>CM060941.1:112463793-122463793 GCA_030765085.1 Allium cepa
ATATCATCGAATAGTAAACAGAAAATAAAGAACATATTATTAAGCTATCATTTAGCGTTTGTTTGCACGCTAACAATCCATAATTTGGCCGGGAGAACTATGAAATATTTAGGATGTGTAATTATTTTTAAATATTTTCTTACCAAAAATTGAAACATCCGCGTGTGCACCATTGACTTCCAACTTTCTTTGTCATCGATCTGTGTACACAAACAAAAGGTAAAATACAAAAAACAGACGGTCATAGGATGCAAAGGCAGTGATATAAAATACTTGGTTATAAAGTAGTCGGTGGTAAATGTGTGGAGGTAATAAATAAAATACCAAAAAAACAATGGCAAACATATACTAATATGTTGGTCATGATGTATCTACCGTGAAGTCATAAGAAATCACGGTAGAACAAATATATCAGTAAAAGCATAACTATAAATGAATCGTCATCAGTTTGCACTCGTTTATGCATACTCGTTATCGTCTACATCTTAGACAAAATGATCAATTGTGGTATTCGTCTAAGCAGAAAACCACCATATCATTAGTGAATTCGTATAATTGTATATAAGTAAAACCACCATATCACTATTACATGTATATTGTCATAAACCATTAAATTACATGTTCTTCTGTTTACATAAAATATATAAATCATTTTTATAATACAAATTCAGTTACCTTTTTATGAAAAAATAAATTCAATCATCCTTTTCTCAAACAGTTGAATTCACCTATCCTTTTCTACAGAGATAAACTATTTGTAAAAAAATATAAGTGTTGTCAAGTATGACTACATTTATTTTCATTATAAATATTAAAATACTCATTATGCCAATAATTATGGCAATATCCATATGCTTGTCATAAACCATTGAATTACATGTTCTTCTATTTAAATAAAAAATACAAAAATCATTTTTAAACCACAGATTCAGTTACCCTTTTGTAAAAAATAAATCCATTCATCCTTTTCTGAAACAGCTGAATTTACCTATTTATTTCGATCAAGATAAACTTTTCGTAAAAATTATAAGGGCATCTAGATATTTTTTGTCAATAATGACTACATTTATTTTCATTATAAATATTAAAATACTAATTGTCCCTATTAATTATGTAAGTATCCTTATGCTTTTAATTTTTAGAAGCAATGGTGAATAATTTTTACCTCATTCTTAATTACATAATACATTTTTTTTGAAATGATACTTTATATACAACATATCACTGGGACAACATATCATATGTCAATAAACGTTCAAATATTGCTATGCAAGTTTCGAACTTGTACCTCTCGCGCCAAAGCCGAATTAGTTAACCACTTGGATAATGGTGCTTGTCAATAATACATATTTTTCTTGTAAATATTTAGACATAAAGGAAAGAACATCTATTGGCTTAGATGAATTTATATACATTGATATATGTGCATAAAGATAAATGGAAACTAACCAATCTGATATTGTAAATGGAAAATGAATGATCTGCTTGTTTTACACAAGGACTGACTTATTAGACAATAATTATTAACTTTGTCATGTGCTTCTGTAAATCGAGGTCCATATAAGTAGACAAATTAAATATTAATTGTATTCAAACACATGATGACTTCCAAAAATTATAACGATCCAGATTTCTAGCCATCGGATATTGGACATGTAACTAATTTTAATATTAATTTTTATAAGTTGAATAAACAAATTCTCTGATATTGGAAATATCCGAATGTATAAATTTGATAAAAATATATATTTAATTTTAAATTATAAAAATATCTGGATATGATAAATTTTATAGAAATATGTATATAAACTCCTCTATTAAACTTTAAGGTAGGATATCCATATACTTGTATATAAATATAAACATATACAAGTTAATGATGTTCAAATACATACATACATACATACATACATACATACATACATATATGTGTGTGTGTGTGTGTGTGTGTGTGTGTATGCCATACGAAGTAATGTATATGAATATTTGTATAAATGTATATACATATATATATATGTGTGTGTGTGTGTGTGTGTGTGTGATGATAAAATAAATGTAAGTATATGTGTATGTATTTATGCTTAAAGAATAGTGTGTATGGGATTATATATAGATATATACATGCAAAACTTATGGTGTCAAATAAATAAAATATATAATTAGATACTTGTGTGTTGCCTTATACTTAGGCATGTTATATATATATATATATATATATATATATATATATATATATATATTTATATATATATATATATATATATATGTATGTATATATGTATGTATGTATGTATGTATACATGTTAGTAAATAAAAGCATGTTCATTTGGTCAAAGGGGTATACATGTACATATAAATATGAAAGTGTGTGTAAACACACACACAAGGGAACATTGTGATAAATGCACATTAACTTCAAGCACAAAATAAATCCAATCACACACAAAATATCACATCTCTTTTTAAATCAAATCAACTTTGTATTCAAATCAAGTTTTCATAATTTTAAATCAAAATGAAAATAATAATAGTATGTACATGGAAATAGGCTTCAGCCTCCTTACCTTGTTCCTCTCATCTATATATACATACCTTATGTTATCTGCACGTTCACCATTCTATTTCAACACTAAAAAAAGAGTTTAGAGCAAGAGGAAATCTAAGCCGCAGTGTTCATTCTCAAATATAAAAAAAAATTATTTGTACAACCTTAAAGATTTTACCTACTGGAAATTTTATATGCATCTATACGCTTTAAAATTTGAACAAACTCTTGTATTTGGGGAAAAATTCATGTAGTAATATGTTCTAGGCTTTATACATATGTATGTTAGGAATGTCTGGACACTCTGTAACATAAGAAAACAAGCACAGTGGCTCTGTTCCTTGAACAAGTTAACATCTTTTAACTTTAAAAATCTCTATCTCCCTATACAATTAGTTTTAGGATCTGATTCCAAAAGAAAACTAGTTTGTTTTCAGATGTAATTAATTGTAAAAATCGTTTTGTTATTTATCATGGAGCATAGAGGAAGGAAAGGGCGTTTTACTATAAAGAACCCATAAATGATCAAAAACCAAATGTCACAATTAATCCGCTCGATCATATGAACGTGTTCGTCTTCGAAAATCATTAATTTTGGAAGTCATCTAGGGATTTTTAATTGACTGTGGAATGAGGTAGAGGGAGATGACCAGATTTTGGTTTATGGTCGATTTCAGTCGGCCGAGGTGATTTGGGGGTTCGCCGTTGGTTGCAGAGGTTGCTAGGATGATGGAGGATAGAGAAAAAATGGAGGCATTTCCTGGACAGGCGATGGGATCAGTGGAGTTCGTTTTAGGGTTAGGACGAGTGTTTGGGTTGGGTTCGGGTTTGGGGTGATGGCGGTGGCACGAGGCAAGGGGAGGCATGCGGTAAGAGGGGGAAGGTAAGAGGAGGATGTGACGGTCATGTTTGCAAAGTTTTGTGGTGGATAGGGATGTACGGTGGCGATGAGGAGCGTTTGAGTGGTGATGGCGTGGTCGAGTGTTTTTTGGAGAGGGTGTTTGATTTTGGGGGTGTCCGTAACTTCTGGGTGGATGGTTGAGACTGGAGGTATGGACGACTTAGGGTGATGGTCAACGACAAGTTGTTCGACCCGAGGTAAGCGTGCATGTGCATGCATGGATCCGCGGCCTGGTTTGTTAAATTTGAAAAGAATAGGAGAAGGGAAGAAATTGGGAACAAGAGAGAAGGAAGAGGGGAAAGGTTGGGCCGGGTGGACATGGGCCAAAGGAAGGAAAAAGAAAAAAAGGAAAGAAAAGGAAAAGAAAAAAAGAAAAAAGAAGAAAAGGAAAAGGAAAAAGTAAAGGAAAGAGAAAAGAAAAGGAAAAGGAAAAAATAAAGAAAAAGAAAAAGGAAGAAAAAGAAAAAAGGAAAGAAAATGGAACTTATATATTTTTATATGATAACTTAAATTTTTTTAAAACTCAAATTCTATTATCATTTTAAATCCAAACCAACATGAAGATTTTCACATCTTAATCCTATTACTTGGTATTATAAAGTAGTATTATGGATTTTCCGTAATTTAAAGTTCAAGGATATTTTATAATTAAAATGGGTAATTAATTATATTATTATTTCACTTAAAATTTATGTAAATTAACAAATTAGATATTAAATAGAGTGTTAAATTTTGATTAACTAAAACAAATTGTCTCATAATTTCTTTAATTTGAAATTAATTTGGATCAAAAATATAAATGAATTCGGTTAATTAAAGTTAATTAAATCCTGATGTGTGATTTATTTGATATTGGCTATTGATCGTTAAATTAGTAACAATCTATATCTTGGCTTAATCCTATTGGATGTTTATTTCAATTATACTTGTCTATGTCATCAAGTGGTCAGACGAGTTAAGATGGTTAGATTAAAATGATGATGCGTTTTATTTGAAAAGAACATCTATAATAAATTCTTATATGTAGATATTCTCACTCTAAAAATAAATTGTTTATGTTAAATAATTTACCCTTTAAATTTATTGTCTGGGTTCCAAGAGATCGGGATTGGATATCAGTGTTATCCGGAACAACTTCAACCAAATAAATACTACGAACTCCTACAATTTTGATTAAAAAGTAAAATATGCTGGAATTGGATAAATTTAATAAATTCGACCATTTTAAATAAGTAATTGTACCTAGAAATTATTAAAAATATCGATGGATTTCTGTAAAAAGTGTTTTAGTTATAATCGGATAAAAACTCGTTGTGTCTGGACGAGTTACCTTGGTTTTTGAAGAAATTCTATACCTTAATTATTTCAATTTAAGTGGGTTTACTCACGCTGGTTTCCAGCCTGACTCGGGTGTTACTTTATTGTAATGCTCGGGTCAGACCGAGTATTACAGAATTTCATATTAGGACGCTTCTGAAGTTTAGGAGATAAGCTAGAAGGCAGAGATGTATTGCACGTATTTGGCTATATTCCGCTGTGTATTGTGGGCTGTATATTCAGCATTTAGGGACAAATTATTATAACTATCCACATTTATTTGTTGATGATTGTACTCTGATAGCTTGTATGTATATTACCAGTTACAGCTTTCCGTTGTATAAAATGTTGTTATTGTATTTTATATTTTGTTCCGCTACGAATGTGAGACTCTGTATTGTTATTTCTGTTTTCTTCTTCTATCTCTTTTCTTAACCCTAAAAACTTGGTATTTCCGGCACTTGATTGTTCGACACTCTATACAGTGAACCTATTAGTGTCGATTTTCGGGGGTCGAAATCGCCCAGTCGTTACACGTGGTATCAGAGCTAAAGGTTAAGCAAGAATCTTGGCTCTGGTGAGGATTACTCATTAGAGATAGAGTCGGTAGTACCCTAGAATGAGTTGAGTGTATTATATATGAGGGCGTATTTGTTATTTTCTTATATAATGATTTTAAAAAAATGATTTTAATTTTTTTATATATGATTATATTTTGATATAAAAATAAATAATATTCCTTAATTTTTATTGTATATTAAGGTGATTGATTGTAATTATTATAATCAAATTAGGTTATAAAATTTAAGTGGTAGTACATATATAACCAAATAGAAATTTGGGTAAGAATGAACTATGAAAATGAGTTAAGCTAAAAATAAGCTCAAACCAGAATTTAAAATTTCTAAAAGTTTGGAAGTGTTTTGAAATGAAATAAGTTTACCACAATTATATGTTATATATAGGATTAATTTTTTAGGAATTATTATGGAATATATGGCATTTTGGTTTCTAGATATGATAATATTGATTATTATCATAAATTGGGTGTTGTATCTTAATAAAGGATGTTTATTACAAAATAAACAATGATAAAACAGTGTGAAATGCTTAAGGAAGTGAAATTATCATAAATTGGGTGTTGTGTCTTAATAAAGGATGTTTATTACAAATAAACAATGATAAAACATTGTGAAATGTTTAAGGAAGTGAAATTATATAAGCATAAGTTATAAAGGTGACTTATAAACTAAAAATGGATCTTAATTGAGGAGTTTTGAATCTAAGTCTCGAAAATTTTGAAATGTGTTTCAAAGTGTTTGAGGAACTAATAAGTAATATTATTAGAATATTTTTATACAGAAAATTTTTGTTTTGAAAACAAGGGATGTTTTGAAAGTTCGGAAGAAATTTGTTTTGGATAAAAACCAAGGATGGTTTAAAAGTTAAAGGGTGATTTGGGATGCAAATGAGATATATATGTATGTATGTATGTATATATATATATATATATATAAATGATTTCAAGGTAGATTGAAATAAACACCGGGTGTTGAATTCTAGAACTTCCCGTTAAAATGAGAAGTAGAACCCAAGGAAGAATAAGTTTTTGAGCCTACAAGTGAGAAGTAAAATTAATAAAAATTGAATTTGGAAGGTAAAAATTTTAATTGAGAAGGCTAAAAGAATTAAACGAATAAGGAATTAACTCAGGGCAAGTTAAATAAGTTTGAACTTATACTTTGAAATTGGGAATTTCAAGGTGGAATTTAAATTTAATCTATGGGAGTTAAATAAATTAAATTTTAAAAGAAAAGATGTAGAATAGATAAGGGGTGCAAAAGAAGTTATGTGTAAATGATTACAAAAATGATTTTTGAAGTAAAACGAGTTTCGAATTCTGAAAATTTGTGGTGCATGCTATTGACTAATGTTTTAGATGATTTGAGTGTTTATTTATTTCGATCTATTGTGTTATCATCGTATATGTTATTTACAGTACATATAAAACTGTAAATCGAATTATTTCGAATAGATTAAGAAATGGATTGAAATGATAAATATCCATCGCTGAAATTAAATAGAGATAAGACTTTGATTTGAAACTATTTAAATGATTTTGATTTTAAGAAATAAAAAATGGAATTTATGGAAATGGAATCATTTTGAACTAGAGTTTGAAATGTTAAAAAATGAACTTGTACACCGGAATTGTTTAAAGATTCGGGTTTGAATTTATAATTGGCAAATCAATTAAATTCTGAACATTGATTCGTTTTAAAAAGATTTGAACTCTCACTCGAACCTTAAAATAAGTCCAAGTAAAAAGTAATTTAAATGAATATTTTGAAATTTGGGCTCGAAATTGAATTATTTTCAAGATTTTGATTGTTAAATTGAATATAGAAGGTTAATTTGGTTTAAGTGATTTAAATCGACATTGTGAAAATCGAACTCGAATTTATATAAAACCGAATAGTTAAATTTGAAAATTGAATTGAAATTAATTCAAATGGGGATCGGGTTGAATTGATTGCAATTGAAATCGAAATTGAATTAATTTGAAATCGAAATGGGAATTGATTTGAATTAGAATGGAAATCGAAGTTAATTCGAATTAAAATCGGGATTGAATCAATGTAAATGAAAATTGAAATTGATTTGAACTGGAAGATTGGAAACTGAATCGGTTTGACTTTGAAACTATTTTCAAATAAATTATTTTAATATAAACTATTAAAATCTATCTTCTTAAATATTCAAATTATTTTGATTTTCCAAGCTATTTACTATACAAACCATTCTCTTTAAAACTCAAGCTATCTTATACTAACTATTTTATGACTATTCAAGCTATTTTCCAAAAATTCAAACTGGTCAGGTGGAAATTGTTTATATTTAAATCATGGATTTAAATACGAAATGGGATAAATTGAAGTTATAACCCAAATGGAAATTCGAAGCAAATTTTGAATGGGAACTGAAATCGGGATATTAAGGAAAAATGATTTTGAAGTGAAATAGTATATTTTGAGCAAATATGATGAATTTAAAACGAATATTTAATTGTTACTATAACCGAAACTTGCTTTATAAGAAGTAAGAAATGTTACAAATAACTTTGAAAAGTAATCGAACTTGAAACTGTGAGTACAACCTTAAAGATTTTGCCTACTGGAAATTTTGTATGCATCTATACGCTTGAAAATTTGAACGAACTCTTGTATTTTGGCATAAATTCATGTAATAATATGTTTTATGCTTTATATATATGTATGCTAGGCATGTCTGGACACTCTGTAACAAAAGAAAATAGGCACAATAGCTCTGTTCCTTGAACAAGTTAACATCTTTTAACTTTAAAAATCTCTATCTCCCTATCCAATTAGTTTTAGGATCTGGTTCCAAAAGGAAACTTGCTTGTTTTCAGATGTAGTTAATTTTAAAAATCGTTTAACTACTTATCATGGATTATAGAGGAAGGTAAGGTCGTTTTATAGTAAAGAAACCATAAATGATCAAAAATCAAATTTCACAATTAATCCTCTCAATCATATGAACGTGTTCGTCTTCGGAAATCATGAATTTCGAAAGTCGTTTGGGAATTTTTAGTCGACTGTGGAATAAGGTAGAGGGAGATGACTAGATTTTGGTTCTTGGTCCATTTCAATCGGCCGAGGTGATTTTGGGGTTCTCCATTGGTTGCAGAGGCTGCTTGGATGATGGAGGATAGAGGAAAAATGGGGTAGCATTTCCTAGCGAGGCGATCAGTCGAGGTCGTTTTAAGGTTAGGACAAGTGTTTGGGTTGGGTTAGGGTTTGAGGCGGTAGCGGTGGCACATGGCAAGGGGAGGCATGCGGTATGAGGGGGAAGCCAAGAGGAGGAAGTGGCGGTCATGTTGGCAAAGTTTTGTGGTGGATGGGGGTGTACGGTGGCGACGAGGAGCGTTTGAGTGGTGATGGCATGGTTGAGTTTTTTTTGGAGTGGGTATTCGATTTTCAAACTGGGGGTGGCCATGACTTCTAGGTGGATGGTCGAGACACAAGAGGCGTGGGAAACTTAGGATGATGGTCGGCGGCGAGTTATTCGACCCGAGGTAAGCGTGCACGTGCATGCATAGATGCACGGCCTGGTTTGTCAAATTTGAAAAGAAAAGGAGAAGGGAAGAAACTGGGACCAAGAGAGAAGGAAGAGGAGAAGGTTGGGTCGGGTGGACATGGGTCGAAGGAAGCAAAAAGAAAAAAGGAAAGAAAAGGAAAGGAAAAAAAAGAAAAAAAAGAAAATGAAAAGGAAAAAGAAAAGGAAAGATAAAAGAAAAGGAAAAGGAAAAAAAGAAAAGGAAAAAGGGAGAAAAAGAAAAAGGGTAAGTGTAACAACCCTGTATTTTGTGATTATTTTAATTGTATATTTTAATTATTTAAATTGAATTTATGATTTAAAAACTTTATTTTATTTATTAAAATGAATAAATTTTGTTATTTTAAATTCAAATTTTGATTTGTATGTGAATTAGAATTCCAAACATGAATAAATAGAATATTTTCTAGAAATGTGAACTTCGGTCAATATGGTCAAATTTTGACTTTTAAATTTAAATATTTAAAAATTTTAATTTTATCTTTTATTATGAAAATAAATTAAATTTCAAGAATACCACTTTTCATTTCGTTGAGATCTGATTTATATTGTGAAAGTTATGTTTTTTACAATATTGTGTATAAATTGATTTATTTAACAAAATTGTTGATTTTAATTTATATAAATAATATTTTTGTTTGTTCTAATTTGTGTATATATATGTAACATGACATGTTATGTTATTTTATTTTTAAAACATTTTATAAGTGTAGTTATAATTTTCAAATGTTAATTGTATATTGTTTACAAATTTTAATTCTAGTTTCAATATAATAAACTATCTTCTTTATTTACTTTTTATTTTTCCTAATGATAATTGCTTATTTATTTTTTCACTTTATTTTGTTTGTCTTTTATTTTTATTTACTGAATTTTTTTGTTTATTTTGATTAAAAGAAAATAGAAATTCTAAGTGACAAAACCCTTTCATTTTCTTATGTCTTTTCATTTACCTTTGCCTTTTCATTTTCTTTTGGCTTTTCAATTTGCTTTAGCCGTACACTTTTCATCCATAGCGGTGTGTTTTTTTCCACTTCATTCACGTGAAAACATCTTTCTCACTTCGTTTCCCATGCCCAAGGAGAATTTGGTAATGGCTTCTTCCACTTTTTATATTTTTTCTCTTCACTTTTCTTCTTGTTTTCATTGATTTTTGACTTGATCTTTCTTGTGTTTTGCTAGGCCACTACCACCGATCATCACCACCATCCTCTCCACCATCACCAGCCACAACAACCATCACCTCCTCCTCTGATCAATGGTGGCTGTGACCATCCCATGATGCAAACACCACAAAAACAATGCAAACTCCACCAAAACATTGCCAAGCCAACCACTATACTTCACCCTACCACCATATATTGCCTTGGCCACCCCCCAGAACCACCACCACCTGCCAATACCACCTCTGTACATCACTTCAGATATAGTCTGATCTGTACCATGCAAGGGCCGAGCCCACTTGCCCTTTGGCCGAGCCAAAAAGTTGACCAAACCACTCTCTTTTGCCTTGTCCTTTGATCTTCTTCACCTTGTAACCCCTACCTCTTCGCATCCCATTGTTTTGCCTTCTTTTTGCTGACCATTGGCCGAGCATTTCAGGTCTAGACCTGATCATGGCTGAGCCCAAGAATCTCCTAGGCCAAGCATTTGAATGGTTAAAGCAAGGTCAAGTAATCTATTCCTTTGTTGCTTTTTATTTTCATTGTTTCAACATTGTTTTGTGTTGAATATTTATGTGTATATTGTCTTGTTTTGGTTATTGTTTACAAGATAAATATCAAGGCTCTCCATTCATTCAAATCAAAAGTCGTGTTGTATCGTGCTTTCTGGAATCTATTATGTGTGTTTTGATTTGCTAACTCCAACTTGAAAATGTGAGTCTTTCTTACTCTGACATTTCTACTTATGAAATGGTAAATTGATGACAAGTGTTCCGTAATTAAAATGTTTATGCAACTTAATGATGATTATATGATGTGCTATGCCATATTATTACCCTGTTAACTTTGTAAATTATCACCTGACATATGATATATGACATTATATTGTGACATTTTCATGTTAATATCTATGTTTATATTGTTTATGCATATGATCACATTGCAAGTTCCCTATTAGAATAGAATCACTATGGGTTGAAATGATACATACCCGAACAGACATTAGAATAAGGAAAAATCATTATGGGCTGAAATGATAGGCTCGAGTGATTTTATTGTATTTTATTTTACTTGGGATTGCGGGTTTGAAATGATAGAACCCAGGTTTTCTTTGTAAATTGCGGATTGAAATGATACGTATACGTATCACTTGACTTAGGTTAGAAAATTATATACAGACCCCGTGGTATATTTTTAAATAAATTTTCTTAAGATATGTATTCTTAAAGTATGAAATTTTGATTTAAAAATATATGTTTTTTGGTTTTAAGAAAGCAAAATATTAGGTTTTGAATTTGTGAATTTAAGTATGTAAATTTAAAGTAAATGTGATTTTGACTTTAAATTATATTTTTAAAATGTAAGTAATTTATAATGTAAATTAAATTTAAAATTTCAAATGATATTTGAAATAAGATGTTAAGTTTTATAAAATTTATAAGTTAATAAACAGTGAAATTTTGACTTAATAAATGAATTGAGTTTTTAAAATTGAATATTTGATTTTAAAAAATTTATCGTGATAAATTATATGTTAAAATGATTTAAATGTGAAATTTTGAAGTCTAGAAATATGATTTGTAAATTTAAATAACAAGAATTTGGAGTTGTATTGTTTCTGAAAAGTTATAATAAAATCTGGAATTTTATTAATAACATTTCCCAAAAATGCTATGGTCATATGACAGCATTTTAAATGCTGTTGTTTTTGAATTTAACTATGTTGAAATAACTAAATATCTATTACGGCATTTTATAAATGCCGTGGTTCCTAAACTAAACTATTTTGGAAACTATAAGCTACGATAGCACTTTATAAATGTTGTCGTTGCTAAATTTGACAATGTTTTGAAACGTTATAGATTTTATCACCGTTTGAGTTATATTATAAAGTGATAATGATTTAACTTTTGGAAATTGATTATTTGTGAAATTTAGGGAGTTTTAAATATATTTTAATATTTAAATTTGAATTTTGAGGAATTGAAATTGAATTTGAATTTAAATAATGGTTTTTGAATGAATTTTTAAAATGTGTTTTGTAATGATATTTGGAATAATAAATGAATGACATATTTGATTTTTAAGGATATTTAAATTTGAATATTTACATTTGAATTCAAATAATGATTTGATAATGAGGTTTGAAAGGATATGATATTTTGATGATTGAAATGGTTTGGAAATGACTTGATCTTTATTTTGATAAAGAATATGAATTTGAAATGATATTTGATAAATGAATATTTGAAGTTTATATAGTATGAAAGGATATTGAGTTTACTTTTAATTTTCGTTTATTTAAATAATATTGGATTTATGAAATGAATATTTCAAAACTAAGTAATAATGAGGTTAATTTGAGATATATGAAATTATAAAAATGTAGTTTTGAGATATGGTATATTTAAAGCTTTGAAATATATTAAAAATTGAATAGTTTATTTTATGGATTAAATCTGTATTTGAAATTTGAAAAGATTTGAAATGGTTTGTTGAGAAACTGAATTGAATTGAAACTGATGGTTTGAATTGGGTTAAATTGGAAATTTGTTTTCGAAATGTTATGATTTCCAAAGTATAATGATTTCAAGTATTTTGGTTTCGAAAGAGTTATAACTTTGAAAGTATTATGAGTTTTGAAACATGAATATATGGAAATGATATCGTATTGATTTGGATATAGTTTTGAAATAAAAATAGATTTTTTTAAATGTAAACTATTTTGAAATGACCACGACATTATAATAATGATTGGTTGTTAAAGAGACCGGGATCGAAAGTTGTCATACTCTCTGCCAACTCCGAAAACCACTTTAACAACTGTGTACACGGTGGAGATTCCATAATGAAGTAGGATGGTGGTGACGATTCTATTGAGGTATGAACATGGACCCGACTCTCGTGAGTTGGCTAAAGGTGGCTAAAACAGGAGCGATCTCGGGCCAAAAAGGTTACCTCCTCTGGTCGGACGCACTTCTTCGATATTATACTCTTACTTGCGGTTGATTTGATGGCCATCCTTCGATTTTGATTTGGGAGTGTGTTCCGAGGTGGGCGTATGTGGCTGCTACGTTACCATCAGCCCGTGTGCGTAATTGGTATATCTACCCTGGCATTACCTTGTGTGCCGTATTACCTACCACAGCGAGTCTTATTACGAATTTCTATTTTTGTCGTACCTATGGATTATCTTCTCATAGTCTCCCGATCAAGAGATATGCAGGTACCATATAGACTATTGGTACTATTGCATGTTAAGGGCTATATGGGTAACCCCTTAACGCTATTTTAAAGTAAGTTTATTTTACTGTAGACATTATTATAATAGCGCAATATTACTACATAGTAAATAGTTTAACGGATCCTTAAAGGATGGGCGGTCCCAAGCATCCTTTAAGTTACTGATACATTTTATTACTGTTCACTTGAGTTGATTTACAGTTCATAAGTATTTATGTCCTAACTCGAGTGTTTTGTGTTTTGCTTTACGCACGAGTCAGACTGAGTGACTCAGCATCCCAGACTCCCCTTCAGAGTTGGTGCTTTGCTTGAAGATCCAACCATCTATTTTGCTTTCAGTATCCAGTGATTCCAGTGATGTATCCTGATTTGTACCTGATGTATCTTGTTACTCTTCTGTTGTATCTTGTTTAACTCTGATGTATCTTATATTTATATAGTAGCTTCATGAACTAATATCTCTTTTTCTTCCGCTGCATTGTTGTTTACTCTGTATCTATGATCTATGACTATTTATTTGCTGTATATTCTGAGATTAGCCAAATTTTATTTACAACGCGGTATTTTGAGCAATTCAAGTCCGACATGTGCGGATGCGAATGGTTGAAAATATCGGGTCGTTATAGTAAAAAAGGAAAGAAAATGGAACTTATATATTTTTATATGATAACTTAATTTTTATTAAAACTCAAATTCTATTGTCATTTTAAATCCAAACCAATATGAAGATTTTCACATCATAATCCTATTACTAGGTATTATAAACTAGTATTATGGATTTTCCGTAATTTAAAGTTTAAGTATATTTTTTAATTAAAATGGGCAATTAATTATATTATTATTTCACTTAAATTTATGTAAATTAACAAATTAGATAATAAATAGAGTGTTAAATTTTGATTAACTAAAATAAATTGTCTTATAATTTCTTTAATTTGAAATTAGTTTGGATTAAAAATATAAATGGATTTGGTTAATTAAATTTAATCAAATCCTGATGTGTGAATTATTTGATATTGATTATTGATCGTTAAATTAGTAACGATCTATATCTTGGCTTAATCCTATTGGATGTTTATTTCAATTATACTTGTCTATGCCATTAATTGGTCAGTCGAGTTAAGATAATTAGATTAAAATGATGATATGTTTTATTTGAAAAGAACATCTGTAACAAATTCTCATATGTGGATATTATCACCTTAAATATAAATTGTTTATTTTAAACAATTTACCCTTTAAATTTATTGCTTGGGTTCGAAGAGATTGGGATCAGATATTAGTGTTATCCGTAACAACTTCGATCAAATAAATACTACGAACTCCTACGGTTTTGACTAAAAAGTTTGACATGCTGGAAATGGATAAATTTAATAAATTTGACCATTTTAAATAAGTTATTGTATCTAGACATTATTAAAAATATCGATGGATTTCTGTAAAAATTGTTTTGGTTATAATCAGATAAAAACTCGTCGTGTCTAGACGAGTTACCTTGGTTTTCGAAGAAATTTTGTAACTTAATTATTTCAATTTAAGTGGGTTTACTCATGATGGTTTCCAGCCTGACTCGGGTGTTACTTTATTGTAATGTTTGGACAGACCGAGTATTATAAAATTTCATGTTAGGACGCTTTTGGAGTTTGGGAGGCGAGATGGAAGACAGAGACATATTGCATGTATTTGACTATATTCTGCTATGTATTATGGACTGTATATTCAACATTTAGGGATAAGTTATTGTAACTGACCAAATTTATTTGTTGATGATTGTACTCTGATAGCTTGTATGTATATTAACAGTTACAGGTTTCCTTTGTATAAAATGATATTATTGTATATTATATTTTGTTTCACTACGAATGTGAGACTTGGTATTTTTAATTTCGTTTTCTTCTTCTATCTTATTTCTTAACCCTAACAATCTAGTACTTCCGGCACTCGATTGCTCGGCACTCGATTGCTCGGCACTCTATACAGTGACAGTATTGGTGTCGATTTTCGAGGGTCGAAAACGCCTAATCGTTACAAAAATATACTGTTTAAAGATTCTGATGCTTAAAAAAGAATTTCGAATGTACCTCAGAATTTGTAGTTTCTGATGCAGGTGAAGAAAGGTCCAAGCTACTGTAAATTGATGTTAATCTATTTTGGGAAGATGATAAATAATGATAATTGAAGATTCTGAAGCAAATAATAATAATAATAATTCGAACGTACCTCATAATTTGTTGTTTCTGATGTAGCTAAAGAAAGGTCCAAGCCATTGTAAATCGAGGCTAATCTATTTTGGAAAGACAATGAACAAAGATCAACATTTTTTTTAATCCGATTTCATCAAAAGTTTTGAGATATTTTGTAATACCAAAATAGAGGATGGGAACTTGATTTTTTTAGTTTACCTCATAATTTCTAGGTGTTACGCATTTGAACAAAGGTCGATGGTACAATAAATCGAGCTTAATCTGTTTTGGTAGGATGATGAAAAGAAATCAACATCGATGGTTTTTAATCTGATAGTATCAAATGATTTGAGGTTCTTTCTAATACCAGAATTGATAACAGAAACTTGATTTTAAGGACGACGGCTGTACCGATCGGCAGTCGATGATCGAAATGGAAGATGGTTTGATTTTTTTTCTAGAAGGTATTTCGATTTAGGGTTTGAAGTTACGAGAACGGTAGAAATATTAAGAATATTAATTATCGTACGAAAATTGGGAAAGCAACCGTGCAATATGTGGAGTCCTTTTGATTTAATTATTTTTATAATTTATTGAATGATAAATGTTTAGACATAAACGTGAAACGAATGGGAGAAGGGTGTTTTGAAATGGTAACGTTTTGTGTCTACCCGTATTCATTTTGGAGATTGTACTTTTGAGTTTGAGTAATAGATTTGTAGCCTTTATTGGTGAAGCTAAGATATCAGCTTTGCAAACTAAAGCCAAGGAGGAGAATAAGTTTTAAAGATGAAACAACCAACAAACAACGATTTTAACCATTGGCTTGATAAACTGATGAAAGGTATTAACTTCTCGTTCAAAGATATATTCATATGTGTGTGTATTCTCATCCATATGATTATGTTTGTATGTTCATCCATAAAAATATTTTTATTTAAATATTATTTTTAAGAATTAATATATGAATAAAACATTTTATTACATACATATATATAGTAAGTATCAAAATGTTTTTTGTGTGTGTAACAAGTAAAATTTGTAAGTCGAATAAATTTTATTTCGAATATCTAGACTTAATTGGATAATTAAATCGATAATTTAATATTTGAAATTACAGCAATAATTGGAAATTGGGTTTAATGTGATTAAAAATGATTTATAAAGTTGTATTAAATCATATTGGAGTTAGAATGATGTTATAAAACTTTTAAATTTTAATTAAAAGTTAATTTGCTGAAATTGAATATTTTAATATTTAATTGACGAGTAAAAATAGTCATTTTTCAAATAGTCTCGGATTTCGATGAAACCAGTTACATCGGATCTGTAATGTTATATTATTGTAAGGTTACAAATTTCATGTCAATCGGATTTACGGTTTGTCCGGGGCAAGCTAAAACGGGTAGAAATCGATTCGACTGAATTTTGAATTTAAATAGTTGACTCAAAAACTTATCTTCCAAATTTGATCGAATTGGCTCCAGATATATATTCCATTGCGTTCGGAATGGGGGTAAAACATTATAAACGTCAGGCGGCATGCTTCGTTTGGAGTTCGAAAATATTTCTGGATGAATAGTGTTTCGATATTTTCTATAAAAGCACCTCTATCATTCTATTTTTCACCAAAACCCTAATTTCTTAAGCCTTAGCTGCCAGAAACATTTTAATGGCCGAAAAATCATCTCGTTTTTCCTCTAATATCTCATGATCCATCTACAATTAGCTAATAGCTTCAACTACAAAGTTGTAGACAACGATGAGAGCTAGATATTCAACGGTCAAGATCGCGAATGGAGCTCCACGGCATCGTCAGGAGGGCCGCATTGACTATCAGCATGTGCACGAATTCCCACGTCAACACTCGACCGAGCTCGACCCCTCTCTGGCCATGGGCACGGCATGGCTAGGCGAATCTACTAGTGGTCGTTGATCGAGCTCCAGCGTGTTGTGGTGGTCGCAAAAATTCAACAAAAAGGGGCGGCTATGGATTCAAAGTCGAACGTGATAACCTGGGTTCACGTTTGGGAAGAAGGAGGATATGTGCGGTCTTGATCTGATGAACAAAAATTGGACGGCCAAGATTGTAGGGTAAATTTAAAATAAAAGTTGTAAATTAATTATATTAAAATTTGTGTAATCTTTGTAACGCGATAACTCTTTCATACGAGGTCCGTTTTGGACGAAATGAATTGTGTTGGCTTCGTATTGACAAACACTACGCAATGGAGCTGGATTGGAATTGATTGGAGTTAGTAAAAATTTTGGGTAAAATTAAATGCGCTTTTAATTTTATTCGAAATAGAACGCTGAAACAGTTATTGGAAGCAAGGTGAGAACTTCTCACTCAATCGAAACTGTTTCGATTTAAATTTTAAATAGTTAGATTTAAAATTGCTTGATTGTATGTTTGGATGATAAATAATTATCTATTATAATGAAATAGACCATATACATCATATATTAAGCGGAGGTTATTTATTAAACACATATACCACGATATTCCATCTTGAAATGGAATTGGTATTATATATGTACTTGGAGTTGATTTCCCGCATTATATAGCGGATGAGACCCTATTGCGTCGCATAATAGCGGTTAATATTTTATATAAACCCATGTACCGCAATATCCCGTATTGAAACGGGATTGGTATTGTGCTAACATCTGTGAATGCAGGGAAACAGGTTGGAGGGATCCAACTGGATTCCTCAACAGTATGGATTAATTTACAGATATTTGCGATATATTCTGTTATCATATCAATACATGATGTTTGGATGCCGTGATTGTTATATTTAGTGTTGTTGCAGCATTGGGCCTATTTTTGGAGTTTTAAAAATGTTAAAGTAACGATTTCAAATTTAAAAGGATTTTCAAGTGATTTTTTGAAAGTATACGTTTTATTAAATTTTGGAATCAATTCATTTTAAATAAATAAACGTTATAATTTTTATGTTATAAACATTATGATTTTTGAGAAATATAGTTGAAAATTGATTTTTGAAATATGGAGTTAATGAATTTTATAAAATAGTTTAAATTGAGATTTTTGAAATTATTATAAACGGTTTATATAAGATATTTATAAATTAAAAATATTGGAATTATAAAACGAGTTTTTATAAGTGTTAAAAAGAAGTATAAATGTATTTCATAAGTGAATGAAATTTATAGATTTATAAATTGTGAAGTTATAAAATGAATAGATTTTTGTAAAATAAAAGATTTATAAGTAATTTACTTATAAATTGGATTTTGGCATTTAAATGAGATATAAATAGAATTTGTTAATTAAAGGATTTTATAAGTTGAAGTCTTTATAAAATTTATGTAAATGTGAATTTATAAACGTTGTTTTATAAATCCAAAACCAATTGAATTTGATAAGTAAATATGAAAGCTTATTAAAGGAGATATATCCACGATTTTGGACAGTGGATAATCCTTTAAAATGTGTAGAAATGTTGAATTTGGTTAACGAAGTATATTCACGATTTTGGACAGTGAATAATATATAAAAGGAATGTTTTAAGAAGTGATCTTTTAAATAAGAATTAAAACGATTTGAAGGTGGTTTAAAATGTGTTAAGGATCGAAACCATAGATTTCAACATTCATTGTTGAAATAGATGTTTTCGAGAAATAAGGAAATGGTGGACTATAACACTGTTGTTATAGTAAATGATTTCGGAAAGGAAATGTTTTTGTATAGTATTGGGATTTATATATCTATCTTAATTTTGAATCCCTATACTAGTGATTTTGGGTTGTCGTAACTATGTTTTACACAACATTCGTTTTGACTCAATGAATGTGTTTAAGGGAATGTTTTCCTTAAAGAATAAAATATATACTTAATTGTGATTTAAGTATAATGAATATTTTCCAAATGTTGAAAATAAATAGAGTTGTGAATTACTTATTATTAAATAAGTATGGGAATGCTTTCAAATATGAAGTGAAATGTTTTGAGATTATATCTTTTAAAAAGATAAATTGAAAATGAATATTTGAAGTCGATTTGAAAATCGTATATCAATAGATATTTTTGGAAATGTGAATTCACATGGAATTTATAAAGGAAAGGGAAAATTGTTTTAAAAATAAACATTGATTTATCTTTGGAAGTGTGGAAATAAATTTACGGATTTGGAACATAAATTTGAAGTATATCGGTAAGGATTTATTTAATTGGTTTAAATGAACCATTTTTAAATGAAAATGAATAAGTATTTGGAAATGTTTTCCAATGTAGAAATTGAAATGGTTTAGAGAATATATCTTTTTAAACATAAGTTGAAGTGAATATTTGGCAAGTTATTTAATTTATGGAAGATTAATAAAAAGGGCCTAGTGATTGTTATGGTGCTGAATATTAGTTGGTTTGCTTTGATAGTTAAATAACCGACTATCAATATTTACCTTTAAATGGGTATTTATTTTGATTTGCTTGAATTTGAATGCTACACTTATTTTTAAATAAGCGCTCGTTATTCGGTTTAGCCGGGAGAGGACCTTTGGGTCATAAATCCCATTCCGAATAGTGATATGTCATAATGGATAGCATTCGAAGACCGGTGTTCAAGACCGGATATTTTCGAAAATGAAAGGATTACCGTCGAATGTCTCTGCATCGGCCGATCTCCGATATAGAGATTTTATCACCCTTTGTGATGGGAAGTCCAGTCGTGATTAGTGAATATCCGGATTGCAATGGCTTCTTTGGAAGTGCCTTCGGTTCTGTTCGAACCCAGAATGGACTTGTATGGATGTGCGCCTGACATTACAATTTGAGATGTAAAGCTGGTTTCTTTCAAATATATTTCTATTGATGGCGGAGAATTTATTCTCTTAGCTTAATACCCTTCTCTGAGACGTACGAGCTCAGAGGTTATGTAGTTGATGGTTACTAGTGATATATTCTCAAATTGGTAATGTGGCATACGAAGTGTTGTTGAACATTTGTTGATCAAAGCATAGCTTTTGTATAAAGCGTAGCTTTGTGGACGAGACTTCGTCGGACCTCACACCCCGGTAATGGTCAAAACAGGAAAGATGGGGCAAGGTTATTAGGGGATAGTGCCCCTTTAGTGTATGTTATTTCCTTCTGGATAGAGGTGGTATTATGGTATGGAGCCCTGATACTTAACCTATGTTGTTGCTGCAAACTTATTATTTTTTGGTTGTTGGTGAATCCCGGGATTTAGGTCGGTTGCGACCGGGGGATGGCATACTCGTGTCAGTTGTTACCCAGCTAGGCGTAACCCGGCCTTGTGTTGGCAGAGATCCGGTTAGGTTCTCGGGGCGTCTTTCCAGAGGCGTACCCATGTGGCAATGGGAAGTTCCTTGGCCTGACCATTTGTTGAAAATCCAAACTCCAATACGCACCTTGTACAGTTTTAGTTGTAGAACCTGTCATTTACTTATGGTGGCGCCCCACTGTTTAGATGGTAGCTATAGTAGACATGGTTCGAAATATCTATGTTGTCTAAGATTTATATTTTACTTTTGAAATGTTTTCCTACACTTTGCACTTATAGTAATAATATCAAAGAAAATTTCTCGTATCAAGCATGTTTGACTATCATAAGGAGAAATCTCCTCTGATTCTGCGTTTGCAACATGTGTGCGCGGGAGGCCTTATGGTAGTTTCATTTTCTAAAAGCATTGCGAATCTAATTTAAAATGTTTCTTTGTTTATTTTTAAGATAAACTGTTTTAAGTTCTCACACCAGTCCCATGACTGACCTGGAGTTTATTGTTCCCTTCCTAAACTCTGGGTGCCCATCATTTTTCGCACGGGCAGTCTAGAGTCCAGTTATCAGGTCATTCTGGAATTCAGGAGATGCTGTGGAGCTCAAGGATCAAGCTGGATGGCATGGCGTATCAATTAATATATAGTATTTCTTTTCCGCTGTTTGTTGTTGTAACTCGGATAATGTAATGTAATGTGATGTAATGTAATAACTGATATAGTTCTTTTGATTTAAAGATTATTCATTTATCTATTATATGTTGTTCCGCTGCGATTGTGAGAATCTGATATTGTTATGTTGCTTTTTCGTTCTTTCTTCTTCTATCTTCTACCTCTTCTTTAACCCTAATGGTACGGTTTTTCGACCTTCGATTTCTCGGCAGTTGATACAGTGGACGTATCGATGTCGACTTTCGTGAGTCGAAAATCCTGTCTGTTACATCTGGTATCAGAGCATAAGGTTAAGCGACAACCTTGGCTATGTTGGGAATTGCTCATTAGAGATAGAGTCAGTAGTACTCTAGAATGAGTGTGAGTGCAATAATAGACATGAGCGCGTATTTGTTCGTGAATATGAAGTTGTTTTGTATCGTGTTGACTTATCGGTTGATTATTTATAGATTCTGGTCGGTGCAGTCTAGCTAACTATTTCGATAGGGGTTTCTAAACTCTTAAACAAGGTCAGCCAATATAGTATCATTTTAAATTGGGTAAATGAAATAATTTTACCTTGACTATATTTTATATATGAAGGAATAATCTTTCAGAAATTATTGAAGTGTATATAAATTGATTGTTTGGTTGTTGAAAATGTAATATATATATATATATATATATATATATATATATATATATATATAAGTTAATTAAAAGAAAAATTGTATAAGCAAATGAATTATTAAGAAGGAATTATAATTAATGTGATTTACAATTGTGAAATAATCTTATATATACAATAAGTGAAATTCTATAAGAAAAAGATTTATAATGTGATTTATGAATAAAAGGAATTTTTTGAAAGAATATTAAGCACTGAATTCACTACTGTTGCTGGAAAATAGTAAGGGTGATGACTGCAGCATCATCAGCATCATTTTCGAGTTTCTGTGTGATGGATTTCGCTAACCATAGTAAATTGGAAATTGAAGTTTGGTTGTGATAAACAAATTTAAAAATTTAACTAAAGGAAAGTTAAATAGAATTTACTTTAGAATTGGAATCTGAATTGGATTTATAAGTGGAAATTTAAGTTAAGTTAAACACTTAAGTGAATTTGAAATCTAATTTGAATGGTTTTGAAAAGTTAATGGATTTCAAGACTTTTTCTTACTTGGTAATTTCGAGGACGAAATTCTTTTAAGGGGGAGAGTTTGTAACGACCCAAAATTTCTGTCATTTGAAATTTGTATATTTAATTAATTTAAATATTAACAAGTAAAATTTGTAAGTCGGATAAATTTTATTTCGAATATCTAGACTTAATTGAATAATTAAACCGATAATTTAATATTTGAAATTACAGTAATAATTGAAAATTGGGTTTAATGTGATTAAAAATGATTTATAAAGTTGTATTAAATCATATTGGAGTTAGAATGATGTTATAGAACTTTTAAAATTTAATTAAAAGTTGATTTGCTGAAATTGAATATTTTAATATTTAATTGACGAGTAAAAATAGCCATTTTTCAAACAGTCTCGGATTTCATTGAAACCAGTTTCATCAGATCCATAATGTTATATTATTCTAAGGTTTCAAATTTCTTGTCAATCGGATTTACGGTTTGTCCGGGGCAAGCTAAAACGCGTAGAAATCGATTCGAGTGAATTTTGAATTTAAATAGTCGATTCAAAAACTTATCTTCCAAATTTGATCGAATTGGCTTCTGATATATATTCCATTACGTTCGGAATGGGGGCAAAACATTATAAACGCCAGGCGGCACGCTTCGTTTAGAGTTCGGAAAAATTTCGGGATGAATAGTGTTTCGATATTTTCTATAAAAGCACCTCTATCATTCTATTTTTCACCAAAACCCTAATTTCTTAAGCCCAAGCCGCTAAAAACATTTTAATGGCCGAAAACTCATCTCGTTTTTCCTCTAATATCTCATGATCCATCGACAATTAGCTAATAGCTTCAACTACAAAGTTGTAGACAACGACGAGAGCTAGATATTCAACGGTCAAGATCGCGAATGGAGCTCCACGGCGTCGTCAGGAGGGTCGCGTTCACCATCAGCTCATGCATGAATTCCCACGTCAACACTCGACCGAGCTCGACCCCTCTCTAGCCGTGGGCAGGGCATGGCTAGGCGAATCTGCTAGTGGTCGTTGATCGAGCTCCAGCGTGTTGTGGTGGTCGCAAAAATTCAACAAAAAGGGGCGGCTACGGGTTCAAAGTCGAACGTGATCGCCTAGGTTTCACGTTTGGGAAGAAGGATGATATGGCCGGCCTTGATCCGATGAATAAAAACTGGACGGCCGAGATTGTAGGGTTTAAAATTTAAAATAAAAGTTGTAAATTAATTATATTAAAATTTGTGTAATCTTTGTAACGCGATAACTCTTTCATACGAGGTCCGTTTTGGACGAAACGAATTGCATTGGCTTCATATTGACGAACACTACGCGATGGAGATGGATTGGAGTTGATTGGAGTTAGTGAAATTTTTGGATAAAATTAAACGCGCGTTTAATTTTATTCAAAATAGAACGCTGAAACTGTTATTGGAAGCAAGGTGAGAACTTCTCACTCAATCGAAACTGTTTCGATTTAAATTTTAAATAGTTAGATTTAAAATTGCTTGATTGTATGTTTGGATGATAAATAATTTTCTATTACATTGAAATAGACCCTATACGCCGTATATTAAGCGAAGATTATTTATTAAACACATATACCGCGATATTCAATCTTGAAATGGAATTGGTATTATATATGTACTTGGAGTTGATTTCCCGCATTATATAGCGGATGAGACCCTATTGCGTCGCATAATAGCAGATAATATTTTATATAAACCCATGTACCGCGATATCCCGTATTGAAACGGGATTGGTATTGTGCTAACATTTGTGGATGCAGGGAAACTGCTTGGAGGGATCCAACTGGATTCCTCAACAGTATGGATTTATTTACAGATATTTGCGATATATTCTGTTATCATATTGATATATGATGTTTGGATGTCGTGATTGTTATATTTAGTGTTGTTGCAGCATTGGGCCTATTTTTGGAGTTTTAAAAATGTTAAAGTAACGATTTCGAATTTAAAAGGATTTTCAAGTGATTTTTTGAAAGTGTACGTTTTATTAAATTTTGGAATTAATTTATTTTAAATAAATAAACGTTATAATTTTTATGTTATAAAAATTATGATTTTTGAGAAATATAGTTGAAAATTGATTTTTGAAATATGGAGTTAATGAATTTTATAAAATACTTTAAATTGAGATTTTTGGAATTATTATAAACGGTTTATATAAAAGATTTATAAAATTGATATTTATAAATTAAAAATATTGGAATTATAAAACGAGTTTTTATAAGTGTTAAAAAGAAGTATAAATGTATTTCATAAGTGAATGAAATTTATAGATTTATAAATTGTGAAGTTATAAAATGAATAGATTTTTGTAAAATAAAAGATTTATAAGTAATTTACTTATAAATTGGATTTTGGCATTTAAATGAGATATAAATAGAATTTGTTAATATAGTGGACGTATTGATGTCGACTTCCGTGAGTCGAAAATCCTGTCTGTTACAACAACAAGAGCTGATTGGAGAGAAGATGCGAACTTTGGCCTTGAGGAAGCTTCAACAACCTAAAAAAAGTTTATACAAACATGCAAGAGCAAAACTTCATCAATTTTGAAACCTAATTCATAAATCTGATATTTTTGATGATATTGAAAGTTTGGAGTTTGATTATCTTTTTATTATAACTCTAGATTGAAAGAGATTGCTATTTATTGAATTTAGTTGAGGAAATTTACTTGGATTTTGAATTTGAAGGAGTGGGTTCTATGTTTTGCTTACTGGTTGAAGAAGGAGAAGAGAGTAGTAATGTACGTACAGGTTATTTTTTTTTCTCACTTCCTTAATCAGGCTAAGGAACACTAATGGGCTAACGGACCCAAAAATAAAAGAAAATAAAAAGGCTAAGGTTAATTGATTCACACTTAACTAACATACGAACCTATGTCACATATACACAAAACAAAAATGCATTTTCTCCATATTTACACATAAGAAAAATATGAAAACTTATATGCATATAACATAAAACATTTTCTAACATATAAAATGATTAATTTGTATTTTATAATATTTTTTATTATTAAATTCCTTTATTTAACAAAAATGCAATATTTACTCAAATAAATGAATAAAACCATGTTTTTAACTCCTAAAATTCCAAAAAAATTATTTTAACACTTATAAAAATATTTCAAACCATTTCAAAACATTATTTATTGCCAAAACTTATTTTTAACCCAATTTTCACCTTTTATTTCAATGAACAACCTTTAAAAAATTAAATACTTCCTTTAAAAATTATTAAAAGAAGTAATTGAGAATAATTAATAAAATTATTGTAATTTCTCCATATAAAAATTATTTTCCATTCATTATTAACACAAACAAATAAAATAAAGCTTGGAATTTTATTTTCTCATTTTAAATTCCAAAATTCATTGTTTATTCCAAATAACAATTTAATTTCTCCAATTTTATTTTAATTCACAATATCAAATCATAACTACCATTATAATTTAATATTTACGGGTAATCTTCAAAACCAGGGTTGTTACAAATATGGTCAATGAACGACGCGGAACATGTAGTAAATGAAGCAAAAAATTCAAATCACTCATCGCAAGACTCGGGAAATCAAGGTCAGAGGAAAATTATGAAACATGTATAGGAGAGCCTCACAGTTCGCATTCAATAACAAATGCCATAGATGCTGAGACACTGGATTTTTGAAATGAGGAACTACTGCCACACATCGAAATCGATGAATTTTTTTACAAATATCAGGAATCTAAAGAACCTGCTGACATGTCCGGGTATGTTACGACCAACGAAATGTATATGTTGAAAACTGGTAATAAAAATAAAAATAATGCAAATGCTCCTACTAAAGGAAGTTCGAGGAGCAATATGAAAAATAAATGACTATTGTAACATGGAATGCTAGGAGTATGACTAATTGTTAGAGATGTTTTTGTTTACGAAGTGAATTTACTAAAAAATTAAATAAAAAACAGGTTAATGGTAATTTTTTGTGAACCATTATTATAATTGAACCGTTGCAAGTTTATATCGGTAATATATTTATGAATAATTATTATAATTGAGCCGTTACACTTGCACAAAGGTAATATATTTATGTGACATTACTTTTGAGCCGTTACAAAAGCTAATGGTATTACAATATTGTTTTAAATGAGAATAAATTAAAATCCATTAACATTCCATCACTTTAGTAACGTATACAATTTCCATTCTGCCTATTTAAATTATAGATAGACAGAAGAGAAATAGTAAGAATAACAAATATTTTTATTTTTCTTCTTCCTTCAACAAAACTAAACACTTTGAGCAGTATTTCACAGTGGAAATCTGTCATGACCTGAAATCCAATGTTCAGAAATTGACACTAAATACCTTACTTGTATTTGACTGCCAAAGATTCAAACATCGAACTCCAGTCGGATGGAGCTTATAACAGCATTAGATTTAAATAAAACAGCGGAAACAAAATGAATATCGTATATCAACACAGATACAACATGGTACAATATCCAATACAACATCTATCCTAGCTATCAGAGTGATACAAATATGATACAACAATAATACGATAACAGAAACTTCAACAAATTTCCAACATACTTCAACTTCGACAAGGTCTTCAAAACTCCAACACTTTAAAAATTTACAAATCCAAAGCTTCCAGAAGACTTCAAAACCAAGCTAGCTCCAAAACACGGATAACCTGCTTTTAGGCTGCCCGTGTGGAAAATTATGGGCACCTAGAGTTTAGGAAAGGAACAATAAACTCTAGGTCAGTCATGGGACTGGTATGAGTAAAAAAAACAGTTGTTTGAAACAAAAGCAGTTTATTCTTATCAAAAGCAGACAAAAGAATTTGAAAGAAATCAGCTTTATATCTCAAATTGTAATGTCAGACATACAACCATACAAGTCTGTTCCGGGTTCGAAGAGAACCGAAGACACTTCCGAAGAAGTCCTTGCAATTCGGGCATTCACAATCCCGATCGGACTTCCCATCAGTTAGCGAATCTCTATGCCGTAGCTACTCGGTGCAAAGACAATCGATAGGTCATCCTATCGTTTACACAAATACCCGATCTTCACCACCGGTCTTCAAAAGCTATTCATAACGTCGTACCACATATTCGGAATGGGTTATACGACACAAAGGTCCTCTCCCGGCTAAACCGAATAGTGCGTGTTCAATTTAAAAACACGTGGATGTATTAATCACAAAGATTCACATATTCGATGTGGGTTTCGGATAACCAACTGGAATCCGACTCCCTGTCGCATCGAAATTTAATTGCCGTTATACGGGCCAATGGGTTTTCACAATCACATAGAAACAAATCACGAATCACAGTGCAGTACAGAGCAATTCACATCACACAGTATTATGATCACAACAGAAATAACAATCCAGTGCAGAACAATAGTTAATTATTTTCCAATGGGGTTTAAGTGAATTAACCACACTGCTATTTTAATCTCAATTATTCTTAACGACAAATTAATTAATTAAATCTCAATTAACTTAATAAATTATTCCTCAATCAATTAACTTAGTTAACTACACATTATAAATTGATTAACTTAAATTATCTAATTTACGATTCTTAATTATAAATAATTTAGACACTTAATATTTAATTAATCAATTTTAATTAAAATTATAAATCCTTAATTAATTAGTTAATCAATTAATTATTCTTGATCGCTTCCCAAAATAGTTGGTTATTTATCTAAATTTTCTTTTAAGTTACATTATTTATTTAATATAAATAACCTTATAAAAATATTATATTAAAACTAAATAAACTAAAATTTAATTTCTTGCTCTCTTAAGTCTTAAATTAACTCAAAATTCCAAATCAGATCATTGATTGAACATATTTTAGAAGTGTCTTAAAATTTGAAAAAAAACTTAAAGCAAAATCTGTTTATAAATTCGTCTCGAGACCTACTTCTGGTCACGCGCGAGAAAATTTCATGTTTGCTTCGGGTCATTTCAAAAATCAACCCGAGTGGCAAAAATTTCACTTAAAGTTTTTCTAAGTATTTTGACTTATGCTTCAATCACTTTACTCGGGTTAACACTCGAGCCAACCTTCACTTTTCCCCATGATTACTTCGAGTAACACTCGAGTTAACACGCAACTAAACCCAACAACTACCAGATCACCAGATAATGCACGGTGCACGTGTACCATCACCAGAGCTCCCTTTGGTCATCGATGATCACTCCGACACATCGCCTAACCACGCAGCAACTCAAAACGATCACCTAAACCTTTGCACGAGCCTCGAATCAAAATCGAGTTCACCACCCTAACCTGGAAACACGAGCAACATCACCTTCAACCCTGGAAAACATGTCGCCTCCATAACCTCGACCACCAGAAGGTCAACAACTCTGGCTAACCACTCTTCGTCATCCCCTTTACCATCTCCCAAACTCCTATAGCACTCGATCGCTTCACGGCGACAAACGAGACAAAACACTAAGCCTCAACAAAATTAGGTTTACGAACTTCTCGAGTTCGCCGCCGTCACCACGATCATCTGCACCCCGTTACACTATTTTTTCCAGAACCCCTGATCTCTCCTCCACCTCCAAAAAAATTCCCGACCTCCACGACTAAATAGATCGTCAGGAATTGCTAAAATGAAGAAATTTATTCAACACTGAACTACTCTTTAATCCTTTATCTAAAAATAACGACTCAAGCTTTAAAAATCATATTTTTGTATGAGAATTCAATTGATATACCTGAAACTAAGATTAATAACATTTGAATTCCTACAGGGTTTGCATTGTGACTGCATTTTTAAATTTTTTCCAGAGAAACTTTAGTTTATTATGCTTAAATTCATTTTTATAATTAAAGACATGTCAAAACAAACAACTTTAGTTTGAATTCTGAGATTAAACAAGAATCAGAGGTAGGAGAGTTGGATTTTATACAAGATTACAAGTTTCTATAACCTGGAAATAAGATGATTCAGACTTGAATTAACAGGCACATGCATGTGTACAAATTCATAGATTCTGTGCATACAACAATGTTCAAATTCACATCAAACATCAGAGCTTAAAACATTTACTCACCTGAAAGGATTTCTTGTAACAGAGAGTACTTTAAATTTGTCTTTGGAAAAAAAAAACTGCAATTTGATTTCTTTTTTTTTTTCTGTTTTGATCTTGGATGATATTTGAGTTTTATAAGATAATGATTCTTTCTTTTCCAGGTTTGCAAAGTTATGGTTTGAACGAATAAAATTAGATTGTATGGCATATATATATAAAAGAAGATTTTACAGGGGAGGCTTATTTGGTTTTCTTTGTTTTTCTTTATTTATTTTTATTTGCTCAGATTTTTCTTCCATTGCCTGCAATCTTTGACCAGAATATTTTCTTTTTGGTGGCTAAGCAACTTTTATTTTGGCTTGAGAAGATAACATTAAATGCTTATGCTTCCTTCTTTGTTAACATATAACTCTATTTGATTCCCTGGTAAGTACTATTTTGTTTTATTTAAAGATATTTTGTTTCTATCTTCTTGCATAAGTCTATTCTGATTGTTTTTTTTTTCTGGTTTACTAATTTACATGCACAAAATTTACATGTATCACTAGTCTAATGTATCCTTATTAACATATATTTTTAACATATACATATGTTCATTCTTATGGTTTGACAAAAAATCCTTGTTTGTTATATGTTTTTGTTTGATTGCCTTGCTTAATATAAGCTTGCCATAGTTATTTTTTTTTATAGTTTGTAACTTACTTTATATATTTATGTTTTAACACAATTCTTGTTTATTATACTTTTCTTTTCCTTTATTTATTTAGAGCTTAAATTATCAAACATTTTATTTATATCCATATATTTTGTAATACTTAATATTAATAATATTTTATTTTGTTTTGAAACTTTCCAAATTAAATTACAAAAAACTAAATAAGTTACAAATTTAATTTTAAAAATTTTAGGATGTTACAAATATCCCTCCCTTAAGAAATTTCGTCCTCGAAATTTGAAAGAGAGAGAAAAGCAAACAAAGAATATACGAATTTGGAAAAGAATAGAGAAATGGCTTACCAGTTTAAGCCGAGATGTCTACTCTGCAGTTGGGATATGATTTCTGCATGCTATCTTCGGTTTCCCAAGTGCAGTCCTTTGGATCGCCACTCCATTGCACTTTAACTAGTTTTACAATTTTGTTTCTTAATTGTTTTTCATCACGATCCACAATCTTTATCGGCTCTCTTTTAACTGCCAAGTTAGGAGTGATCTCAAGATCCTATTGAGCTGCCTCCTCAATAATACTATCTGGGTCGTGCACAAATTTTCGAAGATTAGAAATATGAAACACAATGTGCATGCCAGATAACCAGCTGGGTAATTGTACTCGATATGCTAGAGGACCGATCCTCTCCAGAATAGGAAAAGGACCAATATAACGCGGTGCTAGCTTTCTAGTTTTTCCAAACCTCAATACACCCTGCATCGGAGATACTTTCAAAAATACAGAATCCCCAACTTGAAACTCCAACTCTCTTCTTCGGCGATCATAATAGCTCTTCTGAAGACTTTGAGCAGTTATTAATTTCTTTCGAATAAAGTCTACCTTCTTCGTGGCTTCTTTAATCATGTCTGGTCCAAGGACGAGTCTATCACCTGATTCGATCCAGCATGCAGGTGATCGACATGAATGACCATACAAAGCCTCATATGGAGCCATTTCAATACTGGCTTGATAGCTATTGTTATAAGAAAATTCTACCAGACGTAAATGATCCTCCCAAGAACTACCAAAATCGAGAATGCAAGCATGCAATAGGTCTTCTAAAATTCGATTTATCCTTTCTGTCTGCCCATTAGATTGTGGATGGTAAGTAGTACTGAAGTTCAGCTTTGTTCCCAATGCAGCTTGGAATGCCTCCCAAAATCTACTAGTGAAGATCGGATCACGATCACTCACTATGCTGTTGGGAATACCGTGGAGACGAACAATTTCCTTTATATATAACTCTGTTAAGCTTGCTGCTGTCCGAGTGGATTTCACTGGGATGAAGTGAGCAATTTTGGTGAGACGGTCCACTATAACCCAAATTGCTTCATTTCCCTTCCGAGTGCGGGGCGACCCGTCGATGAAATCCATTGATACCTGATCACATTTCCATTTCGGTACTTCCAAAGGCTGAAGTAAGCCGGCCACTTTCTTTTGATCGCTTTTAATTTGTTGACAAGTAGCACAGCGACTCACATAAATAGATATGTCCTTTTTCATTGTCTTCCACCAAAACGTTCTTTTAACATCCCGATACATTTTATTGACTCCTGGATGGATGCAAAGTTTGGATTTGTGCGTCCAAAACTTCACGTTTCATCTCCGGAATGTCAGGGACACAAATTCTTCCTTTCAACTTTATAACTCCACTATTATCGATTCCAAAACTGGAATCCTCCCCTCGACGAATTCTTCCATGTATTTCCTGAAGAAATTTGTCTTCTTTCTACTTGCTAGCGATCTTTTCAAGGAGAGTAGGAGTGATAACAATATGAGCGAGAATGGCATGCTTTCTACTCAAATCATCAGCAACTACATTGGCTTTTTCAGGTGTATATAGAATATGTAGATCATAAGATGCCAGAAATTCCAACCAATGTTGTTGTCGTAGATTCAAATCTTTCTAGGCGAAGAGATACTTTAAAGATTCGTGGTCGGTGAATAATTCAAATTTTTCACCTAAATAATAAGAATTTATTTAGTATATATTAAGTTAAGTTGAACTTTAAAGTTTTCTTTTAGGAAAGCTGAAGGAGATTCTTACCCAAAAGATAATGTCGCTAAATTTTTAAGACGAAAACAACAGCCAAAAGCTCCAAATCATGTGTTGGGTAGTTTCTTTCGTGCAGATGTAATTGTCTACTCGCGTAGGCAATTACCTTCCCATTCTGCATTAGTACTGCACCTACCCCATCACCGCACGCGTAAGTATAGACAGATAAGCCTTGGTTCCCGTTAATGATAGCGAGAACATGAGCAGTAGTTAATCTCTTTTTCAACTCCTGAAAAGCCTCATCACATTTTGGAGTCCAATTGAACTTGGCATTCTTCATTGTTAGCTTGGTCGATGGGCTAGCAATCTTAGACAAGTCCTGAACAAACTTTCGGTAATAGCATGCTAAACCCAGAAAACTTCGAACTTCTTTCGGAGTCGTGGGTCGCTTCCAGTCAAGAATAGCGGAAATTTTGCTCGGATCAACAGAAATTCCTTCTTCATTAACAACATGGCCAAGAAATCTGACTTCTTTGACCCAAAAGTGACACTTCGAGAATTTAGCGAATAAGATGTTCCTTCTCAAAATTTCCAAAACAATTCTGAGATGGTCAGCATGCTCCTCTTTGGTTTTGGAATAGATTAGGATATCATCGATAAATACAAGAACAAATTTATTCAGCACCTCTCGAAACACACGGGTCACCAAATCTACGAAGTACGCAGGAGCGTTGGTTAGTCCAAAAGGCATGGCTAACCACTCGTAGAACATATCCGGACCCCTAAAAGCAGTTAGGTGAACACAATCTTCAGCAATTCGCAATTGATGGAATCCCTGGGCTAGATCCATCTTAGAAAAGAATCGTGCACCATGAAGTTGATCGAATAAATCATCGATCCTGGGTAAAGGAAACTTGTTCTTGAGCGTTTGCTTATTGAGATCGCGATAGTCGACACACAATCTCAAAGACCCATCAGACTTAGCAACAAATACTACCGCTGAGCCCCATTCGGAAATACTAGGACGAACCAATCCCTTCTTAAGCAAATCCCCAGTTTGTTTGACTAGTTCAATTCTTTCCCGCGGTGCCATCCTGCGACTAGCATGAACGACAGGACGAGCATTCAGAATTAAATCAATTCTAAATTCAATCTCTCTGTGTGGGGGTAAAGATTCTACTTCTTTGAATACATCGGGAAAATGCTGGACAATAGGAATGGACTCCAAACTAGGTTCTGGATATCCCAACGTATACATCAGTTTATCTCTTTTCGGACTAGGGTCTTCACAAGAAATTTTAGTGAGATCCCCAAGTTTTGTTTTGACTAGAATCGTTCGATTGTTGCAATCTAACTTGGCTTCGTATCTCGATAACCAATTCATTCCGAGTAGGATTTCAAATTCATTGAAGTCAAGAATATAAAGGTTAATAGGAAAGCGATGGCCAGAATAAGAGATAGGCACCCTCCTACAATATAGGCAAAGATTTGCAGGACCGCCCACTGGATTCTTCATGCAAATAGGTTCATCGACAAACTTGAGTTTAAGTTTTAATTCGTCAACGATCTGTTGGGAGATAAAGCTATGTGAAGCTCCCGTGTCGAATAAAACTCTAACAACCTTTTCACCAATAATAAGGTTACCCTCTAAAACTCCCTTTCCTTCATTCGCCATTGAGGTCGAGGGGTTATCTTTTATTGCGCACACTTCCGCTATTTGTGCTCGTTTCTTTTTTGGACAATTTTTAACTCTATGACCTAGCTGATGATAACAATAACATTCCTTGGATCTTCGACTTGTCTTTACAAGTTGATCTTTCTTAATTTGTTTCTTTGGCTTCTCACAATCATTTGCTAAATGGCCTTTCTCCTGACAGTTATAACAAATAACATTTCGGGCTGAATTCTCTTGATTACTCCCCTTCTTCTTCTTGCCTTGAAACGGTTTCTTTCCTTCGAATTTTCTTTTCTTCCAATTCGAACTACTTGAACTCCCCTTCTCTTTCGGAATTTTCTGCATATCTAGAGTAACATATCGATAACCCATATCAATCAAGTCTGAAAAAGATTCTTTAATGTGGGTTGTCATCCTTTCGTGGTACTCCTTATTCATTCCCCGAATGAATCTTCCATTTTTCTTTAAGGGTGTACTCACTTGCTCCAGACCAAATTGAGACAATTCATTGAATTTATTCAAGTACTCCTCAAATGATAGACTTCCTTGCTTCAAATCTAGGAACTCCTGGTATATTCGAGAGATACCAGCAGATGGAACGTATTGCTGCTCAAACACTTCTTTAAATCGTCCCCAAGTAAACTTATCTTCTAACTCATCGACAGTAACTGTTTCCCACCAAGCCGATGCTTCCTCCTGGAGTTGCCAAGAAGCTATTAGTCGCTTTTGATCGTCTTCCAACTTCAATCCTCTGAAAATTCTTTCACAGGATCGAATCCAAGCTTGGGCTTCTACAACATATTCCTTGCCAGTAAACGGCTTTCTACCAAGTCTCGAAAAGCTTTTATATAGATCAGCCAAAATCGGCTGAGATTGAGTAGGACCAGTTGCAGGGACTTGACCAGTTGTGGTGGTATTTCCCCGTTCCCTACCTTGTTCTCTTCTTCCGCTCATTCTCACTATCTGTAAATAGCAAGAAAACTTGATTTAGGTATACGGACAAGATATCTGAGGAAACATTAACAGTTTAAAAGAAATAGACCAAGTTAAAGTTTCGGTCTCTCGGTTCATACTCATTCTAGGGTATACTTTACCTTATCTCTAATGAGCCATCCAATGTGTTATACTCCGTAGCTAAAGTTCTTACTCAACCTTCAGCTCTGATACCACTTTTTCACGACCCGAAATCCAATGTTTAAAAATTGACACTAAATACCTTACTTGTATTTGACTGCCAAAGATTCAAACATCAAACTCCAGTCGAATGGAGCTTATAACAACATTAGATGTAAATAAAACAGCGGAAACAAAATGAATATCGTATATCAACACAGATACAACATTGTATAATATCCAATACAACATATATCCCAGCTATCAGAGTGATACAAATATGATACAACAATAATACGATAACAGAAACTTCAACAAATTTCCAACATACTTCTACTTCGACAAGGTCTTCAAAACTCCAGCACTTCAAAATTTTCCCAATCCAAAGCTTCCAGAAGACTTCAAAACCAAGCTAGCTACAAAACACGGATAACCTGCTTCTAGGCTGCCCTTGTGGAAAATTATGGGCACCCAGAGTTTAGGAAAGGAACAATAAACTCCGGGTCAGTCATGGGACTGGTATGAGTAAACAAAACAGTTGTTTGAAATAAAAGCAGTTTATTCTTGTCAAAAGCAGACAAAAGAATTTTAAAGAAATCCGCAATGTTTTTTTTTTAAAATGAAACTGCCATAAGGCCTCCCACCACAAACACAATGCAAGCGCAAACTTGGAGGAGATTTCTCCTTATGACAGTCAAAAATGCTTGATACGAGAAAACACTTTTAAATATTATTATTAGTGAATAGTGTGAAAACATTTTGAAAGTATAATATTAATCTTAGCTAGCATACGTACCATTATAGTATGCCTACTATAGCTACCATGTTAAATGGCAGGTTCTACAACTAAAACCGTACATGGCTCGTATTGTTTTGTTTGGATTTCCAACAAATGGTCGTGCAAAGGAACTTCCCATATAAAATGGAACGCCTCTGAAGGGACGCCCCCGAGAACCTAACCAGATCTCTGCTACACAAGGCCGGGTTACCTCTGTAACTAGGTAACAACTGACACGAGTATGCCACAAAGCAATAAGTTTGCAGCAACCACACAGTAAGTATCTGGGCTCCATACCATGATACCACCCATAATCCAGAAGGAAATGGACATACCCTCAGGAGGAGCTACCCCCAAATAACCTTGCTGCCACGATTCCCGTTTCGACCATAACCGGGTTGTGAGGTTCGACGAAGTCTCGTCCACAAAGCTATGCTTTTTCACAAAGCCATGCTTCAATCAACAAATGATCAGCAGCAATCAGCATGCCACACTACCAAATTGGGAGTATATCGCTAATAACCTTCAACTACATAACCTCTAAGCTCATACGTCTCAGAGAAGGGTATTAAGCTTAGAGAATAAATTCTCCGCCACCAACAGATATGTATTTGAAAGAAATCAGCTTTATATCTCAAATTGTAATGTCGGACATACAACCATACAAGTCAGTTCCAGGTTCGAACAGAACCGAAGGCACTTCCAAAGAAGTCCTTGCAATCCAAGCATTCACAATCCCGATCGGACTTCCCATCACTTAGGGAATCTCTATACCGTAGCTACTCGGTGTAGAGACAATCGATAGGTCATCCTATCGTTTTCGCAAATATCCAGTCTTCACCAACGGTCTTCAAAAGCTATTCATAACGTCGTACCACATATTCGGAATGGGTTATACGACACAAAGGTCCTCTCCCGGCTAAACTGAATAGTGCGCGTTCAATTTAAAAACACGTGGATGTATTAATCATAAAGATTCACATATTCGATGTGGGTTTCGGATAACCAACTGGAATCTGACTCCCTGTCACATCGAAATTTAATTGCCGTTATACGAGCCAATGGGTTTTCACAATCACACAGAAACAAATCATGAATCACAGTGCAGTACAGAGCAATTCACATCACACAGTATAATGATCACAACAGAAATAACAATCCAGTGCAGAACAATAGTTAATTATTTTCCAATGGGGTTTAAGTGAATTAACCACACAGCTATTTTAATCAATAATCAATTATTCTTAACGAAAAATAAATTAATTAAATGTCAATTAACTTCGTTAATAAATTATTCCTCGATCAATTAACTTAGTTAACTACACATTATAAATTGATTAACTTAAATTATCTAATTTACGATTCTTAATTATTAATAATTTAGACACTTAATAGTTTATTAATCAATTTTAATTACAAATTATAAATCCTTAATTACTTAGTTAATCAATTAATTATTCTTGATCGCTTCCCAAAACAGTTGGTTATTTATCTAAATTTTCTTTTAAGTTACATTATTTATTTAATATAAATAACCTTATAAAAATATTATATTAAAACTAAATAAACTAAAATTTAATTTCTTGAAACATTTCTCTTAAGTCTTAAATTAACTCAAAATTCCAAATCAGATCATTGGTTGAACATATTTTAGAAGTGTCTTAAAATTTGAAAAAAAAAATTAAAGTATAAACTGTTTATAAATTGGTCTCGAGACCTACTTCTGGTCACGCACGAGAAAATTTCATGTTTGCTTCGGGTCATTTCAAAAATCAACCCGAGTGGCAAAAATTTCACTTAAAAGTTTTTCAAAGTATTTTGACTTATGCTTCAATCACTTTACTCGGGTTAACACTCGAGCCAACCTTCACTTTCCCCATGATTACTTCGAGTAACACTCGAGTCAACACGCAACTAAAACCAACAACTTCCAGATCACCAGATAATGCACGGTGCACGTGTACCATCACCAGAGCTCCTTTCGGTCATTGATGATCACTCCGACACATCGCCTAACCATGCAACAACTCAAAACGATCACCTAAACCTTTGCACGAGCCTCGAATCAAAATCGAGTTCACCACCCAAACCTGGAAACACGAGCAACATCACCTTCAACCCTAGAAAACACGTCGCCTCCATAACCTCGACCACCAGAAGGTCAACAACTCAGGACAACCACTCTTCGTCATCCCCTCTACCATCTCCCAAACTCCTGTAGCACTCGATTGCTTCACGGCGACGAACGAGACAAAACACTAAGCCTCAACAAAATTAGGTTTACGAACTTCTCGAGTTCGCCGCCGTCACCACGATCATCTGCACCCCATTACACTATTTTTGCCAGAACCCCTGATCACTCCTCCACCTCCAAACAAATTCCCGACCTCCGCGACTAAATAGATCATCAGGAATGGCTAAAATGAAGAAATTTCGTCAACACCGAACTGCTCTTTAATCCTTTATCTAAAAATTATGATTCAAGCTTTAAAAATCATAGTTTTGTATGAGAATTCAATTGATATACCTGAAACTAAGATTAATTACATTTGAATTCCCATAGGGTTTACATTGTGACTGCGTTTTTAAAAAATTTCCAAAGAAACTTTAGTTTATTATGCTTAAATTCGTTTTTATAATTAAAGACATGTCAAAACAAACAACTTTAGTTTGAATTCTGAGATTAAACAAGAATCAGAGGTAGGAGAGTTGGATTTTCTTTTTGGTGGCTAAGCAACTTTGATTTCGGCTTGAGAAGATAGCATTAAATGCTTATGCTTCCTTCTTTGTTAACATATACCTCTATTTGATTTCTTGGTAAGTACTATATATTTTGTTTCTATCTTCTTGCATAAGTCTTTATTTGATTGTTTTTTTTTTCTGGTTTACTCCTTTACATGCACAAAATTTACATATATCACTAGTCTGATGCATCCTTATTAACATATATTTTTAACATATACATATGTTCATTCTTATGGTTTGACAAAAAATCTATTTTTGTTATATGTTTTTGTTTGATTGCCTTGCTTAATATAAGCTTGCCATAGTTACTATTATTATTTGTTTTATAGTTTGTAACTTACTTTATATATTTATGTTTTAACACAATTCTTGTTTATTATACTTTTCTTTTCCTTTATTTATTTAGAGCTTAAATTATCAAACATTTTATTTATATCCATATATTTTGTAATACTTAATATTAATAATATTTTGTTTTGTTTTGAAACTTTCCAAATTAAATTACAAAAATTTAAATAAGTTACAAATTTAATTTGAAAAATTTTGGGATGTTACAAAATCAGAATCAACTTTGTCGGTGTAAATAGGTTGATATTTTTTCAGATTAGAGAGGCCGTTTTATCATAGAGGCGGCGACATTTTTTTTAGAACTGCTTTTCACCTTCGAGCAGAATGTCGAAACATCTTCAAGAGAGTGACAACGTATACGACTTAGTCGAAGTTCATTGTTCCTACAATTCGAAGACATTCCAGACAATAATGACTTGTTCTACAAAAGAAGTATGATACAGAAGAAGCTGGAGCAAAGAAATATACTGTTTGCCGCTACCTTAAATTTCAAATAACGGATGACAGGTCAATAGAGACGCAGTCTCATGAGCTTCAGAAATAGCTCATGAGATCATCTCCAAAGCTATGGTTATTGATGAACAATTCCAAGTTGTTGTTTTAATAGATAAACTACCCCCTAGTTGGAAGAAATTTAAGAATAATCTGAGACATAAAACTAAAGAATTTACTTTGGAAAGCTTGATAACTCACCTCCGTATTGAGGAGGAATCACGTAAACAAGATATAAAGGAAGAAGTGCTTGTTGTTATAGGCAACATTAAGAAAGCTGCAGTTTTGAAATCAAATCCTAAAATATTAAGAACCAGAACCGCAACAAACAGAAACCACCCCAAAAAATGACTCTGAACAGTTGTTTCTTTGCTACAACTGTGGAAAACCAGGTCATATGGCATGCAAGTGTAGGAAACAGACCAGGCTTTGCACCATAGGCCAACCTGACCGAGGAGCCTCTAATGGCTATGTTTACTGATGAGATCCACCTTGTTGGGGGATCAAAGGGTTGGTGGGTAGATACCGGTGCTACACGCCATGTGTGCTATGACCATGCTATGTTCAAAACATACATGGAGACTAAGAACAAGAAAGTGTTGTTGGGAGACTCTCGCACCACTATTGTTGCTGGGATTGAAAGCGTAGAGCTGAAGTTTACCTCTAGGAAGACTGTCTTTCTTAAGGATGTAATGCACACTCCGGAGATGAGAAAGAATCTTGTTTCAGGTTATCTTCTTAATAAGGCTGGTTTACACGGACTATTGGGGCTGATATGTACACCATCATTATGAATGGTATGTTTGTGGGTAGGGGTTATGCAACTGATGGTATGTTTAAACTAAATTTTGAATATAATAAAATGTCTGCTTCTACTTATATGTTGTGTGATTTTAATATCTAGCACTCTAGATTATATCATGTGAATAAATGTATAATTCATAACATGAGCACCTTAGATCTCTTCCCTAAATTGTCACAAACTGATTTTGATAAATGTGAATTCTTTACTCAGGTAAAAACAACTAAGAAACCACATAAATCAGTTGATAGAGTTTCTGAACCTTTAGATATGATTCATTCTGATATATGTGAGCTTGATGGAACTTTGACTAGACATGGACACAGTTACTTCATCACTTTTATTGATGACTGTTCTGATTTTACTTATGTATACCTTATGAAAAATAAAAGTGATACATTTGATATGTTTAAATCATTTAAAACTGAAATTGAGAATCAATCTAATAAGAAAATTAAGAGACTTCGTAGTAATAGAGGAATATAATATGAGTCTATTTTATTTCTTGATTTCTATAAATTGCATAGTATAATTCATGAGAGAACCACACCTTATTCACCTGAAATAAATGAAAGGTAAAACTGAAAGAAAAAATAGAACCTTTACCGGATGAGTTGTAGCTATCTTATTTAATTCGGGTGCAGCAAAACATTAGTGAGGGAAGGGGATATTTTATTGACTGTATGCTATGTATTGAATAGAATCCTTAAATCAAAAAGTAAAATCTCACCATTTGAAATTTTAAGAAATTATAAACCAAATGTGTCTTATTTTAAAACTTGGGGATGTTTGGCATATGTTTGTATACTTGGCCCTAAGGCCTGGTATAAAATTAGCAAGTGGAGCATATGAATATATATTTATTGGCTATGCTATTAATAACAAAGCATATAGATTTTATGACCTAAATATACATAATATAATAGAACCTAATGATGCAGATTTTTATGAATCTAGATTTCCTTTTAAATTGAGGAATAGTGGGGGCACATCAAGTAACACCATCCCTATTAGAATAGAACTTAATGAGTCTTTTGAAAATGAACCTAAAAGAAGTAAAAGGGCAAGAATCGCAAAAGATTTTGGTTCAAATTTTTGTGCTTTTACTATAGAGGAGGATCCCTTAAACCTCCAAGAGGTCATATCTTCCTTAAATGCCAATTTTTGGAAAGAGGCTATAAATGATGAAACAACTTCTTTGGAATCCAATAAGACTAGGCACTTAGTAGATCTACCACCTGTTTGTAATTCTATAGGCTGTAAATGGGTACTTAAAAAGAAATTAAAACCTGATGGCACAGTTGATAAATATAAAGCCCGTTTAGTAGCTAAAGGATTTAAGAAAAGAGAAAAGGAGATTTTTTTTGACACCTTTTCATCTGTTACTAGGATTACATCCATTCGAGTACTAATTTCACCTACATCTATTCATAATTTAATAATACACCAAATGAATGTTAAAACTGCCTTTTTAAATAGTGAATTACAAGAGGAAATTTAGACGGACCAACCTGAAGGATTTATAGTTCATGGTCAAGAACATAAAGTTTGCAATTTAGATAAATTATTATATGACTTAAAACAAGCACCTAAACTATGGCATGAAAATTTTGATAACTTAATAATCTCACATGGTTTCAAAGTTAATGAAAGTGCCAAATGCATTTACTATAAATCTGAGAATGACATTTGTACTATCATATGTCTATATGTAGATGACCTACATATTTTTGGGTCGAGCACTCATATCAAAAATTCTGTTAAATCTTTGTTAAGTGCCAATTTCGATATGAAAGATCTAGGTAAAGCAAGTGTGATCCTTGGTATTAGGATTACTAGGTCCGAAAGGGGACTTTCTTCGGATCAGTCTCATTAAATTGAGAAGATTCTAAAGAAATACAATTACTTTGACTATAAACCTACATTTACACCATATGATCCTAGTGTAAAGCTATTCAAGAACACTGGTGAAGGTGTAAGACAGTCTGATTAGGCAAGCATCATTGGCAACCTTCGGTATGCCACTGATTGTACTAGACCCGACATTGCCTATGTCATGGGATTATTATGCAGCTTTACTAGTATACATAGTATAGAGCATTCGCATGCTATTGAGTGGGCTATGAGATACCTAAAATGAACCATGAACCCTGGGTGATATTATGAAAAATTTCCAGCTGTCCTTGAAGGTTATATCGATGAGACTGGAATACTTTATCTGATGATTCAAAGCAACCGGTGGCTATATCTTTAGCATTGCTGGAGGAGTTGTTTCTTGAAAATTCAAGAAATATACTATTTTGGCTCGGTCTACTATGGAGTCTGAGATGATAGAACTAGCCACAGCTACTGAAGTAAGTAGTTTACTTAAGAAATCTGCTAGCTGTGGTTCCTTTATGGGAAAAACTGATGCTAGCTGTGTTGACCCATTGTGATAGTACCGTGGCTATTGCAAAAGTACAGAACCATTATTACAATGGTAAGAGACGATAGATACGTTGTAAGCACGGTACTGTTAGAGAGCTACTCTCTTCAGGTGCTGTTAAAGTGGATCACATACATAATACACAATGATGGGAATTTGGCAGATTTTTCGAAGAAAGGACTGGCCAGATAGAAAGTCCTTAGAACTTCTAAAAGAATGGGACTATTGTCTTTAGATTTTTGAGTCACACACATTAGTAACCCGACCTAATGACTGGAGATCCCAAGAACTAGGTTCAATGGGTAGGAGCAAGTTGTGAAGTGATATTAGTTGAACATGCTATTTTTATATCAATAAGCATATATTCCTGAAGTGATTAGAGGATGGGTTAATAGAAACTCTTAATGAGATCTATACTCTATTTGGAGTGGAGAACCAACCTTTAGGAATACTCTTGATGGACTCACCTGTGTGAATGTTGAAATGTGGCCGTTTCCTATAAAGTTTTGGGCAAAATTCCTAGAGCATTCACTAAACTGTGATAGATGTGCATGGCCATAAATGCACGGGTTTATTTGATTGCACTCTAGAAAGATTATGTATGGTCTGATGTCAAGAATATAGTTCAAGACTATGTGTCAATCTAGTAAAAGCTGAATCCTATCCATTATGCAAAGTTTTAAGTCGAAAGACACCTTTTTTATGCACAATATGTTTTCAGAAACTGCTCGAAATTTATTTTTTTAAATTCAACTGCGGGATTGTTGGAAAAAAAAATTATGAAGTGAATTTATTAGTTTATTAATAAATTAAACAAAAATAGGTTAATGGTAATTTATTTATGAACCATTATTATAATTGAGTCATTGAAAGTTTATAACAATAACATATTTATGAAACATTATTATAATTGGGTCGTTGCTAGTTTATAACGGTAATATATTTATGAATTGTTATTATAATTGATCTGTTACACTTGCACAACGATAATTTTTTAATGTAACATTATTATTGAGCCGTTACAAAAACTAATGATACTACAATATTATTTTAAATGAGAATAAATTAAAATCCATTAACATTCCATCACTTTAGTAAAGTATATAATTTCCATTCTGCCTATTTAAATGATAGATAGACAGAAGAGAAATGGTAAGAATAATAGACATATTTCTTTTTTTTCTTCCTTCAACAAAACTAAACACCTTGAGTGGTATTTCAAACTGCAGATCGGAATCGACTTTGTCAGTGCAAACAGGTTAATATTTTTTCGGATTAGAGAGGTTGTTTTATCCTAGAAGCGGCGGTATTTGTTTTCCAGAACTGCTATGCACCTTAGAGCAGAAGCCGAAACGTCTTCAAGAGAGTGACAACGTACATGACTCAATCGAAGTTTATTGTTCCCAACAGTAATGATAAACGAATATAAGATATATTCATACTTATAACAATGTACAAACCAACCTTGTTTGGTTTATTGGAAAATAAATTAAATGTTGGTAATTTGCTTTACTGTATGCATGGCTACCACCATAATGGTCAGCATTAACAAATAATATACCAGAATTCAGTATTATCGATTTGGATTCAAGATGTATACAGTATGACAAAACTTTGCGGATCCAATCAACATCTGACACAATGAAGACAACTAATGCTGGTGAATTCAGTTTTGTTTTTTCTATGATTTATGCATGTAACTTTCATTAAGAAAGGGAACTACTGTGGCAACAACTAGATTCTAAATCAAAGAATATTTTTATGGTGCGGCTACTTACGGGTGATTTTAACAATGCGCTGCCTCCAAGTGATAAAGAAGGTGGTCTTCCCATTCATTTGAATCAAATTAGAAGTTTTAACAACTCTTTCTTTCAATGAGGTTTGACAAAAATTAGATCTCTAGGCTTTAATAACTCTTCGAGGAAAAAAGTGGTTGCTGGTAATATCAAAAAATTCTTTCTAATGATTTGTTAATCCAGACTTTTTCTTACATGAAAATTTTGATGCAGCCTAATTAGTCTAGTGATCAAAATTCATTGTATTTGTACTTAATTCAGACTTATTAATGGAAGGATAGGCCCTTCAATATGATAATTCCTAGTTTCAAGATGAAGATTATAATGATGTTCCTAGTCTAAACATTCAGATTTGCAGTGATCTCAAATATATCTTCCGATATAAATCGAAAGAGTGCAAGAAAAGACTGAAACAATGGAATAAACAGAAACCAAAGGTAGATACTTAGCTTGATGATTCTGAAAAGGAATATAACCCCATGCTAGAATTAATCACAAAATGAGATATATTAACAACATTTAAGCATTAATCAATCATGACGGTTAGTGTGTGTATAAGCCGAAAGAAACTTGTAACGAACCGATATTTTCAAGCATTAGCATCCGCACATGTCGGACTTGAATTGCTCAAAATATCGAATTGTAAAAATAAATTTGGCAAAACTCAGAAGGGATTTTTAGGCTAAAGGAAAAAGTTAGTGAAAAATTTAGTTTCAGGGACAAGAAGTTTGTTTTTTAGCCTGAAGGACATTTTTAGTGTAAATCGTAGAATGATAGTTGTAACTATCATTTTCAGTTTACACTAAAAAGTGTCCTTCAAACTAAAAGGCAAAGTTGTTGTCCCCGAGACTAATTTTTTTTGCAACTTCTTCCTTGTGCCTATTTACCTGAACTCAGAATATGCAGTAAATAAGTAAATCACACATCACAGATACAGAGTAATAAAATGCAGCGGAAGAAAGAGATAGTAGTTCATGAAGCTACTATATAAATACATCAGAGTTAAACAAGATACAACAGAAGTAACAAGATGACAATCAAGCACAAAGCTGGATACAGCACTGGAATCAACTGAATAACTGGAATTGAAATGGATAGCTGGATCTTCAAGCAAAGCTCCAGTTCCAAAGGTGAGCCTCTAATGCTGTATCACTCAGTCTGACCCGAGCATAAAGAAAAACACAAAACACTCGAGTCAGGACATACATACTTATACAATGTAAACCAACTCAAGTGAACTGTAATATAAGGTACAAGTAACTTAAAGGATGCTTGGGACCGCCCATCCTCTAAGGATCCGCTGAACTATTTACTATGTAGTAATATTTCGTTATTATAATAATGTCTATAGTAAAATAGACTTGCTTTTAAATAGCGTTAAGGCTTTACATTTTCCACCTTAACACATAATAGTGTCAGTAATCTATACAGTATCGTAATACCTCCTGATCGGGAGGCTACCAGAGGATACTCCATAGGTACGACACAAATCAAACTCGTACAATGCGCGCTAGAGTAGGTGACACGGCACACAAGGCAATGCCGGGGTAGATATACCAATTACGCACATGGGCTAGTGGTAACGCATAGCAGCTACTACCGCCCACCTTGAGCCACACCCCCAAATCAAAATAAAAAGTGGCAACCAAATCAATCTCAAAGTCAGAATATAATATCAAAGGAGTTTGTCCGATAAGAGGGGCTACCTCCTTGGTCCGAGATCGCTTCTGTTTTAGCCACCTTAAGCCAACTCACGGGAGTCAAGTCCACGTTCATACCTCAAAGGACGTCGCCACCATCCTACTTCATTCTGGAATCTCCACCGCGTACACGGTTGTTAAAGTGATTTTCGGTGTTGGCAGAGAGTATGACAACATCCGATCCCGGTCTCTTTAACAACCAAACATTATTATTACCCATGGATATTTCTTTCAAAATCATTTACACTTAAAACCAAAATATCATATCTATTTCAAAACTAAATACTATATTATTCCTTTTCAAAATCAAATCAATGTATCATTTCCCATTTCCAAAACCAAGGTAATAATATATTCTTTATATTCAAAAAAACCAAATCAATATCTCATTTAAATAAAACCCAAGTTTCCAAATCACCGAATATTTCCTTCAATTTATTAAACTTGAAATATTCCTTTAAATCACCTTAACCTAAACCACTTTATAAGGTCATATTCTTAAATATTCCATTTCCAATAAGTTCCAAATTTATATATGTAAAGACAATTCTTAATTAAATACTATTTTCAATAATTTCATTTCCAAAGCCATATTACTTTCAAGTTATAACAACTCTAAAACCAAACATTTTGAAACATATTTATTTAAACCATCTAAATTCAATGTCAATATCTTCCAAACAAGATTCATTTAACCATTTAATTCAATGTCAAATAATATTCATTTCAAACTTGTAGCATTTATAAGTTTATTCATTCAATTATAAACTTTTCAAAAACATTGTATATTTCAGCTACATTAAAATTTCAATTTTTAGCCAATTTAACTTATAAAAATCACATTTCCCATTTCAAAATATTCATTTGGATATCATTTAACTTATGATTTAATAAAATAAAATTTTATCGATAAATATCCAAATTAAACTATAATTCATTTATTAAGTCAAAAACACATTCTTTTACTTCTTTTATTTCAACAAATAACTTACCACTTTATTTTAAAATACCCACTTCATAAATAAGACTAAATTCCCATTTATTTACTTAACTTAACAATTTCGGTTAGAACCAAATTTCCAATTATCAAGTTAAGTCATATTTTGAAAATACACTTTTCCACTTAAATCATAATTATTCAATTTCTAAACATTTCCATTTTATAAATAAAGTAATTTCTCATAGTAAACATAACGATCAATTTGTTTGCAAATTTATTTATTTAGGCATCAAGTAAACTATGATTTCAGGCTAAATACATTTATTACAAAATGTACAATTAAAACTGTATTTCATTTTATCAATTCAAAGGACATCATTTATTACATAAACATATTCATTTCATAAAACAAAATTTGATTGCAATTACCAGGCTAGACTTTAAAATTCCATATTAATTAACTTTAATTATTAAGTTATTTATCACAATTAAAGCTCTTTAAATTACCATTAAAACCAAATAAAGATTTTTAAATTACAATCTAAACCAATCATCAACTTATAAAATTTTAACTTGCTGAAAACCTATATCCTTTTTTATTTTAAATCATTAAATCAAATTTTAAGGTAAAATTTAATATTTTCTAAATATTCAAAATACTTAATAATTTTTTAGGAAAATATTACCTTAAAAATATTAACCATGGGCCTGTATAATATTTTCTAACCTAGGTCAAGTGATACAGATATATATCATTTCAATCCTTAATTTAAAAGAAAATCCGGGTTCCATCATCAAACCCGCATTCCCAAGTAAAACAAATGCAATAAAAATCACAATAAAAATCACTTGAGCCTATCGTTTTAGCTCATAATGATTCTTTCTTATTCTAAAGTCTGTTCGGGTATGTATCGTTTCAACCCATAGTGATAGGGAACTTGCAGTAATGATACAATAAATAAAATGAACAGTATATCATATAATAACATATTAGATGATGTACAAATATATAAACAGCATTTAACATCATATAACATATCACAGGCATGTATGAATAACATACCAATTTATACAGATCCACTTTTCATTATTCCACAATAATATAAGTACATATGTCTAGAGTGATAAAACTCACCTTTTTAAAGCTAGAATTGAAATTCAGAATAAAAATCCAAACTCCGCAAAGCACGAAAAAGCACGACAAAGCACAATGCAAACTCGTGTGGATGAAGAGTCAAGATCCATATCTTGTATATAACAAATACACAAATCATAAGAATAAGATTCAATACAACAAAAGATGGATTAAAAAATGCACGGCTAGAAGGTAATTAAGGAGGTAGGAAATAAAAAGGCAAGAAATAAAGAGGCTAGTGAATGGATGGGATTTATTTCCTATTTAATAAAAGAAACATGTAATATCTTCCAATTAGAAGAGGAAAATAAAGAAGTGTGATATTTGGGAAGATTTTGTACGTGATTTGATAGAGTAATGCATGGCTATAATTGGTGAGAAACGCTAATAATTAATAAAGAGGGTAGAAAAATAAAAAGGCAAGTATTTAACAAAGTAACGTATGCTCTTTGATTTTCTCCAACTCTTTATAAAAGATATAAACAAATAAATTCCGATGAATACAATAAAAGCCTAGACAAATAAATAGAGAAATAAACGAAGAGATGGATACAGGAAAAATATAGAAATATATATATATATAATGAAAATACATAAATTTATTGCATGCAAAACGCTGTAACGTATCCAAATCTAAAAGTATAAATTGGAATTTCATGAAATGAAAAGCAGAATAAATATTAAAATAAAATAAAATTTCAAAGAAAAAGATTAGCATTTAAAAATTCAAATTTAAAATTTTCAACTGTGGTCAAACTTTGACTTTCAGTTGACCAAAAATACAAAAATCTCCATAAATTGCTTATTTTATTAATTTGTCAAATGTATACATTTATTATGATTGAAACCTTAATTAATTCATTTAGATAGGTTTCATTCTTTTATATTATCTTATTAATAAAATATGCATTTCCATTTCTTTCTAGTTTTCAATTAATATAGTAATTAAATTCATTTACTTATCATTAAATTTATTTATTATAGATTACATTCCAATCAATTGAAATTAATTCCCATAATTTGATTTATTTAATTTCATCTTTATACTATGCCCACTATTTCTTTATAAACCTGGTTACATTAGTTTTATATTCCATTACATTAATACACCCCTATTTACATCTTAAATTTGTATAAATGTTACTTTTTTAAATGCGTACTTTTGTCAATTGTACACATTAATTAAGATTTGAAACCAATTAAATAAATTTATCTTTGTTCCATTCCTTTTACCAATTTATTACTTTATAAATAAATTTATGTTTCTAGCTAATTTATACATTCACACCTCCCGTTACTGCATTAATTCCCATTAATGAACATTTATTTACATTTGAATACAATTGATTTCCAATTCATTTTATAGCCTAAATAGACAACTTATAATAGTTGTTGCCATTACCCTTTAATTTACACTCAAGTTTATCATTTTCTCTAATTATCATAATTGCTTTCAAAATGTTAAATTCATTCAATTACCATAGATTATACACTAATTCATTTGTTCGCACCACACTTACCCTTATTTTCTTATATTCAAATATACAACTAAGTGCAACAATTTATGTTGTTTCAATTAGTTTGAAATTTCATAATTAGTTTTAATTACATTGTTACATTTCATTTTAACGTTTGTTTCACTATTAAATTACAAAGTCTTTATTCTTCCATTTTTAATTACCAAAATCGTATTAAATCGACAAATTATATTATTTAGAATTTACGCATCGTTACAAAATTGAAACTGATGTTATCGATTACTATACTCAACTGTTCAATGGTGATATAAAGTCTACTTATTTAAGTCAACCAGATAGTGATAGTAATCAATCAATCATGATAGCTATACCAAGAGGGATATATTCCATCCACTACAAAAATGTCTCTGGGAAGAATGCCAATGTAGTTGGAATATGGTAAGTTGCGTTGATAGAATAACATCGTAAATTTCAATTCATGAAATTAACATAACAGATTCATCATTTAACGTATTTAAATTAATTTTGACTTCACTTGCAAAATTATTGCTCGATATAATTTTGAGTTTTAGTGTATGTATGTTGAAATAAAAATTATAAATAATGATTTAAAATATGTTATTTGCGATTACTAACCAAAGTATCTAAAGGTCGATGGAAGCGATTCATAGTTTGTGGCTTATTGGATAGGATCCAAGAATTGATATGAAAGTATCTTTCTACCAGCATTAGAGTTAAGAAAATATTTTGGCAAATAAATCAAATATTTTGAATTTCAATCAAAATTCAAGGCAGTGTATTTCTATGTGAAAGAATATTAATAGGTGCTATAATATTTCTAAAACTATAAGTAAATGACAAACTTATGATTGTTAATGATGCAATTATGTAGAATCATTTTAGTTTAGGTTTTTAATTTTCAGTTTGGAATTTGAATTGATACCTTTTATAATCAGTATAAAACGATGTTAGGATTGTCACAAAATGATATACATGGACACCATATTAAAATGTTTAATATGGAACATATAAGATGAATTTCTTATATATTGGCAATAAGAATTATGTATATACCATATTGTATGCAGTATCACATTTTGCTCAATTATTGGCACAAAACGAAAGTATCAAATCCAAATTGAGATCACTAAATGAGAGCTTAGAGCATTCTCGAGTATTTATGAAATACTGGAGAATTGTTTATAGAAATAACAAACTAATTATGAAAGAGTGCAAGAACTCGAACTTTATAAGTGATATCGAGTATAATATGTCAATCCTGAATTCATATTCAATCGAGTACAAGTTGAAGATTGATAGAATTAGTGGTATACCCTAGGGGCAATTATATAATTTGTTACATAAATCTAACTCGATACACAATCTTATTCAAAATAAAAGATGTTTTCTTTTTATTTTGTACTTGTTATATTATTGTATAATTAATCAAGTAATTAATTAAAGTGTATTAAATAAAAAATCATTAATGATATGTTATGTTATAGTAATTATAATGTCTCATAGTCACAATAAATTTATCACATTAAAGTAAACATATAAATATTTCTGGTCGAGAGGGTTCGAAATAGGATATCAATGCATCTGTTGAGACTAGAGTATATAACACTCTCCTTATTTTAGGAAGTTCATTATTCATGGCTATTGGGGCACAAAGGAGTTATATACAGATAGTTATTGATAGACTCAGTCGAGAGTTACGTACAAATAGTTGGCACAAATTCCTAACGTGATATAGTGTCGATGAAGAGAATTATTGTAAATAATTGTTGCTATTGTGCAATGCTTATAATAGTAAAATTAGATTTTACTGAAATGATGTGTAAATGATAAATTTAGTTGACATGTCACATCGCTGGCTAAGGTAATGTGTGAATGTTAATATTTGAACTGTTTGATATTAATCGCTAACTGGATTTACACTTGAGTCATACAACCGTAATGATGACACTATGAAAACCACACTTTTTAATTAATTTATAATCATTATAAAATAATTAATTTAATTAGTATAAACCCAAAGACAATTTTACCTTCTCTCTTGGTAACCCAAGGCTAGGCGATTCTTCATTGTCGGCTCTCATTCCCTGATTGGACGCCTATTCTCCTTGCCTTCCATCCCTTTTCCCCCTTAGATCTATGGTTTTCCCTCCTCCTCCATTTCTTCCTCCATGTCTTCCAGCCAGTTGCCTTTGTTTCCTCCTGAATTGCCACCCATCAATTCTGACACTCTTCTGGGTTTTTCCCCATTACATAACTCAAATTCTAACCCTAGTAATGGTGATGGATTCACCGTTGTTCTCTCCAAAAGATGCAAAAGGCAAACTAAAACCCCTCCGCAATGTTATAGATCTAATCGTGCCTCCATTAATTTTCAGAACAAAATTTTTGATCCTCTCCTACTCATAATGAACGCCAGAGCCACGCTCATAATCCAAAAAATGCTAATTGCCCCTATTCAATCTTAGAAAACTGCCACTCCAGACAAATTGAATTTATCTACCTCATATAGTAGGACATGGAATGAAGTAGTCAAGGGTAATAATATTCCACTATCCCGTTAAAATTTTACCAACCACGTGAATTTAATTCAATGCAATGTGCCAAAATACCAGTTAAGGTGGTTCAAGATGCTAGAAAATAGTGGGATAATGCGATTGTAATTTATATCATTGGCCCCAAACCCTACTATCCATACTTTAGGGACTATATCACTAGAGTATGGAAGCCTAAAGATGAATTCTCTATGTTTTCTAAGGATAATGGTTTTTATGTCATAAAATTTCAAAACAAGAAAGATTGTGATAAAGTCTTAGAAGGAGGCTCATATTACTACAATAAAAAGTTAATGATGATGAAAAGATGGATGCTTGGTATGCACCTCAATAAAGAACTCCTTAATTCAGTTCCAATTTGGATTCGTTTTTCTAACCTTCCACTCAATTACTGGACGGAGGAGGGCATTAGTCGTATTGCATCGGTCCTTGGAACTCCCATAAAGTTGGATAAATTTACAGAAGGTATAATTAAAATTTCTTATGCTAGAGTTTTAATTGAAAATAATAGCTCCTGTAAGTTTCCAAACAAGATTCCTATTTTATCGGAAAATGGTGAAATTTTATGGCAAGATGTGGTGTACAAATGGAAGCCAAATATTTTCTCTAATTGTTATAGTTTTGGTCATGCTGAATCTTATTGCCAATTCGCTAAAGTTTGAAGACCTAAAGTGTATACATCAGATGTTTAGAATAGTAGCACTGAAATGCATATCAGTAAAAGTCAAAATGGAGAAAAAGTTAGCAGGTTTATCTAACATATCACAACTACAGACTGATATAGATATTACAGCTCAAGGAGATAATGTTTTCAAACCTCAAAATGACAGCCCTTCCAAAATACAGGAAACTCAAGTTATAACAGAAGCAGAAAAAGTCCAGTTGGATAGTTTGTTCACGACTAATAATACAAATACCACTCAAGTCTCAAATTCTTTAGTCACAGATATGGAAATTCAAACTACAGATAAAATTAGAACTGAAAAGAACAGTATTTTTGAAGAAGCGATCGATGCGCTAATTGAGTCTCCACCCTGCACTGTAACTGCTGTTCAGAGCCCTGCTCCTCAACAAGGTATTAGAACTAGAGCCACTCGAAAAATAAGACCTGAGGAGGCCCCATTTGAATTTAAAGCTACTTCCACAGAGGATGTTGTAGAAAATCCAGCTTGGACCCTCCTAGTTAATCAACTAAAAGGTAAGAATAAAAAACCAAAAACATAAGACTCTGGGGTCTGCTACACCCTCTAGTGATAGTAGCAGCCAAGGTAATAATTTATAGATAGAGTTCCTTTTTTGGAACATCTGGGGAATGAATGCTCTACCTAAACAAATGGAAATCCTCCATCTATTAAATAGCAATAAGTTTTCTTTTCTGGGTATATGTGAAAATAAGTTGTCGAAGGACAGCATAGATAGGGTTATGGCTAAAACTGATAATAAATGGAAATATTCTTACAATTTTTCAATCAGCCACAAAAGCAAAAATTTAATTATATGGGACACATCTCATTGGTCTAATATCATCTTACACACTAATGATCAATTTATCTCTTGTATTTTGCGTAATACCGATGGTGTTAGTATTCTATGTACAACTGTGTATGCATTTAATGATGACACACTGCGTATGGATTTGTGGAATTATCTAACTGAGCAATCTAAAAATTTTAAACTTCCCTGAATTGTGGCGGGGGATTTCAATTCTATCGTATCGTCCAAAGATAGAATAAATAATGGTTTTTATAACTCGGCAAGTGATCAAGAATTTATCAATTACATTGCCTCATCGAAAATAGTGGAACTTGATTTTACGGGCAATTATTTTACTTGGAGAGGAGGACATAATTTCTCGATTCATAGTAGGATCGATCATGTTTTTGTTAATGATCTTTGGATTGATATGTTTAGACAAATTGGTATTCATTTTGGTTACCATTCCTTAAGTGATCATTCTACTATTAATATTATGTTCAAGTTTCATCAAAATAAGTATATGAGAATACCTTTCAGACATTGCAAATCGTGGCATCTTCAAGCGGGTTATCATTCTTTACTCCAAGATTGTAACATCCCGCCTTTTCGCACGCTTTAAATCGACACACGTGCCAATTCAAACCATACGGAAGGGCGGATTGTTATGGGGTAAATAAGAAAAACGGAGAAGAAATAAAATAAAACAAAATCTCACAGCGGAAGGATAAATTATAATAATCAATATATAGTTCATAAAACTGTTTACACACATTTGCTTCTTCTTTATACAATAAATATCAGAGTTCACATACCAATAAATATCATTGCAGCGGAATTAAATAGTGTAGTGGGATATAATACATAATAATAATAGAAATGAAATCTTCGTCTTGTTCCTCCAGAAAATCTTCAAATCCTGAAACGCTCGGACTGACCCGAGCGAATTGAAATGACAAAACACTCGAGTCAGAACTAAAAGATCTTATGTAAGTTAAATTAACAGAAATGAATATGAGTGCAGTAACTCAAGAGATGCTCGGGATTTACATCTCCTAAGGATCCGTTGAACTATTTACTATGTAGTATATTTCGCTATTATAATAGTGTCTAATTGTAAAATAAACTTACTTTTAAATAGCATTAAGGCTTTACATTTTCCATCTTAACACATAATATATTCCCATAGTCTATACAGTACCGTAATCTCCCCCGTACTGGGCGTCGTCAGAGGGCACTCCATAGGAATGGTACAAACCAAAATCGTATAAGGCGCGATAGGGTAGGTGACACGGCACAACTAGGCAATGCCAGGGTAGATATACCAATTACGCATCCGGGCTGGTGGTAACGCATAGCCGCAGCAATCGCCCACCTCGAACAAACTCCCCATAAAATCAAAAGTAAAGGTGGCCACCGAATCAATCCAAAGTCAGAGTATAGTATCAAAGAGGAGTGTTCGATAAAGGGCGCTAACCCCCTTGGCCCGAGAATCGCTCATGTTTTAGCCACCTTATGCCAACTCACGGGAGTCGGGTCCACGTATTTACCTTAAAGGAAGCGCCGCCACCAACCTACTTCATTCTGGAATCTCCACCGCGTACACGGTTGTTAAAGTGGTTTTCGAAGTTGGCAGAGAGTATGACAACTTCCGATCCCGATCTCTTCAACAACCAAACGTTATTATAACACCGCGGTCATTTAAAAATAATTATACTTTCAAAACCAGAATAAAATTATCCATTTCAAAACCCATAAATACGATATCATTTCCTTTTAAAACCCAAATAAATATGATATCATTTTATTTCAAATATATTTCTTTTCCAAAATCATGCCACTTTTAAGATTTATAATACCTCGAAACCAATTATTTGAAATTTAACTTTCAACATAATACTTCAAAATCCATAGTTTTAAAACCATAACTTTCAAAACTTAAATGGTTTCGATATTCAACGGTATATAAAATAAAACAGTTTGAATTTAAAATTTCTTTATAAAATAGTTTCCGCGACTTTACAATTTATTCATTTAAAAATTTAGTCTAAACCATAAATTTTAAATTCACTTTCAGTTGAATAAACCACTTCAATTTAATATATTTCTAACTTGGATTATTTAATAATTTCAAAACTTAAGGTTGGAAATTTATATTAAATAATTCATTGTCCTATTATTTAGTTTTTGAAATGTTTACATAATAAATCAAAAATCATTTAAAATAAAACTCCAATTACTAACAACTTAATCATTTCCTTCAATTTATTTATGCTAGAAATATTCGTTTAATTCATCTTGAATAAAAATTCAGTTATAGATATCATACCTTTTTAAAATTTCAAGTTAATAAATTTTACATCAACTTATGAAGTTAAATTCTTAATTAAGCTCTATTCCAAATAAATTTCCAATTTAACTCCTAATCTAAATTGATTTTAAATCATTTAACTCTATATATACACAAGATCTTAAACCTGTACTTAAACATATAATATAAATTACCAAACTCTATTATTCAACTTATTTATTTTCATTTACCAAATTCATACATAGCTTAAATTCAATAATTTAACTATATATATGTATATATAAAATAAGATTTTTATATAAGATCCAAAATTAATATTTAGTAAACTGTATCTTATCCAAACCATAGAAATCATTTCAAAAATAATTATATATATATATATACCGCGGTGCCTGTATATAATTTTCTATCCTATGGTCAAGTGATACGGATATTTATCATTTCAATCCGCAATTTAAAAATAAAAAATTGCGGTTGTATATCATTTCAAACCGCAAATCCCGAATGAAATGAAATGCATGATAACTTGCAGTTTATGTAAATAAACATCCATTCATCCAAATATCAATCATCACCCCTTTTATTAAAATCATCATCCAATTTGAACAAAACATCAATATATAGCATATAAAATATAACAGGTAATAAATAACAGGTATTGACTAATAGTTTATATTCGATAATAGAAATTTTATCTGTAAATTTTTATGCAATAATAAAATTAAATAACAATTCAATTTAAATAAATGCAATCTAACTGAGACGATGAATAAAATATGTCAAACAGTCATAAATGAATTTCTACTCATATCATAAATCAATTTAACAAACATAAGAAAACTTAAAAGTTGTGAGTGGGTTAAAACACTCACCTTTTGAATTTAAATCGAATTTAAATTCGATTTAAACTCAAAAATTTGACAGGCTCCAAATCCGTCCAAACCAATGTCAAAGTGTCCGGAATTTCGATACGAACGCAACGGAGAAAACCGCGCGTCAATCCGAGCTCGTATGCAAAAATCATTCGAGTTAAAAGATTTAAATTTTAATATAACATAATTAATTAATACATAAAAAAATATAACGTACCATCCTCTTCTTCCTTATCCACGAACCTACTAACCCATCACGCACGCGCCACTTTCTTCCGTGCGCACGCAACTCGAGACATATAGAGTTCGATCAGCGACTACCAGTGTGTGCGCCACCTTGAGAGCCACCTACGGACCAAGTTTCACAACACCACTCGCTACCGTTTGCACGCAATCCAAGAAAATACGTCCATGCTTCCAAGCTAGATTCTGGCAAATCCGTGGTCCAATAGCATAGATCAACCATATGGATTTGAAGAGCTCGCCGAGATCTACAACTTTGCTTTTGGAATTTTTCGATTTCGTTGAACGGATTGAAAGATATTGAGGAAAGAAGATAAGCAATTTCTGGCCATTGAATAAGTGGCGGCCATGGCATAGGATTAGGGTTTCTGAAATAAAATAATAATAAAGCTGTCTCGGTTTGCGTGCGTATTTATAGAGTTTAACGTCAAAAACGGACCAGAGTCCAATTTAAGCGTGCTGACAGGCGATACTAACATAAAAAGGCCTGCTGAACGCAATGGTACTGGTTTCGAAGCCCAGTTCCATCATTTTCGTAGGTTACTGTTCAAGTCAATTTGTTTGAATGACAAAAATGCCCCTGAAAAGTCCGTTTCGGCTCCGGAACGAAAATGAATTATCCCATATATTAAAATAGATGTTTTTAAATATTTTAAACGTGATGGAACAAGTTTCAAGCCCAAATTCCATCGTATGAAGAAGTTATGTTAAAAACAATATTTTCACATTGATTTCAAATTGATTTCAATTGCATAAATTTCAAGGCGTTTCGAGTCCGTACGATCAAACGACAAGTCCGATCGCTATGAAACTTGAAACACTATTATAATTCACCGTTACGGATCCGATGAAACTGGTTTCATCGAAATCCGAGTCAGTGGCCAAAATGGCAATTTTATATTAATTTAATAACCTAAAAATTCATTAATTAAATCACTTTTTCAATTTCACTTCCAAATTTTACAAATCTTATCAGTTTAATCTCGGTAATCTAAACCAATTTAGATGTCAATTAATTGTTGATTCAATCATAAATTTCAGCGTAAATTCAAATTTCGTTATATTTATCAATTATAAATTAACTTTTCAAAATTCCATTGAATTCACTATTCATTCTTTTTTATTCAATCCATTACAGTCAAATGGATGAAATTAACATTGGTTCAAAGCTATTACATAGATATTTTCCAATTTCAACTTAATTTTCAATTAACGTAAAATTCTATATTTAATTTCATTCATTTGCAATAAATCCAACTATTATAAATTTAATAAATTAACTCACTATTAAAATTCAAATTCTATAATTCATAAATTTTATCATCTTGATTTACTTATAAATTTATAATTCTTTAAACCAATTCCCGTTCCAATTTAAAGTAACTTAATTTACCAATTATAGTATTTATTTCAATTTCTTAAAATAACCTCTTTATTGCACTTTGAATCCAATTTATTTTAATAAGTTTCCAATTAAACGGATTAGATTTAATTCCAACCTCTAACTTACACTTACGTTTAGGTTATAATCAATTTATAACGTATTACTTTCTTAGTTATTACTTTACATACTTCTCGTATAAATTTCATAATTAATCATAATTATTAAAGTAACGCTTATAATAAATACGACCTATAATTACTCAACATTTAAACAAACGTTATTTCATTTTCCATTAGTGTAACATTCATTCATTTTATTATCACTTATTACAATTTCTAATTCCATTAACAAATAAGCAGGTAATTTATAATATATGTTACAAGAATTGAATTACACTATTCATTATTATTGACTTTAATTTAGCATTAATTACCTTGCATTAACATTGTTAATAAAAATCCTTATCCAATTGCAATTAATATTCTAATGAATACATTTACTCTTTCCGTTATGTTATTAATTATCATCAAGGCACATCTAATTATCTTTATTGGTAAATGAGTGAATTTACTAGTAACCCCCTATTATAACCTTTAATATACTTGTATATTTACTCCTCACAACAACTACTACCTATCAAAATTTATTTCGCCCCTAAATACAAAATTTGCAATTTGTTCTTATTACCATATTCCATTTACTAAGTCATAACATTTGAATTAATTCATCAAATTGAAATGTTCATTCAAGTTTATAAATTATTAACTTGAAATAACGTATCCCTACTTAAAATCAATTACTGTAACAATGTGTCCTTACACTTCTAATTTAATGCCTACCTTATATTTTCCATATTCACATTATATCCAGGTACAATACTTACACCATTTTATTTATCGAAATTTTATTCATATTACAAATAAGTAGGCTTTAATTACCATTTATATATTTTATTTTAGCCTTCATTTTGATATTAATTTACCCCCTTTTATTATTTCTACTAAAATTTAATTACAAAATGTTATTAAATTTACAAATTAAACTGTCGAAATTTACGGGTCGTTACAAAGATGCTCTGACTCAAGAATTTTATGGCAACCCTCTTCACATTTTACTTTGCAGACTTAAAGCAACCAAAAGTGCTTTGAAGAATTGGAAGAAAAAGACGTTTAACATTAGTGCAATGCTTGCTCATATGAATAAAGAGGCTAATGATTTATATAAGCAACTAGTTCATAATCCTTTAAATGAAAATCTGATCGAGCAGTACTCTCTGAAAAATGCTCAAATCTATTCTCTTATAAATTTTGTTGCTATAGATAATGATCAGAAAATGAAACAGAGCTGGTTGGTCAAAGGTGATAGACCTACCAATTTCTTTTATAATAAAGTTAACTGCATCAAGATATAACGACCAACCTTTTTGGACGGTTTAAATCGACGGTAGGCCATACACGTCAGACTCAAACCATTCAAACGGGAGGATTGTTATGGGGTAAATAAGAAAAAGCAGAGAAAGAAAGAAAAAACAAATACAGAATCTCGCAGCAGAATGAAAAATATAATAATCAAATACACACTTCATGAAGCTGTTTACAAATAACATTTGATTATACTTTTATAATACAGAGCCGGAGTACATACAACAGTAATAAATAAATGATATAGCAGAACAATATAATAAATAGTAACAGTACTATATCTTCGTATTTGACCTCCAAAAGAAGTCTCCGACAAACTGAAAAGCTCAGATTGACCCAAGTGAATTGAAAAGACAAAACACTCGAGTCCAAACTAAAAGATCTTACATAAGTTAAATTAATAGTAAATAGATTTGAGTGTGATGGTGTCGGAGATGTTTACGGGATTTGACATCTCCTATCCAGTGTCAACGTGAATGCAATAACTTAAGAGATTTTCGAAATTTACATCTTCTTATGATCCGTTAAACTATCTACATACATAGTATGATACGCTATTATAATAGGTCTAAGTAAAGTAAAGTATTTAAATATTGTTAAGGCGTTACCCATATCCCCTTTAACACATTTTATATATTCCCATAGTCTATACAGTACTGTAAGCTCCTCCGTGAGGCTTATGTTAGTCCCTAAGAAGATAGTTTTGATGACAACAACCTTAGAATAAGATTATAAAATAATAAACACTAACATTATAGTTTAGATATATGTATATGCAGGATTTAACCATGCAGGTACCAAGAATGAAGACTGTACATTATAGAGATTCAAGATATCAAGATTGATGACTCATGAGTATCAAGATTACCAAAAGTTCAAGATTTCAGTAATAAGTAATTTATTTAGGAATTTTGTTAAAACTCCTAGAAAGCACTGGCATCTTAAAATCCAATTTATTCGTGGAATGGAATCCACTTCGAGCCGGTTAAAGGGATGGAACCCTAAGTAGGATAGAACCAACGAAAAATCTAGTGGAACATTGTTTTGTATCCGCTAACTTTTATTCAAATGTTTTTACAAGTTTATATCTTGTTTTCAAAACCTTCCTTTTAAAAGAATCAAAAACATCTATCCTAGTTTTAAATATTTTTAGCCTTAAAAATAATCTTTATTATCAAAATCAAATTATCCTTGGTTTTTAAACTATCTTTTAATAATAATATATTTAACTTTTAATATTTATACTTAGATTTAAATATAAAATTATAGTAAATTTTTTTATATATATATCAAAATATCATTCTCTATATTTATTTATGTATTTTAACTATAGTTAAGTATATTTATAAAGTTTAAAAATAGTTTTAATACAAGATAGAAGTTATTTTCAAAATAAAACAAATCACCAAAAATACCATAGGCTTGTCGACAACCCCTAGGACCCCTTGTGGACAAGGTGGTAGTTAATTTCAAAAATTTGAATTTCAAAAGAAGTGTCTATTCGTCATATCCTTTCACGATAGACATGGCTGTTGTTCTACTATAAATATGGGCAGTTTTAAACGAATTTATATTCATGTTTTCTCTGATTTCACTCCTCTTCTTCTTCCACATTTCTTTATATATATTTTTACCATTACTCTGCCGAAATCACCATTGAATCTAACTAGATCATCTCAAGTTTGATTCTCTATCACTATCTCAACAAGATCTCAGTGCCATTCAGAGTTATAGGCTTCTTTGTAATAAATTAAGCGAGAAAAGGTGTGAATTTAGCCTGTGAAATCAATCAAGAGAGAAAAGTTGTGATTGTAGCCTGTGAAATCAATTGTGTGAACTTGTTGCCCGTGAAATCAAGTATCTCTACCCAGAGGATTGTGAATCTGGAGTGGTGTACGTCGTGGCCTTGAAATCGAGGGTTGTAGTTGTAACAATTGCTTTTGAAAGGAAATCCGTACTTGTGTGAGGGACCGGATGTAGGGTAACTCCGAACCAGTATAAAATCCGGTGTGATCTTTCCTTTATTGCTTTTACTTTATTTCCATATATGTGTTTGATTCCGTGATCATATCTGTGTCTGAATATTGCATATATTTGTGTTCAAATTAACATAAACTCAAAAAGATTTAGTAATTCCTTAAAACACTATTCACACCCCCTCTAGTGTTAATTCTAGCCTTAAGATCCGTAATCCGCATTTCTCACATTTGGTATCAGAGCAAGGTTTTCAAAGTTTAATAATCTGAATTTTGAAAAAATTTCAAAATGGCTACCAATACTGGTATTGTTAACACTACCAACACTGGTTCTATTATCCTTGTCACTAGTTCATTTGTAGAAGGTTAGTCTACGGTCAGACCACCACTTTTTAATGGTGGTAACTATGCATATTGGGCATGTAGGATGAAAATATATTTACAATCTGTGGAACCAGACACTTGGAATATCAAACAGACTGAATATTTTGAACCCATAACTGATTTTGCATGGTGGACTGCTGAGCAAAAGACTATTGCACAAAATAACTCTAAATCTTTGAATATTCTATTTTGTTCACTTGATAGGAATGAATTTAATAGAGTGTCAGTTTGTAAGTCTGCATATGAAATCTGGAAAACTTTGCAAGTTACTCACGAAGGAACAAGCTAAGTTAAGCAGACCAAAATTTCCATGCTCACAAATCAGTTTCAATTATTTAAAATGAATTCTAATGAGTCTATTTCAGATATGTATAGTAGATTTCAGAATATTGTGCATTCTCTAATATCCTTGGAAAAAGAATTTTCGAAAGAAGATCAAGTCAGAAAAATCTTAAGTTCTCTTACTCCAGAATAGGATCAAAAGACACTTGCGATCGAAGAAGCAAATGACATCAGTACCTTAAAGATAGAAGAATTGATTGGAAATCTAATGTCGTTTGAAGTCCAAATGATTGAGAGAAGAGAAAGCAGAGCATCTGGAAAGAAATCAATTGCATTCAATGCATTGACCGATGGATCAGACCCAAACAGCGATAATGATAAAGAGATAGCCCTTATGACCAAGAATTTTGGAAATTTCTGAAATACAGAAAGATGAATAATCTCAAGAGAAAAAACTATAAGAACTTTGGAAATCAGAATGTAGTGCCAAACAATATCAAATGTTTCAACTGTGACGAACCAGGCCATCTCAAAAGAGACTGTCTGTATCCAAATAGGCAAAATCTTCCTATAAACAATGATTTCGCAAAGAAACGAAAATGTGCATTTACTGCTACTCTAAATGACTCGGACTCGTCTTCAAGCGATGATGATCAGAAGACAGATAATTCAAATATGTGTTTCACGGCAGTTCACGACTCCGACGAATTCAGAGAAACGGACTCAGAAAAAGGTACACGTTTACAATATATTGGTTGAAATTGCATGCTTAGATTTGGATCTTGATTGGTTGATTTTGAATTGGTGTGTTGTTTGAATTTTAAAATTTTATTTTTACTATTTTTTTATCATTATTTTATTATTACTTTTATTTTTATTTTTTAAATAGTATCATAATATTTTATGGAATATACTATAATTCTAGTAATATTCCAGATATATATATAAACATTAAAAATAATAAATATATATATACATTAAAATACTTAAGAGAAATAAATCATAAAAATTCAGAGACACCTTTCGACAAGGTCCCCACCACGTTGTGGACAAGGGTACAGAAATTTGAAATTCAAAATGTTGAATTTCCCTCCATCTTTTCACTTCACTCAATTCTTTGAAAAGGCACCTTTTAACCAGAGAACATGCCCTTTGAGAATCTATTTATTCACAATCTCTTATCACGACTTTTCACTTTAATTTTCAAATTCAAACTCTTATCTCAAAATTTCAAGCTCTCTATTCTCTACTCTGATGGCTTCTTCAAGAAACCCTTCCACAATGAGAATTTCCAGAAAGATAAAAGAGCAACTCTACAATGATCCGGAGGCTATAAAAGCATATATCAACTATGCTAACCATGGAAAAGTTCATCCCGAGAAGTTTGCTTTATTTCAAGATTTCTCTACTTATGAAATCGATTCTCTTTTTGCAAATAACCAAGTTCTTAGTTTTGTTGATGCTTCTCAAAATGATTTTGTTTGTTATCCAAATCTTGTTAAAATTTTCTATGCAAATCTCAACCGTGGATTTTATAATGGAAATGATGATGAAATTTGAAGTAGTGTCAAAGGAACTAGAATCGTTTTAAATTGTAATCTTTTGGGTACCATTCTCAATTGCTAGAGCACGGGAATGGATCTTTCTAGTTTTAATATCGATAAAAATGATCGTGAGACATTTCATCACATTTTTGAAGGAAACGATAACTTTGAATTCAAAAATCGAAATTTTCGACCGAAAGCTAGAATTGTTAATCTTCTTTTACAACATACTTTAACCCCAAGATCGGGGAGTTTTAACAATCTCTACTTTATCTACATTTCTTCTCATAAACTCAAATATGGCCAATCCAATTCATAGTTTAACTGAGAATCTTGAAGAAACCCTTAATTCATTCAAGAATATTCTCTCTTACATTCTTCGTAATCAATGACACTTAGAGTTAAGTCAAATACAGATGATCAAGGTGCAATAAAAGCATTTTGATGTGATTCGATGGATGATTTCCTCCCTGCACAAGGATGATAATGAAGCATATCCTCCAGTCTCTCTCTCCAATGAAAATGAAATTTGGGATGCCATTAAAGCAGGCCCTATATTTGGAGAAGAAGGATGGGTGGAAATTCCTCGTAATGTTTGATTTTGTTTGATTGCTTTGTTTGATTTTAATTGATTGCTTGGATTGGTTTGGTTTGATTTGATTTTATGTGGATTGATATTTGGTGTGGATTGATATTTGGAGTGCAAAACATGTATAAAAATACATTGATATTTATATGATGATATTTATATGATCTTTGATTAGTTATCATGTCTATCAGTATAATTATTTCTTAATTTATCTATTATATACTCCATTGAATATTATATAAATGTAGGTATTTTAGTACAAGAATAAGGGGGAGTTATATAGTTTGGAGTTAGTTTTTGTTGATGACAAACAGGGAGAAGTATAAAATAGGATAGTTAGGCATAGATTAATGGGGAGTTATTAGTTTTAGGGGGGGTTATTAGGATAGAAGTAATATTTTATAAACAAAGGTTGTCATCATCAAAACGGAGGGAGATTGTTAGTCCCTAAGAAGATGGTATTGATGACAACAACCTTAGAATAAGATTATAAAACAATAAATACTAACATTATAGTTTAGATATATGTATATGCAGGATTTAACCATGCAGGTACCAAGAATGAAGACTGTACAGTATAGAGATTCAAGATATCAAGATTGAAGACTCATGAGTATCAAGATTATCAAGAGTTCAAGATTTCAATAATAAGTAATTTATTTAGGAATTTTGTTAAAACTCCTAAAAAAGCACTGGCATCTTGAAATTCAATTTATTCATGGAATGGAATCCACTTCGAGCCTGTTAAAGGGATGGAACCCTAAGTATGATGGAACCTACAAAAAATCTAGTGGAACATTGTTTGTATCCGCTAACTTTTATTCAAATGTTTTTACAAATTTATATCTTGTTTTCAAAATGATTTCAAAACCTTCCTTTTGAAAGAATCAAAAACATGTATCCTAGTTTTAAATATTTTTAGCCTCAAAAATAATCTTTATTTTCAAAATCAAAATATCCTTGGTTTTAAACTATCTTTTAATAATAATATATTTAACTTTTAATATTTATACTTAGATTTAAATACAAAATTATAGTAAAATTTTATATATATCAAAATATTATTCTCTATATTTATTTATGTATTTTAACTATAATTAAGTATATTCATAAAGTTTAAAAAATAGTTTTAATACAAGATAGAATTTATTTTCAAAGTAAAACAAATCACCAAAAATACCATAGGCTTGTCGACAACCCCTAGGACCCCTTGTCGACAAGGTGGCAGTTAATTTCAAAAATTTGAATTTCAAAAGAAGTGTGTATACGTCATATCCTTTCACGAATGGACATGGTTGTTGTTCTACTATAAATAGGGGCAGTTTTAAACGAATTTATATTCATATTTTCTCTGATTTCACTCCTCTTCTTCTTCCACATTTTTTTATATATATTTTTACTATTACTCTGCGAAATCACCATTGAATCTAACTAGATCATCTCTGGTTTGATTCTCTATTACTATCTCAACAAGATCTCAATGCTATTCAGAGTTATAGGCTTCTTTGTAATAAATTAAGCAAGAAAAGGTGTGATTGTAGCCTGTGAAATCAATCAAGCGAGAAAAGGTGTGATTGTAGCCTGTGAAATCAATTGGGTGAACTTGTTGCCCGTGAAATCAAGTATCTCTACCCAGAGGATTGTGACTCTGGAGTGGCTTGGCCTTGAAATCGAGGGTTGTAATTGTAACAATTGCTTTTGAAAGGAAATTTGTACTTGTGTGCAGGACTGGATATTAGGTAACTCCAAACCAGTATAAAATCCAGTGTGTTCTTTCCTTTATTGCTTTTACTTTATTTCTGCATCTGTATTTGATTCTGTGATCATATATATGTCTGAATATTGCATACATTTGTGTTCAAATTAACATAAACTCAAAAAGATTTAGTAATTCCTTAAAACACTATTCAACCCCCCCCCCCCTCTAGTTTTAATTCTAGCCTTAAGATCCGTAATCCTCGTTTCTCACATTTTACTCAGAGGGCGCTCCATATGTATGGTACAAACCAAACTCGTACACAGCGCGATAGGGCATGTGAACACGTCACTCGAGGCAATGTCAGGGTAGGATTCTACCAATTGTGGATCCAAACTAGTGGTAACGCATGGCAACTACTACTGCCCACCTCAGTACACACTCCCATAACCAAAATCAAGGGGTGGCCACCAAATCATCACAAAGTCATAATATGGTACCAAAGAAACATGTCCAATAGGAGGAATGACACCACTTGGCCCAATGTGCTTCATATTTTAGTCACATCTAAGATTACTCACGGGAGTCAGGGTCACGTAAATACCTCATGCAGAATCATTCGACAAACCATCATACTTCTTTTCTAGAATCTCCACCACGTGCACAGTTGTTAAAGTGGTTTTCGGTATTGGCGGAGAGTATGACAATATCTGATCCCAGTATCTTTAACAGCCAAATGTTTATTTCACACGGGATGCTTCTTTTACATTTCAAAAGTCAATTCATAATTAATATCAAAATATCATATTCGATTTCAAACCATATCACTTTCGAAATCATATTTTCTAAAATAGGTTAATCCTCATTTGAATCATCATATTTACTAAGAATATGTTATTTCACTTAAACATCATTTCAAAACCCAACTTAGATTATAACATCATTTAACCGTATTTAATTTTTATACACTTCCTCTTTACACAGTCTAAAAAATTGAAATTAGTTTAGATAGTTATAAATAGTTTAGAAAATTTTTAAAATAAATTTTAAAATAGTTAAAATACCCGAAAATAGTTTATATAGATTAAAGTAATTAAATGGATTTAAGATAATTTTATTAGGTTTAAAATAGTTTGAATGGATTCTAAATAGATTAAATAAATTTAAAATAGATTAAATAAATTTTAAAAAGATTAGATAGATTTAAATATATTAAAATGGATTAATTAGTTTAAAATAGGTAAAATAGACTAAATTGGATTAAATAGATTATAATAGACTAAAATAAATTAAAATAGTTTAACCTGATTAAAATAGTTTAAAATAGATAAAATATAGTTTAGTAGTTTAATATAAAATAGTAGGTTATTAGAAATGGTTGATATAGTAAATACTTTGAAAAATCTAAATAAATCTAAATTTTAAAATAGTATATTTTTAAACAATTGACATTAAAATAATTAATTTGAAATTTATTCCAAACTAGACATTTCTTTCATTTCAACACATCTGGACCACGTCCAGCTTTCAAATTTCAATTTAAATCCTTTAAACCATTCATTTAAACCAACTCCAATTTTAACATTTAAAGCTTAGATTTTCGAAAGTAATTCAGTATATAAATCAAATTTTTATTACAAATATCATTTAACTGAATCCAAATTTAAAGGATTTAAAATCATTTAATTTAACCAACTAGTGTTCGTATATAATTTTCTACCCTTTGGTCAAGTGATACAGATATTTATCATTTTAATCCACAATTATTTTATACTTATGGATATATATCATTTCAACCAGCAATCCCGAATTTAATTACAAATCCATGAAATCGCTTAAGTCTATCATTTCAACTCATAACGATTTCCCCTAATCTATCAGATCGTTCGGGTATGTATCATTTCAACCCATAGGGAACTTGCAGTATTAAAACAATATAGAAAATATAACATCCAACATCAACAATCAAACATCAATCACAATCATCATTCAGATCAACAAATAAATAACAACAATTGACTGATCATCAATGACGGGTATTAACAGGCAATTTAAGAATTTAATATTAAATTAAATAGCAATTAAATTCAATAAAAGTTAGATTTAACTAGAATGATAATTTAAATATACCAAACATCAACCAATCCATTTCTATTCACATTATAAATTTAATTTAACTAACATAAGATAATCTAGTAGTTGTTAGTGGGTTAAAACGCTCACCTTTTGCAAATCGATTTAAAATCCAAAATAAGGTCAAAAATTCAATAGTCTCAGAATTCGCCAAAACTAGTTCTATAATGTCCGAAATTTCGATACGGTCGTAGTGAAACAAATCTTGCATAAATCCGACCTCTACGTAAAAGTTATCAAGATTAGAAGTAATACGATTTATATTATAAAATAAATGAATAATAATAAAATATAAAACACGTTCACCTCACAAACCCTTGCTATGGTACTCAATGAGCATGAACCCTACACAGCCGCCAGAAACACCACGTCACCAGTAAGCTCCGACCACCTGCGACATGATCGGACCCTGCCGCACGTTCCTCCTCCTCTGGCCGCCCCTTGGCACCCTCACGGCACTCCCAATCACCCTCCACGCGAACCGCAGCCATTTTCATTGAAATGTTGGATCTGGTAAGTCACAACACCTACAGCATAAACAAGCGGTAAGGATGCGACCTGCTCGACAACACCTTCCCAATGCCACCTTCCGATCGTCAAACGGTCAACGATCCACCGTTGAAACATAAACCCTAAAAATAGACGATCGAGGTTCATCCTCATTTTCTAGACAAATAGTGATTCGATTGCAAAAACGAATTGCACCAGTGGATAACGCTCATCGAGAGCTTCGAAACGGTATATAATATGATAGGGTTTGGAGAGTTTTAATTTTTTGATTTGATTTTGATTTGCAATTGAATTTGGAAATTAGGGCTTCTGCCGTTGGAAAGGAAGGAGCATATGGAAATGTACGTACAGAATTAAGAAAAATACAGCTAGGGTTTGGGAAACAAGACTGCTTATATTAACAAAGCCCGATAAGAAAATAAACACAAACCGAATGTAACACCCCTTCAAAATGGGAATAATAGTCTCACATCATGGAAAAGTAATATGAAGTGGGTGCTTATATACCAAAGTCTTCATCTCATAACAACGTCGAGGCCTTTTGAGGAACAAAACCTCACACCTTGGCTTGGCCCATGAGGCGGAGGTGACAAAGTTGGGGACAATATATGCGTTGGTGAGGTGTGGGCTATTATATTGGTATAAGAGCCATACCCAGCCGGAAATTGTGTTCATGAGCCAACGAGGGTGTTGGGCTCTAAAGGGGGGAGATTGTAACACCCCTTCAAAATGGGAATAATAGTCCCACGTCGCAGATAAACACTATGAAGTGGGTGCTTGTATACCAAAACTTTCACCTCATAACAACGTCGAGGCCTTTTGAGGAACAAAACCCCACACCTGACTCGGCCCATGAGGCTAAGGTGACTACCTTGGGAACAATATCTGCGTTAGGTGAGGTGTGGCCCGTTACACCGAATTTTGAACGACAAATAGCGACTCAAAAGCCTGTTCTGCCTCCAAAACGAAAGTGGGTCATCCCGTATATCAAAATAGATGTTTTTAATGTTTTTAAAATCAATGGAACAGGTTTCAAGTCCTAATTCCATCATATAAGAAAGTTAGCTTTACAATCAGCTTATTTCAAATTGATTTCAATTAAATTGATTTCTGCGCGTTCCAAGCCCGCACGATCAAATGACAAGTCCAATCACTACGAACTTGAAACCATACAATAATTCACCGTTACGGATCCGATGACACTAGTTTTGTCGAAATCCAAGATAGTGGCAAAAATGGGTATTTTCACGTCAATTAAATAAATTAATATTTAAATAATTCAATCACTTTTTAATTCAATATTTATAAACTAACAATTTTCATCATTTTTGATTACTTAGACATTTACAATAATTTAAAACAAATTTACACATCAATTCAGTGTTAAATATTACACTAATTATAGTGTTCAATTTAATTTTAGTAAAATCCAATTAATTATATATTTAATTCCAATAAATTGATTTAGTTCGATTTCAATCTTCGTATTCGATCAATAATTACTCTATAGACATAGTTAACATTGGTTTACATTTTATTACATTTATATTCTCCAATTATCATCTTTTACCATATTCATTGCAATATTTCAATTATACTGAATTTTTTTTGATTTTCACATTAAATAAAATTTTAAGTCCCAATAAATTAACTTATCTTGGTTTCAATCTTTTTATTAAATCAATTTTGCCTTATAACCATAATTGACGTTTCTGTACATTTTATTGCATTCACCTTTTACAGTTATCGTCTTACTTACATTAAAGTAACATCTAATTACATTTATTTGTAATTGATTAAATAAATTGGTAACAACTAACAATTGTCATCTTTTATACATTTAATAACACTTGCAAGTTTGTTATCTACACACAAATGTCATAACTACTTACATAACACTAATTTCATTCAATTACAATTTATTACATATTATTTCATTAAGTAATACCACATGAAATTATCAATTATTCCTTTGATCCAATTATTAATTAATACACACCTTATTGCAAAAATTTACAATGTATGGCCAATTATAACTTTTTAATCATTCCAATTAATTGAAGTTACATTAAAATAGTTGATAATTAACTTAAATGAATACTATAACTTTTCTTTCCAGTTATATTATTATTATTATTGTCAAATCTTAGTTTATTTTTATTTTTCACAACATCAAACTCCAAAACTTATTTAATTTAACAAATTTAACCATCGAAAATTATGGGTCGTTACACTAGCATAATCTAAGAAGTAAATTTTTAATGAACTCTAATGAGATATAGAGTTCAGCATCAGAAAAATTAGCTAATGAAGCAATCAATTACTTTACTAATTTGTTTTCGCCTCAGGTGACAACCCAATTTCCAAGCATTGTCTGTAAGAAAATCCTCTCAGAAAATGCAAGGATCAACATATGCTAGCCATTCGAATTGGAGGAAGTTAAAAATGCAGTTTTCCAAATTAATGACAACAGCACTCCTGAACTAGATGGATTAAATTCAAAATTTTACAAAGTCCACTGGGAGGATCTCAAAAATGAAATGTGGACTGCTGTGATTAGTATCCTTCGGTCTGGAAAATAATAAAAGAAATTAATCATTCTTTCATCTGCCTTATTCTACAAAAGGTTGATGCCACTCAAATGTCATACTATAGACCAATTTCCCTTTCTAATCTCTCCTATAAAATCTTAGCCAATCTTCTTTGCAGTCGACTAAAACCTTATATGGATGACCTTATTTCCTATAATCAAAATGCTTTCATTCCGAAGAGAATTATTATGGAAAATTCCCTTCTTGCATATGAAATAATTAGAGGGTTTAATAGAAAAAATTCCAACAATTTTTGCCTGAAAATTGATTTGCATAAAGCCTATGATAAAATCGGTAGAGAATTTATTCATCATATGCTGATTACCATGGGGTTTCCTATGATGTTTGCCAACCTTATTTATGAGTGTATTTCTAGTCCCTCTTTCTCGATGCTTATAGATGGATCCCCCTTTGGGTTTATTGAAAGTTCAAGGGAATTAAGACAAGGTGACCCTTTCTCGCCATATTTATTCTCAATGGCTATGGAATTTCTTATAATTACTCTTGATGTGGAACTATTGAAAGGTAATATTAATCCTATTTACAAAGTTGAACCGTTGATCACACATTTACTATATGCATATGATATTTTAATCATGAAAAAAGCCACTACAAAAAATGCAGAATGCATTCTGAAATTGTTTCAGGATTTGAAACTTGTAGCTGGTTTAAACTTAAATGAAAACAAGTCCACCTTATTCTTCAATAAAGGGGATAAAGAAAAATGGCATATTTCTGATATGTTAAACATCAATATTGGTAACCTCCCTGTGATGCATCTTGGTATCCCACCGTCAAACAATAAATTCAAACCTAGAGATTTTGGAAATTTAATGGACAAAATTAATTATAAATTTAGCCATTCTAACCTTAAAATGCCCAATATTAGTGGTAGAATTGAATTAGCGAAAACTATCATTTACTATATAGTGCAATTTTGGTTACAATTTACTCAATTTCCTGTGGTAGTAATTTAGAGAATCGACTCTATCTGTGCTAATTTTATTTGGAAATCTAAAGTGCATAAGATGAGTTGGGATGATGTTTGTAAACAAAAACAAGAGGGAGGCCTGGGTATTAGAAAATTTGATGATGTGACAAAAGCAATTGTAATCAAAATGGTGTAGAAATTTCTTCAAGGTGATTACCTTTGGGCAAAGTGGATGTGCAATAAATACTATAAAAATACAAATTTTTGGACTGCTATTTTATATAACAATGCATCTTACACATGGAATTTATTATTAAAAGCTAGACAATGGTGTAAAGGTATTATTGATAGGAAAATAATCAATGGTGATAACATAGAACTGTGGTAAGACCCATGGATTAATGGCACTTCCTTGTTGGACAAGTGTGGCTGGAACAACATGACCGTTTCAGGTAATAACAATAGGAAAGTTTCAACACTTTTATCAGCAATGAATGGAAAGAACAGCTTGACTATGTTCCTACTCATCTTCAAAAGACAGTACATGACATAAAAACACACAATCATGAGTAAAAAGATTTTTGGTTTTGGCTTCCTATCCATAATGGGCATTTCAATATCAACTCAGCTTGGAATCAAATCAGAAACAAACAGTACTGGCCATCATAATTTGGGACAACAATTGTGCTCCTAAAATGTCAACTTGTTCGTTGTTGGAAATTTTAAATAGATTGAACACTAAAGACAGAATCAGGAAGAGGAAGAGTGGTAATGACATTTCGTGTGTGCTCTATGCAAATCATACTGAAGATAGAAACCACTTATTTTTTCACTGCAATTGTTCTAGAAATAATTATGCAAAAGCTTCAAATTAATACTAGTAATTCTCGCGAAATCAACCAAAAATTACAAATTTTGAGTCAAAATCAAACAGGCGATCAGTTATTAATAGCTTCAAGAACAATAACTTTACTTCACTAATATGGCATATTTGGTGTGAACACAAGTCAAGAATTTTAAAGCTATAGAATTCCCAATTCAAGTCAGAGCCTTGCTTATAGTTCAAGATTGCAAATACTAAATCTAGAGGAAATTGGATTCTAAGAAGATAAGCAAAGAATTTGAACTTACCTTGTTAAACTTCAGACTTGCGGCTGACCTAACTCAGGAATTCCGACTTCCATGAGATTTAAGTACTCCATCTTGATGCCAAACTCATCCCCCTTTTGTTCGATAAGTGCTGATGTTGCCACCATTGTTGAGGAGAGCTATTGTCTTCATTTATTAGATCTGGAATTTTTAGTAAAGGCAATTGAAGGTGTTTACCTCTCCATCTCGGGCTTTTTTATTAGTCTTATATTGTGATGCTCCCTGTTTAGTGTTCTGTGTTCGTATCGCGTCTTATTTTTATTTTTCTTATTTTTATTTTGTTGTGTTGCTCCAAGTTGTTTGTATGGATGGTTTTGAGTGTATTTATCTCTGTTTTTACTCCTCCATCTATTTGACAACTTGGACAACGGACTGCTATTACTGTTGTACTGTTAATATATGGATATGATATGTACTTTTTTCCCTGGTAAGGCATCCAATTAGGTTAGGGGGGTTGCTAGATTTTGACGAGGCATATCATGGAAGTATATGAATTATATTTCGTCTACAAGTACCTTTTTCTAAAAAAAATTAATTTAATTAATATTTATGAAATATTAAATTTTAAATTTTATTTGATTTTATTGAATGTCATTATATTTAATAAAGCATGTATATAAAAGTTATATGTGTACATATCAATGTACGATATCAATAAACATTTAAATTTAATTTAAATCTATTCATTATTAAGTGTTTTTCGAAAATGGGCTTAAATAGCCGCCATATATGGACAACCATGCATGTTAAAAGGGGTTTTGATTATATTTATTGAGATTTAATGAGGAATTAAAGGAGGTGGTTTTAAGTAAGAAATTGGAAAGTTTCCAATTGTTTCTTTAAAACAAAAATTCTTATCATTTATTCATTCATTTATTCGCCTGGCATCCTTTTTCCTCTCCTTCTCTCCCCTCATGGCTGAAATTTAATGGCTTCCTATAAAATTTTCAAAACAAAATAAAAAACAAATTGAAACAAAATAAATAAAAGGTAGTGTGCCAGATAGTTGCAAAATCCAGATATGATTCAATAAAATCTAGAAGTTCTACCCGCTGTTCGTAGCTCAGTTGGTTAGGGAGCTGGGAGATGGGGAATAAAGGACTGTGTCCAGGCAGGTTCGAATCGCAGCGCCTAACCATCAGTGGGAGTTTCAATGTTAAGCATCCATGTGCGACAACTAAATAAAAGCGGGGTAGACACACGGCGTGGGGTTTACTTAAGTGAGTATCAATGAATACCATGATCTTAAGGTTCCCCATGATATCAAAAAAAAATCTAGAAGTTCTATTTTCATTCTTGGTGTGATTTTTGGCTATATCTATAAAGTAATTTCTAGTTATTTGATTATGAAACACATGATGGTAATGTAGTTAGATCTTATACATGTTGTATCTCTTTTGGTTATTTATTCATCTCATATGTACAATTTTGATTTCCATCGTTCTTCAACGAATTTTTATATGCCTAAGTTGTCTGATCTATTTTTGCTATTTTAAAAAAGTGTTGTTTTGGAAAAAAACAAATTTTTTTTATTGAAAACTAATTTTCGTTAATCGTTGTAATTTTGTAATTGTCATATACACAAACATAAGTATTGAAACATTGTGAAAGTTGATTTAATGTTTTATATGTTCGTTGGTTTTAAATGTAAATTATTCTGGTTATTGTTTACATATGTTTCACATTTGTTTTGACTCAAAACTCATAATTAGATTTTTATGCAAAATCACAAATCTTATTTGAATCCTTCTTAGTTTAAAGTTAGTTTTCAATTTATTAGGTCCTGGTTTCAAAACATATTAAAATTATAAATTTCATACACATAAGTTATATTAAATTTAAAATTAAATTTGCAATTTATATATAATTTCATCTCAAAATTTGATAGAAGGTCTTTTGTGTAAAATCTTTAATTTATTTATATCTTTCTTAAACTAAAACTAGATTTGAAATATTTGTTTGTTTTAGATATTAGAGCATACTAGTTGAAATTAGGATGCGTCTGAGTGTTCAAATGAGATGGCATTAAAGGATGAGTAAGTGAAAGGAGATAACTCCTCCGCCTTTTCCTCCTCCTCTTAATTGCTTACTTAAATGCAGTTGGTTATCATTTTGAATGTAGTAAACTTTTTGTTAGTCAAAATAAGTTTATAACATACTATATATATATATGTAAATATAAGTAAACTATATATATACATATATAATTATTCCATAGGATTTCAAAAAAAAAACTTATGAATAACCAAGACATATGTGAAGGGACAAATGAGTCCATTGTGATGTAAATCCTAACATTTATATACGGTCACATTAGTTATGTACACAAATTATATTTGCATATGCACTTTACACACATGGGCGCATTTGATACACACATTAAAATATACATTTAAATTTAAATTAAATTCAAACTCTTTTATGAATAAAATAAAGATTTTATTTAAAATATTTCAGATTGAATCTAAGATCCATTTAGTGATAGGCCCAATAAAGATCTAAAAAGGAAACTTTTAGAAATTTACCCATTTAATCCACATTTAACTGGCCCAATTCCTTCAATCGCCACTTAATATGACTGCGAAATATGACAAACGGGAAGACAACGTTTCCAAATGGTGATTTAAAAGGAACTAGTTATATATCACAACCAAAGGGTTTCAAAGTCAACGATAATGGCGATAAAGCATGTAAACCCTTAAAATCAATTTATGGACTTAAGAAAGCATCATGGAGTTGGAATAAATGTTTTATTAAGGTAATTAAATGGTTTGGTTTCTCTCAAAACACAAAGGAAACATGCATATACAAGAAGGAGCAAAATGGCGTTTGTTTTTAGTATTATATATCAATAACTTACAACTGATTGGTAACCATGTACCGATGTAACAATCCGAGGAATCTTGGTTTTCCAATGATTCCTTAATGAAGGGTTTAGGTAAGACATTGAAATGACCCACTTTTTCATACAATTAAATCGGAAAATCAACCACACATGACCCACTCAAATTGAATGGAAAGGCGGATGGTTAGGTGGAAGAAAGAAGAAAGAGGACAGAAATAAACTAAACAACACAGAATCTCGTAGCGGAACGAATAACAAAATTTAGGTAGTACCCGAAAATATTTTTTATATAAAATAAGGGTCGTATAAGAGACCGGTGTAACTTAAGTTTGGATCGGCCTGGATGTCGCTCGGCATACGAATGTGGATCGGCCTGGATGTCGCTCGGCATACGAATGCAGATCGGCCTGGATGTCGTTCGACATATGAATGTGGATTGGCCTGGATGTCGTTCGGCATCGATGTCGTTCGGCATTTCTGGGGCGATCGGCATATGCCTTTTGTAGGGCGATCAGCATGCGCCTTTTCTGGAGTGGTCGGCATACGCCTTTTCTGGGGCGATCGGCATACGCCTTTTCTGGAACGATCGGCCGAATTGCCTTCAGAGGAGGGTCGGCCTTTATTCAACTCGAGTGCAAACTTCAACGTCCAATCCCCAGATCTTGCGTACATCAGTAAATCCAATCTACGGTTATCATCTTCCTTTAGATTTCTTTCAAATCTGAGTAGAATAGGAAGTTTTCTAGTAGGCAACTGGATCTATCTCGCGAATATGGAAATCCACTAGTAGACGATGAGATCCAATCCAGCTGAGAATTCAATTCTCAGTGAAAGCACCAAAATTGGTCACTAACACCCTTGAGTAGAGTTATGTAGAGAGATTAATGAAGAGGGTAAATTAAAACTGAAGAATAGTGTAATTCAATGCAAAAAGAACAACAAAAACGAGAAAACCAGATTTATAGTGGTTCGGCGTAATTGCCTATGTCCGCTTTTTGTTTTATCTTTATTGCTTTCTCAATCACTTGAATACAGATACAATCCGTAAACCAATCACTTGCATACAAGTTTGAATTAAAAAGAGAAGAGTATCCAAAATGGCAGGGTCTCCCCAGTGTTCTTCCAAAAAGGTCTCTTTCACTGTGCCTCTGCCCTTCTATTTATAGAAGAAGATGGGTTGGACTTCCCTCATGGGCTTAGGAACAAGGTACCTCGGCCCATAGTAGGTGACTTCTGTGCACCGGGCCGGCAAGACAAACGCTCGTGCTTTGTTGTAGGCCTGACAACTTGCTAACACCTTCAGTCTGCACCGTGCCAGGGATGCCGAAGCATGTCGACTGCATCAAACCCTTATACCTCTAGGATCTTCTTGGTCAGAATCTTGTCTAGTGCTAATAATAATATCTTCACCTGTCATTTTGTCTAGAATTTTTAAGGCCCTAAGCGACCGCTTCTATTGTTGGTGAAGGGCCGGGCCTACCGATATGTTTAGGTTTTCTTAAGTAATCATAAGGGAATTGAGGGGCATAATAAGATCTTACATTCTATGGATTAGGAAAACCCCATAACCTTTTATTTAATATTATTATAATTATCGTCGTCGTCGTTGCCTTTAACAAGTGAGACTCTGAAAATAATATCCTTTGAAAGTTTGAATCATGTTATCTATTTATCAACATGGTAAGAGTTAGAGTACCTGTGTTCAAAATTTTCCATAACCAAAAGCTCCTGCAGTATTTCAAACTAAGCTCAACTAATGGTTCCATTTTGTATTCAAATTAATATTGATGCCATTAAAAAATAATTAAACATTAATTTATCCTTACTTATATAACAAAGAGTTAAGAGAAAACAAGGTAATAGGCTAGTTATGAGCCCTACACCAAAAATAATATCTAGACTGCGCAAGGCAAGCGGATGAATCAAAAAATAACAGCAAATTTGACTACGGGTTGATATATTGCATGGAAAATTTATTTACCTGGTGATCTGAGAGCTGATAACTGATCCTGAATGACTTCATTAGCCATCGATTGATGGAATAAAGAAAATTGCCAACCCAATTGCCAAAGTTTATGTCTGCCAAAAGAAGTGCATATATTCCTTCCTGAATTAGGTACATTAATTAATAATATGATTAGTAGACATGGCATAGGATGCCATAAAATATATGATATTAGCAATTTTGTACCAAAATTCATAACAGCGAAAATTCAAAAAAAATAAAGAAATAAAACAAAATCAAGTATTCATACACAAGCAACAACTATTTTAAAGCAGAATACACACAAGTTTCAAGTTTGTTTGAACGACTGAGGAAGGCAAGCTTATTTCAAAGGCAGTGAAAGATTTAACTTATAATCAAGATATTCTTGGTATTTTAGGATTCAAAATACCCGTTATTGATATAATTTCTTGTATAGATATTATCATATATATATATATAACAATATTGACTTCTGATGATAGTGTCTCATGGAGAGGTTAAAAGTTTGGTATGGTACAGTGGTGCATATTCTAGTTGAAAACTACAGATAAAAAAGCCTATGAGAAGAAGAGTCATGTGTTTGGAATGAAGTAATTAGCCATAAATGAATTGTGGAGTGACATGAAGGGCTACTTGAAATGTTATGCAAATTAAGGTCACTACAACGCATGCATTGGTGCATGGGGTAGAGTTATGGTACAAACACACACAGCATATTGATGACTCATAACATAAATAGTATCTCCCATCAAGTTGATGGCCAAGCCTATCAATTGAAATAGTTACTCTCATTAGGAAGGCATATGAATCCTAAGCATATATAACATGAAAATAGAGACAAATTAATGCTTCTAAGAAAAATAAGAGAATTAGGATGAATAACGCCATTATTAACAATATTCAAATGCCTAAGGGAAGAGTAGAACTGTTCTAGACTGAAAGAAACCTTTGTGTGCTTTCCCTATTGGTGTAAGTTAAATTCCCTGAGATCTTAAAATTAACAAACAAATAAATAACTACCTAGAAAGAAATAAGATTTAGATGGAACTCTATTATTTCTTCCTTCTCTTCCCCATCCTCCTCCTCCACTTTAACCTTAATTTTTGAACTTGCGGTCCTATAAATCCCAGCAGCAACTACATACATCACATTCGTATAGGATGGCCCAATAAGACGTATTAGGCATGAAATATATCCAATCAGGTGCGCAACATTCTATGAACATGCTTCGAAGAAGGTCCTCGATCAATTTTAGTCCATCTCGGGTTATACCCAGATCCGATACCGAAGTCGGAAAAGATAAAGTTAGTGGATTTGGATTGAATCTGGGGCAGCTTTCATATTACGATTTGTGGTTGTGTTTTGAGGTTGTGTTTCAAGGATTAGAGCTATTAGAATAGATATTAGAAAAATAGGATAAGGATAGTTGCATCGTGAGCCATTTTTTAATAAGATAGAATTTTTTTTATTTTAGAAGTTTATTGCTTCGGTTGTTAAAATAACCGAAGCAAAGGAGTGATCTTTTTTATTTTATTTTTTTAAAAAAGGTATTTTATAAATGAAAAAAGAGCATATATGTCTATGATATGCCTCATTAAAACCTGGCAATCCCCCTAACCTAAATGGGTGGAACATAAACTGAAACATTCTGGAGCTACAAAGATAGTTATTAAATCGTTAGCACCACATAAAAACATTCCTCCTAGAGTTGCTGTTAATACGAATAACATAAACTCTGTTATAGCAATTTCTGTACATTCAATGTACTCTACGGATAGATAAATACATAGAGTTGAACATAGTAAAATAAGAAATCGAAAGATTTCCCTTGCAAGGAAAAAGAGTACATATCATGTCCTTATATTAACAGTACAACAATACGATGCTAGAACCCGATTTGACGAATAGATGGAAGAGTAAAAACAAGGAGGCAACGCACTCATAACCATCCATATGTGCAACTTGGGGCATGAACAAATAACTCAATACAAACAAAATACAAACACAACAAAGGAAACACGACCAAGGCACAACCACGTGGAAATGCTAGCAAGGCCCATATACAAAACAACGATCGGCTTGAACTGAAAGCAACTAAAGACTTAAACCATGGAAGCTTCCAAATTAAGTGAGAAAAATATCTCACATATAAAAAGGACTCAAAATAAATTAATAATGGTGACCAAAGTAATCTTCACGAGGGCGAAATCGAGATCCATAGAAGAAGCAGCGAAAACGCAAGCTACCTAAAATCAAACTCAGGGAGGTTGGATCTCCATGTTGAAGTCAGCTCTGATATCAAATTCAAACAAGATGAGTATCAAATCCCTTTAATTCTTTTTCGAATCCACTAAGTTCTGTAATAAATGTTTGCAATCCTGCATTATGAGACTCCTTCTAATAGTAACTGACTTTTCAACTCCTATGAAAACTCTAGAGATTTCGTTCGCACCATAAATGCCAATTAATCGTGGTAAATGAGATGTTCATGATGTAATAATGCATGTTGTTACTGAGTTGAGTGTGTCATAAAGATTATAGAATCTGATTAATATTATAAGAATTGCCAATATTAATTTTGAGTTTTAGCACAATTTCTTCAATAATCTATCTGGAATACGCACAATTGAAAAAAGGCGGTTTTTGTCCTCATTTTGATTTGAACAGAGAACAAATATTTGATTAATACCGTTGTTCCACCTGTAAATTTTGTCTTTGGTGTTTAAACGGTTTAATATAGCCAGTAACGAACATACCGACATTTTTGGAGCACATTTATTGTCCCATATGATTTTGGACCACTTACCTTCAGTTTGTTTTCTTCTAATTGATCCCAGGTCGAATTTAAATTGAATTAACCATTGTTGCTAGGAATCCAACACCAGTAGTCATGCTGCTTCTGTTTGTCTATATGAATGTTGTGCATTGTATCATGATATTGAATAGGAATGCAATCAAGATATTTTTCCACTCATTATCAACTATAAGAGATGATACTTTTCTGTTGTTGCCTCCATAAATGTCCATAGAATTCCAGCCTAGTTTTTCCACCAAGGAGGATCCATTGATCCATGTATTCATCCAAATGTCTGTGTTCTCACCATTTACAATTATTCTATTAACAAACCAATGCACCATTTTCTGGCTTTAAGCAATAAATTCCATGTATGTGATGCACAATTGTTAATGTCAACAGGACAAAAATTTGAATCATGACAGTACTTGTTTAGCATCCATTTGGCCCAAGTAGAATTTCCTTGTAAAAATTCCCATAGCACTTTAGCAGCCACTGCTTTTGCCATATCGTCTACATTTCTGGTGCCCAGTCCACCCTTATTCTTGGGTTTACAAACATCTTCCCACGACATTTTATGGGCTTTAGACTTCCAAATGTAATTAGCACAGATAGAACTAATTTTATGAATAACAGACATTGGGAATTGGGAAAATTGTAGCCAGAATTAAATCATAGGATAGATAACTGTTTTTACTACTTCAATTCGACCGGTGATATTAGGTAATTTGTTGTTCCAGTGATTAATCTTTTTGTTGATTTTATCTATTAAGCATCCACGGTCTCTAGCTTTAAGAACATTGTTAGATAAACGAATGCCTAAATACATCACTGGCAGATTACCAACACTGACATTAAGAATATCAGCAATCTTTGCTTATTTTTTTTGCTCCTTTGCTAAAATAAACAGTGGATTTATTTTCATTAACATCAAGGCCAGTAAGATGTTTCAATCTGTGAAGGGTGTTTGTAGTACATTTGGCATTTATTTTGTTAGCTTTGGCCATAATTAAGATATCATCCGCATAAAGTAAGTGAGTGATTATGGGATTAATCTTATGAATAGGGGATAAAGTACCTTTTATGTACTCTAAATCGAGTTTAATTATAAGGAACTCCATTGTTATACAAAATAAATATGGAGATAGAGAGTCCTCTTGCCTTAAACCCCTCGAGCTTTCGATGAAACAAAATGGGGCTCCTTCAATTAACACCGAAAAAGTTGGAGTAGAAATACATTCGTATACTAGATTAGCAAAAGACAAGGAAACCCATGGATAGCAGCATATAATGAATGAACTCTCTATTTATTTTATCATAAGCTCTATGTAAGTAAATTTTGAGGCAAATATTGTTGGAATTTTTCCTATTAAAGCCACTAATCATTTCACATGCAAGAAGAGAATTTTCTGTAATGATTCTCCCAGGGATGAATGCATTCTGGTTATAAGAAATAAGATCGTCCATATAAGGTTTTAGTCGATTACATAGAAGATTGGCTAAAATCTTATAGGAGACATTACAAAGAGAGAGCGATCTGAAATAAGACATACTAATAGCATCCGGTTTTTTAGGATAAGGCAAATAAATGTGTGATTAATTTATTTTATTATTTTGCCATGTTGAAGGATGTCATTCATGGCATTGTAGGTATCCTCCTTAAACCGCTCCCAATGAACTTTGTAAAATTTTGAATTTAGGCCATCGGGCCCCGGAGTATAGTTATCACCGATCTAAAAAATAGCAGTTTGTATTTCATCCATTTGAAAAGGTTTGCATGAATCTCTTCTTGCTTTTTCAGAAACATTTTTTTACATACTATGCCTGGAATTGGCTTGCAGTCTGTGTTGAATGAAACAGGTCTGAAAAATAATCAATTGATTCAAAAGCTAGCTTTTCTTCTGCTGTTGTCCATGTGCCATCTGAATTAAGGATATAATTAGTTCCTCTTTTCGGTTTAAGCACATTAACTTAGTTGTAGAAAAAGTTAGTAGGCATGTCTCCCTTAATAAGCCAATTGAATTTCATCCTTTGTTCATTGTCAATAGCTATTCTGTTCATAAATTCATGAATCTGGCATACTTTCATATTATATTGTTCTATCAGATAGTTATTTGAGGAATTTTGAACTAGCATATTATATACAGCATTGGCCTCTGCCTTCAAAGAAGCAAAAACTGACAGTATGTTAGTCTTATTTTTAATCCAAGTCTTTAGTGCTGATTTTGCCGCTTTGAGCCCACATAAAAGAATGTGAAGAGGATTGCCATGAAAGACTTGAGATATTACAACTTGAAGAGCTGAGTAGTATCCCTCATGCAGATGTCAGGTATTTCTGTATCTGAAGGGAATCTTTTTCCTCTTATCAGATGTAATCATAATGTTAGGTAGATAGGAGAATGGTCACTTAGCAAATGATTTCAAAGTGAATACCAAAATTAAGAAACATATTCATCCATAACATATTAACAAAGAAACCGTCAATTTTGCTATGAATTGAGAAATTTTGCCCACCCCTCCAAGTAAAAAAATTGCTCATGAGGTCAGGTTACACTAGATTAGATGAAATAATACAGTCAATAAAGTTAGGATCGCCCATAGATGTGGTAAGAACCATCATTAATTCTTTCAGTTGATGATAAAATAGAATTGAAATCTCCCGTAATAATCCAAGGGAGATTAAAGTTTTTGACTATTCCGTAATATAATTCCATAACTTTTTTTGCTTTGTCTCATCATTGAATGCATAAATCATAGAACATAGCATATTTGTACCATTAGCATTGTGGAGAATACAAGTAATAACTTGGTCATTAGTATGAATAATGATATTCGACCAATAAGAAGAGTCCCATAAAATTAATATTCTACTTTTAAGGTTGTTGGGGATATTATGCGAATATTTCCACTTGGTATCTATTTTCTCCATAAAATTATCAATACTAACCATTGATAATTTATTTTCAACAATCCCAATGAAAGGAAATCTTTTACGATTAAGAAAGTGCACAATTTCTAACTGCTTTGAAAGGCCCTAAAGTTCCAGAAGAGAAACTCTATAAATTAATTATTACCTGAAAAACTACCATCAATGGGGGAGGTAGCAGCCCCAAGTGCCTTGAGTTTTTTTGACGGTTTGTGTTTCCTTTCAGTTGGTTAACTAATTTGTTCCATCAGGGTTGTCTAGAACATCAACTGACGAGGTAACTTTAAATTCAAAAGGAGCTTCTTCCGCTCGAATTTTTCTAGTCGCTTTTGGTTTGTGTGCCTGCTGCATCTCAGGATTCTATAACGATCCGTAAATTTTAATGGTTTTATTTATTTAATTTGTTGAAATTTTGTGAAATTTTTAAATAAAAACTTGATATTTGAAATACGTATATTTAAACATAGCAAATGGTAAATTGTCATCTGATAATATGGAAGTTTTTTTTCTGGTGTAACTTTATTTCAGTTCAAATCGGTTGATATTTGATGATAATAAAATATTTTCCAAACCTGAATATTTTTGTACAATTAATTTGTAAATCATCTTCTGAGTGAGACGTCATATTTTATTTCTTTAAATTTGAACTTCTATTTCCCCGTTTATATTATTTCTGGCAAATTATCAGCATTTCAGTACCGATATCGATTTTTGATTGGATGATCGTGCCACCAATATCTGCATACCATTTTGATCGTCTCGTCGTGCTGATATCTACGGTATATTCAATTCTATGTTTTGAAGTCCGGTATACAGCGGAATCCGTGAATCCGATCACCCTATCGGTACCCACTTTCAATCTTTTGGGTTTGAATTTATTTTGTATTTAGCTTATTTATTTAAATGGGCTAGAATGGTAATGGTCATTTGAATTGATGTTAGGAATTGAAAAGCCATCGGTTGAGAAATGCATGTTCATTTTTGCCCGACCACTCATCTTTCTATTACACGTTCATATATAAAGTTGTTTATTTTATAATATGATGATATTTGATTTAATACGTGTTTAAAGTTTATATCTGCCCTGTTTTATATATATATTGTGTCTCAAAGTTTTATATATATATTGGTGCTTATTATTATATAGTTATTTATTATAAAGTTAGTTTTCGCATTTTGGAAACTAGCAGAAGTCTTTTCTCTTAAGTACAAATTTTGATTTCTCCAGATTTTGAATATTGTGTTATATATGTATACTATATATATTATATAGATATTTTGGTTTCTTTTAGATTTCTAAAATATAATATATAAAGTAATTTGGATATGTATTATAATTTGAAATATAATATGTAATTTAAATTGAATATTGGTTTTAAGAAAATTAATAATATAATATACATTTGTTTTGATTATATCTGCATCGATCCAGTTCTTATTTAATTTCGTCTATTTCTTATCTATCAGCTTGTCCGTCAAAGTCGTGCCAATCTTGCTTTGCTTTGGAATTCGTGCTTGGATTCGTTACTCATCTCATTCTCGCCTATCTCTAGCCTCAAAAGGTGAGCAATCACTCATGATTAACTTTCTTATATTTATTAAATTTGATTTCAATTGAAACGACAATTGAAATATGCTACTATTAGTTATTCACATTGCTCTATATATATATGCTATTATCTATATCTGTTCACCTACGACATCTGATATCATTATCTATTATTCATCACTGATGATATGCCCATTGCCGATTATTATATTATTATCATAATCTGTTCTCAATTTGCAAGTTTCCTGTTAGTTTAGAATTCCCTATGGGTTGAAATAATACATACCTGAACGATCTGTAGAATAAGAGAAAATCGTTATGGGTTAAAATGATAAATCCAAGCGATTTTCATTTGAATTGAATTTGGGATTGCGGGTTGAAATGATATATACCCGTATATATATAAATTGCGGATTGAAATGATAAATATCTGTATCACTTGACCATAGGATAGAAAATTAGATACAGATATCATTGGTCTATACATAAATATTTGAAAATGATTTCTACGGTTTTGAAAGACATATGGTTTTACTTAATACTGAAAATATTTTATATATATATATATATATATAAATAAGTTTTAATATAAATTAGATTTAATAATAAGCTTTAATTTAATAAAGTTTGATTTAATTAATATATAATATGTTTAAGTATTTATTTAAAATTTTATTTAAAAAAAGATTTTTATAATGATTTTACAAGTTAAGGTTGGGAAGTTAAATTTGAAATTTATTTGAAATTGTATTTAATTAAGAATTTTATTTAATTAAATCGATTTGAAACTTATTGACTTTGAGATTTAAAAATATGGTTTTGTAACTTGATTTTGATTTAAGTAATTTAATGAATATTTCACGTTTAAATAAATTGAAGGAAATATTTAGAAAAAATGTAATTTAAGGTTACTTAAATGATATTGAATTTAATAAGTGAATATTTCAAGACTAAATAATAATGAAGTTAAATCAAGATCTATATGAAATTTTAAATTTAGTTTCAAAAATGTTGAATGTTTAAAGCTTCGAAAAAACTGAAATTCAAATGGTTTATTTGTGGTTCAAATCTGTATTTGAAATCGATATAATTTGAAATGGTTTATTTAGAAACTGAATTGAATTGAAATTGATGAATTGAGATTGAATTAAATTTGAATTTGAAATTCGAGTTGATTTGAATCAATTTGTGAAATTTGACGAAATTATAAATATTTTACTTTATAAATTATTTTAATATATATATATATATATGCATACTATTTTAATATAAAACTATTTTTAATATAAACTATTTTAATTTACTAAGTATTTTAATATTAACTATTTTATTTTATAAACCATTTTATTATATATATAATTATTATTATCTAAACTATTTAAGTGGTGGAAGTTATGATTTCAAAGTTATGGTTTTCCAAAGTATTATGATTTCAAAGTGTTTTGGTTTCGAAAGGGTTATAACTTTGAAAGTGCTATAATTCGGAAATAGATATATTTGTAATGGAAATGATATTGTATGGATATGGTTTTGAGATGGAAATGATATTTCGGTTTTGAGGTATAAATTATTTTGAAATGACCACGGTATTATAGTGACGTTTGGTTGTTAATAGCGTATATTTCTACATAGTAGATAGTTCCATGGATCCTTTGAGGATGGGTATCCCAAACATCCCTTGAGTTACTTGTATTTTAGTTCATACTTCACATGAGTTGGATTTATTGATATAAGAATGTAAATCCTGACTCGAGTGTTTTGTGTTTTTCTTTACGCTCGGGTTAGACTGAGTGTCGCAACATTCGGGACTCACCTTTGAAGTTGGAGCTTTGCTTGAAGATCCATCTATCGATTCAGCTTGTAGTTATTCAGTTGATTCCAGTGATGTATTCAGGTTTCGTTATTTGACAATTGTATTGAGACTTCTAGATATTCGAGGCTTCTGTTATATCTTGTTTAACTCTGATATATATATATATATATATATATATATATATATATATATATATATATATATATATATATAGTAGCTTCATGAACTACTATTCATCTATTTTCGCTGCTTATTGTTAATTTACTCTACGTCTGTGATTCTGTGGTTATTTTATTTACTGTATATGCTGAATTTTGCTAAATATAAATTAATAATCTGATATTTTGAGCAATTCAAGTCTGACATGTGCTGATGCGAATGGTTGAAAATACAAGGATGTTACATGTGGTATCATAGCTTTGGTATTAGGCAAATCTTAGTATATAAAGTAAATTTAATTACAGAATCACTTTCGTTCGAGCTTGATCCTCTTTGATTCAAATTTTCTTTGAATTTTGGAACATTCCCCTCGGTTCCAAAATCTATCCTTGTCTTTCCCATTCAGTCTGAAATCCATCCTTATCTTTCCTACAAGTGTTCTTCTTGATTCTGGAGTATCTCATAGCTCCACTAAATGAATTATAAAGGAGTGAAACTCCTTTACAATAGGCATTTACTCACCGGAGATTTTGTATCCTAGGTTTAGATGCTGCTATCTCTTGCTATGCCCGAATTGTATCGATCAGATGTCAATTTGCCTCAGAATTCTGCATCGATCTTATTTTCAAAGTAACGGTTGACCCGGTTAAGGTCACCCACGATTAATATAAAGCTATCCATCTTCCTCGTTTGTATTTTAATTATCATATCTTCCAACCAAGTCTATTTTCGTGATTTGAGTTCTCTTTGATTAGGACTCCTCTAATTTTGAATCTCGTATGGTGTTTCACACAGTGAAATTGATTTTTGAAAATTTTTGATTCTTGTATAAGATGGACTTTATATAAGTAGAAATGACTTTGAAACTGTTAATTTTGGAAGGTATTCGATCTGAAGAGTTAAATCTTATATATAATGGAATTTATATGATATATTTGAGATTATTGATTTTGGAAATTACTTTATATGAAAATAAAATCTTATATATAACTGAATTTATATAAGAATGATTTGATATATTTGAAATTATTGATTTTGGAAAGTACTTTATCTGAAAATGAAATCGTATATATAACAGAATTTATATAAGAATGATTTGATGTATTTGAGATTATTGATTTTGGTAAGTACTTTATCTGAAATGTAATCTTATATATAATGGAATTTATATAAGTGCGATATTTGAAGTAATGATTTTGAAAGGTACTATATATGGTATGTTATATTTTGAAGTAAGAGATATGGGGAAGTACCCTCCACGAAGAAGTATAGTATGATATGCTTCGACCCAGATGGACTTGAGGAATCCAGGAATGGATTCGACTGATAAACCCCGATGGACTTGGGTGAATTCAAAAATGGATTCGAACTGATATGGTTGTCCAGACTTAAACTCATGAGTTCCTCGATTTTTTTAGGGCATATGGTTCTTCAGTTTACCCCATGGAGGCGCTTTCGATCCTGGGATCTGTTGTTTATGGATCTCCTGGAAGGAAGTGCATCCATTGCGTAAATCATTAAATCAGGAGTGTACCACTGCAACAGGGGTCGATAATCCTTTGTTTACGAAATGGCTATGATATTTTTCTAGAATCTGGAAGGTGGAAGGATCTTCTGTAAAGTTTTGTGCCCATCGCGTAAATACTTGATCAACAGTAGGCTACTTCTATCGTATTATCGTCATTTGACATTGAATTTTGAGCGGTACTTCTCATACCTATTTTTATGTATTTTTCACTAGGTGTTGAAACAAGTGTGCTAAGTACTTAGAGAATTCTAGCATTGCATCTGATCAATGCATGGCTAGAGTCTGCAAGTACAAGGATAAATCTGTTAAGACATCGAGTAATAAAAATATTTTGATAAAGTATTATATAAAGGATATTTTGATCATTTTTTTATAAATACTTTAAAATGTTTTAAATATTGTCTATTTATGTACAACATGGTTTGTAAATTGGTTTGGAATTTAAATGAATATAAATTAAGAAGTCGAGAATTTAATTTCCGGTGATTTCAAACTTTGATTTGAAAGTTTTAAAAGGTATATTATTTAAAGTATTTTCGAATGAAATGGTTTTCAAAGAATTTTAAACTTTTAAATCAGTGCTCTTCTCTTTTGACGCTGGAAAGTAATTTTGGTGATGGCGATCGCATCATCGACATTCATTTTTGAGTTTCGAAGTGGAAAGACAAATTCGTAACTTTACTACACTTTTGTTTCGAAAAATAAATTGATTCAAATTTCTTAAGTATGACTTGATTTATTATATATATAGGTATATGATTTTAGATTTGATTTGATATATAGTATATATATTTATCTCTAAATTGTTTGAAGTTAATTGAAAATTTAATTCTTAAATTTTATGTTAAAGGATGATTTAAATTATAAAATGAAGCCAAAATTTTTAATAAATATATAAAACTTGAAATACTTGAATTAGAGAAAAAAAATTCTTGTATAATACTCAATTGCACTCCAATATAACTTACCTAAATTATTCAGAAACTGAATATGTAATTGGATAATGTACAATATAAAACGATTTTTATAAATAAAGTGAGTGGTTATAATAAATGTTAACACTTAATTTTTAATTATAAAAATGTTAATAGAGATAAATTGAATAACAAGAAAAGGAATGAATAAATATGAATTTGGGAATACTTAAGATTGAATTATAAGTGAAAATTTTACTTAAGCAGAATTAAATGGATCTAATAAATAAGATAAATTAAATAAAATTTTGTTTTGAAAGAAACCTTTTTGTATCAATTATTAATAAACTGAAATTAAATCAACTTAATGAGATACCTTGAATTTAAAATCAATCATTGAATATTAGTTAATTTAAATTGAAATTCATATGGTTTAAATTAATTATTTGTTCCGTATTTCAATCTATTTTTCTTTCAGGTTGTTTCTATTCACCTACCTCCTTCCTTCTTGGGGACGAAAAGTTTTATTGTGGGGGAGGATGTAACGACCCGTAAATTTTAATGGTTTTATTTATTTAATTTATTGAAATTTTGTGAAATTTTTAAATAATTAAATTTTTAAATAAAAACTTGATATTTGAAATATGTATATTTAAACATAGCAAATGGTAAATTTTCATCTGATAATATGGAAGTTTATTTTCTGGTGTAATTTTATTTCAATTCAAATCAATTGATATTTGATGATAATAAAATGTTTTTCAAACCTAAATAATTTTATACAATTAATTTGCAAATCATCTTCTTAGTGAGAAGTCGTATTTCGTTTCTTCAAATTTGAACTGTTATTGGCCCGTTTATCTTATTTCTGGCAAATTAGCACCATTTCGGTACTGATATTGATTTCTGATCGGATGGTTGTACCGTCAATATCTATATACCATTTTGATCGTCTCGTCGTGCTGATCTCTACGGTATATTCAATTCTGTGTTTTGAGGTCCGGTACGCAGCAGAATCGGTGAATCTAGTAACTGTATCGGTACCCACTTTCAACCTTTTGGGTTTGAATCTATTTTGTATTTAGCGTATTTATTCTAAATGAGCTAGAATGGTAATGGTCACTAGAATTGATGTTCGGAATTGAAAAGCCATCGGTTGAGAAATGCACGTTCATTTTTGCCCGACCTCCCATCTTTCTAATAAACGTTCATATGTAAAGTTGTTTATTTTATAATATGATAATATTTGATTTAATATGTGTTTAAAGTTTATATCTGTCATGTTTTTTGTATATATATTGTGTGTAAAAGTTATATATATATATATATATATATATATATATATATATATATATTGGTGGCTTATTATTGTATAGTTATTTATTATAAATGTAGTTTTCGCATTTTGGAAACTAGCAGAAGTCTTTTCTCTTAAGTACAAATATTGATTTCTCCAGATTTTGAATATTGCGTTTTATATGTATACTACATATATTATATAGATATTATGGTTTCTTTTAGATTTCTAAAATATATTATATAAAATGATTTGGATATGTATTATAATTTTAATATAATATGTAATAAATTGAATAATGGTTTTAAGAAAAATAATAATATAATATACTTTGTTCCAATTATATCTGCATCGATTCAGTTTTGATTTGATTTCGTCTATTTCTTATCTATCAGCTTATCCGTCGAATTCATGCCAATCTTGCTTTGCTTTGGAATTCATGCTTGGATTCGTTACTCATCTCATTTTCGTCTATCTCTAGCCTCGAAAGGTGAGAAATCACTCATGATTAAATTTCTTATATTTATTAAATTTGATTTCAGTTGAAACGACAATTGTAGTATGCTGCTGTTAGTTATTTACATTGTTATATATATGCTATTATCTGTATCTGTTCATCTATGACATCTGATACCATTATCTGTTATTTATCACTGATGATAAGCCCATTGCTCATTGTTATATTATTATCATAATCTATTCTCAATCTACGAGTTCCTTGTTAGTTTAGAATTCCCTATGGGTTGAAATGATACATACCCAAACGATCTATAGAATGGGAGAAAATTGTTATAGGTTGAAATGATAAACCCAAGCGATTTTAATTTGAATTGAATTTAGGATTGCGGGTTGAAATGATATATACCCATATATATTTAAATTGCGGATTGAAATGATAAATATCCGTATCACTTGACCAAAGGATAGAAAATTATTTGCATACACTGTTGGTCTATATATAAATATTTGAAAATGATTTTTGTGGTTTTGAAAGATATATGGCTTTGTTTACTATTGAAAATATTTTATATATAAATAAGTTTTAATATAAGTAGATTTAATAATAAGCTTTAATTTAATAAAGTTTTATTTAATTAATATACAATATGTTTAAGTATTTATTTAAAATTTTATTTAAAAAAAAGATTTTGATAATGATTTTACAAGTTAAGGTTGGGAAGTTAAATTTGAAATTTATTTGAAATTGTATTTAATTAAGAATTTTATTTAATTAAATCGATTTGAAACTCATTGACTTTGAGATTTAAAGATATGGTTTTGTAACTTGAACTTGATTTAAGTAATTTAATGAATATTTCACGTTTAAATAAATTGAAGGAAATATCTAACAAAAATGTAATTTAAGGTTATTTAAATGATATTGAATTTAATAAGTGAATATTTCAAGATTAAATAATAATGAAGTTAAATCAAGATCGATAAGAAATTGTTAAATTTAGTTTCGAAAATGCTGAATGTTTAAAGCTTTGAAATATACTAAAATTTAAATGGTTTATTTTGTGGTTCAAATCTATATTTGAAATCGATATAATTTGAAATGGTTTATTTAGAAACTAAATTGAAATTGAAATTGATGAATTGAGATTGAATTAAATTTGAATTTGAAATTCGAGTTGATTTGAATCAATTTGAGGAAATTATAAATACTTTACTTTATAAATTATTTTAATATATATATATATACACTATTTTAATATAAAACTATTTTTAATATAAACTATTTTAATTTACTAAATATTTTATTTTTTTAAACTATTTTATTATATATACAATTATTAATATCTAAACTTTTTAAGTGGTGGAAGTTATGATTTCAAAGTTATGGTTTTCCAAAGTATTATGATTTCAAAGTGTTTTGGTTTCGAAAGTTTTATAACTTTGAAAGTGCTATAATTTGGAAACGATATTGTATTGACATGGTTTTGAGATGGAAATGATATTTTAGTTTTGTGGTATAAATTATTTTGAAATGGCCATGGTGTTATAATGACATTTGGTTGTTAATAGCGTATATTTCTACATAATACTTAGTTCCACTGATCCTTAGAGGATGGATATCCCAAACATCCTTTAGGTTACTTGTATTTCAATTGATACTTCACTTGAGTTGGATTTATTGATACAAGAATGTAAATCCTGACTCGAGTATTTTGTGTTTTACTTTACACTCGAGTCAGATTGAGTGTCACGGCATTCGAGACTCACCTTTGAAGTTGGAGCTTCGCTTGGAGATCCATTTATCTATTCAGCTTGTAGTTATTAAGTTGATTTCAATGATGTATTCAGATTTTGTTATTTGACAATTGTGTTGAGACTTCTAGGTATTCGAGACTTTTGTTGTATCTTGTTTAACTCTGATATATATAGTAGATATATGGTAGCTTCATGAAGTACTATTCATCTATTTCCGCTGCTTATTGTTAATTTACTCTGTGTCTGTGATTCTGTGATTATTTTATTTACTGTAGGTGCTGAGTTTTTCCAAATATAAATTAACAATCTGATACTTTGAGCAATTCAAGTCCGACATGTGCGGACGTGAATGGTTGAAAATACCAGGATGTTACAGATTCTGTGTTTCATTCGTACTGCAAGGTGGAACTTCAACAGCTATATCAAACTCTTCCGTTGTCATTTTGTTTTCTTCAGTGGCATTTGTAACGTTAGCCTATGTAATAATATCAGAGACCGTTGTATTTGAGTTCATACTAGTGTTTGTATTAATTGTCGTGAGAAATTTTTCCGACTGGGTTGTTTGAGCAATATTGTCTGATTGATATGCTATATTTTTGTTATTCCTTTCGTTATGTAAATTGGAATCAATTGAGTCTAGCACCATATTTTCTTGCTCATCTTGGATAATTGCCGAAACATCTGTCTTTACTTAATTTTGATTGAAATCATCCATTTTCATTTTTGAATTTTCGGTGGTCTGAGCGTGGGGAGGATTTTTTGGCATCCAAATCTTGGTGAATTGGCAATGAGTTTCGGCATGACCAAAACTTGTGTAGTTAGAGAAAATTGATGGCTTCCATTCATATTCAACATCTTGCCAAACAATTTCATCATTCTCTGATATAATAGGGATTTTTCTCGGGAAATCAAAAATGTTTTAGATTTCTATTAAGACTCTAACGTAGGCTATTTTAATTATACCTTCCATAAATTTGTCCAATTTGATGGGAGTTCCAAGCACTAAAGCAATGTGACTAATCCCCTCTTCCGTCCAGTAATCCAGCGGAAAGTTGGGGAAGCAAACTCATATCGGGATAGAGTTAAGTGCTTCTTTATTGAATTGTATCCCTAGAGACCATCTCTTCATCATCATCAATTTTTGGTTGTAGTAATAGGGACCACCCTCCAGAATTCTATTATAGTCTTTTTAGTTATTAAATTTAATAACATGCAATCCATTTTCCTTAAAATATACAGAGAAATCATCTTCAGGTTCTACAGTCTATCTCTAGCCTCGAAAGGTGAGCAATCACTCACGATTAACTTTCTTATATTTATTAAATTTGATTTCAATTGAAATGACAATTGAAATATGATGCTGTTAGTTATTTACATTGCTATATATATATATATATATATATATATATATATGATATTATCTGTATCTGTTCACCTATGACATCTGATACCATTATCTGTTATTATCACTAATGACATGCCCATTGTTGATTGTTATATTTTTATCATAATCTATTCTCAAACTGCAAGTTCCCTGTTAGTTTAGTATTCCCTGGGTTGAAATGATACATACCCGAATGATCTGTAGAATAGGAGAAAATCATTATGGGTTGAAATGATAAACCGAAGAGATTTTCATTTGAATTTAATTTGGGATTGCAGGTTGAAATGGTATACACCTGTATACATTTAAATTACGGATTGAAATGATAAATATCTATATCACTTGACAATAGGGTAGAAAATTATATACAGACATCGTTGGTCTATATATAAATATTTGAAAATGATTTTTATGGTTTTGAAAGATATATGGTTTTATTTAATATTGAAAATATTTTATATATAAATAAGTTTTAATATAAAGTAGATTTAATAATAAGATTTAATGTAATAAATTTTGATTTAATTAATATATTATATGTTTAAGTATTTATTTAAAATTTTATTTAAAGAAAATAGATTTTGATAATGATTTTGAAAGTTAAGGCTTGGAAATTAAATTTGAAATTTATTTGAAATTGTATTTAATTAAGAATTTTATTTAATTAAATTGATTTGAAACTCATTGAATTTGAGGTTTAAAGATATGGTTTTATTACTTGATTTTGATCTAAGTAATTTAATGAATATTTCAGTTTTGAATAAATTGAAGGAAATATTCAGTAAAAATCTAATTTAAGGTTATTTAAATGATATTGAATTTAATAAGTGAATATTACAAGACTAAATAATAATGAAGTTAAATTAAGATCTATATGAAATTGTTAAATTTATTTTTGAAAATGTTGAATGTTTAAAGCTTTGAAATATATTGAAATTCAAATGGTTTATTTTGTGGTTCAAATCTGTATTTGAAATCGATACAAATTGAAATGGTTTATTTAGAAACTGAATTGAATTGAAATTGATGAACTGAGATTGAATTTAATTTGAATTTGAAATTCGAGTTGATTTGAATCAATTTGTGAAATTTGAGGAAATTTTAAATATTTTACTTTATAAATTATTTTAATATATATATACACTATTTTAACGTAAAACTATTTTTAATATAAACTATTTTAATTTACTAATTATTTTAATATAAATTATTTTATTTTATAAACTATTTTATTATATATACAATTATTAATATCTAAACTGTTTAAGTGGTGGAAGTTATGATTTCAAAGTTATGGTTTTCTAAAGTATTATGATTTCAAAGTGTTTTGGTTTCGAAAGGGTTATAACTTTAAAAGTGATATAATTTGGAAATAGATATATTTGTAATGGAAAAGATATTGTATTAATATGGTTTTGAGATGGAAATGATATTTTGGTTTTGAAGTATAAATTATTTTGAAATGACCACGATGTTATAATGACTTTTGGTTGTTAATAGCGTATATTTCTACATAGTAGATAGTTCCACGGATCCTTAGAAGATGGGTATCCCAAACATCCTTTAGGTTACTTGTATTTCAGTGGATACTTCACTTGAGTTGGATTTATTGGTATAAGAATGTAAATCGTGACTTGAGTGTTTTGTGTTTTGCTTTACACTTGGGTCAAACTGAGTGTCATAGCATTCGAGACTCACCTTTGAAGTTGGAGCTTTGCTTGGAGATACATCTATCTATTCGGCTTGTAGTTAATCAGTTGATTCCAATGATGTATTCAGATTTTGTTATTTGAAAATTGTATTGAGACTTCTAGGTATTCGAGACCTCTGTTGTATCTTGTTTAACTCTAATATATATATGGTAGCTTCATGAACTACTATTCATCTGTTTCCGCTGCTTATTGTTAATTTACTCTGTGTCTATGATTTTGTGATTATTTTATTTACTGTATATGCTGAGTTTTTTCAAATATAAATTAACAATTTGATACTTTGAGCAATTCAAGTCCGACATGTGTGGACGCGAATGGTTGAAAATAATAGGATGTTATAAATTATGTGTTTCATTCGTACTGCAGGGTGGAACTTCAATAGCTATATCAAAAATTTTGGCTGTCATTTTATTTTCTTTAGTGGCATTTGTAACGTTAGCCTATGTAATAATACCAGAGACCATTGTATTTGAGTTCATACTAGTGTTTGTATTAATTGTTGTGAGAATTTTTTCCGACTGGACTGTTTGAGCAATATTTTCTGATTGATATGCTATATTTTTGTTATTCCTTTCGTTATGTGAATTGGAATCAGTTGAGTCTAGCACCATATTTTCTTGCTCGTCTTGGATAATTGCCGAAACATCTGTATTTACTTTATTTTGATTGAAATCATCCATTTTCATTTTTGAATTTTCGGTGGTCCGAACGTGGGGAGGGTTTTCTAGCATCCAAATCTTGGTGAACTGGCAATGAGTTTCGGCGTGACCAAAACTTGTGTAGTTAGAGAAAATTGATGGTTTCCATTCATATTCAACATCTTGTCAAACAATTTCATCATTCTCCAATATAATAGGAATTTTGCTCGGGAAATCAAAAACGTTTTAGATTTCTATTAAGACTCTAACGTAAGCTATTTTAATTATACCTTCCGTAAATTTGTCCAATTTGATATGAGTTCCAAACACTAAAGCAATGCGATTAATCCCCTCTTCTGTCCAGTAATCCAGTGGAAAGTTGGAGAAGCAAACTCATAGCGGGATAGAGTTAAGTAATTCTTTATTGAATTGCATCCCTAGAGACCATCTCTTCATCATCATCAATTTTTGTTGTAGTAATAGGGACCATCCTCCAGAATTCTATCACAGTCTTTTTTGTTATTAAATTTAATAACATAGAATCCATTTTCTTTAGAATATATAGAGAAATCATCTTCAGGCTTCCACACTCTCATTGTATAATCTTTAAAACATGGATAATATGATTTTGGAGCAACAACAGAGATCACTATAGCATTATCCCTTTTTTTGCATTTTGAACAACTTCTGTAGATATTTTAGCATAGTGCAATGAATTGAAATTACGAGGTTGATAAAACTTGAGTGGGACAGATATCAGGATGTTGTTACCCTTAATAACTTCGTTCCACACCCGACTGGAGGAAGTGGAAAAGTTCCATTCGAAGTTCGCTGATATGTTCTCATTCTGAAAAGCGTGATTTTTATTGTCATGATTGGGTCCAGGATTAAGGTGATCGTTATGTTAGGAACAGGTCTAAAACCTTTAGACTGAGAGCTGTGGGAAACATTAATGGGTTTGAAAGGCAGGGGATTTTTTTAGCTTGGCATTCCAACATTCGGTTCTAACAGGGATGAATCCCTCATCTTCGATAGTAGTGGAGTTAGTAATGGGTCGAGGTGGAAAATCCGAAGGTTGGTCAGCAGGGCTAGCTATTGGAATTGAACAGGATGGTGAATTGGGATTTGAATTCAATAGGAAAGACATAGTAGACAAGGACGAATAAAAGGAGTAGGCAAAAATTAGCGAAGAATCTGTGATGAAGATCGAAGACTTCTTGGAAAAATAAAAGGCGGCTGAAGGAAATTATCAAGCGGAAATTAGGGTTCCCGCCAAAGCTATGGAAATTAGAGTGGGTGGGATCATTCTAATGGGAGTGATCTATTGCTTTGGTTTTTAATACAATCGAAGCAAGTAGATGACCAATTGGTTTACAAGGGATCAGTTGTTAAGGCAAGACCAAAGCAAATGATACTATTTGCTTCGATTTCTAACATAACCAAAGAAAATGAGACGAAGCAATAGACATATTGTGTATTAGTGAAGGTTATTATTACAATAATTGGTATTCGACTAGTCAAAATCTCTTACTAGAGTAAATTTGTCAATCTATAAATATTATTGGATTGAACATGGACATTAAACTCATCTAAGCAAATAAATAAGGATATTAATAGAGTTTTTGACCTTACACCAAACTCTAGATATTAAATGATACAACGATAATATAAAAAAATACGCATATAAAATGTTTGTTACTAGGTGGGCTTATTAGTTGGACTTAGCCTAAGTGAACTATATGCATTGAACTTATGTCCATACCATACTTAAGCAAAGTTTGTACATGCTTCAGTCTTTAAGTAATTTAAATATTCGTTATAAACACTTGAGAGTTAACATAGCCGTGTTGTTAGTTATTTTTGGTTTAACAAATGATAAAATTAATTTATAAATGTTATAAACTAATATAAATGTTGTATTAATATTTTATTGTATTTCTAGAGTGTCACAAAATTTGTACATTGGTTTGGTTGAAAAAGAGCTTATATTAAATAATTAATCAATTGATTCAAATGGAGTCAAAGGCAATTTGATCAATGTTATTCAGATATGATGCCAACCATGCTATGAGTGGGGCTTGGCATACCTAGTCTTCAAAGGTTAGAGAGAAAAGGGAGAGATTTTGGTATCTCCTTAGCTATGAATAGATAGCCTCCACTTCTTTTCTTTTTACATTTTTTCAATAAATCCCAATTCCCATTATTCATTGGTGAAGCCAAGGTGTTAACTTTGCAAGTTAAAACCATATAGGAAAATGAAGGTTCGAAGAAGAAACAACCAATAAACTATGTATTCGACTATCGTTTAGATTACAACGGTGAAAAGTATTAATTTCTAATTCAAACATATATTCATGCATGTGTGTGTATTATCTCATCTATAAGCTCATGTATATACATTTTTCCATACATAATTATTAAATATTATTTTTAACGATTAATTTATGAATAAAATATATAAATATATAATCAAAAATGTATTCAGCAAAAAATCATTGTTTTTTATATATGATATTATTTATATATTTGTTATTATGTACATATGTATTTAAGAAAATTAAATCACTAAAGTGTTTTTGATTTTAATATTAAATAAATTCTCTATCATTTTCTAACATAATTTTTTTATTTGATTATATTTGTATATAAATACACACATATGTGTGTGTGTGTGTATGTTGTATGGAAAATATTAAAAAAATATGTTGCTTTAGGCTATTATTGAACAAACACGTTTTAAGTTTTTTAATCTTAATTATTTTCTATTAGAGTTTATAAAAAAAATCTTTATTCATTACTCAACAGAACAAAATAAAATATAATAAAATATAATATTATATTTACATATTTTAGATATTTATTTTAAACATGTCAGACATATCTAAACTTAAATTTCTAAAATCACAATATATATATTAATTTGAATATTTATTTATAAGCATATAAGTTATATGTATGTATGTATATATGTATGTCTGAATGTGTGAATGTATGCATGTGTATATATCAAAATAATTTTATATAATAATAAAATACTTTAAGTAATTTTATATTATATATATATATATATTAATTGAATTAAATTTTCGAATATATATATTAATGATATTATTGGTATAAACTTAATTATTTAGTATAGGGCATATCCTTTTACATTATGTTGACATATGATAAACTACTTGGACATTTATTGACCGTAGAACAAAACTGTCAATTTCCCATTATACTCTTAAGGTTCGTTTATACTCAATGTTGTTATGATGTTTATATTTTGAGTATGAACATCTCAAAATATTGAAATATTAAATTAAAATAAAATTAGAATTAATAAAATATGTTTTAAATTAAAATAAAAAATAAAAAATTATTATTGTGCATTAACAAAAAAACAAATGTTTTAAATAAAATAAATTAATTAAAATACTTCACAGACTCCTTTATTATTACATATATAATTTGATTTTGTATAAACAAAATTTATTTACATAAACACAAAATAAGATCATATGCAATTTAATAAAAGGATAATTTTTTAGAAATTCACCCTTTTGTCCCTACACCAATGCACCTGATCCAACAATCTTCAACCTTTGAACTCCATTCCTTCATTAGCAATTAACTTACAGCATTTGCGTTATATTCCTTCAATGACCTCTTATGCTTCTATCCCAACCATCTTGTATTTCCGTTAGCAATTCACCTACTGCATTAGTTTACTTCCTTGTGCTTTGGCAGTATTATCCACATTATCATATAATCTTCTATACTTTACTTATTATATTCATGTTTCCAGTGACCTTATTGATTCTTTTTTTTATAGCCATCTTCCATAGTTTTTTCCTTAAGAATCCTTTTTTTCCCTTTGTGAAAATTATGTAGAAGACTTACCAATATAATGGTTTTGGACTTTTGTAATGGCCGTTGTATTTCACAATGGATCAATACAGCTCATATCGGTTTTTCCATAAAGGTATCTTAACTAGTAGATTTCTTAACTATTCCACTTCTCCACTAGTGTAGGTAGTTCTATCATCTCAGCTTCCATAGTTGATTGAGCCAAAATAGTCGGTTTTTTTGATTTTCAAGGAATTAGTTCCAGTAGCTGTGCTAAAAATATAGTTTCTTGTTGCTTTGTTGTCATTTGACAAAGCACTCAAGTCTACATCACCATTGTAACAACTTGCACCTTAATGGGCCCAAATTGCGACTAAATCGAAATCCAAGTCCACCAGGGTACCGATGTTGTTTTTGGTTAACTTGTAATAAACACAAGCATATTACAAAGCAATTAATATAAACTCATAACAAAATTCAGAAATATGATAGAACATATGTATTGACCAAGACTACTACCTCATAATATCATTCCTTGGATATTTAATTCCTCTATCAGTGCCGAGCATAAATAAGAAGACTTCGCCATCCGCAGTTCCTGTCTTGCTTCAGTATCTGGTCCTTTTAAACCTAACATATGGGTTGTTATGAGAAGAGGGGTCAGAACAACATTTTGGTAATTGGAAAGTTACATAATTCACCCATTCCATTAATTTTTGTCAATTGGTTTCCATTTAAGTTTTATGTATATTATTTATGGCTAGCCCGTTAAATCTTATATGCACGTACGATATGTCTAACCTAACATTCTTCAATGTATAACTATACAAGTTATGTCTATCTGCATATTTGTCTGTCTGTTCTACTATCAAAAAACCCGACCACTTAATACTTCTTAATTAGGGAGGAGGCGGACCCCATAATGGCTACTTAATACCTCAGTCTCCAACGCGGGCCCTCCGTAACATAACCACTGGTCAATTAATCCTAACTATAAAGACCGATAACACCTAGATAATGCTTTATAATAATTTTCATATTACTAACACATCTTAACTCTACAACTTACCCTCAATTATAGGCTAAAGGCCCGTCCCAGTCCCACGCAACTACCGTTAATCATGTCCTAACAATGTAAGAGATAGTACCCATACCACCCAATACCTTTTCAGTGGGAACTAGGTAGGCCCTGACCATTTAATACCTACATTTTAGGTAGGTCCCCGTCATTTAATACATATCCCAAGGCAGACACCTCTCTGATACTATCTAGCTGACATTACCGTACCTTCTCGAGGTTTCCATTACCGTGCCTAGCCATTAACCCTAACCATTTAATACTTCCTAAATAGGGAGGAGGTGGATCCTATAATAGTTATTTAATACCTTCATCTTAGAAGTAGGTCCTACGTCCTATGCATATCCCTTCCCGGTCGGAGATGTCCCACACTAGTCGTAAGTATACACAATCATTAGTAACATATAACTGAAGGGCATACTTCTATTATGTAACTTTACTAACCTCGCATCCCAACCTGCTAAACCAAACAAATCACCGAAGCCTAAGTGTTGGGCCAAGCCCGCTAGTTCACGCTTGTTCTAAACGTATAACTGAAGCAATATAATTTCCTACTATGACAATAATATCGCCTTCAATGTATATTTAATAATATTAATACTCACTTGTTCGCTATGTAATTATTCCTAATTTATATGCTTAGGCTTTGGTTTCTTAATAATTTCAATAAATGTCTGTTACGCATAATAATTGGTCATTTATGTTAAAATTGGACAATCTTTAATCAATCCTCATTTGATGTATTTACCACTTTCAAAATTCATCTATTATGCCTATTCAGTTTTCTCATAATTGCAGTATTAAATTCCCTAATCTGTCCTTATTTAATTCTTTTTTAACTTTCTATTGATTAATTATTGTCCATTAAATCTATAATTAATGTCCATACACTAAAAAACCCTATTTTTAGTCACATATATTGATAGCGTTTGTAAGCCAGTGCTACTGTACATGTTTGAATTATAGTTTTGTATACCCATAGGGAATGATAAGGAATTTTATAAGTTTTATAACTTAAGCTTTGTTTTATGGAGATTTTTTCATAAATATTTTAGTGGTAATAGAAATGGTATTAAGAATAACCAATTAAATAAGTGCGGAAGTGGACATGGATCATTTCTCTTCCCATGTAGTTTTGATCTAATATTCGGGTACAAGTCTTTGAGGAGTTTCATACCATTCCAAATAAGGATATTTTTCTCGATTTCTGACGACGAGCACTTGATGAGGGTTTTTGATATGAAACCAAAGTTTTTGGTCATGATATATGATGCTATATAAGCAGAACAGAGGTTCCTAATCAAGGAGCCTGATCAGGGTCAACACTGGTAAATCGGGTGAACGATACTGGTTTGGAATTGAAGTTATGTATTTGAGTAGTGAACGAATCAGATTTTGTATATGAATGATCAATGAACATCATCCAAGCTTATGAATAGTGCTGAGTGTTCGTGTGCTGAAATTTCGAGGATGAAATCCTTTTAAGGGGGGAGAGCTTAACAACCTATATTTTTGAATCTTCGAATTTGAATATTTAAATTATTTACATATTCGGATTTGAATTAAAATATGATAATTATCTGTTTCAAATCGAGACTTGATTTCCAATGACATATTTTTAGTTTATTTTTGTTTTGTGGTCGTGTAACATTTTTATATGATTGTAATTCATTTTCTATTAGTTGCAACTCATAATCGGACGCGATCCGGTGTGGTGGTGTACCAGAATTCAATTTTGAAATCAAATACAAGTATGCACAGTACACTGCCATTTTCTTCAAATCATAGTACTTCATTTTTTTCCCTAGCAACCATTTTGTCTCCACAGTCGCCACTGTCCACCCTTCTCTTCTTCCACCAGTAGCCATTTTGCCTTATTTTCCATTGATGAAGATGATCAAGCAAATACACACACACACACACATAGGCATAAGTATAGAGAGCAAAATCTTTTCTCACTTCTTCATTTTTCTCTATTCATGTTTAAGAAAATCAAGAAAACCAAACATTTCCATCATTCAAAAGTCAGATCCTCTCAAACCATTAGATATTAGCCGATACGTTTCAATATAAAAATTTATCGTATCTTTCCATAGTAATTTTAGAAATTAATGGAACTCGATTTCGTCGAATGTCCATTAGGAAAGCATCAAAAATCAACAAGGAGGAAAAATACGTTCAAAACTTCAAAAAAAAAATTCTCTCGATTCGCTTCAAATTGGAAGTCATCGTTAGTGTCTTTGGAGTCAGGGTGAGTCGTAAGATTTTTAGAGGAGTTTCAGCAGCGATTGCTGACGTTCATTAACGATGTTGGTGACCTAGGTTTGATTTTGAGGAGTTAGAGACATCGATAGGCGATGAGATGGGTTTGGTTGCGTTTGTCTTGGCAAGGAGCAGCTTGAGGATGAGTTTCATGAGGTACAATTCGTTATTGGGGGTCACGACATTGCCTTGTCGAAGAGCAATGGGTTCAGTCGCTTTTCGCATGGGGGGTGAAGTGGTAGCGAGGCGGTGCAATTGGATGGCGAGGTGGCGGCGGTCATGTTGATGGCCTCGGTTGGTAGGATGGCGGCTTCATAGATGCACGCACGTCACCCATGTGCACGAAATGTTGGTTCTAGTATCGAGAGGAGGAAATGTCTGGAGAAGGAAGAAGGAGCTGTAAATATTGGTGCGGGTTGGTTTACATATTGGGCTCGGCCTGTTGGCTTATGGAATGGTGAGAAAACTTGGTTTTATTTCAAATTTATTTATATATATAAGTACTTGAATTCAAAATACCATATCTTGCTCATATTTAACCCAATTGACATGTGAATTTTTATGTTATAATTGTATGGATGAGTACAACATTATAGTGAAATATGTTAATAATTTTGGACAAGTATAAATTTATGATATCTGGAAATGGATAGGATATTACTTTAAATAATAACGTCGTTTAAATTTATATGCCTTAAATATTAATGTTTATTTGGCCAAATAAAATAGTATTGAGTTAAATTAGATTGAATGTGGTAATTGGACATCTGTTAGAGAAATAAAACATCGTTCCGCTAATTAAAAATTAATTTGACATTTAATTAGCAGAATAAATTCCCGTTCTACTATTTATATATCGGGACATTTAATTATATATCGTAAACTGATATGCCACTTTGAATAAGTGATATATTAACCAATGATGGTAAGGTGTAGGATTTATTTACATAGTTGTGGATTATGTAAATGTTTGTTATTAACATGAAGAGTTAAATTGAATAATATGGTAGCTTATTTAAGTAACATAGTGATCGTTAAACCTCCTTTAATTTTAATAGTTAAAAACTATTTAAAAGTTATTTTAAGAATAATTTTATTTAGTAATAAGATTTTAAAAAGTAATAATTATTTATTAGTAATATTTATTTAGTAATAAGATTTTAAAAACTATTTCCTGACTCGTTGATCCATGTTTGGGGTTGAAGTTTAGTTGTTGTTTCTTCAATTGTTTTAATTTTCCTTTTATTTTTTTCCCTTTCTTCTCTCATGTACTGTCCTCTTTTATTGTGTTGCAATAAAACTGGTAGGGGTCCAGTCAACCTCGCTGGCTTTGCCAAAAAAAAAAATTGTTTTTAATATGATGTAAGTTAATTATTTTATTTATATGATTCTTAAAAGTTATTTCTTAAAGTTAATTAAGAATGTTTAATTATTATTTAAAAGTTATTTAATTATTTTTTTAAAATGTTTTAATTATATTTTAATTAATTATTTAAGGTTATTTGACTATACTTTAGTGTTTAGTTAAAGTTATTTAATTACATTGATTTAAGTTATTTAATTATATTTATAGGTTAATTAATTATCATATTAATATTAGTTTAAAGTTAATTAATTATTGTTTTAATAACATTTTAAAGTTCATTAATTATATTCTTAATACTGTTTTGAATTTAACTTATTAATACAATAATAATGTTTAAAAATTAATTTAATATGTTTTAATGAGATTTTAAGTTATTATTTTAAATGAGATTTAATTTAAATGGAAAAAAGGATGTTTCGATAACAACTTATTATTTTAAGTTACTCAAAGTTATTTTGAGTAATGTATGGTTTATCAAGGAAACCTCGTTGACTTAAAGAGTTCATTAAGTAGGTTTGTTAAAATATGGAAAGAGTTTCATAAATGGTTCTGGATATTATAAAAGAATTATAAATGCGTTCTAAAGATTTAAAAAGGAAAGGTGTTATAGATAGGGTTTGAGATTTAGAAAAAAATGTTTATAAAGAATATTATAAATAAATTGGATGTTTATAAAAAATGTTTTATAAATAGATTGGAGATTTATAAAAAGACTTTGTAAATAGATTTGGAGATATTTATAGATAAATAAATTTGAAAAGAATTGGTTGATTTCATGGCATAATTTGAGGGGCGGTGATTACCTACATTTCACTATGAATTGGCTGGGATAGCGACGTAACCATTGTGTAAATTACTATCCATAATTGGTACTGAATGATACTTTCAAAATATACTTTTTAAGTGCTTTCAAGTTTTGAAAGCAAAATGGTTTGTGAATATACTTATCCCATTGAGGTAAGTATATGGTTATATTTTCTAAGTATTGAAAATATAGTGGTTTGTGAATATACTTATCCTATTGAGATAAGAATATATCTGAATGTCTGAAATGTGAATTTAAATTAATAAATGATTTATTAAAGAGGCTTGTTGATTTCCATGGGAAATGTAACCTTTTTGTTGAATGCTTGTTTATTTGATAGTTAAATAACCTACTATCAAATCTTGGCCTAAATATATAATCCTTCTTAATTTTGGTGGTAGAGAAATATTCCTTACTTAACACCGAAGGATTTTAACTCTGGAAATATCTAGGAAAAAAATGGGGATTATATGGTACAGTTACCATGGTGGTGTTATATTGTACGTATAAACTCGTTTTGTTCTTCTAGGACAAATGATAAAGAGATCCGTTCACTTAAACGGTTAGGAGGTGATCCCCACCCTTATGTATTGTCTGATTATTTCCTAAAGAACCAATATTGGGCATTCTGGAAATCGGCGATTGGTTTTTGGGGCGCTAGGGAAGCAGAAGAGTGTACCCGTAAGAGATGACTCGAAACCCATGATCACTGCGAAAACCATACATAGTTCTATGGAGGAGTTTCATAATGTATTGAGATGTTAGGAACCATATGTGATTCCGAGACCTATTAAGGTATGGGAATCCGTGTGTGATTCCAAGATCTAATTGAGACATGGGTATCTAAGTATGATTCCGAGACCCGTTGGGGTACTAGAATCCATGTGGGATTCCATGATCTATTTTAATGGGGGTGCGTGAGCTGGAACACCGGACGTAGCCTCATTAGTGGGAATGACTAAAACCAGAGATAAGAGGCATGACCAGTAGGGTTGGTAAACCCATAGGGTGTAGTCGGCTCCTCCTAGATGTCACTTATAGTTGTTATGCATGCATGGAGCAATGCACTCGGTCTTAGTGAGACCAACCATGTTTTTCCTATGATAGATCACTAGGGATGTATGCTGCTTCAGAAGGATATCTCTAATCCTTGTGCTGGAGGACCGCTCTCGAAGTACTGAGGGCACCTCCATGGAAATCCTACATAATTAGCGAATGTGCCTTATCGATTTTCAATTATATACCTAGTATTATTGTGATGTACACTCATGAGCATCACAACTTGATTATTATTATTCTCACCCTTAGACATTATTATAATATAACTGGATTTTTTGATATAAAAGGTTTTAGTTATCGTAAGGTAAAAACCTGTCCGTGTTTATGTGCGGTGTGGTCATACGAGATACCTTTGTTTTAAAAGGTTATTTAAACTTTACGAATCCATTTGATTGTGTTTCTTATACTGTTTTACCAGACTAACTCGGGCGTTGTTTTCCTATATTGCTCAGGTCAGACCGAGCATATTTCAGGTTTGCTTAGATGTTTGGAGCTTCGGCAGATGAGCCAGAAGTTCGGAGACGTATTCACATACATGATTATTTTTCCATTGCATTCATGGTTTTATTTATCAGCAATTGTAAGGACATGTTGTTATAACTGTCCGGGCTGAAATATGTTAGCATACTCTGATTGATGTCTGTATATACATATATTACAGTTTTGTTTTATGTAAAGATTTGTTATATACTATAGATTATTCATTCCGCTATGAGTTTATTTGTTTTTTAGTTTCTTCTTGTCTTCTTTCTTCTTCTTTTTCCTAACTATCCACCTTTCCGTTCAATTTGGTTTGGACATTTGTGGTTTATTGTCAGCTTAAAATGTACGGAAAAGTGGGTAGTTGCATTAAATTAAAAGGTCGAAAACGACGGCTTGTTACATTAAAAATTCAATAAAATAGCTACAATAGATCCAATTAGCTTTAACATTCATTTTAGGCGAATAAAATACATTCCTTTCATGAAGTATGTCATGTGAATTATAAAATTTTGTAAGCATGCTCGCTTTATTTTTAGTTCCTTTATCACTACAAAATCTTTTAATACTCTTATTAATTTTATTCCCAATTCCAGTCATAAATAATTTATACATATTCAATGCATCACTTTTATTTTTTATGAGATATGCATAAGTAAAATCAGACAAGGCTTGCTATTTTAGATGGTAAGTGATAAGGCACTCTAGACCGAGGCTCTAGAGCTCTTGGGTTTGAACTCCAAGACAACATAAATGAATGCACTACATAAACAAAGTACCACTATTACTATAATATAAAAAAAGAGTAAAATCAGAATACTCATTAATACATGTAATAAAATAACGTTTGCCATCTCTATTCTCTAGTCAGTACCACATCAAGTTCACATATGTTAGACTGAATAAAATATAAAGGTTCTGATTTTCTATCATCAAATTATTTACAGTTTTAGTTATTTTTGTTTGGCTACAAAAATCATACTTTTCGAAATCATTTAATGACTTTTTAGGAATCAAAGCTAAGGTGCTCATGTTGTTAATAATGTTCTACGAATATGATAAAGTCTAGCATGCCAAACATTAATATCGCACAACGTACAAGCATAACCAGAAACTTTATTAAATTTAAGTTAATTTAAACATGCCTTCTATGGAATAACCCTTTGCAACAAGCATACTATTATAAGTAATGGTGCATGGAAAATGAAGTCAATTTCATCGGCAAAGACAATGGTAGGTAGTTTGAAAGTTTCATCAAAGAAATACAAAGTTATCCCTGGAAAATTACATATTACATCATAACATTATTTATACATATCATTGTATTAAGATTCATTTTTATTTCTGGATAGAACATTACTTTATATTTTCATGGAAAATGATTAAGAATATTGAAAATACTTATATAGTTATATATTTTAATGCATATTTATTATTCATATCATTTTCAAAATATGTTTTGCTTTAGGATTAAACTTTTTATATCAAATATATTGTGTACAAAATAATGATTTTACACAAAATTTATGCTTTTTTAATAAAAAAATATTATTGTGAAAAGTACTCTAATCCACCGAAGAAGCGAAAATTGTATGTAAAAGCATCATTTTCTACTACATTATTTCAAGTTGAAAATATTTAACCCTAAACCAATTATGACAAGTTTTAAAATGTTGCATATAACTAACGAACAAACCAAATATAATTACTAAAGCATTTAAATATTCTTAATCATTTTCCACGAAGATATAAAAAGGTTCTATCTAGAAACAAAAAATGAATCTTAATATAACGACGTATTAATAATGTTAAATAAGATATGTATATGTGTGCATGGGTTTTTCATGAACACTCAAATAAAATGGGTTTAGGATTAACAACTTGTAAACATCCTGAAACACATACTTTAGGTAGATCAAAGAGACTTACGATGTCGTTGACAATTGATACTTATTTCTCACACACATACATATATGTATATACAAAATGAATCAATAAACCCTCTTCCATGTAGTCATTCATAACTTCTTTTGATCTTATGTGCATAATTGTTTTGAAATAAATTAAGATTTCATGAAACACATACACACATTGTTAACCCATTTTTGACCAAGCAGATTTCAATTGAACTTAGAAGGCCAAAGGAGGATGAAACGATTCATGAACTTGGAAACACGATCACAAGGATAAGAGAAAGAAATTCAAGAAAACCTATTAACTTAGAAGCTAAGTAAACAACTCGATACTGAGAGCTTTCTCTCGGTACCTAAAGGTTGCTTCACCTGTTTTTGCCATATGAACTCCATAGGAAAGAACTTAATCTTCAAGTAAAATAGTTTGAAAAACATTGAATCGAAGAGGGAAAGGCAAGGCAAGCAAAAGAATAGGATTTACAACTAAGTAAACCTCTAGGTTTCAAGAGGAACCTCTCGATGCCGAAAGGTATTTTTGGACGATTGGGCCGAGTTACTCACTTGTGCCTCCCTGGACTAGCTTCTGGACTTCAATATAAGTGGACATCTAATCCTATATAGTTGTTCCTCTATAAACACCGGTCCTACTGCAACTAAAGAAGGATCTTCTCCATCTTCACTCGGAGTTACACTCTGCATCTTCTTCACTCTTATCTCCTTCCCTAAATATACTTTAGAAAATCCATTGTAAATCTGAGATCCACTGGATTGTGGTTAGATCTGATAAAATTAGTTATAATCTAAAGAGAAAATGACTAATAATAAAGATTAAAGTGGATATAGGCCAGAGAATTTGTCGAACCATTGTAAAAATTATCCTTTTTTCTACTTTTTTCTTTATTTTATTAGAACAGGTGCTTTCATCTGATATTTGGTGTTAGAGCCATTTTTGGCATCAACATTTTAGTGTTTCCATCGAGAGAGAACTAGATTCCATAATCTAAAGCTTGGATCCAGAATTTGGAGAAGATGGAGAGGCCTAACACTAGATCTAGAATTGGGAAAATTCAACCAGAGCATGGGGGCAGTCATGAGATGTCCTTAAATTTTAAACATTTTATCTACGTGACAGAGAGAAGATGGAGAAAATGGTGAAAGAAATGCAAGATCGAATAATGGGTCGGCAACAAGAGATGCTAGATGGATTTTTCTAAAAGCTAGGACAATAAGGAATGGCTTGATCAACTGGAATTCAAAATTAAATGCCAGGAACTAATGCATAAGCTTATGGAGTTAGAATAGAGCAAGTTGGAGCAATTCCTCCACAAACGGGACCTGTCGAAACTGATCCCAATCCTCTCGATACCGATAGGATTTTAATGGGAGGCATGTTGGATTGATCTTTGGGCAAGCTGGGATGCCGAGAACGGACAATATTGGAGCTAGAAATGCAAGACAGAACAAAAGTTCACAACAACCGAAGGAATATGTGGCAGAACTTCCTTGAAGGAATGGAGGGCAAAATGAAGTCACAGGTGCAGATCAAAACGCAGACGTGCAGCTAGAGGAGTATGTTCCAGAATATGTGTCGAAGTTCTTCCATAGGAGCAGGGGCAGAATGCAGTTAGTAGTCAAAGACTTAGGTTAAACAAGAACAGTCGGATGGCTGAGATGATCAAAAAGATAGTTAGAGGTAGACCTCCAAACCAGATTTTGGAGGATATATGCAGGAACCCATTTACCGCTAACATCCGAAATGCGAGGAATCCTCAAGATTTTAAGCTTCCGACACTGGAAAGGTATGTTGGGAAAATAGATTCAATAGTTCATCTAATGAGATGCATCCGATATACAGAGGTGTTGGGTGGTTCTAAGGAAATAACAGGTTGATGCTTCCCATTGTATCTAACTAATTTAGCAGTGACATTGTTCAGACAGCTGGAGAATGGGTCCATAAGCACATCGATCGACTTGGTGAATAAGTTTTTAAGATAGTTCAGAGTTTATATCTCTAGACCAAATAACGTAACGATACTATCAAGCATAAAGTGAAAATTACTGTATGGAACGTGCTATATGGAATTATATTAAACTAGTGCGGAAATAAACTAAGTTACTATAGCAAAGTAAATAAGTAAAATAAAACAAGCACACCAGGAATTTTTATACTGGTCTGAACTTCTCATTCTACGTCCAGTCCCAGACTCCTTCTGGAATTTCAACTACAACAAACCTCACTTAACCCGGAGGAACAGGTTAACACAACCCTTGAACAACAGAACAAGGAACCTGAGCAGCAGAATAGGATTTCTCCTCAACAGACGAAGAGGACTTCAACTTATACAAAATGTATGTGACACAATGTGTTCTTAATAACACGAATTTGTCTCTTGATAGTACAAATTTCCTATGATCTTTCTCCTTTATGATATATGTGTGAATGCGTGAAGATTAAGGAAGTAGGAAATGAATTTGAATGATGTTGAAAGCACAAATGTATTAGAATCAAGAATTTCAAGAATAAAATGATAATCAACAGAATTATTGTTTTTAAAACTTGATTCTAATGTGTTTATATAGTAAACAGTTGCAATTGTTCATAAAGAGTTATCATCAAGAGTTATGTTTATCTGTTGGATTAAAGATCGCACCTCTTCATGAATGGAAATGACTTTTCAAAAAAAATAGTCGTTGTAAATATCTAGACATCTGAAATTAAAAATTCAGACTTCTGAAATGCAATGAAATCAAAACAGAAAGAAAATGGGCAAAAAATTGTTATATTCAAACGTCTAAAATGTTGTAGTTTACAATATTCAAACTTCCAGAATCAGACGTCTGGAACGAGGCATTCAGACGTCTGAATGTAACATAAAAAATTAGATTTTCTTTTTTGAAACAAATAAATGAAAAGATAATGCAATATTGTAACAACCCGTATATTTGGACCATTTAAATTGACAATAATCCTCACATGTCAACTTAAATAATACAAAACACGAATCATCATGGGATTATAAATATATAAATGCATATAGTACAACAATGTCTAAACAAAAGGTGACTGAAAAGAAATACATAAATGTCCAACAGACACGGACATCAAAATAGACTGATAAAGATAAATGCTAAGTCTTCCACATCTTCAACCAACCTTGATCAGCAAACTGGATAGCTTCAGACTGACCCAAGCATATACAAAAAGAAACACTCGAGTCAGGACTCAAAATCTTATACAGGATAATCAAGTGCAGGAAATAAAGTCCATAACTCAAAGATGAATAAAATGACATCTCTAAGGATCCGATAAACTATCTATATATACAATAGAATACGGTATGTAGGTAATGTCTAATCGGTAAAATAGAATATTAAAATAGCGTTAAGGCGTTACCATAATTCCCCTTAACACATTTTATATTCCCAAAAGCATATACAAGACCGTAGTTTCCCCAAAACCGAAAGTCACCAGAGGGCAATCCATATACTCAAGGTACAAACCAAAACGTAGTGGTCGCGAATAGGATAATCAGTATGACCAGGTACATGAGGCAATACCAACTAGGATACTAGTAGTTGTGTGATCCGGACTGATGTTGAGCATAGTAGCTACTATCTCAACACCGCGAAACAACACTCCCAAATCAAGGGTGCACCCAAATCGAATCACAAAAGTAATAGATATGGTATCGAAGAAGCGTGTCCGCTAGAGGTGGCGATCCTCAATGGCCCGGCGCGGCTCCTGTTTTAGTCATGTCAGGGGTCATCCAATATCGTTCTCTTTCTTCCGTCAACGCGTTCACCAAACCATCCACTTCATTCTGGATCAACACTTCGCGCATAATAGTTATTAAAGTGGTTTTCGGTATCGACAGAGAGTATGTCCATTCCCGATCCCGGTCTCTTTAATAACTTCGTATTTATTACCCGATGGTCGATTAAATTAACGTTTAAACAAATCAAAGTCCTAAAGTCAAGGTGCAGATTTGACTTTCAAAATTTGACATTTTACGATTCAATTGATTTTAGATATTTAAAACGTATTTCCAAGTACAATTTTCCGTTCAAACAATTTAGTTGACAATTTAAAATTAAGTATTCAAGTTTGATTTAATAAGGTCCAAATGTCGCTTATTAAATTTAGTTCATAATCAATGAATTCAATTTAATGGTAAACTTAGTTTAAAACATTAACTCAAGTTCAATTCATGTCACTTTATGTTTATATACACTGTTATCATAAATTCGATTAAATCAACTTTATTAACTAATTTCCTTTTATCAAACCTCATTTGATTTATTTACTTATTCAATTAAATTCCCAATCGAAGGAATCCATTTTCATTTACAATGTCCTGATTTGATTAATTTGTAAGTTTAAAATCATTTTAAATTTAAATATCACTAAGTTATATCCATAAAACTTTAGTTAGTTTTGTATTCCTCTTAAGTCAAATTCTCTAAATTTCAAATACAATTTATAACATGTTCCGATTCCATTTAATATAAACCCGAGTTTTAATCTTAACCTAACAAATCTAATAAATTGTTAAATTCTAAACTTACTTGTTTCTAAATCTCATTTCGATTAAATTTGCCAATTCATTTTATTTAATTACATAGGTTTCTTAATCCGTTTCAATTTAATCCATTAATTTTACTTCAATCTAACCCATAAAATTTATCTCAATTAAATCCAGGAAATTTATTTCAATTACATTCATTAAAACCGTTATCAAATTTCCAAACAAATTGTCAAGTTCATTCCTTAATTTAAAATATATTTCAATTTCTAAAATGGTTTTGTTGACCAATCGGGTTTCTTACTTTTATTTTCTATCCTAGGCCAAGTTGTTTAAATGGGTATTTATCATTTCAACCCAATATCATTCAATATAAAACAAAGCATAGCAAAGGGAACTTGCAGTGTGATAACTGGGATGGTGTCAAAGTAAATAAACAAGCAATAACAACCATACATAACAATTTAACAATTTATTAAATAATCCCGAAATAATCGTATTAACTTACATTTGTTGTTAATGCAAATTGATACAATTATTCCTAGAATCTACACTATCGTTTCATGTAGATTAAAGATTATTACATTATGGTTTCACTTGGTGTCTATTATCACATTTCTACAACAATCGTACATACAATGGTTCAAAGTGTAGTTAACGCTATTTCTACACGACGGTTAATTTAACAGTTAAAGGGGTCAAGTTCAACATATATAGTCCATTTTAAATTTGTCGACTATCCTATATCAATTTCAATTTCATATTAAAATTTACTTATATTAACAACCAAATTCAATATCACATAACAATTTTAGTGTCACACTTGTTTGTCGTGAACTAACAATATTCAATTTTTTAACTTGCATAGTGATTTACAATCTTAATTTCAACAATTCTAACAATCAACAATTAACATCCAAATTAATATAAACAACAATTATCACTTGATTATCATAGCATAATAGATTTAGTCGTGAATGAAATATTCACCTTGCGTGGTTGAAGAAGATGATGGCGAAGCACGAAGACGAATAGATAAAATAGACCCTTAACAAGCATGACGCAAAATGAACACAACTGCAATCAACAAATAATTTATCAAAATTTGTTTCATTGCAATATATCGATTGGATATGCATATATAACCATACCGATCAATGGAGCAAAATAGATTTGATAAGCGGGGTGGAAGCTGCCTATGTTTCCGGATCAATAGCGGGAGCTGGAATAAAACGCGGCACAATGTTGTTAGTGAGCATATATATCTGATTCTGTAAAACTTTGTACTGTATATAACAACTTAAAACATGGACACCCTCTTTTCTCAACTAAATATGTACACCCAACTGCTGCATAAACTTTACTTTATAACTTTACTGACAACTAAAGTTTAATATAATAACAACTCATACCTATGATATATTACTTTATACTATAACAACTATTCATACTTTGGAATCATACTAAAAATAGAGAAGCTGGTGTGTATATATATACGCATAGATAACTTTTTTTTATACTTCTTACACTTCAACTTATAACTGCAGCATGCATGCTTCAAATTTATATAAAATTGTACCTTATAAACTTAAATTAATGTATAAAATCTTTATATCTTTATACTGCATATAACAAATTAAACAACAGAGACATATGACTTTATATTGGACTTTATAAATAACATAGGAAGCTGAACTATCATCAGCCAAGCTTGCATATACCAAACTAACATATACTCTCATATTTTTCAACAAACTCATTTTATATATCTTAATGTAAATATATAACATGACTGCATGGGGAAAATGGCCGCATGGGGAAGAGGAGGTGCTAGGCAGTGGCGGGCGGGTGGAGCTGCATGGTGCGGCGCATGGCGGAGGGGAAGTGACTGCAGGGGGTTGCATGCGGCATGGCGGAGGGGGTTTTGCCTTGGAGGCCGAGCAGGTGAGGGGGACGTGTGGGCTGGAGGCGGGCTGGTGGAGCTGCATGGTGTGGCGCATGGCGGAGGAGAAGTGACTGCATGGCCGTGGGGAGAGGCCGTGGGGAGCAGGGCTGTAGCATGGGGTGGGCCGTGTGGGCGGTGTTAGGCAGTGGCGGGCGAGTGGAGCTTCAAGGGAGGGCGGTGGCTGTGTGGTGTGGGAGGTGGCGGGGACGATGCATGCGGAGGGGAGAGGGGAGAATGGCTGATGGGTTGGTACATGGGGCGGGCCGTGTGGGCGGAGGAGGCTGATGGGGAGGTGAGGAGCTGGAGGCGGTGGCCGTGGGGCTGTGCGTTTTGGAGGGGAGAGAGGTGGAGGGGAGGTGCAGGCGGCGGTTGCAGTGGAGTGGTGAGCCGTGTAGGGAAGGAGGCGGTAGCATGGGGTGGAGGCCGGTAGTTTGCAGTGAAGGGGATGTTCGCAGTGGAGCATGGGTCGTGTGGGGGGAGAAACGTGCGAACTGGGGGGGTTTGAAGTGAACAAAATACATGCGGAGAGAGGGAGGGAAAGGAGGAGCTGTAGGGAAACTGTGCTTCATGTTTGCAAAAAAATAAAATGTGAAGAAAGAAGAAAGGGAGGAGAAAAGATTTGGGTTTCTGAAGAGTTTGGAAATAAAATAAATATGTGAAAGTAGGAGACAGAGGGCAGAGCACGTACCAAGTTTTCTCTGAGGTGAAGTGTTATGTAGAGCAATAAATGTGACGAGCTGGTTTGCAGGGAAGTAAATGAAGGGAGATATATAACAGGGTTTAGAGTGTGCAGAGGACAATGCAATGATGATTTCTAAAATGGAGGCTATTTGGGTTCCCAAGGCAGCTGAATGGCTCCAAAACTTTTAAATGTTGAAATGTTGGGTACCGGTTTGTGCTGCGTAACGGACTGGTTCTCGCTCCGTTAAAATTTATATTCGCAACTCCGAACTCCGATTGACACAAATAAATATACCATTGTGATCAGCGCGTCGAGACGGACACAACGGTATAAAGATATTGATGGTTCGACACTGTTTGCAAAGTGGTAAATCTTATTGAACCATTTGTACGAGCGAACATTTTAGCTAGCAATTAAAAGCGAAATTTGACGAAACGAAATGCGCCGTCAAGTTCAGAATATTTTTCTTATGCAACATCGAGAAAAATATTTGAGTTCGGACGATAGAAAATTTTCACATAAGATTTAAACTAAAATGTAAATGCGACGAGCGTAATTTACTTCAATATTTTTCAACGAAATTTGGCGCACGCCTATGTCTATCTAGAGGCATTCCAAATGTGAAGTTTGGATGGCAACGGAAGTTGTTTGTGAAAATTCGAATTTTTACATAAAATAAGCGGTTTTAAAATTTTAAACTGGGTCTGAATTTCTGGGTCGTTACATTCTCCCCTACTCAAAACTTTTCGTCCCCGAAAAGGAACAAGGAAAGAGTGGAAGACAAATAGAAGAGATACGATGGACATAGAATAGATTATGAATGAAGTAAAGAATATAGAATGGAACTTACCTTCAACAAACAATTCAGGATTAGAATCTCGGATACTCTCCTCGGTTTCCCAAGTACAATCACGATCATCGGGACTCCATTGGACTTTGACTAGGCTAACAGTCTTCCTTCTAAGCTGCTTCGTATCCCTATCAACAATACGAAGTGGTCTCCTCTCTATAGTCAAATCCGGCTCAATATCAACCTCATCTAACTGAGCAATAGGAATGGTCATGGATGGATCATGTACAACCTTCCGAAGATGTGAAACATGGAATACGTTGTGCACGCCCTCAAATTTCTCCGGCAGTGCAACTCTGTAGGCTAGTGTACCAATCCTCTCAGTGATAGTGAATGGTCCAACAAATCTAGGAGTGAGCTTCCCTCTACGACCAAATCGAATAACATTCTTCAAAGGTGATACTTTAAGAAAGACCTCATCTCCAACCTAGAATTTTAACTCTCTTCTACGCCTATCTGCATAGCTCTTCTGCCTATCCTGTGCGGTCTTCATCTTCCTTATGATCTCATTGACCTTCTCGGATGCTTCCATAATCATACCGGGCCAAGGGCTAATCGGTCACCAGGCTCAATCCAACAAGCTGGCGATTTGCATGGCCGTCCATATAAAGCTTCGAACGGTGCCATATCGATACTCGCCTGATTATAAAGATAGTTATATTTCAATTCAAAAAAAATTTCTTATTCAAATTGAAAATTTTGGATTACCTGATAGCTGTTATTATAAGTGAATTCAACCAAATGAAGGTGGTCTTCCCAAGATCCACCGAAATCAATAATGCAAGCTCGGAGCAGATCTTCCAAAATCTGATTTACCTCTCAGTTTGGCCATCTGTTTGAGGATGATAAGTCGTGCTCAGATTTAGTTTAGTGCCCAAGATGTCCTGAAATGCCTTCCAGAATTTACTAGTGAATAAAGGATCTCTATCGCATACAATACTAGATGGAACTCCATGAAGTCTGACAATCTCTCTCATATAAGTCTCGGCCAAACTCGAAGCAGTACGAGTGGTCTTAACAGGAATAAAGTGAGCAGATTTTGTCAACCTATCAACAATCACCCATATACTCTCGTTCCCTTTTCTGGTCCTCGGTAATCCGTCAACGAAGTCCATAGAAATTTGGTCCCATTTCCAACACGTAATCTCTAGGGGTTGAAGTAATCCTGCCGTCTTCCGGTGATCGGCCTTGACTTGCTGGCAAGTGGTGCATCTACTGACATATATGGAAATATCTCTCTTCATCCCACTCCACCAATATAAACGCTTTCGATACATCTTGGTGACACCAGGATGAAATGAAAGTGATGACTGATGGTTCTCTCTAAGCACTTCTTGTCTCAATCCATCAACATTAGGAACACAAATACGGTTGTCAATCTTCAGAACTCCATTACTATCTATCTGTGCACCCACTTTACCGTCAGCATTTCCAACTCTACCAAGAACTAACTCCTTCATGCGATAGAGCAAGGTGTCCTCATATTGCTTAGCTTTGATGCGATCCAAAAGAGATGGGGAGATAACAAGCTGAAATAGCATACCTTCTACAAGATTACAACATGACAATGCTTTGCTACGGCTCAAAGCATCAGCTACTACATTTGCTTTTCCAGGAGTATAATTGATGTCGAGATCATATGCAGCCAAGAATTCGAGCCATCGGACTTGTCTCTGATTCAAGTCCTTCTGAGATAAAATATACCGCAAGGACTTATGATCTGTGAATAATTCAAATTTTGTCCCCAAAAGATGGTGCCTCCATAGTTTCAAAGCGAATACAACTGCAAGAAGCTCTAAATCATGGGTTGCATAGTTTACTTCATGAATCTTCAACTGACGACCAGCATAAGCAATAACCCTTCCATTTTGCATAAGGACAACGCCTAAACCTTCTCGACAAGCATCGGTATAGACAGTTAATCCTTCACTCCCGTCAATTACCGCAAGAACTGGGGCTGAAGTTAACTTACGCTTCAACTCATTAAAAGCTGATTCACACTTCTCACTCCAAATAAACTTGACATCCTTTCGAGTTAAAGCAGTGAGTGGGGCAGAAATCCGGGCAAAGCGCTCAATGAATCTGCGATAATAACCGGCTAGGCCCAAGAAGCTTCGGATATCAGTAGGAGTTTTGGGAGTCTCCTAATCCTGTAGATAAGTTTTCAAATTAGAAAGGAACACGATGGATCGAATAGAAATAACGAATAGGATAGAACTTACATTGATTACGGCGATCTTAGCTGGATCGACCGAAATCCCGTTTTCAGAAACAATATGGCTAAGGAATCGTACTTCGTCTCGCCAGAAGTGGCATTTCGAAAACTTGGCTTTAAGCTGATGATTTCGGAGAGTTCCCAGAACATAAGCAAGATGTGTTTCATGCTCTTTCTCATCCTTGGAGAAGACGAGAATATCATCAATGAAGACAAGAACAAACTTGTTAAGGACATCACGAAAGACTCTATTCATTAAGTCGACGAAATAAGCAGGTGCGTTGGTCAAACCAAATGGCATAACCAACCATTCATAGAATCCATTCTCGGTACGGAAAGCTGTTTTATGAATACTATCTTCTGCTACTCGGAGGTGGAAGCCAGTGGCTAGATCAAGTTGTGAGAAAACTTTAGCTCCATGGAGCTGATCGAATAAATCATTGATGTGAGGCATCGGATAGCGGTTCTTGAGAGTGCGCTTGTTTAATTCTCGGTAATCAACACACATGCGAAGGGATCCATCAGATTTGGTGACAAATACGACTGCGGCACCCCAGTCAAAACAACTTCTCCTGATCAAACCCTTAGCAAATAGATCATCAATTTGGGTTTTACGCTCAGCTTTTTCTTTAGGAGCCATCCTTCTGTGAGGGAGAACTACGGGAGTAGCTCCGGGAATAAGGTCAATGCGGAAATCGATCTCTCGCTTTGGCGGTAGAGAGTCAACCTCTCCAAATACATCGGGAAATTTCTAAACAATAGGAGTAGTACTAAGGTCATCCGGGTGAGCATCAAGAGAGAATATGAAGCTTCCGGCATATTTCTGAGGTGATTTGCATTCGATGACAAGCGATAGACCCTTGTCATTGACTAGAGAAACAGATCGAGCTTTGCAAGAAATAATAGCATCGAATTTTCTTAACCAATCAGCGCCAAATAAGATGTCAAATGCTTCGAAGCCAAGCACATAAAAATCCCAAGTGAATCGATATCTTCCATACAAAAGCACAACCTCTTTACAAATTCTACTGAGGTTGGCAAGTCCTCCAATGGGGTTAGAGACGCATAAGGAAGTAGTAGCAAGAGTTGGTTCTAATTTGAGCTTATTACAAAGATCAATAGATATGAAGCTATGAGATGCACCAGTATCGAATAATACCCAAACAGGTAAATTATGAAATGTAAAAGTACTTCGTAAGGTACCTCGGTCATCCTAAGCAGGTGGTGGAGGTGGTGCAGGAGTGGTGACAGCATATACTCCTGATGGTGTGCCTTTCTTCCTCAATGGGCAATCTCTCTTGAAGTGACCTGGCTGGAGGCAGACATGGCATAAATCATTCCTCATCTGAGAAGGTGGTGGAATAGCAGCTCCGGTGGATGGACAACTATTAGCATAATGGCCCTTCTTATCGCATTTGAAGCAAGTGATCTTAGCAAGGTCGATTGGGCTTTTCTGGGCATATCCTAATCCTGTAGTCTTTTGCCAAGCTTTCTTTTGCTGATCGAAGTTCATCTTCCTCTTTCCGAGCTGGCTGGAAGAGGGCTGAGTAGGAGGGGCTTTGGTAGTGGGTCCCCTTGGCTTTGCCTCATATCAAAGAGCATAGTCGACAAGCTCTGTGAAGGTGCAGTGAGTGTGGCCAGTAAGCAAGTCATAATACTCTGGTCTAGCTCCCATAATGAACTTCTCGTTCTTTAGAAGTGGTGTATCGATCAATCCCGGGCCAAACTTGGAGAGTTCGTTGAATTTCCTCTCGTACTCAGAAATAGTCATACTGCCTTGCTTAAGATCCATAAAAGCTCTATAAAGTTGAGTTTTCCCAGCAGAGCGCATCCACTGTGCCGAGAAAGTATCCCTAATCAAAGATAGACTAGATAAGTAACCTTTTAAAGATTGAAAGAAGAATTAGACTACGAAATCCAAATAAAATTATACTTAAACTGGGCCCAAGTGATGGTGTTCTCCTCGATACGGGAAGTAACCGATTCCCACCAATCTTGCGCGGCATCCTGAAGTTGCCACGCAGCAAGCTGACGTTTCTGAGCATCAGTGATCTCCCTTCCAGAAAATATCTTCTCTAAGCCTTTGAGCCATTGCTGAGCCTCGATAATACCCTCGGATCCAGAAAACTTAGTACCACCTAGCTGTGTATACTCCTTGCTAAGAGTGGTGAATTTGACTGGAGCTGGGACAGCAAGTGCAGCATGGGCAGGACCATGGCCTCTTCCTCCCCTATTCTTTCTTCCGGTGCTCATCCTGAAATATCGAAAGAGATTTAGAACCAAGGATAGAAAAATCATACAGCTTGAAGAAAGTCTAATGAACGAATCAAAGAAGTTTGAATTTTTAAAGGATCGGGATATTGAATCGATTCTCCTCATTCTAGGGTATTGCTACCCTATCTCTAATGAGTTTATATAATCCCAAATTAAGGTTTTTAGGGAAACCAAAGCTCTGATACCAACTGTAGCAACCCGTATATTTGGACCATTTAAATTGACAATAATCCTCACATGTCAACTTAAATAATACAAAACACGAATCATCATGGGATTATAAATATATAAATGTAAATGAGAATCAATACAACATCACAGTCACAGAACAGTCACAGAATAATGCAGCGGAAATACATCGTCATAATAGCAGTTCATGAAGCTACTACATATAGTACAACAATGTCTAAACAAAAGGTGACTGAAAAGAAATACATAAATGTCCAACAGACACGGACATCAAAATAGACTGATAAAGATAAATGCTAAGTCTTCAGCATCTTCAACCAACCTTGATCAGCAAACTGGATAGCTTCAGACTGACCCGAGCGTATACAAAAAGAAACACTCGAGTCAGGACTCAAAATCTTATACAGGATAATCAAGTGCAGGAAATAAAGTCCATAACTCAAAGATGAATAAAATAACATCTCTAAGGATCCGATAAACTATCTATATATACAATAGAATACGGTATGTAGGTAATGTCTAATCAGTAAAATAGAATATTAAAATAGCGTTAAGGCGTTACCATAATTCCCCTTAACACATTTTATATTCCCAAAAGCATATACAAGACCGTAGTTTCCCCAAAACCGGAAGTCACCAGAGGTCAATCCATATACTCAAGGTACAAATCAAAACGTAGTGGTCGCGAATAGGATAATCAGTATGACAAGGTACATGAGGCAATACCAACTAGGATACTAGTAGTTGCGTGATCCGGACTGATGTTGAGCATAGTAGCTACTATCTCAACACCGCGAAACAACACTCCCAAATCAAGGGTCCACCCAAATCGAATCACAAAAGTAATAGATATGGTATCGAAGAAGCGTGTCCGCTAGAGGTGGCGATCCTCAATGGCCCGGCGCGGCTCCTGTTTTAGTCATGTCAGGGGTCATCCAATATCGTTCTCTTTCTTCCGTCAACGCGTTCACCAAGCCATCCACTTCATTCTGGATCAACACTTCGCGCATAATAGTCATTAAAGTGGTTTTCGGTATCGACAGAGAGTATGTCCATTCCCGATCCCGGTCTCTTTAATAATTTCGTATTTATTACCCGATGGTCGATTAAATTAACGTTTAAACAAATCAAAGTCCTAAAGTCAAGGTGCAGATTTGACTTCCAAAATTTGACATTTTACGATTCAATTGATTTTAGATATTTAAAACGTATTTCCAAGTACAATTTTCCGTTCAAACAATTTAGTTGACAATTTAAAATTAAGTATTCAAGTTTGATTTAATAAGGTCCAAATGTCGCTTATTAAATTTAGTTCATAATCAATGAATTCAATTTAATGGTAAACTTAGTTTAAAACATTAACTCAAGTTCAATTCATGTCACTTTATGTTTATATACACTGTTATCATAAATTCGATTAAATCAACTTTATTAACTAATTTCCTTTTATCAAACCTCATTTGATTTATTTACTTATTCAATTAAATTCCCAATCGAAGGAATCCATTTTCATTTACAATGTCCTGATTTGATTAATTTGTAAGTTTAAAATCATTTTAAATTTAAATATCACTAAGTTATATCCATAAAACTTTAGTTAGTTTTGTATTCCTCTTAAGTCAAATTCTCTAAATTTCAAATACAATTTATAACATGTTCCGATTCCATTTAATATAAACCCGAGTTTTAATCTTAACCTAACAAATCTAATAAATTGTTAAATTCTAAACTTACTTGTTTCTAAATCTCATTTCGATTAAATTTGCCAATTCATTTTATTTAATTACATAGGTTTCTTAATCCGTTTCAATTTAATCCATTAATTTTACTTCAATCTAACCCATAAAATTTATCTCAATTAAATTCGGGAAATTTATTTCAATTACATTCATTAAAACCGTTATCAAATTTCCAAACAAATTGTCAAGTTCATTCCTTAATTTAAAATATATTTCAATTTCGAAAATGGTTTTGTTGACCAATCGGGTTTCTTACTTTTATTTTCTATCCTAGGCCAAGTTGTTTAAATGGGTATTTATCATTTCAACGCAATATCATTCAATATAAAACAAAGCATAGCAAAGGGAACTTGCAGTGTGATAACTGGGATGGTGTCAAAGTAAATAAACAAGCAATAACAACCATACATAACAATTTAACAATTTATTAAATAATCCCGAAATAATCGTATTAACTTACATTTGTTGTTAATGCAAATTGATACAATTATTCCTAGAATCTACACTATCGTTTCATGTAGATTAAAGATTATTACATTATGGTTTCACTTGGTGTCTATTATCACATTTCAACAATAATCATACATACAATGGTTCAAAGTGTAGTTAACGCTATTTCTACACGACGGTTAATTTAACAGTTAAAGGGGTCAAGTTCAACATATATAGTCCATTTTAAATTTGTCAACTATCCTATATCAATTTCAATTTCATATTAAAATTTACTTATATTAACAACCAAATTCAATATCACATAACAATTTTAGTGTCACACTTGTTTGTCGTGAACTAACAATATTCAATTTTTTAACTTGCATAGTGATTTACAATCTTAATTTCAACAATTCTAACAATCAACAATTAACATCCAAATTAATATAAACAACAATTATCACTTGATTATCATAGCATAATAGATTTAGTCGTGCATGAAATATTCACCTTGCGTGGTTGAAGAAGATGATGGCGAAGCACGAAGACGAATAGATAAAATAAACCCTTAACAAGCATGACGCAAAATGAACACAACTGCAATCAACAAATAATTTATCAAAATTTGTTTCATTGCAATATATCGATTGGATATGCATATATAACCATACCGATCAACGGAGCAAAATTGATTTGATAAGAGGGGTGGAAGCAGCCTATGTTTCTGGATTAATAGCGGGAGCTGGAATAAAACGCGGCACAACGTTGTTAGTGAGCATATATATCTGATTCTGTAAAACTTTGTACTGTATATAACAACTTAAAACATGGACACCCTCTTTTCTCAACTAAATATGTACACCCAACTGCTGCATAAACTTTACTTTATAACTTTACTGACAACTAAAGTTTAATATAATAACAACTCATACCTATGATATATTACTTTATACTATAACAACTATTCATACTTTGGAATCATACTAAAAATAGAGAAGCTGGTGTGTGTGTATATATATATACGCATAGATAACTTTTTTTTATACTTCTTACACTTCAACTTATAACTGCAGCATGCATGCTTCAAATTTATATAAAATTGTACCTTATAAACTTAAATTAATGTATAAAATCTTTATATCTTTATACTGCATATCACAAATTAAACAACAGAGACATATGACTTTATATTGGACTTTATAAATAACATAGGAAGCTGAACTATCATCAGCCAAGCTTGCATATACCAAACTAACATATACTCTCATATTTTTCAACAAACTCATTTTATATATCTTAATGTAAATATATAACATGACTGCATGGGGAAAATGGCCGCATGGGGAAGAGGAGGTGCTAGGCAGTGGCGGGCGGGTGGAGCTGCATGGTGCGGCGCATGGCGGAGGGGAAGTGACTGCAGGGGGTTGCATGCGGCATGGCGGAGGGGGTTTTGCCTTGGAGGCCGAGCAGGTGAGGGGGACGTGTGGGCTGGAGGCGGGCTGGTGGAGCTGCATGGTGTGGCGCATGGCGGAGGAGAAGTGACTGCATGGCCGTGGGGAGAGGCCGTGGGGAGCAGGGCTGTAGCATGGGGTGGGCCGTGTGGGCGGTGTTAGGCAGTGGCGGGCGAGTGGAGCTTCAAGGGAGGGCGGTGGCTGTGTGGTGTGGGAGGTGGCGGGGACGATGCATGCGGAGGGGAGAGGGGAGAATGGCTGATGGGTTGGTACATGGGGCGGGCCGTGTGGGCGGAGGAGGCTGATGGGGAGGTGAGGAGCTGGAGGCGGTGGCCGTGGGGCTGTGCGTTTTGGAGGGGAGAGAGGTGGAGGGGAGGTGCAGGCGGCGGTTGCAGTGGAGTGGTGAGCCGTGTAGGGAAGGAGGCGGTAGCATGGGGTGGAGGCCGGTAGTTTGCAGTGAAGGGGATGTTCGCAGTGGAGCATGGGTCGTGTGGGGGGAGAAACGTGCGAACTGGGGGGGTTTGAAGTGAACAAAATACATGCGGAGAGAGGGAGGGAAAGGAGGAGCTGTAGGGAAACTGTGCTTCATGTTTGCAAAAAAATAAAATGTGAAGAAAGAAGAAAGGGAGGAGAAAAGATTTGGGTTTCTGAAGAGTTTGGAAATAAAATAAATATGTGAAAGTAGGAGACAGAGGGCAGAGCACGTACCAAGTTTTCTCTGAGGTGAAGTGTTATGCAGAGCAATAAATGTGACGAGCTGGTTTGCAGGGAAGTAAATGAAGGGAGATATATAACAGGGTTTAGAGTGTGCAGAGGACAATGCAATGATGATTTCTAAAATGGAGGCTATTTGGGTTCCCAAGGCAGCTGAATGGCTCCAAAACTTTTAAATGTTGAAATGTTGGGTACCGGTTTGTGCTGCGTAACGGACTGGTTCTCGCTCCGTTAAAATTTATATTCGCAACTCCAAACTCCGATTGACACAAATAAATATACCATTGTGATCAGCGCGTCGAGACGGACACAACGGTATAAAGATATTGATGGTTCGACGCTGTTTGCAAAGTGGTAAATCTTATTGAACCATTTGTACGAGCGAACATTTTAGCTAGCAATTAAAAGCGAAATTTGACGAAACGAAATGCGCCGTCAAGTTCAGAATATTTTTCTTATGCAACATCGAGAAAAATATTTGAGTTCGGATGATAGAAAATTTTCACATAAGATTTAAACTAAAATGTAAATGCGACGAGCGTAATTTACTTCAATATTTTTCAACGAAATTTGGCGCACGCCTATGTCTATCTAGAGGCATTCCAAATGTGAAGTTTGGATGGCAACGGAAGTTGTTTGTGAAAATTCGAATTTTTACATAAAATAAGCGGTTTTAAAATTTTAAACTGGGTCTGAATTTCAGGGTCGTTATAAATATATATTATATAGGAGAGATTTTAACATATTTAACTTCTAGACACAGACTCGATACATACTTAAAGATGAAGCTCATTTGAATCTGATCTTTGATTGATTCCTGTAAAAACAAGTTAGTATACAATATAGTTGTTATAGTCAAAATATCGTAATTATGAGATATCGTAAATACGAAGTTCCAACATTCTCTCCCTTTTTGATGATGACAACTATATACAATATAAGCATATATAACAGGAAATAGAGTTATATTAACTCCCCCTTACTATAAGCTCCCCCTCAATATAAACTCCCCATGTATATCTCCCCCTTTGACATCGACAAAAGAAGGAAAGTTTAAAACATAAACAAGGAGTAGGAAAATCAGAGAAGCATCATAATCATTTCTAGATACAAGGAGCAAATAGTAGCACATGTTTAAGTTACATACCGAAGGAAATAGTAGCAAATGTTTTAAAGTTACATACCAAAATAGACAATAGGAATAAACAAGCAATTCAAAAGGATATGTTATGAAATATTGAAGTGAAAGATTTATACCACCACCATTTTAGAAAGAAGAACTAGGATGATCATCACCTTCTTCATCATCGACATCATCATCATCGTTGGTACCAGAGCTAGATGACCACTGAAATGGTGCGGGATTAAAGACCTCGGTAGAAGTGGAAGATGAGCAACCAATACGTTCCCAAATTTTATTTAGGAAGCCACAAATAGAATTAAACTTCTTGTTGTGCTTTTTAATCTCTCAATTTTGGTATTGAGTTTAGCCTGATTTTGAGAGATTGTAACAAAGGCTTGTTTGGGTGTTGATTCAAGAGAAAGCACTTCTATGTTATCATCATCATGCTCGGGAGCTTGTGGAGCAATGTGGTGATAAGGTTGATGAGGTTGAGGTATATTTTGATCCCGGTTTTTGATCCATTCTTGAAAATAAATAAAGTTAAGGTTTTGTGGATGCTTAGGCAAGCTCATCAACCCTAAAGTTTTGGATCCTAGCTCTTTATAGGTGAAAATTCTGATTCCGGAAAAGTTACTCCATAATTTCTAAGAATTTTCATTATATATGCACCATAATGAAAAGTTTTATAATGATGGCGACGATTAACATCCATAAACTCCTCAAGAATAACACGACCCCAATTTATAGATTGTTCCAAATATATGGCATACAAAGCTTGGAAATTTCGTTTGTTGATAACTTCATAACTTCCGATTCGTGGTAAGACGGAACGAATCAAGGCTCTATGTAGAATATGGGTTTGTGGCCGGAGATTGACAGATGTAAGCCTAGTGATATCATCGGAAAGGAATCTATGGGAGACTTCATCTCTATGTTCCAAAGAGAGTGAAGCTTTAATTTCATCCAAATCTGTTCTTGATGAAGGACATTGCAAAATATCTCCAAGACGAACTAAGGAAAGATAGATTATAACACCACATACCCAAGTCCAAATACAGTCTTCTCTATTATGGGGATGATGATGGTCTAAGTTCATATTGGCATAGAATAATTTAACTAAAAGATGATTTATCTTAACATTGTTTGCAGAAAAGGATAAGAGAGATTCTAACCCACTTGAGCGAGCAATTTGTTGAATCCTATAAGGTTCAAATTCGTCAAATTTGACAAAAGCTCCCGGGAAGGAACCAGATCTACCCATTTGAGCAAATATTTTTTTAGCTTCATCATTCCATAGCCATTGATCTATATTTGTTGTAGATGAAGAACTTGGAGCCCTTGGACGTTTTGTTCTTGGAGGCATTGGAGATTGTTGTTTAAATTTTTGAAGATTAAAGGTCTAAAAATGGAGTTTTGAAGAGTGGAAAAGGTGTTGGTTCGGATGTAGTGGGGGATGAAGTAGAAGATGGAAGTAATTAAGGTGGTTGGTGGTTGGAAAAATTTGAAAAAATCCTTGAATTGTAAGTCGTCAGTTGAATTCAGACATCTGGAATTCCAATTTCAAACGTCTGAAATTGGAAAATGTGAAATAGAAGAAAAATAGTGTAATTTGAGGTACTTTCAGACGTCTGAAATAGAGTGTTCAGACGTCTGAATCTGAGTGAAAATTTTTTTCTACAATATTCAAACGTCTGAAACATCTATTTCAGACGTCTGAAACATCTATTTCAGACGTCTGAAACATCTATTTCAGACGTCTGAAACATGTATTTCAGACATAGTTCCATATATTAATGATGAAGACATTGTTATATATATTTGTGATATAGAATAATATTTTTTAAATGATTTACAAAATATAAATATGACTATTTAATAACAAGAAATATAGATGAAAGAAATCATTTATCCGAAATACTCGGAGTCTTGCATTCTTCCGGTTCTATCTTGGTTATCTCTGTGTATGGTCGTATTGGAGACCAATATTGTTGACGTTCCCAAGAATTCGGAGAAACCGGAGGACGCTGTGGACTTGGCTCCCATGGATTTAAAAATGAAGATTGGACTACATCTTTCTTTGGAGATGTACCGCAGAATTTTAATGCCACTTGTTCAATAAAACTAAGTCGTTTGGCGTTAAATTTATGTTCGTAATACATTTCTCGCTGCAAATCCAACTGTTCTTTCTGGTAATGATGAATCTCAGATATTTTTTCTTTGGTTTATGGAGAACCAAAGAAAAGAAACCGTCGGGATTTCTTCTTTTCTGGTGTATAACCAGAATGTTCGCGTGAAGGACGAGGTCTATCCTGTTCACGTGGTGTTGGAGTTTCCAAAATTTCAATAGAAGATGTAGAATAACTCGATGGAGAATTGTCCGAGTCGGAGTTGTTGTTGCATACCATTGAGAGAAGGAGGTAAAACATTTTGAAATCCATTTCTAGAATTCTTTTTGGTTATGAGGTAGACAGAGATAGAAAGAATAAATAGAAGTGAAAAGTTTTAAAAATAGAATTTTTTGTTAAAGTAATGAGTGGCTGAAAATCTATGGTTAGTAATATTCATACGTTTTAAAAAGAAAAGAGAATAAGAGGTGGGAAAGAAAGTAATTACAAATATGTTAGAAGCATAACTTTGTGCATTCACTGGAATAAACAATCGGGGTCATCGACTATGTATATATTGCATGTTATTAGCTTCTGTTTATGCAATTTAGTTTGGTAAACTTTTCCGGTATCATCCCACAATTTTTTAAGTTCTATGTAACTCAAAAGTATTCATTGGTCTTATTCTGGCAAGGATAAGAAACAAAATTATGAGCTAAAGAATAAGAAACAAATATTAATATTAGCCAAATGAAATTTTATGAAATTTAGTAATAGTTAACTGTTAGCAAGAGATTATGAAGCAAAGTTACAAATCTTAACATTTCATGAAAAAAATCATAGTTTTTTATGAGAGACAATACCAAGCTCTCGTCTTAGTTTGATAAAAACATTTTCTAAAAGAGGTTTTGTAAAAATATCAGCCAACTGATTTTTAGAGGAAACACAATCTAAATTGATTGTTCCTTTTTCAACATTGTCACAAAGAAAATAATGACGAATGTCAATATGTTTTGTTCGTGAATGATTGATAGGATTTTTAGATAAGTTAATAGCACTAGAGTTTTCACAATATATAGTTGAATTTGTTAAGCATATATTGAAATCTCTAAGTGTTTGTTGCATATAAATTACTTGAGTACAAGCCAAAGCAGCATAAATATATTCTGCTTCACATGTAGAAAGAGAAACACAGTTTTGTTTCTTACTAAACCAAGATACAAGTGATTTTCCAATAAAATGGCACGTACCACTTGTACTTTTTTGATCTGTTCGAGAGCCACCTAAATCAGCATCACTATATGAAACTAATTCGAATGGACATTCTTCAGGATAGAATAGGCCGAAATCGTTTGTGTTTGTAAGATAACGTAATATACGTTTTACTGCTTTTAAATTTGATTCCTTTGGATTGGCTTGGAATCTAGCACATAAACAGACACTCATCATAATGTCAGGACGACTTGCAATTAAATATAGTAATGATCCAATCATACTTCAGTATAGTTTCTGATCTACACTTTTGCCATTGTCATCTTTTTCAAGATGTGTCGTTGTACTCATTAGAGTTGGTTTGGCAGAAGTATTTTCCATTCCGAAACGTTTGATTAAATTATTACAATATTTTTCTTCATTAATGAATATGCCATTTTGAAGTTGTTTAATTTGTAAACCAAGAAAATATGTTAATTCTCCCATGTGAGACATTTCAAATTCCTTGGTCATTATGTTGGAAAAATCCTGACACAACTGGTCATTAGTAGAACCAAAAATGATATCATCAACATAAATTTGAACTATTAAAATATCCTTTTTCGAATGTTTAATAAAAAGTGTTTGATTAACTTTTCCAATTTGAAATCCTGAAGAAATTAGATAAGTCTTTAATCGATCATACCAAGCACGTGGTGCTTGTTTTAAACCGTAAAGAGCTTTCTTAAGTTTATAAACATGATTAGAAAATTTCTCGTGAATAAATAAGGGAGGTTGTTCAACAAACACTTTTTCTTTTATATAACCATTCAGAAAAGCACTTTTAATGTCCATTTGATAAAGTTTGAAATTGTGAAAACATGCATAGGCCATTAAGATTCGTATTGCTTCTAGTCTTGCAACCGGAGCAAACGTTTCTTCGCAGTCAATTCCTTCTTCTTGATTATATCCTTGTCAACTTACCTTGCTTTATTTCTAGTGATGTTACCTTGTTCATCCGCTTTGTTCTTGTAGACCCATTTGGTTCCAATAACAGCTTGATTACTTGGTCTAGGGACTAATTCCCAAACTTCATTGCGTTCAAACTGGCTTAGTTCTTCTTGCATTGCAATTATCCAGTAGTCGTCTATGGAAGCTTCTTTGGGATTCTTTGGTTCAATATTAGAAAGGAATGCTACGTGGCCCATTTGATTTAGTTGATTTCTAGTTCATACATTTGAATTAATTTCTCCAATAATATTTTGAACAGGGTGATCCTGTAATATTGTTGGTGGAGATCTTAATTCATCATTATTATCAACAATGTTTTCATCAATTTCTAAGTTTGTAGATTCTGTATTTGTAATGTTATCCGGAAAAGCTTCATCATCTTCTATACTTGGTTTTTGTAGAAAATGTTCATCGAAAGATACGTGTAATGTTTCTTCAACAGTATTAGATCTTTTATTAAATACGCGATAAGCTTTTCTACAATCTGAATATCCTAGAAAGATTCCTCCGTCGGATTTCGCATCGAATTTACCAAGCTGATCTTTGTATTTAATATAAAACATTTTGAACCAAAAACTTTAAAATAAGAAATCTTTGGTTTTCTTCCAATAAAAAGTTCATAAGAAGTGTTTTTCGTTAGAGGTCAAATCGAAACACGATTCAAAACATAATAAGCAGTTGCAACAGCTCCTGCCCAAAAATGTTTTGGAAGAGTGCTTCCATTTAACAAAGTTCGTGCACATTCTTGTAAAGTTCTGTTTTTACGTTCTACAACTCCATTTTGTTGTGGAGTTTCAGGAAACGAAAAATTATGAAAAATACCTTTCTTTTTACAAAAATGGTCAAAGACTTCGTTTTCAAATTCTCCTCCATGATCACTTCTTATATTCTTTATCTTTAAACCTTTTAAATTTGAATTCGTTTGACAAAAAATTTAAAATGCTCAAACGTATTACTTTTGTTTCTCATAAAAATGGTCCAAGTATATCTAGAAAAATCATCTACTATTACAAACACATATTTATTATGGTTTAAGGATTGAACTTGAGTTGGCCCAAATAAATCCATGTGTAGTAATTCAAGTGGTTGTAATGTAGAGATAACTTTCGTAGATTTAAAAGATGATTTGGTTAATTTTCCTAATTGACATGCATCACAAATGTGATTAATTTTGAAGTTCATTTTTGGTAATCCTCTGACTAAACCATTTTTAGAATTTTTTTTATAGTTTTGAAGTTGATATGACAGAATCTTTTGTGTCATAGCCAAGGATCATTTTCATTAGCTATTAAGCACATATCTGAATTGTGATTGATTTTCATATTCAGAACATAGATATTTCTGTCTCTATTTCCTTCAAATATAAGATTTTGATTTTTATCAAAAATGCTACACTTATCTTCAGAAACAGAGATTTTGAAACCTTTGTCACATAACTGGCTGATACGTAAAAGATAGTGTTTTAAATTTTTGACTAGTAAGACATTAGAAATAAGAGGTAAATTAGATGTATTGACATTGCTGACATCGCCTTTTCCGATGATATATCCTTTGGAATTGTCTCCAAAAGTGACCGAGCCTCCGTTTGAGTAAGTAATGTTTGATAGCATATTCTTGTCTCTAGTCATATGTTTTGAGCAACTGCTGTCGAGTATCCATTTTCCTCTTTTTTAAGTGGGTCCTGCAAAAAATAATAATAATATTGGTACCCACTTTGTGATAGGGTCCTAAGAGTTAGGTCTTAGGAAACCAAACCCAAGTGGGTTCAGTATCCCCCTTACAAATATAATTCTTATTTTTATGAACAGTTTCAAAGAAGGTGTTTATATATTTATTCCTATTCAAACTATTGTTTGTTTTAGGAATCCATATTTTTATGGTTTTAGAATTATTTTTCCTTTTTGGATAAGTATTAGAATTAGAAAATTTTCTCCAATTTTCCTTTTTAGGTGGAGATTTCTTAGTGTATCCTAGTCCCTTCTTATTAGAAGTGGATTGAGAATTTTTAGTGATATTGGATAGATTTTCTGTACCTTTATTAAAGTTAGAAATATTTCTAGTAATATTATCTAACTTGGTTTTGAGGCAAGTATTATCTAATTCTATCATTTTGATTTTAGTTTTTAGCTCATGATTTTCAGAGACAAGAGAGTCATTCTTTTCTTTTTGAGTTTCAATTTCTTGACTTAATAGAGCGAGTTGAGAATTGTCAGAGAGTGAATCTTGAATTTTCTCTAGTTCTTCTTCTAATATTTTCTTCTCGTCTTTAAGCATATCCCTTTCGAATTCTGCTTTCTTATGATTTTCCATAGCTTCCTTATATTTTCTTTTGAGACTCTTTAAAGTGTCTAGAAGTTTTGAATTTATTTCTATCATATCGTCAAAAGTTAGATCACTAACCTCATTATCTTTTGCCATGAAGCACTTGTTTGTTTGCTCCTTTGATTTTTTTATTGCTCTTCCTCTTCTTATTGCCTTGACTAGATCTCTTTGTAGCCATTTATTCTAGGATGTTGTTACGATCTCTAGAATCCCAGGCTCTGATACCAAATGAAAAAAAAGCTATGCTCTGATACCAATTGAAAATTACCGTATGGACCATGCTATATGGAATTATATTAAACTAGTGAGGAAATAAACTAAGTTACTATAGTAAAGTAAATAAGTAAAATAAAACAAGCACACCAGGAATTTTTATACTGGTTCGAACTTCCCGTTCTACGTTCAGTCCTAGACTCCTTCTGGAATTTCAACTATAACAACCCTCACTTAACCCGGAGGAACAGGTTTATACAACCCTTAAGCAACAGAACAAGGAACCTGAGCACCAGAATAGGATTTCGCCTCAATAGCCGAAGATGACTTCAACTTATATAGAATGTATGTGACACAATGTGTTCTTAATAACACGAATTTGTCTCTTGATAGTACAAATTTCCTATAATCTTTCTCCTTTATGATATATGTGTGAATGCATGAAAATTAAGGAAGTAGGAAATGAATTTGAATGATGTTGAAAGCACAAATGTATTAGAATCAAGAATTTCAAGAACAGAATGATAATCAATAGAATTAATGTTTTTAAAACTTGATTCTAATGTGTTTATATAGATAGTAAATAGTTGCAATTATTCATGAAGAGTTATCATCAAGATTTATGTTTACTGTTGGATTAAAGATCGCACCTCTTCATGAATGGAAATGACTTTTCAAAAAAAAATAGCCGTTGTAAATCTTCAGACGTATGAAATTAAAAATTCAGACTTCTGAAATGCAACGAAATCAAAACAGAAAGAAAATGGGCAAAAAATTGTTATATTCAGACGTCTGAAATATAACTTTCAAACGTCTGAATATTGAAGTTTACAATATTCAAACTTCCAGAATCAGATGTCTGGAACGAGGCATTCAGACGTCTGAATGTAACATAAAAATGAGATTTTCTTTTTTGAAATAAATAAATGAAAAGATAATGCAATATATATCATATAGGAGAGATTTTAACATATTTTAACTTCTAGACACAGACTCGATACATACTTAAAGATGAAGCTCATTTGAATTTGATCTTTGATTGATTCCTGTAAAAACAAGTTAGTATACAATATAGTTGCTATAGTCAAAATATCGTAATTATGAGATACCGTAAATACGAAGTTCCAACATAAAGCAAACGCCTGAAGAGACATTGAGAAGTTACCTAACGAGATTTAACATGGCAACTAGAACATTCGATAAGCCAGATCCATCAATAATCTTAATAGGGGTAATGTTTAGAGTTGCAAATAAAACTGACTTCAGGATTGCATTGGAAATGGATCCCCAATGAATCTCATGGAGTTTTACAATGAAGCGAAAAGATATCTATGTCAAGTGGGACACTAAGGTTGATGATGTTGATGTTAATGCTATGGACGATGGAGGACTGCATAGAGCGGGATATGGAAAAGACAAAGGGAAACGAAAAGTTGATAATGACTTTGGAGAACCAAAACGGCAAAGGAAGGAATCAAAGTTCTCTTGCTACACTAATCTAACTGAAACACCAAAGAGGATATACCTAGATACTGGGGGTAGATCCTCTACCGAAAGCCAGCTAAAAGAAAACCCATTGATTGTGAGAGAAGGTCTGGAAAGTTTTGCATATTCCACGAGTTGGATGGACATGGAACGAATGAGTGTCGACACCTTCATGATCCGATAGAAGAACTGGTTCGGAGCAACCAGATGCAACAATTATAAGGAACCAAACTGCGATGGTGCATCTGGAGCAGCCGCCATCTGCATCGAATGCATCAAGAAACGAATAAGGATATAAGTCGAGGATCGTAATATCATGATCGGGATGGACATGAGTAAAGTTCATCTCGTACGCTTTTTTTCCATTTTAAGACAATACTAACTCAAACAGCTTACATATGTACGAGATCTCGATCGGTCATTAGGCATGTTCTGAGTCGGATGCCCAAAAAGAATAGATAAGATAATAATCACCTCAGACCACTCATACGTGTACGAGATCTCGATCGGTCTCTAGGCACGCTTTGAGTTAGATGTCTGAGATTGATAATTAGGATTTTGTTTGATTTTTTTGCTTTGATTTGAATATTTGATTTTTGGAGATCCACTTGAACGTGATGACTGATATTGATCGTGGTAGTCCCATCCACAGAGATAGGTTGGTGACCATAAGAAGTTAGTCCATTACCAAAGAGTAAGTGGGTGGATTTTCTTATCGTCGAGTCCCCTCGTTGAAGAGCGAGCGGATTAGGCTCAACAAGGATCTGAAGAGATCAAAAGTAAATCCCCTCACCGAAGAGTGAGTGGATAGGATTGCTTGGTCCTTGAGTCCCTCTACCGGAGAGTGAGCGGATTAAGCTCAGCAAGGATCTAGAGAGATCAAACCCTAGAGTGGATGTTAAACGATCCAAAGAGATTGAACTCTAGATTGGATGTTGAATGGGAACCCTGGATTGAATGTTGAATGGTAAGAAAGATCAAACCCTAGATTGGATGATAAACGATCCAAAGAGATAGAATGCTAGATTGGTAGATAAACGAACCTTGGGTTGGATGATAAACGATCTGAAGAGATTGAACCCTTGATTGGATGATAAACGGTCTGGAGAGATCGAACCCCGAATTGGATGATAAACGATATAGAGAGATTGAGTCCTAGATTGGATGCTAAATGATTTGGAGAGATCAAACCCTATGACTTGATAAAAGGATTCAAATGCCTTGTAATTGGAATAAGATGGATAAATCTCGGACGAACACGGGATGACTTTGATATGCAGAATGATACTTTTAGATGAGAGACGAACCGAACATGATTTGTGGCTGACACTCAAGGAAGGATTGGAGTCCGAAGCTATAACAGGTCTCGAACGACCTTTGGCGTACAAGAGAATCCAAAGAAATTGGACAATTCACTAAGTTCGAGGTCAATTGATAGCCATAGAGCTCAACTATCGAAGATTGACTGCTATTGAAACTTGTTCTTGAGCAAAGCACACCGTACATTCAAAAGGCATATTTGGGGGCCAAGTGTGAACCCGTTTTTTGACCAAACAGTTTTCAATTGGACTTGTAAGGCCAAAGTAAGGAGGAAACAACTCACGAACTTAGAAACACGATTAGAAGAACAAGAGAAAGGAACTCAAGAAAATGCATTAACTTAAGAGCTAAGTAAACAACTCAGTACCGAGAGCTTTCTCTCCTTACTGAGAGGTTTCTTCACCTATTTTGGCCTTATGAACTCCATATGGAAAGAACTTAATCTTTATGGAAAAGAGTTTGGAAAACATTGAATTGAAGATGGAAAGGCAAGGCAAGCAAAAGAAGAGGATTTACTATTAAGTAAACCTCTTGGTACCAAGAGGAACCGCTCGTTATCGAGAGGAGCCTCTCGGTACCAAGAGGTGTTTTTGGTCGATTGGTTCGAGTTGCTCACTTGTGGTTCCCTATACTAGCTTCTGGACTTCGGTGCAAGCGGGCTCCTGAACCTATGCAGCTGTTTCTCTATATATACCAGCCCTACTGCAATTAAAGAAGGATCTTCTCCATCTTCACTCGGATTCACACTCTGCATCTTCTTCGCTCTTATCTCTTTCCCCAAATATACTTTAGAAAGACAATTGCCAATATGAGATCCACTAATTTGTGGTCAGATCTGATAAAATTAGTTGTAATCCGAAGAGAAAACAACTAATAATAATATAAAGTGGACGTAGGCAGGAGAATTTGCCAAACCACTATAAAAATTGTGTCTTCTTTTCTACTTTTTCCTTTATTTTACTAGAACCAGGGCTTTCACATGATATTTGGGTGCTGGTGCCATTTTTGACGTCAGCATTCACACACGAAGATTTATGTTAAAATCACCTAGAAAATCAAGCTTCGCTTGGGATTTTGTGAATATATCATGTTTGGTGCCGAGATTACCCTACAAAAATAGAATCATTTTGATACTAAACATTCAAAATTGTGTATCTTAAACTAAGATGGATGCAACTTTGCACGTTTAATTCACCTCTTGTTAGGATAAAAACGAAAATGGTAGGAATTCTTAGAAAAATTGTCAAGAGCTACTAGTTAAAGTTGCAAGTGTTAATACACTTTAGATTGAACTACTGAAGATTTTAGGTTCACATCAAAATGAACTCTATGCTTAGTATACTTAGTACCATTCTTATTTTTTTTAAATTTCTAGGAAAATCAAATCCATGGTGGCTTAATAGTTAATAAAATGAAAATTTTTGACATGCAGCATTACGACTATAAAAAATTAGCATTAAGTCTTTCTTAATTTTCTTTTATAAATTACATCTTTATTTATTTTTTAAATGTAATATTCACGGAGGTATTTGAATAATTTTACGAACTCTGATATAAACTCATATATATATAATTCATAACCGTCGTAATACACGTCTAAGTGATTAACTTTAAATTTGAAAACGAAAGAGGTAAAAAAATGTAGAAAATAGTTTCTTGATGGAAAGGACAAATAAGTTTAGATTTTCACTAATAAAATACAAGTTTGGTCTAGGTAAGGTGTATCGTGGTTAAGTGATAAAAAGAAGAAGCAAGGAGTGAACGTTGTGAAGTAAAACGACTTCTACAGAACCTCCGCCCTTATCCTTTTCGTTTCTCTGGTCGGCGCCATGGCCACTTCCACTTTCTTCTCCTCCTACAAATCTACTCTCCTTCTACCCCGTCCTATCCGCCCAAACCCTATATTACCTTCTCACAAATTCTCTTTCAACTGTAATTCTAGACCACCTCACCGTCGCCTTCAAATCAGCTTCTCCCTCTCTTCCACCGTCCAAAGCCCTAGTTCCCAAACCCACCAAACCCTAATTTCAACTTCAACCAAAACCCTAACCACTCTCTTCGCCATCTGCAAACTCATCCTCTCCAAATACATCCCTTCTCCGCCACAAATCATCGATTTCTCCACCAATATCCTCTCCCTTTCCACCCCTCTCTTCTTTGCTGCTCTCCGCGACCGACCAAGCGGATATCTGAACACTCCATTGACTGTAGTAGCCTCGGGAATGGCTAAATGGCTTGATATTTACTCTGGTGTCTTGATGGTCAGGGTTTTGTTGAGTTGGTTTCCAAATATTCCATGGGATAAGCAGCCTTTATCTGCAATCAGGGATTTGTGTGATCCATATTTAAATCTTTTTAGGAATATTATTCCGCCAGTTTTTGATACTCTAGATGTCAGCCCACTTTTGGCATTTGCCGTCCTGGGTACCTTGGGGTCAATTTTGAATAGCAGCCGTGGAATGCGTTGATATCGGTGAGGTGAGTAATATTGTTTATTTTGGTTTAACTGAATGTTACCAGGTAACACGTTATATATTGGTGTTTTAGCTAAATAGTTTAGGTCAAAATGATCTGAATTTAGACCTGATAATGAATGGGTCTTAGGAAGTTCTTTACTGCTCAAGTTAAGGTTTTCGGTAGGAGCTATTGCAAGGAAAATACCATTTTCAGAATCTATCGATAAATATTATGATATTGTTAAATTTCGTTTGCACTAGTGGTTTCTCCATAACAATGACACAAAAGAAGTGTGATACTAAGGAGTTGGCTATCTTGTGTGTTGCATTTGCCGAAAGTCTGTACTTTAGAATACATAGAATGTCTTAATAACTTTAACAATCTTCTACCAGTATACAGTAAAGTTGTAGATGACTTGTATATTTGTAAATTAAAATCAAGTATGTTTATGACGCCTAAACCGATGTAAGTAATTGTACGGTATACTTATAGCTTATATTAGCATAGAATTATAGGGAACATCCAAATTTATTCTTAAAACAATAGAAGTGTTGTAGTGTGGGTTTAATTGGCCTTTGATCCTAAACACTTAATAAAATTAGCACGTGAATCTGGTAATGGTGATTGGATATACGATTGCAGTAGAACTATATAGTTAAGCCTCTATCAAGACTCTGCTAGGCTCCATTTAAGATTCTTTTTATATTTTGACATCCAACGCCTAACAGTGTCAATAGCATTTTGCCTCTGGCTTTCATTAGCGTTGCCTTTATATTTTTTCACCTTTTTAGGTTTTTCAATGCTTAATGCTCCTCTCAGCTCATGATAATAGGAAAATTACAGCCGTGCAGATTTCCTGTTCTTCATGATTATATATGCACGAGATGCAAAAACACATGTTGAAGGATATAAAATATACCATAGGCTTTTAGGCTATGAGGATGCCACCAAATGCTAGTGCCTTGGGTCAATTAGCAAACATGGTTCAATTAAAAATTTCAAATTGTAAATTTGAAATAGAAAATATGATAGAAACTCTAACCAAACCCATATTTCCTTACTTAAGAGAGTCGAGTCGATAAATTGGAAACCTTCCCTACCTTACGGAAACAATAGATATTGCTCGTTTATATTCTCTACACGTAGAACTGGATTGATGCTTAATTATCTTACATTCCATTTCCTAGTTTTTATTTGCTATTTTGAAACCCCCTTCATTAGTTTGAAACCCCCGCAAGTTTGAAACCTCCTTCATTAGTTTCTCTTTGCTACTTTGTACCATAATATAATAAATCTGTCCCCTTATATTCAACATTAAATTACATTCCCTTGCTACAACAGAGGCTCAATTATGGAACATATCATAAAATTATCCTAACTCATAAAATGCCCTCTACAAATGATAGGGAGCCCTTTAGTTTCCTCTAAGAATTGTATGGATATTTGAAAAGATTTGTAAGTCAAAAGTACGAAATTGTGTTCTATTGTGCTTTGTTGAATACGCGAATCTTGCCCTTAGTTTTTTTGTCCGTTATATGTTACACAACGCTAGGAAGGGTATTTGACAATATGTTTAAAGGGAAAAACTGAAAGGTGGAGTACCCTAAATGGTATGATACCACAAATGACAATGTCGTATTTTCTTTTTCTTGCTTCATCCTCATATTTCATTTTCTAGTCTCCTTCTTCCCCTTTCTTACTTGTTCGTTTACTTTCTTGCGCTTTATCCATTGTATTTTGTGAAGTTGGCTTGCGTTTGGCGGTTATAGGTTAGTTGCTTCGTATTGGAAGCTTAATGAATATGTTGAGTTAATATAACTTTTTTTCTACCTTCCATAGGCAGTCATGTTATTTTCAAAACTTGAATGTGAAAACAAGGTGGTTATAGGTCTAGTAGGTGCCTTGTGATTGAAAAATCACCTTTATATTTCTCCTATAAAGTTTAATGATTATATTGTATAGAGTAATCATATTTTATAGTGCTAAATATCCTGAAAGTATGGAGCGGGATGAGTATGGAAACACAATTGAATAGTTTAAATTATATATATTTTAGTACAATGAAAGATATTTATTTGTTGTTTTATTAATTTAGAAGTTTATATTATACACACTAAATGCATAATAACTGCTCAAAACTATTTATTATTATTATCATCATCATATTTGTTTATTTTCAATAATTTTATAATTAATGGGATTGAAAAAGTTTATGTTAAACTAAAATTTTCATTTATATTTCTTGATTTATTGGTCATTAGCGGATAGAATAATTATCTGATATCCATTCAGTATCCGCGGATGTGGATATTCGATATCCAAAATTAATTTCGGATGCGGATACGGATACGACAGTATCCGCATTCGAAAGTATTCGTTGACATGACTATTTAGTACCACCACCAATGCTCATCAAATTCCAAGAATAATCTTCAGCAATCTTAAAACAGTATTTTGAGACAATGACACCACAATATTAAAGAAATTGCTTTACTTCATGAAAATTGATAGATCTAATGGCGTTAACTTCGTCCATTGGCAAAAGAAGATGCATTTCCTATTGATGGTTTATAGTTGTGTATGTAATAACGATGCCAAAGCCAAATTGAACAAGAGGATGAAACAATTGTTGAAGTATGAGTTTGACTCAAATGGGAGCAGAACAACTATATATGCAATTGACACATATGTAATGCTACTAATGATACACTATTCGGCTTGTATTGCAACAAATCGACTGCTAAACACGTTTGCAATGCACTGGAGATTAAGTATCCGATGAAGGCGATAACTAGTAAGAGGTCTCTTAATAGTGGATTTTTTTGAAAGAAAAAGGGGTTGGATATGGCTAGATCTTATTTGATGTGAACTAATATTTTTTTTTTTTTGAAACTTGGTTAATATCTTTATTGCTCACAAAGAGGCCGCAACCCAATATTTTTACAGTGAATGTTTAATTGTGAACTACAGGACGCGAACTGGAACATTCCATTTCTGAACCTCTTTGTCTTCTACATCGCAGAGAACTTGATCATGGCGGCTCCTGAATCTCTGATAGATTTCCTCCATCGTCTACCCTCTTCTTCCACTTCTCCAGCAGTAATTTTTCTTGTTCCTTTAGGCTGGTAAGCACTCTCTTGTTTATTCTCATCATCATCAATTTGACATCTCTGTCAATTTGAGCATTCACTGACTCAGTGTTTTTTTCTTTTCCGTTGAAAGCCCTGTTATTCCTTTCTCGCCAGACGTGCCAAATGGTAGCTGCGAAGCAAATTTTGAATATTTCCTGCAGAAGGTTCGCACTGTTTCTCCGATTGTTCAGGTAAAAGATTTCATCTTTTAGTGTTTCAGCTGATGTCAATCCAGTACATTTCATTTTTTGGATACCCCAGACTTCTTTAGTGAATTTGCATTCAAAAAATAAGTGTTCATGACTTTCATTCCGTTCCTTGCATAAGATGCATGTGGTCTCATCTATTATCCCCCATTTTTTTAAACGATCTTTAGTGGGAAGTCGGCCAAGTACTGCTTTGTATGTTGTGTGTGCCATTTTAGGGGTGACCGATTTGCTCCATATAAGACTGTACCACTCAACCTTTTGATATTTAAATCTGATTTCCTCCATCACTTTACTGAATTGAAATTTCCCTGTTTTTGAATTTTTCATGATCCACTCATCACATTCTCTTTGTGAATATATTGGAATATTCTGAATTTCGTGAACAAAATTTCTTGTAACAACTTGTTTTTCACATTTCCAAATTCCTCCTTCAATAATGTCTGCAACAACAATGTTCGGTTGTCCATAGTCTGAATATCCTTCCAAACCTAATCTGTCAATTAAACTTCTATTTTCAAACCAGGGATCCTTCCATAGATCAGTAGACTTTCCATTAGCTATTTTTCTTTCTATCAGAGTTTTCAACACACCTCTTTGCAGCATGATACTTTTCCATACCACTGATGCATTATTATCCAAGGAATCTGTCCAGAAATTTGTCTTGATGTATTTAGTTCTCATCCATTTTGGCCATAAGTTATCTGATGATATTATGTTCCATGCCAATTTGATTCCATAAACTTTTTTGAGTTCAAATAAATTTTTAAGGCCTACTCCACCTTCTTTTTTAGGTCTGCACAAGTCATTATAACTGATTTTGTGAAATTTTCCCCTCCATATAAAGTCTGCACATATGGAATTTATTTTCCCAAGAGAGCAATCCGGAATCTGGAATGTTTGGAGCCAATATCTGATTTTGGATGTTATTACTGTGTGTACTAGCTCCACTCTCCCGGCAAATGATAACAACTTAGATCTCCATCCTTGTAGTTGTTCTCTAATTTTATCTAGGAGTTTAGCACGTTCTTTATCTGTAATTGAGTTTGTAGATAAAGGAACACCCAAGTATTTAACTGGGAGAATTCCTTCTGTCACTCCAATTCTGTCTATCAAAATCTGTTTGTTCCTGCAGTACTTGTTAAAATAGCATTTGGTTTTGCTTTCATTGAGTTTTAGCCCTGCATATTTTTCTAATTCACAGAAATTTTTTTTGAGTTCATCAACTGCATGTGTAGTAGCTTTCATGACTACTAGCAGATCATCAGCGTATATCAGCGTATATATATATATATATCATTACGTACTAATAATCTTCCACAAGTAAACAATATTGCAATACATAAAGTAAATTTTAGCAGGTGCAAATTCAATAAATATAGAAAATAAAAACAAGAATTTTATCTTGGTTCAAGACTCTCCATCTTACGTATAATCTGATAGTTTTTCTATGGATTTCCATTGTGTCAAAAACTCTTTCTTCACTCGTAAAAACATATTTACACTTTTGCCTAACCTAATATGACTTCAACACTAATGACTTTTACAACTTCAAGTAGAATTTCTTTGACATGATTTGTATCTTAATATATTGATTTTGTTAGCTTTCGTACAGTGTCTTATAACTCTCATAGAAGTCGGTTTAAGTGTGCGTGTAGTGATCTAAGCAAAAAAGATCGCATTAAATGTACGAGTTCGAGTGCAAATGATTTTTAAGTGAGCAAAGAATGAGCAATTGAGTACAAAGGAAGTAAGATGAATTAATTATAAAATAATTGTTGAAACCATGTGTCCATAGTAGTGAAAAGGTTTAGTTAAGTGTTGCAACTTATGGTAAAAGTTTCATGGTTAATTTTGAAAAGGAAGCATTTGAGAAGAAAGCAAGAGTTGCAATTGTTAGAATTCTGAAATTAAAATCCACACCTTTTCAAAAAAAAAAACGTTATTGGTCATTTTTGACCGGTCTCATTTAATTGGGGTCTTAATGACAAACGATTGATGTTGGCTAAAATTGCCCAATAAAGTTGGCCATCAAGATAAAACTATATAATTTACTTTAGACTAGTTTCAGTGGCTAACTTACCAAGTCCAGTCGATTGAACCAGGCCACGACCTTTTTATTTTTCTTCGAATATTGAATTTTAGCAGTTCGTCAAATTTTGTTTCAAAACTTCTTTCAGAAATAGAGCACTTTGAAAATGATTTTAAAACATCATGATGAATATTAATGTAACCGTTGTTTCTGATTATGGTGACTCGGTTTCTTCAGTTACATAGTAGATTAGGATATATTAATGCTAGACATGAATGGTAGGATTTTCATAACCATTATTCATAAACATGATATAATAACCTTATTGATCAATGTAAAATAGGTTCCTTAACAAAAAATTACTAGAAATTCATTCCCGTAAAAATTTGATATTAATACCACTTTGTTACAACTCATTCATAGTGATATGAGGGATTATACATAATACTCTTGTTTATAGGAGGAAAGGAGTACTTTGTATTTTCATAGATAATCATTTTAAGTAAAATTGAGGGCCGATCGTAGGAATTTTGGTATCTTAAGTCAATTGCGAAACCAAGACTTATATACAAAAGCTGATGTATCTCAAATTAAATCGTCAACATAATTTATGTAGTTTATAAATAATGAAAAAAGAGACTTTATTCATAAAGATAATTTGGGTTATACAGCAAAATTAATTTTTAATCGCTTATGAACATATTTCTAGCTTTTTGACTTGCAAAACTACTAATAATATTTTTATATTCCTGTTCATTGACCATATCTTGTTCAGTTGATAACATTGCTAAACCATTCAATGTTTCTTGTAACATAATGGAACGAAGAAATGTCTTTATCAACTTTAGCTTTGATAAACTTCTTTCGGCGAGGCAACTGTAACTGGTATAGTCAAAATTATTTTATATGCAATCCAATCATTTGACAATTTTAACTCTCTCAAACAAGAATTTATGAAATTAAGCAACTCAATTGCTTTTGTTATTCCCTGGATAAAATAACTTTGAAGACGTGTAATTCTAAAAATAACGATCATCCATCAATATCAGAGTGAATCATGTTTCAAATATCCTTAAGTTCTAAACAATGATCTTTCAATTTCTCTTCATTTACAGAAGTGAACTTTTTTAAGTTATCATCTTTAAATTGCTCAAATCGAGTTATCAACGAAACAATAGCTTTATCCATAATTTTTCTTAAAAAATAGTTGATTCAAAAAGACTCTTCTGGCGTTTACATCAGTTCTTCAACATTCATATCTTCATCGAACTGCTTTTTTAATGAATAATTTTTTTGAGAAAAAATTGGTTCAACATCCAACGCTTGGGCTATTCCTTTAGCATCAACCATTGTAGACTTAAATCCAATGTTCTCAAAATCTTAAAAAATCAATATGCTCTTATAATCGAGTGATAGCAACATTAATTTGCATATCTCCAGTTTGAAGAATCTTACTAACAACGTCTACATTTTTCAATATTTCATATAAATGCACAATTCGAACAAAAATTTAAAATTTTCAGTCTCATTTGTTATTAAGACTTGTACTTAATTTTTTTATCATAGAATCCTTGGTGCTATTTGGCAAGAAAATTAGAGCATCTCTTATCTTCATGCTTTGATATCTAATAGATTTCACTGCTTCAATATGACTTTTCCAACATGTGTTATAATAGTTTAACAATAGAATTTGATACATGATTTTTAAAAACTTGTCATCTCTGTGTGGATGATGAAAATAAATTAAATATTTGTTGGATCACCTCAAAAAGGTTTGATACTTAGGACATGATTTAGCCATAGCACATATTACAAGGTGAAGACCATGACAACCACAAGGCGTGCGATAGCTCTTAGATTAATTTCTAATAGTTTTTGTTGCACCCCTTTGTTTTTTCTTTTCATATTCGATCCGTTGTCAGAATCTTGCCCTCTAATATCATAAACATCAAGCTTAATAGCTTCTAATACTTTTTTAAGCTTGTTAATAAATCAAAGTCCTGAAGTATCTTTCAAAATTTTAATTAAAAACTCTTCCATTTTTGCCGGATTACTTGAAACATTAACACATCTTATTACAATTGACATTTGTTCAACGCGACTAACGTATGGAGTGCAGTCTAATATAACAAAGAAATACTTAGCATTTTCTATTTGTTTTAAGAATTTCATTTTTAATTTGCTAATATGAGTATTAACTCATTTTGAATTTTCTGTCCAAGGTAATGAATATGAGTTTCTTTTTATTCAACTCGTCGTATTCAACTCGTCGTATACAACTCGTCGAACATGTTCCTGCATTATTGGATTAAATTCTGCTATCATTTCAATTAAGTCACAAAAACTATTAGTTTGTTCATAAATTCTTTTTTTCTTTGCACGAAATTGTAAATTATTGATAGCAAGTGTTTTCACAACAACAATTTCTCTTATCAACACTTCCTTCCAACGTTCTTTTTTTCCTTCCTTATCTTATACACTTGGTTGCTTTGACTTTCAATCTTGTTTCCAACTCAATCCAACTACTTGTATTCAGAAGATGGTCTCTATTACTTTCATGTTGTTTCAACATAGAACTAAAATTGCGCTAATCATTGTTTCCTTCATGAGCAAGATGACAAGGCATTGTTTGAATCGTGAATGATTTATTGCAAAAATAAAGTACTTTATCAAGCGAATTTGAATAAACCAACTATTTTCTATTTTGTTTATCTCCATTAGGCAAACGTTGACTATAATGCATAGGAAAATGCCTATTAACAGCGTTCATAGAAAATCAGAGACATTATCTTGTAACACTAAAAGAATCTCTTTCAACTAGCAAGTTTTTGATACATATTTTTTCACGTACGAGGGTCATTTGGCACTAAACTAAAATTCTCCATGTGTGACGATGAATCAGTGTTTGCATCCTCTTCGCTAATATTTTCATTCCATGTTCGCTCATTAAAATTTCATCATCGGTATGATCATCATTCTCGTTAATAAGAGCGATATTATCGATATTCAAACTCGAACATTATTTGACTATTTTTGATGAAAAATTTATGAATAGTGTTTTTTGTGACATCTGGCCTTCTTTTGCAAACTCTCTTAGGGTGTCTAGGTTTTTGTTTGTGCATTTTTAAACGCTATAAAACATCGAAAACTATTACGTATAAATAATTATTAAAAAAACTCAAAAATCATAAAATTGTGTTTTTTTTGCTAAACTATACAATTTGCTATCAACAAACAACAAAAATTTCAAAAATACCACTATAAACTGGATCTCAAATTAAAATATGTAAAAATGAATTTGTCAAAACGTTCATAGATCAAAGCTGATATTTGAAAAGAAAAAATTAATTGATTACCTTATTTATGAGTTATATTTTATCATAAATGTTTGCACATAATAATTTGAAACGAAAATTCTCTTTTACTAATTGATCCGACTAAAAAATATTAACTATAAATTTCTAAGAAACAAACTTAGTTATTATCAAACTAACCATTATATCCCAAATCTATCCTTATTCTACAATTATTTAAAAATAACAATTAATCTAAATTAACAAACAATTACGAATCATCTCATGTAAGAATTATTCTTTACTCGATTGTTGCCTTACATTAAGAATCATCTCGATTGACCATTATTTATTGCATTAGTCCAAAATGACAATTAAAATCATGAATTATCCCAAATTTAGTAGGCAAAACTAGGGTTCAGAGAATCAACAATCAATAGAAGTTGGCACATTTTCAATTTAAAGTCAAGGAAAATACAACTGCCACTTCCTCCTGATGTCATTGATTGGTGGTGTGCTCCCAGTCCTGTGCGTTGCAAATTCATTTTATGTTCCGCACTATTTTTGTTTTGTTTGTTACCTAGGTGCGATGTGAGACATTTCTGGTGCCTTAAATATTTATGTAACCCAAAGCGGATGCTTCAGCCGCTTTACCAAAAGACCGGCCCTCGTAATGTTCACCTTATGCATACAAAAAACGAAGTTTTAAATACATCCGACGTATAAAATGGAAGAAGTAAACCAGTGTGACGTTAGGATTTAAACATTTAGATCAGATAGAGGGTGAATAAAAATTATTGTATTTTGCGAATCGCTATCATAATGCTTATATACCACAACATAAGTAACGAAAGGAAAAAAATAGGACACACGTTGAAATGGTTAATGCTATGTTACATAATGATTTAACTTATTTTTGACATGAAGCATTATTATATACCGGATAGAATACCTTACAAGAAAACAAGTCACTTCATATGACTTCGTTAGAAATGAAGTTTACTACACAGTTTGGGATTAGAGGGTTATTGTTTGTTTCCTAAGCCTAAAATCAAGAAATTATGACAAAGAGATATTAAGTTTATTTTCTTAGAATACGGTCAACGCAACAAGAGACGTGTTTTAGTCATATAACATAATAATTCGACAGAGGTAAATAAAATATTAAAATAAAAAGACACCGTGTTCTTTGGAAATATATTTACGTTTATTCCATCCAATCCATCATTTGAAAAACATTGAAGGGTTGATGCATCCATTTGTGAAATGGTGGAAGTCAATGAACCTAGTCGCGAATTAGCAATGAATATTGAGATAGATTTATGTTACCACAATTCACCCGTCGTGATCTGTTTTGGTATATGCGTTCCGAAAAACAATACACCAACGTTCCGAAACACTGCGAACACGATTGGTGCACTAATTTGATTTCTTGAAACGTTGAATCTACAGTTTCGAAACGTTTAATTCAATATGTCAAAATGTTGATTCTGATGTTTCAAAATATTTAGTTTGACGATTTTTAACTAGACTATGTTAATATGTATGAAGTGATAATGGTTTACCATTGAAAATATAAAACGTTAGGTAATAATGGTTTCCTATTGAAAATGTTAACAATTAATGAATAACGATTTCAAATCAGCCTTGAGAAGTCTAAAAGTGTTTTTTCAACTATAGCTTTCGATTACCATAATAATGTAGAGTGAGTTACATACATTTATGAGCTCTCTTTTCATACTTATATATTCTTTCTTTTCTTATAACTGTCTTTCAAATATTCTTTCTCTGCATACTTTTTTTCGAAGATAATTTGTACAATAAAATATATTAGTTGGATAGGGAAAAAATATCAATGATAGTAATAATATATTTGAAGAAGATAATGCTGTCTCGATGTATGGAAACTACTCCTATTTGTTCATGCAACAGAGATAGTCATCATCTAGGATTGACAAAGGAAAACCATAATGTAATTTCGTTATAATTTTCAACTATTTAAACTATAAAAAGAGTCTCTAGGAGAGAGAGAAACTAAGACATGGTGTTAGCACATATGCAACAATATTTGAACATTTTGCAATTTTGTTTAGCTTCAATTAATATAAATTAAATTTATAATTAGTTGGAAATGAACGTTAATGGAAATGTTTTTGTATACAAGAGTGATTCTATTTTGTGTCCATCCATATGTAATGGATATGTGAAGAGAGGGTTTTCAAAATGTTCGATGTTCGGGCTAAGCTTATTGCGTTCTGCGTAAGAGTCTCGGTTAAGCCTACCCTCGACATATTGCGTTCCGCAATATGTAATTTTTTACGTTCTGTGTACCGAATCATTCTGTGTGTACCGAATCATTCTGTGTGTACCTAATCATTCTGCGTATCAGGTAACATAGAGATAAACTAGCCAACAGGGTTGACGCAGTTGGTTGATGGTCCGGACTGCGTGATCGAAGGTCACGAGTTCGAGCCCCGAAACTGACAACCCTGTAACAAGTATCCGAAGTATGTGTTTGACAGACACATACTTCCCTAGAGTTTACAAGCGAAGCTTGGTTTTCTAGGTAATTCAAAAAAAAAAAAATGATGAAACTAATGAAATAAATGAATCCAATAAGAGAAGCAAAAGAAAGAAGACATAAAAGTCATTCGAGTGTGATTTTGTCATATGTTTGGTTGAAGGATCGGTAGATGTTTCTGAACATTAAGTCATGCTTCCTACAATAATAGAATTCGATTTTTAATATATAACGAGGCAATAGAGTCTCATTATTTTTTTTCTGTTGGCAATTAACCATAAATTATGATATGGATTCTATTATGGAAAATAAAACAAGAAAATCTGTAGATTTACCTTTTGGTTATAAAACCATATGATGTAAGTTGATATTTGAGAAAAAAAACCAAGGATTGATGGTACAGTAAAAAATTAAAAGGTTCTCTCAGAAGGGAGGACTAAATTGCATGAATGTATGTATGTATGTATATGCATGTTCATGCAGCTAGAATTTCAACTATTAGAATGTTAATTGCATTATGGTATGTTAATAAGCTTGAACTTCATTGAATGAATTTAAAAACTGCATATTTATATCTGCACGAACACAACATCGAGGCTATAGAATACACCACATGCTTTTAGGCTATAAAGATGCCACCAAATGCTTAGTGCCTGAGTCAAAGTACAAACCAGATTCAATTAAAAAGATTCAAATTGTAAATTAATAATAGAAAAACATAATAGAAACGCTAACCAAACCTGTATTTATTATCCTTCCTTCCTTCCTTGGGAGAGTCTAAGTCAAATTTGTATATAAACAATAGATAGGGCTCATTGATGTTCTCTACATATACTATTTAGTTTCTCTTTGCTCTGTCCTCATATATTAAACGTTAAATTATATTCCCTTGCTACAACAGAGACTCGATTATAGAACAGATCATGAAACTATGCTCTCTACAAATGATAGAGGGCCCTATATTTTTCCTCTAAGAATTGTATGGATGTTTGAAAAGATTTGTAACTCAAAGTATGATTTTGTCTTAATTGTGCTTTGTTCAATATGTCTATCGTGCTCTGAGTTTTCTTATTCGTTGTATGTTACCCACCATGGGTTGCATATGGCTGTTCTTATATGATACTTGCTCCGTAGTGGAAGCCTGGAAGGTTGATGGTTATGCTAACTTAATATTTTCCACCTTCTATAGGTATACATGATATTTACAAGACCTTAATATGAATGCAAGGTGATCATAAGTCAGAGATGGTGCTTCGATTAAAAAAAACTCACATATTGTATTCTTGTCAGTGTTGTCATATAAAGTTTGTATGATTGCGTTGTATAGAGTAATCATGTTGGTTATGCCATAGTACTAAAAATCTTAAAAATAGTATGGGGCAGAATGTATGGAAACAGTATCGGAGTGACACCACTTAAAAAAAGTCCAAAGGTGGAAAGAAATATGTCATCATGTAATAAAAAAATTATATTTATATTTTACTATCGTTTTCAACCTGTTCTTGAATAAGTTTATGTTTTTTATATTGATATACAACTCTATAATGTTTTCATTAGGATTAGCCTTTTCATTCGCCTTTTTAACATGTACATATTACTAGCGAGACTGTTTTTAAACTTGGTCAATAAACCAGGTGCTAATAATAATAATAACAACAATAATAACAACAAATTAATTAACTAACTGGTGGATGCATGAATAAAGCCTGCGGTAGGTGCATAAGCAAATCATGCCACATATAAATATATTTTACGACATGCCCATAGTGAAACATCTACCTAATTAATGTAGATAAGACACAAAGCGCCAGCTAAATAAATTAAAAATAATAATCTAAATTTATATTTAAGAAAAAATATATTTTAGGCTTCAATAGCGGAAACCATTTCAATACTCATGAATTTACAGTAGAAACTTCTTGTCCACATTAATTGGGCACTAAGCTTGGTGAATGTGTTCTATCAAATATTATTTTATGGTTTGCACTCTGCATTCGTTGATCCATGTGAATGCAAGAACAATGCAGATATAGTTTGAGTAGTGTGTCATAATTGTTATAACATGAAACATAGTTGATGCCCACGTTTATTGTGATGTACACTCAATTTATAACCAAACCAGAAAATTATGTTGTCACTTCCTACATTAACTGCCTTAAACTCAAACTGGCTTGTTGATATTTGATATTTGTGCTTTTAAGCCAAACAGTTTTACAAAAAACTGAGTACAAAGAAGTAGACATTTGTTGATATTTATGTTTTCCAACCTAGTCTGAAGATATGGTAGAAGTATGAACTTGTGACGTCGTTTGCCTTATTCTTACACATTTTTTATTTGCACGCAGGAATTTGAAAGAAGGTTATAAAGTATATCGTCGTAAATTTCAGGTGCCACTGAGTGCCGTAACTGCAGTTATCTATATTCTGTCCAGAGGGAAATATGTATTTTGCTTCTTTTCGCTTTTGTTCATCTGAAACTTGATAATAATTGTAATGGGCTCTATTATGTTTTGTTCGTCCACTTTTAGATGTACAAATTTTGCCAAATACATGTTTTTGATCGGACTGTTAGCTGAAAGACGTGACTCCTACTGATATAATTTTACCAATCCTGCATCTTGAATGACTACATTTTGAATCGCCTCGGCGGTTATAGTTGATCGCTACTGATATTATGTTCTTCCGGCTGCGTCATATCTACATTTGAAAGAATCATCTAGGGCAATAAGCCTGTAGTTTCAAGTTTGAGATCATATCAAAATATTTTATTTTATATTCAAAAAATATATTTGTACAAATTTTTTATAAAGGTTTCTGTATCAAAATATTTTAGAAAATATGCTTGAATAAATTTACAAGAGTTCAAGGATTTTACAACATCTTTTCAAAATATACATATATATGTCGATATATGGATATGTTGATATATAGACCGTTGGAAAGATGATATTTAAATTTCGAAAAATTATGCTTTTTGTTCACATCTACACATTCTTTTAAATACTATTTAAACCAGTGAAAGGTTGCCTTATAAATTTTAAAAAATTGTGATTGTTTGTTATTCTTTTCGCGAATTAATACATCTTTTCAAACACAATATAAAGGGTTACAAACGAATTTTTTAACTACCTTTACTTTTTTCTTTTTACTTTGAACTCTCACTACATATTTTCTCAAATTTAAACCGTACTTTACTCTTTACAGACTACCCACTTATCTGTACATATTCTCTCATCGATTTAAAAATCAAAGTGCTATCAAAATGGCTATAGAATATCTTGTATTCAAAGTACAACTGTTTATATTTAGAAATCAACAACTCTCTCCACCATTTGTTCGGATGTGCTTGTTGTCCGTTCAAATCAATTGGTTGTGTTTGTTATCTGATCAAATCAAGTGGGTAATCTTATTACTCGATTAAATTAAGTGAGTTTATCTTGAACTTAGAAATTAGGAGAGTGTATCTCGTTACCTTGAAATCGAGACTATATTCGGGTGTGTTTGTTACCTATTCAAAAGAGATTATTGAAAAGAAATCTGTACAAGAAAATTTACGGGATTGAATGTAGGAGAAACTCAAACCAGTATAAAATTCCTGATGTCATCTCCTTAACTCATTACTTTATTTTACCACTTATATATATTTCTGTAATTGTCTGCTAGTATACATATCTATGATTGATTATGTGTGTTTTGATCCAAATATTAAAATAAGCTAAAAAGTTTCATAAAAGTTATAAACACTATTCACCTCCTTCTTTGAGATCACTTCTCAAGTCACTACGCTGTTCCCCACGCTCATTTATCAAAAGCCAATGAAGTAAGTGAAGACGTGTGGATTATAGTTGAATGACATACAAGAAATGTCCATCTTAAATGAGTGATACAGTTGCCTCCCTTCGAATATTGAAAAAGCGTACAATATGATATGAGGTGTGTTTCTATTTTATTACGGTGTTGATGGTTTGGATAAGTTTTGACCGCCAGACACACACACACATATGAAATTGGTGTAAATAAGGAGATCTCAGAAGGACACTTAATTAGCGATAAAATATACTTAGAGCTGGAAGTTTATGAAATAGGTTAGCAAATTAAATTAGCCACTAGAATGCATAGACCCCCAAGACTTTAGAAGTTTGGAAAAAATAAATTTTAGTAAACAGGTGACAGAGAAATGTAGCTACGAAATCACAGATCACCTCCCCCTTTAAGAACTAAAATTTATAAATGTTGGATCATAGGTTTTGATTGCTGACAATACACAACAGTTCACGAATCTACGACTACGATAACATCCATACTCATCGGCTCAATATATGGTTTGTATAGTTATATATTTTAACAAGAGTGATCAAATATGTATATAGAGTCTAGTTTAGTGCTTTGTTAAAATCTTTCCTCAAGAATCATCATTCACATTCAAATAAACTTGCTTGCATATTTTAATCAAAATCAAGTTTTTAAAAAAGTGCATGGAGCGGGGCTCGAACCCGGGTCACTAGTTTGGAAGGCATGTACTCTAACAAAATGAGATACTGCAGTTTTTGTTTAACAACAGAATTCAGTCGACTGAATAACCTGAGTCAGTCGACTGAATCTGTGCAGTTTAACAAACATGCACAGTTTCAGTCGACTGAATTCCCTGCTCAGTCGACTGAATTTGGTCCCGAAAATTTTACTTCATATTTTCAGTTGACTGAATTCCCTGCTCAGTCGACTGAATTTAAACCTGCGAATTTTCTCTGAAAAGACACCTTCTTCCTCCCAAGAGTTGCAACCATTCATCAATGGAAATGGAAGCATCTCTTATTTGCAACCTTTGACAACATATGCACCTCTTCTACAAGTATATATACATGATTCTAACATCATTTAATTGACCGAATTCTCTTGCTTTAATCTTACTATTCTCTTGTTCATATTCTCTAGATATTCTCAAAGCAATCACCAATCTATTGCTTAAATCACTGTTTTTGTTTATAACATTCTTTTGATTCATAGCAATTCACATTTCCTAAATCTTCACAAACACATTGCATATTCTCGAGGATAAGATTATAGGAATATTGTACTACATTAGACTCATTAGTGTTGACAAGAACACAAAAAGTCGAATATTGTATTTTAGTAATTGAGTTGAAGTCCTCTTCGGTAGTTGAGGCAAGAAATTCCGTTCGGTTGGTCGGGTAAATTGTAAACCTATTCCTCCGGGTGAAGTGAGGGTGTTAGTTAGTGAAATTCCTAAGTGAAGCTTAGGGACTGAACGTAGGACGAGAGGTCCGAACCAGTATAAAATCCTGGTGTCTCCTTGCATTTACCTACTTTATCTACCTAGACTATTTCATTATTCTATATTACACGATCCTACCGCATAGCCTCTTTCAATAAATAGACTTGAGTGTCATTTTTTAGAGAAAAGGAAAGGTTCTCCAAATCTGGGATTAACTACACATTACTAAAGTCAAACATATGTATTAACTCACTGACCGAATTTCGAATACGTTAAGATGTGGCTTGATTTGTTTTGAGGATGGACTGGCAAATGTTTTGAAAAATTGTGTAAAAGCTTTCAAATTTTTTTGTTTAAAGATGCTTTCGAGAAGATGGATTTGAGTGCTTTTGGAAAATTTTGTTCAAATGTCTTTGAAAAAAATTATGGTGTTTAAATGATATTGAAAATTCGATTTTTCCGGCTATTTTGCAACTTTGTTTGAAAGAAAAATATATTTCTTTTGAAATGCGAAAATTTCTGTTTTTCAAAATGTCACATACTTAATGTAAGGAGCATCGATGTGTTAGTGAATATAAGTTTTACTGTCCGACAAGGGTGACAATGTACTAAGCAAAGATAATAACAAGTGAAAATATCGTTTTAGCTTTGGAAATTCTATTCCCATATTTTATTGATAGTGAAATGAAATTTGCACTTAAGATAATTACGTTTCAACATCAAAAAATAAATCTCCTTATGCGTATTGTACATGTAACGACCGTATTTTTAATAATTAAAAATACTAAATTTAATAAGATTTTTAGAATTTAATATCGTGAGAAATTAAAATTTACGATTTATTAATAGAAAAAAATTTATTAGAAATATTTTAATAACATTGATTGGATGTAATTGATAACCATTAATGTAATTCCAATTATTGGAAATAATGAAGGTTAATAAGGAATAAATTAAATGTTGTATTAAACGTGAAAAAATAAATTATTGATTAAAATTGGTTCTAATGTAGAATATGAAATCAATTATTTAGTACGTAAATTATTAGCTTTGGTTTGTTGACAAATAACTCTGAAATGTGTTTAATTAGTAACTTGTAACAATTGATTTATTCTCATGTCATTAATTAAATCCGTTTGGAATTAAATTTGAAATCAGTGAAATTTAATGTAATTAAATAGTGCAATTAATATAAGAGAAAACGTTAACTGTAGAGAATGAGTATAATAAGTGGAAATTTATGTTAAATATATTCATAAGGTATTTGATGATTACATAATAAAAATGTAAATCAAAATAAAAGAAATAGTTGGAATTTAAATTATAATAAACTAGATTTTACTTCTATTGTAATTTAATGTTCAAATTAATGTAATATTTAAATATTGAATTTAACAGAACTTTAAAGATTATTAATTTATGTGTAATCAAGAACGATGAAAATGGTTAACTTTTAAATTTGAATTTGAAAGTGATTAAATTGATTTTAAATTAATAATTCATTTAATTAACGTGAAAAATTAGTCTTTTTGGACACCATCTCGGATTTCGACAAAATCAGTTTCATCAAATCCGTAATAGTGAATTATTATAGGATTTCAAGTTTGTAGCGATTAGACTTATCGTTTGATCGTGCGAGCTCGAAAGTGTAGAAATCAATTAAAGGAATTTAAATGAATATAAATTAATTTTAAAAGCTAACTTCTATATACAATAGAATTAGGGTTTGAAAGTAGTTTCCTTGAGTTTAAAATATTGAAAACCTATATTTTGATATATTGGATGACTTATTTTCGTTTCGGGAACGAAACGGGCTTTTCAGGTCGTTGTTATCGTTTCGACCCAATTCGATTTGTTCCATCCGTTCTTATCCATCTCTGTCTATATATATAGGCCGTCATAACCCTAGAAGCTTCTTATTTTCATTTTCTGTATGTACAATTTCTATCTTATCTGTTCAATTATCTGTTCCTTCTCAATGGCAGACATTTCAAAATCCAAATTCTCAAATGCAAATCAAATCGAAAATCCAAACTCCTCAAAATATGTCATATAATATATCATCGCAAAGCACTCGACGAACATAACTGCTTTTGCAATTCATTCTTCGATTGGAGGCTTCGTTTGGCCAGAATTTAGTGATCGTTCTCAACCGTCTGTTGTTAGGGTTTTGCGATCAACGGTGGATCGTCAACCAATCGAAGATCGGAGGGCACAGTATTGTAATGGTCGTCGAGCAGTGTTCATCCATGCGGTTGGTTCGTCTCAGAGGTGTCAGAATTCACCAAAAGTTGATGGTGTTTGACTGGATTTTTCCCTCGGCATGGTGGCGTTTGGCGGCGATGCGATTGACGATGTGGGGTGCGTTGGGTGCGGCATGGCATGGCAGTCACGGCGGCATACTCAGATGTGGTCGGAGGCGAATGTGGTGGCGGCGGTAGGCGCTTGAAGGTGGCGGCTGTAACGTATGATTTGGTTTCGAGGGCGCTTGATTAGGGGGTGAAGGTAATTAAATTACAAGTTTTCCATTCTATTTTATTTAATTTGAAATTTAATTTCAACTTCTAACGTCCATAACTTTTGCATACGAGCTCGGATTTGGATGCGGTTTCTTCTGTTGGGATCGTATCGAAATTTCGAACAATAAAAAATTGGTTTGGGAAATTTATAGAATGTTCAAATTTTGGGCTTTTATTGGATTTTTATCGACTACAAACCAAATGTGAGTGATTAAACGTACTCACGCAATACTAATTTTTCCTATGTTAGTTAAATTAAATTTGTGAAGTGATAAGAATTTTATTGGACTGTTAGGTAGTTTAAACTAACGACATTTAAATTAATATTGAAATTTATTGCTTGTTAAATACCTCCAATTGATAATTAATGACTGTTGTGGTATATCGTTTTATTTGGATGTTGTTTGTTATTGTATGCTATTGATTTATGTTAGATGTATGGTTGTTTATTTATTTTGGATATATCCCCGTTATTACCCTATTTATTATTTGACATTATATAAATTATCATTTATATTATCTGAAATGATCTAAGAAATAGATTGAAATGATATATACCCATGTCATTAAATTTTGGGTTGAAATGATAGATATCCATCCATGTGATTAAATTGAATAACTGATCACTTGACCATAGGGTAGAAAATTATATATGGACAACAGATTGGTTAAATTTAATGGTTTAAAAAATCTCAATTTTTCGATTTTGATTAAATAATATTGTTTAAAAGAAACAAATTTTGGATTTATGTGAATCGAATTATTTTCTAATTCAAGCCTTGAAATGTTGAAACTGAAATTGGTTAAAAGGAAATTATTTTAATGAATTGAATTGAAATGTAAAGTTATAATCGATATATGACTTTAATTCGAAAAATTGAATTATTTTAAGATTTGGACCTTAAATTTAAGCAATGAGATTTAATTTGATTTAAGCGATTTAAATCAGTAAACTGAGATTGGACATGAAGTTGGTATACTTTGAAATGGTTTAAAATAAGAATCGAATTGAAATCTAAATCAATGAATTGGATTGTTGAATTGAATTTGAAGTTAAAAATGAATATTTCAAAAATTGAAGTTATTTCGAAATGAAATTGAAATCAAGTTGATTTGAAGCTAAATTGAAATTGAGTCAATTGAATTGAAAGATTGAAAATTGAGTTTTGTTGATTTGAAATTTGGACATAGGTCCAAATTTGTTAAAATGGAAGGAAACAGTTTGCTTTGATATTATTTTCAAAATAAATTATTTTAATATAAACCCTTAAAAATCTATTATTTTAATATTCGAATTATTTAGATTTCCCCAAATATTTTACTATATAAACCATTTTCAATACTCAAACCATTTTATATTAAACTATTTTAAAACTATTTTAAACCATTTAAATCAATTCAAACTATTTTAATATAAGTTTCAAACTGTGCAAAGTTGGAATGTTTATATTTAAATGTAGATTTAAATCCGAATGTGGATAAATGAAGTTATAACCTAAGTTGGAATTTGAAATGATATTTTCAAGTGAAATTGACATATTTTGAGTAAATATGATGATTTTGAAATGAAGGATAATTTGAATTGAATATGATATTTTGATATCAAATATGAATCGGTTTCGAAATGTAAAAGAACAAACCGGTGTGAAAAACGGCGTTCGGTTGTTAAAGAGACCGAATCCTCTTATTAACAACTCTCTATCAATATTGGAACCAATTTAACAACAGTGTACGTGGTGGATGATCCAGAATAAAGTGGCTGGATTTGGTGAACGTTTGCTGGATTTGAAGGAAGAGAACGATGATGGATGACCCCGGCACTTGTGCCAATTTGAAATGACTAAAATAGTACGACTTGTTAGGGCCAAGTGGGCTTTCTATCCCTAGAGGACACACCTCTTCGTATTACTATATTGATGTTGGCTCACTTGATTTGATTTTGGGGGTGTTGGACGCGTGGGCGGTCGTAGCTACGATGCGTTACCACCAGCCTCACGACCCGAACTGGTAGTATCCTACGTTGGGCATTGCCTCACGTGCCTTATCGTAATCTTTATCCTTATTCGCACCCACTACAATTTTGTCTTAGTATGGTACCTATAGGGGACTCACCGGCGATCGACGTTACTGGTTGTGTTATAGGACATACATAGCCTGTCTGCTTAAAAATATGTTAAGGTGGATCAATGTAAAGCCTTAACGCTAAGAAAAATATTTACTTTGCGGATTAGATATTACATATATAGCGTATGTAACAACCCGCATATTTATCGAGTTTACATTTAAATATTTCTATTTAAATATTAAATCGTTAATCGGATTTTGGTCCGAAAAACTACCTTTTGCAAACGGTCAAATTAGGACTCGAGACCACTTCCATTGAGTTCGAAATGTCGTTTACAACTTTTTAAGTATAAACATCAATAGGTTTGGAGTTAGTGAAATTTCACTAACTTTTCCCGCTTTGGACTTTGGGTTAGTTTAGCCTATTAAGCCCAAGTTCCAACCCTCTTCTCCTCACTCTTCATAAATTTCCTAACTAACTCAAGCTTTAGCATTAATGGTGAAGAGAATGGGAAATTAAAACTCCAAGCTCAAATTCAATTGCAACTCCATCATTCAACTCCAAATTCAAGTAGAAGATATTGGATTCAAGCTTTGGATTGCTTCTCCTTGCTTTCAAGCTTCATCTTCATAAATTTTAGTGCAAAGGTGAGATTTTTATCTCACAATTCTAGCCTATAACTATATTGGACTGTTGGGAATGATTCCCTATCATTTTTGCATGCATGTTAGCATTTGGTTTGGATTGGATTGGCGAAAAACTCCAATTTTTAGCATTTTGGTGAATTTTCTGCACTTAGGTCGTTCTGGCCATTTTTAGGTCGTTCGGAGTTAAGTCGTTCGTCCATGGGTCGTGAGTCGTTCACGAGTTAACTTTAGGTCGTTCTGAAAGAATTGGCACTTCGGAATTAGGTCGCTCACGAGTTAAGCCTTAAGTCGTAGGTCACTCACGAGTTAGGCCTTAAGCCGTAGGTCGCTCGCGAGTTAAGCTTTAAGTCTTAGGTCGTTTCCGACCTATAATCTCTAGGCAAACGTTAAGTCGCTCACCCTGGTTTATCTCGTAGGTCGTCTCCGACCTAAGCTCCTGATAAGTCGTTCGAGTTAGGTCGTTGGACCATTAACCTTAGGTTGCTCGTCCACTAGGTCGGCCTGGTTTATCTCGTAGGTCTTCTCCGACCTAAGCTCCAGATAAGTCGTTCGAGTTAGGTCATTGGACCATTGACCTTAGGTCGCTCGACTCTGTTAAGTCGTAGGTCGTTAGACCTTAGGTCGCTCGACTCTGTTAAGTCGTAGGTCGTTAGACCTTAGGTCGCTCGACTCTGTTAAGTCGTAGGTCGTTAGACCTTAGGTCGTTCGCATTCCTTAAGTCGCTCGACCCCTCCACACTAGGTCGCTCGGCTTGCTTGAGTCGTAGGTCGTTGGACCTTAAGTCGCTTGCCTCCCTTAACTCCAGTTAGGTCGCTCGGCCATTGTGTTAGGCCGCGTGAACCCTTAGGTCGTTAGACCTCACTTTGCTTTAGGTCGTAGGCCGCTTGTCTTCACTTAGGTCGTACCGTTTTGGACGGGGCGCTGCCCCCTGGACCCCCGCGACCTGACCGGGCAGGTCGAACCCCGTAAGCGGTGGCGTTGCCCCCGCACCCCCACCTTGGGGGGTTGCCACCCCCCCGGACCCCCCCTCCGTAGGGGATCTTATCTGAAAAACATTGAGCTGATTTCCTTGGATTTTATTCACATCTCCGTATGCGATTTTTGTGACTGATTGTTTCTACAATTGCTTATGTGTTTTGTCACTTTATAATATAAAGGTTTCAATACTAGTAGTAAATATCAAAACTCTTTTAACAAACAATTTCAACTCTATTTTTAATAACAAAGCTCTTTTCTTAAACCGTTTTCCAATCTATTAGTATATACAAGCCTTTACCTCACTCGGATGAGAAATCTAATTAAACGACTTAGTAAAACAAGTGGTATGAAACGCTTGCGTTCACTTCGTCGGTTAATTCTTGGACTTGTTCGATTGAACCTCTTGTGACAATTTTATTAGTGAAGATTCACAGTTTGTTCATAAATATTTAAGTTAAGCAAGTGGTTATGGGACATGAAGCTAAACTTCTATATTTACTAGCTTAGTGTAATTGACACTTCTCGTTGATCTTGATGATCGCTTTATGAATTAGACTAGCAATTGCGCGATGTCTCTTTCATTGCAAGGTTAGACTAGACACCACTTGTGTGATTCCATTCACACATACCTTTCTGCTTTTTGGTTAGTCTTGACCTCATTCTGTGTGATTCCACTCACACATGTGGGGTAGCTCCCCATGGTCTTCGGACCGTCATGTGATAGGCCTCTTTCCCTTTTTATGATTTCTGGATTTCTCGTGTTGATTTCTGGAATTTATGTCATTGACTTGTTATGAGTACAAGTTTAGGGTATGATGCCCCCTTCGAATCTTTGAGAAGATTCTTGTGATATTGATTATCTCTTATTGATTGATCTTCTGTTGATCATTATTTACATACTTATAGCGGTATGTCGTTATGGATGTTTATGTTTATGCCATATCTTTTATGTTATATCATGTCATCTGATATTTATAGCTAGACTGATCCGTTTATTATTTTCTTAAATAATACTCGGATCAGACCGAGATGTTACAGGTGCTTCTGCTTGACTTCTTCCCAGGGATTCATCACTCTGACTTTTGGCTAACTGTTTAGATTAGCAGTTTTTGTTGTATACACTTGAGATATAGACTCATAGTTGTATTCTTTTGTATAGCACGTGTTGCTATTCTTTTGTATTATCGTGGATCTTATTGACCACTACTCTGATGTACACTTTCATGTGTTAGTTATATATTCATATCTTCTTCCGCCTTTGTGATATGGATATCTGTGACTGATTTGTGATATGATTATTTCTATGTTTGTTTCCGAAGATTATTTATAGCCACCGTGTGATAAGCAATTACATGGATGGTCGCTCCTCAACAGCCTTATTCTCCGTGCTAGTTGACAGCACTTCTCTGGAGTGTTCTTGGCTAGCGTGGGTATAGAGGTGGGGCGTCACAGCTTGGTATCAGAGCCAAACTTCGGAACAATGTAGAATAACTTAACAAGGATCATCGTCCTAGGTCTATCTTAGGAGTCATACCATAGGATTAATTTGAGTCTTCGTACCGACTCATCCTATTTCCTTTATGATTCCTTGTTTTATCTATCAAGATTGCTTGATGTTCATTGGTAAATAACCTTCTTCCTTCTCTTCTTTCTTTCTTTAAGGAAGAGAATGTCTAGACCAGGCCGTCCCAGAACTGGATCATCTGGTGCTGCTCCTCCGGATGGAGTTTTTATGACTGCTCAACAGCTTCTTGATTTAGTAACTAATGCTCAAGCAGCTGGAGCTAACCCGGAACCTACTCACCCAAAGTCGGGATTTGCACGCTTGTGCAGCGATTACACCAACTTGGGTGGGAAGCCCTTCAAAGGTTCGGAAAATATCATCGAGGTCCAGGCTTGGTTAAAATCATGCGATCGAATCTTTTCTCGCATGAATCTTATCGATCTCCACCGCGTTCAGGTGGCTTCCAGCATGCTCCAAGAGAGAGCATTGGACTGGTACGAACTCCTTATTTCTGAAATTAATGAAGCGGATCTCACCTGGGAGCAATTTCAGGGACGCTTCGAGTTAAAGTTTGTACCAGAAGCTGGGAAAGTAAGCTTGGCTCGACGTTTTATAGACCTTGTTCAAGGTCAATCCTCTGTGACTGATTACGTCGCAGCCTTCGAGTCGCTTTCCAAATATGGGGTTGAATACATCAACACCCCATTGAAGAAGAACCAGAGGTTCGTTTATGGCTTAAATAAGAGTCTTAAGAAGCCACTGCTCCTGAAACTAGAAGTCGCATTTGATCAACTCGTCGATATCGCTCTTCGTCTTGAAGAGGCTGATAGAGAGAGTGATGTTGAAGTGGAAGGCGCTAAACCAAACTTCAACAACAAGAAGAGGCCAAACAAATTCAAGGGTCCTTATCCCAACAAAAAGGGTAAGCAGGCAACCCCTGTGGCAAAGTATCCTTCTCCTAGTGGTGCGAGTTGCTTCAACTGTGGGTCTGGGGATCATTATGCGAATAAGTGCTCTAAGCCCAAATCTTGTCGCTATTGTAAGAGCCCAGATCACTTTATACATCAATGCCTCAAACGTAAAAGCAGGAATGAGGGAAAGTTAAATGTGGCTCAAGCCCCTGGCAACACATCTCGTGGCCAAGGTATTTCTCATTCCATTCTTGATGGTATTATTTTATTTCATGATCAACCTATTAGAGTTCTCTTTGATACGGGTGCATCCCATTCCTTTATATCAAAGGAACTGGTAGACACTTTTTCCTTAAGTGTTACTACATTGATGACTTCTTTAAAAATTGCGAATCCTGTTGGTGGATCCGCAACTCTTAGTTTGCTTTGTAAAGATGTGGAGATTATTTTATGTGATTTTTCTTTCCTAGCCGATTTGCATGTCATGCGTTACTTAGGCTTTGGAATAATTTTGGGAATGGATTGGCTTAACCGTTATCAAGCCCATATCCTATGTCCTGAGCGGACTATTCATCTCCGACATCCACAATCTGTTAAACATATTTCTGTTAATCTTAAAGATTCAGAATCATGTTTGGTGGCATCTTTATATTCTTTAAATCCTCGTGATAACGATGATGATGATGAAGATGATATTATTTCTTGTATTCATGTGGTTCGTGAATTTTCCGACATATTCGAGCCCGTTTTAGGTTTACCCCCTAAACGAGCAATTGAGTTCAGAATTAATCTTGTTTCTGGAGCTCAACCTATTACTCGTCCTCCTTATCGCATGTCCAATAAGGAAAATGAGGAGATGCGTAAACAATTATCTGAGTTGGAGACGAGGCAATTTATTCGCTCTAGTTCCTCGCCTTGGGGAGCTTCGGCTCTTTTCGTGAAGAAATCCGATGGTACTCTGAGGCTCTGCGTTGATTATCGCAAGCTTAACGATCTTACTATTAAAAATAAATATCCTTTACCTCGGATTGATGATCTATTCGATCAGCTTAGTGGTGCTAAGGTCTTTTCACAATTGGACTTGGCTACCGGTTTCCATCAGCTTCGTATCGCTGAGGATAGCATTCCGTTGACATCATTCCGTACTCGATATGGATCTTATGAATGGCTTGTTATGCCATTTGGGTTAACGAATGCTCCAGCTTATTTCGTTGACCTCATGAATCGAGTTTTCAAAGATTTCCTCGATCGGTTTGTTCTCATATTCATTGATGATATTCTTGTGTATTCAAAAACCGAGGAGGAACATGAGAAACATCTTCGGATTGTATTGGAAACACTTAGGAGTAATCAATTAAAGGCGAAATTTTCTAAATGCCACTTTTGGCAATCTCGTGTGAAGTTTCTCGGTCATATTATTTCCGAATCCGGGATATCTGTGGATCCTTCAAAGATTGAAGCGATTCAAGATTGGAAGAGACCGGAGAGTGTGACAGAGATTCGTAGTTTTCTCGGATTGGCGGGCTATTACCGTCATTTTATTAAAGACTTTTCTAAGATTGCCGTGCCTCTTACTGGCTTGACTAAGAAGGGAGTTAAATACATTTGGTCGGACAAATGTGAAGCCTCTTTTCAGAAATTGAAAGAACTCCTTTCCGATGCTCCTATTCTTGTTATTCCCGAGGGGAATCAAGATTTTGTTGTTTATACCGATGCTAGTCACGTTGGTTTGGGTGCCGTTCTTATGCAAAAAGAACGTGTTGTTGCTTATGCTTCTAGGCAATTGAAGCCGGCCGAGACTAGATATGCCACACATGATCTAGAGCTCGCGGCTATTGTTTTCGCCCTTCGAATGTGGCGTCATTATCTATTGGGAGAGAAATTTATTCTTTACACGGATCATAAGTCTTTGAAATATTTATTTTCTCAAAAAGAACTTAATTTACGTCAACAGCGTTGGCTCGAGTTCCTTGCACCTTATGATCTTGATATTCTTTATACCCCCGGTAAGGGTAATCGTGTCGCCGATGCTCTTAGCCGTAAGCAACAAGCAGTTGTTTCTATGATGATATCCAAATGGAACGATCTCGAGATCTTATCCACTTGTGAGATTCGAGAGCGCGTATCCGATTTATGCTCATCGCTTGTTTTATGTAGCCTTGAGGCTCATCCTTCTCTTTTAGACCGCATTCTTGAAGCTCAAGGGCTAGATTCTGAATTGGCTCTTCTTGGCAAAAATGTTAAGGATAAAATTGATATTGAAGGTTTGAAAGACTATGATATTGATTCTCGTGGCGGCATTCGAAAATTTGGTAGACTTATCGTACCAAATATTGGAGATCTTCGTAAAGATATTTTAGAAGATTCCCATTGTTCTAAATTCACCATTCATCCCGGTAGTAGTAAAATGTACGCTGATATGAAGCGACTTTATTATTGGGAGGGAATGAAATATGATATTGCTAACTTTGTTAAGTGTTGCATGACTTGCCAACTTGTCAAGGCCGAACATCAAAGGCCTGGTGGGTTATTGCAACCTTTAGAAATTCCAATTTGGAAGTGGGATCAAATTTCCATGGACTTTATAGATGGCCTTCCCCGTTCTCGTTCGGGTCATGATAGCTTATGGGTGATTGTTGATAGACTTACTAAATCCGCCCATTTTATTCCGGTTCGGTCTAACCGAACCGTTCCTCTTTTGGCCAAACTATTTGTCAAGGAAATTGTAAAATTGCATGGAGTTCCTACTTCTATTGTTAGCGATCGTGATCCATTGTTTACTAGTGGATTTTGGAAGAGTCTTCAAAAAGCTTTAGGAACGAAGCTTAATTTTAGCACCGCTTATCACCCCCAGTCCGATGGACAAACCGAGCGTGTGAATCAAACTCTTGAAGATCTTCTTCGTGCTTGTGTGCTTGATTTTGGTGGAAGTTGGGAAGATCATATTTCACTTGTTGAATTTTCCTATAATAATAGCTTCCAATCTAGTAGTGGTATGGCACCTTTCGAGGCACTCTACGGAAGGCCATGCCGATCTCCTTCTTGTTGGCTTGAGGCCGGTGAGAAGCTGGTTTTAGGTCCAGACTTTATTCGTGATTCCACGGAAAAGATTGAACTTATTCGACATAGGATGAAAGAAGCCCAGAGTAGACAAAAATCCTATGCCGATAATCGAAGAAGGAAATTAGAATTTTCTGTTGGGGATCCTGTTTTTATTCGTGTTTCACCTATGAAGGGTGTTGTACGTTTCAGTCGATCGGGGAAGTTAGCGCCTCGATATATTGGGCCATTTCCTATCACTGAACGTATTGGTTCCATGGCTTATCGCCTTGCATTGCCGGCTCAGTTTTCTGCTATACATGATGTATTTCACGTTTCTCAATTACGGAAATGCCTTTGGGATTCCGATTCTATTCTTGAGCCTGCTGTTGTGGAAGAAATTGAAGTTTCGCCGAATTTAACTTATGAGCAGCATCCTATTCGAATTATAGCTTCTGAGGTTAAACGACTTCGAAATAAAGATGTTCCACTTGTAAAGGTTCAATGGTCCTCAAATCCTAAGGATTGTTCTTGGGAATCCAGAGAATTCATCGAGCGTACACATCCGGAATTGCTTACTCCTGCCCTTTGAGGTGAACTTCTTATTTCAAATTTCTCTTGTGTTAATATGCTTTTATGGTTGTTACTTTTTATTTCCACCTTATATATATATTGCGAGGACGCAATTTCTTTAAGGAGGGGAGCCTGTAACAACCCGCATATTTATCGAGTTTACATTTAAATATTTCTATTTAAATATTAAATCGTTAATCGGATTTTGGTCCGAAAAACTACTTTTTGCAAACGGTCAAATTAGGACTCGAGACCACTTCCATTGAGTTCGAAATGTCGTTTACAACTTTTTAAGTATAAACATCAATAGGTTTGGAGTTAGTGAAATTTCACTAACTTTTCCCGCTTTGGACTTTGGGTTAGTTTAGCCTATTAAGCCCAAGTTCCAACCCTCTTCTCCTCACTCTTCATAAATTTCCTAACTAACTCAAGCTTTAGCATTAATGGTGAAGAGAATGGGAAATTAAAACTCCAAGCTCAAATTCAATTGCAACTCCATCATTCAACACCAAATTCAAGTAGAAGATATTGGATTCAAGCTTTGGATTGCTTCTCCTTGCTTTCAAGCTTCATCTTCATAAATTTTAGTGCAAAGGTGAGATTTTTATCTCACAATTCTAGCCTATAACTATATTGGACTGTTGGGAATGATTCCCTATCATTTTTGCATGCATGTTAGCATTTGGTTTGGATTGGATTGGCGAAAAACTCCAATTTTTAGCGTTTTGGTGAATTTTCTGCACTTAGGTCGTTCTGGCCATTTTTAGGTCGTTCGGAGTTAAGTCGTTCGTCCATGGGTCGTGAGTCGTTCACGAGTTAACTTTAGGTCGTTCTGGAAGAATTGGCACTTCGGAATTAGGTCGCTCACGAGTTAAGCCTTAAGTCGTAGGTCGCTCACGAGTTAGGCCTTAAGCCGTAGGTCGCTCGCGAGTTAAGCTTTAAGTCTTAGGTCGTTTCCGACCTATAATCTCTAGGCAAACGTTAAGTCGCTCACCCTGGTTTATCTCGTAGGTCGTCTCCGACCTAAGCTCCTGATAAGTCGTTCGAGTTAGGTTGTTGGACCATTAACCTTAGGTCGCTCGTCCACTAGGTCGGCCTGGTTTATCTCGTAGGTCGTCTCCGACCTAAGCTCCAGATAAGTCGTTCGAGTTAGGTCATTGGACCATTGACCTTAGGTCGCTCGACTCTGTTAAGTCGTAGGTCGTTAGACCTTAGGTCGCTCGACTCTGTTAAGTCGTAGGTCGTTAGACCTTAGGTCGCTCGACTCTGTTAAGTCGTAGGTCGTTAGACCTTAGGTCGTTCGCATTCCTTAAGTCGCTCGATCCCTCCACACTAGGTCGCTCGGCTTGCTTGAGTCGTAGGTCGTTGGACCTTAAGTCGCTTGCCTCCCTTAACTCCAGTTAGGTCGCTCGGCCATTGTGTTAGGCCGCGTGAACCCTTAGGTCGTTAGACCTCACTTTGCTTTAGGTCGTAGGCCGCTTGTCTTCACTTAGGTCGTACCGTTTTGGACGGGGCGCTGCCCCCTGGACCCCCGCGACCTGACCGGGCAGGTCGAACCCCGTAAGCGGTGGCGTTGCCCCCGCACCCCCACCTTGGGGGGTTGCCACCCCCCCGGACCCCCCTCCGTAGGGGATCTTATCTGAAAAACATTGAGCTGATTTCCTTGGATTTTATTCACATCTCCGTATGCGATTTTTGTGACTGATTGTTTCTACAATTGCTTATGTGTTTTGTCACTTTATAATATAAAGGTTTCAATACTAGTAGTAAATATCAAAACTCTTTTAACAAACAATTTCAACTCTATTTTTAATAACAAAGCTCTTTTCTTAAACCGTTTTCCAATCTATTAGTATATACAAGCCTTTACCTCACTCGGATGAGAAATCTAATTAAACGACTTAGTAAAACAAGTGGTATGAAACGCTTGCGTTCACTTCGTCGGTTAATTCTTGGACTTGTTCGATTGAACCTCTTGTGACAATTTTATTAGTGAAGATTTACAGTTTGTTCGTAAATATTTAAGTTAAGCAAGTGGTTATGGGACATGAAGCTAAACTTCTATATTTACTAGCTTAGTGTAATTGACACTTCTCGTTGATCTTGATGATCGCTTTATGAATTAGACTAGCAATTGCGCGATGTCTCTTTCATTGCAAGGTTAGACTAGACACCACTTGTGTGATTCCATTCACACATACCTTTCTGCTTTTTGGTTAGTCTTGACCTCATTCTGTGTGATTCCACTCACACATGTGGGGTAGCTCCCCATGGTCTTCGGACCGTCATGTGATAGGCCTCTTTCCCTTTTTATGATTTCTGGATTTCTCGTGTTGATTTCTGGAATTTATGTCATTGACTTGTTATGAGTACAAGTTTAGGGTATGATGCCCCCTTCGAATCTTTGAGAAGATTCTTGTGATATTGATTATCTCTTATTGATTGATCTTCTGTTGATCATTATTTACATACTTATAGCGGTATGTCGTTATGGATGTTTATGTTTATGCCATATCTTTTATGTTATATCATGTCATCTGATATTTATAGCTAGACTGATCCGTTTATTATTTTCTTAAATAATACTCGGATCAGACCGAGATGTTACAGGTGCTTCTGCTTGACTTCTTCCCAGGGATTCATCACTCTGACTTTTGGCTAACTGTTTAGATTAGCAGTTCTTGTTGTATACACTTGAGATATAGACTCATAGTTGTATTCTTTTGTATAGCACGTGTTGCTATTCTTTTGTATTATCGTGGATCTTATTGACCACTACTCTGATGTACACTTTCATGTGTTAGTTATATATTCATATCTTCTTCCGCCTTTGTGATATGGATATCTGTGACTGATTTGTGATATGATTATTTCTATGTTTGTTTCCGAAGATTATTTATAGCCACCGTGTGATAAGCAATTACATGGATGGTCGCTCCTCAACAGCCTTATTCTCCGTGCTAGTTGACAGCACTTCTCCGGAGTGTTCTTGGCTAGCGTGGGTATAGAGGTGGGGCGTCACAGCGTATTTCACTACATATAGATAGTTTAACGGATTCTTAGGAGATTGAAAATCTCATAACATCTTTTAAGTTATTGCACACACACTATACACTGGATAGGAGATGTAAAATCCCGTAAACATCTCTAAAGCTAATACACTCATATTTATTTGCTGTTGATTTAATTTACATAAGAACCTTTCGTTCTGACTCGAGTGTTTTGTCTTTTCATTACGCTCGGGTCAGCCTGAGCTTTTTAGTGTTTGAAGACTTTATTTCTAGAGGACGAAAACGAAGTTTGGCATATTATATTATTAGTATTATTCCGCTGCATCATTATTGGTATGTTGTTGTTTGTACTCTGATTATGTTGTAAAAATTGTGTAATCAAATGTATATTGTAAAACAGCTTAATGAACTGTTTATTTGATTATTATATTTTGTTTTCCTTCTTTTCTCTTATTTTCTTATTTATCCCATTGATAATCTACCCTTTTGAATGTTTTGAGTTAGACATGTGTGGTCTATTGTCGATTTAAACCGTCCCAAAAGGTGGGCCATCACAGTTGGTATCAAAGCTTTGGTTTAGAGATACCTTAGCTTGTTTGGGGTTGACTCATTAGAGATAGGGTTATTAACACCTAGAATGAGTTTGAGTATATATACGAGAGAGCATATTTGTTAGTGCTATTAAAATATTTTTGTATTGCGTAAATTTGTTATGTTGAGTATTTATGAATTCTAGTCGGTACATAGGACGATATGGCGTCGATAGGGATTTCTAAGCACTTGAATAAGGTAGAGGGACATAGTATTGTTTTTTAAACAAGTAAATGAAATAATTTTACCTAGTATTGTATTTTGTATATATAAAAATCTATAAATGTATATATATAATAATTTATCATAAATTGTTTTTTATTATTTTTGTTGTGTTGGATGTTAGTAAATTATAACATTCAATTATTTTCATTTATTGCTTGGTTAGTTAGGGTTAGTAAAACTATTAACTACTATTTACAAATAAATGAATTTGAATGGGAATTTGAGAACTTAAATACTGGTGTTTTGAAATTGGTTTTCAAAGCTTTCGACAAAAAAATAATAATATTAATAATATTTGGAAGTATTTGCAAATAAAAATGTTTCAAAATGTTTTCAAAAGGCACTTAAAAAAATGTTTTCATAGAATTTTTAAAAGGAAACAACTTCTGTACTTCCCTCTTTTGTCGTGGGAAAATAATTTCGGTGATGATCGCGACATCATTGACTTTCATTTTCGAGTTTCAAAGTGGAAAGACCACTATAGTAGCTTTACTACACAGTTGTTTTGGTGAAAAAAATTTTGATTTAAAGTTTCTAGGTATGATTTGATATATAAAAGATATGAATATATATACATACATACATACATATATATATATATATATATATATATATATATATATATAATTTCAAAATGATTTGAAATGAACCCAGTATTTGAATTCTTAAGTTCCTGTTAATTTATGATTTTCAATTGTGAAAATAAAATGAAATTTTAATAAGTTGGAAACATTCAAATTGAATCTGAATTAAAAGGTAACCGTTTAATGAAAATATAAGAAATTGAAGTTTTGTAACTTGTAAATTAAAAGATAATGGAAATTCACAAGATGTAAACTATTAAACAATTTGTTAACTAAAATGAATAAGGTAAATTTGTATAACACTCTATTACTTTCTAAAAACATATATAAACTTATTAGAAATGTTGAAAAAGTTGAAATGCTAATAAGAATATGTAATAGAATATTATACAAAGAAAAAGATTAGGTAATAAAAATGCTTCAAAATGAACATTTAAGAGTACAAGGAATGTGTAAACTTAAGTTAATGCTTTGAAGTTATTTATAATTAAAGTGAATAGTAAAAGTGAATACTTATAAAGTAAATGATTATAACTTTAGAAAATGTTGAAATGATCCAGAAATTGATTTAATATTCAATGATACTATATATGAAGGAATGAATGTTAACATTTAATGAACTTAAATAATGTTTCATTAATGAATATTAATATTAAATGGAAATCAAGTTATAGAAGTAAACAATAACCATGAATTAAATTACGAAGAAACTTATAGAATATATTTTAAAGATTTGATTTATTGATGATTCCAAATTTCGAATGGAAAATAATTTATGTAAGTAAATGAATGTAAATAATAAAAGATGTCCTTTTATGAATGAATGAGAATTGAAATAAATGAAATGTAAATGATGAAAAAAGAAACCAGTAGAATAAAATTTGTAAGTTGGATACAGACTAATTTATTTGCCTAACAGTTTTGATCCAAGTTTGAATACATGATTTGTGGAGATTCACACCGGTCCGAATTAGAATTTTAAGACCGATTCTTGACGGCGAACATTTGATACAAATCTTGATATGGTTTTAAAGTTTTCTATCATAGTTTGTAGCTATGCAAGGAAAATGGAGATTTATAATCAAGGAATTGGAGCAAAGTCCACACTAGAGTGATCGTGTTAACAGTACAAGGTCGAAAGTGAAATGTGTGTATTCAAGCAAGCGATTAGAATTGATATTGTGTATAAAAGATTTATGTACATCGTTCAGTCGTCTGTAGTTAGAGGTTCACGACCAACGGTGGTTCGTCAACCAATCGACGATCGGATGGCACAGTATTGTAGAGGTCATTGAGTAGCGTTCATCCATGTAGTTGGCTCGTCGCAGAGGCGTCAGAATTCGCCAGAAATTGATGATGTTTGACCGGATTTCGCTCTCAGCTTGGTGGCATTTGGTGGCGACGTGGTTGACGAGTTGGGGTGCGTTGGGTGCGGTGTGGTGGTCACGGCGGCGTGCTCAGATGTGGTCGGAGGCGAGCATGGCGGCGACGGTAAGCGTTTGAAGGTAGCGGCTACAACGTATGATTTGGGTTCGAGCGCCGTGATTAAGGGGGCGACGGTAATTAGATTACAAGTTTCCCCTTCTATTTTATTTAATTTAAAAATTAATTTCAACTTCTAACGTCCATAACCTTTGCATACAACCTTGGATTTGAACGTGGTTTCTTCAGTTGGGATCGTATCAAAATTTAGGACAATATAGAACTGGTTTGGTTGAATTTGGAGACTATTCAAAATTTGGGCATTTATTGGATTTTTAATCGACTATAAATCAAACGTGAGTGATTTAACCCACTCATGCAATACTGAATTTTCCTATGTTAGTTACATTAAATTTGTGAATGATAAGAATTTTATTGGTTGCTGTTTGGTAGTTTAAATTGACATTTAAATTAATGCGATTTTTATATTGAATTTAAATTGAAATTTAAATTAATATTGAAATTTATTACTAGTTAAATACCTCCAATTGATAATTAGTAACTGTTGTGGTACTGTTGTTTGATTTGGATGTTGTTTGTTATTATATGTTATTGATTGATGTTGGATGTATGGTTGTTTATTTATTTTGGATATATCATTGTTATTACCCTATTTATTATTTGACATTATATAATTTATCATTTATATTATCTGAAATGAACTAAGAAATAAGTTAAAATAATGTATACCAATGTCATTAAATTTTGGGTTGAAATGATAGATATCCATCCATGTAATTAAATTGAATTAACTGATCACTTGGGCATAGGGTAGAAAATTATATACGGACAGTGAATTGGTTAAGTTCAATGGTTTTAAAATATCGATTTTTGGATTTTGATTAAATAATATTGTTTAAAAGAAATAAATTTTGAATTTATATGAATCAAATTATTTTCTTGTTCAAGCCTTGAAATGTCGAAACTGAAATTGGTTAAAGGGAAATAGTTTTAAAGAATTGAATTGGAAATGTAAATTTTTAATCGATATATGAATTTAACTCAGAAAATTGAATTATTTTAAGATTTGGACCTTAAATTTGAACAATGCGATTTAATTTGATTTAAGCGATTTAAATCAGTAAATTGCAATTGGACATGAAACTGATATACGTTGAAATGGTTTAAAATAAGAATTGTATTGAAACTTAAATCATTGAATTGGATTGTTGAATTGAATTTGAAGTTAAAAATGAATTTTTTGTAAATTGAATTTTGAATTGAATTTGAAATCAAATTGATTTGAAGATAAATTAAAATTGAGTCAATTGAATTAAAGGATTGAAAATTGAGTTTTGTTGATTTGAAATTTGGACATGGGTCTAGATTTGTTGAAATGGAAGGAAATAGTTTGATTTGACATTATTTTCAAAATAAATCATTTTAATATAAATTGTTAAAAATCCGTTCTTTTAATATTCCAATTATTTAGATTTTTCAAAATATTTTACTATATAAACCATTTTCAATACTCAAACCATTTTATATTAAATTGTTTTTAAAATATTTGAATAATTTAAACTATTTAAACCAATTCAAACTATTTCTATAAGCTTCAAACTGTGCCAAGTTGGAATGTTTATATTTGAATGTTGATTTAAATGCGAATGTGGTTAAATGAGGTTATAACCTAAGTTGGAATTTGAATGATATTTTCAAGTAAAATTGACATATTTTGAGTAAATATGAAGATTTTGAAATGAAGTATATTTTGAATTGAATACGATATTTTGATATCAAATATGAATCGGTTTCAAAATGTAAAAGAACCAATCGATATGAAAAATGACGTTCGATTGTTAAAGGGACCGAGTCCTCTTATTTGCATACTCTCTGTCAATACTGGAACCACTTTAACAACTGTGTACGTAGTGGATGATCCAAAATAAAGTGGTTGGATTTGGTGAATGTTTGCTGGATTTGAAGAAAGAGAACGATTATGGATGACCCCGGCACTTGTGCTAATTTGAAATGACTAAAACAGGATGGCTTGTCAGGCTAAGTGAGCTAGCTATCCCTAGCGAACACACCTCTTCGTATTACTATATTAATGGTTGCTTGATTGATGCACCTCAGTTTGCTTTGATTTTGGGGGTGTTGGGCACGGTGGGCGGTCGTAGCTACGATGCGTTACCACCAGCCCTACGACCCGAACTAGTAGTATCATACCTTAGGCATTGCCTCACGTGCCTTGTCATACTCTTTATCCTTATTCGCGTCCACTACGATTTTGTTTTAGTATGGTACATATAATGGACTTATGGGCTACCGACGTTACTTGTTGTCTTACAGGACCTGCATAGATTACCTACTTAAAAAAGTGTTAAGGGGGATCAATGTAAAGACTTAACGCTAAGAAAAATATTTACTTTATGGATTAGACATTACATATCTAACGTATTTACTGCATATAGATAGTTTAGCAGATCCTTAGGAGATGGAAAATCCCATAACATCTCTTAAGTTATTGCACGCACCCTATACATTGGATAGGAGATGTAAAATCCCGTAAACATCTCTGAAGCTAATACACTCATATTTTTTTGCTATTGATTTAACTTACATAAGAACTTTTAGTTTCGACTCAAGTGTTTAGTCTTTTCATTATGCACGGGTCAGCCTGAGCTTTTCAGTGTTTAAAGACTTTATTTCTAGAGGACAAAGATGAAGTTTGGCATATTATATTATTAGTATTATTCCGATGCATCATTATTGATATGTTGTTGTTTGTACTCTGATTATATTGTAAAAATTGTGTAATCAAATGTATAGTGTAAAACGGCTTCATGAAATTTTTATTTGATTATTATATTTTGTCATTCCGCTGCGAGATTCTGCATTTGGTTTTCCTTCTTTTCTCTTATTTTCTTATTTACGATATTGATAATCGACCATTTTGAATGGTTTGATTTAGATATGTATGGTCTATTGTAGATTTAAACCGTCCAAAATGGTGGGTCTTCATAGTACATGTAAAAATTGGGTAAGAATTTGGGGCAAAAAAAGGTTGCAAGGTCAACAAAATAGGAATCCAAAAGGAAGGGTAGAAATGTAAATTTTCCATCTACGTTTCTTTTTGGCATAGGAGTATAGATTTAGAATTCTAACTTTTCAAAATTTGTTGATGTTAGAAATTATGTGCTAGGTTTTGGATGGCAAGGGTTGGATGCAAAATTGGTTGAACCATAGTCCTACTCATAAAAGTGTGGAAAACTGTTGTGTGAAAAAGGATTTTTTTTTAAAAAAGCTTGCATACTTATAGAACTGCCATTATATGTGGGTTGTTTGCATCATATTTTCAAATTGTTTTAAAAGAATGCATTTATATAGGAGACGTCAATTTAGAATCATTCTGCATGCATGTCTTATGTGTTGTGATATACCATGCACTTGTTTAGGAGATGTCAGTTGGGATACTATCATGGATAAAATTAATAAAAGATTATCTAAATGGAATGGTAAATTTTTATCGAGAGCACATAAGACTGTCTTATTAATTCAGTTTTATCTGCTTTACCCATATTTTGAATGTCGTTTTATCGTTTCTCTAACCGAGTAATAGATAAAACTAAAAGTGGCTTTTTATGAAGCGTAGACAATCCAAATAGTAGCTCTAAATGACTTATAAATAGGGAAATGATTTGTAGGTCTAAAAACGAGGGGATTTGGGAATTATAAATTTAAAAAACTTAAATATATCATTATTTAGGAAAATGGTTATGGAAATTTAATGACAATAACGAAAACTTGATATGGAAAGAACTAATATCGAATCAATGGTTTAGAGGTACTTTTAATGTGATCTTTCATTTTCAAATAATACAAATAATATATCTCATTTTTGGATATCAAAAGTTTTACATTTAGATATATATAATTTAGGAATTAATAATGTTGTACATTCTGTAATAACACATCGTTTTATCATGAGTATTGGTTATCAGTTATCCCACTTAAAGTGGAATTTAAAAAATTATATGAAATTTGCAATTTTAGAAATGTACTAATTTCCGAAATCTATAGGCTAATTTAAGCTTTTCTTGTGAATTTAATTCTAATCGTATGTTAACAGGAAATATGTTTACACAATTTGGTTTATTGTATGCTAAATTAGAATTATATACTATAGATAATGAAAAAGATATTAAAACATAGTGTTAGGACATTAGTAATAAATGTACATCACATTCATTTTATAAATTCATAAATTTTTTGACAATTAAATTGAAATTTTTAAATATATTTGAAAAATAAGTGCTCCACCTAAAGATGAGGTGGACATGTGGTTAATTTTACATGAGAAGTTGAATGCTATAGAATTTTTAAAATAGAAAAAACATATTTAGCGATAAAAAATGTTATTTTTATAATATAAAATGGAAGATCTTATGAACTTATATTTTAAATGTAATATCACTAGATTTATCCTTGTAAAAACTCTAAACTTATTTGATTTTAATATAAATTATACACATATTAACTGTGAGTTATATTGGAATAATATTGGATTTTATTTTAAGGGCCACAGTAGATTTTTACTAGACATGATTTACACAATTACATGTTGGTATATTTGGTTTGAGAGGAGCCAATGAGTTTTTAATAATATTAATTTAGGTTTGGATAATTTAATTTATGTTATAAAATAAAGAAAGCAGAAGCCATTAGAGAGAACAATTTTATTCATTCAGAGATTAGTAATACATTTTCATTACATTAGCACCTTTATATAAAGGCCTAGGAGCTTGGGATAGAACTAATCCCACGATGTGGGACTAAATACAAAACAGTATATAACATATTCATAATTTATATTATAACACTCCCCCTTAAATATGCGTCTTCAAAATCTTGAATCCTCTAATAACTTGAAATTGTCTCTTTTGTAATGTGTATGATGATTTCTCCCCCTCATTGTTATCTTGCTCGCATTTATTTGTTCAATCGATCTAGATATTGTCTGTTGCCTCATTAAAACAAAACCTCTGTTAGAAAAACCTAATGGAAAAACCTTGAACAAGGAAAAGAGTGCAACTTGAAATCATAGATATCATACAATGATATTCCTTCTAAGAGTTTGATACTTCGAGATCAATATAATGCCTCATTAAAACCCTTATTAAGAAAAACCCAATGGGAAAAATCTTAGTGAAGGAAAAAAAGAGCACAATGACATATCTTATTTTCTCATTTCTTCAAATGAAGTTTGATACTTTTGGATCAAAGTAATGCCTCATTAAAACCTTACTAAGAAAAACCCCATGGGAAAAATCTTAGTGAAGGAAAAAGAGTACAATATAGTATGAGATATTTCAATAATTTATAGAATCAGATAGAGTTTGATACTTTTGGATCAATATAATACTTCATTAAAAACCTTACAAAGGAAAACCCGATGGGAAAAACCTTAGTCAAGGATAAAAGTACAATTTAACTTAAATAACATATTTGAGATGTTATTTCTTGAAAATATGTTTGATTCTTCTAGAACAAGACAATGCCTTGTTAAAACCTTAGTAAGAAAAACAAAGTGGGAAAAATCTTAAATAAGGGAAAAGTGTACATTATAACTTATTTTCAAATGTTACTGGGGAGTTGATACTTCTGGATCAAGATAAAAACCCAGTGGGAAAAATCTTAGTTAAGGAAAAAGAGTGCATTATAAAATAATTATGAATGCTCCCCCTGATTTAAAGTTTCCTCTGAATTCATATTCGTCTTTCGATAAGTTAAATTGGTTATAGATACTTCTGGATCCATAAATATATATCTCATTAATAATACAATTTATTAATAGTTTCCTTCGATACAATCAAAATTTCCAATCAAAATATGATTTGCATCTTATGCATTTTGTTTGCTACCTTTATGAAAAACACATCATGTGTTTTCATTTTTATGCTTCAAATCAGTTTTGCATATTGCAACTACATCTTTGATGAATATTAAAAGTTCTATTACAACAATACTTAAAAGCGGGAAGTAATCTACTCATCTTAAAGTGCATCAAAATTTTCATTACAACAATACTTAGAAGAAGGTTGTAGTCGACATTCCATGTTCTTTGCATTCTTTATAATCATCATAGTTATTTATATTCTTCAGGAATAATTTTTGCATATCGCAACTAACATTTCAATGTATATTAAAAGTTTCATTACAATGATACTTAAAAATAGAAAGTAATCTACTCATCATGAATTATATCAAGATTTTCATTACAACAATACTCAAAGTAGGTTGTAATCTATGCTTCTTGTTCTTTGCATTCTTTATATTCTTCAGGAATTTGTATACTTTCATCATTTAATATGATTCAAACCATATTTATATCTTCGGGGTATATTAAGCATTTCAAGTACTTTCGCTACTTTGCGGACTACATGTCCATATTTCTTTATTGGTAAATAATTCATGATGGCCAGTCATGTTTCCCCTAATTCAAGATATTTAATCTTTTTATAAACATAAGCGCTTTATTACTTATAAATTTATCATCGATGATGATTTCTTTGTCAGTTCTAGACATGATTTATTGAGATCTCTTTAATTATCATGTTTTAGGTACCTAAACCACTTCTAGGATAATTTGACAATCATGTCATTAGTCTCTTCAAGAGCACCCTTAAGTGTTTCTTCGAGAACACTCATCTCTTTTATTTGACATTTTTATTACTTACTCTAAAAGTATTTCAAATGGACTTTTGTACCATATTTCGGATGTGGTTTACACATTTTGATCCTTCAGGGATTCAAATCTATATTGGAGAAAGTCTACTAGGGATATTATTGATAGTTTATTCAAGTTACTTAATATTTTTCATCATTGTATATTTTAACAAATATTTAACACCGATGATCAAAATGAGCCTGTATTCCTTTATCCTCCCCCTCAATGTTGACAAACATTGTCATATTAAATAATAATCATCTTTGGACTCTCATTTTGATCCATTATGATATTGCTACTAGTAAATACACCATACATATTAATAATAGGAGGATATTTTTTATTTATTTTTATTATTAGTTGATAAGATGCATTCAATTGATATTGCTTATTAGAGTTTGTTTTCATTCATTGATCTAGTTAATTGGAGGAATTTCCTTATTGTATAGATCATTTGAATACATACACGACTTCAGGTCATTCAACATTTATGTTGATTTAAATCATTAAATAATATCTATACATAATTATTAAGATGACCTTATAACAAACTTCAGGTTGTTGGCTGAATATTTACATATATGGATATATACGTGCGTCCACGTATTATATCTATATTATAAATTTTCTTTTTATTTATGGATCAATGTCAATGTGAATCCTTCAAGACCGCATGATAATTTTCAAAACATCTGGTTTGGAATCATATTTAACTTCTAGTTCAAATAAATTGTATACACAACTTCAAGTTGATAAATTTTATTCTTTGATTATATCTCTAATATTACTTTTGAACAATAATTATGATCTTTTATATATTAGAGAATATATACTTATTTATAATTATATATAAACATCTCTTCTAGAGGGTTCAGTAAAATAGATAAATTTACAACATAAATAAGAGTATCTTTTGGACCCTTGAAATGTTATAAAAATAAGAAATTATATTGGTTGCACATACTGGTTTGTTCAAGATCGTATTTATATAGCTTTAGCGAAAAATATGATACGACATATAGATCATCTCTTTAGGAGCATATCTAAAGATATTTCTTCAAGAATACTTGTGCATATAACATTTGATTCATCATATGTTCTGAAAAGTAAAAGGTTACATATCACTATATGCTTCTAAATTTGTCTAATGGAGCTAATGGTCCTTGACAATAGACGATTGAATTTTAGGTAATTTATTATCACATTACTTTTCGAAGTGTTATCACATTACTTCTTCAAATATATAGTTTGGCAAACACACCCAAAAATTATCAAAACTTGGGTTTTACCAACTTCAGCCTGATTTACTAAACTAAAGTAAAATAAAACAAAATCCACATAGCAGACTTCAAGCTGCTACTAGTTGATCAATTCGACCATATCATTTATTATTGCACTTAGATTTTCATCATTAATGAAGTTTTCATCAATACCTTTGAATAAATGATCTAACATCATGTTAGTATTACCAGACAATCCTTTCATTCAATTTCAGTTTAGAAGTAATTCTAAATATAAAGGAATTGTATTTCCTAACAGATTTAAAGTCTTGAAACTTCAGGTTCAACCACTCTTGTCAAATGCTGGAAGTGTGACCATTTTCTAGTGGTCATAACACTTCTTCAGGGAGTACCAGAAGTAAAGGTGATCTTTTTCAATTATATGTTTTATTTTAAGATTGCTGTGGATATGACACGTTAAAAATATAAGAGCCTTTGTTTTATCCTACTGGGACATATTATTATTATTTTTAATGGCATTTTCTAAGAAATGAGTTTGTAATTGAATGTCAGCATCCAATATCTATGACAAAACGTTATCTCCTAATATATCCAAAGCTTTAAATTCAAGCTTGGCTATGTTTATCATATTACCAACTATAAGTGGAAATAAAAATGCATAAGCATCCAAATATTGTTCATGGGTATATAATCAATGCATTTCATAAAATAAGAACCCATATCTAATAGTAGTTATATTGAAAGAAAGAAAACATTACTGCAAAATAGTAAAAGACAGCCAAATATAATCTATAAAAGCGACTATAATTTCTTATTTACATCATTTTGATAGCTCTAGATCCAATCTCATTTACTCATTCATTAATTTCCTTGAAAATGTAAAATTACCCTTGAAAATATGTATAGGCCTTTATATGGATTGATTGGTGGAGAAGTGATGAATTATAATAAAAAATTATGCTGATTTTATCATTTTCATTTTGATAAATAAAGGTAGATTTAAGAATATGAATAGGTAATATTAAATACCATATATTAATTCATAACAACTGCAATAGTGAGAGGCAGAAATATATACCATGTATATACGTTATGATCCTTGTCTAAAATAAGAGATATAAAAGAAGAATAAATGTATGAAGCATTCAAAAACATCTTTGTTAGACCATTCTCATTAATCAATAAATTTTATTTATTGATTTATTATTGCTACCGATTAATATATGAATTAATATATGCGCTATTTACATATTGTACGTACAGACAGAGAAAATTTGTACATCACATGTTAACATTCATTTTATGAAGAATCCAAAATACTTACTTGATGAGCCAAAGGAAAGAAACTTGATCTATTACATATTTTACATTTTGAAAGTCATGATTGGATGAACGGAAGAAGGGAAAAAAATAGAAAATAAACTTCCTGTTAGAACACCTTATTTTCTATTAAAAAGAAAGAGAGTGGGAGAGTAGATATATTTCTATGTATTTATTTGGTTTAATAAAAGCACCAAATATATCAACAAATCTCTTCTAGAGATATTTTATCATTACTAAATATACAAATCTCTTCTAGAGATTTTTTTTTTATATTATTATTATCACCACTTCTGGAGTGAACAAATTTCTATACATTTATTTGGTTCAGTAGTTAATACTATTGGCAAATATTTTTAGAACTTTAGGTTCCAATTTTACTTTAAAGTAAAGTATTTGTTTAGTACTTTAGATCCTAAATGGTACAACTTGATTTTCATTATCAAACTTCAAGTTTGATTGCAAACATGGTTAGAATTTACCATAATCTGAATTAGCTTTTTTAACAATTCAACGTTTCACATCTTAAATTTATAGAGTTTTGATATATAATCCCCTTTTTTAGGAATACAAACTTATATGCATAAATTTTATTTGAGAACTTCAGGTCTTTAATCTTAAATAAACACAATGAAACAAGAGGACTCTTCATAATTGTATTTGGAAATGAGAATCATAATACTATTTCTCTTCAAGGAAATAGTATTTACCACATTTGTAATGTTATTCTAGCATATTGTTTTTATATTATGTCTTCTGGACATATCAACATCTTCTTCTGAAATTGCTCGCTTATTTTCTTCAAGGCTTTATTTCAGCTTATGAAAGCTTTAATCTTTCACCTTCGCACAAATGAACTTCAGGTTCCTATTCTTTCATATAAACTTAATACGATCTTCTAGATACGTATTATCCTTCTAATTGTTTCTCTAAGAAACAATAAAATATTTTCTTTTGGAAATATAAATCACGTAGCAAAATCATTTCTATAGTCCTCATTCAAACCGAAATCCAAACGAAAAAGTTTCAAAATGAAAACCCTTTTTTTACCAAACAATGGAATGAGATCTAAAAGTTTAGATCTACGATAAAATGAGATCTAAAATGATAATATTTATAGAGCAAGATCTATAAGATTATATATATATATATATGTATATATATAATGAAATCTAGAAAATTAGATATGATAGATAGGATCTAAAAAGAATACTAATAGAATAAGGTCTGAAATTACATTTTAGTCTATGAAACAATTTTAGTTTAAGATCAAATTCAAAATTATCACAACAAAATGGATGTACACTAATAAAAATTAATAACAGATCTAATGATTAAAATCTACAGATCTAAAAAATATATCATTTGACTATGATATTAAAATCTACAAGTGATCTGAAAAATTTGAAGAAAAAAATATAAGATATGAAAAATTAGAAGAAAAAATTATAAGATCTGAAAATTTTGACCATGTTTTTTTATTTATCGGTAGAAGATGGATAATTATCCAATATCTATATCTGCGAATGCGGATTTCTAATATCCAAAAATGATTTCGAATGCGGGTATGGATATGTCACTGTCCGCATTTGGAAGTATTCATTTAGATGTCTACCTAACCCCTTATTTCTCTTCTTATATTTTCTGATCAAAGCAGCAAAGCTCTGCCATTTTCCCTTATCTACTATTTCTATTAATTATAAAATATTACATATACATATAATTATATGTGTAATTAGAAAAGAGAAGAAAATAAAAGAGAAGAAGAGAAGAAGTGAATCAATACTGCGGAAAATATAAATTTATATTCACCTTAACCTAAAATCTCTTCTTAGATCTGTAATTCTAATAATGTGTATATATCTTGTTATACATATTCTTTTGGATTGACATGGAAAATGAGTCAAATAAAGAGATGAATTCAGATTTGAAGATTTAAAATGCTAGAAATGTGAGTAGGAAATTATATAATTAATTTATATGTATCATTGAGCTTTGTTTAGTTACTATGCCTATGTTAGATCTATTGAGTTGTAGTCTTAAATAAGCATATTTAGTTGAAACCCTGCCTACGTAGTCCGTAAGTTAGGAAATTGGAATAGTATGTACAACTTAATATGAAATAAGTCCCAATATTTATTATTGTAGAAAGTTTGTAAAGTTTTAAAGTTTATTCCATATTTATAATTGGATTGTTAATTAGATTGCCCTAGTAGACTTGGAATATGAATTTTTACGTTTTAATTTATTATGAACGAAGTATAATTTAATTGTATCTATTTTCGTGTAATTTCCATAAATTATACAATTCCAAAAGTGTGTATAAAAGATGCATCATTTGAATTAACAAGGAATATACCAAAAAGGAAAGAGATGTGGAAAGTTTGTATATTCTATATTCTTCTCCGTAGTTTTCACTGTCTATTTCAATAAAAAAAAGATATGTGATTTCAAATGGTGCAAAAGTCATATTTTTGGTTAATTTATGCAAAATTAAAACAGAAATCCTTTTGGAAAGAATTGCCCTAATAAATTAATATATGAAAATTAATGTTGTGAAATTCTTAAGCAAAGGAATTTATGTGTTAGGAATACACACACAATCACACTTATCGATAAAATAATAAAATATATTTATGGCATAATATACGTCAATATTTGTTTGCGCCAAAATTGGTCACAAACCGTAAATATCATAAAAGCACCAATGTATGAACACAGATCAGCAGTATATGATTACAGATTACAGATCTAAATAATGTAGAGGATAAAAATGAAGAATAACAAACTTAAAATGGAAAGAAATAGATAGATAGAGACCCAAGGTTTATGGTGGTTCGACCATCTCCGGCCTACGTCCACTTCAAAAGATAATCTTTTATTGACTTTTTTTACTGGTTACAGCAGATTACAGAAGTAATTTTCGAGTAAAGCAGTGAAGTTTGAGCACAATGGTGATTTCGGTAGAGTCTGGGCGTGTCAGAATCAAAAGTCCATTTTCTGCAGGCTTTGGGATGCTATTTATAGGTGTAGGCTGCAAATATCTCGCTTAGAACTCGGGAGACTTTTTCTTGCACGTGTGTGGGCCCACGCGATCGATCCCATATGATTTGCACTCGGTCCATGATCGATACGAACCAATTTCGTATCGATCAGGATTTGGCCCAATCGAGTCGAAATTGAGCACGAACATTCTTTAGGTTGTACGTAAGCTCCTGTGAAAATTTGGTAGCATTTGGACTTGTAGATATTGAGTTATGATCGATGCAAATTCAGGTTTTATGTAGGCTGTTTGGTTCGTATCGATTGGAACTGTCATGCTCGTATCGATCGTCATAGCTCTGTTCGTATTGATAGTCTTGCTCTATTCGTATCAATAGTTGTCTTGCTCTGTTCATATTGATAGTCTCTGCTTTGTTCGTATCGATAGTAGTCTTGCTCTGTTCGTATCGACAGTCTCTGCTTTATTCGTATCCATTGGTTGCATCTTACTTCGTATCACTTTTGTGCACTCTACTTCGTGTCAGTGACCAAGTGGACTAGGAATGACATACTGGCTAATGGATACGAAGAGAGTGGTTATCTGATGGATACGAACAAGGCCTTTCACGGAGGGATACGAACAGTCAAGGATGGATGGATACGAACAAAACCTTTCAACGGATGGAAACGAATGGTCGAAGCTGGATGGATACGATCAAGACCTTTCAGCGGATGGATATGAACAGTCGAGGCTGTATGGATACGGACAAGGCCTTTATGAACAGTCGAGGCTTGATGGATACGAACAAAGCCTTTCAGTGGATGGATACGAACACTCGAGGCTGGATGGATACGAACAAGGTGATTGCTGAAATTGCATCGATCATATCTTGAGCATACAAACTTTGATTGACTTGAAATTTGAAACGTGGGCTTTTATAGCTTTTCTGGTCCTGTCATATCAATTGTAGCTCAATCCTAACTCGGACAAAATTTACCGATATCCATAGTAGACTTGTGTATTAACGATCTCCAGGATGAACTATCCACGGTTTCTAATCAAGTTCTTGGCATCACGGCCTTACCAAAAGGTGGGATAACATTTTGTCCCTCCAAAACATGTCTTTTGGTAAAAGGCATGTTTTGAATAGCTTCAAATCCAACGTCATGAGTCAATGTTTTATCCATAGCTATAGTATCCTCAATCAAGCTCGTGGTTGTTCGAAGCCGAATCAGTATCCATTTCAACTTGTGGAAGTCAGTAGTCAAATCCTATGGCCTCTTTGGACCATTGACGGCCACTTTGGGCCTTTGCTAAGTCCATTCCAAACTTAATGATCGAATAGAAAGATCCTATCGCACTCCGGTGTAGCTTTCTATCCCTTGCACTCTGGCCCCAGCAAAGCGATGTCTTGGTCCTTCTAGACCGATCATAGCCTCTCTGGGCTCTTGCTAATTCCCATCCTGTCACTCTTCGGTGAAGAGGAAACAACGCCGAGTGAGCCGATCTTGTCACTCTCTGGCGAAGCGGCGGCACCTTATGCACTCCGATTCAGCATCCCTGAACATTAAGCAACGTCTTGGCCTAAATCCTAGGATGATTATAGCCACATCTAGTTGTTATCGAACCCCGATCCAATCACTCTTCGGTGAATGGGGAACGCCGTTAAGTGAGTTGATCCTGTTGCTCTCCAACAAAGCAACTCACTTCTTGCACTCCGGACCCTGACTCTCCGGGTAGGGTCATAAAGCGATCAATTTCAAATTGACTTTCAATATTCATCCTTTAACTTTTTGGTCAAAGGTTTATTTTATGAAATTCAAGATCATTTATTAATTCAAAATTTTCAATCACAAACAAAGGAAAAGTTAAATACTGCCTCTTCAGGGAGAGCGGTCTATTACCATCTCAGAGCATGCCTGGGGTTTCTCCGGTTCCCTTACATGTGTAAGTGGAATTGCCGTTTTATTTTGAAATCAAATCTAAGAAATTTATATAATCAACCAAAGTTCAAGTCCTGAACTTGGCCCTGGCTATCATGATCAATTGATGACGAGTCGTGATCCGATCCAGGATTAGTTATGTTGGGTGTAGGCGGTAGTTGCTCAGGTCCTACGATCACTGTCCGATCTCACACGTATTGTGGCAATCTACCACTTCTGACATGCTCTTCCACCTCATCCTTCAGATGGCGGCACTCATCGGTAGTATGCCCTTTCAGCTCATGGAATAGGCGTCACTTTCCACTTCTACGTTCCCATTCTGTGGGATCTCTCCTGGGTGGTTTTCGATAGGGGAGCTGCTCCCGAGTCTCCATGTAAATCCGTTCCGGGTTTGTAATCAAATTAGCATATTGTTTGAATCCGGTTTCTCAGAATTTCTTCCGTTTGTCAGGACCATCTTATCTATCATCCTACTTCTGCTTTCCTTTGTCTGTTCCAGACTGTTCTTTGGAGGTTCCTTCGCCTTGCACAGCGTTTATTTCCTGCCTTTTGGCGTGTGAATCCTCTAACTGAATGAATCTTTCAGTTTCATGATAGAATTCTCCAAGGTCTTGTGGTGGATCTCTTGCTAAAGAATCCTTAAATTCTGTACCTTCTACAACTCCTGCTACTACCACCATCAATCATCGATGGATCCGGGCAATCTACTAAAGCCACAGTCGCATTGAATCGTAACAGAAAATCTCTTATGGACTCTCCGGCCCTCTGTTTCATCGATGCTAAGGTCATCACACTCTTGGGTCGCGTTACATGGACCCTAAACTATCACATGAAGCATTCCACTAGCTCGTCCCATGTTCTAATTGATCCATTCTCTAGCTGCCTGAACCAAAGCGTGGCCAAATTTGTCAAATATAGAGGAAAACATCGTGCCATCACTTTCTCGGATGCTCCCAGCACTTCCATATGCCTGATATGTATGGTAATATGCATGGTCGGGTCAGATTTTCCATCATAAGCTTCCAACATGGGTAATTTGAATTTTGGAGGATTCCTTGCATTTCTAATATTCAGAGTGAACGGACTCCGACTAACTTCCTCTAAGCCTCCGCTCGGCAATCCTCCCCTCATAATCCATCACACTAATCCAGCCATTCATTCATCTCCATCCAGGGGTTGTCTTCTTAGCATGTTTCCATCCTGCCCTCCATGTCTCGAAGGGTATTTTGGGTAATATTGTTCATGTAGCTCATTCCCGTTGGCGTTAGCTCTAGCCTGCTGAGCTCCATCTATGGGTCTTCCAACGTCAGATCCCGAGGGCCTGCCCCCAGGTCCTTGTTGATTTCCTTCATTCTTTGCGTTCTGATCTTGTATTTGATCTCCAATGGTATCTGTAACTCTAGCTCCATGCCCTATTGTGGAAGCAACCATAGCCGGTCCAAGGTTCTATGCTTTGGCTGCCCTCATCTGCTCAAAGAAGCTCTGCATCATTTCTTATTGGCTCTTCAGCAATCTTTCGTTCATTGAATCCATCATATCCTCCACCTCGTTCCTAGTGATGTAGATCGAAGCTTAACCTGCTCCAACTCCAGAAGAGGCCTCTTGACTTCCCTCTTGTTGGCTCCTTTCTGCTCTCTGTCTTCTACTTAATTGCCTTGTCATGACTTTTTAGATCTGAATCCTTAAGCCTTCAAATCCAATATCCAAGCGGTGGAATCCCTAAGTTCAGTTTTCTCAGTGAAAGCACCAAAATATTTGCGCCAAAATTGATCACAAACCCCAAATATGGTGAAAGCACCAGTGTATGAACATAAATCAGCAGTATATGATTAGAGATTAGATCTAAATAATGTAGAGGATAAAAGTGAAGAATAACAAACTGAAAATGGAAAGAAGTAGACGGAGACACAAGATTTATAGTGGTTCAGCTATCTCCGGCCTACGTCCACTTCAAAAGATAATATTTTACTGACTTTGCTCACTGGTTATAGCAGATTACAGCAGTAGTTTCGAGTAAAGCAGTGAAATTTGAATACTATGGTGATTTCGGCAGAGTTTGGGCATGTCAGAATCAAAAGTCCATTTTCTGTAGGCTTTGGAATGCTATTTATAGGCGTAGGCTGCAAATATCTCGCTCAGATTTCGAAAGACTTCTTTTGGCACGTGTGTAGGCCCATGCGATCAATCTCATGTGATTTGCACTCGGTCCGTGATTGATACGAACCAATTTCTTATCGATCAAGGTTTGGCCCAATCGAGTCGAAATTGAGCAGGAACATTCTTTAGGATGTACGTAAGCTCCTATGAAAATTTGGTAGTATTTGGACTTGTAAATTGTGAAGTATGATTGATGCAAAATTGGGTTTTATGTAGGCTGCTTGGTTCGCATCGATTGGAACTGTCTTGTTCGTATCTTTCGTTATAGCTCTGTTCGTATCGATAGTCTTGCTCTGTTCATATCGATAGTCTCTGCTCTGTTCGTATCGATAGTAGTCTTGCTCTGTTCGTATCAATAGTCTCTGCTTTGTTCGTATCCATTGGTTGCATCTCACTTCGTATCACTTTTGTGCACTCTACTTCATGTCGATGACCAAGTGGACTAGGAATAACGTTATGGACTGATGGATACGAAGAGAGTGGTTATCTGATGGATATGAACAAGGCATTTCAACGGATGGATACGATCAGTCGAGGCTGGATGGATACGAACAAGGCCTTTCAGCGGATGGATACAGACAGTCGAGGCTGGATGGATATGAACAAGGCCTTTTAGTGGATGAATATGACAGTCGAGGCTTGATGGATATGAACAAGGCCTTTCAGAAGATGGATACAAACAGTCGAGGCTGGATGGATACGAATAAGGTGATTGCTGAAATTGCATCGATCATATCTTGAGCATACGAACTCTGATTTACTTGAAATTCGAAAAGTTGGCTTTTATAGCTTTTCTGGTCCCGTCATATCAATTGTAGCTCAATCCGGACTCGGAAAAAATTTACCAATATCCATAGTAGACTTGTGTATTAACGATCTTCAGGATGAACTATCCTCGGTTTTCAGTCAAGTTCTTGACGTCACGGCCTTGCCAAAAGGTGGGATAAAAATATTCACATTAATTATAATTAGGATGGTTGTTTGTTAATAGCGTAGTAGTTGTAGCGTAAGAGGTTGAAAAATGAAGGAATAGTAATTCCAAAATTTATGGATAATAACTACGAATTTAATAGACAATAAATTTATACTTTATAAAGAGCTAAAGGAATTAAACGAAGCTTATTGGAGAATTTAATATAGCATATATAGGGAAATTGAATAGGTATGATAAATGGATTTTGAGAATAGTAAATAAATATCATTAGAGATTGTTCAATTTTGACATTAATGACCAATTATCATGGGCAACTGACATTTATTAGACATAATAAGGAAACGAGGAAATTAAAACCTAAGCGTATAAAATAGGAAAAATTACGCAGTGAACAAGTAAGTGTTAATACCATTAAATACATGTAGAAGGCAATATAATTTTCATAGTAGGAAATTATATAACTTCAATTATATGTTTAGAATGAGCATGAGTTATTGGGCCTAGCCCAACACTTTGGCTTTGGATGTTTGGTTTGATTTAATGGATTGGGATGTGAGATCTTTAGAGTTACGCAACAGAATTCCACCCTTAACCTAGAGGCTACCAGAAATTGTGTATATTTATTACTAATGTAGGACATCTTCAACCATAGAACCTGTGGGGAAGGGATATGCATATGACCTGCTTCTGGGTCAAATGTATTAAGTGATTATTATAGCATCCACCCCACTCCCACTTAAGGAGTATTAAATGGTCAGGATTAGCGTTTAGGCGTGATAGTAGGAAATCCCGAGAGGAGTCCGCTTTGAAGTTGCGGTATTAATTGGCTATTGTACGGTCCGCCTCTTCCCATAAAGAAGTATTAAGTGGCTTAATGAGATTCTATGCGATGTCAGCTTGATGGCACCGGGGGGGGGGTCCGCATTGGATTAGGTTTAAATGATGAGGACCTACCTTGAATATAGGTATCAAGTCGAAGTCTGCCTAATTCCCATTAAAAAAATTAAGTGACTTAGGTACTTTCTCTCACATTGTTAGGACATGACTGGCGGTAGTTGCATGGGATTGGGAAAGGCCCTTGGCCTACAGTTGAGGGTAAGTTGTAGCGACCTTAGGCTTATAGTAAGAGGTATTTCATGTAGGGTGTAGATGAGATGCGTAAGTAGTACGAAAATTATATTATAAAGTCATATCTAGGTGTCATCCGTCACTATAACTAGGATCGATTGACTAGCAGTTATGTTGTGGAGGGCCCACTTCAGATGCTGAGGTATTAAATGGTTGTTTCCTCCCTATTTAAGAAGTATTAAGTAGTTGTAGGAATATATATAGTTATATATATATATATATATATAGTTATATCTCGTAGGAGGTTAGGCATATCGTGCACGCACCTAAGATTGAATGGATTAACCACAAATAAGACATAACACTTAAATATGAATCAATCAGCATGAATTTATGTTATGGATAGTATGAAATTCCCAGTCATCGGAAATGTTGTTCTGACCCCTTCTTATTACAACCTATATAATGGACTTGAATGGACAAACTACCGTTACCAGATAGGAACTGCAGATGGAGAAGTCTTCTCATTTATGCGCGGTGTTGACAAGGTAATTAGAGATTGAAGGAATAATAATGATGAAAGTCACTATGCTATAGGATTGTGTAATATGGATATTATCTAAACTACTTGTGCGGAATATAAAGTAAGTATATAGCAGTAAAATAAAATGACACCAGATATTTTTATACTGGTTCGAACTCCCATTCTACATCCAGTCCCAGACTCCTTCTGAAATTCTAACCAGTAGCCCTCACTTAACCTAGAGGAATTTGTTTGCACTGCTTGAGCAACCGAACGGGATTTTTTTGCCTGAGCAACCGAACGGGACTTCGATACAAATGAAACATTTTCTTGACTTTGCGTACTCTTGTTACAACATAGATTTTTCAAATGAAGTACCCTTCCTATAATATTTCCTCAAGTAAAATATGTATATTTGTGTGTACGTGAAGATAAAGAAGATTAGACTGCTTAAGAAATTTAGAATTATGATCGTATCTGTAAGCCATAGACAATTAAATATTCAAGAGAGTAGTAAATTAGAAAAGTTAATTCAAGTAAAGTAAGTAAGTGCATTGATCTTGAAAATCATGTTTATTTATAGCAGACAAAGAGTTAAAACCTGTGGTGAAAGGTTCTATTGAGCAGTAATGGATGTAACTATCTACGAAGAAGAAATCTATTCATGAAAAGAAGTGTCCCTTTATAAATATGACAGTTATAATTAGGTTAGTCGACTGGTCGAGGAACTTTAATCGACTGAATTTGAAAACATATACATGCACATGTATATGCACAGGATCAGTCGACTGAGTAAGCGCATTCAGTCGACTGGTATTTGAATTTTTATAAAAACAATATTCATTGGGTCAGTCAACTGCCTATGTGCATTCAGTCGACTGATCTTTGAATTTTTATAAAACAGTTTAGAAAGAAATTTAAATTCAGTTTAAATAATTTTCATCGATATGCGAGTGAGTTTAAACTACTTGAGGATAGATTTTTAAAACACTAACTTTGACTCTAAAACAAAATTCATACTTGATATACGATCTTCGAGTCTAGTCACCGTCGTAATTTGTAGTCGTAGATTTTTCGAATATTCTATCATTCTTATGTCGTTTTGATCGTCTTGGCTTGAACCAAAACCTGAGATCCAACATTCTCCTCCTTTTTGATTGATGACAACTCTTTTTGATATATTGAAAATGAGCAAAATCTTGACAAAAATCCTTATATAACTCTCCCTGAATCAGAGATGATATTTTCATTAAAACTGCCAGATTTTATTAGTATAACACTTCTTCTCCCCCTTGCTCATCAACAAAAAGGAGATATGTAAATGTATAAGAATATGTAAGTAATATACTATAATTCATAATTTTCACAATATAGATCATCATAAGAGCTTATACGAATAATGACGTACACAACAATATGAAATCACAAATTTGAACAAACTATGTGGTTACCATTGTTTCAAAATAAAACATACTATTGTTCCAAAGTACTTAAAATAAAAATAGTAAACCACTTACTCATCACCATTTCCATCGAAGCTTTCCTTCCCTTCGGTTTCTTCATCATCCCCACTAGAATCTCTTCATTTTCCACCTACTTCTTCTCCTTCTTTGAAAGTTGACCAAGTGAAATGACGTTGTGAACGCTTCCCTGGAACCGTAGGCACATGGATAGACGTGGAGGAGGATTGTCCATAAGATAGTACTTCCCAAATATTATTAAAAAAACCTTTGATGTTATTTCGCTTTGAGTTTACTTTGGTAACGGTTTTCTCAACACGGATAACAGTTGTCTCTACATGAGATAGTCACCTATCTAAAAACTTTTGGTTTCTAGAGATAATTGTAAAAGCTTCTCGTGGTTGAGCTTCCAGTCCAATCTCTTCAATTTCATGGAATTCTCATGGAGGTTGTGGTTGGAAGAGGAATGGCTTCGGTTTGTCGACCTTGTTTTCTAGAAGAAGGTTGGGGTTGACCTGCCGCTTATTTTTCAAGCCAATGTTCAGAGGTTATTATAGTGTGGCTTCGGTGTTGCTTTGGAAGAACTATGAGGCTTAGGGTTTTGGTGTTAAGAGAACCAATCGTGGAATAGTACGAATCGGGGAGATTAATTTTGAAATGATGAATAGTTCTCATGATATAAGCACCGTAGTGTATGGTTTTCATAAGGCATTGGTTAAAAGTCATAAATTCATCAAAAATTACCTTAGCTCAATTAACGGAACGTTGTCACCAAATAGCGTATAGCGATTAAAAATAACGCCTATAAACCTTCTCGTAGCTACTGGTACGAGGATTGATGGAGTGAGTAAGAGCTCAATGCATGATTCTAGTCTTTGGTCTAAGCTCTATTGCCTTGAGTTTTTTTAAGTCATTAGAGAGAAAAATATGGCTAGTTCTATCTTGGCTATCCATGTTAACTCCAATGTCAATTAAATCTTCTCCTTCGGAAGGGTAATTGAGAGTCATTCTTGGACGAGCAACGGGTAAGAATATCTTCACTCCACATACGACAATCCATATACAATCGTCGAGATTTTGAATATTTTGGTGATCCAAGTTGAGGTTCGCATAGAAAAGCTTGATAAGGAGATGATTTATCTTCAAGCTGTTGGCATTGTTATCGAGTAAGGATTCCAAACCACTTCTTCTAGCAAGGTTTTGGATTGCATAGGAGGTAAAATCGAGATATTTGACAAAAGAACCTTCAAAGATTCTTGAGTTTTCCATCTCATCGAATCTTTGTGCTGCCTTTCATTGCGAAGCCATCCTCTAATTTGTGATTCAAAGGGTCCAGCAGGGGAGGAGGAGGTCTTGCTCTTTTGGATGGCATTTTGAGTTAGGATTTGGAGAAGAAAAACTTTAAGATTGATGTATGGTTTTGGCGATTTCGGTGATGGAGATATATAGAGCGTGAAAGGGTAAACAAAATAATGAAGGGTTGTTTGATTTTATGAAGGTTATATTGTAAAATGAAGTGTCTATTTGCAAATAGAAATCCGATTTCCAGATTCAGTCGACTGGATATTCAATTTCAATCGACTGAATGATGATCCGAGACCTATTAAAATGTTGGGGAGCAAGTTTAGTCAACTGTCCTTATGATTCAGTCGATTGAATCTTTCCCGATAATAAATAGTTCATTTTTGGGGAATTCAATTGACTGAATTATGAAGTTAGTCGACTAAATGCAGGAAAAAATTTATGTTTAAAACAGTATTCAGCCGACTTTCTGGGATAATCAAGTCGTTTGAATTTATTGACAAAATAAACCATCATTTTTATTAAGAAAAGAAAATACACAATGATACTGAAAAAGAAAAAGAAAAATTAATGTAGAGACAAACAATAGAAAGAAAATTATTTAGAGGGTCTAGAAGACGTGGGAGTTGCATATTCCTCGGGCTTAATTCTGGTAATTTCTCATGCCTGTTGAATAGTAGAGCGATCCTATGAATTTGGAGAATAAGGTGGTCGCTGGCGGGATGGATTATGCACATAATTGTTTGACAGAGGGGAACTACAAAGTTTTAGAGAAAATTTCTCGAGTAGACTAAGTCTCCTGCCATGATTCTTTTGTTCATAGAACATCTCTCTTTGTATATTTAATGATTCTCTTTAATAATGATGTATATCATCTATTTGTTTAGCAAAAGATGGAGAACCAAAACCAAGATTCCTACGCACTCACTTAGATTCAGGTGTATATTCGGTATGGTAGTTAGGAGGGACTATAGGAATAGGCTTATAAATTGGAGTAGGAGATGTTAGATTAATAGAACCAGGATTTGGAGAGGAATAGTCTATGGAGGAATACTTTAAATTTTCTTGTGGAGATATGACATGATGATGAAAAATCTTGTGTAATTACTTATAAAATGATATGAAAAATAGAGCAAATATAGGTTTATATAAGACATAAATTTTCAAAAATCGCAATCAAACTAATGGTAAAATTGATAATGACCAGAAAAGAGATAATTGGTTAGAAAGTAAATCTAATGTGTGGTTTAAAATTTGGACTCTAAAAATAAAAAAAATATAAAGAGAGGTGAAGTATAGCTTCAGATGTGAAAAACAATATAGAAAAAGGAAATGCATGTAACTTCTAGCCATGAGACCAAAGATCGAGTGTTAGTGGCTCCATTTTTGAATAATATTTTTTATTTTTGAAAAAAACCAAAAAATAAAGAAATTACTTATAAATATTTTATCGATAAAATTCCTAGTTCTCTTCTTAATTTTAAAAAAGAATATTTTCATTTAATGGTTTTGTAAATATATCAGCCAGCCGGTTTTCAGAAGACACAAATTCTAATCTGACTATATCCTTTTCAATATTATCACGAAGAAAATGATGACGATTGTCAATATGTTTTGTTCGTGAATGATTTATAGGATTTTTAGATAAGTTTATAACACTTGTATTATCACAAAAAATAGTTGATTTAGATAAATTTATTCCAAAATCTTGAAGTGTTTGTTGCAAGTAGATGACTTGAGCACATGCTAAGGCAGTTGAAATATGTTCTACTTCATGTGTCGAGAGGGAGACACAATTTTGTTTCTTACTAAATCAAGATACTAAGGATTGTCCAATGAAGTGACAAGTCTCACTCGTACTTTTTCAATCTATCCAACGTCTTCCAAAATCAGCATCATTGTATGATACTAACTCGAAAGGATATTCCTTCGGATAGAAAAGTCCAAATTTTGTGGTTTTGCTTAGATAACGTAGTATTCTTTTCACCGCTCCCATATGTGATTCTTCAGGATTTGCTTGAATCTGAGCACATAAACAAAACTCTCATCATTATGTTAGGTCTATTAGCTGTTAGATAATGTAACGATCCAATTAAACTTCGATATAATTTTTTGTCCACATTTTTGCCATCTTCATCTCGATCGAGATGCATTGTTGTACTCATTGATGTTGATCTGGCAGAAGTATTCTCCATACTAAAGCGTTTAATTAGATTATTACAATATTTTTCTTGATTAATAAAAATTTCATTATCTAATTGTTTAATCTGTAATCCAAGAAAATATGATAATTCGCCGATATGTGACATTTCAAATTCTTTGGTCATTATATTAGAAAATTCCTGACATAACTTATCATTTGTAGAGCCAAAAATTATATCATCAACATAAATTTGAGTAATTAAAATATCTTTTTTAGTACGTTTAATAAAAAGAGTTTGATCAACCTTTCCAATTTCAAAATCTAAGTCTATTAGGTAGCTTTTAAGACGTTCATGCCAAGCACGAGGTGCTTGTTTTAGATCGTATAAAGCTTTCTTAAGTTTATAGACATGGTCTTGAAATTTATCATATAAAAATAGAGGAGGTTGTTCACATAAACATTTTCTTTTATATATACATTTAAAAAGCACTTTTAACATTCATTTGATAGAGTTTAAAATTATAAAAATATGCAAAGGCCAGTAAGATATGTATTGTTTCTGGTCGTGCGACTGGAGAAAATGTCTCTTCATAGTCAATTCTTTCTTCTTGATTATATCTTTGTGAAACTAATCTAGCTTTATTCCTAGTGATATTTCCTTGTTTATCAGCCTTATTTTTGAAGACCCACTTAGTACCAATGACTGTTTGATCACTCGGTCTAAGAACTAAGTTCCAAACTTCATTTCGTTCGAATTGGTTTAGCTCTTCTTGCATAGCTATAATCCAATAGTCATTAGTAGTGGCATTTTTAGGTTAAATGTTGGAAAGGAATACTACATGAGCCATTTGATTAAGTTGATTTCTAGTTCTGACATGTGAATTAATTTCTCCAACAACATTTTCTCCCCGGTGATCTCATAAAATCCTAGGAGAAGATCTTCATTCATTTTCATTATGAATAATGTTTTCATCTTCTTCAAAATTATGAACAATGTTTTCATCTAAAATTATTTCGAGTAACCATACTTGCAATCATCTTAGTCATTATCTCATCATCTTCAGGACTTTTGTTAAAGATAAAATCTTCATCGAAGGAAACGTGAAGTATTGCTTAGATTTTTTTAGTGTTTATTAAAGATTCGATAAGCCTTATTTCGTTCTGAATATCCTATGAAAATTCCTATATCGGATTTTGGATCAAATTTTCCAAGCTAATCTTTTGTGTTTAAAATAAAACATTTTGAACCAAAAAAATTTAAAATATGAAATATTTGATTTTTTTTTCATGAAAAAGTTCATATGGATTGTGTTTCGTTAGTGGTCGGATGGAAATATGATTTAGCATATAACAAGTAGTTGTTACAGCTTTTGCTCAAAAATGTTTTAGTTGAGTGCTTCTATTTAATAAAGTTCTTATACTTTCTTGTAAGGTTTTATTTTTCCTTTCTACAACTCCATTTTGTTGTGGTGTTCTAGGAAAAGAAAAATTATGGTAAATTCCCTTTTATTACAGAAATGTTCAAAAACTTCATTTTCAAATTCACCTCCATGATCACTTCTAATGTTTTTAATTTTTGAATTTTTGAGATTTTGAATTCTTTTAGCAAAGATTTTGCAATTTTCAGAAGTATCACTTTTATTTTTCATAAAAATAGTCCAAGTATATCTTGAATAGTCATCTACTATACCAAACACATATTTGCTATGGTTTATGGATCGAACTTGAGTGGGCCAAAAAGATCCAAATGCAAATTTTCAAGTGGTTGTAATGTAGAAATATTTTTCTTTGATTTAAAGATGATTTTGATATTTTTCCTAATTGACAAGCATCACAAATATTGTTTACTTTAAAATTCATTTTTGGCAAACCTTTTACTAATTCATTTTTAGATAATTTGTTTATAGCTTTGAAATTTATATGACAAAATCTTTTATTCCATAACTAACGATCATTTTCTTTGGCTATTAGACACATATTAATGTTGTAATTTATATTCACATTTAATACATATGTATTTTTATCTCTAAAACCTTCAAAAATAAGATTTTTATTTTGATAAAAATGCTACACTTATCTTCCGAAAACGAAATATTGAATCCTTTATCATACAGTTGGATGATGCTATGTAAATTTTGTTTTAAATTTTAACTAGCAAGACATTTGTTATAAGAGGTAAATTAGATATATAGTTCTTGCTCACATCGCCTTTGCATATGATGTATCCTTTAGAGTTGTCTCCAAAAGTGATAGATGCTCCATCTAAATAGATAATGTTTGTTAGCATCTCTTTGTATTAAGTCATGTGTTTTGAGCAACCATTGTCCAATATCCATTTTCCTCTCTTTTTAAGTGGTACCTGCAAAATATAGAGTTAACATTGGTACCCACCTTTTCATTTGGGTTCTAAAAGTTAGGTCCTTGGAAACCAAACTCAAGAGAGTTTAGAATTCCATTTGAAAATAAAATCTTTATTTTATAAACATTTTCTATAAAAGATTTTATATATTTGTTTCTAATCAAAGAATTATTGGTTTTAGGAACTCATATCTTAATTGTTTTAGAATGATTTTCGGTTATCAATACCGATTTTGCAATATTACAATTTTTCCTTTTAAAATTATTTTTGAGAAAAATGTGTGATCCTCTGAAATAGAAAAGAGCACACATGTGTGTGTGTGTGTGTGTGTCTATATACATATATATATATATATATATATATATATATATATATATATATATATCATAAGATAAGGTTCTTCCAACGTACTTGGCAAGTAGCGAATCTAAGTACGAAGAAAAAACAAACGTACCCCTAAAATGAGCACCGGCATGACCATCGCCTATTACACCCTAATACCGATCCCCGGCATGGCCACCGCCCGATATTAAAATGTAAAAAGTACCCGAAAAACTTTGGAATATCACATAGCTGATGATACTAGAAGCAGCTCCATCTAAGAAGGAAACTCCATGCTACTGACTCGGAAGGAAAGGAAACGCGAATGTTCTGAAATGGAACCGCGAATGATCTGGAATGGAAATCTCTACTCTGAAGACTTAGTAAAACTAGAAGGAGAGCCTAACTGAAAAGTGAATCCTCTTGAAAATAGATTATGAAGATGAAGATGTACTGAGAAGAACCCATCACTGCAAACAACAATTCTGCAAACAACAATCTTGTATACCTGCAAAAAGAAACTAACACCATATCTAGCCCAAACCTGTATCTAGAAAGGAACTAAAGAAAATAGTTAGAATGATATACATATATGTATATAAATGATATATATATATATATATGGAATAGAAGTAAAGATACAAAAGTTAAGCTAATAGGACAAAATAAAATGAAGATTAGAAAAAAGACTAAAAAGAATCCATGGTCAAATGAAGCTAAAGATCTACAAACTAAAATAAGCAAAAACTAAAACAATAACTAAAACAAATCAAAATTTAGCCTTATGGTCCTTTGATCAAAGATATTATGACATATAGTGAAATCATCAAAGTCTGGAAAAAAAATTAATACTACAATTGTTAGTGTTAAAAATATTATTTTAATGTTTAGTTTAATATTATTATTAACCTTATTAACATATTCTTTAAATAGATTATTTTTAGCTAATTTATATTTAGGATTAGAGATCCAATTAAAACAAAATGAAGAAATTATGAAAATTACTTTATTAAAATGATTTTTATTATTTTTGAAAATTCTCTGATTTCTTTCAAACCAAATATATCAACAAATTATAATGAATAAAGTGTCATGTAAAAATTTAGTTTCGTTTTTGAACTTAACTCAAAAACTATTCCAATAGTATTCACAATCAGAAATTTTAGTTGGTAGACTAAATTTAAAGATTTTAAAGGCATTATTCAGAATGAAATAGGTATCCATGCAATCATAGTATACATGTTTAATATCTTCAAAATGCAGATTACAAAAAAATAACATTTATTATCAATTTTCATTTTTTTTCTTTTTAAAAATTCTGTAGTATTTAGATTTTCATGCATAATTAATCACACGTGAATTTTAGATTTAGGAAGAGCATCTGATTTCCAAAAAAAAATTAAAAGAGATATTGGTTACACCTGTATATGTAATAAATCTATAAAAAAAATTAGAAGTATATTTCTTAATCTTATCTTATTCCTAACTAATATTATCATTACCATTATTAATATTATATAGATTTAATGTAGCATAAAGCAAATAAAGCTATCTAAGAGTTGTACCTACTAAAATTCTGTTAAAACTAAAATTCTAAGGAGGGTTATTTTCGGGAGAAAAAACTTCTATAATTAAAGCATTCTTAATATTATAGATTTCACATAGCTCTTTAAATTCAATCCTAAGAGGGATAACGGAAATCCAACGATCATGCCAAAAAGAAGTACTATTACCTGAATGAACTATTATATTAGTACCTAAGTTAAAAATCTCATGACATTTTAAACAGATTTCCAAAAATTAGATAGTTTACGTATGACTATAGGAGCAATTTGATATAAATTATTGCTGCCCTTATTGCAATATTTAGAAATGATTTCTTTCCAAATAGAATTATCATTAATATCCTTAAACTTTCATAACCATTTACCTAACAAAGACAAATTCATATTACGCAAATCTATGACTACTAAACCACCATCCCCTTTGGATTTACAAACAGTTTTCTAATTTACTAAACATTTAATACTGCTATTAGAGTTTATCCCACTTCGTAAGAAGTCCCTTCTTATTTTATCTATTTTATCGATCATCCAATCTGGAAAAAGTTGCACGGACATTTAATAGATCGAGAGAGCTGATAAAATAGAGTTTATTAGATTTAATCTACCCGCTCTCGATGAAAACCTCTCATTCTAATTAGAAATCCTATTTTTGATTTTATATATGATAATAAACCAGTTATCGTGTTTAAGTTTAGTAGGTCTAATAAAAAAAACCAAGACAATCAAATGGAAAATTCATAGTTTTACAATTAAGCGTATTAGCAACTAAATTTTCAACCTTTTCAAAACCACTTAAAACTAAAACTGAAATTTTATCAAAATTTAAGTATAAACCTAATAGTAGTTCTAAACTATATAAAATAAATTTATGAGCAATAACATGTCTAGGCAAGTGGGATGTAATAAGCAAGGTATCATCTGCAAATTGAAGGATGGATATACCGTTACACAAGATATTGTTACCAACATTCCCCAAAGGTCCATTATCAACCATTCTTTTAATTATCCTAGTGAAAACATCTGTGACTAAGTTAAACAAAAGAGGTGATAAAGGATCACCTTGCCTTAAACCTCGCTTATATTGAATTTTATTACCTAAATACCATTAACCATAATACTAGAGTTACAAGTTCTAAGTAAATTCATAATCCAATTAATCCATCTATGACTGAAACCTCTAGCAAGAAATATATAAACTAAGTACTCCTAATCAACTGAATCAAAGGTTTTTGCAAAGTCTAATTTTAGAATTGCACAAGTTATATTATTATTACAATAGTGACTAAAGTATTCTTGAACAACAACCACATCATCAGTGATATTTTACCCCTTAATGAAAGCAGTTTGTGAACAGTCAATTAGATCGTTCATTCTAATACTAAATCTATTAGCTAAAACTTTTGAAATAATTTTAACCGAACAGTTAACTAATGAAATCGGACTAAAATCTTTTAAATTTTTAGCACCTACTTTTTTGTGCAATAAAATAACAGTTGCAAAATTAAATCTTCCTAATTGCAAATTTCCATTATAGAATTCGTTGAACATGCTAATTAAATCAAAATTTAAAACATCCCAAAATGTTTTATAAAAGAAAATAGAGAATCCATCTGGACCCAGGGATTTATCATCTTGTATGTCATTAATAGCTTTCTGAATTTCCTCTTCAATAAAAGGATTATCTAACTCAGAAAGATCAACATTAGAATAAGAAGGATAAAGATCATTCCACCTAACATTAATTTTTTTTTATTTTTATTACCAATAATATCTCTATAATAGTCTGTAAAAGCTTATTAAGATATCTTTGATCGACTAATTCTTTATTATTCACAAAAATAGAATTAATCATATTACTACGTTTTCTACTATTAGCCATGTTATGAAATTTTTTTGGTATTATTGTCACGTTCATTTATCCACTAAATTCTAGATCTTTATTTCCACATAACCTCCTCTTTTTATAAAATAGAATTAAGGTATTCTTTTAGATTAGCGAGAATGTTACGCTCACTTAAATTTAGTTGTCTGGTTTCTTCTGTCTTGTTTATTTTAAGCATCTTAGGAAGTATATTTTCTTTTTTAATTTTAATATTACCGAAAACATTCTTACTCCAATTTTTAAGAAAATTCCTAAGACCCTTCAGTTTTAAAATAAAAAATTTAGATGAATTATACTTATTTCTAATATTATAAAAACTCATAGAAATCAACTTATTTTTAATTAAATTCAGAAAATTGAATTCTAATAACCATATTGTTTCGAATTTAAAAGATCTACTAGTAACTCCATGTTGCCCACAAGTGAGAATAATAGGATAATGATCAGAATAAGTGTAAGGCAAACCAGAAACTCTACAAATAGGAAAATTATCCTCAATTTCATTAACGAAAAACCTATCAAGTAGAGCCATAGATGGGGACTCCCTAGTATTACTCCAAATAAAATCTCTATTAGAAAGAGGGATTTCAAATTAGAATTAATAATAAATTGGTCAAATTCCTCCACGGTAGAGAAATCACCCTCTCGTGGTGAACGCTCTTCTATAAAACGCGTAACATTGAAATCCCACCCCCCCCCCCCAAAATCCAAGAACCCGGAGCAAAAGATCTAAACTTTAGACATTAGTCCCATAAAATCTCAAGATCCATTTTTGAGTTAGGCCCATAAACATTAGAAATAATTAAAAAAGAATTATCACTAAGATTAATGAGAATAATATGCAAAGAGTGTTGCTTGGAAATACATTGGAGCAGTTTAAAATAGTTATCTCGCCACCCAATCAGTAAACCCCCAAAAGCGCCTATAGAAGGTAAATAAGCTTATTTTCTAAAATGATACCCACCTAATCTTGTATGAAAACGAATATCGGGACATTCAATTTTAATTTCCTGTATAAGTGCAATGTCAATAGAATAGTTTTTAAAAAAAACCTCTAACCTTGTCACACTTATTTAAATCATGCAAACCTCTGATATTCCAACTAATAATCTTCATATACCAATAGATCTAGCCCTATCAAATTGTCTACTTCTAATATACTCTAGATCTACCTCAACATCAGAATAAATGAAAGTGGTATCACTAGCTAACCGACTAAAGTCATAAGAAGACAAAACACCTAAAGCATATAATGAATACGTACTACCCAAATCAGAGTGTATACCTGAGCCTGAATTCCTAGCACCGCTTGTAGAACTCGAATCAGGTGACCACTCGTAGACTGAGACTGACTACAACGGATCCTAGCACTACGTCGAATTAGCTTTCAAATCATGATTTTCTACTAAAAGAGCATTATTCTTTGCCTTATGAGTTTTTATTTCTTGACTTAACATAGAGAGTTGAGATGTCGTATTAGAACAAGATTCTTAAGAAGCTTCAAGTTCTTCTTCTAAAATTTCTTTCTCATTTCTTAACATATCTACCTCAATTTCAGTCCTATTCAATTTTTCAAGAGCGTCTTTATACTTTCTTTTGATGTTTCTTAGTTTATCAATAATTCAAAATTTATTTCCACTAAATCATCAAAAGTTAAATCACTCATCTCATCATTTGTGGCCATAAAATAAATATTGCCTTGTTCAAAATCGCTATCTATTTCACTGTCTGATGGCGAAGATGATTCTGAAACATCCCATTTAACAAAGAAGGCTTTCTTTTTGAATATGTCTTCCTTATTCTTCAATTTGCCTCACTTTCGATCAGGATAGTCTTTCTTGATGTTCCCTTTCTTGTGATATTCATAACATTATAGAGCTGAAAACCGTGGCTTGTTGTTGTTATTATTACTGCTGAAGTTGTCCTTGTTGTTTTTGAATTTATTTCTCTTTCTGAATTTCAAAATCATTTTGAAATTCTTAGCAATAAACGCCATATCTTCCTCATCTAAATCTGGTTCATCCTTTTCTTCTTGGAATGCTACTTCTTATCTTGTGCATGTACTCGTTTTTCCTGGAGATTAACTTCATAAAACAATAGATTTCCTATCAACTCTTCTAGTTTAATGATTGAAAGGTCATTAGCTTTATTGATTTCTAATACTTTTCATTCCCACTCATCCGTTGAAGAGTTGAGGATTTTTGAAACAATATCAAAATTTGAATATTTTTCTCTTAATGCTAAGTGAGAATGATATATGTCTTGAAAACTAGAGCACATTTCATTTATGGTTTCATCTTGCTTCATTTTGAAATTCTAAAATAAATTTTTGAGCATAGAAATCTTACTTTTCTTTACTATATTTGTACCTTCATGTGTAATTTTAAGCGTATGTCAAATTTCGTAAGCAGTATTACACATGCTAACTCTATTGAACTAATTTTTGTCTAATGCACAAATAACATATTCATAGCTTTGACATTTGCAATAGCATCTAGTTTTTCTCTGCTAGACCATTGTGAATATTCAGTAGTAGGTATGTTATATTCTACTTGAGTAATATTCCAGGTTTCATAACCATTAGCTTGCATATAAATTCTCATTCTGGTAGACCAATAGTATAGTTTAACCTGTTAAATAGTGGTAGTCGTGCAGTAGATTGACCTTCAGATAATGTTATGCTAGTGTTGTGTTCCATATTACTAAAATATCAGATAACTGTGTTACGGTTAAAAGATGACCTCGCTCTGATACCAAATGAAAGTCACTGTGCCATAGGATTGTTGTGACGCCCTACCCCAAGACCTACATTAACAAATAGTATTACTAGGTAATACTGTTTGCTAATGCATAGAATGGGGCTGGATAGGAATAACCATCTATAACTTTGTCTTAAATATCTATTGAATACGTCGACAAATGCCATATTTTTTCTATCTCAAGTGGATCGACATATCCAATAAATACTTAATACAATGCCATAGGTGGCTATAGGATCTATCAGAACAAAATACAACAACTTGAATGTAAAACACATCACGGAACAGTAGATCATCACACACACATATATACACATATACATATACATATACATCACAGAATATACAAAATGATACATGTCAAGTGGTATAGCAACCAAAAAATACTAGCGAGTCAAAAGAATATACATATCAGAGTAGCAACCCAAAAAGGACTACACAAAAATTTATAACAAAAAGAGCTAGCAGAATAGAGTCCATGTGGAAGCAGAATAGGCAGATGTACCTAACGTGAAACACCTCAGTCTGACCCGAGTATAAAATACACGGGCCAGTCTAGCTAAACAAATCAATTAACAGAGATAAGCGATAATATGAGCATAGTGATAATGTGATAATATTCTCGAGCGAGAAGACACAACTAAAGTGTATGATGACATCAAGTGATAATATGGTATCACTACACAAACATATAATCTCAAAAGAGATAAAATAACCCATAAGACACTAAAAGTGGCAAGCCTCATATCATCGACATTCATAAAACGTCAAATATGGTTTAGGGCAAAACCTAAACCCGTCATGTTGGCAAATCCAAAACATGCATAAAGTGATCCTATCTCAAACACGCCATAAGGCAAATATATCCCCAAAGAGGAGAATAAAATCTCAAGTAAACGCCAAAAGGCAAATCTCATATAATGCCAGTGTAGGCAATTCAAATCTCAAAAATAGAACTTCCAAGAGTTCAAATTCCCTAAAGGTAATCGCCACAAAGATATATCTAATGGTTCAAAGTACCAATTCCAGGAAGGGGCGATACATTAGGGAAAATAGTCAAAGAAACCATCTTAAAAGTGTTTGCATGTGCATGTGGCCGAAGCCTTGCCAAGTACTGTTATCTCAAATAGGTACCTCGCTCGAAGGTAAAATATCATAGTGACAAATACTTCACAATGGAAAATACACCGCAATGGAAAATACGCCGTAATGGCAAATGTTTCAAAGACAAATGCACTGCAATGGGAAACGCCGCAATGGCAATGACCCGAAGGTCCGGTACGGGCACGCTACAATGGCAAATGTGTCACAAACTCTCGAATAGGAACCCGAATAGTCTTAACGTGCGTCCCACACCACACGTTCGTACTAAACGGTTTACTAACCGCTAGTAAATTTCACACTCAAAACAGTAAAAAGTTTTTCTCATCTCATCGGTAAACTCAATTCGAAGATCAAAACGATCAAACGAACAAGTCAGGAATTAACCGATAAGATAAATGTATATGTCACATACCACATGTTTTACCAAACCGTTTAATTCTCTTTCTCATTCGCTCGAATAGTGCAAAAACGTGTATTTTATACAAAAAATTATTTATTTGAGAAAACTAGCGTTTAAAACCATTTTCCGAAATCAATTTTTGAAGATGTTATTTGAAAATTCCATTATTATAAAGAATAAATAGATTTTGTAGCTTAAAATAATTTAAAAATAGTACATAATAATTATTTTAAAACCAATTTTTTTTAAAATTATTTCAAATTTTTTTGGAACAATCCATGCTCGAAATCAAAGAAATCACTACAAACTGCCATTCAAATTCAATTCAAATTTGAATTTCAAATTCATCAAAACTTGGCTAACCTATTGATGGGGATCATAGCTCTCAAAATATCTCAAAAATATCATCAAAACCAAACGAGAATAAGAGTAAAATGGAGCTAATACAATTCAAAGTTCAATGATTGTTGTTGCTGTCATCTTGCTCTCAGGACAACAATATACAACCATAATTTCGACCAAGCAAACTTAAAAATTCTAAAAAACACAATGAATTAAAATTGTATCACATGATCTAAGCTTTTCGAAACATCCAAAATTATAAAATTCGGTTAAGAAACGAAGAAGTTATGACCAATTTCGTTTCAGTTTCAAACATAGAGCAAATATTGGTTTTGCTCTCATGGTAGTAGTAAAAAATTCGATTTTGACACAGCTAACCTCAAAATTACAGAAAAATCAACATATGAAAATTGTAATAAGGATTTGTGCTTTTTGAAACATTAAAAATTATCGAATTGCAATCAAAAACGAGAAAGATATAGCTGAAACAATATCAGATTCAAACTCAGGGAATTCTGTCAAAGGCAGAACTATACTTCTGTTTTCAAATCTATTTCATGTCAATCAAATGGTAAAATATCATAATGTAACTTGAAGAGAAATTATTACTTATTGAATCTAGTTTCCAGCAACAAAAAAATTGACCTAAATTGGATAAGAGACGAGTAATATATGGCTAAAACACTTCTCAAGCCTGTGATTGTTATTGCCATCAAATTGCTCTCCGGAAAGCAACAAAAAAGCATAATTTTGAGCAAGAAAACATCAAAAATTTGGAAAACTCAAAGCATTAAACTTGTAACTCATAATCTAAGATTTTGAGAACATCCAAAATTATCAAATTCGGTTAAGAAACAAAGAAGTTATGGCCAACTTCGTTTCAGCTTCAAAAATGGACAGAATTCAGTTTTTGGATTGAGCACAAAATATGATCAAAACTTGATCTTTATAGCTCCAAATATCCAATTTTACACTAAATATGAATAAGCAAGATTTTTCACAGCTAGAGTGAGTGAAATTACTCACCTTAGGGTTTGTTAGCAGCGAATTAAATGATTTTGTTTGCAAAGAAAAGAGCTTGGCCTCAAAAGAGCTTCAATGACCTGAAAATGGAATGTAAAGAGACGTGCAAAACCCAATTCTTCAATTACACTAAACGACTCTTTTCAAAATTAAAATTTGATGAAGGAATTAGGTTTAGAGATTTATTACCTATCTAAATTGATTTAATTTGTTAAATTACGGCAAGGATTTGATGAAAAAAAATGGAGATTTGGCTTTGATTTCGAAGGAGGAAGATGAACTTTTCATTCTCTGTTAGTTTCTGGAAGAAGCTATTTTGATACGTACAGGAAATGAGAAAATCCTTTTGCTCTTTTCCTCGTCAAGGAATAAATGGGCTTACACCCTAATACAATAATTAATTAGCCCGAAAATAATTTAAAACATAAAATTCTATTATACACAACATAAACACAAGTTATACTATACACACACACACACAATGCTTTCACTTTATAAAATCATACAACATATTGTTATGTACCAAAAATTTGTTTTACATCAAAATAAAATATTATTTAGCTATAAAAGTTTATTTTCATTAACTAAAACTCTTATTCTAATTAAATGCACAAATTACACAATTATTACTTAAAACTTCATTTTTAACTTCAAAACTTAAACCACCATCTATGGCATTAAAAACTTCAAAAATTAAAACTTCATCTTTTCATTTAAGTAAACCACCATTAAGAATTACATAATTCTTTTAAAAATTATTAAAAGAAGTAAATGAGTAATAATTAATATAATTATTGCATTTTCTCTAAAATAAGGTCATTTTCCATTTATTATCAACCCAACAAAATAAAATAATCCTTGAAATTTTATTTTCTCATTTTAAATTCCAATATTCGCCGTTTATTCCAAATAAACAGTTTAATTTCTTCAATTTTAGTTCAAATCACAATATTAAATTATAATTATCATTACAATTCAATATTGACAGGTAATCTCCAACCCAGGGTTATTACAATCGTGTAATATGGATACTATCTAAACTACATGTGCGAAATATAAAGTAAGTAAATAACAGTAAAATAAAATGATACCGGATGTTTTTATGCTGGTTCGAACTCTCGTTCTACGTCCAGTCTCATATTCTTGCTGGAATCCAAACTAGCAGCCCTTATTTAACCCGAAGGAATAGGTTTACACCGTTTGAGCAACCGAACAGGACTTTGACCACCTAAGCAACCTAACAAGATTTTCCCGCCTGAGCAACCGAATAGGACTTTGATACAAATGAAATGTTTTCTTGACTTTGCAGGCTCTTGTTAAGATATAGATTTTTCAAATGAAGTACACCCTTCCTATAATCTTTCCTCAAGTAAAATATGTATATTTGTGTATACATGTAGGAAGATTAGATTGCTTAAGAAATGTAAAACTATGATCGTATCTGTAAGCAATAGATAGTTGAATATTCAAAAGCGCGGTAAATTCAAAAAAGTTAATTCAAGTAAAGTAAGTACGCGCATTGATCATGAAAATCATATTTGTTTATTGTAGACAAAGAGTTATAACCTCTGTGAAAGGTTCTATCGAGCAGCAATGGATGTAACTCTCTGTGAAGAAGAAATCTATTCGTGAAAATAAGTGTCTCTTTATAAATATGACAGTCATAATCAGATCAGTCGACTGGTCGAGGAATTTCAATTGACTGAATTTGAAAACATATATGTGCACATGTATATGCACAGGATCAGTCGAATGAGAAAGTGCATTCAGTCGACTGGTATTTGAATTTTTATAAAAACAGTATGCATAGGGTCAGTCGACTGCCTATGTGCATTCAGTCGACTGATCTTTGAATTTTTGTAAAAACAGTTTGAAAAGCAATTTAAATTAAATTTAAATAATTGTCATTGATATGTGAGTGACTGTGAACTACTTGTGGATAGATTTTAACATATATGAACACTAACTTAGACTCTAATACAAAATTCATCTTGATACACAATCTTCAAGTCTAGCCGCCTTCATAATTTGTAGCTGTAGATTTGTCGAATATTCTATCATTCTTATGTCGTTTTGATCGTCTTTGCATGAATCAAAATCTGAGATCCAACAAATAATTCCAAGGTAGCAGTCTCAACCGGTGTTGTTGTTCTATAATATTTTTCTATTCCACTATGAGTTTATATTGATTGTGCTCTAGTATACTTGTGTTTATTACATGTTACCAAAACCAACGATCCATACCCAAATGGACATGAGATTTGATTTAGTTGAAATTCAGGATTATTAAGCTACAGGTTGTTACAAGCTCCATTCAACTACTTATTATGGCTATTTATTTCTTTTACTGTAACTACTTTGTCGTCGAGAGTTTCATATTCAATATCTTGAACTCGTAGAAATGACTTTCATAGAAAACAATTTTCTATATCAAACTACATTTGGAATAGAAATCATATTTTCTATTCCATATTAAGTATCTTATTAAATTTTATACAGTTTTAATTTTTGGTATCCTTTATGAAGGAGAAGTGGCAATTCACTTTTTTCATCCCAACCATGTCTATTTTACATCCACTGTCGAACATTTGCTTTCTTTTCAAAATGGTCGAATCGTTAAAAAGGCAAATATACTACAAGATCGCACCAAATTCTTTACAAAAGAGCATTCAAATATTCTTGGCGATTTAAAACGGTTGAATATGTTGCACTTTAGTAAACTGATCAAAAATGACATTTAAGTGGTTGAACTTCTACAATGGTCTTTAATCCTTAATCTTTTATTGTTTTCTATGCAAAAAAATTCTCGTTGTATTCAATCATATTGAATACATGATTTTGCACTATTGTTTACTTGCTCAACTCGAGCGATTTTATGAAACGATCATTTGCCATACAAATTTGGTATATGATCTAATATGGATCAAATATGCCTATCCATCCATTACTTTAGGGTTCAACACTCATAAAAGACAATGCAGAGTTTCAGGTATATAAATAAAATTGACTCGGTTAAGAATGAATTCGGTAATAACTTATTAGTAAGTATATTCTATATTTCTTTATCAATCGTAATAACTTGTCGATAAACAATTTTGTCAATTTCGTCGCATAAATTTATCAACGTGGATAATTTTAATTTGTATACCATGCATCCTTACAACATCTGAAGGTTAAATTATGACATTTCATTTTTCTAGTATAGCTCCCATTAGATTTTTTTAATATTATTCAAAACCTTAAGAGAAACATGGAAATATTTTGATTTCTCTGGTGGGTGTTAGGACTCACTTGCCTTGGGATTCGGACCTTGAGTTTTATCAATAAATTGTAGGCTCGCAAACGATGGATAATCCTTTATCGGTTGTATTATATATAGCTTCTAACTATGGTCGTTGTCCTAATTTCAATCTTGAGTTCGCTCAATAAGACTAAAAGCCTATTCATTTATACCTAGCATTTCACGATGGTCTAAGTATAATGCACATACCTTGAGTTTTCTAATAAATACATGGATGCATCTTTCCTTATCTAGCAATTTATTGATAGTACTGCATGTAACATGCCTATCTTAAGTTTGCTTGACAACCAAAGAGTAAGTAAACTTTAATTATAAATGGTAAAGGTTAACTCTATATTACAGATTCATAATCTTTAATATATTTTGAGTGATGTTGACTTAAGAAATAATATATTTCCTATGAAATACCCTCCTGATTCAAGTGTTGGATACATCTAAAATCGCGGTATATGTACCATAAGATGTATTTACACCATAAATCTATTTTGGGTTTATTTTCGTCCCACTTTCGTTATATTTATACTTATATGGTTATGTAAGATTTATTTATTTAATTTTTATGACTTAACTAACTTATACAATATATACATGTATCTTTATTAATTAAATCATATTTAATTATTATCAATTAAATCATATTTAATTCTTATCAATTAAATCATATTTAATTAATTTTCAATTTTATTTAATTAACCAATTTAATAGATTTTATTAAAATTTTCAAATTCTATATTATTAATCTTAAACTATTTAAGACAAATGACCCACTATTGCATTTATAGTTGTTATATATACAAATCAAAGTATCCTATGTCACTTTATTAACTTTTAATTAATTAAGATATTTGATAAATCCTATTATTTAATTAAAAGTTTAATGTATTCATCTTAAGATAAATATATGGCTATAACAATTATAATTACGTGCATATATATCGCTACATATGTATATATTTACATTAATTAACATTTAATTAATATATTTATCAAAAGAATTATTCATTTATCAAAATATTTTTAGTAAATTTGAAAATTTTATTTATAATCTGCCTTAAACAATTTAAGATAAATACATAGACATATATCATTATGTATGTTTATTTTAATTAATTATTTATTTAATCTAACTAATTAAATATTAAATAATTTCTGAAAGTATAAATTTATTTTCAAAATCATTTGGATAAATTTTTGATTGTTTTTAAAAAAATTCATTTAGTATTTTAAACATAAATTTTAAATTTTAAATATATTTTAGATTTTCATATTTAATTATGAAAATTAGCCTAAGGCCAAAACCAATTTGGGCCTTTATAGTTGGACTAATCTTTTGGACTTACTCTACCAATTAGGCCAGACTGGTAGCCGGGGAGGGAAGAATACTTGATTATTCAATCCAAGGCCTAGACACTATTTTTCTAGACACCCATCAAATAAGTAGTAGTATTGACTAAAAATTTTGCCGACCTTGGAATTAGACAAATGAATTTGTATTAGCAAAAGTTACTTGGTAACACTAGGCTTATAAATGGAAAACGAGAAGTAAATGAGAAAAAAAAGTAAATAACACAAGGTATAAAGCGATTTGATAAAAGCTTCCAATTCCACTATAAAGATCTTTTACTGTGCTTATCTCTTACAAACTATTAAATAATAGTAAAACAGAAAATGTTTATGCTCTCCTATTATTTCTAGGGATTTTCTCCACTCTCATTCGTTCCCCCCGGATATTTTACTTTCAAATCACTTTGGTATATTATTGTTATAGTTATTATAATGTTTCTATTGGTTCTCCTTTCTACCATTTTATATTTAAATATAAACGTTAAATAATTTTTGTAATTATTCGCAAATTGCTCTTCTTTTCTTATTTTGCATTTATGTCCATGTGTTAAAATTAATTAGATGATATTAAATAAATTTTAAAATAAATTTAATTAACAAATATTTGTTAATTGATTTAATAAATTCTTAAAAATGACAATTCAACGTGTATCCTACATTCATATTAAAAAAACGATGAAACTAATTTTACATTAAAGTCCATATAGCTTAAAATTTACATGATTATATACCACCATTTAATGGTTTTTACAATTATTTGCAGGTTTCTTATATTATTTTACATTCAAGAACATATATATTTAAATTAATTAAGTAAACTTAAATTTAATCTTTTTAAATAAATTCAATTAATAAATATTTATTAACTAATCTAATGAATAGTAAAAATGACAATTTAGTGTGTATAGCACAATACTATTGATAAATATGATAAAACTTCTTTCCATTTAAGTCTTTATGATTCAAATGTTTTACAATTATATACAAAATTTTATCAAATACCATTAAGTTATTCAACATTTAAGTTCACAAAATTTCTTTCCTTTTAAAATTATCAATTTAGTTCAAATAAATATGTATAGCACAATCCTATTGATAAAAACGATAAAACTTCTTTCCATTTAAGTCCTTATGATTCAATTTTTTTACAACTATATATAAAATTTTATTAAATACCATTACGTTATTCAACATTTAAGTTCACAAAATTTCTTTCCTTTTAAAATTAGTATTTTAATACAAATAAATATATACATAATATTTTCCTTTCTAAAATTGGTATTTCACAGCAAGCAAATATTTACATAATATAACATTTTTCTTTCAGAATTTGGTATGTCAAGTGGATTCTATGTCAATAATAAAATTTAATTTTGTGAAAAATGACAATGCAATTAATGGTAATTGGTGAATGTCCATATTCTATGATGTTGAAAAATAATAAAAAGTTTATGTTAGAATGCTTTTGTAAAAGAATTACAATTTGAGTATTGGCATCTATAATTTACGATAATCAATGGATAAATAGTATACCATATATTGATTAGAAATACTATTTTTTTGTATTTTATTATCTTTTAAAGGTGAATATTTTTTGAAAATTTTATTATAAATTAAAATTATTGAGGCATTGGATTAAAAATACTACTTTTTAAATTAAAATGATTATGTGATTTGTAACGTTATAGGTCGTATTTTCACTTAATATTTCTTTTGTAGTTAAATAAATATTTTGATTACCGCTTTGATAATAATATATACTTATTTTTGATAAAAATTTGTTGTAAAACTTTAAATGCATATAAATATGTGAGATTCATTAACTTTACAATTCCACTTTTAGGTATTTTTGCCAATTCTCAAGTAATGTTTGAAATTCAACGTACATATTATTTTCTACTCTATGCATATTATTTTTCTTTTAGTTAAATGTATTAAAAGCTTAATGTCAATTTCAAAATACATGTACATGAATGTTTACCCATAAAATTTTAAAAATATACTAACTTCAAAATTAATTGAAAATACTAATTTTCATTTATTTGCTTAACAAATATTGAATCCTAAAAAATAGTAAATCTATATATTGCTCAATTTTATCAAAAAAATGATAATTTAGTTACGTTTAAAAGTATTTAAATCTCATAACAATAATTATACACCTAGAAATATATAAAATTCAATTTATAACTCATTTATTCTAACAAGCTCACTATATATTTCATCATAAATTCCATTATTTAAAAAATGTACATCATTTTCAACCACATGGCGTGTACAATGCACGGGTTACGCACTAGTTATAAGAAATCACAATAGAATGATATAAAATTAGATCACTTAAGAGTATAATGGATAAGCTCAATAATTCTGTTTTGTTGTGAAAGAAGATGCAATTTTGCAGAAAATTTCGAGATCCTCGACCCCTTTGATGTTGTATGCCAAAGGGTATTTATAGCAGCTGAAGTAGGTCAATGAATGGTTGAGATTGCACTGTAAGCAGGTGGGTATCACTCCGGGCCGTAGATTTATTCGCTTGGCTTGATGGAGAACAACTGGAAAGGTAGGTGAAATATGTGGCTGATATGCATTCCAATTGTAATATAGTACTAGGCGCATGCTTTATACTAAGAAAGGCGACATCCTATAGGAGTTGGTATGCTTTTGGCAAACATACCACAATAGTAGGCAAAGTAGGCCATAGTAGGTTGTAATTTTCAACCTGTAGCACACTTTTCTAAGTCGTAAGGCCGAAGGGAAGCTCCTTGTGCACAATGATGGCTGGTTTCTTGTTATCAAAGATTGTTGAGGGCAAGGTTGAAGGTGGATAAAGACATAGCTGAATGAGACAAGGCGAGCTGATCGTGTAGTGATGGAACAGGATGTACATAGCCGTTCGTAGGGGGGTTTGGATAGAGTTGGGCTATAGATTATTCATTTTTCTGTCAAATCAAGTCAATTGGTTGGTTGTTGTGTCTTGATCTAGACTAGGCCAGGTAGGAGTCCAGGTCCATCCATCTGTAATTTGTTTGTTGGATTGGCTAGGTTATAGCCAAATTGAAAGTAAGCCGACATAAACTGGTTCGGGCTAAGAAGTGCTAGTTGACATTGTTGGGTATGTTTCAACCGAACCAGCAACTACCGGTCCAAGACGATCGAACCACACCCATCTCACTACCGAACCAAACGACCTACCCAAAACCCCTGCTGAACCAACTCATCACCAAGGCGCCACCGGTCCAAAAGCCCCTCCATTCAGACACCGATCCGGTCTCACTACCGAACCATCATCTCCTACCACCGGACCGAAGCTCCACCGGTCCAATCATCTCCTACCACCAGACTGAAGCTCCACCGGTCCAATCATCTCCTACCACCGGACCGAAGCTCCACCGGTCCACTCATCTCCAACCACCGGACCAAAGCTCCACCGGTCCACTCGTCTCCTACCACCGAACCAAGGTAAACCGAACCAACTCTGCCAGGCCAGATTGCATCAGCCCAGGCCCGCCAACTGCTGTATACATCCAAGACCCCTGCCCCCAACCTCACTCTATAAATAGAGGGGCAGGGGTACAACAATGGCAGACAAGTTTGAGAGCTCAAGCACGGAAGGAACTTTCAAACAACTTTCATATACTTGTATACAAAGCTTTGTACTTGTAATCTGAAAGAAAAAGGAGAATAACATATAAAGTGGACGTAGGCACGTTCTGGCCGAACCAGTATAAATCTGTGTGTCTTTTACAGTTTAGTCCATCTATTTCATATATTTGCATAAATCACCCAAACCATCCAGATCAACATATAATCAACTAAATCATACGACTAGGAGGTGTTTGCCCAATTTTTGTGCAAACATTTTTGGTGCTTTCACTGAGAGCGAAGCTTCAGCTTCTCCCACTCAACCCTTTTTCTATCAACATCGATCATTGCTTGGAAAACATGCCTCCCGGACGGAAGAAAGATGCTAACAAAGGAAAGAACATTGCAACTAGTAGTATCCCAGATCTAGTAATCAGAGATCAAGACAATCGACCGGTTCCAACAGCAAACGAAAATCAGGCAACTCCGATAGCCCCCGCTACGGAACAACCAATTACAAGGGCGGATCTGGACAAAGTTGTGGCTGAAGTAAGTAACCGCTTCGCATCTCAATAAGAAGCCTTGGTGGACCAACTCATGTCATGCTTAAGGGATGTCGAAGAAACTAACCGCAGCACTGAATCATGGGGTGAGTCCCGGTCTGGAGGATCTGGGAGGCGACAAAGGTCTTTCTTCTTCGAAGAGGCTAACAACAGAAACAGCCATGGTAGGAGCCGAGCCCGAACTCAGCCCGAATTCCGACCCGAGGAAACACTTGGAACCGAACCCAAAGGGGGAGGTACCAGGCAAGGGTCGGATGTAGCTGAGCCCGCCATGATACCTAACCATGGAAACACCAGGGAACGGGGCCGAGCTGGAGTCCAGCCTGAAGTTGGACCCGAGGAAGTGTTGAGAAGAGAACCCAGCAGGAAGAGATCAAGGCAAGGGCCAACTGTGGCTGACCCCAGCATGCCCCCAGAAGACCAGAGGCAGCCATTGGATAATGTTAGGAGTGGCAGACGATACCATCCCTACAAGCTGTCTGAACGGAATCAGTCCCGTAGGGAAGAACCAAAATCATTTCTATCTGCTCCAAGTTCTGATGAAAGGATGGCGCAATTGTTCAGAGAGTGCGTCCAACGGGAGCAAAGAGATCGGGGGATAGGTGCTAGGGTAACCAGCCCCTTCACCCGCAATATCGAAACCGCCATCACCCCCCGGGAATGGAAAATGCCAACAATGGAACCTTACAAGGGAACCTCTGACCCCATAGTACACTTACAGAGATACACCCAGCATATGCTCATGAGCGGAGCAACGGAGGGAGTATTGTGTAAATGCTTCCCACTTTTCTTGGCAGATCTAGCTGCTTCCTGGTTCTGTCACCTACCCCCAAGGGTCCATCAGCTCATGGGAAATGTTGAAAGAAAAGTTCATCAGCCAGTTCCGCATTCATGTGGAACAACCCAAGGACGCTTATTCCTTATCTAATATCAAGCAGAAACCCGGAGAGACAGTGCAACAATATCTAACCCGGTTCAACGCCGCAGCGGCCGCAGTCCAAGATGCCGACGAGAAACTTATCCTAATGGCCCTCTGCAGTGGTGTACATCCGGATACTAAATTTGCTAGAAGACTAACCAAGGAAAAACCAGCTACTTTACCTGATTTCTTCCATGAAGCTGGAAAGTATATGAGACTTGAAGACGCTGCCACTGAGAGGCAGTCAGGGCAACAGGCTAGGACAGCTCCAGACAAGGTTCCCGCCGCATCAAAGGATGTTCGGAGAAGTGACTCTAGAGACAGTGCTGGGGGCAAGAAGGGAGAAAAGCGCTCATACCGACCAGGACCAAGATTTGGCTCCTACACTCCTTTGAATGAAACAATCGAAAACATCTTCCTAGCCACTTAGGACGAAGTTAGATACAAGCGCCCCCCGCACAAGAAGGAGTCAGATAACGCACTCAAGTCTGGAAAGTTCTGCCGCTTCCACGAATCCCATGTACATGATACCAATGAATGCCACCATCTCCGGGACTTGATTGAAGAACACATTAGAAGGAGGAGACTGGAACGCTATGTAAAAAGTCAGAACAGGACTCCAGCTCCCGCCAATGAAAACCCAGGGCTACCCCTCCCAGAAGTAGGCGGAGGAAATCGCAACACCAGCGGCTCAAGTCAAGAGAAGATAGTGGTCCATACCATATCAGGAGGACCGCACATCGCCGATAGAGGCTGAGCAGAGATGGAAAGATACGGTAAGTCACTTAGGAACGATGAAGGCTACGTTAATTCTGTCATGGAAGAACGCCACCCGAAACGGAAAGAGAATGACGACATCACATTCAGTAGACGTGACCTAGAGGGAAGACAGTACCCACACATGGATCCTATGGTCGTCTCTGCTTGGTTCGGTCCAGCCAAAGTTTTTCGAATTTTAATAGACACTGGAAGCTCAGTAAATATCCTATTCAAGCATGCTTTCGACAAAATGAAGCTGTCAATGAAGGATGTGTCTCCCTGCAACAAACCACTACATGGTTTCACTGGAGATGCGAAGATGACCCTCGGGCAACTGGACCTTTTTGTTGAAATAGGAAGTCATCCCCGCTCCGTTGTGCGAAAACAAACATTTGTGCTAATAGAAAGCCACTCGGCCTATAATGCCTTTTTGGGAAGACCAGCCTTGTCTGACTTCTAAATTGTCCTAGCCCCATGGTGCCTGAAAATGAAATTCCCAACAGATAACGGAGTAGGAGAAATAGAGGGAGATCAAGACGCTGCTCGAGACTGCTATGTAACTGAACTTCGCAATAACCGCAGAAAAGATAAAGGGAAAAATGCAGAGACTACTCTCTGCATGAAAAACTTGGAAGCATAGCAACTAAAGAAAGCCCCTCCTCTTCGATATACCAGTGACCCTTTCAATGAATTAGACCCCAGGGACAAAGAGGAGGAGGACACCGCCGAGCCTGCAGAGGCTATGGAATTCGTAGCTGTAGACAAACATGACTCAAGTAGACTATTGAAAATCGGATCTCAACTAAAATAAGAATTAAAGGATCAACTCATTGATTTTCTTCGCCACAACATGAATGTATTTGCATGGACGCACGCTGATATGACAGGAATCTCCCCAGATGTAGCATGTCACGTACTGAACATCGATCCCACAAAGGTTCCAGTAAACCAGAAAAAGAGAAGCATGGGGCAGAACGATCAGTAGCTGTAGAGGAAGAAGTGAAGAACCTACTTGCCAATAACTTCATACGAGAAGCCATCTACCCAGAATGGATCGCCAACCCGGTACTGGTAAAGGAGGCTAATGGGAAGTGGCGAACATGCATCGACTTCTCCAACTTAAATGACGCTTGTCCGAAGGATTGCTTCCCACTTCCCCGAATCGATCAGCTCGTGGACAGCACCGCCGGACACGAACTCTTATCATTTATGGACGTCTACTCAGGATATAACCAGATCCCTATGCATGCCCCCGACCAAGACCACACTAGTTTCATCACTGACCGGGGATTGTACTGCTACAGGGTAATGCCTTTTGGACTTAAAAACGACGGAGCTACTTATCAGCGCCTCGTCAACAAGATGTTTGCGGAACTAATAGGACGAACTATGGAGGTTTATGTGGATGACATGCTGGTAAAATCGAGGAAAGCCAACGATCATATAAACCACCTGGATGAGATGTTTCAAGTACTTCGCCAATATGGAATGAAGCTGAACCCTCTAAAGTGCTCCTTCGGAGTATCATCGGGAAAGTTCTTGGGATTCATCGTCCATGCCAGAGGGATTGAAGAAAACCCCGAACAGGTTCGGGCTTTGCAAGATATCAAGATACCATCCACTCGAAGAGAGATGCAAATCCTAAACGGGAAAGTGGCCTCCCTAAGTAGGTTCGTCTCTAAAGCAACCGACAAATGCATCCCTTTCTTTGAAGCTCTAAAGAAAGACAAAGGAAAGTTTGAATGGACTGACGAATGCTTGACAGCCTTCCTCAACTTAATCGAACACCTCCAGAGACCACCAGTACTCTCAACTCCAAATGAAGGCGAGGAACTATACCTATACCTTGCTGTATCGTCCCATGCTTTAAGCGCCGCTTTGGTGAGAGAAGACGACCGAGCGCAGCGGCCCGTATACTTTGTAAGCAGGAGGTTTACGGGGGCAGAAGCCAGATACCCTAAACTTGAAAAGCTAGCATACTGTTTGCTAATCGCTTCACGGAAATTGCGACACTATTTCCAATCTCATTCCATCAGAGTTTTAACCGATAAACCGCTAAGGCAGGTACTCCATCGCCCCGACACTTCTGGGCGACTACTTAAGTGGTGCATTGAACTGAGTCAATATGATATCACCTACCATCCTCGCACCGCTATCAAGGGGCAAGCCATAGCTGATTTCATTGCCGAGTTTACTACTAACGGAGGTAAGGAGAAATCTGAAATAGCAGAAGATATCAAGTGGAATCTCTTCATAGATGGAGCATCAAATGAACAAGGCTCGGGGGCAGGTGTTGTGATAATCACCCCCAGGGGAAGGAAGGTGTACTACGCCCTAAGGTTGGAATTCGCTGCCACCAACAATGACGCGGAATACAAAGCGGTGATAGCTGGATTAGAACTTGCCCTGGAGATTGGAGTCGGTTCTTTATGTCTCCATAGTGATTCTCAACTCATTGTAAATCAAATACTGGGAGAATTCCAGACTCGAGGAGAACGACTCACATCATATCTAAAGAAGACCAAGCTGCTGCTCAATCAATTGGATCACTATTTAATCAAACACATTCCTCGAGAAGAGAATCAGGAGGCCGAGAACTGGCAAAGCAAACTAGCATGAAGGACGACACTACTTCCCGAACAATAACCATCTCAAAGCAACTGGCCCCGAGCTACGAGCCAATGAATATGATAGCTGCAATTGAAGAAGAAGCCTGGATGACTCCTATCCGGAAATATTTACAAGATGGCACACTGCCCGACAGGCATAACGAAGCTAAGAAAATCTTAAGGAAAGCTTTCCGCTACACATTACAAGAAGGCATCCTCTATCGGCGCGGCTTTTCTAACCCCTTATTAAGGCGTGTCGCTGGATGGGAAGCCGAGGAAATCTTATCCAACATCCATCAAGGAAGTTGCGGAGATCACACTGGGGGGCAGACTCTGGCAAAGAAGATACTCCGATACGGATATTACTGGCCCACTTTAAACAAAGATGCCTTAGACTTCGTCAAGAGATGCGACAGATGTCAGAAATTTGCTAAGATTCCTTGACTACCCACGAAGGAGATTACTCAAATGACCAGCCCTTGGCCCTTTGCAGTATGGGGAATTGACTTGATTGGCGAACTGCCAACGGGCCGAGGCGGAGCCAAATATGCTATAGTGGCAGTCGACTATTTCACCAAATGGGTGGAAGCGGTAACCTCTAAATAAAATATCTTCGGCAAAAATTATCAACTTCTTGATCAAAAATATTCTATGCAGGTACGGAGTCCCACTCAAGATCATATCAGACAACGGACTCCAGTTTGACAGCAAAGAGTTCGCCGACTTGTGCCAAGAGCACGGAATTCACAAAAGCTTCTCATCTGTGGCCTATCCTCAGGCAAACGGACAAGTCAAAACTGTCAACAAAATTCTCAAAACTCTGGTCAAGAAGAAACTTGAAAAGTCAAAAGGCGCTTGGGTGGATGAACTTCCTACGGCACTTTGGGCCTACCGCACATCTTACAGAACATCAACAGGGCATACTCCTTTCTCTTTGGCATACGGATCGGAGGCCATGCTCCCAGTTGAAACTGTAGTGCCTTCCCACCGTAGGATCCACTACAACCCAGAAGAAAATGAAGAACTCCTACACATGTCTTTGGACCTAATCGAAGAAAGAAATGATGCAGCACTTAAAGCGACAGCTCACAAGCAAAAAGTAGCGGCACAATACAACTCTAAAGTCAAACACCGCAGCTTACAAGAAGGAGATCTTGTCCTCAAACGAATCTTCCCGCGCCCCGGAGCGCTAGATCCAATCTGGGACGGACCCTATGTAATTCATAAAGATCTTCACAACAGAGCTTATATTTTGTCAACAGTGGACGGAGAGGTGTTCCAGAGGGCATGGAACATCCAACACCTCCGTCTTTCTTAACTTGTACTGCCCATATGAAGTGAATTAACAAAGAGAATCAGTGGACGTAGGCATTTTCGTGCCGAACCACTTTAAAAATCTTGTCTCTTTTTAACTTGTTTCTTTATATCTTGGCTGCTTGTTAAGCTTTATCCTTTTCTGTTGAACAAAATCATGTATAACGACATTTCCATTCTGGACACTTCACGGCACAACCTCACCTGGACAAGGCCTAACAGGTACTATACGATTCTATGCACTCGCCAATGAGACACTTTTGCTCCAGCATCCCTCTGCTGCGGGTTAACTCATTGCACGCGACTGCCCTCAAAGCCAACTGTAAAGATTCGATTATAAGCCATTAAGAAGGCCGACTATAGCCGATGGCAGCTCACTACGGCATTCGGCTCGCCGGCAACTGTGAACCTACTTTAAGCCCCAACATAAGGTGTGGTCAGCCAGGGGTAGTTCACGGTTGACGATCGGCACCCACGCTAGTCGGCCACAGTAAATCGAATAATACCCACGATTACGGGCCATAATGGCTCGGGTAGTTACTGTGCGCGATCTCGGCTCCGATATGTCTTAAGTGCGGCTATGGTAAAAAATGATAAACTCCCCGCGGAGGCGTAAGATGGGTGACAAATGTCTCCAAGACCCACAGCTAAGGAAAGTGACTACAAAAACCGTTTGCCACGAACTTAAGCATATCGACGGCCTTCCGTGATTGGAAGTTTTACTGTTTCTCATATTTCCATTTCATTCAAAAACTTTTCTCCTATCCTATATAGCAATCCTTAAAGTACAGGTCACAAAATAGGGGAACTCTCGCTTGTGGAAATATGAACTCACATCCGGATGACGGAACACTCAGCTACATTCCATACTCAGTCATGCAAGACATTCAAAGTAACCCTCTACAACTAAAACACGAAGGGTGGTACTATCTTCTCTTGTATACAAATATGTAGCTTTAATTTATTCACACATCATATTGGCATTGCAAGACATGAAATAATATTTTGAGCAGAAACTTAGCATCAAATACGATTAAATCACATGCATAAACACGCGGTTGTATTTCCTATGCAACATATCAAAATAACAACCACATTCGAACATAACAGAATCTGCTTATGTTATAAAGTTACATTGAGACGTTCGTTGCAATAATATAATTACAAGTTACATTAACGTTTCGGACTAACATAGACAGCAACCAAAATATGTACAAGTCAAGTCAAGGAATCGAAGCTTCGCCTCCATCCCGCTAGCCCTCCGGATCTACTTAACTGCAGGGTCAGAGCTCCCCGCATGTAATCCAGAGGTCCCGCCTGCCCAATTCAAAAGAGAATCCATCAATAATCACGAAAAATAAGCAATCAAATCATGAAGAGGTTAAGAGGAAAGACTTACCAGCGTCTGCTCCCTGATCATCATCATCTAGCTGCACGCCTACCTCATCCGCAGCAAGCAGCCGCATGCCCTCCTTAATCGCCACCTTCTCTTCCTTAGTGAATTGGGCCGCAACCACATCCATCCTGAAAGCCGCACCACCTTCCTTATCCGCATCGGCCTTAGCTTCCTCCAAAGCCCGGAGATATATCCTAGCCATAACCCGGGGATAATCGTCCATCCAGGACAGGTTGCCCTGCCTCCAAGTACGGAAATACATGTCCTGGAGCATCTCATCCATCATCCCTTCGTTCTCCTCAAACTCTTTCATCCGGGCCTCAGAAGCCGACAGCCGTGCGACAGCAGCATCTCTCTCCAATCGGTGTCTCGAGCAGTCAACCTGAAGGGACTTCCGCATCACTTCCATCTCCTCCTTCAACTTGGCCTGAGAAAGCTCTGCGGCCTCAAGCCTCACAGATAACTCCTCTACCTGCTCAAGATCCGCTCTCCGAACCTCGTCCACCGTTGCGATGGCCGTGTCAATCCGTTCCTTGCAGGCGGCCTCCATCTTTCATAGTTCTGCCTTACTAGCCTCTTCCATAGTCTTCTTCAACCGCCTGGAGGCTGCCTCATGCTGAGAAATCTGAATGGCTTGATCGGCGAGCTGCTTGGCCTGGTCAGAAACCATTAACCGTAGTCGGATGTTGGCACTCCCAATCTCCTCTCCAGCCTTGACCAGACGGGCATGATGCCCCATCAACTTCCTGGTCTCCTCCGCGACCCGGTCGATATTAGCCTTGGCTTCGTCCCCCATGGTAACTATCTGAGTAGTAAGCAAATCAAGATCTAAGGACTTAGCCTCATCAAGCACCCGTACCATGGGGTTGCGGGGAAGAAGATGCTCACTCATGGCCTCGTCAAAAGAAATGTCCTGAAAGCTCGGGTCCAAATCCGGGTGGCCGACAAATGGGTTGCGAACCAAACAAGGGTGGTCTATCGGGGTGACGGTTGGATTTTCGAACGGATGTGGGGAAGGCATAAGCTCGGTATCTTCCTCAGTAATATCATGGATAGGCTGGACTGGAGGCTGAGGGCCAGGTGAAGGTTCAAACGAAGATTGCCCCCTCTTCCTCCTTCGCATATCTTCTTCAATAACTCCGAGAAGAGGGCGATAGCTAACCACATCTCCGGGATGGCTAGTTGATGGCTTTGGTTTGGCAGAAGCTTTGAGTAGCTTGTACTGTTCAAGGCGGTATCGAATATCTGATGTCTTGGCCACCTTACCCGTTCCTGGAATAAAAACCAAGTGTTACAAGCGTGCATGAAACTATGATCCGAGAAATATGTTAAGTTAAAAGGAGTAGGAAAACGCGCTTATTTTACAAACCCTGAGGGGGAGTGGGATACTGCAATAAGTCCTGAATCTCATTCCAAGACGGGAGTTGGCCATAAAATATTACTAAGTCCTTATCATAAAGGGAGTCTGCGAAAGTTAAGAATTCACCTTGAACCGCCGGATTTGCCTTAGCGGAAATACCCTTAGAAGATGGATCGGCACCAGTCCCAACCTTGTCAACCTTCTTCGCCTTCTCCACCGAGGCTGATCCTTCCTCCAATCCCTCAAAAGCCTGGTGGAAGGCTTCATCAGTCCACTCTTGAATCTCACCCGCTTGTCCAGAAGTCAAGGCACCAGCGCCACTACCACTCTGCCCTTCACCACCGTTACCACCGTCACCTTCTCCATCACCACCGCTCTCCTCCTCGCCCCTCTCTTCCTCTCCACTTTCCTCCTCCGGAACATCTGGGCATGTGCTGGGAGAGGGTCCATCAGATTTCTTAAGCTTCTTCCCCCTGACGACTAGAGGTACCGAGAAAGGTCTCCTCTTGCTACTCTTCGCGGTAGCCCCGTCTTTAGCTTTGGCAGCCCTCTCCTCGGCTGTATCTCTCTGCTTGACCACAGATTGACGTGGCAGAATTAAGTTGTACTCCAGCAGAGTGGCATTCCTGATCACGTAAGAAGCCGACCTATCCCGTCCCGAGATGGCCTTTATTTCCGCAGCCATTCGAACCAAGGAATCGTTTTCCACGACCGCAAAGCCACTTGTCGCTAGCAAGAAATAAAAGCATATAAGAGGAAGCATTGGGGTCGGAACAAGGAAAATATAAATAGAATTCAACTTACAGCCGGAAGTGAAAAGACGGAAGGAAGTAGAGTCATTATTGATGAAGAACCATTCTTTCTTGAACATACTGAGCTTCGAATACAAATCCAGGATGGGCTTGAAGGGCATGGCCGCTTCCAAGCTGATATATGGAGACCCCTTCTTATAGCCTCTCAAGTTGTAGAAATACCGGATCTCCCGGTTGGAAGGGGGACGCCCATATTTCCTCTGAAAAATGACGAACAAGCACACCAGGATAGCATAGGAATTGGGCTGAAGTTGGAATGGAGCCACCTTAAAATAAGTAAGAAAGCTGACTATCCAGGCATTGATTGGGGGAATGGCCCCGCACATACAATGGTATCGGCTGTAAGCAAAATATCCTTCAGGAGGATCGTACGGCATCAAACCATCTCTCGGCAGCAACATACTCGCCTTGTCAATCCCAAAGGAGCGAGCGATGATATCAAGTTGCCTTTCTTTGAGGGAGCTCGGATAACAATCGGGAGGAGAGTTCATAAGCTCTTGGGGGCCATATCCGTCCACTAATGACCTCGGGGCAGGTCCCTGCCGCACTGGTCCTAGCTGGGTAGGGGCACAACGGGAGGCTCACTTCGGTCCGTAGATTTTCTCTTCTCTGGTCGAGTTTCAACTTTACGAGACATTTTTCTGCAACACCAGAAGAACATATTGTTAGAACAAGGAGTATGGGAATAAAATGAGCAAAGTACATGCAGCCTGGGGTTTCGTTCGCAATTCAAAACTTAAAAATTTGAGACCAAAGACCATTCGGCCTCGTACTTCTCAAACACATCTAGCATTACAAGGCCGAAGGGCCGTTCGGCGCTATGCTCCTCATCACATTCGGTACTTGAGGTCCCATAGCCCATTCGGCAATTCAAGTGAAAAGTGTCATTCGGTACTTGGAACACACGAGTTCCATTCGGTGAGCCAAGTCCCCATGTCCATTCAGTGGTACAACGCAAAACTCATTCGGCAGACAAGAGTGGGAACTCACCTGATTCGGCAAAAACCAGGGTTGATTCGGCTAACACGTATGATCCGGTTAATACGTTTGGTCCGACAATGACAAAGACTTGATTCGGCTGGTAAGGAACGATGGAAGCACAAGGTCCATACTTATAGGCAATCACAAACGACCGGACCATTTGGTTCGGCATAAATATCCGGGTCAAAAATAAAGCATGCCATGAGCATACACATACCCTGCTTTGGGGGGCAAGTGTTGGGTATGTTTCAACCGAACCAGCCCACTACCGGTCCAAGACGATCGAACCGCACCCATCTTACTACCGAACCAAACGACCTACCCAAAACCCCTGCCGAACCAACTCATCACCAAGGCGCCACCGGTCCAAAAGCCCCTCCATTCGGACACCGATCCGGTCTCACTACCGAACCATCATCTCCTACCACCGAACCGAAGCTCCAGCAGTCCAATCATCTCCTACCACCGGACCGAAGCTCCACCGGTCCAACCATCTCCAACTACCGAACCAAAGCTCCACCGGTCCACTATCTCCAACCACCGGACCAAAGCTCCACCGGTCCACTCGTCTCCTACCGCCGAACCAAGGTAAACCGAACCAACTCTGCCAGGCCAGATTTCATCAGCCCAGGCCCGCCAACTGCTGTATACATCCAAGACCCCTGCCCCCAACCTCACTCTACAAATAGAGTGGCAGGGGTACAACAATGGCAGACAAATTTGAGAGCTCAAGCACGGAAGGAACTTTCAAACAACTTTCATATACTTGTATACAAAGCTTTGTACTTGTAATCTGAAAGAAAAAGGAGAATAACATATAAAGTGGACGTAGGCACGTTCTGGCCGAACCACTATAAATCTGTGTGTCTTTTATAGTTTAGTCCATCTATTTCATATATTTGCATAAATCACCCAAACCATCCAGATCAACATATAATCAACTAAATCATACAACTAGGAGGTGTTTGCCCAATTTTTGTGCAAACAGACATGAATTTGGGCCGAACTTAAATTGTAGATCGAGTTTCCGTTGGTGGCTTAAATCTTGTGCAAACTGACTGGAAACAGACTGGGTCTTTATGTGTTGATCGATTTAACATTTACTTGCAAGAAACTTGAGCAGCATTTTGCTTCCATGCATATCTCTATGAGCGATGGTGGCTTGTAAAATCATGAAGGGACTACCGCTTGGGCTTTCTACACTGTACTTAATGCGTGCACTACGTGTCAATTCCTCATTGGTTAAGATGGTTCCTTTTTCAAAGTGACACCGTGAACATTCAGTCGTGGGGACCATTCATATGACAGTGTCATCAGTTATACCTAGATGGCTTAGATCTTCTTGTGTTTTAAATCCAATGGCTATGATTGAGAGGATAGTTATATAAATACCCCTTACCTTCTTCTCCCCAACTCTTTGCAGAAGCTAAGAAATATTTAAACCATAAAAAGACCTATAGAAATTCTTATTTTTAATGCTTTTATCTTTGAAAAAATAGAAAGCTTCTTCCTCTTTGATCCCTTTTTCTGTTTTATAAATGAATGGTGCTTTTATAATTGAAAAAAAAAAGTCTTTTACTTTGATCTATTTTTAGTTTTCTATTTAAAGTGATCGATTTTGAGTTTTATTCTATGTTGTTGCTTGGCTGAAATCCTTGTTTTTTGGTCATCTCTTGAATGTTAATTGACCATCGTTAATATCAGCGGTGGTCAATCATCGTTGATGAATTTTCCAATAGTTCGCGAATGTAAATAACCATGTTAGTATCATGGGTCGTAGTTTTAGACCTAAAAAGGATGGCTTGGACTTTAAGTCAAAAAGTAAAGTAGTACATATAGGCCATAAAGCCTGCAACTTAACTTAAGAGAGTTTCTTTGATTCATGAGCCGACCTTCATAGGGTGCCTGGCCTAGGCATGCCATAAAGATGGTCGTCCAGCTTTTCTCTTAGGGCGTTTCTCCTGAGTGTCTTAAATGTTAGGGACTTTTAGTTTAACTTTGGTCGCTTATGTTTTAGATGGAAACCTCTGGATCTACACAGCTAGTGTAGATATAATGTTAAGATGACGGGAGCCTAGTTAAGCTGCAGGGTCTATGTCGCTTGCATAGACTTTAGCCTTTTAAAGCCTACCACTCAATTGGTCAATATGCTCTTCCGGCTTTAGAAGAAAGTTGGATACTCGACCGAAACCTATTTCCATTTTCATGCAAATAATAAGCCCAATGTTTTTGTAAGCCTCGGGTAGGATGGTGAAGTATTTATTTGTCCCTTATAGAGTTAACTCCGATCTAAGGAACACCGAGTTCTAGATCTCAAGTAAGTTCTCTTTGCTGTTCTCTTTTCCTTCATCTTTGTTCCTCCTTTCCTTTGCTTAACTTGCCATTTGATTAGGGCTTTTATTGATTCTGCCAACATCATCTTTGGTATGTTTAGTGAATATATCGAACACAAAATACAATCATCAATAATGTCTAGAACCTGTAGGTCTTATTGACTGATAGGAACCTCCAATGTGTTGGGCGGATGAGGGAAACCTAAACCTTGGTGGTAGAGCGGGTCACTTCATCAAAGAAACCAGCCAAGGTGAAACGTAATTGCTTCAAGATCATATTTTTTTACCTTGATGTTGGGCCAATTAGAGATAAGAACCAGGGATATGAAGTGTTATCAAGATTGAAGAGCTTGGAGAGTGGAAACAAATTGATTATGACAAGTTGGATGTAATGTCGACGCCTCAGTGGAAAACTTTTGACCCACAATGGTTGGTTGAAGTCTTTGTTCCATAGTGTGGGGAGTCATCTACCTTATGGGATATCGAGGAGAATTTCGAGGATGGTAGTGTAGGGGGTGGGTCACAAGAACCAGTTGTTGGCAGGGACACAAGTCCTTCCTCTAAGCCATAACTAGCTTATGATCCTTTGTGTTCAAGGTATGATGCTACACCATTGGGCGAGTTCCACGTTAGGATTGATCAATTTAGTATAGGCACTTCTGTCTCATTATTCTTTCCTTTATCTGAAAGCAAGGGCAGGTAGTTCCAAATGGTATTTAATTATTTATACTTGTCTCTTTTTTATTGTACTTGAACTAATTATGGTTTTTTGTTGTTTTAGTGGCCAACTAGCTCAACTTCGATGCCTTTGATGCCCTCGACTCCATTGTCATGGTTACCGTAACTCTTATGCCCAAGCCATCCATAACAAACCTAGGGATCATTGAGTTGCATCTCAGTCCCTATAAGACAACCTAGAATTTTGACGATAGGAGGAAAAGAAAAAGGACCGAGGGAGTTGTCCCTTAAGGCCCACACTCCTTTTGCCAGGCTAGCATGGGTCTATGACATAGAGGTGTTGCCCTGAGGGAATAAGGCAGTCCTAGTGGAGCAAGTGTCTTTAGAGATTCATCGGGCTTTGAACCATGAGGACCTAGAGCGCCTTTTGAGTTTATTCTTGCTTATATCTATGGGGATTCTTTCATCCACCCACCAGATGTAATCCAGTTGGGATCAACACTAGAAGGAGTCCATGCTGAATGCACACATGTTGGATGTTTTCGTAAGCTTCCAAACTTGAATTTTCTTTAATTAACAGATCTTAATTATTAACACCGGTTTTTTCAAGCTGCCCACTGCTCCATCCGCATCCAAGATGACTTCTCAGATCTTGAAGAGAAGGTTGGAAAAAAGGATCAGGCATGGAAGGTAGTCGAGGATGACCTGGTAATGGTTAAGAAGGTGGTGATGGTGGTTGAGAAGGCGATAAAGGAGGCGGCCGATGTGAGGGAAGAGGCGGTCGAGGATCTAAAGGAGAAGTTGGAAAAGGCTGAGAAGGAGGTCGAAGCTCTATGAACCGGCCTAAACTAGCATCTAGCTGGATGTCGATCATCTACGAATGTGGATGCCACTGGGGTTGCATAGGAGGATGGATGGAAGAAATGACTAAAGAATATAGTGAAGGCCCTATTTATAGAAAGCTACAACCTGCCAATTTCCATTAGCAATTTCAGCGTTGAGGCCCTCACCATGAGCAAAGCTAAGGTGGCTACCAGGATGGAGGCAATCAGGAAGGCCAAATAGTTTACCACTTTTCTTGATTTCTAGCTTAGAAGCTCCAAAAAATTATTTATTCAAGAGTGTTTTTGAACCTAGGTTTTAAAGTCCGAAAATACCCCTTATTGTTTGGCCATAACTTCGTCAAAATTTATTTTTTTGAGTTATTTTTTTAAATGATATAGAAAAGAATAATCTAAATCTTTTCTTTTGACCACTTTACCAAAATTCGAGAGGTATAGGACCAAAAGTCAAGTGCAAAATGACCCATTTTCGAGAAGAATTTGTGGTTTTCCAAGCTTCCCAAATTTCAAAGTGTGTCAAGTTTTCAAAGGATTTCCTATGAGTGAACATTTATTTTAAACTCAAGCTTTAAAATTTTATATGTTGGTTGATTTATGGCTTGGTTTGCTAGTTGAAATCTTAATTTATTATGTGATTACTTGTATATGTACATTGGTTGTATGTGATGGTAGTTAGACTTGAAGTTGAAATTTAAATATGGTATCATTCAGCATGTTGTAAACTTTGTTATATGTTATGAGCTTGCTTATGTTTTTTTTATTGCATGTATATGTTGGCATTGACATGATTATAAGTTAGGTTGCTAGGAAGGACAACACTTTGATTTGGTTTTCGATTGAGAATCCTTGTATGGAAGAAAGATACAAACTTTTGTTTTTAAATCCAAATCGTTTTAAAGTTAGTGAATGGAAAGTTAGTAAGATATGTTAGTGAATCGAAGTTAGTGAGCAATATTAGCACTTGATATTATGGATGTCCATAGCGATGGTCGCTATGGTTGCAGTTTCGCGTTAAAAATTCAATTTTTGATAAATTTGGCTTTTAAACTTAAAAGTGTTTGTAAATGTTTTATAAACTTAATAATAATGTTATAAGAAGTTAACTAAGTTTTTAATAACTAGTTTTAATTAATTAAGTTTTTAATAATTAATAATTAATTAAGGACTAAACAAGGTTTAATAATTATAACTACGTGAAGATTAGTTATTATATAATTATCTTTTAAAGTTAAGATTTATTTGAATTAATTATGAATTAAGTTAATTAATTTTGAAATTAATTATGAGTTAAGTAAATGATTTATTTTTAATTTATAATTAATTAAGCATAAGGTTAATTGATAATAAATCATTAATCAAGTGCTAATTAGGGTTTAATTTGTAATAAATTATTTATAAAAGGTTTAATTTATAATAAATTATTTATCAAAAGTATAATTTATTAACTAAATTAAATTAAAGATTATTTAATTAAATAATTGAGATTAATTAATATTTAATTGTAAATAAAGTTTTAATTAATGATTTAATAATTAATGAAGGATTAATTTGAGTTTAAGTAATAGTTAATTATTGTTTAACTATTTAATTAAATTAAGTTAAGATTCAATTAAAATTAATTATGATTTAAATAAGCATTTAACTTATAATTAATAACTTTAACAAAGGGTTTAAATTTTAAATCCTTTGGTTTCCAAAAGTAAAAATTTTTAAAGGTACTTATTTTTCAAAGATGGTTTTGGATACAAGTGATTCAAGTATTGATATGATTAAGAAACCATATAGCCGTGAATGGGTTATAAGGTAGATTGTTTGGTTGTTTGGACAAGTGTTAGTAAAATAAATCCCCATTTCGATATAAGTTGATTGATTGATTGTTCGTTTATGTGGACATGTGTTTAGCAAAATAAATCCTTGTTCTCCTATAAATTTGATTAAATTGTTTGGACATCTGTTTAGCAGAAAAAATCACCATCCTGCTATTATGTTATTTGGACATGTATATGCTAATTAGTTCATATTGACATGTTATTCTCGGATTTGGATATGAGTTATATTTACATACATGTTAACCTATGTAAATAACTGTTAAGTGAATTGGAATTGAAATTGAATGGTAACTTAAATGAGTAGCATTGGGACAGCTAAGCCTCCTTTTGTTATAAAGTATGATTTGAATTAACTTAACTCTTTAATCAATTTGGGGTTGTAAGATTTATAAATGATTTCAAAGCTATACTATTATTTTATAAGTAATTTATAAGTAATAACTTGTTTATAAAAAGGATTTTTACTAAATAAAAGGGCTTACATAACGTGTATTACAAACGATATTTTTAAATGATATTTTACAAAGGAAATTTTGTAAAGGAGTTATAAAGGAATATTTTTAAATAGCTTAAAAATAGAAGAGATGTTATAAATCACTTTAGAGACTTTTGAAAGAAGCTTTAAATCAAGTTGGAAGTTTACAAAGAGGTTTGAATATAAAGTGAACGTATAAAAGAATTTTTGTAAGAGATAAGTGAATGGGTTTATTAAAGTGAATTAGTTTTATAGTGATGTTTTGAAAAAGGAACTATTTGGCCATTTAATATAGAATTTTGAGAAGAGTGAGTTTTTCTAAAATGTTTTTGGTAAACACTTACATTGTTTTTCCAAGTTTAAAAGGGATGTTAAGGGTTTTTTGAAAAGTCTTTTGAAAGGATTTTTTTATCAGGTTTTATAAAGTGATTTTATTTATTAAAGATTGATTAATAAAGGCTTAGAAGATTTCATATGGAATTGAATCAATGTTTGATTGTTTGTTTATTTGATAGTCAAATAACCAACTATCAAATATGGACCAAAACCTAACTTTGAAAATCTAGGAGAAATACGGAAATTATATGGTACAGTTACCGTATGTGGTGCTATATTGTACGTATAAATTCGTTTTGTTCTTCTAGGATAAATGATAAGGGAGTTTGTCTACTAACGGTTAGGAGGTGAACTTCGCTTTTATCATTTATCTGCTTATTTTCTAAAGAACCGGGGTTGAATTCACAGAAAATTATCGAAATTTATTTTGAACAGACCGGGATCGGATATATTATCCGAAAACCACTTTGATCCAACTCAAGCTTTTCAGAATAAAGACATATTGAAGCATGGAATCAAAGACGAGACCATTGAAGTGCAAAGGCTACTTGCTACTAATTCTAAGGGTGATCCCAAAATGGATGTAGTAGAAGTGGTGTCTTCGTTTTGTCCTTATCCTGGATAACTTGTATGGATGAACGCTGACATTGTATTGATGCCTGGAGGGCAGCGTTTGCATTCCAAGTTAGTTTTCTTTATAAAAGGTAAAACGTAGCCTCAAGCCTCATCAACCGAAAATGACTAAAATAGGGCATGCAGCAGGGCTAAGTGGATCGCTCCCATCATGGTATGTCATTATCTTTCTAGATTACCCTATTATTATGGATTGGTATATGCATGAGAGATCTCGATTAAGGATGGAAGACCGAGGTAATGACATGTTCGATAGTACTAGTCAAGTGGTTGGCCGGTTCTGTGTGGCAGGTTACAAGATGTTCTTGTCAGACCCTTGTGCATTTTTCTAGAGATGTACCTATCGGAGGTAGTTCCTTACCTGGTCATAGTATGGAATCCATTCTCTAATATATGCCTTAACGATTTTGATTGTTGAACCTAGTATTCTAGAATTTAATTAATGTAAAATTTCGAATTTTTAAATAAGTAATTGTACTTTAGACATTATTATAGTATCACTGGATTTTCTATAAAAGTGTTTTGGTTATCGTGAGGTAAAAATCCGTCTATGTTTATATGCGGCATAGCCTTACGAGATAGCATTGATTTTAAGAGGTTTGAAATGTGATAATCAAGTTGTTTGAGTTTACTCATACCAGACCCATGTCTGACCTGGAGTTTTAACTTCTTCCCTAAAAATCTTGGGTACTTAAATTTTTATGAGTAGCCAAGTAGTCCAGGTTTTCTACGGATGCATTTGGAGGAGCTTGGAGCAGGTGGCTTCATCGATAGATAGCTATTAATTGCTTTCGTTGTATATTATATACTTTAAATTTGATGTATAAGGGCAGGCCGTTATAACCGTTCTACATTAGAAATTGTATTAGTGTAACTCTGATGTATCATTTTTGAAATGACATTGTAAAGAGTTATGTCGTTTAATATATTTCACTCTATTGCGCTGTGAGGTTCTATGTTTGCTTTTAGTTTCTTCTACCTTCTTTCGTTTCCCCTAATGAACTACGACGACCCGAAAATTTTATCGATTTAAAATGGAATAATAGATGGATTTTAAACATATGAAGGGTTAATTTTAGCTTGAATTCCAAATATTAATATTTATTAGATAATTAAAGTATTGAATTATATAATTTGAAATTGGGTAAGATGTTGAATATGGAATTTTAAGCCTATTAAAAATAATTTGAAGGCTTATAAAATTTATAACGATGATACTGAAGGTAATAGGATAATTGAAATTTAATTTAAAAGTAATTTGTTCAATTTTAATAATATACCGTTTAAATTGAATTTTAAAATAGCCTTCCGAGGCACAGTCTCGGAATTCGACGAAACAAGTTCCATTGGATCCGTAATAGTTAGTTATTATTGGATTTCAATTTTCGAAGCAATCAGAGTTGTCGTTTGACCCTGGCAGCTCAAAACGCATAGAACTATTTTAATCGATTTAATTTAAAATCGATTGTTTATTTCCGTAACTCGCGCATATGATCGAGTTACCCTTCGAAACCCGTTCCATTGTGTTCGGAACGCGGGTAAAACCTTATAATCGCTTAACGGCATGCCTCAATGGTGGTTCGAAGTTTTGGGCTGGGTATAGTGAGATATTTTTAATTTAATAATATTTTAATCTGTTAAATCGAGGCTTTGCCTTCTCCGACACGCATGTTTCCTTCTTTAATCACGCGACTTTTCTTCTCTTGTTCCCTCATTTAATAAGCATATGGAAGCCGAGCTCTCTTGTTTTTAAAAAAAAATGGCCAAAAACTAAAAAAAGGGGGGGCGAGATAATCGAAGTCATTCGATTTCGTGAGAAATCACGATTCAGGGCCGCAACTTCGTATTATTTCGATCACGAAAGAGAGGGTTTTGGGCGCGGTGGCATTGGGTGAAGGTAGGTGTTCGTGGGTGTGCCGCTTGTGGTCGGGATGGCCGGAATCGCCTCCACATCATTCGACATTGGGGCTGCCGTAGATTTTGGGAAGAGACTCGATTGACTTTGGGCGACTGCGGGCTCACGTGGCCGGGTGTGCACGCGAGGCAAGGTGGGAGGCCGACACACGATCGAGGAGGGGGTCGCCTCTAGGGTTTTGGCGATAGGGTCGGAGATAATTAGGTTTGTTTTTTTCCCTTCTTCTGTAAAATTTTGGTTTGTAGATAGAAGGATTTAAATAAACATGAATGTTTGTAGCTAAGATGCTTAACTCACAGTAAGATATAAAAGTCATTATGTGTTTGCTTAATAAAAAAAAGAATCTGATTTTGGAATTTTACAGTAAGGTATTTAGTTAATTTTATCTTTTATATGGATATACGATTTCCAGGAGAATAAATAACCATATATATATTTATGAATAAGTGTTAAAATTTCCGGTTAGATATATGTAAAACAATTATGTTTTAACTTAATATATAGGGAGTTTTAAAGGTTTAAGTAATTTATATAAGTAGATTTTTTTTGAAATCTATAATTTACTTTATTAGTAATTTCGAAAAGGAGAATTAATAGTCAACCAGAAGTATTACATGAAATTGATTATGAGATTAATTCAAATAATTAATAAATTTTATAATTGTTAAACAAGGTCAAAAACCCGGGAAACCATGTCGAGAATGAAGCGGATTGCAAATTTAGGGGCACAGGTGAGTAAATCTCACTCTGTTGGATTTATATTTGTATTTAAATGGTTAAATTTAAATAATTAGTTGATTGATTGAGTTGATTGAATGTGTGCTGATGATCTGGTGACTTTGGTTTTTGTTGGTTCTCGAGTTAATTATTGTTTGACTCGGAGCATTTGGGCTTTTAAATGGTTTTAAACTTAAATCATAAATAAGAGAATGGTTCATTTTAAAGATAATAAGGGTTTAATGTTTGGTGATTCATTAAATAGGCAGGGTAAATAAAATGGATAACTAATTAATTAAATTAATTAATGATTTGGGTTAATTAATTTTGGTTTAAATTAATTAGAATGATCATTGGGTGGTTTAATAAATAATTACTTAATGCAATTAATAAAATATAATTACTTTGTGTAATTAATCGAGAGACAAATTAAGATAATTAATTAAGGAGAATTAATTTATTTAATGGAGTAAATAAAATGTAGATAACTCCAGGTGAAGATAAATTAAGTATGATTAATATTGTGGTTTAATTAATGTAATTAATTTAGATTAGGATAAATTGAAATAAACTTGGAAATCGTTAATTTATATAATTAACGATGTTATGAAAGATTGATTAATAAGGATAAGTTATTCAATAATAAGTGACATGTGTGAAGTCAATCAATATAAGTAATTAATGATTAGTGTATATTAAAATAGTTAATTAATTTATGAAGGAATTAAGATTACTTATTGATTTTTGTTTAAGAATAATTCATATCGTGAAATTAATTAAAGATAATTACTTGAATGTAATTGAAGGATAATTAATCCAGGGTGATTAATTAAGATGAATGGATCGGGAAGGGTTGATTAATTAATTAATCTGGAACTAATTAATGAAGGAATCTAAGTGATTGAGGTTTGAAATTCAATTAGAATCAATTGAATTGATTTGTATGTGATTATGCTTTGCTTATGGATGGTTGAATGGTTTTGGATGCTTTGAATGAGTTGATATCTCTGATATGAAATGTTGTGTATTTCATTTGGATAACTTGGGTTATGATGACATGAGATTCGAAGAGGCCGGGATCGGGTATTGGAAGATACCCGAAACCACTTTGATTTTTTTTTATAAATTGATTTGTGGAATCAAAAGGCAGGAATGAAATGATTTAAGTGAACTGAATTATCTAAGTTTGGTACTTGGAAATTTATATGTGATATAAGTATTGTCTATAGCAAATTGTAAATTGGTTAAATTGATATAGGTTACCCGGGTTTTATTTAAGTTGTATGCTTGGTATTACTTGTTAGTTGGGTTTACTCACGCTGGTTTCCAGCCTGACCCGGGTGTTACTTTGGTGTAATGCTCGGGTCAGCCCGAGTATTACAGATTTTTTTCAGGTAGGTACGTTCTGGAGCTCAGGAGGCGAGCTGGGTGGCAATAGCGTATAGGGTATTTCCGCTGTATTTATATTATTGTTAATCCGGGACTCGATAATTGTGTATATTCAGAGACTGTATATATATGTGAAACTCTGATGTATATTAAATGTAATCGACAGATATAATATTCTTTTGTAAGTATTATTGTTTATTATTATATTTTATCCGCGGCGAATGTGAGATGTTTGGTGTTTCTGTTCTTCTTCTTCTACCTCTTTCTTCTTTTTCATAACTATCTGGAATTTTCGGGTTAGAAAATTTCGGTTCGTTACATTTGGTATCAGAGCCGAAAGGTTAAGCGAGAACCTTGGCTCTGGTGGGAATTACTTATTTAATAGAGTCTATAGTACTCTAGAATGAGTTGAGAATATATATGAGAGCGTACTTGTTATTTTCTTATACAAAGATTTTAAATAATTTTATATAAAATATATATTTTGATATATATAAAGTAATATTTCCTTCTCATAAATATTTAGGTGAATGGTTGTTAATTATTGAAATTAAAATTAAGAAGTAATATAATACAACCATATTAAAATTTAAATCACTTGAAAATGAAATTCTAAATCTAATCCCAGAATTTGAAAATTTTGTTTTAAAATAATGAAAAATAATAAATGAGTATTATTTGGATAACTGGGACTTGTTGCAAACAATGGGTTGTTTGAAAATTTATTTATCCAAGGGTGGTTTAAAATTTTAAAATATGGCTGGGGGGGCCAAGAAATAAATATGTACATATGTATGGATGCACATGATATCAAAGATAATTTAGAATAAACTCTAAGAGGTTGAGTTTTGATTTTTCCCTGAAATGTGATATAAAAACCCAAAGTGATATAAGTTTTGAACTTATAAAAGGTAAAGAATTTGAAGTTTGAAGTGGGAATTCAATTTGAGAATGAGGTTGACTGGATTAAGTAAATTGAATTTAACTTGGGAGAAGTTAAATAAGTTTGAATGAACAACTTGAATTGGAGATTTTAAGATGAAATTGGAATTTAACTTGGAAAGTTAAATGGTTGATTTGAATTGGGAATTTGTGTGATCTCAAAACGGGTTTGAGAATTAAAAATTGAAATGGATGGACGTTTTAAAATAAATTGGATGATATCATCCTTTTGTTAATAAAAATCTTTAAATTGAGAATGGTATTGTATAAATAAAATAAATTTGAATAATTAAATTGTAAATTAAACTTGTTTAAGAACCGGTTTCAAACTGGAAGATAAAAATTTAATAATAAATTAAAATTTTAAAAAAAAGTTGTATTGAACTCTTATTTGAACCTTGAAATATATAGGTTAAGATAATTTAAAATGGAATTTTGAGAATTGGACTTAGAAATTAAATTGATTAAAAACTTTGAATGAAAGTTAAATTGGTTTAAAAAGTTAAACCAACCTTTGAGAATTTAACTCGAACTTATATAATTCGAGATAGTTTGAATTCAAGATTGGAATTGAATTAGTTCAAAATTGAATTTGGTTTGAAGTAATTGGACCGGTGATTGAAGATGTATAAGTTAAAAATTTAAATGGGAAATTGAATTGGATTAAATTGAAGTGATTTGAATTTGAAATGGGTTCAATTGATAATAATTCAAATTGATTGGGATAATAGGAAATTATAATTAAAATTGAACATGATTAAAATCAACTTGAATTTGATTTAAATTTGGAAAGGAATCAAGATTGATTCAACTTGAATTGTGGATTAATCAAGTCCAATGGAATTTGGAGTTATTTGAATTGAATTGTTGGGGAAGTGAACAGTTTGACTCTTGATTATTTTCAATATAAATTGTTTTCATATAAACTTATTTTTCTAAGCTATTAAATATATACAACCTTTCTTTCTTAAAGCCAAATTATTTTATACTTGTTTTACAATTATTTTTGAAGCTATTTAACTATTTTTCAACTGTTTTATAAACTAATTACTATTTTTCAACTATTTTACAAATAAATTACTATTTTTCAATTACCTAAAAATTTCTGGAACTATTTAACTATTTTCCAACTATTCTACGATTAGTTAACTATTTTATAGCTATGTTGCAAACTAATAATTATTTTTCAACTACTTATCTATTTTTTAAAAAAAATCAAGCTATTTTCTAAATATGAAATGGTCGGAGTTCAAACTATTATGGATTTAATACCCAACCGAGATAAGAATTGAAGTGATAATCCAAATGAGGACTAAGGAAATTGTAAATAAGTAAAGGGAATTTAAGGAAATGTGAATAGAAAGGAAATTGATTTGGCTGATAATCAATGGAAATAAATATGTAGGGTGTACGTATATTATTCTATTCGCATAGTGATTTGATCCGGACTCGAGCACAGAATTTCGAGGTAGTTTGTCGATCCGAGTTGGGATTTTTCACTCGATTTTCGACGGCGAACCTGGATATGGAATTGTTGATTGGTTCTGGATATTCTTTATCATAGTTATAGCTATGCAAGGAGAATGTTTCTGATCAAGAAATCAGATCTGTGTCCGCACTAGAAAGTCGGGTGGACGATGCTAGTTCTGAAGTGAAATTGTGTGATCGAGTGAGCGATCAGATTGGTATGAGTATGGTGATATGTGTACATCGTACGGATTTGAATAAAATTGATATTGGGAAGAGAAATCAAATTGGAATATTTGATTTTGAATAAAATGGTCATATATCTTTGTTATATGAGATAAAACTCCCCTTGATAAATCTATAGCCAGAAGAAAATATTTTTGAAAGTGTTTGAAGTATAAAAGGATTATATACAAGTTTGAAATGATCCAAAGTTTAAAAATTTTATATATCTGTGTGTGTGTGTGTAAAGGATCTTATGAGGGTTTTGAAAAGGTTTGGGAACCTTCGGATTTGGAAAGGCTTTTGATTTTTGGGTAAATCAATATTGAATTTGGGAAGCCTAGTTTGAGAATTATCGATTTTTGGAATAATCGATTTTGTGTAAAGGAGCTTTGTATGAGATCATACTAGGTGTATGATTTGAAGATACTATATGTGTATAGTATAAAATGTTTTGATGATGGCTCTGGGAAAAAGGCGCTCCCTTGAAATGAACTTCTCAGGAGTGCCACCGGGTGGTGCTGCCTTGAGCCCCAAAGGGGGGTTCTAAAGTTAATCCTGTGAGGATTCCGGACAAAACTAGTTCCTAAGGATTATTGGGTAGCGAAAGTCGAGGGCGCTGATGCCTACAGAGGCATTTGGGTTATGCTGTGACGACAGTGTAACTCGATGTCGCTGCGATCTACTATGGGGACCATAGCGAAATTCGTGTGGAGGATGAGTGCCAACAGTCTACACTTGATTTTGCTGGGAAGGCAACGCAACATCGGTAGACTGCGATCTATGGTCAAGTGGAGTGAAGAAGTTTCATTTTTGGCAGCGAAATTCGATGGCGCTGATGCCTACAGTTATATGGGTTTTTGCTGTGATGGCTACATAACCCCAGTTGTAGCTGCGATCTGTCGTGGGTTCCATGGTGTAATCGTGGGGCGTGGAGGCCTACAGTTATCTATGGATTTTGTCGGGATGGCAACGTAACCATCGGGTTAACTGCGACCATGGATGGTGGTGATGATTTCCAGAGCATTCTCACCAAAGATATTTCCCTATTTTCAAAAACTATTTTCTATATTTTCAATAAAATTATTTTCCAAGTATTTTCACTGGGTGTTGAAAACGGGTTTACCAAGTACTTATAGATTTTCAATCCTACGCCTGATCAACGTATGACTGAATTTCTGTGAGAACAAGGATGGACTGGTTGAGACATCGAGTTATAAGAAGTGTTTTTATAAAGAGCTATTTTATTAAGTATGATGTGAATTTAAAAGAATTTCTAATTTTTTTTAAAATAAAGGTGTTGGAATTTTGAAAGATGAAAGAAAATCGAAACTGGAATTATAAATAAGATTTAACTCGGGAAAAATTTAATGAAGTGATTCTTTGTAATTAAAAATCGATTATTAAATTGAAAACGGAAGTAAGCTAATCAGCTAAATAAATTATTTAATAATGTGTGTTAATAAAATTTAACTCGGTTAAATAAAATGAATTCGAATTACAAATAGAATTCGAGTTAGATTTGATAATGAATTAAATAAGAGGAGATGTTGTAGAATAAAAATAAATTAGAGTTGGATTGAAAAATGTGATGGTTTGAATTACAAATAAAATTCAAAGGTGATTTGAATAATATTTAATGAAATTTGCAAGTAAATTGGATATAAGAGAAGTGATTATAATAGAGATGGTTTGAGTTGCAAAACAAAACCCAAGTGAATAGAAATAAATTGAGAATGGCTTTGTATTAATAAAATAAACTCGATAATGAATTAAATATATGAAAATTTTAAAATGGGTTAATAGGTTAAATAATAAATGGATAAAGTCTGATAGAATAAAAAATTAAACCAAAGTTGTGATTGGAATTGGATTATCAGACTGAACTTGAATTTGGTGGTATATTAATTTGAAGTATAAATAAGTTAAGTATGTGGTTGGATATTATTTTGATAAATTAAGAAGGTGAATTAAAATTAAAATTTAAAAGAGATGGGCTAACTAAATTTAAATGAGAACCAAATAATTAAACTTTAAGTTTGATGTTGAAATAAATTAAAGTAAATTCACTTAAGTTTAAAATTTAGGGAAGCTTGGCTTCGAATAAGAGTGAAATCCTATTAAATAAAAGCTTGGATTGAATTAATTTGGGAATGGTTAGAAGTATACAAGAATGGAAGGTGTCGAGCTAAATAAATGGTTGGTTAATAAATTAGAAATGAAATTAAATTCAGAATGAGTTGAAATTAATTTGAAATAGTTATAAACTAAAATTGATACTTATTTAACCAAATATCGTCGAGATTGCATAACAATAATTGTTGTTCGACGTAAATAAAAGTAACTAAAATGCTATGAGTTGATAGAGATTAAATAAAATTGATTCTGAATCATTTGAAGTGAATATGAGCTTGTTTGGATTAAAAAATTCAATTGAATATAAGAAACTGGGTTGCAAACCATTAAAATTGAATGAAATGGTATATGAATTGGTTGGAAGCAATTGAATTAGCTTTAAAGTTATATAAATCGCTTATGGAAAGTGTTTGGTGCTTGATGTTTAGCAATGTATATGTTTAGCTATTAAAAGTTAGTAGAATGTTAATAAATTCTCTATATATGGCACTTACATATTTAAATTGAGTAAGTACAGGTACCTGAAGGCCGTTTGGCTGGATTTGGATTGCACTAATTGCTAAAATTAATAAGCTGCTTGCTTAAAATGCTAAATAAGGTACGCCTACGAAATAAAATAGGAAATATGAACTGTTTTTGCTTTTTCCGACTGGGTGGGTCGATGTATATATATTTATATCTCTTGTCAAATTGCAAAAGCTCCTCCGTACAAAGGAGACTCTGCCAAAATTTTCTGAAAATTTTGGGAGTTAGAAAATTTTTGAGAAAATTTTTATTAAGCAATTAAACGATTTTAAATGTGAAACTGAAATAGATTAGTAGATGAAACTAATAAGACTCAGTGATATATGGAAAATAAAAACTTAATATTCAAAATTGAAATAAGTTGAATTCATATTAAAACGGGGAAAACGAATTAAAATAGAAGTAAATATGAAAACCAATATAAGTGAATGTATTAAATGATTTGTAAATTTTTGATTGAATATGGTTGCTAAACAAGATATGCAGGTATTAAAAGGGGAAAAGAAAATTGGATTTGATTCCAAAAGATAAATTTGTATTGCCCGACAAAAAGGTACGTATTTAAATTTCTAGATGAAATTGGATTGGGTTTTTGATGTAGCCACTTGGCTTTTATTTTCTTTTGGAATTTGGGAGCCCGTAGAGGCCTTTTGTAGTTGTACCGAGCTAGCCGCGCAAAGGAGACGCTGGCAAAAAAATTCGGGAATTTAGGGAGTTAGAAAATTTTTGAGAAATTTTGATAATTCAAATTTTGATTTTAAACTTAAACTTGAATAAGTGGAGTAAATTAATGGCGTTGGAAACTATGGAAGGTTTGGGAAGTTTGTTAAGGTGATAGTGGATCTTTAATAGAAGATAGTTGGTAGGATGTTGAATTGTGGGTTTTGGGAAAAAGTCAAACGGGTTTTGAACCATTTTTCCTAACTAGTAATTTCGGTGACGAAATTCTTTTAAGGGGGAGGAATGTGACGACCTGGAAATTTTATCGATTTAAAATGGAATTATAAATGGATTTTAAACATTTAAAGGGTTAATTTTAGCTTGAATTCCAAATATTAATATTTATTAGATAATTAAAGTATTGAATTATATAATTTGAAATTGGATAAGATGTTGAATATGGAATTTTAAGCCTATTAAAAATAATTTGAAGGCTTATAAAATTTATAACGATGATACTGAAGGTAATAGGATAATTAAAATTTAATTTAAAAGTAATTTGTTCAATTTTAATAATATATCGTTTAATTGAATGTTAAAATAGCCTTCCGAGGCACAGTCTCGGAATTCGACGAAAACAGTTCCATTGGATCCGTAATAGTTAGTTATTATCGGATTTCAATTTTCGAAGCAATCAGAGTTGTCGTCTGACCCTGGCAGCTCAAAACGCTTAGAACTATTTTAATCGATTTAATTTAAAATCGATTGTTTATTTCTGTAACTCACGCATATGATTGAGTTACCCTTCGAAACCCGTTCCATTGTGTTCGAAACGCGGGTAAAACCTTATAATCGCTTAGCACGCCTCAATGGTGGTTCAAAGTTTTGAGCTGGGTATAGTGAGATATTTTTAATTTAATAATATTTTAATCTGTTAAATCGAGGCTTTGCCTTCTCCGATATGCCTGTTTCCTTCTTTAATCACGCGACTTTTCTTCTCTTCTTCCCTCATTTAATAAGCATATGGAAGCCGAGCTCTCTTGTTTTTAAAAAAAAATGGCCAAAAACTAAAAAAGGGGGGGGAGATAATCGAAGTCATTCGATTTCATGAGAAATCACGATTCAGGGCCGCAACTTCGAATTATTTCGATCACGAAAGAGAGGGTTTTGGGCGCGGTGGCGTTGGGTGAAGGTGGGTGTGCCGCTTGGGGTCGGGATGGCCGGAATCGCCTCCACATCATTCGACGTTGGGGCTGCCGTAGATTTTGGGAAGAGACTCGATTGACTTTGGGCGACTGCGGGCTCACGTGGCCGGGTGTGCACGCGAGGCAAGGTGGGAGGCCGACACACGATCGAGGAGGGGGTCGCCTCTAGGGTTTTGGCGATAGGGTCGGAGATAATTAGGTTTGTTTTTTTCCCTTCTTCTGTAAAATTTTGGTTTGTAGATAGAAGGATTTAAATAAACATGAATGTTTGTAGCTAAGATGCTTAACTCACAGTAAGATATAAAAGTCATTATGTGTTTGCTTAATAAAAAAAAGAATCTGATTTTGGAATTTTACAGTAAGGTATTTAGTTAATTTTATCTTTTATATGGATATACGATTTCCAGGAGAATAAATAACCATATATATATTTATGAATAAGTGTTAAAATTTCCGGTTAGATATATGTAAAACAATTATGTTTTAACTTAATATATAGGGAGTTTTAAAGGTTTAAGTAATTTATATAAGTAGATTTTTTTTGAAATCTATAATTTACTTTATTAGTAATTTCGAAAAGGAGAATTAATAGTCAACCAGAAGTATTACATGAAATTGATTATGAGATTAATTCAAATAATTAATAAATTTTATAATTGTTAAACAAGGTCAAAAACCCGGGAAACCATGTCGAGAATGAAGCGGATTGCAAATTTAGGGGCACAGGTGAGTAAATCTCACTCTGTTGGATTTATATTTGTATTTAAATGGTTAAATTTAAATAATTAGTTGATTGATTGAGTTGATTGAATGTGTGCTGATGATCTGGTGACTTTGGTTTTTGTTGGTTCTCGAGTTAATTATTGTTTGACTCGGAGCATTTGGGCTTTTAAATGGTTTTAAACTTAAATCATAAATAAGAGAATGGTTCATTTTAAAGATAATAAGGGTTTAATGTTTGGTGATTCATTAAATAGGAAGGGTAAATAAAATGGATAACTAATTAATTAAATTAATTAATGATTTGGGTTAATTAATTTTGGTTTAAATTAATTAGAATGCTCATTGGGTGGTTTAATAAATAATTACTTAATGCAATTAATAAAATATAATTACTTTGTGTAATTAATCGAGAGACAAATTAAGATAATTAATTAAGGAGAATTAATTTATTTAATGGAGTAAATAAAATGTAGATAACTCCAGGTGAAGATAAATTAAGTATGATTAATATTGTGGTCTAATTAATGTAATTAATTTAGATTAGGATAAATTGAAATAAACTTGGAAATCGTTAATTTATATAATTAACGATGTTATGAAAGATTGATTAATAAGGATAAGTTATTCAATAATAAGTGACATGTGTGAAGTCAATCAATATAAGTAATTAATGATTAGTGTATATTAAAATAGTTAATTAATTTATGAAGGAATTAAGATTACTTATTGATTTTTGTTTAAGAATAATTCATATCGTGAAATTAATTAAAGATAATTACTTGAATGTAATTGAAGGATAATTAATCCAGGGTGATTAATTAAGATGAATGGATCGGGAAGGGTTGATTAATTAATTAATCTGGAACTAATTAATGAAGGAATCTAAGTGATTGAGGTTTGAAATTCAATTAGAATCAATTGAATTGATTTGTATGTGATTATGCTTTGCTTATGGATGGTTGAATGGTTTTGGATGCTTTGAATGAGTTGATATCTCTGATATGAAATGTTGTGTATTTCATTTGGATAACTTGGGTTATGATGACATGAGATTCGAAGAGGCCGTGATCGGGTATTGGAAGATACCCGAAACCACTTCGATTTTTTTTATAAATTGATTTGTGGAATCAAAAGGCAGGAATGAAATGATTTAAGTGAACTGAATTATCTAAGTTTGGAAATTTATATGTGATATAAGTATTGTCTATAGCAATTGTAAATTGGTTAAATTGATATAAGTTACCCGGGTTTTATTTAAGTTGTATGCTTGGTATTACTTGTTAGTTGGGTTTACTCACATTGGTTTCCAGCCTGACCCGGGTGATGCTTTGGTGTAATGCTCGGGTCAGACCGAGTATTACAGATTTTTTCAGGTAGGTACGTTCTGGAGCTCAGGAGGCGAGCTGGGTGGCAATAGCGTATAGGGTATTTCCGCTGTATTTACATTATTGTTAATCCGAGACTCAATAATTATGTATATTCAGAGACTGTATATATATGTGAAACTCTGATGTATATTAAATGTAATCGACGGATATAATATTCTTTTGTAAGCTATTATTATTTATTATTATATTTTATCCGCGGCGAATGTGAGATGTTTGGTGTTTCTGTTCTTCTTCTTCTACCTCTTTCTTCTTTTTCATAACTATCTGGAATTTTCGGGTTAGAAAATTTCGGTTCGTTACATGAACGGTGTTTTCGACACTTGAATGTTCGGCAGGTAATACAGTGGGCATATTAGTGTCGATTTTCGAGGGTCAAAAATACGGTTCATTACAGTTGGTATCAGAGCTGTAGGTTAAGAGAGAACGTTGGCTTTGGTGGAACAACTCATTTGAGATCGGGTAAGTGAGACCCTAGATGAGTATGACTGTATTGTATATGAGTCTGCATTTGTTAGTGATTACAAAATATTTTATGTTATGTTGATTTATCTGTTCAGTGGCATAAGAACTCTGGTCGAGACGTGGGACATCACGGTGTCTATAAGGGTTCTTAAACACTTGAACAAGATAAACTGATACCGTATTGTTTTGAAATTGGAAACAAAATAATTTTACCAAGTATATATTAGGAACGATTTTCAAAAATAATATAGCATTTTTGAGTTGTTGTTTTAGGGAGATAATAATATTTTATTATTATCATTTAGAGGTTTGTTTAGTCATGCTTATTAATTTTGAGCATTGACTATTATTAGTGTGTATAGGTAGCTTCCTTTTTAGGATTTGGGTTGGGTTAATAGAAATGAACACCTTGAATTAAGTTTCACGATTTAACTATAAGGCGTTCGATGACAAGGTTGAATTAAATTTTTGATAAAAGTTAATTATTAAAGGTTAGAATAAATAAATATTTGTAAATGATTTTATAAAAGTTGATTTATAAAATGTATTTATAAGAATAGATTTTTTAATTTAAAAGATTTAGGTTGAAAACTTGAGAATTTAAATCCCAGTACTTTTGAAAAATAGTTTTCAAGGTTTTGGGAAGTGATAATAGTACTATTTAGAAGAATTTTTGGGGTTCAAGCATAAATATTTTGTGGAGAAATGTGAAGAACTATTTCAAAAATTAGATTTTGAAATAAAAAAGCATTTTTTTTAGTTTACTAGTTAAAGTGGCTTGAAAATAACTTAAAATTAGGAAAGAGATGTGTTCGGATGGTAAACACTTCCCGTGAGTATTACCTTGTTGGTAAGGGAGTGTATGATACTTTTGATAGTACCTAGTTCCATAGTATTCTTTTATAGTTACTCGGGCTACATTTATATATTTGTATAATTTAAAATATAGAGTATGATTTCAAAATGTTTTTAAAACAAAAGCTAGGTATTTGGATCTTGAGTTTTCTTAGGGAGATAAATTCAAAATGGAATAGTGGGATCAAATAGAGGTGCATACTCTTAGGCTATAATGGAGTATTATCCAGGTCAAAACTAAGAGTTGTTTATGAAATGTTTTCATAAATGATTTAGTGAAATAGAGTTGGTATTAGGGGAACCAATATGGTAAGTGTGTAGGGTAGACCTAGTTCAGTTCTTCATTTCATAGAGTTTGATCTAAGTTTCGAGTATATGACTTTAAGGTATCTGCACCGTTTCGAATAATGGTTTATTACTCAATTTTTGACGACGAGCATTTGATGAGGATTTTTGGTTTGGGACCAAAGTTTCTATCATAGTTACAACTATGTAAGGAGAACAGAGGTTCCAAATTAAGGAGCCTGATCGCAGTTCGCACTAGAGAATCGGGTAGGTAATAGTAGTTCGGAAGTGAAGTAATGTATTCGAGTTGTGATTGGACCAGGTTTTGCATGAGAATGATCTATGTACATCATATAGAATGATGTAGAGTGTTAAATGTTTCTGAATAGGTTATGAGGTTTAATTTCGGCGACAAAATTCTTTTAAAGGGAAGAGGAATGTAACGATCAGGAATTTCACTGTTTTGATTTGCGAATATTTAATTAATTTTAAATATTCAAATTAATGGTTTTGTAATGAAAATAAAAATATTTTTAATGATAAATAATGATGGTGAAATAGTTTTCAAAATTGGGTTACAAAAATATACAGTTCGATGAAAAAAAGAAAATGTATCCGGAAACTGTTTTCTGAATTTTCGACTTTTCATCGTATAAAAGTTGTTTGGAAACTTGTGTACACTTTCGTATATACAAACACACATATACTAAATATATAATATGGTTTAAGATAGTATAATTAGTGTTAATTAAGTTAATATAATTATGATGTGACACTTTGGTAGCTAAATAAAAAATAAATCTTTGGTAACTAGGGGACAAGAGTACAAGTAGGGGTCTTTTCATGTTCCTTACATGGAAATTTCGAAATTGTGAGGAGGGGACAAGATGGATGGTGTGGAAAAGGGTTAGTGGAGGGAAAATTACTAAGGTGTGATGGTAATTCAACATATTTCATTTATATAATAGAATTTTCACCATTTCTTTTCTACCTCCATTTCATTTTCTCTTTTGTCTCCTAAGAATTAATCTTCCTAAAAAGCTTTCTAAAATTTTTTATTGGCTTCCAACTTTCTTTTTGGTTTCAAATTTTCAAAGTTTTTAAATTTCAAAATGATTTCAAAACTTGTTAACCCCCTCATTTTCATTTCAAAACTTCTCTTTTTTGCCCAAAATAGTTTCGACCATAACTCCTTTCATTCTACATATATTTAGATTTTCTTTCGTTTAAACCATTTATAATTTCAGTGGCTACAACTTTGTAGTTTACCACTTTTCTTGATTTCCATCTTAGATGCTCCAAAATTTCATTTTTTGTAAGAGTGTTTTTGAACCTAAATTTTAAAGTCCGAAAATACCCCTTACTATTTTGGCCATAACTTCCTCAAGATTTAACTTTTTGAGTAATTATTTTTTGTAAATTATATATGAAAGAATAATCTAAACTTTCCTTTTGACCACTTTACCAAAATCCGAGATGTATAGGTCCAAAAGCCGAGTGCAAAATGACCCATTTTCGAGAAGAATATGTGGTTTTCCAAGCTTCCCAAATTTCAAAGTGTGTCAAGTTTTCAAAGGATTTTCGGTGATTAAATATTTATTTTAAACTCAAGTTTTAAAATTTTATATGCTGGTTGATTTATGGCTTGGTTTGCTAGTTGAAATCTTAGTTTATTATGTGATTGCTTGTATGTGCACATTGGTTGTATGTGATGGTAGTTAAACTTGAAGTTGAAATTTAAATATGGTATCATTTGGCAAGTTGTAAACTTTGTTATATGTTATGAGCTTGCTTATGTTTTTGTTGTTGCATGTATATGTTGGCATTGACATGATTATAAGTTTGGTTGCTTAGAAGGACAGCGCTTTGATTTGGTTTCCGATGGAGAATCCTTGTATGGAAGAACGATACAAACTTTGGTTTTAAATCCACATCGTTTTAAAGTTAGTGAATGGAAAGTTAGTAAGAGATGTTAGGGAATGGAAGTTAGTGAGCAATATTAGCACTTGAAATTATAGATATTCATAGCGATAGTCATTATGAATGCAGTTTCGCGTTAAAAATCCCATATTTAAAAATTTTGGTTTCTAAACTTAAAAGCGTTTGTAAATGTTTTATTAGCTTAATAATAATATTTTAGGAAGTTAACTAAGTTTTTAATAACTAATTTTTAATTACTTAACATTTTAATAATTGATAATTAATTAAGGATTAAACAAGGTTTAATAATTATAATTACGTGAAGATTAGTTATTAATTAATTAACTTTATACATAATTAATTATAAATTAATCAAGGTTTAATTTATAATAAATTATTTATGAAAGGTTTAATTTATAGTAAATTATTTACCAAAGGTCTAATTTATTAATTAAGTTTAATTAAAGATTATTTTATTAATTAATTGAGATTAATTAATATTTATTATTAATAAAGGTTTAATTAATTATTTAATAATTAATAAATGATTAATTTGAGTTTAAGTAATAGTTAATTATTGTTCAACTTTTTAATTAAATGATTCAATTAAAATTAATTATGATTTAAATAAGCATTTAACTTATAATTAATTACTTTAAAAGGGATTAAGTTTTAAATCCTTTGGTTTCCAAAAGTAAACTTGTTTAAAGGCACTTCTTTTTCAAAGATGGTTTTGAATACAAGTGATTCAAGTGTTGATACCATTAAGAAATCATATAACTATGAATGAGTTATAATGTAGATTGTTTGGTTGTTTGGACATGTGTCAGCAGAATAAATCATCATTCTGTTATAAATTGATTAATTGTTTTTTTGTGGACATGTGTTTAGCAAAATAAATCCTCATTCTGCTATAAATTTGATTAAATTGTTTGGACATCTGTTTAGCAGGAAAAATCACCATCTTGCTATTATGTTGTTTGGACATGTCTATGCTAGTTAGTTCATATTTACATGTTATTCCCGGATTTGGATATGAGTTATATTTACATACATGTTGACCTATGTAAATAACTGTTAAGTGAATTGGAATTGAAACTAAATGGTAACTTAAATGAGTACCATTAAGATGGCTAAGCCTCATTTTGAATTTATAAAGTATGGTTTTGAATTAACGTAACTCTTTAATCAATTTGGAATTTTACGATTTATAAATGATTTAAAAGCCATAATATTATTTTATAAGTTACTTATAAGTAATAACTTGTTTATAAAAAGGATTTTTACTAAATAAAAGGGCTTACCGAACGTGTTTTACAAACAATATTTTTAAATGATATTTTATAAAGGAAAATTTATAAATGAGTTATAAAGGAAGATTTTTAAATAGCTTAAAAATAGAAGATGTTATAAATCATTTTAGAGATTTTTCAAAGAAGCTTTAAATCTAGTTGGAAGTTTATAAAGAGGTTTGAATATAAAGAGAACGTATAAAAGAATTTTTATAAAAGATAAGTGAATGGTTTTACTAAAGTGGATTAGTTTTATAGTGATGTTTTGAAAAAGGAATTGTTTGGCTATTTAAAATGGAATTTTGAGAAGAGTGAGTTTTTCCAAAATGATTTTGGTAAACACTTACATTGTTTTTCCAAGTTTAAAAAGGATGTTAAGGGTATTTGGAAAAGTGTTTTGAAAGGATCTTTTGATCAGGTTTTATAAAGTGATTTTACTAATCAAAGATTGATTAATAAAGGCTTAGAGGATTTCATATGGAATTTAATCAATGTTTGATTGTTTGTTTATTTGATAGTCAAATAACCAACTATCAAATATGGACCAAAACCTAACTTTGAAAATATCTAGGAGAAATATGGAAATTATATGGAACAGTTACCGTTGGTGGTGCTATACTACATGTATAAATTCATTTCGTTCTCTTAGGATAAATGATCAGGAAATTTGTCCACTAACGGTTAGGAGGTGAACTCCGCTCTTATCATTTATCTACTTATTTTTCTAAAGAACCGGGTTAAATTTACAGAAAATTATCGAAATTTATTTCGAAGAGACCAGGATCGGATATGTTATTTGAAAACCACTTTCATCCAACTCAATCATTTCGGAATGAAGACATCTTTAAGCATGGAATCAAAGATGGGGACATTGAAGTGCAAAGGCTGCTTGCTACTAATTCTAAGGGTCATTCCAAAATGGATGTAGTAGAAGTAGTGCCTTCGGTTTGTCCTTATTCTGGACAACTTATATGAATGAATGCTGACATTGTATTGATGCTTGGAGGGCAATGTTAGCATTCCAAGTTGGTTTTCTTTATAAAAGGTAAAACATAGCCTCAATCCTCATTAACCAAAAATGACTAAAATAGGGCATGCAGCAGGGCTAAGTGGGTCGCTCCCATCATGATACGTCGTCATCTTTCCAGATTACCCTATTATTATGGATTGGTATGTGCATGAGAGATCTCGATTAAGGATGGAAGACTGAGGTAATGACATATTCGGTACTACTAGTCAAGTGGTAGGCCAGTTCTGTGTGGCAGGTTACAAGATGTTCTTGTCAGACCCGGGTGCATTTTTCTAAAGATGTACCTATCGAAGGTAGTTCCTTACTTGATCATAGTATGGAATCCATTCTCCAAAATGCGCCTTTACGATTTTGATTGTAGAATCTAGTATGTTGGAATTTAATTAATGTAAAATTTCGACTATTTTAATAAGTATTTGTACTTTAGACATTATTATAATATCACTGGATTTTCTATAAAAGTGTTTTGGTTGTCATAAGGTAAAAACCCATCTATGTTTATATGCGGCATGGTCTTACGAGATACCTTTGATTTTTATCTTATTTCCCTAAAACTCTTGGATGCTCAAATTTTTATGAGCAGCCAAGTAGTCCAGGTTTTCTACGGATGCAATTGGAGGAGCTTGGAGCAGGAGGCTTCATCGATAGATAGTTATTACTCGCTTTTGCTATATATTATATACATTATATCTAATGTATAAATACTGGCTGTTATTATTGTCCATGGTTAGAAATTGTATTAGTGTAACTCTGATGTACCATTTTTGAAATGACTTTGTAAATAATTATGTTGATTAATATATTTTATTTCGTTGCGCTGTGAGATTCTGTATTTGCTTTTAGTTTCTTCTATCCTCTATCTTCTTTCTTTTCCCGTAACGAATAGTATTTTCGGCACTTGAATGTTCCGCATGTGATACAGTGGACATATTAGTGTCGATTTTCGAGGGTCAAAAATCAAGATCATTACACTAATCGTATGTAAACTTATATTGATAATAGGTCGGGCCAACATATGAACACAGATCGAGCATTAGTTGTGAAACCTGATCGTAGTCAATCACAGAGGCCGGCACAAGGTTGCTAAACCTGTTTGAGTTGACGGTGTTGGGAGGTCTCAACGTGAACCAGAGTACTGAAGGGCTTAAGTGTTCTCCTAGGTGGCATGTAGCAGATTGTCTGGTGAGCGGTCCCGACACAAACTGGAGTATTGAGTGGCGTGATGATTCTCCTGGATGACACACGACACGATTGAGTGGTAGGTGGTCGTAGCACAAACTAGAGCATTGAATGGCTTGAGGGTTCTACGAGGTGATACACAACAAGATCGTGTAGTGAGCAGTCCTTACACAAATTGGGGCACCGAGTGGCTTGAGGGTTCTTCCTGGTGACTTGTGGTAAGATCGAGTGGTATGAGGTCCTGGCATGAACAAAAGCATTGAGTGGTTCGAGAGTTGTTCTCTTGGGTGACACGTAGCAAGATTAAGTGGTAGGCGATCTAAGCATAAACCAGAGCACTGAGTGGGTCGAGGCTTCTCTTTGGTGACACATGGCAAGATTAAGTAGTGGGTGGTCCCAACATGACCGGGGTGCTAAGTGGCTTGAGGGTTCCCCTAGATGACACATAGCCAGTAGATATAGTGCCCGATTTATTTTTATGTGGGTGCACTACGGATGTTGGACCTCAGCATCACTCATGGTTAAACAGTAGTCTTGGCAATAATGCCCTATCCTACGGGAGGAACATACAACATCATGGGTGAGGGAATCAGGACCATTACGGTCGAACTTTTGGCGTCGATGCACATCAACTGTAACGTTCACGATTTTTCATCCACGAAAACCGACATTAATACGTCCACTGTATCAACTGCCGAGCAATCGAAGGCCGGAAAACCGTACCGTTAGGGTTTAAGAAGAAGAAAGAGGTAGAAGAAGAGAGAAAAAGATAGAACAGAACAGAAACAACAGAACAATATCAGAATCTCACAATTCGCAGCGGAACAACATATAATAGATAAATGAATAATCTTTGAACAAAGTACTATATCAGTTATTACATTACATCATATTACATTACATCATCAGAGTGTACAACAACATGCAGCGGAAAAGAAATATAATATACTAGTAATACGCCATGCCATCCAGCTTGCTTCCAGCAACTCCTAAATTCCAGAATATCCTGATAAACCTAACTCTTGACTGCCCATGTGGAAATTGGTGGGCACCCGGAGTTTAGGATGGAAAACAATAAACTCCGAGTCAGTCATGTGACTGGTGTGAGAACTCAAAACAGTTTATCTTTAAAATCAAAATAGAGGAATATTTTTAAAGTCAATTCGCAATGCTTTTAAAAAATGAGACTACCATAAGGCCTCCCGCACACACACACACAATGCAAACGCAGAATCAGAGGAGATTTCTCCTTATGATAGTCAAAGATGCTTGATACGCATTAAAAAGAAACATTTGATATTATTACTAGTGCATAGTGTAGGAAAAATTCATTTCGAAAGTAAAGATATAAATCTTAGCCAACATACGACCATTATCGTATGCCTACTACAGCTACCATCTAAACAGTGGTGACCACCATAAGTAAATGGCAGGTTCTACAACTAAAACCGTATAGGGTTTCGTATTGGGAATTGGATTTCCAACAAATGGTCAGGCCAAGGAACTTCCCATTGCCACATGGAAATGCCTCTGGAAAGACGCCCCGAGAACCTAACCGGATCTCTGCCAACACAAGGTCGGGTTACCTTTCAAACTAGGTAACTACTGACACGAATATGTCATCCCCCGATCGTAACCGATCTATCTGAGGATCCTCGATTTCCAACAACCACAAAATTTGCAGCAACAACATAGGTTAAATATCTGGGCTCCATACCATGATACCACCTCTATCCAGAAGGAATGACATACACTAAAGGGATGCTACCCCCTAATAACCTTGCCGCATCCTTCCTGTTTTGACCATTTCCGGGGTGTGAGGTCCGACGAAGTCTCGTCCACAAAGCCACGCTTTATACAAAAGCTGTGCTTTGGGTCAACAAATGATCATAGAAATGATCACCAAGATAAATGATCAAATAAATGATCCTATCACAAATGATCAAACAATGATCATTTCACAGCAACACTCAGCATGCCACACTACCAAATTGGGAGTATATCACTAATAACCTACAACTATATAACCTCTGAGCTCGTGCGTCTCAGAGAAGGGTGTTAAGCTAAGAGAATAAATTCTCCGCCACCAACAGAAATATATCTGAAAGAAATCAGCTTTATATCTCAATTTGTAATGTCAGACATACAATCCATACAAGTCTGTTCCGGGTTCGAACAGAACCGAAGGCACTTCCAAAGAAGTCCTTGCAATCCGGATATTCACTAATCACGACCGGACTTCCCGTCACTAAGGGTGATATAACCTCTATATCGGAGATCAGCCGATGTAGAGTAACTCGACGGTAATCCTTCCGTTTTCACAAATATCCGGTCTTCAACACCGGTTATCAAATGCAATCCATAACGACGTATCACATACTCGGAATGGGTTATACGACCCCAAGGTCCTTTCCCGGCTAACCCGAATAGTGAGCGCTTATTCAAAAATAAGTGTGGCATTCAAATTCAAACAATCACAACAAATACCTATTTAAAGGTAAATATTGATGGTCGGATTATTTAACTATCAATAGGCATGCTCAACATCACCAAATTCCAAATAATTTCCCAAATTATTTACTTTCCAAAATATCTTTACTAGATATAAAATTTCCCACACTTCAAACATTTGAAAACTAATTTTCAAATCACTTTTCACCTTTATCACTTTTGAAAACAAATTTCAATCATTTTCCTTACGCGGAATTTCTTTCATTTCAACATGGTTCATTTAAACCAATTAAATAAATCCTTAACGATTTACTTTATATTTACGTTCCAAATCCGTAAATTAATTCCCACACTTCAAAAATAAATCAACGTTTATTTTTAAACAAATTCCCCTTTTCATTTATAAATTCCATAGCGAATTTACATTCCAAAATATTTATGAATATATGATTCCCAAATCGATTTCAAATATTCATTTTCAATTTGTCTTCAAAAAGATAAATTCTCAAAACGTTTCATTTCACATTGGAAAAGCATTTATGTACTTATTTATTAATAAGTAATTCACAAATCCATTTATTTTCAACACTTGGAAAATATTCAATATACTTAAACCGAAATTAAGTATATATTTCATCCTTTAAGGAAATCATTCTCTTAACCATATTTATTTGGGCCAAAACGAATGTTGCGCAAAACATCGTTACGACAACCCAAAATCACTAGTATAGGGATTCGAAATTTAGATAGATATATAAATCCCAATACTATACAAAAACATTTCCTTTCGGAAATCATTTACTATAACAACAGTGTTATAGTCCATCATTTCCTTCTATTTCTCGAAAACGTCTATTTCAACAATGAATGTTGAAATCTATGGTTTCGATATTTAATGCATTTTAAAACGTCTTTAAAATCATTAACTTCATTTCATAATGTTCCTTCCCCAAAAACATATCCATTTCATTTAATAATATATTCACTGTCCAAAATCGTGAATATACTTCGTTAACCAATTTCAACATTTCTACATACTAAATTAAAGGATTATCCACCGTCCAAAATCGTGGATATAATTCCTTTCATATATTCCTATATCCAACTTATCAAATTCAATTGATTTCGGATTTATAAACAACGTTTATAAACTCCATTTATATGTTTATAAACTTCTATTTATAAAAAAATCCTTTTTATATCTCATTTTAAATGCCAAAATCCGATTTATAAGTTGATTACTTATAAATCTTATATTTTACAAAAATCTATCCATTTTATATGTTCATATTTCATAAATTCATAAATCTCAATTCACTTATGAAACCATTATACTTCATTTTAACACTTATAAAAAAATTCGTTTTATAATTCCACTATTTTTAATTTATAAATATCCATTTTATAAATCTTTTATAAAAATTGTTTGTAATAGTCCAAAAATTCCAATTTAAACCATTTCATAAATTTATTAACTATTTATTTCAAAAAAATCACTTTTCACTTTCATTTCATAAGAATCATACTTTTATAACATTAAAATTTTAACGTTTATTTATTTTTAACAATTCAAAATTTAATAAAACGAATACTTTCGAAAATCACTTTAAAATTCCTTTTAAAACCAAAATCATTATTTTTTTTAAAACTTCAGAAATGGATCTGATGATGCAGCAGCACCAAATATCATATATCAATATGATAATCAACAAATAATCTCAATATCTGTAAATAAATCAATACAGTTGAGGAATCCAGTTGGATCCCTCCAACCTGTTTCCTTACATACACAAATGTTAGCACAATACCAACTCCGCTCCAGTACGGAATTATCGCGGTATATGGGATTTTATAAATTATTATCCGCTTAATAGACGGCGCAATAGGGTCTCATCCGCTACATACTGCGGGAAATCAATTCCAATTACATAAATAATACCAATTTCATTGTTTATGAAATATTCGCGGTATATGTTTTTAATAAATAACCTCCGCTTACTAACGGCGCATAATGTCTATTTTAACAATCAATAGATAACAATCATCATTCAAACATACATTCAAAAATTTTAAATATAACTATTTAAAATAAAAATCGAAACCGATTCGATTGGGTGAGAAGTTCTCACCTTGATTTCAATTTCGTTTTCGCGTTTTATTTCGAATAAAACTAAACGGACGTTTAATTTTACCCGAAATTTTCACTAGCTCCAAATGACTCCAATCCAATTGCATCCCGTAGTGCTCGTCCATACGATTCCAATGCAAAAAGTTTCGTCCGATTTGGAACTCGTATGAAAGAGATACAACATTTTATAGTTTGAATGATTTCTAATATAAATAATATACAATTTCTTTTATTATTTATAAACCCACACTGCATCTAGCCGTTGCTTCCTTTCCTCCAGATCTGGACCGTGCGTTTTCTTTCTTCTTTTATTCTCGTTCGCGTTCGTCTACAGGTTGAACGAACCCACTATCGCACGAAACTCCACGATCATCGAGCCTCCTCCCACCACTAGAATGTGATCAGGGACCACCAATCGATAGCCCACCCCCCTACGCACCTTCGTCCAGGATCCCATGAAGTCCGGTCGACCATAGCTTGTGAAAAACGAGCTCGAACGCAACCCGTTCAAACCCCAATAGCCACCAATCCATTTTGAATTAAACGATCTTGACCGTTGAACTTGTTAATCTCACTGCCCTCTACGACTTTCGTTTAGAAAGTTTCGCGAATCGTTGCTTGGATTTGAAGAAATTTGAGGGAGAAGAAGAGATAGTTTCGGCCATTGAATATGTTAGAACGGCGGCTGAAGAAATGTGCTAGGGTTTTCTCAAAAAACGTGAATTTATAAGCATTTTTAATAATATTTTAATATTAAAGTCATTTTAAAGCAACTTTTTCAAACGATCTCCAAACAACGCGTGCCGACAGGCGTTTCTAGGGTTTACCCCGCGTTCCGAACACAATGGAATGTGTTTCGGGAGCTAGTACGGTCATCTGTGCGAGTTAAGGCGATAAACGTTCAATTTAAATTTAAACCGATTAAACAATTTTTTATGCGTTTTCGCTTGCACCGGACAAACGGTAAATCCTATTGACACGAAATTTGAAACCATACAATAATATCACATTACGGATCCGATGAAACTGGTTTCGTCGAAATCCGAGACTTTTTGAAAAATGGCTATTTTAACTCGCCAAATTAATATTAAAACAATATCGATGCATTTCGAGCTGCCACGGTCAAACGACAACTCCGTTTGCTACGAAATTTGAAATCTGATAATAACTAACTATTACGGATCCAATGGAACTGGTCTCATCTAATTCTAAGACTGTTCGAAAAATGGCTAATTTCACTAGTCGATTAAATATTAAAATATTCAATTTTCACAATTTAACTTTTAATTCGATTTTAGAAGTTCTATAACATCACTATAACTCCAGTATGACTAAATAAAATTTTACAAATCAATTTCAATCATTTTAAACTCGATATTCAATTATTTCTGTAATTCCAGCTATCAAATTATCGATTTAATTACCAATTTAAATCCAATATTCGAAATAAAATTTATTCGACTTATAAATTTCACTTATTAATATTTAAAATTAATTAAATATAAAAAATTTAATTAATATAAATTTTGGGTCGTTACAGACTTCCCCCTTAAAAGAATTTCGTCCTCGAAATTACCAAGTAAGAAAAATTACGGAATCAATTAACTTTCCCAAAATCCATAGTTTAACTTCTTACAATACTTTACTAAGTTTTCAAATCATACTTAGTTATCTTTTCAAAAACAACTACTATTGTTTAACTTTCAACTCCAAATCAAAGTTTAAGTTTTCAAAATTTTCCCAAATTTTTCTAACGCCTTAAATTTTCGGAAAAATTCGCCATAGTCTCCTTTGCGCGGCTCGATCCGAAAAAAAATGATAGTATATATATCACAAATATACATCTCATCAAGTGACGAGGCATTCCGCAGGGAAAAAAGTGTAAAAGTACGGTATGTAATCCGAGATATGTACCTTATATATTATTAGCGAGCATATACGGCTAATATAGCGCGAAAGCGAGCTCCAAAAGCGAAGCAACGCCATCCGCACCTACTAAACACTCAACAACGACATGAGAATCATGCATATATGAAAATAGTATCAATATACAATATATAGCAACATAACAACTGCATAATATAGCAGATGCAACTAAACAACAAATGCAACCATCAACCAACTCAATATTCATTCATATTCTCATTAATATTCAAGGAATTGGTTTTCCAATTTAAATTACATTTGATTCATTAACATTGGATTTACTAACATTCATTCATATTCAATTTTAATTAGTTTGCATCCACTAATCAAGTCCAATTCATATTCAATTCTATTCAAATTTATTTACTTCTAATTTGAATTCAATTACATAACTTTCAATTTCATTAATTCATTTTCATTTAACACTTAATGAATTTACATACAATCAATTTACAATCAAATAACAACCAATGTACATTCAACATAACCAAATTATTAATTTTACATCCAATTTGGTCCAACACTTTTTATTCCAATTGGTTCATATTAAATTGACTTTCATTCAATTTATTCAACTAGCTTTTAATGAATTAACACTTATATATTCATTATTTCATATCAATTGTTTACATTTAATTGATTAACATTCAATCCATTTATCAATTCAATTGCTAATTCCTTTAACAATATAAAGTTGAATTTCATTTATATAACTCAAGTTCAAATTCTTAATGACTTCATTTCATTAATTCACTTAATTATTTACTTCGATACCAAAATTAACTTTATTCAACTTCACTTAAGTTATATTCCTTTTCAACCATCTTATCAAATCCAAATCAATTTATTTAACTTTCCTTTTGTTAAATTTCAAATCACATGTCTTTGATGACAACTCAAATTTATTTCAACTTGGATTTTATTGATTTACTTATACTTCCTTTAATTTGACTCCATCCTTTAAGTTAAATTTATTCTATTAAAACTCAAATTGTATAAGTTATCAACTCATTTATCATTCCCATAAATATTTTAAATAGGATTCCAGAGTCTTTTCAACTTTTAAAACCATTTCTTTTGAAACCAATTTAATTTATTTTGAATTTCCAAAACCAAATCCAAATTTTCCAAACAACTTTCATTTAAAATAATTTGGCAGCAATCCCTCTTTTGAAAACCCGAAAATGAACACCAATGATGCCGCGGTCATCATCGGAATGATTTTCCCCGAAAAGAGTTTAGAGCTTTTATCTTTCCAAAACAATTTTCCAAAATATCAAATTTCTTTCAAAACACTTCTCTGGAATTTTATTTTCAGATTATAAACCATATTTATAAATCTTTTACTTATATAATTTCACTTCTTATATATAAGATCTTTTTCACAAGTGTAAATTATTTTAATTATAACTCCATACTTATAATTCATTTGCTTATACAATTATTCTTTTTCAGCTGTTGTTTTTATTTAACAACCAAACAATCAATTCATATACACTTTAATAATCCTGAAAAATTATTCCTTTATATACCAAATATAATCGAGGTAAAATTATTTCATTTACCCAATTTAAAACAATACTGTGTCGAATTGTTCTATTCAAGTGTTTAGAGATCCCTATCAACAACGTTAATTACTCGTGTTGACCAAAATCCATATACCACTCAACAAACCAATCATCACAATATAAAACAATTTATATTCACTAACAAATACGCGCTCGTATCTATTATTACACTCAAACTCATTCTAGAGTACTACTGACTCTATCTCTAATGAGTAATTCCCAACAGAACCATGGTTGTCGTTTAACCATATGCTCTGATACCAAATGTAACGTCAGCGATTTTTCGTCCACGAAAACCGACATTAATACGTCCACTGTATCAACTACCGAGCAATCGAAGGCCGGAAAACCGTACCGTTAGGGTTTAAGAAGAAGAAAGAGGTGAAGAAGAGAGAAAAAGATAGAACAGAAAAAAAAACAATAGAACAATATCAGAATCTCACAATTCGCAGCGAAACAACATATAATAGATAAATGAATAATCTTTAAACAAAGTACTATATCAGTTATTACATTACATCATATTACATTACATTACATCATCAGAGTGTACAACAACATGCAGCGGAAAAGAAATATAATATACTAGTAATACGCCATGCCATCCAGCTTGCTTCCAACAACTCCTAAATTCCGGAATATCTTGATAAACCTAACTCTTGACTGCCCGTGTGGAAATTGGTGGGCACCTAGAGTTTAGGAAGGAAAACAATAAACTCCGAGTCAGTCATGTGACTGGTGTGAGAACTCAAAACAGTTTATCTTTAAAATCAAAATAGAGGAATATTTTTAAAGTCAATTCGCAATGCTTTTAAAAAATGAGACTACCATAAGGCCTCCCGCACACACGCACAATGCAAACACAGAATCGGAGGAGATTTCTCCTTTTGATAGTCAAAGATGCTTGATACGCATTAAAAAGAAACATTTGATATTATTACTAGTGCATAGTGTAGGAAAAATTCATTTCGAAAGTAAAGATATAAATCTTAGCCAACATACGACCATTATCGTATGCCTACTATAGCTACCATCTAAACAGTGGTGACCACCATAAGTAAATGGCAGGTTCTACAACTAAAACCGTACAGGGTTTCGTATTGGGAATTGGATTTCCAACAAATGGTCAGGCCAAGGAACTTCCCATTGCCACATGGAAACGCCTCTGGAAAGACGCCCCGAGAACCTAACCGGATCTCTGCCAACACAAGGCCGGGTTACCTTTCAAACTAGGTAACTACTGACACGAATATGTCATCCCCGATCGTAACCGATCTATCCGAGGATCCTCGATTTCCAACAACCACAAAATTTGCAGCAACAACATAGGTTAAATATCTGGGCTCCATACCATGATACCACCTCTATCCAGAAGGAATGACATACACTAAAGGGGCGCTACCCCCTAATAACCTTGCCGCATCCTTCCTGTTTTGACCATTTCCGGGGTGTGAGGTCCGACGAAGTCTCGTCCACAAAGCCACGCTTTATACAAAAGCTGTGCTTTGGGTCAACAAATGATCATAGAAATGATCACCAAGATAAATGATCAAATAAATGATCCTATCACAAATGATCAAACAATGATCATTTCACAGCAACACTCAGCATGCCACACTACCAAATTGGGAGTATATCACTAATAACCTTCAACTATATAACCTCTGAGCTCGTACGTCTCAGAGAAGGGTGTTAAGCTAAGAGAATAAATTGTCCGCCACCAACAGAAATATATTTGAAAGAAATCGGCTTTATATCTCAATTTGTAATGTCAGACATACAATCCATACAAGTCTGTTCCGGGTTCGAACAGAACCGAAGGCACTTCCAAAGAAGTCCTTGCAATCCGGATATTCACTAATCACGACCGGACTTCCCGTCACTAAGGGTGGTAAAACCTCTATATCGGGGATCAGCCGATGTAGAGTAACTCGACGGTAATCCTTCCGTTTTCACAAATATCCGGTCTCCAACACCGGCCATCAAATGCAATCCATAACGACGTATCACATACTCGGAATGGGTTATACGACCCCAAGGTCCTTTCCCGGCTAACCCGAATAGTGAGCGCTTATTCAAAAATAAGTGTGGCATTCAAATTCAAACAATCACAACAAATACCTATTTAAAGGTAAATATTGATAGTCGGGTTATTTAACTATCAATAGGCATGCTCAACATCACCAAATTCCAAATAATTTCCCAAATTATTTACTTTCCAAAATATCTTTACTAGATATAAAATTTCCCACACTTCAAACATTTGAAAACTAATTTTCAAATCACTTTTCACCTTTATCACTTTTGAAAACAAATTTCAATCATTTTCCTTACGCGGAATTTCTTTCATTTCAACATGGTTCATTTAAACCAATTAAATAAATCCTTAACGATTTACTTTATATTTACGTTCCAAATCCGTAAATTAATTCCCACACTTCAAAAATAAATCAACGTTTATTTTTAAACAAATTTCCCTTTTCATTTATAATTTCCATAGCGAATTTACATTCCAAAATATTTATGAATATATGATTCCCAAATCGATTTCAAATATTCATTTTCAATTTGTCTTCAAAAAGATAAATTCTCAAAACGTTTCATTTCACATTGGAAAAGCATTTATGTACTTATTTATTAATAAGTAATTCACAAATCCATTTATTTTCAACACTTGGAAAATATTCAATATACTTAAACCGAAATTAAGTATATATTTCATCCTTTAAGGAAATCATTCTCTTAACCATATTTATTTGGGCCAAAACGAATGTTGCGCAAAACATCGTTACGACAACCCAAAATCACTAGTATAGGGATTCGAAATTTAGATAGATATATAAATCCCAATACTATACAAAAACATTTCCTTTCGGAAATCATTTACTATAACAACAGTGTTATAGTCCATCATTTCCTTCTATTTCTCGAAAACGTCTATTTCAACAATGAATGTTGAAATCTATGGTTTCGATATTTAATGCATTTTAAAACGTCTTTAAAATCATTAACTTCATTTCATAATGTTCCTTCCCCAAAAACATATACATTTCATTTAATAATATATTCACTGTCCAAAATCGTGAATATACTTCGTTAACCAATTTCTACATTTCTACATACTAAATTAAAGGATTATCCACCGTCCAAAATCGTGGATATAATTCCTTTCATATATTCCTATATCCAACTTATCAAATTCAATTGATTTCGGATTTATAAACAACGTTTATAAACTCCATTTATATTTTTATAAACTTCTATTTATAAAAAATCCTTTTTATATCTCATTTTAAATGCCAAAATCCGATTTATAAGTTGATTACTTATAAATCTTATATTTTACAAAAATCTATCCATTTTATATATTCATATTTCATAAATTCATAAATCTCAATTCACTTATCAAACCATTATACTTCATTTTAACACTTATAAAAAACTTCGTTTTATAATTCCAATATTTTTAATTTATAAATATCCATTTTATAAATCTTTTATAAAAATTGTTTGTAATAGTCCAAAAATTCCAATTTAAACCATTTCATAAATTTATTAACTATTTATTTCAAAAAAATCACTTTTCACTTTCATTTCATAAGAATCATACTTTTATAACATTAAAATTTTAACGTTTATTTATTTTTAACAATTCAAAATTTAATAAAACGAATACTTTCGAAAATCACTTTAAAATTCCTTTTAAAACCAAAATCATTATTTTTTTAAAACTTCAGAAATGGATCCGATGATGCAGCAGCACCAAATAGTCAATCACGACATCCAAATATCATATATCAATATGATAATCAACAAATAATCTCAATATCTGTAAATAAATCAATACAGTTGAGGAATCCAGTTGGATCCCTCTAACCTGTTTCCCTGCATCCACAAATGTTAGCACAATACCAACTCCGCTCCAGTACGGAATTATCGCGGTATATGGGATTTTATAAATTATTATCCGCTTAATAGACGGCGCAATAGGGTCTCATCCGCTATATATTACGGGAAATCAATTCCAATTACATAAATAATACCAATTTCATTGTTTATGAAATATTCACGGTATATGTTTTTAATAAATAACCTCCGCTTACTAACGGCGCATAATGTCTATTTTAACAATCAATAGATAACAATCATCATTCAAACATACATTCAAGAATTTTAAATATAACTATTTAAAATAAAAATCGAAACTGATTTGATTGAGTGAGAAGTTCTCACCTTGATTTCAATTTCGTTTTCGCGTTTTATTTCGAATAAAATTAAACGGACGTTTAATTTTACCTGAAATTTTCACTAGCTCCAAATGACTCCAATCCAATTGCATCGCACAGTGCTCGTCCATACGATTCCAATGCAAAATGTTTCGTCCGATTTGGACCTCGTATGAAAGAGATACAACATTTTATATTTTGAATGATTTTTAATATAAATAATATACAATTTCTTTTATTATTTATAAACCCACACTGCATCTAGCCGTTGCTTCCTTTCCTTCAGATCTGGACCGTGCGTTTGCTTTCTTCTTTTATTCTCGTTCGCGTTCGTCTACAGGTTGAACGAACCCACTATCGCACAAAACTCCACGATCATCGAGCCTCCTCCCACCACTAGAATGTGATCAGGGACCACCAATCGATAGCCCACCCCCCTACGCACCTTCGTCCAGGATCCCATGAAGTCCGGTCGACCATAGCTTGTGAAAAACGAGCTCGAACGCAACCCGTTCAAACCCCAATAGCAACCAATCCATTTCGAATTAAACGATCTTGACCGTTGAACTTTTTAATCTCACTGCCCTCTACGACTTTCGTTTAGAAAGTTTCGTGAATCGTTGCTTGGATTTGAAGAAATTTGAGGGAGAAGAAGAGATAGTTTCGGCCATTGAATATGTTAGAACGGCGGCTGGAGAAATGTGCTTGGGTTTTCTCAAAAAACGTGAATTTATAAGCATTTTTAATAATATTTTAATATTAAAGTCATTTTAAAGCAACTTTTTCAAACGATCTCCAAACAACGCGTGCCGACAGGCGTTTCTAGGGTTTACCCCGCGTTCCGAACACAATGGAACGTGTTTCGGGGCTAATACGGTCATCTGTGCGAGTTATGGCGATAAACGTTCAATTTAAATTTAAACCGATTAAACGATTTTCTATGCGTTTTCGCTTGCACCGGACAAACGGTAAATCCTATTGACACGAAATTTGAAACCATACAATAATATCACATTACGGGTCCGATGAAACTGGTTTCGTCGAAATCCGAGACTTTTTGAAAAATGGCTATTTTAACTCGCCAAATTAATATTAAAACAATATCGATGCGTTTCGAGCTGCCACGGTCAAACGACAACTCCGTTTGCTACGAAATTTGAAATCCGATAATAACTAACTATTACGGATCCAATGGAACTGGTCTCGTCCAATTCTGAGACTGTTCGAAAAATGGCCAATTTCACTAGTCGATTAAATATTAAAATATTCAATTTTCACAATTTAACTTTTAATTCAATTTTAGAAGTTCTATAACATCACTATAACTCCAGTATGATTAAATAAAATTTTACAAATCAATTTCAATCATTTTAAACTCGATATTCAATTATTTCTGTAATTCCAACTATCAAATTATCGATTTAATTACCAATTTAAATCCAATATTCGAAATAAAATTTATTCGACTTATAAATTTCACTTATTAATATTTAAAATTAATTAAATATACAAATTTTAATTACTATAAATTCTAGGTCGTTACATCAACATAAAGTAGAGAGATGCCTCATCCAAATTCAATGCGATAATTTAATATTCCCTAAATAAGGAAGTAAGTGCATGGCAATTCGCCCTTATTAAATAGTGAGCCAGCAAGGAAGGGAGCATGGCTCGCACGATCCTTGGTGGTAGAGGTCGGCAGTACCAACCAAGGAAGTAAGCACATAATAATCACCCTCACCAAATAACCTATAGTGGAGGCAGTTCCCAAATAAGGAAGTGAATGCATGGTTATTCACCTTCATTGGATAATCGGCCGATAGGGAAGGAATTGTTCAATCGCTCACAAAGTCTTTGGTGGTAGAGTTCGATAGTCCCCAAGAAAGGAAGTTAGCACATAATAACTCATACTCACTGGATAGACTGTAATGATGGAATTTCCCAGCATGGAGAAGTGATGCAGTTAATGCCCATTGGACAGCATTGATTGTGTTAGACAAAATTGGCTTTAAAGTCTACGTTATATTCTTTACCAAAGATTTTTACAATTAACTTATAATTGTGGCTCATATATGATATGCCCATAGGTGCTCTTGTTCCAAGTGTAGGATATATGTGTTCCATCTAGGCAAGAGAGACAATAAGATCCATATGATAAGACTGTGCCAATGACATATAACCCCTCCCCATTCGGATTGAGCACTCCTTCAATCGGGTTCCTAGTGCTTGTAAACACCCAACATAGTATTATATTATCGATATGAATTTTTGAAGCTTTATTATAGAGTTTTAGTGCTTGGCAAACTTCCTTTTGTAGATTTGAATGTGGAGTTTGACGTTAGCTCTTTGTTCTTTAATGGTGTTGGGCCAGAGCTTAAGAGCTCATTATTTTATTTTTTGCGCTCGTTTATGAGATGCCAAGGTAAAGGGATTTCTACTTCATTGGGTAACATGGATTTGTACCCATAAGAAAGCAAGAAAGAAGTATGTCATTTGAATTGTGGTTGGAGGTGCAATAGGGCCGAAGGAAGAGCGGCAGTCCCAGGACTTAGTTTTCCTTGGTTTTTGCGAGGTATTTTTGAGTATTGATTTGATGGTTTTGTTGATGGCCTCCACTTGCCAATTTCCTTAGGGTGAGCAACAAAAAATAAGCACTTCTTGATCACGTTTCTTGCGTAGATGTCTTGGAAGGGGCTGCTCTCGAACTAGATGCCATTGTCGATGATGGTCATCTTTAGCAGATCAAACCAATAAATGATGTTCTTAATGATTAAGTTTAGTATTTTGGAGGGAGTTACCCTAGTAAGGACTCGGCCTTGACTATTTGGTAAAGTAGTCGATAATGACTATGGCATGGTTGTGTCCTTCCTTGGCATGTGGCAGCTTTCTTATCAAGTTGATTCCTTAAGTATTGAATGATCAAGGAGATGTCGATGGAATAAGGAGGGTAGGAGAGGCTATGAGGATTATGGCAAATCGCTTTTTCTGGTCATCCTTCTTGATGAAGTTCATTGAATATTTGATTATAATGTTCAATAATTACCCCTGTTGAGCGGCCTTCCTTTGCTAAGCTTTGCCCTTAACATGATACCTGCATAATCCTTCATGCAGCTCTTCCAGCATTTGGCCAGCTTCATCTTTAGGCACACTGCCAAAGTGATTTTTAGAACACTTGCTTATAGAGCTTTCTATTCAAGATTGTGTATTGAGAAGCTAAGTAAAGGACTTTCCATGATTCTTTGTGATTGATTGGAAGCACTCCATTCACTAAGCACTTGATTAGGGGAGCCATCTAGTCGTACGTGGATAGCATATCAATCTTCAGTATTGTTGCCCCAAGTTACTAGTAAGGGGAATCCCGGACTTCTTCTGGATTGTTATCTGTCTTGGCTAGCTGATTGGCCTTGGCATTTTTCTCCCAAGGTATTTTCTCTAGCTTGAACTCGGTAAAGGTGTTGATTATCTTCTGGGCTTCTGGTACATACAAGGCTAATGTTTTGCCTTTGACTTGAAAGTGCTCGCCAATTTGATTAATAAATAGCGACGAGTCATTGAACGCATGGATGGAATCCATGCGTAAATACTTTGTCATCCTAAGGCCGGCCAAGAAAGCCTCATACTTGGCCTCATTATTGGTTCCCTTGAAAGTAAGGCGAACTGCAAAACGAAGTTCTATCTCATTGGGGGGGTCACAAGCACCATGCCAGCCCATAACCCCTTCTCATTCGATGCCCCATCCACATATAGATGCTAGCTTATTGATTGGTGATAGTCTTTTCTTCGTTGTTCTTCAGGCTTGAGCATTCATGAATGAAATCTATAATTTCCAGGCCCTTGATAGAAGTGCGAGGATAGAAAAAGATATAGCATTGCTTAAGCGTGATGGACCACTTCAGTAGTCGACCTCGGGTTGGCTGAGAATTTTCTTCAACGGTTGATTGGTCGTGTGATGGGATGGGCTTGGAAATACGATTGGAGTTTCTAGATGGTCATGTGTAGGCAGAAAGCTGGCTTTTCTAACATTATATATCTTGTCTATGGTTCTGAAAACCTTTTGTTGACATTGTAGATCAACTATTGACTTTCTAATCTTATCCGATTAATGCAACACTAATTGTGTAGTTAGACAGTGCAAAATAAAAGTATAGATCCTCCTCATCAATGAGTTGGGATAGTACCGAGGGTGCAGTTAAGTATTTATTCAACTCATCATATTCCTTAGTGCTCATCATTCCAAGTAAATGATTTCCCTTCTTGATGAGGTTAAAGAAGGGGAGATGCGATTGGTTGCCTTGGAAATGAACCAACTCAAAGCAACAACCATCCCATTTAGGCTTATGTACTTGTATTAAAGTTCTCGAGACTAACATGTCTTGGATAGCTTAGATTTCGTCGGGGATAGCTTTAATTCCCTTAGATCTCACAATTTAGCCAATGAATTTTCCTAACCACATGGAAAATGAACACTTCTGTGGATTCAACTTCATATTATATTGACATTGGATGTTGAAAGTCTCTGAAAGGTTCTGTATGTATGCCCCGACCTTCTCTGACTTCACCAACATGTCATCCTCATATACCTCCATGGACCGATTCGATCTGTTCTTAGAATATATGGTTGATGAGTAGTTGATAGGGAGCTCCTACATTCCTAATTCTAAATGGCATGGCACAATAGCAGTATAGGCCGACTTTAGTGATAAAGGAAGCGTGTTCTTGGTTTAGGCTGTGCATGCCAATTTGATCATATCTATAATAAGCGTCCATGAAGGTGAGAAATCCATATCCACTGGTCACATATACTAGTTGACCGATGTGAAGCAATGGAAAGCTATCTTTGGGGAAGGATTTTTTGAGTTTGGAGAAGTCAATGCAAGTTCTTCATGATCCATTTGGTTCGCTGACCAGTGCCTGGTTGGCTACCCAGACCGGATATTATGTATCCAAAATGAAGCCATTGGCCAATGTCTTCTTTACCTCTTCTTTGAGAGTTAAGTACATTTTTGAGTTGAGTGGTCTATGCTTTTAATGGACTGGGGTCGCCTTTAGATCGATGTATAAAGCATGAAAAATGATTCTTGGGCCAATGCCAGTTATGTCGGCATGCCCCCAAGTGAAGCCGTATCTGCTTTGCTTCGAGAATTTGACCAACTTGTCTCTGATTTTTGGCCTGAGCTCAATGCTGATCTGGAAAACCTTACAAGGGTCAACATCGTCTAATAGGTATCAACTCGAGTAGAGTGACCAGCCTGCCTTCGATGTATGAATCTCTTATGTGAGAATCAAGTGGGTTATGATCCATATCAGGGTTGGTCTCTAAGTTGCATTAGTCTAGCACATAAATCATGCCCTCTATGAGATCCTTGGCCAGGGAAGATGTCCATGCTCGAACAGAGGGATTAAGATTTCTCTGACTCTCCCAAATGAGTCTGTCGGTCGTGATGACCGTCCTACAACATCGACACTCAATATAACTAAATAGTGCACTGTTGACGTGCTTGGTCGATGTAGAATGACTACCAAGGGATAAAAGAAATAAAGCATCACATAACCTATTGTATATCTCCTAGCTCATGGAATAAAATATAATATACATCAAAGACATAAAATAGGAGAGATAGTAATAACTAAGTGAACCAAATATCAGAGCATGGATCCACAGAGTTAGCCAACATAATAATAGAGTTTATACAAATACTAATAAACTCAAATGGGATGTGCCATAAAAGTAGAGCAAACACTATATACGCTCCATAGTGTTGTACAGCGGAATGAGCAATAAAATACCTAGGTATAACAAGAGAAAGCTCTACCCTTCCCATCCTCTGCATAGCTACTGCACGCACCTAGACTTGCTATCTAATCTACTCATTTAAGATCACCTAAGATAATAAAAAGAAAAGCATAAAACCTCGAGTCGGACAACAGTCTGGTATGAGCTTTGAATGAATCTCAAAATATTATACAATTTGATATAGTGAGGAATAAGGGTATGCGAACCATACCTGACTTGTTCCTACAACCAAAGAGGTAGCACATAACAAATATAATATACTATTCTACAATATCATAAAGGTGTAGTGCAACATAAGTACAACGGCGGGTGTCTAGGTATCCCTATCCACAAAACCTACCCTTGAGTGACATCCCTAGAGTAATGGACTATAGAAGAAAACAAAGTAAACATAACATCTATCAACAATCCTCACTATCAATCAGTGTTTTCCAAATATATGACAGCTCATATGGCCATTCCTCTACCAGGAATTGATGGATAAATCTTGTTTTCAGTGTACTTGCCCCTAGCTTGAAGCTGATAATAGACCCATTCCCCTGGTGTAAGGTACGCAGATCCATTCAACCGATTAGGTAGCCAAACAAAGTACCATAATACCCCTGCTTTTGAGTACATCAAAAACATCCTAAGTATCAATGGTCCCTTAGCATGTGTATCCGAGCCCTTTCCTTGCTCTATCTAGTTTCCATTCATCATCAAGAAATTATTACAAGTACCTTCTTTCCACGATAGAACCATTTAACATTCCATCCACAGGTCATCCATCCTAGAACCTACCCTTTTGTGGCTAACCATTCTTACGGCTCCTTTCAACATCGAGTCGCCATCACGGAGCCTAACTTCGTTCACCGTTGAGTTACCATCACTGATGTCCTAAAGCTATCATCATGCTATTACATCAACGTCAAACATCAAGTAAACAAACAAACACCTTCATCACAACCTACTGAGCATACATTTCACCTTCTGGAAGTTTAACCTTTGTTGGGTTCAATAATTTAGGTCAGTGCCAACCTGAATTAAGTTGGGACCAACCTGAATACTTTACCCACTAAGGGTCTTACTTTCATTAAGTCATCTCTTCCCAATGCTTGAGTTTCCAAGACATTAATGCCTTCTTGACCTTTAAAAAAGTGGTATGTACCAACCTGAACCAAGTTGGTGCCAACCTAAATTACTTTACCAAAACTTGACTAAGTCTTTCACACCCCCTAACATCTTCCATTTTACTTGCTTTGAGCTTCTTTCCTCGGTGCCACACTTCCCAATTTTTTAGCACCTTCTCGAAGCCCCAAAAAGTTATCGGTACCAACCTGAAAGTGGTCGGTACCAACATGAATTTCCACCCTACTCTCTTTCCCCCTTGCTTGCTTTGGACTCTCCTTCTCAGCACCCATAAGTATTCTGTTACTCCCCTTTTTTGGTTTAAAAAGTGGTCGGTAATGATTACTTTCCTTAATTAATATTCCAACTTCATGTTTTTGGATCTCTTCGTACCTTCAACCCAAAGTCTACCATGAAGTTTCATAGCCTAAGCCCCCAAGCCTTGCCTTCTTGTCGAATAGATCTACAAACTCTCCATCCTATAATCTATTCATCACCGGCCAAATCCCTTCAACCAAACATCATGCGACTTGAACCTTAGTCTCCTCCGATGCTCCAAAGTCCCTCCTCCAAATTTCATCTAATTCCAACCACTTTTGCCTTCGATTTTCCTAATTAGACGACATTTTCCCTAAGTACCTAAAAGCACTAGCAAATCATATCAAAGTACAACATACCAAATTGAAATATCATCCATATACATCGATACACACGTGCAATTCATTAAAACATGATAATCATACAAACCTTATCCTGGATCAAACTTTTACACAGCATGTCAATATAATCAAAAAGGTTTGTAAAACCATAATAAGGCTTTTTAATTTTAGTCATAAACATGTATGAAAGTGTGATTGAAGTTAGGGAACTTTTTATCAACAAAATCATGTTAACTGTATAAACATGCATAGGATGGTGAGATGTCAAGAACCACTCACCAATCAATCAAAAATACCAATTTAAATTCCTAGATCTAACGTGAACAGCAAGAAAAGACGAATTCCCAAGAAAACAAAGTGATAAATCTATAATCTCCTTTACTATCCTTCTATTGATGATCTGGCTAAGATTCATAAGGAAAAGAGATGATTTTTCCGAAGAGATTAGGGTTAATGGAAGCATAAAACTATTTTGGTGTTATGAAAATAATTTAGCTCGGTCCCTACAAACTTCTCCAAGCGCAATTCCTGAAATTCATTAGTGTGCCCATGTATAAGCTTAGTTAATTACCTACTACTTAAGGCCAGTAGCAATCAAAACCTAAAATGGGCATAACTTTCAAATGGTAAGTCTGTTTTCCTATTATGACCAATTTACGGAATGGGAAATCATCATATGTGAGAAATGGAAGTGGTTTCATACCCTGACTCAACTCATGTCAAATGCTATATTCAATAATATATTTTGGGAGTCAAAGTGGTCGTGTAGAAATTTAATAAAAACTACAGATAAGGAAAATGCCCCTAAGAGTCATTTTCCAAATTTTAAGAGTAATACGACAACATAAGAGTAAAATAAAATTTTTTTGACAACCATCTGATACGTGAAATACATACCTCTACACTCCTCTCTTCTGATTCTTCCCCAAAATCATCAAATAAATCAAATAATAGTCAACCATAGTTACTCTACATGCCTAACAATCATATTTAATCATCATACATATCAAACATGTAACCAACAATATAAATAAACCTATACTAGTATATGGTATCCTAAACTATCCGATATGATATCAAAATGAATGTAAATATGATAAATAGTAGGCCTTACCGTGCAAAGAACTCTAAATATGCAGCTCTTATTCTCTTCTCGGTTTCCTATGTTTCCTTCACTTTCACCCAATTGAACCTTCAATATCCCCACTATCTTCCTCCTAAGTTGATTCGTATCACGTCCGACAATACAAATCGGCCTACGATGTCTCAAAACTTCTGCTTCAGCCTCAATATCATCAAGTTCACCCGATGCAATTGTCATGCTCGAGTCGTGCAAAACTTCTGCAAGTGAGAGACATGAAAGATGTTGTGCATGCTTATCATCTTCTAAGGTAAGTCGACTTTATATGCTAGGTTTTCAATCCTCTCTACTATCATAAAAGGACCTACGATTCTCGGTGCCAACTTCCCCTTTGAATCGAATAACACTCTTCAATGGTGAAATCTTCACAAACACCATATTGTCGATAGAGAACTCCAAATCTTTATATATCCTACCAGTGTAGCTCTTTTGTATGTCTCGAGCAGCTTTCGTCCATTACCGAATGATCTTAATCTTCTTTGAGGTTTCTCTAACCATATTTGGCCTAAGTATCAGTTTTCCACTCGCTTCCCATCAACATAAAGAAGCATTACACAGTCAACTATACAATGCTTTATACAGTACAATACTAATATTAGATTAATAACTACTATTGTCTACGAACTCCACCAAATGCAAATGATCACACGAAATAAAATCGCAACCTATACTTCTCAAGAACCTGGAATCGCCTACTCGATTCGATTTGAACGGTCCCCTCCAGGTTGCACTCGTGACCCCAAACGAACCCCCCCCCCCTTAAGCGAACCCGATTTAGTACAGAGAAGAATGCGGGTTCGAATGATTTTAAATTTGAAGGCGCGATTTGTTTGAAGCGGATGGAAAAAGGAAGGCAAGATTAGATTTGTTTCGTTCGCCATTATAATCTGAGTCCTCTCTTTTTTCGATTGAAGATAGTGAAAAGAAAGGAAGCTTGGCTTATCTTTTAATCATTATTTTATTATTATATTTTAAATGAAGACGCATGTTAAAATGAAGGACACGTGCTTAAAAATTCAATACGTGTATGTAAAGGCTTGCAAAAATATTATTTATTTAAATTTAAATCGTCTTGAAAAGGAAGCCTAAAATCCCGATCTTTTATAGAGGCATGCTGCCAGGCGTTTATAAGGTTAAACCCTATTCTGAACGCAATGAAAAAGGTTTCTAGTCCTAACTCGGTCGTATGGAGAAGATAGCTTTTTGGACCCAGTTATAATATTAAATTTCGGTATAGATTCAGTGCATTTATCCACCATTCGATCACACGACAACTCCAAATGCTATGAAATTTGAAATCCGATAATAATACACTGTTACGGATCTAATGAAACTGGTTTCGTCGAAATCCAAGACTGTGCCCTGAAAGACTATTTTTAAAGTCGATTTAAATGATATAAAATCAAAACTGAACAAATCACTTTCAAATTCAATTTTAAAAGTTATATTACCTTCAGTATTATCCATATAAATTTTATAAGCCTTTAAAATATTTTTAACAAGCATAAAACTGGAGATTCAATATTTCACCTAACTTCAATAATTAAATTCAATAATTTAATTGCCAAATTCATAGTGGTTTTTGAAATTCAAGTTAAACTAAATTTCATACATTTAAAATCAATTAAATATTCTAATTTCAAATATTCTGAAATTCCGAGTCATCACATTCCTTCCTCTCTTAAAAGAATTTCGTCCCCTTAATTACTAGTTAAGAAGAATGGCCCAATACCCATTCACTATTTTCCCAAACAACTAGTTTTTAACAACTTCCCAAAACCAAACAATTTTTAACAATACCCAAAACGATCTTTTTAATAAAGACATTATCACCCTTACTTACTTTCCAAACTTCTCCATAGGTTCCCACCAATATCACTTACCTAACCATTCAAATTTAAATTTAAAATCAAATTTTAAATTATCAAAATTTTCTCAAAATTTTTCTAACTCCCTAAATTTTCGAAAAATTTCGCCAGCATCTCATTTGCGCGGCTAGCTCGGTACAACTACAAAATGCCTCTATGGGCCCCCAAATTCAAAAATAAAACAAAAGCCAAGTGGCTAGATCAGAAAACCATCAAATTTCATACAGAAATTTAAATACATACCTTTTTGTTGATCAATTCGAATTTATCTTCGAAAATCAATTCATCCATTTATCCTTTGCTTTTAAATACCTAGATATTACTTAGCAATAATATCCAATCACAGCATTCAAAATTATTTTGTACATTTTTTGCAACAGTTTCAATATCTATTTCATTCAAACCCGTATGATGTACACATATCATCCATACGCAATATCAAATCCGACCGCTCACTCGATCACACAATTTCATTTCCGAACTAGTATCGTTCACCCGACATCCTAGTGCGGACTCAGATCTAGTTTCTTGATTAGAAACTGTTATTCTCCTTGCATAGTCATAACTATGATAGATAATTTTCAGAATTAATCAAAAATCCATATCCAGGGTTCGTCGTCGAAAATCGAGTGAAAAATCCCAACTTGGATCGATATAACTATCTCGAAATTCTGTGCTCGGATCTGGATCAAATCGCTATGCGAATAAACTAATATATGTACATTTTACATATTTATGTTAATTGATTATTTGCTATATCAATTCTCTTTTATTCACATTTATTTTGATTTCTATTCACTTATTCACTCTAAACATTTCACATGCCTCTATTAAACCTTCATCCAAATTTTTAACTTAGAATATTTTCCTTAATACCAATTTTACCTAAGAATTTTACCATTTACCATCCTTAAGTTTATTATAAATATTCTATATACTTTAATATTTATTATTACATCACCACTTAAGCTTTCACCTCTATTTAACTTAAGTTTCAACTTTATTCCAAATTCAATTTATCTTCAATTCTCAATTTATTTCCAAGTCGAATTTAATATTGAATTTTATTCACCTTATCTCAAACCATTATTTAATTTATCATCTAATTAGTTCCACTTACTAATTTATTTTAAATCTCAATGGACTTTGTTTCCAAACTCTTATTATTTTCAGTCCACTTCGAACTAATTTTTCAACTTCACTTTGCTTAACCCAATTCAAAATGAATTCCAATACTCGGCTCCAATTTCATTTTCGTACAAATTTAAATTAACTTATTCCTTCACAAATTTATTTTCAACTTAATAATTTTTTGAATGGTTATTCCATTTAACCAACTTAGATTTTTCCTCAAATTCACTTTTATTTAATTTGATTAAGTTATGATTCAATTTTAATTCAAATTTTTAACTTCCATATGTTTTCCACTTATTTAAATTCCATTTACTAACTTCTTTCAATTCTCTTCAATAAATTAGCTTACCTTCTAAATTATTTTGTTTTTCACACTTATTTTTATTTAACTCTTTCCAAATTGAATTTTATTATAACAAATTCCAAATTCTACAAGTTATCAAACCCGTTTATAATCCATAATAATTTTTAATTAAACTTCCCGAGTTCAAACAATTTCTTAATATTCAAAAACATTTTTGAAAACATATATACCCAAACCAAATTATTCCTTGCATTCCAAAATCAAACCTAATTTTTTTTTGCGAACAAACACTAATTCAAAGTATTTTAGCACCAATTTCTCTATTGGAAACTCGAAAATGAACATCGATGATGCTGCAGTCATCACCGAAATTATTTTCCAGCGACCGAAAAGAGTTCAATGCTTTTATCTCTTTAAAACCCCTTCAAATATTTTTAAATTCGCAATCTCACCACATTTCAAATCCGATTCAAAAATATCTTCGAAATAATATTACCATTATTCCTCCAAATCTTTGAAAATCATTTTCAAACTCAAAGGAAATTAAAAACGTCCAAATTTTCAAATTTCCAAATCCTTTCAATCTATATTTAATATTACTTTGGGATTTTGTTTTCAAATTATAAATCACATTTAAAATTCACATTTACAAATCCCATTTATTATATAAATTAATTTCTTAGCTTTTAGTTATGATTTTCAATTTCTTATTCAATTTCTACACAATGATAATAATTTAATATTATCATTTCCTAACAACCAAGCAACTATATATAACTATAATAATTTGCGAAAACTTATTTCTTTTATATAAAAAAATAATTTGGGTAAAATTATTTCATTTACCCTATTTTAAAATAATAATGTGTCAGTTTATCTAGTTTAAGAGTTTAGAAACCCCAATCGATGACATGGCATTCGACGTATCGACCGGAATCCATAAACGCTCAACCGATAAGTCAACACAATATAAAAACAATTTTTATATTCACTAACAAATACGCCCCCATATCTATTAATATGCTCAAACTCATTCTAGAGTACTACAGACTCTATTTTTAATGAGCAATTCCCACCAAAGCCAAGGTTCTTGCTTAACCTTCAGCTTTGATACCAACTGTAACGACCTGATTTTTCGACGCTCGAAAATCAACGTCAATAAGTCTACTGAATTAAATGCCGAACAATCGAATGCCGGCAAACCGAATCATTAGGGTTAAAGAAGAAGGAGGTAGAAGAAGAAATAGAAAACAATATCACAATCTCACAAATGCATTGGAACAATATATAATAGAATAATGACTGAATCTTTATACAAAAGAACTGTATATGTTATATACATTACATCATCAGAGTAGGATATAAATCAACAACACAATTTAGGATAGTTATAATATCTTGTCCTCCCAAAGATGAATATTCAGCTTACACTACATAGCGAAAATATAAATCTACGGAAATGCGCCTCGTCATCCAGCTTGTCTCCTGAGCTCCATAGCAGCCCATCCAAAAATCTTTACTATATAATACTCGGTCCGACTCGATCATTATAGTTAAATAATACCTGAGTCAGTCTGGAAAACCAGCATGAGAAGACACAATCAATTGGATTATTAAAGTTTTCAAAATCCTTTGAAATCAAAGGTACCTCGTAAGACCACGCCACAAATAAACATGTCGGGTTTTTTACCTTACGATAACCAAAACATTTCTTATCAAATCCTCTGATATTATAATAGTGTCTATATACAAATACTTATTCAAATAGCCGAAATTGTTACATTCATTAAATTCCAGCAATACTAGGTTCTACAAACAAAACCGTAAAGGCACGTAGGGAAACTGTATTTCCATTAATGGCAGGGATATTAGGGTACCGTCCATCACAGTCGTAGTCTAGATCACGTACCGAGGATCCACCATGATCTCCTACAACACAAGACTAGAGCTACCCCTTACTGGATAGTCTGAACAAGACCACCCTGTGGTTGGGATCAACAACCGCCCACAGAGCCGAATAAAAGGAACCTCTAGACAGGGATGACCTTACCCTAATTGGTTGCTAGCCACTTAGCCTTGTGTGCACCTTCCCTGTTTTAGCCATTCCCGGTTGATAAGGCTCGAGGCTATGCGTTACTGATAACATTCATCCATACAAGTCCGTTCCGGGTCTGAACGGAACCGAAGGCACTATTCCTACTACATCCATTTTGGAATCATCCTCAAGATTAGTAGCGATTAGCCCTTGCACTTCACTGCTCCATCTTCGACTCTAAGCTCTGGTCTTTCTCACGAAGACGTTCAAACCGGATCGAAGTGGTTTTCGAGAAATTAATTCCGATCCCGATCTCTTCGAAACGATCAACGCATTGGCCAATATTGACAGACGTTATTTAACTTTCAAACAACATTCACAAATAATTCATCGGTCTTAATAATTTTACTAAATTATTTATCTCAAAATATCTTCGCACGATATTTTTCTACACCTCAATCTTTTGAAAATAGTTTCAAATCACTTTTCTCTCGCGGAATAAATTCCCCAGATATTGTTTGTTTCCACTGAAAATCACCAAGTCTAAATACTTTAGATTTTAAAATAATTTAAATCACTTATCAAAAAGATATATGCTTTAAAATACTTAAAATAAAAACTATTTAAAACACTTTATTTAAAATACTAGTTATGAATTTTTTATAATAATTTCTCATGTAAACTTTAAGCCAAAAATTAATTTTAGAATAAAAGTTATTCCGTAAGGTATAAATATAGAATAATTATCTTTTAAATCATAATACTAGTTAATCTTTAAAATAATTACTCCTATAATTAATTTAAATAAATATTTACTATAAAATTCTAAACAAATTTAAAATAATAAAATTTCTCTAAAATATTCTTTTAAAACGACTTTAAAACTCTAACTTATACTTGGAAATCTTTACTCGAAAATATACTCGGCTTTCCCGGAAAATACACTTTCCTTTCCACACCTTTAAAAATAAACCACTATTTATTTTTAACAAATCACCCTTTCCTTATAAATTCCCATCCTAAATTTATATTTCCAAGTTATTCTCTGATAGATATTTCACTTTATTTATAAACCCTGTTTATAAATTTCAAAATTTCATTCTCCTTTAATCACAGTTTCAACATTTAGTTTTCAAATCAATTTCCAAAATCAACTCCATTTTAAAATAAATTCCTTTCCTTACCAAAATTTATTCCAAAACCCATTAATTCCATATTCATTACTTATTTATGATTTAAAATCTTATTTTAAATTGAATTATCCATTTCATCTTTAATTCAAAATTTTCCCTTTTATTTCTTTCCAATCATTTTAAATCTTAAAAAAAATAAAATCCTTTAAATTTTTAGACAACTTCACTTAAGTCTCAAATGCTCTTTTAATTTTTTTTAAATCTCTATTTTCTTCCATAACTAGAATTTATTTATTAGAATTATAAGTCAACTTTTTATCCTTTCCCAAATTCATTCTTTAATTTATCCAAATTCTTTATAATTATTTTACTTAAAATTCTCTCTTTTATTTTCCTTTAAAAATTCAATCTATATATTGTTAATATCTCAATATACCCAAAATATATTCAGTCAAACCATAGCATTCAATATTTCAATTCCCAATATAATCAATATAATTTATCACAGATTAATCAATAAATCATATCACAGATTATGAAATCAAATTTCAATATTTGAGGAATCCAATTGGACCCCTCCAACCTATTTCCCTACATCCACAGATGTTAGCACAACAATTTAAATACCAATCCCACTTCGAGGGGGATATCGCAGTATAAAGTGTCATCTGCTTTTATGCGGGGCGCATAGGGTCTCGTCCGCTATATAATGTGGGAAATCAATCACTCCAATATATATATATATATATACACACACACACACTACAATATATATTACCACATTCATCTGATAATAATTATCATATTCAATCCATCAATCAATAATTAATTTTACTACTTAAAATTAGTTGCAGAAATCCCATGTTGAGTGAAATAAACTCACCTTTTATTTGCAAATCCAATCCATCTCGACTTGTTTCTCCATGATCCTAGACCTTGTATAAATATTTATACAGTTTATCAATATTCCAAAAAGTCGAACAATTAATTACCATTTTAAAATTTAATTAACTAATGATTTGATTTAATCTGATTTCCTTTAATAAATTATCTTTAGTAACCAAAACAATTGATTAACCAGTTAAACAAATTATTTCCTTAATATATTGATAAATTGGTAAATTTAAAATGTATATTTATCTTCTTTTGAAACTACATATGTATATATTCACAAGATAATATATATCTGATTTTATAAACTTCTCCAACATATAAATCCCTATTATATTTTTTTCAAAACCTTATCTATATACATTTAAATTATAATAAAATAAAAATCCTTCAAACCTATATATATTAAATTAAAAATAATCCATACAGATTTAAAAATCAAACTTCGAATAACATAAATCACTATTTTAAAATTCTAGTGAAAATATCAACTAATTCTCTAATTTAAACTAATCACTCATCAAAAATTTAATTAACCTTACTGGAAATTTTTCCTAATATCAATATATACATATAAAATTTCTAGTACGTATACATATATCTAAATTAAATTAAAAAAAACAAAAAAAATCTACCTTACTGACTCAAAATCGTTCGTGAGCTCCAGGCAATCGCCATCACCTTCATTACAGCCGAAACCACTGCTCGCTGTTACCTCAACTCTCCAAGTCGCGAGCTCCCTTTGGCCTGCTCCACCTCCACGCTCACACGAAGACTCCACCACCCCACCTTGCGACCCCCCAAGACAACGCCGACCTTCATGAGTTCGCCTCCATCATTATGCCCTAGCTGAGCTCCTCCTCCATAAAATAAAATCGCGACCTATACTTCTCGAGAAACTGGAATCGCCTACTTCAACTACCTAGTAAAGAATGCTAGACTGCAACTCCAACTCCTTCTGCTCCCTGGATACTTCAACTACCTAGTAAAGAAGTCTAACTTCAACTCCAACTCCTTCTGCTCCCTGGATGCCATACACCTTAAGGTATAGCTATCAGTCTAGCATTCTTTACTAGGTTTAAGCGGAAGTCAATCTCTCGGTGTGGCGGTAATCTGGTACCTCCTCAAATACATCTGGTACTCTCTTACGACAGGCACAAATGATAACTCATCTTGTGGAAGCTGGACCGAATATAGAGTTCTAATAATAACCTAATTTTCTGGCAGGTAGCCAATCACTACCGTCTGCCCCTCCGTAGCCCCAATCGTCATCAACGGCTTCTTGTAATCCACCACTATCGCATACTTCCTTAGCCAGTCCACCCCAAGATAATCTAGAACCCAACAAAATTCAAAACAACGCAATCACAAACAAAAGAGCATTCGTGACTCAATAAGACCAAACCATGACAAACAATACATAAGCAAGTGGAGCCTCCAAAAGGGTTCATCACAATCAAAGGTCGGTCAATTATTTCGGGTTTTAATCCCAAACTATCTACCATGTCAATAGTTTTAAAGTAGTAAAGCCCCAGTATCCAACAAAACATGTATGGGAACATTATAAATAGAAAGCATCCCTTAAATAATGACGATTTACCCTTCTTCTTGGCCAAGGGAGCACTCGATGAAGTCGGGATAACATCCAAAGCATATACCTTTACAATATTCTTCTACTGTGCTGGTTTTGGGCAATTCTTCTGCATATGTCCAAACTTGCTATTATTATAGCACTTCTTCTTTCCATCATCTTTGCAATTTCTTATTAAGTGACCGTTGTCTCCACAACCGTAATAGACCTGATCCCACTTAACCTTCTTCTTAACATTCTTTCCCTGGAATTGCTTCCTTTTACCATGCCATTGCTTCTTGCCTCCACTGCCTTGTTGCGGTTTTGGCTCTTCCTTTACCACAACCACTGATTTGGACTTAGGTTCAAACTCTCTCGACGAAGGGATTTGTTGATAAGTCTTTCAAATGACTCATCAATGTGACCTACAAACTTCTCCCTTAGATAGTCATCTAAACCCGTAAGAAACTTCTCATTCTTTCTTAATGGAGTACCGATGGAAAACATCCCATATTTCAACATGGCATTGAACTCAGCAACATACTCAGAAACAGACATGTCTCCTTGCTTCAAATCCATAAACTTCTGAGCAGTTCGGATAAACTTCTCTGAATCGGGTTTTGAACTAGTCATAAGTAAACTAATTCTTAGGAGTAGAAACTCTAATAGTGTTCCACCACTTCATGCCTCTTCCTTGAAGCTATCGAGAAACCAACCTCCTCTTCGTCGAATCATCTAACTAGAGGTCATCAAAGATTCTTTCATAGGTGTCCAACCAATCCTGCACTTTCATAGCCGATTCCATTCCTTGGAATGGTTTGCCACCAAGATTAGCAAAATCCTTATTCAACTTAGCAAAATCAACTCTAGGCGCTTACACTAAAGCACCACCACCAATAACAACATTTGGAGCAGTCATTTGGGCATTCTTAATCATGTTCGCCATCATAGTATTGAACATGATTTGCAAGTCAGGATTAACATCCCCCGAACCCGCTCCTTCTTCAACTTTAGAGATGGGTTCCTCGTAATATTTCTTGTATGCCGACTCATTCTTGATCTGTAACTAGAATGATCAATCTCTCATAAAGAGAACTGTATTAGTGATATTTGTGTGTGCATGTGACTTATATACTATACATATTACTATATAGTTTTGAAAACCAAAATATATAAAAGTACACCCTCTTTCGTGTGTGCATACACACATCGTCGATTCAGTTTAAGCTTTGATACCAAATGTGACAACTGCCCTACACCACTAGCACCTAATATAACTAAATAGTGCACTACTGGCGTGCCCGATCGATGTAGGATGATTATCAAGGGTTAAAGAAATAAAACATCATAGAATTTGTCGTATACCTCCTAACATATGGAATAAAATAGAATATACATCATAGATGTAATACATGAGAGATAGCAATAAATAAGTGAATCAAATATCACAACACAGATCCACATAGTTATACAACAAAATAATAGAGTTTATACAAAACGATAATAAACTTAAATAGATTATCTCATATTAGTAGAGAAAAACAATGTCTAGGCTCCATAGTGTTGTAGAGGGAAATAATCAATCGAATATCCATATATAATTTAAGAAAGCTCCCTCCTGCTCATGCTCGTACTTTGCCCTACCACCACATACATCTAGACCTGCTATCTAGTCTACTTAAGAGTACCCAAGATAATCAGAAGCAACGCATAAAAACTCAAGTCAGATAATAGTTTGGTATGAGCAGTAAATGAATCTCAAAATACTATACAAGTCCATATATTAAGGAACAAGGGTATACGAACTATACTTAACATGTCCCTACAACCAAAGAGTTAACACATAATGAATATAATATGCTATTCTACAACATTATAAAGATCTGGTGCGACCTAAGTATAATGACAGGTGTCTAGGTATCCCTATCCACAATACCTACCTTGAGTGGCATCCCTATAGTGATTGGATTACATAAGAAAACAATTAAAGCAAACATAACATCCATTAACAATCCTTACTACCACTCAATGTGTCTCAAATATATGATAACTCATATGGTCATTCTTCTACCAGGGATTAGTAGATAAATCCCAATTTTTAGTGCACTCGCCCTTAGCCCGAAGTTGATACTAGACCCATTCCATCGGTATAGGGTATAAAGATCCATTCAACCAATCTGGAGTAGCCAAATAAAGTACCCATGAGAGTCCTCACAAAACCCCTACTTTTGAGTACATCAGAAAATACGTTGACTCTGTGCGGTTAAAGCGCTCGGCAGATTCAAAGCGGTGGAGGTGTAAAAAGTCATAGCGGGGATACAGCGAGGATATAGCGGGATATAGCGAGACATAGAGGATAGCTCTAAAATAGTATATAAAACTTGTACTTGAGGTTTTTACAAATATATAAATGGTAATTAAATGAATAATTATCATTCGATTGAATTATAGTTAGTACATAAATAATTTTAGATAAAAACATGTGCGAATATACTTTAAATAAACGTAAAACTGTTATATAACATAATTAAATTTAGTAGAATATTAGAGTATGTTCATTTCTGAAAATATATTAAAAATTAAATCAAATAAATTAGTTTCATAATTTTTATAATGTGTAAATGCAATTTTTCATTTCATTTTATTAAAGAAGATATAGCGAAAATAGTGGAATATAGCGGGAATAACGGGATATAGCGGAAATAGCGGGGCTTAAAGCGGAAAGGCTATATTTTTGGAGCTATATGGAAAAATCATAATGGCAGAAATCCGCTATGAGATATAGTAGGGGTATAGGGGGTAATATCGGGGCATTAACTACACAGCCTTGACTATCAACAATCCCTTAGCACACTTACCTAAGCCCTTTCTTTGCTCCATATAGTTTCCATTCATTATCGAGGAACCATTTCATATTCCTCCTTTCCATAATAGAACCATTCAGCATTCCATCCACAGTTCATTCTTTCTAGAACCCGCACTTTTGTAGATAACCATTTTCACGACTTCTTTCAACATCGAGCTACCATCGTCGGAACCTAACTCCATTCACCATTGAGTTATCATCACCAAAGTATTGAAGCTATCATTGTGCTACTACATCGTCGTCAAACCTTAAGAGAACAAACAAACACCTTTAGCACAACCTACGGAACATACACTTCACCTCCTGAAAGTTTGACAGTTATTTGGTTCAATAATTTAGGTTGGTAGCAACTTGACTTAGGTCAATAGCGACCTAAATACTTAACCTACTTTGGGTCCTTCTGCTTTTATTAATCCCCTCTTCCCGGTGCTTGAGTTTCCAAGTCACCAGCATTCTCCCCAAGCATTAAAAAGTGGTCGGTACCATCCTGAATTACCTAGCCAAAATTCGACGAAGTCTTTCACACCATAACCTCTCCCATTTTTTACTTTCTTTGACCGCTTTTCCTCAGTGCCACACTACCCAAGTCTTTGGCACCTAACAGAAGCCCCAAAAAGTGATCGGTACCAATCTGAACATAGTCAGTACCAACATGAATTTTCAACCTGATCACTTCTTCCTTGCATGCTTCGGACTCCTCTTCTCAATACAACATGTTAATACCAGAGATATTAATTTTGATGACAACAACCATATAAATATATGTACTGGTATTTTTTCAAGGTTTAGACAATGATTTGTAGGAAATTATACAGTTTATAGGAGTATAGGATAATCGAGTTTGGAGATTGATCAGTAAAAAGGCTAGAGATCAAGATTCATATATGATTAGGAAATTTAAAGACTCGTGAGTTTAAGGACAAAGACACGAAGAGTTCAAGATTATAGTTTACAGTTAATGGACAATTGATTAACTTATAAAGTCCTTGAATAGCAACTTTCTTTTCTTTGAATATTCTTTTATAAATTTATTTATTTTATTATCTACATATTTATTTTATTTTTAATTTTTTTTAAATATTAAAAAGTATTTAAAAATATTTTTATATATTTTTCGAATTGTTATAATAAACACTTTAAATGTATTATTGTTTTTCAAAATTAACAAGGTATATCGACATAGGCTACACAGGAATGTCAACATATGCATCATTGAATAGCTTTCTTTTGAATTTTGAATGGTTGTGATTCTTGGTTACATCCCTTTACGAATAAACACGTCCCTCCATGCAATATATAAAGAGGATTGAAAAATGAGTTTTAAGAACTACTTTCTCTACTTTCTTCTTACTTTAAATTCTCATTATATGTTTCACAAAATTCACTTTCTATATTCTTCAAAATCACTTAAATTTAATCTCTAATTTACTACATTCATTCTCTATAATCTACACACTAATTTGAAAGTATTGTCCCGTCAATTTAAAAAATCAAAGTGCTATCAAAACAGCTATGGGATATTCTGTATCCAAAGTACAATTGTAGTATTTGAAATCAACAACTCTCCAATATTATTTGTTTGTATATGCCTATTGCCCGTTCTAATCAACTGAGTGTGCTTGTTCCCATTCAAATCAAGTTGGTATGCTTGTTGCCTGTTCAAATCAAATGAGTGTGCTTGTTGCCCGTTTAAATCAAGTAGGTGATCTTATTGCATGATTAAATCAAAAAAGGTCTACTCTGAACTTTGAAAATCAGGATGGTACTATAAAGCACGGTTGCAGGTTAGAAGTGAAAACAAGTCAATCGAAAAGAACTCAATTGCATTCAACGAAACAACTGATGATCAAGATTCGGATGGCGATTATAATGATAAGGAGATTGCTCTTATAACTAAAAATTTCAAAAAAAAATTAGAAATATAGAAAGATGAATAGCTTTCATAAAATCAAAAACATAAATTCCAAAAATAGAAATGCTTTAAGTTTTACGATTATGGTGAATCTGGTCATCTATGAAAACGTTGCCCATAGCGAAAGAAAACGAAAAATTCACCAACCATCGATTCAATCAAAAAAAGAAAAACTTTGGACAATTTTGATACAACATCCAGTGATAACAAACCAGAAACTGGAAATATTGACATGTGTTTCATAATTATGGAATATTAATCAGATCAAACAAAGGAAACAACAATTGCTACTTTTTATATTTCATTTTCTTTATATATTTTTTGGAAATTACTTAATATAGGAATATATATACATACACGTATAATAATAATAAGTATATATGAATATAATAATATATAATATGATAAGTTTGTATGTATGAATATATCTCTTTGTTATTTAAAATTAAAACTTCGGCCTACAAGTCAACATATCCGACTGAATTTAGAGAATCTTTTCAAAATTTCGCTCTTTTGCATTAATTTAAAATTTTTAAAAGCCCCTATTTCACCTATCGTACAATGATTCCACTTCTATTTATTCACTCATTCTTATCTCATCTTCTACACACACTTTATTTTAAAATTCAAACTTATTCCACATTCTATTTCCTCCAAAACAATTCAATAATGCTTTCTCAAATAAACCCTCTTCATCCAAAGCTATTTGGCTTGCCAAAATAATCAAAAGCCAACTTTTCAATGATCAAGAGTCCATTGAAACCTATATTGAGTAGTCTATTTAAGGAAAAGTCTTTTCGAGAAGATTTGTAAATTTTAATAAGTTGGATTATTATGGTTTACAAAATCTTGCTTTAGAAAATGGTATTGTTGGTTTAACAAGTTATCTCAAAATTATTTTGATTATTATCCCTTTTTGGTTATAAGGTTTTATACAAATTTGAATGAAAAGTTTTTTCATGGTGAAGAAGATCAAATTTGGAATAGGTCAAAGATACTACTATTGTTTTGAATTTCGAAATCGATGGTTGTAAAAGCAGTGGAAATGATCTCTCTATTTTTTGATTGATTATAGTAATAGAGAAGTTATGGATGATTTATTTTCTAATGATGAAGATTATGGTTTTAAAGGTAAGAATCTTAGGCCTTTTGCTATTTTTAAAAAAATGGTATAAGTTAGGCTTAAGTAATTTTAGATAGCTTTATTCAAAAGAAATTTCTAGGAGTGAAAATACATTTTACCATGGTGTGTACCTCGCTAGAATTTTCAAAGCCCCTTTTGCTATTTTTGAGAAATATGATATAAATTTGGCTCAAGTAATTTTAGATGGCATTGTTCAAAAGAAAATTTCTAGGAGTCAAAACACACTTTACCATGGTGTGTTTCTCGCTAGAATTTTCAGCTATTTTGGTATTGATCTAAAAGGAGAATACATTTTTCCTAGTAAAGTTTTCGACAAAACAAACATCGCTCTCATTTTTCCTATGAATCTCTTATTGAAGAGGAAGAGAGATTGGTAAGAGAAGAAGAACAATAAATTCTTCAAGAAGAAGAAAGTGAAGATATGGAAATTGACGAGAAGGAAGAACAGGAAGAAGAATATGTGGAAATGGACAAACCATCCCGTTATTCTTACAAAGAAGTTCTTAAAAACCAAGGAGAGCATTTCAATAATATAAAAAGCTTAAATGTTCCTTTAATAAGAAGTTCACTAGCCTCTCAGACAAAGTGGTCATACTTTGGAAAGATTATTAGAAAGCTTGGTGGAAATTCTTCGTCTTTACCCACATCATTCTAGATCTATTTAACTATCATGTTCTCTGGCTTTTACTTGTGTTATTTTCATGTATTTTTCATTATGTTAATGCATCTCTCTAGTTTATTAATAAATTTTTCTTGGAGATTTTATTTCTACTTTCAATAATGTTCTTTCTCTCTCTGGAATCATAAACTAGAATAATAAAAGATATAAACAAAACTAAAAACAAAAATAAGAAACATTTAAATTACTGCATATTTATCGACATAGGTCACCTATGTATATCAACATACACGGGCAGTTTTTCAGAATTTTTGAATTTCAAAAGTTGGTTAATTTTTGGAGGGTTATGTTACTAATCTGACTTTTCACTTCTATAAAATGATTTTTCTTTTAGAAAACTCAGAAAATAATTCATCTTCTTATCTTATTCTTTTCTACACATTTCTTTCCATGAAAATGAATCCAAACAAAAAAATTTCAAAATGGAATCTAAGTGAAAATCTAGAAGAGACACTTTAATCTTTCAAAAAATTCTCTTTGCCTCATTCTTCACAATCAACGAAACTTGGGGTAAAATCAAATACAAATGATCAAAGAACAGGAAAAATAATTCAATCCCCTTTAATTTTTATTTCTAGTTTCGACAAAAAATCTTAAAGTAATGCCCCAGAATGCTCAAACTCTAATGTGAAAGGCGATAATGAAGATTGGGAAGTTATCAACACCAATCGTATCTTTGGATCTGAAGGATTGGTCGAAGTTCCATAGAACATCTAGGTTTCAATTTGTATTTATAATTTATATTTATGTATTATTCATTGCAATCTATATAATTGACTAAAGTTATATTTGTAATTTTATCTTACTAATTGAATAAATATAAAATTTATGATGTATGATTAAAAATATGTAGTTATAATTATATATATAGTTAATTATAATATTGTTTTGCACTTAGTATTGGTTTTGATATGGTCTAAAATATTATCACATTTAAAAGTATTTACGTTTGTCACATTTAGGGGAAGTTTATATTTCTTTATCCATTTTTATTAATGACAAAGGGGAAGAAAAACATAAAATATAATACATGCATATACTAAGGGTGAGCAAAATAGGAGGAGTTACATTATATTTTGTAATAAATATGTTTACATGGTTAAGCATCAAAAAAGGGGAGATTCTTAATATCATAGATATCGATTTTGATGACAACAACCATGTAAAAATAAATACTGATATTTTTTCAAGTTGTATACAATAGTTTGCAAGATATTATACAAGTTTATACAAGTACAGGATAACCAAGTTTGAAGACCGATCAGTAAAAAGACTAGAGATGAAGATTCAGAGATGATCAAGATACTTAAAGACTGATGAGTTTAGAGATAAAGACATGAATTGTTCAAGATTATAGTTTATATTAATAGACAATAGATTAACTTGTTAAAATCCTTGAATAACAACTTCCTTTTCTATGAATACTTTCTTATCAGATTATTTATTTTATTACCTAAATATTTATTTTAAAATATATTTTTACAAATATTTTATTAGAAAAATTATATATTAAAAAGTATTTAAAAATACATTTAAATGTTTTACAAATTATTATAATTTTATAAACACTTTAATATATTATTGTTTTTCAAAATTAACAAGGGTATGTCGGCATAGGCTACACAGGCATGTCGACATATGTATTGTCGAAGATGTGCCTTGTGAATTTTGAATTGTTGTGATTTTTGGTTACATCTCTTTGCTAATGAACACGTCCCTCCATGCAATATATAAAGGGGACTGAAAAATGAGTTTTAAGAACTACTTTCTTCTTACTTTAAATTCTCATTATATATTTCGCAAAATTTACTTTCTATACTCTTCAAATTCACTCAAATTCAATTTCCATTTAACTACATTCATTCTCTACAATCTACTCACTGACTTGATTGTATGTCTCATCAAGTCAAAGATCAAAGTGCTATCAAAAAGGCTATAGGATATTCTAGATCCAAAGTTCAATTATTTGTATTTGGAATCAATATCTCTCTACTATTATTTTATTTGGACATGCTTTTTGCCCGTTCAAATTAAGATGTGCTTGTTGCCTGTTCAAATCAAGCGGGTATGCTTGTTGCATGTTTGAATCAAGAGGGTGATCTTATTGCCTAATTAAATCAAGAGAGTCTACCTTGAACTTGGAAAATCAAGAGGGCGTGTCTCGTTGCCTTAGAATCAAGAGTGTATTCTGGTTTTTGCTTGCTACCTATTTAAAGTAAACATTGGAAAGGAAATATGTACATACATTGTACAGGACTGGAGTAGGATTGGCTAATCCAAACCGATATAAAACTCCTGATGTCATCTCTCTTACTTTTTCTTTACTTTTACTGCATATATATATGACCGCCTATTAATATATATCTATGTTGATTATCCGTGTTTGACTTTAATTATTGAAACAATTTAGAAAAGTTCCATATAAGTTATAAAACACTATTCACCCCCTTTAATATTAAAGTACCCTTAAGATCTGTTCATGTTAGTACTTCATCATTTCCCACATAACACTTCCCAAGTACTCCGACACTCTCCTTTTAGCTTAAAAAGTAGTTGGTGCCAGTCAAAAAATGGTCGGTATCGATCATTTTCCTTAACTAAAATTTCAACTTCGAGTTTTTGGACATCTTCCTACCTTAACCCAAAGTCTCCCTTGAAGTTCTGTATCCTAAGTCCCCGAGTCTTGCCATCTTATCGCATAGATCTACAAACTCTCTATCGAGCTATCTACTAATCATCGACAACAACCCTTCATCCAAATTTCATGCGACTTGAACCTTAAGCTCCTCCCATGCTCCAAAGTCCCTTCTCGAAATTTCATAGATTCCAACCACATTTGCCTTTGATTTTCCCAATTCCATTACCTCTTTCTTAACTACCTCAAAGCACAAGCAAATCATATCAAAACACAACATACGAAAATGAAATATCATCCATATACATCCGTACACACATAAAATTCATTGAAACATGATAATCATAAAAATCCTATTCTAGATCCAACTTTTACACTAGCATGTCTATATAATCAAACTGGGTTGTAAAACCATTTATAAACCATTATAAACCTTTTTAATTTTGGCCATAAACTTGTATTAAAGTGTGGTTACAGTTTGAAAATGTATTATATCAAAATTATGTTAAAAAAATCAAATTTAATTATATAAACATGCATATGATAGTGAGAGTTCAAGAACCATTCACTATTACCCAAAATACCAATTTAATCCCTGGATCTGATGTGAATAGCAAGGAAAGACATATTCCCATGCACCAAAGTGATAAATCTACTATCTCCATTGCTAATTACTCTTCTAATGATGATTTAGCTAAGATTAATAGGGAAAATAGATTATTTTTTGAAGAGATTAGGGTTAATAGAAGCTTAGAACTATTTAGGGAGTATGGAAATGTTTTAGCTCAGTCTCTACAGCATTCCCTTAGCACAATTCCCAAAATTCATTAGTGGGTCTAAGTATGAGCTTAGTTAATTACCCATTAATGCAGGCCAACAACTCAAAACTTAAAACAACCATAACTTTCAAATTGTAAGTCCATTTTTCTACTATGACCACCCTATAGAGTGAAAAACCATCATCCTAAAGCATAAAAGTGATTTTAGACCCTAACTCGGAACTTATCAAAAGTTATAGTCCATTTAAGATTTCAGGATTAAAATGGCAACGTAGGACTTCAATAAAAGTCATGGATATGGAAAAGGAGTCTAAAAGTCATTTTCCAAAATTTTAGATCCATGCGACATCAAACAAAGAAAATAAAATTATTTATGATCCTACGATACATAAAATATGGGTCGTTACACCAGTGTTGAGAGGGTATGAGAGGGTATGAGTAGTTATATTGTATGTCCCTACCTGCCAACAGGGTGTGACTTACTCATTCCATGTCGTGATGAGTTCTTTTTTGGGAGTGGCCATGGAAATGGGATCCACGGCATTCATCTTCGATATGGTAGGCGGTCATAGTATGAACCGGAGCACTATTGATCTGAGGGTTCTCTCGGGTGACACGCGAACAATTTGTGTAGCTTTGCTACTTGGGTGGTCTGAGCATGAACCAAAATGTTTATTGGCTCAAGGTTACTCCTGGGTGACACATCATCGGCGGTAGTCTCTTTAAGGATAAGGACGGCCTCGACATGAGTGGAAGCGCTGACCGACTTGACCACTCTTTTGGATGACCCGTCATTGATAGCCACGACCTCATTAAGTTGGCTATTTGGTCCCCTTACTTGGATAGGAGTGCTGATAGGCTTGATTGTCCTAAGGGGAGGGGGTGAGGTGGATGATAAATGTTGGTGCCTCTACTTAAGAGTTAAGGGTGGCCTCAGCATGAACATGAGCGCTGATTGGCTCGAAGGTTCTCTCGAGTTAGTCACTGTTGATTATTGAAAATTCTTTTTGAAGTACGAGAAACACACTTCTTGGTTGTCTAATGGAGGTCCCAAAACACTCCTTAGCTTTTTGGTGATTACTTCGGATTTTTCCTACCCTACCTCGGACAGAGAATTTCATGATGAGCCAATTGCATGAGACATTTACATCGAGTTTTGCAAAGACTGGTCGTCCTATCAAGAGGTTATAAGTAGATGGACAATCAACAAATTTACCTGCATGTTTACAGCAAGAGGCTTATTGTTGAATGTGGTTACGAGAGAGGTTGCCCCCATTGGACAATTCCAACACCCCTAAAGCCGTAGATAGGCAAATGCCGAGGGTGAGGCTGGAGGTAGGAAGTTTGAGTGCCTTGAAGACATGCTTGAACATGACATTGTCTAAGTTGCTTCCATCAACAAAGGCTTGATGTACATTTGTGTTAGCTATTGCAAGGTAATGACCATGAGGTCACGATGAGGATAGAAGATGACCTCTCTTTCTTTGGCAGTGAAGGTGATATGCTGATCTGCTTCTGGCCTATGCACTTTGGATGCTCGGTGTTCTAATGAATAAGCTTGGTCAGCGAACCCACTTCTCTTTAGTACTAGGATCGTGCTCCTCGGCTGCTACCGACCACATGCAAGCCTCTATAGATAGAATGTCGGTTATTGCCGCAATATTTTGTTGGGTTGCTAGGGTTGAGTCCACTACACCAGAAATGCCAATTAGGCAGTGCTTTTGGCCGTATCAAATGGAATTAGGCAGTGCTTTGGGCCATATCAAATTTTGGCGTGGTTAAAAATTTGATACGGCCCAAAGCCGTATCAAATTGATTAATTTGATACGGCTCAAAGCACTGCCTAATTCATGAATTTGATACGGCTCAAAGCACTCCCTAATTCATGAATTTGATACGGCTTTGGGCCATATCAAATTCATGAATTCGATATGGCTTTGAGCCGTATCAAATTAATGTATTAAAGTAAAAAAAAAATGCATTGCTCTCTATTTTTCACATTACATGTTCCCTTCTTCTACATCGATGCCTACGGTCAGCAGTCAATTAAAAATACAAATAAATGGACAAGCTTAGCACGTATAAAAATGAATATAGGATATACAATTATACAATGTTTAACACATATAAGAAACTCTATATAAGATATACAATTATGTTGAATGTTTTTTCAAATAAGATCCCCTACGGAGGGGGGGTCCAGGGGGGTGGCAACCCCCCGAGGTCGGGGTGCGGGGGCAACGCCCCCGCTACGGGGTTCGACCTGCCCGGTCAGGTCGCAGGGGTCCAGGGGGCAGCGCCCCGTCCAAAACAGTATGTTTTATTGACTCAACGGTAACAACCACTGCATCTCCACTACACAAACCATTCGTTGGCTAACTTCCACTGCATCTCCACTACACAAACCACATCAAAACACAGTTCCACTTCCTCTTTGCACACTTCTTGCATCATTCCAGTGCACTTCCCCCTACAAACTATTGTGCCAAACCCCATCACCAACCATAATACTCACAGCAACTACCCACTGGAACTTGACGTAGCTATCCACTGCTCATCCATCAAACCCCATACTACCACTGCCTGTTTGTAAGGCAATCGAACATCATTTACAAAGATCCACCAAGTGTGCCAATACATCATACTACAACTCAGATTCATTTCACACTACACACTTCAGCAACTCCGACATCCCCCTTTCAACTACCAATTCACCACTTCCTAGCTGTTGTCATCTCCACCATACAACTCCCTGATTCACCTGATCAACATTTAACCACGCAAGTGTACGGAGCTGCCACGACATCCACAACCACAACCAACCTTCAACTATACAAACCACCTCTGATCAAACTGCTACCTAGCTAAAATCTCTACACTTCCCTCGCCTCTGACCGGCGACCTCCCTCTCCATCAATTACTGATGAGCACGCAATTCGCGGCAACCCCAAAGCAACTTCCAGAACCCACCATGCAAACCCTCTTCACCACCAAAATCAACCGCAACCTCGCATCCCAATCGCCTCACCCGCAAACCCAATTCCATCCCCAAACCTCTGAAATCACAGCCAACAGTACACAACCCAACTGACCGCAAATTCTACCACTTGCCGCAAGACTCTACTTCCACTTCATCAAGTCTTCACCACACCTTTCCACATACGAACCATTTCCACTTCATCGCGAACCAATTGTCTCGCCCATTCCAGCAACCATCGTCGAAATCGAATTCCCAAATCGAGAATCGCCATCGAACTCAAACTTCGACCAGAAACCACGACGAACCAAATTCAAATCGCCTTCATTTGTTATTTGTGTTGATTGGATGTTTGGGTTGATTTGCTCTATATCAGAATTTTTTTTATTGGGTCGAGAATCGCGGTATTTGATTTCTGAGTTTTGCAAATAGTGCCCAAAATAAAAATAGTGCGGGAAATGAAAACTAGCGCGAGCAAAATGTAGTGATCCGCGGCCTTTCAAACGTAGGGTTAGATTTTAGGTGTTGTGGGGGGTGTGGATCGTAGAGGCAGTTTGATACGGCTCTGAGCCGTATCAAATTTGATAAGGCTTAGAGCTGTATCAAATCTCCGCTTCCTGGTGTGCCAAATTTGCTGTTTTGGTGTAGTGGCCGGATGATTATTGTGAGTCGTCCTTTGATTGACCTGCTGCCAGATGAGCTTTATGAATGCTCCTTCTCAGGTCAACCTTTCTATCTCATCCTTCATTATATGAAACTTATTGGTGGAGTGGCTATTGATTTGATAGAACTCATAGTAGTTGTCATTACCCCAAAGTTCCTCCCATCTTCCAACTCTAGTGGTAGATGTCTTCGGAATTATACCAGTCCCTAGTTGTAAGATATATGGATTCCACATTTCGAGTCAAGGTGACACAGTGAGCATACCTTGGCTTGTGCTGAGTGCTTTCTTCTGCATGCCTCCTGTTGTTCTTTACCTGACCATTACTTTGATAGTTGGTAGTCTCACTGGGTCCGACTTTGTTTGAACTCCAAGCTTCATCTTCGTTGTCTTAAAGATCAGCATCCTCCATCCTCATGATGTTGTTTGCCTGTCGATCGAAATCTATTAAGGATGTGGCCGACTACTTCTGTAATTTCTTCCATATTCTAGACTTGTATCAAACCTCCGAGCATAGGGCAACAACAAAGCTATTCTTTTTGACACCTCTACATGGGTGGACTCTTTGTTGAAGCGATTCATATAGGACCAAAGATTCTCGGTCAATCCTTGCTTGATGTTACCTAGCTCACTAGCTATCATGACATGGATCTTAGAAGCAAAGAACTTGGTCTTGAAATCTGTGTAAAGTTGAGCCCAAGAATGATGCTTCCCAGTTGCATATGTAAGAATCAACAGGAGGCTGGTCCAGTAATAGTGGATGGGAAGAGTAGACACTTTGTGGGGTTAGAAAACCGACTGGCCCGGGTGATGAAATTGATGGTGATGATGTGATCTGATGGATCAGCACTCCCATCATATTTGTTAATAGGCAGTAAGACATACCACCAATGGATGTATGTATTCAAAATTTCCTCAAAAAATGGCCTCCATTCTCATCATCAAATAGCGCTTCGACCCCATCCAGGCTTGCATTCCGTTGAGTTGTTGGCAATGATGATTCATTTCCTCAAGGAGGTCGGCAAATGCCTAACACGAGAGTATTTGGCCTACAACTTGCACTAGGCTTAGCTAGCGCCTCTATGGAGTGGGAGGTCGACGATGATGATACGTTGGAGAGTTATTCTGATGATGACTAGAGATTAGGACATTCTCTCCCAATGCATAGAGGGCGGCCGTGAATGTTCGGTTTGCCCCTCCCTTAATCTAGGCCTGGTCGCACCCCTATAAGATTAGAAGTATGCTACGAGGGCCCTTTGTTCTTTTTCGATGGCATGAGAACCAGCAGTAAGATGCTCGAATCTCAAATATAGAGCTTCATCTACCACCCAGAGGCATTTAAAAGCTGACAACGGTTCTATTGAAGGACAACGGTGATGTCTTGGTTCTCTATGCGTGACAAATTCTAGGTCAAATATCAATAACGTAACTTGGCCTATACATAGCATGTTCTTTCCTATCATAGACAAGGGTTGCCTTTATCGGGATTTCTAGCACACCCTTTCCCGGGCAGTATTAACAAGATTGTAAGTAGTAGAAAGGGCATGCTAAGTAGGAGTAAGGTCAACTATTGGAAGGGGTGGATGATCGAAGTTCATAGTCATTTGAGCTTCCTACGTTGTCCTTACATTGTTCATCTGACGAGCTAAAGTTCCCATATTGGTTTATCCTAGGAGCACTTTTTCATATGTCGTTGCCAAGCCCAGGAATAGGGTCAATGAAGTAGTGTTTCCGTTAGTTCCACGATCATTTAAGTTAGTAGTTTTTTTTTCACTAGGGTTTGACATGGTGCAAAATGTGAAAAGAGTGTGTAGAGAAGAAAATGTGAAGAAATATAAGAGGTTTTAGAGGAGGCTTAATGTTAAAATATTGACTAAAAATTTAGCCAACCTTGAATTAGGCAAATGTATTTGTGGTAGCAAAAGTTACTTTCTAACATTAGACTTAAAAATGGAAAATGAGGAGTAAATGAGTAAAACAAAGAAAACAACACAAGGTATAGAGTGGTTCAACATAAACTTGCCTATGTCCATTATGAAGATTTCTTACTATGTTTATCTCTTATAATTACAAAGAATTACAAGGGAGCAATAAGAAATTAAAGCACGTAAGACTATAATGGCTAAGCTCAAGAACTTTATTTTACCGTGAAAGAAGATGCAATTTTGAAGTAATTTTCTACATCTCAAGCCCTTTGATGTTGTTTGGCAAAGGATAGGAGAGAATTACTCCAGGCTGTAGATCTGGTCATTTAGCTTGTTGAAGAACAACTGGAAAGGGGGATAGAACATATGGTAGATATGCATGCCAGGTGTAGTATCATACTAGGATTGTGCTTTATGCCTAGAAAGGCGGTATGCTAAATGGTTTGGTATGCTTTCAACAGACATACCACATTAATATGCACACAAGGTCATACTGGGTTGTACTTTTCAATGTCGATCACGCTTTATAGGCAGCAGGCTGGAGAGAAGTTTCTCGTGCACAATGATTATTGATTGCTTATTGTCGAAGATTGTTGAGAGCAAGTTTAAAGATAGCTAATGATAGAGCTAAATTGGATAAGGCAAGCCCATCTTATCATGATGAGATGGGCTATATGCGGTTGATTGTAGGTAGGCGAAGATAGGCCAGGGTTATGGACTGATCACTTTTGAGCCAAGTCAAGTAAATGAGTTGGATATTATCATCTTGAGCCAGGCTTAGAAGTCTACGTTGACCTATCTATGATTTGCTTATTAAATTGGCAGGGATGAAGTGAGATTGAAAGTGGGTCGGGCTAAGAAGTGCTAGCTGACTTGGATTTGGACGAACTTAGAATTGCAAGTAAGCTTGTCTTTGACGACTTAAGTCTTGTGGAAATTGACCTTGAAAGGGTCGAGCCTTGATATGCTAGCTAGCTTATCTATTACTTGCAAGAAAATTTAACAACAAGTAGATGTAATTAGTTGTCAAAATTTTCCTAATTAGATTATTTGGGCTCTAATACCATTGAAAGAACTTGATCCGTTTGTGAAATGGATAGATTTCAATTTTTTATTATTTGGATCATAGTGTGTCTATGAAGTACAATGAATTTCACTAGATCCAATCTAGTTATTTTAATAAAATTATATTTTATTAATATTGTGTCATTGTTAGTAATTATATCTATGTTGGTTAAGTTTAAAATTTGAAAGGATATGAATATATCAAATACATTCATATTTTAATAGGTATGGAAAATATGTAAAGCACGTAGTATGGTAATTGCTCAGTGTTTAAGAATGGGTACAAACATGAAAATAGATCCGGATATAATCAATCAAGGTCTAAAAGGAAAGAAATAAAGGGAGCATGTAATGACCCGCCATTCATCCCACAGAAAGGCGCATCACTAATAAGAAAGAAAGGGATAGAAAAGAGAAAGATAAAGAAGAAAGAAGGGAAAACACATCAGAATCTCAACAGCGGAACGAATAAATTATATTAGCCACCTAAGATATTACATAATATACAACATCAATCAGAGTTACATAGATAATACATCATATACTAGACAGTTATAAACACCTGTCTAGTTATTACAACTTAATACAATACAGAGATACCAACTATAGCGGAACACTATAAATATCTACAACGCTGAAGCTCCTGCTCCATTTCTCCTCCACAATTCGTCAAAGCTAACCTGAGTACCTTGGCTATTCAAAATTTGAGTGCCCAAGAGTTTAAGAAAAACAGAATAAACTCCGGGTCAGACATGGGTCTAGTGTGAGTAACAGGTTAAGGTTGCTTAACTTTCAAAAACCTTTGAAAAGAAAAAGGTATCACATAAGACTTCCCACACATAAACATGGAAAAGTTTTTACCTTACGCTAAGCAAAACATTTGATAGGAAATCTAGTGATATTATAATAGGTCTAGGGTTTTCAAGTAAATAAGAAATAGCTGAAATTGTTACATGATTAAATTCCAGCATACTAGCCAACAAAGTGGGTAATACAGTCAAATCCGATGGCGCTTATTGGAGTTTGGATTCCATACAACGGTAGGGCTACTGGGGTACCGCCCGTCACAGTATGGGGCCTAGATCACCGTACCGAGGATTACTCCCTATCCCTTATAACACAAGGTCGGAACCATCCCTTACTGGACAATCCCGAACAAGACAACCCCGCAGTTGGTGCGCAATTCCAACTACCCACTAAGCCGAATAAAAAGGGACCTCTAGACAAGGGGAAATCTCGTCCTATTTGGGCATGACCCACTTAGCCTTGCTGCACCTCCCATGTTTTAGCCATTCCCGGTTGATGAGGCTTGAGGCTACAATTACCTTTAGAGAACACATCTCTTAGAATGCTCATCGTCCACCTGACGATGTTCTGAAAGCATTCAATCCATACAAGTTTGTTCTAGCTTCGAACGAAACCGAAGGCATTATCTCGTTACACTCATTTTGGAATCACCCTCAGAGTTAACGACGATAACCCTTGCACTCTGAATCTTCATCTTCACTTGAGATTAACGATCTATCGTTAATTTGGATGGTTTTCAGAAATCCAAATCTGGAAATCCGATCCCGGTCTCATCGAAATCCAAAATGTATCTTTTAAGGCCAAGTTGTTTTAAAGTTTAAAACAATTCATTCCTATTATTTATATACACATAGATAGATAATTCACAATATCACAATAGATAATCAACATTATAATCATAAACAGATAATCCATATTATCATCACAAATAGATAATTCACATTATCATCACACTTCAACCAAAGCATCCATATCACATAGCATTACTTATTTCATATCTGAGATCACAAACCATTCAAGACAATCAGAATCATCCATTCATACATAAGCAAGGATTAATAATCATACTATAATTAATTTAAAATGAATTAAATTAATTACTTCATCTCTAATTAATTTAAAGTGAATTAAATTAATTACTTACATCACATAAATCTTGCTTACATAACCATTTAATTAATTACAAATCAATAATTAATTATCTTCTAGTTTCCATCTTAATTAATCACCCTTGATTAACTATCTTTTAATTACATTTAAGTAATTAGCCTTTAATTAATTTCACAAATTAATTATTCTTAACCACTTATAGTAAGTAACCTTTAATTACTTCATTAATTACATTAATCCTTAATTAATTACATTAATTAATTACTCTTAATCACTTCATTTATTAATTAATCCTAATTAATCAACCCTTGATTAATTATACTAATTAATGATCCATAATTAGTTTTTAATTATTTACTCTATTTAAATTAATTACATTAAGTAATTAATCTTTAATTAAACCACAATTATTTATCACTCTTGATTAATCACATTCAGTAGTTAACTACCCTTAATTACTTTATCAAATAAATAAATTATTCCTAATTAATTATCCTTAATTAATCCCTTGATTAATTACATAAAGTAATTTAAACTCAAATTACTTCCATCATTAAATCATCTTCAATTAATTACATCCAGTAATTATCATTAATTACTTCACCAAGTAATTATACAATCATTAATTACATATAGTAATTACACTTATCAAATCATCCAGTGATTATATTAAACTAATTAAACTTAATTAATTAACTTAAACTAATCATATTAAACTCAATTAATTATATTGAGTAATTAATTCTTTAATTACTTTCATTAAGTAATTATTCTTAAACATTTTCACAAATGATTATCTGTATTAATTAATCCAATTAATTATTAAAATTTTAATCATATTAACTAATTATTGAATAATCTTAAGTTAATGACCTTCATTAACTATTAACAATTCTTTAATTACTTTCTTAAGTAATTAACTTACATTAATCAATATTAATTATAAACTAATTAATCTTGAATAATCAATTAATTAACCTTTAATTATTGAATTAATTAAGTGTTAACTGTAACTTAATTAATCCTTAATTACTTGATTAATTAATCTTAATCATAAATTAATTATCTTATCTAATTAATGATTCTTAAATACAAATTAATTATCCTCAATTAATTAACTTTAAACCCTAACTAATTAATTTAAACCTTTAATTACTTATTTAATTAATCAAAATCATTAATTAATTTAAATTAATTATCCATTTTAATTAACTTAATAATTTAATGAATTACAAATCATTAAATCCTAATTAACTTTAAGAAAAACATTATTCTTATTAATGATTAAATTATCATTAAAAAAGCTTTTAAATACTATTTACTTTCAAATTTACTTTTAAATTTCATTTTAAATTTAAGATTTAAAATGAATATAAATTAACTTTAACAAAATTTTAAAAACAATTCAAATACCTTTTTATTTCACAAGTTAAAGAAATATTTATCTTATAAAAGAAGCTTAAAAGAATTTAAAACCAAATTCATTTTAAATTCAAACCATATTTAAAAATACACTTTAACATTCAAAGTTGTTTAAATCATTTTAAATTTAAAAACTTTCTTTAATTTCAAAACTGGAATACATACTAAATCTTGATTCCAGATTTAACTTAGATTTAAAAACTTACTTACATTTTAAATCTTCATTTTTAAAATACAAACTACTTAACCATTTAAGGTTGTTAAAACAATTCAAATTTTAAACTTTATTTTATTTTTAAAACTGAGATTTAAACTTGAATCAGATTTAAACTTTACTTACATTTTAAACTCAGTTTTTAAATTTCATTTTAAAATATTTATAAACGGAACAAAACATGTTTCTTTAAAACCTGTAACAAAATATTAACCCGAGGCAAACCTATTTTGCTTCGAGTCCAAAACCAAACTACCTCGAGCAAACACCCAACTACTTCGAATAAAATTCGAGTACATTAAACCCCACAAACCAAAACTTCACCAGAGCACCGTGCACATGCACGGTGGCGCTGTTCCACTTCGATCAACGTCGATGATCTCATTAAGTCATCGATCACCCTCATACCTAAATACGATCATCAGATCGTTCTCCAAATCCCGAAATTGAATTCGAGCTTCAAAACCAAACCTGGAACAGATTCGAACAACCACACCCAACCTGGAAAACTGCCTCGTCTTCGCAACTCCGACCACCGTAAATTCTGCAACTCCGACCATGACCTCGTTAATGACCAAGCTTCCATCACCCAAAATCTCACTGCACCCGATCATATGAAGAAATCGTGGTGATCAAAACATTAAATCTAGTTAAAACTAGGGTTCCGAAAAAGATTCAACTGCTGCTACCTCCTCACTGAATTGCATCACCATCAGCCATTTTTTCCATCATCACCGATCACTCTTCCACCTCCAGGAAGAACCCCGACCACCACAATCAAGTAGATCATCAGAAAGTCCTTAATTTCCAATTTTATGATGAACTAGAACTTCCCATTCACAACTTAACTAAAAATTATGATTTTAGTCTTAAAATTCATGTTTTAGTTTAGGGATTTGATTTATAACCATGATTCCATGAATTACTAGATTTGAATTTTTGACTTAGCTTAAGCATTTCTGCACTTATGGTTTCCAGAGCCATTCCCAGATTTTTTTTTACTTAAATAAATTTTTAAACTTTAATTTATGCTAAAACAAACAAGTTTTGTTTTAGTCCTAAGTCCAAACAACAAGTAGGTCAAGAGATAATGATTTTTGAATCAAAGTCCTGTGCTTGGAATCACAGAACAACACAAATATACAACAGTATGCACAGTATATATTCATATATATTCACAGCATATTTTCACCTATTTATACATGCAATTCATACTTATTACAAAGATTAACATGCAACCATATTCATGTATCTAAACTTGTTAAAAATGATGTTACTCACCTGATTAGGATGATGAACAAAGCCCTTTTGATTTTTTTTTAACAGAGTGTTGAAACTGCTTTAGTCTTCAAATTTTGAGTTGCTTTGATTTGAAAATTGCAGTTGCATGCTTCCAGATTTCACTTAAAACTTGCATCTTGGTTACAGATTTTAGAACAGACTTGACAATGTACAGGTTTTGATCAGATTCCAGATTTGTTTGCATGATTGATTTGAGGATTTGTTTACAGGTTTTGGAAAATGATTCAGGCTTTGCATTTTGAAATGAATTACAGGGAAATGATCATTTGATTTGGATTTTGGTTTTTGAAATGGCTTTGAGGGAGTTGTTCTCAGATTTAAACTTGGCTTTTAGATTTAGAAAAAATTAAGAAAAAGAATGGAAGGGAAGAAGGAAATTATTTATATAAGCTGAAATTATTTAAAAGTAAAAATAAAAGAAAACTAAATTAAATGACACTTGTCCTATATCATATTAATTATCTAACACTTGTTATAATGAGGCCTTAAAAATATAACACATGTCTTTTAATTAATTAGTATTTGTAATTAAATGATTATATAAGATTATGCTTAATTAATTAGTTAATATGTACTTATTTATATAGATAATTCTAAAGAAATAAAACAATTATATTCATAAATAAAAGTTTATACAAATATTTTAAAATCCAAAACAATTTAAAATCTATACCTTGGATTTCAAAACTTTAAATTCAAATTCAAAACAAATTCAAAAATTCAATTTAGAAATCAAGTTATATATATACATAAATAACTACGTAATTCAATTTGAAATAACAATTCTATTTATAAAAACAATACATTGTTAATATTGTTTGAAAATAACAAATTATCAATTTAAATAATTTATAAGAGAAATTATCTCTTTACTATAAATTACTTATCTTTCGAAATGAATTAATGCTTCATATATTAATTTGTATTTTAAACTTATATATACTATTCAAATCATATTTATCAAGCTATATTTAAAAATAAAACAAACCTTTTTGTTAATTAATTTCTATTTTAAACTTAAGCTAAAATAAATTTAAACAATTAACATTTCCTTAAGTATTTTAAAATCATATAGTTATTTATTAAATAGCTTTGAAAAGCTTAATATATCAAATTAAATCATAATTACCAAAAATATTTAGAACTAGAAAATATACTTTATTTATTAAATGTAAAACAAAGCTTATCTATTTACAATATATACAAATATATATATATATATACATACATATTATAAATAGAAAAAAAATTATTAACTTTTAAAAGATAAAATATACCAATTAAATATTTATTTAATTAGATTATTACATTAATTCAAATTTTTAACAAAAATTATCAAATCAATTTAAATTTTTAATACGGATTATTAAATTGATATTGCCAAAAATTCCGGGATATCATAGAGCATCATTAATTGATCCCACCTTTCCTCTTTTACAAATATTTAATTAACACTACTTCTAACGAATTAACAAGGGGTGATATTTTACAATAAAATGTTTAAAATGACAAAAGCAACAAATAATAACATCATCAATATATACATGTACGGATATTGGGATTTATACTTATCACGTATATATTTGCTATTTATATTATATATTATTGCCTTAATTTAAATTGCTCAACTGAAAAATAAATAAATATATAAAGAAATGTTTCCAAAATATAAGTCTTGAATAAAATATAAATATAGATTATTATATACATATATACATATACATATACATACATGCATACATATATATAACGATTAACCTAAAATGATTTCCAATTGATTTAAAAAAATCTATATTACGTTAAAACCTTTCTGAAGTATTTGCAAATATGCATGGACACGCACACACCGATATACATACATACATATATTTATAATATCTGCCCAAAATAAAATTTGTTTTTTTGACAATCGAAATATTATAAAACCAAATTGCATGCACCAAATCAAACAAGACATCCACAAACTTTATGTTTTAGTTAAAAATCCAAACAAAAATATCTATTATTAAATTATACAATATATTTAGAATATTACTACATGTAATTTAAAAACATTGTCTTATAACCAAAAACATTTTTATGCATATACAAATTCTAATTTTAATTTATCATGTTAAAAATAAAATAAAATCATTTAATGAGTTGTATAAATTATTATTAATTCCAGATCAAGGTGAGGCAATGATTATAAAATTATGATAGATCTATTACATCTAAGAATCTAAATTTAGTTTAGAATATACCTTTAAGATCTAGCTAACTTTGCAAAAGGATGAACCGCGTAGTATTTATATTTATTGGATGTTTTTTTTCAATTGATGTTGTGTGGAAGGGAAGGAATATATTTTAGCCATGACAAGGAGAGGAAAAAAGGAAAACAACCGAAGAAATTCTTTTAGCGGATTTGTTTTAAATGAGAGAATGAAACTGTTAACATTTTTTTAATTAAACTTCCCTAATTAATCCCCTAATTTCTCTCGCTCAACCCTTTTGTCTTTATACATGGCCAACCATTATTTGCCATCTATATAGTGCTAAATTTTCAAAAGCCCTTCAAGCAATTATCACTCATTTAAAATATATACCAATATTGTATGTATGCAAATATAATTTTTACAGGTGCATTGAAATAATTACAAGCAACTTCAAAAAACATCAAGTTAACTAATAATAATTAATATTCACAAATATTAATTTATTTAATATTTTATAATTAATTGATTCGTGTGGTTTTTGATAATTCGCAAATATGGTTATGAGAATAAGAGTTGCGAATTCGATCAACGATTAATTTTGAATAGTTCAAATAATAACTTTCACATGTTACTTTAAATAGCGATGTAAAGGTTTGGCCGAATTCATCGTGTATAAATCTTTAACGTAAATTCCAATTTTACATTTTCTTAAGCATTGTCTTTTAATAACGATGATTTATACATATTCCATTTGTCAGCACTATATAATTTTAGGGTTTATGGATTTGGGTTTGGTCAAAACTCCAACATCGTCATTATTCAACTTAGTTAGTTCATAAACAAAGTCATCGGTTCAATAATAACATTTATTATTAACCTTGCTATTATACTGGAGATTTTGACTTTGAGTTGACTGTAGTCGACCGTGATACTAACCTCATACAACGAGGAGACGAATTCTCTATTAAATAGTGTTGCATTTCCAACATGTCAACTCAAACCCAGCTATAGTCGTCCGATGGACCAACATACCATGGTGTAACTATAATCAAAATAGAGCATTCACATTGAAATTCTATAATATACTCAAGTCAAGCGAGTTGTGTAACATCGTCACACTGAGATTTACTATTCGAACTAGGTGTATTAATGAACAGAAAACTCTCAGATGAGTCATTCCATAGTTTCCAATAATTACAAGTATGTAACCTCTTGGTGTCCCTAGCAGTTATAAGTAATACACTACCCAACATTTGAAGAGCATTACATACACTGATCTCGGTGGATGTATCGAAATCCCTTCTCGAAACATCTTGTCCAAAAATATTTTTTTAAAAAAATGTTAGTTTATTTTGTGATTAATTACTCATGATTGCTACTATTTTCAACTACAATCATATATCATTTTATTTAAGGATTTTCTTATTAATACACTTTAAATTAATTATATCATAATATGTTAAAGTATACAGAAGAAACTGATCACTTTTATTATAAATGATTGAATACAAGGATAGATATATATAACAAATTACATAATTAACCTAGGGCATGCTGCTAACTCTTTCATGAGCTACTTCAATCTACTAGGCAAGGCACAAGCTTCTTTCCAATGCTGGAGATGTTGACTCAGTAGTTCATGCTGCAATAATTAACGATTGATCAATCATTTAAGGTTTAGCCATCTAATGTTGATGGCTAAGTGGATGATAAAGGAGGATCAGGCATCACATGTGGAGATCGATGGTGTCGGTTTTGTCACCTTTGGTTGTTTGAGGTTAGTCAAAGTATTCAACAAGCATTCGACGACGACTAAGGTTACTGTAATAAGAAGAAGATGGTACTGTTTTTATTTAGTCCTATTGAATTTCAAAATTACACATATAGCCCTAATTATTCAAACATCTATAACTTTCACATACAAGCTCCGTTTATCCAGGACTTGTACCATTGGGCTTGTATTAAAATTCTGCACATTCTCATATGATTTAATTATATATCACACATTTGTATATAATATTGTAAATTAGATATTAAGATGTATTTTTTTTTATTTTTTTTATAAATTAACGATGTCAAGAGAAAATATTAAATTAAGACAATATTTATCATATGAAAACTTCATATTTGGATCAAAATAAAATACAAATCATTTATCTGCATGTATTTATGTGTATATATACATGTATATATACTTATTAAAAATTATATTTAAACAAATGTTATTCAAAAATAATAAATTGTTTTATCAAATATTATATTGGAATGAATGTCGTTCAATTAATATTATGTTTATTTTAATTTTAAATATACTAATACAGAAGCATGCACTCATGTGTGCCTTATAATGCGGGGAACAATTTTATTATAATAATGTGTTAGTTTCGGAGATGATGGTTCTGATAACAACAACCTTAGGACTTGTTATAAAATATAAATACTAATATTCTTGTCTAGACATATATGTATATGCAGGTACTGAGAATGAAAACTGTACAGTATAGAGGTTCAAGACAAACGAATTCAAGATTGTAGAAATCAAGACTGAAGACTCATGAGTATCAAGATTATCAAGTTTTCAAGAGTTCAGGATATCAAGATAAGTAATAGAGTCTAGATTTATGTTAAAACTTCATAATATCACTAAAATCTTTATTCGGATTTTAATTGTGGAATGGAATCCACCTTCTCACTTTAATAGTGGGATGGAACCCACGACCTCTTTAGCGGGATGAAACCCATGACCTTCTCTAGTGGAATGGAATCCATAAAATTTTCAAAATGGTTTATTTTTTCAAAACTATCCTTTTAAGGTCTTCTCTATCAATTAAAGTATTTTAGCCTTAATTCAAAAATTGTTTTTAATCATATTAATTTCAAAATAATCTCTTGTTTTTTAAATTATCTCTTGATTTAAATATTTTAGCTTTAATATATTTTAAAGAAATCCATACTTAGTTTTTAATATTACTTTTATATTATAGATTGTATATTTTAATATTATTTTTTAAAACTCTTTTATAAGTTTAAACTATGTTCAAAATGGTTTGCAAAGTTTAGAAATTATTTTGACAAGTTTTAGAATAGAAATCATTTTAAAGCAAAACTATTTTCAAAAATAACATAGGCATGTCGACATTCCTCATCCCCCCATGACATTCCTCATCCCCTCATGTCAACATAGTAGCCGTAGAATTCAAATTTCAAATTTTCAAAAGAAGTATCTAGTCATCATAACCTTTCGTAAATGGACATGACCATTGTTCTCCTATAAATACTAGTTATTTTCAACGAATTTTAAGTTAGCTTTTCTTCATTTCTTCACTCCTTCTCCACTCAAATATTCTTTTATATTTCAAATGCTTTAACAAAATTCTGTCAAAATCCTAACCGAATCAAACTCAATCTTCTCTAATTTGATTCTCTGCCACTCTCTCTCAAAGATCTCAGTGCTATTCAGAGTTATAGGATCATTTGTTATCAAAGATAGAAAGATCAAAGTGTATCGAGTCTCTCTCTATCAAAGTGTGATTGGAAATGGTGTGATTATGGCCCGTAAATCAATTGGGTGTGATTGTAGCCCGTAAATCAATCTAATGTGATCTTGTAGCCTGGTTAAACAAGAGAGTTTGCCCTGGACTCGGAGATAGGAGAGTGTATCTCGTGGACTTGAAATCGAGGTTGTAATATCGACATTATATTTGAAAAGAAATCTGCATAAGAAATTGCATGGAGCTGGATGTAGGGTAACTCCGAACTAATATAAAATTCTGGTATGTTCTTTCCTTTACTGCTTTTATTTACTATTTGCATCTGTGTCTGGTTCTATGATTGCCTCTGTGTTTGTGAATTGCATATATTTGTATTTATTTGAAAAGATTTCAAAAATTCCATAAAATCCATTAAACACTATTCACCACCCTTAGTGTTAATCTAGCCTTAAAATTCATAATCTGCATTTTCATCATTTGGTATTAGAGCACTATTTTTCCAAGTTTTCATAATCTGACTTTTGAAAAGTTTTCAAATGGTTGCCAACATTGGTAATGTCAACACTATCACTAGTTCATTTGTAGAGGGTCAGTCTACTGCCAGACCACCACTTTTTAATGGCAGTAACTATGCATATTGAACATGTAGGATGAAAATCTATTTACAATCAATAGGATTAGACACTTGGAATATCACACAAATCGAGTACATTGGACCCACAACTAATTTGCATAGTGGACTGCTGAGCAAAAGATTGTTTCACAATACAACTTCAAAGCCATAAATATTTTATTCTGTTCACTTGACATGAATGAGTTTAATAGGGTGTCTGTCTGTAAGTTTGCATATGAGATTTGGAAAACTTTGCAAGTTACTCATGAAGGAACAAGCAAAGTTAAACAGACCAAAATATCTATCTTGACCAATTAATTTCAATTATTCAAGATGAATCAAAACGAGTCCATTTCAGATATGTACAGTAGGTTTCAAGACATTGTTCACTCACTAATTGCATTAGGAAAGAACTTTTCCGAAGAAGATCAAGTTAGAAAAATTCTGAATTCACTCACTCCTAAATGGGATCAAAAGACTCTAGCAATTGAAGAGGCTAATGATATTAGTACTTTGAAAATTGAAGAATTGATTTGGAATTTGATGTCGTTTGAAGTACATATGCAAGGAAGAAGAGAAAGGAAGGCCTCAGAAAAGAAGTCAGCAGCGTTCAATGCAATAATAGATGGTTCGGACTCAAATAGTGACGATGATGAAGAAATAACCTTAATGACAAGGAATTTTAGAAAGTTTCTGAAATACAGAAAGATGAATAATTACAAGAGAAATGATCACAAGAATTCTGAAAATAGTAATGAGACTCAAAACAACATCAGATGCTACAATTGTGATGAGCTAAGCCACTTAAAAAGAGATTGTCTACATCCGTATAAATAGAAATTTTCTCCAAGTAATGATTCTTAAAAAAAAAAGAATATACTGCTACGCTGGACGATTCAGACTCATCCTCTAGTGATGAAGATCAAGAGGCAGAAAATTCAAACATATGCTTTGCAGATATTCACGAGTCTGATGACCTTGGAAATATAGATCTAAAAATTGGTCGCATTTAAATTATATTGATTGAAATTTCTTGTTTGAATGTTTTAAAAGTGCTTGTTGTTTGAATTTAAAATTTTAATTTTCAAAATAATATTATTTTAATATTAAAATATTAATATTAAAGTGTTATTATATTTAATATTATTTTAGATAAAATATAAATTAGATTATAGGATATATATATATATATATATTAAATAAAAAGTCACATGATTTATGAGACCTATGTCCACATGACTCTACCCCCCATGTCGACATCCCTTATGAAATTTGAAATTTGAATTCAAAACTTTGAATTTCCCTCCATCTTTTCACCGACTCCAAAGCTCTGAAAAGGTATCTCTTGACCAGAGAACATGGCTCTTAGATATCTATTTATCTCCTTAACTTTATCCTATCTTTTCACTTTCTTTCAAACTCTAAAGCTCTCTACTTTCTTCAACAATGGCTTCCTTAGGCACTTCATCCACCAAAAGACTGTCCAAGGCCACCAAAGAGTTCCTCTACAATGATCCGGAAGCTATCAAAGCTTACATAAGCTATGTAAACTTTAGAAAGGTCCATACGGAAAAATTTGCTATCTTTAGTGATATTCCTTCATATGAGCTCAATGTTATTTTCAAAAAGAATCAAATTCTTAGCTTAACTGATGATTCTCAAAATGATTTTGTTTGCTGTCTGAATCTTGTAAAAATATTTTAAGCAAATTTGAATGGTAGTTTTTATGAAGGGAGTGAAGGGGAAATATGGAGTAACATTAAAGGAAAGCGTATTATTTTAAATAGTGAGATTATGGGTAACATTCTTGGTTGTAAGAATATGAGAATGGATCTTTTAGATTTTAAAATTGATGAACATGATCGTGAGATATTTCATCATATTTTTGAAGGGAATGACAGCTTTGAGTTTATAAATCGAAATTTCCGACCTAAAGCTAGAATTGTAAACCTTTTTTGCAACATAACATAACTCCAATATCAAGAAATTTCAATCACCCTACTTTAAAAGTTTGTAAGGCTCTTTTTGCTATTTTTGAGCACTATAACATTAATTAGGCGCAAGCGATTTTGAATGAACTTCGTCCCAAATTTTTTACTTTAGGTGAAAACACTTTGTATCATAGGATTTATCTCACTCGGATTTTTAACTACGTTGGTGTTGATTATAAGAGGGAGGAGTTCATTTCCAGAAAAGCGTTTAACCATGCTAACATCTCTCTCATGAAAATTCCGTTTGTGTTTCAACCATATGAAACACTTGCCGAAAAGAATGAGAGATTGACACATGAAGAGATGGAAGAAGAAGAGGAGGAGGAGGAAGAAGGGGAGGAGATGGAAATTGAAAAAGAAGGAGAAGATGAGGAAGAGACTTCATTGGAAAGCATCGAATACCCCATTATTCCTAACAATTCATCCAACAAAATGCTTCTCAAGAACTAAAAAATTATCGTGGAAAATCAACGGATTCTCAAAAGATCTATTAGTAAAAAGCTGGACAAGATTTCCACCAAATGAACAAGTTCTTTGGGAGAGCGAGTTGCAAGCTTGGATTATCATCATCTTCATCATCCTCTAACTGATAGTAGTTTCATTTCATATTGTATTAGTTTGTATCTCTCTTTAGTTAATGTTATGTATCGTTTCATGTAATGTTAACTAAAATTATCAATGAAAACCCTTTATTTCTGTTTATTAGCTCAAAAATATCTCTGTAATGCTTGTTATTGTATTATAAAAGTTTATATATATGGACTTGTACATAATATAAAGAAACAAAACAAACTGCCAAAATTAACAGGGGCATGTAGACATCCCCCTACCCCCCATGCCGACATGTAACAGCCAGAAACTGCTTTTTTTTGAAATTGAAATTGACAAAACTAGCTTGTGTCTTTTCATTTCAAACGACTTTCTAACTCTTTAAATACCCGTTTCTTCCTGAAAAAAGCACACTTTCAATTCTCTATATTTTCTACTAAATTTCTTCATATTTTGTCAAAAAATGGCCTCTCCTATTCACAATCTAAGTAAGAATCTTGAAGAAACTCTCAAATCCTTCAAGAACATACTTACTTTTATCCTTCGTAATCAACGTAAATAGAATTAAGCCAAATGCAGATGATAAAGGAACAAGAAAGGCTCTTCGATGCCATTCAATTGATGATCTCTGCCCTCAACAAAGAACTTAATGTGAATCCAAAAGGAACTCTAAACAAAGATAATGAAGAATGGGATGATATAAAGGCAGATTCTATCTTCGGTGAAGAAGGATGGGTTCAAGTTCGAAGAAATGTTTGATTTGACATATATGGTTTGATTTACTTTGATTTGGTTTAAATTGTTTGGTTTGATTTGATTTGGTTTAGATTAGTATGGTTTGGATTGATTTGAATATGGTGTGTAATTATGATCGAACATGGTGTGGTTTGATAAGAACATGACGTATATATTGATTGATTATGTTTAAAATTTTCATATCTCTCACATTTACCTTACTATATTTTACTCATATTATTATCTGTCTCATTTATATTCTACTGTACTATGTTATTATCATATATGGTGCTATAATATAAGATTTAGGGCGAGTTATGTAGTTTAAGATTAGTTTTTGTTGATGACAAATGGGGAGAATTGTAAAATAGGTTAGATAGGCTTAGATTAAGGGGGAGTTAGTAGATTAAGGGGGAGTTGTTGGAATAATGAGAGTCAAAGTAGAATTGAAATTTGTTGGAGTAGATTTTATAAACAAAGGTTGTCATCATTAAAACGGAGGAGATTGTTAGTTCCTGAGATGATGATTTTGATGACAACAACCTTAGGACGTGTTATAAAATATAAATACTAATATTCTTGTCTAGATATATATATGTATATGTAGGGTATATATATGTAGGTACTGAGAAAGAAGACTGTACAATATAGAGATTTAAGACTGACAAATTCAAGATTGTAGAAATCAAGACTGAAGACTGATGAGTATCAAGATTATCAAGAGCTCAAGATATCAAGGTAAGTAATAGAGCCTAGATTTATTTTAAAACTTTATAATAGCACTAAAATCTTTATTCGGATTTTAATTGTGGAATAGAATCCACCTTATTGCTTTAATGGTAAGACGGAACCCAGACCTCTTTAGTGGAATGGAATCCACGAAATTTTCAAAATGATTTATTCTTTCAAAACTATCTTTTTAAAGTCATCTCCATCAATTTGAATATTTTAGGCTTAATTCAAAAAATATTTTTAATTATATTAATTTCATTATCATCTCTTGTTTTTTTAAACTATTTCCCAATTTTAATATTTTAGCTTTAATATATTTTAAAGAAATCTATACTTAGTTTTTAATATTACTTTTATATTATATATCATATATTTTAAGATTACTTTCTAAAACTCTTTTATAAGTTTAAACTATATTCAAAATGGTTTACAAAGTTTGGAAATTGTTTTGACAAGTTTTAGAATAGAAATCATTTTAAAGCAAAATCTATTTTCAAAAATAACATAGGCATATCGACATCCCTCATCCCCCATGTCGACATGGAAGCCGTCAATTTTTCAAAAAAGTGTCTATTCATCGGTGCTATTCAAAGTTATAGGATCAATAGTAATCAAAGATCGAAAGATCGAAGTGTATCGAGTCTCTCTCTATCAAAGTATGATTGAAAACGGTGTGATTATGGCCCATAAATCAATTGGGTGTGATTGTAGTCCGTAAATCAATTAGGTGATCATGTAGCCTGGTTAAATAAAGAGAGTTTGCCCTGGACTCGGAGACAGGAGGGTGTATCTCGTAACCTTGAAATCGAGGTTGTAATATCGATATTATATTTGAAAAGAAATCTGCACAAGAAATTGTATGGGACTGGATGTAGGGTAACTCCAAACCAATATAAAATTCTGGTATGTTCTTTCATTTGCTGCTTTTATTTACTATTTGCGTCTGTGTTTGGTTTTGTGATTGTCTTTATGTTTGTGAATTGGATCTGTTTGTGTTTAATTTTAAAAGATTTCAAAAATTCCATAAAATCCATTAAACATTATTCATCCTCCTCTAGTGTTAATCCAACTTAAGATCCATAATCCGCATTCCAATACAATGTTGTATTCTATCACATGCACACTGTAAAGTGCCTTTACTTTATGCAGTGTTGGTGGTGAAGATTACAAATTGACAGTGATTCTGTTAATGGGTGGTTTGGAAGTAGATCGTGATGGCAAATGCAAATTGATGATGAGATTTGGTTGATGAATGGTCAAGAAGGGAATGTTATACACACACACATGCATATGCATGTATTATATGTATGTATGTGTATATATACCACTTCAAATAAATTTTAGTATGAATTAAAATAAAATGTTTTCAACGAATATCACTCTCGAATAAATATTATTTGTATTAATAACAGTATAATTTAAAATTCAAATCAAACTCATACAATAAAATAGTAAATATAATTTAATATTACCCACGTTATTCATGATAACACTACATGTCATGCTATGATTTGCAATAACATAGGGTTTCTAGGGTTTTTATAGTGGCTGGGGCGGTGGCTAAAGAGGTGGCGGTTGATGTAGTTGTGGTAGGATGCCGTAATTTTAGCGGGAATGGAAGCATGTGGTGTGGTAGTGGCATCGAGGATTGACATGTCGAGAACGACGAGGTTTTAGGGAAGAAAGCATGCGACTTTTTTTTCTTCTAACTAATTTTAAAAGTTGGTAACCTACATTCTAAAAGAGAATTCAAGTTTATCCTTTAAACAAAATACCCCTAATTTATATTTTATGTATAAAAACGGTAATAATATATTTTATTTCATGTATGTATATTTATAAGCATTAGTATTGAAGTGGTTTTACATCAAATTAAAAGTGTCTATTTGTACATTCAAATTTGGTAATTACAAGTGGATAAATAAAAGTTCAATTTGAAAATAATGTCTCACATGTGGATTAGACACTATTTGTACGCTTAAATGAACGTGTACTTTCACACTTTGCACTCAAAGTAGCTACCATCACACTTTTTAACTCGGTTTTATTGTCTGTGTCAAATAGAAGAGTGGCATGTTTAGCACATCTCTACTATTCATAATGATAATTCAACGAATATGATTCAACCGTGTCTTTTTGAAATACCAAAAATGTCTTTCTTTTTTTATTTCTTCTGTATCGCACCTGTCTGAAAATGATGCCCAATACTGAGTTGAAAAAAGTACGTCAAACTCCTACCTTTTTCCTTCTATGATGGCTGTCTTTCGTGCACTTTTATCTCTGTAAAGCTGATCTGCATGATTTACAATCATATATTAGTATTTTTCTACTTCAATCCTTTCAAGTCAATTCTTTTGATTGCATGTTAATCTATATCTGCAATAGTTGACGTTAGAACCTTTCACGTTTATAATTGTAATCCTAAGAATGGTCCAATATTGTTAAACTTGATAGATAAGCCTATAAATCTCTACTTCTAATAATGAAAATTCAATGAATAGGATTCAACCATGTCTTTTTAAAATACCAAAAATGCCTTTTTTTTATTTCTTCTATATCGCACATGTTTCTCTCCGTCTTTTTCTCTAAAATAAAACCCTAATCCATTTTCATCTACGCTTCTTAAGCAACACAGCCTCCACGTTCGACGACGTTGCCTTTGCCTTTTTTCTCGATGAATCTTATGGGTATGCCCTTATAGGATCCCTGGTATTCGATAATAATGGCGAAGAATTTTGATCTTACTCTTCTCCAACGCTCCCTTCTACCAGCCACTACAAAATCAACTTCTTCCTTCATACATGGAGCCCTTCTCCACCTCTTTGCTTTTTACAGATTTAGTATGAATTTTTTTGCGTGATAGGTCATTTTGAATCCCCATTTGTTTTCCCCTTTCAAATTCATTTTAAGATATACTGAATTTTATCATTTATCTTCAAAATTTGCCGCTTGCTTTAAATTTGAACTCACATCCTTCTTCTAACTTGGTCTAAGGTTAGTTTTATTACAAATTTCATTGTCCTTTCGATGCTTTTATCATGGTATCATTGACAATAGTGTGACACAAATTTATAATAGTTCTAACTACTTGCCTCAATTGTACATGGGAGATTTATGTTTACATTGGAAAAGCCAAACACATATTTGTTTATTTTAAAATGACAAATCTACACTTTGTTTTCAAAATGTTGTTATATATGCAAAGGCTGTGAATGATGATTATGCAGTTTGCATGTTAGAAGTTAGTCTAATGAAATTTTGGCATAAATATCGCCACCATTTAATACTTCATGGCTCCAAAAGTATTTTGTTATTAAACTGACGTTGTTATAGTTGTCTGCATCATCTATTCATTTTAGAGGCTTGCCTTAATTGCATAGTTTACAATTATGTTTTCCTTATGGTGTCTCGATGTTTCAAACATGGTTAATGGGAACATTGCATTAATGATTTCCCTTTATATTTATGTGGTTTCCAGAATTTTTATTTTTCATACTTTCTTACTATTTCCATTTATTTATATTCTTTGGTATTATTCTAGAATAATAAATAAGAAATGGAATTAGTAATTAAATGGATTACAACAGTCATGTAACATTTAGGTTTCTCCTCATCAACAATATTTGTACATATTAAAGTTGATGTCATTTTGTTTTCTTATAAAATTGGCAAGCATTAAAGAAAACATTTTGCTCATTATCTCTTTTCTTAATGGCATACAAGGAAATGTTCTTGATTAAAGTGTTTATTTATTCTATTTACTTTAATTTTGCTATCTTCCAATCTATCATTTTGCTATTTTCCTAGAACTTGCTCCTATATCTATCTCTTTTTTTCTAAAGTTCTGTAAATAAAAGAAAATGCAGTCCAAATGCTAAAATACAAAGATGTGATATATGAGTAATGCAAATAAGACCATAAGACAAGATCAATTTCGAGGTGATCAATCTTCCTTCTTTTCTAACATGCCTTTATGAAATTATTTCATGAAGTTTCAAATATTATGTATTACGTTATCGATTGTCATGTATTTCACTATTACCATTGTTACTCAAAGTTAGTTTATTTGATTATGAGATCTACAAGCTGTACATTAAAGGGAGACTGAAAAATGTACATACAATGCGTTGTTTCATAAACCAATTAGGATATATGCTTGAACACTAAATTTGTAATACTACTTCGATAAATTAGCAACCAAGTTACAAATAGCTTTATTTTGTTCATTTTTGGACTTAGATAAGCTTTTTGTTTAAGAACTAATTAATGTATCCCTATCAAATGCTTTCCATTTTTCAAGGATATAGGTTGTATAAGAAACAAACTATGATTAGTTTTTCAATTAGCTTATGCATATGTTTATACCTCGCTAAATGATCTTTAAAATAAGTATAATCTTCACCTAGAGACAACAAGTCATAAACTATATGATTCTTAACAAGTAAAATTATTTTTATGTAAAAAAATCTGCTAGAGACATGAACTAGCAACAGTGTTTCCATTCAATACATTGTGCATGTTTGCATTTCTTCATTCTTTCACCATAAAGCACTTTGCCTCTTCGTGTTTCTAGCAAAACCTTTTTTTATGATCACACCGTGCTACACCATATCTGCATTTGTTTCATTAATTGTGGTCTTTATCTTTATTCAGGTTTAGCTGTAATCATAAATATATGTTTGTGTGATTGATAATGTCCTTACAAATGTTTTCTTTAAGTTTTTTCCCTAAATAAAATGAATAGCTAGAAACAACATTACAAATATGAATCATAAACATCGTTAAAGCATTCATAGCTAACCTATAGGCATATAAAACATTGCTCGATTAAATTGGTATTTCAAAGCAAGATAGAAAAATATAAATTCATTGTAAAATGCTAAGCAAAGGCATGTATAAGCGTGCATTTATACTAGTGGCAATAACAATTGTTTTCCAAAAAAAAAACAAAACAATAAATGTAAAACTTTTATTCATTCCTTGTTAATTATTAATTAAAACGAGTTGATACAGATAAGGCATTTGTGTGGTTGATCGACTTTTAACTTTAACATGTGCATTAACACGTTCCTTCCCTAGTAAAAACAAGCATCGGAAAGGATGTAGTGGGTTTGCTAGGACTATCGCAACAAAACGTGAGCACAAAGGGAAATAACCCCTTCTGCTTCTTTACTGTCTTAAAACCCTAGCGTAAACCAAAATCATATTATCAATACCCTAATTAATGGCGAACTCAGCTCTAGTCAGAGCCTTGAGGCGCCCCTCGCTTCATTCATATATTAGATATGTAAGTCTCTTTTTCTCCTTCTGTGTTTTGTTATTCTATTTGGAGGAGATTTTTGCTGGAAACTTTGGGTTACAAGTGGAACTTGAAGCTTATATAGCCAATGAAGATTGATAAATTGTTATTTTAAGAATCGAATTTTCGATTTTGGAGAATAAAGAAGTGGGGATACTATAGTTGCAATGTTATATAAAATTTGAACTTTGAGTTTAACAATGATTAACAGTTCTTGAGGAACTGTATGTGAATTTCGAAAGAGAAATAATCATTTTAAAATATATATGCAGGAAGTTTACTGTCAAAGGAATTTCTTTTATAGTTATAGAAACTTTACATTTGGCTCAATCCTTTGTACAAATTTGTATTTAGTAAATAGTATGTTGCAAACTTTTTTTTTTACAAATTTGTATTTAGTAAATAATATGTTGCAAACTGTTGATTATCAAAAATTTAGGAAAACATACAATCAATGCACGACCTCCCTAGAGCCCACTGTCGTGCGGGAGCCTCGTGCACTGGGTTCCACCGGAACCTTTATATAATCAATGCTCATATGGTGCAACACACTTTTTTACGATTACTTATCTGATCTTTTGTTGCTTTATTATCCAATATCCGATGCCTATGAATGTGTTTACTTGAGCATTAAATTGATCCGATTTGAGCCCAGAAGCAAAACCAAATAGTTTGCAAGATTCTTGAATAGCACACATTCTTTTGTGTGTGTGTGTGTGTGTCCACACATGGATCCGCATGTTGGGTTTTTTTTCCATCCCAGTCTGTGCCCGGTTAAAATTTTGGTATCTAGGATTGTCAGTCTATTGCAAACATCTACATCGTCAACAACATATGTGCAAAGAGTTACTTTACTCCGATGCATTTTGATCATCAAAGAGGATAACTTAATTTTTTGCAGAAAATTTAGTGATGACATGTGATTGTGTTTGCAAAAAATTGTCAAATTCTGACAATTCTAAATATCAGAAATCAAGTCAGATATAAATCAGAATGCTAAAAAGCTGGTTGTGGATTCCTCTCTCTCTCTCACACACACACACACACACGTACATACATACATTTACATGTGTACATATACACACACTTTTCAGATCATACATGATAGATATAGATGTGGCTGTCCTCAAGTTGTGGTTTTGCCAATGCTACAGCCGGACAGCAGTTACCCATGGTCCCAAATTAACGGCAATTATGTTTAAATAATTTATATCATGCTTTGTAACTTCCTACATAATGGCTAGTGCATCCAGATTTATTTTATTTAGGTTGGCAATATTTTGCTAACGCAATATGTACATAGGCTGCAAATATACATTTCCATCCTACCATGGAAGGCAGACATTCTCTCATCCGCCAGTTCAGCGTTTTCAACGAGTTCTCAAAGAATTTGAAAGGAGAAGCAAGCAGGTAATTTTGTTTTTAACATTTCACTATCCTTTTTTTAACCATTCTCATGAATGTTTATTAATAATTGAATCTCTCAGTATTTGAACTTAAATACTTCACTTGTTATGTTAATCTCACCATTATATTCAACAACATTGAACAAAGAAGCTCCCAGACAAAATAATCTGAAACCATATGGTCGCAAGCTGTATTATAGCTTTAGTTTATAAGTTTAGGAAGCTGATGGCCATAAGGTTGTTGCTTGTTATGGTAACACTAAATTTATCATTACCAAGCAATTTTTAACCAATGGTTATTTACATTGGTATATCGGTATTGTTGGTACAATGGCTGTCAGTTTATTATCGTTAACATATAATGTAGTGGTGGGAAGATGTTAAAACCATTGGTAACAGTGGTTTATTGATGAATTTTGTTTTGTTATTATTTATTATTACTCCGACCAGTGAACGCCTTTTGAAGATACACCAAATTTTAAGATGTCTGTAGTCTTATTTATAATGATGGTTCTCATTTAGTTTTTCTTTCTTTCTTGTTGCTTTAATCTTTTAGATGAACCAAGCTATTCTTTCAGTAGCTGTAAACAACTTGTGATGAATCAAGTACTTTTTTTGTCAACTTAAAAAAAAAACCAATATGTTGATATATTAGTGGATCTAGTATACACAACCAAAAATATAATTTTATCATATTATCAAAGACTTAATAGCAATACAATACACTTTTGAGGCCTTTACCTATTGGTAAATCTACCATTACAGATCATGGATTAACAATTTATCGGTATTACCAGTCATCATTTTATCAGTGGTATTTGGTAAAAATATCAATATTCAATTTTAGTTATCAATAGAATTGATACGATAACGGATGGTAACCATTACTGTAACAACTCTAGATGGGCACATGTAAATGTATTGTATCCAAGATTATGCCCATATTAATACCTTCTGTAAGGACCCGATTCTTCGTCTTTCGAAAATTCAACATCGATACTCACTTTATCGACTGCCGAACAATCGAACGACGGAAAACCGAACACTTAGGGTTTTAAGAAGAAGAAAAAGACAGAAGAGATAAGAAAGATAGAAAAATAGAGGGGAAAAGAAAATAGAACTGAAAGAAATAACAGAACAACATCAGAATCTCACAATTCGCAGCGGAACAACATATAATAAATAAATGAATAATCTTTAAACAAAGAACTATATTAGTTATTACATTACATTTCTTTACATCATATCATCAGAGTGTACAACAACAACAACAACAAACAGTGCAGCGGAAAAAGAAATACTATAAACTAGTAATTACGCCATGTCATCCATCTTGCCTCCAGCAACTCCTGAATATCCAGAATATCCTGATAAACCTAACTCTTGACTGCCCGTGTGGAAATTGGTGGGCACCCAGAGTTTAGGAAGGAAAACAATAAACTCCGAGTCAGTCATGTGACTGGTGTGAGAACTCAAAACAGTTTATTTATCTTTAAAAATAAAAATAGAGGAATATTTTTAAAATCAATTCGCAATGCTTTTAAGAATGAGACTACCATAAGGCCTCCCGCACACACACACACAATGTAAACGCAGAATCGGAGGAGATTTCTCCTTATGATAGTCAAAGATGCTTGATACGCATTTAAAAGAACATTTGATATTATTACTAGTGCATAGTGTAGAGAAAATTCATTTCGAAAATAAAGATATAAATCTTAGCCAACATAGACATTTCGAACTATGCCTACTATAGCTACCATGTTCAATAGCGGGTTACCGCCACATTCCATAGCAGGTTATACAATTAAAACCGTACAAGGCTCGTATTTGAAGAATGGATTTTCCAACGAATGGTCAAGCCAAGGAACTTTCCATTGCCACATGGAAACGCCTTTGGAAGGACGCCCCGAGAACCAACCGTTCTCCGCTAAACAAAGCCGGGAATCCCTTTTCCCAAGGAATATTACAAACCCTCAGATATGCCACCCCCGGTCCTTTGGAACCTTTAAACGAGAGCTCTCTAACCAACATCACACCATAATAATAAGTGTTTCAACATGAGTAAGTATCTGGGCTCCATACCATGATACTACCCTTTTCCAGAAGGAATGGTCATACCCTAGGGAAGCGATCCCTGAAAACCTTGCCGCACAATTCCTGTTTCGACCATTACCGGTTTGTGAGGCTCGACGAAGTCTCGTCCACAAAAACATACTTTATACAAAAGCCATGCTTTGGGTCAACAAATGATCATAGAAATGATCACCAAGATAGACGATCAAACAAATGATCCTATCACAAATAATCAACACAATGATTATTTCACAGCAACACTCAGCATGTCACATTACCAAATTGGGAATATATCGCTGATAACATTCAACTACATAACCTCTGAGCTCGTACGTCTCAGAGAAGGGTGTTAAGCTAAAAGAATAAATTCTCCGCCACCAACAGGAATATATTTGAAAGAAATCGGCTTTATATCTCAACTTGTAATGTCAGACATACAATCCATACAAGTCTGTTCCGGGCTCGAACAGAACCGAAGGCACTTACAAAGAAGTCCTTGCAATCCGGATAATCTCTAATCACGTCCGGACTTCCCATCACATAGGGAGTCTCTATACCGTAGCTACTCGGTGCAAAGACAATCGACGAGTTGTCCTTTCGCTTTCAAAAAGATCCGGTCTTCAACACCGATCTTCAAATGCAATTCATAACGACGTATCACATATTCGGAATGGGTTATACGACCCCATGGTCCTTTCCCGGTTAACCCGAATAGTGAGCGCTTATTCAAAAATAAGTGTGGCATTCAAATTCAAACAAATCACATCAATTACCCATTCAAAGGAAATATTGATAGTCGGTTATTGAACTATCAATGGATATGCACACATAACCAGTTTTCAAATAATTTTTCAAATTATTTATTTTCCAAAATATCTTTACAACATATATTATTTTCAATACTTCAAAAATAAATCAATATTTATTTTTAAACAACTTCCCTTTTCATTCATAAATTCTACAGTGAATTTATATTTCAAAATATTTATAAATAAACGATTTCAACTATTCATTTTCAATTTATCTTCAAAAAGATAAATTCTCAACATATTCACTTTATATTGGAAAACATTTCCATACTTATTTATTCATAAGTAATTCACAAAATTTATTTATTTTCAACCTTTGGAAAATATTCAATATACTTAAATCGAAATTAAGCATATATTTCATTCTTTAAGGAAATCATTCTCTTAAACATATTTATTTGGGCCAAAACGAATGTTGCGTAGAACATCGTTACGACGTCCCAAAATCACTAGTATAGGGATTCGAATTTAAGATAGATATATAAATCCCAATACTATACAAAACATTTCCTTTCGAAAATCATTTACTATAACAACAGTGTTATAGTCCACTATTTCCTTTTATTTCTCGAAAACGTCTATTTCAACAATAAATGTTGAAATCTAGGGTTTCGCATCTCAACACATTTTTAAACATCATTAGATTGTTTTAATTCTATTTAAAACATCAAATCTAAACATTTTCTTTAACATATTATTCACTATTCAAAAATGTGAATATACTACGTTAACCAATTTCATCATTTCTATACATTTTATTTTAAAGGATTATTCACTGTCTAAAACGGTAATATACTTTGTTAACAAATTTCATCCTTTTATTCATTTTATTTTAAAGGATTATTCACAGTCAAAAATGTGAATATAACTCCATTAATAGGTTTCAACAATTTACTTATCAAAATAAGTCGTTTGTGAATTTATAAAACAACGTTTATAAATTCCATTTCTATTTATTTTATAACATCTTTCCTTTTTTATACATCTCCTTTATTAACCTATTCGATTTATAGCTCAATTATAAACCAAAAGTTCACATTATAAGTTAAATGCTTATAAAACAATTATTTTACAAAATCATTCTTTTAAACATCATAATTATAAATCTTATAACTTATAAGATTCAATTATTTATCCAAATATATTCTTTAATAACTTCACAAAATTTATAAATCTTACTATTTATAAATTTCATTTATAACTTTACCATTTATAATTTTATAAATTCCATTCACTTATGCAATCCATTTTCACTTCATTCAAACACTTATAAAAACTCGTTTTATAATTCAAATGTTTTAATTTATAAATATCAATTTATAAATCCTTTATAAAATCAATTTATACTATTATTTTAAAACATCCTTAATCTCCTTTATAATTTCATCATTTTGATTCATAAAATAATCAAGTTTTATAAATCCTATATTTAAACTTTTTACAATAAATTCAGAAATCCAATTTAATTATTTTATAAAAACATTAACCCCATATTTTCAAAAATCAATCTTTAACCTTATTTCTCAAAAATCATAATTTTTATAACTTTAAAAATTATAACGTTTATTTATTTAAAACGAATCAATTCCAAACATATAGTATATTTTCAAAAATCACTTTAAAAATCATTTTAAAATTCCAAAGTTTGGTCCAATGATGCTCCATACCAAATAGCCAATCACGACAACAACGATATCATATATCGATATGATAATCCATCAAATATCAAAATATCTGAAATCAAATAAATACTGTTGAGGAATCCAGTTGGATCCCTCCAACCTGTTTCTCTGAATCCACAAACATTAGCACAATACCAATTCCGCTCCAGTACGGAATTATCGCGGTATATGGGATTTAAAATATTATCCGCTTAATAGACGGCGCAATAGGGTCTCATCCGCTATACAATGCGGGAAATCAATAACTCCAATATATACATATGCCAATATATATATATTGCTATTATATATAATACCAATTTCACTGTTTATGAAATATTCGCGATATATGTTTTTAATAAATAACATCCGCTTACTAACGGCGCATAATGTCTATTTTAACAATCAATAGATAACAATCATCATTCAAACATGCATTCAAATATTTTAAATCTAACTATTTAAAATAAAAATCGAAACTGATTCGATTGAGTGAGAAGTTCTCACCTTGATTTTATTTCCGTTTTAGCGATTTATTTCGAATAAAATTAAACACGCGTTTAATTTTACCCGAAATTCTCACTAACTCCAAACGACTTCAATCCAACTCCATCGCGTAGTGCTCGTCCATACGATTCCAACACAACTGGTTTCGCGCGTTTTCGACCTCGTATGAAAAAGTTATGCATTTTATAGTTTACACGAATTTATAGAACTAAATTACAATATAAATTTTAAAATTTTAAACCTAGACTAATATTAGCCGTGAGATCCTGTTGCATGCATCTTGACCGTGCGCAAGCTTCTCCTTCTTCACGCAAAAACTACAGGAAGCCGAACCCATACATCAAACCCTAACCCTAATACACGCGACAAATACAAGCACCTCCAGACCGATCAGGGAACGCCAATCGATAGCCCACCCCCTACTCCATCAACGCCCCAAACCCGAGCAAGCTCGGTCGTGCATTCTGCACGCAAAATAAGGCCGAACGGCCACTCTTCCAACGTGACCTGCCACCAATCCACAACTCCAAACACGATCTCCACCGTTCAGATTGTAGCTCTCACTCCCCTCTCCAACTTTCATGTTGAAAATTTTGGCTAAAACTGAATAGATGAAGAGAGATTAGAGGGAGAAGGTGACCAATTTTCGGCCATTGATGGGGGGTACTGGCGGCTAGGGTTTTATAAAACCTAATATTTTTTTTTAATTTATGAAGGCTTAGGGTCTATTTATAGAGGAAAAACGAACACTATTCATCCGGGTTTTCCAAACTCCGATTTACGCGTCGTAACCAGCGTTTTTAGGGTTTACCCCGCGTTCCGGACACAATGGAACAGGTTTCGGAAGCTAATTCGGTCATCTGTGCGAGATATGGCAATAAACGTTCAATTTAAATTTAAACCGATTAAACGATTTTCTAGGCGTTTTAATTTGTACCGGACAAACGGTAAATCTGATTGACACGAAATTTAAAACCATACAATAATATCACATTACGGGTCCGATGAAACTGGTTTCGTCGAAATCCGAGACTTTTTGAAAAATGGCTATTTTAACTCGCCAAGTTAATATTAAAAATAAATTCGATGCGTTTCGAGCTGCCACGATCAAACGATAGCTCCGATTGCTCCGAAAATTGAAATCCAGTAATAACTAACTATTACGGATCCAATGGAACTGGTCTCGTTCAATTCTGAGACTGTTCAAAAATTGACTATTTTCACTAGTCGATTTAAATATTAAAATATTCAATTTTCACAAATTAACTTTTAATTCGATTTTAAAAGTTCTAAAATATCATTCTAACTCCAACATGATAAAATAAAATTTTACAAATCATTTTCAATCATATTTAACTCGATTTTCAATTATTTCCATAATTTAACATATTAAATTATCGATTTTAATTATTCAATTAAATCCAATTATTCGAAATAAAATTTATTCGACTTATAAATCCACTTATTAATATTTAAAATTAATTAAATATCCAAATTTTAATTATCAAAAATTCTGGGTCGTTACAATCTTCCCCCCTTAAAAGAATTTCGTCCTCGAAATTATTAAGTAAGAAAAGTTACAGAATCCATTAACTTTCCAAAATTCATAATTAAATTTCGTACAATACTTTACTAAGTTTTCCATCATACTTAGTTATCTTTTCAAAAACAACTACTATTGTTTAACTTTCAATTCCAAATCAAAGTTAAAGTTTTAAAAAATGTTCCAATTTTCTCAATTTTTTTTCTAACGCCTTAAATTTTCGGAAAAATTCGCCATAGTCTCCTTTGCGCGGCTCGATCCGAAAAAAAAAGACAGTATATATATCACAAATATACATCTCATCAAGTAATGAGGCATCCCGAAGGAAAAAAAATATAAAAGTACGGTATGTAATCCAAGATATGTACCTTATATTTTATTAGCAAGCATATACGGCTAATATAGCGCGAAAGCGAGCTCCAAATGCGAAGCAAACGCGATCCGCACCTACTAAACACTCAACAAACAACATGAGAATCATGTATATAGACAATAGTATCAATATACAACATATAGTAACGTAATAACTATATATGTCAACATAGCAAATGAAGCAAAAGCAATATATTCAACCATCAACCAACTAGCATTCATAACCAATAAATATTCATTCATATTCTCATTAATATTCAATGAATTGGTTTTCAATTTAGTCACATTCGATTCATTAACAATGGATGTTTTTACTAACATTCATTTTCAATTAGTTTATATTCACTAATTCATATTCAAGTTGGTTCACTTCCAAATCAAATTCAATTCTATTTAAAATTCATTTAACTTCCAATTGAATTCCAATTACTTTAGCTTTCAATTTCATTAATACTTAATGAATTATATACAATCAATCAACTAACAACCATATAACAATCAATGTATACTAATTACAACCAAATTCCTTTGCTTATATTCATTCAATTTAGTTTCAACACCATCACTTTCAATTGGTTTAATTAAATTGATTTTTATTCAATTTTTCAACTTCTAATAACATTAGATTCTAATGAATTAACACTTATATTCATTATTTCATATCAATTATTTAACCTTCAATCCATTCATTCAATTCAATTCAATTTCTAAAGTTGAATTTCATTTATAAAACTCAAGTTCACATTTATCACTTAACTTTAATAATTTACTTTGATACCAATATCAATTTCATTCAATATCACTTAAGTTATATTCCATTTAACTTTAAATTCATTTTTATTTACAACTCACATTCATAAATATATCTATATAGTTTCACTTCTCATATATATAAGTTTATTTCACAATTGTAAATCACTTTAATTATAATTTCAATTCTTATAATTCATTTGCTTATACAATTATTCTTTTATTTAGATTATTCAAACAACTAAACAATCAACTTATATACACTTTAATAATTCTGAAAAATTATTCCTTTATATATAAAATATAATCAAGGCAAAATTATTTCATTTACCCAGTTTAAAACAATACTGTGTTGAATTGTTCTATTCAAGTGTTTAGAGATCCCTATCAACAACGTTAATTACTCGTATTAACCAGAATCTATATACCACTCAACAAACCAATCATCACAATATAAAACAATTTTATATATTCACTAACAAATACGCTCTCATAGCTCTTATTACACTCAAACTCATTCTAGAGTACTACTGACTCTATCTCTAATGAGTAATACCCAACAGAACCATGGTTGTCGCTTAACCATATGCTCTGATGCCAGATGTAAGGACCCGATTCTTCGTCTTTCGAAAATTCAACATCGATACTCATTTTATCGACTGCCGAGCAATCGAACGACGGAAAACCGAACACTTAGGGTTTTAAGAAGAAGAAAAAGACAGAAGAGATAAGAAAGATAGAAAAATAGAGGGGAAAAGAAAATAGAACTGAAAGAAATAACAGAACAACATCAGAATCTCACAATTCGCAGCGGAACAACATATAATAAATAAATGAATAATCTTTAAACAAAGAACTATATCAGCTATTACATTACATTTCTTTACATCATATCATCAGAGTGTACAACAACAACAACAACAAACAGTGCAGCGGAAAAAGAAATACTATATACTAGTAATTACGCCATGCCATCCATCTTGCCTCCAGCAACTCCTGAATATCCAGAATATCCTGATAAACCTAACTCTTGACTGCCCGTGTGGAAATTGGTGGACACCCAGAGTTTAGGAAGGAAAACAATAAACTCCGAGTCAGTCATGTGACTGGTGTGAGAACTCAAAACAGTTTATTTATCTTTAAAAATAAAAATAGAGGAATATTTTTAAAATCAATTCGCAATGCTTTTAAGAATGAGACTACCATAAGGCCTCCCGCACACACACACAATGCAAACGCAGAATCAGAGGAGATTTCTCCTTATGATAGTCAAAGATGCTTGATACACATTTAAAAGAACATTTGATATTATACTAGTGCATAGTGTAGAGAAAATTCATTTCGAAAATAAAGATATAAATCTTAGCCAACATAGACATTTCGAACTATGCCTACTATAGCTACCATGTTCAATAGCGGGTTACCGTCACATTCCATAGCAGGTTATACAACTAAAACCGTACAAGGCTCGTATTTGAAGAATGGATTTTCCAACGAATGGTCAGGCCAAGGAACTTCCCATTGCCACATGGAAACGCCTCTGGAAGGACGCCCCGAGAACCAACCGTTCTCCGCTAAACAAAGCCGGGAATCCCTTTTCCCAAGGAATATTACAAACCCTCAGATATGCCACCCCTGGTCCTTTGGAACCTTTAAACGAGAGCTCTCTAACCAACATCACACCATAATAATAAGTGTTTCAACATGAGTAAGTATCTGGGCTCCATACCATGATACTATTCTTTTCCAGAAAGAATGGTCATACCCTAGGGAAGCGATCCCTGAAAACCTTGCCGCACAATTCCTGTTTCGACCATTACCGGTTTGTGAGGCTCGACGAAGTCTCGTCCACAAAAACATACTTTATACAAAAGCCATGCTTTGGGTCAACAAATGATCATAGAAATGATCACCAAGGTAGACGATCAAACAAATGATCCTATCACAAATAATCAACACAATGATCATTTCACAGCAACAATCAGCATGTCACATTACCAAATTGGGAATATATCGCTGATAACATTCAACTACATAACCTCTGAGCTCGTACGTCTCAGAGAAGGGTGTTAAGCTAAAAGAATAAATTCTCCGCCACCAACAGGAATATATTTGAAAGAAATCGGCTTTATATCTCAACTTGTAATGTCAGACATACAATCCATACAAGTCTGTTCCGGGCTCGAACAGAACCGAAGGCACTTACAAAGAAGTCCTTGCAATCCGGATAATCTCTAATCACGTCCGGACTTCCCATCACATAGGGAGTCTCTATACCGTAGCTACTCGGTGCAAAGACAATCGACGAGTTGTCCTTTCGCTTTCAAAAAGATCCGGTCTTCAACACCGATCTTCAAATGCAATTCATAACGACGTATCACATATTCGGAATGGGTTATACGACCCCATGGTCCTTTCCCGGTTAACCCGAATAGTGAGCGCTTATTCAAAAATAAGTGTGGCATTCAAATTCAAACAAATCACATCAATTACCCATTCAAAGGGAAATATTGATAGTCGGTTATTGAACTATCAATGGATATGCACACATCACCAGTTTCCAAATAATTTTCTAAATTATTTATTTTCCAAAATATCTTTACAAGATATATTATTTTCAATACTTCAAAAATAAATCAATATTTATTTTTAAACAACTTCCCTTTTCATTCATAAATTCTATAGTGAATTTATATTTCAAAATATTTATGAATAAACGATTTCAATTATTCATTTTCAATTTATCTTCAAAAAGATAAATTCTCAACATATTCACTTTATATTGGAAAACATTTCCATACTTATTTATTCATAAGTAATTCACAAAATTTATTTATTTTCAACCTTTGAAAAATATTCAATATACTTAAATCGAAATTAAGCATATATTTCATTCTTTAAGGAAATCATTCTCTTAAACATATTTATTTGGGCCAAAACGAATGTTGCGTAGAACATCGTTACGACGTCCCAAAATCACTAGTATAGGGATTCGAATTTAAGATAGATATATAAATCCCAATACTATACAAAACATTTCCTTTCGGAAATCATTTACTATAACAACAGTGTTATAGTCCACTATTTCCTTTTATTTCTCGAAAACGTCTATTTCAACAATAAATGTTGAAATCTAGGGTTTCGCATCTCAACACATTTTTAAACATCATTAGATTGTTTTAATTCTATTTAAAACATCAAATCTAAACATTTTCTTTAACATATTATTCACTATTCAAAAATGTGAATATACTACGTTAACCAATTTCATCATTTCTATACATTTTATTTTAAAGGATTATTCACTGTCTAAAACGTGAATATACTTTGTTAACAAATTTCATCCTTTTATTCATTTTATTTCAAAGGATTATTCACAGTCAAAAATGTGAATATAACTCCATTAATAGGTTTCAACAATTTACTTATCAAAATAAGTCGTTTGTGAATTTATAAAACAACGTTTATAAATTCCATTTCTATTTATTTTATAACATCTTTCCTTTTTTATACATCTCCTTTATTAACCTATTCGATTTATAGCTCAATTATAAACCAAAAGTTCACATTATAAGTTAAATGCTTATAAAACAATTATTTTACAAAATCATTCTTTTAAATATCATAATTATAAATCTTATAACTTATAAGATTCAATTATTTATCCAAATATATTCTTTAATAACTTCACAAAATTTATAAATCTTACTATTTATAAATTTCATTTATAACTTTACCATTTATAATTTTATAAATTCCATTCACTTAAGCAATCCATTTTCACTTCATTCAAACACTTATAAAAACTCGTTTTATAATTCAAATGTTTTAATTTATAAATATCAATTTATAAATCCTTTATAAAATCAATTTATACTATTATTTTAAAACATCCTTAATCTCCTTTATAATTTCATCATTTTGATTCATAAAATAATCAAGTTTTATAAATCCTATATTTAAACTTTTTACAATAAATTCAGAAATCCAATTTAATTATTTTATAAAAACATTAACCCCATATTTTCAAAAATCAATCTTTAATCGTATTTCTCAAAAATCATAATTTTTATAACTTTAAAAATTATAACGTTTATTTATTTAAAACGAATCAATTCCAAACATATAGTATATTTTCAAAAATCACTTTAAAAATCATTTTAAAATTCCAAAGTTTGGTCCAATGATGCTACATACCAAATAGCCAATCACGACAACAACGATATCATATATCGATATGATAATCCATCAAATATCAAAATATCTGAAATCAAATAAATACTGTTGAGGAATCCAGTTGGATCCCTCCAACCTGTTTCCCTGCATCCACAAACATTAGCACAATACCAATTCCGCTCCAGTACGGAATTATCGCGGTATATGGGATTTAAAATATTATCCGCTTAATAGACGGCGCAATAGGGTCTCATCCGCTATACAATGCGGGAAATCAATAACTCCAATATATACATATGCCAATATATATATATATTGCTATTATATATAATACCAATTTCACTGTTTATGAAATATTCGCGGTATATGTTTTTAATAAATAACATCCGCTTACTAACGGCGCATAATGTCTATTTTAACAATCAGTAGATAACAATCATCATTCAAACATGCATTCAAATATTTTAAATCTAACTATTTAAAATAAAAATCGAATCTGATTCGATTGAGTGAGAAGTTCTCACCTTGATTTTATTTCCGTTTTAGCGATTTATTTCGAATAAAATTAAACGCGCGTTTAATTTTACCCGAAATTCTCACTAGCTCGAAACGACTCCAATCCAACTCCATCGCGTAGTCCTCGTCCATACGATTCCAACACAACTGGTTTCGCGCGTTTTCGACCTCGTATGAAAAAGTTATGCATTTTATAGTTTACACGAATTTATAGAACTAAATTACAATATAAATTTTAAAATTTTAAACCTAGACTAATATTAGCCGTGAGATCCTGTTGCATGCATCTTGACCGTGCGCAAGCTTCTCCTTCTTCACGCAAAAACTACAGGAAGCCGAACCCATACATCAAACCCTAACCCTAATACACGCGACAAATACAAGCACCTCCAGGCCGATCAGGGAACGCCAATCGATAGCCCACCCCCTACTCCATCAATGCCCCAAACCCGAGCAAGCTCGGTCGTGCATTCTGCACGCAAAATAAGGCCGAACGGCCACTCTTCCAACGCGACCTGCCACCAATCCACAACTCCAAACACGATCTCCACCGTTCAGATTGTAGCTCTCACTTCCCTCTCCAACTTTCATGTTGAAAGTTTTGGCTAAAACTGAATAGATGAAGAGAGATTAGAGGGAGAAGGTGATCAATTTTCGGCCATTGATGGGGGGTACTGGCGGCTAGGGTTTTATAAAACCTAATTTTTTTTTTTAATTTATGAAGGCTTAGGGTCTATTTATAGAGGAAAAACGAACACTATTCATCCGGATTTTCCAAACTCCGATTTACGCGCCGTAACCAGCGTTTCTAGGGTTTACCCCGCGTTCCGGACACAATGGAACAGGTTTCGGAAGCTAATTCGGTCATCTGTGCGAGATATGGCAATAAACGTTCAATTTAAATTTAAACCGATTAAACGATTTTCTAGGCGTTTTAATTTGTACCGGACAAACGGTAAATCCGATTGACACGAAATTTAAAACCATACAATAATATCACATTACGGATCCGATGAAACTGGTTTCGTCGAAATCCGAGACTTTTTGAAAAATGGCCATTTTAACTCGCCAAATTAATATTAAAAATAAATTCGATGCGTTTCGAGCTGCCACGATCAAACGATAGCTCCGATTGCTACGAAAATTGAAATCCGGTAATAACTAACTATTACGGATCCAATGGAACTGGTCTCGTTCAATTCTGAGACTGTTCAAAAATTGACTATTTTCACTAGTCGATTTAAATATTAAAATATTCAATTTTCACAAATTAACTTTTAATTCGATTTTAAAAGTTCTAAAATATCATTCTAACTCCAACATGATAAAATAAAATTTTACAAATCATTTTCAATCATATTTAACTCGATTTTCAATTATTTCCATAATTTAACATATTAAATTATCGATTTTAATTATTCAATTAAATCCAATTATTCGAAATAAAATTTATTCGACTTATAAATCCACTTATTAATATTTAAAATTAATTAAATATCCAAATTTTAATTATCAAAATTTCTGGGTCGTTACACCTTCATTGCAGTTATTAGGGACACCATTATGTGTTGTCATATATCGCAGAGACGGTATTATTTATTGGGATGTAAGTACACTTAGTTATTATGCATTGTTCACATGCTTTTCGAGATGCCAATAGATGCTAAAATGTTCTGCTGAGTATAATTGAACGTTTTTGGATGCTCAAATTTGTTTTTGTTAAGCATGTATTATGTCTAATGTATCTACATTTTCATTTCATTTTATCTTGTGTATATTTATGCGGTTCTGGAAATGTTAATCGCTCGACTGTTGCTGGATATGTTCCATAATGGAAGTTTTATCAATATTCAGTTTGAGCAAAACACTCAGTTGTCTATCATGTTTCAGCTAGCTCATAGTATTCAGTTTCTTATTTTGGGAATGTTGACAGCAACCCCGAATTCCAGAAGTCAGTGAAGGAGTTGAATGAGAAACTTGGAGTTGTCAAAGAAGATTTGAAAGTAAGGTAACATGATACTGAATCACAAAATTCAATTCTGATTTTATTTCGCTATTTCATCCATGGTTTCTAGTTTAATATCGGTTGAACGACATATTTGATTTATATGAAAACACAGAACAAAAAGGACAGCAGAAAAGTTGTACAAGGGCGTCGATGATGTTTGGACAGAAGCCGAAGCCAAATCCAGAAAGGTTCGCTTTAGGTTTTATCGAGTCTAACATAATCATAGAATTTTCGTATAGTCAGGGTTATGCTTTACGGCCTAGTGCTGATTTGTAGTTTTCTTAAATCTTAGCTTTGAATTTCCAAAACACACGATTCTGTTTGGAAATTTAATACTTGATCCTTCTACTGTATCTTTTGTTTATCAATTCCAATTTGATAATCGAAAGCTACTTATCTACTAATCATTTTTTGTTTTAAGAAATTCAACAAAAATCACAATTGTTGTTTGTATGCCAATTATATTTGTTATCAATGAAGAGATCAATTATGATGACAATATATTCAATCAGCACAATATCCAACCATGTGTACAGTTACTGATTATGCGTGTAATATCATATTAAAAGTAAGGTCCAAACTATGCTGAATTGTTTGCTAATCATTATGGCCTCTCAAATAAGCACATTTTCTCAGCTCAGCTTCAAAAGAAAATTTATGTTAGAAGAGGTCATTATTGATAGTTGAAGGGGCTTGGCTAGGTGAAGAGGAAGAGGTGCGTAGCGAAGGAAGAATGGGGCTGGAAGGGCCAGAAGGCCCTGAACCGCTGGAGATCTCTTCACAAGCTAGGTGAAAGCATCAGTTGCAGGCTATAATGTAGATTATGCACTGGATATGATCCTTAATAGTTACTGTTGGCGGAAGCCAATGTCTCGGGGTCCTGTAGACTCATTCTGACCTGCCGCTGACCCTGGATATGGTTGACGGTGGGCTGATCCTGGATGGGACTGAAGATGCGGTTCGATTTTCTACATATAATTTTTGCAAAGGAGAAAGAGAAGGGTTTAATTCAGTTTGGACATAGTTTCAGGGGAATGAGATGGATAATAGGTTCTTTTTATAAACAAATGTGGTGTGATGGCTTTGTAAATAAATGAAATGGAAGTTTCAAAATTTTAAAAATCGTAAAACATAGTAATGCTTCTTAAACAACTATTTATCAAATGGATAAAGAAAAGAACCGCATTGACCTAAATTTTATTATCAAGAACTACATTCGTGGGTTGACATTTTTCGTTGCCGATGTAGAAATGTAGATTTTTATATTACTTAATTCCGAGATGGTGCATGTATATATTTTGTTTTGTTTTGTTTTGTATTTGAATTATCTTGTGATGATCGTTGATGCAATATTTTAGCACGCTGTAGGAAGTCGTTAGTTTTCACACATCAGATCAAGAATGTTAGACATCATTACTGCAGGAAGTATGATTCCTGAAAATTATTGATGGCAACGACATGAATGCTATATCTTATAAGTGCATTTTCCCGCTAAGCAGTCCTTACCTTAAAGGAGATAACTATACCACATTTCCTAGAGATTATGAAACTCCTGTCAGTTTTCCGAACAATCATCGGGTTAAATTGTCAGTTACAAACTAGGATGATTCGAATTTACCATTTAATCTGACCTTTTTTTTGCACCGCACAACTGTTTCCTTAAAAAAAAAAAAAAAATTTGACCATTTTTTTGACTGAACAACCCAAATTTGTAGCTAGAAAATACTCTCCCGACAACACCCCCCCCCCCCTCCCCCAAAACCTCCCTCCCTCTCCCTCTCCCTCTCTGTGCTGACTATCAGAATATGATAAATTTTTTGCAAGTGAACTCTGATACTTGAATGATTGAATTTCAATACCGTTCCACAAATGATAAAGCATGCAAAGATGTGACCGAAATAGTGATATACTATTCTGATTCTGAAATCTCAATCATATATGCAGGTTTCCACAAATGTCAAAGAGAAGCTCTCGGCTGCTAAAGAAGAGGTATGATACAACAAACAACATCAATACAAGTTTGTATCTGTGCTGAATTCTCGTAGTTTCAAGTACAACAAGATTCAAAAGAGAAAATAATATAGCATACTTCTTGAAATACAACTTAGTGCATTTAAGAGATTATTATATTACAAACTCCATTATAAACACATCTTCTTGAATTTTTGTTCTGTTGTAGTTTGCTGAGGGTAATTTTTGGATATTTTCAATGTAGGTCTCTGAAAATATAAAAGAGAAGCTGTCAGCTGCCACCGAAGAGGTAAAAACTAACATCGCATGAATACCAAGTTTTGTCTTGAATTTGAGTTTGGTTACTTGAGCAAATGATTCTATATAGAATAGGTCAAAGAAACGTTTGGACTTGGAAGTAAACCAGTCTCTGGATCATCCAGTACGTCCACAGAAAGTGCAAGTACTCAGACATCTCAGACTAGCACCGAAGAATCGTTACTTGGAAAATTTAAATCTGCTTTCTCTTATGGGTGTCCTAAAATCTCTTCAGCATTCCAAACATTGAAGCTAGAAAAAGTTTCAGATATAGCAAAAAAAGGATACAGTATAGTAAGAGACGAGTTAACTTCTGATTCAGTAAGGACAAAAAGACGCATTCAATACGATGCCTCCCATAAATCATCAGAGGTTCGAAGTATGAGAACTGACATAGTGGTCACGCCTACAAAAAAATCACGCTTAGGCCAGAAGTGGGAAGAATTTAAAAAGAAGGTGAATTGTAAGTTGCATATCTGCAATTTGGAATTGTATGGGAACTAATTTCATTATTTTTTGTTGTATTTTTTTCTTTTTTCAGATGGAAGGTGTGCCTCTTTATAAGAAGGTGAAAGGGGCTAGCGATCCTGTTGTGACAAATGTTGTGAATAAGGGACAGGAGGTTTGTTTATTTGTCACTTTAGGTATTTATTTACAGGCATAGCAATATCTTAGCTGTTATGATATTTAGGGTAGTTCTATCATGCAGATTGCTGAGGATGTACGCGAGATATGGGAAACTAGTGATCATCCTGTTGTTCACAAGATTCAAGAGTATGTGATCTTGCATTCTCTTTTATTTTCATTGAAGTTAATGTTAAAGTATTGCACTAATTCATATATTATAAGAACATTTAATCCATGGTTGGAAATGCTACGTTTTGCTTTGCCTTGGACAACATTATAATGATTTGGATTTGAATTGTCAACTCAACTGCAATTAGCAATGATAAATGTTATATCTATGTTTATTCGATTATTTTAGTTGATTCTAGGTGTTAAATAGCTAAATTGGTTTATTTAATTGCATCCAGAAAGATTATCCAGTTTAAATTTTTTAAAAGATAATGATGCGAGTTGAGTGGGAGAAACAAATTTCGTATGTGTCTTCCACTACGAATAAAATTTACGTTTTGACCTAGTTATCTATTAGGGGTGATATCTTAGGAAGCATACCTATGTAATGTAATCTTCTCTTTTAACTTCAGCTTGAACGAAACAGTTTTTGGAGAAACTGCTACTGGTTTATCTTTCAAGGAAATTCGCCGTCGGGATCCGTAAGATACTACATAAATCGATGTGGTTTTCTGTGAAGATTGTATATTTAGAGTCTTAGACCCTTTTATTTTCTTCCTTTCATGTGTTGTAGATATTTTTCTTTGCCTGATTTTGTCGCAGAAGTGCAAGAAATGGTCAGGCCTGTTTTGAATGCTTACCTCAAGGTGGATCCAGAATCCCATTGTTTTTTTATTGAAGTTTTTTCCTCATAAAATTGCTAGTGCTAGTTTCTGTTGTTAATGAGTTTGTTGGCACAACGTATACAATTTGAGATTTCGAGTCTTGTTTCAAATTGAATCTCTCAAGTTATGATTTGGTTCTCAATTTCCAATTCATAAACCTCAATTGAAATTGCAACTTAGGAAAATAATTCAACCTATATTGAAATAGAAAATGCCAATATTCTTGTTTGAATCTGCAATTCAAATTTTGTCGAGACAAAATAAAATGGAAAGGAGAGAGAGTTGTGTTTGGGCCTTTAATGTAGAAAAGCTAAAACATCAAAATCAATATGAAAAACATACATTGTTGCCCCATGGAAGAATCATTAATGCTTTCTTATATTTAAATGTCATTCAATAACCTACAGGGATCAAAATCTTTAGCATCACGTTAAGATATAAATCTTTTGAATCTGTGGATTCATGATTTAAACCTGATTTTCATCTGAAATTTGATATTTAAAATTTACAATTTGAAGCCCATTTAAAAAACCTCATCTTGGCATTAGTTCCTCTGTTTATTGTAATCTCAATATGCTAACATGCAATTATCTTCTTTAGTGTGATGTAGAGACTCTGAAAAAATATTGTAGCCCTGAAGTGATTGAAAGGTGCAAGGGTGAGCGCCAGGCATATGAAAGTCAAGACATGTATTTTGATAGCAGGGTATGAGATGCTTTTAAGTATACAAAATTTCTGATCAAATTTACCAGGACATTTTTTTCCTTGTTTTTTCACATTTATTATTGTTCTGTTCCACAGTATACTTAGAGTATATGAATGGGAGAGAAAATTTCCTCTGTTAAAAGTTACCAAGATACCCCTGACCCAAACTACAATTTAATTGGAGTTTGAAGGCATTTTGGTAATCATGTGTTACACATGCAACTCAATGTTTTAGTTTAGGTTTGTTTATCCGATTCTTTTTTACTTTGCAATCTACCTGTCATGCATTCTCTGAATATTCAGATTTTGCACATATCCGAGGTTGATGTTAGAGAAACCAAAATGATGGGATCGACTCCCATTATCATCATAGGCGTAAGTCTCTCAGACAAGTTTAACCATTGTTTATATTGCAAACTCCGTTATTGGAACATGTTTTCATAATTGTGTTTGTCCAGTTTCAAACGCAGCAAATCTACTGTGTTCGAAACAAAGAAGGTACAATAAAAGATGGTGGACAGGTAAAAAAAAATAATACTTACTCATAGATGTGATTCTTCATACTAATAGAAAATGAATACCATATCATTCATTTGTATACAAAATAAAGCGTTAATTTTATTTCATTCTACAAAATATTTAGGATACAATACATACAATATATTATGCATGGGCTATGCAACAAATGGACATGAAAGAGCTTGGAGAAGAAGAAGCACTTTTTCCTGTTTGGAAACTGCGAGAAATGCAACAAATTGGAGTTCAGTCACTTATTTGAGTACCAGTTAGCCGCGTTTCTCTGAAGGAGAAGGCTTACATCTTCAAAACACACTCAATTTTGTGATTTTCTTTTTGATATTCCTATTATTTCTCCATCATGTTATTTTTATATTAGCAAATATGATCCTGCATGCATAATCCAATTTATTTTATTTATATGTAACAGTACAGTTTGCCCTGTACAACTAACCATGTTGCAGGCAAGTTTAGAGGGTCTTTCCCCCACCCAGTTACTTGTAATACTAATGTAATAATGGAATTATCTTCAAATTACAGTAAATTGATTGGTATATATGCACATTTTGGAGCAATTTGCTGGAGCTAAATTGTGGAATGAAGTTTATTTTTGCATCTGATCATATACAGAATGCATAAATTACAGCAAATTCATTGGTATATATGCGCATTTTGGAGTAACTTGCTAGAGCCAAAATGATCGTATACGGAGTGTATGGATGCATGCATGTATATACATACATATTACATTCATATGTATGTAGTTGTGTGTGTACCACTAAAATGTGTTATTAACCTAAATGCTTTGCTTATAAATGGAATCAATCTGTACTTTGTGTTATAGGTCTCGTCACAAGGTCTTGTTCAAGGACTTCCCAACATTTTTTGAAAATCGACTGGTGGGATTTATGTTTGATTTATCATAAATAAATCGAATGTATCTAATTTATCGTTTTAATGAATAGCGTTTTGAACTCTTGAAAATGCAATGGTTGAACAAGACGTTTTAATGAATGGTTGTATTTTTTCTCTTTTTTTGTGTCTGGATTTGTAGTGGGTGTTTGAAATTGTATTTGAATTCAAATTTGATTGCTTATTAAATATTAATAATTATTGAAAAACAAAATCAAAAATAAATAAACAATTTACATTACGCTATTTTTTATCCTACCTTTAATCAATTTTTATTCGCGAACACCACCATCCTTGATTTTTAATTCAATTTGTTCTTCAACGAAATCTTAAACCATATTTCTACATCATTTAGAACACTTTTCATTTTCCTCTGCAATCAATATTTGCTTATGCAATAAAATGCAAATAGAAATTGTAATATTAGGAAGAATTGGTAATGGAAGGGTTTACGTAGGCTGTCTAATATAATTATAATACGTGAATTTAATACATATTGCAATTTAACTTCTACTGTAGTTTATATTCAATACCATTTAGGGCTATTACAGAGACGGTTACGTTACTATTTTGCAAATACCGTTATCCTAACGTTTTAATTTGTAAATCAAAATTGCAAATACATTGTAATGATGATTCAACTATAATGAAAATTCAAATAATAATTTCCTCCAGTAGGTTTTGAATTTTCCAAAATGCCCTCGGCCCTGTTTATCGCATCTTGCAATCTTTTGTTCGAATACAATCAATCTACAAACTGTCTCGTAAAATCAAAAACAATGTTAGGTCTTTGCAAAAATTTTCCACCCACAATCCGAGCCAATCACATATCCCATCCACATCTTACACTAGTACAACCGTACAACGGTGGAAAAACCGACCGTTTGATCGTATATAATTTAAAAGATATCGTAAATTTTCATTAATTTTAGTGAAAAGCATATTAAGCGAAAAGATTTTAAAAAATGCATTATAAAAATAAATATTAAAATGGATGTTCAAATAGAGAACGGTTATTATACAACACATACATATAATTCCACTGTGACACAAGTAAATAACATAAAGTGTGAAATAGAAGATCTGAACCATTATAGTTCCTCTTAATCCAATCCCAGTTGACGACAAAAGAAAGTCAATATTTATTTCATCCAAATTAGAAAACTTAAGCTTATATCTTTCCCAATAAAAACAAATTATTAGATTAACTTTCACATAACAAAACCACCGTCTGATTACAACTAAATATTGGTTGCTTACACTGTCAATATCAACCAAGCAAACCCACACCAATGCATACAACCAAATATCAATAAAACACAAAAAAGGGGATTTATAATGGAACATACAGTTTATACATCAATAGAAAACCGATGTGAATTTAATTAAAACATTTTCGATAAAAATTAATAACTCTCTTCACAACTATAATTTTGTATCTTTCAAAATCTGTTACATTTTGAGCCACCTTATGTGATTATAGGACAAACAAGAGACTAAATGAGTTATAACAGAAAGAAAAAAATGGTACTTAACTTTCCACTATACACATATCTAAAATAGATATAAATACTAAATAGTAAACTTTATGATGGCCATGGTTGCTGCGGTTACACATAAAATTCTTCAAATTATAACAAAATGACACTATTAAAGCTTATTTTCCAATGCAGCAACTGTAGCCATCCTTTATTTAGTTTTCTATGTAGGCATCGTACATGGAGCAGTCCATCTAAGTAACCTCAAGTTCATAACAACCATTATACATCAAAGCAGTTCATGGTAGTAATTTCCCTTCAAATACCTGGGGCAAATGCACAAGTTTCTCCTTGTCATGAAAATACATGGAAGCTTCACCTTAGCAGGAGATGCATCAGCCTGTAGTACACTAACGTATGATATTATGCAAAAATTACTGGAATTGCAAATTTTCCAGTGCACATTTTACAAGACATTGGTTGAGATTAGAACAAATTGCCATGGCAAGTTTTACTTGAGATATTTACCAAAATGTAGTCACCTCAGCTTCATCAATAGAAACCCATTCAACACCACTACCCCCTTTTTTAGGCGTCAAGATCAATGCAGGCTTGGAAATGATGTAAATGGGCAACAACACAACAAGCTGTCCTAGCCTGGTCCCCACTAATCACAATATGAAATTAAAAGTCGTTAAAATATAGCAACATGATATTAAAATGCTCTTATAAATATCACTAATATTGACTTCAACAACCTAAAAGAAATGTCATTTACTAGTAATAGAGGCAGAGTTTATTTTAATCATGGATGTATATATACAGTAGCGTAAGCTAAGCATAATATCAAAGAACTAAACCTCGACCATTTGCAATCAGGATTCTCAACTAGTATTCAAAGGTTGATATGGTGTGTCATGTGTATATTATATGCTAAAGTTGACCTATGCGGATTAAATATTTTATTGAAAAAGGAAAAAAAGCTGAAACTTTTCGGCCACTAATGAATTTATCATACGAAAATACAGAAAATATCAGTTATTACATGAAAATTTGTATCCAAAATGAAAAGTTGTTTAAACATGAACAAACATTTTTCGACCTTCGACGCAAAGGACATCAAAATCATACAAAATTTACACCTTTTCTATGTTGTTAATCCTCTAATGGAATGAATTCAAACAAGATAATACATGTCCAGTTAGTTGCATTCAAATGCACAGAAATAATTAGATGCATGCAAATATACTATAGTAGATTTCTTTTGTAATACTATATAAAATTACAATTATACTCCTAGAGCAAAGAGGTGTTCGAGGGGGGCATAAACAAATGGAAGATACTGGATTTGCAAATGGAAGTTTTATATGATGATGAGAACTAAAGTCTGGTGAAGCATATAAATGTCTGTTTTCTTTCGGTATATAACAGTTCTATTGCATGGATTCATTTAATGGATTTAGATTGACCAGGTCAAGTTGCATCATACACCTAAATCTAACAAACAACAAAAGCATTTATTTCTTGGCTTTTCAGTTTTGTTTCTAATACTTCGTGGTACTTTAAGATCAAAAAAGTGTTATAGAGATTGGTGGGTATATTTTATACCTTACATGAAAATATGGAATTGATAATAATAGAATGATATTATGCTCGTTTACATCAAATTAATGATGAACTAAAAAGCATTACCAGTAATCTCCACAAGAATAAGATCCATCTTTGAAATGATTAAGCCTCTCTATACCACTTTGTGTAATCTTCTGTTTAGTAATCATCCTGTCAGTTTAAAAACCAATTAAGCATCCCCACACACTCCTAAATTTTTTATTACTCGAATAGGAAAACCATCACAAACTTTTAAGATACCATATGCAACTGCTTGTCTTTCGCTATGATATCTCAAATTATGTAACTTTTCTTCCTCATCTACATTATGAAGTGCAAAGCTACTATCCAGGAAATACCATGTTTCTTTTAAAAGTGTGTCAAATCTTTCCAACGTATGGGTAACACCTAATTATATTACCATGATGTTCACATTTATATCCTCTTATAAAGCAATGTACATAAGTCAAAAGGTATCAAACCAATATGACAAGTGGATAAGCATAAGAAACAGTGAATAACACAAGCCAAGTCATCGACCATTGCTATGCAGATACTGAACAAGATGCATATGTCATAAGAATTAGCCATTTGATAATATGCAAGATCACATATACATGCATACACATATATAGTTGTTTTATCTTGTTTAAAAGAGAAACATAGAAGAATGAACTTATGATCAATGATATACGATTTCATTGGCCATTGCTATGCAGATACTGAACAAGATGCTAAGTCATCGACCAATGTATATGACAAACAACTTTATACATCAAAAAGAATAATAGGCGACGATGTGATGATATGATGATTTCTAGGATTATGCCATAAGCTATTGTCTGATAGACAAGATGATGATGTGATGATATGATGATTTCTAGGATTATGCCATAAGCTATTGTCTGATAAACAAGATGATGATACTTTATAAGAGAAAAGGCCTGCGATACATATGAAATTCCTGTGAAGATGAAAGTTGAGGTTTCTGCAATAAAAACAAGAATATATTATTATATAATATCACTCAGTTTTATTATATGATAATATCAAGAAAATACTACACATGCAAATAAATAAGTTATTATGCAAACAAAAGAACAAAGCTTAAAGCGACATTAGGGTGTAATACTAACACATGCTTAAAAATATTTAGTCTGAGTTTTCATTGATTTTAGTCAAACAAATAAATGACATTTTGCACCTGAGCGATCACTTGTGACCCAATTTAGCATATAAAAAAGGTGAACATAGATAACTTATATATGTAAGGGAAAAATGCAGATACTATAAAGCTTAAATTTACGTACTTCTTTAGCTCAGCGTTCCTTTTCTGCTTTTTCAAAGGCCTCCTTTTCAGCCTAAAGAAACAACACAAGTTACCGTGTTCTACATAATTTTTTGATAAATTTACAGCTATACATAAGTACTGAAGTAGGTAGGGAAAGCTACTCACTTCTCTATTTCTCATAATAGTTTCTTTAACAACCTTCTTCGCATATTATGGATCATCACATATTAGAATGTTATCAAATACCGAACCAACCTTTACCTGCATTTTATTGATGACCAGCCAAGTATAATTTCGGATCCATAAAATTTGCAAAACAGTCACAATGTGATTTAATGAAACATACTACCTGCCATACTTCAATGCCTACATACTTTATAGGTTTTAAAACATATAAATCGGGATCATCTTCAAACTCTATCCCAAAAAAGACAAAAAACAGTTTTATGATACAAAAATTACTTATTGGTTAAAAAATTCGAATGATCCTCCAAAAAATAATGCCTTGACTGAACATCTTGAAACATGGGTTTGCCTTGAATCACATTCACCTTTAATTAAATCAGAATGAGTTACAATGTAGGGTTGCTTAACTGCCATGGATTGTCAATCCATGGGATCTTCCACTTTCCCGTATAGTTTGGATTCTTGATCCTCTGTAATTCATTCATATATAAGTTGAAAAATTGTATGTTCGTGTGCATGTAAATTTTGCAGTTCCTTAAAAACATACCTTACGCTTCCATGGTCCTTTATATGCTGGATTTTGTTGTTGCCATATGATATGTTATTTGCAATCTACAGCTCAAACATAACTAACCATGTAATAAATGCAAGTAAACACAGATTCATTGGAACAAAGCAAAAAACCTATCTCATACAGTTATCTAAAACTGTCTACAAGCAAAAAACTCCAGTCTTTACATTCAATTTTATATGCTGCTAGGACAATATCTTCTAACAAAAAATCATTTTTTTATTAAAATAATAATAATCTAAGTGGATTTCAATGATCACTAGTAATCTAATTTAATTACTTGTTAACTGTAATACAATTCTCGGTAGGATTTTGGAAGTATGCATTTGAATAAATGTGTGAAAATACAAGTGCAACATAGTTCTACATCTCCTAGAAGTTTTTTTTCTTTTAAGTGCTTACAAATGTTTATTGGTTCTAAAAGAAATTACTAAAAAGAAACTAGCATAAAAAATTTATATTTTACCTGAACCGGTACTCCAAATGTTTGTAAATCATCAAACTTCATGCCATCGTTCTTCGTATATCAACTCAAAATTCTACTAATGTATCCATATCACCATCCAAAATCATAAGAGCGACGACGAGGCACTGGGATACAATCAAGATGTGAACCGCGATGAGGTAAGCCAATTCTAGGGTTTCCTAGCTTCGAAAGAGAATCCAAGGATCGATGGAGGAAGAGTGGATTAGATGGAAGTGGATTAGACGAGAGAGGGTTAGAGGAATGGACAAAATCGGAGGGGTTAGGTAGGGAAGCGTAGAGCAGAGGACGCCGGCTGAATTCTAAACTTTTAGGGTTTTATTTGGTTTATGGAGAAATAAAGAGGAGACGGAAGGGGAAGATTGACTGGAAAGAATGGAGGTGAAATTTTCAAAGGGAGAATACGTGGTGATAAGAGAAAATTTGGGAGAGAATTATACGGGAACAAAAACGAAACAGCAGGATCATTATTTTGGCTTCAGAAAAATTGATTTTGGCCAGTGACAGTAAGCAAACCCATCTAACGGTCGGTTTGATTAACGATCACCGCCCCCTCCGAAATTGCGGCGACCTCGACGCCAAATGGTACTGAGAATTTGAAGGGCTATTTCAATTAGGAAGAGGAGTTCCAGATCAATTTGGTCATGGCGATCAGCTATCCAATTCCAAGATTCAAGATGGTAATTTTACACATTTAAGTGAAATATCTTTACTTTGGGTAATTGAAGTTAGTAAAGTTCATTAGCCCTTATTGTCTCACTTTTTGATTAACGACTAATGAACTTGATGATTGTTACGAAGAAGTGTGATACGGTATGTGAAGATGTTGGAGCTGCTAAGATGATGAGGTATTGGGTGGCTATGGTTTTTTAAGTAATAACTTCCACAATTTTGTTAAAGGTTAACTGAGATAGTTGTAGACTTTGTTAAGTGTTGTTTACTGGTAAACATGGGTTTCTGAAATGTTTTTATATATTTATGCAATTTAACACAATAACTAAGGAAATCATGCATGTCCATTTGGTTGTGCGTATATTCTCATGATAAATAGAAGAAATACATTTAACATCATTTGAACCAAAATCTTATCATATTATTGCTTCAAAATGCTTGTAATACTACATATTATATGAATATGTATGTAACAATCCAGTTTTTAGGGGATAATTAATAATAAATGTTTGATTAATTAAAAATGGATTTTTGGAATTTTGAATGAATAATTTAATTAATTCTAGAATATTGGGATTTTAACCAGGTAATCAATAATGAAATTAAATAGTTTTGAGAATAAATGAGTGTTTTAAGAATTATGAAATAAATAAATTTGGAAATTATTTAATATATGGGTTTACAAATGTGAATACTGATTGTTTAAGATTTACATGAATTGTATATATAAGAAATAAATTCTAGAAAACTGCATAATGTTGAGAAATTAATTAAGTATTGTTGATAAAAAGATTATTTGGGATTTTATGGTAATTTCTTCTGAATGGGAATTAAAATAAGAATAGTTTTATAAAAGGTAGAAAGGAAATAAAATAAAATAAGATCAAACCCAACATCTCAAGCCTATTAGCCTAAACTTATAAAAAAAAGAGAGAGAGAGAGAGAGAAAATCAAATAGTGTTTGGTTTGTTATTTGTAGTTTTGAGTTTTGGTCGATACAAAAATGCACATGACACATTTATATTGTCGAAAACGACCAATTTAGAAAACGAATTTAACATACAAAATAAAAAACAATTTTTTTTCGCGTTTTAAAAATACACAAGTACGTGAAACAACTCATTCTTCCGTCGTCCCTCTGTCCCCTTCGTTGTTCCATCTGTCTTTCTTTTATTCTTTTCGTCGTCTCTCATTCAAGATACATGTTGAAAAACGAAAACGCAATATTCCTTTTTAAACCAAATAATACCTCAGTATCTTGACTCTTCCCGCTCTGCGGAATCTTCTTTCTCTAGACCTTTCTTCTCTAAATATAAACGAGGAACTAACGCATTCGTTTCCAGGTTTAGAAAATTAAAATATCTTACCGAACCCTCATCACATTTAAATTTAAATAGAAATTAAATAAAATTATTATAAATCACCAAATATTAATATATGCATCTCAACACTTATGTACACTGATTGCCGAAGGGGATTCGATTTTTGGGTTGCTGTATGGAGTTCTCGTGCATACACTGTGAGGAAGAGGGAAGAATGTGAGTGTAAGGCGAGTAATAATCACTGACGTAACTATGCCCTAATCATCTTGATGCATTGACGAGTTCATTCATGATTGAATTGGTTGTGTGCTTTGTGTTTGAATTGAAATAGTCCACCTCTCCATTCTTGATTCCTGCTTTTGGTTGTGTGCGTGCGTGACTTGACTCTGGGTTTGTGAGTCCTGAATGCATGGGAGAGTGTCAGTGCGTATACATTCGTGTAGGTGTGCTAGAGTGTAACTGGGTGGCTGCAAGAGTGTGTAGTTGTAGATGTGTGTATTGTGTAGTGTGTGTATATAGTGCTGTGTGTGTTGTGTGTAACAGCAGTGTCCAGTTGTGTGAGTAATTTGCTTATCTGCGCTGCAATTTGTACAGGCGGTAAAGTGTGTGTGTACGCATTCGTGTGTGTGTGTGGGTGTCAGTATCTTCTTATGGTCTTACCTTGCTTTTAAGCATTTTCTTTGAATTTGGCTTCCATTTCCGTGTCCATTTTAAACTCTGGATTCCCTTCTCGCATGCGTTTGTGGCTAGTATAATTTTGGCGTTGCTTATGTTTCTTCATGCCAGTATTTAAATGTGTTGCATTGCATGTATATAAGTACATATATTTCGTGCGTGCGTATGTTGATTTGCGGGGTGGAGTTCATGCGTGAGTGACAGAACGGGTGTATGTGTGTGTTTGTAATGTTCACCACTTGCTGAACTAAATCAACTTGCCTCCTAGTGTATATGTAATTTAGTGTGCGCGCGTGGGAATATATATGACTGGTAGTTGCGTGCGTGTATGTATTAGTGTGTGTGAGATTATTTTTGCGTGGGTTGAGTTTGCTTATGTTCTTGCTGTTTTTATATTGTCTTGCGCATGCATGCTTTTATGTAATTGATTTTAGCTACACCTCACGTTTCATGTGCCTGCTCACGCACATTAGCCATTGAATTGCAGGTCATGTAGTGGAACATTTTGTATATATTTGAAATTATTCTGATTTTGTCCCTGTAAGCACCACTATTTCGCTTTTACAAAACCGCTCTTCCAATCTATTTTATCTAATCGAGTTATACTGATAAATAGGAAGAATTACAAGCTTGAAAATTATTTGGATATAGGATTAATTATGTTGTTTAAATATTCTTTAATTATCACTTTATAATTGTATGGGATTTTAATTTAACTTTCAAAAACGTTTTCTTTGACTACGAGTAAAGTAAATTAATTTGGATATTTTATAGCTATTTAAAATATAATAGTACTATAGAAAATTATGAAATACTTTTTATACACAATATTTAGTTTTACTAACTACACAGGTCTCGGTACATGTATTTAGTTGTGTGTCAACATATGTATAGTGCCATGTCTCGGTACATGTATTTAGTTATGTGTTATCGTAGTATAGTATATCGTGTGTCGGTATGTGTATATAGCTGTGTATGAGCTACTACAGGTTTACATATTAACACTATTTGTTTATTACCGTTCATCGCCCTTTATGTTCCGGAAGTGAACTAGATTGACCACCATCCACCCTGGCGGCCTGATCATGGTGGTTGTGCTCTTGATTTGTGACACCCTAGTGCTGTGTGTCGACATTGTTCTAGCCTTGTGTTGCAACGTTCTCGTCCTCTGTCGACGATATTTATAGCCTCGTGTCAGCAATGTATAGAGCCGTGTGTCGGCAATTGTAGAGCCGTGTGTCGGCGATGTTTGGCCTCTTGTGTCACCTAGGACATCAGTCCGTTAAGGGGCAAAGTAGGGTCGTGACCAATGCAGAGCGTAGTCTTGCAGCATGTTTATGGTAAGCGGTGGATAAGGGTCACAATGTCTGTCGAGGTAACCATGACTATAGGAGCCGTGCTGATTGGGCACATGTATCGCGTTCGCCAATTACGTGTGTTGTCTCCTGGAGCAGGTGTATCCGTTAGTATTCCGTCTGGTTCAGGTGTTTTGTGATGATAAATTATGATTATACCAGAGACCATGTCATGTGTATGATCAAATCTTCATATCCTTCTTTGGCCCGTGTCATTTATTATCTTCTTTGGCGTATGTCGCCAACTAATATTTATTTTCTTGTATTGCCAACTACCATTCATCGGCATGTGTTGCCTATTATCCATCCTAGATGTGTGTTATCGATTATACATTATTGGCGCTAACTAGATTTTTATAGGCGAGTGCCGTCAATTACATCTTCCTTTGGTATGTGTCGCCATCACTTTGTTTTGATTCTAGATGTTCACTTATATTGATATTATGGATGTTTTCGAGATTTGGAAGTTGATTTCTAGATACATGTGAATCATCCATTTGTGCTGATTTTATGATTCTATTTTGATGTGTTTCTACGTGGATGATGACATCTTTCGATGTTGATGTTGATTGGTTTCATATGGGTTTGAGATATTTGGATAAAGTGATGCCTTGATGATTATTTGTGGCACTATACACATTTTCTATATTTATGCGTCCTTTGGCATATCATTTGGTGATTTGATTATATTGGAAAGTTATTATATTATCATTCCATATTTACATTGAGTTATCCTTATTATGATTACTTGATTAGACAAAGTCTGACCTGTGTATTATTTATAATGCTCGGACCAGTCCGAGATATTTCAAATGCAGGAAAAGATGACCAGTTTTTATTTTATAAGGGTTTAGAGGAGTACTATATTAGGATTATCACTTGATACTTATATGATATTGAATCATTATGCGTGTGAGAGATATTATGTTGTATATTATTAGTTTATTACATTATAGCGAGACAGACATCATTTGAGATATTTTGTGTTTATACAGACCATTATGTTTATATATTATCACCGCGATTTGACTATGTGTTCTCTGCTGTCTTATTCATATTGTGTATTGTTCTGTCTTAGAGGCACACATGTTTATTGTTTTATACCAATACTGTGTAAATACAGGTGAGTTATATATTTGATGTTTTAATACGTACTAGTGTTAGTCTAAGGGAATATTAATGTGTGTATCCCATACAGCTTCATTCTCCATATTATCTGACAGTATTACTTTGTAATACTCTTAGATAGTATGGACATAAAGGTCGATGTCACAATGCATGTATTATAAGTGGTTTGATAAATTTCCATTACTGAAAATTTTATCAATGTTTTGCCGTAGAAATTGATAAATTAACCGTTACCATACTAATTATACCGTATACCGATTTTACTAAAAAATGTAGCTGATTGACTCGTAATGGTATGTTGATGGAAAATTACCGTTATCATAATAACCTACTATCATTTCTACTAGAATAAAAATATGCCTCCTGAAGAGATGATCTATTCGTCATTCTTGAAGAAATGAGAAATCAATCTCTTGAAGAGATATTATGTATTAAAGAATTGTTATATATCATTTCATGAAAAAGTGAACTACAAAAATGGAAGAAATGGCATGAAAATTTATTACGTTTCATGAAGAAAGTAACAGATAAAATATCCAAATTATGTTGTAATATATAAGTAATAAGTTTGAATATGCTAAATGTTAAAGGATATTATTGTAATCTTGATTCCATATAGGGTCTATAAATAGTGCTAACTTGTATTGTATTATTTATATAACGAATAAAATATGACCTCGTCTTTTTAATGGTTTCTACTTTTATTTTCTATAACATGTTATCAGCATGATGTTTTATTATTTTATTTGTATTTGTTGGTTTCATTTTACTCCTTAGTTCCTTAAATGTGAAGTTCAGGTTTTTTTTGGAAAGTTTGAATCTGTATTTCAAGTTTTACTCTTTCTCTCCTAAATAACTACTTAATATTTTACTTTATAAATAGTATTGCATACGTGTCAAATTAAAAACTACAGTGAAGTTCAAAAGCAATAAAAACCTTTGTTTTCTTATCCATTACAACAATTAAAGCTATATATATGTAATTTCCTTCTATTTTTAAGTATAGCTACCTTTCATAGGTAAGAATCTTCAAGTTTTCTTTTGTTCATTTTTTTCCTTCTGTTTATTTCTTGATTTTCGAGACTATTTTAATAGAAGATTGAATGTGGTTGTATTAGTACATATTCTTATGGTCTTTATTTATTTTTGAGTATGGTATACTTGGCACGACTCTTGTCATTATTATCTATCTACTTTATTCCTATCCACTTTATTTCTTTTGCATAAACAAGGTACTTCAATGGATTTATTTTATTCTCCTTTTCTTTTCGTTTCAGTTTCAAAACAAACTAATAGGCAATTATAACTAAGGGATTATGCTTTCATAGTGAGTTTGTTGTAATATCTTTCATTGATGTGATGTTGTAATATCAAACATGTTGTATTAACTTTATTTTATTAAATATATGTATTCATTGACACTTTCAAGGTAGTTAACTTTAGTTGGCGTTATTACTTTTATAAAAGGTAGAATTGACTACTTGATTTTTTTCCTTTTACGGTAGCATGCATAATGATTTCAATGCAATCATGTGTTAATTTTAATAATATTTGGATACATAATATAATTTATGGACACTGGTCTTTTTTATTAGTAGCCGAAAACCTTCAGTTTGACTTTATTAATCAAGCAATTTAACTATTATATAGTGCAAAATATCTATTGTCATACCATAAATTTATAATGCTTTTGCACCTCTACTAAATAAGTATTCTTATATGATTTGCGTTCTTTACCATTTAATATAATATGTAACATTAGATCTTAAACATAGTATTTATTTTAGTTTTATTCTCTCTTTCCAGTTCATAATATGACAAACATAACTAAACTTGAGTTTAATGCTTTAGACATATTTGAAGACAACTATTGTAACAACCCAGAATTTTGGGCAATATAAATTTAATAATCTGTATAAATAATTTAATTTGTTTGATAATTTTCTTTATAATTTTAATTCAAACTGATAAATTTATTTCTTTTTAAGGTTAATAAATATTTAATCTAATGATTGTGATCAATATCTTTCTAACAATTTCAAATATTGATAAATTTATTTTTCAAAGCTAATGAAATTTTATTCTGTTTATAATATATATATCTGATATATATTGTATAGAATATCTTTTGTTTTAAATAAAACATTGAATTTCCAAATTGTTATATATATGTCTGCATATGTTATAATTTGAGTTATTTTGAAATTTAATTTAATCAATTGATAAATTTTAATGTATGAATACTGTAGATTGAAGCTTTGTTTTAAAATTAATATTTTTCAAAAGTAATTTAGATATATTCAGTTTTTTTCAAAATATAAGATAATTGTTTATTTTAAAAATATGATAGTTTTAAAAAGGGGTTTAATAAAAGTTTTATTTTGTTTTTCTTTTAAAAATGTTTAAATTTTAATGGTTATAAAAATAAATGTTTTAATTTTTTAAAATTACATATATAAGGATTTATTTGTATTATAACTAGCTTTATAATATTTTCTTTAAAAGATTCAAACTTGTATATTTATCTAAAATTCAAAGTTTATTAACATAAAATAATTCCATAAATACAAATATTCATATTACATAGAAATAAGATATAAATATTATTTTTATAAGGTTTTAAATTTTTTTTTGCAAAGATCTTTAACACTTGTAATTTTTAAAACATGCTTATGACATTTGTCTAAATTAAAGAACAAGTGGCAAGTTTCTATTTTTCTCAAATATAAAAAAAAGAAACTTAAGTAAACATAAGGTTGTGAAAGAGAAAAAAAAATCCGAGTTCATTTTTTTTTACAGATTCTAAAACTTTTCTTTTCTTTTTCATTTCTTTCCAAAATCAAAACCTAATAATGAAAACCCAAAAGCAAAATCAAATATAAACTCAAATCAAATTACTGCAATTCAAAACCTGCATTTCAAATGAGGATCAAATCTGCAACTATCAACTACAACCTTCAATCTGCATTTCATTGAGAAGTGCAGATCTTTTGCAACACTTTAAAAACAACTAATTTGAGGCATGCAAGGGATTTTCTTCAGCAAGCAAAGCAAAAACAATTTCTTCAGATTTAACATTCAAAGCCTGGAAAGGAAAAAAATAAAACTGCCCTGTTCCCTGCATATTGGAAAAGGTGAGTAAATTATATTTTTAAAACAGTTTTGATTTAATTTTTAATAGAATGTGCATGCAAATGAATTTGCTTTGATGATGAATTTTTGTTACCTGAATGCATGTTTATAAAAACATGGAACTGCCTGAGAAAAAAAAATGGTTACAGTGTTTGTTAAAAACAGTCCCAAATCCTTCAAAATCTCAATAACTTGATTTTTAACACGATTCGGACTGTGATTTGTTAATGAAAGTTGTTTGAAATCAAGTGACTTATCATCTAAAAATGGTTATGGGGTTTAAATGAATTAGTTATTCATATTTTTTTCAAATTTACAGTAAAAATCAAAACTTAGGCAAAAATTTATGATTTCAAACTTTAGTTTTGAATGTATATCTGGATTACAATAGGAAAGTTATGATTTTTAGAGTTGGTATCATAATTTTTAAGTGTGTATTTAAGTTGAATTTTTGGTTTGAATGATTTGGGGATTTTTATGAACTGCGGATTGAATACATAATAATTTGATTTGGTTCTTGGATCGTAGTTTGTGTGTGAGCTATAGATCATGGGAAAAATGCAGAATAATTTTTCGAAGTAGTGGATTGATGGGAATTGCAGAATCTAGGGTTTAAGTTAGTTGCAGGCTCGGTTTAACTGTCGTGTTTTTTTCGATTTGAATATGGAGCGAGAGGTGATCACATGGCATGCGAGAGATGCGTGAGGTTGTGGCGAGTTGATGAGGGTGACGGCGAGGTTCAACAATGACGAGATGATCGTTGGCGATGTGGATTGTTGCTCGTGTTTTCTGCAGTGGTTCGAGTGTGATACTCGAATTCGATTCGAGGTTGCTTTCTTCGATCGGGGTTTAGATTTGTAGTCGCGCATGATTTTGTGACCGTGGTGGGTTGTCGCGATGAACGATGGTGGCCGACGGTGGAGGTGCATGTGCACCGTGTTAGTGGTGCACAGTTTTGGGTCGTTGGGATTTCGTGTTGGGGAAAATGAATGGAAGCTCGGAGGGAAGTTCGCGTGTGACTCGGGGGCGACTCGAAGATTTTTGGATTTTGTGTTGCTTCGGTGTTGACTCGCGTTGAATCATTGTTTGCTTCGGGATTTTTGGGTTGCTGTTCTGGTAGTAGATATAACACTAAGTTGCAATATAAACTTGAGTTGATTAAATTAAAAATCAAGCATCTTATTATAAACAAGTTTTATAAAGGAATCAAAATGCAATGTTTAAAACTTGTTGTTTAAAATTAAATGTTAATCAAACTTTTAAAGTATAAGTTGAAAATTATTTATTTTATTTTACTTTAAATTTATTTAAAGTGATTTCATTTGAAAGTAATTTAATTACATTTTGGAGCTCAATTTAAAAGGATATTTTGAATTTAAATATTAAATCAAAGTTTAAGTTTAAATGTTAAGTAGTGATTCAAACCTAAGATTTCAAATTTATATTTGAAATAAATAAGATTAGTTTAAATGTTTTAAAGTATTCTAAATTTTGAAATTCGTTTCTAAATTTCCTATTTTTCAAATAAGATTATCATTATGATTTTGAAAAACCAAATAGGATAATTTGTTTAAGTTGTTAAAATTTGATTTATTCAAATAATTCATTACAAGATAAATAAGGTTAATTTATCTATGATTTGAATATAAAAATATTAAATTTTCTTTGTTAATAAGTAAAGTTTAATTAAGATTTAATAAGGATTTTGAAATTATAAGAAGTTAATTAATTAATTAATTAATTAATTTTTAAATAATTAGTTAATTATTTATTTAATTTTAAATAACCGCTTAATTAAGAATTAATTAAGTGTAATTACCTAATGAAGTAATCAATGGTTAATATTTGAATATAATTGAGTATGAAAGTAATTAATTATGGAAGCAAGTAATGGTAATTACTCATGGAGTAATTAGTGGGAGTGATTATTGGTTAATCAATTGGTGATATCAATTAAAGAATTGATTAATATAAAAGTTAATTAATTATGGGTAATTAATTAATTAATGAATTAGGGATTGTTTAATAATGGAATTAATTAATTGTTAAGTAATTAATTAAGAGAGTAATCAAGATTTATTAGAGATAATTACTTGTTAAGTAATTAAGAGTTAATTACTTAATTATTTTAGTTAATTAATTAATGTGATTAAGTAATTAATGAATGAATTTAACTTAAGATTAATTACTATATGTAATTAATTAAAATTATAATTAATTAATAAAAGTAATTAATTAAGGATTTATTAATTAATTTAATTGTTTAATAACTACTTAATGAAGTAATTAAGGATTAATTAATTGGATTAATTAATCAAGGATTAATATACTTAATTTAGAAGATTATTAATTAAGAAGTTAATTAATTAAGATAAGTAATTACAAATTGTTAATTACTGATTATGATTGATAGAATGATTAATTATAAGTTAATTATTTAATTAATTAAAGTAATTATTAATTAATAAGGATCATTTGTTAATTAATCAAGGTTGATAATTTAAGTAATTAATGTAAGTGTGACTAAACAATTGTAATTAATTAAGGTTTAATGTAATTAATTATGATTGATTAATTAATGGAAGTAAATGTATGATCATTAATTATTGTAATTAATGATAGTAATTAAAGGTTAATTACTGAATATGGTTAAGGATAATTACTTAAATGTAATTAAATATAATTAATCAGGGAAGATTAATTAAAGAAGATCATTAGAGATGATTAATCTATTTATTTGAAATAAATCATTAAGAAGGATTTAGGTAATCCTATTGATTAAGAGTTAATCAATTCTGCTTTGATTGATTAATATTGGTTGATTGATTGATATTGGATGATCAATATTGAGTAATTGATATTGGATGATTGATATTGGATGTTTTGGATTTCTATGATATGTGGTATGCTGCTTTGTGAGATGAATATTGATATGAGTTATCTATTGTGATAATGTGATTCATCTATCTGTTAATATCATCCTGCATATAAGTAAACTGTTTAAACCCTTAAGTATAACTTGGACATTAAAATGACATTTTGTTTCGATGAGACCGGGATCGGGTTTCCATATTTGGATAATCCGAAAACCACATCGATTCCAATTAAACGTTAGGTCGTGAATTCAAGTGGAGCTAGTGAAGACTCGAGGTGTAAGAACTATACGTCAGTATAACTCTGTGGGTGATTCCGTAATGAGTTGACGGAATAGTGCTTATAGGTTCGAGATGGTGATTTAGAGTGCAAGGGCTATGGTCGTTGACTCTGAGGGTGATTCCAATAATGAGTGCAACGAGATAGTGCCTTCGGTTTCGTTCGAACCCGGAACAAACTTGTATGGATTGAATGCTTTCAGGACATCGTCAGGAGGACGATGAGCGTTCTAAGATAGATGTGTTCTATAAAGGTAATTGCAGCCTCAAGCTTCATCAACCGGGAATGGCTAAAACAGGGGAGGTGCAGCAAGGCTTCGTGGGTAGCTCCCACTGGAAAGCAAGATTTTCCCCTGTCTAGAAGTCCCTTTTTATTCGGCTGTGTGGACAGTTGGGACGCGGCCAACTGCGTGGTGGTCTTGTTCGGGACTATCCAGTAAGGGATGGTTCCGGCCTTGTTTTGCAGGGGAGCGGGCGTACTCCTCGGTACGTTGGTCCAGGCCACGTACTGTGACGGGCGGTACCCCAGTAGCCCTGCCATTGATGGAAACCCATTCTTCCTACGAGACCCTACGGTTTTGTTTGTATTACCCACTTTTGTGGCTAGTAGCTGGAATTTAATGAATGTAACAATTTCGGCTATTTCTTATTTACTTGAAAACCCTAGATACTATTATAACATTACTGGATTTCCTATCAAATGTTTTGGTTAGCGTAAGGTAAAAACTTTTTCATGTTTATATGTGGGAAGTCTTACGTGATACCTTTTCTTTTCAAAAGGTTTTTCTAAAGTTAAGCAATTTAACCCGTTTACTCACACCAAACCCCTGTCTGACCCGAGTGTTTATTTTCTGTTTTATTAAACTCTTGGGTACTCATATTATGTATGAGTAGTCAAGTGATTCAGGTTAGCTTGACGAGTTCTGGAGGAGATATGGAGCAGGAGGCTTCCACGTGTAGATATATATTATGGTTCCGCTGTGTTTGTTGTATCTGTATCTGTTGTTTCTTGAGTTGTATAATTAGACAGATGTTTATAGCTGTCTAATATCTGTTGTTTTAAGTTGTGTACTCTGATGTAATAAGATACTATGGAATATTTTATGTGATATATTATAATTTATTCTTTCCGCTGTGAGTTCTCTGATATTGTTCTGTTTCTTCTTTCTCTTTCTTTTCTTCTTCTATCCCTTTCTTTCTTTAAGATGATGCGATTTCCTGGTGATAGGAAGTCGGGTCGTCTCATTTGGTATCTGAGCCAGGTTGAGTGAATACCTAGGCTCTGGAATGATGTCTTTCTTGAGAGAGCGTACTTGTAATTTTTATATATAACTATATATATATAGTTATATATATATATATATATACCTAATAGGTTGGGTTATCTATTCGGATTTTCCAACATAAGTTTTAGAGGTAGATGGATTAGTGGTGTGTGTGTAACCCGACTACCACTGATGAAAGAGGTCCATATGTTTGAGGTTGGAAGTATTTGTCTAAACTGTAGACCTATTACCGTCTTGAGTAAGATTTGTAGTTTGGAGTAAGGATTTCTCTGATATCCGAAGGAAATCTTTTAAAGATTCGGAATTTATCTTTGAAGTATAAGTTTGGATTTCGCTCGGGTGAGCGAATTATTCTTGAATTGGATCTGTTGGAAGTGCAGAAGTAAGTAATGATATCTTGGTAACTGCGTGATGAGATGCAGTATCTATTTGATATTTCCAGAAGATGTTTTCTCTTGAAGCAGATTTAGTAGTTAAGGAGCAGTTTTTACCCGCCGCAGGGAAGACTCGTCTGTGTAGAAGTTGTTTGGATCTTTAGCATGGAGGTTGTCCGTTTTGGAATATGAGACTAAGGTCTATAAGTTATTCGCTTTGGCATGGTCTCATTTGTCATTTCTTAAGAAAAGCGAGATGTTGATGCTTGGTTTGGAGGCCGAGTTTCTTTTGAGATGTCTGCCATCTCGGAGGTCCGTTGTGTGGTTTTTTGATGGTTTTGGGTTTTGGAGAAGCCTTTGGATTAGAAGTCTTTGGTTAGCTGCGGTAGCAGTTTCAGCTCGAAGTGTTCGGTGTGATGGGAAGAAGGTCTTTTAGCTTTGCTGTATCATCGAAGTAGAGTTTGGAAGCAGCAGTATTGGTTGTTTCTCCGATGGTTCAGGAATCTTTGTGGTTCTTCTTTCAGCAGCCCGGGCGAGTGGTGAAGTGTTTTCTGGAAGGTTAACCTTGTTTGGAAAAGTTTAAAGCTGTTCTAATTGGTAAAGAGAGGACAATCTATTTGGAATCCGAACTAGGTAGGATCGCAAAAGTGACTTGCGGTTAGTTCGAAAATTTTTCTTGGGCTATCTTTTGTTTAAGACCGAGAGTTCTCATGGGAAATAGGATCTACTGAGGTAATTTGAAGTTTGTCTACATCTGGAGTTGAGTTCCATATTGTTTTGGTTCTAGGAGCGATGCTGATAGTTAGCCTAGTTGTAGGATGGTTTTTGGAGACAGAGAGTTGGTGTAGCAGCTCTGAATATTTTTGGAATTTGGATTGGCCAGATCTAGTTTTTGAGTTGGATTTCTACTGTAAGGTTGTGTGACTGAATCGGATGAGTCACTAAGACTATATGGATTTGATGAACAAAGTTTTCTCTGATATATATAGGGTAAGTTTGTACTCGTGTTCATCAAAAGATATTCTTATCTATTTCAGAATCAGAGTTGTGCAGCGGAAGCATGGTAGCAGTTGTGCAGGGAAGGAAGCAAGTTCAGTTTGCTTTTGCTTGGGAAGTAGAGTTTGAGTTCTGGATTTCAACGGATTTTGGAAGATTTTCCTGTTGAATAGAATCTAGAAATTGGTTTGTTTGGGTCAAGTTGTCTCTAGAAGTATCAGCATAGGTGGAGCTGATCAAGAAGAAGTTTGGCAGCCCAGGATTGTCTGTTGAGTTATACAGATATGAGATAAGGAAATTGAATTTGGAAACTTCATTGTTGTTCAAATTCTCTGGTTAGGAGAGAGTAGTAATTGGATAAGATTGGTTGGTTAGTGCTGTGGCATTTGAAGATTTCTTATCTGTGTTTTGATAGGATAATATTGAATTGCCAGTTTGAATAGCTGGAATTCATTGTGTATCACGTATCTCTGAGGGAATACGTGTATGATTCATCGATTGGTTGTTGAATCTGTAGTTCAGATGGATTTGAAAGTTGAGCTGGCTTTGAGTATAGTCAGATGTTCTGTTCAGATTTATGGATTTGGAGATGAGAGGAGCTCTGGATTTTGGTAGTGTAGTTAGTTTGTTGGCTTCTGTAGAGTGAGTGTCCCTGTAATTTTTTTACTTGGGAAACTCGAGATAGTATTAGAAGATTTATTCTGATTTGTGTCAGGATAATTAGTTAGGTTTGTTTGTTTAATTGATTGCTACGGTTGTTAGTTACTATGATAGAAATGTTTTGCTGTTTGAAATTAAAATCTTTACTGGGTTATTAAATTACCTTTGCTTTTAAATTTCGGAGACGAAATTCTTTCAGGGGGGAGGATTGCAACGACCCGGAATTTTGGGCAATATAAATTTAATAATCTGTATAAATAATTTAATTGGTTTGATAATTTTCTTTATAATTTTAATTCAAACTGATAAATTTATTTCTTTTTAAGGTTAATAAATATTTAATCTAATGATTGTGACCAATATCTTTCTGACAATTTCAAATATCGATAAGATTTATTTTTCAAAGCTAATGAAATTTTATTCTGTTTATAATATATACATCTGATATATGTATATATTGTATAGAATATCTTTTGTTTTAAATTAAACATTGAATTTCCAAATTATAATATATATGTTTGCATATGTTATAATTTGAGTTATTTTGAAATTTAATTTAATCAATTGATAATTTATAATGCATGAATACTGTAGATTGAAGCTTTGTTTTAAAATTAATATTTTTCAAAAGTAATTTAGATATATTCAATTGTTTTCAAAATATAAGATAATTGTTTATTTTAAAAATATGATAGTTTTAAAAAAGGGTTTAATAAAAGTTTTATTTTGTTTTTCTTTTAAAAATGTTTAGATTTTAATGGTTATAAAAATAAATGTTTTAATTTTTTAAAATTACATATATAAGGATTTATTTGTATTATAACTAGCTTTATAATATTTTCTTTAAAAGATTCAAACTTGTATATTTATCTAAAATTCAAAGTTTATTAACATAAAAACATTTCATAAATACAAATATTCATATTACATAGAAATAAGATATAAATATTATTTTTATAAGGTTTTAAAAACAATTTTGCAAATATCTTTAAGACTTGTAATTTTTAAAACATGCTTATGATATTTGTCTAAATTAAAGAACAAGTGGCAAGTTTCTATTTTTCTCAAATATAAAAAAAAGAAACTTAAGTAAACAAAAGGTTGTGAAAGAGAAAAAAAATCCGAGTTCATTTTTTTTTACAGATTCTAAAACTTTTCTTTTCTTCTTCATTTCTTTCCAAAATCAAAACCTAATAATGAAAACCCAAAAGCAAAATCAAATATAAACTCAAATCAAATTACTGCAATTCTAAACCTACATTTCAAATGAGGATCAAATCTGCAACTATCAACTACAACCTTCAATCTGCATTTCATTGGGAAGTGCAGATCTTTTGCAACACTTTAAAAACAACTAATTTGAGGCATGCAAGGGATTTTCTTCAGCAAGCAAAGCAAAAACAATTTCTTCAGATTTAACATTCAAAGCCTGGAAAGGAAAAAAATAAAACTGCCCTGTTCCCTGCATATTGGAAAAGGTGAGTAAATTATATTTTAAAAACAGTTTTGATTTAATTTTTAATTGAATGTGCATGCAAATGAACTTGCTTTGATGATGAATTTTTGTTACCTAAATGCATGTTTATAAAAACATGGAACCGCCTGAGAAAAAAATGGTTACAGTGTTTGTTAAAAACAGTCCCAAATTCTTCAAAATCTCAATAACTTGATTTTTAACATGATTTGGACTGTGATTTGTTAATGAAAGTTGTTTGAAATCAAGTGATTTATCATCTAAAAATGGTTATAGGGTTTAAATGAATTAGTTATTCATGTTTTTTTCAAATTTACAATAAAAATCAAAACTTGGGCAGAAATTTATGATTTCAAACTTTAGTTTTGAATGTATATCTGGATTACAATAGGAAAGTTATGATTTTTAGAGTTGGTATCATAATTTTTAAGTGTACATTTAAGTTGAATTTTTGGTTTGAATGATTTGGGGATTTTTATGAACTGCGGATTGAATACATAATAATTTGATTTGGTTCTTGGATCATAGTTTGTGTGTAAGCTATAGATCATGGGAAAAATGCAGAATAATTTTTCGAAGTAGTGGATTGATGGGAATTGCAGAATCTAGGGTTTAAGTTAGTTGCAGGCTCGGTTTAACTGTCGTGTTTTTTTCGATTTGAATATGGAGCGAGAGGTGATCACATGGCATGCGAGAGATGCGTGAGGTTGTGGCGAGTTGATGAGGGTGACGGCGAGGTTCAACAATGACGAGATGATCGTTGGCGATGTGGATTGTTGCTCGTGTTTTCTGCAGTGGTTCGAGTGTGATACTCAAATTCGATTCGAGGTTGCTTTCTTCGATCGGGGTTTAGATTTGTAGTCGCGCATGATTTTGTGACCGTGGTGGGTTGTCGCGATGAACGATGGTGGCCGACGGTGGAGGTGCATGTGCACCGTGTTAGTGGTGCACAGTTTTGGGTCGCTGGAATTTCGTGTTGGGGAAAATGAATGGAAGCTCGGAGGGAAGTTCGCGTGTGACTCGGGGCGACTCGAAGATTTTTGGAGTTTGTGTTGCTTCGGTGTTGACTCGCGTTGAATCATTGTTTGCTTCGGGATTTTTGGGTTGCTGTTCTGGTAGTAGATATAACACTAAGTTGCAATATAAACTTGAGTTGATTAAATTAAAAATAAGGCATCTTATTATAAACAAGTTTTATAAAGGAATCAAAATGCAATGTTTAAAACTTGTTGTTCAAAATTAAATGTTAATCAAACTTTTAAAGTATAAGTTGAAAATTATTTATTTTATTTTACTTTAAATTTATTTAAAGTGATTTCATTTGAAAGTAATTTAATTACATTTTGGAGTTCAATTTAAAAGGATATTTTGAATTTAAATATTAAATCAAAGTTTAAATGTTAAGTAGTGATTCAAACCTAAGATTTCAAATTTATATTTGAAATAAATAAGATTAGTTTAAATGCTTTAAAGTATTCTAAATTTTGAAATTCATTTCTAAATTTCCAATTTTTCAAATAAGATTATCATTATGATTTTGAAAAACCAAGTAGGATAATTTGTTTAAGTTGTTAAAATTTGATTTATTTAAATAATTCATTACAAGATAAATAAGGTTAATTTATCTTTGATTTGAATATGAAAATATTAAATTTTCTTTGTTAATAAGTAAAGTTTAATTAAGATTTAATTAGGATTTTGAAATTATAAGAAGTTAATTAATTAATTAATTATTTAATTAATTTTTAAATAATTAGTTAATTATTTATTTAATTTTGAATAACCGCTTAATTAAGAATTAATTAAGTGTAATTACCTAATGAAGTAATTAATGGTTAATATTTGAATATAATTGAGAATGAAAGTAATTAATTATGGAAGCAATTAATGGTAATCACTCATGGAGTAATTAGTGGGAGTGATTATTGGTTAATCACTTGGTGATATCAATTAAAGAATTGATTAATATAAAAGTTAATTAATTATGGGTAATTAATTAATTAATGAATTAGGGATTGTTTAATAATGGAATTGATTAATTGTTAAGTAATTAATTAAGAGAGTAATCAAGATTTATTAGAGATAATTACTTGTTAAGTAATTAAGAGTTAATTACTTAATTATTTTAGTTAATTAATTAATGTGATTAAGTAATTAATGAATGAATTTAACTTAAGATTAATTACTATATGTAATAAATTAAAATTGTAATTAATTAATAAAAGTAATTAATTAAGGATTTATTTATTAATTTAATTGTTTAATAATTACTTAATGAAGTAATTAAGGATTAATTAATTGGATTAATTAATCAAGGATTAATATAATTAATTTAGAAGATTATTAATTAAGAAGTTAATTAATTAAGATAAGTAATTACAAATTGTTAATTACTGATTATGATTAATAGAATGATTAATTATAATTTAATTATTTAATTAATTAATGTAATTATTAATTAATAAGGATCATTTGTTAATTAATGAAGGTTGATTAATTTAAGCAATTAATGTAAGTGTGACTAATCAATTGTAATTAATTAAGGTTTAATGTAATTAATTATGATCGATTAATTAATGGAAGTAAATGTATGAGCATTAATTATTGTAATTAATGATAGTAATTAAAGGTTAATTACTGAATATGGTTAAGGATAATTACCTAAATGTAATTAAATATAATTAATCAGGGAAGATTAATTAAAGAAGATCATTAGAGATGATTAATCTATTTATTTGAAATAAATTATTGAAGAAGGATTTAGGTAATCCTATTGATTAAGAGTTAATCAATTTTGGTTTGGATGATTGATTAATATTGGTTGATTGATTGATATTGGATGATCAATATTGAGTAATTGATATTGGATGATTGATATTGGATGTTTTGGATTTTATGATATGTGGTATGCTGCTTTGTGAGATGAATATTGATATGAGTTATCTATTGTGATAATGTGATTCATCTATCTGTTAATATCATCCTGCAAATAAGTAAACTGTTTAAACCCTTAAGTATAACTTGGACATTAAAATGACGTTTTGTTTAGATGAGACCGGGATCGGGTTTCCATATTTGGATAATCCGAAAACCACATCGATTTCAATTAAACGTTAGGTCGTGAATCCAAGTGGAGCTAGTGAAGACTCGAGGTGTAAGAACTATACATCAGTATAACTCTGTGGGTGATTCCGTAATGAGTTGACGGAATAGTGCTTATAGGTTCGAGATGGTGATTTAGAGTGCAAGGGCTATGGTCGTTGACTCTGAAGGTGATTCCAAAAATGAGTGCAACGAGATAGTGCCTTCGGTTTCGTTCGAACCCGGAACAAACTTGTATGGATTGAATGCTTTCAGAACATCGTTAGGAGGACGATGAGCGTTCTAAGATAGATGTGTTCTATAAAGGTAATTGCAGCCTCAAGCCTCATCAACCGGGAATGGCTAAAACAGGGGAGGTGCAGCAAGGCTTCGTGGGTAGCTCCCACTGGAAAGCAAGATTTTCCCCTGTCTAGAAGTCCCTTTTCATTCGGCTGTGTGGACAGTTGGGACGCGGCCAACTGCGTGGTGGTCTTGTTCGGGATTGTCCAGTAAGGGATGGTTCCGGCCTTGTGTTGCAGGGGAGCGGGCGTACTCCTCGGTACGTTGGTCCAGGCCACGTACTGTGACGGGCAGTACCCCAATAGCCCTGCCATTGATGGAAACCCATTCTTCCTACGAGACCCTACGGTTTTGTTTGTATTACCCACTTTTGTGGCTAGTAGCTGGAATTTAATGAATGCAACAATTTCGGCTATTTCTTATTTACTTGAAAACCCTAGATACTATTATAACATCACTGGATTTCCTATCAAATGTTTTGGTTAGCGTAAGGTAAAAACTTTTTCATGTTTATATGTGGGAAGTCTTACGTGATACCTTTTCTTTTCAAAAGGTTTTTCTAAAGTTAAGCAATTTTAACCCGTTTACTCACACAAGACCCCTGTCTGACCTGAGTGTTTATTTTCTGTTTTATTAAACTCTTGGGTACTCATATTATGTATGAGTAGTCAAGTGATTCAGGTTAGCTTGACGAGTTCTGGAGGAGATATGGAGCAGGAGGCTTCCACGTGTAGATATATATTATGGTTCCGCTGTGTTTGTTGTATCTGTATCTGTTGTTTCTTGAGTTGTATAATTAGACAGATGTTTATAGCTGTCTAATATCAGTTGTTTTAATTTGTGTACTCTGATGTAATAAGATACTATGGAATATTTTATGTGATATATTATAATTTATTCTTTCCGCTGTGAGTTCTCTGATATTGTTCTGTTTCTTCTTTCTCTTTCTTTTCTTCTTCTATCCCTTTCTTTCTTTAAGATGATGCGATTTCCCGGTGATAGGAAGTCGGGTCGTCTCATTTGGTATCTGAGCCAGGTTGAGTGAATACCTAGGCTCTGGAATGATGTCTTTCTTGAGAGAGCGTACTTGTAATTTTTATATATAACTATATATATATATATATAGTTATATATATATATATACCTAATAGGTTGGGTTATCTATTCGGATTTTCCAACATAAGTTTTAGAGGTAGATGGATTAGTGGTGTGTGTGTAACCCGACTACCACTGATGAAAGAGGTCCATATGTTTGAGGTTGGAAGTATTTGTCTAAACTGTAGACCTATTACCGTCTTGAGTAAGATTTGTAGTTTGGAGTAAGGATTTCTCTGATATCCGAAGGAAATCTTTTAAAGATTCGGAGTTTATCTTTGAAGTATAAGTTTGGATTTCGCTCGGGTGAGCGAATTATTCTTGAATTGGATCTGTTGGAAGTGCAGAAGTAAGTAATGATATCTTGGTAACTGCGTGATGAGATGCAGTATCTATTTGATATTTCCAGAAGATGTTTTCTCTTGAAGCAGATTTAGTAGTTAAGGAGCAGTTTTTACCCGCCGCAGGGAAGACTCGTCTGTGTAGAAGTTGTTTGGATCTTTAGCATAGAGGTTGTCCGTTTTGGAATATGAGACTAAGGTCTATAAGTTATTCGCTTTGGCATGGTTTCATTTGTCATTTCTTAAAAAAAGCGAGATGTTGATGCTTGGTTTGGAGGCCGAGTTTCTTTTGAGATGTCTGCCATCTCGGAGGTCCGTTGTGTGGTTTTTTGATGGTTTTGGGTTTTGGAGAAGCCTTTGGATTAGAAGTTTTTGGTTAGCTGCGGTAGCAGTTTCAGCTCGAAGTGTTCGGTGTGCTGGCGAGAAGGTCTTTTAGCTTTGCTGTATCATCGAAGTTGAGTTTGGAAGCATCAGTGTTGGTTGTTTCTCCGATGGTTCAGGAATCTTTGTGGTTCTTCTTTCAGCAGCCCGGGCGAGTGGTGAAGTGTTTTCTGGAAGGTTAACCTTGTTTGGAAAAGTTTAAAGCTGTTCTAATTGGTAAAGAGAGGACAATCTATTTGGAATCCGAACTAGGTTGGATCGCAAAAGTGACTTGCGGTTCGTTTGAATTTTTTTTCTTGGGCTATCTTTTGTTTGATACTGAGAGTTCTCATGGGAAATAGGAGCTACTGAGGTAATTTGAAGTTTGTCTACATCTGGAGTTGAGTTCCATATTGTTTTGGTTCCAGGAGCGATGCTGATAGTTAGCCTAGTTGTAGGATGGTTTTTGGAGACTGAGAGTTGGTGTAGCAGCTCTGAATATTTTTGGAATTTGGATTGGCCAGATCTAGTTTTTGAGTTGGATTTCTGCTGTAAGGTTGTGTGACTGAATCGGATGAGTCACTAAGACTATATGGATTTGATGAACAAAGTTTTCTCTGATATATATTGGGTAAGTTTGTACTCGTGTTCATCAACAGATATTCTTATCTGTTTCAGAATCAGAGTTGTGCGGCGAAAACATGGTAGTAGTTGTGCAGGGAAGGAAGCAAGTTCAGTTTGCTTTTGCTTGGGAAGTAGGGACGTTTGAGTTCTGGATTTCAATGGATTTTGGAAGATTTTTCTGTTGAATAGAATCTAGAAATTGGTTTGTTTGGGTCAAGTTGTCTCTAGAAGTATCAGCATAGGTGGAGCTGATCAAGAAGAAGTTTGGCAGCCTAGGATTGTCTGTTGAGTTATACAGATATGAGATAAGGAATTTGGAATTTGGAATTGGAAACTTCATTGTTGTTCAAATTCTCTGGTTAGGAGAGAGCAGTAATTGGATAAGATTGGTTGGTTAGTGCTGTGGCCTTTGAAGATTTCTTATCTGTGTTTTGATAGGATAAGATTGAATTGCCAGTTTGAATAGCTGGAATTCATTGTGTATCACGTATCTCTGAGGGAATACGTGTATGATTCATCGATTGGTTGTTGAATCTGTAGTTCAGATGGATTTGAAAGTTGAGCTGGCTTTGAGTATAGTCTGATGTTCTGTTCAGATTGATGGATCTGGAGTTGAGAGGAGCTCTGGATTTTGGTAGTGTAGTTAGTTTGTTGGCTTCTGTAGAGTGAGTCTCCCGGTAATTTTTTTACTTGGGAAACTCGAGATAGTATTAGAAGATTTATTTTGATTTGTGTCAGGATAATTAGTTAGGTTTGTTTGTTTAATTGATTGCTACGGTTGTTAGTTACTAGTTGATAGGAATGTTTTGCTATTTGAAATTAAAATCTTTACTGGGTTATTAAATTACCTTTGCTTTTAAATTTCGGAGACGAAATTCTTTCAGGGGGGAGGATTGCAACGACCCGGAATTTTGGGCAATATAAATTTAATAATCTGTATAAATAATTTAATTGGTTTGATAATTTTCTTTATAATTTTAATTCAAACTGATAAATTTATTTCTTTTTAAGGTTAATAAATATTTAATCTAATGATTGTGACCAATATCTTTCTGACAATTTCAAATATCGATAAGATTTATTTTTCAAAGCTAATGAAATTTTATTCTGTTTATAATATATACATCTGATATATATATATATATTGTATAGAATATCTTTTGTTTTAAATTAAACATTGAATTTCCAAATTATAATATATATGTTTGCATATGTTATAATTTGAGTTATTTTGAAATTTAATTTAATCAATTGATAATTTATAATGCATGAATACTGTAGATTGAAGCTTTGTTTTAAAATTAATATTTTTCAAAAGTAATTTAGATATATTCAATTGTTTTCAAAATATAAGATAATTGTTTATTTTAAAAATATGATAGTTTTAAAAAAGGGTTTAATAAAAGTTTTATTTTGTTTTTCTTTTAAAAATGTTTAAATTTTAATGGTTATAAAAATAAATGTTTTAATTTTTTAAAATTACATATGTAAGGATTTATTTGTATTATAACTAGCTTTATAATATTTTCTTTAAAAGATTCAAACTTGTATATTTATCTAAAATTCAAAGTTTATTAACATAAAAACATTTCATAAATACAAATATTCATATTACATAGAAATAAGATATAAATATTATTTTTATAAGGTTTTAAAAACAATTTTGCAAAGATCTTTAACACTTGTAATTTTTAAAACATGCCTATGACTTTTGTCTAAATTAAAGAACAAGTGGCAAGTTTCTATTTTTCTCAAATATAAAAAAAAGAAACTTAATTAAACAAAAGGTTGTGAAAGAGAAAAAAAATCCGAGTTCATTTTTTTTTACAGATTCTAAAACTTTTCTTTTCTTCTTCATTTCTTTCCAAAATCAAAACCTAATAATGAAAACCCAAAAGCAAAATCAAATATAAACTCAAATCAAATTACTGCAATTCTAAACCTGCATTTCAAATGAGGATCAAATCTGTAACTATCAACTACAACCTTCAATCTGCATTTCATTGGGAAGTGCAGATCTTTTGCAACACTTTAAAAACAACTAATTTGAGGCATGCAAGGGATTTTCTTCAGCAAGCAAAGCAAAAACAATTTCTTCAGATTTAACATTCAAAGCCTGGAAAGGAAAAAAATAAAACTGCCCTGTTCCCTGCATATTGGAAAAGGTGAGTAAATTATATTTTAAAAACAGTTTTGATTTAATTTTTAATTGAATGTGCATGCAAATGAATTTGCTTTGATGATGAATTTTTGTTACCCGAATGCATGTTTATAAAAACATGGAACCGCCTAAAAAAATAATATGGTTACAGTGTTTGTTAAAAACAGTCCCAAATCCTTCAAAATCTCAATAACTTGATTTTTAACATGATTTGGACTGTGATTTGTTAATGAAAGTTATTTGAAATCAAGTGATTTATCATCTAAAAATGGTTATAGGGTTTAAATGAATTAGTTATTCATATTTTTTTTCAAATTTACAATAAAAATCAAAACTTGGGCAAAAATTTATGATTTCAAACTTTAGTTTTGAATGTATATCTGGATTACAATAGGAAAGTTATGATTTTTAGAGTTGGTATCATAATTTTTAAGTGTGCATTTAAGTTGAATTTTTGGTTTGAATGATTTGGGGATTTTTATGAACTGCGGATTGAATACATAATAATTTGTTTTGGTTCTTGGATCGTAGTTTGTGTGTAAGCTATAGATCATGGGAAAAATGCAGAATAATTTTTCGAAGTAGTGGATTGATGGGAATTGCAGAATCTAGGGTTTAAGTTAGTTGCAGGCTTGGTTTAAATATCGTGTTTTTTTCGATTTGAATATGGAGCCGGAGGTGATCGCATGGCTTGCGAGAGATGCATGAGGTTGTGGCGAGTTGATGAGGGTGACAACGAGGTTCAACAATGACGAGATGATCGTTGGCAATGTGGATTGTTGCTCGTGTTTTCTGCAGTGGTTCGAGTGTGATACTCGAATTCGATTCGAGGTTGCTTTCTTCGATCTGGGTTTAGATTTGTAGTCGCGCATGATTTTGTGACCGTGGTGGGTTGTCGCGATGAACGATGGTGGCCGACGGTGGAGGTGCATGTGCACCGTGTTAGTGGTGCACAATTTTGGGTCGCTGGAATTTCGTGGTGGGGAAGATGAATGGAAGCTCGGAGGGAAGTTCGCGTGTGACTCGGGGGCGACTCGAAGATTTTTGGAGTTTGGGTTGCTTCGGTGTTGACTCGGGTTGAATCATTGTTTTCTTCGGGATAGAGGTCCCTTACTTAATGTCATTCCTTCTCTGAGGCAGTCATCCCATCCATGGCTAATTCTTGGTGACTTCAACTCCTGCCTCTCTCTCTTTGATAGAGTAGGAGGCAATCCACTCTCCATCAACGAAATACAATCTCTAGCTAATACCCTTTATGATGCTGAGCTTGTCCGTGTTAAATCAGTGGGAATGCAATACTCGTGGAACAATAAAAGAAGACATGGTTGTAGAACCTTTTCTAGAATTGATCATGCCTTCACCAATCAAAAAGCTTTAACCAAATGGCCTCTCATATTCAACCTTCTCCCTCCGCCACTCCTTTCTGACCACTCTCCTCAAATAATTCATCTTCGTGGAGCGGACATGCGAGGAAAATCAAATTTTAAATTTTTTAATAATTGGGTGCATGAATCAGACTTCCAATCTATTATTAAAACTGCATGGAGCAAAGAAATTAATGGTAACCATCTTTTTATCTTGCAGGAAAAAATTAAGGAAGTGAAGCAAGTCTTGAAAAGGTGGGCCTTCAAAAAATTTGGTAATGGAGAAGCTATGAGTACTACAATAAGAAACAAGCTATCTGAAGTCCAAGCTAACATGATGAATAATGTGAATGATCCGTATCTCTCTGAGACAGAATGTACACTGACACAGCAATACCTTGAAGCGTTAACAAAGGAGAGCGAAATGGTAAGGCAAAAGTCGAGAATCAAATGGAAGGAAAAAGGGGACAGAAATAGTGCTTATTTTCATGCTAGTCTCAAGAGCAAGAAAAGAAGAGAAAATATAACGTCAATTTATGATATGAATGATGTTCTTTGTTCTACTACTGGTAAAGTTCAGGATGCTTTTGTTAGGCATTTCTCTGGAATGTATAGTAACTCTGACAACTTCATTCCTTCTATTGACCAGATTCCTGATGATATACTGCCAAGAATAACTACAAATGATTTTAACTCACTTTCTGTTGCTGTTACCATAGAAGAAATAAAGCAAGCAATGTTCTCTCTTAACACTGAATCGTGTGGTGGTCCAGACGGGTTGAACGCGCTTTTCTACACTTCTTGTTGGGAGATAGTCTCAACTGATGTTTGCAATTCTATATTGCTATTCTTCAAAAAGAGTAAAATCTTCAGGTCATACAATTACACCAATATAGCACTTGTTCCCAAACATAAGAATGCACACAGTGTTAATGACTTTCGTCCTATTTCGTGCTGTAATACCATATACAAATGTATCTCGAAGGTAATGGCGACGAGGCTTAGTCAAGTCTTACCTAGTATTGTCTCAAAGAATCAAGCAGCCTTCCTACCAGGTAGGAATATCCTTAACCATGTACTTCTCTCCCATGAACTCCTTAAGGGTTACAAACGCAAGAACTCTCCCCCAAAAGCTACGATGAAACTCGACATAATGAAAGCTTTTGATATGCTTCAGTGGAACAGTGTTGTACGAATAATGGGCTACATGAACTTCCCTCCACACTTTATTTCTTGGATATATGAATGCATCTCCACCCCAACCTATTCTGTCAACATCAATGGTTTATCTGCTGGATTCTTTACTAGCAAGAGAGGAATTAGACAGGGTGATCCACTGTCGGCTTATATCTTCATATTGGTGATGGAACTTCTAACGAGAATGATAGACAAATTAGTTTCTAATAAAAAGTTCAAACTACATCCAGCATGCAATGATCCCCTAATTACTACCTTAATGTTCGCTGACGATTTGGTTGTGTTTTGTTCCCCTGAAAATAACACAATCATGAATATTATGAATACTCTTGAACATTTTTATTCTATGACTGGTCTTAAGGTTAACATACGCAAGTCTGACATTTTAACATCTGGTGTGAGTGATGTTCTGTCTGCTCAAATCTCTCGTACTACAGGTATAACTATAAATTCAAATACTGTGTCTTATCTGGGACTGCCTCTCTCAACTACTAAAATAACAATTAATCAATGTCTACCACTTTATGAGAAGATCATAACTAGATTGAGTTGTTGGACCACTAGAACTCTAAGTCAAGCGGGAAGATTAACATTGATAAAGTCGGTTATTTTTTCAATGCAAGTTTATTGGGCTAGAACCTATATTCTACCATATAAGTTGATCAATATGATCAGATCTGCTTTCATGAAATTCTTTTGGTCAGGCAAGGCTACTGGAAAATACATAGCACCTATAAAATTTAGCAAACTTGAGAGGCCTTTGAGTAGAGGGGGTCTTGGTATATTCAATATGAAGCAATGGAATAGGGCAGCTTTTGCGAAGCATATAGACACTCTATATAATGGTACTGACAGCCTATGGGCCAGCTGGTCGAAAAAAAAACATAATTAAAGGAAAGAGTTTGTGGAGAATGACAAAACTGCAGAAAATGAGCTGGACTTGGCAATGCTTGATTAAAACTAAGGAGTTATTCCTTCCTCATATTCAGTTGAATTCCTGCTCTTCATATAGTGTTAGTTTCTGGGATGATCCATGGCTTGATAGTGGGTGCATTCTCAGTCGTCAACTTACATACAATGAAATACACCAAACTGGTATTCACACAGCAGCTATTGTCAGGGATGTTCTCAACAATCATAGTAGAACTGGATACTCGTCTTCCAACCCTAGAATACAGAATATATGGAACATCATAAGAAGATTCACTCCCTTACCTACTACGACTGCTGGAATTGTATGGGGAAATAATAAGGGACAGTACAATATTGGTAATGGTTATGAATTCTTAATGAAAAATGAAGAGCAGCCAAAGTGGAAATGGTGGAAGCGAACATGGTGTTTGGACAGTAGTTATCGTGAAAACCTGCTGTTGTGGAAGGTCCTTAACTGTGCGGTTCACACAAGAGCCAAGCTTGTTTGCATGGGAATGGTGGTTGACATTGCCGGTCTTTTCTGCAGCGAGCAAGTGGAGACTGTAGAGCATCTGTTCTTTGAGTGTAAATTCATAAAGCAACTCTGGAATGTGGTTTTGACCAAACTTAAGAGTTATACGGCCTCAACTAATAATCGTGTTGAATGGGAAAATATATTTGCGAAGACTGGAAACAAGGGTAATAAGAAGAGACTCTTTACTGTGCTTATGAAAAGCTTCATCAATATGGTATGGAAAGAACGTAACTCCAGAGTGTTTGACGTGAGTAGGGTTAAATCTGATGTTGAATTCAAATTTTTTTGACAAACGAGATGAAACAGTCCATGGGGATGCAAAGCTTCAGATTGAACCTGGCATATTCTGCTCTTTCCATTCCTTTTAGTCCTTTTGTGTTTTCATTCCTGTTGTTCTTGTGGCACTATGTCTCCCTTGTTTTCTTGAGCATTGCTCTTTGTTGTTCGTGTTCTGTATCTATTTGTGCTGCAATAAAATGGTCGGGGTCCATTCAACCTCGTCGGCCTTGCCAAATTTTTTTTTTTTTTTGAAATTCGTTTCTAAATTTCCTATTTTTCAAATAAGATTATCATTATGATTTTGAAAAACCAAATAGGATAATTTGTTTAAGTTGTTAAAATTTGATTTATTCAAATTATTCATTACAAGATAAATAAGGTTAATTTATCTTTGATTTGAATATAAAAATATTAAATTTTCTTTGTTAATAAGTAAAGTTTAATTAAGATTTAATAAGGATTTTGAAATTATAAGAAGTTAATTAATTAATTAATTATTTAATTAATTTTTAAATAATTAGTTAATTATTTATTTAATTTTAAATAACCGCTTAATTAAGAATTAATTAAGTGTAATTACCTAATGAAGTAATGAATGGTTAATATTTGAATATAATTGAGAATGAAAGTAATTAATTATGGAAGCAATTAATGGTAATTACTCATGGAGTAATTAGTGGGAGTGATTATTGGTTAATCACTTGGTGATATCAATTAAAGAATTGATTAATATAAAAGTTAATTAATTATGGGTAATTAATTAATTAATGAATTAGGGATTGTTTAATAATGGAATTAATTAATTGTTAAGTAATTAATTAAGAGAGTAATCAAGATTTATTAGAGATAATTACTTGTTAAGTAATTAAGAGTTAATTACTTAATTATTTTAGTTAATTAATTAATGTGATTAAGTAATTAATGAATGAATTTAACTTAAGATTAATTACTATATGTAATAAATTAAAATTATAATTAATTAATAAAAGTAATTAATTAAGGATTTATTTATTAATTTAATTGTTTAATAATTACTTAATGAAGTAATTAAGGATTAATTAATTGGATTAATTAATCAAGGATTAATATAATTAATTTAAAAGATTATTAATTAAGAAGTTAATTAATTAAGATAAGTAATTACAAATTGTTAATTACTGATTATGATTAATAGAATGATTAATTATAAGTTAATTATTTAATTAATTAAAGTAATTATTAATTAATAAGGATCATTTGTTAATTAATCAAGGTTGATTAATTTAAGTAATTAATGTAAGTGTGACTAATCAATTGTAATTAATTAAGGTTTAATGTAATTAATTATGATTGATTAATTAATGGAAGTAAATGTATGATCATTAATTATTGTAATTAATGATAGTAATTAAAGTTTAATTACTGAATATGGTTAAGGATAATTACTTAAATGTAATTAAATATAGTTAATCAGGGAAGATTAATTAAAGAAGATCATTAGAGATGATTAATCTATTTATTTGAAATAAATTATTGAAGAAGGATTTAGTTAATCCTATTGATTAAGAGTTAATCAATTCTGCTTCGGATGATTGATTAATATTGGTTGATTGATTGATATTGGATGATCAATATTGAGTAATTGATATTGGATGATTGATATTGGATGTTTTGGATTTCTATGATATGTGGTATGCTGCTTTGTGAGATAAATATTGATATGAGTTATCTATTGTGATAATGTGATTCATCTATCTGTTAATATCATCCTGCATATAAGTAAACTGTTTAAACCCTTAAGTATAACTTGGACATTAAAATGGCGTTTTGTTTCGATGAGACCGGGATCGGGTTTCCATATTTGGATAATCCGAAAACCACATCGATTCCAATTAAACGTTAGGTCGTGAATCCAAGTGGAGCTAGTGAAGACTCGAGGTGTAAGAACTATACGTCAGTATAACTCTGTGGGTGATTCCGTAATGAGTTGATGGAATAGTGCTTATAGGTTCGAGATGGTGATTTAGAGTGCAAGGGCTATGGTCATTGACTCTGAGGGTGATTCCAATAATGAGTGCAACGAGATAGTGCCTTCGGTTTCATTTGAACCCGGAACAAACTTGTATGGATTGAATGCTTTCAGAACATCGTTAGGAGGACGATGAGCGTTCTAAGATAGATGTGTTCTATAAAGGTAATTGCAGCCTCAAGCCTCATCAACCGGGAATGGCTAAAACAGGGGAGGTGCAGCAAGGCTTCGTGGGTAGCTCCCACTGGAGAGAAAGATTTTCCCCTGTCTAGAAGTCCCTTTTTATTCGACCGTTTGGACAGTTGGGTCGCGGCCAACTACGTGGTGGTCTTGTTCGGGACTGTCCAGTAAGGGATGGTTCCGGCCTTGTGTTGCAGGGGAGCGGGCGTACTCCTCGGTACGTTGATCTAGCCACGTACTGTGACGGACGGTACCCCAGTAGCCCTGCCATTGATGGAAACCCATTCTTCCTACGAGACCCTACGGTTTTGTTTGTATTACCCACTTTTGTGGCTAGTAGCTGCAATTTAATGAATGTAACAATTTCGGCTATTTCTTATTTACTTGAAAACCCTAGATAATATTATAATATCACTGGATTTCCTATCAAATGTTTTGGTTAGAGTAAGGTAAAAACTTTTCCATGTTTATGTGTGGGAAGTCTTACATGATACCTTTTCTTTTCAAAAGGTTTTTCTAAAGTTAAGCAATTTAAACCCGTTTACTCACACCAGACCCCTGTCTGACCCGAGTGTTTATTTTCTGTTTTATTAAACTCTTGGGTACTTATATTATGTATGAGAGTCAAGTGATTCAGGTTAGCTTGACGAGTTCTGGAGGAGATATGGAGCAGGAGGCTTCCACGTGTAGATATATATTATGGTTCCGCTATGTTTTTTGTATCTGTATCTATTGTTTCTTGAGTTGTATAATTGGACAGATGTTTATAACTGTCTAATATCTGTTGTTTTAAGTTGTGTACTCTGATGTAATAAGATACTATGTAATATTTTATGTGATATGTTATAATTTATTCGTTCCGCTGTGAGTTCTCTGATATTGTTCTGTTTCTTCTTTCTCTTTCTTTTCTTCTTCTATCCCTTTCTTTCTTTAAGATGATGCAATTTCTCGGTGATAGGAAGTCGGGTCGTCTCAACTATTTACCATGGATATTGGATGTCGAGATGCAATATCTTTCATTGATGTGATGTAATATTAAGCATGTTGGATTAACTTTAATCTATTAAATATATGTATCCATTGAAACATTCAAGGCATTTAACTTTTGTTGGCATTATTACTTTTATAAAAGGTAGAATTTTTTCTTCCTTTTACGGTGTAAAGGCCCACAAATCCGTACCCCTTTTGAGCTGGCAAAATCCCACAACAATTCAGCCCAAAGAGGAAAAAACTTACGAATCTTTAGTGTTCAAAGAAAGAGGTAGAAGAAGAAACAGAAACAATCACAGAATCTCACATTTCGCTGCTGAACAAGTATAATAGATAAATAAAATCTTTAAACAGAATCACTATATCAGTTATTACATTACATTACATTACATTATCAGAGTGTACAATAACAAACAGCGGAAAGAAATGTTACATATATAAGTGATACGCCTCGCCATCCGGCTCCAACTCCTGGTTTCCACCACAACTTCTTGACTTTGCCCCCGAATAACTGCTAACCCGACTCTAGGCTGCCCGTGTGGAAAATTGTGGGTACCCAGAGTTTAGAAAGGGGACAATAAACTCCAAGTCAGTCGTGGGACTGTTGTGAAATCTTAATAATAGTTATTTTCACAAAGAAAATAAAAAGAAATTCGTTATGCTTGTGGAAAATGAAACTGCCATAAGGCCTCCCGCCACACACACCATGCAAAAGAAAACTTGGAGGAGATTTCTCCTTATGACAGTCAAAAATGCTTGATACGGGAAAACATTTTTAGATATTATTATTAGTGCATAGTGTGAAAATATTTCGAAAGTATAATATTAATCTTAGCCAGCATAGACATTTCGTACTATGCCTACTATAGCTACCATCTAAACAGTGGTGACCACCATAAGTAAATGGCAGGTTATACAACTAAAACCGTAAAGGGCTCGTATTGGATGATTGGATTTCCAACAAATGGTCAGCCAAAGGAACTTCCCACATAAAATGGAACGCCTCTGGAGGGACTTCTCCGAGAACCTAACCGGATCTCTGCTACACAAGGCTAGATTACCTCTGTGACTAGGTAACAAATGACACGAGTATGCCACCTCCCGGTCGTTGCCAACCTTTATCCGAAGCGCTTCTCAACCGACAACCACAAAGCAATAAGTTTGCTGCAACCAAAAAGTGAGTACCTGGGCTCCATACCATGATACTACTTATAATCCAGAAGGAAATGGACATACCCTCAGGGGGTGCTACCCCCAAATAACCTTGCTGTCACAATTCCTGTTTCGACCATAACCAGATTGTGAGGTTCGATGAGGTCTCGTCCATAAAGCTACATTTTTCACAAAGTCATGTTTTGATCAACAAATGATCAGCAGCACTTCGTATGCCACATTACCAAATTGGGAATGTATCACTAGTAACCATCAACTACATAACCTCTGAGCTCATACGTCTCAAAGAAGGGTGTTAAGCTAAGAGAATAAATTCTCCGCCACCAACGAAAATGTATTTGATAGAAATTAGCTTTACATCTCAAAGTGTAACGTCAGACACACATCCATACAAGTCCATTCTGGGATCGAACGGAACCGAAGGCACTTCAAAGAAGCCCTTACAAATCTGGATATTCACAAACCGTGTCCGGAATTCCTATCTCAAAGGGTAATAAAATCTCTATACCGGAGCAACCCGGTGCAGAGACAATCGACAGGTAATCCTCTCACTTTTGAAAATACTCGGTCTTCAACACCGTCTTCAAATGCAATCCCATTTCGTCGTGTCATTATTCGGAATGGTTTTTATGACACAAGGTCCTCTCCCGGCTAATTCGAATAACGAGCGCTTATTTTTAAAAATAAGTGTTCATTTAGATTTCAAACAAATCATAACAATTTCCACTTTGATCTTTTAAATAAAAGATCCATCACAATCACCAAGGTTCGATGTGGTTTTCGGATATCCACTTGGAATCCAACCTTCGGTCGCATCGAAATTCAAATGCCATTTAAAAAGGCCAACATTGATAGTCGGTTATTTAACTATCAATAAATATTCACAATAAACACCAAGATTTAAATAATTTTCCCAATTATTTATTTTCAAAATATCTTTGCAAGATATATTTCACACTTCAACCATTTAAAACCAAATTTCAAATTATTTTCCACATTTCAATACTTTGAAAACAAATTTCAAATCACTTTTCCTTACGCGGAATACGTTTCCAAATATTTATTGATTTCCACTGGAAATCTGCCGAGATCAAATGTTTTAAAATAACTTAAATTACTTATCCAAACTTATATACTTGGAATATTCAGAATAAAAACTATTTTAAAACACTTTATCTAAACATTAGTTGTGAAGATATTATATTGAAATCTCATATAAAATTCAAGTCCAAACTAAGTTTAAAATAAAATTAGTAGATAGGACATAACTATTTAAATATCAATTTCTAAAACAAATATCAGCTTAGCTTTTAAAATAATCCCTTCTATAATTAATTAATTAAATCTTTATTTTATAGGTTTAAGACAATCCCATAAATAATTTCTCTAACAATATTCTTCCAAAACAATTCCTAGAACTTTTGATTTATACTTCAAAAGCTACTTAAAAATATACTCGGCTTTCCAGGGAAGAATTATCTTTTCATTTATATCAATTAATAAATCTTCTCGATTTATTTCAATTTACATTCCAAATCTGTAAATTCCTTTCACACTTTTAAAAAATAACCAAATATTTATTTTTAAAACAAATTTCCCTTTACCTTTATCAATTCCCATTGTGAATTTAAACTTCTAAATATCCATTGATATACGATTTCAAATCGATTTCTAAATATTCATTTTCAGCACCGAATTAAATTCTGAATTGATTTCCAAATTTATTTACAAATACCAAATCAATTTCCAAAATTGATTTCTAAATTTATTTCAACACCAAATTTATTATCTTTTGAAACAAATTCCTTCTTTTAAATTTATTCAATTTTCTAAAATTAATTTACTATAAATTTCTACTAAATTTCAAAAATCCAATTTTATTTATCGAAGGTATCCTACGATATCAGAAATATATTCGGCTAAATTATAGCCTTCAAGGGTTTCAATTACAAATAATCACACACAGATTATAAACAATCAACACACAAAACATGAAACAAATTCAATATTTGAGGAATCCAGTTGGATCCCTCCAACATGTTTTTCCTGCATCCACAGACGTTAACACAACAATTAAATACCAATTGCACTTCGAGTTGGAATATCGCGGTATATGAGATTTATAAAATATCATCCGCTATTATGCGGCGCATAGGGTCTCATCCGCTATATAATGCGGGAAATCAATCACCCAATATATACTATATACTACTATATATATAATATCATCCAGTGGAAAATTATTATAAATCAATCATCCAAGCACACAGTCAACCAATTTAAATTTAACTATTTAAAATCAAACTGAAAATTTCAATTTGAACTTGAGTCAGAAGATCTCACCTTTGCTCTTTTATTCGCAATTCAATCCAATTCCGACTTGATTTCATAGTTTTGACCTTGTATTAGTAATTTATACAATTTATTAATATTCGAAATAAATTGAACAATTCAATTTTCCATTTTATAAATTTAATTAACTAATGATTTAATCAAAATAACTTTATTTCAACAAATTTCCTAGATTTTATTCCTTTTCCCAAAATCATATCTATTAATATTTAACGACTGTTTAAATCTAATTCGTATAAACTTTCAAATATTTTATTTTATTTTCAAATCTTCCTTTCAAAATTATATTCCTATATATATATATATATATAGAATTTGAATATAATAGTAATTTAATTTACTTTAAAAAAAATCTTTTCCTATTTTTTTCTGCATATATTTTATTTTCAAATATATATATATATATATATTTATTCAAATTAAACTAAAATGAACCATTTATACCTTACTGACTAGTATTCAATCCCTCCCTTGTCGTCGACGTAACGAACTCGAGCCTGCACCTGCTTATTTCGATTTCGACCAAAAGAATAGCCTCTCCCTTTAACGAGCGAGCGCCGCTATCTCTGCGTTTCCCCCAAATCGCGAGCTCTGCCCCTTCCATGCCGTGATGTTCATCCCTCCACCGTTCATCTAGCCGATTCCAGTAACAACTCCCTCAACATGAACTGCACCTCCTCGACCCTTTAAATCCAAGCTCGCCTTTGACTTCATCTTCGACTACGACCCAAAGCCCCATCGTCTTCACCGAACCCTAACAACATCACGGGCCCAAAATTGACACATCGACTACCTCTGCCGCGAGTACGAGTGCCTCGACGTCTCCCCATATGCCGATTATCCCTCTCCAGTGTCGTGCGCGATCGAATCGCTTCCCTCCTCCGCCTTGGATCGATTGCCAAAAATTCGAATGAACTCTCGTTCGACAGTGTATTTTTTTAGTTCGAATGAGGATTTGATTTTCTTAGAGGGAAGAGCGCGATTTGAAGAAGAGGGACGAGAAGGTGAAGACTATCGCCATTTTTCTTTTTATTTCGTTCGAACGATATAAAAATTCTTTATTTGTTTTAGACGAAGATGAAAGCATAGATCTGATGATTTTGATTGTGAAATAAAAGAAGGGACGTGATGTGAAAAGGAGGTGGCTAGCAAGAGATGGTTTATTTAGAAATATTTTTATTTAAAATTCCAAACGTCTCGATAAATGCAACCTAAAATTTCGACCTCCTATTGAGGCATGCCGCCAGGCGTTTATAAGGTTTTATCCGCATTCCGTACACAATGGAACGTCTTTCAAAGGCTAATTCGATCATATGCGCAAGTTACGGAAGTAAACGATCAATTTTAAATTAAATCGATTAAAACAGTTTCTATGCGTTTTGAGTTGCCATTGTTAGGACCCGATTCTTCGTCTTCCGAAAATTCAACATCGATACTCACTTTATCGACTGCCGAGAAATCGAACGACGGAAAACCGAACACTGAGGGTTTAAGAAAAAGAAAAGAAAGAAAAGAAGAGACGAGAATATAGAAAATAGATAGAAAAGAAAATAGAAAATAAAGAAAATAGAAGAAAAAGAACGGGACAGAACACAACACAACAATATCAGAATCTCACAATTCGCAGCGGAACAACATATAATAAATAAATGACCAATCTTTAAACAAAGAACTATATCAGTTATTACATTACATTTCATTACATCATCATCAGAGTGTACAACATCATACAACAACAAACAGCGGAAAGAAATACTATATACTAGTAATACGCCATGCCATCCATCTTGCCTCCAGCAACTCCAGAATATCCAGAATATCCTGATAAACCTTACTCTTGACTGCCCGTGTGAAAATTGGTGGGCACCCAGAGTTTAGGAAGGAAAACAATAAACTCCGAGTCAGTCATGTGACTGGTGTGAGAACTCAAAACAGTTTATTTATCTTTAAAATCAAAGTAGAGGAATATTTTTTAAGTCAATTCGCAATGCTTTTAAAAATGAGACTACCATAAGGCCTCCCGCACACACACACACAATGCAAACGCAGAATCGGAGGAGATTTCTCCTTATGATAGTCAAAGATGCTTGATACGCATTTAAAAGAACATTTTATATTATTACTAGTGCATAGTGTAGGAAAAATTCATTTCGAAAGTAGAATATAAATCTTAGCCAACATAGACATTCCGAACTATGCCTACTATAGCTACCATCCAAACAGTGGGGCGCCACCATAAGTGAATGATAGGTTCTACAACTAATACCGTACAAGATCGTATTGTTTCTTTGGATTTCCAACGAATGATCAGGCCAAGGAACTTCCCATTGCCACATGAGAATGCCTCTGGATGGACATCCCCGAGAACCAAACCGGATCTCTACCAACACAAGGCCGGGTTACCCCTAACTGAGTAACAACTGACCGAATATGCCATCCCCCGGTCCTTTGGGACCTTTATCCGAGCGCTCGCAATCAATTCACACAATCATAAAGTGTTTTCAACATGAGTAAGTATCTGGGCTCCATACCATGATACCACCCTTTTCCAGAAGGAAATGCACACATCCTAAAGGGCGCTACCCCTCATAACCTTGCTGCTTCTTTCCTGTTTTGACCATTCACGGGGTGTGAGGCTCGACGAAGTCACGTCCATAAAAACATACTTTATACAAAAGCCATGCTTTGGGTCAACAAATGATCACCAATATAGACGATCAAATAAACGATCCTATCACCAATAATCAACACAATGATCATTTTCAGCAACACTCAGCATGTCACATTACCAAATTGGGAATATATCGCTGATAACCTTCAACTACATAACCTCTGAGCTCGTACGTCTCAGAGAAGGGTGTTAAGCTAAAAGAATAAATTCTTCGCCACCAACAGAAATATATTTGAATGAAATCGGCTTTATATCTCAATTTGTAATGTCAGACATACAATCCATACAAGTCTGTTCCGGGCTCGAACAAAACCGAAGGCACTTCTCACAAAGCCCTTGCAATCCGAGTATTCACAATCCCGATCGAATTTCCCATCACTTAGGAAATCTCTATACCAGGAGCTACCCAGTGCAGAGACAATCGATAGGTCATCCTATCGCTTTCGCAAATACTCGGTCTTCAACACCGATCTTCAAATGCAATTCATAACGACGTATCACATATTCAGAATGGGTTATACGACCCCATGGTCCTTTCCCGGTTAACCCGAATAGTGAGCGCTTATTCAAAAATAAGTGTGGCATTCAAATTCAAACAAATCACATCAATTACCCATTCAAAGGGAAATATTGATAGTCGGTTATTGAACTATCAATGGATATGCACACATCACCAGTTTCCAAATTATTTATTTCTCAAAAATATCTTTACTAGATATAAAATTTTCACACTTCAAAAATAAATCAATATTTATTTTTAAACAAATTCTCCTTTTCATTCATAAATTCCATAGTGAATTTATATTCCAAAATAGCCATGCATATACGATTTCAATTATTCATTTCAATTTTATCTTCAAAAAGATAAATTCTCAAAATATTCACTTTATATTGGAAAACATTTCCATACTTATTTATTCATAAGTAATTCACAAATTTAATTTATTTTCAACACTTGGAAAATATTCAATATACTTCAACCGAAATTAAGTATATATTTCATTCTTTAAGGAAATCATTCTCTTAAACATATTTATTTGGGCCAAAATGAATGTTACGTAAAACATCGTTACGACAACCCAAAATCACTAGTATAGGGATTCGAAATTAAAATAGATATATAAATCCCAATACTATACAAAACATTTCCTTTCGGAAATCATTTACTATAACAACAGTGTTATAGTCCACTATTTCCTTTTATTTCTCGAAAACGTCTATTTCAACAATAGATGTTGAAATCTATGGTTTCGAATCTCAACACATTTTAAAACATCGTTAGATCGTTTTAATTCTATTTCAAATATCACATTCAAACAATTTCTTTAACATATTATTCACTATTCGAAAATGTGAATATACTACGTTAATCAATTTCATCATTTCTATTCATTTTATTTTAAAGGATTATTCACAGTTCAAAAACGTGAATATAGCTCCATTTATAAGTTATAACAATTTACTTATCAAAATAAGTCGTTGGTGAATTTATAAAACAACGTTTATAAATTCCTTTATTTTCCTATATTCAATTCATAACTCAATTATAAAACAAAATTCATATTATAAGTTAAACACCTATAATTTATTTGTTTGCAAAAATCGTTCCTTTGAACTTCATAATTATAAATCTTATAACTTATAAGATTCAATTATTTATCCAAAACCATTCTTTTAATAACTTTATAAATTTTATAAACCTACTGCTTATAAAAAATTCCTTTTATAACTTCACCGTTTATAATTCTATAAATTTCATTTCTATTTATGAAATTCATATACAGTTCATTCTAACACTTATAAAAAACTTTCAAATGTTTTAATTTATAAATATCAATTTATAAATCCTTTATATAAATCAATTTATATCATTCTTTTAAAACATCTTTAATCTCCTTTATAATTTCATCCTTTTGATTTATAAAATAGTCAAATTTTATAAATCCTATATTTCAACTTTTTATAATAAATTCAAAAATCCCGATTAAACTATTTTATAAAATCATTAGCCTCATATTTTCAAAAATAAATCTTTAATCGTATTTCTCAAAATCATAATTTTTATAACATTAAAAATTATAACGTTTATTTATTTATAATGGATCAATTCCAAAAATATTTTATAACGTATTCTTTCAAAAAATCACTTTGAAAATCATTTTAAAAATCCCAAATTTGGTCCAATGATGCTACACACCAAATAGTCAATCACGACTACAAAGACATCATATATCGATATGATAATCCATCAAACATCAAAATATCTGAATTCAAATAAAAACTGTTGAGGAGTCCAGTTGGATCCCCCCAACCTGTTTTCCTGCATCCACAAACATTAGCACAATACCAATTTCGCTCCAGTACGAAATTATCGCGGTATATGGGATTTAAAATATTATCCGCTTAATAGACGGCGCAATAGGGTCTCATCCGCTAAACAAAAAATGCGGGAAATCAATAACTCCAATATATACATATGCCAATATATATATTGCTATTATATATAATATCAATTTCACTGTTTATGAAATATTCGCGGTATATGTTTTTAATAAATAACATCCGCTTACTAACGGCGTATAATGTCTATTTTAACAATCAATAGATAACAATCATCATTCAAACATGCATTCACGTATTTTAAATCTAACTATTTAAAATAAAATCGAAACTGATTCGATTGAGTGAGAAGTTCTCACCTTGATTTCAATTCGTTTTAGCGATTGATTTCGAATAAAATTAAACGGACGTTTAATTTTACACGAAATTTTCACTAACTCCAAACGACTCCAATCCAACTCCATCGCGTAGTGCTCGTCCATACGATTCCAACGCAAAAAATCTCGTCCGAAACGGACCTCGCATCACAAAGATATTGCATTTTAAAGATTATACAATTTATTATAGAATTAAATTTACAATTTATATTTCACTTTAAACCTCAACGCAATCATGGCCGTAGATCCAAGCCCCCCCCCCCCCCCCCCGATCTCCACCCTAGAACGCAAAACCATCTTCATCTTCTTCTACTCACGCACGCGACATGTACAGGCCGCACCCACTTTAGAGTTTTAGGGTTTAAGAATTCGACCTCCTTGCTTGCTTCCACCTCGATCCAAGACCTCCACGCGAATGCTCCTAGCCTCCTCTACCCACGGCATGAACAACCCCCAACTCGGTCGCCCCTAGCACCATCTTTACGCGTGCGAACAGCCCAACTTTGAACTCGAATCCCCATTGATCCACTCGCCTAGAAGCAATCACAACCGTATGGATCTGTAGCTCTTCCCTAGATCTACAACTGTCATGTTGAACGTTTCCTTAATCGATGCTTGGATCGAAAGATTTTTGAGGAGGAAGGGGAGACAATTCTGGCCGTTCATAACATATGGAGGCGGCTAGGGTTTCATATTTTTATTTTATTTTATTTTATGAAGGGTAGGGGCTATTTATAGAATTTCGAACGACACTATTCATCCGGAATTCCCAAACTCCGATTCACGCGCCGTAACCAGCGTTCCTAGGGTTTACCCCACGTTCTGAACACAATGGAACAGGTTTCGAAAGCTAATTCGAACATCTGTGTGAGTTATGGCAACAAACGATCAATTTAAATTAAACCGATTTAAACGATTTTCTAGGCGTTTTAATTTGTACCGGACAAACGGTAAATCCAATTGACACGAAATTTGAAACCTTACAATAATATCACATTACGGATCCGATGAAACTAGTTTCGTCGAAATCCGTGACTTTTTGAAAAATGGCTATTTTAACTCGCCAAATTAAAATTAAAAATAATTCGATGCGTTTCGAGCTGCCACGATCAAACGATAACTCTGATTGCTACGAAAATTGAAATCCGGTAATAACTAACTATTACGGATCCAATGGAACTAGTTTCGTTCAATTCTGAGACTGTTCAAAAATTAACTATTTTCACTAGTCGATTTAATATTAAAATATTCAATTTTCACAAATAAACTTCTAATTCGATTTTAAAAGTTCTAAAATATCGTTCTAACTTCAATATGATAAAATAAAATTTTACAAATCATTTTCAATCATATTTAACCCAATTTTCAATTATTTCCATAGTTTAACATATTAAATTATCGATTTAATTATCCAATTAAATCCAATAATTCAAATTAAAATTTATTCGACTTATAAATTTACTTATTAATATTTAAAATTAATTAGATATCCAAATTTAAATTAATAAAAATTTTGGGTCGTTACAATCTTCCCCCCTTAAAAGAATTTCGTCCTCGAAATTATTAAGTAAGAAAAGTTACAGAATCTATTAATTTTCCAAAATCCATAGTCAAACTTCTTACAATATCTTACTAAGTTTTCAAATCATACTTAGTTATATTTTCAAAAACAACTACTATTGTTTAACTTTCAATTCCCATCAAAGTTAAAATTTTTAAAACTTTCCAATTTTCTCAAAATTTTCTAACGCCTTAAATTTTCGGAAAAATTCGCCATAGTCTCCTTTGCGCGGCTCGATCCGAAAAAAAATGACAGTATATATATCACAAATATACATCTCATCAAGTAATGAGGCATCCCGAAGGGAAAAAGTATAAAAGTACGGTATTTAATCTGAGATATGTACCTTATATTTTATTAGCGAGCATATACGGCTAATATAGCGCGAAAGCGAGCTCCAATTGCGAAGCAAACGCGATCCGCACCTACTAATCACTCAAAAAACAACATGAGAATCATTCATATAGACAATAGTATCGATATACAACATATAGCAACATAATAACTATATATGTCAACATAGCAACTGCAACAAAAGCAATATATTCAACCATCAACCAATTATAATCCATAACCAATAAATATTCATTCATATTCTCATTAATATTCAATGAATTGGTTTTCAATTTAATCACATTTGATTCATTAACTGTGGATGTTTTTACTAACATTCATTTCAATTAGTTTATATTCACTAATTCATATTCAAGTTGGTTCACTTCCAAATCAAATTCAATTCTATTCAAGATTCACTTAACTTCCAATTGAATTCCAATTACATTAACTTCCAATTTCATTAATACTTAATGAATTATATACAATCAACTAACAACCATATAACAACCAATGTATATTAATTACAACCAAATTACTTTACTTATATTCATTCAATTTGGTTTAATTAAATTGATTTTCATTCAATCTTTCAACTTTCTAATAACATTAGATTTTAATGAATTAACACTTACATCCATTATTTCATATCAACTTAATTTACATTCAATTGATTTACATTCAATCCATTAATTCAATTCAATTACTTAAGTTATTTTCCATTTAACAAACATCACTTGGTTTTTACTTAACTTAAATTCCAGCTTATAAATTTATTCAGATTCTCAATTCTAAAGTAAATTTTCATTTAACTTTAAATTTATTTTTATTTACAACTCATATTCATAAATATATTCACATAGTTTCACTTCTTATATATATAAGTTTATTTCACAATTGTAAATTACTTTAATTATAATTCAATTCTTATAGTTCTTTTGCTTATACAATTATTCTTTTAATTAGATTATTCAAACAACTAAACAATTAACTTATATACACTAATAATTCTGAAAAATTATCCCTTTATATATAAAAATATATTCAAGGTAAAATTATTTCATTTACCCAATTTAAAACAATACTGTGTCGAATTGTTCTATTCAAGTGTTTAGAAACCCCTTCGATTCAGTTTCGAGGCTGCGCCGACGAAGGTTCATATACCACTCAACAAACCAATCATCACAATATAAAACAATTTTATATTCATTAACAAATACGCTCTCATAGCTATTATTACACTCAAACTCATTCTAGAGTACTACTGACTCTATCTCTAATGAGTGATACCCAACAGAACCATGGTTGTCGCTTAACCATAAGCTCTGATACCACATTGTCAGGACCCGATTCTTCGTCTTCCGAAAATTCAACATCGATACTCTCTTTATCGACTGCCGAGAAATCGAACGACGGAAAACCGAACACTGAGGGTTTAAGAAAAAGAAAAGAAAGAGAAGAAGAGAGGAGAATATAGAAAATAGATAGAAAAGAAAATAGAAAATAGAGAAAATAGAAGAAAAAGAACGGGACAGAACACAACACAACAATATCAGAATCTCACAATTCGCAGCGGAACAACATATAATAAATAAATGAATAATCTTTAAACAAAGAACTATATCAGTTATTACATTACATTTCATTACATCATCATCAGAGTGTACAACATCATACAACAACAAACAGCGGAAAGAAATACTATATACTAGTAATACGCCATGCCATCCATCTTGCCTCCAGCAACTCCAGAATATCCAGAATATCCTGATAAACCTTAACTCTTGACTGCCCGTGTGAAAATTGGTGGGCACCCAGAGTTTAGGAAGGAAAACAATAAACTCCGAGTCAGTCATGTGACTGGTGTGAGAACTCAAAATAGTTTATTTATCTTTAAAATCAAAGTAGAGGAATATTTTTTAAGTCAATTCGCAATGCTTTTAAAAATGAGACTACCATAAGGCCTCCCGCACACACACACACACACACACACAATGCAAACGCAGAATCGGAGGAGATTTCTCCTTATGATAGTCAAAGATGCTTGATACGCATTTAAAAGAACATTTTATATTATTACTAGTGCATAGTGTAGGAAAAATTCATTTCGAAAGTAGAATATAAATCTTAGCCAACATAGACATTCCGAACTATGCCTACTATAGCTACCATCCAAACAGTGGGGTGCCACCATAAGTGAATGATAGGTTCTACAACTAATACCGTACAAGATCGTATTGTTTCTTTGGATTTCCAACGAATGATCAGGCCAAGGAACTTCCCATTGCCACATGAGAATGCCTCTGGATGGACATTCCCGAGAACCAAATCGGATCTCTACCAACACAAGGCCGGGTTACCCCTAACTGAGTAACAACTGACCGAATATGCCATCCCCCGGTCCTTTGGGACCTTTATCCGAGCGCTCGCAATCAATTCACACAATCATAAAGTGTTTTCAACATGAGTAAGTATCTGGGCTCCATACCATGATACCACCCTTTTCCAGAAGGAAATGCACACATCCTAAATGGCGCTACCCCTCATAACCTTGCTGCTTCTTTCCTGTTTTGACCATTCACGGGGTGTGAGGCTCGACGAAGTCACGTCCACAAAAACATACTTTATACAAAAGCCATGCTTTGGGTCAACAAATGATCACCAAGATAGACGATCAAATAAACGATCCTATCACCAATAATCAACACAATGATCATTTTCAGCAACACTCAGCATGTCACATTACCAAATTGGGAATATATCGCTGATAACCTTCAACTACATAACCTCTGAGCTCGTACGTCTCAAAGAAGGGTGTTAAGCTAAAAGAATAAATTCTTCGCCACCAACAGAAATATATTTGAATGAAATCGGCTTTATATCTCAATTTGTAATGTCAGACATACAATCCATACAAGTCTGTTCCGGGCTCGAACAAAACCGAAGGCACTTCTCACAAAGCCCTTGCAATCCGAGTATTCACAATCCCGATCGAATTTCCCATCACTTAGGAAATCTCTATACCAGGAGCTACCCAGTGCAGAGACAATCGATAGGTCATCCTATCGCTTTCGCAAATACTCGGTCTTCAACACCGATCTTCAAATGCAATTCATAACGACGTATCACATATTCGGAATGGGTTATACGACCCCATGGTCCTTTCCCGGTTAACCCGAATAGTGAGCGCTTATTCAAAAATAAGTGTGGCATTCAAATTCAAACAAATCACATCAATTACCCATTCAAAGGGAAATATTAATAGTCGGTTATTGAACTATCAATGGATATGCACACATCACCAGTTTCCAAATTATTTATTTCTCAAAAATATCTTTACTACATATAAAATTTTCACACTTCAAAAATAAATCAATATTTATTTTTAAACAAATTCTCCTTTTCATTCATAAATTCCATAGTGAATTTATATTCCAAAATATCCATGCATATACGATTTCAATTATTCATTTCAATTTTATCTTCAAAAAGATAAATTCTCAAAATATTCACTTTATATTGGAAAACATTTCCATACTTATTTATTCATAAGTAATTCACAAATTTAATTTATTTTCAACACTTGGAAAATATTCAGTATACTTCAACCGAAATTAAGTATATATTTCATTCTTTAAGGAAATCATTCTCTTAAACATATTTATTTGGGCCAAAACGAATGTTACGTAAAACATCGTTACGACAACCCAAAATCACTAGTATAGGGATTCGAAATTAAAATAGATATATAAATCCCAATACTATACAAAACATTTCCTTTCGAAAATCATTTACTATAACAACAGTGTTATAGTCCACTATTTCCTTTTATTTCTCGAAAACGTCTATTTCAACAATAGATGTTGAAATCTATGGTTTCGAATCTCAACACATTTTAAAACATCGTTAGATCGTTTTAATTCTATTTCAAATATCACATTCAAACAATTTCTTTAACATATTATTCACTATTCAAAAACGTGAATATACTACGTTAATCAATTTCATCATTTCTATTCATTTTATTTTAAAGGATTATTCACAGTTCAAAAACGTGAATATAGCTCCATTTATAAGTTATAACAATTTACTTATCAAAATAAGTCGTTGGTGAATTTATAAAACAACGTTTATAAATTCCTTTATTTTCCTATATTCAATTCATAACTCAATTATAAAACAAAATTCATATTATAAGTTAAACACCTATAATTTATTTGTTTGCAAAAATCGTTCCTTTGAACTTCATAATTATAAATCTTATAACTTATAAGATTCAATTATTTATCCAAAACCATTCTTTTAATAACTTTATAAATTTTATAAACCTACTGCTTATAAAAAATTCCTTTTATAACTTCACCGTTTATAATTCTATAAATTTCATTTCTATTTATGAAATTCATACACAGTTCATTCTAACACTTATAAAAAACTTTCAAATGTTTTAATTTATAAATATCAATTTATAAATCCTTTATATAAATCAATTTATATCATTCTTTTAAAACATCTTTAATCTCCTTTATAATTTCATCCTTTTGATTTATAAAATAGTCAAATTTTATAAATCCTATATTTCAACTTTTTATAATAAATTCAAAAATCCCGATTAAACTATTTTATAAAATCGTTAGCCTCATATTTTCAAAAATAAATATTTAATCGTATTTCTCAAAATCATAATTTTTATAACATTAAAAATTATAACGTTTATTTATTTATAATGGATCAATTCCAAAAATATTTTATAACGTATTCTTTCAAAAAATCACTTTGAAAATCATTTTAAAAATCCCAAATTTGGTCCAATGATGCTACACACCAAATAGTCAATCACGACTACAATGACATCATATATCGATATGATAATCCATCAAACATCAAAATATCTGAATTCAAATAAAAACTGTTGAGGAATCCAGTTGGATCCCCCCAACCTGTTTTCCTACATCCACAAACATTAGCACAATACCAATTTCGCTCCAGTACGAAATTATCGCGGTATATGAGATTTAAAATATTATCCGCTTAATAGACGACGCAATAGGGTCTCATCCGCTAAACAAAAAATGCGGGAAATCAATAACTCCAATATATACATATGCCAATATATATATATTGCTATTATATATAATACCAATTTCACTATTTATGAAATATTCGCGGTATATGTTTTTAATAAATAACATCCGCTTACTAACGGCGTATAATGTCTATTTTAACAATCAATAGATAACAATCATCATTCAAACATGCATTCACATATTTTAAATCTAACTATTTAAAATAAAATCGAAACTGATTCGATTGAGTGAGAAGTTCTCACCTTGATTTCAATTCGTTTTAGCGATTTATTTCGAATAAAATTAAACGGACGTTTAATTTTACACGAAATTTTCACTAACTCCAAATGACTCCAATCCAACTCCATCGCGTAGTGCTCGTCCATACGATTCCAACGTAAAAAATCTCGTCCGAAACGGACCTCGCATCACAAAGATATTGCATTTTAAAGATTATACAATTTGTTATAGAATTAAATTTACAATTTATATTTCACTTTAAACCTCAACGCAATCATGGCCGTAGATCCAAGCCCCCCCGATCTCCACCCTAGAACGCAAAACCATCTTCATCTTCTTCTATACACGCACGCGACATGTACAGGCCGCACCCACTTTAGAGTTTTAGGGTTTAAGAATTCGACCTCCTTGCTTGCTTCCACCTCGATCCAAGACCTCCACGCGAATGCTCCTAGCCTCCTCTACCCACGGCATGAACAACCCTCAACTCGGTCGCCCCTAGCACCATCTTTACGCGTGCGAACGGCCCAACTTTGAACTCGAATCCCCATTGATCCACTCGCCTAGAAGCAATCACAACCGTATGGATCTGTAGCTCTTCCCTAGATCTACAACTGTCATGTTGAACGTTTCCTTAATCGATGCTTGGATCGAAAGATTTTTGAGGAGGAAGGGGAGACAATTCTGGCCGTTCATAACATATGGAGGCGGCTAGGGTTTCATATTTTTTTATTTTTTTTATTTTATGAAGGGTAGGGGCTATTTATAGAATTTCGAACGACACTATTCATCCGGAATTCCCAAACTCCGATTCACGCGCCGTAACCAGCGTTTCTAGGGTTTACCCCGCGTTCTGGACACAATGGAACAGGTTTCGAAAGCTAATTCGAACATCTGTGCGAGTTATGGCAACAAACGATCAATTTAAATTAAACCGATTTAAACGATTTTCTAGGCGTTTTAATTTGTACCGGACAAACGGTAAATCCAATTGACACGAAATTTGAAACCTTACAATAATATCACATTACGGATCCGATGAAACTAGTTTCGTCGAAATCCGTGACTTTTTGAAAATTGGCTATTTTAACTCGCCAAATTAAAATTAAAAATAATTCGATGCGTTTCGAGCTGCCACGATCAAACGATAACTCCGATTGCTACGAAAATTGAAATCCGATAATAACTAACTATTACGGATCTAATGGAACTGGTTTCGTTCAATTATGAGACTGTTCAAAAATTGACTATTTTCACTAGTCGATTTAATATTAAAATATTCAATTTTCACAAATAAACTTCTAATTCGATTTTAAAAGTTCTAAAATATCGTTCTAACTTCAATATGATAAAATAAAATTTTACAAATCATTTTCAATCATATTTAACCCAATTTTCAATTATTTCCATAGTTTAACATATTAAATTATCGATTTAATTATCCAATTAAATCCAATAATTCAAATTAAAATTTATTCGACTTATAAATTTACTTATTAATATTTAAAATTAATTAAATATCCAAATTTAAATTAATAAAAATTTTGGGTCGTTACAGCCAGGGTCAAATGACAAATTCGATTGCTACGAAAATTGAAATCCGATAATAACTAACTATTACGGATCCGATGGAACTGGTTTTGTCGAATTCCGAGAATGTGCCTTAGAAGGCTATTTCTAAATATCGATTAAAACGATATAATTTCAAACCTGAACAAATCATTCCCAAATTCAATTCTGAAGCTTCTGTTATCTTCAATATCATCAATATAAATTTTCTAAGCCTTAAAAATACTTTTAACAAGCTTAAAATTGAAGATTCAAATTTTTACCCATCATTAATAAATTAAATTCAATAATTTAATTGCCAAACTCATAGTTAATTTTGAAATTCAAGTTAAACTAACTTCCAAATATTTAAAATCAAATAAATATTCCATTTCAAATGTTCAAATTTCTTGGGTCGTCACATACGGTAGCATGCACAATGATTTCAATACAATCATGTGTTAATGTTAATAATATTTGGATACATAAGATAATTTATAGACACTGGTCTTTATTATTAGTAGTCGATAACATTCATTTTTACTTTATTAATCAAGCAATTTAACTATTGTATAGTGCAAAATATCTATTGTCATGCCATGAATTTATTATGTTTTGCGCATCTACTAAATAAGTATTCTTACATGATTTGCATTCTTTACCATTTAATATAATATGCAACACTAGATCTTAAACGTAGTATTTATTTAAGTTTTATTTTCTCTTTCCAGTTCATAATATGACAAACATAACTAAGCTTGAGTTTAAAGCTTTTGACATATTTGAAGACAACTATTTGCCATGAATATTGGATGTTGAGATCCACTTGCAATTTCAATATTTAGAAAATGCAATTAAAAATGATAATAATATGTCCAGTTGGACAAAGCAAAGGCTTTGATATTTTTAAGATGTCATATCCATGACAACCTTAAAACAAAATTAACTTAAAAAGACCCTCTCCACTTATAAAACTCCCTAAAAGAGCATTATAACCATCAGAAGACGGTCATACTTTCAAAATACCTGGCAAGAGTGGTTGAACCTAAGGTTTCAAGACTTCAAATTTATAAGGGAATATGATTTTGCTATGTTTAGAATTACTTCTAAACTGAAATTGTATAAAGAAAAGGTAAATGATTCATAAATGCTTGAAAATGCATTTTCAACATTTCATGCTTCGAATATACTCCTGCAACAGCAATATCGAGAGCATCATTTTGCAAAATATTTTAAACTCATAGAATGTCTATTAATTGCTGAGCAAAATAATGAATTATGTATTAAAAATCACTCCTTAAGACCAAATGGTTCAGCCGCATCACCAGAAGTTAATGCTAATTTTTCCCACTTTGAAAGGGGTTGAGGACATGGTCATGGACATGGATATAGCTCCAATAATGGCGGTTATGGTGGTTTTAGAAATAACAAAACTACTAAATTTAAAAGGCAACAAAAGAAAAGCGAGTCTGAAAAGAATAATGATCCAGCTCTAGAAAATAAAAAAATGACGAGGAAGTTAGTTATAGATGTGGACGCTTTGGTAACTGGTCACATATATGTAGACCATCAAAGAAAAAATTGAGAATACCAACGTTCGAAGAATATTGAGACAAATAATACCAAAGGATCGTTTGATAACACTAACTTAAAGTTTGATGATTTCTTCGAAGATGATGATGGAAATTTCATAGATGATGAAAATCTCAATGTATTGATTGATGATATGACCAATCTAATCAACTAGAAGCAGCATGAAACTTATTATATGGTTTCTGTTTTATTTTATTATCTTGTATTAATAAGTTAGTTTGAAGTTGGTGCTTTATTTTCTTTTAGGTTTCATTGTACTAGTTAAAATAAAGTGTGTTGATGGATGTTGGTTTTGATTAGTAATTTGTTTTGAAATCCTTTTAGAAAGCTTAAACATTTAATTATGTTTACAACTTTTTTAAATAATTGAATAACTATATTGCCTTTAATAAATTCTTAAGGTATGGACCTTCAATATTTGAGTGATGGTATATGCAATAGGCAGTGCAAATACTCAAACGATTTTGAAAAATTAGAAAATTTTCTCTAAATTATCTGATATATTTCAGCTAAAGTTTCCAACATAGTTGGATCTGCTAATATAATTGAAGGATCCGAAAGAGCCCATATAGTATTACCAAATGGTACACATAGCTTCATTCAAAATGCATTATACTCGGACAATTCTTAAAGAAACCTGCTAAGTTTTAAGGATATAAGAATGAATGGTTATCATATTGAAACTGTAAATAAAAACAACAAAGAATATCTTTGTGTTATTTATAAAATTGAAAGCTAGAAGCTTATTTTTGAAAAAATTGGTACAATTTCAAGTGGATTATATTTCATGAAAATTGATATATTGAATCCAACTCTATAAACATGAGCTAGAAACTCACAATTACAAAACATTGATTCTTTGGCATGATTTCTTGGGTCATCCTGGGTCAACTATGATACGTAAAATAGCTAAAAACTCAAACGGACATGATTCATCAAACCAATTTAATTTAACAAGTGATTACTTATGTACCCCATGTGTACAAGGAAAATTAATCACTCAACCTTCATATAGTAAAGCCACTTCTTAATCTCCAACATTTCTACAAAAAATCCCAGATGATATATGTGGTCCAATCCACTCTAAATGTGGACCATTTGAATATTTTATGTTATTAATTGATGCATCAACTTTTTGGTCACATGTATATTTGATTTCTACAAGAAATATGACATTTGTCAAATTACTTGCTTAAATAACCAAACCGAAATCACACTTTCATGATTATAAGATTAAATCAATTCAACTGGATAATGCAAGATAATGTACTTCTCAAGTATTTGATGATTATTGCTTATCATTGAGAATTGAAGTTAAACATCCAATAGCTCATGTTCATGCTCAAAATGGTCAAGCAGAATCATTAATTAAGCGTCTGTAACTTATTACAAGATCATTGCTTATGCAATCAAAATTATCCATTTCAACTTGGGGATGTGCAGTTTTGCATGCATCAAAATTGGTTTGATTAGAACAACATCTTGTCATCAATTTTCACCATCATAGCCTTTAACCAGATCTCAAACTAATATTTCACATTTACTAGAATTTGGTTGCGCTGTGCGTGTACCCATTAGTTCTCACTTTGTACTAAAATGGGTCCTCAGCATAGGTTGAGAATTTATGCTGGACTTGATTCGTCTTCGATAATTCATTATTTCGAACCTCTTACAAGTGATGTTTTCACTGAAAGGTTTTTAGATTATAAATTCAATGAGACAATTTTTCCCCCATTAGGGGGAGAAAAGACCGACCCAGTAGAACGACGTAAAATATCATGGAATAATCCATCTCTGTCTCATTTGGACTCACATACCAAACAATGTCAATATGAGATATGAATTATTTTACATCTTCATAATATTGTAAATTAAATTCCAGATGCATTTAATGATGCTGCAAAAATAACCAAATCTCACATTCCAGCAACAAATGCACCAAGTAGAATTAAAGTCCCAGAAGGGCCAAAGTTGAATATAGCAATAACTGAATCTACAGTAATACAAAAGCGTAGAAGACTCATTGGTTCAAAAGATTTGATGCCTATAAAAAGAAAATATAATGAAAAATCATCGATTGATAAACCTTCCGAAGAGGTTATAAATGATCCAAAAGATCACTTAAATGAAAATTCCATTTCTCCTAAAAATGCCAATGGAACTATTATCCTAAAAGAACTAATAAAGGCTTCCAAAATTAAAATAGTATCTAATAATAATGAGATCTCAATATTTTATACGACCCATGAATAAATGCGGGACCAAAATAAAATTATAATTGATGTTGTATTCTCATTTGCAGTGCTACCAAAATAAGTGAAAGTCATGAAGATTGTTACCACCAATTCTCACTCCAACCTTGTCGAAACCAAGATGAATAGAAGTGAAGGAAGTACAAGAGATGATAGCACCAACAAAGCCTTTCGAAGGAGTCGAAAGAAAGCTAAAGCCAAAATTCAGATATGTCATAAGCTTTCGAATGGGTTGAAGCGGTCAAAAGCACCCTTTCACTTCAATTGCTTTCTTTCGAAACAGGTGCTTTCGCCTACATGAAGATGTTTAGAATAAGTAAAGGAATACCTTTCAAAGGTAGCAAATAACAACCACTCACATGCGCGCCAAACCTTTCGAAATCAAAGGTTTCGCCTTTATTCAAACTACTAGAAAGAAGCTTTGTTGGAATAACCCCTTCGAAAGCATAACTAAGCCTATCAAACCGGTCGAAGCCTTTAACAACTACGAGGGGTACTGCATCAATTCACAAGCATGTATTCGGAAGTTACCTTCCATGTTGAAACCCTCAACATTTCAACACCTTCGGAACCTCAAAGAACAACCCATGACAAAGTTAAATGCTCATGCCTCTTCTTATTTGCAACAACAAAGCAACACAAGGAGAAAATGCTCATCTACCCCTTTCGATGAAAACAAAAGCACTCGACTCCATTCAAATGCAATGCAGAAGGATATACAAATGTTAAAGGTGACGGAAGTTCTACAAGGCCGCCTTTTGACCAGGTCAAAAGCATTGAGTCGAAAGGTGCCAACCCACACCTATATATAAGACCCGAGGGGTCTGGTTTGGGGATCTGAATTCTTTCACTCCACTCTTGTATCTTCTAAAAGTTATAAACCTTGGTTTTTAAATTAGATTGAGAATTTGATCAGTTTGTACTACTTGAGTTTAATGAGAGGAAGGTTATGGAATTTTGGGAAATTTGGCTGATTTGATATCTCTGTTAAATTCAGTTCATAATTTTCTTATGTCGACTTGATTGAAGAACCACAATTAGAGTGAGTCGAAGCCTTTAGTTTAACCAATATCCTTAAAGCCTTAACTTCTACACTCAAGTTGTTGAAAGGTTAGCTTTCGAAGAAGTCGAAACCAATCTATCCAACCCATATCCTTAAATCATTAAAGCTAACCTTAGAGTTTCTTCAACTGATTCGAAAGGGGGTTTTCGACAGAGTACTAAAGTAGATTAACTAGTTCAAAAGGCAATATAAGAAGGGTTTTCAGTGTTTCGTCTAAATCGAAAGGTCCAATAAGAAGAAGCATCAATCACAATAACTTATGCAAAAGGAAAATTGAAGAGGATAGAATGGGTTATATCCATCTTAACCTGATTAAGAAGTGCCAACTACCTTCATCTTTTTGAAAGAAGGTTTCAAAAGAGCTACATACACTTTGAATTCAACTTTGTGGTTTTGATAAGTTTTCTTGTTAACATTTAAACGCTAGAAGGAGGGCTCAAACCTCTGACCTTGTTGAACTTTCAACTCCACTTACCACTAACCCGATCTTATTCAAGCCTACCTACTTTAAACTTTACATCATCATGTTTAGCAAAGTCAAAAGATCCGAGCAAGGATCCTCAGATTCACATCTAATTAGATTCTCCCACGGAACGATTAATGATTCAAATCTACATGAAGAATAATTGTTAAGAATGGAGGTCTTAAGGATCATAAGGAAAAGGAAAGTTGAATCTTATGATCCAATAATGGAGTTTAAACCATTTTCATATTGGTCCCACCCATATCTTTGCCTTAGGAGAAAAGAAAAATGAAAGTGATTAATTGTTTGATCAAATGAGGAAAACAATTCAATATTATGCCAAAGGCACAATCTTTGAAGAAGAAATGATAGCTGATTATAACGCCTTTGCATACAGATGGCATTAAGCAACAAGTAGGACACTACCAACACAAGAACTTCAAAGGGTTTTATAAAGAAAACTAGTCAATGAGGGTGAAACTCCAGAACTAAGTAATAAAATATCTAGAAACCATCCTTAAAAGACAAGTTAAAGTCAAGACTTCTTAAGGAACGCAATTTGACAACATCAATCGGGAATATTTATCTATTAACCAAGGAAGAGCTCAACTATTGGCCATCACAAAAGAAAAAACCTAAATATAAATGAAATCTACGAGGATCCTATTGCCACTACCATATGATGAATGATCATGAAACATATCAATGCAGAACACTCGAAGGAATGGTTATCAACTTTTTCAGACAAGGCAAATTAATGAGTTTGTAAAGAGATCCTATATGAAGTCAATAAAGAACTGATTTACTAAGAAAAATCTACATGGTTGGGAGTAAAATTATCCTTGCACTTGGACATTACCTTAAACGGTAAAAGCCTTTGTTCACGTCGAATTGGCTAGGTCAAAGCACCTCCTAAGAGAGGTTAGAATAAACCTTATCCGAGCCATGCTATGGCTAGGGTAAAGCATCAAAAAGCCCTTGACCACGCTACGCTATGGCCAGATCAAGATGCCTCCTGAAGGGAGGACGAAGTAAGCCCTTGGTCCCGCCACGCTAGCCTGGCCAAGGCATCGAACAAGCCCTTTATCGTGCTATGCTATGGCCAGGTCAAGCTACCTCATAGAGGGAGGACGGAGTAAGCCCTTGGTCCCGCCATGCTATGGCCTAGCCAGGGCACCAAACAAGCCCTTGATCGCACGCCGCTATGGCCAGGTCAGCCTCCTAGAGGGAGGTTGGGTAATCCTTAATCCTGCTTGTGGAAAAGCAAACCAATTTTCCCCGACAATAATGAATTACGACGTCCAAGCCCGAGAAGCGGCATACTAAACAATGAACTAAGACATCCAAGCTCGAGAAGCGGCATATCAAAAAATGGAGTAAGACGTTCGAGGCCAAGAAGCGGCATGGCAAACAAGAAAAATATACAAGGCCTAAAAGGGTAACACAGTTTAGAAGAATCAAAACCCAAGGAGTGGTACAGAACAAGATGCTTCAATAAGAATCTACAGCCTCCAACTAGTCATCAAAGAAGAATTTTTGAATTTCACTCATTAATACCCGAATCTGGGTTTTTGGTCTTTCATTATGGAGTTCATGACTGGACTTAATAATACCCGAATCAGAGTTCGGGTCTTTAGTAATAATTTATGGTCTTTATCTTACCCGAATCTGGGTTTCGGGGAGATTACTACTAATTGCTAAACTTTACTCATTAATGCCCGAATTTGGGCTTAAGATTTCTATTAAGAAGATTATTATTATGGACTTCTGGTTATCATCCATTAATACCTGAATCTTGGTTACGTATTCTCTAACGTTTTAATTTCATTTATTAATGCCTAAATTTGGGTCACAGGACTTCTACTGTAAACTTTCAGACAATGATTTTTGGACTTCTATTACACGATTATTATTGACTATCTCTAGAAGATGAATAACTAAAGCCAGAATAGAATTTCTGGTTCTCCATCATTGGATTTCTGGTATTCTATCAATTTGATTGAAATTGAATTCCTGGTTTTCTCTCATTGCCACCAAAGATGGGTTTCAAAATAATCAACCGTATTCAATTACTTTTCACTCATTATCATATGTTAACATAAAGATCTTTTAAACTCCGTAAGTAATATGGATAAACTTCTATATATATTTCAAGCGAATGATAAGGAGAATTGTTCACTTTGTGCTTTTTAGGAAAAGAAGATTAATGAAGAGGATTGAGAGATCCAACAAATACAAAAGTCATAGTACAAATTAGCAGAAAGCTGATTTAGAAACATTATTATAAGAGAGGACTGCAACCCATGTGATATTTACAAAATTTTCATTGTTTACATATTTTATAAAATTATTTACAAACATATGATACAAATATCAAATCTTGAATAGCCTTATCTAGATTTTCGATAATTAAAGGATCAACGATATGACGAATTGCAATATGAAGAACTTCCTTAATCTTCTTCTCTTTTTTCCTTATCTTCTCGGCATCATCCATAGATTCAATGTTGTCCTTTAAAGCACGATTAAAGGCTTTGTTTGCACCTTTGAGAGTTTTATTTTCCCTTTCTAAACCAGCATTACACATCCAAAGAGGATACTTTTCGCGTTTAAGTTTCTGAATCTTAGTTGCATACTCATTTATGCGCTGCGAGTATCTCACTCTCTATTGTTCATCAAAATATTTCATTATCTCAAATTTAACCTTCCTGCACCATTCTCCTACTACCTTTTCATCTAAGCCAGGAGGAGGACTAGTCATAGCAGGAAACTTTTGGATGGCAAGGAAAGTAGGCCTTGTTAATTTTGCAACAAATGTAATAATGGAAGAAGTTAGTGAATCGATGTTTTTATGTGTTTTCCCATGATGAATTCAAACGATTCACATTGAGTTTAACTGTCTTTTAACTTAGTCTCCAAATCACTAATTTGCTGGAGAAGTTCTGACATCTTATGGTCAAAACCGATTGAAGGATTTGATTTGATTTAATTTGACACTTTAATATGGAACTCATTTCATTCTTACTCTTAACATCTGCTTCTAGATTGGCAATCTGATCATTGAGATTTCTAATGATTGTATTTTGAAGCAAATATCTTCTATGCCATTCTAGAGGGTTGGCATTGTTTTGAAAGCGAATGGACAAAGGATCGCTTAGAAGCTTTCTCTTTTCAATATCTACTAACAACCTATCTCTAATACTGATAAAGCGAGATATTGAATCTAGTGAGAGTGGCATTGTAGATAACTGTAACTCCTATTTGAACAAAAAAAAAGAAAATAAAGTTAAGAGTCGAATAATCAATTTCCTTTACTATAACAATAAAAGATTACCACTTAAGTAGAAATGAAACAAAAATGTACATTTGGACATTTGTTGTAACAACCCACTTTTTTTACGATTGTATAATTAAATATTTTATTTAAGTCAAGAGGGGAGATTAGAAATTCCTAAACCCTAAATTCTTAGGAAATTCAAATTCTAGTTCCAAAATCAAAGAGAAGCTTAGGTAAGCGTCCTCTTCATCTTCTCCATCTAAATCTCTCTTCAATTTTTAGAAATTCCTAAACACTAACTTAGAAAATTCATTTCATTTGATAATAGATTGCAGATTCTTGAGGTCTTGTTGAAGAGGAATTGGTCTTGCTTTGTTTTAGAGATTTTCATTTGTTGTTTTTGGGTTTAAAGGTGAGTTCTTGAACTCATATCTATGTCCATATCTTTGACAGTTATTCGGTATGAATTTCTAACATCTGTTTCATGTCCATTTGCTTCTGAATTGAATTGGTTTGGTGAATTTTTTAATTTTTCGCATTTTGAAGTCCAAATCTATGAAAATCCTTATATGACTGTTGGATATGTTGTTCGGAGTGTTTTGATGAGCCTATAGGGCTTGGTTGTCATTTGGCGTAAATCCCTAGACTCCGTTGCTCGTCCGATCACTCCCGAACCAATTTGGCCATTAATTGCCAAGGCTGATTTTTCCTCTGAGCTTTAGCTCAGACGTCTGGGACATCGAAATAAAAATTCCAGATGTATAGCTCAGACGTCTGGGCGATATGGAATGAAAATTCTAGTCTTTCATCTTAGACGTTTAGGAAAACCACCAGGCGTTTGGAGTTGTAAAATTCAGCCATTTTCCTGTTTTATGTGGCTTTCTGTTTTATATCGATTTTTGGTCGATCCAATTGGTTGTTGTCATTTGTTATCGTCTTTGATGACTTATTTCTGGATTTTTGGGAATATCCATTTGATGGATACGATATCGATTTTCATGGTTTCAATTCACGTGTTTGTATGTGAATTTTTGATGATTGATTGTTTTACAGTCATTTCTGTGATTTGTCACTTTAAAATACAATGATTTCTATACTAATAGTAAATACTCTAACTCTTTCATGAAAATGATTTCAACGTTACTTTTAATACAAAGCTCGTTTTTAAAACCGTTTTCTTATCTATTAGTATATATAAATCTTTACCTCATTCGTATGAGAAATCTAAATAAATGACTCAGCAAAACAAGTGGTATGAAATGCTTGCGTTTTCTTTGTCGGTTAATTCTTAGACTTGTTCGATTGAACTCTTGTGACAATTTTCAATTGGAAATCTACAATTTATTCGTAAATATTTGAGTTAAGCCAGTGGTTATGAGACATGAAGCTAAACTCATTTATTTACTATCATAGTGTAATTCACACTTTTTATTGGTCAATGATGATCATTTTATGGTTTAGACTAGCGATATGAGATGTCTTTTTGTCCACGTGGAGGACTGTACCCCGTTCCATTGAGCTTCGTCTCATTTTTATAGGCTAGCGACCTACGGATTTATGGTGTTTGGTTCATTGGGTGTACCATTGTACTGCGTTGTTTTTCCAACTTATCAGGTTCATTGGGCGTACCGTTGTACTACGTCGTTGCTTCAAATTGTTTGAGTTTTAGGTGCCTCGAGGTACCGTTTTACTACGCTGTTGCACCAGCTCTATGGTTAACGACCATGGGATAGCATTCCATTTGTGATACACGTGTTGGTGAGTTTTCATGCTCCCATTTTTGATAGGCCTCCCCCTTTGTGATTTCTGAATTTCTAATTGATGATTTATAGAATTTGTGTTTCACAAATTTTTTTGATTTATAATGATAAATTTTATCAATATTTGTGGTTTGCTGAATAAAATAAAGAATATGACCTTTTTGGTGTATGAGAAATTTTGAGATATTATATGATTTTTGTTGTTATCATATATATTTGTCATATCTCTTATCCTATCTCATTTTATATGATATTTATAGCTAGACTGATCCGTTTATTATTTTTCTTCTCAAATAATACTGGGGTCAGACTGAGGTGTGCAGGTGCTTCCACTTGACTTCTTAGCAGGGACTAGCTTTTGACTTTTGGTAACAACTTTAGCTTAGTAGTTTTTGTTTTTATACATTCGAGATATAGACTCCTTGGTGTATACATATTCTTTTGTCTAGCACTTGTACCTATTCTTTTGTAATGTAGTGGATCTTGCATGACCACTACTTTGATGTACACTTCTATGTGTTATATTCATATCTATTTCACCTTAGTGATATGAATATCTGTGATTGATTTTGTGTTATGCTTATTTTATATTTATTTTTCGAACACCACATAGTCACAGTGTAGTAGCTTTGAGTTTGCATTTTATATGTTGGATTTCCTCTTGAAATGAAATGTATGATATTTTATCTGGCATATCGATACTCTCTCAAACCAATGACACAGATGGTCGCTCCTCAAAAGCCTTATTCTTCGTGCTAGTTGACGGCTTTACCCCGTAGTGTCCTTGGCTATTGTGAGTATAGAGGTAGGGCATCATAGCTTGGTATCAGAACCCAATTTTGAAACAATATAAAATATTATGAAAGGGATCATTGTCCTAAGTCTCTTTTAGATATCGCGCCTTAGGATTTATATGAGTCTTAGGACCCGTTCTATCCTAATTTATTTTATGATGCCTTGTTTTACCAATCAAGTTTGTCTGATATTCTTTCTAAGAATAACCTTTTTCCTCTTCTTTGTTTCTTTCTTTCTTAAAGAAGAGAAATGGTTAGACCTGACCGTCCCAGCCCGGTCAATCCAGTGCTACTCCTCAGGATGGTGTATTCATGTCTGCAAAACAACTTTTAGATCTTGTAAAGAATGCTCAAGCCGCTGGACACAAACCTGAACCTACTCATCTTGAATACGATTTTGCATGCTTATGCAGTGAGTATACCAATTTGGATGGAAGGCCATTTGTGGGTTCTGAAAGCATTATAGAAGTCCAAGCTTTGCTTAGATCATGTGACCGCATCTTTTCTCGCATGAATCTTATAGACCTACATCGAGTCCAGTGGTTTCTAGCATGCTCCAGGAAAAAGCATTAGATTGGTATGAGTTTTTTTTGATTTTAGAAATTGTTGAAGCGGATCTAACTTGGGAGCAATTCCAGGAAAGGTTCGAGTTGAAGTTTGTGCCGAAAGCTGAAATAGTAACTTTATCCTAACACTTTATTGACCTTGTTCAAGGTGAATCATCTGTGACAGACTACGTCGCATCTTTGAAATCCCTCTCTAAATATGGGCCCGAGTATATTAATAACCCATTGAAGAAAAATCAAAGGTTTACTTATGGGTTGAATAGGAATCTCAAAAATTCTTTACTTCTGAAATCAGAAGTTTCTTTCGATCAGCTTGTCGATATCGTTCTTTGACTTGAAGAGGCTGATAAAGAAAGTGATGTTGAAGTTATGGTTGCCAAACAGAACTTCAACATCAACAAGAAGAGGCCTATTAATTTCAAGCCTAGTCCCAACAAGAAAGGGAAGCAAGCAACTTCGATAGCAAAGACTTCTACTCCTAGTCATGGACAATGCCACAATTGTGATTCTAAGGACCATTATGTTAATGGGTGTCGAAACCCTTTTTTTGTCATTATTTCAAAAGTTTGGGTCATCTTTTATCTTCATGCCGCAAACTTCAAGGCAAGAAGGAGGAAGAGCTAAATTTTATGCAAGCTCCTAGCAACACTTCTCTTGGTCAAGGTATTTCTCATTCTATCCTTGATGGCATTATTATGTTTCGTGATCATCCTATTCGAGTTCTTTTTGACACGGGTGCATCTCACTCTTCTATATCAAAAGAACTTGTTGATACTTTTTCTTTAAATGTTATGGGCTTGATGAATTCACTGAAAATTGCGAATCCGGTTGGTGGATCCGCAACACTCAGTTTATTTGTAAAGATGTCGACATTATTTTATGTGATTATGCTTTTCGAGCCGATTTGCATGTTATGCGTTACTTAGGTTTTGGAATGATTTTGAGAATGGGTTGGCTTAACCGTTATGAAGCCCACATCCTACGTCCCGAGAAGACTATATATCTTCGACATCCCCAATTTGTTAAGCAGATTTCTATTGTTCTTAAAGATTCAGATTCCAATTCGGCAGCATTCTTATATTCTCTAAATCCTCATGATAACGATAATGATGATGAGGAAGATGTCATTTTCCTCATTCACGTTGTTCGTGAATTTCCCAATATATTTGAGCCCGTTTTAGGATTACCCCCTAAGCGAGCAATTGAGTTCAAAATTAATCTAATCCCTGGAGCTTCACCTATCACTCGTCTTCCTTATCGTATGTCCAGTAAGGAAAATGATGAGATGCGTAAGAAATTATCCCAATTGAAAGCGAAGCAGTTTATTCGTTCTAGTTCCTCTCCTTGGGGAGCTTCAACTATTTTTGTCAAGAAATCCGATGGTAAACTTAGGCGCATTGACTACCGCAAGCTTAATGATCTCACCGTCAAGAATAAATATCCTTTACCTCGGATTGATGATCTATTCGATCAACTTAGAGGTGCTAGAGTCTTTTCACAGTTAGATTTAGCAACAGGTTTTCATCAACTTCGTATTACAAAGGATAACATTCCTTTGACATCGTTCCATACTCCTTATGGATCTTATGAATGGTTTGTTATGCCATTTGGTTTAACGAATGCTCTAGCTTATTTCATTGACCTTGTGAATCGAGTTTTCGAAGACTACTTCAATCGATTTATCCTCATCTTTATAAATGATATTCTTATTTATTCTAAAACCGAGGAAGAGCATGAAAAACATCTTCGGATTGTGTTGGAAACTCTTAGGAGCAATCAATTGAAAGAAAGTTTTTCTAAGTGCCACTTTTGGCAATCTCGTGTGAAATTTCTAGGAAATATTATTTCCGAATCCGGAATTTTCGTGGATCCTTCAAATATAGAAGAAATTCAAAATTGAAAGAGATCGGAGAGTGTGACAGAAATTCGTAACTTTCTTGGATTAGAGGGCTATTACCGTTGGTTCATAAAAGACTTTTCTAAAATTTCCTACCTCTCACTAGTTTGAGAAAGAAGGGAGTTAAGTATATTTGGTTAGACAAATGTGAAGCTTCATTTTAGAAATTAAAAGAACTCCTTTTCGATGCTCCTATTCTTGTGACTCTCGAAGGAAATCAAGACTTTATTGTTTATAACGATGCTAGTCGTGTTGGTTTGGAAGCCGTTCTCATGCAAAGGGAATGTGTTATCGCTTATGCTTCTAGGCTATTAAAGCCTGCCGAGACTAGATATTCCACTCATGATTTAGAGCTCGCAGCTATTGTTTTCTCCCTTATAATTTGGCGTCAATTTCTTTTAGGAGAGAAATTTGTTCTCTACACCAATCATAAATCTTTGAAGTATTTATTTTCCAAAAGTAACTTAATTTGCGTCAACAACGTTGGCTTGAATTCCTTGCATCTTATGATCTTGATATTCTCTATACTCAGGGAAATCGTGTTACCGATGCCCTTAATTGTAAGCAACAAGCGATTGTTTCTTTGACGATATGCAAATGGAATGATCTCGAGACCTTGTCTACTTGTGAGATTCGAGATCGTGGACCCAATTCATGTTCACCTCTTGTTTTATGTAGCCTTGAGGCTCATCCTTCTCTTTTAGACCGCATTTTTGAAGCTCAAAAGCTAGATCCTGAATTGGCTCTTCTTAGCCAAGCTGTAGGCATAAGATTGATATTAATGGTCTGAAAGACTTTGAAACCGATGCTCGTGGCAGCATTCGAAAATTTGGTAGACTTATCGTGCCAAATATTAGCAATCTTCGTAAAGACATTCTAGAAGATTCTCATCGTTCTAAATTTACCATTCATCCCTGTAATAGTAAAATGTACGCAGGCATGAAGCGACTTTATTATTGGGATGGAATGAAATCCGATATTGCTAACTTTATTAAGCATTGCATGACTTGCCAACTCATAAATGCCGAGCATCAAAGGTCGGTGGGTTATTGTAACCTTTGGACATTCCAATTTGAAAATGGGATCAAGTCTCCATGGACTTTATAAATGGTCTTCCCCGTTCTCGTTCGGGTCATGATAGTGTATGGGTGATTGCAGATAGACTTACAAAATCCGTCCATTTTATTCCCTTTCGGTCCAATCGGACGGTACCTCTCTTGGCCAAACTCTATGTTAGAGAAATTGTTAAATTGCATGGAGTCCCTACTTCTACTGTTAGTGATCATGAAATATTGTTTACTTATGGATTTTGGAAAGGTCTTCAAAACGCTTTGGCAACGAAGCTTAATTTTAGCATGGCTTATCATTCTCAGTTTGATGGACAAACCAAGCGTGCGAATCAAGCTCTTGAAGATCTTCTTCGTGCATGTGTTCTTGATTTTGGGGAAAGTTGGGAAGATCATATTTTCCTTGTTGATTTTTTTTACAATAATAGCTTCCAATCTAGTATTGGTTTGGCGCCTTTCGAGGCACTCTACGGAAGGCCATGCCGATCTCCTTCTTATTGGCTTGAGACTGGCGAGAAGCTGGTTATAGATCCATATTTTATTCCTGATTCCGCAGAAAAAATTAACCTTATTCGTCATAGGATGAAAGAAGCTCAAAGTAAACAAAAATCCTATGCCGATAACCGAAGAAGGAATTTGGAATTTTTTGTGGGAGACTTGGTGTTTATTCATGTTTCACCTATGAAGGGTGTTGTGCACTTCAATCGATTGGGAAAATTAGCACCTCGATATAATGGCCCATTTCCCATCGCTGAACTCATTGGTTCAGTGGCTTATCACCTTTTATTACCGGCTCAATCTTCTGCTATTCATGACGTATTCCACGTCTCTCAACTACGGAAATGCCTTAGGGATTCCGATTCAATTCTTGTGCCCGGTGTTATTGAAGAAATTGACGTTTCACCTAATTTGACTTATGAGCAACATCCTATTCATTTCATCGCTACGGAGGTTAAATGCTTTCGAAATAAAGATGTTCCACTCATGAAAGTTCAATGGTCCTCAAATCCTAAGGATTGTTCTTGGGAATCCAGAGAATTCATCGAGCGAACACATCCGGACTTACTTTCTTGTGCTCCTTAAAGTGAACTTCTCACTTCAAAATTTTCTTTTTGTTGGCATGCTTTTATGGCTGTTACTCTTTATTTTCTTCTTAATTATTATGAGGATGCAATTTCTTTAAGGAGGAGAGTATGTAGCAACCCACATATTTTACGATTGTATATTTAAATATAGCATCGTTGGTCGGATTAATGTTCGAAATGCTACTTTTTGGAAACAGTCGAATTAGGACTCAAGACCACTTCCATTAAGTTCAAAATGGCGCTTGCGACCTTTTTGAGTAGAAACATTGATATGTTTGGAGTTGATTAGTATTTTGATACTTACATTTGGGGCTTTGGTTTTGGGTTTCAGCCCACTAACCTAAAGAAAGAACCCAACTACTCTACAATAATAACTCCCACTCCACTCCTCTTTATTCATTCATAACATTTCCTAACACTCAAGCAAAATAAAAAAATTGAGGAAAAGATGAGGGATTAGAAATTCCTAAACCCTAAATTCTTAGGAAATTCAAGATTCGAGTTCCAAAATCAAAGAGAAACTTACACAAGCATCCTCTTCATCTTCTCCATCTCAATCTCTCTTCAATTTTTAAAAATTCCTAAACCATAACTTTGGAAATTCATTTCATTTCTTAATAGATTGAAGATTCTTGAGGTCTTGTTGAAGAGGAATTGTCTTGCTTTGTTTTAGAGCTTCTCATTTGTTGTTTTTGGGTTTAAAGGTGAGTTCTTGAACTCACATCTATTTCTATACCTTTGATAATTGTTCGGTATGAATTCCTAACATCTATTTCATGTCCATTTGCTTTTGAATTAAATTGGTTTGGTGAATTTTCTAATTTATGGCATTTTGAAGTCAAAATCTCTGAAAATCCTTATATGGATGTTGGACATGTTATTCAGGGTGTTTTGATGAGCCTATAGGGCTGGTTTATCGTTTGGCATAAATCCCTAGCCTCCGTTGCTCGTCCGATCGCTCCCGAACCGATTTGGCCATTAATGGCCAAGGCTGATTTTTGCTTTGAGCTTCAATTCAGACATCTGATATAACACTCAGACGTCTGTGCCATCGAATAAAAAGTATGGATGTATAGCTCAGACGTCTGGGCGATCTGGAGTGAAAATTCCAGTCTTACAGCACAGACGTCTGGAAAAACCACCAGATGTCTGGCTCTGTTAAATTTAGCCAATTTGCCTGTTTCATGTGGCTTTTCGTTTTATATCGATTTTTGGTTAATCCGATTGGTTGTTGTCATTTATTATCGTCTTTGATGACTTCTTTCTGGATTTTTGAAAATATCCATTTGACGCATACGATATCGATTTTCATGGTTTCAATTCACGTTTTTGTATGTGAATTTTTGGTGATTGATTGTTTTTACAATCATTTATGTGATTTGTCACTTTAAAATACAAAGGTTTCTATACTAGTAGTAAGTACTCTAACTCTTTCACAAAAATGACTTCAACATTACTTTTAATACAAAGCTCATTTTTATAACCGTTTTCCAATCAATTAGTATATATAAACCTTTACCTCATTCGTATGAGAAATCTAATTAAACGACTTAGCAAAACAAGTGGTATGAAACGCTTGTGTTTTCTTTGTCGGTTAATTCTTGGACTGTGATAATTTTCGAGTGGAAATCTACAATTTGTTTGTAAATATTTAAGTTAAGTCAGTGGTTATGGGACATGAAGCTAAACTCGTTTATTTACTAGCTTAGTATAATTCACACATTTTATTGATCAATGATGATCATTTTATGGTTTAGACTAGCGATATGCGATGTCTCTTTGTCTGCATGAGGGACGGTTCCCTATTCCGTTGAGCTTCGTGTCATTTTTATAGGCTAGCGACCTATGGTTTTATGGAGTTCGGTTCAATGGGCGTACCGTTATACTACGTCGTTGTTCCGACTTATCAGGTTCATCGGGTGTACCATTGTACTATGTCGTTGATTCGAATTATTTGAGTTTCAGGTTCCTCGAGCGTACCATTGTACTACATTATTGCACCGGCTCTATAGTTAGTGACCATGGGATAGCGTCCCGTTTGTGATACACGTGTTGGTGAGTTTTCATGGTCCCATTTTTGATAGGCCTTCCCCTTTGTGATTTCTGAATTTTTAATTGATGATTTCTAGAATTTGTGTTTCACCATTTTTTATGATTTATATTGATAAGTTTTATCAATATTTGTGGTTTGGTGAATAAAAAAAGAATATGACATTCTTTTTGGTGTATGAGAAAATTTGACATATTATATGATTTTCGTTGTTATCATATATATTTGTTATATCTCTTATTCTATCTCATTTTATATGATATTTATAGCTAGACTGATCCGTTTATTATTTTTCTTCTCAAATAATACTCGAGTCAGACCGAGGTGTTTTAGGTGCTTCCACTTGACTTCTTAGCAGGGACTAGCTTTTGACTTTTGGCTAACTCTTTTAGCTTAGTTGTTTTTGTTTTTATACATTCAAGATGGAGACTTCTTGATATATATATATATATTCTTTTGTCTAGCACTTGTACCTATTCTTCTATGATGTAGTGGATCTTGCATGACCATTACTTTGATGTACACTTCTATGTGTTATATTCATATCTGTTTCTGCCTTAGTGATATGAATATCTATGATTGATTTTGTGTAATGCTTATTTTATATTTGTTTTATGAAGACCACATAGCCACTGTGTAGTAGCTTTGAGTTTGCATTTGATACATGAGATTTCCTCTTGAAATGAAAGGTATGATATTTTATCTGGCATATCGGTACTCGTTCAGATCAATTACACAGATGGTCGCTTCTCAACAGCTTTATTCTTCATGCTAGTCGATGGCATTACGCCTAGTAACCTTAGCTAGTGTGAATATAGAGGTGGGGTGTCACATTTGTTTTACGTTTAAAGTTGAGAAACCGCATTTCTAACTTTACACAAGGAATTAGCTGAAAGAATAACTGTTGAGTCAAATGGGGCATTAAATCCTTTCGGGGTAATAACTGGAGGAATTTGCTATAGTCTCACTCTCTATATCATTTTGGTATGATATGTATGAATTTCCATAAGAAGCTTTTCTCTTTCTTCGCCAAGAAAATTGAAAGGAAGACGAGGATGTTCCATGTAAAGTTTTTGCAAATCTCTGATAAAGCAATATCCGGCTAATTTTGAAGATTTCAAAAGTGAAGCTTTTTCTAGATAATCTCTCCTTAGTTTAACAAACTTGCTTAAATATCCCTAGAAACAAGGCCGCATGGGGGACATTCGTTCCATAATAACATAATAAAATACAGCTAAGTATAAAAGGAAACCAAAGCAAAAATTCACCAACCAATATTATTATATAATTATGAACGTTCATCCGGTTCATACAAAATTGACTTTTTGAACAATTATAACACAAATTTGTCCTTATTGTATTTAAGTGTCTTGGGAGGCAACTCTTGGGGAATCGATTTGACTTATGGTAAATTCCAGCAGGCTCCTAGATGTGGATCAGATCCAAATTCATCCAAATATCTCTTGTGTAAATGCCTAAGTGGACCACCACTAAAATCACCTAAGTGTGAAAAATCTATAGTTGGGTGTCTGCAATAGGCCTTGTATAAGAAGTCTACATGGATGTTCCTCTCTTCAACCAATATCCAAAAGAGCGTAATTAACTCTCGATTCTCTTTCAAAGGCTATCATATCGAAGGCATGTCCTCCTCAGTCATGGGGCTGCTTCTTGATTTTTGAAAGACGCTAACACTACCGCACTTTTGTTAAGCCTATGATATTTATCGAAGAGAATATCATGTTCTTTTAATTGCTTATCCAACTCTCTATACAAGCTATTAATTTCTGCTTGTTTTTGTTCAACTTAGTTTATAAGGGTGAATGGATTTCCTCCTTATCTAAAATAGAAGATGCAAACTATTATTATCTTGGAAGTGAAAGTCATTTAAATAAAGAATCCCATGCCTGAGAAACGAGAATTGTAGTTTGAGAGACTTGATTTTTCTCTCTTCGTTCACCGACGTTGATGTTCGCAGTATATTCTGGATGGTCAGAAGGCTCTAGAGGTTAGGTTGGCTTGCTTCATGGATGATTGGATCGGGATTGACCTTTTTTGAAGCCCTGATATTTTCATTGCCATCAATTCATGAACATCGGATTGACCATCCCCATCGCCACTTGAACCTTGTCCTCCATCTTCATTATTATTATACTATCATCAATATCATTGTTGTCATCATCATTATCGTCTTCTTCCTCGGCGGCTTCATCTTTATCACCTTCATCCTTAGAATCAAAATCTACTTCGAAGGATAAAATTTTAGAAGCATCAATCTCCTTTCTTTCAGGAACATCAACCCTCTGCTCCATTTCTTTGACTTTAGCCTTAAACCTATTAATAAGAGCAGGGTCGAGAGAAGGAAAGCTCAAGTTTTGGCATTTTTCTATGTCTTTTGCATAAGCAAGCATCAGGGCGTCCTCGCAGGAGTTAACAATGATGTCATCGAGGGAAGCACTTAGGAATTATGACACATGTTGCTTAGCATCAGAGATGACACTGACATCCGACTTTAGAGAAATTTTCTTTTCCCCAACTTTTCCATGAGAGAGGATTTTCTAGCTGCCATTTGAGCATTTTCATCTTTAGACTCTTTCAGAGCCATTTTCAAAGTTAGAATTTCATGAGCTAAAAGTTGATGTGCTTTTCTTTCCTAAAACAATAATAGACTCTAATTGAGTAAGAGAGGCTCTCAATCTCTCCAGTTCCATTGTAGCTTCATTTTTACTAGTAGATAAGGAGATGACTTGACTGTTCAGGTTTGAAATTTCCTCTCGAAGCTTAGATGTTTCAGCAAAGGATTTTAATATATTTTCTTGCAGAGGGAGCCATATTTTGGAAATATAAAAGAAAAAGCATGACGCAAATCAGTATTCAGAGAGAAACAATGTTAATAAGGATAAATATGTGAAATATACCAAAAGTTGTTGTTCTATAAGAGACCGACAGTGACCCACTGGATCAGGAATAGAGGAAGGTGGGTGAATAGAAGCAAAAGATGAAGAATTCAAGATAGATTGAACTATCTTTTCAAAATCACTTGTAGACATGCGAGACGTGGGTCCAAATGGAGTTAAAGTTTCCAAGTCCTTTTGCATCTGCTCAATGACGTGAGAAGAGCAGGAAACGACAATGCGAGATAAAGGATCGTCCTTTGATCAATTCAACCATTGGACTCTCCAAACTTTTACTCATATAGCGGCCTCACTCTCCTCTAGCGATGGAGAATCTGGAACTTCAACAATTTTGGCTTTCTTGAGGGATGGTTCCATCACAACCACTTTACCTAATTTTCTTTTAGCAACCGTCTTTGACCTAGCAATGGCCCGAGTCAAAGATGAGGCACCAGATGTTGAAGTTAGGAGAGCCGATTCACTTATGATTGGTTCAATCTGACACTAGTACAAAAATGCATATTGCTTCGCCTCATGTGAATCGGTTGAAGTAAAAACTGATGCACATAGAACTATTTGCATCAGTTCTGTCTTAATAACTGGTGCGGTTGGTACATAGAAAGCAATAGGTAATTAAAACAAATCAAATTTGCATCAGTTGTCACCAACAAATAAAGAAAATACGTTGATGAAAATAGTTTTAGTCGCATCAGTTTTAAAGTCAACCGATATAACTGCATTAATTTGCATCCAAAATAATCATTTTTGCATTGGTTCACTAGCGAAGGCGATGCAATTTCAAATTATTTAGGTTATCAAACCACTTTCGTTGCTCACCCGTTAATTCCCGCCATTCCTTTTTTTTTGCGCTTATTTTCCCATTCGTTTTCCCTAAAAATATTTCGCTAGTGAACCAATGCAATTCCATGTCTCTCTTTCCCATTAACAGTTGTGTATAGTGTATACAATGATATTGTGAAAAGTGGTTTCTGCTGGTTTTTTAAATTAGGGAACTTCATGACTTGCATGGACTTAAAGGCTGTCGCTCCATTCATGTTTAAAAAATCGAACTAATTTACAAAATTATCCACACAAAAAACAGCTACATTTCTTAGAATCGGAAACCAACTTAGTATGCAACGTATTGATGGATATTATAGATCACTAGAAGATAAGCTCTCTAGATCCACTCTTTCTGAAAAGAGCGAATTGCATGGAAAATACACATTCAAGCAAAATTGATGATGTTTCTTAAACTAGTTCCCATAAACCATTATGGACATGCATATGAAACTTGATATAAGCATAATATACACGCATAAGAAAGTTTATACAGTGCATGACATGCATCATGTCTTCGACACTAAGAATACGAAAATCTTGAAATTGTAATCACTTAAAGGTTGTTATCTTTGTGACATAAAAAATGAGATACACAATAATATTATCGTCGCATTTGTAATCATTTGATAGGTGGTAAATCATGATTGTAATTGTCACAACTTGTGTAACCGCAATTTAGATAACAGTGATCAGGATCGTCATTGCCTAATAATTGAGAGTTAAATCACTTTAATTTCAGTTATGGTTTGTAGAGTATTTGTTGGAATTCCTAAAAGAAAATAATGAACGGAAACATACAATGTTCCACATTTTATATTTGTTGAGAGGTATACTAGTTTATATATGCCTTTCTCAAGTGGAGGTTGGGGGCCTGGGGCTCCTAAATGTATGCTTTGTTGTGAGGAGGGAGATCATGCATCTCCACCACATGCGCGCGCCGCCGCCGTCCGACCGACCGGCACAGGTCTAAAATGACTATTCTTTTTGCTAGGCCATCGTTTAACGGTTTTGAGCTTCGGTTGAAACTGGGCTGGGCCTGTAATTTTAAAGAGAAGCGGGCGGGTGAAGACGGACGCGACTGTTCATAAAGCGGACGGCCGTTAGATGCGAACAGTAGCGGGTGCGACCCGTTAGGAGAAAACAGATGCGGCGCGGGCGGGTGCAACCCGACTGAAGAGGCGCGGACGAAACAGTAGCAGGTGAGCAGATGCGACTGTACGAAGTGGTACAGACGCGACTGTTTGAGCGAACGGGTGAAGACACGACCGTTCGGAAGAGATACGAATCAACTATAAATAAAGAGGAAAACTGATCACTTTCCTCATTCATTTTTCTGATTCGAATCTTCTCTCTTCTAACTTCTGTTCTTATACATTCAAACCACATAGTGATATACTCACTACAATCTCGAGCAGAATACGTCTGTTGTATCTTAGGAGAATTTTGAAATAAAATTCTTAAGGAAATCGTTACGACGAGCCTCAGACATAATCCGGTTAGAATTCTAGACTATTTGTATATTTATATACATTATTCTATATTCTATCCTTTATTATGGTTATACTATTTGTTCAAAATAGTATAACGCTGTTGTTGTAACTTATTTAAAACATTCATACTGTTATAGTAATTTATACAGAATTCCAGTGTAGTGGAAATCTGAGTTATAAACTTGTGCGACGAGTTTATAATTGATTATTCTCTGTTTTGGTATACTAGACGTACAACATTTTAAGAATTTTATTTTTTTTCTTACTAAAATAGAGATGACAACAGTAGAATTTTCAAAGAATACCACTCACAACAGACCTGAACCGTTCAAGAGAGATGGTGATGATTTCTTGACATGGCAGAATCAGATGTTGTTTTAGCTCACCGCACTCGGTCTGCAAAAATACCTCGAGAAGGAGGAACCAATTCCTGCACTAGGCAAGGAAGCAGATGTGAATGTGTGGAAGCATTCCGATTTTTTTATGCAGAAACTATATTCTGAATTGTCTCGACAAGGTGCTATACAAAGTATATCAGCCTTTAAAGACATCAAAAGAAATCTGAAATGCACTTACCACGAAGTATAAGACGCAGAATATCAGTCTTAAGAAATTCATTGTAGACAAATTCATGGACTACAAGATGGTTGACTCCAAACCGGTGACTGCTCAACTGCATGAATTGCAAATCATCATTCATGAACTCGAAGCTGAAGGTCATATGGTTGGAGAATCGTTTTTGGTTGAAGCCATCACGGGAAAACTGTCGCCGTCATGGAGAGATTACCGCAATTATCTAAACCATAAAAAGAAGGAACTTTACAGGATCTCATAGTCCGATTGAAAATTGAGGCAGATAACCGTGGAATAACAAAACAAAACGATGAGACATTTGTGGCTAAAGGGTCAAAGACCAAAAACAAAAAGAGGAATTTTCAAAAGAAAAGGAAAGCTCCTGAAAACAAATCCAAAGACAACAAACAAACCAAGAAGTTTAATGGTGAATGTTGGGTTTGTGGCAAAATGGGACACGCCGCTAGAGATTGCAGACACAAAAAGGAACGCAACTCAGAGGCGAATATAGTTGACAACATGGAAATGGGCGAGTCCGATTTCTCAGCATGATGGCCTATTTAAGGCAAATGTAGCCGTTGTTGACAATAAAACTATGTATTCTGATTGTGCTGTTAATAAAATTGAAATTTCTTATGTGCTTGAACACGATATTTTACTATGGCATGATAGATTAGGATACATAAATTTCCCAAAAGTGAAGAATACAAAACTGAGGTAGAAAATCAGTTAAATAAAAAGATCAAGATACTAAGCTGATCGAGGTAGAGAATATGAATCACCATTTGAACAGTTCTGTGCCGAAAATGGTATAATTCATCAAACAACAGCTCCATATTCACCACAACAAAATGGTGTAACCGAGAGGAAGAACAGAACGTTAAAAGACATGATTACTGCCATGCTTTTAACTTCTGGTCTACCGACGAACTTGTGGGGGGAAGCCTTCAATATGTCTAATCACATATTAAACAAAGTTCCTCACAATAAAATGGGAACAATTCCATATGAGATATGGAAAGGACACGAACCAAGTTTTAAATACCTCAAAGTGTGGGGGTGCTTGGCAAAGGTTCCAGTTTCGCCTCCCAAGAGAGTCAAACTTGGACAAAAAACAGTAGATTGTTATTATCTTGGGCCAGCCCAAAATAGTAGTGCCTATAGATTTTTGGTATTCAAGTCTGATATAACTGATATTCATGTAAATACAATCATGGAATCAAGAGATGCCTCATTCTTTGAAGATGTGTTTCCACACAAAAGGAATGAAGGAAATAATGTCCCAAAAAGGACAAGAGAAGAATAAAACGATTCACATGAAGATGAAACTCATCATCAAATTGAGGATGCTGGACCAAGAAGAAGCGTAAGGGCTAGAACTTCCAAAACATTTGGTTCAGACTTTTTTACATATGTATTAGAGCACGAACCTCAAACGTACAAGGAAGCAATGTCATCTTCTGAATCCTCATGTTGGAAAGAAGCAATCCAAAGTGAAATTGATTCAATTCTAAGTAATAAAACTTGAGAAATTGTTGATATTCCACCAGGAATAAAACCAATTGGCTGCAAATGGATTTTCAAGAAGAAAATGAAAGCAGATGGCTCTATCGACAAGTATAAAGCCAGATTAGTAGCCAAAGGATATCGTCAAAAAGAAGGAGTAGACCTTTTTGATACATATTCGCCGGTAACACGAATAATCTCTATAAGAATGCTAATAGCAATTGCATCCATCTATAATCTAGAGATTCATCAGATGGATGTAAAAACAGCATTCTTAAATGGAAATCTCGACGAGGAGATTTACATGGAGCAACCTGAGGGATTTATTTCCAAAGGAAATGAAAACAAAGTCTGTAGATTAGTCAAATCATTATACGGACTAAAACAAGCTCCAAAGCAATGGCACGCAAAATTTGATAGTGTCATGATGAGAAATGGTTTTCGTATAGATGAATGTGACAAATGTGTTTATTATAAACAACTTGGACAATCATATGTGTTGATCTGTCTATATGTGGACGATATGCTAATATTCGGTCCAAATACTCAAGTAATTGAGACCATAAAGAAAATGTTGATCAACAATTTCGACATGAAAGACTTGGGTGTTGCAGATGTTATTTTGGGAATAAAAATAATAAGAACACCTAATGGAATTGAGTTATCTCAATCATATTATGTAGAACAAGTGATTGAAAGATTTCAAAATTTTGGAATTAGAGGAGTAAATACACCTTTTAATCCATCAGAAGTACTGCATAAAAACACTAATTAGAGTGTAATGCAACTGGAATATTCTCGTGTAATAGGATGTCTCATGTATCTCATGAATTGCACAAGACCAGATATAGCTTATGCAGTAAGTCGTTTGAGCAGGTACACAAGCAATCCAGGGAAGGAACACTGAAAAGCACTAATGAGAGTGCTTGGGTATTTAAAAATACCACTAACTATTCCTTACATTATGGAAAATATCCTGCCGTCTTAGAAGGATATAGTGATGCAAACTGGATTGCGGATTCAGAGGAATCAAAATCAACAAGTGGTTATGTCTTTACTCTTGCAGGGGCAGCAGTGTCATGGAAATCTACTAAACAAACATGCATAGCTCGATCCACTATGGAATCAGAGTTCATTGCATTAGATCCATAGACTATGATAACCTAGTGGATCCATTTACTAAAGGTTTATCAAGAGAGAAAATTGACTGCGCATTGAGGGGAATGGGTTTAAAAGCCTAAACCACAAAGAGTTATCTTATACGGAAACCTGTCCTAGCGACTGGAGATCCCACAGACTAGGATCAATAAGCAAACCAGTTCTGAATAACTCAAGACGTAATGCATTTGCATGGATATAGTCCAACTCCATTCCTATGGTGCACAACATAAATGCATGCCTACAGAAGTATGTAAAGGTTAAAACTATGTTTTTTAATGATGACCATATCTTGGAAATAACAAGTGGGGTATATGTAGGATACTCTTAATGGTTGCGATCACCTATGTTAGTGTGAGCTGGGTCGGCTTTATGAGAATATTAAAAGGCTTTTATTCTCTAAAACACTCGTAGAACCAAAAATTGTTCAGGACCAAAATGAACACAACCAAGAGATTGGATGAGAAGGGAATCAATGCTTCATAAAACTTATTGTCTGAATATACAATAAAGGCCGACGGTTCAAGATGAAATAATTCACCGATTAGCCAAGTAAATCCGATAAGTTTTAACTAGGGAAAGTTCAAAGTGAAATATCTACTTATCCACGATAAAGCATTTTCCATATATACTCTGTGATATTTCTCTTTGTGTGGGGGATATGTATATTATCATTCATGTGGGGGATTGTTGGAATTCCTAAAAGAAAATAATGAATGGAAATATACAATGTCCCACATCTTCTATTTGTTGAGAGGTATACTAATTTATATATCCTTTCTCAAGTGGAGGTTGGGGGCCTGGGGCTCCCAAATGTATGCTTCGTTGTGAGGAGGGAGATCATTCATCTCCACCACACACGCGCGCGCGCCCCGCCGCCGTCCGACCGACCGAACTAGGCTCGGGTACGGGTCTAAAATGACTATTATTTTTGCTAGGCCATCGTTTAACGGGTTTGGGATTCGGCTGAAACTGGGCTGGGCCTGTAATTTTAAAGAGAAGCGGGCGGGTGAAGACGGACGCGACTGTTTATAAAGCGGACGGCCGTTAGATGCGAACAGTAGCGGGTGCGACCCGTTAGAAGCAAACAGATGCGGCGCGGGCGGGTGTGACCCGACTGAAGAGGCGCGGGCGAAACAGTAGCGGGTGAGAAGATGCAACTGTACGAAGTGGTACGGACGCGACTGTTTGAGCGAACGGGTGCAGACACGACAGTTCGGAAGAGATACGAATCAACTATAAATAAAGAGAAAAACTGATCACTTTCCTCATTCATTTTTCCGATTCGAATCTTCTCTCTTCTAACTTCTGTTCTTATACATTCAAACCACATAGTGATATACTCACTACAATCTCGAGCAGAATACGTCTGTTGTATCTTGGGAGAATTTTGAAATAAAATTCTTAAGGAAATCGTTATGACGAGCCTCAGACATAATCCGGTTAGAATCTAGACTATTTGTATATTTATATACATTATTCTGTATTCTATTCTTTATTCTGGTTATACTATTTGTTCAAAATAGTATAACGCTGTTGTTGTAACTTATTTACAACATTCATACTGTTATAGTAATTTATACAGAATTCCAGTGTAGTGGAAATCTGAGTTATAAACTTGTGCGACGAGTTTATAATTGATTATTCTCTGTTTTGGTATACTAGACGTATAACAGTATTTAGTATTTACTGCACTTATTATGTGCAAATACGAGCATTGAGAAAGCGAAATACAGCATGGTCCCAAACTGTTGTGAAATAGGTCCCCTGAAATCGACACTGGTTCTATGTTCCAAGAACCACATAGTGAACCCTGTGAAGCATAAGAAAGCAAAGCTGCCTAACCATATATTTGCTGTTAATGGTTGTAAAAATATCCATGCATTTTTCCGTGCATCTCTTGTTACTAGAATAAGCGTTGCCACACCTGTGTCTGAGTATGGCAATGTGAACTCAACGTATTTCAATCTGTTAGCCAATATTGTTATATCTCCTACAACACCATCAAGTTCCTAGATTAAACGAATATTCTTGTGAGAAAATATTCTTTTGAGAATATAACCTTTGATATAAAGGGATACTAATCATTGTCACTTACTTGAAGATAAATTTGATAAAGGAGGTCATTACAGGTACCTGCCACGTGTCCCACTGTATCTTCAAATGGTACATACTCATATGAGATGGTTAACGAGAAGTAGACCAAATTATGCCATTGGAAGATTTAATTCTTGAAATATATGTACCTCTGGACACAGTGAATTTCATGTGTTAGAACACAGTTATCATATTACGGACTTATAATTAAAATTTAAACAAGTAATGTGGATAATTAAGGGGATATGATTGTGATAAACTATATGGTAATGATTTGATTTGTAAGTGTGTCAAGCTTTCACAGAATTGTACAAGTATTGTACTCTTCTTTTCTAAAAGGATGGTTGTAAAACCTATAGTCAGATCTCTTGACAATTACTACAATTAAGATGAACAACAGCAACGTAGTAACGTTAAACTTGGTTCAAATCTTTCGGGCTGTAGATGAAACAGTCTGGTCTGCGAAGAAAATTAATGAAAACAGGGCATGAGAATGGGCTAACGTTCAATTTTTGTACCCTAGAAAAGAACAAAAGAAAATGGAATTAGATATGTTCTAACACTTTAAGTTTATGTCCAACCGTCCTATGGTAATGTTCCCACTTGTATGGTGCAACAAAGATAAGTATGAAGACTGGACATTAATTCTGTTGTCATAGTTTAGAATATAATAAAGAACTCTTTAAAGGTTCAAGCACTACAATAGCTTAAGATCCAGACGTATGTGGATCATAGCATGTCCCCATGTCCCAGCTAAATGTAATGGTATGCTATTAAACTTCTCCATATATGGATTATTAGCATTACCGAAGACATTGGTTATTTTATGCATCATTGCTCAAGATATGAAGTCTGCAAAATAATAGAATAAGCATAAAAGAATTTAGTTTCAATCTTAATAAACAATTTGCATAAATATAAAGGATGCAGGATTAAATAAACCAAATATCATACATAGTCCATTTATGGCCTCAACAAACATATTATTTCAGTTCTTGCTGGACTTATCCAATGTTTTTTTGCTTGTGTAGTGTATCTCTAGCATTTTCATATGGATTGTAGTTAGATGTACAACGTAAAACGTAAAGATGATGAGTTCCTAAACAAAATTGAAGAGTTCATCAATTGTGCACTGAATGATCAATTAAGAAGAGGGGAAGAAACTATTTTTTGTCCTTGTAGACCCTGCAAAAATAAGAGGAGACTTGTAACATAGATCAAATTAGAGATCACATAATCCGTTATGGGTTTAAGAAAAATCATACGCGGTGGATATGGCATGGTAAAAGTATACTTAGTAGAGCTATTTCTAGTAATCATGAGAATGATGAGAATGACTGGGAAGATAACATGAATAATGAGGCGAATGATGAGAATGATTGTGTTCATGAGATGTTTTGTAATGCCGAAGAACATTTGATGGAAGAACCAAAGTTGTATAAAAGAATATTAATTGATGCCGAGAAGCCTTTGTTTCCTAATTGTGCTAAGTTCACAATATTGTCTGCTGTGCTCAAGCTTTTCAATTTAAAAGCAAAGAACGGGTGGAGTGATAGAAGTTTTACATCTTTGATGGAACTTTTGAATGACATGCTTCTTGAAGGTAATGAGCTTCCAACTTCTAACTATGAGGCAAAGAAAATTATGTGCCCAATTGGTATAGGATATAAAAAGATACATGCATGTCCAAATGATTGTATATTGTATCGAAATGAATATGAGAACTTGCATGAGTGTCCCAAGTGTTGATTATCCCGTTACAAGTCGCGAGGGAACGTTCACAATGACCCAGATAAGAAATGGCTTCCAACAAAAGTCTTGTAGTATTTTCCAATTATACCAAGGTTTAAACGTTTATTTGCAAATAAAGAAAATGCAAAAAACTTAAGGTGGCATGTAGATGTGAGGAAAAATGAAGGATTATTGAGGCATCCAGCTGATTTTCCACAGTGGAGAAACATTGATACAATGTATCCTAATTTTGGTGAAGAAATTAGACATCTCAGACTTGGTCTTTGCACAGATGGCATAATCCCATTTGGAAACTTAAGTAGTCAACATAGTACTTGGCCTGTTCTTTTGGTGATTTACAATCTTCTACCTCATTTGAGTATGAAGCGCAATTATATCATGTTGTCTCTTTTAATCTCTGGACAACGACAACCAAGAAACGACATCGATGTTTACCTAACTCCTCTTATTGATGATCTAAAACTTCTATGGGATAAAGGTATGCTTGTGTTTGACGCATATAGTCAAAGTAATTTTACATTGCGCGCCATAATTTTTTGTACCATGAATGATTTTCCTACGTATGGTAACTTATCTGGCTATAGTACAAAAGGTGCCAGAGCATGTCCAATTTGTCAAGACGATATGGTTGTTGAGCATTTACATTATTGAAAAAAAATGTGTATATGCATCATCGTAGATTTCTCCCTCCTAATCATCCTTATCGTAAAAAGAAGTCTTTTAACGGGGAGATAGAGAATGGAGTTGCTTGTTTTCCATTAACAGGAAATGATGTTTACGAACGGGTCAAGGATGTTGAAAATGCATTTGGCAAAGTATTTCCTCTTTTAGAAGGCTCGTGGAAGAAGAAATCTATATTTTGGGAACTTCCATATTAGAGACATTTACAGGTTAGACATTGTCTAGATGTAATGCATATAGAAAAAAATGTTTGTGACAATACTGTTGGGACATTCTTGAATATACCTGGTACAAAGGATGGTGAGAAAGCTAGGAAAGATATGTTGAAAATGGGTATCCGGAAGGAGTTAGCACCGGTGCAGAAAGGTAAATGCACCTATTTGCCCCCCGCGTGTTATACATTGTCCAAAAAAGAGATAACTAGTTTATGTGAGTGTCTTCATGGTGTGAAGGTTCCAACAGGTTATTCTTCAAACATTAGCAGTAGTGTATCAGTGAAGGATTTGAAATTGATCGGTATGAAGTCTCATGATTGCCATGTGTTAACGCAACATTTATTACCTGTTGCAATTAGAGGTATATTGCCTAAACATGTTAGACATGTTATTACAAAGCTTTATCTCTTTTTTAATATAATTTGTAGCAAGGTAATTGATCCTGATACATTGGATGCCCAACAAGCCGATGTTATTGTTACCTTATGCCAATTTGAGATGTATTTTCCAACTTCATTTTTCGATGTTATGTTGCTGATATGCAAGTAATTGTGCATATATTTACATCCATATTTTATCTCTTTTTATTTAAATAATCATCATATTTGGGCATTTTAACATGTTTAAAACCAAAATTCAATTATTTCCAACCATCATATTTTCCTCTTCATTCAGGGGCAAAACGGTCATTTTGTGTATGTGTCAATATAAGAATTTTTACTTGGACATTTTTTGACAATTTTTATAGGAATTTGGATGCATATGGAAGAGGCTTATACGAAGATATATGCATGCACAAATGAATACAAAGGAAAGAAGAGGGAAATAATTCAAGCCATGAACATGGAGGACCCCACCCACTTACCTAAAAGTACAATTTGGAGCTAATGGACAACTAAGTGGAGGTTAAAGCTTCATGCAAAACAAATGATGGATTAATTAGTGGTTAATGGTTACTTGTTGGCCACACTTCCTAAAGGGCATTTTTGGTAGCCCCCTAAAAATAGAATTAGGGTTTTATGCATGTATATATAGCCCTCTTATGTATATGAAACTATCATCTACTCTTTCATTTTACTTAGGAAATTAAGAAATCAAGTGTAAGCACAATGTTCTATGAAATAAAAATGGCTTCCAAGCCTCTTTCTTCTCTCTTTTCTACATGCTTTTCTTTGTTTTATTGTTAATTTTTATTTCTATGCTCTCTTTCTCCTTATGTTCATAGCTTAGATTTATATTTATGCAAGTAGTTAGTAGCTAATCTCTTTTGCCTTCTTTACTTATTTTCTATTTTTCTTTTCTTTTTAATGTTGAAAGTTACATGTGTTGCTTCAATGCCACAAATGAGTAGCTAAACCCCTTCAATTTAGGGGTGATGAAGCTCTCTAACTTTATGTAATTTCAACATTTTTATGATTTATGATCTCTTTGTTTATGCTTCATGAATGTGAATTTTGATGTAAGTTTATACAAGTGGGTTTGATAGCTTATATTGCTTATGCAAATAAGCTATTCTTAATCAACATAAACACAATTTACATCAACATTTGCTAATTAATTTTTGATTATGAAATGAAAGTAAAAATGAAATTTGATGATCTATGTTACTAGTTACAATAGTAAATAGATCATACTTAAAAATCGTTTTTGCTTTGGCTTCTTTTTCATGAGAATTGTAAGTGGTATAATTGTTGTATTATAGTTTGATGGTTTGAGTTACGTTAACTAATAACATAAACAAACCATACTTATGATAAATGCAATGATTATTTCACTTAATATCAAAGTTAGAGATCATAAATTATGTGTTTGTTGATTTAGAAAAATTTGAGAGTTGATTTGCCTCTAAAATGTTCTTTAGTCTAATAATTTTTGAATCGCATTTTCTAGTGTTAGCCTCATTTTATATCTAGTTAACAAATCCTCTTCGACTTTGGTATAATTTGATTGAATAGATTTTTAAAATCATCAATTCCCTGCGGATCGACCCGTATTCGCCGCGTGCAACATTCGTACACCGTGCGCTTGCGGTATAAATTTTATTTCTAAATTCGTTCGACGGTTTTCTAAACCGATAGACTTTCCGTCGACGAACAAGTTTTTGGCGCCGTTGCCGGTGAATTGCTTTGATTTTATTTTCTGTTCTTCGAATTATTTTTGTTAAATTTTTGTGTTTTTGTGTGATTTTTGATTGCATTTTGGTTTTATGTGTGTTGTTTTCTAGTTTCCCTTTGTCATTTGCATTTTCATTATTAAAAAAAAAAGAGCATACTCAATCTACAAAAAAAGGAAAAAAAATTTCTTCTTTCATTTGCAATTTTCATTTGCATTTTACTTTTTTACATTGCTTTTCCTTTAATACAAAAAAAATTACAAAAACTGCCTGACCACTGTTCACTGTTTTCATTTTCACTGTATATTCTATACTGTGCACAGTTCCACTGTTTCATTCAACAGGCTTGCCTACAGTCGGCAACATACAACACACTTCTTCCATCCACCAATACATCATTCACATATACTTCCCTCAAACAGTTGCATTGCTTTCAAACTACTCACACATTTCATCACTCTCCCCTTACCACTCCACTGCCATTCATCAACCATTTCACATTCCCTGTCCAAACTACTCACAAACCACTTGCCAATACCACCACCACAGTTGCATCTCAAACCACATTTCAGATAACCACATTTCTACCATAACAACTTCATCCATAATCTACTCTGCTGTCAACAACCTGATCACTGCCCCATATAACTGCACCCTACCAACATTCCCACATACTCCTATGTGCTCTTCTGCAACAAACCACAAACCTCACTGCTAACTTCATCAAATACCTCTGACAATATCGATTCTGCCCTGCCTTTGTACCACACTCACGGTACAAACAATCAGACTATTGACCACCACTCAACAGTTCAACTACAAGTCAAACTACAAGACTGCTACCACCCACATCAGCCTTCTTCACATCACATCCCCTCTGCTACAAGTTCAGACCACCTCCTCTTCCACAACCTCCAAACATCGCTGCCAATACAAAACTAATCTCAGCCTTCTACAGTTACACTGTTCTACCTACATATATCAGTGCACTGACCAACAATTGCAAAACACCTTGCCACCACCATAAAACTTCAAACGAAACAACAATTTCACCATTTCCAAACACAGTTCTGCAGTTCATCCCCTACTACTAATTCTCCCAATACAAACTCCATAACTTAATAACTTCACCCCTCCCCTGTCAAAAATTGTTCAGCAACTCCACCATCACTCCCCCCATTACATTCCCTAGTCAACTTCAGCAACAACCATCCACTTCAATACCATCACAGTGTCTCTTACATACCACAATTCATCATAAGCAACCCCAGCCAATTCCTCATCACAATCATTCACCTGAAACCACCACTACTCCACTACAGAACAACATACAAACTCGCACTCGAATTCGAACCCACTGCGACTTCCAAGATCCCACTGTGAACCACTTAACAATCAAGGCTAGCTACATCAAATTCACACCGTGAACCACATTTACCACCAGCGAATGCAACCATCTCCTTGTTATACCATTACAATCTCCAAACTACCATACTTCCTCCCTGTTTATCAGTGCCTCATAACTGTTTGAGCATACACTTCCACTGCCGAGCTACTCGAGCGTCCACATCCCTTCCAGTCACTCCAAACTGAACAAAACTGCCAGAATCAACCCACAACCATCAAAGTACTGCCATCATCCATTCACATAATCTTCCCACTTCCTTCATCGTTGACTACACGCGCCTCAATCCAACATCACGAAGCAGAACCAACCCTCAACTGACATCAGTTCATCTCCACCTGAAACGACAGCAGCAACCCGCAATACAACTTTCTACAATCGAGGCCACCATATCCCCAATTCCAAATTCTCCAACCTGCAGCTGCTACGACTGCCGCTATATTCTTGAATCGCAAATCACTGTTGATTTCAATTTTAAGTGGAAGAATTTGATTTTGATTTAATGGTTGGGGAAGTTTTGAGAACATGGTTATTTTATTCTTGATTGAGAAGGCCGTATATTGTAAATAGTTTGTCTTGGTTTATATTTAGTGGGTCGGGCTTTTATTGTTGAAAGCAATTTTCTTCTTTTTAGTTGATTTTCTTTTGTTTAGGTTGTGTTAATTTGTTTTAGTTCAAAAATAAATAAAAAATTTGTTGTGTTTGTTTTAGTTGGTTTTCATTTTTTTTTAAGTTTCGATTGTTTTGCTTTAGTTTCATTTTTGTTTTGTTTCCATTTGTATTAATTTTTACTTTGATATATACACAAAAAGGAAAAAAAAAACAATTTTTTTTTAAAGTAAAACCCTACTTTTAAGTTTCCTTACCAAAAAAAAAAGAAGTTTGTTTAGTGAAGATTTTGAACTTTTGGGGCTTGTGAGTGTTTGATTTTAGTGTGTCTTCTTTTGTTTTTTATTGTTTTGTTTAATTTCTACAAAAAAAAACAATTGTCATAGAAAAACTTGTTTTGTTTTAATAGTTTTGATTTTACTTTGTTTAGCTTCTCCTTTGATATACAAATAATAATAATAATAATAAGTTTTGTTTGAAAATCTTTTGTTTTGTTTCCTTTGATTTCAAACAGTTGTGCTATTTTCCTTTGTTTTATTTCGTTCGATATATAAAATTGTAAATATATCTTGTTCTTCATTTCAGGTTGCCAAAGCAGAAATTCAAAAGGGAAAAGTGTTTTCCAACAAATAAACTGCTTTTCTTTGCTAAGAAAAATCGCCGCTAAAAAAAAAAATTACTAAAATAATCTGCACGCTCTGGTATTGTGCTTCCATCTTTATTCGCATTGTTGGTTGCTTGTATTTGCATTAAAAAAAATTCAAAATCCAAAAAACCAAAAACAAAATTCATTTTAGTTGCATTTTTAATACACGTTTAATTTCTTGTTTTGCATTCATCTCATCTTATTTTCTTTTCTAAGGGCAATACCCCAAGTCACATAAGGTGAGGGATTTCATCACCCTTTCCTTAGCCCACAAACGCATTTCATCGTAGAATTTGACTAATAATAAAGGTTAGACGTTGGACCTAAGGGTGTCATGAGCTCACTTAGGGCTTAATTGTATCTTCACAATTGTTTTATTTGAACGATTTTATTTCTTGGTGTCTAGGCTACGGCAGAGTAATAACCAGTTATAAAAATTACGGTGATACGCAAATATTATACTGGTTGTTCCTCTGAAGGTACTTAAACCTTCGGCTACATTGCTACGGTGATTCGTGGTGCACCGATAACTCCTGTCCGTTACCTTACTGAGAAATATTTTTGTTGATTTAAGACAAAGAGTGATTATACAATTTTGGGTTAGGAGCTACTAAGGACAGAAAACTGTAATTAAGTCCTTTGCATTCATTTAGTTGTATTAGCTCATGCATATTTAAAAGAAAAAAAAAATAAAAAATCCAAAAAAAAAAAATTGTAAATTCAACTTGATTTTTCAAAAGAATTTTTTTTTGAAAATTCAAAAAAAAAAAAAATCAATTTCCATTTTTTAAAAAAAAAAATCCTTTTGGTAAATATTTAAAAATTCAAAAAAAAATACAAAACCAAAAACATAAAAAAAAACTTGAAAAACCAAAAAGAAAACAAAAATCAAACTTTTCTTTTGAAAATAAATCTCACTCGTTAAATAGTTTTCTCCCTTGTAAAAAAAAAAAGAAGAAAAAAAAACAAATTTTCAAATCTTCTTTCACTCTCTAAACTCGATTCTAACTCCTTTCTCTTCTCGACTTTCACTTGTGCATGAGTACTTGGACTCGTGACACAACAACGAATCGTTGGACTCGCGACCCTTCTACAAACCGTTTAACTCGAACAGACGAGCCTCCTGAAATGGCAAACGAAAACGCCCCTCAAACTCTTATGGATAGAATCTTTCCCGACAGAGTTTCTATTCCATCTTGCATCACGTTACCCGCCCCTACCGGTAACCATTTCGAAATCCATTCGAACCATATTGCCACGCTTCCAAAATTTGGCAATTTCGAGCACGATGATCCATACATCTTTTTGACTAAATTCGAACAAGTTTGTGCAACCATTAAACTCCAACAACTTTCTAATGACGGAATCAAACTTCGATTAATCCCATTTGCTCTTACGGATTACGCTGAAAAATGGTTGTACAGCTTACCTTCGAACTCAATTAAAACGTGGGAAGAATTTGTAAAAGCTTTCTTAAAAAAGTTCTACCCCTTGGAAAAAACAAGTAGAATTCGAAACGAAATTGTAAATTTTCATCAATTCAAGGGTGAACCATTTGAAAAATATTTTGAAAGATTCAAAGAGCTTTTGATAAAATGTCCACACCATAACTTTGAAAAATGGACGATTTGCCAAATCTTATACGATGGACTAGAAAACAGCTCACGAACGATGCTCGAATCAATGTGCCAAGGCAATTTTCTTGCCCAACATCATGATGATGCTTGGCAATTTCTTGAAAACCTCGCTGAAAAGTCGTCCCAATGGGAACACTCTAACGAAAAATCAATCTACTCACGATCGAGTGCACACTCGATAGGATCTTCTGTTGCTTTGGAAGCTAAGATCGACGCAATGATTAAAAAATTCGATAACGTTTTCTCATCAAATCAAATGAACCAAGCTTCCCAACCGATGTGTTATAAATGCAATGATCCTAATCATATAGCCGATCAGTGTCCTAACTCTATCGAACAAATCAATGCTTTCAATAAATACAAAAACGACCCGTTTTCTCCAACGTACAATCCTGGTTGGAGAAATCATTCGAATTTTGCGTGGAGCCAAAACAATCCCAACACGAATACAATTCGTCCCAATTTTCAAGCATTTCCGAATAATGTTTCGAATCCTCCCTTTCAGCCTAATAATTTTCAACCAACCCTTGCGGGCCCGTCTCATAATCAACCACAACAACCAAATTTTCCACCAAATTCTGCTCATCCTCCACAAGACGATAAACGTTTAACTTCGCTTGAGAAAACTCTTGAAACGTTGGCTAAGGCAACTAATCAAAGCCTTCAATCAAACATCAATTTGCAAAATTTATTGACTTCATATATGCAAAACACAAACCAATCGATTGCAAAACTCGAAATGCAAATGAGTCAATTAGCCACGTCTGTAAGTGAACGTGAACGTGGAACATTCCCAAGCCGGCCCCTTCCAAATTCCATAAATCAAAACGCAAATTCAAATCAAGCCCATGTTGTTCAAGATAGCAACGTCACCCAGTTGAATGCTATCACAACTCTCCGTTCTGGTAAACAAATCAATAATCAAGTCGTTAATCCAAATGATTTACCGGAAACTTTTCTCGATGCTTCTAAAACAACGAACGACTCAGAACAGAACATGGAGCCAAACGTTGAATCAAACGACAATCAAAATTCTTCTTCTTCTACTCGAGTATACCCGCCTACCGAGTATCGTGTTCCATTTCCACATCGTCTTCGACCAAAGAAACACTCGGACCAAATGGAAAAGATGATGGAAATTTTTAAACAAGTGAAGGTTAACATCCCGCTTCTTGACATCGTGCAACAAGTCCCCACTTACGCAAAATTTCTTAAGGACTTATGCACCCAAAAGCGACATACTCAAGTGCCCAAAAAAGTCTTCTTAGCCGCCAGTTTGAGTGAAGTCTTGTCCCAATCCATGCCCGTTAAATATAAAGATCCTGGCTGCCCTACGATTTCGTGTACAATTGGAGACAAGACGATTAACAAATGTTTGATAGACTTAGGCGCGAGTGTCAACTTGATTCCATACTCCGTGTACGAACAATTAGGCTTAGGTGAGCTCAAACCCACGAAAGTTACGCTTCAATTTGCCGATCGTTCCATTAAGAATCCCGTGGGAGAAATCGAAGAAGTACTCATTCGAGTAGGGAAATTTATATTCCCCGTTGACTTTATCGTTCTCGAAAAACAACCTGTGACGAATCCCTCGATTCAAATTCCGTTGATTTTAGGCCGACCATTCTTAGCCACCTCAAATGCCTTAATCAATTGTCGTAACGGATCAATGAAAATCTCTTTTGGAAACATGACTTTGGATCTTAATATTTTCAATCTTGAAAGCCAATCGAATGAACCTTGTGACCAAACGTTGGAAGTTAGTGCTATTCACGAAAATGTTGAAAACGAAACACTTGATCTTAACGATGAACGTGAGGCCGAGTATGAAAAATTGTTTCACAAAATTCCCAACGATATTGAATACACTCTTCCTTTTGAATCTCTTCCAGTTGAGTCCGAATCTCAACCCAATTCTTCGATCGAAAAAATTCCAAAGTTGGACCTCAAACCGCTTCCCGACCACCTTAAGTACGCATACTTAGGTGAAAATGAAACCTGTCCTGTCATCATTTCTAACAATCTTTCTCTTGACCAAGAAGTTTCTCTTCTCTCTGTCCTTTCGAAAAATAAGGAAGCAATAAAATGGTCGATTTCCGATATAAAAGGAATTAGTCCCGCTCTGGTTCAACATCGCATTCATTTAATCGATGATGCCAAGCCTGTTCGTGACGCGCAACGAAGGCTTAATCCAAAAATGAAAGATGCGGCACGTGATGAAATTCTTAAACTTCTCGACAACGGAATCATTTACCCAATCTCCGATAGTTCATGGGTTAGCCCAATTCACGTTGTACCGAAAAAGTCCGGGCTAACCGTAGTCAAAAACAATTCAAACGAGCTTATTCCAACTCGTACTCAAACGGGTTGGCGTGTTTGCATTGACTACCGAAAACTAAATGCCGCAACACGTAAAGATCACTTTCCTCTTCCTTTCATTGACCAAATGCTCGAACATTTAGCCGGCCATGAATTTTACGGTTTCCTTGATGGTTATTCTGGCTATAAACAAATTCCAATCGCTCCCCAAGATCAAGAGAAAACAACTTTCACATGTCCATTCGGTACCTTCGCTTATCGACGTATGCCATTCAGACTATGTAACGCTCCTGCGACTTTCCAACGATGCATGGTTGGAATCTTTTCCGACATGATAGAACGCTTTCTAGAAGTTTTCATGGATGATTTCTCAATCTTTGGCGATTCTTTTTCCCAATGTTTACATCATCTCGAGTTGGTTCTAAATCGATGTAGAGAAAAACATTTGACTTTGAGTTGGGAAAAATGCCGCTTTATGGTCAAACAAGGCATAGTCCTTGGACATATCATCTCAAATAAAGGCATTGAAGTAGACAAAGCAAAAATCGATGTCATTGCAAATCTACCCATTCCCAAATCCGTTAAGGACATTCGATCATTTCTAGGACATGCTGGCTTTTACCGTCGCTTTGGGGAAGACTTTAGCAAAATCGCCCGTCCTTTGACGACCCTTCTTGGAAAAGACGTTCCTTTCAATTTTAACTCTGATTGTATCTCTTCTTTTGAACGTCTTAAGAGCGAACTCATTTCTGCCCCAATCATTTGCGCATCCAATTGGGATCTTCCTTTCGAAATAATGTGTGACGCTTCAAACTTTGCCGTTGGTGCTGTCATGGGACAACGCATCAACGAGATCCTTCATGTCATTTACTACGCGAGTATGACCTTGAACGACGTTCAACTCAACTACACAACAACCGAAAGAGAGCTTCTAGCTGTCGTTTTTTGCGCTTGAAAAGTTTCGACCTTACTTGATAGGTTCACACATTACGGTCTACACTGACCATTCTGCGCTTCGATATCTCTTCGCTAAAAAGGATGCTAAATCCCGTTTGATTCGTTGGATCCTTTTACTTCAAGAATTTGACCTTACAATCAAAGACAAAAAAGGATCCGATAATGTCATAGCCGATCACTTATTTCGTCTTTCGAACGCACCATCTCCTTTGCCAATCAATGAAAACTTCCCCGATGAACAACTTCTTTCAATTTCGATCGATCCATGGTATGCTGATATAGTGAACTACTTAGTCACTAAACAAACTCCCTCATCTTGGTCCAAACAGGACAAATGCAAATTTATGTCCCAGGTGAAATACTTCTACTGGGACGATCCATACTTGTTCAAATATTGTCCTGACCAAATCATCCGACGTTGCATTCCGGATAATGAAATAAGGAGTGTTCTTTCGTTTTGCCATAATCAAGCGTGCGGTGGACATTTCGGTCCTCGAAAAACTGCGGAAAAAGTGCTTCAGTGTGGTTTCTATTGGCCTTCTCTTTTCAAAGACTCGTTTGAATTTTGTAAAACTTTTGATCGATGTCAAATGCTTGGACGAATTTCTCGACGAGATATGATGCCTTTAAACCCCATTCTTACGATCGAAATCTTTGATGTATGGGATATTGACTTTATGGGACATTTTCCCAATTCTTTTGGAAACTTGTATATCCTTCTCGCTGTCGATTACGTTTCAAAATGGGTCGAAGCCTTTCCTTGCAAAACCAATGACCATATAATTGTTGTGAAATTTCTCAAAGAAAATATCTTTTCGAGGTTGGGCACACCTCGCACAATAATCAGTGATAACGGAACCCATTTTTGCAACCGTTCTTTTGAAACTTTAATGAAAAAATACTCGATAACCCACAAGTTATCCACTCCGTATCATCCTCAGACTTGTGGCCAAGTTGAAGTTTCAAATCGACAAATAAAACAAATCTTGGAGAAAACTGTCAATAAAAATCTAAAAGATTGGTCTCAGAAATTGACCGACACGCTTTGGGCTTACCGTACTGCTTTTAAAACTAACCTTGGGATGTCCCCATTTCGTTTAGTTTACGGTAAAGCTTGCCATTTACCCGTTGAAATTGAATACAAAGCATTGTGGGCAATAAAAAACTTAAACTTTGATCTTGAAAAAGCTGGCGAAAATCGAAAACTACAACTCAACGAACTCGAAGAACTTAGGAACGACTCGTATGAAAAAGAGAAAATTTACAAAGAAAGAACCAAAGTTTTTCATGACAAGTCGATCCTAAGGAAAACGTTTTCACCTAACCAGAAAGTTCTTTTATATGACAAGGGACTTCATTTATTCCCTGGGAAACTTAAATCAAGGTGGACTGGACCATTTGTGGTACGAACTATTTTTCCACATGGTGCCATAGAAATAGAAAACCCAAAGGATGGATCAATTTTCAAAGTCAACGGTCATCGTTTAAAACCCTTCTTGGAATTGCCCGGTAACCAAGCGGAGGAGCTCATGATCCTTCATGAGCCAAGCTACGTCTAGTAAGAATGTTAACCCTCTTTTGTAAATATGTACATATTTTTCCCCGTTACACTATTATATCATGCATCGACTATGGGGACATAGTCAAAATTAAGTGTGGGGGGAGTCTCATTTTCATTTTTTTTAGTTTTACATGGCATTTTTTTGAATTTTCATTTTCTTCAAAAAAAAAAAAAAAATCTCAAAACTCCTAAATCTCAAAAACATTTTCTTTTAACCATTTTGATTTATTTTTGAAGAAACACTATGGGATAAGTATAAGTTTTGGTTAATAAATTGAAATTTTTGAAAATTTATTTGTCTTAAAATAAAAATAAAAATGAAGTTTGATTACAAATAACAATGGTTTAACTAGTATATAGGAAGGTTCATCTATGCTAATTATGAAGTATGTTCTAATTGATAATCTTTGTTTAAAAAGTGGTAAATTTAAAGTAAAGGATATAACATTTTTGTCTTCTAAGTTAAATGGTGCTAAGATGATTTTGCAAAACTCTCTCCTTTAAAATATATATATATATATATATATATATATATATATATATATATATATGTATGTATGTATATATATATATATATAACATCCAAAGTATTCACTCTCATTTAAAAGTCCTCACGGTTATGCATGGGTGAATTACTTGGAATTTTTGATTATGTGCTTTCATACTCATTTAAAAGTCCTCACGGTTATGCATGTATGGAACACATGTAAAAAAAAAAGAACAGATTTAATAAAAACCACTTACGGTCGATAGGTGTATGCACGAAAGTGTGTGCACTCTCCATGCTCTGTACGCCCCTCACATAAGCCCGAAAGGCAGTGCATGGGTGGTATATCTGGCCTCAGTTTACCTGAGCTAGGTGTGTAATTTTTCTTGCAAATAATGAGAGAGCAAGCAATTGAAATCCAAGCACTAGTTTAACTTGTTTGATTTAACTTGTTATTGAAAAGAAATGAAAATACCACTTTAACAAACTTTGATAATCAACTAAGGATTCATTTCATAGTTACATTATGTTATCAACCAAAACAACTAGATAAACTGTGGTCTATCTGTTATAACAACTTGATTTTTATTGGAAATTTTGACGAGTAAAAATTTTCAAGACAATGACCAAAACTTGTATTTAACTTATTCGTGTCAATTTTAAAATAAATCATTCATTTGTTAATATTTCCAAAAACTCGCATTCATCTCTTTGTAAATAAATCTTGCATTTTGTAAATATTTTCATCCTGCATTTGGATTTTGTGGGTAGAATCCGCTGAAAACCCTCACGAGACAACACTCGTCCTACTGGGGACACCCAGAGGTTTAACGGCTTGTTGCATACGCTCAATGCAATCGTGCTCCCTACGAAAACGGATTTATCTTAGTTTTCCTTTATTCGAGGACGAATAAAAAGATAAGTGTGGGGGTATTTGATATGCACGTAATTGTGCATATATTTACATCCATATTTTATCTCTTTTTATTTAAATAATCATCATATTTGGGCATTTTAACATGTTTAAAACCAAAATTCAATTATTTCCAACCATCATATTTTCCTCTTCATTCAGGGGCAAAACGGTCATTTTGTGTATGTGTCAATATAAGAATTTTTACTTGGACATTTTTTGACAATTTTTATAGGAATTTGGATGCATATGGAAGAGGCTTATACGAAGATATATGCATGCACAAATGAATACAAAGGAAAGAAGAGGGAAATAATCCAAGCCATGAACATGGAGGACCCCACCCACTTACCTAAAAGTAAAATTTGGAGCTAATGGACAACTAAGTGGAGGTTAAAGCTTCATGCAAAACAAATGATGGATTAATTAGTGGTTAATGGTTACTTGTTGGCCACACTTCCTAAAGGGCATTTTTGGTAGCCCCCTAAAAATAGAATTAGGGTTTTATGCATGTATATATAGCCCTCTTATGTATATGAAACTATCATCTACTCTTTCATTTTACTTAGGAAATTAAGAAATCAAGTGTAAGCACAATGTTCTATGAAATAAAAATGGCTTCCAAGCCTCTTTCTTCTCTCTTTTCTACATGCTTTTCTTTGTTTTATTGTTAATTTTTATTTCTATGCTCTCTTTCTCCTTATGTTCATAGCTTAGATTTATATTTATGCAAGTAGTTAGTAGCTAATCTCTTTTGCCTTCTTTACTTATTTTCTATTTTTCTTTTCTTTTTAATGTTGAAAGTTACATGTGTTGCTTCAATGCCACAAATGAGTAGCTAAACCCCTTCAATTTAGGGGTGATGAAGCTCTCTAACTTTATGTAATTTCAACATTTTTATGATTTATGATCTCTTTGTTTATGCTTCATGAATGTGAATTTTGATGTAAGTTTATACAAGTGGGTTTGATAGCTTATATTGCTTATGCAAATAAGCTATTCTTAATCAACATAAACACAATTTACATCAACATTTGCTAATTAATTTTTGATTATGAAATGAAAGTAAAAATGAAATTTGATGATCTATGTTACTAGTTACAATAGTAAATAGATCATACTTAAAATCGTTTTTGCTTTGGCTTCTTTTTCATGAGAATTGTAAGTGGTATAATTGTTGTATTATAGTTTGATGGTTTGAGTTACGTTAACTAATAACATAAACAAACCATACTTATGATAAATGCAATGATTATTTCACTTAATATCAAAGTTAGAGATCATAAATTATGTGTTTGTTGATTTACAAAAATTTGAGAGTTGATTTGCCTCTAAAATGTTCTTTAGTCTAATAATTTTTGAATCGCATTTTCTAGTGTTAGCCTCATTTTATATCTAGTTAACAAATTCTCTTCGACTTTGGTATAATTTGATTGAATAGATTTTTAAAATCATCAATTCCCTGCGGATCGACCCGTATTCGCCGCGTGCAACATTCGTACACCGTGCGCTTGCGGTATAAATTTTATTTCTAAATTCGTTCGACGGTTTTCTAAACCGATAGACTTTCCGTCGACGAACAAGTTTTTGGCGCCGTTGCCGGGGAATTGCTTTGATTTTATTTTCTGTTCTTCGAATTATTTTTGTTAAATTTTTGTGTGTTTGTGTGATTTTTGATTGCATTTTGGTTTTATGTGTGTTGTTTTCTAGTTTCCCTTTGTCATTTGCATTTTCATTATTAAAAAAAAAAGAGCATACTCAATCTACAAAAAAAGGAAAAAAAATTTCTTCTTTCATTTGCAATTTTCATTTGCATTTTACTTTTTTACATTGCTTTTCCTTTAATACAAAAAAATTACAAAAACTGCCTGACCACTGTTCACTGTTTTCATTTTCACTGTATATTCTATACTGTGCACAGTTCCACTGTTTCATTCAACAGGCTTGCCTACAGTCGGCAACATACAACACACTTCTTCCATCCACCAATACATCATTCACATATACTTCCCTCAAACAGTTGCATTGCTTTCAAACTACTCACACATTTCATCACCCTCCCCTTACCACTCCACTGCCATTCATCAACCATTTCACATTCCCTGTCCAAACTACTCACAAACCACTTGCCAATACCCCCACCACAATTGCATCTCAAACCACATTTCAGATAACCACATTTCTACCATAACAACTTCATCCATAATCTACTCTGCTGTCAACAACCTGATCACTGCCCCATATAACTGCACCCTACCAACATTCCCACATACTCCTATGTGCTCTTCTGCAACAAACCACAAACCTCGCTGCTAACTTCATCAAATACCTCTGACAATATCGATTCTGCCCTGCCTTTGTACCACACTCACGGTACAAACAATCAGACTATTGACCACCACTCAACAGTTCAACTACAAGTCAAACTACAAGACTGCTACCACCCACATCAGCCTTCTTCACATCACATCCCCTCTGCTACAAGTTCAGACCACCCCCTCTTCCACAACCTCCAAACATCGCTGCCAATACAAAACTAATCTCACCCTTCTACAGTTACACTGTTCTACCTACATATATCAGTGCACTGACCAACAATTGCAAAACACCTTGCCACCACCATAAAACTTCAAACGAAACAACAATTTCACCATTTCCAAACACAGTTCTGCAGTTCATCCCCTACTACTAATTCTCCCAATACAAACTCCATAACTTAATAATTTACCCCTCCGCTGTCAAAAATTGTTCAGCAACTCCACAATCACTCCCCCCATTACATTCCCTAGTCAACTTCAGCAACAACCATCCACTTCAACACCATCACAGTGTCTCTTACATACCACAATTCATCACAAGCAACCCCTGCCAATTCCTCATCACAATCATTCACCTGAAACCACCACTACTCCACTACAGAACAACATACAAACTCGCACTCGAATTCGAACCCACTGCGACTTCCAAGATCCCACTGTGTACCACTTAACAATCATGGCTAGCTACATCAAATTCACACCGTGAACCACATTTACCACCAGCGAATGCAACCATCTCCTTGTTATACCATTACAATCTCCAAACTACCATACTTCCGCCCTGTTCATCAGTGCCTCATAACTGTTTGAGCATACACTTCCACTGCCGAGCTACTCGAGCCTCCACATCCCTTCCAGTCACTCCAAAGTGAACAAAACTGCCAGAATCAACCCACAACCATCAAAGTACTGCCATCATCCATTCACATAATCTTCCCACTTCCTTCATCGTTGACTACACGCGCCTCAATCCAACATCACGAAGCAGAGACTTAAACGAAATCTACAACCAACCCTCAACTGACATCAGTTCATCTCCACCTGAAACGACAGCAGCAACCCGCAATACAACTTTCTGCAATCGAGGCCACCATATCCCCAATTCCAAATTCTCCAACCTGCAGCTGCTACGACTGCCGCTATATTCTTGAATCGCAAATCACTGTAGATTTCAATTTTAAGTGGAAGAATTTGATTTTGATTTAACGGTTGGGGAAGTTTTGAGAACATGGTTATTTTATTCTTGATTGAGAAGGCCGTATATTGTAAATAGTTTGTCTTGGTTTATATTTAGTGGCCGGGCTTTTATTGTTGAAAGCAATTTTCTTCTTTTTAGTTGATTTTCTTTTCTTTTGTTTAGGTTTTGTTAATTTGTTTTAGTTCAAAAATAAATAAAAAATTTGTTGTGTTTGTTTTAGTTGGTTTTTATTTTTTTTAAGTTTCGATTGTTTTGCTTTAGTTTCATTTTTGTTTTGTTTCCATTTGTATTAATTTTTACTTTGATATATACACAAAAAGGAAAAAAACAAAACAATTTTTTTTTAAAGTAAAACCCTACTTTTAAGTTTCCTTTCCAAAAAAAAAAGAAGTTTGTTTAGTGAAGATTTTGAAATTTTTGTGGCTTGTGAGTGTTTGATTTTAGTGTGTCTTCTTTTGTTTTTTTATTGTTTTGTTTAATTTCTACAAAAAAACAATTGTCATAGAAAAACTTGTTTTGTTTTAATAGTTTTGATTTTACTTTGTTTAGCTTCTCCTTTGATATACAAAAAAAATAATAATAATAAGTTTTGTTTGAAAATCTTTTGTTTTGTTTCCTTTGATTTCAAACAGTTGTGCTATTTCCTTTGTTTTATTTCGTTCGATATATAAAAAAAAATTGTAAATATATCTTGTTCTTCATTTCAGGTTGCCAAAGCAGAAATTCAAAAGGGAAAAGTGTTTGCCAACAAATAAACTGCTTTGCTTTGCTAAGAAAAATCGCCGCTAAAAAAAAATATTGCTAAAATAAACTGCACGCTCTGGTATTGTGCTTCCATCTTTATTCGCATTGTTGGTTGCTTGCATTTGCATTAAAAAAAAATTTCAAAATCCAAAAAACCAAAAACAAAATTCATTTTAGTTGCATTGTTAATACATGTTTAATTTCTTGTTTTGCATTCATCTCATCTTATTTTCTTTTCTAAGGGCAATACCCCAAGTCACATAAGGTGAGGGATTTCATCACCCTTTCCTTAGCCCACAAATGCATTTCATCGTAGAATTTGACTAATAATAAAGGTTAGACGTTGGACCTAAGGGTGTCACGAGCTCACTTAGGGCTTAATTGTATCTTCACAATTGTTTTATTTGAACGATTTTATTTCTTGGTGTCTAGGCTACGGTAGAGTAATAACCAGTTATAAAAATTACGGTGATACGTAAATATTATACTGGTTGTTCCTCTGAAGGTACTTAAACCTTCGGCTACATTGCTACGGTGATTCGTGGTGCACCGATAACTCCTGTCCGTTACCTGGCTGAGAAATATTTTTGTTGATTTAAGACAAAGAGTGATTATACAATTTTGGGTTAGGAGCTACTAAGGACAGAAAACTGTAACTAAGTCCTTTGCATTCATTTAGTTGTATTAGTTCATGCATATTTAAAAGAAAAAAAATTAAAAAATCCAAAAAAAAATTGTAAATTTAACTTGATTTTTCAAAAGATTTTTTTTTTTGAAAATTCAAAAAAAAAAAATCAATTTCCATTTTTTTTAAAAAAAAATCCTTTTGGTAAATATTTAAAAATTCAAAAAAAACACAAAACCAAAAACATAAAAAAAAACTTGAAAAACCAAAAATCAAACTTTTCTTTTGAAAATAATTCTCACTCGTTAAATAGTTTTCTCCCTTGTAAAAAAAAAGAAGAAAACAAAACAAATTTTCAAATCTTCTTTCACTCTCTAAACTCGATTCTAACTCCTTTCTCTTCTCGACTTTCACTTGTGCATGAGTACCTGGACTCGTGACACAACAACGAATCGTTGGACTCGCGACCCTTCTACAAACCGTTTAACTCGAACAGACGATCCTCCTGAAATGGCAAACGAAAACGCCCCTCGAACTCTTATGGATAGAATCTTTCCCGACAGAGTTTCTATTCCATCTTGCATCACGTTACCCGCCCTTACCGGTAACCATTTCGAAATCCATTCGAACCATATTGCCACGCTTCCAAAATTTGGCAATTTCGAGCACGATGATCCATACATCTTTTTGACTAAATTCGAACAAGTTTGTGCAACCATTAAACTCCAACAACTTTCTGATGACGGAATCAAACTTCGATTAATCCCATTTGCTCTTACGGATTACGCTGAAAAATGGTTGTACAGCTTACCTTCGAACTCAATTAAAACGTGGGAAGAATTTGTAAAAGCTTTCTTAAAAAAGTTCTACCCCTTGGAAAAAACAAGTAGAATTCGAAACGAAATTGTAAATTTTCATCAATTCAAGGGTGAACCATTTGGAAAATATTTTGAAAGATTCAAAGAGCTTTTGATAAAATGTCCACACCATAACTTTGAAAAATGGACGATTTGCCAAATCTTATACGATGGACTAGAAAACAGCTCACGAACGATGCTCGAATCAATGTGCCAAGGCAATTTTCTTGCCCAACATCATGATGATGCTTGGCAATTTCTTGAAAACCTCGCTGAAAAGTCGTCCCAATGGGAACGCTCTAACGAAAAATCAATCTACTCACGATCGAGTGCACACTCGATAGGATCTTCTGTTGCTTTGGAAGCTAAGATCGACGCAATGATTAAAAAATTCGATAATGTTTTCTCATCAAATCAAATGAACCAAGCTTCCCAACCGATGTGTTATAAATGCAATGATCCTAATCATATAGCCGATCAGTGTCCTAACTCTATCGAACAAATCAATGCTTTCAATAAATCCAAAAATGACCCGTTTTCTCCAACGTACAATCCTGGTTGGAGAAATCATCCGAATTTTGCGTGGAGCCAAAACAATCCCAACACGAAGACAATTCGTCCCAATTTTCAAGCATTTCCGAATAATGTTTCGAATCCTCCCTTTCAGCCTAATAATTTTCAACCAACCCTTGCGGGCCCGTCTCATAATCAACCACAACAACCAAATTTTCCACCAAATTCTGCTCATCCTCCACAAGACGATAAACGTTTAACTTTGCTTGAGAAAACTCTTGAAACGTTGGCAAGGCAACTACTCAAAGCCTTCAATCAAACAGCAATTTGCAAAATTTATTGACTTCATATATGCAAAACACAAACCAATCGATTGCAAAACTCGAAATGCAAATGAGTCAATTAGCCACGTCTGTAAGTGAACGTGAACGTGGAACATTCCCAAGCCAGCCCCTTCCAAATCCCAGAAATCAAAATGCAAATTCAAATCAAGCCCATGTTGTTCAAGATAGCAACGTCACCCAGTTGAATGCTATCACAACTCTCCGTTCTGGTAAACAAATCAAAAATCAAGTAGTTAATCCAAATGATTTACCGAAAACTTTTCTCGATGCTTCTAAAACAACGAACGACTCAGAACAGAATGTGGAGCCAAACGTTGAATCGAACGACAATCAAAATTCTTCTTCTTCTACTCGAGTATACCCGCCTACCGAGTATCGTGTTCCATTTCCACATCGTCTTCGACCAAAGAAACACTCGGACCAAATGGAAAAGATGATGGAAATTTTTAAACAAGTGAAGGTTAACATCCCGCTTCTTGACATCGTGCAACAAGTCCCCACTTACGCAAAATTTCTTAAGGACTTATGCACCCAAAAGCGACATACTCAAGTGCCCCAAAAAGTCTTCTTAGCCGCCAGTTTGAGTGAAGTCTTGTCCCAATCCATGCCTGTTAAATATAAAGATCCTGGCTGCCCTACGATTTCGTGTACAATTGGAGACAAGACGATTAACAAATGTTTGATAGACTTAGGCGCGAGTGTCAACTTGATTCCATACTCCGTGTACGAACAATTAGGCTTAGGTGAGCTCAAACCCATGAAAGTTACGCTTCAATTTGCCGATCGTTCCATTAAGAAGCCCGTGGGAGAAATCGAAGACGTACTCATTCGAGTAGGGCAATTTATATTCCCCGTTGACTTTATTGTTCTCGAAACACAACCTGTGACGAATCCCTCGATTCAAATTCCGTTGATTTTAGGCCGACCATTCTTAGCCACCTCAAATGCCTTAATCAATTGTCGTAACAGATCAATGAAAATCTCTTTTGGAAACATGACTTTGGATCTTAATATTTTCAATCTTGAAAGCCAATCGAATGAACCTTGTGACCAAACGTTGGAAGTTAGTGCTATTCACGAAAGTTGAAAACGAAACACTTGATCTTAACGATGAACGTGAGGCCGAGTATGAAAAATTGTTTCACAAAATTCCCAACGATATTGAATACACTCTTCCTTTTGAATCTCTTCCAGTTGAGTCCGAATCTCAACCCAATTCTTCGATCGAAAAAATTCCAAAGTTGGACCTCAAACCGCTTCCCGACCACCTTAAGTACGCATACTTAGGTGAAAATGAAACCTGTCCTGTCATCATTTCTAACAATCTTTCTCTTGACCAAGAAGTTTCTCTTCTCTCTGTCCTTTCGAAAAATAAGGAAGCAATGGGATGGTCGATTTCCGATATAAAAGGAATTAGTCCCGCTCTGGTTCAACATCGCATCCATTTAATCGATGATGCCAAGCCTGTTCGTGACGCGCAACGAAGGCTTAATCCAAAAATGAAAGATGCGGTACGTGATGAAATTCTTAAACTTCTCGACAACAGAATCATTTACCCAATCTCCGATAGTTCATGGGTTAGCCCAATTCACGTTGTACCGAAAAAGTCCGGGCTAACTGTAGTCAAGAACAATTCAAACGAGCTTATTCCAACTCGTACTCAAATGGGTTGGCGTGTTTGCATTGACTACCGAAAACTAAATGCCGCAACACGTAAAGATCACTTTCCTCTTCCTTTCATTGACCAAATGCTCGAACGTTTAGCCGGCGATGAATTTTACTGTTTCCTTGATGGTTATTCTGGCTATAACCAAATTCCAATCGCTTTCGAAGATCAAGAGAAAACAACTTTCACATGTCCATTCGGTACCTTCGCTTATCGACGTATGCCATTCGGACTATGTAACGCTCCTGCGACTTTCCAACGATGCATGGTTGGAATCTTTTCCGACATGATAGAACGCGTTCTAGAAGTTTTCATGGACGTTTTCTCAATCTTTGGCGATTCTTTTTCCTAATGTTTACATCATCTCGAGTTGGTTCTAAATCGATGTAGAGAAAAACATTTGACTTTGAATTGGAAAAAATGCCACTTTATGGTCAAACAAGGCATAGTCCTTGGACATATCATCTCAAATAAAGGCATTGAAGTAGACAAAGCAAAAATCGATGTCATTGCAAATCTACCCATTCCCAAATCCGTTAAGGACATTCAATCATTTCTAGGACATGCTGGCTTTTACCGTCGCTTTGTGAAAGACTTTAGCAAAATCGCCCGTCCTTTGACGACCCTTCTTGGAAAAGACGTTCCTTTCGATTTTAACTCTGATTGTATCTCTTCTTTTGAACGTCTTAAGAGCGAACTCATTTCTGCCCCAATCATTTGCGCACCCAATTGGGATCTTCCTTTCGAAATAATGTGTGACGCTTCAAACTTTGCCGTTGGTGCTGTCTTGGGACAACGCATCAACGAGATCCTTCATGTCATTTACTACGCGAGTATGACCTTGAACGACGTTCAACTCAACTACACAACAACTGAAAAAGAGCTTCTAGCTGTCTTTTTGCGCTTGAAAAGTTTCGACCTTACTTGATAGGTTCACACATTACGGTCTACACTGACCATTCTGCGCTTCGATATCTCTTCGCTAAAAAGGATGCTAAATCCCGTTTGATTCGTTGGATCCTTTTACTTCAAGAATTTGACCTTACAATCAAAGACAAAAAAGGATCCGATAATGTCATAGCCGATCACTTATCTCGTCTTTCGAATGCACCATCTCCTTTGCCAATCAATGAAAACTTCCCCGATGAACAACTTCTTTCAATTTCGATCGATCCATGGTACGCTGATATAGTGAACTACTTAGTCACTAAACAAACTCCCTCATCTTGGTCCAAACAGGACAAATGCAAATTTATGTCCCAGGTGAAATACTTCTATTGGGACGATCCATACTTGTTCAAATATTGTCCTGACCAAATCATCCGACGTTGCATTCCGGATAATGAAATAAGGAGTGTTCTTTCGTTTTGCCATAATCAAGCATGCGGTGGACATTTCGGTCCTCGAAAAACTGCGGAAAAAGTGCTTCAGTGTGGTTTCTATTGGCCTTCTCTTTTCAAAGACTCGTTTGAATTTTGTAAAACTTTTGATCGATGTCAAATGCTTGGACGAATTTCTCGACGAGATATGATGCCTTTAAACCCCATTCTTACGATCAAAATCTTTGATGTATGGGGTATTGACTTTATGGGACCTTTTCCCAATTCTTTTGGAAATTTTGTATATCCTTCTCGCTGTCGATTACGTTTCAAAATGGGTCGAAGCCGTTCCTTGCAAAACCAATGACCATAGAATTGTTGTGAAATTTCTCAAAGAAAATATCTTTTCGAGGTTGGGCACACCTCGCACAATAATCAGTGATAACGGAACCCATTTTTGCAACCGTTCTTTTGAAACTTTAATGAAAAAATACTCGATAACCCACAAGTTATCCACTCCGTATCATCCTCAGACTTGTGGCCAAGTTGAAGTTTCAAATCGACAAATAAAACAAATCTTAGAGAAAATTGTCAATAAAAATCTAAAAGATTGGTCTCAGAAATTGACCGACGCACTTTGGGCTTACCGTACTGCTTTTAAAACTAATCTTGGGATGTCCCCATTTCGTTTAGTTTACGGTAAAGCTTGCCATTTACCCGTTGAAATTGAACACAAAGCATTGTGGGCAATAAAAAACTTAAACTTTGATCTTGAAAAAGCTGGCGAAAATCGAAAACTACAACTCAACGAACTTGAAGAACTTAGGAACGACGCGTATGAAAACAAGAAAATTTACAAAGAAAGAACCAAAGTTTTTCATGACAAGTCAATCCTAAGAAAAACGTTTTCGCCTAACCAGAAAGTTCTTTTATATGACTCGAGACTTCATTTATTCCTTGGGAAACTTAAATCAAGGTGGACTGGACCATTTGTGGTACGAACTATTTTTGCACATGGTGCCATAGAAATAGAAAACCCAAAGGATGGATCAATTTTCAAAGTCAATGGTCATCGTTTAAAACCCTTCTTGGAATTGCCCGGTAACCAAGAGGAGGAGCTCATGATCCTTCATGAGCCAAGTTACGTCTAGTAAGAATGTTAACCCTCTTTTGTAAATATGTACATATTTTTCCCCGTTACACTATTATATCATGCATCGACTATGGGGACATAGTTAAAATCAAGTGTGGGGGGAGTCTCATTTTTATTTTTTTTAGTTTTTCATGGCATTTTTCTGAATTTTCATTTTCTTCAAAAAAAAAAAAATCTCAAAACTCCTAAATCTCAGAAACATTTTCTTTTAACCATTTTGATTTATTTTTGAAGAAACACTATGGGATAAGTATAAGTTTTGGTTAATAAATTGAAATTTTTGAAAATTTATTTGTCTTAAAATAAAAATAAAAATGAAGTTTGATTACAAATAACAATGGTTTAACTAGTATATAGGAAGGTTCATCTATGCTAATTATGAAGTATGTTCTAATTGAAAATCTTTGTTTAAAAAGTGGTAAATTTAAAGTAAAGGATATAACATTTTTGTCTTCTAAGTTAAATGGTGCTAAGATGATTTTGCAAAACTCTCTCCTTTAAAATATATATATATATATATATATATATGTATGTATATATATATATAACATCCAAAGTATTCACTCTCATTTAAAAGTCCTCACGGTTATGCATGGGTGAATTACTTGGAATTTTTGATTATGTGCTTTCATACTCATTTAAAAGTCCTCACGGTTATGCATGTATGGAACACATGTAAAAAAAAAGAACAGATTTAATAAAAAACACTTACGGTCGATAGGTGTATGCACGAAAGTGTGTGCACTCTCCATGCTCTGTACGCCCCTCACATAAGCCCGAAAGGCAGTGCATGGGTGGTATATCTGGCCTCAGTTTACCTGAGCTAGGTGTGTAATTTTTCTTGCAAACAATGAGAGAGCAAGCAATTGAAATCCAAGCACTAGTTTAACTTGTTTGATTTAACTTGTTATTGAAAAGAAATGAAAATACCACTTTAACAAACTTTGATAATCAACTAAGGATTCATTTCATAGTTACATTATGTTATCAACCAAAACAACTAGATAAACTGTGGTCTATCTGTTATAACAACTTGATTTTTATTGGAAATTTTGACGAGTAAAAATTTTCAAGACAATGACCAAAACTTGTATTTAACTTATTCGTGTCAATTTAAAAATAAATCCTTCATTTGTAAATATTTCCAAAAACTCGCATTCATCTCTTTGTAAATAAATCTTGCATTTCGTAAATATTTTCATCCTGCATTTGGATTTTGTGGGTAGAATCCGCTGAAAACCCTCACGAGACAACACTCGTCCTACTGGGGACACCCAGAGGTTTAACGGCTTGTTGCATACGCTCAATGCAATCGTGCTCCCTACGAAAACGGATTTATCTTAGTTTTCCTTTATTCGAGGACGAATAAAAAGATAAGTGTGGGGGTATTTGATATGCACGTAATTGTGCATATGTTTACATCCATATTTTATCTCTTTTTATTTAAATAATCATCATATTTGGGCATTTTAACATGTTTAAAACCAAAATTCAATTATTTCCAACCATCATATTTTCCTCTTCATTCAGGGGCAAAACGGTCATTTTGTGTATGTGTCAATATAAGAATTTTTACTTGGACATTTTTTGACAATTTTTATAGGAATTTGGATGCATATGGAAGAGGCTTATATGAAGATATATGCATGCACAAAGGAAAGAAGAGGGAAATAATCCAAGCCATGAACATGGAGGACCCCACCCACTTACCTAAAAGTACAATTTGGAGCTAATGGACAACTAAGTGGAGGTTAAAGCTTCATGCAAAACAAATGATGGATTAATTAGTGGTTAATGGTTACTTGTTGGCCACACTTCCTAAAGGGCATTTTTGGTAGCCCCCTAAAAATAGAATTAGGGTTTTATGCATGTATATATAGCCCTCTTATGTATATGAAACTATCATCTACTCTTTCATTTTACTTAGGAAATTAAGAAATCAAGTGTAAGCACAATGTTCTATGAAATAAAAATGGCTTCCAAGCCTCTTTCTTCTCTCTTTTCTACATGCTTTTCTTTGTTTTATTGTTAATTTTTATTTCTATGCTCTCTTTCTCCTTATGTTCATAGCTTAGATTTATATTTATGCAAGTAGTTAGTAGCTAATCTCTTTTGCCTTCTTTACTTATTTTCTATTTTTCTTTTCTTTTTAATGTTGAAAGTTACATGTGTTGCTTCAATGCCACAAATGAGTAGCTAAACCCCTTCAATTTAGGGGTGATGAAGCTCTCTAACTTTATGTAATTTCAACATTTTTATGATTTATGATCTCTTTGTTTATGCTTCATGAATGTGAATTTTGATGTAAGTTTATACAAGTGGGTTTGATAGCTTATATTGCTTATGCAAATAAGCTATTCTTAATCAACATAAACACAATTTACATCAACATTTGCTAATTAATTTTTGATTATGAAATGAAAGTAAAAATGAAATTTGATGATCTATGTTACTAGTTACAATAGTAAATAGATCATACTTAAAATCGTTTTTGCTTTGGCTTCTTTTTCATGAGAATTGTAAGTGGTATAATTGTTGTATTATAGTTTGATGGTTTGAGTTACGTTAACTAATAACATAAACAAACCATACTTATGATAAATGCAATGATTATTTCACTTAATATCAAAGTTAGAGATCATAAATTATGTGTTTGTTGATTTACAAAAATTTGAGAGTTGATTTGCCTCTAAAATGTTCTTTAGTCTAATAATTTTTGAATCGCATTTTCTAGTGTTAGCCTCATTTTATATCTAGTTAACAAATCCTCTTCGACTTTGGTATAATTTGATTGAATAGATTTTTAAAATCATCAATTCCCTGCGGATCGACCCGTATTCGCCGCGTGCAACATTCGTACACCGTGCGCTTGCGGTATAAATTTTATTTCTAAATTCGTTCGACGGTTTTCTAAACCGATAGACTTTCCGTCGACGAACAAGTTTTTGGCGCCGTTGCCGGTGAATTGCTTTGATTTTATTTTCTGTTCTTCGAATTATTTTTGTTAAATTTTTGTGTGTTTGTGTGATTTTTGATTGCATTTTGGTTTTATGTGTGTTGTTTTCTAGTTTCCCTTTGTCATTTGCATTTTCATTATTAAAAAAAAAAGAGCATACTCAATCTACAAAAAAAGGAAAAAAAATTTCTTCTTTCATTTGCAATTTTCATTTGCATTTTACTTTTTTACATTGCTTTTCCTTTAATACAAAAAAAATTACAAAAATTGCCTGACCACTGTTCACTGTTTTCATTTTCACTGTATATTCTATATTGTGCACAGTTCCACTGTTTCATTCAACAGGCTTGCCTACAGTCGGCAACATACAACACACTTCTTCCATCCACCAATACATCATTCACATATACTTCCCTCAAACAGTTGCATTGCTTTCAAACTACTCACACATTTCATCACTCTCCCCTTACCACTCCACTGCCATTCATCAACCATTTCACATTCCCTGTCCAAACTACTCACAAACCACTTGCCAATACCCCCACCGCAGTTGCATCTCAAACCACATTTCAGATAACCACATTTCTACCATAACAACTTCATCCATAATCTACTCTGCTGTCAACAACCTGATCACTGCCCCATATAACTGCACCCTACCAACATTCCCACATACTCCTATGTGCTCTTCTGCAACAAACCACAAACCTCACTGCTAACTTCATCAAATACCTCTGACAATATCGATTCTGCCCTGCCTTTGTACCACACTCACGGTACAAACAATCAGACTATTGACTACCACTCAACAGTTCAACTACAAGTCAAACTACAAGACTGCTACCACCCACATCAGCCTTCTTCACATCACATCCCCTCTGCTACAAGTTCAGACCACCCCCTCTTCCACAACCTCCAAACATCGCTGCCAATACAAAACTAATCTCAGCCTTCTACAGTTACACTGTTCTACCTACATATATCAGTGCACTGACCAACAATTGCAAAACACCTTGCCACCACCATAAAACTTCAAACGAAACAACAATTTCACCATTTCCAAACACAGTTCTGCAGTTCATCCCCTACTACTAATTCTCCCAATACAAACTCCATAACTTAATAACTTCACCCCTCCCCTGTCAAAAATTGTTCAGCAACTCCACCATCACTCCCCCATTACATTCCCTAGTCAACTTCAGCAACAACCATCCACTTCAACACCATCACAGTGTCTCTTACATACCACAATTCATCACAAGCAACCCCTGCCAATTCCTCATCACAATCATTCACCTGAAACCACCACTACTCCACTACAGAACAACATACAAACTCGCACTCGAATTCGAACCCACTGCGACTTCCAAGATCCCACTGTACTTCACTTGTACTCGAATGCCGCAGATTCAAACGCCGAATCTGGCTTGCCAGAGCTTATAACACATTAAGTATAACAACACAGTGGAAGAAAATGAATAATATCATTGATACAACAATGAATACAATATCCGATACAATACGATACAACACTATCAGAGACAAATATACAACAGCGGAATATGATAACAACGGAAGAGATAACTCAAATATGATCTTCGATGAAGAGTGAATCTAAAATCTGCAACTCCAAACCAAAAGCTACAAGGACTCCAATCCAATAAGCTTGAACCATCATCAACAAAGACTTATGCAAGGTCAGTCATCCAAAGATTGAAGAAGATTTCCAAAGACTGAAGCCTACCGAATCTACACCTATAATTTGATTATCCGAAAAATCCAACTCTAGACTGCCCGTGTGGAAAATTGTGGGCGCCCAAAGTTTAAGAAGGGAACAACAAACTCGAGGTCTGTTATGGAACTGGTATGAGCAAACAAAAACAGTTTTATTTTTGAAACAAACAACAAAAGAATTTAAAACATTGAAATCCACAATGCTTTTTGGAAAATGAAACTACCATATGGCCTCCCGCCACACACACCATGCAAACGCATAATTGGAGGAGATTTCTCGTTATGATAGTAAAAAATGCTTGATAGGCGAAAACCATTTTGATATTATTATTAGTGCATAGTGGAAAACATTTCGAAAGTATAATATTAATCTTAGCCAGCATACAACCATTATTGTATGCCTACTATAGCTACCATGTTCAATAGCAGGTTACCGCCATATTCCATGGCAGGTTATACAACTAAAACCGTGCAGGGCGCGTATTGTTTCTTTGGATTTTCCAACAACTGGTCAGGCTAAGGAACTTCCTATTGCCACATGGGAAAGCCTCAGGAGGGACGCCCCAAGAATCTACCAGGCTCTCTGCCAACACAAGGCCGGTTTACTCCCTTCCTGGGAGTAAAACCTAAGATATAACACCTCCGGTCATTTACGACCTATATCCGAGGGCACTCAATCGCAAAGCAACATCACACAGTAATAAAATTTACAGTGTCCACATGAGTTAAGTATCTAGGCTCCATATCATGATACTACCCTTTTCCAGAAGGAATGGACATACCTTAGGGGCGCGACCACTGCAACCTTGCTGCATCTTTCCTGTTTCGACCATTTCAGGGTGCGAGGTCCTGATGCAGTCTCGTCTACATAGCTATGATTTTTCACAAAGCCATGCTTCAATCAACAAACGATCAGCAACACTTCATATGCCACATTACCAAATTGGGAATGTATCACTAGTAAACATCAACTACATAACCTTTGAGCTTGTACATCACAGAGAAGGGTGTTAAGCTAAGACAATAAATCTCCGCCACCAAACAGAAATGTATTTGATAGAAACCAGCATTACATCTCAAAGTGTAATGTCAGACACACATCCATACAAGTCTGTTATGGGTTCGAACAGAACCGAAGGTACTTTCAAAGAAGCCCTTGCAAATCCAGATAATCCCTAACCACGTCCGAACTCCCCATCACATATGGAGATCTCTATACCGAGGACCAGTCGGTACAGAGACAATCGACGAGTTATCCTTTCGCTTTCGAAAATATCCGAACTTCACCACTGGTCTTCAAATGCTATCCATAACGTCGTATCATTATTCGGAATGGGTTATATGACACAAGGTCCTCTCTCGGCTATACCGAATAATGAGCGCAGTATTCAAAAACATATGGATATTGGGATTTTAGTTAAGTCACAACTTTAATACCCAAAACTTTCCTTTCAAATGGTTTAGAACAATTTCCATCCTCAAATCTTTAAACGAAAAGATTCATTTCACGAAGTTCACCCATCTTTCACAAAGATCCATTCACAGATTTCAAAACAATTTCCACTTCAAATTAGATTTACTCATCTAACCTTTAATCAAAGATTTAATTCATAGCTTTCAAAATTGTTTCCAAAGATTCATTCATAACTTGGAAAACCATTTCATTTCAAACTTGAAATCCCTTTAACGAAAATTGAAAATTCTTTCCTTATATGAAAGCTTTTATTAATGAAAACAAATAGTTTTTGTTTCGGAAAAATCCGATTTCATTTATACAAGTTAAAGCACTTGGGTTAAATTCAAATTCCAAATCAATACTTTTAAAATGGTTTAAAAACCCATATAAACAAATTTATAACTTGTATAATATTTTTAAACCATAATTTCCAATATAGAATTCAATTTCAAATTTTGAATTCAAATTCAAAATCAGATTATTAAATTTCAAAATTTTATCAAGTTATTCAAAATAACTTTTATCTTTGAAAATTCCCTTTTCAAAAGTTTTTCACATTAACCCAATTCCATTTCCAAAACCTTTTGGATTCAAAATTCAAGTTTAAAACCCTTTTAAAAATCCATGACTTAACCAATTTCCTCGTGCAATCCATATTTGTATGTGTATGAGTGTGGTCCAGGGGTTTTACACAATAGTGTAACATCATTAATCATCACAGATTTAATCACAGAAATATTGATAAGTGATATATTGTGTATATCTTCATTCACAGATTCACAGATAATATATATTTATCACAGATAAATAAATTGCATTCATCACAGATTACACCATAACAATTCATAGCATAAAGCATAACATATTGGGAATACCAAACAATTCAATAATCAATAGAATCCAAGCATTCATAAGTAAGGTCAATCTGATTAAATTAAATCTGATAAATCACCAATCCTGGTTAATTAACATTAATTAATTTCAAACCATTTTGATTAGTTATTTTTTAATCATTAATTAACCTTTAATTATTCAATTATCCCTTAACCAATTATCATTTTAATTAATTATCCTTAATTAATAAATGGTTATCCGTAATCACTTATATTAATGAATCACAAATTAATCTTAATCACTTGGTTAATCAACCCTTAATCATTAATTTATTAACCTACAAATTGCTTTCATTAAGTAATTATCTTTAATTAAGAAATTAATCTTAATTAATCACGTTAACTCTTTAATTAATTATTTGTTAATTAATTACCTTAATTAATTAATCTTTAATCTATCACATAAATAAATTAATCACCTTGATAAAATTTTTCTTTAATTATTTAACCTTTAATTACTTACTTTTAAGTAATTTAAAAATTAATCTATCTTTAATCATTAACTAATTCACCTTTAAAGCATTTAATAATCCATCTTTACTTAATTAATCACTTTAATTGCATTCAGTAATTATCCATAAATTATTCTCCTTAATTAATTACACAAAGTAATTAACCTTTAATATTTCTACCAAGTAATCATCTTTTTCATTGATTAGCTTTTAATCACATCATCAAATCCTATTTGAACACTTAGGAATAATTTTAATAATTATTCAACCCAAAAACAACCAATTCTTTGAAAACTTATTTAAAAACTTGTTTATAAATTAAATTCGAAAACTTGGTTTTATTTTCAAAACTAAAAACTGCTTTCAACCCATACCCCAAAACCACTTCGGGTCTTTACCCGAGTCAAGTACCTACCCTTCTTCGAGTCAACATCGCAAATGACTCGAGAATAACTCGATCTTCCCTGTAGCTTTAATCGTTCCAGAAACGACGTGCACGTGTGCACGATGCACAGCTCCCCGACCACCTCTGGCCAACCTCCCGATCATTGACAGATTGAAGTCGACCTCCTCTAACAATTCGACTACCTACGTCGACGAATTCTTCAGCGAAGTGAAAATGAACCCAAATCGACCATGCCTGGAACTATCACCATCAAAAATTTTCCCCCACCAACGATCCCGACCATGATGAACCCTGCCGTCTTCTCCATAGCTTCATCACTCCTTCCAGTTCTGATCCCACCCATCGCGAACAAACCCGATCCAAACCAGACGTCGCAAAATCCCCTGAAAACAACGTCGCTAAAACCCAATGCGAAACCCTACATCGCCGGCGTACGGCCAACACGATCATCTAGAAATACCTTCAGCATTTTTCCTATGACCACCCATCTACAACCTTCCTCCAGCCACGATCATGCCACCCAAATCGACCTTGATCGCTGGAACTTGATAAATATGTATTTTCCGTTCTACTCAATAATTCCCATAAATTTTAAACATAAAAATCCCAATCTTTATATCAAAATTCATCGTTATTCAAATCGAATCCTCTTATATAATCAAATCTTGAAATCTCGAGATAAAATTTTGGACCAATTTTTATTTTCACTGTTGTTTAACATTTTTTAGAACATTCACACAATATTTTTATTAGAAAACTATTTTTTATAACAATTACCTAATAAATTCAAACATCTTCCATTCATACCACTAAGCTTATAATTGATTGATCATGGAGATTTTGATTTTTCTATGTTTAATTCTAGCCTGTACATGAGAACAGACATATATATACTTATATACAGTCATATATATATATAAACATACAACACGATTCACAGTCATAAAAACATATTTCACAACTTATATCAATTTTTATCACATGCAAACCAACGTATTTATGGTTTTAAGAGTTTGCTCACATGGATTTCATAAAAACAGAGAACGGTTATAGGCGTTATGCTTCGGGTCAGGGACTTGAAACAAATTTGAAGCTTGAAAGCTTGATGTTGATCTGAATTGAATCCATATATTTGCTTTATGAAGATCTGGAAAGTGATCCTTACTTTAATGCTTTTCTGGTTTTCAGCTTAAATCCAAACTTTGATTTCCAGGCTTTAATTTGTTTGCTTTTAGTTTTCATCATTTCCAGGTTGATTTGAATTGGTTAGAAACTTTGAACATTGATATTGTTTTGGTTGCTTGATCCTCATTTCCAGGTTTTTGAAAAACTGTTGATTTCTGGTATTTTTTTAGGTATTCTCAGGTTTTGGTTTTTATCTCTCTAACTTTTGAATTTTGATTAAGCTTCAGGTTGTATTTTTTTGTGACAGATCTGTTTGATTTAGAACTAGGCATTGTTGAGTTTATTTCTTTTCCGTTTGATTTGTTGTTTTCAGGTTGGAGAAGTTGTGAAATAAAGTATGAAGCCTGGTTTTCATCTCAAATTCATAATGTATTATCTAATTCAAATTAAAAGATAAATGCCACTTGTTCTTCTTTGTTTACACTTGTTAATGCATGAATTAAATTTTTTACAAATGTCATTTTGTGATAAAATTATGTTTAGACCTTGTCTCTAATTTGTTTATAAGTTATGTCTAAATCCCCCCCTTAATCTTTATTTATAAAAACATGTTTTTGAATTATATAATATATATAAAAATTATGTTTTTTTGTTTTTTTCAAATATATCATGCCTTATTAATTTCAAAAGATATATACAAATTAAAACTTTATATTCGTTCTTGTTTTTTATTTTAAATTCAAGTCATTGTATAAATCATTACTTTTAATGAAATTGATTTTAAAATTTAATTGTACATTAATAAATAACACATTTATATTTATTTCCAAATATTCAAATAAATTCACAAATAAATCCAATCCAATATATTATTCAAAATATTAATTTCTGAATTTCCAATTGGAAATTTTATTTAAAATCGTACGTATACATATATATTTATATAAATAAACAAACAAATGTCTATTTAATTTGGAAAATACCAAATTAATTCACAATTTAATTTCAAAAATTAAATTACTTACCAATTTAAATTTGATTTAAAAACAGAAATGTTACAAATTCCCCTCCTTAAGAAAATTTCATCCCCAAAATTTTCCATGGAGATAACAAAGAACAGATGAAAGATAAAGAAATATCTTTCCAGATCAAACTGAATATCTATTCTGCATTTGGCTTACCAAATCAGAATATCAACAATAAATATGATAACGAACCCATTCAATTCTATACAAGATACTTGGGTCACCAGATCTACGAAATAAGTAGGGGCATTGGTTAGTCCGAAGGGATAACTAACCGTTCGTAGAATATATCTAGACTCAAAAAATAGATAAATGGATTTAAACTTCCATAATTTTCAAACACTAGTTATGAATTCCAAACTCAGGTCGGAATATCCTAAAGTATACATCCACTTGTCCCTTTTCGGACTTTGATCCACACAAGGAATTACAATAGAATTTCAAATTTGGTTTTAATCGAAATCGATGCAACCCATTTCAGCTTTATATTCTTGTTTACCAATTTGTTTTAATTTAAAATTTCAAATTTATTAAAGTTTAAAACGAAAAGCCGATAAGGAATTGATGAAGAGAATACGAAATAGAAACTTATCTTTAACGATCCGCAGGGTCACCATCACACCAAAGCTTCTCCCTCGAGCTGCCATGAAGCAATCAAAGAATTAAAACTGGATCAAAGGTGATTGAGGAGAGTTGTTCCTTTGTTATTACAGGGTATTGACCATTTGTAGTCGCATTCCCCTGTCCCCTATCTCGTCCTACTCTTGCACTCATACTTACTATCAATGAATAGTAAGAGAATTTACTGAGGCATATGGACGGATATCTTAGGGATATACTCATTGTTATGTATACTTTACCCTATCTCTAATGAGTTACTTAATGTGTTATACTCCAATAGCTAAAGTTCAACCTTTAGCTCTGACACCAATATGACGATCCTGACTCGACCTTCGAAAATCGACACTCGTACTTCACCTGTACTCGAATGCCGCAGATTCAAATGGCGAATCTGGCTCGCCGGAGCTTATAACACATTAAGTATAACAACACAGTGGAAGAAAATGAATAATATCATTGATACAACAATGAATACAATATACGATACAATATGATACAACACTATCAGAGACAAATTTACAATAGCGGAATATGATAACAACGGAAGAGATAACTCAAATATGATCTTCGATGAAGAGTGAATCCAAAATCTGCAACTCCAAACCAAAAGCTCATCCCAAAAGCTACGAAGACTCCAGTCCAATAAGCTTGAACCATCATCATCGATGACTTAAGCAAGGTCAGTCATCCAAAGATTGAAGAAGATTTCCAAAGACTGAAGCCTACCGAATCTACATCTATAATTTGATTATCTGAAAAACGCAACTCTAGACTGCCCGTGTGGATAATTGTGGGCACCCAGAGTTTAGGAAAGGAATAATAAACTCTGGGTCAATTATGGGACTGGTATGAGCAAACAAAAACAGTTTTATTTTAAAAAAAAACAACAAAAGAATTCAAAACATTGAAATCCGCAATGCTTTTTGGAAAATGAAACTACCATAAGGCCTCCCGCCACACACACCATGCAAACGCAGAATTGGAGGAGATTTCTCGTTATGATAGTAGTGCATAATGGAAAATATTTCGAAAGTATAATATTAATTTTAGCCAGCATACAACCATTATTGTATGCCTACTATAGCTACCATGTTCAATAGCAGGTTACCGCCACATTCCATGGTAGGTTATACAACTAAAACCGTATAGGACGCGTCCTGTTTCTTTGAATTTTCAAACAAATGGTCAGGATAAGGAACTTCCTATTACCATATGGGAACACCTCTGGAGGTACACCTCGAGAACCTACCCGACTCTCTGCCAACAAAGGCCAGTTTACTCCCTTTCCAGGAGTAAAACCTAAGATATGCCACCCCCGGTCGTTCGCGACCTTTATCCGAGGATCCTCAATCAAAAAGCAACATCACATAGTAATAAAATTTACAGTGTCCACATGAGTTAAGTATCTGGGCTCCATACCATGATACCACCCATTTCCAGAAGGAATGGACAACCCTAGGGGCGCGACCCCTGCAACCATGCCACATCTTTCCTGTTTCCACCATTTCTGGGGTGTGAGGTCCTGATGTAGTCTCGTCCACAAAGCTACGCTTTTTCACAAAGCCATGCTTCGATCAACAAATGATCAACAACACTTCATATGCCACATTACCAAATTGGGAATGTATCACTAGTAACCATCAACTACATAAACTCTGAGCTCGTACGTCTCAGAGAAGGGTGTTAAGCTAAGAGAATAAATCTCCACCACCGAATAGAAATGTATTTGATAGAACTAGCTTTACATATCAAAGTGTAATGACAGACACACATCCATACAAATCTGTTCCGGGTTCGAACCGAACCGAAGGCACTTCCAAAGAATCCCTTGCAAATCTGGATAATCCCTAATCACGTCCGGACTCCCCATCACATATGGAGATCTCTATACCGGGGACCATTCGGTGTAGAGACATTCGACAAGTTATCCTTTCGCTTTCGAAAATATCTGGTCTTCACCACCGGTCTTCAAATGCTATCCATAACGTCGTGTCATTATTTGGAATGGGTTATATGACACAAGGTCCTCTTCTGGCTAAACCGAATAATGAGCGCAATATTTAAACACATATGGATATTAGGATTTTAGTTACGTCACAACTTTAAAACCCAAAACTTTCCTTTCAAATGGTTTCAACCATTTGCCATCTTCAAATCTTTAAACAAAAAGATTCATTTCACAAAGTTCACCCATCTTTTACAAAGATCCATTCACATATTTCCAAACAATTTTCCCTTCAAATTGGATTTACTCATCCAATCTTTAAATCAAAGATTTAATTCATAGCTTTCAAAATCGTTTCCAAAGATTCATTCATAACTTGGAAAACCATTTCATTTCAAACTTGAAATCCCTTTAACACAAATTGGAAATTCTTTCCTTATATAAAAGCTTTTATTAATTAAAACAAATAGTTTTTGTTTTGGAAAAATTCGATTTCATTTATACAGTTAAAGCCCTTGGGTTAAATTCAAATTCCAAATCAATACTTTTAAAATGGTTTAAGAACCCATATAAACACATTTATAACTTGTATAATATTTTTAAACCATAATTTCCAACATAGAATTCAATTTTAAATTTTAAATCCAAATTCAAAATCAAATTATTAAATTTCAAAATTTTATCAAGTTATACCAAATAACTTTTATCTTTGAAAATTCCCTTTTCAAAAGTTTTTCACATTAACCCAATTCCATTTCCAAAACCTTTTGGATTCAAAATTCAAATTTAAAACCCTTTCAAAAATCTATTTCCTCGTGCAATCCATATTTGTGTGTGTATGAGTGTGGTCCAGGGGTTTTACACAATAGTGCAATATCATTAATCATCACAGATTCAATCACAAAAATATTGATAAGCGGTATATATTATAATGCTTATCTTCATTCACAGATTCACAGATAATACATATTTATCACAGATAAATAAATTGCATTCATCACAGATTACACCATAACAATTCATAACACAAAGCATAACATATTGGGAGTACCAAACAATTCAACAATCAATAGAATCCAAGCATTCATAAGTAAGGTCAATCTGATTATATTAAATATGATAAATCACCAATCCTGGTTAATTAACATTAATTAATTTCAAACCATTTTGATTAATTATTCTTTAATCATTAATTAACCTTTAATTATTCAATTATACCTTAATCAATTATCATTTTAATTAATTATCCTTAATTAATAAATGATTATCCCTAATCACTTATATTAATGAATCACAAATTAATCTTAATTTCTTGGTTAATCAACCCTTAATCATTAATTTATTAACCTACAAATTGCTTTCATTAAGTAATCATCTTTAATTAAGAAATTAATCTTAATTAATCACGTTAACTCTTTAATTAATTATTTGTTAATTAATTACCTTAATTAATTAACCTTTAATCTATCATATAAATAAATTAATCACCTTAGTAAAAAAATTCTTTAATTATTTAACCTTTAATTACTTACTTTTAAGCAATTTACAAATTAATCTATCTTTAATCATTAATTAATTCATCTTTAAATCATTTATTAATCCATCTTTACTTAATTAATCACTTTAATTACATTAAGTAATTATCCATAAATTATTCTCCTTAATTAATTACACAAAGTAACCTTTAATATTTCTACCAAGTAATCATCTTTTTCCTTGATTAGCTTTTAATCACATCATCAAATCCCATTTAAACACTTCAGAATAAATTTAATAATTATTCAAATATAATTATTCAACCCAAAAACATTTTTAAACACATTTTTTAACTTAAAATCAATTCTTTGAAAACTTATTTAAAAACTTGTTTATAATTTAAATTTGAGAACTTGGTTTCATTTTCAAAACTAAAAATTGCTTTCAACCTAAACCCCAAAACCACTTGGGTCTTTACCCAAGTCAAGTACCCACACTTCTTCGAGTCAATATCGTGAATGACTCGAGAATAACTCAATCTTCCCCGTAGCTTTAATCGTTCCAGAAATGACGTGCACGCGTGCGTACTGCACAGCTCCCCGACCACCTTTGACCAACGTCCCGTTCATTGGCAGATTGAAGTCGACCTCCTCTAACTATTCGACTACCTACGTCGACGAATTCTTCAGGGAAGTGAAAATGAACCCAAATCAACCATGCCTGGAACCATTACCATCGAAATTTTTCCCCCACCAACGATCCCGACCATGATGAACCTTGCCGTCTTCTCAGTAGCTTCGTCACTCCTTCCAGTTCCGATCCTACCCATCGCGAACAAACCCGATACAACCCTGACGTCGCAAAATCCCCTGAAAACAACGTCGATAAAACCTAGTATGAAACCCTACATCGTCGCCGTTCGGCCAACACGATCATCTAGAAATACCTTCAGCATTTTTCCTATGACCACCCATCTACAACCTTCCTCCAGCTATGATCACGCCACCCAAATCGACCTTGATCGTCGGAATTTGATAAATAATATTTTCCGTTCAACTCAATAATTCCCATAAATTTCAAACTAAAATATCCCAATCTTTATATCAAAATTCATCGTTATTTAACTCGAATCCTCTTATATAACCAAAGCTTGAAATCCCGAGATAAAATTTTGGACCAATTTTTATGTTTAATGTTATTTAACATTTTTCAGAACATTCACACAATATTTTTATTGGAAAACTATTTTTTAAAACAATTGCCTAATAAATTCAAACATCTTTCATTCATACCACTAAGCTTATAATTGATTGATCATGGAGATTTTGTTTTTTCTATGTTTATTTCTAGACTGTACATAAGAACATATATATATATATATATATATATATATATATATATATATATGTATGTATGTATAAACATACAACACGATTCATAGTCATAAAAACATATTCCATAACTTATATCAATTTTTATCACATGCAAACCAAAGTATTTATGGTTTTAAGAGTTTGCTCACCTGGATTCCAAAAAAACAGAGAAAAGTTATAGGCCTTATGCTTTGGGCAGGGACTTGAAACAAATTTAAAGCTTGAAAGCTTGATGTTGATCTCGAATTGAATCCATATGTTTGCTTTATGAAGTTCTGGAAAGTGATCCTTACTTTAATGCTTTTTCGGTTTTCAGTTTGAATCCAAACTTTGATTTCCAGACTTTAATTTGTTTGCTTTTGATTTTCATCATTTCTAGGTTGATCTGAATTGGTTAGAAACTTTGAAATTCATATTGTTTTGGTTGCTTGATCGTCATTTCCAGGTTTTTGAAAAACTGTCGATTTCTGGTATTTGTTTTTTGGGTATTCTCAGGTTTTGGTTTTTTATCTCTCTGACTTTTGAATTTTGATTAAGCTTCAGGTTGTATTTTTTCGTAACGGATCTGTTTGATTTAGAACTAAGCTTTGTTGAGTTTATTTCTTTTCCTTTTGATTTGTTGTTTTCTAGTTGGAGAAGTTGTGAAATACAGTATGAAGCCTTGTTTTCATCTCAAATTCATAATGTTTTATCTAATTCAAATTAAAAGATAATTGCCACTTGTTATTCTTTGCTTACACTTGTTAATGCATGAATTAAAAATTTTACAAATGTCATTTTATGATAAAATTATGTTTAGACCTTGTCTCTAATTTATTTATAAGTTATGTCTAAATCCCCCCTTAATCTTTATTTATAAAAAAATGTTTTTAAATTATAAACATATATACAAACTATGTTTTTTTATTTTTTTCAAATATATTATGCCTTATTAGTTTCAAAAGATAAATACAAATTAAAACTTTGTATTCATTCTTGTTTTTTATTTTAAATTCAAGTCATTGTATAAATCGTAGCTTTTAAAGAAATTGATTTCAAAATTTAAATTGCACATTAATAAATAACACATTTATATTTATTCCAAAATATTCAAATAAATTCAAAATAAATCCAAATCCAACATATTATTCAAAATATTAATTTCTGAATTTCCAATTGGAAATTTTATTTAAAATCATATGTATACATATATATTTATATAAATAAAAAAATGTCTATTTAATTTGGGAAATACTAAATTAATTCACAATTTAATTTCAAAAATTAAATTACTTACCAATTTAAATTTGATTTAAAAAAAGGAATGTTGCAACCATATAGGATAAAATTCTACTGAAAAGTGTAGAGCTCTAATAGTATACAGTGTATGTGGTGCCGGTAATTTTTAACGTGATATTTTTAGTCTATTTTAAGAAGCTGTGCCTTTTTTGAAATGATATTTCCTTACTATTTTGCGCAAAATGTACATTTCTTTTAGCTTGAAGCCGCCAGTCACTCAGATTCATTCGGAAACATTCTTCCTTTATCACTTGTTTCACCAGAAGCCTAGTACAAAAAAGGAAGAATATTTTAGTTTAATGTTGGCAATACATACTTAAAGAGGTAAATTGCTGCTGCAAAAGACAACTAGGAAAACCGAAAACCAAATTCCACATAGAAACCATTTATAATATTATTATTATTGTATGTATGCACTTTTATTAGCTATAAATAAATTCACATTATATGCTTTATATTTATCTGATCAAGTTCAAAAATATTAGAGATAAATGAACTAATGGGTCAAACTGATATTATCTTGCTACTTGTGGTAAAGCACTACGGAATTATAAACCAACGATTCCCCTGTAATGAGACTCAACCTCGATGAAATTTTATAATACATTTCTCATCTTCATATTAACCAAATGGTGATCGTTTGTACATGATATGAATTTCATTAACTTGTGCTTTGAAGTAGAACTAATTATATTTGTACATCCGAGTAACATAATACTATTGTAAGTGCTTACAACCATTACCCTGTAACATTGTATTTCAGTTTGGATAATTCCTTTACTGATCATAAGCGCCCTTATCACAGAATACTGAAAGTAAAACCTAACTCCTCTTATTGATGTTTACCTAACTCTTTTTATTGATGATCAGTATTATAAATGATCGGTATTTTGTGATCATCTGTAAGAACTACCTTTAGTTTCTGCTTTGATTTTCACAGCTAGTTTGGCGGCGCTGTCAAAAAATTCAGCCACTTTTGCAAAGTCTTCTTCTACGTATCCCCTTGATGTAAGTGTAGGAGTTCCTTCCTACAGAAAATAAGGGGTTTAAGCATAGTGTCTAATTTGTCTTAAACTCTGTTTTACTTTCTTTTTTACGATACTTGTCTTACATCTTAAGTGACATGTTATAGAAAAAGTAAGCTACACATATAACAAATGATGATAATAATAAATACTCACCCATTCTAATCCCGCCAAGAACCATTGCAGAGACATCATCAGGTACTGTGTTTTTATTAGCTGCAATGTGAACTGCTTCTAGAACCTTCTCCACTCGGGACCCATCAATTCCCTATAGGATGGAAAGTAAAAACGCACACAAAATATTGTTGTTTATAATTAGATAAGTTGCATTGGGTCCTTCTTTCTTGATTGAGTACAATGCTCCAACCGATCATTAACGGCATAACAAAATTATCATGTGCAACAAATTAATTTTTAGGATAATGTGTTGGTAATAGGTGGTATGGACGGAAATTATGTGAAGGCTTATTTACTAATAAGTAATAACATGAATCGTCATATATTAATTAACTCTTGCTTTCTTCCATTTTTTAGATTTCATTCAATGATATTGTCTTTTCTATTTATTTACGGTCTCCTACAAAATTGTTATAGTATCTCCAGTTATGTTCACCTTTAACCAGAATACTTCTTATTTCCAATATCCATAATTAAATTGTCACTAAACAATCAACTATAGGAATAATGGAGATAGAACGATTTGGACAAAATGAAGAAAATGATCTTCTACTTCACAGTCATTGTCTAACAAGAGGCGAAGAGGCCCAACAACCGAGAAGAAATATAAAAAACAAGAACCAAAATTCATTGACTGGAGTGATAATGGAAAACCCATTGAAAAGTGGGCAAAGTCTTATAAAGCGTATGTGGGCGATACTGCTAGATCTAAAATTGATACAATATTAAAAATTGGGATGACATTAGTAAAGGGCTTAAAGATACTATTTGGGAAGATGTTAAGGTATTATAAATTCATTTGTTTACTTATTACTTATTTGGCTTTGTGACCCAATTGGACATTTAAAGTCTTATAAGGCCTATGTAACTATGATTTTTATTATCTCAGATCGAGTACCACATTGACGACAACATGAAGGGTAACATGTTAAAATATGTCTGTGGACGATGGAAAAATTTCAAAACTGTTGAATATGTGCTTATATGATTTTTGTTTGATGATAATAAACATATATGTATATATATATATATATTCGTTTAAACGTATTTGTTAATGTACTATTTTATTTTTCATAGATTAAATAAATATATGCTGAATAAAAATAAATAACACAGAATTTGAATTCAAATAGAAATTTTATTCAAACAAATATTTATTAAAATTTTGAATAGTACAAATTCAAGCTCTCACTATTCACTATACAATTTCAATTACAATACAATTTCTGATTACATCACAATTCAATTTACATAAATTCCTCTCTACATATTACTCACACTCATAGTTTATTATCAACTTCATTCCAGTTAGAATCCAGCATTTGAGCAATCTGCAAAAATATTCACTAACGCAGTAAAATTGAAAAAGAAATATTTTTGCAACATAAAATAAAGTATGGATTTTGAAAATATTATTTTCCTCCGTTATTTGGGTTGTTCGTCATCATTTACATTTGAATTCATCATACACGAACAATGTGACATGCACAGTGTATCACTGTACATGCCACAAGGCCGTGCACACCGATATACACTTGATAATGTTACAGGGACTGGTGAGCACAAGGTCGAACCCAAAATAAAAGGATGGGTTCAACTCAGGTGCAAATATAAATAAATTCTCGACACAAGCACAAGGTCAAACCCAAGCGTTTAAGTTGGATTCAACTCAATGTACAAATCATAATACAACAATGCTCAACTCAAATGAACACAGTGAAATGCACAAAGGCATAGAAACTGCACCGAGACCAGAATGCTTACTCAAAGCAATGCAAGCTAGCAACTCATTATAATCAAACTGCAATTTCAAACCAGTCTCAACCACTTCAGCTGTAACGACCCGTATTTTACGTGTCGATAGATCGTAGAATTTACAGGTCGTTAGTGTTGATTATGTTGTCTCTAGCCTGAGTCGTATAGGAAGTTAACTTGTGTGTTAAGTGTTGAGTCGTTAACAAGTTAACTAGTGGACCGAGTTGGGAATCTGACCGACTCAATGATGACCGACTCATAGAGGTAGCGACCTATAGGTTTGGCCGAGTTAGTGAGTTGCCGAGTTAACAGGTTAAGGGTTAGACCGACTCATAGGAGTTAACGAGTTAGTGGGGTTCTTAAGTCGTAAACGACTTATGGGTAGCTTAGGTCGTGTGGCCGAGTTAAGGTGGTGACTGACCTATAGTTAAGTCGTAGACGACTTAAGAAGGGTGCACGAGTTGAGGGTTAGTAGCCTGGTGGTGTTAAGTGATAGGTCGTGCACGAGTTACGACTTAAGTATGGTAGACGACTTATAGAATGTGACCGACCTAAGAGTTAGTGGCCAAGAGGTTCTAACGACCTAAGGAACTGGACGTGTTAGTAGCTAGGTCGGCCTGTGTTTTAGGACGCATATGCTATGAGTCATACACGAGTTAAGTCGTTAGGTCGTTAGTACGACTTAAGGAGATAGGATGAGTCGTAGGGTCTAATGAGTCGTAAGTCGTAGGCCATGTCGCTGAGTCGTATGGTCCTGTATAGTTAGGTCGTTGAGGCGGCTATGTCCCTATGCCGCATGTAGTTAAGTCGTAAGTCGTTGATTGTGGGATCTGTTAAGTCGTTAGGTAGTTGACTCGGAGGCTTTTGTGCTGATAGGTCGCAGGGTTTGATGAGTCGTTGACGACTCATGGGATAAGTCGTGACCGACTTAAGGGGCGACGACTCATGGGGTTTCCAGCCTATAAATAGAGGGGTTTGGCTCACTTTTTGACACCGGATTTTGAAGCGACAAAGTGCTGCCATTTTGAGGGCTCGACTACAACATTTCTTCATCTCCTTTTCTCCATTCCAATCTAGTTCTAACATCCATCCAAGATCGAAGATCCAAGAGCCAAAGTTGAAGATCTTCATCCAACGAAGCTAGATTTCATCGTTTCAAGCGAGATTTCGACGAATCAAGCTTGAATCCTTGCTGTCCAGATCTGAAGTGATTAGTTTTTGAAGTGTTTGGGTGATTCGGTGAGTGGTGGTTATCTCTCATGTGGACCCAAAGGAGTATATTGGTTTGGTGGTTTGTTGGAGTGTTGTAGATAGTAATTTTATGCATTTTTCCTTAGATCTAAGTGTAGATCCATTACTTATGAAGATGTTTACTCATGCAAGTTCATTTATCAAGTTGTAGAGACAAAACCCATGATTTATATTTGTTAGATCTATGCTAAAAACCCTTGATTCATGTATGTTAGATCCATGCTCATTTATTTACGAAATTGCCATTTTAGTTATAAATGCCTATTTAGATCTTGATTGACTACTTATTTGTTTGGATTAATGTTTGCCTTGTTTGATTGTTGTGAATGAGTTATCTAGTTGATAGATTTGGACAAGTATGGTCAAAGACGATTCAAAAGCTACGGAAGAGGCTCTTGAATGGTGAAAGTTGCTTAAGGCATATGTAGTGGATGTTGACGCTCATATGTATGGATTGGATGATGTTGAGATGGAATTTTGCCATGATGCGATGAGGCAAACCATGATGTTAAGATGAGCCTTTGCTATGATGAAGATGAGGCGAGGCATGATTTAATGTAACCTTGGTATAGTCGAGAAGGATTACTCCAAGCATGTTGATAACTTGAAGGGTAGTTCGAGTTGATTGATAATGGATGGCTCAAGAGGTAGTTTGGGCTAGGTTGAGAATAGTCGTCAAGGAGGATGACTAGAAGGCTTGGACTTCATCGTTGTTGAAGGTTCTAGCAAACTCAAAGCAAGAGTACAAGGGTTGCCCTAAAGACTACAGGTAGGTGGTCTGGACACCCTAAAGACTACAGGTAGGTGGTCGAGTACTCTGGGTAGTTGCGAAAAATTCCTAGGCACGGGTCATGATGACGTGCGGAGTTATGTCTAGAACCGGGGTTACCATTATCCCTTGATAGATGGCTCAGGAAGGAGTCGGTCATTCAATTAACGGTGATTTCGAAGCAAGGTTAACAGTGATAGCCAGAGTCATGGATGTTTGATTGTACCATCATTCGGCCTCAAGAGCGGTGTTTTCTGGGTGCTTATCTGATCTTGGTTTAGGCCTTGGGGGTTTTTATTTGGAAAACATCGACCTTGACTCGAGTGGTTATTGCTTTACCTTAATTGTCTGCTATGTTATGCTTGCTTCTCCTTAATGTGAGTCTGGGGGCTATCACTGTAGAAAGAGGTGGAGTAGGATGGTTTGGTTCCTATTCCTTTTATCCCATATGCTCTTTTGGTATGTTTGATAGTTGATTTACTGCTCACTAAGACTTTGTCTGACTCAAGGTTTTATGTCTCCTCTTATTACCTTGGGCTGTTCATCCATGTTGGGATGGGCAGACTAGGTAGCAGGTGACAGGTGCTGTTCTTGGAGATCTACGCTGATGATGACGAAGACGAGCAGGAGGCTTTTGCATATTATTTCATATTATGTACTGGGTGTTCCGCTGCTGTAGTTGTTTGAGTGTTATGTAGTGAGGCTTTGATGTATGGATGATTCATATGTTTGTATAAAACTATTATGATGCTTATATGATGATGTCCTGTTCTATGGAGTTTCACTATATTGTATTTCTCTATTGTATTTTATCCATGCGCTGTGAGTTCTACGATAGATTCTGCGATGTTTATTCTACCTTGACGGTCACCCATGGCTGCCTGGCACGCCCTTCAGCGCACCATTCCCTTGTTTCCGTGCGGGAGTCATGGGCGGTCGTCACATCAGCAAAACTCATATATGCAGCCTCGACCAAAAATCAAAATAAACCAAACTCAAAGTAACAAGACTCAACATGTATATGAATGGTCAGGCAATATGCATCAGGTTAGAGCGTACGAGCAGCAGCCTTAACAAGCAAAGACCACAAAGCCGAGCATGATACAGGCATGAACACAGGAATACATGTATGCAGCAGAGTCAAGTCAAAGCCGTGGGTTATCAACTAAATAATGCAACATGATTATCAAAGTGTATACATAGTGAAGCAACCAGAGTATCACAAATACATAAACAATAGTAACACATGATGCAAGAACCAAAATGGAACTGGACTCAAAACTATCCAGACTAAATATAATGTCACTGAAACGAAGAATGGCCAGAACCAAGGCAAAAATGTGTACAGACTTCAAGCCATACACAGGTAAGGGAAGCAACCAATACACAGGGGATATATGAAGTACATAAGTACAACAATAACAACAGTATACAAGTACATGCCGCAACAAAATGCACAAAGCTGCTACAGGTGAAAGTACGAACTAACCAGACAAGCATCAACCACTGCAACAAAATTCCACTAAGAATATAACAAGTTTGAAGATAATGATATACAGGTCAGTAGAAACCAAAATAGTAATGTTCAGGGATGAACACAGATGAACCATTAACAAAGTCAAAGAAGTCAATATCGAACAAATTCTTACAGGCAATGGCAAATCAATTTTATCAAGGCCAAGGTCAATGCAAAGCAAAACCGAAGTCACAATGAAATCGCCAAAGTCATGTCAATGAATAAGTCAACCAGAACAAACACGAAATCAAAACATGGCCGAAGTCAACGGAAATCAACACCGTGATGACCACGATATAAATTGAAAACCATGTCAACCAAGTGACACAAATTTATACGCATTTGATTTAGTCAATGAAATCATCGGCATCAAAACAATATCGAACGGCAGAAAGAAATTGTTGAACAAATCAGATGAACGAAAAGTATGGAGAGCGAACCCATATAAAAACCCTAAGATCATCATCGGCAAAAGATATCGAGTTCAAGCAAGCATCAAACCAGAAAAGAGAAGGAATAAATAACATACCAGCATCAACCTCGAACTCGATCAATTTCAAAGGGCTGTGAGCAATTCAGAGAAACAAGCGATCGACAAGGCAAAAGACGTGATAAATCTTCCATTCGATTGAGCAACCAAAGTCGGCATCATTGAAATTAAAAAGCCCTAATTTAGATCGAACAAAGGAAACAACAGAGCTGCCATTATCACAAAGGAACGGGCCAAAGAAAATAAAAGAAGAAATAGGGCCGGCCTTTATTTTTAAATATTGGGTTTAAAGTTATAACAAGGCTCTAGTTAAATTAGGGTTTATTTTTTTTTTAAATTGTTTTTAATTTGTAATTTTCTTTTTAAACCGTTGAAATTTCTAGTCGTGTGACTAGGGGACAAACTACGTGGCGTAGTTTGAGAATTCGCAACTCAGTGGCTAAGTTGTGATAGGGTTTTGAGCGTAGAATTAGGTTTAGTCGATAGCGGGTGTCGCGAGTTTACGTGTGTAAGCGTCTGACTATCTAATTTCTTGTAGAAACCTTGGGGGTAGCACGTAGGCAGGATTTTGTCGAAGCTGGGTAAATTCTGTGTTGTTCTGTTTCTGTTATTTATATTCTACAATATCTGTACTGCTATTATTCTGCTGTGAACTGTGTTGAAATATAAATTGAATATTTTATAAGCTTCCGCAATAAATTTTTATAATTGATAGTATCACCCTATTCACCCCCCTTTAGGGTGAAATCGATCCTGCAAGTGGTATCAGAGCTAGGAACAAAAGCCGTTCTTGTTTTAAAAATTTGATTTTACAAAAACCAATTTTTGTTTTAAAAAGTTGAATTTTTAAAATGTCTTCTTTAAATACTACTTTTGCTGAGGGTCAATCCATAGTTAGACCACCAATGTTCAATGGTGAACATGCTTACTGGAAAAATAGGATGGAATTTTTTTTGAAAAACATTGACGCTTGGAATATTGTTGAGACAGGTTATAGAGCACCAACTATAACTATAAATAAGCAGGAAATAGATAAACCAAAGGAACAATGGACAGAACTAGAAAATAAATTACAAAATACTAATGCTAAAGATATGAATTCTATTATCTGTTCATTGGATCAATATGAATTTAATCGTGTCTCACATTGTCTAACTGCGCAGGAAATATGGCACACACTAGAAGTGACGCATGGAGGAACATCTCAAGTCAAAGAATCTCGTCTTGCTATGCTAAGCAGCGAATATAAGAACTTCACAATGGCGAAGGAAGAAAATGTCAAAGAGATGCATGGACGACTTTCCAATATCGTATATAAATCAAAAGCTCTTGGAAAATCATACACAGAGTTGGAGATAGTCTGAAAAATCCTCGGAGTCCTTCCACGAAAATTTGAAGCAAAAGTGACCGCCATTCAAGAATCAAAAGACTTAAAACAAATGAAAGTTGAAGAACTCATCGAAAATCTCACCACTTATGAGTTAGAAATGAAATTCAAGGAAGAGCGTGAAGGAGGAGATACTCGAAAGAAATCAATAGCTCTCAAAGGAACAACCAAAAGTGATGATGATAACGATGATGATGATGGAGCAGCAGAGCTGGCACTACTAATGAAGAAATTCAAAAAGTGGAATTACAAATATGGAAATCCAGCTCGAAATCAAAAATTGAAAAGCAGAATAATCAAAGCACTAGACAACTTAGAAGAACACGGGATCGTCTGTCATAAGTGCAACCAACCCGGACACATCAAGCCCAATTGTCCTCGACTTCAACACGGCCGTGAAAAGAAATCAAAAAGAAAAAGTTTTGCAGCCACGTGGAATACAAGTGATGAAGATAATTAAAGTTCTAGCAGTGAGAGTGAGAAAGCAGATATGTGCCTTCATGGAAATATAACTGATAGCGATGATGACAAGCCAAGCGAGGTATAAAAACTTACTCACTCTGAATTACTTATTTATTTCCACGAAGTAAATGGCTGTTTTGAACGACTTAGGGAGAAGTATGCCAAACTTGAATCACAAAAAGACACTTTGATAGAATTAAATGAACAACTTGACCAATTAGTTAAAACCTATCAAAGTAGGATCCCTAAGTGTGATAAGTGTCCAACATTCGAAGAAGAAATTAAAAAATCAAAAATTAATATAAAATCACTTGAAAATGAAATTCTGATTTTGAAAGAAAATGAAATTCTGATTTTGAAAGAAAATGAAAATACTAGGAGAGAAAATTCCATCAAAAAGTGCACACAATTATTGAACGAAAATGAATCTCTCAAAACACAAGTCCAATAATTATCAACGACTTTAGATAAATTTTCAAAAAGTGAAAAATCGTTGAATATGCTATTAGGGAAGAAAACTTTTATACGGTCAGAAAAGGACTTGGATATAATCAATCTAAAATTGTTGAAAACAAGATTAATCAAGAAAATTCAATGTGCACAATTTGTAGAAAATATGGACACAATCACAATAATTGTTGGTATAGACCCAAACATGTGAAAACTACACCGATTTGGGTTCCAAAAGGCACAAATACAAAATCTCTCAAAGTTAAACAAATCTTGGTGCCAAAAGGAATAATTATAAATAGTTTTGGGTCTCCACAAAATTATTTTTCAAAATATTCTGCCACTAACAATCATGGACCTATAAAAACAAATAGGTCACAAAATCCTTTCAACGTGTAGGTGTGGTGGCAGGCTAAGGAACAACAATAGTGCCACTTGGATTCTGGCTGTTCCGAGAGCACACCGAGCAACAAAGCAAAGTTCCTTAGCCTAGTACAAAGGTGACAGAATCACAATGGGCAACAACGAGAAATATCGTAAAGGTAAAATAGGTAATGGTATATTTATTTGAACGATATATTAAATGTGATAATCTGCACCATATTGAATTAAAATCAGCCAATATTGAGATGATGAAAAGATGATGATTTTGATTCTGACTTATGCAAAATTGTTGGCCAATTATATTCTTATGTCAAAAACGATATAAAATTCTCTAGATTCTTTGAATTACTTCATATATATCAGTTTGGATTAAAAACAGTATTTTTGTTGGATAATAATACATTTGGTTATAATTCGGCTAACCCTACATTCACGGTTTTTTGATTATTAACACGGCTTCAATTGAAATTCAAGAGAATGTCATTTAAATTGCTGTTAAAATTGAGTTCGAAATTTTTGGTGCACACTTCATGGTTTGGTCGATCAAATCCAATTAATGATAATTTTGGGTGAAAGAGAAATTCTGGTGCAGATTACACTGGTAATCTAGTTGATAGAAAAATTACTACTTGAACGTGATTTTTCAGACATTTAGTAACTGCATCGTTTTTCAAAGAAATATCTGCATATTTTTCAATTCAAATAATTTTCAAATAGCAGAAATTTTTCTCATATAACCCCCTCGAGAAAATCATTTTTGACCATATTTTCAGATTAGTCATTTTGAAAAATTGATTTCATAATTATTTTTTAATTTGATTTTAAATGACTATTTTAACTAATCTGACTCCCTAATAATTATCGAAAAGATAAATAGTGATTGAAAAAGTGATGAGTGTTGATATTTATCATATATTATGACTCGAGACGGTATAATTAGTAAATTTCTTTTGAAATTTAAACAAGATTTATAAAACTTTTGTTGGTAAAAATTCCATGATCATCTCTATTTCTGTCATATTTCTAACGACCATTACTCGTCAAAATTCTATATAGTTTGTCCATATGTGGTACTTTAAACATGAATCATTCAATTTTCATTTTACATTTTTTTTAAAAATAATATAAAAAATTTATATAGTAAACAATAATAATAATAAATAAATACCAAAGTATTCACTCTCATTTAAAAGTCCTCACGGTTATGCATGGGTGAATTACTTGGAATTTGTTATGTGCTTCCATGCTCATTTAAAAGTCCTCACGGTTATGCATGTACGGAACGCATATCAAAAGTTGATTTTTAAAATAAACAAGTTGATTCTAATCCCATTTAAAAGTCCTCACGGTTATGCGTGGTTAGAAGATACTTGAATTCATTTTTTAAAAATAAAATTGGAATACTACTAATCTCATTTAAAAGTCCTAACGTTTATGCATGGTTAGTAGATATTCAAATTCCTGATATAAATATACCACAAATAGACACAACTGTATGGTTTTATATGATGATATCATACCCATCATTCTAAAAGTGGAATATGCGCCTAACAAAATATTTATGATTTTTGTTTGATTTTTTATTGAAATTTAATATTTATATTCAATTGAGTTTTAATGTTGGATTGATATCGATCACTTTATCTACATTTCCTCTAACACTATTACTCTTTTGCTGATAATAAAAGGGGGAGAGAAAAGTTAAGATTTTGCCAGATAAAATCAAGCAAAGGTCAAATAATGTTCTATTTGCATCTAGGCTCATTTGCATATTTTTATTTGTATGCATATATGTAGGGGGAGTTTTGTGTAGAGAGGAAGCATTTAAATAGGGGGAGAAATTAGGATATATCTATGATCAAATACATTTAACATATTCAAAATCTTAAATATATGTTTGTTATCATCAAAAGGGGGAGATTGTTGAATATGTGCCTATTGATTTTTGTTTGATGATAATAAACATATATATATATATATATATTCGTTTAAATGTATCTGTTAATGTACTATTTTATTTTTCATAGACTAAATAAATATTTGCTGAATAAAAACAAATAACACAGAATTTGAATTCAAACAGAAATTTTATTTAAACAAATATTTAATACAATTTTGAATAGTACAAATTCAAGCTCTCACTATTCACTATACAATTTCAGTTACAATACAATTTCTGATTACATTACAATTCAGTTTACATAAATTCCTCACTACATATCACTCACACTCGTAGTTTATCTTCAACTTCATTCCATTTAGAATCCAGCATCTGAGCAATCTGCAAAAATATTCACTAACGCAGTAAAATTGAACAAGAAATATTTTTGCAATATAAAATAAAATATGGATTTTGAAAATATTATTTGCCTCAGTTATTCGGGTTGTTCGTCATCATTTACATTTGAATTCATCATACACGAACAATGTGACATGCACAGTGTATCATTGTACATGCCACAAGGCCGTGCACACCGATATACACTTGATAATGTTACAGGGACATGTGAGCACAAGATCAAACCCAAAATAAAAGGATGGGTTCAACTCATGTGCAAATATAAATAAATTCTCAACACGAGCACAAGGCCAAACCCGAGCGTTTAAGCTGGATTCAACTCAATGTACAAATCATAATACAACAATGCCCAACTCAAATGAACACAGTGAAATGCACAAAGGCATAACAACTGCACCAAGACCAGAATGTATACTCAAAGCAATGCAAGCTAGTAACTCATCATAATCAAACTGCAATTTCGAACCAGTCTCAGCCACTTCAGCAAAACTCATATATGCAGCCTCGACCAAAAATCAAAATAAACCAAACTCAAAGAAACAAGACTCAACATGTGTATGAATGGTTAGGCAATATGCATCAGGTTAGAGCTTACAAGCAGCAGCCTTAACAAGCAAAGACCACAAAGCCAAGCATGATACAGGCACGAACACAGGAATACATGTATGCAGCAGAGTCAAGTCAAAGCCATGGGTTATCAACAAAATAATACAACATGATTATCAAAGTGTATTCCTAGTGAAGCAACCAGAGTATCACAAATACATAAACAATAGTAACACATGATGCAAGAACCAAAACAGAACTGGACTCAAAACTATCCAGACTAAATATAATGTCACTAAAACAAAGAATGGCCAGAACCAAGGAAAAAATGTGTACAGACTTCAAGCCATGCACAGGTCAGGGAAGCAACCAATACACATGGGATATATGAAGTACATAAGTACAACAATAACAGCAGTATACAAGTACAGGCCGCAACAAAATGCACAAAGCTGCTACAGGTAAAAGTACGAACTAACCAGACAAGCATCAACCACTGCAACAAAATTCCACTAAGAATATAGCAAGTTTGAAGATAATGATACACAGGTCAGTAGAAACCAAAACAGTAATGTTCAGGGATGAAAACAGATGAACCATTAACAAAGTCAAAGAAATCAATATCGAACAAATTCTTACAGGCAATAGCAAATCGATTTTATCAAGGCCAAGGTCAATGCAAAGCAAAACCGAAGTCACAGTGAAATCGCCACAGTCATGTCAATGAACAAGTCAACCAGAACAAACACGAAATCGAAACATGGCCGAAGTCAAAGGAAATCAACACCGTGATGACCATGATATCAATTCAAAACCGTGTCAACCAAGTAAATCGAATTTATACGCATTTGATTTAGTCAATGAAATCATCAGCATCAAAAAAATATCGAACGGCAGAAGGAAATTGTTGAACAAATCAGATGAATGAAAAGTACGGAGATCGAACCCATATAAAAACCCTAAGATCATCATCGACAAAAGATATCGAGTTCAAGCAAGCATCAAACCAGAAAAAAGAAGGAATAAATAACATACCAGCATCAACCTCGAACTCGATCAATTTCAAAAAGCCGTGAGCAATTCAGAGAAACAAGCGATCGACAAGGCAAAAGACGTGATAAATCTTCCATTTGATCGAGCAACCAAAGTCGGCATCATTGAAATTAAAAAGCCCTAATTTAGATCGAACAAAGGAAACAACAGAGCCGCCATTATCACATAGGAACAGGCCAAAGAAAATAAAAGAAGAAATAGGGCCGACCTTTATTTTTAAATATTGGGTTTAAAGTTATTAACAAGGCTATTGTTAAATTAGGGTTTAATTTTGTTTTTAAATTGTTTTTAATTTGTAATGTTCTTTTTAAACCGTTGAAATTTCTAGTCGTGTGACTAGGGGACAAACTACGTGGCGTAGTTTGAGAATTCGCAACTCAGTGGCTGAGTTGTGATAGGGTTTTGAGCGTAGAATTAGGTTTAGTCGATAGCGGGTGTCGTGAGTTTACGTGTGTAAGCGTCTGGCTATCTAATTTCTTGTAGAAACCTTGGGGCAGCACGTTGGCAGGGTTTTGCTGAAGCTGGGTAAATTCTGTGTTGTTCTATTTATGTTATTTATATTCTGCAATATCTGTGCTGCTATTATTCTGCTGTGAACTGTGTTGAAATCTGAGTTGAATATTTTATAAGCTTCCGTAATAAATTTTTATAATTGATAGTATCACTCTATTCACCCCCATCTAGGGTGAAATTGATCCTACAAAAACAAAATTGATTGGCGGTTGGATTACGAAGACAAGAAAACTTCCAAAGGACCATAAAGAGCCATACGAGCTTTATGATGGAATTACACAAGCGCAGTGGGAAAAATTCAAGAAGTATTGTGAAACTGAGGAATTTAAGGTATTTGTTTTGTTAATTATGTTTCATTTACTAAACATTTACTAAAACTTCCAGGTTTCAGAATTAATGCACAAATACTGGCTTTTATTTCGTTTGGTAGATAGGAACAATAACCAAGCTTCATGTACAAATACATGCATTATTTTTGACACTTTGGGTATACATTAATATTCATTATTTTTGACAGCGATTAATCGAGAAGGGTAGGAAGAGTCAAGCATACAATGAGCATCCTCACTTTTTGGGGGCAAGCAGGATATACAAGGAAGAAAGCTAAATGGATAACCGAAGGTCATAGTTCCTCGACTACATTACCAAGTGGTTCATTTTTGGATCGAAGTATTGACTGGTTTTGGCAAGATCAAAAAAGGAGCTAATGGAAATTATGTAATCCCTAATGAGAAAACTAGGATAGTTGCAGATAAAGTGGTATGACTAATTTCGATGCATTTTATCCCATTTGGTAATCTCTTACAAAACAAAGCAATAAATTATTTAGAAAACTAATTTTTTTGTTGTTGATAGAATGCTTGGAGAGAAAAAGCATCGAAGGAATATGGGTTTCAAATACACCTGATGATGTATTAAGTTGTGCTCTTGAAAAAAAAAGAACATCCAGGCCGAGTTAGAGGAATTGGTTGGACGGTCAGTATCAAAGATGTATTTGGAAAGGTAGTGAAATATAAAGGTCCAAGTGGTGTAATATCAGCAGATGAACTACATCTTATCACCCAGGAAATAGAAACTAAAGTGAGCCAAAGATTCGAGTCTATGGTAGATACGATGGTTAAGCAAAGGATTGCAAACTTTTTCAATAGGATGGGTATGCAAATGCCCAATGATATTGTGGCCGAAAACATACCATCATTTGGTCATCATAGCAGTTGTCAATCAGTACAATTAGACAAATTACAAACTACCAGCACAAATCAAGAGACGGATCCTTATGAAAACTTCTAGGTAACTAATTCAAAAGTCTATTTTTGTAAAATTATATGATTCTAAAATGTGTAAGTCAATAATTTTAATGTTGTACTTGTCATTCTAGAGGCCAACTAAATGTCGTTTAGCTGTCAGTTTGGACTCCAAAATTGTCATAGTGGGTCATGTCATGGTGTATCCTGTTTCTAGGCCTGGAGATCAATGCCATAATCAACAAATCTTGACCAATCATGTAAAGGTTGCAATTGACGCAGTAGAGCCTATTCATGTAGGAATCCCTCTTCCGGTTCCAAGTAACTATCACATCACGATAGAAGAAGCACTTGGTAGTTTTGTACAATGGCCTAAAAATCTCATGCTTTTAGGCGATGATGATAAGGTAAAGAAAACACTTTTTGTATTTGATTGAGCTTTACTTGAATAAAATATGCATACTTCATGCTGCTTATAAATTTTTTGTGTGCAGGATACACATTGGGAGCAAAGACAAAGTGGAAGAGTGTTTTGCTATAGACATGAATAATAACAAGAAGATGACAAATGAGCCTGCAAAGCTTAGGGCGATCGTGAGTGAAGATATCATCAATACTTTAACGGATGAGTGCAGATATTTCCATGACCTGATAGTTCAAGTGCCATCCCATAATAATAATTTCATCAATGCAATTCATGTGAACAAGGATCTATTTACGTACGATGAGGACTTTGAAATCCATATCACTATGGATGACATTATCCAATTCCTTAGTATGGAATGGTTGAATGGAGAATGGTTGCAAATTTGCATCATGTGAGTATTATATATATATGATGAATATTTATATCTGTGTACCAATATAGCTACTATGTGAAATACTTAGGTTACATTTACAACAAATAGCTTATAAATTCATTGTATATGTTCTATTTTATATTATGTATTATACATGAAATGGTAGAATAACAATATTTGTTTGTTGCACTTATTTTTAGGTGGTTAAATCATATGTGCAATGACCTCGGAGTGGAGACCATCGGGTTTACGTGTCCATATAAGTTGTCTTAAGTGCGGAAATATCCAGACGTGACAAATATATATATTTCGAACATATGGCGTGCGTCACAATCGAAGAGCTTACTCTTAGCCCCATACTACGAAGGGTATGAACAATAAACTTTTAGAAACTAGTTTACAAATCTAATGTTTATACTAACTTCATACAAATCTTGTAATGTAGGAAACATTATCTACTGCTTGTTTTTCGTATAGAAAAGAATAAGGTTTATGTTTTGGATCCCCAAGTCGAACGCAAATCTAAACTGGAAATTAGACCACAAGTGAATATGTAGGTTTTATTTATTTGCCTTCTGATATCTTTTTTGCTTGATGCAAGTGAATATGTACGTTTTATTTAAATTTTTATTTTATGTGTAGGGCCTTTAAAACTTGTAAGGCATATGGTCGCAAATCTCGAGGAACTTACTTGAAATGGAAGACTGTTAAGGTGATTTATTTTGTACAAAATAAAAATAAACTTTTATGTTGGATATAAATTCAACTTAACCTAACTATTGAATTATTGTGTAATATTGCTGTGGTGTCCTCAACAATCTAGATTGATGGATTGTGTATATTATGCGATGAGGTATATGTATGATATAGTAAACAACCACGATCAAAGCACCGATATACATGAGGTACCACTTTAATTTTTTTCCTTCATAACTTTTGTTAAGTAGTTACACGATTAATGTTTCAAAACAATCTTGTAATTGCAGTACTTTGTACAAGATGGTTCTTATAGCCAGCAAGAGATAGATGAGGTTCATGATAATCTAACTAGTTATATCATGCATAACTATATGTAGTCTTCTTATATAGTGAGTTTATTCTTGTCTCTTTCATACTTTCAGCATTACATGATTTAAATTGACCATGTTTGTATCATTGTTTGCACCTGAAAAACATTAAAATGTTTTTGCTCCCATATGTTTAAGTTGTGTGGCCGGTTATGACTTTGATCATATTGTAAATACTTTTAATACTTAGAGGTTCTCGAATCTGTGTTATAACATATTACATATATGTTATAATGCAGATTCATTTATATTGTAGAATTGGTGTCAGACCAGGCATTGGTGATATGTCGAGCATCTGGTTGAAGTGCTTATAGCTTACTTATGAGGAATAATGATTTGGTCAAAGTGAAGTGTTTATGTTTTATATATTTTTAGAGTGACTGGTTAAGAAGATATATACATGAGAAACAAAATGTAATAACTGTAAATTTAAATCAAAGATAACTATGATGGAGCTCTTAATTGTGTTAATTTATGATGATTTTATGAAACAACTGTACAATATGTTAGACATCAGTACATCACAACAAAAGATAGTTTTCATTTTTGTCTAAGCATAGGTAGCTGATAGTTCTTATTTTCTCAATCCTTAGACAAAAAATTCGCAAATCCTCTTATACTAGAAATCATAAAGCGCAATTCACCGAAGAAATCAAAATCCCAGAAATAAAGAGGTCAATTTGAAAAGAAAAATTATGTCGCACAATCAAAATAGCGAAATCAAATCATGAATTTTAGGCAGAGGCGGTCGTAGGTAGAGGTGCAGCAGTTTTTGGTGTTGCATGTTCGAGTGTCGCGATGGTTGGAAGGCGATTATGGTGTTTGAGTTGATTGGTTCATGGTCGAGGGGTCGCACGATGCCGAGGAGTTTCATGATCTGGATTTCGTGATTTGCAAGTGTTGGAGTTCGAAGTGATGGTCAATTTGGGAGTATTGTTTGATGATGAGATTGAGGGAGCCGCGATGTTTCTGGCTGATGGTGAAGTGATTGTTATGGTGACGTTTGACAGTGGTTGTTTTGTCTTGGTTGTTGGAGGTTAACAGTGGCAGTATTAAATTGAATGGACAGTTGAGTTGCTAGCAGTGTTGTGGTGAGTTTGTACAGAGAGTAGCTATATGGTTTGCAGCAATGTTTGTGACGGTGCAATGCAATGGTAGAGCAGGTGTGGGAGGGTTGACAGTAGACAGTGGTAAAGGAGATGATTAGGTAGAAGTGCTGTACTGGATGAAGGAATAATAGGTGATTGCAACTGTATATTTTTTTGTTGAAAATATAAGTGCTCTGAGATGAAAATACATGAGAGTGACAACAAGATGTTTCGAGATGAAAATATACGTGGATTCTTATGAAGGGAAGGCAAGTGGTTATGGGCAGCAGTTGTGTCGATTGAAGGAAATTGAGGCAGCAGGTTAAAGAACTGATGAAGTATGGGATGTTGCAGTTGCAATTGAATAGAGGAACTGAAATGTGAGTGGAAGTTTGTTATGATGTGTTCTGGAAGGCCGAGGGGGGGGGGGGGGGGATTTGCTTGAGTGGCAGTTTTTTATAAGGCGGCGAAGGGGATGGATTTGATAATTACAGAGGAGTGGTTTGTTGTATCGCCAGAGAAGTATGCTTGGGTGGTTTGTGATGTAAAGGCAGTGTGTATGGTCTTGACTGGTTATAAGCAACTGTAGTAATGTGTAGGAGTTACTGGTTAAGGGAGATGTTAGTGAATGTATGTATGTGGAAATGTTATAGACAATGGTGCACTGGTTTGGGTTGTGCAGATATATGACAGTGGTAACAATTGTAGCAGCTGGTGTGGCTAGGTGGCAAGTTGTTAATGTGACGAATTGTGGACAGTGGTGTATGTGCACAGAGTTGCACAGTTGGTATGGTCAGGGATATGAATGCTGATGTGAATGTATAGTGAAAGACAGCAATAAGAAGGAAGTTTTGGTGGAGTTGGTTACTTGCTGTGCTAGAGGTTGGAGTAGTGGAATGAATGAAGGTAGAATGAATGGATTGGATGAATGTGGTTGTATTTGAGTGTTTAATTCTCAAGCAGATCAATAAGATATAATGGAAAAAATGGATGGATATAATCATCGATGAATACAAAATAATTTGATTTTTTAGTACCCAAATAACTTGTAAACAACAAAATAGAATGAAACTTACATTGTACAGTTGTTTCATACAACAAAATGAAATGCACCAATATTCAGAAAATAATAGGCAATTATATACATACTCAAACTATCTTCTGAAATAACAATACTGATTGAAATAAATAAAATAAAATAAAAAAGTATACGCACCAATATTCAACTAAAATCATCGTTAACTTCCTTCTATTCAGCTTTGAATGCTTTTTCAGCTGAAATAAGTACACACTTGCCTTGCTTCTTCTATTCATTAGAATTTTATTTTGACAAGCAGGTAGTGCACGACTAATTCACATGTTTATTTCTTGTTTTCCGAGGTTCAAGTTGACATTACAAAAAAAGAAATGCAGTATATGGTTTTGAGCTGAAGCCTAAAAATTTGGGTTTTCAAGACTCCATGAAGTTTTTAAGGTTTTTACTATACTATTTCTTAATGGTTGTACTATTAAAGATTTGAATTAAAACTATACCACTTAATGATTGTACTAAAGATCTAAATTATGCTGCTAAAATGAATGTATGAACCATTATTTAGTATAGATTATCAACACTCTAATTGAATGTTTATTTTGGTATTATGTTATTCAGTTTGTATTTTCCATCAAATTTAGTTTTGAATGATTATAATATTGCATGCAATAATTGTTTGTTATAATCAATAATATATATATTGTCTATTTGAGTACTGTAATAATGGTTTCTAAAAATGGCTTTTTGCATCGGGTATAAATAGCTGATGCAATAGAGGGATTAGTTTGCACCGATTGTTATAAAAAACCGATGCAATAGAGGGATTAGTTTGCATCGGTTTCCAACAACAACCTATGCAACAAGTTCCTTTGTTGCATCGGTTTTCATTACAACCGATGCAACATGAGGGCTGTGTCCAAGCAACCAACCATATTTTGCATCAGTTGTTAGTAACAACTGATGCAAAAAGGACTGTTTTGCATCAGTTTTTGAACTGATGCAAAACTATTAAGCCTGTTGCATCGGTTGCATGTGCATTGGATGTTGAATTGATGCAAAAGGGGGGTAAACAACCGACGCAAATTGCCTGTTTCGTAGTAGTGAAACCAATGGATTTGATAAAAAGGTTATATTCAATTTATCCCTACCGTCGTACTTCTAAACTTCTTTTTACAAACACATAGTAGAGGCGATGGAGTATTTGTGTAATATCAGTTAGTAATATTACCAAACTACTGTTTTAGAATATAGTATGAGAAGACACATTCGCCAAAAGTACATATAATCTTGTAGAAAGTATCCAAGAGAAAAATGTTTTTCATTTATTAATTTGACATGACTCATAAGAAAAATTGCGAAAATGCAAATTTGCAGAAGATTGTTGAATTTAACATTAAGTCAGCAACGCATGTTTGGTTTGACGATAAATAATTTCAAGACCCAATGCATAACAAAACAGATTATCAGTCAATGTTACGATCTAAGAGCATAATATTATGAACATACCTAAGCTATTATAGATAAGGAAACTTACCCGTAGCACCAAAATGACAACTACATCCATTTATGCCTGATATAATCAGCTAAATTATCCCAAACCCTATCCACCTCTTGTTAACTATAAAAACCATCCTGTATACAAGTCCTACAAATAAGAGATTGTTTCCAAACATTATTCATCTAATTACTTAACATAAAATATGAAGAAAAATAAATTAAAGTGGTAAGAAAATTTCTCTTTTTAACAAAAAATGCTATTGTGCAAATTGGCATGCTTTAGAAATGCTAAAACAAAATAATAATTTATGATATTAATTTAATTAGCACTTCAAAACTGTAACCCAAAGCTGTTAATTATTCAATAAGGAGCTGTAGAATATCAAGGTTGGTGCACTTGGCATGCTATAGAAATGTTTTGTTGATAAAAAAAGTTTTTGCAACTCCTTTACCACGTATTAGTACTTCAGAAATGTTTCTACAACTCTTCCTTACCAATAGTCACAATACTATACTTGCTGAGTATTAAGGTTTTTACACTTAGCGTAAAAAAATCCCTTAATCTAATAATTTAAATGATGTAGAAAATAAAAACATAGAATGAGATATACATATTAAACCACATAGGTTTGTCACTATCCCTAAAAAGAAATACAAGACCCACTATTTTACAATAATCGAGAAAGCAATTAAATCATGAACAATGAAATTAAGGGTCTAACTGCTAATAACGAAGGGCTGCTTAATGTAAATTCATATACAATGCTCAGTTTTGTTACTTTCTTTTATACCAGTTTATGATCTTTTTCCATGTCTCATGCTCCTTTATATCATCACTCTTCTTCTCAGCAACATTTTCGTTTTCTTTTCTTTCTGGTTGCAAATCAGGTGTTAATACTAATATTTGAATATGCCTTAATCAGTTCATTCTCAACTATGCGTTATAATTATATTCTAACTCCTCTTCAATAATAACCAACTAAAACTCAAAGAACTGCTGCCATATGATAGTAATTTAATGGAGAACTCTAACTTAGACTTAAATTAATGTACTTCTAGGTTAGTTTTGTAACTACTATAAATCCCATCAGCAGGTATAACCAAACAACTGACAATCTACTTTAAATGTAATAATCTACTTACTGGTAGTTAGCGGGTATTACATCATCCTTTTTTACTAAGTTGCTGCCTTTAAATGCTTATCGGTATCACTGCATGATATGGACACGGATAGTATATTTAGGTTTTATATTCTGCATGGTACTCACTAATATTTCTACAGTATATTGGATGAGTGGGTAGTTGAATTATACATATCAGCTATCTGTTCATGTGATTACTTACTTTTATTATATCTTAACATTACTTACTCTGTTGTAAATGGTCAAATCAAAATGGAAATGGTGCATTATCTACTCTATAGTAAATGGTCTCACATTTCAGTTTGGCAGGTTTGAAAAATAATTGCAAACATCATCCCATATCTTATATGTATACAACTCAAATGTACTTCAGTAAAGCAAAATGGTGCATTGTAATACTATTTTCTCATAAACTTACCATTATAATTCACAAATATAATCATTAAACCAATACATCAGTCAAGTGATGAATGGAACCATAAAGGTTTCTGCATTGAGTTTTGCATATATGTAGATGCCCAGAAACATGAAATTTGATATAATAAACGTATATAGATAATAACTTGTGTTACTTATAAAATTAATAAGAACCAATAGTTTCTTTGGTACAAATTACAACCAAGAAGAAATGAAGACAAACAACGAGCTCTTCATAAACCCTAGCTTTTCTCATAGATATCAACAATAACATCACCACTGTCCACTGTCCAAGACTTGGGCTTTAGCCTTGGCTTCAATTGCATAGAATATATTAGATGCATTGCCTCATTGTTCGATAGTTACTAATTTAGGAAATGCAGTGGGAAAAAAACTCAATATTGGATCTATTTTCTTATATATAGGCACACTCATTTTCCCTAAACAAAAAAAAGTTCTCAAGACAAACAATCAATCAATGCAATTGAAAGCTCAACCAATACTTTATGTCTGACCAAGCATAAACATTACTTTTAACTCACAAAGATTGACTTCATTTCCATTTTGTATAAATATTTCATTTCTAAAATGCTTTAATGCAACATAAAAGGAGAAGGTTAGTAACAATTTTAAAAACGCATTTTAATAATTCCAAATTATCTCTTTTATTTGTATTTTCCTTTTTCTTTCCACATGTTAACTTGCTCCTTTTCAACATCTCAAGTTTCAAGGAAGAATCAAATACAACCATCTTTATAGATCCAATAAACCATCATATACAACGACGGTCAATGATCTCCTCAATACAACATCGACAACCAAAACAAAGTCGTTTAAAATCATAACAGTAGATGTCGACATCAAGTTCCATGACCAACACAGCTTCCACCTCAAGCAACAGTATCTCAGCCAATTTTAAATTCAACACCTAATCTATCATTAGTACAAAAATAGAAATTGATCATAAAAAACGGAGCAGTGTATATAAACCTAAATCTCATATCATTCTAAAACCAAATCTTTACTAATTCATGTAATACCAACTAATCAAAACTATAAAGAGCATAAAGATCATTTTCACTCTTCAAAATCTCACTTGGATTACTAACAACAGAGTTAGGGCTGAAGTCGGGGTTTCCTTTACCTGGAAGTAAGTTGATATCAAAGATATGGAAGCAGGATTAGTCATGTACCAAGGATTGTATTTTGAATTTGCGGTTTGTTTTTCTTTTAATTTAGAGAAAGAGAGAACAATTTTGGAGCGGGCACGAAAGAGGGAATAGGGACAAAATTGGGAGCAAGGAAAAGAAGGGAAATATGAAAAAATTAAGGAAACCAATTGCTTCGGTCCTTGGAAGGAACCAAAGAAAATAATCAAATACTCTTATTTGCTTCGGCCCATTTGCCTCGGTTGTCTAAAAAACCAAAGCAAATAGAAAATTTTCAATTTTTATTGTATTGCCTACAATTTAGGCTACACTAATTGCTTTAGATATTAGTAAGGAACCAAAGCAAATGCTACTATTTGCTTCAGTTGTTAATACAATCGAAGAAAATGAGACGATGTACCACACATATTATGTACTAGTGGGCTAGTCCTTAGACGCACAATACAAGCACGTCAATTCCTCGCTTTCTCATACCTCGCTTTCATCGTCAACCACCTCACTTCTTCTGTATTCATCCCATTGACTCGAGCAGCAGATTAGGACCATACGACGAGGGGGTTATGTCACCGCAACCATTGAGGTCATGTCACTGCAACCATCGAGGAGCTACCCCTTGATCAATCAAGCTAAGATGGGGCTAGCAAAACCTTTTGGCCATAACATCTATGTAAATGACTTCGCACATCTCGATCCACTAAAAAGCAAAGATAATCATATTCCCACTTTAAAGTAAAACAAAGGAATAATATAATTTACCTCACATATCAAATTAGAAATCCAAGCAATATTGATTAATATTGGTGTATAATATAGAATAATTCATTAATATCCAAATATCAAATATTTGATCTCTAATGAATTACCCGACATTATACATGCGTTGAGTAAATAAATATACCCCACATGGACGCCCCATACTACCTGGTTAAATACAATTATATACACACACCCTCAATTAATCAACATTAAATAAATTTCCACTTTGCTTATTAAATCACTCGTCGTTTACTTTTTACTTCAATTCATTATTCTTTATTTTCAATACTTTATAATTCAACACATCATGTAATTTAACTTCATCTCGTTCATAGCAAACAAATCAACATTCATCGATACGTACATCAATATTTTATTCTATTAGTGAAACGAGATGAAGGATATTTGTTTGAATATATTTCACTTCATTTTTCCTTCTTATATAAAAACACTTCAATTAAATTTAATCACAGAACACCTCTTTCTCTTTTTATCAAACCACTTTAAGTAATTTATCAAATACATTATTTATTCATTTACCTTTCTTAATTAAAGTAAATAAAAATCCTCAAAAACCCATATTTTAAAATCACATATTTATTTTCAAAGTAACTTTGTTCTAACCATTCAATGAATTTAAAATAACCAAAATCCTTTCATCTCAAATTTCAACTTCAGTAATATATTATCAAAACACTACGAAGAAGTTTATAGTTTCAAATACCTCTAAAATCATTAAGAACATCGAACCCGAAGAATTTTCTCAATCCATAAATATTTTCCTAACTCAAATATATCATTTTTTAAATCAATATTTAAAATCCTCATTTTTTTATAAACCTCTCTAAAACCATTGCAATTAAAAAATATCAATCTCAAATTCTACCTCGCGTAATATAATCCAAAAATAGTCTGATAATTAAACACAAATATATATATATATATATATATATATCCAAAAATATTTCCCATCCTAAATATATATTTTAAAAAACATTATTTAAAATCCTCCTTTATTTTCAAAATCCCTATAAAATTATTAATTCATCAAACTAAAATTCTATATCAAACGCAAATATTTATATATATTTCCTCTAAAAATTTACTATTTTGTAAAACCTCAAAATTCTTCATTTTCTAAAATAATTTCCATTCACAACATCCTCAAAATTATTCCACTTGTATATTTTTCCAAAATCATCATACTTTCAAAATTTTCCATTTATTTCAACATTTTAAATTTCGATATGAAAATCATACCTAAAATTCACCAATCCCCAAAATAATTTATTTATTTTTCAAATTTCATCTTTCAATTCATTTTTCTCATTTTCAAAAGTTTCAAATTTTGTACGAATATTTTGTAAACATCTAACAACTACTCAAACATTACAAGTCAACGGTCATTACAACCACAAGTAAATCATAGTTCGCAACACAATTCTATCTAATTCAAACAATATTAGCTCACCTTCAAACAATCAATTTCTTCCAATAAACCAGCAAACCATTCAAGCAAGCAAATCAAACAAACATGTAGGGTGATACATATCAAATAATGTGATATATACATAATTGTGAGTGAGAGAACTCACCAAAATGATGCTTGAGTTCCAAAACAGCAACTACCATTGGAAAATAAGCTTCAGCCTTCAACTTTACATGCTTTGGCTTCCAATTTCAACACCTGACGCTTCATCACAACACCTACCGTCGCCACAAGCAATCCTAGCCCTAGTCACACCTCCAAGTGCCCAACACCTAGTCGCAACTCCCCACATGCAACCGTCAGCCACTGCCCCTAACCTTACATCTACATCCACTCCTTACTTCACTAGCCCAAAACCGCACCTCCTCCATCAGCCGCTACAAACTTCAGATCAATGCCACAATCTCCTCTTGCTCGACCACTTCATCAATGGCTCTAACCTATATCAACATCAGTTGCACTATAAAAACCATGCCTCTCAACCAGGTTTTTGCTCAACCTCCGATCGATGCCAACTTCATGGTCACGTACACACGACCTCCACGCTACTCACCACATTGCGGCTTCCAAAGTCGCAATTGCCAAGTCGAAACCCACCATGCACCAGTTGTCGTTGCCAGGCATGAACGCAACGACGTTTCTTTTTTTCTATCTCTCGGTTTTTAATTAGGTTTCTCTGGCAATTCAAAGACTAAGGAACTCGATTTTTTAATTTGGGGACAAAGGCTAGAAGATTCGGGAAAGAAAAGGAGGGGTTTAGAATAGAAAAGAGAGCATGTGGGTTTATGCCTATTTACTTTGATCTAGACAATTAATTTATATTTTTCCTATTCATTTTAATCCTTACTTCATTTAAATTGTAATTAAATTTCCAATCTAGTTTTAGTTCAATTACACTTCACTTACAAATTATATTCCATTAGTTACCCAATTTTATTCATTTTAATAAATTATTTAAAAAGAATTTAACTTTATTCAGTTTATAGCAAAAAAAACTGTTAAATAAAATCTAGTTAACTAAATATATTTTAAAAATATTAATTAGCACAAATCGAATTCAAACACTTTTATTTGATTTAAATTAATTTATTTGTGCGACATAGTAAGGAGGACGGTTGCAGACTTACCCCCTTAATTGCATCCTCGCAATTTCTTATAGGAAATCGACATACACAAATTATACCCTTACTTTCTTCGTATTCAACACTCCTCGGTCAAATTCAATCCTCTATGTAGCATATCTCTAACTCAACTTATTGTATGCTATAATTAAATAGATTCAATTAACCATTTCAATTCGCATATGCTAAATTTTTGTGAAAATATTCTAAATGCCGGATTTTTTGAAAATTTCGAAGTCTCCTTTATACGGAGAGCATTTCGAAAAATAAAACACAATATAATCATAAAATATATATACATCCAACCCAGGGCATTCCAAAACATTGGGAAACTACATAATATCATAATATATATCAATATACCGTAAAAACATACTTTTATTTAGCATTTTAAAGCAATTTAGCTTGTTATTTAGCGAGCTAATGCCGTCTTTTAGCCCTAATAGTCTTCTCGAACATCTAACCTTAACTCACATTTAAATGTTGTTAGTTCATACATAGAAAAGAAATGTGACAAGTATGTATGCATCGAATATAAAAATAACATCACATCTATGTTCATCCTCTTTTGACAAATTTTTATAAGTCAAAGACACAAAATTTAAACAATAACATCAAAGAGTGAAATATTGTATAATGTGTTGACTCTCGAAAAAACTTTCAAATTGCCAAAATACGAATTAAATCTCAAGTTATGCCAGGATCATTAAAGATAGGCAATTTAGGAAATATAATAAATATGCAGGCCCACTTATCAAAGAAACAATTTTAGCCAAGAAAACTTCATAATTTTGTAGAGCTCTCAAAATAAATCTTGTTCCCCATTGTCTTAGCTTTGAAACAAGTATAAGATCATCGAAAATGGATAATTGGTTTGAAAGTTATGGTTAAAAGAACACAACATTTCAATTCAAGAAATTAATGTTCTAACCAGAATTTTGATTTAATTTTAAGATAAATTTTGACATCAGTAAACTTCACAATTTTATAGTGTGACAAAAAGAAAATTGTCACTTATATTATTGCCTTACTAATGAAAGAAGAATCGACAAAATTGAATAATTCCATCACAAGCTATAATTATAATAGTAAGGACTATAACCTCTTTCTTCTTCTTTTTTTCATTACCAAATATACTTTCATTATTTCAAAAATTCTTAATTCTTTGAAACTAACTTTTAAAAATCTTCATTGAATTCTTTTCAAGTTTTCATAGAACATCTAATACCGTATTTCCAAAGCCATTCAAAATCACTTTCTTTTGAATATATTTCAAAATAACTTTAATATAATCCTTTAATTAAAAAGGATTACTTCCAAATATCTACAAAACCATTTATCGAACACTCATTAAATTTACAAATATCTTTCGATAAAAATTTACGTCACTTTTAAATATATCTGTTATCCCGCCATTTCGCAAGGCAATGATATCATCGATTTGGCCAAGAACGGATGGTTATCGACCTTAGGAATCGATTATATATGGTACTATGGATAATGGGCGAGCGGATTTGGGCCGGATCCCAATCGAGGTGTAATCAAAATGAAGTGACTGGCATAGCCCATGAAGTTACATTTCAAATTTGGAGTTGATTGGAGTTCGTATGCTCAAATTACAGACGAAGCAAGATTTATATGGATGGATTGGAAATGATCCATAGAATAACTCAAATCAGTGGAGATCGATCGATATCTCAAAATCCACAAGGCCAATTCACTTGAAACTTTCAGAGCATTAGTATATTGTAGAGTGGAGCTAACAAAAACGATCTCACATGAAGATCTTGAGATATGAGGATACCCGATCATTTTGGCCGATCGTTATTTGCCGATCCTTCATAACGATCGGTGAACATTCCAAGTGTAACAAAGAGTGATCTATATCTCGTTATCTAAAACTTAAAATAACTTCATATTCCAGGGGCAACTTCAAGAGGCACATGCGACCCCCTAAAAACGATCGTATGTGAATTGGAAGTAAGAATATCGATCGGTGAAACTTTTGCTGATCATTCCAAATTGTCAAGTTAAGGCCATCGATCATTATGGTTGACTTCTATGGACTTACAGAACCTTTTACCTAAATCTTAGCGAAATATCTCATCATGTCTCCTTATAAATATAGGACTCTTGGTTCATTTTCAGGATCTTTACGCTGCTAGTTACTCTAGACTTTATTGTAATTAAGTGTTCACTGTTTCCTACTGTAGTAATTAGATTTATAAGTGATTAATAAAGATAATTTTCAAAGAGGGCATAGGCATATAACGCCGAATCACTATAAATCTTTGTATCTCTGGATTGTTGCTTTTTATCTGTTATTAGCTTAGTCATTTTCTCGGTTAAATTTATTTTTTCTTCACTTACTTATCTACATAAATCAATTTTCGGTTGTTTGTGACCAATTTAGTTGCGGACAATTTAATTTAAAATAGAAATCAATTCTGATGTAAGCCAACAAAAATCTAAATGCTTCTAAATACAATTCCATAAACCACGTCTCTTTATCACTATAATAGAAGATCTTCACTAATGCTAGAAACTGTTATGCACAAAATTTCTTTTCAATTATTTCTCTAAACTCTGATTTTAAATTCAGTATATATTTACAACTTTACTTATTATAAAAAATTCACTTTATCGTAAAACGCCCAAACTCAATAGTCTATTTCAACACTTCTTTTACACTATTATTATCGACTATCTCTACAAGATGAATAATTAAAGCCAGAATAGAATTTTAGGTTCTCCATGATTGGATTTTTGGTATTCTATCAATATGATTGAAATTGAATTCCTGGTTTTCTCTCATCATCACCAAAGATGGGTTTCAAAAGGATCAACCGTATTCAATTACTTTTCACTTATTATCATATGTTAACATAATGATCTATTAACCTCCATAAGTAATATGGATAAACTTCTATATAGATTTCAAGCGAACGATAAGGAGCATTATTCACTTTGTGCTTTTTAGGAAAAGAAGATCAATAAAGAGGATTGAGAGATCTAGCAAGTACAAAAGTCATAGTACAAATTATCAGAAAGCAAATTCAGAAACAATATTATAAGAAAGGACTGCAGCCCACATGATATTTAATTTTTTTTCATAATTTACATATTTTGTGAAATTATTTACAAATATATGATACAAATATCAAATCTTGAATAGCCTTATCTAGATTCTCGACAATTAAAGGATCAACGATGTGACGAATTGCAATATGAAGAACTTCCTTAATCTTCTTCTCTTTTTTCCTTATCTTCTCAGCACATAAATAGATTCAATGTTGGTCTTTAAAGCACGGTTAAAGGCTTTGTTTGCACCTTTGAGAGTTTTATTTTCCCTTTCTAACCAGCAATACACATCCGAAGATGATACTTTTTGCGTTTAAGTTTCTGAATCTTAGTTGCATACTCATTTATGCGATGCGAGTATCTCACTCTCTATTGTTCATCAAAATATTTCATTATCTCAAATTTAAATTTCCTTCACCATTCTCCTACTACCTTCTCATCTAAGCTAGGAGAAGGATTAGTCATAGCAGGAAACTTTTGGATGGCAAGGGAAGTAGACCTTGTTGATTTTGCAACACATGTAAGAATGGAAGAAGTTGGTGAATCGATGTTTTTTATGTGTTTTCCCATGTTGAATTCTAATAATTCACGCCGAGTTTGACTGTCTTTTAACTTAGTATCCAAATCACTAATTTGCTGGAGAAGTTCGGACAGCTTATGGTCAAAATCGATTGAAGGATTTGATTTGATTTAATTTGATGCTTTAATATGGAACTCATTTCGTTCTTGCTCTTAACATCTGCTTCTGATTGGCAATCTGATCATTTAGATTTCTAATGATTGTATTTTGAAGCAAATATCTTCTATGCCACTCTAGAGGTTTGGCATTGTTTTAAAAGCGAGTGAATAAAGGACCGCTAAGAAGCTTTCTCCTTTCAATATCAACTAACAACCTATCTCTAATACTGATAAAGCGAGATATTAAATCTAGTGAGAGTGGTGTTGTAGATAACTGTAACTCCTATTTGAACAAGAAAATAAAGTCAAGAGTCAAATAATCAATCTCCTTTACTATAACAATAAAAGATTACAACATAAGTAGAAATGAAACAAAAATGTAAATTTGAACATTTGTTGTAATAACCCGCATATTTTACGATTGTATATTTAAATATTTTATTTAAGTCAAGAGGGGAGATTAGAAATTCCTAAACCCTAAATTCTTAGGAAATTCAAATTCTAGTTCCAAAATCAAAGAGAAGCTTAGTTAAGCGTCCCCTTCATCTTCTCCATCTAAATCTCTCTTCACTTTTCAGAAATTCCTAAACACTAACTTAGAAAATTCATTTCATTTGATAATAGATTGTAGATTCTTGAGATCTTGTTGAAGAGGAATTGTCTTACTTTGTATTAGAGCTTCTCATTTGTTATTTTTGGGTTTAAAGGTGAGTTCTTGAACTCATATCTATGTCTATACCTTTGACAGTTATTCGGTATGAATTCCTGACATCTATTTCATGTCCATTTTCTTTTGAATTGAATTGGTTTGGTGAATTTTTTAATTTTTGGCATCTTGAAGTCAAAATGTATGAAAATCCTTATATGGATGTTGGACATGCTGTTTGGAGTGTTTCGATGAGCTTATAGGGCTGGGTTGTCATTTGGCATAAATCCCTAGCATCCGTTGCTCATCCGATCACTGCCGAACCGATTTGGACATTAATTGCCAAGGCTGATTTTTTGCTTTGAGCTTCGGCTCAGACGTCTTGCACAACACTCAGATGTCTGGGTCATCGAAATAAAAATTTCAGATGTATAGCTCAGACGTCTCGGCGATCTAGAATGAAAATTCTAGTCTTTCAGCTCAAACGTCTGGGAAAACCACTAAACAATTGGAGCTGTTAAATTCAGCAAGTGTGCCTGTTTTATGTGACTTTCCGTTTTACATCGATTTTTGGTTGATCCGCTTGGTTGTTGTCATTTATTACCGTCTTTGATGACTTCTTTCTGGATTTTTTGGGAGATCCATTTGATGGATACGATATCGATTTTCATGGTTTCAATTCACGTTTTTGTATGTGAATTTTGTTGTGATTGTATTTTCATGGTATTTTCATAGTTTCAATTCGTTAAATTTGTTTAAGTACTCCTCAAATGACAAACTCCCCTGCTTCAAGTCCATGAATTCTTGGTACATTTGAGAGATACCAGTCGACGACATATAGCGCTTCGCAAACGCCTCCTTAAATCAACTCCAAGTAAATTCTTTTTTTGGCTCATCCACGGTAACTGTCTCCCACCATGCTACGGCTTCCTCTTGGAGTTGCCAAGAAGCTATTAGTCACATCTGATTATCTTCTAATTTTAGTCCCCTGAAAATCCTTTCACATGATTGGATCCAGGCTTGGGCTTCGATAATGGATTCTTTGCCAGTGAACGGCTTTCCATCCAGTCTGGAAAAACTTTGATACAAATCAGCCAGATCCGGCTGAGGTTAAATGGGAATAGCTGCTGTTGTAGGGACTTGACCAGATGTAGTGGTATTTCCTCGTCCCCTACCTTGTCCTCTTCTTCCGCTCATTCTCACTATCTGTAAGTAGTAAGAAAACTTGATTTAGGCACATGGATAAGATATCTTAGGGATATCAATAGTTTATATAAATAAACTGAGTAATTCAGGTTTTCGGTTCACGGGTTGTACTCATTCTAGGGTATACTTCACCCTATCTCTAATGAGCCATCTAATGTGTTATACTCCGTAGCTAAAGTTCTTACTCAACATTGGCTCTGATACCACTTGTGACGACCCGAACTCGATGCCCCATAAACGACATCGAAATCCGTATCGCCGGAGCTTATAACGACATTAGATGAAAATAGCGGAAACAAAAGATGATTACATTGATATACAACAAAGATAAAACTTTGATACAATATCCATTGCAACATCGATCGCCAATATCAGAGTGTAACGCCCCACTCCGAGAGCCTCATTAACAAAGAGTATTATATGGATAATACCGTCTGCTAATGTGGACAATAGAGTATAATGGAAGCGACCATGTGTAATCTTACTTTAACTATCTATTGAACACGTCGAAAAATGGAATCTATTTTTTTCGCATGTGGTTCGACATATTCAATAAATACTTAAAGAAAAAACTACAATGGCTAAAAGATCTATCAGAACAAAACATAATAGTAGAATGAACATCATCACAGAACAACATCAGATAATAAGTAAAAAGTCTCAGCACAATACAACATCAAGTACAGATCCAAATATAAAAGTGGGTACAAAGCCACTACTCACACATTTGTGAGTCAAATGAATACACACAAGATAGTCATAATATCAGAGTATCATAAAGGATGGATACAAGTAAAGCTATCTATAGTATAGCGGATATATCCAAAGCGGAAGCACTGAAGCAAGCTAAGTCCAAAACGACCTAACCTGAAACAACTCGGTCTGACCTGAGCATAAAATACTCGGGCCAGGCTAGCTAAACAAATCAGTTAGATAAACTGAACAATAATCACGATAAGGTAATGAGGCAACATATAACATAATAATCTCCAAACGAGAAACATATATCATGGTAGTAAAGACCAAAATCTCTCACATAGAGAAGAAACAAACATCTAAGTAGAGATGTATAACAAGGCTCATATCATCGGCATAACGTAAGCACAAATGCCAAAACAAAAACATCTAAGTAGAGATGTCAAAGACGATACATCTAAGCAGAGATGTATAACAGGCCATCTAAGTAGAGATGCCAACAACGATACATCTATGTAGAGGTGTATAACGACCATCTAAGTAGAGATGCCAATACGATACCTCTAAGGGAGACAGTTCGAAGACACTATCCCAAAGGTAATAAAAGGAATGTGTCACGAACTTTTAGCAAGGAACCCGTAAAGTGTTAACGTGAGTCCTATACCCCACGTTCGTCCTAAACGGTTTACTAACCAATTGTAAGCTTCCACACTGAAAGCAGTACAAAGTTCACCTCATGTCATCGGTAAACTAGGCCAAAAGGCCAAAACGATCAATCGAATTGGTCGGGGATTAACCGGAAAGGAAATACACAGGGTTTCATAGGCCGGAGTTTTTCCCAACCGTTTAAGCACCTTTCTACATCGCTCGAAGTGGTAAAGTATGAGTGTGGTATTTTTTTATAGAAAATAATTACAGAAAACAGATTTATAATTAGTTTGAAATCACTTTAAAATGGCCCTTGAAAACTCTCATATTATGGAGTAATTAATTTAATAATTAAAAATAATATTATATAATAATTTCGAAAGCCATTTTAGAGTGAAAAATCCTTTTAAAACCTTTTTATAAGGCCCATGTACGAAATCCAGAGACAAATCTCAACGAAATCGACAAAACCAGAAAATCACTGAAAATATTCTAAGTGTTGGAAAATAGTCCAAAACTGACGCGAACCCCAATTCGAAAAGTTATTGGGACCAGCAAACCAAATCCGAATGGCATGAAAATTGGTAGGAACGTAGTTCGACATTCCTACTTCAGAACACAAAAAGATTTACTCGATTCCGATTTGAAACGAAGTCGCAGCGACGCTCCAAAGTCGGACCCGAAAATGGTGAATACGCTGATTCAGGCTGAGATCCGGATCCCTCTTCGACAGCAATTTCGAAGAGCCAAATGAACTCGCATACTAATCATACTTTCTAGAGATGGAGTTCGGAACTTCAGTTTTCCAACGAGTCCAAAAACGTTGGATTCCGACCACGGATGTGACCGTGGAGGTGTCACAATTTTTAAGTTTCAAAACTGAAAATAGGAAAAAAAATGCTTTCATTGAGAACATTCCAAGTGTAACAAAGAGTGATCTATATCTCGTTATCTAAAACTTAAAATAACTTCATATTTCAGGGGCAACTTCAAGAGGCACATGCGACCCCCTAAAAACGATCGTGTGTGAATTGGAAGTAAGAATATCGATCGGTGAAACTTTTGCTGATCATTCCAAATTGTCAAGTTAAGGCCATCGATCGTTATGGTTGACTTCTATGGACTTACAGAACCTTTTACCTAAATCTTAGCGAAATATCTCATCATGTCTCCTTATAAATATAGGACCCTTGGTTCATTTTCAGGATCTTTACGCTGCTAGTTACTCTAGACTTTATTGTAATTAAGTGTTCATTGTTTCCTACTGTAGTAATTAGATTTATATGTGATTAATAAAGATAATTTTCAAAGAGGGCATAGGCATATAACGCCGAATCACTATAAATCTTTGTATCTCTGGATTGTTGCTTTTTATCTGTTATTAGCTTAGTCATTTTCTCGGTTAAATTTATTTTTTCTTCACTTACTTATCTACATAAATCAATTTTTGGTTGTTTGTGACCAATTTAGTTGCGGACAATTTAATTTAAAATAGAAATCAATTCTGATGTAAGCCAACAAAAATCTAAATGCTTCTAAATACAATTCCATAAACCACGTCTCTTTATCACTATAATAGAAGATCTTAACTAATGCTAGAAACTGTTATGCACAAAATTTCTTTTCAATTATTTCTCTAAACTCTGATTTTAAATTCAGTATATATTTACAACTTTGCTTATTATAAAAAATTCACTTTATCGTAAAACGCCCAAACTCAATACTCTATTTCAATACTTCTTTTACACTATTATTATTGACTATCTCTACAAGACGAATAATTAAAGCCAAAATAGAATTTTAGGTTCTCCATGATTGGATTTCTGGTATTCTATCAATATGATTGAAATTGAATTCCTGGTTTTCTCTCATCATCACCAAAGATGGGTTTCAAAAGGATCAACCGTATTCAATTACTTTTCACTTATTATCATATGTTAACATAATGATCTATTAACCTCCATAAGTAATATGGATAAACTTCTATATAGATTTCAAGCGAACGATAAGGAGCATTATTCACTTTGTGCTTTTTAGGAAAAGAAGATTAATAAAGAGGATTGAGAGATCTAGAAAATACAAAAGTCATAGTACAAATTATCAGAAAGCAAATTCAGAAACAATATTATAAGAAAGGACTGCAGCCCACATGATATTTAATTTTTTTTCATAATTTACATATTTTGTGAAATTATTTACAAATATATGATACAAATATCAAATCTTGAATAGCCTTATCTAGATTCTCGACAATTAAAGGATCAACGATGTGATGAATTGCAATATGAAGAACTTCCTTAATCTTCTTCTCTTTTTTCCTTATCTTCTCAGCTCATAAATAGATTCAACGTTGGTCTTTAAAGCACGGTTAAAGGCTTTGTTTGCACCTTTGAGAGTTTTATTTTCCCTTTCTAACCAGCAACACACATCCGAAGATGATACTTTTTGCGTTTAAGTTTCTGAATCTTAGTTGCATACTCATTTATGCGATGCGAGTATCTCACTCTCTATTGTTCATCAAAATATTTCATTATCTCAAATTTAAATTTCCTGAACCATTCTCCTACTACCTTCTCATCTAAGCTAGGAGAAGGATTAGTCGTAGCAGGAAACTTTTGGATGGCAAAGGAAGTAGACCTTGTTGATTTTGCAACACATGTAAGAATGGAAGAAGTTGGTGAATCGATGTTTTTTATGTGTTTTCCCATGTTGAATTCTAATAATTCATGCCAAGTTTGACTGTCTTTTAACTTAGTATCCAAATCACTAATTTGCTGGAGAAGTTCGGACAGCTTATGGTCAAAATCGATTGAAGGATTTAAGTTGATTTAATTTGACGCTTTAATATGGAACTCATTTCGTTCTTGCTCTTAACATCTGCTTCTGATTGGCAATCTGATCATTTAGATTTCTAATGATTATATTTTGAAGCAAATATCTTCTATGCCACTCTAGAGGTTTGGCATTGTTTTAAAAGCGAGTGAATAAAGGACCGCTAAGAAGCTTTCTCCTTTCAATATCAACTAACAACCTATCTCTAATACTGATAAAGCGAGATATTAAATCTAGTGAGAGTGGTGTTGTAGATAACTGTAACTCCTATTTGAACAAGAAAATAAAGTCAAGAGTCAAATAATCAATCTCCTTTACTATAACAATAAAAGATTACAACATAAGTAGAAATGAAACAAAAATGTAAATTTGAACATTTGTTGTAATAACCCGCATATTTTACGATTGTATATTTAAATATTTTATTTAAGTCAAGAGGGGAGATTAGAAATTCCTAAACCCTAAATTCTTAGGAAATTCAAATTCTAGTTCCAAAATCAAAGAGAAGCTTAGGTAAGCGTCCCCTTCATCTTCTCCATCTAAATCTCTCTTCAATTTTCAGAAATTCCTAAACACTAACTTAGAAAATTCATTTCATTTGATAATAGATTGCAGATTCTTAAGATCTTGTTGAAGAGGAATTGTCTTACTTTGTATTAGAGCTTCTCATTTGTTATTTTTGGGTTTAAAGGTGAGTTCTTGAACTCATATCTATGTCTATACCTTTGACAGTTATTCGGTATGAATTCCTAACATCTATTTCATGTCCATTTTCTTTTGAATTGAATTGGTTTGGTGATTTTTTTAATTTTTGGCATTTTGAAGTCAAAATGTATGAAAATCCTTATATGGATGTTGGACATGTTGTTTGGAGTGTTTCGATGAGCTTATAGGGCTGGGTTGTCATTTGGCATAAATCCCTAGCATCCGTTGCTCATTCGATCACTGCCGAACCGATTTGGACATTAATTGCCAAGGCTGATTTTTTGCTTTGAGCTTCGGCTCAGACGTCTTGCACAACACTCAGATGTCTGGGTCATCGAAATAAAAATTTCAGATGTATAGCTCAGACGTCTCGGCGATCTAGAATGAAAATTCTAGTCTTTCAGCTCAAACGTCTGGGAAAACCACTAAACAATTGGGGATGTTAAATTCAGCCAATGTGCCTGTTTTATGTGACTTTCTGTTTTACATCGATTTTTGGTTGATCCGCTTGGTTGTTGTCATTTATTATCGTCTTTGATGACTTCTTTCTGGATTTTTTGGGAGATCCATTTGATGGATACGATATCGATTTTCATGGTTTCAATTCACGTTTTTGTATGTGAATTTTGTTGTGATTGTATTTTCATGGTATTTTCATGGTTTCAATTCGTTAAATTTGTTTAAGTACTCCTCAAATGACAAACTCCCGTGCTTCAAGTCCATGAATTCTTGGTACATTTGAGAGATACCAGTCGACGACATATAGCGCTTCGCAAACGCCTCCTTAAATCAACTCCAAGTAAATTCTTTTTTTGGCTCATCCACGGTAACTGTCTCCCACCATGCTACGGCTTCCTCTTGGAGTTGCCAAGAAGCTATTAGTCACATCTGATTATCTTCCAATTTTAGTCCCCTGAAAATCCTTTCACATGATCGGATCCAGGCGTGGGCTTCGATAATGGATTCTTTGCCAGTGAACGGCTTTCCATCCAGTCTGGAAAAACTTTGATACAAATCAGCCAGATCCGGCTGAGGTTGAGTGGGAATAGTTGCTGTTGTAGGGACTTGACCAGATGTAGTGGTATTTCCTCGTCCCCTACCTTGTCCTCTTCTTCCGCTCATTCTCACTATCTGTAAGTAGTAAGAAAACTTGATTTAGGCACATGGATAAGATATCTTAGGGATATCAATAGTTTATATAAATAAACTGAGTAATTCAGGTTTTCGGTTCACGGGTTGTACTCATTCTAGGGTATACTTCACCCTATCTCTAATGAACCATCTAATGTGTTATACTCCGTAGCTAAAGTTCTTACTCAACATTGGCTCTGATACCACTTGTGACGACACGAACTCGATGCCCCATAAACGACATCGAAATCCGTATCGCCGGAGCTTATAACGACATTAGATGAAAATAGCGGAAACAAAAGATGATTACATTGATATACAACAAAGATAAAACTTTGATACAATATCCATTGCAACATCGATCACCAATATCAGAGTGTAACGCCCCACTTCGAGAGCCTCATTAACAAAGAGTATTATATGGATAATACCGTCTGCTAATGTGGACAATAGAGTATAATGGAAGCGACCATGTGTAATCTTACTTTAACTATCTATTGAACACGTCGAAAAATGGAATCTATTTTTTTCGCATGTGGTTCGACATATTCAATAAATACTTAAAGAAAAAACTACAATGGCTAAAAGATCTATCAGAACAAAACATAATAGTAGAATGAACATCATCACAGAACAACATCAGATAATAAGTAAAAAGTCTCAGCACAATACAACATCAAGTACAGATCCAAATATAAAAGTGGGTACAAAGCCACTACTCACACATTTGTGAGTCAAATGAATATACACAAGATAGTCATAATATCAGAGTATCATAAAGGATGGATACAAGTAAAGCTATCTATAGTATAGCGGATATATCCAAAGCGGAAGCACTGAAGCAAGCTAAGTCCAAAACGACCTAACCTGAAACAACTCGGTCTGACCTGAGCATAAAATACTCGGGCCAGGCTAGCTAAACAAATCAGTTAGATAAACTGAACAATAATCACGATAAGGTAATGAGGCAACATATAACATAATAATCTCCAAACGAGAAACATATATCATGGTAGTAAAGACCAAAATCTCTCACATAGAGAAGAAACAAACATCTAAGTAGAGATGTATAACAAGGCTCATATCATCGGCATAACGTAAGCACAAATGCCAAAACAAAAACATCTAAGTAGAGATGTCAAAGACGATACATCTAAGTAGAGATGTATAACAGGCCATCTAAGTAGAGATGCCAACAACGATACATCTATGTAGAGGTGTATAACGACCATCTAAGTAGAGATGCCAATACGATACCTCTAAGGGAGACAGTTCGAAGACACTATCCCAAAGGTAATAAAAGGAATGTGTCACGAACTTTTAGCAAGGAACCCGTAAAGTGTTAACGTGAGTCCTATACCCACGTTCGTCCTAAACGGTTTACTAACCAATCGTAAGCTTCCACACTGAAAGCAGTACAAAGTTCACCTCATGTCATCGGTAAACTAGGCCGAAAGGCCAAAACGATCAATCGAATTGGTCGGGGATTAACCGGAAAGGAAATACACAGGGTTTCATAGGCCGGAGTTTTTCCCAACCGTTTAAGCACCTTTCTACATCACTCGAAGTGCTAAAGTATGAGTGTGGTATTTTGTTATAGAAAATAATTACGGAAAACATATTTATAATTGGTTTGAAATCACTTTAAAATGGCCCTTGAAAACTCTCCTATTATGGAGTAATTAATTTAATAATTAAAAATAATATTATATAATAATTTCGAAAGCCATTTTAGAGTGAAAAATCCTTTTAAAACCTTTTTATAAGGCCCGTGTACGAAATCCAGAGACAAATCTCAACGAAATCGACAAAACCAGAAAATCACTGAAAATATTCTAAGTGTTGGAAAATAGTCCAAAACTGACGCGAACCCCAATTCGAGAAGTTATTGGGACTAGCAAACCAAATCCGAATGGCATGAAAATAGGTAGGAACTTAGTTCGACATTTCTACTTCAGAATGCAAAAAGAATTACTCGATTCCGATTTGAAACGAAGTCGCAGTGACGCTCCAAAGTCGGACCCGGGAACGGTGAATACGCTGATTCAGGCTGAGATCCGGGTCCCTCTTCGACAGCAATTTCGAAGAGCCAAATGAACTCGCATACTAATCATACTTTCTAGAGATGGAGTTCGGAACTTCAGTTTTCCAAAGAGTCCAAAAAAGTTGGATTCCGACCACGGATGTGACCGTGGCGGTGTCACAATTTTTAAGTTTCAAAACTGAAAACAGGAAAAAAAAATGCTTTCATTGAGAATACTGCAAGTGTTGGAAAATAGTCCAAAACTGACGCGAACCCAAATTCGAAAAATTATTCGGACCAGAAAACCGAATTCGAATGGCAATAAAATTGGTAGGAACGTAGTCTGACATTCCTACTTCAGAACGCAAAAAGAATTACTCGATTCCGACTTGAAACGAAGTCGCAGCGACGCTCCAAAGTCGGACCCGGAAACAGTGAATACACTGTTTCAGGCTGAGATCCGGGTCCCTCTTCGATAATAATTTCGAAAAGTCAAATGAACTCGGATACTAAACAAACTTTCTAGAGATGGATTTCGGAACTCCAGTTTTCCAACGAGTCCAAAAACGTTGGATTGCGACCACGGATGAGACCGTGGCGGTGTCACAAATTTTCAGTTTCAAAACTGAAAACAGGAAAAAAAAATGCTCAGAAACCAGCAGTAAAACTTCATTCAAGTCCGTTTTTGAGCCTGAATTTCACCATTCAAATGATCACCGAATGCTACAGAATTTGGAGGGGTTATAGAGGGCAATACTAACTATCACTAGGAAGTGATTTGGCATGCTTTCATCAGATATTGGAAGAGATATTCATGGTCAAAGTTGCAGCATAAATCAGTTTTAGAATTTTGCAAAACATAGAGAAATGAGCTAATTAATTCAATTTTTCTTGCTCAAATGATGTAGTAATGACCATTAACAATTACCAAATCATACCATAGATATATATCTAGCCATAGCATGAAAATGATGAGGATATAGCTAGCATTACCTCACAACCAATATAGCAAGCAAATTGTGTGCAATGTCCAAATGGAAGGAATGATAATCAACAAGCTTTGATATTCATGCAACACAACAAATCAAGTGTTACAAGGCTAATTCCAGAAATTAAGAGATGCTTATACATAGACTAGGAGAGGATTTACCTAGCATTCCTCTCAAGCAAAAGAACAAACACCTATATGGCACTAACCAAAGCTAAGAGATGATGATCAAGGAGCTAGAAAAATACCAAAACAAATAAAACCAAGAGTTACAACATGATTTCCAGAAATTAAAGAGAGTTAGAAACGGATTACAAGAGGGTTTTTGCATTACATTCCCTTACTTTAACTAGCTTAAGCCAATATAAGAGAGGATGGAGCTTTCCTAAGCATGGAGGCCATTTTTAGGTTTAGGGTTTTAGGAATTTTTTTTTGATTATGGTTGGAATGAATGAGGGTTAAGAGTTTGAGGTGATTTATAGAATGGTAAGTGGGTTTGGGTTAGGCTAATGGACCCCTTAAGAGAGAGTGGCTCTAAACATGTATAAAAATTGTTTAAGTGTTAACATAGCCATGAAAACGCATACTTAACCAAAGCCCCTTCTTAAATTTTCCATTAACTTTTAATTGTTCCAAAATAATACTCCGCCTCATTTTTAAAAACCCATTTATTTAAAATGTCCATATTTTTAAATAAATTATCCTTATCCCAAAAATCCATTTGCTCCATTAAATAAAATCCTAAATTTTTTTTTTCGGTAATGCAAATCCCAGGTTGTTACAGACTCCCCCCTTAAGAAAATTGCATCCCCGCAATTCCTTAAGATGGACGTCGTCTATAGCATCTAATCCACAAAAGAAATGATAGAAGATCAAATAGAGATTCTCACCCGTACTAGAAGATGGAAGAAAGCCAGGATAAGAACGCTCGATAAATTCTCTGGTCTCCCAAGTGCAGTCCTTAGGATTCGGAGACCATTGAATTTTCACAAGCTGAACCTCTTTGTTGCGAAGGCGTCTGACCTCCGAATCAAGAACACGAAGGGGTTGCTGCTCCAATGATAAATCAGGTGAGATCTCTAAATCAGGCATGATATGTGGCTCAATAATAGAATCAGGATCGCGCACACACTTGCGAAGCTGAGACACATGGAACACGTCATGCATTTCAGAAAAGTGAGCATGTAGAGCCACACGATAAGCAACGGGGCCGATGCGTTCCGTGATAGGAAATGGTCCAGCATATCGAGGAGCCAATTTCCCTGTAGAGCTGAAACGCACAACCCCCTTCATGGGAGAAATCCGAATGAAGACAAAATCACCAATGGAGAACTCAAGAGGCTTCCTACGGTTGTCCGCGTAGGATTTCTGGCGGTCCTGTGCCTCTCTCATTCTCTGACGGATAAGAATAATCTTCTCAGAAGATTCCCGAACTGAATCTGGACCAAGAATGAGCTTCTCGCCAGATTCTAACCAACAAGCAGGAGAGCGACATGGCCTTCCGTATAGAGCCTCGAAAGGTGCCATGCCAATACTAGACTGATAGCTGTTTTTGTAGGAGAACTCTATGAGAGGTAAGTGATCCTCCCAATTACCCCCGAAATCCATAATACAACAGCGCAAAAGATCCTCCAAAACACGATTCACCCTCTCAGTCTGACCGTTAGTCTGAGGGTGATAAGCAGTAGAGAGATTCAGCTTTGTGCCCAAAGCTGACTGTAGGCACTTCCAGAAGTGACTAGTGAAAATGGTGTCTCGATCACATATGATAGAGCTAGGAATGCCATGAAGTCGTACGACTTCCTTCACATAGAGCTTGGCCAACTGAGGTGTATTCCGAGTGGACTTAATCGGAATGAAATGAGCCGATTTGGTCAAGCGATCAACAATAACCCAGATAGAAGTATGGCCTGACCTCGATCGAGGCAGACCGTCAATGAAATCCATGGACATCTGATCCCATTTCCATAATGGAATCTCTAGAGGCTGAAGAAGACCAGATGGACGCTGATGCTCGGCCTTGATCTGTTGACAAGTCATGCAACCGCTTACATAAGTTGCAACATCTCTCTTCAAACCCTCCCAATAATATAGTCGGCACATATCGACATACATCTTACTCGAACCAGGATGTATAGTGTACTTAGTGCGATGGCACTCGTCCAGAATGTCACGCCTAAGTGATAAATCAAATGGTACAACAATACGGTTCTTCCTACGAGACACCGATGAAAATAATCCCGCAATGTCTCATCACTGGATCCCGACTCGAGAAGATGAATAAGATGCAATAAGTCTGGATCCTGCCTCTGAGCATGGGCAATGCGATCCAATAAGATAGGACGAGCTTTCAAGCTGAATAATAAGACTGAGGAATCAGGAGATGGAGCTCGATCTCTAATATCACACAAAGATAGGGTCTCAAGAATATCCCACTCGGCAATCATCATAGAAACTACCACCGAGTGCTTGCGATTAAGCAAATCTGCAACTCGATTACCCTTGCCAGGGGTATACTGAATATCTAAATCATATGAGGCGAGAAAATCAAGCCATCGCCGCTGCCTCATATTAAGATCCCTCTGATTGAATAGATACTTCAGCGACTTGTGATCGGTGTAAAGAATGAAGCGTTCGCCTAATAGAAAGTGACGCCACGTCTTCAAGGCAAAGACGATAGCTGCTAACTCAAGATCATGAGTAGGATAGCGAACCTCATTCGGACGCAGTTTCCTGAAAGCATGAGCAACTACCCGTTCCTTCTGCATAAGCACGGCACTGAGCCCGCTAACACAAGCAACGGTGTATACAACAAGATCATGGTTACTCTTTGGAACCACCAGAATAGGAGCATGAGTGAGTAGTTCCTTCAGTCGCTGAAAGGAAGCTTCACACTTATCAGACCAAATAAAACGAACACCCTTATGAGTCAGCGTCGTAAGGGGAAGTGCAACTCGAGAGAAATCCTTGATAAACCGACGGTAATAACCCGCCAGACCAAGGAAGCTGCGAATATCATGAACGTTCTCGAGTTGTTTCCAATTCTAAATAGCTTTGATCTTGGCAGGATCGACAGAAATACCCTCAGATGATACAATATGGCACAAGAACTTGACCTTGCTCTCCCAAAAATGGCACTTGGAGAGCTTGGCCTTAAGCTGATGCAGACGAAGAGTATCCAAGACGATCCGCAAATGATGAGCATGCTCTGCCTCGGATCTAGAATAAATAAGAATATCGTCGATAAAACCAGAACGAACCTATCAATGTATTCCCGGAATACTCGATTCATAAGATCGATGAAGAAAGCCCGTGCGTTCATCAAGCCGAATGGCATGACCAACCACTCAAAAGAACCATAACGAGTGCGGAAAGCGGTAAGAGGAATGCTATCTTCCGCAACTCGGAGCTGATGAAATCCGGTGGCAAGGTCGAGCTGGGAAAAGACCTTCGCACCGCTCAACTGATCAAACATATCGTCTATCCGTGGCAATGGATAACGATTTCTGATGGTCTACTCATTAAGCTTGCGATAGTCAATGCAAAGCCTAAGAGAGCCATCTGGCTTCTTGACGAAGACCACAGCAGCACCCCATGGCGAAGAACTGGACGAATGAACTACTTTGCCTCAAGCTCTACTAACTGCTTCCTGAGTTCCTCATTCTCTTTAGTAGACATCCTCATGGGAGGACACCCAACTGGGTAGGAGCCTGGAATAGGATCGATGCAGAACTCAATGGCACGCTTTAGCGGCAGGCCTGATACTGGCTCGAATATATCGGGGAAATCCCGAACAACAGGAATACGAGATATGTCCACATCCTCATCTCGTGAATCAAGAGCAAATAAAGTAATATCAGAAATCCCAACATCTTGAAGAGCAATAGCTAATGGAGCGGACGAGTTGGGATGACGAAGAAATAATATCCGCTCCGAACAAATGATTTTGGCATCGTACTGAGCGAGCCAATCCATGCCAAGAATCATGTCAAAACCCAAATACTTCATAACATGCAGATTCTCACAGAAAGAAAATCCACAAAGATCAATATCTATATCCTCACAAAGCAGGCTAAGGGTCGTGGATCCGCCGATGGGATTCACAATCCTTAGTGAAGAAACCAAACAAGTAACATCCAAAGATAAAGTATCAACTAGTTTCTTTGATACGAATGAGTGAGAGGAACCCGTATCAAAGAGAACTCTACAAGATCTACCATGAAATAAAATAGAACCTTCGAGAACGGAAGGATGCGTACCTCGAGGCTAAGCTGAAGATGTAGGAGCCTTGGCAACATTAAGCTTACAAGATCTAGGAGGTGCAGTAGGACAAGTGGCAATAAGATGACCCACCTTCTTACAATAGCGACAGGAAAGAGGCTTGGGACACTTTTTAAACATATGATCGGTAGATCCACAGTTGAAACACTTCCGAATGGAATGTGTTCCACTAAGCTGAGCAATAGACTGAGGCTGAGTCTGAGAAGTAGAGCTGCCTGTCTTCTGCTTCTTATGCCAAGACTAGGACTTCTGAAATGGGCCCCGCTTCTGATTGGGATTTTTGGAACCCTAACCATATCCATCACTGTCTCTCTCACGCTCAACCGCTTCAATGTGAAGTGCTGCGTCAACTAGCTCATTAAACAGGAGCTTAAGCTGGAGCATAAGCTGTTTCTTCAAATATTTCTTCAGGCCTTCTACAAACTTGAGATTCTTCTTATAAGGAGAGCTAATGAACCCGAGGCCATACTTGGACAGGGCCTCGAAAGATGATGAATAGTCAGCAACAGAGGTCTTCCTTTGCTTAAGGTCAATAAAGCGACATGCAAGGGCTATCTTCTCGGACTCAGGGACAAACTTGAGCAAGAAGCGCTCTTGGAACCGGTCCCAAGTGAGTGAGGCCTCATCGGTCTCGGAGAAAAGCAGCTCGTACCAATCCAAGGCACGACCCTCAAGATGGCTAGAAGCAACAAGAACTCTGTCGTGGTCGGGGATAGCCATGCGAGTAAAATTACGCTCGCAAACTCTGATCCAAGCCTGGACCTCTATAATAGTCTCGGAGCCACTAAACGGCTTCCCTCCGAGATGAATAAAGTTGTTGCATAGACACGCAAAAGCTGACTTGCGCGGTGCATCAGAAACTGGTGCAGGAGACTGAGAGTGCGACTGAGAGTTACGAACCAGCTCCATGATCTGGTCCGTGGTCATGTATACACCTTCGGGGTGAGGGTTGCTGGACTGTCCAGCATCAGCAGAACAGAGGTTCCTACCTCTCCCAACCATACTGAAAGATAAGATAAGATACTAGTTAAGCATGATTCAAAGATAGATAATTCAAATGGAATACTACGGAATATAACTGTATTCCTAAACATATTCCTAACTTATCTATCCAATGTCATGAGGAAAGGGCATTATAATATTTGAATCATACTAAGATGTATTGTACTAAGTGTTACTGTTCTGTATTTATTATACTTAGTTCTGAACCAAGCTCTGATACCAAGCTGTAACGCCCCACTCCGAGAGCCTCATTAATAAAGAGTATTATATGGATAATACCGTCTGCTAATGTGGACAATAGAGTATAATGGAAGCGACCATGTGTAATCTTACTTTAACTATCTACTGAACACGTCGAAAAATGGAATCTATTTTTTTTCGCATGTGGTTCGACATATTCAATAAATACTTAAAGAAAAAACTACAATGGCTAAAAGATCTATCTGAACAAAACATAATAGCAGAATGAACATCATCACAGAACAGCATCAGATAATAAGTAAATAGTCTCAGCACAATACAACATCAAGTACAGATCCAAATATAAAAGTGGGTACAAAGCCACTACTCACACATTCGTGAGTCAAATGAATATACACAAGATAGTCATAATATCAGAGTATCATAAAGGATGGATAACAAGTAAAGCTATCTATAGTATAGCGGATATATCCAAAGCGAAAGCACTGATGCAAGCTAAGTCCAAAACGACCTAACCTGAAACAACTCGGTCTGACCCGAGCATAAAATACTCGGGTCAGGCTAGCTAAACAAATCAGTTAGATAAACTGAACAATAATCACGATAAGATAATGAGGCAACATATAACATAATAATCTCCAAAAGAGAAACATATATCATGGTAATAAAGACCAAAATCTCTCACATAGAGAAGAAACAAACATCTAAGTAGAGATGTATAACAAGGCTCATATCATCGGCATAACGTAAGCACAAATGCCAAAACAAAAACATCTAAGTAGAGATGTCAAAGACGATACATCTAAGTAGAGATGTATAACAGGCCATCTAAGTAGAGATGCCAACAACGATACATCTATGTAGAGGTGCATAACGGCCATCTAAGTAGAGATGCCAAAACGATACCTCTAAGGGAGACAGTCCGAAGACACTACCCCAAAGGTAATAAAAGGAATGTGTCATGAACTTTTAGCAAGGAACCCGTAAAGTGTTAACGTGAGTCCTATACCCCACGTTCGTCCTAAACGGTTTACTAACCAATCGTAAGCTTCCACACTGAAAGCAGTACAAAGTTCACCTCATGTCATCGGTAAACTAGGCCGAAAGGCCAAAACGATCAATCGAATTGGTCGGGGATTAACCGGAAAGGAAATACACAGGGTTTCATAGGCCGGAGTTTTTCCCAACCGTTTAAGCACCTTTCTACATCGCTCGAAGTGCTAAAGTATGAGTGTGATATTTTGTTATAGAAAATAATTACGGAAAACAGATTTATAATTGGTTTGAAATCACTTTAAAATGGCCCTTGAAAACTCTCCTATTATGGAGTAATTAATTTAATAATTAAAAATAATATTATATACTAATTTCGAAAGCCATTTTAGAGTGAAAAATCCTTTCAAAACCTTTTTATAAGGCCCGTGTATGAAATCCAGAGACAAATCTCAACGAAATCGACAAAACCAGAAAATCACTGAAAATATTCTTAAGTGTTGGAAAATAGTCCAAAACTGACGCGAACGCAAATTTGGAAAATTATTCGGACCAGCAAACCAAATCAGAATGGCATGAAAATTTGTAGGAGCGTAGTCCAAAGTTCCTACTTCAGAATTCAAAAAGATTTACTCGATTCCGACTTGAAACGAAGTCGCAGCGACGCTCCAAAATCGGACCCGGAAACGGTGAATACATTGTTTCAGGCTGAGATCCGGGTCCCTCTTCGACAGCAATTTCGAAGAGCCAAATTAACTCGCATACTAATCAAACTTTCTAGAGAAGGAGTTCGGAACTTCAGTTTTCCAACGAGTCCAAAAACGTTGGATTCCGACCAAGGATGTGACCGTGGCGGTGTCACAAATTTTCAGTTTCAAAACTGAAAACAGGAAAAAAAAATGCTTTCACCGAGAATATTCTAAGTGTTGGAAAATAGTCCAAAACTGACGCGAACCCAAATTCGGAAAATTATTCGGATCAGCAAACTGAATCCGAATGGCATGAAAATTGGTAGGAACGTAGTCTGAAATTCCCACTTCAGAACGCAAAAAGAATTACTCGATTGAGACTTGAAACGAAGTCGCAGCGACGCTCCAAAGTCGGACCCGGAAACAGTGAATACACTGTTTCGGGCTGAGATCCAGGTCCCTCTTCGATAGCAATTTCGAAAAGTCAAATGAACTCGGATACTAACAAACTTTCTAGAGATGGAGTTCGGAACTCCAGTTTTCCAACGAGTCCGAAAACGTTGGATTCCGACCAAGGATGTGACCGTGGCGGTGTCACAAAGTTTCAGTTTCAAAACTGATAACAGGAAAAAAAATGCTCAGAAACCAGCAGTAAAACTGCATTCAGGTCCGTTTTTGAGCCCGGATTTCACCATTCAAATGATCACCGAATGCTATGAAATTTGGAGGAATTATAGACGGCAATACTAACTATCACTAGGAAGTGATTTGGCATGTTTTCATCAGATATTGAAAGAGATCTTCATGGTCAAAGTTGCAGCATAAATCAGCTTTAGAATTTTCCAAAACATAGAGAAATGAGCTAATTAATTCAATTTTTCTTGCTCAAATGATTTAGTAATGACCACTAACAATTATCAAATCATACCATAGATATATATCTAGCCATAGCACGAAAATTATGTCACAATCAATATAGCAAGCAACTTGTGTGCAATGTCCAAATGGAAGGAATGATAATCAACAAGCTTTGATATTCATGCAACACAACAAATCAAGTGTTACAAGGCTAATTCCAGAAATTAAGAGATGCTTATACGTAGATTAGGAGAGGGTTTACCTAGTATTCCTCTCAAGCAAAAGAACAAACACCTATATGGCACTAACCAAAGCTAAGAGATGATGATCAATGAGCTAGAAAAATACCAAAACACATAAAACCAAGAGTTACAACATGATTTCCAGAAATTAAAGAGAGTTAGAAACGGATTACAAGAGGGTTTTTGCATTATCTTCCCTTACTTTAACTAGCTTAAGCCAATATAAGAGAGGATTGAGCTTTCCTAAGCATGGAGGCCATTTTTAGGTTTAGGGTTTTAGGAATTTTTTTTTTGATTAGGGTTGGAATGAATGAGGGTTAAGAGTTTGAGGTGATTTATAGAATGGTAAGTGGGTTTGGGTTAGGCTAATGGACCCCTTAAGAGAGAGTGGCTCTAAACATGTATAAAAATTGTTTAAGTATTAACATAGCCATGAAAACCCATACTTAACCAAATCCCCTTCTTAAATTTTCCATTAACTTTTAATTGTTCCAAAACAATACTTCGCCTCATTTTTAAAAACCCATTTATTTAAAATGTCCATATTTTCAAATAAATTATCCTTATCCCAAAAATCCATTTGCTCCATTTAAATAAAATCCTAATTTTTTTTTCGGTAATGCAAATCCCAGGTTGTTACACAGAGTGGTACACAAAAGATACAACGATAAACAATCACTCCACAGTGGAACCACAAAGACTGCGAAAAGTTTCCAACATACTTCAATTTTGATAAGGTCTTCAAAAACTCCAAAACTCCAAGCGCTTCGAAAGATTTCCAAATCCAAAAGCTTTCCAAAATATGACAGCTTCCAAAAGACTTCCGAATCCAAGCTAGCTCCAAAAAACGGATAACCTGCTTCTAGGCTGCCCGTGTGGAAAATTGCAGGCACCAAAAGTTTAGTAAGGGAACAATAAACTCCGGGTCAATCATGGGACTACTATGAGAAAACAAAAACAGTTGTTTACACAAAAAAATTTATAAAGAGAAATCCATTCATGCTTTTTGGAAAATGAAACCACCATAAGGCCCTCCGCCACACACACAATGCAAGCGCACACTTGGGGGAGATTTCTTCTCATGACAGTCAAAAATGCTTGATACGCAAAAACCAATTGATAATATTATTAGTGCTTAGTGCAGAAAAACCTTTCGAAAGTATAATATTAATCTTAGCCAGCATAGACACTTCGTACTATGCCTACTATAGCTATCATGTTCAATAGCAGGTTACCACCACATTCCATAGCAGGTTAAACAACTAAAACCTTACAGGGCGCGTATTGTTTCTTTCGATTTCCAACAAATGGTCAGGCAAAGGAACTTCCTACACTGAATGGGTACACCTCTGGAAGGACGCCCCCGAGAACCTAACCGGATCTCTACTAAGACAAGGGCGACGCTACCTCACGCTTTAACTAAGTTGTAACATAGGTAGCTACTACACAAGTATGCCATCCTCGGTCGTTATCGACCTTTATCCGAGGCGCCTCTCAACCAACAACCACAAAGCAATAAGTTTGTAGCAACCATGTAGGTTAAATATCTGGGCTCCATACCATGATATCACCTTTTATCCAAAAGGAATTGGACATACCCTAGGGGCGTAACCCCTAAAAACCTTGCTGCATCTTTCCTGTTTCGACCATTTCCGGAGTGTGAGGTCCTGATGTAGTCTCGTCCACAAAGCTACGCTCTTTCACAAAGCCATGATTCAATCAAAAAATGATCAGTAGCACTTCGCATGCCATATTACCAAATTGGGATGTATCACTAGTAACCATCAATTACATAACCTCTGAGCTCATACATCTCAAAGAAAGGTGTAAAGCTAAGAGTATAAATCTCCGCCACCAAACAGAAATGTATTTGATAGAAACCAGCTTTACATCTTAAAGTGTAATGTCAGACATACATCCATACAAGTCTGTTCTGGGTTCGAACAGAACCGAAGGCACTTCCAAAGAAGCCCTTGCAATCTGAGTATCCCCAATCCCGATCGGACTCCCCATCACATATGGAGATCTCTATATAGTAGCTACTCAGTGTAGAGTCATTCGACATGTTATCCTATCGTTCTCGAAGACACTCGGTCTTCACCACCGTCTTCAAATGCTATCCATTTCGTCGTATCACTATTCATAATGGGTTATATGACACAAAGGTCCTCTCCCGGCTAAACCGAATATTGAGCGCAATATTCAAAAACATATGGATATTAGGATCTCAGTTAAGTCACAACTTATTATCCAAAACCTTTCTTTCAAATGGTTTAAACAAATTACCATTTCCAAATCTTTTAAACAAAAAGATTCACTTCACAAAGTTCACCAATCTTTCACCAAGATTCATTTATAGCTTTTTCAAAACAATTCCCCTTTTAGATCTTTTATAGAAAGGTTACCCTTTTTAGATCCCTTTTCAATTTGAAAACAAGGTATTCCAATCTTTAAAAAGATTCATTTATAGCCTTTCGAAACAATTTCCCTTTTAAATTGGATTAATTCATCCAATCTTTAAGTCAAAGATTTAATTCATAGCTTTCAAAACCGTTTCCAAAGATTCGTTCAAAACTTTGAAAACAATTTCATTTCAAATTTGAAATCCCTTTACTACAAATTGGAAATTCCTTCCTTATATGAAAGCATTTATTATTTGAAAACAATGTTTTCATTTCGGAAAATAACCGATTTCATTTATACAAGTTAAAATCTTTGGGTTAAATTCAAATTCCAAAACAACACATAAAAATGGTTTAAAACCTATATAAACTTGTATAACCTTTTTAAATCATAAATTCTCAACGTAGAACTCAATTTCAAATTATGAATTCAAAATTAAATCAAATTTCAAAACTAAATCAAGTTATTCAAAAATAACTTTTATCTTGAAATTCCTTTTCAAAAGCTTTTCACGTAAAACCCAGTCCATTTCCAAAACCATGTGGATTCAAAAATTCAATTTTAAAATTATTTCAAAAATCTGTGACTTAACCAATTTCCACGTGCAATCCATATTTGTGTGTGTATAGTGTAGTCTAGGGGGTTTTATAAAATGGTGCACAACATCAATCACCATAGATTAAATCATATCAATATCGATAAGTGATATAATCTATAACACTTATCTTTATTCACTGATTCACGGATAAAGTAAATTTTTTCAATCACAAAGATTCACCATTACGATTCGATGTGGGTTTCGGATAACCAACTGGAATTCGACTCCCTGTCGCATCGAAATTCAAATGTCGTTTTACGGGCCAAGGGGTTTTCACATTCACATAGGAACATATCACAGATATCACAAAGCAATACACAACAACTCACATCATAAAATATCACAATCACATAACAGGGGTATCAATCAGCTCAAGGCATTCAATAATAACAAATCATCTATAAATAAGATGAATTAACCGTGTGATTAGAATAAATTAATCACATAATTACTTTTATTAATTATCCTTAATCAGTAATTGATTATCCTTAATTATAAATTAATTAAATCTTAATCACCTTCATAAATTAATTATTCCTTAATTAATTATCTTAATTAATTAATCCTTAATTGTAATTAATTAAATCTTGATTACTTTTATTGATTACTTATTCCTCAATTAATTAATAATTTATTACAAATTAATTAACCTTAATTATTTATTAAATTAATATGAATATTAAGTAATTAATTAAGTAATTACTTCTTAAGTAATTATATTAACAAAATCATTAATTATCTAACCTTTAATTATTATTAAGTTAAAATAAACTTTCAAAATAAAGTTTATATTTATTTTAAACCATTTTAAAATTAGGTTAATTAAATCGACTTATTAAAAACCCTCCATAACTACTTTAAAGACTTAGATAACCTTTAATATTGAAAGAAAATAGATTTTAACATTGAAAAACTTGATTTTTCTTTAAAACTTAAAACTATTTTGGCCAAACGTGAACAAACTCAAGAAAATCCCTTATCTACTCGAGTTGAAACCCGGGCAAACCGCTGCTTCACCCTGCTTTGAGAAAATCGATCAAAATCACGAGCTCCCCTCCGAGATTCTTACTTTCTTCCCCAAAATCTTCGAATCCAGATAAATACGTTTGCACATATACGTGCACAAGCACGTCGACCATCGCCGATCGACGACGACACCACCCAAATACCCACGATGACTTTCAACATCGATTCAGACACCCACATACACGAAACTGCTATGAAATCAAAATAGAGCCAAATCCGAACCAAATATTACTTCCTTGAACCACATGCTCATCTGAAAACCCTTCCGCCTCGCCGCTACACACCACCAGAACCCTTGCCATTCTGGATGAAGGTGCTTCAACCCACCAACTCGACCCCCCAGGTGCGATCGCCTACATCGCAGTGTCGATGGCGAGATTTCCTTGTAGACTACAACCATCCAAACACATGGATTAAACCTTAATTCGATTCATACCATCATCCACAACGAATTAAAAATTCCTTACGTATTTTTCCTATGATTATTGAGCATCCCAGCACCCACTGCCACGATCCCGAAGTCCAATTCTTGCTCGATCACCAGAAAATCGCTATAACCCATTTCCCGTTCATCCATAATTACAGCCTTAGTACGCAACTAAAAATTCTAGTTTTTGTTTCAAAATCCATCGTTTTCGAAATGGGTTTAGATGATATAATCAAATCTGGAATTCATGCAAATCAAAATTTTGGTAAATCTTGGATTTTTCACTATATCTCTTCTTTCAGACAAAACCATTCCATATTATATTAAAAATATTTTTTTAAAATTAAGTTATGAGGATTTTAATCATGTTTCGTTTTAATATTACATGCTGGAAGAGATTGAGGAAGATAAAATTGAATTTTGAACTTAATTAGGCCCTGTCATTTTAACAGAGACATCATCTTCTTGATTCGAGATACATGCACACCATTATACATACATACATGCAGTAATATATATATCCCTTTCGGCACATTTAGTTCATAACTTTCCATATCATCACATGCAAACCAGTGATTCAAACAAATTCAGGTTTAGAAATGAGTTTACTCACCTTGAATTTGAGAACATAGAACTGAAATTTGAATTCCTTTTGAAAACTGAATTCTTGAATTTGAAAATCTGGTGTTGAACTTGAAACTGAAATCTAAATTTAGTTGTTGTTTGCTTTTACAGATTTCTAAGCTTTGAACTTTAGTTTCCATATTTGAGATAATTTTCAAGCTTAGGCTTTTGAATTGAAGATGGTGTTTGAATTTCCAGATTTTACTTTGTTTTTGCTTGCTGATCTTTCTTAGTTGAATTTATGATGCTAGTTTTAAAGTTTTTTTATTTTTCTTCTCAGATTTGCTTTTGAAAATTTTGTTTTCTGGTTTATAAAGTTTGACCAGGTAAAAGAAATGAGAGGGAGAAGATTTGATAGTTTATATAACCCCATTTTCTATTTTTATTAATTTCTTTCTCAAAAATAAAACTAAATGACACTTTTTTTTATAAACTCAACCTAGAGCCCTGATGAAATCGAAGGGATAGGAGGAGCCCCCTCGCGCCAGGTCCGACCACTGACACTTGGGATTCAGACCAGCCCAGCACAGAGACTTATGTAAACTAAATGACACTTGTTAAAATATTGATAAGATCACTACACTTGTTTAATTCCACCATAAAACCATTACACTTGTATTATGCATGCATTAAAGGTTTTAATTAAATTTATATTACATTTTTCTTATTTATATAAATACATTCCTTTTATATTATTATATACTATTAATTAAAGAATATGCTTTTAAAACTATTATACATTAAATAATGTACATAAATAATATTTTTAAATCCAAATCATTTTGCTAAGTCATTTATTTAAATTTTAAATTCAAATACAAATTCAATATTCAAATTCAAATTTTAAAGTCAAATTCAAATTTACTCATATATACATATACATATATTTCAAATTCAAATAAATCTAAAACCTTTATTATTTTGAATTCTTAAACTCAAATGAATTTTACAATCTTATTTATATGCACAGATCAACACTTAATTTATTTATTTAAAAAAATCCAAATTAATTCCAAAATAAATTCCAAAATTTACATTAATTTCTAATTTAAATTTAATTCGAAATTGGGATCGTTACAGATTCCCCCCTTAAGAAAATTTCGTCCTCGAAATTTGAAAGTGAGAGAAAGACAAACAAAGAATATAAGATCACAGAAAAAGATAGAGAAATGGCTTATCAGATTAAGCCGGAATATCCACAAATACGAGAATAAACTCACTTAACATCCTACGAAATATTTGGTTCATCTGATCTACGAAATATGCAGGGGCATTTGGGCATTGGTCAGTCTGAAGGAATAACTAACCATTCGTAAAATATATCGAAACCCAATGAGATCGTTCGTCTGCGATCTCATATTCAAGTTTTAACTCACTTACGATTTGCTGAGAAATGAAACTATGTGTAGTTTCCGTATCGAACAAAACTCAAATTTTTTTATCATAAATGAGAAGGTTTCCTTCTAAAATTCCTTTCCGTTATCAGCCTTTGAGGTTGAAGGATCGTCTTTGATTGCAGACACCTTCGCTATATGAGCTTGCTTCTTTTTCGGGCAATCTTTAACTTCATGACCTGGCTTGTGACAGTAATAGCATTTCTTAACTCCTTGACCAGTCTCCACAGGTTGTTCTTTCTTAACTTGTTTCTTAGGATTCTTGCAGTTGTTTGAATAGTGGCCCTTTTCTTAGCAATTGTAACAAGTTATATCTTTCGCCGGGTTTCCCTGATTGTCCTTCTTTTCCTTGCCTTGATATAGTTTCTTGCCGCCGAAATTTCTTTTTTTCCAATTTTGATTGCTCGTATTTCCTCCTTCCCTTGGGACTTCCTTCATATCCAGGGTAGCATACCTATACCCCATATCTATCAAATCTGAAAAAGATTCTTTGACGTGTGCTATCATCCTTTCGTGGTACTTCTTATTCATCCCACGAATGAATCTTTCATTTTTCTTTAGAGGCGTGCTCACCAATTCTAGGCCGAAACAGGATAATTCGTTAAATTTGTTTAAGTACTCCTCAAATGACAAACTCCCCTGCTTCAAGTCCATGAATTCTTGGTACATTCGAGAGATACCAGTCGACGGCATATAGCGCTTCTCAAACACCTCCTTAAATCGACTCCAAGTAAATTCTTCTTCAGGCTCATCCACAGTAACTATCTCCCACCATGCTAGGGCTTCCTCTTGGAGTTGCCAAGAAGCTATTAGTCACATCAGATTGTCTTCCAATTTTAGTCCCCTGAAAATCCTTTCACATGATCGGATCCAGGCTTGGGCTTCGATAATGGATTCTTTGCCAGTGAACGGCTTTCCATCCAGTCTGGAAAAACTTTGATACAAATCAGCCAGATCCGGCTGAGGTTGAGTGGGAATAGCTGCTGTAACAGGGACTTGACCAGATGTAGTGGTATTTCCCCGTCCCCTACCTTTTCCACTTCTTCGCTCATTCTCACTATCTGTAAATAGTAAGAAAACTTGATTTAGGCACATGGACAAGATATCTTAGGGATATCAACAGTTTAAATAAATAGACTGAGTAATTTAGGTTTTCGGTTCACGGGTTGTACTCATTCTAGGGTATACTTCACCCTATCTCTAATGAGCTATCTAATGTGTTATACTCAGTAGCTAAAGTTCTTACTCAACCTTTAGCTCTGATACCACTTGTGACGACCCGAACTTGATGCCCAAAAAACGACATCGAATTCCGTATCGCCGGAGCTTATAACGACATTAGATGAAAAAAGAGGAAACAAAAGATGATTACATTGATATACAACCAAGATACAACTTTGATAGAATATCCATTACAACATCGATCACCAATAAGAGTGGCATACAAAAGATACAACGATAAACAACCACTCCACAACGGAACCACGGAGACTTCAAAAAGTTTCCAACATACTTTAACTTTGATAAGGTCTTCAAAACTCCAAAACTCCAAGCGCTTCGAAAGATTTCCGAATCCAAAAGCTTTCCAAAATCTGACAGCTTCTAAAAGACTTTCGAATCCAAGCTAACTCCAAAACACGGATAACCTGCTTCTAGGCTTCCCTTGTGGAAAATTGTGGGTACCCAGAATATAGAAAGGGAAAAATAAACTCCGGGTCAGTCATGGGACTGGTATGAGTAAACAAAAACAGTTATTTGCACAAACAATTTATAAAGAGAAATCCGTTCATGCTTTTTGGTAAATGAAACTGCCATAAGGCCTCCTACCACACACACAATGCAAGCACACACTTGGGGGGGGATTTCTCCTTATGACAGTCAAAAATGCTTGATACGCGAAAACCATTTGATATTATTTTTAGTGCATAGTGCAGAAAAACCATTCGAAAGTATCATATTAATCTTAGCTAGCATAGACATTTCATACTATGCCTACTATAGCTACCATGTTCAATAGCAGGTTACCGCTACATTCCATAGTAGGTTATATAACTAAAACCGTACAGGGCGCGTATTGTTTCTTTGGATTTCCAACAAATGGTCAGGCAAAGGAACTTCCTACACCGAATGGGTACGCCTCTAGAAGGACGCCCCCGAGAACCTAACCGGATCTCTACTAAGACAAGGCCGATGCTACCTCACGCTTTAACCAAGCTGTAACATAGGTAATTACCACACAAGTAGCCATCCCCGATCGTTATCGACCTTTATCCGAGGGGCCTCTCAACCAACAACCACAAAGCAATAAGTTTGTGGCAACCACATAGGTTAAATATCTGGGCTCCATACCATGATGTCGCCTTTTATCTAGAAGGAAATGGACATACCCTAGGGGCGCGACCCCTAAAAATCTTGCTGCATCTTTCCTGTTTCGACCATTTCCAGGGTGTGAGGTCCTGATGCAGTCTCGTCCACAAAGCTACGCTTTTTCACAAAGCTATGCTTCGATCAATAAATGATCAGTAGCATTTCGCACGCCACATTACCAAATTAGAAATGTATCACTAGTAACATCAACTACATAATCTCTGAGCTCGTACGTCTCAGAGAAAGGTGTTAAGCTAAGAGAATAAATCTCCGCTACTAAACAGAAATGTATTTGATAGAAACCATCTTTACATCTCAAAGTGTAATGTCAAACATACATCCATACAAGTTTGTTCCGTGTTCGAATAGAACCGGAGGCACTTCCAAAGAAGCCCATGCAATCCGGGTATCCCCAATCCCGATCAGACTCCCCATCACATATGGAGATCTCTATACCGCAGTTACTCAGTGCAGAGTCATTCGACAGGTTATCTTATCGTTCTCGAAGACACCAAGTCTTCACTACCGTCTTCAAATGCTATACATTTCGTCGTATCACTATTCGGAATGGGTTATATGACACAAAGGTCCTCTCCCGGCTAAACCGAATAGTGAGCGCAATATTCAAAAACATATGGATATTGGGATCTTAGTTAAGTCACAACTTATTATCCAAAACCTTTCTTTCAAATGGTTTAAACAAATTACCATTTTCAAATCTTTTAAACAAAAAATTTACTTCACAAAGTTCACCAACCTTTCATCAAGATTCATTTATAGTTTTTTCAAAACAATTCGCCTTTCAAATCTTTTATAGAAAGGTTACCCTTTTTAGATCCCTTTTCAATTTGAAAACAAGGTATTCCGATCTTTAAAAAAGATTCATACATAGCCTTTCAAAACAATTTCCCTTTCAAATTGGATTAATTCATCCAGTCTTTAAATAAAAGATTTAATTCGTAGCTTTCAAAACCGTTTCCAAAGATTCGTTCATAACTTCGAAAACCATTTCGTTTCAAATTTCAAATCCCTTTAATACAAATTGGAAATTCCTTCCTTATATGAAAGCCTTTATTATTTGAAAACAAATAGTTTTCATTTTGGAAAAAATCCGATTTCATTTGTACAAGTTAAAATCTTTGGGTTAAATTCAAATTCCAAAACAACACTTAAAAATGGTTTAAAACCTATATAAACTTGTATAACCTTTTTAGATCATAAATTCTCAACATAGAACTCAATTTCAAATTTTGACTTCAAATTTAAATCAAATTTCAAAACAAAATCAAGTTATTCAAAAATAACTTTTATCTTGAAATTCCTTTTCAAAAGCTTTTCACTTTAAACCCAATCCATTTCCAAAACCATTTGGATTCAAAAACTCAATTTTAAAATTATTTCAAAAATCTATGACTTAACCAATTTCCACGTGCAATCCATATTTGTGTGTGTATAATGTAGTCCAGGAGGTTTTACACAATAGTGCACAACATCAATCACCACAGATTAAATCATATCAATATCGATAAGCGGTATAATCTATAACGCTTATCTTTATTCACCGATAAAGTAAATTTATCAATCACAAAGATTCACCATTACGATTCGATGTGAGTTTCGGATAACCAACTAGAATCTGACTCCCTGTAGCATCGAAATTCAAATGTCGTTTTTACAGACCAAGGGGTTTTCACATTCACACAGAAACATATCACATATATCACAGATCAATACACAACAACTCACATAATAAAATATCACAATCACATAACAGGGGTATCAATCAGCTCAAGGAATTCAATAATAACAAATCATCTATAAATAAGATGAATTATCCATGTGATTAGAATAAATTAATCACATAATTACTTTTATTAATTATCCTTAATCAATAATTGATTATCCTTAATTATAAATTAATTAAATCTTAATCACCTTCATAAATTAATTATTCTTAATTAATTATCTTAATTAATTAATCCTTAATTGTAATTAATTAAATCTTAATTACTTTTATTAATTAATTATTCCTCGATTAATTAATAATTAATTACAAATTAATTAACCTTAATTATTTATTAAATTAATATGAATATTAAGTAATTAATTAAGTAATTACTTCTTAAGTAATTATATTAACAAAATCATTAATTATCTAACCTTTAATTATTATCAAGTTAAAATAAACTTTTCAAAATAAAGGTTATATTTACTTTAAACCATTTTAAAACTAGGTTAATTAAAACAATTTATTCAAAACCCTTCTTAACTAGTTTAAAAACTTAGATAACCTTTAATATTGAAAGAAAATCGATTTTAACAAAATTTTATTTTCAAAAACTTGATTTTTCTTTAAAACTTAAAACTGTTTTAGCCAAACATCTACAAACCTGAGAAAATCCCTTATCTACTTGAGTTTGAAACCCGGGCAAACCCCTGCTTCACCTTTCTTCGAGAAAATCGATCAAAATCACGCGCTTCCCCCGAGATTCTTACCTTCTTCCCCAAAATCTTCGAACCCAGATATATACGTTTGCACGTATACGTGCACAAGCACGTCGACCATCACCGATCGACGACGACTCCACCCGAATACCCACGATGACCTCTAGCATCGATTCAGACACCCACAAACACGAAACTGCTATGAAATCAAAATCGAGCCAAATTCGAACCAAATATTACTTCCTCATACCACATGCTCATCTGAAAACCCTTCCGCCTCGCCGCTAAACACCACCAGAACCCATGCCATTCTGGCTGAAGGTGCTTCGACCCACCACGAACTCGACCCCTAGGTGCGATCGCCTACATCACAGTGTCGACGGTGAGATTTCCTCACGACTACAACCATCCAAACACAGGGCTTAAACCCTAATTCGATTCATACCATCATCCACAAAGAATTAAAAATTCCTTTCGTATTTTTCCTATGAGTATTGATCATCCTAGCACCCACTGCCACGATCCCGAAGTCCAATTCTTGCTCGATCACAAGAATTCGCTCTAACCCATTTCCTATTCATCCCTTAATTACAACCTAAATACGCAACTAAAAATTCTATTTTTGTTTTAAAAACCATCGTTTTTGAAATGGATTTAGATGATATAATCAAATCTGGAATTCATGCAAATCCAAATTTGGGTAACTCTTGGATTTTTCACTGTATCTCTTCTTGCGGACGAAACCATTCCATATTATATTAAAAATATATTTTTAAAATTAAGTTATGAGCATTTTAAACAAGTTTTGTTTTAATATTACAAGCTGGAAGAGATTGAGAAAGATATAATTGAATTTTGAACTTAATTATACCATGTAATTTTAACAGAGACATCATCTTCTTGATTCCAGATACATGCACACCATTATACATACATACATACAGGCATGACTATATATCCATTTCAGCACATTTAATTCACAACTTTCCATATCATCACATGCAAACCAGTGATTCAAATAAATTCAGGTTTTGAAATGAGTTTACTCACCTTGAATTTGAGAACAGAGAACTGAAATTTGAATTCCTTTTGAAAACTGAATTCTTGAATTTGAAAATCTGGTTTTGAACTTGAAATTTAAATCTGAATTTAGTTGTTGTTTGCTTTTATAGATTTCTGTACTTGAGTTTCTAGATTTGAGATAATTTCCAAGCTTAGGCTTTTGAATTGAAGATGGTGTTTAAATTTCCAGATTTTACTTTGTTTTTGCTTGCTGATCTTTCTTAGATGAATTTGTGATGCTGGTTTTAAAGTTTTTTTTTCTTCTCAGATTTGCTTTTGAAAATTTTGTTTTTGGGTTTATAAAGTTTGATCACGTAAAAGAAATGAGAGGGAGAAGATTTGATAGTTTATACAACCCCATTTTCTATTTTTATTAATTTCTTTCTCAAAAATAAAACTAAATGGCACTTGTTAAAATATTGATAAGATCACTACACTTGTTTAATTCCACCACAAAACCATTACACTTGTATTATGCATGCATTAAAGGTTTTAATTAAATTTATATTACATTTTTCTTATTTATATAAATACATTCCTTTTATATTATTATATACTATTAATTAAAGAATATGCTTTTAAAACTACTATACATTGAATAATGTACATAAATAATATTTTTAAGTCCAAATCATTTTGCTAAGTCATTTATTTAAATTTTAAATTCAAATACAAATTCAATATTCAAATTTAAATTTTAAATTCAAATTCAAATTTACTCATATATACATATACATATATATTTCAAATTCAAATAATTCTAAAACATTTATTATTTTGAATTGTTAAACGCAAATGAATTTTACAATCTTGTTTATATGTACAGATCAACACTAAATTTATTTATTTTGAAAAAATTCAAATTAATTCCAAAATTTACATTAATTTCTAATTTAAATTTAATTCAAAATTGGGATCGTTACATTATATGATTTTTTCTTGTTATTATATATATATTTGTCATATCTCTTATCTTATCTCATTTTATATGATATTTATAGCTAGACTGATCCGTTTATTATTTTTCTTCTCAAATAATACTCGGGTCAGACCGAGGTGTTTCAGGTGTTTCCACTTGACCTCTTAGCAGGGACTAGCTTTTGACTTTTGGCAACAACTTTAGCTTAGTAGTTTTTGTTTTTATACATTCGAGATAGAGACTCCTTGATGTATACATATTCTTTTGTCTAGCACTTGTACCTATTCTTTTGTGATGTAGTGGATCTTGCATGACCACTACTTTGATGTATACTTCTATGTGTTATATTCATATCTATTTCTACCTTAGTGATATTAACAACTATGATTGATTTTGGGTTATTCTTATTTTATATTTGTTTTTCGAAGACCACATAGCCACTATGTAGTAGCTTTGAGTATGTATTTGATATGTCGGATTTCCTCTTGAAATGAAATGTATGGTATTTTGTCTGGCATATCGGTACTCTCTCAAATCAATTACATAGATGGTCGCTCCTCAACGGCCTTATTCTCCGTGCTAATCAACGGCTTTACCCCATAGTGTCCTTGGCTATTGTGAGTATGGAGGTGGGGCATCATAGCTTGGTATCAGAACCAAACTTCGAAACAATATAAAATATTATGAAAGGGATCATTGTCCTAAGTCTCTTTTAGGAATCGTGCCATAGGATTTATACGAGTCTTAAGACCCGTTCTATCCTAATTTATTTTATGAAGCCTTGTTTTATCAATCAAGTTTGTCTGATATTCTTTCTGAGAATAACCTTTTTCCTCTTCTTTGTTTTTTCTTTCTTAAAGAAGAGAAATGGTTAGACCTAGCCGTCCCAGTGCTGGCCAATCCAGTGCTATTCCTTAGGATGGGGGTATTCATGTCTGACCAACAACGTTTAGATCTTGTAAAGAATGCTCAAGCTGCAGGACCCATTCCTAAGCCTACTCATCCTAAATCTGGTATTGCACGCTTATGCAGCGATTATACCAATTTGGATGGAAGGCCATTTGTGGGTTCTGAAAGCATTATAGAAGTCCAAGCTTGGCTTAGATCATGTGACCGCATCTTTTCTCACTTGAATCTTATAGACCTACATAGAGTCCAAGTGGTTTTTAGCATGCTCCAGGAAAAAGCATTAGATTGGTATGAGCTTTGGATTTCGAAAATTGTTGAAGCGGATCTTACTAAGGAGCAATCCTGGGAAAGGTTCGAGTTGAAGTTTGTGCCGAAAGCTGAAAAAGTAACTTTAGTCCGACGCTTCATTGACCTTGTTTAAGGTGAATCATCTGTGACAGACTATGTCACATCTTTAAAATTCCTCTCTAAATATGGGCTCGAGTATATTAATACCATACTGAAGAAAAATCAGCGGTTTATTTATGGGTTGAATAAGAATCTCAAAAATCCTTTACTTCTGAAATTAGAAGTTTCTTTCGATCAGCTTGTTGATATCGCTCTTCGACTTGAAGAGGCTGATAAAGAAAGTGATGTTGAAGTTATGGGTGCCAAACAGAACTTCAACATCAACAAGAAGAGGCCTTTTAAGTTCAATCCTAGTTCCAACAAGAACGGGAAGCAAGCAACTTCGGTAGCAAAGACTCCTACTCCTAGTCATAGACAATGCTACAATTGTTGTAACATCCCAAATTTTTTAATTAAAATGTGGTGACTTATTTGAACTTTTGAAATTAATTTGAAAGGTTTCAAAAGAAATAAAATATTATTAATATTAAATACTACAAGGATATATGGATATAAATAAAATATTTGGTAGTTTAAGCTTTCTATAAATATATATAACAAACAAGAATTTGTGTTAAACCATAAAATAAAATATATGTTACAAATTAAATATTGATAGTTAAACTTTAAATAGAAATAAAATTTAAGATTTATGTTTGTAATAAGATTATATGGTTATAAAATGACATATGAAATACATACAAGTTTGCATATGATTATGTAAACCAGGAAACAATAGAATAAAAAAAAATTGTATGCAAAAAAAAAATCTACAAACAAAACAAAATGTACTTACAAAATAATAATAAGATTACATGTAAACTTAGATGGAAACATAGCATTTAATGCTATCTATTCTTAGCATTCCATAATAGATTATCAGCCACCAAAGCAAGATCACTCAGCCTCTAAAGGAAAGAAAATATCTGATCAAATAATCAAAAAAGAAAAAAGAAAAAAAAAAGAATCTGACAAAGAAAGGAAATAAGCTGTACCAGTAATACCTATCTTATGAAAAACTGCCTTCTTTGTTTGTACATCCATATTCATTTCATTTCGTTCAAACAAACATAGTAAACCAAAAATAGAAACATCACCATATCTTCAAGTTCAAATATAATCTGCTGGAAAAAAAAGAGGAAAAAGAAGAAGGATCAAAACTGTTTTTTTTCACAACACAGAGCAGCTCTCTGTTCAATCTTATTTCCAAGTGAGTAAACAACCTGGTTTAAAATTTTGAATTTGTATGTTTGATTCATGAATAACTTATGTTTGTTGTATATTTTAAATAAGAAGTTTTTGTATAATTCTATTGCACTGAGAAAATCCTGTTATTGTTTGTTCTCCTGTATTTTTAGTTACAGAGCAAAGAAAAGTAGAATTTTTTTCCTACAAACATTATAAATTTAGGATTCTAAACAAAATAAGTTAGTTTGAATTTAAACCATGACCCAGAAATGGTTTTAAGCTTGAAATGAAAAAAATTTGAATCTGTAAACTTGGTTTACAGTAAAAGAAAGAAATCATATGATAAATTCAGGTGTTTTAAATCATTGATTTGATTACATAACTTGAATGAACATACAAAGATAGGATTTTTAAAATTAATATGATGATTTTTACTTCAGTTTTCCAAGAGCAGTTCACAGTTGAACAAAATTTGTTCTTTTTCCATTTTCTGATGATCGATCAAATATTGGTTGATGAAAATTGGTTTGAAGCTGGTGTGTTGATCAACAATTTCAGGAAAATTAACAAATAAATTTTCTATTGCGTAAATTGGTGGGTTGAAGTGGATTTAGGGTTATGTTTGAAGTTTTGCAGTGGGTTAGAAATGTGGTGATTTCATCACCATGGAGTGATCGAGTTGCTCGAGATTTAGGGGGATGTTAGTGCAGGGGGTTAACGTGATATGGCCGAAGTTGTGGCGTCTCTGGTGGTCTAAGCAACGGTGGCAAGGCGTTTTTGGTTGGTTGGGTCGATTGTAGTTTTTCGACCAAACTGCTAATTTTTGATTTCGAGTTGATGGCTTCGAATCGAAGTTTGATTTCGAGTGTTTGTAAGCTTCGTGTCTTACCGATGGTCGTGGAGTTCGCCGGAGCCGTGGCGCGACGCCGCGGCTTGGGGGTTGTGTCAGCGTTGGTTGTTGTTGTGAAATCTCGAGTTGTTACTCGAGCAAACCAGGTGATTGCTTCGGTTGGAGCTCGATTACTCGAGCCTAGAACGCTTATTAAGTTTAAAACTTAAGTTAGAAGGAAAAAAAGGGAAGAAGGATTACGTGAGAAACAAGGGTGACTCGGGGAAACGTAAGGGAAGACTCGAGTAACACTCGAGTAAAAACTGGGGTTTGCTCGGGCTGTTTTCAAAATGGGTTACGCCCAATAAATTTCAAGTTTATAATGTTAAGTAAATTTTTGTATTTATGAAGTAACTAATGTTGATTATGTTGATTTAAGAACTTATTACAAGTTTTAAATTAACTAAGCGGATACTTAACAATGTTTAAAATCTAATTAGTACTTTAATTAAATAATTAATTTAAGTTAAGTATTAAATTTAATTGCCATTAAAGTTTTCAAGTTAGTAATAAATTGATTTCAAATTTCAAGGGAGATTTTTAAATGTTAATTAAGGTAAATAACTTTTATTAACTAATTGTTTTGAAAAGTAATTAAGAATGATTTATAATAGTAGTTTCAGATTAGTTAATTTATAATTAAGTGTTTAAATTAATTTGTAAATTAAGAATTGTTAATTAGATAATTTAAGTTGATGAATTATAATTGGAAGTTAATTAAGATATTTTATTAAGAAATAATTAATCAAGTTAATTAAGATTTAATTAATTTATCAAAATTAATCATTGATTTAAAATAATCAATAAAAATAGTTATGTGATTAATTCATTTAAATCACATTCACCTTGATTGGTAATTAATTAACTATTGTTGTGCACTGAATTGATATTTCTGTTGTGATTATGATGCCGTGTGATGTGAATTTTTTTGTGCTGAACTGTGATTTGTGATTTGTCTCTGTATATATGCGAAAACCCTTTGACCCGTAAAAAGGCATTTAAACTTCGATGTGACAGGGAGTTGGATTTCAGTCAGTTATCCGAAACCCACATCGAACCCTGAATGTGAATCTTTGTGATTGATACATCCAAGTGTTTTAAAAAAAAATTCTCATTATTCGGTTTAGCCGGGAAAGGGCCTTTGTGTCATATAACCCATTCCGAATAGTGATACGTCGAAATGGATAGCATTTGAAGACTGTGTTGAAGACCGGATGCCTTCAAAAACGATAGGATAATCTATCGGTTGTCTCTGCACTGAGAAGCTATGGTATAGAGATTGCCTAAGTGATGGGAAGTTCGATCGGGATTGTAGATACCCGGGTTTGCAAGGGCTTCTTCCTTTATTGGACGAAGTGCCTTCGGTTCTGTTCGAACCCGGAACAGACTTGTATGGTTGTGTGTCTGACACTATACTTTGAGATATAAAGCGGATTTCTTTCAAATACATATCTGTTAGTGGCGGAGAATTTATTCTCTTAGCTTAACACCCTTCTCTGAAACGTACGAGCTCAGAGGTTATGTAATCGAAGGTTATCAACGATATACTTCCAATTTGGTAGTGTGGAATGCTAAGTGCTGTTGTGTGTTGATGATCATTTGTTGATCATTTGTGATCAAAGCATGGCTTTCGTGTAAAGCGTATCTTTGTGGATGAGACCTCATCGGACCTCACAACTCGGAAATGGTCGAAACAGGAAAGATGCAGCAAGGTTATGAGGGTCGCGCCCTTTAGGTTATGTCATTTCCTTTTGGAAAAAGGTGATGTTATGGTATGACCCACATATTTACCTATGTAATTGCTCCAATCTCATTTACCGTGTGGTTGTTGCTTTGTGGTAGAGGGCCCTCGGATAAAGGTCGCAAACGACCGGAAGGTGGCATACTCGAGTAGTAGTTACCTAGTTACAGAGGTAACCTGGCCTTGTGTTGGCAGAGATCTGGTTAAGTTCTCAGGACGTCCCTCCAGAGGCATACCCATGTGGCAGTAGGAAATTCCTTAGCCTGACCATTTGTTGGAAATCCAAAGAAACGATATGGCCCTTTACGATTGCAATTTGTATAACCTACCACCTCAGGTGACAGCTATACTAGGCATAGTACGATGGTACCTATGCTGGCTAAGATTAATATTCTACTTTCGAAATGTTTTCACACTATGCACTAGTAATAATATCAAAGAGTTTTCTCGTATTATGCATATTTGACTATCATAAGGGAAAATCTCCCCCAAGTGTGCGATTGCATTGTGTGTGTGTGGGAGGCCTTATGTTAGTTTCATTTTCCAAAAGCATAACGGTTTTCTTTTATAAATCTATTTTATGTAAAAGCAACTGTTTTTGTTTACTCATACCAGTCCCATGACTGACCGGAGTTTATTGTTTCTTTCCTAAACTCTGGGTGCCCATAATTTCCACACGGGCAACCTAGTAGCAGGTTTCCGTGTTCTGGTGTTAGCAGTATTTTGGAAGCTTTTGGGATCTCAGGTGCTTAGTTTTTGGAAGTTCGCTATCGCTCCATTTCTTTGAAGACTTTTTGGATATATGATCACTTGTTGTACTATTATGATGTTTATTTGGAGTTGTGATATATGTATAAGAATACTCTGGTGTTGTAATGGATATTATCACTGATGTTATATCTGTGATGTAATGCATGATATTCATTCTGTTTCCGCTATTTTCTATATTCATCTGATGTTGTTATAAGCTCCATCCGACTGGAGTTCGATGTTTGAATTTTCGACAGTCGAATACAAGTGAGGTATTTAGTGTCAATTTTCGAACATTGAATTTCAGATCGTGACAAGCGGTATCAGAGCTGAAGGTTGAGATAGAACTTTAGCTACGGAGTATAACACATTAGATGGCTCATTAGAGATAGGGTGAAGTATACCCTAGAATGAGTATAACCAAGACCGAAATTCCAAATTTTCTTAGTCTATTTTCCTTTTATTGCTGATATTCCTTAAGATATCTCGTCTGAATATCTAAATCAATTTTCTTACTAATTACAGATAGTAAGAATGAGCGGACGAAGAGGAAGACCTAGGGGTCAAGGAAATGCCACAGCACCTAGTCAAGTTCCCCCAACAGCGGTAGCAGCAATACCTATTCAACAGCAGCCGAATCTGGCTGACTTATATAAGAATTTCTCAAGGCTTGGATAAGCCTTCTCCAGCAAGCAGTTGATTGTTGAGGCTCAAGCATGGATCAGATCATGTGAGAAAATCTTTAGAGGGCTAAAGCTACGAGATGATCAGAAGCGACTCATAGCTTCTTGGCAACTTCAAGGAGAAGCCTTAGCCAGGTGGGAGACAGTCACTGTAGATAAGCCAGAAGACGAGTTTACTTGGGAGAAATTTAAAGAAGTGTTTGAGAAGCGCTATCTGCCACCAGTTGGAATTTCTTGAATGTACCAGGAATTCATGGACTTAAAGCAGGGGAGTTTGTCATTCGAGGAGTATCTAAACAAATTCAATGAATTTTCTTGTTTTGGTCCCGAATTGGTGAACATGCCTTTAAACAAGAATGAAAAGTTCATTCGTGGGATGAATAAGAAGTTCCACGAAAGGATGACTGGTCACATTAAGGAATCCTTTTTAGATTTGGTTGATATGGGGTACAGATATGCCACACTTGATATGCAAGAAGCCCCGGTGGAGAAAGGAAATTCGAGTAATCAAAATTGGAAGAAGAGGAAATTTAGAGGCAAGAAATTAGGGCAGGGTAAGGAGAAAAAGAAGAGCATTCAGGGAAGCACAACAGAGAATGTCACTTGCTATAATTGCTTGGAAAAGGGCCATTATTCTAGCAGATGTACGAAGCCTAAGAAACAAGTCAATCAATCCGTTCAAGCGAAGCCCAGGAAATGTTATTATTGTCAGATAGTGGGACATGAAGTTAAAGACTGCCCAACATGAAGAAAGCTCAGACAGCAAAGGTGTACACAGTCAATGACCAACCTGCATCTTCCAAAGCAGAAAAGGGAAAGGAGTTCTGGAAGGTAATCTCATTATTTATGATAGCATCGTTAGAGTTCTGTTTGACATGGGCGTTACACATAGTTTTATCTCTCAGCGAGCTATAAATGAATTAAATCTCGAACCTTTGTCTTCGATATAAGGACGTTCCTATCTCATATTCTTGTTATCATTTCCCTACTGGTCTCTTTGTTCTTGATTTTAACGAGTTTGAAGTCTTACTCGGAATGGACTGGCTAGCAAAATACGAAGCCAAATTGGATTGCAATAATCGATCGATTTCGATTAAAACCAAGTTTGGAGATTTCATCGAGATTTCTTGTGAGGACCCTAGTCCTAAAAGAGAAGGGTTGATGTATATTTTGGGTTATCCCGAACCCAGTCTGGAGTCTATACCCATTGTTAGAGATTTTTCGGACGTGTTCGAAGAAGTAAAATCTCTACCTCCACATCGAGAAATAGAATTAATAATTGACCTACTATCCAATGCTCGTCCTGTCTTTCACGCAAGTCGTAGGATGTCACCCAGGGAAAGGGTTGAATTAGTTCAGCAAACTAGGGATTTACTAGCAAAAGGGTTAATTCATCCCAGCGTTTCTGAATGGGGTTCAGCAGTCGTGTTTATTGCTAAATCGAACGGATCTTTGAGATTGTGTATAGATTACCGCGATCTTAATAATCTGACTCTCAAGAATAAATTTCCACTACCTAGAATTGATGCTCTGTTTGATCAACTGCACGGCACTCATTTCTTTTCGAAGATGGATCTAGCCCAAGAGTTCCATCAACTATGAATCGCCGAAGATTGTGTCCATTTGACTGCTTTCAGGGGTCCTAATATATTGTACGAATGGTTAGTCATACCTTTCGGGCTAACCAATGCTCCCGCATATTTCGTAGATCTTATGACTTGTGTGTTTCGAGCAGTATTGAATAAATTTGTGCTCGTGTTTATTGATGATATTTTGATCTATTACAAGACCGAAGAGGAGCATGCCGAGCATCTTAGAATCGTTTTGGAGATATTAAGGAGAAATATTCTATTCGCAAAATTTTCCAAATGCCACTTTTGGGTCAGAGAAGTTAAATTTCTCCGCCATATTGTTAATGAAGAAGGAATTTTTGTTGATCCTAGAAAAATTTCCGCTATTCTTGATTGGAGGAAACCCACTACCCCAAAAGAAGTTCGAAGCTTCTTGGGTTTAGCATGCTATTATCGGAAGTTTGTTCAGGACTTTTCTAAAATTGCTAGTCCATTGACTAAGCTAACAATGAAGGATGTAAAGTTCAATTGGACTTCGAAATGTAACGAAGCTTTTCAGGAGTTGAAAAAGAGATTAACCACCGCTCCTGTTCTCGCTATTATCAACGGGAACCAGGGTCTATCTGTTTATACCAACGCTTGCGGTGATGGTCTGGGTGTGGTGTTAATGCAGAATGGGAAGGTAATTGCCTACGCGAGTAGACAATTACGTCTTCATGGAAGAAACTACCCAACCCATGATTTGGAACTCTTAGCTGTTATCTTAGCTTTGAAAATATGGCGACGTTATCTTCTGGGTAAGAATCTTTTCAGCTTTCTTAACAATTTACAAATATAACTTAACTTAATAAATGTACTTAATGAACTCTCTTTCTCTAGCTGAAAAATTCGAATTATTCACCGACCATAAATCTTTGAAATATCTCTTCACCCAGAAAGATCTAAATCTGTGACAACAATGTTGGTTGGAATTTCTGGCATCTTATGACCAAGATATTCTATATACACCCGGAAAAGCCAATGTAGTTGCCGACGCCTTGAGTAGAAAGCATGCTATTCTTGCTCACCTTGTCATTGCTCCTACTCTTCTTTAGAAAATCGCCAGTAAACAAAAAGAAGATGAGTTCATTCATCAAATTTATGAGAAAATGCGTCGTGGTGAAAATACGAGTTTTGAAGTCAACGACAATAAAGTTATAAGATTGAAAGGAAGAATATGTGTTCCAGACTTCCCTAATCTGAAACATGAAGTTTTAGATGAATGCCACAAATCTAAATTCAGCATCCATCTAGGAGTCAACCAGATGTATCGTGATATCAAAAGAACTTTCTGGTGGAAGACGATGAAAAGAGACATATCTATATATGTGAGTCGTTGTGCTACTTGCCAACAAATCAAAAGCGATCAAAAGAAAATGGCGGGTTTACTTCAGCCTTTAGAGGTACCCAAGTGGAAATGGGACCAAGTATCGATGGATTTCATCGATGGGTTGCCACGTACTCGAAAAGGCAATGAAGCAATTTGGGTTATTGTAGACCGTTTGACTAAGACTGCCCATTTTTTGCCAGTGAAATCTACCCGCACGGCTGCAGGTCTAACCGAGTTATATGTGAAAGAAATTGTTCGTCTCCACGGTATTCCCAACAGTATAATGAGTGATCGTGACCCGATCTTCAGTAGTAGATTTTAGGAGGCATTTCAAGACGTATTGGGAACAAAACTGAATTTCAGCACTGCTTATCACCCACAATCTGATGGGTAGACTGAGAGGATTAACCGAATTTTGATAGACCCACTGCATGCTTATATACTTGATTTTTGTGGTTCTTGGGAGGACCGTTTATATCTGGTCGAGTTCTCATATAACAATAGCTAGCAGGCCAGTATAGAAATGGCTCTTTTTGAAGCTTTATATGGTCATCCTTGTCGATCACCGGCATGTTGGATTAAGGCAGGTGATAGACACGTCCTTGGACTAGATATGATTAAAGAAGCCACAGAGAAAGTTGATTTTATACGGAAGAAATTGAGGATGACTCAGAGTCGTCAAAAGAGTTATTATGATCGCAGGCGAAGGGATTTGGAATTCCAGATTGAAGACTCTGTCTTTCTCAAAGTATCTCCTATGTGAGGTGTATTAAGGTTTGGGAAGACCGGTAAGCCGGCACCACGATATATTGGACATTTTCCTATTCTGGAAAGGATCGGTTCTTTAGCCTATCGACTGCAGTTGCCTAACTGGTTGTCTGGCATGCATGATGCATTCCACATTTCTAATCTTCGGAAGTATATGCACGATCCAGATAGTATTATTGAAAAAGCTGCTCCGCATGATCTTGAAATCACTCCCAATTTAACAGTTAAAAGAGAACCGATAAAGATTGTAGATCGTGATGAAAAGCGATTGAGAAACAAAGTTGTGAAACTGGTTAAAGTTCAGTGGAGTGGCAATCCAAAGGACTGCACTTGGGAAACCGAAGATAATATGCAGAAATCATATCCCAATTGCAGAGCGGATATCTCGGCTTAAACTGGTAAGCCATTTCCTTATTTTTTTTGAATTTGTTCTTTGTTTGCTTTTCTTTCTCTTTCAAATTTCGAGGACGAAATTTTCTTAAGGGGGGATACTTGTAACATCCCAATTTTTTTATTTAAATAGGCTGACTTATTTGAACTTTTGAAATTAATTTGAAAGGTTTCAAAAGAAATAAAATATTATTAATATTAAATACTACAAGGATATATGGATATAAATAAAATATTTGGTAGTTTAAGCTTTATATAAATATATATAACAAACAAGAATTTGTGTCAAACCATAATATATATTATAAATTAAATGTTGATAGTTAAATTTTAAATAGAAATAAAATTTAAGATTTATGTTTGTAATAAGATTATATGGTTATAAAATGACATATGAAATACTTTGCATGTGAATTATGTAAACCAGGAAACAATAGAAGAAGAAAAAATTGTATGCAAAAACAAAAAAAAATCTACAAACAAAATAAAATGTACTTACAAAAAGAAAATAAGATTACATGTAAACTTAGATGGAAACATAGCATTTAATGCTATCTATTCTTAGCACACCACAATAGATTACCAACCACCAAAGCAAGATCACTTCAGCCTCCAAAGGAAAGAAAATATCTGATCAAATTATGAAAAAAAGGGGAAAAAAAAGAATCTGACAAAGAAAGGAAATAAGCTATACCAGTAATACCTATCTTGTACAAAACTACATTCTTTATTTACACATCCATATTCATTTCATTTAGTTTAAACAAACATAGTAAAACAAAAATATAAACATCACCATACCTTCAAGTTCAAATATAATCTGCTGGAAAAAAAGAGAGGAAAAAGAAGAAGGATCAAAACTGTTTTTTTTTCACAACACAGAGTAGCTCTCTGTTCAATCTTATTTCCAAGTGAGTAAACAAACTGTTTTAAAATTTTGAATTTGTATGTTTGATTCATGAATAACTTATGTTTGTTGTATATTTTAAATAAGAAGTTTTTGTATAATTCTGTTGCACTGAGAAAATCCTGTTATAGTTTGTTCTGCTGTATTTTAGTTACAGAGCAAAGAAAAGTAGAATTTTTTTAATACATCTTCCCACAAACATTATAAATTTAGGATTCTAAACAAAATAAGTTAGTTTGAATTTAAACCATGACCAAGAAATGGTTTTAAGCTTGAAATGAAAAAATTTGACTCTGTAAACATGGTTTACAGTAAAAGAAAGAAATCATATGATAAATTCGGGTGTTTTAAACCATTGATTTGATTACATAACTTGAATGAACATACAAAGATAGGGTTTTTAAAATTAATATGATGATTTTTAATTAAGTTTTCCAAGTGCAGTTCACAGTTGAACAAAAATTGTTCTTTTTCCATTTTCTGATGATTGATCAAATATTGGTTGATCAAAAATTGGTTTGAAGCTGGTGTGTTGATCAGCGATTTCAGGAAAATTATCAAATAATTTTTCTATTGCGTAAATTGGTGGGTCGAAGTGGATTTAGGGTTATGTTTGAAATTCTGTAGTGGGTTGGAAATGTGGTGATTTCGTCACCATGGAGTGATCGAGTTACTCGAGATTTAGGGGGATGTTAATGCAGGGGGTTGACGTGATATGGCCGAAGTTGTGGCGTCTCTGGTGGTCTGAGCAACGGCAGTGAAGCGTTTTTGGTTGGTTGGGTCGATTGCAGTTTTTCGACCAAACTGCTAATTTTTGATTTCGAGTTGATGGCTTCGAATCGAAGTTTGATTTCGAGTGTTTGTAAGTTTCGTGACTTGCCGATGGTCGTGGAGTTCGCTGGAGCTGTGGTGCGACGCCGTGCACGTGTACGGCATGGGGGTTGTGTCAGCATTGGTTGTTGTTGAGAAATCTCGAGTTGTTACTCGAGAAAACCAGGTGATTGCTTCGGGTTAGAGCGCGATTACTCGAGCCTGGAACGGTTATTAAGTTTAAAACTTAAGTTAGAAGAAAAAAAGGAAGAAGGAATACGTGAGAAACAAGGGTGACTCGGGGAAACGTAAGGGAAGACTCGAATAACACTCAAGTAAAAACTGGGGTTTGCTCGGGTTGTTTTCAAAATGGTTAAGCCCAATAAATTTCAAGTTTATAATGTTAAATAAATTTTTGTATTTATGTAGTAACTAATGTTGAATATGTTGATTTAAGAACTTATTACAAGTTTTAAATTAACTAAGTGGATACTTAACAATGTTTTAAAATCTAATTAGTACTTTAACTAAATAATTAATTTAAGTTAGTATTAAATTTAATTACCATTAAAGTTTTCAAGTTAGTAATAAATTGATTTCAAATTTCAAGGGTGATTTTTAAATGTTAATTAAGGTAAATAATTTTTATTAACTAATTGTTTTGAAAAGTAATTAAGAATGGTTTATAATAGTAGTTTCAGATTTTTTTTAATTTATAATTAAGTGTTTAAATAATTTGTAAATTTAGAATTGTTAATTAGATAATTTAAGTTGATTAATTGTAATCGGCAGTTAATTAGAATAATTAATTGAGAAATAATTAATCAAGTTAATTAAGATTTAATTAATTTATCAAAATTAATCATTGATTTAAAATAATCAATAAAAATAGTTATGTGATTAATTCATTTAAATCACATTCACCTTGATTGGTAAATAATTAACTATTGTTATGCACTGAATTAATATTTCTGTTGTGATTATGATGCCGTGTGATGTGAATTGTATTGTGCTGAACTGTGATTTGTGATTTGTCTCTGTATTTATGTGAAAACCCTTTTTTCCGCAAAACGGCATTTAAACTTCGATGCGACAGGTAGTCGGATTTCAGTTAGTTATCCGAAACCCACATCGAACCCTGAATGTGAAACTTTGTGATTGATACATCCAAGTGTTTTAAAAAAATAACGCTCATTATTCGGTTTAGCCCGGAAAGGACCTTTGTGTCATATAACCCATTCCGAATAGTGATACATCGAAATGGATAGCATTTGAAGACGGTGTTGAAGACTGAATGCCTTCGAAAACGATAGGATAACCTATCGATTGTCTCTGCACCGAGTAGCTACGGTATAGAGATTTCCTATGTGATGGGAAGTCCGATCGGGATTGTAGATACCCGGATTTGCAAGGGCTTCTTCCTTTATTGGACGAAGTGCCTTCGATTCTGTTCGAACCCGGAACAGACATGTATGGTTGTGCGTCTAACACTACACTTTGAGATATAAAGCGGATTTCGTTTAAATACATATCTGTTGGTGGCGGAGAATTTATTCTCTTAGAGTAAAACCCTTCTCTGAGACATACGAGCTCAGAGGTTATGTAATTGAAGGTTATCAGCGATATACTCCCAATTTGGTAGTATGGCATGCTAGTGCTGCTGTGTGTTGATGATCATTTGTGTTCAAAGCATGGATTTTGTGTAAACCGTAGCTTTATGGACGAGACCTCATCGGACCTCACAACCCGGAAATGGTCGAAACAGGAAAGATGCGGCAAGGTTATGAGGGCCGCGCCCTTTAGGGTATGTCATTTCCTTCTGGAAAAAGGTGATGTCATGGTATGGAGCCCAGATATTTACCTATGTAGTTGCTCCAATCTCATTTACTCCGTGGTTGTTGCTTTGTGGTAGAGGGCCCTCGGATAAAGGTCGCAAACGACCGGGAGGTGGCATACTCGAGTAGTAGTTACCTAGTTACAGACGTAACCAAGCCTTGTGTTGGCAGAGAGCTGGTTAAGTTCTCGGGACGTCCCTCCAGAAGCATACCCATGTGGCAGTAGGAAATTCCTTAGCCTGACCATTTGTTGGATATCCAAAGAAACAATACAAGCCCTTTACGATTGCAATTTGTATAACCTAACGCTCAGATGACAACTATAGTAGGCAGAGTATAATGGTACCTATGCTGGCTAAGATTAATATTCTACTTTCGAAATGTTTTCACACTATGCACTAGTAATAATATCAAAGAGTTTTCTCATGTTAAGCATATTTGACTATCATAAGGGAAAATCTCCCCCAAGTGTGCAATTGCATTGTGTGTGTGCCGGGAGGCCATATGGTAGTTTCATTTTCAAAAAGCATAACAGTTTTCTTTTATAAATCTGTTTTATGTAAAGCAACTATTTTTGTTTACTCATACCAGTCCCATGACTGACCCGGAGTTTATTGTTTCTTTCCTAAACTCTGGGTGCCCGTAATTTCCACACGGGCAACCTAGTAGCAGGTTTCCGTGTTCTAGTGTTAGCAGTATTTTGGAAGCTTTTGGGATCTCAGGTGCTTAGTTTTTGGAAGTTCGCTATCGCTCCATTTCTTTAAAGACTTTTTGGATATATGATCACTTGTTGTACTATTATGATATTTATTTGGAGTTGTGATATATGTATAAGAATACTCTGGTGTTGTAATAGATATTATGTTGATGTTATATCTATGATGTAATGCATGATATTCATTCTGTTTCCGCTATTTTCTATATTCATCTAATGTTGTTATAAGCTCCATCCGACTGGATTTCGATGTTTGAATTTTCGACGGTCGAATACAAGTGAGGTATTTAGTGTCAATTTTCGAACATTGACTTTTGGATCATGACAACTGTGATTCTAAGGACCATTATGTTAATGGGTGTCAAAAACCCTTTTTTGTCGTTATTGTAAAAGTTTAGGTCATCTTATATCTTCATGCCCCAAATTTCAAGGCAAGAAGGAGGGAAAGCTAAATGTTATGCAAGCTCCTAGTAACACTTCTCTTGGTTAAGGTATTTTCTCATTCTATCCTTGATGGCATTATTATGTTTCATGATCATCCTATTCGAGTTCTTTTTGACATGAGTGCATCTCACTCTTCTATATCAAAAGAACTTGTTGATACTTTTCTTTAAATGTTATGGGCTTGATGAATTCACTGAAAATTGCGAATCCGATTGGTGGATCCGCAATACTCAGTTTGTTTTGTAAAGATGTCGACATTATTTTACGTGATTATGCTTTCCAAGCCGATTTGCATGTTATGCATTACTTAGGTTTCAGAATGATTTTGGGAATGGATTGGCTTAACCGTTATGAAGCCCACATCCCACGTCCCGAGAGGACTATATATCTTCGACATCCACAATTTGTTAAGCAGATTTCTATTGTTCTTAAAGATTCAGATTCTAATTTGGCGACATTCTTATATTCACTAAATCTTCATGATGACGATAATGATGATGAGGAAGATGTCATTTCCCTCATTCACGTTCTTCATGAATTTCCCGATAAATTTGAGCCCGTTTTAATTACCCCCTAAGCAAGCAATTGAGTTCAAAATTAATGTGATCCATGGAGCTCTATGTAGCCACCCGACTTTTATCACCCGAAAGACGCGTCACTAATTAAGAAAGAAAGGGACATAAGAAGAAAAGATAAGAAAGAAAAAACACAACAACATCAGATTCTCACAGCAGAACGAATGAAATATAATATATCACATAAAATATTACATGGTATCATATTACATCAGAGTACACAACTTATACAACCCATATTAGACAGTTATAAACATTTGTCTAACTATACATCTCAAGATATCACAAGATACAGATACAACACAAACACAGCGGAACCATATTGTATATACACACGGAAGCCTCCTGCTCCATATCTCCTCCAGAATTCGTCAAGCAAACCTGAATCCCTCGACTACTCATACATAATATGAGTACCCAAGAGTTTAATAAAACAGAAACTAAACACTCGGGTCAGACAGGGGTCTGGTGTGAGTAAACGAGTTAAAATTGCTTAACTTTAGAAAAACCTTTGAAAGAAAAGGTATCACGTAAGACTTCCCACACATAAACATGGAAAAGTTTTTACCTTACGCTAACCAAAACATTTGATAGGAAATCCAGTGATATTATAATAGTGTCTAGGGTTTTCAAGTAAATAAGAAATAGCCGAAATTGTTACATCTATTAAATTCCAGCTACTAGCCACAAAAGTGGGTAATACAAACAAAACCATAGGGTCTCATAGGAAGAATGAGTTTCCATCAATGGCAGGGCAACCAGGGCACCACCCGTCACAGTACGTGGCCTAGATCACAGTACCAAGGATTACTCCCAATACCCTGCAACACAAAGCCGGGACCATTCCTTACTGAATAGTCCGGAGTAAGATCACCCCGTGGTTGGCGCGACCAACCATCCACTAAGCCGAAATAAAAGGGACATCTAGAAAGGAATGACCTCACCCTGAAATGGGTGCTACCCACCTAGCCTTGCTGCACCTCTCCTATTTTAGCCATTCTCGGTTGATGAGGCTTGAGGCTGCGATTACCTTTATAGAACACATCTATCTTAGAATGCTCATCGTCCACCTGACGATGTTCTGAAAGCATTCAATCCACACAAGTTCGTTCCGGGTTCAAACGGAACCGAAGGCACTATCTCGTTGCACACATTTTGGAATCACCCTCAGAGTCAACGACCATAGCCCTTGCACTCTAAATCACCATCTCGAACCTATAAGTACTATTTCCATCAAACTCATCACGGAGTCACCCCCAGAGTTATACTGACGTATAGTTCTTACACTTCGAGTCTTCACTAAGCTCCACTTGGATTCACGACCTAACGTTTAATTTGGATCGATGTGGTTTTCGGATTATCCAAATATGGAAACACGATCCCGGTCTCACCGAATCCATACGCCGTTTTAAGTGTCCAAGTTGTTTAAGGGTTTTAAACAATTAACTTATATTCAGGATGATATAATTAGATAGATGAATCACATTATCACAATAGATAATTCATATCAAACAATCATCTCACAAAGCAGCATATCACATATCATAGATATCCAAATCATCCATAATCAACCAATCACCCAATATCAATCATCCAATATAAATCAATCATCCATAAGCAGAATCAATTAACTCTTAATCAATTGGATTATCTAAATCCTTCTTCATTAATTTATTCCAAATAAATAAATTAATCATCTCTTAATGATCTTCTTAATTAATCTTCCATGATTAATCATCCTTTAATTACATTCAAGTAATTATCCTTAACCATATGTAGTAATTAACCTTTAATTACTATCATTAATTACAATAATTAATGATCCTTCATTTACTTCCATTAATTAATTGTATTAAACCTCAATTAATTACAATTAATTAATCACACTTAAATTAATTACTTTTATGAATCAACCTTGATTGATTCATTAATTATATTAACTAATGATCCTTATTAATTAATAATTCCTTTAATAAATTAAATAATTAACTTGTAGTTAATCGTCCCATTAATCAGTCTTAATTAATTATAAACAATAATTAATAACTTGTAATTACTTATCTTAATTATTTAACTTCTCAATTAATTGCATTAATCCTTTGATTAATTATTCTAATTAATTAATCTTTAATTACTTCATTAAGTAATTATTATTCAATTAAATTAATTAATAAATCCTTAATTAATTACTTCATAAATTAATTACAATTTTAATTAATTACATTTAGTAATTAATCTTAAATTAATCCCATTCATTAATTAATTAATCACATTAATTAATTAACTAAAATTAACTAAGTAATTAACCCTTAATTACTTACATAAGTAATTATCTTCTAATTACTTCCATTAGATGATTACTCTCTTAACTAATTACTTAACAAGTAATTAATTCCATCATTGAATAAGCTTAATTCTTTAATTAATTAATTACTCATAATTAATTAATTTCAAAACAATTATATTAATTAATCCTTTAATTAATAACATCAAGTGATTATCCATTAATCACTTCCATTTAATTACTTCCATGAGTAATTTTCCACTAATTACTTCCATAAGTAATTTCCTCTTTCCTTAATTATATTCAATAATTAACCATTAATTACTTCATTAAGTAATTACACTTAATTAATTCATAATTAAGTGATTATTAAAAATTAAATAAATAATTAAATAATCATTTAAAATTAATTAAATAATTAATTAATTAACTTCTTATATTTAAAGAAAATCCTTAATTAAATAAGAAAAGCTTTTATCTTACTTAAATCTTTATTTATTAACAAATTATATTAATTAAGTATCCATAAGTTCATAACAAAGATAAATTAACCATATTTATCTTTATAAATTAATTATTTGAATTAACTAAATCTTAATAACTTTAAAAACAAATAATTTTATTTGGTTTACAAAATTATACCTTAAACTTTATTTTAAAATAAAGCATTCAGAAATCAACTTTAAAATCTAAAACACTTCAATTATCTAATTCAAACTTATTCATTTTCAATAAAATTTGAAAACTTTGTTATTAAAACATTACTTTAAGATTCACTTAAAACTTTGATTAATTCTTTAATTTGAAAACAATTCTTTTAAATTTAAAATTATAAAATTTAGTTAAGTTAATTATTTCCAAAAGAAATCATTTTAACAATTTAAATTTTGAAAAAAAATTCGATTAATACTTTTAAAGTTTGATTAACTTTATTTCAAAACACAAGTTTTAACTTTGAAATTTTGTTTTCTTTTATAAAACTTGATCTTCAATTATTTCAACTACAAGTTTATTCAATCAACAGTACTAAAAAGCAATATCCTAAAAACCCGACAAAAACACGGTAACTACACAAGCCTGCCCCGAAGACACCCCATGCTTCCCCCTACTTCGAGTCGTCACTGATGATAACGCGGTAACTACTTCGAGCTGAACACGTCTTCCCCAATCTTCAAAATTCCCAATATATAAAACGCACACGGTGCACGTGCCCCACTGCCTCCGGCCATCGTAGGTCGTCGCGACCGTCGTCGACGATCATATAAACCCACAGAGCACAAATACAAACCCAGTTCGAACAAAATTTATTCGAATCAAAATTTCGAGCTTAAGCTCGAAAATCTGAAACAACTCAACCCTCAAATCCAATCACCACCGATGATCCCCACCACCGGAAGCTCCAGCAACCTTCCCAAAGCACCACCGTACCTCCATGCTACCATCCCGCTCTCGCTAAACATTCAGATCCTCTATAGCCAACCCAAATGCCCTGCAAAACAACCTGCTTACAAACTACCACCGAATCCTAAATCGATCGATCCCAAACAATACAACCATAGGAAAAGTTCAACAGTATTTTACTCATCATCAACACTTCGAAAGCTAGCCTCGACCATAAATTCAACTCAAATCAACAAGTTGGTCATCGACAATTCACCATATTGCCGAAACCCTTCAACACTAAATTTCCAATTGATTTTCAATTTAAAAATTATGAATTTAGTGTTAAAATTCGTGATTTTCCCACACGAATTCATCCATACAATCTAAACTATAAATTGAGTTCATTGATTTTTAACATGCATTAGTGGTTTACCGTGTTTTCCATTTTTAAAATTATTTGTAAATTAAAAATTGCAGAAACTATTTTTAATATTTCTATCAAACATTAACATACAACATTCATTTAATCATCAAAGTCCATTAATGATGTTACTGGGAGATTAGAATTTTTGAAGTGAAGTCTGTTCTTAAAAAAATAAAAAACAGAGTTTCCATATGCATACAGACCTATTACATACATACAAATCCTATAAATTCAATAATATAAATACTGAAAAGAATTTCATGCAATCACCAAGATCAATCCATATATTTAACACATGCATAAGAGTCTAAATCAATTTCAAACTGAAATAATTTACTCACCTCTTAATTGCAGAGAGCAGGTTCAATTCTTCCAGGCTTGAACATTAAATCTGAATAATGCTTTTGATATTGCTTTGCTGAAGAAATTGAATGCATGCTTCCAATTTGATGTTTTAAACTTGCTGTTGAACATTCCTTTGAATTGCAGGTTTGATTTGAAGGTTGCAGCTTTGTAAAATGCAGATTTCATCTTCATTTGCTTTTAGTTTTAAATTTTCAGGTTTGAAAAACTTTGCTTTTGATTTTAATTTCAGGTTTTGAAAAAGATTTCTGTTTTGAGTTAAGAAAAGTAAACAAAGAAATGAAAGTGTTTGTGAAAAAACTAGTTTTCTTCTTAAATTATTTATTTAAAAATTAAAATAGAAATGTTGCCACATGTTGTTAAATTGAACAAATGTCATTAGCATATTTTAAAAGTTACAAGTGTTCAAATCTTTGCATAATTGTGTTTAGAACCTTATAAAAATAATAATTATATCTTATATTCATGTAATATGGACACTTGTACTTATATGCATTTATGAAATATTTTTAAAATAATAAGCTTTTGAATTTAAATATATATACAAGTTTAATCTTCAAAGAAAATATTATAAAACTAACTATAATATAAATAAATCTTTATACATGTATTTAAAATCTAAAACATTTATATATATACATCTATAACCATTTTAAATTTAAACACTTTAAAGAAAAGAAAATAAAACTTTATTTAAATATCATATTTAAAAATAAATAATTATCTTATATTTTGAAAACAATTAAATTAATCTTAAATTAACCTTTGAAAAATATAAATTTTAAAACAAAGCGTTAAATTACAATTCATACATATATATATATATATATATGTTATCAATAGATTAAATTTTAAAACAACTCCAAATTATAACATATACATACATATATATTATAATTTGAAAATTCATCTTTTATTTAAAACAAAAGATCTTCTATTCGCAACATATATCAAATATATATATATATATATATATTATAAATAGAATAAAATTTTATTAGCTTTGAAAGAATAATTCTTATCTATTTTAAATTGTTAGAAAGATATAAATCAATATTGTCAGATTATATATTTAAAAGATTAAATTTACCAAATTAAATTAAAACTATAAAGAAAAATTATCAAACCAATTTAATTATTAATACAGATTATTAAATTGATATTGCCTAAAATTCCGGGTCGTCACATTCCTCCCCCTTAAAAGAATTTCGTCCCCGAAATTTAAAAGCAAAGATAATTTAATAACCCAGCTAATATTTTAATTTTCAATCAGCAAAGCATACTTATATCCAATAACTAACAACCATAGAAATCAATCAAATAAACAAACCTAGCCAATTATCCTGTCATAAATCAATAAATCTTTTAACTATCTAGAGTTTCCCAAGGATAAATCACCAGGAGACTCGCTCTACAGAATCTAAAATAACTATACCACTAAAATCCAGAGCTCCTCTCATCTCTAGATCCATCAATCTGAACAAAACATCAGACTATACTCAAGTCTAACACAACTTCCAAATCCAACCGAATTGCAAATTCCACAACCAACAATGAATCATACACATACTCCTTCAAAGATACGTGAAATACAATGAATTCCAGCTATCTGAACGGGCAATTCAATCTTATAGACAATAGAACTTATTCTATCAAAACACAGATAAGAAATCTTAAATGCCTCAGAACTAGCCATCAAATCTTACCCAAATACTGCTCTCTTAACCAGAGAAATCTTAACAACAATGAAGACTCCAACTTCGAATTCTAAACTCTTTATCTCATATCTGCATAACTCAACAGACAATTCTGGGCTGCCAATCTTCTTCCTGATCAGCTCAACCTATGCTGATGCTTCTAGAAACAACTAGACCAAAGCAAACCAATTCCTGGATCCTATTCAACAGAAAAGTCTTCCAAGATCCGTCGAAATCCAGAACACAAGCTCTACTTCTCAAGCAATAGCAAACTGAACTTGCTTCCTTCCTCGCACAGCTGCTACCTCGCTTCCGCTGCACAACTCTGATTCTGAAATAAATGAGAGTACTGTTGATGAACATGAGTACAAACTTATCAATATATCCGGGAACTTTGTTCATCAAATCCATAAAATCTGAGTGACCATCTGACTCGGTCACACAACGTTATAGCACAAATCCAACTCAAAAACTAGATCGGACCAACCCAAATCCAAAAAATTTCTTAGCTGCTACACCAACTTCTCCTTTTCCAAGAACCATCCTACAACCAGGCTAACTACCAGTATCGCTTCTGGAATCAAAACAATATGGAACTCAACTACAGATGCAGACAAACTTCTGATTACATCAGTAGCTCCTATTTCTACATGAGAACTCTCAGTCTCAAACAAAAGATTGCCCAAGAAAAATTCCCAAACTAATCGCAAGTCAATTTTGGATCCTACCTAGTTCGGATTCCAAAGAAACCGTCCTCTCTTTACCAATTAGAACAGCTTTAATCTTTTCCAAACAAGGCTAACCCTTTAAGAAAACATTCACCATCGGCCCGGACTGCTGATTGAAGAACCACCAAGATTCCTGAACCATCGGAGAAACGGCCACACTGTTGCTTCCAAACTCTAACTCGATGATACTGCTAAGGCAAAAGACCTTCTCGTCAGCACACCGAACACTTCGAGCTGCCTGCTACCACGGCTAACCAAAGACTTCTAATCCAAAGGCTCCTCGAAAACCAAAACCATCAACAAACCACACAACAGACCTTCGAGATGGTAGACATCCTTTCAAGGAATTCGGGATCCAAACCAAGCATCGTCATTTTGCTCTCCTTAAGGAATCACAAATGAGACTATGCCAAAGCGAAGCAACTAATAGATCTTAGTCTCATATTCCAAAACAGCCAACCTCCATGCTACAGATCCAAATAACTTCCACACAGGCGAATCTTCCCTACGGCAGGTAAAGAATTTCAAATTTCAAATTTCAAATCGATTTTAAAATGGTTTGGAAGAATTTCAAATTTCAAATTGATTTTAAAAGCTGAAATTTCATTTAGAAAAGTGCTGTACTAAAACAGTGATAACTAGAGACTTATAAGTCCAAATAAACTCAATCTTTTTGCAAAAGAAAGAGCTTTTAGTAAGCTATAAAGTTTCTTTGTACCACTTTAAAACATTTTGCCTTTTACTGAGCCTAAAAAGAGTTTGAGTGTGGATAGGCAGTTCTGCCTTATTACAAAATTTTCTAAAATTAAGCTGAAAGTAAATTTAACATAAATTTCAAATAGTAAATCCGATTTTGATGATCTTTATATTTCTGGAAACTTATACTGAGTAGAACAACTTTCACTTTATAAAGTTCTTCATATTTTGTCGTTTGCTTGGTCAAAACAGGTCTTCTTTACAGCAGGTCTGAACTGAAATTGATTTATTTCCCCTCAATAGTTAAGTGTAACATTTCTTATTTATGATCATGAACTAATATCATCTATTTGAGTTAAGTACAGGTGAAAAAGGATGGTTGGGCTATATTTTGAGCCAAAAAGATTATATATAAGATTATGCAAACTCGCTTTAAAATGCTAAAAAGAAAGGTATGTTTTCGGGTTAAATTTTTAAGTGTTAAATGATTATATATATTGTGTTTCTAACCTAAGGTTAGATGTATATCATATAAATCATTTTTATAATATTGTATACGACCCTCCGTACAAAGGAGACTCCATCTATTTTTCTGAAAATTTCTAACACTCAGAAAATTTGGGAAACAAATTGAAAAATAATATGTTGCAAACCAGAGTGTACCTATGGAAGAATTAGAGAATAAACAACTTAAACTTTATTTACACTAATGAAGAGTAATAAATTCAAAATCTAAGTAAGATGTTTTGAAATTTTTTCAAGTGTTGAAAATTGTGGTTATAACTATAATGTATCGATCTTTCGGAACTCTAAGAATTTCTGATTGAGAGTATATACATTTATTTTAGTTCCTTGTGAGTATCTTACTCTTGTGCTATTTTCTAATGATGTGAATTTATGCGATCGTTCGAGTTTGAAACCACCTTTTGGTTGAACTATCTTGCCTCTATTATGTCTATCTTGTATTAGTGTTGTTCCTTCCATAGTGTCTAGGAAAAGTTTTTACCTTACGCTAACCAAAACATTTGATAGGAAATCCAGTGATATTATAATAGTGTCTAGGGTTTTCAAGTAAATAAGAAATATCCGAAATTGTTACATCTATTGAATTCCAGCTACTAGCCACAAAAGTGGGTAATACAAACAAAACCATAGGGTCTCGTAGGAAGAATGAGTTTCCATCAATGGCAGGGCAACCGGGGTACCGCCCGTCACAGTACGTGGCTTAGATCACAGTACCAAGGATTACTCCCAATACCCTGCAACACAAAGCCGGGACCATTCCTTACTGAACAGTCTCGAGTAAGAACACCCCGTGGTTGGCGCGACCAACCATCCACTAAGCCGAAATAAAAGGGACATCTAGAAAGGAATGACCTCACCCTGAAATGGGTGCTACCCACCTAACCTTGCTGCACCTCTCCTGTTTTAGCCATTCCCGGTTGATGTGGCTTGAGGCTGCGATTACCTTTATAGAACACATCTATCTTATAATGCTCATCGTCCACCTGACGATGTTCTGAAAGCATTCAATCCATACAAGTTCGTTCTGGGTTCGAACGAAACCGAAGGCACTATCTTGTTGCACTCATTTTGGAATCACCCTCAGAGTCAACGACCATAGCCCTTGCACTCTAAATCAATATCTCGAACCTATAAGTACTATTTCCATCAAACTCATCACGGAGTCACCCCCAGAGTTATACTGACGTATAGTTCTTACACTTCGAGTCTTCACTAAGCTCCACTTGGATTCACGACCTAACGTTTAATTTGGATCGATGTGGTTTTCGGATTATCCAAATATGGAAACCCGATCCCGGTCTTACCGAATCCATACGCCATTTTAAGTGTCCAAGTTGTTTAAGGGTTTTAAACAATTAACTTATATTCAGGATGATATAATTAGATAGATGAATCACATTATCACAATAGATAATTCATATCAAACAATCATCTCACAAAGCAGCATATCACATATCATAGATGTCCAAATCATCTAGAATCAACCAGTCACCCAATATCAATCATCCAATATAAATCAATCATCCATAAGCAGAATCAATTAACTCTTAATCAATTGGATTATCTAAATCCTTCTTCATTAATTTATTCCAAATAAATAAATTAATCATCTCTTAATGATCTTCTTAATTAATCTTCCATGATTAATCATCCTTTAATTACATTCAAGTAATTATCCTTAACCATATGCAGTAATTAACCTTTAATTACTATCATTAATTACAATAATTAATGATCCTTCATTTACTTCCATTAATTAATTGCATTAAACCTCAATTAATTAATCACACTTAAATTAATTACTTTTATTAATCAACCTTGATTGATTCATTAATTATATTAACTAATGATCCTTATTAATTAATAATTCCTTTAATAAATTAAATAATTAACTTGTAATTAATCGTCTCATTAATCAGTCTTAATTAATTATAAACAGTAATTAATAACTTGTAATTACTTATCTTAATTATTTAACTTCTCAATTAATTGTATCAATCCTTCGATTAATTATTCTAATTAATTAATCTTTAATTACTTCATTAAGTAATTATTATTCAATTAAATTAATTAATAAATCCTTAATTAATTACTTTATAAATTAATTGCAATTTTAATTAATTACATTTAGTAATTAATCTTAAATTAATCTCATTCATTAATTAATTAATCACATTAATTAATTAACTAAAATTAACTAAGTAATTAACCCTTAATTACTTACATAAGTAATTATCTTCTAATTACTTCCATTAGATGATTACTCTCTTAACTAATTACTTAACAAGTAATTAATTCCATCATTGAATAACCTTAATTCTTTAATTAATTAATTACTCATAATTAATTAATCTCAAAACAATTATATTAATTAATCCTTTCATTAATAACATCAAGTGATTATCCATTAATCACTTCCATTTAATTACTTCCATGAGTAATTTTCCACTAATTACTTCCATAAGTAATTTTCTCTTTCCTTAATTATATTCAATAATTAACCATTAATTACTTCATTAAGTAATTACACTTAATTAATTCATAATTAAGTGATTATTAAAAATTAAATAAACAATTAAATAATCATTTAAAATTAATTAAATAATTAATTAATTAACTTCTTATATTTAAAGAAAATCCTTAATTAAATAAGAAAAGCTTTTATCTTACTTAAATCTTTATTTATTAACAAATTATATTAATTAAGTATCCATAAGTTCATAACAAAGATAAATTAACCATATTTATCTTTGTAAATTAATTATTTGAATTAACTAAATCTTAATAACTTTAAAGACAAATAATTTTATTTGGTTTACAAAATTATAACTTAAACTTTATTTTAAAATAAAGCATTCAGAAATCAACTTTAAAATCTAAAACACTTCAATTATCTAATTCAAACTTATTCATTTTCAATAAAATTTGAAAACTTTGTTATTAAAACATTACTTTAAGATTTACTTAAAAATTTGATTAATTCTTTAATTTGAAAACACTTCTTTTAAATTTAAAATTATAAAATTTAGTTAAGTTAATTATTTCCAAAAGAAATCATTTTAACGATTTAAATTTTGAAAAAAAATTCGATTAATACTTTTAAAGTATGATTAACTTTATTTCAAAACACAAGTTTTAACTTTGAAAATTTGATTTCTTTTATAAAACTTGATCTTCAATTATTTCAACTAAAAGTTTACTCAATCAACAGGTTTTAAAATGCAAACCCAATATCTAATTTTTAATGTATTAAATATCTTTATATAGCACTTAACTAAAAAGCAATATCCTAAAAACCCGACAAAAACACGGGAACTACACGAGCCTGCCCCGAAGACACCCCATGCTTCCCCCTACTTCGAGTCGTCACTGATGATAACGCGGTAACTACTTCGAGCTGAACACGTCTTCCCCAATCTTCAAAATTCCCAGTATATAAAACGTACACGGTGCACGTGCCCCACTGCCTCCGGCCATCGTAGGTCGTCGCGACCATCGTCGACGATCATATGAACCCACAGAGCACAAATACAAACCCAGTTCGAACAAAATTTATTCGAATCAAAATTTCGACCTTAAGCTCGAAAATCTGAAACAACTCAACCCCCAAATCCAATCACCACCGATGATCCCCACCACCGGAAGCTCCAGCAACCTTCCCAAAGCACCACCGTACCTCCATGCTACCATCCCCCTCTCGTTAAACATTCAGATCCTCTATAGCCAACCCAAATGCCCTGCAAAACAACCTGCTTACAAACTACCACCGAATCCTAAATCGATCGATCGCAAACAATACAACCACAGGAAAAGTTCAACAGTATTTTACTCATCATCAACACTTCGAAAGCTAGCCTCGACCAAAAATTCAACTCAAATCAACAAGTTGGTCATCGACAATTCACCATATTGCCGAAACCCTTCAACACTAAATTTCCAATTGATTTTCAATTTAAAAATTATGAATTTAGTATTAAAATTCATGATTTTCCCACACGAATTCATCCATACAATCTAAACTATAAATTGAGTTCATTGATTTTTAACATGCATTAGTGGTTTACCGTGTTTTCCATTTTTAAAATTATTTGTAAATTAAAAATTGCAGAAACTATTTTTAATATTTCTATCAAACATTAACATACAACATTCATTTAATCATCAAAGTCCATTAATGATGTTACTGGGAGATTAGAATTTTTGAAGTGAAGTCTGTTCTTAAAAAAATAAAAAACAGAGTTTCCATATGCATACAGACCTATTACATATATACAAATCCTATAAATTCAATAATATAAATACTGAAAAGAATTTCATGCAATCACCAAGATCAATCCATAGGTTTAACACATGCATTAGAGTCTAAATCAATTTCAAACTGCTTTTAAAATAATTTACTCACCTCTTAATTGCAGAGAGCAGGTTTAATTCTTCCAGGCTTGAACATTGAATCTGAATAATGCTTTTGATATTGCTTTGCTGAAGAAATTGAATGCATGCTTCCAATTTGATGTTTTAAACTTGCTGTTGAACATTCCTTTGAATTGCAGGTTTGATTTGAAGGTTGCAGCTTTGTAAAATGCAGATTTCATCTTCATTTTCTTTTAGTTTTAAATTTTCAAGTTTGAAAAACTTTGCTTTTGATTTTAATTTTAGGTTTTGAAAAAGATTTCTGTTTTGAGTTAAGAAAAGTAAACAAAGAAATGAAAGTGTTTGTGAAAAAACTAGTTTTCTTCTTAAATTATTTATTTAAAAATTAAAATAGAAATGTTGCCACATGTTGTTAAATTGAACAAATGTCATTAGCATATTTTAAAAGTTACAAGTGTTAAAATCTTTGCATAATTGTGTTTAGAACCTTATAAAAATAATAATTATATCTTATATTCATGTACTATGGACACTTGTACTTATATGCATTTATGAAATATTTTTAAAATAATAAGCTCTTGAATTTAAATATATATACAAGTTTAATCTTCAAAGAAAATATTATAAAACTAACTATAATATAAATAAATCTTTATACATGTATTTAAAATCTAAAACATTTATATATATACATCTATAACCATTTTAAATTTAAACACTTTAAAGAAAAGAAAATAAAACTTTATTTAAATATCATATTTAAAAATAAATAATTATCTTATATTTTGAAAACAATTAAATTAATCTTAAATTAACCTTTGAAAAATATAAATTTTAAAACAAAGCTTTAAATTACAATTCATACATATATATATATATATATATATATATATATATTATCAATAGATTAAATTTTAAAACAACTCCAAATTATAACATATACATACATATATATTATAATTTGAAAATTCATCTTTTATTTAAAACAAAAGATCTTCTATTCGCAACATATATCAAATATATATATATATATATATATATATATATATATATATATATATATATATATATATATATTATAAATAGAATAAAATTTTATTAGCTTTGAAAGAATAATTCTTATCTATTTTAAATTGTTAGAAAGATATAAATCAATATTGTCAGATTATATATTTAAAAGATTAAATTTACAAAATTAAATTAAAATTATAAAGAAAAATTATCAAACCAATTTAATTATTAATACAGATTATTAAATTGATATTGCCTAAAATTCCGGGTCGTCACATTCCTCCCCCTTAAAAGAATTTCGTCCCCGAAATTTAAAAGCAAAGATAATTTAATAACCCAGCTAATATTTTAATTTTCAATCAGCAAAGCATACTTATCATCCAATAACTAACAACCATAGAAATTAATCAAATAAACAAACCTAGCCAATTATCCTGACACAAATCAGAATAAATCTTTTAACTATCTAGAGTTTCCCAAGGATAATCACCAGGAGACTCGCTCTACAGAATCTAAAATAACTATACCACTAAAATCCAGAGCTCCTCTCATCTCTAAATCCATCAATCTGAACAAAACATCAGACTATACTCAACTCTAACACAACTTCCAAATCCAACTGAATTGCAGATTCCACAACCAACAATGAATCATACACATACTCCCTTAGAGATACATGAAATACAATGAATTCCAGCTATCCATACTGGCAATTCAATCTTATAGACAACAGAACTTATTCTATCAAAACACGGATAAGAAATCTTAAATGCCTCAGAACTAGCCATCAAATCTTACCCAAATACTGCTCTCTTAACCAGAGAAATCTTAACAACAATGAAGACTCCAACTTCGAATTCTAAACTCTTTATCTCATATCTGCATAACTCAACAGACAATTCTGGGCTGCCAATCTTCTTCCTGATCAGCTCAACCTATGCTGATGCTTCTAGAAACAACTAGACCAAAGCAAACCAATTCCTGGATCCTATTCGACAGAAAAGTCTTCCAAGATCTGTCGAAATCCAGAACACAAGCTCTACTTCTCAAGCAATAGCAAACTGAACTTGCTTCCTTCCTCGCACAGCTGCTACCTCGCTTCCGCTACACAACTCTGATTCTTAAATAAATGAGAGTACTGTTGATGAACATGAGTACAAACTTATCAATATATCCGGGAACTTTGTTCGTCAAATCCATAAAATCTGAGTGACCATCTGACTCGGTCACACAACCTTATAGCACAAATCCAACTCAAAACTAGATCGGACCAACCCAAATCCAAGAAATTTCTGAGCTGCTACACCAACTTCTCCTTCTCCAAGAACCATCCTACAACCAGGCTAACTACCAGTATCCCTTCTGGATCCAAAACAATATGGAACTCAACTACAGATGCAGACAAACTTCTGATTACATCAGTAGCTCCTATTTCTACATGAGAACTCTCAGTCTCAAACAAAAGATTGCCCAAGAAAAATTCCCAAACTAATCGTAAGTCACTTTTGCGATCCTACCTAGTTCGGATTCCAAAGAAACCGTCCTCTCTTTACCAATTAGAACAGCTTTAATCTTTTCCAAACAAGGTTAACCCTTCAAGAAAATATTCACCATCAGCCCGGACTGCTGATTGAAGAACCACCAAGATTCCTGAACCATCGGAGAAACAGCCACACTGTTGCTTCCAAACTCTAACTCGATGATACTACTAAGGCAAAAGACCTTCTCGTTAGCACACCGAACACTTCGAGCTGCACTGCTACCATGGCTAACCAAAGACTTCTAATCCAAAGGCTCCTCGAAAACCAAAACCATCAACAAACCACACAACAGACCTTCGAGATGGTAGACATCCTTTCAAGGAATTCAGGATCCAAACCAAGCATCGACATTTTGCTCTCCTTAAGGAATCACAAATGAGACTATGCCAAAGCGAAGCAACTCATAGATCTTAGTCTCATATTCCAAAACAGCCAACCTCCATGCTAAAGATCCAAATAACTTCCACACAGGCGAATCTTCCCTACGAAGGTAAAGACTGCTCCTGAACTACTTCTAAAACTGCTTCAAGAGAACACATCTTCTGAAACATCCATGGGTACTGCATCTCATCATGAAGTTATCAAGATACCATCACTTACTTCTACACTTCCAACAGATCCAAACTTACACTTCAAAAATAGACTCTGAATCTTTAAAAAATTTCCTTCGGATATCAGAGAAATCCTTACTCCAAACTACAAATCTCACTCGAGACGGTATTAGGTCTACAGTCTCGACAAATATCCTTCCAACCTCAAACATATGGACCTCTTCCATCGTGTTACACACACACATCACTACTTCATCTACCTCTAAAACTTATGTTGGAAAATCCGAACAGATAACCCAACAGATTAGGTAGATATATAAATAAATATATAGTTATATATAAAAATTACAAGTATGCTCTCTCAAGAAAGACACCACTCCAAAGGCTAGGTATTCACTCAACCTAATGCTCTGATACCACCTGTAGCGACCCGACTTTCTATCACCAGAAAGACGCGTCACTAATTAAGAAAGAAAGGGATAGAAGAAGAAAAGATAAGAAAGAAGAAACACAACAACATCAGATTCTCACAGCGGAACGAATGAAATATAATATATTACATAAAATATTACATAGTATCACATTACATCAGAATACACAACTTATACAACCCATATTAGACAGTTATAAACATCTGCCTAACTATACACAAGATATCACAAGATACAGATACAACACAAACACAGCGGAACCATATTATATCTACACACGGAAGCCTCCTACTCCATATCTCCTTCAGAATTCATCAAGCAAACCTGAATCCCTCGACTACTCATACAAAATATGAGTACCCAAGAGTTTAATAAAACATAAAATAAACATTCGGGTCAGACAGGGGTCTGGTATGAGTAAACGAGTTAAAATTGCTTAACTTTAGAAAAACCTTTGAAAGAAAAGGTATCACGTATGACTCCCACACATAAACAAGGAAAATTTTTTACCTTACGCTAACCAAAACATTTGATGGAAAATCCAGTGATATTGTATTAGTGTCTAGGGTTTTCAAGTAAATAAGAAATAGCCGAAATTGTTACATCTATTAAATTCCAGCTACTAGCCACAAAAGTGGGTAATACAAACAAAACCGTAGGGTCTCGTAGGAAGAATGGGTTTCCATCAATGGCAGGTCTACAGGGGTACCGTCCGTCACAGTACGTGGCCTAGATCACAGTACCGAGGATTACTCCCAATCCCCTGCAACACAAAGCCGGGACCATTCCTTACTGAACAATCCCGGGTAAGATCACCCCGTGGTTGGCGCGACCAACCACCCACTAAGCCGAAATAAAAGGGACATCTAGACAGGAATGACCTCACCCTAAAATTGGTGCTACCCACCTAGCCTTGCTGCACCTCCCATGTTTTAGCCATTCCGGGTTAATGAGGCTTGAGGCTGCGATTACCTTTATAGAACACATCTATCTTAGAATGCTCATCGTCCACCTGACGATGTTTTGAAAGCATTCTATCCATACAAGTTCGTTCCGGGTTCGAACGAAACCGAAGGCACTATCTCGTTGCACTTATTTTGGAATCACCCTTAGAGTCAATGACCATAACCCTTGCACTCTAAATCACCATCTCGAACCTATAAGTACTATTTCCGTCAAACTCATCACGGAATCACCCCCAGAGTTATACTGACGTATAGTTCTTACACTTCGAGTCTTCACTAAGCTCCACTTGGATTCACGACCTAACGTTTAATTCGGATCGATGTGGTTTTCGGATTATCCAAATATGGAAACCCGGTCCCGGTCTCACCAAATCCAAACGCCATTTTAAATGTCCAAGTTGTTTAAGGGTTTTAAACAATTAACTTATATTCAGGATGATATAATTAGATAGATGAATCACATTATCACAATAGATAATTCATATCAAACAATCATCTCACAAAGTAGCATATCACATATCATAGATATCCAAATCATCCATAATCAACCAATCACCCAATATCAATCATCCAATATAAATCAATCATCCATAAGAAGAATCAATTAACTCTTAATCAATTGGATTACCTAAATCCTTCTTCATTAATTTATTCCAAATAAATAAATTAATCATCTCTTAATGATCTTCTTAATTAATCTTCCATGATTAATCATCCTTTAATTACATTCAAGTAATTATCCTTAACCATATGCAGTAATTAACCTTTAATTACTATCATTAATTACAATAATTAATGATCCTTCATTTACTTCCATTAATTAATTGCATTAAACCTCAATTAATTAATCACACTTAAATTAATTACTTTTATTAATCAACCTTGATTGATTCATTCATTATATTAACTAATGATCCTTATTAATTAATAATTCCTTTAATAAACTAAATAATTAACTTATAATTAATCATCTCATTAATAAGTCTTAATTAATTATAAACAGTAATTAATAACTTGTAATTACTTATCTTAATTATTTAACTTCTTAATTAATTGTATTAATCCTTCGATTAATTATTCTAATTAATATATCTTTAATTACTTCATTAAGTAATTATTATTCAATTAAATTAATTAATAAATCCTTAATTAATTATTTTATTAATTAATTACAATTTTAATTAATTACACTTAGTAATTAATCTTAAATTAATCTCGTTCATTAATTAATTAATCACATTAACTAATTAACTAAAATTAACTAAGTAATTAACCCTTAATAATTACATAAGTAATTATCTTCTAATTACTTCCATTAGATGATTACTCTCTTAATTAATTACTTTACAAGTAATTAATTCCATCATTAAATAACCTTAATTCTTTAATTAATTAATTACTCCATAATTAATTAATTTCAAAACAATTGTATTCATTAATCCTTTAATTAATAACATCAAGTGATTATCCATTAATCACTTCCATTTAATTACTCCCATGAGTAATTTTCCACTAATTACTTCCATCAGTAATTTCCTCTTTCCTTAATTACATCAAATGATTAACCATTAATTATTTCATTAAGTAATTACACTTAATTAATTCATAATTAAGTGATTATTAAAAATTAAATAAACAATTAACTAATCATTTAAAATTAGTCAAATAATTAATTAATTAACTTCTTATATTTAAAGAAAATCCTTAATTAAATAAGAAAAGCATTTATCTTAATTAAATCTTTACTTATTAACAAATTATATTAATTAATTATCCATAAGTTCATAACAAAGATAAATTAACCATATTTATCTTCATAAATTAATTATTTGAATTAACCAAATCTTAATAACTTTAAAGACAAATTATTTTATTTGGTTTACAAAATTATAACTTAAACTTTATTTGAAAATAAAGCATTGAGAAATCAATTTTAAAATCTAAAGCACTTTAATTATCTAATTCAAACTTATGCATTTTCAATAAAATTTGAAAACTTTGTTATTAAAACATTACTTTAAGATTCACTTAAAACTTTGATTAATTCTTTAATTTGAAAACACTTCTTTTAAATTTAAAATTATAAAATTTAGTTAAGTTAATTATTTCCAAAAGAAATCATTTTAACAATTTAAATTTTGAAAATAAATTCAATTAATACTTTAAAAGTTTGATTAACTTTATTTCAATACACAAGTTTTAACTTTGAAAATTTGTTTTCTTTTATAAAACTTGTTTATAATTTTAAAACTCGATCTTCAATTATTTCAACTACAAGTTTGTTCAATCAATAGGTTTTAAAATGCAAACCCAATGTCTAATTTTTACTGTACTAAATATCTTTATACAGTACTTAACTAAAAAGCAATATCGTAAAAACCCAAGATAAACACGGTAACTACATGAGCCTGCCCCGAAGACAACCTATGCTTCCCCCTATTTTAAGTCATCACTGATGATAATGTGATAACTACTTCGAGCCGAACACGTCTTCCCCAATCTGCAAAATTCCCAGTGTACAAAACATACATGGTGCACGTGCCCCACTGCCTCCGGCTATCGTAGGTCGTTGCGACCGTCCTCGACGATCATACGAACCCACACGAGCACAAATACGAACCCAGTTCGAACAAAATTTATTCGAATCAAAATTTCGACCTTAAGCTCGAAAATCTGAAACAAGCCAACCCCCAAATCCAATCACCACCGATGATCGCCACCACCGGAAGCTCCAACGACCTTCCCAAAGCACCACCGTACCTCCACGCTACCATCCCCATCTCGCTAAATATTCCGATCCTCCATAGCCAACCCAAATTCCCTGCAAAACATCATGCTTACCAACTACCACCGAACCCTAAACCGATTGATCCCATACAATACAACCATAGGAAAAATTCAGCAGTATTTTTCCCATCACCAACACTTCGAAAGCTAGCCTCGACCATAAATTCAACTCAAATCAACAAGTCAATCATCGGTAATTCACCATATTGCCGAAACCCTTCAACACTAAATTTCCAATTGATTTTCAATTTGAAAATTATGAATTTAGTGTTAAAATTCGTGATTTTCCCACACGAATTCATCCATACAATCTAAACTATAAATTGAGTTCATTGATTTTTAACATGCATTAGTGGTTTACTGTGTTTTCCATTTTTAAAATTGTTTGTAAATTAAATATTACAGAAACTATTTTTAAAATTTCTATCAAACATTAACATACAACATTCATTTAATCATCAAAGTCCATTAATGATGTTACTGGGAGATTAGAATTTTTGAAGTGAAATTTGTTCTTAAAAGAAAACAGAATACAGAGTTTCCATATACATACGGACCTATTATATATATACAGATCTTATAAATTCAATAATATAAATACTGAAAAGAATTTCATGCAATCACCAAGATCAATCCACAGATTTAACACATGCATTAGAGTCTAAATTAATTTTCAAACTGTTTTTAAAATAATTTACTCACCTCTTAATTGCAGAGAGAAGGTTCAATTCTTCCAGGCTTGAACATTAAATCTGAATAATGCTTTTGATTTTGCTTTGCTGAAGAAATTGAATGCATGCTTCCAATTTGATGTTTCAAACTTGCTGTTGAACATTCCTTTGAATTGCAGGATTGATTTGAAGGTTGCAGCTTTATAAAATGCAGATTTCATCTTCATTTGCTTTTAGTTTTAAATTTTCAGGTTTGAAAAACTTTGCTTTTGATTTTAATTTCAAATTTTGAAAAAGATTTTTGTTTTAAGTTAAGAAAAGTAAACAAAGAAATGAAAGTTTTTGTGAAAAAACTAGTTTTCTTCTTAAAATATTTATTTAAAAATTAAAATAGAAATGTTGCCACATGTTGTTATATTGAACAAATGCCATTAGCATATTTTAAAAAGTTACAAGTGTTAAAATCTTTGCATAATTGTGTTTAGAACCTTATAAAAAAATTTATATCTTATATTCATGTAATATGGACACTTGTATTTATATGCATTTATGAAATGTTTTTCAAATAAAAAGCTTTTGAATTAAAATATATATACAAGTTTAATCTTTAAAGAAAATATTATAAAACTAATTATAATATAAATAAATCTTTATACATGTATTTAAAATCTAAAACATTTATATATATATACATCTATAACCATTTTAAATTTAAACACTTTAAAGAAAACAAAATAAAAATTTATTTAAATTATCATATTTAAAAATAAATAATTATCTTATATTTTGAAAACAATTAAATTAATCTTAAATTAACCTTTGAAAAATATAAATTTGAAAACAAAGCTTTAAATTACAATTCATACATATATATTATCAACAGATTAAATTTTAAAACCACTCTAAATTATAACATATACATACTTATATATTACAATTCGAAAATTCATCTTTTATTTAAAACAAAAGATCTTCTATTCACAACATCTATCAAATATATATATATATATATTACAAATAGAATAAAATTTTATTAGCTTTAAAAGAATAATTCTTATCGATTTTAAATTGTTAGAAAGGTATAAATCAATATTGTCAGATTATATATTTAAAACATTAAATTTACCAAATTAAATTAAAATTATAAAGAAAAATTATCAAACCAATTTAATTATGAATACAAATTATTAATTTGATATTGCCTAAAATTCCGGGTCGTCACACTTTACCTATCACTTGTCCTCCTTATCGTATGTCTAATAAGGAAAATGAGGAGATGCGTAAGCAATTATCCGATTTGGAAGCGAAGCAATTTATTCGTTTTAGTTCCTCTCCTTGGGGAGCTTCAACTATTTTTGTGAAGAAATCCGATGGTACACTTAGGCTTTGCATTGACTATCACAAGCTTAATGATCTCACCATCAAGAATAGTACCATTTACCTCGGATTGATGATCTATTCGATCAACTTAGCGGTGCTAGAGTCTTTTCACAGTTAGATTTAGCAACCGGTTTTCATCAGCTTCGTATTGCAGAGGATAGCATTCCTTTGACATCGTTCCATACTCGTTATGGATCTTATGAATGGTTTGTTATGCCATTTGGTTTAACGAATGCTCCAGCTTATTTCGTTGACCTTATGAATCGAGTTTTCAAAGAGTTCTTTGATCGATTCATTCTCATCTTTATAGATGATATTCTTGTTTATTCTAAAACCGAGGAAGAGCATGAAAAACATCTTCGGATAGTGTTGGAAACTCTTTGGAGCAGTCAATTGAAAGAAAATTTTTATAAGTGCCACTTTTGGCAATCTCGTGTGAAATTTCTAGGAAATATTATTTTCGAATCCGGAATTTCCGTGGATCCTTCAAATATTGAAGAAATTCAAAGTTGGAAGAGATCGGAAAGTGTGACGGAAATTCGTAGCTTTCTTGGATTGGTGGGATATTACCGTTTGTTCATAAAAGACTTTTCTAAAATTTCCTACCTCTCACTAGTTTGACAAAGAATGGAGTTAAGTACATTTGGTCAGACAAATGTGAAGCTTCTTTTTAGAAATTAAAAGAACTCCTTTCCGATGCTCCTATTCTTGTGATTCCCGAAGGAAACCAAGACTTCATTGTTAATAACGATGCTAGTCGTGTTGGTTTGGAAGCCGTTCTAATGCAAAGGGAACGTGTTATCGCTTATGCTTCTAAACAATTAAAGCCCGCCGAGACTAGATATGCCACTAATGATTTAGAGCTCGCGGCCATTTTTTTTACCCTTATAATTTGGCGTCATTATCTTTTAGGAGAGAAATTTTTTCTCTACACCGATCATAAATCTTTGAAGTATTTATTTCCCAAAAGTAACTTTATTTGCGTCAATAACATTGGCTTGAATTCCTTGCATCTTATGATCTTGATATTCTCCATACTCTCGGAAAGGGAAATCGTGTTACCGATGCACTTAGTCGTAAACAACAAGCAATTGTTTCTTTGATGATATGCGAATGGAATGATCTCGAGACCTTTTCTACTTGTGAGATTCGAGATTGTGAACCCAATTCATGTTCATCTATTGTTTTATGCAGCCTTGAGCATCATCCTTCTCTTTTAGACCACATATTTGAAGCTCAAAAGCTAGATCCTGAATTGGCTCTTCTTAGCCAAAGTTGTAGGCATAGGATTCATATTAATGGTTTGAAAGACGTTGAAATCGATGCTCGTGGCGGCATTCGAAAATTTGGTAGAATTATCGTGCCAAATGTTAGTAATCTTCCTAAAGACATTTTAGAAGATTCTCATCGTTCTAAATTTACCATTCATCCATTAAGCATTGCATGACTTGCCAACTCATAAATCCCGAGCATCAAAGGCTCGGTAGGTTATTGTAACCTTTGGACATTCCAATTTGGAAATGGAATCAAGTCTCTATGGACTTTTTAGATGATCTTCCCCGTTCTCGTTTAGGTCATGATAGTTTATGGGTGATTGTAGATAGACTTACAGAATCCGCCCATTTTATTCCCGTTCAGTCCAATCAGACGGTACCTCTCTTGGCCAAACTCTGTGTTAGAGAAATTGTTAAATTGCATGGAGTCCCTACTTCTATTATTAGTGATCGTGATCGATTATTTACTAGTGGATTTTGGAAAGGTCTTCAAAAAGCTTTGGGAACGAAGCTTAATTTTAGCATAGCTTATCATTCTCAGTTTGATGGACAAACCGAGCATATAAATCAAACTCTTGAAGATCTTCTTCATGCATGTGTTCTTGATTTTGGTGGAAGTTGCGAAGATCATATTTCCCTTATTGAGTTTTCTTACAATAATAGCTTCCAATCTAGTATTGGTTTGGCGCCTTTCGAGGCACTCTACAGAAGGCCATGACGATCTCCTTCTTGTTGGCTTGAGACCAGTGAGAAGCTGGTTATAGGTCCATATTTTATTCGTGTCAATCGATTTACCATCCACGTGTGAATTGGTTACTTAGGGTGTCTGGTAACCCGACTATGCGAACCCCTCGGGGCTTGGGCAGAGAAGAATAGATTGGACTCTCCCTCTCTCCCCAAGGCACGTTAGCCATGTATGGATTTGCTGGTTGTTCAAACCCGCTCTTTCATCATGAATGAGTTGCGAACACAAACGGAGATACTAGTCTCGTACATTCCACAGAAAAGATTAACCTTATTCGCCATAGGATGAAAGAAGCTAAAAGTGGACAAAAATCCTATGCCGATAACCAAAGAAGGAATTTGAAATTTTTTATGGGAGACTTGGTGTTTATTCATGTTTCACCTAGGTGTTGTGCGCTACAGTTGATCGGGAAAATTAGCACCTCGATACATTGGCCCATTTCCAATCGCCGAATGCATTGGTTCAGTGGCTTATTGCCTTTTATTACCGGCTCAATCTTCTGCTATTCATGACGTATTCCACATCTTTCAACTACGGAAATGCTTTAGGGATTCCAATTCTATTCTTGAGCCCGTGTTATTGAAGAAATTGAAGTTTCATCTAATTTGACTTATGAGCAACATCCTATTCGTGTCATCGCTACGGAGGTTAAATTCCTTCGAAATAAAGATGTTCCACTTGTGAAATTTCAGTGGTCCTCAAATCCTAAAGATTGTTCTTGGGAATCCAGAGAATTCATCGAGCGAATACATCCGGACTTACTTTCTCGTTGTCCTTAAGGTGAACTTCTCATTTCAAAATTTTCTTTTGTGTTGGTATGCTTTTATGATTGTTACGCTTTATTTTCTTCTTTAGTATTATGAGGATGAAATTTCTTTAAGGAGGAGGAGTCTATAACAACCCACATATTTTGCAATTGCATATTTAAATATAGCATTGTTGGTCGGATTAAAGTCCAAAATGCTACTTTTTGGAAACAGTCGAATTAGGCCTCAAGACCACTTCCATTAAGTTCAAAACGGCGTTTGCGACCTTTTTGAGTATAAACATTGATATGTTTAGAGTTGATTAGAATTTTGATATTTGCATTTGGGGCTTTGGTTTTGGGTTTCAGCCCACTAACCTAAAGAAAGAACCCAACTCCTCTACAAATAACAACTCCCACTCCACTCCTCTTTATTCATTCATAACATTTCCTAACACTTAAGCAAAATAAAAAAAATTGAGGAAAAGAGGGGAGATTAGAAATTCCTAAACCCTAAATTCTTAGAAAATTCAAGATTATAGTTCCAAAATCAAAGAGGAGCTTATGTAAGCATCCCCTTCATCTTCTCCATCTCAATCTCTCTTTAATTTTCAGAAATTCCTAAACCCTAACTTTGGAAATTCATTTCATTTGTTAATAGATTGAAGATTTTTGAGGTCTTGTTGAAGAGGAATTGGTCTTTCTTTGTTTTAGAGCTTCTCATTTGTCGTTTTTGGGTTTAAAGGAGAGTTCTTAAACTCACATCTATGTATATACCTTTGATAGTTGTTCGGTATGAATTCCTAAAATCTATTTCATGTCTATTTGCTTTTGAATTGAATTGGTTTGGTAAATTTTCTAATTTTTGGCATTTTGAAGTCAAAATCTATAAAATCCTTATATGGATGTTGGACATGTTGTTCGGAGTGTTTTGATGAGCCTATAGGGCTGGTTGTCATTTGGCATAAATCCCTAGCCTCTGTTGCTTGTCCGATCGCTCCCGAACCGATTTGGCCATTAATGGCCAAGGCTGATTTTTGCTCCAATCTTCAACTCAGACGTCTGGTATAACACTCAAACGTCCGGTCCATCGGAATAAAAATTCTAGATGAATAGCTCTGATGTCTGGGCGATCTAGAATGAAAATTCCAGTCTTACAGTTAAGACGTCCGGAAAAACCACCAGACATCTTGCTTTGTTAAATTTAACCAATTTGCCCGTTTTATGTGGCTTTCCATTTTATATTGATTTTTGGTTGATCCGATTGGTTGTTGTCATTTATTATCGTCTTTGATGATTTCTTTCTGGATTTTTGGAAATATCCATTTGATGTATATGATATCGATTTTCATGGTTTCACGTTTTTGTATATGAATTTTTGGTGGTTAATTGTTTTTACAATCATTTCTGTGATTCGTCATTTAAAAATACAAAGGTTTCTATACTAGTAGTAAATACTTTTTCACAAAAATGATTTCAACGTTATTTTTAATACAAAGCTCGTTTTTAATATAAACTTTTACCTCGTTTTTAATGTAAACTTTTACCTCATTTATATGAGAAATCTAATTAAGCGAATTAGCAAAACAAGTGGTATGAAATGCTTGTGTTTTCTTTGTCGGTTAATTCTTGGACTTGTTCGATTGAACTCTTGTGACAATTTTCGAGTGAAAATCTACAATTTGTTCGTAAATATTTAAGTTAAGCCAGTAGTTATGGGACATGAAGCTAAACTTATTTATTTGCTAGCTTAGTGTTATTCATACTTTTTAGATGATCATTTTATGGTTTAGACTAGCGATATGCGACATCTCTTTGTCCGCATGGGGGTCCGTTCCCCGTTCCATTGAGCTTCGTCTCATTTTTATAGGCTAGCGACCTATGGTTTTATGGAGTTTGGTTCATCGGGCGTATCGTTATACTACGTCGTTGTTTTGGCTTGTCATGTTCATCGGGCGTACCATTGTACTATGTCGTTGCTTCGAATTATTTGAGTTTCAGGTTCCTCGAGCGTACCATTGTACTACATCGTTGCACCGGCTCTATAGTTAGTGACCATGGGATAACATCTCGTTTGTGATACACGCGTTGGTGAATTTTCATGCTCCCATTTTTGATAGGCCTTCCCCTATGTGATTTCTGAATTTCTAATTGATGATTTCTAGAATTTGTGTTTCACCATTTTTTGTGATTTATATTGATAAATTTTATTAATATTTGTGGTTTGGTGAATAAAATAAAGAATATGACATTCTTTTTGGTGCATGAGAAAATTTGAGATATTTTATGATTTTTGTTGTTATCATATATATATTTGTTATATCTCTTATTCTATCTCATTTTATATGATATTTATAGCTAGACTGATCCGTTTATCATTATTTTTCTCAAGTAATACTCGGGTCAGACCATGGTGTTTCAGGTGTTTCCACTTGACTTCTAAGCAGAGACTAGCTTTTGACTTTTGGCTAACTACTTTAGCTTAGTAGTTATTGTTTTATACATTTGAGATGGAGAATTCTTGATATATACATATTCTTTTTTCTAGCACTTATACCTATTCTTTTGTGATGTAGTGGATCTTGCATGACCACTACCTTGATGTACACTTCTATGTGTTATATTCATATCTGTTTCCGCCTTAGTGATATGAATATCTGTGATTGATTTTGTGTAATGCTTATTTTATATTTGTTTTTCGAAGACCTCATAGCCACCGTGTAGTAGCTTTTAGTTCGCATTTGATACATCAGATTTCCTCTTGAAATGAAAGGTATGATATTTTATCTGGCATATCGGTACTCGCTCAAATCAATTACACAGATGGTCGGTTCTCAACGGCCTTATTCTTCGTGCTAGTCGATGGCATCACCCCGTAGTATCCTTGGCTAGTGTGAGTATAGAGGTGGGGCGTCACATTTGTTTTACATTTAAAGTGGAGAAACCACATTTCTAACTTTACACAATGAATTAGCTGAAAGAATAACTGTTGAGTCAAAAGGGGAATTAAATCCTTTCGGGGTAATAACTTGAGGAATTTGCTATAGTCTCACTCCCCATATCATTTTGGTATGATATGTCTGAATTTCCTTAAGTAGCTTTTCTCTTTCTTCGCCAAGAAAATTGAAACTAAGACGAGGATGTTTCATGTAAAGTTTTTGCAAATCTATGATAAAGCAATATCTGGCTAATTTTGAAGATTTCAAAAGTGAAGCTTTTTCTAGATAATCTCTCCTTAGTTTAACGTACTTGCTTAAATATCCCTAGAAACAAGGCCGCCTGGGGGACATTCGTTCTGTAATAATATAATAAAATACAGCCACGTATAAAAGAAAACCAGAGCAAAAATTCACCAACCAATATTGTTACATAATTATGAACGTTCATCTGGTTCATACAAAATCGACTTTTTGAACAACTATAACACAAATTTGTCCTTATAGTATTTATGTTTTTCAGGAGGCAACTATTCGGGAATCGATTTGACTTATGGTAAGTTCCAGCAGGCTCCTGGATGTGGATGAGTTCCAAATTCATCCAAATATCTTTTGTGTAAACGCCTAAGTGGACCACCACTAAAATCACCTAAGTATGAAAAATCTATAGTTGGGCGTCTACAATAGGCCTTGTATAAGAAGTCTACACGGATGTTCCTCTCTTCAACCAATATCCAAAAGTGTGTAATTCACTCTCGATTCTCTTTCAAAGGCTATCATATCGAAGGCGTGCCCTACTCAATCGTAGTGCTGCTTCTTGATTTTTGAAAGACGCTAACACTGTCGCACTTCTGTTAAGCCTATGATACTTATCGAAGAGAATATCATGTTATTTTAATTGCTTATCTAAATCTCTATACAAGCTATTAATTTTTTCTTTTTTTTGTTCAACTTAGTTTATAAGGGTGAATGGATTTCCTCCTTATCGAAAATAGAAGATGAAAACTATTATTATCTTGGAAGTGAAAGTCATTTAAATAAGGAATCCCATGCCTGAGAACTGAGAATTGTAGTTTGGGAGACTTGATTTTTCTCTTTGTTCACCGACGTTAATGTTCGCAGTATCTTCTGGAAGGTCAGAAGGCTCTAGAGGTCAGATTGGCTTGCTTCATGGATGATTGGATCGGGATTGACCTTTTTTGAAGCCTCGATATTTTCATTGCCATCTTTTTCATGAACATCGGATTGACCACCCCCATCGCCACTTGAACCTTGTCCTCCATCTTCATTATTGTCATCACTATCATCATTATCATTGTTGTCATCATCGTTACCGCCTTCTTTCTCGACGGTTTCATCTTTATCACCTTCATCCTTAGAATCAAAATCTACTTCGAAGGATAAAATTTTAGCGGCATCAATCTCCTCTCTTTCAGGAACTTCAACCCTCTGCTCCATTTCTTTGACTTTTGCCTTAAATCTATTAATAAGAGCAGGGTCGAGACATTTTTCTATGTGTTTTGCATAAGCAAGCATCAGGGCGTCCTCGTAGGAGTTAACAATGATGTCACCGAGGGAAGTACTTAGGAATTATGACACATGTTGCTTAGCATCAGAGATGACACTGACAGCCAACTTTAGAGAAATTTTCTTTTCCCCAACTTTTTCATTAGAGAAGATTTTCCAGCCGCCGTTTGAGCCTTTTCATCTTCGGACTCTTTTAGAGCCATTTTCAAAGCTAGATTTTCGTCAGCTAAAAGTTGATGTGCTTTTCTTTCCTAAAAAATAATAGACTCTGATTGAGTAAGAGAGGCTCTCAATATCTACAGCTCCATTGCAGCTTCATTTTCACTAGCAGATAAGGAGATGACTTGACTGTTCAAGTTTGAAATTTCCTCTCCACGCTTGGAGGTTTCAGCGGAGGATGTTAATATGTTTTCTTGCAGAGGGAGCCATATTTTGGAAATCTAAAAGAAAGAGCATGACACAAATCAGTATTCAGAGAGAAACAATGGTAGTAAGGACAAATATGTGAAACATACCAAAAGTTGTTGTTTTATAAGAGACCGACAATGACCCACTGGATCAGGAATAGAGGAAGGCGGGTGAATAGAAGCAAAAGATGAAGAATTTAAGATAGATTGAACAATCTTTTCAAAATCACTTGTAGACATGCGAGACGTGGGTCCAAGCAGAGTTGAAGTTCCCAAGTCCTTTTTGCATCTGCTCAATGATGCGAGAAGAGTAGGAAACGACAATGCGAGATAAAGGATCGTCCTTTGATCAATTCAACCATTAGACTCTCTAAAGTTTTACTCATATTAGCGGCCTCACTCTCCTCTAGTGATGGAGAATCTAGAACTTGAATAATTTTGGCTTTCTTGAGCTATGGTTCCATCATAGCCACTTTACCCAGTATTCTATTAGCAACCGTCTTTGACCTGGCAATGGCTCGAGTCAAAGACGAGGCATAAGAGGTAGAAGTTAGGAGAGCCGAATCACTTATGATTGGTTCAGCCCGAGGAGTAGTTGCTGAAGATTCAAAAAAATTTAAGTCAGTGGAGTAATTCAAAAAGTAACACAACAACAACTGCAAGTACCTCAACAAAAGAAAATGTGCACAATATATCTTTGCTTAAGATTGTCTGTTCAAAAGATAAGAAATTGGATTTCACCTAGATTGAGCAGTTGAACTCATGTCCGTTGCTGTACTTCAACAAAGTCCATACAAGCTTCAGTATTTAAATCGTTTAAATATTATTGAAGGCGGAGTTCACACTTGGAAGTCACATAGTCACAACTCTCAATTTTCATATGAATATAATTTATTTAAATAATTTATAAAGGTTAAAAATTATTGTTATGGAAAAATTGATATAATGGCTATAGTAATTAATTTATTATTTTTAATATTATCATTTGGTTGAATATTTATTAATAAAATATATAAATGTTATATATTTACCTAATTGTCTATACATGATGAAAGTAATTTTCATCAAATAGTAACTATTTTTCTATGGTAGATTAAATTATTAGTTTTGATTGATAATTGAAGGGATAACCATATTGATAATAGCTAAATGGTTTATTATTTAATTAGCCTATTCAACCTAATTAATAAATAAAATCCAACCCAGTGGAAATATATAAAGGATATATTTTTAGTATTTGATGTTATAAATAGATCCACAAAGCCTATATTTGGATACGTAGAATTTCATTATCTCTCTTCAAAAATAAATTATACTATATTGGTGGACTTTACAAATCCCCCATTGAGTTAGATAATTGTCGGTACATCGTGAAACTAATTGTTCAAATTGTGTTCGACTAACAGGATTATTGAGGAAAATTTTTAAATTTTTTTTGTAAATTAAATTCTAAACTTTCTTCATATAATTTTTTTTCATGTGCACATGTTTATGCATATCAGATGCACATAATCACACAACGAGAATCAATGTAAGAGATTCCAAATCATAGTAGGAGCATTACGACTGCGTCAAGGATCAAAAAAGTCGAACCAAAATGAAGGTTGGCATATGTATTCAGCTCGAAGTCATGGGTGCCATCAATCTTATATTGCAACAAGGAACTTAGCAGCATCGGTCAATGGGTGTCTTATGGTCTTAAACAGTGGGAAATTTTCGAGAAATCGGTGGCGGTTAGACTTTTGTGAATTGAGAAGAAGGGTTTTTTTCCTTTGGTCCCCTCTAAATTTTAAAATTACGCACATAGTCCTAATCATTCAAACATGTATAACTCTCATATCCACGCTCCATTTTATTCCTAGCTTATGCTATTAGGTTTGTATTAAAAATTCCGGACATTTTAACATTATTTAGTTTTCTGTAACATACATGGATATAATAGTGTAAATAGATATTAGTAATATTAATTTACCATTAGGGCGTTTACAAATTAACATTTTCAAGAGAAAATAGTAAATTAGGACAATATTTATTATTTGAAAATTTCACGTTCAAATCAAAATAAATTAAAAATCATATATCTATATGTATTTCTATATATAAATGACATATATTTATAAACATTTAGTATTATATCTGGATAAATGTTATCCAAAATTAATAAAATGTTTGTTAAATTTCGATTGGAACAAATGTTGTTCAAATTAATAATATAATATTTATTTATTTTAAATGTATCAATTAAAATAAATTTTAATACCAATTAAAATAAAATAATTTAGTAAATGTCATACTCGAATAAATGTTATAATAATAATATAAGTTAAAAATTCAAATCGGATTCAAACAATTAACAATTTTTAAGGTAAAGGATATGTAGCACGTGGCCATGCTGCCATATCATTTAGCAGCATAAAAGAAAATATCTAGGTTTAACCAATAGGCCTGGTCGATAGCCACAAAAACAAAAAACTCCCATATGTCACATAGAGTTCATAACCGAAATACCTACACATAAGCCACAAATATATAGTAATGGTTAAATACAATTACATAAATGCTAAGTGCTTGCATTCAACATAGTCCTGCTAGTTAATCAGTTAGAATAAAATATGTGTTAATGTAAATGAATAAAGATCTAGTACGTAACGAATAAGAGAAATATTTTTGAAATCTGCTCCATTTACCCTACTGCTTCATGCACCTGATCCAATAATGGTGTAAACATCCCACCTCTAAACCATATTATCTAAGAGTACTACTCAGTAATACAATTAGATAATACAGAGAATAAGGCTACATAGGGTACGCATGTGAATATTCCCTTAGACTAACACTAGTACATATTTGAACGTCGAATATAACTCACTACGTACATAGTATCGATACAAAGCAATAAACATGTGTGCCTCCAAGATAGAAAAATACACAATACGCGGTAGATATCAGAGATCATAGAGTCAATATCGCAGTGATAATATATAATATAAAATATACAGTATATGTTCAATATACATCACAATGATATATACTCAAAAAATACAATACAGGATTACAATCTGCAATATAAATATCTAGTCTCCTCTATGCCAAGAAAACACAAGCTGGTCCATCGTCCCAAAACCTAAAATGTCTCAGACTGACCCGTGTGTTATTTATATGACTCGAGTACTATATAAATAACACACGGGTCGGATTAGATCTAAATATAGCGGTCAACACATACATAGATATATAATATACATAGTATAATGGTGATGACATACTGTAGCGATCGATAATTTTTAACACATCGAATGGGAATGTTTAATCTATTTAAATATTCAAATTTGATTCAAATGCAATAAAGAAAAAGAAAATCAATTGTTAATAAAACGAATTGATTTTTAATGATGAATTTTTTAAATAAATTTATAGGATTTTTCTATAATTTTTAATTAGGAAAATATTTAAATTTCCTTTTTATGCATTTTGCTGTAAATATTAGTACTTTTGAAATTTCACAGAATAAGATAACCAGTGTATATTATTGTTTTTTGGTGATCGTGTCATCTTGTTGTGCACGATTCTATTTTTATTTTTGTCGTTCGCGGTCCGTACGTGAATGGATACTATGTAGAGAAGTATTAGAAAATATAAAATAAAAATAACCCACCCTTATCTTTTCTTCATTTTTCCTTTTCCCACTTTACTATTCACTTCCCCTCTCTTGTAAAATGAAAAATCAGAAATTCTCTTCAGAAATTAAAATTAAGAGCAAGGGTTTACGAAAAATTATGAAATTAGATTCGTTGAACTCATAAGGAGGAGTGTTTTGAATATATGTAAGATTTGGGGGTTGCAGCACATCTAGGCTTAGGTCGACATGAAGGTTGGAAACTAGGGTTAGGGAATGAATGACATTGAGGTGATGATAGGCTATGACGTTGGTTTCTTCGTATTTCTCATGCAAAGGGGCATCATTAGGTGAAGTTTGGGATTGTGCGATGTAGTTTGGAGAAGTGCGGCGTTACACTTGCTTGAGGGATGGAGCGGTTGCTTTGGGTTAGATTCGATTGAGCTTTGATTTGAGGGGTTGGTTGCAAAGTGGATGTGCAGATAACACGTTTGCGAAAACGGTGCGCGATTTCATGGCGTGTAGGCGGAGACAGGAGGAGAGAGGGATGATGCATGCACATATGTATCTTTGTGCATATGCATGTATAGGAAGGGATCAAATTGATTTGCGGAAGAAGGTGTTTTGGAGGGTAATTAATATTTAACCAAGTGATTAATTAATTTGATTAATCTCAAAACTTACAAAATCAATATCTTCTCCATACGAGATCCAATCGAGAAATGATCTTTTGTTTTATGCTCATAGAAGCTTTATCTATGCACTAAAGTCGATTTCGTCAAATTTGAAGCAAGTGAAATTTTGAGCTAAAATCTTATGTCATTTTGATTTAGATCAAGCTGGAACGTTTAACCGTTGGCTGGAACTTTTGGTCAATTAACTCACCTTTAAATGTATACTATATGATATATGTGTTGTTATAAATTATTGTTTGTGTGCTTAGATTATATATTTGGTTGATTTCCCATTTTGGAAAGTGGATAACATAGAAAATGAAATATAATGAATTTTGTAGAAGAATCTGAATTGCTACTCATTGTTGATTTTAAATTTTAGTTATATACTTATTGTATAAATTGCTGAATGCGAAAACTATTGGATTTGACTTGATATGTGTTAAAAGTTGAACCTTTTAGTGATAAAGGTAGTAATTATAGGATCGATTTCACCCTAGAGGGGGGGAGTGAATAGGGTGATGCTATTAATTATAAAAATTAATTGCGGAAGCTTTTAAAATAATTTCAACACAGATCACAGAACAGTAGCAGCACAGATAATAGTAGACTAGTAAATGCAGAAATAGAATGACGCAGAATTTACCCAGCTTCGGCAAAACCCTGCCTACGTGCTGCCCCCAAAGTTTGTACTAGAAATTAAGTAGTCACACGCTTACACATGTAAACTGGCGACACCCACTACTGACTAACCTAACTCTACGCTCAAAACCCTGCCACAACTCAGCCACTGAGTTGCGAATTCTCAAACTACGCCACGTAGTTTGTCCCCTAGTCAAACGACTAGAAAATACAACCTTTTAAAAAAGAGTTTAAATGTAAAAAACAATATTAAAACTAAAACACTTATTAAAAATAAACCAAAGCCTTATTTATATGTTTAACAAAGCCGGCCCCTTAAGCTCCTTTCTCTCTTATACTTCCGGCCTGTTTTCTTTGAGATGAAAATATGGCGGCTTGATTAATTTTCATTCGTTCTTCCTTGCAAATTTAGGGCTTTCGAATTACAATCGAAGCTGCGCCTTCGTTGATTGATCGATAGGGATTTTGCGTGATAATTTGTTCTCGTTTGAGTTCCACTCAGCTGCTTCGATGTTGATCGAGTTCGATTGATGACTGGTATGTGATTTTTTCTTTTCTTTTCTGGTTTAATGCTTGCTTGAACTCGACACCATTTTCCGATGATGTTTATTGCAATTTATAGGATTCATTCTCTTAAATTTTCGTCGTATATTATTATTCGAATTCATCAATATTTTTTGCTTTGCCGCTTGATAATCCTTGAACATTTGAGATGTTTTATGACTTGTTCAGTACGAATATATTTTCGTTGCTTGAATTCCATGGCATTGATTTTGACTCCTTGGTCATCACGTTGTTGACTTTGATTTGAAACACGGCTCTAACGATGTTGGTTTTTATTGGACTTCGTATTTTCTGTTTCGAACTTCCTTGACCACCTTGGCTCTGACTCGAATTTGACATTGTTGGATGATTTCCTTTTGACTTCGATTATACTTTGTTAAACTGAAGATTCCGGCCTTGACTTTGTTTTGAAACATTTCATTTTACCTGTATCAGTTTTTGCAAGAGCTTTAGTCAAGTTCCATTCTGGTTCATGTATTCACTATGCATTCATTGTTTGCCATATTGGCTTCACTGCATCTTCATTTACCTGTTGCACTTGCAGTGTATTGATTGTCTGCACTTTGTCCTGTTTACTCAAGTCTGTTAGTCGAGTTGCATCTGCTTGTAGTTGTTGAGCTTTCATTATAGTCTGGGTCTTCATTATATAAATATATACACACTTGGTTCATATATATTGTTACTGCATATATCTATGTAGTTAAACACTTGCTGTTTTGTAGATTCATTTATCCTTGTAGCTTGCTGTATTGTGTCTCTGACCTGATGGCATTTGATCCAGATTACTTCTGCTCTTTGGTCTGCATACCTGAAGTGTTTACTGACTTGAGTCTTGTTGCGTTGGCTATCTTAACTTGATTTTGTTGAGCTTGTCTCTGGTTGGCACTCTAATCTGGTGCCTGTAGTGTTGCTTTGTTGTTAGCTTTGAGCATGTTGCTAGACTAGTTCATTCATGTTGTATTTGATATCTTCACTTGAGTCATTTGAAGTTGTAGATTGCTGAACTGACCTGAGCCTTGAGTCTGTTGTGCACTTCATACTGTGTAGCCACTTGGTCATATAAGTTGAGGCTGCTGTTGTTACATTTGGGGTCTTATTCTTGTGCATGTAGATAGCTCATGTGTTTGTGTTGTTGTGCATTGACCATGTGGTCTTTTGATCTGTTCTTTGAGTCAGTGGTATTGTCTATGTTGGTTTTGGATTTTGACCATTTTATTGAGCTTGTACACTTACATTGCACCTGAGTTGAATCCAGCTTGAGGCTCGGATCTGACCTTGTGCTGAAAATTGTGACATTATTTTATCGCACTTGAGTTGAATCCGATAATTTGGGTTTGACCAGTGCTTACCTGTCCCTGTAAAACTATCAAGTGTATATCGGTTTGCACTGCCTTGTGGCAGTGATACACTGTGTATGTCACAAGCTGTTCGTGTATGATGAATTCAAAGTTAAATGATGATGAACAACCCAAATAACTGAGACAAATATTATTTTCAAAGTCACATTTTGTTTTATACTGCAAAAATATTTCCTTTTCTATTCTACTGTGTCAATATTTATTTTTCCAGATTGCTCAGATGCTGGATTCAATTTTGGAGTGAAGTTGAAGACAAAGTACGAGTGTGAGTGATATGTTGTGAGGTCAACTGTAAATGTGAAATTGTGATGTATTGTAATCAAAGTTGCATATGTATAGTGAGAGCTTGAATTTGTACTATTCAAAATTGTAATAAATATTTGTTTGAATAAAATTTCTGTTTGAATTCAAATATTGTGTTAATTAATTTTATTCAGCAAATATTCATTTAGTCTGTGAAAAATAAAATAGTACGTTAACAAATACATTTATATGGATATATATATATATATATTTTTATTATCATCAAACAAAAATCATATAATCGCATATTCAACAATCTCCCCCTTTGATGATAACAAACATATATTTAAGATTTTGAATATGTTAAATGTATTTGATCATTGATATGCTCTAATTGCGCCCCTATTTAAATGCTTCCTCTCTACACAAAGCTCTCCCAACGTATATGCATACAAATAAAAATATGCAAATGAGCCTACATGCAAATGGAAAATTATTTGACCTTTGCTTGATTTTATTTGACAAAATCTTAACTTTTCTCTCCCCCTTTTGTTATCAGCAAAAAGGGTAATAATGTTAGAGAAAATAGTGATCGATATTAATCCAACATTAAAAACTCAATTGAGTATAAATATTAGGTTTCAATAAAAAATCAAACAAAAATCATAAATATTTTGTTAGGCGCATATTCCACTTCTAAAATGATGGGAATTATGTCATCATATAAGACCATACAGTTGTGTCTATTTGTGGTATATTTATATCAGGAATTTGAATATCTACTAACCATGCATAACCGTTAGGACTTTTAAATAAGATTAGTAGTATTCCAATTTTATTTTAAAAAAATGAATTCAAGTATCTTCTAACCACGCATAACCGTGAGGACTTTTAAATGGGATTAGAATCAACTTGTTTATTTTAAAAATCAACTTTTGATATGCGTTCCATACATGCATAACCGTGAGGACTTTTAAATGAGCATGAAAGCACATAACAAATTCCAAGTATTCACCCATGCATAACTGTGAGGACTTTTAAATGAGAGTTAATACTTTGGTATTTATTTATTATTAATTTTGTTACTATACAAATTTTTTTATTATTTTAAAAAATGCAAAATGAAAAACGAATGATTCTTGTTTAAAGTACCACATATCGACAAACTATATAGAATTTTGATGGGTGATGGTCGTTAGAAATATGATAGAAATAGAGATGGTCATGGAATTTTTACCAACAAAAAGTTTTATAACTCTTGTTTAAATTTCTAAAGAAATTTACCAATTATACCGTCTCGAGTTATAATATATGATAAATATCAACACTCATCACTTTTTCTATCACTATTCGTCTTTTCGATAATCATTAGGAAGTCAGATTAGTCAATGTAATCATTTAAAATCAAATTCAAAAGTAATGATAGAATCAATTTTTCTAAAAAATGACCAATCTGAAAACAAGGTCAAAAATGATTTTCTAGAAGGGGTTTTATAAGAAAATTTTCTGCTATTTGAAAATTATTTGAAATGAAAAATATATGCATATATTTTCTTTGAAAGAATGATGCAGTTACTAAATGTCTCAACAAAAATCACGTTCCTCTAGTAATTTTTCTATCAACTAGATTACCAGTGCAATCTGCATCAGAATTTCTCTTTCACTCAAAATTATCATTAATTGAATTTGATCGACCAAACCATGAAGTGTGCACCAAAAATTTCAAACTCAATTTTAATAGCATTTCAAATGACATTCTTTTGAATTTGAATTGAAGTGGTGTAAATAATCAAAAAACCATGAATATAGAGTTAGCCGTATTATAAGAAAATGGATTATCATCCAACAAAACACTATTGTTAATCCAAACTAATATATATAAAGTAATTCAAAGAATCCAGAGAATTTTATAGTGTTTTTGGCATAAGAATATAATTGGCCAACTATGTTGAATAAGTCAGAGCCAAAAATCATCATTATTTCATCATCTCATTATTGGCTGATTTAATTTAGAATATGGTGCAGATTATCACATTTAATCTATATCGTTCTAATAAATATACCATTACCGGTTTTACCTTTACGATATTTTTTGTTGTTGTCCATTGTGATTTTGTCACCTTTATACCAGGCTAAGCAACTTTACTTTGTCGCCTGTTGTGTTTCTGGAACAGCCAAAATCCAAAGAACACTGTTGTTGTTCCTTAGCCTGCCACCACATCTACATGGGAAAAGATTTATGTGACCTATTTGTTTTTATAGGTCCATGGTTGTTAGTGCCAAAATGTTTAGAAAAATAATTTTGTGTAGACCCAAAACTATTTATAATTGTTCCCTTCGGCACCCAAATTTGTTTAACTTTGAGAGTTTTTATATTTGTGCCTTTTGGAACCCAAATTGGTATAGTTTTCACATGTTTGGGTCTATACTAACAACTATTTTGATTGTGTCCAAATTTTCTACAAATTGTGCACATTGAATTTTTTTGATTATTGCTTTCAACATTTTCAGATTGATTATATCCAAGTCCTTGTCTAACCATATTAACAGTTTACTTTCCTAATAGCATATTCAATGATTTTTCACTTTTTGAAAATTTATCTAAAGTCGTTGACAATTGTTGGACTTGTGTTTTGAGATTCATTTTCATTTAACAATTGTGTGCACTTTTTAATAGAATTCTCTCTTCTAGTATTTTCATTCTCTTTTAAAATCAGAATTTCATTTTCTAGTGATTTTATATTAATTTCTCATTTTTTAATTTCTTCTTCGAATGTTGGACACTTATCACACTTGGGGATCCTACGTTGATAGTTTTTAACTAATTAGTCAAGTTGTTCATTTAATTCTATCAAAGTATCTTTTTGTGATTCAAGTTTGGCATACTTATCTCTAAGTCATTCAAAACAGCCATTTACTTCGTGGAAATAAATAAGTAATTCAGAGTGAGTAAGTTTTGATACCTCGCTTGGCTCGTCATCATCGCTATCAGTTATATTCCCATGAAGGCACATATCAGCTTTCTCATTTTCACTGCTATCGCTTTTATTCCACGTGGCGACAAAACATCTTCGTTTTGATTTCTTTTCTTTGTCGAGTTGAAATCGGGGATAATTGGGCTTGATATCACCGGGTTTGTTGCAAATGATCCCTTGTTCTTCCGAGTTGTCTAGTGCTTTGATTATTCTGCTTTTTAATTTTTGATTTAGAGTTGGATTTCCGTATTTGTGGTACCACCTTTTGAATTTCTTCATTATTAACACTAGCTCAGCTACTCCATTATCATCATCCTCATCACAACTACTTTTTACAAATCCTGTTAAGTACATTTCTTTAACTAAGTCGGTTGTGGACGACTTCTCATTGCTGTTGACTTTTGCACCATATATTGCATTGAAAGTATTCCAGATTTCCTGTGCATTTTCACAATGAGAAATGAAATTAAAATTATCTCGATTAATATGAGAATATAATATATGCATAGAAAGAGCATTAATCGAGATAATTTCCTTATCTGTTATATCACACCCATTTTCAATAATATCCTAACAGTTAATATTAACAGATTTTAAATAAAATTCCATTTTCAGTTTCCAATTCAAAAATCCGTTCCATAAAAAATAGAAGGAATAATATTGGAACGACCCTCAACAAAAGTATTATTAAAAGAAGCCATTTTAAAAATTCAAATTTTTAAAACAAAAACTGATTTTTTTGAAAAACGGATTTTTAAAGCAAATGTTGACTTCTATTCCTAGCTCTGATACCACTTGTAGGATCGATTTCACCCTAGAGGGGGGTGAATATGGTGATGCTATTAATTATAAAAATTAATTGCAGAAGCTTTTAAAATAATTTCAATACAGATCACAGAACAATAGCAGCATAGATAATAGCAGAATAATAAATGCAGAAATAAACGACACAGAATTTACCCAGCTTCGGCAAAACCCTGCCTACGTGCTGCCCCCAAGGTTTCTACTAGATATTAAGTAGTCACACGCTTACACACGTAAACTCGCGACACCCGCTACCAACTAACCTAACTCTATGCTCAAAACTCTGCCATAACTCAGCCACTGAGTTGCGAATTCTCAAACTACGCCACATAGTTTGTCCCCTAGTCACACGACTAGAAAATACAACCTTTTAAAAAAGAGTTTAAATTTAAAAAACAATATTAAAACTAAAACCCTTATTAAAAATAAGCCAAAGCCATATTTATATGTTTAACAAAGCCCCTCTTAAGCTCCTTTCTCTCTTATACTTCCGGCCTGTTTTCTTTGAGATGAAAATATGGCGGTTTGATTAATTTTCGTTTGGTCTTATTTGCAAATTTCAGGCTTTCGAATTACAATCAAAGCTGCGCCTTCGTTGATTGATCGATACGGATTTTGCGTGATAATTTGTTCTCATTCGAGTTCCACTCGGCTGCTTCGATGTTGATCGAGTACGATTGATGACTGGTATGTGATTTTTTTTCTTTTCTTTTCTAGTTTAATGCTTGCTTGAACTTGACACCATTTGCCGATGATGTTGATTGCAATTTATAGGATTCATTCTCCTAAATTTTCTTCGTATATTTTTATTTGAATTCGTTAATATTTTTTGCTCTGCCGCTTGATAATGCTTGAACGTTTGAGATGTTTTATGACTTGTTCAATACGAATATATTTTCGTTGCTTGAATTCCACGGCATTGATTTCGACTCCTTGGTCATCACCTTGTTGACTTTGATTTGAAACACGGCTCTAACGATGTTGGTTTTTAGTTGACTTCGTATTCTCTGTTTCGAACTTCCTTGACCACCTTGGCTCTGACTCGAATTTGACTTTGTTGGATGATTTCCTTTTGTCTTCGATTATACTTTGTTAAACTGAAGATTCCGGCCTTGACTTTGTTTTGAAACATTTCATTTTACTTGTATCAGTTTTTGCAAGAGCTTTAGTCCAGTTCCATTCTGGTTCATGTATTCACCGTGCATTCATTGTTTGCCATATTGGCTTCACTGCATCTTCATTTACTTGTTGCACTTGCAGTGTATAGATTGTCTGCACTTTGTCCTGTTTACTCAAGTCTGTTAGTCGAGTTGCATCTGCTTGTAGTTGTTGAGCTTTCATTATAGTCTGGGTCTTCATTTGGTTGCTTGTATATATACTTGATTCATTTATATTGTTACTGCATATATCTATGTAGTTGAATACTTGCTGTTTTGTAGATTCATTTATCCTTGTAGCTTGCTGTATTGTGTCTCTGACCTGATGGCATTTTGATCCAGATTACTTTTGCTCTTTGGTCTGCATACCTGAAGTGTTTACTGACTTGAGTCTTGTTGCGTTGGCTATCTTCACTTGATTTTGTTGAGCTTGTCTCTGGTTGTCACTCTGATCTGGTGCCTGTAGTGTTGCTTTGTTGTTAGCTTTGAGCATGTTGCTAGACTTGTTCATTCATGTTGCATTTGATATCTTCACTTGAGTCATTTGAAGTTGTAGATTGCTGAACTGATCTGAGCCTTGAGTCTGTTGTGCACTTCATACTATGTAGCCACTTGGTCATATAAGTTGAGGCTGTTGTTGTTACATTTGGGGTCTTGTTCTTGTGCATGTAGATAGCTCATGTGTTTGTGTTGTTTTGCACTGACCATGTGGTCTTTTGATCTGTTCTTTGAGTCAGTGGTATTGTCTATGTTGGTTTTGGATTTTGACCATTTTATTGAGCTTGTACACTTACATTGCACCTGGGTTGAATCCAGCTTGAGGCTCGGATTTGACCTTGTGCTGAAAGTTGTGGCATTATTTTATCGCACTTGAGTTGAATCCGATAATTTGGGTTTGACCTGTGCTTACCTGTCCCTGCAAAACTATCAAGTGTATATCAGTGTGCACGGCTATGTGGCATATACAGTGATACACTGTGTATGTCACAAGTTGTTCGTGTATGATGAATTCAAAGTTAAATGATGATGAACAACCCAAATAACTGAGGCAAATATTATTTTCAAAATCACATTTTGTTTTATACTGGACAAATATTTCCTTTTCTATTTTATTGCGTCAATATTTATTTTTGCACATTGCTCAGATGCTGGATTCAATTTTGGAGTGAAGTTGAAGATAAAGTACGAGTGTGAGTGATATGTAGTGAGGTCAACTGTAAATGTGAAATTGTGATGTATTGTAATCAAAGTTGTATATGTATAGTGAGAGCTTGAATTTGTACTATTCAAAATTGTAATAAATATTTGTTTGAATAAAATATTTGTTTGAATAAAATTTCTGTTTGAATTCAAATCATGTGTTAATTAATTTTATTCAGCAAATATTCATTTAGTCTGTGAAAAATAAAATAGTACGTTAACAAATACATTTATACGAATATATATATATATATATGTTTATTACCATCAAACAAAAATCATATAATCGCATATTCAACAGTAATAATATTGGTTATGTGATATAATAACTATTGGCCTCATTGTAGTATTTTGGAAATATTATCTTCGCTATTTGGATCTGAAATTGGTTTTGATTCGAAGAACGATTATAAATGCGACCTTTGGAATTTTCTATGTGTTTTATTTAGAAATGATTTTTGAACTTCTTTATTTTTTTAAAATTTTTTGTTTGTATTCTCTAATTTATATGGAAATTTTTAAAAGGATTTTGAAAAGTATTTATTTAACAGGAAATTTAATATAATGACGAAAGTTTATTAAAGGGAAATTTTCTTTTTTAATAAAGTGATTCTGTTTTAAAGAAGATGAGAATATTTTGGAATAAACATGCGTGAAATGATTTATAGAAAATATTATATGGAAAGAGAGATTTATAAATGGTATTTTATAAAGTAAAGAATAGATTTACAAACAATATTTTATAAAAAGGGAAGTGACATCATTTTGGTTAATTGAAATATTAAATCATATTTGTGGATTTTTGGTAATAAATGGAATATTCGATTTATGAAAAGCATTTAGTACTGTCTAGCAATCAAAGATTTGTAAAAGTGTATTAGATTTAAATTTAGAGATATATAAAAGGAGTTTTTAAAAAAAATGGAGATTTATATAAGAAATTTTGTAAGTATAATACAGATGTATAAAAGGAGTTTTAAAAATAAATTTAGAGAATATAAACGAAGTTTATAAATATAATAAAGCTTCATAAATTGATTTTTATAAACAAAAAGGTGATTTATATATAAAATTTATAAATGTGAAAGGGATTTATCAAAAGGAGTTTTATAAAAGGAAATGAGATTTGATTTCTACAAATAATCATTTTAAATTATGGTGGTTTGAAAAGTATTTTTTCCATACTTAAAACCAAATTAAGAGGTAGGAAAACTCGTCCTTATCACGAGAATTAAGAATGTATATCGCGGAAAGAATAATGCGCTAACTTGTCCGACTTCATTGCTAATCGAGGTACAACACAACTTAGAAATCGAGAAGTGGCGATAAGTATATTTAGTCTAATTTTTATAAAACCATGTTACATACACCGTGAGTGTTTTGGGTTATCGTTTTCAATATTTCCAAATGACATTTTTTTTAGCCTAAATAAGAATAGTTTTGGAAGTGAAATCTTTCTTAAGATTCTGTGAATATACTCATACCATTGATATATGTATATGGAGATGTTTTCAAAGTATTAAAAGTGAAAATGTTTGTGGATATACCTATATTGTCGAGATAAGTATATAAATATTTTCAAGTATTGAAAAGGCTAGAGTGGGTTTGTGAATATATCTTTTAAAAGGTATTTAATATGAATATTTAAAAAGAGATTTTAATTAATGAAAGGATTAATTAAATAAACTTAATGACTGCATATGTGCATAACTAGGGTTGTTTTGCATATGAAATTAAAACTCTGATTGGATTATTTGTTTATTTGATAGTTAAATTATTGACTATTAAATCTTGGCCTGTTTTGAATATGCAGATTTTCAGTTCGGAGTGGTTGGGATTGGATAAACATGAGTAATCCAGAAAATCCTTCGAATTGGTGTAAGCGTTCGAATTTGAGGACATCTTGGAAATAATGGAAATCAAAGATGGATTTCTTTGAAGTGCAATGGTTAGTTGCTATTAATCCTGAGGAAGATTCCTAAATGGATGTAGTAGAAGTAGCACCTTCAGTTTGTTCATATCCTGAATAACTAGTATGGATGAATGCTGGCATTGCTGTCTGAAGGGAAGTGTTAGCATTCCAAGTGGGATTTTCTTAAAAGGTAAAATGTAAAAATCCCGGTTTCAGTGATTACTTGTAAGTAGTTATAATTTAATATTGAGAATCAATAATAATTTTGAGAATTTAAATTATTTATTTGGAAATAACAATGAATTTTGGGAATAAAAAGAGTATAATGTTCTGGAACTTTATTATAGTGGTTTGAGTTAATAATAAGTGGAAGATGGTTTTTATTTGGTGATAGTGCAATAATTTTATTAATTATTGTCATTTGCTTCTTTTAATAACTAAAAAAAAGAGTATTTAATTTTTAAAGAGTGTTATATTAAATAAAAAGGTGAAATTGGGTATAAAAATATGATTTGGTCATAAAATTGAGTTAAAATGATTGGTTACATTTTATTACACAAGAAGATATTTTTGTGTAATTTTGGGGTTAAAAATAGTGATTTATGTAATTATAAGTATAATTGACTACTTATTTAAAAATAAAGATTTTTAATAATAGAAATATTTTTATAACCAAATTTATCCTTTTATTAAGTACAAAATACTTTAATTAACATGTAAACAAGGTTTCATAATTTTATCATGTGAAAACTTTGAAACATTTGATGTTTGTTTAAAAACATAAGTGTTCACTAGTGTATTAAGTGAAAAAAGAATTAATTTAGGCTATTTCTTTCATTGACGGGTCTTAAGCCCATCTAGTCACTAGTCTGTAGAAAGAAATGAGGAATATCTCATCTTCCTTCTACGTACAGTTCAGATAGTGAGAAACCCAATTTCTCTTGTAAACCCTAGTAAAAAATAATCAAATCAAACTCAAATCTTGTGTTTTTAAATCAAATTGGAGCTAAATCAATAGGTAATCAAAATCTAAAACCATTTATTCATCAAAAATCAAGTTTTGAAAGTGTTTCTCTGTTAATAGTACTTCTTCTTCTTGCATGCCCTTGTTTCAAGTTTATACAGGTTAATTGAAGCTTCTTCCTTCTTAAAGCTTGTCTATTTCAACACAAATTTGGGTTATATTTTCTCTACAACAAGTTGGGTATCAAAACTCATAATTTTCCAGCTTTGATTGAGATTTCAAGGTAGAAATCTCAATTTCGTTTATTGCATGTTCATTTGTGAATCACTGTCAGTAAATTATGTATATCTCTTTTGTTTTGAATCCGAATTTTATTTTATTTGATGTTCTGGAAAGCTTGAAAAGAATGTGACAACTTTCGTGTTAAGAACTTTCAAAAATTTGAGCATAGTAGGTCGAAAAACCCAATTCAAACTCGTTTCCCTATCCCTCCCAAAACCGTGACTTTATGTGCTAAGTGTTATTGGTAATTTAAGTATATATTTTTCGTTTGATGTCCAAATTTGACAATTCTTGATGTTCCTGAAACTTAGACATGATGCTACAAGTTTTATGTTTTGAGTTTTCTAAAAAATTGAAGTATACTTAATCAAAATCATGCTTGCTTGTTGCTGTCCGAGAGCAAATCAACAGCAACAACGTTCACAGGCCTGAAATTTGTTTTGGCCATAAGTTACACATTTCTTATCCAAATTTAATAATTTTATCATGTGGAAACTTTGAAACATTTGATGTTTGTTTAAAAACATAAGTGTTCACTAGTGTATTAAGTGAAAAATGAATTAATTTAGGCTATTTCTTTTATTAATGGGTCTTAAGCCCATCTAGTCACTAGTCTGTGGAAAGAAATGAGGAATATCTCATCTTCCTTCTACGTACAGTTCAGATAGTGAGAAACCCAATTTCTCTTGTAAACCCTAGCCAAAAATCATCAAACCAAACTCAAATCTTGTATTTTTAAAATCAAATTGGAGCTAAATCAACGGGTAATCAAAATCTAAAACCATTTATTCATCAAAAGTCAAGTTTTGAAAGTGTTTCTCTTTTAACAGTACTTGTTCTTCTTGCATGTCCTTGTTTCAAGTTTATACAGGTTAATTAAGCTTCTTCCTTCGTAAAGCTTATCTATTTCAACACAAATTCGGGTTATATTTTCTCTATAATGGTGGGTATCAAAACTCACAGTTTTCTAGCTTTGATTGAGATTTCAAGGTAGAAATCTCAATTTCGTTTATTGCATGTTCATTTGTGAATCACTGTCAGTAAATTGTGTATATCTCTTTCGTTTTAAATCAGAATTTGATTTTCCTTGATGTTATGGAAAGATTCAATAGAATGTGACAACTTCCATGTTAAGCACTTTGGAAAATTTTGAGCATAGTAGGTCGAAAAACCCAATTCAAACTCGTTGCCCTGTCACTCCCAAAACCGCGACTTTCTGTGCTAAGTGTTATTGGAAAGTATATCTTTTTCGTTTGATGTCCGAATTTGACGATTCTTGATGTTTATGAAAGCTTAGGCATAATGCTACAAGTTTTATGTTTTGAGATTTCTAAAAAATTGAAGTTTACTTGATCAAAATCATGCTTGCTTGTTGCTGTCCCGAGAGCAAATCAACAGCAACAACGTTCACAGGACTAAAATTTGCTTTGGACATAAGTTACACATTTCTTATCCAAATTTAATAATTTTGGATGTTCTGGAAAGCCAGGACATAGTGCTACAAGTTTTTTGTTTTGAGTTTTCCACACTTTTGAAGTTATCTAGATCAAAATTGAGTGTTTTTATTGCTATCCCGAGAGCAAAACGAACATTTGTTCTGTGTTTGAATCTGAAACGGAATTAACCATAACTCCTACGTTTCTGAACCAATTTCAATAATTTTAGATGTCATGAAAAGAGTATGTCATATACTACAAGTTTTATGTTTCGAGTTTTTTATAACTTTGAAGTTTTCTTAGTCGAAATTATGTTTGTATGCTGCTGTCCCGAGTGCAAAACGACAGCAATAACAATCTTTGACCTGAGAATTTTATTAGCTTATTTTGCTCTCATTCTTGTTCGATTTTGATGTTGTTTTTGACATGTTTTGAGAGCTATGATGTCTATCAATAAGCTATCTATATCTAGAGAATTTGAAATTCAAATTTAAATAGAATTTGACTTGATTTTGAGTTAAATTTGAATTAAATTCGTATTGATTCAAGTTATCGGTCTTTACTTATCTTTCTTGTTTTTCATTGTTTTCGAGCAAAAGTTTTCACTAAACAATTTTGAAGTGATTTTTTTGAAATAAATAGAAATTTCAAATTATTATTATGTAGTATTTTCAAATAAGTTTTCTAACATAAAATCTATTTATTTTCTATAATAAAGGAATTTCAAATACTGGATTTATTAATCTTTTGGGGGAAAAGTTTTAAAAGCTTGTTTTCTCTAGTGAACTATTTTAAATATAAAACATACACTTTTGCACTATTCGAATATATGAGAAAGAGAATTAAACGATTTAGTAAAATACGTGGTATGGGACATGTGCGTTTACTATTTCGGTTAATTCCGGACTTATACGATCGAAACTATCCAGGTTATGATTTCTTAGTTACTTAGCCAATTTATGGTGAGTTTTTGAGATTATAATTCCTATATTTAGGAATTATCTAGGAAGGCCAATATTTGGAGAGTTTTATGGTTTGAGATTTCTACTTTGAGATTTATGGTTTATGAAGAACCATCATGAGGTTTTCACTTTTCGATGAGATGAGACGAGTTACGATGCCATTTAATACTTGTCGATGAGATGAGACAAGTATGGTGTCTCTTCATCACTCGCCAATGAGATGGGACGAGATATGATTTTCTGAGTTTATGATGTTCCTAGTATGGCATCGACTAGCGGTTAATAAACCGTTAAGTACGAACGTTTGGTATGGGACGTACGTTAACACTTTTTAGGTTCCTATCCGTGAGTTTATGACACATTTACGATGTTTACCAAACAGAGCTGCTTTGAGAGGTGTTAGCGACCTTGTCATGAGGACGAACTGCTTTGGAAGGTGTTAGCGACCTTGTTAGGGCTGACAAAATGGCTTGGAGAGGTGTCAACGACCTTGTCATGAGAACGAACTGCTTTGGGAGGTGTTAGCGACCTTGTCTGAGGCTTCGAACATCTGAGTTTAGCACGTGCAGCATTGCTTCGGCATTGCAATCGGGGATTTGGCCAATCCAGATTTTCTGTTTTATTGTGATTTCACCATTTTAAGATGTTTTATTACATTGATAGCCTAGTGCTATATAAGATGCTATATATGTGGTTATTTCATTTATGATGTCTTGAACTCTTATTGAGTTCCTTCAGTCATGAGTTCGGATGATTTCATGATTTTATAGGATATTTTGGGTTTTGCCATTTTGGCGAGAGTTTGTATTGATGTTTCTTATTTTTAGGAGATATGGTTCATGGAAACCATGTAGAAATTTTGGGATGTCGCTGATGATATGAGGCGAATGTTGATATTATTTGAGTATTATTATTGAATTACCTCTTTTGAGGTCTTTGTATACTTAAGTGACATTAGTTCACTTAAGTCATGGGTTGTATTCTTTCTATTGCCTTTTCTCATTCGAAAAGAATTATCGCCTTGTGTCCTATGGTACATATTATCGTCTATCCTTATTAACTGATTGTTTTAGCTAGACTGACCCGTGTATTTTGTACTCGGGTCAGACCGGGTTGTTTCAGGTTAGCTATCAGTTACGTGACTTAGCTTTGATGCATCTGCTTAGATATCAGCCTAGCACTTTTGCGTAAATTATATTTCTTTCCGCTTGACTCTGATATATATTTGATTAGATGTATATAGTGTGGTTTTTGTACCACTTTTGTGTATCAGTTTGTATCATACTGGATGTATCTGTGTATATGTATTTATATATATGATGATTATCGTTCTGTGATGTGATATGCATTCTGTTATTGTAATATGTTCTGATAGATCTATTAGCCAATTATAATTTTGTATTAAGCATTTATTGGATATGTCGATCCACTTGAGTAAAAAAATATAAAGCATTTATCAACGTATGCAGTAGATGTTTAAGATAAGATTATAGATGGTCGCTCCTTACCAACCCTATTCTCCACATTAGCAGACAGAATTATCCAGTAATTCTCTTTGTTAATGTGGGTCTCGGGGTGAGGCGTTACAGCTTGGTATCAGAGCTGAGTTCAGAACAAAGTATGATAAACACAGAACAGAAACACATATTGCGGTACATCTAAGTGTGATACGAGTGTTACGAATCCCTTAATCGTTGTGTCCTTTACCTTATCGTGTCTTTGAGTAGATAATTTGGGATATGTCCAGGAATATATTTTATTCCGTAACATTCCCAAATTTAATCGATGACATCTTATCCTAGGAGTAATCCTAATTGTGATTGTTTTATTCAAGTCCTCTTCAATACGGGTGATTGACATCCATCCATATCGAAGAAGTTTGTTGATGATCTTTGACGTAATTATTTTGTGATTTCTTCGAGGATTGCGAATCATATTGAGGGGATCTGCAATATTTGGTTTGATGTTAAGGATTTTGAGATTTTTCCTTATAGCTTATCTTTTCAAGTGAATTAGCACGCTTTTTCCTATTTAGAGTTTGGAATGATTTGAGTTGAGGTAGCTTGGGTATTTTTCTAGTTGCATTCTGTAATCCGAAGGAAGCTAAAATTAGGTATCCTAATTTTAGCTGATTTGTTGTTTCTTGCTCTTCTGAATGTTATTGATGATTTTGAAGTATATGTATTCACTCTTGAGTTTCGAGATGTTGAAGATATATCTCAAATTCCTGTCATTGTGACTCTGTTGATTTCCGTGAGTCCGTTTTGGGTATGACATCCAATCGGGCAATCGAATATTGTATTGACTTCATTCTCGGTTCTTGGCCTGTCGGTCGTCCTCACATAAGGATGTCCACTAGAGAAATGAGGTGATTTATTCAATTTATTTGATATTGCCATTCTTATCCCTTTTGAGATATCCTCCTTGGATACTCAATTGTTGATATACTTTATGGTATTACTTCACTTGAAGTAATGATGTGTTGTTTGTGCTCTTCCTCTCAATTGAGAAGATATCTTTCCATTACTCTTATATCTCATAGATCTCTTTTAATCCATTGAGTGGTGCTAAGGTCATTCCTCGGCTTGACGTTACACCAATTTTTTGCGAGCCACGAGTCGTGGAGGATAGCATTACTCTTACCGCGTTCCACACTCATTTTAAGTCTTGTGAGTGGTTCATTATACCATTCAGAATAATGAACATTCCAGTCTATTCCATCAATCTTGAGGATCGAGTATTCTGGGAATAACTCGCGAGTTCTTGTGTTTTCAATTTTGAGAATAAGTAATAAGTTATGTTTTCAAATTTTCAAAAAAATATTAACTTAAGATATGTTTCTAAGAGAAATTGGTTTATATTTTTGGGAAAAAAATATTTTAAGTATTATATATGAGGTATTTCTTTTTAAAGAAAATGAATTTTTGTGTTGGGTTGTCCGTCTAGTGCTTTAAGAATTCTGGTCGATGCGTTTGGCCAACGTTATCGATAGGGATTTCCTAAACGCTATGATGAGACAATCAGACACGGTAAATTGAGTTTTAATTAGTAAAGTTTGAAAATAATTAATATGGTGGAGTATTATTTTAATCATTTAATAAAACCATTGAACCATAGTGAGTGTTGGAGGAGTGGCGAGGCAGTTTTGATCGTTTGATCAACTCTGTAGCCAATCGATGGGGTCATTCACTATAAATCAATGGTGAGGCAATACCCTTATATTATTTGAAATTTGAGAAATTGAATATGGTAATTTGGGTAAGTAAAGTGAATAATTCTAATTAAGGGGATGTCTTAATTAGAAGAAAATATCATTTGATGTTTTGATTGATAAAATGATGTATTTAAGGTAAAAGAATACATTGGCTTGAAAATTAAATTATTAATTGAATATTTTAGTACAAGTTATTAATGATGACTATAAAAATTTATTTTGACGGATAATCAATAATCATCGCTTTATAATGCAAGAAATTAGTTATCTCTTCGAAAATGAGTTTTCATAGTGAATTGTTTTTAAAACTAGATTTTGGAAAGTAATGAAAATATTTCCACTTAATAAAATGTTTTGTGGTGATCGCATAAAGTGGATCATAATTTTATATGACTTAGCTTTCCAGGGAAAATGAGGATCATTTAATAAATGATTTAGAAAAAAATCTTGTTTGAAATTTGTAGTTTGAAATTAAAATGGTTTGCAAGAATTTATAATTTCAAATTGATTTTAAAAGCTGAAATTTCATTTAGAAAAGTGTTGTACTAAAACAGTGATAACTAGAGACTTATAAGTCCAAATAAACTCAATCTTTTTGAAAAAGAAAGAGCTTTTAGTAAGCTATAAAGTTTCTTTGTACCACTTTAAAACATTTTCCCTTTTACCGAGCCTAAAAAGAGTTTGAGTGTGGATAGGCAGTTCTGCCTTATTACAAAATTTTCTAAAATTAAGCCGAAAGTAAATTTAACATAAATTTCAAATAGTAAATCCGATTTTGATGATCTTTATATTTCTGGAAAGCTTAGACTGAGTAGAACAACTTTCACTTTATAAAGTTCTTTATATTTTGTCGTTTGCTTGGTCAAAACAGGTCTTCTTTACAGTAGGTCTGAACTGAAATTGATTTATTTCCTCTCAATAGTTAAGTGTAACATTTCTTATTTATGATCATGAACTAATATCATCTATTTGAGTTAAGTACAGGTGAAAAAGGACGGTTGGGCTATATTTTGAGCCAAAAAGATTATATATAAGATTATGCAAACTCGCTTTAAAATGCTAAAAAGAAAGGTATGTTTTCGGATTAAATTTTTAAGTGTTAAATGATTATATATATTGTGTTTCCGACCTAATGTTAGATGTATATCATATAAATCATTTTTATAATATTGTATATGACCCTCCGTACAAAGGAGACTCCGTTGATTTTCTGAAAATTTCTAACAATCAGAAAATTTGGGAAACAAATTGAAAAATAATATGTTGCAAACTAGAGTGTACCTATGGAAGAATTAGAGAATAAACAATTTAAACTTTATTTACACTAATGAAGAGTAATAAATTCAAAATCTAAGTAAGATGTTTTGAAATTTTTTGAAGTGTTGAAAATTGTGGTTATAACTATAAAGTATCGATCTTTTGGAACTCTAAGAATTTCTGATTGAGAGTATATACATTTGTTTTAGTTCCTTGTGAGTATCTTACTCTTGTTCTATTTTCTAATGATGTGAATTTATGCGATCGTTCGAGTTTGATACCACCTTTTGGTTGAACTATCTTGCCTCTATTATGTCTATCTTGTATTAGTGTTGTTCGTTCCATAGTATCATACGGAATGATCATATCGATAATCATTCTGTTGGTTAGAGTTCGGGTTGGAGTTGTGCTAAATCCCAACTCCACTCAGGGTGCTTTTGAGAAATCAATTTCATTTGAGTAATCTTATATATGTAGCATCTTGTTGAGTTTCTATTTCGAAGGTGAGATGCCTTCGAAATTTGATGTGTTGCTCGAAAAATTCAATGGTTTGCTAGTCTCGATATTAGCGCTTTGGAAGCCATAGAATAAATAGAGCAATCTTACCTTGGTTTTCTATCATCTTGTTTTGAAGGTGCGAAATTTTAAGTTCGAGCCTGTCAATCTTCTTTTGCTTGATGAAATAGTTATGTTGAATACAGCTCTTTTCTAGAAAATTGCGGGGACGCAATTTTTATAAGGGCGGAGGTCTGTAACAATTCTGGTTTTAGTGATTACTTGTAAGTATTAAATTATAACGGTAGTTATAATTTAATATTGAGAATCAATAATAATTTTGAGAAATTAAATTGTTTATTTCGAATGAACAATGAATTTTGGGAATAAAAAGAGAAAATATCGTTCTAGAACTTTATTATAGTGATTTGAGTTAATAATAAGTGGAAGATGGTTTTTATTTGGAGATAGTGCAATAATTTTATTAATTACTGTGATTTGCTTCTTTTAATAATTTAAAAAAAGAGTATTTAATTTTTAAAGAGTGTTATATTAAATAAAAAGGTGAAATTGGGTTTAAAAATATGATTTGGTCTTAAAATTGAGTGAAAATGTTTGGTTACATTTTATTACACAAGAAGATTATTTTTTTGTAATTTTTGGGGATAAAAATAGTGATTTATGTAATTATAAGTATAATTGGCTACTTGTTTAAAAATAAGGATTTTTAATAATAGAAATATTTTTATAACCAAATTTATCTTTTTATTAAGTACAAAATACTTTAATTAACATGTAAACAAGGTTTCACAATTTTATCATGTGAAAAATTTGAAACATTTGGTGTTTGTTTAAAAACATAAGTGTTCACTAGTGTATTAAGTGAAAAATGAATTGATTTAGGCTACTTCTTTTATTAATGGGTCTTAAGCCCATCTAGTCACTAGTCTGTAGAAAGAAATGAGGAATATATAATCTTCCTTCTACGTACAGTTCAGATAGTGAGAAATGGGTTATCGTTGTCAATATTTCTAAATGACATTTGTTTTAGCCTAAATAAGAATAGTTTTGGAAGTGAAATCTTTCTTAAGATTCTGTGAATATACTCATACCATTGATATATGTATATGGAGATGTTTTCAAAGTATTAAAAGTGAAAATGTTTGTGGATATACTTATATTGTCGAGATAAGTATATAAATATTTTCAAGTATTGAAAAGGCTAGAGTGGGTTTGTGAATATATCTTTTAAAAGGTATTTAATATGAATATTTAAAAAGAGATTTTAATTAATGAAAGGATTAATTAAATAGGCGTAATGACTGCATATGTGCATAACTAGGGTTGTTTTCCATATGAAATTAAAACTATGATTGGATTATTTGTTTATTTGATAGTTAATTGATTGATTATTAAATCTTGGCCTGTTTTGAATATGCAGATTTTCAGTTCGGAGTGGTCGGGATTGGATAAACATGAGTAATCCAGAAAATCCTTCGAATTGGTGTAAGCGTTCGAATTTGAGGATATCTTGGAAATAATGGAAATCAAAGATGGATTTCTTTGAAGTGAAATGGCTAGTTGCTATTAATCCTGAGGAAGATTCCTAAATGGATGTAGTAGAAGTAGCGCCTTCAGTTTGTTCATATCCTGAATAACTGGTATGGATGAATGCTGGCATTGCTGTCCAAAGGGCGGTGTTAGCATTCCAAGTGGGATTTGCTTAAAAGGTAAAATGTAACAATCCTGGTTTCAGTGATTACTTGTAAGTATTAAATTATAACGGTAGTTATAATTTAATATTGAGAATCAATAATAATTTTGAGAATTTAAATTGTTTATTTGGAAATAACAATGAATTTTGGGAATAAAAAGAGAATAACGTTCTGGAACTTTATTGTAGTGATTTGAGTTAATAATAAGTGGAAGATGGTTTTTATTTGGTGATAGTGCAATAATTTTATTAATTATTGTCATTTGCTTCTTTTAATAACTAAAAAAAAGAGTATATAATTTTTAAAGAGTGTTATATTAAATAAAAAGGTGAAATTGGGTATAAAAATATGATTTGGTCATAAAATTGAGTTAAAATGATTGGTTACATTTTATTACACAAGAAGATAATTTTTGTGTAATTTTTGGGGTTAAAAATAGTGATTTATGTAATTATAAGTATAATTGGCTACTTATTTAAAAATAAAGATTTTTAATAATAGAAATATTTTTATAACCAAATTTATCCTTTTATTAAGTACAAAATACTTTAATTAACATGTAAACAAGGTTTCATAATTTTATCATGTGAAAACTTTGAAACATTTGATGTTTGTTTAAAAACATAAGTGTTCACTAGTGTATTAAGTGAAAAAAGAATTAATTTAGGCTATTTCTTTTATTGACGGGTCTTAAGCCCATCTAGTCACTAGTCCGTAGAAAGAAATGAGGAATATCTCATCTTCCTTCTACGTACAGTTCAGATAGTGAGAAACCCAATTTCTCTTGTAAACCCTAGTCAAAAATAATCAAATCAAACTCAAATCTTGTTTTTTTAAAATCAAATTGGAGCTAAATCAACAGGTAATCAAAATCTAAAACCATTTATTCATCAAAAATCAAGTTTTGAAAGTGTTTCTCTGTTAACAGTACTTCTTCTTCTTGCATGCCCTTGTTTCAAGTTTATACAGGTTAATTGAAGCTTCTTCCTTCTTAAAGCTTGTCTATTTCAAAACAAATTTGGGTTATGTTTTCTCTACAACAAGGTGGGTATCAAAACTCACAATTTTCCAGCTTTGATTGAGATTTCAAGGTAGAAATCTCAATTTCGTTTATTGCATGTTCATTTGTGAATCACTGTCAGTAAATTATGTATATCTCTTTTTTTTTTGAATCCGAATTTTATTTTCTTTGATGTTCTGGAAAGCTTGAAAAGAATGTGACAACTTTCGTGTAAAGAACTTTCAAAAATTTTGAGCATAGTAGGTCGAAAAACCCAATTCAAACTCGTTTCCCTATCACTCCCAAAACCGTGACTTTCTATGCTTAGTGTTATTGGTAATTTAAGTATATATTTTTTGTTTGATGTCCAAATTTGACAATTCTTGATGTTCCTGAAAGCTTAGACATGATGCTACAAGTTTTATGTTTTGAGTTTTCTAAAAAATTGAAGTATGCTTAATCAAAATCATGCTTGCTTGTTGCTGTCCCGAGAGCAAATCAACAGCAACAACGTTCACAAGCCTGAAATTTGTTTTGGCCATAAGTTACATATTTTTTATCCAAATTTAATAATTTGGGACGTATGGAAAGCAAGGATATAGTTCTACAAGTTTTATGTTTTGAGTTTTCCATAATTTTGAAGTTATCTGGGTCAAAATTGAGTGTTTTTATTTCTATCTCGAGAGCAAAACTAACATTTGTTTTGTGTTTGAATCTGAAACGGAATTAACCATAACTCCTATGTTTCTAAACCAATTTCAATAATTTTAGATGTTCTGAAAATCTTATATCATATACTACAAGTTTTATGTTTCATGTTTTCTAAAATTTTGAAGTTTTCTTAGTCGAAATTATGTTTGTATGCTGCTGTCCTGAGTGCAAAAGGATAGCAATAACAATCTTTGACCTGAGAATTTTATTAGCTTATTTTGCTCTCATTTTTTTTCAATGTTGATGTTGTTTTTATGACATTTTGAGAGCTATAATGTCTATCAATAAGCTAGCTATATCTAGAGAATTTGAAATTCAAATTTAAATAGAATTTGACTTGATTTTGAGTTAAATTTGAATTGAATTCGTATTGAATTCAAGTTATCGGTCTTGAGTTATCTTTCTTGTTTTTCATTGTTTTCGAGCAAAAGTTTTCACTAAAAAATTTTGAAGTGATTTTTTTGAAATAAATAGAAATTTCAAATTATTATTATTATGTGGTATTTTAAAATTATTTTTCTAACATAAAATCTATTTATTTTCTATAATAAAGGAATTTCTAATAGTGGATTTATTAATCTTTTCGGGGAAAAGTTTTAAAAGCTTGTTTTCTCTAGTAAACTATTTTAAATATAAAACACACACTTTTGCACTATTTGAACGTATGAGAAAGTGAATTAAACGATTTAGTAAAACACGTGGTATGGGACATGTGCGTTTACTATTTCGGTTAATTCCGGACTTGTACGATCGAAACTATCCGAGTTATGATTTCTTAGTTACTTAGCCAATTTATGGCGAGTTTATGAGATTATAATTCCTATATTTAAGTATTATCTAGAAAGGCCAAAATTTGGAGAGTTTTATGGTTTGAGATTTCTACTTTGAGATTTATGGTTTATGAAGAACCATCATGATATTTTCACTCTTCGATGAGATGAGATGAGTTACGATGCTATTTAATACTTGTCCATGAGATGAGACAAGTATGGTGTCTCTTTATCACTTGCCAATGAGATGAGGCGAGATATGATTTTTTGAGTTTTTTGATGTTCCTAGTGTGGCATCGACTAGCGGTTAATAAACCGTTAAGAGCGAACGTGTGGTATGGGACACACGTTAACACTTTTTGGGTTTCTATCCGTGAGTTTATGACACATTAACGATGTTTACCAAACAGAATTGCTTTGATAGGTGTTAGCGACCTTGTCATGAGGACGAACTGCTTTGGGAGGTGTTAGCGACCTTGTTAGGGCTGACAAAACGGCTTGGAGAGGTGTTAACGACCTTGTCGTGAGAACGAACTGCTTTGGGAGGTGTTATCGACCTTGTCTGAGGCTTCGGCCATCTGAGTTTAGCACGTGCAACATTGCTTCGGCATTGCAATCGGGGATTTGGCCAATCCGGGTTTTCTGGGTTTTCTGTTTTATTGTGATTTCACCACTTTAAGATGTTTTATTACATCGATAGCCTAGTGCTATATAAGGTGCTATATATGTAGTGATTTCGTTTATGATGTCTTGAACTCTTATTGAGTTCCTTGAGTCATGAGTTCGGATGATTTCATGATTTTATAGGATATTCTGGGTTTTTGCCATTTTGGTGAGAGTTTGTATTGATGTTTCTTCTTTTTAAGAGATATGGTTCATGGAAACCATGTAGACATTTTGAGATGCCGCTGATGATATGAGGCGAATGTTTATATTATTTGAGTATTATTATTGAATTTACCTCTTTTGAGGTCTTTGTATACTTAAGTGACATTAGTTCACTTAAGTCATGGGTTGTATTCTTTCTAATGCCTTTTCTCATTCGAAAAGAATTATCACCTTGTGTCCAATGGTTCATATTATCGTCTGTCCTCATTAACTGATTGTTTTAGCTAGACTGACCCGTGTATTTTGTACTTGGGTCAGACCGGGTTGTTTCAGGTTAGCTATCAGTTACGGGACTTAGCTTTGATGCATCTGCTTAGATATCAGCCTAGCACTTTTGCGTAGTTTATATTTCTTTCTGCTTGACTCTGATTTGTATTTGATTAGATGTATATAGTGTGGTCTTTGTACCACTTTTATGTACCAGTTTGTATCATACTGGGATGTATCTGTGTATATGTATTTATATATATATATATATATGATGATGATTATTGTTCTGTGATGTGATATGCATTCTGTTATTGTATTTTGTTCTGATAGATCCATTAGCCACCTATAGTTTTGTATTAAGCATTTATTGGATATGTCGATCCACTTGAGTAAAAAAACTATAGAGCATTCATCGACGTATGCAGTAGATGTTTAAGACAAGATTATAGATGGTCACTCCTTACCAACCCTATTCTCCACATTAGCAGACAGAATTATCCAGTAATTCTCTTTGTTAATGTGAGTCTCGGGGTGGGGCGTTACATAAAACATAGCCTCAAGCCTCATAACCGATAACGACTAAAATAGGGGATATGCCGTAAGGTTATGTGGTTCTTAATCATTAGTGTATGATCAACACTTGTATCAAGATCGATATTTATTGGCGGATTATGTATGTACGACCAATGGAAATGATTTTTCAAGTTGGCAGCCGAGGTGATGTTCATATGCGGTACTATCCAAAAGGTGTAACGACCCAGAATTTGACCACTTTAAAATATACTATTTAAAGTGATTTTAAATATAAAATATATATATAACATTTTATGATTTAAATAATATTAGATCGGATTTGCAAAGAGAAATATACACAAAAATCGGAATAATTGCTTATATCGACAAAAGCGATAAAATTCTGATTTTAGAAAAGTAAGTTTCAATGGTTAAATAAATTATTTTAATTAATTTATGAGTGTTTTATATTTTTAAATAATATTATAAAAATTTATTATTACATTTGGTTTAAATAAATAAAAAGTTTAACTAAAACGTCAAAATGTGACCGTAAAGCATTTTATCGAAAATCAACGTTTTGTCGATTTAAAGTTGTTGCAATGTTATTGCATCTTTTTTTCTTATATATGAACATATATTCAAATAGTATAAGTATTAATTAATTCAATAATCAAGTTTACTTTTACTAAGCATACTTATAATATTCTAGAATGTAATTAACAAAATGTAAGCATAAAAAGACAAAAAGTGTTATAAAAGTAAAAAAGTAAACATTAAATCAAACAAACATAATTATTATATTCTTTACTTAATATATAAGTGAAAATTATATAAATCAATGATTTAAAATGTGATGTTAAGTGTTGAAAAAAGATGTTTGTTAAAGTATAAGCAAAATATATTTTGGTCTTTTCACAAAATATTATTTTAATCCAAATTTTTTCCTATAAATACCAACACACTTTCTCACTGTTTTTCAAACCTTTCTTCTTCAATTTTATACTCTTCTTATACTCTTTAATGGCTTCCATTCCTATTTTAAAAAATTCCAAAAGCGTAACAAAGTTATAACAAAGTTATGACAAAATTATTCGACAAAAAAGTATATCACTTAAGTCATGTTCAAGCTAGTTAGTTCCATCCATCCACCCAAGGCCATGCCCACCTATAAGCTATCTCCACCTTTTTTCATCTTAAATTCTAGGATAGCGAAGCTATAGTTAGATGTCAAAAAGTTTTGAGAAATAACAGCGAAGCTATAGTCAAAATCCATAGTGACAAAGTTAGTAAAATTGGTAGAAAGTAAGGTTTAGATCTATAGTTCTGTGTCTTAAAGTTTGATGGAGTGGAATCCAAAGAAAGTTATTTCTTTCTTTAAGTTCATTAAAATCATTGCTAAGTTGAAGGAATTTTAAGTGTTAAGTGTTTTTTGAAAAACCTTGTTGAATGCTTTTTTACTTTGTTTGCTAAAACAATGGTTTTATTTCCTTGTTTGACTATTTGGATGGTTAATTAAGTATTTTAAAACCTAAAAATTAAATACTTAATGGGGTATGCGGAAATGACCAGTACATATGTTTCGTCTGTAAGATCCTAAGAGACTTGGGCGAGGGACATAACATATCGAAGGGAAAGCCCGGATGCTCTAGAATAAATATCAAATTGTTTTAACCCAAGGTAAAGTAAAAAGTATTATAAATATTTAATAGAATGAAGCGTTGATTATCATTTATTGTTGTGTTTATTTTACTGATTGATTGTTTGAATTTGGCTCGACTAGTTTATGAGCAGTGATTATTATTTATTGATTCTTGACTTTGCTCGATCAATTTATGAGCAATTAATTATCCATATGCATGGGCTGGGTGATTTATTTTGCGATTTGCCTATAAGGTGTTTAGCGGTATATTTCGTTCTCTTCGATTTAACTAATTATTTTGAAAATTTATTTTCAAGTTTAAATGGTATGCAATGTTTTCTTTTAAAAGAAAAATTAAATATTTGAGAATAAATATTTTGAATGATTTTATATAAAAGTGGTTTGTATAAAAAAATGGTTTTATAAAAATGTTTTATAAAACGAAAAGAATTTCGAGGACTAAACCCGATGGTTTTAGATGAATTTTGAAAGGATTTGGAAATGAAAGTTATTGCAGATTAGAAGTATTTGTAATTATAAGTGTAAATGATTTTGTCACTTCGGGATATAAAATGATTTGTCATGTTACCAAAGATTCGGGTAACCCATAAGTAAAAATAAGGACAAGGTTGGTGCAGATGTTCTGTAGCCTCAGTATACTCCACTCTCATTGAAGAGGGATATAGATATCTATATTTATTTTTTGAAAGGCTGGGACCCAGTTGCCTTGTTCTTGGGAGAAATCTTCTGATCTAGTTGCATATATTTTGATATGATTTTACAGTAGTATTTTTGGATTTTGAAATTATTTTTTTCAAAAGTGATTTCTTTAAGATCCCGAAGTAAAGTATAGTTTGATACAAAGGATGTATATATTATTATTTCAAATAGTTTGAAATGAAATCAGGAATTTGGTCCAAAGAGATTATTTTCAAAAAGAATTATATTTTGAAAATAATAAAGTCAATTAGACTTTGAAAATCTAAAATTAAAGATTAAGCCTAAGTGGATAGTTTTGGAAATTGCTTATTATTTGTTGCATCACAGGCTCCATGAGTCCTATTTGTGATAGGAGAACTATGTTGGCTTGATCCTATATCTAATTGGGTATCCAATTAGATAGGGTTACGTAGGCAATCACAAGCGGTAGTGATGCAGCACCTAAAATAATATAACCATTTTTTGTTTATCTGTTATTGGTTGTTGTTTATCTTGTGCTATTATCTTTCTGCTTACTATTTTATTCCACATTTATATTGTTTATTGAGCTTGTAGGTAAGGAAATCGCTGTTTCTCATTAGAGTTGCGTAGCGATAGATTTATAGTTTATTTGTGGTATTTGATTTTGGGTTTGTATTAAAGCACTAAATGATTACTCTGATAACTTGTATAATTGAAAGTTGCATCCTATTCATTTAGTAATGATAAAAATTTATCAAATATTGCGTATTTAGTTGGTAGTTTTCATTTGTAGTTTTAGAACAGATAGGTTTTTCGGTAATTTTGATTGGTCCGAAAACCCAGGTCGTTACAAAAGGGTGGGCTAATTTTTCCATGCAGGGGTTGCAAGGTTTGTAACCTAGATACTTTTTATCCCGAGGTGTACTACAATGGACAGTACCCTAGTAGCCCTATTGGAAACCATTTTTCAATACGTGCCTTACAGACTTAATTGCATGCAAAATATGTTGGAATGTGAGATGCAAGCATTTCAACTATGTTATATATTTATTTTAAACCTTGGACATTATTATAATATCACTGGATTTTCTAATAAAAATAGTTTGGTTATCGTAAGGTAAAAAATCATCCATATTTATGTGCGGCATGGTCTTACAAGATACCTTTATTTTTGAAAGGTTTTATAACATTATAAATCTATATGATTTGTGCTTCTCACGCTGGTTTACCAGACTAATCGGGCATTATTTTCTTATAATTCTCGAGTCAGCCCAATTATATTTCAGATTTGGTTATGGATTGTTTGGAACTTCAGGTGATAAGCTAGATGCCTCTAAGATGTATTCACGTATCTTTTATTTCTGCTTTATTTCTTGTATTGTATTATCAGCATTTGTGAGGACATGCTGTTATAGCCGTTCAGGCTGATGATTGGTTAGTTACTCTAATTGATGTATGTATATTAAAGTTTTCTTTTGTAAGGATCATGTGTATAATATATATTATTCATCGCGATGTTAGATTCTATTTTGTCTTTTCTTTCATTCACCCCAATAATCTGTCTTATCGATACTCAGATGCTCGGCACATGAACACTGTGGATGTATTAGTGCCGACTTTTGAAGTTCAAAAAGGCGGGTCGTTATAACATGGTATCGGAGCTTAGGTTGAGCGAACACCTAAGTTTAGTGAGGTAAACTAATTAGAGATAGGGTTAGTAACACTCTAGAATGAGTTGAGTGTATTATATATGCGAGAGCGTGTTTGTTAGTGCTATAAAAATGTGTTATATTGTGTTGATTGATACGTTGAGTGGTTAATGAATTCTGGTCGATATGGAAGGTATAGCTGTATCAGGGGTTTCTATACACTTAGACTAAGCAAACTGATAAAACATATTATTTTAAATTGGTAAATGAAATAATTTTACCAACTTTTTATGTTTTATATATAAAAGAACAATTTTCAAAATTGATATTGTTATTTATTATGTGTTTATTTGTTAGGAAATGATAATGTTCAATTATTATCATTTATTGTCTGATTAGTCTTGCTTGACCAGTTTATAAGCATTTATTGTTTGATTAAATTAAATAAAATTAAATATGAACATCTTGTGAATTCAGTTTCACTATTTGACTATAAGGCGTTCAGTAATAATGTTGGGTTAAATTTTAATTTTAATAAAATTTGTTTATTATAATTTAAATAAAGATATACATTTGTGAAATGGCTTTATATATGAAAATGAAATTTTATAGGTATGGGGTATAAATATGGTTTATAAATAAAAAAGATTTAAAATTGAGAATTTGAAAACTTAAATCCCGGTGTTTTTAGAAATTATTTTTCAAAGTTTTAGGGATGATAATAATAGTATTATTTAAAAGTATTTATGAATAGAAATATTTTAAAAATGATTTTGAAGGAGATTGAAGTACTAAACTTACTTCTATCGCTGGAAAATAATTCCGGTGATAACTGTAGCATCACCGACCTTAATTTTCGAGTTTCTGAATGGATGATGCTACCATATTAATTTTCTATAGAGTTTTGGTAAAAAAAATCTTGCTTTAAAAATCCAGAAAGTATGCTTTGATATATTAAAGTTGTAAGCATATATTATTATTTCAAATATATTTGAAATAAAAACCGTATGTTTAATTTTGAAGTTTTCTGTTAAGTTGTTATATGGATGTGTATATCCTATGCATTAGGGTAGTTTGGGTTGTATATCTTGTTATGATATGTTGTTTAATGGTTTTAATTTGTTAAATTGCAATGGAATTTCAGCAATTTTGGACACTAGAAAACTTCCGAATTGATATAGAAATTGAAGCTAAGTGGTTTGTGAAAATAAAAAAGTTTGGTTTTTGTAACTCTTAAAGTAGAAAGGTAGTAAGTTAAGACCAGTTTTAAATTTATTGAACATTCATATTAAGCACAAAAAATCTAATTTTTTGTATATACTCTTAAGATGTAAATGAGTATTGTATGAATATGAACTTGAGTTATAAAAGGTTGATAGACTTAAGTAATGGTTTTATGAAATGGTTGATAAAGGATTTTAATATTGAATGAAATACTACAAATATAGATGAATGTGATTTAAAATAAAAAAGGAAATTGGTACAAGTAAGAAACCAATGGGGTAAATATGAAAGTTGTACATAGATCAGTTTATTCACATAATTGTTTTTGATCCAGATTCTAATACATGATTTCGAGGTTATTTACACTGGCCTGAACAAGGATTTTTCACTCGATTCTTGGCAGCAAACACTTGATATGTATTTTTGATATGATTTTGAAGTTTTCTATCATAGTACATAGCCTATGTATGGAGAACATTGGTTTCTAATCAAGAAATCAGATCGGTGTCCTCATTAGGAAGGTCGAGTGAGTGATACTAGTTTACAAGAAAAGTTTATGTGAGCGAGCAAGTAATCGGATTTAATGTTGTGCACGAATAACATATGTACATCACACGGCTTTAAAGTAATTATATGCTTTTTACATTAGAAATGTAAATTACACAGTTTGATAGGACATTCTTATATAAGGTGATTGCTATATATGATTTAGTAGACTTACATTCATGATATAAGATGGATGAGTTGTTATTGTTTCATTTGTTGTGTTTGACTATCTTTTGGATTATGTAAGTGAAATTCAGGTACGTGGAAGCAAAGGCTTTCTAGTTGCTTTTGGTTGCATGAGTAGAGTTTGATTACTCGACAAATGGTATGTGTTTATGCTTAACGGGCGTGTTTACTTTGTTTCATACATACTCTATAAGGTATATCATAAGTATATATTGTGGCATTGTCCCCAAATATGGAAGGTCCCAGATATGGGCTTATATTGATGTTGTTGTTTTTTCGAACCTAGACGCACAAAGGAGGTGCTGCCAAAATTTTATATAACATAAATAACTTTAAAAGCTTAATAAATCATTTTAATAATTGATTTTAAAATCCTATAGGTGAGAAGACATTTTCTTCCTTATGGAATTTCAGAGACGAGATTCATTTAGGGGGAAAATGTGACGACCCATAATTTTTAACATTTTGAATGAGAATATTTAATCTATTTAAATATTCAAATTGATTCAAATGTAATAAATAATAAGAAAATCAATTGTTAATAAAATGATTTGATTTTTAATGACATATTTTTTTAATAAATTTATAGGATTTTGCTATAATTTTTAGTTTGGAAAATATCTAAATTTTTATTTGACGCATTTTACGGAAAACGTTGGTTGTTTAGAAATTTCATAAAATAAGATAACCGGGGTATTTTATTGATGTTTGGTGATCGCGTCGCCTTATTGTGCATAATCATATTTTTATTTCCGTTGTTCGTGGTTCTTATGCGAACTGGATACTATGTACGAAGTACCAGGAAATATAAAATAAATAAAACCCCACCCTTATACTTTTCTTCGTTTTTCCTATACCCACACTACTTTTCACTCTCTCTCTTGTAAAATGAAAAATCACTTCTCCTCTTGAAAAAATAAAATCAAGAGCTAGGGTTCACAAAAAATTATGAAATTAGATTCATGGAACTCATAAGAAGGAGTGATTTGTATCTATGAAAGTTTTAGGGGTTGTGACACGTCTAGGCCAATGTCACTTAAAGGTTGGAAACTGGGATTAGGGATTGGTTAAAATTTAGGTGACAACAGGATACGGCATCAGTTTCTTCATATTTCTCATGTGATGGGGTATCATTGGGCGAACTTTGGGGTTGTGTGATGCGGTTTTGGGAAGCGCAACATTGCATTGTCCATGAGGGATGGAACAGGTCACTTTGGGCTAGGCTCGATCGAGCTTCTAGTTGATGGGTAGGTTGCGATATGGACGTAAGAAGAGACTGCGAAAGCGGTGTGGGATTTTGTGGTGTGTAAGCCAAGATAGGAGGAGAGAGTGACGATGCGTGCACATGTGTCTCTGTGCATATGAATGTATAGGAAAGGAGCAAATTGATTTGGGGAAGAAAGTGTTTTGGAGGTTAATTAATATTTAATTAAATAATTATTAATCTCAAAACTTATAAAATTAATATCTTCTCCATTTGAGGTCCAATCGAGACGACATCTTTTGTGTTGAGCTCGTAGAAGTGTTATCTACGCACTGAAGTTTATCTTATTAAGTTTGGAGCAAGTGAAATTTAAGCAAAAATTAAATGCCATTTAATTTTAGATCAAGTCGGAATACTGAAGCGTTAGTTGGAATATTTGATGAGTTAACTCACTTTGGTTGAACACTATATGATACATGTGTTGTTATAAAATATTGTTTGTATGCTTGGATTATTTATTTGGTTGATTTACTGCTTTGGAAGCACATATAAACTGAAATACAAGGAATTATGTAGATAAATCCAGATTCCTACTCATTGTTTATTTTAAATTTCAGTTATATACTTGTTGTATAAATTGTTGAATGCCAAAAATATTGGATGTGACATTGATATGTGTTATAATTTGAACCTTTTTAGTGATAAAGGTAGTAGTAACATTAATTAATTTCTATGGCAGCCATTGACCTCATTATGGTATTTTGGAAATACTATTATTTGCTGTTTGGATTTGAAGTTGATTTTGATTTGGAGAGTGATTTTGAATGTGACCTTTGGAATTTTCTATGGTATTTTATTTTGAAGTAGTTTTAGAAATTCCTTACTTTTTAAACCTTTTTGCTAGTCTTCTCTAATTTATATGAAAATGTTTTAAAAGCATTTTGAAAAGTATTTATTTTAAAAAAGTTAATATAGTAACAGATGTTTATTTTAAAGAAAAAGGAGAATTTATCTTTTATAATAATGTAATTCTATTTTAAAGAAAATGGGAATACTTTGGAATAAACATTGCGTGAAAGGATTTATAGAAAATATTGTGTGGAAAGGGATATTTATAAATGGTATTTTATAAAGAAAATGGAAGATTTATAAACAATATCTTACAAAAAGGGAAGTGATATCATTATGATAAATCGAAATATTAAACCACAGTTATTGATTTTTGGCGATATATGGAATGATCGGTTTATGAAAAGCATTTAGCCCTATCTCAAAATGAAGATTTATGAAAATTATATGAGACTTAAATTTGGCAATGTATAAAAGGAGATTTAAAAGTAAATTTAAAGATTTATAAAAGAAATTTTATAAATATAATAGAGATGTATAAAAGAAGTCCTTTAAATAAATTAGGAGATTTATAAAAAATGTTGATAAATATAATAGAGCTTTATAAAAGAATTTTTTTAAATTGAAAGGAGATATAGAAATGAGGTATATAAATGTGATTTATAAAAAGAAATTTTATGAAAAAAAGAGATTTGATTTCTATAAATGATCATTTTAAATTATGATGGTATGGAAAGTATTCTTTTCATACTTAACACCAAATTCCGAGGTAGGAAAGCTTGTCCCTATCCTAAGAATTATAAATATATGTCGAGTTAAGAATAGTACATTAACTCATCTAACTTCATTGTTAACCGAGGGATAACACCAGTTTGAAATCGGGAAGTAGTGGTTAGTATATTTGGTCTAATTTCTCTACAACCCTGTTACTTACACCAAAAGTGTTTTGAGTTAGTATTGTCAATGTTTCCAAATGATATTTGTCTTAACCTAAATAAGTAAGGTTTTGAAAGTCAGAAATCTTTCTTAAAATTTTGTGAATATACTTACACCGTTGATATAAGTATATAGAGAAGTTTTGGAAGTATTGAAAGCGAAATGGATTATGGATATATTTATACCATCGAGATAAGTATATAAATATTTTCAAGTATTGAAAAGAATTGAGAGGGTTTGTGGATATGTCTTTTGAAAATGGCATTTTAATAGGAATATTTGAAAAGAGATTTTAATTAATGGAAGGATTAGTTAAAGAGGCTTAGTGGATGCTCATGTGCTTAACTTGGGTTGGCTTCCATATGAAATTAAATATCTGATTAGATTGTTTGTTTATTTGGTAGTTAATTAACCAACCATCAAATCTTAGCTAGTTTTAAAACTCTTGATTTTTAGTTCAGAGAAGCCGGATCAGATAAACATGAGTTATCCAAAAATCATTTCAAACCGACATAAGCATTCGAATTTGATGACATCATGAAGATGATGGAAATCTAAGATGGAATTCTTTGAAATGGAAGGGATGCTTACTATTAATCTTGGGGTTGATTCCTAAATGGATGTAGTAGAAGTAGTGCTTTCAGTTTGTTTATATTCTAAACAATTTGTATGGATGAATGCTGACATTGCATGACTGCCTGGAGGGCAGTGTTAACATTCCATGTGGGATTTGCTAAAAAGGTAAAACGTAACCTTAAGCCTCACAACCAGTAATGACTAAAACAAGGATATGCTGCAAGGATATGTGGTTTGTTACCATTAGAGTAAGATCATCACTTGTGTCTAGGTCGATATTTATTGGTGGTTTATGTATGCTGGGCACACAGAAACAGTTTTTAAGTTCGTAGCCGAGTGATTACCATATTTGGTACTATCCAGGAAAGGGTAGGTCAATCTTGCCAATCGAGGGTTGCAAGGTTTATAACCTCGATACATTTTAATTGGAGTGTACTGTGACCGACGGTACCCAATAGCCCTGTCATTGATGGAATCCATTTTCTAATACATGCCTTATAGACTTACTTGCATACAAAATATGGTGGAATGTGAGATGCAAGCATTTCAGTTATGTTGTATATTTATTTTAAACCCTAAACATTATTAATATCACTGGATTTTCTAATAAAAATGGTTTGGTTATCATAAGGTAAAACCACGTTCATGTTTATATGTGACGTGGTCTTACAAGATACCTTTATTTTTGAATGGTTTTATGATATGATTTTAGTTCCTCATGCTGGTTTACTAGACTAATCCGAGAATTATTTTCTTATAATGATTGGGTTAGCTCAAGTATATTTCACATATAGTTATGGATGCCTTAAAGCTTTATGAGACGAGCTAGATGCCTCCAAGACGTATTCACGTATCTTTTATTTCCGCTGCATTTCTTATATTATATTTATTAGCATTTGTGAGGATGGGCTGTTATAACTGTCCAAGCCGATGATAAATTAGTTAATTTGATTGATGTATATAAATTACAGTTTTTTTTTGTAAAGTTCATGTGTATAATATATATTACTTTTCACGATGTAAGATTGCGTTCTGTCTTTTCTTCCTTTCACCCTAACAATCTGTCTTTCCGGCACTTGAATGCTCGGCATAGGAATACCGTGGATGTATTAATGTCGACTTTTGAGGGTCCAAAAGGTGGATATTACATATACAAACAATAATATTATAAAATATTAACATCTATAAACCAAACATAAACGTGTGATCACACATATAAAATCACATCAAATATTATCGAATTGAAACAATATCAAATGGACGAATCATCCATATTTGGAATCATCATCAAAGTTCATAAATCATCAAACATGAGATGTTATCAAATTTATCTCCCAATCTCGGATAATAAAATACTATCATCAAAACAGTGTAAAATAGATCATTTGACTGTAAAATATATGGCACATACCCATCAATCAGATATAACAAAAGATATGAGAATCCGCTATACTCTGGACACCTATCCATATATAATCTCATCTTCTCATATATAAATAAAAATATAGCATGACGAGGAATTGTCAGGCTCGAAGTCTCAAGTAGCATCATATGAACATAAATATGTGGGTCGCCTAACCCATATCTATCTTAAGTGAGGTGTATCAATAGAATGTACCAATCTACCACCCTGTTAGAACCAAAAGGGAGACTGATGGTCATTTACCCGCTCTAGGAGCCCTGGGTCACCTAACCGAATATGCTCCAAGATTCTTCGATTACCTCGACAAACATTGTAACACATATCTACCAGTGGCTCATCAACGTGTAGCCTCAATCACGAACCTACTTTACCCTAATCGATAACAGACTGTTGGCTTATGCGACATAATAAAGGGGCTATAAGGCACCTACCTTATGGGTCCCCTAACCCAAATACTATGATGCGGGGCACCTACCTCATGAGTCACCAATCCAAATCATATGATGCGCATCAAATATAATATCAAATAAAAAGGTGTTGCAGATCCAAGGCGCAACCCCTAGATCAGTCCTTTAGGGTGGATTTTAGCCTCTGGTCCTCTCCAACGCCAGTAAAAGGAGTACATCATGATAGTAGTAAAACCCCCATCTATACCCATACTACTCAACAGTACTGCATCGAAATACTATCGAATAATACAGAAAATGAGGCGATATGGGGTACACACGTGAATATTCCCATGGGCTAACATTGGTATGTATTAAAACATCGAATAAATAGCTCATCTATACATACATAGTATTGGAACAAAGAAATAAACATGTGTGCCTCTAAGACATAACGATACATAATATACCGAAAATAACAGAGAATACAAAGTCGATCACAACAATAATATATTATATTGGATATACAAGGCATGTTTAATATACATCACATGAATATACATACAAAATTCTATACAATACATGTATCATACTGAATACTAATCTCCTCTATGCCTAAAAATACAAGCTGGTCTCATAGTCCCTGTACCTGAAATGTCTCGGACTGAACCGAGTATTATATAAATAACATATGGGTCAGAGTATAACTAAATCAAGGGCACACACACACATATAATCAGTACATGCATAGAATGATGACATCAATAACACTAATGCAATCATCTTTAATATGGAAGGCATCAATCAAAACATCCACAAAGATGTCATCACCCATTTAGAAACTCATCAAAGTAGAAATCATAGAATCAATATCGAATGAGTGAATCAAGCATATCAAGAAAACATCAATAAATCTAGAAATATTAATAAATGACATATCACCAAGGATAATCGGGCTAGTACGAAGCACTACCCATGTATAATTCTCAATCTCGATAAAACACCATCAATTCACTAAAATAAATATGAAATATGTAATAGCCCTGTATTTTGTGATTATTTTAACTCTCTATTTTGATTATTTTAATTGAAATTCCTGATTTAAAAACTTTATTTTATTTATAGATAAAACTTTATTTTATTTATTAAAATGAATAATTTTGTTATTTTAAATATTAATTTTGATTTGTATGTGAATTATAATTTCAAACCTGAATATATTGAATATTTCCAGAAAATGTGAATTTTGGTCAATCTGGTCAAACTGGTCAAACTTTGACTTTTAAATTTAAAATTTGAATATTTTCAAATTTGAATTTCATCTTTTATTATGAAAATAAATAAAATTTCAAGAATATTGCTTTTCATTTCGTTGGAATCCGATTTATATTGTGAAAGTTATGCTTTTTACCATATTGTGTGTAAATTGTTTTATTTAACAAAATTATTTATTTTAAATTATATAAATAATATTTTTATTTGTTCCAATTTGTGTATATATGACATGTTATGCATTTATTTTTATTTTCAGAACATGTTTAAAGTGTTGTTGTAATTTTTCTATGTTCATTGTACTTTGTTTAAAAAATTTAAACGCTAGTTCAATATATTAGCTATTTTCTTCATTATTTTCAATTTTTCCTTAAATTATATTTTAATTTTCTTTTTCACTTTATTTGTTCATCTTTTTTTAATTTACTGAAAATTTTATTTGTTAAAATGAATAAAGGAAAAGAAATATAAAGAGTCAAAGACCTTTCATTTCCTTGTGTTTTTTCATTTAGCCTTTTGCCTTCTCACTCTTTCCGTTGCCTTTTCATCTTTAGCCGTCCTTTTCTTTTGTATTGCCGTGACTTCTCATTCACATTCTTATGGATTTGTTCCTTCTCATCACTCAACTCATGGTTATGGTAGAAAAAAAGAAAAAAATAATGGCTTCTCTTTTTTTCTCAGTTTCTCCTCTATTCCTATTGATTTGGCTTACTCTTCTTCTAGGCTTTGCTCGGCCCCACTCCACCACCTTCGTCTCCTCCGACCATCACCACCACCATACACGGTAGCCATCATCTCCCTTCCCCTTGTCCAGATCTGACCATGCCTTCGTATTGAGCCAATACCACAAAATTTTGCACAAATGCCTTGAAATAATGCCTAGACGAGCCAAGTTTCACCACCACCTTCACATATCACCTTGGCCACCACACTAGTACCACCCCCACCTACCTACACCACCTCTAGACATCACTTCAGTTCTGACCATACCTGAAGTATGTAGGGCCGAGCCCAAAACTTGGCATAGCCTAGCCAAATGGTGCACCAAAACCATCCTATTTTGCCATGACCCTTTGCCTTCTTCATATGTAACTTCTACCATCATCTCCACTTGTAGCCGCAACTATATGATGCCTTAACCCGAGCTTTAGCACCTTTATAGCTGAGCATATGAAACCTATAGCCAAGCAATTAGAGTGACTAAAGCAAGGTCTAATCATTCTTGTCTTTGTTGCTTTGTATTTCCATTTATTTCAATGCTGTTTTGGTTAAATATTCATGTATATATTGTCTGTTGTTTTGGTTGTTTACAAGATCATACCTTGGCTCTCTCTAATCATTTGAATCCATAGTTATGCTGTGTCGTTCCATATCGTGTTTTTTTGGAATTCATTTGTGTAGTTTAACTTGCTAACTCCAGCTTGAAAAGGTGAGTCTTTCTCACTCTGACATATTTACTTATGAAATGGTGAATCGATAACAAGTATTTAGTAATTAAAATTTTTTATGCAAGCAAATGATGATTTTATGATATGCTATGCCATGTTATTACCATGTTAAACTGTTAATTATCGCATGACATCTGATATATGACATTATATTGTGACATTGACATTGTTTATACTGTTTATTTATTTATGATCACACTGCAAGTTCCCTGTTAAAATAGAATCACTATGGATTGAAATGATATATAACCGAACGGACTTTAGAATAGGGAAAAATCAATATGGGCTGAAATGATAGGCCTGAGCGATTTTTATTTAGTTTTATTTATTTGGGATTGCGGGTTTGAAATGATAGAACCCGGGTTTTCTTTTTAAACTGCGGATTGAAATGATATATATCTGTATCACTTGACCTAGGTTATAAAATTATATACAGGCCCCATGGTAAATTTTTAAATGATTTTATTAAGATATTTATTTTGTAAAAGTATGAAATTTTGATTAAAAAATATATATTTTATGGTTTTGGGAAGGTTAAATCTTAAGTTTTTAATTTGTGAATTTAAGTATGTAAATTTGAAATAAATGTGATTTTCGACTTTAAATTTTATTTTAAAAAAATGTAAGTAAATAATGGAAATTAAATTTAAAGTTTGAAATGATATTTAAAGTAAAATGCCAAGTTTTATTTAATTTATAAGTTAATAAATAGTGAAATTTTGACTTAATAAATGAATTGAGTTTTAAAAATTGAACATTTGTGTTTAAAATTTTATTATGATAAATCATATGTTAAAATGATTTAAATATGAAATTTTGAAGTCTAGAAATATGATTTATAATTTTAAATAATAAGAATTGAAGTTTTTTTTTGTTTTTGAAAAGTTAAAATAAAATCTAAAATTTTATTAACAGCATTTCCTAAAAATGTTGTAGTCTTATGACAACATTTTAAATGCTGTTGTTTTGAATGTAACTATGTTTGAAATAACTAAATATCTATTACAGCATTTCATAAATGCAGTTATTCTTGAACTAACTATTTTGGAAACTATAAGCTACGATAGCACTTATAAATGCTGTCGTTACCATATTTTGTCAATCTTTTGAAATGTTATAGATTTTAACACTGTTTGTGTTATATTTTAAAGTGTTAAATGATTTAACTATTGGATTTGATTTTTCTGAAATATAAGGAATTTTGAATATAATTTAATATTTAAATTTTAAGGAATTTACATTGAGTTTGAATTTAAATAAGGTTTACTTGGTTATGTGTTAAATTGAATGAAATCAAATGAGATAAATGAAATTTTGAATGGAATTTTGAAATGTATTTTGTAACGATATTTGAAATAATAAATGAATGACATATTAGATTTTTAAATGATATCTAAATTTGAATATTTGAAATTGAATTCAAATAATGATTTGATAATGAGGTTTTGAAAGGATATGATATTTTGATGATTTAAATGGTTTGGAAATGATTTGAACTTTATTTTGAGAAAGAATATGAATTTGGAATGATGTTTGATTTTGATAAATGAATATTTAAAGTTTATATTTGTATGAAAAGATATTTCAAAACTAAGTAATAATGAAGTTAAATTTAAGATATATGAAATTGTAAAATTTAGTTTTGAAATGTGGGATATTAAAGCTTTGAAGTATATTAAAAATTTAATAGTTTATTTTGTGGATCAAATCTATATTTAAATTGATAAGATTTGAAATGTTTTGTAAAGAAACTGAATTGAATTGAAACTGATGGTTTGATTTAAATTAAATTGGAAATTTGAAATTTTGGTTTAATTGAATAAATTTGTAAAATGTAAAGAATTAAAGGAATGTTCCATGATTTCAAATGTTTGATTTCAAAATTTTATGATTTTCAAAGTGTAACGATTTCAAGTATTTTGGTTTCGGAAAAGTTATAACTTTGAAAGTATTATAATTTTTTGAAAGGTGAATGTGACGCCCCACCTCTATACCCACGCTAGCCAAGAACATTACGGTGAATGCTGTCGACTAGCACGGAGAATAAGGCTGTTGAGGAGCGACCATCCGTGTAATTTCTTTGCGCGAGCACCGGTATGTCAGATAATATAACATGCATTCTATTTCAAGAGGAAATCCGACATACCGACACAAACTCAAAGCTACTACACGGTGGCTATATAAATCCTTCGGAAAACAAATATAGAAATAAGCATAACACAAATCAGTCACAGACAATTCATATCACAAAGGCGGAAAATAGATATGAATATTACACTAACAAGTGTACATCAGAGTAGTGGTCTAAAAAGATCCACAATATCACAAAAGAATAGTTACATGAACTACACAAAAGAATAAGTATACATTATGGAGTCTATATCTCAAATGTATACAACAAAAACTACTAATCTAAGTAGTTAACCAAAAGCAAGAGAAATCAATCCCAAGAGAGAAGTTAAGCAGAAGCACATGTAACATCTCGGTCTGACCCGAGTATTATTTAATAAGAAAATAATAAACGGATCAGACCGAGATGTTACAGGTGCTTCTGCTTGACATCTCTCTTGGGATTGATTTCTTATGACGACCCAAACTCGATGTTCGATAAACAACACCAAATTTTGCATCGCCGGAGCTTATAACAACAATTAGATGAATATAAAACAGCGGAACAGAGTCAATATCATAAATATCATCACAGTTACAACATCAACATAATATCCATACTACAACAGAGTATATAATACATACATACATCATAACTCCTAGTACAACATCATAATCATACAATAGTGATCATATATCCAAAAATTCTCAAATTGAGAGAGATGATAACGAACTCCCAAAAGCTAACACCTGAAATCTCCAATAGCTCCTAAGATATCTCCAAGATAAGAGCTCCAAAATACTGCTACTCCAAAATATAGAAACCTGCTACTAGGCTGCCCGTGTGGAAATAATGGGCACCCAGAGTTTAGGAAAGAAAACAATAAACTCCGGATCAGTCATGGGACTGGTGTGAGTAAACAAAAACAGTTGCATTTAATAAAAACAAGATTTATAAAAGAATTTTTTCGGAATGCTTTTAAAAATGGAACTACCATAAGACCTCCCGCCACACACACAATGCAAACGCAGAATTGGAGGAGATTTCTTCTTATGATAGTTAAATATGCTTGATACGAGAAAAGAATTCTTTGATATTATTATTAGTTCATAGTGAGGAAAACATTTCCAAAGTAGAATATTAATCTTAGCCAGCATAGACATTTCGAACTATGCCTACTATAGCTACCATCTAAACAGTGGTGACCACCATAAGTAAATGGCAGGTTCTACAACTAAAACTGTACAGGGTTTCGTATTGGGAATTGGATTTCCAACAAATGGTCAGGCCAAGGAACTTCCCATTGCCACATGAGAACGCCTCTGGAAGGACGTCCCCGAGAACCAAACCGGATCTCTACCAACACAAGGCCGGGTTACCCCTAACTGGGTAACTACTGACACGAGTATGCCATCTCCCGGTTGTAACCAACCTTTAACCGGGGCCCCAGCAACAAATCACAAAATCATATATATATATATCTGTGATATCAACATAAGTTAAGTATCTGGGCTCCATACCATGATACCACTTCTATCCAGAAGGAAATGCACATACCCTAAGGGGTGCTACCCCCAATAACCTTGCTGCATCTTTCCTGTTTCGACCATTTCGGGGTGTGAGGTCCGACGAAGTCACGTCCACAAAAACACGCTTTATACAAAAGCTGTTCTTTGGGTCAACAAATGATCATAGAAATGATCACCAAGACAGACGATCAAATAAATGATCCTATCACAAATGATCAACACAATGATCATTTCATAGCAACACTCAGCATGTCACATTACCAAATTGGGAATATATTGCTGATAACCTTCAACTACATAACCTCTGAGCTCGTACGTCTCAGAGAAGGGTGTTAAGCTAAGAGAATAAATTCTCCGCCACCAACAGAAATATATTTGAAAGAAATCGGCTTTATATCTCAATTTGTAATGTCAGACAGACTATCCATACAAGTCTGTTCCGGGCTCGAACAGAACCGAAGGCACTTCCAAAGAAGTCCTTGCAATCCGGATATCCACAATCCTGATCGGATTCCCCATCACATATGGAGAACTCTATACCGGAGCAACTCGGTGCAGAGTCAATCGACAGGTCATCCTATCGCTCTCGCAAATACCCGGTCTTCAACACCGGTCTTCAATTGCTATCCATAACGTCGAATCACATATTCGAAATGGGTTATACGACCCAAAGGTCCCTTCCCGGCTAATTCGAATAGTGAGTGTCAAATTTTAAAACATGTGGATGTCATTCACAAATATTCACAGGTTCGATGTGGGTTTCGGATAACAAATGGAAATCCGATTCCCTGTCGCATCGAAGTTTTAAATGTCGTTTTACGGACAACAGGGCTTTCACATCAATACAGAGCAAATCACAATTACAGTGCAGTACATGGCAATTTACGTCACATAGCATCACAATCAGAACAGAAATATCAATACGGTGCACAACAATAGTTAATTATTTATCAATCAAAGCGAATGAGATAAATTATCCAAATAATCATTTTATCGATTATTTTAAATCATGGATTTATTATTCTGAATGATTAATTAATTTATCTTTACCATCTTGATACATTGATTATCCCTTATTTGGTTATTTTAATTAATCGTCAACTTAAATTAATCAACTTAATTAATATAATCAACAAACTCTTAATTTCAAATTTATTTGAGTACTTAATTGTTTATCAAATTAATTTTAATTACAAATTTTAAATCATTCTAAATCTCTTTTCCAAACTATTAATATAAATTGTTTACCTTAGTTATCATTTGAAAATTGCTTATACTTTAAGAATTTATTTATTGTTACATTTAAATTTAATGTAAATAAATTTTTAAATCTTTCTTTTTAAATTTAATCATTAAATTAAAGAGTTAATTAAAATTTAATTTTAAACTTTCCTTGCTTAATTTAAAGAATTTACAAATTCTAATTACCATTTGTTTTCATATTTTATTTACAAATATCATTTGTTTATTCAGAAAACAAATTTTTTACTTATGTTCAAAAATTTGGTTGAAACTGGGTTTGCTGCTTTCACTTACTCACCCGAGGCTTGCTTCGGGTCATCCCCGATAAAAACAGCACCCTGCTTCGAGTTTTTAACCAACTAACCCGAGTACTAAAATTTTTTCAAAATTTGTTTAAGTTCCAAAATTAACCACGCTACAACCCAGCACAACTCGAGTCTTCCTTCGAGTCTCCACCCCACTTTCCCGAGAGTGACTTCGGGTCACACTGCTCTCTTCCCCCAGATCTCACTACTGACACACGACTACTGCACGTACACATGCACGGTCGACTTCACCACCGTGGGACGGTGCTGCAGCCATCCACAAGTCGCTCTCCACTCCCCAAAAACAGTACGAACACCCAAAGTCTCGAATTTAATTCAAAAGCAAAATCGTGACGTCTCGACCAAATAACCCAGAAACACATCATCAGGAAACGAGCCTGCGCCACCTCCTCTGGTCATCAGAGGCCACGAAAGTTGGTCAGGAGCTTCGCCTTGATCAGATACTCCTATTCCCACCGGCGGCTCGAAGTCCGATCGCCTATTTATGGCGCGGCACCCTCTTTTCTGACACGAACGAAAATGGGTTCTTAAACCCTAGTTCGATCTCGTGTTCGAAAATTTTAGTTTTATAAATTACATTTGTATTTTTCCAGTAATCATGATCGTCATATCTTGCTGCCACCACGAATTCGAGGCCTGCCATTGCTTGGATCATCAGAGCTCGACGAAAATGAATTTTTTTAATCAACCCAAAAATCTCAATAAAGACTTGATGAAAAATTTGATTTTTTTATCTCAATAAAGACTAGTGAATCAAATTCCCCTGCTTGCTTTTATTACTAAAATAAGGTACAGGTTGACAACAATTTTAACTTGTTTAATTTTTATTTTTTTCAGAAGCAAAAAGAGGGAGAGAGTGTTTGGTTTTCTTTGGCATGGTATTGCTCTGCATACAGGACTTTAAACATGCCTGTGTGACACTGTAACTCTGTTTGTTACAGGAAAACAAGACACTAGCCCATTTTTTCCATCCAACTTGAAGCCATTACATTATACAGGAATTTAAGCACAAAGATTTTGAATAAACATAGGTTTACTCACCTGACAAATGTTTAAACAGAGGCTATATATTGATTTCCTTTGAACTGCAGCTTGATCCTCTTCTCTTTTCTTCTTTCAGTAATTTGCCTTTCAACTTGTAATATATAAAGTGATAATCTTCTTTCCTTTTTAATTTCTATTTTTCTTTGCTATTTTTTTTCTTTAAATAAAAAGTTTTTAAACGAGATGATGCACAGGTTGATATATATATAGAAGTATACAAAGTAAGGGAGATAGGCAAGTTTTAACCAAAGTACTGAAACATTTATTTTGCATAGTGGCTTTATACAGGCTTTTGTACTTCACATGCTTTCCTCCTTTCTTCAAGGGAGGCTGAAGAGTAAACATTTAATACAAGCATGTATTTACAGTCAATGTCTTACTTGATGTTACTAGAGTAATGGCATTAAATGAAGCATTAAATGGAAGCATGTATACAATGCTCCTTTGCCTCTTTCTATACTTACAGCATAGTGTTATTTTAGATTTTCTTTTATATGTATAGTTTATATTTGTTCACTCTTTTGTTACCTTGTTTAAATTATTTGTTTATTTGTTCTTTTCTTTGTTCATTTGTTTATTTGTTTAATTATTTGTTTATTTGTTTAATTATTTGTTTATTTGTTTAGATGTTAGATTATAATTATGTGATTTATTACAATATACATTTTCTTAAATTTTATTTCTATTCAAAATTTAACTTATTAATATTTAATCTATAACTTATATTTCATTTTTAAGGCTTAAACAATTTCTTGTTTTGTTGCATATTTCATTCACCATTTATCTAATTCCATATAACTTTGCAATATTGATTTTTTTTTCTACAATAGTTTATTTTCTTTTGAAATTCTCAAATTTAAATTCAAAAGTTCAAACAATTTAACAAATTTTATATCCAAAATTTTCGGGATGTTACAATATCCCCTCCTTTAGAAAATTTCGTCCTCGAAATTGAAAGAGAGAGAAACGTAAACAAATAACATACGAATTCAGAAACAAGGAAATGACTTACAGTTTTAAGTCGATATGTCAATTCTGCATTTGGGATATGATTTCTTCATATTATCTTCGGTCTCCCAAGTACAGTCCTTTGGATCGCCACTCCATTTAACTTTGACCAATTTCACAATTTTGTTCCTCAATCGCTTCTCATCACGATCAACAATTTTTATCGGTTCCCTTCTAACTGCCAAGTTGGGAGTGATTTCAAGATCCTGCTGAGCAGCTTCTTCAATAATATCATCTGGATCGTGCACATACTTCCGAAGATTAGAAATATGGAACACATCATGTACGCCAGACAACCAGCTGGGTAACTGCACTCTATATGCTAGAGGACCAATCCTTTCCAGAATAGGAAAAGGACCAATATAACGCGGTGCCAACTTTCCAGTTTTCCCGAATCTCAACACACCCCGCATCGAAGATACTTTCAAAAATACAGAATCTCCAACTTGAAATTCCAAATTCCTCCTTCGACGGTCATAGTAGCTCTTCTGACGGCTTTGGGCAGTTAATAACTTCTTTCGAATAAAGTCTACCTTCTCAGTGGCTTCTTTTATCATATCCGGTCCAAGAACAAGTCTGTCACCTGATTCGATCCAGCATGTAGGTGATCGACACGGACGACCATATAAAGCTTCGAAAGGAGCCATTTCAATACTGGCCTCATAACTGTTGTTATATGAGAATTCAACCAGATGCAAATGGTCCTCCCAAGAACCACCAAAATCATGAACACAAGCACGCAGTAGGTCTTCTAAAATTCGATTGACCCTTTCAGTCTGTCCATCAGATTGTGGGTGATAAGCAGTACTGAAATTTAATTTCGTTCCCAATGCATCCTGAAATGCTTCCCAAAATCTACTAGTGAAGATCCGGTCACGATCACTCACTATACTACTGGGAATACCATGGAGGCGAACAATTTCCTTTATATATATACCTGCCAAGCTTGCTGCAGTCCGAGTAGATTTAACTGGAATGAAATGAGCATTTTTGGTTAGACGATCCACAATAACCCAAATCGCTTCATTGCCTTTCTTGGTACGAGGCAATCCATCAATGAAATCCATTGATACCTGATCCCACTTCCATTTCGGTACTTCCAAAGGTTGAAGTAAACCGGCCACTTTCTTTTGGTCGCTCTTGATTTGCTGACAAGTAGCACAGCGACTCACATAAATAGATATGTCTCTCTTCATTGTCTTCCACCAGAATGTCCTTTTAACATCACGATACATTTTGTTGACTCCTGGATGGATGTTGAATTTGGACTTGTGGCATTCGTCCAATACTTCACGTTTCAATTCTGGAATGTCAGGGACACAAATTCTGCCCTTCATCCTTATAACTTCTCTATTATCTATCTCAAAACTAGTGTCTTCTCCTTGGCAAATTCTTTTATGGATTCCTCGAAGAAACTCATCTTCTTTCTGCCGTCTTACAATCCTTTTGAGAAGAGTAGGAGTGATAACAAGATAAGCAAGAACAACATAACTTCTGCTTAAAGCATCAGCAACCACATTGGCTTTCCCCGGCGTATACAAAATATCTAAGTCATAAGATGCCAGAAATTCCAACCAATGTTGTTGTCGCAGATTCAGATCCTTCTGGGTGAAAAGATATTTCAAGGATTTATGGTCGGTGAATAATTCGAATTTTTCACCTAAAACAAAGAGAATTTATTAGGTATATTTCTTTAGTCAAATTAGTTTCATAAATTGTTAGGAAAGCTGAAAAGATTCTTACCCAGAAGATAATGTCGCCATATTTTCAAAGCGAAAACAAGGGCCAAAAGTTCCAAATCATGCGTCGGATAGTTTTTCTCATGCGGACGTAATTGTCTACTCGCGTAGGCAACCACCTTTCCATTTTGCATTAATACTGCACCTACCCCTTCACCACATGCATCAGTATAGACAGAAAGGCCTCGGTTCCCGTTAACAATAGTGAGAACAGGAGCAGTGGTCAATCTCTTTTTCAACTCTTGAAAAACTTCTTCACATTCTGAAGTCCAAATGAACTTTGCATTTTTCATTGTTAACTTAGTCAGTGGACTAGCCAACTTAGAAAAATCGTGAACGAATTTTCGGTAATAGCCTGCTAAACCCAGAAAGCTTCGAACTTCTCTTGGAGTAGTGGGTTGTTTCCAATCAAGAATAGCGGATATTTTGCTAGGATCTACTGAAATTCCTTCTTCATTAACAATATGGCCAAGGAATTTGACTTCATTGACCCAGAAGTGGCATTTGGAAAATTTTGCAAATAGAACATTTCTCCTTAAAATTTCCAATACAATTTTAAGATGTTCGGCATGTTCTTCTTTAGTCTTAGAATAGATCAAAATATCATCAATGAATACGAGCACAAATTTATTCAAAACTTCCCGAAACACACGAGTCATAAGATCTACGAAGTATGCTGGAGCATTGGTTAGCCCGAAAGGCATAACTAACCATTCATAGAACATATTAGGACCTCTGAAAGCAGTCAAATGGACACAATCTTCGACGATTCGTAATTGATGGAATCCCTGAGCTAGATCCATTTTTGAAAAGAAACGAGTGCCATGAAGTTGGTCGAATAGATCATCAATTCTGGGCAGTGGAAATTTATTTTTGAGAGTTTGTTTATTCAGATCTCGGTAATCTACACACAATCTCAAAGATCCGTCTGATTTAGCAACAAATACGACGGCTGAGCCCCATTCAGAAACACTGGGTCGAATTAATCCTTTTGCTAGTAGCTCATCAGTTTGATGAACCAATTCAATCTTTTCCCTGGGTGCCATCCTGCGACTTGCGTGAACAACAGGACGAGTATTAGGTACAAGATCGATTCGGAATTCTATTTCTCGATGAGGAGGTAAAGATTTCACTTCTTCAAATACGTCGGAAAAATCCCGAACAACAGGTATAGACTGCAAAGTGGGTTCAAGACTTCCCAAAGTATACATCAATCTATCTCTCCTTGGACTTGGATCTTCACAAGAGATTTCAATAAAATTTCCAAGGCTTGTTTTGATTAAAACTGTCCAATTACTACACTCCAATATAGCTTCGTATCTCGATAACCAGTTCATACCGAGTAAGATTTCAAATTCATTAAATTCGAGAACAAAAAGGTTGATAGGAAATTTATAGCTAGCACATGAAATAGGAACTCTCTTACAATATGAACTAAGATTTGCGGGACCTCCAACCGGATTTTTCACGCAAATAAGATCGTTAGCAAATTTAGTTTCAAGTCCTAATTCATTTACGGTTTGTTGGGAGATAAAGCTATGTGAAGCTCCTGTATCAAATAAAACTCTAACAGTTCTATTATTAATAGTAAGGTTACCTTCCAAAACTCTTTTCCCTTTATCAGCTTTTGAAGTCGAGGGGTCCTTCTTAATCGCATAAACTTTTGCCACCTGCGCTGGCTTCATCACTGGGCAATCTTTAACTAAATGTCCCGGTTTATGACAATTGTAACATTCTTTAGCTGGCTTCTTCGGTTTTGGGCAGTCATTTGAATAGTGGCCTTTCTCTTTGCAGTTGTAACAAGTGACATTTTCTGTTGTGCTTCCTTGAATGCTCCTCTTCTTCTCATTGCCTTGCCAAGGTTTCTTGCCTCCGAATTTTCGCTTTTTATAATTTTGACTACCTGAATTACCTTTCTCCACAGTTGCTTCTTGTATATCAAGAGTAGCATACCTGTACCCCATATCTACTAAATCTGAAAAAGATTCTTTAACATGACCTGTCATTCTTCCATGATATTTCTGGTTCATTCCCCGGATAAACCTTTCGTTTTTCTTAAGAGGTGTGTTTAGCAATTCCGGGCCAAACCGAGATAGTTCGCTGAATTTATTCAAGTATTCTTCAAACGACAAACTTCCTTGTTTCAAATCCAGAAATTCCTGATACATTCTGGAAACTCCCGCCGATGGCATGTAACGTTTCTCAAACACTTCTTTAAAACGATCCCAAGTAAATTCTTCCTCGGGTTCATCTATAATGATGGTTTCCCACCAAGCTGAAGCTTCTCCTTGGAGTTGCCAAGAAGCTATAAGTCTTTTCTGCTCATCCTGCAGTTTTAGCCCTTTAAAAATCTTTTCACACGATCTTACCCAAGCTTGAGCGTCAATAATTGACTCTTTGCCAATGAACGGTTTGCCACCAAGCTTTTCGAACTTCTTATATAAATCAGCCAAGTCCGGCTGCTGCTGAATTTCTATTACTGCTTCTGCGGCTGGGGGAATTTGATTAGGTGCTGCGGCATTGCCTTGACCCCTAGCTCTTCCTCTGCGTCCACTCATTTTCACTATCTGAGATTAGTAAGAAAATTGATTTAGATATACAGACGAGATATCTTAAGGAATATCAGCAGTAAAAAGAAATAGACTAAGAAAATTTTAAAGTTTCAGTCTTGGTTATACTCATTCTAGGGTATACTTCACCCTATCTCTAATGAGCCATCTAATGTGTTATACTCCGTAGCTAACGTTCTTACTCAACCAACAGCTCCGATACCACTTGTGACGACCCAAACTCGATGTTCGATAAACAACACCAAATTTTGCATCGCCGGAGCTTATAACAACAATTAGATGAATATAAAACAGCGGAACAGAATCAATATCATAAATATCATCACAGTTACAACATCAACATAATATCCATACTACAGCAGAGTATATAATACATACATACATCATAACTCCTAGTACAACATCATAATCATACAATAGTGATCATATATCCAAAAATTCTCAAATTGAGAGAGATGATAACGAACTCGCAAAAGCTAACACCTGAAATCTCCAATAGCTCCTAAGATATCTCCAAGATAAGAGCTCCAAAATACTGCTACTCCAAAATATAGAAACCTGCTACTAGGCTGCCCGTGTGGAAATAATGGGCACCCAGAGTTTAGGAAAGAAAACAATAAACTCCGGATCAGTCATGGGACTGGTGTGAGTAAACAAAAACAGTTGCATTTAATAAAAACAAGATTTATAAAAGAATTTTTTCGGAATGCTTTTAAAAATGGAACTACCATAAGACCTCCCGCCACACACACAATGCAAACGCAGAATTGGAGGAGATTTCTTCTTATGATAGTTAAATATGCTTGATACGAGAAAAGAATTCTTTGATATTATTATTAGTTCATAGTGAGGAAAACATTTCCAAAGTAGAATATCAATCTTAGCCAGCATAGACATTTCGAACTATGCCTACTATAGCTACCATCTAAACAGTGGTGACCACCATAAGTAAATGGCAGGTTCTACAACTAAAACTGTACAGGGTTTCGTATTGGGAATTGGATTTCCAACAAATGGTCAGGCCAAGGAACTTCCCATTGCCACATGAGAACGCCTCTGGAAGGACGTCCCCGAGAACCAAACCGGATCTCTGTCAACACAAGGCCGGGTTACCCCTAACTGGGTAACTACTGACACGAGTATGCCATCTCCCGGTTGTAACCAACCTTTAACCGGGGCCCCAGCAACAAATCACAAAATCATATATATATATATATCTGCGATATCAACATAAGTTAAGTATCTGGGCTCCATACCATGATACCACTTCTATCCAGAAGGAAATGCACATACCCTAAAGGGTGCTACCCCCAATAACCTTGCTGCATCTTTCCTGTTTCGACCATTTCGGGGTGTGAGGTCCGACGAAGTCACGTCCACAAAAACACGCTTTATACAAAAGCTGTGCTTTGGGTCAACAAATGATCATAGAAATGATCACCAAGACAGACGATCAAATAAATGATCCTATCACAAATGATCAACACAATGATCATTTCATAGCAACACTCAGCATGTCACATTACCAAATTGGGAATATATTGCTGATAACCTTCAACTACATAACCTCTGAGCTCGTACGTCTCAGAGAAGGGTGTTAAGCTAAGAGAATAAATTCTCCGCCACCAACAGAAATATATTTGAAAGAAATCGGCTTTATATCTCAATTTGTAATGTCAGACAGACTATCCATACAAGTCTGTTCCGGGCTCGAACAGAACCGAAGGCACTTCCAAAGAAGTCCTTGCAATCCGGATATCCACAATCCTGATCGGATTCCCCATAACATATGGAGAACTCTATACCGGAGCAACTCGGTGCAGAGTCAATCGACAGGTCATCCTATCGCTCTCGCAAATACCCGGTCTTCAACACCGGTCTTCAATTGCTATCCATAACGTCGAATCACATATTCGAAATGGGTTATACGACCCAAAGGTCCCTTCCCGGCTAATTCGAATAGTGAGTGTCAAATTTTAAAACATGTGGATGTCATTCACAAATATTCACAGGTTCGATGTGGGTTTCGGATAACAAATGGAAATCCGATTCCCTGTCGCATCGAAGTTTTAAATGTCGTTTTACGGACAACAGGGCTTTCACATCAATACAGAGCAAATCACAATTACAGTGCAGTACATGGCAATTTACGTCACATAGCATCACAATCAGAACAGAAATATCAATACGGTGCACAACAATAGTTAATTATTTATCAATCAAAGCGAATGAGATAAATTATCCAAATAATCATTTTATCGATTATTTTAAATCATGGATTTATTATTCTGAATGATTAATTAATTTATCTTTACCATCTTGATACATTGATTATCCCTTATTTAGTTATTTTAATTAATCGTCAACTTAAATTAATCAACTTAATTAATATAATCAACAAACTCTTAATTTCAAATTTATTTGAGTACTTAATTGTTTATCAAATTAATTTTAATTACAAATTTTAAATCATTCTAAATCTCTTTTCCAAACTATTAATATAAATTGTTTACCTTAGTTATCATTTGAAAATTGCTTATACTTTAAGAATTTATTTATTGTTACATTTAAATTTAATGTAAATAAATTTTTAAATCTTTCTTTTTAAATTTAATCATTAAATTAAAGAGTTAATTAAAATTTAATTTTAAACTTTCCTTGCTTAATTTAAAGAATTTACAAATTCTAATTACCATTTGTTTTCATATTTTATTTACAAATATCATTTGTTTATTCAGAAAACAAATTTTTTACTTATGTTCAAAAATTTGGTTGAAACTGGGTTTGCTGCTTTCACTTACTCACCCGAGGCTTGCTTCGGGTCATCCCCGATAAAAACAGCACTCTGCTTCGAGTTTTTAACCAACTAACCCGAGTACTAAAATTTTTTCAAAATTTGTTTAAGTTCCAAAATTAACCACGCTACAACCCAGCACAACTCGAGTCTTCCTTCGAGTCTCCACCCCACTTTCCCGAGAGTGACTTCGGGTCACACTGCTCTCTTCCCCCAGATCTCACTACTGACACACGACTACTGCACGTACACGTGCACGGTCGACTTCACCACCGTGGGATGGTGCTGCAGCCATCCACAAGTCGCTCTCCACTCCCCAAAAACAGTACGAACACCCAAAGTCTCGAATTTAATTCAAAAGCAAAATCGTGACGTCTCGACCAAATAACCCAGAAACACATCATCAGGAAACGAGCCTGCGCCACCTCCTCTGGTCATCAGAGGCCACGAAAGTTGGTCAGGAGCTTCGCCTTGATCAGATACTCCTATTCCCACCGGCGGCTCGAAGTCCGATCGCCTATTTATGGCGCGGCACCCTCTTTTCTGACACGAACGAAAATGGGTTCTTAAACCCTAGTTCGATCTCGTGTTCGAAAATTTATTTTTATAAATTACATTTGTATTTTTCCAGTAATCATGATCGTCATATCTTGTTGCCACCACGAATTCGAGGCCTGCCATTGCTTGGATCATCAGAGCTCGACGAAAATGAATTTTTTTAATCAACCCAAAAATCTCAATAAAGACTTGATGAAAAATTTGATTTTTTTATCTCTAAAATCATCATTCCTACTAGTGATTCACATGGCATTATTAGAAATCAAATTCGTGAGGTTCGAATTTTATTGATATCTTGAGGTATAACTGTATTCACCTTTCCCTGTAAAAATGAATCAAATTCCCCTGCTTGCTTTTATTACTAAAACAAGGTACAGGTTGACAACAATTTTAACTTGTTTAATTTTTTTTTTTTTCAGAAGCAAAAAGAGGGAGAGAGTGTTTGGTTTTCTTTGGCATGGTATTGCTCTGCATACAGGACTTTAAACATGCCTGTGTGACACTGTAACTCTGTTTGTTACAGGAAAACAAGACACTAGCCCATTTTTTCCATCCAACTTGAAGCCATTACATTATACAGGAATTTAAGCACAAAGATTTTGAATAAACATAGGTTTACTCACCTGACAAATGTTTAAACAGAGGCTATATATTGATTTCCTTTGAACTGCAGCTTGATCCTCTTCTCTTTTCTTCTTTCAGTAATTTGCCTTTCAACTTGTAATATATAAAGTGATAATCTTCTTTCCTTTTTAATTTCTATTTTTCTTTGCTATTTTTTTTCTTTAAATAAAAAGTTTTTAAACGAGATGATGCACAGGTTGATATATATATAGAAGTATACAAAGTAAGGGAGGTAGGCAAGTTTTAACCAAAGTACTGAAACATTTATTTTGCATAGTGGCTTTATACAGGCTTTTGTACTTCACATGCTTTCCTCCTTTCTTCAAGGGAGGCTGAAGAGTAAACATTTAATACAAGCATGTATTTACAGTCAATGTCTTACTTGATGTTACTAGAGTAATGGCATTAAATGAAGCATTAAATGGAAGCATGTATACAATGCTCCTTTGCCTCTTTCTATACTTACAGCATAGTGTTATTTTAGATTTTCTTTTATATGTATAGTTTATATTTGTTCACTCTTTTGTTATCTTGTTTAAATTATTTGTTTATTTGTTCTTTTCTTTGTTCATTTGTTCATTTGTTTAATTATTTGTTTATTTGTTTAATTATTTGTTTATTTGTTTAGATGTTAGATTATAATTATGTGATTTATTACAATATACATTTTCTTAAATTTTATTTCTATTCAAAATTTAACTTATTAATATTTAATCTATAACTTATATTTCATTTTTAAGGCTTAAACAATTTCTTGTTTTGTTGCATATTTCATTCACCATTTATCTAATTCCATATAACTTTGCAATATTGATTTTTTTTTTCTACAATAGTTTATTTTCTTTCGAAATTCTCAAATTTAAATTCAAAAGTTCAAACAATTTAACAAATTTTATATCCAAAATTTTCGGGATGTTACATTTCTCTTGCTTTTGGTTAACTACTTAGATTAGTAGTGTTTGTTGTATACATTTGAGATATAGACTCCATAATGTATACTTATTCTTTTGTGTAGTTCATGTAACTATTCTTTTGTGATATTGTGGATCTTTTTAGACCACTACTCTGATGTACACTTCTTAGTGTAATATTCATATCTATTTTCCGCCTTTGTGATATGAATTGTCTGTGACTGATTTGTGTTATGCTTATTTCTATATTTGTTTTCCGAAGGATTTATATAGCCACCGTGTAGTAGCTTTGAGTTTGTGTCGGTATGTCGGATTTCCTCTTGAAATAGAATGCATGTTATATTATCTGACATACCGGTGCTCGCGCAAAGAAATTACACGGATGGTCGCTCCTCAACAGCCTTATTCTCCGTGTTAGTCGACATCATTCACCGTAATGTTCTTGGCTAGCGTGGGTATAGAGGTGGGGCGTCACAGCTTGGTATCAGAGCCAAACTTCGGAACAATATAGAATGCATGTTATATTATCTGACATACCGGTGCTCGCGCAAAGAAATTACACGGATGGTCGCTCCTCAACAGCCTTATTCTCCGTGCTAGTCGACAGCATTCACCGTAATGTTCTTGGCTAGCATGGGTATAGAGGTGGGGCGTCACAGTGAATATATGTTTGAAATGGAAATGATAAACTATTTTGATTTGAATATAGTTTTGAAATAAAAATGATTTTGGTTTCGAAGTATAAACTATTTTGATTGAATAAATAGTTTTGAAATAAAAATGGTTTTTGTTTTGAAGTATAAACTATTGGAAGGAATATAGTTTGGAAATGAAATGATTTGATTTTTGAAGTATAAACTATTTTTGAATGACCACGGCGTTATAATAACATTTGGTTGTTAAAGAGTCTGGGATCGAAAGCTGTCATACTCTCTGCCAACATCGAAAACCATTTTAACAACTGTGTATGCGGTGGAGATTCCAGAATGAAGTAGGTTGGTGGCGACGTTCTTGAGGTATATTACATGGACCCGACTCCCGTGAGTTGGCTTAAGTTGGCTAAAACAGGAGCGATCTCGGGCCAAAAGGGATAGCTCCTATGGTCGAACACATTCCTTCTATACTATACTCTTGCTTGTGGTTGATTTGATGGCCATCATTTGATTTTGATATGGGAGTGTGTTCCGAGGTGGGCGTATATGGCTGCTGCGTTACCACCAGCCCGTGTGCATAATTGGTATATCTACCCTGGCGTTGCCTTATGTGCCATGTCACCTACCAAACTGGGCGTTTACTACGAGTTTGTTTTTCTCCCGTAGCCCATGTGATATTCTCTGATAGTTTCCCGATCTGGAGATATCATGTTATTGGATGGACTACTGGGACTATTATGTGTGACGGGTGATATGGGTAAGCCCGGAACGCTATTTTAAAGTAAGTTTATTTTATTGTAGACATTATTATAATAGCGCAATATTACTATATAGTAAATAGTTTAACGGATTCTTAGAGGATGGGCGATCCTAAGCATCCTTTAAGTTACTGATGCATTTTGTTACTGTTCACTTGAGTTGATTTACAGTTCATAAGTATTTATGTCCTGACTCGAGTGTTTTATGTATTGCATTACGCGCGAGTCAGATTGAGTGATTCAGCATTCAAGACTCACCTTCGGAGTTGGAGCTTTTCTTGAAGATCCAGCCATATATTCTGCTTTCAGTATTTAGTGATTTCAGCGATTTATTCTGATTTGTACCTAATGTATCTTGCTACTCTTCTGCTGTATTTTGTTTAACTCTGATGTATCTTATTTTTATATAGTAGCTTCCCGAACTACTATCTCTTTAATTCTACTGCATTATTATTTACTCTGTGTCTGTGATCTGTGTTTATTTATTTACTGTATATTCTGAGATTTGCCAAATTTTATTTACAACGCGGTATTTTGAGCAATTCAACTCCGACATGTGCGGATGCGAATGGTTGAAAATATTGGGTTGTTACAATTAGTATCAGAGCTTTGGTAGCTCTAGGCAGAACTCGGTATATAGAGTAAATGTATTCACATAATCACTTTCATTTGAGTTTAAATCTCTTTCTTTTTGACTCGATTCCTTTGAATTTTGGAACGTTCCCTACGGTTCCAAAATCCATTTCGTGTCCCTCACTATTCATTTTCTTTTGATTTTGGAGTATCCCATATCTCCACTTCGAAGGATCTTTATAATGAGTCGGCAGTCCCGCCAAGGGGTGAAACTCCTTTACAATAGCATCGATTCACCAAGGATTTTATATCCTCGGTTTAGATGCCAGTATCTCTTATTATCCCAAACTCTATCTCTTGAGATCGAACGTTGATTTTCCTCAGAAAATCCACATCGGTCTTATTCTTTAAGTCACGGTTGACCCGGTTAAGGTTGCCCATGATTTATATAAGCTTATCCATCTTCCTATTCTGTGATTTAGTCATCTCATCTTTGTTTCCAATTTATCTTCAAATCATTCTTGAAGTGTATTTGTAAACTAATATTTATATATTGTGTTGTTTGAGTTGTTGATGTCGATTTGGGTTTCCGATCGATTCGTCTGATCAACGCTATTGGTAAGATTTCCAAAACACTTGAACAGAGCAAACTGACACAATATAGGTTTTCAAATTTAGTAATGAAATAAATTTTGTTACTATATTATAAATCTTTTTCTGGATTTTATTGAATTGGTTGTTGAGAAATAATATTTGATCTTATATATCAATATCTCTTGTTTCATATATAAATAATTGAACTATAAACATGGTTATAAATTTATTTGTAAATTTAAAATGAATTTAAAAAAAGAATTTGAGAATTTAATTTCTGATGGTTCCAAACCTTGTATTTAAAGTTTTAAAAGGATATGCTATTTAAAGTATTTTCGAACAGAAATTTGTTCCCAAAGAATTTTAAATTTTTAAATTAGTGCTCTTCTCTTTGTCGCTGGAAAATAACTTCGGTGATGATTGCAGCATCATCGACATTCATTTTTGAGTTTCGAAATGAAGAGACCGTTCTGTAGTCTTGCTACAGTTTTGTTTTGGGGAATTTAATTGATTTGAATTTCTAAAATAGGACTAATTTATATTGTTTTGGGAAATTTAATTGATTTGAGTTTCTAAAATAAGACTGGATTTATGGCGTATGCTGATATATGATTTAAATTTGAATGGATATATATATATCGTATATGTGCATTTATTTGTCTTTAAATAGTTTGGAATTTATCGAAAATTTAATTTCTAAATTTTATCTTGAAAGATAATTTCAAGTACAATTTCAAGATTTGGATGAATATTCAAGCTTGAAATGATTGAATTAGAGGTTTTATTTGTATAATACACAATTTCATTCCAATATAACTTACCTTAATTTTCAAAAGTTGAATATGTAATTGAAAAATATATAATATAAAAAGAATTTTTTTCAAAAATTAAATTCAAGTGGTTATAATAAATATTATACACTTAAATTTTAGTTATAAAAAGATTAACAGAGGTAAATAAAGAAAAAGGGTAATGGAATAATTTACAATATAAATGATGTTAAAGGAACTAAGAATAATTTAAAGCAGTTATAATAAGTGTAAGTATATTTAACATAGGTGATAAAATATATTGAGAGGAAAAATTTTAGGAATAAAGAAGAATTATTTTATTGAGTACATTTTGAGTATATTAAATGATTTTTCTTTCAAATCCATGATTTTAAAGATTGTTTATTTAAGATAATTGGATGATAAGATAATGAAATTAGAGATGATTAAGATTTATTTAACTTATGCAAAATTTATTTTCAATTTAAATTGAAATTTTCATAGTTTCAAATTTATTATCTTATTTTGTTTTTCACACTATCTTTTGGTTGTCCTTATTTCCCTTATCTTGTAACAGAATGGGGAGGCTATTGCTTATACCAGTCTGTTTAGAAATCTTTCTATAATCTTTGGTACTCATTTTTGAATCTGAACACTGCTTGCCAACCACAGACCGTCGGTTAAGCGAAAAGAGTGAATCAGATTCTAGAAGATTTTTTCTGCTTGTGTTCTTGATTCTGGAGGACCATGAGAAGATCATCTCCACCTTTTTGAACTTACCTATAACAACAGTTATCAGGTAAAATTTCAATCTTCCTGTCATCTTGTCTTAATTCAATTTCATTCTATCATTTTCTATGTATTCCCGTACCTCATTCCTTTTCAGGGATGAAAAGTTTTGAGTGACCCTGTATTTTGTGATTATTTTAATTGTATATTTTGATCATTTCAATATAATTTTATATATATACCGCTGTGCCTGTATATAATTTTCTATCCTATGGCCAATGATATGGATATTTATCATTTCAATCCGTAATTCAAAAATAAAAATTACGGTTATATATCATTTCAAACCGCAATCCCGAATGAAATGAAATGCATAACAACTTGCAGTTTATGATGATATAAATAAAACATCCATTCATTTATCATAAAATCATACATCCATCACAATCATCATACAAAATAATCAATCAATATCAATATTAAATGATAATATAAAACAGGTAATTAACTAACAGTTATATTCAATAATAAATAAAAACTGTTTTACTCGCAGTTTATATGCAATACTAAATAAATAAAAATTAGACTGGCAGTTTATGTGAAAAAATAAATTAAATAACAATTTAATTTAATAAATGCAATCTAACTGAGATGATGATTAAAAATATACGAAAAGTCATAAATAAATGCATAATCACAACAAAAATTAATTTAACAAACATAAGAAATTTTAAAAGTTGTGAGTGTGTTAAAACACCCACCTTTTGAATTTAAATTGAATTTAAATCTAATTTAATACCAAAAATTTAACCGTCTTAGAATTCGTCCGAACCTGCGTCATCAAGTCCGGAATTTCAATACGATCCTAACAAAGAAACCGCGCGTAAAACGAATATCGTAGGAGAAAATTATGCATTAAAACGATGTTGAAATTAAGTTGAAATTGAAATAAAAGAGAGAACAAACACACCCTCAACCTTGCCACGTCACCATCCTGTTATTCACTTTCTTCCCAGTACGCACATCAGGAACCCACGCATGATACAGCAGTACATGCATCTCCAAACCGTCCACTCATGATCGCACGTGGCTGGAGCCACGATCCCCTCCGGCAGCGCTGCTCACCTCGGCAAGCTCGGCCGACCAATGCAGACCCTTCGCCCCCTCCACGTCAATGAACGACGAGCGTAAAACCACCAGCCGCCACTTATTGGTTGACCCTAAATCGAATTTTGCCACGAATCTGACCGTCAACTCGCCATACTAACCACATAGATCGACGCTTCTCAGTCCCCTCTGCAATACCCAGAAAGGATTTCCCGATCAGACGAAGTTCACCTTCGGGCGATGAACGGTCGAAAATTGATTGGCGAATTCTGGGAAAACGATGCATCGAATCGGAAAATGAATTTCAGTTTAGAGATGCGTACATCGAAAGCTTCGATATATGATTTTTCTGAATTTTTTCGAGGAGTCTGAATTTTTTTGCTTTGATTTTTGAATTGAAATTGAATTGGATAAATTAGGGCTTACAGCCATTGAGGAAGAGGAGCACAGAAGTTTTTGTACGTAGAAATGAGGAATAGAGGGCTGCTAGGGTTTATAATTGGATATTTACAGGCAAAGTTGAAATAGAATAAATGGATCGGGTTGAATATACGTGCTGACGACAAAATGGCCCAAAAAAGCCCGTTCTGACTCTGGAACGAAATTGGGTCAACCCATATAACAAAATAGATGTTTTAAAATATTTTAAATGCAATGGGAAAGGTTTCAAGTCCAAATTCCATCGTGTGAAGAAGTTATGCTAAAACCAATATTTTTTAAATTGATTTCAATTTCATTTATTTCAAGGCCTTTCGAATCCGTACGATTAAACGACAAGTCCGATAGATATGAAACTTGAAATCCTACAATAATTCAACGTTATGGATCCGTTGAAACTGGTTTCGACGAATCCGAGTTAGTGGCCAAAATGGCTATTTTTCCATTAATTAAATAAATTAATAATTAATTAATTAAATCAAAATTTCAATTTTATTTCGATAATTGACAATTTCAACATTTTTAACTTCTTAATCATTTACAATGACTTAAACAAATTTAAATGTCAATTTATCGTTGATTAATCTGTCAATTGCAGTGTTAAATTTTCAATTTTATGATATTCAAATTTATAAATTAAATTTCCAAAAAAATCTATTAAATTCATTTTCATTCTATTATTCAATTCATTATTATTAAACGGAAAAAAATTAACATTGGATTTACAAACTATTACCTTTATATTTTCTCATAATCCATTTAAATTTCAATTAACGTAATATTTAATGTTTAATTCTACTTATTGCAATAAACTCAATTATTTAACTTTAATTTTAAATAAATAAATAAATCCCGATTCCTTTTTTTTTAATTCACTGTTTATCATATTATCATCTTAGGTACCATTTATTTTGGTATATATCTAGATACATTAACATTTTTTCAATTTATTTATCTCAATGCATAACATTTAATTTACATTAACGTAACATTCAATTTGAATTTTATTGCCATTGATTACCCATTTTAATTCAATAGACTGAATCAAAAGTTCATTTAAAATAATTGTTTTACATTTATTACATTAGTGCTCCCATTCTATCCTTTATTTATCGACTATTATATCTCCATTTACTATATTTTGGTCAATTCACACTTCCGTTATTATATTAATAATCACCAAAGTAACTTTTATTATCAACCATAAACATTATAGCTACTTACCAGACATTGATTTTATTCAATGACCATTTATTATACTTTAAATTCCTTAATTTAATTCACTACTTACATTTTGCTTTCATATATTCAATTTGTAACTAAGTATACATCTGCATTATTTCCATTGACTAGACTTGCATTAAATTTATTAATAATTACCTTAGTTACATTAACGTAATATTAGATTATAAATTTTTGTAACAGATTTCCAATTTAAAATCAACCAGCCACAAAATAGGTAACGTCCATAATCTTTACCGTTAATAATTTAGTAGCATTAATAAGCTTTTATTATTCACAAATCAAAGTTTCCATTAACTAAATCAACCAATTCATATTATGAACAAAATTAACCTTACTTAAATTTATATTAATAGAACGTTAAATTAGGATTTATTGTAATCGATTACCAAAGTTTATTTACGCATAAATTAAATAAACCTATATTAAGTGTCACCTATCTGCTTTCCATTTCCTTTATAAATTCGTTACTTATCAACACAGATTATTATTCCATATATACACTAATTTATTCCATTCTATTCATGATATCCACTGCATTACATACTTCAATATTTCATACATAAATTACTACCTTATAAATAAACCTATGTTCCTATTTAATTTACATTTATGAAAAATTTATTTCAAATTTCAATTAACAATAGGTAACATACAGTAAACATTACCATTACCCTTTAATCACATAAATAAGCCTTTATTACTTACACATCAATGTTGCCATTTATTTTCATACTACTAATTACATTCACTTATTATTCACTCTTTCCATTACTTCATAAATCATCATAAAGTAACAGTTAATTACTTTTCTTTAAATTGGAAATTCATTCAAATTCACAAATTATTAACTTTAAATAACCCTATCATGTTTCCTCTTAACTATTCTCATTATTGCACCACAACTTTTATTAAAAATTCACAATTTTTTTATTTTCTTAACTTTTAAGTTTTCAAAATCTCATTAAATTAACAATTTCATTATTGAAAATTTACGGGTCGTTGAACTCTCCCCCACTCAAAACTTTTCGTCCCCGAAAAGGAAAAAGAAGGGAATAGAAGAATTAAGAAATCAATATATCTTACTTAAAATATTAAATTTATAAACAAATAGATTTATAAAATTAATTATAAATACAATATACTATTTTATAACCATTAAATCTTTTTATACTTAAATTACTAAAGTTTGGAAATCATTTTCAAAAAAATTCTAAGTCGAAAATTTATGGAAAATTCCGTTAGAGTCTCCTTTGTATGAAGAAGCTCGGGAGAATATATAATATCAATATAACAATATACAACATATACTATCCAAAATAATATATATCCCAACACTGGAAAATAATATAATAGCGCTATAAATCCGTAATCGGAGAACGTACCTATTTGTCGGGCAGTTTACGCTTATTTTTATGGAACCAAAAGTAGTAGCAATTGCTTCCATAACCTGCATTTCACTTATATAATCCAAAAGAGTTAATAACTATATAAATGAAATGTTTAACTTGTTTCAATCAATAACAAACATTCAATACAACCAACAACCACTTGCAACAAGGCATAGAAACGTCACATAAAAATCAACACAAATCAAACATTCATTCATATCAAACAACAAATAGTTGTTCGGGTTCAAGACTTTAAATTATAGAGAATGTAAGATAAACTATTAAGTGCACCATTTACTCAACAGTCTTAGATGAAATTATATAGATTATTCATACATCCAACAAATTTAAGCATCCTTGCCCAAACAATCATAAACCAAAACAAACATCAACAAATTTCAAACAACAAATTTAGTTTATCCTTATTAATTCCATTCATATATTTGTTGTTTGATTTCTCTTTTTCATTCTTATAATAATTTATCTTTTCAATTTACATTTTATTTCTTACAGTTTCATTTACTTTTATTCATTTCTAACAAAATCTCATTTCCGCTTATTCACATCATAGAATTTTCCTTTTTATTAAATTATATTCATTTATTCACTGCTTAATTTATTTATTTACAGTATTCATCTTTCTGCTTATTTTCAAAATAAATGCCTTCGACACTTGCTTAAGTTTATTATCATTTCTTTATAACCTTTTTATTATATTTAATTAGTGGCCTTTTAGTCATAACTTAAGTATATAATAATTACAACTTTAAATCCTTATTTATAAAAGCATTTCATTAATTACTTTCATTACCTCAAATTTATTACTTGTATAATATCTATTACATTTTCTTATTAACATTTCAATTTTTATATCTTGGTGAGTTATATATATGCCTTTAAGGATGTAATAGAAAGTTACCCAAGTTTATTTCTATTTCTTTTAATTAACTAAATGTTCAACAATATTATTCTTTATTTCATAGGTCACAGTTTCAAAGTACCTTCAATTTCATTCATAACCTAGCATTAAATTACTTATTTTAATTAAAGGCTCCAATTATTGGTTAACTTCCATTTTACCACACTAATTGAAGCTGTAATTAATCGAAACTTAAGAATTAAATACTGGGTTAAATTTCAAATCAGTTTAAAGATAATAGATGAAGGGTTATACTTAAAACTTATATATCCAGTTATAACTAAAAAAATTAATTTTTTTATTTAGTTTATCAAAACAAATCTGCAGTAAACTACTATGGTGGCCTTCCCACTTCGAAACTCGAAAATGAATGTCGATGATGCATGCACTCATCACCGAAATTATTTCCCAACGACAGAGAAGGAAGTACATAACTTATTTTTCCCAAATATTATTTAAAACATTTCTTTCAAATTATATTGAAATATTTATATTAGAAAATACTTCTAATAATCTTATTATTATATTCCAAAATTATTGAAAAAATTTTAAAAACCCCGGGACTTAAGTTCTAAATTCCCAATTTTTATTTATTTTGTTTTCAATCTCATTTCAACTATTATTTATAAATTTCATTACCTAACAACCAATATAATACAACCCAATATAACCTTTATAAAAATTTACTATTTATATATAGAAAATATAGTAGGCAAAATTATTTCATTCACCTATATTAAAACAAATATTATGTCGATCTGTCCTATTAAGTGTTTAGAAATCCCTATTGATGTCATAGCATCCCATGCACTAATCAGAATTTATAAATACAAAACAGAACAAATTAACACAATATTAAAACCTTTTTATAACACTAACAAATACGCTCTCTCATATATATACACTCAGCGACTCCCATATGGTATTACTACCCTATTAGTAAAGAGTCAAACCCCACAAAGCTAAGGTTTATCGCCAAACCAAAGCTCTAATACCAGATGTAACGCCCGCCTTTTCGCACGCTTTAAATCGACACACGTGCCAATTCAAACCATACGGAAGGGTAGATTGTTATAGGGTAAATAAGAAAAACGAGAAAGAAATAAAACAAAATAGAATCTCATAGCGGAAGGACAAAATACAATAATCAAATATACAGTTCATGAAGCTGTTTACAAAATATTTAATTTTACTTATAGAATATATATCGGAGTTGCACATAATAACAAATAAAAATCGATGCAGCGGAATACGTGTGTAGTGGAACAATATAATATAATAATAATAATGAAATCTTTGTCTTCGTCCTCCAGAAATAAAGTCTTCGATCGTGAAATGCTCGGACTGACCCGAGCGAATTAAAAAGACAAAATACTCGAGTCAGAACTAAAAGATCTTATGTAAGTTAGATCAACAGAAATAAATATGAGTGCAGTAACTCAAGAGATGCTCGGGATTTACATCTTCTAAGGATCCGTTAAACTATTTACTATGTAGTATATTTCGCTATTATAATAGTGTCTAATTGTAAAATAAACTTACTTTTAAATAGCGTTAAGGCTTTACATTTTCCATCTTAACACGTAATAGTGCCAATAGTCTATACAGTGCCTGCATATCTCCTGATCGGGAGACTACGAGAAGACACTCCATAGGTACGACATAAATAGAAACTCATAGTAAAGGTTCGGTATGGTAGATGACACGGCACAACTAGGCAATGCCAGGGTAGATATACCAATTGCTATCCGGGCTGGCGGTAACGCGTAGCGTTCAGCTACCGCCCACCTCGAGCCACACCCCCAAATAAAAAATCAAAAGTGGCCACCGAATCAATCCAAAATTCAGAGTATAATATCAAAGGAGTGCGTCCGATCAGAGGAATGACCTCATTGGCCCGAGAATCGCTCCTGTTTTAGCCACCTTATGCCAACTCACGGGAGTTGGGTCCACGTATTTACCTCAAAGGAAACGCCGCCACCATCCTACTTCATTCTGAAATCTCCACCGCATACACGGTTGTTAAAGTGGTTTTCGGAGTTGGCAGAGAGTATGACAACTTCCGATCCCGGTCTCTTCAACAACCAGTCGTTATTATAACACCGCGGCCTTTTCAAAATAGTTTATACTTTAAAACCAGAATATAATATCCATTACAAAACCATATAACTACGATATCATTTCTATTTAAAAACCCAAATCAAAATGATATCATTTTTATTTCAAATATATCCTCTTCCAAAATCATAGCATTTTTAAATCTATATACCTTGAAACCCATAGCTTTGGATCATAACTCTTAATACTTAAATGGTTTAAATATTAAAAATACTATATAAAATAAATATAGTTTCTTTAATTTCCCAAATAGATTCCAAATACCGACTTGAACCTCCAAATAAACCATTTTAATTTTCTATATATTTCAAAGCTTTAAATATTCCACCATTTCAAAACTAGTTCTTTTGATAATTTCATATATATCAAATTCAATTTTTATTATTTAGATTTGAAATGTTTACTTAATAAATCAAACATCATTTAAGTAAAACCTTTAAACTTCAAATAATTGGATGTTCTTTGAATTTTATTAACTTGATATACTCATTTAAATCAACTCGATATTTATTTAAATCACTTTAACCCAAAATCAAGTTATAAAATCATACCCTTTAAAAATCTCAATTTTTATTTAAATTTCACATCCATTTTATTCAAGTCAAATTCTTAAATCCTTCAATTCAAACAAATTTCATAATTATCTTCCAGCTTAATTTATATTTAAGTCATCAAAACTCTATATATACAATATCTTAAATAGGTACTTACCCATATAATAATAAAACAATCAAACTCCATTATTCAACTTATTTTTATTAAACCAATTTATACATAGCTTAAATTCAAGAATTTAACGATATATATATAATAATATTTATATAATATCAAAAATTAATATTTATTAGACCATATATTTCTTTTCAAACCATAGAAAATCATTTCAAAATAATTTTATATATATACCGCGGTGCTTGTATATAATTTTCTATCCTATGGTCAAGTGATACGGATATTTATCATTTCAATCCGTAATTTAAAAATAAAAATTACGGTTATATATCATTTCAAACCGCAATCCCGAATGAAATGAAATGCATAACAACTTGTAGTTTATGATGATATAAATAAAACATCCATTCATCCATCATAAAATCATATATCCATCACAATCATCATACAAAACAATCAATCAATATCAATATATAACTGATAATATAAAATAGGTAATTAACTGGCAGTTATACCCAATAATAAATAAAAACTGTTTTACTGGCAGTTTATATGCAATAATAATAAATAAAAATTATACTGGCAGTCTATATGCACAAATAAATTAAATAACAATTTGATTTAAATAGATGCAATCTAACTGAGATGAAGATTATAAATATACGAAAAGTCATAAATAAATGCATAATCGCAACAAAAATTAATTTAACAAACATATGAAATTTTAGAAGTTGTGAGTGGATTAAAACACCCACCTTTTGAATTTAAATTGAATTTAAATCCAATTTAAACCAAAAAATTTAACCGTCTTAGAATTCCTCCAAACCAACGTTATCAAGTCTGGAATTTCAATACGATCCTAACAAAAGAAACTTGCGTAAAACAGATATCGTAGGAGAAATTTATGCATTAAAACGATGTTGAAATTAAGTTGAAATTAAAATAAAAGAGAGAACAAACTCACCCTCAACCTTGCCACGTCACCATCCTGTTATTCACTTTCTTCCCATAAACACATCAAAAAACCCACGCAAGATACAGCAATACGTGCAACACACGCATCTCTAAACCATCCACTCACGATCGCACGTGGCTGGAGCCACGATCCCCTCGGCCAGCGCCGCTCACCTCGGCATGCTCGGCCGACCGCTGCAGACCCTTCGCCCCCTCCACGTCAATGAACGACGAGCGTAAAACCACTGGCCGCCACTTATTGCTTAACCCTAAATCGAATTTTGCCGCAAATCTGACTGTCAACTCGCCATACTAACCACATAGATCGACTCCCCTCAGTCCCCTCTGCAATACCTAGAAAGGATTTCCCGATCAGACTAAGTTCATCTTCGAGCGATGAACCATCGAAAATTGATTGGCGAATTCTGGGCAAATGATGCATCGAATCGGAAAATGAATTTTAGTTTTGAGATGCTTACATCAAAAGCTTCGATATATAATTTTTCTGAATTTTTTCGAGGAGTTCGAATTTTTTTGCTTTGATTTTTGAATTGAAATTGAATTGGATAAATTAGGGCTTGCAGCCATTGAGGAAAAGGAGCACAAAAGTTTCTATACATAGAAATGAGGAATAGAGGGTTGCTAGGGTCTATAACTAGATATTTATAGGCAAAGTAGAAATAGAATAAATGGATCGGGTTGAATGTACGTGCTGACGACAAAATGGCCCAAAAAAGCCCGTTCTGACTCCGGAACGAAATTGGGTCAACCCATATATCGAAATAGATGTTTTAAAATATTTTAAACGCAATGGAAAATATTTTAAGTCCAAATTCCATCATATGAAGAAGTTATGCTAAAATCAATATTTTTCAAATTGATTTCAATTTCATTTATTTCATGGCCTTTCGAGTCCGTGCGATCAAACGACAAGTCCGATGGATGCGAAACTTGAAATCCTACAATAATTCAACATTACGGATTCGTTGAAACTAGTTTCGTCGATATCTGAGTCAGTGGCCAAAATGGCTGTTTTTCCATTAATTAAATAAATTAATAATTAATTAATTAAATCAAATTTTCAATTTTATATCGATAATTGACAATTTCAACATTTTTAACTTCTTAATCATTTACAATGATTTAAACAAATTTAAATGTCAATTTATCGTTGATTAATCTATCAATTGCAGTGTTAAATTTTCAATTTTATGATATTCAAATTTATAAATTAAATTTCCAAAAAAATCTATTAAATTCTTTTTCATTCTATTATTCAATTCATTATTATCAAATGGAAAAAATTAACATTGGATTTACAAACTATTACCTTAATATTTTCTCATAATCCATCTAAATTTCAATTAACGTAACATTTAATGTTTAATTCTACTTATTGCAATAAACTCAATTATTAACTTTAATTTTAAATAAATAAATAAATTCCGATTCCCATTTTTTTTAAATTCACTATTTATCATATTATCATCTTAGGTACCATTTATTTTGGTATATATCCAGATACATTAACATTTTTTTTCGATTTCTTTATCTCAATGCATAACATTTAATTTGCATTAACGTAACATTCAATTTGAATTTTATTACCACTGATTACCCGTTTTAATTCAATAGACTAAATCAAAGATTCACTTATAATAATTGTTTTACATTCATTACATTAGTGCTCTCATTCCATCCTTTATTTATCGACTATTATATCTCCATTTACTATATTTTGGTCAATTCACACTTCCGTTATTATATTAATAATCACCAACGTAACGTTTATTATCAACCATCAACATTATAGTTACTTACCGGACATTGATTTTATTCAATGACCATTTATTATACTTTAAATTCCTTAATTTAATTCACTGCTTACACTCTGCTTTCATATATTCAATTTGTAACTAAGTATACATCTGCATTATTTCCATTGATTTGACTTGCATTAAATTTATTAATAATTACCTTAGTTACATTAACGTAATAATAGATTATAAATTGTTGTAACTAATTTCCAATTTAAAATCAACCAGCCATAAAATAAGTAAGTCCATAATTTTTGCCGTTAATACTTTAGTCGCATTAATAAGCTTTTATTATTCACAAGTCAAAGTTTCCATTTATCAAATCAACCAACTCATATTATGAATAAAATAACCTTACTTAAATTTATATTAACAGAATGGTAAATTAGGATTTATTTTAATCGATTACCAAAGTTTATTTACACATCAAATAAATAAACCTATATTAGTTGTCACCTATCTGCTTTCCATTTCCTTTATAAATTCGTTACTTATCAACCCAGATTATTATTACATATATACACTAATTTATTCCATTCTATTTATGATATCCATTGCATTACATACTTCAATATTTCATACATCAATTACTACCTTATAAATAAACCTATGTTCCTATTTAATTTACATTTATTAAAAATTTATTTCAAATTTCAATTAACAATAGGTAACATACAATAAACATTACCATTACCCTTTAATCACATAAATAAGCCTTTATTACTTACACATCAATGTTGCCATTTATTTTCATACTACTAATTACATTCACTTATTATTCACTCTTTCCATTACTTCATAAATCATCATAAAGTAACAGTTAATTACTTTTCTTTAAATTGGAAATTCATTCAAATTCATAAATTATTAACTTTAAATAACCCTATTATGTTTCCTCTTAACTATTCTCATTATTGCATCACAACTTTTATTAAAAATTCACAATTTTTTTATTTTCTTAACTTTTAAATTTTCAAAATCTCATTAAATTAAGAATTTCAATTATTGAAAAATTACGGGTCGTTACACAGGGCCGAGCCCAAAACTTGGCATAGCCGAGCCAAATGATGCACCAAAACCATCCTATTTTGCCTTGACCCTTTGCCTTCTTCATATGTAACTTCTACCATCTTCTCCACTTGTAGCCGCACCCATATGATGCCATAACCCGAGCTTTAGCACCTTTATAGCTGAGCATATGAACCCTATGGCCTAGCAAGTGGAGTAATTAAAGCAGGGTCTAATCATTCTTGTCTTTGTTGCTTTGTATTTCCATTTATTTCAATGCTGTTTTGGTTAAATATTCATGTATATATTGTCTGTTGTTTTGGTTGTTTACAAGATCATACCTTGGCTCTCTCCAATCATTTGAATCCATAGTCGTGCTGTGTCGTGCCATATCGTGTTTTTCTAGAATTCATTTGTGTAGTTTGACTTGCTAACTCCAGCTTGAAAAGGCGATTCTTTCTCACTCTGACATATTTACTTATGAAATGGTGAATCGATAACAAGTGTTCAGTAATTAAAAATGTTTATGCAAGTGAATGATGATTTTATGATACGCTATGCCCTGTTATTACCATGTTAAACTGTTAATTATCACCTGACATTTGATATATGACATTATATTGTGACGTTGACATTGTTTATACTGTTTATTTATTTATGATCACACTACAAGTTCCCTGTTAGAATAGAATCACTATGGGTTGAAATGATACATACCCGAACGGAGTTTAGAATAGGGAGAAATCGTAATGGGCTGAAATGATAGGCCTGAATGATTTTTATGTCGTTTTATTTACTTGGGATTGCGGGTTTGAAATGATAGAACCGGGTTTTCTTTTTAAACTGCGGATTGAAATGATATATATCCTTATCACTTGACCTAGGTTAGAAATTATATACAGACCCCGTGGTATATTTTTAAATGATTTTATTAAGATATGTATTTTTTAAAAGTACGAAATTTTGATTAAAAAATATATATTTTATGGTTTTGTGTAGGTTGAATCTTAAGTTTTTAATTTATGAATTTAAGTATGTAGATTTGAAATACATGTGATTTTCGACTTTAAATTTTATTTGAAAAAAATGTAAGTAAATAATGGAAATTGAATTTAAAGTTTGAAATGATATTTAAAGTAAAATGCCAAGTTTTATTTAATTTATAAGTTAATAAACAGTGAAGTTTTGACTTAATAAATGAATTGAGTTTTAGAAATTGAACATTTGTGTTTAAAATTTTATTATGATAAATCATATGTTAAAATGATTTAAATATGAAATTTTGAAGTCAAGAAATATGATTTATAAATTTAAATAACAAGAATTGAAGTTTTTTTGTTTTTGAAAAGTTAAAATAAAATCTGAAATTTTATTAATAGCATTTTCTAAATATGCTGTAGTCTTATGATATCATTTTAAATGTTGTTGTTTTGAACGTAATAATGTTTGAAATAACTAAATATCTATTACGGCATTTTATAAATGCCGTTATTCTTGAACTAACTATTTTGGAAACTATAAGCTACGATAACACTTTATAAATGTTGTCGTTACTATATTTTGTCAATGTTTTGAAATGTTATAGATTTTAACACTGTTTGTGTTATATTTTAAAGTGTTAAATGATTTAACTATTGGAGTTGATTTTTTTTGAAATATAAGGAGTTTTGAATATAAATTAATATTTAAATTTGAATTTTAAGGAATTTACATTGAATTTGAATTTAAATAAGGTTTACTTGGTTATGTGTTAAAGTGAATGAAATCAAATGAGATAAATGAATTTTTGAATGGAATTTTGAAATGTATTTTGTAATGATATTTGAAATAATAAATGAATGACATATTTGATTTTTAAATGATATTTAAATTTGAATATTTAAAATTGAATTCAAATAATGGTTTGATAATAAGGTTTTGAAAGGATATGATATTTTGATGATTTAAATGGTTTGGAAATGATTTGATCTTTATTTTGAGAAAGAATATGAATTTGGAATGATATTTGATTTTGACAAATGAATATTTGAAGTTTATATTTATATGAAAAGATATTTCAAAACTAAGTAATAATGAAGTTAAATTTGAGATATATGAAATTATAAAATTTAGTTTTGAAATGTGGGATATTAAAGCTTTGAAGTATATTAAAATTTTAATAGTTTATTTTGTGGATCAAATCTATATTTAAATTGATAAGATTTGAAATGTTTTGTAAAGAAACTGAATTGAATTGAAACTGATGGTTTGATTTGAATTAAATTGGAAAATTGAAATTTTGGTGTAATTGAATAAATTTGTAAAATGCAAAGAATTAAAGGATTGTTCCATGATTTCTAATATATGATTTCAAAATGTTATGATTTTCAAAGTGTAATGATTTCAAGTATTTTGGTTTCAAAAAATTTATATCTTTGAAAGTATTATAATTTTTTGAAAGGTGAATATAGGTTTGAAATGGAAATGATAAACTATTTTGATTTGAATATAGTTTTGAAATAAAAATGATTTTGGTTTCGAAGTATAAACTATTTTGATTGAATAAATAGTTTTGAAATAAAAATGGTTTTGGTTTCGAAGTATAAACTATTAGAAGGAATATAGTTTGGAAATGAAATGATTTGATTTTTGAAGTATAAACTATTTTGAAATGACGACGGCATTATAATAACGTTTGGTTATTAAAGAGACCGGGATAGTAAGTTTTCATACTCTCTGCCAACTCCGAAAACCACTTTAACAACTGTGTATGCGGTGGAGATTCCAGAATGAAGTAGGTTGGTGGCGACGTTCTTAAGGTATATTACGTGGACCCGACTCACGTGAGTTGGCTTAAGGTGGCTAAAAAGGAGCGATCTCGGGCCAAAAGGGGTAGCTCCTCTGGTCGGACACATTCCTTCGATACTATACTCTTATTTATGGTTGATTTGATGGCCATCCTCCGATTTTGATATGGAAGTGTGTTTCGAGGTGGGTGCATGTGGCTACTGCGTTACCACCAGCCCGTGTGCGTAATTCGTATATCTACCCTGGCATTGCCTTGTGTGCCGTGTCACCTCCCATACCGATCCTTCACTACGAGTTTTTTTCCTCCCGTAGCCCGTGTGGTATCCTCTGATAGTCTTCCGATCTGGAGATATCATGTTATTGGATGGACTACTGGGACTACTATGTTTGAAGGGTGATATGGATAAGCCCGAAACGCTATTTTAAAGTAAGTTTATTTTACTGTAGACATTATTATAATAGCGCAATATTACTATATAGTAAATAGTTTAATGGATCCTTAGAGGATGGGCGATCCCAAGCATTCTTTAAGTTATTGATGCATTTTGTTATTGTTCACTTGAGTTGATTTACATTTCATAAGTATTTATGTCTTAACTCGAGTGTTTTGTGTTTTGCTTTACGCTCGAGTCAGGTTGAGTGATTCAGCATTCAAGACTCACCTTCGGAGTTGGAGCTTTTCTTGAAGATATAGCCATATATTCTGCTTTCAGTATTTGGTGATTTCGGTGATTTATTCTGATTTATACCTGATGTATCTTGTTACTCTTCTGCTGTATTTTTTTTAACTCTGATGTATCTTATTTTTATATAGTAGCTTCATGAACTACTATCTCTTTAATTCCGCTGCATAATTATTTACTATGTGTCTGTGATCTGTGTTTATTTATTTACTGTATATTCTGAGATTTGCCAAATTTTATTTACAACGCGATATTTTGAGCAATTCAACTCTGACATGTGCGGATGCGAATGGTTGAAAATGTGGGGTTGTTACAAAATATTTGAGCGAGCTCATAATATTTCCCAAAGGTAATCAATAATAAGTAGGCCATCTGCCAAAAAAATAAGCCATCTTCCTAAGAAGGATACGGGGTTGACTATACTATAAACACTGCCTCATGTATAATCACATTTAAACATCGTATATGTCAGTCTACCACCCACATATATACACATACACCGAAACCAGATGGGAGACAAATAGAATGTCTGCTTTCTCCAAGGGCCACATGTGGTCCATTTGACATGATTCCTGTAGTCATCGGTTACCATTACATCTTCCCTCTCGGTATCGTGATAATGGTCTACTGTAGGCTCAACAACGCATAGCCTCTTTGGCTACGACTATCGATATGCACCTCTATGGTAACTGACCGCTGCCCTATGTGACACAAGGGGCAACCAATCGTGTGATGCACATCAAATATAATATACGACAATAGTGTCGCAATTGGGGGCATGACCTCTTCGATTAGGCCGCTAGAGTGGATACTGACCAATCTGGTTCACTCCCAAAATATAAAGGGAGTTGGATAATAGGTAGATAGACACACAGTGTATATAATCTAAGGCTACATCTGGCCTCTACATATGCTCATTGCAGCAAGTTACACAACATGCCCCCGTATGAATGGCATCCACTGGAAAAGATTAACCAAATAAATAACACAATAATTCCCATACCACCACGTTTCACTAGTCCGTTTATTATGTGCTCACACATCACACTCGCTCCTTAATATTCTATAATGAGGAGTCCAAAGAATGACTGAAGAAATATTATCGAATGCACTATCCCAAACGGTATAATAGCTCTGCTTATTCAGATTCCTCATTACATTGAATAAAATACCATGAAATCTTAAAGGAGGTTATCATCATCGTATCATACAAAAGCATAAATCAAACCAATATCAACGGTGAATCATTCATGATCGAAATCAATATAGGAAAATGAGAAATCTGAAAATATAGAATTTATACTTAAAATCATAATATAATTTAGAAATGAAATAATAATAATAAATTTCAACATAATCTTTCTTTAAACAATTAAATCAAATATTCAAATTCAAATATAAATCATGCTTTAAATACTAGAAATATTTGTTAGAAATCATTTCTTGTTCCTCAGTGGTTATTACTTTTAAATTATTAGACCAATTACTGATCTCTTTTCAATAAATTTAAATTAAACTTTATAAACCAAATTTGTGTTTTGAAGTTAATAAAAATCCTTTAGATTACATTAAATATTGAATAATACTTTAATTTTATTTATATAATTCCAATATAATGATTTAAATACCAAAATTCAATTCCAAATCTTTACTCGTATATTTTAAGTTCAGCATCACCAGACAAATCAAATATCCTTTATAGAAAACATTCGTTTAAAACAATTCCATACTCTAATTTATTATAATATAGATCTTAAAAAGTATGTCATAACCAAAAGAATTTTTTTATATCCACATTTAGAAATATATTTATAAATTTGAAAATAGCTAAATTAAATAAAATTTAGTTCAATATTATTTATAAAACGGTTCTAGTAAAATTTCATAACCCTTTCATCTGACTCGAGCTGACTTTCATCCAACTTCGGTCATCTTCAAAATATATACATTGACATACAAATATATATATATATATATATATTGTTCAATTCGAAGATGGTTAGAGTTCTGTTCATAATTTGGCACACCGACAAACACAAAGATCAACTATCTTAATATCATACCATTTCAAACAAATATACCAACAATCCAAATAACCAATTAAACCAAATGATTCAGCCAAACAATTTAACTATGCAATTTAACCATTATATAGGATAATCGTTTAAATGAAAATATGTTATAGATATAAACGTGAGTTTGTGCACTCATCAAATTTTTTCCAAACCTAGTTCTATACAGCCATAAATCGTCATTGTTCCACCTTCTACCATCACTAGCTGCTAGACATCGATGCTGCTCTCTCTCTCTCTCTCTCACTCTCTCTCTCTCTCTGATGCATCGCCAGTCGCCACCAATTACTGCACATAGATTCAACCATCTTCCATCATGCTCCTTTAAAGGCGCCATCTCTAAGTGATAGGTTGAGACAACATCTTGATAGCGATGTTAGCATGACTCACGACCAACATTGTGCTCATTACTGCCACAATCGCCGGGCATACTCCCCTATCAATAATGATTTCGATGCCAACAAGAGCTCGTCGGTGCTCGTATATATTTATCTATTTTTCCATGATTATTTTACTATAATTTTAATTTTTAGGGCTTAAGATTCAAGATAAGGGTTACGGTTACATATAAGCTAAAAATGAGAGAGATTTTTAGAAAATGAAGGGTAGAATTTAAATGGGCTTGATTTGGGCTTATAAATTGAGCTCTAATTTAAATCAATATATTCCTCTTTTATTTTATTTTAAATAAGTCTTGTATTTATTTATAAATAAATTTCAATTCAATATAATTTGATTTACCTTCATTGTCAAGAATGTATGTTGATAACTGTATGATTTCCTTTAATTCAATGTTTGTTTATTTTTAATTATTCATCGTGTTATCGTAAAGTAGATCTATTTTTAACTATTTTGATTATTTGAAAATTATTTATTTTATGAATTTATTTCATATTTATTTAAAACAATTTATTTGATTTTGATAAATTACCTAAAAAATTTATTAATTTAGTTTTTAAAACAAAAATCGTTTATTAATTCCTTCGATTAAATAAGCATTCACTTCCAAAATAATAGTTATCAAATATCAAATTCAAATATATTTTATTTTGAGTAAATTTTACATATTAATATGGCACATAAAACATGGTTGTTATATACTCCCATCCTTAAATGAATTGCATCCTCATAATTCCTATATAAAAAGAATCTCTAACAACTCCTACAACAAAAGATGCATCATCATTTCGTTAGCTACGTGATGCACGAATAAGATCTTGATATAAAGATTTACATAATGTAAAAAAGTAATCATCACACTACATGCATCTAGAGCGAAAAATTAAATTCTCATTATTATATATAATTTATATTACATTTGTGAAATTTATTTAATCAAATTTAATTTAAAGGTTTGTAATTTAACTGATATATGATTAAATTCTCAAATATTTTCTAAGTACTGAAATCATGGAAAATTTTGGTAGAATCTCCCTTGTATGACTTGCATTTCAAAAATTAAATCAGATAATATATGCCTCAAATGAGGTCAACCATATTTAGGACTTCTCGCATGGGTATAACAATCACTACACACGTTTATATACTCAACCATATCATATGCATAAAATATACCTTTCTTTTTACCATTTTCCAACTTTTTAGCAAGAAACTTTTTTTTCTATTAGCATATTTGAAGCAAGTAATCTTTATGCAATCCATTAGTAGCTTTCTAGTACTTGTAAGAAGCTCAAACTTTCAACATAAGTCAAATTATAACATTTCTATTGATGTTTCCCCAAAAATTCTTAAATAATAACCTTATTAAATTTCTTCCATTAATTTCATTTAATTCATTAAACCACTCTTATTATAAAATCACTTAATATATATAAATAACCATATTTACCATTTATTTATCTAATCTTTGCATTATTAATCAATTCATCCATTTTATCTCGATCAATTCAACCAAACTTTAAATCCATGATTACTTAAAACTAAACACCAATAATACAACAATCAACAATAAATAATAACTTGGCACAACATACCCAAAATATTCATAATATCCAAACAATCATCAATATACAACAATACATATCAATTATTATAATTTTTCGTCGACATATAGCTATTCCATAAATTAAAATTCGAATAATTAAATTAAATTAACCATATCAATGTGTTTTTTTAATAGTTTTCAAACTCAGTGCACCAAGTGCCATATCTTCCAAAATGTTTTCCACAAATCAAACAGAAGAAACGCGTGTGAATTGGAGTTTTTATGCGAAAAATATGAATATTTGATGATACACAACGTTATAAAATAAAATATACACCATCCCATACCATACCGTATCATACACCTCCTTTCCCCTTCCCATATTGCACTCAAACACAAACACTCTCCAAATCTCCTATAACATCCTTAATTTTGATAACATTATTCAAGAAATTTAATTTTATAAATTAAATAGAACAATGATGATAAGGGATTGAGATTTGAATAAATTATATAAAGGGTTGTGCTTAACAATAAAATAAATGGGCTTTGAATTGGTTTAAAGGTTAATTAGTTTACACATGGGCATATTAGTAAATAGCCATTTTATCTTATATGGCTATATTCCTTATTAACTGTCAATTCATGTCTCATTTTCCACTTTCACAAACGAAAGCCATTAACCTAAATTAGAGCCGGCCATTAACAAGGAGGAAAAGAGGAAAATTCAATTCACAAGCTAAGGATCAAAGCTAGGAAGGATTAACCAACAACAAATCTCAAATTCCTTATCATATCTAAGGTGAATAATAATTTCATACCATCTCAGTTTTATTCTATGATTATATAGTTTTGGATTAATGATTAAATTTGTTTTTATGATGATATGGATGACATTATGATTGAAAATATTATATTTTATTTATTTTAATTCATTCACACATGAATTTGCATAGTTTTGGTGTAAAACTGAGAGTTTAAGATTTTGGAATACTATGGGACTTTTTTATGCTAAGTAAAACATGATTTTAGAGATGGATTTCAACTATTATAATTTTTCGAACTGGAAAATTTATTATGAATTTCTAAAGGAAAGTATGATATAATTGGTTTTTAAAATTTATTTCGAGTATTTCAGGAAGAAATTAGGTCTAAAATTTTGATATATTTGGTCACATGATGAAATTGAATTTCTATGATTTCTGAGGATTAATTTGCTAGGAAAAGTAAATTATTTTAAAAGAGGGACTTTTCTCCAAATGTTGGTTTAGTAATGAAAGGGCTTAAATGTTATTATTTCTTTGATTTAGATCTAATAAATGCGGCAGTTTTAATTGTAAAGTATTTGACATTTTTAAGGCAACCAATCAAAGGTTTACAAATAGGCAAGTTGTTATAAAGTAATTACTAAAAGAAGCTAGATTTCAGCCTTTAACTTAGAAAAATTAGTTCCGCTTCTAATAGCAGTACCTTTCGACTCCATTGATTCCGCTCCATCCTAGTCGATACCTACACAGTCGAAACCTATATAGTTGAAACCCATACACAAGGAATCACTTGGATGGTACGCAGTGGATTGGAAGGAAGGCAAAAGCTATGGTGTCGAAAGGAATGCTTCCGCGGCGGTTGAAACTTTGTTTTGTTTTCAAAAGTTAAGCATTTGCTTTGTTTTACTTAAACCTTTCGACATAATCGAGCATATACTTTCGAAAGGGTTTTATAAATAGCTTTCGAAGAAGGTTGCCATACTATGTAAAGGTGTTAGCTTTCGAAGGGGTGCCTTTTTCTTTAAATAAGTGCTTTCGAAAGTAATGATTTTGACCAAGTCGAAACCGGCCGTTAATTTTTCTTTCGATAGTATTGAAGTCATCAATGCTTTCGAAAAGGTTATCTCCTTTTTACTTAGACTAAACCACTTTCTATGTGCTTTCGACGGGGGTTGAGGGTTATAAAGGCAATAGTGTCGAAAGAGGGGTTTCGACACTATCCTTTGAAGTTTTAATTAGAAGGTTGGTGCTTTCGAATAGATGGTTCCGACCCTATCAGATTTTTCAAATAATAATAATTTTATAAGGGTTCTGAAAGAGATACTTTCGTATGTAATCATTTTGTCCCAAATGATGCTTTTAAAGAGCAAACCCAATGCTTTCGAAAGGGGTACTTTCTTTGTTTCGAAGCTATGTTTTAAAGGATGTTTTAGTACCATTGAAAGTTATATATGGTTTCTAAGGAAAATTATTTATTAAGGATTTCAAAAGGCATTTTTGTTGTGTTTTGAAAAGATATTTTCCGTGCTTTCGAAGGAGGTTATCCAGTAATAAACCACCGATGTTAGTACTATTTTGTTGTTATGTTTTCTTCTTCATATACTTATTCACATCATTATTAACCCATCATTGTATTTTAGGAAAGGGAAAAATAACAAGTATGGTTGACCCATTGGTGAATGGAATTTAAGAAATGTTAAAATCTTAATTAAAGATATTGGCAGGAGCCAATTGGTTCATATTCAGCCCATGAAAGCTATGATTGATATCGGCAGGGGCCAATAAGTTTATTGTTAGCCTATGAAAACTATATCCGGATAAAGATATGGACAGTTAGTCAAAATTTTACTAGTTAGCTCATGAAAACTAGGATAATACAAATGATATTGGAGTCACTAATTGGTTCTTAGTGATCTCGAGAAAATTATGAATTCAGACAAATGGTCCATAAATATTTAACAGGTTAATAGTGAGCCTTAAAACTATAATTGAGATAGATAGTCAGAAAGAATGAGAATGGGTGATCCAGATTTGATTTACTTGTTTTGCACATCATCACTTGTTTTGCACATCATCATAATGTTTTGAAATACTACGTTTTAACCATTGTGGATGCACGAGCACAGTATATGATTTTATAAATGTTTTAAGATACCGGTGAGGGGAAAACCCGTTCCACTAAGTGGTGTGTCCCACTAGATATCTAAATGGTTTGAGATGGTAAGTTATTATTCATACCAGGGTTTATGCCTGATTCAAAGTTTTTGTTTTTCCCTTAAACTCTTTGGTACTCAATTGATTTTGAGTACGTTGAGAGTTAAGGTTTCTATATGTTCTTTTAGATGAATAAAGATTCCAAGGGTGTGCAGAAGGCAAGCTTGTTATTAGAGTTCCTTTATTTCCGCTGTGTGTTTGGTTGTAAAGGCAAACTGTTTTAGTGCCTTATTATATACTCTGATCAGCCAAGGGGAACCTTCTATGTCGCTCTTGGCGTATATTGTAATAATTATATGTTATCTGAACGTTGTCTGCAAATTGGGATTATGTAATCAATTTGGAATATTCTGAAATGGTATGTGGAATTTTTTTGCTGTTTAATTTTTTCCATATTCTTGTGTTTTTGTGTATCAATATATCTAATGTCACCGTATTTGGTCACCGAGGATTAATAGCTACGGATGACTTTAACATCCGCAGCCATTAGTTTTAGGCCTCTAAGTAGGGGGATGATATAAGTTGGTATCAAAGCATAGGTTTATGAAACTTTAAAAGAAATTTAAACCTAAAAGATTTTTAAACATAATCCAATGAACTGGATAATAAGATTAGGGTTGGGGGTAATGCTATAGTAACATACTTGTATTTGATATATATATACATACATATATATATATACACATAAAAGTATGTATTCCTCGCTCTCTTAGACCGTTCTTCTATGTCTTACAAAGGCTCGTATGCAGATTTGCGAGAAAGGAGATACGGAAGCAGGAAACATAAATCTCGATCGAGGAAGCACCACACTTAATGGAAATGCTCGATCCACTACAAGGAGGAACTCGGGTCGACCAGCTAATGTTAGTAATCAAAATACTGATGCCAATGTGGTTTTTGGAAATCCACCAGTAGATATGGGGCCGATGTATCAGTTCTTTGTTGGCTTGATGCAATTAGAAGCTGCTGTCGGTGTTGCTAGAAATGTAGGTGGAGCTACTCCTACGGATCCAGTAGGGAATAATTATGCTTTGCTAAGTAGAGATTACACCAGTTTATGTTGGGAAGCCATTCCAGGGAATGGAGAGTGCCATAGAGGTTCAAAATTGGCTATTGTATTGTAAGCGTATATTTACTGATTTGGGTCTGAATGATGTGAAAAAGAGGAGGTTGGCCTCTATACAGTTGCAAGGGTCATCATTACATCAGTGGAATAGTTTCACCGTCGGAGTTCCGGAAGAGCGTTTAATTTGGGCTGATATTAAAACGAGATTTGAGCAGAAGTTTGTATCTAAGTTTGCTAAGTCAGAACTGATGAGGAAGTTTATTGATCTAGTTCAGGGAGAGATGTCAGTAGTCGAGTATGCTACTAAGTTTGAAGAGTTGTCTTGATATGGGTATGCTACTATAGATACTGACATAAAAAGGAACGAGATGTTCATTTGAAGATTGAGGCTCGAGCTTGCTAGAATGACCACGACACATGTCCGCGATCCTTGTAATATGGTGGTGGAGATGGCCATTCACCATGAGGAGTTACTTGTTGATTTTGCTAAGGATAAACCAGTGGAAGTTCAGGGTTCTCAAGGTAAAAAGAGGGAGTTCTTTAAAAAGAAGGGAGCCCAGAAGGGAGATACTACTAAAAAGTCAAAGGAAGAGGTAGTTTGCAAAAAGTGTGATAAGAAGGGTCAATTTGCGAATGAATGCTGGTCAGGAAATGGGAAGAAAGCTATAAGTAAGAAGCATGTGAAGTGCTTCAATTGCGATCAAGTTGGGCATTACAAGAACCAGTGTCCATTGCTAGTTAGAGAGGACAAAGGAAAAGTTTTTGCTATTGGAACAGCTAGATCTACTGCAATTGATAAAGGAAAGACTGTAATGGAAGGTACGTTTTCGATTTAGAGTATACCAGTTAGGGTACTTTTTGATACCGGTCCATCACATTCATTATATTTCAGTGTTTATTATTATATCTCAGTGTTTATTTGATAGATTATATTTAGAACCCACCCATCTTGTTACTTCCTTAAGGGTTGCGAATCTAGTAGGAGGGAATACAACTCTAAGGTAGAGATGTGACCAGTTAGAGCTTGACCTGTTAGGTCATAAATTTGAATGCAATTTGTATGTTATTGATTTTGTAGAATCATTTTGGGAATGAATTGGTTGGGTAAGTATGAGGCTAGAATATTTTTCCAGGATAGGAAAATATCATTGAGACACCCTAATAATCACATTCGAGTAATATTCCTAGTAGAGAATACTGACCAGAATGTTGGTGCTTTATTTAATGCTATGGAGGTAGGAAATGAGTTAAGTCAGGTTCGGATAGCAAGAGAGTTTGCAGATGTCTTTATGCCAATCACTGGACTATCACCGAAAAGAGCTGTTGAGTTTAGAATAGATCTTATGCCCGAAGCTGAACCCGTAAGTAGACAACCTAGCAGGATGACACTGACTAAGGTGAAGAATTGAAGGTGCAGCTAGTGGATCTAAAAGGAAAAGGTTTTGTTATAACAACCAGTTCGCCTGGGGGAGCGGCCACGATGTTCGTAAAGAAACCAGATGGGTTGTTAAGGATGTGCATTGACTATCGAAAGTTAAATGAAAGGACAATTAAGAACAAATTTCCTTTGCCAAGAATATATGATCTGTTTAATCGATTGAGTGCAGAGTATTTTCCTAGTTGGACTTAGCGACATGTTTCCATCAGTTAAGAGTTGTGGAGGACAGTATTCCTTTGACAACATTTCGAACTAGGTATGGTTCATATGAGTGGTTAGTGATGCCATTTGGATTAACGAATGCACCTGTTTTCTTTGTGGATTTGATGAATTGCGTTTTCCGAGAGTATTTAGATAGGTTTTTTCTGGTGTTTGTAGATGACATTTTAGTATACTCTAAGGATGAGAGGGAGCAACAAGTTCGTCTTTGAGTGGTATTTGAGACATTGATGCAGAATCAGCTAAAGGCGAAGTTTACCAAGTTTCATTTCTGGAAGAAAGAGGACAAATTTCTTATTCACATGGTTTCAGAGAACGTATTGTCAGTCGATCCAGATAAGATCGAAGCAGTGAATAATTGGAAGAGACCAGAGATGGTGATTGAGACCAGGAGCTTTCTTGGAATTGCTGGCTACTACCAGAGATTCATTAAGGATTTCTCGCGGATGACATCACCCTTAACTAATCTAACCAGGAAGGAGGTGAAATTTGTTTAGTCCGACAAATGTGAGGGAGCATTCTTTAAGTTAAACCATTTGTTAACTAATGCACCCATGTTAGTAGTCCAGATGAAAACCAAGGGTTGGTGGTATATACTAATGCATGAGGAAGTGGTTTGGGAACAATATTGATGTAGAATGGTAGGTTTGAGCTTTATACCAATCATAAGTTTTTGAGTTACTTATCCTCTCAGAAGGAGTTGAATATGAGACAGCAGAGGTGGCTAGAGTTTTTGGCTGTTTATGATTTTGGTATAGAATATATACCAGGAAAAGGTAATAAGGTAGCAGATGCTCTTAGCATGAAACATCAGAATGTGGTGTTAGCTATATTGGCAGAGTAGAAAGATTTAGAAGCTTTAGTCAGTTGTGATATGCAGTTAAGATCGACTGCTGGTTCTAGTCAAAGTTCCGCCAGGTTGTCTTGTTTAAAAGTTCGACCACTGTTAATCGAAAGAATTTCTTCTAAGGAGAAGGAGGATCTAGTGTTGGTTGAGAGGATCATAATGCTTGATGTTGGAACCGAGATCGATGATCTAAAGGATTTTAGCCTCGACCAGAGAGGATGGTTGAGAAAGAAGGGATGGTTGTGCGTTTCAGATGTGGAGACTTGAAGAAAGAAGCTCTTGGAGAATGTCATCGATCTAAATTTATGATTCATCTTGGAGGGACCAAGATGTACTAGGATATGAAGAGGAGCCTCCATTAGGAAGGCATGAAGAGAGATGTTGGCTTGTGGGTTAGGCAGTGTGCAGATTGTCAACAAGTGAAAGCTGGACATCAGAAGCCGAGTAGGTTGCTTCAGCCTTTAAAGATTCCGGTTTGGAAATGGGATTTGATATCCATGGATTTTATAAACAAGTTGCAAGGACAGATAGGGGTAATGAAAGTATTTGGGTTATAGTGGACAAATTGGCCAAGAGTGCCCATTTCATTCTAGTTAAGTCAACCAGAATAGCACCTATTTTAGCTAAATTATTCCTAAAGAACACAGTTAGACTGCATGGTGTTCCTAGTAGTATAGTTAGTGACAGAGATGCTTTATTCACTTACGAATTCTGTAAGAGTCTACAAGAAGTGATGGGTACCAAGCTTAATATGAGTACTGCATATCTCCTTCAGACTGATGGGCAGATAGAGAGAGTCAATAAGGTACTCGAAGATTTATTGAGAGCTTGTGTATTAGACTTTGGTGGATCTTGGAGGATCACCTACATTTGGTTGAGTATTCTAATAATAATAGCTATCAGACTAGTATAGGAATGGCGCTGTTTGTGGCTTTGTATGGAAGACCATGCTAATCACCAGCATATTGGTTGGATACTGGAGACAGACTAGTCTTAGGTCCAGATTTGGTCAGAGAGGCGTTAGAGAAGATTGAGTTAAGATAAGTCAAGATAGAAGAGTTACGCAGATAAGAGACATAAGGACTCAGTCGGGGATAAGGTTTTCATTAAGGTATCACCAATGAAGGGTGTGATACGATTTGTAATTTCAGGGAAGTTAGCCGTAAGATATGTATGTCCATTCTAGATTATATAAAGGATTGGAAAGCTCGCACATAGAGTAGAGTTGTTGAGCAGTATGATAGGTGTCCATAATATATTTCATGTATCCCATCTTCGCAAATGCGTGCATGAACTAGAGACTACTATTCCTCTGATAGGGTTGGAAGACTTAGTAGTAGAGCCTAACTTTACTTTTTTCAGACAACTAGTTCGTATTGTAGCCAAAGATGAGAAAAGATTAAGGAATAAGACAGTCAGGTTGGTGAAAGTCAAGTGGAGCAACAACGAGAAGGACTGTACTTGGTAGACAGAGGACATGATTAGAGATACTTATCCTGATCTGCTTTGAGGGTATTTACATATTAGATTTATATATATTATTGCTAGTCAGTTAGACTAGCATAATTTTTAGGAGCTGTTGTAGATGATTTTTATGTTTAGTATTTAGTCCTTAATTTCGAGGACAAAATTCTTTAAGGGGGGAGCCTGTAATATCCCTAATTTTGATAACATTATTCAAGAAATTTAATTGGATAAACTAAATAGAATAATGATGATAAGCTGATTGAGATTTGAATAAATTATATAAATGGCCTTGCTTAGTAATAAAATAAATAGGCTTTAAATTGGTTTAAAGGTTAATTAGTTTACACATGAGCATATTAGTAAATAGTCATTTTATCTTACACAACTATACTCCTTTGTAATTGTCCACTCACGTTTCATTTCTCACTTTCGCAAATGAAAACCATAAACCTAAATTAGAGCCAGCCATTAACAAGGAGGAAAAGAGGAAAATTTAATCTAAAAGCTAAGGATCAAAGCTAGGAAAGATTAACCAACAACGAATCTCAAATTCCTTATCTTATCTAAGGTGAATAATAATTTCATACCATCTCTATTTTATTCTATGATTATATGTTTTCGGATTTAAGATTAAATTCATTTTTTATGATGATATGCTTGAACAATATTATGTTTGATTTATTTTAATTCATTCACATATGAATTTGCACAGTTTTGATGTAAAACCGAGAGTTAAAAGATTTAGAATGCCATGGTACATTTTTATGCTAAGTAAAATGTGATTTTAGAGATGGGTTTCAATTTTTATAATTTTCTGAGCTATAGAAAATTTATTATGAATTTCTAAAGGAAAAATGATATAATTGGGTATTAAATTTTTTTCAAGTAGTTTAGGAAGAAACTGGATCTAAAATTTTGATATATTTGATTACATGAAGAAATTGAATTTCTGTGATTTTTGGGGATTAATTTGCTTGGGAAAGTAAATTATTATAAAAGAGGGACTTTTCTGCAAATGTTGGTTTAGTAAATGAAAGGACTTAAGCGTTATAATTTATTTGATTTAGATCTGATAAATGCGACAGTTTTAATTGTAAAGTATTTGAAAAGTTTTAAGGCAACCAATCAAAGGTATACAAATAGGCAAGTTGTTATAAAGCAATTACTAATAGAAGCTAGATTTCAGCCTTTAACTCAAAAAAGTTAGTTCCGCCTCTAATAGCAGTACCTTCAACTTCATTGATTCCGCTCCTTCCCAGTCGAAACCTACACAGTCGAAACCCATATAGTCGAAACCAATATACAAGGTATCACTTGGATGGTATGCAGTGGATTGGAAGGAAGGCGAAAGCTATGATGTCGAAAGGAATGCTTCCAAAGAGGTCGAAGCCTTGTTTAGCTTTCAAAAATTAAGTATTTGATTTGTTTTACTTAAAGCTTTCGACATAGTCGAAGCATATGCTTTTGAAAAGGTTTTATAAATAGATTTTGAAGAAGGATGCCATAATATGTAAATGTGTTAGCTTTAGAAAAGGTACCTTTTTCTTTAAATAAGTGCTTTCGAAAGTAATGGTTTCGACCAAGTCGAAACCAGTTGCTAATTTTTTATTTCGACGGTATTGAAGTCATCAATGCTTTCGAAAGGTTATCTCTGTTTTACTTAAACTGAGCCACTTCCTACATGCTTTTGAAGGGGGTTGTGGGTTCCAAAGGCAATGGTTTCGAAAGGGGGATTTTGACACTATCCTTTGAAGTCTTAATTAGAAGGTTGGTGCTTTAAAATAGATGGTTCCGGCCCCATCAATTTTTCCCTAAAAACAATTTTATAAGGGTTTTGAAAGAGATACTTTCGTATATAACAATTTTGACCCAAATGATGTTTTTAAAGAGCAAAACCAATACTTTCAAAAGGGATACTTTCATTTGTTTCGAAGCTATGTTTTAAAGGACGTTTTGACGCCATCAAAAGGTATATTTGGTTTCGAAGAAAATTATTTATTAAGGGCTTCAAAAGGCCTTTTTTGTGTTTTGAAAAGATATTTTCCTTGCTTTCGAAGGAGGTTATCCAGAGGTTTCGAAAGAGATGTTTTAATATTTCAAAACATAAACCCAATCTCAATTTAAAGGAATAACCATGGCATAAATAAACTAAGGGATTTGAAATGTAGAAGTTTTCCTTGATTAAAAAGGTTAAAGGGTTTAAGAAGGATATATATAAAGATGATTTCAAGGATAATAAACCACATATGTTGGTATTATGTTGTTGTTAGTTTACTTCTTCATATACTTATTCACATTGTTATTAACCCAATACTGTATTTTGGGGAAGGGAAGAATAACCAGTAACCCAGTAGTGAATATAACTTAAGAAATGTTAAAATCTTAATTAGAGATATTAGCAGAGGCCAATAGGTTCATAATTAGCCCATGAAAACTAAGATAGATATTGGCAAGGGCCAATAGGTTTATAGTTAGCACATGAAAACTATATTTGCATTAAGATATTTACAGTTAGTCAATAGGTTCCTTGTTATCCCATGAAAACTAGGATAAGAGAAATGATATTGGAGTTGCCAATAAGTTCTTAGTGATCCGATGAACTATGAATTCGGTCAGATAGTCCATAAATAATAACCACATTAATAGTTACCCTTAAACTATAATGGAGACAGATAGTCGGAATGAATAGGGATGTGTAATCCAAATTTTATTTACTTGTTTTGCATATCATCATAATGTTTTGAAATAATATGTTTTAACCATTATGGATAAAGGAGCACGGTACATGGCTTTGTAAATATTTTAGGATACTAGTTAGGGGAAAACCCATTTCGCTAAGCTACGTTGTCTCACTAGATATCTAAATGGTTTGAGATGGTAAATTACTATTCATACCAGGCTTTATATCTAAATGAAATGTGAAATTTGTTTGCTTTTTAATTTTTTTTCCATATTCTTGTGTTTCTGTGTATCAATGTATCTAATATTGTCATATTTGGTCAGCGGGGATTAATAACTATGGATGATTGTAGCATCCATAGCCATTTGTTTTTGAACTCCAAGTAGGGGGATGTTACACCTCCATCGCCGCACGCCAACCAAAGCCACCAACCTCTGATCCACCTCACCACTACACTGCTAGCATCGTCACTGACTAGGATGACCTTTCCCCCACCCCTTCGCTGCCACCCATTTCGCCATTTCCCTCACAAATTCCGCCACCTCGGCCACTTCCAACCTGATCCGACCATATAGGTGAGCTTCCCTGTCATCCCCTGCAAGCCTATACCTTTCGATCACTGGATTGTCTTTGTTTCAGCATTGATCACCATGCCCTCAAACAGATGCTTGTAGTTAAATTGCTCAATTCTAGTCAACTGAAGTCTCAAATGGAAAAACAAATCTTAGATGTCTCTTTGCCTAGTAGAGGGCTTCAAATCCATATAAAATTCGATAGCGTTTGGACAATAAAATTTTTAATCACTTTTAATTAATTTACTAATCACCATTAGGTAATAATTATGGTAATTTTAGGATTACGTAATTAAAGATAGAGGTGTAGGGTTCCATAGCCTGGCTTGTGTGTTATTAGGTTGGGTTATAGGTTGTTTGTACGGTTTGGCTTGAAAAAGCTACATACACTATTTAAACACTATAACACCTCTATTTCGCAAACCTTAACTCAAAATGCATCAAAATTATATTTCAAACTGATTGTATCATAAAGACCTTTGTAATGGCTATAAACATGATACACAATTCACCCTTTTATTAATAAATCATTCTTAATTAATTTAATGTTGTGCAATATCAAATTTGTTGGTCATTACATTTTCTCCAGTTAAAAGAATCGCCCCCCCGCAAGTTCTCTAATATGACCACTGAATAAATCAATAAAGTCTCATTGTGGGTTTAATCATAAGATATGGAGAAGTATATTAATCAAAACAACCACCTTTAAGTGTAGTACACGACATCCACACGATACAATCAATCTTGACACACAACAATTTGTTCACAATAATGAATTCAACCAACATTCTATGGTAACACCTTGAATTCCTCAATCATGCATCTAAACTGTAGTATATAACAATAACACTCCATTAATAAAGGGTGAAATAATCCCCACTATAGATCAACTCCATACATAAGTCATTACATGCGTCTCAACAATCCAAACACAATCACTTATTGAAGAAATACACAATAAAATTTAAGTTGGTCCAAACATGAATGCATAATAAGAATATACATAAGTTGATAATCAACGTAGCTAATTCAAGTAAAGTGTCACACCCCAAAAATGGTTGTTATCACGTCATTGTACCAATCAAAACACATTATGCTAATCCATACATAGATTTCCCTTCCATTATAGTATGCATATCTTCCAACTTATCAATAAACTACCTCATATATCATCCTCATAACAATCGATGTACCATCTAATGCCTGCCCCTTCTAAAACAATATATATGCTCACTTAAGGATACATCCTTAACATAATGCTACACTTGCATCAATCCAAGATGTCCCAGTCTCTCACATATAGTTGGGTCAATAAGGTGAATTGGACCATCACTAAGTCTTCTTATCGTTTAGCCTTTACTAGGATATTATCTTGTCATGAATCTTCATCGAAGTCTTACTTCACCACAATCCTTGCCGAAGCCTCGCTTCTCGAAGATCATCACCAGAGTCTTACTTCACCATGGTCATCTTTAGAGTCTCGCTCCATTTTAACTTTCTCAAAGTCTTCATTTACCACGACCTTCTCAAGGTATCCCCAAAGCCACTCTTCGCTGCGATCATTTCTGGAATCTTACCCTATCATGATCATTTTCAGAGTCTCACTCCATTATGACTTTCTCAAAGTCTTCCTTCATCATGGCCTTCACAAGTTTTCTTGAGTACATAATAACTCACTCTACAACATCTCATGCCACAATTGGATCTGACATTATCTCAGATACCTATTGTATAGGTTTTGCCCTCCAGGGCCAAGCTAGACCGTCTCATGGTCCAAGGTACATAAGCGAGTGCCCTCACATGCCACTGCCCTTAGGAAAAACCATCCAATCTAGTGTTATCAATGATCCCTTAAACATTTAAATTGATCCAAAACATTTTATGCCCCTCTACATCGCTTTACCATGTCGAACATTCTTCTTCGGACTACTCTAGTCTCATACATTCACTTCCCACTTAATGTATTCAATCAAACACCTTGTGTCATTGACTTGTTAAAGTTCAAAACACTTCACCTAGCTCTTCGGATTTCTTTGCACTTGATCCACCATTTTCCATATGCATGCCTTGAAGTCAACTAGAGAAAATCTCACGTCTTCTACCATGACTAATCCAAATATATCCATTATCATCTCATTAATTTTTCCAATGCATATCTCTTTGAAAGTTAACGTTGGTTAACTACCTTATAATATAATTATTTACACAAACAAACATGTATCGTACCATACAATGCACACAATCATAACAGATCAAACAACAAGCAACCAACAATTAAGCAGATTGAAGCAAAACAAATAATCAATACAAATATTATGCAAGCAAAATAATTACCTCAAAAAATGCATAACATAATGAATGAATAGCCATTAGCCAATAAAAAAACAATAATAATGCTATACACATAAAATAAACGCAGTCAAATGAAACATTCAAACTAATACAACTTGTAACGACCCAATTTCTTGACGCCCGAAAGTCGACATCAATGCGTCCACTATATCAAATGCTGCACAATCGAATGCCGGAAAACCGAACCGTTAGGGTTAAAAAAGAAGAAGATAGAAGAAGACACAGATAACAATAACAGAATCTCACATTTCGCAGCGGAACAAATATAATAGATAAATGTGTATCTTTAAAACAAAGAACTATATCATTTTTTACATCACATTATTAGAGTTTACAACGACGCAATACAAACACTGGTAGTTATTATAACATGCTTACAAAGAAATTTTTGACCCTTTGTTGGTGGCTGATGATGTTGTTATTTCGGCTGAAATGAGATTGCATTAATTATCATTGTCTTGTTTCATAAGCTTATGCTTATCACTTTTTCATATTTACCCTTTGTTTGATTTTTCATAGATATTTATTCTTTTCTTTTTGCTTGTACATGAAAATATTTTGCTGTCTTCTTTTGCAAGACATTCATATATATATATATATATATATATATTTTTGTTTTATTACCTTGCCTACATTTGTTTCTATTTCTATTATAAATACCTATATTTTCTTTTTATTTCTTTGTTTTAAAGTTTAACTATTCATATTAACATGCTTTATAATTATATTTTATACTTGTATTTTGTATTGATAAAATTTATTCCATTTTAAACATTATTACCTATATTACATTCATTTGCATATTTTATATTTTATTTTATATGTACATAGATATTGTATTTGCCTTGCATTATTCATATACATATCATTTAAAAGAAAATGCTTTTAAACTAACTTCCCATTAATTAATTTACATAAATAATATTTTTAAACCCAAATCATTTTTTTCTAGGTCATTTATTTAAATTTTAAATTCACATACAAATTCAACATTCAAATTCAAATTAATTCCAAAATTAATTCCAAAATTTACATAAATTATTAATTTAAAATAAATTCAAAATTTGGGATTGTTACACAGATGAACATCAAATCAATAATACAATTAGTTTACAAGATTGTCACGTCAATTTATGTTTCAATACATCACTTATCATGGACTCATAAATGACATAACCCTGGTATAAATGGATATACTAAATCTACTATCTACGATATAGTCTTCATCCACCTTTCTATTCGCTCTTTCGCTCCTATCTGCAACTTTACACCTGTATAGATATATAAAAAAGGAAAGGTTTCAACTATGTTTGGACTATGCTTAACCCTATGCACTATGGCCATTGGCCGGAGACTATTGCATAGGAAAAGACTACTACGTACCCTTTTGGAGGATTAAGCTTACATAGTCTTGTTTCATGCTCTTCTCCTACATCTAAATAGTTGATAACAACGATAGCATCCATACAACCATTTCAACTAATGCAATCAACTTAAGTAGGAAACAATACTACCAAACTATTCCAAATCAGTCATCATAAATATGGGATAACAACAGTAATAACACACTAGCCATTAAACATTACAAACATTTGACAACACACATGCCAACCCCAAACATCAATTAAGCTAACAACAACATATATACTCACACGCACTAAGTATCAACTATTAGTAGCACACGATCAATGCAAGTATAAATTTAACGACCCAGAATTTCTGTCGTTTGATTTTGAAAATTTAAATAATTTAAAATGTTGTATTTGAAATATAAATTGATTTTGAGTATGCAATTTTTGGTTGAATTCACGAAATAAGTTAAAAATTCAAATATGGCGATTTGACATAATACAGAAATAGTAAAAATAGTTTAAATTTGAGTTGAATATGAATCGAAAAGATATCTAATGTGAATAATTTGAATTAGAATTGAGTTAGTAAGTTTTTAAAAACTAAAATTTCAAGTTATTTCGTCGACTATGGAAATCGTCGATTTAGTCGATGAGTCAAAACAGCGATCTGGAGCATGGTTTCGAAATTCGAAAAAATCTATTACATTAGATCTGTAGTAGTGTATTATTACAAGATTTCAAATTTTGTAGCTATTGGATTTACCATTTAGTCATGCGAGCTGAAAAACCACATGATTAATTTAATTTAAAATCGTCGATTTAAAAACTATCTACCACATATGATCGAATTAGCCCTCGAGACCAGTTCCATAAGATTTGGAATAGAGGTATAACATATAGAATGTCAGACAGCATGTCTCGATAGGATTTCAAGATTTTAAGTTACTATAAAGACATTTTTTTTTTTGGCAAGGCCGACGGGGTTGGATGGACCCCGACCATTTTATTGCAGCACTAAACAGATTACAACACAAACAAAGAGCAAGCTCAGAGAATACATGGGAAAACATAGCACTACAAAAAAACTGGATGCTAAAAGTAGAAAATTGAAGAAACAGTAAAAAAACATAACAATACGCAACTCAAAATGAGTGAAGTATGCCAGGGTCTGTGGGGAAGGAGAGTGTGCTTAGTGAAGTCTTGATCACGTGCATAACCGATTGCATGAACATAATTCCAGTCTTGGCTTTCTCAACTTCAAAAACCCTAGTATTTCGTTCTTTCCATACTCCTGCTATAAAACTTTTCAAAACAGCAAGGTACAATCTTTTTTCTTTTCGTTTGTACCCAGTCTTCGCATATATATCATTCCACTCTGTCAAGTTGCCAGTAGAAGAGATATTTGTTCGAAGCTTATCCTTAACATGTCTCCAAACATAATTTATGTAAGCACATTCGAAGTATAAGTGTTCCACAGTCTCCACGCTATCATTGCAGAAGACACACTGCATATTCACATCCATACCAATGCAAACGAGTTTAGCTTTAGTGAGTAGTGCACGATGTAATACTTTCCAGAGTAATAAATTGTCTCACAGACTACTATCCTTATGCCAAGCACGCTTGCTCCATTTCCAGTTAGTCTTCTGTTTGTTCTTCATCATAAATCATACACAGTGCTTATTTTGAAAGCAGTATCTTTGTCACCCCTTGCCAGCAGATCAGAGGAAGTTGACAGGGTTGTGTTTCCTCTTATTTGGTTCCATATACATTGTATTCTATGGTTGGACGATGAAACATTAGAACTTTGAATATTATGTAAAACATCTCTGACCTTAGCAGCATGGTGGATTCCAGTTTGCATCATCTCATTATAAGTTAGATATCTCTTCAGTATCAAGCCTTTTTCGAGCCATGGGTCGTTCCAGAAGCTAACAGTATAGCGACTGTTGCTGTTCATCTGCATGAGTGGTAGTATCTCCTCCTTTAGGTTGAATATACTCCGCCAAGTCCAACTCAAGTTCTGCGGCGTGCGCATAGTCCATATACTATTGTCTTTGATAACGTTTTGTCGAGACCATTCAGCCCAAATGCTCTCAGTACAATTGTAGAAAGTGTCAATATGTTTAGTAAACGCTGCTTTATTCCATTGCTTTAAGTTGATGATGCCTAAACCCCCTTTATTCAATGGTTGCTCGACTATATTAAATTTGATTGGGGAAATATATCTGCCTTCGGTTCTTCCCGTCCATAAAAGCGCATAAAAGCACTTCGTATCATTTTCATAAGTTTCAAGGGCAGAATATACGTTCTAGCCCAGTACACTTGCATAGCAAATATAACTGACTTGACAAGTGTTAACCTACCCGCTTGGCTCAGCTTCACAGTCGTCCAGCTGTTTAATCTCGCAGTTATTTTCTCATATAAGGGGAGGCAAAGATTAATAGTTATTCTTGATGTTGTCAGCGACAGCCCCAGGTACGAAACCGTGTTAGGGTTAGGATAAAGACCAGTCACCTGAGAAATAGCTTCCACTTGCTCACCATTGACCCCAGCAATAAAAATTTCAGATTTATGAATATTAACTTTCAACCCAGTCATGGCATAGAACTGTTCTAACGTGTTCATTAAGTTGTTGACAGTATCAATGTCAGGCGTGCAAAACACTACGAGGTCATCAGCAAACATTAGCGAAGAGATACTTGGTTGATTGCAAGATTGATGGCACTTAAACTTGCCTTGAGCAATTAGCCTATTTATCAATCTGGTCAGTAGCTCCATAACCACGATGAAAATATAAGCGGAAATCGGGTCACCTTGCCTTATTCCCTGCCTACTGCGAAAAAAGCCAGCAGGCGTACCGTTGATTATGATCGAATATGTTGGTGTTGAGATGCATTCGTAAATCGAAGCAAGAAAGTGAGGTGGGAAATTCATATAACCCATGATACGTATTATACTATCCCAATGTAACATATCAAAAGCTTTCATGAGATCAAGTTTTAGCATAGCTTTTGGGGTAGAAGTCTTACGGGAATACCCTTTGAGCAGCTCGTGCGCAAGAAGAATGTTATCGAGTATATTCCTACCCGGCAGGAAGGCAGCTTGATTCCTGGAGATCAAACTAGGCAGAACTTGCTTTAGTCTTGTAGCTATTACTTTGGAAATACATTTATATATTGTATTGCAACATGAAATGGGATGAAACTCACTGACATGATGCGCATTCTGAACCTTGGGAATAAGAGCGATATTAGTGTAGTTGAACGACCTGAAAAGCTTGGCTTTTTTGAAAAAAAAATTAATTGCATTGGTAACATCATTAGAAACAATAGGCCAACAATTAGTATAGAATTTGGCGTTTAAACCATTTGGGCCGCCACAAGAGTTACTGTTCAGAGAAAACATGGCTTCCTTAACTTCATCAGTCGATATTTCAGAGCATAGGAAGGAGTAATCAGCTTCAGTTATTCTTGGAAGAATGTCAGTTGGAATTTCTTCAAGACACGGTTCGAAGTTGTTTTCATTGCCAAAAATGGAAGTGAAGTATTGCACAAAAGCTTCCTGTACACCAGTCACAGTAGATTGATCATCCTTAGAATAAATAGTTGTTATGTTTTCTCTACGCTGTTTGTTCTTGAGACTGGCGTGGAAATACGCACTATTTCTGTCTCCATGTTCAGTCCATCTTATTCTGGTTTTTTGTCTAATCATGTCACTCTCATTTGTTAATGCTTCACTATATTGTTGGGTTAAAATATATTCAGCTGCAGAAAGGTCAGTGTTGTTTACATTAGATATCATCTTCGATTGAACCTCAGCAAGTTTCTGTCCAATCGAAGAACTCAACTTATCTCCTTTGCCAAAGGTCTTGAACGACCACTGCTTTAGTTGACATTTAACTTCCTTTATTTTCTCCTGCAAAATAAAAAGGTGATTACCATTCTTTTCTTTGTTCCATGCATTTAATACAACAGTTTTAAAATCTGGTTCTTTTATCCAAGAGTTAAAAAATTTAAAATTTGATTTTCCTCTCATGTTTGCTCCACGAAGATGGATGATTTGTGGCGAATGATCAGATAGAAGAGGTGGGGGAATAAGGCTGAAAAGGAGAGGCCATTTGTCAAGAGCAGCCTGATTGGAAAAGGAGTGATCAATTCGAGAGAAAGTTCTCCTTCCTTGTCTTCTTTTGTTGTTCCATGTATACTGCAAACCAACAGTTTTCACAGGTATTAACTCAGCATGATTGAGGGTAGTTACAAGCGGTTTAATTTCGTTTAAAGAGAGAGGATTCCCCCCATCTCTATCAGAGAGCATATAACAACAATTGAAGTCACCCATTATTAGCCAAGGATGAGAGTTTTGACGAAGAGCAGGAATTACATCAAACAAATCTGCTCTGGCCGAAACAGAATTAAAGGCATAAACAAAGGTTACGTAGAAGGATGTGTTATCAGTGACTGATTGAGCATGGCAATGTATCATTTGAGAATTGGAATGAAGAGGAGTGATTTGAACATGAAGGGGGTTGAAAAGAATCAAGATTCTACCATATGCAGCTTCTTCCAGGTTATGAACATAGTTCCACTCAGGCCTAATATAGTTGGCCGCCTTGTCCGTTAGTTCACGATTTAGCTTTGTCTCCAGCATAGCAATGATGGATAACTGATGCGCACTGATTAGTTCTTTACATTGATCAAGCTTGATGACATGATGTCCGCCACGAATGTTCCATACTCCAAGATTAGCCATCATTGGGGAGCACGTGCGTTAATTATTTCAATTTTCATACTCCTCGTAACAGCTTGCGAAGAGTTTAAATAGTTAGGGATATCAACTGAAAGTGGAGTTACTTCTCTAGTGGAATTGTCATTTTTATATGATGGTGTATTCAGACCTGAGATTATGTGACGCGAAGGAGAGGTGGGAGGAGATGTTAAAGGCGGTGGCAATTTGAAAGCTGAAGGAGGTTTAATGTTGGAGTAGACAAATGGGAGAGATGGGTCATATTCAGATGTTGAATTGGGTTGGTGGTTGTTCAGATCTGTACATGCAAAATTGTGCATGCATGCAACTTCTTTCATGTTAGTAGTTATACTTTGCACAGCATTGTTTTTCCTAAACTTTTTACTCTTCTTATCACTTGATTTCACTCTTTCAACACTTTTACTTTCAATGCTCACATTAGTTACCATGTAACCGGGATCAGAAGATTTTTCAGTAAGTATATTATCTACCTTTAGCATCGTGTGTTCTGAGTGCTCCATATTTTCTTGTTCAATGTCTTCGCCATTATTCACCATAAGCTCCTTTTGATTTGTAGTGCCTCTATTTTTTACTCCTTTGTTACTCCCACTTATTGCTTCATTTACTCCACTTTTTTCAACCACTGTGCTTCTTTCAGTAACTTCACTACTTTTATTTTCCACTTCTTCTAAATTATTGAGAATATCAAATTTGTTGAAAGTCAAAATATTTTCCTCTAGTTCAACTTCATCATTATTTATTTCTCTCCGCTTTGTAGTCCCTTCATGTATCATATATGTTTTTCCTTGTTGACTATCATGCTCGACTACTCTCCTTTCCTCCTCACCGTGCTCTACAGTCTCTTCATAGGTTTGCTCAATCTCTTTACCCTTTCTTATGTTCTCTCCATCATTCACACTTGCATGTATTTCCTTACTGACTATAACCAAAGCTTTCTGTACTCTTTCCTCTAGTGCATGATCCACTTGCTCTTCAGTGGCATCTTTAACTATTTTCTTTCTCGCAACACGCTGCCATGTTCTTATGCTTTGTTTCTTGTTCGGTCTGGTATATTTATACGCTTGACCCTTCTCCGTGCTTTCTTTCTTGTTTTCTACCTTATCTACTATACCATTTTCCTTATCACCTTTTATCTTACTGTTATCATAATTATCACACTCTTCAGTTTTGTGTCCAAATCTCTTGCACCTCACACAAACATCTGGCCGCCATAAGTACTGCACATATATTTTTTGTTGTCCTCCCTCTACTATTTCACCAAAAATTCCTCAGCTAGTTCTTTTTTCGGCCTAACTTCAATCAAGCACTTCGCATAGCTCAGTCTATCTTGCTTCTCAGTCATTTCATCCATGCATAACATCTTACCCAGATGACTACAGAGCCAGTTGATACCAAGTGGGGACCAAGCAAATATAGGAAGGTTGTACAAGTGTACCCAAACTGGCACAGCGGTGACTGAACCAGTCACGTTACTCACAGTGGCGTCGTATGGTTTAATTATGAATAGTTTATTATTCATAACAATAGGATCACTCTGCAAAATAGATTCTCTATCTTCACTACTAGTGAAGTTGAATAAGAAGATGGTTCCATCAGATTTAACTGAAACAGAGCCTTTAAGCTTCCATATGAGCTTTAACTTCTGAACTACGGCTGTGTATGACAGTGGCTTATCAAGGAAGAAGCCAACAATCGTGTCATTCCAGATAGCCGCACCTGCCTCTAATACTTCAATAGGTGGCACCAACACTTCTTCTTCATACACTGGTGTCAGGTCAACGGGTATGTACTTGCCTGCGTTCCTTGGTTTTCGCTTAAACAGAGAAGTCCATTTCCGTTCACTTAAACCATTGATGGCGTGGTTCTGAGTTGAGTGAGGAGCAGAAGAAAGATGAGGTAGAACGATGGTCTGAGTGATGTTTGAAAGAGGAGGAGGAGGAGAGACTAGGACAGGCTTGATAGGAGGAAGGGAGCAAGACGAAGAGAGGGACGGGACAGCTGAAGGCGGAGGAGGAGCGACAGTTGTATTCAAAAGAACTTTAGCTATGAGTTGTGAGGGGACAGTAGAGGTGACAGAAGGAACAGCTAACAAGACATATTTTGAAATTAAATAGTATTACAAAATTTCAAAGTTAACCCCTTTTACACCCAACCACCTTAAACCTGTACATGGTGCTGCTTGACACATCTGAATTATGCTGCTCTCACCAGTTTAAAGTCATGTATCTGATCCTTCTTCTTCTTTCAAAAGAAACCAATTCGAACATAGAAAAATCAAAATAAAATCAAAAACGAAATGAGAAATCTCGAGGCCAGTCTCTAAATTCTTGGAATGGCCTGCGCTTCAATCAGGATTTGGACTAGCAAGTCGCGATTTGGTTTAGGGAAAGGGTGTTGGATTCCTAGTTGGCTAGGGTTTGGTTTTTGGGATGTTGAAGGACGAATTGGGGTTATGGCGGGATTTCGATGAGGTAGAGTAACGTTCGAGGGGCAATGGCAAGTAGGTCGAACTCGCGACTGTGATGGACGATTTTGTGCGTGCAGCGGCAAGGAACAGGAAGCGCGTAGATAGCAGATTATAGTTAAGATAGGGTTGAAGTTGTTCAAACTCATGGAGGCCAGAGGTCGTCAGTTCAGCGTAAACAGCGAGCAAAAGTCATGCTTGGAAAGTCTAAAGCGACGAAGTCGCTACTGGATTGATGCGGGAAGATTAACATTAAACCTAGGTAATTATTTTAACTATTTTTTGTAATTAGGAGACTAATATTATTTAAAAAATCCAAATCTCATAAATATTTTAATCTTTTTTTAAGGTCGAAATCGAATGAAGCCAGCGACGTTGGATTCGTAGTATATTTTATTATTTGGGTATACTTCCCGTCGATTGGAGCGGATGAGACACTATGTGCCCCGCATAATAGCGGATGATCCTTTTATTGCGATATCCCACTCAAAGCGGTGATTATAATTTTTTGATATATAACAACTAATTGGAGGGATCCAACTGGATTCCCCGAAAATGTTTATTTTAATTTCTTATATAGTGACATATGATGTGTTGAATAATCTGTGATAGATTATGATACGATTTGATTTATTGGATGCTATAGTAGCACTAACCTTAACTTTGGTATTATAAATACCATAAATATTATTTTTTTAATTTGAAAAAAAAGTTAAAAGGCGATTTTAGAAGAGAAATATTTATGTTGAATTTTAGATTATTTTAAAAAGGAATTTATTTGGATAAAGTAAATGATTTTATTTTAAATTTGTACTTAACTATTTCGTGAAATATTTAAAATAGAGATTTTGAAATAATTTATATAAAGGATTTTTAAACAATAAATTTTAAGTGATATTTGTTTACATGTAAAATGTTTTTAAAAATCGATATTTTAATAGATTGGGAGAATAAGGGGAACTTATAAAGGACTATATTTATAAATGGAGTTGTTTAATATGAATTTGTTGTTAATAGAGAAAAATTAGGAACAAATTTATGGATTTATAAACAATGTTTATAAATAAAGTGGAATGACTATTATTTGATAAATTGGGAATATAAATTCATAATGAGAATTTAAAATGAGATATTGAAATAGGTTTATAAAGAAATATTGGATTCTATTTTGGAATTTGGAAACAGTTATGAAATTGGAAATGTAAAAGAATTGGAAATTAGTTATCATTGTCTATTTAAAAGGGTTTTGTTGGTTTAAATAATTACTTAAACATGTTTTGAAAATAAATTATTATTCTTTAAAAATACTTATTATTTTTATATATAGGATTTAAAGGTAAGTGTTTTAAATTTATTTATAAATTCTCTCAAGATTTGTAAACCAGGTTTATTTTACGGAAGAAATTTGATAAGAGAAATCTTATAAAGGAATTCTGGAAATTTAAGAGAATTTCCAAAATGTTTAGATACGGGAACTTCGAAAATGAATCTGAATTCATAAAAAGAAGTTAATTTTTTTTTAGTTGGATTATAAATAAGTATAATCAATTTTGTTGAAAATTGTAAAAGGAATTAATAAAAATTTCAAACATTTATGAGATAAATTATGAAATATTTCATGTATTGATATTAGAAATGATTTGGAAAATATGCTTATAATATTTTCCTATATATTGAAATGAATTGATTTGGAAATATTTTAATTACGAAATGATTTTGTAGAAATATTTTTTCAAGTAATGGATTACAAATTAAAATTGGAAATATTTCTATATGTTGATAAGGTTTGGAAATATCTTGTTATGAATATAAGAATTTGAAATTGTTTTTAAATATTGAAATACTGGAAGTGTTTTGAATATATATCTTTATAAAGATATTTTGAAAGATATATAATATGAGCCTAGTAACTGATTATATGTGTAATTTGATAGTTCAATAACCGACTATAAAATCTGGCCAAATACGCTGATTATTTCGAAGAGACCAGAATAAGAGTTAATTATCTGAAAACCACTTCGATCCGATTTGAACGTTGCGAATTGTGATAACGTGAAGATAATGAATATGGTGATTATGGAGATTCGATTTGTTCAGACTTAGAACATCTTGTATGGATGAATACTATCATTGCATTATTGCTTTGAAAGTGTTGTTAGTATCCCAAGTATATGAATGCTAAATCTAAGGTAATACATAGCCTCAAGCCTCATCAACTGGAAATGACTAAAACAGAGGAGATGCGACAAAGATAAGTGGGTCACACCAATTGTAGTATGTTGTCACCCTTCTAGATACATCTACATATTTATTGATTGGCTATGCATGAGATCTCAAATAAAAAGGGTTGCAAAAAACCAGGGTGATAACATATTCGGTACTATCCAGTCAGAGGTAGGCCGGTCTTGTGTTGGCAGGCGATCCAAGCGAGGTCCTCTATACATTTTCTCGACATGCACTGTGATAGGTGGTACCCCAGTGCCTATTCATTATATGGAATCCATTCTCTAATAAACGTTGTACGGTTTTAGTTGAATACCAAATATGTTGGAACATGAGATGCAAGCATTCTAGCTATTTTAACTTTTTATCTTGAACCCTTAGACATTATTATAATATCACTCGATTTTCTATAAAAGTTTTTTTAGTCATCGTAAGGTAAAAACCCGTCGTGTTTATGTGTGGTGTGGTCTTACGAGATATCTTGGTTTTCAAAAGAATTTTGATAACAGCAATAACTCAAATTGAGTGTGTTTTCTCACACTGGTTTTACAAACTGACTTAGGTGTTATTTTATTATAATGCTCGGGTAAGATCGAGTTTACAAATCCATGTTAGGATACTATGGAGCTCAGGAGACAAGCTGGAGGATTTTCAGGCGTATTTCACGTACTTTGTAATTTTCCACTGCATGTGTAAAACAGTTGATTTAGTTTTGGGAAGGATAAGTTATTATAACTGTCCTGATTGATTTATTGACCGTTGTACTTTGATGATGGTATGCATATAAAAAGGTTTCAGTTCTTTTTTTAAAGATCTATTATTATTTATTATATATTGTTCCGCTGTGATGGTGAGATTCTACGATGTTGTTGTTTCTGTTTCATCTATCCCTTTTTCTTCTTCACCCTTAAATGTTCGTCTTTCCTTAATTTTGAGTTGGACATTTGTGATTTATTTTCGACTCAAAAGGGTACGGAGATACAGGCCTTTACATTTGGTATCAGAGCTTAGGTTGAGTGAATACCTAGGCTTTGGTGGGGATTACTCATTAGAGATAGGGTCAGTAGTACCCTAGAATGAGTTTGAGTGTATTAATATATATAAGCGCGTATTTGTTAGTGAATATAAATTGTTTTATATTATGTTGACTTATCGATTGAGTGTTTATGAATTATGGCCAGCACAATCCATACAATTGTATCGATATCTTAAACAAGATAAACCGACACAGTATTGTTTTGAAGCGGGGTAAATGAAATAATTTTACCCAAACTATATTTTGAAATAAGAGAAATATTTTTTTTTTTGAAATTATTATAGTATATATATTTGGAATGTTTGTTTGATATTATTATAATCAAAACAAGTTATAAAATTTGAAATGGTTTATAAAACCAAATTAAATTGTATAAGTATGAATTATACATATGAATTATAATTAAAATGGATTCGTATTTCGAATTTGGAAATTAAAAATCCTGGAAATGTTGGAAATGTTTTCCAAAGTGTTCAGAAATAAATAATAGTAATATTATTTGGAATATTTTTGGATTAAAATGTTTTTGAATGGATTCTGAAAGTGATAAAGCAGTGAACTCACTTCAGTCGCTGGTAAATAATTCTGGTGATGATTGAAGCATTATCAGCATTCATTTTTGAGTTTCCAAGTGACGGATTGCTATCGAAATAATTTGATACGGAGATCTTTTGTTTGGTAAATAAGTGTGTTTTGGAATTTCCGTTGGAAATTTGTGTTGGATAAAACCATGTTAATTCTGAATATTTCAAAGTAATGGTTAGTTAAAGCAAAAGAGCTATATATGTATATATGATTTCAAAATGATTTGAAATAAATACCAGGTATATGAATTCTGGAACCCTTATTTAAATATTTTTTAAAAATATCAGGAAATAAGTTTTTGAACTTATTAGTTGAGAATTTAACTTGAGTAAGTTTAAACGGATTGAATGAATTGAAATTTAACTTAAGATAAGTTAAATAAAATTGAACTGGAATTAAAATAATATCAAATTGTATTGTATATAAATATGAATTGTGAACTGATCATGTAACTATAAGTTATAATTTTTGATTGAAGTAAACCTAAGTATATAAATTATGAAATGGTAAAATAATAAGTTATACAATTGAAATAGTGGAATGTAAAAACCAAAATGGAAATGGTTTGATATTTTGGTTAGGTGACGAAAATCCAAATTTGAATTATAAAATAAGGTTAAAATCAAGTTAAACCAATTGAAGTGATTTTTGAAATAAAAATCAGATTTTGAACTATAAATGGAAGTGAACTAATTACATAAATAAATAAATTGAATATTGAAATGGAATCAGATTTGATTTGTGACAAGGTGAATGTGAATTCAAAAAATTCGACTTAAGCATAAAATGGAAAGAATTGTGTTAAAATATTGGCTAATAAAATCGAAATATGGACTTAAGTTGTAAATAATAATAATCAGAAGTACTTGTATGAAATGTTTATGCTAAAACTCAAGTAAAGATGAGATGAAATAGTTAAATCGAATTGTATTTGAATTTTAACGAAATGAAGGTGACTTGGATCATGAAATGAAAATTCAATTTGATTGCGGATGTGGACAAATGGAATTCAACTTAAGTTAAGCTAAATAAAGGATTTTTGGAAATGAAACTTAACATAGTTAAGTAAATTAGAAGAAAACTAATTGGAGAATTAATTAGTGAATTGAATGTTAAAAATGAGAATTAAGTTATAAGTGGAATTTGACTTATATGTAAGCAAATTAAATATATTTTGAAATGTTGTCGAGTAAAATAGAATGGATTGAAATGGTGATAACTGAAGTTATAAATGAATTCAATCTAAGTGTAAATAAATTAATATGGTTGGAATATTGTTGATGAGAATGAAATTCAACTTAAGTAACTAATTTATGAAATGATTCATAAATAAATCGGCATGGATTGAATTGTTGTTGAATATAAAATTGAGGGAACATGATTTTGTGAATGAATTGAATGTGAATCAATATAGCTTGATAAATTGATTTAGAATCATTTAAATAGGCTTATAAACTTAAATTGGTTATTTATTTACCTTAATATCACCAAATAGTATGGATTGATTGTCATTGGACATAAATTGAAATAAAAAAAAAATTGTGAATCAATGGAAAGTGAATAAATTGACTAGAATCAATTTGTAATGTATATGAATGTAATGTGTGTAAATACGAATTAAATGCTTGTAAATTGTTTGTGAATCATTTGAAATGCATGGAATGGTATATAAATCGACTGAAAGCAATTAAGTTAGTATTGGAACCTTGTAATTGTTTATAAATACATGTGTAAAATGTTGGTTTGTGCAATCTATCCGTTTGCATTAATAAAATGAATGTGAAGTTAATTAAATTTCATAAATTATGAGACTTACGTGTTTATTTGAGTATGTACAGGTACAGGAGGATATTTGACTTAATTTTGGTAGTGCAATTGCATATAAATTAAGCGAACTCACTTAATAACGCTAAAATAAGGTACGCTTACGAATTTAGAGCGCCAAAAATAAACATATTGATATATATTGCGTTTTCCAACCTGAGAGTCGAAGTGTATTTTTTTATCATATTTATGATATTGCAAAAGGCTCTCCGTACAATGGAGACTCTGCCAAAAAAATCGAAAAATTTAAGGTGTAGAAATTTTGGAAAATTTTTGTTAACTAAAATTTAGTTTAAAATTATAACTTGAAATAATGGAATTCGATGAATAAATGGAATCTAGTAACGATGATGGATCTAAGGGATTTAGAAAAGTATAATATTGAGTAATAACTAAGTGAGTTTTGAAAGTAGGCGGGTTTGGAGCATTTTTCCTACATTAGCAATTTTAGGGATAGAATTCTTTTAAGGGGGGAGGAATGTAACGACAGGGATTTTCCATCATTTGATGTTGAATATTTAAATGGTTTTAAATGTTGGATTTGAAATATAAATTTATTTTGAATATGGAATTTTTGGTTGAATTCGAGAAATAATTCAAATTCAAATATGACAATTTGACGTAATACAGAAATAGTACAAATAGTTGAAATTTGAGATGAATATGAATCAAAATGATTTCTAATATGATTATAATTTCTATTTGAATTAGAATGAGTTAATAAATTATTAAAAACTGAAATTTCAAGTTATTTCATCGACTTTGGAACTCGTCGATTTAGTCAACGCGTTAAAACTGTGATCCGAGCACGGTCTCGGAATTCGATGAAACTAGTTCCATTGGATTCGTAATAGTGTATTATTACAAGATTTCAAATTTTGTAGCAATTGAATTTATCATTTGGTCGTGCGAGCTGAAAATGCACATGATTAATTTCATTTAAAATCACCGATTTAAAAGGTTATCTTCGACATACGGTCGAATTAGGCCTCGAGAACAGTTCATTGGACTTGGAATAGAGGCATAGCATATAGAATGTAGGTGGCACTGTAATGACCCGCCGTTCATGCCACAGAAAGATGTATCGTTAATAAGAAAGAAAGGGAGAGAAAAGCGAAAAGATAGAGAAAAAAGAACAAAACAACATCAAAACAGCGGAACGAATAAATTATATTACATCACATAAGTTATTTCATAGTATCATATATATCAGAGTAATACAGGTATACAATACAAACTAGACAGTTATAAACACCTATCTAGTCATTACAACTTACAGATACAACACAGAGATACAACACAATGGAAACAATATATGTCTATAAACGCTGAAGCCTCCTACTCCATATCTCCTCCAGAACTCGTCAAAGCTAACCTGAATCCCTTAGCTACTCGTAAAAATTTGAGCACCTAAGAGTTTAATAATACAGAAAATAAACTCTGGGTCAGACATGGGTCTGGTGTGAGTAAGCGGGTTAAAGTTGCTTAACTTTGAAAACCTTTGAAAATAAAAAGTATCTCGCAAGACTTCCCGCACATAAATACGGAAAAGTTTTTACCTTACGATAACCAAAACATTTGAAAGGAAATCCAGTTATATTATAATAAGGTCTAGGTATTCAAGTAAAATACAAAAATAGCTGGAATGCTTACATCTCATGTTCCAACATAGTTGAGCAAAATCAAAACGTATGTCACTTATTGGAGATTGATTCCATACAATGGCAGAGCTACTGGGGTACCGCCCATCACCGTACAAGGCCTAGATCACCGTACCGAGGATCCCTCCCGATCCCCTGCAACACAAGACCAAAACCATCCCTTACTGGATAGTCCCGAACAAGGCAACCCCAGCAATTGCCGCGAATCAACTACCCACTAAGCCGAATAAAAAGGGACCTCTAGACAGGGGAAAATCTCATCCTACTTGAGCGCAACTCACTTAGCCTTGCTGCACCTTCTCTGTTTTAGCCATTCCCGGTTGATGAGGCTTGAGGCTACGATTACCTTTTGAACACATCTTGAAACGCTCATCGTCCTTCATTGACGATGTTCTGAAAGCATTCAATCCATACAAGTTCATTCCGGGTTTGAAATATACCGAAGGCATTATCTCGTTACACTCATTTTGGAATCACCCTCAAAGTTAAAGACAATAACCCTTGCACTCTAAAACTCCATCTTGATCTTCACTTGAGTTTCACGGCCTATCGTTTAACTTGGATCAATGTGGTTTTCGGATATCCAAATCTGGAAATCCGATCTCGGTCTTACCGAAATCCAAAACGCCATCTTAATGTCCAAGTTGTTTAAGTTTAAACAATTCAATTTATTATCCATATTCACACAGATAGGTAATTCACATTTTCTCAAATAGATAATCCACATTATCATAATTCAACCAAAGCATCCCATATCAACACATATCACATATCAGCGATATCACATAATCTAAGGCATTCAATATCATTCAATCATCCATAAGCAATGATTAATTAATACACCATCTCTAATCTGTACTATAATATTATTATTGAGTTAGATTTCAAGAGCACACAGGCTTCATTCATATTTTGAAAAATGAACAGTCATGTTTTTAATTTCTTTTTATTTCAAATTTTGAAATGTGATAACTTTTTCTACATTAATTGGATTTAAGAATCGATTTCACTATTAAATCTTAAATTTAATATGCTTTCCAATGATATCCATTGTTGATAGCTAAAAATAATTTTTTTAAAATCATAGTTTTTCGAATTATTCATATTATTAAGTTATTAAATCTGTTTGACTTTATTTCTTTTACCTAATCTATGCCGTTGATTATTTTGAAAATTTCCAACCTTTGATTCTACTTTCACAAATTGCAGTCAAGTCTGGTGAAATCCAACATTACCAAAATACAGCAACAATGCTAGATGGAATTGGAAATGGAACCAGAAAGCTCAAAAGTATTAAATACAATCATATGCTTCTTATTATATTGAATTTGCTTTGACTGTAAAAGAAACACAATGATATTCTTCACATTAAAATAAATATTGTTGAATAATGGTTGTTAATTCCAACACTTCAGACATAAAATATGTATGCTTTAGATTTAGCTTATTTTTCACAAGAATCGTTCAAAATAGAAATAAATCTCTTTATCCTCTAATCTTATCATTCTACAATAATATGATGTTGCATAATGTGTTCCTAGACATAGTCAGTTATGGGATCATCATCAACACTTGCGTTCTCATGAATCATGTCAATGTTGCTTTTGGCATTTTTGGATCAATAGTCAACTGTAAACCAAATGTTGTTACTTGCACTGCTCTTATAGATAGTTATTACCAAAGCAGCAAATGGAATCAACGACATCAAGTATTAAAGGAAATGATTGATAAAGGTATCTCACCAAATGAAGTTACATACAATACAGCTGATGCATGGAGCAACAGCTGATGCACACAATAAATTTATATGTGTATTGTGTGGAAAATTTATCTTTGCAATCATTTTTGCTCGATATTTTGCAATTTTTTATCAAGCACCAGTACAATTTGCATTACCATTTTCAAAGATTTATACACAAGTTTGAGACAAAATGCAAACTTATTTGAAAATTGATAAAAAAGATCACTGTTTCTTAATCAATAAACCATATAAATCATTTAAACATGTTATGATGATAAGAGGTTGAGTGCGGTCCATATGCGAAGCACAAGTTCGCACTAGTTAATTTAAAATAAATTAAATTAATTATATACATTCCTAAAAATCCTGCTTACTTAACCATTTATTAATTTCAAACCAATTAATTAATCACCCTTTTATTTATCCATTATAATTCATCATCCTTGATTAATTGTTCTTTAATTACATTAAGTAATTAGCTTTTAATTAATTACACAAATTAATTATCCCTTAATAATTAATTAACCCTTAATTATTCTCATTAATTAATTACTTAACTAATGATCCTTAATTAATTACTTTCATTTATTAATTAACTCTAATTAATTACATTGATCCTTAATTGCAAAAATTATTTTATAATCACTTGTATTGATTAATTATCCATAAATTATTCACATTAATCAACCCTTAGTTATTTCCATTAGTTATATTAATTGATGATCCTCTAATTACTTTATTAATTAATTATTCTTCTAATTAATTTAATAATTAATCTTTAATTAATCACATTCATTAGTCAACCTTGATTAATCATATTCCGTAATTAACTATCCTTAATTACTTACATTAATTTAGTTACCCTGAGTAATTAATCCTTAATTACTTCCACTAAGTAATTATTCTCTAATTAATTTCCATTAAGTAATTCCCTTTTATTAATTACATTCAGTAATTATCCATTAATTACTTATACTAATTAATTTAACTTTATTAATTACATTAAGTAATTATACTTAATCAATCATCAAATGGTTATCTTTAATTAATTAAACCAGTTAATTAACTTAAATAAATCACATTAATTTAATTAATTGCATTGAGTAATTAATCCCTTTAATTACATCAATTAATTAATTTCTCTTTAATTAATTACCTTTGATTACTTAAATTAATTAAGTAATTAACAAACCAATTATCTTAATTTAATTATCTTAATTTAATTATATTAATTAATCATCTCATAATTACCAGTCAATGATCTTTAAATTACATTCATTAGTAATCCTCTAATTACATACTAAGTAATTATCCTTTGATTATCAATTTAACCTTTATTAAGCTATTATCTTTAAATTAATTAAACAAATTAATTAACTTGAATTAATTACATTAATTAATTAATTAATTACATTAATTAATTAATTACATTAATTAATTAATTACATTAATTAATTAATTACATTAATTAATTAATTACATTAATTAATTAATTACATTAATTAATTAATTACATTAATTAATTAATTAATTAATTATCACTCAATCACTAGTTAATGATTTACCTTACATTCATTAACTATCCACTAATTACTTCATTAAGTAATTATCCTTAATTATAATAAGTATTTAACTTTATTTATTTTACTAATTAATTACTCTTAATTAATCTCAACCTTTACAAATTAAGGATAAATTCTTTATTTATATTAAATATTTATTTACATCGTTAAATTTCATTGGAAACCATTTAGAAATCAATTACTTGATTAAAAATTATATAATTTACTTTAAAACAGAACATTTTAAAACATTAAATTTTAACATTTAAAATCCTTGAAAACTTTTTCAACTTGTTTAATAAACTTAAATAAATTATTATTCTACAAAAAAACTTAATTGTTATATCTTTTAAAACTTATTTATTTAAATATATAATTATTTCCACAACTTTTAAAACTTGATTCACTTTGCTTTAAAACTTTAAAATATTTGCAAAAATTCAAGTTCTTTGATTTTAAACCTGGAATACTTCCTGATTTCAATTGAAACAGTACAAAACAAAAACAACTCGAGCAAATCCATGTTCTACCCAAGTAAAAACAAGAGAAACTCTCATCCCTCATCTGCTTCGAGCCATACATGAGTCTACACGATATAGAACCCGAGAAAAACATCTTCTTCCCAAATACATCCAAACCAGATACACGAAAATATTCACGTGCACGTGCACGCCACCTACTCCTCGTGGACAATCTTTGCCAGTCGACGATTATCAACCCTAGTGTTCCGACACCCAGCTTGGTCGGATTTTACTGAGAATACAAAATATGACGTTTGATCAAAAACTGCAAACAACCCATCGACCAAAACCACTTGCCGACGACGGCCTCACCAACTGGAGCCCCAGCCCCTCCGTCCAGATCAGCGTCACATACCCCCTCGACATTTCCACTCCTTGCGATCAAGTCCGGTCCCCTATCAATGTCACACGACCATGACAAAATCGTCAACAGAAACAGGTCCGTAAACCCTAATTAGACGCCGCCTAGCCACGCCGACGGTTTAAAAATTCGAGCGCCATTTTCCGATGATCCTCATTCCTCACTCAACCTTCAGGCCCAAGCACGCCACCACATTCGACGTTGATCGTCGAAAATCGGCAAATGAGAAAAATCCGATCATCTCGACATATCTCAAAAAATTCTTACCTAAAAATCATGAATTTTCTTCCTAAATTCATCATTTCACAATACGATTTTGTTGATAAAATCAAAACTTCAATTTATGAGGTTTGATTTTTGATTTGAATTTGTTTATCTCTATAAATGTTTAAATTTTGAAATATTCATTGAATTTAAATACTGGTTACTATTTTTAAAATTTATAATACATTCATACAATTATTTGTTCTTCAAAGATCTTATCTTAATTTTGATTATATACAGAGATATGGAATTTATTAAAGAAGGTTAGAACCTGTCATTCAACAGAGAAACAGGTTTGTACATTCACACTCATATGCACAGACAAACCATATTCATACACATACATCCAACTTCAATCATATATTGCAAACCATATTACTAGAAGAATTTATCACAATCATCAAAGCGTATGACCCTATTAAGTTTATAAACAAAATGTTTACTCACAAGAAAAAATCAAACAGAGGACAAGGTATTGGTTTTAGTCTGGGATCTTGCTATTGATTGTGGGAGCCTGATGTTGATTTAATTTGAGCCTGAATTGTTAAGATGATCTTTACAACTTGTTGTTGAGTTGAATACTAGCTTGACCACAAGTTGAAGCTTGAAACTGATGTTGAAGTTGTTGTTCAGATTGAAGTTAAATGTTTGATTTTAATCCTTTGATTTTTGGTTTCAGTTTTAGGAAGTACAGAAGAAGATTGAGAAATTTGGACTGAATAACCCAATTTTCTCACTAATACATGTTTATTTATAAAATTTAATTGACAAAGAAAAAGGGTTGCCACTTGTTTTGTTGCATGCCATATTAGGTATAAATGTATTTGCATAATTTCATTGATTTACAAATGTTAATTACAAGGATTTTTTTGTCTAAACCCTTATCTAAAAATTACTTACATTTTTATATTGATTATGTAATATGCTTATATTTGTTTGGATATTTACAATCTATTTTAATTAGTGAGTTATTTTAAAAGTAAGGATATTAATCTATTAAAATTTAAACTTAAGTGATTATTCTCAAACTATATAAATAAAAATGTTCAATTTAAATTTAGTTAACTTCTTTAGAAAAATTACTATATATATTTACAACCAAATTTATTCATATAAATTTTAAAAGAAAGCATATAAAAACAAAAGAAATGAATCTTTTATTAAATTTTATTTTAAACTTAAGTTAAAATATAATTTCAAATCAATAAACATTTTATAAATATTATCTTTGTTGTGCAAGAAATATAAAGTTGAACTTTTAAATAGTTTTTAAAAGGTTTTACATTAAATTAAATCATAATTTTCAAATTACAAAAAATATAGTAAAATTTGAAAACATGTTTTTTTGTTAAATTCAAACCAAAGATTTTCTATTTACAACATACACAAATATATACACATTATAAATAGAAACATTTCAATATTAACTTTGAAAATCATTATATTGAGTTTTAAAACATAATTTCAAATCACAATATATACATACATATATATTACAATTTGAAAACATATCTTTAATTAAATTAAAACCAAAGACTTCCTATTTACAATATATACACCAATATATATATATATATACACACACATTATAAATAGAAAACAATTTCATTAGCTTTAAAAGATAAAATTTACCAATTAAATATTTATAAAAGAAGATTATAAAACCAATTTAAATATTTATTAACAAAGATTATTAAATAAATATTGCCCAAAATTCTAGGACATCACATTCCTCCCTCTTTAAAAGAATTTCGTCCCTGAAATTTAAAACCAAAGACAATTTATCAATTCAGCAAAGATTTTATTTCCGAATAGCAAAGCATATATATGAGCCAGATACTAACAACCATAGCAACCAATTTATTCTAACAAACAAATCTAACTAACTATCCTGACACAAATCAGGATAGACCTTCCTATCACTATTTAGAGTTTCCCAGGTACAGAAACTGGAATACTTGCTCTATTGAATCCCAACAACTACTCTACTAGCTACACTACAAAGCTTCGGAGCTCCCTCTCATCTTGATCTACAAATCTGAACAGGATATCAGACCGCAGTTACATCCGGCTCTATTTCCAAATCCTTCCCGAACAGCTGGTTCTACAACCAGTGATGGATCATACACATACTCCCTCGAAGATATGTGAAATGCCTTATGAATCCCAGCCATCCGGACGAGCAATTCAATTCTGTAGACCAAAGAATTTGTCCTACAAGAACACAGAAAGATCTAATATACCTCGGAGCTAGCCTCCCAATCTTACCCAATCTTACTACTCCCTTAACCAGAGAAATATTAACAACCACGAAGTCTTCAATTTCGAATTCCAAATTCATTTTTCTTATCCACATAACTCCTGCTGACGATGCTCGGCTGCCTACCTTCTTCCTGATCAACTCAACCTTCGTTGATTCTTCCTGAAACAAACTGGACCAAAAACAAACCAATCTTTGGATCCAACCCAAAAAAAGTAGTCTTCACAAAAATCTGCCAAAATCTAGAATACAAACTCTATTCCACAAACATCAGTAGACATCAAACTTACTTCTTCTATCCAGAATAGACAAAACAAGTGCACTTGGCAATCTGGACTTTAAATTCCAAAAAAAACTTCCTATAGAAACCCTCTAATCCAGAACACTACAATTTCTGGTTGCTTCCACTCTAGAATAGCTGCTACCTTGCTTCCACTGCACAACTCTGATTCTGGAATAGATGAGAATGCCGTTGATGAACACGAGCACAAACTTATCCAACACATCTTGGAAACTCTGTTCCATAAAATTTAGTGACCCTTCTGACTCGCTCACACAACCTTACAGCAGAATCCAAACTTGAAAACTAGATTTGACCAATCCATTTCCAAAAATTCCTGAGCTGCTACACCAACTCTTCTATCTCTAAGAACCATCCTACTATCAGGCTAACCACCGGTATCGCTTTTAGAACCAAGTCGATACGGAACTCAAACTCCAGATGCGGACAAACTTCTTCTTGAGATGCCTTGCTCCCATTCAAAGTATTACCCAAGAGAACACTCAACTATCGCAAGTCACTTTTGCGATCAAACCAGCCTAATTTCCAAAGATACTATTCTCCCTTTACCAATCAAAACAGCTTATGCTAATCCATTCAAAATAGGGTCAAATCCCTCCAGAACACCTTGCCAAACAGAAAAAGCTGACGGTCCACTCTGCTGTTTCTGAACTCCACCTCTAGGATACTGCTAAGCCAAAGACCTTCCTGTTGGCATACACATAAAACCTACGAGCTGCACTGATCCAGTAGATACCATAACTTCTTATCTATAAGCTCCTCGGACCTCAAAACTACCAACCAATTTCGCAAACTAACCTTGAGATAAGCAGACAACTTCTCAAGAAACTCGGCCTCAAGCCAAGCACCAACATCTCGCTCTACTTAGGGGGTAACAATGAGACCATGTCCGAAGCGAAGCAACTCGTCGACCTTAGTCTCATACTCCGATACAGACAAACTCCCTAGCTTGAGCTCCAAATAATCCTTATGCAGTCGAGTCTTCCCTACGGTAGGTACAAACTGCTCCTCAAAAACTTTCTTGAACTAGATACAAAGAAAAACATCTTCGAAAATATCCCTGGTCACTGCATCTCATCATGCAAATGCTCTTTCCTGAAGTTGCCAAGATGCTATCGCTCGCTTCTACTCAACCAACAGATCCATACTCCCACTCATCCAAACTTGAACTTCAAAGATGGACTCTACACCTTAAAAAGGCTTCCTTTCGATATTGATGAATTCCTTACATCACTGCAAAGCTCACTCGAGGAAGTATTCGGTCTATAGCCTCAGGAAATACACATCCCACCTCAGTACTCGGACTTCTTCCATTGGTAGTCGTGCTACACACACCACTACCTTCCTACCTCTAGAACTCATATTGGAAAACCCAAACTGGTAAATCAGCAAACAGGTAGAAATATATATATATATATATTAAAATTACAAGTACGCTCTCACAAGAAAGAAATTACTCTAAAGCCTACGTATTCACTCAACCTAGCGCTTTGATACCACTGTAATGACCCGTCGTTCATACCATAGAAAGACGTATCATTAATAAGAAAGAATGGGATAGAAAAGAGAAAAAATAGAGAAGAAAGAACAAAACGACATCAGAAACGAATAAATTATATTACATCACATAAGTTATTTCATAGTATCCTATATACCAGAGCTATACAGCTTATACAACACAAACTAGACAGTTATAAACACCTGTCTAGTCATTACAACTCACAGATACAACACAGAGATACAACACAACAGAAACAATATATATCCAGAAACATTAAAGCCTCATGCTCCATATCTCCTCCAGAACTCGTCAAAGCTAACCTGAATCCCTTGGCTACACTTAAAAATTTGAGTACCCAAGAGTTTAATAAAATGGAAAATAAACTCTGGGTCAGACATGGGTCTGGTGTGAGTAAACGGGTTAAAGTTGCTTAACTTTGAAAACCTTTGAAAACAAAAGGTATCTCGTAATACTTCCCGCACATAAATATAGAAAAGTTTTTACCTTACGATAACCAAAAAATTTGATAGGAAATCCAATTATATTATAATACGGTCTAGGGTTTTCAAGTAAAATACAGAAATAGCTGGAATGCTTACATCTTACGTTCCAACATAGTTGGGCACAATCAAAATGTACGGCACTTATTGGAGATCGAATTCCATACAATGGCAGGGCTACTAGGGTACCGCCCATCACAGTACAAGGCCTAGATCACCGTACCGAGGATCTCTCCCATTCCCCTACAACACAAGGCCGGAACCATCCCTTACTGGATAGTCCCATGTAAGACAACCCTATTAGTTGTCGTGGATCAACTACCCACTAAGCCGAATAAAAAGGGACCTCTAGATAAGGGAAAATCTCGTCCTACTTGAGCGCAACTCACTTAGCCTCGCTGCACCTCCCTTATCTTAGCTATTCTTGGTTAATGAGGCTTGAGGCTACGATTATCTTTTAGAACACATCTTGGAATGCTCATTGTCCTCCATTGATGATGTTCTGAAAGCATTCAAACCATACAAGTTTGTTCCAAGTTCGAGCGAAACTGAATGCATTATCTTATTACACTCATTTTGGAATCACCCTGAGAGTTAACGACAATAACCCTTGCACTCTGAAACTCCATCTTAATCTTCACTTGAGATTCATGACCTATCGTTTAACTTGGATCGATGTGGTTTTCGGATATCCAAATCTAGAAATCTGATCCGGTCTCACCGAAATCCAAAACGTCATCCTAATGTCCAAGTAGTTTAAGTTTAAACAATTCAATTTATTATCTATATTCACACAGATAGATAATTCACATTATGACAAATAGATAATCCACATTATCACAATTCAACAAAAGCATCCCATATCAACACATATCACATATCAGCGATATCATATAATCCAAGGCATTCGATATCATTCAATCATCCAAAAGCAAAGATTAATTAACACGCCATCTCTAATTAATTTAAAATAAATTAAATCAGTTATATCCATTACTAAAAATCCTGCTTACTTAACCATTAATTAATTTCAGACCAATTAATTAAACACCCTTTTATTTATCCATCATAATTAATCATCCTTGATTAATTGTTCTTAAATTACATTAAGTAATTAGCTTTTAATTAATTACAAAAATTAGTTATCCCTTAATAATTAGTTAACACTTAATTATTCTCATTAATTAATTACTTAATTAATGATCCTTAATTAATCACTTTCATTTATTAATTAACTATAATTAATTACATTGATCCTTTATTACATTAATTAATTATTTTATAATCACTTATATTGATTAATTATCCTTAAATTAATCACATTAATCAACCCTTAATTATTTCCATTAGTTATATTAATTTAGGATCCTCTAATTACTTTATTAATTAATTATTCTTCTAATTAATTTAATAATTAATCTTTAATTAACCACATTCATTAATCAACCTTGATTAATCATATTCCGTAATTAACTATCCGTAATTACTTACATTAATTAATTAACTTCTTAATTAATTATATTAATAAATTCTTTAATTAATTACCCTGAGTAACTAATCCTTAATTACTTCCACTAAGTAATTATTCTCTAATTACTTTCCATTAGTAATTCCACTTTTATTAATTACATTCAGTAATTATCCATTAATTATTTACACTAATTAATTATACTTTATTAATTACATTAAGTAATTATACTTAATCAATCATCAAATGATTATCTTTAATAATTAAACCGGTTAATTAACTTAAATAAAGCACATTAATTTAATTAATTACATTGAGTAATTAATCCCTTTAATTACATCAATTAATTAATTTCTCTTTAATTAATTACCTTTGATTACTTAAATTAATTAAGTAATTAACAAACCAATTATCTTAATTCAATTATACTAATTAATCATCTCATAATTACCAGTTAATGATCATTAAATTACATTCATTGGTAATCCTCTAATTACATACTAAGTAATTATCCTTTGATTATCAATTTAACCTTTATTAAGTGATTATCTTTAAATTAATTAAACTAATTAATTAAATCAAATTAATTACATTAATTAATTAATTATGACATAATCACTAGTTAATGATTTACCTTACATTCATTAACTATCCACTAATTACTTCATTAAGTAATTATCCTTAATTATAATAAGTAATTAACTTTATTTATTTTACTAATTAATTACTCTTAAGTAATCTCAACCTTTACTAATTAAGGATAAATTCTTTATTTATATTAAATATTTATTTACATCATTAAACTTCATTAGAAACAATTTAGAAATCAGTTACTTGATTAAAATTATATAATTTACTTTAAAACAAAACAATTCAAAACATTAAATTTTAACATTTAAAATCCTTGAAACTTTTTCAACGTGTTTAATAAATTTAAATAAATTCTTATTCTAAAAAAACTTAATTGTTATATCATTTAAAACTTATTTATTTAAATATATATTTTAAAACTTTGTTAAACATTTATTTTTAAAACTAATTATTTCGAGAACTTTAAAACTTGTTTCACTTTTCTTTAAAACTTTGAAATATTTGCAAAAATTCAAGTTCTTTGATTTTAAACCTGGAATGCTTCATGATTTCAATTGAAACAGTACAAAACAAAAACAACTCGAGCAAATTCATGATCTTCTGGAGTAAAAACACGAGAAACTCTCGTCCCTCATGTGCTTCGAGCCACACATGAGTCTACACGATATAGAACCTAAGAAAAACATCTTCTTCCCAAACCCATCCAAACCAGATACACGAAAATATTCACGTGTACGTGCACGCCTTTCGAAACGCTGCCCACTCCTCGCCGACAATCTTCGCCAGTTGATGATAATCAACCCTAGTGTTCCTACACCCAGCTTGGTTGGATTCGATTGAGAATCCAAAATGAGATGTTAGATAAAAAACTTGAAACAACCCACAGACCAAAACCCCTTGCCGACGACGGCCTCGTCCATCGGAGCCCCCGCCCCTACGTCCAGATCAGCGTCACATACCCCATCGACATTTCCACTCCTCGCGATCAAGTCTAGTCCCTTATCAACGTCGCACGAACCCTGACAAAATCATCGACAAAAACAGGTCCTTAAACCCTAATTAGACGTCGCCTAGCCACGGCGATGATATAAAAATTCGAGTGCCATTTTTCCAATGATCCTCATTCCTCACTCAACCTTCAGGCCCAAGCACGCCGCCACATTCAATGTTGATCGTCGAAAATCATTGAATAAGCAAAATCCGATCATCTCAACATATCTCGACAAATTCTTACCTAAAAATCATGAATTTTGTTCCTAAATTCATCGTTTCACAATACGATTTTGTTGATAAATCAAAACTTCAATTTAACAGGATCAAGATTTGAATTTGTTTATCTCTATAAATGTTTAAATTTTGAAATATTCATTGAATTTAAATACTAGTTACTATTTTTAAAATTTATAATACATTTATACATTCATTTATTTTTAAAGATCTTATCCTAGTTTTGATTATATATAGAGATATGGAATTTATTAAAGAACGTTAGAACCTGTCATTCAACAAAGAAACATGTTTGTACATTTACACTCATATGCACAGACAAACCATATTCATACACATACATCCAACTTCAATCATATATTGCAAACCATATTGCTAAAAGAATTTATCACAATCATCAAAGCATATGACCCTATTAAGTTTTAAAAAAATGTTTACTCACCAGAAAAAATCAAATAGAGGACAAGGTATTGGTTTTAGTCTGGGATCTTGCTATTGATTGTGTGAGCCTAATGTTGATTTAATTTGAGCCTGAATTGTTAAGATGATCTTTACAGCTTGTCGTTAAGTGAATACTAGCTTGATCACAGGTTGAAGCTTAAACTAATGTTGTTATTGTAGTTCAGATTGAAGTTAAATGTTCGATTTTAATCCTTTGATTTTTGGTTTCAGTTTTAGGAAGAAGAGAAGAAGATTGAGAAATTTGGACTGAACAACCCAGTTTTCTTACTAATACAAGTTTATTTATAAAATTTAATTGATAAAGAAAAAGTGTTGCCACTTGTTTTGTTGCATGCCATATTAATTACAAATATATTTGCATAATTTCATTAATTTACAAATGTTAATTACAAGGATTTTTATGTCTAAACCCTTATCTAAAAGGGGCATTTCACTATAAGGACAAACTTTGCAGTCCAATTATTTTCTAGGGCACACATCCATAGGAATTAATTTTAAGGCCAAAGTCAGCAGAATAATAACTTTTAAGGACAATAACTTTTAAGGACAAAGTCAACAGTCCAATTACTTTCCAGAACATAATTTCATAGGTTTTTAGGCCTTACAAACTAATTATTTTGCATTTTGTCCTTAAAAGTAATTATTTCGTTTGTGTGTCCTAGAAACTAATTGCACAAGGTAAGAGGCCCTTGTGGCTAATTTCCACTATCTAAAAATTACTTGCATTTTTATATTGATTATGTAATAAGCTTACATTTGTTTAGACATTTACAATCTATTTTAATTAGTGAGATATTTTAAAAGTAAGGATATTAATCTATTAAAATTTAAACTTAAGTGATTATTCTAAAACTATATAAATAAAAATGTTCAATTTAACTTCAGTTAACTTCTTTATAAAAATTACTATATATATTTACAACCAAATTTATTCATATAAATTTTAAAAGAAAGCATATAAAAACAAAAGAAATGAATCTTTTATTAAATCTTATTTTAAACTTAAGTTAAAATATAATTTCAAATCAATAAACATTTTATAAATATTATCTTTGTTGTGTAAGAAATATAATGTTTGACTTTTAAATAGTTTTTGAATGGTTTTACATTAAATTAAATCACAATTTTCAAATTACCAAAAATATATTAAAATTTGAAAACATGTTTTTATTTGTTAAATTCAAACCAAAGATTTTCTATTTACAATATATACAAATATATATACATTATAATAGAAACATTTTAATATTAACTTTGAAAATCATTATATTTAATTTTAAAACATAATTTCAAATCACAATATATACATATATATGTTACAATTTGAAAACATATCTTTAATTAAATTTAAACCAAAGACTTCCTATTTACAATATATGTATCAATATATATATATATATATATATATATATATATATATATATATATATATATTATAAATAGAGAACAATTTTATTAGCTTTAAAAGATAAAATTTACCAATTAAATATTTATAAAAGAAGATTATTAAACCAATTTAAATATTTATTAACAAAGATTATTAAATAAATATTGCCCAAAATTCCGGGATATCACAGGCACGCTTCGATAAGTTCGGGATTTTAAGTCGCTATAAACAAAATATTTTGAAATTAAATAATATTATAAAATTCCGAAGTCAACCCCTATTACACCCAGCCACCCTAAACTCGTATGTGGTGCTGCCCTATGCATTTGAATTGCACCGCTCTCAATAGTTTAAAGTCACATATCTGCTCCTTCTTCTTTCAAATGAAACTTGTTCGAACATAAAAAAATAAAAATAAATCAAAGTCGAAATGAAAAATCTCGAGGCCGATCTCTAAATTATTGGAATAGCATGCGCTTCAATCTGGACTAGGTCTTGCAAGTCATGATTTGGTTTTGGGAAAGGGTTTCGGCTTCGTCGGTTGGGTAGGGTTCGGTTTTTATGATGTTCAAGGTCGAGTTGGGGTTACGGTAAGATTTCTGTAATCTAATGTTGCATTCGAGGGGCAATGGCGAGTGAGTCAAAGTCGCGACTGCGATGGACGATTTTGGGTGCGCAGCGGCAAGGTGGAGGAAGCATGTGGACAACAAAGAGTGTAGCAAGGCTGGGGTTGGTGTTGTTCAAACTCACGGAGGCCAGGGGTCGTCAGAGCAGTGTGAACAACGAGCAAAAGTCATGCCTGGAAATGCTAAAGTGACAAAGTCGTGACTAGAATTGATGCGGAATATTAGCATTAAACTTAGGTAAGTAGTTTACTAATTATTGTAATTAGGGGATTAATATTATTTTAAAAATCCAAATCTCCTAAATAGTTTAGCCCTTTATTTCGAGGTCGAATCGAACGAAGCCAACGACGTTGGATTCATAATGATATAAGCTACGACCTAGAATTAATTCGGAGTCGATTAGAGATAACTGGAATTTTAGGTTAAATCAAACGTCAGTTCTATTTAATCTAAAATGAGCATTTGACAAATTAAAAATCAAGGTGAGTAAATCTCACTCATTTTGGACAACTGGTTTTAATTTATAGAAATTATTATTGGCTGATTGAATATATAATAAATTATTATCATTGGATGTTATATTATTATATATATATAGTAGCAAATATTAGTATTTAGGTATATTTCCCACGATTGGAGTAGATGAGACACTATGCACCCCACATAATAGCCGATGACCCTTTTATTGCGATAACCCATATCAAAGCGGTGATTATCTTTTTGTGATATATAACATCTATGGTTGCAGGAAAATAGGTTGGATGGATCCAACTGGATTCCTCAAAAATGTTGATTTTAATTTCTCATATAGTGATATATGATGTGTTTGAATAATCTGTGATAGATTGTGATATGATTTGATTTATTGGATGCTATAGTAGCACTGGCTTTAATTTTGGTATTATAAATACCATAAATATCATTTTTAAATTTGAAAAGAAATTAAAAGGCGATTATGGAAGTGAAATATTTATATTGAATTTTGGTTTATTTAAAAGGAATTGATTTGGATAAAATAAATGATTTTATTTTAAATTTATACATAACCATTTCGTGAAATATTTAAAATAGAGATTTTGAAATAATGTATATAAAGGATTGTTAAACAATAAATTTTAAGTCATATTTGTTTACATGTAAAATGATTTTAAAAATCGATATTTCAATAGACTAGGAGAATAAAGGGAACTTATAGAGGACTATATTTGTAAATGGACTTGTTTGATATGAATCTGTTATTAATAGAGAAAAACTAGGAACGAGTTTATTGATTTATAAAAAAATATTTATAAATCAAGTGGAATGACTATTATTTGATAAATTGGAAATATAAATTCATAGTGATATTTAAAATGAGGTATTGAAATCGGTTTAGAACGAAATAGTGGATTCTATTTTGGAATTTGGAAATAGTTATTTAATTAGAAATGTAAAAGAATTGGAAATTAGTTATCATTGTCTATTTCAAAGGGTTTTGTTATTTTAAATAATTACTTAAACATGTTTTCAAAATAAATTATTATTCTTTAAAAATACTTATTATTTTTATATATAGGATTTAAAATAACGTAATTAACTAAATTTTTCTTGAAAATAAACAATTAAAATTTTTATATTTAAAATTTGATATTTAAAATACGTCTATTTAAACATAGCAAGTGTCAGATTTTCATTGGAAAATTTGAAAGTTTGTTTGGTTGTGAAATTTCAATTTAAAATTCGAATTCAGTTAGTTTGATAGAAATTAAATATTTTTATATCTGAATATTTTTATATAAGAAAAATGTTTATTATTTTTTGAAAGAAACGTCATATTTCGTTTCACCAAATTTGGACTGCTCTAGCTCCGTTTATCTTATTTTCAACGTATTCGCAGCATATTTGGCAGCGAAAATCGAGTTTTGAAAGGAGGGTCATGTCACTCATATCCGTGTACCATTCTGTTTGTCTCGTCATGCTAAACTCTGTAGTATATCCATTTATGCATTTCGGCATCCGGTACACTGCGAAATCTTCGTAACGGTTAGCCGTATCGGTACCTATTTTTGAGCCTTTTGTTTCCCTATGTCCTTTCTTTTGTTTCTTGGGAGAAACCAATGGTCAGTAGCAATAATTATTTTTCGAATTCAACAGTTGTCCATTTCTATTCCCTAGTTGCTTTTGTTTGTTGGTTCGTTCATTTCTCTCATTTTTTCTGCTCCTTCTTCTTTTCTTTCTGTGATAACTTGAAAAATAACGTTTCTGTACATAATCTCCTACCTGCTCATGATCGTCTTTGCTCGACCATTTTTCCCTAACCCCGAGCACCCATGGCAGCCGCCTTCCACCTCATAACCTCCACAACCCACCCTTCAGCCATTCCCATTGCTCATCAAACAGCAAACCCCACCAATAGCAAAGTGCAACCACACACGCAACCATTCGTGGCCTAGATCCTCCACTTCGTTTCCCCTTTGATCCACTAGCATCTTTTCCCACCGAGATCATCAATTAGATCCGACTTTCCAACACACACCCTCTCCTTGCTACATGAACCCATCTGCGATCAATCCACCGGCAGCTCCCTACCACGTCAGCCTCATGCCGCCTTAACCCCTTTAAGCAGAACCCTATCCCTTCAACCCACTCGCCGCATCATCACATCCTGATCCACCACCGCTTGCCAATCACACCTTCCACCTAGCAACTGCTGTAGTTCTCCGACCTCACACCTTCTTATTTCTTCGCCTTCTCTTCCCTTTTCATCGCCTCATGCCTCGCCACCACCCATGCAACAAACACTCTAGCCTTACCCACTGCCTTTCATCCTCCCTGAACCCTTGCTGACCCGCACGTTCTCTTACCATCAACCTAACATCACCATAGCCTCACACCAAGCTGTTGAACATCCACTAAGGGTCGCCACCCTGCCTGTAACAACCCGAAATTTTACCCCTAATAATTAATTTTTTTAATTAATTAAATAATAAAATAACCTTGTGAAATTATCAGAATTGAGCAACGGGAGTTGCACCATTGTGTCCATGGTAATTGTCTAGTCGATTTCCACATATAAAACATCAGAATACGAGTTAATATGAGCAAGGAATAAAATAATCAAAGAAACAAAAAATATATAAAGGCCGGGTCGACCGGCCAGTCGATCTAGGCAAAAGGGCGGTCGACCGCCCGATCGATCGCCCAGTCTATTTTAACGAACGAACAAGTGTTCATTCGTTCGAAAGTTGAACACATAATTAGCATTATTTGGCTTCATTCGGTCCTTCCATTCATGCATCTGATGACCCCTATTAAGCCTATGACGTGGTTGCATCCTATTCAATCCCCAAATCCAATGGTCTGAGATCCACTTCTACCCCTATGAATAGAACCCTAGGCCTAACACGTTTTCTCATTCTAATATATTCTCCAATTGGGTTCACCTATTCAGGAAGGTCCCTAAGTAGAATAATTTTCATAGGAGGAAATCATTTTAAATAAAAATATTTAACAACCGCAAGTGGATCCGAGAAGGCCTTAAGGGATGAGCTAAGGACCAGAGGTGAGTGATTGTAATTAGTTTTCTTTAAGTAATTTAAAATAATAGGGTTTCTAATGGTTGTAGTTTTACTACGATTTTTGGAGTAACCTTTTTAGCAATTTATTTACATTTTTTACAATTATTTTTAGTCTACTCCTTCTAGCTATTGTTTTCATTTAATTTTCGTTTATTTTTGTTAGTTATAGGTTTTCCATTTAATTATAGTTTATTTATAGTATTTTAATTCATTTACTGTTATTTATGCGTTATTTACATATTTTTCCTATGCCTAGATTTCCTTTTATTTTTAGTTTTCTTTTGCTTCTCCTTCTTCTTCATGTATGGATTAGAATAGGATTAACGCAAAATTGGATCAAATTATAAGAAATATGGAATAATGGAATATGAGATGTAAATTACGAAGACTGTAATATAAATGGAACTGGATTAAAGTTATGCCTAATTATGAAATTAAATGGACTGAATTAAAGAGATTGGCCTAGCTATAACATAGAATTATAACTAAAAAGAATAAAAGAAGAAAGAGGCTTATTTTCACACTTAGACCTTGGGTTAAGTAATAAGCATGATTATAATGTAAGTTATAAAATGGTAAACTATGCAAACTATGGTAAACTATGTAAACTATTGATAAGCATTTATAGCAATTAATAAGAATAAAGGATTATTAAATAATTTATCTAAGTTAATAAGAAAAGATAAGAATAGGACCTATACCAAATAACATTCCCCTAATATTTCTATGGCTACGGTGTTTCACATAGTCCTGAAGCTAGACGAGGTGCTTCATATAACCCTGAAGTGAGACGAGGGGTACACTTATGCTTATAGTGGTAGTAAACGGTCAATCTATGGTAGTTCAAATCAAGAAGAATGGCGCAATTAGATTTTTTTTGATAGGGATCGGTACCGGCAGCATTTCCCTATTTTTCTATGGACATGGTGTTTCACATAAACCTGAAGTGAGACGAGATGCTTCACATAATCCTAAAGTAAAGCGAGGGGCGTGCTTATGATAACTAGGGTAAATAAAAGGTCGAAAGACGGAGCAACAAGTAGCATGGGCAGGTGGCAGTTAAGTGTGCGACTTCCATTTTGGTGCTCAGTAATCACTATGAGTTCCAAGCGCTAAGTAAGTGCGTCTTTCGTAGACAACAAAATCTACTGTAGGGAAACGTCCGGTTTATAGTAGATTCTATGGAATAGCAGGCCGATCAAAGGGTAGAATTAGAAATTCAGCCTAATCAAAGCAGCTATCATGGACAACTACAAACAATCAAAGTTAACATATCTTACTAATTGAGCAATCATTTATTCGTATTTATTTCCAGTTTATCCCTTTCCTATTTCCTTTGTTTCCTTTTATATACACTAGAACTATTGAAGAGTCTATTACTTTTACTTTTACTTTGCTTAAAGATTCTAATAGTTATTATCATTCACCAGACTTTTAGTCTGGCCCACTCCTCTATTTCCCCTTTCCCCCTATAAGCAATCAAGGGAGAGGGTAGTAGATTGCAGTTGCTCAGTGGTTTCTTGGAGAAGATTCTGCTATGTATTTTCCTACTTTTATTTCTGTTTTCTTTCTTTGTACTGGCACTTAAAAGGGATATTTGTACTTTGATTTTTGTTAAGACTACGAGTTTTCATTTCATGAGACATATTGGATTTTAAGACATGTATGTTGTATTTGATATTTGACTTATTTAGTTTATGAAGTAATTATGAAGCTTTTGTTTTAAATAATTTATTATCTTAGTTTCCGCTATTTTGCCTATTTTTGTCTTGTGAATCTTAGTCTTTGTTAGTTTCAGTTATACCTACAACGCACCATGCCTTTTAGTGTGCCCTTTTGGATATATTAAGGGGTGTGGGGTGTTTCACTTGGTATCAGAGCCTAAGGTTGTAGGATTCCTAAAAATTTATTTTAAAAGTAAAAGTATTTTCCAAAATAAATTCTTTTAAAAAGTATTTTTTTTCAGAAAATAACTCTTACAAAGAGTTTTTGAGTATAAAAGAGATTTTATAAAAATTCCCTCCAAGTTCAGTGCAATATTCTTTCGAATCTAAATTCTCTTTTCTTTGCATAGAATGGCTGACTAGTTCCGTAGAACTAAGGTACTAGAGGTGTAAGGGCAAGTACCTAATACAACACCAGTAGGTGAAAATCCCATTAATCCACCCACATCAGCCCCCTTTTTTGAGCTATGCAAGGACTTCGCTAGTATAGGAGGTAGAACTTTTTTAGGCAAGGAGTATTTCGAGGAGATGCGGGTTAGTTTCGAGAATTCAGAGAAAAGGTTTAGGCGGTTAGGGTTGGAGGCCCGACAGAGTGGTCAACCTATATCTTGGCAGTTAGAAGAAGAGCTTAAGGGGGTTCCTACAACTTTTAAGAGACCATGGTGGAAGGGCGAGAAGGATAAGAGGAAAAGGGAAGGCCCTCAAAAGCGAATCAAGAAAAGTGGGAAATGTAAGTGTTGTAAGTTTTGTCCTTAGAAGATGGGGCAGGGAGCGAGTGCATCTGCAGCATAGATTCAGGATTTGGATGCAACACCTTCCAACAGTGGACCGGATCGAGATAGGAAAATTTGATTTCTGTATCTAATTTTTCCATTCGGATTTTATTCAATTCTGGACATCACATTCTTTTATCTCTTGTCCTCTTGGGGATTGTTTGCACTAAGACATTTCTTTAGTGGTAGACCCCATTATTGTCTCAAACCCCATTGGTGGATCGGAACATTTGTCTATGGTTTATAGGGGTTTGAAAATTTATATCCTGGGCGTAGAATTTGACTGCGATGCCTATGTTTTGGGATTCTCGAGGAACAGGATGATCTTGGGTATGGATTGGAAATCCACATATGAAGCTATATTAGATGGCAAGAGGAGAGTCGTTAGACTAGAGACATGCATCAATAGGACTCTCGAGATTTCTTGCGACCTGCAAGGGTCAGTAATGTTGAACTTCCTTTATTCCTTCGATTCATCATCATCAGACTAAGATTCGATTTCCATCATCAGAGACTTTCTAAACATCTTTGAGGAGGTTAGGGACTACCCCTTAAGAGAGAGAGATTGACTTTAGGATTTATTTTTCTAGCCAGTGGCATTACCCGTAGGGCATATAACGTCGATGGAAAGGAAGGAATTGAGCAAGTAGATCCGTGAGATTTTGAGAAAGGTTTCATGAGAAGAAACATATCGAAATAGGGAGCGCCATTCATCTTCGCTACCAAAGCAGGTGGTTCTCGTCGACTTTGCATTAACTATGGAGAATTGAATAAGCTCACAAAGAAGAACCATTATCCACTCCCTATGATAGATGATCTTTTCGACCAGTTAGTTGGCTCTTCAGTATTTTCTCAGCTAGGTCTAGATATTGGATTTCATCAGCTTAGGGTAGCTGATGACAGCATTGCTAAGACCGCATTTAGGACACCCGACGGATTCTTTTGAGTGGTTGGTTATGTCTTTTAGGCTAACCATTGTCCTAGCCTATTCTATAGATTTGATGAACCATGTTTTTAGAGATGTCCTAAAATAAAGTTCGTGGTGGTATTCATGGTCGACATTTTGGTGTTTTCCAAGAAGTATGGAAAGGCATTTTATTCATCTAAAGAAGGTTCTTCGTACGCTTCATGTTCATCAGCTGAAGGCAGAGTTCTTGAGGTATTACTTTTGAAGTGCGTTTATTGGGGCATAGAGAATGTCTACACATGGTAGGGATATAAGAAACAGTTTTGTATGTTTTGGATCGGACATTGGAAATCCAAAGAGAGATAGCCAAAGATTTGGAAGATGTACAATAGGTTCAGTTGATAAGAAAAGATGAAAACCCATGTGTAGACAATTATAGAAATTGCAATTGTTTCACATAAGTGGATTTAACCGTAATACCTTGGAATAAATCCAATGAAAGGCTTTAGTTAGGAAATCAGATTTCCAAGGTTTAAGAAAAGTACTCCTAGGTTAGTAAGGACAAAATCCACTTTATGCCAAGCTGAACAAAATGAAAATTTTGAAATTTAAAAGGTTGGAAAAAAATGTAATTGGTAGAATTGAAAATTTTCATTATTATATTTTCTTTTAGAAAGTTAACATGGGGTTTTTGAAGAATGGTATGAAATTTATGTTGGTTTGTATATAATGGAAAATTGGAATTCATTTTGTAGAATTATGGAGTGTGTATATATATAACTTACTAGTTTCTTTATAAGTAAACAAAGATTTTAAATAAAAAATCTAAAGTGTATCAAGTACCGAAAACGTAGATTATAACTTTTATTTTTGTAATAAATGTTTTCTTGAAAAATAAGTAGAGCATAGGCTATAACACTATTGTTATAGTAAGTGACTCCCAAGAGAAATACTTTTACATAGGCATATGAGATTTAATGGTATTTATTTAATTGAATCCATACACTAGTTTTTTTTGTTCTAATAAAAGTGTTTTACGCAACATTTATTTTAACCCAAATAAAAATGTATTTTAAAAGGTAATTTCTAAGTATAGAAACAAAATGGTTTGTAAAGTACACTTATTATTTTTAATACGTATAAGGAAGTTTTTTTGTAGTTATGGAAATATTAAAAATAGTTTTGAAGATGATTTTTTTTGAAAGGAAAATGTGTAAGTTAGGTATTAGAAAATATTTATCATGGAAGAATATAAATTAAACATACTTTAATCTATTGGAATGAAATCAATAATGGTATGATCTTCTAAGAAACCAATAAAAATGTTTTGTGCAAGTTACAAGGAATACATGAAAGAGATATGCAAGGTATGAAAAGCACCATAGCCTATTTCGAAAAATATAAAATAAGCTCCTTGTAATTTCACATAAACATGAAATTCTCTTTTAAAGGTTCATAGAAGATTTTAGCGTTAATAATTTCTCACTTGAGAAAGTAGTTCCAGTACATTAAGGTATGAAATCATGAGGTATAATAAGAAGATGTTTTGAAACACATAAAAACAGTTTAAAGATATTTTAAAAATGGATGGTTTGGTGGAAAAGTAAATATGTTTTTGGAAATGAAAAACTTAATGTAAAGTAGAATTTGAAAATTCAAATTTTTAAAGAAAACTGAAAAGGTTTTTAAAAGGAAACAAGGAATAAGTTTTGGACTTAGAATTTGAAAGTTTTCCCCTCTAAGTTGGGAAATAATGTTAAGTAACCGAGTATTTTTGAATTAAATAGAAACTCAAAAATAACACTTTTTAAAGACAAAGATTTTAGGATTTGATGTTTTAAAAATTTAGGAACCTTAATTTTTAAATTGGAACTATAAACATCGAACCAGACTCCTAAATGTGAAGTAGATAGGAGTCATTTCCTATGTGTAACGGAAAAGGGGTAAGGCTACAAAGGAGACATCAGTAATTATTTTTGGAAATAATAATAGAGTTTCTACAGGGTATAGGACCCTAGCGAGAACCTAGGAATGTTGATTCATGTGAGCAGACTAAAGAAGAACGGTAAAATAGAGTTAGTAAAATTGTAAGACACGCATAGTTGAGAATGGATATTCCTGATTTTGAAAGAACTTGGGTAAAGCGTCTTTCTTTATTGGAATTCGTATAAGATAGTAGTTCTCAAGCTAGCATTGGAATGACATCTTTCGAAGCTCTTTATGGAAGACCATGCAAGTCACTTTCGTGTTGGATAGGGTCTATTGAGGGATTGCATTGGTTCCGACGTAGTTAAGAAGACTTCGAGGAGAAAATTCGTATTTCATATCCACATTCCTTTGATAATAAGTTTTTAGAATTTCCTATTTCCATCTTTAGTTTTGCATAGGTTCTTTCGTTTATTATACTTTGGAAGGGTAAAACTTAGGATTTAACCTGTAGATGGTAGGATTTGATGTAAACATGCTATTAGAACATGTTATGAAGGATGTATGCTAGTGATTGCAAGTGTTTGCTAGTGGATGCTAATGGACGCATATAAGTACACTATGCACTATTATTCTATGGGGATCGACCTATCTAGGACACTAGAGCATATGCATATGGATGTGTAAGTTTTTATTCTATTTCCCATGGTTGCTATAAATGGATGATTTTCACATGGTTGTTGCATTTGGATGATATTTGTAGCATGCATATAGAATTATCAGTTATCATTAGGAAAATTTCGCATCCATTTGGACGCATGGCACAGACATGATTGCATAAAAATAGGTCAATTGAATCAGTGGAACGCCTAATCTTTTGCATTAGATAGAAACATTAACACTACACTAATTGCATAGGTATCATAAATTGCATTAGAAAAACTTAAGGACAATAGATGAATCGTCGATGATTGAGTAGTTGGTTGTAGAATTGGATGAAATTATTTAGTACATTCTTTTATCCTTAGAGATTTCGGGGACGAAATCCCTTAAGGAGGGAAGAATGTAACAATTCAAAATTTAACTCTTAATAATTAACTCGTTAATTAATTAAATAATAAAATAACCTCGTGAAATTATCAGAATTGAGCCACGGGCATTGCACCATTGTGTCCATGGTAATTTTCCGATCAATTTCCATATATAGAATGTTTGAATCCGAGTTAACATGAGCAAGGAACAAAATAATCAAAGAAATGAAAAAAAATATAAAGGCCAGGTCGACCGACCGATCAACCTGGGCAAAAGGGCAGTCGACCATGCGGTCGACCCACTTATCTATTTTAAAAAATGAACGAGCATTCGTTCGAAAGTTTAACACGTAATTTGCATTATTTGGCTTCATCTGGTCCTTCCATTCGTGCATCCGATGACCTCTATTTAGCCTATGAAATGGTTGCATCCTATTCAATCCCTAAATCCAACGGTCTGAGATCCACTTCTACACCTATATATAGAACCCTAGGCCTAACACTTTTTCTCATTCTAAGATTTTGTCCAATTGGGTTCACCTATTCAGGAAGGACCCTAAGAGGAATAATTTTCCAAGGAGGAAATAATTTTAAATAAAAAAATTTAACAACCCCAAGTGGATTCGAAAGGCCTAAAGTGAAGAGCTAAGGACCAAAGGTGAGTGATTATAATTATTTTTCCTTAAGTAATTTAAAATAGTAGGGTTTTCAATAGTTGTAGTTTTACTACGATTTTTGAGTAACCATTTTAGTAATTTTTTACAGTTTTTAGAATTATTTTTGGTCTATTCCTTCTAGCTATTCTTTTCAGTTAATTTTCATTTATTTCTGTTAATTATAGCCTTTTCCATTTAATTGCAGTTTATTTACAGTATTTTAATTTATTTACTTTTATTTATGCGTTATTTACATCTTCTTCCTACGCCTTAGATTTCCTTCTATTTTTAGTTTTCTTTTATTTCTCCTTCTTCTTCTTCGCATATGGATTAGAATAGGATTAACTCAAAATTGGATTAAATTATAAGAAATTTGAAATAATGGAATATGAGATGTAAATCACAAAGTCTGTATTATAAATGGAACCGGACTGAAATTATGCCTAATTATGGTATTAATTGGACTGAATTAAAGAGATTGGCCTAGTTATTACATAGAATTATAATTAAAAAGAATAAAAGAAGAAAGAGGCTTATTTTCACACTTAGACCTTGGGTTAAGTAATAAGCATGATCATAACGTAAGTTATAAAATGGTAAACTATGGAAACTATAGTAAAGTTTGAAACTATGGTAAACTATGGAAACTGTGTCGCTTATTTAAAGACTTAGGATAAATTAATAAGCAATAATAGCAATTGATAAAAATAAAGGCTTATTTCAATAAGTCGTCTAAGTTAATAAGCAAAGATAAGAGTAGGACCTGTACCAAATAGCATTCCCCTAATATTTCTATGGTTACGATGTTTCACATAATCCTAAAGTGAGACGAGGTGCTTCACATAATCTTAAAGTGAGGCGAGGGGTACACTTATACTTACAGTGGTAGTAAACGGTCAATTTATGGTAGTTCAAATCAAAGGGATTTGAACAAGGGGTGCAACTAGATTTTTGTTTGATAAGGATCAATACGGGCAGTATTTCCCTATTTTCTATGGACATGGTGTTTCACATAACCTTGAAGTGAGATGAGGTGCTTCATATAATCTTGAAGTTAAGCGAGGGGCACGCTTATGCTGGCTAGGGTAAATAAAAGTTCAATAGAGGGAGCAATAGGTAGCATGGGCATGGGGGCAGTTACGCATGCGACTTCCATTTCGGTGCTCAGTAATTGCTATGAGTTCTAAACTCTTAGTAAGTGTGTCTTTCATAGACACCAAAGTCTATTGTGTAGGGAAAGGTCCGGTCTACAGTAGATTCTATGGAGTAGCAGGCCGATCAAAGGGTAGAATTAGAAATTCAGCCTAATCAAAGCAGCTATCAAGGACAAGTGTAAACAATCAAAGTTAACATATCTTACCAATTGAGCAATAGTTTATTCGTATTTATTTATAGTTTATCCCTTTCATATTTCCTTTGTTTCCTTTTATATACACTAGAACTATTAAAGAGTCTATTACTTTTACTTTGCTTAAAGATTCTATTAGTTACTACCATTCATCAGACTTTTAGTCTAACCCCGTCCTCTATTTTTCCTTTTTCCCCTCATAGGCAATCAAGGGAGAGGGCAGTAGATTACAGTTGCTCGAAGATTTCTTGGAGAAGGTTCTGCTATGTATTTCCATACTTTTATTTCCTGTTTTCTTTCTTTGTACAGGCACTTGAAAGGGATATTTGTACTCCGATTTTTGTTAAGGCTATGAGTTTATATTTCATGTGACATATTGGGTTTTGAGACACGTATGTTGTATTTGATATTTGACTTATTTGGTTTATGATGTAATTATGAAGCTTTGGTTTTAAATAAGTTTAGTTTCCGCAGTTTTGCCTATTTTTGTCTTGTGAATCTTAGTCGTTGTTAGTTTTAGTTATACCTATAACGCATCATGCCTTTTAATGCGCCCTTTTGGGTATATTAAGGGGTATAGGGGTGTTTCACACCCCTCCGTGCTCCATCTTTCCCACAACGCCAACTCATAGCACTCCCCTTCCGATCGCATCACCAGCCTCCCACTACAGCCTCCGAGTAGTTTTTCCCTAGGCAAACCACCTTGCACCCACTCCAGACCCGCCACCTTCCTATTCCGCTTTTGGTCGCAGCAGCCTTTTTCTCCTATAATAAAAGAAAAAGAAAAGAGAAATATATATATGTATGTATGTATGTATATTTGAATTCTTGAATTTAAGTTCTAGTCGCTTTGCTTGCTTTGGATTTTGCATTGGAGTTTGCTTTCAAAAGCTTGATTGTTGATTTGTGTTGTTGGAATTGGTTTTGCTTCGACCTTAGACTTGATTTGTTGTAGATCTCCACTTTGCTCCATTGTCTATCATTACCTTCGTTGCCACGAAAGGTGAGCGACCACCCACGATTAACATTCTTATATTTAGTAAATTTAATTCACATGAAATGACGATTGAAATATGTGGTTAAATTTGAATTTCTTAGTAATTAAATTATTAAATATGATATGTTATTATTTGCATTCGTTCACCTATGCCGATTGACAGTATTGGCACCAATAACCCGTTAGTATATTATATATATTACATTTAAATTGTTAATTATGATCATATTTTCCATTGTTACATTATGCTATTTTATATTATTATTCTATTATTCTCACACTGCTAGTTCCCGGTTAGTTTAGGAAATCTCTATGGGTTGAAATCATACATACCCAAACAATATTATTGATTTAGAAAAATCGTTATAGGTTGAAATGATAAACCCAAGCGATTTTATTGATTTCTGAAATTTAGGTTATGAGTTAAATGATATATATCTCTAAATATTAAATTATTATGGTTTGAAATGACAAACATCCATATCACTTGACCATTGGTTAGAAAACTATATACGGACACCATTGGTCTATTTTTAAATGATTTCCAAATATATGAAAAAGGAAAATATATACGTTTTAATAGATATTGATTCTTTAAAATATAATATAAATAATTTTATTTTAATATGTAAGTAATTTAGATTTTTAAATTAATTAATTGGAAAATTTAAATTTATAAGTTAAGTTTTGAAAATGTAAATTTTAAGGTTTTACTTACAATTTTATTATTTTTTAATATATAAAATAATATTTAATATAAAATAAATTTAATATAAAATAAATTTAATAACAAAATTTAATTTAATAAAATTTAATATAATAAAATTTTATTTAATTAGTGTGGATATATATAATGTTTAAGTATTTATTTAAAATTATATTAATATTTTAAAAATAGATTTTGTATTAACTTTAATAAATTAAGGTTGGAAAGATAAATTGAAATTGATTTGAAATTTTATTTGTTTAAGAATTGTATTTAAATAGAATTAATATGAACTTATTAATTTTGAATTTTAAAATGCGATTTTATTAACTTAATAACTGGATTTTGATTAAAAGTGATTAAATGAATATTTTCAAATTTAAATATAATTGAGGTTGAATATTTAATATTGATTTAAATTTGTGATTTGATATTTTATTTAAATATTATTAAAAATGATTAAGTAAATATTTTCAAAAAAATCAAAGTTGAATTTTGAAATATAAATGAAATTTATCAATTTGAGTTATTGTAAATTGTTTGAATATTTAAACTTTGAAACCTACTGAATTGGAAAGTGGTTTAAATTTGTAGATCAAACCTGGATTTGAAATTGATATAAATTAAAATTGGTTTTAATAGGAATTTGAATTGAACCTTTAACCTTTTTAATTGAAATCATTGAACTGAGATTGATTTGAATTAAATTTTGAAACTAAAATTGATCTGAATTGATTTGTGAAATTGGAAGAACAATTCTAGTTTGAAAATATTTTCGATATAAATTCTTCTTAATATATAAAATATTTTAAATATATAGACTACTTTAGTCTATAACCTATTTTTATATATAAACTATTATTAATGTATAGCTATTCCAATATATAAACTACTTTCAATATTTAAACTGTTTAAGTTGGAACTGTTATGATTTAGATCTAATGGATTTAAATGCGAATACTTTGATATGATGGTTTAACCTATTTTTTGGTTATGATTTTAAAATGAATATGATTTAAAGTGAATATGATTTCAAAAGTGATATGATTTTGAAATGAATATGATATTTTGATATGAAGTAGTTTAAATTGAAAATGACCATGGTATGAAATAAGCGTTTGGTTGTTAAAGAGGCCGGGATCGGATATTTTCATACTCTCTGCCAATACTGAAAACCACTTTAACAACTGTGCACGTGGTGGAGAATCTAGAATGAAGTAGGATGGTCTGGCGAACAATTCTGTATGATGTATAAACGTAGCCCTGACCCCCTCGGGTCAGCTTGATATGACTAAAACAGGAGCAACGCCGGGCCAAGTGAGGTCGCACCTCTGACCGAGCATGCTTCTTCGAAACCATTCTAATACTTTGTGATTTGATTGGATGCACCTTTGATTATGGGAGTGTGTATCGAGGTGGGCGGTAGTAACTTCTACGCGTTACTATTAGTCCGTATCTGCAATACGGTAGTCTTCTACAATGGCATTGCCTTGCGTTCCTTGTCATATGCCATATCGCGTCCATTACGAATTTGATTTGTATCGTATCTATGGAGTGCTCCCTGATAGCCTACCAGTTTGGTGGAGTTTACAGTACTATATAGACTACGACATTTACATAAAATATGTTAAGGGGGATACTGGTAACGCCTTAATTCCATTTTAATATTTTACTTTGTTGTAGACATTATTTATGTAGCATATTGTACTATATATGTTGATAGTTCCACGGATCCTTAAGGGATGGAATCCCAAACATCCTTTAAGTTATTTGTATTTCACTTGAGTTGATTTACTTGCATAAGAATGTTAATTCTAATTCGAGTATTTTGTGTTTTTCTTTATGTCTGGGTCAGCCTGAGTGTTGTTATCCTATCTTTTGGCAAGGTCGTGATACCAAATAATTGATTGGAAACCAAAAAAAGTTCGTCCTGAAGATCGGTTATACATGGGTTTACTGTCGATACTGGTGAATTTTTCCTGAGTCCGGATTGAGCTACAATTGTTATAACACAATTAGCAATGCTATGAAATCAGCATTCCAAATTTCAAATCAATCAGAGTTCGTATGCTCAAGATATGGATCGATAAAAATCAAGAAAACCACCTACATTGGTATCCATGGAATTTCATAACCACCAACTCATAAGCCTTTATTTTGTACCCATATCTCAAGTAGTTTAAGCACATATCCATCGAACAAAGACAGTTCGGTTCGTATCGGTTGCCTACTACATCCTTTCATATCCATCGAGCACCCGTCGTACCATATCCATCACGTCTACTTCAATTTGTATCCATCACCTAGGGACATTTTGTATCGTTTCCGCCAATACATAGCACTTATCGTTCATCCTGTCGATCGGTCAAAGATCGATATGAATCATTCATCCCACAAACAATACGAAACAACACTCTTCCATCGATACGAAATGCTTGAGAAAGTATCGATACGAATAGGAATAGGAATGATCGATACGAAGTGGCATTGACCATTGATATGAAGTCAACAAAGTGCAAACGATATGAAGCAACATCCCATGATCGATACGAAATAAGGGGTGCATCAGGTCGATACGAATGAGAACATGTTCAAGAGGAACACTCGGTCACTGGCATAAAAAATGGATCGATCCCAGAATATAATGCCATGTCATCTGATCGACTCGTGCCAACATTGATATGAAACAAGCGATACGAATTGTATCGATATGAGCTTGTTAGTACATTGAAAACACAAACTTGCATCGATCATATCTCAAAATCTACAAGTCCAAACGCCACCAAATTTTCATAAGGGCTTGCGTACAACCTCAAGAATGCTCATGATCGATCTTAGCCCAAAAGGAGCAAGTTTGGATCGATTCCAATTCACCGCAGATCGATTACGTGGGTCCACCCACGTGATGGAAGGGGTCTTCTGAGATTTGAGCAAGATATCTGCAACATACACCTATAAATAGTAGTCTTAGGTCTTTAGAAAAAGGATATTTTTGGCTCTTCTACACTGTTACTTTGTTGGACTCCATTATAATTCTGATACTATCAGTTGTATTCTTGCAAATCAGTAGAAGATCATCAGTAAAATAACAACTCTTCAAAGTGGACGTAGGCTACAATGGAGAACCACTATAATTCTTGTCGTTCCATTGCTTTCCTTTTAATTTTTTGAGTATTCTTTATATTTAATTCTACTACATATAATCTTTCTGTGATTTGTGACTGTGATTGGGTGCTTTCATCTACAATTGGCTGTTTGTGACCAATTTTGGCACAAACAAATGTTACCACATTTGAGACTCACCTTTGGAGCTTGGATCATTGCTTGGAGATCTATCTTTATCTACTCAGCTTTTCAATTATTTCAGTTATCTCCAGTTGTTTATGTTTAGACTTTTCATCTGCTTTTGTATTGAGACTTCTATGTATTGGATTTATATTGTATTTTACTTTAGACTCTAAAATTCTATATTAGCTTTATGAACTACTATTTATCTATTTCCACTGTTTATTATTGTATTACACTGTGTCTGTGATTCTGTGATTGATTTATTTACCATATATGCTAAGCTTTGCCAAATATAAAAATTAACAATATATTATTTTGAGCAATTCAAGTTTGGCATGTGTGAATGATTTTTGATTTGAATGATTCGAAATGACGGGTCGTTACATTTGGTATCGGAGCTCTGGTTTAGGAAAAGCTTAGCATATGGAGTAAAAACTCATTAGAGATAGGGTAGTAGTATTCTAGAATGAGTAAAATTAATTACAGAATCATCTTCATTCGAGCTTAAAATTCTTTGTTAAGATCCTCTTTGATTTGGATTTCTTTTGAATTTTGGAACTTTGCCTTTGTTCTAAAATCCATTCTTGTCTTTTCCTGTTCATGTTCTTCTTGATACTGGAGCATCCTATAGCATTATTTTTGTTGATCTCTAAAAAAAATTGAGCACATCTTGCAACCTCAATTGGCAACTTCAGCCTTTTGTGTGATTGGTCCCATCGACGGTCCCACCAACCTTAGTATGATTTGTAAATGGGTGAAACTCCTTTAGAACATGCATCGATTCACCGTAGATTTCTATGTCCTCGATTTTGATGCATTTGATATCTTACTTGGGGGTGATTGATTAAAGCGTTGTGATGCTATTATTTCTTGCAAAGCCCGATCTATTTCTTTAGTAGATGACCAGGGTAATTCTCTTATGGTCAAATGTCAATTGCCTTAGGATTATGCAGGCAGTTTATCTTTTCGCTTGATTCTCAGCCTAATAATCTTGACTCTACCCCGATAGTCAGGGATTATCCTGATGCTTTTGGTGAAGTCAATTCTCTACCTTCTAAGCAGAAAATTGAAATTTTCATCGATCTTATTCCTAGAGCTCGACCTATTGTCCTTCCTCCCAGGCAAATGGTTTCGATGAATGGTTAGTCATGCTCTTTAAATTAACCAATGCTCCTACCTTCTTTGTCGATCTCATGAATCGCGTTTTGCGCAATGTTTTCAACAAGATTTTCCCGGTTTTCGTTGATGATATTTTTGTCTTTCGTAGTCTCAGAAGGAACATGAATCTCATTTAGTCTATGTGCTGGAAACTCTTAGAAGTCGTCAGTTGAAAGCCAAGTTTTCTAAACACCATTTCTAGAGGGATGAAGTCCGATCCTTTGGGCGCATTATTTCTGAAAATGGACTCTCGGTTGACCCGATTAAGCTTGCCTCGATTAATATAAGTTTGTCCATCTTTCCTCTTTTGTAATTTAATTATCTTATTTTCCTTTCATGCCTATCTTCTTCGTTTGAATTCTGTTTGATTAGGATCCCTTTAAATTTGAATCTCTATCCTTGTTCTAAAATCCATTCTAGAATCATCCTCAGAGGAAGCATATTTGTAAAATGTTTTATAATGTGTTGTTTGGGTTGTTAAGTTTAAATTTTGGGTTTTTCTCGATTAGCTAGCGCTATCGATAGGAATTCCAAAACTGAACAAAGCAAACTGATATAATATTGTTTTAGATATTGGTAAATGAAATAATTTTATGTATGGTTATATTTTATATATAAAAGTATAATTTTATGAAATTCGATAGTTAAATGAATAGGTTATTAGAAATGATAATGCTAGATTTTCATTTATTATTATGTCAACATTCCTAGACAATTAACTATTCTTGTATGTTATAAGGAGTTGAAATTTTTATAACATCGTTTATAAATCTGATTTGCAAATAAAATGAATTTAAACCAAGGATTTGAGAATTTAATTTTTGGTGCTTTTCAAATGTGATGCCCCACCCCAAGACCCACATTAATAAAGAGTATTATTGGGTAATACTGTTTGCTAATGTGGAGAATAGAGCTGGTTAGGAGAGACCATCCATAGCTTTATCTTAAACATCTATTAAATACGCCGATTTAATGCTCTAATTAATTTTTTTCCTTTCTCAAGTGGATCGACACATTCAATAAATTCTTAATACAAAACTATAGTAGCTAATGGATCTATCGAAACAAAATACAACAACAATATATACAATATATCACATAACAGTAGCAAAACATATATATACACACACACACACAGATACATCCCAGTACAATATAAATGATACAACAGAAGTGGTACAAGGACCACAATATATATAACGAGTCAATATAATAAATACATATCAGAGTCATACAAAACGACCATAAAACTACAAAAAAATGATAAGCAAAATATCTAAGGTGGAAGCAGCATAGCAAAGTCCTATATCAAGCATCTAACCTGAAACAACTCGGTCTGACCCGAGTATATAAAAATACATAGGTCAGTCTAGCTTAAACAACTGATTAGTACGATAAGTGAAGTATAAGAGATAAAGGGTACTAATTCTTCTCGAGTGAGAAGAAGTAGTACTAATGATACGTCCATAACTCAATTGAGCTAATTCCACTAACCATATATCCTCAAAAGAGGTAAACTCAATAATAAATTCAAACTCACCATAAAGAATGCCACATATCATCGGCATAATACCATAAGAAAATATAATGGTTTCTATAAACCATAACTCCTAAACAGGAGGTCACAAAACACAAAGCTCGCCAAATAATGGGAATCTCAAATATTCCCAAAATAGAGAAATCCCAAATCTCAAAATAAGTCAAATAATGGAAACACATATATCTCCAAAATGAAGTTTATAAATCTCAACATAAACACCAAAAATTAGCAATCTCAAATCTTAATATATTAAACCCGATAAAGAGTTCAAATTCTGAAGATGTAATCGCCACATATAATGTCTCGAACGTCTCATATGGCCAATTAATGAAAAGAGGCGATACACTTCGAAATCACAAATAAATCTATAAAAACATCACAAAAGATAGCACGTGCTTATAAAATGGCCGAAGCCTGCCAAGTACCGTCTCTTAAAATAAGGCGCCACATCTTAAAAGGATAGACATCCCAAAGGACAAACATCCCGACGGACAAATACTTCTCAATGGATAAAAATTCCGAAGGACAAATAATCCGACGGTCCAGTACAGGCAATACATCGCGAAAGAGTCGCAAACTCTCAAATAGGAACCCAAAAATATTAATAGTGCATCCCATACACACGTTCTTACTTATCGGTTTAGTAACGGCTAGCCAATGCCACACTAGAAAAAATCATTTAAATCATAAATATTTGCCTCATCTCATTAGCAAATACGACCCGAAGGTCAATAGCTTCAAACAAACAAGTCCGAAATTAACCAAAAAAGTAAACGCTCGTGTCCCTACTACGTGTTTTACTAAATAATTTAATTCTCTTCCTCATATGCTAAAAGAGTGCAAAAATGTGTATTTTATATAGAAAATAATTTGTTTCAGAAAAGAAGCTTCTAAAACAATTTTTCGAAATCGTTTTAGAAACACCTTTGAAATTCTCTTATTATAGAGAATATATAATTTTTATAGCTTCAAAATAATTTATAAATACTATATTCAAAAGCCATTTTATCTTTAAAAGTCATTTCAAAATTATTTAAAAACACATGCTCGAAATCAAGGAAAATCATCAAATTTTACCAAAAATTGCCATTCGAAATCATCTCAAAAACGATTCAATTCGAATCACAAATTCACCAAAATTTTGGCTTGCCTATTAATAGGCTTCATTGCCATCAAAAACATTTAAAAACATCACAAAATCAAGTAGGAAGTCCAAAAAGATTAAGCTGGAAATATGACAGAACAAGAAGCAAAACACAGGAAAAAGGCAACACTATAGGTCGACCATACGGTTGATTTATGTGTTCTTATGGTTGACCCCAAGATCGACCTATAAATTTCTGGGTCGACCTAGGATACATGATTTCCTACAGGTGATTTTCCAGCTTTGAACTGATTTTCAAGCAAGATGTTGATGCAGTTTCGGAATACAATTGTGCATGAAAATTTATATATAGAAACTACAACAAGAAGGCTACAATCCAGAAAATTTCGGTAGCATTTCATTAAGAGAATGCTTCCAAAATAGTAGATAATTTATAGAGAATCAATTTAGCGGAGTATGGATTGATACTATATAGTTTTGAAGAATATAGTGAGTAGTTTTTAAGAAATATTTCAACAAAGTAAGAAGTAAGAAGAAAGTAAGAAAAATTAGTTAGCAAATTCTTTTACACTCCCTTTTATACAGTGAATGAATAAATTTATCCATTCATAAAGAACTGGGACCAAAGGACACTTCTTTTCAAAATTTAATAAACAACCAACGGTCACTATGTCAACATATCTAGAAGGGGTATGTCGACATACCCATGTAAATTTTGAAAAATGATTTCTTTTAAACTTTTATATTTTTGTAAAATAAATTAAAAATAGTATTTAAATACTTTAAACATATAAAACTTTTATAAGATATTTGTAAATATGTTTTTAATTTTAAATAATTTACTTTGATACAATATCAATGCTTAAAAATTTAGATAAAGATTAGATTCTGCTACTAGGGACTTTAATAATGTAATGACTTATACTAAAATCTTAAGCTCTTTAAATCTTTGTCTTTTTCCTCATAAATTTTGAATGTTTCATAATCTTGAACTTTAGCCTTTATACTAACAAGTCTTTGAATTTAATCATTATGTACTTGTGTAATATTCTGCAATATATGCTATACAATTTGTCAAAATATTAATATTTATATTTATATGGTTGTTGTCATAAAATCAATATCAGAGGTATTAAAATCCCCCCTTCTTGGTGATAGCAACTGTATAAATATTTCTGCATATGAAATACAGTATAACTCCCCTTGAGTTAAGTAATCCCCCTAAGTATATGTATATGTATGTGTTATATTTATATTTTCTCCACCTTTGTCATCAACTAAAATGGGTGAAAAGAAAACATAACTCCCCTTAAATGTGATATACTTATGAATTATGGAGTCAAATAATTATGAAATATGAATTATGAATTATGGAGTCAAACAATGAAAAAATAACATAACTCCCTCTTTTTATTCAAGACCAAACTATATTATCAACCCAAGTCAAACACAACTTATATAAGTTTTAAATACAAATCAAACAATGCAATCATATTCAAACTACCCTAAACTAGCAGCCAAACCTAAAATGAAGACAAACTCAACCCATATAAACCAAACTAACATTTAAACATGCCTAGAATACAATTTAATGTTTTGGTTCAATTATCGGAGATTTGTGAATGTAGCAATTTGGACAGTGAAGACAAAAGTTTCCCTTTTGCTCAACCAACTTTCCATGAATATCATAAAAGACTTCTCCAAAGTAACACACTTCATCTTCATCCTCGATATCATCATAATCCTCTTCTTCCTCCTCTTCTCCATCATTTTGATTCATAGGATTATGAATTTTAAGATTTTCAATGTCTCCTTCTTCGATGATTATTGGATTTGCATAATTATTCAATAACTATTTCTGTAAATTCCTAAGCAATATCCCTTTTGTAACAACCCACAAATTTATTACTTTGGTAAATGATATTTAATTTTGAAATATTCAAATATAAGGTTTTATAACGCCAACTATAAAGATTTAAACCCTAAAATTATGATAAGAAACATGTTTCAAAACATAATTATGAAATATAGTTTCATAAATAAAGCATGTCCTACGTACACAAATTTTCATTGATAAATTGATTTTCAATCGAAAGGAATTTTCTCAGCATTTGAGTGCATGAGTCTGGATACATCACTAGTGTTGTCATCGCTTTTATATATTTCCTCGAAAATCCAAGTTAAGTTTAATAATTAAATAATTGTTTTATTATGATAATAATTCATTTAAATAGTTATTAATGATAATAAATTATTTATAATAGTTCTATAAAGATATATATATATATATATATATATATATATATATATATTTGACTTGAAATTATAAGGAAAATTGATATCGCTTTATCGATATAATAGTACTTTTTTGTAAACAATTATTTAATATTAACTTATATGATTTTATAAATCAAATATAGTCATTTTAATTATAGCTTTCAATTTTTTTTTTACATTTATATCTAATTTAATTAATAAGTGAAATTGTGATCGGAAATTGGTTTTCAGATTTTCAACGGTTTAGCAAACAGAAGTTGTTCAAGGTTGTTGCAACCTTGTTTACATATCTTGTGCACATATGTAATACAAACATACACCCTAACATACACATATACTTATACACACACATAACACATATATACATTTATATATACATATAAATTGAAAATTATCTAGATATTATAGAAAACTTCATTCTTAAGCTATGCAAAGTCAACGCACATGCCATTAAGTGAAGTGAAATGATAGAGACACATGGGAAGGGGGATCAATGTGTTGAATGATGGAAAAGGAGGGGTGTGCGTTGGAGTAGTAAAGGAAATGCACATTTTGATATTTTCCACACATTTTTTGCCTAATAATACAAGGCCTTAGCACTCTCATTTCATTCATCCATTCTCTTCTTCTTCCTCTTCTTCTTAAAGCTCTAAGAGCTCTTCTTTAATGGCTACCTTGCTTTGAAAAAATATTTGCAAAGTTATGGTAAAATAAAGTAAAATATGTTCACACACACAATATATATATACACACCATATCATTCCACCTCAAACCAAGGAAAATCACTCCACATCCTCTCTTTAAACTCACGGTCACACCTCCTACCACCTAAGACCAATCCTACTTCTACTTGCAATCTTAGGTCATGGCTATCCAAAGGTCCAAGGCTCAATTCCATAGGTTTTGATCGATCGTAGCGAAGCTGAAATGAATTTTCGTTAAGTTAGAAATCAATAAAAGACAGAAAATCTATTTATATCATGACATATTGAATGATATATATATGTTTGTCTATGCTAGTTTTTTTACTATGTTTGATCATCAAATTTGGACGTTAATTATATGTTTATTTGGATGTTGAAATGATTCATGTTTAATACACATCAAATATCACAACGGAAATCACTTTCTTTTAATAAATGAAATGGTGTATATGAGTTTGTTAAAACTCTTTAAAATAGTTTAAAATGATTTAGAAATATTTAATAAACATTTAAAAGAGTTAATAGGAAATCTCATGTCGTATAAAATAAATATGTAGGCAAAACGAGATCAAGCCCAAGATAGAAAGAATACAGCCTTCCAAGCTGAACAAGAAGATTCAGATGAAGATGAGGATGACATGGCATTTATAGCAAAGAATTTCAAAAGAAACTTGAAATTTAGAAAGAATAAAAAATTCGGAAATAACAGGTAGACAATACCAATAAACAAAACTTCGAATCTCGAATGTTATGAATGTCATAAGAAGGGTCACATAAAGAAGGACTATATTGATCGAAAGAAAGACATGTATAAGAGCAAGAAGGACAAGTATAAGAAGAAGCAAGCACTCTCTGTTACATGGGATGAGTTAGAATCATCTTCGTCATCAGATAGTGATACTGACAGTGATTCTGAACAAGCCAATGTTTGCTTTATGGCTTTAACTAATGATGTAAGTGATCTAAATTTCGACAATTTAATAAATACAAACTCAAAGCTATTGGATAAACTAAAAGAAGTTAAAATAAAACATAAAGATGCTTTAGAAATAATAAAAAGAAGTGAAATTGTACCAACCTTGATTTTTCGTTGTTTGGTTTTGAGTATTTAAACGGTTTAAATATTGAATTTGGTGTAGGATCGATTTCACCCTAGAGGGGGGTAAATAGGGTGATACTATTAATTATAAAAATTAATGCGGAAGTTTATATAAAATAATCTTAACACAGATATAGAAGAATAAAAATAAAACACACAGATTTATCATGCTTCGGCAAAACCATGCCTACGTCCTGCCCCAAGGTTTTTACTAGAAATTAAGCCGTCAAACGCTTACACACGTAAACTCGCGGCACCCGCTATCAATTAACCTTAACTCTACGCTCAAAACACTGCCACAACTCAGCCACTGAGTTGCAAATTCTCAAACTACACCATTGTAGTTCGTCCCCTAGCCATACGACTAGAAATTACAAAAGTTTAAAAAGGAAAATAAAAATTTAAAAACAATTCAAAAAACATTTATTCCCTAATTTATAAGCCAAAGCCAAATAAAACAAGGTCGACCCAAAAACTTTAAGTGATAAAAATTAATCATCCCCTTTTCCTTTTATTCCTTCGGACCGGCTTCTTTTCCTTTTCTCTTTCATTCGCTCTGAAATTAGGGCTTTTGTTGTTAAAGAAACCAATTGTATGTTTGTTGATTACAACGACTAGTCCTCTGATTTGCTTCGGCAATCAACCGATTCTTCAGTTCGCACACAGTTTCTCCAATTTTTATCGAGTTCGTCTACATTGGTATGTGAATTTTTTTTTACTTTACTGGTTGATATGCTTAAACTCGATCTTGATTCGAGTTGAATGATTATTCCTTTTTTTGCTTGAACTCGAATTTGATTCGAGTTGAATGATTATTATTCCCTATTTAGGTCGAACTCGAATATTTTTCACGGCCGATGATGATTGGGTTTATATAGGAATCAAATTCCTATCGTTAATTTGAATTTGTCATTTAATTTTGCTCGGCCATTGATTTTCATATGGATGCTAGTGATGATTTCTGACTTGTTCCAATTCATATATTTGTTTTATTTGATTAACACGGTTTTGATTTGCTTTGTTCGACTCCTTGGCCACCACATCTTTGACTTTGAACTGTTCGATTCCGTTTATTTTTTTACTTCAGCCTTGACTTTGTTTTGAATCCCTTGCAACATTATTTCTGTTCGAATTGCTATTCTTTTCTCTATTGGCATCGGCTTCTTTAATTTTGTGATATTGAATTGTAGCTGTCTTTGTTCAAAAAAAATGATACTTTACTCTGTTACCAGTAGTTGCTTGATTTTGCTCGTTCGCTGTTTTATGGTGGACTCTGGTATCACTGTTTCATTCGAGTTTGCATTTCATGTTGTTTGTGTATATGTATACAAGTGTGCACGCTCTGGTTTGCTGTTTTGATATTGATTTATCTTTATGGTTTGCCAGAACCCATTGTTGCATTGTGTATATCCACATGTCTCTCAGTTATTTGCATTAGTTACTGGTCTAGTAGTTACATTACTGTTTTGTAGTTTGACATTTTATAAGCTACCTTGAGTACATATATACATATATGATGTTGTACTTGGTTTTGGTTGCCTTTGAGTTCTGGTAGTATTTGATTCTTCTTTGTTGTAGTTTGATTGCTTGCATTCTGAAAGCATTTGAACTGTAATGGGCAGTCATGTAGTCTGGTTCTGCATGGTCATCCCTGTTGTATATCATCATGTGTTTGTTGGGTGGCATTAGTGTCTTGCATATCAGGTTCATGTCTGTAGCATATTCACCGATTCATGTTTGGACTTCATGTATTCTGATATGTGCATATTGAAGTCTTTTGCCGTTTGAATTATGATGAGTTGCATCTTCATGTAGCTTGTCTGGATGCTTTGTTGACTTCAAGTTGCAACGTCCACTTTGTTAAAAAACTGTTGAATGTTCTGTAGTGTTGTATCCATTCTTCACTTTGATATTACAGTCTTGTCTTGGTCTAGTTGGACTATTTAGCTTCTATTTTCATGTGTATGACTTGAACTTTGGTCGAGGCTTAATTTTTGTGTCTTGACCATTTCATTTGAATTTGCACCCGTGTTGAATCCAACTTATAGCTCGGGTTTGACCTTGTGCTCATGTCGTGACTTTATTTGTATTGCACTTGAGTTAAACCCGGCTTTCATTTGGGTTTGACCTATGCTCACCTGTGCCTATAATTTAATCAAGTGTATATCGGTATGCACGGCGTTGTGGCATGTACAATGATATACTGTGCATGTCACAAGCTGTTCATGTATGATGAATTCAAATTTCAATGATGACGAACAACCAAATAACCGAGGCAAATAACATTTTCAAAATACACATTTTATTTTATACTGCAAAATATTTTCTTTTCAATTTTACTGCATTAGTAATTATTTTGCAGATCGTGTAACGACCCGCTATTTTGGACCATTCAAATTCGACAATAAAACCGTACATGTCCGACTTGAATAATTCAAAATACCGAATTGTTAATAAAAATTTGGCAAAACTTAAAATATACAGTAAATAAATCAATCATAGATCACTTACACAGAGTAATACAATGCAGCGGAATAGATAAAGAATAGTAGTTTATGAAGCTACTATATACATTGGAGATAGAAATAAATACAATTGAATATCTTAGATATAGTGAAGTCTCCAGTATGCGCAGATGACTTCTCTGAACAAATCAACAGGATGACTGAAAGGATAGATAGCTGGATCTTCAAGCAAGGCTCCAACTTCGAAGGTGAGTCTCAAATGCTGTATCACTCAGTCTGACCCGAGCGTAAAGCAAAACACAAAACACTCGAGTCAGGATTAACATTCTTATATCTATAAATCTAACTCAAGTGAAATATCAACTGAAATATAATTAACTCAAAGAATGTTTGGAATAACCATCCTCTAAGGGTCCATGGAACTATCTACAGGGTAGAAATATACACTATAACACCGTAGTCTTCCAACTTAATTTATACTTCAAAACCAACTATCATTTTCACTTCAAAAATCTCTATACTTCCCAAATAGTATTTATATATATTAAATAATTTATTCAGTAAAGAAATTTCAATTCCCTCAACTTAACCAATCGTTTAACATCAACCCGACCTTCCCATTTAAATCTTTTTCAATCTCAATTTATCAATTTAAATTCAACTCAATTTCTAAAATAACCATTTCAATTTTATTGATCTCAAGTTCGGATTTGAAATCACCAAATACCCTTTATATTTCAATATATTTCAAAACTTTAAGTAATCAACGTTTCAAACTAAACTTTATTCAATTTAGTTTTCTAAATAATAAATTCAACTTATATCGATTCAAATACAGATCTGAAACACCCATTTATATTCTAGTATAGTTCAAAGATTTAATATTCTACATTCCCAAAGTTCAATTTTACAGTTTCATAAGATCTTGATTTAATCAAATTATTATTTAGCCTTGAAATATTTCCTCCTTAGATTCAACATCATTTAAGTAAACCTGAAATTACCCTTTTACTCAATATTTTCTTTAATTTATTTAAACATGAAACATTCAATAAATCACTTAAAACAAAAATCCAGTTACAAAATCATACCCTTAAATTTCCCATTCAATAAATTCAAATTGATTTAATTAAATAAATCTTCATTTGAATACCATTTTTAATAAACCAAATTTATCTCCCAATCTTAATTATTAAAATTCTTTACACGGTAAAATTTGAAATATAAATCTTAAATAATACTTAAACATATTTTATGGATTAAATCAGTCTAAAATATTATTAAATTTATATATAAAGTTTCCATTTATATATAATATTTTAAGAACCAATATTTATTAATTCACATATGTTTCTTTTCAAACTGTAGAAATTTATCTTTAAATTATTTATATGGACCAACGGTGTCGGTATATATTTCCTATCATATAGTCAAATGCTACGGATATTTATCATTTCAATCCGTACACTAAATATATACGGGTGGATATCATTTCAACCCGTAATCCCAAATTCAATTTAAATGAAAATCGTTTGGGTTTATCATTTCAACCCATAACGATTTTCTCCTATTCTAAAGTCCGTTCGGGTATGTATCATTTCAACCCATAGTGATTTTTATACTAACAGGGAACTTGCAGAGTGATAGCAGATATGAAAATAATAATAATAACAACAGGTATATATCATCAAAATAAATATAAACAATAGGATATGGTGTCATATCCCATAAGTGAACTATTACAGATAATAGCATAAATATAACAATTTAAATAACTACAGCAGCATATTTCAATTGTCATTTCAATTGAAATCAAATTTAATAAATAAAAGAACGTTAATCGTGAGTGATTGCTCACCTTTCGAGGCTAGAGATATATGATGATGAAATGAGCTATGAAATCCAAAGCAACGCTGGATGGACAAGATTTGATGTAGAAAATAGGCACGACGGACAAGGCTGATAATGGGAAATCGATGAGAATGAATCGAATCAATTTTGATATTACAGAAAAAAATATAAATTATTATGATATTAATTCTCCCAAAACAAATTTTCAAATTAAAAATGTATATTTAAAATCTATATATACCTATATGTAATTTAAACATAATTCGTCCAAAAAAAAAACCATTGTATTATATTTTATAGTCAATAATTATTATAAAAACAATATAACCACTTATTGTAATATATATTACTTAAAAAAAAAACCCATGAAAGCAACCTATATATGTTCATAATAAAAATGTATATATAGAAATTCCAAATGCATAGCCTATATTCGGTTATATATATATATATTACGTAAGTCTGAAACAAACACCTAAACGCATATATATGTCTCGAGATTTATAAACAACAAAATACTTATAATGACACATGCACTCATATACTTATATAGACTGTGAACAAGTATACATACTATGCCGTATAAAATCCAACACTAAAAAAAAAGTAAACTCACACTGAAAACATTTTAGTCAATTATTAAATATATATATTAACTAGCGTATAAAACTAGCGTATCCTGTAACTTTATAATATATAAGCTATATCAGATATGAAACTATCATTATATCAGATATATAAATAGTTAAACATTTTATACAAAACTATCATAACTTTATTAAATTAAACATACATTACACACTTACACAAATAGACCGTAAACTGTAAAACTTCACCCATTTTAAAGTGGTAACAATACGCTTGCTAAAAATATAACCCACATAGCTCGTACTTCCCTATAAAACTATATAAATATTTGTAAGCTAACCATTAATATAGTCTAATTCACAATATGCATACCTTTATAACTTTAAATCAAATGTGTATATATATACTTATAACCAGTTATTCACAAAATACATAGCTTTAAACATATCATATATTTAAATACATATACAATCGACTGATAAGATGAGTATGCTTTACGTTTTATATATGTACTAACTTTTTATATAATATTTATATATACACTTATCAAATTTTATAACATGCGAACAAAATTTTATATTATATAGAATCTGAAAACTGCAAACATTTCATACTTGGAACCATACTATATTTATAAGATGTATATATGATATCTTAAATCAAAAAAAAAAAACTTACTTTGCTATAATACATACAATATTACTGCATAGATATACATTACTGACATATATTAAACTATATATTAACTAATATATAACCTTCAAACTTTTAAAATTGAATACCAACGTGACACATAAAGTATAAAACAATCAAGTTATCAAATCTCTATACATAGTATAATATCATACACACTATGAACGAAAAAAAAAAAGAAAAAAAAAAAGAATACTGTTATGAACTCATATATATAATACCATATGATACATAACTAACATGAATTTAAAATCATGTAGGACAGATCACATATTCCAAATACAGACTTATAGAAAATATACAATAACACATATATATTATAAATATATGCTAACCTATTACTCAAAGATAACGTGTGGCATGATTGTTGATGGTGAAGGCTCTGAGGATGGCTGAGCATGCAGGCGATGACAACACGTGTAGAGAGATATGTGCATGAGAGGAGGAGAGAAAAACGCGGAGGGAGAGGGATGAGTTGGATGTGGTGGGTGACGAAGCGATGGGAGGTGGAAGCACGGTAAAAGAAGGGAGAAAATAGGTGGATCTGTAGAAAGAAAAATGGAAGAAGGAGGAGGAAGAAAACTCAAAATGAGGAATGAGATTGGAAGTGACAGCAGTTTGCAATATGAAAGAAACGAAGTCAAACAAGGTTATAAAGGCAAAATAAATAAAGAAAAGAACCGTTGCATACGAAACGTATACAATAAATATGAATTGATTTGAATAGTAATGGTCAAATTCAGCTGAAAAGATTAAAGCGAATAAATACGGAGCATTGGTTATGGTAAAGTAACGCACAAAATTAGGGGAATAACAAAGGAAAGGACTGGTCAAAATAAATGAATGTAAACGTGCAACGAATATAAAAATCTATATAATTGAACCGATGGAAACGAAGGAAGCAAATAAAAGAAAGGGAACGAAGGAAAAAAAAATGAGCTGTGTCCCGAGCATAAATAAAGGTGGTAACGTATGAGAGGAATGAGAAAAACAAACGGGCACAATTTGAAATCAATGCAATAAAACGGCCAAAAGCTGATTTTTAGGAAAATTATTAAAGAAATATTCCTTGGGCTGCGCGTTTGAGATCCGAAAAGGCATGGAAATCAAAAAGTTATAATTTAGATTGGAATGAAAACGTACAGGAAATAATAAAGGAAAAAAAAATGTGAAATAATCATATAGCATTTATTACGTTTCAAACTTTTGACATGGCATGGGATGGAAACAGCTGTATGCTAATTGAGAAGCTATTAAAGCAATTTATTATTAGTGGCATGTTATACGTTTTTATATTTATTTATTTCCTAGATCTCAATTCATATCTGATTATACTATGCAGATTTATCTTTATTATTAAACGTTCAAAAAGAATAAAACGTATACAAATTTTCTTGATTTTCGAAACAAAATTAACGGCTAAAAGATGATGAAGGGACAAAATATAAGAAAGGGAAAGAGATGAATGCGTACAATTATTTATAAGAAAAGAGAGAGAAAAGAAAAACCCACAATTAAAAATGAATGAATGAACGCTGAAAGTCAGTCAGGAATATAGAAGGTACAATATGAAATAATGGTAATCACAACTACTTTTTTTAATGCAGACCTTAAATCAACCCTTAAAACATATACTTCATATATGTAGTTAAATATAGTATATACTTCTCTTCTTCTTTGGTTCATATGATATATGAAACCCTTAACTATCGTATTTATAGCTGACGACATATGTATAGATATACTAAATATGCACTAAAATAAACTGGAAATGGTGACACAAAAACCCAAAATCAAATATATATATATATATTTAACATGACTAGAAATCAAACTTCAGTAAAACTATATACTAGTATCAAGACTAACATATATATATAGCTATTATAACACATATAAATTAAATAAAACTTGGTATAAATACGCTTTACTATATATACACTTCAAATAGACCATCATACATATACAGTGGTTTTCCAAAATAACTATATATGGAACGTACTCAACATACTTAAAATTTACACACCTTGCTGAAAAGCAAAAGGAGACCGTAAATTTATTACCCACGCTATTGATATTTATACCCAACAGAAATGAACTATGCTACCAAATTTACATCAAACTTAACTTATATTATAGTATAAATAATAGTTTATAAAGTTTTTGTACTAGATCTTATAGGTATAACCACAACCAAACTTTAAAATATATGTACACAGCTCGTACTACAAATCATTAATATACATAACATATTTTCTTTTTTTTTTCAAAATTTTATTATTAATAATTTCTCAAAATCCAATTCAATACGTTAAATACCAATTAAAAATTGCTAAAATTTTATGGGTCGTTACACTCTCCCCCACTCAAAACTTTTCGTCCCCGAAAAGGAATAAAGTAGGAGAATAGAAACAACCAGATGAAAAATTTCGACTTTGAAAAACAAATTAAAAAAAATTTATTTAAAACCATATACTTTTTCTTTTGTTATTATTTAAATTGATTAATATTTAATAGATTACTCATTTTATCAAATCCATTCAATTAATTATGAGATAAATTATTTATAAAACACTAATTTTTCTCTCTTATTAAACCAGGTAGAATATAAATAAACAATGTTTTAAAGGATATATTCAAAAGAAGGAAAGAAGGAAAGAAGATAGATTCGGAAAAGAGAATATAGTTGAATAAATAAAGCAGGGCAGATAAGGTAGATTCAAAAGAATAGAATCGGGCAAGAATCGTACATTTCAAACCATGAGAGTTTCAATTTCAAATATTAACACAAAATTTCTTTGTTGGAAATACTTTTATAATAAATACCTTTTATATCGAAATAAATCTTTTCTTTCAAAAATATTTTTATAACTCGATGTTTCAACAAGTTTATCCTCGTTCTTGCAGACTCTGGCCATGCGTTGATCAGGCGCAAAGCTAGAATTCTTCAAGTACTTAGTAGACCTGTTTCAACAACCAGTGAAAATACTTGAAAAAAACTTTAAAAACAGATATGGAAAGTACAATCCAAACAAAACAACCAAACCAAAACCTTTGTCCGATCATGGTTCGCAGATACACAATGGTTACGCCTGGGTCCCCCAGGAAACAATCCATATCCGTAAGCTTTCTCAGCCCTGCGAGTTACGCCATGATGACTAGTAGAGTGCAGGATACACAATGGTTACGCCTGGATCCCCCAGGAAACAATCCGTACCCCTAGGCAAGACTCAGCCAGGCACTTGCGCTACTATTCGCGACCTACACAGATTGCAGGATACACAATGGTTACGCCTGGATCCCCCAGGAAACAATCCGTACCCCTAGGCAAGACTCAGCCAGGCAATTGCGCTGTGCATTCACGAGAGAAAAAAAACCATGGGTTACGCCACGGTGGGAAACACTCGAGTATTACATCCGGAAAACCGAAAATCAGAGAGAATAATATCGATAGAATGAATCCACGATGTGGCCACAAAGCGGATATCAAGCAGAAGGCACTTTCCATATCTTTACTTCGAAAATATATATCATATAGTACCTTTTCAAATCACTTTCAAATATTGTACTTATATAAAGTCCATATATATAGGATTCCTTTCTCAAATTGAATACTTTCCAAATCAATAGTAGATCAAATCATACTTATATAGATTTCGATTAAATAAAATCTCTTTCCAAATTGAGTACCTTTCAAATCAATAGATTTCAAATCAACCTCATACTTATACAATCCATTTTATATAAGTTCGACCACTCCCAATTCAAGTGCTTAGTAATCTAAGGTTCTCAATTTCAAATTATTTCAATACCAATTCAGTTTCAAAATCATATATGATTTCACCAAATTTTCTTCCAAATTAAATGTCTGAATTTCAAAGTTCCCAAAATAATAGGTGTAGAAAATTATCCCAGTTTCCAAATTAAAATAATTCAAGTCAAACAAATTCATTTCCAAAATCACCATATAAGTACTGGGTTTTTTTTTTCAATTTAATTTTCAAAACCAAATATTTTTCTCAAAATCAATTATATTCAAAATGGTTTCCAAATTTATAATTATCCCTTTAAAACCTTTAAACTATTTACTTCGATTTGAAATATCCAATTTACCTTTTTGAAAACCATTATTTAAAACTAAAATTCTTTCAAAACATTTAAAAACTAAATTCCATATTAGTATAATTAAAATAGCCATATTCTCTTACTTAATAAAAGGTTTAACCTCATACAACAAAACTTGCATACTTTATCAAATATTTTATACCTTTCGAAATATCTTGGTTTTTAAACCTTTAAACCTTGATTTGGAAGTGCTCGAACCTTCAAAATAGTCGGTGAAAATCAATTTCAAATCCAAGAGATGGAAATCAATTTTTATAAATAGAGTTATTCTAAGTCAAATCAAAAACTCGAGGACTGAACACCGGTCTTACTTCAAATTGTTTCAAATATATACATATATCTTTCGAAAATATCAAATTATACTTCGGAATTTGAAATCAAAAACGGTTTTACAAAATCACTCGCATAGCGAAGCTATTAAAGTGGCCTCTCCCCACTCTGAAACTCGAAAATCAATGTCGATGATGCGTGCACTCATCACCGAAATTATTCTCCAGCGACATAAGTGAGTTCTGGACTTCTATTTTCTTGAAAACTTCTTTGAAATTTCTTCAAAATTATTGGAATTCATTTGAATTCATTTGAAATATTTCTTATTCGGAAAAATACTTTTAAATCGTATTATTTATATATAATTTCCAAAATCTTAAAACCAATTTCAAAATACCGGAATTCAATTCTCGAATTTCAAATTTAACACTTCAATTATAAATCATTTTTATATAAATCAATTTCTTATAATTTTTTCAAAATTTCAAATCCTTTCAAAACCCTTTTTATATAGAATAACATTTCTTATTTGCTTTATATATAGGTATATAATCTCTACCGAAAACATTTTATTTATATATATAGAATAAAATCATAGTTATCAAAATAATAATTTCGGTATAAACAATTTCTAAAATACAAACAAAACCCGATTTTCAAAGGATGATTTAAGGATGGATTTCAAAACAAAGATAGAGATTTAATTTAAAGGAACTCTAATCAATAGAATCCTGATTCGAAGATAGACTCGATCGAAGATGGGATAATTAAGTTACAAAATAGAAGATGGATATACTTCTATAAATCGCGGGCGACCTTTACCTGTCAACCGTGATTCCAAAATTAGATCGGTGTAGAATTCTGAGGCAATTCGACATTCGATCGTCGGAGATATAGAATTCGGCATAACAAGATATATCAGCATCGTAATCCGAGGATACAGGAATCTTCGGTGAGTCAATGCCAATTGAAAAGGAGTTTTCACCCCCTTTACAAATCATTCAATGGAGTTATGGGATACTCCAGAATCAAACGAATATAAATAGGGAGAGACAGAATGAATTTCGAAACCGAGGGACATTCCAAAACTCAAAGGAAATTGAGTCAAAAAGGAAGAGATTCAACTCGAACGAAAGTGATTCTGTAAATAAATTTACCATATATGCTAAGTTTTGCCTAGAGCCAAAGCTCTGATACCAACTGTAACGACCCGCTATTTTGGACCATTCAAATTCGACAATAAAACCGTACATGTCCGACTTGAATAATTCAAAATACCGAATTGTTAATAAAAATTTGGCAAAACTTAAAATATACAGTAAATAAATCAATCATAGATCACTTACACAGAGTAATACAATGCAGCGGAATAGATAAAGAATAGTAGTTTATGAAGCTACTATATACATTGGAGATAGAAATAAATACAATTGAATATCTTAGATATAGTGAAGTCTCCAGTATGCGCAGATGACTTCTCTGAACAAATCAACAGGATGACTGAAAGGATAGATAGCTGGATCTTCAAGCAAGGCTCCAACTTCGAAGGTGAGTCTCAAATGCTGTATCACTCAGTCTGACCCGAGCGTAAAGCAAAACACAAAACACTCGAGTCAGGATTAACATTCTTATATCTATAAATCTAACTCAAGTGAAATATCAACTGAAATATAATTAACTCAAAGAATGTTTGGAATAACCATCCTCTAAGGGTCCATGGAACTATCTACAGGGTAGAAATATACACTATAACACCGTAGTCTTCCAACTTAATTTATACTTCAAAACCAACTATCATTTTCACTTCAAAAATCTCTATACTTCCCAAATAGTATTTATATATATTAAATAATTTATTCAGTAAAGAAATTTCAATTCCCTCAACTTAACCAATCGTTTAACATCAACCCGACCTTCCCATTTAAATCTTTTTCAATCTCAATTTATCAATTTAAATTCAACTCAATTTCTAAAATAACCATTTCAATTTTATTGATCTCAAGTTCGGATTTGAAATCACCAAATACCCTTTATATTTCAATATATTTCAAAACTTTAAGTAATCAACGTTTCAAACTAAACTTTATTCAATTTAGTTTTCTAAATAATAAATTCAACTTATATCGATTCAAATACAGATCTGAAACACCCATTTATATTCTAGTATAGTTCAAAGATTTAATATTCTACATTCCCAAAGTTCAATTTTACAGTTTCATAAGATCTTGATTTAATCAAATTATTATTTAGCCTTGAAATATTTCCTCCTTAGATTCAACATCATTTAAGTAAACCTGAAATTACCCTTTTACTCAATATTTTCTTTAATTTATTTAAACATGAAACATTCAATAAATCACTTAAAACAAAAATCCAGTTACAAAATCATACCCTTAAATTTCCCATTCAATAAATTCAAATTGATTTAATTAAATAAATCTTCATTTGAATACCATTTTTAATAAACCAAATTTATCTCCCAATCTTAATTATTAAAATTCTTTACACGGTAAAATTTGAAATATAAATCTTAAATAATACTTAAACATATTTTATGGATTAAATCAGTCTAAAATATTATTAAATTTATATATAAAGTTTCCATTTATATATAATATTTTAAGAACCAATATTTATTAATTCACATATGTTTCTTTTCAAACTGTAGAAATTTATCTTTAAATTATTTATATGGACCAACGGTGTCGGTATATATTTCCTATCATATAGTCAAATGCTACGGATATTTATCATTTCAATCCGTACACTAAATATATACGGGTGGATATCATTTCAACCCGTAATCCCAAATTCAATTTAAATGAAAATCGTTTGGGTTTATCATTTCAACCCATAACGATTTTCTCCTATTCTAAAGTCCGTTCGGGTATGTATCATTTCAACCCATAGTGATTTTTATACTAACAGGGAACTTGCAGAGTGATAGCAGATATGAAAATAATAATAATAACAACAGGTATATATCATCAAAATAAATATAAACAATAGGATATGGTGTCATATCCCATAAGTGAACTATTACAGATAATAGCATAAATATAACAATTTAAATAACTACAGCAGCATATTTCAATTGTCATTTCAATTGAAATCAAATTTAATAAATAAAAGAACGTTAATCGTGAGTGATTGCTCACCTTTCGAGGCTAGAGATATATGATGATGAAATGAGCTATGAAATCCAAAGCAACGCTGGATGGACAAGATTTGATGTAGAAAATAGGCACGACGGACAAGGCTGATAATGGGAAATCGATGAGAATGAATCGAATCAATTTTGATATTACAGAAAAAAATATAAATTATTATGATATTAATTCTCCCAAAACAAATTTTCAAATTAAAAATGTATATTTAAAATCTATATATACCTGTATGTAATTTAAACATAATTCGTCCAAAAAAAAAACCATTGTATTATATTTTATAGTCAATAATTATTATAAAAACAATATAACCACTTATTGTAATATATATTACTTAAAAAAAAACCCATGAAAGCAACCTATATATGTTCATAATAAAAATGTATATATAGAAATTCCAAATGCATAGCCTATATTCGGTTATATATATATATATATATATATATATTACGTAAGTCTGAAACAAACACCTAAACGCATATATATGTCTCGAGATTTATAAACAACAAAATACTTATAATGACACATGCACTCATATACTTATATAGACTGTGAACAAGTATACATACTATGCCGTATAAAATCCAACACTAAAAAAAAAGTAAACTCACACTGAAAACATTTTAGTCAATTATTAAATATATATATTAACTAGCGTATAAAACTAACGTATCCTGTAACTTTATAATATATAAGCTATATCAGATATGAAACTATCATTATATCAGATATATATAATAGTTAAACATTTTATACAAAACTATCATAACTTTATTAAATTAAACATACATTACACACTTACACAAATAGACCGTAAACTGTAAAACTTCACCCATTTTAAAGTGGTAACAATACGCTTGCTAAAAATATAACCCACATAGCTCGTACTTCCCTATAAAACTATATAAATATTTGTAAGCTAACCATTAATATAGTCTAATTCACAATATGCATACCTTTATAACTTTAAATCAAATGTGTATATATATACTTATAACCAGTTATTCACAAAATACATAGCTTTAAACATATCATATATTTAAATACATATACAATCGACTGATAAGATGAGTATGCTTTACGTTTTATATATGTACTAACTTTTTATATAATATTTATATATACACTTATCAAATTTTATAACATGCGAACAAAATTTTATATTATATAGAATCTGAAAACTGCAAACATTTCATACTTGGAACCATACTATATTTATAAGATGTATATATGATATCTTAAATCAAAAAAAAAACTTACTTTGCTATAATACATACAATATTACTGCATAGATATACATTACTGACATATATTAAACTATATATTAACTAATATATAACCTTCAAACTTTTAAAATTGAATACCAACGTGACACATAAAGTATAAAACAATCAAGTTATCAAATCTCTATACATAGTATAATATCATACACACTATGAACGAAAAAAAAAGAAAAAAAAAAAAGAATACTGTTATGAACTCATATATATAATACCATATGATACATAACTAACATGAATTTAAAATCATGTAGGACAGATCACATATTCCAAATACAGACTTATAGAAAATATACAATAACACATATATATTATAAATATATGCTAACCTATTACTCAAAGATAACGTGTGGCATGATTGTTGATGGTGAAGGCTCCGAGGATGGCTGAGCATGCAGGCGATGACAACACGTGTAGAGAGATATGTGCATGAGAGGAGGAGAGAAAAACGCGGAGGGAGAGGGATGAGTTGGATGTGGTGGGTGACGAAGCGATGGGAGGTGGAAGCACGGTAAAAGAAGGGAGAAAATAGGTGGATCTGTAGAAAGAAAAATGGAAGAAGGAGGAGGAAGAAAACTCAAAATGAGGAATGAGATTGGAAGTGACAGCAGTTTGCAATATGAAAGAAACGAAGTCAAACAAGGTTATAAAGGCAAAATAAATAAAGAAAAGAACCGTTGCATACGAAACGTATACAATAAATATGAATTGATTTGAATAGTAATGGTCAAATTCAGCTGAAAAGATTAAAGCGAATAAATACGGAGCATTGGTTATGGTAAAGTAACGCACAAAATTAGGGGAATAACAAAGGAAAGGACTGGTCAAAATAAATGAATGTAAACGTGCAACGAATATAAAAATCTATATAATTGAACCGATGGAAACGAAGGAAGCAAATAAAAGAAAGGGAACGAAGGAAAAAAAAAATGAGCTGTGTCCCGAGCATAAATAAAGGTGGTAACGTATGAGAGGAATGAGAAAAACAAACGGGCACAATTTGAAATCAATGCAATAAAACGGCCAAAAGCTGATTTTTAGGAAAATTATTAAAGAAATATTCCTTGGGCTGCGCGTTTGAGATCCGAAAAGGCATGGAAATCAAAAAGTTATAATTTAGATTGGAATGAAAACGTACAGGAAATAATAAAGGAAAAAAAAATGCGAAATAATCATATAGCATTTATTACGTTTCAAACTTTTGACATGGCATGGGATGGAAACAGCTGTACGCTAATTGAGAAGCTATTAAAGCAATTTATTATTAGTGGCATGTTATACGTTTTTATATTTATTTATTTCCTAGATCTCAATTCATATCTGATTATACTATGCAGATTTATCTTTATTATTAAACGTTCAAAAAAAATAAAACGTATACAAATTTTCTTGATTTTCGAAACAAAATTAACGGCTAAAAGATGATGAAGGGACAAAATATAAGAAAGGGAAAGAGATGAATGCGTACAATTATTTATAAGAAAAGAGAGAGAAAAGAAAAACCCACAATTAAAAATGAATGAATGAACGCTGAAAGTCAGTCAGGAATATAGAAGGTACAATATGAAATAATGGTAATCACAACTACTTTTTTTAATGCAGACCTTAAATCAACCCTTAAAACATATACTTCATATATGTAGTTAAATATAGTATATACTTCTCTTCTTCTTTGGTTCATATGATATATGAAACCCTTAACTATCGTATTTATAGCTGACGACATATGTATAGATATACTAAATATGCACTAAAATAAACTGGAAATGGTGACACAAAAACCCAAAATCAAATATATATATATATATTTAACATGACTAGAAATCAAACTTCAGTAAAACTATATACTAGTATCAAGACTAACATATATATATAGCTATTATAACACATATAAATTAAATAAAACTTGGTATAAATACGCTTTACTATATATACACTTCAAATAGACCATCATACATATACAGTGGTTTTCCAAAATAACTATATATGGAACGTACTCAACATACTTAAAATTTACACACCTTGCTGAAAAGCAAAAGGAGACCGTAAATTTATTACCCACGCTATTGATATTTATACCCAATAGAAATGAACTATGCTACCAAATTTACATCAAACTTAACTTATATTATAGTATAAATAATAGTTTATAAAGTTTTTGTACTAGATCTTATAGGTATAACCACAACCAAACTTTAAAATATATGTACACAGCTCGTACTACAAATCATTAATATACATAACATATTTTCTTTTTTTTTTTCAAAATTTTATTATTAATAATTTCTCAAAATCCAATTCAATACGTTAAATACCAATTAAAAATTGCTAAAATTTTATGGGTCGTTACAGATCGTTTAGATGCTGGATTCAATCTGGAATAGAGTTGAAGATAAACTACGAGTGAATGAGCGATATGTAGTGAATATAGTTGTAAAAAATGAAATGTACTGTAATTGAAATTTTTTGTATATAGTGAGAGCACAAATTTATACTATTCAAAATTGTAATAAATATTTGTTTGAATAAAATATCCATTTGAATTTAAATTCCTTGTTATTCATTTTATTCAGCAAATTTTTATTTAATTATGTGAAAAATACAATAGCACATTAACAAATATATTTAAATGAATATATATGTTTATTGTCATCAAACAAAAATCATATACTTGCATATTGATCATTTGAAATTATAATTTAGCTAATAAGATTTTAAAACTGGAAATTTCAAGTGATTCCATAAATTTTGAAACCACCAATTTAATCGAAGCGTTAAAAATAGCAATCCGGGGCACTGTCTTAGAATTCGACGAAACTAGTTCCATTGGATCTGTAATATTGTATTATTATTGGATATCAAATTTCGTAGCGTTTGGATTTAGTATTTGGTCGTACGATCCAAAAACGCCTAGGAATAATTTAATTGAATTAAATTTAAATGGTCGATTTAAAAAGCTATCTTCCATATACGATCGAATTAGGACTCTAGACCTTTTCCATTGCATTCGGAACAGGGTTGTAACATTATAAATGCCTAGCAGCACACCTCCAAAGGGGGATTAAAATTTTGAGATATGTAATTTGAGATATTGGAACAAAATAAAAAATGTATTCAAGTCAAAGTCAAATCGTAGCCGTCTTCCTCAATTTAAAATGTATATGCTTCCTTCACCTTTTCATTTAAATCATGTCCCTCTTCTTTTCAATTAATATATATATATATATATATATATATATATATATTCTTTCCTCTCATTTAAATTTAGTTCGAAGATTACAGAAAAAGGGAGAGATGAGAACGAAATCTCGTTCCTGTATAAAAAATTATCACTCAATGGAAATTGTGATTCGTACGGGAATGAATACGAGGTCATTGTCGACATGAGAGTCTCAATGAAGGAGTAGGCTTAAGGAGACGAGATGGATGGGTCGGCGAAAGATGCTTACGTAGGTGATAGGGCGAATCGTCCACGAACAGAGGCGATGTGAAGAATGGGCAAGTGAGTTCGAGAATTCGAATGATGGTTGGAGGGGGTCGCAAATCTTGGTAGGTAGTGCAGTGTTTTCTGGAGGCAAACTCGGGGAGGTGCGGAGGAGTGGACGTTGGCATAATGGATCGCGAATAGATTTTGCTCGTGTGTGGCGACGCACACGTACACAGGAGATGGAAACGCGGTGGCAGGCGATGTCTCGACGAAGTGTGCATGCTATTGGCAATGGGAGGGCATGGCTGTAAGGATTTCGGTGAGGGGAAGGGGCAGTGGTCATCAGTGGGCGGCAGCTTGAATTTGGGGAAGGAGAGTTATTTTTTGCTAATAAAGGTAATTAGAACTTTAAAATTTGTAATTAGTTCTATTAATTACAAAATTGGACCAGCAACTTACAAAATTCCTAAAAATCATTCTTACGAGGTCAAAAATGAACGGAATCGGCTGTTTATATTCGTAGCTGCGAAATAGACGTAATGGAATCAAAATTTGAACGGATTGCAACTAAAAATGTGACGACCAGCCCTTCTACTCCCAGAAAGACGTATCATCATTAAGAAAGAAAGGGATAGACATAGAAAAGAATAGAAAGAAAGATACGACAACATCATAATCTCACAGCGGAACGGAACAATATATAATATATCACATAACTATTACATAGTTCTACATATATCAGAGTTATACAATATCAATACACATGACAGTCATACATACATCTATCACTATATACATCAGAGATACAACATATATCAACTAACACAACGAACTAGATAGATAGCTACATACGTCTGGAACTCCTGCTCCAAGCTTCTCCAGAAATCAATATCCAAACCTATCACTTGGCCACTCATAAAAATTTGAGTACCAAAGAGTTTATGAAAAACAAATATAAACTCCGGGTCAGACATGGGTCTGGTATGAGTAAACGGTTTAAAGTTGTTTAACTTTGAAAAACATTTGAAAATAAAGGTATCACGTAAGATTCCCCATAAATAAATACGGGTAATTTTTTACCTTATGCTAACCAAAACATTTTATAGGAAATCCAGTGATATTATAATAGTGTCTAGGGTTTTCAAGTAAATAAAAAATAGCCGAAATTGTTACATGATTAAATTCCAGCTACTAGCCACAAAGTGGGTAATACAAATCAAAACTGTAGGGTCTCGTAGGTAAAATGGATAACCAACAATGGCAGGGCTACTAGGGTACCGCCCGTCACAGTACGGGGCCTAGATCACCGTACCGAGGATCACTCCCGACCCCTACAACACAAGGCCGGAACCATTCCTTACTGAACAGTCCCGAACAAGATAACCCCGTGGTTGTAGCTAGCAACCGCCCACACAGCCGAAATAGAGGGACATCTAGACAGGGGTATATCTCGTCCTGCTTGGTCATGACCCACCTAACCTTGCTGCACCTCCCCTCTTTTAGCCATTCTCGGTTGATGAGGCTTGAGGCTGCGATTACCTTTTCAGGACATATCTCTTAGAATGCTCATCGTCCGCCTGACGATGTGCTGAAAACATTCAATCCATACAAGTTCGTTCCAGGTTCGAACGAAACTGAAGGCATTATCTCGTCACACTCATTTTTGAAATCACTCTCATGGTCAACGATGATAACCCTTGCATTCTGAAAACACCATCTCGATCTCCACTTGAGAATTCACGACCTAACGTTTAATTTGGATCGATGTGGTTTTCGAATAATCATAAATGACACCCGATCCCGGTCTCATCGAAATCCAAACGCCATTTAAAAGGCGAAGTTGTCTAATTAACTTAAACAGTTTAATTCAATGATATAATTCATATAGCATTTATCACAGATAATTCATACACAATCATCATAAATATGTCACAACATATCACAGAACATCACAGAATATCATCAAATAAATATCACAAATCAGATATTTTACATATACAAACCATAAGCAATCATCTTAAATTCTTATTGTAATTAATTCAGTTTAGAATTAATTACTTGAGAATTAACCACTTAACCCTGTTTAATTAATTAACAATTAATTACTTATTTCTTTTCAAATTATTTAAGTTAATTAATCATTCCTTAATCAATTATTGAATCTTAATTATTTAATTAATTAATTATTTTATTTCACACTATTTAATTAATTACTTTCTTAATCAAGTTATTTAACTTTAATTAATTAATTAACTATTCCTTATTCATTAATTAATAACCTTAATTATTAATTATAAATCCTTAATTCTTAATTAAATTACTTAATTAATTAACTATTAGTTAATAATTAAATTACTTAATTAATTAACTATTAATCATTCATAATTAACTTAAGTAGTTAATTACAATTTACTTTATCGCTTAATCATCAGTTTATCAATCCTTAATTACAATTATAAAGTAGTTATTCTTAATTACTTTCTAAAAATAATTCATTTAATTTAAATTACTCAATGTAGTTAACCCTTAAAAGTCCTCTTTAAATTTTAAATCATTTTATTATTAACTACAAACTTAAGAGTTAATTAACTTTACACTTACCCTAAATTAATTTCTTAATTAAAATAATTTAAGTGTTTAAGAACATCGTTAAGCTTTTGACTAAAATAATTAAAACTTGAACAAAATCTTTGCTTAACTGTTAAACGTTTTCTAAGCTCACAATGTTTAAACAAGTTTGTAAAAACCAAATTTTACTCAACTTCTACATTACTGCAATACTGCAGTTTGTCCAAAACCCGAGACTTCCCATGATTTGCTCGACAAATGCTTCGAGTTACGCACCAAAATCACCCGAGCCCTTCCTGTAACACTTCTTCTTCTCTCCTTCTTTTTTTATAGTAAGTTAAAATTGTAAACTAAGTATAAACAAAGCATCAGGCTCTCACTTTCGAACACGATAACAGCCCGAGGCAAACACCCAAAACTACTCGAGCACGACACGAGCCACCTGAACTCCATGATGACACTGACACGACTTGCCGCCGTACACGTGCACGGGAACGTGCGAGGCACGGGCGAACTTCCAAGATCACCCGCAAGTCGCGATCCATCTCTAAACTCGAATCAAAAATTCAAAATGCCTAGAAAACTCGAATTTGAAAATTTGGCCTAAAACTCGAAAAGTTGTAACTAACCTCTTCGACAAAACGCCACGCCGCCGCCGCTCCAGCCACCTGCAGCACCCTAGCCCTTGCCCACACGACGACAACTCGATAACCCACCAACCACCAACGACTCGCACAGCTCGATCGCGCAACGAAGATGATCACGCCCTGCTAACTAACTGGTGCAAAAACGCGGCAAAAACCCTAAGATGACCCCGTTCTCCTAATTCACACAATAGATAATTTTTTTCACATTTTTCCTGAGATCATGGATGGATAAGCTTGCTTCAATTCATGTTTCATCAATTAAAATTGAAGCGATCGCTTGAAATAGGAAGAAATGCAATTTTAATTCAACTCCAAACTGCTCTTTGAATATGATACGAAAATTCTTCAATCTTTTTTTAAAAATCATAAATTTCCATCGGAATTCAAGATATAAATTCGAATTAGCATTTTATAAAAAATGAATTTATCACTAAATTGCTTGGTTGCTTGTAAAATCATATTTCAGTAGCATGCTTTTACATAGAGGGTTTAAACAGCTTACAAAATCTTAGTTTTAGTTTAATTACTTTGTTTGATTGAAAAATTCAAACTTAACATATATTTGCAGCAAATAAATTTGAGCTTAGAACAAATTATTTCCTTGTATCAATTAAACAGAGAAGCATATGCTTCACAGAATCATACTCACAAGATTAAAACATATAACCATAAGATCACAGAGTTTGCTTAACTGTTTCATTTAAACTTAAAACTAAGGAATTAAGTTTACTCACCAGAAAATCCCAGTGAACTGTAAGCACTTGATGTTTTGAAACAGCAAATTTGAATCTGTAGTTGAATCTGTAATATGAAGGAAGGTGTTATCTAGTACAGTTGTTTTCTTATTGGCTTTGATATAAACAGATTTTTATTACCAAGATATACAGATTTGTAAACATTTGAGTTGACAAAGTTTAGGCTTGAGTAGATGGAAATTAAATGCTTTGGTTTCTAACTTAGTTTACAAAATTATCATTTGTTTTGCTGTGTGAAGATATTATATGCAAACATGTACTTATGCAAGTAGATATTTGGCTTGCATGTGAAGATTGTATATATATAAATATTTGTCTTATTATTTTTAGTTTGAACTTCATCCACATATGTTTTGTGTCAGGTATATTTTTAAACTTTTAGCATGAATAGTATGTATATACATGTTTGTTTTATTATTTGCTTGCTTGATTAATTAATTCATATGATTATGTTTGTCTGGTTTACATTTTATACTTTGACTAATTTTATTTTACACTTTGTGCTTATTTTTAGCTTTATACATTTGTGCTTTCAAATTTCAATTTATGATGTATGCATATTTTAACTAATTAATTCTTGCTTTATTCAAACAGAAAATGTTTATCTTGTATATGTCATACTATGTTTACAGTTTTCCAGTTTTAGGTTGCAAACATACACTAACACTTAATTCTTACTTTTATGTAACAACCCGCATATTTATCTATTTTATATTTAAATACTTTATTTAAATATTTCGTCGTTAGTCGGATTTTAGTCCGAAAAGCTACTTTCTGCATACGGTCGAATTAGGACTCGGGACCACTCCCATTGAGTTTAAAATGCCGTTTGCGACTTTTTTGAGTATAAGCTTCGATATGTTTGGAGAAAGTTTATTTTTGCTACTTTTCACTTTGGGTTTGAGTTTGGGTTCAGCCATTAGCCAACTTATACTTAAAAACTGAACCCCTCCTCCCCATTCTCCCTCACTTCTTTCTCTTTTCAGTTTTTATAGCATTAATGGTGGGAGAGATTGGAAATTAAAACTCCAAAACCCTAGTTCCTCTTGCAAATCCAATTCCTATCTCCAAATTCAAGAGAACCCATTGGTAAGCATTCTCTTCTTCTTCTCCAACTTATTCTCTTACCAATTTCAGAAATTCCTAAACCTAATTTTGGGAATGTCCTTGTTTTGAGCATAGATTCAAGCTCAATTGGGTTGTGTTGAAGAGAGGTTGATTCTCCATTTGCTTTCAAGCTTCTTCTTGTTTGATTTTATAAAAAGGTGAGATTTTTATCTCACATCTATGCTTATATTTATCTTCGATTGTTAGGTATGAATTCCTAACACTTATTCGTGTGCATTTGCTTTTGGTTTGGATTGATTTGGTGAATATTCCAATTTTTAGTGTTTTGCGTTCAATTCCTTAAAAATCATAGCTTTGATCTTTGATCATGTTTTTGGAGATGCATCGAAGAGCTTATAGGGCCGGGTAGTCGATTGGCATAATCCCTTAGCGTCGTTGCTCGAGAGAATGCAATTTGGTCAAGATTGAACCTCATTTGTAATGGGCAGGGAAGAGGCTGGAAACAGGTCCGGCCGACCGAGCTCTATAGCCGGCCGACCGACCTGCTTCCAAATGTGCTATGCACTTCTCTGTTTGGGTCCGGTCGACCGACTACAGAGCTCATTCGACCGACCTGCTTCCCGAACTATTTTCTGAACAGGGTCCGGTCGACCGAGCCCTGAGGCCGGCCGGCCGACCTGATGTTATTTTGCCTATTTCGCCTATTTTGTGTGGTTTCCAACTTTAATCGATTCGTGTTGTTTCCTATGTCTTGTTATCATTTGTTATGGCTTTGATGACTCCTTTTTAGGGATTTTTGAGTATCCATTTTGATGGATTCTTTATCGGTTTCGTTGGATTTTTCTTCACATCTTCGTATGTGAATTTTAGTGATTGATTGTTCCTACAATCTTCTTTGTGTTTTGTCACTTTAAAAATATAAAGGTTTTCTATACTAGTAGTAAATATCAAAACTCTTTCCTCAAACGATTTCAATACTATTTTAATACCAAATTCGTTTATAAAACCGCTTTCCAATCTATTAGTATATATAAACCTTTACCTCACTCGTATGAGAAATCTAATTAAACGACTTAGTAAAACAAGTGGTATGAAACGCTTGCGTTCACTTTGTCGGTTAATTCTTGGACTTGTTCGATTGAATCTCTTGTGACAATTTTATAGCGGAGATCTACAGTTTGTTCGTAAATATTTAAGTTAAGCAAGTGGTTATGGGACATCAAGCTAAACTCATATATTTACTAGCTTAGTGTAATTGACACTTCTCCTTGATCATGACGATCATCTTTGTGATTTAGACTAGCAATGTGCGATGTCTCTTTGTCTGCGAGGGAGACTAAACCCCGTTTTGTGGAGTTTCGACTCAATTTGGTGGGGTAGCAACCCATGGTCTTCGGGCCGTTTGTGGGGCTTCGGCTCAATCTGTGATGGTTAGCAACCATGGAATTAGCGTTCCGTTTGCGATACACGTGTTGGCGAGCTTTATGCTCCCGTTTGTGATAGGCCTCCCCCCCTTTGTGATTTCTGGATTTCTTGAGATGATTTCTAGAATTTGTGTTTCACCAATTTTCGTGATTTCCATTGATAAGTTTTATCAATATTTGTGCATTGGTGAATTTGTGCGTCATTGACTTTTGTGATTTCTGGATTTCGCATATTGAATTCTGGAATTTGTGTGTCATTGACTTGTGTGATTGACATTGATATTATTGTCAATATTTGTGCATTGGTGAATTTGTGTGTCATTGACTTTTGTGATTGACATTGATATAATCGTCAATATTTGTGGGTTGATGAACGAAATAAGGAGTATGGCATTTCTTTGATTCTTGTGTAGATTTGGTGATATTGATTAATCTCTCGTTGATTTTCAATTACTTATATATATCACAGCTTGGAATTGTGATTATCATGTGTTTAGTCATATCTCTTATTCTATATCGTTTCATCTGATATCTATAGTTAGACTGATCCGTTTATTATTTTCTTATTAAATAATACTCGGGTCAGACCAAGATGTTACAGGTGCTTCTGCTTGACTTCTCTCTTGGAATTGATTTCTCTGACTTTTGGTTAACTACTTAGATTAGTAGTTTTTGTTGTATACATTTGAGATATAGACTCCATAATGTATACTTATTCTTTTGTGTAGTTCATGTAACTATTCTTTTGTGATATTGTGGATCTTTTTAGACCACTACTCTGATGTACACTTCCTAGTGTAATATTCATATCTTATTCCGCCTTTGTGATATGAATTGTCTGTGACTGATTTATGTTATGTTTACTTCTATATTTGTTTCCGAAGGATTTATATAGCCACCGTGTAGTAGCTTTGAGTATGTGTCGGTATGTCGGATTTCCTCTTGAATTAGAATGCATGTTACATTATCTGACATATCGGTGCTCGCGCAAAGAAATTACACGGATGGTCGCTCCTCAACAGCCTTATTCTCCGTGCTAGTTGACAGCATTCACCGTAATGTTCTTGGCTAGCGTGGGTATAGAGGTGGGGCGTCACAACTTGGTATCAGAGCCAAACTTCGGAACAATATGGAATAATATAACAAGGATCATCATCCTAAGTCCATCTTAGGAGTCGTGCTTTAGGATTTAATTCGAGTCTTCGTACCGATTCATCCTATTTTCCTTATGATTCATTGTTTATCTATCAAGATTGTTTGATATTCAATTTGGTGGATAATCTTCTTCTTGTTCTTCTTTCTTTCTAAAGGAAGAGAAATGTCTAGACCAGGCCGTCCCAGAGCTGGACCATCTGGTGTTCCACCCCAAGATGGAGTTTTTATGACTGCTCAACAGCTTCTTGATTTAGTGACAAATGCTCAAGCAGCTGGAGCTAACCCGGAACCTACTCACCCAAAGTCGGGATTTGCACGCTTGTGCAGCGATTACACTAATTTGGGTGGGGAGCCATTCAAAGGTTCCGAAACTATCATTGAAGTACAGGCTTGGCTAAGGTCATGCGATCGAATCTTTTCTCGCATGAATCTTATTGACCTTCACCGAGTTCAGGTGGCCTCTAGTATGCTCCGAGAAAGAGCATTGGACTGATACAAACTTCTTATTTCTGAGATTAATGAAGCAGATCTCACCTGGGATCAATTCCGAGAACGCTTCGAATTAAAATTCGTGCCAGAAGCTGAGAAAGTGACGATGGCTCGTCGTTTCATTGACCTTGTTCAAGGCGATTCTTCCGTGACGGACTACGTTGCTTCTTTTGAATCACTTTCCAAATATGGGGTTGAATACATCAATACCCCTTTAAAGAAGAACCAAAGGTTCGTCTATGGCTTAAGCAAAAATCTCAAGAAGCCATTACTTCTAAAATTAGAAGTTTCTTTCGACCAACTCGTTGATATCGCTCTTCGTCTTGAAGAGGCGGATAGGGAGAATGATGTTGAAGTGGTGGGTTCCAAACCAAACTTCAATAATAAGAAGAGGCCAAACAAATCCAAAGGCCCCTATCTTAATAAGAAAGGGAAGCAAGCAACCTCCGTGGAAAAGACTTCTTCCTTTGGTCGTGGGGAATGCTATAATTGTGGTTCAAAGGACCATTATGCGAACAAGTGTCCAAAGTCTCTCTCTTGTCGCTACTGCAAAAGTCCCGGTCATGTTATATCTTCATGCCCCAAACTTCAAGGCAAGAAGGAGGGAAAGTTAAATGTTGCTCAAGCCCCTGGCAACACATCTCGTGGCCAAGGTATTTCTCATTCTATTCTGGATGGAATTATTTTATTTCGTGATCATCCTATTCGAGTTCTTTTTGATACGGGTGCGTCCCATTCTTTTATATCAAAAGAACTTGTTGATACTTTTTCTTTGGATGTTTTGTGTTTAATGACTTCTTTGAGAATTGCGAATCTGGTTGGTGGATCCGCAACAATCAGTTTATTGTGTAAAGATGTCGAGATTATTTTGTGTGATTTTCCTTTCCTAGCCGATTTGCATGTCATGCGTTATTTAGGCTTTGGAATGATTTTGGGAATGGATTGGCTTAACCATTATGAAGCTCATATCCTATGTCCTGAGCGGACTATTCATCTTCGACATCCTCAATCTGTTAAGCAGATTTCTATTAATCTTCAAGATTCAGTTTCCAGCTTGGTCGCATCTTTATATTCTTTAAATCCTCGTGATGACGATGATGATGATGAGGGTGATATTATTTCTCTTATTCACGTCGTTCGTGAATTTTCCGACATATTCGAACCCGTTTTAGGATTACCACATAAGCGGGAAATTTAGTTCAGAATTAATCTTATTCCTGGAGCTCAACCTATCACTCGTCCTCCGTATCGTATGTCCAATAAAGAAAACGAGGAGATGCGTAAACAATTATCCGAATTGGAGACGAAGCAATTTATTCGCTCTAGTTCCTCGCCTTGGGGAGCTTCGGCTATTTTTGTGAAGAAATCCGATGGTACGCTTAGGCTTTGCGTTGACTACCGCAAGCTTAATGATCTTACTATCAAAAATAAATATCCTTTACCTCGGATTGATGATCTATTCGATCAGCTTAGTGGTGCTAAGGTCTTTTCACAATTAGACTTAGCTACTGGATTTCATCAGCTTCGTATTGCAGAGGATAGTATTCCATTGACCTCGTTCCGTACTCGTTTTGGATCTTATGAATGGCTTGTCATGCCATTTGGTTTGACGAATGCTCCGGTGTATTTCGTTGACCTTATGAATAGAGTTTTCAAAGACTTCCTCGACCGGTTTGTTCTTATCTTTATCGATGATATTCTTGTGTATTCTAAAACCGAGGAGGAGCATGAAAAACATCTTCGGATTGTGTTGGAGACTCTTAGGAATCAATTAAGGGCAAAATTTTCTAAATGCCACTTTCGGCAATCTCGTGTGAAGTTCCTCGGTCATATTATTTCCGAATCCGGAATTTCCGTGGATCCTTCAAAGATTGAAGCGATTCAAGATTGGAAGAGACCGGAGAGTGTGACAGAGATTCGTAGTTTTCTCGGATTGGCGGGCTATTACCGTCGTTTTATCAAAGATTTTTCTAAGATTGCCGTGCCTCTCACTAGCTTGACTAAGAAAGGTGTTAAATACATTTGGTCGGACAAATATGAAGCTTCTTTTCAGAAATTAAACTAACTCCTTTCTGATGCTCCTATTCTTGTTATTCCCGAGGGGAATCAAGATTTCGTTGTTTATACCGATGCTAGTCGCGTTGGTTTGGGTGCCGTTCTTATGCAAAAAGAACGTGTTATTGCTTACGCTTCTAGGCAATTGAAGCCTGCTGAGACTAGATATGCCACTCATGATTTAGAACTCGCGGCTATTGTTTTCGCTTTTCGGATTTGGCGTCATTATCTTTTAGGAGAGAAATTTGTTCTTTATACCGATCATAAGTCTTTGAAGTATTTATTCTCTCAAAAGGAACTTAATTTGCGTCAACAGCGTTGGCTCGAATTTCTTGCACCATATGATCTTGATATTCTTTATACTCCCGGTAAGGGTAATCGTGTCGCCGATGCTCTTAGCCGTAAACAACAAGCTGTTGTTTCTATGATGATATCCGAATGGAACGATCTCGAGATCTTATCCACTTGTGAGATTCGAGATCGCGTATTCGATTTATGCTCATCATTTGTTTTATATAGCCTTGAGGCTCATCCTTCTCTTTTGGACCGCATTCTTGAAGCTCAAAGGCTAGATCCCGAATTGGCTCTTCTTGGCCAAAATATTAAGGATAAGATTGATATTGAAGGTTTGAAGGACTTTGATATCGATTTTCATGGCGGCATTCGAAAATTTGGTAGACTTATCGTGCCAAATATTAGTGATCTTCGTAAAGATATTTTAGAAGTTTCACATCGTTCTAAATTTACCATTCATCCCGGAAGTAGTAAAATGTACGCAGATATGAAGCGACTTTATTATTGGGAGGGAATGAAACTTGACATCGCTAACTTCGTTAAGCGTTGCATGACTTGCCAACTCGTTAAGGTCGAACATCAATGGCCCGGTGGGTTATTGCAACCTTTAGAAATTCCAATTTGGAAGTGGGACCAAATTTCCATGGATTTTATAGATGGCCTTCCCCGTTCTCGTTCGGGTCATGATAGCTTGTGGGTGATCATTGATAGACTTACTAAATCCGCCCATTTTATTCCCGTTCGGTCTAACCGAACCGTTCCTCTTTTGGCCAAACTCTTTGTTAAAGAGATTGTTAAATTACATGGTGTTCCTACTTCTATTGTTAGTGATCGCGATCCATTGTTTACTAGTGGATTTTGGAAGAGTCTTCAAAAAGCTTTGGGAACGAAGCTTAATTTTAGCACCGCTTATCATCCTCAGTCAGATGGACAAACCGAGCGTGTGAATCAAACTCTTAAAGATCTTCTTCGTGCTTGTGTTCTTGATTTTGGTGGAAGTTGGGAAGATCATATTTCACTTGTTGAATTTTCCTATAATAATAGCTTCCAATCTAGTATTGGTATGACACCTTTTGAGGCACTCTATGGAAGGCCATGCCGATCTCCTTCTTGTTGGCTTGAGACTGGTGAGAAGCTGGTTTTAGGTCCAGATTTTATTCGTGATTCCACAGAAAAGATTGACCTTATTCGTCATAGGATGAAAGAAGCCCAGAGTAGACAAAAATCCTATGCCGATAACCGGAGAAGGAAATTAGAATTTTCTATGGGAGATCTCGTGTTTGTTCGTGTTTCGCCTATGAAGGGTGTTGTGCGATTCAGTCGATCGGGAAAACTAGCGCCTCGATATATTGGGCCATTTCCTATCACCAAACGTATTTGTTCCATGGCTTATCGTCTTTTATTACCGGCTCAATTTTCTGCTATTCATGATGCGTTTCACGTTTCTCAATTACGGAAGTGTCTTCGAGATTCCGATTCTGTTCTTGAGCCCGATGTTGTGGAAGAGAATGAAGTTTCGCCTAATTTAACTTATGAGCAACATCCTATTCGTATCATTGCTTCGGAGGTCAAACGACTTTGAAATAAAGATGTTCCGCTTGTTAAAGTTCAATGGTCTTCAAATCCTAAGGATTGTTCTTGGAAATCTAGAGAGTACATCAAGCGAACACATCCGGACTTACTTTCTCGTGCTCTTTGAGGTGAACTTCTTATTTCGAACTTCTTTTGTGTTGAATATGCTTTTATGGTTGTAACTATATATCTTCTTCTTAAAATATTGCGAGGACGCAATTTCTTTAAGGAGGGGAGTTTGTAACAACCCGCATATTTATCGATTTTATATTTAAATATTTTATTTAAATATTTCGTCGTTAGTCGGATTTTAGTCCGAAAAGCTACTTTTTGCATACGGTCGAATTAGGACTCGAGACCACTCCCATTGAGTTTAAAATGTCGTTTGCGACCTTTTTGAGTATAAGCTTCGATATGTTTGGAGAAAGTTAATTTTTGCTACTTTTCGCTTTGGGTTTGAGTTTGGGTTCAGCCATTAGCCAACTTATACTTAAAAACTGAACCCCTCCTCCCCATTCTCCCTCACTTCTTTCTCTTTTCAGTTTTTATAACATTAATGGTGGGAGATATTGGAAATTAAAACTCCAAAACCCTAGTTCCTCTTGCAAATCCAATTCCTAGCTCCAAATTCAAGAGAACCCATTGGTAAGCATTCTCTTCTTCTTCTCCAACTTATTCCCTTACCAATTTCAGAAATTCCTAAACCTAATTTTGGGAATGTCCTTGTTTTGAGCATAGATTCAAGCTCAATTGGGTTGTGTTGAAGAGAGGTTGATTCTCCATTTGCTTTCAAGCTTCTTCTTGTTTGATTTTGTAAAAAGGTGAGATTTTTATCTCACATCTATGCTTATATTTATCTTCGATTGTTAGGTATGAATTCCTAACACTTATTCGTGTGCATTTGCTTTTGGTTTGGATTGATTTGGTGAATATTCCAATTTTTAGTGTTTTGGGTTCAATTCCTTAAAAATCATAGCTTTGATCTTTGATCATGTTTTTGGAGATGCATCGAAGAGCTTATAGGGCCGGGTAGTCGATTGGCATAATCCCTTAGCGTCGTTGCTCGAGAGAATGCAATTTGGTCAAGATTGAACCTCATTTGTAATGGGCAGGGAAGAGGCTGGAAACAGGTCCGGCCGACCGAGCTCTATAGCCGGCCGACCGACCTGCTTCCAAATGTGTTATGCACTTCTCTGTTTGGGTCCGGTCGACCGACTACAGAGCTCAGTCGACCGACCTGCTTCCCGAACTATTTTCTGAACAGGGTCCGGTCGACCGAGCTCTGAGGCCGGCCGACCGACCTGATGTTATTTTGCCTATTTCGCCTATTTTGTGTGGTTTCCAACTTTAATCGATTCGTGTTGTTTCCTATGTCTTGTTATCATTTGTTATGACTTTGATGACTCCTTTTTAGGGATTTTTGAGTATCCATTTTGATGGATTCTTTATCGGTTTCGTTGGATTTTTATTCACATCTTCGTATGTGAATTTTAGTGATTGATTGTTCCTACAATCTTCTTTGTGTTTTGTCACTTTAAAAATACAAAGGTTTTCTATACTAGTAGTAAATATCAAAACTCTTTCCTCAAACGATTTCAATACTATTTTAATACCAAATTCGTTTATAAAACCGCTTTCCAATCTATTAGTATATATAAACCTTTACCTCACTCGTATGAGAAATCTAATTAAACGACTTAGTAAAACAAGTGGTATGAAACGCTTGCGTTCACTTTGTCGGTTAATTCTTGGACATGTTTGATTGAATCTCTTGTGACAATTTTATAGTGGAGATCTACAGTTTGTTCGTAAATATTTAAGTTAAGCAAGTGGTTATGGGACATGAAGCTAAACTCATATATTAACTAGCTTAGTGTAATTGACACTTCTCGTTGATCATGACGATCATCTTTGTGATTTAGACTAGCAATGTGCGATGTCTCTTTGTCTGCGAGGGAGACTAAACCCCGTTTTGTGGAGTTTCGACTCAATTTGGTGGGGTAGCAACCCATGGTCTTCGGGCCGTTTGTGGGGCTTTGGCTCAATTTGTGATGGTTAGCAATCATGGAATTAGCGTTCCGTTTGTGATACACGTGTTGGCGAGCTTTATGCTCCCGTTTGTGATAGGCCTCCCCCCTTTGTGATTTTTGGATTTCTTGAGATGATTTCTAGAATTTTTGTTTCACCAATTTTCGTGATTTCCATTGATAAGTTTTATCAATATTTGTGCATTGGTGAATTTGTGCGTCATTGACTTTTGTAATTTCTGGATTTCGCATATTGAATTCTGGAATTTGTGTGTCATTGACTTGTGTGATTGACATTGATATTATTGTCAATATTTGTGCATTGGTGAATTTGTGTGTCATTGGCTTTTGTGATTGACATTGATATAATCGTTAATATTTGTGGGTTGATGAACGAAATAAGGAGTATGGCATTTCTTTGATTCTTGTGTAGATTTGGTGATATTGATTATTCTCTCGTTGATTTTCAATTACTTATATATATCACAGCTTGGAATTGTGATTATCATGTGTTTATTCATATCTCTTATTCTATACGTTTCATTTGATATCTATAGTTAGACTGATCCGTTTATTATTTTCTTATTAATTAATACTCGGGTCAGACCGAGATGTTACAGGTGCTTCTGCTTGACTTCTCTCTTGGAATTGATTTCTCTGACTTTTGGTTAACTACTTAGATTAGTAGTTTTTGTTGTATACATTTGAGATATAGACTCCATAATGTATACTTATTCTTTTGTGTAGTTCATGTAACTATTCTTTTGTGATATTGTGGATCTTTTTAGACCACTACTCTGATGTACACTTCCTAGTGTAATATTCATATCTTATTCCGCCTTTGTGATATGAATTGTCTGTGACTGATTTATGTTATGTTTACTTCTATATTTGTTTCCGAAGGATTTATATAGCCACCGTGTAGTAGCTTTGAGTTTGTGTCGGTATGTCGGATTTCCTCTTGAATTAGAATGCATGTTACATTATCTGACATATCGGTGCTCGCGCAAAGAAATTACACGGATGGTCGCTCCTCAACAGCCTTATTCTCCGTGCTAGTTGACAGCATTCACCGTAATGTTCTTGGCTAGCGTGGGTATAGAGGTGGGGCGTCACATTTTATTTCTCTTTGTATTTTAACTTTGACTCTCAATATTTAAATTATGTACAATATGATTTACTTACATATATTTAAATTTATTTCTATTTGTATTTTAACTATCAATTATTAAGTTATATTCATGTGTTTGACTTATATTTTACATTTATATTTTATATTGCTAGAATTAGATTGTAATTTAAACATTATCGTTCATATGTATTTATTTATTAAATGTTAGCAATGTAAAGCATTTTAATTTAATTATATAAGGTAAATTTTATTAAAAATATTGTTAAGAAACTTTATTTTAGAATTTCAAACATTATTATCTATATGTATTATTTTATACTAAATATAGACAAAGTAAAGTATTTTAATTAAATTATATAAGATAAATTTTATTGTAAATATTATTGAGATATTTATTTCACATTTTCAAATCAATTCCCCTTTTAAAATACCAATCCATATAAACAAATGGCAATTATGTCCAAAATCATATTCATTTTAATATGATCAGATTACATTTTATTTAATTATATTAAATATTTATTAAAATAAACGGGGCCAAAATCCAGGGTCATTACATTCCTCCCCCCTTAAAAGAATTTCATCCCCGAAATTTATAACAAAGATAATTTAAAAACTATTATACCAACCATTAAACATACATATCATTTATACATTAGCAAACAACCAAACAATTTATCCTAATAAACATCACTAGCTATCTGGACACAAATCCGGATAAGCTTTCCTAAAACCATCCAGAGCTTCCCAGGTGCAATCTCTGGGATCTTCGCTCCACTGCACTTGACAAACTTCACTACCTAAATCCTGAGTTGCCCTCGTCTTGATCAACAATCCGAACTAGATTCCTGACCACAGTCACATCCGATTCGACTTCCAAATCTTCCTGAACTACTGGTTCTGCATTTAATGATGAATCATGAACAAACTTCCTTAGATGGGATACATGGAATACATTATGAATTCCAGACATCCGTTCTGGCAATTCAATTCTGAAAGCTACAGCACCAACTCTTTTTCAATATCTATTCATTCAAGCCCGTATGATGTACATATACCATTAGTATGCAATATCAAATTCGATCGCTCACTTGATCACATAATTTCACTTCCGAACTAGTATCGTCCACCCGACTTTCTAGTGCGGACTCAGATCTAGTTTCTTAATCATAAACTGTCATTCTCCTTGCATAGTCACAACTATGGTAGAGAATTTCCAGAATCAATCAAAATCCATATCCATGGTTCGTCGTTGAAAATCGAGTGAAAAATCCTAACTCGGATCTATATAACTATCTCGAAATTCTATGCTCGAATCTGGATCAAATTGCTATGCGAATAAAATAATATACGTACATCCTACGTGATTATATCTATTGATTATCAACTATATCAATTTTCTTTTATTCACATTATTTTGATTTCTATCCATTTGGAAAAAAATTCTCAATATCAAATTTACTTAAGAATTTCACCATTCATTTCATAAGTTTAATATAAGCATTATATATACTCTTATATTATCGCTCTACCACTTTAGCCTTTATGTCCTCTTATTTTAAATCTGAATTTTCAATTCTATGTGAATTCAATTTATCTTCAACTTTGAATATTGAATTTTGTTGACTATCTTCCATTTATAACTGATTCCTATCATTATAGTTTCATCCACTAATTTATTTCAATCTCCAATTTGAAATCTTTTGTTGCTAAATTTTTTTTTCTAACTCCCAAAAATTTTTGAAATTTTTTGGCGGAGTCTCCTTTGTACTGATGGAGCTTTTGCAATTTGACAAGAGATATAAATATATATACATCGGCCCACCCGGTTGGAAAACCAAAAACAGTTCATATTTCCTATTTTTATTGCGTAGGCGTACCTTTATTTAGCATTACATATTTTCATAAGCACATATGTAAGGTTTCGACACTTATTACAATTACTTCCAACCAATTCTCAAACCATTCTCTTCAGTTTAAGTGATTTACAACTTACTCGCTTATATTTAATTCATTTAAGCAAAACAAACTCATATTCATTCCAATTGATTTCAAAATCATCCTATTTCGCTTCTAATAATTCAGAGAATTTTATCTAATCTCGTTTACTTCGAACGACCCATTTTCTAATGCAATTCGGCAATATTATTGTGAACAAATAATTACTTAAGCTTTAGAACGATTTTAAATTGATTCCAACTCAATTTACACTTGATTCCATCCCATTTTAATTTATTCACAATATTTTCATTGCATTTTCCTTCATTTCAAAAAGTTTGATTCCAAACCATTTTATTAAACTCTACAACCAATATTTTAAATAACCATCTCACAATTTACTTAAGTTATTTATTTTCTTCAAACTGTTCCACCCAATAACTTAAGTTTATTCTATTCCACCAACTTCCATTTAAATCTTTGATTTGATTTTCCTTTAATCAAATCCCAACTATTTACTAATTTATTCGATTAGTTTATTCTTTTATCCATTCTTAAAATTTAATTTACACTAACAATTCATTATTGAATTTATTTATAATAAGGTCATTCAATTTATGCTTGAATTAGATTTGTTTACAACTCACACCAATTCTATTTTAATTCAATTCAATACTTACTTGGTTTACATTTATTTATTTACGTAAGAATTTTATTCCATTCAATATTATCTATAACTCGATTGAATTCATTTAAATTTAGCTTTATTCCAACTCAACTTCAGTTAAATCTGGCTACTTACCATTCTTTTAAATTTTATTTCTTAATATATGAGCTCAAAACTTATTTATTTACTTAAAAGCTTATATCGCTCATTTGAGTCATTTCATCTTATAACCACAATTTCAGATTATATATATAACACTTACTATCTTAAGGTATAAATTTTCATTTCACAATTACAATCATTTTACCTTCCAATTTTATATCCAATTTAATTCAAGTTCAATTCGAATTTTATTTAACTTATCTCAAGTTAAATTCAAATATATTTTCTTCACTTTCATTTACTTAAGTAAAATTTTAATTCCCGGATTAAAATTCCCAATTTCTTCTTATTAATATCAACTTTACTTTATAAGTTCAATAGTTGATTCATTTCAACCTTTCACATTATTTAAATAGAATTTCTTAGAATTCAATTGCCCGGTTTTCATTTCCAAAACCATTTTGAAATGATAACTACAAATACCCACTTGGTATAACAAATCAAATCTCCAAATTCCAACACTTGTTTTCACCAAAACAAATTTCCCTTTTGAAATTTCTAAAACAACTTGTATACCGAACAAGCCAAAACAATATCATGACAAACTATCCTGGTAGCAATCCATCACTTTAGAAACTCGAAAATGAATGCTGTGATGTGGCCATCATTATCAGGATTATTTTCCAGCAACTGAAGTGAGTTCAGTGCTTCCTTACTTCCACAAATTCCTCCCACAATTTCCATTCAATAATATTTTTCAAAACAATCCTCTATTATTGCCTTCAAATCTTTGGAAAAACATTTCAAACATTCCCAAGATTTTACATTCCCAAACCCTTTTGTTTAAATTCATTTAAACACCTTTCAAATTTTCGAGACTTAAATTCTGGTTTAATCAAATTTTAGTTATATTCCTTTTTATTTAAAAAATAATTAGACAATTTCATTTGGTTATAAACCACTCAAATTTTAAAGTTTTATTCGATTGTAGTATTAACAACCAAACATCCAAATATATATATAATAATTTCGGAAAATTATTTCTTTTATGTCAAAATATAATTTTGGGTAAAATGATTTCATTTACCCACTTTAAAAAGAATATTGTGTCGGTTTACCTTATTTAAGAGTTTAGAAATCCCTATCGATGAAATGACGTCCCACACATCGTCCAGAATCCATAAACACTCAACAGATAAGTCAACACAATATAAAAACAATTTTATATTCACTAACAAATATGCGCCCATATCTATTAATACACCCAAACTCATTTTAGAGTACTACAGACTCTATTCTATGAGTAATTCCCACCAGGGCCAAGGTTATCTCCAACCTAAGCTCTGATACCAACTGTGACGACCAGCCCTTCTACTCCTAGAAAGACGTATCATCATTAAGAAAGAAAGACACAACAACATTAGAATCTCACAGCGGAACGGAACAAAATATAATATATCACATAACTATTACATTGTTTTACATATATCAGAGTTATACAATATCAATACACATGACAGTCATACATACATCTGTCACTATGTACATCAGAGATACAACATATATCAACTAACACAGCAGAACTAGATAGATAGCTACATACATCTGGAACTCCTGCTCCAAGCTTCTCCAGAAATCAATATCCAAACCTATCACTTGGCTACTCATTAAAATTTGAGTACCCAAGAGTTTATGAAAAACAAATATAAACTCCGGGTCAAACATGGGTCTGGTATGAGTAAATGGTTTAAAGTTGTTTAACTTTGAAAAACATTTGAAAATAAAGGTATCACATAAGACTCCCCACAAATAAATACGGGTAAGCTTTTACCTTACGCTAACCAAAATATTTTATAGGAAATCCAGTGATATTATAATAGTGTCTATGGTTTTCAAGTAAATAGAAAATAGACGAAATTGTTACATGAGTAAATTCCAGCTACTAGCCACAAAGTGGGTAATACAAATCAAAACCGTAGGGTCTCGTAGGTAAAATGGATTTCCAATAATGGCAGGGCTACTGGGGTACCGCCCGTCACAGTACGGGGCCTTAATCACCGTACCGAGGATCAATCCCGACCCCCTACATCAGAAGGTCGGAACCATTCCTTACTGAACAGTCCCGAACAAGATAACCCCGCGGTTGTAGCTAGCAACCGCCCACACAGCCGAAATAAAGGGACATCTAGACAGGGGTATATCTCATCCTGCTTGGGCATGACCCACCTAACCTTGTTGCACCTCCCCTGTTTTAGCCATTCCTGGTTGATGAGGTTTGAGGCTGCGATTACCTTTTTAGGTCATATCTCTTAGAATGCTCATCGTTCGCCTGACGATGTGCTGAAAGCATTCAATCCATACAAGTTCGTTTCGGGTTCGAACGAAACTGAAGGCATTATCTCATCACACTCATTTTTGGAATCACCCTCATAGTCAACGACGATAACCCTTGCATTCTGAAAACACCATCTCGATCTCCACTTGAGAATTCACGACCTAACGTTTAATTTGGATCGATGTGGTTTTCGAATAATCATAAATGACACCCGATCCCGGTCTCATCGAAATCCATACGTCATTTTAAAGGCCAAGTTGTCTAATTAACTTAAACAGTTTAATTCAATGATATAATTCATATAGCATTATTATCACAGATAATGCATACACAATCATCATAGATATATCACAACATATCATAGAACATCACAGAATATCATCAAATAAATATCACAAATCAGATATTCTACATATACAAACCATAAGCAATCATCTTAAATTCTTATTGTAGTTAATTCAATTTAGAATTAATTACTTGAGAATTAACCACTTAATCTTGTTCAATTAATTAACAATTAATTACTTATTTCTTTTCAAATTATTTAAGTTAATTAATCATTCCTTAATCAATTATTGAATCTTAATTATTTAATGAATGAATGAATGAATGAATTAATTATTTTATTTCACACTATTTAATTAATTACTTTCTTAATCAAGTTATTTAACTTTAATTACTTAATTAACTATTCCTTATTCATTAATTAATAACCTTAATTATTAATTAATAAAACTTAATTACTTATTTGTTAACTACTAATTACTTAATTAATCAATTATAAATCCTTAATTCTTAATTAAATTACTTAATTAATTAACTATTAATTCATAATTAAATTACTTGATTAATTAACTATTAATCATTCATTATTAACTTAAGTAGTTAATTACAATTTACTTTATCGCTTAATCATCAGTTTATTAATCCTTAATTACAATTATAAAGTAGTTATTCTTAATTACTTTCTAGAAATAATTCATTTAATTTCAATTACTCAATGTAGTTAACCCTTAAAAGTCCTCTTTAAATTTTAAATCATTTTATTATTAACTACAAACTTAAGAGTTAATTAACTTTACACTTATCCTAAATTAATTTCTTAATTAAAATAATTTAAGTGTTTAAGAACATCGTTAAGCTTTTGACTAAAATAATTAAAACTTGAACAAAATCTTAGCTTAACTGTTAAACATTTTCTAAGATCACAATGTTTAAACAAATTTGTAAAAACCAAATTTTACTCAACTTCTACATTACTGTAATACTGCAGTTTGTCCAAAACCCGAGGCTTCCCATGATTTGCTCGACAAATGCTTCGAGTTACCCACCAAAATCACCCGAGCCCTTCCAGTAACACTTCTTCTTCTCTCCTTCTTTTTTTTATAGTAAGTTAAAATTGTAAACTAAGTATAAACAAAGCATCAGGCTCTCACTTTCGAACACGATAACAGCCCGGGGCAAACACCCAAAACTACTCGAGCACGACACGAGCCACCTGAACTCCATGATGACATGACTCGCCGCGGTACACGTGCACGGCAACGCACGAGGCACGGGCGAACTTCCAAGATCACCGACAAGTTGTGATCCATCTCTAAACTCGAATCAAAAATTCGAAATGCCTAGAAAACTCGAATTTGAAAATTTGGCCTACAGCTCGAAAAGCTGTAACTAACCTCTTCGACAACACATCACGTCGCCGCCGCTCCGGCCACCTGCAGCACCCTAGCCCTTGCCCACATGACGACAACTTGATCGCGCAATGAAGATGATCACGCCCTATTAACTGACAGGTGCAAAAACACGGCAAAAACCCTAAGATGACCTCGTTCTCCTAATTCACACAATAGATAATTTTTTTCACATTTTCCCCGAGATCATGGATGGATAAGCTTGCTTCAATTCAAGTTTCATCAATTAAAATTGAATCGATCACTTAAAATAGGAAGAAATGCAACTTTTGTTGAACTCCAAACTGCTCTTTGAATATAATACGAAAATTCTTCAATCTTGTTTTAAAAATCATAAATTTCCATTGGAATTCAAGATATAAATTCGAATTAGCATTTTATAACAAATGAGTTTATCAATAAATTACTTAGTTGCCTGTAAAATCATATTTCAGTAGCATGCTTTTACACAGAGGGTTTAAACAGCTTACAAAATCTTAGTTTTAGTTTAACTACTTTGTTTGATTGAAAAATTAAAACTTAACATGTATTTGCAGCAAATAAATTTGAGCTTAGAACAAAATATTTCCCTGTATCAATTAAACAGAGAAGCATATGCTTCATAGCATCATACTCACAAGATTAAAACATATATAACCATAAGATCACAGAGTTTGCTTAACGGTTTTATTTAAACTTAAAACTTAAGGAATTAAGTTTACTCACCAGAAAATCCCTGTGAACAGTAAGCACTTGATGTTTTGAAACAGCAAATTTGAATCTGTAGTTGAACTGTTTTCTCTTCCCTATTGTTTTGAATTTAAATTTTGATTTTACTTCTTTCTCTTGTTTTTGTTTTCTCAGGTTTTCTAAGAATATTTTTACTGAACGAACAAAAAAAACAGCTGTACACATATATAGAAGATAACATATATGTATGAAGGAAGGTGTTATCTAGTTCAGTTGTTTTCTTATTGGCTTTGATATAAACAGATTTCTATTACTGAGATTACAGATTTGTAAACATTTGAGTTGCAAAGTTTAGGCTTGAGTAGATGGCAATTAAATGCTTTGGTTTCTAACTTAGTTTACATAATTATCATTTGTTTTGCTGTGTGAAGATATTATATGCAAACATGTACTTATGCAGGTAGATATTTGGCTTGCATGTGAAGATTGTATATATATAAATATTTGTCTTATTATTTTTAGTTTGAACTCCATCCACATATTTTTTGTGTCAGGTATATTTTCAAACTTTTAGCTTGAATAGTTTATGGATACATGTTTGTTTTTTTATTTGCTTGCTTGAATAATTCATATGATTATGTTTGTCTGGTTTAATTTTATACTTTGACTAATTTTATTTTATACTTTTTGCTTATTTTTAGCTTTATACATTTGTGCTTTAAAATTTCAATTTATGTTGTATGCATATTTTAACTAATTAATTCTTGCTTTATTCAAATAAAAAATGATTATCTGGTATATGTCATACTATGTTTACAGTTTTCCAGTTTTAGGTTGTAAACATACACTAACACTTAATTCTTATTTTTATTTCTATTTGTATTTTAACTTTGACTATCAATATTTAAATTATGTACAATATGATTTACTTACATATATTGAAATTTATTTCTATTTGTATTTTAACTATCAATTATTAAGTTATATTCATGTGTTTGACTTATATTTTGCATTTATATTTTATATTGCTAGAATTAGATTTAATTTAAATATTATCGTTCATATGTTGTTAGCACCAAAATTGGTCACTAACACCCTTAGGGAGTTTGTGTAGAGAGATTAATGAAGAAGATAGATTAAAATAGAGAAGATAATATAAATTAAAATGCGGGAGACGAGAACACAGAATTTATAGTGGTTCGGCGTTGTAGCCTACGTCCACTTTGAAGTTGATCCTTTTATTTCTTCACTTTAATCTTGATTACAGATACAATCCGCTTTTAAGTATTCAAATACAATTGTGAAATAAAAGTAGAGGTCTTGGATGAGGTTAGAAAATGGCAGAGTCTCCTCAGTGTTCTCTCAAAAATCCCTTTTTTCTGTGCCCCTGCCTCTCTATAAATAGACGAATGTGGACTGGACTTCCCTGGTGGGCCAGATGGCTAGACAGCTTGGTCCAAATAGGGCATGCTCTGTGTGCCGAGTAGAACATGCCGACCGATAGGAACGCCAACCGATAGTAATGCTGAACGACAGGTGTGCCGAGCCCTCCTAATGCCGAATGATCTCCTTGTTGAATGGAGGAGGTGGGCCAAATGATCACTTCGGCCGAGCGGGAGGAGGCCGAGCATACTGACTTCCTTAGGGAGCACTTGTGCCGAGTGAACTAAGCCGAACGATCTTCTGGATACTTACATGCCGAATAGTAGTCTTGTCGAGTCACCAATTAACCGAACAAACTGGCATGCCGGGCATAGTTGAATGCCGAACATACTTAAATGCCGAACACGTATAAATGCCGGACCTATCTTCATGCCGAACATAATTAGAAGCCGAGTATAAACCAATGCCGAACAAATACAAATGCCGAACAAACTAAGTGCCGAACATACTTATGTGTCGAACATAGTTAGCATGCCGAGCGTAATTAGGTGCCGAGCACACATATATGCCGGACATATACAAATGCCGAACATACTCCCCTTGCCCAATTTCGTAGCTGGCCTTTACTTGGCAGTTTCTTATTGCGGTCGTTATTCAGAAGGCTTTCGAAGACGGTCAGCGATGACGGTTTTCGGAAGCGACGTTTTTAGGCTTGACGTTATATTAAATGCTTATGCACGATCGATTGCACTAGTTCACACACCACACGGGGAGGGGGGTTATCTGCGTTGTTAATTCTAACGTCAATCATTTTTCGAGTATAGTTCACACAGGTGCTTGGCCGGGTCTGCTATTTATTCAAGATGTCCAAAAGATCCAGTCCTGCTACACTTTTCGACAAACCTGGGCCGTCTTCTAAGCGAACGGCCCCCGACACAACTGACCCGTCAGTTTCCCCCGCTCATGACTGGGCACCCGATACTTTGGAATCTTCGATCTTACTGGATGACCCAGTTGACTCACAGGCTTCGAGAGTCACTGAGGCCGCTCTTAAGCGGATATGTTCTATTCATGGCATTCCGTTTGCTGACGTGCGCGTTCCGTCGGGGCATGACCGCCCACATCTGCCCCCAGTGGGATATACAGCGTGTAGCAAGTTCATATGCTGGGTTGGTAGCGTGCCACCTTTCAATCTATTCCTTCGCGACGTGCTGCAGTACCTGGACGTTGCCCCGTCTCAGCTTCATCCAAATGGTCACGCTTTCATTTATGGCACGTATATGCTCTTCATGGTCGTCCTCTCTAGGCCTCCAACCCCTGGCGATATAAGGTACATATACATGACCAAGAAACGGGGAGACAGCCCCTCTTACATGTTCCTTGAGCCACATCGAAAGTGCCAACTTTTCACTAGTGCGTGGAGTAGCAAATTCGCCCTATACAAGCAGGAGTGGTTTTACGTGCGCTGCCCCCAGGGCTTTGCGAGGCGATGGATTGAAGGAAGTAAGTCTTTTTTCTGCGTTGATATCCGCTCCCGGTTGAGGCTGAGCTTCTCCTAACTTGCCGTTCTATCTTTTCAGGTTCCATCCCCCGCCCCGAGGGCCGAGGGTACTCTGATGCTGTTGACGCCATTAGAGCTCTTCCTGCTGAAGAGCGAGATATCCGAGCCCTCATTTCCAATGAGTCATTATCAAAGTTTGGCTTGTTAGCCCCTGGCCGCCGGGTTACTCTTCCAGAGGGCGCCTCGCTTCCCAAGCCCGTACACGTCAGAGGGAAAAAACTGCCTGAATCATCCGTTCGCCCTTCTCTTGAAGCTCCGGAAGAAGGGGAAATTCCAGGCGAGTCACCCGAAAAGCAAGGTGAGGATTTGGGCTCTGCAGCCGAAGTTCATGATATTGAAATGTCATCTTCCCCTTCGAAGGGGAAAAAGGAGCTGGCGTGCAAGTCGAGGAAGGAGAAAGTTGGTGGGACTTCCAAAGTTACGCCTATTCAGCCAGAGAAAGAGGCTTCTTCACAGCGCGTTGAAAGTTCTCTGAAGGGCTTATCGAATCTCTCCATTCCCGACGACTTGCTCAACTACGATTTCAACGATCCGGAGCTGTTTAAGTTTCGCTCGCCCGTCAGGGGCGATGCGGGTGTCCTGGCCCCGATCCAAGGGGAAAAGACTCCCGTTAGCAAAGCCACTGGTCCGTCGTGGGGTAGCACTAGGACACACACACACAGACACATGCATTTCACTTTGCATCTACCTTTCTTTCACCATTCTGCTCTCTCGCTAATTCGCTATTGTTCGATTGCAGGTGACATGGGGCACTCTCATGGATACGACTGCCTTCGCGGTTCATCGACTTTACGCCGGTCTGGTCGGGACTCGGGCCTCGGGAAGCGCCGAGACAGAGACAGCGACAGCGACCGAGATTATCATGCCCGGGACTCGTCATCCCGGAAGAAAACTTATTATCAGCCCGAACTCCGCCAGGAGACCTCTTCTTATCAGGAGCAAAGCAAAGACAAACGTGGCCACGAGAGGTCGCATTCTGATGCTCTCCGGGACCAACACTCTGACTCTTCTTCTACCCGGCACTCCCGAGATTCTCATAGGAAGGGCGAACTCTCAAAGCCGCCTCCTCCCGCTCCTGTAACAGACCCGACAGTGCCGGAGAGATTGAACGAACTTAAGGCTAAGTTTCTGAAGATTTGTTTTGATGGGTTAAAGTTCCTCCCGACGATCCATCCTATTCCCGGAGATGTTAAACAAAATGCTATTGCCTGTACCAACGACGTCTACGTGCAACATGACGCGTTCGTTCACCTGGCTGAGAAACTTTCTGAAGTCTCTATGGAGCGCCAGCATGAAATTGACCGCCTAAAGCTTGAAGCTATTCATGACAGGGATATCATTAAGGCCCAGGATGAAGAAATTGCTGCCTATAAGTCCGAGCTTGAAGCTACTCGTCAGAGCGCTAAGGACACCGCCGAGGCTGTTTCCCGCCTCGAATTAACTCATAAGAAAGAGCTCGATGAAGCGGTTCAACGGTGTGGGGCATTAGCTTTGGAGAAAGACTCCGTTCAGAAGGAGCGGGACACACTTAGTTATCGGGTCAAGGAACTCGAGGAGCAACTTCTCATGGAGAGGAAAGAGAAAGTGGCTGCCCAGGTTGAGGCACAACATTATTGCGATGAGATTGTCGCCACCCGACTCCTAGAGGAGAAACTAAAGGACGATCTCTCCAAAGTTGAGGCCCTAAAACATGAAGCCCGTGAGGAGGGTAAAAAGATAGCGACTGCCGATATCGACTCTCGCCTTGAGGCATCTAGGGAAGAAGGTAGGGAGGAAATTAAGACTGAATTCGACCCGCTGATCGCCGAGTTCAATGCCCGAGTCCTCATGCATAGGGATTTAACTTTCCTGGGCGACGGTTACCTCGAGTCTCTGATCGAGGCATGGGAGACTTTGATTCAGATCAAGAAGATCGAGAGCGGTGTCGAAGAAGTCGATGAGGAAGCTTTAATTAAGGAGTTCTTGAAGGGAAAAGAACCCTCAGACCTATCAGCGGCCAAGGCCCTTTACAGCAAAGATTTTCCTTCGAGGAAAGGAAAGGAAGTGATTTCAGGTCCATCTGGTGCTATGCCCCCAGTTCATGTGCCTACCCAGCCGGCTAGCCGGCCGACGCTTGATCCCTTCGAGCGGCATCTTGGCTACGACCCGGATGCCCCCGGGCTTGACGTTCATGTCCTATCTCCCATCCCGGAGGGTGAGACCCCTCTGACAACCGAGATTCCACCGGCGCCCGGTAAGCGATTTCTTTGTTTTATAGGGTTCCTGTGTTTCTCTAGAAGCTGCCGCGCCCTAACACTTGTTCTCTTGTGACTTTGTGCAGGTCGCACTGACCCCGAGCCTTCTCCGAGGAGCGATGCCGCCAAGGAGGTGGAGACAAAGGCGAGTGAGGCCACTCAAGTTGGCGGAGATCCTGGTCCAGATGCTCAAGTAATCGGGGCGCTGGATGAAGGCAAATCTGACTCTTCCTCGGAGAGTTTCGAAGTAGACATCACAGGCGCCTCTAAGCACACATCCGACTTGAGCATGAAGGAACGGCTCGAGAAATAGAAAAGAGATACGATCTCAGTCAAGGTCGAGCCGCGTGAAGTGGACCTGGGTGATCCTCTGAACAAACCATTGAAGGTCATTCTTCCTGGCAAGTCCCAGCCCATGGATGTTCCCCCTACGTCTTCGGTCGTCACCCCTCCGTTAGGGAAGGATTCCCAAAGTAAGCGCTCTGGGAAGGAACCGTCCGGGAAGAAGTCAAAGAAACATAAGAAGTGACCGTCGTCCCCGTTCAACGAGAACTAGCTTAAGTCATGTACTAATTTTTGTAGACTGTGCAAATAGGCTGTTGGCTCTGGACTTCGAAGCGTTTTTGTAACGGGAAGATTTTTTTTTGTGAATAAAATTTGATCTTCACTTATGTCTTCTCAAAAGACTTTTATTATTCAGTTTCTTTTATGGTTGTGATTGAAATCTGAATTATTGTGGGTAACTTGGACTTCTCGGTTTGCCTTTACATGGCTTGGGAGCCTCCCTGGATTTGATCAATCCCCACTTGGTGCTTCAAGCACTTGGAATATTTCATAGCTCGTATGTTGGGGACTTGACGTATCCAAGTTATTTGTGTCGTAGTTCCTATTCAAGGAACTCGGAGGTCTGAACTACTTGTAATTAAGTCTATACACCGGACTTCGAGTACTCCAGCCCGTGCCCCGGGGACTTGGAGATTTCGAATCGTTTATACTCAAGTCCGCGCTCCGGGGACTTAGAGTACTCCCGTCCGCACTCCGGGGACTTGGAGTACTCCCGTCCGCACTCCGGGGATTTGGAGATTTTTAATTGTTTATACTCGAGTCCGCGCTCCGGGGACTTAGAGTACTCCCATCCGCACTCCGGGGACTTGGAGATTTTTAATCGTTTATACTCGAGTCCGTGCTCCGGGGACTTAGAGTACTCCCATCCGCACTCCGGGGACTTGGAGATTTCGAATCATTTATACTCGAGTCCGCGCTCCGGGGACTTAGAGTACTCCCGTCCGCACTCCGGTGACTTGGAGATTTTTAATCGTTTATACTCGAGTCCGCGCTCCGGGGACCTAGAGTACTCCCGTCCGCACTCCGGGGACTTGGAGATTTTTAATCGTTTATACTCGAGTCCGCACTCTGGGGACTTAGAGTACTCCAGTCCGCACTGCGGGGACTTGGAGATTTTTAATCGTTTATACTCGAGTCTGCGCTCCGGGGACTTAGAGTACTCCCGTCCGCACTCCGGGGACTTGGAGATTTTTAATTGTTTATACTCGAGTCCGCGCTCCGGGGACTTAAGAGTACTCCCATCCGCAATTCGAGGACTTGGAGATTTTTAATCATTTGTACTCGAGTCCGCGCTCCAAGGACTTAGAGTACTCCCGTCCGCACTCCGGGGACTTGGAGATTTCTAATCGTTTATACTCGAGTCCGCGCTCCGGGGACCTAGAGTACTCCCGTCCGCACTCCGGGGACTTGGAGATTTTTAATCGTTTATACTCGAGTCCGCGCTCCGGGGACCTAGAGTACTCCCGTCCGCACTCCGGGGACTTGGAGATTTTTAATCGTTTATACTCGAGTCCGCGCTCCGGGGACCTAGAGTACTCCCGTCCGCACTCCGGGGACTTGGAGATTTTTAATCGTTTATACTCGAGTCCGCACTCCGGGACTTAGAGTACTCCAGTCCACACTCCGAGGACTTGGAGATTTTAATCGTTTATTATAAGCGTTCGTACGCCAGCCAGGATATCATAATCTTTAATTGCATGTCATAGGAATATCATATGAAGAGACATTGGTCATTCATGGAAAAGATGGCTTCAAGCCTTTATTGATGAAAACAAGCTAGATTATCTAATTACATTGGAAATAAATGCAACTATCGCATAAAGGAAATAGACTAAGTGTAATAAAGCCGCAAATGCTCGCTGTTCCATGCTCGAGGGAGTGTCGCACCATCGACGGTCGTTAGCTTGAAAGTTCCTTCTCCAAGCCTCCGTTCGATGACGTATGGACCTTCCCATGCGGGATTCATGTGCGAAGAGGTTGGAAAGACTCGTTTCAAAACGAGATCTCCCACAGTAAAGGTTCTTGGTTGGACTTTTCCATTATAATATTTAGCGACTCGGTGTCTGTATGAGGCTGCTCTCAAATCAGCTTCTTCGCGTTTCTCATCGATGAAGTCTAATGATTCCAATAGGAGATCCCGGTTTGACGCAGTATCGTAATAGGTTACCCGGTGTGACAGAACTTTAAGCTCTACGGGTATGACGGCTTCCGTGCCGTACGCCAGTGCGAATGGTGTGTGGCCAGTCGCGGTCTTGTGGGTTGTTCTATAGGCCCAAAGCGCTGTTGGGAGTTCGTCCACCCACTTGCCTCTAGCCTTTTCCAAACGCTTCTTCAATATGGACTTGATGATTTTATTGACGGCTTCTACCTGCCCATTCGCCTTCGGGTGAGCAACCGCTGCGAACCTTTTCTCAATGCCATACCTCTGACAGAACTCTTTGGATTCCTTGCTTTCGAATTGAGTTCCGTTGTCCGTTATGATGGTCCGCATGAGGCCAAAATGACATATGATATTTCGTACAACGAAATTAATGACTTTCTTGGTGGTGATTGTGGCCATTGGCTCTGCTTCCGCCCACTTGGTGAAATAATCGACTGCCACTATTGCATATTTCGCGCCTCCTTTGGCTATGGGCAGAGATCCAATTAGGTCGATTCCCCACATTGCAAATGGCCAGGGACTAACCATTTGTGTGAGTTCCGTTGGCGGAGCTCTTGGAACCTTTGCATATATCTGGCATTTATCACATCTTCTTGCATAGTCTGCTGCATCCCGATTTATAGTCGGCCAGTAGTATCCATAGCGGAGGATTTTCTTTGCTAATGTTTGCCCCCCAGTATGGCCGCCGCATTCTCCTTCATGAACTTCCCCCAAGATTCGCTTTATTTCGTCGTGTGCTACGCATCGAAGCAAGGGGGTTGAGAATCCCCTTCGATACATTATTCCATCTTGTATCACATAACGCGAGGCCTTACGAATGACTTGGCGTCTTTCGATTCTTTTCTCAGGTAAGTCCCCGTATAGCAAGTGTTGTTTGATCGGGGTCAGCCATGATCCCCTTTCGAGTTCGGTCTCCAAGACGAGATCTATCTCCATCATGTCAATACTTGGAGCAAGCAGAGTCTTGACAGGGAACAATCCCATCTTCTGTGCATCGCCAGTACTCGCGAATTTAGCTAACGAGTCGACCTCCCTGTTCTGTTCGCGCGGGACATGCGAGATGTCATAATATTCCAGGTTTACCAGTAGTTCCCGGACCCGAGCAAGGTAAGGAGCCAGCCTCTGTCCTTTCGCTTGGTAGTCTCCCCGTACCTGATATACCACCAGCTGTGAGTCACAGAAAATTTCGATGGACTTCACCCTTAGTTCATGGGAAAGTCTTAAGCCGGCAATCAGTGCTTCGTATTCGGCTTCGTTATTTGTCGCTGCAAATTCGAGCTTCAAAGCGTAGCAAATCGATCGGTTTTCGAGAGTTATCAAAACTATCCCAGCTCCCGACCAATGGTCGTTAGATGCCCCGTCAGTGAACATCTTCCATCGGACAGGAGGGATTTCTTTGTGATTTTCACCCGGTTCATCCGGAATGGTGAACTCAGCAACGAAGTCAGCTAATGGTTGCCCTTGGATGGTCCTTCGCGGCAGGTAGGTGATATCAAACTGGCTTAGCTCGATGTTCCACTTTAGCATCCTACCGGAGGTTTCTGGTCGTTGGAGTACCTGTCGCAAGGGTTGATCAGTGTAAACACTGATTGAGTGCGCCTGAAAGTAGGGACGAAGCTTGCGTGATGCAATCACCAGGCAATAGGCAAGTTTCTCGATCTTTGGATAATTCTTTTCTGCCCCCGTCAGTCGTTTACTAACATAGTACACCGGCCTTTGGACCTTGTCTTCTTCGCGAACCAGGGCTGTACTGATAGCGTGCCGGGACACAGCCAAATATACGTACAACGTCTCGTGGTCTACTAGTTTTGACAACACCGGAGGACTTTCCAAGTGTCTTACCAGGGCTCTGAATGCTTCCTCGCAGTCAGTCGTCCATTCGAAGTTTCCCTTTCCTTTCTTTATGACATCGAAGAAAGGAACACACTTATCTTTGGCTCTGGATATGAATTGACCGAGCGCAGCTACTTTCCGTTCAGGCTCTGTACCTGTTTTACGGTTCTAGGTGCCTGTATATCTCGGATGGCCTGGATCTTTTCCGGGTTAGCTTCAATTCCTCGTGCATTCATAATGAATCCCAAGAACTTCCCTGATGCCACACTGAATGAACACTTTGAAGGATTGATCTTCATCCCATAGTGCCTTAGTACACCGAATATTTCCGCCAAGTCTCGGATGTGGTCGTTTGACCGTCGTGACTTCACGAGCATGTCATCCACATAGACTTCCATTGTTCTACCAATCTGATCTTTGAACATCCGATTTACCAGACGCTGGTAAGTTGCTCCGGCGTTCTTCAGTCCGAAGGGCATCACTACATAGTAGTATAGCCTGACATTCGTGACAAAGCTGGTGTGTTCTTGGTCTGGGATGTGCATCGGAATTTGGTTGTATCCAGAGTATGCATCCATAAATGACAATAACTCATGCCCTGTAGTTGAATCGACCAGTTGATCAATTCGTGGTAGCGGGAAGCTATCCTTCGGGCATGCTTTGTTTAAATCAGAATAGTCAACGCAAGTTCTCCATTTCCCGTTTGCTTTCTTTACCAACACAGGGTTGGACACCCATTCCGGGTAGAGGGCGTCGCGGAAAAACCCATTAGCTTTGAGTTTATCCACCTCCTCTTTGAGTGCCGTAGACCTCTCCGGGTCCATGCCTCTCCTTTTTTGCTTCACAGGTATGTGTTTCGGGTCTATATTCAACATATGGCTCGCAATTGCAGGGGAAATCCCACGCATATCAGAGTGCGTCCAGGCGAAGACATCAAGATTCGCTCGGAGGAAATCAGATAAATTCTCCGCCATTATGGGATCGAGCTGCGACCCAATTTTAAGAACTCGTGTTGGGTCGTTGTGGCTAACTGAAATATCGATTGTTAGTTCGGCCGGTGCTGCGTCTGGTTCCCTAGGTTCCCCTTTGTCATCTCTCGGATCTATGTCTCCAACGATCCGAGAATGTCGCCCGAGCTAGGGCTCGGGCGCTAATTGTCAATCATCAGAACTCGGGATGCGGACGATGTTGTCCGCAGTCTTCCCCTTTTCTCTGCGCTGGGCCTCTCTTAGCTCGGCCACGTAACATGCACGTCCGGTTGCTTGGTCGCCGTGCACTACGCCAACTCCTTTGTCCGTCGGGAATTTCAGTGTGAGACACCACGGGGCCAAGGCCGCCCTGAAATCTGCGAGGGCCGGTCGCCCCAAAAACACGTTGTATGGTGAATCAACATCCAGCACTGTGAATGGTAGGATTCGCACTCTCCTGCGTTCACCTTGTCCCAGTTCAACTGGTAACTCCACATATCCTACTGTGTCTGTGGTTGCGCCGTTAAAGCCATGGATTCGGGCTTTAGATGGCTTCAAATCCTTAGTTTCCAGCTTCATTTGGTCATACGCTTTCTTGAAGATGATGTTAACGGAACTACCGCAGTCAATTAGGATTCTCCTTACGAATGCCGGTCCGATGGTTGCGGATATGACCAATGGATCGATGGTGGGAGCTTCCACTTTATCCGCGTCTCTATTCCTAAATACAATATCGTCGTGCATCGTGCACTGCTGCTTTGCGGGAGTTCCATCCTCCACATTTGAACAGCACTCATGCTCTGTATGTCTCAAGGAATTAGCATATCGCTCCATTTCCTGCCAATTTTTATCCGCAGGATGAGGTCCACCAGCAATTGTGCTAATAATCAATCTCCCCACAGTTCGAGTAGGGTGCTCTGGTTAGTGTAGAGCTGGGCCATGTCCGGGGTCTGAAGTCTCTTGTCTTCCTTCTGGTGTATCTTTGACGAATTCCTGCAGCTTCTTCTGCCTAATCAATTTTTCAATAGCGTCATGGAGATGCCTGCATTCGTCTGTGTTGTGCCCATAAGTCTCGTGAAAGCGGCAATACTTTCCAGTCCGCTTTTGCTCCTCTATTGATTCCTTAGGGCGTGGTTTTCTGTATTGAAAAGTGTTGCATGTCGATAAGTAGATGTTTTCAAGAGACGCATTCAATGGAGTGTATTCGTTGTAGGTTGGGATCCTTGATTTCCATTTCCCCGTTTCCTTCTTCTTTCCAGGGTTTCCACTTCCAGTTCCCTTAGGCTGCCCGGGCTTATTTTGGACGCTGGCCTGAGTTTTTCCAAGGTTATCGTCGGTTGCTTTCATGGCGGTATTTCCCTTTACAGACTCCTGAACGGATCCTGGTGCCTTGTCTTTCCTTATCCACCGACCTTCTTCCCTCCTTATGAACTGGTGGGCTTTCGAGTAGAAACGTTCCAACGTAGCTGGTGGCTTTCCTGCCAACCAATCCCCAAACTCAGAATCTGGATTCACTCCACGCATTACCGCCATCAAAATTGCGTGGTCGTTTGGATTGCTCACTTCAGTAGCGGCAACATGAAATCTCTACAAGTATGCTTTCAGTGACTCTCCAGGAGCTTGGGTCACGCTTGATAAGGACATCACATCCTTGGGTCGAGTGGCGTGTATCCTGAATTGTTCTATGAATTTCCTTGCTAATTCTTCGAAGTTTGAGATTGACCGTGGAGGAAGCCGAGTGAACCACATGGTGGCAATTCCGGACAGAGTTATTGGAAAGCACCTGCACTTAGTTGCGTCGTTGGCCCTTGCTGAATCCATCATCCATCCATACCTCATTACATGTTGTCTAGGGTCAGTTTTTCCTTCATAGACAGAAATGTGAAAAATAAGTTGCGTAACTTTCAAAATTGAAAGTGAAATAGATCAAACAAAATAAAAATGGTGTGATATTTTAAAGTGAAGAAATAAAATCAAAAACTTGAATTATAAAAAGAATTTGAACTCAAGAAAAATTAAATGAAGTGATTTTTGAAGTAAAATCAGATATGGAATTATAAAATGGCAATAAACTAATTAGATAATTAATTAGTTAATTGAATACGCAAATGAAACTTAGCTTGATTGAATAAAATTGGATTGAAATAGCAATGACTTGATTTATAAATAAATTCAATTTAAGTGTAAATAAATTGAATATGGCCTTGGATATTATTTAAATGAATTCGAGAATGAATTCGAGTATGGAATTAAAAAATTGAAGTAGGTTAAGTGAATGAACTAATTAAATTAATTAGTAAAATGGAATGGAATTTGATTGAATAAAAATCAAATCAAAATTTTGAATTGGAATTCAATGGCAAGGGAAACAAACTTAAGTATATGATTGAATTAAGTAGAAATATAATGAATTAACTTGAGTTAATATTTTTGATGGAAGTTTGGCTAAAATAAAATTTGTGAAATGGTTATTTAATGAAGTAGCATGGAATGATTTCGAAATAAAATAGATTTGAAAATAATAAATGTGGATATGAATGGAATATAGATAAATTGATTAAGAATCAATAAAATTGAATATAAATTGATTTGCAATCCATTTAAAATAGCTATAAGATGAAATGGTTATTTTATTAAATGAATATCATCGAATTTGCATAGAAAAATTATCGTTTGACGTAAACGGAAGTAAATAAACTATGTAAGTTAACAAAAAGCGAATAAATTGATTTTTAAATTAGTTTGGAATGGATATGGGTGTTTGGTACAAATGTGAATTGGATGCAAGTAAATTGGGTTGTAAACCATCCGAATTGAATACGAATCGATTGGAAGCAATTAAGTTAGTGTCGGAACCTTATAATTACTTATGGTATATGTTTGGCACGATTGGATTATGAAGTTTATGTGTTGTAATTATTTAAATAAGTGAAATATTATTGAATTTTCATGTTTTGATACTTATGTGTTTAAATTGAGTAAGTACAGGTAGCAGGAGGCCATTTGGCTAGATTTTGGTCACGCAAATTACAAATAACATAAGCCATTTGCTTAAAAATGCTAAAATAAGGTTTTTTCGGATTAAATACTACGAAAATTATAAATATTGATATATATATATATATATATATATATATCTTGTTTTCCGTCCATGTGGGTCGATGTATTTATCTCTCTTGTCATATTGCAAAAGTCTCTCCGTACAAGTGAGACACAGCCAAATTTTTTTTTGAAAATTTAGAGTGTTAGAAAAATTTTGTTAACGACAATTTGATTTTAAATTGTAATAGGAATAAAGGGTTTTGGAATTAGAATTGAGAACTAATTATTTTGGTTGGAACTAAAAGATTAGAAAAGTGAAATATCGAGTTTTAACTAAGTAGGTTTTGACAAATTAATGGGTTTGGAGCTTTTTCCTACCTTAGCAATTTCGAGGACAAAATTCTTTTAAGGGGGAGGAATGTAATGGCTAGGATTTTTCGTCATTTGATTTTGAGTGTTTAAATGGTTTAAATATTGAATTTGAAATTATAATTTATTTAATAAGATTTTAAAGTTGGAAATTTCAGGCGATTCCGCAAATTTTGAAACATCGATCTAATTGACGCGTTAAAAATAGCAATCCGGGGCAGTCTCGAAATTCGACGAAGCTAATTTCATTGGATCCGTAATATTATATTATTATAGGATTTCAAATTTCGTGGCATTTGGTTTTATCGTTTGGTCATACGATCTGTACGCCATGAAATAATTTAATTGAATTAAATTTAAATAGTCATTTAAAAGGCTATCTTTCAAATACGATCGAATTAGGACTCGAGACCATTTTCATTGCATTCGAAATAGGTGTATAACATTATAAATGCCTAGCGGCACATCTCCATTGGGGTTCATAATTTCAAGATATGTAATGTGGGATATTGGAATAATATAAATATATATATATATATATATATATATATATATATATTCAAGTCAAAGTCAAATCATAGTCATCTTCCTTAATTTAAAACGTATACGCTTCCTTTACCTTTTCATTTAAATCACGTCCCCCTTCTTTTCAATTAAATCACGTATATTCTTTCCTCTCATTTAAATTCAGTTCGAAGATTACAGAAAAAATGGAGAGACGAGAACGAATCTCGTTCTCGTATAATTTTTTTCTTCATGTAATGGAAATTGCAATTCGTACGAGCATGAGGACGAGATTGCTGTCGACATGGGAGTTGCGATGAAGGTGGAGGCTTATGGCGACAAGAAGGATGGGTCGGGATTGATGTACACATGGCGGATAGGGCGAGTCACATGCGAACAAAGGCGGTGTGAAGAATATGGCAAGCAAGTTCGAGCATTCGAATGATGGTTGGAGAGGGTCGCGAAGCATGGTGGGTGGTGTGATGTTTTCTAGAGGCGAACTCGAGGAGGCACGGAGGAGTGGACGTTGGCGTGGTGGATCGCGAATAGATTTCGCTCGCATGTGGTGAAGTGCACGCACACTGGAGATGGAAACCCGGCGGCATGCGATGTCTCGGTAAAATGCATGTGCTATTGGCAGTGGGAGGGCGCGACTGCAGGGGTTTCAGTAAGGGGAAACATGATGCTTTTATGTTATATTAATATTTATGGATGCAGGGAAATAGGTTGGAGGGATCGAACTGGATTCCTCGAAATGTGGAATTTAATTTCATATATTGTGATATTTGGTTTGGGTGGAATAATCTATTATAGATTATTGTAGTATCGGAACTATTGGATGCTATTATAGTAGTGGCCTAAATTTTGGTATTTTAAATACCATAAATATATTTTTTAAATTTAAGGAATTAATGGGAATTTTTGATATAAAAATATTTATATTTGAATTACGGGTATTTTAAATAAATTGAGTTAGAAAAATATATTGGATTTTGGTTATACTTAACTATTCGTGAATTGTTTAAATTGAGATTTTACAAATGAATTATATAAAAGAATTTATAAGATATTTTGGAAATATAAAAAGGAGTTGAGGTCGATATTAAAAATAGATAGGAAGTTTAAATGGGATTTATAGAGGAATAGATTTATAAAATGAAATTTTATATGCAAGATTGTTTTTATAAATAAGTAAAACTCAAAGGAGTATAAAAATTTATAAACGATGTTTATAATAAGGTAAACGATATCAGGTGATAATTTGAGAGTATAAATTCATAAGGTGAATTTATATTAGAATATTGAAACAAGATTGGAAAAAAATAGGGAATACTATTTCTGGAAAGTGGATATGGTTAGGACAGTCGGAATGAAGTTGAGAGGTTGTGAATCGAGGGGAATTTATAAAATTAATTGGTTATTAAGATTTTTAAAAAATATATTTTTTATTTAAGAAATTAAGTTTGTTTTTTTAATTTCATTTATTAAACTAAGTGATTTTAAACTAGTTAGATTTGAAATATTTATAAAAAAAAGTGGATTATCCAAATATTTAATATTAATTGAAATAAATACTAATTTTTATAATTAGCTTTGTAAATTGATTAGTTCTATTTTAAAATGAGTTGGAAGTGAGTTTTACTGTTTTGTTTCAAGTGTTTTTAATATTTTTAAAGAATTACGTAAACATATTTAAAAAATAATAATTTAATATTCCCAAAAAGTACTTATTATATATACATATATAGTATTGAAATGATCGTAATTTATTTATAAGTTCTCCTGAAAATAGGTAAACGGAGTTATTTAACGGATATGATTTTATAAGAGAAATCTTATAGCGGAATTTTGGGAACCTAAGGGAATTTTCGGAGTGTTTCGAAAAAGAAGTTTCGAACTGAACTAAAATTCATAAAAGGAATTTGAAATGAGTAATTGGAATCGTAGACAGGTATAATAGATTTTGAAAAAATTAAAGGAAAAAATTAAGGAGTTCCGGAAAGGTGCAGAACCCGTTTTAAATGAGTTAAGGAATTTACAAAGGGATTTGCAAATGATTTTGGAAACTGAGAATAAACGGGATTTTTCCTAAGTATTGGAAATAAAAAGATTTGGGAAATATGCTTATAATATTTTCCTAAGTATTGAAAGGAAGGTTTTGGAAATTATTTTTAGTGGGAAATGATTTGGAATAGGAATATTTTTCCAAGTGTTATAAAAATGGAATTTGGAAATATTGTGTGATAACCTAGATTTTTGGACATTGTTAATTGACAAATTAGCTGGATTAAACTAGTAGAAATACTAATTTATAAGTTAAATAAATAATTCTGATAATATATATATATATATATATATATATATATATATATCTGGATAAATATTAGGGTGATAATTTTCCTAATATAATTATTTAAAATTGGCAAATTACCCTTTTTAAAAAACAAATTAAATATGTGTTTGTTTAAATGTATATATTTATATGAGTTGATTTTAAATTGAAATTGAATTTGAAATTAAAAAAAATAATATCTTAAAGTAAATTGGATTTAAAAATAATATATGTATATATATATATATATATATGATTTTATTTGTATAAAATTTGTTTTGTAATATTTTCTTTAAAATATTTGCTAAATATAAATTAAGAAAAGTATTAACTAGATAGAAATTAAATATAAAGATTTATAAAATATTTAAAAATATATTTACACATGCAAAATACAAGTGCTGAGATATTAGCATATAATTTAACAAATGTAAGTAAATGAATAAGGTTTAATGACAAGTGTAATTAAGTTACTTAATAATTTAACAAGTCGTCTTTTATATCTTTTTATTTTTCAAAATAATTAATAAGAGGTAATATAAAAAATTTCATACCTATCTCTCATTCTCTTGAATGAGATCAAATTCTAATAAAAAAACCTGTAACTCAAAAACCAGTAAATAGAAATCAAGAAAATCAAAGAATTCTCTTCACAAAATTCAAACCAGTAACAATTTCATGTTTCTCAGTATCAAGCAAATCCTGATTCTATTTAAGAAAATCATTTCAACAACTAAATCAAAGACTTAGAGCAAGATAAAGTTTATAGTTTCAAAAGATCAGCAACCTCCTGCTTTAAATCATCCTAGGCTTCCTCTGTTGACCGTGAGTAAACCAAGCTTAAAATAGTTTTAAATTGGATTCATGCGGTAGATGTTTGAAGTGAAATTGTGATGCATGTTTGATAATATGTGTGCTTGTTTGTTTTTAGCTGAATACATGTATATATATGATACATAGTGGGTACATGTTTATATTAAACCGATGTTCTGTTTTGTGGTTTAGGCTTAAATCTGATAAAAATTATAAGTTCTTCCTTCCTGATCTTCTTTAGGCTTTAATTTGTAAACAAAAATTATTTGTTTCATCAAGATATCAATAATAAAAATATTTTCAAGTTAAATCAGTAGTTGGTTGTAGCAAAAAGTAAAAGAACAAGTAACTATGGAAACAATTTAAAATCCCAAACATAATAATTGTTTGCTTCAAGTACATAATTGTTTTTGTTTTCGAAAGCTAGGATTTTTAAAATTAAAATGATGAATTTTAATTGAGTAATTCGAGAGATATTGATTAACGAATGGAAATTGGGATTTCGTCGATAGTAGGTGATCGCGAAAGTTTTTGACTTTAGGGTTTTGGTCGAAGGAAGCCACGGGGTAAGCGAACGTAGGGAAATGGTTGATGGATTCAGCAATCGTCGGGGTGGCAACACGAAGGGATTGTGGGGTTTTATAGTCTCATGGGTTAGACGATGAATCAGGAATCACCGTGACGGCGAGGATGGATCGAACTTGATCGGAGCGAGAGGAAATGATGCGTGAGTCCGAGATGATGATTTCTGGTGGATTGGCGTGATCTCTGGTGAACTAGATCGACAAGGCGAGGAGGTTTTCATCGGTAGGTTTGGGTGCGAGGTTGTTTCGTCAAACTCAAATTTGATTTCGGTCGACTTTGTTGAACCTGGATGGTCGGAACGTTTAGGAGGATCGTGGGTGGTGTGCTGGTGGTTGCGACAGTGATCGATGATGACCGGAACGCTTGTGCATGTGCACCGGTGCACTGTGGTATCTGAGTATTCGAGATCGAGAGGAAGCATGGATCTTCGGGTCAAGCTTGGGGAAGGTTGTGGTTGGTCTCGGGGGAAACAGAGATGAGGGGAATGCGGGAATTAGCTCAAGGATTTTTGAGTTTTGCTCGGGTCTTTCTTTTGATAGATATAAGTTCAAAATAAAATTAAATCTTCAAGTTTTTTTAAAAAAAAGTAAAGCAAGTTTAGACTATTTTCTTAAATAAATGTTTATTTAAATGTTGATAGATAAAGTTGAATATTTGATTTAACTTAAAAATTAATTAAGCTAAGTTTTTAATTTATTTAAACTTGAATTTAAATAGTATAACTAATTTGTAAATTTAGAAGATAAAAATGTGTAATTCATTTGTAATAACAATTATTATTAACAAGTTTTAAAAGGGGTTTCAAACAAAGATATTGATCAAGGTACCAAGGAAGACTCAAAAGTTAAATTTCAAAGATAAATTGTTTTAAGATTAGCTGATTTGGTAAATCATATATTGGGAAATTATGAAATAAAATCTCTAAGTATTTCGAAATAAAATTATGTAAGAGTTGAGTTAAGATAAATGTTTTTTCTTTGATTAATTAGAGGTTAATGGAAGGATCATTAATTAGTAATTAATGGGTAATTACTAAATGAGATTTATTAATTAATAAAGTATAATCACTTAGAGTAAGTAATTAAGGGATAATTACTAGAGAAAAATAATAATTGCTTTATAGAAGTAATTAAGAATTAATTACTATATGGAAGTAATTAAGAATTAATTACTTAATGTGATTAATTAATGGTTTAATTAATGTAAGTAATTAAAGGATTGTTAATTACTGAATGTAAATTAATTAAGAGTAATTAATTAACGAGATTAATGAAAGGTTAATTAATGGGAATGGTTAAGGCTAATTAATCTATGTGGTAATTAAAAAGTTAATTTCTTAATGTAATTAAAGAATAATTAATTAAGGACGATTGATGAAGATGGATGATTTAAGAATGGTTAATAAATTGGGTTGTATTTAATTAATGTTAAGTAAGCAGGGTTTAGGTAATCTAAATGATTAAAGTTGGTAATTAATTTAACTAGAGATTAACTAAATTAACTAGGAATTGTATATCTATTAAATCTTTCTTATGGATCATTGAATGATATCGGATTGGACTGTTGTCGTCTCTGATGGCGATTGAGATGTGCTGTGATATGATGGGTTGAACAGTAAAATTGTGGGTCATCTATCGATGATGAATTTTTGTATGGTATAATATTCTGAATGTAAATTGATTTGTATCCACTTAAACAAATGTGATTAAAGATAATATTGAATTCGAAGAGACCGAGGTCGGGTATCAGTAAATACCCGAAACCACTTCGATTTGTAATCTAAATTTTTTATAAATTGGATATGTGAGATTAATCGGGCTGGAATGGAATAAGTTAAGTAACATGGACATTTAACCTAAGAACTGTTGTGGGTGATAAATGATTGACTACAATAAGTAAGAACTCGTAGAAGGTACGAGTTACACTGGTAATGTACATGAGTTATACGGCTTGGTATTTCATATTATGTGGATTTACTCACGCTGGTTTCCAGCCTGACCTGGGTGTTACTTTGATGTAATGCTTGGGTCAGATCGAGTATTACATATTTTCAGGTGAGGACGTTTTAGAGCTCAAGTGGCGAGCTGGATGACAAGAACGTATGGAGTATATTCCGCTGTTATACTATAGTTCATATGGGACATGTTGATTTTATTTATCCAGTGTTATGTGTAAATATTGTAACCCTGATGTAAATAAATGTAAATTGACAGATACAAATTTATTTTGTATAACTGTTATTATTTGATATATATTTTGATCTGCTGCGAATGTGAGGTTCTGTGACTTGTTTTCTGTTTCTTCTTCTACCTCTTTTCTTCTTTTCCTAACTATCTGGAATTTTCGAAATCGAAAACCCTGGGTCATTACTTTTGGTATTAGAGCGAGGTTAAGCGAGAACCTTGGCTCTGGTGGGTTTACTCATTAAGGATAAGGTAAGTGGTACCCTAGAATGAGTTGAGTGTGTGTGTCTATATATATATGTGTGTGTGTGTGTGTGTGTGTGTGTGTGTGTATGTATGTATATATGTATGTATGAGAGCGTACTTGTTATTTTCTTATATAAAGGTTTTAGAATGGTTTTAAAAGTAAATGATTTTTATATAAGTTTATATATAAAGCAATGATTCTTCTAACCACTGTATATTAAGATAAATTGGTTGTGGTATTATTTGAATTAAAGGTAATAATGAGAATAAAATGGTAATAGAAATACAACCAAATTAAATTTAATGAAGAAAGTTTGAAATGGATCCAAACCGAAATCAAATTCCTGAATTTGTAAAGGTGTTTTTACACTAAGATGATAATGAATTGGTATCCAGATATGATAATTTTGGTTATTATCATAAATGATTATTGTGTTTAATAATGAATATTTGTTAACGAGTAAGCAAAATGAAGTAAACCTTTAAGATAAGTATAACTTATAAATTGAAGTGGGTTTTAAATTGTGAAGTTTTGAATCCTAAATCTAGAAACATCTGAAATTGTTTTCAATGTTAAAAGAAATGATATTATTCGGACTATTTTGAATGTGATCTTATTTTAAAATAAGAGAAGTTTGAAATTTTTTTAAGAAAAATCATTTTGAATTAAAACCAAAGGTAGTTTAAATTTTAAGGTATAACTTGGTGTGCAAAGGAAATAACTTCGTATATATAAGGGATAAACATGATATCAAAGATGATTTGAAAATAAACTTTAAGTGTTGATTTTTAAATTTTTCATTGGAATGTGATATGGAAACCCAAAGTGATAAGTTTTTGAACTTATAAGTAAGAAAGGATATTGATAGAAATTTAAAAATTGAAATGGAGGATTCAAATTTGAGTAAGGTTAACGGGATTAAATTGAATTTAACTTAGAAAGTTAAATGTGTTGATTTAGAAGGGAGATATATAAGATCTCAAACGGGTTTGAGTTCTGGGAATAGGTAATAGATGATATTAGTGAATGTTTTAAATAAACTGGATGTTTATTCACTTTGACTTATCCTAATATCATCCTGTTGTTATCAATAATCTATGGAACTGTGAATTGGTTTGTTTAAAATGAATTAGGAAGTAGATTGAGATAATATATATTCCATTATGGAATTCAATGGAATTAATTTTTAATTTGAAATTACTTATGTAATTTTGATTTTAATGATAAAAATTGTTTTGAACTCTTATTTGAACTTTGAAATAAGTTAAGTAAAGATAATTTAAAATGGAATTTTGAAATTTTGACTTAGAATTAAATCGTTTAAAGAATTAGATTGCTGATTTAAAAAATAAAGGTTACTTTGATTTTAGGGATTAAATCAACATTTAAAATTTAACTAAAATTTATACAATTCGAGAAGGTTTAAAGTTGAGATTTAAATTGAATTAGTTCAAATTGAATTTGATTTGAATTAATTAGAATTCTGATTGAAAATGGATAAGTTTAAAACTCGAATGGAAAATTTGAATTGGATTAATTTATAATGAAATTAAAGTTGAATAAGTAAATTCAAATGGAATTTGATTTGAATTTAGAAAGAAATTGAGGTTAATTCAACTTGAATTGGGATTGAATCAATTTAATGGATGAGAAATTGATGGAAATGGAGATTGGGAAATGGAACAGTTTGACTCTGGACTATTTTCAAAATAAATTATTTTTATATAAGTTTTCTTAAATCTATTTTTCCAAGCTATTTATTATAAAAATCTTTCTTTTTAAAAATCCAAACTATCTTACTTATTTCACAAATATTTTGGAACTATTTTAACAATTTTACAACTGTTTTATTAATTGATTTCTATTTTATAACTATCTTATGACTAATTACTATTTTACAACTATTTTACAAATTATCTACCTACTTTACAATTATTTTATAACTACTTAACTATTTTATAGCTATTTTACAAACTAATAATTATTTTGCAACTACTTATCTATTTTAAAATTTTCAAGTATTTTCTAAATTTAAGCTCGTCGGAGTGCAAACTGTTTATGATTAAATATCCATTTGAGATTAGAATTGAGATGACATTCCAAATGGGGATTTAGGCAATTTTGAATAAATGAATAAGAATCTAAGGGAATGTAAATAGAAAAGAGAAATTGATTTAGCTAATAATCAATGAAGATAGATACGTATGATGTACATATATTATTCTATTCGCATAGTGATTTGATCCAGATTCTAGCATAGAATTTCGAGATAGTATATCGATCCAAGTTGGGATTTTTTTACTCGATTTTCGACGATGAACCTGGATATGGATTTTTGATTGATCCTGGAAATTCTCTATCATAGTTTTGACTATGCAAGAAGAATGACGATTTCTAATCAAGAAACGAGATCTAAGTCCACACTATGAAATCGGGTGGACGATACTAGTTCGGAAGTTAAATTGTGTGATCGAGTGAGCTATCAGATTGATATAGCGTACGGATGATATGTGTACATCGTACAAGCTTGAATGGAATTGATAATGAAAATTTGTGGATAAGAACTGTAAAAGGATTTTTGAAATGAAAAGTGTATATTGTGAAATATATGTTGAAATAAAGTAGAAATTGGATATTTCTATGGTAGGAATTTATTTTATGGAAGTAAGTAATATGGTAAGTGACTTTATAAAGTAATCAAGTTCGAATATTGATTTGGGATAAACAAAGTTATATATATAATTGATAAACTCCCCTTGTTGAATCTATAGCCAGGAGGAAATGATTTGTGGAAGTATTTGATGTATAAAAAGGGAATTTATATAAGTATGAAGTGATCCAAAGATTTTTAAAAGTTATATATATATATATATATATATATATATATATAAGTTCTTATGAGAATGATTTTGAGGAAAGGTTTTTGGAACCTATGGATTTGGAAAGGCTTTTGATTTTCGGAGAAAAATCAATTTCGGAGATTTGGAAAGCCCAGTTTGAGAATTATCGATTTTGGATAATCGATTTTGTGTAAAGGAGCTTTATATGTGATTCATACTAGGTGTATGATTTGAAATATATATAAGTGTATAGTATAAAGTGTTTTGAAAATGGCTCTGGGGAAAAAGGCGCTCCCTTCAATGAACTTCTTAGGAGTACCATAGGTTGGTATTGCCTTGAGCCCCAAAGGGGGGAGGCTCTAAAGTGGATCCTGTGAGGAAGGCTAGACAATCTGAAGTTCCTAAGGATTATTGGGTAGCGAAAGTCGAGGGCGCTGATGCCTACAGAGGCATTTGAGTTATGTTGTGACGACAGTGTAACTCGATATCGCTGCGATCTATTATGGACCATAGCGGAGTTCATGTGGAGGTGAGTGTCAACACTCTTCGTTTGATTTTGCTGGGAAGGCAATGTAACATCGGTAGACTACGATCTATGGTGGAGTGGAGAAGTTTCGTTCTTTTGGCATCGAAATTCAAGGGCGCTAATGCCTACCGTTATAAGGGTTTTTGCTGTGATAGCAACGTAACCCCAGATGTAGCTACGATCTGTAGCGGGTTCCATGGTGTAATCGAGGGGCGCGGAGGCCTACAGTTATCCATGGATTATGCCGGAATGGCAATGTAACCATTGGGTTAACAGCGACCATGGACGGGGGTGACGATTTCCAGAGCATTCTCACTAAAAGATGTTCCCTCTATTTTCAAAAATGTTTTCTATATTTTCAATAAAATTATTTTCCAAGTATTTTCAGCGGATATTGAAATGGGCTGCTAAGTACTTATAGATTTTTAGTCCTGCGTCTGATCAACATATGACCGAATTTTTGTGAGAACAAGGATGGACTTGTTGAGACATCAAGTTATAAAATTATTTTTTTATAAAACTATTTTGGCAATATTATATAGATTCTAAAGTGTTTTAAAAATGATAAAAGAGTGATTTATCTGATTTTAAGTATTAAATAAATTCTATCTTCATTACTTTTCGAGGACGAAAAGATTCAAGGGGGGAGGAATGTGATAACCTGGATTTTTGGACATTTGTAAATTGAGAAATTAGCTGGATTAAATTAGTAGAAATACTAATTTATAAGTTAAATAAATAATAATGATAATATATATATATATATATCCGGGTAAATAGTGGGGTGATAATCTTCCTAATATAATTATTTAAAATTGGCAAATTACCCTTTTTTTAAAAATAAATTAAATATGTGTTTGTTTAAATATATATATATATTTATATGAGTTGATTTTAATTGAATTTGAATTTGAAATTCAAAGATAAATATCTTAAAGTAAATTGGATCTAAAAATAATATATATATGATTTTATTTGTATAAAATTTGTTTTATATTATTTTCTTTTAAAAGATTTGCTAAATATAAATTAAGAAAAGTATTAACTAAATAGAAATTAAATATAAAGATTCATAAACATTTAAAAATATATTTACACATGCAAAATACAAGTGTTGAGATATTAGCATTTAAATTAACAAATGTAAGTAAATGAATAAGGTTTAATGACAAGTGTAATTAAGTTACTTAACAATTTAACAAGTGTCTTTTATATCTTTTTATTTTTCAAAATAATTAATAAGAGGTAATATAAACATTTTCATACCTATCTCTCATTCTCTATAATAAGTTCAAGTTCTAAAAAAAACCTATAACTCAAAAACCAGTAAATAGAAATCAAGAAAACAAAAGAATTCTCTTCACAAAATTCAAACCAGTAACAATTTCAAGTTTCTCAGTATCAAGCAACTCCTGATTCAATTTAAGCAAATCATTTCAACAACTAAATCAAAGACTCAGAGCAAGATCAAGTTTCCGGTTTCAAAAGATCAGCAACGTCCTGTTTTAAATCATCCCAGGCTTCCTCTATTGAATGTGAGTAAACTAAGCTTAAAAGAGTTTTAAATTGGATTCACGTGGTGGATGTTTGAAGTGAAATTGTGATGCATGTTTGCAATTATGTGTGCATGTTTGTTTTAAGCTGAATACATGTACATATATATGTATATAGAGAATTGTGTGTGCATATTTATATTAAACTGATGTTCTGTTTTGTGGTTCAAGCTTAAATCTGATAAAAATTATAAGTTCTTCCTTCCCGATCTTCTTCAGGATTTAATTTGTAAACAAAAATGTTTGTTTCATCAAGATATCAATAATAAAAATATTTTCAAGTTAAATCAGTAGTTGGTTGTAGCGAAAAGTAAAAGAACACGTAACTATGGAAATAATTTAAAATCCCAATCATAATAATTGTTTGCTTCAAGTACATAATCGTTTTTGTTTTCGAAATCTAGGATTTTTAAATTAAAATCATGAATTTTAATTGAGTAATTCGAGAGATATTGATTGATGAACGGAAATTGGGATTTCGTCGATTGCTGTTGATCGCGAAAGTTTTTAACTTTAGGGTTTTGGTCGAAGGAGGCCACGGGGTCAGCGAACATAAGGAATAGTTGATGGAATCAATAATCATCGAGGTGGCGGCACGAAGGGATTGTAGGGTTTTATTGTCTTATGGGTTCAACGATGAATCAGGAATCATCGTGACGGCGAGGATGGATCGAGCTTGACCGGAGTGGGAGGAAATGATGTGTGAGTCAGAGATGATGATTTCTGGTGGATCGGCGTAATCTTTTGTGAACTAGATCAACGAGGCGAGGAGTTTTCATCGATAGGTTTGGGTTAGAGGGTGTTTCGTCAAACTCGAATTTGATTCCGGTCGACTTCGTTGAACCTGGATGGTTGAAAAGTTTGGGAGGATCATGGGTGGTGCGCTGGTGGTCGCGGCCGTGATAGAGGATGACCGGAACGTGTGTGCATGTGCACCGGTGCACTGTGGTATCTGAGTATTCGAAATTGAGAGGAAGCATGGATCTTCGGGTCGAGCTTGGGGAAGGTTGTGGTTGGTCTCAGGGGAAACAGAGATGAGGGGAACACGGGAATTGGCTTGAGGATTTTTGAGTTTTGCTCGGGTCTTTCTTTTGATAGATATAAGGTTCAAAATAAAATTAAATGTTCAAGTTTTTTTCAAAATAATATAAAGCAAGTTTAGACTATTTTCTTAAATAAATATTTATTTAAATGTTGATAGATAAAAGTGAATATTTTATTTAACTTAAAAATTAATTAAGTTAAGTTTTAAGTTTATTTAAACTTTTAAATAGTTTAATTAATTAGTAAATTTAGAAGATAAAAATGTCTAATTCATTTGTTACTAACAAATTTTATTACAAGGTTTAAAAAGGGGTTTCAAACAATGATATTGATCAAGTTACCAAGGAAGACTCAAAGTTGAATTTCAAAGATAAATTGTTTTAAGATTAGCTGATTTGGTAAATAATATATTGGGAAATTATGAAATCAAATCTCTAAGTATTTCAAAAAAAATTATATGAGTGACGAGTTAAGATAAATGTTTTTTCTTTGTTTAATTAGAGGTCAATGGAAGGATCATTAATTAGTAATTAATGGGTAATTACTAAATGAGATTTATTAATTAATAATGTATAATCACTTAGAGTAAGTAACTAAGGGATAATTACTAGAGAAAGAGAATAATTACTTTATGGAAGTAATTAAGTATTAATTACTTAATGTGATTAATTAAAGGTCTAATTAATGTAAGTAATTAAAGGATAGTTAATTACTAAATGTAAATTAATTAAGAGTAATTAATTAAGGAGATTAATGAAAGGTTAATTAATGGGAATGGTTAAGGCTAATTAATCTATGTGGTAATAAATTGGGTTGTAATTAATAAATGTTAAGTAAGCAAGGTTTAGGTAATCCAAATGATTAAAGTTAGTAATTAATTTAATTAGGGATTAATTAAATTAATTAGGAATTATATATCTATTAAATCTTTCTTATGGATGATTGAATGATATTGGATGGATTGGACTGTTGTCGTCTCTGATGGCGATTGAGATGTGTTGTATATGATGGGTTGAACCTTAATATTATGGGTCATCTATCGATGATGAATTTTTGTGTGGTATGATATTCCGAATATAAATTGATTTGTATCCACTTAAATAAATGCGATTAAGATAATATTGAATTCGAAGAGACCGGGGTCGGGTATATGTAAATACCCGAAACCACTTCGATTTGTAATCTAAAAATCTTATAAATTGGATATGCGAGATTAATCGGGCTGGAATGGAATAAGTTAAGTAACCAGGACATTTAACCTGAGAACTGTTGTGGGTGATAAATGATTGACTATAATAAGTAAGAACTCGTAGAAGGTACGAGTTACACTGGTAATGTACATGAGTTATATAGTTTGGTATTTCATACTATATGGATTTACTCATGCTGGTTTCCAGCCTGACCCAGGTATTACTTTGATGTAATGCTCGGGTCAGACCGAGTATTACAGATTTTCAGGTGAGGACGTTCTAGAGCTTAGGTGGCGAGCTGGATGATAGGAACGTATGGAATGCATTCCGCTGTGATATTGTAGTTCATCTGGGACATGTTGATTTTATCTGTCCTGTGTTATGTGTAAATGTTGTAACTCTGATATAAATAAATGTAAATTGACAGATACAGTTTTCTTTTTTATAACTATTATTATTTGATATTATATTTTGATCCACTGTGAATGTGAGATTCTGTGGCTTGTTTTCTATTTCTTCTTCTACCTCTTTTCTTCTTTTCCTAACTATCTGGAATTTTTGGGATCGAAAACTCCGGGTCGTTACATAAAGTATTGGTGTGGTAAAATATCCTGTTATGGATTTGAGTAATTGAAATTTGTTTCCAAATATTGAAATATTGAGATAAATTTTGAATTATATATTTGAAAAGATATTTCAAATAAATAAATTGGAAGATAATTATAATATGGGCCTTGTGACTGCTTATGGATGTTATTTGATAGTTAAATAACTGATTATCAAATATTTACCAATTTCATTAATCGTTTCGAAGAGACCGGGATCAAATTTAATAATCCAAAATCCATTTCGATCGGGTTTGAACATTACGAATGGGCATCGTGAAGATAGTGAAGACGGTGATTCAGTTTGTCCAGACCCAGGACAACTTATATGGACGAATGCTATCAGAACATCGTTATTTGGGGACGATGAGCATTCTAAGTGGAATTGTTTCTTAAAAGATAACTTTTAGCCTCAAGCCTCATCAATTGAGAATGACTAAAACAGGAGAGATGCAGCAAGGCTAAGTGGGTTGCACCCAATTAGGGTATGTTATCATTTTTCTAGATATCCCCAGAAATATTTATAAATTATGGATATGGTTATGCTTGAAAGAGGAGCGCTCGATTTTTTTTAAGGGTGGGAACACCCGAGGTGATAACATATTCGGTCTATCCAGGTTAGGGGTAGGCCGGTCTTGTGTAGTAGGGGATCCCGGCGAAGTCCTCGGTACATTTTTCTAGAGGAGTACTGTGATGGGCGGTACCCTAGTATCCCAGTCATTGTATGGGATCCATTCTCCAATATGAGCCTTTACGGTTTTATTTGTAGAGCCTAATATGCTGGAATTTTGTTAATAAAACAATTTCGGCTATTTGAATATTTGGACTTAGGCACTATTATAATATCAACTGATTTTTCTATAAAATGTTTTGGTTGTCGTAAAGGAAAAACCCGTTATGTTTATGTGTGACGCAGTCCTACTAGATACTTTTGTTTTTCAAAGAATTTTAATAACTCTAATAATTAAAATTGAGTGTGTTTTCTCAAACTAGTTTTTCAGACTGACTCGGGTGTTATTTTATTATAATACTTGGGTCAGACCGAGTATTACAGAGAATTAGGATAGGATGTTGTGGAGCCTAAGAGACGAGTTGGATAGCAGAGACGTATCTCTGTACCTAGTTTATTTTTCCGTTGTATGAGGACAAGTTACTATAACTGCCCAGATTGATGTACGGATTATTGTACTCTGATGATTGTAAGTTTATAAACTGTTACAGATTCTTTTGTATAAAAATCTGTTATATTATATTTTGTTCTACTGCGATTGTGAGATTCTGTGTTATTGTTTGTTTTCTTCTATATGCCTCTTCTTCTTTAACCTAGCTATTCGCTCTTTCGTACAATTTGGCTTGAACAAGGATGAATTATTATCAACTCAAAGGGCACGGAACTACGCGTCGCTACAGAAATGGAATTTGATATGCCCAGAGATAAAAAGAAAATCTTAGACGAAGAACTTATTAAAACACAAGAATCTTTGTCTAATGTATCTTCTCAACTCATCATGCTATCAAATTAAATCAAAGTTCAAAAAGAAAAGAATTTGACATTAGCATCAGAAAATCACGATTTACAATCTAATGTCAAAATACTTGAATTTAACAATACTATTCTCGCAATCGAGTTAGAAAATATAAGAACTGTTTCTAACTTTTATAGATGTAGAGAAACTCTCTCTAAAATCATTAAAAGCTCTCAAACTACTTTTAGTAAGAAAGGGTTAGGATATACGAATTCCTCAAAATTAGTTCAAAGAGGATTAATTCACCGTATAAAAATTTCAATATACATAAGAATTTTGTAAAAGCAATACCAAAACCAAAACCAAAGGTTTTCACTCCAAAGAAGGATATGTGCAACAAAAATACTATAAAGATTTGGGAAACAAAAACTAATAATAATTCAATCAAAAATAAGTATATCAATTCTTTTATAAATTCAGTTCATAAAAATGAAAATTATACTTATAAAGGGAATTTTGAACCCTCTTGGGTTTGGTTTCCTAAGATCTAACTCTTTGGGCCCTAATAAAAAGTGGGTACCAATGTCATCTTTATGTTTTTGCAGGTACCAACTATGAAAAGAAGAAAGTGGATACTTGATAGTGGTTGCTCAAAACATATGATAGAAAACAAAGATATGCTGACTAACATTATCTGCTCAGATGGAGGATCTGTTAAATTTGGAGATAATTCCAAAGGTTCTATATCATTGGCAAAGGTGATGTGAGCAATAACAGTACATCTAACTTACATCTTATTGCAAATGTCTTACTAGTTAAAAATTTAAAACACAATTTGCTTAGTATAAGTCAATTATGCGATAAAGATTTTAATATATCTTCTTCGGAAAATAAATGTAATATATTTGCTCGAAACAAGAATCTAATTTTTGAAGGAACTAGAGAATAAAATATATACATATTAAATATGAAAGTTAATCATAACACAAATATGTGTCTAGTAGCCTAGGAAAAAGATCCTTGGTTATGACATAAAAGATTTTGTCATATAAACTTTAAACCAATAGGAAAATTATCTAGAACTAATTTAGTAAAAGGTTTACCTAAAATGAATTTTAAAGTAAACAATATTTGTGATGCTTATTAGTTAGGAAAATTAACTAAATCTACTTTTAAATCAAAGAAAATTATTTCTATATTACAACCACTTGAATTATTACATTTATACTTTTTGGACCAACCAAAGTTCAATCTATAAATCATTATAAATATGTTCTCGTAATTGTGGATTATTTCTCAAGATATACTTAGACAATATTTATGAGAAACAAAAGTGATACTTTTGAAAATTTTGATATCTTAGCTAAGAGAATTCAAAATATTAAGAATATAAAAATTAAAAACATTCGAAGCTATCACGGTGACGAATCGATAATGATATTTATGAAAAATATTATAATGAGAAAAGAATTGTTCATAATTTTTCATTTCTTAGAACTTCGCAACAAAATGGAGTTGTAGAAAGGAAAAATAGAACACTTCAAGAATGCGCTAGAACCTTATTAAATGGAAGCACTCCACCTAAACATTTTTGAGCAGAAGATGTAGCAACTATTTATTATGTTTTAAATCGAGTGTCCGTTAGACCATTAACAAAATATACTCCATATGAACTTTTTAATGGAAGAAAGCCTAATATATTATATTTTAAAGTTTTTTCGGTTCAAAATGTTTTGTATTAAATACAAAAGACCAACTTGGTAAATTTGATCTAAAATCCGGATACTCGAAACGAAGCAAGGCATATAGAATTTATAACAAAAGACTAAATAATCAAAGAAACACTTATGTTTCATTTGATGAAAATTTTCAATTTAATAATAAAAATGAAGATGAATAAATGATTCCTAAATCAAATATCATAGAAAATGATTCCTAAATCAAATATCATAGAAAATGATATTGAAAATATTGAAATTAATATTGAAACTGAAAACTATAATTTACCTAATGAAAATGAGATTCGATCTTCACCTAGACTTCTTAGAAATCACCCGACTGAAACTGTTATTAGAGAAATAAAATCTAATGTAAGAACTCGAAATCAACTAAATCAAATGGGCCATGTAGCTTTCCTATCAAACATTGAACCTAAAATGCTAAAGAAGCCTCAACTGATGATTACTACACTATAGCTATGCAAGAAGAGTTAAATCAATTTGAAAGAAACAAAGTTTGGGACTTAGTCCCTAGATCTAGTAATTAAATAATCATTGGTACTAAGTGGGTTTACCAAAATAAAGCCGATGAGCAAGGAAATATTATTCAAAACAAAGTTAGATTAGTTGCTCAAGGTTATAATCAAGAAGAAGGAATAGACAATGAAGAAACATTTGCCCCTATAGCTCGACAAGAAGCAATACGAATTTTATTATCTTTTGCATGTTTTCAAAACTTTAATTATAAAAAATGGATGTTAAATCGCTTTTCTAAATGGTTTTATAAAATAAAATGTGTGTGGAGAAAAACCACCTTTATTTACACATGAAAAATTTCCATACCATGTTTATAAACTAAAGCAAGCTTTATACGGTTTAAAACAAGCACCTCATGCTTGGTACGATCATCTTAAAAGTTATCTTATAAATTATAGTTTTAAAGTTGGAAAAATAGATTAAACTTTTTTTATAAAACAAGACAAAAAGATATTTTAATTATACAAGTTTATTTAGATGACATCATATTTGGTTTCATGAACAAAAAATTATGACAAGAGAATTTGAATTGTCTCATATGAGAGAACTTTCATATTTTCATAGATTGCAAATTAAACAATTAAATTATAGAATTTTTATCAATCAAGAAAAATACTGTGATAATCTTATAAAACGGGATCGGATCCTTACTATACTTAATTGCTAGTCGTCATGATATAATGATGAGTCTATGCATGTGTGCACGATTATAAGCAAATTCCAAAGAATTACATTTGCGGGCAATGAAACGAATTTAGAGCAACTTAAGTAAGACTATAGACTACGGTCTCTTTTACCTGAAAGAATGTCCTTTTGAGTGAGTATCATATAGTGATTCTGATTTTGGAGGATGTTGAACGGATCGAAAGAGTAAAAGTGGCACTTGTTATTTCATTAGACAATCCTTAGTATCTTGGTTTAGTAAGAAACAAAATTGTGTTTCACTTTCAACGTGTAAAGGGGAATATGTTTCTGCTACTTTGGCATATGCTCAAATAATATACATGCAGCAAACACTACAAGATTTTGGTATAAATCTATCTAATCAACAATTTATTGTGATAATACGAGTGCTATAAATTTATTGAAAAATCATATAAATCACTCCAGAACTGAACATATTGATATTCAACATCATTTTTTTTCGTGATAATATAGAAAAAGGAAATATTTCTCTTGATTTTGTACCATCAGAAAATCAAGTTGCAGATATATTTACTAAACCTTTAAATGAAAATATTTTCTTAAATTAAGACGTGAACTAGGAACTATTTCTTTACATAATTTATAATTCGATATTAAAGTGTAAGAATAAAAAATAAATAAAAATTTAAATGAAAAAAAATTGGACATGATGGCATTTGAACATTGTATCCATAGGAGGAAGTCATATGTCTTTTCAATTTTCTATTGTGTTACATGATTTAAGACATTACATTATGTTTCTTTTATATACGGCTAAAATCCTTTCATACTTTTTAACCTTACATTTTCTCTTAGCTGAAGTTTTCTAAGGAATGTTAACCATAAAATAAAAAATTTAAATAAATAATCAATATAGTATTTATATACGTGGACATAATTTTCTTAAATGCATATAAAAACTTCAAGAAAAAAATAAACATTCTCTTTACAATGTCATCTCAAGAAAGTTTCGATCTCTCATCGATCATTTTCAGCACTCCTACTATGGATTCATCAAACAAATCTACTCCGGTATATATTCCAGTGAAGATCACTCCATCTCTGAATCATCATATTGGATATACACCTAACGGGAAACGAGCTAAGAAAAGCATAGATTTTGGTCCACCATCCACTGAAGAGAAAATCAACGAAATCCATCACTACTAACGTGAGACTTTAGGTTTACAGCATGAGATGTATTATGAACAAAAACACAATGGAAGACGATTAAATTCATTGAAAAATTCACTCTCAAATTATGTGGAATGTCTCCTAAGCAAGGTGTGCACAATCCTTCTCCCCAACGACCTCACGTGTCTTCGAATTCTTGGAAACAAGGTGCTCAACATAATGTTTGGTCGCCTATACATCATTTACGTGACATTACCAAAGTTGAACCAAGCTCAGACGAATCTAAGACTTAGGGAAATTAAAATCTATATTTTTATGTTTATAAAGGTAATATTGTAATATGGATAAGTAACGTGTTTGTTAAAATGAAAATTATGTTTATTTTAACATGAGAATAAATCTTGAGAAACATATATATTTATATGTATATATATATATATAAACTTATTTGTTAATTTATTTAAGAATAAACTAAAAAGAAGCTTGACCACAGCAAAGCAGCAGTTTCAACCGGCTGACCAAACGGACTCAATCGACTGAACATTCATAGAAATTTAAAATTGTTTCATAATTCAGTCGATTAAGTAACCCCAGTCAGCCTACTGGAATATATCAAATTTGAACTATATTTTTGCGGGTTAAACTTTTCTACACATCAGCCATCTGAATCAACATCACAACTGACTGAATATTCAACACTGCAACATACAACCTAGAATTCAATCGCCTGACCACCCCATCAGCCGACTGAATTATGGCATTTTTAACTAGAAACTTGCGGGTTCAATTATCTGCATTTCAGTCGACTGTCTTAACCTTTTCAACTGACTGACCCGTCAGTTTTCAATATTTTAAAAATAGATCTGCCCATTCTCCAACACACTTATTCATTCAAACCCTATATAACTCCCATCTACCCATTCACTCTTACCTTATCTAAACACTGTCTATTCAAAATAAACCAAATACAAACCTCAACTTCATCAAAAACTTTAATTTTTCATCCAAATTTCATAAACCAAATAGCCCCAAGATCAAAAGGAGCATGGGAATCAACAACAAGGCCTTCCGAGAGCCAAATTCGAGTTTGGTTGCATAATGAGATAGTGGTCAATAGATTCAACACCATGATAAATTCAAAGTTATTCAAAGGAGATTTTATCAAATTTCCCGATTTCAACGGCTATGCAATTAGAGAAATTGTAACGACCTGTTATTTTTCACTATTCAAATCGGCAATAATCCACACATGTCGGAGTTGAATAATACAAAATAACATATTGTATTAAAAATTCGGAGCAAATGAAATCAAATCACAGAATCACAGACATAGAACATCAGAATATCTCACAGCGGAAAATAAATACCATAGTAGTTCATGAAGCTACTATCACAAAGTTTCAAAACCAAATACAAAATACATAATATCTGTCTGAAAGTAAATACGACATCAATCCCAAATACAAAGAAGTCCACTAATACAAAGCTGACAACAGAACAACAGAACTGAAATATAGATAACTAGATAGGTTGATAAATCTCCAACGATCCCAGACCTCTAGAGAGTGGAAATCCAAATCTATGAATAAACTCAGGCTGACCCGAGCGTAAATAAAAAGAAAACACTCGAGTCAGGACATACATACTTATCCAATGTAAACCAACTCAAGTGAACTGTAGTAAAGGTACAAGTAACTTAGAAGATGCCTGAGACCGTTTATCCTCTAAGGATCCGTTAAATTATTTACTATGTAGTAGTATACGCTATTATAATAATGTCTAATAGTAAAATAAACATACTTTTAAATAGCATTAAGGCTTTACATTTTCCACCTTAACATGTAATAGTCCCAATAGTCCATCCAGTATCAGCATTTCTCCAGATCGGGAGACTACCCTAAATACTCCACTGGCTACGGGAGAAATCCAAACTCATAGTAAAGGCTCGGTATAGTAGGTGACATGGCACACAAGGCAATGCCAGAGTAGATATACTAATTATGACACTTGGGCTGGTGGTAACGCAGCAGCCACATACGCCCACCGCAGAACACATTCCCAAAATCGAAGGGTGGCCACCAAACAATCACAAGTAATATAATAGTGTCGAAGAAATGCGTCCGCTTCGAGGTGCGACCTCAACTGGCCCGAGACCGCTCCTGTTTTAGCCACCTTATGCCAACTCACGGGAGTTGGGTCCACGTAACATACCACAAGAACATCGCCACCATCCTACTTCGTTTTGGAATCTCCACCGCGTACACAGTTGTCAAAGTGGTTTTCAGTATCGACAGAGAGTATGCCAGATATCCGATCCCGGTCTCTTTGCCAACCAATCGTTACTATAACCCATGGTTATAACTTTAAAAATAATACTATACTTCAAAATAAAACATCATTTCAAATTCAAATCATTATCAAATAAAAATTATATCATTTCCAAACCATTTCAATACCAAAAATATCAATCTTTCAAACTTCTTTTTCAAATCATTATTTGAAATTCAAATCCAAATATCCAATTTAAGTATCTTTTAAAACCCAAAGATAGCATTCATTTATTAAAATTCGAACCCCCTTTTTAAATGATTCATTTCAATTTAATTTGTTCATTTAAATCATTTTAAAAGTGGCTTTATAATTCTTTCAATTCAAGAATTCAAATTTCAAAGTTTCAAGTCATTCTGAGATCATTTACTAAGCCAAAAATCATATTTATTAAAATTTCAGCTTTTGGCAGCATTTAGAAAAAGCTGTTATAAGTTATACTTGAAAACATTTTAATTCAGCAAAGACAGCACTTAAAAACTGCTGTTAAAACTCAGTTTTTGTTAAATTTTAGTTAAAACAGCAAAGACAGCATTTCCAGAAATGCTGCGGTAGCTCAGATTTCAAAACAAGGTTTTAAATTGATTCAGCAAAGACTGCAGACCACTGCAGCATTTTTACAGAAATGCTACAGTAGACCCGAGTTCAAGTTTAGCCTATAAGTTCAACTACAGCAACTACAGCATTTCAGAAATGCTGTAATAGCTCTTTTTACACAGTTTTTACTTCAATTCAGAAACCATAGCATTTCTGAATGCTATTAAAAGTGATTTCCAGATTTTAGTGTATTTTCAGCAAATAATAAACTTCATTTTAAACCTTCTAAACATTTTAAAATTATAATTTAACATTAAAAATGTTCATTAACATATCATTAATATATTGTTTTTATCAAAATAAATTCCTTATAATTAAATCAAATTTCAACAAATTCCTTTAATAAATTCAAGTGTAAAATTTTCAATTCTTCACATTTTTAAATAAACAACTTAACACTTAAATTTTCTCCATTTTTTTTCAAATAAATTTAATTTCCAATTTTATTTATATAACTTAATTTATTTAACTAAAATTCCAATTTTCCACTTGAGATATATTACAAAAATTCAATGCAACTATTCAATTTTTCTCACATTTTAACTTATAGAAAATTCCAAAATTTCTTTATTTAATATTAAAAATCTAATTTAATCAAATTTTAATGTATATATACACTTTTAAAATTACTTAAAAATTTCCAAAAAATTTATAAAAATAACCACGGGCCTGTATATAGTTTTCTAACCTAGGTCAAGTAGTATGGATATATATCATTTCAATCCGCAGTTTACAAATAAAAATCCGGGTTCTATCATTTCAAACCCGCAATCCCAAGTCAAAATAAATAATTTAAAAACCGTTCAGGCCTATCATTTCAGCCCATAACGATTTTTCCCTATTCTAAAGTCTGTTCGGGTATGTATCATTTCAACCCATAGTGATTTCTAATCTACAGGGAACTTGCAGTGTGATATACAGATATAAATGAAAAGTAACAACATATAAATAATTAACAATTGATATGTCATGAATTTTTAATAGATTAACATCATATAAAATTAATCATAGGCAGTTTATAACATAATATAAAATTTTCTACACATTCAGTTGTTTTTGTTTCACAACTGCATAAGTATGAACGTCGTGTGAGTTTTACTCACCTCTAATTGTTGAAGATTTTAAAACCAAAAGCACAACAGAAAACCAAGCACGATGACACGACAGTGATTTGAGTGGAGAGCGAATCCAAGCTACAACTCTTGTGTACAACCCAAAACAAAAAATCAAACAAAACAATTTCAATACAAAACGAAATAACTTTGGAATAAAAGCGAATACGAATACCAAACTTTTTTCCTTGCTTCTCATATACTATGTACGGCCTAGGGGTTGCATAGGGTCAGGTTTTGGTCAAGTTTTAGGCTCGGGTTTGGGCTAGCATGGCTCGGTCAAGATGGTGAATAATGGTGGAGTTATGAACATGTGAAGGTGAAGGGGTTTCTAGGCAAATTAGTGGAAAAGTGGTCAAACTAAGGCTAGGCCATGGATGGTTAGGCTCGGTCAGAGGGTCCAGGTGGTAGATCAGGGGCTGGAGTGATGAGGTAGGGTCTGGACAAGGTAATGATGGCGTCCAAAGATGGTGGTGGTGATGGAAAATGGAGTGGTGATCAACTAGGTGCTCGGCTATGCATTGTTTTGGACATTGTTTGCATTTTTGGTGAAGTTTGGCTTCAAGGAGGGTTCAGCCATGGTCTAACCTAAAGTGGTGGGTGGTGATGATGCCAAGGAGGAGTGGTAAGGGATGGTGGTTGTGGCTATGGTGAGGAGGCCATGCAAATAGAAGAGAAAACAAGGCAAAAAAGTATGAAAAAAATGGAAGAAAAGTGTAAAAGGGGAGGCCATTACCAAGGAAGTTTTGAAGAAGCCGTGAGAAATGAGAAGTGCTAAAGTTTTTCACATGAAAAGTAATTATAATACACGGCTAAGAATTATAAATGTACGGCCAAAATGTAAATTAATGAGGAGTTTTGAAAATGAAGAGTTTTGTAACTTTTTAAACCTTTGGCATTTCCATTTCCTTTTTAATTTTATATAAACAACATAACTCAGAAATATACTTTACAAACAGAAACTAAGTAAAAGTATAAGAAAATAAATAATTAATTTTATAGAATATATAAAAAGAATGAAAGAAATTACTTAAAAATACAAAACAGTGTCCAGAAATTACAAATAAATCACTACTAGTCTTGGAAAAATATACACTTCATTTTAAAAATATTATGAAGTGAAACTTTGAAATAAAATAATTAATTTATCATTTCCAAAATAAAATAAATAATTAAATTGGAGAAAATAGAAAAAGGAATAAAGAAATTGTTTAAAAATAGCAAACAGTACATAAAAATTACAAGAAAATTACCAATGGCTTTGGAAAATTATTTACTTCATTTTAAAAATATTATAAGACAAAATTTGAAAAAAATGATTTTTAAAACATTTCTAAAGTGAAATAAATAATTAAATTCATAGGAAATATCAAAAGAATTGGAGAAACTGCTTAAAAATAGGAAACAGAACCTAAAAATTTCAATAAATTACCCTTAATTCTAGAAAAATTTCTACTTCACTATAAAAATAATTTAAAACAAATAAAAATAAATTTCAAAAATATGGGGTTGTAACAGAAATAGTCGAAGCTTAAGCTTTCGATTCGCTCATTGGGTATGATTCTAATAATGTCAAAATCTACCATCTTTTAGTTAAGTATTTCTTTGCAAATATGAATCTCGACTACCAAGATCCCTAAAACAAAGATGATTGCATAAGGACATTGGTATGCAGAGTACAGATTTATTTACCTCTTCAACGATTAGGCCGTATACGTCAATGTCCATCTGAAGGGTTAAATATTGACGATATTAAGGTTGATATGTATAATCATGATGAAGTATTGCATCTCTTCTTATCGGATGATTTAACCATTTTGAAATCTAGTGCCTTACATCCGAAGGCACGAATCATCCATCGTGCGCTTATTCGATTGTTACAACCCTAGACTGAAAGTTACAAAAGGATCTACAAAACGGATTTTCAAGCCATATATGCTATTTACTCATTCCAACAAGTAAATTGGAGGAAAATAATATAGGATGAATTTATCACCATCACTCACAAGAGAAGCTACAAGACGACTCACTATGGAGCTTATATTCTGCGAATTCTACAAAATTTTGGAATTCCATTGCTAGATTCCGTTTTCATGACCATCGGAGAGCTTAACTTGAAGACTCTAAGTCTAATGGTTCATCCTAAGCATCCTGAACACCAACAAATCATTAGCTTTCAACAATGGGTCGCTAATTGTAACCAAGGAATCAATCAACTAAGAGACACAAATATCGCTTCTTCCTCCTCTCAAGTTTCTCAACACGAAGAAGACGATGACGAAATTCAAGAACTTCAAGTTGATGTGCCTCCAAAGCAAGCTCTTATGACATTATTGTGGAATCAACTTGGTCTAAGTTTAGCTAATGTGGAAAAGAACGTTTCCAAAACTAACAAAAAGCTAAACTCAATCAAAGGCTTTTTAAATAAAATTTCGAAAAAGGTCTCTTGTTCTGGGTCCTCTTTGACCGGTGTTGCTGAAATCCGACCCCATTCTCTTGGACGACTTTGGAAGAAAAGAAGAAGTACAAGATAGCAAGGAATTCTAGAATATATTTTCTTTTTTGTTTGTTGGTATTTCATTCATGAAAAACTTGTAGTACTATAATTTCGTTTAGAATATATTCTTGTGTGTTTGTTGTGCCTCGAAGTTGTTGTGCCTCGAAGTTGTTGTGCCTCGAAGTCCCTAGGTAAGATGGCCATTTATTTATCATTTCTATATGCTTTTATGTGTTTAATGTTTATGATGTTTATTTATGGCACACTTTCTATTTGCATATCCTATCTATACGCTATATGTCCATATTTCTCATACCAATTATGTGTTCCTTTTTATCGATGACAAAGGCAAAGAATATGATTGATAGGGGCAGTATTCAGCCATGGGGAGTAAATTGCCTTTATATATTTACAAACTTACATAGTTGTCATCATCAAAAAGGGGAGAATGTTATAACCTTGATTTTTGATGTTTTGATTGTGACAACTATATACGCAAATATTATATGTATTAACCATATTTGCAGGAGAAGATACCGTAGATAGAAGCTTCAGCAATATATTTAGTCTATGATCTGATTCTAGTAGTGAATTCATATTAAAATCTCTCTGAAGTGGTATATGCACGCACATGCAATATAAAAAATTTCAAATCATAGTTCATATGCTAAAAATTTTTGTAACACAGTTCATATACAAAAGCTTTTCTAAAAAATTCTTTGATATGGCAAAAAACATGAAATTCAACTGGTTGAATAGTCTAGTTCGGTCGACTGAATGCTTTGCGTGTGCATAACCTATTTTGAATATTCAGATGGCTGAAGTTAATGATTCAACAGATGAATTGCATGACTTTTGCATTATTTTCTTTCTGTCAATTATTAATCAATTCAGCTAGTTGAATTGTTCCATTCAGACGGCTGAATCTTCATAATGGCTATATTTTGAACATATACTTCATTTCATCAAATAGAAACAACTCTTGATTCAAGAGTTGCTTCCATATTCTTTCATGGCTACTTTTCACGAATGATCGCAACTCTTGATTTCTATATATAGCCATGAAATCCATTGTTTTAACCTACTAATTCTTATTCTAATTCTCATTCTTATTGTCTAATCAATCTTGCCATTTTCATTAAATATTTTCGTTCTAATCACTTGTTCATTCTAGCAAACTTCATTAGTGATTGAATAAACTTCCTATCTTCACGAATTACACGATATACCACAAAGGAGAAGATTATAGGAAGAGTGTACTTTATTGACTTATCAGTGCTACTTAAGAGCATGCTTAGTCATAAACAATTTTACTATTTGTATTGGAAGTCTTGTTCGGTTTCTCAGACGGTTGAAGTCCTATTATGTTGCTTAGGCGATAGAAGTAATGTTCGGTTATTTAGGCGGTGTGATACATGTTCCTCCAGGTCAAGTGAGGGTTGATAGTTAAATTCCAGAAGGAGTCTGGGACTGGACGTAGAACGAGAAGTTCAAACTAGTATAAAAATCACTGGTGTCATTTACTTTATTTTTTGCTTTTATATTTATATTTCGCACTAGTAAATAGTTTAGTTAATATTCCATATTTCACGATCCGTAGTCACTTTCACTTTTGACATCCATTTGAAATAATTTAAAAGTATTATGATTTGCAAAAGCAAGTAAAATTCCAATGGCCTCTAATCTAGCTATAAAGGGAAAGGTTTCATCAACATCTATAACATCCTCCTGATTATATGCTTGAGCAACTAACCACGCTTTATTTTTGGTGACTTATTCTTGTTCATTCATTTTATTTTTATAGACCCACTTAGTTCCTATTATAGTTTTATTTTCAGGTCTTAGAATTAATTCCTAAACATCATTTCGGGCAAACCGATCCAGTTCTTCTTGCATAACAAGAGTCCATGAATCATCTAATGATGCTTCCTTTGGATTTTTAGGTTCATTAGTTGAGATAAAGGCTACATTACCCATTTTATTTAATTAGTTTCAGTTTTTACGAATGACTCTATATTTCATAGAATATTCTATGTGGGATGATGTTTCAAATATCATGTCCTTTGTTTTTGGATATGAATTTTTGGAGTTATCATTATTTTCATTCTTAATTGGTTTCTTTATTTCCATTTGGATTAATATTTTGTTCTTCATTAATACTGGCACTATTTACTTTAAAATTTTCATCAAATGAAACATGTCATATTTTCTCAATGGTGTTAGTTCTGGTGTTAAAAACTCTAAGCTTTGCTTCTATTAGAATAGCCAATAAAAATTCTTATCTGATTTAGCATTAAATTTATCCAAATTATCTTTTGTATTTAGTATAAAACATTTACTACTAAGAACTCTAAAATATGATACTTTATGTAACGACCCAGAATTTTTATCAATTGATTTTGAAATATTTAATTTAGTTTAAACATTGGAATATTAGTTTTATAAGCCAGATAGCTTGAATTTCAAAAATAAGGATTATTTGGATATTTAATTGTCTAAATAATTGAAACTTGGATCTAATGTGAATAAAAATGAATTTAGAAACTTATTTTAAATTTTGTATAAATAAGTATGATAATATTTAACTTTTAATTTAGAATTAAAAGTAGTTTCGAAATCTTATTTAAATTCAATATAAATAAAAATGGAATGATAGACTTTTAAATTTAGATTTAAAAGTGATTTAAATGGGTTTCTTATAATTCGCTTTAATTAATGTGTGAAATTATCATTTTGGGACCCCGTCATGGATTTTGATGAAACTTGTGCTATTGGGTTCACAATAGCAAATTGTTGCATGCCATCAAATTTCATGGTGACTGGACATGTCGTTTGGTCGTGCGAGCTCGAATATGTAAATTAATAAAAGGAATTTAAATTTATATAATTCAATTTTGGAAAGCTAACTTCTTTATATTTTGGAATTAGGTCCCGATAATAGTTCCATTGTGTTCGGAATAGGGGTATTTAGTGTAGAACGCTAGACAACGTGTGTCGGTAGGAGTTTGAGATTTTCGAGACATATAGGAGTAAGATATTTTGATTTAAATAAAGTGATACACTATTTACACCATACCCTTTACCATTTAACCCTACCCTCCAACATACTCCCCATGCTTTCACTATACAACCCATACCCTTTCTCCATATAAAATCACTTTCAAACCAGAGAAAACGTTTCTCAATCCAAAAATCAAAATGCACCAAATCCAACGATCTACATTCATGGAGAGCAATCCGTGTAATTTCGGGCCAAGTATTCAACTAGAGAATGTTGCCAACGTCGAAATGTACGGTTGGATTGTTTCAGATCACGACGAGGCGGTGGCAGCACCTCGATGAATAGCAGCAGCGTTTTTCTCCGATTGTGGCATCATCGTGGAGTGTGGGCCCTTGGACTCTGAAATGAAGTTGTAAAGGATGAAGAGGTCTAGGCATAGCCAGAGTTTGGTGAAGTGAAATCGCTTGTGGCGACGGCGAGAGGAGGGTGTTTTGTGTTTGTCATTCTGGAAAAATTAGGGCAAACGGCGGTGAAACTTGGGTGTGGCCAGTGGCATTGGAAGGAGGGGAGGCTAGGCAAGCGTGGGCCACGATGTGGCCACGTTTGAATGAGAACAAGAGAGAAGGGTTAGGTTGGAGGGATTAACGTTGATCGAGGTTAATAATTTATTAAGTGTGATTAGTAAATATAATATTATTAAAGTAGAGAATCTTATAAACGTGATAACATGCTCATTTTAGATCGGATTTGAACATAAAAAATTGCATTTCGCTTAAATCAGCATGAACTACATTGTATTGGATTAACAGGAATTAGAGCATGTGGAATTTTAATGCTTAATTCGAACTTCGTTCGAATCGACACAAAATCAGAAACGCTTCAGCGAGAAATAGAATTTTGGTGAGTTAAACGTACCTTTTTGGTTAACAAGCAATGTTATATAGATGACAAAATTTTTAATTGGATATTTGGATGTTTATATGTTGATTGTTTGGTTTTGATGAATTATCAGTTTTGGAAGTGGTTAATATATAAAACCAAATGCAGGGAAACAAGTTGGAGGGATCCAATAGGATTCCTCATGGCTATTGAATTATATATATGTGTGTGTGTGTATATGCTGATATACACAAGTTGTAGTGCAGGAGGACATGTTAGAGGGATCCAACATGATTTCTCACCATTGTTGATTTTAATTTTCATAATATTCCTATCATAGTATTAAACCTGATTATTAGCCCTATTGATTATAACATTGTTACATGTTCAAAACTTAAACCACATAGTGACAGATAATAAGTATTGATATTAGTTAAACGTTGGGTAGCTATTGGCCTCAAAGTAGTATTTTAAAAATACCATGAATTGCTATTTAAGTTGGAGTTGGTTTTTGAAATAGGAAATGATTTTAAATCTGGAATTGGGTTTCAAAAATATTTTGTTTAAAGGATTTAGTTTCTTTCTACTCCAACCTTATTACATGTCTTATCTAAGTCATGTAGAAATGGTTTAAAGGATTTTTTTCTATTTAATGTTGTTTTAAAGTTATTTATTGATATTTTAATATTTTGAAAAGCTAATTATTTAAATAATTAATATGGTTTGAAATTAATAATAATAGTATATTAATAAGGTTTTTGAAATTAATTATTATTATTTGTATTAATATTGAAGATTTATTTATTATTATTATTCTATTAATAATGTTTGAAATTATTAATTATAATTTTTAAGATGTTTTGAAGTTAATAATTATTACTAATTCATAATGTTGTTGTTAACATTTATTATTATATATAGTGTTTTGATGTAAATGATTATTGTTTATTTATCAATGTTTTTGAGAATTATAAATAGAGTTTTATAAACAAATTTGGGGTTTATAAACGGAGTCTTATAAATGGTTTTATGGATTTATAAAGGGTTATAAATGATTTTAGAAATGTATAAAAAGAGTTTTAAAAATGGTTCCAGGAGTTTATATAATGGTCTATAAATGGCCTTTGAAATATATAAAGGAGTTTACAAATGGTTTTACAATTGTGTAAAAAGGAAATACTCCTCCATTATGAACATATTTATATGGTTGAGATAAGTATATGGATATTCTGTCAAGACCCGATTCTTCGAATTCCGAAAATCGACATTAATACGTCCACTTTATCAACTGCCGAACAATCGAATGCCGGAAAACCGAACCCTTAGGGTTTAAGAAGAAGAAAAAGATAGAAGAAGTAAGAAAGAAGAAGCAACAGAACAATATCAGAATCTCACAATCGCAGCGGAACAACATATAATAGATAAATGAATATCTTTAAATCAAAGGACTATGCATTTTATACATTACATCATCAGAGCCAATATACAACACAAAACAATAATGGACAGTTATATAAACCTGTCCTCACAACTAAATACACAGCGGAAAAGATAATATCATATACAAGTGATACGTCTCGCCATCCAGCTCGCCTCTTAAGCTCCACAGCACCTCCTGAATTCCAGAACATCCTGATAACCTGACTCTAGGCTGCCCGTGTGGAAAATTATGGGCACCCAGAGTTTAGGAAGGGAACAATAAACTCCAGGTCAGTCATGGGACTGGTGTGAGAACTTAAAACAGTTTATCTTTAAAAAAACAAACAAAGAAATATTTTAATATAGATCCGTAATGCTTTTAGAAAATGTAACTACCATAAGGCCTCCCGCCATACACACAATGCAAACGCAGAATTGGAGGAGATTTCTCCTTATGATAGTCAAACATGCTTGATATGAGAAAATTTCTTTGATATTATTACTATGAGTGCAAAGTGCAGGAAAACCTTTCGAAAGTATAATATAAATCTTAGCCAACATACGACCATTATCTTATGCCTACTATAGCTAACATCTAAACAGTGGGGCGCCACTATAAGTAAATGGCAGGATATACAACTAAAACTGAACAGGGCTCGTATTGTTTCTTGGAATTTTCCAACAAGTGGTCAGGCTAAGGAACTTCCTATTGCCACATGGGAAGGCCTCTGGCGGGACGCCTCGAGAACCTAACCGAATCTTTGCCAACAAAAGGCCAGGTTACCTCTGCAAAAATAGGTAACTACTGATACGAGTATGTCATCTTCCGGTTGTAAATAACCTTTATATGAGGATCCTCAATACCAACAACTACAAAGTAATAAATTGGCAGCAACAACATAGGTTAAGTATCTGGGCTCCATACCATGATACCACCTCTATCCAGAAGGAAATGAACATACCCTAAGGGGCGCTACCCCTTATAACCTTGCTGCATTCTTCCTGTTTTCGACTATTACGGGGTGTGAGGTCCGACGAAGTCTCGTCCACAAAGCTACGCTTTTCATAAAAGTCATGCTTTGATCAACAAATGATCAGCAGCACTTCGTATGCCACATTACCAATTTGGGAATGTATTACTAGTAACCATCAACTGCATAACCTCTGAGCTCGTACGTCTCAGAGAAGGGTGTTAAGATAAGAGAATAAATTCTCCTCCACCAACAGACTGTATTTGATAGAAACCAGCTTTACATCTCAAATTGTAACGTCAGACACACATCCATACAAGTCCGTTCCGGGATCAAACGGAACCAAAGGCACTACCAAAGAATATTCACTAATCACGTCCGGACTTCCCATCACAAAGGGTGATAAAATCTCTATATCGGAGATCAGCCGATGCAAAGACATTCGACGGTAGTCCTTCCATTTTCGAAAATATCCGGTCTTCAACACCGGTCTTCAAATGATATCCATTACAACGTATCACTATTCGAAATGGGATTTATGACCCAAAGGTCCTCTCCCGGCTAAAACGAATAACGAGCGCTTATTTTAAAATAAGTGTAGCATTCAAATTCAAGCAAATCACAACAAATACCCATTTAAAGGTAAATATTGGTAGTCGGTTATTTAACTATCAATAGATATGCACAACATCACCAGATTCCAAATAATTTCCCAAATTATTTATTTTCCAAAAATATCTTTACAAGATATATTTTTCCACACTTCAACCATTTGACAACAAATTTCAAATCACTTTTCACCTTTACAACTTTTAAAAACAAATTTCAAATCATTTTCCTTACGCGGAAACACTTCCAAATATTTATTCATTTTCACTGGAAATCTGCCGAGTTCAAATACTTTAAAATAATTTATAACAATTATCCAAAATATATCGGGAAAACAGTTTGAAATAAAACTATTTTTCTTTAAACACTTTACTTAAAATATTAGTTATAAAAATATTATACCAATATTACATATAACTTAAGTCCAAACTAATTTTCAAAATAAAAATTAGTAGATATAGTATAACTATTTAAATAACTATTTTCTAAAACAATTATTGATTAAATCTTAGAAATAATCATTTCTACATCAACTAAATAAATCTTTACTTAAAGGATTTAAAACAATTTAAGAAGTTAATTTCTCCAAAGTATCCTTTTCAAAACCAATTCTAGAATTATATATATATATATATGTATGTATGTATGTATGTATGTATGTATGTATGTATGTATATGTATATATGTGTATATATCTTTCAAAGCTATTCAGAAATTTTGATTCGGCTTTCTAGGGAGAATACACTTTCATTTCAAAATGGTTCATTTAAACCAATAAAATAAATCCTTACCGATTTACTATAAATTTACGCTCCAAATCCGTAAATTTATTTCCACGCTTCAAAAATAAATCAATGTTTATTTTTAAACAAATTTCCCTTTCCTTTATAAATTCCATGGTGAATTTAAATTTCCAAATATCCAATGATATACGAGTTTCAAATCGATTTCAAATATTCACTTTCAACTACAATTCAATTTTTCAATTGATTTCAAAAACAACAAATCAAATTCCATATTGATTTCCCCAAGAAATTAAACACCAAGTGAATTTCATTCAAATCTCAAATTGAAATCAATTTCTACTAAACCCCAAATCAATTTTCAAATTGATTCCAAATTCTTTTCAAAACAACAAATAAATTTCAAAGATGGATTTTTAAATTTATTTCCATTTAAAAATAAATTCCTTTTAAAGAATTTTTTTTATTTTTCAAACTCTTTAAAATCCGTATTTTGAATAAATTCTTCAACCTTTGAATAATATTACCCGAAATCCATTTATTAAAGCTTTTCCCATATTTTGAAATTCTATTCAATAAGATTAAAAAGAAAACTTTATTATTTTAGAATTCCTTCTTTTAAATTTATCCAATTCTCAAAAATAAATTTTAATATAAACTTTCAACCTAAATTTTCGAAAATCAAATTTTTATTTATTTCCGGTATCCAACGATACCAAAATTATATTCGGCTAAATTTTAGCCTTCAACGATTTCAATCGCAAAGATAATCACACAGAGATTATAAATAATCAACACACAACATTGAAACAAATTCAATTATTTGAGGAATCCAGTTGGATCCCTCCAACCTGTTTCCCTGCGTCCACAGATGTTAGCACAATACCAATCCCGTTTCAAGACGGGGTATCGCGGTACATGGGTTTATATAAAATATCATCCGCTATTATGCAGCGCAATAGGGTCTCATCCTCTATATAATGCGGGAAATCAACTTCAAGTACACATATAATACCAATTCCACTTCAAGGTGGAATATTGCGGTACATGTGTTTAATAAAATAACCTCCGTTTAATATGCGGCGTATAGGGTCTATTTCAATATAACAGATAGCAATCATCATTCAATCACACAATAAAGCAATTTTAAATTTAACTATTTAAAATTTAAATCGAAACAAATTCGATTGAGTGAGAAGTTCCCACCTTGCTTCCAATAGCGGTTTCAGCGTTTTATTCCGAATAAAATTGAACACGCGTTTAATTTTACCCAAAATTCACACTAACTCCAATCAATCTCAATCTAGATCCATCGCGTAGTATTCGTCCATACGAACCCATAGCAATCCGTTTCGTGCGAAACGGACCTCGTACGACAAAGATATGAAATTTTAAAGTTTGCACAATTTATAATATAATAAATTAACAATTTTTTTTCCATATTAAACCTCAACGAATCGGGGCTGTTGATTTTTTCCCATCAGATCCAGGCCGCATGTGCCCTCTTCTCCCTCCTCCCAGTTTCGAACGCGAGATAACCCATATGGCCGCCGACTTTTCCCTAATTAACGCGCAACCATCGCTCGATCTGACGTCGATCAGAGGCCACCACTTCGAAGCACGCCCCCTACTCCATGCTCGGCCATAGCCTTGCCAATCTCGGCGCCTCCAATGCCAAGAAAAACGAACCCAAACACCATAAGAACGCGGCCAATTTTGCGTTGATCCACCGCCCCGTTCTTGGTTATAGCCGTTGATCTTCTAGAGCTCGATTAGCTCTACATGTTTGTAGGTGAAGACTTCGCGTGAAAGTCGGTGAATTTAAAGAAAAACAAGGAGGAGGAAGCATAATCTTCGGCCATTGAAATTTCTATTAGTGGCGGCTAGGGTTCTAGTCCTAAGGTTTGAGTAAAAAGGAAAATGTGAGGTCCTTATATAGAAAATTGCCAAAACACAATTCATCCCGAAAATTTTCGAACTCCAATCAAAGCATGCCGTCTGGCGTTTACAATGTTTTACCCCTATTTCGAATGCAATGGAGTATATATCAGGAGCCAATTCGATCGTATTTGGAAGATAGGTTTTCAAATCAACTATTTAAATTAAGAATTCACTTAAACCCATTTCTACGCGTTTTAACTTGCACCGGACAAACCGTAAATCCGATTGACACGAAATTTGAAAACTTATAATAATTTAACATTACGGATCCAATGAAAATTGTTTCGTCGAAATCTGAGATTGGTTGAAAAATGACTATTTTTACCCGTCAATTAAATATTAAAATATTCAATTTCTACAAATTAACCTTTAATTCAATTCTAAAAGTTCTATAACATCATTCTAACTCCAATATGATTTAATACAACTTTACAAATCAATTTTAATCACATTAAACCCAATTTTCAATTATTTCTGTGATTTCAAATATTAAATTATCGATTTAATTATCCAATTAAATCTAGATATTTGAAATATAATATATTCGACTTACAAATTTTACGTGTTAATATTTAAAATCAAATAAATATACGAATTTCAAATGACAGAAATTCTGGGTCGTAACAAACTTCCCCCCTTAAAAGAATTTCGTCCTTGAAATTGCCAAGTAAGAAAAAGCCTTGAAATCCATTAACTTTTTAAAACCATTCGTTCAAATTAAATTTCAAATTCATCTAAACATTTTAACTTTTCCAAAATCCGATGGTTACACTTTTCTAGTTCAATTCCTACATTTTCATTTCAATTTAGAAATTGACTTTTCGTTAACAAAAACTTTCCAAAAGTTTTCAAAAGTTTTCTAGCTCCCAAAATTTACAGAAAATTTCACCAACGTCTCCTTTGCGCGGCTATCTCGGTACGACTACAAAAATGGCACCACGGCCCCCAGATTTCAAAAAGAAAAGAATACGCCAAGTGGCTGGACAAGAAAATCATCAAATTTCATACTGAAATTCATATACGTACCTTTTTGTCGAGCAATTCAATTTTTTTATCTTTGAAATTAAAATCCCATGTGACGCCCCACCTCTATACCCACGCTAGCCAAGAACACTACGGTGTAGTGCTGTCAACTAGCACGGAGAATAAGGCTGTTGAGGAGCGACCATTAATAGTTAGGCCTTATACTAGTATTGGTTATCTCAATGGGAGTGGTATATAAATATATTTTTTCTTTCATTTTTCATCTCTGATTTATATTCTCCCATCGAGATACCCCAATTCCAGTATAAAACGAACTACGATGGTTCGTAATAGTTTAGAACAGTAAATATAAAATATCACACAGATAATATAATGCGGAACACAAATCAAACAGAAAGTCTCATATATACAATAACTGATGTCAGTTACAATACATTTGATACAATACATATGACACGGTACATATGATACAACTACAACAGTCGACTAAGGAAGTTACATATACAAGTACATTAACGTATTTAATATACATGAATACATATCTTCCTATACAATTTTACAGACTACTACAAATGACTACGACTACTCCAAAAGATATGAAAGAACTTCATAGCTCTAGCAGCAACCCAAAGCAGAATATCTACAACCTGAAATACTCGGTCTGACCCGAGTATTAAATTCAAAAGAAAATAATACTCGGGTCAGTCTAATTCAAACTCAGTTATTAGTGCACAGAAGCAATAATAATAAAATAATGAATAGACGACAGTAATTAAACCAAATCAGAATGCAATTCAGAATATTGAATTGAAATAAACAAAACAGTTCAAAACATTTAAATATCAATTAAAATATTAAGTCGAGTAGGGATGCAGTACACGCACGCGTGCACTGCCTCGCCACTACAGCATATGGAATATGCAAAAGATCAATTAATCAAAACAAGATAGATATCATAAAACCATACCGTGTGGCTGCAGTTCACGCTTGCGTGCACTGCCGTGCCACTACAGTGATGATGTACCCATTGAATACCGTGTGGCTGCAGTTCACGCTTGCATGCACTGCCGTGCCACTACAGTGATGATGTACCCATTGAATACCGACAGCAATCAAAAACTGCAGAGGTCAAGTTTGGACGACATAAATGCGAACCCAAGTGTACACAATGGACGTACACTACTGGTTGCACATGAATAAAATGAAACTGGGGTGCAACATGGAACAGCACCAAGTAAATGGCACAAGAGACAGTATGATACAAATGCAACAGTGACTCAGAGCATAAACAGGAATGCAGCAGTGATGGATCCAAATGGAAAGTGTAACAACTTCAACAATGAAATGGTTTTGAATAACCATAAATGAATACTGCAACATGTACATGAAGACAGCAACTATCTATAGGTTCCAGTTGCAGTCAAATGGAAGAATACAACAGAAATGAAGGCACCAAATCAATAGAAATGAACACAGTGGCAACTACTTCAATGACACAGACCAATGCACAATATTCAAGTACAATGAACATGTACAAGTGAAGGCAGTGGCAACTGCAATAATATGCAGTGAACTCGAGAATGGTGAACCATGGAATACACATGAGATGCTATCCATTTACAGACACGAATTTCAGGTTCATGTAGACAGTGAACAACTTAATGGTACAATCACACAGGGGAGATTTCAAAGCCAACGGAAAATTTCAAGCTATAGCTAATGGCTAAAATCAGTACTTAGCAAAAGCAAGTCAATTTAGAATTCCATCAAAATATATTTTCACAAAGGCATCGCCGCAATATCAAGGGCATGATATGGAATGTGCACAGTAAGTGTACAACTAAATCAAGTACACATAGTAGTAAGAGGCAAGAAGATGGATTTGAAAAGAAACTCAAATGCAATTCAAGTGTGATGAATTGCTACAGCAAACCACAAGAACAACAGTTCAACTTCACTGGTAAATGCAGAACAGTGAACAACTAAACAAAACTGGACAGTGCAAGTGTCAAACTCGAGAGGAAAGGCAGTAGTACAACTTAGTTGCAACTGTATCAAAATACATGTAGATGGAGTGAGACAGTGTCAATTAAATGAAACTGAAAAAGGCAACAACAAATGTAACCACAGAAACAAGCAAGCGTATCATGGAACGACAGTGCAACTTGACTCGATCATGCAACATGAAGAAGCCAACATACATGACTAGAGGCACATATGAACATGAAGCAATAACATATGTACATGAGCATGAATAACATGAAGCAGCACCATATAACTACATGCGACAGAATAACATGATGTATTAACTTATGTACATGAAACTGACAGAAAGGCACTAACTAAACTTCAATCGAATCAGGAGAAACAACCTGAGCATGAACAACATGATCAACAACAAGTCAAAAACATTGAACAAAACCCAGTTAAAGCCGAGGCTATGGAGCACGAAAAACAAACAGTGACATGGTAATCAAACCATGGAAAACAAGGATCAATTCCGAGTCAAAATCATCCACATCGAGATGAAAATCAAACATTCGAATCAAAATACTGAGACGAATTAAATGTGAGTGAAATAAAATCACTCACCCTAGCCACGATTTAGAGCAGCCAATGTATCAAAGCCGTGAAATCATTGCCGTAGATATCAAATCACACAAATATACGAAATTGCCAAAACCAGAAATCATCTCCAACATCCATACGAAAATCGAAAACCTCAACATCTCAACAAAACAGTGCCGAGAAAACCAAGTAGAAATAGATGTGAGTAAAAATCACACAAGTTCAAATCGAAATCACTAAAATTCGAAGCAATAATCATCCAAGAATTCAAGCGACAAAACACACAAATAACTCGAGCCAAGAATTAGATGTGAGAAAACTCACCTTGTCGACGAATTTAGCATCACAGAGACGAGCAAAGCCAAGAACGAACGAAACCCTAATTTGGGAAGAAGGGGTAGGAGCGATCGAACATGGCCGCCATTCTTTTCTTCGTTCGATTTTATTTTCTTATTTTCTTAGGGTTACGAATGAGAAAAAAAATTAAAAAGGGGCCGGTTATATGTTTAAGAATTATCACGGCCCAATGTCAAAAAAACAAACGTGGACCACTATTTAATTTACAAAGCCCACAATTCCTTTTAATAATTTGTAATTTAAATTTTAATTTAAATTTTAAAAAACTTCAAAATGGCAATTGACGAAAATATAAATCGTTTTAACGTCAATTATGAATTGACGCGAATATAGGGTTGTTACAGACTCCCCTCGTTAAAGAAATTGCGTCCTCGCAATCATAAGGAATAAATGGACAAATGGTAACAACCATAAAGAACATCATCACAAGATGAAGAAATTAGAAATAGAAAGTTCACCATATAGAGCATGAAAGAGAAAGCCTGAACGTGTTTGCTCGATGAATTCTCTGGATTCCTAAGAGAAATCCATAGAATTTGAGAACCATTGAGAATTTCCACAAGAGGAACATCTTTATTTCGAAGGTGCTACACCCCCGAAGCAATGATGTGAATATAAGGTTGCTCAAGAATAGAAATCGGAAATCCCTAAGGCATTTCCGTAATTGGAAGACGTGGAAAACATCATGAATAGCAGAAAAATTGAGTCGGTACACCGGCGTAGTACAATATAAACGCCAAAGAAATCTTTTAATTTCATAAAAGAAATTCACAAATTATCAACAAAATCTAATTATCAATAGATAATTCAGAAATCTCAAATCACAAATATTCGATTATCAAAAACGATAATCAAATCAACAAGTATTCGATTATCAAAATCGAAAATCAATCTTAAATCACAAATATTTAATTATCACAATTGATAATCAAATCTCAAATCGCAAATGTTTAATTATCACAAACGATAATCAAACCACAAATACCTAATTATCACAAACGATAATTAGAAACAATAAATATCTGATTATCAAAAACGATAAATCAGAAATCATAAACATCCAATTATCAAAACGATAATCAGAAATTACCACAACGGTAATCAAATTTCAAATCACAAATATTTAATTATCACAATTGATAATCAAATCTCAAATCGCAAATGTTTAATTATCACAAACGATAATCAAACCACAAATATCTAATTATCACAAACGATAATTAGAAACAATAAATATATGATTATCAAAAACGATAAATCAGAAATCATAAACATCCAATTATCAAAACGATAATCAGAAATTACCACAACGGTAATCAAATTTCAAATCACAAATATTTAATTATCACAATTGATAATCAAATCTCAAATCGCAAATGTTTAATTATCAAAAACGATAATTAAATCTCAAATATCTGATTATCACAAGCGATAATCAGAAACAGCAAATATCTAATTATCACAAACGATAATTAGAAATCACAAATTTTTAATTATCACAATTGATAATCAAATCTCAAATCGCAAATGTTTAATTATCACAAACGATAATTAAATCTCAAATATCTGATTATCACAAGCGATAATCCGAAACAGCAAATATCTAATTATCACAAACGATAATTAGAAATCACAAATTTTCAATTAACGAGTCCGAAATTAACCGAAATAGCAAACGCACATGACCCATAACCACGAGTTTTACTAAATCGTTTAATTCACTTCATCGTTTCCTTGAAAGTGCAAAATGGTGTATTTTAAATAAATAACATTTTACGTTCTCAAACGGACAAGTCCGGAATTAAGCGAATCAGTAAAAGAAAGGGGTCATAGTCCTCGATTTTTCTGAAACGTTTAATTCGCTTCCTCATTCCTTTGAAAGCGCAAATCGTAAAAATTTTGCAAACAATTTTGATTTATATTTTGAAATATTTTGAAGAATAACAAATTTTTAAAACACGTGATTAAAATAGCAATGTCAGTAGCAACTTCGACATACGTCAAAATTTCATCGAAATAATTGGCATCAAAATATAATACCAATGAATTTTCGTTCATCAAAAATGTCACAAGAATCTTCTCAAAGATAGAAAGGGATATCATACCCTAAACTTGTATTCATAACAAGTCAATAACACACGAATTCACCAATGCACAAGAATTGATGAAACTTATCAATAGAAATCACGAAAATTGGTGAAGCACAAATTCTAGAAATCTACACAAGAAATCCAGAAATCACAAGATAAGAGTATGAGAACTCGAACGGGAGCATGAAAACTCGAACGGAGTATGAAAACTCGAACGGAGTATGGAAACTCGAACGGAGTATGAAAACTCGAATGGAGTATGGAAACTCGAACGGAGTATGAAAACTCGAAGGAGAGTATGACATACAATAAAAGATATGGCATAACATAAAATATCCATAATGACATACTACTATAAGTATGTAAATAATGATCAACAGGAGATCAACCGATAAGAGGTATGGCATAAATATGAAATACCCATACTGACATACAACTATAAGTATGCAAATAATGATCAATAGGAGATCAACCGGTAAGAGGTAATCAATATCACAAGAATCTTCTCAAAGATCCAAAGAGGTATCATACCCCAAATTTGTACTCATGACAAATCAATAACATATGAATTCACCAATGCACAAAAATAGGTGAAGCATAAAATTTCCAGAAATCAACATAAGGAATCTAGAAATCACAGAAAAAGGGAAAGAGGCCTATCACATGACGGTCCGAAGACCAAGGGGAGCTACCCCACATGTGTGAATGGAATCACACAGATTGAGGTCAAGACTAACCAAAAAGCAGAAAGGTATGTGTGAATGGAATCACACAAGTGGTGTCTAGTCTGACCATCAGAACGATCATCATGATCAACGAGGAGTGTCAATTACACTAAGCATGTGTGAATGGAATCACACAGATTGAGGTCAAGACTAACCAAAAAGCAAAAAGGTATGCGTGAGTGGAATCATACAAGTGGTGTCTAGTCTAACCTTGCAATGAAAGAGACATCGCGAAATTGCTAGTCTAATTCATAAAGCGATCATCAAGATCAACGAGAAGTGTCAATTACACTAAGCTAGTGAATATAAAAGTTTAGCTTCATGTCCCATAACCACTAGCTTAACTTAAATATTTACGAACAAATTGTAGATCTTCACTAGAAAAATGTCACAAGTGGTTCAATCGAACAAGTCCAAAAATTAACCGACGAAGTAAACGCAAGCGTTTCATACCACTTGTTTTGCTAAGCCGTTTAATTAGATTTCTCATACGAGTGAAATAAAGGTTTGTATATACTTATAGATTGGAAAACGGTTTAGGAAAAGATTTTGATATTGAAAATAGAGTTGAAAACATTTCGATAAAAGAGTTTTGATATTTACTACTAGTATTGAAACATTTATATTTTTAAAGTGACAAATCACAAAAATGATTGTAGAAACAATCAATCACAAGAATTCACATACGAAGACGTGAATAGAATCCAAAGAAATCGATACTGTATCCATCCAAAAGTATGTTCACGAAAATCCCGAAGAAAATGTTATCAAAGTTGCTAATAAACGATAGCAATAAATCGGGGAATTAACAAGAATCGATTAAATTTGGAAACCAAATCAATTCACTAAAATTCACCTTCGAAGACGTGAATAAAATCCAAAGAATTCGATTCTAAATCCATCAAAGTAGGAATATCCAAAAATTCCAGAAATAGAAGTTATCAAAGTCGACAAAGAAGATAACAACTAATCGGAAAAGAAGAATCGATTAACAATTGGAAAAACAAAGCAGAACGAGCATAAATGCATAAATGGCTTCAACAAAAATAAAATCAAGTCAATGCCGAAGTCAACAATTAATGGCCATAATAGAGTACAAAACGATTCAACATCATCATCAAAAGACTCAACGGCAAACAAAGTCAGAATCTTGGAAATTAAGAATTTAGCAATTTCTCAAAAACAAAGTGACCGAAGTCGAATGGAAATCAAGCCGAGGAAAACATAAAATATCAAGTTCGGAATCGCTGAGATTCGAACAAAAATCAATCATCGGCTAAATCAAATCAAACCCGAAAACACAAGAATCAAAATCAAATGCATATGAATAAGCGTTAGGAATTCATACCTAAAAATCAAAGACAATCATATGCAAATATGAGAGATAAAACGTCAACAAATAGTTGTAACATATGTTCCATCCAAGTTATGTTTTATATTTGTTCTAAACCCCAAGCTCTGATACCAAGCTGTGACGCCCCACCTCTATACCCACGCTAGCCAAGAACACTACGGTGTAGTGCTGTCAACTAGCACGGAGAATAAGGCTGTTGAGGAGCGACCATCAATAGTTAGGCCTTATACTAGTATTGGTTATCTCAATGGGAGTGGTATATAAATATATTTTTTCTTTCATTTTTCATCTCTGATTTATTTTCTCCCATCGAGATGCCCCAATTCCAGTATAAAACGAACTACGATGGTTCGTAATAGTTTAGAATAGTAAATATAAAATATCACACAGATAATATAATGCGGAACACAAATCAAACAGAAAGTCTCATATATACAATAACTGATGTCAGTTACAATACATTTGATACAATACATATGACACGGTACATATGATACAACTACAACAGTCGACTAAGGAAGTTACATATACAAGTACATTAACGTATTTAATATACATGAATACATATCTTCCTATACAATTTTACAGACTACTACAAATGACTACGACTACTCCAAAAGATATGAAAGAACTTCATAGCTCTAGCAGCAACCCAAAGCAGAATATCTACAACCTGAAATACTCGGTCTGACCCGAGTATTAAATTCAAAAGAAAATAATACTCGGGTCAGTCTAATTCAAACTCGGTTATTAGTGCACAGAAGCAATAATAATAAAATAATGAATAGACAACAGTAATTAAACCAAATCAGAATGCAATTCAGAATATTGAATTGAAATAAACAAAACAGTTCAAAACATTTAAATATCAATTAAAATATTAAGTCGAGTAGGGCTACAGTACACGCACGCGTGCACTGCCTCGCCACTACAGCATATGGAATATGCAAAAGATCAATTAATCAAAACAAGATAGATATCATAAAACCATACCGTGTGGCTGCAGTTCACGCTTGCGTGCACTGCCGTGCCACTACAGTGATGATGTACCCATTGAATACCGTGTGGCTGCAGTTCACGCTTGCGTGCACTGCCGTGCCACTACAGTGATGATGTACCCATTGAATACCGTGTGGCTGCAGTTCACGCTTGCGTGCACTGCCGTGCCACTACAGTGATGATGTACCCATTGAATACCGACAGCAATCAAAAACTGCAGAGGTCAAGTTTGGACGACATAAATGCGAACCCAAGTGTACACAATGGACGTACACTACTGGTTGCACATGAATAAAATGAAACTGGGGTGCAACATGGAACAGCACCAAGTAAATGGCACAAGAGACAGTATGATACAAATGCAACAGTGACTCAGAGCATAAACAGGAATGCAGCAGTGATGGATCCAAATGGAAAGTGTAACAACTTCAACAATGAAATGGTTTTGAATAACCATAAATGAATACTGCAACATGTACATGAAGACAGCAACTATCTATAGGTTCCAGTTGCAGTCAAATGGAAGAATACAACAGAAATGAAGGCACCAAATCAATAGAAATGAACACAGTGGCAACTACTTCAATGACACAGACCAATGCACAATATTCAAGTACAATGAACATGTACAAGTGAAGGCAGTGGCAACTGCAATAATATGCAGTGAACTCGAGAATGGTGAACCATGGAATACACATGAGATGCTATCCATTTACAGACACGAATTTCAGGTTCATGTAGACAGTGAACAACTTAATGGTACAATCACACAGGGGAGATTTCAAAGCCAACGGAAAATTTCAAGCTATAGCTAATGGCTAAAATCAGTACTTAGCAAAAGCAAGTCAATTTAGAATTCCATCAAAATATATTTTCACAAAGGCATCGCCGCAATATCAAGGGCATGATATGGAATGTGCACAGTAAGTGTACAACTAAATCAAGTACACATAGTAGTAAGAGGCAAGAAGATGGATTTGAAAAGAAACTCAAATGCAATTCAAGTGTGATGAATTGCTACAGCAAACCACAAGAACAACAGTTCAACTTCATTGGTAAATGCAGACCAGTGAACAACTAAACAAAACTGGACAGTGCAAGTGTCAAACTCGAGAGGAAAGGCAGTAGTACAACTTAGTTGCAACTGTATCAAAATACATGTAGATGGAGTGAGACAGTGTCAATTAAATGAAACTGAAAAAGGCAACAACAAATGTAACCACAGAAACAAGCAAGCGTATCATGGAACGACAGTGCAACTTGACTCGATCATGCAACATGAAGAAGCCAACATACATGACTAGAGGCACATATGAACATGAAGCAATAACATATGTACATGAGCATGAATAACATGAAGCAGCACCATATAACTACATGCGACAGAATAACATGATGTATTAACTTATGTACATGAAACTGACAGAAAGGCACTAACTCAACTTCAATCGAATCAGGAGAAACAACCTGAGCATGAACAACATGATCAACAACAAGTCAAAAACATTGAACAAAACCCAGTTAAAGCCGAGGCTATGGAGCACGAAAAACAAACAGTGACATGGTAATCAAACCATGGAAAACAAGGATCAATTCCGAGTCAAAATCATCCACATCGAGATGAAAATCAAACATTCGAATCAAAATACTGAGACGAATTAAATGTGAGTGAAATAAAATCACTCACCCTAGCCACGATTTAGAGCAGCCAATGTATCAAAGCCGTGAAATCATTGCCGTAGATATCAAATCACACAAATATACGAAATTGCCAAAACCAGAAATCATCTCCAACATCCATACGAAAATCGAAAACCTCAACATCTCAACAAAACAGTGCCGAGAAAACCAAGTAGAAATAGATGTGAGTAAAAATCACACAAGTTCAAATCGAAATCACTAAAATTCGAAGCAATAATCATCCAAGAATTCAAGCGACAAAACACACAAATAACTCGAGCCAAGAATTAGATGTGAGAAAACTCACCTTGTCGACGAATTTAGCATCACAGAGACGAGCAAAGCCAAGAACGAACGAAACCCTAATTTGGGAAGAAGGGGTAGGAGCGATCGAACATGGCCGCCATTCTTTTCTTCGTTCGATTTTATTTTCTTATTTTCTTAGGGTTACAAATGAGAAAAAAAATTAAAAAGGGGCCGGTTATATGTTTAAGAATTATCACGGCCCAATGCCAAAAAAACAAACGTGGACCACTATTTAATTTACAAAGCCCACAATTCCTTTTAATAATTTGTAATTTAAATTTTAATTTAAATTTTAAAAAACTTCAAAATGGCAATTGACGAAAATATAAATCGTTTTAACGTCAATTATGAATTGACGCGAATATCGGGTTGTTACATCCCATTTCCTTTAATCCACCTGTATATCCTGCTAACCACAATATCCATTTTCATTCAATCTCACATTATCAATTTCATTTGAATTCAATTTACAATTTCAATTCTATTTGGATTCAATTTACCTTCTCAATATTGAATTATATCAATTATTTTTCATTCACAACTGATTCATCTTTCTTTTTTGAATTAGTTTCTTTTACTAATTCATTACAAGTTCTAACTCATTTCATCTCGCACAATTCAAATTGGTTTTCGATATTCAGTTTTCAATTCCAGTTTTTATTCTTTTGTTCGTTCCCAACAAAATTCGATTCACTATTTCGGTTTATAACCACTTATATTTAAACTGGATTTGAAATTCCATATGAATTCAATTTACCTTTTATTTATAATTATTGAATTTTGATTCATTTCAAACTATATCTAATTGGTCTTTTCTTCAATTAGTTTCACTTACTATTTTTTTCTTTCAATACTCTGCTTTACAAATCAAATTCAATTCCAATTCTATTTTATTTGCTTACAAATTCGAAATGAATTTTAATGTTCAATTTCACTTTCATTTAATTGCAATTGCAAATTTATTTATTCGTTCGCAATTTATTTTCCACCTTAACAGATTTTTATTCCAACCATTTAGTCTATAAGACTTCCCAAATTCACATTTATTCAAATTAACTCAAAATTTCAATTTCAATTTCATTTTGAATCCATATCATCATTTTATTTGACTTAATTTTACAATCTTAATTCTTTTATTAAATTTTCATTTTTAATTCCACTTGAATTAAATTTTCCTTCCAACTTATTTTGTTTCCACATATACCTTCATCTAGCTTCTCTTTAAGTTAGATTTTATTTTAACAACTTCAACAATACAAGTTATCAAACATAATGATATTCCAAAAATATTTTATATAGTATTCCATAGTCTTTTCAACCTTTAAAAATTCATTTTTGAAATTAATTGAAATTATCCTTTTTGAATTCTCAAAACCAAGCTCAGTTTGCAAACAACTTTCATTTAAAATCATTTGGCAGCTATCCCTCTTTTGAAAATCCGAAAATGAACACCGATGATGCTGCAGTCATCACCGAAGTTATTTTCCGGCGACCGAAAAGAGTTTAGAGCTTTTATCCCTTCAAAACATTTTTTTTTCAAAACTTTTGAAAATCATTTCCAAACTAAAAAGGAATTTAATCTTTCCCAAATATCAAAACTTCAAATCCTTTCAAATTCTTTTCTGGAATCTATTTCAAATTATAAATTACATTTATAATTTACACTCTCAAATTTCATTTGTATATGGATTTTATTTCTCAACTTTCAATTATGAGTACAATTTCTTATTCAATAATCAATGATAATAATTTCATATTGTCAGTTCCTAACAAACAAGCAGCCATATACTATAATAATTTACAAAATTTATTTCCTTTTATATACAAAATAGTTTTGGGTTAAATTATTTCATTTACCCAATTTTAAAACAATACTATGTCGGTTTATCTTGTTTAAGAGCTTAGAAACTCCTATCGACACAATTAGCTAGGTAGCACCGACCATAATCTATAAACAACCAACCGATAAGTCAAAACAATATAAAACAATTTATATTCACTTACAAATACGCGCTCGTATCTATGATTACACTCACACTCATTCTATAGTACTGCTGACTCTATCTCTAATGAGTAATTCCCAACAGAGCCAAGGTTGTCGCTTTACCAAATGCTCTGATACCAAATTGTCAAGGCCCGATTCTTCGACTTTCGAAAATTGACATTAATACGTCCACTGTATCAACTGCCGAACAATCGAATGCTGGAAAACCGAACCCTTAGGGTTTAAGAAGAAGAAAAAGATAGAAGAAGTAAGAAAGAAGAAGCAACAGAACAATATCAGAATCTCACAATCGCAGCGGAACAACATATAATATATAAATGAATATCTTTAAATCAACGGACTGTACATTTTATACATTACATCATCAGAGTCAATATACAACACAACACAATAATGGACAGTTATATAAACCTGTCCTCGCAACTGAATACACAGCTGAAAAGATAATATCATATACAAGTGATACGTCTCGCCATCCAGCTCGCCTCTTGAGCTCCACAGCACCTCTTGAATTCCAGAACATCCTGATTACCTGACTCTAGGCTGCCCGTGTGGAAAATTATAGGCACCCAGAGTTTAGGAAGGGAACAATAAACTTCAGGTCAGTCATGGGACTGGTGCAAGAACTTAAAACAGTTTATCTTTAAAAAAACAAAGAAATACTTTAAAATAGATCCGCAATGCTTTTAGAAAATGTAACTACCATAAGGCCTCCCGCCACACACATAATGCAAACAAAGAATTGGAGGAGATTTCTCCCTATGATAGTCAAACATGCTTGATATGAGAAAATTTATTTGATATTATTACTATAAGTGCAAAGTGCAGGAAAACCTTTCGAAAGTATAATATAAATCTTAGCCAACATACGACCATTATCGTATGCCTACTATAGCTACCATCTAAACAGTGGGGCGCCACCATAAGTAAATGGCACGTTATACAACTAAAACTGTACAGGACTCGTATTGTTTCTTTGGATTTTCCAACAAATGGTCAGGCTAAGGAACTTCCTATTGCCACAAGGGAACACCTCTGGCGGGCCCCCCTGAGAACCTAACCGGATCTCTGCCAACACAAGGCCGGGTTACCTCTACAAAAATAGGTAACTACTGATACGAGTATGTCAGCCCCCGGTTATAAACAACCTTTATCCGAGGATCTTCAATACAAATTTGCAGCAACAACATAGGTTAAGTATCTAGGCTCCATACCATGATACCACCTCTATCCAGAAGGAAATGAACATACCCTAAGGGGCGCTATCCGCTAAAACCTTGCCGCATTCTTCCTGTTTTTGACCATTCCGGGGTGTAAGGTCCGACGAAGTCTCGTCCACAAAGCTACGCTTTACACAAAAGTCATGCTTCGATCAACAAATGATCAGCAGCACTTTGTATACCACTTTACCAATTTGGGAATGTATTACTAGTAACCATCAACTTCATAACCTCTGAGCTTGTACGTCTCAGAGAAGGGAGTTAAGCTAAGAGAATAAATTCTCCGCCACCAATAGAAATGTATTTGATAAAAACCAGCTTTATATCTCAAATTGTAACGTCAGACAAACATCCATACAAGTCCGTTCCGGGGTCGAACGGAACCAAAGGCACTTCCAAAGAAGCCCTTGCAATCCGGATATTCACTAATCACGTCCGGACATCCCATCACAAAGGGTGATAAAATCTCTATATCGGAGGTCAGCCGATGCAGAGGCATTCGACGGTAATCCTTCCATTTTCGAAAATATCCGGTCTTCAACACCAGTCTTCAAATGTTATCCATTATGACGTATCACTATTCGAAATGGGATTTATGACCCAAAGGTCCTCTCCCGGCTAAACCGAATAACGAGCGCTTATTTTAAAATAAGTGTTGCATTCAAATTCAAGCAAATCACAACAAATACCCATTTAAAGGTAAATATTGATAGTCGGTTATTTAACTATCAATAGATATGCACAACATCAGCAGATTCCAAATAATTTTCCAAATTATTTATTTTCCAAAAATATTTTTACAATATATATTTTTCCACACTTCAACCATTTGAAAACAAATTTCAAATCACTTTTCACCTTTAAACTTTTGAAAACAAATTCAAATCATTTTCCTTACGCGGAAACACTTCCAAATATTTATTCATTTTCACTGGAAATCTACCGAGTTCAAATACTTTAAAATAATTTATTACGCTTATCCAAAATATATCGGGAAAACACTTTGAAATAAATCTATTTTTCTTTAAACACTTTACTTAAAATATTAGTATTAAAAATATTATACCAATATTACATATAACTTAAGTCCAAAGTAATTTTCAAAACAAAAATTAGTAGATAGAGTATAACTATTTCAATAACTATTTTCTAAAACAATTATTGGTTAAATCTTAGAAATAATCATTTCTATCTCAACTTAATAAATCTTTACTTAAAGGATTTAAAACAATTGAAGAAGTTAATTTCTCCAAAGTATCCTTTTCAAAACCAATTCTAGAATTATATATATATGTATATATCTTTAAAAGCTATTCAGAAATTTTTATTCGGCTTTCCAGAGAGAATACACTTTCATTTCAAAATGGTTCGTTTGAACCAATTAAATAAATCCTTACCGATTTACTTTAAATTTACATTCCAAATCCGTAAATTTATTTTCACACTTCAAAAATAAATCAATGTTTAATTTTAAACAAATTTCCCTTTCCTTTATAATTTCCATGGTGAATTTAAATTTTCGAATGTCACTGATATACAATTTTCAAATCGATTTCAAATATTCACTTTCAACAACAATTCAATTTTTCAATTTATTTCAAAAACAACCAAATCAAATTCCATATTGATTTCCCCAAGAAATTAAACACCAAGTGAATTTCATTCAAATCTCAAATTGAAATCAATTTCTACTAAACCCCAAATCAATTTTCAAATTGATTCCAAATTCTTTTCAAAACACCAAATAAATTTCAAAGATGGATTTTTGAATTTATTTCCTTTTAAAAATAAATTCCTTTTAAAGAATTTTTTTTTTCAAACTCTTTAAAATCCGTGTTTTGAATAAATTCTTCAACCTTTGAATAATATTACCCGAAATCCATTTATTAAAGCTTTTCCCATATTTTGAAATTTTATTCAATAAGATTAAAAAGAAAACTTTATTATTTTAGAATTCCTTCTTTTAAATTTATCCAATTCTCAAAAATAAATTTTAATATAAACTTTCAACCTAAATTTTCAAAAATCAAATTTTTATTTATTTCCGGTATTCAACGATACCAAAATTATATTCGGCTAAATTTTAGCCTTCAACGATTTCAATCGCAAAGATAATCACACGGAGATTATAAATAATCAACACACAACATTGAAACAAATTCAATTATTTGAGGAATCCAGTTGGACCCTTCCAACCTGTTGCGTCCACAGATGTTGGCACAATACCAATCCCGTTTCAAGACGGGATATCACGGTACATGAGTTATATAAATTATCATCCGCTATTATGCAGCGCAATATGGTCTCATCCTCTATATAATGCGGGAAATTAACTTCAAGTACACATATAATACCAATTCCACTTCAAGGTGGAATATCGCGGTACATGTGTTTAATAAAATAACCTCCGCTTAATATGCGGCATATAGGGTCTATTTCAATATAACAGATAGCAATCATCATTCAATCACACAATAAAGCAATTTTAAATTTAACTATTTAAAATTTAAATCGAAACAAATTCGATTGAGTGAGAAGTTCTCACCTTGCTTCCAATAGCGGTTTCAGCGTTTTATCCCGAATAAAATTAAACACGCGTTTAATTTTACCCAAAATTCACACTACCTCCAATCAATCCTAATCTAGCTCCATCGCATAGTATTCGTCCATACGAACCCATCGCAATCCGTTTCGTGCGAAACGGACCTCGTACGACAAAGATATGAAATTTTAAAGTTTGTACAATTTATAATATAATAAATTAACAATTTTTTTCGATATTAAACCTCAACGAATCAGGGCTGTTGATTTTTTCCCATAAAATCCAGGCCGCATGTGCCCTCTTCTCCCTCCTCCCAGTTTCGAACGCGAGATAACCCATATGGCCGCCGACTTTTCCCTAATTAACGCGCAACCATCGCTCGATCTGACGTCGATCAGAGGCCACCACTTCGAAGCACGCCCCCTACTCCATGCTCGGCCAGAGCCTTGCCAATCTTGGCACCTCCAATGCCAAGGAAAACGAACCCAAACATCATAAGAACGCGGCCAATTTTGCGTTGATCCACCGCCCCGTTCTTGATCATAGCCGTTGATCTTCTAGAGCTCGATTAGCTCTACATGTTTGTAGGTGAAGACTTCGCATGAAAGTCGATGAATTTAAAGAAAAGTGACAAGGAAGAAGCGTAATTTTCGGCCATTGAAATTTCTATTAGTGGCGGCTAGGATTCTAGCCCTAAGATTTGAGTAAAAAGGAAAATGTGAGGTCCTTATATTGAAAATTGCCAAAACACTATTCATCCTGAAAATTTTCGAACTCCAATCGAAGCATACCGCCTGGCGTTTATAATGTTTTACCCCTATTCCGAACGCAATGGAATATGTATCGGGAGCCAATTCGATCGTATTTGGAAGATAGGTTTTCAAATCGACTATATAAATTAAAAATTCACTTAAACCGATTTCTAAACATTTTAGCTTGCTCCGAAAAAACGGTAAATCCGATTGACACGAAATTTGAAATCTTACAATAATTTAACATTATGGATCCAATGAAACTTGTTTCGTCGAAATCCGAGACTATTTGAAAAATGACTATTTTTACTCGTCAATTAAATATTAAAATATTCGATTTCTACAAATTAACCTTTAATTCAATTTTAAAAGTTCTATAACATCATTCTAACTCCAATATGATTTAATACAACTTTACAAATCAATTTTAATCACATTAAACCCAATTTCCAATTATTTCTGTAATTTCAAATATTAAATTATCGATTTAATTATCCAATTAAATCTAATATTTGAAATATAATTTATTCGACTTACAAATTTTAATTGTTAATATTTAAAATCAATTAAATATATGAATTTCAAATAACAGAAATTCTAGGTCGTTACAAACTTCCCCTCTTAAAAGAATTTGTCCTCGAAATTGCCAAGTAAGAAAAAGTCTTGAAATCCATTAACTTTTCAAAACCATTTGTTAAATTAAATTTCAAAATCATTCGAACATTTTAACTTTTCCAAAATCCGATGGTTACACTTTTCTAGTTCAATTCCTACATTTTCATTTCAATTTTGAAATCGACTTTTCATTAATAAAAACTTTCCAAAAAAATTCAAAATTTTTCTAACTCCCAAAATTTACGGAGAATTTCGCCAGCGTCTCCTTGGCGCGGCTAGCTCGGTACAGCTACAAAAATGGCACCACGGCCCCCAGATTTCAAAAAGAAAAGAAAAAGCCAAGCTGCTGGACAAGAAAATCATCAAATTTCATACTGAAATTCAAATACATACCTTTTTGTCGAGCAATTCAATTTTTTTATCTTTGAAATCAAAAACCCAATTTCCTTTTATCCACTTGTATATCCTGCTAACCATAATATCCATTTTCATTCAATTTCACATTATCAATTTCATTTGAATTCAATTTACAATTTCAATTCTATTTGGATTCAATTTACCTTCTGAATATTGAATTTTATCAATTATTTTTCATTCACAACTGATTCATCTTGCTATTTTAAATTAGTTTCTTTTACTAATTCATTACAAGTTCTAACTCATTTCATCTCGCCCAATTCAAATTGGTTTTCGATATTCAGTTTTCAATTCCAGTTTTTATTCTTTTGTTTGTTCCCAACACAATTCGATTCACTATTTCAGTTTATAACCACTTATATTTGAATTGGGTTTCGAATTCCATATGAATTCAATTTACCTTTTGTTTATAATTACTGAATTTCGATTCATTTCAAACTATATCTAATTGGTCTTTTCTTCAGTTAGTTTCACTTACTAATTTATTTTTATTTCAATACTCTGCTTTAGAAATCAAATTCAATTCCAATTCTATTTTATTTGCTTACAAATTCGAAATGAGTTTTAATGTTCAATTTCACTTTCATTCAATTGCAATTGCAAATTTATTTATTCGTTCACAATTTATTTTCCACCTTAATAGATTTTTATTCCAACCATTTAGTCTATAAGACTTTCCAAATTCCCATTTATTCAAATTAACTCAAATTTTCAATTTCATTTTGAATCTATTTCATCATTTTATTTGACTTAATTTTTCAATCTTAATTCTTTTATTAAATTTTCATTTTTAATTCCACTTGAATTGAATTTTCCTTCCAACTTATTTTGTTTCCACATATACCTTCATCTAGCTTCTCTTTAAGTTAGATTTTATTTTAACAACTTCAAACTTTACAAGTTATCAAACTTAATGATATTGCATAAATATTTTATATAGTATCTAGAGTCTTTTCAACCTTTAAAAATTCATTTTTGAAATCAATTCAAATTATACTTTTTGAATTCTCAAAACCAAACCCAGTTTACAAACAACTTTCATTTAAAATCATTTGGTAGCTATCCCTCTTTTGGAAATCCGAAAATGAACACCGATGATGTTGTATTCATCATCGAAGTTATTTTCCAACGACCGAAAAGAGTTTAGAGCTTTTATCCCTTCAAAACATTTTTTTCAAAACTTTTGAAAATCATTTCCAAACTAAAAAGGAACTTAATCTTTCCCAAATCTCAAAACTTTAAATCCTTTCAAATATTTTCTGGTGTCTATTTCAAATTATAAATTACATTTATGATTTACATTCTCAAATTTCATTTGTATATGGATTTTATTTCTCAACTTTCAATTATGATTTCAATTTCTTATTCAATAATCAATGATAATAATTTAATACTATCACTTCCTAACAAACAAGCAGCCATATACTATAATAATTTACAAAAATTATTTACTTTTATATACAAAATAGTTTTGGGTAAAATTATTTCATTTACCCTATTTTAAAACAATACTGTGTCGGTTTATCTTGTTTAAGAGATTAGAAACTCCTATCGACACAGTTAGCCAGGCTGCACCGACCAGAATCTATAAACAACCAACCAATAAGTCAACACAATATGAAACAATTTATATTCACTAACAAATACGCGCTCGTATCTATGATTACACTCACACTCATTCTAGAGTACTACTGACTCTACTCTAAGGAGTAATTCCCAACAGAGCCAAGGTTGTCGCTTAACCAAATGCTCTAGTACCAAATTGTCAAGGCCCGATTATTCGACTTTCGAAAATCGACATTAATACGTCCACTGTATCAACTGTCGAACAATCGAATGCTGGAAAACCGAACCCTTAGGGCTTAAGAAGAAGAAAAAGATAGAAGAAGTAAGAAAGAAGAAGCAACAAAACAATATCAGAATCTCACAATCGCAGCGGAACAATATATAATAGTTAAATGAATATCTTTAAATCAAAGGACTATACATTTTATACATTACATCATTAGAGTCAATATACAACACAATACAATAATGGACAGTTATATAAACTTGTCCTCACAACTGAATACACAGCGGAAAAGATAATATCATATACAAGTGATACGTCTCGCCATCCAGCTCGTCTCTTGAGTTCCACAGCACCTCCTGAATTCCAGAACATCCTGATAACCTAAATCTAGGTTGCCCGTATGGAAAATGATGGGCACCCAGAGTTTAGGAAGGGAACAATAAATTCCAGATCAGTCATGGGACTGGTGTGAGAACTTAAAACATTTTATCTTTAAAAAAAGCAAAGAAATATTTTAAAATAGATCCTCAATGCATTTAGAAAATGTAACTACCATAAGGCCTCCCGCCACACACACAATGCAAATGCAGAATTGGATGAGATTTCTCCTTATGATAGTCCAACATGCTTGATACGAGAAAATTTCTTTGATATTATTACTATAAGTGCAAAGTGCAGGAAAACCTTTCGAAAGTATAATATAAATCTTAGCCAACATACGACCATTATCGTATGTCTGCTATAGCTACCATCTAAATAGTGGGCGCCACCATAAGTAAATGGCAGGTTATACAACTAAAACTGTACAGGGCTCGTATTGTTTCTTTGGATTTTCCAACAAATGGTCAGGCTAAGGAACTTTCTATTGCCACATGGGAACGCCTCTGGCGGGATGCCCCGAGAACCTAACCAGATCTTTGCCAACACAAGGCCGGGTTACCTCTACAAAAATAGGTAGCTACTGACACGAGTATGTCATCCCTCTGTTGTAAACAACCTTTATCCGACGATCCTCAATACCAACAACCACAAAGTAATAAATTTGCAACAACATCATAGGTTAAGTATCTGGGCTCCATACCATGATACCACCTTTATCCAGAAGGAAACGAACATACCTTAAGGGGCGCTACCCCCTATACCCTTGCTGCATTCTTCCTGTTTTCGACCATTCCGGGGTATGAGGTCCGACGAAGTCTCATCCACAAAGCTACACTTTTCACGAAAGTCATGCTTCGATCAAAAAATGATCGGCAACACTTCGTATGCCACATTACCAATTTGGGAATGTATTACTAGTAACCATTAACTACATAACCTCTGAGCTCGTACGTCTCAGAGAAGGGCGTTAAGCTAAGAGAATAAATTCTCTGCCACCAACAGAAATGTATTTGATAGAAACCAGCTTCACATCTCAAATTGTAACGTCAGACACACATCCATACAAATCCGTTCTGGGTCGAACGGAACCGAAGGCACTTCCAAAGAAGCCCTTGCAATCCGGATATTCACTAATCATGTCAGGACTTCCCATTGCAAATGGTGATAAAATCTCTATATCGGAGATCAGCCGATGCAGAGACATTCGACGGTAATCCTTCCGTTTTCGAAAATATCCGGTCTTCAACACCGGTCTTCAAATGCTATCCATTACGGCGTATCACTATTCGTAATGGGATTTATGACCCAAAGGTCCTCTCCCGGCTAAACCAAATAACGAGCGCTTATTTTAAAATAAGTGTAGCATTCAAATTCAAGCAAATCACAACAAATACCCATTTAAAGGTAAATGTTGATAGTCGGTTATTTAACTATCAATAGATATGCACAACATCAGCAGATTCCAAATAATTTTCCAAATAATTTATTTTCCAAAAATATCTTTACAAGATATATTTTTCCACACTTCAACCATTTGAAAACAAATTTCAAATCACTTTTCACCTTTACAACTTTTGAAAGTAAATTTCAAATCATTTTCCTTATGCGGAAACACTTCCAAGTATTTATTCATTTTTACTCGAAATCTGCCGAGTTCAAATACTTTAAAATACTTTATAACACTTATCCAAAATATATCAGGAAAACACTTTGAAATAAAACTATTTTTCTTTAAACACTTTACTTAAAATATTAGTTATAAAAATATTATACCAATATTACATATAACTTAAGTCCAAACTAATTTTCAAAATAAAAATTAGTAGATAGAGTATAACTATTTAAATAACTATTTTTTAAAACAATTATTGATTAAATCTTAGAAATAATCATTTCTATATCAACTTAATAAATCTTTACTTAAAGGATTTAAAACAAGTTAAAAAGTTAATTTCTCCAAAGTATCCTTTTCAAAACCAATTCTAGAATTATATATATATATATATATATATATATTTCAAAGCTATTCAGAAATTTTTATTCGGCTTTCCGGGGAGAATACACTTTCATTTCAAAATGGTTCATTTAAACCAATTAAACAAATCCTTACCGATTTACTTTAAATTTATGTTCCAAATCCGTAAATTTATTTCCACACTTCAAAAATAAATCAATGTTTATTTTAAAACAAATTTCCCTTTCCTTTATAAATTCCATGGTGAATTTAAATTTTCAAATGTCCACTGATATACGATTTTCAAATCGATTTCAAATATTCACTTTCAACAACAATTCAATTTTTCAATTGGTTTCAAAAACAACCAAATCAAATTCCATATTGATTTCCCCAAGAAATTAAACACCAAGTGAATTTCATTCAAATCTCAAATTGAAATCAATTTCTACTAAACCTCAAATCAGTTTTCAAATTGATTCCAAATTCTTTTCAAAATCCCAAATAAATTTCAAAGATGGATTTTTAAATTTATTTCCTTTTAAAAACAAATTCCTTTTAAAGAAAACAAATTTTATTTTTTATTTTTCAAACTCTTTAAAAATCCGTATTTGAATAAATTCTTGAACCTTTGAATAATATTACCCGAAATCCATTTATCAAAGCTTTTCCCATATTTTGAAAATTTATTCAATAAGATTAAAAATAAACCTTTATTATTTTAGAATTCCTTATTTTAAATTTATCCAATTCTCAAAAATAAATTTTATTATAAACTTTCGACCTAAATTTTCAAAAATCAAATTTTTATTTATTTCCGGTATCCAATGATACCAAAATTATATTCGGCTAAATTTTAGCCTTCAACGATTTCAATCACAAAGATAATCACACAGAGATTATAAATAATTAACACACAACATTGAAACAAATTCAATTATTTGAGGAATCCAGTTGGATCCCTCCAGCCTGTTTCCGTGCATCCACAGATGTTAGCACAATACCAATCCCGTTTCAAGACGGGATATCGCGGTACATGGGTTTATATAAAATATCATCCGCTATTATGCGGCGCAATAGGGTCTCATCCGCTATATAATGTGGGAAATCAACTCCAAGTACATATATAATACCAATTCCACTTCAAGGTGGAACATCGCGGTATATGTGTTTAATAAAATAGCCTCCGCTAAATATGCGGCGTATAGGGTCTATTTCAATACAACAGATAGCAATCATCATTCAATCACACAATCATGCAATTTTAAATTTAACTATTTAAAATTTAAATTGAAACAAATTCGATTGAGTGAGAAGTTCTCACCTTGCTTCCAATAGCGCTTTCAGCGTTTTATTCCGAATAAAATTAAACACACGTTTAATTTTACCCAAAATTCAATCTAGCTCTAATCAATCTCAATCTAGCTCCATCGCGTAGCATTCGTCCATACGAACCCATCGCAATTCATTTCGTGCGAAATGGACCTCGTACGACAAAGATATGAAATTTTAAAGTTTGTACAATTTATAATATAACAAATTAACAATTTTCTTTTCCTTATTAAACCTCAATGAATCAGGGCCTTTGATTTTTTCCCATCAGATCCAGGCCGCGCATGCCCTCTTCTCCCTCCTCCCAGTTTCGAACGTGAGATAACCCATATGGCCGTCGACTTTGCCATAATTAACGCGCAACCATCGCTCGATCTGACGTCGATCAGAGGCCACCACTTCGAAGCACGCCCCCTACTCCATGCTAGGCCAGAGCCTTGCCAATCTCGGCGCCTCCAATGCCAAGAAAAACGAACCCAAACACCATAAGAATGCGGCCAATTTTGCGTTGATCCACCGCCCGGTTCTTGATCATAGCCGTTGATCTTCTAGAGCTCGATTAGCTCTACATGTTTGTAGTTGTAGACTTCGCGTGAAAGTCGATGGATTTAAACAAAAACGAGGAGGAAGAAACATAATTTTCAGCCATTGAAATTTCTGTTAGTGGCGGCTAGGGTTCTAGTCCTAAGGTTTGAGTAAAAAGGAAAATGTGAGGTCCTTATATAGAAAATTGCCAAAACACTATTCATCCCGAAAATTTTCGAACTCCAATCGAAGCATGCCGCCTGGCGTTTATAATGTTTTACCCCTATTTCAAACGCAATGGAATATATATCGGGAGCCAATTCGATCGTATTTGGAAGATAGGTTTTCAAATCAACTATTTAAATTAAGAATTCACTTAAACCCATTTCTACGCGTTTTAGCTTGCACCGGACAAACCATAAATCCGATTGACACGAAATTTGAAAACTTATAATAATTTAACATTACGGATCCAATGAAACTTGTTTCGTCGAAATCTGAGATTGGTTGAAAAACGACTATTTTTACTCGTCAATTAAATATTAAAATATTCAATTTCTACAGATTAACCTTTAATTCAATTTTAAAAGTTCTATAACATCATTCTAACTCCAATATGATTTAATACAACTTTACAAATCAATTTTAATCACATTAAACCCAATTTCCAATTGGTTCTGTAATTTCAAATATTAAATTGTCGATTTAATTATCCAATTAAATCTAGATATTTGAAATATAATTTATTCGACTTACAAATTTTACTTGTTAATATTTAAAATCAATTAAATATACAAATTTCAAATGATAGAAATTCTGGGTCGTTACTTTCCAAGTATTGAAAATATAGGGATTTGTGGATTTTGATTAATGAAAAGATTAATTAAAGAAGTTAGTGGTTGCTTATGTGCTTTACCAATGTTGGTTTCCCTTTGGAAATAAATGCCTAAATTGAATGTTTGTTTATTCGATAGTTAAATAACCGACAATCGAATTTGGACCCTAAACGCAACTCAAGAAATATGTAGGAGAAACATGTGAGTTATATAGCACAATCATCTTCGTTGATGATGTATTGTACGTATAAATCTCGTTTCTTTTTTCTAGGAGAAATGATAAGTAAATCCATCCACTAACGATTAGAAGGTGATCTCCACTTTTATCTTTGTTTATTTATGAAAGAACAAAGGTTGAGTTTACCGAAAACTATCGAATGTTGTTTTGAAGAGACCGAAATCGGATATGTTATTCAAAAGCCACTTTGATCCAACTCAAGTGTTTTGAAGTGAAGATATCTTTAAGATGATGGAATTGAATACGAAGCTTTTTAAGTGAAAAGGCTACTTACTACTCATCCTGAGGGTGATTACAAAATAGATGTAGTAAAAGTAGTGCATTCGGTTTGTTCATGTCTTGTACAACTTGTACGGATGAATGATGTCACTAGATTACTACATGGAGGGCAGTGTTAGCATTCTAAGTGGGAAGTGCTACATAGAAGGTAAACGCAGCCTCAAGCCTCATCAATCGAAAAGTGACAAAAATCGAGCATGCAGTAAAGCTGTGTGAGTCGCTCCCATCAGGATATGGTCATCCCAAATCAAGATCGATTACCATCTACTAATGTATGCTTCGGAGCCCAAAGTGAGGTGATCATATTTGGTACTATTAGTCAGTGGTAGTCCAGTCCTGTGTAGCAGGGGTACAAGATATTCGTGTCAGACACCGGTGCATTTTATCTAGAGATGTACCATCTGAAGGTAGTTCCTTACCTTGTCAAAGTATAGAATCATTCTCCAATAGGAGCTTTATGGACTTAGTTGTGCCTAACTATGTTGAAACGAGAGATGCAAGCATTTCAGCTATATTCATATTTTACTTTGGTCCCTAGACATTATTATAATACAAATGGATTTTCTATAGAAAATGTTTTGGTTATCATAATGTAAAAACTCATTTGTGTTTATGTGCAGGCATTGTCTTACGAGATAGCTTTATTTAAAAGATTTTTATAAATATTAAATTCCATTTGAGGTGTGTTTTCTCATGCTGTTTTACCAAACTGATCCAGGTGTTTTTCCTTTTCATTGCTCGAGTTAGACTGAGCATATTTACAGATTACTTGGGATGCATTGAAGCCCACGAGAAGAGCTGGAGGCTCAAGGCATATCAGCGTATTTCTTTGTGTTCCACTGTGTTGTTTTTTGGTTGTATTTATCGGCAATTGTAAGGACATGTGGTTATAACTGTCCTAGCTGAAATAAATTAGTGTACCTTAGTTGATGTGTGCATTATAGTTTTTCTTTATGCAAAGATTTGTTGTATATTATAGATTATTCATTCCGCTATGAGATTCTGTTTGCTTGGTTTTCTTCTTTCTCTTTCTTTCATTCACCCCTAACAATCGGGTTTTTTGGCATTCGATTGCTCGGCATGCAAAACAGTGGACGTATTAGTGTTGATTTTCGAGGGTCGAAAATCTATTTCATTACACTTAGTATCAGAGCTAGCTTGAGCGAACACCTAGGCTTTGGTGGGGATTACTCCTTAGAGATATGAGTGCGTATTTGTTAGTGATATAAAAATGTTTTATATTATGTTGATCGATCTATCAAGTGGCCTATGAATTCTGGTCAATACGAGTAGCTAACATTATTGATAGGGACCTCTAAACACTTGAACAAGGAAATTCGACATAGTATTCTTCTAAAATTGGGTAAATGAAATAATTTTACCTTGATTATATTTTGCATACGAAAAAAATAATTCTTTAGAAATTATTATAGTTATATATTGTATGTTTGGTTGTTAGGAAAATGATAACATTAATTATTATCATTTGTTGTTTAATTAGTCATGCTCACCCAGTAGGAGCACTAACTATGTTCGTTGATTGGGTAGTCGTTCTTGACCAGTTTATGGGCATTGACTATTGTGTTAGGTTAGGACCAGTTTATCCTTTTCTGCATGGATTGGTAGATTAATGATTATGGGAACATTAAAAATGAACACCTTTTGAATTCAAGTTCACAATTTGGCTATAAGGCATTTGAAGATAATATTGGTTCGGAATTTGATCTTAATAAAAGTTGGGAAAATTAGGGTGAATGGCGGCGAGACTAAGGGCATGGCCATTGGCTTGGTAGAAGGGGAGGCCAGGTTGGCATAGGGGACGATGCAGCGGTGTCCGGTCAACCGTGGTAGTGACAGCGAGGCAAGAAGCGAAGGCGGCAATTGTATTCAAGTTGCGTTCGATGAGAATGAAAGAGAAGGGTTAGGTTGGAGGAATCAACGTTAATTGAGGTTAATTATTTATTAAGTGTAATTAGTAAATATAATATTATTAAAATAGTGAATCTTATAAACGTGGTACTTACTCGTTTTAGATTGAATGTGAATGCGACAAGTGCATTTCGTTCATATCAATGTGAACTACATTTTGGAATTGGATTAATAGAGTTTGGAGTGGGTGTAATTTTGAAGTTGAATTCAAACATCATTCGGGTCCAAAGGAAATTAGAAATGCTTCGGCAACAATTGGAATTTCGATGAGTTAAGTCACCTTTTTGGTTAACCATCAATGTTATATAGTTGGCAAAAAAATTTAATTGGATATTTGGATGTTTATATGTTGATTGTTTGATTTTGATGAATTGTCGCTTTTGGAAGCGGTTAATATATAAAATCAATTACATGGAAATAGGTTGAAGGCATCCAACATGATTCCTCACCACTGTCGAATTATATGTGTGTGTGTGCGCTAATATCTATAAGTTGCGATGCAGGAGGATAGGTTGGAGGGATCCAACAGGATTCCTTGCCATTGTTAATTCTAATTTCAGTAGTATTTATGTCATATGAATTATTGGATATTAAACCAGATTGTTGGCCCTATTGATTATGACATTGTTATATGTTCAAAACTTAAACTCTGTAGAAAAATTAAATCAATATCAATATTGGTTAGATGTTGGGTAGCTATTAGCCTCAAATTAGTATTTTAAAAATACTATAAATTGCCATTTGAGTTGGAATTGGTTTTTGAGACAGGAAATGATTTTAAATCTGAAATCGGGTTTTGAAAATATTTTGTTTTAAAGGATTTAATTTCTATTTTTCTCCAACCTTATTATCTGTCTTTTCTAAGTCATTTAGAAATGGTTTAAGGGATTATTTACTTATGTTTAATGTTATTTTAAAGTTATTTATTAATATTTTAATATTTTGAAGAGACAATTATTTAAATAGTTAATATGGTTTGGAATTAATAATAATTATTTATTTATGTGGTTTTGAAAATTAATTATTATTATTATTTGTAATAATGTTGAAGATTTATTTAATTTTATTATTCTATTAATAATGTTTGAAATTATTAACTGTTATTTTTAAGATTTTGGAAGTTGATAATTATTATTAATTCATAATGTTATTGTTAATAATTATTATTATATAATAGTGTTTTCAAGTAAATGATTATTATTTATTTGTAAATGTTTTCGAGATTTATAAATAGAGATTTATAAACAAATTTTGGGGTTTATAAAAGGAGGTTTATAAATGGTTTTATGGACTTATAATGGGTTTATAAATGATTTTAGGAATGTGTAGAAAGGGTTTTAAAAATGGTTCTAGATATTTATATCATAGTCTATAAATGGCCTTTAGAATTATATAAAGGAGTTTATAAGTGGTTTTACAATTTTGTAAAAAGGATATCTTCCTCCGTTTTGTGAATATACTTATACAGTTGAGACGAGTATATGGATATATTTTTCCTAAGTATTGAAAATATAGGGATTTGTGGATATATCTTTGTAAAAATATTTTGATACAAGTATTTACAAAGAGATTTTAATTAATGAAAAGATTAATTGAAGAGGTTAGTGGTAGCTATGTGCTTAACCAATATTGGTTTTCCTTTGGCAATAAATCCTTGAATTGAATATTTTTTTATTCGATAGTTAAATAACTGACTTTCGAATTAGGACCCTAAATATAACTCTAGAAATATTTAGAAGAAACATGTAAATTATATGGCACAACCATCTCCGATGATGATGTACTATGCATATAATATCATTTCATTCTTCTAGGACAAATAGTAAAGAGATCCATCCACTAACGGTTAGGAGGTGATCTTTACTCTTATCTTTGTCTGTTTATTTCTGAAAGAATCGAGGTTGAGTTCATCAGAAACTATCGAATGTTGTTTTGAAGAGAACGGGATCAAATAAATCATCTGAAAACCACTTCGATCCAGCTCAAGCATTTCGAAGTGAAGATACCTTGAACTTGATGGAATTGAAGACAAAGTTTTTGAAGCGCAAGGGCTACTTGCTACTAATCTTGAGGGTGATTCAAAATGGATAAAGTAGAAATAGTTCCTTCGTTTTTTTCATTTCCTAAACAACTTGTATGGATGAATGCTGTCACTGCATTACTGCATGGAGGACAGTGTTAGCATTCCAAGCGGGAAGTGCTCTATAGAAGTTAAACACAGCCTTAAGCCTCATCAACTGGAAAATGACAAAAATCGGGCAGGCAGCGGGGCCATGTGGGTCACTCCCATCAAGGTATGGTCATCCCAAATCTGGAGCGATTACCATCTACTCATGCATACTTCGAGGCCCAAAGTAAGGTGATCATATTCGGTACTACTAGTCAAGTGGTAGGCTAGTCCTATGCGGCAGGGATACAAGATGTTCTTATCGAACCTCAATGTATTTTGACTTGAGATGTACCATCGGAAGGTAGTTTGTTACCTTGTCATAGTATGTAATCCATTCTCTAATACGAGCTTTATGGACTTAGTTGTGCCCAACTATGTCGAAACATGAGGAGCAAGCATTTCATCTGTATTCATATTTTACTTTGACCAATAGACTTTATTATAATATAAATGGATATTCTATGGAAAATGTTTTGGTTATCGTAAGGTAAAAACCCATCCATGTATATGTGAGGGCGTGGCCTTACAAGATACCTTTATTTGAAAGATTTTTTATAAACATTAAATTCCATTTGAGGTGTATTTTTATCATGCTGGTTTAATAGACTGATCGAAGCATTCTTTCTATCAATGCTCAGGTCAGACCGAGCATATTAATAGATTACTTGTGATACATTGAAGTCCATAAGACGAGCTGGAGGCCTAAGACGTATCAATGAATTTCTTTGCGTTCCGCTGCATTGTCTGTTGGTCGTATTTATCAACAATTGTAAGTACGTGCTGCTATAACTGTCCAGGCTGAAATAGGTTAGTGTACCCTGATTGATGTGTGTATATTACATTTTCCATTTGTGTAAAGATTTTTTGTATATTATAGATTATTCCTTCCACTGTGATATTCTGTTTGTTTAATTTTTTTTCTTTCTCTTTCTTTCTTTCACCCCTAATGATCGGGTTTTCTGGCATTCAATTGCTCGACACGCAATACAGTGGACTATTAGAGTCGATTTTCGAGGGTCAAAAAATCCGATTCATTACACTTTAGGCTTTTTATCGTAAAATAATTCATAAGTTGGTGGAATATTTTCCTAAATGATTTCATGGTACATCTATTCTCTACCACACTTGGAATTTTCTTTGGTGGTAGCTTTGGTTAGATTCAAATTTGTAATCTCTACTTTAGTATTGTACCGCGCTTTGTAGTTCTCTATGGATTAATCTGAGTCGAATTTTTATTATGATATGGTATATATCTCACTTTCAGTTACCGTGTTCAGATGTTCGTTGAGCAATTTTTGCAGAAGTTGTTGTTGAATTGTAGTTTGTTTTCTCCTATTTTAATGGTTTGTGAAAGTTTAATATCCATGTCTATATTTTTTCAACTTGATTATTCTTCTCTAAAACCGGTAATTTTATAGTAAAAAATGAAGAGATATGTTCATAATTTTCCATGGTTAGCATTTTTAAAGACTGCTTATAACACAATTATGATTGGTGTAAAATGCTTTTTAAACTCGACTATGTGCTCTATTAAATTTATATTTTACCTACTTTATATAGGGTGAACAACTCTTCTAACTATATTTTAGTTTTCATGGGTATTGAGTGTTACGATGAATGGATTTCATAATGTTTGGGGATAATAATATTATTATGTCATGGAGCAACTATTTTATGAAATTATATAAAATAATGATTTACCAAAAGCTACCTTATTTAACTAAGTAGTCATGTTTATTTAACCTACCAATTGAAATAGCTTTAATTTAAGCTAAATAATGTATGTAGGTGCAAGAATAAAGATATTTAGATAATAACAATTTGATGTCGTTGTATGGTTTGAAATTCACTTACTTCCAGACACATTAGTAAAATGCATTTCTTTAGGAGGCTCCTTTTACGTGTTTACAAATAATTATTGCAATGCAAATACTTCTCAACAATTAAATTTTTTTCTGCCCCTTTAAGATTTTTTCCCTATGTACAATTGTTTGCGTTTTGTTCATCTTAACCTACATATCCCAATGTATACTTTCCTTAGATTTTCTTTAGATAAAAAATTTCCACCACCTATTGATGCTGAATGAATGTGCTAAAGACCATCGAAATCTAAAACATTTTAATGATAAAACAATCAATATCCAAGTCATATAAAGTCTTTTTCTAGCTTGAATGAAGGCAAAAAAAATTGACAAATAAACTGAGCATCCATAACATATAAAAGAGGTAACTTCGATCAGAAAATTGTAGCATGAGGTAGAAACTATGCTATATTTTGTATAATATATGCTATGAACATAAATTTAATTACCATTATTTGCTTTGATTTTAATGTTCAATGCAAGCTAATTTTATGTTTTTCGTAGATATCTTTTTCATTTTACTATTTTATTAGTGTATCCTACTTTCAGCACCAACCCAGATAGCCTTTGATCTACTTAATTTTAGTCACTATTTTACTTACTTGAACCAAGTTTAACCAAATAATTTTTGCATTCTATGTTTGGTGTAATTTACGATGAACCCTTGATTTAAAACCCTGATATCATGAATCATTTAGAATCTTTTGAATATATGAGTTTCTTAATTAACTATTATTCAAATAGCAGACATGCATAACATAATCCCCTTGGTGTTGGTCAGTCCGCCAACCCTTTCGGATGTCCTCTGTTTTGGGGGGTTTCGAATATATATATATATATATATATATATATATATATATATATATATATATATTCAAATAGATCCTTAGATGACCATTTATTCTTAACTTAAGAGATTTATGAACCAAATTCATTTTGGCGTAGAAACTGTTTAGAATTGAAAATTCAATTTCATATCCGCCATATAAAATTCGTTGCAATTAATTGTCTAATATTACAATGAAATATCATAAATGCTTATTGTTATGAGATAATTTGAATATGTTAAATAATAAATCACAGATATTTTCAATATCTAGGCTTTTCAATTTTACAGTAGTTTTCCTATTGTATAATTACTTAGGCCCTAAGTTATGTGCCTACAAATTGCTAGTAATGGATTGTATTATGATCAAGCAGTAATAAAGAATTCCCTCTTCTTCTTCTCTAAATTATATTTTGTTTTGTTTTCTTCAATAATTTCAATATGGTATCAGAGTAGCGTTCTGATTCTAGGTGTTAATCTCATCCTTTTGTATCCTTTTTACCATATTTTTTCCCTTTCTCTCTCTTACCCTTCTCCTTGTTTACTTTCACTAACTCCAAGCTCTAAAGATATCACAACTCGACTGCTCTCGAATTACGTTATCAAACCACCACTTCAGTTCTATTTCCACTCAAATCCATTATCAATAACCTGCGGCAATCAAATCTGACATCCACAACAAACAATTCCAACCAAATACACAATGTAGAACCTGCAACCTAACCTAGATACCAAATCCAAATCCATCTCAGATAACTCATCAAAATGGATGTTCACTTCTACCTTCATGATTTCCAAAGTCCTTCTATGTCTCTAAGTTATGTTTACTAAATAAGTTATTTTATTTTTTGGAAATGAAGAGAAAAATGATGGAATTGTGGGTTGTTGAGTCGTAACCCAAACAAACTTTTAAATGTGAACTAGGTGTTGATATATATTACATATTTCACAAACTACATTCGTAGAATCATAGAATGCAGATGAGAATGTTGTTATATCCGTAATAGTTGACAACCAGAAGTTTGTTATTGGAATTCTCTCTATAGAAAATTGTATTCAAATATGTCATAATTTAATATTTAAAAAGGCATTTCAATCGTCTCACATTCATCGAGTGCAACTGTTCATATCATCGACTACAAGTCTCTTCGGAATTTCCATTCTCCACAGCCGCATATCATGTCTACCTCTTTATTTTCAGTACATAAAAACTCCTCGGATAAGTCGTCTTTATGGGTCTTGGATTCTGATGCTTCCCATCGTATGTCTTAAGACACTTCATTTTTTCTACTTTGTCTTCATCATCCTCTATTCCTATTGTGATTGCTGATGGAAGTCTTATGCCTTTGGCAGGAGTTAGTGCTTTTGTTACCCCCAATTTATCTTTTTCTATTATTTACCATAACCTAATCTCACATTAAATCTTGTGTCTGTTAGTCAGTTATGTGACTCTCGTGGTATAGTAACATTTACTACTGATTCTTGTTTGGTTCATGATCTACAGTCTAAAAAAATGATTGGGACATGCCAAAGGGAAGGGGACTATATATATTGAATGAATTAAAAGTTCTAGTTAGTGCTTGATTTATCTTCTTTTTGTTTGTGTCCTTCTTCCTCTAGTTTCTTTTATGGCATTCTCATTTGGGTCATGTTTCGTCTTCTCTTCTGAAATTTTTAGCATCCACAGGTGCATTAGGAAATGTGCAAACTCATGATATTTCTGATTGTAGTGGATGTAAGCAGGGAAAGTTTTCCACTTTACCCTTTAATAGTGGCATCTCTGTTTCTTCTGCTCCATTTGATTTGATTCATTCAGATGTGTGGAGACCATCTCCAATTCCCACTAAAGGAGGGTCTCAGTATTATATGTCTTTTATTGATGACTATACACGTTATTATTGTGTTTATTTAATGAAACATCGTTCTTACTTTTTTGAAATATACAAAAATCTTAAAGCACTTGTGAAGGTATAACATTCGTCTGTTATAAAATGTTTTAGGCGTGATTTAAATGGAGAACACCTATCTAAGAAATTTTATAAATTACTTTCTTTAGATGGAACTATTCAACAAACCTCATGTACTGATAGTCCTCAACAAAATGGAGTTACAGAAAGAAAACATAGACATATTCTTAAAACTGCTTGATCTATGTTACTTTATGCCTTTGTTCCTAAGGAATTTTTGGGTGAAGCTGTTCTCATGGCTTAGACTAATTAACACTATTCCTTCGTCCCACATTTCAGATGTTTCACCATTTCGAAAATTTTATGGACTTGCACTAGATTATTCTATTTTTTAAATGTTTGGGTGTACTTGTTTTATTCTCCTTCCTCGTGGAACATAATAAATTATTTTGTTTTCCTGGGCTATGATGCGGGTAAAAAGGGTCATAGATGTTTTAATCCAACCACTCAAAAACTTTATTAGTCGTGAAATGTTGTTTTTCTAAACATATATTCTATTCCATCCAGCACTCATAGTTTTACTAGATATGATCTAATTCATATTGATCTCTTTTTAAGGATAATAAAAATACTAGTAGCCCCATAGAAACAGGAACAACTGGAACTCTTGAAGCTACATCCTCCCATTCTATGGCCCATCAATCTTTAACCGAACCTATATGTCCACCTTTTAGTCATTCCATACGCATTCGTAAGTGTACAAAATTACTTGATTTTACTTATCCCTTTTACTCTTCATCCTTTTCTACATTCTTAACCTTCATTCATAAACTTTCTGAGCCAACTTCTTATAAAGAGGCAGTTCCTAATTCTTATTGGCGAGAGGCTGTGGACAAAGAACTTTCTTCCTTACAAAGGATGGTACTTGGGATTTGGTTGCTCTATCTTATGGTAAGAGCGTTGTTGGGTGTTACTGGGTATATAAAATCAAAACTAAATTTGATGGATCAACTGAAAGATATAAGCTAGATTGGTTGCAAAAGGTTACTCTCAACAGTCTTGCATGGATTATAAGGAAACGTTTACTCCAATTACAAAGATGACCACCATTCGTACTCCTATTGCTGTAGCTTCTGTTTGAGAATGGTCCATTTCACAACTTGATGTTCAAAATGCATTCTTGAATGGCGATCTTCAAGAAGAAGTTTGTATAGAACCTTCTCAAGGTATTCCGTATTGTGTTCCACATGAATCTGGATATGTTTGCAAACTTAAGAAAGCATTGTATGGACTTAAGAAAGAACCTCGTGCTTGGTTTGAAAATTTTTCTATTGTGATTAAATCTCTTGGTTTCATCTTTAGCTTTCACGATAATGCCTTTATTGTTAAAAAAAATAGTGAAGGACATATCACTATCGTTATATATTGATGATATGATTATTACAAAAGATATGCATGGCATTCGTTTCTTAAAAAAGAAGTTAGCTAAAGAAATAAAAATGAAAGAGTCGGGTCCTCTAAAATATTTCTTAAAAATTGAGCTGCACTAGTACAAAATATGCCTATTGCATCGCCTTATTTGCATCGGTTGTCCTTACAACCAATGCAAATGCACCGAAGCAAATAGTGTCCTTTGCATCGGCTGTCCTTGCAACCGATGCAGATGCATGAAGGCAAATAATGTTAATTGCATCGGTTCCTTCGGAACCAAAGCAATTGCAAATTATTTTTATCATAGAAAATGCACATATCAATAACCATAAACAACAATATATATATATATCATTATTTATAATTTATTTTAATTAACGAGTGTCAATAAATAATTTATAATTACTAGTTATTTTAAATAATCAATAGTTATTCCTATTTTTATAATATTACAGTTAATTATTTTATAATTAGTAAATTATAGTTAATTTTGTTAATTACATGTAATAATCAATAAACAAATTAATACTAAATAATTGATATTTAATAATCAATAATCAATAATTAATGTTTAATATTTAGTTAATGAGTCATATTTAATAATTAAGAAGTAATATTTAATAACTAATTTTTAATAATTATTAACATAGAATAATATTTAATAATTAGCAACTTCTAATAAAATTTAATACTTATGAAGTAATATTTAGTATTTCATAACTAATTTAAAAAATTTATTAATTAATAATGATTATTAAAAAAATTAAAAAATAATAAATAATAAAGAAGTAATAAGTAATAATTAATAAATAATATTTAATAAACTAGAAGTAGATTAGTAAATTTTAATTAATTAAGTAGAAATAAATAATAGTTTATAAACTAAAAGTAAATTAGTAAATTAGAGCTAATAAACTTGAAATTAGTAAATAGTATTTAATAAATTAGAAATAAAATTTATATATAATAATAATTATTATTATTTATTAATAATAGTGAATTATAGTTAATATTTATTAATTATATTTAATAGTTTATAATTTATTAATAATTACTATACATAAAGTAAATAAGTAGTAATTAATAAATAATAGTTAATAAACTAAAAGTGAATTAGTAAATTGTAGTTAATAAAGTCTAAATTGGTTAATAATAGTTAACAAATTAGAAATAAATAACAGTTTATACACAATAACTTTTATTTTTTATTCTAGAAGCCCCAGTTCCAAATTTGTTTGCAGTTTATGAATTGAATTTCTTATTAGCTATGTTGGTCTGATTTATTAAAATCATACTTCGGTACTCAAAGAATTGGAATGTTATTAATGGTTTTATGTTGTTTACAAATTTGGGCCTTCTTTCTGATCGAGCTTTGTTTTGTTACCCAAAATATTATTATTGAGCTATAATAGTTATAATTAGAGTGTTCAGTTTATTTTTGCGTTAAGCCAAATCAGTACAAATCAAAATGAGCAGTTTTGTTTGTTTACTCGATGAACACTTAGATAATGATATTGGTGCTTTGCAGTTTGATAGTAGAAGGGGTATTGAATAGAGCATGGGGATATGATTTGGAACCATCATACCGTGTTCCAGTGGTGTAGCTAGTGTTATGTATTTTCGGTATGTTAACATTATTATTAAGAATGTAATACTAAATATTCTTCTAGTAAAGCTTGCATAAAGATGATTTATTTTAAATATATGATTTGTTTTGATAACATACTATTGCTTTAGTCTCTGAAACTTTACTATTATCTAGACACCATGTTTATCATTTTATTGCTTCTGATTATTAAACTTGTTAAATTACTTCACTTTATTATTTAGCCAGCTAATCTGCTTCTAATAATGATGTTCATTTGTTTCTGCTGGTATACGAATATGATTTTGTTTTCTCCTGACAACCCAAGTCATATACTTTGAAGTAATTTGCAGTCTATAACAACAATACACTATGCAAGTTTAACATAAGAATTTTACTTACAAGCATGTTTAATTAGTATAAAACAAAAAATGGAACACAATGATCTCTATCCAATTTTTCAAAAGATGCAACAGTTTCAAATTATGTCTTCATAGAAAATTATTTCATAGACTAACCACAACTGTTGTAGAAATTTGTACACAACATTGATAACATATTCTTTTTTACACTTGTAATTAGTGCACGGACCATCTTCCCACTCGATACATCCATCCTCTTTAGTACTGAAACATTATGAGCGTTGAACCTCAATAATAGCTTTTAATTAATTATACAGTTGTGATTAATATATTACAATGTTTTGCAATTATAAATGTGGGTTACTAACTGAAATTGTATATTTCTACAGTAGTTATAATAGAAACTAGATAAACAATGTAATTTCAAATAATTTTTTAATTTTTATGAAATCAGTTTATATTTTATGCAATTGGCAAAATATGCTTTTACATTGGTTCAACCTGATTTGCACTATACTTACATCATTCAATAATTAAATCATCGAATATTTTAGAATGGCGACGTTTAATATATTTACAATTTCGTATACATGTGATAGGATTAATTGGGAGCAAGATAGTGTACAACAACCGTTTTTGCTGAAATAAAGATAAATCATATTTTTACAATAATAATAATATAATTTTAAATGTAACTCAAAAGAAGCAAGACCCAAAAGTTAGATAAATTAATTTTGATTATTTTTCAGTTATAATTAATGAGTCATGCCATGTAAAGGAAACATGCTACAAAATAAAGTATGGGTTAATATCAATTTATTGAATATAAACTTTTTTTAAACAACATTTTCAATTCTTCAGTTTGCTATGTTTGAATTGAAATTTAACATCCAGCTTGACAATCACAAAATATGCATTATATTAAATTAGTTTAATTTAAAAGTTATAACCTCGCACCATCTTATGTGTGCCAGAAATGTGAAAAGGTACATTAATTATAATGCAAAGTATGAACTGTATATTACATCCAGTGGTCACTATATCGACAAAAACTGCAAACCGATGCAAAGTATGATATTTATGACTAAATGCAGGTGGACAAATTGACAGCTCGATAAGAACAAGATGGAAAACAAGTTCCGATTCGGGCTACTGCTTAGGTTGGACCTTATATATACATATATATATATATATATATATATATATATATAATACTATTGTCCTTTCCATGGGGAAAATGTGTTTAAGCTTTTGTGCTCTCATGTTTGTAATATGTGTGTTCCAAATTATTATGGTTTTGATTTCTTTGTCAAGTGTGCAAGTATTGTATTCATTTTACTTTGGTTACTGATTTGGAAGTCTTTTCTTAACATTCCAGCTATGCATAGAGCTTGAACGTTGCTATGACAGCCATGGTTTCTATGTCATTGGAGCTACAAATAGGTGATAGTCCTAATATTACTGTATATCATATCTCCGCCTTAATAAATATATGTAATTTGAATAAATATATGTAATTTGAATATATTTGTTTAAATAAGCTATTTTAATTATGCACATGTAACATACCGGAGTTGCTTGATTATGCTTTGCTAAGGCCCATAAGGTTTTACAGAAGAAGTTATGTTGGATTACCGAATGAGGATGAAAGGAGACTGATCCTTGAACTTCTTGCCCGAGATAAGGCTATTCTGTTGATGTTGATTTGGATGCTATAGCTCATAGTGATTATTGATCTAGTCATTTTGGTTTTTATATCTCGAGTTTTGAATATTAATTTTTAATATATAATGATTCAGTATTTTAATCAAACAAAAATCCCTGTTAAATAACAATTGGTAATAATGTACCATTTTTTAGACCAAGATAATATTTTGAATTTCCAGATTTTTAATTATAAATTGGGAAATCAATTTAATTGGAAAATCAATTTAATTGGAAATTTCTTATATGTATACATATATTCAGAACAATATAATTTATATATATAAATTGAAAAACAAATTCAATTCAGGTAAATACAGGTGAAAAGAGAAGAATACATTATAAATAGAAAGAGTTTAAAATTGGATTTTCTTATACATATGAATATATACATATCAGTTAAGAAGTGTATAATATTTATAAACAAAATAAGCTAGTGGGTTAAAAACAATATATGTGATATACATATTTATGGACTAATAAATATAGTTATTAAGAGTTTTATACAAATACATATACATAAGATAAAAAAGGGGAAAAAATTAGTATTTGTAAAAAAAAAATTGTATGCTGTAACTAAAATAGTATGTTTAAAATAATATATGAAATGGTAAGTAAACAATATATATAAACCAAATAACTTTAGTTTATTAAAAAGTAATATATATATATATATATATTTATACATGTTGAATAATAAAATAAGTAAATATACAAGAAGAGGTATATATATAAGGAAAGTATACATATGAGGAATATGTATGATAGAAATGAGAAAAATAATCTATAAAATCATTTCAAAAAGAAAATCGCTCACAAAGCAATGTTTTGTTCAAAATGTTATTTTATACATTTAAAATAAAACAGCAAAATTTCCATTTTACCTTGAGTTATATATATATATATATATATGTGTGTGTGTGTATGTATATATATATGTATGTATGTATGTATGAATGGAGACTTGAAGTTGTTTCAAACTATTTTATATTTCTTGTGTTTCAAAATGCATGTATGAAATTGCTGTACAAAACAAAAAGGGAAAAATTCAACAAAGTAAAAAGTAAGTAAACAAAAGGTAAATCATGTAAAGTAAGCAAATGAATATAAACATTACTGGAAAGGAATATACAACCTAAAATAAGCAAATGAGTAAAATCAAATATATATATATATATATATATATATATATATATATACGAGTACTTTGGCACGTGCGATGCACGTGCGCGGAAGGAATTGGTGTTATAAAATGCAGTTTGTTAGATTTTTTTAAATCTTACGAAATGGTTTGATATGTATGAAATGTTGTATTTTCTATATGCATGCATGCACAAATTAATCATTTATTGAAACATGAATATGAATAAGTTATTTTAGGAAATAACTAAAGAGGTAAAGAGAGTAATCAACCATTACATCAATAAAGAAATGTAATCAATATTAAAATTAGCATTTTCAATAGTTTAGAACTTAAAAAGCTTGCATCGTCTCTATTTAAAAGTAATAAATTAGCATGTGAGCATATAAGGAATTTTTTTAACTATAAAAATTACACCTTCCATGATACTCCTTCCTTTACGAACGCTCCATACTTGTTGAAGTATAAAACTACTTGATGCTAGCGTATAAATTTTGAATTATCGTTTACCGTAATATTGTCATAAAATTTGGTAGAACTTATATTGATGTAATAATTTTTCTCCATGCCTTTTCTAGGGTGTCGTCAACAGTAGCAGCTTAAAAGTAATTTATAAGAACTAAGTACATTGTAGTAATTATTTTCTCTTCTCCTTATCCCGGGCTTAAGACCGACATCAGTAATATGTTAATGGCGGAGTTGTAAACTTTCTATAAGGATTTTTATTTTAGCCACAACTCTGTTCTAGTAATAAAGTTGGAATAGTTTAATAGTTGACTAAGAGTCATTTGAAATTTGTTCAAGCCTAAAATAATGATATTAGTTAGTTGAAGCAACACTACATATTATGAATTCTAAGCATGCACACATGCAATAGTTAATAGCGTATTACTTATTGGCACATGAATCTTGGATTTGCATGATCTTGGATCATATACTTTTCTTAGCCTTACCTTTGTCCTTTATCCTTTAGCCTAAATCTTTATCATAGTTGTACTACTTAAAAGACTAAACTTGTAGCACACTGTTGTTGTGGAATCATGATAGTCCATTGCGTATTCTATATGTTGAAGAGAACTCATCAACATCACTATCTAAATTTTGGTGTTTCAAATCTTAGTAATAATGCCACTCTTTTTTGTAGTTATTGTGTTTAACTTAATTACCACCATTAATACATTCTCAAGGTTGGTTTTTATGCGGATTTCAGGACGACCGCACTGAATACAGATTATTTGTAGTATGGTACAATATTGAAGAATTTTTTTTGTATTCATGGATCGAGCCTTGCTTTTAGAATTTTTAGCCTCACTTGACTTTAATTTTTTAAGCACATTTTAATGTCGGTATTATGCATTGACAGAAATATCTTCTTCAACAGGAACAGAGCAAGAAAACATATATGGGCTAGACAATCCGAACTAAGAGCAAATAAAAATTATTTTTGATTGTTATCTAAATACATATTTTTATGTTCTATAGCCAATTATAAATACTGAAAATAAAGATACTCAAAATAGACTATGACCACATAATGGTAACATTATTTTGTTATTTATAATTTCAGGCAAGTTTTTGGGACACGTTACTTTTGGTGCCTCGTTACTTTTGGTGCCTTATAGAGTACCACCGCTAGTTACCTTTATTATTACATAATATTTTTTTTAATAATAATTAGCAAAAGAAAGAAACTTCTTAGACATCATGCATCTTTTATATAGTATTGTAGGGTGCCTCCCTCATTGATGCATCAATCCCGTAGGGTCTGATTGACATAAGTTCAAGCATTTCATGCACTGATCTCTTACCGCTGTTATAGAAAATTGCACATTTAGATTTTACTTGATGGAGAGCATGGTATTAGTAGGACATTTGAAACTGCCCAGCAAGCGTGGGCTGAAGTCTTCTTTTACATGGCTCTAAACGGTGTCATGTTCAAAGGCATTTTACTGAATGGGGAAAGAGAATAATTGGAGATCCAAGACGTGAAAAAACATCAAGTACCTATGTGTACAGAGATATAGATAATATATACAACTTTTTCAATATTAGTGATACTCATACATAGCATGCTATATACAGATTTGTCAAGAAAGCATTTATACCAATTTTTCAATTAGTGATACTCATATGTAGCATGGCAGATACAAATTTGTCAAGAAAGCATTTATACCCATTTTTCAAAGAGCTATATATATATATATATATATATATATATATATATATATATATATGGTAACATAGACTATGTATTTTTTCCTAGTTGAATGTACACCCAGGATTTATGGTCATTATAGAGGATAAAAGAAAGGTAATAAATTCTGGCATTAAACTTTTTTATTATAAAATAGGAATTTTGTTCTAGACGTCTAAGGCTCAAAGTAAGTTATGTAGTATAGTTTTCATATTATCTTATTTCTTTTCGCTCCTTTTGCCAAGGCAATAGCAAGAAACTAATTTAAAAGAGATATTCTTATAGAAGACCGACCATGACTTCCATTACCAGAACATCAGACCATAAAAAGAAGATCGTTCTCCCTTAGGAATCATTAATTCTAAAGATACAAAATTAAATCATAGACATATAATGACATCATATCTAGATTTTCAAAAAATATTAGAAGGAGTAAGTGACTCAGTTGATGTTCAATTAGACATACAAACACTCATATTTGAAATGACCAAACATATTTGATGCCTTTTAGGTTGCATTAGCTTCCTTATAAATATGCATTCAGGACAATTTACCCATGAATATTTCATTTAGAAGACTGACCTTGAGAGCAGTTACCAGTGAACTGAGATATATTAATGACCACTCATGATATTTTAGCATCTTTGGTTAACCGAAAATAACATCAATAGAGAAGGAAATGAAATGCATTGGTTCCTACATTATCATTGATTCCTACATCAAAGAAATAGAAGTGTTATTATTAATAGGAGAAGAGTCTAGTCGGAAGTAAATAACCTAATAGCTATTGTTTCATCCTATCACTGACCATTAGTTTGTATTAAAATTAGCATACACATACCACCATAACTGTTAACAAAATATTTCGACTAATATAATGATATTTTTAATTAAAGTTTTACTATATTGATAAGTTATGAAAGAACCCTCAATTTGGTCGTAAATGAGTTGTATCAAGTAGGTTTGATAAGGAATCAGGTAGATTTAATTATGCAATATTGTTTTCATAACTGTATCTTAATGCATAAGACACAGTAAGTAAAATTGTATGTTTTGTTTTTCATATATATCATATGTAAATATTAAATGTTAAGATTTTAGCACAACATGAATATTCATATTGAATAGCAATGTAAATAATACGTAGTTTGATCCATGTAAATGAAGCCTTTTGTATCAAATTGAAATTATGAATGAACCTGAACTGTTTAATTCTTCCCTGCATTCTTGGTTCTTCATTTACAGTAGCTTCATTTTCCACTATCCTAGCTTATTGCCTACACATTAATTCATTAATCAAACATTATCTTAATATGCATATTTAATATACAAAGGTAAGTTTTAAGATCAATATACAAACAAAGAAATGTTAGCCTGTCATACGAAACAGGGAAGTTTAGAAACCTAGATTTATGACTATACCATGACTAAGAAACCTTCGTATATTGTTATATCCTAGCATAAGGGTTTGTGAATCATACTCTTGTAATAACATAGTTTTTATGAACTCTTTCAGTTAATTGTTTCAAGCATGAATTTAAGAGCCGCACCAAGAACTGTAACTAAAAAATTTCATAGTATGTACCTAGAATAGCTTTTATGACATAAAACGTAGGTTATGGAACAACATAAAAATATGTACCTAGTATGAAAATAAGGGCAAAAAGCATATTTGTGTGTATACATGTCGCTTTTGGAAAACCACAATGATAAACCGGTCTAATTACATACATTTGTAAACCAAACACATTGCACTCAACCTTTTTCAGACAATGGAAATAGGTAAATAATAGTTACAAAATGAATGAGAAATACTGACCATATCGTAGTACATGTAGCTCTCGAACTTTGGACAACTAAAACTAAGAATCGCTAAACATCCATTTTAATTTTAATTGTGCATCTCTTTAAAGTTTAGATTGGATATAAGACAGATGCACCAAAAGAGTAAACATAAAACTCAAACCATAATTTGGTTAAGCACCATTTTTACCTTAGCGTGAGTATAAAATGAATGCTTCAAGATGGATAGTCTTCTTCACTGCACAGACAAAGCAGCCACCAAACCTCTAACTGAATGGGTGGAGATCAATTAGTCCAAATGTGCCAAGCCTACAATATTTTGACATGTAATTTTTTCATGATGTCTCTCACATGTAAATTTTTAGTTATTACATGTTGCCATAAAGGAGCATTATGTACTTTCAAAGGAAGCACCAACGTTGAAGTAAGTAGGACAAAATAAACTATAGGATACAAAGTAGTTTTACAAAGCACATTGTGGTTAAACAACACATGAAATAAACAATAAATTACAATAAAAATGTAGATATGCAGTGCTAAACTTATCTGGACAATAAATCGTTGAAATATCTGGATTCCATTCTGTGTCATTTTTTTGAATTCTTTCCATCACAAATGGTGGTGATACACTTGCTCTGCATCCTGAAATCACTAATATACATGTGAATCATCCAAAAAGCCAAATCTACTCATCACATATTTTTGAAATTTCACTACCATGAAAGTTGTATGCTAAACACATGTACTTATATTAAGTGAAGTTTCTTAAAAGCATATGAAATTTATGAACCTTAAACCCATCTGAGTAAACGTAAAAATAGAAGAACCGCATACTGGTTGATATAAAAATGAGATAAGTACCAACTGTCATTGCATCAAATTTTAACATCTATAATTTGCTTTTAGGTTTTTAGAAATTACCAATAATTGCAAATAACTGCATCAAACATTGGATGGCGGCACTACAGCCAGAGAGTCTTGGTGGCAAGGTAGAAAATACTAACAGCAGGCAGGGAACGTAAGGAAAGCACTTAAGCACAGGTTCATCGCCTCGTTCTGCCATGATTAAAGGAAAAAAATAAAGATTTTAACGTAATGAAAGAGATAAATTAGTTGGAGAAAACTTTGATTTGGTGAAAGAGAAAATTGTGGAGGCTTTTTACTGTGGTCGAAGAGGGTGATGTGTATCGGATATACTGTGAGAGGATGAAGAACTGGAGGTAAGGAATGGATAGGTAAAAGAAACGGGTGACAAATGAGTTGGAAACGTGCAGCGTAAATTTGGTGAAAACACGTTTAGGTTAGAAAAGACAACAGTGTCCCTATTTTTTATTTAAAACCACAAAATAATTTATAGGGTACTTTTGACAATCCAAAAAAAGCTTCACTTCTCAAGTATTTGCTTTATATATAAGATATATATATATATAAAATCTGATCAAAAGCGGCAAAGACCAAAACTTTTGTTTAAATTTCATTTCAACCTCAAAAAAAAAATCAACTCAAGTCATACAATATTTAAATCCATCATCACAGTACAAAAAAATGGTACAGCATCTCAAAACTTTGTGGCCTGAAGCATTTAACATATGCATCAATCCTGGTATAATCGTGTGTGTGTATGTATGTAGCTTCAGATTAAAATAACTATAAAACAAAGAAAAACAAAACATTGTAAACATATTAGGCTCTGTAAACAAAAAAAGAAATGAGAAGAACGTCCTGCTCTTTCTAAATCCAAGACAAAAACAAGGTGATTCAAGATTTCAGATTTGAGACCAAAGTTTTAACTTGAAGATTCAATAGAAAGCAGCATGTTTAAGGTGAGAGTTTGCATTTGAGAATACCTGGAAGTGTTTAAAACTACTCTGCTATGTTTTAACGGTGAAAGTTATTTCTATTAAACTTTCGAAAATCTCTTCCTTTCAATTTAGTTTGATTTTTCCAACATCGTAAACTAATAGAAGGTTTGTTTTCGAGTGTAGTTTCATTTAAAAATAGTTTGGTTGTGTTTCATGAAGCATGCATCAAGATAGAGTTGAATTACAGTAGGCAGCTCATTTTTCGACAAAACCCAATATGTTCAAATCATTGATTCAAGAACATAAATGTGTTTGTCATTTAAAAATAGGATTTTTAGTAAATAAATTACATTTTTTTAGTAGCCTAGGCTTCGAAATTTTTTGGGATGATCGATTTTCATCAAAAAAATAATTTTTAAATTTGTGGTGATCGAGGCGGCGGTTCATCGACGTTGGGTTGATCGTGGAGCCGAGAGCAATCTTTCGACCATGGGAATTTTACTCTAAGGTCGTGGTTTGGGGAAGCGAGGGGATTTTAGGGTTTAAGGTCAGGTAGTTGATAGGTTCAGGAAAAGTGGTCACGGAGGCACGGTGGGGCATCGAGTGATGCCGCGAGGGGCATGGAGGTGCCCTGGACATGGACGATCATAGTGGCGTGGTTCTTGATGGTTCATGGTGGTCATGGGACCTCTGTTTCCGTTCATAGTTCTTTTTGCTGTCATTTGTGGGTTCGGCTTCGTGGGCATTTCGCTGACCATGATTGGAGACGGAGACGTGGTGAAGGACGTGCTGCCTCGCGAGGTGACAGTTGTCGGTGATGGCGGAATGGTGATTTATGTGTTTGGAGTTGTGGGATACATGCTCGCGTGCATGTCGTATTCGTGTGCAGGGTATGCCCAGGAAATAAAGGTTAGGAAGATCGTGTTTGGTAAGGGGGTGCTGTAGTTCGAGTTTAATCTCGAGTTGAAGGGTTGGGTGGATGATTGGCGAAAGGTGTGGGTTGATTGAGTTTGGGTTTGACTTTGTTTTTGTTTTTCTTGTTTAGTTTTAACTGGTAGGCTGGGCCAAAAAAGAAAGAAAGGAGAAGATAAGAGGCAATGTGAAGCAGTTTTTTTTCTTTCCTCTGAGTAGTTTAGTTCGGCCTTCGGCCCAAACAAGAGGTTGTAAAAATTGTTTTAAAGATCTAATGCTAAATTACATATGAACATATATTGATTTTTTTAGAATTTTAAAATGAGATAATAATTGCATATGAAACCCGTTTGACACGAAATCAGTTTCGATGGGTTCGTATTGATGATCGCCACGTCGTCGTCGTATGACCCGTTGTAGAATTTAAACCAGTAAAATTTTGCAGTATTTTGAAACGAATAGATTTTTAATACTGTTTTAAAACCAAATATCGACGTTAAATTTATACATGCATATATCGAAGATATTTTTCCGATAAAAATAACACGAGTTAATTTTATTTGATTACGATATTTTTGACATATATTTAGTAGAATAAGATACCGTTCCGCTAATTGTATTAAATTGGACCCCTGTTAGCAGAATAAATCACTGTTCTGCCATTATTACTGAATATATCTGTTGGGGACATTTACTAGCAGAAATAAAACCCTGTTATGCTATTTTATTCATACGGACATCTATTATATTTCTGATAATTATACTGGGGAAAATATGATGTTAAATGAGTGGTTAAAAATAGATTGATGTGAATATCTATATATGTTATACTGGACTATTTGAACCTGAGTGGTAACTTGGTTAAGTACCAATGGAATTATTAAGCCTTCTTTCCCAATTTGGGTTGACTTTGAACCAAAATTTGTTTAAAAATGATTGTTATTTATTGATGATATTTTAAAATTAACTGATAAATAATTTGGTAATGATTTAAAGCTATTAATTTAATAATTTCAGTTTTAAAGTTATCAATTATCTAAAATTTTAAAGTATAATAACTATTAATTAAAAAGTTATTTTAAAGATATTGTTTTAAAGTTACTTATTACGTGACAGTTAATTAGTATTAAAGTATATTTATTCCAAGATAAATTTATCGAATGTTAGTAATGTTTTAAAAATAATATATGATATGGTAAACTCTTATAAAAGAGCATTTTACTTAAATTAGAACTTGGAAAATTTATATTAAACTTTAAAAGTATTATTTTGGAAAATTATTAAACAAATATTTCGGAAAGTAATGGTATACTCGCGTGGCATAAATCAGAGGCAGTGAGTGCCTGCAGTTAAGTTTTGGATTTCTCTGAGATAGAGACGTAACTATTGAGCTATGATCCACTGTTTGATACCGCAGTGGAGCTTTCCAGATTTTATTTTAAAAAAGGTTTTTCAAATATTCTGAAAATGAATGATTTTGTAAATATACTTACTCGGTGAGATAAGCATATGCTGTTTGATTAAGTAATTTTAATTTATTGAAATTTATCTTTAAGGCTTAATGTTTCAATGATAAATGAAACCTTTGTTTAGATGATTGTATATTTGATAGTTATTTAACGGCTATCAAAATCTAGACTTAAAAGCATGGCTTTGGGAATATCTAGAAGAAACACGAGAATTATGTGGTGAGGTACCATTCGAGGGGTTATACTGTACGTATAAACTCGTTCGTTCTTCTAGGACGATGATAAAGAAACCCGTCCACAAAATGGTTAGTGGATGATCTCTGATCTTATTTTCGTCTGTTTATTTTCTAAAGTAACGGGGTCGAGTTTGCCGAAAAATAACAATCGTTGTTTCGAAGAGACCGGGATGGTATAAGTTATCCAAAAACCACTTCGATCCAACAAGTACATTTTCAAATGAAGACAATAACATTGAGTCGAAGATGGAGTAGTGAAGTGTAAGAGATAATCGCTACTAATCCTGAGGGTGATTCCATAATGGATGCAGTAGGTATAATGCCTTTGGTTCCGTTTGAACCCGAGACGGACCTGTATGGACGAATGCTATCAGTACATTGTCATTGGAGGACAATGAGCATTCTAAGTGAAAAATTCCTTAAAAAGGTAATCGTAGCTTCTAGCCTCATCAACCGGGAATAACTGAAAAGAGGGGGAGATGCAGCAAGGCTAAGTAGTAGCACCCAATTAGGGTATGCTTATCACATTTCTAGATAACCTCGAAAATTATAATACGGTACATGGAAGGAGCTCGAAAGAGGGTAAGAACTGTGGTGATCGCATTTTCGGTCTATCCAGGTCAAGGATAGTCCGGTCTTGTATAGCAAGGGATCCTAGTGTGGTCCTCTTTACGCTGTCCTAGACGTGTACTATGACAGGTGGTACCCCAATGCCTAGTCATTCGTATGGAATCCATTCTCCAATAAGCACGTACGGTTTTGATTATGCCCAACTATGTTGAAACGTGAGATGCAAGCATTTCAGCTATTTGAATAAGTGTTTGTACATAGACACTATGATAATACCATTGGATTTTCTATAAAAAATGTTTTGGTTATCGTAAGGGAAAAACCTGTCGTGTTTATATGTGGCGTAGTCTTACGGGAAACCATTGATTTTAAAAGAATTTTGCGAAAGTTATAATGAATAAAATTCCTTGTGATTAAAATACTCATGCCGGTTTTACCAGGCTGACCCGGGCGTGGTTTTCCCTATATGTTTTGTTCTGACCGAGCATATTTTCAAGTTTAGCTAAAAGGATGGAAGCTTCAGGAGAGAAACTGGAGGGCTAGAATTGTATTCTCGTAGACGATTATATTACGTTGCATTTAGATGTGTATGCCAGCAATTGTAAGGACATGCTATTATAACTATCCATGTTGGATAGGTTGTATAATCTGATTGATAACTGTATATGTTTAAGTTACCATTTTTCTTCTTTATAAAAACTTATTCTATATTATAGATTATTTGTTCCACTATGAGATTATGTGTTGTTCTATCTTCTTTCTACTTTTCTTTCTTTTACTATCCGCCTTCCCGTATAAATTGGCTGACAAGAATGGTTAAAAGTCAATTTAAATCTGTATGGAAAAGTGGATCATGACATTGTGGTATCGGAGGTTAGGTTGAGCGAATACCTAGGCTTTGGTGGGGTTACTCCTTAGAGATTGGGTCAGTAATACCATAGAATGATTTTGAGTGTATGTGTGTGTGTATACACGAGAGCACGTATTTGTTAGTGATATAAAAATGTTTTTATATTGTGTTAATTGATCTATTGAGCGGTACATGGATTCTGGTCAATACAGTAGCTAACGTTATTGATAGGGATCTTTAAACATTTAAACAAGGCCAACGGACACAATATTATTTAAGTGGGTAAATGAAATAATTTTACCTAGAATATATTTTTATACAAAAGGCATGATTTTCAAATATATACTATTTTGAGGTGTTGTTTGATAAGTGATGATAATAATTTATCATCCAGGATTTGAGTGGTCACAGCCTTTAGCTTTAAGTATCTTCTAGTGCCGGTCCCTTTGACTTGAGTATTCCTTAGTGATCTGAGTCCTGTAAGGTAGAAACTTTGGGAATTTGGATTTTTACTAAATTTTGTTTACTAAAGGAATTTGGAATATTTTTAGATTAATATTTTTCATAAGATAAAAGATAATTTTATAATAATTGATTTATGAAAAGGGATATTTGAGAATTAAAAACCCTGGTGATTTTGGAAAATTTGTCTAAAATAAATTTTTGGAGGAAAATGATTTTCTAAAGTTTTGAATAATAGCAATTTGAAAAGGGAAAGATATTTGAAGTGTGAACCTATATATTTACTCTTTAGAAAATAGGAATTCTGAAAACCTTAGGATCTCACTCTTGGTTTTGATAATTGATTGTAGAGAACCCGTAGTATCGATCAAGGAGGAGTACTTTCGAAGGTTAGGAGAGACAGCAATCATGTCTTGGTTAGAAGGATTTTGAGGGATCTTAATGAGCCATCGATATATGAGGAAGAGCTAGAGGAGGAAATAGAGCCCGTCGAGCAGCCATCGCACCAAGAAGAAGAGCCCAAGGAAGAAGCAGAAGAGGAGCTCGAGGAAGAATTCGAAGAAGAGGAGGAATTTAATGATAAGGAAAAATTCAAGGACGTGGAAGAATTTAAGGATGAAGAGGAATTTGAAATAGAGGAAGAACCCGAATCAGAAAATGACAACGCTGCCATCTAGGAAATGGGTGAAGTTTAAGATGAGCCAGTTGTAACGACCCAATATTTTCAACGATTCGCATCTGCACGTGTCAGACTTGAATTACTCAAAATACCGCGTTGTAAATAAAATTTGGCAATCTCATCATATACAGTAAATAAATAATCACATAATCACAAACACAGAGTAAATAATAATGCAGCGGAAGTGAAAGAGATAGTAGTTCATGAAGCTACTATATATATATATATATATATATATATATAAGATACATCAGAGCTAAACAAAATACAATAGAAGAGTAACAAGATACACCAGGTACAAATCAGAATACATCACTGGAATCACTGGATACTGAAAGAAAAATAGATGGCTGGATCTTCAAGAAAAGCTCCAACTCCGAAGGTGAGTCTTGAATGCTGAATCACCCAGTCTGACCCGAGCGTAAAGCAAAACACAAAACACTCGAGTCAGGACATAAATACTTATGAACTGTAAATCAACTCAAGTGAACAGTAACAAAAATACATCAGTAACTTAAAGGATGCTTGGGATCGACCATCCTTTAAGGATCTGTTAAACTATTTATTATGTAGTAATATTCGCTATAAAATAGTATCTACGGTAAAATAAACACACTTTAAAATAGCATCAAGGGGTTACCCATATAGCCCTTAACACGTAATAGTGCCAGTAGACAACACAGTACCTGCGTATCTCCAGATCAGGAGGCTACGGGAAGATAAACCATAGGTACGATACAAATAAAACTCGTAGTAAAGCTCGCTATGGTAGGTGACACGGCACACAAGGCAATGCCAGGGTAGATATACCAATTATGCACATAGGCTGGCGGTAACGTAGCAGCCACTACGCCCACCCCGGAACACACTCCCAAATATAAATCGAAGATGGCCATCAAATCAAACACAAGTAAGAGTATAGTATCGAAGAAGTGTGTCCGACCAGAGGAGCTACCCCTTTTGGTCCGAGATCGCTCTTGTTTTAGCCAACTTAAGCCAACTCACGGGAGTCGGGTCCACGCAATATACCTCAAGAACGTCGCCGCCATCCTACTTCATTCTGAAAACTCCGTCGCATACTGTTCGTCGACGGAAGTTCTATCGGTTTAGAAAACCGTCGAACGAATTTAGAGATAAAAATAACCGCAAGCGCATGGTGTATGAATGTAGCACGTGGCGAATACGGGTCGATCCACAGGGAATTGTTGATTTTAAAATTCTATTCAATCAAATTAAACCGAAGTCGAGAGTGAATAGCTAGAAATGTAAGAAACTAACAAAAACTAGCAAAAGAAAATGATAAAAATATGAGAGTTAAAAGAACAATTTAGAGATAAATCCACTCTCTAGATCATATAAATCAACAAAATGAAGTTATGATCTCTCTTTTCTTGTCATTAGTGAATTAGTTGATGTGCTTATCATAAGTATGGTATATTTGTGCTATTAATTAGCTCAATATAAACCATCACACTATAACACAACCACTAATACACATTTAACTTTCATGAAATATGACAAAAAAGTTGAAATAAAAATCTATTTTAAGCATAGCCTATTAACTATTGTTTAGAAATATAGGCTATCAAATTTCAATTTCAACATTCACTTCTTTGCCATAATCATAATTAGATGAAGAGGCAATTTGTGTTATGTTTGTTTAAGCATAGCCTATTTGTTATGAACAACATAGACTATCAAATTCAAGCTAAACAACATCATTAAACCACTTCAAGTGTTTCCATTAAAGCACAAAAAGAGAGTATAAACATCAAAATGTTGCATCTACATACTAGAGAGCTTCATTACCCCTAAATTGTAGGGATTAAACTCTCATATTTGTTATCAAATCAACAAATGTAGAAAGCAACATGAAAGCAAAAAAGAAAAAGAAAAAGAGAGCAAAGCAAAGAAACAAAACTAATCTACTTGCATGAAATAAGAAACCTACACTACAACATGAAAGTAAATGAACATGAAAATGAAAGAGCATGTATTAAATTGCATAAAATAAAAAAGATTACAAGAAATAAAAATTGGCTAAGTAGCCATTAAAAGAGAAAGAGAGCTTTCTTTTATTTGTTCTAAACTAAACTAAAGAGAAGGAGGCCTAAGAGAGACTAAGAGAGGGGATCATGTTACATGAAACATATGGGTATTTATACATGTATGAAACCCTAATTCATATTTTTGGGGAATACCCAAAATGCCCCTTAGGAAGTGTGGAGGCCAAGTAACCATTAACATGTCTTAATCCCCCATTAAGTGTACATGAAACCATTAAGTCCAAAAGCATGTGCATTAGCCTTTAATTTGTACATTAAGGTAGGTGGGTAGGTGGGGTCCTCCATGTTCTTCACTTTGAATTATTTCCATCTTCATTCCTTTGTATTAATTTTGTGCATGCATATCTTCATGAAACCACTTCTATTTGAGATCAATTTCCTACAAAAATATATACAAATTTTCAATTAATTTTTCTCAAAGAAATATATGCACTTAAATGACCGTTTTCCCCCTATATGAAGATGAATATGTGAAAATTTGGAATTAATATGAATTTTGGTTAAAACAAGTTAAAATACCCAATATGATCATTTATTTAATTTAAATAGAATAAATATGGTGGTAAAAATATACACATTTACGTGCACATCAAATACCCCCACACTTATCTTTTTATTCGTCCTCGAATAAACTAAAACTAAGATAAATCCGTTTTCGTAGGGAGCACGATTGCATTGAGCGTATGCAATAAGCCGTTAAACCTCTGGGTGTCCCCAGTAGGACGAGTGTTGTCTCGTGAGGGTTTTCAGCGGATACTACCCACAAAATCCAAATGCAGGATGAAAATATTTACAAATGCAAGATTTATTTACAAAGAGATGAATGCAAGTTTTTGAAAATATTTACAATGAAGGATTTATTTTTAAGTTGACACGAATAAGTTAAATATAGGTTTTGTTTATTATCTTGAAAATTTATGTCATTTACTTGTCAAAATTTCCAACAAAAATCAAGTTATCATAACAAATAGACAATAGTTTAACTTGTTGTTTCGGTTGATAACAAAGTGTAATTATAAAATGGATCCTTAGTTGATTATCAAAGTTTATCAAAGTGGTATTTTCATTTCTTTTCAATAACAAATCAAATCAAATAAGTAAAAATAGTACTAGGATTTCAATTGCTTGCTCCCTCATTATTTTCAAGAAAAATTACACACCTAGCTCAGGTAAACTGAGGCCAGATATACCACTCATGCACTGCCTTTCGGACTTATGTGAGGGGGGTACAGAGCATGGCGAGTGCACACACTTTCGTGCATACACCTATCGACCATAGGTGGTTTTTATTATGTTTTTTTTTACATGTGTTCCATACATGCATAACCGTGAGGACTTTTAAATGAGTATGGAAGCACATAATTAAAGATTCCAAGTAATTCACCCATGCATAACCGTGAGGACTTTTAAATGAGAGTGAATACTTGGATGTTATTATTTTTTTATTTTTTTTATTTTTTTTTTAAGAGAGAGAGAGAGTTTTGCAAAATCATCTTAGCACCATTTAACTTAGAAGACAAAAAAAATGTTATATCCTTTACTTTAAATCAACCACTTTTTAAAACAAAGATTTTCAATTAGGATGTACTTCATAATTAACACGTATGAATCTTCCTATATACTAGTTAAACAATTATTATTTGTAATCAAACTTCATTTTTATTTTTGTTAAGACCAATAAATTTTTAAAAATTTCAATTTATTAAACCAAAGCCATATATTTATCTTATAGTGTTTCTTGTAAAAATAAATCAAAAGAAAATTTGTTTTTGGGATTTTTTTAAATTTTTTTTTGTTTTTTTTTTGTGATTTTAAAGCAAAAATAAACCATGAAAAAAAATGAAGGTGAGTCTCCCCCCACACTTGATTTTGACTGTGTCCCCACAGTCAACCCAAGTGGAAGGAGAAAAATAAAATAAAAATCCTATATTTACATGAAAGATTATTATTTACAAGAGATGAGAAAGTACGCCGTTAGAAAGTAAATGAAACGGTCTTTCAAAAACCGATTCATTTGTCTCGCCAAGTATGCGAGACACAGCTGGAGCTTGGAAAACCAAACCATAAAAGATTTCAAAGTTGAATGTGGATTTGGAAAAACGCTTGCCGTTTTATTGAAAATCGTATGAGTTGTTTTGTTTTCGATGATTTTTAGGGTCAACAAAACAATTGATTGAAGTTCAAGTTTATTTTCACCAGTTTGAAATTCAAGCTTATCATTGAAAACATTTTCACAATTATTGATTTCAAAATCAAAATGGTGACATTCATCTTCCCCTTTGAAATTTAACAACTCGTCATCCAAAAGTCCAAAAAATTCATGTTCATTAAACTCGTCTTCCTTTATTGGATTATCAACAACTTTATTACATGTCTCAAGTTCAAAATTCAAAGTTGGTGTGTTCAAATTTTCAGAAAAAGTAAGATCGAAATTTAAATCAAGTTTCGCACCCTCAAAAGAATTGAAATCCAACTTAATTACCGTATTTTCAACAACTTGATTAAGATCTTCATTATCAATTTCAAAAGTTGTTATTTGAAAATCATCGATTTGGGTAAAAGATGGATTATCGTTTGACTCGTCACACATTGAAATTTGATTTTGATTCTCACAAAAAATTTCCAATGTTTTAATCAACAAATTCATGTGATCGTCGTAGATTTCATTCATTTGCTCAACAAAGTCAAATTTGTAATTATTAACTTTAAAATTTTCGATTGGGACTTGTTGAGAACAAGAATTGTCAGTTTCGACAAACGGTAGATTATTATTTGATTCTTCGCAAGTTGAGATTTGATTATGATTTTCACGAAAAGTTTTGTATTTTTCAAGTAATAAATCCCCGTTATCCTTTTCCATTTGGTCAACAAAATCAAATTCGTGATTATTTATTTGAAAATTTTCATTCTGAATTTGTTGACAACCAAAGTTTTCAATTGTATCGTTATTGAAACAATTCCCATTGCCAAAATTATTTAAAAATTGGTTCACATTTTCATCTTGATTTTGAAATTCATTTTGAAGCTCGAAATTGAATTGGCATGGGTTACACTCGAAATCATTTGAATTTTGAAGTGAATTCAAATTTTGATCATTTTGAAAACCTTGATTCGAGTTATAGCACAAATATGAATTGCACAACTCATTTGTCTCTTGATTTTGTTGCATAGAGAGTTCAAGTAACGACGAAACGCTATTTTCAAGAGTTGAGGTTTGACCATTATTTTGGAAATTTTGTGGTTCAAAATTCGAATTGCGTAAACAAAAGTTGTTGTTAAAATATCCATACGAATTTGGAGTGAACTCATATGGATTATATTGATTTTCACAACTAAATTCAAGTGAGTAAGAAAACGGAAACTCGGACATTTTCAAGAATTTTTTTTTTGGTTATTTTTTTTTAATAAAGAAAAATATTTACAAGTATAATTTATTTTTCAAAATGGAAAATTGATTTTTGTTTTGTTTTTGGATTTTCAAATTTTTTTTGGCTTTTTTTTTTAAGAAACAGTTTTATATATTTTTTTTTTGGATTTTTTTTTTCTAAATTTTTTTTGGGTTTTTGAAATTTCAAACGAAAAGGATTTAAAAATTTCAAAGAAAAGTAAAAGGAATATTTACAATTTTCTTTTAGTTTTGGATTTTTCAATTTTTTTGTTTTTTGTTTTTTTTTAAACATGCATGAACAAATGCAACTAAATGAATGCAAGGGTTAATTACAAATGATTTATCCTAAGTTAACCCAAAATTGTATATTCACAAATTGTCTTAGATAAACAAAATAGTTCTCAGCCAGGTAACGGGCAGGATTTATCGGTGCACCACGAATCACCGTAGCAATGCAGCCGAAGGTTTAAGTACCTTCAGAGGAACAACCACTATAATATTTACGAATCACCGTAATATTTATAAATGGTTATTACTCTGCCGTAGCCTAGACACCAAGAAATTAAATTGTTCAAAAAAGACAAATTGTCAATATACAATTAAGTGTTATCGATGTCTAACCGTTATTATTAATCAAAATCTAAGATGAAATGCAGAACAGAAACTAAACGTGTATTAACAATGCAACTACGAATGATTTTTTTTTTAAAATGCAAATGCAAGCAACCAACAATTCAATTTAAATAAAACTAGAAATGAAAGCAGAATTTTTTAGCAAGCAGAGCAATTTATTTTGGCTAGCTAAGGAAGCAATTTTCAGCAAGCTATTCTTCCTTTATTTCCTGCTTTGGCAACCTGAAAATTAAAAACTAAGATATATAAAAAAAAAAATTGGTTTTTTTTTTTGAAAGGAAACTTAAAAGTAGGGTTTTACTTAAAAAAAAAAAATTATATATGTCTATCAAGGAGGAACTAAAACAAGTGGAAAACAAAACAATTTTTTTTATCTTTTTTTTTTGTTTTTTCCTTTAAACAAACTTACGCAAACTAAAACTAAACAAATTAAATCAAAAGAAAACAACCTAAAAGAAAGAAAATTTGAAGTCAATCCTAAAAGCTCTGCCCATACAAATTTTTTTTGTTTCGGTTGTAGAAAAACAAAAAGAACAAAAAGGAAAATGGAAAACAAAATGAAAATAAAACAACACCAAAAAAAATAAAAAAAATTAGAAGTCCACCCGGCCCACTTCCACTTTGTTTAAACAAACCACAGCTAGCCTTTCTCCTGTTTTTATACGAATAAAATCAACATCGTTAATTCGCAATTTCAATTCCACAATCAATTCTAAAAATCGACGTCAATTTCCGAACTTGAAACTCGTCGTTTGGATCTTAGGGGTGGCAGGCGATTTGCTTGGAGAAGATTGGGCGTGGGGTTGCGGGGAGATTGCTGGCGATTGACTTCTGGTGAATTGGTGATTTGATTTCGAAGCAATTCAATGTATAGGTGGAGTTCGACTTTGGGGTTTTGCGACTTTGTGGTTGGATTCGAAGCAGTTTGTTGACGTGCTTGCTTGCGAGGGGATGTGGTTGGTCTTCGAGTTTGATATGTGGCAGTTGAACGTCGATGTGATTGTGTGTTGTCAGGAAGCCGATTCGGTGATGCGTGAGTCTCTGGTCGTGGTTGGTGAAGTACTGGCAGCAGATTGGAGGAGATGTTTGACAGTAAGGTATGGTGCAATGGTTGTTTTGTTATGACGATGGACTGCAGTTGAATGGAAGGGTTGATGTGTTGTGATGTTGAAGCAGGGGGTGGTGGATGAGTTGATGTGATATGTACCTGCAGGCAGAGGAGATGGTCAGCAGTGTGACTGCTTGGTGATACAATGAATGTTATTTGTATTGTAGAGGATGGTTGCAGTAGAGGAGTTATGGATGTGGTTGAGTTAGTGAAAGATGTTGAGTTGGTGAAGCAGTGCAGTCCAGGTGATACCCGAAGTGTGGTAACTGTGAGTGACGTCTTGTTCGATCAGGACTAGGAAGAGAAGTGATATGGATAATTTCGATGGAGGAAAAGTTTGAGATGTGCTGACTGTTGACCTGTTTTCTGGGTTGGCGGGTTGTCGTTGTTTGTGAAATGTTGTGGAAGATTGAAGTTTCAGGTGGATGATGGCAGTCAGATAGGAAGGCAGTAAATGAAGTGGTGGATGTTGAGTATGTATGGAAAATGAAAGGCAAGAATGGTGATGCACTGAATTGTGTGCTTTGGAGGAAATTGTAGATGTGAAGGGAAGTGGCAGTGTCTATGGGGTGGTGGCACTGTGCTGCAGCAGTGAATGATATCGTGGATGGTTTGATGTCGAGGAGTGGGTTGCAGTAATAGGTGATGAATGTGGAAGGATGATAGTTGGATGATTTTGAATAGGTGAGGGGTTTGTTGCTGATGATGTTTGTGGATTGTTTGTGTGGTAGGTGATTGAATAGTGCTTGGCAGTGGTGGTTTTGGGCAGTGCAGTGGAAAATGATGTCACAGTGGTCTTTGAACTGAAGTGAAGAGGATGCGAGGGGTATGGCAACTGGTGATGGATGAATGTGACAACAAATAGAGTGTTGAAAGTATGAAGGAAGAAGTTGAAGTTGAAGTTGCTGCTTGGTGATGTCTTTTTGTGGAGTGAAGAAGGAGATGAAAATATGCTTGGTGATGGAGAAATGCACTGTTGTGCAGAGTTATGTGGTGAAACAGAAAACAAAAATGCAGGACACAGCAGAGAATCAGTGTAAATTGCACAGCAGAGTATCAGATTAGCAATGTAACAGTAACAACAATGAAAATTGTAAATGGAATCTAATTTGCAACGAAATAAAATATTTTTGTTTTTTTTAAAATTGTGTATGCTGTTTTTTTTTTTTTTTGGTATGGTAAATGCAAATTGTAATGAAAAAGAAACTAGCAATCTACAAACAACAAAATCAAAATGTACACAAACACACAAAAAAAATATTTTTTTTTTTAAAAAAAGTACAAACACACGAAAACTAAGAAAAAATAATTCGAAGAATAGAAAATCAAAATCAAGGCAACTCCCCGACAACGGCGCCAAAAACTTGTTCGGCGACGGAAGTTCTATCGGTTTAGAAAACCGTCGAACGAATTTAGAGATAAAAATAACCGCAAGCGCACGGTGTATGAATGTAGCACGTGGCGAATACGGGTCGATCCACAGGGAATTGTTGATTTTAAAATTCTATTCAATCAAATTAAACCGAAGTCGAGAGTGAATAGCTAGAAATGTAAGAAACTAACAAAAACTAGCAAAAGAAAATGATAAAAATATGAGAGTTAAAAGAACAATTTAGAGATAAATCCACTCTCTAGATCATATAAATCAACAAAATGAAGTTATGATCTCTCTTTTCTTGTCATTAGTGAATTAGTTGATGTGCTTATCATAAGTATGGTATATTTGTGCTATTAATTAGCTCAATATAAACCATCAAACTATAACACAACCACTAATACACATTTAACTTTCATGAAATATGACAAAAAAGTTGAAATAAAAATCTATTTTAAGCATAGCCTATTAACTATTGTTTAGAAATATAGGCTATCAAATTTCAATTTCAACATTCACTTCTTTGCCATAATCATAATTAGATGAAGAGGCAATTTGTGTTATGTTTGTTTAAGCATAGCCTATTTGTTATGAACAACATAGACTATCAAATTCAAGCTAAACAACATCATTAAACCACTTCAAGTGTTTCCATTAAAGCACAAAAAGAGAGTATAAACATCAAAATGTTGCATCTACATACTAGAGAGCTTCATTACCCCTAAATTGTAGGGATTAAACTCTCATATTTGTTATCAAATCAACAAATGTAGAAAGCAACATGAAAGCAAAAAAGAAAAAGAAAAAGAGAGCAAAGCAAAGAAACAAAACTAATCTACTTGCATGAAATAAGAAACCTACACTACAACATGAAAGTAAATGAACATGAAAATGAAAGAGCATGTATTAAATTGCATAAAATAAAAAAGATTACAAAAAATAAAAATTGGCTAAGTAGCCATTAAAAGAGAAAGAGAGCTTTCTTTTATTTGTTCTAAACTAAACTAAAGAGAAGGAGGCCTAAGAGAGACTAAGAGAGGGGATCATGTTACATGAAACATATGGGTATTTATACATGTATGAAACCCTAATTCATATTTTTGGGGAATACCCAAAATGCCCCTTAGGAAGTGTGGAGGCCAAGTAACCATTAACATGTCTTAATCCCCCATTAAGTGTACATGAAACCATTAAGTCCAAAAGCATGTGCATTAGCCTTTAATTTGTACATTAAGGTAGGTGGGTAGGTGGGGTCCTCCATGTTCTTCACTTTGAATTATTTCCATCTTCATTCCTTTGTATTAATTTTGTGCATGCATATCTTCATGGATCCACTTCTATTTGAGATCAATTTCCTACAAAAATATATACAAATTTTCAATTAATTTTTCTCAAAGAAATATATGCACTTAAATGACCGTTTTCCCCCTATATGAAGATGAATATGTGAAAATTTGGAATTAATATGAATTTTGGTTAAAACAAGTTAAAATACCCAATATGATCATTTATTTAATTTAAATAGAATAAATATGGTGGTAAAAATATACACATTTACGTGCACATCACATACACGATTGTTAAAGTGGTTTTCGAAGTTGGCAGAGAGTATGACAACTTCCGATCCTGGTCTCTTTAACAACCGATCGTTATTATAACACCGTGGTCATTTCAAAATAGTTTTTACTTCAAAAAATCAATCATTTCATTTCAAAACTATATTCCTTTCAAAATAGTTATACTTCGAAACCAAAACCATTTTATTTCAAAACTATATTCATTTCAAAATAGTTTATACTACAAAACCAAAACCATTTTTATTTCAAAACTATATCCAAATTAATACAATATCATTTCCATTTCAAACATATATTCACCTTTCAAAAATCATAATACTTTCAAAGTTATAACTCTTTCGAAAATAAAATACTTGAAATCATTACACTTTGGAAATCATAACATTTTGAAATCATACATTTGAAATCATGGCACCTTCCTTTAATTCTTTACATTTTACAAATTTATTCGAATCAACTTAAATTTTCAAATTTCTAATTCAATTCAATTCAATCAATCAGTTTTAATTCAATTCAGTTTCCCAACAAACCATTTCAAATCTTATCAATTTCAAATATAAATTTGAACCACAAAATAAACCATTCAATTTTTCAATATAATTCAGAGATTTAAATATACCATATTTCAAAACTAGATTTTATAATTTCATATATATCTTAATTTAACTTCATTATTACTTAGTTTTGCAATATTCATTTCATAAAATCCAATATCATTTAAATAAACCCGAAATACAAGTAAACCAAATATCCTTTCATGTTAATATAAACTTCAAATGTCCATTTATCAAATAAATCGAATAAATCAAATCGAATATCCTTTCTAATTCACATTCTTTATCAAAATAAAGATCATGTCATTCAAAACCATTTCAAAAATCATTTCCTTTCAGATCCTTTATCAATTCATTATCATTCTTTAATTTAAATATTCAATTTAAATATCATTTTAAAATCAAATATGTCATTCGTTTATTATTTCAAATATCATTACAAAACACATTTCAAAATTTCATTCAAAAATTCATTTATCTCATTACATTTCATTCCATTTAACACATAACAAAGTAAACCTTACTTAAATTCAAATTCAATTTAAATCCCAAAAAATTCAAATTTAAATATTAAAATATATTCAAAACTCCTTAAATTTTGCAAATAATCAATTTCAAAAGTTAAATCATTTAACACTTTTAAAATATAACTCAAATAGTGTTAAAATCTATAATATTTCAAAGCATTGTCAAGTTTTAGCAATGACAGCATTTATAAAGTGTTACAGCAGTATTTAGTTTCCAAAATAGTTCAGTTCAAGAACAACAACATGTATAAAATGCCGTAATAGATATTTAGTTATTACAAACATAGTTAAATTCCAAAACAACAACACTTAAAAAAATGCTGTTATAAGTATTTAGTTATTTCAGAACTTAGTTAAATTTCAGAAATGATAGCACTTAACAAATGCCGTCGTAAAACCACAACATTTTTGGAAATGCTATCAATAAAATTCCAGATTTTATTATAACTTTCAGAAATATTAAAACTTCAATTTTTTGTTATTTTAAACTTATAAATCATATTTTTAGGCTTCAAAATTTCAAATTTAAATCATTTTAACATATGGTTTATCACAACAAAATTGTAAGATCAAATATCCAATTTAAAACTCAATCCATTTATTAAGTCAAAATTTCACTGTTTTTTTAACTTTTGAACTTAACAAAACTTAACATTTTACTTCAACTATCATTTCAAAACTTTAAATTTAATTTCCATTATTTACTTACATTTTAAAAATATAATTTAAAGTCAAAAATCACATTTACTTCAAATTTACATACTTAAATTCAATTCAAATATTTAACTTTCTTAAAATATAAGAAAAAATATTTAAATCATAATTTCATACTTTAAAATACATATTTATATAAAAAAAATCATTTAAAATATTATGGGGTCTGTATATAATTTTCTATCCTAGGTCAAGTGATACAGATATGTATCATTTTAATCTGCAATTTAAAAAGCAAACTCGGGTTCTATCATTTCAAACCCGCAATCCCAAGTCAAATAAAATACAATAAAAATCACTTGAGCCTATCATTTCAGCTCATAATGATTTTCCCTATTCTATTGTCCTTTCGGGTATGTATCATTTCAACCGATAGTGATTCTATTCTAACAGGGAACTTGCAGTGAGAGCATATACATAAACAATACAAACAAATATTCTAACATGTCAATGTCACAATATACTATCATTTATCATAGGTCAGGTGATAATTAACAAAGTTAACATGGCAATAAAATGGAATAATATATACATAACATTTTAATTACTAATCACATATCATCGATTTACCATTTCATAAGTAATAATGCCAGAGTGAGAAGGACTCACCTTTATCAAAGCTAGAGACCCAAAACAACACACAAGAACGAATTTAAAAGCACAACAAGCACAATTAGATTTGGATGGATGGAGAGCCTTGTAAACAACACAAAATATAACATACATAAGCACAAATATAAATATTGACATACAAATAAAATCAACAACTTTTGTTTGCAAAACAATTCCAAAACAAGAGAGAGAGAGAGAGAGAGAGAGAGAGAGAGAGAGAGAGAGATAACCAAACCTTAGGAGCAAAAGACTTGTACAAGACAACATAAGCTTGGCCAAAATGCAAATGGGCTTGATCTAACCACACCTAGTCTCGTCCTAGGTCGCTCAGCCATGAGTCATGAGACATGGCTATGGACATGAAAATGGAAGCAAAGGCATGGAGAGGCAAAGGTGTGCAAGGGGTCAAGGGATGGAAGGTTTTGGTGCAACATAGGCTCGGCCTATGCCAATATTTGGCTCGGCCATTGTCACTACAGGTCAGGTCAGAGGTTGATATGATGTCTAGAGCTGATGACATGTGCCGGTGGTGGAGCTAGGGGCGGTGGCCGAGGCAAAGCATGAAGGTGATGGTGGAATAGAGGTCGTCTATGCATTGTTTTTTGGAATTTTAGCAAAGTTTTTGTGTTGTTTGTTCATCTAGATGGTCACGGCTAGATCTGGTTAGAGGAGTGGATGGTTGGCCGTGGATGATGAAGGGGAGGAGATGGTGGTCGGTGAAGGTGATGGTGGTTAGGCTGAGCAAACATAGAGAGGAGCAAGGCAAAATCAAAGGAAAATGAAGAAGAAAATAAGAGAATGGAAGCCAAACTTACTTATTTTTTCAGAAATGAGGAATGGCCAAACAAATGATGAGGATGAGAAGTTTCTCACATGAAAAACAAATGAAATACATGGCTAAACCAAGAGAAAATGAAAGGCCAAGGCAATGAAGAGACAAGGATAAGGAAAAGTCACAAGATTAAAAGCTTAAGTCACTTCGAATTTTCAATTCTTTTAAATCCAATATAAACAAATAAAAATTAAGCAAATAAAATAAAAATGAAAACAAAATAAGGTAGAAATGAAAATAAATAAATATTTTTAGGAAAATAGAAAATAAATAAAGAAAATACTTTATTTAATTGAAACTAGAATTAAAATTGTAAACAAAATACAACTAACATTGGAAAATTTCAACTACACTTTTAAAATGTTTTAAAATAAAATATATATCCATAACATGTCATGTTACACATGTAAATGTAAATTAGAACATAACATGACAAATAAAAATATTATTTATATAAATTAAAATAAACAATTTTGTTAAATAAAACAATTTACATACAATGGTTTAAAAAGTATAACTTTCACAATATTAATCAGATTTCAACGAAACGAAAAGCAGTATACTTAAAATTTTATTTACTTTCAAAAAATAAAGAAAAATTTCAAAAGTTCAGATTTTAAAGTTTTAAAATTAAAGTCAAAGATTGACTTCATTGACAAAAATTCACATTTTTGGAAAATATTCTATTTATTCATGTTTGAAATTATAATTCACATAGAAATAAAAATTTATTTTAAAATAAGAAAAATTTGATCATTTTAATAAATACAATAAAGTTTTTAAATCAGAAATTCAATTAAAATAATTAAAATATACAATTAAAATAATCACAAAATACAGGGTTGTTACACCAGTAGCAGATGGAGATTATCGTCAGAGGGAACCAAGTTCAGTGTTTGCATGGGTTCCGAATAACGGTGTGGAGTCTATAGAATTGAAAGGACCCGAAATGGAGGATTCGGATAGTGAGAGTCCATAGTGGGTGTGGGTTTGGGTTTAGTGGTCTCTTAGTAGTGTATACCCTATTAGTATGTGTTAGTAACCTATAAACGTCATGTTTGTTGGATTCTAGTATAGTAAGGTATCTCGGTACATGTTTGGTATGACTATATATACATTTATATATATATGTATGTATGTATATGTATGTATATATATGTATATATATGTATGTATGTGTATATGATGACAGTAACTGTGGAAGTATTCTAGTTAATACTAGGTGTAACTAATATTTGGGAACGTATAAATAAATATATATTGGCTTGTGTTATATGGATGTTTATTAATTCGTTAGTAAGTTAAAAGAATTCGGCTAGATTTGTTTACTAGCCTGGCTATTGAAATTTCGAGGATGAAATTCTTTAAGGGGGAAGGAACGTAACGACCTAGGATTTTTGACGTCTTGAGTTTTGAATGTTAACTTTTAATATTCAATAATACGATATTTTAATCAAACAAAAATCCCCCTTAAACAACAATTGGTAATAATATACAGTTTTTCAGACCAAGATAATATTTCAAATTTCTAGATTTTTAATTATAAAATGGAAAATCGATTTGATTAGAAATTTCTTATACGTGTGTGTGTATATATATATATATATATTCAGAACAATAGAATATATATATATATAAATAAATTTAAAAAAAAATTCAATTCAGAGAAATATAGATGAAAAGAGAAGAATACATTATAAATAGAAAGAGTTTAAAATTGGATTTTATTATATATATATATATATATATATATATATATATATATGAATATATACATATCAATTAAGAAGAGTATAATATTTATAAACTAAATTAGCTAGTGGGTTCAAAAAAATATGTGATATATATATCCATGGACTAATAAATATAGTTATTATCAATTTTATACTAATACATATGCATAAGCTAAAAAGGGGGAAATTTAAGTATTTAAAAAACAAATAAATATTGTATGCTATAAACTAAAATAATATGTTTAAAATTATATATGAAATGGTAGGTAAACTATATATAAACCAAATAAATTTAGTTTATTAAAAAGTAATATATACATGTTGAAGAAAAAAAGAAGTAAATATACAAATAGAGGTATATATATATAAGAAAGTATAAATATGGGGAATATATATGATAGAAATGAGAAAAAAATCGATAAAATCATTTCAAAAGAAAATCATTCACAAAGCAATGTTTTGTTAAATTTTTTATTTCATACATTTAAAATAAAATAGAAAAATTTCTATTTTGCCTTGAGTTATGTATAAATAAATAAATAAATAAATAAATATATATATATATATATATATATATATAGGAATGAAGACTTTAAGTTATTTCAAACCACTTTATATTTCTTGTGTTTCAAAATACATGTATGAAATTGCGGTACCAAACAAAAAGGAAAATTCAACAAAGTAAAAAGTAAATAAAAAAGGTAATCATGTAAAGTAAGCAAATGAGTATAAACATTACTAGAAAGGAATATACAACCTAAAGTAAGCAAACTAGTAAAATCAAACATAAACATGCATACATACATAAATATTGTCCGATCAAAAGAGGCGATGACCAAAACTTTTATTTAAATTTCATTTCAACCTCAAAACAAAATATCAACTCAAGTCGTCCAAAATTCAAATCCATCCATCACTGTACAAAAATGGAACAACATCTCAAAACTTTATGACCTGAAGCATTTAACATATGCATCATTCCTAGTATAATCGTGTATATATATGTTGCTTTAGATTAAAATGACTGTAAAACATAGAAAAAACCAAAACACTGTAAACATATTAGGCTGTATAAATAAAAAAAGAAAAGAGAAGAACATCCTGCTCTTTCTAAATCCAAGACAAAAGCAAAGTGATTCAAGATTTTAGATTTGAGACCAAAATTTTAAATTGAAGATTCAAGAGAAAGCAGCATGTTTAAGGTGAGAGTTTGCATTTGAGAATACCGAAAAGTGTTTAAAATTACTCTATTATGTTTTAATAGTGAAAGTTATTTCTTATCCAACTTTCGAAAATCTCTTCCTTCCAATCTAGTTTGATTTTGCCAACATCGTAAATTAATTGAAGGTTTGTTTTTGAGTGTGATTTTAGTTAAAGTAGTTTGGTTATGTTTCATGAAGCGTGCATCGAGATGGAGTTGAATTACAGTTGGAAACTCAGTTTTCGACAAACCCAGTAAGTTCAAATCATTGATTCGAGAACACAAATGTGTTTGTCATCTAAAAATAGGATTTTTAGCAAAGAAATTACATTTTTTATTAGTCTATGTTTCGAGAATTTTTGGGATGATCGATTTTCATCAAAATAATTTTTAAATTTGTGGTGATTGAGGCGGAGGTTCGATAATGTTGGGTTGATCGTGGAGCCGAGGGAAATCTTTCGACCATGTGAATTTTGTCAAAAAATTGTCATTTAGAGAAGCAAGGGGATTCTAGGGTTTAAGGTCAAGTAGTTGATGGGTTCTGGAAAAATGGTTGCGGAGGCACAGTAGGGCATCAAGTGATGCCGCACGTGGCGTGGAGGTGCCCTGGACGTAGACAATCACAGTGGCATAGGTGATGTGGTTCCAGATGGTTCATGGTGGTCGTCGGACCTCTGTTTCCATTCATGGTTCTTTTTGCTATCATTTGTGGGTTCTGCTTCGTAGGCATTTTGCTGACCATGATTGGAGACGGAGACGGGGTGAAGGGCGTGCTGCCTTACGAGGTGACGGCTGTCGATGATGATGAAATGGTGATTTAGGTGGTAAGGGTTGTGGGATACGTGCATGTGTGCACGTCGTATTTGTGTATAAGGTATGTCTAGGAAATAAAGGGGAGGATGATCGTGTTTGGTAAAGGGGGGTGCTGTAGTTTGAGTTTAATCTCTAGTTGAAGGGTTGGGTGGATGATCGACGAAGGGGCAGGTTGATTGAGTTTGGGTTTGATTATTTTTCTTGTTTAGTTTTAACTGGTAGGTTGGGAAAAAAAGAAAGAGAGGGAGGAGAAGAGACGAGGGAATGGGAAGTGTTTTTTTTTCTTTCCTATGAGTAGTTTAGTTTGGCTTCGGCCCAAACAAAAGTTTGTAAAAATTGTTTTAAAGATCTAGTGTTAAATTACATATGAATATATATATATATATATATATATATATATATATATATATATATGACGGAGCGGATATAACTTGGACTTGACATGCTAATAATGTTTCGATATCAAATTGACGCAAACTTTCTTCCTCACGAAATGATTTCGTGTCAAGTAATCCTGATAGAACGATAAATGGCCAAATCCATTGATCTCTCGAGATACCGGATTCTAGCTATCTTCAACACGTTGATCGCGCACGATTCCGCATTAGAAGATCTACGATTCTTCGACGCTGATCTCGCGCACGAGATTCCGTGAATCAGCTTCAAGTTCGTTGATTTGAGCGCACTCGAATATCCGAAGATGGAAGAAGAAGGAGATCACACTCAACTTCAACAAAAGTGGCAAAAGCACACAAACAATTTTATTCCGAAATCAACTCCCATTTACCATGACGACACACTCCTATTTATAGAGAATACAACACACTCAAGCGACCCAACACAGGCGACTTAACAGTACACAAGACCTACGACTTAACACCCGCGACTTATCAACTAACGACCCAACGTCGCACGAGTTACGACATACGACCTAACACATGAGATATAAGGAAAATACAACACCACGCGACATAAAAAAATAACGACATAACAATACAACATAGCGACATAATAAATACAACATACGACTCAACTCGACATACGGCATAAGATCCAGCAACTTAAGAAATCAGTATAGGTTGAGCGACTTAAGCGAACCACGGCATAAGCTTCAGCCGCGACCTAAGAAATCAATACGGCATATAGCAAGCGATTAAGAAACCAGCGACCTATTATGGCGCGACATAAAAATCACTGCGGCATACGGTTGAGCGACTTAAAAAGGAGCGGCATAAGTGATCAGCGACTTACGACTTAAGAAGAATGCCAACAACTTAAGTAATGAGCTTCAGGGAACGACCTAAGAGATGCGGCCTGATATCTTGAGTCGCTCATCCAGGCCGGCGACTTAAGGCATAACTCGCTAGGTCGTCCAGGCGACTTAAGACCAAGCGAGCGACTTAAGGAATTGGAGCGACTTAACTCGTTATGTCGCGTTTGTTCTACCTCCTGCGCTGCATCATCCTCTCCTGGTTGAAAAGAATTCGTCCCCGAATTCACACTTTCCTCTTCTTCGACATGTTTATTCCCATGATATGGAATCAAGTGTTTGACATTGAAAACGTCAGCAGTATGGGTACGATCCGGCAATCTCAACCGATAAGCATTCTCATTAATCTTCTTTACGATCTCCAAAGGACCAATCTTTCTAGCAGCTAGCTTGTTGTAAGCACCAATAGGAAATCGATCCTTAGTCAACACTGCATATACAAAATCTCCTTCTTTGAATTCAACATGTCGTCGTTTGATATCCGCGGATTGCTTATATTTCTCATTCGCTTTAAGCAATCGTTTCTGCACAACCTTCTGGCATTCTTGCAACTCATTCACAAAATAATTAGCTCGTTTGATCACTCCTTTCTGCTGTGGTACTGTAGATAAATCTAATGGTACCTTCCGAATTGTTGAATAAACTACCAGGAATGGACTGAAACCAGTGCTGCGATTAACTGCATGGTTGTGTGCAAACTCAGCTTGACACAGCTTGGAATCCCAACTCTTCAAATTATCATTCACGAGGCATCTCAATAGATTACCCAGGGATCTATTCACAACTTCTGTCTATCCATCCGTCTGTGGATGATAAGCACTTCTAAATTTCATCTTTGTCACGACCATTCTCCATAGACTCATCCAAAAATGACTCAGAAAACGAGTGTCTCTATCTGATATAATAGATTCAGGCAACCCATGAAGACAATAGATCTCTCTGAAGTATAACTGTGCAATGTTAACTGCATCTGCCGTCTTCTTGCATGCAATAAAATGTATCATTTTTGAAAATCGATCAACGACCACACAGATAGAAACATTGCCACGTTGCGTCCTCGGCAAACTCAATATAAAGTCCATGCTAACATCCACCCATGGCTTAGTAGGTATAGGCAACGACAAATATAAACCTGCATTTGTCGCGGTCCCCTTTGACACTTGACATATATGGCACCTCTGAACAAACTTTTCAACTTCTTTTCTCATTGACGACCAAAAATAAGACTTTGCAATCAACTGCATAGTACGGTCGCGGCCTGCATGTCCTTCATCATGCAATTCTTTGATAATCTTCATTCGTAGACTACAATCTGGAACACACAACTGATTTCCTTTGAATAGAAAACCATCAACCAACACATATCCATCCATGCTTCTTTGCTTGACTTTGTCTATGATTCCGGAAAAATATGAATCTGAAGTAAGCAAATCTGGAAGTAAGCCAAAGCCCATCACCTCTACTCGCATAGTTGTTAGCAAACTACTCCTTCGACTCAATGCATCGGCAACGCGATTAGTTACTCCAGACTTTTTCTTGACGATGAATGTAAATTGCTGCAAATAAGCTATCCACGATGCATGCCTAGCGGCAATTTTATCCTGCCCTTGTAAACGTTTCAATGCTTCATGGTCCATATACAAAACAAATTCTTTATGGAACAAATAATGTCTCCTAGGTCATGTATGCTCGGCCATGAGTCATGAGACATGGCTATGGACATGAAAATGGAAGCAAAGGCATGGAGAGGCAAAGGTGTGCAAGGGGTCAAGGGATGGAAGGTTTTGGTGCAACATAGGCTCAGCCTATGCCAATATTTGGCTCGGCCATGGTCACTACAGGTCAGGTCAAAGGTTGATATGATGTCTAGAGCTGATGACATGTGCTGGTGGTGGAGCTAGGGGTGGTGGCCGAGGCAAAGCATGAAGGTGATGGTGGAATAGAGGTCGTCTATGCATTGTTTTTTGGAATTTTAGCAAAGTTTTTGTGGTGTTTGTTCATCTAGATGGTCACGGCCAAATCTGGTCAGAGGAGTGGATGGTTGGCCGTGGATGATGAGGGGGAGGAGATGGTGATTGTGGTCGGTGAAGATGATGGTGGTTAGGCTGAGCAAACATAGAGAGGAGCAAGGCAAAATCAAAGGAAAATGAAGAAGAAAATAAGAATGGAAGCCATACTTACTTATTTTTTCAGAAATGAGGAATGGCCAAACAAATGATGAGGATGAGAAGTTTCTCACATGAAAAACAAATGAAATACATAGCTAAACCAAGAGAAAATGAAAGGCCAAGGCAATGAAGAGACAAGGATAAGGAAAAGTCACAAGATTAAAAGCTTAAGTCTCTTCGAATTTCCAATTCTTTTAAATCCAATATAAACAAATAAAAATTAAGTAAATAAAATAAAAATGAAAACAAAATAAGGTAGAAATGAAAATAAATAAATAGTTTTAGCAAAATAGAAAATAAATAAAGAAAATACTTTATTTAATTGAAACAAGAATTAAAATTGGAAACAAAATACAACTTACATTGGAAAATTTCAACTACACTTTTAAAATGTTTTAAAATGAAATGTATATTCATAACATGTCATGTTACACATGTAAATGTAAATTAGAACATAACATGACAAATAAAAATATTATTTATATAAATTAAAATAAACAATTTTGTTAAATAAAACAATTTACATACAATGTTTAAAAAGCATAACTTTCACAATATTAATCAGATTTCAACGAAACGAAAAGCAGTATACTTAAAATTTTATTTACTTTCAAAAAATAAAGAAAAATTTCAAAAGTTCAGATTTTAAATTTTTAAAATTAAAAGTCAAAGTTTGACTACATTGACAAAAATTCACATTTTTGGAAAATATTCTATTTATTCATGTTTGAAATTATAATTCACATAGAAATAAAAATTTATTTTAAAATAAGAAAAATTTGATCATTTTAATAAATACAATAAAGTTTTTAAATCAGAAATTCAATTAAAATAATTAAAATATACAATTAAAATAATCACAAAATACAAGGTTGGTACACCAGTAGCAGATGGAGATTATCGTCAGAAGGAACCAAGTCCAGTGTTTGCATGGGTTCCGAATAATGATGTGGAGTCTATAGAATTGAAAGGCCCGAAGTGGAGGATTCGGATAGTGAGAGTCCATTGTGGGTGTGGGTTTAGGTTTAGTGGTCTCTTAGTAGTGTATACCCTATTAGTATGTGTTAGTAACCTATAAACGTCATGTTTGTTGGATTCTAGTATAGTAAGGTATCTCGGTACATGTTTGGTATGACTATATATACATTTATATATATATATATATATACGTATATATATGTATGTATATATATGTATGTATGTGTATATAATGACGGTAACTGTGGAAGTATTCTAGTTAATACTAGGTGTAACTAATATTTGGGAACGTATAAATAAATATATATGGGCTTGTGTTATATGGATGTTTATTAATTCGTTAGTAAGTTAAAAGAATTCGGTTAGTTTTGTTTACTAGCCTGGTTATTGAAATTTCGAGGACAAAATTCTTTTAAGGGGGAAGGAACGTAACGACCTAGGATTTTTGACGTCTTGAGTTTTAAATGTTAATTTTTAATATTCAATAATACGGTATTTTAATCAAATAAAAGTCCCCCTTAAACAACAATTGGTAATAATATTCAGTTTTTCAGACCAAGATAATATTTCAAATTTCTAGATTTTTAATTATAAAATGGAAAATCGATTTTATTAGAAATTTCTTATATGTGTGTGTGTGTGTGTATATATATATATATATACTCAGAACAATAGAATATATATATATATATATATATATATATATATATAAATTTAAAAAAAATTCAATTCAGAGAAATATAGATGAAAAGAGAAGAATACATTATAAATAGAAAGAGTTTAAAATTGGATTTTCTTATATATATATATATGAATATATACATATCAATTAAGAAGAGTATAATACTTATAAACTAAATTAGCTAGTGGGTTCAAAAAAAATATGTGATATATATATATATCCATGGGCTAATAAATATAGTTATTAAGAATTTTATACTAATACATATAGATAAGCTAAAAAGGGGAAAATTTAAGTATTTAAAAAACAAATAAATATCGTATGCTATAAACTAAAATAGTATGTTTAAAATTATATATGAAATGGTAGGTAAACTATAGATAAACCAAATAAATTTAGTTTATTAAAAAGTAATATATGCATGTTGAAGAAAAAAAGAAGTAAATATACAAAGAAAGGTATATATATAAGAAAGTATACATATGGGGAATATATATGATAGAAATGAGAAAAAAATTGATAAAATCATTTCAAAAGAAAATCATTCACAAAGCAATGTTTTGTTAAAAAAATTATTTCATACATTTAAAATAAAATAGAAAATTTTCTATTTTGCCTTGAGTTATGTAGAAATATATATATATATATATATATATATATATATATATATATATATATATATATCAGAATGAAGACTTTAAGTTATTTCAAACCACTTTAAATTTCTTGTGTTTCAAAATACATGTATGAAATTGCTCTACCAAACAAAAAGGAAAATTCAACAAAGTAAAAAGTAAATAAAAAAAGGTAATCATGTAAATTAAGCAAATGAGTATAAACATTACTAGAAAGGAATATACAACCTAAAGTAAGCAAATTAGTAAAATCAAACATAAACATACATACATACATACATAAATATTGTCCGATCAAAAGAGGCGATGACCAAAACTTTTATTTAAATTTCATTTCAACCTCAAAACAAAATATCAACTCAACTCATCCAAAATTCAAATCCATTTATCACTGTACAAAAAATGGAACAACATCTCAAAACTTTATGGCCTGAAGCATTTAACATATGCATCATTCCTAGTATAATCGTGTATATATATGTTGCTTTAGATTAAAATGACTGTAAAACATAGAAAAAACCAAAACACTGTAAACATACTAGGCTGTATAAACAAAAAAATGAAAAGAGAAGAACATCCTGCTCTTTCTAAATCCAAGACAAAAGCAAAGTGATTCAAGATTTTAGATTTGAGACCAAAATTTTAAATTGAAGATTCAAAAGAAAGCAGCATGTTTAAGGTGAGAGTTTGCATTTGAGAATACCGAAAAGTGTTTAAAATTACTCTATTATGTTTTAATAGTGAAAGTTATTTCTTATCCAACTTCCGAAAATCTCTTCCTTCCAATCTAGTTTGATTTTGCCAACATCATAAATTAATTGAAGGTTTGTTTTTGAGTGTGATTTTAGTTAAAATAGTTTGGTTATGTTTCATGAAGCATGCATCAAGATAGAGTTGAATTACAGTTGGAAACTCAGTTTTCGACAAAACCCAATAAGTTCAAATTATTGATTCGAGAACATAAATGTGTTTGTCATCTAAAAATAGGATTTTTAGCAAAGAAATTACATTTTTTATTAGTCTATGTTTCGAGAATTTTTGGGATGATCGATTTTCATCAAAATAATTTTTAAATTTGTGGTGATCGAGGCGGAGGTTCGATGATGTTGAGTGGATCATGGAGCCAAGGGAAATCTTTCGAACATGTGAATTTTGTCAAAAAATTGTCATTTGGAGAAGCAAGGGGATTTTAGGGTTTAAGGTCAAGTAGTTGATGGGTTCTGGAAAAGTGGCCGCTGAGGCACAGTAGGGCATCAAGTGATGCCGCGCGTGGCGTGGAGGTGCCCTGGATGTAGACAATCACAGTGGCATAGGTGATGTGGTTCCAGATGGTTCACGGTGGTCATGGGACCTCTGTTTCCATTCATGGTTCCTTTTGCTTTCATTTGCTGCTTCGTAGGCATTTTGCTGACCATGATTGGAGACGGAGACGTGGTGAAGGGCGTGCTGCCTTAAGAGGCGACGGCTGTCGATGATGGCGAAATGGTGATTTAGGTGGTCAGGGTAGTGGGATACGTGCATGTGTGCACGTCGTATTCGTGTATAGGGTATGTCTAGGAAATAAAGGGAGGATGATCGTGTTTGGTAAAGGGGGTGCTGTAGTTTGAGTTTAATCTCTAGTTGAAGGGTTGGGTGGATGATCGACGAAGGGGCAGGTTGATTGAGTTTGGGTTTGACTATTTTTCTTGTTTAGTTTTAACTGGTAGGTTGGGAAAAAAAGAAAGAGAGGGAGGAGAAGAGACGAGGGAATGGGAAGTGCTTTTTTTTCTTTCCTATGAGTAGTTTAGTTTGGCTTCGGCCCAAACAAAAGTTTGTAAAAATTGTTTTAAAGATTTAGTGTTAAATTACATATGAATATATATATATATATATATATATATATATATATATATATATATATATACATATATATATATATATATGACGCAGCGGGTATAACTTGGACTTGATGTGCTAATAATGTTTGATATCAAATTGACGCAAACTTTCTTCCTCACGAAATGATTTCGTGTCAAGTAATCCTGATAGAACGATAAATGCCCAAATTCGTTGATCTCTCGAGATACCGGATTCTAGCTATCTTCAACATGTTGATCACGCACGATTCCGCGTTAGAAGATCTACGATTCTTTGACGTTGATCTCGCGCACGAGATTCCATGAATCGGCTTCAAGTTCGTTGATTCGAGCGCACTCGAATATCCGAAGATGGAAGAAGAAGGAGATCACACTCAACTTCAACAAAAGTGGCAAAAGCACACAAACAATTTTATTCTGAAATAAACTCCCATTTACAATGACGACACACTCCTATTTTTAGAGAATACAACACACTCAAGCGACCCAACACAGGCGAATTAACAATACACAAGACCTACGACTTAACACCTGCGACTTATCAAGTCACGACCCAACGTCACACGAGTTACGACATACGACCTAACACATGAGATATAAGGAAAATACAACACCACGCGACATAAAAAAATAAAGACATAACAATACAACATAGCGACATAAGAAATACAACATACGACTTAACTCAACATACGGCATAAGATCCAGCAACTTAAGAAATTAGTATAGGTTGAGCGACTTAAGAGAACCACGGCATAAGCTTCAGCTGCGACCTAAGAAATCAATGCGGCATATAGCAAGCGACTTAAGAAACCAGCGACCTATCATGGCGCGACATAAGAAATCACTGCGGCATATGGTTGAGCGACTTAAAAAGGAGCGGCATAAGTGATCAGCGACTTACGACTTAAGAAGAATGCCAACGACTTAAGTAATGAGCTTCAGGGAACGACCTAAGAGATGCGGCCTGATATCTTGAGTCGCTTATCAAGGCCGGCGACTTAAGGCATAACTCGCTAGGTCGTCCAGGCGACTTAAGACCAAGCGAGCGACTTAAGAAATTGGAGCGACTTAACTCGTTATGTCGCGTTTGTTCTACCTCCTGCGCTGCATCATCCTCTCCTGGTTGAAAAGAATTCGTCCCCGAATTCACACTTTCCTCTTCTTCGACATGCTTATTCCCATGATATGGAATCGAGTGTTTGACATTGAAAACGTCAGCAGTATGGGTACGATCCGGCAATCTCAACTAGTAAGCATTCTCATTAATCTTCTTTACGATCTCCAAAGGACCCATCTTTCTAGCAGCTAGATTGTTGTAAGCACCAATAGGAAATCGATCCTTAGTCAACACTGTATATACAAAATCTCCTTCTTTGAATTCAACATGTCGTCGTTTAATATCTGCGGATTGCTTATATTTCTCATTCGCTTTAAGCAATCGTTCCTGCACAACCTTGTGGCATTCTTGCAACTCATTCACAAAATCATTAGCTCGTTTGATCACCCCTTTCTGCTGTGGTACTGTAGATAAATCTAATGGTCCCTTCGGAATTGTTGAATAAACAACCTGGAATGGACTGAAACCAGTGCTACGATTAACTGCATGGTTGTGTGCAAACTCAGCTTGACACAGCTTGGAATCCCAACTCTTCAAATTATCATTCACGAGGCATCTCAATAGATTACCTATGAATCTATTCACAACTTCTGTCTGTCCATCCGTCTGTGGATGATAAGCACTACTAAATTTCTACTTTGTCCCGACCATTGTCCATAGACTCATCCAAAAATGACTCAGAAAACGAGCGTCTCTATCTGATATAATAGATTCAGGCAACCCATGAAGACGATAGATCTCTCTGAAGTATAACTGTGCAATGTTAACTGCATCTGCCGTCTTCTTGCATGCGATAAAATGTACCATTTTTGAAAATCGATCAACCACCACATAGATAGAATCATCGCCACGTTGCATCCTCGGCAAACCCAATACAAAGTCCATGCTAACATCCACCCATGGCTTAGTAGGTATAGGCAACGACAAATATAAGCCTGCATTTGTCACGGTCTCCTTTGACACTTGACGTGTATGGCACATCTGAACAAACTTTTCAACTTCTTTTCTCATTGACGGCCAAAAATAAGACTTTGCAATCAACTGCATAGTACGATCGCGGCCTACATGTCCTTCATCATGTAATTCTTTGATAATCTTCATTCGTAGACTACAATCTGGAACACAACTGATTTCCTTTGAATAGAAAACCATCAACCAACACATATCCATCCATGCTTCTTTGCTTGACTTTGTCTATGATTCCGGAAAAATATGAATCCAAAGTAAGCAAATCTGGAAGTAAGTCAAAACCCATCACCTCTACTCGCATAGTTGTTAGCAAACTACTCCTTCGACTCAATGCATCGGCAACGCGATTAGTTACTCCAGACTTATGCTTGACGACGAATGTAAATTGCTGCAAATAAGCTATCCACGATGCATGCCTACCTGTAATTTTATCCTGCCCTTGTAAGTGTTTCAATGCTTCATGGTCCGTATACAAAACAAATTCTTTATGGAACAAATAATATCTCCAATGCTTCACAGCCTGCATAATTGCATAAAACTCCACATCATAAGTATTGTATCTCATATTTGCTCCAGAAAGTTTTTCACTGAAATAAGCAATTGGACGACCCTTCTGACTCAACACTCCTCCAATTCCAACTTTAGATGCATCCGTATGTAACTCAAACAGTAACTGAAAATCTGGCAACACTAGAATCGGTGCTGAGGTTAAAAGTTCCTTGATTCTCTCAAAAGCAAATCATGCCTCTTCCGTCCATGAAAACTTCTTTCCCTTCATACAATCAGTAACAGGGGCCATCGCTCTACTGAAGTGTGGAATAAATCTTCGATAAAATGAAGCTAACCCATGAAAACTTCTGACCTCTGTTATAGTTTTGGGCTGTGGCCAATCTCTGATTGCGGCTACTTTACTCTGGTCCACTTGTATTCCCTCTTTGGACACGACATATCCCAGAAATAAAACACTTGGCATTATGAACATGCATTTCTTCGTTGCTGCATAGAATTTTTCCTGACGAAGAATAATTAACACCTTCCGCAAGTGTTGAATATGCTCCTGTGTGCTTGCACTATAGATCAAGATATCATCAAAATAAACAACAACAAACTTCCCAATGTAAGGTCTGAAAATTTGATTCATCACCCTCATAAATGTACTAGGTGCATTCGATAGATCAAACGGCATAACCAACCATTCATATAATCCTTCTCGAGTCTTGAATGCTGTCTTCCATTCATCGCCTGGTCTAATGCGAATCTGATGATAACCACTCTTAAGATCATTCTTCGAAAAGATTACAGACCCACTGATTTAATCCAATAGATCATCAAGTCTTGGCATAGGAAATCTGTATCTCACAGTTATTTTGTTGAGTGCCCTGCTATCTGTACACATTCTCCATGAACCATCTTTCTTCGACACTAACAAAGCTGGTACAACACAAGGACTGAGACTCTCTTGAACACACCCTTGCTCAAGCAACTCCTCAACCTGTCTCCTCAACTCTTCATGCTCTTTCGGACTCATACGATAATGTGGCCTATGCGGTAAAACAGCACCTGGCACTAGATCAATCTGATGTTGTATATCTCTCAGTGGCGGTAACTCCTTGGGTAATTCCATAGGACAGACATCTTCAAACTCAGTTAACACCGGTCTAGCCTCCGCAGGAATTTCAACATCTTCACTTGTCTCATACCCAATCAACATAAACAATTCAGCACTATCCTTCATTTCTTCAACAAATTCTTTCGAAGATAATAGACTAGTTGATTCCACCTTCTTCTTTGACTTGCTTTCACTTTGTTCACGTTTCTTAGGAACCAAAGTAATTTGAGTACCTTCAAACATGAAACTGTAGCTGTTGGTGCGGCCATTATGTTGTACAGCTCTATTATATTGTCATGGTCTTCCCAATAATAAGTGACACACATCCATGTCAACAACATCACACCAAATATCATCTTTGTATTTCTTCCCAATAGAAAATGTAACAAATGCTCGTCTTCCTACTGTAACTTCTCCACCTTTCTTCAGCCATGCCAGTTTATAAGATCTAGGATGCTTTTCAGTCTTCAACCCTAGCTTCATGACGGCTTCTTCAGAAATAATGTTATCACAGCTTCCCGCATCAATAACAAATCGACAAACCTTCCCCAAGATAGTACATGTAGACTGAAAGATATTGCTTCATAGCCAACTAGAATCATTCGCATGCTTTGGCACTAAACAAGACCTCCTTATCATCAAGTTACATCCTTCATCTCCTGACACAACTTCTTCATCTTCATCAAACTTCGATGGTTGAGAATAATCAACTTTAGCTTCCACATCCGCATACTCACATTCTTCTGCAGCCAATGCTCTCTTCTTTGGCTTTGTACATTCATTACTTTTGTGGCCAAACTCCTGACAATTATAGCACTTGATACTTTTGTTGACCTTTGCTTTAGCGGCTTCACTGACAACTGGTTTACTGACTACCTTGGAAACATTAGCACTTCTACTAGCACCTTTATTCTGATTGTTAGAACTCGTAAACACACCACCTCCTCGTCTCCCTTGCTTCTCCCAAGCTAAGGCTTTCTGATGTGCTTCAGCAATAGACATTGGATTAAACATATTCACCATGTATTGAATTTGCATTTGTAACCCTCCAATATATCTAGCTGTTAGCCGTTCCTCTATTTCCATGATAACATTCCTTGCAATCAATTGATAGAATTCATCCGCATAATCATTCACTGTCCTCGTCCCTTGTCTCAAGCTCTGCAAACGTTGATACATAAGAGATAAATAATTGTACGGCAAGAAATTTGCTTTCATCATCTTTCTCATCTTCTCCCAAGTGACAACTTTGGATTTTCCCATTCTCTCCCGAGTTAGTTTAGTTTGTTGCCACCAAGTCATAGCTCTTCCCCTTAATCTTGTAGCAACTAACTAAACTCTGCGATTCTTAGGCACCTCCTTGAATTTCAAAATTTCTTCAACATTAGACAACCAATCAAGGTATTCTTCTGCTTGCATACCACCCTAAAATTCGGTAATTTCCATCCTCATACCCGACTCCCGTTTACGATCATTCTCTGAATCAAGATATCGATTTCGCACTTGGTCTCGATCTCGATAATGAATACTTCCTCTATCACCATATTCCTCAAAATCATATGTATGTCGATATTGATCTTGACCATCTACATCTCTACGACTACGCATATCCCTTCTATCGTGTTTTTCAGCATCCCGATATGGATCATCTTCAAATCCACGATGGGTTCTTATTTCTTCATTTCGATACTCATGGTGTTCTCGCCTCATTGAAACTGATGATTCTCTTTTATCTTGATAAGACTGGGGTGACATTCTCCTTTCTCCCGAAACTGATGGTGAAACCCTGTTTCCACTATGGTTTGAAACTGGTGAAGTTCTCCTTTGACTTTGATTCATATCTTTCATCAACTTCTCTAACTTTCCAATACCTTCATCGAACTTTTCATTGATATGTTGCTCCATCTTCTCAACTTCTTGTCTTTTATATACATCTTCAACATTATGATAGCGATTAGCACGTCTCGTAGGTATGATCTTCAAACAATCTCTTTTCCGATCTAACTTGCTTTAACTCGACTCCGACTTGAACTGGATCTGAATCGGCCTTGATCTTACTTAGCTCTGATACCAAATAAGTAACGCAATAGATATAACTTGGACTTGACGTGCTAATAATGTTTCGGTATCAAATTGACGCAAACTTTCTTCCTCACGAAATGATTTCGTGTCAAGTAATCCTGATAGAACGGTAAATGCCCAAATCCGTTGATCTCTCGAGATACCCGATTCTAGCTATCTTCAACACGTTGATCACGTACGATTCCGCGTTAGAAGATCTACGATTCTTCGACGTTGATCTCGCGCACGAGATTCCATGAATCGACTTCAAGTTTGTTGATTCGAGCGCACTCGAATATCTGAAGATGGAAGAAGAAGGAGATCACACTCAACTTCAACAAAAGTGGCAAAAGCACATAAACAATTTTATTCCAAAATCAACCCCCCTTTACAATGACGACACACTCCTATTTATAGAGAATACAACATAATCAAGCGATCCAACATAGGAGACTTAACAGTACACAAGACCTATGACTTAACACCTGCGACTTATCATGTCACGACCCAACGTCGCACGAGTTACGACATACGACCTAACACATGAGATATAAGGAAAATACAACACCACGCGTCATAACGAAATAATGACATAACTATACAACATAGCGACATAAGAAATACAACATACGACTTGACTCAACATACGGCATAAGATCCAGCGTCTTAAGAAATCAGTATAGGTTGATCGACTTAAGCGAACCACGGCATAAGCTTCAGCTGCGACCTAAGAAATCAATGCGGCATATAGCAAGCGACTTAAGCAACCATCGACCTATCATGGCGCGACATAAGAAATCATTGCGGCATACGATTGAGCGACTTAAAAAGGAGCGGCATAAGTGATCAGCGACTTACGACTTAAGAAGAATGCCAGCGACTAAAGTAATGAGCTTTAGGGAACGACCTAAGAGACGCGGCCTGATATCTTGAGTCGCTTATCAAGGCTGACAACTTAAGGCATAACTCGCTAGGTCGTCCAGGCGACTTAAGACCAAGCGAGCGACTTAAGGAATTGGAGCAACTTAACTCGTTATGTCGCGTTTGTTCTGCCTCCTGCGCTGCATCAATATATATATATATATATATATATATATATATATGTATGTATTTAATTTTGAAATGAGATAATAAATGCATATGAAACTCGTTTGACATGAAATCTATTTCGATGGGTTCATATGGATGAATGCCACGTCGTCGTACAACCCGTTGTCGAATTTGAACCAGTGAAATTTTACAAAATTTTGAAATGGACAAAATTTTAATACCATTTTAAAACCAAATATCGACGTTAAATTTATACATCCATACATTGAAGATATTTCCCGACAAAAATAACAGCGAGGTAATTTTATTTAATTACGATAATTTTTACATCTGTTTAAAGGAATAAGACACTGTTCCGCTAATTGTATTAAATTGGACCCCTATTGGCAGAATAAATCATTGTTCTTCCATTATTACTAAATATATTATTTGTGAACATTTACTAGCAGAAATAAAACCCTATACTGCTATTTTATTCGTACAAACATCTAATACTATTTTAATAATTTTACTGGGCAAATATGATGTTAAATGAGTGTTAAAAATAGATTAATGTGAATATTTATATCTGTTATGCTGGACTGCTTGAAATTGGGTGGTAACTTGATTAAGTGCCATTGGAATTATTAAGCCTTCTTTCCTGATTTTGGTTGACTTTGAACCAAAATTGTTTAAAAATGATTATTATGTATTGATGAATTTTTAAAGTTAACTGGTAAATATTTTGGCGATGATTTAAAGTAATTTATCTATTAATTTCTGTTTTGAAGTTATTAATTATCTATATTGTTTAAAGTATAATAATTATTAACTAAAAAGTTATTTTATAGGGACTGTTTTAAAGTTAATTATTACGTAATGGTTAATTAGTATTAAAGTATATTTATTCCAAGATAAATTTATCGAATATTAATAACGTTTTAAAAATAATATATTATATGGTAAACTCTTATAAAAAGCATTTTACTTAAACTAGAACTTGGAAATATATTAAAACTTTATAAGTATTATTTTGGAAAATTATTAAACAAAGATTCAAAAAGTAATGGTATACTCGCATGGCGTAAATCGAAGGCAGTGAGTGCCTGTAGTTAAGTTTTGAATTTCTCTGGGATAGAGACGTAACCATTGAGCTATGATCCACGGTTTGATACCACAGTGGTGATTTCCAAATTTTATTTTAAAAATAATTTTTCAAATATTTTAAAAATGAATAGTTTCATGAATATACTTACACGGTGAGTGTAACGACCCAACTTCCATACACCAGGAAATTGCATCGCTAATAAGAAAGAAAGGGATAGAAAAAGAGAAAGAAAGAGAAGAAGAAGGAACAACGCATCAGAATCTAAACAGCGGAACGAATAAATTATATAAATAACATAAATATTACATAGTTTACATCCATTATCAGAGTACACAGATATACAACACATACTAGACAGTTATAAACACCTGTCTAGTATTTACAACATAATACAATCAGAGACAAAACAGAACACACAGCGGAATACTCTATCTAACGCAGAAGCCTCCTGCTCCATCTGCTCCTCCTATATTCGTCAAAGCAAACCTGATTCCCTTGGCTACTCGTAAAAATTTGAGTACCCAAGAGTTTATGAAAACAAAAATAAACTCCGGGTCAGACATGGGTCTGGTGTGAGTAACAGGTTAAAGTTGCTTAACTTTCAAAACCTTTTGAAAAGAAAGGTATCACGTAAGACTTCCCACACATAAACATGGAAAAGTTTTTACCTTACGCTAACCAAAACATTTGATAGGAAATCCAGTGATATTATAATAGTGTCTAGGGTTTTCAAATAAATATGAAATAGCCGAAATTGTTACATTTATTAAATTCCAGCTACTAGCCACAAAAGTGGGTAATACAATCAAAACCGTTGGCACTTATTGGATTTTGGATTCCATACAATGGCAGGGCTACTGGGGTACCGCCCGTCACAGTACGTGGCCTAGATCACAGTACCGAGGATTACTCCCTTCATCCCCTGCTACACAAGGCCGGACCCATTCCTTACTGAATAGTTCCGAACAAGACAACCCCGCAGTTGGTGCGCATATCCAACTGCCCACTAAGCCGAATATAAAGGGACCTCTAGACAGGGATCAATCTTGCTCTCCAGTGGGTGCTACCCACGAAGCCTTGCTGCACCTCCCCTGTTTTAGCCATTCCCGGTTGATGAGGCTTGAGGCTACGATTACCTTTAGAGGACACATCATCTTAGAATGCTCATCGTCCACCTGACGATGTTCTGAAAGCATTCAATCCATACAAGTTCGTTCTGGGTTCGAACGAAACCGAAGGCATTATCTCGTTACACTCGTTTTGGAATCACCCTCAGAGTTAACGACGATAACCCTTGTACTCTGATTCACCATCTCGAATCTATAAGTACTATTCCGTCAAACTCATTACGGAATCACCCACAGAGTTATACTGACGTATAGCCCTTATACCTCGAGTCTTCACTCGCTCCACTTGGATTAACGACCTATCGTTTAATTGGAATCGATGTGGTTTTCGGATATCCAAATATGGAAACCCGATCCCGGTCTCATCGAAATCCAAAGCGTGTCTTTTAGGTCCAAGTTGTTTTAAAGTTTAAAACAGTTTAATAACATTATCTATATACACACAGATAGATAATTAATAGATTCACAACAGATAATTATCATTATCAAACACAGATAATCCACATTATCGCTATTAAAAGACAATCCATATCAATGTCATAATACAACCAATGCATCCATATCAATCAACAATACTAATCTCATCTCGGAGATTCAAACCATTCAAAGTAACCAATAACAACCATCATAAGCAATGATCTATAATCATATTATCTATAATTAATTTAAAATGAATTAAATTAATTATATCATCTTTAATTAATTTAAAGTGAATTAAATTAATTGCTTATATCAAAATAAATCTTTGCTTACCTCATCATTAATTAATTACCAATTAATTAATGATTAACCTCTAATTTATCATCTTAATTAATCAATCCTGATTAATTATACTTTAATTAATTCCACAAAATTAATTACCCTAAACCAATACAGTAATTACCCTTTAATTACTTCATTAATTAATTAACTATAATTAATTATATTTAACCTTAATTAATTACAATTAATTAATTATCCTTAATTACTTATTTTTGATTAATTAATATTAATTAATCAATCTTAATTACATCATTAATTATATTAATTAATGACTCTTAATTAATTACTTCATTAAATTAATTACTTTCAGTAATTAATCTCACCTAATCCATAATTATTAATCACCTTTGATTAATCTCATTCTGTAATTAACTACCCTTAATTACTTATCAAATTAATTATTCCTTAATTAATTTCTTTAATTAATCACTTGATTAATTATACAAAATAATTTAATCCAAATAATTTCCACAATCCCAACACTATCCACTAATTACATCCAGTAATTATTCTCTAATTACTTAACTGAGTAATTCCATTAATTACATAAGTAATTATTATCAAATCTCATGTTTAAAATTAATTATTCCTTAATTAATTAATCTGAACCAATCTCAATAACTCATTAATTACATTAAGTAATTAATGTCTTAATTACTTTCATTTAAGTAATTAACTTTAATAAATTTTACAATTTATTAATTAATTAATTAAATTAATTTTTGAAAATTAATCATATTAATCAAATAAACCTTAGTTAATGACCATCATTAACTATTATTATTTAATTTTTTTTTAATTAATTTTCTTTAATTACTTCTTTATTTACTCTAATTAATTCAAATTATTAATTAAATAAATTAAATAAATAAGTTATTCCTCAATTATCTAATTTATTTAATTATACTTAATATCTTAATAATTTCTAAGGAAATCCATTCCTTATTAATAATTTTATTAATATTAAAATGTACTTAGAACATTTAAATTCATATTTCATTTTGAATCAAAAATTCAAAATGATATTTATTATAACATTATCAAATTCTAAATTCTATTATTTCTTTCCAAGTAAATGTAAATAAAACTTATATAAGATAAGTCTTAATATACTTAATTTAATTTAAAATTAAGTTTAAAATACATTATTATTTAAATTCAAATTCAAGTTAATAATCATTTAACTTTCTTTATAAACCATTTAATGATTTCATTTAAAAGGAAAATCAAATTAAAGTATTTGTTTAAAACAATTTTACTTCAATTAAAATTTAAACTAGTTTGAAACATTCAAATTTTTAAACTTATTCAAATCTCAGATTTTTAATTCAATATACATGAATCCATTCCTTATTCAAATCATTTGTATTTTACACTTAAATTGAATTCTTGCTTTACCCTTTTTTTTTTGAATTTAAAACTTCTATTTAAAAATAAAACTTGAAGGTTGAAGAGCCTTAAGAAGTCTGGACTTAGATTTGGATTCAACTGCTAGTTAAAAATTTGTCTTCAGATTTAAAAATGAAGTTTTCATTTTCAGAAACTGTCAGGTTTCATATTTTTATTTAAACTGAAATTACTTTCAAATTTGAAAAAAACTTATAAGATTCAAACACTTTGAACTATAATTCATCACTTCAGATTTGAATTTGTTTAAAACTTATCAACACAGCCTATTCATTTAGAATATGATTTTCATTAAAACCTGCAGACAGTTTTCAAGAAAACTGTAATATAAAACATTACCCGAGTTAAACCTATGTGTGCTTCGAGTCACATAACCAAAATCTTCGGGAAAAATATGGAAATACCCGAGTTAAACTCGAGACAAATATATTGTCTCCACCCAGAAAACAACATGCCAGCCAAAATTTGCACGGTGCACGTGCACCGTGCCTCTGGCCGTTAAACTCCCTCTCCGGTGACTTCATCACACCAACCTTCAACTCTCCTGTCCAATACATCCATCTCCATACCCTTATCCACCTTGAATTTAAATTTGAAGTAATTCCCAAAATCTGGAACCAGTCAGTCCAATTCCCCCATAACCTGTCATCACCATCATCCCCCCACCTTCTGATCTCCGGCATGTCAGTGACTCTGGTCACTTGTTCATCCAACCATCTACTATCATTCCCCAGAGACTCAGACATCTCGATCGCTCCTCCTTGAAGAACTGACCACAGAGACTTCCTATCTCAAACTAAGGTTACAGGTATCAAAATCACCACTGTCTTCATATTGCTTTACATCATTAACTAATAATTTTCCATTCATCAATGATAGCTCCTCCACCTACCTGAAGGACCCTGACCAATACATTTGCACAGTTTTTCCCAAAAATTCAAAAGTTCCCTATGCAGATGAACACAGAACAATTCCATACTTCTCCACTAAAAATCCTACTATTTGTCCTAAAAATCATAGCTTGATCTAGGTATTAAATTCATAGTACTGTTATAATCTATTAAGTATGATTTTTATGTTGAATTACATAATTTGTTTTGTGTTTCTATTTCATATTACTAAATTCATAAATTTACAGAGTCTGATTTCTACTTTATAACTCAATCGCTACTGATACTATATTATTATATTTTTTTTTTAAAAGCTGAACACAATTTAAACTTTTATTATCAGTTTAATAGCACATTTGAATGAATCCTATAAACAATAACACATAGTGCATTATGTAATGTTGGTGTTTGAACAGATCCTTGTATCTGGAAATAAATTGCAGAGCACAGCATTACCAAATTATTCATACACTCCTACATAAAAATAACTGATACAAATGCATAAATTATTCACACTAAAACATGCAAATAAACAAGCAACTTCCTAAAATACTTAACTTCATTAATTAGAATGTTACTCACCTATTAAATGCAAACCACTGTTGTTCTTTGAATTTTGCAGAACACCAAAAATGTGCAGAGCTTAGTTGATCACTTGAATTTGCAGAAAACATGAACATGCAGGTTTGACTCTGTTGAAATCTTGATGAAAAGCTTATGATTCCCTCCTAGTTACTTGCATGTAGTTGTAGATGCAGTAGCTAAATTCCCCAAATTATATGCAGATGCTATCTACCCAGGTTCAAACAGAATGCAGGAAAAATAAGAACAGTGCAGTCTTTTGAATTTTGCAGGTGTTTGGATTTGAATTTGATGAGGAGTTTGTGTATGCAGATTTGCATATGGGTTTGATTATGCAGATTTGTGGATTTCTTTTCATATGCATTTGTGAATGTAGATTTGTACAGGGTTTGATAAATTGGTATATGCAGATTGAAGAATTTGTGGTTTGTAAATGAAGGATTTGAACATGCAGATTTGAATCTTGCAGATTTGTGCTTGAGGATTGTTAATATGAAAAAATGAATTTTTGTTCTCATTTGATTAAAGAAATGGAAATGCAATATGAATGAATGAAGATGCAATTTTTAACTAATGTATTTCAGATTTTAATAAAAGAAAAGAAAATTAAAACTGAAATTTTACACTTGTCCAATTTGTAAACTAGTTTTTGAACACTTGTAAATTTGAATGCATAAGAATATAACACTTGTCACAAATGTTAATTGAATGTTAATTAGTATTTTGTTAGATGTTAATTTTAGGATAAATGTAAGCTTGTATTAATTATCATGTATTTATTTACATGTACATAAATCTTAAAATGAATAAATCTTAAACTTATACAAATGATTCAAAATCAAAATAAATTATAAACAATTATACATTTAAACTTCAAAGCTTTGAATTCAATTCAAATCAAGTTATATATTTACATATATAACTACACAATTTAAATTTGAAAAACAATTATTTTTATTAAAGATTTTATTTGTTGAAACAATGTATTATTATATTTTTAGAAATAACAATATTTAGTAACCATAAATAACTTATAAAAGAAATTATTTTTTTTATTCATAATTATTTATTTACCATATTATATTTAAAAGAAACTCAAAATAATCCCATTGTTATATATTTAAATTTTAAACTTGAGTTACACATATTTTAAATCATTTAATATTTATCTTATGTATTTAAAAACATGTTTTATTTAGTTAATGGCTTTTAAAAGTTTAACTTTTAAATAAAATCATAATTTTCAATTTTACTAAAGATATAAATTTTATAGAAAACAGGATTCATTTAAAACAATACCTATTTACAATATATACAATATTCTATATATATTGTAAATATAAAACAGTTTATTTAATTTAAAAAGATAAAATCTATCAATTACTATTTATTTTATTGAATTATTAAATTAATTCAAATCTTATTACAAAGATTATCCAATCAATTTAATTTTTATTCCAGATTATTAAATTGATATTGCTTACAAATTCCGGGTCATCACATTCCTTCCCCCTTAAAAGAATTTCGTCCCCGAAATTTAAAACAAAGGTAATTTAATAATCTATTTAAAGATTTAATTTTAAAACACAAGCATATACCAATGATATGCTAACAACCAAAGCAATCAATTCAACCAATCAAACAATCTAATTATCCAGAAAAAAATTCCTGGATAAAAACTTCCACGAGTTTCCCCGGTATATAAAAATATCGGGATACTCGCTCTATAAATTCCAAACAATCAATACTCTTAAGCTATAGAGTTCCTATTCATCTATATCTACAGAACTAGATAACATATCAGACTACAGACGAGTCTGATTCAACAACCAAACTCCATAACTGCTGGTTCTAAAACCAGAGATAGACCATACACGTACTCCCTCAGAGATACGTGAAACTCATCGAATTCCAGTTATCCAAACTGACAATTCAATCCTGAAAACCAAATACTGATCCAACAAAAACACAGAGAAGAGATCCAAACATCACTGAGCTAGCTTCTCCTATCTTATCAAAACTTATAGCTCCTTAATCAGAGAAAACCCCAACACCAACGAAGTCTCCAACTTCGAATTCCAAATTTCTCCGTCCCTTGTCCACAAAAGTTTTCAGACAATCCAGGGCTGCCAACATCCAAACTGATCAGCTTAACCCTTGCTGATTCCCCTAGAACAAACAGAAACAAAAACAACCCACCACAATGATCTCCTTAAGATCAATCCAAAACCAAAACACAATTCTACTCCATAGACAGCAGAAAACAACAAACTACTTCTGATCCGAAAAAGAAAATCAGAAACACTATCAAACCGCTTCCGCTGCACAACTCTGATCCAAAGTAGACAAGATAATATTGACGAAGAACACAAGCACTAACTGGACATCACCTCCAGAAATATGGTTCTACAATCCATAAAGAAAACTCAGAAATTCCTCCAAAACTGAGTTACTCCATCAACTCCATCTCTAGGAATCATTCTCCAACTAAACAGAACTATCAGTTCCACTCCTGGAATACTAGTCGATAAAAGAATTCAATTCCAGATATAAACAAATCTCTGTCTTCCCAGAAGACATCCATAAAATCTCCAATAATCCAAGAGAATATTCAAATAATCGCAAGTCACTTTTGCGATCACCCAGATAAATTTCCGAAGAAAACTGTTCTCTCCTTACCAAACAGAACAGCTTACACTGGTCTAGTCAATCCATTGAAGAAACAGATTCACTTAGCAGCTTCTAAACTCCATCTTCAGAAAAACTACTCCGCTAAGACCTTCCTGTCGGCACACAGAACACTCCGAGCTGCACTGCTGACACCAATCCAAACTTCTTAATCCAGACTCCTTCGAGAAACTCGGACTCCAAAGCAGACAGAAACACCACACATCCTTCTGAATCCAACCACAACTTCGGGACAGCCACACTTCCCAAATTTGTTCCAAAGAAAACATCTTCGGAAACACTCCATAGTCACTGCATCTCATCACGCAGTTACAAATTCCTGAGGTATCACGATACCATTACTTACTTCAGCCCAAATTGAACAGATCAAACTCTCTTCACCAAACTCTTCATTTCAAAAATGTCTCCGAACCTTAACAGGTTTCCTTCAGAGATCGATGAAATACTTCAACATAACAAAGCTTACTCGAGACGGTATTAGGTCTACAGTCTCGACACATACGCTTCCAACCTTAAACATCAGACTCCAACCAATGGTAGTAATCGTGTTACAAACACTACTACCTTATCTACCTTTATAACCTATATTGGAAAACCCGAACAGGTAACCCAACAGATAGGTAGACATAGATAAATATAAATATATATAAAATTACAAATACTCTCTCTCAAGATAGACACCACTACAGAGCCTAGGTATTCACTCAACCTAATGCTCTGATACCACTGTAACGACCCAACTTCCATACACCAGGAAATTGCATCGCTAATAAGAAAGAAAGGGATAGAAAAAGAGAAAGAAAGAGAAGAAGAAGGAACAACGCATCAGAATCTAAACAGCGGAACGAATAAATTATATAAATAACATAAATATTACATAGTTTACATCCATTATCAGAGTACACAGATATACAACACATACTAGACAGTTATAAACACCTGTCTAGTATTTACAACATAATACAATCAGAGACAAAACAGAACACACAGCGGAATACTCTATCTAACGCAGAAGCCTCCTGCTCCATCTGCTCCTCCTATATTCGTCAAAGCAAACCTGATTCCCTTGGCTACTCGTAAAAATTTGAGTACCCAAGAGTTTATGAAAACAAAAATAAACTCCGGGTCAGACATGGGTCTGGTGTGAGTAACAGGTTAAAGTTGCTTAACTTTCAAAACCTTTTGAAAAGAAAGGTATCACGTAAGACTTCCCACACATAAACATGGAAAAGTTTTTACCTTACGCTAACCAAAACATTTGATAGGAAATCCAGTGATATTATAATAGTGTCTAGGGTTTTCAAATAAATATGAAATAGCCGAAATTGTTACATTTATTAAATTCCAGCTACTAGCCACAAAAGTGGGTAATACAATCAAAACCGTTGGCACTTATTGGATTTTGGATTCCATACAATGGCAGGGCTACTGGGGTACCGCCCGTCACAGTACGTGGCCTAGATCACAGTACCGAGGATTACTCCCTTCATCCCCTGCTACACAAGGCCGGACCCATTCCTTACTGAATAGTTCCGAACAAGACAACCCCGCAGTTGGTGCGCATATCCAACTGCCCACTAAGCCGAATATAAAGGGACCTCTAGACAGGGATCAATCTTGCTCTCAAGTGGGTGCTACCCACGAAGCCTTGCTGCACCTCCCCTGTTTTAGCCATTCCCGGTTGATGAGGCTTGAGGCTACGATTACCTTTAGAGGACACATCATCTTAGAATGCTCATCGTCCACCTGACGATGTTCTGAAAGCATTCAATCCATACAAGTTCGTTCTGGGTTCGAACGAAACCGAAGGCATTATCTCGTTACACTCGTTTTGGAATCACCCTCAGAGTTAACGACGATAACCCTTGTACTCTGATTCACCATCTCGAATCTATAAGTACTATTCCGTCAAACTCATTACGGAATCACCCACAGAGTTATACTGACGTATAGCCCTTATACCTCGAGTCTTCACTCGCTCCACTTGGATTAACGACCTATCGTTTAATTGGAATCGATGTGGTTTTCGGATATCCAAATATGGAAACCCGATCCCGGTCTCATCGAAATCCAAAGCGTGTCTTTTAGGTCCAAGTTGTTTTAAAGTTTAAAACAGTTTAATAACATTATCTATATACACACAGATAGATAATTAATAGATTCACAACAGATAATTATCATTATCAAACACAGATAATCCACATTATCGCTATTAAAAGACAATCCATATCAATGTCATAATACAACCAATGCATCCATATCAATCAACAATACTAATCTCATCTCGGAGATTCAAACCATTCAAAGTAACCAATAACAACCATCATAAGCAATGATCTATAATCATATTATCTATAATTAATTTAAAATGAATTAAATTAATTATATCATCTTTAATTAATTTAAAGTGAATTAAATTAATTGCTTATATCAAAATAAATCTTTGCTTACCTCATCATTAATTAATTACCAATTAATTAATGATTAACCTCTAATTTATCATCTTAATTAATCAATCCTGATTAATTATACTTTAATTAATTCCACAAAATTAATTACCCTAAACCAATACAGTAATTACCCTTTAATTACTTCATTAATTAATTAACTATAATTAATTATATTTAACCTTAATTAATTACAATTAATTAATTATCCTTAATTACTTATTTTTGATTAATTAATATTAATTAATCAATCTTAATTACATCATTAATTATATTAATTAATGACTCTTAATTAATTACTTCATTAAATTAATTACTTTCAGTAATTAATCTCACCTAATCCATAATTATTAATCACCTTTGATTAATCTCATTCTGTAATTAACTACCCTTAATTACTTATCAAATTAATTATTCCTTAATTAATTTCTTTAATTAATCACTTGATTAATTATACAAAATAATTTAATCCAAATAATTTCCACAATCCCAACACTATCCACTAATTACATCCAGTAATTATTCTCTAATTACTTAACTGAGTAATTCCATTAATTACATAAGTAATTATTATCAAATCTCATGTTTAAAATTAATTATTCCTTAATTAATTAATCTGAACCAATCTCAATAACTCATTAATTACATTAAGTAATTAATGTCTTAATTACTTTCATTTAAGTAATTAACTTTAATAAATTTTACAATTTATTAATTAATTAATTAAATTAATTTTTGAAAATTAATCATATTAATCAAATAAACCTTAGTTAATGACCATCATTAACTATTATTATTTAATTTTTTTTTAATTAATTTTCTTTAATTACTTCTTTATTTACTCTAATTAATTCAAATTATTAATTAAATAAATTAAATAAATAAGTTATTCCTCAATTATCTAATTTATTTAATTATACTTAATATCTTAATAATTTCTAAGGAAATCCATTCCTTATTAATAATTTTATTAATATTAAAATGTACTTAGAACATTTAAATTCATATTTCATTTTGAATCAAAAATTCAAAATGATATTTATTATAACATTATCAAATTCTAAATTCTATTATTTCTTTCCAAGTAAATGTAAATAAAACTTATATAAGATAAGTCTTAATATACTTAATTTAATTTAAAATTAAGTTTAAAATACATTATTATTTAAATTCAAATTCAAGTTAATAATCATTTAACTTTCTTTATAAACCATTTAATGATTTCATTTAAAAGGAAAATCAAATTAAAGTATTTGTTTAAAACAATTTTACTTCAATTAAAATTTAAACTAGTTTGAAACATTCAAATTTTTAAACTTATTCAAATCTCAGATTTTTAATTCAATATACATGAATCCATTCCTTATTCAAATCATTTGTATTTTACACTTAAATTGAATTCTTGCTTTACCCTTTTTTTTTTTGAATTTAAAACTTCTATTTAAAAATAAAACTTGAAGGTTGAAGAGCCTTAAGAAGTCTGGACTTAGATTTGGATTCAACTGCTAGTTAAAAATTTGTCTTCAGATTTAAAAATGAAGTTTTCATTTTCAGAAACTGTCAGGTTTCATATTTTTATTTAAACTGAAATTACTTTCAAATTTGAAAAAAACTTATAAGATTCAAACACTTTGAACTATAATTCATCACTTCAGATTTGAATTTGTTTAAAACTTATCAACACAGCCTATTCATTTAGAATATGATTTTCATTAAAACCTGCAGACAGTTTTCAAGAAAACTGTAATATAAAACATTACCCGAGTTAAACCTATGTGTGCTTCGAGTCACATAACCAAAATCTTCGGGAAAAATATGGAAATACCCGAGTTAAACTCGAGACAAATATATTGTCTCCACCCAGAAAACAACATGCCAGCCAAAATTTGCACGGTGCACGTGCACCGTGCCTCTGGCCGTTAAACTCCCTCTCCGGTGACTTCATCACACCAACCTTCAACTCTCCTGTCCAATACATCCATCTCCATACCCTTATCCACCTTGAATTTAAATTTGAAGTAATTCCCAAAATCTGGAACCAGTCAGTCCAATTCCCCCATAACCTGTCATCACCATCATCCCCCCACCTTCTGATCTCCGGCATGTCAGTGACTCTGGTCACTTGTTCATCCAACCATCTACTATCATTCCCCAGAGACTCAGACATCTCGATCGCTCCTCCTTGAAGAACTGACCACAGAGACTTCCTATCTCAAACTAAGGTTACAGGTATCAAAATCACCACTGTCTTCATATTGCTTTACATCATTAACTAATAATTTTCCATTCATCAATGATAGCTCCTCCACCTACCTGAAGGACCCTGACCAATACATTTGCACAGTTTTTCCCAAAAATTCAAAAGTTCCCTATGCAGATGAACACAGAACAATTCCATACTTCTCCACTAAAAATCCTACTATTTGTCCTAAAAATCATAGCTTGATCTAGGTATTAAATTCATAGTACTGTTATAATCTATTAAGTATGATTTTTATGTTGAATTACATAATTTGTTTTGTGTTTCTATTTCATATTACTAAATTCATAAATTTACAGAGTCTGATTTCTACTTTATAACTCAATCGCTACTGATACTATATTATTATATTTTTTTTTTAAAAGCTGAACACAATTTAAACTTTTATTATCAGTTTAATAGCACATTTGAATGAATCCTATAAACAATAACACATAGTGCATTATGTAATGTTGGTGTTTGAACAGATCCTTGTATCTGGAAATAAATTGCAGAGCACAGCATTACCAAATTATTCATACACTCCTACATAAAAATAACTGATACAAATGCATAAATTATTCACACTAAAACATGCAAATAAACAAGCAACTTCCTAAAATACTTAACTTCATTAATTAGAATGTTACTCACCTATTAAATGCAAACCACTGTTGTTCTTTGAATTTTGCAGAACACCAAAAATGTGCAGAGCTTAGTTGATCACTTGAATTTGCAGAAAACATGAACATGCAGGTTTGACTCTGTTGAAATCTTGATGAAAAGCTTATGATTCCCTCCTAGTTACTTGCATGTAGTTGTAGATGCAGTAGCTAAATTCCCCAAATTATATGCAGATGCTATCTACCCAGGTTCAAACAGAATGCAGGAAAAATAAGAACAGTGCAGTCTTTTGAATTTTGCAGGTGTTTGGATTTGAATTTGATGAGGAGTTTGTGTATGCAGATTTGCATATGGGTTTGATTATGCAGATTTGTGGATTTCTTTTCATATGCATTTGTGAATGTAGATTTGTACAGGGTTTGATAAATTGGTATATGCAGATTGAAGAATTTGTGGTTTGTAAATGAAGGATTTGAACATGCAGATTTGAATCTTGCAGATTTGTGCTTGAGGATTGTTAATATGAAAAAATGAATTTTTGTTCTCATTTGATTAAAGAAATGGAAATGCAATATGAATGAATGAAGATGCAATTTTTAACTAATGTATTTCAGATTTTAATAAAAGAAAAGAAAATTAAAACTGAAATTTTACACTTGTCCAATTTGTAAACTAGTTTTTGAACACTTGTAAATTTGAATGCATAAGAATATAACACTTGTCACAAATGTTAATTGAATGTTAATTAGTATTTTGTTAGATGTTAATTTTAGGATAAATGTAAGCTTGTATTAATTATCATGTATTTATTTACATGTACATAAATCTTAAAATGAATAAATCTTAAACTTATACAAATGATTCAAAATCAAAATAAATTATAAACAATTATACATTTAAACTTCAAAGCTTTGAATTCAATTCAAATCAAGTTATATATTTACATATATAACTACACAATTTAAATTTGAAAAACAATTATTTTTATTAAAGATTTTATTTGTTGAAACAATGTATTATTATATTTTTAGAAATAACAATATTTAGTAACCATAAATAACTTATAAAAGAAATTATTTTTTTTATTCATAATTATTTATTTACCATATTATATTTAAAAGAAACTCAAAATAATCCCATTGTTATATATTTAAATTTTAAACTTGAGTTACACATATTTTAAATCATTTAATATTTATCTTATGTATTTAAAAACATGTTTTATTTAGTTAATGGCTTTTAAAAGTTTAACTTTTAAATAAAATCATAATTTTCAATTTTACTAAAGATATAAATTTTATAGAAAACAGGATTCATTTAAAACAATACCTATTTACAATATATACAATATTCTATATATATTGTAAATATAAAACAGTTTATTTAATTTAAAAAGATAAAATCTATCAATTACTATTTATTTTATTGAATTATTAAATTAATTCAAATCTTATTACAAAGATTATCCAATCAATTTAATTTTTATTCCAGATTATTAAATTGATATTGCTTACAAATTCCGGGTCATCACAGTGAGATAAGCATATGCTGTTTGATTAAGTAATTTTAGTTCATTGAAATTTAAATTAGATAAGGCTTAATGTTTCAATGGGAAATGAAACCTTTTTTTGGATGATTGTATATTTGATAGTTAAATAACCGGGTATCAAAATCTAGACCCAAAAGCATGACTTTGGGAATATCTAGAAGAAACACAGGAATTATGTGGTACAGTTACCATTCGATGAGTTATACTGCATGTTTAAACTCGTTTGTTCTTCTAGGACGATGATAAGGAAATCCATCCACAAAACGGTTAGGGGGATCTCCGTTCTTATTTTTGTCTGTTTATTTCCTAAAGAATTAGGGTTGAGTTTATCGAAAAATAGTGGACGTTGTTTCGAAGAGAATGGGATTGGATAAGTTATTCGAAACCCACTTCGATCCAAAGAGTACATTTTCAAACGAAGACAAGAGCGTGGAGTCGAAGATGAAGAAGTGCAAGGGCTAATCGCTACTAACCCTGAGGGTGATTCTAAAATGGATGTAGTAGGAATTGTGCCTTCGGTTTCGCTCGGACCCATGATGGACTTATATGGACTAATGCTATTAGTACATTGTCATTGGAGGAAAATGAGCATTCTAAGTGAAAAAATCCATAAAAAGGTAATCGTAGCCTCTAACCTCATCAATCGGGGATGACTGAAAAGCAGGGGAGATGCAGCAAGGCTAAGTGGGTAGCACCCAATTAAGATATGACGTTTATCACCTTTCTAGATAATCTCGGATATTATACTACGGTATATGGAAGGAGCACGAAAGAGGGTGGAAACACCTGGGGTGATAGCATATTCGGTCTATCTAGATCAGGGATAGTCCGGTCTTGTGTAACAGGGGATCTCAACGTGGTCCTCGGTATGCTGTTCTAGACGTGTACTGTGACAGGTGGTACCCCAATGCCTAGTCATTCATATGGAATCCATTCTCTAATAAGCACCGTACGGTTTTGATTGTGCCTGACTATGCTAAAACGTGAGATGCAAGCATTTTAGCTATTTGAATAAGTATTTGTACATGGACACTATGATAACATCATACGATTTTCTATAAAAAGTGTTTTGGTTATCGTAAGGGAAAAACCCATCGTGTTTATGTGTGGCATGGTCTTACGGGATAAGTTTGATTTTAAAAGGAATTTCCAAAATTATAATGAACAAAATTCCCTTTGATTAAAATTCTCACACTGGTTTTACTAGATTGATCCGGGCATGGTTTTTCCTGTATGCTCAGGTCAGGCCGAGCATATTTCCAGGTTTAGGTAGAAGGATGGATGCTTTAGGAGAGAAGCTGGAGGGCCAGAATTGTATTTTCGTAGATGATTATATTCCATTGCATTTAGATGTGTATGTCAACATTTGTAAGGACAAGCTGCTATAATTGTCCAGGCTGGATAGGTTGTATACTCTGAATGATAACTGTATATGTTTAAGTTGCCATTTTTGTTTTGTATAAAGACTTGTTCTATGTTATAGATTATTCGTTCCACTGTGAGATTCCTTGTTGTTCTATCTTCTTTCTACTTTTCTTTCTTTTACTATCCGCCTTCTCGTACAAATTGGCTGACGAATGTGGTTATAACAGTTTAGATATGTACGGAAAAGTAGATCGTGATAGTTTTGATCTTGTTAAGTAGGTATATAAGGTGCTGCATAATTATTTAACTGACATTTGAAGTGGATTTTTTAGAATTGTAAATGATTCATGTATCTTAATGTGAATATATAGTATGTAATTTAGGATATAATTTGTATGAATGAATCACAATTTTATATGGATTATAAACACTATAATTGAATATAATTATTTTGGTATTGCGTTGTTCAATTTGTATTTTTCATCTAGTTTGATTTTAAATGGTTATAAATTACCTGCAATAATTGTTTGTTATGATAGGTATATCCATATTATTGTCTATTTGTGTATTATTGGGATTTGTGAGGAGGGATTTTTTTACTTCAATTGTTACCAACAGTCGATGCAAAAGGGATGCATTTTGCATCTTTTTTTAGTAACAACTGAAACAAAAAGGGAAACCTTTTTTAAGCCAATGCCCCATTTTGCATTGATTGCTACTGACAACCGATGCAAAAGCCAAATTTTGCTTTGGTTGTACAACTGATGTAACAAGTTTAGGCCTATTGCATTGTCTGCGTATGCATCTATTGTTGAACCGAAGCAGCGGGGAGTTAACAACCAATGTAAATGGCCTATTTTTAGTAGTGATGACATATTCACCAAAATGTTATCTTCTTTCTTAGTCAAAATATGTCACAAATATTCATGAGAAAGCTAGAAATACTAATAATAAGGTGGTTGACACTCCTATCGAAGTTAATGTAGAATACTCTCCTTCGGATAGTATACCACGGTCAGATGCTACTTTATACCATACCGTTATTTGAAGCTTTGTTTATCTTACCATCACCCATTTGGATATATCATATGTTGTTTAAATTGTTAATCATTTTGTAGCTTCCCCTACTGTAGTTCACTGGGCAGACATCCTTCTTATTTTAAGTTATCTTCAAAGTACTATTTTCCATAGCCTTTTATGTTCATCTGCCTTGTCCTTGGAATTGCGTGCCTACGTTGATGTTTATTATGATAATGATCCAACAGACGCAAATCGATCACAGGCCTTTGCATCTTCCTTGGTAACTCTCGACGATTTTGGATGGTTAGGACTTCTAAATTGGATAAAGAATTTGAGTTAACTGTTGGTGAAAATATAAGAAAATAAGTTTTGCTATCTAATAAATTTGAGGAAAATAGCGAGTAAAAGGTAAATATTGAATTTATTAGGTATTATGCGTAAGTGAGATGTAGGCATTTAGAAGAAAAACTAGTTCGATGCCTTTGATTTCACAAGTAGAGTGGTTGCTCGACAAATAGGTACATATATTGTTGTTTGATTTGATGATTCTGTCACCAGCCGCCTGGCTATTTTTTTCTTTGGTTGATTTGGGTCCGTAGTGACGATTTTGTAGTTGCAGATCTAGCAGCGCAAAGGAGGCAGTGTATAAATTTTATGTAAACTGAAAGAGTGAGGAAATTGGATAATAAGTTTCAATACATTGATTTTTGAAGAATTAAAAGGACCGTGTAATTTTTCTTACCTTGAAATTTAAAGAGTGAGTAAAAGGTAAATTTTATGACCACCTATTGATGCTGAATGAATATGCTAAAGACCATCAAAATCTAAAACATTTTCATGGAAAAACAATCAATATCCAAGTCATACGAAGTCTTTTTCCAGATTGAATGAAGGAAAAAAATAAGATGACAAATAAAATCGGGCATCCATAACATATAAAAGAGGTAATTTCGATCAGATAATTGTAGCATGAGGCAGAAACTATGCTATACTTTTTATAATATATGCTATGGACATAAATTTAATTACCATTGTTTGCTTTGATTTTAATGTTCAATGCAAGCTAATTTTATGTTTTTCATAGATATCTTTTTCATTTTACTATTTATTAGTATTTCCTACTTTCAACACCAATACAGATAGCCTTTGATTTACTTAATTTCAGTCAATATTTTACATAATTGAACCAAGGCTAACCAAATAATTTTTGCATTCTATATTCTATGTTATTTATGATGAACTCTTGATTTACAACCCTGATATCATGAATCATTTAGAACCTTATCAATATATGAGTATCTTAATTAACTATTATTCAAATAGCATACATGCACAACATAATCTCCTTGGAGTTGGTCGGTCCCCCGTCCCTTCCGGAGGTCCTTTGTATTGGGGGGTTTCTGAATACACACACACACACATATTCAAATAGCTCCTCAGATGACTATTTATTCTTAACTTAGATTTTTGAACCAAATTCATTTTGGCCTAGAAACTATTTGGAATCGAAAATTCAGTTTCATATCCGCCGTATAAAAATCGTTGCAATTAATTGTTTAATATTACAATGAAATACCATAAGTGCTTATTGTTAAGAGATACTTTGTATATGTTAAATAAAAAATCGTAGATATCTTCAATATCTAGGCTTTCCTATTTTACAATAGTTTTCCCATTGTATAATTACTTAGGCTCTAAGTTATGTGCCTATAAATTGCTAGTAAGATTTGTATTATGATCAAGTTGTAATATAAAATTCCCTCTTCTTCTTCTCTAAATTAATTATACTTTATTTTGTTTTCTTCAATAATTTAAACATGGTATCAGAGCAACGTTCCAATTCTAGGTGTTAATCTCATCCTTTCACATCCTTTCTACTATAATTTTTTTCACTTTCTCTCTCTTCCTCTTCTCCTTGTTTACTTTCACCAACTCCAAGCTTCAAAGACATCATAACTCCACTGCTCTCGAATTACATTATCAAAGCACCACTTCAATTCTACTTCCACTCAAATCCATTATCAATAACCTACTACAATCAAATCTGACATCCACGCCAAACAATTCCAACCAAATACACAATCTAGAGCCTACATCTAACCTAGATAGCAGATCCAAATCCATCTTAGGTAACTCATCAAAATGGATGGTCACTTCTACCTTCATAATTTCCAAAGTCCTTCTTTGTCTCTAAGTTATGTTTACTAAGTAAGTTATTCTATTTTTTGGAAAAAAAGAGAAAATGGATGGAATTTTTGGTTGTCGAGTCGTAATCCAAACAAACTCTTAAATGTGAACCAGGTGTTGATAAATATTTACATCTTTCACTAACTACACACATAGAATCAAAGAACGCAGATGAGAATGTTTTTGTATCCGTAATAGTTGAAAATCAGAAGTTTGTTATTGGAATTCTCTCTATAGAAAATTGTATTCAAATTGTTGAGTCACGGGTTCTATGAAGGTTTTGATTTCTGACAAAGAAATGAAGACGATCGACAAAACAAAGACATTGTGGCTATAAAGAGGCACAAAAGAGCTACATATGGTACTCTAGATTATAGGTTGTTTATTTGATATTGTAATAGTGATAAACTTGTTAAAATCTATCCTCAAATAATCATGCATTTTAATATAATTAATATATATATATATATATATATATATATATTTGAATTGCATTATACATTCACTGTGCAAAGTATCAGAGACCGGTCGACCGGTAGTAAAAGAGGCAGTCGACCGTTTCTGTATAATATGCACAATGAACGTGCACACATGCACATAACGACTATATATCTGAAATCCTGTCTACTGGTCATTTTTTGACCTGTCGACCGTTTTTAAACAGAGGGCAACCTTTCCCAAAAGACACTTCCTTCTCCAATGGTTGCATCTCTTACCTTTCATCAATGATCATAACTATTAATGGCAACTGTTCACAAAGAGTTACAACTATTTTTCTCTATATATACTCATCTAAATCATTGATTCAAGATAGATGAAAACATATTCTTTTTACTCTAATTTCTGATCTTACTACTCCTGCATTCTAAAAGCTCTCAATTATTTTAATAGCTTATTGAATCATTGAAATTATTTCATATCTTTTGATTCAACAAGTAATATACTTTCCTTAATCTTCACAAAACATCATTCACATATTTTGAGGATAAGATTATAGGAAATTTGTACTACAAGTGACAAAACTGTGTTAGCAAGAACACATACCGTCAACAAACAATTATATTCATCGTTGTTGAAGTCCTCGGTGTTGTAAGAGGCAAGTGTTGAAGTCCTCGGTGTTGTAGAGGCAAGTGTTGAAGTCCTCAGTGTATTAGAGGCGTGAAATCCCATTCGTTTGCTCGGGTATTGTAAACCTGTTCCTTCGGGTGAAGCGAGGTAGTTAATAGTGAAAATCCAGATAGAAGTCTGGGACTGGACGTAGGACGGTGCTCCGAACCAGTATAAAAATCTCTGGTGTGATTTTTCTATTTTTATTTACTTTGCTACTATCATCTATTTTCCGCATTTATATTATAGTCCATATTACACGATCCATGTGTACTATACTAGCACGTGCACGATCACACACTTTTCACAAATATGTCATAATTTAATATTTAAAAAGGGGTTCCAATCGTCTCACAATTCATTGAGTGCATCTATTCATCTCAGCGACTACAAGTCTCTTCAAAATTTTCATTCTCTAGAGCCACATGTCATGTCTACCTCTTTATTTTCAGTACGTAAAAGCTTTTCGAATAAATCATCTTTATAGGTCTTGGGTTCTGGTGCTTCCCACTATATCTCTCAAGACTCCTCATTTTTTTATACTTTGTCTTCATCATCCTCTATTTCTAGTGTGACTGCTGATGGCAGTCTTATGCCCTTGGAAGAAGTTAGTTCTTTTATTACTTCCAACTTATCATTTTCTATTATTTACCATAACCTAATCTCACATTAAATCTTGTGTTTGTTGGTCAGTTATGTGACTCTGGTAGTATAGTAACATTTACTACCGATTCTTGTTTGGTTCAGGATCTACAATCATAAAAAATGATTGGCACAGGCCATAGGGAAGGGAACTATATATACTGAATGAATTAAAAGATCCAATTAGTGCTGCTATTATTATTGATTTATCTTCTTTTCATTTGGGTATGTTTTCCTCTAGTTTCTTTTATGGCTTTCTCAATTGGGTCATGTTTGTTCTTCTCGTTTGAAATATTTAGCATCCACAGGTGCATTAGGAAATGTGCAAACTCATGATATTTTCGATTGTAGTAGATGTGAACAGATAAAGTTTTCCACTTTACCCTTTAATAATGGCATCTCTGTTTCTTCTGCTCCATTTGATTTGATTCATTCAGATGTGTGGGGACCATCTCTAATTCCCACTAAAGGAGGGTCTCAATATTATATGTCTTTTAGTGATGACTGTATACGTTATTGTTGGGTTTATTTAATGAAACATCGTTCTGACTTTTTTGAAATATACAAAAACCTTAAAGCACTTGTCAAGGCTAACATTCGTCAGTTATAAAATGTTTTACGCGTGATTTAGATGGAGAACACATCACTAAGAAATTTTGTAAATTACTTTCTTTAGATGGAACTATTCAACAAACCTCATGTACTGGTACTCCTCAACAAAATGGAGTTGTAGAAAGAAAACATAGGCATTCATTAAACTGCTCAATCTATGTTACTTTATGCTTTTGTTCCTAAGGAATTTAAGGGTGAAGCTGTTCCCATGGCTGTTAGACTAGTTAAAACTATTCCTTCTTCCCACTTTTCAGATATTTCACCTTTTCAAAAGTTTTATGGACTTGCACTAGATTATTCTATTTTTTAAATGTTTGGGTGTACTTGTTTTATTCTCCTTCCTCGTGGAACATAATAAATTATCTTCTCGATCTGTAAATTTTGTTTTCCTTGGCTATGATGAGGGTAAAAAGGGTCATAGATGTTTTAATCCAACCACTCGAAAACTTTTTTAGTTGTGAAATTTTGTTTTTCTAAGACATATACTTTATTCCATCCAACACCCATAGTTTAACCAGATCTAATCTAATTCGTATTGATTTCTTTTTTTAAACATATTTATCTGGAAAAAATTCTATTGTGATTAAATCTTTTGGTTTCATCTTTGGCTTTCATGATAATGCCTTTATTATTAAAAATAATAGTGAAGGACATATCATACTATCATTATATGTTGATGATATGATTACTACAAAAGATATGCTTAGCATTCGTTTCTTAAAAAATAAGTTACCTAAAAAAATAAACATGAAAAAAATCAGGTCCTCTAAAATATTTCTTAAAAATTGATGTGCACTAGTACAAAATATGCCTAGTGCTTCGCCTTACTTGCATCGGTTGTCCTTACAACCAATGCAAATGCACCGAAGCAAATATTGTCATTTGCATCGGTTGTCCTTGCAACCAATGTAGATGCATGGGAGCAAATAATGTTATTTCAATCGGTTCCTTCGAAACCAAAGCAACTGCAAATTATTTTTATCATAGAAAATGCACATATAATTAATCATAAACAACAACTTATGTATCTCATTATTTATAATTTATGTTATTAAATGATTGTCAATCAATAATTTATAATTACTAGTTATTATAAATAGTCAATAATTATTTTTATTTTTATAATATTATAGTTAATTATTCATATTAGTAATAGTTAATTTTATTAATTACATTTAATAATTAATAAACAAATTGATATTTAATAATTAATATTTAATTAATGATTAATATTTAATAATTAAGAAGTAATAATTATTAATATAGAATAATATTTAATAATTAGTGACTACTAATAAAATTTAATACTTATAAAGTAATATTTAGCATTTCACAATTAATTAAAATAATTATAATTAAAAATGATTATTAAAAAATTAAAAAATAATAAATAATAAAGAAGTAATAAGTAATAATTAATAAATAATATTTAATAAACTAGAAGTAAATTAGTAAATTTTAATTAATAAAGTAGAAATAAATAATAGTTTATAAACTAGAAGTAAATTAGAGCTAATAAACTTGAAATTAGTAAATAGTAGTTAATAAACTAGAAACAAATTTATATATAATAATTTATTATTATTATTTATTAATAATTAGTAAATTATAGTTAATATTTATTGATTATATTTAGTAGATAATAAATATAATTAATAATTACTAAACATAAAGTAAATAAGTAATAATTAATAAATAAAAGTTAATAAACTAAAAGTAAATTAGTAAATTGTAGTTAATAAACTAGAAATAAATAATAGATCGTACACAATAATTTTTATTTTTTTATTCTAAAATCCCTAGTTCCAAATTTGTTTGCAGTTTGTGAATTACATTTCTTATTGGCTATATTGGTCTGATTTATTAAACTCACAATTCAGTATTCTAAGAATTGAAATGTTATTAATGGTTTTATGTTGTTTACAAATTTGTGACTTATTTTTGATCGAGCTTTGTTTTGTTACCCACAATATTATTATTGAGCTATAATAAATATAATTAGAGTGTTCAGTTTATTTTTGCATTAAGCCAAATCAGTACAAATGAAAAAGTGCAGTTTTGTTTGTTTACTCGATGAACGCTTAGATAATGATATTGATGCTTGGCAGTTTGACAGTAGAAGGGGTATTGAATAAAGCACGGGGATACGATTTAGAACTACCATACCGTGTTACAATAGCGTAGATAGTGTTATGTACTTTTGGTATGTTAAACATTATTATTAAGAATGTAATACAAAAGTATTCTTCGCGTAAAGCTTGCATAAAGATGATTTATTTTAATATATGATTTGTTTTGATAACAAACTACCACTTTAATCTCTGAAACTTTACCATTATCTAGACACCATGTTTCTCATTTTATTGCTTCTATGATTATTAAACTTGTAAAATTACTTCACTTTATTATTTGGCCAGCTAATGTGCTTCTAATAATAATGTTCATCTGTTTTTGCTCGTATACGAATTTGATTTTGTTTTCTCCTGACAACCCAAGTCATATACTTTGAAGCAATTTGCAGTCTATAACAACAATACACCGTGCAAGTTTAGCATAAGAATTTTACTTATAAGCATGTTTAATTAGTATAAAATAGAAAATAGAACACAATGATCTCTATCCAATTTTTCATGAACATGCAACAGTTTCAAATTATGTCTTCATAGAAAATTATTTCATAGACTGACCACAGCTGTTGTAGAAATTTGTACATAACATTGACAACATATTCCTCCTTACACTTGTAATTAGTGCATGGACCATTTTCCTACTTGATACATCCATCCTCTTTAGTACTGAAACATTATGAGCATTGAACCTCAATAATAGCTTTTATTTTACTATGTAGTTGTGATTAATATATTACAATGTTTTGCAATTATAAATGTGGGTTACTAACTAAAATTGTATATTGCTATAGTAGTTATAACAAAAACTAGATAAACAATGTAATTTTAAAGAATTTGTTTATTTTTATGAAATCAGTTTATTTTTTATGTAACTAGCAAAATATACTTTTACATTGGTTCAATCTGATTTGCACTATACTTATATCATTCAATAATTAAATCATCGAAGATTTTAGAATGGTGACGTTTAATTTATTTACAATTTCGTATAAATGTGATAAGATTAATTGGGAGCAAGATAGTGCACAACAACTGTTTTTGTTGAAATAAAGATAAACCATATTTTTATAATAATGAAAATATAATTTTAAACGTAACTCAAAAGAAGCATGACCCAGAAGTTAGATAAATTGATTTTGATTATTTTTCAATTATAATTAATGACTCATGTCATGTGAAGGAAACATGCTACAAAATAAAGTATGGGTTAATATCAATTTGTTGAATAGAGACTTCTTTAAACAACATTTTCAATTCTTCAATTTGCTATGTTTGAATTAAAATTTATCATCCAGCTTGACAATCACAAAATATGCATTATATTAAATTAGTTTAATTTCAAAGTTATAACCTCCACTATCGTTATGCATGCCAGAAATGTGAAAAGGTACATTTATTACAATGCAAAGCATGAACTGTATATTACATCTAGCAGTCACTACATCGACAGAAACTATAAGCCAATACAAAGTATGATATTTATGACTAAATGCAGGTGGAAAAATTGACGGCTCAATAAGAACAAGATAGAAAACAAGTCCTGATTCAGGCTACTGCTTAGGTTGGACCTTATATATATATATATAATTTTAGATTACTATTGTCCTTTCCAAGGGGAAAATTTGTTTAAACTTTTGTGCTCTCATGTTTGTAATATGTGTGTAGCAAACTATTATGGTTTTGATTTCTTTGTCAAGTATGCAACTATTTTATTCATTTTACGATGATTACTGATTTGGTAGGCTTTTCTTAACATTCTAGCTATGCATAGAGCTTGAATGTTGCTATGACCGCCACAGTTTCTATGTCTTTGGAGCTACAAATAGGTGATGGTCCTAATATTACAATATATCATATCTCCGCCTTAATAAATATGTAATTTGAATACATTTGTTTAAATGAGCTATTTTAATAATGTACATGTAACGTGCCTGAGTTGCTTGATTACGCTTTGCTAAGGCCCATAAGGTTTTATAGAAGAAGTTATGTTGGATTACCGACTGAGGATGAAAGGAGACTGATTCTTGAAGTTCTTTCCTGAGATAAGGCTATTACTGTTGATGTTGATTTGGATGTTATTGCTCAAAGTGATTATTGTTCTAGTCTTTTTGGTTTTGATCTAGTTAAGTAGGTATATAAGGTGTTGCATAATTATTTAACTGACATTTGAAGTGGATTTTTTTTGAATGATACATGTATCTTAGTGTGAATATATAGTATAAAACTTGGGATATAATTTATATGAATTAGTCACTATTTTATATGGATTACGAACGCTATAATTAATTTGTATTCATTTTGGTATTATGTTGTTCAATTTGTATTTTTCATCCAGTTTATTTTGAATGATTATAAAATTACCTCAATAATTGTTTGTTATGATAGGATATCCATATTATTGTCAATTTGTGTATTGTTGGGATTTGTGAGGATGGATTTTTTATGTCGCTTGTTACCAACAGTCGATGCAAAAGGGATGCATTTTGCATCAGTTGTTAGTAACAACTGAAACAAAAAAAGGAAACCTTTTTAAAGCCAATGCCCCATTTTGCATCGGAGTAACAACCGATGCAAAATACATTAACTACCGATACAAAAGCCAAATTTTGCTTTGGTTGTACAACCGATGCAACAAGTTTAGGCCTATTTCATTGTCTATGTTTGCATCGATTATTGAACTAAAGCAACAGGGGGTTAACAACCAATGTAAATAACCTATTTTGTAGTAGTGGTGACATATTCACCAAAAAGTTATCTTCTTTCTCAGTCAAAATATGTCATAATTATTCATGAGAAATCTGGATTTAATGATAATAAGGTGGTTGACACTCCTATCGAAGTTAATGCAAAATACTCTCCTTCAAATAGTATACCACGGTCAAATCCTACTTTTTTTTTTGGAAAAGGTACTTTATTAACAGGAAAAAGAAAGGCATATATTTCCATGATATGCCTCATTAAAACCTTGCAATCCCCCTAACCTAATCGGGTACCTTACATGGAAAAAGAGTACATATCATTTCCATATATTAACAATACAAGATCATGATTATTGAGCCCAAGTTGTTGAACAGATGGAGGAGTAAACTAAACTTATAACAACACTCAAAACCATCCGTAAAATCATCTTGGTCAATAATCATTATAATGTTAATAGGAAAAGAAAACAAAAACACAAAGCCAGAAAAGAGGCTACACGTGCAGAAGGGCAACGTCTCCAACAAGTAGATGAGGTATTCCATCACAGGAGGTAATCAGAACGCAGGAAAGAGAAAGCAAAAACATAGAGCTAAAGCAAAAATGAGAGAGATAAGTTCCGACAGCATTCCCAACGATCCATAAATTCCGATTCTTCGAAGAAAGGTCATTGCAAGGAAAAGAGGGAGCAAATGCAAAGTCAATTAGGACGAGACCGAGAAGACCTTCATGGCGGAAGATGCTTGTGAAGGTACTCTTCGAAGTTCAGATTATTCAAGATAAGTCTCGTTTCCAAGTTTATCACTTGATTTTTCAAAGTATATTGCAGTAGAATTCTAACATCTTGTACGATTAGGGTGGTTCTGACATCCTCTGGCATCTTGATTCCTCTGAAGATTCTGTTGTTCCTTTCGCACCATATGTTCTAGATCAGGGAAGTGATAGTTATGTTGGTGATTTGTCTTAGTACAATGTCCTTATCTAGTCTTTGCCTGATACAATCCAGAATTTGATAAAGATCACAATATTGTTTACAGTCTACATTGATTTTCTGCATAATGTTGACTAGAATTTTTCTTGAGTATGGGCAATAAAAAAATAAGTGGTCTCTGTTCTCTAATGCAGTTGAACACAGAGTAAATTGTTGGTTTATATTATGATTCCATCTGCTCACACGCTCCAAAGTGTTTAACTTATTTTGTATGGCCATGAGTGCACAAATAGACATTTTTGGCGCACACCCCTTATCCCATATAATTTTGGACCAGAAGTGTTCTATGTGCTTGTTTCTAACACGATTCCATGCAGATTTCATAGAGCATTGTTCATTGCGATTTAGGTTCCAGACCCAGTAATCCTTTTTTTTTTGTGTTTGGATGTTGATATTGTGGATGATATCATGAAATTGAGTAGGGATATTGTTTATGCTTTGTTTCCAGTTATTATTAGATATAAGCATAGAGACTTTTGCATTATACTGATTGACCCCATCCATGTTCCTTTCACCAACTATATTGAGTAGTGTGAGTCCATTGATCCAGGGATCTAGCCATAAGTTTGTGTTTTCTCCATTGACAATATTCCTGTTAATTAAACCATTACACCACTGTCTAGCACGAAGTATTGTTTTCCATATGAATGAATCAGATGGTTTTGTAACAGAAGACCAGAAATTATCTTTTTTATTATATCTGTTTTTTGTTCATTTAGCCCATAGCGATTCACTATTGATAAATTTCCATAAGAGGTTAACAGCCACTGCTTTAGATAAATCTTCAATTTTCCTTATACCAAAGCCTCCTTCACTCTTGGTTTTGCATATATCTTCCCAGCACATGTTATGAGATTTAGATTTCCATAGAAAATTAGCACACAATGAATTTATTCTTTGTATAACATTTAAAGGAAATTAAGTAAATTGCAGCCAAAATTGAATCATTGGATGAATGACATTCTTAATTAATTCAGCTCTTCCACTTATATTAAGCATTTTTCTCTGCCATTGGCTGAATTTTTTATTTATCTTATCTATCAGATGTCCAAAATCCCTTGCTCTTAGTTTATTATATAATAAAGGGATGCCCAGATAAGTTATTGGCAGGCTACCAATACTTAAGTTTAAAATGCTTGCTATTTGATTTTTGTTTGTGGCACCTTTACTAAGAAATAGTGTAATTTTATTGCTGTTTAATTCTAATCCAGCAATACAATTTAAGTCTTGAAAGATCTGCTTGATACACTTGGCATTTTCAATAGATGCTTTGGATATGATCAGGATGTCATCTGGATATATCAGATATGTTATCATTGGTTCTGTTTGATCTATGGGTTTTAAATTACCTTTGAAAAATTCCATGTCAAATTTTATAGATAACAGTTCCATAGCAATGGCAAATAGATGCGGGGAAAGGGGATCCATTTGTCTAAGGCCTCTTGAACTGTTAATGAAACCATAAGATGATCCTTCTACTAGAACCGTAAAAGTGGGTGTAGATATACATTCATAGATGAGATCCACAAACTGGGGAGGAAAATTCATTGATATCAACATATGATGAATAAATTCTCTGTTGATTCTATTATACGCCTTATGCAGATCAATTTTCAGACATAAGTTGTTAGAATTTTTCCTGTTAAAACTTCTGATCATTTCGTATGCCATAAGAGAATTTTCAGTGATAACTCTACCAGGAATAAAAGCGTTCTGGTTGTAGGAGATAAGGTTATCTAGATATCTTTTCATACGATTACAGAGAAGATTTGCTAGAATTTTATACAACACATTGCACAAAGATATCGGTCTGAAGTCAGTCATGTCTATTGCATTTGGTGTTTTAGGTATAAGACATATAAACGTATGATTGATCTCTTTAATGATTTTCCCAGAATGAAGAATGCCATTCATAGCATTGCATATATCGTCTTTGATTTGTTCCCAGTGAAGTTTGTAAAATTTGGATATAATGCCATCAGGTCCAGGGGAGCTATTGTCATTTATTTGAAAAACTGCACTTTTCACTTCCTCTAATTGAAAGGGCCTGCATAAATCATATTTTTCATTTTCTGATAATATTTTCTTGCAAGTTATGTCTGGAAATTGAAATGTGATATTCGGCGTATTGAAAAGATCTGAAAAGTAGTTAATAGCTAGAAGAGCTACACTTTCTGATGCTGAAGACCAATACCCATTATCATTGAGTATAAGATTATTTCTCCTACCTGATTTCATAGGTTTAATTTTGGAGAAAAAAAATTCAGTTGGCTTATCTCCTTTCGTTAGCCAATTAGTTTTCATTCATTGTAAATTTTCAGCTGCAATACATCTCATAATTTCATGGATTTGAGAGATTTTACCAATATATTCTTCTGAAAGATTAATATTAAGAGGGTCTCGGACTAATTGATTGTATATATTGTTTGCTTCCTCTTTTAATTTATCCAGTTGAGAATATATGTTGGTTTTTGTTGATGTCTAGGCTTTCAATGCATTCTTTGCAGTTTTAATTTTACAGAGGAGAGTGTAGAGATGATTACCTGTGTTTTCTTGCTCCAATGCCAACTGAACAGTTAGTTGGTACCCTTTTTGCAAATGCCATGCATTGTTGTATTTGAAAGGTATGGGATTTTTATCTCTTTTTATCTGAGCATATTTAACCATAATAGGGGTATGATCGCTAATGGAGTGGTTTCCAAAGTTTATGCCGAACTGGCTTATTTTATCTGTCCATAACTTATTTACAAAAACCCTGTCAATTTTGCTGTGTATAGAGAAATTGAGACCTCCTCTCCAAGTGTAATGGTTTCCTGAGAAATTTGGTTCAATGAGATTATATTTGTTAATACAGTCCAAGAAATTCTGTTCACGTTTTTCATTATGGATGCCGTTATTTAATCTAACAGTAGAGATTAAAATAGCGTTAAAATCTCCTGCCACTATCCAAGGGAGATTAATTTTCAGAGATTGATCATAGATATAGTTCCATAGATCTTGTCTCCTTAATTCCTCATTAAATGCATAGATGGATGTACATATCATGCTAAAACCACTTGCATTATGTAAGATACAAGAGATATATTGTTCATTCGTGTGGCATATAATGGTAGACCACTGAGTCGAATCCCAAAGAATAAAAATGCGACTCTTTTGGTCATCTAAAATGTTATGAGAGAACTTCCATTTTGGGTTTATCTTATTCGTAAATTTATCAATGCTATCTAAAGATAGTTTATTCTCTAGAATACTAATAAAAGAAAATCTATTACTATTTATAAGAGAGATAATTTCCAATTGTTTGGCAGGGGCATTCATGCCCCTTATGTTCCAGAAGAGGAACTCCATCTATTGAGAACTTTCAGTGTTGCTACTATTTTTTGGGGGAGTAGCATTCCCCTGTAATTTTTCGTTCTTTGAATTTTTATTTTTTCCTTTAAGCTGACTAACCATGGATATCCAAGCAGGGTTGTCTACCACGTCAGTTTGTGATGTTGCTTTGAATTCGAATGGGACCTCATCAGTCCTAATTTTCCTTGTGTGGCACTGTTTGGAGTTGAAAGTAGAAATGGAATTTTTGTCTAGAGAATCACCTCTTGTAACCATGTCAGAGCATACCTCAGTACTGTAGTTTGTCTGAATATTTGTACTTTCTGCAATTGTGTCCCTTTTTTGTAATCTATTGTTATTTTCTTTGTTCGAAATAGTTTGAGTTGCATTTGTATTAACAATCGAACTGACTGTATTAGGATGGACAATTATATTTTCAACTGACATGTTCTGACCTGTTATATTTATATCTGTCTGAGTATGTTGTTGTTCAATGGGATTTTCTGTTTCTGCATGATCTGGAATCATATTGGAATTGAACTGACAAGTTTGAGTTTCTTGCATTTTGCTTTCGTCTTGTCTCAAATTATTTCCATCATCGTCAATAACCATGTCGGCTTCTCCTTTTGATGTGTGCTTCTCATTTGTTTTTGGCTTCCAAGCTTTATGAAATTGACAGTGAGTTTCATTATGACCGAAGCTTGAGCAATTTGTATACTTCGATGGTTTCCATTCGTATACCACTTCTTGCCATATCAGTTTGTCATCTTCAGTTATAATAGGAATTTTACAGGGGAAATTAAAGGAACTTTTGATCTCAATTAAAACTCTTGCGTACGCAATTTTGATAATACCTTCCGTGAACTCATCCAGTCTAATTGGGACGCCTAACACCGAAGCAATACGGCTAATCCCTTCCTCCGTCCAGTAGTCTAGGGGAAGATTAGGGAGACGAATCCATATTGGAATTGAATGAAGAATTTCTTTGTTGAGTTGCATTCCCAAAGACCATCTCTTCATCATCATCAATTTTTTATTATAATAATATGGACCTCCTTCCAGAATTTATCACAATCTTTTTTACTATTGAATTTTATCACATAGAATCCATTTTCTTTTGAATAAATAGAGAATTCATCTGTTGGTTTCCAGACTCTATGAATATAATCTTTGAAATATGGATATTATGGTTTAGGCCCGACAACATATACCACTATTGCGTTATCCCACTGTTTTTTGCTTTTAGCACGACCTCATCCGACATTTTGGCACATTGAACGGAATTCAATTCATGCGGTTGGTAGAATTTTAGTGGGATAGCAGTAGGTATATTATTATCTTTAACCACTTCACTCCACGCCCGACTAGCAGTGGTAGAGAAATTCCACCTAGTAGGAGCGGATCTGCCGCCAGATTGTGGCGACTGGCTGTCGTTATTCATGGAGATTTGATGATTGAGATTTTTTTTGTCGATTTGGGTTTTTCACTTTTTGTTGAGGAGTATTGTTTGTCGTGCTACCAGCTTTTGGTTGAAATGAATTATTCATCTCTCTTTTCCATTTACGAGACACTACAGTAGTAAAACCATCATTATCACCTGGAGTTGGGTCTGCTGGGGATAGGGAGGGAAAACCTAGTGGAGTCTCCAGGGAAGGAGATGATGGATCAGGTGGTCGACTAGCTTGGGGATCAGGCGACAAGGTGGCGAACATCAAGGAAGGCGAGATGGAGAGGTCGGCGGCTATGCGAGATGGTTTAAAGGAAAAAATTGTATGTATACCCGTGAATGTTACGATAACCTAAACCATACCGTTATTGGAAGCTTTGATTATCTTACTATCACCCCTTTGGATATATTATATGTTGTTCAAGTTGTTAGTCAGTTTGTAGCTTCCCCTACTACAATTCACAAGGCGGTCGTCCTTCTTATTTTAAGTTATCTTCAAAGTACTATTTTCCATAGCCTTTTATTTTCGTCTGCCTCATCCTTGGAATTGCATGCCTACTTTGACGTTTATTATGATAATGATCCCATAGATTGCACGTCGATTATTGGCTTTTGTATCTTTCTGGGTGACTCTCTTATATCTTGGAAGAGAAAGAAGCAATCCGTTGTTTCTCATTCTTCAATTGAAGCCAAGTATTGTTCTATGGCATCTACCGACAAAGAGATTGTGTAGCTGTGTAGGTTACTTGCAGATATGGGAGTGTCTCTTTCTAATCTACTCCTATGTATTGTGACAATAAGAGTGCGGTTCAGATTTATCATGATTCAAGTTTTCATGAAAGAACCAAGCATATTATGATTGACCTTCATATTACACGTCATCACCTTGGAATAGGCATCATTACCTTACCTATCATTTCCTCTTCCATGCAGACTGCATACCTCTTTACTAAGTCACACTCGGTTTCTCGTTTTCAATTTTTAGTTGGAAAGCTCTTGATTTTTATGGCTGTCGTATTTTGAGTTTGAAGGAGGATGTGAAGAGATAATTTGTATATATCAAATAATAAATCAAAGATATTTTCAATATATAGGCTTTCCCATTTTACAATATTTCCCTATTATATAATTACTTAGGCTCTAAGTAATGTGCTTATAAATTGCTAGTAATAGACTGTATTATGACCAAGTAGTGATAAAGCATTCGCTCTTCTTCTTCTCTAAATTTTATTTTATTTTGTTTTCTCCAATAATTTCAACGCTTATGTTATGTTAATATAAAGCTAACTGTAATAGCATATGACACGTATTTTCTTCATTAATATAGGCTAGAGCCGTGTTTCAAGTTTCTAAGCCTTAAGCGATGATAGTTATCATTTAAAAGCGAGCGCTAACCTTTAATACTTATATGTTGGTTTGGTTTGTACTTTCTAAAATTTCAACCAAGAGTATTAGTAATGCAATTATAAAATTTGAGGCATTAATTCAGTTTACTTTGTTGTGTTTAGTGTTGGTCTGATACCTTCATACATATGATTTCGTACTATGTGGTTCATTTGTATTATGCAAGTGTACAAACACACACACACAAATATATATACATACATACATATATATATCATTTGTGTGTTTGTGTGTGTCTATATGTGTGTATGTGTGTGTGTGTGTGTGTGCACGTGCATGTGTATTCGTTTGTTTGTCTTAAAAGCTACATAAATAAGAACCAATTTAGTTTTGCTTTGTTTATCTTTTATTCTTGACTTTCTTTTAGTACTATAAGGTAGCATCCTTAATCTTTAAAACTGAGACATTTTTCGTGTATGTTATGAGAGGGTTTGTTTTGAATAACTGAAAAAAATGTTAAAAAATACAATTTCGTTCATATTGATTGTAATATTATTTTCTAAATGTATTTGAGAACTCATTTGATTCACATGAATTACATCAAGAGTGTGCCCTTGGTTTTCAAGAGTCCTTTTACTGAAATATGATCGTAAAAGATGTGGATATTTGTGAAATGGGTCATTAGAAAACAACTTGATGTCATGCAAATAATTCTTTTTAAATTAGTTTTTGTTGGTTACGGGATCAATGGATGGAGTTCTCGACATCAGGTTTAGTTAATATGCACTTTTTTTTTCATTTTTTGGTATTTGGTGTCAACATAACGATTTTGGTCCATAAACTACACTTAATAAAAAAGATGGCCACTTCTTTGTATACATTTATGTATATGCACGTGTATATGTAAGTGTGTTGCTTAAATTGAAATTATTCATTTAACTTTCTTTAAATATGCGGTTAGTGAATGTATATTTTTAAATAGAATTCTTTTTATCATTACGCTCTCTATCTACATATTTTTTAAAGGGAATAAAAATGAAGGCAAGAGTATATGACATTGAATCAATGAGTCTATAATTGGGCTTTCAAGATAGTATTATAACAAGCATAAGAATGTCAAAGCTGAAGTGATATCAAATCCAAAGGCGACATGGGTTATCACACTTATGAACGTAAAGCAATGTTGAACTTATCGACAAATGAAAACATAGGACTTAAAAGCATAAAGTATCTCACATAGGCAAAAGTGTTTCACACCAATACAAGAGTAGTTAACGTCAAACCTATTGCAAGCAGTTTTGTGCTGTAAAAGATATCATGCATCATCAATCCGGCATTCAATGTCGCGTCTCATTAGTATGAAAGTCAATGTCACATTTTGTCAACACAGCATATCGTCTGTGTCACGTTGAATCAATGATGCATTTTTACCATCACCGCGTATCATCTATGCCATGCTTTATCAATACAGCATCTCATCGATGTCGCATGTCACCAATAAATAATTCTTGTGCTACCTTCATCAAGACAAGGATTCATGTCAAAGCCTCTCTTTAATACCACCTCTCATCGATGCCGCCTCCCTTTGATATCTCATGTTATCAATCCAAAGCATAAGCATGGTTGATGTAAAACCCCATCAATATAAGGCGGATGACATATATTGAATAGCTGTAGCAAGAGGACATTGCTGCACACTAACAATATACAGGAGCATGTTGTAAATTATTAGCCTATGAAGAATAACATAAGTCTCTTCTTTTTAAAGTGATTCTAAAGTTATTAGTGCAAGTGTGAATGTTGAATGCCTGGCAAGATCCCATAACTCATCAGCATATAAATCTAAAAGATCATCAAACTAAGACTTAATGTCAAACACCATTGATATGGTTGATGTTCTCGAATGTCAAGCATGTAGAAAGTGACACGTGGCAGTCATGTTGCACCTCTCAACCCTAATAAATATATACCTAGGGGATGGAGGAAGAAGCAGTCATTTATTTTCTCTTTTCTTAAAATTAAACAATTGTAATCCTAAATCGAATTGGAAAAATCCTGAATCAATTGTAAACCTTGCAGTTATATACGAGTAAGGACTTGGACGAATGGTTAACATAGCCCGCCTACCTTGATTATTCTTGAATGTGAAACTTCGATACAAATATGCATATAATAAAGCTCTTTAGGCCCAAAGTTTCATCTTGACTTTATCTCACATAAACCTGCATGAGCTTCTGCCTAAAATGGTGTTTATATGGATAGCCTCTATTTTGCTTACTACATATAATCAATGGATTACAAACAACAAAGATTGCTTACTTAGTTTATTAACGAATGCCTAATGGATTATTGCACATATTTGCAATGTATTTTTTTCTCTCTTGAATTTATGACATAAGCTTTTGAATAGATACATCAAATGTCTATGGGCATCATGGAAACATTTTTGAATGGCATTATCTTGTACTTAGCCTTGAAAATTTGGCCAACTCTTGTTATTTTATCACCATTTGATTTTATCAACTAGGCTATGCTTAGTCATGACATCACCGGCGTTACAAACTGAATTTTGGCTCAGCATGCATGGCATTACGGTGTTATACCAATTTTTGATTTAACATTTTGGCACTAGAATATGGACTTGAACATGCGATTCCCTATAACTCTCTTCTTAAGCTAATTAAAAAAGGTTCGTTTTGTTTTAGGAGAATAGTGACTCCAAAGAAAGTTAAAGTTTCAAATGAGGAGATAATATAAAGAACAACATTAGAAGGCAGTGTCATCCTTAACATCAATACAAAGAATATGGAAGCTAGGCAGCCGTCAGAGCCAACAAGGCCAATCAGTAGTAAAGCTAAAATCAAAGACATGACAATGCAAACTGCAACAATGAATGTGTTGTTAGAAAATGTCCTTGCACAGAAATCTTCTAGAACAATCAGACCCACTGAAGGAGAAGAAGTTGTATCTCCTAGAAGAAATCTAAATGCTATCCTTCTTCGTAGTAAAGAAAAAATTACTATAACTCCACCATAGAGGAAAGGAGACCAAGAATTTGGAGCAACGGGATTCTTCCCCAAATCACTGGAAAACAATAATGCTAAAGCAAATCATCAAGGAAAATTAGTAGTGAGGCCCCATAAGCAGTCTAGAAGTTCAATCTCCAAGAATACAAGCCTGATAGGATTAGCTTTCATGATCGCGAAGCGTATCTGAGGGACATAACTAAAAAAGTGGTGAAGGATATGCTTAATCTTAAAGGGAAGAGGACCCTCGATGCTAGAGTCAACAATAAATTTCGAGAAGCCCTATTCATAGATAGGATCATGTCCACAAGGATTCCATCTCACGTTAAAATTCTGTAACAGCCCGCAAATCCGTACCCCTTGAATCAACACTATTCTACCTCTATTAACTCAAGTGGCACAGAATACGAACCATTAGGGTTAAAGAAGAAGAGATAGAAGAAGAAGAAACTAAACAATATCAGAATCTCACAATCGCAGCGGAATAAAATATAATAGTAAATATAGAAGTTTACACAAAAATGAAATCTATCACTGTTTTATACATCATATCATCAGAGTATCTCATACATCAACCAATGCAAATCAGACATACCATACAATCACAGCTGCGGAATATGTATATAGTAGTACGTATAATACGTCTTGGACTCCAGCTCCTCTCCTGCTCCATAGCATCCTGTCCTGAACAAATAATACTCGGTCTGACCCGAGCATTATAATGAAATATCACCCGGGTCAGTCTGGAATACCAGCTGATAATAATGCATCCAAATTGATTATTAAAGTTTCAAAAATCCTTTGAAAACAAAAGCATCTCGTAAGACCACGCCACAAATAAACATGTCGGGTTTTTACCTTACGATAGCTAAAACACTTTTTATAGAAATCCTCTGATATTATAATAGGGTCTATTTACAAATACTTATAAAATAGCCGAAATTGTGGCATCTATTAAATTCCAGCTACTAGCCACCAAAGTGGGTAATACAAACAAAACTCGTACAAGGCTCGTAGGGAAAATGGATTTCCAACAATGACTAGGCACTGGGGTACCACCTGTCACAGTACGGGGCCTAGATCACCGTACCGAGGACTACTCCCTTCATCCCCTGCAACACAAGGCCGGAACCATTTCTTACTGAACAGTCCCGAACAAGATAAACCCCGTGGTTGGCGCGACCAACCACCCACTAAACCGAAATAAAAAGGGACATCTAGACAGGGGAAATATCTTGTCCTGCTTGGGCATGACCCACCTAACCTTGCTGCATATCCCTTGATTTTCAGTCATTCTCGGTTGATGAGGCTTGAGGCTAAGCGTTACCTTTAGAACGTTTTCACTTAGAATGCCCATCGTCCACCTGACGATGTTTCGCAAGCATTCATCCATACAAGTCCGTCTCGGGTTCGAACGGAACCGAAGGCACTACTCCTACTACATCCATTTGGAATTATCCTCAGGATTAGTAGCGACTAGCCCTTGCACTTCATTGCTCCATCTTCGACTCCGAACACGTTTTTCGCACGAAACGTACAAATCGGATCGAAGTGGTTTTCGAGAAATAAATCTCGATCCCGGTCTCTTCGAAACGATCAGCGCATTTGTCCAATATTGATAGTCGGTGATTTAACTATCAATTTATATTCATAAACATCCATAAGCATCCATCACACAATAAATAATTCCCATATTATTTATTTGCCTCAATATCTTTAAAGGATATATTTTCCAAATTTCCAAAACTCATTAGAAAACAATTTCCAAAGTTCTTCCTTTACAAGGTAAATCCTTTACCATATATTCCCATTGGAAATAACCAAGTTCAAAAACTTTTTAGATTTTAAAACAGTTAAAACATTTCATATTGAAGTATCCATTAAAATATGTAAATTTACTTCTAGTTACTTACTCAAAATATAATTTCGAAATGTTTAAAGTAAAACTATTTTATAAGATATAACTTGATTTAAAATAAGGTTTTAGTTGAACTAAATTTAAAAAATAGAGTTGTAAAGGTTTATACTAATTCTAAATAACTTAGGTCCCCAACTAGCCTTTTTAAAACAATCCATTTATAAAAATAAGTACTAATGTAATCGAAAATAACCACTATTGCTACTTTATAAATTAGCTTTTCAAACAATAATTTCCAAACACTCATTTATAACAAGTTTTAAACTTAAATTCACTTTTAATAAAATTTGTTTAAAACTCAAACTTGGTTTGTCCTAGGGAATTCATTCCTACTCAAATATTCCAGAAAATCCTTCTTATAAATTATGTCAATTTATTTCAATTCAGGTTTATGTTTTAATAATATAAATTTACTTCCAATTTATTAACTAATAACTTTTCTCTTTGTTTATTATTCCAAATTTTACCAATTTCCAAACAGATTTCAATTTTTATTCTTTAAATTCATTATTCAACCATATCCTTTATTTGTCAATTTCTTGATTTCTTTTAAAACCCAATTTATTTTCTTTATAATTAACATTCAGAGTTTATAGTTTATCCAACAACATCACGATATAATTAAATTCCAAATTTATCAATCACAATATATAAACAGGCATCATTATCAATTATAAAAATAATTACTACATTGTGAGGAATCTAGTTGGATCCCTCCAACCTGTTTCCCTGCATCCACAAATATTAGCACATCACATATAAATAAATATCAATCCAGACTAATAACGACAATTATATGCAACCAATCACACAGATATTTAAATATTAATTATTTAAAACAGCCAACATCCAGATGTGAGTGAGTTAAACTCACCTTGAGTTTTGGCGAGCGTTCGAAATTTAAATTAAACCGGACGGTGTCCGGTTTAACCCAAATTTCTACTTGCCCAGAATGAATCCGGAACTGCTCCATCTCGTAGTGTTCGTCTCTGCGATTCCAATGTCGCCAGTTTCGTTAAAATCGGATAACATATGAATTAGTTATGATTTTATAAAGATTTGATATAAATTTAATTTAATTTTTTTTTATTTACCGAAGCAGATCGGGCCGTAGATACGAACGAGCAATCAAGGCCGTTGCCTTCTTCTTCTCGAACGCGTCACTCCAGAAATTTGAACCCATCAATTGCCGATTAGGGTTCGAAACCGATGCAACTCCAAACCCATCGAGCTCGATCGGAGCTCGCCACCACGAAGCCCACCGCGACGCGCACGCACGGCCAGGAAATGACTGAGCTCGGTCAACCCTAGGTCGCGCAAAACGCAACTCTACGGCCGACGCACGTGACCCCTTTGCTCCCTACATGCTGCGCTAAACCCCATCACACTCGTTCAGAACGTAGATCTCGTCGAGCTCGTCGACTTCCCAGTTGAAAGTTTTGGCAAACAATGAGTGGATTGATCGATAATTGAGGAAGAAAGTGGGTAATTTTCGGCCATAGGAGGTAAGGAAGACGGCGGCTCTGGAAAATAACCCTAGGGTTTTAACAAACATAATATATATATATATATATATATATATATATTATTTAAATATTAAAAATCGATTCTAATGAACATTTGCAAACGAGCTCCAAAACACACGCGCCGACAGGCGTTCCTAGGGTTTTTCCGCGTTTCGGACACAATGGGATAGGTTTCGTAAGCTAATACGGTCATACGTGCGAGTTACTGAATTTAACGATCAATTTTAATTTAAACCGATTAAAACGATTTCGATGCGTTTCGAGCTTCCAGGGTCAAACGACAACTCCGATTGCTACGAAAATTGAAATCCGATAATAACTAACTATTACGGATCCAATGGAACTGTTTTCGTCGAATTCCAAGACTGTGCCCCGGAAGGCTATTTTAACTCGTCTATTAAATCGAACGATTTCTGCAATAATCGAAAACGCTCAAAATTTCACCTTTAAAATTTTATTAACTTAACAATAATTCATATAAAATTTTATAATCACATTAAAAATCATTTTGGCTCATTCTGGACTTTGCATTTTTTATAATATTAAATTCTATTACTAAATTAATATAAAATTTCAAATTCAATCTATCTGCTAATAATTCAATTTAACAATCCCAATATTATAATTCAAACCCAATTAGACCTAAATTAAATTTTAGAACCTAATTTTATCTCCATTTACACTCGAAATTACTAATTACCCCAATTCTAATATTGAATCAGTATTATTCAGTTACCAATTAAATTCCCGATTCAATATTTAATTATTGTTCTCAATTATTTGAAATTGAATAGAATTACTATAACTAAAAATTATAGCTTATTTTATTTCAAGATTCAATTTATAATCCATATTCAACATTTTAAATGAACTAAATGTTCAAATTTAGCGACCCAAAATTCCGGGTTGTTACAAATTCCGTCATTAAGATGATCCGAATGATCACCAAATGACATTCAAAAGTCAGATGGACCTGTATAATGCTTCAGGAGATGTACTCTGCCAACTTTTTCCCACTACCTTCCAAGGGGCAATAGCTAAGTGGTTTAGACACTAATGGGAGAAAACCATATACTTTTAGGTGTAATTCGCTTATGATTTCTTATCATAATTTTATATTTGCAAGGATCTTACGATTGACTTTAGTGTATTGGCTAAGTCAAGCAAAGACCGAAAAAGCTGTTCGGTGACTACCTTAAGAGATTCAATGCAAAAGCACTAAAGGCGGGGTATATGATCAAAAAAGACAAATTAGTTGCAATAGTCTCAGGGCTAACTGAACAGTCACCTTTCTAGCGAGAACTATCTCTTCATGGATGCAAAGATCTCCAAGACTTCCATTTTCAAGCTAATAAATTCATCCATGTAGATGAAATGTTTCATGCCAAGAAAAAGTCCCAAACGAAGAAAGAAATAGAAAAATTTGGCTTTAATCACAATAGTAAGAAACCGAGGATGAGGTGCCAAAGACCAATTATGTTGCTCTGAACAAATCAATATCCTCTATCTTTGCTATAGCAAAAGAAAGCGATGACTTTCTGATTTCTTACATAGCTAAGGATAGCCCTAAACCGAGAAGAGAGGTGTAACATCCCTAATTTTTGATAGCATTATTCAGAAAGTTTAATTAGATAAATTAAATAGAATAATGACGATAAAGGAATTGAGATTTGAATAAATTATATAATGGGCCATGCTTACTAGTAAAAATTTAATGGGCTTTAAATTGGTTTATAAGATAATTAATCTATACGTAGGCATAGTGGTAATTAGCCATTCTATTATACACAACTATACACATCTTATTCTTGCCCATTCATGTTCCATTTTTATCTTTTCACAAACGCAAATCAAAACTAGATAGAGTCAGCCATTAAAAAGGTGGAAAAAGAAGAAATTTCAATCTAAAGCAAAGGATAAAAGCTAGGAAGGATTAATCAATAACAAATCTCAAATCCTATATCAAATCTAAGGTGAATAATAATTCATTCCATCTCGTTTTGGTTTTATGATCATACGATTTTGGACTTGAGTATTTATTTTGTATTGGATGATAATATGCTTAATTTATGAATGGTTGATTTAAAAAAATTATTTGTACATAAAATTTGAATGGCTTTAAGGGCAAAACTATGGGTTATTGATTTTAAATTGCCATAGAAATTTTTTATGTTAAGTAAAACATGATTTTGGAGATGCACTTTAATTTTCAAAATTTTCCAAGTTATTGAAATTTAATTATGAATTTTTTATGATAAATATGATGTAATTGGGTTAAAAAAACTTTTTAAATATTTCAGGAAGAAATTGGGTATAATTTTTAATATGTTTGACTAGATGATGAAATCGAATTTTTGTGATTTTCGAGGATTTTTCCCAATTGATTTACTAAGGAAAGTAAATTATTTTAAAAGGACCTTTGGAAATAATTGGTTTGGTATATGGCTTAAATGTTACATATTTATGGTTTAAATCTGTGATAAGTGCGGTAGATTTAAATTTAAGTATTTGAAATGGTTTATGGCATCCAACAAATGGTTTACAAATGGGCAAGTTGTTATAAAGCAATTACTAAATGAAACAACATTTCAGCCTTCAATTCAAAAAAAGGTATTCTGCCTCAATTAGTGATCCTTTCGACTTCAATGATCCCATTACATCCTAGTCGAAATATACCCAGTCAAAACCCACATAGTCGAAACTAATTCACAAGATTCACCTAGTAGTGGATTGGAAGGAAGGCGGAAGCAATAGTGTCGAAAGGTAAGCTTTCGATGGAATTGAAACCCTACTTGGTTTTCAAAAGTTAAAGTCTTGCCATGTTTTATTTAAAGCTTTTGACATAGTCGAAACACATGCTTTCGAAAAGGTTTTATAAATGGATTTTGAACAAGGTTGTTGTACTATGTAACGGAGTTAGCTTTCAAAGGGGTATTTTTCTTAAATAAGAGCTTTCGAAAGGACCGGTTCCGACCAAGTCAAGATCTAGCCACTAATTTTCCATTCGATTACATTGAGGTCATTTATAATGTCGAAGGGGTTATTTCTTTTTTAACCTAAATAAGTCGTTTTCCTGAGTACTTCCGAAGGGGTTGAGGGTTTCGAAGGTAATGGAGTCGAAAGGGGGTTTCGACTCTATCCTTCGAAGTTTTAATTTTAAAGATCTCTGCTTTCGACTAGATGGTTCTGACACCATCAACTCTTCCCCAAATTAATTTTAGTTGGTTTCGATAGAGATACTTTCGTATATAACTATTTTGACCCAAATAATGTTTCTAAAGAGTAAACCTAATGCTTTCAAAAGGGGGGCTTTATTTGTTTTGAAACTATGTTGTAAAGAATGTTTTCTTAATACCATCGAAAGGTGTCATTGGTATCGAAAGGTATATACTTAGAGTTTTGAAAAGAGGCCATCTATACTTTCGAAGGAGGTCATCCAATGGTTTCGAAAGTGATGTTTTAAAGTTCAAAACAAAAAACTCATTCTCATTTTTAAAGGAAAAACCATGACATAAATAAAGATTTTGGAAATATTATTCATATTGTTATTAACTCATAACCGTATTTTGGGGAGAGGGGAAGAATAACCAGTTAGGTTGACCCAGTAGTGAATATAAATTAACAGATGTTAAAATCTTAATTGAAGATATTGGCAGGGGCTAATAGGTTCATAGTCAGCCCATGAAAACTATGATTTAATGCTGGCAGGGGCCAGTAGGTTTGTAGTTAGTCTATGAAAACTATATACGGATTAAGATATTGACAGTCCGTCTATAAGTTCCTAGTTAGCCCATAAAACTAGGATAAGAGATAAGATATTGGAGTTGCCAATGGGTTCTTGGTGATCCCATAAAAACTATGATTTTGAACAGATAGTCCATAAATATTAAATAGGTTACTAGTATCCTAGAAACCATACTTGTGACAGGTAGTTAGAATGAATGGGGATGGGTAATCCAAATTTGATTTACTTGGTTTGCATATCATCATAAATTTTTTGAAATACTATATTTTAACCATTGTGGATGTAGGAGCATGGTATATAGTTTTATAAATGTTTTAGGATACTAGTGAGGGGAAAACCCATTCTGCTAAGTGGTGTGGTCTCATTATATATCTAAATGGTTTGAGATGGTATATTATTATTCATTCCAGGCTTTATGTCGGGCTTAAAGTTTTTGTTTTCCCTTTAAACTCTTGGGTACTCAATTGATTTTGAATAGGCTAAGAGTTAATTTTTTAGGTGTTCTTTTAGACGAATAAATCTTTTGAGGATGTGCAGGAGGCAAGCTTGTTATTAGAGTTCTTTTATTTCCATTGTGTGTTTTGTTTGTAAAGGAAAATTGTTTTCATGCTTGATCTACCAAGAGGGCATCTTCATATGTCGCTCTTGATGTATTTTATAATAATTATATGTTATTTAAATGTGGTTTGCGATTTGGGATTATGCAATCAATTCGGAATATTTTGAAATGGAATATGGAATTTGTTTGCTGCTTAATTTTTTTCCATATTCTTGTGTTTCTATGTATCAATGTATCTAATGTCGTCGTATTTGGTCGTCAAGGATTAATAACTATGGATGACTGCAGCATTTGTAGCCGTTAGTTTGGGCCTCCAAGTAGGGGATGCTACAAACTTGTATCAGAGCATAGGTTTATGAAACTTTAAAAAAAACTTAAACCTAAAAGATTGTCCAAACATAATCCAATGAATCAGAAAATAAGATTGGAGTTTGGGTTAATGTTATAGTAATGTACTTGTAATTTATATATATAGTTATATATATATAAGTAGGTAGGTATTCCCCGCTCTCTTAAACCATTTTTCTGTATCTTACTAAGGCTCATATGCATATTTATGAGAAAGGAGATATGGAAGCAGGAGATGGAAGAGGTAATCCTAGTGGAGGAAGAACTACAACTAATGGAAATGCTTAACCTACTACCAGGAGGAATCCGGGTCGACATGCTAATGTTAGTAATCAAAATGTCAATGCTAATGTGAGTGGTGGAAATCCACCAGTAGATATAGGGGCGATGTATCAGTTCTTCGCTGGTTTGATGCAAGTAGGGCTGTTGGAGTTGTTGGAAATGCGGGAGGAGCTAATCATGTGTCTCCAGTTGGAAATATTGCTTTACTGAGTAGAGATTACACCAGTTTGGATGGGAAGACATTCTTGGGAACGGATAGTGTCATAGAGGTTCAGAATTGGCTGTTGCATTATGAGCATATGTTTACTGATTTAGGTCTGAATGATAGTCAAAAGAGAAGGCTGGCCTTTAGAAAGTTGCAGGGGTCAGCACTACATTGGTGGAATAGTGTCATTGTTGGAGTTCTGGAAGAGCAGTTAACATGGGCTAATTTTAAAATGAGATTTGAATAGAAGTTTGTATCTGAGTTTGCCAAGTCTGAGCTGATGAGGAAATTTATGGATTTAGTGCAAGGAGAGATGTCAATAGTCGAGTATACTACTGCGTTTGAAGAGCTATCTCTATATAGATATCCTGTTATAGATACTGACATTAAAAGGATTGAGAAGTTCGATCGAGGATTGAGGCCCGAGCTTGCTTGAATGACAATGACCCATGTCGTGATCCTTGTAATATAGTGATGGAGACAGCCATTTGCCATGAGGAGTTACTTGCCGATTTAGCTAAAGAGAAGTCAGTGGAAACTCAGGTTTCTCAGGGGAATAAGAGGAAGTTCTTTAAAAAGAAGGGAGCCCAGAAGGGAGAAACTGCTAAGAAGTCAAAGGCTGAGGTAGTTTTCTATTAGTGTGACAAGATGGATCATTTTGCTAATGAATGTTGGTCAGGAAATGGGAAGAGAGCTGCAAATAAGAAGAGTGTGAAGTGCTTCAACCGTGATCAAGTTGGGTATTACAAGAATCAGTGTCCAGAGCAAGTTAGGGAGGACAAAGGAAAAGTTTTTGCTATAAGACTAGCTAGGCCCACCGCAATTGATAAAGGAAAGCATGTGATGGAAGGTACGATTTTGATTCAGAGCATTTCGGTAAGAGTACTTTTTGATATCGGTGCATCACATTCATTTATATCTCAGCGTTTGGTTGATAGATTATGCTTAGAATGCACCTACCTTGTTACTTCCTTAAGGGCTACGAACCCAATAGGAGGGTATGCAACTCTTGGGTTAAGTTGTAATCAGTTAAAATTTGATTTGTTAGGTCAAAAATTTGCATGCAGTTTGTATGTTATTGATTTCGTAGATTTCAGGATGATTTTGGATATGGACTGGTTGGGTTGGTATGAGGCCAGAATATTTTGCCATGATAGAGAGATATCATGAAATACCCTGATAGTAATAACCGATTGATATTCTCAGCAAAGAATACTGACCAGAGTAATAGTGCTTTGCTTAATGCTATGGATATAGGAGATGAGTTAGTTAGGTTCAGGTAGCAAGAGAGTTTGTGGATGTCTTTGAGCTAGTCATCGGATTACCACTTAGACGCATGGTTGTGATTAGAATTGATCTTGTTCCAGGAGCTGAACCTATGAGTAGACCACCTAACAGGTGACACCTAATGAGATAAAGGAATTGAAGGTGCAGCTAGTAGATCTAGAAGGAAGGAATTTTATCAGACCAAGCAGTTCGCCTTGGGGAGCGGCCACGTTGTTTGTGAAGAAACCAGATGGGTCGTTGAGGATGTGCATCGACTATCGTAAGTTAAACAAAAGGACGATCAAGAATAAGTATCCTTTGTCAAGAATATATGGTTTTTTCGATTAGTTGAATGGAGCCAGACTGTTTTCCTAGTTGGATTTCCGACCAGGTTCCATCAGTTAAGAGTGGCAGAGGACAAGATTTCTTTGACAGCATTTCAGACTAAATATGGTTCATAAGAGTGGTTGGTGATGCCATTTGGATTGACGAATGCACCTGCTTTCTTCGTAGATTTGATGAACTGATTTTTATGAGAGTACTTGAATAGGTTTGCACTAGTGTTTATAGATGACATTCTAATATAATATAAGGACGAGAGAGAGAATGATGTTCATCTTAGGATGGTGCTTGAGACGCTGAGGCTGAATAAGCTAACGGCTAAGTTTACCAAGTGTCATTTTTGGAAGAAATAGGTAAAGTTCTTTGGTCACGTGGTTTTAGAGAAAGGACTGTCATTCCATCCAGGTAAGATCTAAGCTGTAAATAATTGGAAGTGACCGAAGAAGGTGACTAAGACATGAGTTTTCTTCGACTTACTGGCTACTATAGAGATTCATTAAGGATTTCTCGCAGGTAGCGGCACCCTTAACTAAGCTAACTAGGAAGAAAGTGATGTTTGTTTGGTCCGACAAATGTGAGGAAGCATTCCTTAAGTTAAAGCATTTCTTGACTAATGCACCTATGTTAGTAGTTCTGGACGGAACCAAGGGTTGGTGGTATATACTAATGCATGTAGAAGTGGATTAGAAGAAGTATTGATACAGAATGGTAAATTTATAGCCTATGCATCCAGAAAACTTAGACCGCATGAAGTTAGATATTCTACTCATGACTTAGAGTTGACGGCAGTGATCTTCGCATTGATGATTTGGAGACATTACCTCTTAGGAGAGATATTTGAGTTGTATACCGATCATAAGTCTTCACGGTATTTATTCTCTTAGAAGGAGTTGAATATGAGACAACAGAGGAGGTTGGAATTTTTGGCCGCTTATGATTTTGGTATAGAGTATACACCAGGAAAAGGTAATATGGTAGCAAATGATCTAAGCAGAAAATATTAGAATGTGATGTTAGTAATGTTGGCAGAGTGGAAGGATTAAGAAACCTTAGTCAGTAGCGATGTGAAGTTAAGATCGTCTGCTAGTTCTAGTTAGAGTTTCGCCAGGCTGTCTTATTTAGAGGTCCGATCAGCATTGATTGAGAAAATTGCTTTTAAGAAGAAGGAGGATCCAGTATTAACCAAAAGGATCAGAAGAATGGAGGCTGGAATAGAGATCGATGATTTAATGGATTTTATCCTTGACTAGAAAGGATGGATAAGAAAGAAAGGACGGTTGTGTGTTCCGAATGTGAAGGACCTGAGGAAAGAAGTTCTTGAAGAATGTCATCAATCCAAGTTTACGATTCATCCTAAAGGAAAAAAGATGTATCAGGATATGAAGAGGAGCTTCTATTGGGAAGGCATGAAGAAGGATGTTGGCTTGTGTGTTAGGCAGTGTGCAAATTGTCAACAAGTGAAAGCCGAACATCACAAGACTAGTGGGTTGCTTCAGCCTTTAGATATTCCAATTTGGAAATGAGATTTGACGTCTACGGATTTTATAGATGGGTTGCCAAGATCAAATAGAGGTAATGATCGTGTTAGGGTTATAGTGGATAGATTGACCACGAGTGTCCATTTCATTCCATTTAAGTCAACCAAAACGGCACCTGTATTAGCTAAGTTGTTCCTAAAGAACATAGTTAGGCTGCATGGAGTTCCTAGTAGTATAGTCGTTGATTGAGATGCTTTTCTCACTAGTGAATTCTAGAAGAGTCTACAGGAAGTGATGTGTACCAAGCTTAATATGAGTACTGCGTATAACCCTTAGAAAAATGGGTAGACAAAGAGAGTCAACAAAGTACTCGACGATCTACTGAGAGCTTAGTTATTAGACTTTGGTGGATCTCCTACATTTGGTTGAGTTTTTCTATAATAATATTTACCGACTAGTATAGGAGTGGCATCATTTTAAGCTTTGTATGGAAGACCATGCAAACCACCAGCATGTTGGTTGGAGACTGGACACAGATTAGTCTTAGGTCCAGATTTAGTTAGAGAGGCGTTAGAGAAGATAGAGTTAATCTGAGAAAGGATGAAGGAAGCTCAATCAAGACAGAAGACTTACACAGATAAGAGGCATAAGGATTTAGAATTCTCAGTTGGAGATAAGATTTTTGTTAAGGTATCACCAATGAAGGGTGTGATACGAATTGGAAAGTCAGAGAAGTTAGCCCCAAGATATGTAGGTCCATTCCAAATTATAGAGAGGATTGGAAAGCTCGCATATAGAATAGAGTTGCCGAGCAGTTTGGTAGGTGTCAAAAATGTATTTCATGTGTCTCATCTTCGCAAGTGTATACATGATCCAAAGACTGCTATTCCTCTAATGGGGCTGGATGACTTAGTGGTAGAGCCTAATTTGACTATTTTGAGAAAACCAGTTCGGGTTGTAGCCAGAGATGAGAAAATATTAAGGAACAGGACAGTCTGGTTGGTGAAAGTTCAGTGGAGCGACAACAAGAAGAACTGTATTTGGGAGACAGAGGGTAGGATGAGAAATACTTATCATGATCTGCTTTGAGGGTATGTCTATATTAGATTTATATAGATAGTTGCTTGTCAGTTTGACTAGTATGGTTGTTAGCAGCTGTTACAGATGATTGCTATGTTTAGTATTTAATCCTTATTGAATTTCGAGGACGAAATTCTTTAAAAAGAATCCAGTTACATCCCTAATTTTTGATAACCTTATTCACAAAATTTAATTAGAAAAATTTAATAGAATAATGATAATAAGGGGATTGAGACTTTGAATAAATTATATAATGGGTCGTCCTTACTAATAAAAATTTAATGTGTTTAAATCGATTTATAAGATAATTAATCTACATGTGGGCAAAGTGGTAATTAGCCATTCTAATATACAAGCAATACACATCTTATTCTTGCCCATTCGTGTTCCATTTTCATCTTTTCACAAAAGCAAATCAAAACTAGATAAAGTCGGCCATTAACCAGGAGGAAAAGATCAAATTTCAACCTAAAGCTAATGATCAAAGCTAGGAAGGATTAATCAACAACAAATCTCAAATTCCTTACCAATTCTAAGGTGAATAATAGTTCATTCCATCTCTTTTTGGTTTTATGGTCATATGATTTCGGATTTGAGTGTTTATTTTGTATTGGATGATGATATGCTTAATTCATGAATTGTTTGATTTAAAAAATTTATTTGTATATGAAATTCATACGGTTTTATGGGCAAAACCACGAGTTATTGATTTTAAATTGCCATGGAAAATTTTATGCTAAGTAAAACATGATTTTGGAGATGAATTTTAATTTTGAGAATTTTCCAAGTTAAGAAAATTTAGTTATGAATTTTTGATGATAAATATGATGTAACAGGGTTCAAAATTTATATTGAATGTTTCAGGATGTGTAACTTTCCCGAATTTGAATAGGTTAATTTGACAATTAATTTAATTTTTGGAATCAAATTGAGAATAAATGTGAATTTTCCAAATTTAATCAGATATTTGTATATAAAATTTATTTTAAATTGAATTGTGAGATTGAAAATTCAGAAATAAACATTTTGAATAATATATTAATTATAAATCTAATTGTGAATTAAATTGAGAATTTCCTAAACAAATAAAAATATTTTTGTATTTTAAATAGAAATTTTAATTTGGAAATTTAATAATTATATTGGAAATAAAATTTGTTTTCTAATTTTAATATGTGTGTATGAATATATGATTATTTATTAAGTGTAAAAAAAATAGATAAAAGGATTTAAAAAAAACACCTTCTTTCATATTTGAAAATAAATATATAAAAGTATGAATAAGAAAACATGAAAAACATAATATTGTTTATAATTCAACAAGTGTTAAAAATAATAAGACAAGTGTAAACCTATTAAACAAGTGGCACATGCATGTTTATTATAAACTAAAAATTTAAGTAAAATATATTTAAAAGAGAAGACAATTTCAGTCTTCTCATTTCAAAACTTGTAAACCAGAAACCTGAAAGAAAAAATTTTTGAATCAAACTTTAACCTGAAATAAAGATCAAATCTGGGAAATTAAAGGAAGCAAGCACAGATTGAACTGAGCTAAAGAAATCAAAGCTAAGAAATGACAAACAACATCATCAAATCTGAAGCAATTTTCAAAACCTGGAAACATCATAGTATAATGAAAAGAACAGGTCTCAGCTGAAATCAAGTATCAGAGCAGATTTAAATATAAGCTAAAATGCAAATCAGTGAGCATGCGAATTCAAACAAGCAGATCAGGCAAAGATAAAAGTTTTAAGCAACTTCCAGTTTTTGCTTTGTTCAAATATCCAATCCAGGTGAGTAACATACTTTTCTTAATTTTTAAAGGTATAAATCTGTTGTTTACATATACATATCTCTGTGAATAAACTGGTTTAGATATGCATGGATTCTCTGAATATAATGGAATCTGTAAGTGTTTACAGGTTCATTTCCTGGAACTTTAGAACAAAGTTTTGACTTCAAAAATCTTTTCCATTCGATCTACTTGATGCTTGGGCTTAAATTTAAAACAAAGATTTATTGTCAAGCATATACTAAGTTTTAAAAATATATATAAGTTAAAACAATGTTTAACTTTCTCTGGAAAGCAAGACAACAGGAGCTAACTGTAAATAAGAAAAAAAATTCGAACTTCATAAATTATGAATTCAGGGGTATAAATGAATTTATTATACTTTAATATGTTTTTTAAAGCAAGAATCATAATTTTTAGAGTTGGGAGTCGAGAGCAGTTTGGGTTTGCTTCGATTTCATAGTTTTGGCAATCTCTAGTGATTGACTGATTCGTGGAGGTCGGGGTTCTCTGGGGTGGTGATGGAGTGAATGTAGTGTCAGGGAAAAATAGTGGATAGGGCTGTAGGTGGTCGTGGAGGTGGAGGCGAGCGATTTAGTTCTGGAAACCTAATTTTTTCATGGGTTTCTATTTCGTCTCGTTCGTCGTTTGTGGGTGATCGAGTTCGTCGTGGTTCAAGGGGAAGGTAGAGGGGACATTGACGAGTGGATGGCCGGAGTTGTGTCGCCACTGGTGGTTGGAGGTGAGGAGGCAAGGCGTTTGACATGTTGTTTGGTGTTTTCGGTTCTTGTGTTCCAGATTTTGAATTTTTACTCGATTTTCGTACTCGAGGTTATTACGAGATTCAGAGGATCGGAGTCTGGTATTGAGGCAAACGTCAACTTGCTTGTCGATGCAGCGCTGACCGGAGATGTCGATCGGGGTTGTACACGTGCACCGTGCACTTTTGTATCTGGTGAACTTTTGGGTTGAGTTCTTGAGTGAGGCTCGAGTTTTCTCGAGTAAACTTCAAGTGAGACTCGAAGCTAGGGGAGTTTTGACTCGAAGCATTGTGAAGGTGCCTCGGGTCGTATTGTTGTTTACAGTTTTGAAAACCTGTAACTGTTTTAAGATTTTTAAAATGAAATCTAAAATTTAAACAAGATTTAGATCAGGTTTTTAAATCCAGTTTGAATTATGGATTCGAATTCACTTTTGAATCCTAATTTGAAATAAAAAATAAAGTTTAAATATTTAAATATTTAAAACAAGATTTAAACTTAAAGTAGATTTTTAAAAGAATGAAATTGGTTTTCAAACAAATGTTTAAATTGGATTTTTATAAAATCTAGTTTAAACATTTTTCTTATATAAATTTTTTATATAAGTAATAAATGTTCTTTACATTTATTTTAAGGATTATAAATTGAATTTAAATTTGATTAATGTTTAAAATGGTTAATCATTTTGGATCTTAAATTCAAAATGGAATTTAAATTTAAATTTAAAAGTGTAATGTTTTAAAATATACACTTAAATGTTAATTAAATCATAAGTAAAGGAAATGAATTATATTAAGTATTGATTAAGGTTTTTAGTGATTAATAAATAAGGTAATTAAAGAATGATTTATTTAATTTATTAATTAACAATTTAGATTAATTTATAATTAGAAATGATTAACAATGAATTAATCTAAGATAATTTCTTAAGAAAGTGATTAAAGACATGTTATTAGTTAATAAAGATAATTAACTAAGGATTATTAAGTATTGATTAATTTTAATGATTAATTGGATTAATTTATTTAGATAATCAATTATAAATTGTTTAAAATGTAATTACTTAATGAAAGTAATTAAGGGATTAATCACTTATTGTAAATAATTTTGGATATTTTGATCAATTAAAGTTAATTAATTTAGTTTAATTTAGTTTAAGAAAATCATTAGATAAATTGGTAATTAATGGTTAATTGTTATGAGGTGATTGCTTAATGGTAAGTAATTATGGTTTAATTTCTTAAAATAATTAATTAATGGTTTAATTAATTATGTAATTGGTTTAAAGGTTGATTTAATTGATATGATTAATCAAGAATAATTTAATTAATTAAGGTGATTGATTAATTTATTTATATCAAATGATTTGTAACTAATTAATCAGGATTGGATAATTAATTCGTAAGTAATTAATTTAATTGGAGATAAATTGAATTAATTAGGATTAAATGATTAATTAATCCTACCTATAAATGATTATTGAATGCTTGACCTTGCTTATGAATGTTTGCCTTGTATGAATTGCCTTGAATTGATTGATCTGTGATATTCTGTTCTGTGAATTGAGTTGTATGTAATTTATTTATTTATTCATCTGTGATACATTTATTTTAGAATCTGTAAATGAAGATAAGCGTTATAGATTATACCGCTTATCGATATTTCTGTGTTTTGATATGTGATGATTGAATAATGTTACACTATTGTGTTAAACCCCTGGCCTACACCATACACACAAAAATATGGATTTCACGAGGAAATCGGTTAAGTCATAGATATTTGAATTTAATATTTTGAAATGGTTTTAAAGTTTGAATTTTGAATCCAAATAACTTTAGAAATGGAATTGGGTTTTCAAAATAGAAACAAGTAGTTTCAAATAGTAAAAAGATTTCAAATTTGAAATTGAATGGTTTTGAAAGCTAAAATTGAATCTATGTGGAAGATAGTTGAACCCTATTTTAAAATTGAAGAGGATTTTAAATGATGTGTCTTTTATATATAAAAGATATGAAAATCGGAAATTGTTTTGAAAGTTATGAATGAATCTTTGGGAATAGTTTTGAAAATCTATAATGAATCCTTGTCAAAGATTGGTGAACCTTGTTTTAAATTGAAAGGGGTCATAAAAATGAATCTTTTGTTTAAAAGATTTAAATGTGGAAATTGTTTAAACCATTGAAGATTTTTAAAATGAATCTTTTTGTTTAAAAGATTGGGAATGGTGATTTGTTTTAACCATTTAAATGAAAGGTTTGGGCTTTAAGCTGTGATTTAACTGAGATCCCATTATCCCTATATATTAAAATATTGCGCTCATTATTCGGTTTAGCCGGGAGAGGACCTTGTGTCATATAACCCATTGCGAATAATGATACGACGTTATGGATAGCATTTGAAGACCGGTGGTGAAGACCGGGTATTTGCAAGAACGATAGGACGACCTATCGATTGTCTCTGCACCGAGTAGCTACGGTATAGAGATTTCCTAAGTGATGGGAAGTCCAATCGGGATTGTGGATTCCCAGATTTGCAAGGGCTTCTTTGAAAGTGCCTTCGTTTCTGTTCGAGCCCAGAACAGACTTGTATGGATTGTATGTCTGACATTACGAACTGAGATATAAAGCTGATTTCTTTCAAATACATATCTGTTGGTGGCAGAGAATTTATTCTCTTAGCTTAACACCCTTATCTAAAACGTACGAGCTCAGAGGTTATGTAGTTGAAGGTTATTAGTAATATACTCCCAATTTGGTTGTGTGGCATGCTGAGTGTTGCTGATCATTTGTTGATCGAAGCATGGCTTTATGAAAAAGAGTAGCTTTATGGACGAGGCTTGCTTGTCTTGGTGAAATGTGATGGGGGTTCTCGCTTCGCGTTTGGTGGCGAACGGGAGACTCTTACCCCACACGTCCTCTTTACGGGGTTGGTTAGCCGTTTAGGCGTGACAGTCGAAAGGCTGGCCGTAAAAGCAAGTTTCGGGTACCAGTGTCAGCCACGGTGGGGGGTTACCCACTGTCGGACGGCCGACGGCTTAGACCGTCACATTTGTATCAGAGATGAATGTTAAAAAAAACTTTAGGTCAGGAGTATAACACATTAAGTAGCTCATTAGAGATAGGGTGAAGTATACCCTAGAATGAGTATATCCCTAAGATATCCGTCTGAATGCCTCAATAAATTCTCTTACTATCCACTGATAGTAAGTATGAGTGCAAGAAGAGGACGAGATAGGGGATAAGGGAGTACCGCTACAAATGGTCTATACCCTGCTATAGCGGAATCAATCTTTCTCTATCAATCTCCTTTGATTCGTCTTTTCAATTCTTTGATGATTTCTGGCAGCTCCAGGAAGAAGCTTCGATATATATGCATGGAACACAAACTCCAGATGGGTCAGAATTGTATATTTGGATGAATTGTTTGCTTTGGTTGCTATGGTTGATAGGTATATTTTGGTTGTTTAAACCTAATTTTTTGGATTGTATCCATATGTCTGTTTATTCTTTTGGGTCTCGATATATTCTACGAGTGGTTAGTTATCTTTCGAACTAACCAATACCTCTGTATATTCGTAGATCTAGTGCCGAGTATCTTGATTCGTTCTTGTATCCATTATTGATATTCTAATTTGGTAAGCCAAGTGCAGAATAGATATTCAGTTTGAACTGGTGATTCATCTCCTTATCTTTCTATATTTTTTTGTTGTCCCACTTACAAATTTCGGGGTTGAAATCTTCTTAAGGGAGGGAATCTGTAACATTCCCGAATTTTGAATAAGTTAATTTGACAATTAATTTAATTTTTGGAATCAAATTGAGAATAAATGCGAATTTTTCAAAATTTACTCAGATATTTGTATATAAAATTTATTTTAAATTGAATTGTGAGATTGAAAATTCAGAAATAAATATTTTGAATAAAATATTAATTATAAATCTAATTGTGAATTAAATTGAGAATTTCCTAAACAAATAAAAATATTTTTGTATTGTAAATAGAAATTTTAATTTGGAAATTTAATAATTATATTGGAAATAAAATTCGTTTTCTATTTTTAATATGTGTATATGAATATATGATTATTTATTAAGTGTAAAAAAATAGATAAAAGGATTTAAAAAAACACTTTCTTTCATATTTGAAAATAAATATATAAAAGTATGAATAAGAAAACATGAAAAACATAATATTGTTTATAATTCAACAAGTGTTAAAAATAATAAGACAAGTGTAAACCTATTAACAAGTGGCACATGCATGTTTATTATAAACTAAAAATTTAATTAAAATATATTTAAAAGAGAAGACAATTTCAGTCTTCTCATTTCAAAACTTGTAAACCAGAAACCTGAAGAAAAAAAATTTGAATCAAACTTTAACCTGAAACAAAGATCAAATCTGGGAAATTAAAGGAAGCAAGCACAGATTCAACTAAGCTAAAGAAATCAAAGCTAAGAAATGACAAACAACATCATCAAATCTGAAATAATTTTCAAAACCTGGAAACATCATAATATAATGAAAAGAACAGGTCTCAGCTGAAATCAAGTATCAGAGCAGATTTAAATATAAGCTAAAATGCAAATCAGTGAGCATGCGAATTCAAACAAGCAGATCAGGCAAAGATCAAAGTTTTAAGCAACTTCCAGTTTTTGCTTTGTTCAAATATCCAATCCAGGTGAGTAACATACTTTTCTTAATTTTTAAAGGTATAAATCTTTTGTTTACATATACATATCTCTGTGAATAAACTGGTTTAGATATGCATGGATTCTCTGAATATAAATGGAATCCAGAAGTGTTTACAAGTTCATTTCCTGGAACTCTAGAACTAAGTTTTGATTTCAAAAATCATTTCCGTTCGATCTACTTGATGCTTGGGCTTAAATTTAAAACAAAGATTGTTTGTTCAAGCATATACTAAGTTTTAAAAATATATATAAGTTAAAACAATGTTTAACTTTCTCTAGAAAGCAAGACAACAGGAGCTAACTATAAATAAGCAAAAAAAATTCGAACTTCATAAATTATGAATTCAGGGGTATAAATGGAATTATTATACTTTAATATGATTTTTAAAGCAAGATTCACAATTTTTAGAGTTGGGAGTCGAGAGCAGTTTGGGTTTGCTTCGATTTCATAGTTTTGGAAATCTCTGGTGATTGACTGATTCATGGAGGTCGGGATTCTTTGGGGTGGTGATGGAGTAAACGTAGTATCAGGGAAAAATAGTGGATAGGGCTGCAGGTGGTTGTGGAGGTGGTGGCGAGCGATTTAGTTCTGGAAACCTAATTTTGTCATAGGTTTCTATTTCGTCTCGTTCGTCGTTTATGGGAGATCGAGTTCGTCGTGGTTCAAGGGTAAGGTAGATGGGACATTGATGAGTGGATGGCCGGAGTTGTGTCGCCGCTGGTGGTCGGAGGTGAGGAGGCATGGCGTTGACAGGTTGTTTGGTGTTTCCGGTTCTTATGTTCCAGGTTTTGAATTTTTACTCGATTTTCGTACTCAAGGTTATGACGAGATTCAGAGGGTCGGAGTCTGGTATTGAGGCGAACGTCGACTTGCTTGTCGATGCCGCGCTGACCGGACATGGCGATCGGGTTGTACATGTGCACCGTGCACTTTTGTATCTGGTGAAATTTTGGGTTGAGTTCTGGAGTAAGGCTCGAGTTTTCTCGAGTAAACTTCAAGTGAGACTCGAAGCTAGGGGAGTTTTGACTCGAAGCATTGTGAAGGTGCCTCGGGTCGTATTGTTGTTTACAGTTTTGAAAACCTGTAACTGTTTTAAGATTTTTAAAATGACATTTAAAATTTAAACAAGATTTAGATCAGGTTTTTAAATCCAGCTTGAATTATGGATTCAAATTCACTTTTGAATCCTAATTTGAAATAAAAAAATAAAGTTTAAATATTTAAAACAAGATTTATACTTAAAGTAGATTTTTAAAAGAATGAAATTGTTTTCAAACAAATGTTTAAATTGGATTTTTATAAAATCTAGTTTAAACATTTTCTTATATAAAGTTTTTATAGAAGTGATAAATGTTCTTTACATTGATTTTAAGGATTATAAATTGAATTTAAATTCGATTAATGTTTAAAATGGTTAATCATTTTAGATCTTAAAATCAAAATGGAATTTAAATTTAAATTTAAAAGTGTAATGTTTTAAAATATACACTTAAATGTTAATTAAATCATAAGTAAAGGAAATGAATTATTTTAAGTATTTATAAAGGTTTTTAGTGATTTAATTAATAAGGTAATTAAAGTATGATTTATTTAATTTATTAATTAACAATTTAGATTAATTGATAATTAGAAATGATTAACAATGAATTAATCTAAGATAATTTCTTAAGAAAGTGATTAAAGACATGTTATTAGTTAATAAAGATAATAACTAAGGATTATTAAGTATTGATTAATTTTAATGATTAATTGGATTAATTTATTTAGATAATCAATTATAAATTGTTTAAAATGTAATTACTTAATGAAAGTAATTAAGGGATTAATCACTTATTGTAATTAATTTTGGATATTTTGATTAATTAAAGTTAATTAATTTAGTTTAATTTAGTTTAAGAAAATCATTAGATAAATTGGTAATTAATGGTTAATTGTTATTAGGTGATTGCTTAATGGTAAGTAATTAAAGGTTTAATTTCTTAAAATAATTAATTAATGGTTTAATTAATTATGTAATTGGTTTAAAGGTTGATTTAATTGATATGATTAATCAAGAATAATTTAATTAATTAAGGTGATTGATTAATTTATTTATATCAAATGATTTGTAATTAATTAATCAGGATTGGATAATTAATTCATAAGTAATTAATTTAATTGGAGATAAATTGAATTAATTAGGATTAAACGATTAATTAATCCTACCTATAAATGATTATTGAATGCTTGACCTTGCTTATGAATGTTTGCCTTGTATGAATTGCCTTGAATTGATTGATCTGTGATATTCTGTTCTGTGAATTGAGTTGTATGTAATTTATTTATTTATTCATCTGTGATACATTTATTTTTTAATCTGTAAATGAAGATAAGCGTTATATATTATATCGCTTATCGATATTTCTGTGTTTTGATATGTGATGATTGAATAATGTTACACTATTGTGTTAAACCCCTGGCCTACACCATACACACAAAAATATGGATTTCACGAGGAAATCAGTTAAGTCACGGATATTTGAATTTAATATTTGAAATGGTTTTAAAGTTTGAATTTTGAATCCAAATAACTTTAGAAATGGAATTGGGTTTTCAAAATAGAAACAAGTAGTTTCAAATAATAAAAAGATTTCAAATTTGAAATTGAATGGTTTTGAAAGCTAAAATTGAATCTATGTGGAAGACAGTTGAACCCTATTTTAAAATTGAAGAGGATTTTAAATGATGTGTCTTTTATATATAAAAGATTTGAAAACCAGGAATTGTTTTGAAAGTTATGAATGAATCTTTGGGAATTGTTTTGAAAAGCTATAATGAATCTTTGTCAAAGATTGGTGAACCTTGTTTTAAATTGAAAGGGGTCTTAAAAATGAATCTTTTGTTTAAAAGATTTAAATGTGGAAATTGTTTAAACCATTGAAGGTTTTTAAAATGAATCTTTTTGTTTAAAAGATTGGGAATGGTGATTTGTTTTAACCATTTAAATGAAAGGTTTGGGATTTAAGCTGTGATTTAACTGAGATCCCATTATCCATATGTTTTAAAATATTGTGCTCATTATTCGGTTTAGCCGGGAGAGGACCTTGTGTCATATAACCCATTCCGAATAATGATACGACGTTATGGGTATCATTTAAAGACCGGTGGTGAAGATCGGGTATTTGTGAGAATGATAGGATGACCTGTCGATTGTCTCTACACTGAGTAGCTATGGTATAGAGATTCCTTAAGTGATGGGAAGTCCGATCGGGATTGTGGATTCTCGGATTTGCAAGGGCTTCTTCGGAAGTGCCTTCGGTTCTGTTCGAACCCGGAAAAGACTTGTATGGATTGTATGTCTGACATTACAAACTGAGATATAATGCCGATTTCTTTCAAATACATATCTGTTGGTGGCGGAGAATTTATTCTCTTAGCTTAATACCCTTCTCTGAGACGTACGAGCTCAGAGGTTATGTAGTAGAAGGTTATTAGTAATATACCCCCAATCTGGTAGTGTGGCATGCTGAGTGCTGCTGATCATTTGTTGATCGAAGCATGGCTTTGTGAAAAAGCGTAGCTTTGTGGGCGAGACTTCGTCGAACCTCACAAACCGGTTGTGGTCGAAACATGAATCATGGCAGCAAGGTTATTTGAGGGTAGCTCCCTCTGAGGGTATATCCATTTCCTTCTGGATTATAAGTGGTATCATGGTATGGAGGCCAGATACTTACTTTGTGGTTGCTGCTAACTTATTGCTTTGTGGTTGTCGGTTAGGAAGCGCTTCAGATAAAGGTTGGTAACGACCGGGAGGTGGCATACTCGTGTCAGTAGTTACCTAGTTATAGAGGTAACCGGCCTTGTGTAGTAGAGATCCGGTTAGGGTCCGGGGACGTCCCTCCAGAGGCGTTCCATTTTTTTTATATGGGAAGTCCGTTTGCCCGACCATTTGTTGGAAAATCCAAAAGAAATAATACGCCCCTGCACGGTTTTAGTTGTATAACCTGCCATGGAATGTGGCGGTAACATGCTATTGAACATGGTAGCTATAGTAGGCATAAGTGCGAAATGCCTATGCTGGCTAAGATTAAATTATACTTTCGAAATGTTTTCTGCACTATTCACTAATAATAATATCAAATGGTTTTCTCGTATCAAGTATTTTTGACTATCATAAGGAGAAATCTCGTCCAATTTTGCGTTTGCATGGTGTGTGCGGTGGGAGGCCTTATGGTAGTTTCATTTTAAAAGAAAACAATTGTGGATTTCAATGTCTATAAAATTCTTTGTTGTTTGTTTTTAAAGATAAAACTATTTTCGTTTGCTCACACCAGTCTCATGACTGACCCGGAGTTTATTGTTCCTTTCCTAAACTCTGGGTTCTTACTATTTTCCATATGGGCAACCTAGAGTTGGGTTTTCAAATAGTAGATATAGATATCGATTCGGTAGCTTTCAGCTTTCTCTTTGGAATTCTTTGGAGATCTTGGATATTGGAGTCTTTGGATTCACAGACCGGACTTGCTTAGCTTGGTGCAACGTGATAGTGGTTCAAATTAGTGGTTTGGAGTTTTTAGCTTTGGAGCATTGGATTGAAGTTATCTCTTAGCTATTTGTTTTCCGCTGTGGCATTTTTATCTTGTATCTCTGATATTGATTCATATTGTATCGTTGTTGTATTGAATGTTGTATATCAATGATATTCATTTCTTTTCTTCCGCTATGTTGTTATAATTAATTGTGTTATATGCTCCGGCGAACCAGATTCGACATTTGGATCTGCGACATTTGAATACGAGTGTCGTATTCGGTGTCGATTTTCGAAGGTTGAGTCAGGGTCGTCACAAGATGAAATCGGGTCTAACTTTTTAATATGTCTGATTACATGATGAAATCAAACTTCTATGATTTTTAGGGATTTTTTCCATTTTGATTTACTAAGGAAAGTAAATTATTTTAAAAGAAGCGCTTTTCTGAAGTTATTGGTTTGGTATATGGAAGGGCTTAAACGTTACATTTTTGTGGTTTAAATCTGTTATAAGTATGGTAGTTTTAAATGTAAAGTATTTGAAAAGGTTTATGGCATCCAGCCAATGGTTTATAAATAGGAATGTTGTTATAAAACAATTGCTAAAAGAAAAAACATTTCATCCTTTAATTCAAAAAAAGGTGTTCCACCTCAATTAGTGGCCCTTTCGACTCCAATAATCCCACCCCATCCTAGTCGAAACCTACTCAGTCGAAATCCATATAATCGAAACCAATACACAAGGTATCACCTAGTAGTATGCATTGGATTGGAAGGAAGGAAATAAGAAGCATTGGTGTCGAAAGGTAAGCTTCCGATAGGGTTGAAATCCTACTTTGTTTTCAATAGTTAAAGTCTTGCCTTGTTTTATATAAAGCTTTCGACATAGTCAAAACACATGCTTACGAAAAGATTTTATAAATGGATTTCAAAGAAGGTTGTTGTACTATGTAAAGGAGCTAGCTTTCGAAGGGGTATTTTACCAAAATTAGAGCTTTCGAAAGGACCAGTTCCGGCCAAGTCGAGACCCAGCCGCTAATTTTCCTTTTGGCTTTATTGAGTTTATTTATGTTGTCGAAGGGGTTACTTCTGTTTTAACCTAAACTAAGCCATTTTCCTAAGTGCTTTCGAAGGGGTTGAGGGTTTCGAAGGTAATGGAGTCGAAAGGGGTTTTCGACTCTATCCTTCAAAGTTTTAATTTTAAAGGTCTTTGCTTTCAACTAGATGGTTCTGTCACCATCAACTCTTCCCCAGATTAATTTTAGTTGGTTTCGAAAGAGATACTTTCGTATATAACCATTTTGACCCAAATAATGTTACTAAAGAGTAAATCCAATGGTTTCAAATAGGGTCCTTTATTTGTTTCGAAGCCATGTTTTAAAGAATGTTTTCTAGATACCATCGAAAGGTATCATTGGTTTCAAAAGGCATATACTTGGTGTTCTGAAAAGTGGTTTTCTATGCTTTCGAAGGAAGTCATCCAATGGTTTCAAAAGTTATGTTTTAAAGTTTCAAAAATAATAATCCATTCTCATTTTTAAAGAAAAAACCATGGCATAAATAAATATTTTGAAAATATTATTCACATTGTTATCAACCCATAACTGTATTTTAGGGAAAAGGGCAGAATAACCAGTTAGGTTGACCCAGTTGTGAATATAACTTAACAGATGCTAAAATCTTAATTCAAGATATTGGAAGGGCTAGTAGGTTTACAGTAAGCCCTTGAAAACTATATGATATTGGCGGGGGCCAATAGGTTCATAGTCAGCACATGAAAACTATGATTTGACACTAGCATGGGCTAGTAGGTTTGTAGTTGGCCCATGAAAACTATATCTGAATTAAGATATCGACAATCAGTCAATAGGTTCCTAATCAGCCCATAAAAACTGGAATAAGAGATAAGATATTGGAGTTACCAATAGGTTCTTAGTGATCCCATGAAAACTATGATTTTAAACAGATAGTCCATAGGCATTAAAAAGGTTAGTAGTTATCCTAGAAATTATACTTGTTACAGATGGTCAGAATGAATGGGGATGGGTAATCTAGATATGATTTACTTGTTTTCCCCTAAAACTCTCAGGTACTCAACCTATTTTGAGTAGGTTGAGAGTTAAGGTTTCCGAGTGTTCCTTAAGACAAATAAAGCTTCCGAGGATGTGCAGGAGGCAAGCTTGTTATTAGAGTTCTTTTATTGCTGTTATGTGTTTTGTTTGAAAAGGAAAATTGTTTTCTTGCCTATCTATATACTCTGACCTACCAAAGGAGCATCTTCATATGTCGCTCTTGGCGTATTTGGTAATAATCATATGTTATCTGAACGTGGTCTATGATTTGGAATTATGTAATCAATTTGGAATATTTTGAAATGGAATGTGGAATTTGTTTGTTGTTTATTTTTTTCTTTTCATATTCTTGTGTTTCTGTGCATCAATGTATCTAACGTCACCATATTTGGTTAGCTAGAATTAATAACTATGGACGATTGCAGCATTCGTAGCCATTAGTTTTGGGCCTCTAAGTAGGGGAGATGTTACAAGAGAGATATTACTATTCTTATCATAAGGAAAATGGGCATAAGATGGATTAATGTCGTATATTAGCAGGGATACTTCAGAGCATGATCCATCATGGACATTTGAAAGAATTTGTCAAAGAAAATCAGAAGAATGCACGTCTTGATAAAGGAAACCAAAGGCTTTTGAACAACACTACGAACTTTATAGAAAGTGATGCTCAACCAGATTTCATTCCACCTCTCAACCGAATTGATGTAATTCATGGAGGCTCACATTTGGTTGGAAATAGCAAGGGAGCCAAAAATCGATATATTAAAGAGGCAAAGGATGGGGTTTTCTCTATCTAGGATGAACCGCCACTCAAAAATCCTATATTTTAGATCAAGATGTATAGCCTGACCATAAACCCGCAGGATCTAAGATGGGTATTTCATCCACGAAACAACTCGCTCATGATAACTTCACAAATTGAACTTTCTCTGGTTACTAAAGTTCTTTTGGATATTGGAAGTGCAATTAATATGATTTTCAAACATGCCTTCAATCAAATAGGGATTTCAAAAGAAAAGTTAGAGCCAAGCTTTGAGCACATTTTTGGGTTCAATAACAAAGAATCAACTCCAATAGGGCAAATGAAGCTTTTAGTACATATAGGAATTTCACCGCATTTTAGGACCTTTTGTCATTATTGACCAACCTTCTTCCTATAATGCCTTCTTTAGGAGGCCGGCTATGGATGAGGTCGATGCTTTTATCTCATAAAAATATCTTATGGCGAAGTTCCTAACTAAGAGTGGATGAGGAACAGTGAGAGGAGAGCTATTCAGCTCTCGGGAATTGTACTTAGCCACTGTTGATCAATACAAATGAAATAATCTTTCTTGCTATGACTCAGATAAAATTGAGCCACTCATGATTGAAATCAAAAAGCCCTCTAATGAAGGTCCTTCAAGCCAATCATCCAATGCAATAAGAGACTATCGAGAAAGCTAAGCATGCATTAAGAAGATCTAACTTTTAGAAAAGAAATGAAAAAAGAAGGAAACAAATTTGGTAGAAAAAGAAGAAGAAGATGGTGAAGAAATCATCACCGAGTTAGATTGTAGAGGTGAACATGAGAGGATAAAGCCTACCGAGGATTTTGAAGAGATATGCTTGGATCCAATTGACCCAAAAAAGACAGTAAAAATCGAGAAAGGGCTATTCGGCAAACTCAAAAGGGAGTTCTTTCGATTACTTTAATCCAAAAAGACGTGTTTGCCTGGACTCATTCAGATACGGTTGGAATGGATCTCACCATCACGTTCATGCCTTAAGCATAGACCCGAGTATTACACTCATCTGGCAAAGGAAGAGACAACTCGATAAAGTTCGAGCTAACACTTTGAAAGAGGAGGTTAAGAGGCTGCTTGAAAATGGATTCATTAGAGAAGTGCTTTATTTGAAATCGTTGGCCAATTCAGTATTAGCCAAAAAGTCTAATGGGAAATAGAGAACATGTGTTGATTATACTGATTTGAACGAAGCATACCCAAAAGATTATTACCCATTTTCATGAATAGACCATTGGTTAACACAACAAGTGGACACAAACACTTATCTTTCATGGTTGCATACTCCGGATATAATCAAATTATGATGTTCAAGTCTAATGAGGATAACGCAAGCTTCATAACAGACTAGGGAACATTTTGTTACAAATTAATGCCATTTTGGCAAGCAGAATGTTTGGAAAATATAATGGCCATAACATGGAAGTATACGTGGATGGTATGCTAGTTAAATCTCAAGAAGAACGCAACGGTCTAAGCGATCTTGAAGAAGTGTTTGGGGTATTACAAAAATATCATACGAAGCTCAATCCATAGAAATGTTCTTTCGGAATCCAATATGGGAAATTCTTGGGGTATATTGTTAGTTCTCAAGGAATAAAAGCTAACCTTGATCAGATTCAAGCTATTAAACACATGGCGGAGCCTAAGACAAATAAAGATGAAATGAGCTTGAATGGAAGTGTTGCAGCATTGAATAGATTCATTTCCAATGCCACCAATAAATTCATCTCATTCTTCAATGTGATTAAAAAGAATATAAACTTTAAATGGGAAAAGGATTGTTAGAAAGCCTTTAAGGAACTAAAATATTATCTTGAGAAACCACCAATTCCGTAACGAGCCATAATTTTTTAGTCTTTGAAATTGAATTTAAATTATAATAAAATATATGTTTTAATAACTGCCGAATTTTTGGCGATATATTTTTATTTAATTTATTGAATTTTTCCATAATTATTATTTTTGAAAATAATTGAATTTTATTTTGAATTATTTTACGGCAAACGTTGATATTTTTGAAACTTTACATAATTAGTTAAGTTGTTTGTTTTATTGTTGTTTTGTGATCGCGTCGCACTGTTGTGAACGGTCGCATTTTTATTTCAGTCGTTGGCAGCACGTACACGGATGTGATATTGTGTGGTGGTGTACCAAAAACTTGTTTTTCAAACAAATATTATACAAAACCATTCACATCTAAAAAGTAAAACAAAAGAAGTATTGTATATGCAAACTAACTTTTCAAAACACATAAATTTACATGACAAGTTTCTCAATTTTTGCCCAATATTTTCTTGTGTGCTTATCCTAGCTCAAGACTTTTGTTACTTAGCATTTAATGAAGTTTCCTTACTTTTTTATATATACCTCAGCACACATGCATGAAGAAGCGCATTGCAAATGAAAAAAACACTCATATTTTTACATTTTTTTATTCTTCCCTATGTAGTTAACCCAACAACTCTCTCTCTCCAAATCTTTCCTTATTTTTTCCCTTTCTTTTCTTATGTGAGTGAATGCTTGGCTGGGTATGCAAGTGGGTGTGTGATTTATATGCAAGTGTATATGGTTGTGGCATGCGGGTGAGTTCAAGCATGGGAGGAACAAGTGGGAAGATGAGGATGGAAGTAACCTGTGCAGGGAGAAGGTAGTGTAGGAATGTGAGGTGTGTTGGAGCTCACATAGATGTAGGAAGGTGGAGGTGGCCCGGTTGGTTATGTTGGAGTTTGTGTTGGGATTGGTGAGTATTTGAGAAAGTTGGTGCACGTTGGGCCTTGACTTTTTCTTGCATAAGGAGGGGACGAGCTACTGTAGATGGGGTCGAGGCTTAGGAAGGCGTGCATGTGCATAGAAAAGGTGTATGCATGTTTACTGGATATTGCAATAGGGGATTGGGGAAGATGAGTACCATTCCTATCGAGTATGGGCCGTATGGGCTTTTGGGTTTTTAGTTACTTTATATTAGTTAGTTTAAACTTTGGAAATTAATAACTTCCCCATACCAAATTCGTTTGACCCGTGGATTTTTGCACTAGTTTCGTAATAACATCTAGGACACAATGATATAAATTGTTGGTAGTTTAAATGAAGTATTAAATATTTTTTATTAGATTTAGTTACATATTTGAATAATTATACTTCATTTTCGATATCTTAGCAGAATAAGTCCATGTTCTACTATTATATCAATTTGGACATTTATTTATATATACCAGTTAATTCTGATTCACGTATTATTATTCAATTTTTTGAATTATTGATAATAATGTGTTGTTGTTATTTTTTTACCGTTTGAATTGTGACTGGCTAATTTATGAGCAATCGCTTACCCATTTTATTTGGCATGGGTTGGATAGGAAATAATTATAAGCAAACACCTAGTAATTAGAATTCCACAGTTTGACTGTAAGGTATTCGATGAAAATATTTGATTAAGTAATTGTTGTAATAAACGATGTTTACTGAATATGTTTATCTTATAAATGAAATAGTTTCTTTGAAAGGAAATAGAAATATTTTTGAAAATAAATATTTTTAAAAGTGTTTTCCCATATTTTGATAAAAGATATTTTGGGAATAAATGTTGATTTAAATATTTTGGATCAAAAAGGATTTAAAAAGCCATTATTTCGAGAACTTAAATCCTAATGGTTTTGAAGTTGATTTCAAAAAGATTTTGGGAAAAATGATGATAGTATGATTGAAAATATTTGTGAGATATTATTATTATGAAATAAGCATTCGTTAGTGAAAGTATACTCATATTATTGATTTGGTTTTTTTGGTATTGTCTATTTAATGGGATTTGTCGTCAGTTGGTATCTGTAATTTTTCTACTTTCATGAAGCGATTGACAGTTGCTACGATTATATACTCAGGAGGGGTACTGTCCTAAGGGATGTTTGTTACTTTAGTGAGCAATCTTTGGCGGCATTTACCTTGAGTGGGATTTCCCGATCTATTTTGCTACACTTTTATCTATGTATTTTAATAGACTAATATTTGGGAAATTGGTTTATACAAATTGTGGGTTTCGATTTAAACTCGAAAGTATGATTTGTTACAAAAGATATATATACATTATTTTAGGATTTGAAAGACAACTGGAATTCAGTTCCAAGAGATTATTTTGAAACGGGATATGTTTTGAAAATAATAGATTTATTTAGATTTTAAAAATCCAAATGTGAAGAATAAGCCTAAGTGGGTAGTTTGAAAATTGCATATTTGTTTGTGCATCATAGGCTCCTTTTGAGTTCTATTTGTGAATAGGAGAACTATGTTGACTTGATCCTGTATCTAGTTGGGTGCTCAATTAGAAAGGGGTGTGTAGGAAATCATAAGTGGTAGAGACGACCTTAATAATAATATATCTTTTTCCTGTTTATTATTTGCTTAATATTTGTGTGTTGATCTATATTTCATGCTTACCATTTTATTCCGCATTGATATGTTTAGGTAGTTCACAGAAATGGTCATTGCTGTCTCTCTTATTAGAGTTGTTCAGCGCTAGATTTATAATATTTGAGTATAGTATACATTATAGGACACCGTGTAGAATAAATAATTAGAATTGTGATAAGTTGTATTACTGAATTTGTACCCTATACATTTAGCAGTGTTATATATTTATCAAATAATATTGTGTATTAAATTAGTAGTTTTAAGTTTGTTAGTTTTAAAATAGATAGGTTTTTGGTGATTTTGACTAGCCAGAAAATCTAGGTCGTCATAAATTATATCTAGCTCCATAGATGGGAAAGCCTTTATCTTTATGTGAAAATTTCAAAACACATAGTTATCTCTATTCTAATTAGAGAAAAGAAAGGAATTCAACTCACATTGTACTATATAAGAGTTGAAGCTGTAGAAACTAGATATTCGATCACAGGAAAACCGACATATCGTTTGATGCTCACAGCATGAAAATTAAGGGCTCACTTTCAAACACACCCAATTAAGATTCTAACCAACTTTCCACTCAAGAAAGTCTTTAGTAAACCCGAAGCTTTGGAAAGATTAATAAAATGGAGAATATAACGTAGTCAGTATGATAATGAAATTCTACCACGAGTGGCAATTAAAGGACAAGCTCTAGCCAAATTTGCTAATAAATGTATGAGATTCATCAAAGAAAAATCAAAAAAGGAAAGAAATTTAAAACCCAAATTGCAACTGTTTGTCAATGGGACTTCAAATGAACAAGGAGCCGGGGCAGGATATGTGATCTGCTAATGCAGAGAATAGGGCTAGTTAGGAGCGACCATCTATAGCTTTGTCTTAAACATCTATTAGATATGTCGATTTAGTGCTTTGATTTTTTTCCTTTCTCAAGTGGATCGACATATTCGATAAATGCTTAATACAAAACTACAGTGACTAATGGATCTATCAGAACAAAATATAACAAAAATATGTACAACACATCACAGAACAGAAGTCAAACACACACACACACAGATACACCCCAGCACAATACAAAATGATACATCAGAAGAGGTACAAGGACCACACTATATAAAACCAGTCAAAACGATAAATACATATCAGAGACACAACTACCATAAAACTATAAAAAGTGATAAGCAGATATCCAAGGCAGAAGCATCATAGCATAGTCCTAAGGTAGGAAACTAACCTAAAACAACTCGGTCTGACCCGAGTATATAAAAATACACGGGTTAGTCTAGCATAAACAACTGATAAGTATGACATAAGTAAGGTATAAGGATAAATGATAACAATTCTTCTCTGAAGAGAAGAAGCGACTCAAAAAAATATATATCATAAGAGTTCCTTGAAAGGGCCAAGTACAACAACAATTAAATATCAACAAGTATACACCTCATATCGTTAGCATAACCAATGGCCAATATAATGGCTAAGTTAAATAACAACATCAAATATCACAAACGTATGCCTCGTATCATCAGCATACAATAGCCAACAAAATGGCTTTCATCAACTATAACTCCCAAATAGGACATTACAAATCTCAAGAAAACGCCAAAGAATGGAAAATAAGAATCACAACATATAGAACTCGACGAAGAGTTTAAAACTCCAAATGTAATCACCATATAATCAACGCAATAGCCCTTAGGCTATATAAATAATCCAACAAAGGAAACTATGGTGAAAACATGTATAATTCATCAAAATTCTAGAAATCAACACAGAGAAATCCAAAAAACATCAATATAAGAAATAGGATCCAACAGCCCGTGATTAGTCCAATAGCTATATATGTACACATAGAGCCCAACAGCTCAAGTACTGGCAATACCTCATGAATGTGTCATAAACTCTCAGATAGGAACCCGAAAAGTGGTAATAATGCGTTCCATACCACACATTCTCACTTATCTATTTACTAGCTGCTAGTCAATGCCACACTAGAAAAAAAATCATTCAAATCACAATAATTGCCTCATCTCATTGACAAATATGACCTGAAGGTCAATAGCTTTAAACAAACAAGTCCGAAGTAAACCGACAAAGCAAACACATGTGTCCCATATCAAGTATTTTACTAAATCATTTAATTCTCTTCCTCATATGCTAAAAGAGTGTAAAAACATGTATTTTATATTGAAAATAATTTAGTTTGTGAAAACAAGCTTTTAAAACAATTTTCGAAATCGTTTTGGAAAAATTCCTTTGAAATTCCCTTATTATAGAGAATATATAATTTTAATAGCTTTAAAATAGTCTATAATTTATTTAATATATTTTCAAAAGCGATTTCATTTTAAAAATCATTTCAAAACTATTTAGAAAAACCTATGCTCGAAATCAAGGAAACATCGAAAAATATCAAAACTGACATTCGAAATCATCTCAAAAACGATTCAATTCGAATTACACATTCACTAGAATTTTGACTTGCCTATTGATAGGCTTTATGCTGTTCAAAAACCTCTTGAAGATATCATAAAACAAAGTGCAAAAGCTTAGCAAAAACAAGCAGTAGAATAAATAGTGCAAGAGGGTAAAAACGGAATCAACTGGGTAAATTTAATTTTCCTAAGTCGACATGCAGGTCGACCTAAGTGTCGACCTTCATGCTTCATTAGTCGACCTTAGGGTCGACCTATGGAGAGCCTGGGTCGACCTATTGCACATGAATTTTTTCAGGCATTTCGCCTTGTCCGACCAGTTTTTGAGCTATAGTTTGGAGCATCTTCAGACCAAATTATGACATGAAATTAGACATTTGCAAACATGAAAACTCAGAAAACAATCCGGAAATGATCTCACTTAGATTCGGTTTAAAATCAAAGAGCTATGGGTTCTCAAAGTGAACCTAGGCATGGAATGCACTGTAAATTACGGAATGAGATAAACAGCTTATAGTAAAATAACTACGTAATTTGCATATAGATCTCTACCAGGAGCTTATTTTTGTTAGAAATGTGAGTATTTTACTCACCTCAACAAGAATTTGAGCAATTAAACTTGCAAACTTGGATCTCTGTGGCCATGAGAAGCTCTATAACCTATTACTGATAGGAAAAGAAACATGCAACAAGATAAAGATGAATTACAGACAATATCTTCTCAAAACTGAAATTTGATGAAAGGATTAGGGATTTTGGTTTCTCGATTACCTGTAAGGAATGTAATTTACTGATTTTCCATTGAATTTCCCTTCAATTTTTGATTATTTGATGCTGGATTTTAAATAGTTAGGAAGTGGCCTTTTTTTTTCTTTTTAGAATGAAGAAGAAGATAGAGGAGATGAATGTACGTACTGATCTTTTCTCCTCTATCTAGATAGGCTTATATGTTTGGGTTTGGACCTAAACCTCACCCATTATGCCCTTTTAACGTATTAAAGCTATGCAATATTTTCTATGACAATAATTAACATATTTACACCAAAACACATATATTTATAAAATTCTCACTTTATAAAAATCATACAAACATATATCATGTTTAACAAACGTTTTAACAACAAATAAAAAGGTAATTTAGTTATAAAAATATTTTTCATTATTAAAAAAACTCTTATTTATAAATAAATACACAATTTACACTATAAGTTACACAAAAACTATTTTTAACACCAAAAATTACACAAAATTGTTTTCTTGCATAATTAATGTAATAAACCATTTTTACATCATATCTTCATCCAAAAATTATTTTTAAACAAAATTCCACATTTTTATTTATAATATACAACATATTAAAATCGAACACTTCACTGAAAATAAATAAAAGAAACATTTGGTAATAATAACTAAAATTATTACATTTCTCTAAATTAAAAACATATATTTCTCATTATTAACACAAACAACCAAAATAAAGTTTTAAAAAACTTTATTTTCTCATTTCATATTTAAAATCCATTGTTTATTTAAAATAAACAATTTTAAATATTTAATTTCTTTATTTCTCAATATTAAATTATAACCACCGTTATAATTTAATTACAGGTAATCACTAAAACCAGGGTTGATACAGACATCACTTGTAGATTTCCAACCATAAATAACGTGGTAGAATACGAATCGGTGGTTGCAGGACTTACCTTGGCGTTACAATTGAAAATCAACAAGATTGAGATTTACAGTGATTTCCAATGAATGGTAAATCAGTTGAACCGAACATTTCAGACAAAGGATCCCAATTTGGTCGTATATGTCAAGACGGTGTTAAGAATGTTGACCTACTCTAAGGATTTCTCAATATACCAAGTGCCGAGAGGGAGGAACTTCGAGGCTGATTCTTTAGAAAAGTTGACTAGCTCACGAGGAGCACCGAAAACCAGAATTGTACCAGTAAGCTACCAATCAAATCCTTGTATATAGGAAAAAGGCCTTGAGCCAAAAAGAGTCTTTCGTATCAACCAGATCTCAAGCTCTAACGCAAAAGGAAAACGAAAATGGAAGAAATCCTTTATAAACAATCCTTTTATATAGAAAATTAGGTAGAAGAACTATCTATTATGTTATGGGCAAATAGAACTACCGATTATGTTATGTTATAGGCAAATAGAACTATCTATTATGTTATTGGAAAATAGAAAATTAGGTGGAAGACCATCCTATAGAAACAGTTGGATAAAGCAAAAGAAAATTGGGTAGAAGAACTACCTATTATATTATAGGCAAATAGTACTTCTACTAAAACTACAACGGGACATACCCTATATTATTTAACATATGGATGCAAAGCCATTCTTTTAATCAAGGTTGAAGTACCCTGTCATCGAAGGATTGCATATGCATTTAATTGAAATCAGGAATTAAAAAGAGAATCCTTAGACCTAAGTAATGAGCTAAGAGACGAAGCGTCCGTACAAATAGCTAAATATCAACGTAGAATAACCAAGTACTATAATTCTAAAGTCAAGGAAAGATCATTTTGAAAAGAAGATTTCGTACTCCCAAATTCATGGCAAATACTAAAAATCCAACGGATGGAGCGCTTGGGCCAAATTGGGAAGAACCACTTGTTATCCATGAAGTATTCCCACTAGGGACCTATTGATTATGTCGACCAAATGGTAACATCATAGTAAGAACTTGGAATATCGAACATCTATGGCCATATTTTCCTAAAAAGGATGAATAAAGAAGTTGAAACAAGTAAATATAGTGGATCAATCATAGAAAGGAGTAGGAATCTCCTAAATAAAGGAAAAGCCTAAGTCATTACCTGCAACGCCCCGTTTTTCCGTACCTTTTGAATTGGCAATAAATCACATGTCCAACTCAAATTGTACGAATAAGCGGATCATTAAGGGTAGAAAGAAAATAAAGACAGAACAAAATCTCACATGAATGGAATAACATATATTATTTCAATAATAATCCTTACAGCGGAAAATGTTAAAATACAATATCAGAGTCTAACCTAAATTCAGCTTGGACAGTTATAAACATCCGTCCTTACAATTACTGGCAAACATCAAACAAAATACACTAAATACAGCGGATAATAGAATATGTCCATACGTATGATGAAGATCTCCAGCTCTCGTCTGGAAATTCCAACCGTCTTCAACTCAACTTGAAACTGCTCGGATTTGACCCGAGTATTAAAAATACCCGGATCATGCTTGATAAACTAGCGTAAGGTACTCGAACTTTAAAATGACTGTTATCAAAATCTTTGAAAAGAATGGTATCTCATAAGACCACGCTCACACATAAAAACGGACGGGTTTTTACCTTATGATAACCAAAACACTTCATACCAAAATACACTTGATATTATTTTTAATGACATTCTTTTGAAAACAAATAAACTTATTCAAATAAGGTGTCAACATCTGGACTAAGTCTAAGGTAATAAATCCATACTGGGTCAACGAAATATACCGAACGGAATATATGATACCAGAAAGGGGTAGCTGAAATGTTTGCAAGTCATTACAGCTATTTTGGGAATATAATCAAAACCGTAGATCTCGTATTGGGATTGGATTTCCCACATGATAGGGAACAAGCGGAAAGATCAATCTGTATCCACGACTTACGTCCATGACTCAGACGCCGTTATACAACAACACAAATGGCTAAAAGTGGATGCAATCTACGAATAACATCCAAGGACTCAGACTTCGCGCATCCCTGCCATGAGGCCCAGACGTATCTGGTACCTGGGGCTCAGAACATCTGATAACCTAAATCACTACTATCCGAAATACGAGCATACATCTGATAATATAGAATCCCATCATAACCGGGGTGTGAGGCTCGCAAGGCTACTCTCAATTTCTTCAAAGCCACGCTTTTCATACAAAACCACGCTTCGATCATAACAGGTTCCACTTTGAATGCCACATTATCATTCCACGTCACATGATTGATTTCTAGAAAAGTATAACTTCCTCAGCTCGTATGTCTCGAGAAAGGGTGTTAAGCTAAGAGAAGTTGCCTTTTCCGCCACCAACCGACTTACGTCTATAGAAACCACTCAAATATGATTTAGAATACAATGTCAGACAAACATTCATACAAGTTCGTTTCGGGACTGAACGAAACCGAAGGCACTTTCCTCGACCATTACTAGGCGAGAAGCCCTTGCAATCCGAAAAAATCTCCATAGCGAGGAGACCACTGCTATAAATAACTCTATAATAGGGGCCAACAGAGCATGTTCAACAAGCAATCTTCACGCTATAAATATCCATGGTCTTCAATAATCATCATCGTCAACATGTCTTCACTTTCGAACGTATACATTGGTTCGAAGTGGTTTTCGAATAGGAATTACCCAAATCCGACTCCAGTTCCTTCGAAACCAATTATTGATAAAAAGATGTTAAGTTCATATGTGGATATCAATCATCAATCAATTACTTCATCTTTTATCTAATCAAATATCTTTCTTACATATATTCTTCTCAAATGTATATGGAATCATTAAGCCTCATTTATCAAATTATTTGGTTTATTTTAAACCTTTTTAAATTAAAACAAATGAAATCTCTCATTTTCGAAGTAGCGAAATATCGTGTCGTTACATTACCTATAAGATAATAAGGGGTGGATAAAGCCTTAGATCCCACCACAAGGACTTGGTCAAAACACCTCCTAGAGGGAGGTTAGAGAAAGCCTTTGGTCCCACCAGAAATGACTTGGCTAAAGCATCCGCAAGCTTTGATCCCACCTACGTGGCCTGGTCGGAGCGCCTCTTAGGGTGAGGATGGGCTAGGCCTTTGGTCTCACCTAATATGGAATAGCCAAAGCATCGAACCAGCCTTCGATACCGCCTATAAGGCCCGACTGAAACACCTCCTAAAGGGAGGTCGAGTAAATCTTTGGTTCTGCTTAAGATAACCAACCAAACGCATTAGGCGAAAGACCTAAACCATCACTTAAGATGGTGATAAGGGGTGTGACCCAAGTTGAGATCATTACCTAAAGGTGGTAATAAAGAAATCAATCAAAGCCTAAATCACTACCCAAAGAGTAATAAGTGGCAGTCTTCTAGAGGGAGATCAAATGCAAATGCAAATCAAACTCAATCGTAAAGAAAGATTGAGGCGATATCTTAGAGGAAGATCAAATACAAAAACAAATCAAACTCGATCCTAAAGAAGGACTGAGGCAGTCTTTTAAAGGAAGATCAAATACAAAAGCAAATCAAACTCAATCCTTTAGAAAGATTGACGCAGTCTTCTAGATGAAGATAAAATACAAAAGCAAATCAAACTTAATCCTGAAGAAGGTTTAGGCAGTCTTCTAGAGGAAGATTATTTGAAAATGGGCCATTCGTGCCTTAAAGAAAAAGCAATGTTATAGAGGAAGATCAATCAAAAATTAGCCCTTATGCTCCAAAGAATAAATCAAGCGATCTTCTAGAGGAATATCTATCAAATACGAGCTGTCATGATCCAAAGAAAGCATGAATTCTACAATAACACAAAAGAAAATGTTACCGCCAAATGGCTTTTTGGTCTTTTATTCAAAAACTATTCTAACTAGATGGTTTTCTAGTCTTCTGTTCGGAAATTACTATTGTTAGAAAGCTTTCTAATCTGTTATTCATAAATTATTCTAGCTAGATGGATTTTTTGGTACTCTCTTTAGATGAATTTTCTGGTCTTCTAATCAAGAGATGGATTTCTGATATTTTATTCATGATATTATTAGAAGAGTTTATGATCCTCCCTCTTGTGAAATTTCCAAATGTTTTTCGGATTTTCTATTTAGGAAATTATAATTATTAAATGACTTTTTTATTCTCTATAAATCTCTATTGCCAAATAATTTTCTATACTATAGGATTCAATTTAAGTAAAATTGCTACCAAATAGGCTTTTTGTCTCTTCAAGTGAATCTATAACTTCTAAAAGTAACATTGAGTTACAAATAAAAAATAATTTATGTTCTTGTCCAAATCTAGAAAGTTTATCCCAAAATGCAATTTAAAAGTTCATAATGAAAATCATAGCTTACTTTGTGTTTTCTAGGAAAACAATTCGAAAAGGAAACCTTGCAAAGAACTAGAAAAGTGAGGAAATTCTCGGTTTTACACTAAAGTTTATAAATTCCTTTTATATAAGGAGGAGCGTATGTTATCCACATATTTTCCAAAGGGAATAAAAATGAAGGCAAGAGGATATTTTGTCAAATCAATGAGTCTACAATAAAGGTAAAAAAGGATACTACATGTCATCTATGCCATACGTAATCAATTTCGCATTTTATCAACACCACATATCATCTATGTCGCGCTTAATCAATGCCGCATTTTATCAACACCGCTTATCATCCATGTCGCACTTTATTAATACCGCATCCCATCGATGTTGCATGTCACCAAAAATTATGTCAGCACTACATTTCATCAAGAAAAGGATTGATGTCAAATTCTAGGTGATGTCGCCTCTCATCAATACCACCTCTCATCGATGTCGCCTCCCTATGATATTGCATGTTATCGATCTAGAGTATAAGCAGGATGGATGTGGAGACCCATCATTATAAGGTGGATGTCGTATATCGAATAGCTGTGCGGAGACTGCCGCATTGACCGTATACATGAGCATGTCGAAAATAATCAGCCTATGAAGAATATCATATGTCTCTCCTTTCTGAAGTAATTCTGAAGGTTATTAATGCAAGTGTGAATGACAAGTGTCTGACATGATTTCATAACTCATCAACATACAAAGAAACACAGAAGATCATCAAATTAAGACCTGATGCCGAACGCCATTGATATGGTTGATGATGCCGAAAGCCAAGCATGCTGAAAGTGACATGCAGCAGTCATGGTGGACTTATCAACCCCTATAAATATGGATCTAGGAGAATAAAGGAAAGGGCAATCATTTCTTTTCTCTCTTCTCAAAATTAAATAGTTTTAACCCTAGATCCAATTGGGAAAAACATTGAATCAAATGTAAACCTAGCAATTATATGCGAGAAAGCTTGGATGAATGATTAACATAGCCCACCTACATTGACTGTCCTTGAATATGCACCTTTGACATGAATATGCATATAATAAAGCTTTTTAGGCAATTTCATCTTGACTTTATCTCACATAAAGTCGCATGAGCTTCGGCCTAAACTAGTGTTTATATGTGTAGCCTCTATTTTGCATACTAAATATAATAAATGGAGTATGAATCATAAAGATTACTTAGGTCATTAACGAATGTCTAGTGTATTGTTGCATATATTTGCAATTATTCTTTCTCTCTTGAATATATGACATGGGCTTTTGAATAGCTACATCAAAACTCCTTGGGCATCATAAATCCATTTCTGAATGGCACTATCTTGTACTAAGACAAGAATGTTTCTTGATATTTTATCACCATTTGATTTCATCGACTAGGTTATGCTTAGTTCGGTCGAGCTTGATTGAAAGGTTGGAATATTTATATTATTTTCCTTTTTATTTAATTTGATATTGAATTTGCATGATTTGTTCTAATTTCTAATTTTAACTTTAATTTAAGGTTATGTTTTAGTTTTTAAGATTATATGTCTTGCATAAATTTACTGATTTTATAAATACGTGGACATCACAAAATCTCCTATTGATTAGTAAAATTAAATATGTTATATATAAAGTTGAAAACATTATTATATTCTCAAGATTTGTATAATACTTGACTTTTATTTGATTTTTTTGGCGTGATTTTATATTTTTTTAAAATTCATTTTATTTTGTAGGGAACAATTGGTCCTTGCTGTATAATCTATTAGAGGTAATGTTCATCCTTTTACAGTTCTAACCTAGCTAGTTATATAAGAAAATAAATTTTGGTAGAGAACATTATACTCAAAGTGAAATAATATTAAACTAATAAATTTCTATATAGTATTTTGAAAAAAATGTAACACTTTTGATCTAGCTATAGTAGGCAACTTTATATTTTTATTTAAAGTTTAATTCCAATTGAGTGTTTAATTAACCTTTTTTATTTAAATGTTCTATATTGTGTTACATAACTTAATCTTATTTATAATTCTATTTTTAAATGTCCTAAGGATTAAAGTTACCATTAGTGCCCATCGAATATATAATGATATCATTAATGCCTAAGCTTTTTATACATAGAGTCTGCCGATTGAATTCATCGGTAGTTTTTCACCTCATATTCATTTTGAATTATTTATGAATGTATTCATATCTCATGGCGATTTTTTCCTACCAACTGCTTTCAATATTATTATTTTTATGGAAAAATAATCGAAAGGCCTCAAATAATGTAGCTTATTGGTTTGGTCGAGCTTGATTAAAAACTAAGAATTTTCAAATTATTTGTCTTTTCATTTAATTTGATATCGAATTTTTTGGTTTTGATATAGTTTCTACTTTCTAGTTTCTAATTTGAGGTTAGTGTTTTAGTTTTTAAGATTATCAATATAGTTCTCTTCAGCCATCTTGTAGAAAGTTACCGATTTTACAAATATGTAGACATTACAAATCTCCTAATGGTTAGTAAATCTGTTACAGGTAAAATTAAAAAATTTATTTTATTTTCAAGTTTTGTATAATAAATGAATTCCATTTGATTTTTGTTATTTTGTACGATTTTGCATTTTTCTTAATCTTTTGTAGAGTATAACTGGTTCTTGCTATATAGATATCAACCGCAGTTTTGAGTAATCCATTAGAGGTAATAATCATCGTTTTCCAATTCTAACCTACATGATTATACAAAAAAATTAAATTTAGTAGAAATTATCATATGTAAAGTGAAAGTTATTAAAATAATAAATTTTTGTGATGATGAAAATGTAACGCTTTTGATTTATCTATAGCGGCATATCTAAATTTTTTGTTAGAAGTATAATTCTAAACTGTTTTTTATAAACTTATCTTCATTTAAATGTTTTATACTGTATTATACACCTCCTAAAATTATTTATAATTTTATTTTTATACGTCCTAAGTATTAATGATACGTTAATGCATGTATTGTAACAACCCGGTATTTTGCATCAATTGATAATCGACATTAAACGATTAATATTGTTGCTAATTGCTAATTGAAGTTTTGATTTTTAAAATTGAGTTAAAATTCTTTTATAAATTGTTAAAAGGAATTGTGGGCTTTGAAATTAAAATTTGTCTCGGCCCATTTATTCTTGGTGCCGAATTATTTCGAGCTATACCCGTTCCCCCCTTTCGTTTTTCATTTTGATTCGTAACCCTAAACCTAAAAATCGAACGAAGAAAAAAATAATGGCTGCTCTCTTTACTCCCTCACTCAAAAAAGCTAAGGCTTCACAAATTAATGGCTGCTCGTCCTCGTTTTTGTTCGTCTTCAGGAAGTAGGGCTCGTTCAATTCGAAGGCACCAACTTCTTGCCATGGATCGATGGTATCGCTTGCGACTGCTCCTATTCGATTCGAATAAGGTGAGTGAATTATCACTCACATCTAATTCATTCTTAAGTGTTATGCTTCAGATGTTTGATTTTGTTACGTTGTTGATGTTTTATCTGACTTTGTCAATTTGGTATGATTTGTTGGCCTCGGCTTCGATGTTTTGACTTGTTTGATGTTAATTCTAACTTGCTTTGACAAGGTTAATTTCACTGTGATCTCGGCACTTGCTTGTTTAACTTCGACTTTGACCTTGTTTGACAGTGTTCATTTCCTTTGTAGTTGGCTCTGTCCATTTATGTTACCCCTGTAGCATACTTGTCTGATAATTTAAAGTTGGTCGTTTGATTATATTCGAATGACTGTGATTTTCCCTGACTTGTTCATATGCGTATACATTGAGATTTCTTAGTGCTCACGGTTTTGACCGAATTCCTTGGTCATCGTGACTCTGACTTGATTTTGAACTGTATATTATTTTTGGCTTTATTTGTTTTGAGCTGTTCGTTTTCATGGTCATCACTATTCGATTTTGGTTTAACAATATTGAGTTCGTTCGTGACCACCACGATTTCGATTCCTGTGACTTTGGTCATTTGAATTGAGTATGTTGATTTATGTAAATATTTTGGACTGCCACTATATGTATACGTATGTGTTTATATGTATATATTAGTGTGTGTTTCCTTTTTACTCTCGCACTTGGTTGCACTTGAAATCTTGTTGTTCATCTGGGTATTCTGCCTTGTGAGATCTGATTTTCGTGCTCCTTCACCTCTGATCTGTAGACTATCTCCATATGTATGTATATGGACGTGTGGCTTATTGTTTTATTGAACTGAAGTCATGTAGCGTGAGTACAGTTCCTTTCTGGTTCATGTTTTCACTGTGCATATCACTGCCTGGTTTTGTTGTTATGTGGATTATTTGATGGCATTGATTTTTGGTGGTCACTTTGAATTATTGTTGACTTGAAGTCTAATCTTCAGGTGGCTTGACTTTGAGTTATATGGTCTGGACTTAATTCTTTGGTGATTCTACCATTGTTACATTTTGGTTTGTGGCTTGTCCGGTTTGATGTGTCATGTACTTATGCACTCGAACCTGATTTGTGATTATCGGTATTCATCCCTTGCCTGTTGCATTTGCAGTGTCTTCATTTGTGCACTGCTATGTATTGGTTTCTTGACGTATCGATTTTAGCTTGCTTCTGATTTTACTGAACTTTGATAGTCTCGACTAATTTGTTTCGAGACAGCTTTTGTTGCATTGTGATCTTGTGGTGGCTGTAGTTTTTAGTTGCAGTTTGCCCTTGTATTCATTTATGCAGTTGCTCTTCTTGGCTTGCATCGCATTGATGCAATTGGATTTGTTTTTCTAATAAACTTGAGTTGAATCCGTATTTCGGGTTTGACCTTGTGCTAGCATTGCGAATTTATTTGAATTGCAATTGAGTTGAACCTGATTTTTCTTCGGTTTGACCTTGTGCTCGTTTGTGAATTTTCATCGTGTACATCATCACTGTAGTCGCAAGGCAGTGCACGCAAGCGTGAACTGCAGCCACACGGTATCGATTTTATTGGTATTTCTTTTACTCTTGATGCGTTGATCTTTTGTGTAATGCATGCGTAGTGGCGGGGCAGTACACGCATGCGTGTGCTGCAGCCCTACCTGAATTGATGTTTTTAAGTAATATTTCAATTACTTGAATTGTTTTGTTTAATTCAATAATTTGGATTATGTTGATTTGTTGTTTAACACTGTTACGTGTTATATTTATCTTTATCCGATTTCTTTATTTAAGGATCGGATAGATGAGATTTTTGTGACTGTCGTCTATTTGATTACTTAATTATTATTGCTTCTGTGCATTAATAACTGTGTTTGAATTAGACTGACCCGTGTATTTTTTCTTTTGAATTTAATACTCGGGTCAGACCCGAGTTATTTCAGGTTGTAGATATCTTGCTTTGGGTTGCTGTTTGAGCTACGAAGACTTTTCATACATTTTGGAGTTGTCGTGTCATAGTATAGGTTGATATGTATTCATGTATATTAGTCGATAATGTACTTGTATATATAACTTCCAGTGTCGGCAATTGTAATTGTATCATATGTATTGTGTCAAATGTATTGTAACTAACATCAGTTATTATATATATGAGACTTTCTGTTTTTATCTATGTTCCGCATTTATATTATCTGTGTTATTATTCTATATTATGTCCTAAACTAATATAGCCACTGTGTAATAGCTTTGAGTTTGTATCGGTATGTCAGATTTCCTCCTGAAATAAAATGCATGTTTTACTATCTGACATATCGGTGCTCGCACAAAGTAGTTACACGGATGGTCGCTCCTCAACAGCCTTATTCTCCGCGCTAGTTGACAACACTACACCATAGTGTTCTTGGCTAGCGTGGGTATAGAGGTGGGGCGTCACATGTATAATACAAAATGACATTATTAGTGCCCGAACTTTCTATATATCTATTTTGTTGTGTTATTTAATTACATAAAAGTTTAGTTTTTGATTGTTTGTATTCTTAGTTTCATGTACAATAATCATGCATTCTTTATTTCATTATTTACGCACATCTCAAACATTTATCATATTTTAGTTCTTTCACTTCCATTTCATATTCTCCAAATATTTTCACTTTCTCTTTTTCACTTTCATATGTATGCTACGATTCAAAAATAATTCTATTTCTAATCTAATACAAATTAAAAATTCTATCCAAATGACTTTTATTTAATCTTTTTAGATTTTCATATCCAATTAGAATTTAATTGAGTTCGTAAATATTTTTTCACTTCTTATTCATCTAGAATTATTTATAGTTTTATTCATATTTTACAGGGATTATTTTCTACCAACTACTTTTAATGTTACAGTATTTATGTAAAAATAATATGAAGGCAAAAAAACTAGCTTAGTTGTCCGGTCAAGCTTGATTAAAAGATTAGATATTTTTTACTATCCATCTCTTCATTTAATTTGCTGTTGAATTTGTAGGTTTTGTTCTAATTTCCAATTTCTAAATTTAAGGTTACTTTTTCAGTTTGTAAGATTATTATGAATATAGTTCTCTTCGTTTATCTTGTAGAAAGTTATTGATTTTATAAATATATGGATATCACAAAATCTCTTATTGATTAATAAAATTTGTTACAGGTCAAGTTGAAAACTTTGTTTTGTTCTCAAGTTTTGTATAATAATTGATTTTCATTGGTTTTTTATTTGGGATGATTTTTTATTTTCTTTGGTTCATTTATTTTGTGAGAAATAATTGGTTCTTGCTACATTAGATATTAACTCTGGTTTTCAATAATCCATTAGCAGTTACGTTCATCCTTTTTCAATTCATATCTACATAATTATATTAAAAAAAATTAGGTAGAAAACATTATATACGAAGTGAAATAATAAATTTTTGTATATAATTTTGAAGAAAATATAACAATTTTGATCCAGTCGACTTTAATAAATTTTTGTTAGAAGTTTAATTTTAAATAAGTGTTTTATAAACTTTTTATATTTAAATATTTTATATTATGCTAAATAGCCTAAACTTATTTATAATTCTATTTATGTACGTTTCAAACATTAATCATACCATTAATGCCTAAGAATACAAAATGATGTCGTTATTTCGTGAACTTTCTACATATCTATTCTATTATGTTATATAATTATTTAAAGGTTTCAACTCTTTGTATTCTTATTTCCATGTACACCAGTCGTGCGTTCATTATTTTATTATTTACTTACATTATCATCTTCTAATTCTTTCGCAACCATTTCATTTTCTCAAAATATTATTGTCTCTTCCCCTTTCCCAGTTTTTTATGTATGTTATGATTAAAAAAAATTCTATTCTCTATAACAAATTAAAAAAATTCCAATCTAACTATAATTCGATTGAATTCATATACAGGCTTTCAGTTTGTATTACTGTAGAATTATTTATGACCTTATTCATTATTTTAGTGATTGTTTTCCTACAAATTAATTTCAATGGTATAGGCTTTATGGAAAAATAATCTGAAGAAGTTCAAAGAATAAAACTTGGCTTACTGGTTTGATCGAGCTTGATTAAAAGGTTAGGCATTTTTTATTATTTATCTTTTAAGTTAGTTAGATATTAAATTTGCGGATTTTGTTCTAATATCAAATTTCATACTGAAATTTTAGTTTGCAATATTATGAATATAGTTCTGTACATTTGTCTTTCAAAAAGTAATTGATATCATAATATGTGGATAACACGGAACCTCATATGAATAGTTAAATCGATTACAAGCAAAAGTTGAAAATTTTATTTTGATCTTGAGATTTGTATAATAATTGACTCTCATTTAACTTTTTTGTTTGGTATGATTTTGCATTTTTTTAATTCATTTACTTTGTAGGAAATAACTAGTCCATTGTTACATAGATATTACCTTGGATTTGGTGACATTTATTCTTTTTCTATTCTAACCCATATGCAATTTGGAAAAAAACATTATATATGAAGTAAAAGAACATCAAAATAATAATTTTTTTATAGTATTTTATAGAAAAAACACTTTTGATCTACCTATAGTAGACAACTTTGAAATTTTATTAGAAGTTTTATTTTAAGTAAGTGTTTTTCAAATATTTAGCCATTTAAATGTTTTATATTTTTCTACATGATCTAAACTTAATTTTTACAAAATATTATATTAATCATCTTTATAAAACCCATGCTTTAATATATTTTCATGTTCTAGAGGTGATGGTCATGGTGGTATTTCACTGTTAGTATAATTATTGACTTATTAGGAATGCGTTTAGGCAGTTGCAAACATGAAAGATAGAAGATGCATGCTTGATGAATCATGATTTTTAGAAAGCTAATATAGTAAAAATGATGCAATGAGAACTACATATAATAATTATTAGTTTACATAACTTATTACATGATCCATAGATTTAAATGATGTACTAGGTACAAAAGTTAAAAGGTCAAATGGTTAGATTCCTAATGCACATTCTTGTCTTTTTTAAGAAAAATGACAGATTTGTGTTTTTTATACCTTTTGTGTTTAAGATAAATACTTAGCCTAAAAACTATTTTTGTAAATTCACTAGAGTAAACACTGAATTTACTTAGTTTAGTGACATATTTTTTTTAGTCTTGGTGTTCATTTTAGAAACGAATATGATATATTTTCTCTCTCTTCAGTATTCGTTTATTTGATTATAACTATATGAATATGTCTACGAATGGTCATTATTTCATTTAATTTGACATCAAAAGGGAATTAATACGATAATTATTACATGAATAATTATTTTGTAATGAAATCAAATGGAATTTTTTTGAAACCAACTTTAGTTAGTTTTATACTTAGTTTAAACTAAAACCTAAAATAATGAATATCTCTATCATATTACTTCCTTTTAAGTCATGTATAATAGTAAATATATATTTATGGTTTCTACTTTTATATCTATTTTTTAGACAAATCTTTTAATATTTAATTATCTATAAATTAAAATGAATCTTACGTCATTTGTTTTTTCCTTTTATAATCGCGGTGTAGACTAAATTTATTGCAACATAATCTATGCATTTGTTTTAAGTTTCTAAATTCTTATTTTAACTTCAAACACTATTAAAAATACTAGAAATAAGCTTCATTGTTTTCTATGTTTAAAATTTATTAAAGAGCTTGTGTCATAGGTAATAATTAACGTTTATTTGAGAATTCAATTACACATAATTAATAATTGAACATTAAAGATGGGAAAATATGTTATTCATTCATCATTGAACCTTAGCACGAAATCATTAATAATATTAATAATCAATTGAACTAAAAAGAAAACGTGTAAAGTTGAAATTAACCATTAAAGAGAAATAATTAAAGAATCAATATGTAATGGATTCTTTAATTCAATTTGGAACAAAAAAGAACATTAATTTTACATTCAGAAATTCTAAATAGTACTCAAATATCAATTATCATAGCATCCTTTTGTTTCAAATTTCATCAACTAAAAGAATAATATTAAAATCATAAATGGAAGGAGATGAAAATTTTGATGAAGATTAAGATAATAGAGATTGAAGTTAATATATGTAACTTTTTATAATCTTAATTTTTAGTAATTACTTAAATTATAAAATTATAGTTTCGGCATTTTGAGGATGAAATGGGAAAATTTTTAGAGAAATATAAAAGTATTTAAAAGATGAGAGAAGAAATATAATCATGAAACATTTATTCTGGTAATTTGATATTAATTTTATAAAGGAAGAATAATGATTAGATTATTTCATTATCAAAATTGTCTAATTAACAAAATGCTCAACCTTTTAATTTAATTAATGTATATAATTGTTCTCCTCTTTATCTAAATCACCTTTTCCTTTGACAATTCCTAATGAATAAAAATGATCAAAGAATGAACTTACATATAATGTAGATAGAATGTATTAGTTTAATAAAACAACCATTATTGAAACATATTATCACATATCCACCAATATTACAGTTCAAGCAAGCATGATTGTCTCATGAGCTGTTATCACAAATTGGAGTAGAAGGTCATTAATATAAAATGAAACCTAAAGCAATCAATACACTGAATAAAAACTTCAAAATCCATAATGTAAAAATACGAAAAATGTTATGCACTTGAAACGAAAAGAGAAGTGAATTGAACATAAATGAATAATACAAATAGAAAAGTGAAAATAAGGGACACATCCCTAGAATCAAACTTAATACACAAAACATCCTTCAAAAAAAGATATAAATTACATCCTTATTTTCAAATACTCCAATTTTCTTCCCTAAAATAACTCTCCGTTCCATTGCATTCTTCATACGTGCATGTTACTCTCATATCCATAATTAAATTTTGCACCCCATTTAATTATCAATCTTTTGAGTGCAATAATTTTTTGTAGAACAATGGATTAACAAACCATTTTCACCATTAAATCACAAATTTTATTATCTTTCTAATGAGTGGCACTATGCATATGTAAAAATAATGGCAGGACAAGTTAAATTGATGTTTTTTAAATTTTCTGCAATTATATGGTATGATTGCAGCAGACAATTCTACAATTATATGTTAATAATTGCAGAAAAGTCTGTAATTATATGCAATAATTGTAGAAATGTCTGCAATTATATGATATAGTTGTTGGCATTCAGCAATTATATGCAATAATTGTAAAAAAAATCTACAATTATATGCAATAATTGCAGAAATATCTGCAATTATATAGTATAGTTATAGACATTCAGCAATTATGTGCAATAATTGCAGAAATGTCTACACTTATATGGTATAGTTACAGATATTCAGCAATTATATGCAATAATTGCATAAATATTAATAATTGCAGAAATGTCTGCAATTATATGGTATAGTTGCAGACAATTCTGCAATTATATGCAATAATTGCATAAATATCTACAATTATATGTAATAATTGTAGAAATATCTACAATTATATGGAATAATTGCAGACAGTTCAATGATTGCTTTGAATAACTGCAAAGTTTTCTACAATTATTCGACATAATTGCATAACAGTATAAAATTTTATGGAATAATTGCATAAAAGTCTGCATTTATTCCATATAATTGCATAAAAGTTTGCAATTATATGGAATAATTGCTGACATTTGAAGAAAATCGATAATGTTCAAAAATTGTAAAATTCTCTACAAATATATGGAATAATTGCAGTCTTACTACAAATATTTTTTGTATCAATAATGGATCTCATTTTAAAGATCATAAATTTTTTGATTTTTTGGTGAAAACGGTATGCTGATCCGATGTCTCTAGAGAAAGTTATACACTTAGGAAAACTAACTAAATCTACATTTAAATCAAAGAAAATTATTTCTATATTACAATCACTTAGTTATTACATTTATACTTTTTTGAACCAACTCAAGTTCAATCTATAAATCATAATAGATATGTTTTCGTAATTATATATGATTTGTAACAACCCTGTATTTTGTGATTTTTTTTGTATATTTTAATTATTTTAATTGAACTTTTGATTTAAAAAAAACTTATTTTATTTATTTTGAATGATAAACTTTAGTTTTGATATGAACTATCATTCCAAAGCATGACCAAAAAGAATATTTTCCATAAAGTGAATCTTGGTCAAAATAGTCAAACTTTGACTTTTAATTTAAAATTTTAAAAGTTTGAAAATTTAAATTTTATCTTTTATTATGAAAGTACATAAAATTTTAAGAACATTGCTTTTTGTTTCGTTAAAAACGGATTTAATTTGTGAAAGTTATACTGTTTTCAATACTGTGTGTACATTGAATTATTAACAATTTTCTTTATGTTAAATTTTATAAATTATATTTTTAATTGTCAAATAATGTTCTAATATGTGTTATATGACATGTTAGATATATTTTTTTTAAAATATTTTTTTTGTGATGTTATAATTTTTTCAAAGTTTACCGTGTTGATTTCTTTTTTTTTTTGGGCTGTTTTCTTATTTTCTACTATTTTCTTCATTAGAATTTTATTTAAATTTAATTTTATATATTTATTTTGTGAATTCATTTTATTTTGTGTACTCATCTTTATTTATAAATATTTTTCAAGTATATAAAATTTTTCCAAAGTGCATTGAATTTATTTCTAATTTTAAAGTCTACTTCGCAATTTTAAGCCATTTTCTTAATTTAAATTCTATTTAATTAAAATTTAATTGTTTATTTTTTTTTAGAAATGATAAATAAATTATTTTATTTCAAAATTTTGCTTTAGAATATTTTTAAAATGAAGTAGATATTTTTCCAAAGCCATCGATGTTTTAATTATAATTTTTGAACCCTGTTTTCAATTTTTAAGCAATTTCCTTAATTCTTTTTATATTTTCTTTAAATTTAATTATATATTTTTATTTTTTTCACTTTGTTTCGGTTTTTAGATGTACTCGCTGAATTTTATTTTGTTTTTATTTGATTTAAAAGAAAATGAAGTATGGAAGGTTTTAAAAGCTAAGAAACGTAAAGTCGTTTCACCGTTTCTTTTACCGTTTCTTTTTCAATCAATACATCAGTTATTTTGGCCATTCCTTATACTATCTTCAGCTAACTTCTTTTTCTTCATTTTCATGTGGAAACATCTTCCTCATCTCATTTTCACAGCTAGAGAAAAATTGGTAATGGCTTCTCTATATTTTTTACTTTTTCTCCTTCCTTTTTGCTTGTTTTTGCCTTGTTTTCTTTATTTGTTTTACTCGGCCACCACTAGCTAGCCTTGGCCATCACCTCCACCACCTTCTCCTCTTCACCATCCACCACTTAACATCATCTCCTCCTCTGACTTGACCAGGCCGCACCCTCCCCCATGACAAAACTCCACACAAAAACCTTGAAAACTTCTTAAAAACATGTTAGCCTAGCCTAGTTGCTTCACTACCTTCATCCACCACCAAGGCCACCACCTTAGGCCGCCACCACCACCTTGATATGACCACCACCCATCACCTAAGCTACTGTCTAGATCTGAAACCTGAAAGGGTGAGCCCAAACATGCCTTAGCCGAGCCCAAAAAGTTCACCAAAACTCTTATATATGCCTTAACCTTTTATATTCTCTACATTTAAACTCCTACCCACTTCATAACCTTGTAACCGCGCCTTTTCCTACCCATACCTGATCCAAACCATGCTCAAACCTGACCTTATTAATCCCCTAGGCCATGCAAACAAGCATAGGAAGCAAGTGCAAAAACTTTGGCTTTGTTTTATGCATTTAATTCTAACATTGTTTTATTGAATTTGGGTTAGAAAACTTTTGTTATTTGTTTGTTTTGTTTGAATGTTTGCAAGGCTATTAGCCTTGTCTCTCCCACACTCATATCATCATCATGGCTAAGAAAACGAACCCCTTAGTCAAGTTTTTGAATGGTTGTAGCAAGGTCAAGTTATCTTGTCTTTGTTGCCTTTCAATTTCAATTTATTTCAATATATTTTAGTTGAATATTCATAAGTTATATTGTCTTGTTTTGGGGTTGTTTAGAAGATGATATCTTGGCTATTTCTCTCCACTCAAATCAAAGGTCGTGCCTTCTGGATCCATTGTGTCATTCTAATTGATATCTCCAGCAAAAAAAAAGTGAGTATTTCTCACCAGACATTATGTACTTATATAAGTAGTAAATTGACACCATGTGAATCTGTAGAACTACATTAACATGTTATAACTGCTTATATTATTATCATATGATGTTCATACCTGTTATTACACCTATTATATCATATGCTACTGTTATTTCATGTTGTTATGTATATTTTATCAGTTTATCACACTGCAAATTCCCTGTAAATTAGAAATCACTATGGGTTGAAATGATACATACCCGAACGGACTTTAGAATAAGGAAAAATTGTTATGGGCTGAAATGATAGGCCTGAATGATTTTCAGTTTATTTCATTTACTTGAGACTACGGGTTTGAAATGATAAAACCCGGATTTTCTTTGTAAATTACGGGTTGAAATGATATATTACCCGTATCACTTTTCCTAGTGTAGAAAATTATATACAGACCCGTAGTTAATATATGTTTTCTAAAAATTTTAAAATTATTTTAGAAATGTAAATATTAAAACATTTTGATTTAAATCTAATTAAAAAGGATTTTTGTAAAATATTATTGATTTTCTGAATAATTGTAAGTAAAATGAATTAATGAAAAGTTAGAAAATTTTGAACGTAGGTTATTTTGGAAATTTTGATTTAATTATAATTGGAAATTAAATTGAATATGAAATTATGATAAATTTATGATAATTTGAATCTAAATTAATTCAAAGTGATTTTATATCATATTAATGATTTTTAATAAAGTTGAAATGTGAAATGAGTGAATACTTTAAGTTGAAATTTTGAAATAAAACTAAATTGGAAATTTATGAAATTGACTTAAAAGTGAACTTTTAGTTAAGTAAATAAAAATAAAACTAAGTTATATTTGAGAATTTGAACTTAAGTGTTATGTTGAATTCAATGCAATGAATTTAAAATTGAACATTGAAATTTAATAAGTGAATTATTAGTAAATATTGATTTTTGAAAGGAAACTTAACTTTATAAAATCATGAACTTAAGGAAAATTAAATGATGTTTATAAATGTGAAAATGTATGAATTTATGAGTTAAAAATGTTTTAAATAAAAAAATATAATTTGTTGAGAAAATATATTGAATATTTGAAGTTAATTGACTGCATTTTTGAAATGCTATTAATTACAATGTAAATGATATTACAGCATTTGTAAATGCTGTAGTTGATGATAATAAACTAAAAAGCTAAATTGAATTAAAAACTATTATAGCAATTTTTGTAAGTGCTATAGTTTTTGAATTTAACTAAGTTTATTTGAAATTTAAGTAAACCCTATTACAACATTTTAAAATGTTGTCTTTTGTTAAATTGAACTGTTTTTGAATGTATCTTTCCGTAGCGTTTTCTAAATGCCACGAAAACTGAATTTTCACTGTTTTGATAAACTTAAGTGAATAAATGAACTTTGGAAGTTGAAAATTTTGGAAATTTAATAATTTAATTATTGAACATAATAACTTCATTTTAATGATTAAAAATGATTTTTTTTGGAATATAAACTATTTTGAAATATGAATTGAAATGGTACTTTAAATTGAATAAAATGAATAATGATTTGAAATGTAGTTTCGTAAAGATATGATATTTTGATATATTAAAATGATTTGAAATGTGGTACTGAAAGATATGATATTTTGATATATTAAAATGATTTGAAACGAAGTTTTGAAAGATATGATATTTTGATATTAAATGATTTGAAAAATGAAGCTTTGAAAGGTTATGATATTTTGATGTATTAAAATGATTTGAAAGGAAGTTTTTAAAGGATATGATAATTTAAAATATTGAAATGGTTAGAAATGACTTGATATTTATTTTGATAAATATTTTAATTGAAAGATATGGTATGATGATATATTGAAATGGTTTGGAAATGATTTAATCTTTATTTTGATAAAGGTTTGGGTTGAAATGACATTTTATTTTTGAAGTATAAAATATTGTTTTAAAGTTATAACTACAGGTTATAATAACGATTGGTTGTTAAAGAGACCGGGATCGGATATTGTCTTATAGCCGGCCAATACCGAAAATCACTTTAACAACTGTGTACGCGGTGGAGATTCCAGAATGAAGTAGGATGGTGACGACGTTCTCGAGGTATATTACGTGGACTCAACTCCCGTGAGTTGGCATAAATGACTAAAACAGGAGCTATACCGGGCTACACAAAGGGTCGTACCCTTTCATCGAGCATGCTCCATCGGAAACCATTCTATTACTTTTGTGATTCGATATGTGGCGCCACTTTGATTCGGGGGTATTGTTCGAGGTGGGCGGAAGCTGCTGGCTTGCCATCACCACCGGTCCGGGTGTGCAAACGGTGTATCCATCCTGGCATTGCCTCGCGTGCCGTGTCATCTCCTTATAGCGAGCCCACTACGATTTTGGTTTTAAAGATCCGACCGCGTTAAGGTTCACCATCCCCTTAACGCTATTTTCTATATGATTATACTTTACTGATTAGACATTACTGTATACAGCACAATATACTACATAGTAAATAGTTTAACGGATCCTTAGAGGATGGGCGGTCCCAAGCATCTTCTAAGTTACTTGTACCTTTACTACAGCTCACTTGAGTTGGTTTACATTGTATAAGTATGTATGTCTTGACTCGGGTGTTTATATTTTTATTTACGCTTGGGTCAGCCTGAGTATTCACAGATTTGGATTTCCACTTTCTGGAGATTGGAATCGCTGGAGATTATCTACTTGTCAAGTTTCATCTTTTTAGGTCGGTTGTTCTATTCAGCTTGTACTTGGTTATCATATTTAAACTTCTGTTGTACTTTATTTCTTCTATTGTATCTTATGTAACTCTGATATATTTATATAGTAGCTTCATGAACTACTATCTCTTTTACTTCCGCTGCATTATTATTACTCTGTGTCTGTGATCTGTGATTTTTATTTACTGTATATTCTGAGATTTGCCAAATTTTTATTTACAACGCGGTATTTTGATCAATTCAATTCCGGCATGAGTGTCTACCTATACACTTATAATGGATGCGAATGGTTGAAAATACCTAGTTGTTACAGTTGGTATCAGAGCTTTGGTAGCTCTAGGCAAAACTCAGCATATGGAGTGAATGTATTTACAGAATCACTTTCATTCGAGTTTGAATCTCTTCCTTTTTGACTCGATTCCTTTGAATTTTGGAACGTTCCCTGCGGTTCCAAAATCCATTCGTGTCCTTCACTATTCATCTTCTTTTGATTCTGGAGTATCCCATAACTCCTCTTCGAATGATCTTTTTGTGAGTTGGCGGTCTCGCCAATTTCAAATTTGAATTGAAAAAGGGGAAAACTCCTTTACAATTAGCATGGATTCACCAGAAATTTATATCTATCCTTGGTTTAGATGCTAATATCTTTTGTTATCCCAAACTCTAACTCTTGAGATCGAATGTAGATTTACCCCAGAAAAATCCACATTGATCTTATTCTTTGAGTCACGGTTGACCCGGTAAAAGTTGCCCGTGATTTATTTAAGCTTATCCACCTCTCTACTCTGTTATTTAATCATCTTGTCTTTTGTTTCCAATCTATTCTTCCAAACATTTTGAATTGTACTTGCATATCTATGTTTTGTTTTATATATTGTGCTGTTTGAGTTGTTGATGTTGATTTGGGTTTCCGATCGATTCGTCTGATCAACGTTATCGATAGGATTTCTAAAACACTTTGACAGAACAAACTGACACAATATTACTTTAAAATTTGGTTAATGAAATAAATTTTGATATATAAGTAAATTTATGGAACTTAATAAATTGATTTAAAATTGAACATTTGAAATGATAATACTTGATTTATCATTTATTGTTCTATAAATGAATTTATAGATAGTTGTTTATAAATTTATTTGGGAACTGAAATGAATTTAAAACAAGAAATTTGAGAATTTAATTTTCGATGGTTTCAAACCTTGTATTTAAAATTTTAAAGGGTTATATTATTTAAAGTATTTTTGAATAGAAATTTGTTTCCAAAGAATTTTAAGTTTAAAATCAGCGCTCTTCTCATTGTCGCTGGGAAATAACTTCGGTGATGACTGCAGCATCATCGACGTTCATTTTCGAGTTTCGAAGTGAAGAGACCGCTCTGTAGTCTTGCTACAGCTTTGTTTTGGGAAATTTAATTGATTTGAATTTCTAAAATATGACTTGATTTTAATATATATATAGATATATGATTGAAATTTGATTTGACATATTATGTATATATTATTACTTATCTCTAAATGGTTTGAAGAAATCGGAAATCTAATTCTTACATTTTATTTTTAAAGAATAATTTCAATTAAAAAAAAAGAAAATCAAAATTTTTGAATAAATGATTTAAACTTGAGATAATTGAATTGGAAAGTTTTATTTGTATAATACTCAATTGCATTCCAATATAACTTTCCTTAATTTCAGAAGTTAACAATGTAATTGGATAATATACAATATAAAAAGATTTTATAAATGAAATTTGAGTGGTTACAATAAATGTTATACACTTAAATTTTAGTTATAAAATGATTAACAGAGGTAAAAATAATAAAGGGTAATTGAATAACTTACAATAAAATAATGTTAAAAGAACTAAGAATAAAAGAAAGCAGTTATAATAAGTGTAAGTATGTTTAACATGAGTGATAAATACATTGAGAGGAATAAATTTAATTTTAATTAGGAATAAAGAAGAATAAAATTTATTAAGTACATTGTGAGTGTAATACATGATTATTTTTCAAACCCATGGTTTTAAAAATTGTTAATTTAAGATGATTGGATAATAAGATAATGAAATTTGAGATAATTGAGATTTAATCAACTTGTGTAAATATTTATTCTCTATTTAAGTTGAAATTTCCATGCTTTCAAATTTATTTCCTTATTTTGTTTTTCAAACTATCTTTTGGTTGTCCTTGTCATCCTCATCTTGCTATAGACTGGTATAGGCATCTTTCTATAATCTTTCTGTTTAGAAATCTTCTATAATCTTTGATAATCTTTGGTACTCATTTTGAATCCACCTTTTCGTGCTTGTGTTCTTGATTCCGGAGGATCTTGGAAAGATCATCTCCACCTTGTTAAACTTATCTATCACAATAGTTATCATGTATAATTTCAATCTCCTTGTCATCTTGTCCTAATCTTGTTTCACTCTATCTTTTTCTGTGCTTTTCAGTACCTCATTCCTTTTCGGGGACGAAAAGTTTTGAGTGGGGGAGAGTGTAACAACCCTGTATTTTGTGATTTATTTTTTTTGTATATTTTAATTATTTTAATTGAATTTTTGATTTAAAAAAAAACTTATTTTATTTATTTTGAATGATAAACTTTAGTTTTGATATGAATTATCATTCCAAAGCATGACTAAAAAGAATATTTTCCAAAAAGTGAATTTTTGACAAAATAGTCAAACTTTGACTTTTAATTTAAATTTTTAAAAGTTTGAAAATTTAAATTTTATCTTTTATTATGAAAGTACATAAAATTTTAAGAACATTGCTTTTTGTTTCGTTGAAAACGGATTTAATTTGTGAAAGTTATACTGTTTTCAATATTGTGTGTACATTGAATTATTAACAATTTTCTTTATGTTAAATTTTATAAAATATATTTTTAATTGTCAAATAATGTTCTAATATGTGTTATATGACATGTTAGATATATTTTTTTTTAAACATTTTTTTTGTGATGTTATAATTTTTCCAAAGTTTACCGTGTTGATTTCTTTTTTTTTGGGCTGTTTTCTTATTTTCTGTTATTTTCTTCATTAAAATTTTATTAAAATTTTATTATATATATTTATTTTTTGAATTAATTTTATTTTGTGTACTTATATTTATTTATAAATATTTTTCAAGTATATAAAAAATTTCCAAAGTGCATTGAATTTATTTCTAATTTTAAAATCTACTTCGAAATTTTAAGCCATTTTCTTAATTTAAATTCTATTTAATTAAAAATTAGTTATTTATTTTATTTTAGAAATGATAAATAAATTATTTTATTTCAAAATTTTGCTTTAGAATATTTTTAAAATGAAGTAGATATTTTTCCAAAGCCATCGATGTTTTAATTATAATTTTTGAACCCTGTTTTCAATTTTTAAGCAATTTCCTTAATTCTTTTTATATTTTCTTTAAATTTAATTATATATTTTTATTTTTTTTCACTTTGTTTCGGTTTTTAAATGTACCCGCTGAATTTTATTTTGTTTTATTTGATTTAAAAGAAAATGAAGTATGGAAGGTTTTAAAAGCAAATAAACGTAAAGTCGTTTCACGTTTCTTTTACCGTTTCTTTTTCAATCAATACATCAGTTATTTTGGCCATTCCTTATACTATCTTCAGCTGACTTCTTTTTCTTCATTTTCACGTGAAAACATCTTCCTCATCTCATTTTCACGGCTAGAGAAAAATTGGTAATGGCTTCTCTATATTTTTCTACGTTTTCTCCTTCCTTTTTGCTTGTTTTTGCCTTGTTTTCTTTGTTTGTTTTACTCGGCCACCACTAGCTAGCCTTGGCCATCACCTCCACCACCTTCTCCTCTTCACCATCCACTACTTAACATCATCTCCTCCTCTGACTTGACCAGGCCGCACCCTCCCCCTTGACAAAACTCCTTAAAAATATGTTAGCCTAGCCTAGTTGCTTCACTACCTTCATCCACCACCAAGGCCACCACCTTAGGCTACCACCACCACCTTGATATGACCACCACCCATCACCTAAGGTACTGTCCAGATCTGAAACCTGAAAGGGTGAGCCCAAACATGCCTTAGCCGAGCCCAAAAAGTTCACCAAAACTCTTATATATACCTTAACCTTTTATATTCTCCACATTTAAACTCCTACCCACTTCATCACCTTGTAACCGCGCCTTTTCCTACCCATACCTGATCCAAACCATGCTCAAACCTGACCTTATTAATCCCCTAGGCCATGCAAACAAGCATAGGAAGCAAGTGCAAAAACTTTGGCTTTGTTTTATGCATTTAATTCTAACATTGTTTTATTGAATTTGGGTTTGAAAACTTTTGTTATTTGTTTGTTTTGTTTGAATGTTTGCAAGGCTATTAGCCTTGTCTCTCCCACACTCATATCATCATCATGGCTAAGAAAATGAACCCCTTAGTCGAGTTTTTGGATGGTTGTAGCAAGGTCAAGTTATCTTGTCTTTGCTGCCTTTCAATTTCAATTTATTTCAATATATTTTGGTTGAATATTCATAAGTTATATTGTCTTGTTTTGGGGTTGTTTACAAGATGATATCTTGGCTATTTCTCTCCACTCAAATCAAAGGTCGTGCCTTCTGGATCCGTTGTGCCATTCTAATTGATATCTCCAGCAAAAAAAAAGTGAGTATTTCTCACCAGACATTATGTACTTATATAAGTAGTAAATTGACACCCTGTGAATCTGTAGAACTACATTAACATGTTATAACTGCTTATATTATTATCATAGGATGTTCACACCTATTATTACACCTGTTATATCATATGTTACTGTTATTTCATGCTATTCTGTATATTTTATCAGTTTATCACACTGCAAATTCTCTGCAAATTAGAAATCACTATGGGTTGAAATGATACATACCCGAACGGACTTTAGAATAAGGGAAAATTGTTATGGGCTGAAATGATAGGCCTGAATGATTTTCAATTTATTTCATTTACTTGGGATTGCGGGTTTGAAATGATAAAACCCGGATTTTCTTTGTAAATTACGGGTTGAAATGATATATTACCCGTATCACTTTTCCTAGTGTAGAAAATTATATACAGACCCGTAGTTAATATATGTTTTCTAAAAATTTTAAAATTATTTTAGAAATGTAAATATTAAATTTTTTTGATTTAAATCTAATTAAAAAGGATTTTTGTAAAATATTATTGATTTTCTGAATAATTGTAAGTAAAATGAATTAATGAAAAGTTAGAAAATTTTGAACGTAAGTTATTTTGGAAATTTTGATTTAATTATAATTAGAAATTAAATTGAATATGAAATTATAATAAATTTATAATAATTTGAATCTAAATGAATTCAAAGTGATTTTATATCATATTAATGATTTTTAATAAAGTTGAAATGTGAAATGAATGAATACTTTAAGTTGAAATTTTGAAATAAAACTAAATTGGAAATTTATGAAATTGACTTAAAAGTGAACTTTTAGTTAAGTAAATAAAAATAAAACTAAGTTATATTTGAGAATTTGAAATTAAGTGTTAAGTTGAAATTCAATGCAATGAATTTAAAATTGAACATTGAAATTTAATAAGTGAATTATTAATAAATACTGATTTTTGAAAGGAAACTTAACTTTATAAAATCATGAACTTAAGGAAAATTAAATGATGTTTATAAATGTGAAATGTATGACTTTATGAGTTAAAAATGTTTTAAATAGAAAAATATAATTTGTTGAGAAAGTATATTGAATATTTGAAGTTAATTGACTGCATTTTTGAAATGCTATTAATTACAATGTAAATGATATTATAGCATTTGTAAATGCTGTAGTTGATGATAATAAACTAAAAAGCTAAATTGAATTAAAAACTATTATAGCAATTTTTGTAAGTGCTATAATTTTTGAATTTAACTAAGTTTGTTTGAAATTTAAGTAAACCCTATTACAACATTTTAAAATGTTGTCTTTTGTTAAATTGAACTGTTTTGAATGTATCTTTCCGTAGCGTTTTCTAAATGCCATGAAAAGTGAATTTTCACTGTTTTGATAAACTTAAGTGAATAAATGAACTTTGGAAGTTGAAAATTTTGGAAATTTAATAATTTAATTATTGAACATAATAACTTCATTTTAATGATTAAAAATGATTTTTTTGGAATATAAACTGTTTTGAAATATGAATTGAAATGGTATTTTAAATTGAATAAAATGAATAATGATTTGAAATGTGGTTTCGTAAAGATATGATATTTTGATATATTAAAATGATTTGAAATGTGGTATTGAAAGATATGATATTTTGATATATTAAAATGATTTGAGACGAAGTTTTGAAAGATATGATATTTTGATATTAAATGATTTGAAAAATGAAGCTTTGAAAGGTTATGATATTTTGATGTATTAAAATGATTTGAAAGGAAGTTTTTAAAGGATATGATAATTTAAGATATTGAAATGGTTAGAAATGACTTGATATTATTTTGATAAATATTTTAATTGAAAGATATGGTATGATGATATATTGAAATGGTTTGGAAATGATTTAATCTTTATTTTGATAAAGGTTTGGGTTGAAATGACATTTTATTTTTGAAGTATAAAATATTGTTTTAAAGTTATAACTACGGATTATAATAACGATTGGTTGTTAAAGAGATCGGGATCGGATATTGTCTTATAGCCGACCAATACCGAAAACCACTTTAACAACTGTGTACACGGTGGAGATTCCAGAATGAAGTAGGATGGTGGCGACGTTCTCGAGGTATATTACGTGGACCCAACTCCCGTGAGTTGGCATAAATGACTAAAACATGAGCTATACCGGGCTACATAAAGGGTCGCACCCTTTCATCGAGCACGCTCCATCGAAAACCATTCTGTTACTTTTGTGATTCGATATGTGGCACCACTTTGATTCGGGGGTATTGTTCGAGGGGGGGGAAGCTGATGGCTTGCCGTCACCACCGGTCCGGGAGTGCAAACGGTGTATCCACCCTGGCATTGCCTCGCGTGCCGTGTCATCTCCTTATAGCGAGCCCACTACGATTTTGGTTTTAAAGATCCGACCGCGTTAAGGTTCACCATCCCCTTAACGCTATTTTCTATATGATTATACTTTACTGATTAGACAATACTGTATATAGCGCAATATACTACATAGTAAATAGTTTAACGGATCCTTAGAGGATGGGCGGTCCCAAGCATCTTCTAAGTTACTTGTACCTTTACTACAGCTCACTTGAGTTGGTTTACATTGTATAAGTATGTATGTCCTGACTCGAGTGTTTATATTTTTATTTACGCTCGGGTCAGCCTGAGTATTCACAGATTTGGATTTCCACTTTCTGGGGATTGGAATCGCTGGAGATTATCTACTTGTCAAGTTTCATCTTTTTAGTTCGGCTGTTCTATTCAGCTTGTACTTGGTTATCATATTTAAACTTCTGTTGTACTTTATTTCTTCTATTGTATCTTATGTAACTCTGATATATTTATATAGTAGCTTCATGAACTACTATCTCTTTTACTTCCGCTGCATTATTATTACTCTGTGTCTGTGATCTGTGATATTTATTTACTGCATATTCTGAGATTTGCCAAATTTTTATTTACAACGTGGTATTTTGAGCAATTCAATTCCGGCCTGAGTGTCTACTTATACACTTATAATGGATGTGAATAGTTGAAAATACCTGGTTGTTACATGATTTCTCAAGATACGCTTAGAAAATATTGATGAAAAATAAAAGTAATAGTTTTGAAAATTTTAAAATCTTTGCTAAGATACTTCAAAATAATAAGAATATAAAAATTAAAAACATTTGAAGCTATCATGGTGGCAAATTCGTTAATGATATTTTTGAAAGATATTGTAATAAGAAAAGAACTGTTCATAATTTTTCATTTCTTAGAACTCCGCAACAAAATGGAGTTGTAGAAAGGAAATATAGAACACTTCAAGAATGCGCTAGAACCTTATTAAATGGAAGCACTTTACCTAAACATTTTGGGCAGAAGCTGTAGCAACTACTTATTATGTTTTAAATCAAGTCTCCATTAGACCATTAACAAATATACTCCATATGAACTTTTAATGGAAGAAAGCCTAATATATCATATTTTAAAGTTTTTTCGGTTCAAAATGTTTTCTATTAAATACACCAACTTGATAAATTTGATCCAAAATCCGATGAAGGAATATTCATTGGATACTCGGAACGAAGCAAAGCATATAGAATTTATAATAAAAGGACTAAAATAATTGAAGAAACACTTTATGTTTCATTTGATGAAAATTTTAAATTTAATAATAAAAATGAAGATGAAGAATAATTCCTAAATCAAATATCACAGAAAATGATATTGAAACTATTGAAATTAATACTGAAACCGAAAACAATAATTTACCTAACGAAAATGAGATTCGATCTCCACCTAGACTTCTTAGAAATCACCCAACTGAAAATGTTATTGGAGAAACAAAATCTAATGTAAGAACTCGAAATCAACTAAATCAAATGGGCCATATAGCTTTCCTATCAAACATTGAACCTAAAAATGCTAAAGAAGCCTCAACTAACGATTACTAGATTATAGCTATGCAAGATGAGTTAAATCAATTTGAACGAAACGAAGTTTGGGACAAAGTTCCTAGACCTAGTAATCAAACAGTCATTGGTACTAAGTGGATTTACCACAATAAAGCCGATGAGAAATGAAATATTATTCGAAACAAAGCTAGATTAGTTGTTCAAGGTTATAGTCAAGAAGAAGGGATAGACTATGAAGAAACATTTGCCCCTTTAGCTCGACCAGAAGCAATACAAATTTTATTATCTTTTCATGTTTTCATAGCTTTAACTATATCAAATGGATGTAAAAAGTGCTTTTCTAAACGGTTTTATAAAAGAAAATGTGTGTGTAGAAAAACCACCTTTATTTACACATGAAAACTTTCCAGACCATGTTTATAAACTAATGAAAGCTTTATACGGTTTAAAACAAGCACCTAATGCTTGGTACGACCATCTTAATAGTTATCTTATAAATTATGGTTTTAAAATTGAAAAAGTAGTTCAAACTTTGTTTATAAAATAAGATTAAAAGGTATTTTAATTATACAAGTTTATGTAGATGACATCATTTTTGTTCCATGAATGAAAAATTATGTCAAGAATTTTTCGAATATTATGACAAGAGAATTTGAATTGTCTCATATGAGAGAACTTTCATATTTTCTTGGATTACAAATTAAAAAATTGAATAACAGAATTTTTTTAATCAAGAAAAATATTGTAATAATCTTATAAAACATGATCGGATCCTTACTATACTTAATTGCTAGTCTTCCAGATATAACGATGAGTGTATACACGTGTGCACGATTATAAGAAAATTCCAAAGAAATACGTTTGTGGGCAATGAATTGAATTTTGAGTAACTTAAGAAAGACTAAAGACTGCGGTCTCTTTTACCCGAAAGAATGTCCTTTTGAGTTAGTATCATATAGTGATTCTGATTTTGGAGGATGTCGAACGGATCGAAAGAGTACAGTGGCACTTATTATTTCATTAGACAATCCTTAGTATCTTGGTTTAGTAAGAAACAAAATTGTATTTCACTTTCGACGTGTAAAGAGGTATATATTTCTGCTGCTTTGGCATGTGCTCAAGTAATATATATGCAGCAAACACTACAAGATTTTAATATAAATCTATCTAAATCAATAATTTATTGTGATAATAAAAGTGCCATAAATTTATCAACAATCGTATAAATCACTCCAGAACAGAACATATTGATATTCAACATCATTTTTTTATGATAATATAGAATAAGGTAATATTTCTCTTGATTTTGTACCATCAAAAAAATCAAGTTGCAGATATATTTACTAAACCTTTAAATGAAAATATTTTTTCTTAAATTAAGGCGTGAACTAGGAATTATTTCTTTACATGATTTATAATTCGATATTAAAGTGTAAAAATTTATAAAATTTAATAGAACAAAAATTGGACATGATGTCACTCGAACATTGCACTCATGAGAAGAAGTCATATGTCTTTTCAATGTTCTATTGTGTTACTTGATTTAAGACATTACATTCTGTTTATTTTATATATGGCCAAAATCCTTCCATACTTTTTTCTTAGCTGAAGTATTCTATGGAATGTTAACCATAAAATAAATAAAAATAGGTAATCAACATAGTATATATGTTCGTGATCAGAATTTTTATAAATGCATATACAAACTTTAAGAAAAAGTATAAACTCTCTTTACAATGCCAACTTAAGAAATTTTTGATCTCTCATCGATCGTTTTCAGCACTCCTACTATGGATTCATCAAACAAATCTACTCCTCTATATATTCCAGTGAAGATTACTCCATCTCCGAATCATCATACTGGATATACACCTAACGGGAAACGAGCTAAGAAAAACTTAGAATTTGGTGCACCATCTACCAAAGAGAAAATCGACGAAATCCATCATTATCAACATGATACTTTAGGTTTACAACATGAGATGTATTATAAACAAAAATATAATGGAAGACGATTAAATTTCATTGAACAATTCACCCTAAAATTCTATGGAATGTCTCCTAAGCAAGGTGTGCACATTTCGTCTCCCCAACGACCTCACATGTCTTCGAATTCTTGGAAGTAAGGTGCTCAACATAATGTTTGGTCTCCTATACATCCATTACGTGACATCACCAAAGTTGAACCAAGCTCAGATGAATCTAATACTTTGGAAACTAAAATCTATATTTTTATGTTTATAAATAATATTATAATATGGATAAGTAATGTGTTTGTTAAAATAAAAATTACATTTATTTTAACATGAGAATAAAGCTAGAGATATATATATAGCTTATTTGTTAAAATGATTTAATAATAAACTGTAACAACCCGCATATTTATCGATTTTTATATTTAAATATTTTATTTAAATATTTTATCGATACTCGGAATTAGTCCGAAAAGCTACTTTTTTCATACGGTCAAATTAGGACTCGGGACCACTCCCATTGAGTTTAAAATGCCATTTGCGACCTTTTGAGTATAAGCTTCGATATGTTTAGAGTTAGTCAAGTTTTGCTACTTTTTCACTTTGGGTTTGGGTTTGGTTCAGCCCTATGTTTAACTTATACTCAAATCTGAACCACTCCTCCCCATTCACTCTCACTTCCTCCTCTATTCAGTTCTAAAACATCAATGGTAGGAGAGATGAGAAATTAAAACTCCAAACCCTAGTTTTCTTTTGCAAATCAAACTCTAGCTCCAAACTAATAGAACCCATTGGTAAGCTTCTCTTCTTCTTCTCCAACTCATTCTCTTATCAATTTCAGAAATTCCTAAACCTAACTTTGGGAATGTTCTTCTTTTAAAGCTTATAGTCAAGCTTCTTGAGTTGGATTTGAAGAGTGGTTGATTCTTCTTTGCTTTCAAGCTTCTTCTTCAATCGTTTTGGTTCAAAGGTGAGATTTTTATCTCGCATCTTTTTCTATATCTATCTTTGTGGTTAGGTATGAATTCCTAACATTTGTGCATATTCATTTGCTTCTGATTTGAATTGAATTGGTGAATATTCCAATTTTTGTGAAAATCCTTTTATGGATGTTTAATCACGATATTCGGGGTGTATCGAAGAGCTTTTAAGGCCGGGTTGTCGCTTGGCGTAAATCCTTAGTCGACATTGCTCGTCCGATCGCTTCCGATACGTTTTGGCCACTTTGGCCTAGGCAAATTGTTGCCCAGACCAGGCGACCAGACGTCTGGTGACCAAGTCCAAACGTCTGGTTCGGACCTGGAAAGAAAAATGTATGCACGCATATTATAAAAAATGCCAGAGACTATTTTCAGACATCTGAAATTCAAATCAAACGTCTGGATAAGTTCAGACGTCTGACTTGATGTTTCAGACGTCTGGGTGTTCTCTGGGTTATTTCCAGGGAACAAAACCAGACGTCTGGATCGTCTGGCCATGGCTCAGATGTCTGTTTTGGCTATTCCAGACGTCTGGGTAGCTTTCTGAACTAGTTTTCAGAGAACAAATCCAGACATCTGGATTCCAAATCAGACATCTGGAGATGTTTATTTTTGCCTATTCAGGCTATTTTGTGTGAATTTCCATTATTTATCGATTTTAGTGATCCGGTTAGTTGTTATCACTTATTATCGACCTTGATGACTTCTTTTTATGGATTTTTGAAAATATCCATTTGGATGGATTTGGTATCGATTTCTTTGGATTTTATTCATGTCTTTGGATGTGAATTTTGGTGATTGATTGTTCTACAATCATTTTTGTGATTTGTCACTTTAAAAATCTAAAGATTTCAATACTAGTATTAAATATCAAAACCTCTTCATTAAAACGATTTCAACTATATTTTCAATATCAAATTCGTTTATAAAACCGTTTTCCAATCTACTAGTATACACAAACCTTTACCTCACTCGTATGAGAAATCTAATTAATCAGCTTAGTAAAACAAGTGGTATGAAACGCTTGCGTTTACTTCGCCGGTTAATTCTTGGACTTGTTCGATTGAAACTCTTGTGACAATTTTCTAGTGGAGATCTACAATTTGTTCGTAAATATTTAAGTTAAGCTAGTGGTTATGAGACATGAAGCTAAGCTCATATATTTACTAGCTTACTATAATTGACACTTCTTGATGATCATGACGATCATTTTTGTGATTTAGACTAACAATTGTGCGATGTCTCTTTGTCCACGTGGAGGACAGTAACTCATTTTATTGAGCTTCGTCTCATTTCTTTGTGGGGTAGCTCCCCATGGCCTTCGGGCCGTTCGTGTGTCAAAAATTAATGGCTAGCAACCATGAGATAGCTTCTCTTTCGTGTGTCAAAAATTAATGGCTAGCTATCATGAGATAACTTCTCGTTCGTGTGTCAAAAATTAATGGCTAGCTACCATGAGATAGCTTCTCGTTCGTGTGATACATATGTTGGTGAGCTTTAATACTCCCGTTCGTGTGATAGGCCTCCCCCTTTTTTTGTGATTTCTGGATTTCGTGTGTTGAATTCTGGAATTTATGCTTCACCAATTTTCGTGATTTCCGTTGATAAGTTTTATCAATATTTGTGCATTGGTGAATTCGTGTGTCATTGACTTTTGTGATTGACATTGATATAATCGTCAATATTTATGGTTTGGTGAACGAAATAAGGAGTATGACATTTCTTTGATTCTTGTGTAGATTCTGTAATATTGATTAATCTCTTGTTGATTTTCAATTACTTATATATATCGCAGCTTGGCATTGTGATTATTATGTGTTTAGTCATATCTCTTATTCAATATCGTTTCATCTGATATTTATAGTTAGACTGATCCGTTTATTATTTTCTTATTAAATAATACTCGGGTCAGACCGAGACGTTACAGGTGCTTCTGCTAGACTGCTCACTTGGGATTGATCTCTCTGACTTTTGGTTAACTACTTAGATTAGTAGTTTATTTTGTTGTATACACTTGAGATAAGGACTCATAGTTGTATTCTTTTGTATAGCACGTGTTGCTATTCTTTTGTATTATTGTGGATCTTTTTGACCACTACTCCGATATACACTTTCAAGTGTTAGTTATATATTCATATCTTCTTCCGCCTTTGTGATATGAATTGTCTGTGACTGATTTATGTTATGTTTATTTCTATATTTGTTTCCGAAGATATTATAGCCACTGTGTAGTAGCTTTGAGTTTGTGTCGATATGCCGGATTTCCTCTTGATAAATAAATGCATGTAATATTATCTGGCATATCGATGCTCGTACAAAGCAATTACAAGGATGGTCGCTCCTCAACAGCCTTATTCTCCGCGCTAGTTGACAGCATTACACCATAATGTCCTTGGCTAGCGTGGGTATAGAGGTGGGGCATCACAGCTTGGTATCAGAGTCAAACTTCGGAACAATGTAGAATAATTTAATAAGGATCATCGTCCTAAGTCCTTCTTAGGAGTCGTGCCTTAGGATTTAATTCGAGTCTTCATACCAATTCATCCTATTTTCTTTATGATTTCTTGTTTTGTCTATCAAGATTGCTTGATATTCCTTTTGTGAATAAACTTTTTCTTCTTCTTTATTTTTTTCTAAAGGAAGAGAAATGGTTAGATCTGGTCGTCCCAGCGCCGGTCAATCTAGTGCTACTCCCCAAGATGGAGTTTTTATGACCACCACCAGTCCGGATAGTAATTGGTATATCTACCCTAGCATTGCCTAGTTGTGCTGTGTCACCTACCCTAGCGAGCCTTGTACGAGTTTGGTTTTCTCCCGTAGCCCGTGTGGTATCCTCTGGTGGCTTCCCGATTAGGAGGGATTAAATATTACTACATAGTAAATAGTTTAACGGAACCTTAGGAGATGTGAATCCCGAGCATCTCTTAAGTTGCTGCACTCACGGTAGACACCGTTGATTTAACTTACATAAGATCTTTTAGTTCTGACTCGAGTGTTTTGTCTTTTCAATTAGCTTGAGTCATCCTGAGTATTTCAGGATTTGAAGAATTTCCTTCTGGAGGACGAAGATGAAGATGATATTATTATTATTTATTATATTATTCCACTGCATCATTGTTCCGCTGCATTGTTATTGATTATTCTATGGTATGTGTAACTCTGATATATATTGTATAAGTATAATCAAATGTTTTTGTAAAACAACTTCATGAACTGTTTATTTGATTATTATATTTTATCGTTCCGCTGCAAGATTCTGTTTTTTTATTTCTTTCCCACCTTTTCTTATTCACCCCAATAACAATCCGCTCTTTTGTATGGTTTGAGTCGGATGTGTGTGATTTATCGTCGATTTAAAACGTACAAAAAGGCGGGACGTTACAGCCTAGCTGAAATGCTTGCATCTCACATTTCAACATAGTTGGGCAAAATCAAAACCGTACAGGCGCCTATTGGAGATTGGATTCCATACAATGGCAGGGCTACTGGGATACCGCCCGTCACAGTACGTGGTCTAGATCACCGTATCGAGGATCCACCCTGTTCCCCTCCAACACAAGACCATAGCTACCCCTTACTGGATAGTCCGAATAAGATCATCCTACGGTTGGGATCAGCAACTGCCGACACAGCCGAATAATGGGACCTCTAGACAGGGAGGACCTTACCCTAATTGGTTGCTAGCCACTTAGCCTTGTGTGCACCTCCCCTGTTTTAGCCATTCCCGGTTATATGTGTTACCTTTTTAGCACACATTTACTTAGAATTCTCACCGTCCAACAGACGATGTTATGATAGCATTCGTCCATATAAGTCCGTTCCAGGTCTAAACGGAACCGAATGCACTACTCCCACTACATCCATTTTGGAATCACCCTTAGGATTAGTAGAGATTAGCCCCTGCACTTCACTGCTCCATCTTCGACTCCAAGCTCTTGTCTTTCTTACGAAAAAGTTCAAACCGGATCGAAGTGGTTTTCGAAAAATTAATCTCGATCCTGATCTCTTCGAAACGATCGGCGCATTGGCAAATATTGATAGTCGTTTATTTAACTATCAAACAACATTCACAAACAACCATCAGGCCTTAATAATTTCCCAAATTATTTATTTTAAAATATCTTATCATGATTTCCCTACACTTCAACCCTTTTGAAAAATAGTTTTCAAAACACTTTTTCTCCTGCGGAATAACTTTCCACCCAATTTGTTTTATTTCCACTGTAAATCACCAAGCCTTAATCTTTAGATTTTAAAACAATTTAAATCACTTTATCCAAAGATAAATACTTTAAAATACTTAAAATAAGACTATTTAAAATACTTTATTCAAAATACTAGTTATGAAATTTTAAAATATTTTCCCATGTAAAACTTGAGCCAAAACTAAATTAAAATAAAAGTTATTCTATAAGATATAAATATTAAATAATTATCTTTTAAAACTTAATACTAGTTAAACCTTTAAAATAATTACTACTATAATTAGTTTAAATAACATTTACTTTCAAATTCTAAAAAAAATTAAAATAATAAAATTTCTCTAAAAACATTCTTTTAAAACCACTTTAAAACCTTTAGCTTATACTTGGAAATCTTTCTTTGAAAATATACTCGGCTTTTCAGGGAAATTCACTTTCCTTTCCACACTTTTTAAAAATAAACCACTATTTATTTTTAAACAAAACATCATTTCCTTATAAATTCTCATCCTGAATTTAAAATTTCAAATTATCCTCTGATAAATATTTCACTTGATTTATAAACTTCATTTATAAATTCCATAATCTCATTTTCCTTTAATTCCAGTTTCGAACTCTTAATCGGTTTTCAAATCGATTTTCAAAACTAACTCCATTTTAAAATAGATTGCTTTACTTACCCAAATTTGTTTTAAAACCCATTAATTCCATATTCACTCCTTTATTTAGATTTAAAATCTTATTTAAAATTCAAAATATTAATCTTATACTTAATTTTAAAATTCTCCCCTTTTATTTCTCCCAAACCATTTTAAATCCTCAATTTAAAATAAATTCCTAAATTTTTAAACAATACTACTTAAGTTTTCAAAATTCATTTATTTTCATTTATTAAAAGTCTCTTTCCCCATACTTGGAATTTGCTCGTTAGGATTTCAAAAATCAACTTTTATCCTTTTCCAAATTCCTTCTTTTAATCTATCCAATTCTCTAAAATTATTTTACTTAAAATTCTATACTTTAATTTCCTTCTAAAAGTCCAATTTTTATATTTCTGATATCTTAAAATACCAAAATATATTCGTCCAAACCACAACATTCAATAATTTAAATTACCACTATAATTTATCATAGATTACCAATAAATCATATCATAGAATATGAAATAAATTCAAATATTTGAGGAATCCAGTTGGATCCCTCCAACCTAATTTCCTACATCCACAGATGTTAGCACAATATAAAACACCAATTCCACTTCAAGGTAGAATATCGCGGTATATGTGGTTATCCGCTATTATGCGGGGCGTATAGGGTCTTATCCGCTATATAATGCAGGAAATCAATCACTCCAATATACACATATATATATGTATGTATTTATAACATATCACATTCAAGCTAATAATAAGTTATCAACTCAAGCAAACAATCAATAATTTAAATTTTAACTATTAATATTTAATGGTATTCCGAAAGAGTAAGATTAACTCACCTTTGACTGTGCATGCAACCCATTTCCAATCCGGCTTGCATCCTTTCAGATTTTGACCTTGTATAAACATTTATTCGGTTTATTAATACTTTTGGCTAATCGAACAATCTATTAGCATTTAATAATTTAACTTAAACAAATTCTCCTTTAATAAATTATTTTTGGTGGCTAAAATAACTAGATGAACCAAATAAAAAATTAATTATCTTAATACCTTGTTTTAAAATAAATTATTAAATTTAAAATGTAGGTATGTATATTTATTTTGCTTTTGAAACTACATATACCCTTATAAAAAAAATTATAGATCCAAAATTTTAACTTTTATAAATTCTTCCTTGTGTGTGTGTGTGTATATATATATTAAAAATAGGTATGTGTATGATTATATATATATATATATATTATTTACTGTTTTAAATTAGAACATGCATGGACATACATATTTATTAAAACAAAAATTATTTTATACCTAGCAAAATAATTTTTTTTCTAACATATGTATACACACACACACATATATTAAGTAAAGACATCACTATTTCAAAATTACCAAATTTAAAATTACAGTAAAAAGAATTCCTACTTATCTACGCTAACATACATATATACTTTTAGATTAAATTAAATAGAATAATTAAAAGCAAAAGCCAAATAACTTACTGCTCTCTGGATTGGACCAGACCACCTCGATTACCAAAGAAAAATCGAAATCGTGCCCTTGACTATCGTGACCTCTTCCCCTCTCTAGCGTACTACTACTGCCGATCGCGGCTCTTCAATGTAGCCACTTGTCCCCTTTGATGTCGCCTCGCCGAAAACCCTAGTCGAGCTCAACGCCCTAGAACTGCCTCCACCATAAACTTGTGCGCGCTCGGGAGTACTTTTGTGATGGCGTAGAATCCAGTGCTCGAAAATCGACATCCAATACCTCACTCATATTCGAATGCCGGAATTCAACCGTTGGAGTCAAGTTCGCTTGTAACGTCTTCGGGATTTTCTACTTTCGAACATTGACATTAATACGTCCATTGTATCAACTCCCAAGCAATCGAAGGCCCAAAAACCAAATTGTTAGGGTTAAAGAAAAAGAGGTAGAAGAAGAAAGAAAGAAGCAACAGAAACAATATCAGAATCTCACAATCACGGCGGAAAAACATATAATAGATAAATGAATAATCATTAAATCAAAAGAACTGTACATTTTGTACATTACATCATCAGAGTCAATTTACAACACAACACAACACCACTGGACAATTATATGAACTTGTCCTTACAAGTGGATACATAGCGGAAAAGATAATATCATATGCAAGTGATACGTTTCGCCATCCAGCTCGCCTCTCATCTCCACAGCAACTCCTGAATTCCAGAATGACCTGATAACCTGACTCTATGCTTCCCGTGTGGAAAATTATGGGCACCTAGAGTTTAGAAAGGGAACAATAAACTCAAGGTCAGTCATGGGACTGTCGTGAGATCTTAAAAACAGTTATTTTCACAAAGGAAATAAAAAGAAACCCGCTATGCCTTTGGAAAATGAAACCACCATAAGGGCCTCCCGCCACACACACAATGCAAATGCAGAATTGGAGGAGATTTATCCTTATGATAGTCAAAAATGCTTAATACGCCAAATTCTTTCGATATTATTATTAGTGCATAGTGTAGAAAATATTTTGAAAGTATAATATAAATCTTAGCCAACATACAACCATTATTGTATGCCTACTATAGCTACCATCCAGACAGTGGGGCGCCACCATAAGTAGATGGCAGGTTATACAACTAAAACTGTACAGGGCACGTATTGTTTCTTTGTATTTCCAACAAATGGTCAGGCAAAGGAACTTCCCACACCGAAATGGAACGCCTTTGGAAGGACGCCCCTGAGAACCTAACCGGATCTCTGTTGACACAAGGCCGAGTTACCACACGCTTCTGGGTGCAATGAAGCTGTAACTTGATAACTCCACACAAAAAAGTATGCCATCCCCCGGTCGTTACCGACCTTATCCAAGGATCCTCAACCACAAAGCAACAACCACAAAGTATAATAATTTGTAGCATCAACATAGGTAAAATATCTTGGCTCCATACCATGATATCACCTCTTATCCAGAAGAAAATGGACGTACCCTAGGGGCGCGACCCCTAAAAACCTTGCTGCAACATTCCTGTTTCGACCATTTTCGGGTTGTGAGGCTCGACGAAGTCTCATCCACAAAGCTACACTTTTCACAAAAGTCATTCTTCGATCAACAAATGATCAACAGCACTTCGTATGCCACATTACCAAATTGGGAATGTATCACTAGTAACCATCAACTACATAACCTCTGAGATCGTACGTCCCAGAGAAGGGTGTTAAGCTAAGAGAATAAATTCGCCGTCACCAACAGAAATGTATTCAACAGAAACTAGCTTTACATCTCAAATTGTAACGTTAGACACACATCCATACAAGTTCGTTCCGGGATCGAACGGAACCGAAGGCACTTCCAAAGAAGCCCTTGCAATCCGAATATTCACTAATCATGTCCGGACTTCCCATCAAAAAGGGTGATAAAATCTCTATATCGAGGATCAGCCGATGCAGAGACATTCGACGGTAACCCTTCAGTTTTCGAAAATATCCAGTCTTCAACACCGGTCTTCAAATGCTATCCATTACAACGCGTCACTATTCGGAATGGGATTTATGACCCAAAGGTCCTCTCCCGGCTAAACTGAATAATGAGCGCTTATTTTAAAATAAATGTAGCATTCAAATTCAAGCAAATCACAACAAATGCCCATTTAAAGGTAAATATTGATAGTCGATTATTTAATTATCAATAGATATGCACAACATCACCAGATTCCAAATAATTTCCCAAATTATTTATTTTCCAAAAAAATATATCTTTACAAGATATATTTTTCCACACTTCAACCATTTGAAAACAAATTTCAAATCACTTTTCACCTTTACAACTTTTGAAAACAAATTTCAAATCATTTTCCTTACGCGGAAACACTTCCAAATATTTATTCATTTTCACTGGAAATCTGCCGAGTTCAAATACTTTAAAATAATTTATAACACTTATCCAAAATATATCGAGAAAACACTTTGAAATAAAACTATTTTTCTTTAAACACTTTATTTAAAATATTAGTTATAAAAATATTATACCAATATTACATATAACTTAAGTCCAAACTAATTTTCAAAATAAAATTAGTAGATAGAGTATAACTATTTAAATTACTATTTTCTAAAACAATTATTGATTAAATCATAGAAATAATCATTTCTATATAACCTTAATAAATCTTTACTTTAAGGATTTAAAACAATTTAAGAAGTTAATTTCTCCAAAGTATCCTTTTCAAACCAATTCTAGAATTATATATATATATATATATATATAAATATATATTTCGAAGCCGTTTAGAAATTTTATTCGGCTTTCCAGGGAGAATACACTTTCATTTCAAAATGGTTCATTTAAACTAATTAAATAAATCCTTACCGATTTATTTTAAATTTACATTCCAAATCCGTAAATTTATTTCCACACTTCAAAAATAAATCAATGTTTATTTTTAACAAATTTCCCTTTCCTTTATAAATTCCATGGTGAATTTAAATTTCCAAATATCCACTGATATACGATTTTCAAATCGATTTCAAATATTCACTTACAACAACAATTCAATTTTTTTCAATTAATTTCAAAAACAACCAAATCAAATTCCATATTGATTTTCCAAGAAATTGAACACCAAGTGAATTTCATTCTAATCTCAAATTCAAATCAATTTCTACTAAACCCCAAATCAATTTTCAAATTGATTCCAAATTCGTTTCGGAACACCAAATAGATTTCAAAATGGATTTTCAAAAGATTTAAATTCAATCACCAAAAATCAATTCCCAAATGGGTTTCAAATTTTATTTCCTTTTAAAAAATAAATTCCTTTTAAAGAAAACCAATTCTTTTATTTTTCAAACTCTTTAAAATCCGAATTTTGAATAAATTCTTCAACCTTTGAATCATATTACCCGAAATCCATTTATTAAAGCTTTTCCCTTATTTTGAAATTTTATTCATTAAGATTAAAAATAAAACTTTATTATTTTAGAATTCCTTATTTTAAATTTATCCAATTCTAAAAAATAAATTTTAATACAAACTTTCAACCTAAATTTTCAAAAATCAAATGTTTATTTATTTCCGGTATCCAACGATACCAAAATTTTATTCGGCTAAATTTTAGCCTTCAACGATTTCAATCACAAAGATAATTACACAGCATTATAAATAATCAACACACAACATTGAAACAAATTCAATTATTTGAGGAATCCAGTTGGATCCCTCCAACCTGTTTCCCTCCATCCACAGATGTTAGCATAACACCAATCCCATTTCAAGACGGGATATCGCAGTACACGGGTTTATATAAAATATCATCTGCTATTATGTGGCGCAATAGGGTCTCATCCACTATATAATGCGGGAAATCAACTCCAAGTACATATATAATACCAATTCCACTTCGAGGTGGAATATCGCGGTATATGTGTTTAATATAATAACCTCCGCTTAATATGCGGCCTATAGGGTCTATTTCAATACAACAAATAGCAACCATCATTCAATCAGACAATCAAGCAATTTTAAATATAACTATTTAAATTTAAATCGAGACGAATTCGATTGAGTGAGAAGTTCTCACCTTGCTTCCAATAGCGGTTTCAGCGTTTTATTCCGAATAAAATTAAACGCGCATTTAATTTTATCCAAAATTTACACTACCTCCAATCAATCCCAATCCAGCTCCATCGTGTAATATTCGTCCATACGATTCCAACGCAAGTCGTTTCGTCATTTTTCGACCTCGTATGAACAAGTTACAGCTTTTTCAAGTTTACACAAATTAATATACAATTTATTTTCAATTTTATTTTCAAATTTTTAACCTTCAAATCATCTCAGCTGTCCATTCCACAAACCCTAGATCTAGGCCGCGAGTTTTTGTTTCTTCTTCCTGCAGATTTTCATAGGCACAAGCAACCCATAGTCGCCTCTTTCCATTGAATCATCGCATGAACTACGACGAACTGCACGTCGATCAGCGACCACCATTGCGTAGCCCATCACGCGAGCTACCCACGGCCTCAACATCATCAAGCTCGGCCACCCCCTTGCGTACAAAAACTCGTGCGAACATGAGACATTCTCGGGCATTTTGCCGTTGATTTACTCGACCTTAAACGATCATCACCGTATAGAATCGAAGCTCTCGTTGTGATCTTCATCTTTGTAGTTGGATGTTTTTCACAATTGCTTATGGATTGAGAGAAAATTAGAGAGGAAGTTCCGAGCGTTTATGGCCATTGAAATAAAACTGGCGGCTAGGGTTCTAGCCCTAAGGTTTGAGCAAAAAGGAAAATGTAAGGTCTTTATATAGAAAATTATCAAAACACTATTTATCCGAAAATTTTCCGAACTCCAAACGAAGCGTGCCGCCTGGCGTTTATAATGTTTTACCCCCATTCTGAATGCAATGGAATATATATCGAGAGCCAATTCAATCGTATTTGGAATATAAGTTTCCGAATTGACTATTTAAATTTAAAATTCACTTAAACTGATTTCTACGTGTATTAACTTGCTCCGGACAAACCGTAAATCCGATTGACACAAAATTTGAAATCTTACAATAATTTAGCATTACGGATCCAATGAAACTGGTTTCGTCGAAATCCGAGACTGTTTGGAAAATGGCTATTTTCACTCGTCAATTAAATATTCAAATATTCAATTTCCACAAATTAACTTTTAATTCAATTTTAAAAGTTCTATTACGTCATTCTAACTCCAATATGATTTAACACAACTTTACAAATCAAATTTAATCACATTAAACCCAATTTCCAATTATTTCTGTAATTTCAAATATTAAATTATCGATTTAATTATCCAATTAAATCTAGATATTCAAAATATAATTTATTCGACTTACAAATTTTACTTGTTAATATTTAAAATCAATTAAATATACGAATTTCAAATGACAGAAATTCTGGGTCGTTACAAACTTCCTCCATTAAAAGAATTTCGTCCTCGAAATTGCCAAGTAAGAAAAAGTCTTGAAATCCATCAACCTTTTTTTCAAAAACAAACCGTTCCCACTCGATTTCAGATTCATTTTAATTTCTTAACATTTCCAAAATCCAATGGTTACACTTTTCTAGTTCAATTCCTACATTTTCGTTTCAATTTAGAAATTGACTTTTCGTTAACAAAAAATTTTCAGAAATTTCCAAAATTATTCTAACTCCCAAAATTTACGGAAAATTTTGGCAGAGTCTCCCTTATACGGAGGAGCTTTTGCAATATCACAATATATATATATGTATATATATATATATATATATATATATATATATATATATATATATCGACCCACACGGTCGGAAAACAGAAAAATAGTTCATATTCCTATTTTTATTGCGTAGGCATACATTTTTAGCATTTTTAAGCAAAGCAGTTATTTATTAGCATTTTAGTGTGGCCAAATCCAGCCAACAACAGACCCGGTACCTGTACTTACTCAATTTAAACATGTAAGTGGCATATATAGGAAATTCATTTACATTTCACTAATTTTCAATAGAAAACACGTAGTTTTCATAAGCAACGCAATCAAAATAATTCCCATAAGCAATTTATAAGGTTTCGATACAAATTTTAATTGCTTACAACCAATTCACAATAGTTCACTTTCAATTCAAATTCAATTACATAGCTTTCCATTTATCAATTCAATTTCATTAACACTTAATGAATTATATACAATCAACTAACAATCATATAACAACCAAATCATAACCAACATAACCAAATTATTAAATTTATATTCAATTTGGTTTAACACTTTTAATTTCCAATTTGGTTTAATATCTAATTGACTTTTCTTTCAATTATTCAGTTTTTTTTCAACTTCATTAGCTTCTAATGAATTAACACTTACATTCATTATTCTATATCAATTCTTTTACATTCGGTTGATTAATATTCAATCCATTTATTAATTCGATTGCTAATTCATTTAACAAATAAGGTTGAATTTTTTTTATATAACTCAAGTCCACATCCATTTAATTCACTTTATTATTATACTTCGATACTAAAATCAACTTCATTCAACATCACTTAAGTTATATTCCATTTCAAACATCATTTGTTTAACTTAACTTAAATTTCCTCTTATAAATCCAATTCAGATTCCAATTCTAAAGTAAATTCTATTTAATTCTTACCAAAGTCAAATTTCGTCACTTATTCAAATTCATATCCCGTTTTGCTTAACAGAATTGTTTAACCATTTTATCATTTGGTTTCACTTACATTTTCTCACTTTACAAGTTATACAACTTATTTAAACTTCAAAGTTATTTTATATAATCACTTCAGTTTAATTTCCATTTCGATAGCTTACCTAATCCAAATCAATTTATTTAACCTTCATTTAGTTAAATTTCAAATCATATGTTTTATTATGCCACTCAAATTTATTTCAACTTTACCAAAGTAAAATCTGTGATAACCCAGGTTTTGGACATCTGAAAATGGGTAATTAACTGTTTTGATCAATTGAACAGATAAAATGCTGATAATAAAAGACCTGGATGTGTAAGTAAATTTGGAAATGTAATAAAAAAAATTAGTATAAATATTTGGATAAGTATTTATTTGATAATCTCTTGATTCAATTAATTTTAAATTGGCAAGATTGTTATTTCAAACAATAATAATTATGTGTTGTTTATATATATGTATAAATAAAATTTAAAATAATTATTTACAGGTTGAATTTGTGTTTGTTTATATGTATATATTTTGAATTTAAGTTACATCATATATAATTTTATGTATGAATATAATTTGTTTTATATTAGATTTTATTTATAAATTAAAATAGCTTGTAGATGTATAAATAAGAATAAACATGTTATATAACTAAAATAAAAGTAAGTGATTTTTAAATAAGGATTAAACATAAATTCTTGTATTTAACATTTGGAAAATCCTTATAACATGCAACAAATACACTTGTTATATTAATAATAGGTTTGTACATTTGTAAGCTAAGGGAAAATGTACACTTACAAGTGGCAAAGTTTCTCATTGTAAAATGAAAGAGAAAATAGCCATGCCATTTTTCTCATTTTCCAAACTGATATGAAGAAAATCATCAAATAACAAACTTTTTGAAAAGAAAAAAAAGAAACATGAAAACTGAAACATCTAAGCAGATCAAAGTAAATCCAACATCAGTTTTAAAGCAGGATTTCAAAGTCTTTCAGCTTTACAAGTTTTCAAAGGATCAGATCAACTATGTTTTCAAGCAAGTAGTCAAGTACAGATCATAATTAAATAACAGTTCAATTATCTACTTCCAAGCTCAGTTACAGATTTCGAACCTGCTCTATTCAACTCAAAGACAGGTGAGTCAAACTTGACAAAAACTGTTATACCTTGAACTAGCATGCTATGATCCTATAAGTATAATTTGAATTTAACAGTGCATGTTGCTTAAAATGATTTTAAGTACATAAATGGATGTGAATATTTATATTCATCACTGTGTATAAAAATAAGTCCCTGTTTTATCTGAGACAGTGGGTAGCTTTTAAAATTTAAAATGAATTTGGTTGCATGCTAGTATGATTGAATATAAATGTGTAAATTGCATGTATATATAAGCAAACGTCTGGTGTGAATATATAATTGTGCGCAAGCTGTAAATATTTACTCTGTTTGTTTGGGTTTCCCAGACTTAAAATTTCTGTTTAAAAATCCTTATCTTTTAATTAGTTTCAGATAAGATGAAATTTTTAAATCAAAAGCTGTTTGATTTATCTAGGTTGAGGTTTAAAAATTTAAGGAAGTAAAATAGAAGTTTGTTTGTCTCTGTAAAGCATAAAACATCTGTGCATGTTTGATAAAATCAAAATCCAAACCTTGTAATTTGTAAATTCAGTATGATGAATTGAATTCGTAAACAAATTCATGTTTTTCAACACTAAAATCATTATTTTTAGTAATGGGAATTGAGAGCAGTTCTGGTATGAACTGGAAGTGGGAATGTGATGATTTCTGGTGATCTTGATGGTCTGGAGGTCGGGGGTCTTCTGTGATGATGGAGGGATGATCGGAGTTTGTGGGAAAATTGCTAGGAAGTTGATCAAAGCTTTGTGGCGACGGTGGCCGGCCGAGGAAGTTTGTAACCCTAGTTTTAACTAGGTTAGGTGTTTCGATTTGCACGTCTGCTCTGGTTGACCGAGTTCAACCAAACTCGAGAGGATGGAAGTAAGGAGGTAGGCGATGGTGTGGCCGGAGTTTCAGAGTCGCTAATGGTCGGAGATTCGAGGTCGAGGTGGTTTCCAGGCTTGGATGGATATTCCAGTTTGGGTGTGAAGCTCGTTTCCGATTTTGAGTTATAGTCGAAGGTTTTGGTGATCGGATTCTGGTGAGGGGATGGTCGCCGTCTTGCTCGATGGTGTGGTGTTGGCCAAAGATGGCCGGCGTCGATGTGCATGTGCACGGTGACTTGCATTTCCTGATGAAGTTGGTTTTTGTTGCAGCGGTAGTTGTCTCGTGTTTATCTCGGGTGAATCGAGTTTTAACTCGAAGTAGGTGGAAATTTTGCTCGAAGTAATTCATATGGTTGCTCGGGTATTCAGAGTTGTTCCAGGTTTTATAATTAAACAGCAAACCTGTTTTCTATTTAAAGTTTTAAAAGCAAGTTTAAAAATAAACTAAAAATTTAAAATAAGATTTTAAAAAAGAAAAAAAAATCTGAATTTGAATATGGATTCAAAGTAGTTTGAAATTGAAATTTGAAATAAATAAATTTTAAAAATTTAAATCAGGTTTTGAACAACCTTAAGTGTAATCATATGTGGTCTTGAAATTGAATTGGAAGTTTTAAAAAAAGTGATAAATTAGGAATTTTAAAATGAGTTTAAATCTGGGTTTCAAAAATCTGGAATTAAAATTTGAACTTTTGTTTTTTTAAAAAATAAAATAAGTTTAAATTTAAATCATTTAATTATATTGGAAGGTTAAATGATTTGAAGATTAATGTAAGTAAAGCTTTCAAGGATTTGAGTTTTAAATCTGAAATAAATGGTTCAAGCTGTATCTCAGTTTGAAATTTAAAAGTAATTTTTAAATTGAATTTGTATTTAAAATAACCTGGAATGTTTAGGTGTGTTTATAAATTGATTAGTATTTAAATTGAATTGGAATTTAAATTCCTTTAAACTTATTTTATAAGTGAATGTTTCTTTTAATATATGAGATAATAAGGTTTGAATTGGTTTAAAACCTTGATTAAGTTAAATTTGTATCTTAAGTTTAAAATAAAATTTTAAAGTGGAATTTAAAGTAAATTTGAAAACAAAGTGTTTTTAATACTTTACATAAGTAAGAAATGAATCTTAAATTAAGTTAGAACTTAGGAAATTGGATTCATTTAAATTATTAAGTAAATTTAAATGGGTAATTAATTATTTAATTAATTAATAATGTGGATGATTAATTAAGTAATTAATAATTTTTAAATTGATTAATTAAGATTTGAGATTAATTAATTAAGGTTAATTAATCTATAATTAGGAATTGTTAAGATTAATTGATAATTAACTAATTTGTAATTAATATTGGATAATCTGAGTTAATTACTTAAGAGAAGTAATTAAGGATTATTAATGACGGTCATTAACTTAAGATTATTTAACAATTAATTAATGTAATTAATTTTTAATTAATTAGATTAATTAATTAATGATAATCATTTGTGAAATTATTTATGGTTAATTACTTAACAGAAGTAATTAATGAATTAATTACTTGATGAAATTATTTGGGATAATGTGATTTGTTTAGGTTAATTAATTAAGTTTAATTAATTCAAACACTTGATGATTGATGAAAAATTACTTAATGTAATTAATGGGATTGTAATTACTTAGGGAAGTAATTAATTGATATTTACTGGATGTAATTAAAGATGTTTTAATAATGGAAGTAATTTGGATTTAATTACTTTGTAATTAATCAAGGGATTAATTAGGGAATAAATTAAGGATTAATTTAGCCAATGAAGTAATTAAGGGTAGTTAATTACTGGATATTATTAATCAAGGGTGATTAATAATTATGGTTAAAAATTAATTAATGAGGTAATTAAGGTTAATTACTGTATTTGGTTAAGGGTAAATTAATTTAGGAAATTAATTTAAGGGATAAATAAAATGATATGGGAAGCCTTTGATTAATTGTTATCCCTAATATGTGTTCGTGATGCTATGTGATAAGATATGTTTAATTTAAACTGTGATGATGTGATGAATTACTGTGACATCCTGTATTTAAAAAGTTGAAATGTATTTCACTTGGATAATTTAAGTTAGGATGACATTGGATTCGAAGAGACCGGAGTCGGGTATTAGTAAATACCTGAAACTACTTCGATTCTTAAAAATTGATATGTGAAACTGATAGGCTGAAGTGGAATGATTTAAGTGAATTGGACCATATAATCTAAGTCCTGGCGCTTAGAAATTGCTTTGTGAAATAAGTGATGTCTATAGCAACCTGAGAAGTTGTGATTTGATGTAAGTACCCCGGGTTTATAAGTGTTGCATGTTTTTTTATTCTTGTTAGATGGGTTTACTCACGCTGGTTTCCAGCCTGACCCGGGTGTTACTTTGATGTAATGCTCGGGTCAGACCGAGTATTACAGATTTTTAGGTAAGGACGTTTTGGAGCTTAGGAGGCAGGCTGGATGGCTGGGACGTATGGAGTATTTACTACTGTGTGTAGTATAGTTGGCTTGGACATGTTGTTTTAAACTGTCCGGTGTATTGTAATGGTTATAACTCTGATGTATAATAATATAAAAGTACCGATACAGTCTTCTTTGTAAAACCATTATTTATGTGATATTATATTTTATCCGCTGCGAATGTGAGATTGTGTGTTTCTTTCTGTTCTTCTTCTTCTTTCTCTTTCTTCTTTTCACTAACTAACTGGAAATTTCGGGATCGAAATTACCGGGTCGTTACATTTGGTATCAGAGCTGAAGGTTAAGCAAGAACCTTGGCTCTGTTGGGATCACTCATTAAGGATAGGGTAAGTGATACCCTAGGATGAGTTGAGTATATATAAATATGAGAGAGCGTACTTGTTATTTTCTTACATAAAGGTTTTAAAAATGATTTCAAAAGTAAATGAATCTTATATAAGAGATAGATTATCTATTATATTAAATAAATTGGTTGTAGTATTAATTAAACTAAAGGTAATTAAGAAATAAGTTAATTACCGAATGTGATTAATTAATGATGTAATTAATTTAAAGAAATAATAAATAATATTATTAAAGGCATTTGAATGAAATGATCCTATTTCAAACAAGAGTTGTTTAAAAATTTAAAAGAAATTTGTTTTGAATTAAAACCAAAGGTGGTTTAAAATTTTAAAGTATAACTTAGTATGTAAAAGAAGTTAATATGTATATATGTGAATATACATAATATCAAAGATGGTTTGAGGTAAACTCTAAATATTGAGTTTTAAATTTGGAATTAGAATGATACCCAAAGTGATAAGTTTGAACTTAATAAATGGAAAGATTATTAATGTGAAGTTTAGAATTTGAAATGGAAGTTCAAATTGGGTAAGGTTGACTGGATTAAGTAAATTGAGTTTGACTTGGGAAAAAGTTAAATAAGTTTGAATAATCAACCTGATTTGAAAATTTCAAGATGAAATTGGAGTTTGTGTGATCTCAAAATGGGTTTGAGATCTGGAAATTGGAAATTGATGGATGTTTTAAAATGAATTGGGTGATATCATCCTATTATTATTATTATTAATCTTTAAAAGGTGAATTGGATTTGTTTAAATGAATAAGAAATGGAGTATGGTAATCCATTGTTGGGATAAAAAGGTAAATTGATTTAAAAGAATTGAATCAACATTTGAAGTATTAACTCGAATTTATATAATTCGAGATGGTTTAAAATTTGAAATTTAGTTCAAATTGAATTTGATTTGAATTGATTAAAATTGTGATTGAAGATGTATGAGTATAAGATTCAAATGGAAATTTAAAGTTATTTAAATTGGAATTGGGTCAATTTAAATGAAAGTGGAATTTAAATTGAATTGATGAGAATGGAGATTCGGAAGTGAACAGTTTTGACTCTGGACTATTTTTAATATAAATTGTTTTAATATAAACCTATTTTTTTTCCAAGCTATTTATATATATATATACAACCTTTCTTTTAAAAACCAAACTATCTTCTACTTGTTTTACAATTATTTTTGAAACTGTTTTATAAACTAATTACTATATTTCAACTGTTTTACAAAACTAATTACTATCTTAATATTATTTTGCCATTACCTAAAATTTCTATAATTATTTTAACTTTTCCTAACTATTTTACACCTATTTTACAAACTAGTAATTATTTTCCAACTACTTATCTAATTAAAAAAAAATTCAAGCTATTTTCTAAATAAACTGGTCGGAGTCCAAAATGTTATTGGATAAATACCCAATCGAGATAAGAATAGAAGTGATAATCCAAATAGATTGAAGCAATTGTGAGTAAGTGAATGAAATTTAAAGTGAATGTGAATAGAAGGAGAATTGATTTGGCTAATAACCAATAAAGATAAATACGTAGGGTGTACGTATGTTATTCTATTCGTATAATTATTTAATCCAGATTGGAGCACATATTTTCGAGATAGTTATATCGATCCGAGTGGGATTTTTCACTCGATTTTCGACGGCGAACCTGGATATGGATTATTGATTGGTTCTGGATGTTCTCTATCATAGTTAGGCTATGCAAGGAGAATGACGGTTCCTAATCAAGAAACTAGATCTGTGTCCGCACTAGAAAGTCGAGTGGACGATACTAGTTTGGAAGTGAAATTGTGTGATCGAGTGAGCGATCAGATTGGTATAGCGTACGAATGATATGTGTACATCGTACGGATTTGAATGAAATTGATATTGAAAAGGGTAATCAAATTTGAATATTTGATTTTTGAATAAACAAAGTTATATATCTTTGTTATATAAGATAAAACTCCCCTTGATGAATCTTTTGCCGAAAGAAAATGGTTTTTGGGAGTGTTTGAAGTATAAAGGAGTTTTAAACAAGTTTGAAATGATCCAAAGTTTTTAAAATTTATATATATCTGTATGTATATATATATATGTAAAGGATCATATGAGTATTTTTGAAAAAGGTTTTGGGAACCCATGATTTGGAAAGGCTTTTGGTTTTTGGGTAAAATCAATATTATATTTGGAAAGCCTAGTTTGAGAATTATCGATTTTGGGATAATCGATTTTGTATAAAGGAGTTTTGAATGAGATCATACTAGGTGTATGATTTAAAGATACTATATATGTATAGTATAAAATGTTTTGATGATGCTCTGGGGAAAAAGGCGCTCCCTTGGAATGGGCTTCTCAGAAGTACCACCGGGTGGTGCTGCCTTGAGCCCCAAGGGGGGGTTCTAAAGTTGATCCTGTGAGGAGTCCGGACAAAACTAGTTCCTGAGGATTATTGGGTAGCGAAAGTCGATGGCGCTGATGCCTACAGGGGCATTTGGGTTATGCTGTGACGACGGTGTAACTTGATGTCGCTGCGATCTACTATGGGGACCATAGCGAAAATCGTGTGGAGGATGAGTGTCAACGGTCTACACTTGATTTTGCCGGGAAGGCAACGCAACATCGGTAGACTGCGATCTATGGTCAAGTGGAGTGGAGAAGTTTCATTTTTGGCAACGAAATTCGAGGGCGCTGATGCCTATAGTTATATGGGTTTTAGCTGTGATAGCTACGTAATCCCAGTTATAGCTGCGATCTGTAGCGGGTTCCATGGTGTAATCGTGGGGCGCGGAGGCCTACAGTTATCTGTGGATTTTGTCGGGATGGCAACGTAATCATCGGGTTAACTGCGACCATGGATGGGGGTGATGATTTCCAGAGCATTCTCACCAAAGATATATCCTCTATTTTCAAAAACTGTTTTCTATATTTTCAATAAAATTATTTTCCAAGTATTTTCACTGGGTGTTGAAAATGGGTCTGCTAAGTACTTATAGATTTTCAGTCCTACGCCTGATCAAAGTATGACCGAATTTCTGTGAGAACGATGATGAACTTGTTGCAACATCGAGTTATAAAAGTATTTTTATATAAAAAAAACTATTTTGGCAATATTATATGGATTTTAAAGGTGTTTGAAAAATGATCAAAGAATATTTTAACTGGTTTTAAAATATTTGATAAACTCTGGCTTCGTTCCTTTTCGAGGACGAAAAGATTCAAAAGGGGGAGTAATGTGATAACCCAGGTTTTGGACATCTAAAAATGGGTAATTAACTGTTTTGATCAATTGAACAGATAAAATGCTGATAATAAAAGACCTGGATGTGTAAGTGAATTTGGAAATGTAAAAAAAAATTAGTATAAATATTTGGATAAGTATTTATTTGATAATCTCTTGATTTAATTAATTTTAAATTGGCAAGATTGTTATTTCAAACAATAATAATTATGTGTTGTTTATATATATGTATAAATAAAATTTAAAATAATTATTTACAGGTTGAATTTGTGTTTGTTTATATGTATATATTTTGAATTTAAGTTACATCATATATAATTTTATGTATGAATATAATTTGTTTTATATTAGATTTTATTTATAAATTAAAATAGCTTGTAGATGTATAAATAAGAATAAACATGTTATATAACTAAAATAAAGGTAAGTGATTTTTAAATAAGGATTAAACATAAATTCTTGTATTTAACATTTGGAAAATCCTTATAACATGCAACAAATACACTTGTTATATTAATAATAGGTTTGTACATTTGTAAGCCAAGGGAAAATGTACACTTACAAGTGGCAAAGTTTCTCATTGTAAAATGAAAGAGAAAATAGCCATGCCATTTTTCTCATTTTCCAAACTGATATGAAGAAAATCATCAAATAACAAACTTTTTGAAAAGAAAAAAAAGAAACATGAAAACTGAAACATCTAAGCAGATCAAAGTAAATCCAACATCAGTTTTAAAGAAGGATTTCAAAGTCTTTCAGCTTTACAAGTTTTCAAAGGATCAGATCAACTATGTTTTCAAGCAAGTAGTCAAGTACAAATCATAATTAAATAACAGTTCAATTATCTACTTCCAAGCTCAGTTACAGATTTCGAACCTGCTCTATTCAACTCAAAGACAGGTGAGTCAAACTTGACAAAAACTGTTATACCTTGAACTAGCATGCTATGATCCTATAAGTATAATTTGAATTTAACAGTGCATGTTGCTTAAAATGATTTTAAGTACATAAATGGGTGTGAATATTTATATTCATCACTGTGTATAAAAATAAGTCCCTGTTTTATCTGAGACAGTGAGTAGCTTTTAAAATTTAAAATGAATTTGGTTGCATGCTAGTATGATTGAATATAAATGTGTAAATTGCATGTATATGTAAGCAAACGTCTGGTGTGAATATATAATTGTGTGCAAGCTGTAAATATTTACTCTGTTTGTTTGGGTTTCCCAGACTTAAAATTTCTGTTTAAAAATCCCTATCTTTTAATTAGTTTCAGATAAGATGAAATTTTTAAATCAAAAGCTGTTTGATTTATCTAGGTTGAGGTTTAAAAATTTAAGGAAGTAAAATAGAAGTTTGTTTGTCTCTGTAAAGCATAAAACATCTGTGCATGTTTGATAAAATCAAAATCCAAACCTTGTAATTTGTAAATTCAGTATGATGAATTGAATTCGTAAACAAATTCATGTTTTTCAACACTAAAATCATTATTTTTAGTAATGGGAATTGAGAGCAGTTCTGGTATGAACTGGAAGTGGGAATGTGATGATTTCTGGTGATCTTGATGGTCTGGAGGTCGGGGGTCTTCTGTGATGATGGAGGGATGATCGGAGTTTGGGGGAAAATTGCCAGGAAGTTGATCAGAGCTTTGTGGCGACGGTGGCCGGCCGAGGAAGTTTGTAACCCTAGTTTTAACTAGGTTAGGTGTTTCTATTTGCACGTCTGCTCTGGTTGACCGAGTTCAACCAAACTCGAGAGGATGGAAGTAAGGAGGTAGGCGATGGTGTGGATGGAGTTTTAGAGTCTCTAATGGTCAGAGATTCGAGGTCGAGGTGGTTTCCAGGCTTGGATGGATATTCCAGTTTGGGTGTGAAGCTCGTTTCCGATTTTGAGTTATAGTCAAAGGTTTTGGTGATCGGATTCTGGTGAGGGGATGGTCGCCGTCTTGCTCGATGGTGTGGTGTTGGCCAACGATGGCCGGCGTCGATGTGCATGTGCACGGTGACTTGCTTTTCCTGATGAAATTGGTTTTTGTTGCAGCGGTAGTTGTCTCGTGTTTATCTCGGGTGAATCGAGTTTTAACTCGAAGTATGTGGAAATTTTGCTCAAAGTAATTCATAAGATTGCTCGGGTATTCAGAGTTGTTCCAGGTTTTATAATTAAACAGCAAACCTATTTTCTGTTTTATGTTTTAAAAGCAAGTTTAAAAATAAACTAAAAATTTAAAATAAGATTTTAAAAGAGAAAAAAAATCTGAATTTGAATATGGATTCAAAGTAGTTTGAAATTGAAATTTAAAATAAAATAAATTTTAAAAATTTAAATCAGGTTTTGAACAACCTTAAGTGTAAGCATATGTGGTCTTGAAATTGAATTGGAAGTTTTAAAAAAAGTGATAAATTAGGAATTTTAAAATGAGTTTAAATATGGGTTTTAAAAATCTGGAATTAAAATTTGAACTTTTGTTTTTTTTAAAAATAAAACAAGTTTAAATTTAAATCATTTAATTATATTGGAAGGTTAAATGATTTGAAGATTAATGTAAGTAAAGCTTTCAAGGATTTGAGTTTTAAATCTGAAATAAAAGGTTCAAGCTGTATCTCAGTTTGAAATTTAAAAGTAATTTTTAAATTGAATTTGTTTTTAAAATAACCTGGAATTTTTAGGTGTGTTTATAAATTGATTAGTATTTAAATTGAATTGGAATTTAAATTCCTTTAAACTTATTTTATAAGTGAATGTTTCTTTTAATATATGAGATAATAAGGTTTGAATTGTTTTAAAACCTTGATTAAGTTAAATTTGTATCTTAAGTTTAAAATGAAATTTTAAGTGGAATTTAAAGTAAATTTGAAAACAAAGTGTTTTTAAAATACTTCACATAAGTAAGAAATGAATCTTAAATTAAGTTAGAACTTAGGAAATTGGATCATTTAAATTATTAAGTTAATTTAAATGGGTAATTAATTAATTAATTAATAATGTGGATGATTAATTAAGTAATTAATAATTTTTAAATTGATTAATTAAGATTTGAGATTAATTAATTAAGGTTAATTAATCTATAATTAGGAATTGTTAAGATTAATTGATAATTAATTAATTTGTAATTAATATTGGATAATCTGAGTTAATTACTTAAGAGAAGTAATTAAGGATTGTTAATGAAGGTCATTAACTTAAGATTATTTAACAATTAATTAATGTAATTAATTTTTAATTAATTAGATTAATTAATTAATGATAATCATTTGTGAAATTATTTATGGTTAATTACTTAATAGAAGTAATTAATGAATTAATTACTTGATGAAATTATTTGGGATAATGTGATTTGTTTAGGTTAATTAATTAAGTTTAATTAATTCAAACACTTGATGATTGATGAAAAATTACTTAATGTAATTAATGGGATTGTAATTACCTAGGGAAGTAATTAATTGATATTTACTGGATGTAATTAAAGATGTTTTAATAATGGAAGTAATTTGGATTTAATTACTTTGTAATTAATCAAGGGATTAATTAGGGAATAAATTAAGGATTAATTTAGCCAATGAAGTAATTAAGGGTAGTTAATTACTGGATATTATTAATTAAGGGTGATTAATAATTATGGTTAAAAATAATTAATGAGGTAATTAAGGTTAATTACTGTATTTGGTTAAGGGTAAATTAATTTAGGAAATTAATTTAAGGGATAAATAAAATGATATGGGAAGCCTTTGATTAATTGTTATCCCTAATATGTGTTCGTGATGCTATGTGATAAGATATGTTTAATTTAAACTGTGATGATGTGATGAATTACTGTGACATCCTGTATTTAAAAAGTTGAAATGTATTTCACTTGGATAATTTAAGTTAGGATGACATTGGATTCGAAGAGACCGGAGTCGAGTATTAGTAAATACCCGAAACCACTTCGATTCTTAAAAATTGATATGTGAAACTGATACGCTGAAGTGGAATGATTTAAGTTAATTGGACCATATAATCTAAGTCCTGGCGCTTAGAAATTGCTTTGTGAAATAAGTGATGTCTATAGCAACCTGAGAAGTTGTGATTTGATGTAAGTACCCCGGGTTTATAAGTGTTGCATGTTTTTGTATTCTTGTTAGATGGGTTTACTCACGCTGGTTTCCAGCCTAACCCGGGTGTTACTTTGATGTAATGGTCGGGTCAGACCGAGTATTACAGATTTTCAGGTAAGGACGTTTTGGAGCTTAGGAGGCGGGCTGGATGGCTGGGACGTATGGAGTATTTACTACTGTGTATAATATAGTTGGCTTGGACATGTTGTTTTAAACTGTCCGGTGTATTGTAATGGTTATAACTCTGATGTATAATAATATAAAAGTACTGATACAGTCTTCTTTGTAAAACCATTATTTATGTGATATTATATTTTATCCGCTGTGAATGTGAGATTGTGTGTTTCTTTCTGTTCTTCTTCTTCTTTCTCTTTCTTCTTTTCACTAACTAACTGGAAATTTTGGGATCGAAATTACCGGGTCGTTACAAAATCTTTATTATTTCATATTATAAGTCCAAAACTTGATTACTTATATTCAACAATTACAACTTGGATTTTAAATTTTCAAATTTGTTTATCACAACAAAACTTCAATTTCCAATTTACTATGGTAGCAAATCCATCACACAGAAACTTGAAAATGATACTGATGATGCCGCAATCATCACCCTTATTATTTTCCAGCAACAGTAGCAAATTCAGTGCTTAATATTCTTTCAAAATTTCCCTTTTACTTATAACTCACATTTATAAGTCTTTTCCTTATAGAATTTCACTATTCCACTTCACATACATAAGATTATTCCAAATTGATTTATCTTACTTAATAACATCTTTAACTTTGAAAACAACTTTCAAAATATACGAGATTCAAAACTTTCGAATTCATAGTCCAAATTCATTTTTATTTACAACTCATATTTATAAATATATTCGTATAGTTTCACTTCTTATATATATAAGATTATTTCACAATTGTAAATCACATTAATTATAATTCCATACTTAATAATTCATTTGCTTATACAATTATTCTTTTACAATTGTTGTTTTTATTTAGATTATTCAAACATCTTTTAATTAACTTATATATATTCTTACATTTTCAACAACCAAACAATCAATTTATATACACTTTAATAATTTCTGAAAAATTATTTCCTTTATATACAAAATAGTTTTGGGTAAAATTATTTCATTTACCCTATTTAAAATGATACTATGTCGACTTGTCTCGTTTAAGCGTTTAGAAATCCCTATCGATAATATGGCATCCCACATACCGACCGGAATTCACAAACAACTCAACGGATATGCAAACACAATATAAAACATTTTTATATTTACTAACAAATACGCTCTCGTATCTATGATTTCACTCACACTCATTCTAGAGTACTACCGACTCTATCTCTAATGAGTAACACCCATCAGAGCCAAGGTTGTCGCTTAACCAAATGCTCTGATACCACATGTAACGTCTTCGAGATTTTCGACTTCAGAAAATTGACATTAATAAGTCCACTGTATCAACTGCCGAGCAATCAAAGGCCCAAAAACCGAATTGTTAGGGTTAAAGAAGAAGAGGTAGAAGAAGAAAGAAAGAAGCAACAGAAACAATATCAGAATCTCATAATCGCAGCGGAACAACATATAATAGATAAATGAATAATCCTTAAATCAAAAGAACTGTACATTTTATACATTACATCATCAGAGTCAATTTACAACACAACACAACACCACTGGACAATTCTATGAACTTGTCCTTACAAGTGGATACACAGCGGAAAAGATAATATCATATACAAGTGATATGTTTCGCCATCCAGCTTGCCTCTCATCTCCACAGCAACTCCTGAATTTCAGAATGACCTAATAACCTGACTCTAGGCTGCCCGTGTGGAAAATTATGGGCACCCAAAGTTTAGAAAGGGAACAATAAACTCCAGGTCAGTCATTGGACTGGTGTGAGATCTTAAAAACAATTATTTTCACAAAGGAAATAAAAAGAAACCCTCTATGCTTATGGAAAATGAAACCACCATAAGGCCTTCTGCCACACACACAATGCAAACGCAGAATTAGAGGAGATTTCTCCTTATGATAGTCAAAAATGCTTAATACGCCAAATTCTTTCGATATTATTATTGGTGCATAGTGTAGAAAACATTTCGAAAGTATAATATAAATCTTAGCCAACATACAACCATTATTGTATGCCTACTATAGCTACCATCCAAACAGTGGGGCGCCACCATATGTAGATAGCAGGTTATACAACTAAAACCGTACAGGGCGCGTATTGTTTCTTTGGATTTCTAACAAATGGTCAGGCAAAGGAACTTCCCGCACCGAAATGGAACGGCTCTGGAAGGACGCCCCCGAGAACCTAACCGGATCTCTGCTGACACAAGCCCAAGTTACCACACGCTTCTGGGTGCAATGAAGCTATAACTTGATCACTCCACACAAAAAAGTATGCCATCCCCCGGTCTTTACCGACCTTTATCCGAGGATCCTCAACCATAAAGCAACGACCACAAAGTATAATAATTTGCAGCATCAACATAGGTAAAATATCTGGGCTCCATACCATGATATCACCTCATATCCAGAAGAAAATGGACATACCCTAGGGGCGTGAACCCTAAAAACCTTGCCGCAACATTCCTGTTTCAACCATTTTCGGGTTGTGAGGCTCGACAAAGTCTCGTCCACAAAGCTACGCTTTTCACAAAAGTCATGCTTCGATCAACAAATGATCAAGAGCACTTCGTATGCCACATTACCAAATTGGGAATGTATCACTAGTAACCATCAACTACATAACCTCTGAGCTCGTACGTCTCAGAGAAGGGTGTTAAGCTAAGAGAATAAATTCTCCGCCACCAACAGAAATATAATCGACAGAAACTAGCTTTACATCTCAAATTGTAACGTTAGACACACATCCATACAAGTCCGTTCCGGGATCGAACGGAACCGAAGGCACTTCCAAAGAAGCCCTTGCAATCCGAATATTCACTAATCATGTCCAGACTTCCCATCACAAAGGGTGATAAAATCTCTATATCGGGGATCAGCCGATGCAGAGACATTCGACGGTAATCCTTCCTTTTTCGAAAATATCCAGTCTTCAACACCAGTCTTCAAATGCTATCACGCATCACTATTCGGAATGGGATTTATGACCCAAAGGTCCTCTCCCGGCTAAACTGAATAACGTGCGCTTATTTTAACATAAGTGTAGCATTCAAACTCAAGCAAATCACAACAAATGCCCATTTAAAGGTAAATATTGATAGTCGGTTCTTTAACTACCAATAGATATGCACAACATCACCAGATTCCAAATAATTTCCCAAATTATTTATTTTCCAAAAAAAAAATCTTTACAAGATATATTTTTCCACGCTTCAACCATATGAAAACAAATTTCAAATAACTTTTCACCTTTACAACTTTTGAAAACAAATTTCAAATCATTTTCCTTACGTGGAAACACTTCCAAATATTTATTCATTTTCACTGGAAATCTGCCGAGTTCAAATACTTTAAAATAATTTATAACACTTATCCAAAATATATCGAGAAAACACTTTGAAATAAAACTATTTTTCTTTAAACACTTTACTTAAAATATTAGTTATAAATATATTATACCAATATTACATATAACTTAAATCCAAACTAATTTTCAAAATAAAATTAGTAGATAGAGTATAACTATTTAAATAACTTTTTTCTAAAACAACTATTGATTAAATCTTAGAAATAATCATTTCTATATCAACTTAATAAATCTTTACTTTAATGATTTAAAACAATTTAAGAAGTTAATTTCTCCAAAGTATCCTTTTCAAAACCAATTCTAGAATTATATATATATATATATATATATATATATATATATATATATATTTCGAAGCCATTTAGAAATTTTATTCGGCTTTCCAGGGAGATACACTTTCATTTCAAAATGGTTCATTTAAACCAATTAAATAAATCCTTACCGATTTATTTTAAATTTACGTTCCAAATCCGTAAATTTATTTCCACACTTCAAAAATAAATCAATGTTTATTTTTAAACAAATTTCTCTTTCCTTTATAAATTCCGTGGTGAATTTAAATTTCCAAATATCCACTGATATACAATTTTCAAATCAATTTCAAATATTCACTTACAACAATAATTCAATTTTTTTCAATTGATTTCAAAAACAACCAAATCAAATTCCATATTGATTTTCCAAGGAATTAAACACCAAGTGAATTTCATTCTAATCTCAAATTTAAATCAATTTCTGCTAAACCCTAAATCAATTTTCAAATTGATTCCAAATTCTTTTCCAAACACCAAATAAATTTCAAAATGGATTTTCAAAAGATTTAAATTCAATTACCAAAAATCAATTCCAAAATGGGTTTCAAATTTTATTTCCTTTTAAAAAATAAATTCCTTTTAAAGAAAACCAATTCTTTTATTTTTCAAACTCTTTAAAATCCGTATTTTGAATAAATTCTTCAACCTTTGAATCATATTACCTAAAATCCATTTATTAAAGCTTTTCCCATATTTTGAAATTTTATTCAATAAGATTAAAATAAAACATTATTATTTTAGAATTCCTTCTTTTAAATTTATCCAATTCTCCAAAATAAATTTTAATATAAACTTTCAACCTAAATTTTCAAAAATCAAATTTTTATTTATTTCTGGTATCCAACGATACCAAAATTTTATTCGGCTAAATTTTAGCCTTCAACGATTTCAATCACAAAGATAATCACACAGAGATTATAAATAATCAACAGACAATATTGAAACAAATTCAATTATTTGAGGAATCTAGTTGGATATCCCCAACCTATTTCCCTGCATCCATAGATGTTAGCACAATACCAATCCCGTTTCAAGACGGGATATCGCGGTACATGGTTTATATAAAATATCATCCGCTATTATGCGGCGCAATAGGGTCTCATCCGCTATATAATGCGGGAAATCAACTCCAAGTACATATATAATACCAATTCCACTTCAAGGTGGAATGTCGCGGTATATGTGTTTAATATAATAACCTCTGATTAATATGCGGCGTATAGGGTGTATTTCAATACAAAAAATAGCAACCATCATTCAATCACACAATAAAGCAATTTTAAATTTAACTATTTAAAATTTAAATCGAAACAAATTCGATTGAGTGAGAAGTTCTCACCTTGCTTCCAATAGCGGTTTCAGCGGTTTATTCCAAATAAAATTAAACGCGCATTTAATTTTACCCAAAATTCACACTAGCTCCAGTCACTCCCATTCCGGCTACATCGCGTAGTATTTGTCCATACGATTCTAACGCAAGTCGTTTCATCATTTTTCGACCTCGTATGAACAAGTTACAGCTTTTTAAAGTTTACAAAAATTAATGTACAATTTATTTTCAAATTTATTTTCAAATTTTTAACCTTCAAATCATCTCAGCCGTCCATTCCACAAACCCTAGATCTAGGCCGCGATTGTTGTTTCTTCTTCCTCCAGATTTTCATAGGCACAAGCATCCCATAGCCGCCTCTTGCCATTGAATCATCGCACGAACTACGACGAACTGCACGTCGATCAGCGACCACCATTGCGTAGCCCATCACGCGAGCTACCCACGGCCTCAACATCATCAAGCTCGGCTACCCCCTTGCGTATAAAAACGCGTGCAAATGTGAGATATTCTCCGGCATTTTGCTGTTGATTTACTCGACCTTAAATGATCATCATCGTATAGAATCGAAGCTCTCGTTATGATCTTCATCTTTGTAGTTGGATGTTTTTCACAATTGCTTATGGATTGAGACAAAATTGGAGAGGAAGTTTCGAGCGTTTATGGCCATTGAAATAAAACTGGCGGCTAGGGTTCTAGCCCTAAGGTTTAAGCAAAAAGGAAAATGTGAGGTCCTTATATAGAAAATTGCCAAAACACTATTCATCCAAAAAAATTCCGAATTCCAAGCATGCCGCCTGGCATTTATAATGTTTTACCCCCATTCCGAATGCAATGGAATATATATATCGGTAACCAATTCGATCGTATTTGGAAGATAGGTTTCCGAATCGACTATTTAAATTTAAAATTCACTTAAACCGATTTCTACGCGTTTTAACTTGCCTCGGACAAACCTTAAACCCGATTGACACGAAATTTGAAATCTTACAATAATTTAACATTACGGATCCAATGAAACTATTTTCGTCGAAATCCGAGACTGTTTGAAAAATGGCTATTTTCACTCGTCAATTAAATATTAAAATATTTCATTTCCATAAATTAACTTTTAATTCAATTTTAAAAGTTCTATAACATCATTCTAACTCCAATATGATTTAATACAACTTTTCAAATCAAATTTAATCACATTAAACCCAATTTCCAATTATTTCTGTAATTTCAAATATTAAATTATCGATTTAATTATCCAATTAAATCTAGATATTCGAAATATAATTTATTCGACTTACAAATTTTACTTGTTAATATTTAAAATCAATTAAATATACGAATTTCAAATGACAGAAATTCTGGGTCGTTACATCGCTGGAGCCTATGGCAACATTAAGTGATAACAACACAATGGAAACAAAATGAATATTTCATTGATATACAAGACATGGATGCAACATAGATACAACATTCATTACAACAACGACCACCAACATCAGAGCACAATGTATATGATACAACAATAGAACAATAACACACGGCGGAACAACAACACGGTCTTCAAAAGAATCCAACATAAGCACCTTCAATCCAAAACTTCAAAGCTCCAAACCAAAAAGCTCGAAAAGACTACCAAACCAAAAGCTTCAAAGATTTCCAAATCTACCTCTACTATCCGATCTAACTCCAGAACATGGATAACCTGACTCTAGGCTGCCCATATGGAAAATTATAGGCACTCAGAGTTTAGAAAGGGTACAATAAACTCCGGGTCTATCATGGGGCGGGTATGAGTAAAACAAAAAACAGTCGTTTGAGCACAAAAAAATTACAAAAAGAAATCCGTTCATACTTTTTGAAAATGAAACTACCATAAGGTCTCCTACCAAACACACAATCAATCGCACACTTAGGGAAGGTTTCTCCTTATTATAGTCAAACATGCTTGATACGCAAAAATCCTTTTGATATTATTATTTGTGCATAGTGTAGAAAACATTTCAAAAGCATAATATTAATCTTAGCTAGCATACTACCATTATAGTATACCTACTATAGCTACCATGTTAAATGGCAGGTTCTACTACTAAAACCGTACAGGGCTCGTATTGAGTGATTGGATTTCCAACAAATGGCCAGGCTAAGGAACTTCCTTTTCGAATGGGTACGCCTCTAGAGGGATGCCCCGAGAACCTAACCGGATCTCTACCAACACAAGGCCGGGTTACCTCTGTAACTAGGTAACTAACTATCATGTGTATGCCTTCCCCGGTCGTAACCAACCTTTATCCGGGGCCCCAAAACAACAACCAACAACCACATAAGTTAAATATCTGGACTCCATACCAGAATACCACTTTTTATCCAAAAGAAAATGCACATACCCTAAGGGGCGCAACCCCCGTAACCTTCCCGCATCCTCCCTGTTTCGACCATTTTCGAGGCGTGAGGTTCGATGAATGTCCCATAAAGCTACACTTTTTACAAAAGTTATGCTTCGATCAACCAATGATCAGCACTTAGCATTCCATATTACCAAACTGGGAATATATCACTAGTAACCATCAACTACATAACCTCAGAGCTCGTATGTCTCAGAGAAGGGTGCTAAGCTAAGAGAATAAATTCTCCACTACTAGATAGAAATGTATTTGATAGAAATCAGCTTTACATCTCAAAGTGTAATGTAAGACATACATCTATACAAGTCCATCCTGGGTCTGAATGGAACCGAAGGCACTTCGTCCAATTAAGGAAGAAGTCCTTGCAAATTTGGATATCCACAATCCCGATCGGACTCCCCATTACGTATGGAGATCTCTATACCGGAGCAACTCAGTGCAGAGACAATCGACAGGTAATCCTTTCGTTCTCGAAAATACCCGGTCTTCAACCACTTTCTTCAAATGCACTCCCATTTCATTGTATCATTATTCGAAATGGGTTTTATGACTCAATGTCCTCTTCCGGCTCAACCGAATAATGAGCGCTTATTTAAAAAAAAAGTGGGTACACAAGTCACAACAAATTTTCATTTACAATCTTTTAAATAAAAGATTCACACTAAAGAGTCGATGTGGTTTTCGGGTAACCATTTGGAATCCGACCGCTGGTCGCATCGAAATTCAAATGCCATTTTAAGGGCCAACAAGTTTTACTTCAATTCAGAAGTTCACAATCACATAGCAATATGCCACAGATATCACAGCTCAAAACAAAGTAATACATATCACAAAGTATCACAAATCACATATCAGAGAAATCAACCAATCCAAGACATTCAATAATAATCCAATCATCTATAAGCAAGATGAATCAGTCGCTCAATTCTCAATTAATTCAATTTAATTTTCAAATAAATTAAATTAATTATTTTAATTACTTTTAAATCCTGCTTAGTTATCTTTAAGTAATTACAATTATATTAATTAATTAAAATTAATTAGTCACATAATTACTTTCATTAATTATCCTTAATTAATGATTAATTATCCTCAATTATTAATTAATTATACTTTAATTATTAATTAATTAACCTTTAATCATTTTTTAATTAACCTTTAATCATCAATTAAGAAATTAATCAATTATTCTTTAATTACTAACATTAAGTAATTATCCTTCAAGTAATTACCTTTTAATTACTTTCATTAATTAATTAACCTTTAATTACTTAAGATCATAATTAATTAAAAGATAAACCATTTATCTTTATTAATTACTTTAATTATCATTTAAATCTTATTAATAACCTTTGGAATTAATTATCGTTAACCAATTAACTTAGATCTTTAAGTTAATTTACTTTTAAAACATTTTTTCTTCTTAATTGACCACTTCATTACATTATTAAGTTTGATTAACTTTAAAATAAAGGTTATATATATTAAACTTAATTAATTTAAAAATAATTTATTTTTAAAACTTTTAATTAATCCCAACTTAAATACACATTCATTATTTAAAAAGAATTGGTAAAAGAATTGTTTAAATTGACTAAGTTTAATTTTTATAGGAAAAAACTTGTTATTTTCTTTTTCAAACACTTGATATCATAAAAAAACCCATGCCCAACCACTATTCTCCCCGAGCTCAACCCCGAGCAACTCGCGTCCTTATTTCCTTCGAGGTAACCCACCATCGTTCTTGAGCTAATACCAAAGCGACTTTTCTTCCTCGATCACCCAACATAACAACCAGATACCCAAACACCCCGTGCACATGCACAAGTGCTCCGACGAACTCTGATCAACCTCGCTGTCACCAATGAGTCGTCGACGATCTAGTTAAGCCCTTAGACCACCCAGATCGACGAACTCACATGCAAATCGAAATCGAGCAACTTGGAGCTCTACTGGAACAAAACCAGACCACCCAAGATCACCTCGTTAAATCACCTCAGGTCATCAGACCCTATGCCACTTTGACCAACGATTCACCGAAGATCCACGCTTCGACTTCCCTATGTCCGGTCAATTCCGGTGCACTGACGATAACATAGCGACCCAAATTCCGGCGTCGACCAAAAACTAGGTTTAAACCCTAAACCTTCATCGTACCGCCTCCTCGATGAATTATAAATTCACCAGTACCACTAAGCATGCTCCATCCATGATCGCGACAACCAACTCTTCAACGATGGTCAGAATTTGATGAATCTTACGATTCCATTCATCCACGTATTTCTCACTCGATACCAAACTAAAAATCTTGAATTTATTGTTAAAAATCATGGTTTACAAAGACGAATCGGATGATATAGATGAATCAAGAAATTATGATACTCGAATTTAGATATGATTTTGAATTTTATTATTTATCTTCTTCCCGATCAAAATTATCTTCAAATTCTTCCTAAAAATATTTTTAAAATTTATGTCTTGTTATTTCGAACATATCTTATTTACACACTTAAGTCTAAAAAGAATTAGAAGAAGACAAATCGATTTCTAAACTTATTTATGAAGTCTATAACCTGGAACAGAGCTTATACCCAAACATGCATACCTTATTTTCATGTGTATATATATATATATATATATACATGCAGGCATACTTACATCTATACAAACATTTCACAATCATACTGCAAGTATTTATCACAGGAAAATCAAGATATATATATATATATATATATATATATATATATTTTAGAGTTCACTCACAATTCTTTTAAAAGAGGCAAAAGAACAGAGCCTGGGAGTTTTGATTTTGATTTCCTTTTTAAAAAACTGGAGATGACTTTGTTATGGAAGTTGTACTCCGATTGTTTGACGTGTTCTTTGAAAACTGGATCTTGCTTGATCTTTGTTTGTTATCTTGCTTTTAAATCAGGTTGAATGAGTTGAATCTTGGGCTCAGGTTGAAATTTGAGATAGTTGTTGTTGTTGTTTTGTTTGTTTCTCAGGTTTTTAATTTTGTTTTTCTGATTTTGAAAGTGAAGGTAAAAGAAAAATGAAAGTGTATGAGTAGGAATTCTTATAGCCTTGTTTTCTTAATTTTAAAATGAAAATAAAAATAATTGACACTTGTCTTTACATGAATTAAATTAGTTACACTTGTTATCTTCCATGTTTAAAACACTTACATTTGTAATTTGCATGATAACTATGTCTTTTATATAATTTATATATTATATTATATTTAACATATATATATATATATATGTTTTATTAATTTTTATTCTATTTCAAATTTAATAAATATATTTCCTTTATTTATATAGATAACTTTAGATAAAAAGGATTTAAAATTATACACAAATAAAAAAAATCACATATATTATTTTTAAATCCAAATATTTTTAAGATATTTATACTTGAATTTCAAATTCAAAATTCTATTCACAATATATACAACACACACATACATACACAATACATATCTTATTTGGTTTTAACAAAATTCAAATTAGTTCCAGAATTTATAATAATTACTAAATTGGATTTGATTTAAAAACGGGATCGTTACAGATTCCCCCCAAGAAAATTTCGTCCTTGAAATTTGAAAGACAAGGAGGCAAACAAAGAACATATGCTCATATAAAAAGATAAAGAAATGGCTTACCATATTAAGCCGAAATATCCTCTCTACACTTGGGATAGGACTTCTGCATGCTTTCCTTTGTTTTCCAAGTACAATCATTTGGATATCTATTCCATTGAATTTCCAACAATTTCACCATTTTATTCCTCAACTTCTTTTCATCTCGATCAATAATTTTCAATGGTTCTATTTTCACTGTCAAATTAGGTGTGATCTCCAAATCCTGCTGAGCGGCCTCCTCAATGATATGATCTGGGTCGTGCACATATTTTCGAAGGTGAGAAACATGGAACACATCATGTATGCTAGCTAACCAATTAGGTAACTGTACTCGATAAGCCAAAGGACCAATCCTCTCAAGTATAGGAAAAGGACCTATGTATCGCGATGCCAGCTTACCAGTTTTGCTAAATCTCAAAATTCCACGCATTGGAGAAACCTTTAAGAAAATAGAATCTCCAATCTAGAATTCTAAAGTTCTTCTCTGGCGATCAGCATAACTTTTCTGTCGACTCTGAGCAGTTTTCAATTTCTTTCGAATAAAATCAACCTTCTCAGTAGCTTCCCTTATCATGTCTGGGCCAAGAACAAGCCTATCACCCGCTCAATCCAAACGCAGGTGATCTACAAGGATGACCATACAACGCTTCGAAAGGAGCCATTCTAATACTGGCATGATAAATATTATTATATGAAAATTCAACCAGATGCAAATGGTCCTCCTATGAACCTCCAAAATCAAGAATACAATCATGATAAAGATCTTCCAAGATTCGATTTATTCTTTTTGTTTGCCCATCATACTGCAGATGGTAAGCAGTACTGAAGTTCAACTTGGTTCCTAGTGCGGCTTGAAATGCCTCCCAAAATCTGCTAGTGAAGATCGGGTCACGACCACTCACTATACTACTCGGTGTTCCATGGAGAAGAACAATTTCTTTTACATACAGCTCTACCAAACTTGCTGCTGTTCGAGTGGATTTTGCTGGGATAAAGTGGGCATTCTTGATCACATGATCCATAATAACCCACATCGCCTCATTACCCTTCCGAGTTCGTGGCAAATCATATATGAAATCCATAGATACTTGATCCCATTTCCATTTAAGCACTTCCAATGGTTGGAGTAAACCCACCATCTTCATTTGATCACTCTTTATTTGTTGACAAGTTGCAGATCGACTAACATAAATGGATATATCTCTCTTCATCATTTTCCACCAGAAAGTCCTCTTAATATCTCGATACATCTTATTAACCCCTGGATGGATACTAAGCTTGTACTTGTGACACTCGTCCAATACTTCTCGTTTGAGATCTGGGATGTCAGGAACACAAATCCTCCCTTTTAACCTTATAATTCCACTACTATCAATTTCAAAACTGGAATCTTCACCTCGACATATTCTTCTATAAATTTCTCGGAGAAACTTGTCTTTTTTCTGCTTACTAGCAATCTTCTCAAGAAGAGTAGGAGTAACAGCAAGATAAGCAAGAACATCATGTCTTCTACTCAAAGCATCGGCTACCACGTTGGCCTTACCCAGTGTATACTGAATATCCAGGTCGTATGACGCTAGGAATTCCAACCAACGTTGATGTCTTAGATTCAAATCCTTCTGGTAAAGAGGTATTTCAAAGATTTATGGTAGGTAAACAATTCAAATTTTTCACCCAGAAGATAATGACACCAGATTTTTAAAGCAAAGATAAATGCCAAAAGCTCAAAATCATGGGTCGGGTAGTTTTTCTCATGTGGTCGCAATTGTCTACTCGCGTAGGCAATCGCTCTACCCTCTTGCATTAGAACAGCACCCACACCTTCACCACATGCATCTGTGTAAACAGATAAACCTTGATTCCCGTTAATAATAGCAAGAACGGGAGCAGTGGTCAACCTTTTCTTCAACTCTAGGAATGCTTCCTCGCACTTCGGAGGCCAATTAAATTTGGCATTCTTCATAGTCAGCTTAGTTAACGGACTGGCTAACTTAGAGAAATCCTAGACAAACTTTCGGTAGTATCCGGCTAATCCCAGAAAACTTCTGACCTCCTTCAGAGTTGTGGGTTGCTTCCAATCTAGAATAGAAGAAACCTTATCAAGGTCTACAGAAATTCCTTCTTCGATAACAATATGTCCCAGAAATCTAACTTCTTTTACCCAAAAATGACATTTAGAAAATTTGGCAAAAAGAATATTTTTCCTCAATATCCCCAAAACTATCTGTAAGTGTTCGGCATGTTCTTCTTCAGTTTTAGAATAGATCAAAGTATCATCAATAAATACGAGAATGAACTTATTCAACACTTCTCGAAATACTCGGGTCATCAGGTCTACGAAATATGCAGGAGCATTGGTTAGTCCGAAGGGCATAACTAACCATTCGTAGAATATATCTGGACCACTAAAAGCAGTTAAATGGATACAGTCTTCCGTAATTCTCAGCTGATGGAATCCTTGGGCTAGATCCATCTTAGAAAAGAATCGAGCACCATGAAATTGATCGAACATGTCATCAATTCTGGGCAAAGGAAATTTATTTTTAAGAGTTAATTTATTGAGATCAAGGTAATCTACGCACAATCTCAGAGATCCATCAGACTTGGCTATGAATACAATAACTGAACACCAACTGGAACGACCAGGTCGTATAAATCCTTTCTCCAGTAAACCTTGGTTTGCTTGACTAAGTCCATTCTTTCCCTGGGTGCCATCCCACGACTTGCATGCACAACTTGACGAGCATTGGGAACTAAGTCAATTCTGAATTCAATTTCCCTATGTGGAGGTAAAGATTTAACTTCTTCAAATACGTCTGGAAACTCCCGGACAATAGGTATGGATTCCAAACTCGGTTCGGGATACCCTAAAGTATACATTAGCTTATCCCTCTTCGGACTCCGATCCTCACAAGAAATCACGATAAAATTCTCAAATTTGGTTTTAACCGAAATTGTTCAATTGTTACAATATAATTTAGCTTCATATTTTGTTAACCAATTCATTCCAAGTAAAATTTCAAATTCATTAAAGTTGAGAGCAAAAAGTCTGATAGGAAATTGATGACGAGAATAAGAGATAGGAACTTTTCTACAACATAAAAATAGATTCGCAGGGCCTCCTACTGGATTCTTCACGCCAATAGGCTCGTCTACAAATTCGGGTTCAAGTTTTAATTCGCTTACGGTTTGTTGAGAAATAAAGCTATGTGTGACTCCAGGATCAAACAAAACTCTAACAACTTTATCATAAATAAGAAGATTAACTTCTAAAACTCCTTTCCCTTTATCGGCTCTCGAGGTTGAACGGTAATCCTTGATTGCATACACCTTCGCTACTTGGGCCTGCTGTAATGCCGGTCATTCTTTAACCATGTTTCCTAGTTTATGGCAATAATAGCATTCCCTGGCTCGCTGATTTGTCTTCATAGGTTGATCCTTCTCTCCCTTCTTCTTGGGCTTTTCGCAACTACTTGAATAATGTCCTTTTCCCAAACAGTTGAAATAAGTAACATCCTTCGCCTTGTTCTCCTAGATATTCTTCTTTTCCTTGCCTAGCCACGATTTCTTTCCTCCAAACTTACTCTTCTTCCATTTTGAATTGCTTCCGCTCCCCTTCTCCTCTGAAATTTCTTGTTTATCCAAGGTAGCATATCTATACCCCATATGTGACGACCCAAACTCGATGACCAACAATCGACATCAAAATCCGTATCACTGGAGCTTATAACAACATTAGACGGTAAACAACACAGCAGAAACAAAGGATTATTACATTGGTATACAACATAGATACAATGTCAGTTACATCATTTGATAACAACAACTCAACACCATCAGAGAATATATACAACACAACACCACAGCGGAAAAATATATCAACATTAGTAAAGTCTTCAAGAGAATCCAATACTGCAACTTTGTTAAGGTCTTCCAAAACTTCCAAAGACCTTCAAATCCAAAAGGCTTCAAAATATCTCCAAACCAAAAGCTCCAATAACTTCAAAGACTTTCAAAAGCTTCCAAAACTATTAACTTCTAGATCCAGATTCTACTAAGCTTCAAAATCTAAGACTAACCTGACTATAGACTGCCCGTGTGGAAAATTGGGGGTACCTAGAGTTTAGAAAGGGAATAATAAAATCTGGGTCAGTCATAGGACTGGTTTGAGCAAACAAAAACAGTTTATCTTTAAAAGCAAAACAAAAGAGTTTAAAAGAAATCCGCAATGCTTTTTGGAAAATGAAATTACCATAAGGCCTCCCGGCACACACAATGCAATCGCACACTTGGTGGAGATTTCTTCTTATGATAGTCAAACATGCTTGATATGCGAAAATTCTTTTGATAATATTATTATTAGTGCATAGTGAAGAAAACAATTTCGAAAGTATAATATTAATCTTAGCCAGCATAGGTACCATTATATTATGCCTGCTATAGCTACCACTTGAGGTGGCAGGTTAAACAACTGCAATCGTAAAGGGCGTATATTGGTGATTAGATTTCCAACAAATGGTCAGGCTAAGGAACTTCCTATTACCACATGGGTACGCCTCTAGAGGGATGCCCCGAGAACTTACCCAGCTCTCTACCAACACAAGGTCGGGTTACCCCTGCCCAGAAGTAACACCTACAAGTATGCCATCCTCGGTCGTTAGCGACCTTTATCCGAAGATCCTCAACCACAAAGCAACCACAAAGTAATAAATTTGCGGTGTCCACATGAGTTAAGTATCTAGGTTCCATACCATCTTACCTCCCTTTTCCAGAAGAAATGGACATACTCAAGGGGCGCGACCCCTAATAACCTTGTTGCATCTTTCCTGTTTCGACCATTTTCGGGTTGTGAGGTCCTGATGCAGTCTCGTCCACAAAGCTACGCTTTACACAAAAGCCAATGCTTCGATCAAAAAATGATCAACAACACTTTGTATGCCACATTTACCAAATTAGGAACGTATCACTAGTAACCATCAACCACATAACCTCTGAGCTCGTACGTCTCAGAAAAAGGTGCTAAGCTAAGAGAATAAATTCTACGCCACCAAACAGAAATGTATTTGATAGAAACAAGCTTTACATCTCAAAGTGTACCATCAGACGTACATTTAAACAAGTCTGTCCCGGGTTCGAACAGAACCGAAGGCACTTCAAAAAGAAGTCCTTGCAATCCGGTATTCTCAATCCCGATCGGACTCCCTATCACACATGGAGATCTCTATACCGTAGCTACTCAGTGCAGAGTTATTCGACGGGTAATCCTTTCGTTTTCAAAAATACCCGGTCTTCACCACCGGTCTTCAAATGCAATCCATAATGTCGTATCATTATTGGGAACGGGTCCTCTTCCGGCTAAAACGAATAATGAGCGCCATATTTAAAAACATATGGATATATGGATTTCAGTTAAGTCACAACTTATTATCCAAAACCTTTCTTTCAAATGGTTTAACCCAATTACCATTTTCAAATCTTTAAACAAAAAGATTCACTTCACAAAGTTCACCAATCTTTCACAAATATCCATTCATAGTTTTCAAACTATTTCAATTCCAAATCTTTTATACAAATGATACACCCTTAAGATCCTCTTCAATTTGGAAAACAAAGTTCACTAATCTTTAACCAAGATCCATTAATAGCTTTCAAAACAATTTTCATTTCAAAATTGAAATCTTTTGAACACAAATTGGAAATCCTTTCTTTATATGAAAGCTATTATTAATTGAAAACAAATAGTTTTCGTTTCAAAAAAGTCCGATTACATTTGCATAAGTTAAAGCCCTTCAAGTATAAAACTTGTGTTAAATTCAAATTCCCAAAACAATACTTCTAAAATGGTTTAAAACACATTTATAACTTGTATATCCTTTCTAAACCATAATTTCCAAACATAGAATTCAATTTCAAATCTTGAATTTAAATTCAAATCAAACTATTTAATTTTCAAAACCTTATCAAGTTAATCAAAATAACTTTTATTTTTAAAACTCCTTTTCGAAAGCTCTTCATATTTAACCCAATTCCATTTCCAAAACTATCTTGGATTCAAAATTTAATCTTCAAAATCATTTCATAATATTAATTTCAAATATCTGTGACTTAACCAATTTCCTTGTGCAATCCACATATGTGTGTGTATGGTGTAGTCCAGGGGTTTTACGCAATAGTGCAACATCATCAATCATCACAATCCAAACACAGCAATTATAGATAAGCGGTTTAAACCGATAACGCTTATCTTCATTAACAGGTTCATAGATAATAATATAATTTTATCACAGATAAATAAATTACATTCATCACAGCTTGAATCAAAACAATTCATATCACAAAGCATTACACATTAGAGATATCAAACAATTCAACATTCAATTGAACCTAAACACCCATACGTCAGATTAATTAATCATCCGATTAATTTAAATCAGATAATTACTTATGAATAAATTACTAATCTCGGTTAATTAATCATTAATTTATTACAAATCATTTAATTAATTACCCTTTAATCATTTATTAATTAACTTAATTAATAAATCAATGAATCCTTTAACTATTAATTAATCAACCTTAATTAATAAATTAATTAACCTTTAACCATTAAATAATTAATCTTTAATTATTTAATTTGTTTATTAATTACCCTTAATTAATTACCATTCCTTAATCACCTTCATTAATCAATTAACCTTTAATTAATTAATTATCCTTAATTAATCACATTAATCAACCTTTAATTAATCTTTAATCAATCATTAATTAAGTAGTTATTCTTTTAGATTACTTATATTAAGTAATTATTTTTAATAACTTAAACTAAGTAATTAATCTTTAATCACTTAAGACTTTAATCAATTTAAAAGATAATCCTTTTATCTCAATTAATTACTTAATTATCATTAAAAATCTTTATTTGATAAACCTTGTAATAAATTTTCAATAACCACTTTATCCTTTAAATTATATTAAGGATTAAAACACTTCATTTTTTAAATTATTTACTTAAGTACATCATTAAGTTTATTTAAAATAAACTTTTGACAAAGATTACATATATATTGAAATACTTTAAACTCAAATAAATTTATTTTAAAAAGATAATTCAAACTTAGTTGTCTTAAAATTAGAAAACTTGATCTATTTGAGAATTTAAAAACCTGAAAAACAATTTCTTTTTTTTATTTTTGAAATCTTGTATCCTTTTACAAAATCCAAGCCAAATTCTTAAATACCCGGGCCCAATCTCGAGCTTGACTTCGAGTAAACCTCCTTCGCCCATGTCTTCGAGCCAAATCACAAATGCATCGGGTATAACCCGAAAACTTTCCTTCTTCCCAAATTTTCAACTATCATCGGATATCCAAGATATCTCGTGCACATGCACGAGGCACTAGAGCCTCGATGATCGACGCTGTCATCTTCCTCATGTCGTCGGTGATTTACTCGTCCACACTCACCACCCAGTTCAATGAATTCGAACGAAATTCGAAAAACATCTATTCACGAACCCACTGGAAACCACCGATCAACGAAAAACACCATGCAAGACGTTCTCCGACAACATGCAACCACGCCGCCGCGTCCATAGCTTTACTATACGATGGTGCACTAATCCCCTTGGGTCTGATAGCCGGATGTCCACCCACGTCGACAAATTTTCCTCCCAAACCTCAACGAACAAAAACTATCCCTAAACCTTATTTCAATGATGATCGGCCACCATAGCTTATTATAAAATCAACCACTATTTTTCAATGAACCAGCATCCTCCAAACTACCCTCGCCATTGATCACGATGATTATTGCTGTGTGTATGGTTGGAAATCGACGATCATAGCTACTTCGTCCAACTCGATATTCCATACGATTTTCAAATCAAAAAAATCTTGACCTTATTCTTAAAATTCATCATTTCTTATCCTGAATCTAATTATGAAATCCAAATTTTAATACATGATCATCGATTTTTCTGTATTGAACATATTTACTGTAATTTCCAAATTTCAGATGAATCACTTGATAATTCTACTTTTTTTTATTTTTAAAATTTATATTACATTGCTATGATAAAATTTCATTTAAAGATCAGTACCTAATTCTTTTTATAATATGAGATATGATTTTTCTCTTGATCTTTGTCAACCTGTTACTAAACAGAGACATGTTTTTTTTTCCTTTTCATATACAGGCATGCTCAGATTTTCTATAAATGTATATACATACAGCATATAAATTTATACATGCAAACCAGAATAACGTATGGTTTTAAGGGTTTTGCACGCCTGATTTTTCCTGGAAACAGAGAATAGTTTTTCATGATCTTTACTTCATTACATGCTTAATTTCCAGGCTTTTTGCTTTGCTTGATCCCTGGCTATAAGATTTTGAAACTGATCTTTATATTTCTTTACTTGATCTTTGATTTTGTTGTTTGCCTGATCTTGTTTACATTTGCTTCAGGTTGATTTGCTGAGATAATTTTGTTTCCAGATTTGCTTGAATCCATGTTTATAGGTTTTGGATTTTCTGAGATGATTTCCTTTTTACTCTTGATCAGGTTTTGGTTTCGTTTGTTTTAAACCTGATTTGTTTTTAGCTTTGATTGGTCTTTTTCTTTTCAGGCTTTAGATTTTGAAACTATATGAAAGAAAAGATAAAAAATGAGTATAGTACATACATAAATCTTGTAATCTTTTCTTTAAAAAAATAAAATAAAAACAAAAATGACACTAGTAAATGCATGCAGTAATCAAGCTGCAAATGTTCAATTCATGGTATAATTTACTTACACTTGTATACAAAATAAATTTTATGTTTAACCTCTTTCCTTTAATCAATTTATAAATTATGGTTTAAACCTTTACCTTAATAAATTTATAAATTTAGTTTTTAAATATCTACATATACAATTTTAATTTATATTTATGAATCATGATTTTATAAATATTTATCTCATATGAGTTTTATGCTAAAACCCTTTTATCTTATTTTTATTTACAATAGATATGCACATTATAAAACTTTATCATATTTCCAATTTAAATAAATACATTTTCTTTATTAATCATTTATATAATCTTTTAAAGAAAAATGGTTTTAAAATTTAATTACACATGAATAAATATATTAGAATTTTATTCTTAATTAGCCTTTGAAAAATTTAATATATTAATTTCAAAATATCATTTTCAAATCAAAATGCATATTTCGTATAATTAGAAAAAATTCTTATTAATTTAAAAAATAAAAATTAAAATCCGGTTTATTTCCAATATAATTATTTTTGAGTTTTCAAATTCAAATTTCAATTAAAAATCAATATATATGTTATCCCTCCTTTTGGCAAAGCCGAGATACCCCAAGATTAACCAAAAACCAATGATTACTAGTCATGAATGTCGATTATGCATCGCATGTTTACTATAAATATCGATGAATTTTGTCTGAGTCCGGATCGGGCCACATTTGACAAGACATGACAAGCAAAGCCATGAAAGCAAGCATTTCAAATTTCAGGTTAATCGAAGTCCGCATGACCAAGATATGATCAATACAAGTTGAAGGAAAGATGTTGTTCGAATCCACCCTGGAGCTTTGTTTGAATCGATGTCGTTCGACTCCATCCGATATTGGACTCCTCGCATCGATCCAAAAGCGGTACCATCATATCAGCGTAGTTAGTACCCGTCGTGATCGAACTACTTCGAATCGATCACAAGGGGCTAGTTCATATCCATATGGTTCGGGGTTATTCGAATCGATGGCTCACGAGTCCTTATTCGTATCCATCATACTCAAGTGAGGTCGCTTCGTGTCGATGGTACATGCAACAATCGATACGAAGTACACTGATATCTATCGATACGAGTGAGGGCTATGACGAATCGATAGTCGATTCGAATGAAGGCTGAAGCAAATGGATACGAATAAATGGTTGGCACGAACGAAGCTTCGGTGGTGGATGCAAATAACTCGGTCAAATCGCCATAAAAATTGGATCGATCCAAGAAACTCACGCCACGTCACTATGCGCACGTGCTTCCGATCGATGCGAAAGGGGTGGATACGAAACCATGGACTCGAAATCGACAGCCTTCGAAGAACACAAGATTGCATTGATTATATCTCTTAAACCATAGGTTCAAATGCTATGAAATTTTCACAGGAGCTTACGTACAAGCTAAAGAATGTTCCTGCCAAGTTTCTGCTCGATTGGACCATTTCCTGATCGATATGAAATTAGTTCGTATCGATCACAGATCGAGTCGAAACTTGATGGGATCGATCGCGTGGGCCCACTCACATGCCAGAAGGAGTCTCCCAAAGTTTGAGCGAGATATCAGCCTCCTACCTCTATAAATAGCCCCGTGAAGCCTACAGAAAAAGGGACATTTTGGCTATTGGACGTCCAGACTCTGCCAGATTCAATCTTGCGCTCCACCATTGCCGTTACACTTGAAATTCTTCATTGTAATCCACCGTAATCAGCTGTAACCAGCAAAGAACATCAATAAAAGATAATTACTTGAAGTGGACGTAGGCCGGAGATAGCCGAACCACTATAAATCTCGTGTTTCTGTTCGTTATTTCTAGATTATTGTTTGCTTAGATCTGTGACTTGTGCTCCGTTTATTTATGTTCATATGTTGGTGCTTTCACGATACTTGGGGTTTGTGACCAATTTTGGCACGAACACTTTGGTGCTTTCACTGAGAACAATTAGCACCCGCTATACTGGATTTGAAGTTCAGATTTAAAAGCTTGAAGGATTTAGATTTAGAGAGAATGACTTGACAAACAAGTAGAAGACAAAGAGATGGGAGAAGCCAATAAGGAGGAAGCCAGGAGGCATCCTTTGGAGCTGGAGAAGGACATACTTCGATCTACATCACCAGGGATGAGATGGAAGCTATGGCTAATTCAATGCATGAAAGAATAATAAAGAGTCATCAGGGGATGCTGTAGAATTTCTTTGAGCAGATGAGGGCAGCGAATGTGCAGAACCTTGGACCAACTACAGCAACTGCGAATGCTGAACAGGGAGTTAGGATTGTATAAACTAACTGAGATCAAGCTAAAGGTCAGAATGCAGAACCAGAAGGCAATCAACAAGGACTTGATGGCAGACCCTTAGGATTTGATATTGGAAGACCAATGGATGGAGCTCAACAGGCTAGAGCCAATGCTAATGCTAACGAGCCACACGAAGAGTATGTACAAGAATTCCCTTCGAGACTTGGGGGCAGGATAGAAACATGACAAGGGGGCAACCCCCGGATGGAGATGAAAGAATGATTGGTCTAGTGTGACGAATCATGAGAGGAGGATTGTCGAGTGGAGGAATGGAAGAAGTCAGTCGGAGTCTGTTCACTTCGAATATCAGAAACGTAAGGAACCCTCCAAAGTTCAAACTACCAATGCTGGACCCTTATGATGGGAAGTCAGACCCGACCATGCACATTACCAGATACATCAGACATACAGAAGTGTTGGGAGCATCCGAGGAAGTGATGGCATGATGTTTCCCTTTATTTTTATCAGATTTGGCTGTGCTTTGGTTCAGACAACTAGAAACTGATCGATCAGAACATGGGGCAAGCTCGTAGATTGCTTCATGAGACAGTTTAGGGTCCACATGACGCGACCCAAGAATGTGATGACTTTGGCTTCGATAAAGCAAAAGACCAGAGAGTCCATAAAAGATTTTCTACTGCAATTCAATGCAACGGTAGCTTCTGTAGATCACGGGATCCATCGATGATTTTGATGGCGGCGGTGGCAGGAGTTGGGGAAGGCATCTAATTCAAAGATTCTTTGGCAAGAGATCCACCACAAGATCTTGGAGAATTCTATCATGAAGCTGAAAGATTCATTCGATTAGAAGAATCACGAGCTGAGAGGCGAGAATCAAACGCTGTGAAGGGTGAAGGAACTGCCAGAGAACAGTCCGGAGCAAACAAAGGAAAGAGAAAGCATGATAACAGACATGATGGTCCTAATAAATGGAAGAAATTTCGAGAGCCCAGATTCAGGCAATGCACAGATCTGACGACAAGCCTGGAACGGTACATGGAAACTCGGGGGAAACTCCCCTATCGAAAACCACCCAGGAGAGAGATCCCATAGAGCGGGAGCGTAGAAGTGGAAAATATTGCCTATTCCATGAGCTAGATGGACACACTACCGATGAATTCCACCACCTAAAGGATGTGGTAGAAGAACATGCCAGGAGTGGTAGATTGCCATAATATACCAAAGAATGGACAGTGGCCATAAGACCTGAACAACTACCACCTCCACCTAATAGAATTGATCCTGGATCGGGATCACGACTCGTAAAAACTGATTATGATGGCAAGGGCCAAGTTCAGGATTTGGACTTTGGTCGATTAGCCTCCTAGATTTGATTTCAAAATAAACGGCTATTCCACTTAATCATGTACAAGTAACAAAGAGGTCCCTAGGTATGCTCTGAGATGGTAATAGACCGCTCCGCCTGGGGGGCAATGTCTAGTTTTCCCTGATGTTTGAGATTGAACATCTTGGACTTGAATTTAATAAATGTACTCGAATTTCTTGAAATAAAACCTTTGACCGGAGAGTTAAAGGATGAATATTGAAAACCAGCTTGAAAATGATCGCTTTATGACCCTACCCAGAGAGGCGGGGTCCAAAGTGCAAGAAGTGAGTTGCTTCGTCGGAGAGCGACAGGATCGACTCACTTAACGTCGTTTCCCATTCACCGGAGAGTGATTGGATCGGGATTCGATAAGAGCCTGGAGTGGCTGTGATCGGCCCATGATTTAGGCCATGACATCGCTTAATGTTCAAATACACTGAACCGGAGTGCAAGAAGTGAGTTGCTTCGTCGGAGAGCGACAGGATCGACTCACTTAACGCTGTTTCCCCTTCATCGGAGAGTGACAGGATGAGATCCAACAAGAGCCTAAAAAGGCTATGATCGGTCTAGAACGACCAAGACATCGCTATAAGCCCTAGTTGAGGCCAGGGTGCAAGGGATAGAAGGCAACGCCGGAGTGCAATAGGATCTTTCTATCCGATCGCTAAATCTGGAATGGACTTGGCGAGGGTCCGGAGTGACCACTGATAGTCCGGAGAGAGGGTAGAATTTCATACTTAACTTCCATAGGAAGAAATGAATAATGATTTGGCTTCGAATAGCCGCAAACTTGATTGACAATGCTATAAGCTTTGAATAAAACATGAACTCGCTGCATTTGACTTGAAACTATTCAAAACACACCTTTTATAAAAAGGCATATTTTGGGGGCAAAGTGTTACCCTACCTTTTGGAAAAGCCGTGATACCCAAAAATTAACTGAAAACCAATGATTACTAGTCATGAATGTCGATTATGCATCGCAGGTTCACTATGGACATCGATGAATTTGTCTAAGTCCGGATCGGGCCACAATTGACAAGACATGACAAGCAACGCCATGAAAGCCAACATTTTAAATTTTAGGTTAATTGGAGTCCGCATGACCAAGATATGATCGATACAAGTTAGAGGAAAGATGTTGTTCGAATCCACCCTGGAGCTTTGTTCGAATCGATGCCGTTCGACTCCATCCGGTATTGGACTCCACGCATCGATCTAGAAGCGGCAGCATCATATCGGTGTGGTTCGTATCCATCGTGATCGAACTACATTGAATCGATCACAAGGGGCTAGTTCGTATCCATATGGTTCGGGGTTATTCGAATCGATGGCTCACGAGTCCTTGTTCGTATCTATTATACTCAAGTGAGGTCGCTTCATGTCGATGGTACATGCAGCAATCGATACGAAATACACCGATATCTATCGAGACGAGCAAGGGCTATGACGAGTTGATAGTCAATCCGAACGAAGGCTGAAGCAAATGGATACAAATAAATGGTTGATACGAACGAAGCGTCGATGGTGGATGCAAATAACTCGGTAAATTCACCACAAAAATTGGGTCGATCCAGGAAACTCGCGCCACATCACTATGCGCACGTGCTTCTGATCGATGCGAAAGGGGTGGATACGAAACAATGGATTCGAAATCGGCAGCCTTTGAAGAACACAAGATTGCATCGATCATATCTCCTAAACCACGGGTCCAAATGCTATGAAATTTTCACAGAATCTTACGTACAAGATAAAGAATGTTCCTGCCTTAGCTCGATTGGACCGTTTCTTGATCGATACGAAATCGGTTTATATCGATCACAGATCGAGTCGAAACTTGGTGGGATCGATCATGTGGGCCCACTCACATGCCAGAAGGAGTCTCTCGATGTTTGAGCGAGATATCGTCCTCCTACACCTATAAATAGCCCCCTGAAGCCTATAGAAAAAGGGGCTTTTCGGCTATTGGATGTCCCGACTCTACCAGATTCAATATTGCACTCCACCATTGCTGTTACACTTGAAATTCTTCATTGTATTCAACTGTAATCAGCTGTAATCAGTAAAGAACATCAATAAAAGATAATTAATTGAAGTGGACGTAGACCGGAGATAGCCGAACCACTATAAATCTCATGTTTCTGTTCGTTATTTCTGGATTATTGTTTGTTGTTTGCTTAGATCTGTGACTTGTGCTCGAACATCATTGATTTATATTCATATATTGGTGCTTTCACGATACTTGGGGTTTGTGACTAATCTTAGTGTAAACAATATATATATATATATATATATATATATATATATATAAACAACTAATATTTTATTTTATTTTGGTAAAACTCAATTTAATTCACAATTCATTTTTCAAAAATTGAATTAATTATCAATTTAAATTTGATTTAAAAATCGAGATCGTTACACCATATCTATTAGATCAGCAAAAGATTACTTCACATGGCTCGTCATCCTTTCATGAAACTTCTTGTTCATCCCTCTAATAAATCTCTCATTCTTCTTGAGAGGGGTATTTACCAATTCAGGATCAAACCGGGATAGCTCGTTGAAGTTATTCAAATATTCTTCAAAAGATAAACTTCCTTGTTTAAATCTGTAAATTCCTGGTACATCCTTGGGATACTAGCGGACGACAAATAACGCTACTCAAACACTTCCTTGAATCGATCCCAAGTAAATTCATCCTCCGAATCAGCCAATATAATAGTCTCCCACCATGCTAAGGCTTCTTCTTGGAGCTGCCAAGAAGCTATCAACCTCATCTGATCATCTTTCTGAAAGTGACTACTGTGTGGCTAATTATCACTTAGGCTCGTGTGATATTGATATATGATAATACAGAGTATAGTGATGATAGCAATATAGTAATTAGTGCGGAATATAAAAGAAATACAATAAAAATAACACTAGAGATTTTTATACTAGTTCGAAGCTTTGTCCTACATCCAATCCCAGACTCCTTATGGAATTTCACTAAAATAACAACCCTCACTTAACCTGGAGGAACAGGTCTATACAACCCCTAAGCAGCCGAACAGGGACCTGAGCAGCAGAACAAGATTTTGCCTCGGTAGCCGAAGAGGGCTTCATACGCCTGTGCGGTAGAACAGGACTTCAACAAATACAAAAGAATATCCGACACTGTGTGTTCTTGATAACACTGATTTGTCTCTGATAGTTCAAACCTCCTATAATCGAATCCTCAAGTATATGAAGTGTACGTATAGATATGAAGAGAAGGTAATGCTAAGAATCGAAGATTAAGAACGTTTATTTGAAGATTCAAAGCAGTAAAAATGTTTGTTTGCTGTTTGAATGCAAGTATGAGAGCACAAGAAGAATATAAGAAAGTTAGAATGAATTTCAGTGATTGTGAAGTGTTTGGGAACATGTATATATAGTAGCTAGACAGTTACTTCCATTGGTGAAGGGTTCTGACCAAAAGGAGCATCCATTTCCATTTATAGAAAGAACATAACCTTTCGCAGAATGAAGATGTTTATTCAAAAAATGATAGTTGGACTCAGATCAGTCGACTGGTCGTTCTTGGTCAGTCGACTGACTATGCAACAAGTTTAAAAAAATAAGCAATGCATACTTGTGTATGTACAACAGTCAGTCGGCTGGTAGTTTATAGCCTATCGATGGCTATTTTTTCACAATTAGCTCTATTTTGTTTTAAAAGTGAGAGCAATGAAGTGCGGACTACTTGAGGATAGATTTTAACAAATTTCTAAGACTCAACCATAAGTAATAGACAGTGAAAACGTAGATTAAAAGTCTTGATATAGCCATAGTCCTTTGATTGTCTTTTTTGTCTAGATTAATGTGTATTCTCTTTTTCTTCTAGCTTGCTTTGTCATGAATCAAAACTAGTGATTCAGCGTTCTTCCCCTTTTTGATTGATGACAAGCCTGTATATAATAAACCTAGAGACGCATATAAAAACTCCCCCTGAATATATGACTCTTCTTGTACCTTCATTAAAATGATTAGTATAATTCTTCCCCTTTCCTTGTCTTCAACAAAAAGGAGATATAGCAAAATATTTTCAATACAAAGTGTGGAAATAAAACCCAAAGTGAGACTAATTAGTACAATTCTCAAAGATAAACAATAAGCAAACAAACATCCAAATGTTCAAACTAAAAATAGAGTTACAAATAAGAAAATAACAATAGTTTATACCATACTTACCAACCAAAAACTTATTCATCAAGATCCCAATTATACTCTCCTTCTGGTGCAGTCTCCTTTCCTGGTCTAGAAGTGCTTGAGCACCACTGCCTGCTCCACTAGTGTCGCTACTAATATGCTCCTCTGGTGTTGACCATGTAAATCGAGGTGTTAGACGCTTGCCTTGGGCGACAGATGTGGCAGCAGTGGAAGAAGAACAGGATAAGGCATCCCATAGAGTAGAGAAGAAGCCTTTGATTTTATCAATCTTCTTATCCATTTTCTTTAGCCTTGAATCCAGCAGAAGTTGATTTCGGGAAAGGATTTCAATGGATTCACGGGTGTTGGAGGAGGTAGCTAAACGAATCTTGCCTTCTTCTTGATGTGCTTCCAGTTCTCTAATTGTAGGACCTCCAGTTTGTTGTTGTGTTTGTTGATGTTTCCAATCTGTATATGCGATAATAGATGGAGGTCTTGTTGGTTGCTTCATAAGACTGATGGTCCCTATATTTATCATTCCGACAGTAGAGAATTCGGAATCAGGTTGACGAACAAAGCATTTAGAAGAAGTCTCATAATATATTCCCCAAAGTAAATAACATGCATATTCCCATTGGGGAAGGTGAGAAATTCATCCAAAATACGACGTAGCCAATTTACGCATATATTTCCTCATATGGCATAGAGAGCTTTGAAATTTTCTGGATATATTAATTCAAATGAGCCGGTTCGTGAGAATAGATCGCATAAGCGTCTTGTGCAAGATTCTTGCTTTAGGCCAAAGAAGCTTAGAACGCAATTCAGTCAAGTCGTCACTCATAAACATGTGAATAATTCTATCTCTTTTTCTTGGATTGCATTCGACATCATTCAAATCTATACCTTCATTTAGAGATTAAAGGATATGTGCCATTCGATCAAGAGAAAAGAAAACTGGTTACCCACAGACCAAACTCCATACACAATTATTTGGATTTGACGGTTGTTGGTGGCCAAGATTAAGATTTGCAAAGAAAAGTTTTACCATTATATGGTTAATGTTGTGGCGATTTGGATTGTAGTCGAGTAGCGACTCTAATCCACATCTGCGCATTAATTCTTAAAGAGAATAAGCTCCAAAATCAGAATATACCATGAGCCTTCAAAGATTCTAGAGTTTTTCATCTTCTCCCATCTTTCAATTGTAGTTGCATCGTATAACCAATGAGCAACATGAGTATCAACAAAAGATGAAGAAGCTTGTTTTGAACGTTTTGATTTTGGAGGAGCCATTAATTTGATGTTTTTGAGAATTTTTCCAAAAAAAGGAGGCTAGGGTTCTGGAGGAAGTAAAAATTATAAAGAAGGTAAAGTGAAAATAAGGGTAAAGGGGTTAAAAAAGAAAGAGACAGTAGTTACTTTGTACAGCCAGTCGACTGGTCAGGGTAGATCAGTCGACTGGTTAGTAACCAGAGAGTTTTTTCTGTGTAAACAGTCGACTGACCTATACGACTCAGTCGACTTGTTTCCAACCCGAGAGATTTTACCCCTATAAACAGTTGACTGACTATATGTATCAGTCGACTAGCTGTAGTTAAGAAATACAGTTAAGTATAACACAGATGTTATTCAAAGATTTAATAAAACAAACATATACATGAAAAAATAATATGAATATAGAACAATAAAGAACAAGAAGGTTGATTATTTTGGAGTCTTAGGAGAGCATTCATCTGGTTCAACCTTTGTGTTCTCGACATGAGGTTGCAAAGGAGACCAGTAGTTTTGGTGTTGCCAAGAGTTTGGAGATCCCGGAGGTTGTTGTGGAGTTTTCTCCCATTGATTCCAGCCAGATGAATGTGGTTGACGAGATGTTGAGGGTTCAATAACGTCATTCTTTGCTGACTTGCCATAGAATTTGAGGGCAATCGATTCTATAAGGCTAAGACGTCTGGAATTCATCCGTTGTTCATAGTACATCTCTCTTTGCAAATTGATTTTCTCCTTTTGATAATGGTGGATGTCATCTATTTTTTCCTTAGTTTTTGCAAAAACAAAAGGTGATCTCCGTGACTTCTTGCTTTTTGGAGTATATCCAGTGTGATATTGAGCTGGTTCATTTCTAGGAGTAGGAGTGGTTAAAGACGGAGTTGAGCTACTTGAAGAATGATAGCTACTTGAAGATGTTGGTGTAGCAAAAGATAACTTAGAGTTGGAGGAGTCATACGAATCATGAGAGGCCATTGAAAAATATTGAGGAGCTTGAAGTTAATGTTTGAGAATATGTAAATGTAAAGATGATAGCCAATATGAAAAAACTGCATATTTATAGAGGAGATAGAGCATAGTTTTTGTGATCAGAAAATGCAACGAAGTAATAGCCAGAGAAAAAACGTATAATGTGAATGGATGAAATTTTTTTTAAAGATTAATGGTTATGAGCTGATGAAGTATAAGATTGAGCAAGAAATAGAATGTAGCATAACTGGTAAAGCATGGAGTTACCAGTCATGTGACTAGAGTTCGAGCTCCAACAGCTACATATTTTTGTTAACCGAAATTTTCAAGAATAATTAGAATCAAGCTTCTAGTTGAGACAAGAAACATACATAGCTCAAATGGCAAGAAGCAATTGTAATTCTATAACCAAGAGATCATGTGTTCAAGTCTCTCTAGATTCATAAAATTTTAGTTTAGTCCAAAATTTGAATGAATTTTTTTATATATATATTTTATCATATTGTGTTATGAAAACTGCACAAATACAAATAGTATATATATATAATTTATGAAAAAATTATATATCTTGAAAAGTGACGATTCCTAATTCTCGTCTTAAATTGATGAAAGTATTTTCATTTAAAGGTTTTGTAAAAATATCTGCCAACTGTTTATCAGAGGAAACAAATTCTAGATTTATTAAATCCTTTTCAATACTATCACGAAGAAAATGATGACGAATGTCAATATGTTTTGTTCGTGAGTGATTGACAAGATTTTTAGATAAATTGATAGCACTAGAATTATCACAGTGAATAGTTGATGTGGATAAATTAAAACCAATATCTTATAGTGTTTGTTGCTTGTAGATAACTTGAGCACATGCCAGAGCTGCAGAAATATATTCCACTACACGTGTTGATCATGAAACACAATTTTGTTTCTTACTAAACCAAGATACAAGAGACCGTCGAATGAAGTGACAAGTCCCACTTGTACCTTTTCTATCTGTTCGGCTTCCTCCAAAATCAGCGTCACTATAGGACACTAATTCAAAAGGACATTCCTTTGGATAGAATGGTCCAAAATCTTTGGTTTTATTAAGATACCATAGTATGTGTTTCACTGCTCGTAAATGTGATTCTTTGGGATCTGCTTGAAATCATGCACACAAGCAAACACTCATGATTATGTCCGATCTACTAGCAGTTAAATATAGTAACGATCCGATCATACTTCGATATAATTTTTGGTTAATACTTTTTCCATTTTCATCTTTATCAAGATGTATAGTTGTACTCATAGGAGTTGGTTTGGTAGAAGTATTTTCCATACCAAAGCGCTTAATTAGATTGTTACAATATTTTCTTGATTTATAAAAATACCATTTTCTAATTTTTTTTATTTATAAACCAAGAAAATAATTTAATTCACCCATATGCATCATTTTAAATTCTTTGGTCATTATTTTAGAAAATTCTTGACATAATTCTTTATTTGTAGATCCAAAAATAATATCATCAACATATATTTGAACAATTAAAATATCTTGCTTGTTTCTATTAATAAAAAGAGTTTGATCAACCTTCCCAATTTCAAAACCAGAATCTATTAAATATCTTTTAAGACGATCATACCAAGCACGGGGTGCTTGTTTCAAACCATATAAGGCCTTTTTAAATTTATAGACATGGTCAGGAAATTGTTCGTGTACAAATAAAGGAGGTTATTCAACATAGACCTTTTCTTTTATAAAGCCATTTAAAAAGGCACTTTTAACATCCATTTGATATAATTTAAAGTTATGAAAACATGAATATGCCAGTAAGATTCATATTGCTTCTAGTCTGCTGGAGCAAACGTTTCTTCATAGTCAATCCCTTCTTCTTGATTATATCCTTGAGCTACTAATGTAGCTTTATTTCTAGTAATATTTCCTTGTTCATCTGCTTTATTTTCGAAAATCCACTTTGTACCAATAACTGATTGATCACTAGGCCGTGGAACTAAATCCCAAACGTTATTTCTTTTGAATTGGTTTAGCTCTTCTTGCATAGCGGTTAACCAATTTTCATTGGTAGATGCTTCTTTAATATTTTTAGGTTCAATATGAGAAAGGAAAGCTACATGACCCATTTGATTTAATTGATTTCTTGTTCTAATAGATGAATTGAGTTCTCGAATAACATTAGTAGAAGGTTGATCTCTTAATAATCTAGGTGGAGATCTTAATTCATTGTTATTGTGAACAATGTTTTAATTATTTTCAAGATTTGTGATATTATCATGGAATTCTTCATCATCTCTTATACTTGGGATTTGTTTAAAATTTTCATCGAAAGATACATGAAGTGTTTCTTCGATGATATTTGTTCTTTTATTATAAATTCGATAAGCTTTGCTTCGATCTGAATATCCTAAAAAGATTAATTCATTGGATTTTGGATCGAAGTTGCCAAGCTGATCTTTTGTGTTTAAAACAAAACATTTTGAACCGAAAACTTTAAAATAAAAAATATTTGGTTTTCATCCATTAAGAAGTTCATAAGGAGTATTCTTAGTTAGTGGTCGAATAGAAACACGATTCAAAACATAACAAGCTGTTGCAACTGCTTCAGCTCTGAAATGTTTTGGTAGTGTACTTCCATTTAAATATGTCCTTGCACATTCTTGTAAAGTTCTATTTTTACGTTCTACAATACCATTTTATTGTGGAGTTCTAGAAAACTAAAAATTATGGAATAACAAAAATGTTCAAAGGCTTCGTTTTCGAATTCACATCTATGATCACTTCTTATGTTTTTAATTTTCAAACCTTTAAAATTTTGAATTCTTTTGACATAAGTTTTGAAATTATCAAAGGTATCACTTTTATTTTCATAAAAATAGTCCAAGTATATCTAGAAAAATCATCTACAATTACAAACACATATCGACTGTGATTAATGGATTGTACTTGTGTTGGTCTAAATAAATCCATATGTAGTAATTCAAGTGGTTGTAAAGTTGAAATAACCTTTTTAGATTTAAAAGATGACTTAGTTAATTTTCCTAACTAACTTGCATCACAAATATGGTCAAATTTAAAATTCATTTTTGGTAGACCTTTTACTAAATCATTTTTAGAAAGTTTGTTTATAGCTTTGAAGTTAATATGACAGAATCGTTTGTACCATAACCAAGGACCATTTTCTTTGGCTATTAAACACATATCTGAATTATGATTTATTTTCATATTCAGAACATAGATATTTCTGTCTCTATTTCCTTCAAAGATAAGATTTTGATTTTGATCAAAAATACTACATTTATTTTCAGAAAAAGTGATTTTGAATCCTCTGTCACACAATTGGCTGATATTAAGTAAATTATGTTTTAAATTTTTGACTAGTAAAACATTTGAAATAAGAGGTAAATTTGAAATACCGTTGTTGCTCACATCGCCTTTGCCGATGATATAGCCTTTGGAGTTGTCTCCAAATGTGACGGAGCCTCCATCTGAGTAAGTAATATTTGATAGCATATCTTTGTCTGCTGTCATATGTTTTGAGAAACCACGGTCTAGTATCCATTTTCCTCTTTTCTTGAGTGAGACCTACAAAAAATATGAGATAACATTGGTACCCACCTTTTAATAGGGTCCTCAGTATTAAATCCTTGGAAACCAAACCCAAGAGGGTTTAGTATCCCATTTGAAAATGTAATCATTATTTTTATGAACAATTTCTAAAAAGGTGTTTATATATTTCTTCCTAATCAAACTGTTTTCTATTTTAGGAACTCAAACTTTTATGATTTTTGGGTAAGAATTCCATTTTGTCTATATTGTAGTAGGATTAACATTTTTCCTAATTTTCTTTTCAGGTGGAGCTGTTGTTTTCTTAACAGATCCTAATCCTTTCCTACTTGAAAAAGGTTGAGAACTATCAATAATTTTAGATAGAGTTTCTCTTACTTTATTAAAGTTCGAAACATTTTTGGTGATGCTTTCTAACTTAGTTTTGGGACTATTATTATCCAATTCTATCAATTTTACCTTTATTTTTAGTTCATGATTTTCAGAAACAACAGCGTCATTCTTCTCATTTTGAGTTTCAATTTTTTAACTCCAAAGAGTGGGTTGAGAATTAATATTAGAGAATGATTCTTGTATTTTTCAAGTTCTTCCTCTAGTATTTTCTTCTCATCGTTAAGCATATCCCTTTCGAACTCTGCTTTGTTCTACTGTTCACGAGTCTCCTTTTATTTTCTTTTGTGATTTTTCAGAGTACCAACTAGCTCTGGATTTATCCCTATCATATCATCAAAAGTAAAGTCACTAACCTCATTTTCAGTAGCCATGAAACAGACATTTGCTTGCTCATTTTCACTGTCACTACTGTTATTTGATGAAGAGGTATCTGAGTCATCCCATGTTACAAAGAATGCTTTCTTTTTCTTATCTTTTCTGCCCTTGTTGAAGTATTTTTTCTTTAGTTCTGAACATTCTTTCTGGATATGACCTTTCTTATGGCAATTAAAACATTCTAGAACTGAAGATGATGGTTTGTTTGGAAAGTTTCCTTTTTCCATTATTTCTGTTGTTTTTTCGGATTTTCAAAAACTTTTTGAAATTTTTGGCAATAAATGCTAGATCTTCTTCATCTGAATCTTCATCTTTTTCTTCTTCAGCATAGAAAGCTATGTTCTTTTTGTCTTGTGCTTATACTCATTTTGCATGCAAATTCACTTCATAGGACAATAGATTTCCTATTAACTCTTTAGGTCTTATGGTAAAGAGGTCATTAGCTTCTTCAATAGCCAAGACTTTTCTTCCATTCGTCCGTTAAAGAGTTTAGGATTTTTGATACAATATCAAAATCAGTGTACTTTTCTCCTAATCCTAATAGTGAATGATAGATATTTTGAAATCTAGAGTACATATCATTGATGTATTCATCTTTTCCCATTCTAAAGTTTTGAAAATTATTTTTGAGCATGGAGATTTTGCTTTGTTTGATTTTGTTAGTTTCTTCATGAGTGATTTTAAGCATTGTCCATATTTTATAAGCAGTTTGACACATGCTAACATGATTAAATTCATTTCTATCCAGTGTACAAAATAACAAGTTCATAGCTTTAGCATTGGCAGTAGCATCTAATTTGTGTGTGTTTGTCTATATGGAGTATTCTCCAGTAGGAAGAGTGAATTCATTCTGTGTGATATTGCATGATTCAAAACTATTTGATTACATATAGATTCTCATACGAGTAGCCCAATAATTATAGTTCAAACCATTGAAAAATGGAGGACGTGCAGTGGATTGACCTTCAATAAAACTAGTGTTAGTGACAGTGTTAGTGGTAGTGCTGGTGTTGTTTTCCATATTAGCAAGATATCAGATAACTGTGTAATGGTTATAAGATGCCTTGCTCTGATACCAAATAAAAGTGACTACTGTGTGGCTAGTTATAACTTATGATCGTGTAATATGGATATATGATAATACAGAGTATAGTGATGATAGCAATATAGTAAATAGTGCGGAATATAAAGGCAGTATAATAAAAATAACACTAGAGATTTTTATACTGGCTCGAAGCTCCATCCTACATCCAGTCCCAGACTCCTTCTGGAATTTCACTAAAACAACAACGCTCACTTAACCTGGAGGAACAGGTCTATACAACCTTTGAGTAGCCGAACAGGGACCTGAGCAGCAGAACAGGATTTTGCCTCAGTAGCCGAAAATGACTTCACACGCCTGAGCAGCAGAACATGACTTCAGCAAATAAAAAAGAATATCTGACACTGTGTGTTCTTGATAACACTGATTTGTATCTGATAGTACAAACCTCCTATAATCAAATCCTCAAGTATATGAAGTGTATGTAAAGATATGAAGAGAAGGTAATGCTAAGAATCAAAGATTAAGAAAGTTTATTTGAAGATTCAAAGCAGTACAAATGTTTGTTCGCTATTTGAATGCAAGTATGAGAGCACAAGAAGAATATAAGAAAGTTAGAATGAGTTTCGATGATTGTGAAGTGTTTGGGAACATGTATATATAGTAGACAGAGAGTTACTGCCATTGGTGAAGGGTTCTGACCAAAAGGAGCATCCATTTCCGTTCATAGAAAGAACACAACCTTTTGCAGAATGAAGATGTCTATTCAAAAATGACAGTTGGACTCAAGTCAGTCGACTGGTCGTTCTTGGTCATTCGACTGACTACGCAACAAGTTTAAAAAAATAAGCAGCGCATACTTGTGTATGTACAACAGTCAATTGACTGGTAGTTTATAGCCAGTCGACTGGCTTTAGTATTTTTTCACAATTAGCTCTATTTTGTTTTAAAAGGTGAGAACAATGAAGTGCGGACTACTTGAGGATAGATTTTAACAAATATCTAAGACTCAACCATAAGTAATAGACAGTGAAAATATAGATTAAAAGCCTTGATATAGCCATAGTCCTTTGATTGTCTTTTTTTGTCTACATTAATCGTGTATTCTCTTTTTCTTCTAACTTGCTTTGTCATGAATCAAAACTAGTGATTCAACACTTTCAACCTTAATTCTTTCAAAATTCTTTCGCAAGATTGAATCCAAGCTTGTGCTTCTATAATAGTCTCCTTTCCTATGAATGGTTTTCCACCAAGTCTTGAGAAACTTCGATATAAATCTGCCAGATACGGCTGGGGTTGGATAGGAAGAGTTGCTCCCATTGTTGCAAGGTCTCGACCAATTGTAGTGGCACTTCCCCGTTCCCTACCTCATCCTGTTCTTGAACTTATTCTCACTATCAGTAAATAGTAAGAAAATTGATTTAGGCAGATGAGGTATCTTAGGGAATATACTCATTCTAGGGCATTTCTAACCCTATCTCTAATGAGTCACATACTGTGTTATACTCCAAAGCTAAAGTTCTTACTCAACCTGTAATGACCCGATTTTCGACTTCCGAAAATCGACATCAATACGTCCAATGTATTAAATGCCACACAATCGAAAGCCGGAAAACCAAACCGTTAGGGTTCAAAAAGAAGAAGATAGAAGAAGAAACAGAAACAACAACAGAATCTCACATTTCGCAGCGGAACAACATATAATAGATAAATGAATAATCTTTAAAACAAAAATACTATATCATTTTATATATCACATTAAATAGAGTTTACAACAACACAATACAGACACTTGCAGTCTTTATAACTTGACCATATGAAAACTGACTTGCACTAACCATACGCAACGAACACTACATAGTAAAGAGATACGTCTCGCCATCTAGCTTCAACTTCTGATCCCCATAGCAACTTCTTGACTTCGCTCCAGAATAATTGACAACCCGACTCTAGGCTGCCCGTGTGGAAAATTATGGGCACCTAGAGTTTAGAAAGGGAACAATAAACTTCAGGTCAGTCATAGGACTGGTGTAAGATCTTAAAAACATTTATTTTTCACAAAGAAAGGAAAAGAAATCCGCAATGCTTTTGGAAAATGAAACAACCATAAGGCCTCCCGGCACACACATAATGTAATCACACATTTGGGGGAGATTTCTCCTTATGATAGTCAAACATGCTTGATACGCAAAATCACTTTTTAATATTATCATTAGTGCATAGTGGAAAAACATTTGCAAGTATAATATTAATCTTAACCAGCATACATACTATTATAGTATGTCTACTATAGCTATCATATAAGATGGCAGGTTCTACAACTACAACCGTTCAAGGCGCATATTGATAATTCGATTTCCAACAAATGATCGGGCTAAGGAACTTCCTAGGCCACATGGGTACGCCTCTGGAGGGACGCCCCGAGAACCTAACCGGATCTCTACCAACACAAGGCCGGGTTACCTCTGTAACTAGGTAACTACTACACGAGTATGCCATCCCCCAGTCGTTTGCGACCATTATCCGAGGATCCTCAACCACAGAGCAAACAACCACAAAGTATAATACATTTGCAGCATCAATATTGGTAAAATATCTGGGCTTCATACCATGATACTACCCTTTTCCAGAAGTAAATGACATACCCTCAGGGGGTGCTACCCCCATATCACCTTGCTGCATCTTTCTTGTTTCGACCATTCCGGGTTGTGAGGCTCGACGAAGTCTCGTCCACAAAGCTACGCTTTTCACAAAAGCCATGCTTCGATCAACAAATGATCAGCATCACTTCGTATGCCACATTACCAAATAGGGAATGTATCACTAGTAACCATCAACTACATAACCTCTGAGCTCGTACGTCTCAAAGAAGGGTGTTAAGCTAAGAGAATAAATTCTCCGCCACCAACAAAAAAGTATTTGATAGAAACCAGCTTTACATCTCAAAGTGTAACGTCAGACAAACATCCATACAAGTCCGTTCCGGGATCGAACTGAACCGAAGGCACTTCCAAAGAAGCCGTTGCAATCCGGATATTCACTAATCACGTCCGGAATCCCCATTACAAAGGGTGATAAAATCTCTATACCGGAGCAACCCGGTGCAGAGATATTCGACAGGTAATGCTTTCGCTTTCGAAAATACCCGGTCTTCAACACCATCTTCAAATGCAATCCCATTTCGTCGTATCATTATTCGAAATGAGTTTTATGACACAAGGTCCTCTCATGGCTAATCCAAATAATGAGCTCTTATTTTAAAAATAAGTGCTACATTTAGATTCAAACAAATCAAGACAAATTTCCACTTTGATCTTTTAAACAAAAGATTCATCACAGTCATAAAGGTTCGATGTGGTTTTCGAATACCCATTTGGAATCCGACCCCCGGTCGCATCGAAATTCAAATTCCATAAAAAACCAATATTGATGTCGATTATTTAACTATCAATCAATAATTCACAACAATCACCAATTTTCAAATAATTTTCCCCAATTATTTATTTTCAACATATCTTCACAAGATATAATTTTAGCACTTCAACCATTCGAAAACAAATTTCAAATCAATTTCTTTACGTGGGATATATTCCCAAATACTTATTCATTTCCGTTGAAAATCTGCCGAGTCCAAATAATTTTCAAAAATTTAAATCACTTATCCAAAATCATATATTTGGAAACATCTACAATAAAAACCACTTTGGAACAACGTATTTAAAATATTAGTTAAGAAATCTTATATCAATATCTTATATATAAAAAAAAACTTCAAGTCCAAACTAGTTTGAAAATAAAATTAGCAGATAGAGTATAAATATTTAAATAACTATTTTTTAAATTAAACATCAATTTAATCTTTAAAATAATCCTTTCTATAATTAATTTAAATAAATCTTTACTTTAAAGGATTAAAACTATTCCCAAAAATACTGTCTCTAACAATATCCTTCCAAATCAATCTCTAGAACTTTTTATTTATACTTCAGAAGCTACTTTCAAAGTATACTCGGCTTTCCAAGGAAGAATTCTCTTTCCATTTCAACATGGTCCATTCAATAAATTAATAAATCTTCTCGATTTATTTTAATTTACATTCCAAATTTGTAAATTTCTTTCTACAATTTTAAGATAAACCAACATTTATTTTTAAAACAAAATTTTCTTTCCTTTATAAATTTCCCATTATGAATCTAAATTTTCAAATATCGACTGATATACGATTTTCAAATCGTTTTCCAAATATACCCTTTCAAACACCAAATCAAATTTTCAAATTTATTTCCAAAATTATTTCAACACCAAATCGAATTCCAAATTTGATTTCTAAATTTATTTCAAATATCAAAACAATTTTCATATAAATTTACCAAAGATTTATTTTTTAAACATTAAATAAATTTTCCAAATTGATTTCAAAGATTTATATCCAACATCAAATCAAATTTTCATATTTGTTTCTAAATTTATTTCAGACATGAATCAAATTCCAAATTGATTCCCTAGAATAATTTCAAATACCAAATTAAATTCCAAATTTGATATCTAAATTTATTTCCCTTTAAAAATAGATTCCTTTATCTCTTTCAATTATTTAAAATCCGTATTTTAAATAAATTCTTCAACCATTAAATAATATTATTTGAAATTCGTTTATTAAAATATTTTCCCATATCTTTTTGAAATTTATTCAGTAAGTTTTCAAAATAAAACTTTATCTATTCAAATTTCTTCTTTTAAATTCATCCAATTCTTTAAATAAATTTATTATAAATTTTCCACCCAAATTTCAAAATCCAAATTTTTTATTTATTTCTAGCATCCTACGATACCAAAAATATATTTGGATAAATTATAGTTTTCAACGGTTTCAATCACAATAATCACACACAGATTTTAAATAATCAACACGGTTTTGAAAACAAATCAAAATGTTTTGAGGAATCCAGTTGGATCCCTCCAACCTATTTCCCTGCATCCACAGATGTTAGCACAACAATTAAATACCAATTCCACTTCGAGGTGGAATATCACATTATATGGGAGTTACAAAATATCATCCGCTATATAATGCGGGAAATCAATCACTCCAAATACATATGTAATACCAATTCCACTCCGAGGTGGAATATCGCGGTATATGGGTTTAATATAATACCATTCGCTATTATGTGGCGTATAGGGTCTAAACTAATATAACTAATAATAAATTAATCATCCAAGCATAAAATCAACAATTTAAATTTAACTCTCATAATTCAACAATCAATCAATAACTGAAATTTTCAATTATTAAAATTTGAGTGAGAAGATCTCACCTTTTCCTTTTATTTTGCAATCCATCCAAATTAGCTCGCTTTCTTCACAGTTTTGACCTTGTATAAATATTAGATGATTTAACTAATATTCGAAATAAATCGAACAATTCAATTGCCATTTTAAAATTTTAATTCAACTAATATTTTAATTTTTAAGATAATGATTTAATTTTAAACAAAGAATTAAATTTTTAAACAAATTCCTTTTTAATAAATTATCCTTTGTGACTTAACTAAAATAGAATAATTAACAAGTTTATTGCCTTAATATACTTTAAACTTAAACAGTAGGTTTATAACCTATATATATCCTTTAAAATTCCTATTTCCAAATCTAATATATATACACGTGTCTATATCATTTCTGTTTTTTTAATTAATGATTCAATTTTAATCAAAGGATTAAATTTTAAACTAACTTTCTTCTTTTTTTCCATATAAATTCTAATTAAAGGTAAATTATCTTACCTTACAGCGAAATCACCATGCTCGAACAAGAAAAATATCATCACGATCGCTCCCCAAAATTACGCCAACCATCGTGACACTTCAGTTTCCACCTCCAGACGAAGCTCGCACGCGCGCGCCACTTACTGCCGCGAGTTCGAATTCATCCATCTTGCTGCGGCGCCTGCTTACGTCTCGAGATGATGCTCGAATTCTTGCGACAGAATCATATCACACGCTGATGCCCAAAGCTTCGCCTTCACGCTCTGGTTCGCAGCCGCACGCGATGCGAAACGCTCTCCATTTTGCCGCCCTATCACGCCTCACCCACGCAAGCATTCCCCGACCTTCCTGCCCTCGCGATGGAGTCGCGATAGACCCCGCCTCCTTTGGCATTTCTCTTTCGAATAAATCGATTTCGTGAGCAAGAGCTGGAGGTAAATTCAAATTGATAATTTGAACTGCCCTTCCCTAATTCTCTGAATATTGATTTCGTGGAGTTATGGGTTCGCTTGTGTTTTATTTTCGAATTTTGAGTGGAGTGAAATCTCGATTTTATTCTAGTTTGATTTCTGAAGAATGAAAGGGAAGAATGGAGTTTCGAAGAGGATGAAGAAGCCTTACTTGTTCATCGATCTAATTCCTATTGTTTTGTTCGAGTTTTAAAATTTTCTTTTCATTAATTAAACGCATGTGAGTTTTTTAATAGAAAAAAATGGAACACGTGTGCGGGGGTTAACAGGTGTTGATTTTGGTGAATAGTATATTGAAGGGATATATACATATATATAATATCTACTTTCAAATTTAAATTCAAATTTAAATTGCTTTGAATTACGCAACTAAAAATTTCGACCTCCTATCGAGGCATGCCTTAGGCGTTGATAATATTATACGCCTATTCCGAATGCAATAGAAAAGGTTCCGAGGCCTAACTCGATCGTATGGAGAAGATAGCTTTTTGGACCTAATTATTAAATTAAATTTCAATATAACTTTCAGTGCGTTTGCTCATCATACGATCACACGACAATTCTGAATGCTACGAAAATTGAAATCCGATAATAATACAATATTACGGATCCAATGGAACTGGTTTCGTCGAATTCCGAGACAACGTCCCAGAAGGCTATTTTTAAATGTCGATTTAACGATATAAATTCAAAACCGAACAAATCGCTTCCAAATTCAATTCTGAAGCTTTAATTATCTTCGGTATTATCAACATGGATTTTCTAAGCCATCTAATTATTTTTAACATGCTTAAAATTGAAGATTCAAAATTTTACCCAATTTTCTATAATTAAATTTGATACTTAAATTACCAAATTCATAGTTAAAGTTGAAACTCAAGTTGAAATAACTCCTAAATATTTAAAAATCAATTAAATAATTCTATTTCAAATATTCATAAATTCAGGGTCGTCACATCCTTCCCCCTTAAAAGAATTTCATTCCAAAATTACTAGTTAAGAAGGATGATCCTCAACCCGTTTATCATTTCCCCAAAACAAAACAGTTTTCAACAAATTTCCCAAAACCATCTTTTTATTGAAGACTCGTTATCACTGCAACTAACTTTCCAAAATCTTTCACATTTTCTAAATAATACTATTTTCCTCAATAGTTCAAATTTAAAATTAAATTCAAATTTTAAATTTTCAAAATTTTCTCAAATTTTTTCTAACTTCCTAAATTTTCGAAATTTTTTTCCAGCATCTCCTTTGCACGGCTAGCTCGGTACGACTACAAAACGGCACCACAAGCCCCAAATTCAAAAAGAAAACGAAAAGCCAAGTGGCTAGACAAGAAAATCATAAAATTTCATATTGAAATTTATACATACCTTTTTCAAGCAATTTCAATTATATTCAAAATCAAATCCAATTCCCTTTGCATTTAAATCACCTGTATATCCTACTAGCAGCAACATTCAAAAACATTTTGCACTTTTCTTTACAAAAGTTCGAGTACTTACATCTTATACCATTTTTTACTTTACTATTGAAGTTATATATCCATTTTCATTCAATCATACATTTTCAATTTCATTTGAATTCAATTTATAATTTCAATTCTATTTGGATTCAATTTACCTTCTGAATATTGAATTTTATCAATTATATTTCATTCACAACTGATTCATCTCTCTATTTTAAATTAGTTTCATTTACTAATCCATTACAAATTCCAATTCATTTTATCTCAAACCATTTTTTTCCATTTCCACCTTTATTATCTTTAGTTCACTTCGAACTAATTTTTACAACTTCATTTTATTCCATACAATTCAAATTGGTTTTCAATATTCAGTTTCAATTCAAGTTTTATTCTTTTATTCATTCCTAAAAATTTATTTTCAATTCACTATTTTGGTTTGTAACCACTTATATTAAACTGGATTTCCAATTCTATATGAATTCAATTTACTTTCATCTATAAATATTAGATTCAATTCGTTTTAAACCTTACCCATTTGGTCATTCATCAATTAGTTTCACTTACTAATTTTAGATTAATACTTCACTTTGTTTATCACAAATCAATTTCAATTCCAATTCCAGTTCTATTTATATAAAAATTCAAAATGAATTTCAACATTTAATTTCATTTTCTTGCATTTCAATTTCATTTTGAATCCATATCATCATTTTATTTGACTTAATTTTTCAATCTCAATTCTTTTATTCAAGTTTCATTCTTAATTCCACTTGAATTAAATTTTTCCTTCCAATTTATTTTGTTTCCGCATTTACCTTTTTCTAACTTCTCATTAAGTTAGATTTTATATTAACAACTTTAAACTTTACAAGTTATCACACTTAACGATATTCCATAAACATTTTATATAGTATTCCAGAGTCTTCCCATCTTTTCAAAACCATTTTTGAAATCAATTCAAATTATCTTTTGAATTCCCAAATGCAACCCTAGTTTTCCAAACAACCTCAAATTTTAAATAATTTGGCAGCAATTCCTCTCTTGGAAACTCAAAAATGAACACCAATGACGTCGCGATCATCATCGGAATTATTTTCCAGCGACCAAAAAGAGTGTAGAGCTTTTATCCCTTCAAAAAATTTTCCAAACCTTTGAAATTCATTTTCAAACTAAAAAGGCATTTAATTTCCAAAATTTCAAATCCTTTCAAAAACATTTTTTTCCAATTTTCCTTTAGAATTCTATTTCAAATTATAAATCACATTTACAATTTACATTCTCAAATTACATTTGTATATGGATTTTATATCTAAAATTTTGATTATGATTCCAATTTCTTATTCAATTTCAATGATAATAATTTAATATTATCACTTCCTAAAAACAAGCAGCGATATACTTTAATAATTTACAAAAATTATTTCTTTTTATATACAAAATAGTTTTGGGTAAAATTATTTCATTTACCCTAATTTAAAACAATATTGTGTCGAATTGTTCTGTACGAGTGTTTAGAGATTCCTATCGATAGAGTTGTACGGACTATACCGACCAGAATCCATATACCACTCAACAAACCAATCATCACAATATAAAACAATTTTTTTATGTTCACTAATAAATACGCGCTCATATCTATTATTACTATCAAACTCATTCTAGAGTACTACTGGCTCTATCTCTAATGAGTAATCCCCACCAGAGCCAAGGTTATCGCTTAACCAAATGCTCTGATACCACATTTGTAATGATCTGATTTTCAACTTTCGAAAGTCGACATCAATACGTCCAATGTATTAAATGCCGTACAATCGAAAGCCAAAAAACCAAACCGTTTGGGTTAAAAAGAAGAAGATAGAAGAAGAAATAGAAACAACAACATAATCTCGCATTTCATAGAGGAACAACTTATAATAAATAAATGAATAATCTTTAAAACAAAAATTGTAACGACCCATAAATTTGTAGCCGTTTATTTATTTTATTAATTGAAATTTTATGGAAGTTTAAAATGATAAAATTTTGAAATAAAAATTTAATATTTGAAACGCGTCTAGTTAAACATAACAACTGGTAAATTTTCGTCCAAAAATATGAAAGTTTATCTCGTGCGTAAACTTACTTCAATTTAATCAGTTAAAAAGAGATGAAAATAAAATGTTTCGAAACCTAAATATTTTTACATAGAAAAATTCTAAACCATCTGGTGAACAAGGCGTCATTTTTTGTTTTTTCAAATTCAGACTTCTTTAGCTCCATCGATCTTATTTTTCTGCGTTTTTCTTGCATTTTCCGCCAGTTGAAATTTCGAATTCTTATAATTCAATCGTACCACGCTTATCTGTGTATCGTTGGAAGCATCTCGTCGCGCTGACCAAACGGTATACTCATTTGTGCAAATCAAAGTCCGACGTAAATCATTGCAGTAATTTAACCGTTTCGGACGGACCGGTTAACCGTATTCTGCCAAACTAAAACAACTTGTATTAATTCAAAATTTTAAAATTGTATTTAGCTGCCATGCATTCATTAGGGGCTAGAAGTTGGTAGGTGAGACTTGAAAATTGGTAATGGTGTTTAGTAATTTGGAATATCATTACTTACTGTAATAAATTGCCATTTTCTGAAATCAAAATGCCTCAGGTACGAAATGCATTCCAGCATCATTTTATTCCTTCCTTTTGTCATCCCTTCTTCCTCTTCTTTTATCTTCCCCACTGAAAAAAAAGAAAAAAAACTGTGCAAAGAGACTATGAACCGTGCCTCCTTCCTCCTACCCACGCACCCACGCGCCCGCCTCATGACATCAACCTACTCCTTCCCTGCTCTCATTCTGATCCTCTCGCCCACGCCACCGTGTAACCCACCACCGCCCCTCCTTTCGTTTTCGCCACGCCGTGATTCTAGCCGCGAAGCCGAGCACAACACCGTGCCTACTTCTTTCAATTCCGGCAACTGAGGCAGCTCTCTTCCTTTTGTTAGCAGTTATTCCACCTTCAACCCACCACAAAAGCAGACGAGCCACCCGATGCCAGCCGTCTCCAAGCCGAGAAAACCCCTGACCCGCCTCCTCCCCCTCTCCAAATCTACTCTCGTGCCTTACGGGTGGTGTTTTCTTCTCTTTTATATAGGATGAGGTATATTATATATTTATATGTTGTAGTTTAAATATGTAGTTAGTTATCTAGTTTTTACAATCTTTTGTTCATTCTATAATCACTGAAGTTGTTTTGTGTGTGTATATATATATATATCTTTGTGTGAGTCTATTGTTTATTCATTTATAAATACGGTTATATTTTTTATACCTATAAGATTTACATGCTTTGTAGTGTTACGTGCATAAAGGTTTTTCCAAACCATATTTTATTTAGTCTTTATAAATGTAAGTTAGAAGAGTACTATGGGTACTGTTAGGTATATGGGTTTATAAAGGCATGTAGTTGAGTTGAGTGGTCTGTAACTTATAAAATAAGTTTCATATAAATTATGGTATGAGAGAGAGAGAGGTATGTGCATAAAATCAGTAGGTAGCAACATTGATTTCTAAAGATTTTTTGTTTTTTTTTGGTTTTTTTGTGACGTGAGTATATGCTGGGCGTTTATAATAACTAGTATTTATTAGTTGAGTCTTCTTCTATGTTGCATACTTTCATATTGAGCTGAAAGAAAAATTTGTATGACATGTTAGTATAAACGCTAGTTTATGTAAATCTAAAAATTATAAAGAAAAAATAATAATAATAAGGTGCGCACAGGCATGTGTAGATATGTATATCTATATGTTTGTATACACGTATGTGTATGCATATATGAAGAGAAAGGACTCAAAAGCATACAAGCACATAAATCACATTAGAAGTCAACACGTAGCAGTATACATAAAGTAGGCATGAATTGATTTCAAGTATTAGGTTGCCTAGATATAAATATATAGTTGGCTGTAGGTTGCATGTTAGCTCTTTCTTTGAATAGGTGTCTCTGATTTTGAACTATGTGTTCAGGTTTTAAAGTATTAATTTACATTTGTGGTTTTAAAAATGTATGCAGATTAAGTTGTAATGTTGGATAAATTTACATTCATCTTCTACGGTATAATAAGAAAATTTATTAATAAAATTCAAAATTTTAAATATGGCATGCACGTATGTTATTTGTAAGTAAAAAAATAACATTTTGGTTTGGCCCACAGTATTTCGTCCTCCGGTATTTGGAGTTGATAGTTATGTATATTATACGTAAGTGTCTATATGTTTGATTGTATATAAATTTATAAAAATAAATTATATGTACGTGTTAATTTTGATATATGTGTTTTAGTTAAAACAATGATTTGAAATATATATATTTAGTCAATATGTGTTTAAATCTATTTGTAAATAAATATAATGTATTTATCTTATTTTAATGTATGTTTGGATTTAGAATATGACTTGATATACATAGTTATACACATAAGTCATTCGTACCAATTATCTTCTTAGATCCTGTTCTAACTTGATTTCATTAACGCCTATCTATCATCTTTGTTCATCGAACTCATTTCAATCTAGAGTTGCTTTGAAATTCATGCCTGGATTTGTAGCTCATTTCATCGTCAAATCCCCTCTAGCCTCGAAAGGTGAGCAATCAATCACGATTAATGTTCTTTTATTTATTACACTTGATTTCAACTGAAACGACAATTGAAATATGTTGTTGTAGTTATTTACACTGTTATATATATGCTATTACCTGTAACAGTTCACCTGTGACATCTGACACCATTATCTGTTACTTATATGATGATAATCTAGTTTGGTTGATAATTGATTGATTGTTTGATGTTTACATTAGACATAAAATTGTTAATGTTTAAAGTGATAAATATTATGAAATTGAATTTAACGTAAGATGGTTAAAATTGGAATTGATACATGTGTTAAATTTGATTAGTTAAATTTGTATAATATGACTCCTTAAATGTTTAATATTCGACACATAGAAAATGGTTAATTACCTTTGAACCATCTGAAATTATGTTATATTAATTGATTTAGTATGAAATCGAATAATTGATGTCGAGTGTAGAATTGCATAGAATAATTAGTGTAATAATCTTTAATCTACATGAAATGATAGTGTAGATTCTAGGAATAATTATATTAATTTGCATAAATAACAAATGTAAATTAATACGATTATTTCGGGATTATGTAAGAAAATTGTTAAATTGTTATGTATGGATGCTATTGCTTGTTTATTTACTTTGACATCATCCCAGTTATCACACTGCAAGTTCCCTTTGTATGCTTTGATTTTTGAATTGAACTGGAATCGGGTTGAAATGATAAATACTCAAATGAACTTGACTTAGGATAGAGAATTTAATTAAACCCGATTGGTCAATAATTTGATTTAAATAAATAAAGATTTTATTTGAATAATAATAAGGTTTTGAAATAAAATTGGAATTTAAAATTTTAAGGAAAAGAAATGTGAATATTTGAAATTTGAAACAAAATATTAACGTAGTAATTGATTGAAAGAACGTGTTTAAAAATTATTTATTTAATAACTAAATATAGATTATTAATTATTAAGTTTGAAATTATTAATAATTAAGTTGGAAATTATTTAAGAATTTAGTTGAAATTATTTAATAATTTAGTTGAAATTATTAAGTTTTGAAATTATCTAATAATTAAGTTTTGAGATTACTTAATAATTGAATAAGATTGAATTAATTGATAATTAAATAAAATTTGAATCCTTTGATAAGAGAAATTAAACTTTTGAATAAGTGAATTTGAACTTCGTTAATAAATAAAATTGGGTTTCTTTATTTATTAAGTTTTGGCAAATTATTTAAGTATGTAATAAATGAAATTGAACTTCTCGAATATGTGAAATTTAGTTTCTTTATTGATTGAATCTTGAAATTTATAAGCGAAATTGAATTTCCTTACGAAATAAAATGTGATTTATTGAAATTAATGTAGGACTTGTAATTTAATGAATTTGATTTGTTGAATCCAATTTAATTAAATTTGTAAGCTTTGATAATGAAATTGAACTTAAGTAATTGATTTAATGACTTGGTAATTTAATCGAAATTGTTTTGAATGTTAAATTTACTTAACGAATATTGAATGAATTCGATAAGCCAATTTAAATTGATTTGAATGTAAATTTAATTAATTTAAATGATTATGAAAATGAAACTTATATACGAACTTGAATCAATATTGAATTGATTAAATAAAAATTGGAATCGAATTATAAGATTTTGAAATGGTGATTTGGAAGTTTTGAAACGTAAATTTTGGAAATTGATTAGAAAGACAAATGAAATGTCGGTTTACGAATTGAAATTGAAACTGAATTTGATTTGTTTTGAAATTTATAAAAGGACCAATAGGTGTGATAATCACGAAAGTTATTAAAGAAACCGGAATCAGTTATGGACATATTCTCTGTCTAAACCAAAAACCACTTTAATAACTATACGCGGAGTGTGATCCAGAATGAAGTGGTTGGAATGATGTACGTGATGACTGAAGAAAGAGAACGATAATGGATAGCCTTGACACTTGTGTCAAATTGGAAATGACAAAAACAGGAGTCGTGCCGGGCCAAATGGGGTTAGCCACCTCGAGCGAACACACTTCTTCGAACTAATCATTACTTGTTATTGATTGGTGCACCCTCGTATTTTGGGAGTGTTGTTTCACGGTGTTGCGATCGTTGCGGTGATGCGTTTTCACCAGTCCGGATCAGGCAAACGGTAGTTTCATGTGCCTTGTCATACTTGTATCCCTATATACTTGACCACTACGAATTTGTTTTGTGTCATACCTATAGAGTACTTCTTGTATCCCACTAGTTTACGGTGGAGTTTACAGTGCTGTATAGACTATAACACTTATATAAAATGTGTTAAGTGGGAAAATGGTAACGCCTTAACACTATTTTGATATTTTATATTACTGATAAACATTATCTATTTAGCGTATATTACTACATAGTAGATAGTTTAACGGATCCTTAGAGGACGGTTATTCCAACGTCCTTTGAGTTACTAGTATTTCAGTTGTTATTTCACTTGAGTTGGATTTATTGATATAATAATATTAATCCTGACTCCAGTGTTTTGTGTTTTGCTTTACGCTCGGGTCAAACTGAGAGTACTAGCTTTCGAGACTCACCTTTGGAGTTGGAGCTTCGCTTGGAGATCCGGCTATCTATCCAGCTTTCAGATATTCAGTAGATTCCAGTGATGTATTCTGATTCTTGTATTTGACTATTGTATTCGAGACTTCTGTTGTAACTTATTTAACTCAGTTATATATATAGTAGCTTCATGAACTACTATCCTTTGCTTCCGCTGCATATTATTGCTCTGCGTCTGCGATTCTGTGATTATTTATTTACTGTATATCTGAGTTTTGCCAAATTTAAATTAACAATTCGGTATTTTGAATTATTCAAGTCCGATATGTGCGAATGCGAATAATCCAAAATAGCGGGTCGTTACAGTTGGTATCAGAGCTTTGGTAGCTCTAGGCAAAACTTAGCATATTGGATAAATGTATTTACAGAATCACTCTCATTCGAGTTTCAATCTCTTCATCTTGACTCAATTCCTTTGGATTTTGGAACGTTCCCAGCGGTTTCAAAATTCATTCGTGTTCCTCACTATTCGTCTTCTTTCAATTCTGGAGTATCACATAACTCCTCTTCGGATGACCCTTATAATAAATCGGTGGTCTCGTCAAACTTTGAATTATTTGTAAATGGGTGAAACCCTTTACAATGGTCATCGATTTACCGAAGATTTCTATATCCTCGGTTTTCGATGCTACCTATTCTTTGCTATACCTGGATTTTATCTCTTAAGGTCGAATGTTGATTTACCTTGGAATTCTACGTCGACCTCATTCTGGAAGTCACGGTCGACCCGATTAAGGTTGCCCGTGAGTTAAATAAGCTTATCCATCTCCCGATTCTGTTAATTGAATCATCTTCTCTTTTCTTTCGAACTTGTATTTGAATCAAAATTCCCTTTGATTTGATTTCCATCAAATTTGAATCACTATACTTATTTGAAATCCATCATTGTATCATCAAGCGAGGGAGTATATTTGTATTTATACTAAAATGTTTTATATATTGTGTTATTTGAGTTGTTGATTTTGATTTGGGTTTCCAATTGATTCGTCTGATCAACGCTATCGATAGGATCTTCGAAACACTTGAGCAGAGCAAACTGACACAATATTATTTCAAGTTCAGTAAATAAAATAATACTGAATGATTTTATTATATATAAGTATAAATTTTTTCGAAATTAAAATGTTAATGAATCTTTTGTCCGAAATGTGAAAAATTAATTTTCATTTACTGTTTTGTAAACCATTGACTATTGCATAATATAAATAAATGAATTTATAAAATTTAGCTATAATTTGATTTGGAAATTGAAGTGAATTTAAAAATTAGAATTTGAGAATTTAATTTCCGATAATTTCAAGTTATGGTTTTAAAGTTCAAAATGTATATTATCTAAAATATTTTCGAATAGAAATGGTTTTCAAAGAATTTTAAATGATTAAATTAGAGCTCTTCTCTTTTGTCGTTGGAAAATAATTTCTGTGATGACGGCCGCATCATCGACATTCATTTTCGAGTTTCGAAGTGGAGAGACCATTAGAGCTTGCTACACTTTTGTGTTGAAATGAATTTGATTTGAATTTCTAAAGTATGACTTGATTTAATATATATATATATATATATATATATATTAGTATTTGATTTAGATTTGACTTGGATATATTGTATGTATATAATTATCTCTAAATTGTTGAAGTTAATTGTAAATGTAATTCTTAAAATTTCGGTAAAGGATGATTTCAATTATAAATGAATCAAAATTTTGAATAAATAATTAAGCCTGAATAATTAAATTAGAAAATTTTACTTGTATAATGCTCAATTGCATTATGTATAATTTACCTAAATTTCAAAAGTTAACTATGTAATTGAATATTATACAATATAAATGATATCAAAGGAATTTTTAAATAAATTTGAGTAGTTATAATAAATGTAAATATACTTAATATATAGGTGATAAGATATATTAAGTAAAATAAATTTAATAATTTGGAATTAAGAAGAATTAAATTTGTCGAATAAAGTATGATTATAATAAATGACTATTCAAATTTATGATCTTTGAAATTGTTAATTTAAGAAAATTGGATATTATACAATAAAAATTATCTTTATAAATAAAATGTGAGCGCGTATAATAAATGTTATTCACTTAAATTTTAATTATAAAATATTTATGGAGATAAATAGAATAATAAGTTAAATAAATAATAGGTGTAATTAATAGAAGAAGAAAAAATTTTGTTTTGAAAGTTAATAAATTGAATTAAATCAACTTAAGAGAATATCTTGAATTAATTGAATTTAAATTGAATTTTATTTTAAAGGAACCTTTGTACCTAACATTAATGAATGTGACATCAAATCAATTTAACGAAAATCTTGAATTTAAAAATGAATTGTTGGATATAAATTCATTTAAATAGAAATTTATATGGTTTAAATTAATTGAATATTATGTAATTCAAGTCTATTCTTTGGTTGTTTCTATTCTCCTACTTATATATATGTTGTAGTTTATATATGTAGTTAGTTATCTAGTTTTTACAATCTGTTGTTCATTCTATAATCATTGAAGTTGTTTTGTATATGTGTGTGTGTGTGTGTGTGTGTGTGTATATATATATATATATATATATTTGTGTGAGTGTATTGTTTACTTGTTTATAAATATGGTTATATGTTGTTATACCTATAAGATTTACAAGCTTTGTAGTCTTACGTGCATAAAGGTTTTCCAAAACCATATTTTATTTAGTCTTTATAAATGTAAGTTAGTGGAGTACTATGGGTACTGTTAGGTATATGGGTTTATGAAGGCCTGTAGTTGAGTTGAGTGGTCTGTAACTTATAAAATAAGTTTCATATAAATTATGGTATGAGAGAGAGAAGTATGTGCATAAAATCAGTAGGTAGCATCATTTATTTCTAAAGATTTATTGTTTTTTTTGTGACGTGAGTATATGCTGGGCGTTTATAATAACTAGTATTTATTAGTTGAGTCTTCTTCTATGTTGCATACTTTCATATTAAGCTGAAAGAAAAATTTGTATGACATGTTAGTATAAACGCTAGTTTACGTAAATCTAAAAATTATAAAGAAAAAATAATAATAAAAAGGTGCGCACAGGCATGTGTAGATATGTATATCTGTATGTTTGTATACACGTATGTATATATATATGAAGAGAAAGGACTCAAAAGCATACAAGCACATAAATCACATTAGAAGTCAACACGTAGCAGTATAGATAAAGTAGGCATGAATTGATTTCAAGTATTAGGTAGCCTAGATATAAATATATAGTTGGCTGTAGGTTGCATGTTAGCTCTTTCTTTGTATAGGTGTCTCTGATTTTGAACTATGTGTACATGTTTTAATGTATTAATTTACATTTGTGGTTTTAAAAATGTATGCAGATTAAGTGTAATGTTGCATAAATTTACATTCATCTTTTACGGTATAACAAGGAAATTTTATTGATAAAATTTAAATTTTTAAATATGGAATGCACGTATGTTATTTGTAAGTAAAAAAAATAACATTTTGGTTTGGCCCACAGTATTTCGTCCTCTGGTATTTGGAGTTGATAGTTATGTATATTATACGTAAGTGTCTATATGTTTGATTGTATATAAATTTATAAAAATAAATTATATGTACGTGTTAATTTTGATATATGTGTTTTAGTTAAAACAATGATTTGAAATATATATATTTAGTCAATATGTGTTTAAATCTATTTGTAAATAAATATAATGTATTTATCTTATTTTAATGTATGTTTGGATTTAGAATATGACTTGATATACATAGTTATACACATAAGTCATTCGTACCAATTATCTTCTTAGATCCTGTTCTGACTTGATTTCATTAACGCCTATCTATCATCTTTGTTCATCGAACTCATTTCAATCTAGAGTTGCTTTGAAATTCATGCCTGGATTTGTAGCTCATTTCATCGTCAAATCCCCTCTAGCCTCGAAAGGTGAGCAATCAATCACGATTAATGTTCTTTTATTTATTACACTTGATTTCAACTGAAACGACAATTGAAATATGTTGTTGTAGTTATTTACACTGTTACATATATGCTATTACCTATAACAGTTCATTTGTGACATCTGACATCATTATCTGTTACTTATATGATGATAATCTAGTTTGGTTGATAATTGATTGATTGTTTGATGTTTACATTAGACGTAAAATTGTTAATGTTTAAAGTGATAAATATTATGAAATTGAATTTAACGTAAGATGGTTAAAATTGGAATTGATACATGTGTTAAATTTGATTAGTTAAATTTGTATAATATGACTCTTAAATGTTTAATTATTCGACACGTAGAAAATGGTTAATTACCTTTGAACCATTTGAATTTATGTTATATTAATTGATTTAGTATGAATCAAATAATTGATGTCAAGTGTAGAATTGCATAGAATAATTAGTGTAATAATCCTTAATCTACATGAAATGATAGTGTAGATTCTAGGAATAATTATATTAATTTGCATAAATAACAAATGTAAATTAATAGGATTATTTCGGGATTATTTAAAAAAAAATGTTAAATTGTTATGTATGGATGCTATTGCTTGTTTATTTACTTTGACATTATCCCAGTTATTACACTGCAAGTTCCCTTTGTATGCTTTGATTTTTGAATTGAAATGGAATCGGGTTGAAATGATAAATACCCAAATGAACTTGACTTAGGATAGAGAATTTAATTAAACTCGATTGGTCAATAATTTGATTTAAATAAATATAGATTTTATTTGAATAATAATAAGGTTTTGAAATAAAATTGGAATTTAAAATTTTAAGGAAAAGAAATGTGAATATTTTAAATTTGAAACAAAATATTAACGTAGTAATTGATTGAAAGAACGTGTTTAAAAATTTAGTATTTAATAACTAAATTTAGAATTATTAATAACTAAGTTTGAAATATTTAATAATCAAGTTGGAAATTATTTAATAATTTAGTTGAAATTATTAAGTTTTGAAATTATATAATAATTAAGTTTTGAGATTACTTAATAATTGAATAAGATTGAATTAATTGATAATTAAATAAAATTTGAATCCTTTGATAAGAGAAATTGAACTTTTGAATAAGTGAATTTGAACTTCGTTAATAAATAAAATTGGGTTTCTTTATTTATTAAGTTTTGGAAAATTATTTAAGTATGTAATAAATGAAATTGAACTTCTCGAATATGTGAAATTTAGTTTCTTTATTGATTGAATCTTGAAATTTATAAGTGAAATTGAATTTCCTTAACGAAATAAAATGTGATTTATTGAAATTAATGTAGGACTAGTAATTTAATGAATTTGATTTGTCGAATCCAATTTAATTAAATTTGTAAGCTTTGATAATGAAATTGAACTTAAGTAATTGATTTGATGAATTGGTAATTTAATTGAAATTATTTTAAATGTTAAATTTACTTAACGAATATTGAATGAATTCGATAAGTGAATTTAAATTGATTTGAATGTAAATTTAGTTAATTTAAATGATTATGAAAATGAAACTTGTATACGAACTTGAATCAATATTGAATTGATTAAATAAAAATTGGAATCGAATCGTAAGATTTTGAAATGGTAATTTGGAAGTTTTGAAGCGTAAATTTTGGAAATTGATTTAGAAAGGCAAATGAAATGTTAGTTTACGAATTGAAATTGAAATTGAAATTGATTTGTTTTGAAATTTATAAAACGACCAATCGGTGTGATAATAACGAAAGTTATTAAAGAAACCAAAATGGTTATGGACATACTCTCTGTCTAAACCGAAAACCACTTTAATAACTATACGCGGAGTGTGATCCAGAATGAAGTGGTTGGAATGATGTACGTGATGACTGAAGAAAGAGAACGATAATGGATAGCCTTGATACTTGTGTCAAATTGGAAATGACTAAAACAGGAGCCGTGCCGGGCCAAATGGGGTTAGCCACCTCAAGCGAACACACTTCTTCGAACTACTCATTACTTGTTATTGATTGGTGCACCCTCATATTTTGGGGTGTTGTTTCGCGGTGTTGCGATCGTTGCGGCGATGCATTTTCACCAGTCCGGATAAGGCAAACGGTAGTTTCACTACCTTGGTTATTGCCTCATGTGCCTTGTCATACTTGTATCCTTATATACGCGACCACTACGAATTTGTTTTGTGTTATACCTATGGAGTACTCCCTGATATCCCACTAGTTTACGGTGGAGTTTACAGTGCTGCATAGACTATAACACTTATATAAAATGTGTTAAGGGGGATAATGGTAACGCCTTAACACTATTTTGATATTTTATATTACTGATAGACATTATCTATTTAGCGTATATTACTACATAGTAGATAGTTTAACGGATTCTTAGAGGACGGTTATTCCAACGTCCATTGAGTTACTTGTATTTCAGTTGTCATTTCACTTGAGTTGGATTTATTGATATAAGAATATTAATCCTGAATCGAGTGTTTTGTGTTTTGCTTTACGCTCGGGTCAGATTGAGAGTACCAGCTTTCGAGACTCACCTTTGGAGTTGGAGCTTCGCTTGGAGATCCGGCTATCTATCTAGCTTTCAGATATTCAGTTGGTTCCAGTGATGTATTCTGATTCTTGTATTTGACTATTGTATTCGAGACTTCTGTTGTAACTTATTTAACTCTGTTATATATATAGCAGCTTCATGAACTACTATCCTTTGCTTCCGCTGCATATTATTACTCTGTGTCTGCGATTCTGTGATTATTTATTTACTGTATATCTGAGTTTTGCCAAATTTAAATTAATAATTAGGTATTTTGAATTATTCAAGTCCGACATGTGCGGATGCGAATAGTCCAAAATAGCGGGTCGTTACAAAAATACTATATCAGTTTATACATCACATTAAATAGAGTTTACAACAACACAATACAGACACTTGCAGTCTTTATAACTTGACCAAATGAAAACTGCCTTGCACTAACCATACGCAACAGACACTACATAGTAAAGAGATACGTCTCGCCATCTAGCTTCAAATCATGATCTCCACAGCAAATTCTTGACTTTGCTCTAGAATAATTGACAACCTGACTCTAGGCTGCCCGTGTGGAAAATTATGGGCACCCAGAGTTTAGAAAGGGAACAATAAACTCCAGGTCAGTCATGGGACTGGTGTGAGATCTTAAAAACAGTTATTTTTCACAAAGAAAGGAAAAGAAATCCACAATGCTTTTGGAAAATGAAACTACCAAAAGGCCTCCGGGCACACACACAATGCAATCGCACACCTGGGGGAGATTTCTCCTTGTGATAGCAAACATGCTTGATACGCAAAATCTCTTTTTAATATTATCATTAGTGCATAGTGGAAAAACATTTGCAAGTATAATATTAATCTTAGCCAACATACGTACCATTATAATATGCCTACTATAGCTACCATATTAGCTGGCAGGTTTTACAACTAAAACCGTACAAGGCGCGTATTGATAATTGGATTTCCAACAAATGGTCAGGCTAAGGAACTTCCTGGGCCACATGGGTACGCCTCTGGAGGGACGCTCCAAGTACCTAACCGGATCTCTGCCAACACAAGGCCGGTTACCGATGTAACTAAGTAACTACTACACGAGTACGCCATCCTCCGGTCATTTGCGACCTTTATCCGAGGATCCTCAACCACAATGCAACAAACCACAAAGTATAATACATTTGCAGCATCAACATAGGTAAAATATATGGGCTCCATACCATGATACTACCCTTTTCCAGAAGGAAATGACATACCCTCAGGGGGCGCTACCTCCAAATAACCTTTTTGCATCTTTTCTGTTTCGACCATTCTGAGTTGTGAGGCTCGACGAAGTCTCGTCCACAAAGCTAGTCTTTTCACAAAAGCCATGCTTCGATCAACAAATGATCAACATCACTTCGTATGCCACATTACCAAATTGTGAATGTATCACTAGTAACCATCAACTGCATAACCTCTGAGCTCGTACGTCTCAGTGAAGGGTGTTAAGCTAAGAGAATAAATTCTCCGCCACCAACAGAAATTTATTTGATGGCAACCAACTTTACATCTCAAAGTGTAACGTCATACACACATCCATACAGGTCCATTCTAGGATCGAACGAAACCGAAGGCACTTCCAAAAAAGCCCTTGCAATCCGGATATTCACTTATCACGTCTAGAATCCCCATTACAAAGGGTGATAAAATCTCTATACCAAAGCAACCCGGTGCAGAGATATTCCACAGGTAATCCTTTCGCTTTCGAAAATACCCGGTCTTCAATGCCATCTTCAAATGCAATCCTATTTCGTCGTATCATTATTCGGAATGGGTTTTATGACACAAGGTCCTCTACCAGCTAATCCGAATAACGGGCGCTTATTTTAAAAATAAATGTTACATTCAGATTCAAACAAATCACAACAAATTTCCACTTTGATCTTTTGAACAAAAGATTCATCACAATCACAATGGTTCGATGTGGATTTCGAATATCCATTTGGAATCCGACCCCGATCGCATCAAAATTCAAATGCCATAAAAAAACCAATATTGATAGTCGGTTATTTAACTATCAATCAATAATTCACAACAATCACCAATTTTCAAATAATTTTCCCCAATTATTTATTTTCAACATATCTTCGCAAGATATAATTTTAACACTTCAACCATTTGAAAACAAATTTCAAATCAATTTCTTTACGTGGAATATATTCCCAAATACTTATTTATTTCCACTAAAAATCTGCCGAGTCCAAATACTTTTCAAAATTTTAAATCACTTATCCAAAAACATATATTTGGAAACAACTACAATAAAAACCACTTTGGAACAGCCTATTTAAAACATTAGTTATGAAATCTTATATCAATATCTTATATAAAAAAACTACAAGCCCAAACTAGTTTTAAATAAAATTTGTAGATAGAGTATAAATATTTAAATAACTATTTTTTAAATCAAACATAAATTTAATCTTTAAAATAATCCTTTCTATAATTAATTTAAATAAATCTTTACTTTAAAGGTTTAAAACTATTCCCAAAAATACTTTCTCTAACAATATCCTTCCAAATCAATCTCTAGAACTTTTTATTTATACTTCAAAAGCTACTTTCAAAATACACTCGGCTTTCCAGGGAAGAATTCTCTTTCCATTTCAAAATGGTCCATTCAATAAATTAATAAATCTTCTCAATTTATTTTAATTTACATTCCAAATTTGTAAATTTCTTTCCATAATTTTAAAAATAAACCAACATATATTTTTAAAACAAAATTTTCTTTCCTTTATAAAATTCCCATTGTGAATTTAAATTTTCAAATATCGACTGATATACGATTTTCAAATCATTTTCCAAACATCCCTTTTCAAACCCCAAATCAAATTTTCAAATTGATTTCCAAAATTATTTCAACACCAAATCGAATTCCAAATTTGATTTCTAAATTTATTTCAAATACCAAAACAATATTCATATAAATTTCCCAAAGATTTATTTTTTAAACATCAAATAAATTTTCCAAATTGATTTCAAAGATTTATTTCCAACATCATATCAAATTTTCATATTTATTTCTAAATTTTTTTAGACAGTGAATCAAATTCCAAATTGATTTCCTAGAATTATTTCAAATACCAAACTAAATTCCAAATTTGATTTCTCAATTTATTTCCCTTTAAATGTAAATTCCTTTGTCTCTTTCAAATATTTAAAATCCGTATTTTAAATAAATTCTTCAGCTATTAAATAATATTATTCGAAATCCCTTTATTAAAATATTTTCCCATATTTTTTTGAAATTTATTCAATAAGTTTTCAAAATAAAACTTCATCTATTCAAATTTCTTCTTTTAAATTCACCCAATTTTATAAATGAATTTATTATAAATTTTCCACCCAAATTTCAAAATCTAATATTTATTTATTTATTTCTAGTATCCTACGATACCAAAATTATATTCGATAAAATTATAGCTTTCAACGGTTTCAATCACAAATAATCACACACAGGTTTTAAATAATCAACACAATTTTGAAAACAAATCAAAATGTTTTGAGGAATCTAGTTGGATCCCTCCAACCTGTTTCGATGCATCCGCAGATGTTAGCACAACAATTAAATACCAATTCCACTTCGAGGTGGAATATCCCGGTATATGGGATTTATAAAATATCATTTGGTATTATGCGGCGTATAGGGTCTCATCCGCTATATAATGCGGGAAATCAATCACTCCAAATACATATTAATACCAACTCCACTTCGAGGTCGAATATCGTGGTATATGGGTTTAATATAATATCATCCACTATTATGTGGCGCATATGGTCTAAACTAAAATAACTAATAATAAATTAATCATCCAAGCACAAAATCAACAATTTAAATTTAACTGTCACAATTCAACAATCAATCAATAACTGAAATTTTCAATTATTAAAATTTAAGCGAAAAGATCTCACCTTTTCTTTTTATTTTGCAATCTATCCAAATTAGCTTGGTTTCTTCACAATTTTGACCTTGTATAAATATTAGATGATTTAATTAATATTTGAAATAAATTGAACAATACAATTGCAACTTTAAAATTTTAATTCAGCTAATATTTTAATTTTTAAGCTAATGATTTAATTTTAAACAAAGAATTAAATTTTTAAACAAATTCCTTTTTAATAAATTATCCTTAGTGACTTAACTAAAATAAACTTATTAACAAGTTAATTGCCTTAATATACTTTAAACTTAAACGGTAGGTTTATAATCTATATATATCCTTTAAAATTCCAATTTCCAAATCTAATATATATATGTGTCTATATCATTTCTGTTTTTTTTTACTGATGATTCAATTTTAATCAAAGAATTAAATTTTAAACTAACTTTCTTTCTTTTTTTCTATATAAATTCTAGTTAAAGGTAAATTATGTTACCTTATAGCAAAATCACCATGCTCGAACAAGAAAAATATCATCACGATCGCTCCCTAAAATCACGCCGACCATCGCGACACTTCATTTGCCACCTCCAGACGAAGCTCGCACGTGCGTGCCACTTACTACCGCGAGCTCGACTTCGTCCACCTTGCTGTCGCGCCTGCTTGCGTCTCAAGATGATGCTCAAATTCTTGCGACAGATTCAAATCACATGCTGATGCCCAAAGCTTTGCCATCACGCTCTGGTTCGCAGCCGCACGAGATGCGAAACCCTCCCCGGTTTGTCGGCCCATCGCGCCTCGCCCACGTGAGCATGCCCCGACCTTCCTACCCTCGCAATGGAGTCATGATAGACCCCGCCTCCTCTGGCATTTCTTTTTCAAATAAATTGAATTCGCGAGCAAGAACTGAAGGCAAAATCAAATAGATAATTTGAAATGCCCTTCCCTAATTCTCTGAATATTGATTTCGTAGAGCTATGGGTTCGTTTATGTTTTATTTTCGAATTTTGAGAGGAGTGAAATCTCGATTTTATTCTAGTTTTATTTCTAAAGAATGAAAGAGGAGAATGGAGTTTCGAAGAGGATAAAGAAGCCTTACTTGTTCATCGATCTGATTCCTGTTGTTTTGTTCGAGTTTTAAAATTTTCTTTTAATTAATTAAACGCGTGTGAATTTTTTAACAGAAAAAATGGAACACGTGCGCATGGGGTTAACAGATATTGATTTTGTTGAATAATATATTGAGGGGAAATTATATATACACACACACACACACACATATATTAGATCTAATTTCAAATTTAAATTCAAATTTAAATTGCTTTGAATTACGCAACTCAAAATTTGGACCTCCTATCGAAGCGTGCCACTAGACGTTTATAATGTTATACACCAATTTCGAATGCAATGGAAAAGGTTCCGAGGCCTAACTCGATCGTATGGAGAAGATAAATTTTTGGACCAAATTGTTAAATTAAATTTCGATATAATTTTCAGCGTGTTTGCTCATCGTACGATCACACGACAATTCTGAATGCTACGAAAATTGAAATCCAAAAATAATACAATATTACGGATCCAATGGAACTGGTTTCGTCGAATTCCGAGACTGCGTTTTGGAAGGCTATTTTTAAATGTCGATTTAAACGATATAAATTCAAAACTGAACAAATCGCTTCCAAATTCATTTCTGAAGCTTTTATTATCTTCAGTATTATCAATATGGATTTTCTAAGCCATCTAATTATTTTTAACAAGCTTAAAATTGAAGATTCAAAATTTTACCTAAATTTCTATAATTAAATTCGATACTTAAATTGCCAAATTCATAGTTAAAGTTGAAAATCAAGTTAAAATAACTCCCAAATATTTAAAAATAAATTAAATAATTAAATTTCAAATATTCAGAAATTCAGGGTCGTCACACAACCTTTAGCTCTGATAGCAAATGTGATGACTCGGAATCCAGTGCTCGAAAATCGACATCCAATACCTCACACGTATTCGAATGCTGGAGATTCAACCATTGGAGTCCAGTTCGCTAGAGCTTATAACAACATTAAGTGATAACCACACAGCGGAAACAAAATGAATATTTCATTGATATACAACACATGGATACAACATAGATACAACATTCATTACAACAACGACCACCAACATCAGAGCACAATGTATATGATACAACAACAGAGCAATAACACGCCGCGGAACAATAAAAGGGTCTTCAAAAGAATCCAACATAAGCACCTTCAATCCAAAACTTCAAAGCTCCAAACCAAAAAGCTCGAAAAGACTACCGAACCAAAAGCTTCAAAGATTTCCAACTCTACCTCTACTATCTAAACTAGCTCCAGAACATGGATAACCTGACTCTAGACTGCCTATGTGGAAAATTAAGGGCACGCAGAATTTAGAAAGGGAACAATAAACTCGGATTCAGTCATGAGACTGGTATGAGTAAAACAAAAAAACAGTTGTTTGGACAAAAACAAATTACAAAAAGAAATCCGTTCATGCTTTTGAAAATGAAACTACCATAAGGTCTCCCGTCACACACATAATGCAATCGCACACTTTGGGAAGGTTTCTCCTTATGATATCAAACATGCTTGATACACAAAAATCCTTTTGATATTACTATTAGTACATAGTGTAGAAAAAATTTCAAAAGTATAATATTAATCTTAGTCAGCATACTACCATTATAATATATCTACTATAGATACCATGTTAAATGGCAGGTTGTATAACTAAAACCGTACGGGGCTCGTATTAAGTGATTGGATTTCCAACAAATGGTCTGGCTAAGGAACTTCCTTTCTGAATGGGTACGCCTCTGGAGGGACACCCTGAGAACCTAACCGGATCTTTGCCAACACAAGGCCGGGTCACCTCTGTAACTTGGTAACTAATTGTCACGAGTATGCGATCCCCCGGTCATAACCGACCTTTATCCGGGGCCCCAACAACCACATAAGTTAAATATCTGGACTCCATACCAGAATACCACTTTTTATCTAGAAGGAAATGCACATACCCTAAGGGGTGCAACCCCCGTAACCTTGCTGCATCCTTTCTGTTTCGACCATTTTCGGGGTGTGGGGTTGGATGAAGTCTCGTCCCACAAAGCTACGCTTTTCACAAAAGCTATGCTTCGATCAACCAATGATCAACACTTAGCATGCCACATTACCAAATTGGAAATACATCACTAGTAAACATGAACTACGTAACCTCTGAGCTCGTACATCTCAGAGAAATGTATTAAGCTAAGAGAATAAATTCTTCGCCACCAAACAAAAATGTATTTGATAGAAATCAGCTTTACATCTCAAAGTGTAATGTCATACATACATCCATACAAGTCCATCATGGGTCTGAATGGAACTGAAGGCACTTCGTCCAATTAATCCTTGCAAATTCGGATATCCACAATCCCGATCGGACTCTCCATCATATATGAAGATATCTATACCCGAATAGCTCAGTGCATAGACAATCGACATGCAATCCTTTCGTTCTTGAAAATACCCAGTATTCAGCCACCGTCTTCAAATGCACTCCCATTTCATCGTATCATTATTCGAATGGGTTTTATGACTCAATGCCTCTTCGGCTCAACCGAATAATGAGCGCTTATTTTAAAAAAACAAGTGGGTACATAAGTCACAACAAATTTCCATTTATAATCTTTTAAACAAAAGATTCACATTCAAGATTCGATGTGGTTTTCGGATAGCCATTTGGAATCCGACCCTCGGTCGCATCGAAATTCAAATGCCGTTTTAAGGGCCAACAATTTTTACTTTGATTCAAAAGTTCACAATCGCACAACAATATACCATAGATACCACAGCTCGAAACAAAACAATACATATCATAAAGTATCACAAATCACATATCAGAGATATCAGCTAATCCAAGGCATTTAATAATAATCCAATCATCTATAAGTAAGATGAATTAGTCGTTCAATTCCCAATTAATTCAATTTAATTTCCAAATAAATTAAATTAATTATTTTACCTGCTTAGTTATCATTAAGTAATTACAGTTATTTTAATTAATTATAATTAATTAATCACATAATTACTTTCATTAATATCCTTAATTAATGATTAATTATCCTTAATTATTAATTAATTATACTTTAATTATTAATTAATTAACCTTTAATCATTATTTAATTAACCTTTAATCATCAATTAATAAATTAATTAATTATTCTTCAATTACCGACATTGAGTAATTATCCTTGAGGTAATTATCTTTTAATTACTTTCGTTAATTAATTAATCCTTAGTTACTTAAGATCTTAATTAATTAAAAGATAAACCATTTATCTTTATTAATTACTTTAATTATCATTTAAATCTTATTAATAACCTTTGGAATTAATTATCATTAACCAATTAACTTAGATCTTTAAGTTAGTTAACTTTTAAAACATTTTATCTCCTTAATTGACCACTTCGTTACATTATTAAGTTTAATAAACTTTAAAATAAAGGTTATATATATTAAACTTAATTAATTTAAAAATAATCTATTTTTAAAACTTTTAATTAATCCCAACTTATATACACATTCATTATTTAAAAAGAATTAGTAAAAGAATTGTTTAAACTTGACTAAGTTAAATTTTTAAAGAAAGAAAAACTTGTTATTTTCTTTTTCAAAAACCTTGACATCATAAAAAACCCAAGCCCAACCATTATTCTCCCCGAGCTCAACCCTAGGCAACTCGCTTCCTTATTTCCTTCGAGGTAACTCACCATCGTTCTCGAGCTAATACCCGAGCGACCTTTCTTCCTCGATCACCCAACACAACCACCAGATACCCAAACATCCCATGCACATGCACAAGTGCTCCGAAGAACTCCGATCCACCTCACTGTCACCAATGAGTCGTCGACGATCTACTCAAGCCCTCAGACCACCAAGATCGACGATCTCACATGCAAATCGAAATCGAGAAACTTGGAGCTCTACTGGAACAAAACAAGACCACCCAAGATCACCTCGTCCCATCGCCTCAGGCTATCAGACCCCATGCCACTCCGACCAACGATTCACCGAAGATCCACGCTTCGACTCCCCCATGTCCGGTCAATTCCGGTGCACTGACGATGAAACAGCGACCCAAATTCCGACATCGACCAAAAATCAGGTTTAAACCCTAAACCTTCATCATACCGCCGCCTCGATGAATTATAAATTCACCGAGTACCACTAAGAATGCTCCAGCCATGATCGCGACAACCAACTCTTCACCGATGGCTAGAATTTGATGAAACTTACGATTCCATTCATCCACGTATTTCTCATTCGATACCAACCTAAAAATCTTGAATTTATTTTTGAAAAATCATGGTTTACAAAGACGAATCGGATGATATAGATGAATCAAGAAATTATGATACTCGAATTTAGACATGATTTTGAATTTTATTGTTTATCTTCTTCCCGATCAAAATTATCTTCAAATTCTTCCTAAAAGTATTTTTAAAATTTATGTCTTGTTATTTCGAACATACCTTGTTTACACACTTAAGTCTAAAAAGAATTAGAAGAAGAAAAATCAATTTTTGAACTTATTTATGAAGTCTATAACTTGGAACAGAGCTTATACCCAAACATGCATACCTTATTTGCAAGTGTGTGTGTATATATATATATATACATGCATGCATACTTACATCTATACAAACATTTCACAATCATACTACAAGCATTTATCACAGGCAAATCAAGATATATATATATATATATATATATATAGATTTAAGAGTTCACTCATAATTCTTTTTAAAGAGACAGAAGAATAGAGCCTGGAAGTTTTGATTTCCTTTTAAAAAACTGGAGATGCCTTTGTTATGGAATTTGTACTACGATTGTTTGATCTGTTCTTTGAAAACTGGAGCTTGTTTGATCTTTGTTTGTTATCTTGCTTTTAAATCAGGTTGAATGAGTTGAATCTTGGGTTCAGGTTGAAATTTGAGATAATTATTGTTGTTTTTTCTGTTTATCTGGTTTTTAATTTTGTTTTTCTGATTTTGAAAGTGAAGATAAAAGAAAAATGAAAGTGTAGGAGTAGGAATTCTTATAGCCTTGTTTTCTTAATTTTAAAATGAAAAGAAAAATAATTGACACTTGTTTTTACATGAATTAAATTAGTTACACTTGTTATCTTCCATGTTTAATACACTTACATTTGTAATTTGCATGATAACTATGTCTTTTATATAATTTATATATTATATTATATTTACCATATATTTATATATATGTATATGTTTTATTAATTTATATTCTATTTTCAAATTTAATAATTATATTTCCTTTATTTATATATATACAACTTTAGATAAAAAGGATTTAAAATTATACATAAATAAAAAATCACATATATTATTTTTAAATCCAAATATTTTTAAGATATTTATACTTGAATTTCAAATTCAAAATTCTATTCACAATATACACACACACATACATACACAACACATATCTTATTTGTTTTTAAAAAATTCAAATTAACACACAAATTAATTCCAGAATTTATAATAATTACTAAATTAGATTTGATTTAAAAACGGGATCGTTAAAGATTCCCCCTTAAGAAAATTTCATCCTCGAAATTTGAAAGACAAGGAGGCAAACAAAGAACATATGATCATATAAAAAGATAGAGAAATGGCTTACCAGATTAAACCGAAATATCCTCTCTACACTTGGGATAGGACTTCTGCATGCTTTCCTTTGTTTCCCAAGTACAATCATTTGGATCTCTACCCCATTGAACTTTCAGCAATTTCACCACTTTATTCCTCCACTGCTTTTCATCTCGATCAATAATTTTCAATGGTTCTATTTTCACCGTCAAATTAGGTGTGATCTCCAAATCTTGCTGAGCAGCCTCCTCAATGATATGATCTAGGTCGTGCACATATTTTCGAAGGTGAGAAACATGGAACACATCATGTACGCCTGCTAACTAATTAGGTAACTGTACTCGATAAGCCAAAGGACCAACCCTCTCAAGTATAGGAAAAGGACCTATGTATCGCGGTGCCAATTTACCAGTTTTGCCAAATCGCAAAACTCAACGCGTTGGAGAAACCTTTAAGAAAATAGAATCCCCAATCCGGAAATCTAAAGTTCTTCTCGGGCGATCAGCATAACTTTTCTGTCGACTCTGAGCAGTTTTCAACTTCTTTCGAATAAAATCAACCTTCTCAGTAGCTTCCCTTGTTATGTCTGGGTCAAGAACAAGCCTACCACTCGACTCAATCCAAACGCAGGTGATCTACAAGGATGACCATATAATGCTTCGAAAGGAGCCATTCTAATACTGGCCTGATAACTATTATTATATGAAAATTCAACCAGATGCAAATGGTCCTCCCATGAACCTCCAAAATCAAGAATACAAGCATGATAAAGATCTTCCAAGATTCGATTTATTCTTTTCGTTTTCCCATCGACTGCGGATGGTAAGCAGTACTGAAGTTCAACTTGGTTCCTAGTGCGGCTTGAAATGCCTCCCAAAATCTGCTAGTGAAGATCGGGTCACGATCGCTCACTATACTGCTCGATATTCCATGGCGAAGAACAATTTCTTTTACATATAGCTTTGCCAAACTTGCTACTGTTCGGGTGGATTTTACTGGTATAAAGTGGGCATTCTTGATCAGACGATCCACAATAACCCAAATCGCCTCATTACCCTTCTGAGTTCGTGGAAAACCATCTATGAAATCCATAGACACTTGATCCCATTTCCATTTAAGCACTTACAGTGGTTGGAGTAGACCCACCATCTTCATTTGATCACTCTTTATTTGTTGACAAGTTGCAGATCGACTAACATAAATGGGTATATCTCTCTTCATCATTTTCCACCAGAAAGTCCTCTTCATATCTCGATACATCTTATTAACCCCTGGATGGATACTAAACTTGGACTTGTGACACTCGTCCAATACTTCTCGTTTGAGATCTGGGATGTCTGGAACACAAATCCTCCCTTTTAACCTTACAATTCCACTACTATCAATTTCAAAACTAGAATCTACACCTCGACATATTCTTCTATAAATTTCTCGGAGAAACTTGTCTTTTTTCTGTTTACTAGCAATCTTCTCAAGAAGAGTAGGAGTAATAACAGGATAAGCAAGAACATCATGTCTTCTACTCAAAGCATCGGCTACCACGTTGGCCTTACCAGGTGTATACTGAATATCCAGGTCATATGACGCTAGGAATTCTAACCAACGTTGCTATCTTAGATTCAAACCTTTTGGTAAAGAGGTATTTCAAAGATTTGTGTAGGTAAACAATTCAAAATTTTCACCCAGAAGATAATGACGCCAGATTTTTAAAGCAAAGATAACTGCCAAAAGCTCAAGATCATGGGTTGGGTAGTTTTTCTCATGTGGTCGCAATTGTCTACTCGCGTAGGCAATCGCTGTACCCTCTTGCATTAGAATAGCACCCACACCTTCACCACATGCATTTGTGTAAACAGATAAACCTGATTCCTGTTAATAACAGCAAGAACGGGAGCAATGGTCAACCTTTTCTTTAACTCTAGGAACGCTTCCTTGCACTTCGGAGTCCAATCAAATTTGGCATTCTTCATAGTCAGCTTAGTTAACGGACTGGCTAACTTAGAGAAATCCTGGACAAACTTTCGGTAATATCCGGCTAATCCTAGAAAACTTCTGACCTCCTTCAGAGTTGTGGGTTGCTTCCAATCTATAATAGCGAAAACCTTACCAAGGTCTACAGAAATTCCTTCTTCAGTAACAATATGTCCCAGAAATTTAACTCCTTTTACCTTAAAATGACATTTATAAAATTTGGCAAAAAGAATATTTTTCCTCAATATCCCAAAACTATCTTTAAGTGTTCGGAACGTTCTTCTTCAGTTTTAGAATAGATCATAATATCATCAATAAATACGAGAATGAACTTATTCAACACTTCTCAAAATACTCGGGTCATCGGGTCTACGAAATATGCAGGAGCATTGGTTAGTCCGAAGGGCATAACTAACCATTCGTAGAATATATCTGGACCCCTAAAAGCAATTAAATGGATAGAGTCTTCCGCAATTCTCAGCTGATGGAATCCTTGGCTAGATCCATCTTAGAAAAGAATCGAGCACCATGCAATTGATCGAACAGGTCATCGATTCTGGGCAAAGGAAAATTATTTTTAAGATTTAATTTATTAAGATCACGGTAATCTACGCACAATCTCAGAGGTCCATCAGACTTCTCTATGAATACCACAACTGAACCCTAACTGGAACGACCGGGTTGTATAAATCCTTTCTCCAGTAAATCTTGGTTTGCTTGACTAAGTTCACTCTTTCCTTGGGTGCCATCCTACTTGCATGCACAACTGGACGAGCATTGGGAGCTAAGTCAATTTTGAATTCAATTTCCCTATGTGGAGGTAAAGATTTATCTTCTTCAAATACGTTTGGAAATTCCCGAACAATAGGTATGGATTCCAAACTTTGGTTCGGGATAACCTAAAGTACACACTAGCTTATCCCTCTTTGGACTCGGATCCTCACAAGAAATCACGATAAAATTCTCAAATTTGGTTTTAACCGAAATTGTTCAATTGTTGCAATATAATTTAGCTTCATATTTTGTTAACCAATTCATTCTAAGTAAAATTTCAAATTCATTAAAGTTGAGAGCAAAAAAACTGATAGGAAATTGATGACGAGAATAAGAGATAGGAACTTTTCTAAAACGTAAACATAGATTTGCAGGGCCTCCTACCGGATTCTTCACGCCAATAGGCTCGTCTACAAATTCGGTTTCAAGTTTTAATTCGCTTAAGGTTTGTTGAGAAATAAAGCTATGTGTGGCTCCAGTATCAAACAGAACTTTTACAACTTTATCATAAATAAGAAGATTAACTTCTAAAACTCCTTTCCCTTTATCGGCTCTCGAGGTCGAAGGGTAATCCTTGATTGTATACACCTTCCCTACTTGGGCCTGCTTCAATGCCGATCATTCTTTTACCATGTGTCCTTGTTTATGGCAATAATAGCATTCCCTGGCTCCCTGTCTTGTCATCATAGGTTGATTCTTCTCTCCCTTCTTCTTGGGCTTTTTGCAACTACTTGAATAATGTCCCTTTCCCAAACAGTGGAAACAAGTAACATCCTTCGCCTTGTTCTCCTAGATATTCTTCTTTTCCTTGCCTAGCCACGCTTTCTTTCCTCCAAACTTACCCTTCTTCCAATTTGAATTGCTTCCGCTCCCCTTCTCCGGAATTTCTTGTTTATCCAAGGTAGCATATCTATACCCCATATGTGACGCCCCGAACTCGATGACCGACAATCGACATCGAAATCCGTATCACTGGAGCTTATAACAACATTAGATGGTAAACAACACAGCAGAAACAAAGGATGATTACATCAATATACAACATAGATACAATGTCAGTTACATCATTTGATAACAACAACTCAACACCATCAGATAATATATACAACACAACACCACAGCGGAAAAATATATCAACATTAGCAAAGTCTTCAAGAGAATCCAATACTGCAACTTTGCTAAGGTCTTCCAAAACATCCAAAGACCTTCAAATCCAAAAGGCTTCAAAAGATCTCCAAACCAAAAGCTCCAAAAACTTCAAAGACTTTCAAAAGCTTCCAAAACCATTAACTTCTATATCCAAATTCTACTAAGCTTCAAAATCTATGGCTAACCTGACTCTAGACTGCCTGTGTGGAAAATTATGGGTACCCAGAGTTTAGAAAGGGAATAATAAACTCCGGGTCAGTCATGGGACTGGTATGAGAAAACAAAAACAGTTTATCTTTAAAAGCAAAACAAAAGAGTTTAAAAGAAATCCGCAATGCTTTTTGGAAAATGAAATTACCATAAGACCTCCCGGCACACACAATGCAATCGCACAATTGGGGGAGATTTCTCCTTGTGATAGTCAAACATACTTGATATGCGAAAATTCTTTTGGTAATATTATTATTAGTGCATAGTGTAGAAAACAATTTCGAAAGTATAATATTAATCTTAGCCAGCATAGGTACCATTATATTATGCCTGCTATAGCTACCACTTGAGGTGGCAGGTTATACAACTGCGATCGTGAAGGGCGCGTATTGGTGATTGGATTTTCAACAAATGGTCAGGCTAAGACACTTCGTATTACCACATGGGTACGCCTTTAGAGGGATGCCCGGAGAACTTACCCAGCTCTCTGCCAACACAAGGCCGGTTTACCCCTGCTCGGAAGTAACACCTACAAGTATGCCATCCCCGGTCGTTAGCGACCTTTATCCACAGATCCTCAACCACAAAGCAAACACAAAGTAATAAATTTGCAGTGTCCACATGAGTTGAGCATCTAAGCTCCATACCATGTTACACCCTTTTCTAGAAGAAATGGACATACTCAAGGGGCGTGACCTCTAATAACCTTGCCACATCTTTCCTGTTTCAACCATTTTCGGGTTGTGAGGTCCTGATCAGTCTCGTCCATAAAGCTATGCTTTACACAAAAGCCAATGCTTCGATCAACAAATGATCAGCTGCACTTCGTATGCCATATTTACCAAATTGGGAATGTATCACTAGTAAGCATCAACCACATAACCTCTGAGCTCGTACATCTCAGAGAAAGGTGCTAAGCTAAGAGAATAAATTCTACGCCACCAAACAGAAATGTATTTGATAGAAACAAGCTTTACATCTGAAAGTGTAACATCAGACACACATTCATACAAGTCTGTCCTGGGTTCGAACAGAACCGAAGGCACTTCACAAAGAAGCTCTTGCAATCCAGGTATTCTCAATCCCGATCGGACTCCCTATCACATATGGAGATCTCTATACCATTGCTACTCAGTGCAGAGTCATTTGATGGGCAATCCTTTCGTTTTCGAAAATACTCGGTCTTCACCACCGGTCTTCACCACCGGTCTTCAAATGCAATCCATAACGTCGTATCATTATTCGGAATGGGTTATATGACATAAGGTCCTCTTCCGACTAAAATGAATAATAAGCACAATATTTGAAAACATATGGATATATGGATTTCAGTCCAGGGGTTTTACGTAATAGTGCAATATCATGATCACAATCCAAACACAACAATTATAGATAAGCGGTATAAACCTATAACGCTTATCTTCATTCATAGATTCACAGATAAATAATATAATTTTATCATAGATAAATAAATTACATTCATCACAGCTTAAATGAAAACAATTCATATCAGAAAGCATTACCAATAGGGATATCAAACAATTCAACATTCAATTGAACCTAAACACCCATACGTCAGATTAATTAATCATTTGATTAATTTAAATCAGATAATTACTTATGAATAAATTATTAATCCTGGTTAATTAATCATTAATTTATTACAAATCATTTAATTAATTACCCTTTAATCATTTATTAATTAACCTCAATTAACAAATTAATCAATCCTTTAACTATTAATTAATCAACCTTAATTAATAAATTAATTAACCTTTAATCATTAAAGAATTAATCTTTAATTATTTAATTTTTTTATTAATTACCCTTAGTTAATTAATTAACTAACCCTTAATTAATTACCATTCCTTAATGACCTTCATTAATCAATTAACCTTTAATTAATTAATTATCCTTAATTAATCACATTAATCAACCTTTAATTAATCTTTAATCAATCATTAATTAAGTAGTTATTCTTTTAGATTACTTACATTAAGCAATTATTTTTAATAACTTAAACCAAGTAATTAATCTTTAATCACTTAAGACTTTAATCAATTTAAAAGATAATCCTTTTATCTTAGTTAATTACTTAATTATCATTAAAAATCTTTGTTTGATAAACCTTGTAATCAATTTTCAATAACCACTTTATCCTTTAAATTATATTAAGGATTAAAACACTTCGTCTTTTAAATTATTTACTTAAGTACATCATTAAGTTTATTTAAAATAAACTTTTAACAAAGACTATATATATATTGAAAAACTTTAAACTCAAATAAATTTATTTTAAAAAGATAATTCAAACTTAGTTGTCTTAAAATTATAAAACTTGATCTATTTGAAAATTTAAAAACCCGAAAACATTTTATTTTTATTTATTTTCGAAATCTTGTACCTTTTTAACAAAACCCGAGCCAAATGCTTGAATACCTGGGCCCAATCTCGAGCTTGACTTCGAGTAAACCTCCCTCGCCCTTGTCTTCGAGCCAAATCACAAATGCATCGGGTCGAACCCGAAAACTTTCCTTCTTTCCAAATTTTCAACTATCATCGGATATCCAAGATATCTCGTGCACGTGGACGAGGCGCTGGAGCCTCGATGACCGACGCTGTCATCTTCCCCATGTCATCGATGATCGACTCGTCCACACTCACTACCCAGTTCGATGAATTCGAACGAAACTTGAAAAACAGCTATTCACGAACCCACTGGAAACCACCGATCAACGAAAAACACCATGCAAGACCTTCTCCGATAGCATGCAACCACGCCGTCGCGTCCATAGCTTTACTACACGACGATGCACTAATCCCCTTGGGTCCGATCGCCGGATGTCCACCCACGACGACGAATTTTCCTCCCAAACCTCAACAAACAAAAACTATCCCTAAACCCTATTTCAATGATGATCGGCCGCCATAGCTTATTATAAAATCAATCACTATTTTTCAATGAACCAGCATCCTCCAAACTACCCTCACCATTGATCACGACGATTATTACTGTGTGGATGGTTGGAAATCGACGATCATAGCTATTCCGTTCAACTCGATATTCCATACGATTTTCAAATCAAAAAAATCTTGATCTTATTCTTAAAATTTGTCATTTCTTATCCTGAATCTAATTATGAAATCCAAATTTTAATACATGATAATCGATTTTTCTGTATTGAACATATTTGCTGTAATTTCCAAATTTCAGATGAATTACTTTATAATTCTACTTGTTTTTATTTTTAAATTTTGTATTACATTGCTATGGTAAATTTTCATTTAAAGATCAGTACCTAATTCTTTTTATAATTTGAGATATGATTTTTCTCTTGATCTTTGTCAACCTGTTACTAAACAGAGACATGTTTTTTTCCCTTTCATATACAGGCATGCTCAGATTTTCTATGAATGTATATACATACAACACACAACACGCAAACCAGAATAACGTATGGTTTTAAGGGTTTTGCTCACCTGATTTTTCCTGGAAACAAAGAATAGTTTTTCTTGATCTTTATTTGATTACATGCTTAATTTCCAGGCTTTTTGCTTTGCTTGATCCATGGCGATAAGATTTTGAAACTGATCTTTATATTTCTTTACTTGACCTTTGATTTTGTTATTTGCCAGATCTTGTTTACATTTGCTTCGGGTTGATTTGCCGAGATAATTTTGTTTCCAGATTTGCTTGAATCCTTGTTTATAGGTTTTGGATTTTCTGAGATGATTTCCTTTTTACTCTTGATCAGGTTTTGGTTTCGTTTTTCTTTTAAACCTGATTTTTTTTTAGCTTTGATTGATTTTTTTTCTTTTCAGGCTTTAGATTTTGAAACTATATGAAAGAAAAGATAAAAAAAGAGTATAGTACATACATAAATCTTGTAATCTTTTCTTTAAAAAATAAAATAAAAATAAAAATGACACTTGTAAATGCATGTAGTAATCAAGCTACAAATGTTCAATTCACGGTATAATTTAGTTACACTTGTATAGAAAATAAATTTTACGTTTAACCTCTTTCCTTTAATCAATTTATAAATTATGGTTTAAACCTTTACCTTAATAAATTTATAGATTTAGTTTTTAAATATTTACATATACAATTTTAATTTATATTTACGAATCATGATTTTATAAATATTTATCTCATGTATGTTTTATGTTAAAACTCTTTTATCTTATTTTTATTTACAAAAGATATGTACATTATAAAACTTCATCATATTTCCTATTTAAATAAATACATTTTCTTTATTAATCATTTATATAATCTTTTAAAGAAAATGGTTTTAAAATTTAATTACACATGAATGAATATGTTAGAATTTTATTCTTAATTAGCCTTTGAAAATTTATTATATTAATTTCAAAATATCATTTTCAAATCAAAATGAATACTTCATATAATTAGAAAAAAATTCTTATTAATTTAAAAAATAAAATTTTAAATCCAATTTATTTCCAATATATTTATTTTTGAGTTTTCAAATTCAAATTTCAATTAAAAATCAATATATATGTTATCCCACATTTTGGCAAAGCCGAGACACCCAAAGATTAACTGAAAACCAATGATTACTAGTCATGAATGTCGATTATGCATCGTAGGTTCACTATGGATATCGATGGATTTTGTCTGAGTCCGGATCGGGCCACAATTGACAAGACATAACAAGCAAAGCCATGAAAGCTAGCATTTCAAATTTCAGGTTAATCGAAGTCCGTATGACCAAGATATGATCGATACAAGTTAGAGGAAAGATGTTGTTCGAATCCACCCTGGAGCTTTGTTCGAATCGATGTCGTTCGAATCGATCCGATATTGGACTCCTCGCATCAATCTAAAAGCGGCAGCATCATATCGGTGTAGTTCATATCCATCGCGATCGAACTACTTAGAATCGATCACAAGGGGCTGGTTCATATCCATATGGTTCGGGGTTATTCGAATCGATGGGTCACGAGTCCTTGTTCGTATCCATCATACTCAAGTGAGGTCGCTTCACGTCGATGGTACATGCAGCAATTGATAAGAAGTACACCGATATCTATCGATACAAGCAAGGGCTATGACGAATCGATAGTCGATTCGAATGAAGGCTGAAGCAAATGGATACGAATAAATGGTTGACACGAGTGAAGCTTCGGTGGTGGATGCAAATAACTCGGTCAACTCGCCATAAAAATTGAATCGATCTAGGAAACTCGCGCCACGTCACTATGCGCACATGCTTCTGATCGATGCGAGAGGGGTGGATACGAAACTGTGGATTCGAAATCGGCAGCCTTCGAAGAACACAAGATTGCATCGATTATATCTCCTAAACCAATGGTCCAAATGCTATAAAATTTTCACAGGAGCTTACGTACAAGTTAAAGAATGTTCCTGCTAAGTTTCAGCTCGATTGGACCATTTCTTGATCGACACGAAATTGGTTCGTATCGAATATAGATCGAGTCGAAACTAGGTGGGGATGATCGTGTGGGACCACTCACGTGCCGGAAGGAGTCTCCCAAAGTTTGAGCGAGATATCAGCCTCCTACCTTTATAAATAGCCCCCTTAGGCCTACAGAAAAAGGGGCTTTTTGGCTATTGGGCGTCCAGACTCTGCCGGATTCAATCTTGCACTCCACCATTCCTGTTACACTTGAAATTCTTCATCATAATCCACTGTAATCAGCTGTAACCAGCAAAAAACATCAATGAAAGATAATTACTTAAAGTGGACGTAGGCAAGAGATAGCCGAACCACTATAAATCTCGTATTTCTGTTCGTTATTTCTAGATTGTTGTTTGTCATTTGCTTAGATCTGTGACTTATGCTCGAACATCGTTGATTTATGTTCAAATATTGGTGCTTTCATGATACTTGGGGTTTGTGACCAATTTTGGTGCAAACACTTTGGTGCTTTCACTGAGAACAACTAGCACCCGCTACACCAGATTTGAAGTTCAGATTTAAAAGCTTAAAGAATTCAAGTTTAGAGACAATGACTCGGCAAACAAGTAAAAGACAAAAAGCTGAGAGAAGCCAACAAGGAGGAAGCTTGGAGGCATCCTCTGGAGCTGGAGAAGGATAGACTTCGATCTACATCATCAGGGATGAGATGGAAGCTATGGCTAATTCAATGCATGAAAGAATAATGAAGAGTCAACAGGAGATGCTGTATAATTTCTTTGAGCAGATGAGATCCACCACAAGATCTTGGAGAATTCTATCATGAAGCTGAAAGATTCATTCGACTAGAAGAATCACGAGCCGAGAGGTGAGAAACAAACGCTGTGCAGGGCGAAGGAACCGCCAGAGAACAGTCCGGAGCAGACAAAGGAAGGAGAAAGCAGGATAACAGACATGATGGTCTTGATAAACGGAAGAAATTCCGAGAGCTCAGATTCAGGCAATACACAGATCTGACGGCAAGCCTGGAATGGATTTACACGAAAACTCGGGGGAAACTCCCCTATTGAAAACCACCCAGGAGAGATCCCACAGAGCGGGAGTGTAGAAGTGGAAAATATTGCCTATTCCATGAGCTAGATGGACACACTACCGATGAATGCCGCCACCTAAAGGATGCGGTAGAAGAACATGCCAGGAGTGATAGATTGCCACAATATACCAGAGAACGGACAGCGGCCGTAAGACCTGAACAACTACCACCTCCACCTAACAGAGCTGATCCTGGATCGGGATCACGACTCGTCATCAACTGATTATGATGGCAAGGGCCAAGTTTAGGATTTAGACTTTGGTCAATTAGTCTCTTAGATTTGATTTTAAAATAAATGGCTATTCCAATTACTCATGTACGGGAACCGAAGAGATCCCTAGGCATGCTCTAAGATGGTAATAGACCGATCCGCCTGGAGAGGCAATGTCTAGTTTTCCCTGATGTTTGAGATTGAACATCTTGGACTTGAATTTAATAAATGTACTCGAATTTCTTGAAATAAAACCTTTGACTGGAGAGTTAAAGGATGAATATTGAAAACCAGCTTGAAAATGATCTCTTTATAACCCTACCTAGAGAGGCGGGGTCCAAAGTTCAAGAAGAGAGTTGCTTCGTCGAAGAGCGACAGGATCAATTCACTAAACGTTGTTTTCCATTCACCGGAGAGTGATTGGATCGGGATTCGATAAGAGCACAGAGTGGCTGTGATCGGCCCACGATTTAGGCCATGACATCGCTTAATGTTTAGATACACTGAACTAGAGTGCAAGAAGCGAGTTGCTTCGTCGAAGAGCGACATGATCGACTCACTTAACACTGTTTCCCCTTCATCGGAGAGTGACAGGATGGGATCTAGCAAGAGCCCGAAAAGGCTATCATCGGTCTAGAATGACCAAGACATCGCTATAGGCCCTAGCTGAGGCCAGGGTGCAAGGGATAGAAGGCAATGCCAGAGTGCAATAGGATCTTTCTATCCGATCGCTAAGTCTGGAATGGACTTGACGAGGGTCCGGAGTGACCACTAATAGTCCAGAGAGACTGCAAAATTTCGTTCTTAAATTCCATAGGAAGAAATGAATATTGATTTGGCTTTGAATAGCCGCAAACTTGATTGACAATGCTATAAGCTTTGAATAAAACATGAACTCGCTGCATTTGACTTGAAACTATTCAAAATACACCTTTCATAAAAAGGCATGTTTTGGGGGGCAAAGTGTTATCCCACCTTTTGTCAAAGCCGAGATACCCAAAGATTAACTGAAAACCAATGATTACTAGTCATGAATGTCAATTATGCATCGCGGGTTCACTATGGATATTGATGAATTTTGTCCGAGTCCAGATCGGGCCACAATTGATAAGACATGACAGTAAAGCCATGAAATCCAGCATTTCAAATTTTAGGTTAATCTAAGTCCGCATGACCAAGATATGATCGATACAAGTTAGAGGAAAGATGTTGTTCGAATCCACCCTGGAGCTATGTTCGAATCGGTGCCGTTCGACTCCATCCGTTATTGGACTCCTCGCATCGATCCAGAAGCGGCAGCAACGTATCGGTATAGTTTGTATCCATCGTGATCGAACTACATCGAATCGATCACAAGGGGCTAGTTCGTATCTATATGGTTCGGGGTTATTCGAATCGATGGCCATTGTAACGTCCCGCCTTTTCGCAAGCTTTAAATCGACACACTTGCCAATTCAAACCATACGGAAGGGCGGATTGTTATGGGGTAAATAAGAAAAACAAGAAAGAAATAAAAGAAAACAGAATCTCGCAGCGAAAGGATAAAATATAATAATAAAAAATACAGTTTATAAATCTGTTTACAAAACATTTATATAATACATATCAGAGTTACACATAACAATAACAAATGCAGCGGAACAGTGTGTAGTGCACTAGTATAAGTAATAATAATATACATCTTCGTCTTCGTCCTCCAGAGCTAAATCTTCAAATCCTGAAACGCTCGGACTGACCCGAGCGAATTTGAAAAGACAAAAACACTCAAGTCAGAACTAAAAGATCTTATGTGAGTTAAATTAACATAAATAAATATGAGTGCAGTAAACTCAAGAGATGCTCGGGATTTACATCTCCTAAGGATCCGTTAAACTATTTACTATATAGTATATTGCGCTATTATAATAGTGTCTAATTGTAAAATAAACTTACTTTTTAATAGCGTTAAGGGGTTAACCATATAGCCCTTAACACAAATAATGCCAATAGTCTATACAGTACCGTAATACCTCCTGTTCGGGAAGCTACCGGAGGATACTCCATAGGTACGACACAAATAGAAACTCGTAGAAGGCGCGCTAGGGTAGGTGACACGGCACAACTAGGCAATGCCAGGGTAGATATACCAATTGCTATCCGGGCTGATGGAAATGCGTAGCCGCAGCTACCGCCCACCTCGAAACAAACTCCCCCAAAAATCAAAGTAAAAGTGGCCACTGAATCAATCCAAAGTCAAAGTATAATATCGAAGAGGAGTGTCCGATCAGAGGAATGACCACATTGGCCCGAGAATCGCTCCTGTTTTAGCCACCTTATGCCAACTCACAGGAGTCGGGTCCACGTATTTACCTTGTAGGAAACGCCTCCACCAACCTACTTCATTCTGGAATCTCCACCGCGTACACGGTTGTTAAAGTGGTTTTCGGAGTTGGCAGAGAGTATGACAACTTCCGATCCCGGTCTCTTCAACAACCAAACGTTATTATAACACCACGGTCCTTTAAAATAATTTAAACTTTAAAACCAGAATAAAATAATCATTTTAAACCCATATAAATACGATATCATTTATATTTTTTTAAAACCCCAAATCAATACGATATCATTTAGACCCAAAATCATATAATGTCATTTTATTTTCCAATATATTCTTTTCCAAAATCATAGGGTTTTCAAAGTAAAATATTTAGAAATCAAAACTCTTGAATATAATATTTTCAAATTATACTACCTTGAAAACCATAACCTTGAAACAAGTTTCCATCTCTTAAATGGTTAAATATTAAATTGCTTTTATAAAAAAAAATAGCTCCTTTAGATTTCATAAATCAATTTCAAATATCGATTTAAACTACCACCATTTCCATTCTTATGTTTCAGAGCTTTAAATATTTTACCATTTCAAAAACAAACTCATTTGACAATCCCATATATATTAAATTCAATTACTTATTTTTTTAGACTTGAAATATTTACTTAATGAATTCAATAATTTTTAAGAAAACCTTTAACTGCACATAACTGGAAAATCTTTCAATTTATTATATATTCATTTAAAACGACCTGATATTCATTCAAATCACTCTACCCAAAAATCAAGTTATAAAAAATCATATCCTTTAGAAATTCTAACTTTTTATTAAATTCCAATTTAACTTAATATTCATCTTCCCACCTTATTCTCATTAAGTCAATACAACTTCCAGAAATTAAATTTTTAAATAAATGCTTAATCGTATTTGATCTTAAAAAAATCAAACATTATTTTATACTTCAAATCAAATTTATACAAAGCTTAAAAACCGAAAATTACTATATATAAATAACCTTTATCAAAAACCAAATCAATATCCCATAAACCATATATATAGCTTTACAAAACCATAGAAAATCATTTCAAAATAATTTTATATATATATATATATATATATATATATATATATATATATATATACCACGGTGCCTGTATAAAATTTTCTACCCTATGGTCAAGTGATACGGATGTTTATCATTTCAATCCGCAATTTAAAATAAAAATACGGTTGTATATCATTTCAAACCGCAATCCCGAATGAATGAAATACACGATAACTTGCAGTTTATACAATATAAAATACAACATCCATTCATCCAAATATCAATCATCAACCATTTATTACCATTATCATCCAATTGAGACAACATCAATATAGAGCATATAAATTATACTGGTAATAAATAACATGTATTAACTAACAGTTTATATTCAGTAATAAATTTAACAACTGTTAAACTAACAGTTTATATGAAAAAATAATTGTAAATTTAACTGGCAGTTAATATGAAATAAAAATTTAACTTAACTATGACTGGCAGTTAATATGCAAATAAATAAATACTAACTGTCAAATTTATATGCAATAAATAAAATAAATTAACAGTTAAATTAAATAAATGCGATTTAACTGAGATGATGAATAAACATGCCAAACGAACATAAATAAATTTCTACTCATATCTTAAGTCAAATTAACAAACATAAGGAATTCTAGAAGTTGTGAGTGGGTTAAAACACTCACCTTTTGAATTTAAATCGAATTTAAATCCAATTTAAACCCAAAAATTCGACGGTCTCCAAATCTGTCCAAACCAGCGTCATAAGATCCAGAATTTTCCTAACAAAAAAAATCTCGCGTAAATCGAAGGTCGTATGAGAAAGTTATTGGCGTTTGAACAAATTCGAAATCAAATAAACAAAAATAATGCAACTCACCCCCACACTCATTTCCACGTCAACAACGAACTCACGTCATCTTCTTCCTTTACGCGTTTCGCAACCCTACAGGAAAACTCGGCCGTCACTATTCAACCCTAGTTGCAATTTTCGCCGCCTCCACAAGCCAAACCGCCACGATCAGGGATTGCCATTGCCTTCGCCTCACCGAGGCGCCCCACCTCAGGCCGACCGGCCACCTCCGGTGCCCCCTTGCACTACGACCGCCGCCCCCCTTCGAGCCAATTTCTGGTGATTCCAGACACCACCGCGACGAACTAACCACATAGATCGAACCTACTCGTCTTCCTCTACGCATCCATGCTTCCCGATCGACCTAAGGACGAAGATCCACCGTTGGATCGATCAAACTCCACTACGAACGGCCTGTGTTGATTCGTGATTTCTGGGTAAATGGTCCCTCGATTCGAAAAACGAACAGTACTGGGAGATTACGCTCATAGAGAGCTCCAACATATATTTTTTTGTAATTTTTCTGAGATGTTTGAATCTTCAACTTTTGATTTGGATTGTTTGAAGTTTGAATTTGGATCTAGGGTTTCTAGCTATTGGAAGAAGAGAAGGAACTGATGAAATGAACGCACAAACAAATGAGAATAGATGAACTAGGGTTTATAACTGGGTTTATATAGATAGGTTAGAAATTCGAATAGATGGATCCGATAAACAAACGTGCTAACGCCAACGTGGCCCAAAAAGCCCGTTCTGACCCCGGAACGAAATTGGGTAAACCCATATATCGAAATAGGTATTTTAAAATATTCTGAACGCGATGGAAAAAGTTTCACGTCCAAATTCCATCGTATGAAGAAGTTATGCTGAAAACAATAATTTCAAATTGATTTCAAATTGATTTCAATTAAAACGATTTCAAGGCGTTTCGCGTTCTTACGATCAAACGACAAGTCCGATCGCTACAAAACTTGAAACCCTACAATAATTCACCGTTACGGATCCGATGAAACTGGTTTCGTCGAAATCCGAATCCGTTACCAAAATGGCTATTTTTATTTTAGTTAAATAAATTTAAAATAAATTAATTTAAATCGAATTTTACATTTCAATTATAGAATTGTCAATTCATCCCCTTTATACTTCTCAATCATGTGCAATTATTTAAACCAAATTTAAAAGTCAATTTTAGAAGATAAATTTATCAATTGCTATGCCCTATCTTAAATTTCATTATATTCAAAATTACAAATTAAGTTCCCAAAATTTCTATTAAATTAAACAATCAATGTTTATTCCATCTATAAATTTTAAGTAGATGGATTCCATGTTGGGTTCAAAATCTATTATTTTAATATCCTTGAATTTTAGTTAAATCTCTATTATCGTAATATTTAACGTTAAATTACATTTATTTTGCAATACTTCCATTAAATTAATAAATATTGCTTTCTATACTTAAATCTATATTAACAAAATATTAGCTTTGGATTGGTAGAATTTGATTTACCAAAGTTTACTTACACAATACAAACCATATTAATTTGCCATCTATTAGTTCTTAATTGTATTTTTAAGTTCGTTACCTATCCACCTTGATTATAATCCCATCTATAAAGCAAATTTTAGTTAGCCTTAACGTTACTAGTCTAAATCTACAACCAGTTTCAATTAATATAGAATTAAATCCTAATTACTTACCATTTATTTATAAATTAGATTACCTTCCAAATAAATTTGATTCCTAAATATTTGATTGGATTGCCATCTTTACTATGTCCCTTATTAATTAGCTTCAAATTCTACAATTTCACTTCTTAAATCCTCCCTTAGCTATTTTATAAATAAAATTTTCATTGGTTACATTTCACATAAATGTATCATTTATTTACATTTATTACAAACTTATTTCCAATTCCAACTAACAATCTAAATAAATGAATAAGCAACCTACCATAAACATTTCCGTTACTTTTTGTCACATACCAAATCTTTTATTACAAAAATCAATTTTGGCATATATTTTCATAATACAAATTCAATTTACTTATGTTCAAATTATAGCCAAACCTGACTTTTAAATTATTTTATATGAAATTAGGATTTTATTAAGTTTATTAATTATTACCATTAATGGGCATTTATTACCTTGTATTCTCGTTATCATTTCATAGGTATGATTCCCAATTATTGCTTAAATCTATACTCACATTTCCATTCAATTTGCACTTATTATGTATTATTTCAACAGCTTATTCATAACTTTGAATCTATTCCCTAATTTTCACATTTCTATTAATTGAATCCTATTCTATTTAATATTCTTATTAGTATTTCACAAATTCAACATTTCTATTGGTTTTATCAATTTACCCCATATTCCTTTAAATTCATACTAATGTAACATTTAATTCCATTTATTGCCTAAACTCTATTACATAAATCTACAAGCAATTTCTACCTAGAAATAAGATTACGTTTCCATTTAAATTTACATTTACACCTTACGTTACTACATTAATAATTAGTAGCGTTTATATCATCAACACATTATAATTACTTACCTTAAATGAGTTTGATTTCCAAATTTTCATATTTCAATTAATTAAGACCTTACAATAGTTTACAAATAAAAGGGATTGTACTAATTACGTTATTTATTGTCCTGCATTACTTTATTACCTCCGTTTACATTCAATTTCCATAAATCAATATTTTATTCCATTGATAAATTCAATACTTGCCTTAATTTACTTATTCAAACTTTATATCAAATGCAACAATTTCCACTATTTATTATTAATTGCAATATGTATTTTAATTTGTACATTTTAATTACCCTTGATACATCAAATTTCAACATTCTCTTTTATATAAATAAATAAGATTTTCATTCCTTTCTAAATTTAAAATAAAAGTCCTATTAATTTAATTCATTTTAAATATCGAATTTACACGGGTCGTTACACTCTCCCCCACTCAAAACTTTCCGTCCTCGAAAAGGAAAGAAGGGAAAAGAAGAATTAAATAACAATGCATTTTATTCAAAATATTAACTTATGAACAATAATTGTAACGTTTGCGGTTTTTCGTTGCTGAAAAACCGAAATGTAGGGTTTAAGAAGAAGAAAGAGGTAGAAGAAGAGAGAAAATGGTAGAACAGAACAGAAAATAACAACACAATATCAGAATCTAACCATCGCAGCGGAACAACATATAATAGATAAATGAACATTCATTAAAACAAAAGAACTGTATATTTTATACATTAAATCACATTACATTCATTATCAGAGTTTACAACATCAACAGCGGAAAAGAAATACTATATACAATAGATAATATTCTACGCCATCCAGCTCGCCTCTAGATATCTGTTGCAACACCTGAATCCAGAATGACCTGATAACCTAACTCTAGACTGCCCGTGTGGAAATTGGTGGGCACCCAGAGTTTAGGAAGGGAAACAATAGACTCTAGGTCAGTCATGTGACTGGTGTGAGAACTTAAAACAGTTATTTATCTTTAAAACAAAGAATAGGATATTTTTAAAATAGATTCGCAATGCTCTTTAGAAAATGAGACTACCATAAGGCCTTCCGCACACACACACAATGCAAACGCAGAATCGGAGGAGATTTCTCCTTATGATAGTCAAAGATGCTTGATACGCATTAAAAAGAAACATTTGATATTATTACTAGTGCATAGCGTAGAGGAAAATTATTTCGAAAATAAAGATATAAATCTTAGTCAGCATAGGCATTCCGCACTTATGCCTACTATAGCTACTATGTTCAATAGCAGGTTACCGCCACATTCCATAGCAGGTAATACAACTAAAACCATACAAGATCGTATTGTTTCTTTGGATTTCCAACAAATGGTCAGGCCAAGGAACTTCCCATTGCCACATGGAAACGCCTTTGGAATGACATCCCAAGAACCAAACCGGATCTCTGCCAACACTAGGCCGGGTTACCCCTAACTGGGTAACTACTGACATGAATATGTCATCCCCCGATCGTAACCGATCTATCCGAGGATCCTCGATTTCCAACAACCACAAAATTTGCAGCAACAATATAGGTTAAGTATCTGGGCTCCATACCATGATACCACCTCTATCCAGAAGGAATGACATACACTAAAGGGGTGCTACCCCCTAATAACCTTGCTGCATCCTTCCTGTTTTGACCACTTCCGGGGTGTGAGGTCCGACGAAGTCTCGTCCACAAAGCCACGCTTTATACAAAAGCTGTGCTTTGGGTCAACAAATGATCATAGAAATGATCACCAAGATAAATGATCAAACAAATGATCATATCACAAATGATCAAACAATGATCATTTCACAGCAACACTCAGCATGCCGCACTACCAAATTGAGAGTATATCACTAATAACCTTCAACTACATAACCTCTGAGTTCGTACGTCTCAGAGAAGGGTGTTAAGCTAAGAGAATAAATTATCCGCCACCAACAGAAATATATTTGAAAGAAATCAGCTTTATATCTCAACTTGTAATGTCAGACATACAATCCATACAAGTCTGTTCCGGGCTCGAACAGAACCGAAGGCACTTACAAAGAAGTCCTTGCATTCCGGATAATTTCTAATCACGTCCGGACTTCCCGTCACTAAGGGTGATAAAACCTCTATATCGGAGATCAGCCGATGCAGAGTAACTCAACGGTAGTCCTTCCGTTTTCAAAAATATCCGGTCTTCAACACCGGTCATCAAATGCAATCCATTACGACGTATCACATATTCGGAATGGGTTATACGACCCTAAGGTCCTTTCCCGGCTAACCCGAATAGTGAGCGCTTATTTTAAAAATAAGTGTGGTATTCAAATTCAAGCAATTCACAACAAATACCTATTTAAAGGTAAATATTGATAGTCGGTTATTTAACTATCAATAGAGATGTGCAACATCACCAGATTCCAAATAATTTTGCAAATTATTTATTTTCCAAAATATCTTTACAAGATATATATATTTTCCACACTTCAACATTTGAAAACAAATTTTCATATCACTTTTCACCTTTACAACCTTTGAAAACAAATTTCAATCATTTTCCTTACGCGGAAATACTTTTATTTCAAAATGGTTTATTTAAACCAATTAAATAAATCCTTACCGATTTATTTTATATTTACGTTCCAAATCCGTAAATTTATTCCCACACTTCAAAAATAAATCAATGTTTATTTTTAAACAGATATCCCTTTCTTTTACAAATTCCATAATGAATTTATAATTCCTAAATATCTATGAATATACAATTTCCAAATTGATTTCTAATATTCATTTTCCATTATCTTTAAAAGATAAAATCTCAAAATATTCACTTCATATTGAAAAACACTTCCATACTTATTTAATAATAAGTAATTCACAAATCCATTTATTTTCAACACTTGGAAAACATTCAATATACTTAAATCGAAATTAAGTATATATTTCATTCTTTAAGGAAAACATTCACTTAAACATATTTATTTGGGCCAAAACGAATGTTGCGTAAAACATCGTTACGGCGACCCAAAATCACTAGTATAGGGATTCAAAATTAAAATAGATATATAAATCCCAATACTATACAAAACATTTCCTTTCGGAAACCATTTACTATAACAACAGTGTTATAGTCCACCATTTCCTTATTCCTCGAAACGTCTATTTCAACAATGAATGTTGAAATCTATGTATTCGATTTATAATACATTTTTAAAACATCGCTAAAGCGATTAACTTCATTTTATAATATTCATTTTCCCAAGCATATCCATTTTATTTGATAATATATTCACTGTCCAAAATCGCGAATATACTTCCTTAACCAATTTCAACTTCAATTTATCAAATTCCATGGATTTCGAATTTATAAACAGTGTCTATAAATTCCATTTCTATTTATAAGCTTCGATTTATAAATCTCCTTTATTAATCCAATTTAATTTATATAACTCAATTATATACCAAAAGTCCATATTATAAGTTAAGTACTTATAATTCATTTATTTACCAAATCGTTCCTTTAAAACTTCACAAATTTTAAATCTTATCACTTATAAGATTCATTTAAATTTTATAACAACTTCAACTTATAAAATCTCCCTTATTAACAATTTCTATTTATATCCCATTAAAATGCCCAAAATCCAGTTTATAAGTTAATTACTCATAAATCTTTTATTTTACAACATCTATTCATTTTGTAATCTTCACAATTTTTAAATTTATAATTTTCAATTAAATCCATTTTATACTTCATTTTAACACTTAATAAACTCGTTTTATAATTCAATATCTTTAACTTATAAAATATAAAATTTATAAATCTTTTATATAAACCGTTTATAATAATTCAGAAATCTCAATTGAACTATTTTATAAATTTATTAACTACTTATCTCAAAAACCACTTTTTGGTTATATTTCACAAAAATCCTAATTTTTATAACATAAGAATTTATAACGTTTTAATTATTTAAAATGAATCAATTCAAAATTTTGAATAAACGTATAATTTCAAAAATCACTTTAAAATCCTTTCACATTGGAAATCATTATCTTAACATTTTAAAACTTTAAAATAGGTCCAGTGATGCAACACACCAAACAATCAATCACGGCATCCAAACATCATATATCATCATATGATAAACAACAAATATCACAATATTTGTAAATCAATAATTACAGTTGAGGAATCCAGTTGGATCCCTCCAACCTGTTTCCCTGCATCCACAAACATTAGCACAATACCAATTCCGCTTCGAGACGGAATATCGCGGTATATGGGATTTATAAAATATTATCTGCTTAATAGGCATCGCAATAGGGTCTCATCCGCTATATAATGCGGGAAATCAATTAACTGCAATATATACATATGCCAATATATATATATATATATATATATATATATATATATATATTGCTATATATTGATATATCCTACTATATCTAATATCAAACTCAAACAGCAATCAATAAATAACTGCAAATCCAACTTTAAATTTTTGAGTGAGAAGTTCTCACCTTTGCTTTTATTAGCAATCCATTTTCCATCTTGACTCAATTTTCTTGATTTATACCTTGTATAAATATTTACACAATTTATTAATATTCGAGCAGATCGAATAATAAATTTTTCGCTTGGTAGTTTTAATTATCCAATGATTTTATTTTAACCCAATTTCTTTCAATAAAATTATCTAACCGAAGAATTAAATCTTAAACTAGAATTCCTTTAATAAATTACTTTCGATGGTTAAAATAATTATATAGGTCAATAAACAAATAGCTCACTAAAATCAATATTTTCAAAATCAATTAGTAAATTTAAAAATGGATAATTTGTAAAGCTATATATATATATACTAATAAAACTAAGTCATAGATTTCTAAAATCTATCCTTTACACAAATTCGTATATTTCCCAGATCTCACATATATATAAAGTTTTAAATTTATTTCTGCAGGCTGCCAAATAAAATTTCCTACAGTTTATATATATATATATATATATGTATGTATTTACTAATTTCTCCTTTAATAAATTTGCTTCCTCTTCATTCTGTAAATAACAATAAAAATCTTCCCTACTGTATATATATAAACTCTGGAATTTTAAAACTAAACAGTAAACACATTTTTTTTCACAAAATTCTTTCTATTTCACAATAACTGCATATATGTATCTATTTAAAATCTTATTTCTAATCTATATACATTTTATTTAAATTAAATTAAACAAAATTGATACCTCTTTCCATATCCACTGCCTGCATACGAACCCACGGCCACCCATACGCACGCGAGTGACAGCCACTGTCACGACCCAGAATTCCAACGTTTGAAAATCGACATTCGTACTCCACTTGTACTTAAATGCCGCAGATTCAACCGTTGAAATTCGAATCGCGCCGGAGCTTATAACACCATTAAGTAAAACAACACGGCGGAAGAAAGAAATGAATATCATTGATATACAATATTTGATACAACAATGATACAATATGAATCAATATCAGAGATACAAGATAAAATGCTACAGCGGAATAACAAAATGATATAACAGCGGAAACAAAACTTCAATCAGCAACTGCAACTCCAATCCAATGCTCCAAAGCCAAACTCCAAATCACAAGCTCGAACCACCATCTCGTTTCACCAAGATAAGCAAGTCTGGTCCGAATCTAGAGACTCCAATGTCCAAGCCAATGCCAAAGTGAAAGCTGAAAGCTACTGAATCGATATCTATATCTACTATCTGAAAACCCCAACTCTAGACTGCCCGTGTGGGAAATAGTGGGCACCCAGAGTTTAGGAAAGGAACAATAAACTCCGGGTCAGTCATGGGACTGGTATGAGCAAACAAAAACATTTGGTCTTTAAAACAAACAAAAGAATTTAAATTTGAAATCCGCAATGTTTTTTTGGAAAATGAAACTACCATAAGGCCTCCCGCCACACACACAATGCAAACACAGAATTGGAGGAGATTTCTCCTTATGATAGTCAAATATGCTTCATACGCGAAAGCCATTTGATATTATTACTATAAGTGCAAAGTGGAAAACCTTTCGAAAGTATAATATAAATCCTAGCCAGCATAGGTACCATGATACTATGCCTACTATAGCTGCCATGTTAAATGGCAGGTTCTACAACTAAAAACGTACAAGGCACGTAATTGAAGAATGGATTTCCAACAAATGGTCAGGCTAAGGAACTTCCTACTGCCACATGGGATCGCCTCTGGCGGGACGTCCCGAGAACTAACGTTACGGTTAGATCTCTGCCAACACAAGGCCGGGTTACCTCTGTAACTAGGTAACTACTACACGAATATGCCATCCCCCGGTCCTTTGGGACCTTTATCCGAGGCGCCTCTAATCAACAACCACACAGTAAATGAGATTGGAGCAACCACATGAGTAAGTATCTGGGCTCCATACCATAATACCACCCTTTACCAGAAGGGAATGACATACCCTAAAGGGCGCGACCCTCATAACCTTGCCGCATCTTTCCTGTTTCGACCATTTCCGGGGAGTGAGGTCCTGATGCAGTCTCGTCCACAAAGCTACGCTTTGGCACAAAGCCATGCTTTGGGTCAACAGATAACCAAAGCAATGATCACAAAGATAAATGATCAAACAAATGATCATATCACAAATGATCAACCAATGATCATCACACAGCAGCACTCAGCATGCCACATTACCAAATTGGGAATATACCACCGATAAATATCAACTACATAACCTCTGAGCTCGTACGTCTCAGAGAAGGGTGTTAAGCTAAGAGAATAAATTCTCCGCCACCAACAGAAATGTATTTGATAGAGATCGGTTAATATCTCAAAGTGTAATGTCGGACATACAACCATACAAGTCTGTTCCGGGTTCGAACAGAACCGAAGGCACTTCCAAAAAAGCCCTTGCAAATCCGGGTATTCACAATCCCGATCGGACTTCCCATCACTAAGGGAGGACTCTATACCGGAGCAACTCAGTGCAGAGTCAATCGATAGGTCATCCTATCGTTCTCGCAAACACCCGGTCTTCACCACCGGTCTTCAATGCTATCCATAACGACGTATCACATATTCGGAATGGGCTATATGACACAAAGGTCCTCTCCCGGCTAAACCGAATAGTGAGCGCAATATTTTAAATATATATGGATATGGGATCTCAGTTAAGTCACAACTTAAAACTCAAAAACCTTTCATCAAATGGTTAAGACAAATTACCATTTTACGAATCTTTTTAAATAAAAAGATTTATTCCAAAACCTTTAATGGTTTAACAATTTCTACATTTAAATCTTTTAAACAAAAGATTATCTTAAGGATCCCCTTTAAATTCTATGACAAAGATCACCAATCTTAAATAAAGATTTATTTCTAGCCTTTCAAAACAATTCCACTTCAAATTGAATTAACTCATTGGTCTTTAAATAAAAGAGTCATTCCATAGCTTTCAAAATAATTTCCAAAGGTTCATTCATATTTTGGAAAATTATTTTTTTTATTCAAACTTGAAATTCCTTATGAATTTGAGATTCATTACTTATGTGAAAGCTACTAGCATTTAAAAACAAACAGTTTTACTTCGGAAAACCCGATTTCAATTTCACTAGTTAAAGCCTTTCAAATATAAAATTCAAATTCCCAAACCAATAGGATTTAGTTTCAAATCTTGAATTTAAATTCAAATCAACTATTTAAATTTCAAAACTTAATCCATTTATTCGAAATAGCTTTTATTTTTGAAAACTTCCTTTTTAAAAGCCTTTTCCACTTTTAACCCAATTTCATTTTCCAAACCGTTTAAATTCAAAAATCCAAGATTTAAAACCATTTCAAAAATCTGTGACTTAACCGATTTCCACGTGCAATCCATATTTGTGTGTGTATAGTGTGGTCCAGGGGTTTAACACAATAGTGCATAACATCAATCAGCACAGATTCAAATACAGCAATATATTTGATAAGCGATATAAATTATAACGCTTATATTTGATAAGCGGTATGAACCATAACGCTTATTTTTCATTTACAGATCACAGGTACATATATCACAGAAAATAAATTACAGTAAACATAGTTCAAATCAAACAAAGTTTAAACAATTAGGGATATCAAGCAGTTCAATCATTCAATTGAATCCAATCATCTATAAACAATATCAATTAATTATCTGATTAATTCAAATCAGATTAGTCACTAATCTTAGTTAATAAATGTTAACTAATTACAACCTATTTAATTAATATTTCTTAATTGATTACTATAATTAATCACTTCTTAATTAATAATTTTTTCTAAATTGCTTAATTTATTACATCCAGTAATTATCAATTTATTACTTCACTAAGTGATTACCATCCATTAATTAATTAATATTTACCAAAGCATCCAATGTTTAAATTAATTTCACTTGATTAATTAATCTAAACTTATTAAACTCACTAATTATATTATGTAATTAATTTCTTAATTACTTAATCAAGTTATCATTTACAAGATATTTTAAATCAATTTACTTAAATTTATTTTCAAATATCATTTTAAATTTAAGATTTTAAAATGAATCCAAATTATCTTTAACAAAATTTTACAACACATTTTTTTTTAAACCTTTCATTTCATAAGTTTAAGAAGCTCTCATTTAATAAAGAAGCTTAGAAGAATTTAAAACCAAATTCATATTTAAATTCAAATCAATTTGAATTATACTTTAAACATTTCAAATTTCTTAACACATTTTAAATTTTAAATCCTTCCTACATTTCAAAACTGAAATACTTATTTGAAATTTTAATCCAGATTGGTTTTCAGATTTAAAGACTCTACTTACATTTTAAACTATATTTTAAAGTTCAAAATTATTTAACCATTTCAAGTATTTAAAAGATTTAAATTTAAACTCAAAAAAATTGAAGTTTACATTAAATTCCAGATTTAAAAATACAGATTTAAACTCATTTTAAAACTCCAATTCAAAATTTCAAACTTCCAATTCAATTGCAAAACTATATATGGATTTCACTTATAAGTTTTAAAACCCAATTTAAATTTAAAAACATAAATTATTTCAAATTTTAGACAATCAAATTTGAATTCATATTCAATTTCACATTTTCAAAACTCAGTCTAATTTCAACTTGCATTTTAATCTTTACATTTAAATTTAAAAAACAGAAAACAGGGTTTTTTTCTAGTTTTATTTAAAACCCAAAGTAAAATTTAAAAATTCAAATGATTTCAAACCCAAGATTTAAACTATTGAATTCTTATTTATTTTCAGGTTTAAAACATAGTTTAGATTTTAGTTTGCATTTAAAACTCTACTTCTAATATAATTTTTTTTTTTTAAAAAAAAACTGTAACAGGCTCTGCTTTTATACTAAAACCTGAAACATTTACCTACCCGAGCCTCACTTGTATTTACTTCGAGCTAATCACGAATCTACCCGATACAAAACACGAGAACCCAATTCCAGTTCCCCTTTCTTCTTCTCCCACGCATCATCACCCAGATCAAATCATGTGCACGTGCACATCATCCCGTCCATCTCCGACCCACCGTGCCATCTTCAACGTACCAACAACGATCATCTCACCTCAACAATCCCTCGAGATTGACAAATATGAGCAAGAATCGAAATCGAGCTTAATTCTCAAAACCTGGAACAGAAATGACCAAACTTCCACCAAACCTGTCAACGCCAATATCAAGCTCCTCCGGCCACCGTTAGTGCTGCAACTCCGGCCATCCCTCCGCCTACGTCTCCTCTTCCAACCCCCAAAACCTTATTGAACTCGATCGCTCCTATAGGTGGGGTCAGTAAATCAAACTGCCTAGCTAAAAACTAGGGTTACAGAAGAAAACCCTCTGCCATTGCTTCCACGATGAAAATCAACATCTTCCAGTATTTTTCTTGTCAACAACAATCACTCCTCTACCCACAAGTTGAACCCCGACCCTTCAATTTGCCGAGATCACTCAAAAAACCCAATATCCCCATTTTTAGTTCAACACTAAACTGTGTGTTAAGTTCTAAACTAAAAATTATGATTTTAATTTTAAAAATCAAGTTTTAGGGTGATGTTTCAGATATTAGGCCTGAAACAATATATTACATGGTTTTGAATTACACCATTTCAAAGTTTGATCAGCTTTTATAAGATTTCAGAGGCATTTCATAAATAGATATGTACAGTCCTATACATATACTTCTATATCTAAATATAACATGCAGGCCTATTTATCAACTAATCAAGCAATTTCCTTTTCATCATACATCAATGTCAAACATATATCAAAGTGTAGAGGCAAAATTATGTAAGTTTGCTCACCTGTTATGGACTTTGCAGTTCTTGAAAAACTGGAACATGCCTCAGGTTGTTTTGTTGAATTTTAGATCTGAAGCTTGAATTCTCATTTGCTTAATCTTGCTCTTGAATCAGGTATGAATCTTGATTTGAATGCAATTTTGTTTTTGTTCCCAGACTTTGCTTTTCAGTTTTAAACATCACCTTGCATTTTTTTTTTCTTCCACTGTTTTAAATTCATACTTTAATACTCATTAAAAATTTGAATTCAAAAATTTCTTTTAAGAAAAAATTTACTTATCTTAATTTAATCCCAGAGGAAACTGCCCTGCTCCATCTTCTATTTGTTTTGTTAAATTTTGATTTGCAAAAGTGATTCCAGGCTTTTAAGTTTTCCTTTAGCTTAGTCTAGTCTGTACTTGCTTCCTTGATTTCCATTTTCAGTTTAAACTTGATTTCCCAAAGAAACTTGCATTTATCTCCTGGCCAAAAACTGAAGCATCCACTTTTCTTTGTTGCTTTCAATCTATCTTGATTTCCAGACTGCAAATAGTTGCTTCTGGGATGATCCTTGCTGTTTGATTTTTTTATATTGCCAGGTTTGATTGTTTTGAATCTTTTTATGTTTGAGAAGGTAGTTGATCTTGCATGTTGAATTTGTTGCTTGACCTCAGGTTTGCTTTGAATTCTAACATTGATTGAAGTTTTGGTTTGAGATGAAGTAATTTAGTTTTCAGGCTTTTGGTTTCTTTTTGTTTCAGGTCTGGTTTGAAATTTGTTTCATTCCTTTGTATATTATTTTATTTTTTTAAGTTTTAAAAGAAAATGAATTTAAATGCCACTTGTATCAATTAGTGTTAACACTTGTCAAAACTTTTGTTTATTTATCTACACTTGTTTTAAAACAACTTAATATACATACACTTGTCTTTTACTAAGGAATTAGTATTTATTAAATGTTAATTAGTATTTAATTAGATGTTAATTATAAAATAAATGTGAGCTTGTATTTAACCAATTAGTTAATATATATACTTATTTGCATATGGAAAATTTTGAAATGAATACATTAGATTTATAAAATAAAAGTTTATACAAATATTATAAAAATCCAAAACAAACTAAAAATATTCATACATTTACAATTTTTTTTTTTACATTTTCAAATATATGATTAAATCCCTTAACTTAATTTGATTTATAAATTTAGTTTTAAATGTTAAAATTTTAGTTCAAAATTTATTTTAATTTTATACATTTTGTTTTGGTCCTTAATTTTGATTCTAATTTATAAACATACTTATCAATTTTATATTCACAATAAAATTTTCAAAGCTTTTAAATTCCAAATTCAATTAAAAATGCATATTATTATTTATTCTGTAAATCTTCAAATTGATTCAACTTTTAAATCTAAAAATTTAAAATTTACTACCAAAATTCCATAATTTAATTCCAAAAATTAAATAATTTGTCAAATTATCTTGTTCAAAATTCAGGAATGTTACAGACTTCCCTCCTTAAGAAAATTTCGTCCTCGAAATTTGAAAGTAGGAAACGACAAAGAATGGATACAAAAAGATAGAGATACAGTTTGCAAATCAAACTGGGTATTTATTCTGCATTTGGCTTACCAAATCAGAATATCAATAATGGATACAAGAACGAATCAAGATACTCGAGTCACCAGATCTACGAATACACAGGGGTATTGATTAGTTCCAATGATAACTAACCACTCGTAGAATTTATCTGGACCCAACTGATATATGGATACTATTCTAACATTTTTAGTTTAAACAGCCAAAATATACTTAACAACCATAGCAACCAAAGCAAACAATTCATCCAAACAAACAATTCTGAGCCATCTGGAGTTTATGTCCCATGCAAAGATATCAAAGCTTCTTCCTGGAGCTTCCAGGAATCATCAAAGAATTGAGAAGACGAATCGAAGGAAATTGATAGAGAAAGTTGTTTCCGCTATTGCAGGACATCGACCATTTATAGTCATATTCCCTTGTCCCCAATCTCGTCCTCTTCTCGCACTCATACTTACTATCGGTGAATAGTAAGAGAATTTACTGAGGCATTCGAACGAATATCTTAAGGATATACTCATTCTAGGGTTTACTTCACCCTATCTCTAATGAGTTACTTAATGTGTTATACTCCTGAGCTAAAGTTTCAACCTTCAGCTCTGATACCAAATTGTCACGACCCAGAATTCCAACGTTTGAAAATCGACATTCGTACTCCACTTGTACTTAAATGCCGCAGATTCAACCGTTGAAATTCGAATCGCGCCGGAGCTTATAACACCATTAAGTAAAACAACACGGCGGAAGAAAGAAATGAATATCATTGATATACAATATTTGATACAACAATGATACAATATGAATCAATATCAGAGATACAAGATAAAATGCTACAGCGGAATAACAAAATGATATAACAGCGGAAACAAAACTTCAATCAGCAACTGCAACTCCAATCCAATGCTCCAAAGCCAAACTCCAAATCACAAGCTCGAACCACCATCTCGTTTCACCAAGATAAGCAAGTCTGGTCCGAATCTAGAGACTCCAATGTCCAAGCCAATGCCAAAGTGAAAGCTGAAAGCTACTGAATCGATATCTATATCTACTATCTGAAAACCCCAACTCTAGACTGCCCGTGTGGGAAATAGTGGGCACCCAGAGTTTAGGAAAGGAACAATAAACTCCGGGTCAGTCATGGGACTGGTATGAGCAAACAAAAACATTTGGTCTTTAAAACAAACAAAAGAATTTAAATTTGAAATCCGCAATGTTTTTTTGGAAAATGAAACTACCATAAGGCCTCCCGCCACACACACAATGCAAACATAGAATTGGAGGAGATTTCTCCTTATGATAGTCAAATATGCTTCATACGCGAAAGCCATTTGATATTATTACTATAAGTGCAAAGTGGAAAACCTTTCGAAAGTATAATATAAATCCTAGCCAGCATAGGTACCATGATACTATGTCTACTATAGCTGCCATGTTAAATGGCAGGTTCTACAACTAAAACCGTACAAGGCACGTAATTGAAGAATGGATTTCCAACAAATGGTCAGGCTAAGGAACTTCCTACTGCCACATGGGATCGCCTCTGGCGGGACGTCCCGAGAACTAACGTTACGGTTAGATCTCTGCCAACACAAGGCCGGGTTACCTCTGTAACTAGGTAACTACTACACGAATATGCCATCCCCCGGTCCTTTGGGACCTTTATCCGAGGCGCCTCTAAGCAACAACCACACAGTAAATGAGATTGGAGCAACCACATGAGTAAGTATCTGGGCTCCATACCATAATACCACCCTTTACCAGAAGGGAATGACATACCCTAAAGGGCGCGACCCTCATAACCTTGCCGCATCTTTCCTGTTTCGACCATTTCCGGGGAGTGAGGTCCTGATGCAGTCTCGTCCACAAAGCTACGCTTTGGCACAAAGCCATGCTTTGGGTCAACAGATAACCAAAGCAATGATCACAAAGATAAATGATCAAACAAATGATCATATCACAAATGATCAACCAATGATCATCACACAGCAGCACTCAGCATGCCACATTACCAAATTGGGAATATACCACCGATAAATATCAACTACATAACCTCTGAGCTCGTACGTCTCAGAGAAGGGTGTTAAGCTAAGAGAATAAATTCTCCGCCACCAACAGAAATGTATTTGATAGAGATCGGTTAATATCTCAAAGTGTAATGTCGGACATACAACCATACAAGTCTGTTCCGGGTTCGAACAGAACCGAAGGCACTTCCAAAAAAGCCCTTGCAAATCCGGGTATTCACAATCCCGATCGGACTTCCCATCACTAAGGGAGGACTCTATACCGGAGCAACTCAGTGCAGAGTCAATCGATAGGTCATCCTATCGTTCTCGCAAACACCCGGTCTTCACCACCGGTCTTCAATGCTATCCATAACGACGTATCACATATTCGGAATGGGCTATATGACACAAAGGTCCTCTCCCGGCTAAACCGAATAGTGAGCGCAATATTTTAAATATATATGGATATGGGATCTCAGTTAAGTCACAACTTAAAACTCAAAAACCTTTCATCAAATGGTTAAGACAAATTACCATTTTACGAATCTTTTTAAATAAAAAGATTTATTCCAAAACCTTTAATGGTTTAACAATTTCTACATTTAAATCTTTTAAACAAAAGATTATCTTAAGGATCCCCTTTAAATTCTATGACAAAGATCACCAATCTTAAATAAAGATTTATTTCTAGCCTTTCAAAACAATTCCACTTCAAATTGAATTAACTCATTGGTCTTTAAATAAAAGAGTCATTCCATAGCTTTCAAAATAATTTCCAAAGGTTCATTCATATTTTGGAAAATTATTTTTTTTATTCAAACTTGAAATTCCTTATGAATTTGAGATTCATTACTTATGTGAAAGCTACTAGCATTTAAAAACAAACAGTTTTACTTCGGAAAACCCGATTTCAATTTCACTAGTTAAAGCCTTTCAAATATAAAATTCAAATTCCCAAACCAATAGGATTTAGTTTCAAATCTTGAATTTAAATTCAAATCAACTATTTAAATTTCAAAACTTAATCCATTTATTCGAAATAGCTTTTATTTTTGAAAACTTCCTTTTTAAAAGCCTTTTCCACTTTTAACCCAATTTCATTTTCCAAACCGTTTAAATTCAAAAATCCAAGATTTAAAACCATTTCAAAAATCTGTGACTTAACCGATTTCCACGTGCAATCCATATTTGTGTGTGTATAGTGTGGTCCAGGGGTTTAACACAATAGTGCATAACATCAATCAGCACAGATTCAAATACAGCAATATATTTGATAAGCGATATAAATTATAACGCTTATATTTGATAAGCGGTATGAACCATAACGCTTATTTTTCATTTACAGATCACAGGTACATATATCACAGAAAATAAATTACAGTAAACATAGTTCAAATCAAACAAAGTTTAAACAATTAGGGATATCAAGCAGTTCAATCATTCAATAGAATCCAATCATCTATAAACAATATCAATTAATTATCTGATTAATTCAAATCAGATTAGTCACTAATCTTAGTTAATAAATGTTAACTAATTACAACCTATTTAATTAATATTTCTTAATTGATTACTATAATTAATCACTTCTTAATTAATAATTTTTTCTAAATTGCTTAATTTATTACATCCAGTAATTATCAATTTATTACTTCACTAAGTGATTACCATCCATTAATTAATTAATATTTACCAAAGCATCCAATGTTTAAATTAATTTCACTTGATTAATTAATCTAAACTTATTAAACTCACTAATTATATTATGTAATTAATTTCTTAATTACTTAATCAAGTTATCATTTACAAGATATTTTAAATCAGTTTACTTAAATTTATTTTCAAATATCATTTTAAATTTAAGATTTTAAAATGAATCCAAATTATCTTTAACAAAATTTTACAACACATTTTTTTTTAAACCTTTCATTTCATAAGTTTAAGAAGCTCTCATTTAATAAAGAAGCTTAGAAGAATTTAAAACCAAATTCATATTTAAATTCAAATCAATTTGAATTATACTTTAAACATTTCAAATTTCTTAACACATTTTAAATTTTAAATCCTTCCTACATTTCAAAACTGAAATACTTATTTGAAATTTTAATCCAGATTGGTTTTCAGATTTAAAGACTCTACTTACATTTTAAACTATATTTTAAAGTTCAAAATTATTTAACCATTTCAAGTATTTAAAAGATTTAAATTTAAACTCAAAAAAATTGAAGTTTACATTAAATTCCAGATTTAAAAATACAGATTTAAACTCATTTTAAAACTCCAATTCAAAATTTCAAACTTCCAATTCAATTGCAAAACTATATATGGATTTCACTTATAAGTTTTAAAACCCAATTTAAATTTAAAAACATAAATTATTTCAAATTTTAGACAATCAAATTTGAATTCATATTCAATTTCACATTTTCAAAACTCAGTCTAATTTCAACTTGCATTTTAATCTTTACATTTAAATTTAAAAAACAGAAAACAGGGTTTTTTTCTAGTTTTATTTAAAACCCAAAGTAAAATTTAAAAATTCAAATGATTTCAAACCCAAGATTTAAACTATTGAATTCTTATTTATTTTCAGGTTTAAAACATAGTTTAGATTTTAGTTTGCATTTAAAACTCTACTTCTAATATAATTTTTTTTTTTTAAAAAAAAAACTGTAACAGGCTCTGCTTTTATACTAAAACCTGAAACATTTACCTACCCGAGCCTCACTTGTATTTACTTCGAGCTAATCACGAATCTACCCGATACAAAACACGAGAACCCAATTCCAGTTCCCCTTTCTTCTTCTCCCACGCATCATCACCCAGATCAAATCACGTGCACGTGCACATCATCCCGTCCATCTCCGACCCACCGTGCCATCTTCAACGTACCAACAACGATCATCTCACCTCAACAATCCCTCGAGATTGACAAATATGAGCAAGAATCGAAATCGAGCTTAATTCTCAAAACCTGGAACAGAAATGACCAAACTTCCACCAAACCTGTCAACGCCAATATCAAGCTCCTCCGGCCACCGTTAGTGCTGCAACTCCGGCCATCCCTCCGCCTACGTCTCCTCTTCCAACCCCCAAAACCTTATTGAACTCGATCGCTCCTATAGGTGGGGTCAGTAAATCAAACTGCCTAGCTAAAAACTAGGGTTACAGAAGAAAACCCTCTGCCATTGCTTCCACGATGAAAATCAACATCTTCCAGTATTTTTCTTGTCAACAACAATCACTCCTCTACCCACAAGTTGAACCCCGACCCTTCAATTTGCCGAGATCACTCAAAAAACCCAATATCCCCATTTTTAGTTCAACACTAAACTGTGTGTTAAGTTCTAAACTAAAAATTATGATTTTAATTTTAAAAATCAAGTTTTAGGGTGATGTTTCAGATATTAGGCCTGAAACAATATATTACATGGTTTTGAATTACACCATTTCAAAGTTTGATCAGCTTTTATAAGATTTCAGAGGCATTTCATAAATAGATATGTACAGTCCTATACATATACTTCTATATCTAAATATAACATGCAGGCCTATTTATCAACTAATCAAGCAATTTCCTTTTCATCATACATCAATGTCAAACATATATCAAAGTGTAGAGGCAAAATTATGTAAGTTTGCTCACCTGTTATGGACTTTGCAGTTCTTGAAAAACTGGAACATGCCTCAGGTTGTTTTGTTGAATTTTAGATCTGAAGCTTGAATTCTCATTTGCTTAATCTTGCTCTTGAATCAGGTATGAATCTTGATTTGAATGCAATTTTTTTTTTGTTCCCAGACTTTGCTTTTCAGTTTTAAACATCACCTTGCATTTTTTTTTTCTTCCACTGTTTTAAATTCATACTTTAATACTCATTAAAAATTTGAATTCAAAAATTTCTTTTAAGAAAAAATTTACTTATCTTAATTTAATCCCAGAGGAAACTGCCCTGCTCCATCTTCTATTTGTTTTGTTAAATTTTGATTTGCAAAAGTGATTCCAGGCTTTTAAGTTTTCCTTTAGCTTAGTCTAGTCTGTACTTGCTTCCTTGATTTCCATTTTCAGTTTAAACTTGATTTCCCAAAGAAACTTGCATTTATCTCCTGGCCAAAAACTGAAGCATCCACTTTTCTTTGTTGCTTTCAATCTATCTTGATTTCCAGACTGCAAATAGTTGCTTCTGGGATGATCCTTGCTGTTTGATTTTTTTATATTGCCAGGTTTGATTGTTTTGAATCTTTTTATGTTTGAGAAGGTAGTTGATCTTGCATGTTGAATTTGTTGCTTGACCTCAGGTTTGCTTTGAATTCTAACATTGATTGAAGTTTTGGTTTGAGATGAAGTAATTTAGTTTTCAGGCTTTTGGTTTCTTTTTGTTTCAGGTCTGGTTTGAAATTTGTTTCATTCCTTTGTATATTATTTTATTTTTTTAAGTTTTAAAAGAAAATGAATTTAAATGCCACTTGTATCAATTAGTGTTAACACTTGTCAAAACTTTTGTTTATTTATCTACACTTGTTTTAAAACAACTTAATATACATACACTTGTCTTTTACTAAGGAATTAGTATTTATTAAATGTTAATTAGTATTTAATTAGATGTTAATTATAAAATAAATGTGAGCTTGTATTTAACCAATTAGTTAATATATATACTTATTTGCATATGGAAAATTTTGAAATGAATACATTAGATTTATAAAATAAAAGTTTATACAAATATTATAAAAATCCAAAACAAACTAAAAATATTCATACATTTACAAATTTTTTTTTTACATTTTCAAATATATGTTTAAATCCCTTAACTTAATTTGATTTATAAATTTAGTTTTAAATGTTAAAATTTTAGTTCAAAATTTATTTTAATTTTATACATTTTGTTTTGGTCCTTAATTTTGATTCTAATTTATAAACATACTTATCAATTTTATATTCACAATAAAATTTTCAAAGCTTTTAAATTCCAAATTCAATTAAAAATGCATATTATTATTTATTCTGTAAATCTTCAAATTGATTCAACTTTTAAATCTAAAAATTTAAAATTTACTACCAAAATTCCATAATTTAATTCCAAAAATTAAATAATTTGTCAAATTATCTTGTTCAAAATTCAGGAATGTTACAGACTTCCCTCCTTAAGAAAATTTCGTCCTCGAAATTTGAAAGTAGGAAACGACAAAGAATGGATACAAAAAGATAGAGATACAGTTTGCAAATCAAACTGGGTATTTATTCTGCATTTGGCTTACCAAATCAGAATATCAATAATGGATACAAGAACGAATCAAGATACTCGAGTCACCAGATCTACGAATACACAGGGGTATTGATTAGTTCCAATGATAACTAACCACTCGTAGAATTTATCTGGACCCAACTGATATATGGATACTATTCTAACATTTTTAGTTTAAACAGCCAAAATATACTTAACAACCATAGCAACCAAAGCAAACAATTCATCCAAACAAACAATTCTGACCCATCTGGAGTTTATGTCCCATGCAAAGATATCAAAGCTTCTTCCTGGAGCTTCCAGGAATCATCAAAGAATTGAGAAGACGAATCGAAGGAAATTGATAGAGAAAGTTGTTTCCGCTATTGCAGGACATCGACCATTTATAGTCATATTCCCTTGTCCCCAATCTCTTCCTCTTCTCGCACTCATACTTACTATCGGTGAATAGTAAGAGAATTTACTGAGGCATTCGAACGAATATCTTAAGGATATACTCATTCTAGGGTTTACTTCACCCTATCTCTAATGAGTTACTTAATGTGTTATACTCCTGAGCTAAAGTTTCAACCTTCAGCTCTGATACCAAATTGTCACGACCCAGAATTCCAACGTTTGAAAATCGACATTCGTACTCCACTTGTACTTAAATGCCGCAGATTCAACCGTTGAAATTCGAATCGCGCCGGAGCTTATAACACCATTAAGTAAAACAACACGGCGGAAGAAAGAAATGAATATCATTGATATACAATATTTGATACAACAATGATACAATATGAATCAATATCAGAGATACAAGATAAAATGCTACAGCGGAATAACAAAATGATATAACAGCGGAAACAAAACTTCAATCAGCAACTGCAACTCCAATCCAATGCTCCAAAGCCAAACTCCAAATCACAAGCTCGAACCACCATCTCGTTTCACCAAGATAAGCAAGTCTGGTCCGAATCTAGAGACTCCAATGTCCAAGCCAATGCCAAAGTGAAAGCTGAAAGCTACTGAATCGATATCTATATCTACTATCTGAAAACCCCAACTCTAGACTGCCCGTGTGGGAAATAGTAGGCACCCAGAGTTTAGGAAAGGAACAATAAACTCCGGGTCAGTCATGGGACTGGTATGAGCAAACAAAAACATTTGGTCTTTAAAACAAACAAAAGAATTTAAATTTGAAATCCGCAATGTTTTTTTGGAAAATGAAACTACCATAAGGCCTCCCGCCACACACACAATGCAAACACAGAATTGGAGGAGATTTCTCCTTATGATAGTCAAATATGCTTCATACGCGAAAGCCATTTGATATTATTACTATAAGTGCAAAGTGGAAAACCTTTCGAAAGTATAATATAAATCCTAGCCAGCATAGGTACCATGATACTATGCCTACTATAGCTGCCATGTTAAATGGCAGGTTCTACAACTAAAACCGTACAAGGCACGTAATTGAAGAATGGATTTCCAACAAATGGTCAGGCTAAGGAACTTCCTACTGCCACATGGGATCGCCTCTGGCGGGACGTCCCGAGAACTAACGTTACGGTTAGATCTCTGCCAACACAAGGCCGGGTTACCTCTGTAACTAGGTAACTACTACACGAATATGCCATCCCCCGGTCCTTTGGGACCTTTATCCGAGGCGCCTCTAAGCAACAACCACACAGTAAATGAGATTGGAGCAACCACATGAGTAAGTATCTGGGCTCCATACCATAATACCACCCTTTACCAGAAGGGAATGACATACCCTAAAGGGCGCGACCCTCATAACCTTGCCGCATCTTTCCTGTTTCGACCATTTCCGGGGAGTGAGGTCCTGATGCAGTCTCGTCCACAAAGCTACGCTTTGGCACAAAGCCATGCTTTGGGTCAACAGATAACCAAAGCAATGATCACAAAGATAAATGATCAAACAAATGATCATATCACAAATGATCAACCAATGATCATCACACAGCAGCTGTAACAGTACGGGAATTTCGTTCTTCGAAAATTCGACACCGACACTCACTTTATCGACTGCCGAGAAATCGAAGGCCAAAAACCGAGATGTTATGGGTTTTAAAAAGAAAAGAAAAGAAAGAAGAGAGAAAAAGAAGAAAGAAAAAGAAAAATAGAGGGAAAAGAAGATAGACAATTTTTAGAAAACAGAGAATTAGAAAAACAGAAGATAGAAAATTTTAAAAATAGAACGGGACAGAAAGGGAACAATAGAACAACAACAGAATCTCACAATTTCGCAGCGGAACAACATATAATAATAAATGAATAATCTTTAAACAAAGAACTATATCAGTTATTACATTACATTTCATTACATTACATCATATCATCAGAGTGTACAACATACAACAATAACAAACAGTGCAGCGGAAAAAGAAATACTATATAAACTAATAATACGCCATGCCATCCAGCTTGCCTCCAGCAACTCCAGAATATCCAGAATATCCTGATAAACCTAACTCTTAACTGCCCGTGTGGAAATTGGTGGGCACCCAGAGTTTAGGAAGGAAAACAATAAACTCCAAGTCAGTCATGTGACTGGTGTGAGAACTCAAAACAGTTTATTTATCTTTGAAAACAAAATAGAGGAATATTTTTAAATCAATTCGCAATGCTTTTAAAAATGAGACTACCATAAGGCCTCCTGCCACACACACAATGCAAACGCAGACTTGGAGAAGATTTCTCCTTATGATAGTCAAAGATGCTTGATACGCATTAAAATCAAATTAATTTTTGATATTATTATTAGTGCATAGTGTAGGAAAAATTCATTTCGAAAGTAGAATATAAATCTTAGCCAGCATAGGTACCATTATATTATGCCTACTAATAGCTACCATATTAAATGGCAGGTTCTACAACTAATACCGTACAAGTTTCGTATTGTTTCTTTGGATTTCCAACAAATGGTCAGGCTAAGGAACTTCCCATTGCCACTGAGAATGCCTCTGGAAAGACACCCCCGAGAACCAAACCGGAACTCTGCCAACACAAGGCCGGGTTACCCCTTAACTGGGTAACTACTGACACGAGCACGCCATTCCCCGGTCCTTTAGGACCTTTTCAACCGAGCGCTCGATAACCAACATCACACCATAATAAATAGAGTGTTTTCAACATGAGTAAGTATCTGGGCTCCATACCATGATACCACCCCTTTCCAGAAGGAAATGCACATACCCTAAGGGGAGCTACAGCAACCCCTAATAACCTTGCCGCATCTTTCCTGTTTTGACCATTTCCGGGATGTGAGGCTCGACGAAGTCACGTCCACAAAAACATACTTTATACAAAAGCCATGCTTTGGGTCAATAAATGATCAACACAATGATCACTAAGATAGACGATCAAATAAATGATCCTATCACAAATAATCAACACAATGATCATTTCAGCATCACTCAGCATGTCACATTACCAAAATGGGATATATTGCTGATAACTTCAACTATATAACCTTTGAGCTCGTACGTCTCAAAGAAGGGTGTTAAGCAAAGAATAAATTCTCCGCCACCAACAGAAATATATTTGAATGAAATCGGCTTTATATCTCAAATTGTAATGTCAGGCATACAATCCATACAAGTCTGTTCCGGGCTCGAACAGAACCGAAGGCACTTACAAAGAAGTCCTTGCAATCCGGATATCCACAATCCTGATCGGATTTCCCATCACTTAGGGAGTCTCTATACCGTTGCAACTCAGTGCAGAGACAATCGACAGGTCATCCTATCGCTTTCGCAAATATCCGGTCTTCAACACCGATCTTCAAATGCGATTCATAACGACGTATCACATATTCGGAGTGGGTTATACGACCCCATGGTCCTTTCCCGGTTAAACCGAATAGTGAGCGCTTATTCAAAAATAAGTGTGCATTCAAATTCAATCAATTCACATCAAATACCCATTCAAAGGGAAATACTGATAGTCAGTTATTGAACTATCACTGGATATGCATACATCACCAGATTCCAAATAATTTTCCAAATTATTTATTTTCCAAAATATCTTTACTAGATATATAGTTTCAACACTTCAAAAATAAATCAATATTTATTTTTAACCAATTTCACTTTTCACATATAAATTCCATAATGAATTTATATTTCAAAATATTCGTGCATATACGATTTCAATTATTCATTTTCAATTTATCTTCAAAAAGATAAATTCAAAATATTCACTTCATATTGGAAAATATTCCCATACTTATTTATTTATAAGTAATTCACAAATTTCTTTTATTTTCAACAGTTAGAAAATATTCAATATACTTAAATCGAATTAAGTATATATTTCATTCTTTAAGGAAATCATTCACTTATACATATTTATTTGGGCCAAAACGAATGTTGCGTAAAACATCGTTACAACGTCCCAAAATCACTAGTATAGGGATTCGAAATTAAAAATAGATATATAAATTCCAATACTATACAAAAACATTTCCTTTCGGAAATCATTTACTATAACAACAGTGTTATAGTCCACATTTCCTTTTACTTCTCGAAAACGTCTATTTCAACAATAAATGTTGAAATCTATGGTTTCGAATCTCAACACCTTTAAAACATCGTTAGATCGTTTTAATTCTGTTTAAAATATCACATTCTAAAACATTTTCTTTAACGTGTTAACTATTCAAAAATCGTGAACATACTTCTTTAACAAATTTCATCCTTTTATTCAATTTATTTTGAAGGATTATTCACTATTCAAAAATGTGAATATAACTCCATTAATAGGTTATAACAATTAAATTATCAAAATAAGTCGTTTGCGAATTTATAAAACAACGTTTATAAATTCCTCTTCTATTTATTTATAAAAACTTCCTTTAATAAATTCCTTTATTAACCTATTCCAGTTTATAACTAAATTATAAACTAAACGTTCACATTATAAGTTAATTACTTATAAAAACGATTATTTACAAAATCATTCATTTAACTTCCCAAATTATTAATCTTAACTTATAAGATTGTTTATTTATCCAAAATTCATTCTTTCGATAACTTTATAAATTTTATAAACCTATTGCTTATAAAATTTCATTTATAACTTCACAGTTTATAATTTCATAAATTTCATTCATTTAGGAAATTCATTTTCACTACATTCAAACACTTATAAAAACTCGTTTTATAATGTCTATATTTCAATTTATAAATATCCATTTATAAATCTCTAAATATAAATCAGTTTATATTATTATTCTAAAACGTCTTTAAATTCCTTTATAATTTCATCATTTCGATTTATAAAATAATCAAATTTTATAAATCCTATATTTAAACTTTTATCATATATTCAAAAATCCAATCTAAATTATTTTATAAAATCATTAGTTCATATTTCTCAAAAATCGACTTTTAATCGTATTTCTAAAAATCAGCTTTTTTTACTATATTTCACAAAAACCATAATTTTTATAACTTTAAAAATTATAACGTTTATTTATTTATAATGGATTAATTCCAAAGATATAGTATATTTTCAAAATCACTTTTAAAATCATTTTAAAATCCCAAAAATCTGGGTCCAATGATGCTACACACCAAATAGTCAATCACGACTACAACGATCCATCATATATCGATATGATAATCAATCAAATATCAAAATATCTGAAATTAAATAAATACTGTTGAGGAATCCAGTTGGATCCCTCCAACCTGTTTCCTGCATCCAAAAACATTAGCACAATACCAATTTCGCTCCAGTACGAAATTATCGCGGTATATGTTCTTATTAAATATTATCCGCTTACTAACGGCGTAATAGGGTCTCATCCGCTAAACAAAAAATGCGGGAAATCAATAACTGCAATATATACATATGCCAATATATATATATTGATATTATATATAATACCAATTTCACTGTTTATGAAATATTCGCGGTATATGTTTTTTATAAATAACATCCGCTTACTGACGGCGCATAATGTCTATTTTAACAATCAATAATTTACAGTCATCATTCAAACATGCATTCAAATATTTTAAATCTAACTATTTAAAATAAAATCGAAATCTATTCGATTGAGTGAGAAGTTCTCACCTTGGTTTTAAATTCCGTTTCAGCTTTTATTTCGAATAAAATTAAACGCGCGTTTAATTTTACCCGAAATTCTCACTAACTCCAAACGACTCCAAACCAACTCCATCGCGTAGTGCTCGTCCATACGATTCCAATGCAACTGAGTTTGCATTTTTTCGACCTCGTATGAAAAAGTTATGATATTATGAAGTTTATACACGATTCTATAACTTAAATTTACAACAAATATTTAATTCCAAACCCACATCTCATCATCACCCTTGGATCCACATTCCCCCCATCTTAGCCGTGCATAGCATCACCTTCCCCCCTTCGTTCTATCTCCAGGCAACAATACGCAAGAAAACCCATAGGCTAATGAACTAGGGTTTGATTTTACTTCCGATTCAAGCGACATGAACACGATCAGGTAGCTCCGTGACGTGCGCCTCCATGAACACCACCCACGCCCCCAACCGCCTGAAGCTCGGCCCCCCCTAGCACGTGAAAACGCGTGCGCAAATGACCACGAACGCGGCCAAAATCGAGCCCATCCAGACCTCCATCGTTGATCATCACCGTTGGATATGAAGCTCTCACTACACTCTACAATTTCTTAGTTGAAACTATTCCGAATCGATGCATGGATTTTGAGAAATTGGAGGGGGAAGAACAGATATTTCCGGCCATTGAATCTTGAAACTGGCGGCCACGAACTTAGGCTAGGGTTTTACATTTTTTTTTTTATTTTAGATTTTTAACTCCTATTTATAGAAAAAGCTAGCGTAAACACTATTCATCCCGGGAATTCCGAACTCCGATTTAGACGCCGTAACCAGCGTACCTAGGGTTTATCCCGCGTTCCGGACACAATGGAACAGATTTCGGAAGCTAATTCGGAAGTATGTGCGAGTTATGGCTGAAAACGTTCAATTTAAATTAAACCGATTTAAGTCGATTTCTAGGCGTTTTAATTTGTACCGGACAAACGGTAAATCCAATTGACTTGAAATTTGAAACCTTACAATAATATCACATTACGGATCCGATGAAACTGGTTTCGTCGAAATCCGAGACTTTTTGAAAAATGGCTATTTTGACTCGCCAAATTTAAATTAAAAACGATTCGATGCGTTTCGAGCTGCCACGATCAAACGATAACTCCTTTTGGCACGAAAATTGAAATCCGGTAATAACTTACTATTACGGATCCAATGAAACTGGTTTCGTTCAATTCTGAGACTGTTCAAAAATTGGCTATTTTCACTAGTCGATTTAAATATTAAAATATTCAATTTTCACAGATTAACTTTTAATTCGATTTTAAAAGTTCTAAAATATTTCTATAACTCCAGTATGATTAAATAAAATTTTACAAATCATTTTCAATCATTTTTAACTCAATTTTCAATTATTTCCATAATTTAACATATTAAATTATTAATTTAATTATCCAATTAAATCCAATAATTCAAATAAAAATTTATTTGACTTAAAAATTCACTTATAAATATTTAAAATAAATTAAATATTCAAATTTTAATTTATAAAAATTCTGGGTCGTTACAATCTTTCCCCCTTAAAAGAATTTCGTCCTCGAAATTACAAATAAGAAAGTTACAAAATCTATTAATTTTTCCAAAATTCATAGTTAAACTTCTTACAATAACTTTTACTAAGTTTTCAAATCATACTTAGTTATCTTTTCGAAAACAACTATATCATTTAACTTTTAACTTCAAATCAAAGTTAAAGTTTTCAAAATTTTCCAAATTTTCTCAAATTTTTCTAACGCCTTAAATTTTCGGAAAAATTCGCCATAGTCTCCTTTGCGCGGCTCGATCCGAAAAAAAAAAATGACAGTATATATATCACAAATATACATCTCATCAAGTAATGAGGCATCCCGAAGGGAAAAAAGTGTAAAAGTACGATATTTAATCCGAGATATGTACCTTATATTTTATTAGCGAGCATATACGGCTAATATAGCGCAAAAGCGAGCTCCAAATGCGAAGCAAACGCGATCCGCACCTACTAAACACTTAACAAACAACATGAGAACATGCACATATGCAAATAATCTCAATATACAACATATAGTAACATATCAACTATATATATCACATAGCAAATGCAACAATAGCAATATATATTCAACCATCATCCAATTACCATTCAACAAATTCATAACCAATATATTCATTCATATTTTCATTCATATACAATGAATTGGTTTTCACTTTAAATCACATTTGATTTGTTTACATTGGATTTACTAACATTCATTCTCAATTCTAATTAGTTTCCATTCACTAATTAAATCCAATTCACTTTCAATTCTATTCAAATTTATTTACTTCTAATTTGAATTCAATTACATAGCTTCCAATTTCATTAAATCTTAATGAATTATAAACAATCAACTAACAACCATATAACAACCAATGTATATTAGTTACAACCAAATTCCTTTACTTATATTCATTCTCATTCAATTTATTCAACTTCCAATAAAATTAGATTTTAATGAATTAACACTTATATTCATTATTTTTTTATCAATTATTTTCATTCAATCGATTAACATTCAATTCATTTATTCAATTCAATTACAAAGTTGAATTTCATTCACATAACTTAAGTTCACATTTCTTTTAATCCACTTGATTATTTACTTCGATACCAAAATCAATTCCATTCAACAACACTTAAGTTATATTTTATTTAACCTTATATTCATTTTTTTATTTACAACTCATATTCATATAATTTTACTTCTTGTATATATAAGTTTATTTCACAATTGTAAATCACATTAATTATAATTCAATTCTTATAATTCTTTTGCTTATACAATTATTCTTTTACTTAGATTATTCAAACAACCTAACAATCAACTTATATACACTAATAATTTTGAAAAATTATTCCTTTATATATAAAAATATAATCAAGTAAAATTATTTCATTTACCCAATTTAAAACAATACTGTGCCGAATTGTTCTATTCAAGTGTTTATAGATCCCTATCAACAACGTTAATTACTCGTATTAACCAGAATCCATATACCACTCAATAAACCAATCATCACCATATAAAACAATTTTTATTCACTAACAAATACGCTCTCATAGCTATTATTATTCTCAAACTCATTCTAGAGTACTGCTGACTCTATCTCTAACGAGTAATACCCAACAGAACCATGGTTCTCGCTTAACCATCAGCTCTGATACCAAATGTAACAGTACGGGAATTTCGTTCTTCGAAAATTCGACACCGACACTCACTTTATCGACTGCCGAGAAATCGAAGGCCAAAAACCGAGATGTTATGGGTTTTAAAAAGAAAAGAAAAAGAAAGAAGAGAGAAAAAGAAGAAAGAAAAAGAAAAATAGAGGGAAAAGAAGATAGACAATTTTTAGAAAACAGAGAATTAGAAAAACAGAAGATAGAAAATTTTAAAAATAGAACGGGACAGAAAGGGAACAATAGAACAACAACAGAATCTCACAATTTCGCAGCGGAACAACATATAATAATAAATGAATAATCTTTAAACAAAGAACTATATCAGTTATTACATTACATTTCATTACATTACATCATATCATCAGAGTGTACAACATACAACAATAACAAACAGTGCAGCGGAAAAAGAAATACTATATAAACTAATAATACGCCATGCCATCCAGCTTGCCTCCAGCAACTCCAGAATATCCAGAATATCCTGATAAACCTAACTCTTAACTGCCCGTGTGGAAATTGGTGGGCACCCAGAGTTTAGGAAGGAAAACAATAAACTCCAAGTCAGTCATGTGACTGGTGTGAGAACTCAAAACAGTTTATTTATCTTTGAAAACAAAATAGAGGAATATTTTTAAATCAATTCGCAATGCTTTTAAAAATGAGACTACCATAAGGCCTCCTGCCACACACACAATGCAAACGCAGACTTGGAGAAGATTTCTCCTTATGATAGTCAAAGATGCTTGATACGCATTAAAATCAAATTAATTTTTGATATTATTATTAGTGCATAGTGTAGGAAAAATTCATTTCGAAAGTAGAATATAAATCTTAGCCAGCATAGGTACCATTATATTATGCCTACTAATAGCTACCATATTAAATGGCAGGTTCTACAACTAATACCGTACAAGTTTCGTATTGTTTCTTTGGATTTCCAACAAATGGTCAGGCTAAGGAACTTCCCATTGCCACTGAGAATGCCTCTGGAAAGACACCCCCGAGAACCAAACCGGAACTCTGCCAACACAAGGCCGGGTTACCCCTTAACTGGGTAACTACTGACACGAGCACGCCATTCCCCGGTCCTTTAGGACCTTTTCAACCGAGCGCTCGATAACCAACATCACACCATAATAAATAGAGTGTTTTCAACATGAGTAAGTATCTGGGCTCCATACCATGATACCACCCCTTTCCAGAAGGAAATGCACATACCCTAAGGGGAGCTACAGCAACCCCTAATAACCTTGCCGCATCTTTCCTGTTTTGACCATTTCCGGGATGTGAGGCTCGACGAAGTCACGTCCACAAAAACATACTTTATACAAAAGCCATGCTTTGGGTCAATAAATGATCAACACAATGATCACTAAGATAGACGATCAAATAAATGATCCTATCACAAATAATCAACACAATGATCATTTCAGCATCACTCAGCATGTCACATTACCAAAATGGGATATATTGCTGATAACTTCAACTATATAACCTTTGAGCTCGTACGTCTCAAAGAAGGGTGTTAAGCAAAGAATAAATTCTCCGCCACCAACAGAAATATATTTGAATGAAATCGGCTTTATATCTCAAATTGTAATGTCAGGCATACAATCCATACAAGTCTGTTCCGGGCTCGAACAGAACCGAAGGCACTTACAAAGAAGTCCTTGCAATCCGGATATCCACAATCCTGATCGGATTTCCCATCACTTAGGGAGTCTCTATACCGTTGCAACTCAGTGCAGAGACAATCGACAGGTCATCCTATCGCTTTCGCAAATATCCGGTCTTCAACACCGATCTTCAAATGCGATTCATAACGACGTATCACATATTCGGAGTGGGTTATACGACCCCATGGTCCTTTCCCGGTTAACCCGAATAGTGAGCGCTTATTCAAAAATAAGTGTGCATTCAAATTCAATCAATTCACATCAAATACCCATTCAAAGGGAAATACTGATAGTCAGTTATTGAACTATCACTGGATATGCATACATCACCAGATTCCAAATAATTTTCCAAATTATTTATTTTCCAAAATATCTTTACTAGATATATAGTTTCAACACTTCAAAAATAAATCAATATTTATTTTTAACCAATTTCACTTTTCACATATAAATTCCATAATGAATTTATATTTCAAAATATTCGTGCATATACGATTTCAATTATTCATTTTCAATTTATCTTCAAAAAGATAAATTCAAAATATTCACTTCATATTGGAAAATATTCCCATACTTATTTATTTATAAGTAATTCACAAATTTCTTTTATTTTCAACAGTTAGAAAATATTCAATATACTTAAATCGAATTAAGTATATATTTCATTCTTTAAGGAAATCATTCACTTATACATATTTATTTGGGCCAAAACGAATGTTGCGTAAAACATCGTTACAACGTCCCAAAATCACTAGTATAGGGATTCGAAATTAAAAATAGATATATAAATTCCAATACTATACAAAAACATTTCCTTTCGGAAATCATTTACTATAACAACAGTGTTATAGTCCACATTTCCTTTTACTTCTCGAAAACGTCTATTTCAACAATAAATGTTGAAATCTATGGTTTCGAATCTCAACACCTTTAAAACATCGTTAGATCGTTTTAATTCTGTTTAAAATATCACATTCTAAAACATTTTCTTTAACGTGTTAACTATTCAAAAATCGTGAACATACTTCTTTAACAAATTTCATCCTTTTATTCAATTTATTTTAAAGGATTATTCACTATTCAAAAATGTGAATATAACTCCATTAATAGGTTATAACAATTAACTTATCAAAATAAGTCGTTTGCGAATTTATAAAACAACGTTTATGAATTCCTCTTCTATTTATTTATAAAAACTTCCTTTAATAAATTCCTTTATTAACCTATTCCAGTTTATAACTAAATTATAAACTAAACGTTCACATTATAAGTTAATTACTTATAAAAACGATTATTTACAAAATCGTTCATTTAACTTCCCAAATTATTAATCTTAACTTATAAGATTGTTTATTTATCCAAAATTCATTCTTTCGATAACTTTATAAATTTTATAAACCTATTGCTTATAAAATTTCATTTATAACTTCACAGTTTATAATTTCATAAATTTCATTCATTTAGGAAATTCATTTTCACTACATTCAAACACTTATAAAAACTCGTTTTATAATGTCTATATTTCAATTTATAAATATCCATTTATAAATCTCTAAATATAAATCAGTTTATATTATTATTCTAAAACGTCTTTAAATTCCTTTATAATTTCATCATTTCGATTTATAAAATAATCAAATTTTATAAATCCTATATTTAAACTTTTATCATATATTCAAAAATCCAATCTAAATTATTTTATAAAATCATTAGTTCATATTTCTCAAAAATCGACTTTTAATCGTATTTCTAAAAATCAGCTTTTTTTACTATATTTCACAAAAACCATAATTTTTATAACTTTAAAAATTATAACGTTTATTTATTTATAATGGATTAATTCCAAAGATATAGTATATTTTCAAAATCACTTTTAAAATCATTTTAAAATCCCAAAAATCTGGGTCCAATGATGCTACACACCAAATAGTCAATCACGACTACAACGATCCATCATATATCGATATGATAATCAATCAAATATCAAAATATCTGAAATTAAATAAATACTGTTGAGGAATCCAGTTGGATCCCTCCAACCTGTTTCCTGCATCCAAAAACATTAGCACAATACCAATTTCGCTCCAGTACGAAATTATCGCGGTATATGTTCTTATTAAATATTATCCGCTTACTAACGGCTTAATAGGGTCTCATCCGCTAAACAAAAAATGCGGGAAATCAATAACTGCAATATATATATATGCCAATATATATATATTGATATTATATATAATACCAATTTCACTGTTTATGAAATATTCGCGGTATATGTTTTTTATAAATAACATCCGCTTACTAACGGCGCATAATGTCTATTTTAACAATCAATAATTTACAGTCATCATTCAAACATGCATTCAAATATTTTAAATCTAACTATTTAAAATAAAATCGAAATCTATTCGATTGAGTGAGAAGTTCTCACCTTGGTTTTAAATTCCGTTTCAGCTTTTATTTCGAATAAAATTAAACGCGCGTTTAATTTTACCCGAAATTCTCACTAACTCCAAACGACTCAAAACCAACTCCATCGCGTAGTGCTCGTCCATACGATTCCAACGCAACTGAGTTTGCATTTTTTCGACCTCGTATGAAAAAGTTATGATATTATGAAGTTTATACACGATTCTATAACTTAAATTTACAACAAATATTTAATTCCAAACCCATATCTCATCATCACCCTTGGATCCACATTCCCCCCATCTTAGCCGTGCATAGCATCACCTTCCCCCCTTCGTTCTATCTCCAGGCAACAATACGCAAGAAAACCCATAGGCTAATGAACTAGGGTTTGATTTTACTTCCGATTCAAGCGACATGAACACGATCAGGTAGCTCCGTGACGTGCGCCTCCATGAACACCACCCACGCCCCCAACCGCCTGAAGCTCGGCCCCCCCTAGCACGTGAAAACGCGTGCGCAAATGACCACGAACGCGGCCAAAATCGAGCCCATCCAGACCTCCATCGTTGATCATCACCGTTGGATATGAAGCTCTCACTACACTCTACAATTTCTTAGTTGAAACTATTCCGAATCGATGCATGGATTTTGAGAAATTGGAGGGGGAAGAACAGATATTTTCGGCCATTGAATCTTGAAACTGGCGGCCACGAACTTAGGCTAGGGTTTTACATTTTTTTTTTTTTTAGATTTTTAACTCCTATTTATAGAAAAAGCTAGCGTAAACACTATTCATCCCGGGAATTCCGAACTCCGATTTAGACGCCGTAACCAGCGTACCTAGGGTTTATCCCGCGTTCCGGACACAATGGAACAGGTTTCGGAAGCTAATTCGGAAGTATGTGCGAGTTATGGCTGAAAACGTTCAATTTAAATTAAACCGATTTAAGTCGATTTCTAGGCGTTTTAATTTGTACCGGACAAACGGTAAATCCAATTGACTTGGAATTTGAAACCTTACAATAATATCACATTACGGATCCGATGAAACTGGTTTCGTCGAAATCCGAGACTTTTTGAAAAATGGCTATTTTGACTCGCCAAATTTAAATTAAAAACGATTCGATGCGTTTCGAGCTGCCACGATCAAACGATAACTCCTTTTGGCACGAAAATTGAAATCCGGTAATAACTTACTATTACGGATCCAATGAAACTAGTTTCGTTCAATTCTGAGACTGTTCAAAAATTGGCTATTTTCACTAGTCGATTTAAATATTAAAATATTCAATTTTCACAGATTAACTTTTAATTCGATTTTAAAAGTTCTAAAATATTTCTATAACTCCAGTATGATTAAATAAAATTTTACAAATCATTTTCAATCATTTTTAACTCAATTTTCAATTATTTCCATAATTTAACATATTAAATTATTAATTTAATTATCCAATTAAATCCAATAATTCAAATAAAAATTTATTTGACTTAAAAATTCACTTATAAATATTTAAAATAAATTAAATATTCAAATTTTAATTTATAAAAATTCTGGGTCGTTACAGCAGCACTCAGCATGCCACATTACCAAATTGGGAATATACCACCGATAAATATCAACTACATAACCTCTGAGCTCGTACGTCTCAGAGAAGGGTGTTAAGCTAAGAGAATAAATTCTCCGCCACCAACAGAAATGTATTTGATAGAGATCGGTTAATATCTCAAAGTGTAATGTCGGACATACAACCATACAAGTCTGTTCCGGGTTCGAACAGAACCGAAGGCACTTCCAAAAAAGCCCTTGCAAATCCGGGTATTCACAATCCCGATCGGACTTCCCATCACTAAGGGAGGACTCTATACCGGAGCAACTCAGTGCAGAGTCAATCGATAGGTCATCCTATCGTTCTCGCAAACACCCGGTCTTCACCACCGGTCTTCAATGCTATCCATAACGACGTATCACATATTCGGAATGGGCTATATGACACAAAGGTCCTCTCCCGGCTAAACCGAATAGTGAGCGTAATATTTTAAATATATATGGATATGGGATCTCAGTTAAGTCACAACTTAAAACTCAAAAACCTTTCATCAAATGGTTAAGACAAATTACCATTTTACGAATCTTTTTAAATAAAAAGATTTATTCCAAAACCTTTAATGGTTTAACAATTTCTACATTTAAATCTTTTAAACAAAAGATTATCTTAAGGATCCCCTTTAAATTCTATGACAAAGATCACCAATCTTAAATAAAGATTTATTTCTAGCCTTTCAAAACAATTCCACTTCAAATTGAATTAACTCATTGGTCTTTAAATAAAAGAGTCATTCCATAGCTTTCAAAATAATTTCCAAAGGTTCATTCATATTTTGGAAAATTATTTTTTTTATTCAAACTTGAAATTCCTTATGAATTTGAGATTCATTACTTATGTGAAAGCTACTAGCATTTAAAAACAAACAGTTTTACTTCGGAAAACCCGATTTCAATTTCACTAGTTAAAGCCTTTCAAATATAAAATTCAAATTCCCAAACCAATAGGATTTAGTTTCAAATCTTGAATTTAAATTCAAATCAACTATTTAAATTTCAAAACTTAATCCATTTATTCGAAATAGCTTTTATTTTTGAAAACTTCCTTTTTAAAAGCCTTTTCCACTTTTAACCCAATTTCATTTTCCAAACCGTTTAAATTCAAAAATCCAAGATTTAAAACCATTTCAAAAATCTGTGACTTAACCGATTTCCACGTGCAATCCATATTTGTGTGTGTATAGTGTGGTCCAGGGGTTTAACACAATAGTGCATAACATCAATCAGCACAGATTCAAATACAGCAATATATTTGATAAGCGATATAAATTATAACGCTTATATTTGATAAGCGGTATGAACCATAACGCTTATTTTTCATTTACAGATCACAGGTACATATATCACAGAAAATAAATTACAGTAAACATAGTTCAAATCAAACAAAGTTTAAACAATTAGGGATATCAAGCAGTTCAATCATTCAATAGAATCCAATCATCTATAAACAATATCAATTAATTATCTGATTAATTCAAATCAGATTAGTCACTAATCTTAGTTAATAAATGTTAACTAATTACAACCTATTTAATTAATATTTCTTAATTGATTACTATAATTAATCACTTCTTAATTAATAATTTTTTCTAAATTGCTTAATTTATTACATCCAGTAATTATCAATTTATTACTTCACTAAGTGATTACCATCCATTAATTAATTAATATTTACCAAAGCATCCAATGTTTAAATTAATTTCACTTGATTAATTAATCTAAACTTATTAAACTCACTAATTATATTATGTAATTAATTTCTTAATTACTTAATCAAGTTATCATTTACAAGATATTTTAAATCAATTTACTTAAATTTATTTTCAAATATCATTTTAAATTTAAGATTTTAAAATGAATCCAAATTATCTTTAACAAAATTTTACAACACATTTTTTTTTAAACCTTTCATTTCATAAGTTTAAGAAGCTCTCATTTAATAAAGAAGCTTAGAAGAATTTAAAACCAAATTCATATTTAAATTCAAATCAATTTGAATTATACTTTAAACATTTCAAATTTCTTAACACATTTTAAATTTTAAATCCTTCCTACATTTCAAAACTGAAATACTTATTTGAAATTTTAATCCAGATTGGTTTTCAGATTTAAAGACTCTACTTACATTTTAAACTATATTTTAAAGTTCAAAATTATTTAACCATTTCAAGTATTTAAAAGATTTAAATTTAAAATCAAAAAAATTGAAGTTTACATTAAATTCCAGATTTAAAAATACAGATTTAAACTCATTTTAAAACTCCAATTCAAAATTTCAAACTTCCAATTCAATTGCAAAACTATATATGGATTTCACTTATAAGTTTTAAAAACCAATTTAAATTTAAAAACATAAATTATTTCAAATTTTAGACAATAAAATTTGAATTCATATTCAATTTCACATTTTCAAAACTCAGTCTAATTTCAACTTGCATTTTAATCTTTACATTTAAATTTAAAAAACAGAAAACAGGGTTTTTTTCTAGTTTTATTTAAAACCCAAAGTAAAATTTAAAAATTCAAATGATTTCAAACCCAAGATTTAAACTATTGAATTCTTATTTATTTTCAGGTTTAAAACATAGTTTAGATTTTAGTTTGCATTTAAAACTCTACTTCTAATATAATTTTTTTTTTTAAAAAAAAAAACTGTAACAGGCTCTGCTTTTATACTAAAACCTGAAACATTTACCTACCCGAGCCTCACTTGTATTTACTTCGAGCTAATCACGAATCTACCCGATACAAAACACGAGAACCCAATTCCAGTTCCCCTTTCTTCTTCTCCCACGCATCATCACCCAGATCAAATCACGTGCACGTGCACATCATCCCGTCCATCTCCGACCCACCGTGCCATCTTCAACGTACCAACAACGATCATCTCACCTCAACAATCCCTCGAGATTGACAAATATGAGCAAGAATCGAAATCGAGCTTAATTCTCAAAACCTGGAACAGAAATGACCAAACTTCCACCAAACCTGTCAACGCCAATATCAAGCTCCTCCGGCCACCGTTAGTGCTGCAACTCCGGCCATCCCTCCGCCTACGTCTCCTCTTCCAACCCCCAAAACCTTATTGAACTCGATCGCTCCTATAGGTGGGGTCAGTAAATCAAACTGCCTAGCTAAAAACTAGGGTTACAGAAGAAAACCCTCTGCCATTGCTTCCACGATGAAAATCAACATCTTCCAGTATTTTTCTTGTCAACAACAATCACTCCTCTACCCACAAGTTGAACCCCGACCCTTCAATTTGCCGAGATCACTCAAAAAACCCAATATCCCCATTTTTAGTTCAACACTAAACTGTGTGTTAAGTTCTAAACTAAAAATTATGATTTTAATTTTAAAAATCAAGTTTTAGGGTGATGTTTCAGATATTAGGCCTGAAACAATATATTACATGGTTTTGAATTACACCATTTCAAAGTTTGATCAGCTTTTATAAGATTTCAGAGGCATTTCATAAATAGATATGTACAGTCCTATACATATACTTCTATATCTAAATATAACATGCAGGCCTATTTATCAACTAATCAAGCAATTTCCTTTTCATCATACATCAATGTCAAACATATATCAAAGTGTAGAGGCAAAATTATGTAAGTTTGCTCACCTGTTATGGACTTTGCAGTTCTTGAAAAACTGGAACATGCCTCAGGTTGTTTTGTTGAATTTTAGATCTGAAGCTTGAATTCTCATTTGCTTAATCTTGCTCTTGAATCAGGTATGAATCTTGATTTGAATGCAATTTTGTTTTTGTTCCCAGACTTTGCTTTTCAGTTTTAAACATCACCTTGCATTTTTTTTTTCTTCCACTGTTTTAAATTCATACTTTAATACTCATTAAAAATTTGAATTCAAAAATTTCTTTTAAGAAAAAATTTACTTATCTTAATTTAATCCCAGAGGAAACTGCCCTGCTCCATCTTCTATTTGTTTTGTTAAATTTTGATTTGCAAAAGTGATTCCAGGCTTTTAAGTTTTCCTTTAGCTTAGTCTAGTCTGTACTTGCTTCCTTGATTTCCATTTTCAGTTTAAACTTGATTTCCCAAAGAAACTTGCATTTATCTCCTGGCCAAAAACTGAAGCATCCACTTTTCTTTGTTGCTTTCAATCTATCTTGATTTCCAGACTGCAAATAGTTGCTTCTGGGATGATCCTTGCTGTTTGATTTTTTTATATTGCCAGGTTTGATTGTTTTGAATCTTTTTATGTTTGAGAAGGTAGTTGATCTTGCATGTTGAATTTGTTGCTTGACCTCAGGTTTGCTTTGAATTCTAACATTGATTGAAGTTTTGGTTTGAGATGAAGTAATTTAGTTTTCAGGCTTTTGGTTTCTTTTTGTTTCAGGTCTGGTTTGAAATTTGTTTCATTCCTTTGTATATTATTTTATTTTTTTAAGTTTTAAAAGAAAATGAATTTAAATGCCACTTGTATCAATTAGTGTTAACACTTGTCAAAACTTTTGTTTATTTATCTACACTTGTTTTAAAACAACTTAATATACATACACTTGTCTTTTACTAAGGAATTAGTATTTATTAAATGTTAATTAGTATTTAATTAGATGTTAATTATAAAATAAATGTGAGCTTGTATTTAACCAATTAGTTAATATATATACTTATTTGCATATGGAAAATTTTGAAATGAATACATTAGATTTATAAAATAAAAGTTTATACAAATATTATAAAAATCCAAAACAAACTAAAAATATTCATACATTTACAAATTTTTTTTTTACATTTTCAAATATATGTTTAAATCCCTTAACTTAATTTGATTTATAAATTTAGTTTTAAATGTTAAAATTTTAGTTCAAAATTTATTTTAATTTTATACATTTTGTTTTGGTCCTTAATTTTGATTCTAATTTATAAACATACTTATCAATTTTATATTCACAATAAAATTTTCAAAGCTTTTAAATTCCAAATTCAATTAAAAATGCATATTATTATTTATTCTGTAAATCTTCAAATTGATTCAACTTTTAAATCTAAAAATTTAAAATTTACTACCAAAATTCCATAATTTAATTCCAAAAATTAAATAATTTGTCAAATTATCTTGTTCAAAATTCAGGAATGTTACAGCCACCATCATACCACGAGTCGTCGCCGCCTCGAACCCCTTGTTGAGTCGTGAACCCCAATTGCTACTGTCTTGCCCTCGACTTGAAGTTGCCCCCAATTAAAGCCATCGTGACAAGGTCGCGAACTCCGCCTCACCATCGCAGCCCCTCCTTTCGCGAGCATCGACTTCAATCCCCCCAAACTCCACGCGCTCGAGAATCGACGAGCCTCTTCGCCTCGTGCCCTAGCATCGGCTCGGCCGATAGTTTTTTTTTTCTTTTTTTTTCGAATCGAAATAGATAAAAGAGGAGAGGGATTTGAGAATTTATGTTCGGCTATTTTAATTTTTCTCGGCTGTTCGTTTTTTTAAAAACTGAGGAGAGATATAAAATGTGAAGGAGGATGGCTTGCACGATTTTGTCCCGTAACCGTAGGCGTAATTTTAGGCATGTTTTAAGGAGAGGAACGTGGCTGATGTTTGACTAAATTTAAATTTAAATTGAATTCGACTAAAATTTCAATGCGTTTACTTACCGTGTGCTCACATAACAACTCCAAAAAATACGAAATTTGAAATCCGGTAATAATTCAATATTACGGACCCAATGGAACTGGTTTCGTCGAATTCCGAGACTGTGCCTCGGATGGCTATTTTTAAATATCGATTCAAACGATATAATTTCAAAACTGAACAATTCACTTTCAAATTCAATTCTGAAGCTTCTAAAATCTTCAATATTATCAATATGGATTTTACAAGCCTTTGAAATAATTTTAGTCAGCTTAAAATAGAAGATTCAAATTTTTATTCAACTTTCAATAGATTAAATTTTATAATTTAATCGCCATATTCATTCTGATAATTTGAAATTCAAGTCAAACCATCATTCAAATATTTAAAATTAATTAAATATTTTCAAATTAAATTGTTCAAAATTCTGGGTCGTTACAATAATTTACTAAATTTATTACCTTAAATAAAATATACCCATTTTATAATCATTATATCTTTTTATACTTAAATTACTAAAGTTTGGAAAAACATTTTCAACATAATTTCTAAGTCCAAAAATTTATGATTCTTTTTTTTGAGTCTCCTTTGTACGGAGAGGCTCGGGAGAAAACATAATATCAAAATATAACAATTATATTACATATATTATCCAAAATATTATATCTCAACCTTGGAAAATATATAAAATAGCGCTATAGACCGTAATCCGAAACGTACTTATTTGTCGGGCAATTTACGCTTAATTTATGGAACCAAAAGCAGTAGCAATTGCTTCCATAACCCGCATTTCACTTATAAAATCCAAAAGGTTAACTATTTATATAAAGTGAAATATTTAAGTGGTTTCGATCACTAACAACAAACGAATACAACAACCAATAATTTCCACAAACAGCATACACAACAAATATAAAACAACCATACAATCAAACAAACAAATAGTTGTTTGGGTTCAAAACCTTTAAATTGTACGGAATGAAGAATAAACTACTAGCGCATCATTTACTCAATAGTCTTAGATAAAACTTAATAGATTATTCATTCACCCAAATCCAATTTTAAAGTATACTTTCCCAAACAACCATTAACTAAACAACAATTTCAGCAATAGATTTAGTCTATTCTTATAAGTAAAGAATTTTATTAATTCATTTATTTCACTTACTACTTATTATTATTCATTTCCATTAACTCAGTTCATGCCATTAACTATTATAATTATTCAGTCATTTATTATTGCATGACCTCATTTAATTACACTTTAATTACTTAAGTTTATAATCATCTATTTGTCATACTCACCTTTAATTTTATTTACTTGGTAAAATTTCGATTATAACTTAAGTTTATACATTAAATTCTCATTTAACAACAATTTCATTAGATACTTCATTACCTACTTTTACTTGTACAATTTTCATTACATTTCCTATTAAACATTTCAACTTTTAATATTTGGTAAGTTATATATGTTTTTAAAGAATGAACTTGAAAGTTACACAAGTTTCCTCATTATCTATGATTAATTTATAGTTCAATAATAATATTCTTTATTTCGTAGGTCAAAATTTCAAATTCCATTTAATACCATTTATTACCTATCATTAAATCTCTTATTTCCTTTAGAGGTTTTAATTTATTTATTACCTACGTTTCAATTCACTACAATAATTGAAACAAATAAATTAATGGAAATCTAAGAATTTAATACCGGGGTAAATTTCGAATTATTTTAAAACAATAGATAAATATATTCTTATAACTTAAATATCTCTAATTATAATTAAAACAATTTAAAAATTATATATTTTTCAAAAATAAATCTGCAGTAGAATTACTACAGTGGCCTTTCCCCTTCGAAACTTGAAAATAAAAGTCGATGATGCGGCCGCCATCACCGAATTTATTTTCCAGCGACAGAGAGGAAAGTACAACTTATTTTCTCAAAAATCTTCTTTAAAAAAATTCTTCCGAATTATATCAAAATATTTATATCAGAAAATACTTATAGACAATATTATTATATTCCAAAATTTATTCGAAAGAAATTTCAAAACCCCGGATCTTAAGTTCTAAATTTCCCAAATTTCATTTATTTTATATTTTTAAATCTTATTTCTATCTATTATTTATATATCTTATTCCTAACAACCAATCTATTGCAGCCAAATATAGATATTATTTGAAAAATTATTTTATAGAAAATATAATAGGTAAAATTATTTCATTCACCTATATTAAAACATATATTATGTCGGTCTGTCCTATTAAGTGTTTAGAAATCCCTATTGATGTCACAGCATCCCATGCACCAACCGGAATTTATAAATACAAAACGGAACAAATTAACACAATAATAAAACCTTTTTATAGCACTAACAAATACGCTCTCTCATATATATATACACTCAGCGACTCCCATAGGGTATTTCTACCCTATTAGTAAAGAGTCAGACCCCCACAAAGCTAAGGTTTATCGCTAAACCAAAGCTCTGATACCAGATGTAACGTCCCGCCTTTTCGCACGCTTTAAATCGACACACTTGCCAATTCAAACTATACGGAAGGGTGGATTGTTATGGGGTAAATAAGAAAAACAAGAAAGAAATAAAAGAAAACAGAATCTCGCAGCGGAAGGATAAAATATAATAATAAAACATACAGTTTATAAATCTATTTACAAAACATTTATATAATACATATCAGAGTTACACATACCAATAACAAATGCAGCGGAACAGTGTGTAGTGCACTAGTATAAATAATAATAATATACATCTTCGTCTTCGTCCGCCAGAGCTATATCTTCAAATCCTGAAACGCTCGGACTGACCCGAGCGAATTTGAAAAGACAAAAACACTCGAGTCAGAACTAAAAGATCTTATGTGAGTTAAATTAACAGAAATAAATATGAGTGCAGTAAACTCAAGAGATGCTCGGGATTTAGATCTCCTAAGGATCCGTTAAACTATTTACTATATAGTATATTGCGCTATTATAATAGTGTCTAATTGTAAAATAAACTTACTTTTTAATAGCGTTAAGGGGTTACCCATATAGCCCTTAACACAAATAATGCCAATAGTCTATACAGTACCGTAATACCTCATGATCGGGAAGCTACTAGAGGATACTCCATAGGTACGACACAAATAGAAACTCGTAGAAGGCGCGCTAGGGTAGGTGACACGGCACAACTAGGCAATGCCAGGGTAGATATACCAATTGCTATCCGGGCTGATGGAAACGCGTAGCTGCAGCTACCGCCCACCTCGAAACAAACTCCCCCAAAAATCAAAGTAAAAGTGGCCACTCAATCAATCCAAAGTCAAAGTATAATATCGAAGAGGAGTGTCCGATCAGAGGAATGACCTCATTGGCCCGAAAATCGCTCATGTTTTAGCCACCTTATGCCTACTCATGGGAGTCGGGTCCACGTATTTACCTTGTAGGAAACGCCTCCACCAACCTACTTCATTATGGAATCTCCACCGCATACACGGTTGTTAAAGTGGTTTTCGGAGTTGGCAGAGAGTATGACAACTTCCGATCCCGATCTCCTCAACAACCAAACGTTATTATAACACCGCGGTCCTTTAAAATAATTTAAACTTTAAAACCAGAATAAAATAACCATTTTAAAACCATATAAATACGATATCATTTATATTTTTTTAAAACCCCAAATCAATACGATATCATTTAGACCCAAAATCATATAATGTCATTTTATTTTCCAATATATTCTTTTCCAAAATCATAGGGTTTTCAAAGTAAAATATTTAGAAATCAAAACTCTTGAGTATAATATTTTCAAATTATACTACCTTGAAAATCATAACCTAGAAACAAGTTTCCATCTCTTAAATGGTTAAATATTAAATTACTTTTATAAGACAAAATAGCTTCTTTAGATTTCACAAATAAATTTCAAATATTGATTTAAACTACCACCATTTCAATTCTTATGTTTCAGAGCTTTAAATATTTTACCATTTCAAAAACAAACTCATTTGACAATCCTATATATATTAAATTCAATTACTTATTTTTTTAGACATGAAATATTTACTTAATGAATTCAATAATTTTTAAGAAAACCTTTAACTTCACATAACTGGAAAATCTTTCAATTTATTATATATTCATTTAAAACGACCTGATATTCATTCAAATCACTCTACCCAAAAATCAAGTTATAAAAAATCATATCCTTTAGAAATTCTAACTTTTTATTAAATTCCAATTTAACTTAATATTCATCTTCCCACTTAATTCTCATTAAGTCAATAGAACTTCCAGAAATTAAATTTTTAAATAAATACTTAATCGTATTTGATCTTAAAAAAAATCAGACTTTATTTTATACTTCAGATCAAATTTATACAAAGCTTAAAAACCGGAAATTACTATATATAAATAACCTTTATCAAAAACCAAATCAATATCCCATAAACCATGTATATAGCTTTACAAAACCATAGAAAATCATTTCAAAATAATTATATATATATATATATATATATATATATATCGCGGTGCCTGTATAAAATTTTCTACCCTATGGTCAAGTGATACGGATGTTTATCATTTCAATCCGCAATTTAAAATAAAAATGCGGTTGTATATCATTTCAAACCGCAATCCCGAATGAATGAAATGCAAGATAACTTGCAGTTTATACAATATAAAATACAGCATCCATTCATCCAAATATAAATCATCAACAATTTATTACCATCATCATCCAATATAGAAAACATCAATATAGAGCATATAAATTATACTGGTAATAAATAACATGTATTAACTAACAATTTATATTCAGTAATAAATTTAACAACTGTTAAACTAACAGTTTATATGCAAAAATAAATGTAAATTTAACTGGCAGTTAATATGAAATAAAAATTTAACATAACTATGACTGGCAGTTAATATGCAAACAAATAAATTCTAATTGTCAAATTTATATCCAATAAATAAAATAAATTAACAGTTAAATTAAATAAATGCGATTTAACTGAGATAATGAATAAACATGCCAAACGAACATAAATAAATTTCTACTCATATCTTAAGTCAAATTAACAAACATAAGGAATTCTAGAAGTTGTGAGTGGGTTAAAACACTCATCTTTTGAATTTAAATCGAATTTAAATCCGATTTAAACCTAAAAATTCGACGGTCTCCAAATCTGTCCAAACCAACATCAAAAGATCCAGAATTTTATTACGATCCTAACAAAAAAAATCTCGCGTAAATCGGAGGTAATATGAGAAAGTTATTGGCGTTTGAACAAATTCGAAATCAAATAAACAAAAATAATGCAACTCACCCCCACACCCATTTCCACGTCAACAACGAACTCACGTCATCATCTTCCTTCACGCATTTCGCAACCCTACAGGAAAACTCGGCCGCCACTATTCAACCCTAGTTGCAATTTTCGCCGCCTCCACAAGCCAAACCGCCACGATCAGGGACTGCCATCGCCTTAGCCTCGCCGAGGCGCCCCACCTCAGGCCGACCGGCCACCTCCGGTGCCCCCTTGCACGTGCGACTGCCGCGCCCCTTCGAGCCAATTTCTGGCGATTCCAGACACTACCGCGATGAACTAACCACATAGATCGAATGTACTCGTCTTCCTCTATGCATCCATGCTTCCCGATCGTCCTAAGGACGTAGAACCACCGTTGGATCGATCAAACTCCACTACGAACGGTCTGTGTTGATTCGTGATTTCTGGGTAAATGGTCCCTCGAAAACGAACAGTACTGGGAGATTACGCTCGTAGAGAGCTCCAACATATATTTTTTTTGGAATTTTTCTGAGATGTTTGAATTTTCAACTTTTGATTTGGATTGTTTGAAGTTTGAATTTGGATCTAGGGTTTCTAGCTATTGGAAGAAGAGAAGGAACTATTAAAATGAACGCACAAACAAATGAGAATAGATGAACTAGGGTTTATAACTGGGTTTATATAGATAGGTTAGAAATTCGAATAGATGGATCCGATAAACAAACGTGCTAACGCCAACGTGGCCCAAAAAGCCCGTTCTGACCCCGGAACGAAATTGGGTAAACCCATATATCAAAATAGGTATTTTAAAATATTCTGAACACGATGGAAAAAGTTTCACGTCCAAATTCCATCGTATGGAGAAGTTATGCTGGAAACAATAATTTCAAATTGATTTCAATTAAAATGATTTCAAGGCGTTTCGCGTTCGTACGATCAAACGACAAGTCCGATCGCTATGAAACTTGAAACCCTACAATAATTCACTGTTACGGATCCGATGAAACTGGTTTCGTCGAAATCCGAATTCATGACCAAAATGGCTATTTTTATATTAGTTAAATAAATTTAAAATAAATTAATTTAAATCGAATTTTATATTTCAATTATAGAATTGTCAATTCATCCCCTTTATACTTCTCAATCATTTGCAATTATTTAAACCAAATTTAAAAGTCAATTTTAGAAGATAAATTTATCAATTGCTATGCCCTATCTTAAATTTCATTATATTCAAAATTACAAATTAAGTTCCCAAAATTTCTATTAAATTAAATAGTCGATGTTTATTCCATCTATAAATTTTAAGTAGATGGATTCCATGTTGGGTTTAAAATCTATTATTTTAATATCCTTGAATTTTAGTTAAATCTCTATTATCGTAATATTTAACGTTAAATTTCATTTATTTTGCAATACTTCCATTAAATTAATAAATATTGCTTTCTATACTTAAATCTATATTAACAAAATATTAGCTTTGGATTGATAGAATTTGATTTACCAAAGTTTACTTACACAATACAAACCATATTAATTTGCCATCTATTAGTTCTTAATTGTATTTTTAAGTTCGTTACCTATCCACCTAGATTATAATCCCATCTATAAAGCAAATTTAGTTAGCCTTAACGTTACTACACTAAATCTACAATCAGTTTCAATTAATATAGAATTAAATCCTAATTACTTACCATTTATTTATAAATTAGATTACCTTCCAAATAAATTTGATTCCTAAGTATTTGATTGGATTGCCATCTTTACTATGTCCCTTATTAATTAGCTTCAAATTCTACAATTTCACTTCTTAAATCCACCCTTTTCTATATTATAAATAAAATTTTCATTGGTTACATTTCACATAAATGTATCATTTATTTACATTTATTAAAAACTTATTTCCAATTCCAACTAACAATCTAAATAAATGAATAAGCAACCTACCATAAACATTTCCCTTACTTTTTGTCACATACCAAATCTTTTATTACAAAAATCAATTTTGGCATATATTTTCATACTACAAATTCAATTTACTTATGCTCAAATTATAGCCAAACCTGACTTTTAAATTATTTTATGTGAAATTAGGATTTTATTAAGTTTATTAATTATTACCATTGATTGGCATTTATTACCTTGTATTCTCGTTATCATTTCATAGGTATGATTCCCAATTATTGCTTAAATCTATACTCACATTTCCATTCAATTTGCACTTATTATGTATTATTTCAACAGCTTATTCATAACTTTGAATCTATTCCCTAATTTTCACATTTCTATTAATTGAATCCTATTCTATTTAATATTCTTATTAATATTTCACAAATTCAACATTTCTATTGGTTTTATCAATTTACCCCATATTCCTTTAAATTCATACTAATGTAAAATTTAATTCCATTTATTGCCTAAACTCTATTACATAAATCTACAAGCAATTTCTACCTAGAATTAAGATTACATTTCCATTTAAATTTACATTTACACCTTACGTTACTACATTAATAATTAGTAGCGTTTATATCATCAATACATTATAATTACTTATCCTTAAATGAGTTTGATTTCCAAATTTTCATATTTCAATTAATTAAGACCTTACAATAGTTTACAAATAAAAGGGGTTGTACTAATTACGTTATTTATTGTCCTGCATTACTTTATTACCTCCGTTTACATTCAATTTCCATAAATCAATATTTTATTCCGTTGATAAATTCAATACCTGCCTTAATTTACTTATTCAAACTTTATATCAAATGCAATAATTTCCACTATTTATTATTGATTGCAATATGTATTTTAATTTGTACATTTTAATTACCCTTGATACATCAAATTTCAACATTCTCTTTCATATAAATAAATAAGATTTTCATTCCTTTCTAAATTTAAAATAAAAGTCCTATTAATTTAATTCATTTTAAATATCGAATTTACACGGGTCATTACAGCCATGAGTCCTTGTCGGTATCCATCATACTTAATTGAGGTCGCTTCATGTCGATGGTACATGTAGCAATCGATACGAAGTACACTGATATCTATCGATACGAGAAAGGGCTATGATGAGTCGATAGTCGATTCGAATGAAGGCTGAAGCAAATGGATATGAATAAATGGTTGATACGAACAAAGCTTCAATGGTGGATGCAAATAACTTGGTCAACTCGCCACAAAAATTGGATTGATCCAGGAAACTCGAGCCATGTCACTATGCGCATGTACTTCTGATCGATGCGAAAGGGGTGGATACAAAACCATGGATTCGAAATCGGCAGCCTTCGAAGAACACAAGATTACGTCGATCATATCTCCTAAATCACAGGTCCAAATGCTATGAAATTTTCACAGGAGCTTACGTACAATCTAAAGAATATTCCTGCCAAGTTTCAGCTTGACTGGACCATTTCTTGATCGATAAGAAATCGGTTTGTATCGATCACAGATCGATTCGAAACTTGGTGGGGTCGATCGCGTGGGCCCACTCACGTGCCAGAAGGAGTCTCTTGAAGTTTGAGCGAGATATCAGCCTCCTACACTTATAAATAGCCCCCTGAAGCCTACAGAAAAAGGGGCTTTTCGGCTATTGGACGTCCAGATTCTACCAGATTCAATCTTGCACTCCACCATTGCTATTACACTTGAAATTCTTCATTGTAATCCACTGTAATCAGCTGTAACAAGCATAGAACATCAATAAAAGATAATTAATTGAAGTGGACGTAAGCCGGAGATAGCCGAACCACTATAAATCTCATGTTTCCGTTCGTTATTTCTGAATTGTTGTTTGTTGTTTGCTTAGATCTGTGACTTGTGCTCGAACATCGTTGATTTATATTCATATATTGGTGCTTTCAGGATACTTGGGGTTTGTGACCAATTTTAGCGCAAACAATATATATATATATATATATATATATAAACAACTAATATTTTATTTTATTTTGGAAAAACTCAATTTAATTCACAATTTAATTTTCAAAAATTAAATTAATTATCAATCTAAATTTGATTTAAAAATCGAGATCGTTACACCATATCTATTAGATCAGCAAAAGATTCCTTCACATGGCTTATCATCCTTTCAAGGAACTTCTTGTTCATCCCGCTAATAAATCTCTCATACTTCTTGAGAGGGGTATTTACCAATTCAGGACCAAACCGGGATAGCTCGTTGAAGTTATTCATGTATTCTTTAAAAGATAAACTTCCTTGCTTCAAATCTGTAAACTCCTGGTACATCCTTGAGATACCAGCAGACGGCATATAACGCTGCTCAAACACTTCCTTGAATCGATCCCAAGTAAATTAATCCTCCGACTCAGCCAATATAATAGTCTCCTACCATGCTAAGGCTTCTTCTTTGAGCTGCCAAGAAGCTATCAACCTCATCTGATCATCTTTCTGAAAGTGACTACTATGTGGCCAATCATCACTTAGGATCGTGTAATATGGATATATGATAATACAGAGTATAGTGATGATAGCAATATAGTAAATAGTGCGGAATATAAAAGCAATATAATAAAAATAACACTAGAGTTTTTTATACTAGTTCGAAGCTCCGTCCTACATCCAGTCCCAGGCTCCTTCTAGAATTTCACTGAAATAACAACCCTCCCTTAACCTAAAGGAACATGTCTATACAACCACTGAGCAGCCGAACAGGGACCTGAGCAGCAGAACAGGATTTTGCCTCAACAGCCGAAGAGGACTTCACACGCCTGAGCAGCAGAGCAGGACTTCAACAAATACAAAAGAATATCTGACACTGTGTGTTCTTGATAACACTGATTTGTCTCTGATAGTACAAACCTCCTATAATCAAATCCTCAAGTATATGAAGTGTATGTGAAGATATGAAGAGAAGGTAATGCTAAGAATCGAAGATTAAGAAAGTTTATTTGAAGATTCAAAGCAATAAAAATGTTTGTTCACTGTTTGAATGCAAGTACGAGAGAACAAGAAGAATATAAGAAAGTTAAAATGAGTTTCGGTGATTGTGAAGTGTTTAGGAACATGTATATATAGTAGCTAGAGAGTTACTGCCATTGGTGAAGGGTTCTGATCAAAAGGAGCAACCTTCCGCAGAATGAAGATGTCTATTCAAAAAATGACAGTTGGACTCAGATCAGTCGACTGACTATGCAACAAGTTTAAAAAAAATAAGCAGTGCATACTTGTGTATGTACAACAGTCAGTCGACTGGTAGTTTATAGCCAATCGATGGCTGTAGTATTTTTTCACAATTAGCTCTATTTTGTTTTAAAAGGTGAGAACAATGAAGTGCGCACTATTTGAGGATAGATTTTAGCAAATTTCTAAGACTCAACCATAAGTAATATACAGTGAAAACATAGATTAAAAGTCATGATATAGCCATAGTCCTTTGATTGTTTTTTTTTGTCTAGATTAATCATGTATTCTCTTTTTCTTCTAACTTGCTTTGTCATGAATCAAAACTAATGATTCAACGTTCTCCCCCTTTTTGATTGATGACAAACCTGTATATAATAAACCTAGAGAACACATATAAAAACTCCCCCTGAATATGTGACTCTTCTTGTACCTGCATCAAAATGATTAGTACAATTCTTCCCTCCCTTTATCATCAACAAAAAGGAGATATAGCAAAATAGTTTCAATACAAAGTGCGAAAATAAAACCCAAAGTGAGACTAATTAGTACAATTCTCAAAGAGAAGCAATAAGCAAACAAACATCCAAATTTTCAAACTAAAAAAGAGTTTCAAATAAGAAAATAACAATAGTTCATACCATACTTACCAACCAAAAAATTATTCATCAAGATCCCAATTATACTCTCCTTCCAGTGCAGTCTCCTTTCCTGGTCTAGAAGTGCCTTGAGCACCACTGTCTGCTCCACTAGTGTCCCTACTAGTATGCTCCTCTGATGTTGACCATGTAAATCGAGGTGCTAGATGCTTGCCTTGGGCGACAGATGTGGCAGCAGTGGAAGAAGAACAGGATAAGGCATCCCATAGAGTAGAAAAGAAGTCTTTGATTTTATCAAGCTTCTTATCCATTTTCTTTAGCCTTGAATCCAGTAGAAGTTGATTACGGGAAAGGATTTCAATGGATTCACGAGTGCTGGAGGAGGTAGCTAAACGAATCTCGCCTTCTTCTTGATGTGCTTCTGGTTCTCTAATTGTAGGACCTCCAGTTTGTTGTTGTGTTTGTTGATGTTCCAATCTTTATATGCGATAATAGGTGGAGGTCTTGTTGGTAGCTTCATAAGACTGATGGTCCTTATATTTATCATTCCGACAGTAGAGAATTCGAAATCAGGTTAACGAACACAGCATTTAGAAGAAGTCTCATAATATATTCCCCAAAGTAAATAACATGCATATTCCCATTGGGGAAGGTGAGAAATTCATCCAAAATACGACGTAACCAATTTACGCGTATATTTCCTCATATGGCATAGAGAGCTTTGAAATTTTCCGAATATATTAATTCATATGAGCCGGTTCGTGGGAGAATAGATCACATAAGCGTCTTTTGCAAGATTCTTAATTTAGGCCGAAGAAGCTTAGAATGTAATTCAGTCATGTCATTACTCATGAACAGGTGACTAATTCTATCTCTTTTTCTTGGATTTCATTCGACATCATTTAAATCTATACCTTCATTTGGAGATTGAAGGATATGTGCCATTCGATCAAGAGAAGAGAAAATTGGTTGCCCACAGACCAAACTCTATACATAATTATTTGGATTTGACGGTTGTTGGTGGCCAATATTAAGATTTGCAAAGAAATGTTTTACCATTAGATGGTTAATGTTGTGGCAATTTGAATTGTAGTCGAGTAGCGACTCTAATCCACATCTCCGCATTAGTTCTTAAAGAGAATAAGCTCCAAAATCAAAATATACCATGAATGAGCCTTCAAAGATTCTAGAGTTTTTCATCTTCTCCCATCTTTCAATTGCGGTTGCATCGTATAGCCAATGAGCAACATGAGTATCAAGAAAAGATGAAGAAGCTTGTTTTGAACATTTTGATCTTGGAGGAGCCATTAATTTGATGTTTTTTGAGAATTTTTCGAAAAAAATAGGGGCTAGAGTTCTGGAGGTAGTAAAAATTATGAAGAAGGTAAAGTGAAAATAAGGGTAAAGCGGTTAAAGAAGGAAGAGACAGTAGTTACATTGTACAGCCAGTCAATTGGTCAGGGTAGATCAATCGACTGGTTAGTAACCCGAGAGTTTTTTTCTCTGTAAACAGTCGAATAACCTATACAACTCAGTCGACTGGTTTCCAACTCGAGAGATTTTACCCCTGTAAACAGTTGACTGACTATATATATCAGTCGACTGGCTATAGTTAAGAAATACAGTTAATTATAACACAAATTTTATTCAAAGATTTAATGAAACAAACATATACATGAAAAAAATAAATATGAATATAGAATAATAAAGCAAAAGAAGGTTGATTATTTTGGAGTCTTAGGAGAGCATTCATCTGGTTCAATCTTTGTGTTCTCAACACGAGGTTGCAGAGGAGGCCAGTAGTTTTGGAGTTCCCAAGAGTTTGGAGATGCCGGAGGTTGTTGTTGAGTTTTCTCTCATTCATTCCAGCCAGATGAATGTGGTTGACGAGATGTTGAGGGTTCAATAAAGTCATTCTTTAGTGATTTGCCATAGAATTTGAGGGCAATCAATTCTATAAGGCTAAGACGTCTGGAATTCATCCGTTGTTCATAGTACATCTCTCTTTGCAAATTTATTTGCTCCTTTTGACAATGATGGATGTCATCTATTTTTTCCTTAGTTTTTGGAGAAACAAAAGTGATCTCCAATGTGATATTGAGCTGGTTTATTTCTAGGAGCAGGAGTGGTTAAAGATGGAGTTGAGCTACCCGAAGAATGATACTACTAGAGATGTTAGTATAGCAAAAGATAACTTAGATTTGGAGGAGTCATACGAATCGTGAGAGGCCATTGAAAAATACTGAGGAGCTTGAAGTTAATGTTTGAGAATATGTAAATGTAAAGATGATAGCCAATATGAAAAAACTGCATATTTATAGAGGAGATAGAGCATAGTTTTTGTGATCATAAAATGCAATGAAGTAATAGCCAGAGGAAAAACATATAAAGGGAATGGATAATAAATTTTTAAAGATTAATGCTTATGAGTTGTTGAAGTATAAGATTCAGCAAGAATAGCATGTAGCATAACTGGTAAAGCATGGAGTTACCAATCATGTGACCGGAGTTTGAGCTCCAGTAGCTACATATTTTTGTTAACCGAAATTTTCAAGAATAATTAGAATCAAGCTTCTAGTTGAGACAAGAAACATATATAGCTCAAATGGCAAGAAGCAATTGTAATTCTATAACCAAGAGATCATGTGTTCAAGTCTCTCTGGATTAATAAAATTTTAATTTTGTCAAAAATTTGAATGAAATATTTTTATATATATTTTATCAAATTGTGTTATGAAAACTGCACAAATACAAAGAATGTGTATATATATATATATATAATTTATGAAAAAATTATAAATCTTGAAAAGTGACGATTCCTAGTTCTCGTCTTAAATCGATGAAAGTATTTTCGTTTAAAGGTTTTGTAAAAATATCTGCCAATTGTTTATCCAAGGAAACAAATTCTAGATTTATTAAATCCTTTTCAATACTATCACGAAGAAAATGATGACGAATGTCAATATGTTCTATTCGTGAGTGATTGACAGGATTTTTAGATAAATTTATAGCACTAGAATTATCACGGTAAATAGTTGACTTGGATAAATTAAAACCAAAATCTTGTAGTGTTTGTTGCATGCAGATAACTTGAGCACATGCCGGAGCTACAGAAATATATTCCGCTTCACATGTTGATAATGAAACACAGTTTTGTTTCTTACTAAACCAAGATACAAGAGACCGTCCAATGAAGTGATAAGTCCCACTTGTACTTTTTCTATCTGTCCGGCTTCCTCCAGAATCAGCGTCACTATAGGACACTAATTCAAAAGGACATTCCTTTGGATAGAATGGTCCAAAATCCTTGGCTTATTAAGATACCGTAGTATGCGTTTCACTGCTCGTAAATGTGATTCTTTGGGATCTGCTTGAAATCATGCACACAAGAAAACACTCATCATTATGTCAGGTCTACTAGCAGTTAAATATAGTAATGATTCGATCATACTTTGATACAATTTTTGGTCAATACTTTTTCCATTTTCATCTTTATCAAGTGTATAGTTGTACTCATAGGAGTTGGTTTGGTAGAGGTATTTTCCATACCAAAGCGTTTAATTAGATTGTTACAATATTTTCTTGATTTATAAAATTACCATTTTCTAATTGTTTTACTTGTATACCAAGAAAATAATTTAATTCACCCATAAGCGTCATTTTAAATTCTTTGGTCACTATTTTAGAAAATTCTTGACATAATTCTTCATTTGTAGATCCAAAAATAATATCATCAACATATATTTGAACAATTAAAATATTTTGCTTGTTTCTATTAATAAAAAGAGTTTGATCAACCTTCCTAATTTCAAAACCAGAATCTATTAAATATCTTTTAAGACGATCGTACCAAGCGCGGGGTGTTTGTTTCAAACCGTATAAGGCCTTTTTAAGTTTATAGACATGGTCGAGAAATTGTTCGTGTACGAATAAAGGAGGTTGTTCAACAAAGACTTTTTCTTTTGTGAAGCCATTTAAAAAGGCACTTTTAACATCCGTTCGATATAATTTAAAGTTATGAAAACATGAATAGGCCAGTAAGATTCGTATTACTTCTAGTCTAGCGACTAGAGTAAATGTTTCTTCATAGTCAATCCCTTCTTCTTGATTATATCCTTGAGCAACTAATCTGGCTTTATTTCTAGCAATATTTCCTTATTCATCTGCTTTATTTTTTAAAATCCACTTTGTACCAATAACTTATTGACCACTAGGCCGTGGAACTAAATCCCAAACGTTATTTCTTTCGAATTGGTTTAGCTCTTCTTGCATAGCGATTGACCAATTTTCATCGGTACATGCTTCTTTAATATTTTTAGGTTCAATATGAGAAAGGAAAGCTACATGACCCATTTGATTAATTGACTTCTTGTTTTAACAGATGAATTGAGTTCTCCAATAACATTAATAGAAGGATGATCTCTTAATAATCTAGGTGGAGATCTTAATTCATTGTTATTGTGAACAATGTTTTCATTATTTCCAAGATTTGAAATTTCTATCTTTGTGATATTATCATTGAATTCTTCATCATCTCTTATACTTGGGATTTTTTTACAATTTTCATCGAAAGATACATGAAGTGTTTCTTCGATGATATTTGTTCTTTTATTATAAATTCGATAAGCTTTGCTTCGATCTGAATATCCTAAAAAGATTCCTTCATCGGATTTTGAATCGAATTTGCCAAGCTGATCTTTTGTGTTTAAAACAAAACATTTTGAACCGAAAACTTTAAAATAAGAAATATTTGGTTTTCGTCCATTAAGGAGTTCATAAGGAGTATTCTTAGTTAGTCGTCAAATAGAAACACGATTCAAAACATAACAAGCTGTTGCAACTGCTTCAGCTCTGAAATGTTTTGGTAACGTACTTCCATTTAACAAGGTCCTTGCACATTCTTGTAAAGTTCTATTTTTACATTCTACAACACTATTTTGTTGTGGAGTTCTAGAAAATGAAAAATTATGGAATATTCCCTTTTTCTTACAAAAATGTTCAAAGGCTTCATTTTCGAATTCACATCCATGATCACTTCTTATGTTTTTGATTTTCAAACCTTTAAAAATTTGAATTATTTTGAATTTTTTTTTGAAATTATCAAAGGTATCAATTTTATTTTTCATAAAAATAGTCCAAGTATATCTAGAAAAATCATCAACAATTACAAACACATATCGACTGTGATTAATGGATTGTACTTGTGTTGGTCTAAATAAATCCATATGTAGTAATTCAAGTGGTTGTAAAGTTGAAATAACCATTTTAGATTTAAAAGAGGACTTAGTTAATTTTCCTAACTGATGTGCATCACAAATATGATCAAATTTAAAATTCATTTTTGGTAGACCTTTTACTAAATCATTTTTAGAAACTTTGTTTATAGCTTTGAAGTTAATATGACAAAATCGTTTGTGCCATAAACAAGGATCATTTTCTTTGGCTATTAAACACATACCTTAATTATGATTTATTTTCATATTCAGAACATAGATATCTCTGTCTCTATTTCCTTCAAAGATAAGATTTTGATTTTGATCAAAAATACTACATTTATTTTCAGAAAAAGTGATTATGAATCCTTTGTCACACAATTGGCTGATATTAAGTAAATTATGTTTTAAATTTTTGACTAGTAAAACATTTGAAATAAGAGGTAAATTTGAAATACCGTTGTTACTCACATCGCATTTGCCGATGATATAGCCTTTGGAGTTGTCTCCAAATGTGATGGAGCCTCCATCGGAGTAAGTAATATTTGATAGCATATCTTTGTCTGCTGTCATATGTTTTGAGCAACCACTGTCTAGTATCCATTTTCCTCTTTTCTTGAGTGGGACCTACAAAAAATATGAGATAACATTGGTACCCACCTTTTAATAGGGTCCTAAGAGTTAAATCTTAGGATATAAAACCCAAGAGGGTTCAGTTTCCCATTTGAAAATGTAATCATTATTTTTATGAACAGTTTCTAAAAAGGTGTTTATATATTTCTTCCTAATCAAACTGTTGTTTGTTTTAGGAACTCAAACTTTTATGCTTTTTGGGTAAGAATTCCTTTTTGCTATACTGTAGTAGGATTAACATTTTTTCTAATTTTCTTTTCAGGTGGAGCTGTTGTTTTCTTAACATATCCCAATCCTTTCCTACTTAAAACAGATTGAGAACTATCAATAATTTTAGATAGAGTTTCTCTTCCTTTATTAAAGTTTGAAACATTTTTGGTGATGCTTTCTAGCTTAGTTTTGAGACTAGTATTATCCAATTCTATCAATTTTACCTTTATCGTTAGTTCATGATTTTCAGAAACAAGAGCATCATTCTTCTCTTTTTGAGTTTCAATTTATTGACTCGAAAGAGTGAGTTGAGAATTGATATTAGAGAATGATTCTTGTATTTTTCAAGTTCTTTCTCTAGTATTTTCCTCTCATCTTTAAGCATATCCCTTTCGAACTCTGCTTTGTTCTAATGTTCACGAGTCTCCTTATATTTTATTTTGAGATTTTTTAGAGTATCAACTAGCTCTGAATTTGTCTCTATCATATCATCAAAAGTAAAATCACTAACCTCATTTTCGGTAGCCATGAAATAGACATTTGCTTGCTCGTTTTCACTATCACTACTGTTATTTGATGAAGAGGTATCTAAGTCATCCCATGTTACAGAGAATGGTTTCTTTTTCTTATCTTTTTTGCCCTTGTTGAAGTATTGTTTCTTTAGTTCTGTACATTCTTTCTGGATATGACCTTTCTTATGGCAATTAAAACATTCTAGAACTAAAGATGATGATTTGTTTGAAAAGTTCCTTTTTTCCATTATTTCTGTTGTTTTTTGGGATTTTCAAGAACTTTTTGAAATTTTTGGCAATAAATGCTAGATCTTCTTCATCTGAATCTTCATCTTTTTCTTCTTCAGCATGGAAAGCTATGTTCTTTTTGTCTTATGCTTGTACTCGTTTTGCATGCAAATTCACTTCATAGGACATTAGATTTCCTATTAACTCTTCATGTAGCTTCTTCAATAGCCAAGACTTTTCTTTCCCATTCATCCGTTAAAGAGTTTAGGATTTTTGATACAATATCAAAATCAGTGTACTGTTCTCCTGATCCTAATAGTGAATGATAGATATTTTGAAATCTAGAGTACATATCATTGATGTATTCATCTTGTTTCATTCTAAAGTTTTGAAACTGATTTTTGAGCATGGAGATTTTGCTTTGTTTGACTTTGTTAGTTTCTTCATGAGTGATTTTAAGCGTTGTCCATATTTTATAAGCAGTTTGACACATGCTAACATGATTAAATTCATTTCTATCCAGTGCACAAAATAACAAGTTCATAGCTTTAGCATTGGCAGTAGCATCTAATTTTTGTGTGTTTGTCCATGTGGAGTATTCTACAGTAGGAAGAGTGAATTCATTTTCTGTGATTTTCCTGATTCAAAACTATCTGATTGCATATAGATTCTCATACGAGTAGTCCAATAATTATAGTTCAAACCATTGAAAAATGGAGGACGTGCAGTGGATTGACCTTCAATAAGACTAGCGTTAGTGACAGTGTTAGTGGTAGTGCTGGTGTTGTTTTCCATATTAGCAAGATATCAGATAACTATGTAACAGTTATAAGATGCCCTGCTCTGATACCAAATGAAAGTGACTACTATGTGGCTAGTTATCACTTATGATCGTGTAATATGGATATATGATAATATAGAGTATAGTGATGATAGCAATATAATAAATAGTGTAGAATATAAAAGCAGTATAATAAAAATATCACTAGAGATTTTTATACTGGCTCGGAGCTCCGTCCTACATCCAGTCCCACACTCCTTCTGGAATTTCACTAAAACAACAATGCTCACTTAACCTGGAGGAACAGGTCTGTACAACCCCTAAGTAGCCGAACAGGGACCTGAGTAGCAGAACAGGATTTTGCCTCAACAGCCGAAGAGGACTTCACACGCCTGAGCAGCAGAGCAGGACTTCAACAAATACAAAAGAATATCTGACACTGTGTGTTCTTGATAACACTGATTTGTCTCTGATAGTACAAACCTCCTATAATCAAATCCTCAAGTATATGAAGTGTATGTGAAGATATGAAGAGAAGGTAATGCTAAGAATCGAAGATTAAGAAAGTTTATTTGAAGATTCAAAGCAGTACAAATGTTTGTTCGCTATTTGAATGCAAGTATGAGAACACAAGAAGAATATAAAAAAGTTAGAATGAGTTTCGATGATTATGAAGTGTTTAGGAACATGTATATGTAGTAGACAGAGAGTTACTGCCATTGGTGAAGGGTTCTGACCAAAACTAGCATCCATTTCCGTTCATAGAAAGAACAATACCTTTCGCAGAATGAAGATGTCTATTCAAAAAATGACAGTTGGACTCAAGTCAGTCGACTGGTCGTTCTTGGTCATTAAACTGACTACGCAACAAGTTTTAAAAAATAAGCAGTACATACTTGTGTATGTACAACAGTCAATCGACTGGTAGTTTATAGCCAGTCGACCGGCTGTGGTATTTTTTCACAATTAGCTCTGTTTTTTTCAAAAGGTGAGAACAATGAAGTGTGGACTACTTGAGGATATATTTTAACAAATTTCTAAGACTCAACCATAAGTAATAGACAGTGAAATAATAGATTAAAAGTCTTTATATAGCCATAGTCCTTTGATTGTCTTTCTTTGTCTAGATTAATCGTGTATTCTCTTTTTCTTCTAACTTGCTTTGTCATGAATCAAAAATAGTGATTCAACACTTTCAACTTTAATCGTTTGAAAATTCTTTCGCAAGATCAAATCCGGGCTTGTGCTTCTATAATAGTCTCCTCGCCTGTGAATGGTATTCCACCAAGTCTTGAGAAACTTCGATATAAATCTGCCAGATTCGGCTAGGGTTGGATAGAAAGAGCTGCTCCCACTATTGCAAGGTCTCGACCAATTGTAGTGACACTTTCCCGTTCCCTACCTCGTCCTGTTCTTGTACTCATTCTCACTATCTGTGAATAGTAAGAAAATTGATTTTGGCAGACGAGATGTCTTAGGGAATATACTCATTCTAGGGCATTTCTAACCCTATCTCTAACGGGTCACCTAATGTGTTATACTCCAAAGCTAAAGTTCTTACTCAACCTGTAACGACCCGATTTTCGACTTTTGAAAGTCGACATCAATACGTCCAATGTATTAAATGCCACACAAATGACAGCCGAAAAACCAAACCATTAGGGTTAAAAAAGAAGAAGATAGAAGAAGAAACAAAAACAACAACATAATCTCACATTTCGCAGCGGAACAACATATAATAGATAAATGAATAATCTTTGAAACAAAAATACTATATTAGTTTATACGTCACATTAAATAGAGTTTACAACAACACAATACAGACACTTGCAGTCTTTATAACTTGACCATATGAAAACTGACTTGCACTAACCATACGCAACAGACACTACATAGTAAAGAGATATGTCTCTCCACCTAGCTTCCAACTCCTGATCTCCATAGCAACTTCTTGACTTCGCTCCAGAATAATTGACAACCTGGCTCTAGGCTGCCCGTGTGGAAAATTATGGGCACCAAGAGTTTAGAAAGGGAACAATAAACTCCAGGTCAGTCATAGGACTAGTGTGAGATCTTAAAAACAGTTATTTTTCACAAAGAAAGGAAAAGAAATCCGCAATGCTTTTGGAAAATGAGACTACCATAAGGACTCCCGGCACACACACAATGCAATCGCATATTTGGGGGAGATTTCTCCTTATGATAGTCAAACATGCTTGATATGCAAAATCTCTTTTTAATATTATCACTCTTGCATAGTGGAAAAACATTTGCAAGTATAATATTAATCTTAGCTAGCATACGTACTATTATAGCATGCCTGCTATAGCTACCGTATTAGATGGCAAGTTCTACAACTAAAACTGTACAAGGTGCGTATTGATAATTGGATTTCCAACAAATGGTCAGACTAAGGAACTTCCTGGGCCACATGGGTACGCCTCTGGAGGAACGCCCCAAGAACTTAACCTGATCTCTGCCAACACAAGGCCGGGTTACCTCTGTAACTAGGTAACTACTACACGAGTATGCCATCCCCCGGTCGTTTGCGGCCATTATCCGAGGATCCTCAACCACAAAGTATAATACATCTGCAACATCAACATAGGTAAAATATCTGGGCTTCATACCGTGGTACTACCCTTTTCCAGAATGAAATGACATACCCTCAGGGGGCGCTACCCCCATATAACCTTGCTGCATCTTTCCTGTTTTGACCATTCCGGGTTGTGAGGCTCGACGAAGTCTCGTCCACAAAGCTACGCTTTTCACAAAATCCATGCTTCGATCAACAAATGATCAACAACACTTCGTATAAATTTAAAATGTATCACTAGTAACCATCAACTACATAACCTCTGAGCTCGTACGTCTCAGAGAAGGGTGTTAAGCTAAGAGAATAAATTCTCCGCCACCCACAAAAATGTATTTGATAGAAACCAGCTTTACATCTCAAAGTGTAACGTCAGACACACATCCATACAAGTCTGTTTCGGGATCGAACAGAACCGAAGGCACTTCCAAAGAAGCCCTTGCAATCCGGATATTCACTAATCACGTCCGGAATCCCCATCACAAAGGGTGATAAAATCTCTATACCGGAGCAACCCGGTGCAGAGATATTCCACAGGTAATCCTTTCGCTTTCGAAAATACCCGTCTTCAACACCATCTTCAAATGCAATCCCATTTCGTCGTATCATTATTTGGAATGGGTTTTATGACATAAGGTCCTCTCCCGGCTAATCCAAATAACAAGCGCTTATTTTAAAAATAAGTGTTACATTCAGATTCAAACAAATCACAACAAATTTCCACTTTGATCTTTTAAACAAAAGATTCATCACAGTCATAAAGGTTCGATGTGGTTTTCGAATATCCATTTGGAATCCGACCCCCCGTCGCATCGAAATTCAAATTCCATAAAAAAAACCAATATTGATAGTCGGTTATTTAACTATCAATCAATAATTCACAACAATCACCAATTTTCAAATAATTTTCCCCAACTATTTATTTCCAACATATCTTTGCAAGATATAATTTTAGCACTTCAACCATTTGAAAAAAAATTCAAATCAATTTCTTTACGCGGAATATATTCCCAAATACTTATTCATTTCCACTGAAAATCTGCCGAGTCCAAATACTTTTCAAAATTTTAAATCTTTTATCCAAAAACATATATTTGGAAACATCTACAATAAAAACCACTTTGGAACAACCTATTTAAAATATTAGTTATGAAATCTTATATCAATATCTTATATATATATAAAAACTTCAAGTCCAAACTAGTTTTAAAATAAAATTAGTAGATAGAGTTTAAATATTTAAATAACTATTTTTTAAATCAAACATCAATTTAATCTTTAAAATAATCCTTTCTATAATTAATTTAAATAAATCTTTACTTTAAAGGTTTAAAACTATTCCCAAAAATACTTTCTCTAACAATATCGTTCCAAATCAATCTCTAGAACTTTTTATTTATACTTCAAATGCTACTTTCAAAATATACTCGGCTTTTTAGGGAAGAATTCTCTTCCCATTTCAACATGGTCCATTCAATAAATCAATAAATCTTCTCGATTTATTTTAATTTACATTCCAAATTTGTAAATTTCTTTCCACAATTTTAAAGTTAAACAAACATCTATTTTTAAAACAAAATTTTCTTTCCTTTATAAAATTCCCATTGTGAATCTAAATTTTCAAATATCGACTGATATACGATTTTCAAATCGTTTTCCAAATATCCCCTTTCAAACCCCAAATCAAATTTTCAAATTTATTTCCAAAATTATTTCAACACCAAATCGAATTCCAAATTTGATTTCTAAATTTATTTCAAATATCAAAACAATTTTCATATAAATTTCCCAAAGATTTATTTTTTAAACATCAAATAATTTTCCAAATTGATTTCAAAGATTTATTTCCAACATCAAATCAAATTTTCATACTTATTTCTGAATTTATTTCAAACACGAATCAAATTCCAAATTGATTTCCTAGAATAATTTCAAATACCAAATTAAATTCCAAATTTGATTTCTAAATTTATTTCCCATATTTTTTTGAAATTTATTTAGTAAGTTTTAAAAATAAAACTTCATCTATTCAAATTTCTTCTTTTAAATTCATCCTATTCTTTAAATGAATTTATTATAAATTTTCCACCCAAATTTCAAAATCCAAATTTTTTATTTATTTCTAGCATCCTACGATACGAAAAATATATTCGTATAAATTATAGTTTTCAATAGTTTCAATCACAATAATCACATACTGATTTTAAATAATCAACACAGTTTTGAAAACAAATCAAAATGTTTTGAGGAATCCAGTTGGATCCCTCCAACCTGTTTCTCTGCATCCATAGATGTTAGCACGACAATTAAATACCAATTCCACTTCGTGGTGGAATATCGCAGTATATGGGATTTTTAAAATATCATCCGCTATATAATGCGGAAAATGAATCACTCCAAATACATATGTAATACCAATTCCACTTCGAGGTGGAATATCGCGGTATATGGGTTTAATATAATATCATTCTCTATTATATGGCGTATGGGGTTTAAACTAATATAACTAATAATAAATTAATCATCCAAGCACAAAATCAACAATTTAAATTTATCTATCACAATTCAACAATCAATCAATAACTGAAATTTTCAATTATTAAAATTTGAGTGAGAAGATCTCACATTTGCTTTTTATTTTGCAATCCATCCAAATTAGCTTGCTTTCTTCACAGTTTTGACCTTGTATAAATATTAGATGATTTAATTAATATTCGAAATAAATCGAACAATTCAACTGCCATTTTAAAATTTTAATTCAACTAATATTTAAATTTTTAAGCTAATGATTTAATTTTAAACAAAGAATTAATTTTTTAAACAAATTCCTTTTTAATAAATTATCCTTTGTGACCTAACTAGAATAAAGTAATTAACAAGTTACTTGCCTTAATATACTTTAAACTTAAACAGTAAGTTTATAATCTATATATATCCTTTAAAATTACTATATCCAAATCTAATATATATACGTGTCTATATCATTTTTGTTATTTTAACTGATGATTCAATTTTAATCAAAGAATTAAATTTTAAACTAACTTTCTTTGTTTTTTTCCATATAAATTCTAATTAAAGGTAAATTATCTTACCTTACAGCGAAATCACCATGCTCGAACAAGAAAAATATCATCACGATCGCTCCCCAAAATCACGCCGACCATCGCGGCATTTCACTTGCCACCTCCAGACGAAGCTCGCACGCGCGCGCCACTTACTGCCGCGAGCTCGACTTCGTCCATCTTGCTACCGCGCCTGCTTACCTCTCGAGATGACGCTCGAATTCTTGCGACAGAATCAAATCACACACTGATGCCCAAAGCTTCGCCGTCATGCTCTGGTTCGCAGCCGCACGCGATGCGAAACCCTTCCCGGTTTGTCGCCCCATCGCGCCTCGCCCACGCGAGCATGCCCCGACCTTCCTGCCCTCGCGACGGAGTCGCAATAGAACCCGCCTCCTCTGGCATTTCTCTTTCGAATAAATCGAATTCGCGAGCAAGAAATGGAGGCAAATTCAAATTGATAATTTGAACTGCCCTTCCCTAATTCTCTGAATATTGATTTCGTGGAGCTATGGGTTCGTCTGTGTTTTATTTTCGAAGAGTGAAATATCGATTTTATTCTAGTTTTATTTCTGAAGAATGAAAGGGAAGAATGGAGTTTCGAAGAGGATAAAGAAGCCTTACTTGTTCATCGATCTAATTCCTATTATTTTGTTCGATTTTTAAAATTTTCTTTTAAGTAATTAAACGCGTGTGAATTTTTTAACAGAAAAAATGGAACACGTGTGTAGGGGGTTAACTGGTGTTGATTTTGGTGAATGGTATATTAAAGGGATATATATACATATATATTATATCTAATTTCAAATTTAAATTCAAATTTGAATTGCTTTGAATTACGCAACTAAAATTTTGACCTCCAATTGAGGCATGCCGCCTGACATTTATAATGTTATACGCCTATTCCGAACGTAATGGAAAAGGTTCCGAGGCCTAACTCGATCGTATGGAGAAGATAGCTTTTTGGACCTAATTGTTAAATTAAATTTCGATATAATTTTCAGTGCGTTTGCTCATCGTATGATCACACGACAATTCTGAATGCAACGAAATTTGAAATCAGATAATAATACAATATTACGGGTCCAATAGAACTGGTTTCGTCGAATTCCGAGACTGCGTCCCGGAAGGCTATTTTTAAGTGTCAATTTAAAAGATATAAATTCAAAAATAAACAAATCGCTTCCAAATTCAATTCTAAAGCTTTAATTATCTTCAGTATTAACAATATGGATTTTCTAAGCCATCTAATTATTTTTAACAAGCTTAAAATTGAAGATTCAAAATTTTACCCAAATTTCTATAATTAAATTCGATACTTAAATTGCCAAATTCATAGTTAAAGTTGAAACTCAAGTTAAAATAACTCCCAAATATTTAAAAATCAATTAAATAATTCAATTTCAAATATTCATAAATTTAGGGTCGTCACGTCCTTCCCCCCTTAAAAGAATTTCATCCTGAAATTACTAGTTAAGAAGGATGATTCTCAACCCGTTTATCATTTCCCCAAAACAAAACAGTTTTCAACAAATTTCCCAAAACCATATTGAAGACTCATTATTACTTTAACTAACTTTCCAAAATCTTTCGCATTTTCTAAATAATACTATTTTCCTCAACAGTTCAAATTTGAATTCAAATTTTAAATTTTCAAAATTTTCTCAAAATTTTTCAACTCCCTAAATTTTCGAAATTTTTTGCCGGCATCTCCTTTGCGCGGCTAGCTCAGTACGATTACAAAACGACACTACGAGCCCCAAATTCAAAAAGAAAACGAAAAGCCAAGTGGCTAGACAAGAAAATCATCAAATTTCATATTGAAATTTAAAATACATACCTTTTTCGAGCAATTTCACATATATTCAAAATCAAATCCAATTCCCTTTGCATTTAAATCACCTGTATATCCTGCTAGCAGTATTATCCAATTACAACATTCAAAACCATTTTGCACCTTTCTTTACAAAAGTTCGAGTACTTACATCTTATACCATTTTTTACTTCACTATTGAAGTTATATATCCATTTTCATTCAATCTTACATTTTCAATTTCATTTGAATTCAATTTACAATTTCAATTCTATTTGGATTCAATTTACCTTCTGAATATTGAACTTTATCAATTATCTTTCATTCACAACTGATTCATCTCTCTATTTTAAATTAGTTTCATTTACTAATTCATTACAAATTCCAATTCATTTTATCTCAAACCACTTTTTTTCCATTTCCACCTTTATTATCTTTAGTTCACTTCGAACTAATTTTTACAACTTTATTTTATTTCACACAATTCAAATTGGTTTTTAATATTTAGTTTCAATTTCAGTTTTATTCTTTTGTTCATTCCAAAAAATTTATTTTCAATTCACTATTTTGGTTTATAACCACTTATATTAAACTCGATTTCCAATTCTATATGAATTCAATTTACTTTCATCTATAAATATTAAGTTCAATTCGTTTTAAACCTTACCCATTTAGTCATTCATCAATTAGTTTCACTTACTAATTTTAGTTTAATACTTCACTTTGTTTATCACAAATCAATTTCAATTCCAATTCTAGTTCTATTTATTTACAAATTCAAAATGATTTTCAACATTCAATTCCATTTTCTTGCATTTCAGTTTCATTTTGAATCCATATCATCATTTTATTTGACTTAGTTTTTCAATCTCAATTATTTTATTCAATTTTCATTCTTAGTTCCACTTGAATCAAATTTTTCCTTCCAACTTATTTTGTTTCCACATTTAGCTTTTTCTAACTTCTCTTTAAGTTAGATTTTATTTTAACAACTTTAAACTTAACAAGTTATCAAACTTAATGATATTCCATAAATATTTTATATAGTATTCTAGAGTCTTTCCATCTTTTCAAAACCATTTTTGAAATCAATTCAAATTATCTTTTGAATTCCCAAAAGCAACCCTAGTTTTCCAAACAACCTCAAATTTTAAATAATTTGGCAGCAATTCCTCTCTTGGAAACTCGAAAACGAACACCGATGACATCGCGATCATCATCGAAATTATTTTCCAGCGACCAAAAAGAGTTTAGTGCTTTTATCCCTTCAAAACATTTTCCAAACCTTTGAAATTCATTTTCAAATTAAAAAGGGATTTAATTTCCAAAATTTCAAATCCTTTCAAAAACATTTTTTCCAATTTTCCTTTAGATTTCTATTTCAAATTATAAATCACATTTACAATTTACATTCTCAAATTTCATTTGTATATGGATTTTATTTCTAAACTTTTGATTATGATTCCAATTTCTTATTCAATTTCAATGATAATAATTTAATATTATCACTTCCTAACAAACAATTAGCCATATACTATAATAATTTACAAAAATTATTTCCTTTTATATAAAAAATAGTTTTGGGTAAAATTATTTCATTTACCCTAATTTAAAACAATATCGTGTCGAATTGTTCTGTACGAGTGTTTAGAGATTCCTATCGGTAAAGTTGTACGGACTATACCGACCAGAATCTATATACCACTCAACAAACCAATCATCACAATATAAAATAATTTTTTTATATTCACAAACAAATACGTGCTCATATCTATTATTACACTCAAACTCATTCTAGAGTACTACTGACTCTATTTCTAATGAGTAATCCCCACCAGAGCCAAGGTTATCGCTTAACCAAATGCTCTGATACCACATTTGTAACGATCCGATTTTCGACTTTCGAAAGTCGACATCAATACGTCCAATGTATTAAATGCCGCACAATCGAAAGCCGGAAAATCAAACCATTAGGGTTAAAAAAGAAGAAGATAGAAGAAGAAACAGAAACAACAACCGAATCTCACATTTCATAGCGGAACAACATATAATAGATAAATGAATAATCTTTAAAACAATAATACTATATCAGTTTATACATCACATTAAATAGAGTTTACAACAACACAATACAGACACTTGCAGTCTTTATAACTTGACCATATGAAAACTGACTTGCACTAACCATACGCAAACAGACACTACATAGTAAAGAGATACGTCTCGCCATCTAGCTTCAACTCCTGATCTCCACAGCAACTTCTTGACTTCGCTCCAGAATAATTGACAACCTGACTCTAGGCTACCCATATGGAAAATTATGGGCACCCAGAGTTTAGAAAGGGAACAATAAACTCCAGGTCAGTCATATGACTAGTGTGAGATCTTAAAAACAGTTATTTTTCACAAAGAAAGGAAAAGAAATCCGCAATGCTTTTGGAAAATGAGACTACCATAAGGACTCCCGGCACACACACAATGCAATCGCACATTTGGGGGAGATTTCTTCTTATGATAGTCAAACATGCTTGATACGCAAAATCTCTTTTTAATATTATCATTCTTGCATGGTGGAAAAACATTTGCAAGTATAATATTAATCTTAGCTAGCATACGTACTATTATAGTATGCCTACTATAGCTACCGTATTAGATGGCAAGTTCTACAACTAAAATCGTATAAGACGCATATTGATAATTGGATTTCCAACAAATGGTCAGGCTAAGGAACTTCCTGGGCCACATGGGTACGCCTCTGGAGGGACGCCCCAAGAACTTAACCTAATCTCTGCCAACAAAAGGCCGGGTTACCTCTGCAACTAGGTAACTACTACACGAGTATGCCATCCCCCGGTCGTTTGCGACCTTTATCCGAGGATCCTCAACCACAAAGTATAATACATTTGCAGCATCAACATAGGTAAAATATATGGGCTCCATACCATGATACTACCCTTTTCCAGAAAGAAACGACATACCCTCAGGGGGCGCTACCCCCAAATAACCTTTCTGCATCTTTCATGTTTCGACCATTCCGGGTTTTGAGGCTCGACGAAGTCTCGTCCACAAAGCTACACTTTTCACAAAAGCCATGCTTCGATCAACAAATGATCAGCAGCACTTCGTATGCCACATTACCAAATTGGGAATGTGTAACGACCCGCTATTTTGGACTATTCGTATCCGCACATGTCAGACTTAAATAATTCAAAATACCAAATTGTTAATTTAAATTTTGGCAAAACACAGATATACAGTAAATAAATAATCACAGAATCACAGACACAGAATATAATATGAAGCGGAAATAAAAGAGATAGTAGTTCATGAAGCTACTATATAAATATATAAGAAACATCAGAGTTTACAGCAGAGGAGAAATACGATACATCAAGTATAAATCAGATACATCAATGGAATCATCGAATACTGAAAGCAGAATAGATGGCTGGATCTTCAAGCAAAGCTCCAACTCTAAAGGTGAGCCTCGAATACTGGTATACTCAGTCTGACCCGAGCGTAAAGCAAAACACAAAACACTCGAGTCAGGATTAATATTCTCATATCAATAAATCCAACTCAAGTGAAATAGCAATCGAAATACAAGTAACTCAAAGGATGTTGGAATCACCATCCTCTAAGGATCCGTTAAACTATCTACTATGTAGTAGTGTACGCTAAATAGATAATGTCTATCAGTAATATAAAGTATCAAAATAGTGTTAAGGCGTTACCATTATCCCCCTTAACACATTTTATATAAATGTCATAGTCTATACAGCACTGTAAACTCCACCGTAAACTAGTGGGATATCAGGGAGTACTCCATAGGTATAACACAAAACAAATTCGTAGTGGTCGCGTATATGGGAATACAAGTATGACAAGGCACATGAGGCAAAACCCAAGGTAGTGAAACTACCGTTTGCCTGATCCGGACTGGTGGGAACGCATCGCCGCAGCGATCGCAACACCGCGAAACAACACTCCTGAAATTCGGAGGGTGCACCAATCAATCACAAGTAATGAGTAGAAGTTACGAAGAAGTGTGTTCGCTCGAGGTGGCTAACCTCATTTGGCCCGGCACGGCTCCTGATTTTAGTCATTTCCAATTTGACACAAGTGTCAAGGCTATCCATTATCGTTCTCTTTCTTCAGTCATCACGTACATCATTCCAACCACTTCATTCTGGATCATCACTCCGCGTATAGTTATTAAAGTGGTTTTCAGCTTAGATAGAGAGTATATCCATAACCGATTTCGGTTTCTTTAATAACTTTCGTAATTATTACACCGATTGGTCGTTTAATAAATTTCAAAACCAAATCAATTTCAATTTCAATTAGAATTTATAATCAACATTTCGATTGTCTTTCACTATCAAATTCCAATATTTACGTTACAAACTTCCAAATAACCATTTCAAAATCTTACAATTCAATTTCAACTTTTATTTAAACAATTCAAATATTGATTCAAGTTCGTATATAAGTTTCATTCCGAAATCATTTAAAATGGTTAAATTTTCATTTAAATCAATTTAAATTCATTTATCGATTTCATTTAATATTCGCTAAGCTAATTTATCATTTAAAACAATTTTCATTTAAATTCCAATTCATTTAAATCGATCACTTAAGTTAAATTTTATTATAACAAACTTACAAATTTACTTAAATTCGATTCGTCAAATCAAATTCTTAAAATTACAAGTCTTACACTAATTTCCATAAAACGCATTTTTATTTCCTGTTAAAGAAATTCAATTTCACTTATTTCTTTACTTAGTTATAAATTTCCAAAGCTCAATTAATAAAGAAACTAATTTCATATATTCGAGAAGTTTAATTTCACTTATTAACTTACTTAAATTTTCCAAAGCTTAATTAATAAATAAAGAAACTCAATTTCATTTATTAACAAAGTTCAAATCCACTTATTCAAAAGTTCAATTTCTCTTATCAAAGAATTCAATTTTATTCAATTATCAAACAATTAACTCTCATTCAATTATTAAATAATTTCAATCTTAATTATTAATAATTACAAAATTAATAATTTCAAACTTGATTATCAATTCAAACTTAATTATTAAATCATTTCCACTTAATTATGAATTCAAACTTAATCATCAAATCATTTCAACTTAATTATAAATTCAACTTAATAATTTCAACTTAATTATAATCTCAAACTTAATTATAATTTCAAATTTAATTATTAAACGATTTCAAACTTAATAATTTCAAAACTCAATTATTACTAATTCCAAGTTATTTATTAATAATTTCAAATTTAATTATTAAGTAATTAAATTTCAAATAACGTTCTTTCATCAATTACTACGTTAAAAATTGTTTCAAATTTCAATCTTTACATTTTCCTTTCAAAAATTCAAATTCCAACTTCATTTCAAACTTATTCTTTGCTCGAATAAAATCATTATTTTATTTTTAAATCAATTTATTGACCAATCGGATTTTATTTAATTCTCTACCCTAGGTCAAATTCATTTGGGTATATATCATTTCAACCCGATTCCAAATCCAATTCAAGATCAAGCATAATAAAGGGAACTTGCAGTGTGATAACTAGGATGATGTCAAAGTAAATAAACAAGCAATAACAACAATCAATAACAATCCATTAATTAATTTAGATAATCCCGAAATAATCGTATTAATTCACATCGTTGTTTGTGCGAATTAATATAATTATTTCTAGAATCTACACTATCATTTCGTGTAGATTAAAGATTATTACACTAATTATTCTATGCAATTCTACACTTTACATCAATTATTCAATTTCATACCTCATCAACTAATACAACATAAATTCAAATGGTTCAAGTTAATTAACTGTTTCTACGTGTCAAATAATTAAACATTTAAGGGTCATATTTCCAATTTAACTAATCAAATTCAGTACATATGACGATTCCAATTTTTAATTATCCTATGTCAAATTAAATTGCATAATATTTATCACTTTATACATTTCAAGTTACATCCAATATAAACAACAACACTAAATCAATCATCAACCAAACTGGATTATCATCACATAATTAACAGATAATGGTGTCAGATGTCACAGGTGAACTGATACGTAAATAACAGTGCAATAAATAATAGCAGCGTATTTCAATTGTCGTTTCAATTGAAATCAAATTTAAATAATAAAAGAACATTAATCATGAGTTATTTGCTCACCTTTCGAGGCTAGAGAGTAAAGAAGATGACACGGATACGCACACTGATACAGACATTGAAATTTGAATGACGAATCGAAGCAAAGCAAAATCGGCACGAATTCAACGATCAAAGCTGAATAATAGGAATAAAAAATCCAATCAGAACTGGATCGATGAAGAAAATTGATATAAGTGAACTTATATAACTATATATAACTGTACCTATATCATATCCGAATTTTAAACACATTTTAAATTTAAATATATAAATATTTCAAAACCATTGTTTAAATTATAAAATCAAACATATGTATATATAACTGTTCGAAACCAAATGATATATATTACTTTTGTAAATTATATTCAAACCAATGATATCACAAAATAATAACTTATGTAATATATATAAATATACTTTCATGATGTAATTATTTATTTATATAACTAACAGTATGCTACATCATAAACAAAATGCAGACCCACTTCATAACAAGACTAGTATAACTACAAACCCATTTACCGTAAACCATGCATACATGCAAAGATATCTTTATATATCTCGAAAGCACAATACATACTAACTTATGAAATACCCTATATACATAACAATGAATATACACGCTAAGACAAATGTGCAGACACCATTTAAAAAAAAAAAACACATCAAACAAAGCTTATATATATATAAAACACTCAATTATTTAACTTATTCAACTTTTATACCGTAAGCCCCATATATTTATATACTCAACACATGCACACTACAAATATATACATACTTATGTCAAACCTATATAATAGATTTTAAAAAAATGAACTAGCTGAAACAAAACAAGAAATATCAGTATAGTATAAAATAATATATTAAAATATAATGCAAAAACAAAACAAGAAAAATAGATGCAAAAACCCGCCCTATATATATAACAATATATAATAACGCTAGCTTTTCAGAAACAGTCAACATTCAACCAATTTTTATGCACAAGTTGATATTGCCTATATACAAACCGATATAAATATATAAACATACGTACAAAAAAAAAGTTTCGAAATAAAAGAACAAGCTAACCTTATTACCTAACTCATAATATAACATATTATATAAATGCCGCATAAATAGTTAACATATAATATATAGCAAATAATAAATCTAATACTAATCAGGACTGATACTTTTATTACTTCAAAGATCGCAAAGCACGAACCTGATGACATATATCCATATTCATACAAGATGGATTTGGGACGAAGGTGCTCACGGCCTTGGGTTGCGAGCCAGACAGAGGAGGCACGGAATGGCGGGGTCGAGGGGAGAGCTGGGTCGGGTTGCACGTAGTGGCGGGTATGGTTTTGGCAGAGGTTGGTGGTGAAGCGGTGCAAAAGGTAATGGCGAGGAGACGGGTGGGAAGATCGGTCAGCGGGCATGGGTGGCGGAGGCAGGGAATCGGCATGTCAACGGAAGGCTAGGCGACGCTGACGTGTTGATGTCGGAGGAGCGGGTTGCGGCCAGAGGGAAATGGCCGAAGTGGCAACTGGGAAGGGAAGGATATGGGTGAAGGCTGTGCGCGTGAGGTGCTGGCTGTTGTGCGCGTGGAGTGAGAGGCGTGGCCGCTCAGGCGAAGGCGGTGGCGGCGGTTATGGCAAGGAGAGAGGGTGGTGTGGCACAGAGACTTGCGTTTGATGAAGGGAGAGAACGGTTGAGAGGAAGAGGCAAGCAAGCTTTTATGATTTTAAAATATGAAGATTAAGCAAACCAAAATATGCTACAGCAAGTGGACTATGTACATGAAGAAATGAATGGCATAGCAAAAGGTGGAAGGACGTGTTTGTCTGACACCATGCCTTTTCATAATCCAAACTTTTATAATAGAAGAAGTAGAATAGGAATAGGTTTTGATTAAAATAGGTGTTTGATGTAATAACAACCGTCCCTCAAAAATTAAGCTGACACGGTGAAGCAAATTGAAATGAAAATAAGATCCACCTTTGAACTGGCATGGGATGGCAACGTATAGAATTTCCGTAACCGATGGATTAAATATTAAACTGCATAAATAAATAAAAAGAATGCGAAATAACGTACATAATTTTATACGTTAAACTTTTGAAATGGCATGGGATGGCAACAGCTAAGTTCAGTAATCGATGGAATAAATATTAAAATCTCGAATTTCTACTGGCGGAAAATGCGGCAAAAATACAGAAAAATAAGATCGACGGAGCTAAAGATGTCCGAATTTGGAAAAACGACAAACTGACATCTTGCTCAGAAGATGGTTTAGAATTTTTCTATGTAAAAATATTTTGGTTTTGAAAACGTTTTATTTTCGTCGCTTTTTAACTGATTAGATTGAAGTAAATTTACGCGCGAAATAAACTTTCATATTTTCGGACGAAAATTTACCTGATGCTATGTTTAACTGGACGCATTCCAAATATCTAATTTATATTTCAAAATTTTATCGTTTTAAAAATTTCACAAAAATTTCAATTAAATACGTTACTAAAACCGTTAAAATTTACGGTCGTTACATTCTCCCCCACTCAAAACTTTTCGTCCTCGAAAAGGCAGAATGTACGAGAATAGAATCAACTAGAAAGAAAATAGATTTGAATTCCAAAATAAAATAATTAATTTAAACCATATATATTTCAATTTAAATCAATTAATATTTAACAATTGATTTTTAAAATTCAACGTTTCCATTAAATTGATTTGGTTTCACATTTATTAATGTTAGGTACAAAAGGTTTCTTTTAAATGAAATTGAATTTAAATTCAATTATTTCAAAATACTCACTTACGTTGATTTAATTCAATTTATTAACTTTCAAAATAAATTTTTACTCTATTAATCATACCTATTATATAACTTACTATTCTATTTTATCTCCGTAAACATTTTATAATTAAAATCTAAGTGAATAATATTTATTATATGCACTCACATTTTAATTTATAAAGACAATTTATATTGTATATTATCCAATTTTCTTAAATTAACAATTTCAAAGATCATAAATTTGAATAGTCATTTATTATAATCATATTTCTATTCGACAAATTTAATTCTTTATTCCTAATTATTATTAAATTTATTCTACTTAATATCTTATCACATATATATTAAGTATATTTACATTTATTATAACTATTCAAATTTATTTAAAAATTTCTTTGATATCATTTTATGTTGTATAACATTCATTTACATTGTTAACTTTTGACAATTTAGGCAAATTATATTGAATGCAATTGAGTATTATCTAAATAAAATTCCTAATTCAATTCTCTCAAGTTTAAATATTAATTCAAAATTTGGTTTCATTTATAATTGAAAATAATTTTTTACCCAAATTTTTAGAATTAAATTCCCGATTAACTTCAACAATTTAGAGAAAATTATGTCTATACCATATATATTAGATCAACTAAATTTAAAATAATATACCTATATACATATAAATCAAATCATACTTAAGAAATTTAAATCGATTAAATTTCCAAATCAAAGCTGTAGCAAAGCTACGAATTTGTCTCTTCATTTCGAAACTCGAAAATGAATGTCGACGATGCGGCCGCCATCCCGAAATTATTTTCCAGCGACAAAAGAGAAGAGCTCTAACTTAAGCATTTAAAATTTCTTGAAAACGATTTCTATTCGAAAATATTTTTAAACAATATACATTTAAACTTTAAAACCATAACTCGAAATTATCGGAAATTAAGTTCTCAAATTCTAATTTTAAATTCACTTCAAATTCGAAATCAAATTATAATTAAGTTTTATAAATTTATTTATTTATATTATGCAATAGTCAATGATTCATAAAACAATAAATGAAAATTAAATTTTAACATTTCGGACAACAGTTTCATTAACATTTTAATTTCAGAAAAATTTATACTTATATATAATGTAATCATTCAATATTATTTTATTTACTAAATTTGAAAACAATATTGTGTCAGTTTTCTCTGCTCAGGTGTTTTAGAAATTCTATCGATAGCGTTGATCAGACGAATCGATCGAAAATCCAAATCAACATCAACAACTCAAACAACACAATATATAAAACATTTTTAATGAAATTTACAATACGCTTCCTCACTCGACGATACAAGAATGGATTTCAAAATAAGTATAGGGATTTAAATTTTGATGGAAATCAAATCAAAGAAAAATTTGATTCGATAATAAGTTCGAAATAGAAGATAAGATAATTTAATTAATAGATGGATAAGCTTATTTAATTCACGGGCAACCTTAACCGGGTTGACCGTAAATTCAAGAATAAGATCGATGCAGAATTTCGAGGCAAATCTACATCTGATCTCAAGAGATAGAATTCAGGTATAGCAGGGAATAGATAGCATCGTAAACCGAGGATACAGAAATCTCCGGTAAATCAAGGCCTATTATAAAGGAGTTTCACCCCTTTGCAAATCATTCGAAGATTGGTGAGACCGCCGATCTATTATAGATATCATTTGAAGTGGAGTTATGGGGTACTCCATAATCAAAAGAAGAAAAATAGTGAGGGATATGAATGAATTTCGGAACCGAGGGAACGTTTCAAAATTCAAAGGGATTGAGTCAAAAGAAAGAGATTGAAACTCGAATAAGAGTGATTCTGTAAATACATTTACCCTATATGCTAAGTTTTGCCTAGAGCTACCAAAAGCTCTGATACCAACTGTAACGACCCGCTATTTTGGACTATTCGTATCCGCACATGTCAGACTTAAATAATTCAAAATACCAAATTGTTAATTTAAATTTTGGCAAAACACAGATATACAGTAAATAAATAATCATAGAATCACAGACACAGAGTATAATATGCAGCGGAAATAAAAGAGATAGTAGTTCATGAAGCTACTATATAAATATATAAGATGCATCAGAGTTTACAGCAGAGGAGAAATACGATACATCAAGTATAAATCAGATAAATCACTGGAATCATCGAATACTGAAAGCAGAATAGATGGCTGGATCTTCAAGCAAAGCTCCAACTCCAAAGGTGAGCCTCGAATACTGGTATACTCAGTCTGAGCCGAGCGTAAAGCAAAACACAAAACACTCGAGTCAGGATTAATATTCTCATATCAATAAATCCAACTCAAGTGAAATAGCAATCGAAATACAAGTAACTCAAAGGATGTTGGAATCACCATCCTCTAAGGATCCGTTAAACTATCTACTATGTAGTAGTGTACGCTAAATAGATAATGTCTATCAGTAATATAAAGTATCAAAATAGTGTTAAGGCGTTACCATTATCCCCCTTAACACATTTTATATAAATGTCATAGTCTATACAGCACTGTAAACTCCACCGTAAACTAGTGGGATATCAGGGAGTACTCCATAGGTATAACACAAAACAAATTCGTAGTGGTCGCGTATACGGGAATACAAGTATGACAAGGCACATGAGGCAATACCCAAGGTAGTGAAACTACCGTTTGCCTGATCCGGACTGGTGAGAACGCATCGCCGCAGCGATCGCAACACCGCGAAACAACACTCCTGAAATTCCGAGGGTGCACCAATCAATCACAAGTAATGAGTAGTAGTTACGAAGAAGTGTGTTCGCTCGAGGTGGCTAACCTCATTTGACCCGTCACGGCTCCTGATTTTAGTCATTTCCAATTTGACACAAGTGTCAAGGCTATCCATTATCGTTCTCTTTCTTCAGTCATCACGTACATCATTCCAACCACTTCATTCTGGATCATCACTCCGCGTATAGTTATTAAAGTGGTTTTCAGCTTAGATAGAGAGTATATCCATAACCGATTCCGGTTTCTTTAATAACTTTCGTAATTATTACACCGATTGGTCGTTTAATAAATTTCAAAACCAAATCAATTTCAATTTCAATTAGAATTTATAATCAACATTTCAATTGTCTTTCACTATCAAATTCCAATATTTACGTTACAAACTTCCAAATAACCATTTCAAAATCTTACAATTCAATTTCAACTTTTATTTAAACAATTCAAATATTGATTCAAGTTCGTATATAAGTTTCATTCCAAAATCATTTAAAATGGTTAAATTTTCATTTAAATCAATTTAAATTCATTTATCGATTTCATTTAATATTCGCTAAGCTAATTTATCATTTAAAACAATTTTCATTTAAATTCCAATTCATTTAAATCGATCACTTAAGTTAAATTTTATTATAACAAACTTACAAATTTACTTAAATTCGATTCGTCAAATCAAATTCTTAAAATTACAAGTCTTACATTAATTTCCATAAAACGCATTTTTATTTCCTGTTAAAGAAATTCAATTTCACTTATTTCTTTACTTAGTTACAAATTTCCAAAGCTCAATTAATAAAGAAACTAAATTTCATATATTCGAGAAGTTTAATTTCACTTATTAACTTACTTAAATTTTCCAAAGCTTAATTAATAAATAAAGAAACTCAATTTCATTTATTAACAAAGTTCAAATCCACTTATTCAAAAGTTCAATTTCTCTTATCAAAGAATTCAATTTTATTCAATTATCAAACAATTAACTTTCATTCAATTATTAAATAATTTCAATCTTAATTATTAATAATTACAAAATTAATAATTTCAAACTTGATTATCAATTCAAACTTAATTATTAAATCATTTCCACTTAATTATGAATTCAAACTTAATCATCAAATCATTTCAACTTAATTATAAATTCAACTTAATAATTTCAACTTAATTATAATCTCAAACTTAATTATAATTTCAAATTTAATTATTAAATGATTTCAAACTTAATAATTTCAAAACTCAATTATTACTAATTCCAAGTTATTTATTAATAATTTCAAATTTAATTATTAAGTAATTAAATTTCAAACAACATTCTTTCATCAATTACTACGTTAAAAATTGTTTCAAATTTCAATCTTTACATTTTCCTTTCAAAAATTCAAATTCCAACTTCATTTCAAACTTATTCTTTGCTCGAATAAAATCATTATTTTATTTTTAAATCAATTTATTGACCAATCGGATTTTATTTAATTCTCCACCCTAGGTCAAATTCATTTGGGCATATATCATTTCAACCCGATTCCAAATCCAATTCAAGATCAAGCATAATAAAGGGAACTTGCAGTGTGATAACTGGGATGATGTCAAAGTAAATAAACAAGCAATAACAACAATCAATAATAATTCATTAATTAATTCAGATAATCCTGAAATAATCGTATTAATTCACATTGTTGTTTGTGCGAATTAATATAATTATTTCTAGAATCTACACTATCATTTCATGTAGATAAAAGATTATTACACTAATTATTCTATGCAATTCTACACTTTACATCAATTATTCAATTTCATACTTCATCAACTAATACAACATAAATTCAAATGGTTCAAGTTAATTAACTGTTTCTACGTGTCAAATAATTAAACATTTAAGGGTCATATTTCCAATTTAACTAATAAAATTCAGTACATATGACGATTCCAATTTTTAATTATCCTATGTCAAATTAAATTGCACAATATTTATCACTTTATACATTTCAAGTTACATCCAATATAAACAACAACACTAAATCAATCATCAACCAAACTGGATTATCATCACATAATTAACAGATAATGGTGTCAGATGTCACAGGTGAACTGATACGTAAATAACAGTGCAATAAATAATAGCAGCATATTTCAATTGTCGTTTCAATTGAAATCAAATTTAAATAATAAAAGAACATTAATCATGAGTGATTTGTTCACCTTTCGAGGCTAGAGAGTACAGAAGATGACACGGATACGCACACTGATACAGACATTGAAATTTGAATGACGAATCGAAGCAAAGCAAAATCGGCACGAACTCAACGATCAAAGCTGAATAATAAGAATAAAAAATCCAATCAGAACTGGATCGATGAAGAAAATTGATATAAGTGAACTTATATAACTATATATAACTGTACCTATATCATATCCGAATTTTAAACACATTTTAAATTTAAATATATAAATATTTCAAAACCATTGTTTAAATTATAAAATCAAACATATGTATATATAACTGTTTGAAACCAAATGATATATATTACTTTTGTAAATTATATTCAAACCACTGATATCACAAAATAATAACTTATGTAATATATATAAATATACTTTCATGATGTAATTATTTATTTATATAACTAACAGTATGCTACATCATAAACAAAATGCAGACCCACTTCATAACAAGACTAGTACAACTACAAACCCATTTACCGTAAACCATGCATACATGCAAAGATATCTTTATATATCTCGAAAGCACAATACATACTAACTTATGAAATACCCTATATACATAACAATGAATATACACGCTAAGACAAATGTGCAGACACCATTTAAAAAAATGACAAATGTGCAGACACCATTTTAAAAAAAAACACATCAAACAAAGCTTATATATATAAAACACTCAATTATTTAACTTATTCAACTTTTATACGGTAAGCCCCATATATTTATATACTTAACACATGCACACTACAAATATATACATACTTATGTCAAACCTATATAATAGATTTTAGAAAAATGAACTAGCTGAAACAAAACAAGAAATATCAGTATAGTATAAAATAATATATTAAAATCTAATGCAAAAAAAAAACAAGAAAAATAGATGCAAAAACCCGCCCTATATATATAACAATATACAATAACGCTAGCTTTTCAGAAACAGTCAGCATTCAACCAATTTTTATGCACAAGTTGATATAGCCTATATACAAATCGATATAAATATATAAACATACGTACAAAAAAAAGTTTCGAAATAAAAGAACAAGCTAACCTTATTACCTAACTCATAATATAACATATTATATAAATGTCGCATAAATAGTTAACATATAATATATAGAAAATAACAAATCTAATACTAATCAGGACTGATACTTCTATTACTTCAAAGATCGCAAAGCACGAACCTGATGACATATATCCATATTCATACAAGATGGATTTGGGACGAAGGTGCTCAAGGCCTTGGGTTGCGAGCCAGACAGAGGAGGCATAGAATGGCGGGGTCGAGGGGAGAGCTGGGTCGGGTTGCACGTAGTGGCGGGCATGGTTTTGGCGGAGGTTGGTGGTGAAGCGGTGCAAAAGGTAATGGCGAGGAGACGGGTGGGAAGATCGGTCAGCGGGCATGGGTGGCGGAGGCAGGGAATCGGCATGTCAACGGAAGGCTAGGCGACGCTGACGTGTTGATGTCGGAGGAGCGGGTTGCGGCCAGAGGAAAATGGCCGAAGTGGCAACTGGGAAGGGAAGGATATGGGTGAAGGCTGTGCGCGTGAGGTGCTGGCTGTTGTGCGCGTGGAGTGAGAGGCGTGGCCGCTCAGGCGAAGGCGGCGGTTATGGCAAGGAGAGAGGGTGGTGTGGCACAGAGACTTGCGTTTGATGAAGGGAGAGAACGGTTGAGAGGAAGAGGCAAGCAAGCTTTTATGATTTTAAAATATGAAATTTAAGCAAACCAAAATATGCTATAGCAAGTGGACTATGTACATGAAGAAATGAATGGTATAGCAAAAGGTGGAAGGACGTGTTTGTCTAACACCATGCCTTTTCATAATCCAAACTTTTATAATAGAAGAAGTAGAATAGGAATAGGTTTTGATTAAAATAGGTGTTTGATGTAATAACAACCGTCCCTCAAAAATTAAGCTGACTCGGTGAAGCAAATTGAAATGAAAATAAGATCCACCTTTGAACTGGCATGGGATGACAACGTATAGAATTTCCGTAACCGATGGATTAAATATTAAACTGCATAAATAAATAAAAAGAATGCGAAATAACGTACATAATTTTATACGTTAAACTTTTGAAATGGCATGGGATGGCAACAGCTAAGTTCAGTAATCGATGGAATAAATATTAAAATCTCGAATTTCCGCTGGCGGAAAATGCGGTAAAAACACAGAAAAATAAGATCGACGGAGCTAAAAATGTCCGAATTTGAAAAAACGACAAACTGACATCTTGCTTATAAGATGGTTTAGAATTTTTCTATGTAAAAATATTTTGGTTTTGAAAACGTTTTATTTTCGTCGCTTTTTAACTGATTAGATTGAAGTAAATTTACGCGCGAAATAAACTTTCATATTTTCGGACGAAAATTTACCTGATCTATGTTTAACTGGACGCATTCCAAATATCTAATTTATATTTCAAAATTTTATCGTTTTAAAAATTTCACAAAAATTTCAATTAAATACGTTACTAAAACCGTTAAAATTTACGGTCGTTACAGAATGTATGACTAGTAACCATCAACTACATAACCTCTGAGCTCGTACGCCTCAGTGAAGGGGTTAAGCTAAGAGAATAAATTCTCCGCCACCAACAAAAATGTATTTGATAGCAACCAACTTCACATCTCAAAGTGTAACGTCATACACACGTCCGTACCAGTCTGTTCTGGGATCGAACGGAACCGAAGGCACTTCCAAAGAAGACCTTGCAATCCGGATATTCACTAATCACATCCGGAATCTCCATCACGTAAGGTGATAAAATCTCTACCGGAGCAACCCGGTGCAGAGATATTCGACAGGTAATCCTTTCTCTTTCGAAAATACTCGGTCTTCAATGCCATCTTCAAATGTAATCCCATTTCGTCGTATCATTATTCGGAATGGGTTTTATGACACAAGGTCCTCTCCGGGCTAATTCGAATAACGAGCGCTTATTTTAAAAATAAGTGTTACATTCAGATTCAAACAAATGACAACTAATTTCCACTTTGATCTTTTAAACTAAAGATTCATCATAATCACAAAGGTTCGATGTGATTTTTGAATATCCATTTGGTATACAACCCCGGTCGCATCAAAATTCAAATGCCATAAAAAAAACCAATATTGATAGTCGGTTATTTAACTGTCAATCAACAATTCACAGCAATCACCAATTTTCAAATAATTTTCCCCAATTATTTATTTTCAACATATCTTCGCAATATATAATTTTAACACTTCAACCATTTGAAAACAAATTTCAAATCAATTTCTTTACACGGAATATATTCCCAAATACTTATTCATTTCAACTGAAAATCTGCCGAGTCCAAATACTGTACAAAATTTTAAATCACTTATCCAAAAACATATATTTGGAAGCATCTACAATAAAAACCACTTTGGAACAACCTATTTAAAATATTAGTTATGAAATCTTATATCAATATCTTATATAAACAAAACTTCAATCCCAAACTAGTTTTAAAATAAAATTTGTAGATAGAGTATAAATATTTAAATAACTATTTTTTAAATCAAACATCAGTTTAATCTTTAAAATAATCCTTTCTATAATTAATTTAAATAAATCTTTACTTTAAAGGTTTAAAACTATTCCCAAAAATACTTTCTCTAACAATATCCTTCCAAATCAATGTCTAAAACTTTTTATTTATACTTCAAAAGCTACTTTCAAAATATGCTCGGCTTTCCAAGGAAGAATTCTCTTTCCATTTCAAAATGTTCCATTCAATAAATTAATAAATCTTCTCGATTTATTTTAATTTACATTCCAAATTTGCAAATTTCTTTCCATAATTTTAAAAATAAACCAACATATATTTTTAAAACAAAATTTTCTTTCCTTTATAAAATTCCCATTGTGAATTTAAATTTTCAAATATCGACTGATATACGATTTTCAAATCGTTTTCCAAATATCCCCTTTCAAACCCCAAATCAAATTCTCAAATTGATTTCCAAAATTATTTCAACACCAAATCGAATTCCAAATTTGATTTCTAAATTTATTTCAAATACCAAAACAATTTTCATATAAATTTCCCAAAGATTTATTTTTTAAACATCAAATAAATTTTCCAAATTGATTTCATAGATTTATTTCCAACATCATATCAAATTTTCATATTTATTTCTAAATTTATGTTAGACACCGAATCAAATTCCAAATTGATTTCCTAGAATTATTTCAAATACCAAACTAAATTCCAAATTTGATTTCTAAATTTATTTCCCCTTAAGAATAAATTGGAATTATCTCTTTCAAATATTTCAAATCCGTATTTTAAATAAATTCTTCAACTATTAAATAATATTATTCGAAATTCCTTTATTAAAATATTTTCCCATATTTTTTTGAAATTTATTCAGTAAGTTTTCAAAATAAAACTTCATTTATTCAAATTTCTTCTTTTAAATTCACCCAATTCTTTAAATGAATTTATTACAAATTTTCCACCCAAATTTCAAAATCTAATTTTTATTTATTTGTTTCTAGTATCCTACGATACCAAAAATATATTCGGCTAAATTATAGCTTTTAACGGTTTCAATCACAACTAATCACACATAGATTTTAAATAATCAACACAATTTTGAACAAATCAAAATGTTTTGAGGAATCCAGTTGGATCCCTCTAACCTGTTTCCCTGCATCCACATATGTTAGCACAACAATTAAATACCAATTCCACTTCGAGGTGGAATATCGTGGTATATGAGATTTATAAAATATCATCCGGTATTATGCCGCGCATAGGGTCTCATCCGCTATATAATGCAGGAAATCAATCATTTCAAATACATATATAATACCAATTCCACTTTGAGATGGAATATCGCGGTATATGGGTTTAATATAATATCATCCACTATTATGCGGCGCATAGGGCTAAACTAATATAACTAATAATAAATTAATCATCCAAGCACAAAATCAATAATTTAAATTTAACTATCACAATTCAAAAATCAATCAATAACCGAAATTTTCAATTGTTAAAATTTGAGTGAAAAGATCTCACCTTTGCTTTTTATTTTGCAATCCATCCAAATTAGCTTGCTTTCTTCACGGTTTTGACCTTGTATAAATATTAGATGATTTAATTAATATTCGAAATAAATCGAACAATTCAATTGCCATTTTAAAATTTTAATTCAACTAATATTTTAATTTTTAAGCTACTGATTTAATTTTAAACAAAGAATTAAATTTTTAAAAAATTCCTTTTTAATAAATTATCCTTTGTGACTTAACTAAAATAAACTTATTAACAAGTTAATTGCCTTAATATACTTTAAACTTAAACCGTAGGTTAATAATCTATATATATCCTTTAAAATTCCTATTTCCAAATCTAATATATATACGTGTCTATATCATTTCTGTTTCTTTTACTGATGATTCGATTTTAATCAAAGAATTAAATTTTAACCTAACTTTCTTTCTTTTTTTCTATATAAATTCTAATTAAAGGTAAATTATCTTATCTTACAGCAAAATCACCATGCTCGAACAAGAAAAATATCATCACGATCGCTGCCCAAAATCACGCCGACCATCGTGACACTTCAATTGCCACCTCCAGACGAAGCTCGCACGTATGCGCCACTTATTGCCGCGAGATCGACTTCGTCCATCTTGTTGCCGCGCCTGCTTGCATCTCGAGATGATGCTCGAATTCTTGCGCCAGATTCAAATCAGACGCTGATGCCCAAAGCTTCGCCATCACGCTCTGGTTCGCAGCCGCACGCGATGCGAAACCCTCCGTAGTTTGTCGCCCCATCGTGCCTCACCCACGTGAGCATGCCCCGACCTTCCTGCCCTCGCGATGGAATCGTGATAGACCCCGCCTCCTCTGGCATTTCTTTTTCAAATAAATTGAATTCGCGAGCAAGAACTAGAGGCAAAATCAAATTGATAATTTGAACTGCCCATCCCTAATTCTCTGAATATTGATTTTGTGGAGCAATGGGTTCGTTTGTGTTTTATTTTCGAATTTTGAGTGGAGTAAAATCTCGATATTATTCTAATTTTATTTATGAAGAATGAAAGGGGAGAATGGAGTTTCGAAGAGGATAAAGAAGCCTTACTTGTTCATCGATCTGATTCCTGTTGTTTTGTTCGAGTTTTAAAATTTTATTTTAATTAATTAAACACGTGTGAATTTTTTAATAGAAAAAATGGAACACGTGTGTAGGGGGTTAACAGGTGTTGATTTTGGTGAATAGTATATTGACGGGAAATATATATATATATATATATATATATATATTATATCTAATTTCAAATTTAAATTCACTTTAAATTGCTTTGAATTACGAAACTCAAAATTTCGACCTCTTATCGAGGCGTGCCACCAGACGTTCATAATGTTATACACCAATTCCGATCGCAATGGAAAAGGTTCCGAGGCCTAACTCGATCGTATGGAGAAGATAGCTTTTTGAACCTAATTATTAAATTAAATTTCGATATAATTTTCAGCGTGTTTTCTCATCGTACGATCACACGACAATTCTAAATGCTACGAAAATTAATACCCGATAATAATACAATATTATGGATCCAATGGAGCTAGTTTCGTCGAATTCCGAGACTACGCCCCGGAAGGCTATTTTTAAATGTTGATTTAAACGATATAAATTCAAAAATGAACATATCGCTTCCAAATTCAATTCTGAAGCTTTTATTATCTTTAGTATTATCAATATGGATTTTCTGAGCCATCTAATTATTTTTAACAAGCTTAAAATTGAAGATTCAAAATTTTACGTAAATTTCTATAATTAAATTCGATACTAAAATTGCCAAATTCATAGTTAAAGTTGAAATTCAAGTTAAAATAACTACCAAACATTTAAAAATCAATTAAATAATTAAATTTCAAAAATTCAAAAATTCAGGGTCGTCACACAACCTTTAGCTCTGATAACAAATGTGATGACTCGGAATCCAACGCTCAAAAATCGACATCCAATACCTCACTCGTATTCGAATGTTGGAGATTCAACCATTGGAGTCCAGTTTGCTAGGGCTTATAACAACATTAAGTGATAACAACACCGCGGAAACAAAATGAAAATTTCATTGATATACAACACATGGATACAACATAGATACAACATTCATTACAACAACGACCACCAACATCAGAGCACAATGTATATGATACAACAACAGAACAATAACACACCACGGAACAATAACAGGGTCTTCAAAAGAATCCAACATAAGCACCTTCAATTCAAAACTTCAAAGCTCCAAACAAAAAGCTCGGAAAGACTACCAAACCAAAAGCTTCAAAGATTTCCAAATCTACCTCTACTATCTGAACTAGCTCCAGAATACGGATAACCTGACTCTAGGCTGCCCATGTGGAAAATTATGGGCACACAGAGTTTAGAAAGGGAACAATAAACTCGGATTCAGTCATGAGACTGGTATGAGTAAAAAAAAACAGTTGTTTGGACAAAAACAAATTACAAAAAGAAATCCGTTTATGCTTTTTGAAAATGAAACTACCATAAGGTCTCCCGTCACACACACAATGCAATCGCACACTTTGGGAAGGTTTCTCCTTACGATAGTCAAACATGCTTGATACACAAAAATCCTTTTGATATTACTATTAGTGCATAGTGTAGAAAAAATTTCAAAAGTATAATATTAATCTTAGCCGGCATACTACCATTATAGTATATTTACAATAGCTACCATGTTAAATGGCAGGTTCTACAACTAAAACCGTACTGGGCTCGTATAAGTGATTGGATTTCCAACAAATGGTCAGGCTAAGAAACTTCCTTTCTGAATGGGTACGCCTCTGGAGGGACACCCTGAGAACCTAACCAGATCTTTGCCAACACAAGGCCGGGTCACCTCTGTAACTGGGTAACTAACTGTCACGAGTATGCGATCCTCCGGTCGTAACCGACCTTTATCCGGGGCCCCAACAATCAAATAAGTTAAATATCTGGACTCCATACCAAAATACCACTTTTATTTAGAAGGAAATGCACGTACCCTAAGGGGTGCAAACCCCATAACCTTGCTGCATCCTTTCTGTTTCGACCATTTCCGAGGTGTGAGGTTCGATGAAGCCTCGTGCCACAAAGCTACGCTTTTCACAATAGCTATGCTTCGATCAACCAATGATCAGCACTTAGCACGCCACATTACCAAATTGGGAATACATCACTAGTAACCATGAACTACGTAACGTCTGAGCTCGTACGTCTCAGATAAAGGTATTAAGCTAAGAGAATAAATTCTCCGCCACCAAACAAAAATGTATTTGATAGAAATCAGCTTTACATCTCAAAGTGTAATGTCAGACATACATCCATACAAGTCCATCATGGGTCTGAATGGAACCGAAGGCACTTCGTCCAATTAATCCTTGCAAATTCGGATATCCACAATCCCGATCGGACTCTCTATCACATATGAAGATATCTATACCGGAATAGCTCAGTGCATAGACAATCGATAGGCAATCCTTTCGTTCTTGAAAATACACGGTATTCAACCATCGTCATTAAATGCACTCCCATTTCGTCGTATCATTATTCGAAATGGGTTTTATGACTCAATGTCCTCTCCGGCTCAGCCGAATAATGAGCGCTTATTTTAAAAAAAATAAGTAGGTACATAAGTCACAACAAATTTCCATTTATAATCTTTCAAACAAAAGATTCACATTCAAGATTCGATGTGGTTTTCTGACAACCATTTGGAATCCGACCATCGGTTGCATCGAAATTCAAATGCCGTTTTGAGGGCCAACAATTTTTACTTCAATTCAAAAGTTCGCAATCGCACAACAGTATACCACAGATATCACAGCTCGAAACAAAGCAATACATATCACAAAGTATCACAAATCACATATCAGAGATATCAACCAATCCAAGGCATTTAATAATAATCCAATCATCTATAAGTAAGATGAATTGGTCGTTCAATTCCCAATTAATTCAATTTAATTTCCAAATAAATTGAATTAATCATTTTAATTACTTTTAAATCCTACTTAGTTATCATTAAGTAATTACAGTTATTTTAATTAATTATAATTAATTAATCACATAATTACTTTCATTAATTATCCTTAATTAATGATTAATTATCGTTAATTATTAATTAATTATACTTTAATTATTAATTAATTAACCTTTAATCATTATTTAATTAAACTTTAACCATTAATTAATTAATTAATTAATTATTCTTCAATTACCAACATTAAGTAATTATCCTGTATGTAATTATCTTTTAATTACTTTCATTAATTAATTAATTAATCTTTAGTTACTTAAGATCTTAATTAATTAAAAGATAAACCATTTATCTTATTAATTACTTTAATTATCATTTAAATCTTATTAATAACCTTTGGAATTAATTATCATTAACCAATTAACTTAGATCTTTAAGTTAGTTAACTTTTAAAACACTTTATCTTCTTAATTGATCGCTTCGTTACATTATTAAGTTTAATAAACTTTAAAATAAAGGTTATATATATTAAACTTAATTAATTTAAAAATAACCTATTTTTAAAACTTTTAATTAATCCCAACTTATATACACATTCATTATTTAAAAAGAATTGGTAAAAGAATTGTTTAAACTTGACTAAGTTCAATTTTTAAAGAAAGAAAAACTTGTTATTTTCTTTTTCAAAAACTTTTTACAAACCCGAGCCCAACCATTATTCTCCCCGAGCTCAACCCCAGGCAACTCGCTTCCTTATTTCCTTCGAGGTAACTCACCATCGTTCTCGAGCTAATACTCGAGTGACCTTTCTTCCTCGATCACCCAACACAACCACCAGATACCCAAACATCCCGTGCATATGCACAAGTGCTCCAACGAACTCCGATCCACCTCGTCATCGCCAATGAGTCGTCGACGATCTACTCAAGCCCTCAGACCACCCAGATCGACGAACTCACATGCAAATCGAAATTAAGCAACTTGGAGCTCTATTGGAACAAAACAAGACCACCCAAGATCACCTCGTTCCGTCGCCTTAGGTCATCAGACCCCATGCCACTCCTACCAACGATTCACTGAAGATCCACGCTACGATTCCGCCATGTCCAGTCAACTCCAGTGCACTGACGATAACACAACAACCCAAATTCCGACATCGACCAAAAACTTGGTTTAAACTCTAAACATCATCGTACCACCGCCTCGGTAAATTATAAATTCATCGAGTATTTTTCTGATGATCCCCGACCACTAAGTATGCTCCAGCCATGATCGCGACAACCAACTCTTCATCGATGGCCCGAATTTGGTGAAACTTACGATTTCGTTCATCCACATATTTCGCACTCGATATCAAACTAAAAATATTGAATTTATTTTTAAAAATCATGGTTTACGAAGACGAATCAGATGATATAGATGAATCAAGAAATTATGATACTCGAATTTAGACATGATTTTGAATTTTACTGTTTATCTTCTTCCCGTTCAAAATTATCTTCAAATTCTTCCTAAAAATATTTTTAAAATTTATGTCTTATTATTTCTAACATATCTTCTTTACACACTTAAGTCTAAAAAGAATTAGAAGAAGAGAAATCGATTTTGAACTTATCTGTGAAGCCTGTAGCCTGGAACAGAGCTTATGTCTAGATATGCACACCTTATTTACATGTATATATATACATGCAGGCATACTTGCATCTATAAAAACATTTCACAATCATACTACAGGCATTTATCACAAGCAAATCAAGATATATATAGATTTAAGAATTCACTCACAATTCTTTTTGAAGAGACAGAAGAACAGAGCCTTGAAGTTTTGATTTTGATTTTCTTTTAAAAAAACTGGAGATGACTTTGTTATGGAATTTGTACTCTGATTGTTTGATCTGTTCTTTGAAAATTGGACCTTGTTGATCTTTGTTTGTTAGCTTGCTTTTAAATCAGGTTGAATGAGTTGAATCTTGGGCTTAAGTTGAAATTTGAGATAATTGTTGTTGTTTTATTTGTTTCTCAGGTTTTTAATTTTGTTTTCTGATTTTGAAAGCGAAGATAGAAGAAAAGTGAAGATGTAGGAGTAGGAATTCTTTTAGCCTTGTTTTCCTAATTTTAAAATGAAAAGAAAAATAATTGACACTTGTCTTTGCATGAATTAAATTAGTTACACTTGTTATCTTCCATGTTTAAAACGCTTACATTAGTAATTTGCATGACAACTATGTCTTTTATATAATTTGTATATTATATTATATTTAACATATATTTATATATATATATATATATGTATGTATTATTAATTTATATTCTATTTTCAAATTTAATAAATATATTTCCATTATATATGTATATAACTTTAGACAAAAAAGATTTAAAATTATACATAAATAAAAAATCACGTATATTATTTTTAAATCCAAATATTTTAAAGATATTTATACTTGAATTTCAAATTCAAAATTCTATCGCAATATATATATACACACACAACACATATCTTATTTGTTTTTGAAAAAAATTCAATCTAATTCACAAATTAATTATAGAATTTATATTAATTACTAAATAAGATTTGGTTCGAAAACAGGATCGTTACAACTTGCCACGCTCACGCATTTTGAGCTCGAACTCGAGCTCAGAAACTTGCGATAAAAGCATCCCATGCCTCACTCGAGAATCTACTGCCTTGCTTTGGAAGTGAACAACACTTCGCCCTTAATTCCCATTTCGATTTGAACGAAGATCCCACTTTTTTTAATAGAACAAAATGAATCTGATTTCGTTCGAGAAGAGGAAATGACTTCGGTTAGAAAGAATGAAGAAGAATAAAATTTCGAATGAGAGGAATCGTTTTAGTCTGCCATTTCTTTAGGAATGAATTTGAATCAAAGAGATAGAGCGGCCATTGTTTTATTTATCCTTTTTTTTCTTTCGGTCTGAGCTTCCTTTATTATTATTTTTTTGAAGACGTGTGTTAAATTGAAGGACAAGTGTTTGAAAAGGCAACTACGTGTTGAATTACAGTGTTTTGTTTTTGACAGGTCACAATTATAGAATTTTAATTTTAATTTGAATTTAAATGTCTCGAAATCGAGCTAAAAATCTCAATCTCCTATCGAGTCATGCTGCTAGGCGTTTATAATGTTATGCCCCTATTATGAACACGATGTAAAAGGTTTCGAGTCCTAATTCGGTCGTATGGAGAAGATAGCTTTTGGGACCCAGTTATTATATTAAATTTCGATATAGATTTCAGCGCGTTTACCTATCGTTCGATCATACGACAACTCCAAATAGTACAAAAATTGAATTCTGATAATAAAACACTATTACGGATCCAATGGAACTAGTTTCGTCGAAATCCGAGACTGTGCCTCAAATGGCTATTTTTAAATATCAATTGAAACAATATTTTTTTTAAAACTTAACAAAACACTTCCAAATTCAATTCTAAGCTTTCATTATCTTCAGTACTATTAATATAAATTTTATAAGCCTTCAACTTATTATTAACAATCCCATAACTCCTGATTCAACAATTTTCCCTACTTCCAATTATTAAATTCAATGTTTAAATTATCCAATAAATAGTGATATTTGAAATTCAAGTTAGAAACTAACATTCAAATATTTAAAATCAATTAAATATTTCAATTTCAAATTTCTAGAAATTCTGGGTCGTCACATTCCTCCCCTTTTAAACAAATTTCGTCCTCGAAATTACTAGTTAAGAAGAATGATCCAGAACCCGCTAACTATTTTCCCAAGCCAAATACTTTTTAACAACTCCCCACACCAAACAGTTTTAACAACACCCAAACAAACTTTATATCAAAGACACTATCGCTCTTACTAACTTCCTAAATTCATCTATAAGTTCCAAACAATAACACTTACATAACCATTTCAAATTTTAATTTAAAACCAAATTTTAAATTATCAAAATTTCTTCAAAATTTTTCTAACTCCCTAAATTTTCGAAAAATTTCACCAGCTTCTCCTTTGTGCGGTTAGCTCGATACGACTACAAAATTGCCTCTACGGGCCCCCAAATTCAAAAAGAAAACAAAAACCAAGTGGCTAGATCAGAAAATCATCAAATTTCATAAAAAAAATTTAAATACATACCTTTTTTGTCGAGCAATTCAATTTATCTTTTGAATTCAAAACATAGTTTTCTTTTGCTTTTTAAATACCTGTAGACTACTTAGCAATAATATCCAATCACAGCATTCAAAATCATTTTATACATTTCTTTACAACAGTTTCAATATCTATTCCCTCCAAGCCCGTACGATGCACATATATCATCCATACGCAATACCAAATTCGATCGCTCACTCGATCACACAATTTCACTTCCAAACTAGTATCGTCCACCCGACTTCCTAGTGCGGACACAGATCTGAATTGTTGATCAGAAACCGTCATTCCCCTTGCGTAGTCCTAAACTATGATAGAGAAAATTTCAGAACCAATCAAAAATCCATATCCAGGGTTTGCCGTCGAAAATCGAGTGAAAAAACCCAACTTGGATCAATAAAATTATCTCGAAATTCTATGCTCGAATTTGGATTAAATCATTATGCGAATAAAATAATATACATACATCCTACGTATTTATCTCAATTGATTATTAGCTATATCAATTTTATTTTTATTCGTATTTATTTCGATTGCTATTCACTTATCCACACTTATTCCATTCCACAACTTTACTTAGCCTTTATTCAACATTAACTTAGAATATTCTCCCAATACCAAATTTTACTTCAGGATTTCACCATTTCACCATTTCTTAAGACTATATATTCCTTATATTTATTTTCATTTCACCACTTAAGCTTCCGTATCTAATTTCATTTAACTGAATTTCCAATTCCCTTTCTGAATTCAATTCGCATTTCATTTTTAAATACTGAATTCAATTCATCTCATCTCAAACCATATTTAATTAATCATTTCTTTAATTAGTTCCACTTCTTAATTTATTTTAAATCCTTTGTTTTATTTAGTCCAACTTGACTAACTTTTCCATCTCTCACAATTCAAAATGAATTCCAACGTTCAGTTTCAATTTCATTTACTTACAAATGTAAATTCATTTGTTCATACACAAATTTATTCCCAACTTAGTAAATTTATTTTAATGACCATTTCACTTAGCTTACTTAGATTTATTTCCTCAAATTCACCTTTATTTAACTAGATTCAATTACATTCCGATCCAATTCAAAATTTTAAACTTCTATAAGTACTCCAACTTATTTGTATTCCATTTACAAATCTCTTCCAACTTACTTCATTTAATTGGTTTACTTCACTAGCTTATTTTGCTTTCATACTTATTTTAATTTAACTCTTCTTAAGTTAAATTTTATTCTAAAAAAATTTCAAATTATATAAGTCAAATAAGATTCCAGAGTTTTAAGCCTTTACTTAAACATTCAAAATCAATTTTGAAAACATATATATCCAAATTAATTTATTTCAAAGATCAAACACAATTTTTCAAACAAATACCAATTCATAATACCCAGGTAGCAATCCCGCTCTTGGAAACTCGAAAATGAACATCGATGATGTTGCAGTCATCACCGAAATTATTTTCCAGCGACTGAAAAGAGTTCAATGCTTTATCTCTTTAAAAACATTTTCCAAATATTTTTAAATTCCGAATCTCCCTAGATTTCATATCCAATTCAAAAATATTTCCCAAATAATATCACTATTATTCATTCAAAACCTTTGAAAACCATTTTCAAACCCAAAGGAATTTAATTTCCAAAATTTCATATTTCAAATCCTTCCAATCTATATTTAAACATTACTCTGGAATTTTATTTCAATTTAAAAATTACGTTTATAATCTACATTTTCAAATTCCATTTTGTTATATAGTTATTTCCTTAACTTTTGTTTATAATTTTCAATTCTTATTCAATTTCCACTTAACAATGATAATAATTTAGCATTATCATCTTCTAACAATCAAGCAACCATATATAACTATAATAGTTTATGGAAAATGATTTCTTTTATATACAAAAATAATTTGGGTAAAATTATTTCATTTACCCTATTTTAAAAGTGTCGGCTTATCTTGTTTAAGAGCTTAGAAACCCCTATCGATGACGTGGCGTCCCACATATCGACCAGAATTCATAAACATTCAACCGGTAAGTTAACACAATATAAAAACAATTTTGTATTCACTAACAAATACGCGCTTATATCTATTAATACACTCAAACTCATTCTAGAGTTCTACGGACTCTTTCTATTTAGTAATCCCCACCAGAGCCAGGGTTCTCGCTTAACCTTCAGCTTTGATACCACAATGTAACGATTTGATTTTTCAATGCCTAAAAATCGACATCAATACGTCCGAACAATCGAATGTCGAAAAACAGACCGTTAGGGTTAAAGAAAAAGGAGGTGGAAGAAGAGAAAACAAAACAACAACAGAATCTAACCATCGCAGTGAAATACAATATAATAGATAACTGATCTTTGCACAAAAGAAACTATATCTGTTTTATATATTACATCATCAGAGTATATCAAAATTAAAACAATTACTGGACATTTATACTAAGTTGTCCTCACAAAACCCGACTATACAACTTTCACTGCACGGCGAAATATAAATCTACGGGAATACGCCTTGTCATCCAACTCGTCTCTTAAGCTCTACAGCATTCCATCCAAATCTATACTCTATAATACTCGGTCTGACCCGAGCATTATAGTTAAATAACACCCGAGTCAGTTTGGAAAACCAACGTGAGAAAACACACTCAATTGGATTATTAAATTTTTCGAAAATCCTTTGAAATTAAAGGTATCTCGTAAGACCATGCCACAAATAAACATGTCGAGTTTTAACCTTACAATAACCAAACATTTTTTTATCAAATCCGTCTAATATATAATGGTTTCTATAGAAAGTAAAATAGAATCTAGCTAAAATGCTTCCATCTCACGTTTCAGCAAAGTTGGGCACAATCAAAACCATACAGACGCTTATTGGAGAATGGATTCCATACAATGGCAGGGCTATTGGGGTACCACCCGTCATAGTGCGTGGTCTAGATCACCATATCGAGGATCCACCTTGATCCCCTGCAACACAAGACTGGAGCTACCCCTTACTGGATAGTCCGAATAAGATCATCCTGCGGTTGGGATCAGGAACCGCGCACACAGCCGAATAAAGTGACCTCTAGACAGGGATGACCTTACCCTAATTGGTTGCTACCACTTAGCCTTGTGTGCATCTCCCCTGTTTTAGCCGTTCTCGGTTGATGAGGCTCGAGGCTATGCGTTACCTTTTTAGCACACATTTTCTTAGAATGCTCACCATCCACATGATGATGTTCTAATAGCATTCTTCCATACAAGTTCGTTCCAGGTCCTAACGGAACCGGAGGCACTACTTCTACTACATCCATTTTGGAATCACCCTCAGGATTAGTAGCAATTAGCCCTTGCACTTCACTGCTCCATCATCGACTCCAAGCTCTTGTCTTCCTTACGAAAACGTTCAAAGTAGATCGATGTGGTTTTCGAAAAATTAATCTCGATCCCGATCTCTTCGAAACGATCAGCACATTAGCAAATATTGATAGTCGGTTATTTAACTATCAAACAACATTCACAAACGATCATCGGGCCTTAATAATTTCCCATATTATTTATTTTAAAATACCTTCTCATGATATATCTCTACACTTCGACCCTTTTGAAAATTAGTTTTCAAAACACTTTTTCTCTTGCGGAATAACTTTCCACCCAATTTGTTTTATTTCCACTAAAAATCACCTAGCTTTAATACTTTAAATTTTAAAATAATTTGAATCAATTTATCCAAAAATAAGTACTTTAAAATACTTAAAATAAGACTATTTAAAATACTTTATTTAAAATACTTTATTTAAAATACTAGTTATGAAATTTTAAAATAATATCTCGTGTAAAACTTAAGCCAAAACTAAATTTAAAATAAAAGTTATTCTATAAGGTATAAACATTATATAATTATCCTTTAAAACTTAATGCTAGTTAAACCTTTAAAATAATTACTACTATAATTAATTTAAATAACATTTACTTTAAAATTCTAAAATAATTTAAAATAATAAAATTTCTCTAAAAACATTCTTTTAAAACCACTTTAAAACCTCTAGCTTATAGTTGGAAATCTTTCTTTGAAAATATACTCAGCTTTTTGGGGAAATTCACTTTCCTTTCCACACTTTTTAAAAATAAACCACTATATATTTTTAAACAAATCACCCTTTCCTTATAAATTCTCATTGTGTTAACCCAGATTTTGAACATCTGTTAATTGCATAATTAACTGATTTTATACTATTGTGATACTGATTTCATTTAGTTAAAAAAATGAAATTTGATAAATAAATATGTAAATAGATACATGCAAAACTTATCATATGGTAGCTATTTTATTTTTATACATACATTTATGAGTATAAATGAAACTTGGATTAGAAAATTCAAAGTAATATCTTGGGAATAAAATTGCAACTAGTATGTATAAATATTTGGTTATTAATGAAGTATATACTTGGGTTTCATATTTTTTTTCTTTTTAAAGTTACATAAGTATAAATAAAGAAGAAATGTGTTAATGGGAATATATAAGAATAAAACACTAATGATAAAATTAAGTAAAATTATAAATATAAATAAATAAAGACATAATTCATATTAATAAAAAAATATAAGTAAAATAAAATTTAAGTTTAGACACTTGTAAACATTTAATTATTGCTTTTGAAAAATGTAAAATATGATAACATGTTAAACTTTGTATCATGCAAAAAATAACAAATGGCAATATAGCTTTTTCTTTTAAAAATTAATACAATAATATGAATAAGTGAGAAAACTGGATTCCAGCTAAAACTTCTCAATCCTCTTCTTTCTTCTATAATTAAAAATAAATAAACAAATCAAATATCAACAACCTCAGCATAAACCAAAATCAAACTGTTTCAACCTGATTCAAAGAGCAACTCAATAAGAAAATCATCAAACAAGCTCCATATCAGATCAACAATCAAGTTATAATTCAAAAATCAAGCCGCAATTTCAAAATTTTCTTCCAAACTTTCTCTGTACTTTCTATTTTCATTTCCAGGTGAGTAAACATCACCTTCTGCCAAACTTATTTTTGTTTATCTTGATGATTGTGATAACGTTTTTTAGTAAGGTTGTGGCATGGTAGCATGGATAGATTAAAGCTCTTGCATGTATAAAAAATTTAATTACAGTGAATATATGTATATAGCCTATTCCTCTGTATATACAAAAATAGTGAGTAAATATATATACATATTTAAAAGCTTAAAATGGATTAATATTGTAATGCATGTGTTAATTCTGTAATTAAGGATGTAGGTATGGATTTCATGGCTGAATTTAAACAGGATTATAGTTTAAAGTTGCAATCCTGTTCATGAACTACAGACTCATGAACCACTAAAAATTCAAGTTCTCTTTATACAATTGTATTTAGGCTTTGATTCCTGAAAAAAATGTTGATAACAATGTAATATCAAGTCTAAAAATGGTTGCCAGAATTTTTATTTAGTAGTTAAGTCAAAAATGAGAAACAACAATAAGAATTTTTTTATAAGATAAAAAATCTATGACTATGATTTCATGATTGGATTTCGTGGTTGGATTCGTGTTGGAAAACGATGAATTTAGTTATAGGATTTGAAATTTTTAAGTTTGTTTATGTTGAGGAATTATAGGTTGAACAGATCTGATACTCCCGTCGAATTTTTACGATCGGTGTGATGATCGTTGACGAGATCAATAGAGAGGATAGCGGGTAGATTGGAGGTTGTGGGAAAATGGCGGAAGGGTCCAAAGATCATCGTGGCGGCGACGTGATGGGGTTGTAGGGTTTTACCGCCTGTTGGGTTCGTCGGCATGTTTGAGTCGATTTCTCCAACGTGGATGCTTCGGGATTGATCGCAAGTAGGGGAACGGGTGCGTGGGCCTTTGAAGGAGAGTTGGTCGGAGTAACGGAACTCCTGGTGGCTGGAGGTGGCCGCACAGGGAGATTTTTGGTTGATGGTTCGTGACTGGTTTGGGTTCACTCAGGACCGATCTTGTTTCGTGTTCGAATTGAAGTACTGATGGTTGAAATTAAGTTGGGAGGTCAGGGTCGACTTGCGGCGGAGGTATCGACAATCGAAGCGGTGATCGGTGACGTGTGCACATGCACAGAGTTGTCGCGTTTCTATGTTGCTGAACTCGGGTAAGTGCTCGGGAAAGAAGCATTGTCGCTCGAGTTGGGTTTCGAGTTTTGCGTGTGTATTTGTTTCCAAAATTTAAGTTAAACTAAAAAAAGAGTGAGAAAGTAAATACTTGGGTCTGAACTCGAGTGTATACCTGGTTGGACCCGAAGTAAACGAGGACAACAGTTTAAAATTTTATAAAGACATGTTTTAAAATTTTAATACATAAATCAAATTTCCTTTTATAATTGATGTTTTAAATACTTGGTTTTTAGGATAAGTGGTATGTTTTGTTTAACTTAAATTTATTAAGTTAAATTCTTAAGTTATTTTTAGACTTAATGAAATATATAATTAAGTAGTTTATTAAGAGGTAAAACGTTTAAATTTATGTGTTAATCATAATTAAGTAATTGATAAAGGTAAATGGGTTATCTTAAAGGTAATTCAGATTTTTGATAATTAATGATTAATTAAATTAATAAAGTAATTGAAGAGAAATTAATTTATTAATTGATGATTAAGGATAATCACTAAAAGAATGTGATTAAGTATAACTACTTAATAAAATTTATAAAGTCAAAATTATTTAGTGTAATTAATTTAAGAATTAATTAATGTAAGAAATTAAGAGATAGTTAATTATTGAATATGATTAATTACGAGTAATTAATGAATATGATTAATTAAAGATTACTTGTTAAATGTAATTAATTAAAAGAGTAATTAGTGAAAATAATTAGAGGATCATTTATTAACGAGAGTGATTAGAGGTTAATTATTGTGAATGGTTAAGAATAACTAATGTAATTAATTTAAGGCTAATTACTTAATGTAATTAGAGAATGATTAATCAAGGATGATTAATTGAGAAAAATAATTAAAAGTGGTTAATTAATTGGTTTGTGATTAATTAATGTTAAGTAAGCACGATTAAAGGTAATCTAGAAATTAAAGTTGGATTTAAGTTGAGACTGAACATCTGATTTAACTTGTTATGGATGATTGAATGGTATTGAATGATTAGATTTATATCTAGTCTGATAGCTTGTAATGTATTGTGTTATGCTATGATGGTTGAACTGTGATATTGTGAGTTGTCTATCGATAAATGATTTGCTGTGATAATGATACCCTGTATTAAAATTGTTTTGCTTAAACTGGAATTAAAATGATATTGGATTCAAATAGACCGGGGTTGGGTATCAGTAAATACCCGAAACCACTTCGATTTGTAATCTTCAGTAATTCTTTTTAAATTTAATATTGTTAGCACCAGAATTGGTCACAAACACCCTTAAGAGAGATTGTGTAGAGAGATTAATGAAGAAAGTAAATTAAATAGAGGATAATATGCAGATTTAAATGCAGAAAGTACGAACACCAGATTTATAGTGGTTCGGCGTAATTGCCTACGCCCACTTTGAGGTTAATCTTTATTGCTTTTCTCGATAATCGATTACAGATACAATTCATAAACCCACTATATTGAATACAATTGCTTAACCAAAAAGATAAGTCTGGAATGAGTCTTGAATGCGGCAGAGTCTCTCAGGTGTTCTTGAAAAAAGGTCCCTTTCACTGTGCCCCTGCCCTTCTATTTATAGACGAAGATGGGTTGGACTTCCCTCATGGGCTTAGGAACAAGGTACCTCGGCCCATAGTAGGTGACTTTTGTGCACCGGGCCAGGCAGGCCAAACGCTCTTGCTTTGGCTTAGGCCTGACAACTTGCTAATACCTCTAGTCTGCACCGTGCCAGGAATGCCGAAACATGTCGATTGCATCAAACTCTTATACCTCCAGGATCTTCTTGGTCAGAATCTTGTCTAGTGCTAATATTAATATCTTCACCTGTCGTTTTGTAACCGGCCTAAGGTGCCGGGTAACACTTGTCCCCCAAAGTGTGTCGTGTGAAGCAACATGACATGCTTTGAATCAACGAGTATTCCTTGTTTACAGAAAGAAATCCATCATGTTTCCTGAATATTCATTATTCTTCAACTTTATCCTCTCAAGGTTTCATAACCTTCTTTGGTCCTCATGACGCTTGGTCAAGTCCTAATATATCCAGGGTTGTAGTTCATCAGTGGCCATCCATGTCCGGTTCTATAGGGCCAATAAGCATCGGCTAATTGATCCAGTCTTTTCTTAGTAACCTTAAGTGAGAATTCAATTCCCTATTGATTTCAAGAAGTCGAACTTTTTTCGGATGTACACATGCATGTTCGAGTACATGTTCTTGCCATTGGCTGTCGGATGTGTTTTATATGCTCATAAGTCGTCGCCAATTCCATCTAGTTTAATTGCAATTCAATTGCGATTCCTTGTTTGTATTTTCTCAAAGCAGTAAGCAAGGGTGAATGGATTAAGGCCAGTCACGGACCTATGGGTAGTTCTATAAGCCCATAGTGTTGTTGGGAGTTCATCCATCCATTTGCCTCTAGTCTTTTCCAAACGCTTTTTCAATATGGATTTGATTATTTTGTTCACGGCTTCCACTTGTACATTGGCTTTCGGATGAGCAACTGCTGCAACCTTTTTCTCAATGCCATATTTTTGGCAAAATTCCTTGAACTCCTTGCTTTCGAATTGAGTTCCATTGTCTATAATGATAGTTCGTGGCCAAAACGGCATATAATATTTCGTACACGAAATTAATGACCTTTTTGGTGGTGATAGTGGGCAAAGGCTCTGCTTCTGTCCACTTAGTAAAGTAATCGACCGCAATTATCGCGTATTTCATACCATCTTTGGATATGGGTAAGGAACCGACTATGTCGATCCCCTATATTGCAAACGGCCAGGACTAACCATTTGTGTGAGTTCCGTCGGCGAAGCTCTTGGGACTTTTGCATATTTCTGGCATTTGTCACATCTCCTCACATAGTCTGCGGCACCCCGATTTACAATCGGCCAATGGTATCCATAGCGGAGGATTTTCTTTGCTAACATCTGCCCCCAGTGTGGCCATCGCACTCTCTTTCATGGACTTCCTTCAGGACTAGTTTTATCTCATCATGGGCAATGCACCGGAGTAAGGGGGTCGAGAATCCCCTCTGATACATTACCCCATCTTGCATTACATAACGCGAAGCCTTACCAATGACTTGTCGTCTTTTGCTCCTTCTTTCGGGCATGACCCCGTGTAACAAGTACTGCTTGAATGGGGTCATCATGATTCCTTCTTGATTTCTGTTTCTAACATGAAATCTACCTCCATCATATTTATGCTCGGAACATGTAAGGTTTCAACGGAAAACAATCCCATCTGCTGCGCATTGCCAATGCTTGCTAATTTTGCCAACGAATCGGCTGCTCTGTTTTGCTCAGGGGGACATGCGAGATATCATAATATTGCAGATTTACTAGCAGCTCCTGAACCCATACAAGATACAGGGCAAGTCTTTGTCCCTTTACTTGATAGTCTCCCCGCACTTGGTACACCACCAGTTGTGAGTCACAAAAGATTTCAACCGATTTTACTCCCAGTTCTTTGATAAGTCTCAAGCCAGCAATCAATGCTTCATACTCGGCTGCGTTATTTGTTTCTGGGAATTCAAGCTTTAAAGCATAACAAACTGATTGGTTTTCAGGAGTCACAAGAACTATGCAAACCACGAACAACGGTCATTAGATGCCCCATCGGTGTACATCTTCCACCAAACGGGAGATATGACATTGTGGTCGTTTGAGTCGTCTGACACAATGAATTCAGCAATGAAGTCGCTAGTGTTTGCCCCTATATGGCCCTTCATGGAAGGTTGGTAATATCGAACTGACTTAACTCGATATTTCATTGTAACATCCTTCCAGAAGTTTTCGGTCATTGGAGTACCTGTCGCAAGGGTTGATCAGTGTAAATACTGATTGAGTGTGCCTAAAAATATGGGCGAAGCTTGCGTGATGCAATCACTAAGCAATAGGCAAATTTCTCGATCTTGGGATAATTTCTTTCTGCCCCCGTCAGACTTTTACTAACATAGTAAACTGGCTTTTGAACTCGGTCCTCTTCGCGAACCAAAGCCGTACTGATGGCATGCTGGGATACTGCCAAGTACACATACAACATTTCGTGGTCTATTGGTTTCGATAGCACCGGGGGACTTTCCAAATGCCTTACCAGAGCTTGGAATGCTTCCTCACAATCAGATGTCCACTCGAAATTCCTCTTTCCTTTCTTTATCACATCAAAGAAAGGAATACACTAGCATAGCTGACTCCCCTTCTCGCAGAGCTGCCGACCCCTCCTCCTCGCCTTCAATGATGTTCGCCTCCTTGTCGCCAGATCCCAAACCTAGCCGACCACCTGATCCATCATCTCATGCCCTGGAAGCTCCGCCAGGCTTCCCCTCTCTAGTAGATCTTCCTCCATGTGATAATGATGGCTTCAAAACCGTTGTATCTCGTAAATGGAAAAGAGCGATGAATACCCATCCTAGAGTTGGTAGCACGACAAACGCCCCTTCTCAACTAAAAGGGAAAAACCCTAATCGACAACAAGATCTCAATCAGCGCATATCCATGAACAATGATAGTCAATCGCCACAATCTGACGTCAGAACCGCTACTACTAGATGGAACTTCTCTACCACTGCTAGTCGGGCGTGGAGCGAAGTGGTTAAAGGTAATAATATACCTACTGTTGTTCCTCTAAAATTCTACCAACCGCGCGAATTGAATTCCGTTCAATGTGCCAAAATGTCGGATGAGGTCGTTCTAAAAGCAAAAAAACAGTGGGATAATGCTATAGTAGTATATGTAGCCGGGCCTAAACCATACTATCCTTTTTTCAAAGACTATATTCATAGAGTCTGGAAGCCTACCGCTGAATTCTCGATTTATTCAAAAGAAAATGTTTTTTATGTGATAAAATTCAACAACAAACAAGATTGTGATAATATTCTGGAAGGAGGCCCATATTTATATAATAAAAAGTTGATGATGATGAAGAGATGGTCTTTGGGAATGCAATTAAACGAAAAACTCCTGCATTCTATTCCAATATGGATTCGTCTTCCTAATCTTCCCCTAGACTACTGGACAGAGGAAGGGATTAGCCGTATTGCTTCAGTGCTAGGCGTCCCAATTAGACTGGATAAATTCACGGAAGGTATCATCAAAATTGCGTACGCAAGAGTATTAGTTGAGATCAAAAACTCCTTTAACTTCCCCTATAAAATTCCTATTATAACTAAAGAAGACAAACTAATATGGCAAGAAGTGGTATACGAATGGAAACCATTGAAGTGCACAAACTGTTCTAGCTTTGGTCACAATGAAACTCGCTGCCAATTTCATAAAGCTTGGAATCCAAAAGCAAATGAGAAGCACACATCGGAAGCAGAAGCTGACATGGTCATTGACGAAGATGGAAATAATTTGAATCAAAATGAAAGCAAGATGGAAAAAACTCAAACTTGCCAGCCCATTTCCAATATGATTACAGATCATGTAGAAATAGAACTTCCAGTTGAACAGCACCTCACTCAGACAGATATAAACATAACAGATCAAAACATGCCAACTGAAGATATAAACGTCCGTCCCAATACAGTCAGTTCGAATGTTAATACAATTGTTACTCAGAACTCTCCGAACAAAGAAAATAACTATAAAATACAACAAAGGGACACAATCGCAGAAAACAATCAGGCCCAGACAAATAACTCCACTGAGGAATGCTCTGACATGGTTACAGGAGCTGGCTCTATAGGTAAAGACTCCTTTTCTACTTTCAACGCCAAACAATGCCACACAAGGAAAACCAGAACTGATGAGGCCCTATTCGAATTCAAAGCAACAACACAAACTGACGTGGTAGACAACCCTGCTTGGACATCCAAGGTTAGTCAGCTTAAAGGAAAAAATAAAATTTCAAAGAAAGCAAAATTACAAGGGAATGCTACCTCCCCAGAAAACAGTAGCAACACTGAAAGTCTTTAATTGATGGAGTTCCTATTCTGGAACATAAGGGGCATGAATGCCCATGCCAAACAATTGGAAATCATCAATCTCATAAACAGTAATAGATTTTCTTTTGTTAGTATACTAGAGAATAAACTATCTCTAGATAGCATTGAAAAATTTACGAATAAAATTCACCCTAAATGGAAATCCTCTCACAACATTTCAAATGACCATAAGAGTCGCATTTTAATTCTTTGGGATTCGACTCACTGGTCTTCCATTATTTGCCACACGAATTAACAGTATCTATCTTGCATCCTACATAATGCAAGTGGTTTTAGCGTAATATGTACATCCATCTATGCATTTAATGAGGAATTAAGGAGACAAGATCTATGGAACTACATCTACGATCAATCTCTGAAAATTAATCTCCCTTGGATAGTGGCAGGAGATTTCAACGCTATCTTAACCTCTACTGATAGATTAAATAACGGCATACACAATGAAAAAGGTGAACAGAATTTTTTGGACTGTATTAACAAATCAAATCTCATCGAACCAATTTTCTCAGGAAACCATTACACTTGGAGAGGAGGTCTCAATTTCTCTATACACAGCAAAATTGACTGGGTTTTTGTAAATAAGTTATGGACAGACAAAATAAGTCAATTTGGCATAAACTTTGGAAACCACTCTATTAGCGACCACACCCCTATAATGGTTAAATTTGCTCAGTTAAGAAGAGATAAAAATCCCATACCTTTCAAATACAACAACGCGTGGCATCTGCAAAAGGGTACCAACAAACAGTTCAGCTGGCATTGGAGCAAGAAGAAACAGGTAACCATATCTACATCCTCCTCTTTAAAATTAAAACTGCAAAGAAAGCTTTGAAAGCCTGGACATCAACAAAATCAATTTAAACTCTCAACTGGAAAAATTAAAAGAGGATGCAAACAATATATACAATCAACTAGTCCGAGACCCTCTTAATATCAATATTTCAGAAGAGTATATTGGCAAAAACTCTCAAATACATGAAATAATGAGATGTATTGCAGTTGAAAATTTACAAAGAATGAAAATTAATTGGCTAACGAAAGGAGATAAACCAACTGAATTCTTTTTCTCCAAAATCAAACCTATGAAAACAGGTAGGAGGAATAACCCTATTCTCAATAACCAGGGGGTTTGGTCTTCAGCATCAAAAAGTATAGCTACTCTAGCTATCAACTATTTTTCAAATCTTTTCAGTATGCCAAACACCACATTTCAATTTCCAAACATAACTTGCAAGAAAATCCTGTCATAAAATGCAAAATATGATTTATGTAGACCCTTTCACTTAGAGGAAGTGAAAAGTGTGGTTTTTCAAATAAATGACAATAGCTCCCCTGGCCCTAATGGCATTAACTCCAAATTTTACAAACTCCACTGGGAACAAATCAAAAATGATATATGCAATGCTATGAATGGCATTCTCCATTCTAGGAAAATCATTAAAGAGATCAATCATACGTTTATATGCCTTATTCCTAAAACACCAAATGCAATAGACATGACTGACTTCAGACCGATATCTCTATGCAATGTGTTGTATAAAATTCTAGCTAATCTTCTCTGTAATCGTATGAAAAGATATCTAGATAACCTTATCTCATACAACCAAAATGCTTTTATTCCTGGAAGAATTATCACTGAAAATTCTCTTATGGCATATGAAATGATCAGAAGTTTCAACAGGAAAAACTCAAACAACTTATGTCTGAAAATTGATTTGCATAAGGCATATGATAGAATCAATAGAGAATTTATTCATCATATGCTGATCTCAATGAATTTCCCTTCCCAGTTTGTGAAACTCATTTATGAATGTATACATACTCCCACTTTTACGGTTCTAGTAGAAGGCTCACCTTAAGGGTTCATCAACAGTTCTAGAGGCCTTAGACAAGGCGACCCCCTCTCCCCGTATCTATTTGCCATTGCTATGGAGCTGTTAACTATAAAATTTGACATGGAATTCTTCAAAGGTAATATAAAACCCATATATCAAACAGAACCAATGATAACACATCTGATATATGCAGATGACATCCTGATCATGTCCAAAGCATCTATTGAAAATGCCACATGTATCAAGCAGATTTTTCAAGAACTAAACTGTACTGCTGGTCTAGAATTAAACGGCAACAAATCTACGCTATTTTTTAGTAAAGGTGCCACAAACAAAATTCAAATAGCTAGCATGCTAAACTTAAATATGGGTAGACTGCCAATAACTTACCTGGGCATCCCTTTATCATATAATAAACTAAAAGCAAGGGATTTTGGAATGCTGATAGATAAGATAAATAAAAAGTTTAGCCAATGGCAGAATAAAATGCTTAACATAAGTGGAAGAGCTGAATTAATAAAGAATGTCATTCACCCTATCATTCAATTTTGGCTGCAATTCACTCACCCTCTAACAGTTATTCAGAGAATAAATTCACTGTGTGCCAATTTTTTATGGAAATCTAAATCTCATAACATGTGCTGGGAAGATGTATGCAAAACTAAGAGTGAAGAAAGCTTTGGGATAAGGAAAATCGAAGACTTATCTAAAGCAGTGGCTGTTAATCTCTTATGGAAATTTATCAATGGTGAATCACTATGGGCTAAATGGACAAACAACAGATATAATAAAAAAGATAACTTCTGATCTACTGCTAGCAAATCATCTGATTCTTTCGTTTGGAAAACAATACTTCGTGCTAGACAGTGGTGTAGTGGTCTCATTAACAGGAATATTGTCAATGGAGAAACAACAAACTTATGGCTAGACCCCTGGATCAATGGAATCACACTTCTCAATGTAATTGGTGAAAGGAACATGGATGGGGCTAATCAGTATAATGCAAAAGTCTCTACGCTCATATCTAATAATAACTGGAAACAAAACATGAATAATATCCCTACTCAAGTTCATGATATCATCCATAATATAAACATCCAAACGTACAGAGAAAAGGACTATTGGGTTTGGTACCTAAATAGCAATGGAAAATGCTCTATGAAAACAGCATGGAATCATATCAGAAACAAACACATAGAACATTTTTGGACCAAAATTATTTGAGATAAGGGATGCGCGCCAAAAATGTCTATATGTTCTCTCATGGCCATACAAAACAAACTAAACACTCTGGTACGTGTGAGCAGATGGAACCATAATGTAGACCAACAATGTACTTTGTGTTCAGCTGCAGTAGAAAACAGAGATCGCTTATTTTTTCAATGCCCATATTCGAGAAAAATCCTATTCAACATTATGCAGAAAATCAATGTTAATTGTAACCAATCTAGTGACCTTTATTACATCCTGGATTGTATCAAGCAAAGACAAGAAAAGAACAGTGCTCTAAGACAAATCACCAATATTACTTTCACTTCCCTGATCTGGAACATATGGTGCGAAAGAAACAACAGAGTTTTCAGAGGAACTGAGATGCCAGAGGATGTCAGAACCACCCTAATCGTACAAGATGTTAGGATTCTAGTGCAATATACTCTGAAAAAACAAGTGTTAAGTTCGGAAATGAGACTTATCTTGAATAACCTGGACTTCAAAGAGAAACTTCACAAGCATCAACATCCGCCTTAAAGATCTCCTCGGTCGCGCTCCAAACTGCCTCTGCACTTGCCCCCTCTTCTCCATGCTATGACCTCTATACGAAGCAACGAAATTTTGGAACGATAAGTATGATATCGGATCTTAATTTCCCCATTCTTGATTTAGATCTTTGCCGCTGCTATCTTATCTTCATGCGTTCTACTTACCTCCTGTGTTGACATACCGCATTTTCAAGACGATGTCGCTGCCTTTTCTACACGTGTAGACTCTTTTATGGCTTTGTGTCTTTTGGCTTTTTCCTTTTGTAGTTAAATTTAATATGATTATTGGACAGGATGATTTTACGGATGGTTTTGAGTGTTTTTTTAAAGCTAGTTTTACTCCTCCATTTGTTCAACATCTTGAGCTCAATAATCATGTTTTTGTATTGTTAATATATGGAAATGATATGTACTCTTTTTCCTTGTAAGGTACCCATTTAGGTTAGGAGGTTACGAGGTTTTAATGAGGCATATCATGGAAATATATGCCTCCTTTTTCTTGTTAATAAAGTACCTTTTTCCACAAAAAAAAAAAGGAATACACTTGTCTATAGCTCTAGATATGAATCGACTCAGCGCAGCCACCTTTCCATTCAAGCTTTGTACCTGCTTTATAGTTTTGGGCACTTGTATGTCTCGGATAGCTTGAATCTTCTCCGGGTTAACTTTGATTCCCCGCACATTCACAACGAAACCCAAAAACTTTCCCGACGCTACGCCAAATGAACACTTTAAAGGACTGATTTTCATTCCATAATGTATGAATATATCAAACATCTCCGTTAGGTCTCGGATGTGGTCATTTGGCTGCCGTGGCTTTACGAGCATGTCATCCACATAGACTTCCATTGTTCTACCAATCTGGTCTTTAAACATTCGATTCACCAGACGTTGATAAGTTGCTTTCGTGTTTTTTAATCCAAAAGACATTGCTACATAGTAATATAGCCCCACATCTGTGACAAAACTAGTGTGTTCTTGGTCCGGAATATGCATCGGGATCTAATTGTATCCCGAATACGCATCCATAAAAGACAATAATTCGTGTCCGGCCGTAGAGTCGATGAGCTGGTTGATTCTTGGTAAAGGGAAACTATCCTTCGGGAATGCTTTATTCAGATCAGAGTAATCAACACAAGTTCTCCACTTTTCGTTTGCTTTCCTCACAAGCACAGGGTTAGAAACCCATTCAGGATAGAGGGCATCACAGACGAACTCATTGGCTTTGAGTTTGTCCACCTCCTCTCTGAGAGAAGCAAACCTCTCTAGGTCCATGCCTCTCCTTTTTTGTTTTACAAGGACGTATTTCGGGTCTATGTTCAACATATGACTCGCAATAGCGAGAGAAATCCCGCATATATCAGAATGTGTCCAAGCGAAAACATCTAGCTTCTATCGGAGGAAATCAGTAAGATCTTCGGCCAATGATGGGTCGAGTTGCGATCTAATCTTAAGGACTCGTGATGGGTCATCCCGGCTGACTGGTATGTCGATTGTCAGCTCAGCCAGTGCTGCATTCGTTTTCCTAGGTCCCCCATCATCATCTCTTAGATCTATGTCGCTATGGATCGCAGAATGCTGCCCGAGCCAAGGCTCGGACACTACTTGTCAATTGTCAGTGTTTTGGATGCGGACGGAGCTATCCACCTTGTCTGCATCTTGACTCCTAAACACTATATCGTCTGTCATCATGCGTTGTTGTTTTGTAGGGGTTCCATCTTCCACATTCAAGCAACATTCATGATCCGCATGCCTCGGGTTGGAGTGACAGTTAGTAGCCCGCTAGCTTAGGTATCGATTTAATGATTCTATCCCTAGGCATTCCTTCGGTCATAGCCTTGATTAGTTGTATATATTATATATAAGTTTCAATATTGAGCTATCGCAGCCAGTCTTTGGATGACCACGCGTCTGCTCCCAGTCTCGGGTTGATAAATGTACTGCACGGACAGTTGACTCTCGTCCTACCTATGTTTATATTCCCACCTAAACTTTGAAAACATAAAGTTGATCGATGAATAGTCGGTTCACATTCATGTTGCTTCTAGCTCATGCTCCCAGGTCAGGGGCATATATACCAATAAGTAGGAAGGTCAGCCATGCCCACTTTAGCATTACTCTCTTTCCCGTTGAATCGAGGATCAGGTCAGTCGATGGGAGACGGGGTCTCGCATATCTTGGATTTTATCGTGGTGTTTCATTCCAAAAGGAATATTTCGATGCTTCGTCAGTTTTAGGGCGTAATTTGGACACTGGATGGCCATCCACATGCACTTTGGTTCATGTTCTGTAATCAGGTCTCGGGGTAAAGTTGGCTACAAATGCAGTCGGGTCATGCCCATCCAGTTTCATACTCCTCCTAATGGATCGAAGGAGGGTGCTGGAGAATTTTTGACCAAGTCTTCATGGTTTACTCTCCTTTCCACACTCTGGAGGTCATAGTTTTTCAAAAAACATCCCAGTCACATTCGTATGTGCTTAGTGTGGATCAATATTGTCCCTCGATCTGAGGTATGATATAGACGGTTGCTCGTAGCTTTGGATGCCGTTTTGATTAGTTCTGTATTGAGGCCTCCATGTAGTCGTTGCCTTAAGTTATAAAGAATGCCAAGCTAGAGTTATAGTAAGCTATCATATTCATCTTTTAGTGATTTGTACCCCTGCTCCCAGCATTGATTTAGCCAGGCCACTAGTTGTATTGTCGAGCTCCATCCTTAGTGAGTTATTAATCCTCCTATCGATTTTAGGACGAATTTAGTGGAATAGAAAATGGTCGGAATCCACTCGTCTATCTGTCGATGTTTATACACCACTCTGCATTCTGGTGACTTAGTGTTATTCTCCCCTCGTTCGACACGCGCCCAATTTGTGTTCATGCTTCGGTCCACGCTTTGGGGACTTAAAGATTTGTCGAATGGTTTATGCTTTAGTCCATAGTTCGGGACACAGAGATTTTCGTCAATTCGTTTTTACTCTAGTCCGCATTCTGGGGACTGAGAGTATTGTAGTCCGCTTCAGGGACTTAGAGGTATTTATGTCATTTATACTCTAGTCCACGCTCATGGGACTGAGAGTACTCTAGTCCGCTTCAAGGACTTAGAGGTTCTTAAGTCGTTTATATTCTAGTCCGTACTCAGGTGATTAGGGTACTCTAGTCCGCACTCTGGGGACGTAGAGGTTTTTAATTCGTTTATACTCTAGTCCGCACTCAGCGGACTTAGAGTACTCCAGTCCGCACTCTGGGGACTTAAAGATTTTTAGTCGTTTATACTATGGTCCGCACTACGGGGACTTAGAGTACTCCAATCCGCACTCTGGGGACTTGAAGATTTTGAGTCGTTTATACTCTGGTCCGCACTCTAGGGACTTGGAGATTTTGAGTCGTATATACTCTGGTCCGCACTTTGGGGACTCAGAGTACTCCAGTCCGCACTTTGGGAACTTGGAGATTTTGAGTCGTTTATACTCTGGTCCGCACTATGGGGACTCAGAGTACTCCAGTCCGCACTCTGGGGACTTGGAGTTTTGGAGTCGTTTATACTCTGGTCCGTACTCTGGGTACTCAAAGTACTCCAGTCCACACTCTAGGGACTTGGAGATTTTGAGTCGTTTGGTCCGCACTATGGGGACTCAGAGTACTCCAGTCCGCACTCTGGGGACTTGGAGTTTTTGAGTCATTTATACTCTGGTCCGCACTCTGGGGACTCAGAGTACTCCAGTCCGCACTCTAGGGACTTGGAGTTTTTGAGTCGTTTATACTCTGGTCCGCACTCTAGGGACTCAGAGTACTCCAGTCCGCACTCTGGGTACTTTGGAGTTTTTGAGTCGTTTATACTCTGGTCCGCCCTCTGGGGACTCAGAGTACTCCAGTCCGCACTCTGGGGACTTGGAGATTTTGAGCTGTTTATACTCTGGTCCACCCTTTGGGGACTCAGAGTACTCCAGTCCGTACTCTGGGGACTTGAAGTTTTTGAGTCATTTATACTCTGGTCTACACTCCGGGGACTAAGAGTACTCCAGTCCACAATCTGGGAACTTGGAGTTTTTGAGTCATTTATACTCCGGTCCACACTCTGAGGACTCAAAGTACTCCAGTCCGCACTCTAGGGACTCAGAGTACTCCAGTCCGCACTCTGGGGACTTGGAGATTTTGATTCGTTTATACTCTGGTCCGCACTCTGGGGACTCAGAGTACTCCAGTCTGCACTCGACTTGGAGTTTTTGAGTCGTTTATACTCTGGTCCGCACTATGGGGACTCAGGGTACTCCAGTCCGCACTCTGGGGACTTGGATTTTTTTAGTCGTATATACTCTGGTCCGCACTCTGGGGACTTAGAGTACTCCAGTCCGCACTCTGGGGACTTGGAGTTTTTGTGTCATTTATACTCTGGTCCGCACTCTGGGGACTCAGAGTACTCCAGTCCGCACTCTGTGGACTTAGAGATTTTGAGTCGTTTATAATCTAGTCCGCGCTCTGGGGACTCAGAGTACTCCAGTCCGCACTCTGGAGACTTGGGGATTTTGAGTGAGAGCATTCGTATTTCCACTCTTTAATTTATATTTCATCTACCGTATCAAGGCTAATGTTGTCGAATAAACGATCGAACCACGTTTGCTCATGGAATAAGATTCTGCCCCCGGCGTGAGGGACGAAACTTGAAAAATGGACGGTCGATTCTCGTCCGCTTGGTGAATATAGCTCTTCCAATCAAGTCAAGGAAAGAGGTATATGACAGATGGTTGGATCACATCCATGCTGAGTTAGATAGTCAAATCTCACACAATTTGCTTTGTATCTCTTTCTAGAAAATAAGGATAATGGATTATTGAGTAGACATAGTAAGTTGCATATGTTTCAAGGTGCAGTTGTGTCTATGTATTGAGAGCGATGATTGACGAGTAGGTAATCCATCACAACTACTCCAAGTCGAGCTTTCGAATAACCTTTTGTGTTCAAGGTAGGATTTGATGTGTAGATGATCAAATCACGTCCACTCTAGACAGATCCTGACGTCACTGAGCTTCAAGAGGGGCATCTGTATTTTGTCGAACTTTGTTCTATGACTCGATTTGAGTGGATGATCGGGCCATGCTCATTCCAAGCCTTGCTTAGGTCTCCAAGTCAAATGTGGAGGTCGATGAATGTGAGGTCAGTCGTGTTCACTTTGTATTGGGCTCTGATCGAGATGAGCTTTTCAATATCTAATCCATAGCCCCAAATCAATGGCATATGGTTGATGATGAGCGATTGAATTATGCTCGTCTAGATGTAACTCCACACGTCCGATCATGGCCTGCGTGGATTCGTTGGCAACCAAATCCGAGTATAGTCACCTGCATCATTTTGAAAGTAGTTTAGTTCAAGCTAGTCGTAGTTCATAGAACAATTAAAATAGAAATAGATTTGGAAATAATTCAAAGAAGATTAGGATAAATCTCATTGATAAGTGAAGAAGCATCGTGTGCTCGCTATTCGACTTTTCCCCTGGCTCCTTTCAGAGGGATGTCGGCCTTCAGCAGTCTAATTTATATTCATAGCCCTTTATTAATAGGCATCAGATATTCGCTGCCCGCCATTCTGTAGGACTTGTACATACTATTGAAGCTTTCCTTTCCAGATCGGCTTTTCGATCACACCTCGGAGGTGTTTGTAATCGCCCGTGTTAGGATCAGTGAGCATCTGGGAATTTACGACATTCCCTTGATTTTCTTTAGACTTTGGTATACTCTCTCGAGGTTGGTTTCCAGTACCACTCCGAGTCGGGAGTCTTCAAGTAGAGGTTGTCAATTGAATCTTTCAAAGAGCATATGAGTCGAATTTTGAGGTCTTATTTTGTCTACTGGAATCAGCTTCCTTAGCCACTGGCCTTCATTGTTATTTTTCCTAGTTTGTTCCACCTCTCCTCACTTTGGTTTTGATTCATTTTATAACAGAAACAATTCATGGTCGCAGGAGGCTTTCCAGCTAACTAGCTGCCAAAATATATATGGAAGTCGACTTTCTTCAAATGCGATCACTGTGATATCCTTGTTAGCATTCAGAATAAATTGCTTAGAGCCAAACATTGGTCTGCTAGGAGTCACTTTAGGAGTATTGTTTGAGCAGCGGTTGCTTGTCCATTCCTTTGTTGTCGTTTAGAAGCTATCGCTAGATCGTCTATGCCCTGGTCGATCATGGGATGTAAGGGAAGTGGATAGAATGTTCTTTTATTAAGTTGAGTTTTGAGAAAATTTGGGTCTTACCCATTTTTTTTTTTGAAAATAGGGGTCGTATAAAAGACCGGTGTAACTTAAGTTTGGAATGGCCTGGATGCTGCTCGGCACAGGAATGCAGCTCGGTATGGATGCCGTTCAGCACAACTGGTTCAATCGGCATCCAAGCTCGTTCGGCTTCCAGGGACGTTTGGTACAACTGGGTCGTTCGGAATTCAAGAGCTTTCGGCATTCAAGGGCGCTCGACATTCAAGAGCGCTCGGCACGTATGTCGTTAGGCTTGGAGATATGGATCGGCATTCGGATGTTGCTCGGCCTGGAGGTATGGATCGGCCTGGAGGTATGGATCGGCATTCGGATGTCGCTCGGCCTGGAGGTATGGATCGACATTCGGATGTCGCTCGGCCTGGAGGTATGGATCGGCCTAGAGGTATGGATCGACATTCGGATGTCGCTCGGCCTGGAGGTATGGATCGACATTCGGTTGTCGCTCGGCCTGGAGGTAGGGATCGGCCTGAAGGTATAGATCGGCATTTGGATGTCGGTCGGCCTAGAGGTATGGATCGACATTCGAATGTCGCTCGGCCTGGAGGTATGGATCGGCATTCGGATGTGGCTCGGCCTAGAGGTATGGATCGGCATGGAGGTATGGATCGACATTCCAATGTTGAGGTATGGATCGGCATTCAGATGTCGCTTGGCCTGGAGGTATGGATCGGCATTCAGATGTCGTTCGGCCTGGAGGTATGGATCTGCATTTACATGTCGCTCGGCCTAGAGGTATGGATCGACCTAGAGGTATGGATCAGCATTCGAATGTCGCTCGGCCTGGAGGTATGGATCGGCATTCGAATGTCGCTCGGCCTGGATGTGACGACCCGGAGTTTTGGCCAATTTCAATTTAATAATCTATGTTAAAAATTAAATATATTTAATAATCTTTGATAAAAAAATTAGAATTGATTTAATAATCTAGTTAAATAAATAATTAATTAGTGGTTTTATCTTTTAAAAGCTAAATAAATGTTTCTATTTATAATGTATATATGTTTGTATATATATTATAGATAATCTTTGATTTGGAATTTAGTAAATAAATAAAGTCTTGTTTTCAAATTCTAATAATATATTTAGTAATTTGGAAATTTTTATTTAATTTAATAGAAAGCTTTTCAAAGATATTTAATTTTGTCAAGTTCTAGTGGTCCAGTGGTTAAGACATAGTGGAGTTGCTACATGTGGTTGTAGTGGCACCGGTTCGAATTCTAGCGGCCACAATAATGAGACATAGTGCACGGCCACTTATAAAACCGGCTTAACCAAAGGTCAGGGCAAACATAGTTTCCTTGGCCCCAAAGTTTTCATAGTTTCCTTGGCCCCAAAGTTTAAACAAGTAGCAACAACAACAAGTTTCTTTTATTTTTTAATGGCCTCTGTTCCTTCTTTCCCTCCACACCTCGTCCTTTCAAACTGCTCCACCATCCAATCCATCACCCCTCCCTTACTTACAACCATCTCTCCTCCTGTTCATATTCAGCCTCCGCAATTTCCGCCTGATCCTCACCCGCCAGATCCAGCCTATTCGTTGTCAACTTCTTCTCTTTCACCCCATGATGATACCTGTTGTCTTTCTCCTCCTGTGCCTAATCTGAACTCCCAAACTTCGTTGATTCTCCCATCAGTTCAATGGAATTCTCTCTTTAAGGCAAAACCACATAATGCAGGGAAGCATATCCCAATTCAAGTTCCACTTATCTTTGATGGCCATGTCCTAGTTCCTCCTAAGAATGTAATAAGCGCTGGAAATGAAATTTGGGGAGAATACCTGGTAGGTTTTTTCCTTGATAAACCCCTTTCTTATCTCACTGTAATAGCACACCTGAAAAGAGTTTGGAAATTAAAAGGTTCAATAAAAGTAAAGTCCGATGGTTTCCTGTTCCTATTCAGTCTATCTTGTGAGGAAGATAGAAGGAAAATAATTGCTTCTGATCCAATTATCATGAGGAACAAGTTATTCATTGTTAAACAATGGGATCCACATGTTGGAAATAGTTGCAGTACAATTAAATCTGTACTGGTCTGGATCAGGCTATCGAATATCCCTTTATATGCTTGGTCTCATATAGGCATAAATTGGCTTGCTACTCGAATTGGTACTTTCATGTGTATGGATGAACAAACTGAGAAGTTGGAAAGAATAGGTTATGCAAAATGCATGGTAGAAATCACACCATCAGTTGAGTTATTGGATGAATTTTCTGTCAGGTTACTAGATGGATCAGAGCAGATTGTAAAGGTAGAATATTTATGGAAGCCTGAAGTATGCAGTGGGTGCAAAGAATTTGGGCATATGACTGATATGTGTATGAAAAAGAAAACAAATCAAGAAGGGAAGGCATCAAAAGAAATAAAGACTAGTAAGGAAAGAAGGGATAATGTAGTTCAAAATGAAAAAATAATAGGAGTAACAAAGAAAAAGCAGGAGTGGAGAAGGGTAGAAAGTAGGGGAACAAAAATGAAAAGAGATAAGGAAAAAGAAATTAGAATAGAAAACCAGATAATTGAGGAAGTAACAACTGAAGATGAATCAAAAATTAGTGACGAGCTTCAAAATAATGCTAACACATTGAACAAAGGAAAACAATCCAAAACTAATGAAGAAATAAGAACAGACACCAATAAATTTTATGTCTTGATGGAAGAAAATGAAACTGAGTCATGCTATGCTTTAAGTGATAATGAACCATGTAATGATAACTGTGACAAAGAAGAGCGTATGGAGGAAGGGGAAATATTGGCAAGCAAGCAGCCTGTATTTTGTGGTGAGCATGACACATCCCTCTTAATAAAGCATAATGTAATGGGGGATCAGGGGAACAGCAGATCAGGGATGGTGACAACATTTGCAAACTCAAATCCAGTTAAACAGAATCATAAATCCCCCAATTCAATTGACAATGAAATTGCCAGTTCAAGAAAAGCAATTGCAAAGCAAGCCAGTGACATGCATTATGTAAATGCTAATAAAGGAAGAACAAAAATTAATACTCAAGTTGTTGAAACCCAGTTTGGGGATGAGCTAGTTAAAGAACTAATGACCCTGATCTTAGCAGAACATTCAAAAAGTATTCCCCCCTCATCAGGTAGTTACTCCTTTTCTGGCCATCTGCCTGGATGGATTTCATTGCCTCCATCTTCAATTATACCACAAATTACCCCAAAGAACAGCAAATTTAATGGCAAGTGTCTGGCTGATAGGTTTGAACAAAATGTTGATTTAAACAATGTTCAAAGAGATTCTCCTGCAACTAGGAGCACGAAAAATGTGGTTCATCAATCCCTGAAGTATACTAAATGATGCAAAGCTATGCAATATGGAATATAAGAGGTGCACATTCCTTAACAAAGCTTGATCAAGTGAAATATATCATTAACCAGCACAAAATATCCCTCTTTGCTATTCTTGAAACTAAATTGAATGAGACCCTTACTATTAAAGCTGCTAACCATATAAACCCTAACTGGACTCTTCACCATAATTTGAACCAAGCCTCCTATGGTAGAATTATGGTCATCCATGATCCATCTGTATTATCTCTTACTCCTGTCCTTTGCACTGATCAAGTCATCCATTTTCAAGCCAAATATTTTGAATCCTCCATCTCTTTCTACATAACTATAGTCTATGCCCATAACTCTTCTTCCTCAAGACAAACTTTCCTTGATCTCCTTCCAGCTTTCAGGCAAAATTCCCATCCCTGGCTTGTCTTTGAGGATTTTAACTGCTGTTTATCTTTGAACGACAAGCATGGTGGTCTTCCCCTCTTCCCTAATGATATTTATCCTTTAAATACAGCTATTGAGGATTCCAACTTGCTTTCAATACCCACTTCTGGTGCTGAATTCACTTGGAATAACAGGAGTAGATCTGGTGTCAGAACATACTCAAAGATTGATCACTCTTTTGCCAACCTCAAAGTTTTAACCACATGGCCAACATTGTCATCTTCTATCCCCCATCCTGTTCTTTCTGACCATTCCCCTATTATTTTCTCTTCTGGACAGAAGTTGCTAAAAGATAAAAGAAGCTTCAAATTTTATAATGCTTGGGTCCATGAACCTGAGTATAATAATATCATAAGTAAAGCATGGAATGAAAATTTCTTTGGTAACCTAATGTTTATTTTTTGCAGGAAATTAAGAGCAACAAAAATAGCACTAAGAGAATGGGCAAAAGGAAAATTTGTGTAACGACCAGCTATTTTGGACTATTCACATCCGCACATGTCGGACTTGAATAATTCAAAATACCGAATTGTTAATTTAAATTTGGCAAAACTCAGATATACAGTAAATAAATAATCACAGAATCACAGACACAGAGTAATAATATGCAGCGGAAGTAAAAGAGATAGCAGTTCATGAAGCTACTATATAAATATATAAGATACATCAGAGTCTACAGCAGAAGAGTAACATGATACATCAAATACAAATCAAAATACATCACTGGAATCATCGAATACTAAAGCCGAATAGATGGCTGGATCTTCAATCAAAGCTCCAACTCCAAAGGTGAGTCTCGAAAGCTGAGCCACTCAGTCTGACCCGAGCGTAAAGCAAAACACAAACACTCGAGTCAGGATTAACATTCTTATATCAATAAATCCAACTCAAGTGAAATAACAATTGAAATACAAGTAACTCAAAGGACGTTGGAATAACTATCCTTTAAGGATCCGTTAAACTATCTACTATGTAGTAGTATACGCTAAATAGATAATGTCTATCAGTAATATAAAATATCAAAATAGTGTTAAGGCGTTACCATTATCCCCCTTAACACATTTTATATAAATGTCATAGTCTATACAGCACTGTAAACTCCACCGTAAACTAGTGGGATATCAGGGAGTACTCCATAGGTATAACACAAAACAAATTCGTAGTGGTCGCGTATATAGGAATACAAGTATGACAAGGCACATGAGGCAATACCCAAGGTAGTGAAACTACCGTTCGCCTGATCCGGACTGGTGAGAACGCATCGCCGCAGTGATCGCAACACCGCGAAACAACACTCCTGAAAAGTATGAGGGTGCACCAATCAATCACAAGTAATAAGTAGTAGTTACGAAGAAGTGTGTTCGCTCGAGGTGGCTAACCCCATTTGGCCCGGCACGGCTCCTGGTTTTAGTCATTTCCAATTTGACACGAGTGTCAAGGCTATCCATCATCGTTCTCTTTCTTCAGTCATCACGTACGTCATTCCAACCACTTCATTCTGGATCACGCTCCTCGTATAGTTATTAAAGTGGTTTTCGGTTTAGATAGAGAGTATATCCATAACCGATTCCGGTTTCTTTAATAACTTTCATAATTATTACACCGATTGGTCATTTAATATATTTCAAAACCAAATTAATTTCGATTTCAGCTAGAATTCGTAAACCATCATTTCGTTTGTCTTTCTAAATCAATTTCCAAAATTTACGTTCAAATCTTCCAAATTACCATTTCAAAATCTTATAATTCGATTTCAACTTTTATTTAAACAATTCAAATATTAATTCAAGTTCGTATATACGTTTCATTCCAAAATCATTTAAAATGGTTTAATTTTCGTTCAAATCAATTTAAATTCATTTATCGATTCCATTCAATATTCGCTAAGTAAATTTATCCTTCAAAACAACTTCTATTTAAATTCCAATTCATTTAAATCAATTACTTACGTTCAACTTCATTATATCGAAACTTCAAATTGAAATAAATTAAATTCGTCAAATCAATTCTTCAAATTACAAGTCTTACGTTAATTTCAATAAATCCCATTCATTTCAATAAGTTACATTTTATTTCTTGTTAAAGGAATTCAATTTTTTATTCAATTATCAAATATAAATCTTATTCAATTATTAAATAATTTCAATCTTAATTATTAATAATTTAAAAATTTAATAATTACAAACTTGATTATAAATTCAAACATAATTATTAAATCATTTCCACTTATGAATTCAAACTTAATTATAAAATGTGACGCCCTACCTCTATACCCACGCTAGCAAAGAGTATTAATAGATAATACCGTCTGCTAACAGGGAGAATAAGGCTGTTTAGGAGCGACCATCTATGGCCTTGCTTTAATTATCTATTGAATACATCGACAATTGCCTTACCAAGAAGATCGACATATCCAATGAATACTTAAAACAAAACCATAGGTGGCTAGAGGATCTATCAGAACAGAATATAACAACTCAAATGCAATATGCATCACAGAACAGTAAACCATCATATACACACATATACTGATACAAAGCAGAGTATACAAAATAATACATGTCAAGTGGTATAGCAAACCACGATATACAGACGAGTCAATAGAATACATATCAGAGTTATAACAGAAAGGACTACACAAAAAGCTAAGACAAAAAGGTGTCAGCGGAATAGTCCATGCGGAAGCAAAAGAGGCTAAGTCCAAAGCACCTAACCTGAAACATCTCGGTCTGACCCGAGTATAAAATACACGGGTCAGTCTAGATAACAAATCAGTTAGATAAACTGAACAACAATGAACCTGCAAGGTTTCAAAGCATAACAAATATCTCTAAAGGAGATAACACAATCATCGAACAAAAGATGAATCATATGATAACAAGCCTCATATCATCGGTAAACTAAACCCGAAGGTCAAAACGATCAATTGAATAGGTTGGGGATTAATCGGAAGGATAAACGCACAGATTCATGGTCCGTGTTTTGCCCAACTATTTAATCATCCTTCCACTTCGCTCGAAGTGCGAAAATGTGTGTTTTAAATAGAATTAATAATTTGGAAAAGGGAGCTTTTAATACGATTTGGAGAGATTATTTATAAAACCCGTGAATGAAGTCAAAAACAAGTCATCAAAGTCAAATATGCAATAACAACTAATTGGAATCAACACGAATCGATCAAAGTTGGAAATTAACTCAAAATTAGCCAAAATAGGCAAACTAGGCAAAACAGGGGATTCCAGACGTCTGTAGGGTGCCTTCAGACGTCTGGTTTCGTCCTCTGGAAAATCCCAGCAAAATAGACCAGACGTCTGATTTTGCGAACCAGACGTCTGAAACCATTCAGACGTCTGAAACTGAGGGCAGACGTCTGAAAGTGGTTTCTGACTTTCTTTCAACTGCTGTATGTTTATATTTTTCACTCCAGGTACAAACAAGACGTCTGAGCTTTGTTACCAGACGTCTGGTCACCTGGTCTGGGCAACAATTTGCCTAGGCCAAAGTGGCCAAAATATATCGAAACCAATCGATCCGAATCCAATGCAATAGACATGAATAGAGGTTAGTAATTCATACCTAACCTCAACAAAAGCAATAGCTTAGATGTGAGTTCCAAAAACTCACCTTTTTACACAAAACAAAGAAGATGAAGAAGCACAAATGCAAGGAATCAACCAACTACACTCCACTTCAACACTACAAGCTTCAATCTAGAATCAAAGCAAGTATTTCCTAAGTTAGGGTTAGGAAATTACAGAAATTGAAGAGGAGAAGAGATGGAGAAGATGGAGATGAACTTACCAATGGATTCTCTTTGATTTTGGAGCAAGAATCGAGTTTACAAGAAGAAACTAGGGCTTGCTAATTTCTATTTCCGCTTCCTTTCCCCTATTTCAGTTTTAGCTTGAGTTTAGAAGTGAAGAGGAGAAGGAATGAATGAATGGGAGGAGATGGGCTGAGTTAGAGAGTTAAGTGGGGCTGAACCCAAAGCTAAAGCCCAACTAGAAAAAGTAGCAAAATTCAACTTACTCCAAACATATCAAAGATTATACTCAAAAAGATCGCAAACGACGTTTTGAACTCAATGGAAGTGGTTTCGAGCTCCAATTCGGCCGTTTGTAGAAAGTAACATTTCAGACCCAAAATTCGACTAACGACGCTATATTTAAATAAATCATTTAAAATATATAATCGTTAATTATGCGGGTTGTTACAGATCTCCCCTCCTTACAAAATTGCGTCACCGCAATTCCTAGAGACGGTATTTGTAACAACTACATACATAAAACATTCAAAAGAAAAGGTGATAAGCTTGAGATGAAAAGACATACTCACCGTTTCAAAGCAAAGAAAGAAAACCCGGATAAGATCGCTCAATAAATTCTATGGTTTCCCAAGTACAATCATTGGGATTAGTGGACCATTGATCTTTAACGAGCGGCACGTCCTTGTTTCGAAGGTGTCGCACCTCCGTGTCAAGCACGCGGATAGGTTGTTGTACAATAGATAAGTCCGGTGAGACCTCAAGCTCTTTGCAAATCAGGAGAAGTAATAACAGAATCCGACTCCCGAAGACACTTCCGAAGTTGAGAGACGTGAAACACGTCATAAATATCAGATAAATGAGCTGGAAGTGAAACTCTATAAGCCACAGGGCCAATACGTTCAGTAATAGAAAACGGTCCTATATAATAAGGAGCCAATTCCCCAGTCGTACTGAAACGCATAACCCCTTTCAAAGGAGAAACACCAATAAAAGCAAGATCACCGATCGAGAACTCGAGAGGCTTCCTACGGTTGTCCGCGTAGGACTTCTGGCGACTCTGTGCCTCTTTCATTCTCAACCAAATAAGATCAATCTTCTCGGAAGAATCACGAACAAAATCTGGACCAAGAATAATCTTCTCCCCAGATTCCAACCAACAAGAAAGTGATTGACATGGCCTTCCGTAAAAAGTTTCGAAAGGAGCCATGCCAACACTAGGCTAAAAACTATTATTGTAGGAGAACTTTACAAGAGGTAGGTGATTCTCCCAACTCCCACAAACATACCAACACAAAAGAATAACAGAATAAGAAGTTCACCATAAAGTGCACGAAAGGATAAGTCCGAACTTGATTGCTCAGAGAATTCTATGGATTCCTAAGCTCAAAATAATTTGGAACAGCGACGTGGTACAAACAATACATCAATCGAACCAAAGCTCATCAAAATGAAGTACAACAAAACGTCCAATGAACTTGGTAAAAAGACCATTCCATTCGGACATCAACAAAGAAACAATCACTTGCTGCTTACAACTAAATGCATTGGCAACACAATCCCCCTTTCGGGAATAAAAGAATGTCAAAATCATAAGATGCAAGGAACTCGAACCAACACTAAGTTCCTTATGAGAAAATAAACATTTCAAGAATTTATGATCGGGGTAGAGAACGAATTTCTCATCCCAAAAACACTGATGCCCAAAAACAAAAGGCGGAAACAATAGCTGCGAGCACTAGATCATGAGTGGCATACCTAGCCTCTATCGGCTTTAACGATTTAGAAGCACAAGTGATAGCATGTTTTCTTTTGCAAGAGAACGGCATCCAAACCAACACGACTAGTATTGGTACAAAAGACAAAGTCTTGGTTCCCTTCGGGAATCCCAAGAATAAGAGTATTCAAAAATAGTTCTTTCAAATAATCTTCTTTGTTAAAAGCTAAAACCTTCAATTAAAATTCTTTACCAAAAAGCTAAAGCTTCAAATTTTCAATTACCTTCATGAAATCATATTTCGAGAAAATTTTCTTATTTCAAATCAATTTATTGTGTCAAATTGTCTCATCAAAGCATTTAGGAGATTCCTATCGATAACGTTGATCAAGCGCATCGACCAGAATTCTTAAAGCACTCAATGGACAATACAATCACAAAACCATCTTCTATATGATAAACATGTTTCTAAAAACTTTCGAAAATTCTCTTTGTTCGTTTTAAAAACAAAATCCCATTTATACTTATAAATAAATCTTATGAAAAAGATTTACAAAAATTTTAAATTGCTAATTTCCATCCAAAACCAATAAATACTAAAAATGGAATCATCGAGATATTCACAGAATACTCGATTCATAAAATGGATGAAATGGGCTAGACAACTGGATGACACAACAAATTATTCATAAGAATTACAACGAGTGCGGAGAGCGGTAAGTGGAATGCTAACTTCCGTAACTCGTAGTCAAATGAAAACCGGTGGTAAGGTCGAGCTAAAAACACCTTAACACTACAACAAAAGATTGCCTGGGTGATAATCCCAAGACAAGACCAGAAATACCAGAAAATTCTTAAACTACAAGAATTAGAGGAACAACATTTTCCTCATCATGAGGGCTTAAAGAATAAAATGATGCCATCAAATTGGAAATCGAGATCACAAAGAAAAATAGAGACTTTCCAAAATAGATGGAGACATACCTTATCCCTGAGAAGAACCTCCAGAAGCATCTGTTACATTTAACTTTCCAGATGGAGAATTATTCGGAGCAATGGGACAAATGGAACTACGATGACCTTCCTTCTTGCAATAACGGCATAAGAGAGGCATAGGGCAAGCTCGAATCATATGATCAGGGGAACCACAATTGAAACACTTCCGAGTGGAAGGTGTTCCAACAGACTGAGACTGAGACTGAGGATCAGATTCAACGGGCTTTTTCTTCTTGGAAGGGAAAAATTCCCGCTTATCGAATGGAAACTGCCTCTTGTTGGCGTTCTTGCGAACTTCAACATCATTCCCACAATCACACTCCTTCTCGAAGGCTTCGAGATGAAGTGCCGAATCAACCAACTCCTCAAAGGAAAGTTTAAGCTGGAGTATCAAAGATTTCTTAAGATATTTCTTAAGACCAGAAACAAACTTCAAATTCTTCCTATAGGATGTTTTAATGAATTTAAGACCATACATAGATAAGGCCTCGAAAGATGCAACATATTCAGAAACGGAAGACTCCCCTTGCTTCAACTCAAGGAAGCGACGGGTCAATAAAACTTTCTCAGATTCAGGAACGAACTTGAGCTCGAATCGCACCCGAAATTGAGTCCAAGAAAGAGCAGACTCATCAAATTCAGCTAAAAGAAGCTCGTACCAATCAAGGGCACGCTTTTGCAATAAGCTAGAAGTTACAAGATCTCTATCATGGTCAGAAAGATCCATGCGAGAGAAAACATGCTCGTACATGCGAACCCAAGCTTGGACCTCAAGAACAATCTCGGAGCCTTTAAATGGTTTCCCTCCAAGATGAGAAAAATCACTGCACAAACGTGCGAAGGTGGACTTGCATGGAGGAGATGTTCGAGTAGGAGCTGGAGGCTGCGTGCTCCTAAACCACTCTAAAAACTGATCGACAGACATATAGACGCCGTCCGGATGTGAGCCACTGGATTGCCCAGCATCCGAGCATCGTCCTCCGTCTCTTCCAGCCATAAGCTGAAAGTTAAGATAAGGTAAAGATTATTCCCTAAGTAGATAATTCAATATGGAATACTACGAAATTTAAATGCATTCCTAGGCATATTCCCAAATCCTATCTAACCTTTGATGGTAGAAGGAATAGAGACACACGATGATTCAAAGATTTGTATCACTTATCACACTCTGATGTATCGTAATATGTGCTCTATTCTGTGTTTATCATATTTTGTTCTGAACTCAGCTCTGATACCAAGCAGTGACGCCCCACCTCTATACCCACGCTAGCAAAGAGTATTAATAGATAATACCGTCTGCTAACACGGAGAATAAGGCTGTTTAGGAGCGACCGTCTATGGCCTTGCTTTAATTATCTATTGAATACATCGACAATTGCCTTACCAAGCAGATCGACATATCCAATGAATACTTAAAACAAAACCATAGGTGGCTAGAGGATCTATCAGAACAAAATATAACAACTCAAATGCAATATGCATCACAGAACAGTAAACCATCATATACACACATATACTGATACAAAGCAGAGTATACAAAATAATACATGTCAAGTGGTATAGCAAACCACGATATACAGACGAGTCAATAGAATACATATCAGAGTTATAACAGAAAGGACTACACAAAAAGCTAAGACAAAAAGGAGTCAGCGGAATAGTCCATGCAGAAGCAAAAGAGGCTAAGTCCAAAGCACCTAACCTGAAACATCTCGGTCTGACCCGAGTATAAAATACACGGGTCAGTCTAGATAACAAATCAGTTAGATAAACTGAACAACAATGAACCTGCAAGGTTTCCAAGCATAACAAATATCTCTAAAGGAGATAACACAATCATCGAACAAAAGATGAATCATGATAACAAGCCTCATATCATCGGTAAACTAAACCCGGAGGTCAAAACGATCAATTGAATAGGTTGGGGATTAATCGAAAGGATAAACGCACAGATTCATGGTCCGTGTTTTGCCCAACTATTTAATCATCCTTCCACTTTGCTCGAAGTGCGAAAGTGTGTGTTTTAAATAGAATTAATAATTTGGAAAAGGGAGTTTTAATAGATTTGGAGAGATTATTTATAAAACCCGTGAATGAAGTCAAAAACAAGTCATCAAAGTCAAATATGCAATAACAACTAATTGGAATCAACACGAATCGATCAAAGTTGGAAATTAACTCAAAATTAGCCAAAATAGGCAAATTAGGCAAAACAGGGGATTCCAGACGTCTGTAGGGTGCCTTCAGACGTCTGGTTTCGTCCTCTGGAAAATCCCAGCAAAACAGACCAGACGTCTGATTTTGCGAACCAGACGTCTGAAACCATTCAGACGTCTGAAACTGAGGGTCAGACATCTGAAAGTGGTTTCTGACTTTCTTTCAACTGCCGTATGTTTATATTTTTCAGTCCAGGTACAAACCAGATGTCTGAGCTTTGTTACCAGACGTCTGGTCACCTGGTCTGGGCAACAATTTGCCTAGGCCAAAGTGGCCAAAATATATCGAAACCAATCGATCCGAATCCAATGCAATAGACATGAATAGAGGTTAGTAATTCATACCTAACCTCAACAAAAGCAATAGCTTAGATGTGAGTTCCAAAAACTCACCTTTTTACACAAAACAAAGAAGATGAAGAAGCACAAATGCAAGGAATCAACCAACTACACTCCACTTCAACACTACAAGCTTCAATCTAGAATCAAAGCAAGTATTTCCTAAGTTAGGGTTAGGAAATTACTGAAATTGAAGAGGAGAAGAGATGGAGAAGATGGAGATGAACTTACCAATGGATTCTCTTTGATTTTGGAGCAAGAATCGAGTTTACAAGAAGAAACTAGGGCTTGCTAATTTCTATTTCCACTTCCTTTCCCCCATTTCAGTTTTAGCTTGAGTTTAGAAGTGAAGAGGAGTAGGAATGAATGAATGGGAGGAGATGGGCTGAGTTAGAGGGTTAAGTGGGGCTAGCCCAAAGCTAAAGCCCAACTAGAAAAAGTAGCAAAATTCAACTTACTCCAAACATATCAAAGATTATACTCAAAAATATCGCAAACGACGTTTTGAACTCAATGGAAGTGGTTTCGAGCTCCAATTCGGCCGTTTGTAGAAAGTAACATTTTGGATCCAAAATTCGACTAACGACGCTATACTTAAATAAATCATTTAAAATATATAATCGTTAATTATGCGGGTTGTTACATCAAATCATTTCAACTTAATTATAAATTCAACTTAATAATTTCAAACTTAATTATAATTCCAAACTTAATTATGGTTTCAAATTTAATTATTAAATGATTTCAAACATAATAATTTCAAAACTCAATTATTACTAATTCCAAATTATTTACTAATAATTCCAAATTTAATTATTAAATAATTAAATTTCAAACAATGTTCTTTTATCAATTACTACGTAAAAATTTGTTTCAGATTTCAATTTTTACATTTTCCTTTTATCAAAATTTACGTTCCAAATTTTATTTCAAAACCTTATTATTCAAATAAAATCTTTATTTTATTTCAAATCAAATTATTGACCAATCGGTTTATTAAATTCTCTATCCTAGGTCAAATTCATTTGGGTATATATCATTTCAACCCGATTCCAATTTCAATTCAGGATCAAGCATAATAAAGGAAATTTGCAGTGTGATAACTGGGATGGTGTCAAAGTAAATAAACAAGCAATAACAACAATCAATAACAATTCAATAATCAATTCAATAATCCGGAAATAATCGTATTAATTCACATTGTTGTTTGTGTAAATTAATATAATTATTTCTAGAATCTACACCATCGTTTCATGTAGATTAAAGATTATTACATTACGGTTCTTCACTTGTCATTTATTTACAATTTTATACATCATCAATTTAAACAACATACATTCAATGGTTCAAGGTGTATTTAACCAAATCCTACGTGTCAATTAATTAACATTAAGGGGTCATATTATACAAGTTTAACTAATCAAATTCAACACATATGTCGATTCAAATTTAACTATCCTACGTCAAATTTAATTGCATAATATTTATCACTTTATACATTTCAATTTACATCCAATATAACAACAAATAATCAATCAATCATCAACCAACTGGATTATCATCGTATAATTAACAGATAATGGTGTCAGATGTCAAAGGTAAACAGATACATAAATAACAGTGCAATAAATATCAGCAGTATATTTCAATTGTCGTTTCAATTGAAATCAAATTTAATAAATAAAAGAATATAAATCGTGAGTGATTGCTCACCTTTCGGGGCTAGAGAATTTGACATAGAAATGAGCTACGAATTCAGAGCAAAGTGAGATGACACGCATTCGATAGAGAAAACCAGACACGACTGCGAAGCTGATAAATAAGAATTGGTGAAACAAATCAGAAATGGATCGATTAGGCTAAAAGGTATAAGTGGACTTATAAATATAACTGTATACAACTCTATGTATAAATATCTAGTCATATTCTAAATTTTAAACATATGTCAAATTAAATATATATACATATCTTTCAAAATCATCGCTTTAACCAAACTCAAATATTAAAGTCAAGCCTATGTATATATGACTTATGAAATCGACCATCAAACCGAAAGTTTAAAGACTGATAAAATATAACACTATATGTTATATTTAAAACAATTTTTATTATGCTTAGCATTTACAAAATCATCTTAAATCCAAAATAGTATAAATATAATAATGTAAAACATCATATTTTTTTGAGAACCGCAAAACAAACCCAAACAATATAGGATACAGTAAAACATAACTTACATATATTTTAAAACAATGTATGGTAAAAAGGTTGTAACCACATTTATATATATACGCCTAAATTAAACATATCAAAAATACAAAAGCTTATAAAATAAACCTTTATATAATAAAGCTCAATGGAATACAAAAACTATATAATTGATTTATAACTTAAACACATACATATTCAAAATAAAAATCAGTATATAACTAACATAGTAATATATAACATATGCATACACTCAGCAGACTAATATAACTTATATACCTATATGTACAAACACTATGCAACACTATACAACTTTGTACATAATATATATATATATATATATATATATATATAAAACCTTATTGAACGGTTATAAACTGATACATACCATTTAACATTAATAAAGTAACCTCTGCAATATACCATACTAAACTTAAGTGTATATAAACTGATATATATGATATCTCTATCCTGCATGTCTTACTATCGTACATGTAAAATATATTATATCGATACAAAAGTCACTATCTTTCAAAATCGATATTATATACATATAAAGCACTGGGATGCAAAGTAGCTCCAAGCTTGCAACTGGAAAGCTAAATATATTAGCAGACCATCAATATACGAAATGAGTATATTGTTTGATTTGTAAACTAAATAATATGCAGACCAAAAGAAAAAAAAATCAAATCCAACTAAATGTGCTAGGTAGACAAATGTACAGACTTACACTAGTTTTACATATTGTATTCATATAGACTATTGGATCAACTAACCCACTGTAACAACTCATCCAACATTCATTCACAAGTTTTATATAAAATCATTATATTCTATAGATAATTTCACATGTATATATAACTTACTTTTTAAACAGAGAATCTCCGCTGAGCTTGGTCAAGTTCGACAAGAGACCGGCGTTAGGCGATGAGAGGAGCCGGAGGACGGTTGCGTGTCAGCACGTGGTTGTGAAGCGACAAGGCTTCGGGTACCACTCGGAAAGGTGGTGCGGCTTTGATGGGAAGGCGAGTTCGGAGGTGAGGACCGAGAGTAGAGGCGCGGAGGCGAATAGATGCTCGACGCGTGGAGGATGGGAGCGGGTCTGGCGAGGAGGCGGAGGCAAATAACTTGGTCAACTCGCCACAAAAATTGGATTGATCCAGGAAACTCGAGCCATGTCACTATGCGCATGTACTTCTGATCGATGCGAAAGGGGTGGATACAAAACCATGGATTCGAAATCGGCAGCCTTCGAAGAACACAAGATTACGTCGATCATATCTCCTAAATCACAGGTCCAAATGCTATGAAATTTTCACAGGAGCTTACGTACAATCTAAAGAATATTCCTGCCAAGTTTCAGCTTGACTGGACCATTTCTTGATCGATAAGAAATCGGTTTGTATCGATCACAGATCGATTCGAAACTTGGTGGGGTCGATCGCGTGGGCCCACTCACGTGCCAGAAGGAGTCTCTTGAAGTTTGAGCGAGATATCAGCCTCCTACACTTATAAATAGCCCCCTGAAGCCTACAGAAAAAGGGGCTTTTCGGCTATTGGACGTCCAGATTCTACCAGATTCAATCTTGCACTCCACCATTGCTATTACACTTGAAATTCTTCATTGTAATCCACTGTAATCAGCTGTAACAAGCATAGAACATCAATAAAAGATAATTAATTGAAGTGGACGTAAGCCGGAGATAGCCGAACCACTATAAATCTCATGTTTCCGTTCGTTATTTCTGAATTGTTGTTTGTTGTTTGCTTAGATCTGTGACTTGTGCTCGAACATCGTTGATTTATATTCATATATTGGTGCTTTCAGGATACTTGGGGTTTGTGACCAATTTTAGCGCAAACAATATATATATATATATATATATATATATATATATATATATATAAACAACTAATATTTTATTTTATTTTGGAAAAACTCAATTTAATTCACAATTTAATTTTCAAAAATTAAATTAATTATCAATCTAAATTTGATTTAAAAATCGAGATCGTTACACCATATCTATTAGATCAGCAAAAGATTCCTTCACATGGCTTATCATCCTTTCAAGGAACTTCTTGTTCATCCCGCTAATAAATCTCTCATACTTCTTGAGAGGGGTATTTACCAATTCAGGACCAAACCGGGATAGCTCGTTGAAGTTATTCATGTATTCTTTAAAAGATAAACTTCCTTGCTTCAAATCTGTAAACTCCTGGTACATCCTTGAGATACCAGCAGACGGCATATAACGCTGCTCAAACACTTCCTTGAATCAATCCCAAGTAAATTAATCCTCCGACTCAGCCAATATAATAGTCTCCTACCATGCTAAGGCTTCTTCTTTGAGCTGCCAAGAAGCTATCAACCTCATCTGATCATCTTTCTGAAAGTGACTACTATGTGGCCAATCATCACTTAGGATCGTGTAATATGGATATATGATAATACAGAGTATAGTGATGATAGCAATATAGTAAATAGTGCGGAATATAAAAGCAATATAATAAAAATAACACTAGAGATTTTTATACTAGTTCGAAGCTCCGTCCTACATCCAGTCCCAGGCTCCTTCTAGAATTTCACTGAAATAACAACCCTCCCTTAACCTAAAGGAACATGTCTATACAACCACTGAGCAGCCGAACAGGGACCTGAGCAGCAGAACAGGATTTTGCCTCAACAGCCGAAGAGGACTTCACACGCCTGAGCAGCAGAGCAGGACTTCAACAAATACAAAAGAATATCTGACACTGTGTGTTCTTGATAACACTGATTTGTCTCTGATAGTACAAACCTCCTATAATCAAATCCTCAAGTATATGAAGTGTATGTGAAGATATGAAGAGAAGGTAATGCTAAGAATCGAAGATTAAGAAAGTTTATTTGAAGATTCAAAGCAATAAAAATGTTTGTTCACTGTTTGAATGCAAGTACGAGAGAACAAGAAGAATATAAGAAAGTTAAAATGAGTTTCGGTGATTGTGAAGTGTTTAGGAACATGTATATATAGTAGCTAGAGAGTTACTGCCATTGGTGAAGGGTTCTGATCAAAAGGAGCAACCTTCCGCAGAATGAAGATGTCTATTCAAAAAATGACAGTTGGACTCAGATCAGTCGACTGACTATGCAACAAGTTTAAAAAAAATAAGCAGTGCATACTTGTGTATGTACAACAGTCAGTCGACTGGTAGTTTATAGCCAATCGATGGCTGTAGTATTTTTTCACAATTAGCTCTATTTTGTTTTAAAAGGTGAGAACAATGAAGTGCGCACTATTTGAGGATAGATTTTAACAAATTTCTAAGACTCAACCATAAGTAATATACAGTGAAAACATAGATTAAAAGTCATGATATAGCCATAGTCCTTTGATTGTTTTTTTTTGTCTAGATTAATCATGTATTCTCTTTTTCTTCTAACTTGCTTTGTCATGAATCAAAACTAATGATTCAACGTTCTCCCCCTTTTTGATTGATGACAAACCTGTATATAATAAACCTAGAGAACACATATAAAAACTCCCCCTGAATATGTGACTCTTCTTGTACCTGCATCAAAATGATTAGTACAATTCTTCCCTCCCTTTATCATCAACAAAAAGGAGATATAGCAAAATAGTTTCAATACAAAGTGCGAAAATAAAACCCAAAGTGAGACTAATTAGTACAATTCTCAAAGAGAAGCAATAAGCAAACAAACATCCAAATTTTCAAACTAAAAAAGAGTTTCAAATAAGAAAATAACAATAGTTCATACCATACTTACCAACCAAAAAATTATTCATCAAGATCCCAATTATACTCTCCTTCCAGTGCAGTCTCCTTTCCTGGTCTAGAAGTGCCTTGAGCACCACTGTCTGCTCCACTAGTGTCCCTACTAGTATGCTCCTCTGATGTTGACCATGTAAATCGAGGTGCTAGATGCTTGCCTTGGGCGACAGATGTGGCAGCAGTGGAAGAAGAACAGGATAAGGCATCCCATAGAGTAGAAAAGAAGTCTTTGATTTTATCAAGCTTCTTATCCATTTTCTTTAGCCTTGAATCCAGTAGAAGTTGATTACGGGAAAGGATTTCAATGGATTCACGAGTGCTGGAGGAGGTAGCTAAACGAATCTCGCCTTCTTCTTGATGTGCTTCTGGTTCTCTAATTGTAGGACCTCCAGTTTGTTGTTGTGTTTGTTGATGTTCCAATCTTTATATGCGATAATAGGTGGAGGTCTTGTTGGTAGCTTCATAAGACTGATGGTCCTTATATTTATCATTCCGACAGTAGAGAATTCGAAATCAGGTTAACGAACACAGCATTTAGAAGAAGTCTCATAATATATTCCCCAAAGTAAATAACATGCATATTCCCATTGGGGAAGGTGAGAAATTCATCCAAAATACGACGTAACCAATTTACGCGTATATTTCCTCATATGGCATAGAGAGCTTTGAAATTTTCCGAATATATTAATTCATATGAGCCGGTTCGTGGGAGAATAGATCACATAAGCGTCTTTTGCAAGATTCTTAATTTAGGCCGAAGAAGCTTAGAATGTAATTCAGTCATGTCATTACTCATGAACAGGTGACTAATTCTATCTCTTTTTCTTGGATTTCATTCGACATCATTTAAATCTATACCTTCATTTGGAGATTGAAGGATATGTGCCATTCGATCAAGAGAAGAGAAAATTGGTTGCCCACAGACCAAACTCTATACATAATTATTTGGATTTGACGGTTGTTGGTGGCCAATATTAAGATTTGCAAAGAAATGTTTTACCATTAGATGGTTAATGTTGTGGCAATTTGAATTGTAGTCGAGTAGCGACTCTAATCCACATCTCCGCATTAGTTCTTAAAGAGAATAAGCTCCAAAATCAAAATATACCATGAATGAGCCTTCAAAGATTCTAGAGTTTTTCATCTTCTCCCATCTTTCAATTGCGGTTGCATCGTATAGCCAATGAGCAACATGAGTATCAAGAAAAGATGAAGAAGCTTGTTTTGAACATTTTGATCTTGGAGGAGCCATTAATTTGATGTTTTTTGAGAATTTTTCGAAAAAAATAGGGGCTAGAGTTCTGGAGGTAGTAAAAATTATGAAGAAGGTAAAGTGAAAATAAGGGTAAAGCGGTTAAAGAAGGAAGAGACAGTAGTTACATTGTACAGCCAGTCAATTGGTCAGGGTAGATCAATCGACTGGTTAGTAACCCGAGAGTTTTTTTCTCTGTAAACAGTCGAATAACCTATACAACTCAGTCGACTGGTTTCCAACTCGAGAGATTTTACCCCTGTAAACAGTTGACTGACTATATATATCAGTCGACTGGCTATAGTTAAGAAATACAGTTAATTATAACACAAATTTTATTCAAAGATTTAATGAAACAAACATATACATGAAAAAAATAAATATGAATATAGAATAATAAAGCAAAAGAAGGTTGATTATTTTGGAGTCTTAGGAGAGCATTCATCTGGTTCAATCTTTGTGTTCTCAACACGAGGTTGCAGAGGAGGCCAGTAGTTTTGGAGTTCCCAAGAGTTTGGAGATGCCGGAGGTTGTTGTTGAGTTTTCTCTCATTCATTCCAGCCAGATGAATGTGGTTGACGAGATGTTGAGGGTTCAATAAAGTCATTCTTTAGTGATTTGCCATAGAATTTGAGGGCAATCAATTCTATAAGGCTAAGACGTCTGGAATTCATCCGTTGTTCATAGTACATCTCTCTTTGCAAATTTATTTGCTCCTTTTGACAATGATGGATGTCATCTATTTTTTCCTTAGTTTTTGGAGAAACAAAAGTGATCTCCAATGTGATATTGAGCTGGTTTATTTCTAGGAGCAGGAGTGGTTAAAGATGGAGTTGAGCTACCCGAAGAATGATACTACTAAAGATGTTAGTATAGCAAAAGATAACTTAGATTTGGAGGAGTCATACGAATCGTGAGAGGCCATTGAAAAATACTGAGGAGCTTGAAGTTAATGTTTGAGAATATGTAAATGTAAAGATGATAGCCAATATGAAAAAACTGCATATTTATAGAGGAGATAGAGCATAGTTTTTGTGATCATAAAATGCAATGAAGTAATAGCCAGAGGAAAAACATATAAAGGGAATGGATAATAAATTTTTAAAGATTAATGCTTATGAGTTGTTGAAGTATAAGATTCAGCAAGAATAGCATGTAGCATAACTGGTAAAGCATGGAGTTACCAATCATGTGACCGGAGTTTGAGCTCCAGTAGCTACATATTTTTGTTAACCGAAATTTTCAAGAATAATTAGAATCAAGCTTCTAGTTGAGACAAGAAACATATATAGCTCAAATGGCAAGAAGCAATTGTAATTCTATAACCAAGAGATCATGTGTTCAAGTCTCTCTGGATTAATAAAATTTTAATTTTGTCAAAAATTTGAATGAAATATTTTTATATATATTTTATCAAATTGTGTTATGAAAACTGCACAAATACAAAGAGTGTGCATATATATATATATATATAATTTATGAAAAAATTATAAATCTTGAAAAGTGACGATTCCTAGTTCTCGTCTTAAATCGATGAAAGTATTTTCGTTTAAAGGTTTTGTAAAAATATCTGCCAATTGTTTATCCAAGGAAACAAATTCTAGATTTATTAAATCCTTTTCAATACTATCACGAAGAAAATGATGACGAATGTCAATATGTTCTATTCGTGAGTGATTGACAGGATTTTTAGATAAATTTATAGCACTAGAATTATCACGGTAAATAGTTGACTTGGATAAATTAAAACCAAAATCTTGTAGTGTTTGTTGCATGCAGATAACTTGAGCACATGCCGGAGCTACAGAAATATATTCCGCTTCACATGTTGATAATGAAACACAGTTTTGTTTCTTACTAAACCAAGATACAAGAGACCGTCCAATGAAGTGATAAGTCCCACTTGTACTTTTTCTATCTGTCCGGCTTCCTCCAGAATCAGCGTCACTATAGGACACTAATTCAAAAGGACATTCCTTTGGATAGAATGGTCCAAAATCCTTGGCTTATTAAGATACCGTAGTATGCGTTTCACTGCTCGTAAATGTGATTCTTTGGGATCTGCTTGAAATCATGCACACAAGAAAACACTCATCATTATGTCAGGTCTACTAGCAGTTAAATATAGTAATGATTTGATCATACTTTGATACAATTTTTGGTCAATACTTTTTCCATTTTCATCTTTATCAAGTGTATAGTTGTACTCATAGGAGTTGGTTTGGTAGAGGTATTTTCCATACCAAAGCGTTTAATTAGATTGTTACAATATTTTCTTGATTTATAAAATTACCATTTTCTAATTGTTTTACTTGTATACCAAGAAAATAATTTAATTCACCCATATGCGTCATTTTAAATTCTTTGGTCACTATTTTAGAAAATTCTTGACATAATTCTTCATTTGTAGATCCAAAAATAATATCATCAACATATATTTGAACAATTAAAATATTTTGCTTGTTTCTATTAATAAAAAGAGTTTGATCAACCTTCCTAATTTCAAAACCAGAATCTATTAAATATCTTTTAAGACGATCGTACCAAGCGCGGGGTGTTTGTTTCAAACCGTATAAGGCCTTTTTAAGTTTATAGACATGGTCGAGAAATTGTTCGTGTACGAATAAAGGAGGTTGTTCAACAAAGACTTTTTCTTTTGTGAAGCCATTTAAAAAGGCACTTTTAACATCCGTTCGATATAATTTAAAGTTATGAAAACATGAATAGGCCAGTAAGATTCGTATTACTTCTAGTCTAGCGACTAGAGTAAATGTTTCTTCATAGTCAATCCCTTCTTCTTGATTATATCCTTGAGCAACTAATCTGGCTTTATTTCTAGCAATATTTCCTTATTCATCTGCTTTATTTTTTAAAATCCACTTTGTACCAATAACTTATTGACCACTAGGCCGTGGAACTAAATCCCAAACGTTATTTCTTTCGAATTGGTTTAACTCTTCTTGCATAGCGATTGACCAATTTTCATCGGTACATGCTTCTTTAATATTTTTAGGTTCAATATGAGAAAGGAAAGCTACATGACCCATTTGATTAATTGACTTCTTGTTTTAACAGATGAATTGAGTTCTCCAATAACATTAATAGAAGGATGATCTCTTAATAATCTAGGTGGAGATCTTAATTCATTGTTATTGTGAACAATGTTTTCATTATTTCCAAGATTTGAAATTTCTATCTTTGTGATATTATCATTGAATTCTTCATCATCTCTTATACTTGGGATTTTTTTACAATTTTCATCGAAAGATACATGAAGTGTTTCTTCGATGATATTTGTTCTTTTATTATAAATTCGATAAGCTTTGCTTCAATCTGAATATCCTAAAAAGATTCCTTCATCGGATTTTGAATCGAATTTGCCAAGCTGATCTTTTGTGTTTAAAACAAAACATTTTGAACCGAAAACTTTAAAATAAGAAATATTTGGTTTTCGTCCATTAAGGAGTTCATAAGGAGTATTCTTAGTTAGTCGTCAAATAGAAACACGATTCAAAACATAACAAGCTGTTGCAACTGCTTCAGCTCTGAAATGTTTTGGTAACGTACTTCCATTTAACAAGGTCCTTGCACATTCTTGTAAAGTTCTATTTTTACATTCTACAACACTATTTTGTTGTGGAGTTCTAGAAAATGAAAAATTATGGAATATTCCCTTTTTCTTACAAAAATGTTCAAAGGCTTCATTTTCGAATTCACATCCATGATCACTTCTTATGTTTTTGATTTTCAAACCTTTAAAAATTTGAATTATTTTGAATTTTTTTTTGAAATTATCAAAGGTATCAATTTTATTTTTCATAAAAATAGTCCAAGTATATCTAGAAAAATCATCAACAATTACAAACACATATCGACTGTGATTAATGGATTGTACTTGTGTTGGTCTAAATAAATCCATATGTAGTAATTCAAGTGGTTGTAAAGTTGAAATAACCATTTTAGATTTAAAAGAGGACTTAGTTAATTTTCCTAACTGATGTGCATCACAAATATGATCAAATTTAAAATTCATTTTTGGTAGACCTTTTACTAAATCATTTTTAGAAACTTTGTTTATAGCTTTGAAGTTAATATGACAAAATCGTTTGTGCCATAAACAAGGATCATTTTCTTTGGCTATTAAACACATACCTTAATTATGATTTATTTTCATATTCAGAACATAGATATCTCTGTCTCTATTTCCTTCAAAGATAAGATTTTGATTTTGATCAAAAATACTACATTTATTTTCAGAAAAAGTGATTATGAATCCTTTGTCACACAATTGGCTGATATTAAGTAAATTATGTTTTAAATTTTTGACTAGTAAAACATTTGAAATAAGAGGTAAATTTGAAATACCGTTGTTACTCACATCGCATTTGCCGATGATATAGCCTTTGGAGTTGTCTCCAAATGTGATGGAGCCTCCATCGGAGTAAGTAATATTTGATAGCATATCTTTGTCTGCTGTCATATGTTTTGAGCAACCACTGTCTAGTATCCATTTTCCTCTTTTCTTGAGTGGGACCTACAAAAAATATGAGATAACATTGGTACCCACCTTTTAATAGGGTCCTAAGAGTTAAATCTTAGGATATAAAACCCAAGAGGGTTCAGTTTCCCATTTGAAAATGTAATCATTATTTTTATGAACAGTTTCTAAAAAGGTGTTTATATATTTCTTCCTAATCAAACTGTTGTTTGTTTTAGGAACTCAAACTTTTATGCTTTTTGGGTAAGAATTCCTTTTTGCTATACTGTAGTAGGATTAACATTTTTTCTAATTTTCTTTTCAGGTGGAGCTGTTGTTTTCTTAACATATCCCAATCCTTTCCTACTTAAAACAGATTGAGAACTATCAATAATTTTAGATAGAGTTTCTCTTCCTTTATTAAAGTTTGAAACATTTTTGGTAATGCTTTCTAGCTTAGTTTTGAGACTAGTATTATCCAATTCTATCAATTTTACCTTTATCGTTAGTTCATGATTTTCAGAAACAAGAGCATCATTCTTCTCTTTTTGAGTTTCAATTTATTGACTCGAAAGAGTGAGTTGAGAATTGATATTAGAGAATGATTCTTGTATTTTTCAAGTTCTTTCTCTAGTATTTTCCTCTCATCTTTAAGCATATCCCTTTCGAACTCTGCTTTGTTCTAATGTTCACGAGTCTCCTTATATTTTATTTTGAGATTTTTTAGAGTATCAACTAGCTCTGAATTTGTCTCTATCATATCATCAAAAGTAAAATCACTAACCTCATTTTCGGTAGCCATGAAATAGACATTTGCTTGCTCGTTTTCACTATCACTACTGTTATTTGATGAAGAGGTATCTAAGTCATCCCATGTTACAGAGAATGGTTTCTTTTTCTTATCTTTTTTGCCCTTGTTGAAGTATTGTTTCTTTAGTTCTGTACATTCTTTCTGGATATGACCTTTCTTATGGCAATTAAAACATTCTAGAACTAAAGATGATGATTTGTTTGAAAAGTTCCTTTTTTCCATTATTTCTGTTGTTTTTTGGGATTTTCAAGAACTTTTTGAAATTTTTGGCAATAAATGCTAGATCTTCTTCATCTGAATCTTCATCTTTTTCTTCTTCAGCATGGAAAGCTATGTTCTTTTTGTCTTATGCTTGTACTCGTTTTGCATGCAAATTCACTTCATAGGACATTAGATTTCCTATTAACTCTTCATGTAGCTTCTTCAATAGCCAAGACTTTTCTTTCCCATTCATCCGTTAAAGAGTTTAGGATTTTTGATACAATATCAAAATCAGTGTACTGTTCTCCTGATCCTAATAGTGAATGATAGATATTTTGAAATCTAGAGTACATATCATTGATGTATTCATCTTGTTTCATTCTAAAGTTTTGAAACTGATTTTTGAGCATGGAGATTTTGCTTTGTTTGACTTTGTTAGTTTCTTCATGAGTGATTTTAAGCGTTGTCCATATTTTATAAGCAGTTTGACACATGCTAACATGATTAAATTCATTTCTATCCAGTGCACAAAATAACAAGTTCATAGCTTTAGCATTGGCAGTAGCATCTAATTTTTGTGTGTTTGTCCATGTGGAGTATTCTACAGTAGGAAGAGTGAATTCATTTTCTGTGATTTTCCTGATTCAAAACTATCTGATTGCATATAGATTCTCATACGAGTAGTCCAATAATTATAGTTCAAACCATTGAAAAATGGAGGACGTGCAGTGGATTGACCTTCAATAAGACTAGCGTTAGTGACAGTGTTAGTGGTAGTGCTGGTGTTGTTTTCCATATTAGCAAGATATCAGATAACTATGTAACAGTTATAAGATGCCCTGCTCTGATACCAAATGAAAGTGACTACTATGTGGCTAGTTATCACTTATGATCGTGTAATATGGATATATGATAATATAGAGTATAGTGATGATAGCAATATAATAAATAGTGTAGAATATAAAAGCAGTATAATAAAAATATCACTAGAGATTTTTATACTGGCTCGGAGCTCCGTCCTACATCCAGTCCCACACTCCTTCTGGAATTTCACTAAAACAACAATGCTCACTTAACCTGGAGGAACAGGTCTGTACAACCCCTAAGTAGCCGAACAGGGACCTGAGTAGCAGAACAGGATTTTGCCTCAACAGCCGAAGAGGACTTCACACGCCTGAGCAGCAGAGCAGGACTTCAACAAATACAAAAGAATATCTGACACTGTGTGTTCTTGATAACACTGATTTGTCTCTGATAGTACAAACCTCCTATAATCAAATCCTCAAGTATATGAAGTGTATGTGAAGATATGAAGAGAAGGTAATGCTAAGAATCGAAGATTAAGAAAGTTTATTTGAAGATTCAAAGCAGTACAAATGTTTGTTCGCTATTTGAATGCAAGTATGAGAACACAAGAAGAATATAAAAAAGTTAGAATGAGTTTCGATGATTATGAAGTGTTTAGGAACATGTATATGTAGTAGACAGAGAGTTACTGCCATTGGTGAAGGGTTCTGACCAAAACTAGCATCCATTTCCGTTCATAGAAAGAACAATACCTTTCGCAGAATGAAGATGTCTATTCAAAAAATGACAGTTGGACTCAAGTCAGTCGACTGGTCGTTCTTGGTCATTAAACTGACTACGCAACAAGTTTTAAAAAATAAGCAGTACATACTTGTGTATGTACAACAGTCAATCGACTGGTAGTTTATAGCCAGTCGACTAGCTGTGGTATTTTTTCACAATTAGCTCTGTTTTTTTCAAAAGGTGAGAACAATGAAGTGTGGACTACTTGAGGATATATTTTAACAAATTTCTAAGACTCAACCATAAGTAATAGACAGTGAAATAATAGATTAAAAGTCTTTATATAGCCATAGTCCTTTGATTGTCTTTCTTTGTCTAGATTAATCGTGTATTCTCTTTTTCTTCTAACTTGCTTTGTCATGAATCAAAAATAGTGATTCAACACTTTCAACTTTAATCGTTTGAAAATTCTTTCGCAAGATCAAATCCGGGCTTGTGCTTCTATAATAGTCTCCTCGCCTGTGAATGGTATTCCACCAAGTCTTGAGAAACTTCGATATAAATCTGCCAGATTCGGCTAGGGTTGGATAGAAAGAGCTGCTCCCACTATTGCAAGGTCTCGACCAATTGTAGTGACACTTTCCCGTTCCCTACCTCGTCCTGTTCTTGTACTCATTCTCACTATCTGTGAATAGTAAGAAAATTGATTTTGGCAGACGAGATGTCTTAGGGAATATACTCATTCTAGGGCATTTCTAACCCTATCTCTAACGGGTCACCTAATGTGTTATACTCCAAAGCTAAAGTTCTTACTCAACCTGTAACGACCCGATTTTCGACTTTTGAAAGTCGACATCAATACGTCCAATGTATTAAATGCCACACAAATGACAGCCGAAAAACCAAACCGTTAGGGTTAAAAAAGAAGAAGATAGAAGAAGAAACAAAAACAACAACATAATCTCACATTTCGCAGCGGAACAACATATAATAGATAAATGAATAATCTTTGAAACAAAAATACTATATTAGTTTATACGTCACATTAAATAGAGTTTACAACAACACAATACAGACACTTGCAGTCTTTATAACTTGACCATATGAAAACTGACTTGCACTAACCATACGCAACAGACACTACATAGTAAAGAGATATGTCTCTCCACCTAGCTTCCAACTCCTGATCTCCATAGCAACTTCTTGACTTCGCTCCAGAATAATTGACAACCTGGCTCTAGGCTGCCCGTGTGGAAAATTATGGGCACCAAGAGTTTAGAAAGGGAACAATAAACTCCAGGTCAGTCATAGGACTAGTGTGAGATCTTAAAAACAGTTATTTTTCACAAAGAAAGGAAAAGAAATCCGCAATGCTTTTGGAAAATGAGACTACCATAAGGACTCCCGGCACACACACAATGCAATCGCATATTTGGGGGAGATTTCTCCTTATGATAGTCAAACATGCTTGATATGCAAAATCTCTTTTTAATATTATCACTCTTGCATAGTGGAAAAACATTTGCAAGTATAATATTAATCTTAGCTAGCATACGTACTATTATAGCATGCCTGCTATAGCTACCGTATTAGATGGCAAGTTCTACAACTAAAACTGTACAAGGTGCGTATTGATAATTGGATTTCCAACAAATGGTCAGACTAAGGAACTTCCTGGGCCACATGGGTACGCCTCTGGAGGGACGCCCCAAGAACTTAACCTGATCTCTGCCAACACAAGGCCGGGTTACCTCTGTAACTAGGTAACTACTACACGAGTATGCCATCCCCCGGTCGTTTGCGGCCATTATCCGAGGATCCTCAACCACAAAGTATAATACATCTGCAACATCAACATAGGTAAAATATCTGGGCTTCATACCGTGGTACTACCCTTTTCCAGAATGAAATGACATACCCTCAGGGGGCGCTACCCCCATATAACCTTGCTGCATCTTTCCTGTTTTGACCATTCCGGGTTGTGAGGCTCGACGAAGTCTCGTCCACAAAGCTACGCTTTTCACAAAATCCATGCTTCGATCAACAAATGATCAACAACACTTCGTATAAATTTAAAATGTATCACTAGTAACCATCAACTACATAACCTCTGAGCTCGTACGTCTCAGAGAAGGGTGTTAAGCTAAGAGAATAAATTCTCCGCCACCCACAAAAATGTATTTGATAGAAACCAGCTTTACATCTCAAAGTGTAACGTCAGACACACATCCATACAAGTCTGTTTCGGGATCGAACAGAACCGAAGGCACTTCCAAAGAAGCCCTTGCAATCCGGATATTCACTAATCACGTCCGGAATCCCCATCACAAAGGGTGATAAAATCTCTATACCGGAGCAACCCGGTGCAGAGATATTCCACAGGTAATCCTTTCGCTTTCGAAAATACCCGTCTTCAACACCATCTTCAAATGCAATCCCATTTCGTCGTATCATTATTTGGAATGGGTTTTATGACATAAGGTCCTCTCCCGGCTAATCCAAATAACAAGCGCTTATTTTAAAAATAAGTGTTACATTCAGATTCAAACAAATCACAACAAATTTCCACTTTGATCTTTTAAACAAAAGATTCATCACAGTCATAAAGGTTCGATGTGGTTTTCGAATATCCATTTGGAATCCGACCCCCCGTCGCATCGAAATTCAAATTCCATAAAAAAAACCAATATTGATAGTCGGTTATTTAACTATCAATCAATAATTCACAACAATCACCAATTTTCAAATAATTTTCCCCAACTATTTATTTCCAACATATCTTTGCAAGATATAATTTTAGCACTTCAACCATTTGAAAAAAAATTCAAATCAATTTCTTTACGCGGAATATATTCCCAAATACTTATTCATTTCCACTGAAAATCTGCCGAGTCCAAATACTTTTCAAAATTTTAAATCTTTTATCCAAAAACATATATTTGGAAACATCTACAATAAAAACCACTTTGGAACAACCTATTTAAAATATTAGTTATGAAATCTTATATCAATATCTTATATATATATAAAAACTTCAAGTCCAAACTAGTTTTAAAATAAAATTAGTAGATAGAGTTTAAATATTTAAATAACTATTTTTTAAATCAAACATCAATTTAATCTTTAAAATAATCCTTTCTATAATTAATTTAAATAAATCTTTACTTTAAAGGTTTAAAACTATTCCCAAAAATACTTTCTCTAACAATATCGTTCCAAATCAATCTCTAGAACTTTTTATTTATACTTCAAATGCTACTTTCAAAATATACTCGGCTTTTTAGGGAAGAATTCTCTTCCCATTTCAACATGGTCCATTCAATAAATCAATAAATCTTCTCGATTTATTTTAATTTACATTCCAAATTTGTAAATTTCTTTCCACAATTTTAAAGTTAAACAAACATCTATTTTTAAAACAAAATTTTCTTTCCTTTATAAAATTCCCATTGTGAATCTAAATTTTCAAATATCGACTGATATACGATTTTCAAATCGTTTTCCAAATATCCCCTTTCAAACCCCAAATCAAATTTTCAAATTTATTTCCAAAATTGTTTCAACACCAAATCGAATTCCAAATTTGATTTCTAAATTTATTTCAAATATCAAAACAATTTTCATATAAATTTCCCAAAGATTTATTTTTTAAACATCAAATAATTTTCCAAATTGATTTCAAAGATTTATTTCCAACATCAAATCAAATTTTCATACTTATTTCTGAATTTATTTCAAACACGAATCAAATTCCAAATTGATTTCCTAGAATAATTTCAAATACCAAATTAAATTCCAAATTTGATTTCTAAATTTATTTCCCATATTTTTTTGAAATTTATTTAGTAAGTTTTAAAAACAAAACTTCATCTATTCAAATTTCTTCTTTTAAATTCATCCAATTCTTTAAATGAATTTATTATAAATTTTCCACCCAAATTTCAAAATCCAAATTTTTTATTTATTTCTAGCATCCTACGATACGAAAAATATATTCGTATAAATTATAGTTTTCAATAGTTTCAATCACAATAATCACATACTGATTTTAAATAATCAACACAGTTTTGAAAACAAATCAAAATGTTTTGAGGAATCCAGCTGGATCCCTCCAACCTGTTTCTCTGCATCCATAGATGTTAGCACGACAATTAAATACCAATTCCACTTCGTGGTGGAATATCGCAGTATATGGGATTTTTAAAATATCATCCGCTATATAATGCGGAAAATGAATCACTCCAAATACATATGTAATACCAATTCCACTTCGAGGTGGAATATCGCGGTATATGGGTTTAATATAATATCATTCTCTATTATATGGCGTATGGGGTCTAAACTAATATAACTAATAATAAATTAATCATCCAAGCACAAAATCAACAATTTAAATTTATCTATCACAATTCAACAATCAATCAATAACTGAAATTTTCAATTATTAAAATTTGAGTGAGAAGATCTCACATTTGCTTTTTATTTTGCAATCCATCCAAATTAGCTTGCTTTCTTCACAGTTTTGACCTTGTATAAATATTAGATGATTTAATTAATATTCGAAATAAATCGAACAATTCAACTGCCATTTTAAAATTTTAATTCAACTAATATTTAAATTTTTAAGCTAATGATTTAATTTTAAACAAAGAATTAATTTTTTAAACAAATTCCTTTTTAATAAATTATCCTTTGTGACCTAACTAGAATAAAGTAATTAACAAGTTACTTGCCTTAATATACTTTAAACTTAAACAGTAAGTTTATAATCTATATATATCCTTTAAAATTACTATATCCAAATCTAATATATATACGTGTCTATATCATTTTTGTTATTTTAACTGATGATTCAATTTTAATCAAAGAATTAAATTTTAAACTAACTTTCTTTCTTTTTTTCCATATAAATTCTAATTAAAGGTAAATTATCTTACCTTACAGCGAAATCACCATGCTCGAACAAGAAAAATATCATCACGATCGCTCCCCAAAATCACGCCGACCATCGCGGCATTTCACTTGCCACCTCCAGACGAAGCTCGCACGCGCGCGCCACTTACTGCCGCGAGCTCGACTTCGTCCATCTTGCTACCGCGCCTGCTTACCTCTCGAGATGACGCTCGAATTCTTGCGACAGAATCAAATCACACACTGATGCCCAAAGCTTCGCCGTCATGCTCTGGTTCGCAGCCGCACGCGATGCGAAACCCTTCCCGGTTTGTCGCCCCATCGCGCCTCGCCCACGCGAGCATGCCCCGACCTTCCTGCCCTCGCGACGGAGTCGCAATAGAACCCGCCTCCTCTGGCATTTCTCTTTCGAATAAATCGAATTCGCGAGCAAGAAATGGAGGCAAATTCAAATTGATAATTTGAACTGCCCTTCCCTAATTCTCTGAATATTGATTTCGTGGAGCTATGGGTTCGTCTGTGTTTTATTTTCGAAGAGTGAAATATCGATTTTATTCTAGTTTTATTTCTGAAGAATGAAAGGGAAGAATGGAGTTTCGAAGAGGATAAAGAAGCCTTACTTGTTCATCGATCTAATTCCTATTATTTTGTTCGATTTTTAAAATTTTCTTTTAAGTAATTAAACGCGTGTGAATTTTTTAACAGAAAAAATGGAACACGTGTGTAGGGGGTTAACTGGTGTTGATTTTGGTGAATGGTATATTAAAGGGATATATATACATATATATTATATCTAATTTCAAATTTAAATTCAAATTTGAATTGCTTTGAATTACGCAACTAAAATTTTGACCTCCAATTGAGGCATGCCGCCTGACATTTATAATGTTATACGCCTATTCCGAACGTAATGGAAAAGGTTCCGAGGCCTAACTCGATCGTATGGAGAAGATAGCTTTTTGGACCTAATTGTTAAATTAAATTTCGATATAATTTTCAGTGCGTTTGCTCATCGTATGATCACACGACAATTCTGAATGCAACGAAATTTGAAATCAGATAATAATACAATATTACGGGTCCAATAGAACTGGTTTCGTCGAATTCCGAGACTGCGTCCCGGAAGGCTATTTTTAAGTGTCAATTTAAAAGATATAAATTCAAAAATAAACAAATCGCTTCCAAATTCAATTCTAAAGCTTTAATTATCTTCAGTATTAACAATATGGATTTTCTAAGCCATCTAATTATTTTTAACAAGCTTAAAATTGAAGATTCAAAATTTTACCCAAATTTCTATAATTAAATTCGATACTTAAATTGCCAAATTCATAGTTAAAGTTGAAACTCAAGTTAAAATAACTCCCAAATATTTAAAAATCAATTAAATAATTCAATTTCAAATATTCATAAATTTAGGGTCGTCACGTCCTTCCCCCCTTAAAAGAATTTCATCCTGAAATTACTAGTTAAGAAGGATGATTCTCAACCCGTTTATCATTTCCCCAAAACAAAACAGTTTTCAACAAATTTCCCAAAACCATATTGAAGACTCATTATTACTTTAACTAACTTTCCAAAATCTTTCGCATTTTCTAAATAATACTATTTTCCTCAACAGTTCAAATTTGAATTCAAATTTTAAATTTTCAAAATTTTCTCAAAATTTTTCAACTCCCTAAATTTTCGAAATTTTTTGCCGGCATCTCCTTTGCGCGGCTAGCTCAGTACGATTACAAAACGACACTACGAGCCCCAAATTCAAAAAGAAAACGAAAAGCCAAGTGGCTAGACAAGAAAATCATCAAATTTCATATTGAAATTTAAAATACATACCTTTTTCGAGCAATTTCACATATATTCAAAATCAAATCCAATTCCCTTTGCATTTAAATCACCTGTATATCCTGCTAGCAGTATTATCCAATTACAACATTCAAAACCATTTTGCACCTTTCTTTACAAAAGTTCGAGTACTTACATCTTATACCATTTTTTACTTCACTATTGAAGTTATATATCCATTTTCATTCAATCTTACATTTTCAATTTCATTTGAATTCAATTTACAATTTCAATTCTATTTGGATTCAATTTACCTTCTGAATATTGAACTTTATCAATTATCTTTCATTCACAACTGATTCATCTCTCTATTTTAAATTAGTTTCATTTACTAATTCATTACAAATTCCAATTCATTTTATCTCAAACCACTTTTTTTCCATTTCCACCTTTATTATCTTTAGTTCACTTCGAACTAATTTTTACAACTTTATTTTATTTCACACAATTCAAATTGGTTTTTAATATTTAGTTTCAATTTCAGTTTTATTCTTTTGTTCATTCCAAAAAATTTATTTTCAATTCACTATTTTGGTTTATAACCACTTATATTAAACTCGATTTCCAATTCTATATGAATTCAATTTACTTTCATCTATAAATATTAAGTTCAATTCGTTTTAAACCTTACCCATTTAGTCATTCATCAATTAGTTTCACTTACTAATTTTAGTTTAATACTTCACTTTGTTTATCACAAATCAATTTCAATTCCAATTCTAGTTCTATTTATTTACAAATTCAAAATGATTTTCAACATTCAATTCCATTTTCTTGCATTTCAGTTTCATTTTGAATCCATATCATCATTTTATTTGACTTAGTTTTTCAATCTCAATTATTTTATTCAATTTTCATTCTTAGTTCCACTTGAATCAAATTTTTCCTTCCAACTTATTTTGTTTCCACATTTAGCTTTTTCTAACTTCTCTTTAAGTTAGATTTTATTTTAACAACTTTAAACTTAACAAGTTATCAAACTTAATGATATTCCATAAATATTTTATATAGTATTCTAGAGTCTTTCCATCTTTTCAAAACCATTTTTGAAATCAATTCAAATTATCTTTTGAATTCCCAAAAGCAACCCTAGTTTTCCAAACAACCTCAAATTTTAAATAATTTGGCAGCAATTCCTCTCTTGGAAACTCGAAAACGAACACCGATGACATCGCGATCATCATCGAAATTATTTTCCAGCGACCAAAAAGAGTTTAGTGCTTTTATCCCTTCAAAACATTTTCCAAACCTTTGAAATTCATTTTCAAATTAAAAAGGGATTTAATTTCCAAAATTTCAAATCCTTTCAAAAACATTTTTTCCAATTTTCCTTTAGATTTCTATTTCAAATTATAAATCACATTTACAATTTACATTCTCAAATTTCATTTGTATATGGATTTTATTTCTAAACTTTTGATTATGATTCCAATTTCTTATTCAATTTCAATGATAATAATTTAATATTATCACTTCCTAACAAACAATTAGCCATATACTATAATAATTTACAAAAATTATTTCCTTTTATATAAAAAATAGTTTTGGGTAAAATTATTTCATTTACCCTAATTTAAAACAATATCGTGTCGAATTGTTCTGTACGAGTGTTTAGAGATTCCTATCGGTAAAGTTGTACGGACTATACCGACCAGAATCTATATACCACTCAACAAACCAATCATCACAATATAAAATAATTTTTTTATATTCACAAACAAATACGTGCTCATATCTATTATTACACTCAAACTCATTCTAGAGTACTACTGACTCTATTTCTAATGAGTAATCCCCACCAGAGCCAAGGTTATCGCTTAACCAAATGCTCTAATACCACATTTGTAACGATCCGATTTTCGACTTTCGAAAGTCGACATCAATACGTCCAATGTATTAAATGCCGCACAATCGAAAGCCGGAAAATCAAACCATTAGGGTTAAAAAAGAAGAAGATAGAAGAAGAAACAGAAACAACAACCGAATCTCACATTTCATAGCGGAACAACATATAATAGATAAATGAATAATCTTTAAAACAATAATACTATATCAGTTTATACATCACATTAAATAGAGTTTACAACAACACAATACAGACACTTGCAGTCTTTATAACTTGACCATATGAAAACTGACTTGCACTAACCATACGCAAACAGACACTACATAGTAAAGAGATACGTCTCGCCATCTAGCTTCAACTCCTGATCTCCACAGCAACTTCTTGACTTCGCTCCAGAATAATTGACAACCTGACTCTAGGCTACCCATATGGAAAATTATGGGCACCCAGAGTTTAGAAAGGGAACAATAAACTCCAGGTCAGTCATATGACTAGTGTGAGATCTTAAAAACAGTTATTTTTCACAAAGAAAGGAAAAGAAATCCGCAATGCTTTTGGAAAATGAGACTACCATAAGGACTCCCGGCACACACACAATGCAATCGCACATTTGGGGGAGATTTCTTCTTATGATAGTCAAACATGCTTGATACGCAAAATCTCTTTTTAATATTATCATTCTTGCATGGTGGAAAAACATTTGCAAGTATAATATTAATCTTAGCTAGCATACGTACTATTATAGTATGCCTACTATAGCTACCGTATTAGATGGCAAGTTCTACAACTAAAATCGTATAAGACGCATATTGATAATTGGATTTCCAACAAATGGTCAGGCTAAGGAACTTCCTGGGCCACATGGGTACGCCTCTGGAGGGACGCCCCAAGAACTTAACCTAATCTCTGCCAACAAAAAGCCGGGTTACCTCTGCAACTAGGTAACTACTACACGAGTATGCCATCCCCCGGTCGTTTGCGACCTTTATCCGAGGATCCTCAACCACAAAGTATAATACATTTGCAGCATCAACATAGGTAAAATATATGGGCTCCATACCATGATACTACCCTTTTCCAGAAAGAAACGACATACCCTCAGGGGGCGCTACCCCCAAATAACCTTTCTGCATCTTTCATGTTTCGACCATTCCGGGTTTTGAGGCTCGACGAAGTCTCGTCCACAAAGCTACACTTTTCACAAAAGCCATGCTTCGATCAACAAATGATCAGCAGCACTTCGTATGCCACATTACCAAATTGGGAATGTGTAACGACCCGCTATTTTGGACTATTCGTATCCGCACATGTCAGACTTAAATAATTCAAAATACCAAATTGTTAATTTAAATTTTGGCAAAACACAGATATACAGTAAATAAATAATCACAGAATCACAGACACAGAATATAATATGAAGCGGAAATAAAAGAGATAGTAGTTCATGAAGCTACTATATAAATATATAAGAAACATCAGAGTTTACAGCAGAGGAGAAATACGATACATCAAGTATAAATCAGATACATCAATGGAATCATCGAATACTGAAAGCAGAATAGATGGCTGGATCTTCAAGCAAAGCTCCAACTCTAAAGGTGAGCCTCGAATACTGGTATACTCAGTCTGACCCGAGCGTAAAGCAAAACACAAAACACTCGAGTCAGGATTAATATTCTCATATCAATAAATCCAACTCAAGTGAAATAGCAATCGAAATACAAGTAACTCAAAGGATGTTGGAATCACCATCCTCTAAGGATCCGTTAAACTATCTACTATGTAGTAGTGTACGCTAAATAGATAATGTCTATCAGTAATATAAAGTATCAAAATAGTGTTAAGGCGTTACCATTATCCCCCTTAACACATTTTATATAAATGTCATAGTCTATACAGCACTGTAAACTCCACCGTAAACTAGTGGGATATCAGGGAGTACTCCATAGGTATAACACAAAACAAATTCGTAGTGGTCGCGTATATGGGAATACAAGTATGACAAGGCACATGAGGCAAAACCCAAGGTAGTGAAACTACCGTTTGCCTGATCCGGACTGGTGGGAACGCATCGCCGCAGCGATCGCAACACCGCGAAACAACACTCCTGAAATTCGGAGGGTGCACCAATCAATCACAAGTAATGAGTAGAAGTTACGAAGAAGTGTGTTCGCTCGAGGTGGCTAACCTCATTTGGCCCGGCACGGCTCCTGATTTTAGTCATTTCCAATTTGACACAAGTGTCAAGGCTATCCATTATCGTTCTCTTTCTTCAGTCATCACGTACATCATTCCAACCACTTCATTCTGGATCATCACTCCGCGTATAGTTATTAAAGTGGTTTTCAGCTTAGATAGAGAGTATATCCATAACCGATTCCGGTTTCTTTAATAACTTTCGTAATTATTACACCGATTGGTCGTTTAATAAATTTCAAAACCAAATCAATTTCAATTTCAATTAGAATTTATAATCAACATTTCAATTGTCTTTCACTATCAAATTCCAATATTTACGTTACAAACTTCCAAATAACCATTTCAAAATCTTACAATTCAATTTCAACTTTTATTTAAACAATTCAAATATTGATTCAAGTTCGTATATAAGTTTCATTCCGAAATCATTTAAAATGGTTAAATTTTCATTTAAATCAATTTAAATTCATTTATCGATTTCATTTAATATTCGCTAAGCTAATTTATCATTTAAAACAATTTTCATTTAAATTCCAATTCATTTAAATCGATCACTTAAGTTAAATTTTATTATAACAAACTTACAAATTTACTTAAATTCGATTCGTCAAATCAAATTCTTAAAATTACAAGTCTTACACTAATTTCCATAAAACGCATTTTTATTTCCTGTTAAAGAAATTCAATTTCACTTATTTCTTTACTTAGTTATAAATTTCCAAAGCTCAATTAATAAAGAAACTAATTTCATATATTCGAGAAGTTTAATTTCACTTATTAACTTACTTAAATTTTCCAAAGCTTAATTAATAAATAAAGAAACTCAATTTCATTTATTAACAAAGTTCAAATCCACTTATTCAAAAGTTCAATTTCTCTTATCAAAGAATTCAATTTTATTCAATTATCAAACAATTAACTCTCATTCAATTATTAAATAATTTCAATCTTAATTATTAATAATTACAAAATTAATAATTTCAAACTTGATTATCAATTCAAACTTAATTATTAAATCATTTCCACTTAATTATGAATTCAAACTTAATCATCAAATCATTTCAACTTAATTATAAATTCAACTTAATAATTTCAACTTAATTATAATCTCAAACTTAATTATAATTTCAAATTTAATTATTAAACGATTTCAAACTTAATAATTTCAAAACTCAATTATTACTAATTCCAAGTTATTTATTAATAATTTCAAATTTAATTATTAAGTAATTAAATTTCAAATAACGTTCTTTCATCAATTACTACGTTAAAAATTGTTTCAAATTTCAATCTTTACATTTTCCTTTCAAAAATTCAAATTCCAACTTCATTTCAAACTTATTCTTTGCTCGAATAAAATCATTATTTTATTTTTAAATCAATTTATTGACCAATCGGATTTTATTTAATTCTCTACCCTAGGTCAAATTCATTTGGGTATATATCATTTCAACCCGATTCCAAATCCAATTCAAGATCAAGCATAATAAAGGGAACTTGCAGTGTGATAACTAGGATGATGTCAAAGTAAATAAACAAGCAATAACAACAATCAATAACAATCCATTAATTAATTTAGATAATCCCGAAATAATCGTATTAATTCACATCGTTGTTTGTGCGAATTAATATAATTATTTCTAGAATCTACACTATCATTTCGTGTAGATTAAAGATTATTACACTAATTATTCTATGCAATTCTACACTTTACATCAATTATTCAATTTCATACCTCATCAACTAATACAACATAAATTCAAATGGTTCAAGTTAATTAACTGTTTCTACGTGTCAAATAATTAAACATTTAAGGGTCATATTTCCAATTTAACTAATCAAATTCAGTACATATGACGATTCCAATTTTTAATTATCCTATGTCAAATTAAATTGCATAATATTTATCACTTTATACATTTCAAGTTACATCCAATATAAACAACAACACTAAATCAATCATCAACCAAACTGGATTATCATCACATAATTAACAGATAATGGTGTCAGATGTCACAGGTGAACTGATACGTAAATAACAGTGCAATAAATAATAGCAGCGTATTTCAATTGTCGTTTCAATTGAAATCAAATTTAAATAATAAAAGAACATTAATCATGAGTTATTTGCTCACCTTTCGAGGGTAGAGAGTAAAGAAGATGACACGGATACGCACACTGATACAGACATTGAAATTTGAATGACGAATCGAAGCAAAGCAAAATCGGCACGAATTCAACGATCAAAGCTGAATAATAGGAATAAAAAATCCAATCAGAACTGGATCGATGAAGAAAATTGATATAAGTGAACTTATATAACTATATATAACTGTACCTATATCATATCCGAATTTTAAACACATTTTAAATTTAAATATATAAATATTTCAAAACCATTGTTTAAATTATAAAATCAAACATATGTATATATAACTGTTCGAAACCAAATGATATATATTACTTTTGTAAATTATATTCAAACCAATGATATCACAAAATAATAACTTATGTAATATATATAAATATACTTTCATGATGTAATTATTTATTTATATAACTAACAGTATGCTACATCATAAACAAAATGCAGACCCACTTCATAACAAGACTAGTATAACTACAAACCCATTTACCGTAAACCATGCATACATGCAAAGATATCTTTATATATCTCGAAAGCACAATACATACTAACTTATGAAATACCCTATATACATAACAATGAATATACACGCTAAGACAAATGTGCAGACACCATTTAAAAAAAAAAACACATCAAACAAAGCTTATATATATAAAACACTCAATTATTTAACTTATTCAACTTTTATACCGTAAGCCCCATATATTTATATACTCAACACATGCACACTACAAATATATACATACTTATGTCAAACCTATATAATAGATTTTAAAAAAATGAACTAGCTGAAACAAAACAAGAAATATCAGTATAGTATAAAATAATATATTAAAATATAATGCAAAAACAAAACAAGAAAAATAGATGCAAAAACCCGCCCTATATATATAACAATATATAATAACGCTAGCTTTTCAGAAACAGTCAACATTCAACCAATTTTTATGCACAAGTTGATATTGCCTATATACAAACCGATATAAATATATAAACATACGTACAAAAAAAAAGTTTCGAAATAAAAGAACAAGCTAACCTTATTACCTAACTCATAATATAACATATTATATAAATGCCGCATAAATAGTTAACATATAATATATAGCAAATAATAAATCTAATACTAATCAGGACTGATACTTTTATTACTTCAAAGATCGCAAAGCACGAACCTGATGACATATATCCATATTCATACAAGATGGATTTGGGACGAAGGTGCTCACGGCCTTGGGTTGCGAGCCAGACAGAGGAGGCACGGAATGGCGGGGTCGAGGGGAGAGCTGGGTCGGGTTGCACGTAGTGGCGGGTATGGTTTTGGCAGAGGTTGGTGGTGAAGCGGTGCAAAAGGTAATGGCGAGGAGACGGGTGGGAAGATCGGTCAGCGGGCATGGGTGGCGGAGGCAGGGAATCGGCATGTCAACGGAAGGCTAGGCGACGCTGACGTGTTGATGTCGGAGGAGCGGGTTGCGGCCAGAGGGAAATGGCCGAAGTGGCAACTGGGAAGGGAAGGATATGGGTGAAGGCTGTGCGCGTGAGGTGCTGGCTGTTGTGCGCGTGGAGTGAGAGGCGTGGCCGCTCAGGCGAAGGCGGTGGCGGCGGTTATGGCAAGGAGAGAGGGTGGTGTGGCACAGAGACTTGCGTTTGATGAAGGGAGAGAACGGTTGAGAGGAAGAGGCAAGCAAGCTTTTATGATTTTAAAATATGAAGATTAAGCAAACCAAAATATGCTACAGCAAGTGGACTATGTACATGAAGAAATGAATGGCATAGCAAAAGGTGGAAGGACGTGTTTGTCTGACACCATGCCTTTTCATAATCCAAACTTTTATAATAGAAGAAGTAGAATAGGAATAGGTTTTGATTAAAATAGGTGTTTGATGTAATAACAACCGTCCCTCAAAAATTAAGCTGACTCGGTGAAGCAAATTGAAATGAAAATAAGATCCACCTTTGAACTGGCATGGGATGGCAACGTATAGAATTTCCGTAACCGATGGATTAAATATTAAACTGCATAAATAAATAAAAAGAATGCGAAATAACGTACATAATTTTATACGTTAAACTTTTGAAATGGCATGGGATGGCAACAGCTAAGTTCAGTAATCGATGGAATAAATATTAAAATCTCGAATTTCTACTGGCGGAAAATGCGGCAAAAATACAGAAAAATAAGATCGACGGAGCTAAAGATGTCCGAATTTGGAAAAACGACAAACTGACATCTTGCTCAGAAGATGGTTTAGAATTTTTCTATGTAAAAATATTTTGGTTTTGAAAACGTTTTATTTTCGTCGCTTTTTAACTGATTAGATTGAAGTAAATTTACGCGCGAAATAAACTTTCATATTTTCGGACGAAAATTTACCTGATGCTATGTTTAACTGGACGCATTCCAAATATCTAATTTATATTTCAAAATTTTATCGTTTTTAAAATTTCACAAAAATTTCAATTAAATACGTTACTAAAACCGTTAAAATTTACGGTCGTTACATTCTCCCCCACTCAAAACTTTTCGTCCTCGAAAAGGCAGAATGTACGAGAATAGAATCAACTAGAAAGAAAATAGATTTGAATTCCAAAATAAAATAATTAATTTAAACCATATATATTTCAATTTAAATCAATTAATATTTAACAATTGATTTTTAAAATTCAACGTTTCCATTAAATTGATTTGGTTTCACATTTATTAATGTTAGGTACAAAAGGTTTCTTTTAAATGAAATTGAATTTAAATTCAATTATTTCAAAATACTCACTTACGTTGATTTAATTCAATTTATTAACTTTCAAAATAAATTTTTACTCTATTAATCATACCTATTATATAACTTACTATTCTATTTTATCTCCGTAAACATTTTATAATTAAAATCTAAGTGAATAATATTTATTATATGCACTCACATTTTAATTTATAAAGACAATTTATATTGTATATTATCCAATTTTCTTAAATTAACAATTTCAAAGATCATAAATTTGAATAGTCATTTATTATAATCATATTTCTATTCGACAAATTTAATTCTTTATTCCTAATTATTATTAAATTTATTCTACTTAATATCTTATCACATATATATTAAGTATATTTACATTTATTATAACTATTCAAATTTATTTAAAAATTTCTTTGATATCATTTTATGTTGTATAACATTCATTTACATTGTTAACTTTTGACAATTTAGGCAAATTATATTGAATGCAATTGAGTATTATCTAAATAAAATTCCTAATTCAATTCTCTCAAGTTTAAATATTAATTCAAAATTTGGTTTCATTTATAATTGAAAATAATTTTTTACCCAAATTTTTAGAATTAAATTCCCGATTAACTTCAACAATTTAGAGAAAATTATGTCTATACCATATATATTAGATCAACTAAATTTAAAATAATATACCTATATACATATAAATCAAATCATACTTAAGAAATTTAAATCGATTAAATTTCCAAATCAAAGCTGTAGCAAAGCTACGAATTTGTCTCTTCATTTCGAAACTCGAAAATGAATGTCGACGATGCGGCCGCCATCCCGAAATTATTTTCCAGCGACAAAAGAGAAGAGCTCTAACTTAAGCATTTAAAATTTCTTGAAAACGATTTCTATTCGAAAATATTTTTAAACAATATACATTTAAACTTTAAAACCATAACTCGAAATTATCGGAAATTAAGTTCTCAAATTCTAATTTTAAATTCACTTCAAATTCGAAATCAAATTATAATTAAGTTTTATAAATTTATTTATTTATATTATGCAATAGTCAATGATTCATAAAACAATAAATGAAAATTAAATTTTAACATTTCGGACAACAGTTTCATTAACATTTTAATTTCAGAAAAATTTATACTTATATATAATGTAATCATTCAATATTATTTTATTTACTAAATTTGAAAACAATATTGTGTCAGTTTTCTCTGCTCAGGTGTTTTAGAAATTCTATCGATAGCGTTGATCAGACGAATCGATCGAAAATCCAAATCAACATCAACAACTCAAACAACACAATATATAAAACATTTTTAATGAAATTTACAATACGCTTCCTCACTCGACGATACAAGAATGGATTTCAAAATAAGTATAGGGATTTAAATTTTGATGGAAATCAAATCAAAGAAAAATTTGATTCGATAATAAGTTCGAAATAGAAGATAAGATAATTTAATTAATAGATGGATAAGCTTATTTAATTCACGGGCAACCTTAACCGGGTTGACCGTAAATTCAAGAATAAGATCGATGCAGAATTTCGAGGCAAATCTACATCTGATCTCAAGAGATAGAATTCAGGTATAGCAGGGAATAGATAGCATCGTAAACCGAGGATACAGAAATCTCCGGTAAATCAAGGCCTATTATAAAGGAGTTTCACCCCTTTGCAAATCATTCGAAGATTGGTGAGACCGCCGATCTATTATAGATATCATTTGAAGTGGAGTTATGGGGTACTCCATAATCAAAAGAAGAAAAATAGTGAGGGATATGAATGAATTTCGGAACCGAGGGAACGTTTCAAAATTCAAAGGGATTGAGTCAAAAGAAAGAGATTGAAACTCGAATGAGAGTGATTCTGTAAATACATTTACCCTATATGCTAAGTTTTGCCTAGAGCTACCAAAAGCTCTGATACCAACTGTAACGACTCGCTATTTTGGACTATTCGTATCCGCACATGTCAGACTTAAATAATTCAAAATACCAAATTGTTAATTTAAATTTTGGCAAAACACAGATATACAGTAAATAAATAATCATAGAATCACAGACACAGAGTATAATATGCAGCGGAAATAAAAGAGATAGTAGTTCATGAAGCTACTATATAAATATATAAGATGCATCAGAGTTTACAGCAGAGGAGAAATACGATACATCAAGTATAAATCAGATAAATCACTGGAATCATCGAATACTGAAAGCAGAATAGATGGCTGGATCTTCAAGCAAAGCTCCAACTCCAAAGGTGAGCCTCGAATACTGGTATACTCAGTCTGAGCCGAGCGTAAAGCAAAACACAAAACACTCGAGTCAGGATTAATATTCTCATATCAATAAATCCAACTCAAGTGAAATAGCAATCGAAATACAAGTAACTCAAAGGATGTTGGAATCACCATCCTCTAAGGATCCGTTAAACTATCTACTATGTAGTAGTGTACGCTAAATAGATAATGTCTATCAGTAATATAAAGTATCAAAATAGTGTTAAGGCGTTACCATTATCCCCCTTAACACATTTTATATAAATGTCATAGTCTATACAGCACTGTAAACTCCACCGTAAACTAGTGGGATATCAGGGAGTACTCCATAGGTATAACACAAAACAAATTCGTAGTGGTCGCGTATACAGGAATACAAGTATGACAAGGCACATGAGGCAATACCCAAGGTAGTGAAACTACCGTTTGCCTGATCCGGACTGGTGAGAACGCATCGCCGCAGCGATCGCAACACCGCGAAACAACACTCCTGAAATTCCGAGGGTGCACCAATCAATCACAAGTAATGAGTAGTAGTTACGAAGAAGTGTGTTCGCTCGAGGTGGCTAACCTCATTTGACCCGGCACGGCTCCTGATTTTAGTCATTTCCAATTTGACACAAGTGTCAAGGCTATCCATTATCGTTCTCTTTCTTCAGTCATCACGTACATCATTCCAACCACTTCATTCTGGATCATCACTCCGCGTATAGTTATTAAAGTGGTTTTCAGCTTAGATAGAGAGTATATCCATAACCGATTCCGGTTTCTTTAATAACTTTCGTAATTATTACACCGATTGGTCGTTTAATAAATTTCAAAACCAAATCAATTTCAATTTCAATTAGAATTTATAATCAACATTTCAATTGTCTTTCACTATCAAATTCCAATATTTACGTTACAAACTTCCAAATAACCATTTCAAAATCTTACAATTCAATTTCAACTTTTATTTAAACAATTCAAATATTGATTCAAGTTCGTATATAAGTTTCATTCCAAAATCATTTAAAATGGTTAAATTTTCATTTAAATCAATTTAAATTCATTTATCGATTTCATTTAATATTCGCTAAGCTAATTTATCATTTAAAACAATTTTCATTTAAATTCCAATTCATTTAAATCGATCACTTAAGTTAAATTTTATTATAACAAACATACAAATTTACTTAAATTCGATTCGTCAAATCAAATTCTTAAAATTACAAGTCTTACATTAATTTCCATAAAACGCATTTTTATTTCCTGTTAAAGAAATTCAATTTCACTTATTTCTTTACTTAGTTACAAATTTCCAAAGCTCAATTAATAAAGAAACTAAATTTCATATATTCGAGAAGTTTAATTTCACTTATTAACTTACTTAAATTTTCCAAAGCTTAATTAATAAATAAAGAAACTCAATTTCATTTATTAACAAAGTTCAAATCCACTTATTCAAAAGTTCAATTTCTCTTATCAAAGAATTCAATTTTATTCAATTATCAAACAATTAACTTTCATTCAATTATTAAATAATTTCAATCTTAATTATTAATAATTACAAAATTAATAATTTCAAACTTGATTATCAATTCAAACTTAATTATTAAATCATTTCCACTTAATTATGAATTCAAACTTAATCATCAAATCATTTCAACTTAATTATAAATTCAACTTAATAATTTCAACTTAATTATAATCTCAAACTTAATTATAATTTCAAATTTAATTATTAAATGATTTCAAACTTAATAATTTCAAAACTCAATTATTACTAATTCCAAGTTATTTATTAATAATTTCAAATTTAATTATTAAGTAATTAAATTTCAAACAACATTCTTTCATCAATTACTACGTTAAAAATTGTTTCAAATTTCAATCTTTACATTTTCCTTTCAAAAATTCAAATTCCAACTTCATTTCAAACTTATTCTTTGCTCGAATAAAATCATTATTTTATTTTTAAATCAATTTATTGACCAATCGGATTTTATTTAATTCTCCACCCTAGGTCAAATTCATTTGGGCATATATCATTTCAACCCGATTCCAAATCCAATTCAAGATCAAGCATAATAAAGGGAACTTGCAGTGTGATAACTGGGATGATGTCAAAGTAAATAAACAAGCAATAACAACAATCAATAATAATTCATTAATTAATTCAGATAATCCTGAAATAATCGTATTAATTCACATTGTTGTTTGTGCGAATTAATATAATTATTTCTAGAATCTACACTATCATTTCATGTAGATAAAAGATTATTACACTAATTATTCTATGCAATTCTACACTTTACATCAATTATTCAATTTCATACTTCATCAACTAATACAACATAAATTCAAATGGTTCAAGTTAATTAACTGTTTCTACGTGTCAAATAATTAAACATTTAAGGGTCATATTTCCAATTTAACTAATAAAATTCAGTACATATGACGATTCCAATTTTTAATTATCCTATGTCAAATTAAATTGCACAATATTTATCACTTTATACATTTCAAGTTACATCCAATATAAACAACAACACTAAATCAATCATCAACCAAACTGGATTATCATCACATAATTAACAGATAATGGTGTCAGATGTCACAGGTGAACTGATACGTAAATAACAGTGCAATAAATAATAGCAGCATATTTCAATTGTCGTTTCAATTGAAATCAAATTTAAATAATAAAAGAACATTAATCATGAGTGATTTGTTCACCTTTCGAGGCTAGAGAGTACAGAAGATGACACGGATACGCACACTGATACAGACATTGAAATTTGAATGACGAATCGAAGCAAAGCAAAATCGGCACGAACTCAACGATCAAAGCTGAATAATAAGAATAAAAAATCCAATCAGAACTGGATCGATGAAGAAAATTGATATAAGTGAACTTATATAACTATATATAACTGTACCTATATCATATCCGAATTTTAAACACATTTTAAATTTAAATATATAAATATTTCAAAACCATTGTTTAAATTATAAAATCAAACATATGTATATATAACTGTTTGAAACCAAATGATATATATTACTTTTGTAAATTATATTCAAACCACTGATATCACAAAATAATAACTTATGTAATATATATAAATATACTTTCATGATGTAATTATTTATTTATATAACTAACAGTATGCTACATCATAAACAAAATGCAGACCCACTTCATAACAAGACTAGTACAACTACAAACCCATTTACCGTAAACCATGCATACATGCAAAGATATCTTTATATATCTCGAAAGCACAATACATACTAACTTATGAAATACCCTATATACATAACAATGAATATACACGCTAAGACAAATGTGCAGACACCATTTAAAAAAATGACAAATGTGCAGACACCATTTTAAAAAAAAAAACACATCAAACAAAGCTTATATATATAAAACACTCAATTATTTAACTTATTCAACTTTTATACGGTAAGCCCCATATATTTATATACTTAACACATGCACACTACAAATATATACATACTTATGTCAAACCTATATAATAGATTTTAGAAAAATGAACTAGCTGAAACAAAACAAGAAATATCAGTATAGTATAAAATAATATATTAAAATCTAATGCAAAAAAAAAACAAGAAAAATAGATGCAAAAACCCGCCCTATATATATAACAATATACAATAACGCTAGCTTTTCAGAAACAGTCAGCATTCAACCAATTTTTATGCACAAGTTGATATAGCCTATATACAAATCGATATAAATATATAAACATACGTACAAAAAAAGTTTCGAAATAAAAGAACAAGCTAACCTTATTACCTAACTCATAATATAACATATTATATAAATGTCGCATAAATAGTTAACATATAATATATAGAAAATAACAAATCTAATACTAATCAGGACTGATACTTCTATTACTTCAAAGATCGCAAAGCACGAACCTGATGACATATATCCATATTCATACAAGATGGATTTGGGACGAAGGTGCTCAAGGCCTTGGGTTGCGAGCCAGACAGAGGAGGCATAGAATGGCGGGGTCGAGGGGAGAGCTGGGTCGGGTTGCACGTAGTGGCGGGCATGGTTTTGGCGGAGGTTGGTGGTGAAGCGGTGCAAAAGGTAATGGCGAGGAGACGGGTGGGAAGATCGGTCAGCGGGCATGGGTGGCGGAGGCAGGGAATCGGCATGTCAACGGAAGGCTAGGCGACGCTGACGTGTTGATGTCGGAGGAGCGGGTTGCGGCCAGAGGAAAATGGCCGAAGTGGCAACTGGGAAGGGAAGGATATGGGTGAAGGCTGTGCGCGTGAGGTGCTGGCTGTTGTGCGCGTGGAGTGAGAGGCGTGGCCGCTCAGGCGAAGGCGGCGGTTATGGCAAGGAGAGAGGGTGGTGTGGCACAGAGACTTGCGTTTGATGAAGGGAGAGAACGGTTGAGAGGAAGAGGCAAGCAAGCTTTTATGATTTTAAAATATGAAATTTAAGCAAACCAAAATATGCTATAGCAAGTGGACTATGTACATGAAGAAATGAATGGTATAGCAAAAGGTGGAAGGACGTGTTTGTCTGACACCATGCCTTTTCATAATCCAAACTTTTATAATAGAAGAAGTAGAATAGGAATAGGTTTTGATTAAAATAGGTGTTTGATGTAATAACAACCGTCCCTCAAAAATTAAGCTGACTCGGTGAAGCAAATTGAAATGAAAATAAGATCCACCTTTGAACTGGCATGGGATGGCAACGTATAGAATTTCCGTAACCGATGGATTAAATATTAAACTGCATAAATAAATAAAAAGAATGCGAAATAACGTACATAATTTTATACGTTAAACTTTTGAAATGGTATGGGATGGCAACAGCTAAGTTCAGTAATCGATGGAATAAATATTAAAATCTCGAATTTCCGCTGGCGGAAAATGCGGTAAAAACACAGAAAAATAAGATCGACGGAGCTAAAAATGTCCGAATTTGAAAAAACGACAAACTGACATCTTGCTTATAAGATGGTTTAGAATTTTTCTATGTAAAAATATTTTGGTTTTGAAAACGTTTTATTTTCGTCGCTTTTTAACTGATTAGATTGAAGTAAATTTACGCGCGAAATAAACTTTCATATTTTCGGACGAAAATTTACCTGATCTATGTTTAACTGGACGCATTCCAAATATCTAATTTATATTTCAAAATTTTATCGTTTTAAAAATTTCACAAAAATTTCAATTAAATACGTTACTAAAACCGTTAAAATTTACGGTCGTTACAGAATGTATGACTAGTAACCATCAACTACATAACCTCTGAGCTCGTACGCCTCAGTGAAGGGGTTAAGCTAAGAGAATAAATTCTCCGCCACCAACAAAAATGTATTTGATAGCAACCAACTTCACATCTCAAAGTGTAACGTCATACACACGTCCGTACCAGTCTGTTCTGGGATCGAACGGAACCGAAGGCACTTCCAAAGAAGACCTTGCAATCCGGATATTCACTAATCACATCCGGAATCTCCATCACGTAAGGTGATAAAATCTCTACCGGAGCAACCCGGTGCAGAGATATTCGACAGGTAATCCTTTCTCTTTCGAAAATACTCGGTCTTCAATGCCATCTTCAAATGTAATCCCATTTCGTCGTATCATTATTCGGAATGGGTTTTATGACACAAGGTCCTCTCCGGGCTAATTCGAATAACGAGCGCTTATTTTAAAAATAAGTGTTACATTCAGATTCAAACAAATGACAACTAATTTCCACTTTGATCTTTTAAACTAAAGATTCATCATAATCACAAAGGTTCGATGTGATTTTTGAATATCCATTTGGTATACAACCCCGGTCGCATCAAAATTCAAATGCCATAAAAAAAACCAATATTGATAGTCGGTTATTTAACTGTCAATCAACAATTCACAGCAATCACCAATTTTCAAATAATTTTCCCCAATTATTTATTTTCAACATATCTTCGCAATATATAATTTTAACACTTCAACCATTTGAAAACAAATTTCAAATCAATTTCTTTACACGGAATATATTCCCAAATACTTATTCATTTCAACTGAAAATCTGCCGAGTCCAAATACTGTACAAAATTTTAAATCACTTATCCAAAAACATATATTTGGAAGCATCTACAATAAAAACCACTTTGGAACAACCTATTTAAAATATTAGTTATGAAATCTTATATCAATATCTTATATAAACAAAACTTCAATCCCAAACTAGTTTTAAAATAAAATTTGTAGATAGAGTATAAATATTTAAATAACTATTTTTTAAATCAAACATCAGTTTAATCTTTAAAATAATCCTTTCTATAATTAATTTAAATAAATCTTTACTTTAAAGGTTTAAAACTATTCCCAAAAATACTTTCTCTAACAATATCCTTCCAAATCAATGTCTAAAACTTTTTATTTATACTTCAAAAGCTACTTTCAAAATATGCTCGGCTTTCCAAGGAAGAATTCTCTTTCCATTTCAAAATGTTCCATTCAATAAATTAATAAATCTTCTCGATTTATTTTAATTTACATTCCAAATTTGCAAATTTCTTTCCATAATTTTAAAAATAAACCAACATATATTTTTAAAACAAAATTTTCTTTCCTTTATAAAATTCCCATTGTGAATTTAAATTTTCAAATATCGACTGATATACGATTTTCAAATCGTTTTCCAAATATCCCCTTTCAAACCCCAAATCAAATTCTCAAATTGATTTCCAAAATTATTTCAACACCAAATCGAATTCCAAATTTGATTTCTAAATTTATTTCAAATACCAAAACAATTTTCATATAAATTTCCCAAAGATTTATTTTTTAAACATCAAATAAATTTTCCAAATTGATTTCATAGATTTATTTCCAACATCATATCAAATTTTCATATTTATTTCTAAATTTATGTTAGACACCGAATCAAATTCCAAATTGATTTCCTAGAATTATTTCAAATACCAAACTAAATTCCAAATTTGATTTCTAAATTTATTTCCCCTTAAGAATAAATTGGAATTATCTCTTTCAAATATTTCAAATCCGTATTTTAAATAAATTCTTCAACTATTAAATAATATTATTCGAAATTCCTTTATTAAAATATTTTCCCATATTTTTTTGAAATTTATTCAGTAAGTTTTCAAAATAAAACTTCATTTATTCAAATTTCTTCTTTTAAATTCACCCAATTCTTTAAATGAATTTATTACAAATTTTCCACCCAAATTTCAAAATCTAATTTTTATTTATTTGTTTCTAGTATCCTACGATACCAAAAATATATTCGGCTAAATTATAGCTTTTAACGGTTTCAATCACAAATAATCACACATAGATTTTAAATAATCAACACAATTTTGAACAAATCAAAATGTTTTGAGGAATCCAGTTGGATCCCTCTAACCTGTTTCCCTGCATCCACATATGTTAGCACAACAATTAAATACCAATTCCACTTCGAGGTGGAATATCGTGGTATATGAGATTTATAAAATATCATCCGGTATTATGCCGCGCATAGGGTCTCATCCGCTATATAATGCAGGAAATCAATCATTTCAAATACATATATAATACCAATTCCACTTTGAGATGGAATATCGCGGTATATGGGTTTAATATAATATCATCCACTATTATGCGGCGCATAGGGCTAAACTAATATAACTAATAATAAATTAATCATCCAAGCACAAAATCAATAATTTAAATTTAACTATCACAATTCAAAAATCAATCAATAACCGAAATTTTCAATTGTTAAAATTTGAGTGAAAAGATCTCACCTTTGCTTTTTATTTTGCAATCCATCCAAATTAGCTTGCTTTCTTCACGGTTTTGACCTTGTATAAATATTAGATGATTTAATTAATATTCGAAATAAATCGAACAATTCAATTGCCATTTTAAAATTTTAATTCAACTAATATTTTAATTTTTAAGCTACTGATTTAATTTTAAACAAAGAATTAAATTTTTAAAAAATTCCTTTTTAATAAATTATCCTTTGTGACTTAACTAAAATAAACTTATTAACAAGTTAATTGCCTTAATATACTTTAAACTTAAACCGTAGGTTAATAATCTATATATATCCTTTAAAATTCCTATTTCCAAATCTAATATATATACGTGTCTATATCATTTCTGTTTCTTTTACTGATGATTCGATTTTAATCAAAGAATTAAATTTTAACCTAACTTTCTTTCTTTTTTTTCTATATAAATTCTAATTAAAGGTAAATTATCTTATCTTACAGCAAAATCACCATGCTCGAACAAGAAAAATATCATCACGATCGCTGCCCAAAATCACGCCGACCATCGTGACACTTCAATTGCCACCTCCAGACGAAGCTCGCACGTATGCGCCACTTATTGCCGCGAGATCGACTTCGTCCATCTTGTTGCCGCGCCTGCTTGCATCTCGAGATGATGCTCGAATTCTTGCGCCAGATTCAAATCAGACGCTGATGCCCAAAGCTTCGCCATCACGCTCTGGTTCGCAGCCGCACGCGATGCGAAACCCTCCGTAGTTTGTCGCCCCATCGTGCCTCACCCACGTGAGCATGCCCCGACCTTCCTGCCCTCGCGATGGAATCGTGATAGACCCCGCCTCCTCTGGCATTTCTTTTTCAAATAAATTGAATTCGCGAGCAAGAACTAGAGGCAAAATCAAATTGATAATTTGAACTGCCCATCCCTAATTCTCTGAATATTGATTTTGTGGAGCAATGGGTTCGTTTGTGTTTTATTTTCGAATTTTGAGTGGAGTAAAATCTCGATATTATTCTAATTTTATTTATGAAGAATGAAAGGGGAGAATGGAGTTTCGAAGAGGATAAAGAAGCCTTACTTGTTCATCGATCTGATTCCTGTTGTTTTGTTCGAGTTTTAAAATTTTATTTTAATTAATTAAACACGTGTGAATTTTTTAATAGAAAAAATGGAACACGTGTGTAGGGGGTTAACAGGTGTTGATTTTGGTGAATAGTATATTGACGGGAAATATATATATATATATATATATATATATATATTATATCTAATTTCAAATTTAAATTCACTTTAAATTGCTTTGAATTACGAAACTCAAAATTTCGACCTCCTATCGAGGCGTGCCACCAGACGTTCATAATGTTATACACCAATTCCGATCGCAATGGAAAAGGTTCCGAGGCCTAACTCGATCGTATGGAGAAGATAGCTTTTTGAACCTAATTATTAAATTAAATTTCGATATAATTTTCAGCGTGTTTTCTCATCGTACGATCACACGACAATTCTAAATGCTACGAAAATTAATACCCGATAATAATACAATATTATGGATCCAATGGAGCTAGTTTCGTCGAATTCCGAGACTACGCCCCGGAAGGCTATTTTTAAATGTTGATTTAAACGATATAAATTCAAAAATGAACATATCGCTTCCAAATTCAATTCTGAAGCTTTTATTATCTTTAGTATTATCAATATGGATTTTCTGAGCCATCTAATTATTTTTAACAAGCTTAAAATTGAAGATTCAAAATTTTACGTAAATTTCTATAATTAAATTCGATACTAAAATTGCCAAATTCATAGTTAAAGTTGAAATTCAAGTTAAAATAACTGCCAAACATTTAAAAATCAATTAAATAATTAAATTTCAAAAATTCAAAAATTCAGGGTCGTCACACAACCTTTAGCTCTGATAACAAATGTGATGACTCGGAATCCAGCGCTCAAAAATCGACATCCAATACCTCACTCGTATTCGAATGTTGGAGATTCAACCATTGGAGTCCAGTTTGCTAGAGCTTATAACAACATTAAGTGATAACAACACCGCGGAAACAAAATGAAAATTTCATTGATATACAACACATGGATACAACATAGATACAACATTCATTACAACAACGACCACCAACATCAGAGCACAATGTATATGATACAACAACAGAACAATAACACACCACGGAACAATAACAGGGTCTTCAAAAGAATCCAACATAAGCACCTTCAATTCAAAACTTCAAAGCTCCAAACAAAAAGCTCGGAAAGACTACCAAACCAAAAGCTTCAAAGATTTCCAAATCTACCTCTACTATCTGAACTAGCTCCAGAATACGGATAACCTGACTCTAGGCTGCCCATGTGGAAAATTATGGGCACACAGAGTTTAGAAAGGGAACAATAAACTCGGATTCAGTCATGAGACTGGTATGAGTAAAAAAAAACAGTTGTTTGGACAAAAACAAATTACAAAAAGAAATCCGTTTATGCTTTTTGAAAATGAAACTACCATAAGGTCTCCCGTCACACACACAATGCAATCGCACACTTTGGGAAGGTTTCTCCTTACGATAGTCAAACATGCTTGATACACAAAAATCCTTTTGATATTACTATTAGTGCATAGTGTAGAAAAAATTTCAAAAGTATAATATTAATCTTAGCCGGCATACTACCATTATAGTATATTTACAATAGCTACCATGTTAAATGGCAGGTTCTACAACTAAAACCGTACTGGGCTCGTATAAGTGATTGGATTTCCAACAAATGGTCAGGCTAAGAAACTTCCTTTCTGAATGGGTACGCCTCTGGAGGGACACCCTGAGAACCTAACCAGATCTTTGCCAACACAAGGCCGGGTCACCTCTGTAAATGGGTAACTAACTGTCACGAGTATGCGATCCTCCGGTCGTAACCGACCTTTATCCGGGGCCCCAACAATCAAATAAGTTAAATATCTGGACTCCATACCAGAATACCACTTTTATTTAGAAGGAAATGCACGTACCCTAAGGGGTGCAAACCCCATAACCTTGCTGCATCCTTTCTGTTTCGACCATTTCCGAGGTGTGAGGTTCGATGAAGCCTCGTGCCACAAAGCTACGCTTTTCACAATAGCTATGCTTCGATCAACCAATGATCAGCACTTAGCACGCCACATTACCAAATTGGGAATACATCACTAGTAACCATGAACTACGTAACGTCTGAGCTCGTACGTCTCAGATAAAGGTATTAAGCTAAGAGAATAAATTCTCCGCCACCAAACAAAAATGTATTTGATAGAAATCAGCTTTACATCTCAAAGTGTAATGTCAGACATACATCCATACAAGTCCATCATGGGTCTGAATGGAACCGAAGGCACTTCGTCCAATTAATCCTTGCAAATTCGGATATCCACAATCCCGATCGGACTCTCTATCACATATGAAGATATCTATACCGGAATAGCTCAGTGCATAGACAATCGATAGGCAATCCTTTCGTTCTTGAAAATACACGGTATTCAACCATCGTCATTAAATGCACTCCCATTTCGTCGTATCATTATTCGAAATGGGTTTTATGACTCAATGTCCTCTCCGGCTCAGCCGAATAATGAGCGCTTATTTTAAAAAAAATAAGTAGGTACATAAGTCACAACAAATTTCCATTTATAATCTTTCAAACAAAAGATTCACATTCAAGATTCGATGTGGTTTTCTGACAACCATTTGGAATCCGACCATCGGTTGCATCGAAATTCAAATGCCGTTTTGAGGGCCAACAATTTTTACTTCAATTCAAAAGTTCGCAATCGCACAACAGTATACCACAGATATCACAGCTCGAAACAAAGCAATACATATCACAAAGTATCACAAATCACATATCAGAGATATCAACCAATCCAAGGCATTTAATAATAATCCAATCATCTATAAGTAAGATGAATTGGTCGTTCAATTCCCAATTAATTCAATTTAATTTCCAAATAAATTGAATTAATCATTTTAATTACTTTTAAATCCTACTTAGTTATCATTAAGTAATTACAGTTATTTTAATTAATTATAATTAATTAATCACATAATTACTTTCATTAATTATCCTTAATTAATGATTAATTATCGTTAATTATTAATTAATTATACTTTAATTATTAATTAATTAACCTTTAATCATTATTTAATTAAACTTTAACCATTAATTAATTAATTAATTAATTATTCTTCAATTACCAACATTAAGTAATTATCCTGTACGTAATTATCTTTTAATTACTTTCATTAATTAATTAATTAATCTTTAGTTACTTAAGATCTTAATTAATTAAAAGATAAACCATTTATCTTATTAATTACTTTAATTATCATTTAAATCTTATTAATAACCTTTGGAATTAATTATCATTAACCAATTAACTTAGATCTTTAAGTTAGTTAACTTTTAAAACACTTTATCTTCTTAATTGATCGCTTCGTTACATTATTAAGTTTAATAAACTTTAAAATAAAGGTTATATATATTAAACTTAATTAATTTAAAAATAACCTATTTTTAAAACTTTTAATTAATCCCAACTTATATACACATTCATTATTTAAAAAGAATTGGTAAAAGAATTGTTTAAACTTGACTAAGTTCAATTTTTAAAGAAAGAAAAACTTGTTATTTTCTTTTTCAAAAACTTTTTACAAACCCGAGCCCAACCATTATTCTCCCCGAGCTCAACCCCAGGCAACTCGCTTCCTTATTTCCTTCGAGGTAACTCACCATCGTTCTCGAGCTAATACTCGAGTGACCTTTCTTCCTCGATCACCCAACACAACCACCAGATACCCAAACATCCCGTGCATATGCACAAGTGCTCCAACGAACTCCGATCCACCTCGTCATCGCCAATGAGTCGTCGACGATCTACTCAAGCCCTCAGACCACCCAGATCGACGAACTCACATGCAAATCGAAATTAAGCAACTTGGAGCTCTATTGGAACAAAACAAGACCACCCAAGATCACCTCGTTCCGTCGCCTTAGGTCATCAGACCCCATGCCACTCCTACCAACGATTCACTGAAGATCCACGCTACGATTCCGCCATGTCCAGTCAACTCCAGTGCACTGACGATAACACAACAACCCAAATTCCGACATCGACCAAAAACTTGGTTTAAACTCTAAACATCATCGTACCACCGCCTCGGTAAATTATAAATTCATCGAGTATTTTTCTGATGATCCCCGACCACTAAGTATGCTCCAGCCATGATCGCGACAACCAACTCTTCATCGATGGCCCGAATTTGGTGAAACTTACGATTTCGTTCATCCACATATTTCGCACTCGATATCAAACTAAAAATATTGAATTTATTTTTAAAAATCATGGTTTACGAAGACGAATCAGATGATATAGATGAATCAAGAAATTATGATACTCGAATTTAGACATGATTTTGAATTTTACTGTTTATCTTCTTCCCGTTCAAAATTATCTTCAAATTCTTCCTAAAAATATTTTTAAAATTTATGTCTTATTATTTCTAACATATCTTCTTTACACACTTAAGTCTAAAAAGAATTAGAAGAAGAGAAATCGATTTTGAACTTATCTGTGAAGCCTGTAGCCTGGAACAGAGCTTATGTCTAGATATGCACACCTTATTTACATGTATATATATACATGCAGGCATACTTGCATCTATAAAAACATTTCACAATCATACTACAGGCATTTATCACAAGCAAATCAAGATATATATAGATTTAAGAATTCACTCACAATTCTTTTTGAAGAGACAGAAGAACAGAGCCTTGAAGTTTTGATTTTGATTTTCTTTTAAAAAAACTGGAGATGACTTTGTTATGGAATTTGTACTCTGATTGTTTGATCTGTTCTTTGAAAATTGGACCTTGTTGATCTTTGTTTGTTAGCTTGCTTTTAAATCAGGTTGAATGAGTTGAATCTTGGGCTTAAGTTGAAATTTGAGATAATTGTTGTTGTTTTATTTGTTTCTCAGGTTTTTAATTTTGTTTTCTGATTTTGAAAGCGAAGATAGAAGAAAAGTGAAGATGTAGGAGTAGGAATTCTTTTAGCCTTGTTTTCCTAATTTTAAAATGAAAAGAAAAATAATTGACACTTGTCTTTGCATGAATTAAATTAGTTACACTTGTTATCTTCCATGTTTAAAACGCTTACATTAGTAATTTGCATGACAACTATGTCTTTTATATAATTTGTATATTATATTATATTTAACATATATTTATATATATATATATATGTATGTATTATTAATTTATATTCTATTTTCAAATTTAATAAATATATTTCCATTATATATGTATATAACTTTAGACAAAAAAGATTTAAAATTATACATAAATAAAAAATCACGTATATTATTTTTAAATCCAAATATTTTAAAGATATTTATACTTGAATTTCAAATTCAAAATTCTATCGCAATATATATATACACACACAACACATATCTTATTTGTTTTTGAAAAAAATTCAATCTAATTCACAAATTAATTATAGAATTTATATTAATTACTAAATAAGATTTGGTTCGAAAACAGGATCGTTACAACTTGCCACGCTCACGCATTTTGAGCTCGAACTCGAGCTCAGAAACTTGCGATAAAAGCATCCCATGCCTCACTCGAGAATCTACTGCCTTGCTTTGGAAGTGAACAACACTTCGCCCTTAATTCCCATTTCGATTTGAACGAAGATCCCACTTTTTTTAATAGAACAAAATGAATCTGATTTCGTTCGAGAAGAGGAAATGACTTCGGTTAGAAAGAATGAAGAAGAATAAAATTTCGAATGAGAGGAATCGTTTTAGTCTGCCATTTCTTTAGGAATGAATTTGAATCAAAGAGATAGAGCGGCCATTGTTTTATTTATCCTTTTTTTTCTTTCGGTCTGAGCTTCCTTTATTATTATTTTTTTGAAGACGTGTGTTAAATTGAAGGACAAGTGTTTGAAAAGGCAACTACGTGTTGAATTACAGTGTTTTGTTTTTGACAGGTCACAATTATAGAATTTTAATTTTAATTTGAATTTAAATGTCTCGAAATTGAGCTAAAAATCTCAATCTCCTATCGAGTCATGCTGCTAGGCGTTTATAATGTTATGCCCCTATTATGAACACGATGTAAAAGGTTTCGAGTCCTAATTCGGTCGTATGGAGAAGATAGCTTTTGGGACCCAGTTATTATATTAAATTTCGATATAGATTTCAGCGCGTTTACCTATCGTTCGATCATACGACAACTCCAAATAGTACAAAAATTGAATTCTGATAATAAAACACTATTACGGATCCAATGGAACTAGTTTCGTCGAAATCCGAGACTGTGCCTCAAATGGCTATTTTTAAATATCAATTGAAACAATATTTTTTTTAAAACTTAACAAAACACTTCCAAATTCAATTCTAAGCTTTCATTATCTTCAGTACTATTAATATAAATTTTATAAGCCTTCAACTTATTATTAACAATCCCATAACTCCTGATTCAACAATTTTCCCTACTTCCAATTATTAAATTCAATGTTTAAATTATCCAATAAATAGTGATATTTGAAATTCAAGTTAGAAACTAACATTCAAATATTTAAAATCAATTAAATATTTCAATTTCAAATTTCTAGAAATTCTGGGTCGTCACATTCCTCCCCTTTTAAACAAATTTCGTCCTCGAAATTACTAGTTAAGAAGAATGATCCAGAACCCGCTAACTATTTTCCCAAGCCAAATACTTTTTAACAACTCCCCACACCAAACAGTTTTAACAACACCCAAACAAACTTTATATCAAAGACACTATCGCTCTTACTAACTTCCTAAATTCATCTATAAGTTCCAAACAATAACACTTACATAACCATTTCAAATTTTAATTTAAAACCAAATTTTAAATTATCAAAATTTCTTCAAAATTTTTCTAACTCCCTAAATTTTCGAAAAATTTCACCAGCTTCTCCTTTGTGCGGTTAGCTCGATACGACTACAAAATTGCCTCTACGGGCCCCCAAATTCAAAAAGAAAACAAAAACCAAGTGGCTAGATCAGAAAATCATCAAATTTCATAAAAAAAATTTAAATACATACCTTTTTTGTCGAGCAATTCAATTTATCTTTTGAATTCAAAACATAGTTTTCTTTTGCTTTTTAAATACCTGTAGACTACTTAGCAATAATATCCAATCACAGCATTCAAAATCATTTTATACATTTCTTTACAACAGTTTCAATATCTATTCCCTCCAAGCCCGTACGATGCACATATATCATCCATACGCAATACCAAATTCGATCGCTCACTCGATCACACAATTTCACTTCCAAACTAGTATCGTCCACCCGACTTCCTAGTGCGGACACAGATCTGAATTGTTGATCAGAAACCGTCATTCCCCTTGCGTAGTCCTAAACTATGATAGAGAAAATTTCAGAACCAATCAAAAATCCATATCCAGGGTTTGCCGTCGAAAATCGAGTGAAAAAACCCAACTTGGATCAATAAAATTATCTCGAAATTCTATGCTCGAATTTGGATTAAATCATTATGCAAATAAAATAATATACATACATCCTACGTATTTATCTCAATTGATTATTAGCTATATCAATTTTATTTTTATTCGTATTTATTTCGATTGCTATTCACTTATCCACACTTATTCCATTCCACAACTTTACTTAGCCTTTATTCAACATTAACTTAGAATATTCTCCCAATACCAAATTTTACTTCAGGATTTCACCATTTCACCATTTCTTAAGACTATATATTCCTTATATTTATTTTCATTTCACCACTTAAGCTTCCGTATCTAATTTCATTTAACTGAATTTCCAATTCCCTTTCTGAATTCAATTCGCATTTCATTTTTAAATACTGAATTCAATTCATCTCATCTCAAACCATATTTAATTAATCATTTCTTTAATTAGTTCCACTTCTTAATTTATTTTAAATCCTTTGTTTTATTTAGTCCAACTTGACTAACTTTTCCATCTCTCACAATTCAAAATGAATTCCAACGTTCAGTTTCAATTTCATTTACTTACAAATGTAAATTCATTTGTTCATACACAAATTTATTCCCAACTTAGTAAATTTATTTTAATGACCATTTCACTTAGCTTACTTAGATTTATTTCCTCAAATTCACCTTTATTTAACTAGATTCAATTACATTCCGATCCAATTCAAAATTTTAAACTTCTATAAGTACTCCAACTTATTTGTATTCCATTTACAAATCTCTTCCAACTTACTTCATTTAATTGGTTTACTTCACTAGCTTATTTTGCTTTCATACTTATTTTAATTTAACTCTTCTTAAGTTAAATTTTATTCTAAAAAAATTTCAAATTATATAAGTCAAATAAGATTCCAGAGTTTTAAGCCTTTACTTAAACATTCAAAATCAATTTTGAAAACATATATATCCAAATTAATTTATTTCAAAGATCAAACACAATTTTTCAAACAAATACCAATTCATAATACCCAGGTAGCAATCCCGCTCTTGGAAACTCGAAAATGAACATCGATGATGTTGCAGTCATCACCGAAATTATTTTCCAGCGACTGAAAAGAGTTCAATGCTTTATCTCTTTAAAAACATTTTCCAAATATTTTTAAATTCCGAATCTCCCTAGATTTCATATCCAATTCAAAAATATTTCCCAAATAATATCACTATTATTCATTCAAAACCTTTGAAAACCATTTTCAAACCCAAAGGAATTTAATTTCCAAAATTTCATATTTCAAATCCTTCCAATCTATATTTAAACATTACTCTGGAATTTTATTTCAATTTAAAAATTACGTTTATAATCTACATTTTCAAATTCCATTTTGTTATATAGTTATTTCCTTAACTTTTGTTTATAATTTTCAATTCTTATTCAATTTCCACTTAACAATGATAATAATTTAGCATTATTATCTTCTAACAATCAAGCAACCATATATAACTATAATAGTTTATGGAAAATGATTTCTTTTATATACAAAAATAATTTGGGTAAAATTATTTCATTTACCCTATTTTAAAAGTGTCGGCTTATCTTGTTTAAGAGCTTAGAAACCCCTATCGATGACGTGGCGTCCCACATATCGACCAGAATTCATAAACATTCAACCGGTAAGTTAACACAATATAAAAACAATTTTGTATTCACTAACAAATACGCGCTTATATCTATTAATACACTCAAACTCATTCTAGAGTTCTACGGACTCTTTCTATTTAGTAATCCCCACCAGAGCCAGGGTTCTCGCTTAACCTTCAGCTTTGATACCACAATGTAACGATTTGATTTTTCAATGCCTAAAAATCGACATCAATACGTCCGAACAATCGAATGTCGAAAAACAGACCGTTAGGGTTAAAGAAAAAGGAGGTGGAAGAAGAGAAAACAAAACAACAACAGAATCTAACCATCGCAGTGAAATACAATATAATAGATAACTGATCTTTGCACAAAAGAAACTATATCTGTTTTATATATTACATCATCAGAGTATATCAAAATTAAAACAATTACTGGACATTTATACTAAGTTGTCCTCACAAAACCCGACTATACAACTTTCACTGCACGGCGAAATATAAATCTACGGGAATACGCCTTGTCATCCAACTCGTCTCTTAAGCTCTACAGCATTCCATCCAAATCTATACTCTATAATACTCGGTCTGACCCGAGCATTATAGTTAAATAACACCCGAGTCAGTTTGGAAAACCAACGTGAGAAAACACACTCAATTGGATTATTAAATTTTTCGAAAATCCTTTGAAATTAAAGGTATCTCGTAAGACCATGCCACAAATAAACATGTCGAGTTTTAACCTTACAATAACCAAACATTTTTTTATCAAATCCGTCTAATATATAATGGTTTCTATAGAAAGTAAAATAGAATCTAGCTAAAATGCTTCCATCTCACGTTTCAGCAAAGTTGGGCACAATCAAAACCATACAGACGCTTATTGGAGAATGGATTCCATACAATGGCAGGGCTATTGGGGTACCACCCGTCATAGTGCGTGGTCTAGATCACCATATCGAGGATCCACCTTGATCCCCTGCAACACAAGACTGGAGCTACCCCTTACTGGATAGTCCGAATAAGATCATCCTGCGGTTGGGATCAGGAACCGCGCACACAGCCGAATAAAGTGACCTCTAGACAGGGATGACCTTACCCTAATTGGTTGCTACCACTTAGCCTTGTGTGCATCTCCCCTGTTTTAGCCGTTCTCGGTTGATGAGGCTCGAGGCTATGCGTTACCTTTTTAGCACACATTTTCTTAGAATGCTCACCATCCACATGATGATGTTCTAATAGCATTCTTCCATACAAGTTCGTTCCAGGTCCTAACGGAACCGGAGGCACTACTTCTACTACATCCATTTTGGAATCACCCTCAGGATTAGTAGCAATTAGCCCTTGCACTTCACTGCTCCATCATCGACTCCAAGCTCTTGTCTTCCTTACGAAAACGTTCAAAGTAGATCGATGTGGTTTTCGAAAAATTAATCTCGATCCCGATCTCTTCGAAACGATCAGCACATTAGCAAATATTGATAGTCGGTTATTTAACTATCAAACAACATTCACAAACGATCATCGGGCCTTAATAATTTCCCATATTATTTATTTTAAAATACCTTCTCATGATATATCTCTACACTTCGACCCTTTTGAAAATTAGTTTTCAAAACACTTTTTCTCTTGCGGAATAACTTTCCACCCAATTTGTTTTATTTCCACTAAAAATCACCTAGCTTTAATACTTTAAATTTTAAAATAATTTGAATCAATTTAACCAAAAATAAGTACTTTAAAATACTTAAAATAAGACTATTTAAAATACTTTATTTAAAATACTTTATTTAAAATACTAGTTATGAAATTTTAAAATAATATCTCGTGTAAAACTTAAGCCAAAACTAAATTTAAAATAAAAGTTATTCTATAAGGTATAAACATTATATAATTATCCTTTAAAACTTAATGCTAGTTAAACCTTTAAAATAATTACTACTATAATTAATTTAAATAACATTTACTTTAAAATTCTAAAATAATTTAAAATAATAAAATTTCTCTAAAAACATTCTTTTAAAACCACTTTAAAACCTCTAGCTTATAGTTGGAAATCTTTCTTTGAAAATATACTCAGCTTTTTGGGGAAATTCACTTTCCTTTCCACACTTTTTAAAAATAAACCACTATATATTTTTAAACAAATCACCCTTTCCTTATAAATTCTCATTGTGTTAACCCAGATTTTGAACATCTGTTAATTGCATAATTAACTGATTTTATACTATTGTGATACTGATTTCATTTAGTTAAAAAAATGAAATTTGATAAATAAATATGTAAATAGATACATGCAAAACTTATCATATGGTAGCTATTTTATTTTTATACATACATTTATGAGTATAAATGAAACTTGGATTAGAAAATTCAAAGTAATATCTTGGGAATAAAATTGCAACTAGTATGTATAAATATTTGGTTATTAATGAAGTATATACTTGGGTTTCATATTTTTTTTCTTTTTAAAGTTACATAAGTATAAATAAAGAAGAAATGTGTTAATGGGAATATATAAGCATAAAACACTAATGATAAAATTAAGTAAAATTATAAATATAAATAAATAAAGACATAATTCATATTAATAAAAAAATATAAGTAAAATAAAATTTAAGTTTAGACACTTGTAAACATTTAATTATTGCTTTTGAAAAATGTAAAATATGATAACATGTTAAACTTTGTATCATGCAAAAAATAACAAATGGCAATATAGCTTTTTCTTTTAAAAATTAATACAATAATATGAATAAGTGAGAAAACTGGATTCCAGCTAAAACTTCTCAATCCTCTTATTTCTTCTATAATTAAAAATAAATAAACAAATCAAATATCAACAACCTCAGCATAAACCAAAATCAAACTGTTTCAACCTGATTCAAAGAGCAACTCAATAAGAAAATCATCAAACAAGCTCCATATCAGATCAACAATCAAGTTATAATTCAAAAATCAAGCCGCAATTTCAAAATTTTCTTCCAAACTTTCTCTGTACTTTCTATTTTCATTTCCAGGTGAGTAAACATCACCTTCTGCCAAACTTATTTTTGTTTATCTTGATGATTGTGATAACGTTTTTTAGTAAGGTTGTGGCATGGTAGCATGGATAGATTAAAGCTCTTGCATGTATAAAAAATTTAATTACAGTGAATATATGTATATAGCCTATTCCTCTGTATATACAAAAATAGTGAGTAAATATATATACATATTTAAAAGCTTAAAATGGATTAATATTGTAATGCATGTGTTAATTCTGTAATTAAGGATGTAGGTATGGATTTCATGGCTGAATTTAAACAGGATTATAGTTTAAAGTTGCAATCCTGTTCATGAACTACAGACTCATGAACCACTAAAAATTCAAGTTCTCTTTATACAATTGTATTTAGGCTTTGATTCCTGAAAAAAATGTTGATAACAATGTAATATCAAGTCTAAAAATGGTTGCCAGAATTTTTATTTAGTAGTTAAGTCAAAAATGAGAAACAACAATAAGAATTTTTTTATAAGATAAAAAATCTATGACTATGATTTCATGATTGGATTTCGTGGTTGGATTCGTGTTGGAAAACGATGAATTTAGTTATAGGATTTGAAATTTTTAAGTTTGTTTATGTTGAGGAATTATAGGTTGAACAGATCTGATACTCCCGTCGAATTTTTACGATCGGTGTGATGATCGTTGACGAGATCAATAGAGAGGATAGCGGGTAGATTGGAGGTTGTGGGAAAATGGCGGAAGGGTCCAAAGATCATCGTGGCGGCGACGTGATGGGGTTGTAGGGTTTTACCGCCTGTTGGGTTCGTCGGCATGTTTGAGTCGATTTCTCCAACGTGGATGCTTCGGGATTGATCGCAAGTAGGGGAACGGGTGCGTGGGCCTTTGAAGGAGAGTTGGTCGGAGTAACGGAACTCCTGGTGGCTGGAGGTGGCCGCACAGGGAGATTTTTGGTTGATGGTTCGTGACTGGTTTGGGTTCACTCAGGACCGATCTTGTTTCGTGTTCGAATTGAAGTACTGATGGTTGAAATTAAGTTGGGAGGTCAGGGTCGACTTGCGGCGGAGGTATCGACAATCGAAGCGGTGATCGGTGACGTGTGCACATGCACAGAGTTGTCGCGTTTCTATGTTGCTGAACTCGGGTAAGTGCTCGGGAAAGAAGCATTGTCGCTCGAGTTGGGTTTCGAGTTTTGCGTGTGTATTTGTTTCCAAAATTTAAGTTAAACTAAAAAAAGAGTGAGAAAGTAAATACTTGGGTCTGAACTCGAGTGTATACCTGGTTGGACCCGAAGTAAACGAGGACAACAGTTTAAAATTTTATAAAGACATGTTTTAAAATTTTAATACATAAATCAAATTTCCTTTTATAATTGATGTTTTAAATACTTGGTTTTTAGGATAAGTGGTATGTTTTGTTTAACTTAAATTTATTAAGTTAAATTCTTAAGTTATTTTTAGACTTAATGAAATATATAATTAAGTAGTTTATTAAGAGGTAAAACGTTTAAATTTATGTGTTAATCATAATTAAGTAATTGATAAAGGTAAATGGGTTATCTTAAAGGTAATTCAGATTTTTGATAATTAATGATTAATTAAATTAATAAAGTAATTGAAGAGAAATTAATTTATTAATTGATGATTAAGGATAATCACTAAAAGAATGTGATTAAGTATAACTACTTAATAAAATTTATAAAGTCAAAATTATTTAGTGTAATTAATTTAAGAATTAATTAATGTAAGAAATTAAGAGATAGTTAATTATTGAATATGATTAATTACGAGTAATTAATGAATATGATTAATTAAAGATTACTTGTTAAATGTAATTAATTAAAAGAGTAATTAGTGAAAATAATTAGAGGATCATTTATTAACGAGAGTGATTAAAGGTTAATTATTGTGAATGGTTAAGAATAACTAATGTAATTAATTTAAGGCTAATTACTTAATGTAATTAGAGAATGATTAATCAAGGATGATTAATTGAGAAAAATAATTAAAAGTGGTTAATTAATTGGTTTGTGATTAATTAATGTTAAGTAAGCACGATTAAAGGTAATCTAGAAATTAAAGTTGGATTTAAGTTGAGACTGAACATCTGATTTAACTTGTTATGGATGATTGAATGGTATTGAATGATTAGATTTATATCTAGTCTGATAGCTTGTAATGTATTGTGTTATGCTATGATGGTTGAACTGTGATATTGTGAGTTGTCTATCGATAAATGATTTGCTGTGATAATGATACCCTGTATTAAAATTGTTTTGCTTAAACTGGAATTAAAATGATATTGGATTCAAATAGACCGGGGTTGGGTATCAGTAAATACCCGAAACCACTTCGATTTGTAATCTTCAGTAATTCTTTTTAAATTTAATATTGTTAGCACCAGAATTGGTCACAAACACCCTTAAGAGAGATTGTGTAGAGAGATTAATGAAGAAAGTAAATTAAATAGAGGATAATATGCAGATTTAAATGCAGAAAGTACGAACACCAGATTTATAGTGGTTCGGCGTAATTGCCTACGCCCACTTTGAGGTTAATCTTTATTGCTTTTCTCGATAATCGATTACAGATACAATTCATAAACCCACTATATTGAATACAATTGCTTAACCAAAAAGATAAGTCTGGAATGAGTCTTGAATGCGGCAGAGTCTCTCAGGTGTTCTTGAAAAAAGGTCCCTTTCACTGTGCCCCTGCCCTTCTATTTATAGACGAAGATGGGTTGGACTTCCCTCATGGGCTTAGGAACAAGGTACCTCGGCCCATAGTAGGTGACTTTTGTGCACCGGGCCAGGCAGGCCAAACGCTCTTGCTTTGGCTTAGGCCTGACAACTTGCTAATACCTCTAGTCTGCACCGTGCCAGGAATGCCGAAACATGTCGATTGCATCAAACTCTTATACCTCCAGGATCTTCTTGGTCAGAATCTTGTCTAGTGCTAATATTAATATCTTCACCTGTCGTTTTGTAACCGGCCTAAGGTGCCGGGTAACACTTGTCCCCCAAAGTGTGTCGTGTGAAGCAACATGACATGCTTTGAATCAACGAGTATTCCTTGTTTACAGAAAGAAATCCATCATGTTTCCTGAATATTCATTATTCTTCAACTTTATCCTCTCAAGGTTTCATAACCTTCTTTGGTCCTCATGACGCTTGGTCAAGTCCTAATATATCCAGGGTTGTAGTTCATCAGTGGCCATCCATGTCCGGTTCTATAGGGCCAATAAGCATCGGCTAATTGATCCAGTCTTTTCTTAGTAACCTTAAGTGAGAATTCAATTCCCTATTGATTTCAAGAAGTCGAACTTTTTTCGGATGTACACATGCATGTTCGAGTACATGTTCTTGCCATTGGCTGTCGGATGTGTTTTATATGCTCATAAGTCGTCGCCAATTCCATCTAGTTTAATTGCAATTCAATTGCGATTCCTTGTTTGTATTTTCTCAAAGCAGTAAGCAAGGGTGAATGGATTAAGGCCAGTCACGGACCTATGGGTAGTTCTATAAGCCCATAGTGTTGTTGGGAGTTCATCCATCCATTTGCCTCTAGTCTTTTCCAAACGCTTTTTCAATATGGATTTGATTATTTTGTTCACGGCTTCCACTTGTACATTGGCTTTCGGATGAGCAACTGCTGCAACCTTTTTCTCAATGCCATATTTTTGGCAAAATTCCTTGAACTCCTTGCTTTCGAATTGAGTTCCATTGTCTATAATGATAGTTCGTGGCCAAAACGGCATATAATATTTCGTACACGAAATTAATGACCTTTTTGGTGGTGATAGTGGGCAAAGGCTCTGCTTCTGTCCACTTAGTAAAGTAATCGACCGCAATTATCGCGTATTTCATACCATCTTTGGATATGGGTAAGGAACCGACTATGTCGATCCCCTATATTGCAAACGGCCAGGACTAACCATTTGTGTGAGTTCCGTCGGCGAAGCTCTTGGGACTTTTGCATATTTCTGGCATTTGTCACATCTCCTCACATAGTCTGCGGCACCCCGATTTACAATCGGCCAATGGTATCCATAGCGGAGGATTTTCTTTGCTAACATCTGCCCCCAGTGTGGCCATCGCACTCTCTTTCATGGACTTCCTTCAGGACTAGTTTTATCTCATCATGGGCAATGCACCGGAGTAAGGGGGTCGAGAATCCCCTCTGATACATTACCCCATCTTGCATTACATAACGCGAAGCCTTACGAATGACTTGTCGTCTTTTGCTCCTTCTTTCGGGCATGACCCCGTGTAACAAGTACTGCTTGAATGGGGTCATCCATGATTCCTTCTTGATTTCTGTTTCTAACATGAAATCTACCTCCATCATATTTATGCTCGGAACATGTAAGGTTTCAACGGAAAACAATCCCATCTGCTGCGCATTGCCAATGCTTGCTAATTTTGCCAACGAATCGGCTGCTCTGTTTTGCTCAGGGGGACATGCGAGATATCATAATATTGCAGATTTACTAGCAGCTCCTGAACCCATACAAGATACAGGGCAAGTCTTTGTCCCTTTACTTGATAGTCTCCCCGCACTTGGTACACCACCAGTTGTGAGTCACAAAAGATTTCAACCGATTTTACTCCCAGTTCTTTGATAAGTCTCAAGCCAGCAATCAATGCTTCATACTCGGCTGCGTTATTTGTTTCTGGGAATTCAAGCTTTAAAGCATAACAAACTGATTGGTTTTCAGGAGTCACAAGAACTATGCAAACCACGAACAACGGTCATTAGATGCCCCATCGGTGTACATCTTCCACCAAACGGGAGATATGACATTGTGGTCGTTTGAGTCGTCTGACACAATGAATTCAGCAATGAAGTCGCTAGTGTTTGCCCCTATATGGCCCTTCATGGAAGGTTGGTAATATCGAACTGACTTAACTCGATATTTCATTGTAACATCCTTCCAGAAGTTTTCGGTCATTGGAGTACCTGTCGCAAGGGTTGATCAGTGTAAATACTGATTGAGTGTGCCTAAAAATATGGGCGAAGCTTGCGTGATGCAATCACTAAGCAATAGGCAAATTTCTCGATCTTGGGATAATTTCTTTCTGCCCCCGTCAGACTTTTACTAACATAGTAAACTGGCTTTTGAACTCGGTCCTCTTCGCGAACCAAAGCCGTACTGATGGCATGCTGGGATACTGCCAAGTACACATACAACATTTCGTGGTCTATTGGTTTCGATAGCACCGGGGGACTTTCCAAATGCCTTACCAGAGCTTGGAATGCTTCCTCACAATCAGATGTCCACTCGAAATTCCTCTTTCCTTTCTTTATCACATCAAAGAAAGGAATACACTAGCATAGCTGACTCCCCTTCTCGCAGAGCTGCCGACCCCTCCTCCTCGCCTTCAATGATGTTCGCCTCCTTGCCGCCAGATCCCAAACCTAGCCGACCACCTGATCCATCATCTCATGCCCTGGAAGCTCCGCCAGGCTTCCCCTCTCTAGTAGATCTTCCTCCATGTGATAATGATGGCTTCAAAACCGTTGTATCTCGTAAATGGAAAAGAGCGATGAATACCCATCCTAGAGTTGGTAGCACGACAAACGCCCCTTCTCAACTAAAAGGGAAAAACCCTAATCGACAACAAGATCTCAATCAGCGCATATCCATGAACAATGATAGTCAATCGCCACAATCTGACGTCAGAACCGCTACTACTAGATGGAACTTCTCTACCACTGCTAGTCGGGCGTGGAGCGAAGTGGTTAAAGGTAATAATATACCTACTGTTGTTCCTCTAAAATTCTACCAACCGCGCGAATTGAATTCCGTTCAATGTGCCAAAATGTCGGATGAGGTCGTTCTAAAAGCAAAAAAACAGTGGGATAATGCTATAGTAGTATATGTAGCCGGGCCTAAACCATACTATCCTTTTTTCAAAGACTATATTCATAGAGTCTGGAAGCCTACCGCTGAATTCTCGATTTATTCAAAAGAAAATGTTTTTTATGTGATAAAATTCAACAACAAACAAGATTGTGATAATATTCTGGAAGGAGGCCCATATTTATATAATAAAAAGTTGATGATGATGAAGAGATGGTCTTTGGGAATGCAATTAAACGAAAAACTCCTGCATTCTATTCCAATATGGATTCGTCTTCCTAATCTTCCCCTAGACTACTGGACAGAGGAAGGGATTAGCCGTATTGCTTCAGTGCTAGGCGTCCCAATTAGACTGGATAAATTCACGGAAGGTATCATCAAAATTGCGTACGCAAGAGTATTAGTTGAGATCAAAAACTCCTTTAACTTCCCCTATAAAATTCCTATTATAACTAAAGAAGACAAACTAATATGGCAAGAAGTGGTATACGAATGGAAACCATTGAAGTGCACAAACTGTTCTAGCTTTGGTCACAATGAAACTCGCTGCCAATTTCATAAAGCTTGGAATCCAAAAGCAAATGAGAAGCACACATCGGAAGCAGAAGCTGACATGGTCATTGACGAAGATGGGAATAATTTGAATCAAAATGAAAGCAAGATGGAAAAAACTCAAACTTGCCAGCCCATTTCCAATATGATTACAGATCATGTAGAAATAGAACTTCCAGTTGAACAGCACCTCACTCAGACAGATATAAACATAACAGATCAAAACATGCCAACTGAAGATATAAACGTCCGTCCCAATACAGTCAGTTCGAATGTTAATACAATTGTTACTCAGAACTCTCCGAACAAAGAAAATAACTATAAAATACAACAAAGGGACACAATCGCAGAAAACAATCAGGCCCAGACAAATAACTCCACTGAGGAATGCTCTGACATGGTTACAGGAGCTGGCTCTATAGGTAAAGACTCCTTTTCTACTTTCAATGCCAAACAATGCCACACAAGGAAAACCAGAACTGATGAGGCCCTATTCGAATTCAAAGCAACAACACAAACTGACGTGGTAGACAACCCTGCTTGGACATCCAAGGTTAGTCAGCTTAAAGGAAAAAATAAAATTTCAAAGAAAGCAAAATTACAAGGGAATGCTACCTCCCCAGAAAACAGTAGCAACACTGAAAGTCTTTAATTGATGGAGTTCCTATTCTGGAACATAAGGGGCATGAATGCCCATGCCAAACAATTGGAAATCATCAATCTCATAAACAGTAATAGATTTTCTTTTGTTAGTATACTAGAGAATAAACTATCTCTAGATAGCATTGAAAAATTTACGAATAAAATTCACCCTAAATGGAAATCCTCTCACAACATTTCAAATGACCATAAGAGTCGCATTTTAATTCTTTGGGATTCGACTCACTGGTCTTCCATTATTTGCCACACGAATTAACAGTATCTATCTTGCATCCTACATAATGCAAGTGGTTTTAGCGTAATATGTACATCCATCTATGCATTTAATGAGGAATTAAGGAGACAAGATCTATGGAACTACATCTACGATCAATCTCTGAAAATTAATCTCCCTTGGATAGTGGCAGGAGATTTCAACGCTATCTTAACCTCTACTGATAGATTAAATAACGGCATACACAATGAAAAAGGTGAACAGAATTTTTTGGACTGTATTAACAAATCAAATCTCATCGAACCAATTTTCTCAGGAAACCATTACACTTGGAGAGGAGGTCTCAATTTCTCTATACACAGCAAAATTGACTGGGTTTTTGTAAATAAGTTATGGACAGACAAAATAAGTCAATTTGGCATAAACTTTGGAAACCACTCTATTAGCGACCACACCCCTATAATGGTTAAATTTGCTCAGTTAAGAAGAGATAAAAATCCCATACCTTTCAAATACAACAACGCGTGGCATCTGCAAAAGGGTACCAACAAACAGTTCAGCTGGCATTGGAGCAAGAAGAAACAGGTAACCATATCTACATCCTCCTCTTTAAAATTAAAACTGCAAAGAAAGCTTTGAAAGCCTGGACATCAACAAAATCAATTTAAACTCTCAACTGGAAAAATTAAAAGAGGATGCAAACAATATATACAATCAACTAGTCCGAGACCCTCTTAATATCAATATTTCAGAAGAGTATATTGGCAAAAACTCTCAAATACATGAAATAATGAGATGTATTGCAGTTGAAAATTTACAAAGAATGAAAATTAATTGGCTAACGAAAGGAGATAAACCAACTGAATTCTTTTTCTCCAAAATCAAACCTATGAAAACAGGTAGGAGGAATAACCCTATTCTCAATAACCAGGGGGTTTGGTCTTCAGCATCAAAAAGTATAGCTACTCTAGCTATCAACTATTTTTCAAATCTTTTCAGTATGCCAAACACCACATTTCAATTTCCAAACATAACTTGCAAGAAAATCCTGTCATAAAATGCAAAATATGATTTATGTAGACCCTTTCACTTAGAGGAAGTGAAAAGTGTGGTTTTTCAAATAAATGACAATAGCTCCCCTGGCCCTAATGGCATTAACTCCAAATTTTACAAACTCCACTGGGAACAAATCAAAAATGATATATGCAATGCTATGAATGGCATTCTCCATTCTAGGAAAATCATTAAAGAGATCAATCATACGTTTATATGCCTTATTCCTAAAACACCAAATGCAATAGACATGACTGACTTCAGACCGATATCTCTATGCAATGTGTTGTATAAAATTCTAGCTAATCTTCTCTGTAATCGTATGAAAAGATATCTAGATAACCTTATCTCATACAACCAAAATGCTTTTATTCCTGGAAGAATTATCACTGAAAATTCTCTTATGGCATATGAAATGATCAGAAGTTTCAACAGGAAAAACTCAAACAACTTATGTCTGAAAATTTATTTGCATAAGGCATATGATAGAATCAATAGAGAATTTATTCATCATATGCTGATCTCAATGAATTTCCCTTCCCAGTTTGTGAAACTCATTTATGAATGTATACATACTCCCACTTTTACGGTTCTAGTAGAAGGCTCACCTTAAGGGTTCATCAACAGTTCTAGAGGCCTTAGACAAGGCGACCCCCTCTCCCCGTATCTATTTGCCATTGCTATGGAGCTGTTAACTATAAAATTTGACATGGAATTCTTCAAAGGTAATATAAAACCCATATATCAAACAGAACCAATGATAACACATCTGATATATGCAGATGACATCCTGATCATGTCCAAAGCATCTATTGAAAATGCCACATGTATCAAGCAGATTTTTCAAGAACTAAACTGTACTGCTGGTCTAGAATTAAACGGCAACAAATCTACGCTATTTTTTAGTAAAGGTGCCACAAACAAAATTCAAATAGCTAGCATGCTAAACTTAAATATGGGTAGACTGCCAATAACTTACCTGGGCATCCCTTTATCATATAATAAACTAAAAGCAAGGGATTTTGGAATGCTGATAGATAAGATAAATAAAAAGTTTAGCCAATGGCAGAATAAAATGCTTAACATAAGTGGAAGAGCTGAATTAATAAAGAATGTCATTCACCCTATCATTCAATTTTGGCTGCAATTCACTCACCCTCTAACAGTTATTCAGAGAATAAATTCACTATGTGCCAATTTTTTATGGAAATCTAAATCTCATAACATGTGCTGGGAAGATGTATGCAAAACTAAGAGTGAAGAAAGCTTTGGGATAAGGAAAATCGAAGACTTATCTAAAGCAGTGGCTGTTAATCTCTTATGGAAATTTATCAATGGTGAATCACTATGGGCTAAATGGACAAACAACAGATATAATAAAAAAGATAACTTCTGATCTACTGCTAGCAAATCATCTGATTCTTTCGTTTGGAAAACAATACTTCGTGCTAGACAGTGGTGTAGTGGTCTCATTAACAGGAATATTGTCAATGGAGAAACGACAAACTTATGGCTAGACCCCTGGATCAATGGAATCACACTTCTCAATGTAATTGGTGAAAGGAACATGGATGGGGCTAATCAGTATAATGCAAAAGTCTCTACGCTCATATCTAATAATAACTGGAAACAAAACATGAATAATATCCCTACTCAAGTTCATGATATCATCCATAATATAAACATCCAAACGTACAGAGAAAAGGACTATTGGGTTTGGTACCTAAATAGCAATGGAAAATGCTCTATGAAAACAGCATGGAATCATATCAGAAACAAACACATAGAACATTTTTGGACCAAAATTATTTGAGATAAGGGATGCGCGCCAAAAATGTCTATATGTTCTCTCATGGCCATACAAAACAAACTAAACACTCTGGTACGTGTGAGCAGATGGAACCATAATGTAGACCAACAATGTACTTTGTGTTCAGCTGCAGTAGAAAACAGAGATCGCTTATTTTTTCAATGCCCATATTCGAGAAAAATCCTATTCAACATTATGCAGAAAATCAATGTTAATTGTAACCAATCTAGTGACCTTTATTACATCCTGGATTGTATCAAGCAAAGACAAGAAAAGAACAGTGCTCTAAGACAAATCACCAATATTACTTTCACTTCCCTGATCTGGAACATATGGTGCGAAAGAAACAACAGAGTTTTCAGAGGAACTGAGATGCCAGAGGATGTCAGAACCACCCTAATCGTACAAGATGTTAGGATTCTAGTGCAATATACTCTGAAAAAACAAGTGTTAAGTTCGGAAATGAGACTTATCTTGAATAACCTGGACTTCAAAGAGAAACTTCACAAGCATCAACATCCGCCTTAAAGATCTCCTCGGTCGCGCTCCAAACTGCCTCTGCACTTGCCCCCTCTTCTCCATGCTATGACCTCTATACGAAGCAACGAAATTTTGGAACGATAAGTATGATATCGGATCTTAATTTCCCCATTCTTGATTTAGATCTTTGCCGCTGCTATCTTATCTTCATGCGTTCTACTTACCTCCTGTGTTGACATACCGCATTTTCAAGACGATGTCGCTGCCTTTTCTACACGTGTAGACTCTTTTATGGCTTTGTGTCTTTTGGCTTTTTCCTTTTGTAGTTAAATTTAATATGATTATTGGACAGGATGATTTTACGGATGGTTTTGAGTGTTTTTTTAAAGCTAGTTTTACTCCTCCATTTGTTCAACATCTTGAGCTCAATAATCATGTTTTTGTATTGTTAATATATGGAAATGATATGTACTCTTTTTCCTTGTAAGGTACCCATTTAGGTTAGGAGGTTACGAGGTTTTAATGAGGCATATCATGGAAATATATGCCTCCTTTTTCTTGTTAATAAAGTACCTTTTTCCACAAAAAAAAAAAAAAGGAATACACTTGTCTATAGCTCTAGATATGAATCGACTCAGCGCAGCCACCTTTCCATTCAAGCTTTGTACCTGCTTTATAGTTTTGGGCACTTGTATGTCTCGGATAGCTTGAATCTTCTCCGGGTTAACTTTGATTCCCCGCACATTCACAACGAAACCCAAAAACTTTCCCGACGCTACGCCAAATGAACACTTTAAAGGACTGATTTTCATTCCATAATGTATGAATATATCAAACATCTCCGTTAGGTCTCGGATGTGGTCATTTGGCTGCCGTGGCTTTACGAGCATGTCATCCACATAGACTTCCATTGTTCTACCAATCTGGTCTTTAAACATTCGATTCACCAGACGTTGATAAGTTGCTTTCGTGTTTTTTAATCCAAAAGACATTGCTACATAGTAATATAGCCCCACATCTGTGACAAAACTAGTGTGTTCTTGGTCCGGAATATGCATCGGGATCTAATTGTATCCCGAATACGCATCCATAAAAGACAATAATTCGTGTCCGGCCGTAGAGTCGATGAGCTGGTTGATTCTTGGTAAAGGGAAACTATCCTTCGGGAATGCTTTATTCAGATCAGAGTAATCAACACAAGTTCTCCACTTTTCGTTTGCTTTCCTCACAAGCACAGGGTTAGAAACCCATTCAGGATAGAGGGCATCACAGACGAACTCATTGGCTTTGAGTTTGTCCACCTCCTCTCTGAGAGAAGCAAACCTCTCTAGGTCCATGCCTCTCCTTTTTTGTTTTACAAGGACGTATTTCGGGTCTATGTTCAACATATGACTCGCAATAGCGAGAGAAATCCCGCATATATCAGAATGTGTCCAAGCGAAAACATCTAGCTTCTATCGGAGGAAATCAGTAAGATCTTCGGCCAATGATGGGTCGAGTTGCGATCTAATCTTAAGGACTCGTGATGGGTCATCCCGGCTGACTGGTATGTCGATTGTCAGCTCAGCCAGTGCTGCATTCGTTTTCCTAGGTCCCCCATCATCATCTCTTAGATCTATGTCGCTATGGATCGCAGAATGCTGCCCGAGCCAAGGCTCGGACACTACTTGTCAATTGTCAGTGTTTTGGATGCGGACGGAGCTATCCACCTTGTCTGCATCTTGACTCCTAAACACTATATCGTCTGTCATCATGCGTTGTTGTTTTGTAGGGGTTCCATCTTCCACATTCAAGCAACATTCATGATCCGCATGCCTCGGGTTGGAGTGACAGTTAGTAGCCCGCTAGCTTAGGTATCGATTTAATGATTCTATCCCTAGGCATTCCTTCGGTCATAGCCTTGATTAGTTGTATATATTATATATAAGTTTCAATATTGAGCTATCGCAGCCAGTCTTTGGATGACCACGCGTCTGCTCCCAGTCTCGGGTTGATAAATGTACTGCACGGACAGTTGACTCTCGTCCTACCTATGTTTATATTCCCACCTAAACTTTGAAAACATAAAGTTGATCGATGAATAGTCGGTTCACATTCATGTTGCTTCTAGCTCATGCTCCCAGGTCAGGGGCATATATACCAATAAGTAGGAAGGTCAGCCATGCCCACTTTAGCATTACTCTCTTTCCCGTTGAATCGAGGATCAGGTCAGTCGATGGGAGACGGGGTCTCGCATATCTTGGATTTTATCGTGGTGTTTCATTCCAAAAGGAATATTTCGATGCTTCGTCAGTTTTAGGGCGTAATTTGGACACTGGATGGCCATCCACATGCACTTTGGTTCATGTTCTGTAATCAGGTCTCGGGGTAAAGTTGGCTACAAATGCAGTCGGGTCATGCCCATCCAGTTTCATACTCCTCCTAATGGATCGAAGGAGGGTGCTGGAGAATTTTTGACCAAGTCTTCATGGTTTACTCTCCTTTCCACACTCTGGAGGTCATAGTTTTTCAAAAAACATCCCAGTCACATTCGTATGTGCTTAGTGTGGATCAATATTGTCCCTCGATCTGAGGTATGATATAGACGGTTGCTCGTAGCTTTGGATGCCGTTTTGATTAGTTCTGTATTGAGGCCTCCATGTAGTCGTTGCCTTAAGTTATAAAGAATGCCAAGCTAGAGTTATAGTAAGCTATCATATTCATCTTTTAGTGATTTGTACCCCTGCTCCCAGCATTGATTTAGCCAGGCCACTAGTTGTATTGTCGAGCTCCATCCTTAGTGAGTTATTAATCCTCCTATCGATTTTAGGACGAATTTAGTGGAATAGAAAATGGTCGGAATCCACTCGTCTATCTGTCGATGTTTATACACCACTCTGCATTCTGGTGACTTAGTGTTATTCTCCCCTCGTTCGACACGCGCCCAATTTGTGTTCATGCTTCGGTCCACGCTTTGGGGACTTAAAGATTTGTCGAATGGTTTATGCTTTAGTCCATAGTTCGGGACACAGAGATTTTCGTCAATTCGTTTTTACTCTAGTCCGCATTCTGGGGACTGAGAGTATTGTAGTCCGCTTCAGGGACTTAGAGGTATTTATGTCATTTATACTCTAGTCCACGCTCATGGGACTGAGAGTACTCTAGTCCGCTTCAAGGACTTAGAGGTTCTTAAGTCGTTTATATTCTAGTCCGTACTCAGGTGATTAGGGTACTCTAGTCCGCACTCTGGGGACGTAGAGGTTTTTAATTCGTTTATACTCTAGTCCGCACTCAGCGGACTTAGAGTACTCCAGTCCGCACTCTGGGGACTTAAAGATTTTTAGTCGTTTATACTATGGTCCGCACTACGGGGACTTAGAGTACTCCAATCCTCACTCTGGGGACTTGAAGATTTTGAGTCGTTTATACTCTGGTCCGCACTCTAGGGACTTGGAGATTTTGAGTCGTATATACTCTGGTCCGCACTTTGGGGACTCAGAGTACTCCAGTCCGCACTTTGGGAACTTGGAGATTTTGAGTCGTTTATACTCTGGTCCGCACTATGGGGACTCAGAGTACTCCAGTCCGCACTCTGGGGACTTGGAGTTTTGGAGTCGTTTATACTCTGGTCCGTACTCTGGGTACTCAAAGTACTCCAGTCCACACTCTAGGGACTTGGAGATTTTGAGTCGTTTGGTCCGCACTATGGGGACTCAGAGTACTCCAGTCCGCACTCTGGGGACTTGGAGTTTTTGAGTCGTTTATACTCTGGTCCGCACTCTGGGGACTCAGAGTACTCCAGTCCGCACTCTAGGGACTTGGAGTTTTTGAGTCGTTTATACTCTGGTCCGCACTCTAGGGACTCAGAGTACTCCAGTCCGCACTCTGGGTACTTTGGAGTTTTTGAGTCGTTTATACTCTGGTCCGCCCTCTGGGGACTCAGAGTACTCCAGTCCGCACTCTGGGGACTTGGAGATTTTGAGCTGTTTATACTCTGGTCCACCCTTTGGGGACTCAGAGTACTCCAGTCCGTACTCTGGGGACTTGGAGTTTTTGAGTCATTTATACTCTGGTCTACACTCCGGGGACTAAGAGTACTCCAGTCCACAATCTGGGAACTTGGAGTTTTTGAGTCATTTATACTCCGGTCCACACTCTGAGGACTCAAAGTACTCCAGTCCGCACTCTAGGGACTCAGAGTACTCCAGTCCGCACTCTGGGGACTTGGAGATTTTGATTCGTTTATACTCTGGTCCGCACTCTGGGGACTCAGAGTACTCCAGTCTGCACTCGACTTGGAGTTTTTGAGTCGTTTATACTCTGGTCCGCACTATGGGGACTCAGGGTACTCCAGTCCGCACTCTGGGGACTTGGAATTTTTTAGTCGTATATACTCTGGTCCGCACTCTGGGGACTTAGAGTACTCCAGTCCGCACTCTGGGGACTTGGAGTTTTTGTGTCATTTATACTCTGGTCCGCACTCTGGGGACTCAGAGTACTCCAGTCCGCACTCTGTGGACTTAGAGATTTTGAGTCGTTTATAATCTAGTCCGCGCTCTGGGGACTCAGAGTACTCCAGTCCGCACTCTGGAGACTTGGGGATTTTGAGTGAGAGCATTCGTATTTCCACTCTTTAATTTATATTTCATCTACCGTATCAAGGCTAATGTTGTCGAATAAACGATCGAACCACGTTTGCTCATGGAATAAGATTCTGCCCCCGGCGTGAGGGACGAAACTTGAAAAATGGACGGTCGATTCTCGTCCGCTTGGTGAATATAGCTCTTCCAATCAAGTCAAGGAAAGAGGTATATGACAGATGGTTGGATCACATCCATGCTGAGTTAGATAGTCAAATCTCACACAATTTGCTTTGTATCTCTTTCTAGAAAATAAGGATAATGGATTATTGAGTAGACATAGTATGTTGCATATGTTTCAAGGTGCAGTTGTGTCTATGTATTGAGAGCGATGATTGACGAGTAGGTAATCCATCACAACTACTCCAAGTCGAGCTTTCGAATAACCTTTTGTGTTCAAGGTAGGATTTGATGTGTAGATGATCAAATCACGTCCACTCTAGACAGATCCTGACGTCACTGAGCTTCAAGAGGGGCATCTGTATTTTGTCGAACTTTGTTCTATGACTCGATTTGAGTGGATGATCGGGCCATGCTCATTCCAAGCCTTGCTTAGGTCTCCAAGTCAAATGTGGAGGTCGATGAATGTGAGGTCAGTCGTGTTCACTTTGTATTGGGCTCTGATCGAGATGAGCTTTTCAATATCTAATCCATAGCCCCAAATCAATGGCATATGGTTGATGATGAGCGATTGAATTATGCTCGTCTAGATGTAACTCCACACGTCCGATCATGGCCTGCGTGGATTCGTTGGCAACCAAATCCGAGTATAGTCACCTGCATCATTTTGAAAGTAGTTTAGTTCAAGCTAGTCGTAGTTCATAGAACAATTAAAATAGAAATAGATTTGGAAATAATTCAAAGAAGATTAGGATAAATCTCATTGATAAGTGAAGAAGCATCGTGTGCTCGCTATTCGACTTTTCCCCTGGCTCCTTTCAGAGGGATGTCGGCCTTCAGCAGTCTAATTTATATTCATAGCCCTTTATTAATAGGCATCAGATATTCGCTGCCCGCCATTCTGTAGGACTTGTACATACTATTGAAGCTTTCCTTTCCAGATCGGCTTTTCGATCACACCTCGGAGGTGTTTGTAATCGCCCGTGTTAGGATCAGTGAGCATCTGGGAATTTACGACATTCCCTTGATTTTCTTTAGACTTTGGTATACTCTCTCGAGGTTGGTTTCCAGTACCACTCCGAGTCGGGAGTCTTCAAGTAGAGGTTGTCAATTGAATCTTTCAAAGAGCATATGAGTCGAATTTTGAGGTCTTATTTTGTCTACTGGAATCAGCTTCCTTAGCCACTGGCCTTCATTGTTATTTTTCCTAGTTTGTTCCACCTCTCCTCACTTTGGTTTTGATTCATTTTATAACAGAAACAATTCATGGTCGCAGGAGGCTTTCCAGCTAACTAGCTGCCAAAATATATATGGAAGTCGACTTTCTTCAAATGCGATCACTGTGATATCCTTGTTAGCATTCAGAATAAATTGCTTAGAGCCAAACATTGGTCTGCTAGGAGTCACTTTAGGAGTATTGTTTGAGCAGCGGTTGCTTGTCCATTCCTTTGTTGTCGTTTAGAAGCTATCGCTAGATCGTCTATGCCCTGGTCGATCATGGGATGTAAGGGAAGTGGATAGAATGTTCTTTTATTAAGTTGAGTTTTGAGAAAATTTGGGTCTTACCCATTTTTTTTTTTGAAAATAGGGGTCGTATAAAAGACCGGTGTAACTTAAGTTTGGAATGGCCTGGATGCTGCTCGGCACAGGAATGCAGCTCGGTATGGATGCCGTTCAGCACAACTGGTTCAATCGGCATCCAAGCTCGTTCGGCTTCCAGGGACGTTTGGTACAACTGGGTCGTTCGGAATTCAAGAGCTTTCGGCATTCAAGGGCGCTCGGCATTCAAGAGCGCTCGACACGTATGTCGTTAGGCTTGGAGATATGGATCGGCATTCGGATGTCGCTCGGCCTGGAGGTATGGATCGACATTCGGATGTCGCTCGGCCTGGAGGTATGGATCGGCCTAGAGGTATGGATCGACATTCGGATGTCGCTCGGCCTGGAGGTATGGATCGACATTCGGTTGTCGCTCGGCCTGGAGGTAGGGATCGGCCAGAAGGTATAGATCGGCATTTGGATGTCGGTCGGCCTAGAGGTATGGATCGACATTCGAATGTCGCTCGGCCTGGAGGTATGGATCGGCATTCGGATGTGGCTCGGCCTAGAGGTATGGATCGGCATGGAGGTATGGATCGACATTCCAATGTTGAGGTATGGATCGGCATTCAGATGTCGCTTGGCCTGGAGGTATGGATCGGCATTCAGATGTCGTTCGGCCTGGAGGTATGGATCTGCATTTACATGTCGCTCGGCCTAGAGGTATGGATCGACCTAGAGGTATGGATCAGCATTCGAATGTCGCTCGGCCTGGAGGTATGGATCGGCATTCGAATGTCGCTCGGCCTGGATGTGACGACCCGGAGTTTTGGCCAATTTCAATTTAATAATCTATGTTAAAAATTAAATATATTTAATAATCTTTGATAAAAAAATTAGAATTGATTTAATAATCTAGTTAAATAAATAATTAATTAGTGGTTTTATCTTTTAAAAGCTAAATAAATGTTTCTATTTATAATGTATATATGTTTGTATATATATTATAGATAATCTTTGATTTGGAATTTAGTAAATAAATAAAGTCTTGTTTTCAAATTCTAATAATATATTTAGTAATTTGGAAATTTTTATTTAATTTAATAGAAAGCTTTTCAAAGATATTAAATTTTGTCAAGTTCTAGTGGTCCAGTGGTTAAGACATAGTGGAGTTGCTACATGTGGTTGTAGTGGCACCGGTTCGAATTCTAGCGGCCACAATAATGAGACATAGTGCACGGCCACTTATAAAACCGGCTTAACCAAAGGTCAGGGCAAACATAGTTTCCTTGGCCCCAAAGTTTTCATAGTTTCCTTGGCCCCAAAGTTTAAACAAGTAGCAACAACAACAAGTTTCTTTTATTTTTTAATGGCCTCTGTTCCTTCTTTCCCTCCACACCTCGTCCTTTCAAACTGCTCCACCATCCAATCCATCACCCCTCCCTTACTTACAACCATCTCTCCTCCTGTTCATATTCAGCCTCCGCAATTTCCGCCTGATCCTCACCCGCCAGATCCAGCCTATTCGTTGTCAACTTCTTCTCTTTCACCCCATGATGATACCTGTTGTCTTTCTCCTCCTGTGCCTAATCTGAACTCCCAAACTTCGTTGATTCTCCCATCAGTTCAATGGAATTCTCTCTTTAAGGCAAAACCACATAATGCAGGGAAGCATATCCCAATTCAAGTTCCACTTATCTTTGATGGCCATGTCCTAGTTCCTCCTAAGAATGTAATAAGCGCTGGAAATGAAATTTGGGGAGAATACCTGGTAGGTTTTTTCCTTGATAAACCCCTTTCTTATCTCACTGTAATAGCACACCTGAAAAGAGTTTGGAAATTAAAAGGTTCAATAAAAGTAAAGTCCGATGGTTTCCTGTTCCTATTCAGTCTATCTTGTGAGGAAGATAGAAGGAAAATAATTGCTTCTGATCCAATTATCATGAGGAACAAGTTATTCATTGTTAAACAATGGGATCCACATGTTGGAAATAGTTGCAGTACAATTAAATCTGTACTGGTCTGGATCAGGCTATCGAATATCCCTTTATATGCTTGGTCTCATATAGGCATAAATTGGCTTGCTACTCGAATTGGTACTTTCATGTGTATGGATGAACAAACTGAGAAGTTGGAAAGAATAGGTTATGCAAAATGCATGGTAGAAATCACACCATCAGTTGAGTTATTGGATGAATTTTCTGTCAGGTTACTAGATGGATCAGAGCAGATTGTAAAGGTAGAATATTTATGGAAGCCTGAAGTATGCAGTGGGTGCAAAGAATTTGGGCATATGACTGATATGTGTATGAAAAAGAAAACAAATCAAGAAGGGAAGGCATCAAAAGAAATAAAGACTAGTAAGGAAAGAAGGGATAATGTAGTTCAAAATGAAAAAATAATAGGAGTAACAAAGAAAAAGCAGGAGTGGAGAAGGGTAGAAAGTAGGGGAACAAAAATGAAAAGAGATAAGGAAAAAGAAATTAGAATAGAAAACCAGATAATTGAGGAAGTAACAACTGAAGATGAATCAAAAATTAGCGACGAGCTTCAAAATAATGCTAACACATTGAACAAAGGAAAACAATCCAAAACTAATGAAGAAATAAGAACAGACACCAATAAATTTTATGTCTTGATGGAAGAAAATGAAACTGAGTCATGCTATGCTTTAAGTGATAATGAACCATGTAATGATAACTGTGACAAAGAAGAGCGTATGGAGGAAGGGGAAATATTGGCAAGCAAGCAGCCTGTATTTTGTGGTGAGCATGACACATCCCTCTTAATAAAGCATAATGTAATGGGGGATCAGGGGAACAGCAGATCAGGGATGGTGACAACATTTGCAAACTCAAATCCAGTTAAACAGAATCATAAATCCCCCAATTCAATTGACAATGAAATTGCCAGTTCAAGAAAAGCAATTGCAAAGCAAGCCAGTGACATGCATTATGTAAATGCTAATAAAGGAAGAACAAAAATTAATACTCAAGTTGTTGAAACCCAGTTTGGGGATGAGCTAGTTAAAGAACTAATGACCCTGATCTTAGCAGAACATTCAAAAAGTATTCCCCCCTCATCAGGTAGTTACTCCTTTTCTGGCCATCTGCCTGGATGGATTTCATTGCCTCCATCTTCAATTATACCACAAATTACCCCAAAGAACAGCAAATTTAATGGCAAGTGTCTGGCTGATAGGTTTGAACAAAATGTTGATTTAAACAATGTTCAAAGAGATTCTCCTGCAACTAGGAGCACGAAAAATGTGGTTCATCAATCCCTGAAGTATACTAAATGATGCAAAGCTATGCAATATGGAATATAAGAGGTGCACATTCCTTAACAAAGCTTGATCAAGTGAAATATATCATTAACCAGCACAAAATATCCCTCTTTGCTATTCTTGAAACTAAATTGAATGAGACCCTTACTATTAAAGCTGCTAACCATATAAACCCTAACTGGACTCTTCACCATAATTTGAACCAAGCCTCCTATGGTAGAATTATGGTCATCCATGATCCATCTGTATTATCTCTTACTCCTGTCCTTTGCACTGATCAAGTCATCCATTTTCAAGCCAAATATTTTGAATCCTCCATCTCTTTCTACATAACTATAGTCTATGCCCATAACTCTTCTTCCTCAAGACAAACTTTCCTTGATCTCCTTCCAGCTTTCAGGCAAAATTCCCATCCCTGGCTTGTCTTTGAGGATTTTAACTGCTGTTTATCTTTGAACGACAAGCATGGTGGTCTTCCCCTCTTCCCTAATGATATTTATCCTTTAAATACAGCTATTGAGGATTCCAACTTGCTTTCAATACCCACTTCTGGTGCTGAATTCACTTGGAATAACAGGAGTAGATCTGGTGTCAGAACATACTCAAAGATTGATCACTCTTTTGCCAACCTCAAAGTTTTAACCACATGGCCAACATTGTCATCTTCTATCCCCCATCCTGTTCTTTCTGACCATTCCCCTATTATTTTCTCTTCTGGACAGAAGTTGCTAAAAGATAAAAGAAGCTTCAAATTTTATAATGCTTGGGTCCATGAACCTGAGTATAATAATATCATAAGTAAAGCATGGAATGAAAATTTCTTTGGTAACCCAATGTTTATTTTTTGCAGGAAATTAAGAGCAACAAAAATAGCACTAAGAGAATGGGCAAAAGGAAAATTTGTGTAACGACCAGCTATTTTGGACTATTCACATCCGCACATGTCGGACTTGAATAATTCAAAATACCGAATTGTTAATTTAAATTTGGCAAAACTCAGATATACAGTAAATAAATAATCACAGAATCACAGACACAGAGTAATAATATGCAGCGGAAGTAAAAGAGATAGCAGTTCATGAAGCTACTATATAAATATATAAGATACATCAGAGTCTACAACAGAAGAGTAACATGATACATCAAATACAAATCAAAATACATCACTGGAATCATCGAATACTAAAGCCGAATAGATGGCTGGATCTTCAATCAAAGCTCCAACTCCAAAGGTGAGTCTCGAAAGCTGAGCCACTCAGTCTGACCCGAGCGTAAAGCAAAACACAAACACTCGAGTCAGGATTAACATTCTTATATCAATAAATCCAACTCAAGTGAAATAACAATTGAAATACAAGTAACTCAAAGGACGTTGGAATAACTATCCTTTAAGGATCCGTTAAACTATCTACTATGTAGTAGTATACGCTAAATAGATAATGTCTATCAGTAATATAAAATATCAAAATAGTGTTAAGGCGTTACCATTATCCCCCTTAACACATTTTATATAAATGTCATAGTCTATACAGCACTGTAAACTCCACCGTAAACTAGTGGGATATCAGGGAGTACTCCATAGGTATAACACAAAACAAATTCGTAGTGGTCGCGTATATAGGAATACAAGTATGACAAGGCACATGAGGCAATACCCAAGGTAGTGAAACTACCGTTTGCCTGATCCGGACTGGTGAGAACGCATCGCCGCAGTGATCGCAACACCGCGAAACAACACTCCTGAAAAGTATGAGGGTGCACTAATCAATCACAAGTAATAAGTAGTAGTTACGAAGAAGTGTGTTCGCTCGAGGTGGCTAACCCCATTTGGCCCGGCACGGCTCCTGGTTTTAGTCATTTCCAATTTGACACGAGTGTCAAGGCTATCCATCATCGTTCTCTTTCTTCAGTCATCACGTACGTCATTCCAACCACTTCATTCTGGATCACGCTCCTCGTATAGTTATTAAAGTGGTTTTCGGTTTAGATAGAGAGTATATCCATAACCGATTCCGGTTTCTTTAATAACTTTCATAATTATTACACCGATTGGTCATTTAATATATTTCAAAACCAAATTAATTTCGATTTCAGCTAGAATTCGTAAACCATCATTTCGTTTGTCTTTCTAAATCAATTTCCAAAATTTACGTTCAAATCTTCCAAATTACCATTTCAAAATCTTATAATTCGATTTCAACTTTTATTTAAACAATTCAAATATTAATTCAAGTTCGTATATACGTTTCATTCCAAAATCATTTAAAATGGTTTAATTTTCGTTCAAATCAATTTAAATTCATTTATCGATTCCATTCAATATTCGCTAAGTAAATTTATCCTTCAAAACAACTTCTATTTAAATTCCAATTCATTTAAATCAATTACTTACGTTCAACTTCATTATATCGAAACTTCAAATTGAAATAAATTAAATTCGTCAAATCAATTCTTCAAATTACAAGTCTTACGTTAATTTCAATAAATCCCATTCATTTCAATAAGTTACATTTTATTTCTTGTTAAAGGAATTCAATTTTTTATTCAATTATCAAATATAAATCTTATTCAATTATTAAATAATTTCAATCTTAATTATTAATAATTTCAAAATTTAATAATTACAAACTTGATTATAAATTCAAACATAATTATTAAATCATTTCCACTTATGAATTCAAACTTAATTATAAAATGTGACGCCCTACCTCTATACCCACGCTAGCAAAGAGTATTAATAGATAATACCGTCTGCTAACAGGGAGAATAAGGCTGTTTAGGAGCGACCATCTATGGCCTTGCTTTAATTATCTATTGAATACATCGACAATTGCCTTACCAAGAAGATCGACATATCCAATGAATACTTAAAACAAAACCATAGGTGGCTAGAGGATCTATCAGAACAGAATATAACAACTCAAATGCAATATGCATCACAGAACAGTAAACCATCATATACACACATATACTGATACAAAGCAGAGTATACAAAATAATACATGTCAAGTGGTATAGCAAACCACGATATACAGACGAGTCAATAGAATACATATCAGAGTTATAACAGAAAGGACTACACAAAAAGCTAAGACAAAAAGGTGTCAGCGGAATAGTCCATGCAGAAGCAAAAGAGGCTAAGTCCAAAGCACCTAACCTGAAACATCTCGGTCTGACCCGAGTATAAAATACACGGGTCAGTCTAGATAACAAATCAGTTAGATAAACTGAACAACAATGAACCTGCAAGGTTTCAAAGCATAACAAATATCTCTAAAGGAGATAACACAATCATCGAACAAAAGATGAATCATATGATAACAAGCCTCATATCATCGGTAAACTAAACCCGAAGGTCAAAACGATCAATTGAATAGGTTGGGGATTAATCGGAAGGATAAACGCACAGATTCATGGTCCGTGTTTTGCCCAACTATTTAATCATCCTTCCACTTCGCTCGAAGTGCGAAAATGTGTGTTTTAAATAGAATTAATAATTTGGAAAAGGGAGCTTTTAATACGATTTGGAGAGATTATTTATAAAACCCGTGAATGAAGTCAAAAACAAGTCATCAAAGTCAAATATGCAATAACAACTAATTGGAATCAACACGAATCGATCAAAGTTGGAAATTAACTCAAAATTAGCCAAAATAGGCAAACTAGGCAAAACAGGGGATTCCAGACGTCTGTAGGGTGCCTTCAGACGTCTGGTTTCGTCCTCTGGAAAATCCCAGCAAAATAGACCAGACGTCTGATTTTGCGAACCAGACGTCTGAAACCATTCAGACGTCTGAAACTGAGGGCAGACGTCTGAAAGTCGTTTCTGACTTTCTTTCAACTGCTGTATGTTTATATTTTTCACTCCAGGTACAAACAAGACGTCTGAGCTTTGTTACCAGACGTCTGGTCACCTGGTCTGGGCAACAATTTGCCTAGGCCAAAGTGGCCAAAATATATCGAAACCAATCGATCCGAATCCAATGCAATAGACATGAATAGAGGTTAGTAATTCATACCTAACCTCAACAAAAGCAATAGCTTAGATGTGAGTTCCAAAAACTCACCTTTTTACACAAAACAAAGAAGATGAAGAAGCACAAATGCAAGGAATCAACCAACTACACTCCACTTCAACACTACAAGCTTCAATCTAGAATCAAAGCAAGTATTTCCTAAGTTAGGGTTAGGAAATTACAGAAATTGAAGAGGAGAAGAGATGGAGAAGATGGAGATGAACTTACCAATGGATTCTCTTTGATTTTGGAGCAAGAATCGAGTTTACAAGAAGAAACTAGGGCTTGCTAATTTCTATTTCCGCTTCCTTTCCCCTATTTCAGTTTTAGCTTGAGTTTAGAAGTGAAGAGGAGAAGGAATGAATGAATGGGAGGAGATGGGCTGAGTTAGAGAGTTAAGTGGGGCTGAACCCAAAGCTAAAGCCCAACTAGAAAAAGTAGCAAAATTCAACTTACTCCAAACATATCAAAGATTATACTCAAAAAGATCGCAAACGACGTTTTGAACTCAATGGAAGTGGTTTCGAGCTCCAATTCGGCCGTTTGTAGAAAGTAACATTTCAGACCCAAAATTCGACTAACGACGCTATATTTAAATAAATCATTTAAAATATATAATCGTTAATTATGCGGGTTGTTACAGATCTCCCCTCCTTACAAAATTGCGTCACCGCAATTCCTAGAGACGGTATTTGTAACAACTACATACATAAAACATTCAAAAGAAAAGGTGATAAGCTTGAGATGAAAAGACATACTCACCGTTTCAAAGCAAAGAAAGAAAACCCGGATAAGATCGCTCAATAAATTCTATGGTTTCCCAAGTACAATCATTGGGATTAGTGGACCATTGATCTTTAACGAGCGGCACGTCCTTGTTTCGAAGGTGTCGCACCTCCGTGTCAAGCACGCGGATAGGTTGTTGTACAATAGATAAGTCCAGTGAGACCTCAAGCTCTTTGCAAATCAGGAGAAGTAATAACAGAATCCGACTCCCGAAGACACTTCCGAAGTTGAGAGACGTGAAACACGTCATAAATATCAGATAAATGAGCTGGAAGTGAAACTCTATAAGCCACAGGGCCAATACGTTCAGTAATAGAAAACGGTCCTATATAATAAGGAGCCAATTCCCCAGTCGTACTGAAACGCATAACCCCTTTCAAAGGAGAAACACCAATAAAAGCAAGATCACCGATCGAGAACTCGAGAGGCTTCCTACGGTTGTCCGCGTAGGACTTCTGGCGACTCTGTGCCTCTTTCATTCTCAACCAAATAAGATCAATCTTCTCGGAAGAATCACGAACAAAATCTGGACCAAGAATAATCTTCTCCCCAGATTCCAACCAACAAGAAAGTGATTGACATGGCCTTCCGTAAAAAGTTTCGAAAGGAGCCATGCCAACACTAGGCTAAAAACTATTATTGTAGGAGAACTTTACAAGAGGTAGGTGATTCTCCCAACTCCCACAAACATACCAACACAAAAGAATAACAGAATAAGAAGTTCACCATAAAGTGCACGAAAGGATAAGTCCGAACTTGATTGCTCAGAGAATTCTATGGATTCCTAAGCTCAAAATAATTTGGAACAGCGACGTGGTACAAACAATACATCAATCGAACCAAAGCTCATCAAAATGAAGTACAACAAAACGTCCAATGAACTTGGTAAAAAGACCATTCCATTCGGACATCAACAAAGAAACAATCACTTGCTGCTTACAACTAAATGCATTGGCAACACAATCCCCCTTTCGGGAATAAAAGAATGTCAAAATCATAAGATGCAAGGAACTCGAACCAACACTAAGTTCCTTATGAGAAAATAAACATTTCAAGAATTTATGATCGGGGTAGAGAACGAATTTCTCATCCCAAAAACACTGATGCCCAAAAACAAAAGGCGGAAACAATAGCTGCGAGCACTAGATCATGAGTGGCATACCTAGCCTCTATCGGCTTTAACGATTTAGAAGCACAAGTGATAGCATGTTTTCTTTTGCAAGAGAACGGCATCCAAACCAACACGACTAGTATTGGTACAAAAGACAAAGTCTTGGTTCCCTTCGGGAATCCCAAGAATAAGAGTATTCAAAAATAGTTCTTTCAAATAATCTTCTTTGTTAAAAGCTAAAACCTTCAATTAAAATTCTTTACCAAAAAGCTAAAGCTTCAAATTTTCAATTACCTTCATGAAATCATATTTCGAGAAAATTTTCTTATTTCAAATCAATTTATTGTGTCAAATTGTCTCATCAAAGCATTTAGGAGATTCCTATCGATAACGTTGATCAAGCGCATCGACCAGAATTCTTAAAGCACTCAATGGACAATACAATCACAAAACCATCTTCTATATGATAAACATGTTTCTAAAAACTTTCGAAAATTCTCTTTGTTCGTTTTAAAAACAAAATCCCATTTATACTTATAAATAAATCTTATGAAAAAGATTTACAAAAATTTTAAATTGCTAATTTCCATCCAAAACCAATAAATACTAAAAATGGAATCATCGAGATATTCACAGAATACTCGATTCATAAAATGGATGAAATGGGCTAGACAACTGGATGACACAACAAATTATTCATAAGAATTACAACGAGTGCGGAGAGCGGTAAGTGGAATGCTAACTTCCGTAACTCGTAGTCAAATGAAAACCGGTGGTAAGGTCGAGCTAAAAACACCTTAACACTACAACAAAAGATTGCCTGGGTGATAATCCCAAGACAAGACCAGAAATACCAGAAAATTCTTAAACTACAAGAATTAGAGGAACAACATTTTCCTCATCATGAGGGCTTAAAGAATAAAATGATGCCATCAAATTGGAAATCGAGATCACAAAGAAAAATAGAGACTTTCCAAAATAGATGGAGACATACCTTATCCCTGAGAAGAACCTCCAGAAGCATCTGTTACATTTAACTTTCCAGATGGAGAATTATTCGGAGCAATGGGACAAATGGAACTACGATGACCTTCCTTCTTGCAATAACGGCATAAGAGAGGCATAGGGCAAGCTCGAATCATATGATCAGGGGAACCACAATTGAAACACTTCCGAGTGGAAGGTGTTCCAACAGACTGAGACTGAGACTGAGGATCAGATTCAACGGGCTTTTTCTTCTTGGAAGGGAAAAATTCCCGCTTATCGAATGGAAACTGCCTCTTGTTGGCGTTCTTGCGAACTTCAACATCATTCCCACAATCACACTCCTTCTCGAAGGCTTCGAGATGAAGTGCCGAATCAACCAACTCCTCAAAGGAAAGTTTAAGCTGGAGTATCAAAGATTTCTTAAGATATTTCTTAAGACCAGAAACAAACTTCAAATTCTTCCTATAGGATGTTTTAATGAATTTAAGACCATACATAGATAAGGCCTCGAAAGATGCAACATATTCAGAAACGGAAGACTCCCCTTGCTTCAACTCAAGGAAGCGACGGGTCAATAAAACTTTCTCAGATTCAGGAACGAACTTGAGCTCGAATCGCACCCGAAATTGAGTCCAAGAAAGAGCAGACTCATCAAATTCAGCTAAAAGAAGCTCGTACCAATCAAGGGCACGCTTTTGCAATAAGCTAGAAGTTACAAGATCTCTATCATGGTCAGAAAGATCCATGCGAGAGAAAACATGCTCGTACATGCGAACCCAAGCTTGGACCTCAAGAACAATCTCGGAGCCTTTAAATGGTTTCCCTCCAAGATGAGAAAAATCACTGCACAAACGTGCGAAGGTGGACTTGCATGGAGGAGATGTTCGAGTAGGAGCTGGAGGCTGCGTGCTCCTAAACCACTCTAAAAACTGATCGACAGACATATAGACGCCGTCCGGATGTGAGCCACTGGATTGCCCAGCATCCGAGCATCGTCCTCCGTCTCTTCCAGCCATAAGCTGAAAGTTAAGATAAGGTAAAGATTATTCCCTAAGTAGATAATTCAATATGGAATACTACGAAATTTAAATGCATTCCTAGGCATATTCCCAAATCCTATCTAACCTTTGATGGTAGAAGGAATAGAGACACACGATGATTCAAAGATTTGTATCACTTATCACACTCTGATGTATCGTAATATGTGCTCTATTCTGTGTTTATCATATTTTGTTCTGAACTCAGCTCTGATACCAAGCAGTGACGCCCCACCTCTATACCCACGCTAGCAAAGAGTATTAATAGATAATACCGTCTGCTAACACGGAGAATAAGGCTGTTTAGGAGCGACCGTCTATGGCCTTGCTTTAATTATCTATTGAATACATCGACAATTGCCTTACCAAGCAGATCGACATATCCAATGAATACTTAAAACAAAACCATAGGTGGCTAGAGGATCTATCAGAACAAAATATAACAACTCAAATGCAATATGCATCACAGAACAGTAAACCATCATATACACACATATACTGATACAAAGCAGAGTATACAAAATAATACATGTCAAGTGGTATAGCAAACCACGATATACAGACGAGTCAATAGAATACATATCAGAGTTATAACAGAAAGGACTACACAAAAAGCTAAGACAAAAAGGAGTCAGCGGAATAGTCCATGCAGAAGCAAAAGAGGCTAAGTCCAAAGCACCTAACCTGAAACATCTCGGTCTGACCCGAGTATAAAATACACGGGTCAGTCTAGATAACAAATCAGTTAGATAAACTGAACAACAATGAACCTGCAAGGTTTCCAAGCATAACAAATATCTCTAAAGGAGATAACACAATCATCGAACAAAAGATGAATCATGATAACAAGCCTCATATCATCGGTAAACTAAACCCGGAGGTCAAAACGATCAATTGAATAGGTTGGGGATTAATCGAAAGGATAAACGCACAGATTCATGGTCCGTGTTTTGCCCAACTATTTAATCATCCTTCCACTTTGCTCGAAGTGCGAAAGTGTGTGTTTTAAATAGAATTAATAATTTGGAAAAGGGAGTTTTAATAGATTTGGAGAGATTATTTATAAAACCCGTGAATGAAGTCAAAAACAAGTCATCAAAGTCAAATATGCAATAACAACTAATTGGAATCAACACGAATCGATCAAAGTTGGAAATTAACTCAAAATTAGCCAAAATAGGCAAATTAGGCAAAACAGGGGATTCCAGACGTCTGTAGGGTGCCTTCAGACGTCTGGTTTCGTCCTCTGGAAAATCCCAGCAAAACAGACCAGACGTCTGATTTTGCGAACCAGACGTCTGAAACCATTCAGACGTCTGAAACTGAGGGTCAGACATCTGAAAGTGGTTTCTGACTTTCTTTCAACTGCCGTATGTTTATATTTTTCAGTCCAGGTACAAACCAGATGTCTGAGCTTTGTTACCAGACGTCTGGTCACCTGGTCTGGGCAACAATTTGCCTAGGCCAAAGTGGCCAAAATATATCGAAACCAATCGATCCGAATCCAATGCAATAGACATGAATAGAGGTTAGTAATTCATACCTAACCTCAACAAAAGCAATAGCTTAGATGTGAGTTCCAAAAACTCACCTTTTTACACAAAACAAAGAAGATGAAGAAGCACAAATGCAAGGAATCAACCAACTACACTCCACTTCAACACTACAAGCTTCAATCTAGAATCAAAGCAAGTATTTCCTAAGTTAGGGTTAGGAAATTACTGAAATTGAAGAGGAGAAGAGATGGAGAAGATGGAGATGAACTTACCAATGGATTCTCTTTGATTTTGGAGCAAGAATCGAGTTTACAAGAAGAAACTAGGGCTTGCTAATTTCTATTTCCACTTCCTTTCCCCCATTTCAGTTTTAGCTTGAGTTTAGAAGTGAAGAGGAGTAGGAATGAATGAATGGGAGGAGATGGGCTGAGTTAGAGGGTTAAGTGGGGCTAGCCCAAAGCTAAAGCCCAACTAGAAAAAGTAGCAAAATTCAACTTACTCCAAACATATCAAAGATTATACTCAAAAATATCGCAAACGACGTTTTGAACTCAATGGAAGTGGTTTCGAGCTCCAATTCGGCCGTTTGTAGAAAGTAACATTTTGGATCCAAAATTCGACTAACGACGCTATATTTAAATAAATCATTTAAAATATATAATCGTTAATTATGCGGGTTGTTACATCAAATCATTTCAACTTAATTATAAATTCAACTTAATAATTTCAAACTTAATTATAATTCCAAACTTAATTATGGTTTCAAATTTAATTATTAAATGATTTCAAACATAATAATTTCAAAACTCAATTATTACTAATTCCAAATTATTTACTAATAATTCCAAATTTAATTATTAAATAATTAAATTTCAAACAATGTTCTTTTATCAATTACTACGTAAAAATTTGTTTCAGATTTCAATTTTTACATTTTCCTTTTATCAAAATTTACGTTCCAAATTTTATTTCAAAACCTTATTATTCAAATAAAATCTTTATTTTATTTCAAATCAAATTATTGACCAATCGGTTTATTAAATTCTCTATCCTAGGTCAAATTCATTTGGGTATATATCATTTCAACCCGATTCCAATTTCAATTCAGGATCAAGCATAATAAAGGAAATTTGCAGTGTGATAACTGGGATGGTGTCAAAGTAAATAAACAAGCAATAACAACAATCAATAACAATTCAATAATCAATTCAATAATCCGGAAATAATCGTATTAATTCACATTGTTGTTTGTGTAAATTAATATAATTATTTCTAGAATCTACACCATCGTTTCATGTAGATTAAAGATTATTACATTACGGTTCTTCACTTGTCATTTATTTACAATTTTATACATCATCAATTTAAACAACATACATTCAATGGTTCAAGGTGTATTTAACCAAATCCTACGTGTCAATTAATTAACATTAAGGGGTCATATTATACAAGTTTAACTAATCAAATTCAACACATATGTCGATTCAAATTTAACTATCCTACGTCAAATTTAATTGCATAATATTTATCACTTTATACATTTCAATTTACATCCAATATAACAACAAATAATCAATCAATCATCAACCAACTGGATTATCATCGTATAATTAACAGATAATGGTGTCAGATGTCAAAGGTAAACAGATACATAAATAACAGTGCAATAAATATCAGCAGTATATTTCAATTGTCGTTTCAATTGAAATCAAATTTAATAAATAAAAGAATATAAATCGTGAGTGATTGCTCACCTTTCGGGGCTAGAGAATTTGACATAGAAATGAGCTACGAATTCAGAGCAAAGTGAGATGACACGCATTCGATAGAGAAAACCAGACACGACGGCGAAGCTGATAAATAAGAATTGGTGAAACAAATCAGAAATGGATCGATTAGGCTAAAAGGTATAAGTGGACTTATAAATATAACTGTATACAACTCTATGTATAAATATCTAGTCATATTCTAAATTTTAAACATATGTCAAATTAAATATATATACATATCTTTCAAAATCATCGCTTTAACCAAACTCAAATATTAAAGTCAAGCCTATGTATATATGACTTATGAAATCGACCATCAAACCGAAAGTTTAAAGACTGATAAAATATAACACTATATGTTATATTTAAAACAATTTTTATTATGCTTAGCATTTACAAAATCATCTTAAATCCAATATAGTATAAATATAATAATGTAAAACATCATATTTTTTTGAGAACCGCAAAACAAACCCAAACAATATAGGATACAGTAAAACATAACTTACATATATTTTAAAACAATGTATGGTAAAAAGGTTGTAACCACATTTATATATATACGCCTAAATTAAACATATCAAAAATACAAAAGCTTATAAAATAAACCTTTATATAATAAAGCTCAATGGAATACAAAAACTATATAATTGATTTATAACTTAAACACATACATATTCAAAATAAAAATCAGTATATAACTAACATAGTAATATATAACATATGCATACACTCAGCAGACTAATATAACTTATATACCTATATGTACAAACACTATGCAACACTATACAACTTTGTACATAATATATATATATATATATATATATATATATATATATAAAACCTTATTGAACGGTTATAAACTGATACATACCATTTAACATTAATAAAGTAACCTCTGCAATATACCATACTAAACTTAAGTGTATATAAACTGATATATATGATATCTCTATCCTGCATGTCTTACTATCGTACATGTAAAATATATTATATCGATACAAAAGTCACTATCTTTCAAAATCGATATTATATACATATAAAGCACTGGGATGCAAAGTAGCTCCAAGCTTGCAACTGGAAAGCTAAATATATTAGCAGACCATCAATATACGAAATGAGTATATTGTTTGATTTGTAAACTAAATAATATGCAGACCAAAAGAAAAAAAAATCAAATCCAACTAAATGTGCTAGGTAGACAAATGTACAGACTTACACTAGTTTTACATATTGTATTCATATAGACTATTGGATCAACTAACCCACTGTAACAACTCATCCAACATTCATTCACAAGTTTTATATAAAATCATTATATTCTATAGATAATTTCACATGCATATATAACTTACTTTTTAAACAGAGAATCTCCGCTGAGCTTGGTCAAGTTCGACAAGAGACCGGCGTTAGGCGATGAGAGGAGCCGGAGGACGGTTGCGTGTCAGCACGTGGTTGTGAAGCGACAAGGCTTCGGGTACCACTCGGAAAGGTGGTGCGGCTTTGATGGGAAGGCGAGTTCGGAGGTGAGGACCGAGAGTAGAGGCGCGGAGGCGAATAGATGCTCGACGCGTGGAGGATGGGAGCGGGTCTGGCGAGGAGGTGGGGTGGCAGTTAGAGAGGGAGGCAGATCTAGGGAGCAATTCAATGAAGAGGCACGGGAGGCGAAAGTATTTTATGGCAATCAGCCATTAAAAGAGGCAAGTAAGGTTCAAGGAGCGAGCGGAAGAGATGGATGATGCGTGGTTGTCATGTTATGGTGTTCGGGTCAAAGGTGTGTGCTACGTGGTCAAAAGGGATGGGAATGGTGGACTGGATATCAAGGCGTGGTGGTCTACAGGTGGAGCTTTGGGTCAGCCGTGGCCATGGGGAAGGAGTCGTTGACGGTAGAGGTTAGGCGCGGTCGCATGAAAGGAAAGGTGGCAAACATCGGGAAGGCTGACTTTGGGTGAGCAGATCGGTTATAGGTTTGTTCACAACAGAGAAAGATGATAAGCATTATTTCCAAATGCAAAAATATAGGGTTAGTTATATAAATTATATTTTTATATTTTTACTTAAAAGAGATGACAGAACGAAAGAGAAAGGCAGAGCTATAGAAGAGTGAACGAAGTTATGGAAAAAAAATATAAACTGAAACGGAGGAATGGTAAAGGTCAATGCTGAGAATATTAAATTCAGATGTCCATTGATCTTTGCGTGGATAACGATAGGGCAAGAAACCGAAAGGATCCGAAACGGTTGCCGATACGGGTATCCGTTTTTTTTCGAATTCCATCGCGCACCGAGTTCCGAAAGACACAAATGAGTATACTACGGAGATCAGCATGGCGAGACGATCAAACGGTATATAAGTATCAATGGTATGATTGAATTATAAAAATTTCAAATTTTCTACTACGGAGAATGCAAGAAAAACGCAGAAGAATAAGATCGACGGAGCTAAAGATGTCCGAATTTTGAAAAACGAAAAATGACGTTTGCTAAAAAGATGTTTTAGAATTTTTCTATGTAAAAATGTTTAGGTTCCGAAAAAATTTTATTTTCATCGCTTTTTAACTGATTAAATTGAAGTGAATTTACGCACGAAATAAACTTTCATATTTTCGGACGAAAATTTACCGGTTGCTATGTTTAACTGTACGCATTCCAAATATCAAATTTATATTTCGAAATTTTATCGTTTAAATTCCCACAAAATTTCAATTAACACGTTACTAAAACCGGTTAAATTTACGGGTCGTTACATTCTCCCCCACTCAAAATTTTTCGTCCTCGAAAAGGAAGGAGGTAGGAGAATAGAACAACCAAAAGAAAATAGACTTGTATCACATAATAAACAATTAATTTAGACCATATAAATTTCAATTTATATTCAACAATTTTGTTTTTAAATTCAAGATTTTCGTTAAATTGATTTGATTTCACATTCATTAATGTTAGGTATAAAAGGTTTCATTCAAATGAAATTCAATTTAAATTTAATTAATACCTCGTTAAATTGATTTAATTTCAATTCATTAACTTTCAAAAAGTTTTATTTAATTAATCACATCTATTAGTTATAATTCATAAACATTATAATTAAAATTTCAGTGAATAACATTTATTATACGCACTCACATTTTATTTATAAAGACAATTTATATTGAATATTGTCCAATTTTCTTAAATTAACAATTTCAAAGATCATAAATTTGAATAGTCGTTTATTATAATCATACTTTATTCGACAAATTTAATTTTTTTTATTCCATATTATTATTAAATTTATTCTACTTAATATATCTTATCAAATATATATTAAGTATATTTACACTAATGTAACTACTCAAATTTATTTAAAATTCCTTTGATATCACTTTCAACTCCATAATATTCAATTACATAGTTAACTTTTAAAAATTTAGGTAAGTTATATATAATGCAATTGAGTATTATCCAAATAAAATTTTACAATTCAGTTATTCCGAGCTAAGACTTTATATAAAAAGAATTTGGCTTCATTTAAAATTGAAAATCATCCTTTAACAAATTTTTAAGAATTTATTTCCGATTAGCTTCAACAACTTAGAGATAAAATAAATATATAAATATTCATAATATATCAAATCAACTTTAAAATCTTCAATATATATTATGAATCTAGTCATGTTTAGAAATTCAAATCAATTTATTTTTCAAAACACACCGTAGCAAAGCTACAGAATAGTCTCTCCACTGCGAAACTCGAAAATGAATGTCGATGATGCGGCCGTCGTCACCGAAATTATTTTCCAGTGACGAAATAAGAGGGCATTGATTTTAACATCTAAAATTCTTTGAAAATGGTTTCTATTTGAAAATACTTTAAATAATATACCTTCTAAACTTTAAAACCAAAGTTTGAAATCATCGAAAAATAAATTCATAAATTCTAGATTTAAATACGTTTCAAATTCCAAATCAAATTATAGCAAAGTTTTATAAATTCATTTGTTTATATTATGCAATAATCAATGGTTTACAAACAATAAGTAAAATCAAATATTATCATTTTGTAAACCAATTCACTTAACAATTATCTTTAGAAAATTTATTTATATATAATCACACAAAATTTTATTTTAATTTCAAAATTTGAAACCAATATTGTGTCAGTTTGCTCTGTTCAAGTGTTTTAGAAATTCTATCGATAGCGTTGATCAGACGAATCGATCGAAAATCCAAATCAACATCAACAACTCAAACAATACAATATATATAACAATTTAGTATAATTACAAATACACTTCCTCACTCGACGATTCAAGGATGATTTCAAAATAAGTATAGAGATTCAAATTTGATGGAAATCAAATCAGAGAGAAATTTGATTCGATAATAAGTTCGAAACAGAAGATAAGATAAGATAATTCAACTAACATAATCGGGAGATGGATAGGCTTATTTGATTCAGGGACAACCTTAACCGGTCGACCGTAACTTCAAGAATAAGATCGATGTTGAATTCCGAGGTAAATCAACATTCGATCTCAAGTGATAGAATTCAGGTATAGCAAGGAATAGATAGCATCGTAAAACGAGGATAAAGAAATCTTCGGTAAATCGATGCCTATTGTAAAGGAGTTTCACCCTTTTATAAATTATTCGAAATTTAGCGAGACCGCAGATTCATTATAAAGGTCATTTGAAGTGGAGTTATGGAATGCTCCAGAATTGAAAGAAGACGAATAGTAAGGGACACGAATGAATTTTGGAACCGCAGGGAACGTTACAAAATTCAAAGAAATTGAGTCAAAAGGAAGAGATTGAAACTCGAATGAGGGTGATTCTGTAAATACATTTACCATATATGCTAAGTTTTGCCTAGAGCTACCAAAAGCTCTGATACCAACTGTAACGACCCGCTATTTTGGACTATTCACATTCGCACATGTCGGACTTGAATAATTCAAAATACCGAATTGTTAATTTAAATTTGGCAAAACTCAGATATACAGTAAATAAATAATCACAGAATCACAGACACAGAGTCATAATATGTAGCAGAAGTAAAAGAGATAGTAGTTCATGAAGCTACTATATAAATATATATGTTTGCGTAAAAAATGGCCGCAAACACCCAAAGTCGTATGAGTTGGTTGATTTTATGTTGTGTTTAGTGATTTGGGTGATTTATGCAAATATGTAAAAAGCAAGGACTCAAATGTAAAAGACACACAGATTTATAGTGGTTCGGCAAGAACGTGCCTACGTCCACTTTATATGTTATTCTCCTTTTTTCTTCAGATTACAAGTACAAAGCTTTGATTACAAGTATCTAAAGTTGTTTGAGAGTTCCTTCCAGGCTTGAGCTCTCAAACTTGTCCCCCATTGTTGTACCCCTGCCCCTCTATTTATAGAGTGAGGCTGGGGGAAGGGGTCTTGGATGCTTATAGCTGTTGGTGGGCCTAGGCTGATGCAGTTTGGACTGGCAACTTTCTGGTTCGGCGAGGCTTCATTCGGTCATACAAGGAGAAGTTGGAGTTTGGTTCGGTAGTGGGAGGAAGGTTGGTCCGGTGTTAGGTTGAGTTGTGTGTGGTTCGGTGTGGGTTGGTTCGGCATGGGGATGTAGGGCAGCTGGTTCGGCGGTGATGTTGGACCGGTAGTGGTTGGTGAAAGATGGAGCTTGTAATTGATCCGGTGGTGGAGTTGATCCGGTGATGGAGTTTGGAGGGAAGGAGGCTCGACCGGATGTCCTTTGGTTCGGCATGACATGGAGAGGCCGGATGAAACTTGGCGTTATGAATGCCGAATGAATCAATGCCGAATGGATCTTAAACCTCTTAAGGCCGAATGAGCTTTTGCACTTGGGTCATGAACGAAATCATCGACTTGTATACGCTTGCTAATTGCTTCTTCTTAGCTCGGTCGTGGTAGAGACGCGCTCAACTTTGATATTCCAGTTTTGTCCAAAAAATGGGATAACACTTTGCCCCCCAAAATATGCCTTGCGGTAGGAAGGCGTGTTTTGTAATGCCATGAGCCGGATGTTCATATCCTGTCATCAACCTGTAGAGAATTTGATAGTTTATATGGCCCCAAATGACGACCGTTCGGGATCGAGCTATTCGGGATGAAGCGCGGCCATTCATGGTCAAGCGCCTAACTTCAAATGACGACCGTTCGCGATCGAGTCATTCGAGGTGAAGTGCGACCCTGCGCGGTCAAGCGCGTAAATCCATGCGTCGATCATTCGGGATCGAGTCATCTGCGGTGAAATGTGACCGTTCAAGGTCAAGCGCTTTACTTCAAATGACGATCGTTCGGGATCGAGTCATTCGAGGTAAAGTGCGACAGTGCGCGGTCGAGTGAGGACCGTTCAAGGTCAAGCGCTTAACTTCAAATGACGATCGTTCGTGATCGAGTCATTCGAGGTAAAGTGCGACAGTGCGCGGTCAAGCCTGTAAGTCCACGCGTCGATCGTTCGAGACCGAGCCATTTGTGATGAAATGCGACCGTTCAAGGTCAAGCGCCTAACTTCAAATGACGATCGTTTGTGATCGAGTCATTCGAGGTAAGGTGCGACAGTGTGCGGTCAAGTGGCGGTCCTCAAATGACGACCGTTCGCGATCAAGCCATTTGAGGTAAGGTGTAACAGTTAGTGATCAGGTGGCGGACCTCAAATGACGACCGTTCGCGATCGAGCCATTTGAGGTAAGGTGAGTTATGCCGTTCGAGGCGAGTTGTGCCGTTCGAGGCGAGTTGTGCCGTTCGAGGCGAGTTATGATCGTTCGCGATCGGGTGCCGTTCGAGGCGAGTTGTGACTGTTCGAAGTCGGGTGCCGTTCGAGGCGAGTTGTGACTGTTCGAAGTCGGGTGCCGTTCGAGGCGAATTGTGACTGTTCGAAGTCGGGTGCCGTTCGAGGCGAATGAGTGTGCCCGGGGGGGACTTAATATTATCAGTGTTGGAGTTATTGTTTGGGGGAGTTTTCGAATCAAAGACTTCGGCAGTTCGTTGCCATGCAATAGGTGCTCGTGGACCGTTCGCGATCCAACGGGCATACAAGTAAATAATTTTTTCATAGAATTGTAAATGTTAAAGCAATAGTACCTTACAGCAGAAATGTCCAAACATGAAGAGTTCAAATGTTCAAATCGAAACAAAAGCAAAGCAAGGATGTCAAAGTGTAAGTTCCCACACCGAAGCAGTCAATGATCATTCAGAGCATGCCTGGAGATCGTTCGCGATCTCGTACATGTGTAAATGATTTAATTGCTTTAGTGGAAGCTTACGACTTGTTCATCGTTATTTTAATCAAGCAATCAATGGATAATCAAATGGTGCCCTGATTTAGGGTCACCTCTAGCTGATGTAGAGGGTGGTCGCTCTGGCTCCACCGCTGGAGTTCGCCTCCTCACATACTGAAGGAGCATACCGTTCCTGATATGCCCTTCCACCTCGTTCTTCAAGTGCCTACAATCATTAGTGTTATGACCATTCAATTCATGAAATACACAAAACTTATCTGATTTTCTTTCGTCAGAGGTTGGATCCCTTCGCATTGGTCTACGATACGGAACCTGCCCCTTGGCATCTTGATAAATCCGTTCCAAACTCTCATTCAACTGTGAATAGGTGGTGAATCGTGGCTCTCTCCGTAGCCACTTCGTCCTGTCATCATTATCCTCAGCCTTTCTCTTTCCTTTGCTAGTCTCTGCACCCTTTCCAGGTGGGTTTCCGCTCTTGATTGTGTAAACGTCATCTTCTTCCTCTCTTTCTGTACTAGCATCTTCCAAACGCAGAAACTTTTCAGCCTCATGATAGAACTCTCCCAGATTCATAGGCGGATCCTTGGTTAATGAATTCTTGAACTCTGTATTACCAGCTATTCCAGATACAGCTGCCATCATGACCATAGCTGGATCTGGTCGATCCACTGATGCTGCTGCAGCATTAAATCGCGTTAGAAAGCTCCTCAAAGTCTCTCCAGTTTTCTGTTTCAAGGTTGCCAAAGTCATCACATTCTTGGGCCTCGCAATATGAACCCTGAATTGCCTCATGAATCTCTCAGTTAAATCTGCCCATGTTCCTACGGAGCCGCTCTCCAGTTGCCTAAACCATAACGCTGCAATGTCCGTCAAATACAGTGGAAAGCATCGGGCCATAACCTCCTCTGATGCCCCCAGCACTTCCATATGTCTCATATACTTCGTTAGATGGACCGTGGGGTCCGTTTTCCCGTTGTACATGTCCAATGATGGTAGCTTGAATTCTGGTGGGTTCCTAGCCATCCTGATCGCGGAAGAAAAAGGACTCCTGTTTACATCTTCCAAGTCTCTGTTTACTAAACCGCCTCTCATAGCTCTTCTAACCATCTCTGCTAATCTGTCGTTGTCTCCAAGCTGTAGTTCTCGTTCACTGTCTTCGACCTGCCCCCCAAGTCCACGGGAGTTTCCATGTGTATGCCTCCTTGGCTGAACGTTCATTCCTCTATTGCTACCAGGTGGCTCGGATGCCCCCATCTCACTTCCCGGGGTTGGATCAACATGCTCTGCGTGAGTGCCCCCTAGCTCTGGTGCTGCACCAGATGGTCCTGCTCCGTTCTGAATTCCAGCCGCTCCTTGGATCTGTGCTCCAATTTGCCCAATTTGTTGAAGTAAGTTCTGGATCATCTCTTCTTGCCTTCTCATCATGACCTCCATCTCATCCCTAGTGATGAAGATCGACGCTTGATTCCCTCTTGAGGTAGCCTCTTGACTTCCTTGGTGTTCACTTCTCTCTGGCCTTTGCCTTTTACTTGTTTGTCTCGTCATAACTCTTAGATCTGAACTCTTAGATTTTCAAATTCAACTTCTGTCCGTGTAGCGGAAGCTGGTTCTTCTCAGTGAAAGCACCAAAATGTTTGCGTAAAAAATGGCCGCAAACACCCAAAGTCGTATGAGTTGGTTGATTTTATGTTGTGTTTAGTGATTTGGGTGATTTATGCAAATATGTAAAAAGCAAGGACTCAAATGTAAAAGACACACAGATTTATAGTGGTTCGGCAAGAACGTGCCTACGTCCACTTTATATGTTATTCTCCTTTTTTCTTCAGATTACAAGTACAAAGCTTTGATTACAAGTATCTAAAGTTGTTTGAGAGTTCCTTCCAGGCTTGAGCTCTCAAACTTGTCCCCCATTGTTGTACCCCTGCCCCTCTATTTATAGAGTGAGGCTGGGGGAAGGGGTCTTGGATGCTTATAGCTGTTGGTGGGCCTAGGCTGATGCAGTTTGGACTGGCAACTTTCTGGTTCGGCGAGGCTTCATTCGGTCATACAAGGAGAAGTTGGAGTTTGGTTCGGTAGTGGGAGGAAGGTTGGTCCGGTGTTAGGTTGAGTTGTGTGTGGTTCGGTGTGGGTTGGTTCGGCATGGGGATGTAGGGCAGCTGGTTCGGCGGTGATGTTGGACCGGTAGTGGTTGGTGAAAGATGGAGCTTGTAATTGATCCGGTGGTGGAGTTGATCCGGTGATGGAGTTTGGAGGGAAGGAGGCTCGACCGGATGTCCTTTGGTTCGGCATGACATGGAGAGGCCGGATGAAACTTGGCGTTATGAATGCCGAATGAATCAATGCCGAATGGATCTTAAACCTCTTAAGGCCGAATGAGCTTTTGCACTTGGGTCATGAACGAAATCATCGACTTGTATACGCTTGCTAATTGCTTCTTCTTAGCTCGGTCGTGGTAGAGACGCGCTCAACTTTGATATTCCAGTTTTGTCCAAAAAATGGGATAACAATATAAGATACATCAGAGTTTACAGCAGAAGAGTAACACGATACATCAAATACAAATCAAAATACATCACTGGAATCATCGAATACTGAAGCAGAATAGATGGCTGGATCTTCAATCAAAGCTCCAACTCCAAAGGTGAGTCTCGAAAGCTGAGCCACTCAGTCTGACCCGAGCGTAAAGCAAAACACAAACACTCGAGTCAGGATTAACATTCTTATATCAATAAATCCAACTCAAGTGAAATAACAATTGAAATACAAGTAACTCAAAGGACGTTGGAATAACCATCCTTTAAGGATCCGTTAAACTATCTACTATGTAGTAGTATACGCTAAATAGATAATGTCTACCAGTAATATAAAATATCAAAATAGTGTTAAGGCGTTACCATTATCCCCCTTAACACATTTTATATAAATGTCATAGTCTATACAACACTGTAAACTCCACCGTAAACTAGTGGGATATCAGGGAGTACTCCATAGGTATAACACAAAAAAAATTCGTAGTGGTCACGTATATAGGAATACAAGTATGACAAGGCACACGAGGCAATACCCAAGGTAGTGAAACTACCGTTTGCCTGATCCGGACTGGTGATAACGCATCGCTGCAGCGATCGCAACACCGTGAAATAACACTCCTGAAAAGTACGAGGGTGCACCAATCAATCACAAGTAATAAGTAGTAGTTACGAAGAAGTGTGTTCGCTCGAGGTAGCTAACCCCATTTGGCCCGGCACGGCTCCTGATTTTAGTCATTTCCAATTTGACACGAGTGTCAAGGCTATCCATCATCGTTCTCTTTCTTCAGTCATCACGTACATCATTCCAACCACTTCATTCTGGATCACACTCCTCGTATAGTTATTAAAGTGGTTTTCGGTTTAGATAGAGAGTATATCCATAACCGATTTCGGTTTCTTTAATAACTTTCGTAATTATTACACCGATTGGTCGTTTAATATATTTCAAAACCAAATTAATTTCGATTTCAGCTAGAATTCGTAAACCATCATTTCGTTTGTCTTTCTAAATCAATTTCCAAAATTTACGTTCAAAACTTCCAAATTACCATTTCAAAATCTTATAATTCGATTTCAACTTTTATTTAAACAATTCAAATATTAATTCAAGTTCGTATATAAGTTTCATTCCGAAATCATTTAAAATGGTTTAATTTTCATTCAAATCAATTTAAATTCATTTATCGATTCCATTCAATATTCGCTAAGTAAATTTATCCTTCAAAACAACTTCTATTTAAATTCCAATTCATTTAAATCAATTACTTACGTTCAACTTCATTATATCGAAACTTCAAATTGAAATAAATTAAACTCGTCAAATCAATTCTTCAAATTACAAGTCTTACGTTAATTTCAATAAATCCCATTCATTTTAATAAATTACATTTTATTTCTTGTTAAAGGAATTCAATTTTTTATTCAATTATCAAATATAAATCTTATTCAATTATTAAATAATTTCAATCTTAATTATTAATAATTTCAAAATTTAATAATTACAAACTTGATTATAAATTCAAACATAATTATTAAATCATTTCCACTTAATTATGAATTCAAACTTAATTATCAAATCATTTCAACTTAATTATAAATTCAACTTAGTAATTTCAAACTTAATTATACTTCAAAACTTAATTATATTTCAAATTTAATTATTAAATGATTTCAAACTTAATAATTTCAAAACTCAATTATTACTAATTCCAAATTATTTACTAATAATTCCAAATTTAATTATTAAATAATTAAATTTCAAACAACGTTCTTTTATCAATTACTATGTAAAAATTTGTTTCAGATTTCAATCTTTACATTTTCCTTTTATCAAAATTTACGTTCCAAATTTTATTTCAAAACCTTATTATTCAAATAAAATCTTTATTTTATTTCAAATCAAATTATTGACCAATCAGTTTATTAATTTCTCTATCCTAGGTCAAATTCATTTGGGTATATATCATTTCAACCCGATTCCAATTTCAATTCAGGATCAAGCATAATAAAGGAAACTTGCAGTGTGATAACTGGGATGGTGTCAAAGTAAATAAACAAGCAATAACAATTCAATAATCAATTCAAATAATCCCGAAAAAATCGTATTAATTCACATTGTTGTTTGTGTAAATTAATATAATTATTTCTAGAATCTACACCATCGTTTCATGTAGATTAAAGATTATTACATTATGGTCCTTTACTTGTCATTTATTTACAATTTTATACATCATCAATTTAAACAACATACATTCGATGGTTCAAGGTGTATTTAACCAAATCCTACGTGTCAATTAATTAACATTAAGGGGTCATATTATACAAGTTTAACTAATTAAATTCAACACATATGTCGATTCAAATTTAACTATCCTACGTCAAATTTAATTGCATAATATTTATCACTTTATACATTTCAATTTACATCCAATATAACAACAAATAATCAATCAATCATCAACCAACTGGATTATCATCGTATAATTAACAGATAATGGTGTCAGATGTCAAAGGTAAACAGATACATAAATAACAGTGCAATAAATAATAGCAGTATATTTCAGTTGTCGTTTCAATTGAAATCAAATTTAATAAATAAAAGAATATAAATCGTGAGTGATTGCTCACCTTTCGAGGCTAGAGAATTTGACACAGAAATGAGCTACGAATTCATAGCAAAGTGAGATGACACGCATTCGATAGAGAAAACCAGACACGACGGCGAAGCTGATAAATAAAAATTGGTCAAACAAATCAGAAATGGATCGATTAGGCTAAAAGGTATAAGTGGACTTATAAATATAACTGTATACAACTCTATGTATAAATATCTAGTCATATTCTAAATTTTAAACATATGTCAAATTAAATATATATAAATATCTTTCAAAATCATCGCTTTAACCAAACTCAAATATTAAAGTCAAGCCTATGTATATATGTCTTATGAAATCGACCATCAAACCGAAAGTTTAAAGACTGATAAAATATAACACTATATGTTATATTTAAAACAATTTTTATTATGCTTAGCATTTACAAAATCATCTTAAATCCAAAATAGTATAAATATAATAACGTAAAACATCATATTTTTTTGAGAACCACAAAACAAACCCAAACAATATAGGATACAGTAAAACATAACTTACATATATTTTAAAACAATGTATGGTAAAAAGGTTGTAACCACATTTATATATATACGCCCAAATTAAACATATCAAAAATACAAAAGCTTATAAAATAAACCTTTATATAATAAAGCTCAATGGAATACAAAAACTATATAATTGATTTATAACTTAAACACATACATATTTCAAAATAAAAATCAGTATATAACTGACATAGTAATATATAACATATGCATACACTCAGCAGACTAATATAACTTATATACCTATATGTACAAACACTATGCAACACTATACAACTTTGTACATAATATATATATATATATATACGTGTATATATATATATATATATATATAAAACCTTATTGAACAGTTATAAACTGATACATACCATTTAACATTAATAAAGTAACCTCTGCAATATACCATACTAAACTTAAGTGTATATAAACTGATATATATGATATCTCTATCCTGCATGTCTTACTATCGTACATGTAAAATATATTATATCAATACAAAAGTCACTATCTTTCAAAATCAATATTATATACATATAAAGCACTGGGATGCAAAGTAGCTCCAAGCTTGCAACTGGAAAGCTAAATATATTAGCAGACCATCAATATACGAAATGAATATATTGTTTGATTTGTGAACTAAATAATATGCAGACCAAAAGAAAAAAAAATCAAATCCAACTAAATGTGCTAGGTAGACAAATGTACAGACTTACACTAGTTTTACATATTGTATTCATATAGACTATTAGATCAACTAACCCACTGTAACAACTCATCCAACATTCATTCACAAGTTTTATATAAAATCATTATACTCTATAGATAATTTCACATGTATATATAACTTACTTTTTAAACAGAGAATCTCCGCTGAACTTGGTCAAGTTCGACAAGAGACCGGCATTAGGCGATGAGAGGAGCCGAAGGATGGTTGCGTGTCAGCACGTGGTGGTGAAGCGACAAGGCTTCGGTTACCACTCGGAAAGGTGGTGCGGCTTTGATGGGAAGGCGAGTTCGGAGGTGAGGACCGAGAGTAGAGGCGCGGAGGCGAATAGTTGCTTGGCGTGTGGAGGATGGGAGCGGGTCTGGCGAGGAGGTAGGGTGGCAGTTAGAGAGGGAGGCAGATCTAGGGAGCAATTCAACGAAGAGGCACGGGAGGCGAAAGTATTTTATGGCAATCAGCCATTAAAAGAGGCAAGTAAGGTTCAAGGAGTGAGCGGAAGAGATGGATGATGCGTGGTTGTCATGTTATGGTGTTCGGGTCAAAGGTGTGTGCTACGTGGTCAAAAGGGATGGGAATGGTGGACTGGATATCAGGGCGTGGTGGTCTACAGGTGGAGCTTTGGGTCAGCCGTGGCCATGGGGAAGGAGTCGTTGACGGTAGAGGTTAGGCGCGGTCGCATGAAAGGAAAGGTGGCAAACATCGGGAAGGCTGACTTTGGGTGAGCAGACCGGTGATAGGTTTGTTCACAGCAGAGAAAGATGATAAGCATTATTTCCAAATGCAAAAATATAGGTTTAGTTATATAAATTATATTTTTATATTTTTACTTAAAATAGATGACAGAACGAAAGAGAAAGGCAGAGCTATAGAAGAGTGAACGAAGTTATGGAAAAAAATATAAACTGAAACGGAGGAATGGTAAAGGTCAATGCTGAGAATATTAAATTCAGATGTCCATTGATCTTTGCGTGGATAACGATAGGGCAAGAAACCGAAAGGACCCAAAACGCTTGCCGATACGGGTATCCGTTTTTTTTCGATTTCCATCACGCACCAAGTTTCGAAAGACACAAATGAGTATGCTACGGAGATCAGCACGGCGAGACGATCAAACGGTATATAAATATTAGTGATATGATTGAATTATAAAAATTTCAAATTTTCTACTACGGAGAATGCAAGAAAAACGCAGAAGAATAAGATCGACGGAGCTAAAGATGTCCGAATTTTGAAAAACGAAAAATGACGTTTGCTCAAAAGATGTTTTAGAATTTTTCTATGTAAAAATATTTAGGTTCCGAAAACATTTGATTTTCATCGCTTTTTAACTGATTAAATTGAAGTGAATTTACGCACGAAATAAACTTTCATATTTTCGGACGAAAATTTATCGGTTGCTATGTTTAACTGTACGCATTCCAAATATCAAATTTATATTTCAAAATTTTATGGTTTAAATTCTCACGAAATTTCAATTAACACGTTACTAAAACCGGTTAAATTTACGAGTCGTTACAATTTGGAGATGGCACTTTAAAATCTGCATTGCTAAGGAGCAAATGATGAATAACCCTGATAATCCAGAAGCAAATGATGCTTAGAGGAAACTATTTGATCAACTAAGTGAAGCATTGAAGGCTGATGTAACGTCCCGAAAATTTTCGACTTTCGAAAATTCAACATCGATACTCACTTTATCGACTGCCGAGAAATCGAAGGCCGGAAACCCGAAATGTTATGGTTTAAGAAAAAGAAAAGGAGAGAAAAAGAGAGAAGATAGAAAATAGAGGGAAAAGAGAGAAAAGAACATAGAAAATAGAACGGAACAGAACAACATCAGAACCTCACAATCGCAGCGGAACAACATATAATAATAAATGAATAATCTTTAAACAAAGAACTATATCAGTTATTACATTACATTACATCATACATCAGAGTGTACAACATCATACAACAACAAACAGCGGAAAAGAAATACTATACACTAGTAATACACCATGCCATCCAGCTTGCCTCCAGCAACTCCAGAATATCCTGATAAACCTTAACTCTTGACTGCCCGTGTAGAAATTGGTGGGCACCTAGAGTTTAGGAAGGAAAACAATAAACTCCGAGTCAGTCGTGTGACTGGTGTGAGAACTCAAAACAGTTTATTTATCTTTAAAATCAAAATAGAGGAATATTTTTAAAGTCAATTCGCAATGCTTTTAAAAATGAGACTACCATAAGACCTCCCGCCACACACACAATGCAAACGCAGACTTGAAGGAGATTTCTCCTTATGATAGTCAAAGATGCTTGATACGCATTAAAAAGAACATTTGATATTATTGCTAGTGCATAGTGTAGAGAAAATTCATTTCAAAAATAAAGATATAAATCTTAGCCAGCATAGGTACCATTATAGTATGCTTACTATAGCTACCATATTAGATGGCAGGTTCTACAACTAAAACCGTACAAATCTCGTATTGTTTCTTTGGATTTCCAACAAATGGTCAGGCCAAGGAACTTCCCATTGCCACATGAGAACGCCTCTGGAAGGACGCCCCGAGAACCCAACTGGATCTCTGCCAAACAAGGCCGGGAACCCCTTTTCCCAAGGGATATTACAAACCCTCAGATATGCCACCCCCGGTCCTTTGGGACCTTTAAACGAGAGCTCTCTAACCAACATCACACCATAATAATAAGTGTTTCAACATGAGTAAGTATCTGGGCTCCATACCATGATACTACCCTTTTCCAGAAGGAATGGTCATACCCTAGGGAAGTTATCCCTGAAAACCTTGCCGCACAATTCCTGTTTCGACCATTACCGGTTTGTGAGGCTCGACGAAATCTCGTCCACAAAAACACACTTTATACAAAAGCCGTGCTTTGGGTCAACAAATGATCATAGAAATGGTCACAAAGATAGACGATCAAAAAAATGATCCTATCTCAAATAATCAACACAATGATCATTTCACAGCAACACTCAGCATGTCACATTACCAAATTGGGAATATATCGCTGATAACCTTCAACTACATAACCTCTGAGCTCGTACGTCTCAGAGAAGGGTGTTAAGCTAAAAGAATAAATTCTCCGCCACCAACAGAAATATATTTGAAAGAAATCGGCTTTATATCTCAATTTGTAATGTCAGACATACAATCCATACAAGTCTGTTCCGGGCTCGAACAGAACCGAAGGCACTTACAAAGAAGTCCTTGCAATCCGGATAATCTCTAATCACGTCCGGACTTCCCATCCAATAGGGAGTCTCTATACCGTAGCTACTCGGTGCAAAGACAATCGACGAGTTGTCCTTTCGTTTTCAAAAAGATCCGGTCTTCAACACCGGTCTTCAAATGCAATTCATAACGACGTATCACATATTCGGAATGGGTTATACGACCCCATGGTCCTTTCCTGGTTAACCCGAATAGTGAGCGCTTATTCAAAAATAAGTGTGGCATTCAAATTCAAACAAATCACATCAATTACCCATTCAAAGGGAAATATTGATAGTCGGTTATTGAACTATCAATGGATATGCACAACATCACCAGATTCCAAATAATTTTCCAAATTATTTATTTTCCAAAATATCTTTACAAGATATAAAATTTCAATACCTCAAAAATAAATCAATATTTATCTTTAAACAACTTCCCTTTTTATTCATAAATTCCATAGTGAATTTTTCATTCCAAAATATCCATGCATATACGATTTCAATTATTCATTTCAATTTATCTTCAAAAAGATAAATTCTCAAAATATTCACTTTATATTGGAAAACATTTCCATACTTATTTATTCATAAGTAATTCACAAATTTTATTTATTTTCAACCTTTGGAAAATATTCAATATACTTAAATCGAAATTAAGTATATATTTCATTCTTTAAGGAAATCATGCTCTTAAACATATTTATTTGGGCCAAAACGAATGTTGCGTAAAACATCGTTACGACGTCCCAAAATCACTAGTATAGGGATTCGAATTTAAGATAGATATATAAATCCCAATACTATACAAAACATTTCCTTTCGGAAATCATTTACTATAACAACAGTGTTATAGTCCACTATTTCCTTTTATTTCTCGAAAACGTCTATTTCAACAATAAATGTTGAAATATATGGTTTCGAAGCTTAACACATTTCAAAACATCATTAGATCGTTTTAATTCTATTTAAAACATCAAATCTAAACATTTTCTTTAACATATTATTCACTATTCAAAAGCGTGAATATACTACGTTAACCAATTTCATCATTTCTATACATTTCATTTTAAAGGATTATTCACTGTCAAAAACGTGAATATAACTCCATAAATAAGTTATAAAAATTAACTTATCAAAATAAGTCGTTTGCGGATTTATAAAACAACGTTTATAAATTTCCATTTCTATTTATTTTACCACAACTTCCTTTATAAATTCCTTTATTAACCTATCTCAATTCATGTCTCAGTGATATACTAAAAGTTCATATTATAAGTGAAATACTTATAATTTATTTGTTTGCAAAAATCGTTCCTTTGAACTTCATAATTATAAATCTTATAACTTATAAGATTCAATTATTTATCCAAAATCATTCTTTTAATAACTTTATAAATTTTTAAACCTACTGCTTATAAAATTCCATTTATAACTTCACCGTTTATAATTCTATAAATTTCATTCATTTATGAAATTCATTCACAGTTCATTCTAACACTTAAAAAAACTCGTTTTATAATTCAAATATTTTAATTTATAAATATCAATTTACAAATCTCTTATATAAATCAATTTATATTATTATTTTAAAACATCTTTAAACTCCTTTATAATTTCATCATTTTGATTTATAAAATAATTAAATTTTATAAATCCTATATTTTCAACTTTTTATAATAAATTCAAAAATCCCAATTTAACTATTTTATAAAATCATTAACCCCATATTTTCAAAAATCAACTTTTAACTATATTTCTCAAAAATCATAATTTTTATAACATTAAAATTATAACGTTTATTTATTTAAAATGAATCAATTCCAAACATATTTTATAAACGTTTTCTTTCAAAAATCACTTTAAAAATCATTTTTAAAATTCCAAAATTTGGTCCAATGATGCTACATACCAAATAGTCAATCACGACAACAACGATATCGTATATCGATATGATAATCAACGAATATCAAAATATCCATAATCAAATAAATACTGTTGAGGAATCCAGTTGGATCCCTCCAACCTGTTTTCGTGCATCCACAAACATTAGCACAATACCAATTCCGCTCCAGTACGGAATTATCGCGGTATATGGGATTTAAAATATTATCTGCTTAATAGACGGCGCAATAGGGTCTTATCCGCTAAAAAAAATGCAGGAAATCAACAACTGCAATATATACATATGCCAATATATATATATATATATATATATATATATATATATATATTGCTATTATATATAATACCAATTTCACTGTTTATGAAATATTCGCGGTATATGTTTTTAATAAATAACATCCGCTTACTAACGGCGCATAATGTCTATTTTAACCATCAATAGATATCAATCATCATTCAAACATGCATTCAAATATTTTAAATCTAACTATTTAAAATAAAATCGAAACCGATTCGATTGAGTGAGAAGTTCTCACCTTAATTTCAATTTCGTTTTAGCGATTTATTTCGAATAAAATTAAACGGACGTTTAATTTTACCCGAAATTCTCACTAACTCCAAACGACTCCAATCCAATTCCATAGCGTAGTGCTCGTCCATACGATTCCAACGCAACTGGTTTCGCGCGTTTTCGACCTCGTATGAAAAAGATATGATTTTATGAAGTTACACGAATTATATAATAATTAAATTTACAAATTATTTTCATTTTCTAACCCTAAATAAATCTGGAACGTTCATCTTTGCACCATCAGATCTGGCCCGCTCTTTTTTTTCTTTCTTCTCCTTCAGGCCGAGACGTACGCGAGCTACCCATATCGCGTTCGAACATCCCAATGTCGCCCCTCCCCACGATGATCTCGGCCACGATCAGACACCACCAAACCGTAGCCCCCATCGCCGTGAACAACCGCCCCAAGCCGTGCTGAGCTCGGCTGTCCCCCTTGCATGCAAAACAAGGCCAAACGTGTGTACTTCACCGCCAGATTCTGGCGATCACGATGCTCCGATGACGATCTTGACCGTATGAAATCGAAGATCTCGGAATGCTTAACGTTTTTGTAGTTGAACAAATTTGCTATAAGTGAATGGATTGCAAGGAATTGATGAATGAAATTCGAAAATTTCTGGCCTTTGGTTCAAGAGATGGCGGCGGCTCTGTTAGGTTTAGGGTTTAGAAATTTTTTTTATTTATTTTCTGGTGAATTAAAGGGGCTATTTATAGAGAATTTATGAACACTATTCATCCAGGATTTCCAAACTCCGATTTACACGCCGTAACCAGCGTTTCTAGGGTTTACCCCGCGTTCCGGACACAATGGAACAGGTTTCGGAAGCTAATTCGGACATCTGTGCGAGTTATGGTAATAAACGTTCAATTTGAATTAAACGATTTTCTAGGCGTTTTAATTTGTACCGGACAAACGGTAAATCCAATTGACACGAAATTTGAAACCTTACAATAATATCACATTACGATTCGATGAAACTGGTTTCGTCGAAATCCGAGACAGTTTGAAAAATGGCTTTTTTAACTCGCTAAATTAATATTAAAAACAATTCGATGCGTTTCGAGCTGCTACGATCAAACGATAACTCCGATAGCTACGAAAATTGAAATCCGTTAATAACTAACTATTACGGATCCAATGGAACTAGTTTCGTCCAATTCTGAAACTGTTCAAAAATTGACTATTTTCACTAGTCGATTTAAATATTAAAATATTCAATTTTCACAAATATACTTTTAATTCGATTTTAAAAGTTCTAAAATATCTTTCTAACTTCAATATGATAAAATAAAATTTTACAACTCATTTACAATCATATTTAACTCAATTTTCAATTATTTCCATAATTTAACATATTAAATTATCGATTTAATTATCCAATTAAATCCAATTATTCGAAATAAAATTTACTCAACTTATAAATTTCACTTATTAATATTTAAAATAAATTAAATATTCAAATTTTAAATAATTAAAATTCTCGTTCGTTACAATCTTCCCCCCTTAAAAGAATTTCGTCCTCGAAATTATCAAGTAAGAAAAGTTACAGAATCTATTAATTTTCCCAAAATTCATAGTTAAATTTCTTACAATTCTTTACTAAGTTTTCAAATCATACTTAGTTATCTTTTCAAAAACAACTACTATTGTTTAACTTTCAATTCCAAATCAAAGTTAAAGTTTTCAAAATTTTCCAATTTTCTCAAAATTTTTTCTAACACCTTAAATTTTCGGAAAAATTCGCCATAGTCTTCTTTGCGCGGCTCAATCCGAAAAAAAAATGACAGTATATATATCACAAATATACATCTCATCAAGTAATGAGGCATCCCGCAGGGAAAAAATGTAAAAGTACGATATTTAATCCGAGATATGTACCTTATATTTTATTAGCAAGCATATACGGCTAATATAGCGCGAAAGCGAGCTCCAAATGCGAAGCAAACGCGATCCGCACCCACTCAACAAACAACATGAGAACATGCATGTAGACAATAGTATCAATATACAACATATAGAAACATAATAACTATATATGTCAACATAGCCAATGTAGTAAAAGCAATATATTCAACCATCAACCAACTAGCATTCATAACCAATAAATATTCATTTATATTCTCATTAATATTCAATGAAATAGGTTTTCAATTTAATCACATTTGATTCATTAACAGTGGATGTTCTTACTAACATTCATTTTCAATTAGTTTATATTCACTAATTCATATTCAAGTTGGTTCACTTCCAAATCAAATTCAATTCTATTTAAGATTCACTTAACTTCCAATTGAATTCCAATTACTTTAGCTTCCAATTACATTAACTTAATGAATTATATACAATCAACTAACAGCCATATAACAACCAATGTATATTAATTACAACCAAATTCCTTTGCTTATCAATTGGTTTAATTAAATTGATTTTTTATTCAACTATCCAACTTTCAATAACATTAGATTTTAATGAATTAACACTTATATTCATTATTTCATATCAACTTAATTCACATTCAATTGATTAACATTTAATCCATTAATTCAATTCAATTACAAAAGTTGAATTTCATTTAAATAACTTAAGTTCATATCCATCACTTAACTTTATTAATTTACTTTGATACTAATATCAACTTCATTCAACATCTCTTAAGTTATACTTCCATTTTACAAACATCACTTGTTTTTACTTAACTTAAATTCACTTTTATTTACAACTCATATTCATAAATATATTCACATAGTTTCACTTCTCATATATATAAGTTTATTTCACAATTGTAAATCACTTTAATTATAATCCAATTCTTATAATTCATTTGCTTATACAATTATTCTTCAATTTAGATTATTCAAACAACTAAACAATCCACTTATATACATTTTAATAATTCTGAAAAATTATTTCTTTATATATAAAATATAATCAAGGTAAAATTATTTTATTTACCCAATTTAAAACAATATCGTGTCGGTTTATCTTGTTTAAGAGTTTAGAAACCCCTATCTACGATAGTTAGCTAGACTACATCGACTGGAATCTATAAACAATCAACCGATAAGTCAACACAATACAAAACAATTTTATATTCACTAACAAATACGCTCTCATAGCTATTATTACACTCAAACTCATTCTAGAGCACTACTGACTCTATCTCTAATGAGTAATACCCAACAGAGCCATGGTTGTCGCTTAACCATATGCTCTGATACCAAATGTAACGTCCCGAAAATTTTCGACTTTCGAAAATTCAACATCGATACTCACTTTATCGACTGCCGAGAAATCGAAGGCCGGAAACCCAAAATGTTATGGTTTAAGAAAAAGAAAAAGAGAGAAAAAGAGAGAAGACAAAAAATAGAGGGAAAAGAGAGAAAAGAACATAGAAAATAGAACGGAACAGAACAACATCAGAATCTCACAATCGCAGCGGAACAACATATAATAATAAATGAATAATCTTTAAACAAAGAACTATATCAGTTATTACATTACATTACATCATATCATCAGAGTGTACAACATCATACAACAACAAACAGCGGAAAAGAAATACTATATACTAGTAATACGCCATGCCATCCAGCTTGCCTCCAGCAACTCCAGAATATCCTGATAAACCTTAACTCTTGACTGCCCGTGTAGAAATTGGTGGGAACCCAGAGTTTAGGAAGGAAAACAATAAACTCCGAGTCAGTCATGTGACTGGTGTGAGCACTCAAAACAGTTTATTTATCTTTAAAATCAAAATAGAGGAATATTTTTAAAGTCAATTCGCAATGCTTTTAAAAATGAGACTACCATAAGACCTCCCGCCACACACACAATGCAAACGCAGACTTGGAGGAGATTTCTCCTTATGATAGTCAAAGATGCTTGATACGCATTAAAAAGAACATTTGATATTATTGCTAGTGCATAGTGTAGAGAAAATTCATTTCGAAAATAAAGATATAAATCTTAGCCAGCATAGGTACCATTATAGTATGCTTACTATAGCTACCATATTAGATGGCAGGTTCTACAACTAAAACCGTACAAATCTCGTATTGTTTCTTTGGATTTCCAACAAATGGTCAGGCCAAGGAACTTCCCATTGCCACATGAGAACGCCTCTGGAAGGACGCCCCGAGAACCCAACTGGATCTCTGCCAAACAAGGCCGGGAACCCCTTTTCCCAAGGGATATTACAAACCCTCAGATATGCCACCCCCGGTCCTTTGGGACCTTTAAACGAGAGCTCTCTAACCAACATCACACCATAATAATAAGTGTTTCAACATGAGTAAGTATCTGGGCTCCATACCATGATACTACCCTTTTCCAAAAGGAATGGTCATACCCTAGGGAAGTTATCCCTGAAAACCTTGCCGCACAATTCCTGTTTCGACCATTACCGGTTTGTGAGGCTCGACGAAATCTCGTCCACAAAAACACACTTTATACAAAAGCCGTGCTTTGGGTCAACAAATGATCATAGAAATGATCACAAAGATAGACGATCAAACAAATGATCCTATCTCAAATAATCAACACAATGATCATTTCACAGCTACACTCAGCATGTCACATTACCAAATTGGGAATATATCGCTGATAACCTTCAACTACATAACCTCTGAGCTCGTACGTCTCAGAGAAGGGTGTTAAGCTAAAAGAATAAATTCTCCGCCACCAATAGAAATATATTTGAAAGAAATCGGCTTTATATCTCAATTTGTAATGTCAGACATGAAATCCATACAAGTCTGTTCCGGGCTCGAACAGAACCGAAGGCACTTACAAAGAAGTCCTTGCAATCCGGATAATCTCTAATCACGTCCGGACTTCCCATCACATAGGGAGTCTTTATACCGTAGCTACTCGGTGCAAAGATAATCGACGAGTTGTCCTTTCATTTTCAAAAAGATCCGGTCCTCAACACCGGTCTTCAAATGCAATTCATAACGACGTATCACATATTCGGAATGGGTTATACGACCCCATGGTCCTTTCCCGGTTAACCGAATAGTGAGCGCTTATTCAAAAATAAGTGTGGCATTCAAATTCAAACAAATCACATCAATTACCCATTCAAAGGGAAATATTGATAGTCGGTTATTAAACTATCAATGGATATGCACAACATCACCAGATTCCAAATAATTTTCCAAATTATTTATTTTCCAAAATATCTTTACAAGATATAAAATTTCAATACCTCAAAAATAAATCAGTATTTATCTTTAAAAAACTTCCCTTTTTATTCATAAATTCCATAGTGAATTTTTCATTCCAAAATATCCATGCATATACGATTTCAATTATTCATTTCAATTTATCTTCAAAAAGATAAATTCTCAAAATATTCACTTTATATTGGAAAACATTTCCATACTTATTTATTCATAAGTAATTCACAAATTTTATTTATTTTCAACCTTTGGAAAATATTCAATATACTTAAATCGAAATTAAGTATATATTTCATTCTTTAAGGAAATCATGCTCTTAAACATATTTATTTGGGCCAAAACGAATGTTGCGTAAAACATCGTTACGACGTCCCAAAATCACTAGTATAGGGATTCGAATTTAAGATAGATATATAAATCCCAATACTATACAAAACATTTCCTTTCGGAAATCATTTACTATAACAACAGTGTTATAGTCCACTATTTCCTTTTATTTCTCGAAAACGTCTATTTCAACAATAAATGTTGAAATATATGGTTTCGAAGCTTAACACATTTCAAAACATCATTAGATCGTTTTAATTCTATTTAAAACATCAAATCTAAACATTTTCTTTAACATATTATTCACTATTCAAAAGCGTGAATATACTACGTTAACCAATTTCATCATTTCTATACATTTCATTTTAAAGGATTATTCACTGTCAAAAACGTGAATATAACTCCATAAATAAGTTATAAAAATTAACTTATCAAAATAAGTCGTTTGCGGATTTATAAAACAACGTTTATAAATTTCCATTTCTATTTATTTTACCACAACTTCCTTTATAAATTCCTTTATTAACCTATCTCAATTCATGTCTCAATGATATACTAAAAGTTCATATTATAAGTGAAATACTTATAATTTATTTGTTTGCAAAAATCGTTCCTTTGAACTTCATAATTATAAATCTTATAACTTATAAGATTAAATTATTTATCCAAAACCATTCTTTTAATAACTTTATAAATTTTATAAACCTACTGCTTATAAAATTCCATTTATAACTTCACCGTTTATAATTCTATAAATTTCATTCATTTATGAAATTCATTCACAGTTCATTCTAACACTTATAAAAACTCGTTTTATAATTCAAATATTTTAATTTATAAATATCAATTTACAAATCTCTTATATAAATCAATTTATATTATTATTTTAAAACATCTTTAAACTCCTTTATAATTTCATCATTTTGATTTATAAAATAATTAAATTTTATAAATCCTATATTTTCAACTTTTTATAATAAATTCAAAAATCCCAATTTAACTATTTTATAAAATCATTAACCCCATATTTTCAAAAATCAACTTTTAACTATATTTCTCAAAAATCATAATTTTTATAACATTAAAATTATAACGTTTATTTATTTAAAATGAATCAATTCCAAACATATTTTATAAACGTTTTCTTTCAAAAATCACTTTAAAAATCATTTTTAAAATTCCAAAATTTGGTCCAATGATGCTACATACCAAATAGTCAATCACGACAACAACGATATCGTATATCGATATGATAATCAACGAATATCAAAATATCCATAATCAAATAAATACCGTTGAGGAATCCAGTTGGATCCCTCCAACCTGTTTTCCTGCATCCACAAACATTAGCACAATACCAATTCCGCTCCAGTACGGAATTATCGCGGTATATGGGATTTAAAATATTATCCGCTTAATAGACGGCGCAATAGGGTCTCATCCGCTAAAAAAAATGCAGGAAATCAACAACTGCAATATATACATATGCCAATATATATATATATATTGCTATTATATATAATACCAATTTCACTGTTTATGAAATATTCGCGGTATATGTTTTTAATAAATAACATCCGCTTACTAACGGCGCATAATGTATATTTTAACCATCAATAGATATCAATCATCATTCAAACATGCATTCAAATATTTTAAATCTAACTATTTAAAATAAAATCGAAACCGATTCGACTGAGTGAGAAGTTCTCACCTTAATTTCAATTTCGTTTTAGCGATTTATTTCGAATAAAATTAAACGGACGTTTAATTTTACCCGAAATTCTCACTAACTCCAAACAACTCCAATCCAATTCCATAGCGTAGTGCTCGTCCATACGATTCCAACGCAACTGGTTTCGCGCGTTTTCGACCTCGTATGAAAAAGATATGATTTTATGAAGTTACACGAATTATATAATAATTAAATTTACAAATTATTTTCATTTTCTAACCCTAAATAAATCTGGAACGTTCATCTTTGCACCATCAGATCTGGCCCGCTCTTTTTTTTTCTTTCTTCTCCTCCAGGCCGAGACGTACGCGAGCTACCCATATCGCGTTCGAACATCCTAATGTCGCCCCTCCCCACGATGATCTCGGCCACGATCAGACACCACCAAACCGTAGCCCCCATCGCCGTGAACAATCGCCCCAAGCCGTGCCGAGCTCGGCTGTCCCCCTTGCATGCAAAACAAGGCCGAACGTGTGTACTTCACGGCCAGATTCTGGCGATCACGATGCTCCGATGACGATCTTGACCGTATGAAATCGAAGATCTCGGAATGCTTAACGTTTTTGTAGTTGAACAAATTTGCTATAAGTGAATGGATTGCAAGGAATTGATGAATGAAATTCGAAACTTTCTGGCCTTTGGTTCAAGAGATGGCGGCGGCTCTGTTAGGTTTAGGGTTTAGAATTTTTTTTTTTATTTTCTTGTGAATTAAAGGGGCTATTTATAGAGAATTTAAAAACACTATTCATCCGGGATTTCCAAACTCCGATTTACGCGCCGTAACCAGCGTTTCTAGGGTTTACCCCGCGTTCTGGACACAATGGAACAGGTTTCGGAAGCTAATTCGGACATCTGTGCGAGTTATGGCAATAAACGTTCAATTTGAATTAAACCGATTTAAACGATTTTCTAGGCGTTTTAATTTGTGCCGGACAAACGGTAAATCCAATTGACACGAAATTTGAAACCTTATAATAATATCACATTACGGATCCGATGAAACTAGTTTCGTCGAAATCCGAGACAGTTTGAAAAATGGCTATTTTAACTCGCTAAATTAATATTAAAAACAATTCGATGCGTTTCGAGCTGCTACGATCAAACGATAACTCCGATTGCTACGAAAATTGAAATCCGGTAATAACTAACTATTACGGATCCAATGGAACTAGTTTCGTCCAATTCTGAGACTGTTCAAAAATTGACTATTTTCACTAGTCGGTTTAAATATTAAAATATTCAATTTTCACAAATAAACTTTTAATTCGATTTTAAAAGTTCTAAAATATCTTTCTAACTTCAATATGATAAAATAAAATTTTACAACTCATTTACAATCATATTTAACTCAATTTTCAATTATTTCCATAATTTAACATATTAAATTATCGATTTAATTATCCAATTAAATCCAATTATTCGAAATAAAATTTACTCGACTTATAAATTTCACTTATTAATATTTAAAATAAATTAAATATTCAAATTTTAAATAATTAAAATTCTGGGTCGTTACAGCTGAAGGCAATATGAAGAGGCAACAACTGAGACAAAAATGGGCAACTGAGGGAGACATTAATTCTGTCTTTCTTCATGCTGCAATCAAGGTAAAACATACTAAGGAGCATATTACTAACATATATGACGAAGAAGGAGAATTGCACTCCAATCCCGATGCTGTTGATAAAGCTCTCCTAAAGTATTTCAAGAATTTGCTTGGTAATAATGATGATTTCATACCTTATATTGAGGAACTTTCCTAAATCCATTTACCTAAGGTGCTTCCGGAGGAATCTGTCAAACTTATTGATAAGGTTACTGATGAAGAAATTAAAGATACTCTATTTGTTATGAATAAGAATTCTAGTGGAGGCCCTGATGGCTTCAATGTCATCTTTTTTATCCATAGTTGGGACATAATCAAGAAGGATTTTCTAAAGGCAGTACATAATTTTTTTAATTCTTTCAATCTTCTTAAACAAGTGAATGCTACAAATTTAGTTCTTATACCTAAAGTCAAATCTCCCACATCTGTTGCTTCCTTTAGACCCATCTCTTGTTGTAATGTTATGTACAAGTGTATTTCAAAAATCTTGGCTTCCAGACTTGTTCTAGTCCTCAGCAGAATCATTTCAATTAATCATTCGGCTTTTCTACCCAAGAGAAACATCCTTGATAATATTTTGTTCTCGCATGAATTATGAAAAGGCTATGGTCGTGCTCAAGCTTCCAAAAATGCAATGCTAAAGGTCGACCTTATGAAAGCTTATGATGGTATTCACTGGACTTCTGTTGTTAGAATTATGGCCCAGATGAAATTTCCCAAAGTGTATGTGGCTTGGATATATAGCTGTATCTCCACTCCATCTTACTCAATTAAGTATAATGGCTTTACATCTGGGTTTTTCAACAGCAATCAGGGGATCAGGCAAGGGGATCCAATCTCTTCATATATTTTCATTTTAGTAATGGAAGTGCTAACTAGTATGCTGGCTACTAAATATATGCAGAGGGATATATTGTACCATTCAAAATGTAAACCCCTCCAAATTACATCACTGTTATTTGCTGATGACATCATGATCTTCACAAAGCCTGATCAGAACTCAATTGAAAATATTAAAGCTACCCTTGATAATTTCTACTTCATGACTGGTTTGAAATTAAATGCAAATAAATCTCATATTATTACATCTGGCATATCTTCTGAGGAAGCTATTAGAATAACTGGTATATCTGGGCTGCAACTGATGGATAATAGCATGAATTATCTGGGAATTCCATTATGTACATCAAGAATCACTACTAGACACTGCCTGCCCTTGTATACTAAAACCTGTAACTTAATAAACTCATGGGCAAATAGGTTTCTTTCTCAAGCTGGTAGACTTGTTCTTATCAAGTCTGTAATCTCCCCCATGATGGTATACTGGTCTAGAGTTTTTATTCTCCGCAAAAAACTGGTGAACATGGTTAGAAATGCTATGCTTAGATTTTTTTGGACAGGCTCTGTTCATTCAAAAAAACTCATCCCTTGTTCTTTTGCTAAAATGGAACTTCCAAAAAAGAAAGGAGGTCTTGGAATTATCAGCTTGCATAATTGGAACAAAGCAGCTATCAGTGCACATATCAATTCTTTAATCAGTGGTGATGAATCTTTATGGGTTTATTGGACCAGAAAGTATAACTTGGGTAGTAGGAACTTCTGGACAATGCCAGTACCACAGAATTGTAGCTGGACATGGAGGTGTATACTAGGATTGAGATCTACTTTCACTCAGTTTATAAAGTATGATCTCTCTCTCAACAGTAGCATCAAATTTTGGAATGAACCCTGGATGGCTGAAGGCTTGGTCCTTGTCAGTGTTTTCTCTCCCCAGCAGATTGAACAGGAAGGCATAAGTAGAGATGCAAAAGCTACGGATTACTTGAATAAGGGCAAGCAGTTGCTCCCTTACACTAGTAACCAGGATATAAGGGCAGTTTGGAATGTTTACCAGACACAACAGTATGGTTTAGCTGAAAGAGATGAAGTTCAGTGGAACGGGAAGCAGCATACTATCTCTGAAGCATATGACCTTCTTACTAATGTGACTGGTAAATCTTCTTCAGTGTGGCACAAGGTTATATGGTCCATATCCTCTCCTGCAAGGGACAACCTGATGATGTGGAAGGTGATCATGAATGCATTATTAACTAAGAATAAAATGTTGGGTTATGGTATGAATATTGATCCACTGTGTGTCTATTGCAAGCTGCAAATTGAGTCAGTGGCACATCTGTTTTTTGAATGCAATGAATTACTTGGTCTCTGGAAGAATTTGGTTATAAGAATTGCTGATGATCATATACATGGCCTACCTGAATTTGAATGGGACCTTATTTGTAAATCTACTAGGTGGAGGAAGGAAAGAAGAACTGTTTTCTTTTTCTATCTAAAGAAGTACCTGTTTTAATTTGGGAGGAAAGAAACTTGAGAATTTTTGAAAGCAGAGGTAGGAGTATGCAACAATTATGGGAAGTGCTTAAGAAAACAATCATCTCGGGTATGAAGGAAAGCATTTTTGTTTTCAGTCCTCTCTTGGCTGAAGCTTTAGCTTGATCAATGTTGTGTTTTTGTCCCTCTTTTCCTTTCTTGTTTCTTTGTTATTTTCTGTGTCTTGTTTTTTGTTTTTCTTTGTTTTCTTGGCCATGTTTCTTAATTTTTCTTTCTGTATTTTGATGACTATGAGCTTGTTCATAGTTACTTTTCTTTTCTCAATAATCTGGTAGGGGACCAGTTAACCCCGCTTGCCTTGCAAAAAAAAAGGATCAATATGGTTTGTAAATACGTAGGATAAATGTTAATTGCTTAAGATTATATCTTAGCTTAATTTTTAAATAAATAAAAAAAAGTTTGTTTCATTTCTTTTAAATATTACTTGATATATATATATGATTTGAAATAGAAGTTTAAAATACAATATAGCATATGGTCTTAATTCATTTAATAATAGAAGTGATTTATAATCTCTTTTATAAATCATTTAAAATTGTTAAATTTGTTATTTTCAAAATTTAAGTGTGTAGTTGTATATGTATATATGTAACTTGATTTTTAAATTGGACCTTAGGATTTAAAGCTTTGAAATTCAAAAGAATAGATACTTAAAAATAAATATTTAAAATGTTTTGGATCTTAAAAACATTTGGATAAGCTTTTATTTATAATTTGTTTTATTACATTTTCTTTACATAAGAAATTCACGTATATATTTACATAAGTATAAATAAATTAAGTAAAACCTTTAGTAACATTTAAAATAAAAAGAAAATAAAACAAAAACATGTGTTAATTCCTTAAGTAATCAAACAACATGTGTTAAGTCATAGATTAAATAAATGACAAGTGTCATTTAATTCCCTTTTTTTCTGTTAAATTATTTCAGCCTTTATAACACTGTTTCCTCCTCTTCAATTTTATTTTCAAATTCTAAGCTAAGAAAACTTAAACAACTCTTTTTTTTTTAATTTGAAATTCACTCCTCAAACCAATTCCTCAAAGTAAAACCAGAAAATCAAACATCAACTTGAATATCATTCCTCAAATCAAAAACCTGTAGATCAGTTTCTAAATCAAGGCAGAGATCATTCAAACAATTTCCTCTGTTTTGAAAGCAACCTGGAACCAATATTTGCAAAATCAAATGTCTGCATTTTTCAAAAACCAAAGAAATCAAGCCTGCATTTCTGTTCAAATATGGAAGCCTACTGCATGTAGTTTTAGACAGGGAGCAAAAGCATTTCAGTTTCAAAACATCTCAGCACTCAAGTTTTTAAAGTTTTAAAGGATTACAAAGCTTTTCAAAAATGAAGAGGCTCTGTTTTTCTGTGAAAACAGATGAGTAACATTTTGTTTAAAAATAAATTAAGTATGATTCTGGTTGCCTGATTGTCTCTGGAAATAAGATTGCTTGTGTGTATATTTATAAGTGTATTTATGTGTATATATATGAATGTATGATGTGTGCATGTTTCTTAATGCCTGCAAATACCTCTGTTTCCAGTTTTGAGCTAAATTTTGATTTAAAATTCTTAATCTCTTGATCTAGACTTGGACAGGATTTATGATATAAACAAAAACTATTTGTTGACCCTAATTTAGTTTTAAAATTTTATGCAAATTAAAATAAAATTTAAACTTGATATGGGAACCAAAATGGACAGGAAGACTTGAGTTTGATTTAAAATTCAAATTCTCTAATTCATTAACTTAAGTTTGTGATCTGAAACCTGATATGAAAACATGATTTTTAAAACCAAAATCATAATTTTTAACATTGAATCTAAGGAGCAGTTCTAGTTGATCAAAAAAGGGGGTTTTGGGTTACCTCTGGCAATAAAGTAGCTTGGGATTGGCAGGGTTCATACTAGAGGAAGAAGAGTGATCTGGAACTTTGGCAAAAATGTCAGATGGTGGATCAAGACGATGTGGTGGCGGTAGGAGGTCGTTCTTGCCCGTAACCCTAATTTTTGGGGTTGGTTTTAGCGTATTCGTTCATCATCTCTGGTGGATCGAGCTCCACCATAGTTTGGGAATTGATTGAGGGGTTGGAAAAGAAGATGTGGCCGGAGGCATTGCCGCACTGACGATCGAAGTTTCGTAAACGTAGATGTTCCAGGTTTGGAAGTGGGTTCCAGTTTGGGTTCTTATGCTCGATTATGATTTTGAGGTATTGGTTGAGTTCTGATAGTCGTAGACTGATCTGGAGATGATCGTTGATTTGTTAAATCATCGTGGATGATCGGAGAGGGGTGGCTGGTCTATGCATATGCACAGTGCATATCTGGTTCTGATGAAGCCTGGTTGAAGCAAGTGATGAATACTCGAGTTTTTCACGAGTGGTTTCAGGTTTTTGCTCGAAGTCATTTGAAGATTGACTCGAAGTATTTGGGGGGGGGGGGAACTCGGGTCAATTAGTTATTACAGGTTTATTTTAAAACCTGTCAGTGTTCCAAATTTTAAAATGAAATTTTAAAATTTGAAAGCCAAATTTAAGAAAAGTTTTAAATCAAGTTTTTAAGCTTGGTTTCAATTAAGATTTGGTATCGTGGTTTTAAAATAAATAAGTTTTATAAAAAAAATGAAATGTTTTTAACAACTTCAAATTTGTTAAATTATTTTACAAAAGGGTTTTAAAATCTAAAAATAAAGATTTAAACAGGGTTTTAAATCTAAGTTTAAAATCTGGATTAAAAAATGAATTTGAATCCTAGTTTGAAATAAAATAAAGTTTTTCTTAATTTAAAATGTTTTAAAACAACTTTGAATATTTAAAGTGTATTTTGAATTGATTTAAACTGAATATGGTTTTAAAACTATTTTAAATTCCCTTTAGAAGATAAGTATTTCTTTAACATGTAATTAAAAGGTTTTTGAATTGTTAAACTTTGTTAAAGTTCAAATTGTTTTCATTTTAAATCTTAAATTTATAATGGAATTTAATAGTAAATTTAAAAGCAAATTGCTTTTAAAATACTTTGTTAAGGATAATTAAATCATTAATAAGATTAAGGTTTATCTCAAAGTTAATTAGGACTTAATGATTTATAATTCATTAAATTATTAAGGTAATTAAGATGGATAATTAATTAATTTAATTAATAAATGATTTGGGTTAATTAATTAAGTAATTAAGGGTTTAATTTAATTAATTAAAGAATTAAGTAAGTTAATTAAGATTAGTTAATTTGTAATTAAGAAATCATTAATTAGATAAGATTTGATTTAAATTAGTGATTTGAAATTTATTAATCAAGTAATTAACAATTAATTAAGTTATAGATTAACACTTAATTAATTAAATAATCAGAGATTAATTAATGGGTTATTATAGATAAATTAATTTGTAATTAATAATGATTAATCTCTGTTAATTACTTTAGAGAAGTAATTAAAGATTTGTTAATGGTTAATGAAGGTCATTAACTTAGGATTATTTAATAATTAATTAATGTAATTAATTTTAATAATTAATTAGATTAATTAATTTAAAGATAATCATTTGTGAATTGTTTAAGTGTAATTACTTAATGGAAGTAATTAAGAAATTAATTACTAATTGTAATTAATTAAGTTTATTTTGATTAGTTTAAGTTAATTAATTAAGTTTAATTAATTTAAGATAATCACTGGATAATTTAGGAAGTAATTACTCAATGTAATTAATGAAGAATAATTACTTAGTGAAGTAATTAAGAAGATAGTTACTGGATGTAATTAAATTGAAGGATAATTAGGTAATGGAAGAGATTCGGAAATTAATTACATTATATATATGAAGAATAATTACTTAGTGGAAGTAATTAATAATTAATTACTTAGTGTAATTAATTAAGAATTGATTAATAAAGTTTTTTTGAAGATAATTAAAAGATGTAATTAATTAAGGGTAATTAATTACTTAATGAGATTAATCTAAGGTGATGATAAATATAATTAACTAAAGATTAATTATTAAAGATAATTAATTAGGGAGTAATTAATTTATCTAATGAAGTAATTAAGGATAGTTAATTACTGAATGTGATTAATCAAGAGTGATTAATCAATATGGTTTAATTAATGATTAATTACCTAATGTAATTAATTCAAATAGGGTAATTATAAATAAAAATAATTAGGGATCATTAATTAATATAATGATGTGATTAAGGATTGATTAGTTAGAACAATAAATCAATGAAGGAATTAATTAATGTAATTAATTGAGGATTAATGTAATTAATTATAGTTAATTAATTAATGAAGTAATTAAAGGTTAATTACTTAATTTGGTTTAGAATAATTAATTTGTGAAATTAATTAAAGGTAATTACTTGAATATAATTAAAGGATAATTAATCAAGAGTGATTAATTAAGGTGATTAATTAGAGGGTAATTAGTTAATTGATTTGTAATTAATTAACGGTTATGTAAGCAAGATTTATATTGATGAAGTAATTAATTTAATTTATTTTAAATTAATTAGGGATGAAGTAATTAATTTAATTCATTTTAAATTAATTATAGATAGTGATTAATCCTTGCTTATGTATGGATGAAAGATATTCATTGCCCAGAATGGTTTGAGATCTCAGATATGAGATAAGTGATGCTGTGTGATATGGATGCTTTGGTTGCATTTTGATGATAATATGAATTATCAATTTGTGATGATAATATGAATTATCTGTTTGTGATGTTAATATGGTTTATCTGTTTATGATGATAGTGTTGATTATCTATTATGATATGTGAATTATCTATCTCTGTGTATATAGATAATAGAATTGAATTATTTTAACCTTAAAACAACTTGGACCTAAAAGATGGCATTTTGGATTTCGATGCGACCGGGATCAGGTTTCCAGATTTCGATATTCGAAAACCACATCGATCCAAATTAACGATAGGTCGTGAATCTCAAGTGAAGATGAAGATTCAGAGTGCAAGGGTTATCATCGTTAACTCTGAGGGTGATTCCAAAATGAGTGTAACGAGATAATGCCTTCGGTTTCGTTCGAACCCGGAACGAACTTGTATGGATTGAATGCTTTCAGAACATCGTCAAGCGGACAATGAGCATTCTAAGAGATGTGTTCTCTAAAGGTAATCGTAGCCTCAAGCCTCATCAACCGAGAATGGCTAAAACAGGGGAGGTGCAGCAAGGTTAAGTGGGTCATGCCCAAGTAGGATGAGATGAACCCATGTCTAGAAGTCCCTTTATATTCGGCTGTGTGAGGCAGTTGATTGCAACAACTGTCGGGGTTGTCTTGTTCGGGACTGTCTAGTAAGGGATGGTTCCGGCCTTGTGTTGCAGGAGATTTAGGATGGATCCTCAGTACGGTGATCTAGGCCATGTACTGTGACGGGCGGTACCCCAGTAGCCCTGCCATTGTATGGAATCCAATCTCCAATGAGCGCCGTACGTTTTGATTGTGCCCAACTATGTTGGAACGTAAGATGTAAGCATTCCAGCTATTTCTGTATTTTATTTGAAAACCCTAGACACTATTATAATATCACCGGATTTCCTATCATATGTTTTGGTTAGCGCAAGGTAAAAACTTACCCATGTTTATATGTGGGAAGTCTTACGTGATACCTTTGTTTTCAAAGGATTTTTAAAGTTAAACAACCTTAACATGTTACTCACACCAGACCCATGTTTGACCCGGAGTTTATTTCTGTTTTTCTTAAACTCTTGGGTACTCAAATTTTTACGAGTAGCCAAGCAGGTTAGCTTTGACAAATTGTGGAGGAGCAATGGAGCAGGAGGCTTCAGCGTTATAGATATCTATAGTGTTCCACTGTGTTTGGTATCTCTGAGTTATTTGTTGATGTTGTATTTGAGTTGTAATAACTAGATAGGTGTATATAACTGTCTAGTATGAAATGTGTAATCTATGTAACTCTGTTTGATGTTGTATACTATGTATTATCTTATGTTATTAATATAATTTATTCGTTCCACTGTAGAGATTCTGATGTTGTTTCTTTCTTTTTTCTCTATTTTTCTCTTTTCTATCCCTTTCTCTCTTAATGATGATGCGACTTTCTGTGGAGAGAAAGTCGGATCGTCACACTGAGGGTATGGATCGGCATTTCTGGGCCGATCGACATATGCCTTTTCTAGGGCGATCGGCATACGCCTTTTCTGGAGTGGTCGGCATATGCCTTTTCTTGGGCGATCGGCATATGCCTTTTCTGGAACGATCGACCAAATTTCCTTCAGAGGAGAGTCGGCCTTTATTCAACTCGAGTGCAAACTTCAACGTCCAATCCCCAGCTTGTGTACATCAGTGAATCCAATCTACGACTATCAGCTTCCTTTAGATTTCTCTCAAATCTGAGTAGAATAGGAAGTTTTCTAGTAGACAATTGGATCTATCTCGCGAATATGGTAATCCACTAGTAGACGATGAGATCAAATCAAGCCGAGGATTCAATTCTCAAGGAAAGCACTAAAATGTTAGCACTAGAATTGGTCACTAACACCTTTAAGAGAGATTGTATACAGACATTAATGAAGAAAGTAAATTGAACAGAGGATAATATGTAGATTTAAATGCATAAAGTACGAACACCAGATTTATAGTGGTTCGGCGTAATTGCCTACGTCCACTTTGAGGTTAATCTTTATTGCTTTTCTCGATAATCGATTACAGGTACAATCCATATACCCACTACATTGAATACAATTGCTTAAGAAAAAAGATAAGTCTTGAATGCGGCAGAGTCTCCCCGGTGTTCTCGAAAAAAGGTCCACTGTGCCCCAGCCCTTTATTTATAGATGAAGATGGGTTGGACTTCCCTCATGGGCTTAGGAACAAGGTACCTCGGTCTATAGTAGGTGACTTCTGTGCAACGGGCCAGGCAGGCCAAACGCTCTTGCTTTGCCTTAGGCCTGACCGCTTGCTAACACCTCCAGCCTGCACCGTGGCAGGGATGCCGAAACATGTCGATTGCATCAAACTCTTATACCTCCAGGATCTTTTTGGTCAGAATCTTGTCTTGTGCTAATAATAATATCTTCACCTGTCGTTTTGTAGCTGGCCCAAGGTGCAGGGTAACAGATATGTGAAATAATTGGCTGGAATGGAATAGATTAAGTAACATGGACATTTGTCCTGGGTAGCGATTCTTGGATATTATTCTGTAATAAGTAATTGACTTAAAACAGTTAAGAACTCATAGGAAGGTACGAGTACCCTGGTTTGCAAATAAGTTTTATAACTTAGTATTTCATGTTATTTGGATTTACTCATGCTGGTTTCCAACCTGACCCGGGTGTTACTTTGTTGTAATGCTTGGGTGAGACCGAGTATTACAGATTTTCAAGTAAGGACGTTTTGGAGCCAAGAGGCGAGCTGGATGGCAGGAACGTATGGAGTGTTTCCGCTGTGATATATTGTTGTTTATCTGGGACATGTGATTTTAGCTGTCCGGTGTTTGTGTAAAGGTTGTAACTCTGATGTAAATAAATGTAAATTATCAGATACAGATTTCTTTTGTATAACTATCATTATTTGATATTATATTTTGATCCGCTGCGAATGTGAGATTCTGTGTTTTGTCTTCTGTTTCTTCTTCTTCCTCTTTTCTTCTTTTCCTAACTATCTGGAATTTTTAGGATCAAAAATTCTGGGTCGTTACATTTGGTATCAGAGCCAGGTTGAGGGAGAACCTTGGCTCTGGTGGGTGTACTCATTAAGGATAGGGTTAATGGTACCCTATATATATAGACACACACACACACACATAAACGTATTTATATGAGAGCCTACTTGTTATTTTCTTATATAAAGATTTTAAAAATGGTTTTAATGAATGATTTTTATAAAAGCTTATATTTTATATATAAAGAAATAATTGGTTGTTGGATACTGAAATTGAATAAGAATTAAGTGATATATATATATATATCAAAATGGGAATTAAATAGAATGAATTATACAAATAAGATGAACTAGAATTGGTTTCAAACCAGAATATGGAATGGTTATTGTGTTTAACAATGGGATGTTTGTTTCTAGTAAACATTGATAAAAAATGTTTTAAGGAACTAACAATTTAAATAAGTAAGACTTGTAAATTAAAATGGTTTTAAATTGTGAGGTTTTAAAACCTAAGTCTGGAAATATTTGAAATTGTTTTGAAATGTTAAAAGAAATAATAATTAATATTATTCAGAATATTTTTGAATGTAATCTTATTTTAAAATAAGAAGTTGTTTGTAAACTTTAAAAGAATCTGTTTTGAATTAAAACCAAAGGTGGTTTAAATTTTAAAATATGGCTTGGTGGGCCAAGAAGTAAATTTGTATATATGTGTGGATATGCATAATATCAAAGATGATTGAAATAAACTCTAAGGTATGGAGTTTTGATTTTTCCTAGAGTGTGATTTAAAACCCATACTGAAATAAGTCTTTGAACTTATAAAAAATATTGATAGAAATTTAAAATTTGAAATGAAGAATTCAAATTTGAGTAAGGTTAAAAGGATTAAATTGAATTTAACTTAGGGAAAGTTAAATAAGTCTGAAATGAACAACCTGAAATGGAAATTTCAAGATGAAATTGAGATTTAACTTAAGGAAGTTAAATGGGTTGATTTGGAAGGGAGTTATATAAGATCTCAAACGGGTTTGAGTTCTGGGAACGTGTGATGGATGCTATATCATCCTGTTGTTCTATATGAAACTGTGAAATGGAAGATTTGGAATGAATTAAGAAATGGATTGGAATAATATATATATATCCATTGCAGATATAAATAGAAAATGAAATCACTTTGAATTTAAGATTTAAATGTTTAAAGGGTAACATACAAATTTAAATTGTTAAGGATTAGTTTCAAGGTTGAAATTGAGTAATAAATTGGATTTCAAAGATTAGATTGTTTAAAAAGGGTTTGAATTATTATTTGAACCTAGAAATAAGTTTATGAAGAAGTAAAGGTAATTTAAAATGGAATTTTGAAATTTGGACTCAGTATTAAATTGTTAGGCTGTTAAATTAAAAAGTAAAGGTCAGATTGATTTAAAGAGATTAAATCAAAATTTGAAATTTAACTCAAATTTATATAATTTGAGATAGTTTAAAGTGAAATGGAAATTGAAAATTAGTCCAAATTGAAATTTGATTTGAATGATTTGGAATTGTGATTAAAGTTGAATATTTTAAATTCAAATGGAATTTGATTTGAATTTGGAAATAAATCAAGGCTAATTCAACTTGAATTGGGATTGAATCCATTTATTGGAATGAGAAATTTATTGAAATGGAGATTGGAAAGTTGAACAGTTTGGCTCTGGACTATTTTCAAATAAATTATTTTAATATACTCTTTCTTAAATCTATTTTTCTAAGCTATTTACTATATACAACCTTTCTTTTTAAGGCCAAATTATTTTACACTAATTTTACAATTATTTTTGAAATTGTTAACTATTCTTTAACAAGTTTTCAACTACTTTATAACTAATTGCTATTTTATAACTATTTTGCAATTGCCTAAATATTCTATAACTATTTAACTATTTTCCAACTATTTTATAATTACTTAACTATTTTACAGCTAATTTACAAACTAATAATTTTTTTTTCAACTACTTAGCTATTTTTAATTTTTCAAGCTATTTTCTAAATTTAAGCTGGAAAAAGATGAATGTGAATAGAAAAAGAGGATTGGTTTAGCTGATAATCAATGAAGATTAATACGTAGGATGTACTTATATTATTCTATTCGCATAACGATTTGATCCAGATTCGAGCATAGAATTGCGAGATAGTATATCGATCCGAGTTGCGATTTTTCACTTGATTTTCGATGGCGAACCTGGATATCGATTATTGATTGGTCCTGGAAATTCTCTATCATAGTTATGGCTATGCAAGGAGATTGGCGGTTTTTGATCAAGAAACAAGATTTGAGTCCGCACTAGGAAGTCGGGTGGACGACACTAGTTCGGAAGAGAAATTGTGTGATCCAGTAAGCGATTAGATTAGTATCGCGTATGAATAATATGAGTACATCGTACGGTTTGGAATGAAATTGATATTGAATTTTTTATAAGAACTGTAAAATGATTTTTGAAATGAAAAGTATATTTTTTGGAAAATATGATGAATAAAGAGTGGAAATTGGATATTTCTACGGTTTAAATTTACTTTATGGAAGTAAGTAAGATGGTAAATAACTTGATAAAGTAATCAAACTTGAATATTGATTTGGCATAAACAAAGTTATGTATATATTTTTGATAAACTCCCCTTGTTGAATCTATTGCTAGAAGAAAAGGGTTTTTGAAAGTATTTGAAGTATTAAAAAAGAATTTATACAAGTATGAAGTAATCCAAAGATTTTTAAAGTTATATATATCTATATATATAAAGGATTTTATGAGAATGATTTTGAGGAAAGGTTTTTAGAACCTATGGATTTTGGAAAGGCTTTTGATTTTTAGGGAAAAATCAATTTTGGAAATTTGGAATGCCTAGTTTGAGAATTATCGATTTTGTGATAATCGATTTTGAGAAAAGGAGATTTATATGGGATTCATACTAGGTGTATGATTTGGAAAATACTATATGTGTATAGTATAAAGTGTTTTGAGAATGGCTTTGGGGAAAAAGGCGCTCCCTTGAATGAACTTTTTAGGAGTACCATAGTTTGGTACTGTCTTGAGCCCCAAGGGGGAGGCTCTAAAGTGGATCCTGTAAGAAAGTCCGGACAAACTGAAGTTCCTGAGGATTATTGGGTAGCGAAAGTCGAGGACGCTGATGCTTAGAGTGGCATTTGGGTTATGCTGCGACGGCAGTGTAACTCAATATCGGTGCGATCTACTGTGGACCATAGCGGAAATCGTATGGAGGTGAGTGTCAACAGTCTATGCTTGATTTTGCCAGGATGGCAACGTAACATCGGTAGACTGCAATCTATGGTCGAGTGGAGAAGTTTCATTTTTTTGGCAGCGAAATTCGATAGCGCTGATGCCTATAGTTACATGGGTTTTTGTCGTGATGGCAACGAAACCTCGGGTGTAGCTGCGATCTGTAGCGGGTTTCATGGTGTAATTGAGGGGTGCAAAGGCCTACAATTATCTATGATTTTGTCGGGATGGCGATGTAATCATCAGGTTACTTGCGACCATGGAGGGGGTGATGATTTCCACAGCATTCTCACCAAAGATGTTCCCTCTATTTTCAAAGATGTTTTCTATATTTTCACCAAGATATTTTCCAAGTATTTTCATTGGGTGTTGAAACAAGTACTTATAGATTTTCAGTCCTACGCCTGATCAACGTATGACCGAATTTCTATAGGAACGAGGATGGACTTGTCGAGACATCGAGTTATAAAAAGTATTTTTATAAAACTATTTTTGTAATATTATATAGATTTTAAAGAATTTTAAAAGCGATCAAAGAATAATTTTTCTGATAATAAGCATTTTAATAAATTCTGGCTTCGTTCCTTTTCGAGAACGAAAAGATTCAAAGGGGGAGGAATGTGATAACCCGGGATTTGAACATCTGTTAATTGGATAATTAACTGATTTTATACTATTGTGATACCGATTTCATTTGGTTAAACAAATAAAATTTGATAAATAAATATGTAAATGGATATATGCAAAAATTATCATATGATAGCTATTTTATTTTTATACATGCATTTATGAATATAAATGATACTTGGATTAGAAAATTAAAAGTAATATCTTGAGAATAAAATTACAACTAGTATGTATAGATATTTGGTTATTAATTAAGTATATAATTGGATTTCATATTTTTTTCCTTTTTAAAGTTACATAAGTATAAATAAAGAAGAAATGTGTTAATGGGAATATATAAACATAAAACACTAGTGATAAAATTAAGTCAAATTATAAACATAAATAAATAAATACATAATTCATATTAATAAAAAAAATTAAGTAAAATAAAATTTAAGTTTAGACACTTGTAAACATTTAATTATTGCTTTTGACAATTGTAAAATATGACAACATGTGTAAACTTTGTATCATGCAAAAATTAACAAATGGCAATATAGCCTTTTCTTTTAAAAATTAATTTAATAACATGAATTAGTGAGAAAACTGGTTTCCAACTAAAATGGGTGCGTGGGCCTTTGGAGGAGAGTTGGTCGGAGTAACAAAACTCTTGATTGCTGAAGAAGGCAGCATAGGGAGATTTTTGGGTGAAGGTTCATGATTGGTTTCGGTTCACTTAGGCCCGATCTTGTTCCATGTTCGAGTTGAAGTGCTGATGGTCGAAATCAAGTAGGGAGGTCAGGGTCGACTTGCGGTGGAGGTATCGATGATCGGAGTGGCGATCGGTGACGTGTGCACGTGCACGGAATTGCCGCGTTTCTGTGTTGTTGAACTCGGGTAAGGACTCGAGGAAGAAGCATTGTCGCTCGACTTGGGTTTCGAGTTTTGCATGTGTATTTGTTTCCATAATTTAAGTTAAACTAAAAAAGTGAGTGAGAAAGTTGAAATACTCGGGTCTAGACTCGAGTGTATACCGGGTTGGACCCGAAGTAAATGAGGACAACAGTTTAAAATTTTATAAAAACAAGTTTTAAAGATTTTAGAACATAAATCAAATTTCCTTTTATAATTTATGTTTTAAATACTTGGATTTTAGGATAAGTGATATGTTTTATTTAACTTAAATTTATTAAGTTAAATTCTTAAATTATTTTTAAGCTTAATGAAATATATAATTAAGTAGTTTATTAAAAGGTAAAATGTTTAAATTTTTGTGTTAATCGTAATTAAGTAATTGATAAAGGTAAATGGGTTATCTTAAAGTTAATTAAGATTCTTGATAATTAATTATTAATTAAATTAATAAAGTAATTGAATAGAAATTAATTTATTAATTAATGATTAAGTATAAGCACTAAAAGAAAGTGATTAAGTATAATTACTTAATAAAATTTATAAAGTCATAATTACTTAGTGTGATTAATTTAAGAATTAATTAGTGTAAGAATTTAAGGGATAATTAATTATTGAATTTGATTAATTAAGAGTAATTAATGAATATGATTAACTAAAGATTACTTGTTAAATGTAATTAATTAAAAGAGTAATTAATGAAAATAATTAGAGGATCATTTATTAATGAGAGTGATTAAAGGTTAATTATTGTGAATGGTTAAGAATAATTAATTTATGTAATTAATTTAAGGCTAATTACTTAATGTAATTAGAGAATGATTAATCAAGGATGATTAATTAAGAAAAATAATTAAAATTGGTTAATTAATTAGTTTATGATTAATTAATGTTAAGTAAGCAGGATTAAAGGTAATCTAAGAAATTAAAGTTCGTAATTAAGTTGAGATTGAACATCTGATTTAACTTGTTATGGATGATTGAATGATATTGAATGATTAGATTTATATCTATCTAGTCTGATAGCCTGTAATGTATTGTGTTATGCTATGACGTGTTGAACTATGATATTGTGAGTTGTCTATCGATAATTGATTTGTTGTGTGACAATGATACCCTGTATTAAAATTGTTTTGTATCCACTTAAACTGGGATTAAAATGACGTTGGATTCGAAGAGACCGGGGTCGGGTATCAGTAAGTACCCGAAACCATTTCGATTTATAATCTTCAGTAATTCTTTATAAATTTGATATGTGAAATAATAGGCTAGAATGGAATAGATCAAGTAACATGGACATTTGTTCTGAGTAATGATTCTTGGATATTATTCTGTAATAAGTAATTGATTTAAAACAATTAAGAACTCGTCGGAAGGTATGAGTACCCTGGTTTGCAAATAAGTTTTATAACTTAGTATTTCATGTAATTTGGGTTTACTCACGCTGGTTTCCAGCCTGACCCGGGATTTACTTTGTTGTAATGCTCGAGTCAGACCAAGTTTTACAGATTTTAAGGTAAGGACGTTCTGGAGCCAGGAGGCGAACTAGATGACAGGAACGTATGGAGTGTTTCCGCTGTGATATATTATTGTTTGTTTGGAACATGTGATTTTAACTGTCCAGTGTTTGTGTAAAGGTTGTAACTCTGATGTTAATAAGTGTAAATTGTCAAATACAGTTTTATTTTGTATAACTGTCATTATTTGATATTATATTTTTATCCGCTGCGAATGTGAGATTCTATTCTTGTCTTTTATTTCTTCTTCTTCCTCTTTTCTTCTTTTCCTAACTATTTGGAATTTTCGAGATCGAAAATTCTGGGTCATTACACTCATCATGAATTTAAACTTCCAAATTATCCTCTGATAAATATTTCACTTAATTTATAAACTTCGTTTATAAAATCCATAATCTCATTTTCCATTAAATCTAGTTTCGAACGCTTAATTTGATTTCAAATCGATTTTCAAAACCAATTCCATTCTAAAATAAATTCATTTACTTACCCAATTTTTTTTAAACCCATTAATTCCATATTCACTCCTTTATGTAGATTTAAAATCTTATTTAAAATTTGAAATATTAATCTCATACTTAATTTTAGAATTCTCCCCTTTTATTTCTCCCAAACCATTTTAAATCCTGAATTTAAAATAAATTCATAAATTTTTAAACAATACTATTTAAGTTTTCAAAATTCATTTATTTTCATTTATTAAAAGTCTCTTTCCCCATACTTGGAATTTGTTCGTTAAGATTTCAAAAATCAAATTTTATCCTTTTCCAAATTCCTTCTTTTAATATATCCAATTCTCTAAAATTATTTTACTTAAAATTTTATACTTTAATTTCCTTCCAAAAGTCCAATTTTTATATTTATGATATCTTAAAATGCCAAAATATATTCGGCCAAACCATAGCATTCAATAATTTAAATTACCACTATAATCTATCACGGATTACCAATAAATCATATCGTAAAATATGAAATAAATTCAAACATTTGAGGAATCCAGTTGGATCCTTCAAACCTGTTTCCCTGCATCCACAGATGTTTGCATAATATAAAATACCAATTCCACTTCAAGGTGGAATATCATGGTAAACGGGGTTATCCGCTATTATGCAGACGCATAGGGTCTCATCCGCTATATAACGCAGGAAATCAATCACTTCAATATATATATATATAACATATCATATCCAAGATGATAATAAGTTATCAATTCAAGCAAATAATAAATAATTTAAATTTTAACTATTTAAATTTAATGGTATTCCGAAAGAGTGAGATTAACTCACCTTTGACTATGCATGCAACCCATCCTTTCAGATTTTGACCATGTATAAACATTTATTCGGTTTATTTATACTTTTGGCAAATCGAACAATCTGTTAGCATTTAATAATTCAATTTAAACAAATTCTCCTTTAATAAATTATTTTTGGTGGCTAAAACAATTAGATGAACCAAATAAACATATTAATTATATTAGTACCTTGTTTCAAAATAAATTAGTAAATTTAAAATGTAGGTATGTATATTTATTTTCCTTTTGAAACTACGTATACCCTTATAAAAAAATAATTTATAGATTCCAAAAATTTAACTTTTATAAATTCTTCCTTTTGTGTGTGTATATATATGTATATCAAAAATAGGTCTGTGTATGAATGTATATATACTATTATTTTTTGTTTTAAATTAGAACATGCATGGATATACATATTTATTAAAACAAAAATTATTTTATACCTACTGAAATAAAAATTCTTCTAACATATATATATATATATATATATATATATATTAAGTAAAGATAGCACTGTTTCGAAATTAACAAATTTAAACTTACTGTAAAAAGAATTCCTGCTTATCTACACTATACATACATATATACATTTAGATTAAATTAAATTGAATGATTAAAAACAAAAGCCAAATACCTTACTGCTCTCTGAATTCGACCAGACACCTCGATTAACAAAGAAAAAGATAAATCGTGCCCTTGACCGTCATGACCTCTTTCCCCTCTCTCATGGGCTACTACTGCCGATCGGGACTCTTCAACGCGGCTGCTTGTCCGCCTTGATGTCATCTCGCCTCGTCCAAAACCCTAGTCGAGCTCTTCGCCCTAGAACTACCTCTATTATAAACTCACGTGTGCTTGGGAGCACTTGGCATGCTCATGCGTTTCGTGCTCGAACTCGAGCTCATAAGCTTGCGAAAAAATCATCCCAAGCCTCGCTCGAGAATCTACTGCCTTTCTTTGGAAGTGAACAGCGCTTTGCCCTTAATTCCTATTTTGATTTGAATGACGATCCCTCTTTTTTTTAATAGAAGAAATGAATCTGATTTCGTTCGAGAAGAGGAAATGAATTCGGTTAGAAAGAATGAAGAAGAATAAAATTTCAAACAAGAGGAATCTTCTAGTCTGCCCTTTTTTAGGAATGAATTTGAATCAGAGAGATAGAGCGGCCATTGTTTTATTTATCCTTTATTTTTTGGTCTGAGCTTCCTTTACTATATTTTTTTTGAAGACGCGTGTTAAAATGAAGGATGAGTGTTCGAAAAGGCAACTACCTGTTGAATTACAGTGTTTTGTTTTTGACTGGTCACAACTATAGTAATTTTAATTTGAATTCAAACTTATCAAAATCGAGCTAAAAATCTCGATCTCCTATCGAAGCATGCTGCTAGACGTTTCTAATGTTATACCCCTATTACGAACATGATGGAAAAGGTTTCGAGTCCTAATTCGGTCGTACGGAGAAGATAGCTTTTGGGACCCAGTTATTATATTAAATTTGGATATAGATTTCAGCGTGTTTACCTATCGTTCGATCACATGACAACTTCAAACACTACAAAAATTGAAATCAGATAATAAAACACTATTATGGATCCAATGGAACTGGTTTCATCGAAATCAGAGACTGTGCCTCGGAAGGCTATTTTTAAATATCAATTTAAATAATATATTTTTAAAACTTAACAAAACACTTCCAAATTCAATTCTAAGCTTTCATTATCTTCAGTACTATAAATATAAATTTTGTAAGCCTTCAACTTATTTTTAACAAGCCTGTAAATCTAGATTCAACAATTTTCCCTACTTCCAATTATTAAATTCAATATTTAAATTATCAAATAAATAGCGATATTTGAAATTCCAGTTACAAACTAACTTTTAAATATCTAAAATCAAATAAATATTTCAATTTCTAATATCCAGAAATTCTGGGTCGTCGTAATATTTTTGCGGGTTGAACTTTTCTACACATCAGCCATCTGAATCAACATCACAGCTGACTGAATATTCGCCACTGCAACGCACAACCTAGAATTCATCCGACTGACCACCCCCATAAATCGATTTAATTATGACATTTTTTACTAGAAACTTGCAGGTTCAATTCTCTGCATTTCAGTCGACTGTCTTTACCTTTTCAACTAACTGACCAGTCAGTTTTCCATTTTAAAAACAGATCTGCTCATTTTCCAACATGCTTATTCCTTCAAACCCTACATAACACCCATCTATCCCTTCACTCATACCTTACCTAAATACTCTCTATTCAAAATAAACCCAAAAACAAACCTCAACTTCATCAAAACTTCAATTTTTCATCCAAAATTCAAAAACCAAATAGCCTTAAGATCTAAAAGAGCACGGGAATCAACAAAAGGGCCTTCCGAAAGCCAAATTCGAGTTTGGTTGCACAATGAGACAGTTGTCAATTGATTCAACACCATGAGAAATTCAAATTTATTCAAAGGAGATTTTATGAAATTCCCTGATTTCAATGGCTATGCAATTAGAGAAATAGCTGAAGCTCATGGCTTCAATTCGCTCATTGGGGATGATTCTAATAATGTCAAAATCTAACTTCTTTTAATTAAGGTTTTCTTTGCAAATATGAATCTCGACTACTAAGATCCCTGAAACAAAGATGATTGCATATGGACATTGATATGCGGAGTAAAGATTTATTTACATCTTCAACTATTAGGCCGTATACGTCAATGTCCATCTGAAGGGCTAAACATTGACGATGTTAAGGTTGATATGTATAATCATGATGAAGTATCACGTCTATTCTTATCGGACGATTTAACCCTATTTTGTAATCTAGCGCCTTACGTCCGAAGGCACGAATCAACCATCGTGCGCTTATTCGATCATTACAGCTCCGAACCAAAAGTTACAAAAAGATCTACAAAAGGGATTTTCAAGCCATATATGCTATTTACTAATTCCAACAAGTAAATTGGAGGAAAATAATATTGGATGAATTTCTCACCATCTGTAACATCCCAAATTTTATCAAATTTAAAATTAGTAATTAATATATTTTTTGGAACTAAATTTTAGAATTAATTTGAGTTTTTCAAAACAAACGAGATATGTATTGATTTATATGTATATATGAATAGATTTGAATTTCAATTTGAATTGAAATTCAAAAATAAAATTTTTAAAAATATTTGGATTTAAAAATATAAATATGGATATATGATTGTGATTATTTATTTATGTATAAAAATTTGTTTCAAATTATTTTCTCTAAAAAGTTATATAAATATTAATAAAGGAAAAGGATAAATATAAATCAATAATACATATATATATATGAGTAATACATAAATAAATGCATAAACAAAACTTAATGATAAAAATAAAATATAAAAACCATATTCTCATGCAAAATACAAATGTAAGCAATTAAGACATATAGATTAACAAGTGTAACAATTCAAATGAGAAAATTATCAAGTGTAAATCATTTTATCATATAAATGAACAAGTGTCAAAACTTTTATTTTCTTTTCATTTTCAAATTAAAGAAAATCAACGCAAAATATATTTTCATTTATTTCCACTCTCATTTCTTTTATCTTCATTTTCAAAACCTGTAAAGCCTGAGAATATCAAAACAAAACCAAAAATAAAAAAATAAAACAAGATACCTCTTCAATTATCAAACCAGTAAAGCAAATTCAAAAAAGATCAAAAGCAAATCAGGTTTCAAAAACTAAAAAAACATCAGTTGAACTTCTTTCAATTCTGAGCAAATTCAGGATCAACTCAAATTCAAACAACAAGTGTAGATTCACTCAAAAACAAAATTTCAACATTAAACAACAAAGATCAAAACAGAGGAACAATTTCCAGATTTTTAAAATTTCAAATCAACTTCCAGTTTTACGAAGTTCTCTGCATTCTTCTTTAAAAGGTGAGTAAACTCCTGATAATCTGATATATGGCTTGTTGTTTTGTGAAGTAAAACTGTGAAAATGCTTGAATATGGAAAATATGTTGCATGTATACAAATATGTATACATATATCTGTGCATGTCTAGAAAATTTTCCTCTGCCTGTTTATAATCAAAATTCTCCTCTAATTCTTAATAGGCTTCAAGCTCTAAACAAATTAGTTTGTATGGCCATGTTTTTAAGTTATAAAAATAATTTTAAGCAAAAATAATTAAAGCTTTTTCTGCAATTTGAATAATACAGGAAAACCCAATATATGTTGAAAATTCGTTCATCATGATTTTTGGTTTCAAGTATATCAATTGAAACGTTTTTGAAAATAAGTTTTTTAAAAGTGAAATCATAATTTCTAAGTAAGTATTCACTGTGAAATGTGAGGATGAACGGATTCGAGTATGTTGGCAATTTTTGGTGATCGAAATAACAATGGGTCTCGTGATCGACGTTTGAACTTGCTTTGTGGTCGGGGATCATCGGGAAAATGCTCGGTGAATTTATAACTCACCAAGGTAATGGCGCGATAGAGATTTAGGGTTTATGCCTAAGTTTCTGATAAGGTCGGAATTCGACCAACTATACTGTTGACATTACATCGGACTGGACTGGGACGAGTGGAATTGGTGCGTGTTTGATCGGAGGAGCTCTGGATGGCGTTGCGTGGCCTTTGGTGGCCTGAGGCGACGGGACGAGGCAATCTTTGATGATCCAGTTTCATTCCATTTTGGGTCGTATAGCTCTATCGTGAATTCATCGTCGGTGCGTCGATCTGGTTGTTCGTGGTGCTCGAGTGGGTTCACGGTGACTTATGGAAGGTGGCGGCTATGGACAGAATGCCGACGATCAACAGTGCACGTGCACAAGTTTTGGATTGTGTCAGTAAGTAATAGTTTAAGGAAGAAAGGTTTAACTCGAAGTGGACCTCGAGGAATTCGCGGCTGGCTCGAGACTGGGTTCGGGTGTTTGCACGAGTGATAAAGATTTTGAGTTTTAAAAATAAAAACAAAGTATAAAAAGAGAAGGGAAGGATTTTACTCGGGTGACACTCGGGGAATATTGGTTTTGGCTTGGGGGTGGACTCGAGTCGGTCTCGGGTTAGTATAAAACAGTTTCAAAAATTTAAAAACCAAATTCAAATTTAAAACATGTTTAACTTATTCTTTTAAATAATGATTTTGCTTAAGGTTTCAAAGGTATATTATTTTAAAAGTAATTAAGTTTAATTTATTAGTTATGTGACAATTATTTATAAATAAATTCTTAAGTTATTTTAAATAAATGACGTAATTAAAGAATTGATTAAGATAAACTGTTTTTAAAATATTAATTAACCTCAATCCCTTAAGTTATTTTATGGGTTAATGTTAATTAACTACAAGGTTTGTTAATTTAAGATTTATTTATTAATAATAGTAATTAGAAGATAATTACTTAAAGGATAATTACTTAATGATAGTAATTAAAGAATAATTAATTAATTTATTAATCGATAATTGAAGGTTAATAAAAAATAGTTAAGATTAATTAATAATTAATTAAGGTTAATTAATAATTAAGGATAAATAATCATTAATTAAGGACAATTAATGAATTTAATTATGTGATTAATTAATTATAGTCACACGATTAATTCATCTTACTTATAGATGATTAACTATTATTGAATGCCTTGGATTGGTTGATACATCTGATATGTGATTGTGATACTTTATGATGTGAATTGTTGTGAATTAAACTGTGACATCCGTGATATGTTTCTGTGTGAATGTGAAAACTGTTGGCCTTTAAACGGCAATTGAATTTCGTTGCGATAGGGAGTTGGATTCTAAATGGTTATCCGAAACCCACATCGAATCTTAATGGTGAATCTTTGTGACTTGTGTACCCACGTGTTTTTTTAAAATAAACGCTCGTTATTCGGATTAGCCGAGAAAGGACTTTGTGTCGTAAAAACCCATTTCAAATAATGTACGACGAATTGGAGTGCATTTGAAGACGGTGGTTGAAGATCGGGTATTTTCGAGAACGAAAGGATTACTTGTCGATTGTATTTGCACTGAGTTGCTCCGGTATAGAGATCTCCATATGTGATGGGGAGTCCGAAGGGGATTGTGGATTCCCAAATTGCAAGGGCTTCTTCCTTTATTGGACGTAGTGCCTTCGATTCCATTCAGACCCAGGATGGGCTTATATGGTTGTATGTCTGACATTACACTTTGAGATGTAGAGCTGGTTTCTAACAAATACATTTCTGTTTGGTGGTGGAGAATCTATTCTCTTAGCTTAACACCCTTCTCTGAGATGTACGAGCTCAGAAGTTATGTAATTGATGGTTACTAGTGATATATTCCCATTTGGTAATGTGGCATACTAAGTGCTGGTGATCATTCGTTGATCAAAGCATGGCTTTGGTGAGAAGTGTAGCTTTATGGACGAGGCTTCGCCGAACCTCACAACCTAAAAATGGTCGAAACAGGAAGGATGCGGCAAGGTTACGGGGGTAGCGCCCCTTAGGATATGTGCATTTCCTTCTGGATAAAAAGTGGTATCATGGTATGAAGCCCAGATACTTAACTTGTGTGGTTGTTGTTTTTGGGGCCTCGGATAAAGGTCGGTTACGACCGGGGGATGACATACTCTTGTCAGTAGTTACCTAGTTACAGAGGTAACCTGGCCTTGTGGTTGCAGATATCAGGTTAGGTTCTCAGGGCGCCCCTCTAGAGGCGTACCCATTCTGTGAGGAAGTTCCTTAGCCTGACCATTGTTGGAAATCCAATCTTTCAATACGAGCCCTGTACGGTTTTAGTTATAGAACCTGCCATCGAATATGGTAGCTATGGTAGGCATACTATAATGGTATGTATGCTGGCTAAGATTAATATTATATTTTCAAAATGTTTTCTACACTGTGTACTAATAATAATGTCAAAAGAGTTTTCTCGTATCAAGCATAATTGACTATCATAAGAAAAATTCTCCCCCAAGTGTGCGATTGCATTGTGTGTGTGCCGGGAGGCCTTATGATAGTTTCATTTTCCAAAAGCATGAACAAATTTCCTTTTAAATTGTTTTGCCCAAATAACTATTTTGTTTACTCATACCAGTTCCATGACTAACCTAGAGTTTATTGTTCCCTTCCTAAAATCTGGGTGCCCATAATTTTCTACACGGGCAGCCTAGAAGCAGGATATCCGTGTTTTGGAGCTAATTCAGATTTGGATCTAGAAGTCTTTCGGAGTCTTTGGTTTTGGAAGCTGTTGAATTTTGAAAGCTTTTAGTTTAGAAATCTTTTGGAAGCTTTGAAGTTTGATTTGATGGTGCTTATGCTGGATTCTCGCTCTCGATCTCTTTCTTTTGAAGACTCTATTGGAGTTATTATAGCTCTATTGTTTCTCCGCTGTGGTGTTATTGTTTTGTTGTATATCATATACATTCTACTCTGATGTTGGTGATCGTTGTTGTAATGAATATTGCATTAATGTTGTATCTGTGTGTTGTGATCAATGAAATTATTTTTTGTTTCTATTATTTTGTATTCATCTAATGTTGTTATAAGCTCCACCGAACTAGAGTCTGACTTTTGAGTCTTCGACACTCGAATATAAGTGATGTATTTGATGTCGATTTTTGAACGTTGGATTTCGAGTCGTGACAAGTGGTATTAGAGCTAAAGGTTGAGTAAGAACTTTAGCTATGGAGTATAACACATTAGGTGACTCATTAGAGATAGGACTAGAAATACCCTAGAATGAGTATATCCCTAAGACATCTCGTCCGTATACCTAAATCAAGTTTTCTTACTATTTACAGATAGTGAGAATGAGCGCGAGAAGAGGACGAGGTAGGGGATGGCGAAGTACCACTACAACTGGTCAAGTCCCTACAACAACGGAAGCAGCTATTCCCACTCAACCTTAGTCGAATCTGGCTGATTTATATCAAAGTTTTGCAGAACTTGGTGGAAATCCATTCACAGGCAAGGAGTCTATTATTGAAGCACAAGCCTGGATTCGATCGTGTGAAAGGATTTTCAGAGCACTGAAGTTGGAGGATTACAAGATGAGATTGATAGCTTCTTAGCAACTCCAGGAGGAAGCTCTAGCCTAGTGGGAGATAGTTACATTGGGTGAACCGGAGGATGAGTTCACTTACGATCGATTCAAGGAAGCATTTGAACAATGTTATATGTCGTCTACTGGTATCTCCAGAATATACCAGGAGTTTACAGATTTGAAGCAGGGGAGTTTATCGTTTGAGGAATACTTGAACAAGTTCAACGAGTTATCTCAGTTTGGTCCGGAGTTGGTGAATACACCCTTGAAGAAGAATGAAAGATTTATTCAAGGGATGAATATGAAGTTCCATGAGAGGATGACAGCCCACGTGAAGGAATCTTTTTCTAATCTGATGGATATGAATTATAGATACGCTACTCTAGATAAGCAGGAAGTTCCGAAGGAGAAAGGAAGTGCAAGCAATCCGAATTGGTAGAAAAGGAAGTTCGAAGGAAAGAAACCGTGGCAAGGCAAGGAGAAGAAGAGTAATTAGGAAAACTAAGCAAGGGATGTTACTTGTTACAATTGTCGGGAGAAGGGCCATTATTCGAATAGTTGTAAAAAGCCAAAGAAACAAGTAAAGAAAGATCAACCTGTGAAGAAAAGTTAGGGAACCAGAGAATGCTATAATTATCATAAGCTAGGACACGTAGTTAAAGATTGCCCAGCAATAAAGCAAGCTCAAGTAGCGAAGGTATATGCAATCAAAGATGACCCTTCGACTTCAAAAGAAGATAAAGAAAAAGGAGTTTTAGAAGGTAACCTTCTTATTTATGATAGAGTTGTTAGAGTTCTGTTCGACATAGGAGCCACACACAGCTTTATCTCCCAACAAACCGTAAACGAATTAAAACTTGAACCCGAATTTGTCGACAAGCCCATTTTCCTAAAGAATCCGGTTGGTGGCCCTACAAATCTTTGTCTATATTGTAGAAATATTCCTACCTCGTATTCTTGTCATCAATTACCTATCAATCTTTTCGTTCTCGATTTTAATGAATTTGAAATCTTACTTGGAATGAACTAGCTAACGAAATACGAAGCTAAATTAGATTGTAACATCAAACGATTTCGGTCAAAACAAAACTTGGAAATATTGTCGTGATTTCTTGTGAAGATCCGAGTCCGAAAAGGGATAAGTTAATGTATACTTTGGGGTATCCCGAACGTAGTTTGAAATCCATACCTATTGTCTAGGAATTTCCTGACGTATGCGATGAAGTTAAATCTTTGCCTCCACACAGGGAAATTGAATTCAGAATCGACTTGGTTCACAATAATCATCCCGTTGTTCATGCAAGCCACAGGATGGCACCAAGGCAAAGAATAGAATTAGTCAAGCAAACCCCATATTTGCTGGAGAAAGGATTACTACGTCCCAGTGCTTCCAATTGGGGTTTAGCTGTGGTGTTTGTGGCCAAGTCTGATGGATCCTTGAGATTGTGTGTGGACTACCGCGATCTCAATAAATTAACTCTTAAAAACAAATTTCGTTTGCCTAGAATCGAGCATCTGTTCGATCAGTTGCATGGCGCTCGATTCTTTTCAAAGATGGATCTAGCCTAAGATTCCGTCAGTTGAGAATCGCTGAAGACTATATTCATTTAACTTCTTTCAGGGGTCTAGAAACATTATACGAATGGTTAGTAATGCCTTTCGGACTAACCAATGCTCTCGCACATTTCATAGATTTAGTGACCTGAGTATTTCGAGAAGTGTTGAACAAATTCGTTCTTGTATTTATTGATGACATTTTGATCTACTCCAAAACTGAAGAAGAGCATGCTGAACATTTGAGAATTGTTTTGGAAATATTAAGGAAGAACATTCTATTTGCCAAATTTTCTAAGTGTCATTTGTGGGTCAAGGAAGTTAGATTTCTTGGACATGTTGTCACTAAAGAGGGAATTTCTATAGATCCTAGCAAGGTCTCCGCTATCCTAGACTGGAAGCAACCCGTAACTCCAAAAGAAGTCAGAAGTTTTTAGGATTAGTCGGGTACTACAGAAAATTTGTCCTGATTTCTCCAAGTTAGCCAGTCCATTGACTAAGCTGACAATGAAAAATGCTAAGTTGGATTAGACTCCGAAGTGCGAGGAAGCGTTCCAAGAGTTGAAGAAAAGATTGACCACCGCTCCCGTTCTCACTATTATTAATGGGAATCAAGGTTTATCTGTTTAAACTGACGCTTGTGGTGAGGGTGTGGGTGCTATTTTGATGCAGGAAGGTACAGTGATTGCCTACGCAAGTAGACAATTGCGTCCATATGAGCAAAACTGCCCTACCCACGATCTCAAACTTCTGGCAGTTACTTTTGCTTTAAAAATCTGACGTCATTATCTTCTGGGTAAAAATCTCTTTCAGCTTTTCTAAAAATTTAAAACAAAAGTTTAACTTAACTTAATATTTATACTTAATAAACCCTCCTTGTTTTAGGTGAAAAATTCGAACTGTTCACCAACCATAAATCTCTGAAGTATCTCTTTACCCAGAAGGATTTGAATTTGAGGCAACAACATTGGTTGGAATTTCTAGCGTCTTATGACCTGGATATTCTATATACGCGTGGAAAAGCCAATGTAGTTGTCGACATGCTTTGAGTAGAAGACATGCTATTCGTGCTCATCTTGTTGTTACTTCTACTCTTCTTAAGAAAGTCGCTAGCAAGCAGAAAGAAGACAAGTTTCTTCGAGAAATTTATGGAAGAATCCTTCGAGGTGAAGATTCCAGTTTTGAAACCAATCATAGTGGAATTATAAGATTGAAAGGCAAAATGTGTGTTCCTGACATCCCTGACCTCAAACAGGAAGTATTGGACGAGTGCCACAAGTCCAAACTTAGTATCCATACAAGGGTTAATAAGATGTATCGAGATATCAAAAGGACCTTCTGGTGGAAAACAATGAAGAGAGACATATCTATTTATGTCAGTCGTTGTGCAACTTGTCAGTAAATCAAAAGCAATCAAAAGAAGAATGCGGGTTTACTCCAACCATTAGAGGTGCCTAAGTGGAAATGGGATCAAGCGTCTATGGATTTCATTGACGGATTACCACGAATTCGAAAAGGTAATGAAGCAATTTGGATTATTGTGGATCGTCTGACCAAGACTGCCCACTTTATCCCAGTGAAATCTACCCGAACAGCAGCGAGTTTGGCAGAATTGTATGTGAAAGAAATCGTTCGTCTACATGGAATACCAAGTAGTATAGTGAGTGATCATGATCTGATCTTCACTAGCAGATTTTGGGAGGTATTTCAAGCCGCATTAGGACCCAAGTTGAACTTTAGTACTACTTACCACCCATAGTCCGATGGGCAAACAGAAAGAATAAATCGAATCTTAGAAGACCTTTTGCGCGCTTGTATTCTTGACTTTGGAGGTACATGGAGGACCATTTGCATCTGGTTGAATTCTCATATAATAATAGCTATTAGGCCAGTATTAAAATGGCTCCTTTCGAAGCATTATATGGTCGTCCGTGTCGATCGCCTACATGTTAGATTGAGTCAGGTGATAGGCTTGTCCTTGGACCAGATATGATAAGAAAGCTACTGAAAAGGTTGATTTTATTCAAAAGAAATTGAAAACTGCCCAAAGTCGACAGAAGAGTTACGCTGACCGCAAGAAAAGAAATTTAGAATTCCAAGTTGGAGATTTTGTTTTCTTAAAGGTTTCTCCAATGCGTGGAATGTTGAGGTTTGGAAAGACTGGTAAGCTGGCACCGCGATATACAGGTCCTTTTCCTATACTGGAGAGGATCGGTTCTTTGGCATATCGAGTACAGTTACCTAACTGGTTATTTGGCGTACACAATGTGTTTCATGTTTCACATCTTCGGAAATATGTACACGATCCAGACTGTATCATTGAAGAGGCCGCTCAACAGGATTTGGAGATCACACCAAATCTGGCAATGAAAAGAGAACCATTAAAGATTATTGATCAAGATGAAAAGCAGTTGATAAATAAAATGGTGAAACTAGTAAAAGTGCAATGGAGTGGTGATCCAAATGACTGTACTTGGAAAACAGATGATAGCATGCAGAAGTCCTATCCCAATTGCAGAGTGGATATCTTGGCTTAATCTAGTAAGTCATTTCTATCTTTTTATGTGTTCTTATGTTCTTTTCTCTCTCTCTCTCTCTCTCTCTCTTTTAAATTTCCAGGATGAAATTTTCTTAAGGGGGAAACTGTAACATTCGAATTTTTATTGAATTTAAAATTAGTAATTATTATAAATTTTGGAATTAAATTTTGGAATTAATTTAAAGTTTTCAAAACAAATGAGATAAATATTGATTTATATATATATATATATATACACGTGAATAGATTTGAATTTGAATTGAAATTCAAAAATAAAATATTTTAAAAATATTTGGATTAATATATATGTGAGTGTGTGTGTGTGTGTGTGATTATTTATTTATGTATAAAAATTTGTTTTAAATTATTTTCTCTAAAAAGTTATATAAATATTAATAAAGGAAAAGAATAAATAAAAATCAATAATATATATATATGAGTAATACATAAATAAATACATAAACAAAAGTTAATAATAAAAATAAAAAATAAAACCATATTCTCATGAAAAATACAAATGTAAGCCATTAAGACATATAGACTAACAAGTGTAACAATTCAAATACGAAAATTAACAAGTGTAAATCATTTTATCATATAAATGAACAAGTGTTAAAAAAAATTATTTTCTTTTCATTTTTAAATTAAAGAAAATTGAGGCAATTTGTATTTCCATTTCTTTCCTCTATGATTTCTTTTATCTTCATTTTCAAAACCTGTAAAGCCTGATAAAATCAAAACAAAACCAAAAAGAAAAAAATCAAAACAAGATACCTCTTCAATTTTCAAACCAGTAAAGCAAATTCAAAAAAGATCAAAAGCAAATCAGGTTTTAAAAACTAAAACAACATCAGTTCAACTTCTTTCAAGTCTGAGAAAATTCAAGATCAATTCAAATTCAAATATCAAGTGTAAATTCTCTCAAAAACAAGATTTCAACATCAAACAACAAAGATCAAAACAAAGGAACAATTTCCAGATTTTTCAAATTTCAAATCAACTTCCAGGCTTACCAAGTTCTCTACATTCTTCTTTAAAAGGTGAGTAAATTCCTGATAATCTGATATATGGCTTGTTTTTTTGTAAAGTAAAACTGTGAAAGTGCTTGAATATGAAAGTATGTTGCATGTAAACAAATATGTATACATATATTTGTGCATGTCTGGAAATTTTGCCTCGGCTTTGTTATAGGTTTTCAAAACGTGTTTAAAATCAAAATTCTCCTCCTCTTATTCTTGATAGGCTTCAAGCTCTAAACAAATCATGTTTGTATGACCATGTTTTAAGTTTTAAAAATAATTTGAGCAAAACTAATTAAAGGTTTTTCTAGAATTTGAAAAATACAGGAAAACCCAATATATGTTGAAAATTCGATCATCATGATTTCTGGTTTCAAGTATATCAATTGAAATGTTTTTGAAAATGAGGATTTTTAAAAGTGAAACCATAATTTTAAGTAAGTATTCACAGAGAAATGCAAGGATGAACGGATTCGAGTTTATTGGCAATTTCTAGTGATCGGGGTAATAATGGGTCTCATGATCGAGGTTGGAGCTAGCTTCATGGTCGGGGATCATCTGGAAAAAGCTGGGTGAATTTATAATTCACCGAGGTAATGGCGCAACAGAGATTTATGGTTTAAGCCTAAGTTTTTGATAAGATCGGAATTCGACCAACTACAGTGTTGATGTTGCATCGGACTGGACCGGGATGAGTGGAATCGGTGCGTGTTTGACTGGAGGAGCTCTAGACGGCATTGCGTTGCCTCTGGTGGCCTGAGGCGGTGGGACGAGGCAATCTTTGATGATCCGGTATCATTCCAGTTTGGGTCGTATAGCTCGATCGCGAATTCATCGTTGGTGCGTCGATCTGGGCGTTCGTGGTGCTCGAGTGGGTTGACGGTGACTTGTGGAAGGTGGTGGCGATGGCCAGAACGCCGACGATCGACGGTGCACATGCACAAGTTTTGGATTGTGTCAGTAAGTAATAGTTTGAGGAAGAAAGGTTTAACTCTAAGCGGACCTCGAGGAATTCGCGTGCTGGCTCGAGACTGGGTTTGGGTGTTTGCACGAGTGATAAAGATTTTAAGTTTTAAAAATAAAAACAAAGTATAAAAAGAGAAGGGAAGGATTTTACTTGGGTGACACTCGGGGAATATTGGCTTTGGCTCGAGGGTGGACTCGAGTCAGTCTTGGGTTAGTATAAAACAATTTTAAAAAATTTAAAACCAAATTTAAATTTAAAACGTGTTTAACTTGTTCTTTTAAATAATGATTTTGTTTAAGGTTTAAAAGTTATATTAAGTTTAATTTATTAATTATGTGACATTTATTTATAAACTAATTCTTAAATTATTTTAAATAAATGATGTAATTAAAGAATTAATTAAGATAAAATGTTTTTAAAATATTAATTAACCTTAATCCCTTAAGTTAATTTATGGGTTAATGTTAATTAACTAGAAGGTTTGTTAATTTAAGATTTATTTATTAATGATATTAATTAGAAGATAATTACTTAAAGGATAATTACTTAATGATGGAAATTAAAGAATAATTATTTAATTTATTAATTGATCATTAAAGGTTAACTAAAAAATAATTAAGATTAATTAATAATTAATTAAGGTTAATTAATTAATAATTAAGGATAAATAACCATTAATTAAGGATAATTAGTGAAAATAATTATGTGATTAATTAATTATAATCACACGATTAATTCATCTTACTAACAGATGATTATTATTGAATGCCTTAGATTGATTGATACCTCTGATATGTGATTGTGATACTTTATGATGTGAATTGCGGTGAATTGAACTGCGATATATGTGATATGTTTCTGTGTGAATGTGAAAACTGTTGGCCTTTAAACGGCAATTGAATTTCGTTGCGACAGGGGTCGGATTCCAAATGGTTATCCGAAACCTACATCGAATCTTAATGGGGAATCTTTATGACTTGTGTATCCACGTATTTTTAGAATAAACGCTCATTATTCGAATTGGTCGGGAGAGGACTTTATGTCATAAAAACCCATTCGGAATAATGATATGACGAATTGGAGTGCATTTGAAGATGGTGGTTGAAGATAGGGTATTTTCAAGAATGAAAGGATTATCTGTCGATTATCTCTACACTGAGTTGCTCTGGTATAGAGATCTCCATATGTGATGGAGAGTCCGATCGGGATTATGGATTCCCAGATTGCAAGGGCTTCTTCCTTTATTGGACGAAGTGCCTTCGGCTCCATTCAGACCCAGGATGGACTTGTATGGTTGTATATCTGACATTATACTTTGAGATGTAGAGCTGGTTTTAATCAAATACATTTCTGTTTAGTGGTCGAGAATTTATTCTCTTAGCTTAACACCTTTCTCTGAGACGTACGAGCTTAGAGGTTATGTAGTTGGTAGTTACTAGTAATACACTCCCAATTTGGTAATATGGCATACTAAGTGCTGCTGATCATTTGTTGATCAAAGATGGCTTTTGTGAAAAGCGTAGCTTTGTGTACGAGACTTCGCCGAACCTCACAACCCAGAAATGGTCGAAACAGGAAGGATGCAGCAAGGTTACAGAGGTAGCGCTCCTTAGGGCATTTGCATTTCCTTCTGGATAAAAAGTGGCATCGTGGTATGGAGCCCAGATACTTAACTTATGTGGTTGTTGGTTGTTGTTATTGTTGGAGCCTCGGATAAAGGTCAGTTACGACCGGAGGATGGCGTACTCGTGTTAGTAGTTGCCTAGTTACAGAAGTAACACGGCCTTGTGTTGGCAGAGATCTGGTTAGGTTCTCGGGGCGTCCCTCTAGAGGCGTGCCCATTCGGTGAGGAAGTTCCTTAGCCTGACCATTGTTGGAAATCCAATCATTCAATACGAGCCCTGTATGATTTTAGTTGTAGAACCTGCCATCTAATATGGTAGCTATAGTAGGCATACTATAATGGTACGTATGCTGGCTAAGATTAATATTATATTTTCGAAATGTTTTCTACACTATGCACTAATAATAACATCAAAAGAGTTTTCCCGTATCAAGCATATTTGACTATCATAAGGAGTAATCTCCCCCAAGTGTGCGACTGCATTTTGTGTGTGTGCGTGCCGGGAGGCCTTATGGTAGTTTCATTTTCCAAAAGCATGAAAGGATTTCTTTATAAATTGTTTTGTTCATACAACTATTTTTGTTTACTCATACCAGTTCCATGACTGACCCATAGTTTATTGTTCCCTTCCAAAAGCTCTCAATCTCTTTCTTTTAAAGACTCTATTGGAGTTATTGTAGCTCTGTTGTTTCTCCGATGTGGTGTTATTGTTTTGTTGTATATCATATACATTATACTCTAATGTTGGTGATCGTTGTTGTAATGAATATTGTATCAATATTGTATCTGTGTGTTGTGATCAGTGAAATTATCTTTTGTTTCCACTATTTTGTATTCATCTAATATTGTTATAAGCACCACCGAACTGGAGTCCGATGTTTGAGTCTTCGACACTCGAATACAAGTGAGGTATTTGATGTCGAAATTTGAACGTTGGATTTCGGGTCATGACACCATCAATCACAAGAGAAGCTACAAGATGATTCACTATGGAGCTTATATCTACGGATTCTACAAAATTTTGGAGTTCCATTGCCAGATTCTAATTTCATGAGCATCGAAGAGCTTAACTCGAAGACTCTAAGTCTATTAGGTCTTCCTAAGCATTCTAAACACCAACAAATCATTAGCTTTCAACAATGGGTCGCTAATTGTAGCCAAGGAATCCCCCAACTGAGAGACACAAATATCGCTTCTTCCTCCTCTCAAGTTCCTCAACACGAAGAAGAGGACGATGAAATTCAAGAACTTCAAGTTGATGTGCCTCCAAAGCAAGCTCTTTTGACATTATCATGGAATCAACTTGGTCGATGTTTAGCTAATGTGGAAAAGAACATTTCCAAAACTAACAAAAGCTAAACTCGATCAAAGGCTTTTTAAATAATATTTCGAAAAAGATCTCTTGTTCTGGGTCCTCTTTGACCGATGTTGCTAAAAATCCGACTCTATTCTCTTAGACGACTTTGAAAGAAAAGAAGAAGTACAAGGTAGTAAGGAATTCTAGACCTTTTTTTCTTTTTTGTTGGTATTTCACTCATGAAAAACTTTTAGTACTATTATTTCGTTTAAAACATATTCTTATGTGTCTGTTGTGCTTTGAAGTTCCTAGGTAAGATGGTCATTTATTTATCATTTCTATATGCTTTTATGTGTTTGATGTTTATTATGTTTATGTATGACATACTTGTTATATTTATATGCTTATTTGCATCTCCTTTCTATATGCTTATATGTCCATATTTCTCATACCAATTATTTGTTCCTTTTTAACGATGACAAAGGGGGAGAATATAATTGATAGGGAAATATTCAGCCATGGGGAGTAAATTACCTTTACGTATTTACAAACATACATAGTTGTCATCATCAAAAGGGGAGAATGTTATAATCTTGAATTTTGATGTTTATATTGTGACAACTATATAAGTAAATGTTATATGAATTAACCATATTTGTAGGAGAAGATACTGTTTTACTCGAGAAATAATCTAACAGATAGCAGACTAGATTCCAGATAGAAGCTTCAATTGTATATTTAGTCTATGATCTGAGTCTAGTTGTCACGCGTCCACCTCTATACCCAGGCTAGCCAAGGACATTACATGGTAATGCCGTCAACTAACACGGAGAATAAGGCTGGTTAGGAGCGACCATCTATAGCCTTGCTCCAACTATCTATTGAATACATCGACAAAAGACATACCAAGCAGGTCGATATACCCAATGAATACTTAAAACAAAACCATAGGTGGTTGGAGGATCTATCAGAACAAAATATAACAACTCAAATGTAATATACATCACAGAACAATAAATCATCATATACACATATATTGATACATAACAGAGTTTACAAACTGATACACGTCAAGTGGTATAGCAAACCACAATATACAGACGAATCCAAAAGAATACATATATCAGAGTTACAAAAAAAGGACTACACAAAAAGCTGTAACAAAAAGGAACAAGCGGAATAGTCCATGCGGAAGCAAAATAGGCTAAGTCCAAAGGCACCTAATCTGAAACATCTCGGTTTGACCCGAGTATAAAATACACGGGTCAGTCCAGCTAAACAAATCAATTAGATAAACTGAACAACAATAACCTGCAACGTTACAAGGTATAACAAATATCTCTAAGGGAGATAACACAATCATCTTACAAAAGATGAATCATAAAATAACAAGCCTCGTATCATCGGCAACTCAGAGAAACAAATTATAGGAATATCCCAAAACAAGCCATAAAGGCAATTAACAAATACCAATGAAGGTAACACAAGTTCCACAAGGTAATCGCTACATATCATGCGGCTCAAAAAGACCAACACCAAAGAGCGATACCTAGGGAATATACATATCAATGAAACATCATAAAATTTGCACGTGCTCAGTACTGTATAAACAAGGATCCATGATCCCGAAGACTCCAAACCCAAATATCAATCGAGTGGCTCATAAAGACCTAACTTGGTAAGCGATACAATAGGGCAACAAACCCGAAGGCACAAACCCGAAGGTACAAACCCGAAGGGAACATACCCGAAGGCAAAAAACCTGAAGGTGCAAACCCGAAGGCAACACACCCGAAGGCAATAAACCGTAGTGGTGAAGGTCCAGAGGCCCAGTACTGGACACCACTAACTGGCGGAATGTGTCATAACTCTCAAAAAGGAATCCGAAAAGTGGTAACGTGAGTCCCATAACCACTCGTTCGCACTAAACGGTTTACTATCCGTCAGTTAATTTCACACTCAAAGCAGTACAAAGTTTACCTCATCTCATTGGTAAACCAGACACAAAGGTCAAAACAATCAATCGAATAGGTCGGGGACTAATCGGAAAGATAAACGCATGGATTCATGGTCAGTGTTTTACCTAACCATTTAATCTCCCTTCCACTCCGCTCGAAGTGCGAAATTGTGTATGCATTTTAAATAGAATTTATGAATTGGAGAAGGAAACTTTGAATACGATTTAGATGGATTATTTATGAAAACCCATGAATGAAGTCAAAAATAAGTCCTCAAAGCCAAAGATGCAATGACAACCACTAAGAACCAACTTGAATCGATAAAATTTGGAAAACCAATCAAAATGAGCAAAAATAGGCAAAACAGGAAAATAGGAGCAGGTCGGTCAACCGAACTTACTGAGTCGGTCAGCTGACCTGATCCAGAGGCAGAAAAGTGCTCGGGAGTAGCAGATCGGTCGACCGGCCCAGAGGTTCGGTCGGTCGAACTGCAATTTTCTGCAGTTCCTGCCCTATTTCATCGAAGAGCAAACATTTCCAAAACGCAACCTGTAGAGCAATGGACCTAAGGAGCCTTAGCCAATTGATACCCCAGCTCCATTAGCTCTCCGATTCGCTACAAAAAACATGTTCAAACATCAAAGTTAGGATCTTTAAAGAATTGAACCCAAACACTAAAAATTTGGATATTCAAATTCAATCCAAACCAAAAGCAAGTGCATATGAACATGTGTTAGGAATTCATACCCAACAATCAAAGATAGATATAAGCATAGATGAGAGATAAAAATCTCACCTTACATCAATAATACCAAGAGAAGTAGATGTGAGTTCAAAACTCACATTTTATCACAAAACAAAGAACAAGAAGCTCAAACACAAGAAGGAGACTAACTACTCTTCCCTTCAACTCTACAAGCTTCAACCTAAGAATAAAACACATATTTCCCAAATTAGGTTTTGGAAACTTTCTGAAATTGAAGGGGAGAAGAGTTGGAGAAGATGAAGAGGAAGCTTACCAATGGCTTCACTTTGATTTTGGAGCAAGAATTCAAGTTGCAAGAAGAAACTAGGGCTTGGAATTTCTAATTCCCATTCTCTTCCCCCATTTTTAGTTTTTAGCTTAAGTTTTTATGAAATGAATAAGTGAGTGGGGAAGAGGGACTGAGTTAGGGTTAATTAGTTAGCTAGTGGGCTGAACCCAAACCCAAAACCCAACTAGAAAAGGTAGCAGAATTCAACTTACTCCAAACATATCAAAGCTTATACTCAAAAAGACCGCAAGCGCCATTTTGGACTCAATGGAGGTGGTTTCGAGTCCCAATTCGGCCATTTGCAAAAAGTAACATTTCGGTCCTAAAAATCCGACTAATGACACTATATTTAAATAAAACATTTAAATATAAAATCGTTAAATATGCGGGTTGTTACAGATCTCCCCTCCTTACAAAATTGCGTCCCCATAATTCCTAGAGACGATATTTGTAACAACTACATATAAGCATTATTCAAAAGAAAAGGAAAAAAGCTTGAGACGAAAAGATAAACTCACCGTTGCAAAGCGAAGATAGAAAACCCGGATAAGATCACTCGATATACTCTCTGGTTTCCCAAGTACAGTCATTGGGGTTAGCGGACCATTGAACTTTAACGAGCGGCACGTCCTTGCTCCGAAGGTGTCGCACCTCCGTGGCAAGTACGCGAATAGGCTGTTGTACTATAGATAAGTTCGGTGAGACCTCAAGCTCTAACAAATCAGGAGAAGTAATAACATAATCCGACTCCCGAAGACACTTCCGAAGTTGAGAGACGTGAAACACGTCGTGAATGCCAGATAAATGAGCTGGAAGTGAAACTCAATAAGCCACAGGGCCAATATGTTCAGTAATAGAAAATGGTCCTATAAAGCGAGGAGACAATTTCCCAGTCGTACTGAAACGCATCACCCCCTTCAAAGGAGAAACAAGAACAAAGACAAGATCACCAACTGAGAATTCGAGAGGCTTCCTATGGCTGTCCGTGTAGGATTTCTGGCGGCTCTGTGCCTCTTTTATTCTCAACCGAATAAGATTAATCTTCTCGGAAGAATCACGAACAAAATCTGGACCAAGAATAAGCTTCTCCCCAGATTCCAACCAACATGAAGGTGATCGACATGGCCTTCCATATAAGCTTCGAAAGGAGCCATACCGATACTAGACTGAAAACTATTCTTGTAAGAGAATTCTACAAGAGGTAGATGATCCTCCCAACTACCACCAAAATCAAAAATACAAATACTAAGAAGGTCTTCCAAGATACGATTCACCCCTTCAGTTTGTCCATCAGACTGCGGATGATAAGATGTGCTGAAATTAAGCTTTGTTCCCAAAGCTTGCTGAAGACTCTTCCAAAAATGACTCGTGAATAAAGGATCACGATCACTCACAATAGAAGTAGGAACACCGTGAAGTTTCATGATTTCCTTGACATACAAATTAGCCAAAAGCGAAGCAGTCCTATTAGACTTAATAGGAATAAAATGAGCAGACTTAGTGAGGCGATCAACTATAACCCAAATGCGAGAATGGCCTGATCTCGAACGAGGTAGGCCGTCAATGAAATCCATAGAAATATGATCCCATTTCCACAATGGAATCTCTAGAGGCTGAAGAAGACCCGAAGGACGCTGATGTTCGGCCTTAATACGCTGACAAGTTATGCAATTACTCACATAACTCGTCACATCGTGCTTCATGCCTTCCCAATAATAAAGACGACGCATATCCGCATACGTCTTACTACTACCAGGATGAATGGTATACTTAGAACAGTGACAGTCATCAAGAATGTCATGCCTAAGTGCAAAATCAGAAGACACAAAAAGATGGTTCTTCTTACGAAGACACCCATGAAAATCAATGCTGAAATCCCGCAACGCCTCATCACAGGATCCAGACTCACAAAGCTGAATAAGATGCAACAAATCAGGATCACGCCGCTTAGCATCGGCAATACGATCCAACAAAATGGGTTGAACTTCCAAACTAAATAATAGAATAGGAGAATCAGCAGATGAACCTCGATCACGAATTTCACAAAAAGATTAAGTCTCAAGAACATCCCATTCGGCAAGCATCATGGAAACAACAGCCGAATGTTTACGACTAAGTGCATCTGCAACACGATTACCCTTACCAGGGGTATACTGGATATTAAAGTCATAGGAGGCAAGAAACTCAAGCCAACGTTGTTGTCTCATATTGAGTTCCTTCTGAGTGAACAAATACTTCAAGGATTTATGATCGGTATAGAGAATGAAGCGCTCACCTAATAAATAGTGTCGCCAAATCTTCAAGGCAAAGACAATGGCGGCTAATTCAAGATCATAAGTGGCATAGCGAACTTCATTCGGACGCAGTTGCCTAGAAGCATAAGAAACTACACGACCCCTCTGCATAAGAACGGCACGGAGACCACTACCACAAGCATCGGTGTAGACAACAAAATCATGATTCCCCCCGGGAACCACCAAAATAGGAGCATTAGTGAGAAGTTCCTTCAATGTCTAAAAGGAAGCTTCACACTTGCCGGACCAAATAAAACGAATGCCTTTCCGAGTAAGGCAGGTGAGAGGAAGCACAACACGGGAAAAATCCTTAATGAACCGACGGTAATAACCTGCCAATCCAAGGAAACTACGAATCTCATGAACATTTTCAGGCCTCTTCCAATTCTGGATGGCTTCGATCTTTGAGGGATCGACAGAAATGCCATCGGAAGGTACAACATAGCCTAAGAACTTAACCCTATTCTCCCAAAAATGGCATTTGGAGAATTTGGCTCTAAGCTGATGATGACGGAGGGTACTCAAGACAATTCTCAAGTGATTAGCATGCTCAACATCAGACTTAGAATAAATAAGGATATCATCAATGAAGACAAGGACAAGCTTATCGAGATATTTCCGGAAAACTCGATTCATGAGATCAACAAAGAAAGCAGGAGCGTTCGTCAAACCGAACGGCATAACAAGCCACTCAAAAGAACCATAACGAGTGCGGAAAGCGGTAAGAGGTACGCTATCCTCCGCGACTCGTAACTGATGAAAACCCGTGGCAAGGTCAAGCTGAGAAAAGACCTTAGCACCATTCAACAGATCGAACATATCATCGATCCTAGGCAATGGATACCTATTCCTGATGGTTAACTCGTTAAGCTTGTGATAGTCAATGCAAAGCCTAAGAGTTCCATCGGACTTCTTCACGAAGACGACCGTGGATCCCTACGGAGAAAAACTGGACTGAATCAATTGCTTGAACTCAAGCTCTAAATGCTGCTTCTTGAGTTCCTCATTTCCTTTGTAGACATCCTCGTTGGAGGACGACTAACTGGCTGCGCGCCTGGAATGAGATCAATACGGAACTCAATTTCCCGCTTGGGCGGCAAACCCGAAACAGGTTCAAAAACATCAGAAAAGTCACAAGCAATAGGAATACGAGATATATCATCAACATCTCGCGAATCAAGGGAATATAAAGCCATTTCGGAACTATCCACATTCCGAAGACAAAGTGATAGCTGAGTAGGCGAATCCTGATGTCGAAGATACAAAATTCTCTCCGATCAAATAATCCTAGCATCATATCTCACTAGCCAGTCCATTCCCAAAATCATATCAAATCCCAGACAAGAAATAACGTGCAGATTCGCACGAAAAGAAAAGCCACATAAAACAATCTCAACATCATCACAAAGCATGCTAAGGGTCGCGGATCCCCCAATATGATTCGCAATCCTTAAAGAAGTAACCAAACAAGAAACATCCATAGATAAATCATCAACGAGCTTTTTTGATACTAAAGAATGTGAAGCACCCATGTCGAAAAGAACTCGTATACTATGACTATGAAATAAAATAGAACCTTCCGAAATAGATGGAGATATACCTCTGGGCTGAGAAGGACCTTCAGAAGCCTTAGCAGCACCTTGCTAGACTTGGCACTAGCCGGAACAGTAGGGCAAGTGGAAACATGATGTCCTTACTTCTTGCAATAACGACAGAAAAGAGGCTTAGGACAAGCTCGAATAATATGATCAGGAGAACCACAATTGAAACACTTCCGAATGAAAGGTGTTCCAGATGACTGAGGCTGAGAACTAGAACTACCAGTCTTCTTCTTCTTGGAAGGAAAAGACCTGGACTTTTGAAATGGGAACTGCCTCTTGTTGGGGTTCTTGGAAACCTCAACATCAACATCACTATCACACTCCTTCTCGACGGTCTCGAGATAAAGCGCAGAATCAACCAATTCTTCGAAAGAAAGCTTAAGCTGGAGCAACAAAGACTTCTTAAAATATTTCTTAAGACCAGAGACAAAATTCAAATTCTTCTTATAAGGAGTGCTAATGAATTCAAGACCATACTTAGATAAAGCCTCGAATGATGCAACATACTCAGAAACAGAAGACTTCCCTTGCTTCAACTCAAGGAAGCGACGGGTCAATAAAACTTTTTCAGATTCAGGAACGAACTTGAGTTCAAATCGCTCCCGAAACTGAGTCCAAGAAAGAATAGACTCATCAATTTCGGCTATAAGAAGCTCATACCAATCAAGAGCACGCTCTTGTAATAAGCTAGAAGTTACAAGAACTCTATCATGGTCAGAAAGATCCATGCGAGAGAAGATACGCTCGCACGTGCGAAACCAAGCTTGGACTTCAAGAACAGACTCAGAGCCCTTAAACGGCTTTCCTCCAAGACTAGAAAAATCACTGCAGAGACGTGCAAAGGCAGACTTGCGAGGTGGAGATACTCGAGGAGGAACTAGAGGCTGAATGCTCCTAAACAACTCCAAAAACTGATCGGCAGACATATAAACGTCATCCGGATGTGAGCCACTGGATTGCCCAACATCCGAACGTCGTACCCTGCCTCTTTCAGCCATACGCTGAAAGTTAAGATAAGAACAATATTATTCACATGGTAGATGTTACAATATGGAATACTACGGAATAAAATGCATTCCTAGACGTATTACCACATTCTATCTACCACAAAAAGGCAAAGAAGGAATAGAGTCACGATGGTTCAAAGATTTGTATCACTTATACACTTGGATGTACCGGAATATGTGCAGTTATTCTGTGTTTATCATATTTTTTCTGAACTGGCTCAGATACCACGCTATCACGCCCACACCTCTATACCCACGCTAGCCAAGGACACTACAGGGCAATGTCGTCTACTAACACGGAGAATAAGGCTGGTTAGGAGCGACCATCTATAGCCTTGCTGTAACGACCCGAAATTTTCGAAGCCGAAAATTCCAGATAGTTATGGAAAGAAGAAAGAGATAGAAGAAGAAGAACAAAAACAACAACAAGTCACATTCGCAGCGGATAAAATATAATAATAAATAATAACTGTTTACAAAAGAATACTATTTCTGTCGATTACATTTAATATACATCTGAGTTTCACATACATTCAATCGCTGAATATATACAATTATCAAGCCTCCGATTAATAATAATATGAACACAGCGGAAATACTCATTACGCTAATGCCATCCAGCTCGCCTCCTGAGCTCCAGAACGTCCTAACCTGAAAATCTGTAATACTCGGTCTGACCCGAGCATTACATCAAAGTAACACCCGGGTCAGGCTGGAAACAAGCGTGAGTAAACCCAACTAACATGAAATGCCAAAGTACACAACTCATATAAACCCGGGTAACTTATATCAATTTTTAATTTCTCAAGTTGTTATAGATATTTCTTATTCCACACATCAATTTCTAAGTACCAGATTCAGACTAAATTTCCAATTCACTTAAATCATTTCATCCCAGCCTATTGATTTCACATACCAATTTTATAAATAATCAAAGTGGTTTCGGGTATTACAAATACCCGACTCTGGTTTCTTCGAAATTCAATTCATCATAATATATGTTATTCAAGTGAAATGCAATTCATTTCTAAATAAAAGATGTCACCCTTTTCACCCAACAATTTGTCATTGACAGGTAACCACATTATCATTGCCCACCCAATACACCATATCACGAACCATTTCATATCAGGGGTATCAATTAATTTAGGGCATTTTTAAAAAAAAATCATTTAATCATACATAAGCAAGATAATCAATCACTCCATCTCGAATAAATCTAATTAACCCAATTGAATTAAACCAATTACCTTTAAGTCCTGTTTATTAACTAATTATAACCCAATTGATTTATCGTTCCATAATCATTCATCTTAGTCAATCCTCCTTGATTTATTATTCTTTAGCTATATTAAGATTATCCTCATTATCTAATTACTTTCATCAAGTAATTATACTTAACCACACCCCATGAATGTTTAACAATTAAACTCAATTAATCGCATTCATTAATAAACCGCAATTACTCATAAACAGTAATTACCCCACTGTACTTACTTACTTAAGTAATTTACCCCTTCTTATTATTAATCCCGTTTGGTTAATTACACTAAGTAATTTATCCTTAATTACTTCTACTAAGTAATTACCCTTTAATTACTTCTCATTAATAAACCTTAATTATTGGTTAACACAACTTAATTACAAATTAAGTATTCCTTAATTACCAGTTGATTAATCATTAGTCATTAGTAAATTAAATTACTTAATTACTTAACAATTAATCATTCATTAATTAACTTTTAGTAGCTGATTACAATTTGTTTATCACTTAATCATTAATTAATCTCTAATTACACTTATGAAGTAATTATTCTTAATTGTTTTTTTTTAAAATTAATTGATATTAATTATTCAACTTAATTAACATTTTTAAAGAAATCTTCTTTAAACTTGAAAATCAATTTAATATTAACTATAACTTTAAATGTTAATTAATTTCATACTTAACTTAAAATAATAATTAGGTGTCAAACCATTGTTATTAACTAAAATACTTAAACTTGTATTAAGGACTTAATTCAAATTGTTAAACCTTTTGTAAGTTTACAATGCTTAACTTGTTTGAAAAAAAAAACAAGTGGCTTACCCTTTTTTTTTAATACCACGTTTAGAAAGAGAACCCGAGACTACCGCTCACTTACTCGAGTTACACTTCGAGTACCTCACGCATTTCCCCGAGACTCCCCTGTACGCAATCCTTCTTCTTCCTCTCTTCCTTTTTGCCCAGTTAGTTTAAGTTTTAAACTTAAGTATAATTACAGGATCTCACTCAAACGCTCGAACACGAACCCGAAGCAACCAACTTGCTAACTCGAATAACGACTCGAGGCACCATGGCAACAGCGTCGCTGATACCCATTCCCTCGCCGTACACGTGCACGGCAACGCACCGTAGCTCCGGCGAACCCCAAGACCTCCGGCAAGTCACAAATCACCCAAAGTCTCCAAATCCAAACTCGAAAAGCCCCTACACATCTCAAATCAAAATCTAAGCATTTGCTCGAAATACAGTCACTAACTACCCTCAGTAAAATGCCTCGTCACCGCTGTACAGGCCACCAGAGTTGACCAAGTTTTGACCACACCTCGGCAATACTCCAAGCAATCATTTCACAAAGTTACGCGAAGCTCGACCACTTAAAGACGACAAACTCGTCACATTACAGACACGTCTAAAAGCTTGCACAAAACCCTAATTCCACATTGTTTCCTTAATTTATACAATGGAAAAATTCTCTGACAATTTTCTCGAAATCAATGATGTTTATACAAGCTTCAAACAAACTTTCAACATTTTTAATTGATTCGATTGTTAGAAAATGGGAAAGATGCAAATCTTATTCAAACTCATACTACTCTGTAAATACAAAATTAAAAATACTCGTTTTTGTTTAAAAAAATCTTAACTTGAAGTAAGAGTTCAAGTTATAAACCTTCCTTAATATTTTACAACAATTTAAATTTATCAAATTATCACTTGATTGCCTGAAAACAATTAAACAGAGGAATATAAGACAATACAAAACTATATTCAAGATCAATCACATACAACCAGATTATCAATAAATTTTGAACCATTTCAAATTAAATTTGAAGCTTTCAATTGATGTTTACTCACCTAACATCACAGTTGAAACAGAGGACAGATTGTTGTTGGAAGAAAACTGCAGTTTGAATCCAAATCCCTGAACTTTCTCTGCCTTGTTGAATGATATTGAGTTTGTAAAGTAAAGACATTTATTTTCTTTTCTTCCTTGTCTCCGTTTTTGCTTCTTAAGTTTTTAATCAAACAAAATAATATGTTGTATAAATAGCCATAACTTTGAACAGTATAGGTTTAACTGGTACAAGGTTTACTGGTTATGTTCAGACAAGATTTTTATTACTGTAAATTGAAATGATCTTTGCTTATTTCGGCTGAAAGGATTTTCTTACAATTGAATTGACAAGATATTGTGCTAATTAAATGCATGTTCTCATATTAGTCTACACATAATTAATATTAGCTGATTCTTAACTTTGGTACAAAGATATTTTACATTTGTATACAAAGTTAAGTTTGAATATGATGTGAATATTTGTCTTCTTGCATTATACATGTCCATATATTATTCAGCAATGTAAATGGCTTCTGTTACAAGTTTTGTATTGTACACATATATATACTATACTGTAACAATTAATCCGTTTCCCAATCTTCAAGTTTGATCAAGCTGTTGAGTTTAGTTCAGATTTGTTTACATGTAAATATTTTTTTTCCAGGCTTATGAACGAAATAATACGTATTAGATGATACATATCAGAAACCAAATGTGCAGACTTGATGTACCCCCACTGGTCACAAAGATTTTTAGTTGTACTAGTATATTTTTTTGTTTATAATTTGGCCAGAGATATTTTTATCAAAATGGGGGCTGAAAAGAATTGTTTTGTGCTAGCATGTATATATATAACTTGTCTTGTTTTAATTTTCTTAAGTACATTAATATGTTACTTGACTAAGCTGTGTATTTCACATCCATGTTTATCCTATCATATATTTGTTTATACTTATGTTCATTGATAGTTCTCTTATTTTAATATATATGTAGATGTTCATAAGCATATATCTGCATTTATAATTATATTTGAGTTGTACTTATGTTTTAAAGTTATAAGATTCAAATTTTTCCAAACCATGTAATTGTTTAATATCTAAAAGATATTTTTGTACTTTTTAAACATTATTGAAATTTTAAAACTTTTTATTTTATATTCTAGACCATATTCATTCTATCTTAAGTTTAGATATTGATAAGGTATATTTTACTTATATCAAAACACATATTTATAGCCGTTTTGGAAATGATAAGTTTATATTCATTTAATCTGATTAAATACCCATTAATAAAATGTTGCTAAATTTCCGGGATGTCACACTTGCTCTAACTATCTATTGAATACATCGACAAAAGACATACCAAGCAGGTCGACATACCCAGTGAATACTTAAAACAAAACCATAGGTGGTTGGAGGATCTATCAGAACATAATATAACAACTCAAATGTAATATACATCACAGAACAGTAGATCATCATATACATATATATTGATACATAACAGAGTTTACAAACTGATACATGTCAAGTGGTAAAGCAAACCACAATATACAGATGAATCCAAAAGAATACATATATCAGAGTTAGAAAAAAAGGACTACACAAAAAGCATTAACAAAAAGGAACAAGCTGAATAGTCCATGCGGAAGCAAAATAGGCTAAGTCCAAAAGCACCTAACCTGAAACATCTCGGTCTGACCCGAGTATAAAATACACGGGTCAGTCCAGCTAAACAAATCAGTTAGATAAACTGAACAATAATAACCTGCAAGGTTACAAGGTATAACAAATATCTCTAAGGGAGATAACACAATCATCTTACAAAAGATGAATCATATAATAACAAGCCTCATATCATCGGCAACTCAGAGAAACAAAGGATAGGAATATCCTAAAACAAGCCATAAAGGCAATTAACAAATACCAATGAAGGTAACACAACTTCCACAAGGTAATCGCTACATATCATGCGGCTCAAAAGACCAACATCGAAGGGCGATACCTAGGGAATATACATATCAATGAAACATCATAAAATTTGCAGGTGCTCAGTACTGTATAAACAAGGATCCATGAGCCCGAAGACTCCAAACCCAAATATCACTCGAGCGGCTCATAAAGACCTAACTCCGTAAGCGATACAATAGGGCAACAAAACCGAAGGCACAAACCCGAAGGCACAAACCTGAAGGCAACATACTCGAAGGCAACATACCCGAAGGCAACAAACCTGAAGGTGCAAACCCGAAGGCAACACACCCGAAGGCAACAAACCGTAGTGGTGAGGGTCCGGAGGCCCAGTACTGGACACCACTAACTGGCGGAATGTATCATAACTCTCAAAAAGGAATCCGAAAATGGTAACGTGAGTCCCATAACCACTCGTTCGCACTAAACGGTCTACTATCCGTCAGTTAATTTCACACTCAAAGCAGTACAAAGTTTACCTCATCTCATTGGTAAACCAGACACAAAGGTCAAAACAATCAATCGAATAGGTCGGGGACTAATTGGAAAGATAAACGCATGGATTCATGGTCCGTGTTTTACCTAACCATTTAGTCTCCCTTCCACTCCGCTCGAAGTGCGAAATTGTGTGTGCGTTTTAAATAGAATTTATGAATTGAAGAAGGAAACTTTGAATACGATTTAGAGGGATTATTCATGAAAACCCATGAATGAAGTCAAAAATAAATTCTCAAAGCCAAAGATGCAATGAAAACCACTAAGAACCAACTTGAATCGATAAAATTTGAAAAACCAATCAAAATGAGCAAAAATAGGCAAAACAGAAAAATAGGAGCAGGTCGGTCGACCGGACTTCCTGAGTCGGTTAGCTGACCTGATCCAGAGGCAGAAAAGTGCTCGGGAGTAGCAGGTCGGTCGGCCGGCCCAGGGGTTCGGTCAGCCGAACTGCAATTTTCTGCAGTTCTTGCCCTATTTCATCGAAGAGAAAACTCTTCCAAAACGCAACCGATCGAGCAATGGACCTAAGGAGCCTTAGCCAATTGATACCCCAGCTCCATTAGCTCTCCGATTTGCCACCAAAAAGATGTTCAAACATCAAAGTTAGGATCTTTAAAGAATTGAACCCAAACACTAAAAATTTGGATATTCACCAATTCAATCCAAACCAAAAGCAAGTGCATATGAACAAGTGTTAGGAATTCATACCCAACAATCAAAGATAGATATAAGCATAGATGAGAGATAAAAATCTCATCTTACATCAATAATACCAAGAGAAGTAGATGTGAGTTCAAAACTCACATTTTATCACAAAACAAAGAAGAAGAAGCTCAAACACAAGTAGGAGACTAACTACTCTTCCCTTCAACTCTACAGGCTTCAACCTAAGAATAAAACACATATTTCCCAAATTAGGTTAGGAAACTTTCTGAAATTGAAGAGGAGAAGAGTTGGAGAAGATGAAGAGGAAGCTTACCAATGGCTTCACTTTGATTTTGGAGCAAGAATTCAAGTTGCAAGAAGAAACTAGGGCTTGGAATTTCTAATTCCCATTCTCTTCCCCCATTTTCAGTTTTTAGCTTAAGTTTTTATGAAATGAATAAGTGAGTGGAGAAGAGGGACTAAGTTAGGGTTAATTAGATAGCTAGTGGGCTGAACCCAAACCCAATACCTAACTAGAAAAAGTAGCAGAATTCAACTTACTCCAAACATATCAAAGCTTATACTCAAAAAGATCGCAAATGCCATTTTGGACCAATGGAGGTGGTTTCGAGTCCCAATTCGGCCATTTGCAAAAATTACCATTTCGGACCTAAAAATCCGACTAACGACACTATATTTAAATAAAACATTTAAATATAAAATCGTTAAATATGCGGGTTGTTACACTAGTAGTGAATTCATGTTTAAATCTCTCTGAAGTGGTGTATGCACGCACATGTAATATAAAAATTTCAAATCATAGTTCATATGCTAAAAAATTTAGTAACATAGTTCATATACAAAAGCTTTTCTAAAAATTTCTTTGATATGGCAAAAAACACGAAATTCAACCGACTGAACATCTAGTTCAGTCGACCGAATGCTTTGCACATGCACAACCTATCTTGAATATTCAAACGACTGAAGTTAATGATTCAACCATATGAATTGCATGAATTTTGCAATATTTTCTTTCTGATTTGATTTTTAATCGACTCAGTCGGCGAATTATTCCATTCAGACGGTCGAATCTTCATAATAGATATATTTTAAAAATATACTTCATTTCAGCGAATAGAAACAACTGTTGATTCAAGAGTTGCTTCCATATTCTTTCATAGCTACTTTTCACGAATGATTGCAACTCTTGACTTCGATATATAGCCATGGAATCCATTGTTTTAACTTATTAATTCTGATTTTAGTTCTCATTCTTATTGTCTAATCAATCCTGCCATTTGCATTCAATATTTTCATTCTAACCACTTGTTCATTCATGTGAACTTCATTAGTGATTGAGTAAACTTCCTATCTTCACGATCTACACAATATACCACAAAGGAGAAGATTATAGGAATGGGGTACTTTATTGACTTATCGGTGGTACTTAAGAGCATACTCAGTCAGAAATAATTTTACTATTTGTATTGGAAGTCCTGTTAGGTTGCTCGGGCGGTTGAAGTCTTATTCTGTTGCTTGGATGATAGAAGTGATGTTCGGTTATTTAGCCGGTGTAATACCTCTTCCTCTAGGTCAGTTGACGGCTGCTAGTTAAATTTCAGAAGAAGTTTGGGATTGGACATAGAACGAGAAGTTCAAACCGGTATAAAAATCTCTATTGTCATTTACTTTATTATTTACTTTTATATTTATATTCCGCACTAGTAAATAGTCTAGTAATATTCTATATTGCATGATCCTTAGTCACTTTCACTTTTGAGATCTATTTGAAATAATTTAAAAGTATTATGATTTGCAAAAGCAAGTAAAATTTCAATGGCCTCTAATCTAGCCATAAAGGCAAAGGTTTCATCAAAATCTATAACATCCTCCTGATTATATGCTTGAGAAACTAACCGCGCTTTATATCTAGTGACTCTTCTTGTTCATTCATTTTATTTTTATAGACCCATTTAGTTCCTATTATAGTTTTTTTTTTCAGGTCTTAGAATTAATTCCCAAACATCATTTCTGGTAAACTGATCAAGTTCTTCTTGCACAACAAGAATCCATGAATCATCTAATGATGCTTCCTTTGGGTTTTTAGGTTCATTAGTTGAGATAAAGGCAACATTACCCATTTTATTTAATTATTTCTTGTTTTTACGACTGACTCTATATTTTATACAATATTCTATATAGGATGATGTTTCAAATATTATGTCTGTTGATACGCGAAGATTTTGATCAATGACAATGTGCTTTAACAAACAAGGAAGAAATATATGCAAATGTTAATGGAAGATAGATGAAGACCAAACAAACTTAAAGTATGTTTTTACATATGTCATTAGTGTAGATGTATTGTTAAAATCTATCCTCAAGAAGCTTGCACGAACACTAGAAAATTTTTATAAACTTCATTTTTCAATTAAGTTTTAACTATACAGGTTTTATGAGTTCAGTCGACTGAACAGGAACAGTCAGTCGACTGAAATTGGAACAAATTTATACACATGCACAGTTTCAATCGACTGAATTTCCTGCACAGTCGACTGAATTTGGTCCCGAAAATTTTACTTCATATTTTCAGTTGACTGAATTCCCTGCTCAGTCGACTGATTTTGAACCTGCGAATTTTCTCTGGAAAGACACCTTCTTCCTCCCAAGAGTTGCAACCATTCATTAATGGAAATGGAAGCATCTCTTGTTTGCAACCTTTGACAACATATGCATCTCTTCTACAATTATATATACATGATTCTAACATCATTTAATTCACCGAATTCTCTTGCTTTAATCTAACTATTCTCTTGTTCATAGTTTTTAGATATTCTCAAAGCAATCACTAATCTATTGCTTGAATCATTGTTTTTGTTTATAACATTCTTTTGATTCATAGCAATTCACATTTCCTAAATCTTCACAAACACATTGCATACTCTCGAGGATAAGATTATAGGAATATTGTACTACATTAGACTCATTAGTGTTGACAAGAACACAACAAGTCAAATATTGTATTTTAGTAATTGAGTTGAAGTCCTCTTCGGTAGTTGAGGCAAGAAATCCCGTTCGGTTGTTCGGGTAAGTTGTAAACCTATTCCTCCGGGTGAAGTGGGGGTGTTAGTTAGTGAAATTCCTAAGTGAAGCTTAGAGACTGGACGTAGGACGAGAGGTCCGAACTAGTATAAAATCCTGGTGTTTCCTTGCATTTACCTACTTTATCTACCTAGACTATTCTGTTATTCCATATTCCACGATCCTACCACATAGCCTCCTCTTTCAATTGGTATCAAAGCCAGGTTGTCCTATAACCATAACACCGTTATTAGACATATTGATAATATGGAAAATAATGCAAGTACAAGCACAACATCTGCCTATAGTTCTACATTTGCGGAAGGACAATCTACCCAAAGACCTCCTCTATTCAATGGACTAAACTATAACTATTGGGCTACAAGGATGATAATTTATATGCAAGCAACAAGTTTCGAAGCCTGGAATGCTACTCAAGCAGAGTTCGTTGTACCCACAACTGATTATCCTACATGGACACAAATTCAAAAGAATGAAGCTAGTGCAAATGCCAAAGCTATGAATATGCTATTTTACGCCCTGGATAGAAATGAATTCAAACGTTTTAGCATATGTACTACTGCATATCAGATATGGGAAACACTTAAAGTCATACATGAAGGCACAAACAAGGTTAAGCAAACAAAGATATCCATGCTGAAGAATCGATTCCAAAATTTTAGAATGCGACAAAATGAATCCATCAATGACATGTACTCAAAATTTCAAGATATTCATCATGCTCTAATCGGACTAGGAGAAAGATACACGGACTTTGATATTGTGTCTAAAGTTCTAAGTTCACTCACTGATGAATGGGACAGAAAAGTACTAGCAATCGAGGAAGCAAATGATCTATCTACAATGAAACCAGAAGAATTGATTGAAAATCTTATGTCATATGAAGTAAATATGCAAGCTAAAAAGGATCAAGCTCAAGAAAGAAAGAATGTTGCTTTTCATGTGGAAAAAGAAGAATCAGAGTCTGAAGATGAGGATCTAGCATTTATAGCCAAAAATTTCAAGAAATTCTTAAAGTATAGGAAAGGAAACAAAAACGGATTCAAAAAGAATTTCTTGAACAAACCTTCATCCTCAAATATAGAATGCTTCAATTGTCATAAGAAAGGACACATGCAAAAAGATTGTCAAGAACAAATGAAGGAAAATCAGAAAAACTTCAACAATAAAAACAAGAAGGATAAATTCAAAAAGAAGGCATTTTCTATAACGTGGGACGATTCAGATTCATCTTCGTCCGAAAACGACAGTGACAACGATAATGAACAGGAAAATGTATGCTTCATGGCTAAAGAATCTGAGGTAAATAATTTAACTTTCGACGATTTAATTGCAGTAAAAACTGAACTTTTAAGCATAATAAAAACTCTTAAAAAGAAACTCAAAGAAACTCGTGAAAATCAAAACAAAGCTGAATTTGAAAGAGATATGTTAAAAGATGAAAAGAAAATCTTAGAAGAAGAACTTGAAAAAGTTCAAGAATCTCATTCAAATTCGGAAACTCAATTATCACTTTTAAGTCAAGAAATTGAAACTCAAAAAATAAAGAATGATATAATTGCTTCTGAAAATCATGAGTTAAAAACTAAGATTAAGCAAGTTGAGTTAGAAAATAATAGTCTTCGAGCTAGATTAGATAAAATTACTAAAAATGTTTCTAACTTTAACAAAGGAAGAGAAAATTTATCCAAGATTTTAGAAAATTCTCAATCCTCTTCAAGTAAACATGGATTAGGATATAAAAAGGAGTCAAAAATTCCGAAAAAGAAAGATATAAATTTTAAGAGGAATATGGACTCAAAACAACAAATATTGCCAAAGAAAACTATAAAAACAAAAGTAGAAAACAAAGTAGTTAAAATTTGGGTACCAAAAACTAACAATGTATTAATAAGAAATAAATATATTAAAACATTTATGGATAATGTTCATCATAATGAAAACTATATTTATAAAAAGGATACTAAACCAAATTGGGGTTGGTTTCCTAAACTCTAACTTTTTAGGACCCTATTAAAAGGTGGGTACCAATAATTTCATATTTATTTTTCAGGTCCCACTCAAAAAGAAGAAATGGATATTAGACAGTGGTTGTTCAAAACACATGACCGGAGACAAAGATATGCTTACAAACATCACATACTTTGATGATGGCTCGGTTACCTTCGGAGACAATTCAAAAGGGTATATCATTGGAAAAGGAGATGTGAACAATTACAGTACATCAAATTTACCTTTTATAACAAATGTTTCATTAGTTGAAAATTTTAAACATAATCTACTTAGCATAAGTCAATTGTGTGACAAAGGTTTTAAATAACTTTCTCGAATAATAAATGTAGTATTTTTGATCAAAACCAAAATCTTATTTTTGAAGGAAATAGAGATAGAAATATTTATGTTTTAAATATGAACATTAATCATAATTCAAGTATGTGTTTACTTGCCAAAGATAATGATCCTTGGTTATGGCACAAAAGATTTTGTCATATAAATTTTAAAACCATTAGAAAACTCTCTAAAAATGAATTAGTAAGATGTTTACCCAGAATAAACTTTAAAATAAAAAATCTTTGTGATGATTGTCAAAAAGGAAAATTAACGAAATCATCTTTCAAATCTAAGAAAAATATTTCGACTTTACAACCATTAGAATTACTACATATGGATTTATTTGGACCAACACAAATTCAATCCATTAATAATAATCGATACGTATTTGTAATAGTTGATGATTTTTCAAGATATACATGGACTATTTTTATGAAAAATAAAAGTGACACTTTTGAGCATTTTAAAACATTTGTCAAAAGAATTCAAAACACTAAAGATTTGAAAATTAAAAATATTCGAAGCGATCATGGAGGCGAATTCAAAAATGAAGTTTTTGAAACTTGTTGCAAAAAGAAAGGAATAAATCATCATTTTTCTTTTCCTAGAACTCCTCAACAAAATGGAGTTGTAGAAAGAAAGAATAGAACATTACAAGAATGCGCAAGAACATTGTTAAATGGATGTTCTCTACCAAAACATTTTTGGGAAGAAGCCGTTGCTACTGCATGTTATGTATTAAATAGAATATCAATTAGACCATTAACTAAAAATACTTCTTATGAACTATTTAATAATAAAAAGCCAAATATATCTTATTTTAAAATATTTGGATCAAAATGTTTCATTTTAAATACAAAAGATCAACTAGGAAAATTCGATTCAAAAGCTGATGAAGGAATTTTCGTAGGATACTCAGAACGAAGCAAAGCATATCGAGTATTTAATAAACGAACAAACTTAATTGAAGAAACTTTGCATATATCTTTTGATGAAAATTTAAATAAAAATTTAAATATAAAAGATGATGAAGAATTAATAAATATAGAAGAAACAAACCTTGAAAATAATAATAATGAACTAAGATCTCCTCCTAGAATATTACGAGATCATCCAACTCAAAATATAATAGGAGAAATAAATTCTCAAGTTAGAACAAGAAATCAACTAAATCAAATGGGTCATGTAGCTTTCATTTCATCAATAGAACCTAAAAATCCAAAAGAAGCATCAAAAGATGATTATTGGATTATCGCAATGCAAGAAGAATTAAATCAATTTGAACGTAACGATGTTTGGGAATTAGTTCCCCGTCCTAATAATCAATCAGTAATTGGAACAAAATGGATTTACAAAAATAAAGTAGACGAACAAGGTAATATAACAAGGAATAAAGCAAGACTAGTAGCACAAGGGTATAATCAAGAAGAAGGTATTGATTTTGAAGAAACTTTTGCTCCCGTTGCAAGACTTGAAGCAATACGTATTCTATTAGCCTTTGCATGTTTTCACAATTTTAAACTTTATCAAATGGATGTTAAAAGTGCATTTTTAAATGGTTTTATTAAAGAAAATGTATATGCAGAACAAGCTCTGTTGTTTATACATGAAAAATATCCGGATCATGTTTTAAAATTAAAAAAGGCACTATATGGTCTTAAACAAGCACCTCGTGCTTGGTATGAAAGACTTAAAAGTTATTTATTAAACTCGGGATTTAAAATTGGAAAAGTAGATCAAACACTTTTTATTAAAAATACTACCAAAGATATTTTAATAATTCAAATATACGTAGACGATATTATTTTTGGTTCAACAAATAAAAATTTATGTAAAGAATTTTCAAATATAATGACTAATGAGTTCGAAATGTCTCATATGGGAGAATTATCATATTTTCTCGGACTTCAAATCAAACAATTAACAAATGAAATTTTTATAAACCAAGAAAAATATTGTACTAATTTAATTAAACGATTCGGCATGGAAAACACTTCTGCCAAACCTACTCCTATGAGTACAACTACACATCTCGATCGAGATGAAAATGGCAAAAGTGTAGATCAAAAATTGTTTAGAAGTATGATAGGTTCCTTACTTTACTTAACCGCTAGTAAACCTGACATAATGATGAGTGTTTGTTTATGTGCACGTTTTCAATCTGATCCTAAAGATTCACACTTAAGAGCAGTAAAACGAATAATGCGATGTCTTAAGAAAACTAAAGATTTTGGTCTTTTCTATCCAAAGGAGTGTCCATTTGTCTTATTATCATATAGTGATGCTGATTTTGGTGGATCTCGAACAGATAGAATAAGTACAAGTGGTACTTACCATTTCATTGGAAAATCACTTGTATCTTGATTTAGTAAGAAACAAAATTATGTCTCGCTTTCCACCTGCGAAGCAAAGTATATATCAGCTGCTTTAGTTTGCACTCAAGTTATATACATGCAACAAACACTTAAAGATTTTAATATAAATTTAACAAATTCTACAATATACTGTGATAATACAAGTACAATAAACTTATCTAAAATTTCGGTTAATCACTCTCGTACAAAACATATACATATTCATCACCATTTTCTACGTGACAATATCGAAAAAGGAATAATTAATATAGAACATATTTCTATCGAAAATCAAATTGCCGATATATTTACTAAACCTCTATTAGAAAACTCCTTTATAAAACTTCGACGAGAATTAGGTATAATATCCTTTAAAGATATTAATTAGAAATACATTAGAAATATTCCCACATTTCAGTCGACTAAAACAAAATATTCAGTCGACTGAATAAGAATTTGAAATATTTTCAGTTATGTTATATGTTACATATATAATTTATAGACCACACATTTTTAAAACTGAATTATTAAATAAGAATCATACATTTTAACAAAATTCTCTTTACTATTAAATCTCTATACGGTTAAAAAATCTTATTAAATTATAACCATTATTTGTTTAGTAAAATTCTACTATAAATAAATTCTTAAAAATATTTTTATTTTCATCTCGATTTTACGTATAAAATCTTAATTCAACATAAAATGTCGTCCAATAACTCCTTCTCTCCAATCAATATCACCTCATCAATTGATAACACTCCAACGTCGCCAAAACATCCCACACCAACACCAGCACATGAGCCGGTTTACAAATGGGAAAATTATCGTACTGGTTTACACCAGAATCTAAAAAGGCGAAACGCAGACTCTTTATTTCACCTGACACAAAAAGAAAGATTGATGCAATTCGTCACTTTCAATAACAACAGATAGATCTTCAACGAGAGCTATACTTCGAGCAAAAAGTCATGGCAAGACATTTGAGCTTCCTAGAGCAAATCGGTTTACGCTTCTGTGGATCAAAGAAGAACGAAGTGGATGAACCCCTACCTCGCCCTGTTAGCTCACTTGATCCGTCTTTATCTTATCGTACACCAGTCGATCCTATGAATCCTTGGACGTCTCCTAAGACTCCTCAATATAGTCCGAATTCATGGGATATAAATTACATGAAGAATGAAGGAAAGAAGACTCCAAGTCCATCCCCAAAGAAATAGTTAAATTTTGAAATATTTGTATGTTGTTACATCAATATTTTTTCAACTATTTCTTTAAATAAATTGTTTAATTTCAAAAATTAACTAAAACAACAAAAAATGCATGTTTCAATCGACTGAACGCCCCTGCTTAGTCGACTGAAAATATGACAGAAAACAAAATTTACATACTTCAGTCGACTGGAATCATCTGCACAGTCGACTACAACAGAAAATTTCAGCAAAAATTTCAGTCGACTAAATGTACTGTTCAGTCGACTGAATCTATCACAGAAAATTTCGGCCTTTGATTCAGTCGACTGAACAGTACATTCAGTCGACTGAACGCCACTTCCCAGGCAAAATTTCCCCTTTTAACCACCAGATTTTACCCTACCAATTCACTTTTTACCTCCTACAAACTTTCTTTCCCAAATTAATTTCGAAACCCTAGCCCCAAATTCCTCAAAATCAACTCAATTCTCACCCAAATGGCACCAAAAAGATCAAGAGCTTCATCCTCCGAGCCAATTGATGCTCAAATAGCACAATGGCTTTACAATGGAACCGCTGTCACTCGATGGAACAAGATGAAGAATTCCCGAATTTTCGAACATTCTTTCGTTGATTTTCAAAGCTTTCAAACCTACAACATCCAAGCGTTAACAGATCCGGCAGGTTTAACTTCTCTTTTAGATTTGAAAAGAAATGACCATGCCATTAATCATGTAATGATAAAATTATTTTATGATAATCTTAATCTTGGACACCAAACTCCAAGAAATCCATACAATAGTGTTTGGAGTATCGTGTGTGGAAATAAAGTTTGGTTTTCCTTGGATAGAATAGCACACATTTTAGAGTCTCCAAATGTCGGGAGAAAGCTAGAGGAGATAGAATTCAATCCACACATTCACGACAACATCAACCATCATTTATGGATGATAATATCAACTTTAGGGATTTTAAGTCCACCTCCCTTAGACCTATGGCGAGAATCCTCCATAAAGCCCTAATGAGAACGATTACTCCTCGCACGGGCTCGTACGAAATTGTCTACCCAAATAACTATCGAGCTCTATATGCTATTTTTGGAAATATACAACTTAATTGGGTACAGCTTATTCTTGATGAGTTTCTCACTTTCAATAATGGCAAAATGCGCACTATCTACTTTGGAGAGTACATCATGCGACTTTTCCTCGATGTCGATACGCCATTACCTGAGTCGGAGAATACAATGGTCCATCAAATTAACCACCGGACCATAAGCCTAATGCAACTCCCATCTCGACCTCCTTACATAATATTACTCACCGAATGGGAAGCAAGGCATTAAGAACAACAACAACAACCACCTCCTCAACCTCGCCACGAAGAACATCTCGAGCAAGATGATGAAATTCGTCTTGTTGGCCCAAGCTTCACTACCAACCAATCCTTCGGGATATTGTCAAGAAATCAACAAATTCTTGACACTCGTCTTAAAAAGGTAGATCATAAGCTTGACAAAATCAAAGGATTCTTCAACAAGCTTTGGGATGCATTCTCGTGCTCAAGCACCGCTACTACTTCAACATCTCGCGGCAAACGTCCGGCACCTACGTTTACATGGATGACATCCGAAGAGCATACAAGTAGCAGTGCTAGCGGGGCTAGTTGTGGCCAAGGAGGAAGAGCACATAGACCACCAACAGGAGGACCCGTCATACGTGAACCAACAGGAAGAGAAGGTTCATATAAATGGGATAGAGATGAGTGATTTTTTTGTTTTGATGTGTATTTTTAATTTTTTTAGTGGCTTGTATAAATAGCCATTTTATGCTTGTCTGTCACAACATTTTTATTTTTCTTCAGTCATGATTATGCAAATATTCTCTATGCTTCAGTGATTGTTTTGATAAATTATTACTGCTGTTAGTTCTTCCTTTTTGTCGATGACAAAGGGGGAGAAAATCTATGCTACTAACTTTGTCTTAAAGGAAAGATAGTACATACATTCAAGGGGAGAAAATAAGTAAAACGTCTCTAGAATAAATCAGTATTGTCATCAATCAAAAAGGGGGAGAATGTTGATACGCGAAGATTTTGATCAATGACAATGTGCTTTAACAAACATGGAAGAAATATATGCAAATGCTAAAGGAAGATAGATGAAGACCAAACAAACTTAAAGTATGTTTTTACATATGTCATTAGTCTAGATATATTGTTAAAATCTATCCTCAAGAAGCTTGCACGAACACTAGAAATTTTTTATAAACTTCATTTTTCAATTAAGTTTTAACTATGCAGGTTTTATGAGTTCAGTCGACTGAACAGGAACAGTCAGTCGACTGAACAGGAACAGTCAGTCGACTGAAAATGGAACAAATTTATACACATGCACAGTTTTAGTCGACTGAATTTTCTGCATAGTCGACTGAATTTGGTCCCGAAAATTTTACTTTATATTTTCAGTTGACTGAATTTCCTACTCAGTCGACTGAATTTGAACCTACGAATTTTCTCTGAAAAGACACCTTCTTCCTCCCAAGAGTTGCAACCATTCATTAATGGAAATGGAAGCATCTCTTGTTTGCAACCTTTGACAACATATGCATCTCTTCTACAAGTATATATACATGATTCTAACATCATTTAATTCACTGAATTCTCTTGCTTTAATCTAACTATTCTCTTGTTCATATTTTCTAAATATTATCAAAGCAATCACTAATCTATTGCTTGAATCATTGTTTTTGTTTATAACATTCTTTTGATTCATAGCAATTCACATTTCCTAAATCTTCACAAACACATTGCATACTCTTGAGGATAAGATTATAGGAATATTGTACTACATTAGATTCATTAGTGTTGACAAGAACACAACAAGTCAAATATTGTATTTTAGTAATTGAGTTGAAGTCCTCTTCGGTAGTTGAGGCAAGAAATCCCGTTCGGTTGTTCGGGTAAGTTGTAAACCTATTCCTCCGGGTGAAGTGAGGGTGTTAGTTAGTGAAATTCCTAAGTGAAGCTTAGGGACTGGATGTAGGACGAGAGGTCCGAACCAGTATAAAATCCTGTTGTCTCCTTGCATTTACCTACTTTATCTACCTAGACTATTCCGTTATTCCATATTACACTATCCTACCACATAGCCTCCTCTTTCAATGTCCTTTGTTTGGATATGAGTTTTTGGAGTTATCATTATTTTCATTCTTAATTGGTTTCATTATTCCCATTTCGATTCATATTTTCTTCTTCATTAATACTGGCATTATTTACTTTAAAGTTTTCATCAAATGAAACATGTAATATTTCCTCAATGGTGTTAGTTCTGTTGTTAAAAACTCTATAAGCTTTGCTTCTATTAGAATAGCCTATAAAAATTCTTATTTGATTTAGCATTTAATTTATCTTAATTATCTTTTGTATTTAATTTAAAACATTTACTACTAAAAACTCTAAAATATGATACTTTATGTAACGACCTAGAATTTTTCCCAATTGATTTCGAAATATTTAGTTTAGTTTAAATATTGGAATATTAGTTTTATAAGCCAGATTGATTGAATTTCAAAAATAAGGGTTATTTGGATATGGAATTGTCTAAATAATTGAAATTTGGATTTAATGTGAATAAAAATGAATTTAGAAACTAATTTAAAATTTTCATAAATAAGAATGATAATATTTATCTTTTAGTTTAGAATTAAAAGTGGTTTTGAAATCATATTTAAATTCAATATAAATAAAAATGGAATAATAGACTTTTAAATTTTGATTTAAAAGTGATTTAAATGGGTTTATTATAATTCACTTTAATTGATGTGTGAAATTATCATTTCGGGACCCCGTCTTGGATTTTGATAAAACCTGTGCAATTGGGTTCAGAATAGCAAACCATCGTTTACCGTTAAATTTCATGGTGATTGGACATGTCGTTTGGTCGTACGAGCTCGAATATATAAATTAATTAAAGGAATTTATATTTATATAATCCAGTTTTTGAAAGCTAACTTTTTTATATTTCGAAATTAGGTCCTGATAATAATTCCAATGAGTTTGAAATATGGGTACTTAGTGTAGGACGCTAGGCAACATGTCTCGATTGGAGTTTGAGATTTTCGAGGCATATAAGAGCAAGATATTTTGATTTAAATAAAGTGATACACTATTTGCACCATACCCTTTACTATTCAACCCATCCCTCCACCATACTCCACATGTTTCCACTATACAACCCATACCCTTTCTCTCTATAAAATCGCTTTCAAACCAGAGAAAACGTTCCTCAATCCGAAAATCAAAATGCACCAAATCCAAGATCTACATTCGTCGAAACCAATCCGTGTAATTTCAGGCCAAGTATTCAACTAGAGAAATGTTGCCAACATCAAAATGAAGTTAGCGTATGGTTGGATTGTTTCAGATCATGACGAAGTGGTGGTAGCACCTTGATGAATAGAAGCAATTTTCTCTCCGACTGTGGCATCATCGTCGAGTCTGGGCCATTAAACTCTAAAGTAAAGTTGTAAAGGACAAAGAGGGCTAGGCATGGCTAGAGTTTAGGGAGCGAAATCACATGTGGCGACGGTGAGAGGTGGGTGTTTGCATTTGAGATTTTGAAAAAATTAGGGCAAACGGCGGTGAAACTAGGGGCGTGGCCAGTGGCATTGGGTGGAGGGGAGGCTAGGCTAGTGTGGGGCATGATGTGGCCGTGTCCGGTTAACCATGGTGGGGGGAACGAGACAAGAAGCAGAGGCATCATTAGGTTTTGGACCACGTTTGAATGAGAACAAGAAAGAAGGGTTAGATTGGAGGGATTAACATCAATTGAGGTTAATTATTTATTAAGTGTGATTGGTAAATATAATATTATTAAAGTAGAGAATCTTATAAACGTGATAACATGCTCGTTTTAGATTGGATTTGAACATAACAAATTGCAATTCGATCATATCAACTTAAACTACATTGAATTAGATTAATAGAGATCGGAGCATGTGGAATTTTAATGCTGAATTTGAACATCGTTTGGATCCAGACGAATCAGAAATGCTTCGGCGAGAAATAGAATTTTGGTGAGTTAAACGTACCTTTTTGGTTAACAAGTAATGTTATATAGTCAACAAAATTTTTTAATTGGATGTTTATATGTTGATTGTTTGGTTTTGATGAATTATCAATTTTGGAAGTGGTTAATATATAAAATCAAATTCAGGAAAACAAATTAGAGGGATCGAATAAGATTCCTCACCAATGTTGAATTATATATACACACACACACACACACACATATATATATATATATGCTGATATACACAAGTTGTAATGCAGAAGAACATGTTGGAGGGATCCAACAGGATTTCTCACCATTGTTGATTTTAATTTCAATAATATTCATTTCATAATATTAAACTTGTTATTGGCCCTATTGATTATAACACTATTATGTGTTTAAAACTTAAACCATGTAGTGATAGAAAATCAGTATCGATATTAGTTAAACATTGGGTAGCTATTGGCCTCAAATTAGTATTCTAAAAATACTATGAATTGCTATATAAGTTGGAGTTGGTTTTTGAGACAGGAAATGATTTTAAATCTGGAGTTGGGTTTCGAAAATATTTTTTTTAAAAGGATTTAATTTCTATTCTACTCCAACCTTATTATCTGTCTTTTCTAAGTCACGTAGAAATGGTTTAAAGGATTATTTTTTATATTTAATGTTGTTTTAAAGTTATTGATTGATTTTTTAACATTTTGAAAAGCTATTTTTTAAATTAATAATAATAGTATATTAAGAATGTTTTTGAAATTAATTTTATTATTTGTAATAATGTTGAAGATTTATCTGTTATTATTATTCTATTAATAATGTTTGAAATTATTAACTATTATTTTTAAGATGTTTTGAAGTTAATAGTTATTATTAATTCATAATGTTATTATTAATAATTACTATATAATAGAGTTTTGACGTAAATGATTATTATTTATTTATCAATGTTTTCGAGAATCATAAATAGAGTTTTATAAACAAATTTAGGGTTTATAAGTGGAGTTTTATAAATGGTTTTATGGATTTGTAAAGGGTTTATAAATGATTTTAGGAAAGTATAAAAAGAGTTGTAAAAATGGTTCCAGAAGTTTAAACAGTGGTCTATAAATGGCCTTTGGAAATATATAAACGAGTTTATAAATGGTTTTAGAATTGTGTAAAAAGGAAATCTTCCTCCATTTTGTGAATATACTTGTACGGTTTAGATAAGTATATGGATATTTTTTCCAAGTATTGAAAATATAGGGTTTTATGGATATATCATTGTAAAAGTGTTTTGATACAAGCATTTACGAAGTGATTATAATTAACGAAAAGATTAATTAAAGAGGTTAGTGGTTGCTTATGTGCTTTACCAATGTTGGTTTCCCTTTGGAAATAAATCCCTAAATTGAATGTTTGTTTATTTGATAGTTAAATAACCGACAATCGAATTTGGACCCTAAACGTAACTCTAGAAATATTCAGAAGAAACGCGTGAGTTATATAGCACAATCATCTCCTATTATAACGTACTATACGTATAAATCTCTTTCTTTCTTCTAGGAGTAATGATAAGGAAACCCATCCACTAACGGTTAGAAGGTGATCTCTGCTCTTATCTTTGTCTGTTTATTTCTAAAAGAACAGAGGTTGAGTTTACCGAAAACTATTGAATGTTGTTTTGAAGAGACCGAGAACGGATATGTTATTCGAAAACCACTTTGATCCAACTCAAGCGTTTTGAACTAAAGACATGCATAAGATAATGGAATTGAAGACGAAGCTTTTTAAGTGAAAGGGCTACTTGCTACTAATCCTGAGGGTGAATCCAAAATAGATGTAGTAGAAGTAGTGCATTCGGTTTGTTCATGTCCTGTACAACTTGTATGGATGAATGATGTCACTGCATTATTGCATGGAGGGTAGTGTTAGCATTCCAAGTGGGAAGTGCTATATAGCAGGTAAACGCAGCCTCAAGCCTCATCCACCGAAAAAAGAAAAAAATTATGCATGCAGCAGGGCTATGTGAGTCGCTCCCATCAGGGTATGGTCATCCCAAATCTAGATCGATTACCATCTACCAATGTATGCTTCGTAGCCCAAAGTGGGCTGATCATATTTGGCACTACTAGTCAAGTGGTAGGCCAGTCTTATGTAGCAGGGGTATAAGATATTCTTATCAGGCACCAGTGCATTTTATCTAGAGATGTACCATCAGAAGGTAGCTCCTTACCTCGTCAAAGTATAGAACATTCTCCAATATTAGCTTTATTGACTTAGTTGTGCCTAACTATGCTGAAACATGAGATGAAAGAATTTCAGCTATATTTATATTTTACTTTGACCCTTAGACAGTATTATAGTATATAAATGGATTTTCTATAGAAAATGTTTTGGTTATGATGTATAAAAACTTGTTCGTGTTTATGTGCGAGCATGGTCTTACGTGATAGCTTTATTTGAAAGATTTTTGTAAGTGTTAAATTCCATTTGAGGTGTGTTTTCTCATGCTGGCTTACCAAACTGATTCGGGTGTTTTTCCCTTTCATTGCGCGGGTCAGACTGAGCATATTTACATATTGCTTGGGATGCATTGGAGCCCAGGAGAAGAACTGGAGGCCCAAGACATATCAACATATTTCTTTGTGTTCCACTGTGTTGTCTGTTGGTTGTATTTATCAGTAATTGTAAGGACATGCGGTAATAACTGTCCAAGCTGAAATAAATTAGTGTACCCTGATTGATGTGTGTGTATTATAGTTTTTCTTTGTGCAATGATTTATTGTATATTATAGATTATTCATTATGCTGTGAGATTATGTTTGCTTGGTTTTCTTCTTTCTCTTTCTTTCTTTCGCAGCTAACAATCAGATTTTTTGGCATTCGGTTGCTCGTCATGCAAAACAGTGGACGTTTTAGTTTCAATTTTTGAGGGTCAAAAAATATGGTTCATTACACTTGGTATCAGAGCTAGCTTGAGAAAACACCTAGGCTTTGGTGGGGATTACTCCTTAGAGATAAGGTCGGTAGCACCCTAGAATGAGCTTGAGTGCATTATAGGTATGAGTGCATATTTGTTAGTGATATAAAAATATTTATATTGTGTTGATCGATCTATTAAGTTGCTTATGAATTCTGGTCAATACGAGTCACTAACCTTATTGATAGGGATCTATAAACACTTGAATAAGGCAATTCGACATAGTATAGTTTGAAATTGGGTAAATGAAATAATTTTACCTTGATTATATTTTGTATACACAAAAAATAATTGTTTAGAAATTATTATACATATATATTGTATGTTTGGTTGTTACGAAAATGATAATATTCAGCTAGTATCATTTATTGTTTGATTAGTCATGCTCACGTAGTAGAAGAACTAACTATTGTTTGCTGATTGGGTAGTCGTGCCTGACCAGTTTATGGGCATTGACTATTGTGTTAGGTTACGAGCATTTTATCCTTTTTTGCATGGGTTGGGTAGATTAATGATTGTGGGAACATTAAAAATGAACACCTTATGAATTCAAGTTCACAATTTGGCTATAAGGCACTCGATGATAAAATTGGGTTAGAATTTGATCTTAAATAAAAGTTATTAATTAAAATCCAAAACAAAAATAAACATTTGTGAAATGATTTTATATAAGAAATGTGAATTTTATGAATATGACTTACATGTATGATTTATAAATTAAAAAGATTTAAGTTGAGGATTTGAGAACCAAAAACCTCAGTGTTTGTGGAAATGGATTTTTTCAAAGGTCTTGGAAAAAATTATAATAGTATTATTTTGAAATGTTTTTGAATAAAAATATTTCAAATGAGTGTAAAAAGGAGATAAAAAGCACTGAACTCACTTCGTTTGTTGGAAAATAATTTCAGTGATGATTGTAGCACCATCGAAATTCATTTTCAAGTTTCAAGTGAACGGATGGATACCATAGAAGATTTGTTTTAGGTAAAACATATTTTGGTTTAAATCCCAAAAATATGATTTGTTGTACAAAACGCGATACATATTATATTATGTATTATTTCAATATAGAGTTGAAATAAATCCGGGTGTTTAATTTTGAAATTTTGAATTAAGAATTTTACAGATGCATGTAACTTATACATTAGAGTAGAGTGTTTTTGTATCTCTATTTGATATGTTGCTTTGTAAATTTTCATTTATTGAATATAAAATGGGATTTCCATCGATTTTGGACAGTCGGGACTTCTAAATTGGACAAAGAATTTGAGCTAACTGTTGGAGAAAATACAAGAAAATAAGTTTTGCTAACTTATAAATTTAAAGAAAATAGCGAGGAAAAGGTAAATATTGAATTTGTCAGGTGTTATGCGTAAGTAAGATGTAGGTACTTAGAAGAAAAAGCTAATTTGGTGCTTTTGGTTTCACGAGTAGAGTGGTTGCCTGACAAATAGGTACGTGTTTATATTGTTGGTTGATTGATGATTTTGTGACCAGACGCTTGGCTTTTGTTTTCTTTTGGTTAATTTGAATTTGTGATGACGATTTTGTAGTTGTACAGATCTAGCAACGTAAAGGAGACGGTGCAGAAATTTTATGTAAATTTATAGAGGGAGGAAATTCGATAACAAGTTTCGCTACATTGATTTTTGAAGAATTAAAAGGACTGTAGCATTTTTCTTACCCTGATAATTTCGGGGACAAAATTCTTTGAAGAGGAAAGAATGTAATGACCCAGGATTTAGTCAATTTATTTTGAAATATTTAATTACTTTAAATATTAGAATATTAGTTTTATAAGTCAAATGGCTTGAATTTTAAAAATAAGGGTTATCTAAATATGGAATTGTTTAAATAATCGAATCTTGGACTTAATGTGAATAAAAACGAATTTTCAAAACTTATTTAAATTTTTTCTATTTAAGAATGATAATATTTAAATTTTAATTTAGAATTAATAGGGGTTTTAAAATTTTATTTAAATTCAATATAAATGAGAATGGAATAATATACTTTTAAAATTATATTAAAAAGTGATATAAACGGGTAATTAATATGTGAAATTATCATTTTGAGACACTATCTCGGATATTAACCTAACCAGTGCCATTAGGTTCAGAATAGCAAAATATTGTATGCGTCGAATTTTGTAGTGATTGAACGTACCGTTTCGTCCTGCGAGCTCAAACATAGAAATTAATTCAAGGAATTCAAATTTATATAATTCGATTTTGGAAAGATAACTTTTTTAATGCTTCGGAATCAGGTCCCGATAATAGTTCCATTGAGTTTGAAATAGGGGTATTTAATGTGGAACGCCAGACGACACGCCTCAGTAGGAGTCTGAGATTTTCAGGCAAATAGGAGCTAGATACTTTGACTTAAATAAAGTGATATACTATAAACCATACCCTTTTACTATGCAACCCTACCCTCCACCATACGCCCCAAGTTTCCATTATACCCTTTCTCCCTGTAAAATCGCATTCAAACCAGAGAAAATGTTTCTCAATTCAAAAATCAAAATTACATTCATCGGGACCAATCCGTGCAATTTCAGGCTAAGAGTTCAACTAGAGAAATGTGGCCAATGTCGAAATGAAGTTAGTGTATGGGTGGATCATTTCAGATCGCAAAGAGGCAGTAGCAGTGCCTCGATGAATGGCAGTGGCATTTTTCTCCAATTGCGACGTCGTCGTCGAGTGTGGGCTCTTAGACTCTGAAGAAAAGTCCTAGTGGGCGAAGAGGGCTTGGCACGCTCGAAGTTTGGTGGCGCAAAATCGCTTGTGGCGGCGGTGAGAGGCTGGTGTTTGCGTTCGTCGTTTTAGGAAAATTAAAGCGAACGGCAGCGAGACTAAGGGCGTGGCCATTGGCTTGGGAGGAGGGGAGGCCAGGCTGGCATAGGGCACGATGCGGCGGTGTCCAGTTAACCGTGGTAGCAGCAGCAAGGCAAGAATAATGATTTATTTATACGGTTTTGGAAATGAATTATTATTATTTGTAATAATGTCTAAAATTTATTTAATTTTATTATTTTATTAATAATGTTTGAAATTATTAACTATTATTTTTAAGATGTTTTAAAGTTGATAATTATTATTAATTCATAATGTTATTGTTAATAATTACTATTATATGATAGTGTTTTCAAGTAAATGATTATTATTTATTTATAAATGTTTTCGAGATTTATAAATTGAGATTTATAAACAGATTTGGGGTTTATAAAAGGAGTTTTATAAATGGTTTTATGGACTTACAATGGGTTTATAAATGATTTTAGGAATGTGTAGAAAGGGTTTTTAAAATGGTTCCAGATATTTATAAAATGGTCTATAAATGGCTTTAGAATTATATAAAGGATTTTATAAATGGTTTTACAATTTTGTAAAAAGGAAATCTTCCTCCGTTTTGTGAATATACATATATGGTTGAGATAAGTATATGGATATTTTTTTCCAAGTATTGAAAATATAGAGATTTGTGGATATATCTTCGTAAAAATATTTTGAAACAAGTATTTACAAAGTGATCTTAATTAATGAAAAGATTAATTGAAGAGGTTGGTGGTTGCATATGTGCTTAACCAATGTTGGTTTTCCTTTAGAAATATATCCCTGAATTGAATATTTTCTTATTCGATAGTTAAATAACCGACTGTCGAAATTTGGACCCCAAACATAACTTTAGAAATCTAGGAGAAACATGTAAATTATATGGCACAGCTATCTCCGACGATGATGTACTATGCGTATAAATATCATTTCATTCTCCTAGGACAAATGATAAGGAGATCCATCCACTAAAGGTTAGGAGGTGATCTCCGCTCTTATCTTTGTCTGTTTATTTCTGAAAGAATCGAGGTAGAGTTTACTAGAAACCATCGAATGTTGTTTTGAAGAGAACGGGATCTGATATTTTATTCGAAAACCGCTTTGATCTAACTCAAGCATTTCAAAGTGAAGATAACTTGAAGATGATGGAATTGAAGACAAAGTTTTTGAAGTGCAAGGGCTACTTTCTACTAATCCTTAGGGTTTAGATTTTTTTTTTTTTTATTTTCTTGTGAATTAAAGGGGCTATTTATAGAGAATTTATGAACACTATTCATCCGGGATTTCCAAACTCCGATTTACGCGCCGTAACCAGCGTTTCTAGGGTTTACCCCGCGTTCTGGACACAATGGAACAGGTTTCGGAAGCTAATTCGGACATCTGTGCGAGTTATGGCAATAAACGTTCAATTTGAATTAAACCGATTTAAACGATTTTCTAGGCGTTTTAATTTGTGCCGGACAAACGGTAAATCCAATTGACACGAAATTTGAAACCTTATAATAATATCACATTACGGATCCGATGAAACTGGTTTCGTCGAAATCCGAGACAGTTTGAAAAATGGCTATTTTAACTCGCTAAATTAATATTAAAAACAATTCGATGCGTTTCGAGCTGCTACGATCAAACGATAACTCCGATTGCTACGAAAATTGAAATCCGGTAATAACTAACTATTACGGATCCAATGGAACTAGTTTCGTCCAATTCTGAGACTGTTCAAAAATTGACTATTTTCACTAGTCGGTTTAAATATTAAAATATTCAATTTTCACAAATAAACTTTTAATTCGATTTTAAAAGTTCTAAAATATCTTTCTAACTTCAATATGATAAAATAAAATTTTACAACTCATTTACAATCATATTTAACTCAATTTTCAATTATTTCCATAATTTAACATATTAAATTATCGATTTAATTATCCAATTAAATCCAATTATTCGAAATAAAATTTACTCGACTTATAAATTTCACTTATTAATATTTAAAATAAATTAAATATTCAAATTTTAAATAATTAAAATTCTGGGTCGTTACAGCTAAAGGCAATATGAAGAGGCAACAACTGAGACAAAAATGGGCAACTGAGGGAGACATTAATTCTGTCTTTCTTCATGCTGCAATCAAGGTAAAACATACTAAGGAGCATATTACTAACATATATGACGAAGAAGGAGAATTGCACTCCAATCCCGATGCTGTTGATAAAGCTCTCCTAAAGTATTTCAAGAATTTGCTTGGTAATAATGATGATTTCATACCTTATATTGAGGAACTTTCCTAAATCCATTTACCTAAGGTGCTTCCGGAGGAATCTGTCAAACTTATTGATAAGGTTACTGATGAAGAAATTAAAGATACTCTATTTGTTATGAATAAGAATTCTAGTGGAGGCCCTGATGGCTTCAATGTCATCTTTTTTATCCATAGTTGGGACATAATCAAGAAGGATTTTCTAAAGGCAGTACATAATTTTTTTAATTCTTTCAATCTTCTTAAACAAGTGAATGCTACAAATTTAGTTCTTATACCTAAAGTCCAATCTCCCACATCTATTGCTTCCTTTAGACCCATCTCTTGTTGTAATGTTATGTACAAGTGTATTTCAAAAATCTTGGCTTCCAGACTTGTTCTAGTCCTCAACAGAATCATTTCAATTAATCATTCGTCTTTTCTACCCAAGAGAAACATCCTTGATAATATTTTGTTCTCGCATGAATTATGAAAAGGCTATGGTCGTGCTCAAGCTTCCAAAAATGCAATGCTAAAGGTCGACCTTATGAAAGCTTATGATGGTATTCACTGGACTTCTGTTGTTAGAATTATGGCCCAGATGAAATTTCCCAAAGTGTATGTGGCTTGGATATATAGCTGTATCTCCACTCCATCTTACTCAATTAAGTATAATGGCTTTACATCTGGGTTTTTCAACAGCAATCAGGGGATCAGGCAAGGGGATCCAATCTCTTCATATATTTTCATTTTAGTAATGGAAGTGCTAACTAGTATGCTGGCTACTAAATATATGCAGAGGGATATATTATACCATTCAAACTGTAAACCCCTCCAAATTACATCACTGTTATTTGCTGATGACATCATGATCTTCACAAAGCCTGATCAGAACTCAATTGAAAATATTAAAGCTACCCTTGATAATTTCTACTTCATGACTGGTTTGAAATTAAATGCAAATAAATCTCATATTATTACTTCTGGCATATCTTCTGAGGAAGCTATTAGAATAACTGGTATATCTGGGCTGCAACTGATGGATAATAGCATGAATTATCTGGGAATTCCATTATGTACATCAAGAATCACTACTAGACACTGCCTGCCCTTGTATACTAAAACCTGTAACTTAATAAACTCATGGGCAAATAGGTTTCTTTCTCAAGCTGGTAGACTTGTTCTTATCAAGTCTGTAATCTCCCCCATGATGGTATACTGGTCTAGAGTTTTTATTCTCTGCAAAAAACTGGTGAACATGGTTAGAAATGCTATGCTTAGATTTTTTTGGACATGCTCTGTTCATTCAAAAAAACTCATCCCTTGTTCTTTTGCTAAAATGGAACTTCCAAAAAAGAAAGGAGGTCTTGGAATTATCAGCTTGCATAATTGGAACAAAGCAGCTATCGGTGCACATATCAATTCTTTAATCAGTGGTGATGAATCTTTATGGGTTTATTGGACCAGAAAGTATAACTTGGGTAGTAGGAACTTCTGGACAATGCCAGTACCACAGAATTGTTGCTGGACATGGAGGTGTATACTAGGATTGAGATCTACTTTCACTCAGTTTATAAAGTATGATCTCTCTCTCAACAGTAGCATCAAATTTTGGAATGAACCCTGGATGGCTGAAGGCTTGGTCCTTGTCAGTGTTTTCTCTCCCCAGCAGATTGAACAGGAAGGCATAAGTAGAGATGCAAAAGCTACGGATTACTTGAATAAGGGCAAGCAGTTGCTCCCTTACACTAGTAACCAGGATATAAGGGCAGTTTGGAATGTTTACCAGACACAACAGTATGGTTTAGCTGAAAGAGATGAAGTTCAGTGGAATGGGAAGCAGCATACTATCTCTGAAGCATATGACCTTCTTACTAATGTGACTGGTAGATCTTCTTCAGTGTGGCACAAGGTTATATGGTCCATATCCTCTCCTGCAAGGGACAACCTGATGATGTGGAAGGTGATCATGAATGCATTATTAACTAAGAATAAAATGTTGGGTTATGGTATGAATATTGATCCACTGTGTGTCTATTGCAAGCTGCAAATTGAGTCAGTGGCACATCTGTTTTTTGAATGCAATGAATTACTTGGTCTCTGGAAGAATTTGGTTATAAGAATTGCTAATGATCATATACATGGCCTACCTGAATTTGAATGGGACCTTATTTGTAAATCTACTAGGTGGAGGAAGGAAAGAAGAACTGTTTTCTTTTTCTATCTAAAGAAGTACCTGTTTTAATTTGGGAGGAAAGAAACTTGAGAATTTTTGAAAGCAGAGGTAGGAGTATGCAACAATTATGGGAAGTGCTTAAGAAAACAATCATCTCGGGTATGAAGGAAAGCATTTTTGTTTTCAGTCCTCTCTTGGCTGAAGCTTTAGCTTGATCAATGTTGTGTTTTTGTCCCTCTTTTCCTTTCTTGTTTCTTTGTTATTTTCCGTGTCTTGTTTTTTGTTTTTCTTTGTTTTCTTGGCCATGTTTCTTAATTTTTCTTTCTGTATTTTGATGACTATGAGCTTGTTCATAGTTACTTTTCTTTTCTCAATAATCTGGTAGGGGACCAGTTAACCCCGCTTGCCTTGCAAAAAAAAAGGATCAATATGGTTTGTAAATACGTAGGATAAATGTTAATTGCTTAAGATTATATCTTAGCTTAATTTTTAAATAAATAAAAAAAAGTTTGTTTCATTTCTTTTAAATATTACTTGATATATATATATATGATTTGAAATAGAAGTTTAAAATACAATATAGCATATGGTCTTAATTCATTTAATAATAGAAGTGATTTATAATCTCTTTTATAAATCATTTAAAATTGTTAAATTTGTTATTTTCAAAATTTAAGTGTGTAGTTGTATATGTATATATGTAACTTGATTTTTAAATTGGATCTTAGGATTTAAAGCTTTGAAATTCAAAAGAATAGATACTTAAAAATAAATATTTAAAATGTTTTGGATCTTAAAAACATTTGGATAAGCTTTTATTTATAATTTGTTTTATTACATTTTCTTTACATAAGAAATTCACGTATATATTTACATAAGTATAAATAAATTAAGTAAAACCTTTAGTAACATTTAAAATAAAAAGAAAATAAAACAAAAACATGTGTTAATTCCTTAAGTGATCAAACAACATGTGTTAAGTCATAGATTAAATAAATGACAAGTGTCATTTAATTCCCTTTTTTTCTGTTAAATTATTTCAGCCTTTAGAACACTGTTTCCTCCTCTTCAATTTTATTTTCAAATTCTAAGCTAAGAAAACTTAAACAACTCTTTTTTTTTAATTTGAAATTCACTCCTCAAACCAATTCCTCAAAGTAAAACCAGAAAATCAAACATCAACTTGAATATCATTCCTCAAATCAAAAACCTGTAGATCAGTTTCTAAATCAAGGCAGAGATCATTCAAACAATTTCCTCTGTTTTGAAAGCAACCTGGAACCAATATTTGCAAAATCAAATGTCTGCATTTTTCAAAAACCAAAGAAATCAAGCCTGCATTTCTGTTCAAATATGGAAGCCTACTGCATGTAGTTTTAGACAGGGAGCAAAAGCATTTCAGTTTCAAAACATCTCAGCACTCAAGTTTTTAAAGTTTTAAAGGATTACAAAGCTTTTCAAAAATGAAGAGGCTCTGTTTTTCTGTGAAAACAGGTGAGTAACATTTTGTTTAAAAATAAATTAAGTATGATTCTGGTTGCCTGATTGTCTCTAGAAATAAGATTGCTTGTGTGTATATTTATAAGTGTATTTATGTGTATATATATGAATGTATGATGTGTGCATGTTTCTTAATGCCTGTAAATACCTCTGTTTCCAGTTTTGAGCTAAATTTTGATTTAAAATTCTTAATCTCTTGATCTAGACTTGGACAGGATTTATGATATAAACAAAAACTATTTGTTGACCCTAATTTAGTTTTAAAATTTTATGCAAATTAAAATAAAATTTAAACTTGATATGGGAACCAAAATGGACAGGAAGACTTGAGTTTGATTTAAAATTCAAATTCTCTAATTCATTAACTTAAGTTTGTGATCTGAAACCTGATATGAAAACATGATTTTTAAAACCAAAATCATAATTTTTAACATTGAATCTAAGGAGCAGTTCTAGTTGATCAAAAAAGGGGGTTTTGGGTTACCTCTGGCAATAAAGTAGCTTGGGATTGGCAGGGTTCATACTAGAGGAAGAAGAGTGATCTGGAACTTTGGCAAAAATGTCATATGGTGGATCAAGACGATGTGGTGGCGGTAGGAGGTCGTTCTTGCCCGTAACCCTAATTTTTGGGGTTGGTTTTAGCGTATTCGTTCATCATCTCTGGTGGATCGAGCTCCACCATAGTTTGGGAATTGATTGAGGGGTTGGAAAAGAAGATGTGGCCGGAGGCATTGCCGCACTGACGATCGAAGTTTCGTAAACGTAGATGTTCCAGGTTTGGAAGTGGGTTCCAGTTTGGGTTCTTATGCTCGATTTTGATTTTGAGGTATTGGTTGAGTTCTGATAGTCGTAGACTGATCTGGAGATGATCGTTGGTTTGTTAAATCATCGTGGATGATCGGAGAGGGGTGGCTGGTCTATGCATATGCACAGTGCATATCTGGTTCTGATGAAGCCTGGTTGAAGCAAGTGATGAATACTCGAGTTTTTCACGAGTGGTTTCAGGTTTTTGCTCGAAGTCATTTGAAGATTGACTCGAAGTATTTGGGGGGGGGGAACTCGGGTCAATTAGTTATTACAGGTTTATTTTAAAACCTGTCAGTGTTCCAAATTTTAAAATGAAATTTTAAAATTTGAAAGCCAAATTTAAGAAAAGTTTTAAATCAAGTTTTTAAGCTTGGTTTCAATTAAGATTTGGTATCGTGGTTTTAAAATAAATAAGTTTTATAAAAAAAATGAAATGTTTTTAACAACTTCAAATTTGTTAAATTATTTTACAAAAGGGTTTTAAAATCTAAAAATAAAGATTTAAACAGGGTTTTAAATCTAAGTTTAAAATCTGGATTCAAAAATGAATTTGAATCCTAGTTTGAAATAAAATAAAGTTTTTCTTAATTTAAAATGTTTTAAAACAACTTTGAATATTTAAAGTGTATTTTGAATTGATTTAAACTGAATATGGTTTTAAAACTATTTTAAATTCCCTTTAGAAGATAAGTATTTCTTTAACATGTAATTAAAAGGTTTTTGAATTGTTAAACTTTGTTAAAGTTCAAATTGTTTTCATTTTAAATCTTAAATTTATAATGGAATTTAATAGTAAATTTAAAAGCAAATTGCTTTTAAAATACTTTGTTAAGGATAATTAAATCATTAATAAGATTAAGGTTTATCTCAAAGTTAATTAGGACTTAATGATTTATAATTCATTAAATTATTAAGGTAATTAAGATGGATAATTAATTAATTTAATTAATAAATGATTTGGGTTAATTAATTAAGTAATTAAGGGTTTAATTTAATTAATTAAAGAATTAAGTAAGTTAATTAAGATTAGTTAATTTGTAATTAAGAAATCATTAATTAGATAAGATTTGATTTAAATTAGTGATTTGAAATTTATTAATCAAGTAATTAACAATTAATTAAGTTATAGATTAACACTTAATTAATTAAATAATCAGAGATTAATTAATGGGTTATTATAGATAAATTAATTTGTAATTAATAATGATTAATCTCAGTTAATTACTTTAGAGAAGTAATTAAAGATTTGTTAATGGTTAATGAAGGTCAGTAACTTAGGATTATTTAATAATTAATTAATGTAATTAATTTTAATAATTAATTAGATTAATTAATTTAAAGATAATCATTTGTGAATTGTTTAAGTGTAATTACTTAATGGAAGTAATTAAGAAATTAATTACTAATTGTAATTAATTAAGTTTATTTTGATTAGTTTAAGTTAATTAATTAAGTTTAATTAATTTAAGATAATCACTGGATAATTTAGGAAGTAATTACTCAATGTAATTAATGAAGAATAATTACTTAGTGAAGTAATTAAGAAGATAGTTACTGGATGTAATTAAATTGAAGGATAATTAGGTAATGGAAGAGATTCGAAAATTAATTACATTATATATATGAAGAATAATTACTTAGTGGAAGTAATTAATAATTAATTACTTAGTGTAATTAATTAAGAATTGATTAATAAAGTTTTTTTGAAGATAATTAAGAGATGTAATTAATTAAGGGTAATTAATTACTTAATGAGATTAATCTAGGGTGATTGATAAATATAATTAACTAAAGATTAATTATTAAAGATAATTAATTAGGGAGTAATTAATTTATCTAATGAAGTAATTAAGGATAGTTAATTACTGAATGTGATTAATCAAGAGTGATTAATCAATATGGTTTAATTAATGATTAATTACCTAATGTAATTAATTCAAATAGGGTAATTATAAATAAAAATAATTAGGGATCATTAATTAATATAATGATGTGATTAAGGATTGATTAGTTAGAACAATAAATCAATGAAGGAATTAATTAATGTAATTAATTGAGGATTAATGTAATTAATTATAGTTAATTAATTAATGAAGTAATTAAAGGTTAATTACTTAATTTGGTTTAGAATAATTAATTTGTGAAATTAATTAAAGGTAATTACTTGAATATAATTAAAGGATAATTAATCAAGAGTGATTAATTAAGGTGATTAATTAGAGGGTAATTAGTTAATTGATTTGTAATTAATTAACGGTTATGTAAGCAAGATTTATATTGATGAAGTAATTAATTTAATTTATTTTAAATTAATTAGGGATGAAGTAATTAATTTAATTCATTTTAAATTAATTATAGATAGTGATTAATCCTTGCTTATGTATGGATGAAAGATATTCATTGCCAGAATGGTTTGAGATCTCAGATATGAGATAAGTGATGCTGTGTGATATGGATGCTTTGGTTGCATTTTGATGATAATATGAATTATCAATTTGTGATGATAATATGAATTATCTGTTTGTGATGTTAATATGGTTTATCTGTTTATGATGATAGTGTTGATTATCTATTATGATATGTGAATTATCTATCTCTGTGTATATAGATAATAGAATTGAATTATTTTAACCTTAAAACAACTTGGACCTAAAAGATGGCATTTTGGATTTCGATGCGACCGGGATCAGGTTTCCAGATTTCGATATTCGAAAACCACATCGATCCAAATTAACGATAGGTCGTGAATCTCAAGTGAAGATGAAGATTCAGAGTGCAAGGGTTATCATCATTAACTCTGAGGGTGATTCCAAAATGAGTGTAACGAGATAATGCCTTCGGTTTCGTTCGAACCCGGAACGAACTTGTATGGATTGAATGCTTTCAGAACATCGTCAAGCGGACAATGAGCATTCTAAGAGATGTGTTCTCTAAAGGTAATCGTAGCCTCAAGCCTCATCAACCGAGAATGGCTAAAACAGGGGAGGTGCAGCAAGGTTAAGTGGGTCATGCCCAAGTAGGATGAGATGAACCCATGTCTAGAAGTCCCTTTATATTCGGCTGTGTGAGGCAGTTGATTGCAACAACTGTCGGGGTTGTCTTGTTCGGGACTGTCTAGTAAGGGATGGTTCCGGCCTTGTGTTGCAGGAGATTTAGGATGGATCCTCAGTACGGTGATCTAGGCCATGTACTGTGACGGGCGGTACCCCAGTAGCCCTGCCATTGTATGGAATCCAATCTCCAATGAGCGCCGTACGTTTTGATTGTGCCCAACTATGTTGGAACGTGAGATGTAAGCATTCCAGCTATTTCTGTATTTTATATGAAAACCCTAGACACTATTATAATATCACCGGATTTCCTATCATATGTTTTGGTTAGCGCAAGGTAAAAACTTACCCATGTTTATATGTGGGAAGTCTTACGTGATACCTTTGTTTTCAAAGGATTTTTAAAGTTAAATAACCTTAACATGTTACTCACACCAGACCCATGTTTGACCCGGAGTTTATTTCTGTTTTTCTTAAACTCTTGGGTACTCAAATTTTTACGAGTAGCCAAGCAGGTTAGCTTTGAAAAATTGTGGAGGAGCAATGGAGCAGGAGGCTTCAGCGTTATAGATATGTATAGTGTTCCACTGTGTTTGGTATCTCTGAGTTATTTGTTGATGTTGTATTTGAGTTGTAATAACTAGATAGGTGTATATAACTGTCTAGTATGAAATGTGTAATCTATGTAACTCTGTTTGATGTTGTATACTATGTATTATCTTATGTTATTAATATAATTTATTCGTTCCACTGTAGAGATTCTGATGTTGTTTCTTTCTTTTTTCTCTATTTTTCTCTTTTCTATCCCTTTCTCTCTTAATGATGATGCGACTTTCTGTGGAGAGAAAGTCGGATCGTCACACTGAGGGTATGGATCGGCATTTCTGGGCCGATCGACATATGCCTTTTCTAGGGCGATCGGCATACGCCTTTTCTGGAGTGGTCGGCATATGCCTTTTCTTGGGCGATCGGCATATGCCTTTTCTGGAACGATCGACCAAATTTCCTTCAGAGGAGAGTCGGCCTTTATTCAACTCGAGTGCAAACTTCAACGTCCAATCCCCAGCTTGTGTACATCAGTGAATCCAATCTACGGCTATCAGCTTCCTTTAGATTTCTCTCAAATCTGAGTAGAATAGGAAGTTTTCTAGTAGACAATTGGATCTATCTCGCGAATATGGTAATCCACTAGTAGACGATGAGATCAAATCAAGCCGAGGATTCAATTCTCAAGGAAAGCACTAAAATGTTAGCACTAGAATTGGTCACTAACACCTTTAAGAGAGATTGTATACAGACATTAATGAAGAAAGTAAATTGAACAGAGGATAATATGTAGATTTAAATGCATAAAGTACGAACACCAGATTTATAGTGGTTCGGCGTAATTGCCTACGTCCACTTTGAGGTTAATCTTTATTGCTTTTCTCGATAATCGATTACAGGTACAATCCATATACCCACTACATTGAATACAATTGCTTAAGAAAAAAGATAAGTCTTGAATGCGGCAGAGTCTCCCCGGTGTTCTCGAAAATAGGTCCACTGTGCCCCAGCCCTTTATTTATAGATGAAGATGGGTTGGACTTCCCTCATGGGCTTAGGAACAAGGTACCTCGGCCTATAGTAGGTGACTTCTGTGCAACGGGCCAGGCAGGCCAAACACTCTTGCTTTGCCTTAGGCCTGACCACTTGCTAACACCTCCAGCCTGCACCGTGGCAGGGATGCCGAAACATGTCGATTGCATCAAACTCTTATACCTTCAGGATCTTTTTGGTCAGAATCTTGTCTTGTGCTAATAATAATATCTTCACCTGTCGTTTTGTAGCTGGCCCAAGGTGCAGGGTAACAGATATGTGAAATAATTGGCTGGAATGGAATAGATTAAGTAACATGGACATTTGTCCTGGGTAGCGATTCTTGGATATTATTCTGTAATAAGTAATTGACTTAAAACAGTTAAGAACTCATAGGAAGGTACGAGTACCCTGGTTTGCAAATAAGTTTTATAACTTAGTATTTCATGTTATTTGGATTTACTCATGCTGGTTTCCAGCCTGACCCGGGTGTTACTTTGTTGTAATGCTTGGGTGAGACCGAGTATTACAGATTTTCAAGTAAGGACGTTTTGGAGCCAGGAGGCAAGCTGGATGGCAGGAACGTATGGAGTGTTTCCGCTGTGATATATTGTTGTTTATCTGGGACATGTGATTTTAGCTGTCCGGTGTTTGTGTAAAGGTTGTAACTCTGATGTAAATAAATGTAAATTATCAGATACAGATTTCTTTTGTATAACTATCATTATTTGATATTATATTTTGATCCGCTGCGAATGTGAGATTCTGTGTTTTGTCTTCTGTTTCTTCTTCTTCCTCTTTTCTTCTTTTCCTAACTATCTGGAATTTTTAGGATCAAAAATTCTGGGTCGTTACATTTGGTATCAGAGCCAGGTTGAGGGAGAACCTTGGCTCTGGTGGGTGTACTCATTAAGGATAGGGTTAATGGTACCCTATATATATAGACACACACACACACACATAAACGTATTTATATGAGAGCCTACTTGTTATTTTCTTATATAAAGATTTTAAAAATGGTTTTAATGAATGATTTTTATAAAAGCTTATATTTTATATATAAAGCAATAATTGGTTGTTGGATACTGAAATTGAATAAGAATTAAGTGATATATATATATATATATATATATATATATATCAAAATGGGAATTAAATAGAATGAATTATACAAATAAGATGAACTAGAATTGGTTTCAAACCAGAATATGGAATGGTTATTGTGTTTAACAATGGGATGTTTGTTTCTAGTAAACATTGATAAAAAATGTTTTAAGGAACTAACAATTTAAATAAGTAAGACTTGTAAATTAAAATGGTTTTAAATTGTGAGGTTTTAAAACCTAAGTCTGGAAATATTTGAAATTGTTTTGAAATGTTAAAAGAAATAATAATTAATATTATTCAGAATATTTTTGAATGTAATCTTATTTTAAAATAAGAAGTTGTTTGTAAACTTTAAAAGAATCTGTTTTGAATTAAAACCAAAGGTGGTTTAAATTTTAAAATATGGCTTGGTGGGCCAAGAAGTAAATTTGTATATATGTGTGGATATGCATAATATCAAAGATGATTGAAATAAACTCTAAGGTATGGAGTTTTGATTTTTCCTAGAGTGTGATTTAAAACCCATACTGAAATAAGTCTTTGAACTTATAAAAAATATTGATAGAAATTTAAAATTTGAAATGAAGAATTCAAATTTGAGTAAGGTTAAAAGGATTAAATTGAATTTAACTTAGGGAAAGTTAAATAAGTCTGAAATGAACAACCTGAAATGGAAATTTCAAGATGAAATTGAGATTTAACTTAAGGAAGTTAAATGGGTTGATTTGGAAGGGAGTTATATAAGATCTCAAACGGGTTTGAGTTCTGGGAACGTGTGATGGATGCTATATCATCCTGTTGTTCTATATGAAACTGTGAAATGGAAGATTTGGAATGAATTAAGAAATGGATTGGAATAATATATATATATCCATTGCAGATATAAATAGAAAATGAAATCACTTTGAATTTAAGATTTAAATGTTTAAAGGGTAACATACAAATTTAAATTGTTAAGGATTAGTTTCAAGGTTGAAATTGAGTAATAAATTGGATTTCAAAGATTAGATTGTTTAAAAAGGGTTTGAATTATTATTTGAACCTAGAAATAAGTTTATGAAGAAGTAAAGGTAATTTAAAATGGAAATTTGAAATTTGGACTCAGTATTAAATTGTTAGGCTGTTAAATTAAAAAGTAAAGGTCAGATTGATTTAAAGAGATTAAATCAAAATTTGAAATTTAACTCGAATTTATATAATTTGAGATAGTTTAAAGTGAAATGGAAATTGAAAATTAGTCCAAATTGAAATTTGATTTGAATGATTTGGAATTGTGATTAAAGTTGAATATTTTAAATTCAAATGGAATTTGATTTGAATTTGGAAATAAATCAAGGCTAATTCAACTTGAATTGGGATTGAATCCATTTATTGGAATGAGAAATTTATTGAAATGGAGATTGGAAAGTTGAACAGTTTGGCTCTGGACTATTTTCAAATAAATTATTTTAATATACTCTTTCTTAAATCTATTTTTCTAAGCTATTTACTATATACAACCTTTCTTTTTAAGGCCAAATTATTTTACACTAATTTTACAATTATTTTTGAAATTGTTAACTATTCTTTAACAAGTTTTCAACTACTTTATAACTAATTGCTATTTTATAACTATTTTGCAATTGCCTAAATATTCTATAACTATTTAACTATTTTCCAACTATTTTATAATTACTTAACTATTTTACAGCTAATTTACAAACTAATAATTTTTTTTTCAAATACTTAGCTATTTTTAATTTTTCAAGCTATTTTCTAAATTTAAGCTGGAACAAGATGAATGTGAATAGAAAAAGAGGATTGGTTTAGCTGATAATCAATGAAGATTAATACGTAGGATGTACTTATATTATTCTATTCGCATAACGATTTGATCCAGATTCGAGCATAGAATTACGAGATAGTATATCGATCCGAGTTGCGATTTTTCACTTGATTTTCGATGGCGAACCTGGATATCGATTATTGATTGGTCCTGGAAATTCTCTATCATAGTTATGGCTATGCAAGGAGATTGACGGTTTTTGATCAAGAAACAAGATTTGAGTCCGCACTAGGAAGTCGGGTGGACGACACTAGTTCGGAAGAGAAATTGTGTGATCCAGTAAGCGATTAGATTAGTATCGCGTATGAATAATATGAGTACATCATACGGTTTGGAATGAAATTGATATTGAATTTTTTTATAAGAACTATAAAATGATTTTTGAAATGAAAAGTATATTTTTTTGGAAAATATGATGAATAAAGAGTGGAAATTGGATATTTCTATGGTTTAAATTTACTTTATGGAAGTAAGTAAGATGGTAAATAACTTGATAAAGTAATCAAACTTGAATATTGATTTGGCATAAACAAAGTTATGTATATATTTTTGATAAACTCCCCTTGTTGAATCTATTGCTAGAAGAAAAGGGTTTTTGAAAGTATTTGAAGTATTAAAAAAGAATTTATACAAGTATGAAGTAATCCAAAGATTTTTAAAGTTATATATATCTATATATATAAAGGATTTTATGAGAATGATTTTGAGGAAAGGTTTTTAGAACCTATGGATTTTGGAAAGGCTTTTGATTTTTAGGGAAAAATCAATTTTGGAAATTTGGAATGCCTAGTTTGAGAATTATCGATTTTGTGATAATCGATTTTGAGAAAAGGAGATTTATATGGGATTCATACTAGGTGTATGATTTGGAAAATACTATATGTGTATAGTATAAAGTTTTTTGAGAATGGCTTTGGGGAAAAAGGCGCTCCCTTGAATGAACTTTTTAGGAGTACCATAGTTTGGTACTGTCTTGAGCCCCAAGGGGGAGGCTCTAAAGTGGATCCTGTAAGAAAGTCCGGACAAACTGAAGTTCCTGAGGATTATTGGGTAGCGAAAGTCGAGGACGCTGATGCTTAGAGTGGCATTTGGGTTATGCTGCGACGGCAGTGTAACTCAATATCGGTGCGATCTACTGTGGACCATAGCGGAAATCGTATGGAGGTGAGTGTCAACAGTCTATGCTTGATTTTGCCAGGATGGCAACGTAACATCGGTAGACTGCAATCTATGGTCGAGTGGAGAAGTTTCATTTTTTTGGCAGCGAAATTCGATAGCGCTGATGCCTATAGTTACATGGGTTTTTGTCGTGATGGCAACGAAACCTCGGGTGTAGCTGCGATCTGTAGCGGGTTTCATGGTGTAATTGAGGGGTGCAGAGGCCTACAATTATCTATGATTTTGTCGGGATGGCGACGTAATCATTAGGTTACTTGCGACCATGGAGGGGGTGATGATTTCCACAGCATTCTCACCAAAGATGTTCCCTCTATTTTCAAAGATGTTTTCTATATTTTCACCAATATATTTTCCAAGTATTTTCACTGGGTGTTGAAACAAGTACTTATAGATTTTCAGTCCTACGCCTGATCAACGTATGACCGAATTTCTATAGGAACGAGGATGGACTTGTCGAGACATCGAGTTATAAAAAGTATTTTTATAAAACTATTTTTGTAATATTATATAGATTTTAAAGAATTTTAAAAGCGATCAAAGAATAATTTTTCTGATAATAAGCATTTTAATAAATTCTGGCTTCGTTCCTTTTCGAGAACGAAAAGATTCAAAGGGGGAGGAATGTGATAACCCGGGATTTGAACATCTGTTAATTGGATAATTAACTGATTTTATACTATTGTGATACCGATTTCATTTGGTTAAACAAATAAAATTTGATAAATAAATATGTAAATGGATATATGCAAAAATTATCATATGATAGCTATTTTATTTTTATACATGCATTTATGAATATAAATGATACTTGGATTAGAAAATTAAAAGTAATATCTTGAGAATAAAATTACAACTAGTATGTATAGATATTTGGTTATTAATTAAGTATATAATTGGATTTCATATTTTTTTTTCCTTTTTAAAGTTACATAAGTATAAATAAAGAAGAAATGTGTTAATGGGAATATATAAACATAAAACACTAGTGATAAAATTAAGTCAAATTATAAACATAAATAAATAAATACATAATTCATATTAATAAAAAAAATTAAGTAAAATAAAATTTAAGTTTAGACACTTGTAAACATTTAATTATTGCTTTTGACAATTGTAAAGTATGACAACATGTGTAAACTTTGTATCATGCAAAAATTAACAAATGGCAATATAGCCTTTTCTTTTAAAAATTAATTTAATAACATGAATTAGTGAGAAAACTGGTTTCCAACTAAAACTTCTCAATCCTCATCTTTCTTTTATAGCTAAAAATAAATAAATAAATCAAATATCAACAACCTCATCCTAAACCAGAATCAAACTGTTTCAACCTGATTCAAAGAGCAACTCATTAAGAAAATCATCAAACAAGCTTCATATCAGATCAACAATCAAATAATAATTCAAAAATCAAGCAGCGGTTTCAAAATTTTCCTCCAGACTTTCTCTGTTCTTTCTACTTTCATTTGCAGGTGAGTAAACATCACCTTCTGCCAAACTTATTTTTATTTATCTTGATGATTGTGATAAAGTTTTTTTAGTTAGGTTGTGGCATGGTAGCATTGATAGAATAAAGCTCTTGCATGTATATAAATTTTTTATTACAGTGAATATATGTATATAGCCTATTCCTCTGTATATTCAAAAACAGTGAGTAAATATATATACATATTTAAAAGCTTAAACTGGATTAATATTGTAATGCATGTGTTAATTCTGTAACTAAGGATGTAGGTATGGATTTCATGGTTGAATTTAAACAGGATTATAGTTTAAAGTTGCAATATATATGAGTATGTTATATTTTCAATCCTGTTCATGAACTATAGACTCAAGAACAACTAAAAATTCAAATTCTCTGTGTACAATTGTATTTAGGCTTTAATTCCTGAAAAAATGTTGATAACAATGTAATATCAAGTCTAAAAATGGTTGCCCGAATTTTTGTTTAGTAATTAACTCAAAAATGAGAAATAACATTAAGAAAAATTTTATAAGACAAAAATCTATGGTTATGATTTCATGATTGGATTTCGTGGTTGATGAAGTTAGGTATAGGATTTGAGATTTTAAAGCTTGTTTATGTTGAGGAATTATCGGTTGAACAGATTTGGTACTCTCGTCGAATTCCATTGATCGGTGCGATGATCGTCGACGAGATCAATACAGAGGGTAGCGGGTAGACCGGAGGTTGCGGTAAAAATGGCGGAAGGGTCCAAAGATCATCTTGGCGGCGACGTGATGGGGTTGTAGGGTTTTACCGCCTGTTCGGTTCGTCAGCATGTTGAGTCGATTTCTCCAACGTGGAAGCTTCGGGCTTGATCGTGAGTAGGGAAATGGGTACGTGGGCCTTTGGAGGAGAGTTGGTCGGAGTAACAGAACTCTTGATTGCTGAAGAAGGCAGCATAGGGAGATTTTTGGGTGAAGGTTCGTGATTGGTTTCGGTTCACTTAGGCCCGATCTTGTTCCATGTTCGAGTTGAAGTGCTGATGGTCGAAATCAAGTGGGGAGGTCAGGGTCGACTTGCGGTGGAGGTATCGATGATCGGAGCGGCGATCGGTGACGTGTGCACGTGCACGGAATTGCCACGTTTCTGTGTTGTTGAACTCGGGTAAGGACTCGAGGAAGAAGCATTGTCGCTCGACTTGGGTTTCGAGTTTTGCATGTGTATTTGTTTCCATAATTTAAGTTAAACTAAAAAAGTGAGTGAGAAAGTTGAAATACTCGGGTCTAGACTCGAGTGTATACCGGGTTGGACCCGAAGTAAATGAGGACAACAGTTTAAAATTTTATAAAAACAAGTTTTAAAGATTTTAAAACATAAATCAAATTTCCTTTTATAATTTATGTTTTAAATACTTGGTTTTTAGGATAAGTGATATGTTTTATTTAACTTAAATTTATTAAGTTAAATTCTTAAATTATTTTTAAGCTTAATGAAATATATAATTAAGTAGTTTATTAAAAGGTAAAATGTTTAAATTTTTGTGTTAATCGTAATTAAGTAATTGATAAAGGTAAATGGGTTATCTTAAAGTTAATTAAGATTCTTGATAATTAATTATTAATTAAATTAATAAAGTAATTGAATAGAAATTAATTTATTAATTAATGATTAAGTATAAGCACTAAAAGAAAGTGATTAAGTATAATTACTTAATAAAATTTATAAAGTCATAATTACTTAGTGTGATTAATTTAAGAATTAATTAGTGTAAGAATTTAAGGGATAATTAATTATTGAATTTGATTAATTAAGAGTAATTAATGAATATGATTAACTAAAGATTACTTGTTAAATGTAATTAATTAAAAGAGTAATTAATGAAAATAATTAGAGGATCATTTATTAATGAGAGTGATTAAAGGTTAATTATTGTGAATGGTTAAGAATAATTAATTTATGTAATTAATTTAAGGCTAATTACTTAATGTAATTAGAGAATGATTAATCAAGGATGATTAATTAAGAAAAATAATTAAAATTGGTTAATTAATTAGTTTATGATTAATTAATGTTAAGTAAGCAGGATTAAAGGTAATCTAAGAAATTAAAGTTCGTAATTAAGTTGAGATTGAACATCTGATTTAACTTGTTATGGATGATTGAATGATATTGAATGATTAGATTTATATCTATCTAGTCTGATAGCCTGTAATGTATTGTGTTATGCTATGACGTGTTGAACTATGATATTGTGAGTTGTCTATCGATAATTGATTTGTTGTGTGACAATGATACCCTGTATTAAAATTGTTTTGTATCCACTTAAACTGGGATTAAAATGACGTTGGATTCGAAGAGACCGGGGTCGGGTATCAGTAAGTACCCGAAACCATTTCGATTTATAATCTTCAGTAATTCTTTATAAATTTGATATGTGAAATAATAGGCTAGAATGGAATAGATCAAGTAACATGGACATTTGTTCTGAGTAATGATTCTTGGATATTATTCTGTAATAAGTAATTGATTTAAAACAATTAAGAACTCGTCGGAAGGTATGAGTACCCTGGTTTGCAAATAAGTTTTATAACTTAGTATTTCATGTAATTTGGGTTTACTCATGCTGGTTTCCAGCCTGACCCGGGATTTACTTTGTTGTAATGCTCGAGTCAGACCAAGTTTTACAGATTTTAAGGTAAGGACGTTCTGGAGCCAGGAGGCGAGCTAGATGACAGGAACGTATGGAGTGTTTCCGCTGTGATATATTATTGTTTGTTTGAAACATGTGATTTTAACTGTCCAGTGTTTGTGTAAAGGTTGTAACTCTGATGTTAATAAGTGTAAATTGTCAAATACAGTTTTATTTTGTATAACTGTCATTATTTGATATTATATTTTTATCCGCTGCGAATGTGAGATTCTGTTCTTGTCTTTTATTTCTTCCTCTTCCTCTTTTCTTCTTTTCCTAACTATTTGGAATTTTCGAGATCGAAAATTCTGGGTCATTACACTCATCATGAATTTAAACTTCCAAATTATCCTCTGATAAATATTTCACTTAATTTATAAACTTCGTTTATAAAATCCATAATCTCATTTTCCATTAAATCTAGTTTCGAACGCTTAATTTGATTTCAAATCGATTTTCAAAACCAATTCCATTCTAAAATAAATTCATTTACTTACCCAATTTTTTTTAAACCCATTAATTCCATATTCACTCCTTTATGTAGATTTAAAATCTTATTTAAAATTCGAAATATTAATCTCATACTTAATTTTAGAATTCTCCCCTTTTATTTCTCCCAAACCATTTTAAATCCTGAATTTAAAATAAATTCATAAATTTTTAAACAATACTATTTAAGTTTTCAAAATTCATTTATTTTCATTTATTAAAAGTCTCTTTCCCCATACTTGGAATTTGTTCGTTAAGATTTCAAAAAATCAAATTTTATCCTTTTCCAAATTCCTTCTTTTAATATATCCAATTCTCTAAAATTATTTTACTTAAAATTTTATACTTTAATTTCCTTCCAAAAGTCCAATTTTTATATTTATGATATCTTAAAATGCCAAAATATATTCGGCCAAACCATAGCATTCAATAATTTAAATTACCACTATAATCTATCACGGATTACCAATAAATCATATCGTAAAATATGAAATAAATTCAAACATTTGAGGAATCCAGTTGGATCCTTCAAACCTGTTTCCCTGCATCCATAGATGTTTGCATAATATAAAATACCAATTCCACTTCAAGGTGGAATATCATGGTAAACGGGGTTATCCGCTATTATGCAGACGCATAGGGTCTCATCCGCTATATAACGCAGGAAATCAATCACTTCAATATATATATATAACATATCATATCCAAGATGATAATAAGTTATCAATTCAAGCAAATAATAAATAATTTAAATTTTAACTATTTAAATTTAATGGTATTCCGAAAGAGTGAGATTAACTCACCTTTGACTATGCATGCAACCCATCCTTTCAGATTTTGACCATGTATAAACATTTATTCGGTTTATTTATACTTTTGGCAAATCGAACAATCTCTTAGCATTTAATAATTCAATTTAAACAAATTCTCCTTTAATAAATTATTTTTGGTGGCTAAAACAATTAGATGAACCAAATAAACATATTAATTATATTAGTACCTTGTTTCAAAATAAATTAGTAAATTTAAAATGTAGGTATGTATATTTATTTTCCTTTTGAAACTACGTATACCCTTATAAAAAAATAATTTATAGATTCCAAAAATTTAACTTTTATAAATTCTTCCTTTTGTGTGTGTATATATATGTATATCAAAAATAGGTCTGTGTATGAATGTATATATACTATTATTTTTTGTTTTAAATTAGAACATGCATGGATATACATATTTATTAAAACAAAAATTATTTTATACCTACTGAAATAAAAATTCTTCTAACATATATATATATATATATATATATATTAAGTAAAGACAGCACTGTTTCGAAATTAACAAATTTAAACTTACTGTAAAAAGAATTCCTGCTTATCTACACTATACATACATATATACATTTAGATTAAATTAAATTGAATGATTAAAAACAAAAGCCAAATACCTTACTGCTCTCTGAATTCGACCAGACACCTCGATTAACAAAGAAAAAGATAAATCGTGCCCTTGACCGTCGTGACCTCTTTCCCCTCTCTCATGGGCTACTACTGCCGATCGGGACTCTTCAACGCGGCTGCTTGTCCGCCTTGATGTCATCTCGCCTCGTCCAAAACCTTAGTCGAGCTCTTCGCCCTAGAACTACCTCTATTATAAACTCACGTGCGCTTGGGAGCACTTGGCATGCTCATGCGTTTCGTGCTCGAACTCGAGCTCATAAGCTTGCGAAAAAATCATCCCAAGCCTCGCTCGAGAATCTACTGCCTTTCTTTGGAAGTGAACAGCGCTTTGCCCTTAATTCCTATTTTGATTTGAATGACGATCCCTCTTTTCTTTAATAGAAGAAATGAATCTGATTTCGTTCGAGAAGAGGAAATGAATTCGGTTAGAAAGAATGAAGAAGAATAAAATTTCAAACAAGAGGAATCTTCTAGTCTGCCCTTTTTTAGGAATGAATTTGAATCAGAGAGATAGAGCGGCCATTGTTTTATTTATCCTTTATTTTTTGGTCTGAGCTTCCTTTACTATATTTTTTTTGAAGACGCGTGTTAAAATGAAGGATGAGTGTTCGAAAAGGCAACTACCTGTTGAATTACAGTGTTTTGTTTTTGACTGGTCACAACTATAGTAATTTTAATTTGAATTCAAACTTATCAAAATCGAGCTAAAAATCTCGATCTCCTATCGAAGCATGCTGCTAGACGTTTCTAATGTTATACCCCTATTACGAACATGATGGAAAAGGTTTCGAGTCCTAATTCGGTCGTACGGAGAAGATAGCTTTTGGGACCCAGTTATTATATTAAATTTGGATATAGATTTCAGCGTGTTTACCTATCGTTCGATCACATGACAACTTCAAACACTACAAAAATTGAAATCAGATAATAAAACACTATTACGGATCCAATGGAACAGGTTTCATCGAAATCAGAGACTGTGCCTCGGAATGCTATTTTTAAATATCAATTTAAATAATATATTTTTAAAACTTAACAAAACACTTCCAAATTCAATTCTAAGCTTTCATTATCTTCAGTACTATTAATATAAATTTTGTAAGCCTTCAACTTATTTTTAACAAGCCTGTAAATCTAGATTCAACAATTTTCCCTACTTCCAATTATTAAATTCAATATTTAAATTATCAAATAAATAGTGATATTTGAAATTCCAGTTACAAACTAATTTTTAAATATCTAAAATCAAATAAATATTTCAATTTCTAATATCCAGAAATTCTGGGTCGTCGTAATATTTTTGCGGGTTGAACTTTTCTACACATCAGCCATCTGAATCAACATCACAGCTGACTGAATATTCGCCACTGCAATGCACAACCTAGAATTCATCCGACTGACCACCCCCATAAATCGATTTAATTATGACATTTTTTACTAGAAACTTGCAGGTTCAATTCTCTGCATTTCAGTCGATTGTCTTTACCTTTTCAACTAACTGACCAGTCAGTTTTCCATTTTAAAAACAGATCTGCTCATTTTCCAACATGCTTATTCCTTCAAACCCTACATAACACCCATCTATCCCTTCACTCATACCTTACCTAAATACTCTCTATTCAAAATAAACCCAAAAACAAACCTCAATTTCATCAAAACTTCAATTTTTCATCCAAAATTCAAAAACCAAATAGCCTTAAGATCTAAAAGAGCACGGGAATCAACAAAAGGGCCTTCCGAAAGCCAAATTCGAGTTTGGTTGCACAATGAGACAGTTGTCAATTGATTCAACACCATGAGAAATTCAAATTTATTCAAAGGAGATTTTATGAAATTCCCTAATTTCAATGGCTATGCAATTAGAGAAATAGCTGAAGCTCATGTCTTCAATTCGCTCATTGGGGATGATTCTAATAATGTCAAAATCTAACTTCTTTTAATTAAGGTTTTCTTCGCAAATATGAATCTCGACTACTAAGATCCCTGAAACAAAGATGATTGCATATGGACATTGATATGCGGAGTAAAGATTTATTTACATCTTCAACTATTAGGCCGTATACGTCAATGTCCATCTGAAGGGCTAGACATTGACGATGTTAAGGTTGATATGTATAATCATGATGAAGTATCGCGTCTATTCTTATCGGACGATTTAACCCTATTTTGTAATCTAGCGCCTTACGTCCGAAGGCACGAATCAACCATCGTGCGCTTATTCGATCATTACAGCTCCGAACCAAAAGTTACAAAAAGATCTACAAAAGGGATTTTCAAGCCCTATATGCTATTTACTAATTCCAACAAGTAAATTGGAGGAAAATAATATTGGATGAATTTCTCACCATCTGTAACATCCCAAATTTTATCAAATTTAAAATTAGTAATTAATATATTTTTTGGAACTAAATTTTAGAATTAATTTGAGTTTTTCAAAACAAACGAGATATGTATTGATTTATATGTATATATGAATAGATTTGAATTTCAATTTGAATTGAAATTCAAAAATAAAATTTTTAAAAATATTTGGATTTAAAAATATAAATATGGATATATGATTGTGATTATTTATTTATGTATAAAAATTTGTTTCAAATTATTTTCTCTAAAAAGTTATATAAATATTAATAAAGGAAAAGGATAAATATAAATCAATAATACATATATATATGAGTAATACATAAATAAATGCATAAACAAAACTTAATGATAAAAATAAAATATAAAAACCATATTCTCATGCAAAATACAAATGTAAGCAATTAAGACATATAGATTAACAAGTGTAACAATTCAAATGAGAAAATTATCAAGTGTAAATCATTTTATCATATAAATGAACAAGTGTCAAAACTTTTATTTTCTTTTCATTTTCAAATTAAAGAAAATCAACGCAAAATATATTTTCATTTATTTCCACTCTCCTTTCTTTTATCTTCATTTTCAAAACCTGTAAAGCCTGAGAATATCAAAACAAAACCAAAAAGAAAAAAATAAAACAAGATACCTCTTCAATTATCAAACCAGTAAAGCAAATTCAAAAAAGATCAAAAGCAAATCAGGTTTCAAAAACTAAAAAAACATCAGTTGAACTTCTTTCAATTCTGAGCAAATTCAAGATCAACTCAAATTCAAACGACAAGTGTAGATTCACTCAAAAACAAAATTTCAACATCAAACAACAAAGATCAAAACAGAGGAACAATTTCCAGATTTTTAAAATTTCAAATCAACTTCCAGTTTTACGAAGTTCTCTGCATTCTTCTTTAAAAGGTGAGTAAACTCCTGATAATCTGATATATGGCTTGTTGTTTTGTGAAGTAAAACTGTGAAAATGCTTGAATATGGAAAATATGTTGCATGTATACAAATATGTATACATATATCTGTGCATGTCTAGAAAATTTTCCTCTGCCTGTTTATAATCAAAATTCTCCTCTAATTCTTAATAGGCTTCAAGCTCTAAACAAATTAGTTTGTATGGCCATGTTTTTAAGTTTTAAAAATAATTTTAAGCAAAAATAATTAAAGCTTTTTCTGCAATTTGAATAATACAGGAAAACCCAATATATGTTGAAAATTCGTTCATCATGATTTTTGGTTTCAAGTATATCAATTGAAACGTTTTTGAAAATAAGTTTTTTAAAAGTGAAATCCTAATTTCTAAGTAAGTATTCACTGTGAAATGTGAGGATGAACGGATTCGAGTATGTTGGCAATTTTTGGTGATCGAAATAACAATGGGTCTCGTGATCGACGTTTGAACTTGCTTTGTGGTCGGGGATCATCGGGAAAATGCTCGGTGAATTTATAACTCACCAAGGTAATGGCGCGATAGAGATTTAGGGTTTATGCCTAAGTTTCTGATAAGGTCGGAATTCGACCAACTATACCGTTGACATTGCATCGGACTGGACTGGGACGAGTGGAATTGGTGCGTGTTTGATCGGAGGAGCTCTGGATGGCGTTGCGTGGCCTTTGGTGGCCTGAGGCGACGGGACGAGGCAATCTTTGATGATCCAGTTTCATTCCAGTTTGGGTCGTATAGCTCTATCGTGAATTCATCGTCGGTGCGTCGATCTGGTTGTTCGTGGTGCTCGAGTGGGTTCACGGTGACTTATGGAAGGTGGCGGCTATGGCCAGAATGCCGACAATCAACAGTGCACGTGCACAAGTTTTGGATTGTGTCAGTAAGTAATAGTTTAAGGAAGAAAGGTTTAACTCGAAGTGGACCTCGAGGAATTCGCGGCTGGCTCGAGACTGGGTTCGGGTGTTTGCACGAGTGATAAAGATTTTGAGTTTTAAAAATAAAAACAAAGTATAAAAAGAGAAGGGAAGGATTTTACTCGGGTGACACTCGGGGAATATTGGTTTTGGCTTGGGGGTGGACTCGAGTCGGTCTCGGGTTAGTATAAAACAGTTTCAAAAATTTAAAAACCAAATTCAAATTTAAAACATGTTTAACTTATTCTTTTAAATAATGATTTTGCTTAAGGTTTCAAAGGTATATTATTTTAAAAGTAATTAAGTTTAATTTATTAGTTATGTGACAATTATTTATAAATAAATTCTTAAGTTATTTTAAATAAATGACGTAATTAAAGAATTGATTAAGATAAACTGTTTTTAAAATATTAATTAACCTCAATCCCTTAAGTTATTTTATGGGTTAATGTTAATTAACTACAAGGTTTGTTAATTTAAGATTTATTTATTAATAATAGTAATTAGAAGATAATTACTTAAAGGATAATTACTTAATGATAGTAATTAAAGAATAATTAATTAATTTATTAATCGATAATTGAAGGTTAATAAAAAAATAATTAAGATTAATTAATAATTAATTAAGGTTAATTAATAATTAAGGATAAATAATCATTAATTAAGGACAATTAATGAATTTAATTATGTGATTAATTAATTATAGTCACACGATTAATTCATCTTACTTATAGATGATTAACTATTATTGAATGCCTTGGATTGGTTGATACATCTGATATGTGATTGTGATACTTTATGATGTGAATTGTTATGAATTGAACTGTGACATCCGTGATATGTTTCTGTGTGAATGTGAAAACTGTTGGCCTTTAAACGGCAATTGAATTTCGTTGCGATAGGGAGTTGGATTCTAAATGGTTATCCGAAACCCACATCGAATCTTAATGGTGAATCTTTGTGACTTGTGTACCCACGTGTTTTTTTAAAATAAACGCTCGTTATTCGGATTAGCCGAGAAAGGACTTTGTGTCGTAAAAACCCATTTCAAATAATGTACGACGAATTGGAGTGCATTTGAAGACGGTGGTTGAAGATCGGGTATTTTCGAGAACGAAAGGATTACTTGTCGATTGTATTTGCACTGAGTTGCTCCGGTATAGAGATCTCCATATGTGATGGGGAGTCCGAAGGGGATTGTGGATTCCCAAATTGCAAGGGCTTCTTCCTTTATTGGACGTAGTGCCTTCGATTCCATTCAGACCCAGGATGGGCTTATATGGTTGTATGTCTGACATTACACTTTGAGATGTAGAGCTGGTTTCTAACAAATACATTTCTGTTTGGTGGTGGAGAATCTATTCTCTTAGCTTAACACCCTTCTCTGAGATGTACGAGCTCAGAAGTTATGTAATTGATGGTTACTAGTGATATATTACCATTTGGTAATGTGGCATACTAAGTGCTGGTGATCATTCGTTGATCAAAGCATGGCTTTGGTGAGAAGTGTAGCTTTATGGACGAGGCTTCGTCGAACCTCACAACCTAAAAATGGTCGAAACAGGAAGGATGCGGCAAGGTTACGGGGGTAGTGCCCCTTAGGATATGTGCATTTCCTTCTGGATAAAAAGTGGTATCATGGTATGAAGCCCAGATACTTAACTTGTGTGGTTGTTGTTTTTGGGGCCTCGGATAAAGGTCGGTTACGACCGGGGGATGACATACTCTTGTCAGTAGTTACCTAGTTACAGAGGTAACCTGGCCTTGTGGTTGCAGATATCCGGTTAGGTTCTCAGGGCGCCCCTCTAGAGGTGTACCCATTCTGTGAGGAAGTTCCTTAGCCTGACCATTGTTGGAAATCCAATCTTTCAATACGAGCCCTGTACGGTTTTAGTTATAGAACCTGCCATCGAATATGGTAGCTATGGTAGGCATACTATAATGGTATGTATGCTGGCTAAGATTAATATTATATTTTCAAAATGTTTTCTACACTGTGTACTAATAATAATGTCAAAAGAGTTTTCTCGTATCAAGCATAATTGACTATCATAAGAAAAATTCTCCCCCAAGTGTGCGATTGCATTGTGTGTGTGCCGGGAGGCCTTATGATAGTTTCATTTTCCAAAAGCATGAACAAATTTCCTTTTAAATTGTTTTGCCCAAATAACTATTTTGTTTACTCATACCAGTTCCATGACTAACCTAGAGTTTATTGTTCCCTTCCTAAAATCTGGGTGCCCATAATTTTCTACACGGGCAGCCTAGAAGCAGGATATCCGTGTTTTGGAGCTAATTCAGATTTGGATCTAGAAGTCTTTCGGAGTCTTTGGTTTTGGAAGCTGTTGAATTTTGAAAGCTTTTAGTTTAGAAATCTTTTGGAAGCTTTGAAGTTTGATTTGATGGTGCTTATGCTGGATTCTCGCTCTCGATCTCTTTCTTTTGAAGACTCTATTGGAGTTATTATAGCTCTATTGTTTCTCCGCTGTGGTGTTATTGTTTTGTTGTATATCATATACATTCTACTCTGATGTTGGTGATCGTTGTTGTAATGAATATTGCATTAATGTTGTATCTGTGTGTTGTGATCAATGAAATTATTTTTTGTTTCTATTATTTTGTATTCATTAAATGTTGTTATAAGCTCCACCGAACTAGAGTCTGACTTTTGAGTCTTCGACACTCGAATACAAGTGATGTATTTGATGTCGATTTTTGAACGTTGGATTTCGAGTCGTGACAAGTGGTATTAGAGCTAAAGGTTGAGTAAGAACTTTAGCTATGGAGTATAACACATTAGGTGACTCATTAGAGATAGGACTAGAAATACCCTAGAATGAGTATATCCCTAAGACATCTCGTCCGTATACCTAAATCAAGTTTTCTTACTATTTACAGATAGTGAGAATGAGCGCGAGAAGAGGACGAGGTAGGGGATGGCGAAGTACCACTACAACTGGTCAAGTCCCTACAACAACGGAAGCAGCTATTCCCACTCAACCTTAGTCGAATCTGGCTGATTTATATCAAAGTTTTGCAGAACTTGGTGGAAAGCCATTCACAGGCAAGGAGTCTATTATTGAAGCACAAGCCTGGATTCGATCGTGTGAAAGGATTTTCAGAGCACTGAAGTTGGAGGATTACAAGATGAGATTGATAGCTTCTTAGCAACTCTAGGAGGAAGCTCTAGCCTAGTGGGAGATAGTTACATTGGGTGAACCGGAGGATGAGTTCACTTATGATCGATTCAAGGAAGCATTTGAACAATGTTATATGTCGTCTACTGGTATCTCCAGAATATACCAGGAGTTTACAGATTTGAAGCAGGGGAGTTTATCGTTTGAGGAATACTTGAACAAGTTCAACGAGTTATCTCAGTTTGGTCCGGAGTTGGTGAATACACCCTTGAAGAAGAATGAAAGATTTATTCAAGGGATGAGTATGAAGTTCCATGAGAGGATGACAGCCCACGTGAAGGAATCTTTTTCTAATCTGATGGATATGAATTATAGATACGCTACTCTAGATAAGCAGGAAGTTCCGAAGGAGAAAGGAAGTGCAAGCAATCCGAATTGGTAGAAAAGGAAGTTCGAAGGAAAGAAACCGTGGCAAGGCAAGGAGAAGAAGAGTAATTAGGAAAACTAAGCAAGGGATATTACTTGTTACAATTGTCGGGAGAAGGGCCATTATTCGAATAGTTGTAAAAAGCCAAAGAAACAAGTAAAGAAAGATCAACCTGTGAAGAAAAGTTAGGGAACCAGAGAATGCTATAATTATCATAAGCTAGGACACGTAGTTAAAGATTGCCCAGCAATAAAGCAAGCTCAAGTAGCGAAGGTATATGCAATCAAAGATGACCCTTCGACTTCAAAAGAAGATAAAGAAAAAGGAGTTTTAGAAGGTAACCTTCTTATTTATGATAGAGTTGTTAGAGTTCTGTTCGACATAGGAGCCACACACAGCTTTATCTCCCAACAAACCGTAAACGAATTAAAACTTGAACCCGAATTTGTCGACAAGCCCATTTTCCTAAAGAATCCGGTTGGTGGCCCTACAAATCTTTGTCTATATTGTAGAAATATTCCTACCTCGTATTCTTGTCATCAATTACCTATCAATCTTTTCGTTCTCGATTTTAATGAATTTGAAATCTTACTTGGAATGAACTAGCTAACGAAATACGAAGCTAAATTAGATTGTAACATCAAACGATTTCGGTCAAAACAAAACTGGGAAATATTGTCGTGATTTCTTGTGAAGATCCGAGTCCGAAAAGGGATAAGTTAATGTATACTTTGGGGTATCCCGAACGTAGTTTGAAATCCATACCTATTGTCTAGGAATTTCTTGACGTATGCGATGAAGTTAAATCTTTGCCTCCACACAGGGAAATTGAATTCAGAATCGACTTGGTTCACAATAATCATCCCGTTGTTCATGCAAGCCACAGGATGGCACCAAGGCAAAGAATAGAATTAGTCAAGCAAACCCCATATTTGCTGGAGATAGGATTACTACGTCCCAGTGCTTCCAATTGGGGTTTAGCTGTGGTGTTTGTGGCCAAGTCTGATGGATCCTTGAGATTGTGTGTGGACTACCGCGATCTCAATAAATTAACTCTTAAAAACAAATTTCGTTTTCCTAGAATCGAGCATCTGTTCGATCAGTTGCATGGCGCTCGATTCTTTTCAAAGATGGATCTAGGCTAAGATTCCGTCAGTTGAGAATCGCTGAAGACTATATTCATTTAACTTCTTTCAGGGGTCTAGAAACATTATACGAATGGTTAGTAATGCCTTTCGGACTAACCAATGCTCTCGCACATTTCATAGATTTAGTGACCTGAGTATTTCGAGAAGTGTTGAACAAATTCGTTCTTGTATTTATTGATGACATTTTGATCTACTCCAAAACTGAAGAAGAGCATGCTGAACATTTGAGAATTGTTTTGGAAATATTAAGGAAGAACATTCTATTTGCCAAATTTTCTAAGTGTCATTTGTGGGTCAAGGAAGTTAGATTTCTTGGACATGTTGTCACTAAAGAGGGAATTTCTATAGATCCTAGCAAGGTCTCCGCTATCCTAGACTGGAAGCAACCCGTAACTCCAAAAGAAGTCAGAAGTTTTTAGGATTAGTCGGGTACTACAGAAAATTTGTCCTGATTTCTCCAAGTTAGCCAGTCCATTGACTAAGCTGACAATGAAAAATGCTAAGTTGGATTAGACTCCGAAGTGCGAGGAAGCGTTCCAAGAGTTGAAGAAAAGATTGACCACCGCTCCCGTTCTCACTATTATTAATGGGAATCAAGGTTTATCTGTTTAAACTGACGCTTGTGGTGAGGGTGTGGGTGCTATTTTGATGCAGGAAGGTACAGTGATTGCCTACGCAAGTAGACAATTGCGTCCATATGAGCAAAACTGCCCTACCCACGATCTCAAACTTCTGGCAGTTACTTTTGCTTTAAAAATCTGACGTCATTATCTTCTGGGTAAAAATCTCTTTCAGCTTTTCTAAAAATTTAAAACAAAAGTTTAACTTAACTTAATATTTATACTTAATAAACCCTCCTTGTTTTAGGTGAAAAATTCGAACTGTTCACCAACCATAAATCTCTGAAGTATCTCTTTACCCAGAAGGATTTGAATTTGAGGCAACAACATTGGTTGGAATTTCTAGCGTCTTATGACCTGGATATTCTGTATACGCGTGGAAAAGCCAATGTAGTTGTCGACATGCTTTGAGTAGAAGACATGCTATTCGTGCTCATCTTGTTGTTACTTCTACTCTTCTTAAGAAAGTCGCTAGCAAGCAGAAAGAAGACAAGTTTCTTCGAGAAATTTATGGAAGAATCCTTCGAGGTGAAGATTCCAGTTTTGAAACCAATCATAGTGGAATTATAAGATTGAAAGGCAAAATGTGTGTTCCTGACATCCCTGACCTCAAACAGGAAGTATTGGACGAGTGCCACAAGTCCAAACTTAGTATCCATACAAGGGTTAATAAGATGTATCGAGATATCAAAAGGACCTTCTGGTGGAAAACAATGAAGAGAGACATATCTATTTATGTCAGTCGTTGTGCAACTTGTCAGTAAATCAAAAGCAATCAAAAGAAGAATGCGGGTTTACTCCAACCATTAGAGGTGCCTAAGTGGAAATGGGATCAAGCGTCTATGGATTTCATTGACGGATTACCACGAATTCGAAAAGGTAATGAAGCAATTTGGATTATTGTGGATCGTCTGACCAAGACTGCCCACTTTATCCCAGTGAAATCTACCCGAACAGCAGCGAGTTTGGCAGAATTGTATGTGAAAGAAATCGTTCGTCTACATGGAATACCAAGTAGTATAGTGAGTGATCATGATCTGATCTTCACTAGCAGATTTTGGGAGGTATTTCAAGCCGCATTAGGACCCAAGTTGAACTTTAGTACTACTTACCACCCATAGTCCGATGGGCAAACAGAAAGAATAAATCGAATCTTAGAAGACCTTTTGCGCGCTTGTATTCTTGACTTTGGAGGTACATGGAGGACCATTTGCATCTGGTTGAATTCTCATATAATAATAGCTATTAGGCCAGTATTAAAATGGCTCCTTTCGAAGCATTATATGGTCGTCCGTGTCGATCGCCTACATGTTAGATTGAGTCAGGTGATAGGCTTGTCCTTGGACCAGATATGATAAGAAAGCTACTGAAAAGGTTGATTTTATTCAAAAGAAATTGAAAACTGCCCAAAGTCGACAGAAGAGTTACGCTGACCGCAAGAAAAGAAATTTAGAATTCCAAGTTGGAGATTTTGTTTTCTTAAAGGTTTCTCCAATGCGTGGAATGTTGAGGTTTGGAAAGACTGGTAAGCTGGCACCGCGATATACAGGTCCTTTTCTATACTGGAGAGGATCGGTTCTTTGGCATATCGAGTACAGTTACCTAACTGGTTATTTGGCGTACACAATGTGTTTCATGTTTCACATCTTCGGAAATATGTACACGATCCAGACTGTATCATTGAAGAGGCCGCTCAACAGGATTTGGAGATCACACCAAATCTGGCAATGAAAAGAGAACCATTAAAGATTATTGATCAAGATGAAAAGCAGTTGATAAATAAAATGGTGAAACTAGTAAAAGTGCAATGGAGTGGTGATCCAAATGACTGTACTTGGAAAACAGATGATAGCATGCAGAAGTCCTATCCCAATTGCAGAGTGGATATCTTGGCTTAATCTAGTAAGTCATTTCTATCTTTTTATGTGTTCTTATGTTCTTTTCTCTCTCTCTCTCTCTCTCTCTCTCTCTCTCTCTCTCTCTCTCTTTTAAATTTCCAGGATGAAATTTTCTTAAGGGGGAAACTGTAACATCCGAATTTTTATTGAATTTAAAATTAGTAATTATTATAAATTTTGGAATTAAATTTTGGAATTAATTTAAAGTTTTCAAAACAAATGAGATAAATATTGATTTATATATATATATATATATACACGTGAATAGATTTGAATTTGAATTGAAATTCAAAAATAAAATATTTTAAAAATATTTGGATTAATATATATGTGAGTGTGTGTGTGTGTGTGATTATTTATTTATGTATAAAAATTTGTTTTAAATTATTTTCTCTAAAAAGTTATATAAATATTAATAAAGGAAAAGGATAAATAAAAATCAATAATATATATATATATGAGTAATACATAAATAAATACATAAACAAAAGTTAATAATAAAAATAAAAAATAAAACCATATTCTCATGAAAAATACAAATGTAAGCCATTAAGACATATAGACTAACAAGTGTAACAATTCAAATACGAAAATTAACAAGTGTAAATCATTTTATCATATAAATGAACAAGTGTTAAAAAAAAATATTTTCTTTTCATTTTTAAATTAAAGAAAATTGAGGCAATTTGTATTTCCATTTCTTTCCGCTATGATTTCTTTTATCTTCATTTTCAAAACCTGTAAAGCCTGATAAAATCAAAACAAAACCAAAAAGAAAAAAATCAAAACAAGATACCTCTTCAATTTTCAAACCAGTAAAGCAAATTCAAAAAAGATCAAAAGCAAATCAGGTTTTAAAAACTAAAACAACATCAGTTCAACTTCTTTCAAGTCTGAGAAAATTCAAGATCAATTCAAATTCAAATATCAAGTGTAAATTCTCTCAAAAACAAGATTTCAACATCAAACAACAAAGATCAAAACAAAGGAACAATTTCCAGATTTTTCAAATTTCAAATCAACTTCCAGGCTTACCAAGTTCTCTACATTCTTCTTTAAAAGGTGAGTAAATTCCTGATAATCTGATATATGGCTTGTTTTTTTGTAAAGTAAAACTGTGAAAGTGCTTGAATATGAAAGTATGTTGCATGTAAACAAATATGTATACATATATCTGTGCATGTCTGGAAATTTTGCCTCGGCTTTGTTATAGGTTTTCAAAACGTGTTTAAAATCAAAATTCTCCTCCTCTTATTCTTGATAGGCTTCAAGCTCTAAACAAATCATGTTTGTATGACCATGTTTTAAGTTTTAAAAATAATTTGAGCAAAACTAATTAAAGGTTTTTCTAGAATTTGAAAAATACAGGAAAACCCAATATATGTTGAAAATTCGATCATCATGATTTCTGGTTTCAAGTATATCAATTGAAATGTTTTTGAAAATGAGGATTTTTAAAAGTGAAATCATAATTTTAAGTAAGTATTCACAGAGAAATGCAAGGATGAACGGATTCGAGTTTATTGGCAATTTCTAGTGATCGGGGTAATAATGGGTCTCATGATCGAGGTTGGAGCTAGCTTCATGGTTGGGGATCATCTGGAAAAAGATGGGTGAATTTATAATTCACCGAGGTAATGGCGCAACAGAGATTTATGGTTTAAGCCTAAGTTTTTGATAAGATCGGAATTCGACCAACTACAGTGTTGATGTTGCATCGGACTGGACCGGGATGAGTGGAATCGGTGCGTGTTTGACTGGAGGAGCTCTAGACGGCATTGCGTTGCCTCTGGTGGCCTGAGGCGGTGGGACGAGGCAATCTTTGATGATCCGGTATCATTCCAGTTTGGGTCGTATAGCTCGATCGCGAATTCATCGTTGGTGCGTCGATCTGGGCGTTCATGGTGCTCGAGTGGGTTGACGGTGACTTGTGGAAGGTGGTGGCGATGGCCAGAACGCCGACGATCGACGGTGCACATGCACAAGTTTTGGATTGTGTCAGTAAGTAATAGTTTGAGGAAGAAAGGTTTAACTCTAAGTGGACCTCGAGGAATTCGCGTGCTGGCTCGAGACTGGGTTTGGGTGTTTGCACGAGTGATAAAGATTTTAAGTTTTAAAAATAAAAACAAAGTATAAAAAGAGAAGGGAAGGATTTTACTTGGGTGACACTCGGGGAATATTGGCTTTGGCTCGAGGGTGGACTCGAGTCAGTCTTGGGTTAGTATAAAACAATTTTAAAAAATTTAAAACCAAATTTAAATTTAAAACGTGTTTAACTTGTTCTTTTAAATAATGATTTTGTTTAAGGTTTAAAAGTTATATTAAGTTTAATTTATTAATTATGTGACATTTATTTATAAACTAATTCTTAAATTATTTTAAATAAATGATGTAATTAAAGAATTAATTAAGATAAAATGTTTTTAAAATATTAATTAACCTTAATCCCTTAAGTTAATTTATGGGTTAATGTTAATTAACTAGAAGGTTTGTTAATTTAAGATTTATTTATTAATGATATTAATTAGAAGATAATTACTTAAAGGATAATTACTTAATGATGGAAATTAAAGAATAATTATTTAATTTATTAATTGATCATTAAAGGTTAACTAAAAAATAATTAAGATTAATTAATAATTAATTAAGGTTAATTAATTAATAATTAAGGATAAATAACCATTAATTAAGGATAATTAGTGAAAATAATTATGTGATTAATTAATTATAATCACACGATTAATTCATCTTACTAACAGATGATTATTATTGAATGCCTTAGATTGATTGATACCTCTGATATGTGATTGTGATACTTTATGATGTGAATTGCGGTGAATTGAACTGCGATATATGTGATATGTTTCTGTGTGAATGTGAAAACTGTTGGCCTTTAAACGGCAATTGAATTTCGTTGCGACAGGGGGTCGGATTCCAAATGGTTATCCGAAACCTACATCGAATCTTAATGGGGAATCTTTATGACTTGTGTATCCACGTATTTTTAGAATAAACGCTCATTATTCGAATTGGTCGGGAGAGGACTTTATGTCATAAAAACCCATTCGGAATAATGATATGACGAATTGGAGTGCATTTGAAGATGGTGGTTGAAGATAGGGTATTTTCAAGAATGAAAGGATTATCTGTCGATTATCTCTACACTGAGTTGCTCTGGTATAGAGATCTCCATATGTGATGGAGAGTCCGATCGGGATTATGGATTCCCAGATTGCAAGGGCTTCTTCCTTTATTGGACGAAGTGCCTTCGGCTCCATTCAGACCCAGGATGGACTTGTATGGTTGTATATCTGACATTATACTTTGAGATGTAGAGCTGGTTTTAATCAAATACATTTCTGTTTAGTGGTCGAGAATTTATTCTCTTAGCTTAACACCTTTCTCTGAGACGTACGAGCTTAGAGGTTATGTAGTTGGTAGTTACTAGTGATACACTCCCAATTTGGTAATATGGCATACTAAGTGCTGCTGATCATTTGTTGATCAAAGATGGCTTTTGTGAAAAGCGTAGCTTTGTGTACGAGACTTCGCCGAACCTCACAACCCAGAAATGGTCGAAACAGGAAGGATGCAGCAAGGTTACAAAGGTAGCGCTCCTTAGGGCATTTGCATTTCCTTCTGGATAAAAAGTGGCATCGTGGTATGGAGCCCAGATACTTAACTTATGTGGTTGTTGGTTGTTGTTATTGTTGGAGCCTCGGATAAAGGTCAGTTACGACCGGAGGATGGCGTACTCGTGTTAGTAGTTGCCTAGTTACAGAAGTAACACGGCCTTGTGTTGGCAGAGATCTGGTTAGGTTCTCGGGGCGTCCCTCTAGAGGCGTGCCCATTCGGTGAGGAAGTTCCTTAGCCTGACCATTGTTGGAAATCCAATCATTCAATACGAGCCCTGTATGATTTTAGTTGTAGAACCTGCCATCTAATATGGTAGCTATAGTAGGCATACTATAATGGTACGTATGCTGGCTAAGATTAATATTATATTTTCGAAATGTTTTCTACACTATGCACTAATAATAACATCAAAAGAGTTTTCCCGTATCAAGCATATTTGACTATCATAAGGAGTAATCTCCCCCAAGTGTGCGACTGCATTTTGTGTGTGTGCGTGCCGGGAGGCCTTATGGTAGTTTCATTTTCCAAAAGCATGAAAGGATTTCTTTATAAATTGTTTTGTTCATACAACTATTTTTGTTTACTCATACCAGTCCGATGACTGACCCATAGTTTATTGTTCCCTTCCAAAAGCTCTCAATCTCTTTCTTTTGAAGACTCTATTGGAGTTATTGTAGCTCTGTTGTTTCTCCGCTGTGGTGTTATTGTTTTGTTGTATATCATATACATTATACTCTGATGTTGGTGATCGTTGTTGTAATGAATATTGTATCTGTGTGTTGTGATCAATGAAATTATCTTTTGTTTCCACTATTTTGTATTCATCTAATGTTGTTATAAGCACCACCGAACTGGAGTCCGATGTTTGAGTCTTCGACGCTCGAATACAAGTGAGGTATTTGATGTCGAAATTTGAACGTTGGATTTCGGGTCATGACACCATCAATCACAAGAGAAGCTACAAGATGATTCACTATGGAGCTTATATCTACGGATTCTACAAAATTTTGGAGTTCCATTGCCAGATTCTAATTTCATGACCATCGAAGAGCTTAACTCGAAGACTCTAAGTCTATTAGGTCTTCCTAAGCATTCTAAACACCAACAAATCATTAGCTTTCAACAATGGGTCGCTAATTGTAGCCAAGGAATCCCCCAACTGAGAGACACAAATATCGCTTCTTCCTCCTCTCAAGTTCCTCAACACGAAGAAGAGGACGATGAAATTCAAGAACTTCAAGTTGATGTGCCTCCAAAGCAAGCTCTTTTGACATTATCATGGAATCAACTTGGTCGATGTTTAGCTAATGTGGAAAAGAACATTTCCAAAACTAACAAAAAGCTAAACTCGATCAAAGGCTTTTTAAATAATATTTCGAAAAAGATCTCTTGTTCTGGGTCCTCTTTGACCGATGTTGCTAAAAATCCGACTCTATTCTCTTAGACGACTTTGAAAGAAAAGAAGAAGTACAAGGTAGTAAGGAATTCTAGACCTTTTTTTCTTTTTTGTTGGTATTTCACTCATGAAAAACTTTTAGTACTATTATTTCGTTTAAAACATATTCTTATGTGTTTGTTGTGCTTTGAAGTTCCTAGGTAAGATGGTCATTTATTTATCATTTCTATATGCTTTTATGTGTTTGATGTTTATTATGTTTATGTATGACATACTTGTTATATTTATATGCTTATTTGCATCTCCTTTCTATATGCTTATATGTCCATATTTCTCATACCAATTATTTGTTCCTTTTTAACGATGACAAAGGGGGAGAATATAATTGATAGGGAAATATTCAGCCATGGGGAGTAAATTACCTTTACATATTTACAAACATACATAGTTGTCATCATCAAAAGGGGAGAATGTTATAATCTTGAATTTTGATGTTTTGATTGTGACAACTATATAAGTAAATGTTATATGAATTAACCATATTTGTAGGAGAAGATACTGTTTTACTCGAGAAATAATCTAACAGATAGCAGACCAGATCCAGATAGAAGCTTCAATTGTATATTTAGTCTATGATCTGAGTCTAGTTGTCACGCGTCCACCTCTATACCCAGGCTAGCCAAGGACACTACATGGTAATGCCGTCAACTAACACGGAGAATAAGGCTGGTTAGGAGCGACCATCTATAGCCTTGCTCCAACTATCTATTGAATACATCGACAAAAGACATACCAAGCAGGTCGATATACCCAATGAATACTTAAAACAAAACCATAGGTGGTTGGAGGATCTATCAGAACAAAATATAACAACTCAAATGTAATATACATCACAGAACAATAAATCATCATATACACATATATTGATACATAACAGAGTTTACAAACTGATACACGTCAAGTGGTATAGCAAACCACAATATACAGACGAATCCAAAAGAATACATATATCAGAGTTACAAAAAAAGGACTACACAAAAAGCTTTAACAAAAAGGAACAAGCGGAATAGTCCATGCGGAAGCAAAATAGGCTAAGTCCAAAGGCACCTAATCTGAAACATCTCGGTTTGACCCGAGTATAAAATACACGGGTCAGTCCAGCTAAACAAATCAATTAGATAAACTGAACAACAATAACCTGCAACGTTACAAGGTATAACAAATATCTCTAAGGGAGATAACACAATCATCTTACAAAAGATGAATCATAAAATAACAAGCCTCGTATCATCGGAAACTCAGAGAAACAAAGGATAGGAATATCCCAAAACAAGCCATAAAGGCAATTAACAAATACCAATGAAGGTAACACAAGTTCCACAAGGTAATCGCTACATATCATGCGGCTCAAAAAGACCAACACCAAAGAGCGATACCTAGGGAATATACATATCAATGAAACATCATAAAATTTGCACGTGCTCAGTACTGTATAAACAAGGATCCATGATCCCGAAGACTCCAAACCCAAATATCAATCGAGTGGCTCATAAAGACCTAACTTGGTAAGCGATACAATAGGGCAACAAACCCGAAGGCACAAACCCGAAGGTACAAACCCGAAGGGAACATACCCGAAGGCAAAAAACCTGAAGGTGCAAACCCGAAGGCAACACACCCGAAGGCAATAAACCGTAGTGGTGAAGGTCCAGAGGCCCAGTACTGGACACCATTAACTGGCGGAATGTGTCATAACTCTCAAAAAGGAATCCGAAAAGTGGTAACGTGAGTCCCATAACCACTCGTTCGCACTAAACGGTTTACTATCCGTCAGTTAATTTCACACTCAAAGCAGTACAAAGTTTACCTCATCTCATTGGTAAACCAGACACAAAGGTCAAAACAATCAATCGAATAGGTCGGGGACTAATCGGAAAGATAAACGCATGGATTCATGGTCAGTGTTTTACCTAACCATTTAATCTCCCTTCCACTCCGCTCGAAGTGCGAAATTGTGTATGCATTTTAAATAGAATTTATGAATTGGAGAAGGAAACTTTGAATACGATTTAGATGGATTATTTATGAAAACCCATGAATGAAGTCAAAAATAAGTCCTCAAAGCCAAAGATGCAATGACAACCACTAAGAACCAACTTGAATCGATAAAATTTGGAAAACCAATCAAAATGAGCAAAAATAGGCAAAACAGGAAAATAGGAGCAGGTCGGTCAACCGAACTTACTGAGTCGGTCAGCTGACCTGATCCAGAGGCAGAAAAGTGCTCGGGAGTAGCAGATCGGTCGACCGGCCCAGAGGTTCGGTCGGTCGAACTGCAATTTTCTGCAGTTCCTGCCCTATTTCATCGAAGAGCAAACATTTCCAAAACGCAACCTGTAAAGCAATGGACCTAAGGAGCCTTAGCCAATTGATACCCCAGCTCCATTAGCTCTCCGATTCGCTACAAAAAAACATGTTCAAACATCAAAATTAGGATCTTTAAAGAATTGAACCCAAACACTAAAAATTTGGATATTCAAATTCAATCCAAACCAAAAGCAAGTGCATATGAACATGTGTTAGGAATTCATACCCAACAATCAAAGATAGATATAAGCATAGATGAGAGATAAAAATCTCACCTTACATCAATAATACCAAGAGAAGTAGATGTGAGTTCAAAACTCACATTTTATCACAAAACAAAGAACAAGAAGCTCAAACACAAGAAGGAGACTAACTACTCTTCCCTTCAACTCTACAAGCTTCAACCTAAGAATAAAACACATATTTCCCAAATTAGGTTTTGGAAACTTTCTGAAATTGAAGGGGAGAAGAGTTGGAGAAGATGAAGAGGAAGCTTACCAATGGCTTCACTTTGATTTTGGAGCAAGAATTCAAGTTGCAAGAAGAAACTAGGGCTTGGAATTTCTAATTCCCATTCTCTTCCCCCATTTTTAGTTTTTAGCTTAAGTTTTTATGAAATGAATAAGTGAGTGGAGAAGAGGGACTGAGTTAGGGTTAATTAGTTAGCTAGTGAGCTGAACCCAAACCCAAAACCCAACTAGAAAAGGTAGCAGAATTCAACTTACTCCAAACATATCGAAGCTTATACTCAAAAAGACCGCAAGCGCCATTTTGGACTCAATGGAGGTGGTTTCGAGTCCCAATTCGGCCATTTGCAAAAAGTAACATTTCGGTCCTAAAAATCCGACTAATGACACTATATTTAAATAAAACATTTAAATATAAAATCGTTAAATATGCGGGTTGTTATAGATCTCCCCTCCTTACAAAATTGCGTCCCCACAATTCCTAGAGACGATATTTGTAACAACTACATATAAGCATTATTCAAAAGAAAAGGAAAAAAGCTTGAGACGAAAAGATAAACTCACCGTTGCAAAGCGAAGATAGAAAACCCGGATAAGATCACTCGATATACTCTCTGGTTTCCCAAGTACAGTCATTGGGGTTAGCGGACCATTGAACTTTAACGAGCGGCACGTCCTTGCTCCGAAGGTGTCGCACCTCCGTGGCAAGTACGCGAATAGGCTGTTGTACTATAGATAAGTTCGGTGAGACCTCAAGCTCTAACAAATCAGGAGAAGTAATAACATAATCCGACTCCCGAAGACACTTCCGAAGTTGAGAGACGTGAAACACGTCGTGAATGCCAGATAAATGAGCTGGAAGTGAAACTCAATAAGCCACAGGGCCAATATGTTCAGTAATAGAAAATGGTCCTATAAAGCGAGGAGACAATTTCCCAGTCGTACTGAAACGCATCACCCCCTTCAAAGGAGAAACAAGAACAAAGACAAGATCACCAACTGAGAATTCGAGAGGCTTCCTACGGCTGTCCGTGTAGGATTTCTGGCGGCTCTGTGCCTCTTTTATTCTCAATCGAATAAGATTAATCTTCTCGGAAGAATCACGAACAAAATCTGGACCAAGAATAAGCTTCTCCCCAGATTCCAACCAACATGAAGGTGATCGACATGGCCTTCCATATAAGCTTCGAAAGGAGCCATACCGATACTAGACTGAAAACTATTCTTGTAGGAGAATTCTACAAGAGGTAGATGATCCTCCCAACTACCACCAAAATCAAAAATACAAATACTAAGAAGGTCTTCCAAGATACGATTCACCCCTTCAGTTTGTCCATCAGACTGCGGATGATAAGCTGTGCTGAAATTAAGCTTTGTTCCCAAAGCTTGCTGAAGACTCTTCCAAAAATGACTCGTGAATAAAGGATCACGATCACTCACAATAGAAGTAGGAACACCGTGAAGTTTCATGATTTCCTTGACATACAAATTAGCCAAAAGCGAAGCAGTCCTATTAGACTTAATAGGAATAAAATGAGCAGACTTAGTGAGGCGATCAACTATAACCTAAATGCGAGAATGGCCTGATCTCGAACGAGGTAGGCCGTCAATGAAATCCATAGAAATCTGATCCCATTTCCACAATGGAATCTCTAGAGGCTGAAGAAGACCCGAAGGACGCTGATGTTCGGCCTTAATATGCTGACAAGTTATGCAATTACTCACATAACTCGTCACATCGTGCTTCATGCCTTCCCAATAATAAAGACGACGCATATCCGCATACGTCTTACTACTACCAGGATGAATGGTATACTTAGAACAGTGACAGTCATCAAGAATGTCATGCCAAAGTGCAAAATCAGAAGACACAAAAAGATGGTTCTTCTTACGAAGACACCCATGAAAATCAATGCTGAAATCCCGCAACGCCTCATCACAGGATCCAGACTCACAAAGCTGAATAAGATGCAACAAATCAGGATCACGCCGCTTAGCATCGGCAATACGATCCAACAAAATGGGTTGAACTTCCAAACTAAATAATAGAATAGGAGAATCAGCAGATGAACCTGGATCACGAATTTCACAAAAAGATTAAGTCTCAAGAACATCCCATTCGGCAAGCATCATGGAAACAACAGCCGAATGTTTACGACTAAGTGCATCTGCAACACGATTACCCTTACCAGGGGTATACTGGATATTAAAGTCATAGGAGGCAAGAAACTCAAGCCAACGTTGTTGTCTCATATTGAGTTCCTTCTGAGTGAACAAATACTTCAAGGATTTATGATCGGTATAGAGAATGAAGCGCTCACCCAATAAATAATGTCGCCAAATCTTCAAGGCAAAGACAATGGCGGCTAATTCAAGATCATAAGTGGCATAGCGAACTTCATTCGGACGCAGTTGCCTAGAAGCATAAGAAACTACACGACCCCTCTGCATAAGAACGGCACGGAGACCACTACCACAAGCATCGGTGTAGACAACAAAATCATGATTCCCCCCGGGAACCACCAAAATAGGAGCATTAGTGAGAAGTTCCTTCAATGTCTAAAAGGAAGCTTCACACTTGCCGGACCAAATAAAACGAATGCCTTTCCGAGTAAGGCAGGTGAGAGGAAGCACAACACGGGAAAAATCCTTAATGAACCGACGGTAATAACCTGCCAATCCAAGGAAACTACGAATCTCATGAACATTCTCAGGCCTCTTCCAATTCTGGATGGCTTCGATCTTTGAGGGATCGACAGAAATGCCATCGGAAGGTACAACATAGCCTAAGAACTTAACCCTATTCTCCCAAAAATGGCATTTGGAGAATTTGGCTCTAAGCTGATGATGACAGAGGGTACTCAAGACAATTCTCAAGTGATTAGCATGCTCAACATCAGACTTAGAATAAATAAGGATATCATCAATGAAGACAAGGACAAGCTTATCGAGATATTTCCGGAAAACTCGATTCATGAGATCAACAAAGAAAGCAGGAGCGTTCGTCAAACCGAACGGCATAACAAGCCACTCAAAAGAACCATAACGAGTGCGGAAAGCGGTAAGAGGTACGCTATCCTCCGCGACTCGTAACTGATGAAAACCCGTGGCAAGGTCAAGCTGAGAAAAGACCTTAGCACCATTCAACAGATCGAACATATCATCGATCCTAGGCAATGGATACCTATTCCTGATGGTTAACTCGTTAAGCTTGTGATAGTCAATGCAAAGCCTAAGAGTTCCATCGGACTTCTTCACGAAGACGACCGTGGATCCCTACGGAGAAAAACTGGACTGAATCAATTGCTTGAACTCAAGCTCTAAATGCTGCTTCTTGAGTTCCTCATTTCCTTTGTAGACATCCTCGTTGGAGGACGACTAACTGGCTGCGCGCCTGGAATGAGATCAATACGGAACTCAATTTCCCGCTTGGGCGGCAAACCCGAAACAGGTTCAAAAACATCAGAAAAGTCACAAGCAATAGGAATACGAGATATATCATCAACATCTCGCGAATCAAGGGAATATAAAGCCATTTCGGAACTATCCACATTCCGAAGACAAAGTGATAGCTGAGTTGGCGAATCCTGATGTCGAAGATACAAAATTCTCTCCGATCAAATAATCCTGGCATCATATCTCACTAGCCAGTCCATTCCCAAAATCATATCAAATCCCAGACAAGAAATAACGTGCAGATTCGCATGAAAAGAAAAGCCACATAAAACAATCTCAACATCATCACAAAGCATGCTAAGGGTCGCGGATCCCCCAATAGGATTCGCAATCCTTAAAGAAGTAACCAAACAAGAAACATCCATAGATAAATCATCAACGAGCTTTTTTGATACTAAAGAATGTGAAGCACCCATGTCGAAAAGAACTCGTATACTATGACTATGAAATAAAATAGAACCTTCCGAAATAGATGGAGATATACCTCTGGGCTGAGAAGGACCTTCAGAAGCCTTAGCAGCACCTTGCTAGACTTGGCACTAGCCGGAACAGTAGGGCAAGTGGAAACATGATGTCCTTACTTCTTGCAATAACGACAGAAAAGAGGCTTAGGACAAGCTCGAATAATATGATCAGGAGAACCACAATTGAAACACTTCCGAATGAAAGGTGTTCCAGAAGACTGAGGCTGAGAACTAGAACTACCAGTCTTCTTCTTCTTGGAAGGAAAAGACCTGGACTTTTGAAATGGGAACTGCCTCTTGTTGGGGTTCTTGGAAACCTCAACATCAACATCACTATCACACTCCTTCTCGACGGTCTCGAGATAAAGCGCAGAATCAACCAATTCTTCGAAAGAAAGCTTAAGCTGGAGCAACAAAGACTTCTTAAAATATTTCTTAAGACCAGAGACAAAATTCAAATTCTTCTTATAAGGAGTGCTAATGAATTCAAGACCATACTTAGATAAAGCCTCGAATGATGCAACATACTCAGAAACAGAAGACTTCCCTTGCTTCAACTCAAGGAAGCGACGGGTCAATAAAACTTTTTCAGATTCAGGAACGAACTTGAGTTCAAATCGCTCCCGAAACTGAGTCCAAGAAAGAGTAGACTCATCAATTTCGGCTATAAGAAGCTCATACCAATCAAGAGCACGCTCTTGTAATAAGCTAGAAGTTACAAGAACTCTATCATGGTCAGAAAGATCCATGCGAGAGAAGATACGCTCGCACGTGCGAAACCAAGCTTGGACTTCAAGAACAGACTCGGAGCCCTTAAACGGCTTTCCTCCAAGACTAGAAAAATCACTGCAGAGACGTGCAAAGGCAGACTTGCGAGGTGGAGATACTCGAGGAGGAACTGGAGGCTGAATGCTCCTAAACAACTCCAAAAACTGATCGGCAGACATATAAACGTCATCCGGATGTGAGCCACTGGATTGCCCAACATCCGAACGTCGTACCCTGCCTCTTTCAGCCATACGCTGAAAGTTAAGATAAGAACAATATTATTCACATGGTAGATGTTACAATATGGAATACTACGGAATAAAATGCATTCCTAGACGTATTACCACATTCTATCTACCACAAAAAGGCAAAGAAGGAATAGAGTCACGATGGTTCAAAGATTTGTATCACTTATACACTTGGATGTACCGGAATATGTGCAGTTATTCTGCGTTTATCATATTTTTTCTGAACTGGCTCAGATACCACGCTATCACGCCCACACCTCTATACCCACGCTAGCCAAGGATACTACAGGGCAATGTCGTCTACTAACACGGAGAATAAGGCTAGTTAGGAGCGACCATCTATAGCCTTGCTGTAACGACCCGAAATTTTCGAAGCCGAAAATTCCAGATAGTTATGGAAAGAAGAAAGAGATAGAAGAAGAAGAACAAAAACAACAACAAGTCACATTCGCAGCGGATAAAATATAATAATAAATAATAACTGTTTACAAAAGAATACTATTTCTGTCGATTACATTTAATATACATCTGAGTTTCACATACATTCAATCGCTGAATATATACAATTATCAAGCCTCCGATTAATAATAATATGAACACAGCGGAAATACTCATTACGCTAATGCCATCCAGCTCGCCTCCTGAGCTCCAGAACGTCCTAACCTGAAAATTTGTAATACTCGGTCTGACCCGAGCATTACATCAAAGTAACACCCGGGTCAGGCTGGAAACCAGCGTGAGTAAACCCAACTAACATGAAATGCCAAAGTACACAACTCATATAAACCCGGGTAACTTATATCAATTTTTAATTTCTCAAGTTGTTATAGATATTTCTTATTCCACACATCAATTTCTAAGTACCAGATTCAGACTAAATGTCCAATTCACTTAAATCATTTCATCCCAGCCTATTGATTTCACATACCAATTTTATAAAGAATCAAAGTGGTTTCGGGTATTACAAATACCCGACTCTGGTTTCTTCGAAATTCAATTCATCATAATATATGTTATTCAAGTGAAATGCAATTCATTTCTAAATAAAAGATGTCACCCTTTTCACCCAGCAATTTGTCATTGACAGGTAACCACATTATCATTGCCCACCCAATACACCATATCATGAACCATTTCATATCAGGGGTATCAATTAATTTAGGGCATTTTTAAAAAAAATCATTTAATCATACATAAGCAAGATAATCAATCACTCCATCTCGAATAAATCTAATTAACCACAATTGAATTAAACCAATTACCTTTAAGTCCTGTTTATTAACTAATTATAACCCAATTGATTTATCGTTCCATAATCATTCATCTTAGTCAATCCTCCTTGATTTATTATTCTTTAGCTATATTAAGATTATCCTCATTATCTAATTACTTTCATCAAGTAATTATACTTAACCACACCCCATGAATGTTTAACAATTAAACTCAATTAATCGCATTCATTAATAAACCGCAATTACTCATAAACAGTAATTACCCCACTGTACTTACTTACTTAAGTAATTTACCCCTTCTTATTATTAATCCCGTTTGGTTAATTACACTAAGTAATTTATCCTTAATTACTTCTACTAAGTAAGTACCCTTTAATTACTTCTCATTAATAAACCTTAATTATTGGTTAACACAACTTAATTACAAATTAAGTATTCCTTAATTACCAGTTGATTAATCATTAGTCATTAGTAAATTAAATTACTTAATTACTTAACAATTAATCATTCATTAATTAACTTTTAGTAGCTGATTACAATTTGTTTATCACTTAATCATTAATTAATCTCTAATTACACTTATGAAGTAATTATTCTTAATTGTTTTTTTTTTAAAATTAATTGATATTAATTATTCAACTTAATTAACATTTTTAAAGAAATCTTCTTTAAACTTGAAAATCAATTTAATATTAACTATAACTTTAAATGTTAATTAATTTCATACTTAACTTAAAATAATAATTAGGTGTCAAACCATTGTTATTAACTAAAATACTTAAACTTGTATTAAGGACTTAATTCAAATTGTTAAACCTTTTGTAAGTTTACAATGCTTAACTTGTTTGAAAAAAAAAACAAGTGGCTTACCCTTTTTTTTTAATACCACGTTTAGAAAGAGAACCCGAGACTACCGCTCACTTACTCGAGTTACACTTCGAGTACCTCACGCATTTCCCCGAGACTCCAATGTACGCAATCCTTCTTCTTCCTCTCTTCCTTTTTGCCCAGTTAGTTTAAGTTTTAAACTTAAGTATAATTACAGGATCTCACTCAAACGCTCGAACACGAACCCGAAGCAACCAACTTGCTAACTCGAATAACGACTCGAGGCACCATGGCAACAGCGTCGCTGATACCCATTCCCTCGCCGTACACGTGCACGGCAACGCACCATAGCTCTGGCGAACCCCAAGACCTCCGGCAAGTCACAAATCACCCAAAGTCTCCAAATCCAAACTCGAAAAGCCCCTACACATCTCAAATCAAAATCTAAGCATTTGCTCGAAATACAGTCACTAACTACCCTCAGTAAAATGCCTCGTCACCGCTGTACAGGCCACCAGAGTTGACCAAGTTTTGACCACACCTCGGCAACACTCCAAGCAATCATTTCACAAAGTTACGCGAAGCTCGACCACTTAAAGACGACAAACTCGTCACATTACAGACACGTCTAAAAGCTTGCACAAAACCCTAATTCCACATTGTTTCCTTAATTTATACAATGGAAAAATTCTTTGACAATTTTCTCGAAATCAATGATGTTTATACAAGCTTCAAACAAATTTTCAACATTTTTAATTGATTCGATTGTTAGAAAATGGGAAAGATGCAAATCTTATTCAAACTCATACTACTCTGTAAATACAAAATTAAAAATACTCGTTTTTGTTTAAAAAAATCTTAACTTGAAGTAAGAGTTCAAGTTATAAACCTTCCTTAATATTTTACAACAATTTAAATTTATCAAATTATCACTTGATTGCCTGAAAACAATTAAACAGAGGAATATAAGACAATACAAAACTATATTCAAGATCAATCACATACAACCAGATTATCAATAAATTTTGAACCATTTCAAATTAAATTTGAAGCTTTCAATTGATGTTTACTCACCTAACATCACAGTTGAAACAGAGGACAGATTGTTGTTGGAAGAAAACTGCAGTTTGAATCCAAATCCCTGAACTTTCTCTGCCTTGTTGAATGATATTGAGTTTGTAAAGTAAAGACATTTATTTTCTTTTCTTCCTTGTCTCCGTTTTTGCTTCTTAAGTTTTTAATCAAACAAAATAATATGTTGTATAAATAGCCATAACTTTGAACAGTATAGGTTTAACTGGTACAAGGTTTACTGGTTATGTTCAGACAAGATTTTTATTACTGTAAATTGAAATGATCTTTGCTTATTTCGGCTGAAAGGATTTTCTTACAATTGAATTGACAAGATATTGTGCTAATTAAATGCATGTTCTCATATTAGTCTACACATAATTAATATTAGCTGATTCTTAACTTTGGTACAAAGATATTTTACATTTGTATACAAAGTTAAGTTTGAATATGATGTGAATATTTGTCTTCTTGCATTATACATGTCCATATATTATTCAGCAATGTAAATGGCTTCTGTTACAAGTTTTGTATTGTACACATATATATACTATACTGTAACAATTAATCTATTTCCCAATCTTCAAGTTTGATCAAGCTGTTGAGTTTAGTTCAGATTTGTTTACATGTAAATATTTTTTTTCCAGGCTTATGAACGAAATAATACGTATTAGATGATACATATCAGAAACCAAATGTGCAGACTTGATGTACCCCCACTGGTCACAAAGATTTTTAGTTGTACTAGTATATTTTTTTGTTTATAATTTGGCCAGAGATATTTTTATCAAAATGGGGGCTGAAAAGAATTGTTTTGTGCTAGCATGTATATATATAACTTGTCTTGTTTTAATTTTCTTAAGTACATTAATATGTTACTTGACTAAGCTGTGTATTTCACATCCATGTTTATCCTATCATATATTTGTTTATACTTATGTTCATTGATAGTTCTCTTATTTTAATATATATGTAGATGTTCATAAGCATATATCTGCATTTATAACTATATTTGAGTTGTACTTATGTTTTAAAGTTATAAGATTCAAATTTTTCCAAACCATGTAATTGTTTAATATCTAAAAGATATTTTTGTACTTTTTAAACATTATTGAAATTTTAAAACTTTTTATTTTATATTCTAGACCATATTCATTCTATCTTAAGTTTAGATATTGATAAGGTATATTTTACTTATATCAAAACACATATTTATAGCCGTTTTGGAAATGATAAGTTTATATTCATTTAATCTGATTAAATACCCATTAATAAAATGTTGCTAAATTTCCGGGATGTCACACTTGCTCTAACTATCTATTGAATACATCGACAAAAGACATACCAAGCAGGTCGACATACCCAGTGAATACTTAAAACAAAACCATAGGTGGTTGGAGGATCTATCAGAACATAATATAACAACTCAAATGTAATATACATCACAGAACAGTAGATCATCATATACATATATATTGATACATAACAGAGTTTACAAACTGATACATGTCAAGTGGTAAAGCAAACCACAATATACAGATGAATCCAAAAGAATACATATATTAGAGTTAGAAAAAAAGGACTACACAAAAAGCTTTAACAAAAAGGAACAAGCTGAATAGTCCATGCGGAAGCAAAATAGGCTAAGTCCAAAAGCACCTAACTTGAAACATCTCGGTCTGACCCGAGTATAAAATACACGGGTCAGTCCAGCTAAACAAATCAGTTAGATAAACTGAACAATAATAACCTGCAAGGTTACAAGGTATAACAAATATCTCTAAGGGAGATAACACAATCATCTTACAAAAGATGAATCATATAATAACAAGCCTCATATCATCGGCAACTCAGAGAAACAAAGGATAGGAATATCCTAAAACCAGCCATAAAGGCAATTAACAAATACCAATGAAGGTAACACAACTTCCACAAGGTAATCGCTACATATCATGCGGCTCAAAAGACCAACATCGAAGGGCGATACCTAGGGAATATACATATCAATGAAACATCATAAAATTTGCAGGTGCTCCGTACTGTATAAACAAGGATCCATGAGCCCGAAGACTCCAAACCCAAATATCACTCGAGCGGCTCATAAAGACCTAACTCCGTAAGCGATACAATAGGGCAACAAAACCGAAGGCACAAACCCGAAGGCAGAAACCTGAAGGCAACATACCCGAAGGCAACATACCCGAAGGCAACAAACCTGAAGGTGCAAACCCGAAGGCAACACACCCGAAGGCAACAAACCGTAGTGGTGAGGGTCCGGAGGCCCAGTACTGGACACCACTAACTGGCGGAATGTATCATAACTCTCAAAAAGGAATCCGAAAATGGTAACGTGAGTCCCATAACCACTCGTTCGCACTAAACGGTCTACTATCCGTCAGTTAATTTCACACTCAAAGCAGTACAAAGTTACCTCATCTCATTGGTAAACCAGACACAAAGGTCAAAACAATCAATCGAATAGGTCGGGGACTAATTGGAAAGATAAACGCATGGATTCATGGTCCGTGTTTTACCTAACCATTTAGTCTCCCTTCCACTCCGCTCGAAGTGCGAAATTGTGTGTGCGTTTTAAATAGAATTTATGAATTGAAGAAGGAAACTTTGAATACGATTTAGAGGGATTATTTATGAAAACCCATGAATGAAGTCAAAAATAAATTCTCAAAGCCAAAGATGCAATGAAAACCACTAAGAACCAACTTGAATCGATAAAATTTGAAAAACCAATCAAAATGAGCAAAAATAGGCAAAACAGAAAAATAGGAGCAGGTCGGTCGACCGGACTTCCTGAGTCGGTTAGCTGACCTGATCCAGAGGCAGAAAAGTGCTCGGGAGTAGCAGGTCGGTCGGCCGGCCCAGGGGTTCGGTCAGCCGAACTGCAATTTTCTGCAGTTCTTGCCCTATTTCATCGAAGAGAAAACTCTTCCAAAACGCAACCGATCGAGCAATGGACCTAAGGAGCCTTAGCCAATTGATACCCCAGCTCCATTAGCTCTCCGATTTGCCACCAAAAACATGTTCAAACATCAAAGTTAGGATCTTTAAAGAATTGAACCCAAACACTAAAAATTTGGATATTCACCAATTCAATCCAAACCAAAAGCAAGTGCATATGAACAAGTGTTAGGAATTCATACCCAACAATCAAATATAGATATAAGCATAGATGAGAGATAAAAATCTCATCTTACATCAATAATACCAAGAGAAGTAGATGTGAGTTCAAAACTCACATTTTATCACAAAACAAAGAAGAAGAAGCTCAAACACAAGTAGGAGACTAACTACTCTTCCCTTCAACTCTACAGGCTTCAACCTAAGAATAAAACACATATTTCCCAAATTAGGTTAGGAAACTTTCTGAAATTGAAGAGGAGAAGAGTTGGAGAAGATGAAGAGGAAGCTTACCAATGGCTTCACTTTGATTTTGGAGCAAGAATTCAAGTTGCAAGAAGAAACTAGGGCTTGGAATTTCTAATTCCCATTCTCTTCCCCCATTTTCAGTTTTTAGCTTAAGTTTTTATGAAATGAATAAGTGAGTGGAGAAGAGAGACTAAGTTAGGGTTAATTAGATAGCTAGTGGGCTGAACCCAAACCCAATACCCAACTAGAAAAAGTAGCAGAATTCAACTTACTCCAAACATATCAAAGCTTATACTCAAAAAGATCGCAAATGCCATTTTGGACCAATGGAGGTGGTTTCGAGTCCCAATTCGGCCATTTGCAAAAATTACCATTTCGGACCTAAAAATCCAACTAACGACACTATATTTAAATAAAACATTTAAATATAAAATCGTTAAATATGCGGGTTGTTACACTAGTAGTGAATTCATGTTTAAATCTCTCTGAAGTGGTGTATGCACGCACATGTAATATAAAAATTTCAAATCATAGTTCATATGCTAAAAATTTTAGTAACATAGTTCATATACAAAAGCTTTTCTAAAAATTTCTTTGATATGGCAAAAAACACGAAATTCAACCGACTGAACATCTAGTTCAGTCGACCGAATGCTTTGCACATGCACAACCTATCTTGAATATTCAAACGACTGAAGTTAATGATTCAACCATATGAATTGCATGAATTTTGCAATATTTTCTTTCTGATTTGATTTTTAATCGACTCAGCCGGCGAATTATTCCATTCAGACGGTCGAATCTTCATAATAGATATATATTAAAAATATACTTCATTTCAGCGAATAGAAACAACTGTTGATTCAAGAGTTGCTTCCATATTCTTTCATAGCTACTTTTCACGAATGATTGCAACTCTTGACTTCGATATATAGCCATGGAATCCATTGTTTTAACTTATTAATTCTGATTTTAGTTCTCATTCTTATTGTCTAATCAATCCTGCCATTTGCATTCAATATTTTCATTCTAACCACTTGTTCATTCATGTGAACTTCATTAGTGATTGAATAAACTTCCTATCTTCACGATCTACACAATATACCACAAAGGAGAAGATTATAGGAATGGGGTACTTTATTGACTTATCGGTGGTACTTAAGAGCATACTCAGTCAGAAATAATTTTACTATTTGTATTGGAAGTCCTGTTCGGTTGCTCGGGCGGTTGAAGTCTTATTCTGTTGCTTGGATGATAGAAGTGATGTTCGGTTATTTAGCCGGTGTAATACCTCTTCCTCTAGGTCAGTTGACGGCTGCTAGTTAAATTTCAGAAGAAGTTTGGGATTGGACATAGAACGAGAAGTTCAAACCGGTATAAAAATCTCTAGTGTCATTTACTTTATTATTTACTTTTATATTTATATTCCGCACTAGTAAATAGTCTAGTAATATTCTATATTGCATGATCCTTAGTCACTTTCACTTTTGAGATCTATTTGAAATAATTTAAAAGTATTATGATTTGCAAAAGCAAGTAAAATTTCAATGGCCTCTAATCTAGCCATAAAGGCAAAGGTTTCATCAAAATCTATAACATCCTCCTGATTATATGCTTGAGAAACTAACCGCGCTTTATATCTAGTGACTCTTCTTGTTCATTCATTTTATTTTTATAGACCCATTTAGTTCCTATTATAGTTTTTTTTTCAGGTCTTAGAATTAATTCCCAAACATCATTTCTGGTAAACTGATCAAGTTCTTCTTGCACAAAAAGAATCCACGAATCATCTAATGATGCTTCCTTTGGGTTTTTAGGTTCATTAGTTGAGATAAAGGCAACATTACCCATTTTATTTAATTATTTCTTGTTTTTACGACTGACTCTATATTTTATACAATATTCTATATAGGATGATGTTTCAAATATTATGTCTGTTGATACGCGAAGATTTTGATCAATGACAATGTGCTTTAACAAACAAGGAAGAAATATATGCAAATGTTAATGGAAGATAGATGAAGACCAAACAAACTTAAAGTATGTTTTTACATATGTCATTAGTGTAGATGTATTGTTAAAATCTATCCTCAAGAAGCTTGCACGAACACTAGAAAATTTTTATAAACTTCATTTTTCAATTAAGTTTTAACTATACAGGTTTTATGAGTTCAGTCGACTGAACAGGAACAGTCAGTCGACTGAAATTGGAACAAATTTATACACATGCACAGTTTCAATCGACTGAATTTCCTGCACAGTCGACTGAATTTGGTCCCGAAAATTTTACTTCATATTTTCAGTTGACTGAATTCCCTGCTCAGTCGACTGAATTTGAACCTGCGAATTTTCTCTGAAAAGACACCTTCTTCCTCCCAAGAGTTGCAACCATTCATTAATGGAAATGGAAGCATCTCTTATTTGCATCCTTTGACAACATATGCATCTCTTCTACAATTATATATACATGATTCTAACATCATTTAATTCACCGAATTCTCTTGCTTTAATCTAACTATTCTCTTGTTCATATTTTTTAGATATTCTCAAAGCAATCACTGATCTATTGCTTGAATCATTGTTTTTGTTTATAACATTCTTTTGATTCATAGCAATTCACATTTCCTAAATCTTCACAAACACATTGCATACTCTCGAGGATAAGATTATAGGAATATTGTACTACATTAGACTCATTAGTGTTGACAAGAACACAACAAGTCAAATATTGTATTTTAGTAATTGAGTTGAAGTCCTCTTCGGTAGTTGAGGCAAGAAATCCCGTTCGGTTGTTCGGGTAAGTTGTAAACCTATTCCTCCGGGTGAAGTGGGGGTGTTAGTTAGTGAAATTTCTAAGTGAAGCTTAGAGACTGGACGTAGGACGAGAGGTCCGAACTAGTATAAAATCCTGGTGTTTCCTTGCATTTACCTACTTTATCTACCTAGACTATTCTGTTATTCCATATTCCACGATCCTACCACATAGCCTCCTCTTTCAATTGGTATCAAAGCCAGGTTGTCCTATAACCATAACACCGTTATTAGACATATTGATAATATGGAAAATAATGCAAGTACAAGCACAACATCTGCCTATAGTTCTACATTTGCGGAAGGACAATCTACCCAAAGACCTCCTCTATTCAATGGACTAAACTATAACTATTGGGCTACAAGGATGATAATTTATATGCAAGCAACAAGTTTCGAAGCCTGGAATGCTACTCAAGCAGAGTTCGTTGTACCCACAACTGATTATCCTACATGGACACAAATTCAAAAGAATGAAGCTAGTGCAAATGCCAAAGCTATGAATATGCTATTTTACGCCCTGGATAGAAATGAATTCAACCGTTTTAGCATATGTACTACTGCATATCAGATATGGGAAACACTTAAAGTCATACATGAAGGCACAAACAAGGTTAAGCAAACAAAGATATCCATGCTGAAGAATCGATTCCAAAATTTTAGAATGCGACAAAATGAATCCATCAATGACATGTACTCAAAATTTCAAGATATTCATCATGCTCTAATCGGACTAGGAGAAAGATACACGGACTTTGATATTGTGTCTAAAGTTCTAAGTTCACTCACTGATGAATGGGACAGAAAAGTACTAGCAATCGAGGAAGCAAATGATCTATCTACAATGAAACCAGAAGAATTGATTGAAAATCTTATGTCATATGAAGTAAATATGCAAGCTAAAAAGGATCAAGCTCAAGAAAGAAAGAATGTTGCTTTTCATGTGGAAAAAGAAGAATCAGAGTCTGAAGATGAGGATCTAGCATTTATAGCCAAAAATTTCAAGAAATTCTTAAAGTATAGAAAAGGAAACAAAAACGGATTCAAAAAGAATTTCTTGAACAAACCTTCATCCTCAAATATAGAATGCTTCAATTGTCATAAGAAAGGACACATGCAAAAAGATTGTCAAGAACAAATGAAGGAAAATCAGAAAAACTTCAACAATAAAAACAAGAAGGATAAATTCAAAAAGAAGGCATTTTCTATAACGTGGGACGATTCAGATTCATCTTCGTCCGAAAACGACAGTGACAACGATAATGAACAGGAAAATGTATGCTTCATGGCTAAAGAATCTGAGGTAAATAATTTAACTTTCGACGATTTAATTGCAGTAAAAACTGAACTTTTAAGCACAATAAAAACTCTTAAAAAGAAACTCAAAGAAACTCGTGAAAATCAAAACAAAGCTGAATTTGAAAGAGATATGTTAAAAGATGAAAAGAAAATCTTAGAAGAAGAACTTGAAAAAGTTCAAGAATCTCATTCAAATTCGGAAACTCAATTATCACTTTTAAGTCAAGAAATTGAAACTCAAAAAATAAAGAATGATATAATTGCTTCTGAAAATCATGAGTTAAAAACTAAGATTAAGCAAGTTGAGTTAGAAAATAATAGTCTTCGAGCTAGATTAGATAAAATTACTAAAAATGTTTCTAACTTTAACAAAGGAAGAGAAAATTTATCCAAGATTTTAGAAAATTCTCAATCCTCTTCAAGTAAACATGGATTAGGGTATAAAAAGGAGTCAAAAATTCCGAAAAAGAAAGATATAAATTTTAAGAGGAATATGGACTCAAAACAACAAATATTGCCAAAGAAAACTATAAAAACAAAAGTAGAAAACAAAGTAGTTAAAATTTGGGTACCAAAAACTAACAATGTATTAATAAGAAATAAATATATTAAAACATTTATGGATAATGTTCATCATAATGAAAACTATATTTATAAAAAGGATACTAAACCAAATTGGGGTTGGTTTCCTAAACTCTAACTTTTTAGGACCCTATTAAAAGGTGGGTACCAATAATTTCATATTTATTTTTCAGGTCCACTCAAAAAGAAGAAATGGATATTAGACAGTGGTTGTTCAAAACACATGACCGGAGACAAAGATATGCTTACAAACATCACATACTTTGATGATGGCTCGGTTACCTTCGGAGACAATTCAAAAGGGTATATCATTGGAAAAGGAGATGTGAACAATTACAGTACATCAAATTTACCTTTTATAACAAATGTTTCATTAGTTGAAAATTTTAAACATAATCTACTTAGCATAAGTCAATTGTGTGACAAAGGTTTTAAATAACTTTCTCGAATAATAAATGTAGTATTTTTGATCAAAACCAAAATCTTATTTTTGAAGGAAATAGAGATAGAAATATTTATGTTTTAAATATGAACATTAATCATAATTCAAGTATGTGTTTACTTGCCAAAGATAATGATCCTTGGTTATGGCACAAAAGATTTTGTCATATAAATTTTAAAACCATTAGAAAACTCTCTAAAAATGAATTAGTAAGATGTTTACCCAGAATAAACTTTAAAATAAAAAATCTTTGTGATGATTGTCAAAACGGAAAATTAACGAAATCATCTTTCAAATCTAAGAAAAATATTTCGACTTTACAACCATTAGAATTACTACATATGGATTTATTTGGACCAACACAAATTCAATCCATTAATAATAATCGATACGTATTTGTAATAGTTGATGATTTTTCAAGATATACATGGACTATTTTTATGAAAAATAAAAGTGACACTTTTGAGCATTTTAAAACATTTGTCAAAAGAATTCAAAACACTAAAGATTTGAAAATTAAAAATATTCGAAGCGATCATGGAGGCGAATTCAAAAATGAAGTTTTTGAAACTTGTTGCAAAAAGAAAGGAATAAATCATCATTTTTCTTTTCCTAGAACTCCTCAACAAAATGGAGTTGTAGAAAGAAAGAATAGAACATTACAAGAATGCGCAAGAACATTGTTAAATGGATGTTCTCTACCAAAACATTTTTGGGAAGAAGCCGTTGCTACTGCATGTTATGTATTAAATAGAATATCAATTAGACCATTAACTAAAAATACTTCTTATGAACTATTTAATAATAAAAAGCCAAATATATCTTATTTTAAAATATTTGGATCAAAATGTTTCATTTTAAATACAAAAGATCAACTAGGAAAATTCGATTCAAAAGCTGATGAAGGAATTTTCGTAGGATACTCAGAACGAAGCAAAGCATATCGAGTATTTAATAAACGAACAAACTTAATTGAAGAAACTTTGCATATATCTTTTGATGAAAATTTAAATAAAAATTTAAATATAAAAGATGATGAAGAATTAATAAATATAGAAGAAACAAACCTTGAAAATAATAATAATGAACTAAGATCTCCTCCTAGAATATTACGAGATCATCCAACTCAAAATATAATAGGAGAAATAAATTCTCAAGTTAGAACAAGAAATCAACTAAATCAAATGGGTCATGTAGCTTTCATTTCATCAATAGAACCTAAAAATCCAAAAGAAGCATCAAAAGATGATTATTGGATTATCGCAATGCAAGAAGAATTAAATCAATTTGAACGTAACGATGTTTGGGAATTAGTTCCCCGTCCTAATAATCAATCAGTAATTGGAACAAAATGGATTTACAAAAATAAAGTAGACGAACAAGGTAATATAACAAGGAATAAAGCAAGACTAGTAGCACAAGGGTATAATCAAGAAGAAGGTATTGATTTTGAAGAAACTTTTGCTCCCGTTGCAAGACTTGAAGCAATACGTATTCTATTAGCCTTTGCATGTTTTCACAATTTTAAACTTTATCAAATGGATGTTAAAAGTGCATTTTTAAATGGTTTTATTAAAGAAAATGTATATGCAGAACAAGCTCCGTTGTTTATACATGAAAAATATCCGGATCATGTTTTAAAATTAAAAAAGGCACTATATGGTCTTAAACAAGCACCTCGTGCTTGGTATGAAAGACTTAAAAGTTATTTATTAAACTCGGGATTTAAAATTGGAAAAGTAGATCAAACACTTTTTATTAAAAATACTACCAAAGATATTTTAATAATTCAAATATACGTAGACGATATTATTTTTGGTTCAACAAATAAAAATTTATGTAAAGAATTTTCAAATATAATGACTAATGAGTTCGAAATGTCTCATATGGGAGAATTATCATATTTTCTCGGACTTCAAATCAAACAATTAACAAATGAAATTTTTATAAACCAAGAAAAATATTGTACTAATTTAATTAAACGATTCGGCATGGAAAACACTTCTGCCAAACCTACTCCTATGAGTACAACTACACATCTCGATCGAGATGAAAATGGCAAAAGTGTAGATCAAAAATTGTTTAGAAGTATGATAGGTTCCTTACTTTACTTAACCGCTAGTAAACCTGACATGATGATGAGTGTTTGTTTATGTGCACGTTTTCAATCTGATCCTAAAGATTCACACTTAAGAGCAGTAAAACGAATAATGCGATGTCTTAAGAAAACTAAAGATTTTGGTCTTTTCTATCCAAAGGAGTGTCCATTTGTCTTATTATCATATAGTGATGCTGATTTTGGTGGATCTCGAACAGATAGAATAAGTACAAGTGGTACTTACCATTTCATTGGAAAATCACTTGTATCTTGATTTAGTAAGAAACAAAATTATGTCTCGCTTTCCACCTGCGAAGCAGAGTATATATCAGCTGCTTTAGTTTGCACTCAAGTTATATACATGCAACAAACACTTAAAGATTTTAATATAAATTTAACAAATTCTACAATATACTGTGATAATACAAGTACAATAAACTTATCTAAAATTTCGGTTAATCACTCTCGTACAAAACATATACATATTCATCACCATTTTCTACGTGACAATATCGAAAAAGGAATAATTAATATAGAACATATTTCTACCGAAAATCAAATTGCCGATATATTTACTAAACCTCTATTAGAAAACTCCTTTATAAAACTTCGACGAGAATTAGGTATAATATCCTTTAAAGATATTAATTAGAAATACATTAGAAATATTCCCACATTTCAGTCGACTAAAAGAAAATATTCAGTCGACTGAATAAGAATTTGAAATATTTTCGGTTATGTTATATGTTACATTATATAATTTATAGACCACGCATTTTTAAAACTGAATTATTAAATAAGAATCATACATTTTAACAAAATTCTCTTTACTATTAAATCTCTATACGGTTAAAAAATCTTATTAAATTATAACCATTATTTGTTTAGTAAAATTCTACTATAAATAAATTCTTAAAAATATTTTTATTTTCATCTCGATTTTACGTATAAAATCTTAATTCAACATAAAATGTCGTCCAATAACTCCTTCTCTCCAATCAATATCACCTCATCAATTGATAACACTCCAACGTCGCCAAAACATCCCACACCAACACCAGCACATGAGCCGGTTTACAAATGGGAAAATTATCGTACTGGTTTACACCAGAATCTAAAAAGGCGAAACGCGGACTCTTTATTTCACTTGACACAAAAAGAAAGATTGATGCAATTCGTCACTTCCAACAACAACAGATAGATCTTCAACGAGAGCTATACTTCGAGCAAAAAGTCATGGCAAGACATTTGAGCTTCCTAGAGCAAATCGGTTTACGCTTCTGTGGATCAAAGAAGAACGAAGTGGATGAACCCCTACCTCGCCCTGTTAGCTCACTTGATCCGTCTTTATCTTATCGTACACCAGTCGATCCTATGAATCCTTGGACGTCTCCTAAGACTCCTCAATATAGTCCGAATTCATGGGATATAAATTACATGAAGAATGAAGGAAAGAAGACTCCAAGTCCATCCCCAAAGAAATAGTTAAATTTTGAAATATTTGTATGTTGTTACATCAATATTTTTTCAACTATTTCTTTAAATAAATTGTTTAATTTCAAAAATTAACTAAAACAACAAAAAATGCATGTTTCAGTCGATTGAACGCCCCTGCTTAGTCGACTGAAAATATGACAGAAAACAAAATTTACATACTTCAGTCGACTGGAATCATCTGCACAGTCGACTACAACAGAAAATTTTAGCAAAAATTTCAGTCGACTAAATGTACTGTTCAGTCGACTGAATCTATCACAGAAAATTTCGGCCTTTGATTCAGTCGACTGAACAGTACATTCAGTCGACTGAACGCCACTTCCCAGGCAAAATTTCCCCTTTTAACCACCAGATTTTACCCTACCAATTCACTTTTTACCTCCTACAAACTTTCTTTCCCAAATTAATTTCGAAACCCTAGCCCCAAATTCCTCAAAATCAACTCAATTCTCACCCAAATGGCACCAAAAAGATCAAGAGCTTCATCCTCCGAGCCAATTGATGCTCAAATAGCACAATGGCTTTACAATGGAACCGCTGTCACTCGATGGAACAAGATGAAGAATTCCCGAATTTTCGAGCATTCTTTCGTTGATTTTCAAAGCTTTCAAACCTACAACATCCAAGCGTTAACAGATCCGGCAGGTTTAACTTCTCTTTTAGATTTGAAAAGAAATGACCATGCCATTAATCATGTAATGATAAAATTATTTTATGATAATCTTAATCTTGGACACCAAACTCCAAAAAATCCATACAATAGTGTTTGGAGTATCGTGTGTGGAAAGAAAGTTTGGTTTTCCTTGGATAGAATAGCACACATTTTAGAGTCTCCAAATGTCGGGAGAAAGCTAGAGGAGATAGAATTCAATCCACACATTCACGACAACATCAACCATCATTTATGGATGATAATATCAACTTTAGGGATTTTAAGTCCACCTCCCTTAGACCTATGGCGAGAATCCTCCATAAAGCCCTAATGAGAACGATTACTCCTCGCACGGGCTCGTACGAAATTGTCTACCCAAATAACTATCGAGCTCTATATGCTATTTTTGGAAATATACAACTTAATTGGGTACAGCTTATTCTTGATGAGTTTCTCACTTTCAATAATGGCAAAATGCGCACTATCTACTTTGGAGAGTACATCATGCGACTTTTCCTCAATGTCGATTTGCCATTACCTGAGTCGGAGAATACAATGGTCCATCAAATTAACCACCGGACCATAAGCCTAATGCAACTCCCATCTCGACCTCCTCACATAATATTACTCACCGAATGGGAAGCAAGGCATTAAGAACAACAACAACAACCACCTCCTCAACCTCGCCACGAAGAACATCTCGAGCAAGATGATGAAATTCGTCTTGTTGGCCCAAGCTTCACTACCAACCAATCCTTCGGGATATTGTCAAGAAATCAACAAATTCTTGACACTCGTCTTAAAAAGGTAGATCATAAGCTTGACAAAATCAAAGGATTCTTCAACAAGCTTTGGGATGCAATCTCGTGCTCAAGCACCGCTACTGCTTCAACATCTCGCGGCAAACGTCCGGCACCTACGTTTACATGGATGACATCCGAAGAGCATACAAGTAGCAGTGCTAGCGGGGCTAGTTGTGGCCAAGGAGGAAGAGCACATAGACCACCAACAGGAGGACCCGTCATACGTGAACCAACAGGAAGAGAAGGTTCATATAAATGGGATAGAGATGAGTGATTTTTTTGTTTTGATGTGTATTTTTAATTTTTTTAGTGGCTTGTATAAATAGCCATTTTATGCTTGTCTGTCACAACATTTTTATTTTTCTTCAGTCATGATTATGCAAATATTCTCTATGCTTCAGTGATTGTTTTGATAAATTATTACTGCTGTTAGTTCTTCCTTTTTGTCGATGACAAAGGGGGAGAAAATCTATGCTACTAACTTTGTCTTAAAGGAAAGATAGTGCATACATTCAGGGGGAGAAAATAAGTAAAACGTCTCTAGAATAAATCAGTATTGTCATCAATCAAAAAGGGGGAGAATGTTGATACGCGAAGATTTTGATCAATGACAATGTGCTTTAACAAACATGGAAGAAATATATGCAAATGCTAAAGGAAGATAGATGAAGACCAAACAAACTTAAAGTATGTTTTTACATATGTCATTAGTCTAGATATATTGTTAAAATCTATCCTCAAGAAGCTTGCACGAACACTAGAAATTTTTTATAAACTTCATTTTTCAATTAAGTTTTAACTATGCAGGTTTTATGAGTTCAGTCGACTGAACAGGAACAGTCAGTCGACTGAAAATGGAACAAATTTATACACATGCACAGTTTTAGTCGACTGAATTTTCTGCACAGTCGACTGAATTTGGTCTCGAAAATTTTACTTTATATTTTCAGTTGACTGAATTTCCTACTCAGTCGACTAAATTTGAACCTACGAATTTTCTCTGAAAAGACACCTTCTTCCTCCCAAGAGTTGCAACCATTCATTAATGGAAATGGAAGCATCTCTTGTTTGCAACCTTTGACAACATATGCATCTCTTCTACAAGTATATATACATGATTCTAACATCATTTAATTCACTGAATTCTCTTGCTTTAATCTAACTATTCTCTTGTTCATATTTTCTAAATATTATCAAAGCAATCACTAATCTATTGCTTGAATCATTGTTTTTGTTTATAACATTCTTTTGATTCATAGCAATTCACATTTCCTAAATCTTCACAAACACATTGCATACTCTTGAGGATAAGATTATAGGAATATTGTACTACATTAGATTCATTAGTGTTGACAAGAACACAACAAGTCAAATATTGTATTTTAGTAATTGAGTTGAAGTCCTCTTCGGTAGTTGAGGCAAGAAATCCCGTTCGGTTGTTCGGGTAAGTTGTAAACCTATTCCTCCGGGTGAAGTGAGGGTGTTAGTTAGTGAAATTCCTAAGTGAAGCTTAGGGACTGGACGTAGGACGAGAGGTCCGAACCAGTATAAAATCCTGCTGTCTCCTTGCATTTACCTACTTTATCTACCTAGACTATTCCGTTATTCCGTATTACACTATCCTACCACATAGCCTCCTCTTTCAATGTCCTTTGTTTGGATATGAGTTTTTGGAGTTATCATTATTTTCATTCTTAATTGGTTTCATTATTCCCATTTCGATTCATATTTTCTTCTTCATTAATACTGGCATTATTTACTTTAAAGTTTTCATCAAATGAAACATGTAATATTTCCTCAATGGTGTTAGTTCTGTTGTTAAAAACTCTATAAGCTTTGCTTCTATTAGAATAGCCTATAAAAATTCTTATTTGATTTAGCATTTAATTTATCTTAATTATCTTTTGTATTTAATTTAAAACATTTACTACTAAAAACTCTAAAATATGATACTTTATGTAACGACCTAGAATTTTTCCCAATTGATTTTGAAATATTTAATTTAGTTTAAATATTGGAATATTAGTTTTATAAGCCAGATTGATTGAATTTCAAAAATAAGGGTTATTTGGATATGGAATTGTCTAAATAATTGAAATTTGGATTTAATGTGAATAAAAATGAATTTAGAAACTAATTTAAAATTTTCATAAATAAGAATGATAATATTTATCTTTTAGTTTAGAATTAAAAGTGGTTTTGAAATCATATTTAAATTCAATATAAATAAAAATGGAATAATAGACTTTTAAATTTTGATTTAAAAGTGATTTAAATGGGTTTATTATAATTCACTTTAATTGATGTGTGAAATTATCATTTCGGGACCCCGTCTTGGATTTTGATAAAACCTGTGCAATTGGGTTCAGAATAGCAAACCATCGTTTACCGTTAAATTTCATGGTGATTGGACATGTCGTTTGGTCGTACGAGCTCGAATATATAAATTAATTAAAGGAATTTATATTTATATAATCCAGTTTTTGAAAGCTAACTTTTTTATATTTCGAAATTAGGTCCTGATAATAATTCCAATGAGTTTGAAATATGGGTACTTAGTGTAGGACGCTAGGCAACATGTCTCGATTGGAGTTTGAGATTTTCGAGGCATATAAGAGCAAGATATTTTGATTTAAATAAAGTGATACACTATTTGCACCATACCCTTTACTATTCAACCCATCCCTCCACCATACTCCACATGTTTCCACTATACAACCCATACCCTTTCTCTCTATAAAATCGCTTTCAAACCAGAGAAAACGTTCCTCAATCCAAAAATCAAAATGCACCAAATCCAAGATCTACATTCGTCGAAACCAATCCGTGTAATTTCAGGCCAAGTATTCAACTAGAGAAATGTTGCCAACATCAAAATGAAGTTAGCGTATGGTTGGATTGTTTCAGATCATGACGAAGTGGTGGTAGCACCTTGATGAATAGAAGCAATTTTCTCTCCGACTGTGGCATCATCGTCGAGTCTGGGCCATTAAACTCTAAAGTAAAGTTGTAAAGGACAAAGAGGGCTAGGCATGGCTAGAGTTTAGGGAGTGAAATCACATGTGGCGACGGTGAGAGGTGGGTGTTTGCATTTGAGATTTTGAAAAAATTAGGGCAAACGGCGGTGAAACTAGGGGCGTGGCCAGTGGCATTGGGTGGAGGGGAGGCTAGGCTAGTGTGGGGCATGATGTGGCCGTGTCTGGTTAACCATGGTGGAGGGAACGAGACAAGAAGCAGAGGCATCATTAGGTTTTGGACCACGTTTGAATGAGAACAAGAAAGAAGGGTTAGATTGGAGGGATTAACATCAATTGAGGTTAATTATTTATTAAGTGTGATTGGTAAATATAATATTATTAAAGTAGAGAATCTTATAAACGTGATAACATGCTCGTTTTAGATTGGATTTGAACATAACAAATTGCAATTCGATCATATCAACTTAAACTACATTGAATTAGATTAATAGAGATCGGAGCATGTGGAATTTTAATGCTGAATTTGAACATCGTTTGGATCCAGACGAATCAGAAATGCTTCGGCGAGAAATAGAATTTTGGTGAGTTAAACGTACCTTTTTGGTTAACAAGTAATGTTATATAGTCAACAAAAATTTTTAATTGGATGTTTATATGTTGATTGTTTGGTTTTGATGAATTATCAATTTTGGAAGTGGTTAATATATAAAATCAAATTCAGGAAAACAAATTAGAGGGATCGAATAAGATTCCTCACCAATGTTGAATTATACACACACACACACACACACACACATATATATATATATATGCTGATATACACAAGTTGTAATGCAGAAGAACATGTTGGAGGGATCCAACAGGATTTCTCACCATTGTTGATTTTAATTTCAATAATATTCATTTCATTATATTAAACTTGTTATTGGCCCTATTGATTATAACACTATTATGTGTTTAAAACTTAAACCATGTAGTGATAGAAAATCAGTATCGATATTAGTTAAACATTGGGTAGCTATTGGCCTCAAATTAGTATTCTAAAAATACTATGAATTGCTATATAAGTTGGAGTTGGTTTTTGAGACAGGAAATGATTTTAAATCTGGAATTGGGTTTCGAAAATATTTTTTTTAAAAGGATTTAATTTCTATTCTACTCCAACCTTATTATCTGTCTTTTCTAAGTCACGTAGAAATGGTTTAAAGGATTATTTTTTATATTTAATGTTGTTTTAAAGTTATTGATTGATTTTTTAACATTTTGAAAAGCTATTTTTTAAATTAATAATAATAGTATATTAAGAATGTTTTTGAAATTAATTTTATTATTTGTAATAATGTTGAAGATTTATCTGTTATTATTATTCTATTAATAATGTTTGAAATTATTAACTATTATTTTTAAGATGTTTTGAAGTTAATAGTTATTATTAATTCATAATGTTATTATTAATAATTACTATATAATAGAGTTTTGACGTAAATGATTATTATTTATTTATCAATGTTTTCGAGAATCATAAATAGAGTTTTATAAACAAATTTAGGGTTTATAAGTGGAGTTTTATAAATGGTTTTATGGATTTGTAAAGGGTTTATAAATGATTTTAGGAAAGTATAAAAAGAGTTGTAAAAATGGTTCCAGAAGTTTAAACAGTGGTCTATAAATGGCCTTTGGAAATATATAAACGAGTTTATAAATGGTTTTAGAATTGTGTAAAAAGGAAATCTTCCTCCATTTTGTGAATATACTTGTACGGTTTAGATAAGTATATGGATATTTTTTCCAAGTATTGAAAATATAGGGATTTGTGGATATATCATTGTAAAAGTGTTTTGATACAAGCATTTACGAAGTGATTATAATTAACGAAAAGATTAATTAAAGAGGTTAGTGGTTGCTTATGTGCTTTACCAATGTTGGTTTCCCTTTGGAAATAAATCCCTAAATTGAATGTTTGTTTATTTGATAGTTAAATAACCGACAATCGAATTTGGACCCTAAACGTAACTCTAGAAATATTCAGAAGAAACGCGTGATTTATATAGCACAATCATCTCCTATTATAACGTACTATACGTATAAATCTCTTTCTTTCTTCTAGGAGTAATGATAAGGAAACCCATCCACTAACGGTTAGAAGATGATCTCTGCTCTTATCTTTGTCTGTTTATTTCTAAAAGAACAGAGGTTGAGTTTACTGAAAACTATTGAATGTAGTTTTGAAGAGACCGAGAACGGATATGTTATTCGAAAACCACTTTGATCCAACTCAAGCGTTTTGAACTGAAGACATGCATAAGATAATGGAATTGAAGACGAAGCTTTTTAAGTGAAAGGGCTACTTGCTACTAATCCTGAGGGTGAATCCAAAATAGATGTAGTAGAAGTAGTGCATTCGGTTTGTTCATGTCCTGTACAACTTGTATGGATGAATGATGTCACTGCATTATTGCATGGAGGGTAGTGTTAGCATTCCAAGTGGGAAGTGCTATATAGCAGGTAAACGCAGCCTCAAGCCTCATCCACCGAAAAAAGAAAAAAATTATGCATGCAGCAGGGCTATGTGAGTCGCTCCCATCAGGGTATGGTCATCCCAAATCTAGATCGATTACCATCTACCAATGTATGCTTCGGAGCCCAAAGTGGGCTGATCATATTTGGCACTACTAGTCAAGTGGTAGGCCAGTCTTATGTAGCAGGGGTATAAGATATTCTTATCAGGCACCAGTGCATTTTATCTAGAGATGTACCATCAGAAGGTAGCTCCTTACCTCGTCAAAGTATAGAACATTCTCCAATATTAGCTTTATTGACTTAGTTGTGCCTAACTATGCTGAAACATGAGATGAAAGAATTTCAGCTATATTTATATTTTACTTTGACCCCTAGACAGTATTATAGTATATAAATGGATTTTCTATAGAAAATGTTTTGGTTATGATGTATAAAAACTTGTTCGTGTTTATGTGCGAGCATGGTCTTACGTGATAGCTTTATTTGAAAGATTTTTGTAAGTGTTAAATTCCATTTGAGGTGTGTTTTCTCATGCTGGCTTACCAAACTGATTCGGGTGTTTTTCCCTTTCATTGCTCGGGTCAGACTGAGCATATTTACATATTGCTTGGGATGCATTGGAGCCCAGGAGAAGAACTGGAGGCCCAAGACATATCAACATATTTCTTTGTGTTCCACTGTGTTGTCTGTTGGTTGTATTTATCAGTAATTGTAAGGACATGCGGTAATAACTGTCCAAGCTGAAATAAATTAGTGTACCCTGATTGATGTGTGTGTATTATAGTTTTTCTTTGTGCAATGATTTATTGTATATTATAGATTATTCATTATGCTGTGAGATTATGTTTGCTTGGTTTTCTTCTTTCTCTTTCTTTCTTTCGCAGCTAACAATCAGATTTTTTGGCATTCGGTTGCTCGTCATGCAAAACAGTGGACGTTTTAGTTTCAATTTTTGAGGGTCAAAAAATATGGTTCATTACACTTGGTATCAGAGCTAGCTTGAGAAAACACCTAGGCTTTGGTGGGGATTACTCCTTAGAGATAAGGTCGGTAGCACCCTAGAATGAGCTTGAGTGCATTATAGGTATGAGTGCATATTTGTTAGTGATATAAAAATATTTATATTGTGTTGATCGATCTATTAAGTTGCTTATGAATTCTGGTCAATACGAGTCACTAACCTTATTAATAGGGATCTATAAACACTTGAACAAGGCAATTCGACATAGTATAGTTTGAAATTGGGTAAATGAAATAATTTTACCTTGATTATATTTTGTATACACAAAAAATAATTGTTTAGAAATTATTATACATATATATTGTATGTTTGGTTGTTACGAAAATGATAATATTCAGCTAGTATCATTTATTGTTTGATTAGTCATGCTCACGTAGTAGAAGAACTAACTATTGTTTGCTGATTGGGTAGTCGTGCCTGACCAGTTTATGGGCATTGACTATTGTGTTAGGTTATGAGCATTTTATCCTTTTTTGCATGGGTTGGGTAGATTAATGATTGTGGGAACATTAAAAATGAACACCTTATGAATTCAAGTTCACAATTTGGCTATAAGGCATTCGATGATAAAATTGGGTTAGAATTTGATCTTAAATAAAAGTTATTAATTAAAATCCAAAACAAAAATAAACATTTGTGAAATGATTTTATATAAGAAATGTGAATTTTATGAATATGACTTACATGTATGATTTATAAATTAAAAAGATTTAAGTTGAGGATTTGAGAACCAAAAACCTCAGTGTTTGTGGAAATGGATTTTTTCAAAGGTCTTGGAAAAAATTATAATAGTATTATTTTGAAATGTTTTTGAATAAAAATATTTCAAATGAGTGTAAAAAGGAGATAAAAAGCACTGAACTCACTTCGTTTGTTGGAAAATAATTTCAGTGATGATTGTAGCACCATCGAAATTCATTTTCAAGTTTCAAGTGAACGGATGGATACCATAGAAGATTTGTTTTAGGTAAAACATATTTTGGTTTAAATCCCAAAAATATGATTTGTTGTACAAAAAGTGATACATATTATATTATGTATTATTTCAATATAGAGTTGAAATAAATCCGGGTGTTTAATTTTGAAATTTTGAATTAAGAATTTTACAGATGCATGTAACTTATACATTAGAGTAGAGTGTTTTTGTATCTCTATTTGATATGTTGCTTTGTAAATTTTCATTTATTAAATATAAAATGGGATTTCCATCGATTTTGGACAGTCGGGACTTCTAAATTGGACAAAGAATTTGAGCTAACTGTTGGAGAAAATACAAGAAAATAAGTTTTGCTAACTTATAAATTTAAAGAAAATAGCGAGGAAAAGGTAAATATTGAATTTGTCAGGTGTTATGCGTAAGTAAGATGTAGGTACTTAGAAGAAAAAGCTAATTTGGTGCTTTTGGTTTCACGAGTAGAGTGGTTGCCTGACAAATAGGTACGTGTTTATATTGTTGGTTGATTGATGATTTTGTGACCAGACGCTTGGCTTTTGTTTTCTTTTGGTTAATTTGAATTTGTGATGACGATTTTGTAGTTGTACAGATCTAGCAACGTAAAGGAGACGGTGCAGAAATTTTATGTAAATTTATAGAGTGAGGAAATTCGATAACAAGTTTCGCTACATTGATTTTTGAAGAATTAAAAGGACTGTAGCATTTTTCTTACCCTGATAATTTCGGGGACAAAATTCTTTGAAGAGGAAAGAATGTAATGACCCAGGATTTAGTCAATTTATTTTGAAATATTTAATTACTTTAAATATTAGAATATTAGTTTTATAAGTCAAATGGCTTGAATTTTAAAAATAAGGGTTATCTAAATATGGAATTGTTTAAATAATCGAATCTTGGACTTAATGTGAATAAAAACGAATTTTCAAAACTTATTTAAATTTTTTCTATTTAAGAATGATAATATTTAAATTTTAATTTAGAATTAATAGGGGTTTTAAAATTTTATTTAAATTCAATATAAATGAGAATGGAATAATATACTTTTAAAATTATATTAAAAAGTGATATAAACGGGCAATTAATATGTGAAATTATCATTTTGAGACACTATCTCGGATATTAACCTAACCAGTGCCATTAGGTTCAGAATAGCAAAATATTGTATGCGTCGAATTTTGTAGTGATTGAACGTACCGTTTCGTCCTGCGAGCTCAAACATAGAAATTAATTCAAGGAATTCAAATTTATATAATTCGATTTTGGAAAGATAACTTTTTTAATGCTTCGGAATCAGGTCCCGATAATAGTTCCATTGAGTTTGAAATAGGGGTATTTAATGTGGAACGCCAGACGACACGCCTCAGTAGGAGTCTGAGATTTTCAGGCAAATAGGAGCTAGATACTTTGACTTAAATAAAGTGATATACTATAAACCATACCCTTTTACTATGCAACCCTACCCTCCACCATACGCCCCAAGTTTCCATTATACCCTTTCTCCCTGTAAAATCGCATTCAAACCAGAGAAAATGTTTCTCAATTCAAAAATCAAAATTACATTCATCGGGACCAATCCGTGCAATTTCAGGCTAAGAGTTCAACTAGAGAAATGTGGCCAATGTCGAAATGAAGTTAGTGTATGGGTGGATCATTTCAGATCGCAAAGAGGCAGTAGGAGTGCCCGATGAATGGCAGTGGCATTTTTCTCCAATTGCGACGTCGTCGTCGAGTGTGGGCTCTTAGACTCTGAAGAAAAGTCCTAGTGGGCGAAGAGGGCTTGGCACGCTCGAAGTTTGGTGGCGCAAAATCGCTTGTGGCGGCGGTGAGAGGCTGGTGTTTGCGTTCGTCGTTTTAGGAAAATTAAAGCGAACGGCAGCGAGACTAAGGGCGTGGCCATTGGCTTGGGAGGAGGGGAGGCCAGGCTGGCATAGGGCACGATGCGGCGGTGTCCAGTTAACCGTGGTAGCAGCAGCAAGGCAAGAATAATGATTTATTTATACGGTTTTGGAAATGAATTATTATTATTTGTAATAATGTCTAAAATTTATTTTATTTTATTATTTTATTATTTTATTAATAATGTTTGAAATTATTAACTATTATTTTTAAGATGTTTTAAAGTTGATAATTATTATTAATTCATAATGTTATTGTTAATAATAACTATTATATGATAGTGTTTTCAAGTAAATGATTATTATTTATTTATAAATGTTTTCGAGATTTATAAATTGAGATTTATAAACAGATTTGGGGTTTATAAAAGGAGTTTTATAAATGGTTTTATGGACTTACAATGGGTTTATAAATGATTTTAGGAATGTGTAGAAAGGGTTTTTAAAATGGTTCCAGATATTTATAAAATGGTCTATAAATGGCCTTTAGAATTATATAAAGGATTTTATAAATGGTTTTACAATTTTGTAAAAAGGAAATCTTCCTCCGTTTTGTGAATATACTTATATGGTTGAGATAAGTATATGGATATTTTTTTCCAAGTATTGAAAATATAGAGATTTGTGGATATATCTTCGTAAAAATATTTTGAAACAAGTATTTACAAAGTGATCTTAATTAATGAAAAGATTAATTGAAGAGGTTGGTGGTTGCATATGTGCTTAACCAATGTTGGTTTTCCTTTGGAAATATATCCCTGAATTGAATATTTTCTTATTCGATAGTTAAATAACCGACTGTCGAAATTTGGACCCCAAACATAACTTTAGAAATCTAGGAGAAACATGTAAATTATATGGCACAGCTATCTCCGACGATGATCTACTATGCGTATAAATATCATTTCATTCTCCTAGGACAAATGATAAGGAGATCCATCCACTAAAGGTTAGGAGGTGATCTCCGCTCTTATCTTTGTCTGTTTATTTCTGAAAGAATCGAGGTAGAGTTTACTAGAAACCATCGAATGTTGTTTTGAAGAGAACGGGATCTGATATTTTATTCGAAAACCGCTTTGATCTAACTCAAGCATTTCAAAGTGAAGATACCTTGAAGATGATGGAATTGAAGACAAAGTTTTTGAAGTGCAAGGGCTACTTGCTACTAATCCTTAGGGTGATTCAAAAATGGATGAAGTAAAAGCAGTGCCTTCGTTTTTTTCATGTCCTGAACAACTTGTATGGATTAATGTTATCACTGCATTGCTGCATGGAGGGCAATGTTAGCATTCCAAGCGGGAAGTGCTATATAGAAGGTAAATATTGCCTCAAGCCTCATCAACCAGGAAATGATAAAAATCGAACATGCAACAGGGCCATGTGGGTCACTCCCATCAGGGTATGGTCATCTCAAATCTGGATCAATTACCATCTACTCATGTATACTTCAGGGCCCAAAGTGGGGTGATCATATTCGGCAGTACTAGTCAAGTGGTAGGCTAATCCTATGTGGCAGGGATGCAAGATGTTCTTGTCAGACACCGATGCATTTTGTCTTCAGATGTATCATCGGAAGGTACTTCGTTGCCTTGCCATAGTATGGAATCAATTCTCTAATATGAGCTTTACGGATATACTTATGCCCAACTATGTCGAAACGTGAGATGCAAGCATTTCAACTGTATTCATATTTTATTTCGACCCTTAGACATTATTATAATATAAATGGATTTTTTATGAAAAATATTTTGGTTATCGTAAGGTAAAAGCCCATCCATGTATATATGCAGGCATGGTCTTACAAGATACCTTTATTTGAAAGATTATTGATAAACATTAAATTCCATTTGAGGTGTGTTTTTATCGTGCTGGTTTACCAGACTGATCGAAGCGTTCTTCCTTTCAATGCTCGATTCAGACCGAGCATATTTACAGACTACTTAGGATGCATTGAAGTCCAGGAGACAAGCTGGAGGCCCAAGACGTATCAATGAATTTCTTTGCGTTCCACTGCATTGTCTGTTGGTTGTATTTATCAGCAGTTATAAGGACGTGCTGTTATAATTATCCAGGCTGAAATAGGTTAGCGTACCCTGATTGATGTGTATATATTATAGTTTTTCTTTGTGTAAAGATTTGTTGTGTATTATAAATTATTCGTTCCGCTATGAGATTCTGCTTGTTTAGTTTTCATCTTCCTCATTCTTTCCTTCACCCCTAACGATCATGTTTTCTGGCATTTAATTGCTTGGCATACAATACAGTGAACATATTAGTGTCAATTCTCGAGGTTTAAAAAATATTATTCACTACACTTTAGGCTTTTTATCATAAAATAATTCATAAGGAGTTTTCTTGGTGAATAGTCTTATTAAAATTATATTTAAAAAATAGCATGCTATAGCAACTTCTTCGGCCTAAGTTTTTAGATAAATTGCTATCATTTAGCATAGTCCTAGCACATGATTGTATAGTTCCATTTTAATGTTCTACTACTCCATTTTGTTGGGGTGTTCTAGGGAATAAAAAGTCATGTATAATTCCTTTCTTATTATAAAAGTTTAAAAGTTCTTGTTTTTGAATCCCCTCCGTGTTCACTCCATATCACTTTAATTTTAATTGACTTTTGGTTTTGAATTATCTTAGTGAAAATTTTAAAAATTTCAGAAGTATCACTTTCATATTTACAGAATATTGTCCAAGTTTATCTTGAAAAACCATTTATTATTACAACAAATTTATTATGATTTATTGATTGAACTTGTGATACTCCAAAAAGGTCTAAGTGGAGAAGTTCTAAGGGTTGAGAAGTTGACATCATATCTTTTGATTTAAAAGAACTTTTATGAAGTTTTCCTAGTCGGCAAGTATCATATAAGTTATTGAACTTAAAACTCATTTTAGGGGGTTCCATAACAAGTTTATATCTAGAAACTTTAGATAAGTGTTTAAAATCTAAATGACCTAATCTTTTGTGTCAAATTCAAGGGTCACTTTCATACTCAAGATGTAGATGTTACATTTTCTAACACCTTCAAAGATAATTTCAGACTCACTATGCTCAATGTGGCAAATATATTTTTCAAATTTAATTTTAAAACCCTTATCACATAATTGACTGATACTAAGAATTTTATGTTTCAAATTCCTAACCAGCAAAGCATTATAAATAATATGAGTTCTAAAGTTACCGACATTGCTGATACCAATCACGTATCATTTTGAGTTGTCTCCAAAGTTAATTGATCCTCCGTCTTTATAAACCATGTCCTTTAATATCTTTGGATTTCCATTTATGTGTCTTAAGAGCATCCACTATCAAGTATCCATTTGTCCTTCTTGATTTATGATGTATGAATATCAAGTATCTGCTCACCATCAACTATTTAACATACTTATTCCTACAATTTCACATTATACCTTTCCAAAACATCAAGTGATTTTTGTAAATAATTAATTTCTAATTTACTTGATAGTAACATTCAGATTCCAGAGCTTTGTTTTTCGACAAGTGTTAAAACATGAACTCCCGGTGTTACTAGGCACATATACTTTTCAAAAATCAAGTTATGTATTTTTGAAAACCTAATTCTCTGATACCAAATGTGGGTTATTGGTAACAGATCCTAAGGCTACTTTAACACAAGAAGGGGGGTGAATAATATTTTATAACTTTTATGAAACTTTTTAAAATTGTTTCAAGGTTTAAATTAAATCATAAATTATCAACACAGATTGATACAAATCGAGCAATCACAGATAAATATAAAAGCAATAATAAAAAGTAAAGTAAGAGAGTTGGTATCGGGAGTTTTTATACTAGTTTGGATTAACCTATCTTACATTTAGTCCTACACAGTGCATGTACATATTTATTTTCCAACGCCTACTTTACTGATAGCAAGCAAACTAGAATATAGTCTCGATTTCAAAGCTACGAGATACACCTTTCTGTCTTATGAGTTCGAGGCAAACTTTCCTGATTTACCGGGCAACGATATCACCCATTTGATTTGAACGGGCAACAAGCACATCCACTTGATTTGAATGGGCAATAAGCACACCCCAAACAAGTAAAAAAAGAGTTGTTGATTTCTAAGTACATATCATTATACTTAGGATATAAGATATCCTATAGCCCTTCTAATAGTGGTTTATTTTCGTGTTTGTAGAGAGAATGCTTCCAAAATAATAGATAATTTGTAGAGAATCAATCTGGTAGAGTATGGATTAGTAGTTTTGAAAAATATAGTGAGTGGTTTTTAAGAAATATTTCAAGAGGGTAAGGAATAAGAAGAAAGGAAGAAAAATTAGCTAAAAAATTTGTTTACACTCCCCTTAATAGCGAATGAATTGATGTATCCATTTGTGAAGAGGTTCGATCAAAAGATATTTCCTTTCGAAATTTTAAAAACAAACCAATGACAACTATGTCAATATATTTAAGAGGTGTATGTCAATATATATTTGTAAAATTTGAAAAATAATTTTCTTTTCTATACTTTTATATTTTTGTAAACTAATTTAAACATGGTTTTTAAATACTATGAACATATAAAAACTTTTATAAAATATTTGTAAAAATATATTTTTAAATTTAAATAATTTATTTTGATAAAATATCAAAGACAAAAAAATTGTGATAAATAATTTAACAATGGAAAACAACTTACAAATGCATATATTCTTACACGTAATCTCTACCTAGCCTTGTAGTATATATATTTATTTTATTTAATAAACCGTTTTAAAAAGTATATTAGTTTATTCTTACTAATATGATGTATATTAATAAGTATTCATTTATATATTCAAATAAATGAAGTTAAACTAAGAGATACACATAAAAAGAAGAAAGATTATTCCAGCATAATTTTATAAAAATTGAATATTATATTTGAAATTTATGTCTTTTAGATTCTTAAGCATGTACATATAAGTGTTATGTCTTATGAATTTCTTCTTTTATCTAGCAGTATCCTCTCGTTTCACTCTTTACGTTATAGGTTTGATTTTTTTTGGTCGAATATTTTCATTAATGATTTTATGGTACATCTATTCTCTATCACACTTGGAATCTATTTGGGCTATGCAATTAAAGCGCTCGGCAGATTCAAAGCGGTGGAGGTGCAAAAAGTCATAGCGGGGATATAGCGGATATATCGGATAGCTCTAAAATAGCATAAAACTCGTACTTAATGTTTTTACAAATATATAAATGGTAATTAAATGAAAATTATCATTCAATTGAATTATAATTAATACATAAATGATTTTAAACAAAAAACATGTGCGAATAGACTTTAAATAAACGTAAAACTGTTATATAACATAATTGAATTTAGTAGAATGTTAGAGTATTTTCATTTCTGAAAATATATTAAAAATTAAATCAAATAAATTAGTTTCATAATTTTTATAATGTATAAATGCAATTTTTTAATTTATTTCATTAAAGAAGATATAGCGGAAATAGCAAAATAAAGTGGGAATAACGGGATACAGCAGAAATAGCGGGGATTAAAGCAGAAAGGCTATATTTTTGGGCTATATGGAAAAATCGTAGCGGTAGAAATACACTATGAGATATTGCGGGGTTATAGCGGGGTAATAGCAGGGTATTAACTACACAGCTTTGGTGGCAGCTTTGGATAGATTCAAATTTGTAGTCTCCACTTTAATATTTGTACTGCACTTTGTAGTTCTCTGTGGATTAAACTTAGTTGAATTTTTATTATCATATGGTATATATCTCACTTTTAATTACTGTGTTAAGATGTTCGTTGAGCAATTTTTGCAGAAGTTGTTGTCGAATTGTAGTTTTTTTTCTCCTATTTTAATGGTTTGTGAAAGTTTAATATCCATGTCTATATTTTGCTAACTTAATTATTCTTCTCCAAAACCTGTAATTTTATAGTAAAAAATGAAGAGATTTGTTCATAATTTTCCACGGTTAGCATTTTTAAAGACTGCTTATGACACAATTTTGTTGGTTAAAATGCTTTTTAACTCGACTATGTGCTCTATTTAATTTACATTTTACCTACTTTATATAGGATGAACAAATCTTCTAACTATATTTTAGTTTTCATGGGTATTGAGTGTTACGATGAATGGATGTCATAATGTTTGGGGATAATAATTTTATTATGTCATGGAGCAACTATTTTATGAAGTTATATAAAATAATGATTTACCAAAAGCTACCTTTATTTGACTAAGTAGTCATGTTTATTTAACCTGCTCATTTAAATAGCTTTTATTTAAGCTAAATAATGTATGTAGGTGCACGAGCAAAGATATTTAGATAGTCCCAATTTGATGTCGTTGTATGGTTTGAAATTCACTTACATCCATACACATTAGTAAAATGCACCTCTTTAGGAGGCTCCTTTTACGCGTTTACAAATAATTATTGCAACGCAAATACTTTTCAACTTTTAGATTTTTTTTAACCCTTTTAAAAAAAATTCCCCATGCATAATTGTTTGCGTTTTGTTCATCTTAACCTACATATCCCAATGTATATTTTCCTTTGATTTTCTTTGGATAAAAGGATTCCACTACCTATTGATTCTTAATGAATGTGCTAAAGACCATCGAAATCTAAAACATTTTCATGACAAAACAATCAATATCCAAATCATATGAAGTCTTTTTCCAGCTTGAATGAAGGCAAAAAAACAAGACGACAAATAAAATTGGGCATTCATAGCATATAAAAGAGGTAATTTCGATCAAATAATTATAGCATGAGGCAGAAACTATGCTATATTTTGTATAATATAGGCTATGGACATAAATTTAATTACCCTTATTTGCTCTGATTTTAATGTTCAATGTAAGCTAATTTTATGTTTTTCGTAGATATCTTTTTCATTTTACTATTTATTAGTGTTTCCTACTTTCAACACCAACATAGATAACCTTTGATCTACTTAATTTTAGTCAATATTTTACTTAATTGAACCAAGGTTAACCAAATAATTTTTGCATTCTATGTTTTGTGTATTTTATGATGAACTCTTGATTTAAAACCCTGATATCATGAATCATGTATAATCTTATGAATATATGAGTTTCTTAATTAACTATTATTCAAATAGCAGACATGCACAACATAATCCCCTTGGATTTGGTTGGTCTGCCGTCCCTCCTAGAGGTCCTTTGTATTGGGGGGTTTCTGAAAATATATATGTATATTCGAATAGCTACTTAGATGACCATTTATTCTTAACTTAGATTTTTAAACCAAATTCATTTTGACCTAGAAACTATTTAGAATTGAAAGTTTCATATCCATCGTATAAAATTCGTTGCAATTAATTGTTTAATATTACAACAAAATATCATAAGTGCTTATTGTTAAGAGATAATTTGTATACATTAAATAATAAATAAGAGATATTTTCAATATCTAGGCTTTCCCATTTTACAATAGTTTTCCTATTGTATAATTACTTAGGCTCTATGTTATGTGTCTATAAATTGCTAGTAATAGATTGTATTATGATCAAGTAGTAATAAAGCATTTCCTCTTCTTCTTCTCTAAATTATATTTTATTTTGTTTTCTTCAATAATTTCAACATAGTATAAGAGAAGCGTTCAAATTCTAGGTGTTAATCTCATCCTTTCGCATCCTTTCCACTATAATTTTTTCCCTTTCTCTCTCTTCCTCTTCTCTTTATTTACTTTCACCAACTCCAAGCTCAAAAGACATCACAATTCCACTGCTCTCAAATTACATTATCAAACCACCACTTCAGTTCTACTTCCACTCAAATCCATTTTTAATAACCTGCTATAATCAAATCTAATATCCACACCAAACAATTCCAACTAAATACACAATCTAGAACCTGCAACCTAACCTAGCTTGTAACGACCCAGGATTTTTAGTAATTAAAATTTGAATATTTAATTAATTTTAAATATTAATAAGTGAATTTATAAGTCGAATAAATTTTAATTCGAATAATTGGATTTAATTGAATAATTAAATCGATAATTTAATATGTGAAATTATGGAAATAATTGAAAATTGAGTTAAATATGATTGAAAATGATTTGTAAAATTTTATTTTATCATGTTGAAGTTAGAACGATATTTTAGAACTTTTAAAATCGAATTAAAAGTTAGTTTGTGAAAATTGAATATTTTAATATTTAATCGACTAGTGAAATTAGTCAATTTTTGAACAGTCTCAGAATTGAACGAAACCAATTCCATTGGATCCATAATAGTTAGTTATTACCGGATTTCAATTTTCGTGTCAATCGGAGTTATCGTTTGATCGTGGCAGCTCGAAACGCATCGAATTATTTTTAATATTAATTTGGCGAGTTAAAATAGCCATTTTTCAAAAAGTCTCGGATTTCGACGAAACTAGTTTCATCGGATCCGTAATGTGATATTATTGTGTGGTTTCAAATTTCGTGTCAATTGGATTTACCGTTTGTCCGTTACAAATTAAAACGCCTAGAAAATCGTTTAAATCGGTTTAATTTAAATTGAACGTTTGTTGCCATATCTCGCACAGATGTCCGAATTAGCTTCCGAAACCTGTTACATTGTGTCCGGAACGCGGGGTAAACCCTAGAAACGATGGTTACGGCGCGTAAATCGGAGTTCGGAATTTCCGGAATGAATAGTGTCGTTCGTTCTTCTATAAATAGCCCCCTCTCTCTCTAAATTAAAAAAATATATAAAACCCTAACCCTAGCAGCCGCCGCCCCCTATATGAACGGTCAGAAAGTGACGAATTTCATCTCCTCCGATCTCTCAATCCATTCATCTTCAAGCATCGACTCCTAAATGAAAATTGTAGAGGGCGGCGAGGGCTACAATCTGAACGGTGGAGATGGGAAATAGTGGAGCGTGGAGGCCAGAAATTGGTCGCGTTCGGCTATGATTGCGCACGTTTTTCGAGGGGGAATAGGGGGCCGAGTCGCCTAGGGTGGTGGCCAAAGGTAGATGGGGAGTTGGGCTACGCGATGGAAGTCTCTGATCGACTTGGAAGTTGACGTGGTGGCGTGCGAAATTAGGGAAGGGGGGCGGCGGCTATGGGTGTCGGCTTGGAGATGTCACGCGTGAGAAGGAAGAAATGGTGGACGGCCCAGATGCAAGCACGTGAGATCCAGTGGCTGAGATAGAGTGAGGTTGAAAATTTAAAAGAAAATGTTGTAAATTGTTTAAAAAAATCGAGTAAACTTCATAAATTCATATCTTTTTCATACGAGGTCGAAAACGTGCGAAACTAGTTGCGTTGGAATCGTATGGACGAGCACTACGCGATGAAATTGGATTGGAGTCGTTTGGAGTTAGTGAAAATTTTGGGTAAAATTAAACGTCCGTTTAATTTTATTCGAAATAAATCGCTAAAACGAAATTGAAATCAAGGTGAGAACTTCTCACTCAATCGAATCAGTTTTGATTTTTATTTTAAATAGTTAGATTTAAAATATTTAAATGCATGTTTAAATGATGATTGTTATCTATTGATTGTTAAAATAGACATTATGCGCCGTTAGTAAGCGGATGTTATTTATTAAAAACATATACCGCGAATATTTCATAAACAGTGAAATTGGTATTATATATAATAGCAATATATATATATCGACATATGTATATATTGGAGTTATTGATTTCCCGCATTTGTATAGCGGATGAGACCCTATTGCGCCGTCTATTAAGCGGATAATATTTTAAATCCCATATACCGCGATAATTCCGTACTGGAGCGGAATTGGTATCGTGCTAATGTTTGTGGATGCAAGAAAACAGGTTGGAGGGATCCAACTGGATTCCTCAACAGTTTTTATTTGATTTCAGATATTTTGATATTTGATGGATTATCATATCGATATATGATATCGTTGTTGTCGTGATTGACTATTTGGTGTGTAGCATCATTGAACCAAATTTTGAGATTTTAAAATGATTTTTAAAGTGATTTTTGAAAGTATACGTTTATAAAATATGTTTGGAATTGATTCATTTTAAATAAATAAACGTTATAATTTTAATGTTATAAAAATTATGATTTTTGAGAAAAATAGTTAAAAGTTGATTTTTGAAAATAAGGGATTAATGATTTTATAAAAGAGTTTAAATTGGGATTTATTGAATTTATTATAAAGAGTTGAAAATATAGGATTTATAAAATCTAATTATTTTATAAATCAAAATGGTGAAATTATAAAGGACTTTAAAGACAATTTGAAATAATAGTATAAATTGATTTATATAAGAGATTTATAAATTGATAATTTGTAAATTAAAATATTTGAATTATAAAACGAGTTTTTATAAGTGTTAGAATGAATTGTGAATGAATTTCAGAAATGAATGAAATTTATAGAATCATAAACGGTGAAGTTATAAATGGAATTTTATAAGCAGTAGGTTTATAAAATTCATAAAGTTATTTGAAGAATAGGTTTGGATAAATAAACGAATCTTATAAGTTATAAGATTTATAATTATGAAGTTCAAAGGAACGATTTTTGCAAACAAATAAATTGTAAGTATTTCACTTATAATATGAACCTTTGGTTTATAATTGAGTTATGAATTGAATAGGTTAATAAAGGAATTTATAAAAGGAAGTTGTTATAAAATAAATAATAAAGGAGTTTATAAACGTTGTTTTATAAATTCGCAAACGACTTATTTGGATAAGTAAATTGTTGAAACTTATTAATGGAGTTATATTCACATTTTTGACTGTGAATAATCCTTTGAAATAAAATGAATAAAAGGATGAAATTTGTTAACGAAGTATATTCACGTTTTTGAATAGTGAATAATATGTTAAAGAAAATCTTTAGAAGGTGATATTTTAAATAGAATTAAAACAAGCTAACGATGTTTTAAAATGTGTTGAGATCCGAAACCATAGATTTCAACATTCATTTTTGAAATAGATGTTTTCGAGAAATAGAAGGAAATGGTGGACTATAACACTGTTGTTATAGTAAATGATTTCCGAAAGGAAATGTTTTGTATAGTATTGGGATTTATATATCTATTTTAACTTCGAATCCCTATACTAGTGATTTTGGGTTGTCGTAACGATGTTTTACGCAACATTCGTTTTGGCCCAAATAAATATGTTTAAGAGAATGATTTCCTTAAAGAATGAAATATATACTTAATTTCGATTGAAGTATATTGAATATTTTCCAAAGGTTGAAAATAAAAGATTGTGAATTACTTAATAAGTAAGTATGGAAATGTTTTTCCAATGTGAAATGAAACGTTTTGAGAATCTATCTTTTTGAAGATAAATTGAAATGAATAATTGAAATCGAATATTCATAGATATTTTTGGATTATAAATTTTTCCAAAGGTTGAAAATAAAAGATTGTGAATTACTTAATAAGTAAGTATGGAAATGTTTTTCCAATGTGAAATGAAACGTTTTGAGAATCTATCTTTTTGAAGATAAATTGAAATGAATAATTGAAATCGAATATTCATAGATATTTTTGGATTATAAATTCACTAAGGAATTTATAAAAGAAAGTGGAATTTGTTAAAAATAAATATTGATTTATTTTTGACATATTGAAATTATATATCTTGTAAGGATATTTTTGGAAAATAAATAATTTGGAAAATTATTTGGAATCTGGTGATGTGTGGATATCAATTGATAGTTCAATAACCGACTATCAATATTTCCCTTTGAATGGGTATTTATTGTGATTTGCTTGAATTTGAATGCCACACTTATTTTTGAATAAGCGCTCACTATTCGGCTTAACCGGGAAAGGACCATGGGGTCGTATAACCCATTCCGTATATGTGATACGTCGTTATGAATTGCATTTGAAGATCGGTGTTGAAGACCCGGTATTTGCGAGAGCGATAGGATGACCTGTCGATTGACTCTGCACCGAGTTGCTCCGGTATTGAGTTCTCCATATGTGATGGGAAATCCGATCAGGATTGTGGATATCCGGATTGCAAGGACTTCTTTGTAAGTGCCTTCGGTTCTGTTCGAGCCCGGAACAGACTTGTAAGGATTGTATGTCTGACATTACAAACTGAGATATAAAGCAGATTTCTTTCAAATATATTTCTGTTGGTGGCGGAGAATTTATTCTTTTAGCTTAGCACCCTTCTCTGAGACGTACGAGCTCAGAGGTTATGTAGTTGAAGGTTATCAGCGATATATTCCCAATTTGGTAATGTGACATGTTGAGTGTTGCTGTGAAATGATCATTGTGTTGATTATTTGTGATAGGATCATTTATTTGATCGTCTATCCTGGTGATCATTTCTATGATCATTTGTTGACCCAAAGCATGGCTTTTGTATAAAGTATGTTTTTGTGGACGTGACTTCGTCGAGCCTCACACCTCGGGAATGGTCAAAACAGGAAAGATGCAGCAAGGTTATGAGGGGTAGCGCCCTTTAGGATATGTGCATTTCCTTCTGGAAAAGGGTGTCATCATGGTATGGAGCCCAGATACTTACTCATGTTGAAAACACTTTATGATTGTGTGAATTGATTACGAGCGCTCGGTGAAAGGTCCCAAAGGACCGGGGGATGGCATATTCGGTCAGTTGTTACTCAGTTAGGGGTAACCCGGCCTTGTGTTGGTAGAGATCCGGTTTGGTTCTCGGGGATGTCCATCCAGAGGCATTCTCATGTGGCAATGGGAAGTTCCTTGGCCTGACCATTCGTTGGAAATCCAAAGAAACAATACGAGACTTGTACGGTTTTAGTTGTAGAACCTGCTTCCTCAGGAGGTAGCTATAGTAGGCATAATATAATGGTACCTATGCTGGCTAAGATTTATATTCTACTTTTGAAATATCTTCTACACTATGCACTAATAATAATATCAAAATTGATTTGATTTTAATGCGTATCAAGCATCTTTGACTAACATAAGAAGAAATCTCCTCCAAGTCTGCGTTTGCATTGTGTGTGTGGCGGGAGGTCTTATGGTAGTCTCATTTTTTAAAAGCATTTCGAATTGACTTTAAAAATATTCCTCTATTTTGATTTTAAAGATAAATAAACTATTTTGAGTTCTCACACCAGTCACATGACTGACTCGGAGTTTATTGTTTTCCTTCCTAAACTCTGGGTGCCCACCAATTTCACACGGGCAGTCAAGAGTTAGGTTTATCAGGATATTCTGGATATTCAGGAGTTGCTGGAGGCAAGCTGGATGGCATGGCGTATTACTAGTATATAGTATTTCTTTTTCCGGTGCACTGTTTGTTGTTGTTTGTTGTTGTACACTCTGATGATATGATGTAATGTAATGTAATGTATAAAATGTAATAACTGATATAGTTCTTTGTTTAAAGATTATTCATTTATTTATTATATGTTGTTCCGCTGCGAATTGTGAGATTTTGATATTGTTCTGTTGTGTTCTAGTTCCGTTCTATTTTCTGTTTTCTTTTCTCTCTATTTTCTATCTTCTTATTTCTTCTACCTCTTTCCTTTTCTTAAACCATAACATTTCGGGTTTCCGGCCTTCGATTTCTCGGCAGTCGATAAAATGAGTATCGATGTTGAATTTTCGAAAGTCGAAAATTTACGGGACGTTACATAGATACCAGATCCAAATCTATCTCAAGTAACTCATCAAAATGGATGTTCACTCCCACCTTCATGATTTCAAAATTCCTTCTATGTCTCCAAGTTATGTTTACTAATCTAAGTTATTCTATTTTAGGAGAAAAAAAAATGAAGAAAAAATATGGAATTTTGGGTTGTCGAGTTGTAACCCAAATAAACTCTTAAATGTGAACCAGGTGTTGATAAATATTTCCATCTTTTGCTAACTACACTCGTAGAATCAAAGAATGCAGATGAGAATGTTGTATGCGTAATAGTTGACAATCGGAAGTTTGTTACTGGAATTCTCTGTGTAGAATTTTTTTTCAAATATGTCATAATTTAAAATTTAAAAAGGGTTCCAATCGTCTCACAACTCATTAAGTGCAACTGTTCATCTCACCGACTACAAGCCTCTTCGGAATTTTCATTCTCTACAGCCACCTGTCATGTCTACCTCTTTATTCTCAGTACATAAAAACTCCTTGGATAAGTCATCTTTATGGGTCTTGGATTATGGTGCTTCCCACTATATGTCTCAAGACTCTTTATTTTTTTCTACTTTGTCTTCATCATCCTATATTCTTACTATGACAGCTGATGGCAGTCTTATGCCTTTGGCAGGAGTTAGTTTTTTTGTTACTCCCAACTTATCGTTTTCTATTATTTACCAGAACCGAGTCTCACATTGAACCTTGTGTCTGTTGGTCAGTTATGCAAAATCCCACCTTTTTGTACATTTTAGGCGGACACACATGCCGACTCAAACCATACAGAAGGGCGAATTGTTATTGGGGTGAATAAGAAAAAGTAGAGAATGAAAAAAAATAAAACAGAATCTTGCAGCAGAATGACAAAATATAATAATCAAATAACAGTTCATGAAGCTGTTTACAAAACATTTTATTATATTTATACAACACAGATCAGAGTTGCACATACCAGAGAATAATAAATAATTTTTATCACCATGGATTACTTTCATAATTTACAATCTTTTATAACAAATTTCTGTATCAATTTAAAGTTAATTAATTCACCAATTACACTATCTAATTTCAATTTCAGTAAATTCATTAATTATCAATTAAAATTCCAATAAATCCATTCATTTGATTTTAAATCCTATTATTCAATAAATTATTATCAAATGGATGAAATTAACATTGGTTCATGATCTCTTACATTAATATTATCAAATTTCATCTTAATCTCTATTAACGTAATAATTAAATATCAAATTTCATTTAATTGCAATTAATCCAATTATTATTATTTGAATTACAATAGACTAATAAATCTTGATACCCATTCTTTTTATCCAACCAATTATCATATTTACATTTAATTATATTTGCAAGTTCATTACTTAAAAACAAATATTACAATTTCTTATTATAACGATAATTTCATTCAATTATTATTAAAATACATTATTTCATTAGTTAATTAACTATTGACATTCCATTATTCCGTTTATTGGGATTCCATTCAAATTGTTAATAGTCGACTTATATTAACATTATTAACTTTAATTCAAATTATTATTTCATTAACAAATTACAAATTTTTATTTCTCCCAAGTTTAGTTAGCAAAATCTTATTAAAATAACATATTTAGTTATCGGAAATGTACGGGTCGTTACACTCTCCCCCACTCAAAAATTTTCGTCCCCAAAAAGGTAAAGAAGGGAAAAAAGAAATTAAATAGTCAAAATATCTTATTCAAAATATTAAATATATAAACTATGAATCTATAAAATAAAAAAATTTAAATAAAATATATAGTATTTATAAACAATTAAATATCTTATTTTTAAATTAACAAAAGTTTGGAAAACACATTCATAAAATTTTCTAAGTCCAAAATTTATGACAAATTTCGGTAGAGTCTTCTTTGTATAGAAAGGCTCGGGAGAAATTATAATATCAAATATAACAATATATGACATATATTTTTCAAAATAATATATCCTAACATGAGAAAAATAATATAATAGCGCAATAAAACCGTAATCCGAAAATGTACCTATTTGTCGGGCAATTAGCGCTTATTTTATGAAACCAAAAGTAGTAGCAATTGCTTCCATAACCTGTATTTCACTTATATAATCCAAAAAGAGTTAATAATTATATAAAATGAAATATCTACAGTTGTTTCAACCACTAACAAACAAATCAATAAAGCAACGATCACTTGCAACCACATCATACAGCCATCACATGAACTGAATAAAATCAACCATCCATCCATAGCAAACAAAACAAATAGTTGTCCGGGTTTAAAAATTTTAATTGTACATAATGAAAAATAAATACTAAGTATACCATCTACTCAATAGTCTTAGGTAAAACTCGATAGATCATTCATACATCCTAAGCAATCAGAAGTATCTTTCCTCAGAACAATTCCATAAGCCAAAACAAACAACAGGTCTAACATTATTTAAGTTCATTCTTATTAATTTTCTTTCACAAGATTTGTTGTTCTTCATTCTCATTCATTCAGTGGTTACTTCCTTAAATTTTTCTACATTTATCTCTTACAAGATTTATTCATATTTATTCATTTAGCACTTATTTTCATTTAATTTCATTCATTACTTTCAAAATCTCATTTGCTTTTGTCCAAATAATGTCAATTTCTTTCCATTACTCTATATTTACTTCTTACATAAGTTATTTTCGTCCATTGAATTTAAAATCGTTGAATTCATTATTCAAGTATCACATACATTTTTATTGCAGTTTAGTTTACATTTATAAATTTATGTACTTGATTTCAACTGGGTATGAATATTCATTAGTGCATAAGTCCATACTTAAGTTTCTTACCTTTGATTTACATTCATTCCCTTTATTTATCAATGGTTTCAACATTTACTTAAGTTTATAATTCATTTATTTATTGTATTCATGTTCCATTCAATTACTTAGCATATCAATTCGTTTACCTAAGTCTGTAATCATGTATCTACAGTATTCATCTTTTCTACTTATTTTATTTATAAATAACTTCAACCTTTGACTTAAGTTTATAATTGCTTCTTACAATACTTACTTTATACAACATTTTATTATAGTAACATTTCAATTATAACTTAAGTTTATATCAACTATACATCATTTTCTTATTTATAAAAGAATTTCAATTATAACGACCCGTAAATTTCCAATAACTAATTTTTTTTAATTTATTAAGATTTTGGTAACTAAAATTGGAAGAAATAAAATTTTGTAATTTGTTAATGAAATAATAATTCGAATTAAAGTTAATAATGTTAATATAAGTCAACTATTAACAATTTGAATGGAATCCCAATAAATGGAATAATGGAAATGTTATACTTGGTTATAAAATTGAATATAAGAAACAAATGTAAATAGTTAATTAACTAATGAAATAATGTATTGTTGATAATAATTGAATGAAATTATCGTTATAATAAGAAATTGTAACATTTGTTTGTAAGTAATGAACTTGTAATTATAATTAAATGTAAATATGACAATTGGTTGGATAAAAAGAATGGGTATCAAGATTTATTAATCTATTGGAATTTAAATTATAATAATTAGATTAATTGCAATTAAATGAAATTTAATATCTAATTATTACGTTAATAGAGATTAAGATGAAATTTGAGAATATTAATGTAACAGATTATGAACCAATGTTAATTTCATCCATTTGATAATAATTTATTGAATAATAGGATTTAAAATCAAATGAATGGATTTATTGGAATTTCAATTGATAATTAATGAATTTACTGAAATTGAAATTAGATACTGTAATTGGTGAATTAATTAACTTTAAACTGATATAGAAATTTGTTATAAAGGATTTTAAATTACTAAAGTAATCCTAGATGATAAAAATTATTTACTATTCTCTGGTATGTGCAACTCTGATCTGTGTTGTATAAATATAATCAAATGTTTTATAAATAGCTTCATGAACTGTTATTTGATTATTATATTTTGTCATTCCACTGTGAGATTCTGTTTCATTTTTTTTCTTTCTCTGCTTTTTCTGATTCACCCCAATAACAGTCCGCCCTTCTGTATGGTTTGAGTCGGCATGTGTGTCTGCCTAAAACGTACAAAAAGGCGGGATGTTACAAGTTATGTGACTTTGGTAGTATAGTAACATTTACTACTGATTCTTGTTTGGTTTAGGATCTACAATTCTAAAAATGATTGGTATTGGCCATAGGGAAGGGGACTATATATATTGAATGAATTAAAAGTTCCAGTTAGTGCTGCTATCATTATTGATTTATCTTCTTTTTGTTTGTGTCCTTCTTCCTTTAGTTTCTTTTATGGCATTCTCATTTTGGTCATGTTTCTTCTTCTCCTTTGAAATTTTTAGCATCTACAAGTGCATTAGGAAATGTGCAAACTCATGATATTTCTGATTGTAGTGGATGTAAATAAGTAAAGTTTTCCACTTTACCCTTTAATAGTGGCATCTCTGTTTCTTCTGCTCCATTTGATTTGATTCATTCAGATGTGTGGGGACCATCTCCAATTCCTACTAAAGGAGGGAAATATTATATGTCTTTTATTCATGACTATATACATTATTGTTGGGTTTATTTAATGAACATCGTTCTGACATTTTTGAAATATACAAAAACCTTAAAGCACTGTCAAGGCATAACATTCGTCGGTTATAAAATGTTTTACGCGTGATTTAGATGGAGAACGCATCTCTAAAAAAATTTGTAAATTACTTTCTTTAGATGGAACTAATTCAACAAACCTTATATACTAATACTCCTTAACAAAAATGGAGTTGCAGAAAGAAAACATAGACATATTCTTGAAATTGCTCGATCTATGTTACTTTATGCATCCATTCCTAAAGAATTTTAGGGTGAAGCTGTTCTTATGGCTGTTAGACTAATTAACGCTATTCCTTCTTCCCACATTTCAGATATTTCACCTTTTCAAAAGTTTTATGGACTTGCACTAGATTATTCTGATTTTTAAATGTTTGGGTGTACTTGTTTTATTATCCTTCCTCGTGGAACATAATAAATTATCTTCTCGATCTGTATTTTTTTTTCCTTAGCTATGATGAGGGTAAAAAGGGTTATGGATGTTTTAATCCAACCACTCAAAAACTTTATTAGTCGTGAAATGTTGTTTTTCTAAAAATATACTCTATTCCATCCAGCACTCATAGTTTAACCAAATTTGATCTAATTCATATCGATCTCTTTTTTTACGATAATAAAAATACTAATAGCCTTATAAAAACAGGAACAACTGGAACTCTTCAAGCTACGTCCTCCCATTCTATGGCCTATCAATCTCGAACTGAGCCTATAGATCCACCTTTTCGCCATTCCACACGCATTCGTAAGTATACAAAATTACTTGATTTTGCTTATTCTTTTTTTACTCTTCATCCTTTTCTACGCTCTTAACCTTCATTCATAAACTTTCTGAGCCAACTTATTATAAAGAGGCAGTTTCTAATCCTTGTTGGCGAGAGGCTGTGGACAAAGAACTTTCTGCCTTATAAAGGATGGTACTTGAGATTTGGTTGCTCTACCTTATGGTAAAAGAATTATTGGGTGTTATTAGATATATAAAATCAAAACCAAATCTGATGGGTCAACTGAAAGATATAACCTAGATTGGTTGCAAAAGATTACTCTCAACAGTCTAGAATGGATTATAAGGAAACGTTTACTCTGATTGCAAACATGACCACTATCCGTACTCCTATTGTTGTAGCTTTTATTTGAAAATGGTCCATTTCAGAACTTGATGTTAAAATTGCATTCTTGAATGCCGATCTTCAAGAAGAAGTTTGTATGGAACCTTCTCCAGGTGTTCTACATGGTGTTCCATATGAATCTGGATATGTTCGCAAACTTAAGAAAGCATTGTATGGACTTAAGCAAGCACCTCGTGCTTGATCTGCAAATTTTTCTATTGTGATTAAATCTCTTGGTTTGGTCTTTAGCTTTCATGATAATGCCTTTATTGTTAAAAACAATAGTGAAGGATCTATCATACTATCGTTATATGTTGATGGTATGATTATTACAGAAGGTATGCTTGGCATTCGTTTCTTAAAAAAGAAGTTAGCTAAAAAAATAAAAATGAAACAGTCAGGTCCTCTAAAATATTTCTTAAAAATTAAGGTGCACTAGTACAAAATATGCCTATTGCATCACCTTACTTGCATCGGTTTTCCTTACAACCAATGCAAATGCACCGAAGCAAATATTGTCATTTGCATATGTTGTCCTTGCAACCGATGCGGATGCAAGGAGGCAAATAATGTTATTTGAATTGGTTCCTTCGAAACCGAAGCAACTGCAAATTATTTTTATCATAGCAAATGCACGTATCAATAATCATAAACAACAACTTATATATCTCATTATTTATAATTTATTCTATTAAATGATTGTCAATAAATAATTTATAATTACTGGTTATTATAAATAATCAATAAATATTTTTATTTTTATAATATTATAGTTAATTATTCATATTAGTAAATTATAGTTAATTTTATTAATTACATTTAATAATTAATAAAAAATTGATATTAAATAATTGATATTTAATAATCAAAATTTAATAATTAATGTTTAATATTTAATATTTAATTAATGAGTAATATTTAAAAATTAAGAAGTAATATTTAATAACTAATTTCTAATAATTATTAATATTGAAAAATATTTAACAATTAGAAACTACTAATAAAATTTAATACTTATGAATCAATATTTAGTATTTTACAATTAATTTAAAATAATTATTAATTAATAATCATAATTAAAAAATTAAAAAATAATAAATAATAAAGAAGTAATGAGTAATAATTAATAAATAATATCTAATAAACTAGAAGTAACTTAGTAAATTCTAATTAATAAAGTAGAAATAAATAATAGTTCATAAACCAGAAGTAAGTTAGTAAATTAGAGCTAATAAACTTGAAATTAGTAAATAGTAGTTAATAAACTAGAAATAAATTTATATTTAATAATTTATTATTGTTATTTATTAATAATTAGTAAATTATAGTTAATATATACTAATTAAATTTAATAGATAATAAATACAATTAATAATTACTAAACATAAAGTAAATAAGTAATAATTAATAAATAATAGTTAATAAACTAAAAATAAAATAGTAAATTATAGTTAATAAACTAGAAATTGGTAAATAATAATTAATAAACTAGAAATAAATAACAGTTTGTACACAATAATTTTTATTTTTTTATTCTAGAATCCCCAGTTCCAAATTTGTTTCCAGTTTACGAATTTCATTGGCTATATTGGTCTGATTTATTAAAATCACAATTCAGTATTCAAAGAATTGAAATGTTGTTAATGGTTTTACGTTGTTTAAAAATTTGTGACTTCTTTCTAATCAAGCTTTGTTTTGTTACCCACAATATTATCATTGAGCTATAATAACTATAATTAGAGTGTTCAGTTTATTTTTGCATTAAGGCAAATCAGTACAACTGAAAATGTGTAGCTTTGTTTATTTACTTGATGAACACTTAGATAATGATATTAATGCTTTGCAGTTTGATAGTGGAAGGGGTATTTAATAAAGCATGGGATTATGATTTGGAACCATCATACCGTGTTACAATGGTTATATAGTGTTATGTACTTTTGGTATGTTAACATTATTATTAAGAATGTAATACAAAAGTATTCTTAGAGTAAAGCTTGCATAAAGATGATTTATTATAAATATATGATTTGTTTTGATAACAAACTACCACTTTAATCTCTGGAACTTACCATTATCTAGACACCATGTTTCTCATTTTATTGCTTCTATGATTATTAAACTTGTTAAATTACTTCACTTTATTATTTAGCCAGCTAATGTGCTTCTAATAATGATGTTCATCAGTTTTTGCTGGTGTACGAATATGATTTTGTTTTCTCTTGACAACCCAAGTCATATACTTTGAAGAAATTTGCAGTCTATAACAATAATACGCTGTGCAAGTTTAGCATAAGAATTTTACTTATAAGCATGTTTAATTAATATAAAATAGAAAATGGAACACAATGATCTCTATCCAATTTTTCATGACATGCAACAGTTTCAAATTATGCCTTCATAGAAAATTATCTCATAGACTAACCATAACTGTTGTAGAAATTTGCACATAACATTGACAACATATTCCTCTTTACACTTGTAATTAGTGCACAAACCGTTTTCCTACTCGATACATCCATCCTCTTTAGTAATGAAACATTTGAGCATTGAACCTCAATAATAGCTTTTATTTAACTATACAGTTGTGATTAATATATTACAATGTTTTGCAATTATGAATGTGAGTCACTAACTAAAATTCTACATTGCTATAGTAGTTATAACAGAAACCAGATAAACAATGTAATTTTAAAGAATTGGTTTATTTTTATGAAATTAGTTTTTTTTTTTTGCAATTAGCAAAATATACTTTTACATTGGTTTAACCTGATTTTCACTATACTTATATCATTCAATTATTAAATCATCAAATATTTTAGAATAGTGACTTTTAGTTTATTTACAATTTCGTATAAATGTGATAAGATTAATTGGAAGCAAGATAGTGTACCACGATTTTTTTTGTTGAAATAATGATAAACCGTATTTTTATAATAATAAAAATATAATTTTAAACGTGACTCAAAAGAAGCAAGACCAAAAAGTTAGATAAATTGATTTGATTATTCTCCAATTATAATTAATGAGTCGTGTCATGTAAAGGAAACATGCTGCAAAATAAAATATAGGTTAATATCAATTTGTTGAATAGAAACTTTTTTTTAAACAACATTTTCGATTCTTCAATTTGCTATGTTTGAATTAAAATTTAACAACCAACTTGACGATCACAAAACATGCATTATATTAAATTAGTTTAATTTAAAAGTTATAACCTCGCACCATCGTTATGCATGCCAAAAACGTCAAAAGGTACATTTATTACAATGCAGAGTATGAACTTTATATATCCAACGGTCACTACATCGACGGAAACTGTAAGCCGGTGCAAAGTATGATATTTATGACTAAATGCAGGTAGACAAATTGACAGCATGATAAGAACAAGATGGAAAACAAGTCCCGATTCGGGCTACTGCTCAAGTCGGACCTTACACACACACATACACACATATATATACACGTATATACATACATACATACATATATACATACATATATACATACATACATACATACATATATATATATCTATGTATGTATGTATGTATGTGTGTGTGTGTGCGTGCGTGTGTGTGTGTGTATAGTTTTAGAATACTATTGTCCTTTCGAGGGGAAATGTGTTTAAGCTTTTGTGCTCTCGTGTTTGTAAAATGTATGTACCAAATTATTACAGTTTTGATTTCTTTGTCAAGCATGTAAGTATTGTATACATTTTATGATGATTACTAATTTGGAAGGCTTTTCTTAACATTCTAGTTATGCATAGAGCTTGAACGTTGCTATTACAGCCACGGTTTCTATGTCATTGGAGCTATAAACAAGTGATGGTCCTAATATTACAGTATGTCATATCTCCGCCTTAATAAATATATGTAATTAGAATATATTTGTTTAAATGAGCAATTTTTATATTGTACATGTAACATGCCTGAGTTGCTTGATTATGCTTTGCTAAGGTCCAAGGTTTTATAGAAGAAATTATGTTGGATTACCGAATGATGATGAAAGGAGACAGATCCTTGAAGTTCTTTCCCGAGATAAGGCTATTGCTGCTGATGTTAATTTGAATGCTGTTGCTCATAGTGATTATTGCTCTAGTCTTTTTGGTTTTGATCTTGTTAAGTAGGTATATAAGGTGCTGCAAAATTATTTAACTGACATTTGAAGTGGATTTTTTTAGAATTGTAAATGATTCATGTATCTTAGTGTGAATATATAGTATGTAACTTGAGATATAATTTATATGAATGAATCACTATTTTATATAGACTATGAACACTATAATTAAATTATGTTTGGTATTATGTTGTTCAGTTTGTATTATTCATCCAGTTTGATTTTAAATGATTCAAAATTACCTGCAATAATTGTTTGTTATGATAGGCACATGCATATTATTGTCCATTTATGTATTATTGGGATTTGTGAGGAGGGATTTTTTACATCGGTTGTTACCAACGGTCGATGTAAAAGGGATGCATTTTACATTGGTTGTTAGTAACAATTGAAACAAAAAGGAAACCTTTTTAGGCCAATAGCCCATTTTGCATCGGTTGTTACTAACAACCGATGCAAAATACATTACAACCGATGCAAAAGCCACATTTTACTTTGGTTGTACAACTGATGCAATAAGTTTAGGCCTATTGCATTGTCTGCGTTTGCATCGGTTGTTGAACCGAAGAAATAGGGGGTTAACAACCAATGTAATAACCTACTTTGTAGTAGTGGTGACAAATTCACCAAAAAGTTATCTTCTTTCTCAGTCAAAATATGTCATAGATATTCATGATAAAGCTAGACCTGCTGATAATAAGGTGGTTGACACTCCTATCGAAGTTAATGCAAAATACAATCCTTCGGATAGTATTCCACTATCAGATCCTACTTTATACCATACCGTTATTGGAAGCTTTGTTTATTTTACCATCGCCCATTTGGATACATCATATGATGTTCAAGTTGTTAGTCAGTTTGTAGCATCCCCTACTGAAGTTCACTGGGCAGTTGTCCTTCGTATTTTAATTTATCTTCAAAGTACTATTTTCCATAGCCTTTTATTTTCATCTACCTCGTCCTTGGAACTACGTGCCTACTTTGATGTTTATTATGATAACGATCCCACAGATCGCAAGTCGATTACTGGCTTTTGTATCTTTCTGGGTGACTATCTTATAACTTGGAAGAGTAAGAAGTAATCTGTTGTTTTTCATTCTTCACTTGAAGCCGAGTATTGTTCTATGGCATCTACCAACAAAGAGATTGTGTGGCTTTATAGGGTACTTGAAGATATGGGATTGTCTCTTTCTAATCATACTCCTATGTATTGTGACAATAAGAGTGTTGTTCAGATTTATCATAATTCAAGTTTTCATGAATGAACTAAGCATATTAGGATTGATTGTCATATTACACATCATCACCTTGGAAAAGGCATCATTACCTTACCTATGATTTCGTCTTCCATGCATATTGCGGACCTCTTTACTAAGTCACACTCGGTTTCTCGTTTTTAATTTTTAGTTAGCAAACTCTCGATTTTTATGGCTGTCGCATCGTGAGTTTAAAGAAGGATGTTAAGAGATAATTTGTATATATTAAATAATAAATCAAATATATTTTCAATATATAGGCTTTCCTATTTTAAATATTTCCCTATTGTGTAATTACTTAGACTCTAAGTATTGTGCTTATAAATTGCTAGTAATGGATATATAATGATCAAGTAGTAACAAAGCATTCTTTTTTTTCTTCTCTAAATTTTATTTTATTTTGTTTTCTCTAATAATTTCAAGTTTCTAAGTGAGTTTCGAATGCTGTATCACTCAGTCTGACCCGAGCGTAAAGCAAGACACAAAACACTCGAGTCAGGATTAACATTCTTAAATCAATAAATCCAATTCAAGTGAAATATCAACTGTAATACCAGTAACTTAAGGGATGTTTGAGATAACCATCCTCTAAGGATCCGGGGAACTATCTGCAATGTAGAAATATACACTATAGCACCGGTCATTTCAAATTTATTTATATTTCAATTAAAATGTCATTTCATTTCAAATATATCTATTTCCTAAAATAGTGTGTGTGTACATATATATTAAATAATTTATAAAATAAAGTATTTATATTTTCCTCAAACTTCACAAATCACTTCAAAATAAACTCGACTTTCCCATTGAAATCTGATTCAATCACAATTTAGCAATTTCCATTCGATTCATTTTTTTGACTAACCAAATTCAAATTTATCGATTTTCAATGCAGCTTTAAACCACAAATAAACCATTTAAATATTAATGCAATTCAAAGTCAATATATTTCGAAGCTTTAAATATTCAACAATTCAAAGACTAAATTTGGTAATTGCATTTATCTCCCAATTGGACATCACTATCATTTAGTTTTGAAATATTCCCTTAATAAATTCAATATTATTTATATGACCTTAAATTACATTTTCTACGTATATTACTTTCGATTTCTTTAAACTTGAAATATCCATTTAATCACTTTAAATCAAAGTTAAGTTGTAAGATCAAATCTAAAAATTCCAAATTCAATAGTTTCAAATCGATTTAATTAAGAAAAATTCTTAACTAATTACGATTATAATAAATTCAACCTTATCTTACTTATACAAATCATTGAAAAATCAATTTAAGAATATAATACTTAATATATTTTATTAATTAAATCAAACTTTATTAATTTTGTTTTATTATTGAGACTACTTCATATTTAAACATATTTATATAAAATATTTCAATATTAAATAACCATATATATTCCCTTCCAAAACCGTATAAATCATTTTCAAATATTTATATATAGACCAGCGGTGCCTGCATAATTCACTATCCTATGGTCAAGTAATACGGATATTTATCATTGCAATCCGCAATTTAATATATACGGGTATATATCATTTTAACATGCGATTCCAAATTCATTGCAAATGAAAATCGCTTAGGTCTATCATTTCAACCCATAACGATTTTCTCCTATTCTAAAGTCCATTCGGGTATGTATCATTTCAACCCATAGTGAATTCTATACTAATAGCGAACTTGCAGAGTGATAACAGATATGATAATAATAATAACAGGCATATATCATCAATAACAATATAATATAAATTGTGAATAATGGAATATGGTGTCATATTCCATAGGTGAACAGTTACAGATATATAACAATGTAAATAACTACTGTAGCATATTTCAATTGTCATTCTAATTGAAATCAAATTTAATAAATACAACAACGTTAAGTGATTCCTTACCTTTCGAGGCTAGAGAACACAAGAAGATAGACGACACAATAGGCTACGATTTGAATTGCGAATTTGACCAAATCCTAGTGACGATTTCCAAAGCAAGGCAAGATTGACACGAATTAGACGAACAAGGCTGAAAATTCAAAGTTTGATGAACCGAATCAGAATCAGTTTGATATGTACGGAAAATATTTGTTATTTTATAAAATCAATATTTTAGTCTAAGGCAAAATTGAAAATAAAATATTTATATAGTTAAAAAAATACATACTATTACTATATCAATATATATAATTTAAGTCAAACATATATATAAACTATCACATAAAATATAAGAACCCACACATAGCTCATGCGACTGTTATATATACACAAACGAAATGCGTCCATATAATATACTATATATATAAAGTACTTATAAAAACAAGTATCACTCAATACAAAGCGCCTATAATAATACAACATTTAAAACTGTATGTAGTCAAAATATACAAAATGAAATAAAATATAATAACACTCATACACGTAAATTATAAATTATAAGTTTTGTACAGGCGTTACATATATACAGTTTTTATATAGACTATAAAATATATATACAGCAGATAATAGATAATACACTAAGATGGTAAAAAAACTAATATAATCATGACAGATGCAAACCATATATACAAAAAAATACAAACTAATATATAATCAAAGTAAAATTTTATCCAAATTGATGTTAAACATATATAATATACTCTATAAAGCTAGTACAAAGTAGGGTGGCCGATTCCAGGCTACATCTTTTGTAATAATTTTATAACAAATTAAACCTATAATTAACAGCAAAATCTAATATTCAGGCCCTGAAATTATGAAAATATGTATCCATTATCTTTCTTCATTGACACAACTTAGCCGATAATATAAATATATATATATATATATATATATATATATAAACCTTACTATTACCAAAATCTAATTTAATACCAAAAACTATATAACGTATAACTTGTATATGATGTGGACATTACCAATTTATATTTATATACACCTATATATGCAAGTACACACTATAAACCACCTGTAATATAATACTCCTATATCATACACGTATATAAAATTTTCAAAATCTCAACACTGTGCACTGCACATAACTTTATCAAACCAACCTATGTACTATACTAAAAAAAAATATAACTCACATAATTGCTGAAAACGAAATGATATAGGCAACATAAACTTATAAACTAATACATAACTCAAAAATTATATATATAAATTTAGATATACGCCTTACCCAAAACTGTGCAAACAAATGCGAGGCTAGGGAAGTGTGCTAGCCGAACAACGTGGAGATGGCCTCAAGTGCACGGGTGGAAGCGAATGGCCAGAGCGAAGGTCTGGTGACGGCCGACATTAGGACGCGGCTGATGTGATGGTCGATGTTCGGCAAGCCTTGGGCTGAGAGCTTGGGTAGCTCGAGTGCGAGGGCATGAACGGTGAGGAGGGGAGACGATGCACGAGGAACGATGGCTAACTGTCTAGTATGTGTTGTATTATCTGTGTACTCTGATAGTGGTTGTAAACTATGTAATATTTTATGTTATTAATATAATTTATTCGTTCCGCTGTTTAGATTCTGATGTGTTGTTTCTTCTTCTTCTCTTTCTTTCTCTTTTCTATCCTCTTCTTTCTTTTTAGCGATGCGACTTCCTGGAGTTTTGTAAGTTGGGTCGTTACACTTTAGCTTAAATAAAATTTTAAACTGAAGCTTGTAATAAAACAACCAAGTTTTATTTAAATCCTGTATCCAAATTATGCTTAGATCAAGAGAAAAGGATTTTTGAAACTGAAATTTTGTATTAGAATTGTAGGCAGAGAACATATATAAAGCATGTGCACAATACTTCCAGTTCAAATAAATTCATAGGGCTAATCTATATATAACATGCATATCACAGAAATACTTACAACAGATTCATGCTTTTGAATTTTTTTAAAACAAAATGTTACTCACTGTTTTGGGTTTTATCAGAGAACAGAAGTGAATATATAAACCTATACAGACATGCATCAATTATCCCAGGCAATCACATAATTAATTCCATAGAAACCACATTATTTTGATTGTTTATCACAAGAAATATCATATAAATGGATTTATTTACCAAGTTAAGAGTTTGCTCACCTTGGTTTCCAGAAATGAACAGAGCCTACTCATGTTGACACAGACTGTGAAATTTGCAATGGACAAAGCTTTTTATTGAAACAGGCTTTGATTTTCCCATTGAAACTTTGCCTGCTTAAGCCTCTCTTCTGATCTCTAGTTGTAGTTGTTTAAATTTGAATCCTTGTTTAAGTTTTTAGATGATATTTACTTTTATTTTTTCTCAACTTTTGAATGAACTGATGATAATGGATATGTAAGAAATGAAGTGTTACAGGGTGTTATTATGTGTTGTATTATATTATTGTTTGTACAACATAGATCGGATACTTTGTTTTCAAATGGAGGCTGATGCAAGATTTTCTTTGTACTGAGAAGATGGGCTGAGATACTTGTATGTTGCATTAATTGCTAGAGGTAGGTTGCTGCAAAGATATTATTTTTTTCTTCTTCTTTAGTACTGGTTTTATATTTTTTTTATTCTTTTACTTGTCTTTGTTTGTTATTTAATAAGCATATTTCCTTTTACTTTGATTTGCATACTACTGCAGATACCTACTTGCCTTACTTCAGTCCATACTTACCAGTACTTTTTTTCTTTAGATTACTCTAGCCTTTGCATTTTCTTACTTCATGTATATTATAAATTACTCTAGTTATTGATATAAACTTTTAGCTTAAGTTTTTAGTTTCATTCTAACATAATTGCTTATCTTATCTCTCTTTTATTATAACTTAAACTATCGATATTTAATTACCTATTGTTATTTTATTTTATACTTGTGTTAATATTAATAAATAAGGTTTATTTTATTTTAAACAATTTTTTAAAACTTTTTAAAGAAAATTCATTCTGAATATATTTTAACTTTCCAAATCATTATTTTATTTCTAATCCAATTCAATTACTTTTAAGTTTTCAAATCTTACTTATGAAGTAAATAAGTAAATACATCTTATATTTTTGAAAAAAATTTCAAACAAATCTACAATTTAACCCAAAAATTAAATTTAATTACAAAACTAAATTCGTCTTTAAATCGGGATCGTTACAGACTTCCCTCCTTAAAGAAACTTCGTCCCCGAAATTTACAAGCACGAAAATAACGCAGAGATAGATAGATAGATTCGATCTCCTATAATTCCTCAAACACAAGATATGGATTCCAAATTCAAGTCGGAATATCTCAAAATATATACAAATTTGTCCCTCTTCGGACTTCGATTAACCCGAGAAATTATAATAGAATTTCAAATTTGGTTTTAAACGATATCGCTTTATCGATTCAATTCAATTTAGCCTTATTTTTCATTAACCAATTAAACTCAATTTAAAATTTCAAATTTATTCAAAATTTTCAATTTATATTCATTAAGGTTTAAATCGAAAAACTGATAAGAAACCGATGAAATACGAAGTAAGAATTTTCTACAACGATTCGTAAAGCCATCATCACCGAAACTTCTTTCTGGAGCTGTCACGAAGCAATCAAAAGAATTTGAAAAGACGAATCAATGGAGATTGGTAGAGAAAAATATTTCCACTATTGCAGGGTATTGACCATTTATAGTTGTATTTCCCTGTCCGCTATCTCGTCCTCTTCTTGCACTCATACTCACTATCAACGGATAGTAAGAGAATTTACTGAGACATTCGAACGGATATCTTAGGGATACTCATTCTAGGGTTTACTTCACCCTATCTTTAATGAGCTACTTAATGTGTTATACTCCTGAGCTAAAGTTTTACCTTAGCTCTGATACCAAATGTGACGAGTGTGGATTTTTCACGCTCGAAAATCGACATCCATACTTCATATCGTATTCGAATGCCATAGATTCGACCGTTCAAATCCGATTCGCCGGAGCTTATAACAACATTAAGTAAACAACACGGCGGAAGAAAAGAATAATACATTGATATACAGCTTTGATACAATATCTGATACAACAGATGATCCAATAGATACCAATATACATTAGAGATATGATACAATAAAATAGCAGCGGAAAGAAAATAGATAACACTAGCAGCGGAATAAATAACTCTAAGATAGTCTTTAAGGAAGAACTCCAAAAACTGCAACTCCATTCCCAAGAACCAATCCAACAATAGCTCGAATTCCCAATAACGATGCACAAAGATAAGCAAGTGCAGTCTGATCCAAAGACTAAACTAACTCCAGATAATCCACTACATCTGACTATCTAAAAAACCCAACTCTAGACAGCTCCTATAGAAAAATTTTGAGCACCCAGAGTTTAGGAAAAAAAACAATAAACTCCGAATCAGTTATGGGACTGGTGTGAGCAACAAAAACAGTTTATCTTTTAAAACAATCAACAGAAGATTTTAAAGTCAATTCGCAATGCTTTTTGAAAATGTAACTACCATAAGACCTCCCACCACACACACAGTGCAAACGTAGAATTGGAGGAGATTTCTTCTTATGTTAGTCAAAGATTCTTACTACGCAAAATCAAGTCATTTGATTATTATTATTAGTGCATAGTGTAGAAAACATTTCGAAAGTAGAATATAAATCTTAGCCAGCATAGGTACCATTATATTATGCCTACTATAGCTACCATATTAGATGGCAGGTTCTACAACTAATATCGTACAAGGCTCGTATTGTTTCTTTGTATTTCCAACAAAAGTTCAGGCCAAGGAACTTCCTATTGCCACATGAGAACGCCTCTGGAAGGACGTCCCCAAGAACCTAACCGGATCTCTGCCAACACAAGGCCGGGTTACCCCTAACTGGGTAACTACTGACACAAGTATGCCATCCCTCTGTCGTAACCAACCTTTATTCGGGGCCCCAACAACAATCACAAAGTAAGATATATATATATATATATATATATATATATATTTCCGATATCCACATAAGTTAAGTATCTGGGCTCCATACCATGATACCACTTCAATCCAGAAGGAGATGTACATACCCTAAGGGGCGCTACCCCCAATAACCTTACTGCATCTTTCCTTTTTTGACCATTCCGAAGTGTGAGGTCCGACGAAGTCTCGTCCATAAAGCTACGCTTTATACAAAAGCCACGCTTTGATCAACAAACGAACAGCATCACTCAGCATGCCACATTACCAAATTGGGAATATATTGCTGATAATCTTTAACTACATAACATCTGAGCTCATACGTCTAAGAGAAGGGTGTTAAGCTAAGAGAATAAATTCTCCGCTACCAACATAAATGTATTTGAAAGAAATCTGCTTTATATCTCAAATTGTAATGTCAGGCATACAATCCATACAAGTCTATTCTGGGTTCGAACAGAACTGAAGGCACTTCCAAAGAAGTCCTTGCAATCCGGGTATTCACAATCCGATCGGACTTCCCATCACTTAGGGAATCTCTATACCGGCACGATTCGGTGCAAAGACAATCGATAGGTCATCCTATCGCTTTCGCAAATGGACGTTCTTCACCACCGGTCTTCAATTGCTATCCATAAACGCCTTATTACATATTCGGAATGGGTTATACGACATAAAGGTCCTTTCCCGGCTAAACCGAATAGTGAGCGCAATATTTAAAACATATGGATATGGGATTTCAATTAAGTCACAACTTAATAATTTAAAAACTTACTTTCAAATGGTTTAAACCAATTACCATTTCAAATCTTTTAAACAAAAGATTTATTTCATAAAGTTCACCTACTTTCACAAATATTCATTTATGGATTTCAAAACAATTACCATTTCAATTAACTCTTTAAATCTTTAAATCAAGATTTAACTTATAGCTTTCAAAACTCATTTCCAAAGATTCATTCATAGCGTTTCAAAAAAACAATTCCAATTCAAGTTGGATTAACTCGTTCAGTCATTGAATCAAAGACTCATTTTATAGCTTTCAAAACAATTCAATTCTATTTCAAACTTGAAATCTTTTAACACAATTTGGAAATCCTTTCTTTAAATGAAAGCTATTATTATTTGAAAATAAGTAGTTTTCGTTTCGAAAATATCCGATCTCTTTTATATAAGTTAAAACTTTGGGTTTGTTCAAATTTCCAAAAAAACAACGCTTTAAAAATGGTTTAAAACCCGTATAAACTTGTATAATTCTTTTTAAATCATAAATACCAATATAGGATTCAATTTCAAATATTGAATTCCAGTTTAAATCAAATTATTCAAATTTCAAATTTTTATTTAGTTATTCAAAATAACTTACATTTTTAAAACAGCTTTTCAAAAGCTTTTCATATTAACTTAATTTATTTCCAAAACTATTTAAATTAAAAAATTCAAATTCAAAACTACTTCAAAAATCTGTGACTTAACCGATTTCGTCGTGAAATCTATATTCATGTGTGTATGGTGTGGTCCAAGGGTTCAACACAAGAGTGCAACATCATTCAATCATGACAGATCAAATACAACAATATATCTGATAAGCGATATAAACTAAAACGCTTATTTTTATTCACGGATCACAGATATATATATCACAGCTAATTACATCACAAATCACAACACAAATCAGGATATATCACAAAGCATCACATACCAAAGATATCAAACAATTCATCATCCAATACAATCCAAACATCCATAAATAGGGTCAATTTAATTATCTGATGGGTTTAAATCAGATTAAGTTCTATGAATAATTTTGCTAGTCATGTATATTATAAAGTTACTTCATGTATGTTATAAAGTGAAGTCATGTATATATAATACAATAATTTTGCATTTTCTTACTTCATGTATATTATAAAGTTACTCTAGTTATTGATATAAACTTTTAGCTTAAGTTTTTAGTTTCATTCTAACATAATTGCTTATCTTATCTCTCTTTTATTTTAACTTAAACTATCAATATTTAATTACCTATTGTTATTTTATTTTATACTTGTGTTAATATTAATAAATAAGGTTTATTTTATTTTAAACATTTTTTTAAAACTTTTTAAAGAAAATTCATTCTGAATAAATTTTAACTTTCCAAATCATTATTTTATTTCTAAACCAATTCAATTACTTTTAAGTTTTCAAATCTTACTTATGAAGTAAATAAGTAAATACATCTTATAATTTTTGAAAAAAAATTCAAACAAATCCACAATTTAACCCCAAATTAAATCTAATTACAAAATTAAATTCATCTTTAAATCGGGATCGTTACATTTTTTCTTTCTGAAGACAGGCTGATTATAAAATAAGAGAGGAGAGGATAAGAACGAATCAACTAACATATAGGGAATAGAAAAAGGCAAGCATGAATTCCGGAGTTATAAAATGAAACAGCAATTATAATAATGTGTAGAACGGTAATAAATGGAGAGCCCTAAATAAACATACAGACAAAAAATAAACTGAAACGGCCATGGATTCCGCAAAGGTTATTAAAGCCATTCATTATCATGCTTGGGCTGCACGTTTAGATCTGAAAAGTAAATGGAAGTGAAAAGCCGCAAATTTGGGTACCATTACAATGGAACGTTTTATCGTTTCTGTAGCATTTCGGACCGCAAAACACAGAAATAAGTATACTGCGTCGATCAACACAACGAGACGATCAAAATGGTATATAGATATCAGTGGCACAATTGAATTATAAAAATTCGAATTTATGCTAGCGGAAGAATGCAGTAAAAGCGCAGAAAAATAAGATCGACAGAGTCCAAATTCGATGAAACGAAATTTAACGTCTCACTCAAAAGATGATTTATAATTTTTCTATATAAAAATATTAAGGTTTGGAAAACATTTTATTATCATCAAATTTAACTGATTTAAATTGAAATAGAATTGCACCAGAAAATAAACTTCAGTATTATCAGATGAAAATTTACCTTCTGCTATGTTTAATTAAACGTATTCCAAATATCAAATTTTTATTTAAAATTTTTATAGTTTAAAATTTCACAAAATTTCAATTAAATATACCAATAAAACAAATAAAATTATTAAAAATTTACGGGTTGTTACACTCTCTCCTACTCAAAACTTTTCGCCCCCGAAGAGGAAGGAGGTAGGAGAATAGAAAGAACCAAAAAGAAATAGATTCTAAAATATAAAATAAAACAATTAATTTAAAACCATAGATTTCATTTTAAGTTAATTAATATTTAATAATTTGGTTAAACCCATTTAATATATCCATAAGTAGTCATTTATAAACTTTGCAAATCAAAATATTTACATTTATATAATAATTTTTGTATTATATATTCAGAGAAACTTATAAATTTTATCTCAAGATACTCTTCAAATATTATTAATAAATAAATAATCCTTTTTAAATATGTTTTATTTAACTAATAACTTCTAAGATACTTATAACACTATAATTTTCTATTAAACTATATAATATATAAGTAAATAATATTTTAAAAGGATATATTTAAAAGGAAAGAAGGTTGATTCGGAAAACAGAATATATATGAATAAATAAAGCTGAGCAGATAAGGTAGGTTCAAAAGAATAGTATCCGGCACGCTATAGTTAACTCAAACCATCAAGATTTCAATTTCAAATATTGATACAAAATTTCTTCGCTGGAATTACATTTATAATAAGATACTTTTATATCGAAAAAAATTTCCTTTCGAAAAATACTTTTATAATTCGATGTTTCAACAAGTTTATCCTCGTTCTTGCCAACTCTAGCCATGCGTTGATCAGGCGCATAGCTAGAATTCTCCAAGTGCTTAGTAGAACTGTTTCAACATCCACTGAAAATACTTGAAAAACCTTCAAAACCAATATGGAAAGTATAATCCAAACAAATCACCTGGATCGCATATACACAATGGTTACGCCTGGATCCCCTAGGAAACTTCCGTACCTTTAGGTAATCACTGCCTTGCGGATTACGTCACGACAACAAAACCGGTATACCACAGGATACATAACAATGGTTACACATGGATCCCCTAGGAAACATCTGTACCTTCTAAGTAATCTCTGCCTTGCGGATTACGCCACGACAACAAAACCGGTAGACCGCAGGATACATAACAAAGGTTACGCCTAGATCCCCCAGGAAACATCCGTACCCCTTAAGCAATCTCTACCTTGCGGATTACGCTACCCAAAAAACGACCATGGGTTACGCCATGGTAGGGCACTCGAATATCACTTCTGGAAAACCAAAATCAGAGAGAATAATATCGATAGAATGAATCCACAATGTGGCCACAAATCGGATATCAAGCAGAAGGCACTTTCCATATCTTTACTTCGAAAATACGTATCATATAGTACCCATTCAAAACACTTTCAAAGATCATACTTATATAAAGTCCATTATATAAGATTTCATTTTCAAATCAAATACTTTCCAAAACAATAGTATATCAAATCACACTTATGTAGACTTCGATTATATAAGATTTCACTTTTCAAATTGAGTACCTTTCCAAATCAATAGTTTTCAAATCAACTTCATACTCATACAAATCAATATTATATAAGTTTGACAACTCCCAAATTAAGTATTTAGTAAAACAAGGTTCTCAAATTTCAATTCCTTTCAATATCATTTCAGTTTCAAAATCATATATGATATCACCAAATTATTTCTTCCTAATTTGATATCTTCGGTTCCAAAGTTTCCGAATAATGGGCTTAGAAAATAATCCTAGCTCCCAATTCACATAATTTACGTCCAACAAATTCATTTCCAAAATCCTCATATTAATACTGGGTTATTCCAATCTATTTTTGAAACCAAATATTTTTCTCAAATCAATTATACCCAAAATTTATAACCGCGCCTTAAAAACCTTTAAACTATCTATTTCTATATGGAAGATCCAATTTACCTTTTGAAAATTAAATCTTGATTTGGAAGTGTTCGAACATTCAAAATAGTCGAAGAAATCAAATTTCAAATCCAAGAGTTGGAAATCTGCAACAAACCAGTAAATCAACTTCAATAGATAGGGTTAAATCCGAAAATCAAGGACTGAACACCAGCTCACTTCAAATTATCTTAAATATATATACATATATCTTTCGAATATCAAATCATACTTCGGAATTTGAAATCAAAATTTGTTTCACACAATCACTCGCATAGCAAAGCTACTAGAGCGGCCTCTCCCCCACTCTGAAACTAGAAAATCAATGTCGATGATGTGTGCACTCATCACCAAAATTATTTTCCAGCGACATAAGTGAGTTCTGCACTTCTATTTTCTTGAGAACTTCTTTGAAATTTCTTCGAAATCATTGGAACTCCTTTAAAGTCATTTAAAACGTTTCTTATTCGAAAAATACTTTCAAATCGTATTATTATATATATACAAAGTCTTAAAACCAATTTTTAAAATACCGGAGTTCAATTCTACGAATTTCAATTCAAAATCCTTCAGTTATAAACCATTCCATATAAATCAAATTTCTTATATAAATTTCAAATTTTCAAATCCTTTCGAAATTTCAAATTCTAGTTTTTAAAAGGTATATAATCCTTTCGAAAACATTTCACTTTTATATATAGAATATAATCATACTTATCAAAATAATAATTTCGATATATAAAACAATTTCTAAAATACAAACAAACCCGATTTTCAAAGGATGATTCTAGAATGGATTTCAAAACAGAGATAGGCACCATCAAAGTTGAGGTAATCAAATTTCAAAATAGGAGATGGATATACTCACATAAATCGCGGTGACCTTAACCGGTCAACCATGACTTCAAATATAAGATCGATGCGGAATTCTATGGCAAATCGACATTCGATTGCCGGCGATAGAATTCGGCATAACAAGAGATAGCAACATCTAAACTGAGGGATATATAAATATCCGGTGAATCAATGACCATTTGTAAAGGGGTTTCACCCCTTTACAAATCATTCAAAGATTGAGGGGATCGTCGATTCTTATAGAAATCATTCGAAGTGGAGTTATGGGATACTCCAGAATCAAGAAACATGAATAGGGAGAGAAGATAATGGGTTTTGGAACCGCAGGGGACGTTCCAAAGTTCAAAGGGAAGACCAAATCAAAGAGGAAGAATTTAAGCTCGAATGAAAGTGATTATTCAAATAAATTTAATATATATGCTAAGTTTGCCTGGAGCCAAAGCTCTGATAACAACTATAACGGACCACCTGCCAGTTGGGTAACGCCCGCCATAGCATACATAGGTATCTGTGTTATGCCTTTACAGCCAGCCTCTCGACTGCACCAACCCTCACACGGACATGTAGGAGTAAGAGTCATATGCTCACTATCAAACCAAATGCAAAAACCCCCTATCATGCTGCACCCTCCAAGTGCTAGGCAGACACACATGTCGGACTTGAATTGTTTAAAATATCAGATTGCTAATTTAAATTTGGCAAAACTCAACATACACAGTAATAAATCAATCACAGACACAAAGTAATATAATGCAGCGGAATAAATAAATAGTAGTTCATGAAGCTACTATATAAACATCAGAGTTAGAAATAAAATACAACAGAATATCTCAAATAAAGTGAAGTCTTCAGAACGAACAGATGACTTCTCTGAACCAATCAACTAGAAAGCTGAAAGCTGAATCGATAATTGGATCTCCAATGAAGCTCCAAACACCAAAGGTGAGTTTTGAATGCTGTATCACTTAGTCTGACCAGAGCATAAAGCAAAACACAAAACACACGAATCTGGATTAATATTCTTATATCAATAAATCCAACTCAAGTGAAATATCAACTGTAATACAAGTAACTTAGGGGATGTTTGGGATAACCATCCTCTAAGGATCCGAGGAACTATCTACAATGTAGAAATATACACTATAACACTAGTCATTTCAAATTTATTCATATTTCAACTAAAATATCATTTCATTTCAAATATATATATTTCCCAAAATAGTGTGTGTATATATGAAATAATTTATAAAATAAAGTATTTATATTTTCCTCAAACTTTACAAATCACTTCAAAATAAACTCGACATTCCCATTCAAATCTTATTCAATCTCAATTTAGCAATTTCCATTCGATTCATTTTTTTTTACTAACCAAATTCAAATGTATCGATTTTCAGTACAGCTTTAAACCACATATAAACCATTTAAATTTTAATGCAATTCAAAGTCAATATATTTTGAAGCTTTAAATATTCAACATTTCAAAGACTAAATTTGATAATTGCATTTATCTCCCAATTGGATTTCACTATTATTTATTTTTGAAACGTTTCCTTAATAAATTCAATATTATTTATATGACCTTAAATTACATTTTCTACATATATTACCTTTGATTTCTTTCAACTTGAAATATTCGTTCAATCACTAAATCAAAATCAAGTTGTAAGATCAAATCTAAAAATTCCAAATTCAATAGTGTCAAATCGATTTAATTAAGAAAAATTCTTAACTAATTACGATTTTAATCAGTTCAACCTTATCTTCCTTACTTATACAAATCATTGAAAAATCGATTTAAGAATATAATACTTAACATATTTTATTAATTAAATCAAACTTTATTAATTTAGGTTTATTATTGAGACAACTTCATATTTAAACGTATTTATATAAAATATTCAATATTAAATAACCATATATATTCCCTTCCAAAACCATATAAATCATTTTCAAATATTTATATATAGACCAACGGTGCCTGCATAATTCTCTATCCTATGGTCAAGTAATATGGATATTTATCATTTCAATCCACAATTTGATATACACGGGTATATATCATTTCAACCCGCAATCCCAAATTCAATGCAAATGAAAATGGCTTGGGTCTATCATTTCAACCCATAACGATTTTTTCCTATTCTAAAGTCCGTTTAGGTATGTATCATTTCAACCCATAGTAAATTCTATACTAACAGGGAACTTGCAGACTGATAACAGATATGATAATAATAACAGGCATATATCATCAATAATAATATAATATAAAATATAAACAATGGAATATCATGTCATATCCCATTGGTGAACAGTTACAGATATATAACAATTTAAATAACCATTGCAGCATATTTCAATTGTCGCTCCAATTTAAATCAAATTTAATAAATACAAGAATGCTAATCGTGATTGATTGCTCACCTTTCAAGGCTAGATGACACAATAGGCTAGGATTTGAATTGCGAATTTGACCAAATCCTAGTGAGATTTCCAAAGAAAGGCAGGATTAACATGAATTAGACGAACAAGGCTGAAAATTCAAAGTTTGATGAACCGAACCAGAATCAGTTTGATATGTAGGGAAAATATTTGTTATTTTATAAAATCATATTTTAGTCTAAGGCAAAATTTAAAATAAAATATTTATATGGTGAAAAAAAATACATACTATTACTATATCAATATATATAATTTAAGCCAAACATATATATTAACTATCACTTAAAATATAAGAACCCACACATAGCTCACGCAACTGTTATATATATAAAAACGAAATGCGCCCATATAATATAGCGTATATATATAAACTACTTATAAAAACAAGTATAACTCAATATAAAGTGCCTATAATAATATAACATTTAAAAATGTATATAGTCAAAATATACAAAATGAAATAAAATATAATAACACTCATATACGTAAATTATAAATTATAAATTTTGTACAACTGCTACATATATACAGTTTTTATATAAAATATATATACAGCAGATAATAGATAATACAGTAAGATAGGTAAAACAAACTAATATAATCATGACATATGCAAACCATATATACAAAAAATAGATACTAATATATAATCAAAGTAACATTTTATCCAAATTGCTGTTAAACATATATAATATACTCTACAAAGCTAGTACAAAGTAGGGTGGCTGATTCCAGGCTACATCTTTTGTAATAATTTTATAACAAACTAAACCTACAATTAACAGCAAAATCTAATATTCAGGCCCTGAAATTATGAAAATATGTATCCATTCTCTTTCTTCATTAACACAACTTAGCTGATAATATGTATATATATATATATATAAACCTTACTATTACCAAAATCTGTTTTAATACCAAAGACTATATAACGTATAACTTGTATATGATCTGGACATTACCAGTTTACATTTATATACACCTATATATGCAAGTACACACTATAAACCACCTGTAATATAATATTCCTATATCATACACGTATATAAATTTTCCAAAATGTCAACACTGTGCACTGCACATAACTTTATCAAACCAACCTATGTACTATACTAAAAAGAATATAACTCACACACACAAACACACACACACACACACATATATATAACTTTGTTGAATATGCGATTATATGATTTTTGTTTGATGATAATAAACATATATATATATATATATTCATTTAAATGTATTTGCTAATGTACTATTTTATTTTTCATAGATTGAATAAATATTTGCTGAATAAAATAAATAGCACGGAATTTGAATTCAAACAGAAATTTTATTCAAACAAATATTTATTACAATTTTTGAATAGTACAAATTTCAAGCTCTCACTATATATATACACAATTTCAATTACAATACAAATTTGTCTAAATTACAATTCACATTTACATTACACTTCGCTGCATATCACTCATTCACTCAACTTGTACTGATCTTCAATTTCATTCCTATGTGAATCCAGCATATGAGCGATCTGCAGAAATATACATTGACGTGGTAAAATTGAAAATAAAATATTTTTGTAGTATAAATTAAAATGTGGATTTTTGAAAATAATATTTGCCTCGGTTATTTGGGTTGTTCGTCATCATTTAATTTTGAATTCATCATACACGAACAGCTTATGACATACACAATGTATCATTGTATATGCCACAAGGCCGTGCACACCAATATATACACTCGATAAAATTACAGGGACAGGTGAGCACAGGTCAAACCCAAAACGGCGGGTTCAACTCAAGTGCAATAAAAATAATGTCACAATATCAGCGCAAGGTCAAACCCGAGCTTTAAGCTGGATTCAACTCAGGTGTGATTGCAAAAATCAACATGAAGTTCAAAGTGAATCAAACTAAATTGAAGCAAATACCAAATCAGTACAACACAAACTAAACAGGGGCAAAACTGCAATCAAATACATTTGGCCAAGCGATGCATCACTAAGACAATGCACACACACATACACACACACAAATATATATATATATATATATATATATATATATATATATCTGTGTGTGTGTATTTACATATGTATATGCACATGTATACAAACATGTACCAGCTTAATACATATATGCAGCCTCGACTAAACTCCAAAAGATACAACACGTATGCAATAGTGAAACTGGACAGTGCAAGTATCAGACTCGAGCACAAAGGCTACAACTTCAAATTAACATTACAAGGAAATACAGCACATATATACATACATAGATGTATGTATACACAAAGGCAGTAGTACAAATCTAGCACAACACAAATGTACTCAATTCAACTACAAATGCACAACACACATCAAGTATACATGAAGGCCAGAGTGTGCGTAACAATACACAAAACTACAAGTACAAAGCATGCACATCGAACTCACCACAATGCATCACTGTAAATTCAACATCAAAACATCAACAAAGTGAAACTGCACATATACACGAACCAGTGCCAACAGATCAGAGGTAAGTACACGATCATGTACAAAGGCACGCTGGAATACGTAGTGAAACGAAGTGATGAACCAACAATCTGTGCAGTGAATGCGCTCGGTAGATTCAAAGCGGTGGAGGTGCAAAAAGTCATAGCGGGGATACAGCGAGGATATAGCAGGATATAGCAGATGGCTCTAAAATAGCATATAAAACTCGTACTTAATATTTTTACAAATATATAAATGGTGATTAAATGAAAATTATTATTCAATTGAATTATAAATAATACATAAATAATTTTAAATAAAAACATTTGTGAATATACTTTATATAAACGAAAAACTGTTATATAACATAATTGAATTTGGTAGAATATTAGAGTGTTTTCATTTCTGAAAATATATTAAAAATTAAATCAAATAAATTAGTTTCACAATTTTATAATGTATAAATGCAATTTTTCAATTCATTTTATTAAAAAGATATAGCGGGAATAACGGAATATAGCGGAAATAACGGGATATAGCGGAAATAGCGGGGATTAAAGCGAAAAGGCTATATTCTGGGGCTATATGGAAAAATCATAGCGGTAGAAATCCGCTATGAGATATAGCAGGGTTGTAGCGGGGTAATATCGGGGCATTAACTACACAGCCAACAATGCAAGCAAGACTAGACAACATGAAATATGGTGAACCATGAAATCAAGTAAATCAGTAAATGATACAGTGGTGGCAAGTTCGAACAAATGCTTAGCCACAACAATGCAGAACCACTAAAGACGGAGATGTACAAGATGATAACACACATATACAAATGACAGAGAAATAGGCCAGAGAAAAGAATATCACATTTGAACAAGGCATCAAGCAACAACAAGTATACATGTACATGATGACAGCAAACACAACTGAAATGCAAACTATCTCAAACATGATAAAGTGACAATATGGATGCAAGCAAATACATCAGATTCAAGTAAATGACAAGATTAAAGTCAAGACCGATGTCAACAGTTAATGGCCAAAGTCGAGCACATAAACGAAATCAACATCATCGTCAAAGACTTCAACATATGATCAGTGGCAAGCATGCAAATACACAGTGGAAAAGATGAATGCATATATAGATGCTGACATGCCAAAAATTTTATGAAACTAAAAATGAACAAAGTTCCAGAAACCAAAACAGTTTCAAGTTGAACAAGTTAATGCCGAAATTCAGTGATGTCAAAGCCAAAGTAGAAGTAGTATCAAGGTCGAAGTCATCAAAAAAAATGGAAGTAAAATTCTCATCTCAATATACTTTTTCACAAAATCAAGTTTGCGGCCGAAGACAACTCTAGGTCAAATCAAAACCGAAGTCAACATCGAACTAAGTCAGTGCCGAAGTTGAACAAGTCAGAAATCGACACCATGGTGGCCAAGCAAAGTCAAAATCGAAGCCGTGTTAACCTAGCCAAAAATATACGAATTGAAAATGTCAGAAATCATCACAATCATCAATGCAAAATCGAATGGCAAGCCGAAAGTTATCAGACGAACTCATATGAAATATACGAATGAAAAATAAGGAATTCGTTTCCTATACAAGCCCTATGACATCATCGGCAAAAGGCATCGAGTTCAAGTTAGAAAAGAAAAAAGAAAATTACATACCAATTTTGATTCAAACTCGATGCAAATTGAAGGAACCGTGAGCAAAGTGAAGAGACGGTCGATTGCTGACGCAAATCAGAAGATCAATTCTAATCGATCAACAATCAATCAGGTCCTTCGATGGCCGAAGCCCTAAATTCACAAGGCCAAATCCCTAGCCAATCTTATAGGAGCGAAGACAAGGCCGAAGCACTAGCTAATCTCACAGGATCGAACGCGAGGCCGAAGCCCTAATTTCAAAGCAAAAGAGGAAAGAGATCGAAGCATCCATTCTTTGTTTTTCACAAACAAAGAAGAAAGTGGGCCGGCATATATTAAAGAGGGAGATATTTTTGGGCCATCTTTAGTTAGAGCTTATAATTAGGGTTTTATTGTTTAATTTGTTTTCAAATTTAAATTCTTCTTTTAAACAGTTGTAATTTCTAGTCGTGTGACTAGGGTACAAACTACGTGGCGTAGTTTAAGAATTCGTAACTCAATGGCTGAGTTGTGGCAGGGATTTGAGCGTAGAGTTAGGTTAGTCAGTAGCGGGTGTCGCAAGTTTACGTGTGTAAGCGTGTGACTACTTAATTTCTTGTAGAAACCTTGGGGCAGCACGTAGGCAGGGTTTTGCCAAAGCTGGGTAAATTCTGTGTCGTCCTATTTCTGCATTTATTATTCTGCTATTATCCGTGCTGCTATAATTTTCTTTTATCCGTGTTCAAATCATTTTATAAGCTTCCGCATTAATTTTTGTAATTAACAGCATCACACTATTCACCCCTTCTAGGGTGAAATCGATCCTACAAGTGGTATCAGAGCTAGGAATAGAAGTCAGCTTTTGTTTTTAAAATTTGATTTTCTTTTTCAAAAATCAATTTTTAAAAAGTTGATTTTTTAAAATGGCTTCTTTTAATACTGCTTTTGCTGGGGGTCAGTCCATAGTTAGACCACCAATGCTCAATGGTGAATACGCCTACTGGAAAAATAGAATTAAAATTTTTCTGAAAACCATTGAAGCTTGGAATATTGTTGAGACAGGTTATAGAGCACCAACTATAATTGTAGATAATCAGGAAATAGTTCAACCAAAGGATCAATGAACAGAACTAGTAAATAAATTACAAAATGCTAATGCTAAAACTATGAATTCTATTATCTGTTCATTGGATCAATTTGAATTTAATCGTGTCTCACATTGTCTAACTGCGCAGGAAATATGGCACAAACTAGAAGTGACTCATGAAGGAACATCTCAAGTCAAAGAATCTCGCCATGCCATGCTAAGCAGCGAATATGAGATCTTCACAACAGTGAAGGAAGAAAATGTCAAAGAGATGTATGGACGACTTTCCAATATCGCATACAAATCAAAAGCTCTCGGAAAATCATACACAGAGTTGGAGATAGTTCGAAAAATCCTCAGAGTCCTTCCACGAAGTTTTGAAGCCAAAGTGACTGCCATTCAAGAATCAAAAGATTTAAAACAGATGAAAGTTGAAGAACTCATCGGAAATCTCACCACTTATGAGCTAGAAATGAAATTCAAGGAAGAGCGTGAAGGAGGTGACACTCGAAAGAAATCAATAGCTCTTAAAGGGACAATTGAAAATGAAGATGACGATGGTGAAGTAGAACTAGCACTATTAATAAGAAGATTCGAAAGGTGGAATCACAAATATGGCAATTCGGTCAAAATTCAACATGTAAAGAGCAGATTAAACAAAGCACTAGACAAACCAGAAGAGCAGAAAATCATTTGCCACAAATGCAATAAACCCGGTCATATCAAGCCAAATTGTCCCCAAAATCGACTAAGCCAAGAAAAGAAACTGAAGAGGAGAAGTTTTGTAGCTACTTGGAATGAAATCGATGAAGATGAAAGTGATAGCACGGTAGTGAGAGTGAAAGAGCAAATTTGTGTCTTTTTGGTGAAATAACTGACAGTGATGATGACGAGCCAAGTGAGGTATCAAAACTTACTCATTCAAAATTACTTATATATTTCCATGAAGTAAATGGCTGTTTTGAACGACTTAGGGAGAGGTATGCCAAACTTGAATAACAAAAAGATACTTTGATAGATTTAAATAAACAACTTGATAAATTAGTTAAAACCTATCAAAGTAGGATCCCTAAGTATGATAAGTGTCCATTATTTGAAGAAGAAATTAAAAAATCAGAAATTAATCTAAAATCACTTGAAAATGAAATTCTGATTTTGAAAGAAAGTGAAAATACAAGAAGAGAAAATTCAATTAAAAGGTGTACACAATTGTTAAACGAAAATGAACCTCTCAACACACAAGTCCAACAACTATCAACGACTTTAGATAAATTTTCAAAAAGTGAGAAATCATTGAAAATGCTATTAGAAGAACAAACTATGAATAAAGATAGACAAGGACTTGGGTATAAAAGTAAAAATGTTAGAAATAAGATTAATCAAGTAAATTCAATGTGCACAATTTATAGAAAATTTGGACACGATCAAAACAATTGCTGGTACAGACCCAAACACGTGAAAACGATTCCAATTTGGGTTCCAAAAGGCACACATATAAATTCTCTCAAAGTTAAACAAATTTGGATGCCGAAAGGAACATATATAAATAGTTTTGGGTCTCCAAAAAATTATTTCCAAAATCAGTTACCACTAACAATCATGGACCTATAAAAACAAATTGGTCACCAAACTCTCTTCTCGTGTAGGTATGCTGGCAGGCTAAGGAACAACAGCAATGGTACTTGGATTCTGGCTGCTCCAGGCACATGACAGGCGATAAGTCATAGTTTCTTAGCCTAGAAAAGTACAGAGGTGGCAGAGTCACAATGGGTAACAATGACAAGTGTAGAATTTTCGGTAAAGGTAAAGTAGGTAACAATACATTTACATTGATTGACGTACTATATGTTGAAAATCTACACCACAATTTGATATCAATCAGCGAGCTATGTGATAAAGGTATGAATGTTATTTTTGATTCTGACTTGTGCAAAATTGTTGACGAATCATCAAAAGAAATCTTATTTTCAGGTAAGAGGAAAGGTAATATATATTCTCTATCTTTTGATGATCTCACCCTTTCAAAATGTTTGGTAGCTAAGGACATAGAAGTAAATTTATGGCATAGATGATTAGGGCATGCTAGCATGAATTTGTTAAACAAATTCAAAAGGAAAAATTTGGTAAGAGGGTTGCCATCACATGATTTCGAAACAGAAAATTTATGTAAAGCATGTACCTTTGGAAAACTTAAAAAAATCATCATTTCATGCCAAAAAAATGTAAGCACTTCTAGAGTTCTTGAACTAGTTCATATGGACCTGTTTGGACCTAATGACATTGCTAGCTTAGGTGGTAAGAAATATTGCTTTGTGTTAGTTGATGATTACTCAAGATATACATAGGTATATTTCTTAGATAAAAAATCAGAAACTTTTTCATACTTCACAAAATTCACGAAATTGGTTCAAAATGAAAAAGGAGTTCCTATAGTTTCGTTAAGAAGTGATCATGGTGGAGAATTCAAAAATTATGAATTTGAAAACTTTTGTGATGAAAATGGTTTTAAATAAGAATTTTCTGCACCACTACTCCACAACAAAATGGAGTAGTTCAAAGAAAGAATCGAATATTGCAAGAGTTGGCTGGGTCTATGATAAATGAGTGTAAGTTACCTTTCCATTTTTGGGCAGAAGCAGTAAGTACAACTCGTTATGTAATGAATAGAGTTATGATTAGACTGATTCTTAACAAATCACCCTATGAGCTATGGTTCAAAAATAAGCCAATCATTGCTTATTTCAAAGTATTTGGGTGTCCGTGCTATATTCTCAATACAATTGATCAATTAGGAAAATTCGAAGCAAAAACTGATGAAGGCATATTCATGGGATACTCTTCTAGAACCAAAGCTTATAGAGTCTACAAAAAAGGAATAAAACAATTGTGGAGTCAATCAATGTGAAGTTTGATGAAGGCATTAGTGAACAGGAAATGATCAAAAGCAATGTCGAAGAGGAGAAAGAAAAAGATGAGAAGGAAAAATCCAAAGAAACTGCAAAAACAAAAGAAGTCCGAAGGAATCTAGATCTAGAGAGATTGAAATTCAAAGCAGATCATCCTTCAGAATTGATAATCGGAAATCCTATCACAGGTGTTCAAACTCGTTCCTCCTTTGGAAATTTGTGTGATCTGTATCTATATAGTGGTTTATTTCAAAAATAGAACCCAAAGAGATAAATACAACTCTCAATGATGAAAACTGGTTTATGGCTATGCAAGAAGAGTAAATCAATTTGAGCGAAATGATGTTTGCAGTCCAGCACCTAGACCTAAGGATTATCCAGTCGTAGGAGCAAAATGGATTTTCAAAAATAAATATGATGAATCTAGAAATGTGATTAGAAATAAAGCTAGTTTAGTCGCAAAAGGATACAATCAAATTGAAGGAGTTGACTTTGATGAAACTTTTGCACCAGTAGCTAGACTAGAATCAATTAGGATATTGTTAGCTTTTGCTTGCTACAAAGGATTTAAATTAAGACAAATGGATATTAAAAGTGCCTTTCTTAACGGAATTTTAAAAGAAGATGTATTTGTTGAACAGCCAGAAGGTTTTGAAAGTTATGAATATCCTAACCATGTATATAAGCTTAAAAAGGCATTATATGGGTTAAAACAAGCTCTTAGAGCTTGATATGAATGCCTTAGTACTTATCTTCTTGAAAATGGTTTCAAAAAGGGCTGTGTAGACACCACACTATATCTGTTGCATGAAAACGGTGATCTTTTAATTGTTCAAATATATGTTGGTGACATCATTTATGGTGCTACTAACAATTTATTGTATGAGAAATTTGAAAAAGTTATGCAGGAAAAGTTTGAAATGAGCTTGGTTGGAGAGTTGAAATTCTTTTTAGGATTTCAAGTCAAACATAGCGATAAAGGTACATTCATTTCTAAAACAAAATATATTAGGGAACTTGTCAACAAATTTAGATTAAAAGATGCTAAACCTACTAGAACCCCCATGAGCACAACAATTAAACTTGACAATGATGAAAAAGGTAAGGCAGTTTATCAAAAACAATATAGAGGTATGATTGGATCACTCCTTTACCTTACCGCCTCTAGACCTAACATCATGTTTTATGTCTGCTTGTGTGCACGATTTCAATCTAACCCAAAAGAATCTCATTTAAAAGCCACTAAAAGAATTATAAAATATTTGTTGCACACCCCACGATTTGGTCTTTGGTATCCAACAAATGTTAATTTTGAATTAAAAGGAATTTCAGATGCGGACTATGCTGGAAGTCTAGTTGATAGAAAAAGTACTTGTGGTGCATACTTTATGTTAGGACATTCATTAGTTGCATGGTCAAGTAAAAAACAGAATTGTATTGCGTTATCCACCACAGCAGCAGAGTATATTGCTCTGAATGGTTGCATCTTATGCATGATACAAACTTTGCAAGACTATGGTCTAAATTTTAAACGTGTACCACTAATGTGTGATGGCAAAAGCGCAATTGATCTCACAAATAATCCTGTACATCACTCACGAACAAAACATATAGATGTTAGACATCATTTTATTAGAGATCGTATTTCCAAGGAAAATATCTGTATAAATTTCATTTCAACCGATTCTCAATTGGCAGACATTTTTACAAAACCCCTACCAGAAAATAGTTTTTGTAAACTACGTCAGCTTAGGTGTTTTATAAATTTGATTTTCTACATATTTAACATTTTTTTATCCCTACTAATTATCGAAAAAGTAAATAGTAATTGAAAAAGTGGTGAGTGTTGATATTTATCATATATTATTACTCGAGACGGTATAATTAGTAAATTTCTTTAGAAACTTAAACAAGAACTTTTTTTGGTAAAAATTCCATGACCATCTCTATTTCTATCATATTTCTAACGACCATCACTCATCAAAATTCTATATAGTTTGTCAATATGTGGTACTTTAAACTGGAATCATTCGTTTTTCATTTTACATTTTTTTAGTAAAATAAAAAATTAATAATAATAATAATAAAATAAAATCCAAAGTATTTACTCTCATTTAAAAGTCCTCACGATTATGCATGGGTGAATTACTTGGAATTTGTTATGTGCCTCCATGCTCATTTAAAAGTCCTCGCGGTTATGCATGTATGGAACGCATTCAAAATTGATTTTTTTTAAATAAACAAGTTGATTCTAATCCCATTTAAAAGTCTTCACGGTTATGTGTGGTTAGAAGATACTTGAATTCATTTTTTTAAATAAAATTGGAATACTACAAATCTCATTTAATAGTCCTAATGGTTATGCATGGTTGGTAGACATTCAAATTCCTGATATAAATATACCATAAGTAGACACAACTGTATGGTTTTATACGATGATATCATTCCCATCATTCTAAAAGTGGGATATGCGCCTAACAAAGTATTTATGATTTTTGTTTTATTTTTTATTGAAATTTAATATTTATATTCAATTGAGTTTTAATGTTGTATTAATATCGATCACTTTATCTCTATTCTAACACTATTACTCTTTTGTTGATAACAAAAGGGGGAGAGAAAAGTTAAGATATGGTTAAATAAAATCAAACAAAGGAAATATTTTCTATTTGCATCTAGTCTCATTTGCATATTTTTAATTGTATGCATATATGAAGGGGGGGCTTTGTGTAGAGAGGAAGCATTCAAATAAGGGGAGCAAATTGAATAATCAAATACATTTAACATGTTCAAAATCTGAAATATATGTTTGTTATCATCAGAAGGGGGAGATTGTTGAATATGCAATTATATGATTTTTGTTTGATGATAATAAACATATATATATATATATATATATATTCATTTAAATGTATTTGCTAATGTACTATTTTATTTTTTATAGATCAAATAAATATTTGCTGAATAAAATAAATAACACATAATTTGAATCCAAACAGAAATTTTATTCAAACAAATATTTATTACAATTTTTGAATAGTACAAATTTCAAGCTCTCACTATATATGTATATATATGTATAAATATATATATACACGCAATTTCAATTACAATACAAATTTGATTAAATTACAATTCACATTTACATTGCACTTCACTACATATCACTCATTCACTCAACACGTACTGATCTTCAACTTCATTCAAATGTGAATCCAGCATCTGAGCAATCTGTAGAAATATACATTGACACAGTAAAATTGAAAATAAAATATTTTTGTGGTATAAAAATAAAATGTGGATTTTTGAAAATAATATTTGCCTCAATTATTTGGGTTGTTCGTCATCATTAAATTTTGAATTCATCATACACGAACAGCTTGTGACATACATAGCGTATCAATGTATATGCCACAAGGCCGTGCACACCGATATATACACTTGATAAAATTACAGGGACAGGTGAGCATAGGTCAAACCCAAAATGTCGGGTTCAACTCAAGTGCAATAAAAATAATGTCACAATATCAGCACAAGGTCAAACCCAAGCTTTAAGCTGGATTCAATTCAGGTGTGATTTCAAAAATCAACATGAAGTTCAAAGTGAATCAAACTAAATTGAAGCAAATACCAAAATAGTACAACACAAACTAAACAGGGGCAAAACTACAATCAAATACATATGTCCAAGCAATGCATCATTAAGACAAACTATATTCATAGATAGTATCATGTCCACAAGGATTCCATCTCGTGTCAAAATTCTATCATTGAAATATAATGGGACTACTGATCTGAATGATCACCTAATGACATACGAATGTCAGATGGACCTGTATAACGCTTCAGGAGATGTACTCTGTTGACTCCCACTACTTTCCAAGAGGCAACGGCTAAGTGGTTTAGACACTATCGGGAGAAGACCATATGCTTTTAGGTGTAATTCTCTAATGATTTCTCAGCTTAGTTTTATATTTGCAAGGATCCTACGATTGACTTTAACGTATTGGCTAATGTCAAGCAAAGACTGAAAAAGCTATTGGGTGACTACCTTAATTGATTCAATGCATAAGCACTAAAGCAAGGGATATGATCGAAAAAGGAAAATTAGTAGCTCAGGGATAATTGAGCAGACACCTTTCTAGCAAGAACTATACCTTCATGGATGCAAAGATCTCCAAGACTTCCATTTTCAAGCTGATAAATTCATCCATGTGGATGAAATGTTTCATGCCAAGAAGAAGTCCTAGACGAAGAAAGAAATAGAAAAGTTTGGCTTTAATCACAATAGTAAGAAACCAAGATAGGTAATGTCCCAACGACCAATTATGTTGCTCGGAACAAATTGATATCCTATATTTTTGCTACAGCAAAAGAAAGCGATGACTTTTCGATTTCTTAAAAGCTAAGAACAAACCTAAACCGAGAAGAGAGGAGTAACATCCCTAATTTTTATAACATTATTTAGGAAATTTAATTAGATAAACTAAATAGAATAATGACGATAAGGGGATTGAGATTTGAATAAATTACATAATAGGCTATGCTTACTAGTAAAAAATTAATAGGCTTTAAATTTGTTTATAAGATAATTAATCAACACGTGGGTATAGTGGTAATTAGCCATTCTATTATATAGGGATATACACATCTTATTCTTGCCTATTCACGTTCCATTTTTATCTTTTCACAAATGCAAATCAAAACTAGATAGAATCAGCCATTATCAAGGAGGAAAAGAACAAATTTCAATCTGAAGCTAAGGATCAAAGCTAGGAAGGATTAATCAATAACAAATCTCAAATCCCATATCAAATCTAAGGTGAATAATGATTCATTCCATCTCTTTTTGGTTTTATGATCATATAATTTTGGATTTGAGTCTTTATTTGTATTAGATGATGATACGCTTAATTTATGAATTTTTTGAATTAAAAAATTTATTTCACTACAAGAAAAGTTAGTTTCTATAACGCCAATAGATAACTCTTTATTTCATAGTGTTATTATTTGGTTTAATTAGTTTTATTGCCAATAATAAACTAGTAACGCTTCCAGGTCCCCAATAATTTTTAGGCCCGCCTCTTCTCTAAATTATTTCTCTCTTCCCTCTTCTTTTTCCTTCCAAAATTTTCACTTCCACTCTCGCTTTCTTTCAAAATTCTCCATCGCATGTAGATCCTGAACGAGCAAATCCACCGCCTCTCAACCAATGTCCCTTAGCACCCCCTCCTCATGCTTTATCTGCTTCAAAATTGCACTACCCTAATTCGGGTAAATGAAGAGGGCAAAAATCAGATTTTCCTTGTTCCCATTAATATTCATTTAACTGGAACAATTCATTTATTTATCACTCTCGTTCCTTGAGCTTCTCAAAATCCCATTGCCAAAAAAACAATGCTCTAATAAAAAATCCCACTGCTCTAAATGATGTGCGCCATCGTAGGGTTCTTTAATTATACAACTGATTAATGATTCAAGAATAATGGTAGCAGGTAATCAAATTTGTGTATTTGTAGCTGATTGTTGTCTCCTTCAATTATCATTAGTTGTTCTTTTGGTTTTATATGTTTTTGATATGAAGCGTTTTACAGCCAGGACTGTAGTTTAATGCACGGTTAGACGGTTATAAGACTGGTTATTCATTTTCTATGTTGGCTTTGTACTTTACGTTGTTTAATTATTTAGATGTCTTCTCTCTGCTACCTTGATAAACATAGCAAATAACAATAGTGATTAGTTCAGTGAATAAATGCAGACTCTTTACAGAAAATATAATGGTCTTTTGTTTTGATCATAGCAAGCAATATGCATAAAAGATAGAAGTTCGAAACTTGCTTTCGAACGTTTATTGACATGGGATATGTTGTCTCAATGATTTGTTGTATATAAAGTACCATTTCAAAAAAAAAAAAAGATAGAAGTTGTTTAATGGTTGTTCACCAAAGTACTTTGGAAACAGACCGACGTAATCTTGTTTGGTAAGGTTATGTGAGCCAACTGTTTGGTAAGGTTATGTGAGCCAACTGTTTGGTAAGGTTTTTGTGACCCAGCAAGTGGTTGCATATATAGCAGGCCTATTTATGTGGTGCCTATTTAACGATGATTTCAAAGAAGTTCTTATTTAATGAATGTATGTAAAATCGGTCTTTGCATTTGAACTTCTATACTTAGATGTTTTCTTCATTCTTCTAGCATTTCAACAGCATTTTATTTCTGTTGCTATGAAAATTGATGATGCTAGTCAAACATGTCCACTACCGACAATTACAATTGTACTTGATCTTCGCGCCATTATCATGTGTCATATGTATACGAGGTTGGACATAAATTCACCACGATTGATTATTCCAGTATAATATGTTATAGGATGTATATGAGGTTGTATTATGAATGATGGTAGAACTCTCTACCTAAACAGATCAAAATGAGAGGGTGGTTGTTATTTAAATGTTGGTTCATTTTGTCCCTCTGGTTCTATTCACGGTTCAATAATGATTTAATCCTATGTTTAATTTGTGTATGTCACCATTGTGTAGATTCTGGCTAGAAATGATGGATGCAGACACTCACAACGCCTGGAAGTGTGCTTGGAACTGGACAATAAATACACTCAAAATCATGTGAGTGTTAATCATATGAGTATTCTGTTATAGGACCGATAAAAAAAGTAAAACGCTGTATAATTTACCCAGACAAAATTCATATGGCGGGCTTTCAATAATTTTAGAGTACTCGTTATTTCACTATTAATTCCACCCTCCTATTTCCCACGCTTCACATAATCTTCTCCTCTTCCTAAAAACCTAAAATAGGTGTATGCTTATGAATTTTGACAAGTGAGTGGGTTTTGCTTCAAAATTTCACATTTATTTGGGCGATTGGTGTGATTGGCTTTCATTAACTATCAAATGTGTAGAGCTATGTATATACTTACCACTCTTTATATATGCATATCATTATTTGTTTTCTCCAATTAATCATTTTCCCTTGTGAAACTGAACAAAATGTTACCACGTCAGACATAGCTTATCATTTAGAAATGGCTTGACTATAGGATGGATTGCTATTCAAAAGCTATTACTTCCTCTAAAAATTATTTATCTAAAAAATGTTGGCTGTGGGTTTTCTGGTTAAAATTATATAATGATAAAGTTCCATTTGTCGGCGTGTTTACCATTTTATACTGGCCATATTATGCAACACAAGTATATTGTTTGTAGCAACAATCACCTTCTTAAGGCTTATTAAGTTGCTATGAATTAATATAACGAGTTTAGTTTGATTAATTTTTTTATTTTTGGATCGGCATAGTTTCTGGTTAAGTTTCCTTTTTCTTTTTTATTTTGTTTAAATTGAATGTTTTAGCTTTGTGAATTTGATAACTCATCTATATTCCTCACTTTTTATACAATATTTATTTGTTATTTTTATCATAATTTTGCTTATGTTGGTAGTGGCAGCTAGTATGGTGACCGCAAACAGTGTATATCCAAGGTTCATACTTTATGCTATTGGTAAGTAATATGAAAGATAGCTCTTAGTTTTTAACATGTTACTCAGTTTATGGTTAGGCCTGCCTACAAGAAATACGCATGCTCCTTATGTGTGATTTTATTACTCGGTTAATGCTATTGGTAATTACGTTTTATAAGCTTTCTCTAGATGTAAAAGGCACTTAAGAGACAAAAGACACAATTTATCTTTTTGTATACCTTCCTTACTTCAGATTAACTCTTTAGGGTGTTAAAAGCAATTATCGATTGCAATGTTATTGCTGTACTACAAAAAGCAAACCGCAAAATATAACCAAATCGTACAATTTTGAGTCTTCGTTTCAAATATGAAATTGTGAAAATTGTTTATGAGTTTTCATTTCAAATATGGATTTATGAAAACCGTTTATGAGTTTTCTTATAATTTGCAAACTTGTGGTTGTCAATATTAACAAAAAATGTTAGTTCATTAATGTCTTCACTAGAGTACAATGTACTTACCTGAAAGTTGATCCAATTATTTATTTGGTGAGTACGTTGGATCTTTATTACAGCAAAAGGAGAGACTAATGCATATTTTGCCATGCATAACTAAGCTTTGGACAGTAAAAGTTCAGGTATTTTTGCTATTTCAGTCTCTTTAATCCCATTAACTATTTGCATTAATGTTGATTAATCTATAATTCTGACTAAAATAATCAAATCTTTGTTTACTTATGTTTATAATATATCTGCATGACAGGAGTGCACAAAATGAACATTTGAAAATGGTAAATCAGACAAAGAAGCAACTTTCTCATTTCTTATGTGTACTGCACAGAATCGACACAGGTACATGTATCTGTGTACATCAATCATTATTTTTACCATTTTGTTTGAGGTAGGTTGATGTAAGTGTTGGTGATTTTTGATGGTAAGAATGTTGAGGCTGATTGAATAGTGCAGTGTGGTGGTGGGTATGATATCAGTGTTCTAAACCGTGGTGCACGGCAGTTTATACTGGAGAGGATGTTGCACAGTTTATTGCACAATTTGGTGGAGTGTTATTGAAATGCTGCTATGATTTGAGCGGTAAGAGTAGTAAATGGAGTCATGTGGCGAATGTGGCGATGACAAAGTGATTTGCAGTGGTGGTTATGGCTGTGAGGCAACAGTAGTGTGATTTATATGCAGAAGGGGTTGAAAGCAATTAGCAGTGCATTATTTGGTGGAGGACGATGCATAAGAATGTATATGTATAGTATGTATGTTATGAAATGCTACAGCAAGAGGGGAAATGGTGAGGATGGTTTTGGTATTTGATGTGGTTTGAAATGGCGGGGAGGCTGTCAGTTGCAAGCAGTTTAAAGTGTTGTAGTGATGGTCTTGGCAAGGGTGGTGATTGACAATGGACAGAGAAGCAAGTATATTAGGGCAATGTGGAGATGTTGAGTGGTTGTTTTGATGATGATGTAGGGTGGATGTGAAGTGGTAAGATGATTGGGATAGAGAATGTTGATACAATGCACCGGTTTGTTTACTATGAACTAGCAGTGGTCGGTCAAAGGTTGATCAGAGGTTTGAAGTTGCAGTTAACTGGAACTAGAACGGGTAGTAGTTACTACGAACTGGAACTGGTAGTGATTGATAATCAATATGTATGCAGGCAGTTGAATAGTGGGAAGTGAAGTTGATCGGAGGTTTGAAGTGATGGGTGGGAGTGCACAGTGATGAAAGAATAGGGTGTAGATGAATATGGTACAGATGAATATGTTGTCGACAGTGAAAGAAGTGGCTGTGGTGAATTGTAGTTGCAGAGAAGAGATGACAGTAAGTTGTGTGGTATGTGATGACAGTAAGTTGAAGAGGAAATTTGAAAGCAGCAAGGAGGTTTTGATGACATGCTTTTTGAATGCAGAATAAAGAATAGGCCAAAGAACAAGATATTTCAAGTGATGTTCCGTAAAAGACACAAATGCTTTTACTCGAATCAAAAGATGAGAAAAAATCATTTAATCATTTTGAGCTTATGGAGGAGTCTATCCAGTAAACTACTGATACACTGAAAATCATTTAATCTGCATTTATATCCACTGTTTTTAGTTTTAGCATTTTTTAGCATCCCATACTGTATACTACATATTATTAAAAGAACTAAAAGGCACCTTCTCGCCTCGTGAAATAAAGAAAGCAAGTTAATTTCTTTTGTACTTTTTATTATTATCTGTTTGTAGGATTTTCGAGCATTAAAAAGGAATTTGATCAAGCAGATGCCTGAAATGCTGGATTGGTTTGGGTGGTATACATGGATGCTTTTTATTTTGATGTCCGGAAGGAATCAGAGAAGGACTAAAAAGGTATCATTTTTATTTTCATATGTTTACGCGTAGCATGTATTTCTATTGTATGGCTAAATCCTAGCATGTATTTTAATAATCGATGATGGTTGGCAAGACTTTGAGAGTGAATTCCAGACAGTAGGTGAACCTATCATTGAAGGTTCTCAGTAAGTCCCATTTTTTACTACTATGAATAAGTAGTTATATTTCCAGTACTGTTTTAGGTATGATTAAAATTAGACATTAGCAACACTCGTTTTTTGTAAAGTTTTATTGAAAATTCTCGGAAATTTGCTTGTCAAAGTTTGCATAATATTCTGAACTATATATATAATAGTTATAATAATAATAATAATTAACTAAGTTTATAAAATAATAATAATAATAATAATTAACTAAATATATATATATATATATATAATAATAATAATAAATTAACTAAGATTATAAAAATTAACTTTGTGTATTAAGTTATATAAAATATAAAAAAGCTTATAAAAATAACTATGTTAATAGTAACAATAATAATTTAACTAATATTTATAAAAATTAACTAAGTTTATAATACTAGTAATAATAATAAAATAATAATAATTAACTATGTTATAAAAATAACTAAATTTATTTGTATAATAATACAATAATAATTACTAATGTTTATGAAAACTAACTATTTTTATAATAATAATACTAATAATAACAATCATAAATAATAATAATAAATTAACTATAAGTTTTATAGAAATTAACTTAGCTTATAATATTAATGATACTAATAATAATAATAATAATAATAATAATAATAATAAATTATAAAATATTAACTAAGTTAATTACGTTTTATAAAAATTAACTAAATTTATATAATAACAAAATAATAATTACTAATGTTTATGAAAATTAACTAATTTTGTAATAATTGTTATCCCACCTTTTGGTCAAGGCTGGAATATCAACAAATTGGCAAGGAACGATGGATATCAAGATTGGAGATCGATTGGAAACATAGTAGCAAATATGCATTAGTCTCTCCTTTTGCTGCATAACTAAGCAAAAAACAACGTGGGACTATCATTTTACATTAAGGTTCAATCCTTTTTTACCAGATGGTTTTAACACTAACTAGTTGTAAGAAATAACAAGCATGTGTTAAATATAGTTCATAAGCTCGAACTGTGATATAACATGTTTATTTGGTTGAAATTTAATTATATACTAAAACATGCAAAATTTGGATTTTGGATTGTTTATAATTAAACGCACTGAACTTTCATTGATTTTTGGATCTCATGAATCTCAGTTGTTAACTTCATAAAATTTCAGAATATTCATAATTTCAACGTACTCTTTGTTTTCTATGATGTAGAAACAAAAGCCCTGGACAAGTGTAACAATATGAATGTGATTATTTGGATTTAAAAATAATATTTGGATTTAAAAATATTTGGATTTAAAAATAATATGAATGTGATTATTTATTAATAAATAATTTAGTTTCAAATTATTTTCTTTAAAGGTTATATATATATAAATAAGGAAAATGTATTTATAAAATAGGAAATACAATTTAAAATAATATAAAAATATAAAAAGACAAAAAAACCATGAAAAATACAAATGTAAGCCATTAAGACATATAGATTAACAAGTGTAACAATTCAAATGTGAAAAGTAACAAGTGTAAATCATTTTATCACATAAATGAACAAGTGTCATAATTTTTATTTTCTTTTCATTTTCAAATTAAAGAAAATCAAGGCAATATATATTTCCATTTCTTTCATCTCTCATTTCTTTTATCTTCACTTTTCTAAAATCTGAACAGATCAAAAACAAAACACACCAGAAAAAAAAATCAAAAGAAAAAGCAACAACCTCTTTCATAAACAAACAAAAATCTGAAGCAATCAAAGAAACAAAGATTCAAAGCTCAGGTCTGTAAACAAATTTCAAACAAGCAAAGATCAACTCATAAATATCAAGCTTCAGACCCAACAGAATCAAAGTCTTCAACATCAAACAACAAAGATCAAAACAAAGAAAACAAATGGAAAGGTGATGTATGGTTGGTGGTAGTGCAGCACTGGACAGAGGATTTGAATGGTGGTTTATGTTGCTGTAGAGGCTTGTTCTGATGGGATTTGTTGTTTGGGAAGTTGTAGTAATTAAAGTTTGTGTATGTAAGCAAGTTGAAGTTTGAAGTTTGGGGATAGGGGAGGTGAGCAGTGGGATGGAGTGTTGATGGTTGAAGATGATCAGAGAGAGTTATTTGGCAGAAATGGAGATGTAGTTGATTAAGGCAGTGGTTAAGTTGTAATGTTGTTATTTGGGTAGTTTGTTTGGCAGATTGATGGTTATGGTAGAGGTTGTAGGAGAATGGGTGGAATGGGTGGGGAATGGGTGAAGTTGGCAGGGCGGTTGGATACAACACTATAATAAACAAAATTTATACACATTGTCTATAAGTACGTACTTAATATTTTGAATTTTTTTAGCGGTTCTTGAGTTTTGAATGATTAATTACATCCCTTGATTGAAGGGCGCAGTGAATGGTAGACACATAAAACAAGTAGAAGCCATAATTTTCGAATATACATGATACTGTCCAAAAGTAAATTAGCTATCTGACTTAATAAAAGTCAGTTGGCTACCAACTTATGCCAGAAATTTTGATGTAGATTCAAATGGATAGTAACATGTACGAATATAAAATGAGACATGCAATAATTTAGTTTTTTGTTACATGTAAAAACATCTATCATTAATTATGTATCGTTCTTAATGTAATTATTTATCTTATTTGCAGGTGTGTGAATGAAGAAGATGCTAAAGTTGTGATCTTCATTTTAATGCAAACAATCAAATATGTACTTGTTTTTTTTTTGTTAAACTATGCTACTATTTTTTGGGGTGTGCCTAAAATATTTGCTACTACGTTTTGATGTGTATGAATATTTGGTATGTTTAATGTAATGTGTTACATCTCTATATTTATTATCTTTTATGATTATTATTGTGCTTTTTGATATTGGTATTTAATACTGCAGTTTATTAGTAGGATGTAGAAATTTTTTGAATTGTGAAATTAAATTATAGCACTTCAAAACCGCTATAATATTTAATAGCGCCTAATGGCCGCTATTAAATCTGTTAGCATTAAAGATGCAGACCATAAAAAGTGCTATAAATAATGATGAATGATAGGTCAGTAAGCGCTATAAAATAAGATATTATAGCAGAGTACAAGCGCTATTGTAGCTGACTTTTTATAGCGGCATATTGGAGTTGTGACAAGTCACCGTCTACAATAACCTGCTCAAATACAACGCTAATAATCCACTATTAACACTTTCTATAGCGCAATATTAGTGCTATCTTAGAAAAAACAAAAAGTATTTTGTGGCTAATAACGAATTTCATAGCGGGCTAATAGCGATGTGATATTAATCAACAACGCCTATTTTGCCGCTATAAAAATAAATAACATAGCGCAATATTTGCGCTATGAAATTAACAATTTTTATAGCGCTTTTTTTGTGCTATCTAATGTTGGTTGTTTTTAATCACATGTCGTTATACAGCGTTTACCGAACCGCTATAATATCCTTTAATAGCGTTTTTCGGGCGCTATCGTAGGGTCTTTTTGTTGTAGTGTTTGTACATAAAATTTGAATGGTTTAGGGGCAAAACCGTGGATTATTGATTTTAAATTGCTATAGAAATTTTTTATGTTATGTAAAACATGATTTTGGAGATGGATTTTAATTTTCAAAATTTTCGCAGTTGTGAAATTTTAGTTATGGATTTTTGATGATAAATATGATGTAAATGAGTTAAAAATTTATTTTGAATATTTCCAAAAGAAATTGGGTCTAAATTTTTAATGTTTGACTAGACGATGAAATCGAATTTCTAAGATTTTTAGGCAATTTTCTAATTGATTTACTACGGAAAGTAAATTATTTAAAAGGTGTGATATCCCGGAATTTTTGGCAACATCAATTTAATAATCTGTGTTAAAATTAAATAGATTTAATAATATTGTTAATAATAAATTTGAATTGATTTAATAATCTTCTTTAATAGATATTTAAATGGGTGATTTTATCTTTTAAAAGATAATTAAATTGTTTTCTATTTTAAATGTTTATATATATGTGTATATTTGTATATATTGTAAATAGACAAGCTTTGTTTTAAATTTAATAAATAAAGGCATGTTCTCTAATTCTAATATTTTTGGTAGTTTGGAAATTTGATTTAATTTAATATTAAGATATTAAATAAATTACCATATGGCTTTAAAATACTCAAGATAAAAGTTTAATTTGTTTAAAATGATTCTAGCTTAATTTTAAATTTAAACAAAAAGGTTGTTTTGTTCTTTTTAAATATAGCTCGATAAAATAAGTGATTTAATAATAAAGAGATAATTTCTTTTATAAATTATTTTAATTTAATAATGAGTTATATTCAAACAATATTAATAATGTAATGTCTTTACCAATGGATTTTAAATATAAATAGAAATTGTTATTTCAAATTTATTTATATATGTATGTGTATTTTGAAAGAAAACTATGATTTGAGAATTTAACATAAAGTCTTTCAAAAATGTTTAAAATAAAATAAATCTTATAAATATTTAAACATAAGTATAAATCAAATATATGGTTATAAACATAAGTATAAATACATAAACCTAAGAAACTATGATATTAACAAAAGTATAAAAATAAATAATAAGTAAATTAAGTATTTGATAGTTTAAGTTTAAAAATAAAAGAGAGATAAAATAAGCATTTATGTTAGGAATAGAACTAAATACATAAGTTAAAAATTTATAACAATAACTAAAACAAAAGTATATATTTGTACATAAGTTAAAATTTATAACATTGGCTAGAACAACTTTATATTATATACCTAAAGATTGAAAGCAAACCAGGCAAAGTAATATATGTATGTAACCTGTAAGTAGTTATGCAAGGCAAGAAAAAGTAAAAGAAAATATCTATGTACATATACAAAATGGATAAGCATGAAAACAAAAAGGACATTGCATTTAATGCTAGCACAACATTTGGTCAACTCGAAATGTTTAAAAATCAATTCAGCCTCAACAAAATCTTACCTGGTAAGATAGAAAAAAAAAATTTAGATCAAAGAAAAGCTTATACCTAGTAAACACCTACCCCCTATACAAAAGTCTTTTCTATATATGTACATCATTCCAGTTTCATTTTCGTTCATCAAAACTTCGCATATCAGAGAACACATAAGCATTATTATTTTGTAACCTTAAGTAATACTTCATCAATCAAAAGCAAGAAGATTTAAAAGAGGATTAAGTAGCAGCTTCCAGGATTTGTTCTCCGTTCAAATCTTTACAGGTGAGTAACTTTTAAAATTTTAAAAAAATATTTGTTTGCATGCGAGTATGGTTGAAATGAATAAGTATTTGCAGGTGTATATAAGTGAAAATCTGGTGTGAATATTTAATTGTGTGTATGCTGTGTATATGTATTGTGCTCTGTTTTGATTCCAGGATTAAATACTCATCAAAATTCATTTGCCCTTAATCCAAGCTTTGATAGACTTAAGTTTTGAACATGAAATGTTTGTTATAACATAGACTTAAGTTTAAAATTTTGTTTAAAAGAAAAACAATTTGTATTGGTTCTGGAAATATAAAACGACAGAGAAAACTTAAATAAGTTAAAATTCAATTTTCATAATTCATGTATTCAGGTATATGAATCAATTGCTAAAACTAAAAATTGATTTTTGAAACCAAAATTACTATTTTTTGTTAAGTTTTGAGGGTGCAGTTTGGGTTTGAAATGGAAGGGGAATATTGGATTTTTCTGGTGATCTCTATGATTGGAGGGGTTGGGATTCTTCCTGTTGATCGAGGAGTGATCGTAGTAACTAGAAAAAATGGTTGATGCTGATGCAATTCACCAAGGAAGTTGCAGCAGTGGGATTTCTTCTGGAACCCTAGTTTTTGCTGTGTTTAATTAATCGATCACCATGGCTTGTATAGTTGATCGAGTGTTTCGGGGCTTCGGGTGATGGTAGCTTGGTCGTAGACGAAGTCATGGCCGGAGTTGTATGAAATCTGGTGGTCGGAGCTATGAGAACGAGGCGATGACAGGTTTGAGGTTGTGATTGCTCTTGTGTTTCCAGGTTTTGGGTTTTGACTCAAATTCGATTTTGAGTCGATTTGGAAGTGATCTGATGATCGAGTTGGTGTTTGGAGATGTTAGTAGATGAGGGATGATCATCGTCGATGATCGGAATCGACCAAGGTTACCGTGCATGTGCACGGTGTGTTTGTTCTGGTGAAGATTGTTTGGGTTTTTGTTGCAGAGTTTATGGGTCTCGAGTAATTCTCGAGTAATTCGAGTCTTAGACTCGAAGTAATTTGGTTTTGGGCTCGAGTCATCTAGTAGGCGGTTCGGGTAAATTTTAGTTACAAGTTTTTAACCTGTAAGTTTTTAAAAAATTTAGAACTGAGTTTTAAATTGTGAAATAGATATTTAAACTAAAGTTAAGTTTGGATTCAAATGAGGTTTAAATCTCAGTTTTTTAAATAAAATAAAATTTTTAAATTTAAATTATTTCTAACAACTTTAAAAGGTTTTAAATAGTTTAAATTTAAAGGTAAAACTTTAAATAAAAATTGAGATTTAAACCTAAGTTTAAATCTGGATTCAAATCTAAATTTGAATCTTAGTTTTGAAATAAAAGAAGTTTTTAAATTAAATTTGTTTTAAACAGTTTGAATGATAAAGTGAATTTTTAAATTGATTTGAATTTAAAATGAAATTGGGTTTTAAATTTTTTAAACTTCTATATTAAGGTAAATAATTCTTTAACTTGTGAAATAAAAGGGTGTTTGAAATTGTTTTAAACTTGCTAAAGTTAATTTGTTTTTATTTTAAATCTTAAATTTAAAATAAAATTTAAAAGTAAAATTTGAAAGTAAATTGTTTTTTTAAGTATCTTGTTAATGATAATTTGATCATTAATAAGAGAAATGTTTTTATCTTTAAATAAATGAAGATTTAATGATTTGTAATTGTTAAATTAATTAAAATGGATAGTTAATGATTTGGATTAATTAATTTAGTAATTAAGAGTTTGAATTAGTTAATTAAGGTTTAAGATAATTAATTTAGGATAAATAAATTTGTATTTAAGGATCATTAATTAAATAAAGTTTTAATTTTTAATTAATGATTAGTAATTAATTAATTAATTAATTAAGGATTAATTAAGTTACAGTTAACACTTAATTAATTAAATAATATTGGATTAATTAATGAGTTATTAAAGATAAAACTAAATTGTAATTAATAATGATTAATCTTAGTTAATTTCTTTAGAAAAATAATTAAAGAATTGTTAATAGTTAATGAAGGTCATTAACTAGGATTATTTAATAATGAATTAATGTGATTAATTTTAAATAATTAATTAGATTAATTAATTTAAGATAATCCATTGTGAAAGGTTAGTATAATTACTTAGTGGAAGTAATTAAGGAATTAATTACTCATTGTAATTAATTAAGTTTAATATGAATTGTTTAAGTTGATTAATTAAGTTTAATTAATTTAAATAACCATTTGATGATGTGATAAGTATAATTACCTAGGAAAGAAATTAATGATAATTATTGGATGTAATTAACTGAGGATGATTAATGATGAAAGTAATTTGAGTATAATTACTTTGTATAATTAATCAAGGGATTAATTAGAGATAATTAATTCAGGAGTAATTTATTTATTTGATGAAGTGATTAAAGGTAGTTAATTACTGAATGGGGTTAATCAAGGGTGATTAACAATTTGGTTTAATTGAAGATTAATTACTTAATGTAATTAATTTAAATAGAAAATGTAATTAGAGATCATTAATTCTTATAGTTAATGATGTAATTTAGAATGGATTTATTAGGAAATAATTAATAAATGAAGGGATTTATTAATGTAATTAATTAAGAAGTAATGTAATTAATGTTAGTAATTTAAAGGTTAATTTCTGTATTTGGTTAAAGATAATTAATTTGTGAAAATAATTAAAGGATAATTACTTGAATGTAATTAAGAGACAATTAATCAAGGATGATTAATTAAAATGAATAATTGCATGATGATAAATTAATTGATTCATAATTAATTAATAGTGTATAAGCAATTTTAATAATGGTGAAGTAATTAATTTAATTTACTTTAAATTAATTAGAGACGCAAGTAATTAATTTAATTCATTTTAAATTAATTATATATGGTGTGATTACTAATCATTGCTTATGTATAGATGGATGATATTGTTTACCTTGAATGGTTTGAGATCTCAGATATGAGATAAATGATGCCGTGTGAAATAGATGCTTTGATTAAAATATGATGATAATATGGATTATCTGTTTGTGATGATAATATGGATTATCTGTTTATGATGATAATGTTGATTATCTATTGTGATATTGTGGATTATCTATCTGTGTGTATATAGATAATATTGGATTGAATTGTTTTAAACTTTAAAACAACTTGGCCTTAAAAGATACGTTTTGGATTTCGATGAGACCGGGATCGGGTTTCCATATTTGGACATCCGAAAACCACATCGATCCAAATTAATGATAGGTCGTGAATCTGAGGTGAAGATGAAGATTTAGAATGCAAGGGTTATTGTCGTTGACTCTGAGGGTGATTCCAAAATGAGTGTAATGAGATAATGCCTTCGGTTTCGTTCAAACCCAGAATGAACTTGTATGGATTGAATGCTTTCAGAACATCGTCAGGTGGACGATGAGCATTCTAAGAGATATGTTCTATAAAGGTAATCGCAGCCTCAAGCCTCATCAACCGGGAATGGCTAAAACAGGGGATGTGCAGCAAGGTTAGGTAGGTAGCATCCAAGAAGGACGAGATATACCCCTGTCTAGATGTCCCTTTTATTTCGGCTGTGTGGACGGTTGCTAGCTACAACCACGGGGTTATCTTGTTCGGGACTATTCAGTAAGGAATGGTTCCGGCCTTGTGTTGTAGGGGGTCGGGAGTGATCCTCGTTACAGTGATCTAGTCCCCGTACTATGATGGGCGATACCCTAGTAGCCCTGCCATTGATGGAAACCCATTTTCCCTACGAGACCCTACGGTTTGAATTTGTATTACCCACTTTTGTGGCTTGTAGATGGAATTTAATCATGTAACAATTTCGGCTATTTTCTATTTACTTGAAAACCCTAGACACTATTATAATATCATTGGATTTCCTATAAAATTGTTTTGGTTAGCATAAGGTAAAAACTTACCCGTGTTTATGTGTGGAAAGTCTTATGCGATACCTTTTGTTTTCAAAGGTTTTTAAAGTTAAGCAACTTTAACCTGTTACTCACACCAGACTCATGTCTGACCCAGAGTTTATTTCTATTTTTCCTAAACTCTTGGGTACTCAAATTTTTACGAGTAGCTAAGGGATTCGGGTTGGCTTTGACGAATTCTGAAGGAGGTATGGAGCAGGAGGCTTCAACATTGTAGATATATAGTTTTTCGCTGTGTTAGTTTCTCTGTGTTATTTTCTCTGAGTTGTATTGAGATGTAATAATTAGATAGGTGTTTATAACTATCTAGTATGTGATGTATTATCTGTGTAACTCTGATGGATATTGTATATTATGTAATACTTATGTGATTAATATAATTCATTCATTCCGCTGTTGAGATTCTGATATTGTTTCTTCTTTCTTCTTTATCTTTTCTCTTTTTTATCCTTCTTTCTTCAAGATGATACGTCTTTCTGTGGATAGAAAGTCGGGTCGTCACAGGTGGTATCAGAGTGCTAGGTTGAGTGAATACCTAGGCTCTTGAGTGACTTCTTTCTTGAGAGAGAGTATTTGTAATTTTGAGATATATATATATATATATATATATATATATATATATATATATATATTTCCACCTATTTGTTGGGTTACCTGTTCTGCTTTTTCCAGTATAAGTTATAAAGGTAGATAGGGTAGTGGTGTGTGTAACACGACTACCAATGGTTAGAGTTTGAATGTTTGAGATTGGAAGTGTATCTGTCGAGACTGTAGACCTAATACCATCTCGAGTAAACTTTGGGTGTTGTAAGGATTTCATCGATCTCTGAAGGAAACCTGTTAAGATTTGGACTTCATCTTTGAGGTGTAAGTTTGGATGAGCTAGAGTTTGAATCTGTTGATTGGACAGAAGCAAGTCATGATATCTTGATACCTCAGGATGTAGTAGTTGTGTGATGAGACACAGTGATTATGGATGTCTCCGAAGATGTTTCTTTGGAACAAGTTAAGGAAGTGTGTCGCTTCGGTGTTGTGGCTGAGCTCAGCAGCATGTTTTTGTTTGGTTTGAGGTCCAAGTTTCTCAAGAGCTTTGGATAGGAAGTCTTTGGCATCTAAGTCAGCAGTGCAGCTCGGAGTGTTCTGTGTGCCATCAAGGAGATCTTCTGGCTTAGCAGTTTTTCTTGAGGTGATTTCAGGAGCAGCAGAGTGGTTCCATTTCTTCGATGGATTGGCTAATAAAGCATAGGCTGTTCTGTTTGGTAAAGAGAGAACAGTTTTTCTTTGGAATTAGGCTGGATTGTAGCGACCCGACTTTCCACTCCCGGAAAATCGCATCACTAATTAAGAAAGAAAGGGATAGAAGAAGAAAAGAAAGAGAAGAAAGAGAAAACAACACATCAGAATCTCACAGCGGAATGATTTAAATATAATATAGAACATATACATAGTATCATATACATCAGAGTACACAACTATATATCTCAATTTAGACAGTCATAACACTTCTGTCTAATATACAATACAAGAACATCAACACAGAATAACACACAGCGGAAACTCTAAATATATATCTACACGCTGAAGCCTCCTGCTCAAAAGCTCCTCCAGATTTCGTTAAGAGATAACCTGAATCACTTGACTACTCATACATAATATGAGTACCCAAGAGTTTAATAAAATAGAAAATAAACACTCGGGTCAGACAGGGGTCTGGTGTGAGTAAACGGTTTAAGATTGCTTAACTTTAGAAAATCCTTTGAAAAGAAAGGTATCACGTAAGGCTTCCACACATAAACATGGAAAAGTTTTTACCTTACGCTAACCAAAACATTTGATAGGAAATCATGTGATATTATAATAGTGTCTAGGGTTTTCAAAATAAAATACAGAAATAGGTGGAATGCATACATCTCACGTTCCAACATAGTTCGGCACAATCAAAACCGTACAGGCACTTATTGGGTTATGGATTCCATCAATGGCAGGGCTACTGGGGTACCGCCCGTCACAGTATGTGGCCTAGATCACCGTACCGAGGAGTACTCCCACTCCCCTGCAACACAAAGCCGGAACCATTCCTTACTGAACAGTCCCGAACAAGACCACCCCGCAGTCGGCTGCAGACCAACTTCCCACACAGCCGAAATATAAAGGGACTTCTAGACAGGGATGTATCTTGCTCTCCAGTGGGAGCGACCTACGAAGCCTTGCTGCACCTCCCCTGTTTTAGCCATTCTCGGCTGATGAGGCTTGAGGCTACGATTACCTTTATAGGACCAATTATCTTAGAATGCTCATCGTCCACCTGACGATGTTCTGAAAGCATTCAATCCATACAAGTTCGTTCCGGGTTCGAACAAAACCGAAGGAACTATCTCGTTGCACTCATATTGGAATCACCCTCAGAGTCAACGACCATAGCCCTTGCACTCTGATTCACCATCCCGAATCTATAAGCACTATTCCGTCAAACTCATTACGGAATCACCCACAGAGTTACACTGACGTATAGCCCTTACACCTCGTGTCTTCACTTGCTCCACTTGGATAAACGACCTAACGTTTAATTGGAATCGATGTGGTTTTCGGATACCCAAATATGGAAACCCGATCCCGGTCTCACCGAAACCAAACGCCATTTTAATGTCCAAGTTGTACTTAAGGGATTTAATAATAGATATTTAGAAATATCACTTAACATAAATGGATGTATCATATTACACAGATAGATAAGCATCTATTATCACATGCATCTATACATATCACAAAGCAGCATATATATCACATTTAGATATAGCATATTCACATCATCACCCATCAATCAATGTCATCCACAACAACCAATATCATTAACTCATCCAATGATAAGTATCATCCAATCATTAATCATTCATAAACAAGTTTGATCCAGACTTTAATTAATTTAATTAATCCTTAAATTAAATTAATCCTTAATTAGTCACTTGGATTATCATTAATCCATTTTACTATTCATTAATTAATTACAAATTAATTAATTAACTCACTTAATTATCCATTTCAATAAATCTTCCCTGATTAATTATCACTTAATTACTTTAAGTAATTCTTACTTAATTACCATATTAATTAATCATCCAGATTAATTATTTCCAAATTATCCTAAGTAATTACCTCTTAATTACCTTCTAAATTAATCAACCTTGATTAATTATTCTTTAATTATTCTGATAATTATTCCTTAATTATCCTGATAATTATTCCTTAATTATCCCTTAATTAAGTATACCTGATTAATTACTTTTAATTAATCACATTGATTAATTACTTTTAATCAAAACTACTTGATTTGTTACTTTTAATTAATCATATTTAATTAATTACTTTTAATTAATCACCTTTGATTAATTACTTTAATTACATTTAGTAATTAAAACTTAATTATAAACTAATTATTCTTAAATTATAAATTAATAATTAATTAATTATTTCTATTAATCAATGATTATTTCCATTAATTAAATTCTTTCTTAATTAATTACCTTAACTAGTAATTAATCACTTAATTAATTACTCTTAATTCTTTTATTCATTAATCATTAATCAAATAATTTAAATCTTTAACTAATTATTTATTTAGACTTTAATTAATTATTAAAGTGATTAACTCTTAATCACATTTACTTAATTACTTTTTAATAAAGTAATTATCCTTTATTTAATTACCCTTAGTAACTAACCACCTAATTACTTCACCAAGGAATTATATTAAATTAACTCATAAGTGATTGTCTTAACTAATCACTAATTAATTAATTAACTTATTTAACTTAATCATTTAAATTAATTAAATGCTTCCTTAATTTCTTATATTATAAAGACTCTTAATTACGATAATCATCATCTTAATTAAATCATTTATTAACAAATAAATCTTGATAATTAAAAATGATTTAATTATCTCAATTATCTTTACAAATTTAATTATCTTTAAATAATCAAAACTTATAATTTCTTAAATTAAAATTGATTTCTAAACTTTAACCATTAATCCTTATTTAAAAATAAATTATTTTAAAAGTCAATTTTGATTAAAACAATTTTAAATATTCAAATCAAACCTTTTTAAATCTTTAAAACTTTCCATAGTTACTAAATAAAAGCTAATACAACTTAATTCAAAATTACACTAATTTTATTTTAAACTTCCATATTATATATATATATATATAACTTTGTTTAACCAACTTTAAAACAATTTAGTTTTATAAACAAACTTGTTTAGCTCTTGTTTTAAAAACTTTATAAAAACCTTGCTGTTAATTTTTTTAAAACTTTTATAACTGTTTGCACTCAAATATAATCCTACCCAACATACTCGAGTAAACACAGAATTACACGCGACAAACCCGAGTAAATCCCTATCCAAACCCGAGTCTTCCCCCGAGCTCTCCACCTTTCTTCCTGCTTCGAGTCCTACACAACAAAACACGATGCAATCTTCGGGCCCCCTCCTTCTTCTCCCACTTCTCATTTCCAGATGCACAAAGCCGTGCACATCAACGTGCACGACCAACCTCGCCAACGACGAACCCCACTCCGGTCATCCCCAAGTCGACTTCAACTTCGACATCAACATACTAAACCCAGAAAATCCAAACTCGATCGAGAACGAGTTTTCAACCTTCAACCCAAAACTGTCTGAAGCAACGTCACCAGAAAACCCAATAACCACGGCAATCCAAACTTCGAGAAACCTTGCCACCACTGCCGTAACTTCCCCACGTCGCCTCGAACCCATGGCTCCACTCGCGACAGCCTCTGGTTACTTCACATTACCGCGAAACCCATGGGAACACACACAATAAAAACAGCACCTAAAACCCTACTATCTCAAACCACGATCACCACACACCTCAATAAAATACAATAGTATTTTTCGCATGATCTCTGAAGCCCCCTCCACCTTCGAGTTCAACGGCGATGTCCAATTCGCCGTGGTTAGCCGTGATTTGGTCAAAAAGCCCAAAGAAGATAAACCCAGACATCTCCCAAATTACCCAATTAAAAATTGTAACAATCACGCTAAAATTCATGATTTTCAATTGCTATTTCAATTGTGCAATCAAAACTTAAAATTGTTTTAATAAATTTTTGACCCCAATTACCATTTTACTGTAAATTCAAAGTTTTTAAGCTAATTATCCATTTTAAAAACCTAAAATTATTTTTAGATGATAGCCTACTTGATTTCAAACAACTTTTATTTACAATTCCAAGTCTAATTCGAATTTAAAATCAAGTTATTGAATTTATTATAGATTTTGAAACTGTTTCATAAACACACACTAAAATTTTAACCATACAGGCATTTCAGTCCATATCCAGACATACAATTAAACACTCACATACAAACATGCATTTAATTCAATTCAGATATCCAAGCAACAGCATGATATTTATTCACAATCCAAGATAGAATTCAAGTTTTAAAACTGTTTTTAAAATTTATTTACTCACCTTTTATTTCAGAGGATAGAACTGCATATATTGCTTCCCAGGCTTTTAAATTCATTTGCATGCTCATTGAATTGCTTGATTCCAGTTTGCATGTTGACGAATCTCCTGAATCTATTCTTCCATGTTGATTAATTCTCTGAATTGTTTGCAATGACTGAATTTCCAGATTTCTTCTTTTCTTTCTTTCAGATTTTCAACATTTTACTTCTTTGCTTTCTGACTTCATGATTCCAGCTTACTTCTTAGTTTCAATTTTTAAAGGTTTCAGATTTGTATTCATTTTTTTTTATCTTTGTTTTGTATTTTTGTTGAAATGAGATAGTGTTCAGCTGAAGTTTTCAAGAGTAGATTTTTTTTCTTTCTTATTTTACAATTTAAGATTTTAAATTAAAATGTCAAGAATATGACATTTGTCCCTTGTATGATCTAATTTCCTTACACCTATGCTCTCTTATTTACAAATGTCCTTGCATAAATCAAAATGTTAACAAGTGTTTTAATATCTAATTAATATTTTTAAATGTTATCTTCTTATTTATAAATTTATTTAAGTTATATGTAAGTAATTATGTAATATCATCTCTGGTTTTAAAGAAATTCAGAATAACACAAAATATCTTGGTTTACCTCTTATATGTGGCAGAATCACAAAATCTGATTGTCTACCTTTGTATGAGAAAATTACAAGTAAGCTTTCCAGTTGGCCAAATACTAAACTATCTCAGGCAGGAAGATTGGTTATTATACAGAGTGTTGCATCTGCCATGACCAATTATTGGATGAGGCATTTTATTCTTCCTAGTAAGCTTATTTCAATGATAAATAGTGCTCTTAATCATTTCTTATGGCATGGTGATCCATTCTCAAAAAAAAATGGTGCCAATATCCTTCAGCAAAATTCAATTGCCAAAGAAATATGGAGGTCTGGGAATTGCAAATCTTAAGAAATGGAATTCAGCAGTTTTTTCAACATACTTTAATAAGATTTTATCAAAAGCTGAAGATCTTTGGACTCAATGGACTATTAAAAATCTTATTAAAGGTAAGGCTTTCTGGTTAATGGATATTCCTAATTGTTGCAGCTGGGGTTGGCGTAATATATTGAAATTAAGACCTTCTTTTTTACCTATTATTCAATGTAATCCATCTGTTAAAAATGATCTACTGTTTTGGTCCACTCCATGGGCCAAACCTGGTTTAATTCTTCTGGAAAACCTTCCTCATTCTTTAGTTATGCAGTCTGGCATATCATTCAAAACCAAAGTATCATCTCTTATTTCAGATGGGTCTATTACCCTACCTTACTGTAGTTCCTTTCAAGTCCGATCTCTCTGGCATCATATACAATCTCTGACTCTCCCTTCTTCAGACATTAAAGTTTTATGGACTAATAAAAAGAAAAAACATGAAGTTTCTTTAGTTTATAAAGCTCTATTAAATCAAACAGACATTTTTCCTTGGGCCTCTAGAATTTTGGAAGGATAAATCCCCTGCAAAAGAAAATTTGATGTTATGGAAAATCATGGCAAATGCTATCAACACAAAATAGAAATTGGCAACCATAGGTATCATTAACAATGAAGATTGTGTTTTCTGTCATAGACATCCTGAATCAAACACTCATATTTTCTTTGAATGCTTTTATACTTTTGGGATCTGGTGTAGACTATTATCTAATGGTGATTTTCATAAACCAATTAAAAGCTCGAAAATTGAATGATTTAATATTTTCAAAGCTACTCGGTGGAAATCCCCTAAGTCCGATGTCATGATGATTATGCTGAAGGCTTTTGTTTATGAAATTCGGAGGGAAAGAAATAGGAGGATCTTTGATTCAAAGGAGGAAACTGCTTCTGCTGTTTTTAATATCATTGATAGGAAAATTCGATAAAGGATAGGCAGGTTATAATATTTTTATATGTTAGTTTGGCAATCATGTTACACTTTGTCTTTCTGTTATGAGATGTAATTTTTGTAATTGACTGTAAGTGATGTATTTCGTAGTATGTATGTGCATGTAAACGCAATTGATTCATCAATTTAATTGGGCAGGGCTCCCTTAGCCCATTGCTTTTCAAAAAAAAATATGTAATATTATGAACTTATCTTTTAATAAATATGCATGTGAATACAAATAACTTATAGTTTTGATTTATATTATATAATATATGTTTATAAACTTGAGAAATTGATTTTAACTCCTTATATAAATTTTTAAAACAATTTTATCTTATTAAAAACAAAAGCTAAAATATATGTTTATAAAATAAGAAATTAACTTTATTATTTAAAATTTAAATTTCAAATATCATTTCAAAAATATTAAATCAAATTAACATTTCAAATTTCAAAACTATATATATTAAAGTTTGAAAACTCTTGTTAAATTGAAATTAATAATTTTCCTATTTCAAATGTATATATAAATATATACACATTTCAAATAGAAACATTCTAATATTAAATTTGTTAATTTCCATATTAAATTTTAAAACAAATCTCAAATCACAATATATACATTTATATATATTACAATTTGAATATAAAGTTTTATTACATTAAAAACTTCTTATTTACCAAAATAAATATTTCCAAATCAAATTATTATAAACTTCAAAAGAATTTAATCTTGCTAATCTATACTTTGTTAAGAAAATTATTGATAGATATTTACAAATTATTATTTTTAGCCTTTGAAATAAATCTTAACTGCCAATTTATAGTATAAAATGATCAAATCAATTTAATTATTAACAAAGATTATTAAATTGATATTGCTCAAAATTCCGGGTCGTCACATTCCTCCCCCCTTAAAAGAATTTCGTCCCCGAAATTTAAAAGCAAAGATAATTTAATAACCCAGTTAAAGGATTTAAATTTAAATTAGTAATCACACAAACAATCATAGCAACCAATTCAAACAAATAATTTTATCTATCCAGAAAAATTCTGAATAGAACTTACTAATATTACCTAGAGTTTCCAGATACCTACACTGGAATACTCACTCTACAAATCTTAAGTAACTACACTATTAAAACCACGAACTTCCTCATCTGATCCTACAAATCTGAACAAGATATCAGACTAAACTCAAAACCATTCCAACTATCAGATCCTTCTGAACTGCTGATTCTATCACTCGAAGAATCATACACATATTCCTCAGAGATATGTGAAATACAATGAATTCCAGTTATCCAAACTGGCAATTCAATCATGTAGACCAAAATCTAATCTCTAGAGAACACAGGAAAACTCAAAATTCCTCCAGAGCTAACTTTCCAGTTTTACCCAGTCTAATAATTCCTTTGATTGGATAAAACTAAAACAATATCCAAACTCTAACTGCACATTCCAAAATTTCTCAATTCTTAACTGCACAACTCTTCAGATGCTCTGAGTCACCTTCAATATTCCTGATCAGCCTAACCCTTGCTAATTTCTTCAAGAAACAAACTGGACCAACTCAAATCAAATCTCCAGGTCCTACTCAACAAAATGGCTCTCCCAAAAATAATTTGCTGAAATCCAATCCACAACTCTATTCCATAAGCATTAGTGGTTTCCAAACCAATATCTCATATCTGAATAGCCAAACATTTGCACTTGACAACCTTACCTTCAAATCCAGAAAATTCCTTCATACATGAATTTCCTGTAGAAATCTTTACTGCAACTCCTGGTTGCTCCCATTCTATAATAACTCCCAACTCGCTTCCGCTGCACAACTCTGATCTAGAGCAGATAAGAATGCTATCGAAGAACACAAGAAAAATCTTTCTCCATACACAGTTCATCTAATTCATAAAATCTTAGTGGCCATTCTTCTTGATCAAAGCATCTTAGAAGAATCTCAACTTAGAATAAGATGATCAATCCCTCTCCAAAGAATCTTGAGCTGCCTCACAAAATTCTTCTTGCTCCAAGAGTCATCCCTCTTCATAGTTGAACCATCAATATTGCTCCTAGAAATCCAAGTCGAAGAAAACTCAATCTTCGATTAAGGTCAACTTCTGAATTCATCCAAAGACATCTGGAAAATCTCTGACTACTTCCATAGCTTTCACCTCTACTCGAGATGCCTCAATTCCCAAGCTAAAGAATACTCAAAGGTTCCCAACTAATCGCAAGTCACTTTTGCAATCTCACTCAGTTCAGACTCCAAAGAACTGTCTCCCCAACTAGAACAACTTTTCCTAATCAAGATCAATTTTCAAGAATGGCTCACCTACCAGAAAAACTGATAGATCACTTCCAACAAATATCCCACTCTGCTGAGCCTCCCAAAGAAAAGAATAAGCCTTCACTATCTGCCTGGTCTGCTGATAGTAGAATCCCAAAGATTCCTGAATCATTGAAGAAACAGATCCACGCTGCTGCTTCCAAACTTCACTTCGATGATACAGCTAAGCCAAAGATCACCCTTAACCAAAAGCTCCTTGAAACACAAAACTAACACCCAATTTTGCTAAAAATCCTTGAGACGAGTCGACATCTTCTCAAGAAACTCGGCTCAAAATCAAACATCAACCACTTATCTTCTTAAGAAAACAAATGAGACCATGTCTGAAATGAGGTAACTCATCGACCTTAGTCTCAAACTTCAATAAAGATAAGACACCCTTACTTGAGATCCAGAGAACCTCTAAACATTCGAATCTTCATTGCAGTAGACATCACAGTTCCTTTAGCTCCATCTAAATCTAGCTCCAAAAGAATCATCTTCAGAACCATCTATGGAAACTGCACCTCATCACACAGCTATTCCTTCTTGAAGCTATCAAGATACCACCACTTGCTTCTCCTCCGTGGACAACTCAACTCTTGGAAATCCCTGCTCACTCGTGAGCAAATCAACTTCACACTTCAAGAATATACTCCAATTTTTGAAAAAGACTTCCTCTGGACTCAAAGAAATCCTTTCTACAATCTCCACAACTTATTCGAGACGATATTAGGTCTACAATCTCGATAAACACCTCCAACCACAACATATAAACCTCTTCCATTAGAGGTAGTCGTGTTCCACACACTCCTACCTTATTTACCTTTATAACCTATGTTGGAAAATCCGAACAGATAACCCAACAGATTAGGTAGTTATAGAAATATATATTTATAAATAAAAATTACAAGTACGCCCTCTCAATATAGACACCACTCCAGAGCCTAGGTATTCACTCAACCTAATGCTCTGATACCAACTGTAGCGACCCGCCTTTCCGCTTCCGGAAAATCGCATCACTAATTAAGAAAGAAAGGGATAGAAGAAGAAAAGAAAGAGAAGAAAGAGAAGAAAGAGAAGAAAGAGAAAACAACACATCAGAATCTCACAGCGGAACGATTTAAATATAATATAGAACATATACATAGTATCATATGCATCAGAGTACACAACTATATATCTCAATTTAGACAGTTATAACACTTTTGTCTAATATACAATACAAGAACATCAACACAGAATAACACACAGCGGAAACTCTAACTATATATCTACACGCTGAAGCCTCCTGCTCCAAAGCTCCTCCAGATTTCGTCAAGAGATAACCTGAATCACTTGACTACTCATACATAATATGAGTACCCAGGAGTTTAATAAAACAGAAAATAAACACTCGGGTCAGACAGGGGTCTGGTGTGAGTAAACGGTTTAAGATTGCTTAACTTTAGAAAATCCTTTGAAAAGAAAGGTATCACGTAAGACTTCCCACAAATAAACATGGAAAAGTTTTTACCTTACGCTAACCAAAACATTTGATAGGAAATCATGTGATATTATAATAGTGTCTAGGGTTTTCAAAATAAAATACAGAAATAGCTGGAATGTTTACATCTCACGTTCCAACATAGTTGGGCACAATCAAAACCGTATAGGCGCTTATTGGGTTATGGATTCCATCAATGGCAGGGCTACTGGGGTACCGCTCGTCACAGTACGTGGCCTAGATCACCGTACCGAGGAGTATTCCCACTCCCCTGCAACACAAAGCCGGAACCATTCCTTACTGAACAGTCCCGAACAAGACCACCCCGCAGTTGGCTGCAGACCAACTGCCCACACAGCCGAAATATAAAGGGACTTCTAGACAGGGATGTATCTTGCTCTCCAGTGGGAGCGACCCACGAAGCCTTGCTGCACCTCCCCTGTTTTAGCCATTCCCGGTTGATGAGGCTTGAGGCTGCGATTACCTTTATAGGACCAATTATCTTAGAATGCTCATCGTCCACCTGATGATGTTCTGAAAGCATTCAATCCATACAAGTTCGTTCCGGGTTCGAACGAAACCGAAGGCACTATCTCCTTGCACTCATATTGGAATCACCCTCAGAGTCAACGACCATAGCCCTTGCACTCTGATTCACCATCTCGAATCTATATGCACTATTCCGTCAAACTCATTACGGAATCACCCACAGAGTTATACTGACGTATAGCCCTTACACCTCGAGTCTTCACTTGCTCCACTTGGATTAAAGACCTAACGTTTAATTAGAATCAATGTGGTTTTCGGATATCCAAATATGGAAACTCGATCCCGGTCTCACCGAAACCAAACGCCATTTTAATGTCTAAGTTGTACTTAAGGGATTTAATAATAGATATTTAGAAATATCACTTAACATAAATGGATGTATCATATTACACAGATAGATAAGCATCTATTATCACATACATCTATACATATCACAAAGCAGCATATATATCACACTTAGATATAGCATATTCACATCATCACCCATCAATCAATGTCATCCACAACAACCAATATCATTAACTCATCCAATGATAAGTATCATCCAATCATTAATCATTCATAAACAAGTTTGATCCAGACTTTAATTAATTTAACTAATCCTTAAATTAAATTAATCCTTAATTAATCACTTGGATTATCATTAATCCATTTTACTATTCATTAATTAATTACAAATTAATTAATTAACTCACTTAATTATCCATTTCAATAAATCTTCCCTGATTAATTATCACTTAATTACTTTAAGTAATTCTTACTTAATTACCATATTAATTAATCATCCTGATTAATTATTTCCAAATTATCTTATGTAATTACCTCTTAATTACCTTCTAAATTAATCAACCTTGATTAATTATTCTTTAATTATTCTGATAATTATTCCTTAATTATCCCTTAATTAATTATACCTGATTAATTACTTTTAATTAATCACATTGATTAATTACTTTTAATTAAAACTACTTGATTTGTTACTTTTAATTAATCATATTTAATTAATCACCTTTGATTAATTACTTTAATTACATTTAGTAATTAAAACTTAATTATAAACTAATTATTCTTAAATTATAAATTAATAATTAATTAATTATTTCTATTAATTAATGATTATTTCCATTAATTAAATTCTTTCTTAATTAATTACCTTAACTAGTAATTAATCACTTAATTAATTACTCTTAATTCTTTTATTCATTATCATTAATCAAATAATTTAAATCTTTAACTAATTATTTATTTAGTCTTTAATTAATAATTAAAGTGATTAACTCTTAATCACATTTACTTAATTACTTTTTAATAAAGTAATTATCCTTTATTTAATTACCCTTAGTAACTAACCACTTAATTACTTCACCAAGGAATTATATCAAGTTAACTCATAAGTGATTTTCTTAATTAATCACTAATTAATTAATTAACTTATTTGACTTAATCATTTAAATTAATTAAATGATTCCTTAATTTCTTATATTATAAAGACTTTTAATTAAGATAATCATCATCTTAATTAAATCATTTATTAACAAATAAAACTTGATAATTAAAAATGATTTAATTATCTCAATTATCTTTACAAATTTAATTATCTTTAAATAATCAAAACTTATAATTTCATAAATTATAATTGATTTCTAAACTTTAACCATTAATAAAAATAAATTATTTTAAAAGTCAATTTTGATTAAAACAATTTTAAATATTCAAATCAAACCTTTTTAAATCTTTAAAACTTTCCATAGTTACTAAATAATAGCTAATACAACTTAATTCAAAATTACACTAATTTTATTTTAAACTTCCATATTCTATATATATATATATATATATATATATATATATATAAAACTTTGTTTAACCAACTTTAAAACAATTTAGTTTTATAAACAAACTTGTTTAGCTCTTGTTTTAAAAACTTTATAAAAACCTTGCTGTTAATTTTTTTAAAATTTTTATAACTGTTTGCACCCAAATATAATCCTACCCAACATACTCGAGTAAACACAGAATTACACGCGACAAACCCGAGTAAATCCCTATCCAAACCCGAGTCTTCCCCTAAGCTCTCCACCTTTCTTCCTGCTTCGAGTCCCACACAACAAAACACGATGCAATCTTCGAGCCCCCTCCTTCTTCTCCCACTTCTCATTTCCAAATGCACAAAGCCGTGCACATCAACGTGCACGACCAACCTCGCCAATGACGAACCCCTCTCCGGTCATCCCCAAGTCGACTTCAACTTCGACATCAACATACTAAACCCAGAAAATCCAAACTCGATCGAGAACGAGTGTTCAACCTTCAACCCAAAACTGTCTGAAGCAACGTCACCAGAAAACCTAATAACCACGGAAATCCAAACTTCGAGAAACCTTGCCACCACTACCGTAATTTCCCCACGTCGCCTCGAACCCATAGCTCCACTCGCGACAGCCTCCGGTTACTTCACATTACCGCGAAACCCATGGGAACACTCACGATAAAAACAGCACCTAAAACCCTACTATCTCAAACCACGATCACTACACACCTCAATGAAATACCGTAGTATTTTTCGCATGATCTCTGAAGCCCCCTCCACCTTCGAGTTCAACGACGATGTCCAATTCGCCGTGGTTAGCCGTGATTTGGTCAAAAATCCCAAAGAAGATAAACCCAGACATCTCCCAAATTACCCAATTAAAAATTGTAACAATCACACTAAAATTCATGATTTTCAATTGCTATTTCAATTGTGCAATCAAAACTTAAAGTTGTTTTAATAAATTTTTGACCCCAATTACCATTTTACTGTAAATTCAAAGTTTTAAAGCTAATTATCCATTTTAAAAACCTAAAATTATTTTTAGATGATAGCCTACTTGATTTCAAACAACTTTTATTTACAATTCCAAGTCTAATTCGAATTTAAAATCAAGTTATTGAATTTATTATAGATTTTGAAACTGTTTCATAAACAAACAGTAAAATTTTAACCATACAGGCATTTCAATCCATATCCAGACATACAATTAAACACTCACATACAAACATGCATTTAATTCAATTCAGATATCCAAGCAATAACATTATATTTATTCACAATCCAAGATAGAATTCAAGTTTTAAAACTGTTTTTAAAATTTATTTACTCACCTTTTATTTCAGAGGATAGAACTGCATATATTGCTTCCCAGGCTTTTAAATTCATTTGCATGCTCATTGAATTGCTTGATTCCAGTTTGCATGTTGACGAATCTCCTGAATCTATTCTTGCATGTTGATTAATTCTCTGAATTGTTTGCAATGACTGAATTTCCAGATTTCTTCTTTTCTTTCTTTCAGATTTTCAATATTTTACTTCTTTGCTTTCTGACTTCATGATTCCAGCTTACTTCTTAGTTTCAATTTTTACAGGTTTCAGATTTGTATTCATTTTTTTTATCTTTGTTTTGTATTTTTGTTGAAATGAGATAGTATTCAGCTGAAGTTTTCAAGAGTAGATTTTTTTTCTTTCTTATTTTACAATTTTAGATTTTAAATTAAAATGTCAAGAATATGACATTTGTCCCTTTTATGATCTAATTTCCTTACACCTATGCTTTCTTATTTACAAATGTCCTTGCATAAATCAAAATGTTAACAAGTGTTTTAATATCTAATTAATATTTTTAAATGTTATCTTCTTATTTATAAATTTATTTAAGTTATATGTAAGTAATTATGTAATATTATGAACTTATCTTTTAATAAATATGCATGTGAATACAAATAACTTATAGTTTTGATTTATATTATATAATATATGTTTATAAACTTGAGAAATTGATTTTAACTCCTTATATAAATTTTTAAAACAATTTTATCTTATTAAAAACAAAAGCTAAAATATATGTTTATAAAATAAAAAATTAACTTTATTATTTAAAATTTAAATTTCAAATATCATTTCAAAAATATTAAATCAAATTAACATTTCAAATTTCAAAACTATATATATTAAAGTTTGAAAACTCTTGTTAAATTTGAATTAATAATTTTCCTATTTCAAATATATATATATATATATATACACATTTCAAATAGAAACATTCTAATATTAAATTTGTTAATTTCCATATTAAATTTTAAAACAAATCTCAAATCACAATATATACGTTTATATATATATTACAATTTGAATATAAAGTTTTATTACATTAAAAACTTCTTATTTACCAAAATGAATATTTCCAAATCAAATTATTATAAACTTCAAAAGAATTTAATCTTGCTAATCTATACATTGTTATGAAAATTATTGATTGATATTTACAAATTATTATTTTCAGCCTTTGAAATAAATCTTAACTTCCAATTTATAATATAAAATGATCAAATCAATTTAATTATTAACAAAGATTATTAAATTGATATTGCTCAAAATTCTGGGTCGTCACTGGATTGATCGCAAAAGTGACTTGCGATAGCTGAGTGTTCTCTTGGGTTGTCAGAAATTTTTCCGGATGTCTTCAGGAAGTCAGAGTTTGTCCGCATCTGGAGATTGAGTTGGGTATCGACTGGATTCCAGAAGTGGTACCGATGGTTCAGCTTAGTAGTAGGATGGTTTTTGGAGAATGAGTTTGGTGAAGCAGCTCAGGTTTTGGGGAAACTTCTGAGTTTTATTTTTAGATTTGTTGAACCATATTTTTGAAATGTGTTGTCCTGTCTGTGCTAGTGTTCGTCATCAGCATTTTCATCTGCTCAGTCAGAGTTGCGCAGTAGAAGCATGGTGGCAGCTATTTTAAAGTGGAAGCAATTGGAAGTTGTAGTGTTTGGATTGGAAGGTTTCTTCAGGAAATTTTTCAGGATCTGAGGCCAGATTGGAGTGCACCTGTTTTTATCTTTTCCAGATCGGAGAAGTGAGATCTGTTTTCGGATTGGGAATAGAGTTCGTGTTCTGAGTTTTGGTTGATCTTGGAAAGATCATTTTGTTGGATTGTTTTTGGTTCAGTTTGTTTCTAGGGGGCATCAGCAAGGGTTGAGCTGATCAGGAAGATGTAGGCAGCCCAGGATCGTCCGATGAGTTTTGTGGATAAGAGACGGAGGAATATGGATTCCAAAGTCGGAGATTTTATTTTGGATAAGTGTTTGGTCTTCAGGATTGAATTGTCAGTTTGGATAACTGAGATTCGTTGTGTTTCACGTATCTCTGAGGGAGTACGTGTAAGATCTATCTCTAGTTGTAGAGCCAGCAGTTCAGGGAGTTTTGGTTGTTGAGTTGGACTTGTTTGTAGTCTGATATCCTGTCTTGTTTCGTAGATCTAGATGAGTGGAAGCTCTGTAGCTTAGTAGTATTGATTGTTTGGATTCTGTAGAGCGAGTATCCTGGTATTTATACTTGGGAAACTCGAGCAAAATCTATCCAGAATTTTGTCTGGATAATTAGATTTGTTTGATTGGATGAATTGGTTGCTATGGTTGTTAGCATATGATTGATATATGCTTGTGTTTTAAAATAAATCTTTAATTAGATTACTAAATTACCTTTGTTTTAAATTTCGGGGACGAAATTCTTTTAAGGGGGAAGGAATGTGATATCCCAGAATTTTTGGCAATATCAATTTAATAATCTATGTTAAAATTAAATAGATTGATAATATTGTTAATAATAAATTTGAATTGATTTAATAATCTTCTTTAATAACTATTTAAATGGGTGATTTTATCTTTTAAAAGCTAATTAAATTGTTTTCTATTTTAAATGTGTGTGTGTCTGTATATATATATATATATATATATATATATATATATATATATATATATATATATATTTGTATATATTGTAAATAGACAAGCTTTGTTTTAAATTTAATAAATAAAGGTATGTTTTTCTAATTCTAATATTTTTGGTAATTTGGAAATTTTATTTAATTTAATATTAAGCTATTAAATAAATAACCATATGGCTTTAAAATACTCAAGATAAAAGTTTAATTTGTTTAAAATGACTCTAGATTAAGTTTAAATTTAAACAAAAAGGTTGTTTTATTCTTTTCAAATATAGCTTGATAAAATAAGTGATTTAATAATAAAGAGATAATTTCTTTTATAAATTATTTTAATTTAATAATGAGTTATATTTAAATAATATTAATAATGTAATGTCTTTACAAATGGATTTAAATATAAATAGAAATTGTTATTTCAAATTTATTTATATATATGTGTGTATTTTGAAAGAAAACTATGATTTGAAAAATTTAACATAAAGTCTTTCAAAAATGTTTAAAATAAATAAATCTTATAAATATTTAAACATAAGTATAAATCAAATATATGGTTATAAACATAAGTATAAATACATAAACATAAGAAACTATGATATTAACATAAGTATAAAAATAAATAATTAGTAAGTTAAGTATTTGATAGTTTGTGTTTAAAAATAAAAGAGAGATAAAAATAAGCATTTATGTTAGGAATAGAACTAAATCCATAAGTTAAAAATTTATAACAATAACTAAGACAAAAGTATATATTTGTACATAAGTTAAAATTTATAACATTGGCTAGAACAACTTTATGTTACATACCTAAAGAACGAAAGCAAACCAGGCAAAGTAATATATGTATGTAACCTGTAAATACTTATGCAAGGCAAGAACAAGTAAAAGAAAATATCTATGTACATACACAAAATGGATAAGCATGAAAACATAAAGGACATTGCATTTAATGCTAGCACAACATTTGGTCAACTCAAAATGTTTAAAAATCAATTCAGCCTCAACAAAATCTTGCCTGGTAAGATAGAAAAAGAAAGAAAATCTCTGATCAAAGAAAAGCTTATACCCAGTAAACACCTACCCCCTATACAAAACTCTTTTCTATATATTTACATCATTCCAGTTTCATTTCGTACATCAAAACTTTGCATATTAGAGAACACATAAGCACTACTATCTTCTAAACTTAAGCAACGACTTCATCAATCAAAAGCAAGAAGATTTAAAAGAGGATTAAGTAGCAGCTTCCAGGATTTGTTCTCTGTTCAAATCTTTACAGGTGAGTAACTTTTAAAATTTTAAAAAAATATTTGTTTGCGTGCTAGTATGGTTGAAATTAATAAGTATTTGCAGGTGTATATTAGTGAAAATCTGGTGTGAATATTTAATTGTGTGTATGTTGTGTATATGTATTGTGCTCTGTTTTTGATTCCAGGCTTAAATACTCATCAAAATTCATTTGCTCTTAATCCAAGCTTTGATAGACTTAAGTTTTGAACATGAAATGTTTGTTATAACATAGACTTAAGTTTAAAAATTTGTTTAAAAGAAAAACAATTTGTATTGGTTCTGGAAATATAAAACGACAGAGAAAACTTAAGCAAGTTAAAATTCAATTTTCATAATTCATGGATTCGGTATATGAATCAATTGCTAAAACTAAAACTTGATTTTTGAACCCAAAATTACTATTTTTAGTTAAGTTTTGAGGGTGTGGCTTGGGTTTGAACTAGAAGGGGAATATTGGGTTTTTTTTGGTGATCTCTATGATTGGAGGGGTTGGGATTTTTCCTGTTGATGGAGGAGTGATCGTAGTAATTAGGAAAAATGGTTGATGGTGATGCGATTCACCAAGGAAGTTGCAATAGTGGGATTTCTTCTGGAACCCTAGTTTTTTCTTTCTTTAATTAATCGATCACCATGGCTTGTATAGTTAGTCGAGTGTTTCGGGGCTTCGGGTGATGGTAGCTTGGTCGTAGACGAAGTCGTGGCCAGAGTTGTATGAAGTCTGGTGGTCAGAGCTGCTAGAACGAGGCAATGACAGGTTTGAGGTGGTGATTGCTCTATTGTTTCCAAGTTTTGGGTTTTGACTCGAATTTGATTTCGAGTCGATTTGGAAGCGATCTGATGATCGAGTTGGTGTTTGGAGATGTTAGTAGATGAGGGATGATCATCGTCGATGATCGGAATCGACCAAGGCTACCGTGCATGTGCACGGTGTGTTTGTTCTGGCGAAGGTTGTTTGGGTTTTTGTTGCAGAGTTTATGGGTCTCGAGTAATTCGAGTCTTAGACTCAAAGTAATTTGGTTTTGGGCTCGAGCCATCTAGTAGGTGGCTCGGGTATCATCCTTCGAATCCATCGAAGGGTTCAAGTTCGCATCGATTGACTTCGTACCATGGAGAAGCTACATGGCTCATATCCATCGGAGGAAGGCCTGTTCGCATCCATCAGTAACATCAGCCTTCGAGTCCATAACACTTAAAATGGTCGAAAGGAAGATAGCCTCGCCTCCATTTGGTTTGAATCCACCAAACTCGTGGTAGTTCGAATCCATGGGAACACTTCTCTTCGAATCCATCAAGTTCGTATCGATGGACTTCACACCCATCAACAGTTGCAGTTCATATCCATGAATGCGGCACCATTCGAATCCATCGAGTCAACTAGCTATGGTGACAAGTCATTCATCGATGCGAACACGCCGAGATATATGGAATCGAAGCGGTCAACTCGGAACAAAATCCAGATCGAGGTGAAGTGTACGCTCCACGTCATCACCAAGGTGCGTGCCATCCTCGGTTCGAAGCAATCGATTCGAACGAATCGATTCGAACAAAACAGCCACCGAAGAAGCACATTTCGTATCGACCATATCTCTCAATCTACTGATCCAAATGTCACGAAATTTTCACAAAAGCTTGCATTCATGTTGAAGGATGTTCACATCAAATTTCACCTCGATTGGACGATTTTCTGATCGATTCGAATAGAGTTCGAATCGATCCCAAAGTGGGCCTAAATCTCCTGAGGCCGAGCGTGTGGGCCCCCTCACGTGCCAGAAGTGGTCTCTTGAATTTTCAGCGAAATATCAGCACCCTACGCCTATAAATAGAGCCCAGAGCCAATAGAAAAGGGATCTTTTGACTCTCAAGCGCCCAGACTCTGCCGGAGTGAGATCTCCATCATCCTACATCATAACTTTGCTGTTGATTTCGAATTTCCAGTTGTAATTCGCTGTTGATCGCTGTAACAACTTGTAATCATTGAAAGAGAATAAATAAAACTGCAAAAACTTCACAGTGGACGTAGGCAACACGCCGAACCACTATAAATCGCTTGTCTACGTATTTACTTTACTGTTGATTGGAGTTTTTGCTAGATAATATTCGTTTTGAATTTACGTTCTTCATTATCATCTCTTCAACGACTCCCGAAGTGTGTTGTGACCAATTTTGGTGCAAACACTTTGGTGCTTTCATTGAGAAAACCCAGATTTTCTCCTGCTCTTTGGATCTGTCATCAATACCAGATTGAATAAATCTAAGAGAGAGATCCAGATCATCAAGTCCAAGTTCCTTCCATTTTATTCAGATTTGAAATAGTCTAAGGAAAGGAATTCAACCTTAAAAGATGGTTAGCACAAGAACTACCTCTAACGCTGTCAATCAAGAAGAACATGATAGACAGAATCCCGCTCCACTACCTCCATCTACTCAAGATGCTACTGGACATTCGGAACCATCAGGTCCGGTTACCCGATAAGAGTTACAGTTGCTACTCCAAGAGCTGACCCAGAGTCGACAACAACTAGCAGAACAGCTACGTGCTAACGCCGGGCTGATCAACAAGCTGGATCGCCAGAAGCGAAAGAGATCCAAGAGAGACCATGCTTCTCCCTACTCCAGTGAGAGTTCTTTATCTTTTGATTATCATAACCGATCTCCACGACCCCGGCTAGATGGGAGTCACATGCCAGCCGCTGGAGATCAACCGACATTGACCGTTGGACAACTGAGTGTTGGTCCATCAGCCAGTTTCCAAACCGGACCCTCCTCCCGAGGAGGTTCCGTCCCTCACCACACCACAAAATACCGCGCCACTAACGCTGCGGTTGAACCAGGAGTCGATAGTTAAGATCGGTCAAACCTGGACCGTCGTCATAGTGAACGTACTCCAGAACCATACGTCCCAGAAGACTATGAGCCAAGAAGGCAAGACTTGGACCGTCGACAACATCCGGTCCAACCCCAAAGTATGGAACGTAAACATACTCCGGCGCAGCCGCACAGAACGCGCAAATGCCGGATCTTTCGACTATGATACGTCAGATGATCCGTGAGAGCCAGGGATTCACGAATGACGATTGGGGAAGTTCCCGAAGTCACACCCCTTTTACGGACAATATTCTTACTGCTGAACCCCCACGGCGATTCAGGATGCCAACTCTACCCATGTACGAGGGAAACTCCGACCCCAACCAACATATTCTGAAATATGAGTGGTCAATGACCGCTGCCAGAGCTGACGATGTAGTGAAGTGTCGTAGTTTCCCTATATCCTTGGGGGGTATCGCTACCATGTGGTTCACTCGACTGTCACCTTGATCCATCTCTTCATTCGACCAGTTGGCCACAAAATTCGTTGAACAATTCCGCATGCACGTCGCAAGACCAAAGGATGTCAACACTCTGTCTTGTGTCACTCAAGCTCCTGGAGAGACGCTCAGACACTATTTAGAGAGATTCCATACTGCATGTGTGGAGATCAGCAATCCAAACGATAACTCCATCCTTATGGCGTTGACTAAGGGGATCGACCCCGATTCTGAGTTTGACAACTGGTTAGCTGGAAAACCACCTGCATCGTTGGACCGTTTCCATGCTAAGGCGGCTCAATTCCTGAGATGGGAAGATGCAAAATAGTCTCGGAAGAAAACCGATGTGGGGCCAAGAACGGAAGGAATCCAAAGCAATGTCGCAATCAAACAGTCCGGTGAGAGCTCCGAAAAAGTTCAGTTGAACATTAAAAACAAACAAGCTCGGCGAAGAGTGAGCGTGAATCAAACTAGAAAACAAGATCAAAATCGTGGCCCACAACGCAAGAATCCAATGTTTGATAGTTACACTCCTCTGAATACATCACTGGAGGACTTGTACTTACAAACCTGTAATACAATTCAGTACCAAAAACCCGCACCAAAACCGTCGTCAGAGAGGCAAATCCAAACGGGAAAATTTTGCAGGTTCCATGAAAGCTACGGGCACAATACGAACGAGTGTCGTCACTTATAAGATCTCGTTGAAAAACTGATCAGAGAAAGTATGCTGGAACAGTTTGTGCGGGCACCGCAGCCTAGAGAAGCGAGCCCATCAAATCAAAATAATGAACCTAATCAACTGATACAGGAAAACTCCGCCTCCACTGGCGGAAGGTTAGTAGTAAATGCTGTTGGAGGTATCCCTCACCCAACAAAGCGAATCTGGGATGAGATGAAGTCATATGCCAGTCTCACTAGGCATGCGAATTTTGCATGCTGTAGAAATTTGGAAGATAGAGTTCTGATCAAACGACAAAAAGAAATGATTGACGACATCATATTTCAGTGTGGTAATGCTGACAGATTCATAGTCCCGACTACCGAGCCACTAGTCATATCAGCTCAGGTAGGCCATGTGTGGATGAAAAGGATTCTGGTTGACAGCGGAAGTTCCGTGAATATAATATTTAGGCGAGCTTACGACCAAATGAATCTAAATGCCAAAGACTTGAAACCATGCCAATCCAATCTTTACGGCTTCGACGGGAGTGCGGCCATACCCGTTGGAATGCTAGAAATACCAATGGAGTTGGGAACTGGGCAGTGTTGCAGAGTCCGGACATTGCAATTCGTGGTGATGAACATAGATTCGCCGTACAATGCTTTCTTAGGCCGACCAGCCCTTGCTAAATTCAGGGTTGTTATTGCCCCATGGTGCCTAACCTTAAAATTCCCCACTGACGAAGGAGTTGGTGTTGTTATGGGAGACCAGGCCGACTTGAGAACTGTCATACTCAAAAAGCGAGTTCCCCGGTTGCACGATGTCAAGATCCAACCCCAAACCTTCAGAATTGGTGATTTCGTCTACAGAAGAGTACACTCAATACACTCGCACGTGAAACCAACGTGGGAAGGGCCATGTGTGATTGAACAAAAACTCGGGAATGACCTGTTCTTGCTGTCGACCATGGGCGGTCCTATTTTGTCAGGAGCCTGGAGCAACGAGAACCTTCGCCATTGCTACGCATGACAGGCTCTATTCAATCTATGAATACTTTGCAATTTCCTTTACATTCTGAAATTTGAACTTGTAATAAGGCACTGACTTTGCCATATTTTCTTATTTCAGCAATAAATTACTATCTCTTCAAGATAGAGCTGTGATTTACCGAATGCAACATTCAACAATCACAACACACGAAGAGCTAAGTTCCATCGAACAATGGAATTTATTCAAATAGCGAGTGACTGTGATACGACCGGCCACTCACTAAGTGAAACCCCAGCTCGGGGGCAAGCCATCACATCAAAGGCTGAACTGGACCAACGCACGATAGTCCTACAACTAACTCCAAATTACCAGAGTGTGAATTGGAGTATAAACATCCAATAAATCATTCCCAGAGTGCGAACGGACTCCAAATTCCCAAAGTGTGAATTGGAGTATAAACATTAATCGTTCCCAGAGTGCGAACGGACTCCAAATTCCCAGAGTGCGGATTGGAGTATAAATATCCAATAACTCGTTCCCAGAGTGCGAACGGACTCCAAATTCCCAGAGTGCGAATTGGAGTATAAACATCCAATAACTCGTTCCCAGAGTGCGAACGGGCTACAAATTCCCAGAGTGCCAATTGGAGTATAAACATCCAATAAATCGTTCCTAGAGTGCGAACGGACTTCAAATTCCCAGTGTGCGAATTGGAGTATAAACATCCAATAACTCGTTCCCAGAGTGCGAACGGACTCCAAATTCCCAGAGTGCGAATTGGAGTATAAACATCCAATAAATCGTTCCCAGAGTGCGAATGGACTCCAAATTCCCAGAGTGCGAATTGGAGTATAAACATCCAATAAATCGTTCCTAGAGTGTGAACGGACTCCAAATTCCCAGAGTGCGAATTGGAGTATAAGCATCAAATCCATCGTTCCCAGAGTGTGAATGAATTCCTAAAAAGCCCGAACAGGTGTGACTGACCATCTATCGGCCAACTCCAACTTCTCAGAGCATGAATTGGAGTATAAACATAGATTACAGGTTCCCGGAGCATGAACTGAAGCATCCGTGCTAACTCCAAGTTCCCAGAGTGTGAATTGGAGCACAAATACCAAGTCAAAGTTCCCGGAGAGCGAACCGAAATATCAATACTAACTCCAAGTTCGCAGAGCGCGAAGTGGAGTATAAACATCGATTCCAGGTTCCCGGAGCGCGAACCGTATTACAAACATCGATAACTCTCTTCCCAAAGTGCGAACCAGATTATCGATCGCGAATTATCCTAAGTCCCCAGAGCGCGGACATGTGCTTAAGATTTGCAATAAATGCGATCAACCACCGAAATACGAATGTTGTTCCCCAAAACTGGGGGGCAAAAAAGCTAAGTGTTAATCACTAACCCAAGTGATACAATATTTGAAGTTCAACTTATTCATCGATCACAACATGTGACCAAGTTTTCAGACTTGGCAAATAAAACAAACTCTACTTGACGGTAAAAACACCACAAGTACACCGGACTGAAAGCTAAACATTTCAAACACTTAAGCACAAAAGAAATGAGAATTGAAACAAAGAAATTGAATTTTATTTCAACTAACTGTATGTGAAGATTCATGTACAAGTTCTTTCAAAAAATTCATACTAGCAGAGGGCCAAGCCTGCATCTATACATAGCCTATGAAAGGAAAACAAAAATGACTTCCTAGCTGCCAAAAATGCACCAGAGGGAATCATCTACATCTTTTCTTGGCCTCCTCTTCAACGCGGAGCCATTGGATCCACTGACAGTCTTCCGCTTTGACCCTGAACCCTTTGGCGGATCTTCCTCTGACAAAGGAATGATATCAATATACTCCTCCGAACTCGAACTTAAAGGAATATTCTCTTCTTGAGAAGTCGGAGGAGTCGGGTCTACCACCGGGGGAGGAACGGGCGTGCTGGTTCCGACTAGCGTGTCCCCAGAAGATGTCACCGCAAAAGGAGTGGGATCAACCACCGTCGTAGCACATTCAGAATTACTGTCGTGTGCCGCCGCTTCCATCTCTGCTTCGATTTGAGCGGGTATCTCAGCCTCACGAGCAGCACGAGACTCACGATAGGTGGCGGTGGACTGTGACGATGCAATAGAAGTAGGTGGGAACGTGCCGAGAACAAATGGCATGTCAACAAAGGGGTCACTGTGCTGGCTCAAGAGTTCATTCATCATCTGTTCATCGAAAGTAATTGAACCCCACTGTGTCACCTCAGTCGGCGCGGTTATCGTTGTGGCGATTGCTTCAGTAATAATGGCCTCCTGTTCTTGATGTGGCTCTTGGACTGCAAGAGGCACCATCGATGTTACTTTATTCACTGAGCAAGAAAGAAAAGAAGTGTCAGAACATGCTTCAATACAAGTACTTCAGTTCGAACACATAGTAGATTTGTGCAGAGTACCTTCCTCAACTTGACTTGTAGCTGACTGAGCAGCTTCAGAAGAGTGCTTCCGGATGGGAGATAAGCGTGGATGCTCAGGGTCGTAGCCTGGGATCAACTATGGCTCAGTTGCTGGTGTAGGCTCCGTTCCAGATGAAGTGATCATCTCTGAACTTGTAGATGGATGCGCAACTCCAGATCCTTCACCAACTTCCGAGTGTTAGGTACCCAGCTTCTCTCTAGCATGAGAGATCGTTAAATCGTGGAGAACCTTCTTCTCTTCATCAGTCAATATGCGGTTCTCCAACTCAAATTCATCAAAAAAATTGCCTGGATGTGATGCTTTCCTTCTTCAGCTAGTAAATTCCAGGTGTTGAACAAATGCGTCGGATAATCATCAAGCGATGTCAGATTTCTGTGCCTCGGCACATTAGCATTATAAGTGATGAGAAGTTCTTCTATCTCCGTCTCCAGCTTAGTCTCTGCTTGACGAACTCTCTCACCGACTTCGGCTTCTGTCTCGCGGACCTTCTCCAAGGCCGCGTCTCTCTCTTTCCGAAATTCCACCGCCTGGTCACACGCTTCCTGTGCGGAAACGTTAGCGGTGTCTCTTTCCTTCACAATCTCTGCAACTTTGGCCTTGAGCTCGTTTAGCTCTTTCAAGGCCGCATCCCGCTCAACAGTCACGATGGTATTTCGGTGGCCCTATCCTCCACCGTAGCGTAATGCTCACGCTTCATCCTATCCATCGCTGCTTGAGCTTCATCCGCTTTTCTGAGAGCTTCAATCTCTGACTTTCGAGAAGATTCGGCCTCACTGCCGAGCGCATGAATAATGCGGTCCTTTTGACCGAGTTCTTTCTCCAACTTTTCAATCGTAGCCGCTCGATCAAAGGCCACCTTTGACGCTTTCTTAGCGGTCTTCGGCCATTCCTGATATTGAAAGAATACATCCGAGAGATAATCGTGCATCATAGGAACAATTGCCGACAGTATCCAATTCAGATGCGGGGGAAAAACGAACCCGTCAAAACAAATTTCAGGAAATTCTTTCCTCAGTTGAGCAAGCCTAACCGCTCCTTCCCTCGAAGGCTCCGTCAGTGTCTACTCTGTTGATGGAGAGGCTGCGATTTCTGTTCTGCGGTGAGTATCAGACCTCGATGGTTGGGAAGACGGCTTGGGCCGTGAAGTTTCTGGAGGCGGTGCGTGAGCTCTAGGAGGTGGCGTGCGAGATCAAGACCGCCGCCTATAATCTTTTACTCTGTCAGAGCACCCATGACTCGAGCGTACACAGTCATAATCCCTGTCTCCTTCCCTCCTACAGGGCTCGTAATACGAAGAAGACTGGCGTTTCTTACGGAGACTGCCGAGCATCGAACCTCTACTAGACATGGTACCTTCAAAACATAAAGCGAAATTAGTGATCTCTCACAGTGGACGTATTACACTTAGAAATCGTATAGTGCCGTGAAGTGTGAATGTGGGTGCAACCCCCCGACCAACCAGATGTGTCAACCGCACTAGTGGGCAGAGACTCGCTCAAAACAAAGGCTTCAAAAAATTCTTCCAATCCGGCATCGTGCTGCAAGGACACATCATACGGAATTGGAATATCGGCGAGCCCTTCATAAAGATTTTCAGTTCTTGAAGGAGACATCTCCAAAATTATAACTGCGGGAGCGAATCGAGCCGTGACAACCAATTTCCATCTTCCCTTTTTAGGTGGCTTAACAACGGCTGCCTTGCCTTTTCTTTGTTCTTGGGTATCTTGGGCTACATCCGTAAATTCACCCAATGGCTCATCATCAGTATGAGTTCTCTCCGAGTCAGCCTCCTCAATTATGACAACTTTAGGCTTTCTTCGTTTGACTCATTCTTTCGAAGCCGTTCTTAAGACACCGTCGAGCATTATGCTTTGCCTCCACTCAATCAACCCAAGGATTCTGAGATTCCTGTCCGTCAATAGCAGCTCAATATTCCTCTCTTCACTGGGGATTTCTTGAAAAACCCAAACTATCTCTTTGAAATGTTCACCTTCAGGTCGCTGAATCACGGCTGAAAAAGAAAATAGATGTGAGTTCGACTTCAAATACATCGGTTCTATCAACTACCCGAAAAGATAGCAATACTTACGTCTAAATAGCCATCATCGAGCGAACCCTGGGGGCGTCTGACATAAAACCATTCCGTCCTGAAGTAGCTCAATCTTGTCCAAGCCCGCGTGACCGCTTGGCAATTTCTTACAGCCTCCAAGAATGTGAAAGATGGACTATCGGCCCGACTCTTGAAATTAAACAAGTATCTGATCTCAATCGGGAGTGGCGGTCGATGGAGATACTCCATAAATGCAATGAACAAGCTATTGAGCGACGCGTATCCATTCAAGTGCAGTTGAGAGGGGGCGATCCTCAAAAACGACAATAATTCACTTATATACTGGTTAAATGGAGGGAGTGTCCCAGCTGCGCACGCGTGGCGATTGAATGCGGTATATCCCTCCGATGGATTGTGCGGTCTATCATTTGGTCCTGGCAGTAGCACGTCATCCAGCGACAAACCATGCCTTAAGCATATTCTTCCTAGCATGTCTTCCGAAATTTTGGACGGAACAGAATCTAATGGGCTACTAATGAAGGACGCGTCAGGTAACTCATCCGGAGCTGGACCAATAAGTTCAATCTCAATCTCCGGTACTTCAAGCACGGGAGGAACTGAACTCTGAGTTTCTTGCGGTTGCGAACTTGAAGTTTCCATAACTAGCTAACTCACGAGAAATCATCATTAGATGCTAAAAAGCCCGTGCATTCCCCGGTGTAAAGTGCATGTGTCGTGCAGTGCAGTGCATTACTTGAACGAATTCTATGGAATAAACTGTAATGTATGAACGAAAAAACTCTTAAAATCAAACTGGAAATGACCATCATCGCTGATCGTCACAACCGTGCCATCCACTTGCAAACAATCGACCCAAGTTGAAGTTCGTTACATTTTTGTTAAGTTACGGTTCCATCGGCGAGCTTCGAAAGGTAGTCCAATATGCAGTTCTACGGTCAAGTTCAATCATACAAAGCAGAAGCTCGTCGGAGTCAAGTATTTTTATGTGTAAAAAATTCTCTAAGTTCATTTAATTTCAACTTGGAATTGGTCGCTGCAGTTCAAATTCGTATCGAATTGAGGAAATATCATTAACCATGTTCGAATCGATACGCTTCATATCGACCATTTTCGAATCGATACGCTTCGTATCGTTCGCATTCGACTCGATACATTTCGTATCGATCAGTTCGAAACGATGAGTTTCGTATCGATCCAGTTTGAAATGACGAGTTTCGTATCGATCAAAGGCACACCATTTCACATCGATCCGAGAACACCGGCTTCGCATCGATCGTCGTTCTCACATTCGTATCGATACGAAGTCGCATGATTTCCTTCGATTCGAAAGCGCCACAACTCCTTCTTCTCCAAAGCAAGGCCTCGACTCCATGGCAGCGCATTCATCCCCAACCTTGCTCTCACTCACCCAGATCTTCAATTCACCGAAACCGATAGTAAAAGCAAAGAGGATGGATTATGATTTCGAGTTTCATCGTTCTAGGCATATTTCTAACCATTAAAGTACCTGATTTTAATGTTTAACTTCGAAGGATTAAAGAGTTGAATCGATTCGAAGACGTGACAAACTTCTCTCGGAAGCTTCGAGTCGATACAAGGACACAGAGTGTAAAAAGCAGCAGTAAAAAGTAAAAAAGGGGAAAAGTGGCGAAGCCCACGCTATTTATATGAGGCCATAGGAGAACCGGGTCGATTCGTCTCCCGGTCCATGCGACCAGTCATCACCGGTCACCCTAGCACTCGAGTCGAATGGTAGGTTCGAATCCATCACCAAAGACTTCTATCGATTCGAAATAGATGACAGACCCATCGATACGAAGCAAGCAGCAGGGACAGCTAAAAATTGTGAATTCCATCAGCTCAAAGCCCACGTTCACATCAACAGGTTCACGATTCCATCTACAACCTACCGATACGAACAGAAACTTCGTATCCATCATTTCTCATCAATACAAACCGCAGTTTCGTATCCATCAAAACCTGTCGATATGAACAGCAATTTTGCATCCATCCTTTCTCATCGGTACGAATGGACGTTTCGTACCCATCCAAGCTTATCGATACGAACTTTCATTTCGTATCCATCATTTCGACTCGCATCAATATGAAAAACTACTTTTCAACCTTTTACATCGATTCAGGAGAGGATCAATACAAAAGAATAGTCAAAAACAACCATCACGCATTATTTCAACTCAAATTTCCAAATCGGTTCAAGAGAGAATCGATACGAAATTCAATAACAAACAGAACTGACAACAACTCGTGGACGCACGGCGTTAACAAGGGTCAAACTAACATATGTGCATATATGTCGGACTAACATTCGATTTTAAACATTTATAGGGATCGAATACTCATCTTGTTACGAATACAACAACCAACGGCTAAGCACTATTATACAGCAATCAATCATATCAACGCAGGGTTACAACCTTCGACAAGAGAGCAATTGCAGCTTTTCAAAGCACGTCATGTTTCCACAAGACGTACTTTGGGGGGAAAATGTTATCCCGCTTCTTGGCAAAGCCGTGATACCAAAAGATCGATCGAAAACAAAGGACAGTTCGTCACAGAGATTGGTCATACTATGCTTCACTATGGATATCGCTGAATTTTGTGCGAGTCCAGATTGAGCTACAATTGTTAGGACATGACAGGACAGACCATAGAAGTCAACATCTCAAATTTCAAGACAATCCGAGTTCATACGCTCGAGTTGTGATTGATTCAATTTGACGGGAAAAGCCTAGATTTCGTATCCATCACTATGGATGTTTTCGTATCCATCACCGAACACTGGTTCGAATCGATCACCTTCGTATCGATCAACGTCGAATCCATCGAAGTGCCTCGTATTCGACTCCATCGACTTCGAATCCATCGAGTTCGTATCGATGGACCTCGTACACACCAGCAGATGAAGCGCTTCGTATCTGTCAGATCATCATCCTCCGAATCCATCGAAGGGTTCAAGTTTGCATCGATTGACTTCGTATCCATGGAGAAGCTACAAGGCTCGTATCCATTGGAGGAAGGCCTGTTCGCATCCATCAAAGGGGTGATGTTCGAGTCCATCAATAACATCAGCCTTCGAGTCCATAACACTTAAAACGGTCGAAAGGAAGATAGCCTCGCCTCCATCTGGTTCGAATCCACCAAACTCGCGGTAGTTCGAATCCATGGGAATACTTCTCTTTGAATCCATCAAGTTCGTATCGATGGACTTCACACCCATCAACAGTTACAGTTCGTATCCATGAATGTGGCACCATTCGAATCCATAGAGTCAACTAGCCATGGTGACGTGTCATTCATCGATGCGAACACGCCAAGATATATGGAATCGAAGCGGTCAACTCGGAGCAAAATCCAAATCGAGGCGAAGTGTGCGCTCCACGTCATCACCAAGGTGCGTGCCATCCTCGGTTCGAAGCAATCGATTCGAACGAATCGATTCGAACCAAACAGCCACCGAAGAAGCACATTTCGTATCGACCATATCTCTCAATCTACTAATCCAAATGCCACGAAATTTTCACAAAAGCTTGCATTCATGTTGAAGGATGTTCACATCAAATTTCACCTCGATTGGACGATTTTCTGATCGATTCGAATGGAGTTCAAATCGATCCCAAAGTGGGCCCAAATCTTCTGAGGCCGGGCGTGTGGGCTCCCTCACGTGCCAGAAGTGGTCTCTCGAATTTTCAGCGAAATATCAGCACCCTACGCCTATAAATAGAGCCCCAGAGCCAACAGAAAAGGGATCTTTTGACTCTCAAGCGCCCAGACTCTGCCGGATTGAGATCTCCATCATCCTACATCTTAACATTGCTGTTGATTTTGAATTTCCAGTTCTAATTCGCTGTTGATCGCTGTAAAAACTTGTAATCATTGAAAGATAATCAATAAAACTGCAAAAACTTCACGGTGGACGTAGGCAACACGCCGAACCACTATAAATCGCTTGTCTACGTATTTACTTTACTGTTGATTGGAGTTTTTGTTAGATAATATTCGTTTTGAATTTACATTCTTCATTATTATCTCTTCAACGACTCCCGAAGAGTGTTGTGACCAATTTTGGTGCAAACAATTTCAACACTATTTTATTACAAAACTCTTTTCCTAAGCCGTTTTCCAATCTATTAGTACATACAAGCCTTTACCTCACTCGGATGAGAAATCTAATTGAACGGCTTAGTAAAACAAGTGGTATGAAACGCTTGCGTTTACTTCGTCGGTTAATTCTTGGACTTGTTCGATTGAACCTCTTGTGACAATTTTCTAGTGAAGATCTACAGTTTGTTCGTAAATATTTAAGTTAAGCAAGTGATTATGGGACATGAAGCTAAACTCATATATTTGCTGACTTAGTGTAATTGACACTTCTTGATGATCATTGACGATCATTTTTGTGTTTTAGACTAGCAATTGTGCGATGTCTCTTTGTCTACGAGGGAGACTAAACCCCGTTTATGTGATGTTTCGACTCACATATGTGGGGTAGCACCCTATGGTCTTTGGGCCGTTCGTGTGGAGCCTCGGCTCAAAATTAATGGTTAGCTACCCTGAGATAGCGTCTCGTTTTTGTGATACACGTGTTGGTGAGCTTTTATGCTCCCGCTCTTGTGATAGGCCTCCCCCTTTTTGTGATTTCTGGATTTCATGTGTTGATTTCTGGAATTTGTGCTTCACCAATTTTCGTGATTTTTATTGATAAGTTTTATCAATTTTTGTGCATTGGTGAATTCGTGTGTCATTACCTTTTTGTGGATTTGGATCTTTGAGAAGATTCTTGTGATATTGATTAATCTCTTGTTGATTTTCATTTACATACTTATAGTAGTATGCCATTATGGTTATTTTACACTCATACCATATCTCTTATTCTATACCATTTCATTTGATATTTATAGCTAGACTGATCCGTTTATTATTTTCTTATTAAATAATACTCGGATCAGACCGAGATGTTACAGGTGCTTCTGCTTGACTTCTCTCCGGGGATCTATTACTCTGACTTTTGGCTAACTACTTAGATTTGTAGTTTTTGTTGTATACATTTGAGATATCGACTCATAGATGTATTCTTTTGTATAGCGCATGTTGCTAATCTTTTGTGTTATCGTGGATCTTTCAGACCACTACTCTGATGTACACTTTCATGTGTTATATATTCATATCTTTTTCTGCCTTTTTGATATGGATGTTTGTGACTGATTTGTGTTATGTTTATTTCTATATTTGCTTCCGAAGATTATATATAGCCACTGTGTAGTAGCTTTGAGTTTGTATCGGTATGTCGGATTTCCTCCTTAAATGAAATGCATGCTATACTATCTGACACACCGGTGCTCGCACAAAGAAATTACATGGATGGTCGCTCCTCCACAACCTTATTCTCCGTACTAGTTGACAGCATTACTCTGTAGTGTTCTTAGCTATCGTGGGTATAGAGGTGGGGCATCACAATGCCACATTACCAAATTAGGAATATATCACTAGTAAACATCAACTACATAACCTCTGAGCTCGTACGTCTCAAAGAAGGGTGTTAAGATAAGAGAATAAATTCTCCGCCACCAACAGAAATGTATTTGATAGAAACCATCTTTACATCTCAAAGTGTAACGTCGGACATACATCCATACAAGTCCATTCCGGGTTCGAACGGAACCGAAGGCACTTCGAAGAAGCCCTTGGAAATTCAGATATTCACTAATCACGTCCGGACACCCCATCACAAAGGGTTTTATAATCTCTATACCGGAGCAACTCAGTGCAAAAACATTCGACATGTAATCCTTTCGCTTTCGAAAATACCTGGTCCTCAACACCGTCTTCAAATGCAATCTCATTTCGTTGTATCATTATTCGGAATGGGTTTTATGACACAAAGTCCTCTCCTGGCTATTCTGAATAATGAACGCTTATTTTTAAAAATAGTGTTACATTCATATTTTAAGTAAATCACAACAAATTTCCACTTTGATATTTTAAACAAAAGATCCATCACAAAGAATCGATGTGGTTTTCGGATAACCGTTTGGAATCCGACCCCCGGTCGCATCGAAATTCAAATTCCATTTAAAGGCCAATATTGATAGTCGGTTATTTAACTATCAATCAATATTCACAACCATCACTAGATTTTAAATAATTTTCCCTCAATTATTTATTTTCAAAATATCTTCGCAAGATATATTTTCACACTTCAACCCTTTGAAAACAAATTTCAAATCACTTTCTTTTGCGGAATAAATTTCCAAATATTATTTATTTCCACTGAAAATTTGCCGAGTCCGAATACTTTAAAATAATTTAAATCACTTATCCAAAATATATATGTGTTTGGAAACAATGGAAATAAAAACTATTTTTAAACATATTAGTTATGAAAATATTATACTAATATCTCATATAAACTTCAAACCCAAACTAATTTAAAAAAATAAATATTTTAGATAGAGTATAGCTATTTAAATAACCATTTTCTAAATCAAATATCAATTTAAATCTTTAAAATAATCACTTCTATAATTAACTTAATAAATATTTACTTTAAATATTTTAAAACAACTTAAGAAAATAATTTCTCCAAAGCATCTTTTTTTTAAAACCAACTTTTGAACTTTTAATTTATATTTGAAAGCTACTTTAAAAACATACTCGGCTTTCCAGGGAAAATAATTTTTCATTTCAAAATGGTCCATTTAAATCAATTAATAAATCCTTCTTGATTTATTTCAATTTACGTTTCAAATTTGTAAATTTTCTTTCCACACCTTTAAAAATAAACCAATATTTATTTTAAAAACAAATTTTCCTTTCCTTTACAAATTCCCATTGAGAATTTAAACTTTTGAACATTCACTGATATACGATAATCGATTTCCAAATATTCACTTTCAAACACCAAATCAAATTTCAAATTGATTTCCAAATTTATATTCAAATACCAAATCAAATTCCAAATTGATTTCCAAATTTATTTTCAAACACCAAATCAAATTCCAAATTAAATTCCAAATTTATGTTCAAACATCAAATCAAATTCCAAATCGATTCCCAAATTTATTTCAAACACCAAATTAAATTCCAAATTGATTTCCAAATATTTATTATCTTTTAAAATAAATTCCTTTATTTCATCCAAACTATTTAAAATCTGAATTTTAAATAAATTCTTCAACTATTAAACAACATTACTTGAAATCCATTTATTAAAATCTTTTCCTGTATTTTGGAATTAATTTGATAGGAGTACAAAAATCAACTTTTATGCTTTTAAATTTCTTCTTTTAAATTTATCCAATTCTCTAAAATTAATTTACTTATAAGTTTCTAATTTAATTTCCAAAAATCCAATTTTATAATTCTGGTATCCTACGATACCAAAAATATATTCGGCTAAACTATAGCCTTCAATTAATTTCAACCACCAATATAGTCATTCACACCAATATAATCATTCACAGATTATCACATTACAACATACACAAATAAATTCAACAATGTGAGGAATCCAGTTGGATCCCTCCAACCTATTTCGCTGCATCCACAGATGTTTGCACAACAATTAAATACCAACTCCACTTCGAGGTGGAATATCGCGGTATATGGGATTTATATCACATCATCCGCTATTATGCGGCGCATAGGGTCTTATCCGCTATATAATGTGGGAAATCAATCACTCCAATATAGAAATATATATACTACTATATTTACTATCATAATTAGACAATCAATCAATAACTGAAATTCTAATTTTTCAATTGAGTGAGAAGATCTCACCTTTGCGTACACATGCAACCCATTTTCTTTTCCAGCTTGATTTCACGATTTTTAAACTTTGAATACACAATTAACGATTTATTACTATTTGAATTTACCAAACAATTAATCACTATTTGATAAATTAAATTTAAAACTAATGATTTAATTTATTAATTATTTAATTTTAAAAACCAAATTCCCTTTAATAAATTATTTTCAATGATTAAAATAATTAATTAGATTGATAAAACAAATTAATCACCAAACATTAATCCAATATTCACACTTTTATCTAGATTTTCAAAAATGTGATTTTATATAAACTGCTCGATATTTAATATCCCTATATTTTCTAAATTTATATATATATATATATATATATATATATATGTATGTATGTATGTATATGTATGTATGTATGTATGTATGTATATGTATGTCTATATATATATATATATATATATATATATATATATATATGTATGTATGTATGTATATTTTTGTTTAAACCTTTTATATATACTTACTGTAACTGTAAATTTTTAAAACAGGTTTGTATATTAAAATATGTGAATATATTTATATCTATTTATTTCTTGCTGTTAAATTCAACATCTATTTCAAAAATTTAACATAAGCGACGATAAATTTTAAAATATTTTAAAATGCAATTACCTTAACCCGCACAGCAAAAATCAATCGACGAGCCGACCACCACTACTGAATCGCCGACCGAGCCTCAACCCTAACTCAGAATGCGACATCGTCGCTGATGCCCTAATCGAGCGTCTCGACCTTCGCCCTTATCGTTTCCTCACGATGGCCATGACTATAGCAATCGCTAACTTCCCATATCGCGATGAACCACCCCACTTGCGGTCACCGAAACCCTAGATGCTTCCCCCACCTCTGGCCTTACTGCCGTCGCCAACCCAATCGCGTGCTCGCGCACGGCATCGTCCCTTTTTTTTATGAAAATGAAGGAGGCTTGCAATTTTGAAGACAAATGACGAATGCAAAGCAATGATAGGTTACGGCCATGATTTTCCTTTTTTGAACGAAAAAGGAGAAAGGGGAAAATAAACAAATGAATTCATATTGGCCATTATATTTTCTTTCTTCGTTTGTTATATTAATTTGAAATGAACGGATGTTAACAAAGATGACAAGTGTTATACCCAAGGGATTACGTGTTAAAAGGAGAGAAGGGCTATTGGAAAGAAAAAAAACTTTTTTTTAAACAATTTGAACATAAATTATTATTTAAACCCAAAACTGACTCGAATACGCAACTCAAAATCTGACCTCCTATCGATGCATGCCGTCGGGCATTTATAATGTTAAACCCCTATTCCGAACCTATTGGAAAAGGTTTCGAGTTCAAATTCGATCGTATGGAGAAGATAGCTTTTTGGACCCGGTATTATTTTAAATTTCGATATAATTTTTAGCGCGTTTATCTGCGTACACTCACAGGACATCTCCAAATGCTATGAAACTTGATATCTGATAATAATATATTATTACGGTTCCAATGGAACTAGTTTCGTCGAATTCTGAGACTGTGCCTCGGAAGACTATTTTTAAATATCGAATTAAACGATATAATTTCAAAACTAAACAAACACTTTTAAATTCAACTTTTAAAAGTTATATTACCTTTAGTATTATCAATATAAATTTTCTATGCCTTTAAAAATAATTTTAACGAGCATAAAACTGAAGATTCAATATTTTACCCAACCTTTAATAAATTAAATTCAATAATTTAATTACAAAATTCATAGTTATATTTGAAATTCAAGTTTAAAATAACATTCAAATATTTAAAATCAATTAAATATTTCAATTTCAAACGTTAAAAATTCTGGGTCTTCACATTCTTCCCCCCTTAAAAGAATTTTGTCCCTAAATTACTAGTTAAGAAGAATGATCTTTAACCCGTTTACTATTTCCCCAAAACCAAAACAGTTTTAAACAACTTTTCAAAACAAATCTTTTTATTAAGGACCCATTATTTCTTCAATTAACTTTCCAAAATCTTCCATAAGTTCTAAACAATATTGTTTTCTTATTCAATTCAAATTTAAATTCTAATTCAAATTTCGAATTATTCAAATTTTGTCAAAAAAAATTTCCAACTCCTTAAATTTTCGAAAAAAATTTCCAGCGTCTCCTTTGCACGGCTAGCTCGGTACGACTACTAAATACCACAACGGGCCCCTAGATTTCAAAACAAAAGAAAAGGCCAAGTGGCTAGACAAGAAAATCATCAAATTTCATGTAGAAATTTAAATACATACCTTTCTGTTGAGCAATTTAAATCATCTTCGAAATCAAAATCCCAATTTCCTTTCCCTTTAAAACACATGTGTATTCTACTAGCAATAATACCAAATTACACATTCAAAACCATTTTATACATTCTTTACAAGAACTTCAACATCTATTTTATTCAAGCCCACACGATGTGCTTACATCATTCGTACGCAATATCAAATTCGATCGTTCACCCGATCACACAATTTCACTTTCGAACTAGTATCGTTCATCCGACTACCAAGTGCGGACTCAGAACAGGTTTTTGATCAAAAACCCTCATTCTCCTTGCATAGCCGTAAACTATGATAGAGAATCTCCGGAATCAACCAAAAATCCATATCAAGGGTCAAAAATTGAGTGAAAAATCATAACTCGGATCGATATAACTATCTCGAAATTTTGTGCTTGAATTCTGGATCAAATCGTTATGCAAATAAAAATAATATATGTACACCCCATGTAACAACCCACATATTTTACTACTGTATGTTTAAATATTTTATTTAAATATAGCATCGTCAGTCGGATTTAAGTCCGAAAAGGTTACATTTTGCAAACAGTCAAATTAGGACTTGGGACCACTTCCATTGAGTTCAAAATGGCGTTTGCGACCTTTTTGAGTATACAATTGATATGCTTGGAGCTAGCTAAAATTTCAACCTTTTCACTTAGGGCTTTGGGTTCAGCCCATTAACCTAACATATCAAAACAACTACACTCCACTCCTCTTCATTCCTTCATAATATTTCCTACAACTCATCCTTTAGCAAAAATGGTGGAGGAGATTGAAAATTAAAACCTAAGCCCTAGTTACTTTAGCAAATCCAAGTTTTAGCTCCAAATTCAAAGAGAAGCTTAGGTAAGCATCTCCTTCTTCTTCTCCATCTCAATCTCTCTCCAATTTCAGAAATTTCCTATAATCTAATTTGGGAAATATTGCTTATTATCTTAGATTGGGGCTTTTAGAGTTGAGACTGAAGAGTGGTTGTTCCTCCTTTGTTTTCAAGCTTCTTCTTCCTTGTTTTTGTGTAAAAGGTGAGATTTTATCTCACATCTATGTCTATATCAATCTTTGTGGTTAGGTATGAATTCCTAACATCTATTCATGATCATTTGCTTTTGATTTGAATTGATTTAGTGATTTACTAATTTTTGGATTTGAAGTCCAATTTTGTGAAAATCCTACTAAGGATGTTTAGTTATGCTATTTGGGATGCATCGAAGAGCCTATAAGGCCAGGTTGTTGCTTGGCGTAAATCCTTAGTCGCCGTTGCTCGCTCAATTGCTCCCGAAATCGTTTTGGCCATCATGGTCTAGGAAAATTGTTACCCATACCAGGTGTTCATATGTCTAGATACCAATGTCAGACGTCTGGTTTTGCCTCCTGGAGAGAATTATACATGGCAGAGAAAAATAAAAAAATGTCAAAAACCAATCCCAGACGTCTAATTCTTAAATCCAGACGTATGGATGGTTTCAGACGTCTAGTTTGTCGAACCAGACGTCTGGTTGGTTTTCTGCAATATTTCCAGAAACCAGAACCAGACGTCTGGATCAACCCCTCAGACGTCTAGGTCTGTGCATATCTTCCTATTTTCCTAATTTTGAGTAAAATTCCAATGTTAATCGATTTTTGGTCGATCCGACTAGTTGTTATCGTTATTATCGACTTTCATGACTTCTTTCTTTTTATTTTTGGGAATATCTACTTTGATGGGTTTGGTATCGATTTCATTGGGTTTAATTCACGTCTTCGTATGTAAATTTTTGGTGATTGATTGTTTATACAATCATTTTTGTGGCTTGTCACTTTTAAATGCAAAGGTGTCAATACTAGTAGTAAATATTCAAATCCTTTCACAGAGATGATTTCAACTCTATTTTTGATACAAGTTCGCTTTTAAGACGTTTTTCAATCTATTAGTATATACAAACCTTTACTTCATTCATTTGAGAAATTTAATTAAACGGCTTTGTAAAACAAGTGGTATGAAACGCTTGCGTTTACTTCGTCGGTTAATTTTTGGACTTGTTCGATTGAAACTCTTATGACAATTTGTGAGTGGGAATCTACAATTTGTTCGTAAATATTTAAGTTAAGCCAGTGGTTATGGGGCATGAAGCTGAACTCATTATTTACTAGCTTAGTGTAATTGACACTTCTTGATGATCGATGATGATCATTTTGTGGTTTAGACTGGCAATGTGCGATGTCTCTTTGTCTACGAGAGAGACTAAACCCCGTTTTTGTGGAGCTTCGGCTCAAAATTGGTGGGGTAGCGACCCATGGTCTTCGGGCCATTTGTGGAGCCTCGACTTAAATTTAATGGTTAGCGACCATGGAATAACGTTCCGTTTTATGATACACATGTTGGCGAGTTTTCATGCTCCCATTTTGTGATAGGCCTCCCCCTCTTGTGATTTATGGACTTCTAATTGATGATTTCTAGAATTCGTGTCTCACCAATTTTAGTGATTTACATTGATGAGTTTATCAATATTTGTGCATTGGTGAATTTGTGTTTCAACAACTTTTACGATTGGCATTGAGATGATTGCCAATATTTGGGACTTGGCGAATAAAAATAAAGTATATGGTTTTCTTTTTGATTTGTGAGAAGATTCTTGTGATATTGATTAATCTCTGGTTGATTTTCAAATGCATACTTATCACAGCATGGCATTATTATTATCATACGTTTTTGTCATATCTCTTGTTCTATCTCATTTTTATCTGATATTTATAGCTAGACTGATCCGTTTATTATTTTCTTATTAAATAATATTCGGGTCAGATCGAGATGTTACAGGCGCTTCTGCTTGACTCCTTATCTGGGATCATCATTATCTGACTTTTGTCTAACTACATTAGATTGGTAGTTTTTGTTGTTATACATTCGAGATAGAGACTCATTGATGTATACATATTCTTTGATGTAGCACTTGTATCTATTCTTTTGTGATATTGTGGATCTTATCTGATCACTACTCTGATGTACACTTATATGTGTTATATTCATATCTGTTTCCACCTTTGTGATATGAATATCTATGACTGATTTATGTTATGTTTATTTCTATATTCGTTTCTGAAGACCACATAGCCACTGTGTAGTAGCTTTGAGTCTGTATCGGTACGTCGGATTTCCTCTTGAAATGAAACATGTTTTACTATCTGACATATTGGTGCTCGCACAAAGCAATTACACGGATGGTCGCTCCTTAACAGCCTTATTCTTCGCGCTAGTTGATGGCATTACTCCGTAGTGTCCTTGGCTAGCGTGAGTATGGAGGTAGGGCGCCATAGCATGGTATCAGAGCCAAACTTAGGAACGATGTAGAATAATCTAGCAAGGATCATTGTCCTAAGTCCTTCTTAGGAGTCGTGCCTTAGGATTTATCTGAGTCTTAGGACCCGTTCTATCCTATTTTCTTTTGTGATGCCTTGTTTTATCAACCATGATTGTTTGATATTCATTTTGAGAATAACCTTTTTCCTCTTCTTTCTTTCTTTCTTTAAGAAGAAGAGATGGTTAATTCTGGCAGTTCTAGCGCATTCATGTCTTCTCTGGATGGCGTATTCATGTCTTCCCAACAACTTTTGGATCTTGTAAAGAATCAAAGGTTTATCTGTGCTTTGAGTAAGAACCCCACAAAGGTTTTACCTCTGAAACTAGAAGTTCCTTTTGATCAGCTTGTAGATATCACGCTACGAGAAGAAGATGTCGATAAAGGAAGCGATAGTGATGTTGGAGGCTTCAAAAAGGGCCTCAATAGCAACAAGAAGAGGCATATTAAATTCAAAAGCCCTAATCCCAACAAGAAAGGGAGACAGGCAACTTCGGTAGCAAAGACTTCAATCCCTAATCATGGAGAATGCTACAATTGTGACTCTAAGGACCACTATGCAAGAGAGTGTCTGAAACCTCTTTATTGTCGTTATTGCAAAAATTCAGGTCATCATATTTCTGCATGCCCTATACTTCAAAGCAAGAAGAAAGAGGAACAAGAAACCCCGGTAGCAAAAAGCTCCTACCTCTAGTCGTGGACAATGCTACAATTGTGGTTCCACAGACCATTATGCTAATAAGTGTCCGAAACCTCTCTTTTGTCGTTGTTGCAAGAGTTCGGATCATCTTTTATCTTCATGTCCCAAACTTTCAAACAAGAGGGTGGGAAGGCTTAAGGTTGTGCGAACGCCTAGTAGCACTTCTCCTGGCCAAGGTATTTCTCATTCTGTCCTAGATGACATTTATTTTGTGATTATTCTATTCGAGTTCTTATTGATATGGGTTCATCTCATTATTTTTATATCAAAAGAACTTGTTGATTCTTTTTCTTTAAATATTTTGGGCTTGATGACTTCTTTGAGAATTGCGAATCCAGTTGGTGGATCCACAACACTCAGTTTGCTTTGAAAAGATGTCGAGATTATTTTATGTGATTTTTCTTTCTGGGCCGATTTGCATGTTATGCGTTACTTAGGCTTCGGAATTGATTTTGTGGAAGGATTGGCTTAATCATTATAAAGCCATATCTCATGTCCCAAGTGGACTATCTATCTTCGACATTTTCGATCTGCTAAGCAGATTTCTATTTTTCTAAATGATTTCGATTCCAATTTGGTGACTTCATTTTATTTTCTAGACCCACTTGTTGAGGAAGATGTTATTCTCCTCATTCAAGTAGTTCGTGAATTTTTCGGTATTTTTGAGCTTGTCTTAGGATTATCACCTAAACAATCTTTTGAGTGGTGCTAAGGTCTTTTCTATTCGACTTTACCACCAGTTTTCATTAGCCACAAGTTGTGAAGGATAGCGTTCCACTTACCGCATTCCGCGCTCGTTATGATTCTGATGAATGACACGTGATGGCATTTGAGTTGTCCAGCTTATTCATCCATCTTATTGATCGGGTATTCGATGAATATTTCGATGAGACCATCCTTGTGTTTATTGATTTTGGATGAAAACAACAACTTAAAATTTTTCAGATCTTTTTCATAAGATTTATTTATAAGTATAATTGGATTTTTGTTCTTAAACGAGAAAAGAATATTCGTAAAGTTTTTAAGAGATATTTTTATCATAAAGAAGATGATTTTGTGCTGTTTTTCCCATTGAGTGCTTTAAGAATTCTGGTCAATGCACTTAATCAACGTTATCGATAGGAATCTCCTAAACGCTTTGATGAGACAATCAGACATAGTAAATTAACTTAGAATAAGTAAATTTCTCTAGAAAGATGTTTACATAAAGTTAATTGTAATTTTGAATGTTTTAGCTTTTCGGGAAAGATGATCAATTAAAAGAACTCTTTCTTTTTTATACTCCTATTCTTATGATTCCCGAAGGGAATCAAGATTTTATTGTTTGTACCAATGCTAGTCGTATTGGTTTGGGTGCCATTCTCTTGAAAAAGGGAACGTACTATCACTTATGCTTCTAGGCAATTAAAGCCTGTCGAGACTAGATATGCCACTCATGATTTAGAGCTCGCGGCTATTGTTTTCCCCCTTAGAATTTGGCATCATTATTTTTGGGAGAGAAATTTGTTCTCTACACCGATCATAAATCTTTGGAGTATTTATTTTCTCAAAAGGAACTTAATTTGCATCAACAACATTGGCTCGAGTTCCTTGCATCTTATGATCTTGATATTCTTTATACTCCCGGAAAGGGAATCGTGTTGCTGATTCCCTTAGTCGTAAGCAACAAGCGTTTGTTTCTATGATGATATCTGAATGGAATGATCTCGAGACTCTATCCACTTGTGAGATTCGAGATCGTGAATCCAATTCATATTCATCTCTTGTTTCATGTATCCTTGAGGCTCATCCATCTCTTTTAGACCGCATTCTTGAAGCTCAAAAGCTAGATCCCAAATTGGCTCTTTTTAGCCAAAATATTAGGGATAAAATTGATATTGAAGATTTGAAAGACTTTGATATTGATGCCTGTGGCGGTATTCGAAAATTTGGTAGACTTGTCGTGCCAAATATTGATAACCTTCATAGGGATATTTTAGAATATTCTTATCTTTCTAAATTTACCGTTCATCCTGGCAGTAGCAAAATGTACGCAGATATTAAGCAACTCTATTATTGAGATGGGATGAAATCTGATATTGCTAACTTCATTAAACGTTGCATAACTTGCCAACTTACTAAGGCCGAGCATCAAAGGCCCGGTGGGTTATTGCAACCTTTGGACATTCCAATTTGGAAGTGGGATCAAGCCTCCATGGACTTTTTTAACGAACTTCCCCGCTCTCGTTCAGGTCATGATAGCATATGGGTGATTGTTGTTAGACTTACAAAACCCGCCCATTTTATTCCTGTTAGGTCCAATCGGACTGTACCTCTTTTGGCCAAACTCTTTATTAAATAGATTGTTAAATTGCATGGAGTTTCTACTTCTATTGTTAGCGATCATGATCCATAGTTTACTAGTAGATTTTGAAAGAGTCTTCAAAAAGCTTTGGGAACGAAGCTTAATTTTAGCACCGTTTATCATCCTCAGTCCGATGGACAAACTGAGCGTGTGAATCAAACTCTTAAAGATCTCCGTGCATATGTTCTTGATTTTGGTGGAAGTTGGGAAGATCATATTTCTCATGTCGAGTTTTCCTATAATAATAGCTTCCAATTTAGTATTGGTATGGCCCCTTTCGAGGCACTCTATGGAAGTCCATGCCGATCTCTTTCTTGTCGACTTGAGGCCGGTGAGAAGCTGGTTTTAAGTCCAGATTTTATTCGTGATTCCACAGAAAAGAGTGACATTATTCGTCATAGAATGAAAAAAGCTCAAAGTAGGCAAAAATCCTATGTCGATAACCGAAGAAGGAGATTAGAATTTTCTGTGGGAGATTTTGTGTTTATTCGTGTTTCACCTATGAAGGGTGTTGAGGGTTTCAGTCGATCGGGAAAATTAGCACCACGATATATTGGTCCATTTTCCATCACTGAACGCATTGGTTCCGTGGTTTATCGCCTTTTACTACCGGCTCAGTTTTCTGCTATTCATGACGTATTTCACGTCTCTCAATTACAGAAATGCCTTATGGATTCCGATTCTATTCTTGAGCCCGGTGTTATTGAGGAAATTAAAGTTTCACCTAATTTGACTTATGAGCAACATTCTATTCGTACGATTGCTTCAAAGGTTAAACACCTTCGAAATAAAGATGTTTTTCTTGTGAAAGTACATTGGTCCTCTAATTCTCAGGATTGTTTTAGGGAATCCGGAGAATTCATCGAGCGAACACATCCAGACTTACTCTCTCATGCTCTTTTTGGCAAACTTCTTATTTCAAATCTTCTTCTGTGTTGATATTCTTTTATGGTTGTTACTCTTTATTTTCTTCTTAAGAATTGCGAGGATGCAATTTCTTTAAGGAGGGGAGTCTATAACAACCCGCATATTTTATGACTGTATATTTAAATATTATATTTAAATGTAGCATCGTTAGTCGGATTTAAGTCCAAAAAGGTTACTTTTTGCAAACAATCAAATTAGGACTCGAGACCACTTCCGTTGAGTTCAAAATGGCGTTTGCAACCTTTTGAGTATAAATATCGATATGTTTGGAGCTAGCTAAAATTTCGACCTTTTCACTTAGGGCTTTGGGTTTGGGTTTCAGCCTATTAACCTAACATATCAACCCAACTCCACTCCTCTTCATTCCTTCATAATATTTCTTACAACTCAAGCTTTAGCAAAAATGGTGGAGGAGATTGGAATTAAAATCCTAAGCCCTAGTTTCTTTAGCAAATCCAAGTTTTAGCTCCAAATTCAAAGAGAAACTTAGGTAAGCATCTCCTTCTTCTTCTCCATCTCAATCTCTCTCCAATTTCAGAAATTTCCTATAACCTAGTTTGGAAAATATTGCTTATTATCTTAGGTTGGGCTTTTAGAGTTGAGATTGAAGAGTGTTTGATCCTCCTTTGTTTTCGAGCTTCTTCTTCCTTGTTTTGTGTAAAAGGTGAGATTTTTATCTCGCATCTATGTCTATATCTATCTTTATGGTTAGGTTTGATTTCCTAACATCTATTCATGATCATTTTCTTTTGATTTGAATTCATCTGGTGATTTACTAATTTTTGGATTTGAAGTCCAATTTTGTGAAAATCCTACTAAGAATGTTTGGTTATGTTCTTTGGGATGCATCGAAGTGCCTATAAGGTCGGGTTGTCGCTTGGCGTAAATCTTTATTCGCCGTTGCTCGCTCGATGGCTCCTGAAATCATTTTGTCCATTACGGCCTAGGCAAATTGTTGCCTTTACCAGGTGTTCAGACGTCTGGATACCAATGCCAGACGTCTGGTTTTGCCTCCTGGAGAAAATTATACACGGCAGAGAAAGATAAAAAAAGGTAAGAAACCAATCCCAGACGTCTGATTTTAAATCCAGAAGTCTGGATGGTTTCTGAAGTCTGGTTTTCCCAACAGACGTCTGGTTGGTTTTGTGGAATATTTCCAGAAACCAAAACCAGACGTCTGGATCAACCCCTCGGACGTCTGGATCTGTGCATATCTGCCTATTTGCCTAATTTTGAGTAAAACTCCAATGTTAATCGATTTTTGGTAGATCCGACTAGTTGTTATCACTATTATCGACTTTGATGACTACTTTCTTTGGATTTTTGGGAATATACACTTTGATGGGTTTGGTATCGATTTTATTGGGTTTAATTGACGACTTCGTATGTGAATTTTTGGTGATTGATTGTTTATATAATCATTTCTGTGGCTTGTCACTTTTAAATGCAAAGGTGTCAATACTAGTAGTAAATATTCAAATCCTTTCACAAAGATGATTTCAACTCAATTTTTGATACAAAGTTCGCTTTTAAGACCGTTTTCCAATATATTAGTATATACAAACCTTTACTTCATTCGTTTGAGAAATCTAATTAAATGGCTTTGTAAAACAAGTGGTATGAAACGCTTGCGTTTACTTCGTCGGTTAATTTTTGGACTTGTTCGATTGAAACTCTTGTGACAATTTGTGAGTGGGAATTGTACAATTTGTTTGTAAATATTTAAGTTGAGCCAGTGGTTATGGGACATGTAGCTGAACTCATTTATTTACTAGCTTAGTGTAATTGACACTTCTTGATGATTGATGATGATCATTTTGTGGTTTAGACTAGCAATATGCGATGCCTCTTTGTCTGCGAGGGAGACTAAACCCCGTTTCTGTGGAGCTTCGGCTCAAAATTGGTGGGGTAGCGACCCATGGTCTTCGGGCCGTTTGTGGAGCCTCGGCTCAAATTAATGGTTAGCAACCATGGAATAGCGTTCCGTTTTGTGATACATATGTTGGAGAGTTTTCATGCTACTGTTTTGTGATAGGCCTCCCCTCTTGTGATTTCTAGTTTTCTAATTGATGATTTCTAGAATTTGTGTCTCACCAATTTTAGTGATTTACATTGATGAGTTTATTAATATTTGTGCATTGGTGAATTTGTGTTTCAATAACTTTTACGATTGACATTGAGATGATTGCCAATATTTGGGACTTGGTGAATAAAAATAAAGTATATGGTTTTCTTTTTGATTTGTGAGAAGATTCTTGTGATATTGATTAATCTCTGGTTGATTTTCAAATGCATACTTATCACAGCATGGCATTATTATTATCATACGTTTTTGTCATATCTCTTATTCTATCTCATTTTTATCTGATATTTATAGCTAGAATGATCCGTTTATTATTTTCTTATTAAATAATACTCGAGTCAGACTGAAATGTTATAGGTTCTTCTGCTTGACTCCTTATCTGGGATCATCATTATCTGACTTTTGTCTAACTACATTAGATTGGTAGTTTTCGTTGTTATACATTCAAGATAGAGACTCCTTGATGTATACATACTCTTTGATGTAGCACTTGTATCTATTCTTTTGTGATATTGTGGATCTTATCTGACTACTACTATGATGTACACTTATATGTGTTATATTCATATCTGTTTCCGCCTTTGTGATATGAATATATATAACTGATTTATGTTATGTTTATTTCTATATTCGTTTCCAAAGACCACATAGCCACTGTGTAGTAGCTTTGAGTTTGTTTCGGTACGTCGGATTTCCTCTTGAAATGAAATGCATGTTTTACTATCTGGCATATCAGTGCTCGCATAAAGCAATTATACGGATGGTCGCTCCTCAATAGCCTTATTCTTCACGCTAGTTGACGGCATTACTCCTTAGTGTCCTTGACTAGCGTGAGTATAGAGGTGGGGCGCCACACCCTACATATTTATTTCTAACTGATTACTAGTTGCATCAATTTTCTTTTTATTCATATTCATTTCGATTTTCATTCACTTATCATTTTACAACTTCCAGTTTAATCTTCATTCACTTATTAACTTAGAATATTTCCTCAACTTCAAATTTTTACTTAAGAATTTCACCATTTATTTCTTAAGTTCAATATAAATATTCTATATTTATTCTTATATTTATTTTCAATTCACCGCTTCGGTCTATAGCTACTTATATTTAAACAGAATCTTCAATTCCATATGAATTCAATTTTTTATCTTTATTCAGTTTCACTTACTAATTTAATTTCAATACTTTGTTTTATTTGGTCCAACTTGACAAATTTCCCATTTTACTTAATTTAACTCAATTCAAATATTTAGTTTTAACCCAAATTTTAAGCTTTGATAACTTTTCCAACTTATTTACATTTCACACTATTTTAATTTTAACTTTTCTTCAAGTTAGATTTTATTCTAACAATTTCAAATTTATAAGTTGCCAAACTTAATTATAAAAAATATTTTATAAATATTATAAATAGGATTCTATGGTCTTTCCATCATTCCAAAATCATTTTTGAAATCAATTCAAATTATCCTTAAATTTCCAAAACCAAACCTAGTTTTGCAAACAATTTCAATTTTAAAACACTTTGCCAGCAATTCCTCTCCTAGAAACTCGATAATGAACACCGATGATGTTGTAGTCATCACCGAAGTTATTTTCCAGCGACCGAAAAGAGTTTAGTGCTTTTACTCCTTTAAAATATTTCCAAATATTTTTAAATCCCAAATTTCATCATATTTCAAATCCGATTCAAAAATATTTCCCAAATAATTTCACCATTATTTTTCCAAAACCTTTGAAAATCATTTTCGAACTAAAAAGGGATTTAATTTCCAAAATTTCCAAATTTCAAATCCTTTCAAAAACATTTTCAAATATTTTTCTGGAATTCCATTTAAAATTATAAATCACATTTACAATTTATATTTGCAAAGTCCATTGTATATAAATTTATTTCTTAACTTTCAGTTATGATTTCAATTTCCTATTCAATAATTAATGATAATATTATCACTTCCTAACAATCAGCAACCATATATAACTATAATTATGGAAAATTATTTCTTTTATATACAAAAATAATTTGGATAAAATTATTTCATTTACCCTATTTTAAAACAACACTACATCGATTTATCTTGTTTAAGAGTTTAGAAACCCCGATCGATACAGTTGGCCAAACTGCACCGACCAGAATCTATAAACAATCACCGATAAGTCAACACAGTATAAAACAAATTTATATTCACTAAAAAATGCACGCTCCTATCTATTAATACACTCAAACTCATTCTATAGTATTACTGATTCTATCTCTAATGAGTAATTTCCACCAGAACCAAGGTTGTCACTCAACCAATTGCTCTGATACCGCTCTGTAACGACCCAATTTTTCGACGCCCGAAATTCGACATCAATGCGTCCACTGTATCGAATGTCGAACAATCGAATGCCGAAAACCGAACCGTTAAGGTTAAAGAAGAAGAAGATAGAAGAAGAAAACAGAAAAAAAATACTAGAATCTCACATTTTGCAGCAGAACAATATATAATAGATAAATGAATAATCTTTAAACAAAAGAATTATATCAGTTAATACATTACATCATCAGAATAATACAACAACAAACACGACACTGGAAGTTATAAAAACTTGCTCACATGAAAATTTGACTTGCACCAACCCATACGCAGCGGACATTACATAATATAAGTGATACGCCTCGCCATCCAGCTTGCCTCTAGATTACCACAGCATATTTCCTGACTTCGCTCCAGCATAACTGCTAACCTGACCCTAGGCTACCCGTGGAAAATTATGGACACCCAGAGTTTAGAAAGGGAACAATAAACTCCAGGTCAGTCATGGGACTGGCGTGAGATCTTAAAATAGTTATTTGCACAAAGGAAATAAAAAGAAATCCGCTATGCTTTTTGAAAATAAAACTACCATAAGGCCTCCCCGCACACACACAATGCAAGCGCACAATTAGAGGAGATTTCTCCTTATGATAGTCAAACATGCTTGATACGCAAAATCTTTTTTTTTAATATTATTATTAGTGCATAGTGTGGGAAATATTTTGAAGGTATAATATTAATCTTAGCCAGCATACCACATTTCGTCGTATGCCTACTATAGCTACCATATTCAATAGCAGGTTACCACCACATTCCGTGGTAGGTTATACAACTAAAACCGTACGGGGCGTGTATTGTTTCTTTGGATTTCCAACAAATGGCCAGGCTAAGGAACTTCCTCACCGAATGGGAACGCCTCTGGAGGGACACCCCGAGAACCTAACCGGATCTCTGCCAACACAAGGCCGAGTTACCTTTGTAACTAGGTAACTACTGATATGAGTATGCCACCAGCCAGTCTAGACTGACCTTTATCCGAGGTGCCTCTCACCAACAACCATACAGTAAATAACATGGGCTCCATAGCAGAATACCACTTTTAATAATCCACACAAGTTAAATATCCGGGCTCCATACCAGATACCACTTTTTATCTAAAAGAAAATGTACATACGTTGAGGGATGCGACCCCCATAACCTTGCCGCATTCTTCCTGTTTCGACCATTTTTGGGGTACGAGGTCCGACGAAGTCTCGTCCACAAAGTTACACTTTTCACAAAAGCCATGCTTCGATCAACAAATGATCAGCAACACTTAGCATGCCACATTACCAAATTGGGAATATATCACTAGTAACCATCAACTACATAACCTCTGAGCTTGTATGTCTCAGAGAAGGGTGCTAAGCTAATAGAATAAATTCTCCGCCACCAAAAGAAATGTATTTGATAGAAACCATCTTTACATCTCAGAGTGTAACGTCGGACATACATCCATACAAGTCTGTTCCGAGTTCGAACGGAATCGAAGGCACTTCAAAGAACCCCTTGCAAATCCGGATATTCACTAATCATGTTCGGACTCCCCATCACAAAGGGTGATATAATCTCTATACCGGAGCAACTCGGTGCAAAGACATTCGACAGGTAATCCTTTTGCTTTCAAAAATACCCGGTCTTCAACACTGTCTTCAAATGCAATCTCATTTCTTCGTATCATTATCCAGAATGGGTTTTATGACACAATGTCCTTTCCCGGCTAATCCGAATAACGAGCGCTTATTTTTAAAAATAAGTGTTACTTCAAATTTCAAGTAAATCACAACAAATTTCCACTTTGATCTTTTAAACAAAAGATCCATCACAAAGATTCGCTGTGGTTTATGAATAACCATTTGGAATCCGACCCCCGGTTGCATCGAAATTCAAATGCCATTCAAAGGCCAATATTGATAGTCGATTATTTAACTATCAACCAATATTCACAATCACCAGATTTTAAATAATTTCCCCTAATTATTTATTTTCAAAATATCTTCGCAATATATATTTTCACACTTCAACCCTTTGAAAACAAATTTTAAATCACTTTCCTTTTGTGGAATAAATTTCCAAATAATATTTATGTCCACTGAAAATTTGCCAAGTCTGAATACTTTAAAATAATTTAACTCACTTATCCAAATATGTATATATCTGTTTGGAAACACTTGAAATAAAAATTATTTTTAAACACTTTATTTAAATTATTAGTTATGAAAATATTATACTAATATCTCATATAAACTTCAAACCCAAACTAATTTTAAAAAAAATAAATTTTTTAAATAGAGTATAACCATTTAATTAGCCATTTTCCAAATCAAATATCAAGTTAAATCTTTAAAATAATCACTTCTATAATTAACTTAATAAATCTTTACTTTAAAGATTTTAAAACAACTTAAGAAAATAATTTCTCCAAAGCATCTTTTTTTTTAAAACCAACTTTAGAACTTCTAATTTATATTTGAAAGCTACTTTAAAAACATACTCGGCTTTCCCGAGAAAATACACTTTTCATTTCAAAAGTCAATTTAAATCAATTAATAAATCCTTCTTGATTTATTTCAATTTACATTTCAAATTTGTAAATTTTCTTTCCACACCTTCAAAACTAAACCAATATTTATTTTCAAAAAAAAATCCTTTCCTTTAGAAATTCCCATTGAGAATCTGAACTTCCTAACATCCACTGATATACGATTTCAAATCGATTTCCAAATATTCACTTCCAAACACCAAATCAAATTCCAAATTGATTTCCAAATTTATTTTCAAACACCAAATCGAATTCCAAATTTATTTTCAAACACCAAATCAAATTCCAAAATGATTTCCAAATTTATTTTCAAACAACAAATCAAATTCCAAATTGATTTCCAAATTTATTTTCAAACACCAAATCAAATTCCAAATCGATTTCCAAATTTATTTCAAACACCAAATTAAATTCCAAATTAATTTCCAAATATTTATTATCTTTTAAAATAAATTCCTTTATTTCTTCCAAACTATTTAAAATCCGAATTTTGAATAAATTCTTCAACTATTAAAAAACATTACTCAAAATCCATTTATTAAAATCTTTTCCCATATTTTGGAATTAATTTGATAGGATTACAAAAATCAACTTATATGCTTTTAATTTTTTTTTTAATTCGTCCAATTCTCTAAAATTAATTTATTTAAAATTTCTACTTTAATTTCCAAAAATCCAATTTTATAGTTATGGTATCCTATGATACCAAAAATATATTCGGCTAAACTGTAGCCTTTAATTAATTTCGACCACCAATGTAGTCATTCACATCAATATAATCATTAACAGATTATCAAATCACAACATATACAAATAAATTCAACAAAGTGAGGAATCCAGTTGGATCCCTCCAACCTGTTTTCCTGCATCCACAAATGTTAGCACAGCAATTAAATACCAATTCCACTTCGAGGTGGAATATCGTGGTATATGGGATTTATATCATATCATCCGCTATTATGCGGCACATAGGGTCTCATCCGCTATATAATGCATGAAATCAATCGCTCCAATACACACACACACTACTATATATACTATCACAATCAGACAATCAATCAATAACTGAAATTCTAATTTTTCAATTGAGTGAGAAGATCTCACATTTGCCAACGCATGCAACCCATTTTCCTTTCCAGCTTGATTTCACGATTTTTAAACCTTGAATACACAATTCACAGTTTATTACTATTTGAATTTACCAAACAATTAATCACTATTTAATAAATTAAATTTAAAACTAATGATTTAATTTATTAATTATTTAATTTTAAAACCAAATTCCTTTTAATAAATTATTTTCAGTAATTAAAATTATTAATTAGGTTGATAAAACAAATTAATCACCAAACCATTAATCCAATATTCACACTTTTATCTAGATTTTCAAAAATCTGATTTTATATAAAATGCTCGATATTTAAAATCCCTATATTTTCTAAATCTTATATATATATATATATATATGTATGTATGTATATATATATATATGTATATATATATATGTTTAAACCTTTTATATATACTTACTGTAATTGTAAATTTTTAAAACAGGTTTGTATATTAAAATATGTGAATGTATTTATATTTATTTATCTCTTGCTGTTAAATTCAACATCTGTTTCACAAATTTAAACATAAGTGACGATATTTTAAAATGAAATTACCTTAACCCGCACAACAAAAATCAATCGACGAGCCGACCACCACCACTGAATCGCCGATCGAGCCTCAACCCTAACTCAGATCGCGACATCGTCGCTAATGCCCTAATCGAGCCTCTCGACCTTCGCCCTTATCGCCGCCCTATGATGGCCATGATTACAGCAGTCACCAACTTTCCCCATCGCGACAAACCTCCCCACTCGCGGTCACCGAAACCCTAGATGCTTCCCCCACCTCCGGCCTTACTGCCGTCGCCAACCCAATCGCGCGCTCGCGCGCGGCATCGTCCCTTTTTTTATTAAAATGAAGGAGGCTTGCGATTTTGAAGTCGAACAATGAATGCAAAGCAATGATGGGCTAAGGCCATGATTTTCCTTTTTTGAACGAAAAAGAAGGAAGGGGAAAATAGACAAATGGATTCATATCAGCCGTTGTATTTTCTTTCTTCGTTTGTTATATTAATTTGAAACGAACGCGTGTTAACAAGGGTGACAAGTGTTATACCCAAGGGACCATGTGTTAAAAGGAGAGAAAGGCTGTTGGAAAGAAAAGAAAAAAACTATTGTTTAAACAATTTGAATATAAATTATTATTTAAACCTAAAACTGACTCGAATATGCAACTCAAAATCTCGACCTCCTATCGATGCATGCCGCCAGGCGTTTATAATGTTAAACCCCTATTCCAAACGTATTGGAAAAGATTTCGAGCCCAAATTTGATTGTATGGAGAAGATAGCTTTTTGGACCCAGTTATTATTTTAAATTTGATATAATTTTCAGTGCATTTATCTGCCATATGCTCACATGACATCTCCAAATGCTATGAAACTTGAAATTCGATAATAATATACTATTACGGATCCAATAGAACTAGTTTCGTCGAATTTCGAGACTGTTCCTCAGAAGATTATTTTTAAATATCGAGTTAAACGATATAATTTCAAAACTGAACAAACACTTTTAAATTCAACTTTTAAAAGTTCCATTACCTTCAGTCCTTCAGTATTATCAATATAAATTTTCTAAGCCTTTACAAATATTTTTGACAAGCATAAAACTGACGATTCAATATTTTGCCCAATCTTTAATAAATTAAATTCAATAATTTAATTACCAAATTCATATTTATATTTGAAATTCAAGTTTAAAATAATATTCAAATATTCAAAATCAATTAAAATATTTCAATTTCAAACGTTAAAAATTCTGGGTTGTCACATAAAAACAACGGCAGAATAAGTTAAATTGATGTTTTTCAAGTTTTTTGCAATTATATGGTATGATTGTAGACAATTCTACAATTATATGCAATAATTGCAAAAAAGTCTACAATTATGCGCAACAACTACAGAAATGTCTGCAATAATAGGTATAGTTGCTGACATTCAACAATTATATGCAATAATTATAGAAAAGTCTGTAATTATACGCAATAATTGCATAAATGTCTGTAATTATATAGTATAGTTATAGACATTCGGCAATTATATGCAATAATTGCAGAATTGTCTGCAGTTATATGGTATAGTTGCAGAAATTCAGCAATTATATGCAATAATTGTAGAAATGTCAATATTTGCAGAAATGACTGCAATTATATGGAATAACTGTATGGACTTATATGGATTAATTGCATAAAAGTCTGCAATTATTTCATATAATTACATAAAAGTCTACAATTATATGGTATGATTGCAGACAATTCTGTGATTACTTGGAATAACTGTATGCACTTATATGGAATAATTGCATAAAAGTCTGCAATTATTCCATATAATTGCATAAAAGTCTACAATTATATGGAATAATTGATGACATTTGAAGAAAAATCGATAATGTTCAAAAATTGCAGAATTCTCTGCAAATATATGGAATAATTACATCCTTACTACAAATATGATATTTTTTGTATAAACAATGGATCTCATTTTAAAGATCATAATTTTTTTAATTTTTTTGGTGAAAACGGTATGCTGATCCGATGTTTCTACAGAAAGTTATACACATTTGAAATTTTGAAAAACGTAAAGGGTATATGGGCCTTTTTGCATGCGTGGATTATAAAACAAGGATTGGATATGTAAGCTTAGTTTGGGGAGGATGTATTTTCTATTTTGAAACTTAACAGGGTTATGAGCCGAACTATCCCAATAGAAAACATGCATGTCATGATAAATTCAAGATTAAATTTAAATTAGTAAATATTTATGAAAATTTACTTTCACTCTAAGTTCTACATAAATTTAAATATTATTTCATTTTTACACAATGTATGTTTGTATTTTTATATACATTGGAATAATAAGTGGAGTTTTTTTAAACATTAGTCATCATAGGTTTAGTGACTGTTTATAAACTATAAAAAAATTATGTAAGAGATGCTTCTTTCTAAAAATGCACAAATATCAAAATTATAATTTTTCATATTTTATGATTATTTTCAAACAATCAAAATATATGTTTAATTTGGTTTTTTAATTTTTTTTTTAAATTATTAGAGAAGATGCATGATTTACTTAATATGTTTATTTGTTTAGTTTAGTTGATAATTTCTATTATAGGAAGATGACACACATCAAATACTATGTCACAAATTTGAACGTAAATATGAACCTAGCTAGAATTATTTTCTCAATGATTTGAACACTTCATATGGTTAGCAAAAGATTATTGCAGTAATGTGTGCGGCTAGTTCTTCCATTTTCTTTCAACATTTATGTATAAATATTATTAATGAACATATATGTCACATTATATATATTATGAAAATTTCTTAGATGTATATTTACATGCGTACAACAAATATGCCTACATATTAACAACGTTTATAAGTAAATGAACTTCAAATAGGAAGAAACATGTTGAATATTATCATCATGCAATTGATAAAGGAGGTTAATTAATATCAATTCCGTTAATTTCATTTTAAACTAATTAGAGTATTAATTAAATTTAGTTGAAGAATCGATTGCACATTAATTCTCATTAAAGTTAATCAATTATAGAATTAATCTTTAACCTAGTAATTCTTTTTAATTTATTAGAAAGTTTTCAAAAGTATTATGCATTTTAACTCTATAAGAGAGTATGTAACATGTATTGTTTTGTAACTTTTGAAAGTTCTAAGGATCATATATGGCTAAGTAAGTAAGATAATGAACTACTTAACTAATATAAGAGTATTACAAAACTGATATAGCAGTAAATATGCACACCAGAGTTTTTTTAATGGTCCGAAGCACCTCTCCTATGTCCAGTCCCTAAGCATCTATTCCATATTTCCTTGGTAAAATCCTCACCTCACCCGGAGGAATAGGTTTACAAACTTTGCCTGAGCAACCGAACAAGTCTTCAAACAAAAGTAAGTTGTTTTTTACAATTGACGTGTCTTCATACACTGATATTGTCTTTTAATACACCCTTCTTGTAGTCTCCTGAAAATGAATGCACTAAGAGTATGGAAGTATGATCACAAATGAATAACTTTTGGAGCTTAAAGTGATCTTTGTAGTTGAGAGTAAGTATACAAAAGATATGAATCTTTCAATAGAGATTTTGAGAGAAGAATTGTTTAATTATAAATGAAAACATTCAATCTCTATATATAGAAGTGAAGAGAAGTAATCTAGAAGGCATAACTCTTCATACAAAATTTATAACCTTTTAGAGAAGATGAAACCTTTCAAAAAAGTCAGAGAATCCATATTTTATAGAAAAATTCATATTAGAGAAAATAGCAGTTTGAAGTGTCTTTTTAAAAAAAATTCAAAAATGCTTCAGAAAAATGCATTAACCAGTCGATTGAGAAATTTACCAGTCATCTTATACCAGTCGACTAGTAAATTTCCCAGTCGACTCCTGGGCTTGCAATACACAGAAATGTATATTTCTGATCGTATAGTGTTTGTGTGTTTGAGTCACTTGAGAGACTTTACATATTTGAACTATGATACTGACACATAAAAAATGATATCTTACTATAAGGTATCTTCGTTTTGAGCTCTTGGTAAGATAATCTTCATTTGATCTATGTTTCTATTCAGTGTTCGTGTGCTCCTTGTATCATCCTATACTTTTCGTGCTTGTGTCATTGCATATTTATTTCTTTTTTATGCTCATGTTCATTTTGACTTATCGATCCATAATTTTGTAGCTATTAAAGTTTAGCCGATTCATCTACCTTTCTCTTTGATTCTGTGAGCAATAGATAATTAATCCTGCATAATATTGTATACTAGATACACATAGCGATATATTTATCATCATTAAAACATGACAGAAAGGGTTCTAACAATCTCGCCTTTTTAGTGATCACAATTATATGAATTATTGATTAAAAAAACATACGCATTTTTCTCCCCCTTAATACATGTCCCCCTGTCAATATTCTCTCACCCTTGACTTTAAGGTGAAAATACAACAAAGGTCATAGTATACAAAGATTTATTGTAGGGAATTATGATGAAACCCAAGCTATAGCAAAGCTCGCCTTAAATATAATATCTCCCTTTATCAATATATATATATATATATATATATATATATATATATTCACCGTCTTTGTTAGAAACAAAAGATTGAAAAAATTATAAGAATGACATATCCTGATATGGAGACGTCATAATGAAAGTGTTTATGGTAGAACTCGTGATAAGTTAACAACTCTATAGAAAATCTAATACCTCTCCATGACTGAACAAATAAAACTAACAGACCAATATTTTTCCACATAGGAACATGAGATAGACATTTCACAAACATTACGAACTAAAACATCATTGGTAAACATCATAAGAGTTAGAGTACTCTTAGTTTTGAATATCAAAAACACATGTCAATAACAAAATAAATGATAGACTAAAAGGTGATATAAGAACATAGACAATCAAACTTTAAGATAGATTAAATATAGCTAAAATAATACAAATTTTAAACTTCATTTACCATTACTCATGGGATGGTGATTTTGAATCTCCCTTCACTTTCTTCCATATTTTTCCCATCATTCCCATCTTTACATTCATGGAGTTTGCATTTTCTTCATTCCTTTCTTTAATCTCTTTTATTTCTTGAAAAGAATCTCTAAGTTTTGTAAGATGGTGGAGGTAGCGGAAACATTTCTAGATGGTTGAACTAACTCGATATCATTACTATCCTCGTGTTCTTCAAATTCTTGCTCTAGTGGATTTTCTTTCTCTTATCATTTTGTTGGAGAAAATCCCTCAAGATCGCCTTAGGAACAAAGAACCCAACCTTGCGGGAAAAATAGAACCAGATTTGTGGTGATACAAAACAAATAACAGATAGTCATTAGATAAAAGCAATCACAGATCAAGCAATAAAAGAAAGTAACACACAGTATTTTCAGAGGTTCTACTACCGCGAGGTAGTGTACATCCACCTGGGGAGAGGAGATTTTATTGCGTTTTAAGGGATGAAAATTTTACAAGATTGATAATGGAAAAGAGGAATAAAAAATACAACTGAGGGAGATAATTCTACTCATGCTAATCTCTACCACTATATATAGAAAATTACTTGGGATTGATGTAATTGATTTATGGTTATAAATCAATGCCTAGATTCATGTTCACATAGGAAACATTTATCCATTTGATTTTCTAGTTTTTCTCGATTTACATGCGCCTGATAAAATTCCTTCTTTAATTAGTGAATTAATTGATTATCTCAATCTTTCAAAATAATTCTTCTTCTCACGTAGGTAATTTATTACTCTCTTTAATGCTATAAAAGAGGCAATAGATATTTGAGTAATTATCTTAAATATCTGTCAAATCTTCTACAACTGAAAATATTGTATCACAAAATATTACAATCTCCATCTTAATACTATATTTCTTTGCAAGGCTATCAACTCCACCGACATCCTCTTACTCCAAGTAGCTCTCTGACAAGACATAATGGATACTTTCTCAATGAGCTTCGGCATAGCCATCACCCATTAAACTTTTTCAACGAACTCCAGAAACACCATCGCCCACTAAAAAAGTGTTGTAAGTACCCTTTTCAAATAGGAACTATCAATCTCCACAATGAAAATAAACATCTCCCTTTGCCAACTCACTCTCCCTTGAGCCAACCTGTGGCACCTAACACTTCATCAAGCGAATCAAGTTCGAGCAATGCTTGAACTTTGCAACGGGTAACGACTTGGTAAACATATCTACTTCATTCTCCTCTATGTTAACCTTTTGAAGATGTACAAGCTTCTCTTCATCCATAGAGGCAAGAAAGGACTCTCTCACCTCAGTACGCTTCGTCCTTGAGTTGAAAGCCAAATTTTAAACTAAGTGAATTGCACTTCGGCTATCACAATTCACTTCTATACCTTCATACATGAAACCTAAGTCACACAACAAATGCTACAAGTAAAATGCCTCCTTAGCCGTTTCAACCTAGCTACAAGCTCTGCTTCTGTAGTAGACAAAGCCACAATCGTCTGCAACCTCGCTCTACAACTAATAGCTGTCCCATCAATGGTGAACATATAACCCGAGGTTAACTTCCTTTGATCCCTATCACCGGCATAGTCAGAATCACAAAATTCAACCAAGCTGAAATCTCTATCTCTTCCGCTAAAGACAAGCCTATGGTCTAGAGTCCCTCTAAGATATTTGAAAATATACTCCACTACCACCCAATGCGTCTTTTCTATATTTGACATGAATCTAATCACTAATCCAACTGCCTGTGCAATGTCAGGCCTAGTGCAAACCATGACGTACATTAGACTACCAACTGCACTCGCATAGGGAACCTTCTCTATATAAGCCTTGTCCTTCTCTAAGATCGGAGAGCCTGTACTAGAAATCTGCATGTGCAAAGACATGGGTGTGCCAATTGTCTTTGCTCCTTCCATGCTAAGCGGAGCAAGCACTTTCAGAATATATTCCTTTTGAATGAGCCTCAAAAGTAGAAGCTTCCTTTCCCTTTGGATTTCTATATTCAAAATCTTCCTTGCTTTTCTCAAGTCTTTCATATCGAATTCCTCCTTAAGCTTCAACTTCAATCTATCAGTTTTAGCTTTATCCTTGGAAGCAATCAACATATCATCCGCAAACAAGAGTAAATACACCTAATAACCATTCTTCAAATTCTTGAATTACACACAAGAGCTTTGATAATATGATCAAAACCATGTGAAAGCCTAAAAAAATCAAACCTCTTGTACCACTGTTTAGGCGACTGCTTAAGTCTATATAACGACTTCTTTAGCTTGCAAACCTAATTCTCTTTTCCATCTACCACATATCAATCTAGCTGCTTCATGTAAATGGTCAATCCAAGTCTCCATGCAAGAAAGTGGTCTTCACATCAAGCTGCTCCAACTCCAAGTCATGAGCGACAACTATAGCAAGCAAAATACAGATGGAGATGTGCCTCACTATAGGAGAAAAAATCTCATCATACTCCAATCCCTTCCTCTGTGAAAACCCTTTAGCATCAAGTCTATCCTTGTATCTTCCATCATCCCTCACCTTGAACACCCTCTTACAACCTATGGCTCGGCTTCTTTGAGGAGGAGGTGCCAAATGCCAAGTCTTTTCCCTCTTCAACGACTATAGCTCCTCTTCCATAGCATACATTCAATTCAAACTATCACATGACTTAAAAGCTTCATCAAGGTGAAATGGCTCCTCATGAACCACGTGTAAAGCATAATCAAACTAATCAATGAGGCTAAGGTTTGTATACTGCCAATCATCATACCTCTCAGGCGGCCTAATAGTCCTAAGACTAGCTCGAGTAGGTACAACTTCATCTAAGCTCCTTTCAGCTCCACCTTGAACTGAACTTCCACTAGTCTCATGCACATCAAAAACACTACTAAAAGGTACCTGTGGACTACTCTGTGATGTCACATTAACTACATCTATCTCACTCTCAACAACATCAACAACTCTACTACTCGACTGTAAAGTAGGAACTTCTTCCATCTCCTTAGGCCTATCAGAAACATCTAATGTGGTAGGCATGTCTTTCTTAGGATTGAACATTGCCGACTTATCAAAAGTAACATGTCTGGAATGAACAATCTTCATATCAACAGGGTGCCAAATATGATGCCCTTTGATAACATATGTATATCCCAAGAGGATGCCCATGTATGCTCTAGCCTCCAACCTATCATCACATGTATGATGAACATACATAGGACAACCAAAATTATGAAATTAACCAAGGTACATGGCTTTACCTCTCTACTTCTCTTCTGGAATCTTCTCATTTATGTCTGAGCATGGAATCCAATTAATAATATGCACCACAATTAGTAATGCCTTAGCCCAAAGGCCTTTAGATAAGCTCACCGTCAATCTCGAGCAACGAGCCTTCTCAGTCCTATTCATCTTCTCAGCAACCACATTGGATTGCGGATCGCCTGGTGTAGTGAAATGTCGCTCAATGCCATGCTGTCTACAAAAATCAAGGAACTCCCTAAAGATAACCTCACCAGTGTTATCAAATCTCAGCACCTTCAACTTAAAACCAGATTGGTTCTCATCAAGCACCTTCCAAGCCTTAAACTTCTTAAAGCTCTTTGATTTGGCCTTCATCACACACCCAGACTTTTCAAGAAAAATCATCAATAAAAGAGATAAAATATTTCGCTCCCCTAATAGAAGCAACAACAATTGCTCCTCAAACATCCGTCTGAACATAATTAAGTACCCTCTCTGATCTATGGAGTCCAACTCCAAAGCACTCCTGGCAGAAATCCAACTTACCAAAGTCACATTTGTTCATCTTCCATCCACAAAGCAACTCTAAGCCTTCTTAGAAATATGACTCAACTTGAGATGCCAAAATTTGGTGGCATCCAAAGCACGAGAACAATTAACTCCAATACACGACTCTCGAAGAACTGTGGTCCCCTTAAGCAAATACAGATTCCGAAACACATTTCCCTTCATAAAAACAAGAGCACCCTTCGAAACTTTCAAATCATCCTTCTCTAAAGTGACCTTACACCAAGGATCCAATTACCCCAAAGAAATCAAGGACTTCCCAAGACCCGCAACATACCGGATACCTGTCAAAGTGTGAATCACTCCATTAAACATCCTAATCTACAATGTACTTTCTCATATGGCTCTACAACAAGCATCGTTACCCATAAGGATTGCACCTCCCTCTCTACCAACTAAAAACTAAAGTAATCCTTATTAGGCGTCATAAGAAAAATTCCCCCGAATCAAGCACTCAATGGTTTGATACATCTGATACTGCTGTAGATAACACACCAATAGATACATCTTTCTCTACCGTAAATGATGAAGAACCATCTTCTTCCTTCTTCTTCTTCCAATCTGGACAGTCACTTTTCCTATGGCGTGGTTTCTTACAATGGTGACACTTTCCATCCTTGAACTTTCCTCTATAAATATTAATGCGCTTTCTAGATTTGGAATGCCCCCTAGTATTCTAGTCCTTCTTCTCCTCTCTCCCTCTCTCAGCAAATAGGCCTTGACTACTACTTCCTCCTTTACATCAAACCATCTCCTTCGTCTGATCCCTCCTCGGATAGAAGAATTGACTTCATATCTTCAGCGGTCAAAGTATCTCTCATAAAGATAAGGCTGTTCGCGAAACCTGTGTAATGATTCGGAAGAGATCACAAGAGCATCATAGCCAAATGCTCTTCATCTACTATCAACTCCACAGTCTTCACCTTCATCACTAGATCGTTGAAGAAACTAAGATGCTCTTTGATAGAAGTACCATCTCTCGTCCTCATTGTGAAAAATATCTTCAACAAAATTAAACGGTTAGCCAAATATTTCTTCACATATAGATTTTTTAGCTTGGTCTAAATGCCCATAGTAGTAGTTTCACTACTAATCTCAGAAATAACATTTTGTTCCATAAATAATTGCAAAGTAGTAAACGCCCATTTTTCCATCTCCATCCTTTCCATCGCTGAAATTTCAACCGTCAACTCCTCAAGAGCAAACACCACAGGATGAATTTCCTTTCTCATCCAAACAGTTTTCATCCTCCATTGCCAATTCTCAAATGTTTAGCACTATTCCACTCCTTTATTGCTAAACTAGATCTCGATGCAATATATGTCCTTCTAACATAGGGCATTGGTACAACTGCTGCAGTCTCCTCATCTCCTGCCATAATGCCTAACACCCTTTCTTAATCAACCTTGTCGCTCTAATACCAGACTGTTGGGGGAAATCCCTCAAATCGCCTTAGAAGCAAAAAAAAGCCAACCTTGGAGATAAAAATAGGATCAGATTGATGGTGAGACAAAACATACAACAGATAATCACCAACAAAAAGCAATCACAAATCAAGTAATAAAAGAAAATAACATGCAGGATTTATAGTGGTTCCACTATCATAAGGTAGTGTACATCTACTTGGGGAGAGGAAATTTTATTACTTTATACAAGAAGAAAATTTTACAAGATTGATAATGGAGAAAAAGAATAAGAAATACAACTAACAGAGATAATTTTACTCATGCTAATCTATGGCTTTATATAGAGATTATTACTTGGGGTTGAAGTAATTGATTTATGATCATAAATCAATGCCCTATTAATTCTCCTATTCATATATGAATTGTTTATCCATTTGATTTTCCAGTTTTCTCCAATTTATATGCACCTGATAAGATACTTCTTTAATCAGCTAATTAGAAAATCAATTGATTATCTCAATCTCCTAATGTAATTCTTCTTCTTATGTAGGTAATTTATTGCTCTCCTTAATGTTATGAAAGAGGCAATGTATATTTGAATAACCATCTCAATTATCTTTCAAATCTTCTACAATTAGAAATATTGTATCGCCAAATCGTATACATTTTCTTCACAAATAGGAGAATGTGAAGATTGTCCAATGTTATGGATGTTGTGAACTTGACTAGCAATGTATTAATTATATGATAGATACAATTCAATGCCTCTTAGTAAATTCATCAAACTTATGGAACGTTGATCCGCATATTTAACTTCCATAGTTTCATTGAAATCATTTAAATTGAATCCTACTCCTTGAAATTTTTTGTCAAGTAAGCTCCGTAATACAACAATTTGCTTTTCTTTTTGTCGTAATATTTAATCTCATCACGGATTACTTTCACCCAATTTTTTCTTTCTTTTCCATAAATAGCACATAACATTTGATAGTTTGATTCGTAAAGCTCGTCAAGCTTCCCAAACATGGTAAAATGCTATGGACTATCATTTTGTTAATTATGTGGGCTTGTGGTCCAAGATTATAGCTTTCAGACCCGTAGTATTTGCTTCAAAAACCTATGACTTATAGCATTTTAGGTGGTTTGTCTCAATGTCGTCTAATTCTTTTCCATTATATAAACAACCCAAAATTTATCCTAATTGTTGAGTTGTTAATACAATATTAATCCCCATTACATTACTCCACATTGTATTTTCTTCATCTTCCGGTTTAAGGAAATCTCTACCTAAATTAGCATATAGTTGCATTAAAATAATGGATAGAATTTGATTTGTTTTTGTTATATTCAACTAAAGATAGAAAACCAGCTTTTTTAGCGATTTCTTTGATTTGAAATCTAGCAAAATGTCTTGTACTGTAGAAAGTTTCTTGGAAGATCTTCCTCTATTGAATACTATTGAATTTTGGAGGCTATAAGGATTATTGAATAGCCACTCCTTGATTTTTTTTCGTTCGAAGCAAATTTTCGAAAAAGTAGATTAAGAAGATGAAGGTTTTGATACTTTTTGTTACTTGGGAGGCATTGTTTGATTTGGGAGCAGGGGTTTGGTGGAATGACAGTAATGAAGTTGAGGAACCCGAAGTAGGATAAAAAATTCATATAGGTCCTTAAACTTGTGTAAATTTTATTATTAAAAAAATAGGCAGTCTATTGGATATCGTAACCAATCGACCGGTTTGGTAAAAATTCGAATTCTTGATTTTTTTTCATTTTTGTTTATCGAGAAAGATATTGTAAAATATGCCCTTTTAATCGACCGAAACTCTAGTACCAGTCGATTGATCAAACTTCTAGTGAATTGGTTTGAAGGTTTTAGTTGACTAAATGTGTATTGTGAAATTATAAAATATAACATGTTGTATTTCAGTCGACTAATATACAATATTTAATCGATTGGTGATCTGAAGTTTATAAGACTTAAATTTTAGTTTTTATAAATCAGTTGAAAAATTCTAAGTGCATAGTAAACTAGGTCATATTTCAAAATTCTCTACTGCCATTCTGGATTGCCAATGCAGCCTAGTACTCATGGCCATTAGAATAGACAAACTTGACACACAATGCATATAGGTTCGAATCTCGATTGACGTAGAAATCTTATAAGTTTTTATGTTTTGAAAATTTTAAGATTTTTGATTTTGTAATATTTTTAATTTTTTACAAAAGTAACAAATCGTTATTTTTTAAAATTTATCTCCCTCGTAATATATGGCGTGTGTAAAAAAATAATGTGTTTTGGTGCCCACTTCTTATGTTAAGATCCGTGGGTTAGGTCGAAGGTAACCATACCCAAGAGGGTTTAGTAAGACACCCTCGGCTAAAAATATATCTGTGTTTCTATCTAATCAAATTATTGTTATTTTTGGAGTCCAAATCTTAATAGTCTTCTTATTTCTCTTTTTTGTTGACTATTTTCAGATTTTTTAAAGTTGGTGTATAGTGAAGCATACTTGCTTATTGACTTTTTTTATTTGAACTCTTTAATTTATTGAAACCTAAACTATTTTTATTGAAAGCTGGTTTTGAAAAACTTATTAAAAAGTCAAATTTTCTTTTCCTTCGTTAAATTTTGAACTATTAGTGGATAGATCTTTAATTTAGTTCCAAAGTAATTTTTTCATTTAATAAAATATTATTGTCGTTCTCTAACTCTTTTATTTTAATTTTAAAAGAATCCATAGTTTATTTTAAAACATAATTTTCACTAGTTAATTTTGAATTTTTATTTTGAAATTCATGTATTTTATAAGTAAGTTCAGAATTTTTTAATACATTGTTAAAAATTTGTAATTTCAAAATTTCTACTTCCAAAATAACTTTTTCATCTTCAAGCATATCAATTTTAAGTTCTAATCTCTATCTTTGCAGGATATTCTTTATGATTTTTTCTTAAGGCCCTATATTTTTCATCTAATTCTGAAACTAATTTTACCATATCTTGAAATGATAAATTAGAGTCTACCTCATCACTATTTGTCATGAAGCATGCGTTTGCTCTCCATCGCTATCTCTGTCATTATCATTAGAAGATGAATCATCCCATGTTACTTGAAATGTTGGCTGACTTTTCTTTGACGGCTTCTCAATTCTGTACTTTTTCTTGAAGCTCTTTTGTTCAATTCAGAATAGTCTTTCTTTATGTTTCCTAGTCTTTCCCATTAACAGCATGTGAAGGAAGAGTTGTCCACAAGTTTATTGAAATTCTACTTTCGAAACATCTTGTTAAATTTCCTAAATTTGCAGTAATTTTTAGTGAAAAACGCTATATCTTCTTTGTCAAGCTTCGAGTCATCATTATTGTTAGCCTAAAATGCAATACTATGCTTTTCTTGGGCTAGCTCTTTTCTATCCTGTAGGTTAGCTTCATACGACATTAAGTTACCAATTAATTCTTCCACTTTATGTGCAGAAATATCATTAGCTTCTTCTATAGCTAGTACTTTTCTTTCCCACTCATCAGTAAAAGAATTTATAATACATGATACTATATCAAAATCGATAATGTAACTCCTAATGACAGGAGATCATGTTGAATGGTTTGAAACCTAGAGTAATTTCGACAATACTTTCATTAGTTTTCATTTTAAATGATTGAAACTGATTTTTCAAAATACTGATTTTAGTTTTAGTTGTGCTTTCATGTGTGACTTATAGCATGCGCCATATATCATAAGCAGTTTTACATGCCATAGCTTATTGAATTTTAGAGGAAAGAGAGAATATGATGAATAACTAATTTTATTGCATATTTTTCCTTTGATTCTACGAGCTCTTTATACATAATTATATATAGCTTAATTCTACAAGCCATTGCTTATTTCCTTAATTATAATTCTACTAACCGTTGCTTGTTTCTTAAATTATAATTATACTAGCCGTTGCTTACTTCCTAAATTATGATTGCCTAATTACACCATAATTACAACAAAATACCAAGTATAGTTAAAACCGTAAAATGGATGCTAGCCTTTTATTTGTTTTCTATTTTCAGCCTAGATGAAATATTATGAGCCTATCATTCCTATTTTTCAACACACCCCCTCAAGTTAGGTTCGAATGAATTTATAAAACCCAACTTGTCAACTATGTTCAGATGGCTAGTCTTGTCGAGTGCTTTTGTGAAAATATCTATCAGTTGCTCTTTGTTTTTAACAAATGGAATTTCTATTTCCCCTGATTACACTTTTTCTCTAACAAAGTGACGATCAACCTCTATATGTTTTGTCTTCTCATGGAAGACGGGATTGGATGTAATATGACGTGCAACTTGATCATCACAGTACATTTGCATTGGTTTTGTATGCTTTATCTTCATTTCACCAAGTAATTGCTTAATCTTGACAAGTTCACCTGTTGTGGATGCCATTGCTCAATATTCTACTTTTTCACTTGATATAGCTACAACATTCTACTTTTTACTTTTCCAAGTGACCGAGTTACAACTTACAAATGTACAAAACCCTGTGGTTGATTTTCTATCATAGCTTTCGGCCTAATCTGCATCAAAAAAACCAACCACATGATTATAATTGTTTTTTTTTTCATACAAATTCCTTAACCTAGAGTGTCTTTAAGATATCTCAATATCCTATCAATAGCACTCAAGTGATTGGTACACGAAGCATGCATAAATTGACTTATAACATAACTGCAAAGGCAATATCAGGTCTAGTTACTGTAAGATAAATATTACCTACTATCTTTCGATACTGTCCTATGTCAAATAATGGCTCACCATCTTCAACTCTAAATTTTATGATCGTCTCCATAGGAGTATTAACCGGTTTTGCTCCTAATTTACTAGTCTATTTTAACAGATCAAGGACATATTTTCTTTGGGATAGAATAATCCTTTACTTGAGTGGACTATTTCTATTCTAAGAAAATATTAAAAAAATCAAGGTCTTTGATGTCAAATTCCTTTTTTAAATATTGTTTAACCCTTTTAATTATTTCCAGTGATGATAATGTCATCAACATAAACCAGAATAATAGCAGTGGTATCGTATGAGTGTTTGATGAACATGGAGGAATCAACGGTGCTTTTAAAATAAATCTTTAAAAGAGAAAAGCTTAGCTTGGCATACCATGGTCTTGGAGGTTGCTTTAGACCATAAATCTCCTATTTTAGTTTACACACTAGTGATGAGTTCGCCTCACTTTTCTAGCTCGAAGGAAGATTCATGTAGACTTCCTCTTCTAAATTTCCCTGAAGGAATGCATTTTTTCAATCCACTAGGAACAAATTCCGTCCAAAGTTAGTGGCTACTGATAGCAAAATTCTAACCGTATTCATTTTTGCTACTGGTGCAAAAGTTTCTTGGTAGTCAATACCATACGTTTGGGTAAATCCCTTCGCCACTAACTAGATTTGTACCTTTAATAACACCATCACTATTGTATTTGATTTTGTATACCCACTGCAACTTACGGGTTTCTTTTGGTAAATTAATAATATCCCATCTGTCAGTTTTTCTAAGGCTTAAACTTCTTCGTTCATAGCATTATGCCAAATTGGGCTTTGATTAGCTTCACTAAAGTTGGTGGTTCCATTTGGTTAGTGATGTTACTTAAGTAGGCTCGGTATGAAGGGGATGCCCTCTTATATGAAATAAAATCTTGTATTGGATACATCACGTATTGGGATACATAATCTCTTAATTTCATGGGAGGTTGAGTTTGTCTTGTAGACCTTCTATGGTATTTTCTTCTTAAGTTGGTTCTTTATGAGTTATTTCTTCACTTGATTGGTTCATCTCTTCTTCTCCCCCAGAACTAATTGGACTTGTTACTTCGATTTGTTCTTCATTTTGTATGATCGACATGTTTCTGATTTTGTGTGATCATATGGATGACCAAATCTCCAATGCAGCAATTTATCACGATTTACAAAATTCAATGGAACATAACATTTATTGGTGCTTTTATCAAGATAATAGAAGCCATTTTCTAGACATCCCTCAATCATCTTCTTCGATGATTCTTGATCCAGAAAGGTTGCTTTATACGGTGAGAATACAACATTGCAATTCAACTCATGGGTTATTTTACTAATTGATAGTAAATTTGAATTAAAATATAGTAAATATAAATATTTTTCACATCTTTTGTAAGAAACATTGTTGTACCAAAACCATAAATTTGGACTTTATTAGCAATCTTTACATGTAGAGGGTCTTTGTTTTATTTAACATTGGTTATTTAATTTTGTCCCATGTCATGTGATCAGTAGCACCTGAGTCAATTATCCATCTATTTGTATTTTGATGCATTTTTGCAATTTCAAAATTGTTTTTGGCTTCCAATGAATTAAAAATAGCATTATAATGTACAAAACTTGAAGTTTGTTGTTGCAACAAACTGTTCAGTTAAGTTAGCAGTTGATTCGGTTGCACCGTTTGAGTTATAGAAGAACCCACTAAATTGGAGGTATTATTAGTCCATTTAGCCGATTCTGATCCATCCCTTTGTACCTCCACTTCTTTGCTAAAACCACTGAATTTTTTCTCTTTTTTTGCACCGCCTCAATTACCTCCTCTATAGCTTTTCTCCCTGATGAGTCAAAGGTAGGAATGGAGGAACCAACAGTCATCATGATTTTACCCTGCTTTCTTGCAGTGGTTACACTGCTCGGTGCACGAAGGTCCCTTCCTTCTTGTAGTGTCCCTGAAACTATGGATTGAGTGTTTTACCTAAAATGCCTTGTTCTCTTGATTTTCCAACTGTCGTGGGTTCTAAGTGCCCACTGAGATTGCTCTTGCTCAATTCTTGCCACTACGTCATCAAAACTTGGCATCTTAGCTGTGCCAAGACTTGAAACATGATTGATTGATAGCTTGGATCAAGAGCCCCTGGGTAGGTGAAGATTAATTATTGTCCGAATATTTTTTGGATTTCAACCGGGTCTATTTTTGGTGGGAGATAGACATTGAGCTCTTCCCAATTTGACATAATTTCGGTTATTAGTTCATTATTACTTTGGGTACTCTATTCAATTTGGAGAAGCTCTTGTTTAAGTGTGACGCCCCACCTCTATACCCACGCTAGACAAGAACACTACGGAGTAATGCTGTCGACTAGCACGGAGAATAAGGCTGTTGAGGAGCGACCATCTGTATAATTGCTTTATGCGAGCATCGATATGTCAGATAGTATAACATGCATTTCTTATTAAGAGGGAAATCCGACATACCGACACAAACTCAAAGCTACTACACAGTGGCTATAATATCTTCAGAAACAAATATAGAAATAAACATAACATAAATCAGTCACAGACAATTCATATCACAAAGGCGGAAATAGATATGAATATTACACATGAAAGTGTATATCAGAGTAGTGGTCAACAAGATCCACAATATGTAAAAGAATAGATACAAGTGCTAGACAAAAGAATAAGTATACATCATAGAGTCTGTATCTCAAATGTATACAACAAAAACTACTAAACTAAAGTAGTTAACCAAAAGATCAGATGAAAGTCCGATAAGGAGTCAAGCAGAAGCACCTGTAAAATCTCAGTCTGACCCGAGTATTATTTAAGAAGAAAATAATAAACGGATCAGTCTAGCTATAGATATCAGATGAAGTGATATATAATAAGAGATATGACTAAACATATAATAATCACAATGCCGAGCTGTGATATATATGTAATTGAAAATCAACAGGAGATTAATCAATACCACAATAATCTACTCAAGGATCAAAAGGAATGTCATACTCCTAATTTCATTCACCAAGCCACAATAATTGATAAATCAAATCAATAGAAATCACGAAGATAGGTGAAGCATAAATTCCAGAATTCAACACACGAAATCTAGAAATCACAAGAAAAAGGATGGCCAATCCCATAAAAATGAGCCGGAGCTCCTCCAGACAGGGTATAGTCCCTCATTGTGGACATTGAGCCGAAGTTCCTCCTGGTGAGTCAAAACTCCTCCTGACAGGGTATAGTCCCCCGTTGCGGACATTGAGCCGAAGCTCCTCCTGGTGAGTCAAAACTCCTCCTGACAGGGTATAGTCCCCCGTTGCGGACATTGAGCCGAAGCTCCTCCTGGTGAGTCAAAACTCCTCCTGACAGGGTATAGTCCCCCATTGCGGACATTGAGCCGAAGCTCCTCCTGGTGAGTCAAAACTCCTCCTGACAGGGTATAGTCCCCCATTGCGGACTTTGAGCCGAAGCTCCTCCTGGTGAATCAAAACTCCTCCTGACAGGGTATAGTCCCCCATTGCGGACATTGAGCCGAAGCTCCTCCTGGTGAGCCGAAGCTCCTCAAAAATGAAGTATCCTCCTCGACATGGACAAAGAGACATCGCACATTGCTAGTCTAAATCACAAAGATGATCGTCATGATCAACGAGAAGTGTCGATTACAGTAAGCTAGTAAATATATGAGCTTAGCTTCATGTCCCATAACCACTAGCTTAACTTAAATATTTACGAACAAATTGTAGGTCTCCACTAGAAAATTGTCACAAGAGATTCAATCGAACAAGTCCAAGAATTAACCGACGAAGTAAACGCAAGCGTTTCATACCACATGTTTTACTAAGTCGTTTAATTAGATTTCTCATACGAGTGAGGTAAAGGCTTATATATACTAATAGATTGGAAAACGGTTTTATAAACGAATTTGGTATTAAAATAGTATTGAAATCGTTGAGGAAAGAGTTTTGATATTTACTACTAGTATAGAAAACCTTTATATTTTTAAGTGACAAATCATAGAAGTGATTGTAGAAACAATCAACTCATAAAGATTCACATTCAAAGACGTGAATAAAATCCAAAGAAATCGATATCGAATCTATCAAAATGGATATTCCCATAAATCACGAAGAAAATGTCATCAAAGTCGATAATAAGTGATAATAACAAAAGGGAATCAACACGAATCGATTGAAGTTGGAATTCTCAAGCAAATAGGCAAAACTTGCAAATAGGAGCAGGTCGGTCGACCGGACTCCCTGAGTCGGTTGACCGAACCAAAAACAGAAGTGCACGGGGTAGCAGGTCGGTCGACCGGACCCTGGGCTCGGTCGACCGAGCCCTGTTGCATGCACTTCCAAACTGAGGCAGGAAGTGCCCGTTCTATAGGTCGGTCGGCCGGCTTAGGGGCTCGGTCGGCCGAACCTGTTGCTGGCACTCCCATGCCCTATTTCAAATGAGGTGCAAATTTCGATCAAATTGCAATCGCACGAGCAACGGTGCTAAGGGTTTATGCCAATCGACTACCCGGCCCTATATGCTCCTCGATGCATCACCAAAAACATGTTCAAACATCAAAGTTAGGATTTTTAACGAATTGAACTCAAAACACTAAAAATTGGAATATTCACAAAAGCAATCCAAATCAAAATCAAATGCACATGAATAAGTGTTCGGAATTCATACCTAACAATCGAAGATAATTCATAGACTTAGATGTGAGATTAAAAATCTCACCTTTGAACCCAAATCAATGAAGGAGAAGCTTTAAAAACAAGCTAAGATCAATTCCTCTTCAATAACAACTCAAGAAGCTTCAATCTAAGCTTAAAAGAGAAACATTTCCTAAATTAGGTTTAGAAAATTTCTGAAATCAAATAGAGAATGAGTTGGAGAAGAAGAAGAAGATGCTTACTAAGGGTTTCTCTTTGAATTTGGAGCAAGAACTTGAGCTAGCAAGAGGAACTAGGGCTTAGAGTTTCTAATTCTTTTTCTCTTCCTCCATTTTTGATGAAGCTTGAATGAATAAGGAAATTATGAAGGAATGAAGAGGATAAGGGGTTGGGACTGAATACATAAGTGGGGTTATTGGGCTCAGCCCAAACCAAAGCCCTAAGTGAAAAAGTGGCAAAAATCAACTATCTCCAAACATATCGAAGTTTATACTCAAAAAGGTCGCAAACGTCATTTTGAACTCAATGGGGGTGGTCTCGAGTCCCAATTCGACCGTTTGCAAAAAGTAGCTTTTTGGACCAAAAATCCGACGAACGATAGAATATTTAAATAAAATATTTAAATATCAAAATCGATAAATATGCGGGTTGTTACAGACTCCCCTCCTTAAAGAAATTGCGTCCTCGCAATACTTAAGAAGAAAATAAGAAGTAACAACCATAGAAGCATATCAACACAAAAGAAAATTGAAATAAGAAGTTGACCATAAAGAGCATGAAAGAGTAAGCCTGATTGGGACCGCTCGATGAATTCTCCGGATTCCCAAGAGCAATCCTTAGGATTTGGGAACCATTGAACCCTCACAAGAAGAATATCTTTATTCCGAAGGCGCTCAACCTCCGAAGCAATGATGCGAATGGAATGTTGCTCATAAATCAAATCTGGTGAAACTTCAATTTCAACAATATCACCGGGCACAAGAATAAAAACCGGAATCCCTAAGGCATTTCCGTAGATGAAAGACATGGGGAACGTCAAGAATAGCAGAAAATTGAGCCGGTGCAACGGCGTAGTACAAAAATGGTACGCCCGAGGAACTAGAAACTTAAATAATTTGGGACATCAGCGTAGTACAAAAACGGTACGCCCAATGAACCAAAGCAAAGACATTGATGTAGTACATACGGTACATCCAATGAATCAAATAGCAAAAACATTGATGTAGTACAAACAGTACATCCAATGAATCGAATAGCAAAGACATTAATGTGGTACAAACGGTACATCCAATGAATCCAAAAGCAAAAACATTGATGTAGTACAAACGGTACATCCAATGAGTCAAATGAGATGGAACATCGATGTAGTATAATAATAGTACATCCGATGAATCGAACACCATAAAAGAACACCGGACGCTAGTCCATAAAAGGAATGAGTTAAAGCTCAATAAAACGAAGTATACCAAAACATCCGATGAACTTAATAGAAAGATAATTCCATTCAGACAACATCAAAGAATCAACCACTTGTTGCTTACGACAAAGCGCATTGGCAACACGATTTCCCTTCTCGGGAATAAAAGAATATCAAGATCATAAGATGCTAGGAACTCGAGTCAACATGAAGTTCCTTAGGAGAAAATAAATATTCCAAGGATTTATGATCGAGGTAGAGAACAAATTTCTCATCCAAATATGATGATGCCAAATTCCAAAAGCAAAAACAATAGCCGCGAGCACTAGATCATGAGTGGCATACCTAGTCTCGATAAGCTATAATGATTTAGAAGCACAAGTGATAGCACGTTCTCCTTTGCAAGAGGACGGCATACAAACCAATACGACTAGTATCGGTACAAATAGCAAAGTCTTGGTTCCCTTTCAAGAATCACAAGAATAAGAGTATCGGAAAGAAAGAATTTCTTTTAAATAATCCTCTTTCCCGAAAAGTTAAAACTTTCAAAATTACATTTTTATTTTTATGTAATAATCTTTCTACAAAATTTTTACATTTTTACAAGTCAATATATCGTGTCTGATTGTCTCATCAAAGCGTTTAGGAGATTCTTATCGATAACGTTGATCAAGCGCATCAACCAGAATTCTTAACACACTAAATGGGCAATACAATCACAAAATCATCTTCTATATAGTAAACATGTTTCTTAAAAACCTTTAAGAATATTCTTTGCTTGTTTAAGAACAAATCAAATTGTACTTATAAATAAATCTTATGAAAAAGATTTGCAAAATTTTAAATTGCTATTTTCATCCAAAATCAATAAGTACAAGAATGGAGTCATCGAGATATTCATAGAATATTCGATCTATAAAATGGATGAAATAAGCTGGACAAACTGAATGACAAAATAAGTCATTCATAGGAATCATAACAAGTGCGGAATGCGGTAAGTGGAATGCTAACTTCCGCAACTCGTAGCAAATGAAAACCGGTGGTAAGGTCAAACTGAAAAGACCTTAGCACCACACAAAGATTACTTAGGTGATAAATCCTAAGACAAGCTCAAAAATACCGAAAAATTTCTCAAACTACATGAATGAGAGAAATAACACTTTCCTTATAAGTGGGCTTAAGGAATAAAATGATGCCATCAAGTTAAAATCAAAATCATAAAGGAAAAATAGAAATCTGCTTAACAGATTGAAAATGTCAAAGATGAATAGTCCACACGGGACAAATAGGATATGCGCTTCACAACGATTAAGCCAATCCTTACAAAAATCAATTCCGAAGCCTAAGTAAAAATATCGGCTCGGAAAGATAAATCACATAAAATAATTTCGACATCAAATAAAAGCGAATTGAGTGTTGCAGATCTACCATCCGGATTCGCAATCCTCAAAGAAGTCAACAAGCCCAAAATATTCAAAGAAAAAGAATCGACAAGTTCTTTTGATATAAAGTAGTGAGCCATATCAAAAAGAACTCAAATAGAAAGTTCACGAAATAAAACAATGCCATCAAGGATTGAATGTAAAATACCTTGACTAAGAGAAGAGTTGCTAGGGGCTTGCAGCCTTCCTTCTCTCCTGCTTTGACGCTTGGGACACGAAGAGATATAATGATCCGCACTTTTGCAATGGCGGCAAGAAATAGGACTTGGACACCTATTTATATAGTGGTTTTTAGAGCCACAATTGTAGCATTCTACGCGATTAGGGATGAGAGTATTTGCTATAGAAGTCTCTTGCTTCGCCCTCTTGCTAGGATTAGGACTTTCAAACCTAATAAAGGGATGCCTCTTCTTGTTTTTGGAGTTCGGTTTGGCATTCCCAACCTCGACATCAATTTCTCTATCGGCCTCTTCAAGACGAAGAGCGATATCAATAAGCTGATCAAATGAACCTCAAGTTTCAGGAGTAATGACTTCTTAAGATTCTTATTCAAGCCATAGACAAATCTCTGATTTTTCTTCAATGGGGTGTTAATGTATTCAACCCCGTATTTGGATAGAGATTCGAAAGATGCGACATAGTCTGTCACAGAAGATCCACCTTGAACAAGGTCAATAAAACGTCGGGCCAAAGTTACTTTTTCAGCCTCCGGCACAAATTTCAATTCGAATCTTTCTCGGAATTGCTCCCAAGTGAGATCCGCCTCAACGATTTCAGAAATTAAAAGCTCATACCAATCTAATGCTCTTTCTTGGAGCATGCTAGAAGAGACTTGGACTCGATATAGATCAATAAGGTTCATGCGAGAAAAGATGCGATCGCATGATTTGAGCCAAGCTTGAATTTCAATAACACTCTCGGATCCCTTGAATGGCTTTCCACCCAAATCGGAGTAGTCTCTGCACAAGCGTGCAAAACCGGATCTAGGATGAGTAGGCTCTGGATTGGGACCGACTGCTTGAGCGTTTTTAACAAGATCTAAAAGTTGTTGGGCAGACATAAATACTCCATCCTGGGGAGTAGCACTAGATTGACCGGCGCTGGGACGGCCAGGTCTAACCATTTCTCTTCTTTAAGAAAGAAAGAAAGAAGAGGAAAAAGTTATTCTCAAAATAAATTTCAATCAAACTTGATTGATAAAACAAGGAATCATAAGGAAAATAGGATGAATCGGTACGAAGACTCGAATTAAATTCTAAAGCACGACTCCTAAGAAAGACTTAGGACTATGATCCTTGTTATATTATTCTACATTGTTCCGAGGTTTAGCTCTGATACCAAGCTTTGACGCCCCACCTCTATACCCACGCTAGACAAGAACACTACGGAGTAATGCTGTCGACTAGCACGGAGAATAAGGCTGTTGAGGAGCGACCATCTGTATAATTGCTTTGTGCGAGCATCGATATGTCAGATAGTATAACATGCATTTCTTATCAAGAGGGAAATCCGACATACCGACACAAACTCAAAGCTACTACACAGTGGCTATAATATCTTCAGAAACAAATATAGAAATAAACATAACATAAATCAGTCACAGACAATTCATATCACAAAGGCGGAAATAGATATGAATATTACACATGAAAGTGTATATCAGAGTAGTGGTCAACAAGATCCACAATATCTAAAAGAATATATACAAGTGCTAGACAAAAGAATAAGTATACATCATAGAGTCTGTATCTCAAATGTATACAACAAAAACTACTAAACTAAAGTAGTTAACCAAAAGATCAGATGAAAGTCCGATAAGGAGTCAAGCAGAAGCACCTGTAAAATCTCAGTCTGACCCGAGTATTATTTAAGAAGAAAATAATAAACGGATCAGTCTAGCTATAAATATCAGATGAAGTGATATATAATAAGAGATATGACTAAACATATAATAATCACAATGCCGAGCTATGATATATAAGTAATTGAAAATCAATAGGAGATTAATCAATACCACAATAATCTACTCAAGGATCAAAAGGAATGTCATACTCCTAATTTCATTCACCAAGCCACAATAATTGATAAATCAAATCAATAGAAATCACGAAGATAGGTGAAGCATAAATTCCAGAATTCAACACACGAAATCCAGAAATCACAAGAAAAAGGATGGCCAATCCCATAAAAATGAGCCGGAGCTCCTCCAGACAGGGTATAGTCCCCCATTGCGGACATTGAGCCGAAGCTCCTCCTGGTCAGTCAAAACTCCTCCTGACAAGGTATAGTCCCCCATTGCGGACATTGAGCCGAAGCTCCTCCTGGTGAGTCAAAACTCCTCCTGACAGGGTATAGTCCCCCATTGCGGACTTTGAGCCGAAGCTCCTCCTGGTGAATCAAAACTCCTCCTGACAGGGTATAGTCCCCCATTGCGGACATTGAGCCGAAGCTCCTCTTGGTGAGCCGAAGCTCCTCAAAAATGAAGTATCCTCCTCGACATGGACAAAGAGACATCGCACATTGCTAGTCTAAATCACAAAGATGATCGTCCTGATCAACGAGAAGTGTCGATTGCAGTAAGCTAGTAAATATATGAGCTTAGCTTCATGTCCCATAACCACTAGCTTAACTTAAATATTTACGAACAAATTGTAGGTCTCCACTAGAAAATTGTCACAAGAGATTCAATCGAACAAGTCCAAGAATTAACCGACGAAGTAAACGCAAGCGTTTCATACCACTTGTTTTACTAAGTCGTTTAATTAGATTTCTCATACGAGTGAGATAAAGGCTTATATATACTAATAGATTGGAAAACGGTTTTACAAACGAATTTGGTATTAAAATAGTATTGAAATCATTTGAGGAAAGAGTTTTGATATTTACTACTAGTATAGAAAACCTTTATATTTTTAAGTGACAAATCATAGAAGTGATTGTAGAAACAATCAACTCATAAAGATTCACATTCAAAGACGTTAATAAAATCCAAAGAAATCGATACCGAATCCATCAAAATGGATATTCCCATAAATCACGAAGAAAATGTCATCAAAGTCGATAATAAGTGATAATAACAAAAGGGAATCAACACGAATCGATTGAAGTTGGAATTCTCAAGCAAATAGGCAAAACTTGCAAATAGGAGCAGGTCGGTCGACCGAACTCCCTGAGTCGGTTGACCGAACCAAAAACAGAAGTGCACGGGGTAGCAGGTCGGTCGACCGGACCTTGAGCTCGGTAGACCGAGCCCTGTTGCCTGCACTTCCAAACAGAGGCAGGAAGTGCCCGTTCTACAGGTCGGTCGGCCGGCCCAGGGGCTCGGTCGGCCGAACCTGTTGCTGGCACTCCCATGCCCTATTTCAAATGAGATGCAAATCTCGATCAAATTGCAATCGCACGAGCAACGGCGCTGAGGGTTTATGCCAATCGACTACCCGGCCCTATATGCTCCTCGATGCATCACCAAAAACATGTTCAAACATCAAAGTTAGGATTTTTAACGAATTGAACTCAAAACACTAAAAATTGGAATATTCACAAAAGCAATCCAAATCAAAATCAAATGCACGTGAATAAGTGTTAGGAATTCAAACCTAACAATCGAAGATAATTCATAGACTTAGATGTGAGATTAAAAATCTCACCTTTGAACCCAAATCAATGAAGGAGAAGCTTTAAAAACAAGCTAAGATCAATTCCTCTTCAATAACAACTCAAGAAGCTTCAATCTAAGCTTAAAAGAGAAACATTTCCTAAATTAGGTTTAGGAAATTTCTGAAATCAAATAGAGAATGAGTTGGAGAAGAAGAAGGAGATGCTTACTAATGGGTTCTCTTTGAATTTGGAGCAAGAACTTGAGCTAGCAAGAGGAACTAGGGCTTGGAGTTTCTAATTCTTTTTCTCTTCCCCCATTTTTGATGAAGCTTGAATGAATAAGGAAATTATGAAGGAATGAAGAGGATAAGGGGTTGGGACTGAATACATAATGGGGTTATTGGGCTCAGCCCAAACCAAAGCCCTAAGTGAAAAAGTGGTAAAAATCAACTATCTCCAAACATATCGAAGTTTATACTCAAAAAGGTCGCAAACGTCATTTTGAACTCAATGGGGGTGGTCTCGAGTCCAAATTCGACTGTTTGCAAAAAGTAGCTTTTCGGACCAAAAATCCGACGAACGATAGAATATTTAAATAAAATATTTAAATATAAAATCGATAAATATGCGGGTTGTTACATTAAGGATAAAGGTATGAGCAAAAAAAATTGTTGGCCATACCCTTTTCTGGCTTTATCCCAAACCTCCTGTGATGTGCTGGAGTGCATGAGTACATTTGAAATTTGGGGTTCCATTATGCTGAGAAGCCATGACATGATTCATTGGTCAGTTGTCTCCCATTCTTCTATTTTTGCTTTCTCTTCGAGAGTTGGCTTCTTTGGCTCTACTGCTTTGGGTTTCTCCTTTTTTCCAGTGATAAAGCTTAATTTTCCTTTATCATCAAAACCAATTGATACTGATCTAACTAAGGAATGTATTTTTTTACCTTTAAGAATGATATTTGTGAGTTTAACGTTGTCGGATTGAGACATGTTGAACTTACAGCAGTTATTTGATATCTGCAGCAATTGATGTTGTTGTGAAATTTTTAATCAGGATTTGACCTTCTCCGACACCATATTGAATTTCAGAGGAGAAGAGATAATATGATGAACAATTAATTTTATTGCAAATTTTCCCCCCGATTCTACAAGCTCTTTGTACATAATTATATATAGCTTAATTCTACTATACTTTGCTTATTTCCTAAATTATGATTGCCTAATTATACCATAATTACAACAAAGTACCAAGTATAGATAACAACTGTAAAATGGATGCTAGCCTTTTATTTGTTTTCTGTTTTCAGCCTAGATGAAATATTCAGAGGATATCATTCATATTTCTCAACTAAATCTAGAATTTTTTTTATCTAGTAAGCAATAAAGAACATTCATAGCTTTTGAATTATTTGAAGCAGCGGTTTTTTGAGCATCTATCCAAGTACTTAATTCAGTAGCAGCAAGGACGTATTGAATTTGATTTGCTTTCCAGATATTGAAACTGTTAGCTTCCATATACGTTTTCATATGTAGACTAGTATGCATATTTAGAACCAGCTAGTAGTGGACCGTCTGTAACGTCTCGCCTTTTCGCGCGATTTAAATCGACACACGTGCCAATTCAAACCATACGGAAGGGCGGATTGTTATGGGGTAAATAAGAAAAACAGAGAAGAAGTAAAACTAACCAGAATCTCACAGCGGAAGGATAAAATATAATAATAAATATACAGTTCATAAAACTGTTTACAAACCATTTGATTCTTCTTTATACAATAAATATCAGAGTTCACATACAAATAAATATCAATGCAGCGGAATTAAATAGTGTAATGGAATAATATAGTAGATAGTAATACTACAAATCTTCGTCTTCGTCCTCCAGAATAAAATCTTCAAATCCTGAAACGCTCGGACTGACCCGAGCGAATTGAAAAGACAAAACACTCGAGTCAGAACTAAAAGATCATATGTAAGTTAAATTAACAGAAATAAATATGAGTGCAGTAACTCAAGAGATGCACGGGATTTACATCTCATAAGGATCCGTTAAACTATTTACTATGTAGTATATTGCGCTATTATAATAGTGTCTAATTGTAAAATAAACTTACTTTTTTCTTAGCATTAAGGGGTTACCCATATAGCCCTTAACACGTAATAGTCCCAGTAGTCCATCCAATATCATAGTCCCTCCTGATCGGGAAGCCACCAGAGGATACCACACGGGCTACGGGAGAAATCCAAACTCGCACAAGGCGCGATAGGGTAGGTGACATGGCACAACTAGGCAATGCCAGGGTAGATATACCAATTACGCTTCCCGGTCAGTGGTAACGCGTAGTGCGCAGCTACCGCCCACCTCGAGCCACACCCCAAATAAAATCAAAAGTGGCCACCGAATCAATCCAAAAGTCGAAATATAATATCGAAGGGATGTGTCCGATCAAAGGTGCTACCTTATTAACCCGTCGATCGCTCCTGTTTTAGCCACCTTATGCCAACTCACGGGAGTTGGGTCCACGTATTTACCTTACAGGAAACGCCGCCACCAACCTACTTCATTCTGGAATCTCCACCGCGTACACGGTTGTTAAAGTGGTTTTCGGGGTTGGCAGAGAGTATGGCAACTTCTGATCCCGGTCTCTTCAACAACCAAACGTTATTATAACACCGCGGTCATTTAAAAAGTTTATACTTTGAAACCAGAAAATAATTATCCATTTCAAAACCCATAAATACTATATCATTTCCATTTCCAAAACAACTCATTTTGATATTATTTTTATAAAAAACCAAATCAATAATATCATTTTTATTTCAAATATATTTCTTTTCCAAAATCATACTGCTTCAAAATTTATATTATCTGGAAACCAAACATTTAAATTATAACTTTCAAAACATAATACTTTGAAACTCATAGCTTTAAAACTCTAACTTCTAAAACTTGAATGGTTTGGATATTCAACAGTATATAGAGTAAAATAGTTGAATTTAAAATTTTCTCTATAAAATAATTTCCGCGACTTCTCAATTTTATTCTTTTAAAATTTTAGGTCTAAACCCCATAAATTTAGATTCACTTTTAGTTTCAATAAAACACTTCGATTTCAATATATTTAAACTTTGAGTATTTAATAATTTCAAACAAAGGTTGGAATTTATATTCAACAATTTATTGTTCTATTATTTAGTTTTAAAATATTCACAAAATAAATCCATAAAATAAAACTCAAAATTTCTAACAATTAAATATTTCCTTCAGTTTATTTATACTAGAAATATTCCTTTAATTTATTTTGAATAAAAATCCAGTTATAAATATCGTACCTTTAAAATTTCCAAGCTTAAATAAGTTTTACATCAACTTAAGGAGAGAAACCCTAAATAAGTTCCATCAAATAAATTTCCAATTCCTTCCAATTTTAACTGATTTAGATCATTAAAACTCTATATATATATACACACACAAAATTTAAACCTATACTTAAACATAAAATATAAATTATTAGACTCTATTTTTCAACTTATTTATTTCCATTTAACCAATTCATACATAGCTTAAATTCAATAATTTAACTATATATGTATATATAAAATAAGATTTTATATAAGATCAGAATTAATATTTATTTAACCGCATCCTATCCAAACCATAGAAATTATTTCAAAAAAAAATTATATATATATATATACACACATATATATATATATATACCACGGTGCCTGTATATAATTTTCTATCATATGGTCAAGTGATACGGATATTTATCATTTCAATCCGCAATTTAAAAATAAAAATTTTGTGGTTGTATATCATTTCAAACCGCAATCCCGAATGAAATGAAATGCATAACAACTTGCAGTTAATATAAATGAACATCCATTCATCTAAATATCAATCATCGACCATTTCTATTTCAGTCATCATCAATTTAAACAAACATCAATAGAGCATATAAAATATAACAGGTAATAAATAACAGGTATTAACTAACAGTTTATATTCAATAATAAATTTAATAACTGTTTAACTAGCATTTTATATGCAATTAAATAAATTTTAACTGTCAAATTATATGCAATAATAAAATTGATTAACAGTTAAATTAAATAAATGCGATTTAACTGAGATGATGAATAAAACATGCCAAACAGTCATGAATAAATTTCTACTCATGTCTTAATTCAATTTAATAAACATAAGAAACTTTAGAAGTTGTGAGTGAGTTAAAACACTCACCTTTTGAATTTAAATTGAATTTAAATCCAATTTAAACCCAAAAATTTGACCATTTCAAAATTCATCCAAACCAGCGTCAAAAAGTCTGGATTTTCAATACGATCCTAACAAAATAAACCGCGCGTGAAACGGAGTTCGTATGCAAGAGATATTGCGAAAATTATGACTGAATTTCAATTAATTAAAATAAGAAAATGGAACACTTTCACTCACAACATAAGCCACGTCAGAAATGCACGCGCATGCTTCCTTTTTTCTAGAACGCACGCTGCAACTACCCTACAGGCCGCTTCATCAACCCAAACGCATGCAGCCACTTTCTTCCATACGCACGCAACTGGAGACATATAGAGTTCGATCAGTGACTAACATTGTGTGCCCCACCTTGAGAGCCACCTGCGGACCAAGTTTCACATCACCACTCGCTACCGTTTGCACGCAATCCAAGAAAATACGTCCATGCTTTCAAGCCAGATTCTGGTAAATCCATGGTCCAATAGCATAGATCAATCATATGGATTTGAAGAGCTCGCCGAGATCTACAACTTTGCTTTTGGAAATTTTCCATTTCGTTGAACAGATTGAAAGATATTGAGGAAAGTACATAAGCAATTTCTGGCCATTGAATAAGTGGCGGCCATGGTATAGAATTAGGGTTTCTGAAATAAAATAATAATAAAACTGTCTCGGTTTGCGTGCGTATTTATAGAGTTTAACGTCAAAAACGGGCCAGAGTCTAATTTAAGCGTGCTGACAGGCGACCCTAACATAAAAAGGCCTTCTGAAAGCAATGGTACTGGTTTAGAAGCCCAGTTCCATCATTTTTGTAGGTTACTGTTCAAGTCAATTTGCTTGAATGACAAAAATGCCCCTGAAAAGTCCGTTTCGGCTCCGGAACGAAAATGAATCATCCCATATATCAAAGTAGATGTTTTTAAATATTTTAAACACGATGGAACAAGTTTCAAGCCCAAATTCCATCGTATGAAGAAGTTATGTTAAAAACAATATTTTCAAATTGATTTCAAATGCATAAATTTCAAGGCGTTTCGAGTCCGTACGATCAAATGACAAGTCCGATCGCTACGAAACTTGAAACACTATTATAATTCACCGTTACGGATCCGATGAAACTGGTTTCGTCGAAATCCGAGTCAGTGGCCAAAATGGCTATTTTCCTATTAATTTAATAATTAGTAAATAAATCCATTTTTTTTAGTTTTAGAATTGGAAATTTTTATCACTTATGATTCCTCAATCATTTACAATGATTTTAACCAAAATAAAAATGTAAATTTAGATGATTCATTTATAAATTTAAATGTAAATTCTCAACTTCGTTAAATTCAAAATTTTAAATTAACTTTCTAATAATTCTATTAAATTAAAGGAAACAATGATTATTCCATTCACATATTTCAAATATAAGGGTTTACCATTGGATTAAAAATTATCACATAAATATTTCCGGTTTTCAACTTAATTTTTAAATTAACGTAATAATTACATATTTGATTTTTATTCATTTGCAATAAATCCAACTATTATAAATTATATAAATTAACTCACTATTAAAATTCAAATCTATAATTCATAAATTTTATCACCTTGATTTACTTACAAAGTTTATGTTATATTTAATTTATAACGTATTACTTCCCTAGTTATTACTTTACGTCTTCCTGTATTAATTTCACAATTAAACATAATTATTAAAGTAACGCTTATAATAAATACGATCCTATAATTACTCAACATTTTAAACGAACATTATTTCATTTTCCATTAGTGTAACATTCATTTATTTTATTATCACTTATTACAAATTCTAATTCTATTAACAAATAAGCAGGTAATTTATAATATATGTTTACAAGCCATATGTTACAAATTTTGAATTCATCCCAATTCCTTATTATTGACTTAAATTAGCATTACTTACATTGCATTAACGTTGTTACTTAAAATCTCTATCCAATTGCAATTTATATTCAAATGAGTACATTTACTCTTTCCATTTTTCTATTAATTATCAACAAAGAAACGTATATTAATTTCAACAACATTGTAATTACTAATTACCTACATTGATTGTATACGTTTTCCATTATTATCATTTATTAGAATTCTATTCAACTTTCCATCTTATGCATATAGTTAACCTTTCTATTGATTTTACCTTCAAAATTTCAGTTATTTTCTTAATCTTACAAAAGGCAATGATTAATTACATTTAATCGCTATTAATTAAATGCATTGATAACGAACAATAGTTGTCACCATTATACAATTTATAACATTTGTAATTTATTCTTTACAACAATTATTTCAACAACTCTCATTAAATACATTTATTCCAATTTCCGTTTCAACGTTTTTATTACAAAATCAATTACATACTTTCCTTTCTCGCATTAAATTATATACCTGTATAATCCTTTCCACTATTCATTATTTAGAATTCTATTTAAATTTTAATCTCTTGTAATAAATCATTTATTATACATTCGCATATCAATAAACAAGGTTCCAATAAATAGGATTTATTCAATTCACCTTATGTACAGGTCCAATACTTACCATTCTATTTATTGAAATTTTATTCGTATTACAAATAAAGGCTTTAATTACCATTCATATATTTTATTTTAGCCTTCATTTCAATATTAATTTACCCCCTTAATTATTTCTACTAAAATTAAATTTAAAAATCCTATTAAATTAACAAATTAAATTGTCGAAATTTTCGGTTCGTTACACTCTCCCCGACTCAAAGCTTTTCGTCCCCGAAAAGGAAAAAGAAGGGAGAAGGAAGAATTAAATAAACAATACATCTTATTCAAAATATTAACATATAAACAATAATTTACAAATTTTATTACTTTAAATAAAATATACCCATTTTATAATCATTATATCTTTTTTTTATATAAATAAAGTTTGGAAAAACAATTTCAAAATAATTTCTAAGTCCAAGATTTTCGGAAAATTTCGGCAGAGTCTCCTTTGTACGGAGAGGCTCGGGAGAAATGTAACAACCCGCATATTTATCGATTTCATATTTAAATATTTTATTTAAATATTTTATCGTTAATCGGATTTTTGTCCGAAAAGCTACTTTTTGCAAACGGTCAAATTAGGACTCGAAACCACTTCCATTGAGTTCGAAATGCCGTTTACAATTTTTTAAGTATAAACATTGGTAGGTTTGGAGTTAGTGGAATTTCACTAACTTTTCCCGCTTTGGACTTTGGGTTAGATTGCCATTATAACTCAAGCCCAAACCCCCTTCCTTCTTCTCACTCTTCATAAATTTCCTAACAACCAAGCTTTTGCAATAATGGTGAGTGGAAGAGGAAATTAAAACTCCAAGCTTAGGTTTCAACTTTAAATCCATCATTCAACTCCAAAATCAAAGTGAAGACATTGGATTTAAGCTTCTTGTGCTTAGATAGAAGAGGGATTGATTCTTGCTTGCTTAAAACTTCATTTTCATTGATATTTGGTGCAAAGGTGAGATTTTTATCTCACAATTCTAGCCTATAACCATATTGGACTGTTGGGAATGAACCCCTATCATGTTTGCATGTATATTTGCATTTGGTTTGGATTGGATTGGCGAAAAACTCCACTTTTTAGCGTTTTTGGTGAACTTCCAGCCTTAGGTCGTTCTGGACCCTTAGGTCGCTCGGGTTCGTGACGCGCGCGTGGAAAAGTCGCATGGACTTAAGTCGTAGGTCGTTTCCGACCTATAATCTCTAGGCAAACGTTAAGTCGCTCGCCCTGGTTTATCTCGTAGGTCGTCTCCGACCTAAGCTCCTGATAAGTCGTTCGAGTTAGGTCGTTGGACCATTTACCTTAGGTCGCTCGTCTACTAAGTCGGCCTGGTTTATCTCGTAGGTCGTCTCCGACCTAGGCTTCTGTTAAGTCATAGGTCGCGTGGTTTTTAGGTCGCATGACCTTTAAACCGATAGGTCGTTGGACCTATAACTCGTTGGTTGACCCCCTTTAGGTCGTGAACCTTGTTAAGTCGTTCACCCTCCATTTCGTAAGTCGTAAGTCGTTACCGACCTTAAATGTCCTCTGCTAGTTTGGTCGTGTGCTTTTAGGTCGCTCGACTCTGTTAAGTCGTAGGTCGTTGGACCTTAGGTCATTCGCCTTCCTTAAGTCGCTCGACCCCTCCACACTAGGTCGCTCGGCTTGCTTGAGTCGTAGGTCGTTGGACCTTAAGTCGCTTGCCTCCCTTAACTCCAGTTAGGTCGCTCGGCCATTGTGTTAGGTCGCGTGAACCCTTAGGACGTTAGACCTCATTTTGCTTTAGGTCGTAGGCCGCTTGTCTTCACTTAGGTCGTACCGTTTTGGACGGGGCGCTGCCCCGCACCCCGCCGGGGGTGCTGCCCCCTGGACCCCCGCGACCTGACCGGGCAGGTCGAACCCCGTAAGCGGGGGCGTTGCCCCCGCACCCCCACCTTGGGGGGTTGCCACCCCCCTGGCCCCCCCCTCCGTAGGGGATCTTATCTGAAAAACATTGAGCTGATTTCCTTGGATTTTATTCACATCTCCGTATGCGATTTTTATGACTGATTGTTTCTACAATTGCTTCTGTGTTGTGTCACTTTATAATATAAAGGTTTCAATACTAGTAGTAAATATCAAAACTCTTTTAACAAACAATTTCAACTCTATTTTTAATAACAAAGCTCTTTTCTTAAACCGTTTTCCAATCTATTAGTATATACAAACCTTTACCTCACTCGGATGAGAAATCTAATTAAACGACTTAGTAAAACAAGTGGTATGAAACGCTTGCGTTCACTTCGTCGGTTAATTCTTGGACTTGTTCGATTGAACCTCTTGTGACAATTTTATTAGTGAAGATTTACTGTTTGTTCGTAAATATTTAAGTTAAGCAAGTGGTTATGGGACATGAAGCTAAACTTCTATATTTACTAGCTTAGTGTAATTGACACTTCTCGTTGATCATGACGATCATTCTGATGATTTAGACTAGCAACGGTGCAATGTCTCTTGTTGTGAGGTTAGACTAGACACCACTTGTGTGATTCCACTCACACATACCTTTTTGCTTTTTGGTTAGTCTGGACCTTAATCTGTGTGATTCCATTCACACATGTGGGGCAGCTCCCCTTGGTCTTCGGACCGTCATGTGATAGGCCTCTTTCTCTTTTCTATGATTTCTGGACTTCTTGCATTGATTTCTAGAATTTATGTCATTGACTTGTCATGAGTACAAGTTTGGGGTATGATGCCCTTTCCGAATCTTTGAGAAGATTCTTGTGATATTGATTATCTCTTATTGATTGATCTTCTGTTGATCATTATTTACATACTTATAGTGGTATGTCATTATGGATATTTTATGTTTATGCCATATCTTTTATGTTCTATCATGTCATCTGATATTTATAGCTAGACTGATCCATTTATTATTTTCTTAAATAATACTCGGGTCAGACCGAGATGTTACAGGTGCTTCTGCTTGACTTCTTCCCAGGGATTCATCACTCTGACTTTTGGCTAACTGTTTAGATTAGCAGTTTTTGTTGTATACACTTGAGATATAGACTCATAGTTGTATTCTTTTGTATAGCACGTGTTGCTATTCTTTTGTATTATTGTGGATCTTACTGACCACTTCTCTGATGTACACTTTCATGTGTTAGTTATATATTCATATCTTCTTCCGCCCTTGTGATATGGATATCTGTGACTGATTTGTGTTATGATTATTTCTATGTTTGTTTCCGAAGATTATTCATAGCCACCGTGTGATAAGCAATTACATGGATGGTCGCTCCTCAACAGCCTTATTCTCCGCGCTAGTTGACAGCACTACCCCGTAGTATTCTTGGCTAGCGTGGATATAGAGGTGGGGCGTCACAAGAAAATATAATATTAAATATAATATTAAATATAACAAAATATCACATATAATACCCAAAATATTATATCCCAACACAGGAAAATATATAAAATATCGCTATAAACCGTAATTCGAAAACGTACCTATTTGTCGGGCAATTTACGCTTAATTTATGGAACCAAAAGCAGTAGCAATTACTTCCATAACCTGCATTTTCACTTATAAACTCCAAAGGGTTAACAATTTATATGAAGTGAAATATTTATGTGGTTTCAATTTCTAACAACAAATCAATACAACAACCATCAATTTCAACAAACAGCATACACAAAAAATACAAAACAACCAAACAAATAGTTGTTCGGGTTCAAAACTTTTAAATTGTACGGAATGAAGAATAAACCATCAAGTTCATCATTTACTCAACAGTCTTAGATAAACTAAATAGGTTATATTTTTCATCCAAACAATTTCGAATCTCCTTACCCAAACAACCATAACCAAACAACAACAATTCCAACTAACAAATCAAATTAACTTATTATTAATTTTATTTCATACATTAGTTGTTTAATTTCGTTCTTTCATTCATTCAGTGATTATTTTCATCCATATAACGGTTTATCATTTTATTTTAATTTATTTCTTTCAATTTTTATTTAGAAATAACTTCAACCCTTTTACTTAAGTTTACAATTTCTGTTTATTATATTACATTCATTTATAATTGCATGACCTCATCTATTTACACTTTAATTACTTAAGTTTATAATCATCTATTTGTCATACTTACCTTTAGTTATATTTACTTGGTAAAATTTCAATTATAACTTAAGTTATAACATTTAATTCTCATTTAACAGCAATTTCATTGAATACTTTCATTATTTCAAATTTCTACTTGTATAATATTCTATTACAATCTCTTATTAAACATTTCAACTTTTAATATTTGGTAAGTTATATATGTTATTTAAGGGTGTAATTGAAAGTTATACAAGTTTCTCATTTCTTTTAATTACTTCATTGTTCAATAATTTTTACCTTTTCTCTTATAAGTTACCATTTCAACTTCATTTTATTTCCTTTATTCTTGGCATTAAATCTCACCTAAATAAGAGGTTTCCATTTATTAATTACTTACCTTTCATTTCACTATAATAATTGAAACAATTAATTAATGGAAATTTAAGAATTTAATACCGGGTTAAATTTCAAATTATTTTAAAATAATAGATAAATATATTCTTACAACTTATATATCTCTAATTATATTTAAAACAATTCAAAATATATATTTTCCAAAATGAATCTGCAGTAAAACTACTACAGTGGTCTTCCCCCTTCGAAACTCGAAAATGAAAGTCGATGATGCGGCCGCCATCACCGAAATTATTTTCCAGCGACAGAGAGGAAAGTACAAAACTTATTTTCTCCAAAATCTTCTTTAAAACAATTCTTCCGAATTATATTAAATATTTATATCAGAAAATACTTATAAACAATATTATTATATTCCGAAATTTATTCGAAAAAAATTCAAAACCCCGGAACTTAAATTCTAAATTTCCAAATTTCATTTATTTTATTTTTAAAAAAAAATTCTATTATTATTTATACACTTTATTACCTAACAACCAATCTATTGCAGCCAAATATAGATATCATTTAAAAAAAATTATATGTAGAAAATATAATACGAAAAATAATTTCATTCACCTATATAAAAACAATATTATGTCGGTCTATCCTATTAAGTGTTTAGAAATCCCTATTAATGTCACAGCGTCCCATGCATCAACCAAAATTTATATATACAAAAAGGAACAGATTAACACAATATTAAAAAAAATTATAACACTAACAAATACGCTCTCTCGTATATATACACTCAGCGACTCCCATAGGGTATTACTACCCTATTAGTAAAGAGTCAAACCCCACAAAGCTAATGTTTATCGCTAAACCAAAGCTCTGATACCAGATGTAACGTCTCGCCTTTTCGCACGATTTAAATCGACACACGTGCCAATTCAAACCATACGGAAGGGCGGATTGTTATGGGGTAAATAAGAAAAATGGAGAAGAAGTAAAACTAACCAGAATCTCACAGCAGAAGGATAAAATATAATAATAAATATACAGTTCATAAAACTGTTTACAAACCATTTGATTCTTCTTTATACAAAAAATATCAGAGTTCACATACCAATAAATATCAATGCAACGGAATTAAATAGTGTAGTGGAATAATATAGTAGATAGTAATACTACAAATCTTCGTCTTCGTCCTTCAGAATAAAATCTTCGAATCCTGAAATGCTCGGACTGACCCGAGCGAATTGAAAAGACAAAACACTCGAGTCAGAACTAAAAGATCTTATGTAAGTTAAATTAACAGAAATAAATATGAGTGCAGTAACTCAAGAGATGCTCGGGATTTACATCTCCTAAGGATCCGTTAAACTATTTACTATGTAGTATATTGCGCTATTATAATAGTGTCTAATTGTAAAATAAACTTACTTTTTTCTTAGCATTAAGGGGTTACCCATTTAGCCCTTAACACGTAATAGTCCCAGTAGTCCATCCAATATCATAGTCCCTCCTGATCGGGAAGCCACCAGAGGATACCACATGGGTTACGGGAGAAATCCAAACACGTACAAGGCGCGATAGGGTATGTGACACGGCACAACTAGGCAATGCCAGGGTAGATATACCAATTACGCTTCCGGGTCGGTGGTAACCCGTAGCACGTGGCTACCGTCCACCACGAGCCACACCCCAAATAAAATCAAAAGTGGCCACCGAATCAATCCAAAAGTCAGAGTATAATATCAAAGGGATGTGTCCGATCAAAGGTGCTACCTTATTAACCCGTCGATCGCTCCTGTTTTAGCCACCTTATGCCAACTCACGGGAGTTGGGTCCACGTACTTACCTTACAGGAAACACCGCCACCAACCTACTTCATTCTGGAATCTCCGCCGCGTACACGGTTGTTAAAGTGGTTTTCAGAGTTGGCAGAGAGTATGACAACTTCCGATCCCGGTCTCTTCAACAACTAAACGTTATTATAACACCGCGGTCATTTAAAAAGTTTATACTTTGAAACCGGAAAATAATTATCCATTTCAAAACCCATAAAAACATATCATTTCCATTTCCAAAACAATTCATTTTGATATTATTTTTATAAAAACCCAAATCAATAATATCATTTTTATTTCAAATATATTTCTTTTCCAAAATCATACTGCTTTAAAATTTATATTACTTGGAAACCAAACTTATAACTTTCAAAACATAATACTTCGAAACTCATAGCTTTAAAACCCTAATTTCTAAAACTTGAATGGTTTGGATATTCAACAGTATATAGAGTAAAATAGTTGAATTTAAAATTTTCTCTATAAAATAATTTCCGCGACTTCTCAATTTATTCTTTTAAAATTTTAGGTCTAAACCCCATAAATCTTGATTCACTTTTAGTTTCAATAAAACACTTCGATTTTAATATATTCAAACTTTGAGTATTTAATGATTTCAAACTAAGGTTGGAATTTATATTCAACAATTTATTGTTCTATTATTTAGTTTTAAAATATTCATGGAAATAAATCCATAAAATAAAACTCAAATTTCTAACAATTAAATATTTCCTTCAGTTTATTTATACTAGAAATATTCCTTTAATTTATTTTGAATAAAAATCCAGTTATAAATATCGTACCTTTAAAATTTCCAAGCTTAAATAAGTTTTACATCAACTTATGGAGAGAAACCCTTAAATAAGTTCCATCAAATAAATTTCCAATTCCTCCCAATTTTAACTGATTTAAATCATTAAAACTCTATATATATATACAAAATTTAAACCTGCACTTTAACATAAAATATAAATTATTAGACTCTATTTTTCAACTTGTTTATTTCCATTTAACCAATTCATACATAGCTTAAATTCAATAATTTAACTATATATGTATATATAAAATAAGATTTTATATAAGATCAGAATTAATATTTATTTAACCGCATCCTATCCAAACCATAGAAATTATTTCAAAAAAAAATTATATATATATATATATATACCACAGTGCCTGTATATAATTTTCTATCCTATGGTCAAGTGATACAGATATTTATCATTTCAATCCGCAATTTAAAAATAAAAATTTTGCGTTGTATATCATTTCAAACCGCAATCCTGAATGAAATGAAATGCATAACAACTTGCAGTTAATATAAATGAACATCCATTCATCCAAATATCAATCATCAACCATTTCTATTTCAATCATCATCAATTTAAACAAACATCAATAGAGCATATAAAATATAACGGGTAATAAATAACAGGTATTAACTGACAGTTTATATTCAATAATAAATTTAATAACTGTTTAACTAGCAATTTATATGCAATTAAATAAATTTTAACTGTCAAATTATATGCAATAATAAAATTAATTAACAGTTAAATTAAATAAATGTGATTTAACTGAGATGATGAATAAAACATAACAGTCATAAATAAATTTTTACTCATATCTTAAGTCAATTTAATAAATATAAGAAACTTTAGAAGTTGTGAGTGGGTTAAAACACTCACCTTTTGAATTTAAATTGAATTTAAATCCAATTTAAACCCAAAAATTTGACCATTTCAGAATTCATCCAAACCAGCGTCATCAAGTCCGGATTTTCAATATGATCCTAATAAAAGAAACCGCACGTGAAACGGAGTTCTTATGCAAGAGATATTGCGAAAATTATGATTGAATTTCAATTAATTAAAATAAGAAAATGGAACACTTTCACTCACAACATAAGCCACGTCAGCAATGCACGCGCATGCTTCCTTTTTTCCAGAACGCACGCTGCAACTACCCTACAGGCCGCTTCATCAACCCAAACGCACGCAGCCACTTTCTTCCATGCGCACGCAATTGGAGACATATAGAGTTCGATCAGCGACTACCATTGTGTACCCCACCTTGAGAGCCACCTGCGGACCAAGTTTCACATCACCACTCGCTACCATTTGCACGCAATCCGAGAAAATACGTCCATGCTTCCAAGCCAGATTCTGGCGAATCCGTGGTCCAATAGCATAGATCAACCGTTTGGATTTGAAGAGCTCGCCGAGATCTACAACTTTGCTTTTGGAATTTTTGATTTCGTTGAACGGATTGAAAGATATTGAGGAAAGAACATAAGCAATTTCTGGCCATTGAATAAGTGGCGGCCATGGTATAGAATTAGGGTTTCTGAAATAAAATAATGATAAAGCTATCTCGGTTTGCGTGCGTATTTATAGAGTTTAACGTCAAAAACGGGCCAGAGTCCAATTTAAGCGTGCTGACAGGCGATCCTAACATAAAAAAGGCCTTCTGAACGCAATGGTACTGTTTTCGAAGCCCAGTTCCATCATTTTCGTCGGTTACTGTTCAAGTCAATTTGCTTGAATGACAAAAATGCCACGGAAAAGTCCGTTTCGGCTCCGGAACGAAAATGAATCATCCCATATATCAAAATAGATGTTTTTAAATTTAAACGCGATGGAACAAGTTTCAAGCCCAAATTCAATCGTATGAAGAAGTTATGTTAAAAACAATATTTTCAAATTGATTTCAAATGCATAAATTTCAAGGCGTTTCAAGTGCGTACGATCAAACGAAAAGTCTGATCGCTACGAAACTTGAAACACTATTACAATTCACCGTTACGGATCCGCTGAAACTGGTTTCGTCGAAATCCGAGTCAGTGGCCAAAATGGCTATTTTCCTACTAATTAAATAATTTAATAATTAGTAAATAAATCCATTTTTTTTTCAGTTTTAGAATTGGAAATTTTTATCACTTATGATTCCTCAATCATTTACAATGATTTTAAACAAAATAAAAATGTAAATTTAGATGATTCATTTATAAATTTAAATGTAAATTCTCAACTTCGTTAAATTCAAAATTTTAAATTAACTTTCTAATAATTCTATTAAATTAAAGGAAACAATGATTATTCCATTCATATATTTCAAATATAAGGGTTTACCATTGGATTAAAAATTATCACATAAATATTTCCGGTTTTCAACTTAATTTTTAAATTAACGTAATAATTACATATTTGATTTTTATTCATTTGCAATAAATCCAACTATTATAAATTATATAAATTAACTCACTATTAAAATTCAAATCTATCATTCATAAATTTTATCACCTTGATTTACTTACAATAATATTTACGTCTTCCTGTATTAATTTCACAATTAAACATAATTATTAAAGTAACGCTTATAATAAATACGATCCTATAATTACTCAACATTTTAAACGAACGTTATTTCATTTTCCATTAGTGTAACATTCATTTATTTTATTATCACTTATTACAAATTCTAATTCTATTAACAAATAAGCAGGTAATTTATAATATATGTTTACAAGCCATATGTTACAAATTTTGAATTCATCCCAATTCCTTATTATTGACTTAAATTAGCATTACTTACATTGCATTAACGTTGTTACTTAAAATCTCTATCCAATTGCAATTTATATTCAAATGAGTACATTTACTCTTTCCGTTTTGCTATTAATTATCAACAAAGAAACGTATATTAATTTCAACAACATTGTAATTACTAATTACCTACATTGATTGTATACGTTTTCCATTATTATCATTTATTAGAATTCTATTCAACTTTCCATCTTATGCATATAGTTAACCTTTCTATTGATTTTACCTTCAAAATTTCAGTTATTTTCTTAATCTTACAAAAGGCAATGATTAATTACATTTAATCGCTATTAATTAAATGCATTGATAACGAACAATAGTTGTCACCATTATACAATTTATAACATTTGTAATTTATTCTTTACAACAATTATTTCAACAACTCTCATTAAATACATTTATTCCAATTTCCGTTTCAACGTTTTTATTACAAAATCAATTACATACTTTCCTTTCTCGCATTAAATTATATACCTGTATAATCCTTTCCACTATTCATTATTTAGAATTCTATTTAAATTTTAATCTCTTGTAATAAATCATTTATTATACATTCGCATATCAATAAACAAGGTTCCAATAAATAGGATTTATTCAATTCACCTTATATACAGGTCCAATACTTACCATTCTATTTATTGAAATTTTATTCGTATTACAAATAAAGGCTTTAATTACCATTCATATATTTTATTTTAGCCTTCATTTCAATATTAATTTACCCCCTTAATTATTTCTACTAAAATTAAATTTAAAAATCCTATTAAATTAACAAATCAAATTGTCGAAATTTTCGGGTCGTTACACCGTCCTTCTAGAACTGTCCTATAATTCAAGTTGGCCATACTAAATTAATTTTTCAAAATGTTATTATGATTTTGAAAATCCACGCTTTGTTACCAAATGGAAGTTCTAGCGGATCTTATATGGCTAAGATAAATAAGATAATGAACTGCTTAACTAATATCAAAGTATACAAAAGTAGTAAATAAGTGCACCCGAGTTTTTATACTGGTTTAGAACACCTCTCCTACGTACAGTCCCTAAGCATCTCTTAGGTATTTTCTTGGTAAAATCTTCATTTCACCCAGAGAAATAGATTTACAAACTTTATCTAAGCAACCGAACAGGTCTTTAAATAAAAGTAAGTTGTTTCTGACAATTGACTAGTCTTCGTACACTGATGTTGTCTTTTAATTCACCCTTCGTATAGTCTCCTAAAGTGATATGAAAATGAATGCACTAAGAGTAAGGAAGTATGATCATAAAATAATAGCTATCGAAGCTTAAAGTGATCTTTGTAATGAGAGTAAGTATACAAAAGATACGGATCTTGCAATAGAGATTTTGGGAGGAGTTGATTAGTTATAAATGAAAATAGTCAATCTCTATATACAGTTGTGAAGAGAAGTAATCTAGAAGGCATAACTCTTCATACAAAAGTTATAGCCTTTCAGAGAAGATGCAACCTATTGATAGAGTTTGGGGTATGTCATAGGGGCAATTATGTAATTTGTAACATATATCTAACACATTGACTAATCTTGTTAGAAATAAAGGTATTTCCTTTTTATTATAGATATAATGTAGTTATATTAATTGATTAATTAAAGTATATTTAATAGAAAATCCATAAATGGTATGTTTTGTGATAATAGTTACAAAGTGTTGTAACCGTGAGTAATTTATCACAATAAAAATAAATATACCATTTGAAATGTTTCTAGTCAAGATGCATCGAGACTGGATATTGATGTATCCATCGAGACTAGAGTACGTAACGCTCTCTAAATATTGGTAGTGTATTACTCATGACTACTGGAGGCACCTAGGGGTTATGTGCTAATAGTTATTGGAACGACTCATTCGATGGGCTTCTGTTGGTTAATATAACTAAGGTCAAATAGAAAATATCGATGTAATAATTTACATAGTTCTTTCGACTTGAGAATACTGTAAATCTTCAATATGAAAGCTCTGCTTTGATAGTCAAATCATATCACAGCGTCCATCGAGTGACTATAGTTGGGTCATGTGAAAGTATTGAAAGTGAATCACTGTTCAAGAGAGGATACATCTCCTCAGTTATATGGGTTAGTATCACGTTCAACACAAGTCAACCCATAGTCGAAGTCTCTTGCTAGACTAGTTCAGTTAATTATTATTATTATTATTATTGAACCAAAGACTTTGTGTTTGGACTATAGAGTTGAATGTGGACGATGTTGGAATTTTTGACCATTATCAATTTCAATAAGTCCAAAGTGATATAGTTTTGTGAAGAGTTGGTGTAAATAATTGTCACAACAGGGTAATGCTTATTAAATTAAAATAAAACTCTTATGAAAATGAGTAAGCGATAAATTTGGCCATAATGTCACACTACCTGCTAAGTGAAGTATGAACGTTAATGTTCGAATAGTTCAACGTTAATTATTGATTAAATTTACATCCAAGAGTCACACAACCGATTAGATGAATTCTCTTAATGCCGAATGATTTAATTAGTTTATAATTGTTATAAACTGATTAAATTAATTAATATATATAAAATATTAATTATAAAATTTGTATACGATTTGAGAAATAAATTTGTTGATTGTATTTATAAAAAGTTATAAACATGTTAATCGATACGAGATATCGACAACAAATTTAGTTGAATATAATTATGTATATTTAAATTAGGTTAAATAGACTCATAACCAATGAAATTAGAGGTGAAAGTCGCTGATTTAGATAGAGGAAGGGTGCAGCCACTATGCATGAGAATAGGGTTTTGAGATGTGTGGTTGAGATCATTATTTGCTCTCTTATCCTACCCATATAAAAGCTAATGTAACGACCCGAAATTTTCATCCCGAAAATTTCAGATAGTTATGAAAAAGAAGAAAGAGATAGAAGAAGAAAAAGAAAAAAACCAGAATATCAACATCTCACATTCGCAGCGGATAAAATATAATAATAAATAATAAAAGTTTACAGAAGAATACTATATCTGTCGATTACATTTACATACATCAGAGTTACACAAATATCAACACTGGACATATACAAATCAACATGTCTGAGATTTAGAATATTATAATGCGGCGGAAATACTCTACACGTTTCTGTCATCCTGCTCGCCTCCTGAGCTCCAGAACGTTCTTACCTGAAAATCTATAATACGCGGTCTGACCCGAGCATTACACCAAATTAACACCCGGGTTAGGCTGGAAACCAGCGTGAGTAAACCCATCTTAATATGGAATACAAACATGCAACTTATATAGAACCCGGGTAACTCAAATCAATTTACAAAGTCACAATTCGTTATAGACATAACTTATTTTCAAAATAAGTTTTCTAAGGGCCAAAATTTAGATTAAATAATCCGATTCATTTAAATCCATTCATTCCAACCTATCAATTTCTCATATCAATTTATAAGAAATTCGAAGTGTTTCGGGTATCACCCAATACCCGATCCCGGCCTCTTCGAGTCTCATGTCATCTTACCCCAAGTTATCCATATGAAATACACAACATTTCATATCAGGGATATCAACTCATTCAAATCATTCAATACCATTCAATCGTCCATAAGCAAAGCTTGTTCGCTACCAATATTAATTAAATTAATTTTGATTGAATTTCTAACCTCAACCATATAGAATTCTTCACTTGTCATTAATTAATTTCAAATCAATTAAACAACCTTACCTTCATCGTTCATCTTAATTAATCACCCCGGATTAATTATTTTCCAATTTATTCAAGTAATTATCTTTATTTAATTTCACGATATTAATTCTTCTTACCCAAATTCAATAAGTAATCTATATTTCTTCATAAATTAATTATCTATATTAATTACATTAATCCTTAATTACTTATATTAATTAATTTCTCATAAGTCACTTATTATGGATTAATAAATTTTAATCCGTCGGAAAAGAAAAAATACGCATGTCCGATGAAACGATTGTTGCTATCTGCAGTATTTATCAAATCTCTTCCTATCTAACGGAACGCTATTGGATCAAATGGCAAAGACATTGTGGAGAAAGAGATGGCTTTTCCCGGATGAAATGAAATATTTGATTCATGTAACAGGGGAAAGATTTCCCATTCCTTAGCCGTAAAGATATTTACAAATCTTTAATTACATCATTAATATAATTTAATGATCTCCAATTATATTTTAATTTATCCTGGTCAAATATAATTACATTAATTAAACATCGGTATTAATCATTTTCGATTAATCCCAAACTGTAAGTAACTATCTTTTTATTTACTTCATTAAATAAATTAATTATTCCTTAATTCATTATCTTGATTAATCTCTTGAATAATTACACAATGTAATTATATTTTATTAATTTCATTAAGTGATTTCCTATCAACCATCTATTGATTATTCTACATTAATTAAACTTCTTTAATTGACTTAAACCTTCATAAATTAATTCAAACCCTTAATTACTAAATTATCAACCCAAATCATTAATTAATTGAATTAATTAATTATCCATTTTAATTGTCCTACTAATTTGATTAATCACCAATCCTTAAGCCCTTATGGACATTAAAATGAAAATATTTTCTTATTTATAACTTTAAGTCTAAAAATATTTAAAGACCCGAATACTTCGAGTCAACCCATAATTAACTCGAGAACCACCATAACCAAAGTCACGTCATCATCAGTACACATCCAATAAATTTATTTTTCCAACCAATTATTTAAATTTAACTATTTAAATATAAATAAAATCAAACAGAAGGAGATTTACTCACCTTTGCTCTTACTGTTTTTGCAATCCATTCCAACTGGCTTGTTCCCTTGATTTTAAACCTTGTATGACCATTTACAGTTTATTAAAATTCCAATAGATCAGAAAATAAATTTCCATTTGTTTATCTATTCTAAACTAAAATTTAATTTATCTAAAAATTAAATTTTAAAGTAACTTTCTTTTAAATAAATATTCTTTAGTAACTAAAAATAGTTAAATAGATTAATTCAACAAGTAAATCATCACATCCATTATTTTTTTTAAAAAATCTTTCTGCATAAAATTCTATTAGCTACCTATTAAATATTTTATTTTTATTATTTAAAATAATATTAAATTGGAAGAAATAACCTGAAATTACCTCTAAAGAAAACGTGCAGCGGCCCTCCCATTATGCGACCAGATTCCCACCAAGATTCGCGAGCCACCACTCCAACTCGTCGCTGCCTTGCCTAGCTCGAACCCTAAAGCCCCAACTGCCTCGCCTCACAATCCAAGCCCACAATCGATTTGCCGCCATCGCGAATCACCAACCCAAACTCGAGTCTTCATCATCGCGCTGCCACTGATGTGGCGAGCATCCCAGGCACAAACGCTATGCACGAGCGATTCCTCTCTCACGCGATTCCCTAGATCTCGCGAAAGCTTTCATCTTCGTCGCGGCTCCTCGGCATGAATTCGATTGAAACCAAAGACGAGGAAAGCACGGCCTCGTTTTCGAATCGAATTCGATGATTGTCTAAATCATCTATTATTTTAGAGAGAAGCTTTCGACTTTGAATAAAGGAGAATATACGAATTTGATTTGGATGAAATACTGGGAAAAGGATGCTATTATTTTGATTTTTATCTTCGAACGAATTTTGTTTCGTTTCATTTCTTTTTTTTTTCTCCCTTCAATTTCTCATTTAAGCTTCGAGAGGAGGACGAAAGTAAGTATCGATTTTGGGGAATTAGCTTCTTGAGTACGCCTTCCTGTTAATAAAAATATCTTTACTATTTGACTTTAAATTTTATTATATTATAAAATTTCAAACATCTCGTTAATCGCCATTTAAAATTTTGAACTCCTCTTAAGGAATGCCACTAGGAAATTATAAGGTTTTACCCGTGTCCTGAACATAATGGAACTTATTTCGGAAGCTAATTCAATCATATGCGCGAGTTATGGAAGTAAACGATCAAATTTAAATTAGATCGATTAAAATAATTGCTAAGCGTTTTGAGCTGTCAGGGTCAAACGATAACTCTGATTGCTACGAAATTTGAAATCCGATAATAATTAACTATTTCGGAACCATTGGAACCGTTTCGTCGAATTCCGAGACTGTGCCTCAGAAGGCTATTTTTAAATATCGATTTAAACGATATATTTTCAAAACTAAACATATCGCCTTTAAATTCAATTTTAACACTTCTTCTATCTTCAATACCATCGATATGAATTTTACAAGCCTTTAAGTTATTTTAAACAGACTTAGAATTTTAGATTCAACAATTTACCCAATTCGAATTATTAAATTCAATATTTAAACTATTCAATAAACAGTGATATTTGAAATTCAAGTTAGAAACTAACTTTTAAATATTTAAAATCAATTAATTATTCCAATTTAAATTGTTAAAAATTCCGGGTCGTCTCATTCCTCCCCCTTAAAAGAATTTTGTCCCCGAAATTACTGGTTAAGAAGAATGGTCCAATACTCGTTTACCGTTTCCCCAAAATCAAAAGTTTTATCAACATCCTATCAACTATCTTTTATTAAAGACCCACTATCACCTTATCCAACTTCCCAAAACCTCTATAGTTTCCAACAACATTATTTACTCCACTTATTCAAATTTAAATTTAAAATTCAAATTTAAATTATCACAACTTTCTCAAAAAAAATTCTAACTCTCTAAATTTCCAAAAAAATTTGCCAGCGTCTCCTTTGCGCGGCTAGCTCGGTACAACTACGAAAGGCCTCTACGAGCTCCCAAATTCCAAAAGAAAACGAAAGCCAAGTGGCTAAATCAAAAGTCCAATCCAATTTCATACAGAAATTTTAAATACATACCTTTTTGTCAGGCAATTCAAATTTATCTTCTGATATCAAATCCAATTTACCTTTTCTCTTTATAATACCTGCATAACCTACTTAGCAATAATCTCCAATCATAGTCCTTTAAAATCATTTCATACATTTCCTTACAGAAGTTTTCACATCTACTTCTATTCAAATTAGTTTTCCCCATTTTCATATGAATTCAATCTATTTTAAATTTGAATATTGAATTTTATCTTTCATTTATAACTGATTCATATTAGTTTCATTTACTAATTTACTTTAATTTCCAATTTGAAATCGTTTTCTCGTTTACAAAAAAAATTTCCCCAAAAAATTTCTAACTCCCAAAATTTTCGAAAATTTTTGGCAGTCTCCTTTGTACGGAGGAGTTTTTGCAATTTGACAAGAGATATAAATATATATACATCGACCCACATGGTCGGAAAAAGCAAAATCAGTTCATATTTCCTATTTTTATTGCGTAGACGTACCTTTATTTAGCATTTTAAGCAAGCAGCTTATTTATTTTAGCATATATCGCATCCAAATCCAGCCAAACGGCCTTCAGGTACCTATACTTACTCAATTTAAATATGTAAATGCCATATATAGAAAATCTATTAGCATTTCACTTATTTTCAATAGCTAAACACAAGCATTTCAAAAGCAACAAACACCTAACGCTTACCATAAGCGATTTATATCATTTAAAGCAAATTCCAATTGCTTCCAACCAAATTTATATGCCATTTTATTCAATTCTAATGGCTTACAACCCAAGTGCTTACATTCAATTTAATTTTTTAATCCAAACAAGCTCACATTCAATTCAATTGATTCAAAATCAATTTTATTTAATCTCTATCAACTCATAGAATTTTAATTATTTTTGTTCACGTCAAACGACAATCGTTTTTATGCAATTTTGACGATATTCGCTTAATAGAGTATTTATTTTTAGTTTATAACTACTTTAAATTAATTTCAACTCATTCTGTAATTAATTCCATTTCATTTCTAAGTTATTCACCAACCATACATTTGCGCTTCATTTTATTTCCGCGTTGGATTCATTTTAAAACTATTTTATTGAGCTTGTCACATTCGATGCTTATTACTATCCATTTCCCAAAAATAAATTTAATCCAAACTTTTATTTAATAATCTTCCATTCTAATAATCCAATTCCAATTAAACTTTGATTCAATTTTTATTCATCAAACTTCATCCATCTATTATTTAATCTCATTAACCCATTTTATATTTTTAATTCACTTACTTAATTCATTTGTGAATTTATTTTATTTACACAGGGCCATTCTCAATTATTTCTACTTACCTGGGTTTTGTTTACACTCCAACCATTTCTATTATAATTCACTTTCATTTCATTCGACAACACTTCAATTATATCTAATTTACTTGCAATTGACGTTTAATATTATTTATAGCACACTTGAATTTTATTTGTAATTCAAACCATCACTATTTCAATCCAACTCTATTTATTTTTACAACATCTCCACTTATTTTATTTCATCATCAAATCCAAGTCAAATTTTATTTACAATTCGAATTTATTTCCAAACTCCATTATTAACTCACAATCCATTTATTTAACCGAGTTAAATTTCATTAATATATTCTATCAAATAATTATTTAGCTTGTTAGCTCACTTCCAACCTTTATTTCAATATTTGATTTTTATTACAAAAAATCACTCCATTAAAAAAAATTCCCGAATTCAAAATTGTTCATAATTCCAGTTTAGATTTTCCTTCATTTTCCAACACTTTTATTTTAAAATTTTAGAAATGCCTTTAAATTCACATAACACTATTAAAATAGATTTTTATAATAATACTTCTTATAACTCGATGTCTCAACCAGTTCATCCTTCTTCTCACAGAAATTCAGTTATACGTTGATCGGGAGTAGGACTGAAAATCTATAAGTACTTGGTAAACCTGTTTTCAACACCCAGTGAAAATACTTGGAAAATAATTTTACTGAAAATATAGAAAACAGTTTTGGAAAATAGAGGAAATATCTTTGGCGAGAATGCTCTGGAGATCATCACTCCCATCCATGGTCGCGGTTAACCCGATGGTTACGTTGCCATCCCGACAAAATCCATAGATAACTGTAGGCCTCCGCGCCCCTCGATTACACCATGGAACCCGCTACAGATCGCAGCTACAACGGGGGTTACGTAGCTATCACAGCAAAAACCCATATAACTATAGGCATCAGCGCCCTCGAATTTCGCTGCCAAAAGAATGAAACTTCTCCACTCCACTCGACCATAGATCGCAGTCTACCGATGTTGTATTGCCTTCCCCGGCAAAATCAAGTGTAGACTGTTAGCACTCATCCTCCACACGATTTTCGATATGGTCCCCACAGTAGATCGTAGTGACATCGAGTTACACTGTCCTCACAGCATAACCCAAATGCCCTTGTAGGCATCAGCTCCCTCGTCTTTCGCTACCCAAGAATCCTCAGGAACTAGTTTGTCCGGACTCCTCACAGGATCAACTTTAGAAACCCCCCCCCCCCCCTGGGGCTCAAGGCAGCACCACCCGGTGGCACTCCTGAGAAGTTCATTTCAAGGGAGCGCATTTTCCCCTATAGCCATCATCAAAACACTTTATGCTATACATATAGTATCTTTCAAATCATACACCTAGTATGATCTCATACAAGGCTCCTTTACACAAATTCGATTATTCCAAAATCGATAATTCTCAAACTAGGCTTTCCAAATTTCAATATTGATTTTACCCAAAAATCAAAAGCCCTTCAAAATCCAAAGGTTCCCAAAACCTTTTTCCAAATACCTCATAAGATCCTTTATATATATATTCAAATATATATAATTTTTAACTTTGGATCATTATCAAACTTGTATAAAACTCCTTTTATACTTCAAAACACCTTTAAAATCCTTTTCTTCCGTCAATAGATTCAACAAGGAAAGATTTATCGTACATAACAAAGATATATAACTTTGTTTATTCAAAATCAAATATTCAAATTTGATTACTCTTTTCAATATCAATTTCATTCAAATCCGTATGATGTACACATATCATCCGTACGCTATACCAATCTGATCGCCCACTCGATCACACGGTTTCACTTCCGAACTAGTATCGTCCACCCGACTTCCTAGTGCGGACTCAGATCTGGTTTCTTGATCAAAAACCATCATTCTCCTTGCATAGCCATAACTATGATAGAGAATATCCAGAACAAATCAACAATCCATATCCAGGTTCGCCGTTGAAAATCGAGGGGAAAAACCCAACTCGGATCAATAGCTATCCCGAAATTCTGTGCTCGAATCTGAATCAAATCTTTATGCGAATAGAATAATATACGTACATCCTACGTATTTATTTTCATTGATTATTAGCCAAATCAATTTCCTTTCTATTCACAATTGCCTCAATTCCGTTGAATTATCACTTCAACCCTTATCTCAGTTGGGTATTTAATCAATAACAGTTTGAACTCTGTCCAGTTTATATTTAGAAAATAGCTTGAAAATTTAAAAATAGATAAGTAGTTGAAAAATATTTATTAGTTTGCAAAATAGCTATAAAATAGTTAACTAATTGTAAAATAGTTGAAAATAGTTAAATAGTTTCAGAAATTTTAGATAATTGCAAAATAGTTGTAAAATAGTAATTAATTTGTAACATAGTTGAAAAATAGTACTTAGTTTAGAAAACAGTTGAAAAATGGTTAAATATCTCCAAAAATAATTGTAAAACAAATATAAAATAATTTGGCTTTAAGAAAGAAAGGTTGTATATATTAAATAGCTTGGAAAAATAAGTTTATATTAAAATAATTTATTAAAAATAGTCCGAGTCAAAACTGTTCACTTCTCCATCTATTTAATTTAAATTTCCATTTAAATTGACCTAATTCCAATTCAAATAACTCAAATTCCATTGGACTTGATTTATTCCCAATTCAAGTTGAATTAATTCTCAATTTCTTTCCAACTTCAAATCAAATTCCATTTGATTCTTACTTATTCAACTTTATTTACAGTTCCAAATTATTCAAATAAATTTGGACTAATTTCAAATTGAATCCGCTTCAATTTCAAATCATTTCAATTCCTGCTTGAATTTAATCCCAATTCCCAATCAAATTTTAAACATATTAATAACCTTTCCCACTTAAGTTTAAAACTTGCTTAACTTTGGGTTTCACATCACATCACATTTCGAAGAAGATTCAAAACTCAATCTTAGAGTTAATTTCATATTTATTTCCTTTACACACCAAGCTACTTTTAAATTTTTAAACCACCCTTGGTTTTAATTTCAAAACAAATCCCTTAAAAATCTTCCAAACATTTTTTTTAAAATAAGACTATATTCAAAATAGTCTGAATTATATTATTTGTTATTTCTTTAACTCTTTGAAACAATTGATTGCTTTCTAGACTTAGGTTTTAAAACTTCACAATTTTTAATTTAGAAGTTATACTCATCTTATAAATTTACTTCATTTAGCTTACTTAATAACAAATATACCATTATTAAACACAATAACTATTTATAACAATACCCAAGGTTATCATATCCAGATACCCTTTTTTTAATCTTATTCTTACTTTTATAAATTCAAGGTTAAATTTCAGTTTGAATCCATTTCAAACTTACCTTTGTTTAAAGCTTTTAAACAATTTAATTTCTGAATTCTAATTATAGAATTTCATTTTTAATTAATTAAATTTTAGTTTGGTTGTATTTCCGTTTTTACTTAATTTAATTCCAATTCAAGACTTCAATTTAGTTGTATTATATTACTTCTTAATTTTAATATCAATAGTTTGACATCCAATCCTCCTTAATATTTATTAGAAGGAAATATTGCTATATATATCAAAATACATTTTTATATAAAATCATTTAAAACCCTTATATAAGAAGATAACAAGTACGCTCTCATACACACACACACACACATTTTACTCATTCTAGAGTACTACGGACTCTATTTAATGAGTAATCCCCACCAGAGCCAAGGTTCTCGCTTAACCTTTCAGCTCTGATACCAACTGTAACGACCTGAAATTTTCATCCCGAAATTTTCAGATAGTTACTAAAAAGAAGAAATAGATAGAAGAAGAAAAAGAAAAAACAGAACATCAACATCTCACATTCGCAGCGGATAAAATATAATAATAAATAATAAAAGTTTACAGAAGAATACTATATCTGTTGATTACATTTACATACATCAGAGCTGCACAAATATTCTACACTGGACATATACAAATCAACATGTCTCGGATTTACAATATTATAATACAGCGGAAATACTCTACACGTTTCTGTCATCCAGCTTGCCTCTTGAGCTCCAGAACATCCTTACCTGAAAATCTGTAATACTCGGTCTGACCCGAGCATTACACCAAAGTAACACCCGGGTCAGGCTGGAAACCAACGTGAGTAAACCCATCTTAATATGGAATACAAACGTGCAACTTATATAGAACCCGGGTAACTCAAATCAAATTACAAAGTCACAATTTGTTATAGACAGAACTTGTGACGCCCCACCTCTATACCCACGCTAGCCAAGAACACTACTATGTAGTGCTGTCAACTAGCACGGAGAATAAGGCTGTTGAGGAGCGACCATCCATGTAATTTCTTATCACACGGTGGCTATAAATAATCTTCGGAAACAAACATAGAAATAAGCATAACACAAATCAGTCACAGTCATCCATATCACAAAGGCGGAAGAAGATATGAATATATAACAAACACATGAAAGTGTACATTAGAGTAGTGGTCAAAAAGATCCACAATACTACAAAAGAATAGCATCACGTGCTATACAAAAGAATACAACTATGAGTCTATGTCTCAAGTGTATACAACAAAAAAACTGCTAATATAAATAGTTAGCCAAAAGTCAGAGTAGCAAATCCCAGGAAGAAGTCAAGCAGAAGCACCTGTAACATCTCGGTCTGACCCGAGTATTATTTAAGAAAATAATAAACGGATCAATCTAGCTATAAATATCAGATGACATGGTATAAAATAAAAGATATGGCATAAACATAAAATATCCATACTGACATACTACTATAAGTATGCAAATGATGATCAACAGAAGATCAATCAATAAGAGATAAATCGATATCACAAGAATCTTCTCAAAGATCCAAAGAGGGCATCATATCCTAAACTTGTACTCATAACAAGTCAATGACATAAATTCCAGAAATCAACACAAGAAATCCAGAAATCATAGAAAAAGGGAAAGAGGCCTATCACATGACGGTCCGAAGACCATGGGGAGCTACCCCATATGGGTGAGTCGGAATCACCCAGATGAGGTATAGGCTAACCAAAAGGCATAAAGGTATGTGTGAGTGGAATCACACAAATGGTGTCTAGCCTAACCTCGCAACAAAAAGGTATGTGTGAGTGTAATCACACAAATGGTGTCTAGACTAACCTTGCGGACAAAGAGATATGTGTGAGTCGGAATCACACCAATGAGGCCTAGTCTAACCTTGCAACAAAGAGACATCGCACAATTGCTAGTCTAAATCATAAAATGATCATCATGATCAACGAGAAGTGTCAATTACACTAAGTTAGTAAATATAAAAGTTTAGTTTCATGTCCCATAACCACTAGCTTAACTTAAATATTTACGAACATACTGTAAATCTTCACTAATAAAATTGTCACTAGAGGTTCAATCGAACAAGTCCAAGAATAAACCGACGAAGCAAACGCAAGCGTTTCATAGCACTTGTTTTACTAAGCCGTTTAATTAGATTTCTCATCCGAGTGAGGTAAAGGTTTGTATATACTAATAGATTGGAAAACAGGTTAAGAAAAGAGCTTTGTTATTAAAAATAGAGTTGAAATCATTTTGTTGAAAGAGTTTTGATATTTACTACTAGTATTGAAACCTTTATATTTTAAAGTGACAAATCACAGAAGCGATTGTAGAAATAATCAATCACAAAGATCACATTCGAAGATGTGATAAAAATCCAAGGAAAACAGCTCAACAAGTTCTGTTGAATGTTTTTCAGATAAGATCCCTTACGGAGGGGGGGTCCAGGGGGGTGGCAACCCCCCAAGGTGGGGGTGCAGGGGCAACGCCCCTGCTACGGGGTTCGACCTGCCCGGTCAGGTCACTGGGGTCCAGGGAGCAGCGCCCCCGGCGGGGTGCGGGGCAGCGCCCCGTCCAAAACGGTACGACCTAGTGAAGACCAAAGGGAGGATAGGATCGAGCGACCTAAGGGAGGCGAGCGACTTAAGGGACTCGTGGGTTAGAAGAGGTGAGCGACCTAAGGTCTTAACGGCTCGCGACCTAAGGTCACACGACCTAACGGCCTAAGGTCACACGACCTAACGACATAAGGTGTAACGAGCTAACAGGTAGCGACTTAAGGGATGAAGGCCAAGCTGCATCGTTGAACGACCTAACGAATGAAGGCCGAGCGACCTAGCGACCTATGCGCGCCAACGACCTTATGGTTAATGCGACCTAATCAGAGACGAGCGACTTAAGGGGCTCGCGACCTAACAAGGCAATAAGGTCGAGCGACCTACGACTTAACGAGGTAAAGGCCTAACGGCCTAGTGAAACACGCGGCCTAAAATAGACGCGACCTAAAAGAGGCGCGACCTAAAATAGACGCGACCTAAAAGAGGCGCGACCTAACATGGGAATGACCCAAAGAGGCACGCGACCTAACTAGGCCGAGCGAGTTAAGTGGGGACGAGTTATCTTTCGAGCGACTTAGTGGGTAAACGACCTAAGGTCCAACGACATGACCCATGCAAGCGACTTAAGGTCATACGACCTAAAAGGGAACGACCTAAGGTCACGCGACCTAACGAGGTAGGTAAGGCCGAGCGACCTAAAGGGGCACGACCTAAAGGTCAGCGACCAACGACTTACGACCTTGCGACCTAACTCTGAGGCAGTGTGACCTAAATGCAGAAAATTCACCAAAACGCTAAAAATTGGAGTTTTTTCGCCAATCCAATCCAAACCAAATGCAAATATACATGCAAAAGTGATAGGGAATCATTCCCAACAGTCCATATAGTTATAGGCTAGAATTGTGAGATAAAAATCTCACCTTTGCACCAAATATCAATGAAAATGAAGTTTTAAGCAAGCAAGAATCAATCCCTCTTCTATCTAAGCACAAGAAGCTTGAATTCAATGTCTTCTTCTTGAATTTGGAGTAGAAAGATGGATTGCAATTGAATTTGAGTTTTGGAATTTTGATTTTCCATTCCCTCCACCATTTTTGAAGAAGCTTGAAGGCTTAGGCAAATAGAAATGAAGTTATGAAGAGGAGGGGTGAAGGTTGGGTCTAATAGGCTAAAAGCCCAACCCAAAGTCTCAAGTGAAAAAGTAGTGAAATTCCACTATCTCCAATCATATCAATGTTTATACTTAAAAATGTTGTAAACAGCATTTCGAACTCAATGGAAGTGATCTCGAGTCCTAATTTGTCCGTTTGCAAAAGGTAGCTTTTCGAACCATAATCCGATTAATGATAAAATATTCAAATAAAATATTTAAATATAAAATCGATAAATATACGGGTTGTTACAGAACTTATTTTCAAAATAAGTTTTCTAAGTGCCAAAATTTAGATTAAATAATCCGATTCATTTAAATCCATTCATTCCAACCTATCAATTTCTCATATCAATTTATAAGAAATTCGAAGTGGTTTCGGGTATCGCCCAATACCCGATCCCGGCCTCTTCGAGTCTCATGTCATCTTACCCCAAGTTATCCATATGAAATACACAACATTTCATATCATAGATATTAACTCATTCAAATCATCCAATACCATTCAATCGTCCATAAGCAAAGCTTGTTCGCTACCAATATTAATTAAATTAATTCTGATTGAATTTCTAACCACAACCATATAGAATTCTTCACTTGTCATTAATTAATTTCAAATCAATCAAACAACCTTACCTTCATCATTCATCTTAATTAATCGCCCCGGATTAATTATTTTCCAATTTATTCAAGTAATTATCTTTATTTAATTTCATGATATTAATTCTTCTTACCCAAATTCAATAAGTAATCTAAATTTCTTCATAGATTAAATATCTATGTTAATGTAATTAATCCTTAATTACTTATATTAATTAATTTCTCATAAGTCACTTATTATGGATTAATGAATTTTAATTTACAAATCTTTAGTTACATCATTAATTATATAATTTAATGATTTCCAATTATATTTTAATTTATCCTGGTCAAATTTAATCACATTAATTAAACCTCGGTATTAATCATTTTCGATTAATCCCAAATGGTAATTAACTATCTTTTTATTTACTTCGTTAAATAAATAAATTATTCCTTAATTCATTATCTTGATTAATCTCTTGAAAAATTACACAAAGTAATTATATTTTATCAATTTCATTAAGTGATTTCCTATCAACCATCTATTGATTAATCTACATTAATTAAACTTCTTTAATTGACTTAAACCTTCATAAATTAATTCAAACCCTTAATTACTAAATTATCAACCCAAATCATTAATTAATTGAATTAATTAATTATCCATTTTAATTACCCTACTAATTTGATTAATCACCAATCCTTAAGCCCTTATCGACATTAAAATGAAAATATTTTCTTATTTATAACTTTAAGTCTAAAACAATTTAAAGACCCGAATACTTCGGGTCAACCCATAATTAACTCGAGAACCACCATAACCAAAGTCACATCATCATCAATACACATCCAATAAATTTATTTATCCAACCAATTATTTAAATTTAACCATTTAAATATAAATAAAATCAAACAGAAGGATATTTACTCACCTTTGCCCTTACTGTTTGCAATCCATTCCAACTGGCTTGTTCCCTTGATTTTAAACCTTGTATGACCATTTACAGTTTATTAAAATTCCAATAGATCAGAAAATAAATTTTCATTTATTTATCTATTCTAAACTAAAATTTAATTTATCTAAAAATTAAATTTTAAAGTAACTTTCTTTTAAATAAATATTCTTTAGTAACTAAAAATAGTTAAATAGATTAATTCAACAAGTAAATCATCACATCCATTATTTTAAAAAAAAAAAAAATCTTTCTACATAAAATTCTATCAGCTACCTATTAAATATTTTATTTTTATTATTTAAAATAATATTAAATTGGAAGAAATAACCTGAAATTACCTCTAAAGAAAACGCGCAGCGGCCCTCCCATTATGCGACCAGATTCCCACCAAGATTCGCGAGCCACCACTCCAACTCGTCGCTGCCTTGCCTAGCTCGAACCCTAAAGCCCCAACTGCCTCGCCTCACAATCCAAGCCCACAATCGATTTGCCGCCATTGCGAATCGCCAACCCAAACTCGAGTCTTCATCATCGCGCTGCCACTGATGTGGCGAGCATCCTAGGCACAAACGATATGCACGAGCGATTCCTCTCTCACGCGATGCCCTAGATCCCGCGAAAGCTTTCATCTTCGTCGCGGCTTCTCGGCATGAATTCGATTGAAACCAAAGACGAGGAAAGCACGGCCTCGTTTTCGAATCGAATTCGATGATTGTCTAAATCATCTATTATTTTAGAGAGAAGCTTTCGACTTTGAATAGAGGAGAATATATGAATTTGATTTGGATGAAATACTGGGAAAAGGATGTGATTATTTTGATTTTTATCTTCGAACGAATTTCGTTTCGTTTCGTTTTTTTTCTCCGTTCAATTTCTCGTTTAAGCTTCGAGAGGAGGACGAAAATAAATATCGATTTTGGGGAATTAGCTTCTTGAGTACGCCTTCCTGTTAATAAAAATATCTTTACTATTTGATTCTAAATTTTATTATATTATAAAACTTCAAATATCTCGTTAATCGCCATTTAAAATTTTGAACTCCTCTTAAGGAATGTCGCTAGGCGATTATAAGGTTTTACCCACGTCCCGAACACAATGGAACGTGTTTCGGAAGCTAATTCGATCATATGCGCGAGTTACGGAAGTAAACGATCAATTTAAATTAAATCGATTAAAATAATTTCTAAGCGTTTTGAGCTGTCAGGGTTAAACAACAACTTCGATTGCTACGAAATTTGAAATCCGATAATAACTAACTATTTCGGATCCAATGGAACTGGTTTCGTCGAATTCCGAGACTGTGCCTCGGAAGGCTATTTTTAAATATCGATTTAAACGATATATTTTCAAAACTGAACATATGGCCTTTAAATTCAATTTTAACACTTCTACTATCTTCAGTACTATCGATATGAATTTTAGAAGCCTTTAAGTTATTTTAAACAGGCTTAGAATTTCAGATTCAACAATTTACCCAATTCCAATTATTAAATTCAATATTTAAACTATTCAATAAAGAGCGATATTTGAAATTCAAGTTAGAAACTAACTTTTAAATATTTAAAATCAATTAATTATTCCAATTTAAATTGTTAAAAATTTTGGGTCGTCACTGCTAATCTCAAAATCCTAGTCTAAGGCTAATTCATTTTTGAGCCACCACATTCCTCTTATTCATTTTTATTTTAATGGCAGCAACTCTCCTCTAAAATCATCCCAAATTCTCAAATCCAATTTAAATTAAAAAAAAATTGCAATAGAATGTCTCCAATCCCAAATTAGCAACCTGATGGATTAGGAATTGTTCTTGGAAGATAATTCATTGTTCAACCTAGACTCAAAGGCTTTTATTTATTATTATTGTTTTGATTTCAAGTTTATCATATAAATGTTAATTTACATCCAAATCACTTATTTGTATTCAGATCTGTTTATTGTTTAAACTAAGTGAGATTTTTGTGGGTACATATGTTTGTTACAATTGAACTGGTGATACGCTTGTTGTGGTATTTTGTTTATTGATTTATGGTTAAAAAAATTCTAAAAAAAAAATTTGATTTATATTAGAATATATAAATAGATCTAGATTAAATGTATACAGATTTGCAAATTGTCTATATGTATAACTGTATTCATGTTTATATCTTATTTTTTTTAAATATAAAAAAATTCTTATCATGTTTTATACCTATTTTAAATAAAAAATAAAAAATTATTTTATTAAATATGTATATACATATATTATTTTTATTTAATGATTTTATAAATTATTTATTATGTATAAAATAATTAATGGTTCAAAATTTCAGTTATATATTTTTTGCACCATGTAAGATGCTTATTGTAAAATTTTAAGGTTTTTTAAACTTAATTTATTATTTTTTAAAATTAATTTACTTTCTGCCTACAATCAATTATTTAATAAAAATGTATGCTCAATCAATAAAATTATGGAAATTTATCATAAGCATTAGATGTTTCACAGATACTTTAGAATTATTTTTAGATTTTTATAACTTAATTTAATTTTTTTATAGTTAATTTATTTTTGAACTGCATTTGATTATTTGATTAAAAATATAATTTCAGTTGAGAAAATTCTACAAAATATTGTAAGCCCAAAATATGTCTCAACTACCTTTAGAAAAAGTTTTAGAGATTTTCAACTTGATTTAAAATATTTTAGAATTAATTTGATTAAGCACTATTATCAATTATTTAATAATAAATATTATTTTAACTAAAAAAATTCCATAAATTAATAATAAGCCCAAATATGTTTTTATATTTTCTAAAGAGGGAATTAGACACAAGGACAAACTTTAGAAAAGAATTTGGCTGAAGGACACTAAGTTTTATTTTTAGGTTGAAGGAAGACTTTGAAGGAAAATTAAACTAAAGGACAATGCTAATTATAACTAGCATTATATTCATTTTTTACACTATACAAAATGCTACTTATAACTAACATTATATTCAGTTTTACACTGTATAAAATGCTAGCTATATCTAGCATTTTCCTTCAGCCTATTTTTTTTTCAAAGTTTGTCCTTCAGCCTAAAAATGAAACTTATGTCTTTCACCCTAATTTTTTTTTCATAGTTAATTTCCACTTTTCTAAACTTATATACCTTGTATTTTTATGACGTGATTATTTTACACTAATTTATTATGGCAGAAACTATTTTATTCAATTATATATACATACATACATACATATATATATATATATATGTATGTATGTATATATATATGTATATATATATATATTCATATACGTATTTCTTCAAAAAAATTATTCATATACCTATATTAATATCCAATTTTGATATATTATGCAAGCACGTATTTAAAACAATTACAGTGCAAACAAAATAAGCTTATGTGTCCGTTGCAATATAATCCCAGCATTTATATATAGGCACATTATACCCTTCACAGATTATGATGTTACACATGCACATACATATGTGTGTACGTATGGTTCATACATACATACATACATACATACATACATATGTGTGTGTGTGCACGCACACACATACATACTTATACATAAATAAATAAAACATAATTAAATAAATCTCAAACTACAATTTGTACAGTTAGAATACGTATATGGACATTGTAATAAATCATGTCATGAATAAATTATTAATTAATGACATTTAAGGCAGCAATCAATTCAAATTAAAGAGAGATAATGAAAGGTTTATCTCTCCATTTGGTGCAATTAATACTCTCAGAAACGAAAGTTTTCATTCCCTGTACATTTACTAAACGTTAGGTGTATTTGATACACTATACATTTGAAATTAAAAAGTATTTGATACACTATACATTTGAAATTAAAAAGTTCCCTTTTACTAATTTAAATAAATAATTGATTTTATTTTAAAACAAATTTAGAAATATTCTAAATAAATTAGGCTTCATATGCCCAAATAAGATCCAATAGGGTAAAAAAATTTGAAATTCACTTATTACTTCCATTATGGGCTAGCCCAGTTCCTTCAAAGGTGTAGGAACCCAATAGCCTATGCGGCCCAATTTAGTCATATTATGGCTAACTAATTAAGCTTTCCTACTTAGTACAGTGTTCAGAAAGATAATGTCTAGGATTGGAATTGGGTAATCAAGTACTTTGTTCTACCTAGTTACCAGCCTAGCCTGAAAGGTGATGTAAGCCTAAAGGTTGCACCTAATAGAAAAGGCCCAACTTGAATTGGGCCTTGGGCTAATTTTCAAAATGTTTCAAAAATTAAAGTTAAACTTTTTAAATTTAAATGTTAAATTTAAAATTAAATATGTTTATTATAAAAGTTATAATATTGCATAATTTTTCAAAATGTTCGAAAAATAATTCACATTAATTTTAAATTTTAAATTTATTAACAAGATTAACAGTTAATTAATTAATGACATGTGCGTGTATTACATTTTGAGATATATGTTATGTTGTTTTTAAATTGTTTAAAATAACATAAGTATACAAGTATGTATGTGAACTAAAATTTGAAATTAATATAATTTAACTAAAATAGTTTAATGAAATAAATTAATTAAAGGTTAATTAATTAAAACATATATATAAGATATATATGTTATACTATAAAGGTTATAACATACACTATAAAGGTTATAGTAGATATGTCCAATATAAAAGTTATATTGGAATACTAATATAAAATTAATTAAAGAGTTAATTAATTAAAATTAAATAAATATGATTTAGTTAATGTAATATTATACATAAACTATTTTATATATAATAATAAAACTTATATAATATAAATGTATAATTAAAGGTGGAACATTAAAGAAATCCTTAATAGACTTAAGGAATAAATACATACATATATGTATTTTTTAGTGTGATTTAAGATGTGGCTGACATATGAATCATGATAGTATTTCATAAGAAATACATTATTTCATTAGTCAATATCGCTCGATATAAAAATTAACAATTTATTATTACAATTTTTGATACTTAATGCAAGTATACCTACCAATAGAAATGTTTATCAATTGTGCATTTAATAGGATTGATAAAATATTTATCAATTTAGATATAAAAATGAGATGAAGATTGACAAATAGAAATATCACATATACCTACCAATAAAAGATTATTGCGTATTAACGTTTAAATACCCATGCAAGTGCCCGATATTACAACTGTTAAATACATTCATATTTTGGACACTTACACATTTATTTGGTCTAGACCGTGTATTACATTCTACGAGTTTCGAACTCTAAAAGCAATATAAGACTATGGATATTTCATCCACATACAATCACATATAAATGCTATATGGTGAATGGTTAGAGTTCGTAATATAAAATATTTCGATGAAATTAGTTCACCCGAAAATTCAAATAAACCTTAGTGCAAGATCAAATATTCAATTTAATTAATTATGAAAGGATTATATTGTGTTACCTATAATACTAGACAAAAACTACATATAAATTCAAGAACTCGATCACTGAAATGTCAGTTTGATCAGTTTACGCAAAGCGCGACATATTTGATATTCTTAAAATTTAAGGATAATCGAATGCGCTTTTGTAAAAGGTTCATTAGGATATGTAGTAAGGATTCTTTTGAATGGTTTGACCGTTTAGAAAGAAAAAAACGAATGTACAGGAGTAGATGTGATTTAAGGTATAATTGGGACAAAGAGAGTGAACAGTCACTTCTGGTTCATAAAGAAACATTGAAAACGAGAATTGTAGTAATAATGATTGATAATTAATGTTGGAATAAGAAATATGATTTCTATTTCGAAATATATTTTCACACAGAAAATTATTTTCTATGATATTTGTTTCTCTTAAGTTCAAGATATTTGATCGATGAACTCTCCACAGTAAACTAATCATAGTATGTGAAATAAATAAATTTATGTTAAGTGAATAATGGACCTTCGAATTTAGTACGCTATTATAGTAAAGATGGAAATAGTGGGAGAGTAACATATAACACATATTGATTGCATTATATCATGATTTTTTCTTCATAAAACGTACCGAACATTATTTATGAAATAATGATTATTTTCGGTATCGACTAAGAAATAGACATAGCTCTATTTCAATATGACTATTATGGACATTGTTATGAAATAAAACTATAGTGTGGTATTTGTATTTATACAAAAATACAAAAGTATCAAATATTTTGGAATTATAAAAGAATCCATAGTTTTGAGAAAATAATTTTGTTTTATGATTTTGAATCATGTGATACTTGTTAATTATATCTCAAACAATTAAAGGCTATGCACCCATTCAATCAGAGCATCATAAGAGTTGATGAACTCTTTGAATTGATTCATATTAATGTATGCAATCATAAGTCCATTAATACAAAATCGGTTCCAAATACTTCGTCATATTCACCGATAAGTTATTACAGAGAGGGGCATGTGTATTTGATACACATGTAATATGCAGAGTATAAAACAGAAGTAAATAAAATAACATGCAATAGAAATGATTCGATTTGATCGAATGAGTGAGTATATTGGAAATGATTCCAAATGTACCTAAAAATGAATAAAGATTCAATCTTATAAGTCACTCCTTCATGTGAACATAACGATGCATCGATTAAGATTATATCAACTTCGTTGGACAATGTATGATTAATTGTGAGTGCAGTTAAGTTAGTTTCATTCTATAAGGTCATGTACTTAAGAATAGTACACAAATTTATTATTATTTCATCTAAATAATAGTTTACAAAATCATACAAGATAAGGGTTTATAAGAAACTCCAATATATCCTAAGTCAAGGTGTTGGCAGGTTGTGTGAGTCGAAAGATTACACGTAATAATTGTTCATGAGGTATCTTGTATGAATATCTCCAAAATGATTTTGGGAAAGACTATCATTGGATGACATTTACGTTTTGAACATAAGTTTTGTATACTAAAATCAAATCAGTGTTATAAATAAAGAAATTCATAAAATGTTTATGAATACTTGTTCTATTGTATTGAGAAATAATTGTTGCGTCAACAAATACCAATTTTATTGTGAAGGAATTTCTTTGAGGAATTATTGGTAGTAAAATGGAATAGGATACGATCCATAGATAGAACTGATTAGATGAGATAAATGAAATTAACTAACCTATGCAAACACATCAACTAACCTATGCAAACACATCACATTAGATTGTCTAATAAGTATTCTCGCACATTGAAGAGAAACTATGAGTTTCTTATCAATGTCGAAAATATAGAATCCTCTGTTGTTTGATTAAATCATTAATATCGTTGACTCAATAAAATGGTATGATGCCCAAATCCGGAAGAATTCCAGTACGTTATCAAAGTATGATTCTGGTAGTCGTAACCGAAGGCATGTGATCCATCAGCCACATTTGTGTCTTTATAAACAAGACTAATGCAGTTGGAACTTAATGAGCAACGTTGATAAGAATATCCTCATAAATTTTAATTGTTGAAATTAGCGTAATAGATTTATTATTCAACGTACTCAAGTTATTTCAGATTTACTCATAAAATTTTCACTTGATAAGACCTAGTGTTTTGGTGTGTTGAAATAGAAAATTCTAAACAATGGTTTAGAATAGTCTATTTGCACATAACAAGCATAGTGTCTCCAAGTCAGTGGAAGCGATATAGAGGTTGTGAGTTTTTGAATATGATCTAAGAAATGATACAAAAGTATCATTTTATAAGCATTAGAATTGAATATGTATTTTGATAAAAATATCAAATAGCTTGATTTTCAATCAAAGTGCAGAGGAAGCATGTGTTCACCAAGAAGAATGTTAAAAGGTTTGATATTTCTAAACTATATGTAAATAATACGTTGTTGAATTTAACGACGTACTTCTGTTAAATCAACCTTAGTTATTTTAATACTCAATTTGGATTGTAAATGATGTCTTTATAGTGAGTATAGAAGATATTAGGAATGTCTCAAATTGATATGTAAAGGCACCTTATTAAATTGTTTAATATGGAACATGTGAGATGAGTACCTAATGCATTTGTAATAGGAATTATCATACATTTTATACTGTCTACAATATCGTGATTTGTTTATGTATTTGATACCAGAAACAAATATCAAATCCAAATGGATATCACTAAATGGTTATTTGAAGTGTTCTCGCGTATTTATGAAATACTAAGAATTGTTTATAGAAACAAAAATTCCTTATGAAGAAGTGTACAGACTCAAACATTATAGTAATATTGAATATAATATGTCAATAATAAATTCAAGTTTAGAATCTTTAAGTTGGAAATGTTCCAAATGAAAGATTGTGGCTAATTCAATAAAAAATGCTAAGTATATCGCCTTGAATAGCGCTGCAATTAAAGCGTGTGTGTGTGTGTAAATGCACAAATTTATAACTGAGTCGATTCCAAATGTTGAGAATCCCTACGATAACAATGTCACGATATAGATCATATACAGAACTTAGAGCTCACTGGAAGGAGAGACATACTTAGAATTGTTCCATTTGATAAAACAGTTTATCGCCATCGAAGAGAGTTGATTGACAGAGTAGAAAATTAAAATATAATAGCAAACCCGTTCACTAAGGGACCGACCCAATTGGTTTAAGTAAATTGATTAGAAAAGTAGGAATAAGATTTAATAATTGACCTTAAGTGCAAGTGGGAGATTAGAGTTTGGGGTATTCTCTATGGGTAATTATGTAATTTGTTACGTATATATAACTTGTTGACTAATCTTATTCGAAATAAAGGTGTTTCCTTTTTATTATATACTTGATATTATGTAGTTATATTAATTAATTAAAAGTATATTCAATAGAAAATTTATAATAATAGTTGCAAAGTGTTGTAGCCATGAGTAATTTACACAATAAAAATATGCATGCCATTTTAAATGTTCATAGTCAAGATGCATCGAGACTGGGTATTGATGTATCCATTGAAACTAGAGTAGTAACCCTCTCCAAATGTTGGACATTATATTACTCATGACTGTTGGGGGCATCTAGGGATTAGTATTGATAGTTATTAGATAACTATAGAATGACTTATTCGATCGAATCATGTTGGTTAACATAACTAAGGCCAAACAGAAAATATCGATGTAATAATTTACATGGTTCTTTCAACTTGAGAATATTATAAATCTTCAATATGAAAGCTCCGCTTTGATTATAGTCAAATCATGGAATGACATCTATCGAGTGGTTATAGTTGGGTCAAGCGGAAGTATTGAAAGTGAAGCTATATTCGAGAGAGGATTCGTCTCCTCAATTATATGGGGTTAGTATCACTGTCAAATTAAGTCAACCCGAAGTCAAAATCTTTGGTCAGGGTAGTTCGGTTAATTTTTATTATTGGACCAAGAAATTTGTGCTTGGACTATAGAGTTGAATGTGGACGATGTTGGAAATTTTGACCATTCCAAATTCGATAAGTACAAAGTATTATAGTTTTGACGAAGAGAATTGGTGTAAATTGTGACAATTAGTTAACGCTTATTAAATTAAAATAAGATTTTTTTTGAAAATGAGTAAGCGATAAATTTGGCCATAATGTCACATTACCTGCTAAGTGAAGTGCGAATATTAATGTTCAAATAGTTCGACGTTAATCGCTGACTGAATTTACACACAAGAGTCACACAACTGAATAGATGGATTATCTTAAGGCTAAATGATTTAATTAGTTTATAATTGTTGTAAATTGATTAAATTAATTAATATTTGTGAAATATAAATTATAAAATTTGGATATGGTTTGAGAAATAAATTTGTTGCATATATTTATAAAAAGTTATAAACAAGTTAATCGATATGAGATATCGACAACAAATTTAGTTGAATATAATTATGTATGTTTAAATTAGGTTAAATGTACTGACAATCTATGAATTTTAGCGGTGAAGGTTGTTGGTTTTGGTAGAGGAAGGGGGCAGCTACTATGCATGAGATTAGGGTTTTGAGATGTGTGGTTGAAATCATTATTTGCTCTTTTATCATACCCATGTAAAAGCTAATCTCAAAACCCTAGTCAAAGGCTAATTCATTTTTGAACCGCCATTTTCCTCTTCTTCCTCCTCATTTTAATGCAGCAACTCTCCTCTAAAATCATCCCAAATATTCTCAAATCCAATTTAAATAAAAATAAAAATACTAATATGTAGAATAATATCTCCAATCCCCAATTAGCAATCTGATGGATTAGGAATTGTTCTTAGAAGAGAATTCATCATTCAACGTGGACTCAAAGGCTTCACTAGGAGGTGAACTTTTATTTATTATTATTGTTTTGATTTTAAGTTTACCATATGAATATTGATTTACATCCAAATCACTTGTTTGTATTCAGATCTGTTTATTGTTACAATTAGACTGATTACATGCTTGTTGTAATATTTTATTTATTGGTTTATTTTTTATTATTTTTTCTAAAAGAAATTTAATTTTGATTTATATTAATATTAATAAATAGATCTAGCTTAAATATGTATGTGTATATATATATATTTGTAAATTGTCTATATGTATAATTATATATATATATATATATATATATATATATATGTTTATATCTTGTATATATTTGATCGAAAAATTTGATTATGATGTTATATACCTATTGTGAATCGAAAAATATAAAATTATTTTACTAAACGTGTGTATACATATTTTATTATTATTTAATGATTTTTTGAATTGTTTATTATGTAAAAAATAATTAATTGTTCAAAATTCCAATTTTATATTTTTTACAACATGTAAGATGCTTATTGTAAAATATTAAGTGATTTTAGACTTAATTTATTATTTTTTAAAATTAATTTTCTTTCATCCTACAATTAATTATTTAATCAAAAATATAAATTCAATCGATAAAATTCTAGAAATTTTTTAAAGGTATTAGATATTTCACAAATACTTCAAAATATTTTTGTTTTCAAACCACGGTTAATTATTTTATTACAAATATAATTTCAGTTGAGAAAATTCTGTAAAATTTTCCTAAGCCTAAAATATTTCTAATCTACCTATTGAAAAAGTTTCATAATTTTTCAACTTGATTTAATATTTTTTAGAATTAATTTTATTAAAGGCTATTATCAACTATTTAATAAAAAATATTAATTTTAATAAAAAATATTCCCTAAATTAATATTAAGCCCAAAATATATTTGTAGATTTTCTACTATTATAAAACTTATATTTTTATCATGTGATTATTTTACATCAATTAACTATGGCAGAAACTATTTTATTCAATGATTTATATATATATATATTATATTTATATACGTATATTAATATCCTATTTTGACATATTATACAAGCACATATTTGAACAAATTACAGTACACACAAAATGAGCTAATGTGTCCGTTGCAATGTAAGTCACAACATTTATATACGGACACATTATACCCTTTACGGATTATGGTGTTACACATGCACGCTCACATATAAGTTTATATATATTTATTGTATAAATAAATAAAAATTAAATAAATCTCAAACTACAATTTGTACATTTAGAATACATATTGACATAGTAATAAATCTTGTCATGAATAAATTATTAATTAATAACATTTAAATGTACCGATCCGTCCAAATCAAAGAGAGAAAATAAAAGGTTTCTCTCTTCATTTGATGCAATTAATACTCTTAATTAATTCTTATTTTAGGAAAAGAAACGAAATATTTCATTCCCTATACATTAACCATATCTTAGGTGTATTTGATACGCTATACATTTGAAATTAAAAACTTCCCTTCAACTAATTTAAATAAAATAAATGATTTTATTTTAAAAAAAAATAGAAATGTTCTAAATACATTAGGGTTCATAGGCCCAACTAAGATCCAATAGGGTAATATTTTTTTAAAATTCACTCATTTCTTCCGCTATGGGCAGGTCCAATTCTTTCATCTTTCGAAAAAGTCAAAGTAGCCATTTTTTACAGAAAAATTCGTATTAGAGAAATAACAGTTTGAAGTGTCTTTTCAAAATAATTCAAAAATGCATTGAAAATGCACTAACCATTCGATTGAGAAATTAACCAGTTATTTGGTAAGTCGACGGGTAAATTTCTAGTTGACTCCTTGGCTTGCAATATACAATAATGTGTATTTCCATGTTATGTTTATCTACGTGTAGTGTTTATATGTTTGAGTCACATGTGAGACTTCACATATTTGAACTACGATACTAACACATGACAAATGATATCTTATTATAAAATATCTTCATTTTGAGCTCTTGGTAAGACAGCCTTCATTTGATCTATATTTCCATTCGATCTTCGTGTGCCCCTTGTATCATTATGTACTTTTTGTGCTTGTGCCATTGCATATTTGTTTCTTTTTGATGATCATGTTCATTTTGACTTGTCGATCCATATTTTTGTAGCTCTTGAAGTGCATTCGATTCATCTAGCTCTCTCCTTGATTCTTTGAGTATTAGATCATTACTCCTGCATAGTATTATATACTAGATATACATAACGATATAGTTGTCACCATTAAAACATGACAGACAGGTAACTAACAACTTTAACAAATGCATCTTTACTGTAACGAAATATTAAAGTAGGAGCTCATAACCTGTTCTTAATAGCTAATTTTATTTTCTTTAACAAATTTGGTAAAAGGATACAAAAAATGAAAAAAAATTATAGATAGTTTTCTTCAAAAATTAACCGAAATATTGTTAAGGTAATATGTTTTATACTTTTAGAGGCGACATCATTTTTCACATATTTGTTTAAGCTTGAAGGTCAATATGATATATTATCGAACATGGTTATAGTGTTTATCTTAAATGTATAACAATCAGTAGATTGTAAATACCATACCATGTTGATGTTTTAATGTTCATAGAAAAATTACTAGTGTAACAACCCGAAATTTTGATCGTTTAATTTTAAAAATTAATTTATTTTTAAATGTTGAATTTGAATTATTAATTGATTTTGAATATGGAAGAATCGATGAAATAGTTTAAAATTTCAAATATAGCGATTAACGGATGTAATAAATGGCAAAATTAATATTTGAAATTGGGCAAATATGGGAATCTGGAGTTAAATGTGAATAGAAATGATTTCTAAGTTGATTTAAAACTCTATTTGAATTAAAGTGATGGTAATAGACTTTGAATGGAATTAAAAGTCGATAAATTTAAAGTTGAAATTTTATATATTAATTTAATAGTGGAATTTAATATGTAGAAATAGTGTAAATAACTGAAATTTTTATTTAACATAAATCAAAATGATTTCTAATATGGATATAAACTATATTTGAAATATAATAGAGTTAGTAAGATTTAAAAATTTTAATTTTAAACGATTTCGATAATTTTGAAAATCGCTCGATTTAATCGACGTGTTAAATTAGCCTTCCGGGGCACAGTCTCGAAATTAGACGAAACCAGTTCCATTGTATCCATAATAGTGTATTATTATCGAATTTCAAATTTCGTAGCGTTTGAAGTTGTCGTTTGGTCGTACAGAATAGAAATGCTTTAAATTAAATATCGAAAATTTAATATTCTAATTCGATTCAAAAAATTATCTTCCACATACGATCGAGTTATGCCCTGAAACATGTTCCATTGTGTTCGGAATAGGGGTAAAACATTATAAACGCTAGGCGGCACGTTTCGTTTGGAGTGCGTTTGGAGTGCCCTGAAACATGTTCCATTGTGTTCGGGTGTTGTCTCTTCTCAAGGTGGTCTTAATTCGCTTTCGCGGCCTCCGGATAAGGGAGCGAATTCAGCAATTCTCCATCGGGATGTTGAGAAGGATAGGGTTTTGGGTCATATAGGTTCCAGCAATAGTGATTTACAAAAGCATTCAGAGCTATCGGATAAAGAGGACGGAGGCTTGAATAGATCGCATAATACTGCAATCAATAATCAATCGCAATCAATATGGAATAGGAATAATTATTCTCTAATCAATGATAGATATGGTGCTCAAATAAATCATAATAAGAAAAATCTTCCTGAGGCGAGCTTTAATTCAAAACAAAATGATAAATTATGGAATAGTAGTAAACCTTATGGAGAAAGAACGTTAGATTGGAACAAAATCAAAAATGGTTTAGATGCAGGACAAAATAAAGATTAGAGAAACGCTGCTGATGGTGGTATTGGAGGGGCAGAAGAATCAGTGAATTTAACATTTAAACAACCATTGATTATCAACCAGAAGAAAAAGGCAGTAATTGATTTTGAAATGAATAAAAGAGTTGCTGATAAATGGAAAAATTCGATCATTTTTTATGTTTATGGAGCGAGATCATATCATACTCATTTGAAAGCTTATATTGAACGAATTTGGAAGCCTAAAAAACAATTTAATTTACTGGCTCGGGATAATGGTTTTTTTATCATCAGGTTCTTAGACGCTTCGGACTGTGAAAATGTGTTGAAGGGGGGTCCTTATTTGTTTGACAACCGAATAATTATTCTCAAGAAGTGGCAGGCAGGTATGAGATTTAGTAGAGATTTATTATCGACATTACCGATATGGGTGAAGTTTCATAACTTGGAACTGGATTTATGGGATAAAGAAGCATTAAGTGCTATTGCTAGTGTTTTGGGTAAACCAATAAAAATGGATAAAATTACTACGGATGAGTCCAGGATTGCTTATGCCAAAGTGCTAGTCGAAATGTCAGCTGAAGAAGGCTTTCCTAATCATGTTGATGTGGTGATGCATAATGGAGAAGAGCTACAAGTCCCAGTAAAATACGATTATAAACCAATATTTTGCAAGGGTTGTAAAATATTTGGACATTCTTCTGAATTATGTAAAATCAAAACTGCAGGTAAATGGATTCCAAAAAATAAGAATTCTGAAAATGTTAACTTGATCGTTGTAAATGAAGAAGCAAGTAATAGTGAAACTGATCGAATAATCAATGAAAATATGACTCAGAAAATTAGTAATGGAATTGATTCAGATCCAGTTCAGGGTAATAATGACAAAATCAGTGATACTGTATCGGATTTAGAACAACAAGATACAGGAAACATTATACAAAGTCCAAATACAAACATTAATAACGTTCAACATTCGAACATTAGGTTTTCTAACAATCAGTTCAATGTATTGGAGGTGGTCCCTAATCCCATCCAAGCTATGATTGAGACAACAAATTCTGGAACAGACATAAATGTTAGTCAGTATAAATCTTCAAATACATGGGCAGAAAAGCCATCAAGTCAGGATATTTCTCAACCAGGAGAAGGCAAAGAATCTGCAACAAAAACAACAGAAGAGAAGGTAATATACTACCATTTTAGCAACATAAATGAGAATCAGCAAACTCGAGAACTAGAGGAAATGCCTGTTCAATCCGTAAACTCTGAGGATGAACTTGTTGAAGAACTGTCGAATTCTGATGAGGAATTATTAAGCCACATTGCAGTAGAAGATAAACTCATCTCGAAGCAAGTCCCTGTGATGAATATAAAACATTTTGTTGAGGTAAACAAGTTATTCAATGATGAAATTGATGAATTAAACAATAAAAAGAACCATAAGAAAAGTAGCGATGTAAATCATACTAAAAATGCTCCTCCTAAAAGGCAAACAAGGAGCCATTCTAAATCCAAATGACCATAGTTGCCTGGAATGTCAGAGGATTAAATACTGCTGATAAACAACAAGCAGTGTTTAAATTCCTAAAATCTCACAAATCAACATTGGTTGGTTTGCTTGAGAATAAACTGAGTAATGAGGCCATTGTGAAGCTTAAATATAAAATAAATAGCAGCTGGTCTTTTGTGGACAATAACATATGCTCATGTAAAGGTAGAATTCTTGTTATTTGGAATAATGCAACCTGGCAGGTTGAACCAACTCATATGTCGTCACAACATATTTCTCTGAATCTAGTGAATGCAGGAGGTCTAAATATGAAAATAACTTTTGTTTATGCTAGTAATTTTCTTAAAGACAGAGAACACTTATGGGGAATTCTGTCTCAGGAAGCTAATTATAATGATACTCCCTGGTGTCTGATTGGTGATTTTAACAATATATTATCTTCTACTGATAAAAAAGGGGATAATGCAGTTCCATTCAGTCAAATTGAAAGTTTTAAAAATTGTGTGGATAAATCTGGTTTGACAGAATTACCTATTCAGGGTTTCAAATTTACATGGAGGAAAAGGGGAGTAGCTACCAAAATTGATAAAATCCTATGCAATGATCTCTTAATACACAAATTTCCTAATCTATCATGTTTTGGAGTCTCAAATCCAATCAGTGATCATATCCCTTTATGCCTTAAATTATTGGAAATCCATAATTCTTCAGTAGGAAAACCTTTTAGATATGTGAATTCTTGGCACTTACTAGATGGCTATGGAGAATGCTTCACAAATGCTTTTAAGTTGAAAGTTGAGGGATCTCATCTCCATGTTTTTAGACAAAAGTTGAAAATGTGTAAAATGTATTTAAAAGCATGGAATTATAGTAGAAATTTGGATGGAAGCATTTTGAAAGAGATGCAACAGGAATATGAATCAGCTCTTAACACTGTTGATAACAACCCAGAAAATGACTTAGCTTTTGAAAATTTATTGACAGCGTGTAAAAAATGGAAGGAGCAAAATAATATTGAATTTCAAAATATTAATCAAAAAGCGAAAGTGGAATGGCTAACAGAAGGAGATGAATGCACTAGATTTTTTCATTCTAAAATGACCATGAGGAGGCACACTTCAAACTTGAATTCCATTATTACTAAAGAAGGTAAACTAGCTCATGATCCTATAACTATTGAAAATGAAGCTATTTCATATTTCACTCAAATTTTTAATGGAGATGATATGAATACAACTTTTCCAGAAGTGAACTGCATATATTGTATTAATGATGAAGGGAGAAAACACTTATCTGACGGAGTTAGTTCTGAGGAAGTATACACTGCAATAAACTCCATGTCTGATAATAGCAGTCCAGGGCCTGATGGATTCTCTGCAAAATTTTACAAAATACACTGGAAAGAGTTAGAATGCAGTTTGACTAATTTGATAAATCAGGTATTCTCCACAGGCAAACTAGATAAAGGCATAAATCATACATTTATTACCCTTGTGCCAAAAATTAACAACCCATTGTCACTTGCTGGTTATAGGCCAATATCATGCTGTAATGTTATTTACAAAATTATTGCCAAAGTTATCTGCAACAGAATAAAACCTTTTCTCAGTTTTTTAATTTCTGAAGCTCAATCTGCGTTTATTCCGGGAAGAGTAATTTCTGAAAACATTCTACTTGCGCATGAACAAGTAAGATTATTTAATAGAAAAGGAGCTGGTAAGTTATGTCTGAAATTAGATTTACATAAAGCATATGATATGGTAAACAGAAAATTCATATGTCATATGCTTAAAAAGATGGGGTTCCCTGAAAAATTGGTAAAATTAATATTCAATTGCATAAGTTCCCCTACATTCTCTATTATGATCAACGGTTACCCTAAAGGTTTTATTACCAGCAACAGGGGCATTAGACAAGGAGATCCTTTATCCCCATATCTGTTTTGTGTGGCTATGGAATATTTCTCGATTTTGATGATGAAAGCATACAAAATTAAAGACATTTCTCCTCCTTTTAACATAGAACCAACAATCACTCACCTTTTATATGCTGATGACTTGCTGATTTTCATTCGGGCATCTATGAAAAGCGTCAAGGTAATTAGAAAGTGCTTAAAGAATCTCAATAAATTTATGGGTCTGAATGTCAATAATAATAAATCAAAACTGTATTTCAGTAAAGGCACAGACAATAAGCAAGAAATCATGAATATCCTGAAAATGCAAGAAAGTAAGCTTCCTGTTAAATATTTAGGTGTGCCTCTGTCTCATAACTACCTTCATTTTTCTGATTGTGGAGCCGTTTTTGATAATGTTAACAAAAGATTAAATGGATGGGATTGCAAACTATTATCCATGTCGGTAGAATAGAATTGATTCATTCAGTTATCACCCCTATGATTATGTATTGGATGATGGTCTATCAATTGCCTATGGCTACTATTGAGAAACTTAATAAAATATGTGCTAATTTTATTTGGAATGGTAGAAGTCACAAAATTGCTTGGAATACACTTTGTCGTCCTAAATCAGAAGGAGGTATTGGATTGAGGAATTTTATAGATATCAGGAAAGCAGCTAGTCTTAAGCTTCTGTGGCAACTTATAAACTCTAAAAATTTATGGGCTCGCTGGATGTACAAAAGATACTGCAATAACAAACACTTTTGGACGATGAATATTGACAACAACTCCTCTTGTACTTGGAAATCTATTCTCAAACACAGACAATTTGCTTGTAATAATATTACCAGAGTCATTGTCAATGGAAGTAACACATTGTTATGGCATGACCCTTGGATTAATAGTGAAAGCATGGTTTCAATTCTTGGATGGGATAGCTTACAGCTCTATGGACATGCTAATGATACTGTGTCTTCTATAATTCATGATGGTAACTTTAAATTGGAATTAGTTCCTTTTACGAGACAATTACACAATCAAATTTTGAATATCAAAATAGATAACTCGGCAAATGAGGATTACTGGAAATGGATTGGGGAAAGTAAAGGGTTCAGTTTCAAATCTGCATGGGATGCGGCTAGAATTCACTATCCTACTGAAGAATGGGGCAAAATTATCTGGAATAAATGCAATAATCCTAGAATGGCATTAACTGCGTATAAAGCCATTTTAAATCGGCTGCCGACTAGAGATAGATTACTGGAATGGGGCTATAACTCAGACATGAATTGTTTACTATGCAACCAATATCCTGAAAACAATTCACACTTATTTTTTGCATGCTCTTACTCGGCATATCTATGGCAAACATGCTGTAATAAGTTGGAATTACCTCAGCCGAGCTTGATGTTTATAGAAGAAGGAATTCAACTCCTCCTCTTGTTCTATTCTGCATGCAGGCTTAGCGTATGCGAGTTTATCAACTACCATTTACCACATCTGGCAAGAACGCAACAGTAGACTTCATGAAAACCGCAAAATGGAGAGGCAGTATCAGTGGAAGTTAATTGAATTGGACTTGAAAATGCTGGGGAACAACAAATTGAAGAAGAAAAGAGAGATCTCGAATAGATGTAAGAGGATTTTGGATCGATGGGGTGTAAATCTATTGGGAGATTGATTCGTCAGTGGATGGTTATTGAAGTAGCAGTGAAGTTTTGGTTTGATTGTTTGGCTGTATTTTGTTTTGAGTGGGTGTGAGCTGTGATGTCGCCATGTGATGTAAATGTTTAGTCCCTTTCTGGTTGTGTTTGGGGCGGTTATGTACATTGTATTATAACTAAGGCTTTGTTAATATGTTGTTAATAAAGCGCCGCACTCTTTTTCCCTGTCCTATATTCACGCTGGATATAGGTTCAGGTTTTTAATGAGGCGGTTTACCTTTTCCAAAAAAAAAATTATATATATATGCCCGTAAACGATGGAACCCTAGGTCAATGTGTACAGCCGCCAATTTATATTCAATGGCCAAAATTCAATGATCCTTCTCCCTCTAATCCTCTCAATCCAAGTGATATCAGGCTTCTTCATCAACTGGAAGATCGAAGAGCATAGTGAGCTAAAGACATCCGACGGTGGATTTTCGATGTAAATGCCAAAATTCACCGAAATATGGCGATGAAAGGGTCGTGTTCGAGCATTTTTTCAAGGTGGATACGAAGCCGAGCTCGTCGAGCTTGCCTGCGGTGGCGCGTGGCGGAAGGGGCTGTGAGGTGGTGTTCATCGATTGCGTTCTAGAAGGTCGACGGAGGTACGACGATCGATTAAAAATCACGACTTGGGTTTTTCGTTCAAAATGGGAACGAGAAGGAAGAACCCAGGAGGAGCGGCCTTGATTCCGGAAGCAGATCGAACGGCCCTGATTCGTTTAGGGTAAAAAAAGAAATTTATTTATATAATTTATATTAAAAAAAACTTATGTAATCTTTAAAAACCCGTATCTTTGTTATACGGGTCAGAATTGGAAGAAATTGGCGGCGTTGGAATGGTAGCGACGGATACTGCACGTTGGAATAGATCTGAGGACGTTTGGAGCAAGTTAAAATTTTAGGTTAAGTCGAACGTGTTCAATTCAATATAAAATTGGAACATTTGGCGAATTAAAAACTCAAGGTGAGTTATTCTCACTTAATTTTGGACTGCTGGTGTTAGTTTTAAATAGTTAAAATTAATAATCAATTGATTGGTTAAACTGATACATTTTTATCAGTTGAATGTGATATGATATATAGTAGTGTGTGTGTGTGTGTGTATTGGAGTGATTGATATTCCTACATATATATAGCGGATGAGACCCTATGCACCCCGTATTATAACGAATGGCCCTATATACCGCGATATTCCACCTTGAAGCAGAATTGTTGTTTTTATATTGTATTAACATCTGTGGATGCAGAGAAGCAGGTTGAGGGATCCAACTGGATTCCTTAAAAATGTTGAATTTAATTTCATATATGGTGACATATGTTTTGTTGGAATAATCTATGACAGGTTATTGTGTGCTTTAAATTGATTGAATGCTATGAGAGTTTTAGCCTGGATTTTGGTATTTTTAAATACCAATAAAATATGTTTTTGAATTGATAAAGAATTGTAAATAGGGATTTTGAAGTAAAATATTTACATAGGGTTTTGGATAAACTAACTGGATAGAATAAAAGGTTTGAAGTTGAATTTAACTATTTCAGGATATTGTGAACATCTATTTTGGAATGAAATATATATAAAAGGATTTTTAAATAATAAATCCTTAAGCAGTACTTGTTTAAATGTGAAAGGTTTTAAAAATCGATATTTTTATAGATTGGAAGGATAGAAGTGAAATTGAAAATAAGTATAAAATTGGTTATACTAGAAATCAAATAAGATTTCCAAATCTACGAAATAAAATTAGAATTGAGAAATTGAGCTTGTTTTAAAAAGATGATTTTTAATTATTAACTTGGTAACTTTAAAAGCGTTAAAAATATTCTGAAATCTAGCTATTTAATTATTTTAAATTGTTTGAAGTATATATAATTATAAATTAGTTATCTTATAATGATTGTTAAAGATTTATTATTATTTTAAGAATTAGTCTTGTTGTTTAAAAGATAAATCATTAAATATGGCTTATATAATAACTTTTATTTAAGTATATTTTCCTAGATTAAACTTGGAAATTTATTTAGAAACTTATAAGCATTATTTTGAGAAAATTATTAAATAAAGTTTTTGGGAAGTAATGGTACACTCGCATGGCGTAATCAAAGGCAGTGAGCGCCTGCAGTTAAGTCTTGGATTTCTCTGGGATATAGACGTAACCATTGAGCTGTGTATCCATGGTTTAATACCACAGTGGTACTTTCCATATTATTTTAAAAGGGTTTTCAAATATTTTTGAAAAAGGATAATTTGTGAATATACTGAATTCAATAAGATAAGTACATACCTTCAGATAAAGAGAGCTAAATTATTTAGAATTTAATTAAAAGAGATTTAGTGTTTTCAGTGGTAAAAGGAAATGTTTGGTTGAATGATTGTTTATTTGATAGTTAAATAACCGACTATCAAATCTAGACCCAAATATAATTTTAGGAATATCTAGAAGAAGCACGAGAATTATATGGTACAATTATCGTTCGAGGTGCTACACTGTATGTATAAACTCGTTTCGTTCTTTAAGGATGTTGATAAGGAAGTCCGTCCACTAACGGTTAGGAGGTGGTCTCCGATCTTATTTTCATCTGTTTATTTCCTAAAGAACCGGGGTTGAGTTTATCGAAAATATCGGAAGTTGTTTCGAAGAGACCATGATCGGGTAAGTTATTCGAAAACCACTTTGATCCAACGAGTACATTTTCAAAAATGAAGACAAGAGCATGGAGTCGAAGATGGAGTAGTGAAGAGTAAGGGCTAATCGCTACTAATCCTGAGGGTGATTCCAAAATGAATGTAGTAGGAATAGTGCCTTCGGTTCTGTTCGGACCCAGAACGGACTTGTATGGATGCTATCAGTACATTGTCATTGGAGGATATTGAGCTATCTAAGTGAAATTTCCTTGAAAAGGTAATCGTAGCATTTAGCCTCATCAACAGGGAATGACTGAAAAGCAGGGGAGATGCAACAAGGCTTAGTGGGTAGCACCCAATTAGGGTATGTTTATCACCTTTCCAGATACCACCGGATATTATTACTATGATTCATGGAAGGAGCTCGGAAAAAGGTGGAAACACTCGGGGTGATAGCGTATTCGGTCTATCAAGGTCAGGGATAGTCTGGTCTTATGTAGTAGGGGATTCCGGCATGGTCCATGATATATTGTTCTAGACATATACTGTGGCAGTTGATACCCCAGTACCTAGTCATTCATATGGACTCCATTCTCCCATACGTGCCTTTGCGGTTTTGGCTGTACATCCTAGTATGCTGGAATTTAATTGATGTAACGGTTTCAGCTATTTGAATAAGTATTTGTGCTTAGGCACTATTATAATATCAGAGGATTTGATATGAAATGTTTTTGTCATCGTAAGGTAAAATCCCATCGTGTTTATGTATGGCGTAGTCTTACGAGATACCTTTGTTTTTCAAAGAATTTTGACAACTTAATAATTCAAATTGAGTGTGTTTTTCAATGTCAATTTTCCAGACGGACTCAGGTGTTATTTTATTATAATGTTCGGGTTAGACCGAGTATTACAGGTTCAGGTTAGGATGCTATGGAGCTCAGAAGACGAGTTGAGGACCGAGACGTATTCTTGTATTTGATTTTATTCCGCTTCAGTGTTGTTGAAATTATCAGCAATTGTGAGGACATGTTGTTATAACTTTCAGGCTAGTATTTATTGATTTGTGTACTCTGATGTGAAATTGTATAATACAGTTTTGGGTTTTGTGTAAAGAACTAATTATATTGTATGTTATTTAGTCCGCTGTAATATTCTGCTTTGTTTAGTTTCTTCTTCTACCTATTTTCTTTTCCCGCAACAATCTGTCTTTCCAGCACTCGATCATTCGGCATGTTATACATAGGCCTATTTATGTCCATTTTCGAGGGTCGAAAAGTCGAATCGTCACAATTAGAAGCATTCATACCGATGTTGGATTGATTATACTTAAGAAAAAAGTCATGACCAATGTCCGATTGGAACTTCAATGAAAACTCATAATTATATTAGAAGTCATGGTATTATGTCAATAACATAGATGAATTAGATTATTAGAAGAAACAAGTTGAAAGTGAAAAATCATTGATTTAAGAGCCTACTTCAAATTTAAAATATGTTTGAATGTAGAGTTAGATAATAAACGATGTCAGTATATTGAAGGAGTAGAGGTGTACTTGATGTTTCCACTCAATTGATCATCATTATGAAATTTTCAAAAACAACGAAGGTATCATTGTACATTATTGAGATGCAATTTTTTCTTTGGTTTTCTAAGAAAAACATAACTTTTATCTTTGAGTATATCATGTTTTCTACAGGTTTTTGTTTACAATAGAACTAGTCAACCTTTCTATTTCTTATATTCTATAAAATCATTATTTTTCTACGAACCACTCCTACTTTCATTTTTGTATTTGTTCCTTCATCACATATGTAGGCATCTATTTTAAAAAGAATACTTTGTTCTACATTATAATATAACCATTTATAATAATTCATTCAAATGATAGTAATAATAAATTTCAGTGTTTTCCATAATCGAATGAATTTCCTTACACCTTTTGATCTAATTTTTATCTTTAATGAAATATCATCCAAAATATTTATATATGTATCTATAGGTATTTTGTGTTATACTGATATTAGTTTACTTAGAATTATGCTTATTACTGCATTATTCAATTTTACTTTTACATGAACATTTGTTTCAATAGAAGAGTTATTTGTTTGTTTCAAAAATTTGACCGCATAATGTTTTTGATGTATAAATTGCATGTCATATTATACTGTATGTATCAAAAAAATACAGCGTTTCAAAGTTTTCACGATGTTTTATTAATTTAGTTAGTAACGTGAGATGTCAAAAAATGTAGTGATGCAAATAATGGAGTGTTGTTTATTTGAGCCAAAATTGAAACACTCTTACACTTTGGGCATAGTTTTTTTTACAGACTTATAACACATTAGCATAACAAACTACGTGCATATTTAAATTTATACATTGAACATACAACAAACTCATATTCACTTTACATCACTTATGTTTAAAAATTAATAAGCATTATTAGTAATGCAGTGTTTACTATGTTAGAAATAACAGATAGATGAGGTTTTCTATCTTTATACAGAGTTATTTTTCTCAAAAAATGTAAAGTCATACTTTGTACACTTCGAGATTATTTAAGCGGCTCTACCAACGAAAGTTTATCCATATTATATGTGAGAAAACAAATAAAAAGATTATTGTCCATGAACATACGCTTTCAGATTCATATAATAAAGAAAAACATAAAAATGCATTATTAGACCAGGTATATGATGAACCCCGTGTGCGTAACAAGGGTTCATACTAGTAAAGATAATAGAAAACTAGCTTAATTAATTTTCTTAATTACTTTGTCAAATATTGAAATCGAGTTACTCGTACATAATAAAAAGATTACATGATAGAATTAATGATGTATATGTAATAGAGTTTATCCGTGAAACAACTAATTTATATTCCAAGAAAGAAATTATCAAAATGGAATTTATTATTTAATAGTAATTGTGGTAATCAATTGCTATTATTTAAAATTATTTCATCATAATATACATTATTATCCTATTATCAAAATTATTAATCTCATCCACGTGTGTAGCACGGATTCGTGCTAGTAAATATAACAAGATAAGGATGCACCCGTTTTACATCCAGAAAATATGAAGATTCAAGCCGTGCTTGTTTTGAAAATGAATTGCCTTTTCAATGTTTTTGTTAAACGACGTGTGAGAAAATGAGGAGTTTGAAAATTAGTTTTTGTCATATGACAAAAGTTTTCACTTTTGTACTTAAAACCATTTAGCAAATTTTGTTCATACACATACACCAAAACTAACTTAACATACACCATTATTTTACTAAGAAATTCTATTACTAAACTGCCTTTTTCCTCAATTGCATTTTGGGTCGTTTTCTTATAACTCATCGAACTAAAACGTCCAAATTGACGATATTTGATCAAATCTACACATTTTGACGAAGAAATTAATGATTTTTTATCATGAAACCTAGCCATTTAAGACAATTTTTAAAACTAACTGCTCTAACTTTAAACTATTTAGTTAGCATTATTTTCAAAAAATTGAGTTGATACCGTTGAAATTAAGAATATAACTTTTTTTTTGGTTCAAATTGAAGTTCGTTTTATTGAATTTCAACTTAATTTAATGTTCGGAATTTTTTGTTTTGTCTAAATGAGTTTTATGTTTTAAATAGGTAAGATTAATGAATACGAAAGTAAAGATGGTTTTGTAAAAAAAAAAAATTACGATGACCCGGAATTTTGGGCAATAGCAATTTGATAATCTTTATTAATAATTAAATTGATTTGATAATTTTCTTTTATGATTATCTTAATTGGCAAGTTTATTCTTTTCAAAGTTAATAAGTTGGTAAATTTTATCTTTTAAGCTAATAGAAATATTCTATTTATAATGTATATATATGTATATACATTGTAATAGGAAGTCTTTGGTTTGAATTTAACAAATAAAAACATGTTTTCAAATTTTAATATATTTTGTAATTTGAAAGTTATGATTTAATTTAACAGAAGAATAGGCACAGGGAAGAAGTTGCAAAAAAAATTAGTTTCGCGGACAACAGGTTTGTTTTTTTAGGTCTGAAGGACACTTGTTAGTATGAACAAAAAATGATAGTTGCAACTATCATTCTGTGAATTACACTAAAAAGTGTATTTCAGCCTAAAAAACACACTTCCTGTCCTTGAAAATTTTTCTTCAACTTTTTGCTTGAGCCTAAAAACCCCTTATAAAATGTTTATTGATTTAAAATTTTATTTTAGCTTAAGTTTAAATAAGAATTAATTAAAGGTTTATTTCTTTGGTTTTAAATAATTCGTTCTTTTTAATTTTAGCTTGCGTAAATGTAACTTGAATATATAAATATACATAAATTAATAAAGACATTAACTTATTAATATAAAGCATAAGAATATAATTTAATAATGGATTTTAAATACTTGTAAGATAATTATAAAAACATTTAAACATTTGTAAAATAATTAGACATATATGGACACTTGTGAGAAAATGAATACATGCAAAATACAAGTGGCTTGTTTTCTTGAAATTGAATTTTAAGTATAATATAGATGTTTTAAAGAAATTGGGTTATTCTTATTTTTCAGTTCAAAACATCTTTCTCCCTTCTTCCTAAATCTAAAATAAATCAAATTCAAAAAAGAAACTGAAATCAAATCAATTTAATTGTTAATAAAGATTATCAAATTGATATTGTTCAAAATTTCAGATCATCGCAAAAATGGTGAATGTAAAGCAATTTTTAGTGCATACTAATTTATTATATATCGTAATGCATGATTATCGATCATTGATGTACCTACAGAATTATCCAAAGCATTTTTTTTTTCCATCAACGACCGTTGGCAGTGTAACTGGGATGAGACTACACCAAGCTATGACATCCACGTAAGCTATTTGAACGGTTGAGATGTAGGGTTTCTTCTTCCCAACTTAATATAAATTTAAACCCCCAGCCTCCATCGTCACCGCAGCAAACCACTTGCTCTTCTTATTTCTTCTAATCCCGTCTCTATTTACTTCTCTATTTTGTTGCAATGATGAATTCTTTGTGCCGCAGACTGTTTATCACTGGTCGGTGATGGTAACACAATCCCTCTAAGAAGTTCTGAGCTTTTATTTTTTCTTTTCATTTTTTATGTTAATTGACTTTGGCAACAAAATTGTGGAGCGAAGTGACGATGAAATTCATGGTTTGTCAATACGCTGATTCATGTGATGTTATTCTTGAATCCCGACAGGTTCTGATCGCTCTGCAAACTATTCTTAAATCTCAGTATTCATTAAAGTTGAGATATTTAGTTACAGTTGATTGTTCTCAACTTTACCAATTTGTCATTATATGTTGCTCTTTTTCTTTAAAGCGTTCCTACTCTATTAATAAGTAATTTTAGATCGAACTTATACGACGCAGTTCTGTCCTGATCTGATTTTGAGCATTAGAACAAAAAATGACTTAGTCTGATTTTTGGGCTTAGGTAAGGTAGACGCGGATAATCTTTACTCTATAAAACTTCTGTTTTCAATTTGATATGATAATTGTTGAGTGAAATGACGATAAGAATTCATGGCCTGTCAATCCACCGATTGCTATGATGTTATTCATGCATCCTAACAGGTTCCTATCACACTTCATGAAAAATCTTATAATCACATTGATATGGAATAGCTAACTTGTTATCCTCACCCAGTCGTTCAGTCTACCTAACTGTTTTTATATTAAAAAGTTAAGAACATTCAACCTAGTTGTTCAATGTGATAAAAAGGGTCAAACTCGTTCACTTTCCCTATATATTTTGTTTACAATGTGCGGGCATGCATACACACACACACTCTTGTGTGTGTATCAAATAAATATGATTTTGATTTGAGATATTTCCGAAGTTGGTAATTTGGAAGAGATGTTGAAACTAAAACTAATGTCCTTGGATTATTTGGATTCAAAGTGCTCTTTTTTGAATCACTCTGTGGTAAGAAAACAAACTTCACAATTCGTTTTTGCTATAGGCGGCGACTGAGTGTTGATTTAGTTATTGTGTAGCCAGTGTGTATGACATTGCTCTTTATTCAGAGTAATGTTATGCACACTTGCCTACTTAGAGTTGGATCAACAGTTGCCGCAATTTGATGTGAAACCACCAATATGAAATTTATGATTTAATTCCTAATTTAGCCTATGTTATTGTTAGTGTACCTCATAAGTTTTATTGGGTTGCTCAAATGTTTCATGTGGTACTAGTTGAAATAATTTTATTTTATTTTGATATATTAAAAGTTGATTGAAAACATGGTTTTTTTTTTCCAGATAAAAATGGGAATCCAACGAAATCAATTAAATATAACATCGTTACTTCAGAGTGTGTGCATAGGCACATGCATAAGCATAAACATTGTGGTTTTGTAGATTTTTTAAGTGGATATTTTGTTACAAAAAATAGAAAGAAATGGTAGACATGAGCTATATATGTAATGATAAAGCAAGAAAACTGAAAAAAAATGTAGCAACAACAATTAAAATATAATTCTGTTAATTACTTTGAACTTTTTATATTACTGCATTAGCAGTAGTAAAATTTATAATATATCCAGTCAATATTTTCCCAATATGTTATACTATTTTGCTTGTACAGACGTGGGGTTTCTTATTCTCAACCTTTACTTACTATAAGTGAACCCTTCTCCTATAGCCATCTCCAATGATCTTTTCGTCTTTTTTATTCTTCTAATTCAGTCTCTATTGCTTCTCTATTTCATTGCCACATTGAAACTCTTTGTGCTGCAGACTGGTTATCACTGGCTGGAAATGGTAACACAATCTCTCTTTTTTTAGCGAAGTGATGATGAAATTGACGCTTTATCAGTCACTCATGCACATGATGTTATATGTGAATCCCAGCAGGTTCTGATCACTCTGAATCTTTTGCTTTTTTTTATATTACAAATGATAAATATTATGGTATTTTTGATAGTATTCATCATGGTTTTTTATTTTTATTTACAACTGAAGTAACTCTATTAATTTGTTATTATAGGTCACTTTTTCGCTAAAGCTTCCCAACTATTTTAGATCAAACATATAGGATGTAGCTTTATCTTGATCTTATTTTGGAGTGTAGGATCGATAATGATTTAGTCAGAATTTTTGAGGCAGTTCAAATAGATTCAAGTTAATTCAAAATGGTTTATGGAACTTTTTATTTAATTTGAATATTTAATTGTTGAGTGAGATGATGATGAAAATTCATGGTCTGTCAATCCACTGATTGCTATGATGTTTTACATGAATCCCGACAGGTTCTGATCACTCTTCCTAAGAATCATCCAGCACTTTTATGCTAACCGGTTTTGGTTTGTACTTCGAATGTTTTGCAATCTATATTGTTTATTTCAAATTTCATGTTATTACACTATTGATGACTACTTTTCTAATTTAAACCTGTCTCATTTTTTTCAATGAAGAAAATCTGTTGGGCTGCGGTAACAAATCCCTCTTTAGGAGTTTTGGCCTTCCATTTACTTATTTCTTCTATATTGATTTTAGTTGTTATGAATAATTCACCGTTGATATTGATTTGAATGGTGTTTTGATATGATATGATGATGACATCCTTCCTATTGATTTTGTGTTATTTTATTTCGTGTACGAGAAATCTGAATAAACGAAGTTATAGTATCGTTTGATATGGGACTTGCGGTAATATTTTTTCGGTTGTTCAGTTTTCTCATTATATGGAATATTATGGATTATATGGAATATTATGAAGTTTGAGTGTAGTTTATGATCCGTGAATGATCGTTTGAGAATCATGCAGTGGTGTGACATGTTGTCCTGTTATTTATTCGATTATTCATTGCAAGTAAATAACACTCACATGATGAGAATCGTTTTATGAGATTGTACTTACATGAGGTGATGTTCATAGGTGTGAGCAGGGCGGGGTGCCTTGTATCTCTCGATATTGTGTGCCACTATCATGGAGTACTTTTATGAGCATTGGATAGGACCAGTTGGCTAGAATCCACGTTACTAGTATGACTTTAGGTCGTGCCTCAAATCGATGACACTTATATCTGATTTTTTGTCCTTTCCTTTTTATTTTTATTTTGCATATTTTTAACTTAACAGATAGTGACAATGATAATCCATGGTTTTTCATTCCACAAATTGTTATGTTGTTACTAATGAATGTTTGTAGAGTTTGAACTGATGAAAAAAGGGTAATTCTACCATGCTGGAAATATAATTTGCTAAAAGGTTGGGGGTATTAATTAATATGAAACTGAGTGGCAAACGTGGACTTCAAATGGTGTTTTGTTTTGAATCATGCAAATTACCCGTTTTCAATTGAGTGGAATTGTTATTTAGTAAAAGCATTCTATTAGTTGCTGCGGCAATGATACGGTGGATAGTTAATGCGCAGTTCTCCTGTTGGTCTATTATTTGTCTATTTTGCACACAAAGGTTGAATTTAGCGGATCGTGTATGTGGGGCTCACATGAAATATATTTCTCCTTCTTCATGTGTTGTGTAAAGAAATTGGTATCGCACACGGGTATGTGTGGAAGTCTTAACGCTTAATCTATTGTTTTTTAGTTATTCATTTTTATATCAGCCATGTTGATTTATGTTTCAGCTATATTGTAATGTTGGTTATTTAGGATTTTGATTATTTATTTGTTGATATAATTTTGTGAATTATTTTTGATAAATAACCAAAATGTTAAATAACTTTAACTACATATAGTTAGAATATAAATTAAACATCCATTTTTATTTTTATTTTTTTATATTTGTTTTAGCAAGTGATAGAACTGTTTCATAAACGCATTGACATGCGATTGGTTTTGAGAGTTTTCAATTGAACTAAAAATATATAATTACATATTGATTGGTGTTAGCACCAAGATTGGTTACTAATACCGTTGAGTAGAATTGTGTAGAGAGATTAATGAAGAAAATAAATTAAAACCGATTGATGTATGCTAAACTAACTGCAAAAACAAGAACATCGAAATTATAATGGTTTGGCGTTAAGTGCCTACGTCCATTGTTAATATAATCTTTATTGTTTTCCTCTAAGACTTGAATGCAGATACAATTCGTAAACAAATAGCTCGAATACAAATTTTAACTGAAAGAAAGTGTAGAAAATGACAGTTTCCTTGGAGTTTTCGAAAATGGTTCATTTTCACTGTACCTATGCTTTTCTATTATAGGCGAAGATAAGGTTGGACTTTCTTCTCAGGCCTAAGAGTAAAGTACCTTGGTCCATATATGGGTATCTAAGTCGACCGACCTAGGTATGCCGAGCGAGATACACCGAACGACAAATGTCGTTCCAGGATGGCAGAACGGTGGTTATCGGTGTATTCTCAGTGTTTGAGATTTACTGTCAGTGTATTATCAGTGTTTGAGATTTACGATCAGTGCATTATCAGTTTTAGATTTTGTTATGTATCTCATCTGTGTTTTGTACTTCTTTTTGTGAAGAAACAAATATACTCGTGTTTATTTCTATTCCAGTTCACGGATGTTTGCAACGCGGTTGTTCAGATGACGCTTGATTCAGAGACGTGGATTATGAACTTTCCATTTACACGTAAGTTCTATATTAAAAATTCACATCTTCAATGACAAATGAAAGTTGGATCCCGAAATTTTATTTTGTACTAATCAAGACGTACATAGAAGCTGACCACAGATACATAGAAGAGGAGTTGGAACAAGATTTTTGGGTTACTCTAAATGAAGTATTGAATAATCATCATGTTTGTAGATTAATTCGAAGGATTCTGAAAACTTAGAATATTTATGTCAAGTTTAGTAGAGCTTGTAGAAGATATAGAAGCATTATAGATAGCAAAGGAAGAAGATCTATATTGGTTAACACGATCTACATTTGATTCACGGTATTTATGGAAGTACATATTGATTTTGTTTGACATGCTGTATACATCTTTGTGTTAGCTATGTTAGACAATTTGAATGATGTTTGGATTAGTTAAGCAAGTTATTTACTTTTAGTAAGTTCCATGTACTTTTGAATGCAAAATAAGTTAGTTAATTAAGTTAATCACCTTCGGTAAGTTCTATGTACTTTTGATAATTCAAGTTAAATCTGTGTATTCAAATTCAAATACCTTGATAATTTACTTATAAACATTAATTTGCTTACAAGATAAGAGCAAACATTACAACACCGAACTCAGTTAAAACTTAGAAATATTGAAACAAGAGAACATAGATCGAAAATAAGCACACTAATTGATTAAAAAAACTGCCTTCGACCACGTGATAAGTGAATTGAACCAAGTGTTCTTTGTCGTATTTCAATTTGCTCTTCAAGTTCAGTAGCATATACGACTGCTTGATGAGGTAAACGATCGTCAAGCCATTACCAAAATTCACAACCATTCAGAAAATTGCAGCATATATAGTGACGTCGAACTAGGTCAGTTTCGTTTCTTATAACAGAATATAGAACAGAAACTCCACAGTTATAGTATGCGAGTGCATAGTCAGCCTCTTGATCTGCTTCAGGTACTTGGTGGCGTTTTTCATCTCTTTTTTGCCTTCTCATTGTTGTTATGCAGCTCCGCTCTTTGTCTTCTTCCATTCTCTAACAACATTTGCTTTTGCAAAAATCTCTCATGCCCCTCATAACGTCTTCCTTCCATTTCAACATACCACTCGGTTAGTGGTTTAAAGAAAGATGTATTCGATGAGATATCGTGCCTTAAAGGATCTTCATATGAGTATGATGAGGGCAATGAAGTACGGTTGTAATCCACCATTTTTTATAGGTTACTGGTATGATATTAGTGAAGAGCGTAATGGCAACCGGTATGATATAAATAGAACTAACGTCTTTTATCTCCACTAGTCAAGCAGTGCAACGTTAAAAGCAGTGCAAACATTATTAAATGCACTACTTTGTCTAATGCTCAACCTGGCAAACATTATTAAATGCACTACTTTATCATAATGCTCACGCCGGCAAACATTATTAAATCCACTGGTCATTTCATTAAAAGTAGTGGAAACTTTACTGAATGCACCGCAACGTTGAGTTCTGTAGCATTAAATATTTTTCTAGCATCAGAAGCAGCACAAGCATTACTATCTCCATCGCTCAGGGTGGCAAGCATTAAAACAATGCAACATGGCTACAACGTTCGATATGACAGGACTTTGTGGCCTTCTATCTCCACTGGTCAAGTTGGCAAACGTTAAAAGCAGCGCAACGTGACTACAGTATTTGATATGATGGGACATTGTGACATTCTGTCTCCACTGGTCAGGCTGTTAAGCAATGTAGCATGGCTACATTTCATAAAAAGACCTTATAAGTAGAGCCAAAGGCTACCAATAGCATACTCATTCAATCTTCTAAATTCATCATCACAAAATATTTCAAATGAGTTACCTAAAAGTTTGTGGTGATTCTCGTCATCGTCTTCATCTTCGAAAGAGTTCATCGAACATTCTACTACTTAATAAAGAATGTTTGCTTTTGAAGTGAAGGACTTAATGGCTCTTGAAAATGCTGAAAGTTCGGATTCAACCCAAGGGGGTAGTGTTCTTGGAAGGAATGACTTATCATATGGGAGAGGCTATGCTATCGGCTACAATAAACTAATCATGGATTATTTTTCGGAAAACCTCATGTTCGGTGATGTAGATTTTTAACGAAGATTTCGTATGTTAAAGATCGTTTTTAATCGAATTCTCGACAAATTTACGGAAACAAACAACCTTTTCACACATAAAAGAAACATAATCAACGAACTAGGAGTTGCCCCGCTACAAAAGGTTACGACTACATTGCACACGATATTTCTGGTGATTCCCAAGATGATGAAGTGAGAATTGGAGATTCAACGACAATCTTATGTATGAAAGAATTTTGCAAAATCGTTGTTTCACAAGTTGGCGAAGAATATCTTCGGTCCCCAACCCCTTATGACATTGATAGATTGTTAGAGATGAGAGCTTAACGTGGATTTCCAAGTATGTTAGGTAGCTTAGATTGTATGCACTGGAGGTGGAAAAACTGTCTGGTTGCTTTGCAAGGCCAATACAAAGGATAGTGCAAAATTGCAACTGTAGTATTGAAAGCAGTTGTTTCGTTTGATTTATATATATATGACATACATTTTTGGAGCACCAGGTTCACTATATGATATTAACATCCTACGACAGTCGTGTTTATTTAATGATCTATGCAATGATATAACACCCCCACACAATTACAAAATAGAAGACAAATATCATTCCATGAGTTATTACCTAGTAGATGGAATTTATCCAAAATGGAAAATACTTATGCAAGCCTATAAAAAACCAAATAATGCGAAGAAAGAAAAATTCGCCAAACAACAAGAGAGTATGAGAAAAGATGTTGAATAAGCTTTTGGAGTGCTTAAAGGTATGTATCATATCTTACGGAAAAAAAGTATACCACCACGATCCTACGGTATTATCTGGTATCATGTACTGTTGTATTATTTTACATAATATGATTGTGGAAGAAGAACGTGGTGGATATGAGCTTCAGTTGAGAAACTATCTGAACATTGCTATGGTATTGCGAAAAAAATTGAAGAAAGATCCAAATACCTTTGTTGAATACATGTAAAGAATCGAAGACATTCGAGATTCACAAGCTCATCTTGATTTAATAGAAGAACTAGTGGAACAATACTGGTAAATATAGGAAACCATTAATAAAAGTGATGTTTGGATTAATTGTGTTATCTACTTCTCCTATTGTATGTTCACTTATCTATTTGTAGTTGTCATAGTGTTATAACAATGTTTGTATTTGAATTTTAAATATCTATTGTACTATTAATCAAATGTTACTTGGTTACATCAATAAGAAAATAATGAAAATGACAATAACAACATCAATATTATTAACAATAAATGTAACTAAAAGAGAAACAATAACAACAATAATAAAAATAACACCAACAAAAACAGTACAAATACAAGATACAGTAAAAATAAAATACAAAGTACGAACATGGTTTCCTACAAGCCTCCTAGACGTCTATAATACCCCTCGATTTTGTTCTCCATATACTACATTTGTATTGGATTATGTTCATTTAGGTTGCAACTTAAATGAGCCAAATCATCAGCTCTTTGTTGTCGAGCTGATTCTTGTTTTCTTAACTCTACCTCGTCAACTCTTAACTGTTGTATTTCATCATGACATTGTTGTCTATGCTTAACCCTCTCAACCCTCTTTGCTTCTTTTGTTTCCATGTATAACTTGTTTGCATTTTCAGTGGCCTCCATATGCTCATCGATATATTCATAGTAGGCGGTGTAATTGGTTGTTGTTTTTTTCCTTTCCCTAGTACTTTCCTGGAGGCCTACGCCCTGTACTGGTGGTGAAGGGTGTGTCTTCATGTGGATCAGAACTTTCAGGACTCGATTCATCACTCATCTTTTTAGAAAGAAACCGCAATACTGAGTGTTCTTATTGTACTCGACTCTATTTTTTCTACGAGAGTAGGTCGTAGTAATGCTGTAGCTTGAACGGTTGATTATTATGCTTGGACATATACAATGCAATTGCTTGATTAAGTTGTAGATGATGAACTATTGTTAAAACATGAAACACATAAAATGAGAATTTGATTACAAATTTAAAACCATAACCAAATTGATAATGTTTGCCCCCACTTTGTTCTCGTGTATGCAACCCGGCCAGTATTTCTTTCCAACATTGAAATGCAGAATTTATTCCTTTCCACGATTGCTTCAATAAATTAACGTTTCTTGGAACATTGTCTGGACATTGATTGTTGAAAAAACTTCACATGGAATTCCAAAAAGAACTTTCAGTTTGCCTCCGACCTTTCTTATTGTCTTTAGAACATTCAACTCAATGGAATACTAATTCAGCTTGCTCGTCCAATGACCATTTTCATGGCATTGAGCTAATTAGTGGCATATTTTCACTTTCTACATTAGGAGATTCATTAATATTGATTCCCGCTGTTTGCTTTCCTCTTGTTTGATCGGTAGACAAATCAGGATTTCTATACACATCTTCTTCGACAGTTTCATCAAATCCGAATTGTGATTCTTGGTTTTACCAACCGTTACCTTCAAATTTATTATTCAGATTTTTTGTCAAATTTTGAAAGTGGAAAGACACCATTGAATGTTGCTGGCTGGCGGCATGTAGTTTAGATCATAGCTTTGATTTTAGGTTTCTTGAAATGAACAATTTTGGGAATTTTGGCAATGATTTGAATTCTGTTGGGAATGATAGGTTTTGATTTTGCGGAGAATGATAAGAATATGGAATTTGTAGAGAAAAACTATAATTTGAATTTTGGTTTTTTTTGGGAATTTTGAGAATGATATCGAGTTTGACAATGCAGGGAATTGAACTTATTTTGATTGAATCGAGAAGGATTTTGATTGCGGGTCTGTGTTGTGATAGAAAATTGAGATATAAAGATTTTTGCGATTTTCCCTTTTGATTTTTTGACATAGTTGAAATTGTATATAGATAATTGTTTAAAGATAGTAAGAAATGTTAAAGAAATTTTTGTAATTAAATTTGTGGAATTATCTAGAGGAGATGGCAACTGTCAAAAAATTGATCGTTGCCTTTAATTGGCTTTATTAAAGCCAGCTATGTGGCAACGATCATTTTTTTGATCATTCCCAAAGGGGGCTTTAGCCGGCTTTCTTATAGCCTGCTAAGCTTTGCCGGCTATAAGAAAATAGGCTAATTTGATGACCCCCTAGGTTGCCTTGGCAACCTTGCGGGCTGCCAAGGCAACACAAATTAGAACAACTGACCCCAGTTGGGGGTCGGTCGATTCCCAACCTCGTCCATGGTTGGGAATTCTCTAACAAACTCTCAATATTGCTTTGAAGTTCTATCAAGAAGTTGTTTTATCCGTCCGTCAACAAATTAACTTTTCCTACGCATCTTAACAATGTAGCAGTGGGTGTAAGTTCGACATTGTTCTTGTGGTTTTGGATGGTGGTTTAGAGTGTTTGAACTTATTTGAATGTGATTGGAGTATATGCTCATATTCGGTGTTGGTCAACTCATGCAACGTTATGTAGGTTAGAAGATAGGACTTTTAAGTACTTCATGATAATTGTGATGAGTTGCTGCAGATTGATTATTACTTATTGGTTGGCGATTGTGATGTAATCCCTCTAAGGTTTCGTTCACAACCATTTTTAATTATGTTCACGTTTTTGATGCGTCCGACGCGTTTGACGCACCAACGTTCCAAATCCAAATTTGGATTGTTTGGCCAGTTGAAGGAAATTGGTACGTTGGCGTCGAACTCGTCGCACGCGCCATTCCATTTCTCTCCAACTGCTACATTTTTCAACTCCAATCCTGTGACGACCCGGCTTTCTATGCCCAGAAAACCGCTTCGTCTTGAAGAAAGAAAGGGGTGAGAAAATAGAAAAGATAGAGAAGAAAGAACAACAACATCAGAATCTCACAGCGGAACGAATAAATTATAATAATCACATAAGTACTTACATAATATACAACATAAATCAGAGTTATACAGACAAAGATCACATACTAGATAGTTATAAACACCTGTCTAGTTATACAACTCAACTCAAACAAATAACCCAAAGATACCAACACAGCGGAACTATATATGTATATATCTATCCACAACGCTGAAGCCTCCTGCTCCATTGCTCCTCTAGAATTCGTCAAAGCTAACCTGAATCCCTTGACTACCCGTAAAAATTTGGGTACCCGAGAGTTTATGAAAAACAATAATAAACTCCGTGTCAGACATGGGTCTGGTATGAGTAACAGGTTAAAGTTTCTTAACTTTGAAAATCTTTTGAAAACAAAAGGTATCACGTAAGACTCCCCACAAATAAACATGGAAAAGTTTTTACCTTACGCTAACCAAAACATTTGATAGGAAATTCTGTGATATTATAATAGGTCTAGGGTTTTCAAATAAATAGAAAATAGCCGAAATTGTTACATGATTAAATTCCAGCTACTAGCCACAAAAGTGGGTAATACAATCAAAACCGTTAGCACTTATTGGATTTTGGATTCCATACAATGGCAGGGCTACTGGGGTACCGCCCGTCACAGTACGTGGCCTAGATCAACGTACCGAGGATCACTCCTGACCCCCTGCAACACAAGGCCGGAACCATTCCTTACTGAACAGTCCCGAACAAGATAACCCCGCAGATAGCCGTTGCTACTGCCCACTAAGCCAAAATAAAGGGACATCTAGACAGGGGAATATCCTTGTCCTGCTTGGGCATGACCCACCTAACCTTGCTGCACCTCCCCTGTTTTAGCCATTCCCGGTTGATGAGGCTTGAGGCTACGATTACCTTTAGAGAATACATTTCTTAGAATGCTCATCGCCCACCTGACGATGTGTTGAAAGCATTCAATCCATACAAGTTCGTTCCGGGTTCGAACGAAACCGAAGGCATTATCTCGTTACACTCATTTTGGAATCACCCTCAGAGTTAACGACGATAACCCTTGCATTCTGAATCTTCATCTTCACTTCAGATTCACGACCTATCGTTAATTTGGAATCGATGTGGTTTTTGGATGTTCCTAATGTGGAAAACCGGTCCCGGTCTCATCGAAATCCAAAACGTGTCTTTTAAGGCCAAGTTGTCTATTTAGTCTTAACAGTTCAATTCAATATCATCAATATACACAGATAGATAATTCACAATATCACAATCGATAATCACAGATAATCTCATAAACTGATAATCAATATTATCATCCAAACAGATAATATTATCATATTTAAACCAAGCATTCATATCACATAGATATTACTCATCTCATATCTGAGATCACAATCATCAATGAAACATCAATATCATTCATCCATAAACAATGATTTATAAATCACAATCTATAATTAATTTAAAATGAATTAAATTAACTATGTCTATCTCTAATTAATTTAAAGTAAATTAAATTAATTACTTCATTTATAAATCTTGCTTATACAATCATTAAATTAATTATAAACAAATTAATTAATCAATCTCTATATATTTACCTTGATTAACTTCTTCGATTAATCATCTTCTAATTATAGTAAGTAATTAGTCTTTTAATTAACTCTACAAATTAATTATCCTAAATCATTTATAGTAATTAACATTTAATTACTTCATTAAAAAAATAAATACAATTAATTACATTATCCTTAATTAATCACCACATTATTAATTATTTCTTAATTATACTAATCTTAATTCATTATTATTTACATTAATTAAATGATCTCTAATTCAGATTTCAATTAAATTACTTTATTTAATTTAATTACATTAAGTGATTAATCTTTAATTAAACACAATTAATAACCACCTCGACTAATATCAACCAGTAGTTAATTTCCCTTAATTACTCATATTAATAAATTAATTATTCCATAATTAATTATCTCCATTAATTAATCCTTTGATTAATTACAAAATTAATTATCCAAATTACTTCATTAACGCATCATCTTTCACTAATTACATTCAGTAATTATATTAATTACTTCCTCAAGTAATTATGCTCCATTGAATACACTAAGTGATTATACAAATCAAATCATCAAATGATTTCTTAAATTAATTAAACTAAATTAATCAACTTAAATAAATCATTTTATCAAATTAATTACAAGAAGTAATTAGTTTCTTAATTTCTTTTATCAAGAAATTACATTTAACAATTTATAATGGATTATCTAATTAATTTAGATTAATTATCAAAATTAATCACATTTATGAATTTAATTAATAATCCTTTAGTTAACTATCATGATTACATTTCTACATTTATTTCTTAATTAATTCCTAATTATAAATTAATCTAAATTATTAATTTATAAATTAAATACATAAGTCATTCATTAATTAACTTATTCATTAAATATTTTTAATACCTTAGTTATTCCTAAGTTAATTTATTTCTTTACTAATGACTTCATTAATATTTAAGTGCGTTAGAACTTTACCTTCCAAAATTTTAAATTCGAATTCCATTTGGAATTTAAGATTCAAAAGTATTATTTATTTAAACATTAATCAAGTTTAAATTCAATTTATAATTTTGTAAATAACATTAATTACGTACATATGAAACTTATATAAGAAAGCCTTTAAATTTAATTGTTTGAATCTTAATTTAAATTTAAATTTTCAAAGACATTCATATTTTAAAAACTGAATTAAACTTACAGATTTGAATTCGAATTAACTTGAATCATCCATTAACCTTTGATTTAAAAACTTTGATTCAAACTTCCCGTCAGCAACTTGAATTAAACTTGATTTTTCAAATCCAAATCTATTTTAAAGACTTAAGATTCAATAATTATTCAAACTGAGTTTTAAACCATAGGAATTAAATCATTGTTTAAATCAAATATTTCAGGTTTTAGTTTTCTCAGGTTTTAAACCTGAAACTTTCAAAAATGAATTCAGAAAATACAAAATTTGAATACAAACTTCAATCTGGATTTAGCTTTCACTTGCATCTAACATCACACTGATTTAACTTCTGGTTATAGTTAGCTTGCAATTTATTTTGCTTTTAATTTAGTTAAATGTAAAACTGCAGGCAGTTTTATGTTACCTGTAGCAAATATCCTACCCGAGACCAAAGCAAGAATGCTTCGGGTCAACTATCCCGTTGCTTCGAGTCGCACACACGAATCACCCGAGTACGCACCGAGGCCTAAACTCCTGCACCATCCCCTGATGCTTCAACACTCCACTGGGCACGGTGCACGTGCACCGTGGCCCCAGTCACCTCCGGCCACCCACATATGCTCCACCACGCCACTGACTACCACCAGACTCCACCACGACCCCCAGAATCCAACGCCACGGCCTCAAATAAAAAATGAGCAATAACACAGAACCTGGAATAAAACACAACATCCCCTACCAAACCTGTCATCACCTCCTTCTACCCACCCCGACCACCATATGGTCAATAACTCCGGCCATGGACTCGCCTTCGACCAACTTACCACCTCTCGAGGTCTCGTGCAACTCGATGCACAGTAGAAGACACGACGTCCAAAAATTCAAACACCATACAAACTAGGGTTGCAAACAACAACTCACTACCACCATCGCCATCGTGCTCAGTTCAACCACCAAGCATTTTTCCCCACACCCTGGTAAGCTCCTCCACCTCCTCACCCAACCCGACCTCCTCCAGTCGCATAGAACACCATAAATCACCCAAAAACCCACCCTTGAACAAAGGCAAACTGCATCTAAAACACTTGACTAGAAAACATGATATTAATTTTAAATATCATATTATGGCATGTGTATCTGATTCATAACCTTGAATTCATGAATTAAATTCATTGAGGTTTAACTTAATTTAGATTCTACTGCAGTTTGATATTTTCCTGTAACTAACACTACTGTTTTTTCCTTAAGAAATATTTAAGTTCAAGTCTCTATTTTACCAGCATCTTATGTCAACTCATGTCTTGTCTAAGTTTGAATTAAGAATAAAAAATGAAATTTTGATGAGGATTTTTAAACCTGGAACTAAAACAGACAGAACCCAGAGATACTTAATATAGTACTCATACATACACAGAGCAATTGCAACTGAATTTCAGAGAAAAGTTGCAACAAAACAAAAATCTATTTAAACCATTAAATTTTGATGTTGCTACCCTTTAAAACAGAGGTGGTTACAGGATGTCAAACACACATACATGCAGAACATATAAACACAGAAATTCATTAAGATATATGCACATATCAGATCATAATTAAGCAACTTATATATATTTAAGTGTTTTAAAATTTAAGTTACTCACCTGTATTTCAGAAATAAGCAGAGCCCCTTTTATTTTGAAAAGCTTTGAAATTTTAAAACTGAGAATGGCCTTGCTTATGATCCTCAAATCTTCTTGTTTATTCATCTTGCTTGATTATTATTGAATAATCGATTCAGTTTATTTTTGAGTTTGCATAGAAATGAGTAGGCTTGCAATAAAATCTTCCTCTGGTTTGATATGCTTGCTTATATTCTTGATGAATGAAAGTGAACTAGAGGATACAAATATATATATATATATATATATATATATATATATATATAAGAAAAGATTACAGGGGAAGGTGCTATCTAGACTTGCAACTGCTGGTGCACTGTTTAATCTTGTTTTATCAGGCAGAATTTTCAAAATGGAGGCTGAAAGGATTTGAACAAATTTCGAATGGACATAAGGTTGTGCTAAGTAAATGTAAGCATTAATTGTTAATGTACTCTTGTTTCCTATTTAGCTAATTTTAATCATTTCTTATGTATAGATATTTTAGTTAGCTTTCTACTCCTCTTCTCTAACCTGCCTATGTTTAGATATTTTATTTTTACTTTGTTAATTTGCTTGCTTTAGCTTGCTTAGCAAACTATTTTATATGCTGAACACACAAGGATATGATTACTTAGCTTTTATTTGTTTTATTACTTTACTTTGTTTTGCATTCTTTACTTATAGACAACAAAAATCATTATTTTGTCTGGTTGTACAAAGATTTTTGTTTTATTATTTTACTTTGTTTATTTCTTATCTTGTATATTTTCTTCACAGCTACATTCATATGTGTACAAAGCCTGATTATGTTACACTTATATTAAATAGGCATTTGTACTTTATACATATATATATACTTGCCTGCCTAGCTTGCTTTTTATTACCTATGTACATATATACTTCTTTCTTTTACACTTGTTCTTACCTCTATATTTATTTTACTTATAGGTTACTTTTATTTTAAACTTAAATAAATAAATACTTATGTTGAGATTTATAAAGTATTATTTCATTTTATCATTTTTGAAAGACTTAATATTACTTTTACACATCATAGCTTCTTTCATAACAACTTCTATATATACAGTACAACCCATTTTCAAAGATATTACAATATTGATATAGTTTAAATATAACTTATTATTAAATTATAATAATTTATAAAAGAACTATTCTCTATAATATAAGTCACTTATTTTATCAAGCTATAAAACAAAACAAAACTTTTTATTTAAATTTAAACTCTAAGCTAAATTTATTTCTAAACAAATTAAATTTATCTTGAGTATTTTTAAGATCATATTATTATTTATTCAATATTAAATAAAAATCAAATTCCTAATTTTCCAAAAATATTAGAGTTAGAAATCATGTCTTTATTTTATTAAGCTTAAATCAAAGAATACCTATTTACAATATATACAGATATATATATTATAAATAGAAAACAATTTAATCGGCTTTTAAAAGATAAATTATCAGTTAATTATTTATTTAAAAGAAGATTATTAAATCAATTCAAATTATTATTAACAAATATTATTAAATCAATTCGATTTTTAATGTCGATATTGAATTGATATTGTCCCAAATTTTCGGGATGTCACAAATCCCCTTTATATAAACGCAGTCATCCTCCTCCTCACAGCAGTCCAAAAAACCTATTTTTCCTTTTTTTGAATTTTTTTGATCCGTTTGTGCTTATTTAAAGGTAATTTTCTCCACTATTCTGTTTATTTTTACCTTATCTATAACAGTTATTTTTCTAGGAGTTTTTTTACGTTTTGAAAATTTTATTTTTCAATATTATGGTGCATTCTTCTGGCTCTGCTACTGCTTCTGCTTCTTCCCAACCTATAGCTTTATGGACTCCCGAAAGGAAGGAGCTTTTCATAGATCCGTGCGTTGATTATAAAGAATTCATTGATCGAGTTTTATTCGACCGTGGCGGTAGTATTGAACGAGAGACTTGTGACGACCCAGAATTTTCAAGCATTTAAAATTGGAATATTTAATTGATTTTAAATATTCTATAGAGTAATTTTAACCTGAATTCAAATATCACAATTTATTTGATGATTTAATTATTGAATTAAATAGTTTGAAGTTGGGAAAATTATCGAATCTAGAATTTTAAGCCGATTAAAAATAATTTGAAGGCTTATAAAATTTATATTGATGATAGTGAAGATAGTAAAAGTGTTAAAATTGAATTTGGAAGTTGTTTGTTCAGTTTTGAAATTTATATCGTTTAAATTGGATTTTAAAATAGCCTTCCGGGGCACAGTCTCGGAATTCGACGAAACCAGTTCCGTTGGGTCCGTAATATTGTATTATTACCAGATTTCAATTTTCGTAGTATTTGGAGTTGTTGGGTGAGCATACGATATATTAACGAATAGAAGTTTTTACTGAGGCAAATTGAATTTAAATACCGTATATTCGTTTTCTTTCATCCGACATTATGTACAACCTGCCGCCTATTTGCCTCCTTAGTACTGATTTTCCTTTTTCTTCCCATCTTCTCAAGTCTCTGTTCAATCAGAAGAAGAAAGTATATAACAAAAGATATTGAGCCGAAGCTTTAACAAAATCAAAGCATAAAAAAACGAATGAAATCAAAGCCGATATTCCCTTCAATAAATAACGTATTCACATCTATCCCCAAATTCAAAACCTTCAGCCTCCTCTGATTTTAACTTCACTAATCGAATCCAACTTCAATTCGATGGATGAATCGATGGTAGCGGCCGCGAAGGAGAAGCACTCGCGAGGTCGTAGCGGCGACGAAGGAGTTGGAGGACGAGTTCTCGATGGTTTTAGGGATTCTCGTGCTACGTGAGGCAAGGCGGTAGGCGGTGGAGGCTCGTTCATATGGCGCGTCGGCTAGGGTTTCGATCACTTATGGTCGATGAACTCATGAGGAGTGATGCGAATCGATGGATGTGAGGACTGCTGATGTGCGTCGACGAGGAGGGAAGTTATGAGCTAGGGTTTTGATAGCGAGGCTATTAGGTGAGTTTTTTTTAATTATTCCATTAGATATATATATATATATATATATATATATATATTACACAGGAATGATAATAATAGGAAGATTTAAACCTATTCCTGTTTCATTTCTAAATATATATGTATATTTATAAATATACAGTTTATGTATTTTTAAAATTCTTGTCTGGTTATGTACAGAAAGGTATAATATAAATGTAAGTACATCTATATCAACACATATATTTTAACATTGTAATTATACATGTACGTATACGGATACAGTTTGAATAAATAAATAAAATATAATATAAGGATTTTAAAGGGGATTGGAAGTTATATATATAAAATTAGATTTTTTGACATCTATAAATTATTTTTATAAATGTAGTTTTAACAAAAGATAAATATAGAGGTATATCTATTTCCATTTACTTGTTTATTTTAATATAACATATGATAGAGACAGATTTGTTAATAAATTTATTACATTTTTAGTTGCTAAAAATATATTATTATAAAGGAAATTAGTTTAAGAATTAAATAAATTTATTAGTTGAATTAAATTTATCAACTGGAAATTTATTCAATTAGTTTAAATGAAAATTATTTGTTAATTAAATTTAGCAAATGGAAAATATTTGTTCGATTTATTCGAATATTAACAAAATAGTTAGTTAATTAAATTTATCGAATGGTAATTGAATATTCAAGTGGTTCAAATATTAATAAACTGTAAATATTTATACAAGGTCTGAAGTCGTGGGGAAAACCAGGCGGGTTTAAATTGGATGGCAAAACAAAAATCGAAGGTGAGTTAATCTCACTTAGTTTAAATTTAAATGATTAAATTTAAATAATTGATTGTATGGTTGAATTGATTGATGTGATATAGTATAGTATCATTTGAAATTGGCATATTATGTGATGCTAACGTCGGTGGATGCAGGGAAAACAGGTTGGAGGGATCCAACTGGACCCCTCAACTTTTATTTAAATTATTTAATATTCTCTGTTCTGATTATTTGATATTCTATGATGAATTATGTGGAAGTATTGAATGCTATGGCTTGGTTGATATAATTGGGTATAATGAATTACCAAAAACATAAATTTGATTTTTGAAATAAAAATAAAAGAAGTGAAATTGCAAGTAAAATAATTATAGATTAAATTTAAGAATGACTTGGAAAAGAAATAAAGTGACTTTAAAATTCTAACAAATGAATCCTGAGAATGGAAAGGAAAAATTTGAATAAACAGAAAATTAATTAATTTTAAAATGCAGTATTATTAATTAAAAAGAACAAACATTTATTTAGAATCTAAGATTTGAATTACCGAAAGAGTAAAGAAGAAATTGGAAAATAATAATAGTAATAAAGTCCATAACTACTGAATTTGGAAATGAACTGATAAGTAAAAGAATTTATCTCAAATAAATAAATCGGAAATCAATTTGGGGAAATTGATTTAAGTGATTGAAGTTGGAATTTTCTCTGGATAGCCAAGTACATGTTTTTAAAAGTAAATTTATAAATATAAATTAAATGTTTAAAGTTGTTTTTAAAGAAAGCAAGTTTTTGTAAAATTTATTATATCTAATATTTAAAGTCTAAAGTAAGTATTTTCTTTTAATCTATTTTAGCAGTAATTATTAAGAAGTAACTTTGTATTTTGTTTTTAAAAGTAGAAATCTAGTTTTATATTTTATTAAGTAACTTTATTTTCAAATGTTTATATAGTATGTATTTTTAGTAAGTTATTGAAGTAGTCCTAACTTGAATGTTTTAAAGTAAATTCCAAAGTAAGTATTTTATTATAATCTATTATCGTAATAATTATTTAAAGAATGATTTGGTATTTGTTTCAAGAAGAAAATCTCATGTATAGTTATAAGGTAACCTTATTTTAGTTATATCTAAAGTATTATTATAAGTTAAGTACTAAAGTAAATTTTTCTAAATTAAATGTTAAATATATTTTGCAATAAAGTGTTTTTAAATTATTTTAAAAATCTAGTTTTGTGCTTGGTGATTCCAGTGGAAATAGAAATACTTGGAATTTATTCTGAGAAGGGCAGATAGTTTTGAAACTGTTTTCAAAGGAATTTGAAAAGTGAAAATATATCTTTAAAGATATTTTGAGATAAATAAATAATTTGGAAAATTATTTATTGGTTGATGGTTGTTTATGAATATTAATTGATAGTTAAATCACCGACTATCAATATTGGACAAAATGCGTTGATCGTTTCTAAGAGACCGGGATCGAGATTAATTTCTCGAAAACCACTTCGATCCGGTTTGTACGTTTCGTGGGAACGAGTTGGATTCGAAGATGGAGCAGTGAAGTGCAAGGGCTAGTCGCTACTAATCCTGAGGAAATTTCCAAAATGGGTGTAGTAGGAATAGTGCCTTCGGCTCCGTTCGAACCCGGGACGGACTTGTATGGATGAATGCTTGCGAAACATTGTCAGGTGGACGATGGGCATTCTAAGGGATATGTTCTAAAAAGGTAACTCTTATCCTCAAGCCTCATCAAATGGGAATGACTGAAAATCAAGGGTTATGCAGCAAGGCTAAGTGGGTAGCACCCAAGCAGGGTGAGGTCATCCTTGTCTAGATGTCCCTTTTTATTTCGGCTTAGTGGGCGGTTGCTGATCCGAACCGTGGGCTGATCTCACTCGGGATTATCCAGTAAGGGGTAGTCCCGGTCTTGTGTTGCATGGGAGCGGGCGTACTCCTCGGTACGGTGATCTAGGCCCCGTACTGTGACAGGTGGTACCCCAGTGCCTAGTCATTAGTTGGAAATCCATTTTCCCTACGAGCCTTGTACGAGTTTTGTTTGTATTACCCACTCTGTGGCTAGTAGCTGGAATTTAATAGATGTAACAATTTCGGCTATTTTATAAGTATTTGTATATAGACCCTATTATAATATCAGAGGGTTTCTATAAAAATTATTTTAGCTATCGTAAGGTAAAAACCTGACATGTTTATTTGTGGCGTGGTCTTACGAGATGCTTTTGTTTTCAAAGGATTTTTGAAACTTTAATAATCAATTGAGTGTGATTTTCTCACGCTGGTATCCCAGACTGACTCGGGTGTTATTCAACTTTAATGCTCGGGTCAGACCGAGTATTATAGGATACAGGATATGAATGCTGTGGTGCACAGGAGACGAGCAGGATGACGATACGTACTTCCGTACTTTTTTATATATATACATATTTCGTTGTGTTGAGTTGTTGTGTATCCATTTGTATGATATTGATGTTGAGCTGTGATTAATGTACTCTGATGATGTAACATATAAATAGAGATATTTGATTTTGAGTAAAGATTATTTATTATTTATTATATTTTATTCCGCTGCGATGGTTAGATTCTGTTGTTGTTTTCTATTTTCTTCTTCTACCTCATCTTCTTTAAACCAAATGGTTCGTATTTCTGTACAACTTGAGTTGATTGTTGTAGAATAGTGTTGACTCAAGGGGTATAGATTTGCGGGCTGTTACCCTTGGTATCAGAGCATAGGTTGGTGATAACCTTGGCTCTGGTGGGAATTACTCATTAAATAGAGTCTGAAGTACTCTAGAATGAGCTTGAGTGTATTAATAGATACGAGCGCGTATTTGTTAGTGAATATAAATTGTTTTAATATTGTGTTGATTGATTTATTGAGTGGCATATGAACCTTTGTCGACACAGTCTGCGCAACTGTATTGAAGGGGTTTCTAAACACTTGAATAGAACAATCGACACGGTATTGTTTTAAATATGGATAAATGAAATAATTTTACCCTAAACATATTTTGATATAAAGAATAGTTTTTGAAAACTATTTAGCTAATATATGGTTGCTTGGATGTTAGAAATGATAATATTAAAGTATTATCATTGTTAAGTGAAAATTTAACTAAAAATTGAAATATAACTAAAATTTATTGGAATAAATTCATTATAAAATGAAATTTATAAATATGAATTATAAATGTAATTTATGAATTGAAATGCAATTAAATGAGAATTTGTATAAGCATAAAGTGTACAAATGAATTATAGTTAGAATTTATTTAAGCAGGCTTTGGAAATTTAAAATCCCGGAGATTTGGAAGTATTTGAAGATAAATGATAGTATTATTGTTTTGGAGATATTTCTGAATGGAAATCTGTTTTATATGGATTTTGAAAGTGATATAGCATTGAATTCACTTCAGTAGTTGGAAAATTACTTCGGTGATGACTGCAGCATCATCGATGTTTATTTTCGAGTTTCTAAGTGACGGATTACTGCCAAATTGATTTGTTCGAAGAACTAGTTTGTTTTTGAAATTTCAAAGGAAATTTGTTGGGAATAAAACCCAGATTGGTTTAAATTTTTGAGAAGTATAATTTGAGATGTTGGAGATTTCAAAATGATTTGAACCCAAATGTCGGGTGTTTAAAAATCCGGATGAGATAAGTTGTAAGCTTATAAATTGAGATCATATAAGCTTTGAATGTCGAAATTTAAATTTAAAGTGAAAATTTAAAAAAATGAAATTAACTTGTATTGGGGAACAAAATTTAACTGGATTGAAATTAGTTAAATAGGCTGGAAGATAATATCCATTTGTTTTTCGAATTAAGTTAAATCGAATTGAGATTAAATAAATCCGAGTTTAAAATCAAATTGAATTGGAATAAAAATTCAGTTGAATTATTGAATGAAATTAGATTCTTACCTGAATAAATGGAAAATAAGATGGGTAAGGATTGAATTGAAATAAATAAGTGTAAAATCGAGTTAAAAATAAATGATGATTCAAGCCTAGAATGAATGTGGTATTATAAAATAATAAGTTGTGGCTTATAAAATTGAAAATGGAATACAAAACCCAAAATTAATATTTTGATAAATTGGAAAATGAAAAGAAAATTCAAACTTGAATTATTAAATAAATTAAACTAAGAAAATTAAATAAAGTGATATTTGGAATTAAAGATCAAGTGTTGAATTTTAACCAGGGAAAGAACTAATTAGATAATAAATTAGTTAATGAAATTGAATTGTGAGTTTATGATGAAGTTTGGAAATAAACTCAAGTTATAAATTAAATTCGACTTAAATTGTTGATGAAGTAAATGTAATTGAGAATGAAGTTGAATTGTGAGTTAATAAAATTTGATGGTAAGTTAAAGATGAATGGTGGAATCAGAACTTGAGTTATTAATTAAAATTTGACTTGAAGTGTTAACAAATTAAATATAATTGGAAAGGTATCGAATAAAGATGAAATTGGATTAAAATAGTAATGGTTTGTATTGCGAATAAAATCCAAATATGCGGAAATAAATTGGAAATGGCCTTGTAAATAATTGAATGAGCTGAATCTAAAAAGTAATGTATAATAACTAATCAAATAAATTTGTAGTTTGAAATGAGATTGGATTGAAATAGAATCAAGTTAAATTGAAAAAGGGAAATTTATTTGCAAAATGAAATGAGCTTAAGTATAGAAAAAAGAAAGAAAAAGATTTGAATAAATTGAAGTAGATTAACTTAAGCTGAATAGACGAGGGAGAGTTGAATTGAATTCAACTTAAAACTAAGTGTAATGATATTGGGTTGGATTTAAGTCAAGCAAAAATAAATTTGAATCGAAATAGAATTTGGTGGGTTATAAATAATATTTAAGGAAATGTAAATTCAAAATGGATTGAGTGGATAAACTAATAATATTGAATAAATAAATGGATGGAATAAATAAGAATCAAATGAAAGTGAACTTAAGTTTGAAGTGAAATAAATAAATAAATGGTTGTGAATGAATTAAAATAAAAAGGAAATTTAAATGGGTAATGAAGATGAACCTAAGTTGTTAATGGTTTTGTATGAACTAGTTTGGTTAGTAAAATGAGATGCAAGTGAATGGATTCAGATTTAAAATGCAATGAAAATGAGAATATTTGGGTTATGAATTAATTTAAAAATTGGAATAGAATTAAGTATAAATTGAGTTGAAATCAATTTAAATTGGTTATAAAATATAAATACTTATTTATTCACATAGATCTCGTCAAATTGCATAGAATAAGTTGTCATTGGTTGTAAATGGAGGTGATTAAAATTCTATGAATCGATAGGATTTAAATAAATTGATTTTGAGAGCAATTGAATTAGTTATGAGTACGGTTTGCTTAAAATTTAATTTAATGTAAGCGATTGAGTTTAAATTGAATGAAAATGGTTTATAAATTAATTGAAACAGTTGAATTAGCATGGAAACTATATAAATTGCTTACGGAAAAATATTTGGTGTGAATTTCTTTTAGAATTCATGTGTTTAACCATTGCAACTAAGTGTAATATTGTTAAATTGCATATATTTGGCGTTTACATGTTTAAACTGAGTAAGTACAGGTACCTGGGAGCCGTGTGGCTGGATTTGGTTGCGCTAGTTGCTAAAAATTATCAGCTGTTTGCTTAAAAATGCTAAATAAGGTACGCCTACGCAATAAAAATAGGAAATATGAACTGTTTTTGGTTTTTCCGACCGTGTGGGTCGATGTATATATATTTATCTCTTTTGTCAAATTGCGAAAGCTCCTCCGCACAAAGGGGACTCAGCCAAAAAATTTAAGAAATTTTGGGAGCTAGAATTTTTTTGAACATTTTTGGAAAATTTTGTTAACGACAAACATTTTTAAATTGAAAATTGAAATAAATTTGTAAATGAACTAATATAAATAATGACAAGAATCAATATAAATGAAAAATAAAATTTAAAGTTTAGAGTTGAAAATAAATTGAATTCGTATGGAAATGAAAGAATTAATTTGAATAGAAATAGATATAAACTAAAGTGGTAAGGTGAAAATAAGTATAAGAAACATATAAAATGCTTATATTAAACTTAAGTATAAGGAATGGTGAATTCTTAATTGGAAATTGATACTACAAATATATTCTAAGATAATATTAGAATGAATAGATATTGACATTTTGTGAGGAAGTCGATAAAATGTTTTGGGAATATTGTGATTGGGTATTAGTGCTAAATAGGATATGCAGGTAATCTAAAGGGAAAAGAGAATTGGATTGATTTCAAAAGATAAAAATTTGAAATGCTCGACAAAAAAGTATGTATTTAAATTTGGTGTGAATTTGATTGGGATTTTGGATTGAGCCACTTGGCCTTTTGTTTTCTTTTTGGATTTGAGAGGCCGTAGAGCCATTTTGTAGTTGTACCGAGCTAGCCGCGCAAAGGAGACGGTGGCAAAATTTTCCGAGAATTTAGAGAGTTAGAAATTTTTTGAGAAATTTTGAAAATTTTAAACTTGGTTTTGAATTATAATTCGAATAGTTGAATAAGTAAAGTTGGTTGGGACTAGGATAAAGTTGGTGAAGTTAATAAGAATAATAATGGGTCTTTTATAAAAAGATAGTTGGTAAGATGTTGTATTGTTAGAAACTATTTGGTTTTGGGAAAAGTAAACGGGTTTTGGACCATTCTTCCTAGTTAGTAATTTCGGGGACGAAATTCTTTTAAGGGGGGAGGAATGTGACGACCCGGATTTTTCAAGCATTTAAAATCGGAATATTTAATTGATTTTAAATATTCAATAGAGTAATTTTAACTTGAATTCAGATATCACAATTTATTCGATGATTTAGTTATTGAATTAAATAATTTGAAGTTGGGAAAATTATCTAATTTAGAATTTTAAGCCGATTAAAAATAATTCGAAAGCTTATAAAATTTATATTGATGATAGTGAAGATAGTAAAAGTTTTAAAATTGAATTTGAAAGTTGTTTGTTCAGTTTTGAAATTTATATTGTTTAAATTGGATTTAAAAATAGCCTTCCGGGGCACAGTTTCGGAATTCGACGAAACATGTTCCGTTGGGTCCGTAACATTGTATTATTACCGGATTTTAATTTTCGTAGTATTTGGAGTTGTTGGGTGAGCATACGATATATTAACGCATAGAAGTTTTTACCGAGGCAAATTGAATTTAAATACCGTATATTCGTTTTCTTTCATCCGACATTATGTACAACCTGCCGCCTATTTGCCTCCTTCGTACCCATTTTCCTTTTTCTTCCCATCTTCTCAAGTCTCTGTTCGATCAGAAGAAGAAAGTATATAACAAAAGATATTGAGCCGAAGCTTTAACAAAATCAAAGCATAAAAAAACGAATGAAATCAAAGCCGATATTCCCTTCAATAAATAACGTATTCACATCTATCCCCAAATTCAAAACCTTCAGCCTCCTCTGATTTTAAATTCACTAATCGAATCCAACTTCAATTCGATGGATGAATCGATGGTAGCGGCCGCGAAGGAGAAGCACTTGCGAGGTCGTAGCGGCGACGAAGGAGTTGGAGGACGAGTTCTCGATGGTTTTAGGGCTTCTCGTGCTGCGTAAGGCAAGGCGGTAGGCCGTGGAGGCTCGTTCATATGGCGCGTCGGCTAGGGTTTCGATCACTTGTGGTCGATGAATTCGTGAGGAGTGATGTGAATCGATGGATGTGAGGACTGCTGATGTGCGTCGACGAGGAGGGAAGTTGTGAGCTAGGGTTTTGATAGCGAGGCTGTTAGGTGAGTTTTTTTATTTATTTTAATTATTACATTAGATTTATATATATATATATATATTACACAGGAATGATAATAATAGGAAGATTTAAACCTATTCCTGCTTCATTTCTAAATATATATGTATATCTATAAATATACAGTTTATGTATTTTTAAAATTCTTGTCTGGTTATGTACAGAAAGGTATAATATCAATGTAAGTACATCTATATCAACACATATATTTTAACACTGTAATTATACATGTATGTATACGGATACAGTTTAAATAAATAAATAAAATATAATATAAGGATTTTAAAAGGGATTGGAAGTTATATATACAAAATTAGATTTTTTGACATCTATTAATTATTTTTATAAATGTAGTTTTAACAAAAGATAAATATAGAGGTATATCTATTTCCATTTACTTGTTTATTTTAATATAACATATGATAGAGACAGATTTATTAACAAACTTATTACATTTTTAGTTGCTAAAAATATATTATTATAAAGGAAATTAGTTTAAGAATTAAAATAAATTTATTAGTTGAATTAAATTTATCAAGTGGAAATTTATTCAATTAGTTTAAATGAAAATTATTTGTTAATTAAATTTAGCAAATGGAAATTATTTGTTTGATTTATTCGAATATTAACAAAATAGTTAGTTAATTAAATTTATCGAATGGTAATTGAATATTCAAGTGGTTCAAATGTTAATAAACTGTAAATATTTATACAAGGTCTGAAGTCGTGGGGAAAACCAGGCGAGTTTAAATTGGATGGCAAAACAAAAATCGAAGGTGAGTTAATCTCACTCAGTTTAAATTTAAATTTAAATGATTAAATTTAAATAATTGATTGTATGGTTGAATTGATTGATGTGATATAGTATAGTATCATTTGAAATTAGCATATTATGTGATGCTAACGTCGGTGGATGCAGGGAAAACAGTATGGAGGGATCCAACTGGACCCCTCAACTTTTATTTAAATTATTTAATATTCTCTGTTCTGATTATTTGATATTCTATGATGAATTATGTGGAAGTATTGAATGTATGGCTTGGTTGATGTAATTGGGTATAATGAATTACCAAAAATATAAATTTGATTTTTGAAATGAAAATAAAAGAAGTGAAATTGCAAGTAAAATAATTATAGAATAAATTTAAGAATGAATTAGAAAAGAAATAAAGCGACTTTAAAATTCTAACAAATGAATCCTGAGAATGGAAAGGAAAAATTTGAATAAACAGAAAGTTAATGAATTTTAAAATGCAGTATTATTAATTAAAAAGAACAAACATTTATTTAGAATCTAAGATTTGAATTATTGAAAGAGTAAAGAAGAAATTGAATAATAATAATAATAATAAAGTCCATAACTACTGAATTTGGAAATGAACTGATAAGTAAAAGATTTATCTCAAATAAATAAATTGGAAATCAATTTGGGGAAATTGATTTAAGTGATTGAAGTTGGAATTTTCTCTGGATAGCCAAGTACATGTTTTTAAAAGTAAATTTATAAATATAAATTAAATGTTTAAAGTTATTTTTAAAGAAAGCAAGTTTTTGTAAAATTTATCAGTACAAATTTATTATTTCTAATATTTAAAGTCTTAAGTAAGTATTTTCTTTTAATCCATTTTAGTAGTAATTATTAAGAAGTAACTTAGTATTTTGTTTTTAAAAGTAGAAATCTAGTTTTATATTTTATTAAGTAACTTTATTTTCAAATGTTTATATAATATGTATTTTTAGTAAGTTATTGAAGTAGTCCTAACTTGAATGTTTTAAAGTAAATTCCAAAGTAAGTATTTTATTTTAATCTATTAGCGTAATAATTATTTAAAGAATGATTTGGTATTTGTTTCAAGGAAGAAAATCTCATGTATAGTTATAAGGTAACCATATTTTAGTTATTTCTAAAGTATTATTATAAATTAAGTATTAAAGTAAATTTTTCTAAATTAAATGTTAAATATATTTTACAATAAAGTGTTTTTAAATTATTTTAAAAATCTAGTTTTGTGCTTGGTGATTCGAGTGGAAATAGAAATACTTGGAATTTATTCTGAGAAGGGAAGATAGTTTTGAAACTGTTTTCAAAGGAATTTGAAAAGTGAAAATATAACTTGTAAAGATATTTTGAGATAAATAAATAATTTGGGAAATTATTTATTGGTTGATGGTTGTTTGTGAATATTAATTGATAGTTAAATCACCGACTATCACTATTGGACAAAATGCGTTGATCGTTTCGAAGAGACCGGGATCGAGATTAATTTCTCGAAAACCACTTCGATCCGGTTTGTACGTTTCACGGGAACGAGTTGGATTCGAAGATGGAGCAGGGAAGTGCAAGGGCTAGTCGCTACTAATCCTGAGGAAATTTCCAAAATGGATGTAGTAGGAATAGTGCCTTCGGTTCCGTTCGAACCCGGGACGGACTTGTGTGGATGAATGCTTGCGAAACATCGTCAGGTGCACGATGGGAATTCTAAGGGATATGTTCTAAAAAGGTAACGCTTAGCCTCAGGCCTCATCAAATGGGAATGACTGAAAATCAGGGGTTATGCAGCAAGGCTTGGTGGGTAGCACCCAAGCAGGATGAGGTCATCCCTGTCTAGGTGTCCCTTTTTATTTCGGCTTAGTGGGCGGTTGCTGATCCCAACCGCGGGATGATCTCACTCAGGATTATCCAGTAAGGGGTAGTCCCGGTCTTGTGTTGCAGGGGAGCGGGTGTACTCCTCGGTACGGTGATCTAGGCCCCGTACTGTGACAGGTGGTACCCCAGTGCCTAGTCATTAGTTGGAAATCCATTCTCCCTACGAGCCTTGTACGAGTTTTGTTTGTATTACGCACTCTGTGGCTAGTAGCTGGAATTTAATAGATGTAACAATTTCGGCTATTTTATAAGTTTTTGTATATAGACCCTATTATAATATCAGAGGATTTCTATAAAAATTGTTTTAGCTATCGTAAGGTAAAAACCCGACATGTTTATTTGTGGCGTGCTCTTATGAGATGATTTTGTTTTCAAAGGGTTTTTGAAACTTTAATAATCAATTGAGTGTGATTTTCTCACGCTGGTATCCCAGACTGACTCGGGTGTTATTCAACTTTAATGCTCGGGTCAGACCGAGTATTATAGGATACAGGATATGAATGCTGTGGAGCACAGGAGACGAGCAGGATGACGATACGTACTTCCGTACTTGTTTATATATATACATATTTCGCTGTGTTGAGTTGTTGTGTATCCATTTGTATGATATTGATGTTGAGCTGTGATTAATGTACTCTGATGATGTAACATATAAACAGAGATATTTGATTTTGAGTAAAGATCATTTATTATCTATTATATTTTATTCCGCTACGATGGTTAGATTCTGTTGTTGTTTTCTATTTTCTTCTTCTACCTCATCTTCTTTAACCCAAATGATTCGTATTTCTGTACAACTTGAGTTGATTATTTTAGAATAGAGTTGACTCAAGGGGTACGAATTTGCGGGCTGTTACAAGACTGAACCTCGACCGAGGTCATACAGAGATGAAGAATAAATGGGATAACGTAAGACGTTACTGGTTGATCGGGACAAACTTTTGTAGGTAGGAGGAATGTAGGATGTAGAGAACGATATGCTCGACAGTTCTGAGGAGTGGTGGAACACCGTTTCGCGTAAATACAATAAATTAAGAAGATTTTTCCCGCTTAAGTTTAGAGAGTTGGATCAGCTTTTCGAAGGTTTCGTGGGGCAAAATGCCTGCAAGTATCAGGTACGTCCAAATCCACTAGCTCGGCCTTTCACTCCTGCCAATACAGCTTGGTATGGCTTTTGGGTGGCTGGAGACATCACATCCATTCCGCCTAGACATAGCAAATAGACCAAGCATGGTAGCTTGAGCTAGCATGTGTCTTGACGGTCTTTTGTTCAGAGTGAGTGTTTCACCGACACCCTACGATATTGTTATTCTATACTGCCTGCTGCTATACATGTGGAGTGGTAGGAGATTATGATGATTTTTCGTAAAGATCCCACAAACTTGGACATGGTGGAAACATTGCCCGATGAGGAGATAGTTGGATTTATGTCATACCAGTTGGATCTGTTCTGTAGTCGTTGTTACTATGTTTGGTTAAATTTCCTAATTTGTTTGGTTAAATTTTCTAGTTTGTTTTATTTGCTTGTATTTGAAGTTAAAATTTATTAGTTTGGTTTAATGGAATATTACATAGAAAAACAAATTTTAATTTAACTATAAATCATAAATTAAATGCTCTGCTCAAATATCCCGCTCAAATACCCCATCGTAGCCAAAAACACATTTCTCATTCACTAATATTCCCCACTCAAATACTCCGTTTTGCTCATCGCAAACGCATCCAAAGAGGGTACGAGCTTTTTTCTCTTTTCCGTCTAATCTATTAGTAATAATTATGATAAAATATGGATTTATTATTTAGTTTGTATTACAACAGGATTATTTTGTGCTATTGAAAAAGCATTAATACTAATAAACGAAACTGTCAACTTATATCACTAGAGTTATTATTGCATACCGTTGATTGTTTGAGTGTGCGTGTATTTTACTATGATACATTAAGTATTGAATAATATTTTATGATTATTTTTTTCTTATAAGTTGAAGGTAAATGGATTATAATTAAGTGAGAACAAAAGTAACATTATTAATAGAAATTCAAGTAAGTTTATTTTTGCACTTTAGAGTTATATTTACAGACAATAAGTATAAGATGATTAATAATGAGATTAATATGCAAATTTTGATAAGGTTATTATTTATCAATTTACGGGGAGTTTAATAGATGATAATGATAAGCTTATTTTGAGCGGATTCAAAAGGTTTTTATTATTTTTAAAGTGAACTGTAATTTAATAAATAATAATATAACTATGGATATCAAATGTAGGTTTTTTAAATCAGATAGGTCTGGAAACAGACCCAGGTACGAGTCATTCCTTGCACATGGTTCTCGTAAAAAATAGTATCCGAGGGTTACAGGTGCCATGATTTGAAGCAAATATACATAATTTAATTCCCCTTAGAAGTTTACCGATCCACCAGGTTCTCCTGAGTATATTAAAAAAAATTATATTAGACTATTATTGTTAAGTTAAATAATAATAAAGATTTATATAATTGTTGTTTGAATTAATTTTATTATTATTTAAATAGTCCATTATTTTTTTTGAGTTATATAGTAACAAAGTGAATGTAGGATTATTCAGGGAAAATTCCCAATATTTAAAACAAATATAGTTTATCATTCATTTTTGAAGCAAACAAAGAGCAATCATAAAATAATATTGATAAATAATAAAATAATATTGATAAAATAATGAAATAATATGTTATTTCAATAACTTATGATGTAGTTTGGTAACCAATTTCAAAAACATAAAATAGATTACTCAATCACTTCATCTTCAAAGCTAGATCCATCCTTCTGAATCATAAAACACTACACTAGAAAAGCTATTTCGCAACGGTTTGGGTCCTTGCTATAGGATTTTGCAATGGTCCAAAGTCATAGCGAAATAGGGAGTGACTAAAATTTAATAACGGCTTAGAACCATTATGAATGAAATTTAGCAACGTCTTTCACAATAGTTTTGGACCGTGGCTAAATTAAATTGTGCAACGGCTTAGAACCGTTGATTAACGGAACTTAGAAATTGATATCAATCATTGCCAAACTTCATTTTGCAATGGCTTAAAGATGTTGCTAAGTTTCCTTTACCAACTAAATCCAACAGCTTGTTATCATGATATTATGTATACGACTATAAATAGAACTTCCACTACAGATAAGATCATTTGCTATGTATTTCAGATGAAACAAGTTTGAAGATGAAGGTTATATTAATTGCAGTATTCTTGCAAACAAAAAATAATAAAATTGAAATATAATATGGATATTGACAATAACAATCATAAATTTAGCACATGCAATCATTTTCTTATGACATAGCAATAACTTGAAAGCAATCAATAGAGTTAACCGTTTGTCATCAATGAAGCTTTAGCTAAAACAACAAGAACTGTAATATCATAGAAATTCAATGTTTATAGAATATACCTACATTAATGCTTATTTCATAATTCATGTCCAAACTAGAAACAAAATCTAGTTAAAAGTGCTCAAATGCCAATCTTTCCTCGTACTTCCAATATGAATGAATCACTTAACCATCATAAGTTGCTAATTAACTATAACATCAATACAAGCATAATAGAACTATTCTATATAAAAATGAACAAATAAATAATTTGAAGACACCACATCAATCACAACCAAGCCAACTATAGTAAGAACCTACTTATCATTCATTGTCGTTTTCGACTTGGACCAAAATCCAACTTCCTACCAAAGAAACCCTATGACGATCTTTTTACACAACCGACACTCAATATACATATATAAGTGTACTGCTGCGGTGCTCAGTTGACGTAGGATGATTGTCTAGGGTAAAAAAAGAAAACAAATCACAGGTTCTGTTTAGTATTTCATAGCGCATCGAAGAAAATATAATAGCCAACACATATATAAAACAGGAAAGACAATAAAAACTAAGTGATCAAATATCACAGTACAGATCTTCAAAGTTATACAATGTAACAATAGAGATTATGCAACCAAATAAACCCAAATATTGTATCATAACGATAAACAAATACTATTAAGGCTTCATTGTGTTGCACAATGTAGTAAGCATAACAGTCCATATACATAATACAAGAAAGCTCCATTCGGCTCTTCCTTTATGCAACTACCGTGTATCACCCAGACCTGCTATCTATTCTACTCAATTAAGAGTACTTGAGATAATAAGAAGCAAATCAAAAAACCTCAAGCCAGATGAAAATTTGGTGTGAGCGATAAGATATCTGAAAATACTATACAAGTCGATATAGTAAGGAACAAAAATATATAAGAGTCATACCTGACCTATCCCTGCATTCAAAGAGTTAGCACACAACGAACATATTCTGCTACCGTAAAAACATAATACAAGTGTACTGCAACCTAAGTACAATGATAGGTGTCCAGGTATCCCAATCCATAATATCTATCTCAAGTGGCATCCCAAGCGTGATATACTATAGAAGAAAACAATCAAAACTAACATAACATTCACCAAACAACTCCCACTATCAATCAATGTGCTTTGCGTATATGATAACTTGTCTAATCATTTCTCTTCCAAGGATTAACGGATAAATCTCGATTTTCAATGTAATCGTCTTTAGCCCGAACCTAATACTAGATTCATTACACCGGTCTAGGGTGCACGCATTCAAACGATTTTGGGTAACCAAATGAAGTACCCATTAGAATCTCACAATAACTCTGCTTTCGAGTACATCAGAAAACACTATGAGCAGCAACCACTCCTTAGCACACGTATTCGAGCCATTTCCCTGGTTCATCTCACTTCCATTATCCTCAAAGACCTATTTCACATTCCTTCTTCCACGATAGACCATTCAACTGTCTATCCATGGATCACCCTTTCAAGAACTCACCATTTATGGACAATCATTCGCACGACTCCTTTCAACATCGAGCCGCCATCATCGGAACCTAACTCCATTCACCATCAAGTTACCACCATCGAAGTTTTGAAGTTATAATCCTTCATCGTACCACTACATCTCCATTGAATCCCAAACAAACAAACAAACACCTTCAGCACCACATGCAGACCAACACATCCTCTTTTGGAAGTTTCATCACCCAATTCCCCTTAATTTCATGTCGGTACCAATCAGAAATGATCGGTTTTGATATGATTCCTTCTTCTATACTTAGCCAAATTTTGGCTAAGTATTTTCCAACTCGATCTCTTCTTCTTGGCATGCCTAGAACTCAATGCTTCATACCCCAAGCTCCCTATGCTCCAAGCTCTCCTAGATACTAGAAATCTACTCGGTACCGAGCAAAAGTGATAGGTACCGACCACTACATTTGGTCGATTTTCCAACTTCGAGTCTCTGGACCTCTTCCTACCTTCAACCTGAAGTCCTCCCCGAAATTTTGTTGCCTTATTCTCCAAGCCTTTCCTCCTTCCTGAATAGATCTACAAACACTCTGCCTAGTAATCATCTCATCATCAACATGAATCCAACGACCCAAACTTAGTGCAAATTGAACCTTGGGCTCCTCCCTTGCTCCAGAGCTCAGGCCTCGTCCAAGTTTTATCCAATTCCGACCATTTTTGCCTTCGATATGCCCATTTCGATAATCTCTTTACCAAACTACCTAAAGCACTAGCAAATCATATCAAAACACAATATAACAAACTGAAATAGCCATAAGGAAAAAGTTACAAAAAAATTTAGTCTCAGGGACAACAAGTTTACATTTTAGTCTGAAGGACACTTTTTAGTGTAAACTGAAAATGATAGTTACAACTATCATTCTGTGATTTACACTAAAAAGTGTCTTTCAGCCTAAAAACCTAAAACCCCCTATTTAATTTATTTAAATATTCAAATTTGATTCAAATTTAATAATTAATAAGAAAACTAATTTTTGATAAATGACTTGATTTTTAATACATGTCTTTAAATGAATTTATGAAATTTTTCCATAATTTTTAATTTGAAAATTATTTAAACTATCATTTGACGTATTTTACGTTAAACGTTGTTTATTTTGAAAACAAAATAGAAAAAGATAAATTGTGTATTTTATTGTTATTTTGTGGTCGTAACGCATTGTTATACGCGATCATATTTTTATATATGTCGTTCGTGGTCTGTACGCAATGGAATATTGTGTAGTAGAGTATCCAGATTTTGAAAAGATGGTTGCTTAGTTTGGAAGCTTCGTGTTGTCTTGATTATTGCACCATATAACTTCACTTTATTTCACCATAAATTCATTTCACTTCATTCATTTCACTCATCTTATTCCATTTCTTTCATTTCTCTTCTTTTCTTCTTCTTCTTCCTCTTTCTTTTTCTTTCCACTGTAATGAAAACCTTTTACATTTTTCAACTTCAAAAATCCATATCTCCATAACCGTTTGAAATTAGCCTTAACTTCCAACTGCAAAGTTGTTTGTTTTCATCTCTAGTATTTTTTTAAAAATAGTCGTTCATCGTTTCATCAAGTTTGGTGATGGGAGTAGTCCGATAATAATGGATGTTGAAAAATGATGGAAATTCAACTATCACGAAATGGTGAATTGAGGATATGGTTTGGTTTGTATACTCGAGTTGAGATTATTAAAGGTGGTTTCATAATTTTTAGTGGATGGAATCAATGTTAGGAGGCAGATGGTCGTTTTTCGATGTTCTCAAAATTCTGGTGGGTTGGAAGTTGAGGGGAGGAATGACAACACTGTGAGGAAGCTTGGGTGACGATGGAGACATTGAAGGTGGTTGCAACTGCTACGATGGTTGGAGGTGGCAAGTAGAGTTCGATTTAAGGTTTTGTCCATGGTTATTTTTAGGGTTTGACTTTTGGCGTGACGGCGGCGTGGAGGATTGAGTTGGCCGCGGATTAGCCTGGAGGTTTAGGGGATGATGGCGAGTCAAATGGCATAAGTGGCGGCAGCATCGGTTGTTGGAAAATAGACGTTCCTGGATGCGATTTTGTTTTGGGTTAGGGTATGGTCCGAATTCGCTAGGGACGATGGAAAAAGGTGCCATTATTGGCAACATGTGGAGCTCGAGAGAATGAGTGCATTGGTGGCCGTGGATCGGCGAATAGCGGGGTGGTTGGGTGTCATATGCACGGTGGTGCATGTTTGTGCATATGAGAAATTAAATTAGGAAAGGAGATCCTGTAGCAAGTGGTTTTGGTTGTGTAATGGGCTTGGGCCTAAGTGTTTTGGGTAAGAAATCGCTTATTTGTTTAGATCATTAAAACTATATGTGTTGATTTTAAATGTGATATCTTGTTCATTTTAAATCGGATTGACCCAAGGATTTTTTCATTAGATTCATATTAAAGAATATTATCCAGTAAAGGCCAGTATATTAATAGGGCCGGGCAAAGAGTATTTTTGGTATAAATAGTTGTTAGTTTGGATAAAGTATAAATTTATGAAAAAATAATTATAATCGAATATTATTACGTTGATTTATGTAATAGGGAGGTTAAATTATTTATACTTCATTTGTGACATCTATTAAGTAGAATAAAACCTCGTTCTGCCATAATTAAGTTGAATAGATTATTTTGGACATCTGTTGAGCATAATAAGACCCTATTCTAGTATAATTAAATTGAATAGATTATTTTGGACATCTATTAAGTAGAATAAGACCCTGTTGTACAATAATTGAATTGAATAGATTATTTTTAACATATATGGAGCAGAATAAATCCATGTTCCGTACTTGCAAAGTAAAATGATAATTTTAAAGTTAATTAATTTATGGATTATTGGAAAATGTTGTGTTAACAATAGATTGTTAATTGTTGAGTGCCAAAAGCTTGGCAACCTGGTCATATTGGGTGTGACATTGATATATGTTAAAGGTGGGAACTTTTTTAATAATAAAGGTAATAGTAGCATTGTTTAAGTGCTATGGTAGCTCACAGCCTCGTTATAGTATTTTCAAATACTATTATTTAATATTTTGATTCAAAAATGGTTTTGGTTTGAAGAATGATTTTAAACATGATTTTGGAATTTTCTATGGCATTTATTTAGAAATGTTTTTTGAACTTATCTATTTTACTCCAACCTTTTTAAAAATGTTTTAAAAGTGTTTTGGAAGTTATTTATTTTACAGAAAAGTTGATATAATAATGAATGTTTATTTTAAAGGAAAATAAAAAGGAGCTTATCACTTATAATAAAGTGGTCCTATTTTTAAAAGAGATAAAAATATTTGTTAAACATATTATTTAATTATTGAATGGAAAGAAAATTTTATAAATGGTATTTTATAAATAAAAGTATAGATTCATAAATAATATTTTATGCAAAAGAGTTTTGTAAATAGAAAAGAGTTTTAAAAATAGAAAGGAGTTTTATAAATAATTTAAAAGATATATAAAAGTAGTTTTACAAATTAATTTAGAGATTTTTAAAAGGACTTATAAATATGTGATGGGTTTATAAAAAAGGAATTTTATTAAAAAATATGATTTGATTTTTGATAAATAATTCTTCCTAATTATGATGGTATGAAAGCATTCTTTCGATACTTAACACCAAAGGGAACGGGTTGGGTTTATAGTAACAATGTTTTAAATGATATTTGTTTTGGCCCGATTAAATACAATTTTGGAAAAATGGAAAATGTTTTCTAATTATTAGAAGTGAAGTGGCTTGCGAATATACTTATACTGTTAAGATAAGTATATGAATATCTTTCAAGTATTTTTAAGGTGATTTTTAATAAATGAAAATATTAATTAAAGGGGCTTAGTGGTTACTTGCATGTTTAACCATGCTTGGTTTCTTATGAATTAAACCTCTAATTTGATATATTTTTATTTAATAGCTAAATAACCAACTATCAAATCTTGACCAAATATAACTATGGAAATATCTAGAAGAAATACGAGAATTATATGGTATTCGATGATGATATACTATACGTATAAACCTATTGTGTTCTTCTAGGACCAATGATAAGGAAATCCATCCGTTTAGATGGTTAGGTGGTAATCTCTGCTCTTATATATTGTCTATTTATTTCTAAAAGAACCAGAATTGAGTTTACCGAAATCTATCGATTAGTTTTAGAGCGATCAGTAAGCAGGAATGTGTACTTATAAGAGATGGCTCGAACCCGTAACCACTCCAAAACCATATGCGTGTTCTACGCTTTAGAAGAGGTTCAGGATTGGTTCGAGATGATGGAATCAAAGACGGAGTTTCTATGAAGTGCAAGAGCTACTTGCTACTAATCTTGAGGATGTAGTAGTCGTAGTGCCTTTAGTTTGTTTATATCCTGAAGAACATATATGGATGAATGCTAGCATTGCATTGTTGCCTTAAGGGCAGTTTTAGTGTTCCAAGTGGGATTTGTTAAGAGAGGAAAAAGGTAAAAGTGTGGCCTCATAAGCCTCACAACCCGAAATAATTAAAATCAGGGGATGCTCACAGAGCTATATGTTTAACTACCATTAGGAGTATCATTCCTCGATTTATAAATGGGATTTACGGATTTGGTATGCGCGCAGGGCGATCAGAGGGAGGGCAATGTTTACAGCCTCGGTGCCCAGGAATGATGTAATCAGGGGTGTCATTTTAAAGGGGCATCCATCTCTGTGTTTGCGGCCGGTCCAGGTTGGTTTTGGTACATTTTTATGGAGGTGCACTGTAACGACCCGTAAATTTCGACAATTTAATTTGTTAATTTAATAGGATTTTGCAATTAATTTTTAGTAGAAATCAAAAATGAAGGTGGTAAATTAATATTGAAATGAAGGCTAAAATAAAATATATGAATGGTAAAATTTAAGCCTATTTATTTATAATATGAATAGAATTTCAATAAATAAAATGGTGTAAGCATTATACCTGGATATAATGTGAATATGGAAAATATAGGGTAGGCATTAAATTAGAAGTGTAAGGACACATTGTTACAGTAATTGATTTTAAGTAGGGATACGTTATTTCAAGTTAATAATTTATAAACTTGAATGAACATTTCAATTTAATGAATTAATTCAAATGTTATGACTTAGTAAATGGAATATGGTGATAAGCACAATTGCAAATTTTGTATTTAGGGGCGAATTAAATTCTGATAGGTAGTAGTTGTTGTGAAGAATAAGTATACAAGTATATTAAATGTTATAACAGTGGGTTACTAGTAAATTCACTCATTTACCAATAAAGATAATTGGATGTGCCTTGATGATAATTAATAACATAACGGAAAGAGTAAATGTATTCATAAGAATATCAATTGCAAATTTGATAGGGATTTCAAGTAACAATGTTAATGCAAGGTAAGTAATGCTAAATTAAAGTCAATAGTAATGAATAGTGATTAATTCAAAAATTGTAACATATATTATAAATTACCTACTTATTTGTTAATGGAATTAGGAATTGTAATAAGTGATAATAAAATAAATGAATGTTACACTAATGGAAAATGAAATAATGTTCGTTTAAATGTTGAGTAATTATAGGATCGTATTTATTATAAACGTTACTTTAATAATTATGATTTATTGTGAAATTAATACGGGAAGATGTAAAGTAATAACTAGGGAAGTAATACGTTATAAATTAAATATAACCTGAACTTAAGTGTAAGTAAAAGGTTGAAATTGAATCTAATCCGTTTAATTGTAGACTTATTAAAATAAATTGGATTCAGAGTGTAATAAAAGGATTATTTTAAGAAATTAAAATAAATACTATAATTGGTGAAATAATTTACAATTAAAATTTGAGATGGGAATTTGTTTAAGGAATTAAATTGTAAGTAAATCAAGGTGATAAAATTTATGAATTATAGAATTTGAATTTTAATAGTGAGTTAATTTATTTAATTTATAATAGTTGGATTTATTGCAAACGAATAAAAATCAAATATGTAATTATTACATTAATTTAAAAATTAATTTGAAAACTGGAAATATTTATGTGATAATTTTAAATCCAATGGTAACCCTTTTATTTGAAATTTATGAATGGAATAAATATAGGATAATTCAATTAAATGGAAATTTTGGAAATTTATCTATAATTTTGAATTTTATGAAATCGAAGATTTATATTGATTTAATCTTTAATAAATTGACATTTACAAATTGTTAAATCATTTTAAATGTTTGATAATTTTTGAGTGATAAAAATTTCCAATTCTAAAACTGAAATATAAGAATTGGATTTATTTACTAATTCTTAATTTATTAATTATAGCCATTTTGGTCACGGACTCGGATTTCGACGAAACTAGTTTCATCGGATCCATAACAGTAAATTATTGTAGGGTTTCAAGTTTCGTTGCGATCGGACTTGTCGTTTGATCATACGAACGCAAACGCCTTGAAATCAATTTAATTGAAATCAATTTGAAATCAATTTGAAAATATTGATTTCAGCATAACTTCTTCATATGATGGAATTTGGATGTGAAATTTTTTCCATCGCGTTCGGAATATTTTAAAACACCTACTTTGATATATCGGTATAACCAATTTCGTTCCGGGGTCAGAACGGGCTTTTTGGGCCAATTATCGTTCAGCACGTTTGTTTATCGGATCCATCTACTCTATTTTTAACCTACCTATATAAACCCAGTTATAAACCCTAGCCTCCATCTAATTTCATTTGTCTGTACGTATATATCAACACTCTCCTCCTCAATGGCAGACAACATAATTTCAGATCAAATTACAATCCAAAATCAAAGTCCAAATTTAAAGTCCTCAGAAAAATTTCAAAAAAATATATGTTGATGCTCTCGACGAGCGTAATTCAATGGTGTAATTTGTTTTTAAATTCGGGCTGTGGTTTGACCAGAAACTGGGCGTTTAGTTTCGACCGTTCGTTTGGCTTTTGAGATTTCGATGGTGGATCTAACACTAAGGGACGATCGGGGAGTTCTGTCTTGTAGAGGCTACGGAGTAGGTCGCAGATCTAGCTTTAGTTCGTCGTTTGGAGGTTTGGAGCTTTCCAGAATCGACTCTAAGATGAGCGGCGGTGGGTCACTAGGGGGGCATTTGGTCGTGTCGCACGTGGCCAGGAGGCTCGGCCTCGAATGGGGTGCACCCTAGTGGCCTTGGATCGGAGAAAGTGTGGCCGTGGCATCGTGAAAAATTGCACAAGGAAGCGGCGGCGTGGGTTCCTGATTGAACGAGTTGTTCGTGCATGCGCGTTTAGGGTTTGGGAATGGGGGAGACAGCTGACATGGAATGTGTAAGGTATATTTTTTTTTTCTGTTTTAATTTTGTTTTCAATCGAATTAACTCGTATAACTTTCTCATACGACCTCGTATTCACGTACGGTTTCTTGCGTTAGGATCGTATTTAAATTCCAGAGATTTTGACGCTGGTTTGGGCAGATTCCAAGGCTGTTGAATTTTTGGGTTTAAATTGGATTTAAATTCAATTTAAATCCAAAAGGTGAGTGTTTTAACCCACTCACAACTTCTAAGTTTTCTTACGTTTGTTAAATTGATTTAAGATACGAGTAGAAATCTATTTATGACTGTTTTGCACATTTTATTCATCATCTCAGTTAAATCGCATTTATTTAATTTAACTGTTAATTAATGTCATTATTGCATATAAATTGACAGTTAAAATTTATTTATTTTGCATATAAACTGCTAGTTAAACAGTTATTTATTTATTTGAATATAAACTGTTCGTTGAGACCTTATATTTTATATGCTCTATTGATGTTTTTTTAAATTGATGATGATTGAAATAAATTGGTTGATGATTGATATTGGGTGAATGGATGATGTGTTCTATATTTTATAAACTGTAAGTTATTATGCATTTTCATTTCATCGGGATTGCGGTTTGAAATGATATACAACTGCATGTTTTATTTTTAAATTGCGTATTGAAATGATAAATATCCGTATCACTTGACCATAGGATAGAAAATTATATACAAGCACCGCGGTATATGTATATAAATTATTTTGAAATGATTTCTATGGTTTGGATAAGATACGGTTTACTAGATATTAATTTTGGATCTTATATAAAATCTTATTTTATATATACATATATATAGTTAAATAATTGAATTTAAGCTATGTATGAATTTGTTAAATGAAAATAAATAAGTTGAATAATGGAGTTTGATAATTTATATTATATGATTAACTACAGGTTTAAGATATTGTGTGTGTGTGTATATATATATATATATATATATATATATATATATAGAGTTTAAATGGTTCAAAGCAATTAAGATTGGAAAATAAATTGGAAATTTATTTGGAATTGTGCTTATTTAAAAATTAAACCCCACAAGTTGGTGTAAACTTATTAAACTTGGAATTTTAAGGGTATGATATTTATAACTCGATTTTATTTAAGTTAAATTAAATGAATATTTCTAGTATAAATAAATTGAAGGAAATATTTAATTGTTCGGAATTTGAGTTTTATTTATGGATTTATTATGTGAATATTTCAAACTAAATAATAGGACAATAAATTTTTGAATAGAATTTCCAACCTTAGTTTTGAAAGTAATTAAATACTCAAAGTTTGAAAATATTGAAATCGAAGTGTTTTTATTCAAACTGAAAGTGAATCTAAAGGTTATGGGTTTAGACTGAATTTAAAGTAAATAAAATTGTAAAGGCGTGTAAATTATTTACTTTATAAAGAAATTTTAAATTCAACTGTTTTATTTTGTATACCGTTGAATATCCAAACCATTTAAGTTTTGAAAGTTATGGTTTTAAAGCTATGGATTTCGAAGTATTATGTTGAAAGTTAAATTTCAAATATTTCATTTCGAGGTATTATAAATCTTAAAAGTGGCATGATTTTGGAAAAGAAATATATTTGAAATAAAATGATATCATATTTATTTGGGTTTTAAAAGGAAATGATATCGTATTTATGAGTTTTGAAATGGATAATTATATTCTGGTTTTGAAAGTATAATTATTTTTAAAAGATCGGGGTGTTATAATAACGTTTGGTTGTTGAAGAGACCGGGATCGGAAGTTGTCATACTCTCTGCCAACTCCGAATACCACTTTAACAACCGTGTACACGGTGGAGATTGCAGAATGAAGTAGGATGGTGGCGGCGTTTCCTTTGATGTAAATACGTGGACCCGACTCCCGTGAGTTGGCATAAGGTGGCTAAAACAGGAGCGATTCTCGGGCCAATGAGGTCATTCCTCTGATCGGACACTCCTCTTCGATACTATACTTTGACTTTGGATTGATTTGATGGCCACCTTTATTTTTGATTTTGGGGGAGTTTGTTCGAGGTGGACGGTAGCTGCGCGCTGCGCGTTTCCACCAGCCCGGATGCGTAATTGGTATATCTACTCTGGCATTGCCTAGTTGTGCCGTGTCGCCTATCCTACCGAGCCTTTACTACAAGTTTCTATTTGTGTCGTACCTATGGAGTATCCTCTGGTAGCCTCCCGATCAGGAGGTATTACGGTACTGTATAGACTATTGGCATTATTTGTGTTAAGGGCTATATGGGTAACCCCTTAACGCTATTAAAAAGTAAGTTTATTTTACAATTAGACACTATTATAATAGCGAAATATACTACATGGTAAATAGTTTGACGGATCCTTAAGAGATGTAAATCCCGAGAATCTTTTGAGTTACTGCACTCATAATTTATTTCTGTTAATTTAACTTACATAAGATCTTTTAGTTATGACTCGAGTGTTTTGTCTTTTCAATTCGCTCGGGTCAGTCCGAGCGTTTCAGGATTTGATGATTTTCTAGAGAAAGAAGACGAAGATTTCATCACTATTATTATTATATATTATATGGTTCCACTACACTGTATTCCACTGCATTAATATTATTGGTATGTGAACTCTGATATTCATTGTATAAAGAAGAATCAAATGTTCGTAAACAGTTTTATGAACTGTATATTTATTATTATATTTTATCCTTCCGCTGTGAGATTCTGTTTTGTTGTTTTTCTTTCTTCTCTGTTTTCTTATTTACCCCATAACAATCCGCCCTTCGTATGGTTTGAATCGGCATGTGTGTCGGTTTTAAGCGTGCGAAAAGGCGGGACGTTACAGCTGGTATCAGAGCGAGGTTTAGCGATAAATCTTAGCTTTGTGGGGTTTGACTCTTTACTAATTGGGTAGTAGTACCCAATGGGAGTCGCTGAGTGTATATATATATGAGAGAGCGTATTTTTTAGTGTTATAAAAAGGTTTAATATTGTGTTAATCTGTTCCGTTTTGTATTTATAAATTTTGGTTGGTGCATGGGACGCTATGACATCAATAGGGATTTCTAAACACTTAATAGGACATATCGACATAATATTTATTTTATATAAGTGAATGAAATAATTTTTCCTATTATATTTTCTATATATAAAATAAAAAATTTCAAATGATATCTACATTTGGCTGCAATAGATTGGTTGTTAGGAAATAAAGTGTATAAATAATAATAGAAATAAGATTGAAAAATGAAATAAATGAACTTTGGAAATTTAGAACTTAAGTTTCGGGGTTTTGAAATTTCTTTCGAATAAATTTTGGAATATAATAATATTGTTTCTGAGTATTTTTTGATATAAATATTTCATTATAATTCGGAAGAATTGTTTTAAAGAAGATTTTGGAGAAAATAAGTTTTGCACTTTCCTCTCTGTCGCTGGAAAATAATTTCGGTGATGGCGGCCGCATCATCGACTTTCATTTTCGGGTTTCGAAGGGGGAAGGCCACTGTAGTAGTTTTACTGCAGACTCATTTTGATAGAAAAATATAAAGTTTGAATTGTTTTAAACATAATTAGAGATATATAAGTTGTAAGAATATATTTATCTATTGTTTTAACATAAATTGAAAATTTAACCCGATATTAAATTCTTAAATTTCCATTAATTAATTGTTTCAATTATTGTAGTGAAATGAAAGGTTAGTAATTAATAATCGAAACCTCTAATTTAGGTAAGATATTTAATGACAAGTTATAAAGGAAATAAAAGGAAATTGAAATGGTAACTTATAAGACAAAAGGTAAAAATTTATTGAACAATGAATTAATTAAAAGTAATGAGAAACTTGTATAACTTTCAATTACACCCTTAAATAACATATATAACTTTCCAAATATTAAAAGTTGAAAATGTTAATAAGAGATTGTAATAGAATATTATACAAGTAGAAATTTGAAATAATGAAAGTATTCAATGAAATTGCTGTTAAATGAGAATTAAATGTTATAGCTTAAGTTATAATTGAAATTTTACCAAGTAAATATAATTAAAGGTAAGTATGACAAATAGATGATTATAAACTTAAGTAATTAAAGTGTAAAAAGATGAGGCCATGTAATTATAAATGAATGTAATATAATAAAGAGAAATTGTAAACTTAAGAAAAAGGGTTGAAGTTATTTCTAAATAAAATTGAAAGAAATAAATGAAAATAAAAAGATAAACCGTTATATGAATGAAAAGAATCACTGAATGAATGAAAGAAGGAATTAAACAACTAATGTATGAAATAAAATTAATAATAAGTTAATTTGATTTGTTAGTTGGAATTTTGTTGTTTGGTTATGGTTGTTTGGGTAAGGAGATTCAAAATTGTTTGGATGAAAATATAACCTATTTAGTTTATCTAAGGCTGTTGAGTAAATGATGCACTTGATGGTTTATTCTTCATTCCATACAATTTAAAAGTTTTAAACCCGAATAACTATTTGTTTGTTTGATTGAATGGTTGTTTTGTATTTGTTGTGTATGCTGTTTGTGAAATTGATGGTTGTTGTATTGATTTGTTGTTAGTGATTGAAACCACTTAAATATTTCACTTTACATAAATTGTTAACCCTTTGGATTTTATAAGTTAAATGCAGGTTATGGAAGCAATTGCTACTGCTTTTGGTTCCATAAATTAAGCGTAAATTGCCCGACAAATAGGTACGTTTCGGATTACGGTTTATAGCGCTATTTTATATATTTTCCCGTGTTGGGATATTATATTTTGGATAATATATGTAAAATAATTGTCTTTTTTTTGGCAAGGCCGACGGGGTTAGATGGTCCCCGACCACTTTATTGCTGCACTAAACAGAACATTACACAGTTTACAAAGATAAAAAAAACAGGGGGATACATGGAACAACAAGCACAAGGGAAAAAAAACATAAGGAAAAAAAACAATAAAAGAAAAAACATCACTGACTAAAATCACAACAGGGAAAAGATCCCAGGATCAAAAGAGAAGGAGAGTAGACTTAAGTCATTGATAATTTCTTTCATAATCCACTGCCTGAGTACTCCATCAGTTTTAGCATTACTTGCATCGAACACTCTATTATTACGCTCCCCCCAAACAGAGCTGATGAAACTCTTCAGCACCGTGTTGAACACCCTCTTTCGCTCACTTTCATTTCCCGTACTTATATAAATTCTTTCCCACTCCACCCGATTGTCATCAGAGATATTAGTACGCTGTAGTTTAGCCATGATGCATATCCATAATTGCTTAATAATAGGGCACTCAAAATATAAGTGTTCAACAGTCTCAGCTTGCTTACTATAGAATATACAGTCAATGTTGACATTCATCCCCAAGCATGCTAGTTTAGTCTTGGTGAGAATAGCACGGTTAAGGATTTTCCAAAGCATGAAATTATGTCGCATTTTACTGTCATTGCTCCAGGTTCTTCTCCACCATCTCCATGTTTGGCAGTTACTATTCTGCATGATAAATTCATTTGCTTCTCCAGTTTTGAAAATTGTCTTATTTTTACCCCATACCAGCTTAGCATAAGTAGTTGTAACTGGTATAAACATGCCAATTTTGTTCCAAAAGTTTTGGATCCTACTATTTGAAGATACCCTACGTGTAGATTGAAGACTGTAAATAACATCACTAACCTTAGTTGCCAGATGAATTCCAGTTTGCTGTATTTCATTGTACGTTAATTGACGCCGCAGTATGAAACCCACGTCTAACCAAGGATCCTCCCAAAAACTGAAGGTATGTATAGGATTCGAATTCAGTAGAACAAGGGGAAGAAAGTGCTCCTTAATCTAGAAGATGCTCTGCCAGGTCCAGCTCAAGTTCTGTGGCTTGTGCATATTCCACAAACTCCTTCCCTTTATCACATTTTTGTCAGACCACTTAGCCCAGAGGCTTTCAGAACAATTGTAGTATGTGTCGATATGTTTCGCGAAGGCAGCCTTGTTCCACTGCTTTAAATTAAGAATACCAAGACCACCTTTGTCCATTGGCCTCTCAATTCTGCTAAATTTAATGGGTGCTATATATCTTCCAGTTGTCTTGCCAGTCCACAGGAATCTTATGATTGCACTTCTGATCATATTAATTAACTTAAAGGGGAGTATGAAGGTACGAGCCCAGTATACTTGCATTGTAAAAATAACTGACTTAATTAGAGTCAATCTACCAGCTTGACTAAGCATCCTGGTGGTCCAGCTATTAAGCCTCACCGTTATCTTCTCAAAAAGAGGAAGACATTGGGCAGTAGATATTCTTGACGTTGCTAGCGGTAGACCTAAGTATGAGACTGTATCAGTGTTGTGCGTCAGGCCAGTAATATATGCAATTTGATTGCACAGTTCAGCATGAAGACCAGCAGTAATGATTTCAGATTTACCAATATTAACTTTCAGCCCTGTCATGTTGAAAAATTGATCAAGAGTAAGCATTATATTCGTGACTGTGCTAGTATCAGGAGAGCAGAAAACAGTTAAGTCGTCCACAAACATAAGAGAAGTGATCAGTGGTTCTTTGCATGCAGGATGAAGTTTAAATCTACCCTGATTATGCTGTTTTTCGAACAACTGCGTAAGAAGCTCCATAACCATAATGAATACATAAGCGAAAAGAGGATCTCCCTGTCTAATTCCTTGCTTAGAAGTAAAAAAGCCAACAGACTTTCCATTGACATTAACTGAATATGTCGGTGTGGAGATGCATTCATATATCCATGATATAAAATGCGGTGGGAAGTTCATATACCCCATTATTCTCACAATACTATCCCATTGTAACATGTCAAATGCTTTCATAATATCAAGTTTCATCATAGCTTTTGGAGGAGAAATCTTACGTTTATAGCCTTTAATAAGTTCATGCGAGAGAAGAACATGATCCAGAATATTCCTTCCAGGTAAGAATGCAGCTTGGTTTTTGGATATAATATTTGGTAAGTCATTTCTTAGTCTTGTTGCAATAACTTTTGAGATGCATTTATAAATAGTGTTGCAACAGGAGATAGGGCGAAATTCATTCACACAGTGAGCATTCTTCTGCTTGGGTATCAGAGCTATGTTCGTATAGTTAAATGACCTGAAAAGTTTACTTTTCTTGAAGAATAGAAGAATGGCATTGATAACATCTGTTGAAACAATAGACCAGCATGAAGTAAAGAAGTAGGCATTCAACCCATCTGGGCCACCACACGAATTGGAGTTAAGTGAGAACATAGCTTGTTTAATCTCTTCATGGGTAACTTCATTGCATAGCAAGGTATAATCTTCTGTACTTAGTCTAGGCAGGATTGCGTCAGGGATCTGTTCAATATTAGGACTGAAGTTGCTCTTGTTGCTATACAAATCAGAGAAATGATGAACAAAAGCATCTTGGACCTCTTCAGTTTTGGAGTGCAGTACACCATTCGCATCGTAGATAGTAGTTATGTTTTCTCTTCTCTGTTTATTATTGAGAGTAGCATGAAAGTAGGCACTATTTTTATCTCCCTTTTCTTTCCACTTTATTCTCGACTTCTGTCTTACCATACCAGTCTCAGTAGCTAATGCTTCATAGTATTGTTGAATCAAGTAACTTTCAGTTGTAGCATGGTTAGCATTATTCACATCAGACATCATAGCAATTTGAGCTTCAATCAGTTTTTCTTTTATCAGAGTACTCATTTTCTCACCGTTTCCATATTTTTGGAAGGCCCATTTTTTCAAAACCACCTTTATCTCTTTAATTTTTTCCTGCAAAACAAACAAATGAGTACCAAATTTAGGCTTGTTCCATGTTGTTATCACGATAGATTTAAAATCAGGTTCAGAGACCCAAGAATTAAAAAAAAAAAATTTGATTTTCCCCCCTTGTCCGCTTCACGTAGGTGTATAATCTGAGGTGAGTGGTCAGAAAGGAGAGGAGGAGGTAGGTGATTGAAAAGAAGAGGCCATTTGGATAGGGATGATTGATTGGAAAAGGTGTGATCTATCCTAGAGAATGTTCTACATCCATGTATCCTTTTATTGTTCCAAGAGTACGGCATACCAACAGTTTTGACCATTATCAGTTCAGCGTCGTTAAGAGTATCAGCAAGTGGTTTAATTTCATTAAGAGATAGCGGGCAACCACCTACTCTATCAGAAAGTGAGAAGCTACAATTGAAGTCCCCCATGATAATCCATGGGTGGGTGGACTGCCTGAGAGATGGAATGGTCGAAAGTAACATAGTTCTAGACGCAGCAGAGTTGAATGCGTAAACAAAGGAAACAAAGAAGGTAGAGTTATCAGAAAGGTCATTCGCTTGACAGTGAATCAGTTGGGAAGAAGATAGGATGGGGGTAAGTTGTATTGTTTTGGGATCATATAGAATCAAAATTCAACCATACGGTGCTTCATTCAAGTTATGTATGTATTTCCAGTTAGGATTAATGAAAGTAGCCGCTTTGTCAGTCTTGTTTTGATCCAACTTCGTTTCAAGAATTGCTAAGATTGTCAGTTGATGAGTTATGATAAGCTGCTTACACTGTTCCTGTTTGATAATTAGGTTTGCACCACGTATGTTCCATGCTCCGATGCGTGACATCATTGGATAACACGCGCATTAAGTAATTCTATCTTCATTCTCCTGGTCACCGCCTGATTAGAGGACAGGTAATTAGGAATTGTAGCTGAAAGGGGAGTAACTTCATGGTTTTTTGTTTCATCAGGCAAAGGGGAGGAGGCTTGACAAGTTTCAGTAGGGGTGGGTAGCAAAGATATGACAGAGGCTGTTATTGGTGGAGGGGCTTTGTAAGCTGATGGTGGTTGAATTTTGGAGTAACAGTGTTGAGTGGTTAGGTTGGGAATCGTGTCAATTCCTGGGTGCATGGATTTTGTGGTTTGAATATTGGTCTGATACGAAGTGCATGCATCATTATCGTTGTGCATGCTTTCCTTCAGCAGTTCATTTTTCTTTTGTTTGCGTTTCTTGTTGCTGTTTGGTTTTCCTTTTCTACCAGAAGTGCTGTTTTCATCACCTTTTTGACTATCATTGTTTGTTTCAACTTGCTTACATCCTTCATTGCTTTTCACTGATTGTTGTATTTCATTCTCTGTTCGCTCTTCATCATGTTTCACTTGAACAGAATTAATTCTCCAATCCTCTTCCAGATTAATATGGTTCACATCTTCATTTTGTTCCTCTGTTACATTGTTTCCAATTGCTTTCTGACCTTGTTTATCATATTCCACACATTCATCAATTATATCAATCATGTTCTCCTCCTCTTGCAGATTAAGGAGCGCATCAAAACTATTGAATATTAAAATTTTTCCTACTGTGTTATTTTCTCTATTTGTCTCCACTTCTACCGGACTATATTCTTTATCCACTTGATTTATTGCATTCTGTATGTTGGCATTAACTTCTTCATTTATGTTTTCACTGTTGCTACTTTTATCACCACTTAAAACATTATCTTGGTCTTCACTTTTCTTCTCTTTCACATTCTTGCTTTTCTCTTTGCTTGCTCCATCCTGAACTATATTATTTCCTTTTTCCACCAACTCTGGCTTCTTGTTGTTCACTCGTTGCCAAACTCTGTTGTTTCGTTGCATAACCGGTTTGACATATCTATTATCACGGGGTATCACTGATGCCTCATCCTTTTTTTCCTTACTTTCGTTCCTGTATATTTCCTTTCCTTTGTTACTTTGACTATTCTCCTTACCATCACATCTTTCTGTTTTATGTCCAAATTTTTTGCATATTACACATACATCTGGCTTCCACTGATATTGAACATAGATCTTTTGATAACCCCCCTCAACCAACTTAACCATAAACTCATCAGGAAGCTCTCTGTCTGGCTTGACTTCAATTAAGCACTTTGCATAGCTTAGCCGTTCTTGCTTCTCCGTCATTTCATCCATACACAACATCCTCCCCAGGTGACTACTAAGCCAGTTAATCCCAATTGGCGACCACGCAAAAATAGGAAGGTTATACATCTGTACCCAAACTGGGACCGCAGAAATAGATCCAGGTACATTACTAATTGCTGCATCATATGGTTTAACTATGAACATTTTATTATTCATAATTATAGGATCACTTTGTAAAATCTTAACTCTATCTTCCGAACACGTAAAATTAAATAAAAAGATGCTTCCATCTGACTTGGCAGTAACCGAGCCTTTTAACTTCCAAATCTTTTTAAGCTTACTGATAACAGCTGTATAGGACAATGGTTTGTCTAAGAAGAAACCAACTAGTGTTTCATTCCATAGTACTGCTCCAGCTTCAAGAACTGCTTGCGTTGGAATTAAAGCATCATCTTCGTACTCTGGTTTCATGTCAACGGGCATGTACTTCCCAGCATTTTTTGGTTTGTGCTTAAATAGAGAAGTCCATTTTCGTTCACACTGATAAGAAGTAGGAGGTAGGTCAGATAGGGAAGAAGTGGATTCGGGAAAGAGATGGGTTGGAATTGGATCTAGGGGAACAAGCGGTGGCATCATAGCGGGAACAAGTATAACCGAGGGTGGTAAGCATGGCTGAGAGATGAAAGACTGGTTAGAAGAGTGAGACTTGGGAGGTGCTGAAGTGGATGAACGGCGGAGGTCATCGGTCTCTACGGCTACGGCATGGGGAGGGACGTTAGTGGTGTCAGAGGGAGTATGGGAAGGTACTACAGGGTTGACTAATTGGTTATGGGAGAGGACTATGGAAGCAGGCATGAGAGGACTAATAAATTATTTTGATATTATACTTTCTCCCGAGCCTCTCCGTACAAAGTAGACTCTGCTGAAATTTTCCAAAAATCTTGGACTTATAAATTATTTTGAAATTGTTTTTCCAAACTTTATTTATATAAAAAAAATATAATGATTATAAAACGGGTATATTTTATTTAAAGTAATAAAATTTGTAAATTATTGTTTATATGTTAATATTTTGAATAAGATGTATTGTTTACTTAATTCTTCCTTCTCCCTTCTTCTTCCTTGGGGAGAGTGTAACGACCCGTAAATTTCGACAATTTAATTTGTTAATTTAATAGGATTTTGCAATTAATTTTTAGCAGAAATCAAAAATGAAGGTGGTAAATTAATATTGAAATGAAGGCTAAAATAGAATATATGAACGGTAAAATTTAAGCCTATTTATTTATAATATGAATAAAATTTCAATAAATAAAATGGTGTAGGTATTGTACCTGGATATAATGTGAATATGGAAAATATAGGGTAGGCATTAAATTCGAAGTGTATGGACACATTGTTACGGTAATTGATTTTAAGTAGGGATACGTTATTTCAAGTTAATAATTTATAAACTTGAATGAACATTTCAATTTAATGAATTAATTCAAATGTTATGACTTAGTAAATGGAATATGGTAATAAGAACAATTGCAAATTTTGTATTTAGGGGCGAATTAAATTCTGATAGGTAATAGTTGTTGTGAAGAATAAGTATACAAGTATATTAAATGTTATAACAGTGGGTTACTAGTAAATTCACTCATTTAACAATAAAGATAATTGGATGTGCCTTGATGATAATTAATAACATAACGGAAAGAGTAAATGTATTCATAAGAATATCAATTGCAAATTTGATAGAGATTTTAAGTAACAATGTTAATGCAAGGTAAGTAATGCTAAATTAAAGTCAATAATAATGAATAGTGATTAATTCAATAATTGTAACATATATTATAAATTACCTGCTTATTTGTTAATGGAATTAGGAATTGTAATAAGTGATAATAAAATAAATGAATGTTACACTAGTGGAAAATGAAATAACGTTCGTTTAAATGTTGAGTAATTATATGATCGTATTTATTATAAACGTTACTTTAATAATTATGATTTATTGTGAAATTAATACGGGAAGATGTAAAGTAATAACTAGGGAAGTAATACGTTATAAATTAAATATAACCCGAACTTAAGTGTAAGTAAAAGGATGAAATTGAATCTAATCCGTTTAATTGCAGACTTATTAAAATAACTTGGATTCAAAGTGTAATAAAAGGATTATTTTAAGAAATTGAAATAAATACTATAATTGGTGAAATAATTTACAATTAAAATTTGAGATGGGAATTTGTTTAAGGAATTAAATTGTAAGTAAATCAAGGTGACAAAATTTATGAATTATAGAATTTGAATTTTAATAGTGAGTTAATTTATTTAATTTATAATAGTTGGATTTATTGCAAATGAATAAAAATCAAATATGTAATTATTACGTTAATTTAAAAATTAAGTTTAAAACTGGAAATACTTACGTGATAATTTTAAATCCAATGGTAAACCCTTTTATTTGAAATTTATGAATGGAATAAATATAGGATAATTCAATTAAAAGGAAATTTTGGAAATTTACCTATAATTTTGAATTTTATGAAATCAAAGATTTATATTAATTTAATCTTTAATAAATTGACATTTAAAAATTGTTTAATCATTTTAAATGTTTTAGAATTTTTAAGCGATAAAAATTTCCAATTCTAAAACTGAAATATAAAAATTGGATTTATTTACTAATTCTTAATTTATTAATTAATATAAAAAATAGCCATTTTGGTCAAGGACTCGGATTTCGACGAAACCAGTTTCATCAGATCCGTAACAGTGAATTATTGTAGGGTTTCAAGTTTCGTAGCGATCGGACTGGTCGTTTGATCGTATGAACGCGAAACGCCTTGAAATCAATTTAATTGAAATCAATTTGAAAATATTGATTTCAGCATAACTTCTTCATACGATGGAATTTGGACGTGAAACTTTTTCCATTGCGTTCAGAATATTTTTAAACACCTATTTTGACATATGAGTTTAACCAATTTCGTTCCGGGGTCAGAACGGGCTTTTTGGGCCAATTATCGTTCAGCACGTTTGTTTATCGGATCCATCTACTCTATTTCTAACCTACCTATATAAACCAAGTTATAAACCCTAGCCTCCATCTAATTTCATTTTCCTGTACGTATATCTCAACACTCTCCTCCTCAATGGCAGACAACATAATTTCAGATCCAATTACAATCCAAAATCAAAGTCAAAATTTAAAGTCCTCAGAAAAATTCCAAAAATATATATGTTGATGCTCTCGACGAGCGTAATTCAATGGTGTAATTCGCTTTTCAATTCGGGTTGTGGTTTGACCAGAAACTGGGCATTTAGTTTCGACCGTTCGTTTGGCTTTTAGGATTTCGACGGTGGATCTAACACTAAGGGACGATCGGGGAGTTCTGTCTTATAGAGGCTGCGGAGTAGGTCACAGATCTAGCTTTAGTTCGTCGTTTGGAGGTTTGGAGTTCGCTAGAATCGCCTGTAAGATGAGCGGCGGTGGGTCAATAGGGTGGCCGTTTGGTCGTGCCGCACGTGGCCAGGAGGCTCGGCCACGAATGGGGGGCACCCTAGTGGTCTTCGATCGGAGAAAGTGTGGCCGTGGCATCGTGAAAAATTGCACAAGGAGGCGGCGGCGTGAGTTCCTGATCGAACGAGTTGTTCGTGCGCGCGCGTTTAGGGTTTAGGAATGGGGGAGACAGCTGACGTGGTTTCAATTTAATTTTCTGATTTAATTTAATTTTGTTTTCAATCGAAATAACTCGTATAACTTTCTCATGCGACCTCGTATTCACGTACGGTTTCTTACGTTAGGATCGTATTTAAATTCTGGAGATTTTGACGCTGGTTTGGGTAGATTCCGAGGCTGTTGAATTTTTGGGTTTAAATTCAATTTAAATCCAAAAGGTGAGTGTTTTAACCCACTCACAACTTCTAAGTTTTCTTATGTTTGTTAAATTGATTTAAGATATGAGTTGAAATTTATTTATGACTGTTTTGCATATTTTATTCATCATCTCAGTTAAATCGAATTTATTTAATTTAACTGTTAATTAATGTCATTATTGCATATAAATTAACAGTTAAAATTTATTTATTTTGCATATAAACTGCTAGTTAAACAGTTATTTATTTATTTAAATATAAACTGTTCGTTGAAACCTGTTATATTTTATATGCTCTATTGATGTTTGTTTAAATTGATGATGATTGAAATAAATTGGTTGATGATTGATATTGGGTGAATGGATGGTGTGTTCTATATTTTATAATTTGTAAGTTATTATGCATTTTCATGTCATTCGGGATTGCGGTTTGAAATGATATACAATCGCATGTTTTATTTTTAAATTGCGGATTGAAATGATAAATATCCATATCACTTGACCATAGGATAGAAAATTATATACAGGCACCGCGGTATATGTATATAAATTATTTTGAAATGATTTTTATGGTTTGGATAAGATACGGTTTACTAGATACTAATTTTGGCTTATATAAAATCTTATTTTATATATACATATATAGTTAAATTATTAAATTTAAGCTATGTATGAATTTGTTAAATGAAAATAAATAAGTTGAATAATGGAGTTTGATAATTTATATTATATGATTAACTACAGGTTTAAGATATTGTATATATATACATAGAGTTTAAATGGTTCAAAGCAATTAAGATTGGAAAATAAATTGGAAATTTATTTGGAATTGAGCTTATCTAAAAATTAAACTCCGCAAGTTGGTGTAATCTTATTAAACTTGGAATTTTAAGGGTATGATATTTATAACAGGATTTTAATTTAAGTTAAATTAAATGAATATTTCTAGTATAAATAAATTGAAGGAAATATTCAATTTTTAGGAATTTGAGTTTTATTTATGGATTTATTATGTGAATATTTCAAACTAAATAATAGACAATAAATTGTTGAATAGAATTTCCAACCTTAGTTTTGAAAGTAATTAAATACTCAAAGTTTGAAAATATTGAAATCAATGTGTTTTTATTCAAACTGAAAGTGAATCTAAAGGTTATGGGTTTAGAGTGAATTTAAAGTAAATAAAATTGTAAAGGCGTGGAAATTATTTATTTTATAAAGAAATTTTAAATTCAACTGTTTTATTTTATATACTGTTAAATATCCAAACCGTTTAAGTTTTGAAAGTTATGGTTTTAAAGCTATGGATTTCGAAGTATTATGTTGAAAATTAAATTTCAAATATTTGGTTTCGAGGTATTATAAATCATAAAAGTGGCATAATTTTGGAAAAGAAATATATTTGAAATAAAATGATATCATATTTATTTGGGTTTTAAAAGGAAATGATATCGTATTTATGAGTTTTGAAATGGATAATTATATTCTGGTTTTGAAAGTATAATTATTTTTAAATGACCGCGGTGTTATAATAACGTTTGGTTGTTGAAGAGACCGGGATCGGAAGTTGTCATACTCTCTGCCAACTCCGAAAACCACTTTAACAACCGTGTATGCGGTGGAGATTCCAGAATGAAGTAGGATAGTGGCGGCGTTTCCTTTGAGGTAAATACGTGGACCCGACTCCCGTGAGTTGGCATAAGGTGGCTAAAACAGGAGCGATTCTCGGGCCAATGAGGTCATTCCTCTGATCGGACACTCCTCTTCGATACTATACTTTGACTTTGGATTGATTCGGTGGCCACCTTTATTTTTGATTTTGGGGGAGTTTGTTCGAGGTAGGCGGTAGTTGCGCTGCGCGTTTCCACCGGCCCGGATGCGTAATCGGTATATCTTCCCTGGCATTGCCTAGTTGTGCCGTGTCACCTACCCTACCGAGCCTTTACTACGAGTTTCTATTTGTGTCGTACCTATGGAGTATCCTCTGGTAGCCTCCCGATCAGGAGGTATTATGGTTGTGTATAGACTATTGGCATTATTTGTGTTAAGGGCTATATGGATAACCCCTTAACGCTGTTAAAAAGTAAGTTTATTTTACAATTAGACACTATTATAATAGCGAAATATACTACATGGTAAATAGTTTGACGGATCCTTAAGAGATGTAAATCCTGAGCATCTTTTGAGTTACTGCACTCATTATTTATTTCTGTTAATTTAACTTACATAAGATCTTTTAGTTCTGACTCGAGTGTTTTGTCTTTTCAATTCGCTCGGGTCAGTCCGAGCGTTTTAGGATTTGAAGATTTTCTGGAGGAAGAAGACGAAGATTTCATCACTATTATTATATATTATATGGTTCCACTACACTGTATTCCGCTGCATTAATATTATTGGTATGTGAACTCTGATATTCATTGTATAAAGAAGAATCAAATGTTCGTAAACAGTTTTATGAACTGTATATTATTATTATATTTTATCCTTCCGCTGTGAGATTCTATTTTGTTGTTTTTCTTTCTTCTCTGTTTTCTTATTTACCCCAGAACAATCTGCCCTTCTGTATGGTTTGAATGGGCATGTGTGTCGATTTTAATCCTGCGAAAAGGCGGGAGTTACATGTACTGTGGTACATGGTACCCCGGTGACTTGTCATGTTGGAATCCAATCTCGTATATGTACCTTGGGGTATTAGTTGTGGAACTAGCACTATTGAATGTTATTATGGGTAACCATTGCAAATATGTTAAATATTTATTTTAAACCCTAGAAAATATTATAATATCAGAAGATTTCCTATAAATGGTTTGGTTATTGTAAGGTAAAAACTCATTCGTGTTTATATGCGGCATGGTCTTACGAGATTCTTTCATTTGAATGATTTCATAATATTAAAAATCCATTTGATTATGTTTCTCATGGTGGTTTACCGGATTGATCCGAACGCTATTTTCTTATAATGCTCAGGTTACTCCAAGCATATTTTCAAATTTAGTTATGGATGCTTTGGAGCTTCAGAAGATGAGCTAGATGTCTTTGAGATGTATTTACACATCTTTATTTCTAGTGCATTTTGTGTTGTATTTATCAACATTAGTGAGGACATGCCGTCATAATTGGCCAGGCCGATGATATGTTAGTTTTACTCTAATTATTATATGTATAAAAAGCTTTTCTTTTGTAAAAATATTTTTATGTAATATATTACCCATCATGTTGTGAGATTTTATTCTGTCTTTTATTTTCTTTCACCCCAACAATCTACCTTTCCGACACTTAGATGCTTAGCTCGTGAATACCATGGATGTATTAATGTCGACTTTTAAGGGTTAGAAAGCCAGGTCGTTACAACATGATTTCAAAGCTTAGGTTGAGTGAACACCTGGGCGTTGGTGAGGGTAAACTCATTAGAGATAGGGTAAGTGACACCCTAGAATGTGTTTGAGTGTATTATATAATAGCACATATTTGGCAGTGCTATAAAATTGTTATATATTGTGTTGATTGGTCTGTTGAGTGGTTTATAAATTATGGTAGCGCGCCTGACATACCTTGTTGGTACGGGTTTTTTAAACACTTGAACAAGACTAACCGACACAGTATTGTTTTTAAAATTGGTAAAGGAAATAATTTTACCTAAAATTAAATTATATATATATAAGAATAATTTATAAAAATTTATATAGATTTATGGCATGTTTGTTAGGAAATGATAATATTCAATTATTATCATCTATTGTTTGATTGATTGTACTCGGATAGTTTATGTGTCGTTTTACCTTTTCACTACATGGTTTGAGTAGGTGGTAATTGGGGGAACATTTAAAAGAACACCTTATGAATTAATTTTCACGGTTTGACTATAAGGCGTTCGATGATAATGTTGGGTTAAAAATTTAATTTTAATAATTTTTTTTTAGTTTAACGTAAACAGAGATATATATTCGTGAAATGATTTTATATAAGAAAGTGAAATTATATAAGAATGGTTTATAAATAAAAAGGATTTAAAATTAAGAATTCAAGAACTTAAATCTGGGTATTTTTGAAAATTATTTTTAAATTTTTTGGGGAAAATAATAATTGTATTATTTGAAAGTATTGATAAATAAAAATATTTTAAAGGATTTTAAAAGAGATAGAAAGCACTAAACTCACTTTTGTCGCTAGAAAGTAATTCTGATGATGACTGTAGCATCGTTTGCATTTATTTTTGAGTTTCTTAGTGGAGATTGTACCATAGTAATTTGATATGTAGTTGTTTTGGTAAAATAAATTTTGTTTTAAATTTCAAAAGTATTATTTGATATACAAATGGAGATATGTATATTAATATTATTTCAATATGATTTGAAATAAAACCCGACGTTTAGTTCTCAAATTTTCAGTTAAGTGATATTATGGACTCACGTATCGTATCCATTAGGATAGTTTGGTTTGGCATCTCATTATGATATGTTGTTTGGTAGTTTTCATTTGTTGAAATGAAATGGAATTTTTGACGATTTTGAACAGCCGAAAATTTCTGAATTAGTTAAAAACTGGAAGCTAATAGTTTATGATAATACAAAAGTAGAATTTTGTAACTTTAGAATGGAAAAATAATAAGTTAAAACAATTTTTAAATTTTTTAACATCCTGGTTAAGTAAAACAAATCCGATATTGTATATATACTCTCATGATATAGTAGAGTATTATGCAAGTTAAAACTTAATTAAGTTTTTACGAAATATTTTCATAAATGATTTTTGAAATAAAAAAAGAAATTGGTATAAGTAAGAACTAATAAGAATAAATATGTAAGTACATAGATCATTTCTTCACACGGTTCTTGATCCAAAATTTGAGTACATGGCTTTAAGGAAATTCACACCGACCCAAATAAGCTGTGAGATTATGTTTGCTTGGTTTTCTTCTTTCTCTTTCTTTTTTTCACCGCTAACAATCGGGTTTTCTTGCATTCGATTGTTCAGCATGCAAAACAGTGGACGTATTAGTGTCGATTTTTAAGGGTCGAAAAATCTGGTTCATTACACTTAGTATCAGAGCTAGCTTGAGCGAACACCTAGGCTTTGGTGGGGATTACTCCTTAGAGATAAGGTCAGCAGTACCCTAGAATGAGCTTGAGTGTGTTATAGGTATGAGAATGTATTTATTAGTGATATAAAATTGTTTTATATTGTGTTAATTGATCTGTAAAGTGACTTATGATTCTGGTCAATACGAGTAGCTAACATTATTGATAGGGATCTCTAAGCACTTGAACAAGGCCATTCGACATAGTATTGTTCTAAATTTGGATAAATGAAATAATTTTACCTTTATTATATTTTCTATACGAAAAAAATAATTGTTTAGAAACTTTTATAGTTATATATTGTATGTTTGGTTGTTAGGAAAATGATAATATTCAGTTATTATCATTTATTGTTTGATTAGTCATGCTCACCCAGTAGGAGCACTAATATTATTTGTTGATTGGGTATTCATGCCTGACTAGTTTATGGGCATTGACTATTGTGTTAGGTTAGGAACTGTTTATCCTTTTCTGTATGGGTTGGGTAGATTAATGATTGTGGGAACATTAAAAAAGACACCTTGTGAATTCAAGTTCACAATTTGGCTATAATGCATTTGAAGATAATATTGGGTCAGAATTTGATCTTAAATAAAAGTTGTTTAATAAAATCTAAAACGAAGATAAAATTTTTATATAAGAAATGTGAATTTTGTGAATATGACTTACATGTATGACTTATAAATTGAAAAGATTTAAGTTAAGGATTTGAGAACCAAAAACCCCAGTGTTTATGGAAATGGATTTTTTCAAAGGTTTTGGAAAAAATAATAATAGTATTATTTTGTAATGTTTTTGAATAGAAATATTTCAAATGAGTGTAAAAAGGAGATAAAAAGCACTGAACTCACTTCGGTCATTTGAAAATAATTTCGATGAGGATTGTAGCACTCATTTTCAAGTTTCATGTGAACGGATTGCTACCATAGAAGATTTGTTTTGGGTAAAAAAATTTTGATTTAAATCCCAAAAATATGATTTGTTATACAAAAAGATATATATATATATATATATATATTATGTATTATTTCAAAATAGAGCTGAAATAAATCCGGGTGTTTAATTCTGAAATTTTAAATTAAGAATCTTATAGATGCATGTAACTTATACATTAGAGTAGAGTGTTTTTGTATCTCTATTTGATATGCTGCTTTGTAAATTTTCATTTAATGAAAATAAAATGGGATTTCCGATGATTTTCGGCAGCCGGGACTTCTAAATTGGATAAGAATTTGAGCTAATCGTTGGAGAAAATATAAGAAAAAAAGTTTTTTTTGGCAAAGCCAGCGAGGTTGAATGGGCCCCTACCATTATTATTAAGAACAAAATATTAAAATACATAAGATTACATCATGCTAACCTCCACAAGATAGAGGTGAACACATACAAGATAGACAGAAAACTACATATAACTAGTAATAGAAAGGACCAATACATGTTTAGAGGAAGCTTGCCCTTTAAACACTCTATTGTTCCTCTCCAACCAAATGAAATACAAAACCTTCTTCAATATTCTTAGCAGCAATCTACCTCTCTCATTCTTCCACCTAGTTGCCTTAAAGATATTGTACCATTCCATAAGCGAGATTCTCATAGGCCTGTGATATCCATAGCGATGGAAGATCATACTCCATATTTGGAATGTAAAATCACATTCAAAATATAAATGCGCAACACTTTCCACCTTAGTTCCATAGAAGAGACAGTTATCACATTGTATAACACCACAAGCTTTGAGCTTACAAAGCGTAAGAATACCATTTTTCAATACCTTCCACATGAACAAATTTTCTTTAGGGATAGACATTGAATCCCAGATTCTGGAAGACCATAGAAATGTAGGCTGTTCATTGGAGGGATCAAGTGCCTTATAAACAGCATTAATCGAGTGCACCCTGTCATTCCAAGTAATATGAATATTGCTGAGTTTATATGACTTATTTTGTATTGCATTCCATTCAGCTCTAACCTCTGCAGAGCTACAATTTGGGAGGGAGACAGTTTCATCAGCACAGTAACTTGAAAGAGTTGCATTACAACTAATGCCAGTGGAGCTTCTCATGTCATAGTTAGAAATTTTTTTTTTCTAACTTATAAATTTGAGGAAAATAGCAAGGAAAAAGAAAATATTGAGTTTGTTAAGTATTATGCGTAAGTAAGATGTTAGTACTTAGAGAAAAAACCTAGTTCAATGCCTTTGGTTTCACGAGTAGAGTGGTTGCCTGACAAATAGGTACATGTTTATAATGTTGTTTGATTTGATGATTTGGTGACCAGTTGCTTGTCTTTAGTTTTGTTTTGGTTAATTTGGGTCCATAGTGATGATTTTGTAGTTGTACAAATCTAGCAGCGTAAAGGAGACGGTGCAGAAATTTTATGTAAATCTAAAGAGTGAGGAAATTTGATAACAAGTTTCAATACATTGATTTTTGAAGAATTAAAAGGACCGTGGCATTATTCTTACCTTGATAATTTCGGGGATAAAATTCTTTTAAGGGAAAGAATGTAATGACCCAGAATTTTAGTCAATTTATTTTGAAATATTTAATTACTTTAAATATTGGAATATTAGTTTTATAAGTCAAACAACTTGAATTTCAAAATAAGGGTTATTTGGATGTGGAATTGTTTAAATAATTGAATCTTGGATTTAATTTGAATAAAAATGAATTTGAAAACTTATTTAACTTTTGTTTAAATAAGAATGATCATATTTAATTTTTAACGTGATTTCAAAATCTTATTTAAATTCAATATAAATGAGAATGGAATAATATACTTTTAAATTTATATTAAAAAGTGATATAAACAGGTTTTTTAACTTTCCATAATTAACATGTGAATTATCATTTCGAGACACTATATCGGATTTGGACAAAACCAGTGCCATTAGGTTCAGAATAGAAAATTATTGTATGCGTTGAATTTCGTGGTGATTGAACGTATCGTTTCTTCGTGCGAGCTCAAACATAGGAATTAATTAAAGGAATTTAATTTTGTATAATTCGATTTTGAAAAGATAACTTTTCTATGCTTTGGAATCAGGTCTCGATAATAGTTCCATTGAGTTTGAAATATGGGTATTTAGTATGGAACGCCAGGCAACACACCTCGATAGGAGTTTGAGATTTTTGGGCAGATAGGAGCCAGATACTTTGATTTAAAGTGATACACTATTTTACACTATACCCTTTTACTATGCAACCCTACCCTCCACCATACTCCCCAAGTTTGCACTTTATAACTCATACCCTTTCTTCCTATAAAATCACATTCAAAACAGAGAAAACGTTTCTCAATTCAAAAATCAAAATGCACCAAATCCAATGATCTACATTCATCGGGACCAATCCATTCAATTTCAGGCTAAGTGTTCAACTAGAGAAATGCGGCCAATGTCGAAATGAAGTTAGTGTACGATTGGATCATTTCAAATCGCAAAGAGGCGGTAGCAGCGCCTCGATGAATGGCAGCGGCGTTTTTCGCCGATTGCGACGTCATCGTCGAGTGTGGGCTCTTGGACTCCGAAGAAAAGTCGTATAGGACGAGGAGGGCTAGGCACAGCCGGTGTTTGGTGGCGCAAAATCGCTTGTGGTGGCGGTGAGAGGCTGGTGTTTACGTTCATCATTTTAGGAAAATTAGGGCAAACGGCGGTGATGGCATAGGGAGGAGGGGAGGCCAGGCTAGCATAGGGCACGATGCGGTGGTGTCTGGTCAACCGAGGTAGCGGCGGCAAGGCAAGAAGCAGAGGTGGCAATTGTGTTCGAGTTGCATTCAAATGAGAATGAAAGAGAAGGGTTAGGTTGGAGGAATTAACGTTAATTGAGGTTAATTATTTATTAAGTGTAATTAGTAAATATAATATTATTGTAACAATAGTGAATCTTATGAACATGATATTTGCTCGTTTTAGATTGGATTTGAATGCGATAGGTTGCATTTCGCTCATATCAGTGTGAACTGCATTATGGAATTGGATTAACAGATATCAGAGTAGGTGTAATATTAAAGTTGAATTCGAACATCGTTCGGATCCAGATGAAATCAGAAATGCTTCGGCGACAAGTGGAATTTCAGTGAGTTAACTCACCATTTCAGTTAACCATCAATGTTATATAATCGGCAAAAAAAATTAATTGGATATTTGGATGTTTATATGTTGATTGTTTGATTTTGATGAATTGTCGCTTTTGGAAGCGATTAGTATATGAAATCAATTACAGGGAAACATGTTGGAGGGATCCAACAGGATTCCACACCACTATCGAATTATATGTGTATGTGTGTGCACGCATGATAATATCTATAAGTTGTGATGCAAGAGAATAGGTTGGAGGGATCTAACAGGATTCCTCGCCATTGTTAATTCTAATTTCAGTGGTATTCATGCAACGACCCGGAAATTTCGATCCCAAAAATTCCGGATAGTTAAAGGAAAAGAAGAAAAAGATAGAAGAAAAAGAAGAACAGAAACACCAACATCTCAAATTCGCAGCGGATCAAAATATAATATCATATAAATAACAGTTATACAAAGGAAACTATACTTGTCAAATTTCACTTAGTACATCAGAGTTACACCATATATACAAACACTGGACATATAAAATCAACATGTCTCAAATATACAACAATATAATATAGCAGAAACAATCCATACGTTCCTGCCATCCAGCTCGCCTCCTGAGCCCCAGAACGTTCTTACCTGAAAATCTGTAATACTCGGTCTGACCTGAGCATTACATCAAAGTAACACCTGGGTCAGGCTGGAAACTAGCGTGAGTAAACCCAACTAACAAGGAATACCAAAACATAAAACTTATTTAAAACCCGAGGTAACTCATATCAATTTACAAATTCTCAATTTGTTATAGACATCACTTATTTCACACGTCAATTTCTAAGTACCAAAACTTAGATTAATAGGTCCAATTCACTTAAGTCATTCCATTCCAGCCTATTGATTTCACACATCAAATCTATATAGAATTATTATAGATTACAAATCGAAGTGGTTTCGGGTATTTACTAATATCCGACTCCGGTCTCTTCGAATTCAATACCATCTTAACCCATGTTATTCAAGTGAAATGCAATTCAACTATAAATAAAAGATGTCACCTTTTTACCTAGGAATTCATCATTGATAGATAACCACATTGTCATTGTACACCCAAACATAGCATATCACAAAACATTTCATATCAGAGATATCAATCAATTCAAGCATTCAATCATCATTCGTAAGAAAGATGGATCATTTTCAAAATTAATTTAATTTACCTCTAATTAAATTAACTACAAATCTGTAGTCGCTTACATTATATTTACGTAATCATTATAAATCAATTAATTAATCAACTTTAATCATCCTTCTTAATTAATCATCCTTGATTAATTATCTTTAATTACATAAGGTAATTATCTTTAATTAATTACACAAATTAATATTCCTGACCATTTATAGTAATTAATCTTTAATTACTTTCATTATTTACATTAATGAATTACATTAACTAATGATCCTTAATTAGTTACTTTCATTAACTAGCCTTAATCGATTATAAACAATAGTTAACCATCCTGCAATTACTTATCTTAATTAATCAACTCCATAATTAATTATATTAATCCTTAATTAATTGCACCAAGTAATTAATCCTTAATTACTTCTCCTAAGTAATTAACCTTTTAACTACTTCCCATTATGTAATTTCCCTTATATTAATCACATCCAGTAATTTATCCATCAATTAATTCACTAAGTAATTACACTTATCCATCTTATTACGTAATTATACTTAATCAATTACCAAGCGACTATCTTTAGTTAATTAACAAATTAATTAATCACATTAATTACAACTGGGTAATTCATCCCTTAATTACCCTATAAACCAATTAATTAATCTTTAATTATAGATTAATTATTCTTTAATTATTAATTAGTAAACCTTAATTATTAATTAATCTCCTTCAATACAAAGTAATCAATCCTTAATTACTTTTATAATCAATTTCATTAAGTGATTAATCTTAATTAATCATCTTTGAATTAATTACTCTAATTAATCAATCTTATTAATAAATCAATCTATTAAATTGATTACACAATTTACTCAATTAATTAATTTATAATTAATTAACTCATAGCCCTTAATTAATGGATCCCTAACCATTAATAAATTAATTCCTCTTTTAATTACTTAATTAAATTAACAATTTACCCTTAATCCCCACTTAATCACATTATAGATTAAGTTTAAATAAACTTAGGATCTATCTTGACAAATTTATCATATAACCTTTAATTACCAACCATTTAAATAACATTTATTATTTAAAAAAACTAGTTTTTTAAAAAATCAGATTAAACTTGATTATCAATTAACTTAAACTTGTTAGCCTCAACGTTAACCCCGAGCCCAAACTATCATGCCCGAGTTTAACCCTACCTCTTCCTTATCCAATCAAATTCAAACCCCAACCGATCGAAGCTCGAGTTTACACCGAGTTAAATGTCATTCAATCCCGAAGCAATCAACACAGCAACAACTACAGACACGGGTGGATCCATGTGCATGTGCATAAGACATCGTAGGTGCTTTGGCCACCACTCCCATCGTCGGTGAGTCACTGATGACCACCCCTTCCAATCTCAACCACCAGACCGATGATTCGAACTCGAAAACCGATTTGAGCCAAATGAACCCAAACTGGAACCATCTTATTCGACAATCTCTTCTTGTGCCCGACCACTCTGACCTTAATCGCCCATACCACCAAGACCATAGCTTCCTCATCAACAAACTCGGCATTCCGTTGATGCAATCGAGCTCGAATCACACACGACGGAGAAAACGTACAAGAACTCTACCGAACCTCATAGGCAGAGAAAACCTTAAATTAAGTTGCACCATCAACCACGATGCCCAGAAAAATGTGAAACCATTTTTCTCTCCACCCCAGCCTATAAACTTCCTCTGGCCAAAATCTCGAGGTCGCCAATCAACTCGATCATCATAAAAACCCAAAAACCCATAATCTGGTAAATCCTCAAATTCTCACAATGCACTGCCTTAGAAATTATGATTTCTTCTTTAAAAATCCTAATTTTTGATGACAAAGCAGATTTTGTACATGAATCAAACAATTATTATCATTGAGATTTTGATATGTTTTGAAATCTACTGTACTTTTTCCCTTTTGTTGAATCCTAACTGCCAATTCAACTTGAATGTATTATATTTATTTTTCTTTATCTTGATGAAACAAATTTTTATTTACAAATTAAAACCCAAAGAAGATCGGAAAGAAGAACTTGATTTTGATCAGGTTAAAAGCATGTAACAGAACAACTATACTGACATATTGACATGCACACAAGAAAAACAGTCATGCAGGCATAATTCCAATCACACAAACATTTATCCAAAATCATACTTCAAGTTTTATCATCTAAGATCAACATTTGAACTAAATTAAGCCTTTAGGGATTGGTTTACTCACCTTGAGTTAGTAGAGAAGCTTGTTATTTAAAATCTGGAAATGCATTTAAAATTGGAAATTTGCAAATGCCAGAATCTTTTGAAAACTTGAATTTGAACTGAATTTGTTTTTGAACTGAATCCTTGAAGTTGAAATGGTCTTGCTTGATGATTTTGCTGTAGGTTGTAGATTTTGAAATTTGATAGCTGTTGATAAAACTGAGTTGATTTCTTGCTTGAATATTTAGTTGAACTTTGATTTGCTTGAAGCTTGTTCTTGAATCAAGTTGGAGATGCTTTTGATTTTGATTATTTCTTTCAGATTTTGATTTTTTTACTGGTTTATATAAAAAAAATTCCAGGTTTGGTTTCTTAGGTTTTGAAAAAATGAGAAAAGAAAATGAATAGATGTATATGTATAACCTATAATCTTTTTCATAAATATTAAAAATAAGTGACTCTTGTCACTAAATTTGCTTAATTTCTTAACACATGTTGTTAGAGATATTTACAAATTAACACATGTAGTTTTCACACAAAATTAGATTCTAAAAAGCTTTTAAAATTAATTTTCCAATTTATAAATACATATTTAATTTATATAAATAAATCTCTTTGAAAAGAAAATAATATAAAACAAAATTTATGTTCTAAATAAAATCATGAAAATACATTTTAAAACCAAGGTATGATTTAAGATATAAATAACTATCTTTAGAATTTCAATTTTAAATATCCAAATTCAAATTAAATTTCAAATTAAATTTAAAAATCTAATTTGATATATACATATAATTTAAACAAATCCAATTTCAACTTATGTGAATTAATCTCTATAAAAAATCATTTTATATACAACACAATTATTATTATGGTTCAAAAATAATAATTTTATCAATTTTAATTAATTTGTAATGGAGATTATCACATTTAAATTTGGTTTGAAATTCCGGGATATCACATGTTCAACTAAATAAAACTAGTTAATGATCCAATTAACAGATATCAAAATCTGGGTTATCACATTCCTCCCCCTTTGAATCTTTTCGTCCTCGAAAAGGAACTAGGCCAGAATTTATGAAACTACTTTTTATCAGAAAGACATTATTCTCTTAAACATTTTTAATTATAAACTTCTTTTATCTTAAAACTTACAAATATTTTAAAATCTACATAATATTATCAAAATACTTTTTTGTTAAAAACTTTATATAACTCGATGTTTCAACAAGTCCATTCTCGTTCTCATAGAAATTCGGTCATACGTTGATCAGGCGTAGGACTGAAAATCTACAAGTGCTTAGCAGACCCATTTTCAACACCCAGTGAAAATACTTGGAAATAATTTTATTGAAAATATAGGAAATATTTTTGAAAATAGAGAAAATATCTTTGGTGAGAATGCTCTGGAAATCATCACCCCCATCCATGGTCCCAGTTAACCCGATGGTTACGTTGACATTCCGACAAAATGCATAGATAACTATAGGCCTCCGCGCCCATCGATTACACCATGGAACCCGCTACAGATCGCAGCTACAACTAGGGTTACGTTGCTATCACAGCAAAAACCCATATAACTGTAGGCCTCAACGCCCTCGAATTTCGCTGCCAAAAGAATGAAACTTCTCCACTCCACTCGACCATAGATCCCAGTCTACCGATGTTACGTTGCCTTTCCGACAAAATCAAGCGTAGACCGTTGACACTCATCTCCACACGATTTCCGCTATGGTCCACACAGTAGATCGCAACGACATCGAGTTACACTGTCATCACAGCACAACCCAAATGCCTTTGTAGGCATCAGCGCCCTCGACTTTCGCTATCCAATAACCCTCAGGAAGTAGTTTGTCCAGACTCCTCATAGGATCAACTTTAGAAAATCCCTCTTAGAGGCTCAAGGTAGTACCAACCTATGGTACTCCAGAGAAGTTCATCCCAAGGGAGCGCCTTTTTCTCCAGAGCCATTTTAAAAACACTTTATACTATACACATATAATATCTTCCAATATCGTACATCTAGTATGAATCTCATATAAATCTCCTTGGCAAATCCAATATTGATTTTACCCAAAAATCAAAAGCCTTTCCAACTCCAAAGGTTACAAAACCATTTTTCCCAAAATCATTCTCATAAGAACCTTTATATATATATATATATATATATATATATATATATATATATATATATATATATATATAACTTTGAAAAATCTTTGAAACACGTCAAAATTGTATAAAACCCCTTTTTATACTTCAAATACTTTCAAAAACCCTTTTCTTCTGGCAAAAGGTTCAACAAGGGAAGATTTATCTTATATATAACAAAGATACATAACTTTGTTATTCCAAATCAAATATTCAAATTTGATTACTCTTTTATAAAGTTGTTTCCATCTTACTTATCATCATAGGAATATCCAACTTTCACTTTTATTCATTGTATATTTCACAAAATATACTTTCATTTCAAAAATCATCTCACATTTCTTATTCACAAATTTTAAATATCAATTTTATTCAAACCCGTATAATGTACACATATCATCCACACGCTATACCAATCTGATCGCTCATTCGATCATACAATTTCACTTCCGAAGTAGTATCGTCCACCCGACTTCCTAGTGCGTACTCAGATCTGGTTTCTTGATCGGAAACCATCATTTTCCTTGCATAGTCATAACTATGATAGAGAATATCTAGGTTCGCCGTCGAAAATCGAGTGAAAAATCCCAACTCGGATCGATAAACTATCTTGAAATTCTATGCTCTAATCCGGATCGAATCACTATGTGAATAGAATAATATACATACATCCTATGTATTTATCTCATTGATTATTAGCCAAATCAATTTTTCCTCTCTATCCACATTCACTGATTTTCATTCACTTACTCATAATTCTTAAATCCTCGTTTGGATTATCACTTCAATTCTTATCTCAAATGGATATTTAATCATAAACAGTTCGAACTCTGTCCAGTTTAAATTTAGAAAATAGCTTGATAAATTTTAAAATAAATAAGTAGTTGAAAAATAATTATTAATTTGTAAAAATAGCTGTAAAACAGTTAAATACTTGTAAAATAGTGGGAAAATAGTCAAATAGTTATAGAAATTTTTAAATAATTGCAAAATGGTCGTATAATAGTAATTAGTTATAAAGTAGTCGAAAAACAGTAATTAGTTTATAAAACAGTTTGAAAAATTGTTAAATAGTTCACAAAATAATTGTAAAATAAGTATAAAATAGTATGGCTTCAAAAAGAAAGGTGGTAGATAGTAAATTGCTTGGAAAATAGGTTTATACTAAAGCAATTATTTTGAAAATAGTCCAGAGCCAAACTATTCAATTCCCAACCTCCATTCCATCAATTCAATTTAAATTTCCACTTCCATTTAAATTGACTCAATTCCAATTTAAATAACTTCAATTTCCAATGAAATTGATTTAATCCCAATTCAAGTTGAATCAATTCTCAATTTCCTCCCAATTTCAAATCAAATTCCAGTTGAATTTTAAACCTATTCAACTTTAATCACAATTTCAAATTATTCATATCAATTTGGACTAATTTCAGATTGAACCCATTTCAATTTCGAATCAATTCCAGTTTGAATCAATCCCAATTGCCATTTGAATTTGAACTCATTCATCTTCAACTTCATTTCAAAACAATCCAATTCAAAATTTTCTATTTGAATTCTTAAACTTATACATCTTTAATCACCAACCTAATTAATTCAAATCAAATCCAATTTGAACTAATTTAATTTAAATCTCAACTTTACACCATCTCAAATTATAAATTCGAGTTAAATTTTAAATGTTGGTTTAACCTCTTAAACTAAATTATCCTTATTTAAAGTTTTTAAATAATTTAATTCTGAGTCCAAATTCCATATATTCTAATTTAAATTACCTTTTACTTCTTCATAAACTTATTTCTGAGCTCAAATCATAGTTCAAACCCTTTTTAAACAACTCATTCTTTGAAATTCAATTTATTCCCAAATTTAAATTTTGAAACCGATCCTTAACAATTTGAACTTCCAAGTTCCTTTAAACATCCAAAACTTAAGTTCAAAGTGATTTCATTTTCACAAGTTCACTTTTAATCTTAAAACTCAATTTATTACCCATTAATCTCAAGAATGGATGTATTACCACACTTTATTTCTTCATTCATTTAAACAAATCCAGTTTTCAGCTTAAAGATTATTAATAACAATAGGATGGTATCATTCAAATTATTTTAAAACATCCATCCATTTCCAATTTCTAGATCTCAAACCCATTTTGAGATCACACAAACTCCCAATTCGAATGAACCATTTTAACTTCCCAAGTTAAATCCCAATTTCATCTTGAAATTTCCAATTCAGGTTGTTTATTCAAACTTATTTAACTTCCTCTAAGTTAAATTCAATTTAAATCCCATTAATCCTACTCAAATTTGAATTCCCATTTCAAATTTTAAACTTCACATTAATAATCTTTCCACTTATTAAGTTCAAAAACTTATCGCTTTAGGTTTCACATCTCATTCCAAATTTAAAACTCAACATTTAGTGTTTATCTCAAACCATCTTTGATATTATGTATATTCCTCATATATACATGTTATTTCCTTTATACACCAAGTTATCCTTAAATTTTAGACCACCTTTGGTTTTTTTTAATTCAAAAAAAATTTCTTTAAATTTTCAAACAACTCTTGTTTGAAATAGGACCCTTTCATTCAAATACATTAAATAACATTATTTAGTATTTCTTTGTCACTTTGAAACAATTTTCAAATTTCTGGATCTAGATTTAAAACATCACAAGTTAGATCATCTTCAGTCCTAATTTATAAGTCATACTTACCTAAATGTTTTACTTTCTTAAAACATTTCATTTTGCTTACACATTAATACACATTTTATTATTAAATACAACAATCATTTATGATAATAACCAAAGCTATTACAACTGGAAATCAATTATCTTATTCTTAAAATTCTTCTTCAAATTTAATTTCATTTTGAATCTATTTCAAACTTATCTTTATTCAATTTAAATTTGGTTGTATTTCTGTTACCACTTAATTTAATTCCAATAATTTAACAACCAATTTCCTTAATATTTATTAGAAAGAAATATTGCTTTATATATCAAAATATATTCTTATATAAAATCATTTAAAATCTTTATATAAGAAAATAACAAGTACGCTCTCATATATATACACTCAACTCATTCTAGGGTACCATTGATCCCATCCTTAATGAGTAATCCTACCAGAGCCAAGGTTCTCTTTTAACCTTCAGCTCTGATACCAAATGTAACGACTCGGAAATTTCAATCCCGAAAATTTCGGATAGTTAAAGGAAAAGAAGAAAAAGATAGAAGAAAAGGAAGAACAGAAACACCAACATCTCACATTCACAACGGATCAAAATATAATATCATATAAATAACAGTTATACAAAGGAAACTATACTTGTCAAATTTCACATAGTACATCAGAGTTACACCATATATACAAACATTGGATGTATACAATCAACATGTCTCAGATTTTCAACAATATAATACAACGGAAACACTCCATACGTTTCTACCATCCAGCTCGCCTCCTGAGCTCCAGAACGTCCTTACCTGAAAATCTGTAATACTCGATCTGACCCGAGCGTTACATCAAAGTAACACCCGGGTCAGGCTAGAAACCAGCGTGAGTAAACCCATCTAACAAGGAATACCAAAACATAAAACTTATTTAAACCCGGGGTAACTCATATCAATTTACAAATTCTCAATTTGTTATAGACATCACTTATTTCACACATCAATTTCTAAGTACCAAAACTTAGATTAATAGGTCCAATTCACTTAAATCATTCCATTCCAACCTATTGGTTTCACACATCAAATCTATTTAGAATTATTATAGATTACAAATCGAAGTGGTTTCGGGTATTAACTAATACCCAACTCCGGTCTCTTCGAATTCAATACCATCTTAACCCATGTTATTCAAGTGAAATGCAATTCAACTTTAAATAAAAGATGTCACCTTTTTACCCAGGAATTCATCATTGATAGATAACCACATTGTCATTGTACACCCAAACATATCATATCACAAAACATTTCATATCAGAGATATCAATCAATTCAAGGCATTCAATCATCATTCATAAGAAAGATGGATCATTTCCAAAATTAATTTAATTTACCTCTAATTAAATTAATTACAAATCTGTAATCGCTTAGATTACATTTACTTAATCATTATAAATCAATTAATTAATCAATTTTAATCATCCATCTTAATTAATCATCCTTGATTAATTACAGATTTGTAATTAATTGAATCATCCTTGATTAATTATCTTCAATTACATAAGGTAATTATTCTTTAATTAATTACACAAATTAATATACTTAACCATTTACAATAATTAATCTTTAATTACTTTCATTAATTACATTAATGAATTACGTTAACTAATGATCCTTAATTAATTACTTCCATTAATCAGCCTTAATCGATCATAAAAGATAATTAACCATTCTGTAATTACTTATCTTAATTAATTAACTCCTTAATTAATTATATTAATCCTTAATTAATTACACCAAGTAATTAATCCTTAATTACTTCTCCTAAGTAATTAACCTTTGACTACTTCCCATTAAGTAATTTCCCATATATTAATTACATCCAGTAATTTATCCATCAATTACTTCACTAAGTAATTGCACTTATCCATCTTATTAAGTAATTATACTTAATCATTTAACAAGCGACTATCTTTAATTAATTAATAAATTAATTAATCACATTAGTTACAACTGGGCGATTCATCCCTTAATTGCCCTATAAACCAATTAATTAGTCTTTAGTTATAGATTAATTATTCTTTAATTATTAATTAGTAAACCTTAATAATCAATTAATCTCCTTCGATACAAAGTAATCAATCCTTAATCACTTTTATAATCAATTTCATTAAGTGATTGATCCTAATTAATCATCTTTGAATTAATTACTTTAATTAATTAATCTTATTAATAAATCAATCTATTAAATTGATTACACAATTTACTTAATTAATTAATTTATAATAAATTAACTCATAGCCCTTAATTAATGGATCCCTAACCATTAATAAATTAATCACTCTTTTAATTACTTAATTAAATTAACAATTTACCCTTAATCCCCACTTAATCACATTATAGATTAAGTTTAAATAAACTGAGGATCTATCTTGACATTTATCACATAACTATTAATTACCAACCATTTAAATAACATTTATTATTTAAAAGAACTAGGTTTTAAAAAAAATCAGATTAAACTTGATTATCAATTAACTTAAACTTGTTAGCCTCAACGTTAACCCCGAGCCCAAACTATCATACCCGAGTTTAACCCTACCTCTTACCGATCCAACCAAATTCAAACCCCAACCGAGCGAAGCTCGAGTTTACACCAAGTGAAACGTCATTCAATCCCGAAGCAATCAACACAACAACAACTGCAGACACAGGTGGATCCATGTCCACGTGCACAAGACATTGCAGGTGCTCTGGCCACCACTCCCATCGCTGGTGAGCCATCGATGACTACCCCTTCCAATCTCGACCACCAGACCGATGATTCGAACTCGAAAACCAATTTGAGCCAAATGAACCCAAACTAGAACCATCTTCATCGACAATCTCTTCTTACCGCCGACCACTCCAACCTCAATCGCCCATGCCACCAAGACCATAGCTTCCTCATCAACAAACTCGGCATTTCCCTTGATGCGATCGAGCTCGAATCACACACGACGGAGAAAACGTACGAGAACTCTACCGAACCTCATAGGCAGAGAAAACCCTAAATTAAGTCGCACCATCAACCACGATGCCTAGAAAAATGTGAAACCATTTTTCTCTCGACCCCCGGCCTATAAACTTCCTCTAGCCAAAATCTCGAGGTTGCCGATCAACTCGATCATTTGAAAAACCCAAAAATCCATATTCTAGTAAATCCTCAAATTCTCACAATGCACTTCCTTAGAAATCATGATTTCTTCTTTAAAAATCCTAATTTTTGATGACAAAACAGATTTTGTATATGAATCAAACAATTATTATCATTGAGATTTTGATATGTTTTGAAATCTAATGTACTTTTTCCCTTCTGTTGAATCCTAACTGCCAATTCAACTTGAATGTATTATATTTATTTTTCTTTATCTTGATGAAATAAATTTTTGTTTAAAAATTAAAACCCAAAGAAGATCGGATTGAAGAACTTGATTTTGATCAGGTTAAAAGCCTATAACAGAACAACTATACTGACATGCACACAAGAAAAACAGTCGTGCAGGCATAATTCCAATCACACAAACATTTTCCCAAAATCATACTTCAAGTTTTATCATCTGAGATCAAGATTTGAACTAAATTAAGCCTTTAGGGATTGGTTTACTCACCTTGAGTTAGCAGAGAAGCTTGTTATTTAAAATCTGGAAATGCATTTAAAACTGGAAATTTACACATGCCAGAATCTTTTGAAAAATTGAATCTGAACTAAATTTGTTTTTAAACTGAATCCTTGAAGTTGAAATGGTCTTGCTTGATGATTTTGCTACAGGTTGTAGATTTTGAAATTTGATCGCTGTTGATAAAACGAAGTTGATTTCTTACTTGAATATTTAGTTGAACTTTGATTTGGGTGAAGCTTGTTCTTGAATCAAGTTGGAGATGCTTTTGGTTTTGATTATTTCTTTCAGATTTTGATTTTGTTTACTGGTTACTATAATTTTTTTCCTACTTTGGTTTCTTAGGTTTTGAAAAAAATGAGAAAAGAAAATGAATAGATGTATATGTATAACCTTATAATCCTTTTCATAAATATTAAAAATAAGTGACATTTGTCACTAAATTTGCTTAATTTCTTAACACATGTTGTTAGAGATATTTACAAATTAACAAATGTATTTTTCATGCAAAATTAGATACTAAAAAGCTTTTAAAATTAATTTTCCAATTTATAAATACATATTTAATTTATATAAATAAATCTCTTTAAAAGAAAATAATATAAAACAAATTTTATGTTCTAAATAAAATCATTAAAATACATTTTAAAACCAAGGTATGATTTAAGATATAAATAACTATCTTTTGAATTTCAACTTTAAATATCAAAATTCAAATTAAATTTCAAATTCAATTTAAAAATCCAATTTGATATATACATATAATTTAAACAAATCCAATTTCAACTTATGTGAAATAATTTCCATAAAAATCGATATATATATAACACAATTATTATTATTGTTCAAAAATAACAATTTTATCAATTTTAATTAATTTATAATGGAGATTATCACATTTAAATTTGGTTTGAAATTCCAGAATATCACATGTTCAACTGAATAAAACTAATTAATTATCCAATTAACAGATATCAAAATCTGGATTATCACAATTCATGTCATATGAATTATTGGATATTAAACCTGATTGTTAGCCCTATTGATTATGACATTGTTATATGTTCAAGACTTAAACTCTGTAGTAAAAGAAAATCAATATCGATATTGGTTAGATGTTGGGTAGCTACTGGCCTCAAATTAGTATTTTAAAAATACTATAAATTGCCATTTGAGTTGGAATTGTTTTTTGAGATAGGAAATGATTTTATATATAAAATTGGGTTTCGAAAATATTTTATTTTAAACAATTTAATTTCTATTTTTCTCCAACCTTATTATCTGTCTTTCCCAACGACCAATTATGTTGCTCTGAACAAATTGATATCTTATATCTTTGCTACAGCAAAAGAAAGCGGCGACTTTTCGATTTCTTACAAAGCTAAGAACAACCCTAAACCGAGAAGAGAGGTGTAACATCCCTAATTTTTAATAACATTATTCAAGAAATTTAATTAGATAAATTAAATAGAATAATGACGTTAAGAGGATTGAGATTTAAATAAATTATATAATGGGCCATGCTTACTAAAATAAATTTAATGGGATTTGAATTGTTTATAAGATAATTAATCTACACGTGGGCATAGTGGTAATTAGCCATTCTATTATACACGGCTATACACATTTTATTCTTGCCATTCACGTTCCATTTTTATCTTTTCATAAACGCAAATCAAAACTAGATAGAGTTAGCCATTATCAAGGAGGAAAAAGAAGAAATTGCAATCTAAAGCTAAGGATCAAAGCTAGAAAGGATTAATCAATAAAAAATCTCAAATCCCATATCATATCTAAGGTGAACAATAATTCATTCCATCTCTTTTTGGTTTTATGATCATATTATTTTGGATTTGAGTATTTATTTTGTATTGGATGACGATATGCTTAATTTATGAATTATTTGATTTAAAAAATTTATTTGTACATAAAATTTGAATGGTTTTAGAGGAAAAACCGTGGGTTATTGATTTTAAATTGCTATGATAATTTTTTATGTTAAGTAAAACATGAGTTTGGAGATGGGTTTTAAATTTAAAAATTTTCCAAGGTGTGGAAATTTAATTATGAATTTTTGATGGTAAATATGATGTAAATGGGTTAAAAATTTATTTTGAATATTTCAGGAAGAAATTGGGTCTAAATTTTTAATATGTTTGACTAGACGATGAAATCGAATTTCTATGATATTTAAGGATTTTTCCCAATTGATTTACTAAGAAAAGTAAATTATTTTAAAAGGACTTTTTGAAATAATTGGTTTGGTATATGGAAGAGCTTAAACATTACATATTTATGGTTTAAATCCGATATAAGTGCGACAGTTTTAAATGTAAAGTGTTTGAAAAGGTTTATGGCATCCAATCAATGGTTTACAAATGGACAAGTTGTTATAAAGCAATTACTAAATGAACAACATTTCAGCCTTTAATTCAGAAATGGTGTTCTACCTCAATTAGTGGCCCTTTTGACTCCAATGATCCCGCTGCATTCTAGTCGAAATATACTCAGTCGAAACCCACATAGTCGAAACTAGTTCAAAAGATATCACATAGTGGTATGCAATAGATTGGAAGGAAGGCGGAAGCATTGGTGTCGAAAGATAAGCTTCTGATGAGGTTGAAACCCTACTTTGTTTTCAAAAGTTAAAGTCTTGCCATTTTTTATTTGAAGCTTTCGACATAGTCGAAACACATGCTTTTGAAAAGGTTTTATAAATAGCTTTCGAAGAAGGTTGTTGTACTATGTAAAGGAGTTAGCTTTCAAAGGGGTATATTTCATAAATAAGAGCTTTCGAAAGGACCGGTTTTGACCAAGTCGAGACCTAGCCACTAATTTTCATTTCGACTACATTGAGGTTATTTATGTTGTCAAAGGGGTTACTTCTGTTTTAACCTAAACTAAGCTGTTTTCCTAAATACTTTGGGCATTATGGGTTTCGAAGGTAATGGAATCGAAACGGGGTTTCGACTCTTTCCTTTGAATTTTTTATTTTAAAGGTCTTTGCTTTTGACTAGATGGTTCCGACACCATAAACTCTTCCCTAAATTAATTTTAGTTGGTTTCGAAAGAAATACTTTCGTATATAACCATTTTTACCCAAATAATATTTCTAAAGAGTAAACCTAATGCTTTCAAAAGGGGTACTTTTTTGTTTTGAAACTATGTTGTAAAGAATGTTTTCTTGATACCATTAATAGGTATCATTGGTTTCGAAAGGTATATACTTAGAGTTTTGAAAAGTGGTTTTCTATGCTTTCGAAGGAGGTCATCCAATGGTTTCGAAAGTGATGTTTTAAAGTTTCAAAATAAATAACCCATTTTCATTTTTAAAGGAAAAATCATGACATAAATAAAGATTTTAGAAATATTATTTACATTGTTATTAACTCATAACTGTATTTTGGGGAGAAGGGCAGAATAACCAGTTAGGTAGACCCAGTAGTGAATATAACTTAACAGATGTTAAAGTCTTAATTAAAGATATTGGCAAGGGACAATAGGTTCATAGTCAGCCCATGAAAACTATGATTTGATACTGGAAAGGGCCAGTAGGTTTGTAGTTAGCCCATGAAAACTATATACGGATTAAGATATTGACAGTCCATCAATAATTTCTTAGTTAGCCCATGAAAACTAGGATAAGAGATAAGATATTAGAGTTGCCAATGGGTTCTTAGTGATCCCATGAAAACTATGATTTTGAACAGATAGTCCATAAATATTAGATAGGTTAATAGTATCTTAGAAACTATACTAGAGACAGATAGTCAGAATGAATGAGGATGGGTAATCCAGATTTGATTTACTTGGTTTACATATCATCATAAAAATTTTGAAATACTATTTTAAACCATTGTGGAAGTTGGAGCATGGTATATGGTTTTGTAAATGTTTTAGGATATCGGTGAGGGAAAAACCCGTTCCGCTAAGCGGCATGGTCTCACTAGATATCTAAATGGTGTGAGATGGTAAATTATTATTCATTCTTGGCTTTGTGTCTAACTCAAAGTTTTTGTTTTCCCCTTAAACTCTTGGGTACTAATTTGATTTTGAGTAGGTTGAGAATTAAGATTTCCAGGTGTTCTTTTGGATGAATAAATCTTCCGAGGAAGTGCAGGATATTAGAGTTTTTTTATTTCCATCGTGTTTTTTGTTTGTAAAGGCAAATTGTTTTCTTGCCTGTCTGTATACTCTGATCTACCAAGGGGAATCTTCATATATCGCTCCTGGTGTATTTTGTAATTATTATATGTTATCTAAATGTGGTTTGTGATTTGGGATTATGTGATCAATTTGGAATATTTCGAAATGGAATATGGAATTTGTTTGCTATTTAATTATTTTTCCATTTTCTTGTGTTTCTATGTATCAGTGTATCTAATGTCGCCGTATTTGGTCGTCGAGGATTAATAACTATGGATGACTGCAGCATCCGTGGCCATTAGTTTTGGGCCTCCAAGTAGAGGGATGTTACAAGTTGGTATCAGAGCATGGGTTTATGAAACTTTAAAAAAGACTTAAACCTAAAAGATTTTCCAAACATAGTCCAATGAATTAGATAATAAGATTAGGGTTTGGGTTAATGTTATAGTAATGTACTTGTAATTGCTGTATATAGTTATACATATATAAGTAGGTATTTTCCGCTCTCTTAAACCGTTCTTCCGTATCTTACTAAGGCTCAGATGCAGATTTATGAGAAAGGAGATATAGAAGCGGGAAACAGAAGAAGAAATCTTAGTGTAGGAAGCAACATAACCAATGGAAATGCTCAACCTACTACCAGGAATAATCTGGGTTGACGGGCTAATGTTAGTAATTAAAATGTCGATGCCAATGTGAGTGCTGGAAATCCACCAGTAAATATAGGGGCGATGTATCAATTCTTTGCTGGTTTGATGCAAGCAGGGGCTGTTGGAGTTGTTGGAAATGCGGTAGGAGCTAATCATGTGGCTCCAGTTGGGAATATTGCTTTGCTGAGTAGAGATTACACCAGTTTGGGTGGGAAGAAATTCTTGGGAACGGATAATGCCATAGAGGTATAGAATTGGTTATTGCATTATGAGCATATATATACTGATTTGGGTTTGAATGATGGGCAAAAGAGAAGGTTGACCTCTAGAAAGTTGTTGGGATCAGCACTACATTGGTGGAAAAATGTCACTGCCGGAGTTCCGAAAGAGCAGTTAACTTGGGCTAACTTTAAAATGAGATTTGAGTAGAAGTTTGTATCTGAGTTTGCCAAGTCTGACCTTACAAGGAAGTTTATGGATTTAGTGCAAGGAGAGATGTCAATAGTCCAGTATGCTACTGAGTTTGAAGAGTTGTCTCGATATAGATATGCTGTTATAGATACTGACATCAAAAGGAATGAAAAGTTCAGTCGAGGATTGAGGCCCGAGCTTGCTAGAATGATAATAACCCATGTCCGCGATCCTTGTAATATAGTGATGGAGAAAGCCATTCGCCATGAGGAGTTACTTGCCGATTTAGCCAAAGAGAAGTCAGTGGAAACTTAGGGTTCTCAGGGGAATAAGAGGATGTTCTTTAAAAAAAAGGTAGCCCAGAAGGGAGAAACTACTAAGAAGTCAAAGGCTAAGGTAGTTTAATATAAGTGTGACGAGATGGGTCACTTCGCTAATGAATGTCGGTCGGGAAATAGGAAGAAAGATGCAAATAAGAAGAATGTGAAGTGCTTCAACCGTGATCAAGTTGGGCATTACAAGAATCAGTGTCCAGAGCTTGTTAGGGAGGACAAAGGAAAAGTTTTTTTCTATAGGACCAGCTAGTCCTACCGCAACTGATAAAGGAAACCCTGTGATGGAAGGTATGCTTTTGATTCAGAGCATTCCAGCTAGAGTACTTTTTGATACTAGTGCATCACATTCATTTATATTTCAGTGTTTGGTTGATAGATTATGCTTAGAACCCACATACCTTGTTACTTCCTTAAGGGTTGTGAACCCAATAGAAGGGTATGCAACTCCAGGGTTAAGTTGTAACCAATTAAAACATGATTTGTTAGGTTATAAATTTGCATGCAGTTGTATGTTATTGATTTCATAGATTTCGGGATGATTTTAGGTACGCACTGGTTAGGTAGGTACGAGGCTAGAATATTTTTCCAAGATAGAGAGATATCACTGAGACACCCTGATAGTAATAACTAAGTGATATTACATTCAAGAATACTGACCAGAGTGGTAATGCTTTTCTTAATGCTATGGAGATAGCAGATAAGTTAAGTCAGCTTCAGGTAGCAGGAGTGTTTGCGAATGTCTTTGAGCTAGTCACTGGATTACCACCTAGAAGTGCGGTTGAGATTAGAATAGATCTTGTTCCAGGAGCTGAACCTGTGAGTAGACCACCTAAAAGATGACACCTAATGAGATGAAGGAATTGAAGGTGCAACTAGTAGATCCATAAGGAAGGAATTTTATTAGACCAAGCAATTCTCCTTGGGGAGCGGTCGCATTGTTTATGAAGAAACCAGATGGGTCTTTGAGGATGTGCATCGACTATCGTAAGTTAAACAAAAGGACGATCAAGAATAAGTATCCTTTGTTAAGACAGATAGTCTGTTCGATTAGTTGAATGGAACCAGAGTGTTTTCCCAGTTGGATTTCCGACCAGGTTCCATCAATTAAAAGTGATAGAGGACAGTATTCCTTTGACAGCATTTCGAACTAGATATGGCTCATAAGAGTGGTTGGTGATGCCATTTGGCGAATGCACTTGCTTTCTTAGTAGATTTGATGAACCGATTTTTTCAAGAGTACTTGGATAGGTTTGCACTAGTGTTTATAGATGACATTCTAGTATACTCTAAGGATGAGAGAGAGCATGATAGTCATCTTAGGGTGGTGCTTAAGACGTTGAGGCTGAATCAGCTAAAGGCTAAGTTTACCGAGTGTCATTTTTGGATGAAAGAGGTAAAGTTTCTTGGTCACGTGGTTTAAGAGAAAAGACTGTCATTCAATCCAGATAAGATCAAAGCTGTAAATAATTGAAAGAGACCAGAGAAGGTGACTGAGATCAGGAGTTTTCTTGGACTTGCTGGCTACTACGGAGATTCATTAAGAATTCCTTGCGGATAGCGGCACCCTCAACTAAGCTAACCAGGAAGTAAGTGAAGTTTGTTTGGTCCGACAAATGCGAGGAAGCAATCCTTAAGTTAAAGCATTTGTTGAACAATGCACCTACGTTAGTAGTTCTGGATCGAAATTAAGGGTTGGTGGTATATACTGATGCATGTGGAACTGGATTAGGAGCAGTATTGATGCAGAATGGTAAAGTTATAACACATGCATCCGGGAAACTTAGACCGCGTGAAGTTAGATATTCTACTCATGTCTTGGAGTTGCCGGTAGTGACCTTTGCATTGAAGATTTGAAGACATTACCTTTTAGGAGAGAGTTTTGAGTTATATACCGATCATATGTCTTTACGTTATTTATTCCCTCAGAAGGAGTTGAATATGAGACAACAATGGTGGCTGGAGTTTTTGGCCACTTATGATTTTGGTATAGAGTATACACCAGGAAAAGGTGACAAGGTAGCAGATTCTCTCAGCAGAAATCATCAGAATGTGGTGTTAGCAATGTTGGCAGAGTGAAATGATTTAAAAGCCTTAGTCAGTAGCAATGTGAAGTTAAAATCGACTGCTAGTTCTATTCAAAGTTCCGCCAGGCTACCTTGTTTAGAAGTTCGATCAGTATTGATTGAGAAAATTGCTTTTAAGCAGAAGGAGGATCCAATATTAGCCGAAAGGATCAAAAGACTGGAGGTTGGAACAGAAATCGATGATTTAATGGATTTTAGCCTTGACCAGAAAGGATGGATAAGAAAGAAGGGATGGTTGTGTGTTCCGAATGTGGAGGACTTGAGGAAAGAAGTTTTTGAAGAATGTTATCAATCCAAGTTTACGATTCATCCTAAAGGAAAAAGGATGTATCAAAATATGAAGAGGAGCTCTATAGGGAAGGCATGAAGAGGGATGTTGGTTTGTGGGTTAGGCAGTGTGCAAATGTCAACAAGTGAAAGTTTAACATCAGAAGCCTAGTGGGTTGCTTCAGCCTTTAGATATTCCAATTTGGAAATGAGATTTAATATCTACGGATTTTACAGATGGGTTGCCAAGGTCAAATAGAGGTAATTATAGTATATGGGTTTATAGTGGACAGATTGACCAAGAGTATCCATTTCATTCCAATTAAGTCAACCAAAACAGCACCTGTTTTAGTTAAGTTGTTCCTAAGAATATAGTTAGACTGCATGGAGTTCCCAGCAGTATAGTCGGTGATGGAGATGCTTTGTTCACTAGTGAATTCTAGAAGAGTCTACAGGAAGTGATGTGTACCAAGCTTAATATGAGTACTGCATATCACCCTCAGACAAATGGGCAGACAAAGAGAGTCAACAAAGTACTCAAGGATCTCCTGAGAGCTTGGGTATTATACTTTGGTGGATCACCTACATTTGGTTGAGTTTTCCTATAATAATAGTTACCAGACTAGTATAGGAGTGGCGCCGTTTGAAGATCTATATGGAAGACCATGCAAACCACCAGCAAGTTGGTTGGAGACTGGTGACAAATTAGTCATAGGTCTAGATTTGGTAAGAGAGGCGTTAGAGAAGATTGAGTTAATTCGAGAAAGGATGAAGGAAGCTCAGACAAGACAAAAAAATTACACAGATAAGAGGTGTAAGGACTTAGAATTCTCAGTTGGAGATAAGGTTTTCATTAAGGTATCACCAATGAAGAGTGTGATACGAATTGGAAAGTCAGGGAAGTTAGCCCCAAGGTATGTAGATCTATTCCAGATTATAGAGAGAATTGGAAAGCTTGCATACAAAATAGAGTTGTCGAGTAGTCTGGCAAGTGTCCATAATGTATTTTATGTGTCTCATCTTCGCAAGTATGTACATGATCCAAAGACTACTATTCCTCCGACGGGGCTGGATGACTTAGTGGTAGAGCCTAATTTGACTATTGTGAGAAAACCAGTTTGGGTTGTAGCTAGAGATGAGAAAATATTAAGGAACAAGACAGTCAGGTTGGTGAAAGTTCAGTGGAGCGACAACGAGAAGGACTGTATTTGGAAGACAGGGGGTAGGATTAGAGATACTTATCCTTATCTGCTTTGAGGGTATGTCTATATTAGATTGATATAGGTAGTTTCTTGTGAGTTACACTAGTATGGTTGTTAGCAGTTGTTACAAATGATTGTTATGTTTAGTATTTAGTCCTTACTATATTTTGAGGATGAAATTCTTTAAGGAGGAGTCTGTAACATCCCTAATTTTTGATAAAGTTATTCAGGAAATTTAATTAGATAAATTTAATGGAATAAGGATGATAAGAGGATTAAGATTTGAATAAATTGTATAATGGGTCATGCTTATTAATAAAAATTAATGGGTTTAAATCGGTTTATAAGATAATTAATCTACATGTGGGCAAAGTGGTAATTATCCATTCTATTATACACGGCAATACACATCTTATTCTTGCCCATTCATTTTCCATTTTCATCTTTCACAAATGAAAATCAAACTAGATAGAGTCGGCCATTAACAAGGAGGAAAAAGAAGAAATTTCAATCTAAAGCTAAGGATCGAAGCTAGGAAGGATTAATCAACAACAAATCTCAAATTCCTTACCAAATCTAAGGTGAATAATAATTCATTCCATCTCTTTTTGGTTTTATGATCATATGATTATGGATTTGAGTATTTATTTTGTATTGGATGATGATATGCTTAATTCAGGAATTGTTTGATTTAAACAATTTATTTGTACATGAAATTCATACGGTTTTAGGGGCAAAACCATGGGTTCTTGATTTTAAGTTGCCATGGAAATTTTTTATGTTAAGTAAAACATGATTTTGGAAATTGGTTTAATTTTGAGAATTTTCTAAGTGACGAAAATTTTATTATTAATTTTTGATGATAATATGATGTAATTGGGTTCAAAATTTATTTTGAACATTTAAGGATGAAATTGGGTCTAAATTTTTAATATGTTTGGTTACATGATGAAATCGAATTTCTATGATTTTTAGGGATTTTTCACAATTAATTTACTAAGAAAAGTAAATTATTTTAGAAGCACTTTTCTGAAGTAATTGGTTTGGTATATGGAAGGGCTTAAACGTTACATTTTTGTGGTTTAAATCTGTTATAAGTGCGGTTGTTTTAAATGTAAAGTATTTGAAAAGGTTTATGGCATTCAATCAGTGGTTTACAAATAGGCAAGTTGTTATAAAGTAATTACTAAAAGAAACAACATTTCATTCTGTAATTCAGAAAAAGGCGTTCCGCCTCAATGAGTGGCCCTTTCAACTCCAATAATCCTGCCCCATCCTAGTCGAAACCTACTCAGTCAAAACACACATAGTTGAAACCAATACACAAGGTATCACCTAATGGTATGCAGTGGATTGGAAGGAAGGCGGAAGCATTGGTGTCGAAAGGTAACTTCCGATAAGGTTTAAACCCTGCTTTATTTTCAAAAGTTAAAGTCTTGCCTTGTTTTATTTAAAGCTTTCAACATAGTCAAAACACATGCTTTCGAAAAGGTTTTATAAATGGCTTTCGAAGAAGGTTGTTGTACTATGTAAAGGAGTTAGCTTTCGAAGGGGTATTTTTCTTAAATTAGAGCTTTCGAAAAGACCGGTTTTGATCAAGTCGAGAGACCTAGCAACTAATTTTCCTTTCGACTTCATTGAGGTCATCTATGTTGTCGAAGGGGTTACTTCTTTTTTAACCTAAACTAAGCCATTTTCCTAAATGCTTTCGACGGGGTTAAGGGTTTTGAAGGTGATGGAGACGAAGGGGGGTTCCGACCCTATCCTTTGAAGTTTCAATTTTAAAGGTCTTTGCTTTCGACTAGATGGTTCTGACGCCATGAAGTCTTCCGCAAATTAATTTTAGTTGTTTCAAAAGAGATACTTTTATATATAACCATTTTGACCCAAATAATGTTTCTATAGAGTAAACCCAATGCTTTCAAAAGGGGTAACTTATTTGTTTCGAAGCTATGTTGTAAAGAATGTTTTCTTGATACCATAGAAAGGTATCATTGGTTACGAAAGGCATATACTTAGAGTTCTGAAAAAAGGTTTTCTATGCTTTCGAAGAAAGTCATCTATTGGTTTTGAAAGTGATGTTTTAAAGTTTCAAAACAAATAATCCATTCTCATTTTTAAAGGAAAAATCATGGCATACATAAATATTTTGAAAATATTATTCACATTGTTATCAACCCATAACTGTATTTTAGAGAAAATGGCAGAATAACCAGTTAGGTTGACCCGGTTGTGAATATACCTTAATAAATGCTAAAATTTAATTAAAGATATTGGCAAAGCCAATAGGCTTACAGCAAGCCCATGAAAACTATCTGATATTGGCAAGGGCCAATAGGTTCATAGTCAGCACATGAAAATTATGATTTGATACCGGCAAGGGCTAGTTGGTTTGTAGTTAGCCCATGAAAACCATATCCAAATTAAGATATTGACAGTCAGTCAACAGGTTCCTAGTTATCTCATGAAAACTAGGATAAGAGATAAGATATTGGATTTACCAATAGGTTCTTAGTGATCCCATGAAAACTATGATTTTGAACCGATAGTCCATGAAAATTAAACAAGTTAATAGTTATCCTAGAAATTATTCTTGTTACAGATAGTTAGAACGAACGGGGATGGGTTATCTAGATTTTATTTACTTGGTTTGCATATCATCATAAAGTTTTTGAAATACTATGTTTTAACCATTGTAGATGCGGGAGCACGGTATATGGTTTTATAAATGTTTTAAGATACTAGTGAGCGGAAAACCCGTTCCGCTAAGCAGCATGGTCTCACTAGATATCTAAATGGCTTAAGATGGTAAATCATTATTCACACCAGGCTTTATATCTGACTCAAATTTTTCGTTTTCCCCTAAAAATCTCAAGTACTCAATTGATTTTGAGTAGGTTGAGAGTTAAGGTTTCCAAGTGTTCTTTTAGACAAATAAAGCTTCCGAGGATGTGCAGGAGGCAAGCTTGTTATTAGAGTTCTTTTATTTCCACTATGTGTTTTATTTGTAAAGGAAAATTGTTTTCTTGCCTATATATATACTCTGATTTACCAATGGGGCATTTTCAGATGTCACTCTTTGTGTATTTTGTAATAACTATATGTTATCTGAACGTGGTCTATGATTTGGGAATATTAATCAATTTGGAATATTTTGAAATGGAATGTGGAATTTGTTTGCTGTTTAATTTTTTCATATTTTTATGTTTCTGTGCATCAATGTATCTAATGTCACCGTATTTGGTCATCGAAGATTAATAACTCTGGATGACTGCAGCATCCGTAGCCGTTAGTTTTGGGCCTCCAATTGGGGGGATGTTACAAGAGAGATATTACAATGCTTATCGTAAGGAAAATGGGGATAAGATGGACGAATGTCGTATATTGGCAGGGATACTTCAGAGCATGATCCATCCTGGATATATGAAAGAATTTGTCAAAAAAAATCAGAAAAATGCATGTCTTAATAAAGAAAACCTAAGGCTTTCGAACAACACGGTGAACTTTATAGAAAGCGATGTTCAATTAGATTTCATTCCACCTCTCAACCAAATTGATGTAACTCATGGAGGCTCGGTTGGAAAAAGCAAGGGAGCCAAAAACCGATATACTAAAGAGGCAAAGGATGGAGTTTTCTCTATCAAGGAAGAACCGCCACTCAAAAATCCCATATTTCAGATCTAGATGTATAGCCTGATCATAAACCTTTAGGAGCTAAGATAGGTCCGTCATCCATGTAACAACCTGCTTATGATAACTTCACAAATCGAAATTTTTGTGGTTGCTAAAATTCTTGTGGATATTGGAAGTGCAGCTAATATGATTTTCAAACATGCCTTCAACCAAATGGGGATTTCAAAAGAAAAGCTAGAGCCAAGCTTTAAGCACATTTTTGGGTTCAATAACAAAGGATCAACTCCGACAGGGCAAATGAAGCTTCTAGTACATATAGGAATTTCACCATATTCTAGGACCTTCGAGACTCAGTTTATCATTATGGACCAACCTTCTTCCTATTATGCCTTCATTAGGAGGCCAGCTTTTGATGAGGTTGATGCTTTTATCTCACAAAAATATCTTATGGTGAAGTTCCTAACCAAGAGTGGATGAGGTACAGTGAGAGGAGAGCTATTTAGCCGTTGGGAATTGTACTTATCCACTGTTGATCAATACAAATGAAATAATCTTTCTTGCTATGACTTAGAGAAAATTGATCCAATCATGATTGAAATCAAAAATCCCTCTAATGAAGGTCCTTCAACCCAATCATCCAAGCCAATCATTTCCAATGTCACCGACAAATGCATCTCAATCTTCAATGTGATTATAAAGAATAAAAACTTTAAGTGGGAAAAGGATTGTTAGAAAGCCTTTAAGGAACTAAAATATTATCTTGAGAGACCACCAATTCTGTAATGACCCATAAATTTTTAGTCTTCGAATTTGAATTTAAATTATAGTAAAATATATGTTTTAAATAACTGCTGGATTTTCGATGATATATTTTAATTTAATTTAAATTTTCCATAATTTTTATTTTAGAAAATAATTGAATTTTCATTTGAATTATTTTACAGTAGACGTTGATATTTTTGAAACTTTACCGAATAAGTTAAGCTGTTTGTTTTATTGTTGTCTTGTGATCGTGTCGCACTGTCGTGCACGATCATATTTTTATTCCTATCATTGGTAGCACGTATGCGGATTTGATATTCTGAGGTGGTGTACCAAAAAATAACTTTTCAAAACAAATATTATACAAAACCATTCACATCAGAAAAGTTAAAAAAAGAAGTATTGCACAAGAAACTAACTTTTCAAAACGCATAGATTTACATGGCATGTTTCTCAATTTTTGCCCAATATTTTCTCGTGTGCTTGTCCTTGCTCAAGACTTTTGTTGCTTAGCATTTAATGAAGTTTCCTTACCTTTTTTATATATACCTCAGCACACATGCATGAAGGAGGGTATTGCAAATGAAAACACACACTAGTATTTTTGCATTTTTTATTCTTCCCTGTATAGTGAACCCAACAAATCTCTCTCCAAATCATTCCTTCTCTTTTCCCTTTCTTTTCTTATGTGAGTGAATGCTTGGGTGGGTATGCAAATATGCAAGAGTATATGGTTGTGGAAAGCGGGTGAGTTCCGGCATGGGAGGAATGAGTGGGAAGATGAGGATGGAAGTAAACCGTGCATAGGGAAGGTAGTGTAGGTTTGTGAGGTGAATTGGAGCTTGCATCGTTGTAGGGAGGTGGAGGTGGCCTGGTTGCTTATGCTGGAGTTTGTGTTGGGATTGGCGAGTATTTGAGAAAGCTGGTGCATGTTGGTCCTTGACTTTTGCTTGCATAAGGAAGGGAGGAGCTGCTGTGGATGGGGCCGAGGCTTAGGAAGGCGTGCATGTGCACAGAAAAGGTGTATGAATGTTTACTAGATATGGCAATGGGTGATTGGGGAAGAAGAGTACTATTTCTGTCGGGTATGGGCCGTATGGGCTTTTGGGTGAGGTATTTAAAGTTTAACTTTGAATATTAATAGCTTCACAATACAAAATTCGTTTGACCCACAGATCTTTGCACAAGTTTCATAATGACATCTAGGATGCAATGATATAACTTGTTGGTAATTTTAATGAAGTGATAAAATAATTTTTATTAGATTTAGTTACATATTTTGAATAACTATACTTCATTTTGGATATCTACTTAGCAGAATAAGTCAATGTTCTTCTATTATATAAATTTAGACATTTATTTATGTATACTAGTTAATAATGATTTATGTATTATTATTCAATTTGTTGAATTATTGATAATAATGTGTTGTTATTTTTTTCGATTGTTTGAATTGTGCTAGGCTAGTTTATGAGCAATTACTTACCCATTTTATTTGGCATGGGTTGGATAGGAAATAATTATATGCAAACACCTTGTGATTAGAATTCCATAGTTTGACTACAAGGTATTCGATGAAAATATTTGATTAAGTAATTATTGTAATAAAAGATGTTTATTATAAACTTTAAATATGTTTATCTTTTAAATGAAATGGTTTCTTTGAAGGAAATAGAAATTTTATGAAAATAAATATTTTTAAAAGTGTTTTCCCATATTTTGATAAAAGATATTTTAGGAATAAATGTTGATTTAATTATTTTGGATCAAAAAGGATTTAAAAAGCCATTATTTCGAGAACTTAAATCCTAATGGTTTTAAGTTGATTTCGAAAAGATTTTGGGAAGAATGATGATAGTATGATTGAAAATATTTGCGAGATATTATTATTATGAAATAAGAATTTGTTAATGAAAGTATACTCATATTATTAATTTAGTTTTTTAGGTATTGTCCATTTAATGGGATTTGTCATCAGTCGGTATCTACAAAAGTTAACATATTAAAATCAAATACCTCACCCATTAAACCCCTGTTAGCTTATTAAAGTTATGTAGCATTTTCGATTACAAAAGTTAACATATTTACACCAAAGCACTTATATTTATAAAATTCTCACTTTATAAAAATCACGCAAACATATACCATGTTTAACAAACATTTTAACAAAAAATAAAAATTAGTTACAAAAATATTTTTCATTATTAACAAACTCTTATTTATTATTAAATCCACAATTTACACTATAAGTTACACAAAATACTATTTTTAGCACCAAAAATTACACAACATTATTTTCTTGCATAATTAAATGCAATAAACCATTTTAACATCATATCTTCATCCAAAAATTATTTTTTCATCTTTTTATTTATAATATACAACATATTAAAATCAAATACTTCATTGAAAATCAATAAAAGGAACATTTGGCAATAATTACTAAAGTTATTGTGTTTCTCTAAATTAAAACCATATATTTATCATTATTAACACAAACAACCAAAATAAAGTTTTAAAAACTTTATTTTCTCATTTCATATTTAAAATCCATTGTTTATTTAAAATAAACAATTTTAAATCTTCATTTTATTTTATTTCTCAATATTAAATTATAACCACCGTTATAATTTAATATTTACAGGTAATCATCAAAACCAGAGTTGTTACAGACATCACTTGCATTATGCAATGAAATTAGGATTTCCAACCACTAATAGCATGGCGGAATACGAGTCGATGGTTGCAGGACTCACCTTGGGACTACAATTGAAAATCCATAGGATTGAGATTTATAGTGATTTCCAATGAATGGTAAATCAGTTGAACCGAACATTTCAGACAAAGGATCCCAAGTTGATGATGTATGTCAAGAAGGTATTAAGAATGTTGGCCTACTTTAAGGTTTTCTCAATATACCAAGTGCCGAGTGGGGACAACTTCCAGGCTGATTCTTTAGCAAAGTTGGCTAGCTCACGAGGAGCACCGAAAACCTGAATTGTACCAGTAAGCTACCAATCAAATCCTAGTATATTGGAAAAAGGCCTCGAGATAAAAAAAGAGAGTCTTTAGTACCAACCGGATCTCAAGCTCTAACGCATAAGGAAAAGGAAAATGGAAGAAATCCTTGATGAAAAATCCTCTTATACAAAAACAAATGATCAATATGAAGATAATTGGACGATGTCTATTATTGAATATCCTACGAAATAGAAATTACCGGCAGATAAAAAGGAAGCAAGAAGGATAAAACATCAAGCCCCAACATTTATTATGATAAACGGGATATTTTATATGAAAAGTATTCACTTCCTTACTTAAGATGTGTTAGTTCGAAAATAGGAGCAAAATTATTAAGACAATCCAATGAAGGATTCTATGGGGGCCATTCGAATGACATAAAGCAAGCCATAAAGGTTACGAGATAAGGCTTTTATCGGCCTTAGATGACTGACCATGCTATAGATTATGTGAAGAGATGCGAAAAAGGCCAAATATTCTCTAAGATCCCACATTTGCCACCAAGTGAATAAAATTTGATCTTAAGTCCATGGCATTTTGATGTGTCCAGATTCAACTTGATTGGGCCACTACCTATATCCAAAGGAGGAGTTAAATCTACAGTGGAAACATTGATTATTTTACCAAATGGGTAGAAACGGAACCACTATCGAATATCACATTGAGAAAAGTGCTTAAATTCTTAATCAAGAATATTGTCGCAAAGTTTGGAATTCCATATAAGATAATATCCGATAATGGAATTCGATTTGAATATGAGGAATTTACTCGATTTTGCAATAGAAATGGGATTATCAAAAGTTTTTCATCTTTAGTATACCCCAAGGATGATAGAGCCATTGAAGCTGCCAATAATACCATTAAGACCATCCAAAGGAAACAGTTGGATAAAGCAAAAGAAAATTGGGTAGAAGCACTACCTATTATGTTATGGGAAAATAGAACTTCTCCCAAAAATGCAACGGGACATACCCCATATTACTTAATACATGGATGCAAAGCCATGCTTTTAATCATGGTTGAAGTACTCTCTCATCGAAGGATTGCATATGCATTTAATCCAAATCAGGAATTGAAAAGAGAATCCTTAGACCTAATTAATAAGCTAAGAGATGAAGCATCCATACAAATCGCTGAATATCAGTGTAGAATAACCAAGTACTATAATTCTAAAGTTAAGGAAAGGTCATTTTGAAGAGAAGATTCGGTAATCCAAAAATTCACGGCAAATTCTAAAAATCCAGTGGATGGAGCGATTGGGCCATTGTGACGACCAGGAATTTCGGGATATTTGAAATTGGAATATTTAATTGATTTTAACTATTTGAAAGTTAGTTTAGCTTGGATTTCAAATATATCCATTTATTTGATAATTAAATTAATTAAATTTAATTACTGTGAAGTGGGCAAAATATTAAATGTTGAGTTTTAAGCTTTATTAAAAATATTTCAAAGGCTTATAAAATTTATATTGGCAATACCGAAGATAATAAATGTTATAGAATCGAATTTAAAAGTGTTTAGTTCAGTTTTAAAAATATATTGTTTAAATTGATACTTAAAAATAGCCTTCCGAGGTACACTCTCGGTTTTTGACGAAACCAGCTCCGTTGGATCCATAATAGTGTTTTATTTTCAGATTTCAATTTTCGTAGTGTATGGAGTGATCGTTTGGTCGTATGGTAAGTAAACGCGCTGAAACTATATCGAAAATTTAATATAATAACTGAGTCCAAAAAGTTATCTTCTCCATACGATCGAATTAGGACTCGGAACCTTTTCCAGTGCGTTCGTAATAGAGGTTTAATATTATAAATGCCTAGCGGCACACCTCGATTGGAGATCGAGATTTTAGGCTTCGTTTTCTAAACGATTTAAATTTAAATTTAAAAATAACATATACGTATATAATACAATAATGTTTTCTCAGGGAAAATTTTACACATTTCTCCCTTTCGAACACTTGGCTTCTTTTTTTTCTTTCATGTTTACATGCGTCTTCGTTTATAAAAAAAGGGGATCGGCCAAAACAAAAATCACGAACATATATTTTCCCTTTTTCACCTTAAGTTATTCACGAATTCAAATCAAAATTTAATGCCTCAAAACCAAAATCGTTTCGGCCTCTTTAAAAATCAATGGCGGAATGAGGAAATCAAATCATATCCCTCTTCCTATATGATTCACATTCATATATGAAGGCGATTTTGACCCTTGTTCTGGGCATTGCGATGTCTAAAATCGCGACGAGAAACGGTAAAGCTCATGCCCGAGATCTGGCAGTGGGTTGTTGTACACTGCTCGGTAAGGGTTGTTCGGCTGCGTCGTGGTCTGAAGTGCAGTACACGCGCTACTTTGGGTCGTCGTGGGTGAGCAGTTTGAGGCGGCATCATGGTTTCAGGCGAAGTTGAGGGAGGCAGTAGCTATCGCGATAGGGCATTGGCAATCTCGAAGCTTGTTTGGGGGACCTGGGTGCTGTGAGGTGAGGGATAGTTGTATTTTGTTTATTTTTAATTAAAATATATGCAGTTTTACAATTTATATAATAATAATAATAATAAATAAAATTGCATGGATTACAGTAATAAGATAATTTTGTTTAATATATAGGTATAAAGTAAATTGTATTTTTTATTAGACATTATAAATATATATATGTAGATGTATATAAGTTCAAAGGAGGAATTTTTAAAAAATGTTTAAAGTTTAGGTAAAATTAGATTTTTGACCTATATAGATTATTTTATTTGCTGCTTGAAAATAAAAGTAAAATAATCATACCTACCTTTTAAATCTACTAGTTTATTTGAAAATTATGTATTTAAGGTGATTAGTTTAGTTAATTAACCTGTCAAATTTATTTTTAATTACTAAAGGATCTTTAAAAGAAAATTTATTAGTTTAAATTAAATAATTAATTAATTAAATTTATTGAATGGAAATAAAATTGTTCAATCAATTTAAATATTAATAAAATCATATAATTGTTATGCAAGTTCTAAAATCGTGGAGGATCAAGCCAGATTGGAAATGGTTCCTAACAAAAATCAAAGGTGAGTTAATCTCACTCATCTGGATTTTTATTTAAATTTAAATATTTGGTTGAATGATTGGATTGATTGGATGTAGTATATTATATATAGTAGTGTGTGTATGTATATATATATTAGAGTAATTGACTTCCCGCATTATATAGCGGATGAGATCTTGTGCGCCCTGCATAATAGCGGATGACCCGTTATACCACGATATGTCGCCTTGAAGCGGGATTGGTATTTTTATATTGTGCTAACATCTGTGGACGCAGGGAAATGGGTTGGAGGGATCCAACTGGATTCCTCAAAATTATTTAGATTGTTTAGTATTTTGTGATATGGTTTATTTGATAATCTGTGATAAATTATATTGGTAATTGAAAATATTTGATGCTATGGTTTGATTGAATATGTTTGGGTATACTGAGTTATTAAAAATATAAAGATTGGATTTTTAAAGGGAAAATAAAAGAGAGAATCTTTAAGTAAATAATTATAGAGAATTGGAATAAATTAAAGAATGAATAGAAAAAGGACAAAAAATTATTTTTAAATTCTAATAAATAAATCCCGGGTAGGGGAAAAGAGATTTGAAATAAATGGAAATAAATGAAGGGCTTAAGTGGTATTGTTTAAAAATTAAAGATTTTTATTCTTAAATCCAAGATTTAAATGGTTTGGAAAGAAATAAGAGAAGAATTCTGAAATGAAGTATGAAATTAGTATTTTCTGTTTAAAATAAGATTTTGAATCATAAATAAAGAAGTGAGTTTGGAATTATTAGATTTTGAAATAAATTTGGATAATTAAAGGAGTAATTTTTAAATGGAGTAGATTTTGGAAATTTATTCAGTTTTAAAACTGTGTTTTAAAGGAGAATGAAACTATGGAATTTATAAATTAGGTCTATAAATTAAAATAAGATATCAATGGATATTTGGAAATTTAAATTCACGGTGGGAATTTATAAAGGAATGGATAATTTGATTTAAAAATAAATAGTGCTTTATTTTTAAAGGTGTGGAAAGGAAAGTGTATTTCCCTGAAAAGTAAAGTATATTTTCAAAGAAAATTTCCAAGTATAAGTTAGAGGTTTTAAAATGGTTTTTGAAAGAATGTTTAGAAAGAAATTATTATTTAATGGTTTTAAAAAAATTTGAAAAGTAAATATTTATTAAGTTAATTAAATAATTAAATTATTTGAAAGGTTTGACTAGTATTATGGTTTTATAGATAATTATTTAATATTTATACCTTATTGAATAACTTTTATTTTAAAATTAGCTTTGGTTTAAGTTTTTATTTGAAAATTTTGTATAGAATTTCATATCTTTTATTTTTGAATAAAGTCCTTTAAGTAGTTTTATTTTAAGTATTTTAATGTATATTTTTTTGGATAAAGTGATTTAAATTATTTTAAAAGTCTAAAATATTATGGCTTGGTGATTTTCAGTGGAAATAAAACAATTGGGTGGGAATTTTCTTCCTTAAGAGAAAAGTGATTTGAAAACTACTTTTCAAAGGGTTGAAGAGTGGAATTATATACTGCGAAGATATTTTGTAATAAATAATTTGGAAAATTATTTAATCTGAAGATTGTTTGTGAATGTTATTTGATAGTTAAATAACCGACTATAAATATTCCAATGCGCTGATCTTTTTGAAGAGACCGGGATTGGGATTAATTTTCGAAAAACCACTTCGATCTAGTTTGAACGTTTTTGTGAAGAAGACAAGAGCTTGAAGTCGAAGATGGAGCAGTGAAGTGCAACGGCTAATCGCTACTAATCCTGAGGGTGATTCCAAAATGGATGTAGTAGGAGTAGTGCCTTAGGTTCCGTTCGAACTCGGAGTGGACTTGTATGGATGAATGCTTTCAGAACATCGTCAGAAGGACGATGAGCATTCTAAGTGAACGTGTGCTATAAAGGTAACGCAAATCCTCGAGCCTCATCAATCGGGAATGGCTAAAACGGGGGAGGTGCGCATAAGGCTAAGTGGCTAGCAACCAATTAGGGTAAGCTCACCCCTGTCTAGAGGTCCATTATTTTCGGCTGTGTGGGCGGTTGCTGATCACAACCGCGGGGTAAACTTATTCGGACTATCCAGTAAGGGGTAGCTCCGGTCTTGTGATGCTGGGGATCAGGATGGATCCTCGGTACAGTGATCTAGACCACGTGCTGTGACAGGCGGTACCCCAGTAGCCCTACCATTGTATGGAATCCAATCTCCAATATGCACCTGTACGGTTTTGGTTGTGCCCAACTATGATGAAACGTGAGATGCAAGCATTTCAGTTAGATTCTATTTTACTTTCTATAGACATTATTATAATATCAAACGGATTTGATAGAAATATTTTGGTTATCGTAAGGTAAAAACCCGACATGTTTATTTGTGGCGCGGTCTTACGAGATACCTTTTGATTTCAAAGGATTTTGAAAACTTTAATAATCTAATTGAGTGTGTTCTCTCACGCTGGTTTTCCAGACTAACTCGGGTGTTATTTAACTATAACGCTCAGGTCAGACCGAGTATTATAGAGTATAGGATAAGATGCTGTGGAGCTCAGGAGACGAGATGGATGGTGAGACGTATCACCCGTACTTGATATATATTCCACTGCGCTGTATAAGCTGTGAATGCAGTTTTGTAAGGACAAGTTAATATAGCTGTCCAGTATTTTGGTATTGATTGTGTTTTACTCTGATGATGTAATGTGTAAAACAGATATAGTTTCTTTTGTGTAAAGATTTGTTATTATCTACTATATTTTTTCCGCTGCGATGGTAAGATTCTGTTATTATTTTGTTTTCTTTTCTTCTGCCTCCTTCTTCTTTAACCCTAATGGTTCGGTTTACCGGCATCCGATTGTACCACATTTGATACAGTGGACGTATTGATGTCAATTTTCGAGCGTCGAAAAATAGGGTCGTTACAGGCCAAATTGGGAAGGACCCTTTGTTATCCATGAAGAATTCCCACTATGGACCTATCGATTATGTTGACTAAATGGTAACATCATAGTAAAAACTTGGAATGTCGAACATCTAAGGCCATATTTTCCTACGATGGATGAATAATAAAGCTGAAACTAGTACATCTAGTGGATCAATCATAGAAAGGAGTAAGAATCTCCTAAAATAAAGGAAAAGCCTAAGTCATTACCTATAAGGTAATAAGGGGTAGACAAAGCCTTTGATCCCACCACAAGGGTCTGGTTAAAGCACCTCCTAGAGGGAGGTCAGAGAAAGCCTTTGGTCCCGCCAGAAATGACCTAGCCAAAGCGTCTGCAGGCTTCCGTCCTCCCAACGTGGCCTGGTCAGAGCACCTCTTAGGGTGAGGATGGACTAGGCCATTGGTCTCACCTAATATGGCATGGCCAAAGCATCAAACCGGCCTTCGATACCGCCTATAAGGCCTAATTGAATCACTTCCTAGAGGGAGGTCAAGTAAATCTTTGGTTCTATTTAAGACAACTAACCAAATGCACTGGACGAAAGACATAACCATCACCTAAGACGTGATAAGGGGTGTGATCCAAGTTGAGATCATTACCTAGAGATGGTAATAAAGAAATCAATCAAAGCCTAAATCACTACCCAAAGTGTAGTAAGAGGCAGTCTTCTAGAGGGAGATCAAATGCAAATGCAAATGCAAATCAAACTCAATCATAAAGAGAGATTGAGGAAATATCTTAGAGGAAGATCAAATAAAAAAACAAATCAAACTTAATCCTAAAGAAGGATTGAGGCAGTCTTTTAAATGAAGATCAAATACAAAATCAAATCAAACGCAATCCTAAAGAAAGATTGAGGCAGTCTTCTTGAGGAAGATAAAATACAAAAGCAAATCAAACTCAATCCTGAAGAAGGATTTAGGCAGTCTTCTGGAGGAAGATTATTTGAAAACGAGCCATTCATGCTCTAAAGAAAAGGCAATGTTATAGAGGAAGATCAATCAAAAATTAACCCTTGTGCTCCGAAGAAGAAATCAAGTAATCTTCTGGAGGAATATCTATCAAATATGAGCTGTCATAATTTAATGAAAGCGGGAATTCTATAGTAACACAAAAGAAATTATTACCGCCAAATGGTTTTTTGGTCTTTTATTCAAAAATTATCCTACCCAGATGGTTTTCTAGTCTTTTATTCGAAAATTATTATTGTTAGAAGGTTTTCTAATCTTTTATTCAGAAATTATTCTAGCCGGATGGATTTTTTGGTACTCTCTTTAGATGAATTTTCTAGTCTTCTAATCAAGAGATGGATTTCTAATCTTCTACTCATGATATTACCAGAAGATTTGATGAAATTTCCAAATGTTTTTTGGATTTTCTATTTAGGAAATTATAATTCTTAAATGACTTTTTTGTTCTCTATAAATCATTATTACCAGATAATTTTCTATATTATAGGATTCTATTTAAGTAAAATTACTGCCAGATAGACTATTTGTCTCTTCAAGCGAATCTGTAACTTCTAAAAGTAACATTGGAACAAATAAAAAATAATTTATGTTCCTGTCAAAATCCAGAAAGGTTATCCCAAAATGCAATTTAAAAGTTCATAATGAAAACAATAGCTTACTTTGCATTTTGCAGGAAAACAATTTGGAAAGGAAACCTTGCAAAGAACTAGAAAAGTGAGGAAATTCTTGGTTTTACACTAAAGTGTAAAAAATTTCTTTTATATAAGTAGGAGCAAATGTTATCCACATATTTTCCAAAGGGAATAGAAATGAAGGAAAGAGGATATGTTGTCGAATCAATGAGTCTAAAACAAAGGTAAAAAGGATACCACATGCCATCTATGCCACACATAATCAATGTCGCATTTTATCAACACCACATATCGTCTATGTCACGCTTAATCGATGCCGCATTTTATCAACACCGCGTATCATCCATGTCGTACTTTATTAATATCGCATCTCATCGAAGTTGCATGTAACCAAAAATTATGTAAGCACTACATTTCATCAAGAAAAGGACTAATGTCAAATTGTTGGTGATGCCGCCTCTCTTCAATACCACCTCTCATCGATGCCGCCTCCCTTTGATATTGCATGTTATTGATCCAGAGTATAAGTAGGGTGGATGTCGAAAACCATAATTATAAGGTCGATGTCATATATCGAATAGCTGTGAGGAGATTGCCTCACTGACTGTATACATGAGCATGTCGTAAATAATCAGCATATGAAGAATATCCTATGTCTCTCCTTTTAGAAGTGATTCGGAAGGTTATTAATGCAAGCGTGAATGCCGAGTGTCTAGCATGATGTCGTATGTAACATCCCGCCTTTTTGGACAATTTAAGCAGACACACATGCCAACTCAAATCATACAAAAGGGCAGATTGTTATTGGAGTAAATAAGAAAAAGCAGAGAGAAAAAAACAAAATAGAATCTTGTAGCGGAATGATAATATAATAATCAAATAATAGTTCATGAAGCTATTTACAAAACATTTGATTATACTTATACAATATGGAATCAGAGTTACCCATATCAGAGATAAATAAATGACAATGTAGCGGAATAGTATGAACGCAGTGGAATAAATAAAGTAAATAATAGATATAGTAAATAATAGTAGCACAAATCTTCGTCTTCGTCCTCCAGAAATAAGGTCTTCAAATCCGGAAATGCCCAGGCTGACCCGAGCGAATTGAAAAGACAAAACACTCGAGTTGGAACTAGAAGATCTTATGTAAGTTAAATCAATGAAATAAGTATGAGTGGAACAGCATCAGAGATGTTTACGGGGTTTGACATCTCCTGTCTAGTGTCTAACGTGGGTGCAATAACTCAAGAGATGTTCAGGATTCACATATCCTAAGGATCCGTTAAACTATCTACTATGTAGTACAATATGTTAATATAATATGTCTACAGTAAAGTAAAAGTATTAAAATAACGTTAAGGCGTTACATTTCCCCCTTAACACATTTTATATATTCCCATAGTCTACACGGCACTGTAATCCCGCCCGTACTGGATGCCGTCAGAGGGCACTCCATAGGTGTGGTACAAAACAAACTCGTAAAAGGCACGCTAGGGTAGGTGACACGGCACAACTAGGCAATGTCAGGGTTGTTATACTAATTACACTTCTGTAATGTTTGTAACGCATAGCCGCAACTACCGTCCAACTTGAAACACACCCCCGAGTAAAAATCGAAGGGTGGCCACCAAATAAATCAAAAGTTAGAATATAGTATCGTTGGAGTGTGTCCGATCGGAGGAGCTACCTCACTTGATGTGATATTCTGGAATTTCAAACCCAATTTGAAAATGATAATCTTTGTAATAAATTAAATTAAATTGATAAATTTGTTGTTTTAAATAATAACAATAAATGAATTGTAAATGTACATTGATTTTAATTGAAATTAATATATACAAAGAAGAGAAACAAATGTGTTAAAATTGTATTCATTTAAAATTTGATTTTTGAATTTGAAATTGAATTGTTAAGTTAAAAAGATTTCAAAATAGGTTAATTATATTCTAAACTGTACTTTGAGTTTAAAAGAGTATTTTCATGATTTTATTTAGGATATAACATTTGATTTATATTTATTTCTTTAAGAAGAATTGATTTTATATGAATGAAAAATGGATTTAAAATAAGAAAATAAATTAGGAAAAAACATTTAAATTTCTTTTTGCATGAGAAGTACACTTGTTTAAATTTAAATCATACTAATAAACATGTGTTAATGAATTAGCAAGGGATAATGGCAACTGTCAAAAATTTAATTTATTTTCTTTAAATTTTTATAAAACAAAACTTTTTTATAAAAACCACTTCTTATGCTTCATTTCAATTTTCTCATTCAAAATTTTCTTAAGCAAGAAAAATTTTACACCTCAATTAACAAACCTGAAAACTCCTAAAATCTTTACACCTTCAACCAAAATTTTTAAAACTCAAACCTCGCTTTAAAAATCAGGAAACTTTAATCTACAAATGAATTACAGAAATCTGCAAAACATAATTCAAGGGAAAAAAATCTGCAAAACAGTTACAGCAAATTTCTGAAAGAAAATTCAAGTTCTTCTATCCTAGTACTGACTGATTAAGGATTAAAGCACCATCTAGCAAACATTGGATCAAGCAATTTCAAGTAAAAAAGAAAACTGCATTCATTTTCCAGAGTTTAAGTTCTTGTCTCTGCTTAGCAACAAAAATCAGGTAAGTAAATTTTTAAAGCAGGAAATTTTAGTAAATAAATTTATGCATGTGTATGTCTGTGATGTGGTTTGACTTGCATGTGAATATAGCAAATGAAATCTTTGTGATACTTTGTTTTTAAGTATGCATGCTTATACCTACTAATATTTCTCTGTAATTTCAACATACAGAGTAAATTTAAACTAGAAATTTCAAATCCTACTTAACAAATCATTATTAAGTTAGTATCTTTAATGAATTAAGTTTTATTAAATATGAATTAAGATTTAAATTGTTATTTAAAAAGCAATTGTTGAAAATCTGCTAATTTAAGAAGTTACAGTGGAAATTTTTTATATCATGATAAAATAATGTTTCGAATTTTGTTGAATTGAATTCACATCCTAATTCTACTATGTATAACATGATTTTTAAGATAAAAGTCGGAATTTTAAAATTGGGATTGAAGCAGTATTATGATGATTAACAGAAATTGATCTTTGAGCGAATTCAGGTGACTGTGATAGTTTTAGGCTTTGAATTTTGGGGCGAAGCTGTATTGTTGATGGATTAACATGAGAAAAATAATGGAAGTAATAATTATTCATCAGAGAGTTGTGATTTTGGGAAACTAGGGTTTTTGGGTCTGTGTTGGTCGAGCTTATAAATCTTGTGACTGTGATCGAAGGGATGGATCGAGTCGCGAGTGGTTTGGGGCGAAGCTGCGTCAGGGTCCTACGAGGTTGTGGTTGAAGTCTCGAGGCGAACGGTGGTCGGCAATCGTGGGTTGATGGGTTTTTCTGGTGATGCAGTTCTGGGTTTTGGGTTTGAGTCATCTCGATTTTGATTTAGCTCATGTAAGTAAGGATTGAGGGCCGGAGTGGTGTCGTTGGTCGGAGTGGGGTTCGCGTGAGGTATCGCGGATGGTGGCGACGGCGTCGGCGAGTCGTGCACGTGCACGAGGCGGTGACCGTGTCAGTGAGATGGGGTGTCAGGGGACTCGAAGCAGTGTTCGAGTGTTTAGATGTGTGGCTCGTGTGTGTGCTCGGGGAATATAGCAGGTTGCTCGTGTAGGGGTTTGGGAAAGGTTCGTGTTCTTTCCAGTTTTATGTGTTTTGGGTTAGTTGAAGTTTTAGCTAAGAAGAAAGGTAAGGGAAGAATAGGGATTTGGGTTTTGATGTTTAACTTGAGTTTAGTTGAGTCGAACAAAAGGAACAAGTGAAGTTTGAAGCTTTCAAACTTAATTTTTCAAATTATTTAAGTTTAAACTTTAAAATAATTTATTACAACTACTTTATGAAATGTTAAAATATTTTTAATTCAAAGTGTTTCATATTTTGTTAATTAAAGTTTTAAAATGATTTTACATCTTTTAAACTTAACTTTTAAAAGGTAATTAGCTTTTAAGAAAATGAAATGTTTTAAATATGTAATAGTTTTTAATAATTAATGAAATTGTTTGGTTTTGAAAATTAATTAAATTTTGAATTTAAGTTTACTTTAATCAATAAATTAATTAAGGTTAAAATTAACTAATAATTTTAGATTAATAAATTTATTAAAATTTAATTAATTAATTATGGTCAATAATTTGATATCAAGGATTAAATTAAATAATAATTGATAGATAATTAGTTAATTAATTAAAGATTAATTAATAAGTGATTAGTAACTAATTAATTAAGTGATAAATGATTAAATTAATTAGTAATTAAGAATTAATTAATTAATTGATTAAGAGTTAGCTAATAAAGAAATTTAACAATAATTAATTTATAATTAATAGTTAATTAATTAGTGGTTAAGATTTAATTAATTAAATAATTAAGGTTAATTAATTTATAATTAATTAATTAATTAAGATAAATTAATTTGTAATTAATTAAGAAATTGATTGGGATTAATTAATTATAAATTAAGGTTTAATTAATAACCAACTAAAGAATGATTAATTTTTAATCATATTTAATAATGAATAATTATAGTAATTAATTAATAGTTAAATAAAGGATAATTAATTAATTAAAGATTAATTAATTAATTAATAATGAGGATAACTAAAAAGTCATTAATTAATTAAATGATTGTGATTAATTAATTAATGCTTGGTTAAGCAAGATTAAGTGATTAATTCTTAAGTAATTAATTTAATTTAAATTAATTAAATTAATTATAATATGAATTAAAGAAATGCTTGCTTATGGACGATTGTTTGAATTGAAGATCTGAATATGGTTGATATCTGTTGAATGATAGTTGAGATATTCTATGATGAGATTTGTATATATCTGAAATGGATGATTGTTATTATCGGTGGATAATGCTGTGTCGATTCAATGTTTAAAAGTTGAATTGAACTAAATTGTTTAAATATTTAAACAACTTGTCCTATAAGACACGTTTGGATTTCGATGAGACCGGGATCGGGAATTAAATTTGATTTTCTGAAAACCACATCGATCCAAGTTAAACGTTAGGTCGTGACATCTCAAGTGAGGATCGAGATGGAGTTTTAGAGTGCAAGGTTTATTGTTGTTAACTTAGAGGGTGATTCCAAAATGAGTGTAACGAAATAATGCCTTTGGTTTCGTTCGAACCCGGAACGAACTTGTATGGATTGAATGCTTTTAGAACATCGTCAGGTGGACAATGAGCATTCTAAGAGATGTGTTCTCTAAAGGTAATCGTAGCCCCAAGCCTCATCAACCGGGAATGACTAAAACATGGGAGGTGAGGCAAGGCTTCGTGGGTAGCCCCCACTTGAGAGTGAGATTTACCCCTGTCTAGAAATCCCTTATTATTTCTGCTGTGTGGGCAGTTGTTGGCCACAACTGCAGGGTTGTCTTGTTCGGGACTGTGCAGTAAGGGATGGTTCCGGCCTTGTGTTGCAGGGGAGTTAGGGTGGCTCCTCGGTACGGTGATCTAGGCCCCGTACTGTGACGGGCGGTACCCCAGTAGCCATTCCATTGATGGAAACCCATTTTCCCTACGAGACCCTACAGTTTTGATTGTATTACCCACTTTCTTGGCTGGTAGCTGGAATTTAATAGATGTAACAATTTCGGCTATTTTCTATTTACTTTAAAACCCTAGACCCTATTATAATATCACTGGATTTCCTATCAAACGTTTTGGTTAGCGTAAGGTAAAAACTTACCCGTGTTTATTTGTGGGGAGTCTTACGTGGTACCTTTTGTTTCAAAATAATTTTAAAGTTAAACAACTTTAACTGATTTACTCACACCAGACCCATGTCTGACCCGGAATTTATTTTGTTTTTCATAAACTCTTGGGTACTCTAATTTTTATGAGTAGCCAAGTGATTAGGTTAGGATTAGCAAATGTTTTGGAAGCAGGAGCTGGAGACCAGGCATACTTATCTATCTCTATTCGCTGTAGTGACATTTTGATGTAGTGTTTTGAGTTGTATGGTTTGGAAAACTCTTATGAATGTCCAATATAATGAAGTCGTATTATTCTGTGTACTCTGATATGTAAAACTATGTAATGGATATTTGTAATATTATATTTTGTTCCTTTCCGCTGTGAGATTCTGATGATTGTTGTTTTTTTTGCTTTCTATCTTTTCTATTTCTATCTCTTTCTTTTCTTATTGATGATAGGTCTTTTTGGTATTGAAAGACGGGTCGTCACAGTTGGTATCAGAGCATAGGTTGAGGAACACCTAGGCTCTGGAGTAGTATCTATCTTGAGGGTGCGTATTTGTAATTTTTCTTATATAACTATATCCCTATCTAAATTGGTTGGGTTACCTGTTCAGGCAGCCAGTATGAGTTCAAGAGGCCGAAGGGGAAGGGTTGTTGGAAGTACATCAACCAATAATAGGAGAGAGCAGACTGATAATGAGGCTGTTAATCCAGTTACGTCTCCAGACAGTTTTGCTGCATTATGCAAGGACTTTGTTCATCTTGGAGGAAAACCATTCCAAGGATCGAAAACTATAATAGAAGTCCAAGCATGGCTTTGTTCGTGTGAGAAGATCTTTAAGAGCATGAGGCTATCGGATGAGCAGAAGAGAATAATGGCTTCGTGGCAATTACAGGGTGGTGCCGCAGTCTGCTGGAATTCAGTGACTGCTAATATCTCGGAAGATGATATGTCTTAGGAAGAGTTTAAAGAGATGTTTGAGGAGAAGTTTATGCCTGCTGCAGGGAGAACTCGGCTTTTTCAGGATTTTCTGAATCTGAGACAAGGAAACATGTCTATAGCTGAATACGAGACAAAATTCAACGAGTTATCTTTCTATGGTCCAGGACTTATAGACACCCCTCTTAAGAAGAACGAGATGTTTGTCCAAGGGTTGAGGCCTGAGTATCATGAAAGAGTGACTGCACATTTGAAATGGTCTTTTGTGGAGCTTATTGATATGGCATTAAGATATGAAGACTTAATGAACAAAAGATCTGAGGTGCGAGTTGCTGCATCAGGAGGAAATTCTTCCAACCCTAATAAAAGAAAATTCAATCCTAATTGGAAGTAACAAAACAAGAAAAAGTCTGGAAACAACAATGGACCCCGAAAATGCTATAATTGTAATCAAGTGGGACATTTGGCAAATCACTGTCCTCAAGAAAGAAAGCAATAGCAACAGTATTATATTGGACCAGGTTCGGCCTTAGTTCAAAAGTCTCTTTGCTTTAACTGCCACCAACCAAGACACATGATTAAAGATTGCCCGCTCCTTCATAAGGTCCAACAGAACAAAGTATTTGCTTTAGAAGGCGCACCATCAAACTCGTCTAAGGGAAAAGGTGTTTTGGAAGGTACCTTACTTTTAAATGGAAAATATATTAAAGTCTTATTTGATTCTGGTGCTTCTTTAAGTTTTATTTCTCTAGAAACTGTAGAGAATTTCTTTCTTACCCCTAATACTGTAGACAATCCCATCTGTGTATCTAATCCTATAGGAGGGGTAACCAAATTAGATAGGATCTGTAAGGATTTGAGAATCTCCTATCTATCCCATAGTTTTTCCTGTGAACCTTATGTATTGGATTTTAAAGGTTTTGACCTTATATTGGGAATGGATTGGCTTGGCAAATATAAGGCTGTCTTAAAGTGTGATGAGAGAACAGTTTCGTTGGAAACTGATCTGGGTAGGATTGCCAGAGTAATGTGTGATAACTATGGAATTCACTTGAGTAGTCCTTTACATGGAGTTGAGACTTCTGAAGAGGAGAATGAAGATATTGAAATAGTTCGGGATTTCTCTGACGTATTTGAGGAAGTTAAGTGTTTGCCTCCGCACCGAGAAATAGAGTTTCATATAGATTTGGTTCCTAGAGCAGTACCCGTAATTCAACCTAGTAGGAGGATGGCTCCAAGGGAGAGGGAGGAACTAGTGAAGCAAACTCAAGATCTATTGGAAAAGGGTTTGATCAGACCGAGTTTTTCTTGTTGGGGCTCTGCTGCAGTTTTTGTCACCAAGTCGGATGGGTCGCTAAGGTTCTGTGTAGACTATCGTGAATTGAACAAAGTGACCATTCGGAATAAATATCCTCTTCCTCGTATTGATGATCTTTTCGACCAGCTTCATGGAGCATCAGTCTTTTCTCAGTTGGATTTAGCATCAGGTTTCCATCAGTTAAGGGTCCCTTAACTGCATTTAGGGGACCTAATTGTTTCTATGAGTGGTTGGTCATGCCTTTCGGGTTAACCAACGCTCCTGCCTACTTTGTAGACCCGACGAACCGAGTCTTTAGAGATGTTTTGAATAAGTTTGTTTTGGTGTTCATCGATGATATCTTGGTTTATTCTAAGTCGAAAGAAGAGAACAAGAAGCACTTGAGAATAGTTTTGGAAATTCTAAGAAGGCATGTGCTGAAGACAAAGTTCTCTAAGTGTCATTTTTGGAAATCTGAAGTAAAATTTTTGGGCCACATTGTTTCTGGTGAGGGAATCTATAGATCCAACTAAAGTTGACACTATTCTGGAGTGGAAGCAGCCTCGGACATCAATAGAAGTTCGCAGTTTTCTGGGATTGGCCGGGTACTACAGGAAATTTATTAAGGATTATTCTAAGATCTCTTCTCACCTAACAAAGTTGACAAGGAAGGGATCTAAATTCAAGTGGACACCGGAATGTGAGGAAGCTTTTCAGAATCTGAGGGCAAGGTTGACAAGTGCTCCTGTATTGGCTATTCCAGATGGGAAGAGAAAGTTTGGAGTATATGCTGATGCCTGTATTGTTGGATTGGGAGTTGTGATTATGCAAAATGGTAGGGTAATTGCGTATTCGAGTCGGCAATTGAAGCCACACGAGAGGAACTACGCTACGCACGATCTAAAGCTGTTGGCTATTTTTTTTGCTTTAAAGATATGGAGGCACTATCTTTTAGGAGAAAAGTTTGAGTTATTCACGGATCAAAAGCCATTGAAATATCTTTTCTCTCAAAAAGATCTTAATCTAAGACAGTAGCGATGGGTCGAATTCTTGGCATCGTATGATTTGGATATTCTGTATACTTCGGGTAAGGCGAACGTTGTGGCAGACGCTCTTAGCAAAAATGTGGTTCTTTCTCTTTTGGAAGCTGTTCCATCTCTCCAAGAAAGAATCATAAGTAAGCAAATGGAGGATAAAACTTTAAGGAAAATTATTCAAGGAACTAAAGAGGGACAATATCCCGATTTCAAGATTGACGATCAAGGAGTTTTGAGAATTAATGGTCATCTATGTGTGCCGAATGTGGATGGATCGAAAAACGAGGTGTTGTCAGAAAGTCATCGCTCTAGATTAAATATCCATCCAGGAATATCAAAGATGTATAAAGATATGAGAAGGGTTTTTTGGTGGCCGAGTATGAAGAGAGATGTAGCCAGATTCGTTAATAGTTGTGCTATCTGCCAGCAAGTTAAAGGAGATCATCAGAAGCCAGCCGGTTTGTTACAACCTTTGGAGATGCCGACGTGGAAATGGGAGATGATTTCGATGGACTTCATCGACGGTTTGCCTAGAACAAAAAAGAGGAATGAAGGAATATGGGTGATTGTGGATCGTCTAACCAAGAGCGCCCATTTCATACCAGTTAAGGCAACCCGTACTGCGGCTTCTCTGGCAGAAATTTTCTTGAAAGAGATAGTCAGATTGCATGGCGTTCCAATCAGTATTGTAAGTGATCGAGATCCTACCTTCACCAGCAAATTCTGGGAGGCATTGCAATCAGCTATGGGAACAAGTTTGAGATTGAGTACAGCATATCATCCCCAAACAGATGGGCAGACAGAGAGGCTTAATCGAATTCTTGAAGATATGCTGGGAGCCTGTGTAATTGATTTTGGTGGATCGTGGGAGGACCATCTACATGTAGTGGAGTTTTCTTATAATAACAGTTACCAAGTAAGTATCAAGATGGCTCCTTATGAAGCACTGTATGGAAGGCCGTGTAGATCTACAGCTTGTTGGATAGAGTCGAAAGACCGTATTATGCTTGGACCAGATCTGATCCATGAAGCATCTGCTAAAGTCGAGCTTATCAAGAAAAGGATGAGAGCTGCTCAGAATCGTCAAAAGAAATATGCAGATAAAAGAAGAAGACAATTGGAGTTCGAGATTGGTGATTTGGTCATTGTCAAAGTTTCCCCTATTGAAGGAGCGGTAAGGTTTGGGAAGACAGGGAAACTCGCTCCGAGATATATTGGCCCGTTCTGAATACTCGAGAGGATCGGTGCCGTAGCATACAGGATTGAATTGCCAGTTCGAATGGCTGGAATTCACAATGTTTTCCATGTATCTCATCTACGGAAATATGTGCACGATCCATGTCTTATTGTGGAGCCAGTTGTCCAGGAAGACTTAGAGGTTGAGCCAGACTTATCAATTGTCAGACATCCTATTCAGATTGTTGATCAAGATGAGAGGCAACTCAGAAGCAAGATAGTGAAGCTCGTTAAGGTCCAGTGGAGTGAGGATCCCAGAGATTGTACCTGGGAGACTCTGGATAGTTTTAAGAAGGCTTATCCGGATATGTGTCCGGATAGCTAGTGGTGTTTGTACTAGATGTATCGTTGTTTGGATGTCCTGTTTGTTGATTTTTCACGTATGAATGTTATGTATGCTTGAAGTGTTGAATGAAATGAAATTTTGGATTATCTTTTGTTTAAATTTCAGGGACGAAATTCTTTTAAAGGGGGAGGAATGCGATATTTCGGAATTTCAAACCCAATTTAAAAATGATAATCTTTGTAATAAATTTAAATTAAACTGATAAATTTGTTATTTTAAATAATAACAATAAATGAATTGTAAATGTACATTGATTTTAATTGAAATTAATATAAACAAATAAGGGAAACAAATGTGTTAAAATTGTATTCATTTAAAATTTGATTTTTGAATTTGAAAACTTAATTTGAAATTGAATTGTTAAGTTAAAAAGATTTCAAAATAGTTAATTATATTCTAAACTATACTTTGAGTTTAAAAGAGTATTTTCATGATTTTATTTAGGATATAAAATTTGATTTATATTTATTTCTTTAAGAAGAATTGATTTTATATGAATTAAAAATGGATTTAAAATAAGAAAATCAATTAGGAAAAAACATTTAAATTTATTTTTACACGAGAAGTACACTTGTTTAAATTTAAATCATACTAATAAACTTGTGTTAAAGAATTAGCAAGGGATAATGACAAGTGTCAAAATTTTAATTTATTTTCTTTAAATTTTTATAAAACAAAACTTTTTTATAAAAACCACTTCTTATGCTTCATTTCAATTTTCTCATTCAAAATTTTCATAAGCAAGAAAAATTTTACACCTCCATTAACAAACCTGAAACTCCTAAAATCTTTACACCTTCAACCAAAATTTTTAAAACCCAAACCTCACTTCAAAAATCAGGAAACTTTAATCTACAAACGAATTACAGAAATCTGCAAAACAGAATTCAAGGGAAAAAATCTGCAAAACAGTTACAGCAAATTTCTGAAAGAAAATGCAAGTTCTTCTATCCTAGTACTGACTGATTAAGGATTAAAGTATCATCTAGCAAACATTGGATCAAGCAATTTCAAGTAAAATAGAAAACTGCAGTCATTTTCAAGAGTTTAAGTTCTTGTCTCTGCTTAGCAACAAAAATCAGGTGAGTAAATTTTTAAACAGGAAATTTTAGTAAATAAATTTGTGCATGTGTATGTCTGTGATGTGGTTTGACTTTCATGTGAATATAGCAAATGAAATCTTTGTGATACTTTGTTTTTAAGTATGCATGTTTATACCTACTGATATTTCTCTGTAATTTCAACATACAGAGTAAATTTAAACTAGAAATTTCAAATCCTACTTAACAAATCATTGTTAAGTTAGTATCTTCAATGCAGTAAGTTTTATTAAATATGAATTAAGATTTAAATTGTTATTTAAAAAGGAATTGTTGAAAATCTGCTAATTTAAGAAGTTACAGTGGAAATTTTTTATATCATGAGAAAATCATGTTTTGAATTTTGTTGAATTGAATTCACATCCTAATTCTACTATGTATAACATGATTTTTAAGATAAAAATCAGAATTTTAGAATTGGGATTGAAGCAGTATTATGATGATTACCTGAAATTGATCTTTGAGCGAATTCAGGTGGCTGTGATAGTTTTAGGCTTTGAATTTTAGGGCAAAGCTGTATTGTTGATGGATTAACATGAGAAAAATAATGGAAGTAATAATTATTCATCAGAGAGTTGTGATTTTGGGAAACTAGGGTTTTTGGATCTGTGTTGGTCGAGCTTATAAATCTTATGACTGTGATCGAAGGGATGGATCGAGTCGCGAGTAGTTTGGGGCGAAGCTGCGTCAGGGTCCTACGAGGTTGTGGTCGAAGTCTCGAGGCGAACGGTGGTCGAAATCGTGGGTTGATGGGTTTTTTTGGTGATGCAGTTCTGGGTTTTGGGTTCGAGTAATCTCGATTTTGATTTAGCTCGTGTAAGTAAGGATTGACGGCCGGAGTGGTGTCGTTGGTCGGAGTGGGGTTTGCGCGAGGTATCGTGGATGGTGGCGACGACGTCGGCGAGTCGTGCACGTGCACGAGGCGGTGACCGTGTCAGTGAGATGAGGTGTCAGGGGACTCGAAGCAGTGTTCGAGTGTTTGGATGTGTGGCTCGTGTGTGTGCTTGGGGAATATAGCAGGTTGCTCGTGTAGGGGTTTGGGAAAGGTTCGTGTTCTTTCCAGTTTTATGTGTTTTAGATTAGTTGAAGTTTTAGCTAAGAAGAGAGGTAAGGGAAGAATAGGGATTTGGGTTTTGATGTTTAAATTGAGTTTAGTCGAGTCGAACAAAAGGGACAAGTGAAGTTTGAAGCTTTCAAACTCAAATTTTCAAATTGTTTAAGTTTAAACTTTAAAATAATTTATTTCAACTACTTTATGAAGTGTTAAAATATTTTTAATTCAAAGTATTTCATTTTTTGTTAATTGAAGTTTTAAAATGATTTTACATCTTTTAAATTTAACTTTTAAAAGGTAATTAGCTTTTAACAAATTGAAATGTTTTAACTATGTAATAGTTTTTAATAGTTAATGAAATTGTTTGGTTTTGAAAATTAATTAAATTTTGAAATTTAAGTTTACTTTAATTAATAAATTAATTAAGGTTAAAATTAATTAATAAATTTAGATTAATTAATTTTGTTAAGATTTAATTAATTAGTTATGGTTAATAATTTGATATTTAAGGATTAAATTAAATAATAATTAATAATTAATTAATTAATTAATTAAAGATTAATTAATAAGTGATTAGTAACTAATTAATTAAGTGATAACTGATTAAATTAATTAGTAATTAAGAATTAATTAATTAATTGATTAAGAGTTAATTAATAAAGAAATTAAACATTAATTAATTTTTAATTAATAGTTAATTAATTAGTGGTTAAGATTTAACTAATTAAATAATTATGGTTAATTAATTTATAATTAATTAAGTAATTAAGAAAAATTATTTGTAATTAATTAAGAAATTAATTGAGATTAATTAATTATAAATTAAGGGTTAATTAATAACCAATTAAAGAATGATTAATTTTTATTCAAATTTAATAATGAATAATTATAGTAATTAATTAATAGTTAAATAAAGGATAATTAATTAATTAAAGATTAATTAATTAATAATGAGGATAATTAAAAAGTCATTAATTAATTAAATGATTGTAATTAATTAATTAATGCTTGGCTAAGCAAGATTAAGTGATTAATTCTTAAGTAATTAATTTAATTTAAATTAATTAAATTAATTATAATATGAATTAAAGAAATGCTTGCTTATGGATGATTGTTTGAATTGAATATTTGAATATGTTTGATATTTGTTGAATGATAGTTGAGATATTCTATGATGAGATTTGTATATATCTGAAATGGATGATTGTTATTATCTGTGGATAATGCTGTGTGGATTCAATGTTTAAAAGTTAAATTGAATTAAATTGTTTAAATATTTAAACAGTATAAGACACGTTTGGATTTCGATGAGACCGGGATCGGGAATTAAATTTGATTTTTCGAAAACCACATCGATCTAAGTTAAACGTTAGGTCGTGGCATCTCAAGTGAGGATCGAGATGGAATTTTAGAGTGCAAGGGTTATTGTCGTTAACTCTGAGGGTGATTCCAAAATGAGTGTAACGAAATAATGCCTTCGGTTTCGTTCAAACCCGGAACGAACTTGTATGGATTGAATGCTTTCAGAACATCGTCAGGCGGATGATGAGTATTCTAAGAGATGTGTTCTCTAAAGGTAATCGTAGCCTCAAGCCTCATCAACCGGGAATGGCTAAAACAGGGGAGGTGCAGCAAGGCTTCGTGGGTAGCCCCCACTTGAGTGAGATTTACCCCTGTCTAGAAGTCCCTTATTATTTCGGCTGTGTGGGCAGTTGTTGGCCACAACTGCGGGGTTGTCTTGTTCGGGACTGTCCAGTAAGGGATGGATCCGGCCTTGTGTTGCAGGGGAGTTAGGGTGGCTCCTCGGTACGGTGATCTAGGCCTCGTACTGTGACGGGCGGTACCCCAGTAGCCCTGCCATTGATGGAAACCCATTTTCCCTATGAGACCCTACGGTTTTGATTGTATTACCCACTTTCGTGGCTAGTGGCTGGAATTTAATAGATGTAACAATTTCGGCTATTTTCTATTTACTTTAAAACCTTAGACCCTATTATAATATCATTGGATTTCCTATCAAATATTTTGGTTAGCGTAAGGTAAAAACTTACCCTTGTTTATTTATGGGAAGTCTTACGTGATACCTTTTGTTTCAAAATGATTTTAAAGTTAAACAACTTTAACTGATTTACTCACACCAGACCCATGTCTGACCCGGAGTTTATTTTGTTTTTCATAAACTCTTGGGTACTCTAATTTTTATGAGTAGCCAAGTGATTAGGTTGGGATTAGCAAATGTTTTGGAAGTAGGAGCTGCAGACCAGACGTACTTATCTATCTCTATTCGCTGTAGTGACATTTTGATGTAGTGTTTTGAGTTGTATGGTTTGGAAAACTCTTATGAATGTCCAATGTAATGAAGTCGTATTATTCTGTGTACTCTGATATGTAAAACTATGTAATGGATATGTGTAATATTATATTTTGTTCGTTTCCGCTGTGAGATTTGGATGATTGTTGTTTTTTTCTTTCTATCTTTTCTATTCTATCTCTTTCTTTTCTTATTGATGATACGTCTTTCTGGGTATTGAAAGACGGGTCGTCACACTTAGTCCGTCAATTGCTCCTGTTTTAGCCACCTTATGCCAACTCATGGGAGTCGGGTTCATGTATATACCTCATATAGGATTGTCTCCATCATCCTACTTCATTCTGAATTCTCCACCTTGTACACAGTTGTCAAAGTGGTTTTGGGTATTGGCAGAGAGTATGAAAATATTCGATCCTAGTCTCTTTAATAACCAATCGCTTATTACACCCGGATGGTTCTTTTATATTTCAAAAGTCAATTCGTAATTTGTATCAAAATATCAACTTCTCAAAACCGTCATTTTCGAAATTATATTCACCTTTGAGTTATATTTAGTTTCAAAATCATATCGTTTCCAAAAATCATAATTTCTTCCAAAATCACATTTCCAAAATAGTTTCAATCCTTATTTCAAAATCATCACATCCCATTAGTTAATATTTAAATCCCAATTTAGGATATAACATCATTAACCATATTCAATTTAAAATCGAGAGTTTGAATATAACCCATCCATTTTACTTAATTTGGAATTTAGAAGAAAATAGTCTTAAATCGTTATAAATAGTTTGAATAAGTTTTCAATAGTCAAAATACTCTAGAATAGTAAATATAGATCTAAAATAGTTAAATATATTTAAAATAGATAAATTAAAATTAAAATAGATTAAATAGCTTTAAAATAGATTAACTAGATTTAATATAAGTTAAAATGGTTTGATTAGTTTTAAAATAATTTAAATAGTTTAACATAGGTTAAACTAATTTAATATAGTTAATATAGGTTAAAATAGTTTATAAATCCAAAAATCTTTAAATTTAGAATCTTAAAAATAATATGATTTAAAACAGTTTATACTTGAAACATGAATTTGGAACTTATATCAATTTAAGACTGTTTATTTCATTTCAACAAAATCAGACCATTTCAATTTAATTTCTTAAAACAATTCCTTTAAGTCAATTCACATTTCAACACAAAACTTGATTTCCCAAAAATATTTCAATTTATGCAAATCAAATTTTTCTTTAAAATATCATTTAATTCCATTCAAAAATTAAGAAATTTAAAATAATTTAACCAATCCGTGTCCGTATATAATTCTTTACCCTAGGGTCATATGATATTTATCATTTCAATCCGCAATTTAAAATTTTACGGTTATATATCATTTCAAACTTCAATCCCGAAATAACATCCATAAAATCGCTCGAGTCTACCATTTCAACCCATAAGGATTTTTCCTTAATCTATAGATCATTCGAGTATGTATCATTTCAACCCATAGTGAACTTGCAGTTTATAACGATATAAAATACGACATCCATTCATCCAATATCAATAATCAACATCCATCAAAATCATCATCTAAATCAATCAATAAATATCAATATAGAACTGATAATCAATAACAGGTATTTACTGGCGGTTTATATTCAATAATAAATTAAATAATGATTTAATTCAAATAAATTCAAATTGACTGAGATGATGATTAAAATATACTAAACAGTCATAAATAAATTCCTAATCACATCATAAATTAAATTTAATAAACATAAGAAATTTTAGAAGTTGTGAGTGGGTTAAAAAAACTCACCTATGAATTTAAAATAAATTTAAATCCAATTTAAATCCAAAATTCAAACGATCTCAGAATTTGTCCGAACTAGCGTCAAAATGTTCGAAATTTCGATACGATCTCAGTGGAACAAACCACGCATGAATTAGACCTCGTATGTAAAGTTATGCTAGTTATAACGGTTAAAAATCAAAATTTAAAATGATGAAATTAAAAATTAAACAAGGCCACATCACCTCATCTATACACTCAGACAAAATCATAGCCGCACGGATCACCGCGTTCGAACCGAGCAGGACCTGCATGCTACACGATGAAGCCACCTCCTAATCGTCGTCGCACCGTCCCCAGCGCCAGCCGTGATCATGCGTGCGTTGCCCGGTGCCTACCACCACCATCGGCGATCCCTCTCACTCGTCGATCAATGTGAAAAAACCCCAGCCGCCTCCTCGTTTTCGAAACCCTAGCGAATTAATTCGCTCAATCCAACCATCACGCGACCCTACAAACACCGCTGATGAGCTCTCCAAGACCCCTTCTACAGCTTTTCGTATCATCTATTCGTCGATCCATCGACGTTGATCGACAGGTGATGAATGTCCGAAGATTGTTCCTTGAATTCTGGCCGCATAGAAATCCAGATCGAAAAATGGACAGCAAATTTGGCTTGCGCTCGTCGAGAGCTTCAAATCGATATATAATTTGATGATGAGTTTGAATTTTTGATTTGGAATTTGATTTGAAATTGAACTGGAATTTTGGTTGTCTTTATCTGCCATTGGAATAAGGAGTTGAGAAGAAATGTGCATACAGAAAAATGAAAATGAGTATTGGCTAGGGTTTATAATGAGGTACTTATAGGCAGAGCTGAAAATAGAAAGAATGGACATGATTGAATTGAAAATTGGACGATGAACGACCCGAAAAGCCCGTTTCGACTCCGGATCGAAAATAGGTCAACCCATATATCAAAATAGATGTTTTCAAATATTTTAAACTCAATGGAATAGGTTTCAAGTCCTAATTCCATCATATGAAGAAGTTACGTTAAAATTAGCTTATTTTAAATTGATTTCAATTAATTTGATTTCTAGGCGTTTTGAGCCCGTACGATCAAACGACATGTCTGATCACTACGAAACTTGAAATCCTACAATAATTCACCGTTGCGGATCCGTTGAAACTGGTTTCATCAAAATCCGAGTCAGTGGCCAAAATGGCTATTTTTTAGTTAATTAATTAAATTAATATTAAATTAATTAATCACTTTTTCAGTTTAAATTTTAATAATTTACAACTTCTATCAATTTTGGTTTCTTAATCATTTCCAATAATTTAAAAATGTTAGAGGTCAATTTAAAGCCGATTAATTCATCAATTTCAGTGTTAAATTTCAATTTCATTAAATTCAAAAATTATAAAGTAAAATTCCAAAAATCCATTTGTTAAATTTTAAACCTTGTTATTCAAGTCTTTATTATGATGGATATGACTAACATTGGTTTATATCTAAGTACATTAATATTTTCCAGTTTCATCTTAATCTCCATTAACGTAATATTTAAATATTTAATTTCATTTAATTGCAATTAATTCAATTATTATAGTTTCAAATTCCAATAAATTGATAAACCTTGATTTCCATTCTTTTATTCAACTGATTGTCATATTATGAAAAGAATTAACATTTCTGTTTAATTCTTTACATTCACAATTTGCAGTAATTGTCTTAACTCACATTAATGTAACATTAAAGTTCATTTAGTTCTAATTGATTTCCCATTTTAATTAATAAATCAAATAAGCTGGTAATTTTTAACATTCATTACTATTACTTTTAATCACACTTATGAATTCATTATTCACAAACAAATGTTACAATTCTTATATAACCCAAACTTTTATTCAATGGTCATTTGTTTCATACTATTTCATTTATTAATTTAATGTTTGCATTTGTTTTCTTATGATTTATAACTAAATATAACAATTTACGATATTTAAATTAATTGTAATTTCATTCAAATTGTTAATTATTAGTTTTAATTACCATTGTTACATTTCATTTTAGCGTTCATTTCATTATTAAATTTCAATTTTTTAATTTCTTTCCATATTAAATTACCAAAACTCATTAATTTAACAATTTTAATGGTCGAAAATTTACGGGTCGTTACATCGTAACTCATCAACATACAAAGAAATGCAGAAGAACTTCAAATTAAGACCTGATGCCGAATGCCATTGATATGGTTGATGATGCTGAAAACCAAGCATGCCGAAAGTGACACGTAGCAGTCATGGTGGACCCTAGATCCAATTGTGAAAAATATTGAATCAACTATAAACCTTGAAATTATATGTGAGCAAGGTCTTGGACGAATGATTAACATTGCCCACCTACCTTGACTGTCCTTGAATATGCAACTTTGACATTAATATGCATATAATAATGATCTTTAGGCAGTTTCATCTTGACTTTAGCTCACATAAAGTCGCATGAGCTTTGGCCTAAACTAGTGTTTATATGTGTAGCCTCTATTTGCCTACTAAATATAATCAATGGAGTATGAACCATAAAGATTACTTAGTTCATTCACGAATGTATAATGGACTGTTGCACATATTCGCAACTTATTCTTTGTCTCTCTTGAACATATAATATGGGCTTTTGAATAGCTACATCCAAAATCCTTTGGCATCATAAATCCATTTCTGAATGGCATTATCTTGTATTACGACATGAATGTTTGTCCAAGTGTTGATATTTATCATTTGATTTCATTGACTAGACTACGCATAGTCATGACATCACCGGTGTTAGAAACTGAATTTTGACTCATCATACATGGTATCATGGGTGTTATACCAATATTTGGTTTAACGTTTTGATGTTAGAAGGACTTGAACCTCCGATTCCCTCTAACTCTCTTCTCAGACTGATTACAAAAAGTTCCTTTGTTTTAGGAAAATGCTGACACCAAAGCGAGTTAACATTTCAAATGAGGAGATAAAATAAAGAATGGCATTAGAAGATAATGTCATCCCCAACTTCAGTACAGAGAATATGGAAGCTAGATAGCAATCAGAGCCAACAAGGCAGACTAGTAGTGAAGCCACTATAAAGACCTAACAAAGCAAATTGCAACAATGCATGAGTTGTTAGAAATGGTCCTTGCACAAAAATATTCTAGAGTAACCAAACCCACTGAAGGAAAAGAAGTCGAATCTCTTAAAAATAATCTAAATGCTTCCCTACTTAGGAGTAAAGACAAAATTATTATGACTCACCAAGGACGAAAGGAGACCAAGAAGTTAAAACAATGGAATTCACCCCCAAATCATTGGCAAACAATAAATCTAAAGCAAATCATCAAGGAAGATTAGTAGAGAGGTCACATGAGAAGTCCAAAAGTTCAGTCTCCAAAGAGTACAAGCCTGATAGGAGAAACTATCATAACAATAAAGCTTATCTAAAGGACATGGCTGAAAAGATGGCGAAGGATATGCTTAATCTTAAAGGGAAGAGGACCCTCGATGCTAGAGTCAACAATAACTTCTGGGAAGCCCAATTCATGGATAGAATCATGTCCACAAGGATTCCATCTCACATTAAAATTCCATCCTTAAGATACAATGGGACTACTAATCAATGGACTATATGCATAGCCTCTATTTTGCGTACTGCATATGATTAACAGATTACAAACCTTGGATATTGCTTACTTAGTTCATTAACGAATGCCTAATGGACCATTGCATACATTTACAATTTATTTTTTCTCTCTTTTGAACATATGGCATGGGCCTTTGAATAGCCATATTAAAAGTCTGTGGGCATCATGGAACCATTTTTGAATGAAATTATCTTGTATTAAGCAATGAATATTTTTCAACTCTTGATAATTTATCACCATTCGATTTCATCAACTAGGCTATACTTACTCATGACGTCACCAGTGTTACAAACTAAATTTTGGCTCATCGTGCATGCGACCATAGGTGTTATACCAATTTTCGGTTTAACAACATTAAAGAATAAAAGTCAACTAATGGATAGAAAAGGTGAATGAATTTTCCATTTACACTATTTAGTTTTTGCATGTCTATGCCATATGCATATTATTTCTAATACATTGTTTTTGTAGATAAAATCTAATAAAAAATTGTTTATCTCTTAAATATTACATAACATTAGTTTGATATGTTTGATGATCTTAGCATCGATATGTTGGTATATCTAGACAATTATGTGTTTGCACCCTTTTTAAAATAACTTACGATAAATTGAGTCCTATATTGGTTTTTTTAAAGTGCTTTATCCATTTCTATAATCTCATATCTATTATATTATATGAAAGCTGAGTATAGGTTTGCATGTCTCTTCATTTCTTGTTTTCTCATAAATCTCACGTGCTGCCATGTGTCCCAGTGATATAATTATCTCACACATTTTCATTACTTTTTCATATTACTATTATTTATTAAAGAAATACCAATGGACTCAAGAGTGTTTTATAAATATGTTCCAATAGACATCTTAAAAGATATAACAATATACATCTCAGACGTTTATTAGCTTCTATTTCTGTCGCTTCTATTTCATTCTCTCATAATATCATCTCTTTCCCTTTGCCAGATTCATACGTATGTACAATTAAAAAATAATTTTATTCCCAATCTGTATCAAAATAAAAATTCTTCCCAAATATTTTTGCCAATCTCTTTACTTTTTCTTATCACTTAAATTTGATTGAATTCGTCAACTGTTTTTCACTTCATATTCATCTTGAATTATTTATTAATTTATTCATATTGTGCAGCAATTGTTTTCTTCCAAATTGTTTTAAATGTTATTGTCTTTATGAAAAAAATAATCTAGAGACCTTCAAAAAAAACTTCGCTTACCGGTTCGATCAAGCTTGATTGAAAGGTTGTAATATTTTTATTATTTACCTTTTTATATTGAATTTGCATGATTTGTTCTAATATCTAATTTCTAATTTCTAGCTTCTAATTTAAGGTTATGTTTTTGTTTTTAAAATTATTCGACTTGCATAAATTTACTGATTTTATAAATACATGGACATCACAAATTCTCCTATTGATTAGTAAAATTAAATATGTTACATATATAGTTGAAAACTTTATTTTATTCTCAAGTTTTGTATAATAATTGACTTTTATTTGATTTTTGTGGCATGATTTTTTTTTAAATTCGTTTATTTTTGCTGGGAATAATTAGTCCTTGCTGTATAATCTATTAGAGATAATGTTCATCCTTTTCCAGTTCTAACCTAGATAATTATATAAGAAAATAAATTTTGGTAGAGAACATTATACTCGAAGCAAAATAATATTAAAGTAATAAAATCTATATAGTATTTTGAAAAATTGTAACACTTTGATCTATCTACGGTAGGCAACTTTAAATTTTTGTTTAAAGTTTAATTCCAAATAAGTGTTTGATAAACCTTATTTATTTAAATGTTCTATATTGTGTACACAACTTAATCTTATTTATTATTCTATTTTAATATGTCCCAAGTATTAATGGTACCATTAGTGCCGAATGCATAACGATACATTAATGCCTAAACTTTTTACATATAGAGTCTACTGATTGAATTCATCAGTATTTTTTCACTTCATATTCATTTTGAATTATTTATTAATTTATTCATATTTCATGGCGATTGTTTTTCTGCCAACTACTTTTAATATTATTATTTTTATGGAAAAATAATCCAAAGACCTTAAATAACGTAGCTTATTGGTTTGGTCAAGCTTGATTAAAAAGTAAGAATTTTCTATTTATTCGTCTTTTCGTTTAATTTGATATTGAATTTTTCGGTTTTGATATATTACTTTCTAATTTCTAATTTGAGGTTAGTGTTTTAGTTTGTAAGATTATCAATATTGTTCTCTTCATTCATCTTGTAGAAAGTTACTGATTTTACAAATATGTAGACATTACAAAATCTTCTAATGGTTAGTAAATCTATTATGGGTAAAGTTAAAACTTTATCTTAGTCTCAAGTTTTGTATAATAATTGAATTCTGTTTGATTTATTTTTTCAGTATGATTTTGCATTTTGCTTAATCTTTTGTAGGGTATAATTGGTTCTTGCTACATAGATATCAACCGCAGTTTTGAATAATCCGCTAGAGGTAATATTCATCGTTTTCCAATTCTAACCTACATAATTATAAAAGAAAATAAATTTGGTAGAAATTATTATGTGCAAAGTGAAAGAATATTATAATAATAAATTCTGTGAGTTTTTTGAAGAAAATTTAATGCTTTTGATTTATCTATAGCGACAAATCTAAAAATTTTGTTAAAAGTTTAATTCTATATTGTTTTTTATAAACCTATCTTTATTTAAATATTTTATACTGTATTACACCTCCTAAAATTATATATAATTTTATTTTTATACGTCCTAAGTATTAATGATACCTTTAATGCCTATAGAATACATAATGATATCATCAGTGCCCGAACTTTCTATATATCTATTTTGTTATGTTATTTAATTATATAAAAGTTTAGTTTTTGATTGTTTGTATTCTTAGTTCCATGTACAACAATCATGCATTCTTTATTTCGTTATTTATGCATATCTCAAGCACTTATCATATTTTAATTCTTTCACTTCCATTTCATATTCTCCGAATATTTTCACTTTCTCCTTTTCAGTTTCATATGTATGCTACGGTTCAAAAATAATTCTATTTCCAATCTAAAAAAAATTAAAAATTCTATCCAAATGATTTTTAGTTAATCATTTTAGATTTTCGTATCTAACTAGAATTTAATTGAGTTCGTAAATGTTTTTTCACTTCTTATTCATCTAGAATTATTTATGGTTTTATTCATATTTTGCAGGGATTATTTTCTACCAATTGCTTTTAATGTAACAGTATTTATGTAAAAATAATCTGAAGGCCTAAAAATAACTAGCTTACTGGTTCGGTCAAGCTTGGTTAAAAGATTTTTTTTTATTATACGTCTCTTCATTTAATTTGTTGGTTTTGTTCTAATTTCCAATTTCTAAGTTTGAGATTATGTTTTTAGTTTGCAAGATTATTATGAATATAGTTCTCTTCGTTTATCCTGCAAAAAGTTATTGATTTTATAAATATGTGGATATCACAAAATCTCCTATTAGTTAATAAAATTTGTTATAGGTCAAGTTGAAAACTTTGTTTTGTTCTCAAGTTTTGTATAATAATTGAATTTCATTTGTTTTTTTATTTGGGATGATTTGTATTTTTTTTAATTCATTTATTTTGTAAGAAACCAATTGTTTCTTGCTACATTAGATATTAACTCTGGTTTTGAATAATCTATTAGCGGTAACGTTCGTCCTTTTCCAATTCTAACCTACTTAATTATATTAAAAAAAATTGGTAGAAAACATTATATACAAAGTGAAATAATAAATATTTGTATATAATTTTGAAGAAAATATAACAATTTTGATCTAGTCGACTTTAATAAAATATTGTTAGAAGTTTAAATTTGAATAAGTGTTTTATAAACTTTTTGTATTTAAATGTTTTATATTGTGCTAAATAACCTAAACTTATTTATAATTCTATTTATGTACATTCCAAGCATTTGTGATACCATTAATGCCTAAGATATCATTATTTCATGAACTTTCTACATATCTATTCTATTATGTTATATAATTATATAAAAGTTTCGACTCTTTGTATTTTTATTTCCATGTGCACCAATCATGCATTCATTATTTTATTAGTTACTTACATTATCATATTCTAATTCTTTAACAACCATTTCATTTTCTCATAATATTATTGTCTCTTCCCCATTCCTAGTTTCTTATGTATGTTATGATTCAAAAATTTCTATTCCCAATCTAGAACAAATTAAAAAAAATTCCAAACTATTTTAATCAATCTTTTTAAATGTTCCAATCTAACTATAGTTCGATTGAATTCATCAACAAGTTTCTCTTTGTATTACTCTCGAATTATTGATGACTTTATTCATTTTTTAGCGATTGTTTTCCTACCAATTATTTTCAGTGTTATAAGTTTTATGGAAGAATAATCTGAAGAAGTTCAAAGAATAAAACTTGGCTTACTGGTTTGATTGAACTTGATTAAAAGGTTAGGCATTTTTTATTATTTATCTTTTAAGTTAGTTTGATATTGAATTTGCAGTTTTTGTTCTAATTTCAAATTTCATATTGAAACTTTAGTTTGCAATATTATGAATATAGTTCTCTTCATTTGTCTTTCAAAAGGTTATTGATATCATAATATGTGGATAACATGGAATCTCATATGAATAGTTAATCGATTATAAGCAAAAGTTGAAAACTTTATTTTGACCTCAAGATTTGTATAACAATTGACTTTAATTTAATTTTTTTATTTGGTATGATTTTGTATTTTTTTTAATTCATTTACTTTGTGGGGAATAACAGGTTCATTGTTACATAGATATCAACTTTGTATTCGAATAATCATTTGGAGGTGACATTTATCCTTTTTCTATACTAACCCATATAATTATATAAAACAATTTGGGAAAAACAATATATATGAAGTAAAAGAACATCAAAATAATAATTTTTTACAGTATTTTGTAGAAAAACAATTTTGATCTGGCTATAGTAGACACCTTTGAAATTTTATAAGAAAATTTTATTCTTAATAAGTGTTTTTCAAATATTTAGCTATTTAAATGTTTTATATTTTGTCACACGATCTAAACTTAATTTTTACAAAATCTTATATTAATCATGTTTATAAAACCCATCCTTTAATATATTTTTCATGTTTTATAGTTGATGTTCATGGTGGTGTTTCGCAATTTGTATAATTATTGACTTATTAGGAATGTGTTCAGGCAGTTGGAAACATGAAAGATGGAAGATGCATGCTTGACAAATTATGACTTTTAGAAAGCTAATATAGTACAAATGATGCAATGAGAACTATATATAATAATTATTAGTTTATATAACTTATTACATGATATATAGCCTCAAATGATATACTAGATACAAAAGTTAAAAGGTCAAATGGTTAAACTCTTAATGAACATTCTTGTCAGTTTCAAGAAAAATGACAGACTTGTGTTTTTTTATACCTTTTGTTTTAAAAATAAATACTTAGCTTAAAAGGTATTTTTATAAATTCACTAGAGTAAATGCCGAATCTACTTACTTTTGTGACATATTTTTTTTTTAGTCTAGCTGTTAAATTTAGAAACGAATATGATATATTTTTTCTATCTTCAGTATTCGTTTGTTTGATTATAACTATATGAATATGTCTATTAACGGTCATTAATCATTTAATTTGACACCAAAGGGAACTAATACGAGAATTATTAAACGAAAAATTATTTTGAAATGAAATCACGTGGAATTTTTTTGAAATTAACTGTAATTAGTTCCATACTTAGTTTAAACTAAAACCTAAAATAATGAATATCACAATCATATTACTTCCTTTTAAGTCACGTATAACAGTAAATATATTTATGGTTTCTACTTTTATATTTATTTTAAGATAATTTTTTTATATAATATTTAATTATCTATCAACTAAATTGAATCTTACGTCATTTTTTTTTCCTTTTATAATCGTGGTGTAGACTAAATTTATTACAACATAAAATATGCATTTGTTTTAGGTTTCTATACTTCTTACTTTAACTTCAATCACAATTAAAATACTAAAAGTAAACTTCATTTTTTCTATGTTTAAAATTTATTAAAGATCTTGTGTAATAGATATTAATTATCATTTATTTCATAATTTAAAATAATTAATCATTAAGGATGGAAAAATATGTTATTCATTCATCATTAAACCTTATCATGACATCATTAATAATATTAATAATCAATTAAACTAAAAAGAAAACATGTAAAGTTGAAATTATCCATTAAAGAGAAATAATTAAAGAACCAATATGTAATTGATTCTTTAATTTAATTTGTAACAAAAAAGAACATCAAATTTACATTTAGAAATTCTAAAGAATACTCACATGTCAATTATCACACCATCCTTTTGCTTCAAATTTCATTAACTAAAAGAATAATATTAAAATCATAAATGGAAGGAGATGAAAATTTTGATGAAGATTAAGACAATAGAGGTTGAACTTAATATATGTAACTCTTTATAATCTTAATTTTTAGTAATTACTTAACTTATAAAATTATAGTTTTGGCATTTTGAGGATGAAATGGGAAAAAAATTGGAGAAGTATAAAAGTACGTGAAAGATGAGAGATGTAACGACCCGTTAAATTTATGATATTTAATAAATTGAATTAATATAATTTCAAATTTGTTGAGGAATAAATGTAGAGATTGGGTATAGTAGTTGAAATTTAGTGTTAAAATATAAATTTTATGACGATAAATGTGGATAATGCAAATTGTCACAATTTGATTTAAAGTTAATTTTAAGAAACAAACAAATGTTGAATCTGTGAATGTAGTACGAATATTAACTTGAATGGTGTTCATTAATACAAAGATGTAATTAGTGTAGATAGTAATAATTTATGCCTGTAGTGAAAAAGAAATCTAATAGAGACATAAACTCTAATTATATAAAGGAGTATAAATCTGAACAAATTTATGAAGATTGATAAGGATAGTGTTTGTAATCAAGTTTGGTTATTAATATTTGAAAGATAGAGATGTGTAAATACGTTAATGAATTTATAATGGGAAGGAATGGTAGAATGAAATGAATATATATAATAATAAGCAATTGATTCAATTAAGGGAATTAAATTATAATAAATGGTCATTTAATAAATTCAACGTTCTGTGAGAAATCATAATAGTTGTGTACAATGTACAAACTTCGATTTGGGAATTTATCGGACTTATAACGGTTTTGGTTTTTCGTGTGTGAGTTAAAATTTATTCCTTTTTGTAAGGTAATAGAAGAATGCATAAAATATAAACAGGGCTTAATAGAATTGATACTTGATGAATTGAATAAATTGTCCATTTATGTAGATATGTATAGTGAAATAAATGGCCTAAGCAAATTAAAATGGGATAATTATTGAGATTTGTACTATGAAAATAAATAGTAACATTTATTTGCAAGTAATAAAAGCCTATTTAGGTGATTAGAATTTAGAGTAAACGACTATTGTATGTTACCTATTCTTGTTTCTTGTTAATTTAAATTTGGGAATTTATTCAATTTACCCGCCAATTTACCGCAGTTAAGGTGGAATAGATTGGTATATGAGTAATGTTAAATACAAATAAGATGTAACCAAGGGAAATCCCATTTATAATAATTTATGTAAAATAAAGTATAGAAACTAAGAAATGAAAATGTGAAAATGTGGATGCAATGAGATCTTAAGTGATAATAACTCTGTTAGGCAAGTGATGACGGAAATTTTGTGTATAACCAGATAAAAACCCAAATTTGTTTGCAATCAATTGAATTTATTGCAATTTAATGGATTTAATATCAAATAGTTTATGTAATTATTATTTGGAAGAAATGGGAGTTATTTGTAAAAAGTATGAACCAAATGTTAATTTTTTCTTATGGAATTGACAATTGATATATTTTGAGTTGAATAATAGAAATCAAGTTTTATTTATTTGGATGTAATTTATGGTAATTTGGATTTATTGCAATAGTTAATTCCATAGAATAAAGTTAAAGCTAATTCAAATTTAGTTGGGCATTGTTGATATAACTTTGGAAAGCAAGATTTTATCTATAATTTGAATATTAAATCCAACAAAGGGCATTTACTACAAGTAAAAGGGAATTAAACGTAAAATATTACGTTATTGGATTTAAAATGGAATTTGTAAACAATTGAGTGAATTTAATAAATTTATCAAACCTATAATGTTGAATTCGTTAAGATTGGAATTAATAATAGTAAAGAAGAATGAGGGAAGAATAAGTTGAAAACATAGTAATAGATATTAATGTAAGGTTACCTTAAATAAGTTAAGGCAAACCAATGGAGAATAATGTAGATACCTTTATAATACGATGTTTGTGTGTAAAGGAAATGGGAATAAAGTTATTAATAATTTGGAATTTTATTTATGGTAAAAAGTTTATTTGCAATCAAATGAGTTGGAATGGAAATCAAATCTGTTTATCTAATTGGATTTAAGTGAGAGTATAAGAGTATATGATTTAATAATTGGGTTTTGCGAATAAAATTTATAATTCCCAAATAATAAGAAAACGCAGAAATTAACACTGCAAAATTGATATACTTATAAATTTTAATTCACATCCAAGCTTGGAAAACCATTTGGGATTGTTTGAATTATATAAGTCACAAAATTTGGCCAATATTAGAAGTTGAAACATAAAAACTGGATTTATAATTTATTTTAATTTATTTAATAAATATTAAAAATAGCCATTTTGGGCACGGACTCGGATTTCGACGAAACCAGTTTCATCGGATCCGTATCGGTGAATTATTATAGGGTTTCAAATTTCGTATCGATCGGACTTGTTGTTTGATCGTACGGACGCGAAACGCCTTGAAATCAATTTTATTAAAATCAATTTGAAATCAATTTGGAAATCTTGTTTTTAGCATAACTTCTTCATATGATCGAATTTGGGCGCGAAACTTTTTTCCATCGCGTTCAGAATATTTTAAAATACCTATCTGGATATATAGATTTAACAAATTCGGTTCCGGAGGCATAGCGGGCTTTTTGGGCCATAGTTTATTCCGTACGTTCGCGTATCCAGTCTAGCTACCCTACCTCTAGCCTATCTATAAATATACAGTTATAAACCCTAGCTTCATTCTATTGTCATTTGCTGTATATTCATTTCTTCATCTCCTCTTTCTCCTCAATGGTTGCAAATCTAGATCTGCTTCAATCCAAAATTCAGTGAAAATTCAAACACCTCAGAAAATTCTCAAAAAAATATATGCTGAAGTATTCGATACGCGTAATCTACTGATGTAATTCGTTTTTCAATTGGAGCTGTCGTTCATCCAGAATAAATTCAAACAGCCCCAAAACCGTTCATCTTCATCGCACAAAATTTCGTCGGATCGGGAAACGGTTTCCGGGTATTGTAGTATGGACGATGGGGAGCGCATCTATGTGATTTGATTGGCGTTTTGACGGTCGGATTTGGCCCTAAAATTCGAACTAGGGTTTATTATTGTGGCGGCTCAGTTTTTTTTTTTTTTGAGAACGAGAGATGGCGTTGGTCTGGAAGCGTGGTGATGTCGATCCCCCCCCCCCCCGTGGCTGCTGAAGTGGTAGATGCGTTCGAAGATGGCGTTGGTCTGGGGTAAAGCAGGTCCTCGCGTGAGTCAGTGGAGATAGTCGCGTGAGTCAGTGGAGATCGCCGTTGTTTCGTGACCTGGAAGTTGCTGTTACGTGTGTTTGGGTGCTGACGGGGCACATAAATGTGTAGGTGATGAACATGTATCACTTTTATTTATTTCAAATTTTGAATTCAATCATCATTTTTCGCCATAACTTTCTCATACGAAGTCGGATTCACACGAAATTTCTTTTGTTAGGATCGTAATTTAATTCCGGACTTGATGACGCTGGTTTGGACGAATTCCGAGACGGGCGAATTTTTGGGTTTAAATCGAATTTAAATTCGATTTAAATTCAAAAGGTGAGTGTTTTAACCCACTCACAACTACTAGAAGCTTTTATGTTTGTTAAATAAATTTTAGAAATGAATAGAAATTTATTTATGAGCATTTGGCATGTTTATTTCATTCATATCTGTTGAATTGCATTTTATTAAATTTAACTGTTAATTAAATTGATTTATTGCGTATTAATTTACTGTTAGAAATTATTGTTTGTATGTGAACTGCTAGTTAACAGTTATATAAATTTTTACTGAATATAAAATTGTTAGATTAACAGTTGATAAATTTAATTTGAATAAAACTGCCAGTTATTACCTGTTGCATATTATCAAACACATATTGTTATTGATTGATATTGCTTGTGGATTGTGATTGGATGATGGATGATATTGATGGATGTTTATTTATATATCATTATATTGCCAATTATCATGCATATTTATTCATTCGGGATTGTGGTTTGAAATGATATATAACCGCAAATTTTATACCTTTTAAATTGCGGATTGAAATGATAAATATCCGTATCACTTGACCATATGATAGAAAATTATATACAGGCACCGCGGTCTATATATAACTATTTTAAAAGTCATTTCTATGGTTTGGATGGAATACGGTTTATAATAATCTTAAATTTTATATTGTATAAATATTTTTCTTCCATATATATATACATATGAATTTGAAGATTTTGACATTTAAAAGGTGTATAAAAATCTTTATTAAAAATGGAAGAAAATTAAGAAAATGGAGTTTAATAATTTATATCATATGTTTAAATGTTAAGTTTGGAAATTTTAAGATATGATATTTATAATTGGATTTTTCCCAAAATAAATTTAAATGAATATTCTAGTATAATTTGAATTGGGAAAAATATATATATTATATCACTAGAAATTGAAGTCTTATTTTTTATGGATTTTATATGAATATTCAAGACTAATTAATAGAACAATTGATTTGTTGAAAGAATAAAATCCAACTTTAGTTTGAAATATTGATACTCAAAATGGATATACGTATATATAAATAAATTGAAGTGGGTTTGGAACTTGAGAGAGATAATATAAATTTTGGTTTAGACTTTAATAAAGAAATGTATTTGTAAAGCCATGAGAACTATTTTCTTTACAAAGTAACATTTAAGTTAAACCATTTAATTCATATACCGTTGAATGTCCAAACCATTCAAGTTTTAGAAGTTATGGTTTTAAATTATGATTTTCAAAATATTATGCTTTGAAAATATTTGATTTTCAGACGTTATGAAGTTAAAGCATTATGATTTTGGAAAAGAATTATATTTGGGATAAGTGATAAAATATGGTTTTGGGTTTTGAAATGATATCGTATTCATGGTTATGAAATGGAATGTTTATTCTGATTTTTAAAAGTAAAACCTATTTTTAAATGACCGCGGTGTTATAATAACGATGGGTTGGCAAAGAGACCGGGATCGGATATCTGACATACTCTCTGTCGATACCGAAAACCACTTTGACTAACCGTGTACGCGGTGGAGATTCCAGAATGAAGTAGGTGGTGGCGACGTTTCCTGTAAGGTAAATACGTGGACCCAACTCCCGTGAGTTGGCATAAGGTGGCTAAAACAGGAGCGATTCTCAGGCCAATGAGGTCATTCCTCTGATCGGACGCTCCTCTTCGATATTATACTTTGACTTGGATTGATTCAGTGGCCACTTCTATATTTTGATTTTGGGGAGTTAGTCCGAGGTGGGCGGTAACTGCGGCTACGCGTTTCCACCAGCCTGGATAGCAATTGGTATATCTACCCTGGCATTGCCTAGTTGTGCCGTGTCACCTACCATACCGAGCCTTTACTACGAGTTTCTATTTGTGTCGTACCTATGGAGTATCCTCTGGTAGCCTCCCGATCAGGAGGTATTACGGTACTGTATAGACTATTGGCATTATTTGTGTTAAGGGCTATATGGGTAACCCCTTAACGCTATTAAAAAGTAAGTTTATTTTATAAATAGACACTATTATAATAGCGCAATATACTACATAGTAAATAGTTTAACGGATCCTTAAGAGATGTAAATCCCGAACATCTCTTGAGTTACTGTACTCATATTTATTTCTGTTTATTTAACTCACATAAGATATTCTAGTCTGACTCGGGTGTTTTTGTCTTTTCAAATTCGCTCGGGTCAGTCCGAGCGTTTCAGGATAGCAGATTTTAGCTTTGGAGGACGAAGACGAAGAATCAGTATTATTTTATATATAGTATTGCACTACACCATTTAATTCCGCTGCATTGTTGTATTGGTATGTGTAACTCTGATATTTATTGCACAAGAAAAATAAATTATTTTGTGAAACAGTTTCATGAACTGTATATTTGATTATTATATTTTATCCTTCCGCTGTGAGATTCTGTTTTGTTTTATTTCTTCTCTGTTTTTCTCATTTACCCCATAACAATCCGCCCTTCCGTATGGTTTGAATTGACACGTGTGTCGGTTTAAATCGTGCGAAAAGGCGGGACGTTACATCTGGTATCAGAGCTTTGGTTTAGCGATAAACCTTGGCTTTGTGGGGTTTGACTCTTTGTTAATAGGGTAGAAATATCCTATGGGAGTCGCTGAGTGTATATATATGAGAGAGCGTATTTGTTAGTATTAATAAAAAGATTTTTATATTGTGTTAATCTGTTCCGCTTTGTATTTATAAATTCTGGTTGATGCATGGGACGCTATGTCATCAATAGGGATTTCTAAACACTTAATAGGACAGACCGACATAATATTTGTTTTAATATAGGTGAATGAAAGAATTTTGCCTATTATATTTTCTATATATAAAAATATTTTTATAAAGATATATATATATATATATATTTGGTTGCTATAGATTGGGTGTTAGGAAATAAAATATTTATAATAACTGAAGCTAAGTTGAAATTATGATAAATCAAATTGGAGATTTTAGAACTTAAGTCCGGGATTTTTCCAAATCTGCTTTCAAAGAATTTGTGAAATTTATTGATTTGGTTTATAAAATTTTCTTGCATAAATATTTAGTATAATTCGGAAGAAATGTTTTAAAAAGAAGATTTTGGAAAGATTTAAATTCTGTACTTTCCTCTCTGTCGCTGGAAAATAAATTCGGTGATGACGGCCGCATCATCGACTTTCGTTTTCAAGTTTCGAAGGGAAAAGGCCACAGTAGTAAATTCTACTGCAGATTTATTTTGAAATTTCTAAAAAAAATTTCTTTTATTGTTCTAACTATAATTAGAGATATTGAGTTGTAAGAACTTATTTATCTATTATTTTGAAATAAATTGAAATCTGACCCAGAATCCAATTCTAAAATTCTCCATTAATTAATTAATTGTTAAATTGTAGTGAAATAAAAGTTAAGTAATAAATGAATTGAAACCTCTAATTTAAATAAGAGAATAATTGCAAAGCTATAAAGAGGAATTTGCATACATATGAGACAAAGAGAAATATGGATAAACATCAAATTTAATTTAGAGAATTGAGATTCAACTTGTATAAGTTCAATTGCACTTTCTTTGACATAAATAACTTACCCAAATATAAAAGTTGAAATGTTAAAAAGAATTTTAAATAGGATATTATACAAGTAGAATTTTGGAAATAATGAAGTATTCAATAAATTATTGTTATAAATAAGAATTTAATGGCATAAACTTAGGTTATAATTGAAATTTTATTGAAAATAAGTTAAGAATTATTAATAGATGATATGAACCTAAGTATATAAAATGAAATTCAAAATAAGAATTTATTATATGATTATTCACTTAAGTATGTTTTAATCTCCCCTATTCTAATATAATGGAAAGTAGGAAAAATTGAAATGTCTGCAATCCATAGTTAAAGAGAAAATAAAAACTTCCACTTATAAGAATGAATGGTAGCAGATTTAGAATTTAAGGGAAATCTTACAAGTGAAGAGTAAGGAAATGAAGATATTCAAAATATTTGTTGTTATTAATGAGAATTTATTTTATAAACTTAAGTACTAAAAAGGAAATACAAATATAATGAATTTTGTGATAGTTGGAAAATAAAACTTGTAAGAAACAAAGAAATTCCTCCATAAATGAAGGAAAGAAAATCAAACCACTGAATTATGAAATAAATGTAAATAAACTATTTTGGTGTTGGTTTGGATTGTTTGGTTGATGTATGTTTGTTGGGTAAGGAATTTTGGAGTTATGGGATGAACAAATAATCTATCTTTGTTCCATCTAAGACTGTTAAGTAACGGATGCACTTGATAGTTATTCTTCATTCCGTACAATTTCAGAATTTGAACCCGAACAACAAATTGATTGTTTGATTGAATGATTGTCTGTTGGTGCCATGTGCTGTTTGTTAAAATTTATGGTTGTTGCATTTGATTGGATATGAATGATTGAATCTACCCAAACATTGCACTGTAAAATAAATATTTAACCTCTTAGATTATATAAGTGAATACTGGTGTTGGAAGCAACTGCTACTGCTTTTGGTTCCAAAATAATAAGCGTATTGCCCGACAATTAGGTACGTTTCCGGATTACGTTTAAAGCGCTATTTTATATATTTTCCCGTGTTGGAATATTTTATTTTGGATATATATATGTAATATATTGTATATTTGGATATTATATTTTCTCCAGAGTCCCTCCGTACAAAGGAGACTCTGCCAAAAAATTTCGTAAATTTTGGACTTCGAATTTTGTTAAAATATTTTTCCAACTTTAATAATTCAAGTATTAAAGGATATGATTGATTATAAAACAAGTATATTTCATTAAAGGAAATTAATCCAGTAAAATATAAGTTAATATTTGAAATTAGATATACTGTTTTATTCTTCCTTCTCCCTTCCTTTTCCTTTTCGGGGAAGAAAAGTTTTGAGTGGGGGAGATTGTAACGACCCGTTAAATTTATGATATTTAATAAATTGAATTAATATAATTTCAAATTTGTTGAGGAATAAATGTAGAGATTGGGTATAGTAGTTGAAATTTAGTGTTAAAATATAAATTTTATGACGATAAATGTGGATAATGCAAATTGTCACAGTTTGATTTAAAGTTAATTTTAAGAAACAAACAAATGTTGAATCTGTGAATGTAGTACAAATATTAACTTGAATGGTGTTCATTAATACAAAGATGTAATTAGTGTAGATAGTAATAATTTATGCCTGTAGTGAAAAAGAAATCTAATAGAGACATAAACTCTAATTATATAAAGGAGTATAGATCTGAACAAATTTATGAAGATTGATAAGGACAGTGTTTGTAATCAAGTTTGGTTATTAATATTTGAAAGATAGAGATGTGTAAATACGTTAATGAATTTATAATGGGAAGGAATGGTAGAATGAAATGAATATAAGCAATTGATTCGATTAAGGGAATTAAATTATAATAAATGGTCATTTAATAAATTCAACGTTCTGTGAGAAATCATAATAGTTGTGTACAATGTACAAACTTCGATTTGGGAATTTATCGGACTTATAACGGTTTTGGTTTTTCGTGTGTGAGTTAAAAGTTATTCCTTTTTGTAAGGTAATAGAAGAATGCATAAAATATAAACAGGGCTTAATAGAATTGATACTTAATGAATTGAATAAATTGTCCATTTATGTAGATATGTATAGTGAAATAAATGGCCTAAGCAAATTAAAATGGGATAATTATTGAGATTTGTACTATGAAAATAAATAGTAACATTTATTTGCAAGTAATAAAAGCCTATTTAGGTGATTAGAATTTAGAGTAAACGACTATTGTATGTTACCTATTCTTGTTTCTTGTTAATTTAAATTTGGGAATTTATTCAATTTACCCGCCAATTTACCGCAGTTAAGGTGGAATAGATTGGTATATGAGTAATGTTAAATACAAATAAGATGTAACCAAGGGAAATCCCATTTATAATAATTTATGTAAAATAAAGTATAGAAACTAAGAAATGAAAATGTGAAAATGTGGATGCAATGAGATCTTAAGTGATAATAACTCTGTTAGGCAAGTGATGACGGAAATTTGTGTATAACCAAATAAAAACCCAAATTTGTTTGCAATCAATTGAATTTATTGCAATTTAATGGATTTAATATCAAATAGTTTATGTAATTATTATTTGGAAGAAATGGGAGTTATTTGTAAAAATTATGAACCAAATGTTAATTTTTTCTTATGAAATTGACAATTGATATATTTTGAGTTGAATAATAGAAATCAAGTTTTATTTATTTGGATGTAATTTATGGTAATTTGGATTTATTGCAATAGTTAATTCCATAGAATAAAGTTAAAGCTAATTCAAATTTAGTTGGGCATTGTTGATATAACTTTGGAAAGCAAGATTTTATCTATAATTTGAATATTAAATCCAACAAAGGGTATTTACTACGAGTAAAAGGGAATTAAACGTAAAATATTACGTTATTGGATTTAAAATGGAATTTGTAAACAATTGAGTGAATTTAATAAATTTATCAAACCTATAATGTTGAATTCGTTAAGATTGGAATTAATAATAGTAAAGAAGAATGAGGGAAGAATAATTTGAAAACATAGCAATAGATATTAATGTAAGGTTACCTTAAATAAGTTAAGGCAAACCAATGGAGAATAATGTAGATACCTTTATAATACGATGTTTGTGTGTAAAGGAAATGGGAATAAAGTTATTAATAATTTGGAATTTTATTTATGGTAAAAAGTTTATTTGCAATCAAATGAGTTGGAATGGAAATCAAATCTGTTTATCTAATTGGATTTAAGTGAGAGTATAAGAGTATATGATTTAATAATTGGGTTTTGCGAATAAAATTTATAATTCCCAAATAATAAGAAAACGCAGAAATTAACACTGCAAAATTGATATACTTATAAATTTTAATTCACATCCAAGCTTGGAAAACCATTTGGGATTGTTTGAATTATATAAGTCACAAAATTTGGCCAATATTAGAAGTTGAAACATAAAAACTGGATTTATAATTTATTTTAATTTATTTAATAAATATTAAAAATAGCCATTTTGGGCACGGACTCGGATTTCGACGAAACCAGTTTCATCGGATCCGTATCGGTGAATTATTATAGGGTTTCAAATTTCGTATCGATCGGACTTGTTGTTTGATCGTACGGACGCGAAACGCCTTGAAATCAATTTTATTAAAATCAATTTGAAATCAATTTGGAAATCTTGTTTTTAGCATAACTTCTTCATACGATCGAATTTGGGCGCGAAACTTTTTTCCATCGCGTTCAGAATATTTTAAAATACCTATCTGGATATATAGATTTAACAAATTCGGTTCCGGAGGCATAGCGGGCTTTTTGGGCCATAGTTTATTCCGTACGTTCGCGTATCCAGTCTAGCTACCCTACCCCTAGCCTATCTATAAATATACAGTTATAAACCCTAGCTTCATTCTATTGTCATTTGCTGTATATTCATTTCTTCATCTCCTCTTTCTCCTCAATGGTTGCAAATCTAGATCTGCTTCAATCCAAAATTCAGTGAAAATTCAAACACCTCAGAAAATTCTCAAAAAAATATATGCTGAAGTATTCGATACGAGTAATCTACTGATGTAATTCGTTTTTCAATTGGAGCTGTCGTTCATCCAGAATAAATTCAAACAGCCCCAAAACCGTTCATCTTCATCGCACAAAATTTCGTCGGATCGGGAAACGGTTTCTAGGTATTGTAGTATGGACGATGGGGAGCGCATCTATGTGATTTGATTGGCGTTTTGACGGTCGGATTTGGCCCTAAAATTCGAACTAGGGTTTATTATTGTGGCGGCTCAGTTTTTTTTTTTTTGAGAACGAGAGATGGCGTTGGTCTGGAAGCGTGGTGATGTCGATCCCCCCCCCTCCCCGTGGCTGCTGAAGTGGTAGATGCGTTCGAAGATGGCGTTGGTCTGGGGTAAATCAGGTCCTCGCGTGAGTCAGTGGAGATAGTCGCGTGAGTCAGTGGAGATCGCCGTTGTTTCGTGACCTGGAAGTTGCTGTTACGTGTGTTTGGGTGCTGACGTGGCACATAAATGTGTAGGTGATGAACATGTATCACTTTTATTTATTTCAAATTTTGAATTCAATCATCATTTTTCGCCATAACTTTCTCATACGAAGTCGGATTCACACGAAATTTCTTTTGTTAGGATCGTAATTTAATTCCGGACTTGATGACGCTGGTTTGGACGAATTCCGAGACGGGCGAATTTTTGGGTTTAAATCGAATTTAAATTCGATTTAAATTCAAAAGGTGAGTGTTTTAACCCACTCACAACTACTAGAAGCTTTTATGTTTGTTAAATAAATTTTAGAAATGAATAGAAATTTATTTATGAGCATTTGGCATGTTTATTTCATTCATATCTGTTGAATTGCATTTTATTAAATTTAACTGTTAATTAAATTGATTTATTGCGTATTAATTTACTGTTAGAAATTATTGTTTGTATGTGAACTGCTAGTTAACAGTTATATAAATTTTTACTGAATATAAAATTGTTAGATTAACAGTTGATAAATTTAATTTGAATAAAACTGCCAGTTATTACCTGTTGCATATTATCAAACACATATTGTTATTGATTGATATTGCTTGTGGATTGTGATTGGATGATGGATGATATTGATGGATGTTTATTTATATATCATTATATTGCCAATTATCATGCATATTTATTCATTCGGGATTGTGGTTTGAAATGATATATAACCGCAAATTTTATACCTTTTAAATTGCGGATTGAAATGATAAATATCCGTATCACTTGACCATATGATAGAAAATTATATACATGCACCGCGGTCTATATATAACTATTTTAAAAGTCATTTCTATGGTTTGGATGGAATACGGTTTATAATAATCTTAAATTTTATATTGTATAAATATTTTTCTTCCATATATATATACATATGAATTTGAAGATTTTGACATTTAAAAGGTGTATAAAAATCTTTATTAAAAATGGAAGAAAATTAAGAAAATGGAGTTTAATAATTTATATCATATGTTTAAATGTTAAGTTTGGAAATTTTAAGATATGATATTTATAATTGGATTTTTCCCAAAATAAATTTAAATGAATATTCTAGTATAATTTGAATTGGGAAAAATATATATATTTTATCACTAGAAATTGAAGTCTTATTTTTTATGGATTTTATATGAATATTCAAGACTAATTAATAGAACAATTGATTTGTTGAAAGAATAAAATCCAACTTTAGTTTGAAATATTGATACTCAAAATGGATATACGTATATATAAATAAATTGAAGTGGGTTTGGAACTTGAGAGAGATAATATAAATTTTGGTTTAGACTTTAATAAAGAAATGTATTTGTAAAGCCATGAGAACTATTTTCTTTACAAAGTAACATTTAAGTTAAACCATTTAATTCATATACCGTTGAATGTCCAAACCATTCAAGTTTTAGAAGTTATGGTTTTAAATTATGATTTTCAAAATATTATGCTTTGAAAATATTTGATTTTCAGACGTTATGAAGTTAAAGCATTATGATTTTGGAAAAGAATTATATTTGGGATAAGTGATAAAATATGGTTTTGGGTTTTGAAATGATATCGTATTCATGGTTATGAAATGGAATGTTTATTCTGATTTTTAAAAGTAAAACCTATTTTTAAATGACCGCGGTGTTATAATAACGATGGGTTGGCAAAGAGACCGGGATCGGATATCTGACATACTCTCTGTCGATACCGAAAACCACTTTGACTAACCGTGTACGCGGTGGAGATTCCAGAATGAAGTAGGTGGTGGCGACGTTTCCTGTAAGGTAAATACGTGGACCCAACTCCCGTGAGTTGGCATAAGGTGGCTAAAACAGGAGCGATTCTCAGGCCAATGAGGTCATTCCTCTGATCGGACGCTCCTCTTCGATATTATACTTTGACTTGGATTGATTCAGTGGCCACTTCTATATTTTGATTTTGGGGAGTTAGTCCGAGGTGGGCGGTAACTGCGGCTACGCGTTTCCACCAGCCTGGATAGCAATTGGTATATCTACCCTGGCATTGCCTAGTTGTGCCGTGTCACCTACCATACCGAGCCTTTACTACGAGTTTCTATTTGTGTCGTACCTATGGAGTATCCTCTGGTAGCCTCCCGATCAGGAGGTATTACGGTACTGTATAGACTATTGGCATTATTTGTGTTAAGGGCTATATGGGTAACCCCTTAACGCTATTAAAAAGTAAGTTTATTTTATAAATAGACACTATTATAATAGCGCAATATACTACATAGTAAATAGTTTAACGGATCCTTAAGAGATGTAAATCCCGAACATCTCTTGAGTTACTGTACTCATATTTATTTCTGTTTATTTAACTCACATAAGATATTCTAGTCTGACTCGGGTGTTTTTGTCTTTTCAAATTCGCTCGGGTCAGTCCGAGCGTTTCAGGATAGCAGATTTTAGCTTTGGAGGACGAAGACGAAGAATCAGTATTATTTTATATATAGTATTGCACTACACCATTTAATTCCGCTGCATTGTTGTATTGGTATGTGTAACTCTGATATTTATTGCACAAGAAAAATAAATTATTTTGTGAAACAGTTTCATGAACTGTATATTTGATTATTATATTTTATCCTTCCGCTGTGAGATTCTGTTTTGTTTTATTTCTTCTCTGTTTTTCTCATTTACCCCATAACAATCCGCCCTTCCGTATGGTTTGAATTGACACGTGTGTCGGTTTAAATCGTGCGAAAAGGCGGGACGTTACATCTGGTATCAGAGCTTTGGTTTAGCGATAAACCTTGGCTTTGTGGGGTTTGACTCTTTGTTAATAGGGTAGAAATATCCTATGGGAGTCGCTGAGTGTATATATATGAGAGAGCGTATTTGTTAGTATTAATAAAAAGATTTTTATATTGTGTTAATCTGTTCCGCTTTGTATTTATAAATTCTGGTTGATGCATGGGACGCTATGTCATCAATAGGGATTTCTAAACACTTAATAGGACAGACCGACATAATATTTGTTTTAATATAGGTGAATGAAAGAATTTTGCCTATTATATTTTCTATATATAAAAATATTTTTATAAAGATATATATATATATATATATATATTTGGTTGCTATAGATTGGGTGTTCGGCAATTGTATGCAATAATTGCAGAAATGTCTGCAATTATAAGCAAATTGTGGAAATGTCTACGATTATATGGTATGATTGTAGACAATTCTGTGATTACTTGGAATAATTACAGATTTTTCTATAATATTCGACATAATTGCAAAACAATGTGCACTTATATGGAATAATTGCATAAAAGTCTACAATTATTCCATATAATTGCATAGAAGTCTGCAATTATATGTAATAATTGCTGACATTTGAAAAAAAATCGATAATGTTCAAAAATTGCAGAATTCTCTGCAAATATAAATAATAGTTGCAGCCTTACTACAAATATGATATTTTTGTATCAACAATGGATCTCATTTTAAAGATCATAATTTTTTTGATTTTTTTGATGAAAAGGGTATGCTGTTAAGATATTTCTACAGAAAGTTATACATGTTTGAAATATTAAAAACGTAAAGGGTATTTGGGTCATTTTACGTGCGTGGATTTTAAATCAAGGACTGGATATGTAAGTTTAGTTTAGGAAGGATGTTTTCTCTATTTTGAAACTTAGCAGGGATGTGAGCCAAACCATCCCAATAGAAAACATGCATGTCAAAATGAGCTCAACTTTAAATTTAAATTAGTAAATATTTACGAAAATTTACTTTCACTCTAAGTTCTATATAAATTTAAATATAATTTCATTTTTACACAATGTATGTTCATATATTTATATACACTCGAATAATAAGCGAAGTTTTTTTAAACATTAATCATCATAGGATTTGGTGACTGTTTATAAACTATAAAAAAATTATATAAGAGATGATTCTTTCTAAAAATGCACAAATATCTAAATTATAATATTTCATATTTTACAATTATTTTTAAACAATCAAAATATATGTTTAATTTGGTTTTTTACTTTTTTTAAAATTATTAAAGAATATGCATGATTTACTTAATATGTTTATTTCTTTAGTTTAGTTGATAATTTCTATTATAGAAATATGACACACTTCAAATATTATGTCACAAATTTGGACGTAGATACGAACCTCGCTAGAATTCTTTTCTCAATGATTTGAACACTTCATATGGTTAGCAAATGATTATTGCAGTAATGTGTGTACGGCTAGTTCTCTCATTTTCTTTCAACATTCATGTATAAATATTATTTATGAACATATATGTTATATTATATATATTATGAAATTTTCTTAGATGTTTATTTACATGCGTATAACAAATATGCCTACATACTAACAACGTTTATAAGTAAACAAGCTTCAAATAGGAAGGAACATGTTGAATATTATCGTCACGTAATTGATAAAGGAGGTAAATTAATATAAATTCCGTTAATTTCATTTTAAACTAATTAAAGTATCAATTGAATTTAGTCGAAGAATCGATTGCACATTAATTCTCATTGAAGTTAATCAATTATAGAATTAATTTTTAACCTAGTAATTCTTTTTAATTTATTAGATAATCAGTTAGTTCTCCTCCCTCTTCGCTTGAAGTGCAAAATTGTGTGTTTTATATTGAAATTAAGTTGAAGAAAACGAGTTTTAGGAACGCTTCGAAATCGCATTAGAAATTGCCTTTGAAATTCTCTTATTATAGAGTATAAAAATTTTATACTAGAAATAATATATAATAATAATTTCAAAGCCCTTTTATTTAAAAAACACTTTTAAAACACAATATAAAAACCCGTGTATGAAATCCAGAAAGAAATATCAAAAGAACGTCGAAATAACGGAAACTACACCAAGTATTATGCGTTTAAAACAAGCTACGACTCGATATTCGACAGCAGGTTTGAACAAGTTAACATTGTTAAAATGACTTAAAATTCGGCAGGAATATAGTTCAACATTCCTACTTATCATTCAAATCCAATTTGAAACGAAGAATCTGCATCGTTTCAAAGTTGGACTAAAATCGCTGAATTTCAGCATGATGTGGATACAAGTTCGACAATAGTTTAGAGATAACAAATCAACCTAGATTATCATGAAATTTCATAAGAATGTAAATCAACACTCCTACTTCAATCTACAAAAAGAATCAATCAAATCTGATTTGAAACGAATGAGTTATGATGTCTCAAACATGGACTCAGGCCATGCTTGCAACAGTTCAAAAACATAATGTACAGGCCTGAAACCATCCTGGGTTCAACTTCCAGGGCATAAAACAGAGAAACGAATTATATCGGATTAAGCTCAAAATTGATATGCATATATTATAAAATATCATCATTCAAACAAAAAAAGAATCATTGAATTCCAGTGAGAAATAAATGAGTTATGTTTTGTCTCAAATATGGACTCGGGCCATGTTTGCAGCAACACAAAATGTGCACAGAAAATTTTCAGGTTGTGCATTGATTTTGTAGCAACGGTTTGAACACTCAAATGACAATATTTTTTTACCAAATGTTGCAAAAATTAAGTTCAACATACAAGCTTGACTCGGAAAAAGATCCGGCAGCATTTCGTTGCCGGAGATGAAAGTTATAGATAGCCAAAGTTGGCACTTCAGGCCAGAAACGAAAATAGACTATACATTGATAAACTTTTACATACGCAGCAAATTCAAGCAATTTCACAAGCAAGTTAGCTAGTATTTGTGAGAAATTTTTAAAAGTTCCAAGGGATCGTATATGACTAAGTAAGTAAGATAAGGAACTACTTAACTAATATAAAAGTATTACAAAACTGATATAACAGTAAATAAGTAAATAAGCACACCAAAGTTTTTATACTGGTATGAAGCACCTCTCCTATGTCCAGTCCCTAAGCACCTATTCGGAATTTCCTTGGTAAAATCCTCACCTCAGCCGGAGGAATCGGTTTACAAACTTTGCCTGAGCAACCAAATAGGTCTTCAAATAAAAGTAAGTTGTTTTTGACAATTGATGTGTCTTCATACAGTTATATTGTCTTTTAATACACCCTTCCTATAGTCTCCTGAAGTGATATGAAAATGAATGCACTAAGAGTATGGAAGTATGATCGCAAATGAATAACTTTTGGAGCTTAAAGTGATCTTTGTAATTGAGTGTAAGTATACAAAAGATATGAATCTTGCAATAGTGATTTGGAGAGAAGAATTGCTTAATTATAAATTTGCAATAGTGATTTGGAGAGAAGATTTGCTTAATTATAAATGAAAACATTCAATCTCCATATATAGGAGTGAAGAGAAGTAATCTAGAAGGCATAACTCTTCATACAAAAGTTATAGCCTTTTAGAGAAGATGCAACCCATCAAAAAAGTCAGAGAATCCATTTTTTACAGAAAAAATCATATTAGAGAAAATAGCAGTTTGAAGTGTCTTTTCAAAATAATTCAAAAATTCTTTAGAAAAATGAACTAACTAGTCGATTGAGAAATTTACCAGTCATTTTATACTAGTCGACTCCTGGGCTTGCAATACACAGAAATGTATATTTCTATGTTATGTTTATCTTTGTGTAGTGTTTGCGTGTTTGAGTCACTTGGGAGACTTTACATATTTGAACTATGATACTGACATATAAAAAACGATATCTTACTATAAAGTATCTTCGTTTCGAGCTCTTGGTAAGATAATATTCATTTGGTCTATGTTTCCATTCAGTGTTCGTGTGCTCCTTGTATCATGTACTTTTTGTGCTTGTGCCATTGCATATTTATTTCTTTTTGATGCTCCTGTTCATTTTGACTTGTCGATCCTTATTTTTGTAGCTGTTAAAGTGTAGTCGATTCATCTAGCTCTCTATTTGATTGTTTGAGTAATAGATAGTATTGTATACTAGATAACATAGCGATATATTGTCATCATTAAAACGTGACAGACAGAGTTCTAACAATCTCGCCATTTTTGATGATCACAATTATATGAATTATTGATTAAAAAACAAATGCATTTCTCCCCCTTAATACATGTCCCCTATCAATATTCTCTCACCCTTGACTTTGAGGTGAAAATACAACTAAGATCATAGTATACAAAGATTTATTGTAGGGAATTATGATGAAATCGAAGCTATAGCAAAGCTCGCCCTAAATATAATATCTCCCTTTATCAAAATATATATATGTATTCACCGTCTTTTTTAGAAAAAAAAGGTTGACAAAAATTAGAAGAATGACATATCCTGATATGGAGATGTCATAATGAAAGTATTTATGGTAGAACTCGTGATAAGTTAACAACTCTATAGAAAATATAATACCTTTCCATGACTGAACAAATAAACCTAACAGACCAATATTTTTCCACATAGAAACATGAAATAGACATTTCAAAAACATTACGAACTAAAAACATCATTAGTACACATCACAAGAGTTTGAGTACTCTTAGTTTTGAAAATAAAAAACATATGTCAATAATAAAATAAATGATAGACTAAAAGGCGACATAAGAACATAGACAATCAAACTTTAAGATAGATTAAATATAGCTAAATAATACAAATTTTAGACTTCATTTACCATGACTCATGCGATGGTGATTTTGAATCTCCCTTTACTTTCTTCCAAATTCTTCCCATCATTCCCATCATGACATTCATGGAGTTTGCATTTTCTTCATTCCTTTTTTAAGCTCTTTTGTTTCTTGAAAAGAATCTCTAAGTTTTGTAAGATGGTGGAGGTAGCGGCAACATTTCTAGATTGTTGAACTAACTCGATACCATCACTATCCCGGTATTCTTCTAATTCTTGCTCTAATGGATTTTCTTGTTCTTATTCATTTTGTTAGGGAAAAATTCCTCAAGATAGCCTTAGGAACAAAAACCTCAACCTTGTGGAAAAAAATAGGACCAGATTGATGGTGAGACAATACAAATAACAGATAGTCACCAGCTAAAAGCAATCACAGATCAAGCAATAAAAGAAAGTAACACATAGTATTTATAGAGGTTCCACTACCGCGAGGTAGTGTACATCCACCTGGAGAGAGGAGATTTTATTTCTTTTTAAGAGGGGAAAATTTTACAAGATTGATATTGGAAAAGAGGGAAAAAAATATAACTAAGAGAGATAATTCTACTCATGCTAATCTCTGCCTTTATATAGAAATTATTACTTAGGGGTTAAAATAACTTATTTATGGTTATAAATCAATGCCTCGATTCCTATTCACATAGGAAATGTTTATCCGTTTGATTTTCTAGTTTTCCCCGATTTACATGCGCATGATAAAATTCCTTCTTTAGTTAACTAATTAGGGAATTAATTGACTACCTCAATCTTCCAAAATAATTCTTCTTCTCACATAAGTAATTTATTACTCTCTTTAATGCTTTAAAAGAGGCAATAGATATTTCAGTAATTATTTGAAATATCTTTCAAATCTTCTACAATTGAAAATATTGTATCATAAAATCATAAAATCTCCACCTTGATACTATATTTCTTTGCAAATCTATCAACTCCACCTACGTCCTCTTACTCCAAGTAGCTCTCTAATAAGACACGATGGATATTTTCTCAATGAGCTTTGGCATAGCCATCACCCATTACACTTTTTGAACATACTCCGACAACGCCACCGCCTACTAACAAAGTGTTGAAAATACCCTTTCCAAGTAGGACCTATCAATCTCCACAATGAAAATAAACATCTCTATCTACCAACTCACTCTCCCTTATGCCACCCTATGGCACCTAACATTTCATTAAGCGAATCATGTTCGAGAAATGCTTGAACTTTGCAGCGGGTAAGGACTTGGTAAACATATCTGCTTCAATCTCCTCTGTATTGACCTTTTGAAGATGTACAAGCTTCTCTTCATCCACAGAGGCAAGAAAGGACTCTCTCACCTCAGTACGCTTCGTCCTTAAGTTGAAAGCCAAATTTTCAGCTAAGTGAATTGCACTTTAGTTAGCTATCACAATTCACTTCTACACCTTCATACACGAAACCTAAGTCATACAACAAACTCTACAAGTAAAGTGCCTTAGCCGTTTCAACCCAGTTATAAGCTCTGCTTCTCTAGTAGACAAAGCCATAATCATATGCAACCTCGCTCTCCAACTAATAGTTGTCCCACCAATGCTGAACATATAACCTGAGGTTGACTTCCTTTGATCCCTACCACCGGCATAGTCAGAATCACAAAATTCATCCAAGCTGAAATCTCTATCTCTGCCGCTAAAGACAAGCCTATGGTCTAGAGTCCCTCTAAGATATTTGAAAATATACTCTACTACCACCCAATGCGTCTTTTCTATATTTGACATGAATCTACTCACCAATCCAATTGCCTACGCAACGTTAGGCCTAGTCCAAACCGTGGCGTACATTAGACTACAAACTGCACTGGCATAGGGAACCTTCTCTATATAAGCCTTGTCCTTCTCCAAGATCGGAGAGCCTATACTAGAAAGTTGTATGTGCAAAGGAATGGGTATGCCAATTTTCTTTACTCCTTTCATGCTAAACAGAGAAAGCACTTTCAGGATATATTCCTTTTGTTCGAGCCTCAAAGGTACAAGCTTCCTTTCCCTTTGGATTTCTATACCCAAAATCTTCCTTGCTTTTCTCAGGTCTTTCATCTCAAATTCCTCCATATGCTTCAACTTCAATCTATCAGTTTCAGCTTTATCCTTGGAAGCAATCAACATATCAACCACATACAAGAGTAAATACATCCAATAACCATTCCTCAAATGCTTGAAGTACACACAAGAGTCTTTGATAATATGATCAAAGCCAAGTGAAAGCCTAAAAGAATCAAACCTCTTGTACCACTGTCTAGGCGACTGCTTAAGTCTATACAATGACTTATTCTCTTTTCCATATACCACATATCCATCTAGCCGCTTCATGTAAATGGTCAATCCAAGTCTCTATGCAAGAAAGTAGTCTTCACATCAAGTTTCTCCAACTCCAAGTCATGAGTGACAACTATAGCAAGCAAACTATAGATGGAGATGTGTCTCACTATAGGAGAAAAAATCTCATCATACTCCAACCCCTTCCTCTATGAAAACTCTTTAGCATCAAGTCTATGCTTGTGTCTTCCATCGTCCTTCACCTTGAACACCCTCTTACAACCTATGGCTCGGCTTCCTTGAGGAGGAGGTGCCAAAGCCCAAGTCTTGTTCCTCTTCAATGACTCAAAGCTTCTCTTCCATAGCATACATCCACTTCAAACTATCACACGACTTAAAAGCTTCATCGAGGTCAAGCGGTTCCTCATGAACCACATGTAAGGCATAATCAGACTAATCACTGAGGCGAAGGTTTGTATACTGCCAATTTTGCAGCCTAATAGTCCTAAGACTAGCTCGAGTAGGTACAACTTCATATACGCTCCTTTCAGATCCATCTGGAACTGAACTTCCACTAGTCTCATGCACATCGCCAACACTACTAGAAGGAACCTATGGACTACTCTTTGATGTCACATTAACTACATCTACCTCACTCTCAATAGCATCAACAACTCTACTACAAGACTATAAAGTAGGAACTTCTTCCATCTCATTAGGCCTGTCAAAAACATCTAATGTGGTAGGTAAGTCTTTCTTAGGATTGAACATTGCTGACTTATCAAAAGTGATATGTATGGAATGAACAATCTTCCTATCAATAGGGTGCCAAATACGATACCCTTTGATACCATATGTGTATCCTAAGAGGATGCCTTTGTATGCTCTAGCCTCCAATCTATCATCATATATATGATGAACATACATAGGACAATCAAAAATACAAAAATAACCAAGGTACACGGCTTTACTTCTCCACTTCTCTTCTGGAATCTTCTCATCTATGGTTCATCATGGAATCCAATTAATAATATGCACCACAGTTAATAATATCTTAGCCTAAAAGCCTTTAGATAAGCTCACCGTCAATCTCATGCAACCAGCCTTCTCAGTCCTATTTATCCTCTCAGCTACCCCATTGGATTACAGATCGCCTGGTGTAGTGAAATGTCTCTCAATTCCATGTTGTCTACAAATGTCAAGGAACTTCCTAAAGACAACCTCGCCGCTGTTATCAAATCTCAGCACCTTCAACTTAGAACTAGATTAGTTCTCCATAAGCACCTTCTAAGCCTTAAACTTCTTAAAGCTCTTTTATGTGGCCTTCATCACACACCCAAACTTTTCAAGAAAAATCATCAATAACAGAGATAAAATATTTTTCTCCCCTAATGGAAGTAGCAACAATTGGTCCCCAAACATCCGTATGAACATAATCAAGTATCCTCTCTGATCAATGGAGTCCAACTACAAAGGATACCTTAGTTTGCTTACTTAACACACACTCCTGGCAGAAATCCAACTTATCAAAGTCACATTTGATCATCTTCCATCCATAAAGAAACTCTAAGCCTTCTTAAAAATATGAATCAACTTGAAATGTCAAAATCTGGTGGAATCCAAAGCACTAGAACTATTAACTCCAACACACGACTCTCGAAGAACTGTGGTCCACTTAAGCAAATACAGATTCTGGAACACATCTCCCTTCACAAAAACAAGAGCACCCTTCGAAACTTTCAAACCATCCTTCTCTAAAGTGAGCTTACACCCTATGGATCCAACTACCCTAAACAAATCAAGGACTTTCGAAGACCCGGAACATACCATACACCTGTCAAAGTGTGAATCACTCCATTAAACATCCTAATCTACACGATACCTTCTCTCATGGCTCTACAACTAACATTGTTACCCATAAGGATTGCAATTCCATCTCTATCAACTAAAAAGCTAAAGTAATCCTTATTAGGCATCATATAAAAAGATGCCCCCGAATCAAGCACCCAATGGTTTGATACATCTGATACTGTTCCAGATAACACACCAACAAGTACAGCTTTCTCTACTGCAAATGATGAAGAACCGTCTTCTTCCTTTTTCTTCTTCCAATCTGGACAGTCACTTTTCCAATGGCCTAGTTTCTTACAATGGTGACACTTTTCATCCCTGGACTTTCCTCTATAGTTATTACAGGGATTTCTAGATTTGAAACGCCCCATAGAATTCTAGTTCTTCTTCTCCTCTCTCCCTCTCTTAGCAAATAAGCCTTGACTACTACTTCCTTCTGTACGTCCACCCATCTCCTTCGTCTGATACCTCCTCAGATAGAAGAACTGACTTCATATCTTCAACGGTCAAATTATCTCTCGCAAAGATAAGGTTGTTAGCAAAACCTGTGTAATGCTTTGGAAGGGATCACAAGAGCATCATAGCCGTATGCTCTTCATCTACTATCAACTCCACAGTCTTCATCTTCATCACTAGATCGTCGAAGAAACCAAGATGCTCTTTGATAGAAGTACCATCTCTCATCCTTATGGTGAAAAATATCTTCAACAAAATTAGACGGTTAGTCAAGGATTTCTTCACATATAGATTTTTCAGCTTGATCCAAATGCCCTTATCAGTAGTTTCACCGCCAATCTCAGAAATAACATTTTCTCCCATAGCTAATTGCAAAGTAGTAAACGTCCATTTTTCCATCTCCTTCCTTTCCACTGCTAAAATTTCAACCGTCAACTCCTCAGGAGAAAACACCATAGGATGAACTTCCTTTCTTATCCGAACAACTTTCATCCTCCATTGCCACTTCTCGAAGTCTTTAGCACCATTCCACTTCTCTATTGCTAAACTAGATCTTGATGCAATATAGTTCCTTCTAACATAGGGCCTTGGTACAACTGCTGGAGTCTCCTCATCTCCTGCCATAATGACTAACACCCGTTCTCAATCAACCTTGTCACTCCAATACCAAATTGTTGGGAAAAAATCCCTTCAAATCGCCTTAGAAACAAAAAAACCCAACCTTGAAGAAAAAAATAGGATCAGATTGATGGTGAGGCAAAACTAACAATAACAGCAAATATCAATCCCAGATCAAGTAATAAAAGAAAATAACACACGGGAATTATAGCGATTCCACTATCATAAGGTAGTGCACATACAGTTGGGGAGAGAAGATTTTATTACTTTATACAAGGAGAAATTTTACAAGATTGATAATGGAGAAAAAGAATAAGAAATACAACTTAGAGAGATAATTTTACTCATGTTAATCTCTGGCTTTATATAGAGATTATTACTTGGGGTTGAAGTAATTGATTTACGATTATAAATCAGTGCCCTATTAATTCTCCTATTCATATATAAATTGTTTATCCATTTGATTTTCTAGTTTCCCCCATTTATATGCACCTGATAAGATTCCTTCTTTAATCAACTAATTAGAGAATCAATTGATTACCTCAATCTTCCAAAATAATTCTTCTTCTTATGTAGGTAATTTATTACTCTCTTTAATGCTATAAAAGAGGCAATGTATATTTGAGTAATTACCTCAATTATCTTTCAATCTTCTACAATTAGAAATATTGTATCGCCAAAATCTTACACATTTTCTTCACAAATAGGAGAATTAAAGATTGTCCAATGTTATGGATATTGCAAACTTGACTAGCAACGTATTCATTATATGACAGATACAATTCAATGCCTCTTGGTAAATTCATCAGATTTATGGGATGTTGATCTGCACATTTTAACTTCCATAGTTTCACTAAAATCATTTAAATTGAATCCTACTCCTTGAATTTTTTTGTCAAGTAAGCTCCGTAATACAACAATTTGCTTTTCTTTTTATCATAATATTTAATCTCATCACGGATTACTTCTTCCCAATTTATTCTTTCTTTTCCATAAATAGCACATAACATTTGATAGTTTGATTTGTGAAACTCGTCATAGCTTCCCAAACATGGTAAAATGCTATGAACTATCATTTTGTTAATTATGCGGGTTGTGGTCCAAGATTATAGCTTTTAGACCCATAGTATTTGCTTTAAAAACCTATGACTTATAGCATTTTAAATAGGTGGTTTGTCTCAATGTTGTCTAATTCTTTTCTATTACATAAACAACCCAAAATTTGTCCTATTTGTTAAGTTGTTAACACAATATTAATCCCCAATACATTACTCCATATTGTATTTTCTTCATCTTTCAATTTAAGGAAATCTCTTCCTAAATTAGCATAATTTTGCATTAAAGTAAAGGATAAATTTTGACTTATTGCAGTTATATTCAACTAGAGATAGAAACCAACTCCTTTAGCGATTTCTTCGATTTGAAATCTAGCATAACGTCTTGCATTGTAGAAAGTTTCTTGGAAGATCTTCCTCTTTTGAATACTATTGAATTTTTTGAGGCTATAAGGATTATCGAATAGCCACTCCTTGATTTGTTCGGTCGAAGCAAATTTCTGAAAAAGTAGGTTAAGAAGATGAAGATTTTGATACTTTTTTTTACTTGGGAGGCATTGTTTGATTTGGAAGCAGGTGTTTGGTGGAATGACAGCAATGAAGTTGAGGAAACCAAAATAGGATAAAAAAAATTCATATAGGTCCTTAAATTTACGTAAATTTTATTATTTAAAAAAATAGGCGGTCGATTGGAAATCGTAACCAATCGACTGGTTTGGTAATTAAATTCTTGATTTTTTTCAGTTTTGTTTCTCAAGAAGAAATATCGTAAAATATGCCCTTTTAGTCGACCAAAACTGTGACAATCTGGATTTTTAACGGTCGTTTATTGGTAATTAACAGAATTAAGTCATTAAATATACTGATTTATAAGTAGAACAAATAAAATTAAAAATATCTGGATATAAATATAAATTGGTTTAAAAACTATCCACGAACTTAGGTTATAACATTTTGGGTATGATGAACTTTGTAGGAAATATATATATATATATATAAGTGTATACATATACAAGTATATAAGTGTATATATATGTATATATATGCGATTAGAAATAAAAATAAATAGAAATAAATAATAAGAATATATGTTTAGAGATAAAAATAAGAACAAGTAAAGAAGAAGTTTATATAATATTAATTAAACATTTAAGTTATCCATGGTTAAAATAAATAAATAAATGAAATAAAGTAAAAAAAAGGAAATATATAGGACATTTGTAAGGCTAGGAAACAAGAATGTATTTATGCATTGAAATGTGATTTGTATATAAGCTAGAAAAGAAGACATATTAATTACCTATACATCAAGCATACAAATGTGAATTTCCTCTTTTAATAGATTTCTTCATTTTATTTCGAAAAAAAGGTGATAAACCAAAACAAGGTGCTGGTCAGGCAGTTTATCCTCTTTTATATATATATCTCTCAAACTTCTTCTTTCTTTCATTTAACAAAACAATGCCAGAGAAAAGAAAACGAAGAAAACTAATAACTCTATCAAACACTTACAACTGAAGCAAAGCAAAACTCAAGTTCAACTAAAATAAAGAAGATCAAATCAAGAATCTAGCTTGTAGTTTCTTCAAAGCAGGACTTTGTTCCTCTGTTCAAAACTGATTACACCGAGTAAACTTTAACTTTTAAAAGCTGAATCTTATTTATTAACTTGTGCATGTGATAATTGATGGTATAAATATCTTGAATATGACTTGCATGGATGAAAAAGTATGTTGCCTGGGTGTACAAGTTCGAGTTGCTGTGTGTATATACGCATGTCTCTGTTTTCTTCAAACAGGCTCAAAATAATTCAAAAATTCAAATTCTCTTCACTCAATCACTTTTGGGTTATGATCATTAAAGGAAATATGTTTGTATTAACGAATTTCTATTTTTTAAAAATAAATTCAAGTGAAGTTATTAAGTATTTTTCTGGAAAGATAGGATTTACAGTAAAAATAAAACATCTTAGAAAAATTGGCCGATTTTATTTCAAGTTTCCTTTACACAGATTGATTCGCCTTTGAAAATTATGAATTTTGATGGAAATTTCATAATTTTTAAGTTAGTATTTGGTGAGATAACGTGAGTTGAAAGGAATCTGGTCTTTTGCAAATTCACGGCTATCGAAGTTTGATGAGGCGTCAGGGTTGTAGCTGGAGGTAGCTTGTCGTTTGGGGATCTAGGGAAAAATGGTCGGTGATTTTTCAGAGCAGTGCGGAAAGCGGGATGGCGGAGAAGTAGGGTTTGGGGCATCAATCTAGTCGAAGTGGTTATTATGGCGAATGCGACATAGTCGTAGCAGCAGGATCTAGATTAACCCTAGAGGGGGGGTGAATAGGGTTATTGCAAATTTTCTCGATTTAAACGTAAAAACAAACTGCAGAAATAAATATGCTGAAAAGTAAATCACACACAAAATTTACCCAGCTTCGGCAACCCCTGCCTACTGCTGCATTCCCAGATTTCTATTAGAATTAAACAGTATCCCGCTTACAAACACTCTACTAGACTCGCAAACCTTTGCTCCCGCTCACAAACACTCTACTAGAATTGCACACCCTGCTCCGCCTATAGAGTTTCGCTTACTCGCAAACTCTGCTCCGCCTATAGAGTTTTGCAAACTCGCACACCCTGCTCACTGAACTAATTCTAACTAGACAATCTGACACTACCTACAACCTAGGTGGTGATTTACAAATTCTTGACTCGAAAAAGAAAAAAAAACAACTTCAAAAATAAAACAGGAGCAAAAATTAAAATATAAACTTGAATCCCTAATTTGTGCTCAAATAAAAAAAAACAAATTTAAAACTAAAAACCCCTTTACAAACTAAAGCCCTCTTTCATAAACTAGACCGGCCCATTATTTTGCTTTATCCCGTTCCTCTTTTGGCTTGTGAAAAATGGCAGCCTCTGATGTTTTTTTTCGTTCTGAAATTAGGGCTTGCGATTCTAGCGATCCAAATTGGGGCTTTTTCTGAAATTGGAGATTGAGACTGTTTGATTTTCTTGCTCGGTTGGTCGTTCCTCCTATGATGATTAATTCAATGGTTTGCGTTGCTTTTGCTCTCTCGTTCTCTGATGATCGAGTTGTTGATGATTCAGTATGTAATTTCTTTTGTTGCTCGTTTGATTGCTTGCTTTTTAACTCGATGCCAATGATAATATTTTTGGTTCAGTATTTATATGAATTTGAATCACTTGATTTGTTCGTATTCACTTGCGACTTCATCACTTTCCTTTACAACTTGATACACACGGCTTTCCTGATATACTTACTACTTGATGCTCACGGCCTTGATTATGTGACATTCGATTTTCCTTGATTCACACGGCAACAACTTTCCCCTTTTACTTCCTGACTTTTTCAAAGATACGAATTTGATTGACACGATTTTGAATTGCTATCGTGGTCATTACGGTGTTGATTTTTGACTTCGTCAATACTGCATACACACATGAATTTTTTTTTACTTGACTTCTGTATATTTTCATGATTTCGACACTTCTTGGTTTTTGACTTCGAGCTTGTCTTTGATCCATTGTTTTTTTTTCGGTGGAGAGTCTGATTTATCATATATCAGCTTGTACTTACTCGGTTTCAAGTATTGTCTTCATTGCATTCATATCTGCTGTCATTATTATATTGAGGTCACTTTACTTTGTTTATGCGATTGCATGACCACGGCCATCACCGTTGCACTGATATTGTTTCTGGTTATTTCAATACTTCTCTGGTCTCCACTTGAACATTGCATTGTTGTTCACTGTTTACATCTGATATCGCTGCATCCATTTTGTTGCACTTGCTCATTGTTTCATTCATTTTCCATACTGGATTGTCCATGCTTGTGACATTTAACCATACTGTTACTTGTGATATTCATGTTGTTTGCAACTGTGTCACTTGAGACTACTGTGTTGATCTTGTACTTGTGTACTTCATATTTGATCACTGATGCATACATTAACTAGTTGACGTTTGCCGAGATTGTTGATTCACCACTGAGTCTCATTTATATTCTGTAGTCATTTATGCATTGTACTATGCTGTTACCTCTCTTGTATCATTTGTATTTGTAGCTTGTAACTGGACATGTTCGGTTTGGTTTCACTCGAGCTTGTAGTTGATGTGCATGTCACTGTTGTATTACAGTACACTGCATAGTAGTCTTCTCATTCACTGTTGCCTGGTTTTAGTCTTGTTTCATGTTTGAGGCTGTGCTTGCATTGACATGTTGTGGCATGTACTTGTATAATGCTGTTTGCATTTGGTCTTGATCATACTTGATGTCATGATTTTCCTGGTTTCACTTGTGTACACTCTCGAGTTACACACTGCTGCTTGTAGTTGTGTTCTGGTCATTGCACTGGCTGTTGCTGAGTTGATATACTTGTGGTGCTTTTGTAGTCGAGTTGTATTCATGTACACTATTGCCTTGAACTTGATTCACTTCATGTTTGCTGGACATTTGGGTTTGTTGTTGTAACTTGCTTGAGTCTGTGTCATCTGTTCTTTGTTCATTGGTCATGTTGTACTTCTGGTCTTTGCTTCCATCCATTTGGTTGTTGCAGTCCTATGCAGTTGCTATGCCTTGTGTTCTTGTAGCTTTCAATGTGCACTTGTTTGTACTGTCATTTTGCTGGAATAACTTCGACATTGTTTTGATGCATTTGCATGTTGTTTCAGTCTTCACGTAGCCTTGTGTTGAACCCAGTTTTAAAAACTCGGGTTTGTCCTTATGCTCGTGTCGTGATTTCATTTATATTGCACCTGAGTTGAACCTGTCTTTATATTTGGGTTTGACCTTGTGCTCACCTGTCCCTGTAACATTATCAAGTGTATATCGGTGTGCACGACCTTGTGGCATGTACAGTGATACACTGTGCATGTCACACTGTTCGTGTGTGATGAATTCAAATGTGAATGATGACGAACAACCCAAATAACTGAGGCAAATCATATTTTCAAAAATCAAATTTCATTTTATATTGCAAAAATATTTCTTTTTCAATTTTACTGCGTTAGTGTATATTTTTGCAGATTGCTCAGATGCTGGATTCAAACTGGAATGCACTTGAAGACAAAATACGAGTGTGAGTGATATGTAGTGAGGAAATTATGTAAACTGAATTGTGATGTAATGTAATCAAAATTGTATATGTATAGTGATAGCTTGAATTTGTACTATTCAAGATTGTAATAAATATTTGTTTGAATAAAATATTCGTTTGAATTCAAAATCTGTGTAATTTATTTTATTCAACAAATATTTATTTAATCTATGAAAAACAAAATAGTACATTACCAAATACATTTAAATGAATATATATGTTTATTATCATCAAACAAAAACATATAAGCGCATATTCATACAATCTCCCCCTTTTGATGATAACAAACATATATTTAAGATTTTGACCGTGTTAAATGTATTTGATCAATGATATACTCTAATTGCTCCCCTATTTAAATGCTTCCTCTCTACATGATGCTCCCCCTACATATATGCATACAAATAGAAATATTCAAATAAGCCTAGATGCAAATGGAAAATTATTTGACCTTTGCTTGATTCTATTTGACAAAATCTTAACTTTTCTCTCCCCCTTTTGTTATCAGCAAAAGAATAATAGTGTTAGAGAAAAATAGAGATTAAGTGATCAATATTAATCCAACATTAAACTCAAATTGAATATAAATATTAAACTCCAATAAGAATCAAACAAAAATCATAACTACCCTTGTTAGGCGCATATTCCACTTTTAGAAATAATGGAAATGATGTTCTAATATAAAATCATACAATTGTATCAACTTGTGGTACATTTATATCAGGAATTTGAATATCTACTAATCATGCATAACCGTTAGGCCTTTTAAATGAGATTAGTAGTATTCCAATTTAATTTTAAAAAATGAAATCAAGTATCTTCTAACCACGCATGACCGTGAGGACTTTTAAATGGGATTAGAATCAACTTGTCTATTTAAACAATTAATTTTGATATTTGTTCCATACATGCATAACCGTAAGGACTTTTAAATGAACATGGAAGCACATAATCAAAATCCAAGTAATTCACCCATGCATAACCATGAGGACTTTTAAATGAGAGCGAATACTTTGGATATTTATTTATTTATTTTTTAAAAATGTGACATGAAAAACAAATGATTCCTGATTATAATACCACATATCGACAAACTATATTGAATATTTGATAAACCATGGTCGATAGAAATAATGATAGATATAGAAATGGTCATGGAATCTTTACCCAACAAAAAGTTTTATAATTCTTGTTTGAATTCCTAAAGAAATTTTCCAAATATACTCTCTTGAGTAATGTATGTTAAATATCAACACTTATCACCTTTTCAATCACTATTTATCTTTTTGATAATTAGTAGGGAGTCGGATTAGTCAAAATTTGTCATTTAAAATCAAATAAAAATGACTAATCTGAAAATATGTCAAACATGATTTTCTCGAAGGGGTTATATGAGAAAAATTTCTGCTATTTGAAAATTGTTTCAAGTGAAAAATATGCAGATATTTTCTTTGAAAAACGATGCAGCAAATGAATGTTTCAAAGATTAATCACGTTCCACTAGTAATTTTTCTATCAACTATATTACCAGTGTAATCTGCATCTGAATTTAAATTTCACTCAATATTCACTCGTTGGATGTCAAAGACCAGATTGTGAAATTTCAACAAACTATCTCAGAATGAAATTTGAAATGAAGCCATGTTCACACTCAAACAAATATCATGGTGTTAATTTCAGAAACCGTAGGATAAACAATTATATTCATGAGTAATCAACAGTCAATAAAATACCATCATTTGACCGAACAAATTTATATGGATTAGTTCAAAGTTGAATATCTGATTGGTCATCATTTAAGCACAAATCAAGGTCATAAATAAGAACAAGTCAAAAGAAAAATCATATCAATTAAGAATAAGTCAGAATTAAAGACATCATTCATTTCATCATCACCTTGCTGGATGATTTAATTCAGATTACGGTGCAGATTATCACATTTAATATATCGTTCAAAACAAATTTACCTGTTTTACCTTTACGATAATTTTTCGTTGTTGTCCATTGTGATTCTGTCACCTTTATACTAGGCTAAGGAACTTTGCTTTGTTTCCCGTTGTGTTTCTGGAACAGCCAAAATCCAGAGAACACTATTGTTGTTCCTTAGTCTGCCACCATACCTACACGATGAAAGATTTTTGTGACCTATTTATAGGTCCATGATTGTTAGTGGCAGAAGCATTATGAATAAACAAACCCTTTGGAACCCAAAATTGTTTAGTCCTTTTATTCTTGTTCAAATAGACATGAAATTTGTTTGTAGAATTCTTAAGAACCCAAACTTGTATAAATTTTGTGTTCTTGTTCCTATGACTACAATTTTCAACACGAAGTCCAATTATTTCACATCTATCAAAGACATCATTACCTTTTGCATTATCCTCAACTTGTGTTTTCCCAAAACCTAGTCCTTTTCTGTTGTTAGCAAAAATTTGATTTCCCAATAGCATGTTGAAAGATTTTTCGCCTCTTGAAAAGTTATTCAGAGATTTCTCAAGGTTTTGGACTTTGGTTTTTAGTGTTGTGTTTTCAGTGACAAGTGAGGTGCATCAATTTATAAAATCCTTTTTCCTAGTGTCGATGGTTTCCTTAAGATTCAAGTTTTCTTTTTCAAGATTCTCAAAGTTATTCCTAAGTTTTGATAATTCTGAATCTAAAATCTTACAATTTTTACAGTCTAGGTTTTGAATATTTTCAAGTTCAGTTTCTAACCTAAAATTTTCATGAGCAAGTTCTCTCCTATCAGATTTCAGTTTTTCAATTTTAGATTCAAGAGCATCAACTACTTTAGTGAGATCAAGACACATAAAAACAAGATCTCTATAGGAATAGTTACTTGCCTCACTAGATTCCTCGGAGCTTGCTTCTGATTCTGATTTTGCCATACAACACAAGTTAGCCTCCTCTGAGCTGCTATCCGAAACTTCCTCTCCTTCTTCATCATCCCAAGTTGCTGCAAAGACCTTCTTCGTCTTTTTCTTTCCTTTGTTGTATTTGAGAAGTGGGCATTCTTGTTTAAAGTGGCCAGGCTTATTGCAGTTATAGCAAGTCAGTTCATTATCGGAATTGTCAGAATCTTTTGACCTATTACCCTTTGTTTTCTTCTTGCGTGGCTTGAATCTTGACCATTTTCTAAGATTATTGACAGCCATTGCAAGCTCTTCAATTGGATCTTCTTCATCTTCATCGCTCTCTTCTTTGCTCTTTAAGACAATCGTCTTCTTCTTTGGTTCGGAGTTGTTGCGTTATTCCTTTGCTTTTAGCTCAAGCTCATATGTCATCAATTTACCGATCAACTCCTCCATGCTTAGTTTACTCAAGTCTTTCGATTCTTAGATTGCCGTGACTTTTGCCTTAAAGTTCATTGGTAAAAGTCGTAGCACCTTTCTCACAAGCTCTACCTCAGTGAAACCTTCCCAAGCGCTTTAGCGTTGTATACCAAAGTTGAAAAGCATCCAAATATGTCCTTTATGCTCTCGCCTTTGTCCATCACAAAGTTCTCGTATTCATTGCTGAATAGGGCTAGACGAGACTCCTTGACTTGAGAAGTTCCTTCGTGTGTCACCTCCAAAGTGTGCCAAATTTCCTGTGCTGTTGTACAATGAGAAATTCTATTAAATTCATTTTTATCAAGAGCACAGATCAAAGCGTTCATTGCTTTGGCATTTGTAGTTTTTAATTTCTTATCGTTAGCATCCCACCTATCCTTAGGTTTAGGAATCTCAGTACCACCAACAGTTATAGTGGGAGGTTTATAGCCAGTTTCAATAATATCACAAACATCATAATCAACAGAACTAAGATAAATACCAATCCTAACTTTCCAATAAGCATAATCATTCCCGTTAAACATGGGTGGCCTAACAATAGATTGCCCCTCAGAAAAAGCATTATTTGATGAATTCATGACTCTAGAGTTAAAGAAAAAAAACCTCGCTCTGATACCACTTGTAGGATCTAGATTAACCCTAGAGGGGGGGTGAATAGGGTTATTGCAAATTTTCTCGATTTAAACGTAAAAACAAACTGCAGAAATATATATGCTGAAAATTAAATCACACACAAAATTTACCCAGCTTCGGCAACCCCTGCCTACTGCTGCATTCTCAGATTTCTATTAGAATTAAACAGTATCCCGCTTACAAACACTCTACTATACTCGCAAACCTTTGCTCCCGCTCACAAACACTCTACTAGACTCGCACACCCTGCTCCGCCTATAGAGTTTCGCTTACTCGCAAACTCTGCTCTACCTATAGAGTTTTGCAAACTTGCACACCCTGCTCACTGACCTAATTCTAACTAGACAATCTGACACTACCTACAACCTAGGTGGTCACTCGAAAAAGGAAAAAAAACAACTTCAAAAATAAAACAAGAGCAAAAATTAAAATATAAACTAGAATCCCTAATTTTTGCTCAAATAAAAAAAAACAAATTTAAAACTAAAACCCCCTTTACAAACTAAAGCCCTCTTTCATAAACTAGACCGGCCCATTCTTTTGCTTTATCCCGTTCCTCTTTTGGCTTGCGAAAAATGGCGGCCTCTGATGTTTTTTTTCGTTCTGAAATTAGGGCTTGCGATTCTAGCGATCCAAATTGGGGCTTTTTCTGAAATTGGAGATTGCGACTGTTTGATTTTCTTGCTCGGTTGGTCGCTCCTCCTCTGATGATTAATTCAATGGTTTGCGTTGCTTTTGCTCTCTCTTTCTTTGATGATCGAGTTGTTGATGATTCGGTATGTAATTTCTTTTGTTGCTCGTTCGATTGCTTGCTTTTTAACTCGATGCCGATGATGATATTTTTGGTTTAGTATTTATATGAATTCGAATCACTTGATTCGTTCGTATTCACTTGCGACTTCATCACTTTCCTTTACAACTTGATACACACGGCTTTCCTGATATACTTACTACTTGATGCTCACAGCCTTGATTATGTGACATTCGATTTTCCTTGATTCACACGGCAACAACTGTCCCCTTTTGCTTCCTCACTTTTTCAAAGATACGAATTTGATTGACACAGTTTTGAATTGCTATCGTGGTCATTACGGTGTTGATTTTTGACTTCGTCAATACTTCATACACACGAATTTTTTTTACTTGACTTCTGTATATTTTCACGATTTCGACACTTCTTGGTTTTTGACTTCGAGCTTGTCTTTGATCCATTGTTTTTTTTCGGTGGAGAGTCTGATTTATCATGTATCATCTTGTACTTACTCGGTTTCAAGTATTGTCTTCATTGCATTCATATCTGCTGTCATTAATATATTGAGGTCACTTTACTTTGTTTATGCGATTGCATGTCCACGGCCATCACCGTTGCACTGATATTGTTTCTGGTTATTTCAATACTTCTCTGGTCTCCACTTGAACATTGCATTGTTGTTCACCGTTTACATCTGATATCGCTGCATCCATTTTATTACACTTGCTCATTGCTCCATTCATTTTCCATACTTGATTGTTCATGCTTGTGACATTTAACCATACTGTTACTTATGATATTCATGTTGTTTGCAACTGTGACACTTGAGACTGCTGTGTTGATCTGGTACTTGTGTACTTCATATTTGATCACTGATGCATACATTAACTTGTTGATGTTTGCCGATATTGTTGATTCACCACTGAGTCTCATTTATATTCTGTAGTCATTTATGCATTGTACCATGCTGTTACCTCTCTTGTATCATTGGTATTTGTAGCTTGTAACTGGACATGTTCGGTTTGGTTTCACTCGGGCTTGTAGTTGATATGCATGTCACTGTTGTATTACAGTACACTGCATAGTAGTCTTCTCATTCACTGTTGCCTCGTTTTAGTCTTGTTTCATGTTTGAGGCAGTGCTTGCATTGACATGTTATGGCCGGGTACTTGTATACTGCTGTTTGCATTTGGTCTTGATCATACTTGATGTCATGATTTTCCTGGTTTCACTTGTGTACACTCTCGAGTTACACATTGCTGCTTGTAGTTGTGTTCTAGTCATTGCACTGGCTGTTGCTAAGTTGATATACTTGTGGTGCTTTTGTAGTCGAGTTATATTCATGTACACTATTGCCTTGAACTTGATTCACTTCATGTTTGCTGGACATTTGAGTTTGTTGTTGTAACTTGCTTGAGTCTGTGTCATCTGTTCTTTGTTCATTGGTCATGTTGTACTTCTGGTCTTTGCTTCCATCCATTTGGTTGTTGCAGTCCTATGCAGTTGCTATGCCTTGTGTTCTTGTAGCTTTCAATGTGCACTTGTTTGTACTGTCATTTTGCTGGAATAACTTCGACATTGTTTTGATGCATTTGCATGTTGTTTCAGTCTTCACGTAGCTTTGTGATGAACCCAGTTTTAAAAACTCGGGTTTGACCTTGTGCTCGTGTCGTGATTTCATTTATATTGCACCTGAGTTGAACCTGTCTTTATATTTGGGTTTGACCTTGTGCTCACCTGTCCCTGTATCATTATCAAGTGTATATCGGTGTGCACGGTCTTGTGGCATGTACAGTGATACATTGTGCATGTCACACTGTTCGTGTGTGATGAATTCAAATGTGAATGATGACGAACAACCCAAATAACTGAGGCAAATCATATTTTCAAAAATCAAATTTCATTTTATATTGCAAAAATATTTCTTTTTCAATTTTACTGCGTTAGTGTATATTTTTGCAAATTGCTCAGATGTTGGATTCAAACTGGAATGCACTTGTAGACAAAATACGAGTGTGAGTGATATGTAGTGAGGAAATTATGTAAACTGAATTGTGATGTAATGTAATCAAAATTGTATATGTATAGTGAGAGCTTGAATTTGTACTATTCAAGATTGTAATAAATATTTGTTTGAATAAAATATTCGTTTGAATTCAAAATCTGTGTAATTTATTTTATTCAACAAATATTTATTTAATCTATGAAAAACAAAATAGTACATTACCAAATACATTTAAATGAATATATATGTTTATTATCATCAAACAAAAACATATAAGCGCATATTCATACAGTAGCATCGAGTTGGACCGGAGCAGGGGAAATAGGAAGGTAGTCATGTGGGAAGGTTCTGACGTGAGGATGAGGCCTCTGGTGGTGGGAGGTAGGCGATGCGGGTGGGAGAGGATTGTAAACATAGTTTTCAAGAAAATATGAAAACATGAAAATAAAAATGGAAATTGTAAACATAGTTTTCAAGAAATTTTTACCAAATTGTTTAAGTTAAAAACATTTAGGTTAATAAATGTTGCAAATAGAATAATTTAAGCTAAAATTAGTTAAGCTTAAGATAATTACACATATATGATAGTTACTTAATTAGTTTCTAAAGTCATTAAAGTAAAATAAAATAGATGAAATTAGTAAATGGTTAAAGTAAAATAAATTGTTTGAAGGATTAATTAATTTAAAGCTTAAGTTCTTGTACATGTTAATAATTAACTAAATCCAAATATTTAATTAAAATAAATATAAATGGCTTGTATTAGTTAATTACAATTAATTAGGATTTATAAGTAATTAGTTTATTTTGTTTTTAATTAATTAGATGATTGTGTGACTAGTTAATCTAGCCTATGAATGATTAAACTGGATTGAATGCTTTGGATTGCTTTAATATCTCTAGTATGTAAATTTGTGATATTATATGATATGAGATACCATGGATTGAACTGTTGATAAATGTGAGTCATTTATTTAAATAGATATGTGTGATGGAATTTCTGTGTGAATATGACATTCTGAAATTTAAATTGAATTGTTTTTACTTAAACAACTTGGCTTAAAGGATAGCGTTGGATTTGAAGAGATCGGGGTCGGATATCAACGATATCCGGAACCACTTCGATTAGTAACTACTATAATTCTTATAGATTTGATTATAGAATCAAATAGGCTGGAATGGAATAAATTTAGTAAACTTGGCCATTTAAACTAAGTAACGGTGCTTAGATATTATTTTATGAAATAAGTGTTTGGCTATAGCAAGATAAAACTCGTAGTGATGAACGAGTTATGTGGATTTTCAAAGAAGCTTTACAACTTAAGTATTTCATATTAAATGGGTTTACTCATGTTGGTTTCTAGGCTAACTCGGTGTTACTTTATTTTAATGCTCGGGTCAGACCGAGTATTATAGATTTTCAGGTTAGGATGTTCTGCAAATCAAATGACGAGCTGGATGGCAGAGACGTATTGATTAGATTCCGTTGTGTATCTTAGAGGCTGTATTGATAGTATTCAGGGGCAAGTTATTTTAACTGTCCAGATGTATTTGTTGATGGTCGTACCCTAATATTCGTATATATATTGACAATTACAGCTTTTCTCTGTAAAATGCGGCTATTTGTACATTATAAATTGTATTTGCTACAATTGTGAGATTCTGTGCTGTTGTTTTCTGTTTCTTTTTTTCTACTTCTTTTCTGCTTAACCCTCACAGCCTGGGATTTCCGGCACTCTATGCAGTGAACGTATTAGTATCGATTTTCGAGGTCAAAAATTTTTAGGTCGTTACATTTGGTATCAGAGATGAAGGTTAAGTGAGAACCTTGGCTCTGGTGGGGGTTATACCCTAGAATGAGTTGAGCATATTATATGATAGCGTACTTGTTATTTTCTTATATAAAGATTTTTAAACAGTTTTAAAAAATGAATGACTTTTATATAAGCTTATATTTTGATATATAAAGAAATATTTTTATAATTATCATATATATTAAGTAATTGGTTGTTGATTATTGAAATTAAATATAATAATAACAATTAAGTAGTAATATATAACCAAATAGAAATTTGGGTAAGGATTAACTACGCAAATAAGTTGGGCTCAAAATGGATTCAAAACTGAATTTAAATCCTAGAAAATTCAAAAGAATTTTCAAAGTATTGAAATAAGTTACCTTGATTTGATTTTCCAGCAAATGATTATGGAATATATAGAGTGTATGATTTCTAGACACGATAATTACCATAAATTGGTTGATGTATCTTTACAAAGGATGGTTATTATAAAATAAAAAATAATGAAACAAGAGTGAAATGCTTTAAGGAAGTAAAATTTATATAAGTACAACTTATAAATTAAAAAGGATTTAATATGTGAAGTTTTAAAATCTAAGTCCAAAAAATTTGAAATTGTTTCAAGTTGTTAAAAGATATAATAAACAATATTATTCAGAATATTTTTGAATACGGGAATCATATTTTAAAACAAGAGTTGTTTTAAATATTTTAAAGGAATTTGTTTTGAATTAAAAACCAAGAATGGTTTAAAATTCAAAGTATGACTTGGTGTGCAAAAGAAATAAATATGTATATATATGTGGGATATGCAAAATATCAAAGTTGATTTGAAATAAATACTAAGTGTTGAATTCTAATTCCCTTGAGAATGAGATGTAAAAACCCAAAGAGAAATAAGTTTTTGAACTTATAAGAGGGAAGGATATTAATGGGAAAATTTAAATTTGAAATTGAAAATTTAAATTGGGTAGGGCTGAATTGATTAAATGAATTGGAATTTAACTGGACAAGTTAAATAAGTTGGACTTATAATCTGAAATTGGAAAATTTCAGGAAGAAATTGAAATTTAAGTTAGGAAGTTAAATTGAAAAGGAAGTTATGTGTGGTCTCAAAACGGGTTTGAGTTCAGGAAATTGGTAAGGAATGCTATTGATTTGGGTTTTAGATAAACTGGATGTTAACTGCTTTGACATACCCTGCTATCATCCTGTTGTTATAGGCAGCATATTTATAAAACTGTGAATTAGATTATTTTGAATGAATTAAGAAGTTGATTGAAATGATATACATACATTATTAAAATTAAATGGAAATAAAACTATATTTTGAAAATTATTTAAAAGATTTTGATTTTAAAACAAAATTGAACTTAGGAAAATGGACTCACTTTGAACTTAAGATTTAAATGTTAAACATGAACTTGCAAATCGAAATTGTTTAAGAATCGGTTTTAAAATTTGAAGTTAAAATTGGGTAAGAAATTGAATTCCAAAAATTAAATTGTTTAAAAAGATTTTAACTCTTACTCGAACCTTAAAATAAGTTAAGTAAAGACAATTTAAATGAATATGAGAAATTTGGACTCAGAGTTAATTGTTTAAAGACTTGGGTTGTGAATAAAAGGTTAGGGGTTAATTTGATTTAAGGGATTAAATTAACATTTAAAAATTTATCTCAAATTTATATAATTCGAGGTGGTTTAAAGTTTAGATTGGAATTGAAATTAGTTCAAATTGAAATTTAATTTGAATTAATTGTAACCAAAGTTGAATAAGTTTAAACTGAAATAGGAATTGACTTGAATTTGAGAAAGGAATTGAAGTTAACTCAAATTGAATTGGAATTGAATCAATTTAAATGGATGTGCAAATTGAAAATTAATTGGAATGAGAGATTGAACAGTTTGGCTCTGAACTATTTTCACTAAACTATTTTAATATAAACTGTCTAAAACTATTTCCTAAAATATTTAGATTTATTTAATCTCTCCAAGTTATTTATTATACAAAAGATCCTTTTTAAAATTCAAACTATCTTATACTTACTATTCAACCATTTTACAACTATTTTGCAACTATTTAACTATTCTACTGCTATTTTACAGTTAGTAACTATTTTATAACTACTAAATATTTAACTATTTTACAACTAATTACTACTTTACAACTACTTAACTATTTTAAACTTTTCAAGCTATTTTCTAAATTCAAACTGGTCAGAGTGGAAATTGTTTGGATTTAAACACCAAGTGAGATAAGAAATGAAGTGATAACCCAAATGGAAATTGAAGCAATTTTGAAGTGAAAGCGAAATGAGATATTGAAGTAAAAATGAGTTTGTAATGGAAAAGTATATTTTGAGAAATATATGGTGAATAGGAGTGGAAGTTGGATATCACTATAATTGAAATTCACTTTATGAAGAGTAAGTAAGGTGGTAAATAACTTTATAAAGGAAATCAAACTTGAATATTTGATTTGGCATAAATGAAGTATGTATATATATATATATATATATATATTATATGTGATAAATTCCCCTTGTTGAATCTATTACCAGAAGAAAAGATCTTTGAAAAATATTTGAAGTATAAAAAGGAATTTATATAAGTATGAAGTGATCCAAAGATTTTTCAAGTGAAGGAATAAACATATATATATATATTATAAGAATGATATTGGGGAAAAGTTTTTGGAACCCACTGATTTTGAAAGGCTTTTGGGAAAAATCAATTATGGGAATTTGGAAAGCCAAGTTTGAGAACTATCGATTTTGAGATATTGATTTTCTGAAAATGGGATTTATATATGTATAATATAAAGTGTATAGTATAAAGTGTTTTGAGAATGCAATAGGGAAAAGGGTGCTCCCATTTAGAGTTAAAACTTATAGTAGGAGATCCACGGGGTGGTTCTGCCTTGAGCCCTAAGGGGTGTTCTAAATTTCCATCCTAGAGGATGTCCGGACTAAACTGTAGCTCCTATGGATTGTGGTTGGGGTAACGAAAGTCGAGGGCACTGATGCCTACAGAGGCATTGGGGTTATGTTGTGACGGTAGTGTAACTCTGATGTTACTACAACTACTGCTTTTCCATAGCATAAGTCGAGGGGAAGTGATTGCCTAAAGTCTACGTTTGATTTCACCGGGAGAGCAACGTAACATCGGTAGATTGCGATCTATGTGGACATAGCGAAAGTCATGTGGCAGTGAGTGCCTGCAAGCTACTTTGGGACTCGACTGATGTAATCTACGATCTATGTGGTGAAGTTTCATTTGGCAATGAAATTCGAGGGCGCTGATCCTATAGTTACATGGTTTTTGCCTTGGTAGCAACATAACCCTAGTTGTAGCTGCGAATTGTTGGCGGTTCCATGTGAAATCGAGGGGTGTGGATGCTTACAGTTTTCTATGGTTTCGGCGGCATGGCGACGTAATCATCGGGCTAACTATGACCATAGAGGGGGTGATGATTTCCAGAGCATTCTCACAACAATGTTTTCTACATTCTCACAAAATGTTTTCTAAGTATTTTCATTGGGTGTTGAAAACGGGTCTACAAAGTTCTTATAGATTTTCAGTCCTACACCTGATCAACGTATGACCGAATTTCTGTGAGAACAAGGATGGACTTATTGATACATCTAGATATAAAAAGTATTTTATAAAGCTATTTTAGTAATATTATGTAGATTTTAAAGTGTTTTAAACTTGAAGAATAAAAAGAGTTAAAAATGTTTAAGGAATGGATAATAAACATTGTAACACAAATTCTTGTGTCGTTCCTTTTCGAGGACGAAAAGTTTTAAAGGGGGAAGGAATGTGACGACCCAGATTTTTAATGGTCGTTAATTGGTAATTAACAGAATTAAATCATTAGAAATACTGATTTATAAGTCAAACAAATAAAATTCTGATAAAAAAATATCTGGATATAAATATAAATTGGTTTAAACACTATATACGAACTTAAGTTATAACATTTTGGCTATGATGAACTTTGTAGGGAATATATATATATATATATATATATATATATATATACATATATAAGTGTATACATATACAATTATATAAGTGTGTGTGTGTGTGTCTATACATATGTAGCCATGAGAAATAAAATAAATAGAAATAAATACTAAGAATATATGTTTAGAGATAAAAATAAGAACAAGTAAAGAAGAAGGTAATGTAATATTAAGTTAAAACATTTAAGTTATCCATGGTAAAAATAAATAAATAAATAAATGAAATAAAATTAAATTAAATTATAAATCAATAATAATATATAGGACATCTGTAAGGCTAGGAGACAAGAATATATATATATATATATATATATATATATATGCATTGAAATGTGATTTGTATGTAAGCTAGAAAAGGAGACATATTACCTATACATCACGCATTCAAATGTAAATTTCCTCTTTTAATAGATTTCTTCATTTTATTTTGAAGAGAAACTAAAACAAGGTGCTGGTCAGGCAGTTTGTCCTCTTATATATATATATATATATATATATATATATATATATATATATATCTCAAACTTCTTCTTTCTTTCATTTAACAAAACAATACCAGAGAAAACTAACAACTCCATCAAACACTTACAACTAAAGCAAAGCAAAACTCAAGTTCAACTAAAACAAAGAAGATCGGATCAAGAATCTAGCTAGCAGTTTCTTCAAAGCGGGACTTTGTTCCTCTGTTCAAAACTGATTACAGTGAGTAAAATTTAACTTTTAAAAGCTAAATCTTCTTTATTAACTTGTGCATGTAATAATTGATGGTATAAATATCTTGAATATGACTTGCATGGATGAAAAAGTATGTTGCCTAGGTGTATAAGTTTGAATTGCTGTGTGTAAATATGCATGTCTCTGTTTTGTTCTAACAGGCTCAAAATCATTCAAAATTTCAAATTCTCTTCATTCAATCACTTTTGGGTTATGCTCATTAAAGGAAATATGTTTGTATTAACGAATTTCTATTTTTTAAAAATAAATTCAAGTGAAGTTATTAAGTATTTTTCTGGAAAGATAGGATTTACATTAAAAATAAAACATCTTAGAAAAAATAACTGATTTAATTTCAAGTTTCCCTTATATAGTTTGATTCATCTTTGAAAATTATGAATTTTGATGGAAATTTCATAATTTTTAAGTTAGTATTTGGTGAGATATTATGAGTTGAAGGGAATCTGGTCTTTTGCAAATTCACGGCGATCGGAGTTCGGTGAAGCGTCGGGGTTATAGCTGGAGGTAGCTTGTCGTCTAGGGATCGAGGGAAAAATGATCGGTGATTTTTCAGAGCAGCGTGGAAGTGGGATGGTGACGAAGTAGGGTTTAGGGCATCAATCTAGGCGAGGTGATTAACGTGGCGAATGCGACTTCACCGTAGCATCGAATTGGATCGGAGTAGGGGGAATAGGAAGGTAATTGTGTGGCAAAGGTTCTGACGTGAGGACGAGGCCACTGATGGTCGGAGGTAGGCGATGCGGGTTGGAGCGGATGATCGGGTTTTGTTCCTGATGGTGCTCGACTTGTTCGATTACGATTGGGAGGATCATTTGGGGTTCTGGGTAGCTAGGGGAGTCGAGGGTGTCGACGGCGTTTCGGTGACATCGTCGGTGATGATTGGCACGGCTTCGATCGTGCATGCATGTGCATGGTGCACTGGGTATCAGTCGAATAAGGATTAGGCAAAAGAGAAAGGGGAGGAAAGGAAGAAGAGGGGAACGAAGATTTGGATCAGGAACTTGGGCTTGGGCTTGTGTTTAAAAGAAAGAAAATAAAAAAATAAAAAAGGAAATGTAAACATATTTTTCAATAAATTTTTACCAAATTGTTTAAGTTGAAAACATTTGGTTAATAAATGTTGCAAATAGAACAATTTAAGCTAAAATTATTTAAGCATAAGATAATTACACATATATGATAATTACTTAATTAATTTCTAAAGTTATTAAAGCAAAATAAAATAGATGAAATTAGTAAATGGTTAAAGTAAAATAAATTGTTTGAAGGATTAATTAATTTAAAACCTTAAGTTCTTTTACATGTTAATAATTAACTAAATCTAAATATTTAATTAAAATAAATATAAATGGCTTGTATTAGTTGATGACAATTAAGTAGGATTTATAAGTAATTAATTTATTTTGTTTTTAATTAATTAGATGATTGTGTGACTAGTTAATCTAGCCTATGAATGATTAAATTGGATTGAATGCTTTGGATTGCTTTAATATCTCTAGTATGTAAATTCATGATATTATGTGATATGAGATACCCTAGATTGAACTGTTGATAAATGTGAGTCGTTTATTTAAATAATTATTTGTGATGGAATTTCTGTGCGAATATGACATTTTGAAATTTAAATTGAATGGTTTTTACCTAAACTACTTGGCTTAAAGGATGGCATTGGATTTGAAGAGATCGGGGTCGGATATCAGTGATATCCGAAACCACTTCGATTAGTAACTACTATAATTCTTATAGATTTAATTATAGAATCAAATAGGCTGGAATGAAATAAATTAAGTAAACTTGGCCATTTAAACTAAGTAACGGTACTTAGATATTATTTTGTGAAATAAGTGTTAGGCTATAGCAAGGTGAAACTCGTAGTGATGAGCGAGTTACCTGGGTTTTCAAAGAAGCTTTACAACTTAAGTATTTCATATTAAATGGGTTTACTCACGCTGGTTTCCAGCCTGACTCGGGTGTTATTTTATTGTAATGCTTGGGTCAGACCGAGTATTACAGATTTTTAGGTTAGGATGTTCTGGAACTCAGAAGACTAGCTAGATGGCAGATACATATTGATTAGATTTTGTTTTGTATCTTAGAGGCTATATTGATAGTATAAAGGGGCAAGTAATTATAACTATCCAGATGTATTTGTTAATGGTTGTACTCTGATATTCGTCTATATATTGACAGTTACAACTTTTCCCTATAAAATGCTGCTATTTGTATATTGTAAATTGTATTCGCTGCGATTGTGAGATTCTGTGCTGGTGTTTTCTATTTCTTTTTTTCTACGTCTTTTCTGCTTAACCCTAACAGTTTAGAATTTTTGGCACTCGATTGCTCGGCACTCTATACAGTGAACGTATTAGTGTCGATTTTCGAGGTCGAATTTTCGGGCTGTTACAGAAACTCTAGTAGCAGTCGATCGATCAAGCTTTTAGTCAATTAGTTTAAAGGTTTTAGTCGACTAAACGTGTATTGTAAAATTATGAAATATAACCTGTGTATTTTAGTCGATTATGTTGAGACTTGGTTTTGATTCATGACACGAAGCTATCACAACGACATATAGATTTGATGACTGCTATGACAAAAATAGTATATATACTACAAGGAGATGAGGCTTTAAAACTAATGTATCAATTATATTTTGCTTTTTAAGTCTTAGGTCAATATTGTTAAAATCTCTCCTCGGTTACGTATATATTTGCTTATATATTTAATCATTCTATTTCCTAAATATTTTATACATATATAAGCATATAATTAAATTATAAAAGTGTTTTAACGTTATGGAAATTAATATACCCATGTAAACTGTGCATATTGCATAGATTTCACCAGGTCAGTCGACTAACCCAGAGGCTCAGTTGACTGACACTGGAAAATTTGTGCAACATGCAAAAGTACATAGATATACGAATTTAAATTTAAAAACTATTTTGAATATTCAGTCGACCGACCCAGAGGCTCAATTGACTGAATTTCTACAACAGCCACTTTTCGAAAAGACACGACTTTTTGTAAAGAGATACGAACCTCTACGAAAAGATTTGGATGCAATACTTCAGTCAAAACTCTTTAACAACAGTCGCTGCTTTCTAAGCTTTATAAATACAAACTCCAACTTGATTCCAAATCACTCAATTACAATTGAATATTCTTATCTTTCTAGTCTAACTCTCTTGAATCTATTTGCTATAATACTTTTAATTATTCTGCATTAAAGCAATACTATATCTTTCTATTCTTCATATACTTCAAATATATATATGTATACTCGAGGGGAAGATTATAGGAAGGGTATACTACAAGTGACAAATCCGTGTTATTTAGAACACACAAAGTCAAAACTGTTTTTGTATTTGTCGAAGTCTTGTACTGCTACTCAGGCAAGTGAAGTTCTCTTCGGCTGCTGAGGCGAAATCCCGTTCTGCTGCTCAGGTCTGTATTCGACTACTCAGGGGTTGTATAGACCTGTTCCTCTAGGTTAAGTGAGGGTTATTGTTTTAGTGAAATTTCAGATGGAGTCTGGAATTGACATAGGACGGTGCTCCGAACTAGTATAAAAATCTCTGGTGTCATTTTACTATACTACTTTTTATATTCCGCACTATTTACAGTATTACTGTCATCACTATACTCTGTATTATCATATATTCATATCACATGATCCATAGCTTACTTTCATTTGGTATCGGATCAAGGTCATCATATAACCGTAACACAGTTATCTGATAATCTAATAATATGGACATTAACAGTAGCACTAGCACTAGCACTAGCATTAGCACTAGCTTCATTGAAGGACAATCCACTGCACGTCCACCACTATTTAATGGCATGAATTATAAGCATTGGACCACACAAATGAGAATATATATGCAAGCAAATGGTTTTGATTCATGGAATATAACTCAAACAGATTATACTATTCCTACTGAAGAATATTCTATTTGGTCAAATACATAGAAATTAGATGCCACAGCTAATGCAAAAGTCATGAATATGTTGTTTTGTGCCTTAGATAAAATGAGTTTAACCGTGTTAGCATGTGCAATACTGCATATGAAATATGGCGTACACTAGAAATTACACACGAAGGGACTAACAAGGTCAAATAAAGGAAAATATCCATGCTTAAAAGTCAGTTTCAAAACTTTAGAATGAAAGAAAATGAATCTATAAATGATATGTATTCAAGATTTCAGGATATATACCATTCATTAGTAGGACTAGAATAAAAGTATTCAGATTCTGATATTGTATCCAAAATTCTTAACTCTTTAATGGAAGAATGGGAAAGAAAAGTTCTCGCTATTGAAGAAGCGAACGATATTTCTAAAATAACCCCGGGGGAGTTAATAGGAAATTTAATGTATTATGAAGTGAATTCGCATACTAAAAGAGTTCAAGCTCAGATAAAAAGAATATAGTATTCCATGCAGAACAAGAAGAATCAGATTCAGAAAAGACGACCTAGCTTTCATTGCCAAGAACTTCAAGAAATTCTTGAAATATATAAAAGGAAACAGAAATAATGGCAAGAGAAGCTCAAATAGCAATAAACCACCATCTTTATCAGTTATGGAGTGCTTTAACTGTCATAAAAAGGGGAATATGCAGAAGAACTGTCCAGATCAAAAGAAAGAATATTGAAATAAAAGGAAGGACAAACTCAAAAGAAAAGCCTTTTCAGTTACATAGGATGATTCAGATTCCTCCTCTTCTTCTTCTGGAAGTGAAAGTGACAGCGATAATGAACAAGCTAACGTATGCTTTATGACCAAAGATAATAAGGTTAGTGATTTAACTTTTGATGATATGATAGAAATAAATTCTGAATTATTAGATGCTTTAAAAAGTCTCAAAAGAAAATATAAAGAGGTTGTAGAAAATCAGAATAAGGTAGAATTCGAAAAAGATATGCTTAAAGACGAGAAGAAAATATTAGAAGAAGAACTTGAGAAAACTCAAGAATCTCTTTCAAATATTAATTCTCAACTTATATTATTGAGTCAAGAAATTGAAACTCAAAAAGAAAAGAATGATTGTCTTGTTCCTGAAAATCATGTTTTAAAAACTAATATTAAAATGTAGAACTAGAAAATTCAAGTCTAAAGACCAAACTAGAAGGAATCACTAAAAATGTTTCAAATTTCAGTAAAGGAAGTGAAAATTTATCCAGAATTATTGAGAATTCGCAATCTGTTAATGATAAAAATGGTTTAGGATATAAGAAGAAAATCAAGAATTCACAATCTAGTAATTTAAACAAAGTTAAGTGTGATAAAACACCCACACCTTCAAAAAGACTAGTTTCTAAAACTATAAATATCTAGGTACCTAAAACTAATAACAAGTTAATAAGGAAAAAGTATATTAGTTCATTTCTAGAAGATATTCATAATAATAAAAATTATATTTATAAAAGGGATACTAAACCCACTTAGGTTTGGTGTCCTAAGATCTAACTCTTAGGACCCTATTAAAAAGGTGGGTACCAACGTTATCTCATATATTTTTGTAGGTCCCACTCAAGAAAAGAGCAAAATGGATACCCGACAGTGGTTGCTCAAAACACATGATAGGAGATAGAGATATGCTGATAAATATTACATACTCAGATAGAGGTTCTGTCACTTTTGGAGATAATTCCAAGGGATATATCATCGGCAAAGGCGATGTGAGCAATTACGGTACATATAATTTACCTCTTATTACAAATGTTTTATTAGTTAAGAATCTAAAACATAATCTATTAAGTATAAGTCAATTATGCGATAAAGGTTTTAAAATATCATTCTCTGAGAATAAATGTAGTATACTTGATCAAAATCAAAATCTTATTTTTCGAAGGAAATAGAGATAAAAACATTTACATTTTGAATATGAAAGTTAATCATAACTCAGAAATGTGTTTAATAGCTAAAGAAAATGATCCCTGGATATGGCACAAACGATTATGTCATATCAATTTCAAAAATATTAATAAAATTTCTAAAAATAATCTTGTAAAAGGATTACCAACGATGAATTTTAAAGTTAATAATATATGTGACTCATGTCAGTTAGGTAAATTAACTAAATCCTCGTTTAAATCTAAGAAAGTTATTTCGACATTACAACCGCTTGAGTTACTTCATATGGATTTATTTGGACCTACCCAAATTCAATCCATAAATCATAATAAATACGTATTTGTAATAGTTGATGATTTTTCTAGATATACATGGACTATCTTTATGAAAAATAAAAGTGATACCTTTGAAAATTTTAAAACATTTGTTAAATAAATTCAAATTTTAAACGGTATTAGAATTAAAAATATTAGAAGTAATCACGAAGGTGAATTTGAAAATATACAGGTTTGATAACTATCGTAAAAGAAAGGAATATTTCATAACTTTTCGTTTCCTAGAACTCCTCAACAAAATGGGGTTGTAGAATGAAAGAATCGAACACTACAAGAATGTACAAGAACGTTACTAAATGAAAGCACATTACCAAAACATTTTTAGGCCGAAGCTGTTGCAACTGCCTGTTATGTTTCGAATCGTGTTTCTATTAGACCTCTTACTAAGAATACTCCTTACGAACTTTTTAACGGTAGAAAATCAAACATATTTTGTTTTAAAATATTTGGATCGAAATGTTTTATATTAAATACCAAAGTTTAGCTTGGAAAATTTGATTCAAAATGTGACTATAAAGATCCTGTTTTTAAATCAAAATTAATTTAATAATTAATATAAAATTTTGGAATTTAAATTGTGAAATAAATTTGAATTTTTCCAAAACAAATAAGTTTATGTTTGTTTATTTATATATCTATATATAGATTGTAAATAGAATTTGAAATTGAAATTCAAATACAAAAATCTTAAAAATAAATGGAACTTAAAAATAATATATATGTGATTTTTTTATTAGTGTATAATTAATTTCAAAATACATTTTCTTTTAAGATTATATAATAACAAACAAAGGAAATGCCTTTATAAAAATAAGAAAATATAATATAAAATTTTATTTAAAACATTTAATCATGCAAATTACAAGTAGCATTATAATGTGAAATTTTACAAGTGTAACTTAATTATAAACATGCAAATACAAGTGTAATAATTTTAAACATGAAATTTAACAAGTGTCAAAAAAAATTAATTTTCTTTTATTTTTAAAAATGACAAGATTAGGTTATAAATATATCTCTAATTCTTCTTTCTCATTTTTATTTTATTTATCAAAACAAAACCTGTATGTTTAAAACCAGAGAAAACTAAAAGAAAATCGAAAGCTCAAACCTGTAAACCCAAACCAGTAAAACAAATTCAAAGATCATCTCAAGCAAAGATTCAACTCAGTAAATCAAGATCAGTTTCAAATCATAACAACAAGCAATTCAACTCAAACAAGATTTCAAAGCAAAGCATTCCAGATCAAAACCAAAACAAGTTTACAGATTTTCAAATTCAAAAACAAACTTCCACGCTTTCTGTTTTCAAAATCTACGTGAGTAAACCTCTTTTGATCTGATCTATAAAATTAATGTAGTGATTAATGGTTGAAGTAAAGCTATGATAAATGTTTGCTTGTATGAAATTACGTTTGTATATATACAAATATGTGTGTGTGTGTGTGTGTGTGTGTGTGTGTGTGTGTGTGTGTGTGTGTGTGTATGCATGTGCATGTCTGTTGAATAGGCATATTTGCCTCTGTGTTGTTTACAGGTTTCAAAACTTGTTAAAAATTCCAATTCTCTCTCTAGTCTTCTTTAGGCTTTAAGGTTCAAACAAAACATGTTTGTATAATCATGTTTTAAGTTTTAAAAATAATTTTAGGCATAATTAATTAAAGCATTTTCTGGAAATTAGAAAATATAGGAAAACTCAATATATGTTGGAAATTCAAGCATCATGATTTATGGTTTTAATTATATCATCTAAAACGTTTTCGAAAACAATGATTTTAAAAAGTGGAACCATGATTTTTAAGTTTGTAAATATGAAGATATCTCGAGTTGGTCATTTTTGGGTTTTTTGGTGATTCCCGACGATCAAAGCAAAATGGCTGATCGGGATTGCTATTGGAGGTAGTGGGATGATGACGAACTCGGGAAAAATGATCAGGTGATCATCTGGAGGACAAACGGTGTCGATCTAGGGTTTAACTCGCGTTTTGGTAGCGGTTGGAATTCGAATAACCGCAGTCAGTGGATTGGAGGTGACCGGGGCAAGGTGAATCGAAGCATTGGTTATCGACGAAGCTTTGGTATGATTGCGTGATCTCTGATGGACAGAGGTGGCAGTACGAGGCGATCTTGGGTGACCCAGTTTTTTACCAATGGATTTCAGGTTGCTCGATTTCGAGTTCGTCGTCGTTTCGAGAATCTAGGTGTTCATGAGGCTCCTGTAGGTCGTCGTCGATGTGTGGAGGGTCGGAGCATTGGTCGGAGGAGGCCAGATCACCTTTGCATGTGCACGGTGTCAAGTTTGTGTCAGTAGCTTGAGTTTAGGAAGAAAGGTTTCGACTCGGAGTTGATCTCGAGAAGATGTGTTGTTGGCTCGAGTAAAGGCACGAGTGAGTTTGCATGAGATAATATATTAAGCAGGTTTAAAATTTTAAAACAAAAAACAAAGAAAAAAAAGTGTAGCTCGAGGAAGTCTCGGGGGATATTGCTTTGGACCCAGGGTGATACTCGAGTTAACCTCAAGTATGTGAAGTTGCGGTTTTTCAAATTTTAAAACAAATTCAAATTTAAACATTTTAACTCATTCCTTTAAGTAATTGTTTTATTTAAGTGTGTTATTTGTTTAAGGTTTAAAAGTAAATTATTTTAAAGTAATTAAGTTTAATTTATTTAATTACGTGACATTATTTATAAATTAATTCTTAAATTAATAAAAATAAATTTAATAGTGTGATTAAAAAGTTAATTAAGAAGAAATGTTTTTCAATTATTAATTAACTTAAATATCTTAAGTTAATTTATGTGTTAATGTTAATTAATTCCAAGGTTTATTAAACAAATATTTTTAATGATAATTAAGTAACTAATTACAATAATGGTTTATCTTTTAATTAATTAAAATCTTAAGTAATTAATGATTAAAGTTAATTTATGAAATTAATTAAAGGATAATTGGTTAAAGAATAATTACTTAATATAAAAATTAAGGAATAATTAAGATTAATTAATTAATTAAGAATTAAGAATTAATTAATTAACAATTAGGGATAATTAATCATTAATTAAGGATAATTAATGAAAGTAATTATGTGATTAATTAATTATAATTAATTAAATTGGGTTGTAATTACTTAATTTTTATTAAGCAGAGTTAAGATATTAATTTTGAGTTAATTAAATTAATGATAATCATATGATTAATTAATCTTACTCATAGATGATAAGATTATTATTGAATGCCTTGGATTGGTTGATTTCTCTGATATGTGATTTGTGATACTTTGTGATATATATTGCAGTGAATTGAGCTGTGATATATTACTGTGTGATTATGAACTTCTAAATTGAAGTAAAATTGTTGGCCTTTATAACGGCATTTGAATTTCGATGCGACCGAGGGTCGAATTCCAAATGGTTATCCGAAACCCACATCGAATCTTAAAGATGAATTTGACATTGAGTCATAAAACCCATTCCAAATAAAAATACGACGAAATGGGAGTGCATTTGAAGATGGTGGTTGAAGACCGGGTATTTTTGAGAACGAAAGGATTACCTGTCGATTGTCTCTGCACTGAGTTGCTCCAGTATAGAGATCTCCATATGTGATAGGGAGTCCGGTCGGGATTGTGGATATCCGGATTTGCAAGGACTTCTTTTGAAGTGCCTTCGGTTCCATTCAGACCCAGGATGGACTTGTATAGATGTATGTATGACGTTACACTTTGAGATGTAAAGCTGGTTTCTATCAAATACATTTCTATTTGTGGCGGAGAATTTATTCTCTTAGCTTAACACCCCTCTTTGAGACGTACGAGCTCAGAGGTTATGTAGTTAATGGTTACAAGTGATATATTCCCAATTTGGTAATGTGGCATGTTGAGTGTTGATCATTGATTGATCGAAGCATGGCTTTTGTGAAAAGAATAGCTCTGTGGGACGAGACTTCATCGAACCTCACACCTTGGAAATGGTCGAAACAGGAAGGATACGGCAAGGTTACGGGGGTCGCGTCCCTTAGGATATATGCATTTCCTTCTAGATAAAAAGTGGTATTCTGTTATGGAGTCCAGATACTTAACTTATGTGCTTGTTGGTTGTTGTTGTTGGGTCCCCGCATAAAGGTCGGTTACGACCAGAGGATGGCATACTCGTGACAGTTAGTTAATTAGTTACAGAGGTAACTCGGCCTTGTGTTGGCAGAGATCCGGTTTGGTTCTCGGGGCATCCCTCCAGAGGCGCATCCTTTCGGATAAAGGATGTTCCTTAGCCTTGGCCATTTGTTGGAAATCCAACCACTCAATAGGAGCCTTGTAAGGTTTTAGTAGTATAACCTGCCATTTAACATGGTAGCTATAGTAGGCATATTATAATGGTACGTATGCCGGCTAAGATTTATATTATACTTACGAAATGCTTTCACACTATGCACTAATAATAATATCAAAATAATTTTCACGTATCAAGCATGTTTGACTATCATAAGGAGAAATCTTGCCCAAGTGTGCGATTGCATTGTGTGCGTGCCGAGAGGCCTTATGGTAGTTTCATTTTTCGAAAAGCATAACGGATTTCTTTTTATAATTTGTTTTTGTTAAAACAACTATTTTTTTTACTCATACCAGTACCATGACTGGCCTGGAGTTTATTTCTCCCTTCCTAAACTCTGGGTGCCCATAATTTTCCACACAGGCAGCCTGGAGTCAGGTTATCCATGTTCTGGAGCTAGTTTAGATAGTAGATTTGGATCTGGAAGTCTTTTGGAGCTTTAGTCTTTGAAGATTTTTGGTTTGGAGCTTTGAAGTTTGGATTGAAGGTGCTTATGTTGGATTCTCACTTTTTTTTCTTTTGGAAGACTCTATCGAAGTTATTGTAGCCCCATTGTTTTTCAGCTGTTATTGTTCTATTGTTGTATCTAATATTCAGTGCTCTGATGTTGGTGGTTATTTTTTGTAATCAAATGCTGTATCCATGTGTTGTATATCAATGAAATAAGCTTTTGTTTCCGCTGTGTTGTTATTCATCTAATGTGTCATAAGCTCCAGTGAACTGGAATCCAACGCTCCGACATTCGAATATAAGTGAGGTATTGGATGTCGATTTTCAAACGCTTGATTTCGGGTCGTCAAATTTGGTATCAGAGCTAAAGGTTGAGTAAGAACTTTAGCTTTGGAGTATAACACATTAGGTGACTCATTAGAGATAGGGTTAGAAATACCCTAGAATGAGTCTATTCCCTAAGATATCTCGTCCGTATGGCCTAAATCAAGTTTTCCTACTATCTACAGATAGTAAGAATGAGCGCGAGAAGAAGATGAGGTAGGGGATGAAGAAGTACCACTACAAATGGTCAAGACCCTGCAACAACAGCAACGGAAAGAGCAGCTCTTCCTATCCATCCCCAGCCGAATCTGGAAGATTTATCGAAGCTTCTCAAGACTTGGTGGAAAACCGTTCACGGGCAAGGAGACCATTATTGAAACACAAGCCTGGATTCGATCTTGCGAAAGGATTTTAAAAGGATTGAAGTTGGAAGATGATCAAATGAGGTTGATAGCTTCTTGGCAGCTGCACGAAGAGGCTTTAGCGTAGTGGGAGACTATTACGTTAGCCGAGTCGAAGGATGAGTTTACCTGGGATCAATTCAAGGAAGTTTTTGAGCAGCGTTATATGCCGTCTGCTGGTAATACCAAGAGTTCACTGACTTAAAGCAAGGAAGTTTATCTTTTGAAGAATATTTGAACAAGTTTAATGAGTTATCTCGGTTTGGTCCTGAATTGGTGAATACCCCTCTTAAAAATAATGAGAGATTTATTAGAGGGATGAACAAGAAGTTCCATGAAAGGATGACAAGCCATGTAAAGGAATATTTTGCTGATATGATAGATATGGAATATAGATACGCTACCTTGGATAAACAAGAGAATCCGGAGGAGAAAGGAAGCGAAAGCAATTCAAATTGGAAGAAGAGGAAGTTTGGAGGAAAGAAACCGTGGCAAGGCAAAGAAAAGAAGAATAATCATGAGAACAAGGCAAAGGATGCTACTTGTTTCAACTATCTGAAGAAAGGCCATTATTCAAGTAGTTGTAAAAAGCCCAAGAAGCAAGGAAAGAAGGATCAACCTATGAAGACAAGTCAAGGAGCCAGGGAATGCTATTGTTTTCATAAGCTAGGACATATGGTTAAAGATTGCCTAGTAATGAAGCAGGCTCAAGTAGTAAAGGTGTATGCAATCAAGGACAAACCTTCAACCTTAGGAGCGGATAAAGGGAAAGGAGTTTTAGAAGGTAACCTTCTTATTTATGATAAAGTTATTAGAGTTCTTTTCGACACTGGAGCCACGCATAGCTTTATTTCCGAACAAACCATAAATGAATTAAAACTTGAACCCAAATTTATAGACGAGCCTATTTGTGTGAAGAATCCAGTTGGTGGCCCTACGAATCTTTGTTTGCATTGTAGAAAAGTTCCTATCTCGTATGCTCGTCATCAATTGCCTATCTGTCTTTTTTGTTCTCGACTTTAATGAATTTGAAATTTTACTTGGAACGAATTGGTAACCAAATATGAAGCTAAATTAGATTGTAACAATCGAACGATTTCGGTTAAAACCAAATTTCGGAATTTCATTGTGATTTCTTGTGAGGATCTGAGTCCGAAAAAGGGTAAGCTAATGTATACTTTAGGGTATCACAAATCAAGTTTGGAATCCATACCTGTTGTCCGGGAATTTTCGGATGTATTTGAAAAGGTTAAATCTTTACCTCCGCACAGGGAAATTGAATTCAGAATTGACTTGGTTCCCAATGCTCGCCATGTAGTGGATGCAAGTCGTAGGATGGCACTAAGGGAAAGAATAGAGCTAGTCAAGCAAACCCAATATTTGATGGAGAAAGGATTTATATGATCCAGTCGTTTCAGTTGGGGTTCAGCTGTTGTATTTGTTGCCAAGTCTGTTGGATCTTTGAGATAGTGCATAGATTACCGTGATCTCAATAAATTAACTCTTAAAAATAAATTTCCTTTACCCCTAATCGACGACCTGTTTGATCAATTGCATGGTGCTCGATTCTTTTCAAAGATTGATCTAGCCTAAGGATTCCATCAGTTGAGAATTGCGGAAGATTGTATCCATTTAACTGCTTTTAGGGGTCTAGATACATTCTACAAATGGTTAGTTATGTCCTACGAACCAACCAACGCTCCTGCATATTTCGTAGATTTGATGACCCGAATATTCCGAGAAGTGTTGAATAAATTCGTTCTCGTATTTGTTGAAGATATTCTGATCTATTCTAAAACTGAAGAAGAGCATGCAAAGCACTTAAGAATTGTTTTAGGAATATTAAGGAGGAACATTATATTTGCCAAATTTTCTAAATGTCATTTTTGGGTCAAGTAAGTTAGATTTTTGGGATATATTGTCATAGAAGAGGGAATTTCTGTAGACCCTGGCAAGGTTTCCGCTATTCTAGACTGGAAGCAACCCACTACTCCAAAAGTAAGTCAGAAGTTTTCTGAGATTAGCCGGATATTACAGAAAGTTTATCTAGGATTTCTCTAAGTTAGCCAGTCCATTAACTAAGCTGACTATGAGAATGCCAAATTTGATTGGACTCCGAAGTGCGAGGAAGCGTTCTAGGAATTGAAGAGAAGGTTAACCACTGCTCCTGTTCTAGCTATTATTAAGGGGAGTCAAGGTTTATCTGTGTAAACAGATGTGTGTAGTGAAGGTGTGGGTGCTGTTCTAATGCAGGAGGGTAGAATGATTGCCAGCGCGAGCAGAAATTTATGACCATATAAGAAGAACTACCCAACCCACAATCTTGAGCTTTTGGCAGTTATCTTTTCTTTGAAAATCTGGCGTTGTTATCTTTTGGGTGAAAATTTTGAATTGTTCTCAGACTATAAATCTCTGAAGTATCTCTTTGCCCAGAAGGATTTGAATATAAGGCAACAACGTTGGTTATAATTCCTAGCTTTATACAACCTGGATATTCGGTATACTCCCGGTAAAACCAATGTGGCAGTTGATGCTTTGAGTAGAAGACATGATGTTCTTGCTTATCTTGTTGTCACTCCTACTCTTCTTGAGAAGGTTGCTAGTAAGCAGAAAGAAGACAAGTTTCTTTAAGAAATTTATGGGACAATTCGTCAAGGTGAAGATTCCAGCTTTGGAATCGATAGTAGTGGAACCATATCGATAGTAGTGGAATCATAAGACTAAAAGGTAGGATGTGTGTTCCAGACATCCCATATCTCAAACGGGAAGTATTGGACGAGTGTCACAAGTGCAAGCTTAGTATCCATCCAGGGATTAACAAAATGTATCAAGATATTAAAAGGACTTTTTGGTGGAAAATAATGAAGAGAGATATATCTATTTATGTCAGTCGTTGTGCAACTTGTCAACAGATAAAGAGTGATCAGATGAAGATGGCGGGTTTATTCCAACCATTGGATGTGCCTAAATGGAAATAGGACCAAGTGTCTATGGATTTCATAGATGGTTTGCCACGAACTCGAAAGGGTAATGGGCGATTTGGGTTTTTGTGGATCGTCTGACCAAGAGTGCCCACTTTATCCCAGTGAAATCCACCCGAATGGCAGCGAGTTTGGCAGAGCTATATGTGAAAGAGATTGCTCGTCTCCATGGAATACGAAGTAGTATAGTAAGTGATCATGAACCGTTCTTCACTAGAAGATTTTGGGAGGCATTTCAAGCCGCACTAGGAACCAAGTTGAACTTCAGTACTACTTACCATCCGCAGTCTGATGGGCAAATGGAAAGAATAAATCGAATCTTGGAAGATCTTTTGCGTGCTTGTATTTTCGATTTTGGAGGTTCATGGGAGGACCATTTGCATCTGGTTGAATTTTCATATAATAATAGTTATCAAGCAAGTATTAGAATGGCTCCTTTCGAAGCATTGTATGATCGTCCTTATAGATCACCTGCGTGTTGGATCGAGTCGGGTAACAGCCGGATATGATAAGAGAAGCTTCTGAGAAGGTTGATTTCATTCGGAAGAAGTTGACTGCTTAGAGTCGATAGAAAAGTTATGCCGACCATAGGAGAAGAACTTTAGAATCCAGATTGGAGATTCAGTTTTCTTAAAGGTTTCTCAAATGTGTGGAGTGTTGAGATTTGGAAAGACTGGTAAGCTGGCACCACGATATATAGGTCCTTTTCCTATACTTGAGAGGATTGGTCCTTTGGCTTATCGAGTGTAGTTATCTAATTGGTTAGCTGGCGTGCATGATGTGTACCATGTTTCACATCTTCAGAAATATGCACATGATCCAGATCATGTTATTGAGGAGGCCGCTCAGCAGGAGTTAGAGATCACACCTAATTTGGCAGTGAAGAGAGAACCGTTGAAGATTATGATCGAGATGAAAAGCAGTTGAGAAATAAAGTTGTGAAATTGGTGAAAGTACAATGGAGTGGAGATCCAAATGATTGTACTTAGGAAACAGAGGAAAGCATGCAAAGGTCCTATCCCAAGTGTAGAGTGAATATTTCGGCTTGATTTGGTAAGCCATTTCTCTATCTCTTTATGTGTTCATATGTTCTTTGTTTGTCGCCCTGTCTTCCTAATTTCGAGGACGAAATTTTCTTAAGGGGGAATCTGTAACGATCCTGTTTTTAAATCAAAGTTAATTTAACAATTAATATAAAATTTTGGAATTTAAATTGTGAAATTAATTTGAATTTTTCCAAAACAAATAAATTTGTATTTGTTTATTTATATATCTAAATATAAATTGTAAATAGAATTTGAATTTGAAATTCAAATACAAAAATCTTAAAAATAAATGGAATTTAAAAATAATATGTATGTGATTTTTTGATTAATATATAATTAATTTCAAAATACATTTTCTTTTAAGATTATATAATAATAAACAAAGGAAATGTCTTTATAAAAATAAGAAAATATAATATAAAATTTTATTTAAAACATTTAATCATGCAAATTACAAGTGTAACATTATAATATGAAATTTTACAAGTGTAACTTAATTATAAACATGAAAATCCAAGTGTAATAATTTTAAATATGAAAATTTTCCAAAATTTTTAATTTTGTTTTATTTCTAAAAATGACAAGATCAGGCTATAAATATATCTCTACTTCTTCTTTCTCATTTTTCTTTTATTTATCAAAACAAAACCTGCAAGTTTAAAACCAGAGAAAACTAAAAGAAAATCAAAAGCTCAAACCTGTAAACCCAAACCAGTCAAACAAATTCAAGATCATCTCAAGCAAAGATTCAACTCAGTAAATCAAGATCAATTTCAAATCAGAACAACAAGCAATTCAACTCAAACAAGATTTCAAAGCAAAGCACTCCAGATCAAAACCAAAACAAGTTTACATATTTTCAAATTCAAAAACAAACTTCCAGGCTTTCTGTTTTCAAAATCCAGATGAGTAAACCTCTTTTGATATGATCTATAAACTTGATGTAGTGATTAATGGTTAAAATAAAGCTGTGATAAATGTTTGCTTGAATGAAATTATGTTTCTATATATACAAATATGTATATATATGCATGTGCATGTCTGTTGAACAGGCATATTTGCCTCTGTGTTGTTTACAGGTTTCAAAACTTATTAAAAATTTAAATTCTCTCTCTATTCTTCTTTAGGCTTTAAGGTTCAAACAAAACATGTTTGTATAATCATGTTTTATGTTTTAAAAATAATTTTAAGCATAACTAATTAAAGCATTTTCTGGAAATTGGAAAGTACAGGAAAACTCAATAAATGTTGGAATTCAACATCATGATTTCTGGTTTTAATTATATCATCTAAAACATTTTCGAAAACAATGATTTTTAAAAGTGAAAGCATGATTTTTAAGTTTGTAAATATGGAAATATCTCGAGTTGGTCATTTTTGGGTTTTTTGGAGATTCCCGGCGTTCGAAGAAAAATGGATGATCGGGATTGCTACTGGAGGTAGTGGGGCGATGGACGAACTCGCGAAAAATGATCAGGAAAATTCCTGATCATCATGGAGAACAAACGGTGTCGATCCAGGGTTTTAACTCACATTTTGCTTGTGGTCGGAATTCGAGTAACTGCATCGTCGTCAGTGGAACGGAGGTGACCGGGGCAAGGGGAATCGAAGCGTTGGTCATCGAAGAAGCTTTGGATATGTTTGCATGATCTCTGATGGACGGAGGTGGCAGTACGAGGCGATCTAGGGTGACCCAGTTTTGTACTAGTGGGTTTCATGTTGCTCGATTTCGAGTTCGGTGTCGTTTCGAGAATCTGGGTGTTCATGAGGCTCGTGTAGGTCGTCGCCGATGTGTAGAGGGTCGGAGCATTGGTCGGAGGTGGGCAGGTCACCTGTGCATGTGCATGGTGTCAAGTTTGTGTCGGTAGCTTCAGTTTTGGGAAGAAAGGTTTCGACTCGAAGTCGAACTCGGGAAGATGGGTTGTTGGCTCGAGTGAGTTTGCGTGAGATAATATATTAAGCAGGTTTAAAATTTTAAAACCAAAAACAAAGAAAAAAAGAATGGCTCGGGGAAGTCTCGGGAGATTTTGCTTTTGACCCAGGGTGACACTCGAGTTAACCACGGGTATGTGAAGTTGAGGGTTTTCAAATTTTAAAACAAATTCAAATTTAAACCTTTTAACTCAATCCTTTAAATAATTTTTTTATTTAAGTGTGGGATTAGTTTAGGGTTTGAAAGTAAATTATTTTAAAGTAATTAGGTTTAATTTATTTAATTATGTGACATTTATTATAAATTAATTCGTAAATAATTAAAATAATTTTAATGGTGTGATTAAGAAGTTAACTAAGAAGAAATGTTTCTCAATTATTAATTAACTTAAATATCTTAAGTTAATTTATGTGTTAATGTTAATTAATTCCAAGGTTCATTAAACAAAGATTTTTAATGATAATTAAGTAATTAATTATAATAATGGTTACCTTTTGATTAATTAAAGTCTTAAGTAATTAATGATTAAAGTTAATTTATGAAATTAATTTAAGGATAATTACTTAAAGAATAATTACTTAATATAAGTAATTAAGGAATAATTACGGTTAATTAATTAATTAAGGATTAATTAATTAATAATTAGGGATAATTAATCATTAATTAAGGATAATTAATGAAAGTAATTATGTGATTAATTAATTATAATTAATTAAATTGGTTTGTAATTACTTAATGTTAATTAAGCAGGTTAAGTAATTAATTTTGAGTTAATTAAATTAATTATAATCATACGATTAATTAATCTTACTTATAGACGATTAGATTATTATTGAATGCCTTGGATTGGTTGATATCTTTGATATGTGATTTGTGATACTTTGTGATATGAATTGCTGTGAATTGAGATGTGACATATTGCTATGTGATTGTGAACTTCTGAATTGAAGTAAAATTGTTGGCCTTTATAACAGCATTTGAATATCAATGCGACCGGGGGTCGGATTCCAAATGGTTATCCGAAACCCACATCGAATCTTAAAGGTGAATCTTTTGTTTAAAAGATTATAAATGGTATTTTGTTGTGACTTATGTATCCACTTGTTTTTAAAATAAGCGCTTATTATTAGGTTAAGATGGGAGAGGACATTGAGTCATAAAACCATTCCGAATAAAGATACGACAAAATGGGAGTGCATTTGAAGACGGTGGTTGAAGACCGAGTATTCTCAAGAACGAAAGGATTACCTGTCGATTGTCTCTGCACTGACTTGCTCCGGTATAGAGATCTCCATATGTGATGGGGAGTCCGGTCAGGATTGTGGATATCTAGATTTGCAAGGACTTCTTTTGAAGTGCCTTCGGTTCCATTCAGACCCAGGATGGACTTGTATGGATGTATGTCTGACGTTACACTTTGAGATGTAAAGTTGGTTTCTATCAAATACATTTCTGTTTGGTGGCGGAGAATTTATTCTCTTAGCTTAACACCCCTCTATGAGACGTACGAGCTCAGAGGTTATGTATTTGATGGTTACTAGTGATATATTCCCAATTTGGTAATGTGGCATGCTGAGTGCTGATCGTTGGTTGATCGAAGCATGGCTTTTGTGAAAAAGCATAGCTTTGTAGGACGAGACTTCATCGAACCTCACACATCGAAAATGATCGAAACAAGAAGGATGCGGCAAGGTTACGAGGGTCGCGCCCCTTAGGGTATATGCATTTCCTTCTGGATAAAAATTGGTATTCTGGTATGGAGTCTAGATACTTAACTTATGTGGTTGTTGGTTGTTGTTGTTGGGGCCTCGGATAAAGGTCGGTTACAATTGGTGGATGGCATACTCATGACAATTAGTTACCCAGGTACAGAGGTAACCCAGCCTTGCGTTGGCAGAGATCCAGTTAGGTTCTCGAGGCGTCCCTCTAGAGGCATACCCTTTTGAATAAAGGAAGTTCCTTAGCCTTGTCCATTTATTGGAAATCCAATCACTCATTACGAGCCCTTTACGGTTTTAGTTGTATAACCTGACATTTAACATGGTAGCTATAGTAGGCATACTGTGATACGTATGCTGGCTAAGATTTATATTATACTTTCAAAATGTTTTCACAATATGCACTAATAATAATATCAAAAGAATTTTCACGTATCAAGCATGTTTGACTATCATAAGGAGAAATCTCCTTCAAGTGTGCGATTGCATTGTATGTGTGTCGGGAGGCCTTATGGTAGTTTCATTTTCCAAAAAGCATAACAAATTTCTTTTTATAATTTGTTTTTTTTCAAACAACTGTTTTTGTTCACTTGTACGAGTCTCATGACCAACTCGGAGTTTATTGTTCCCTTTCTAAACTTTGGGTGCCCATAATTTTCCACACGAGTAGCCTAGAGTCAGCTTACCCGTGTTCTGGAGCTAGTTCAGATAGTAGATTTGGATCTAGAAGTCTTTTGGAGCTTTGGTCTTTGAAGCTTTTTGGTTTGGAGCTTTGAAGTTTGGATTGAAGGTGCTTATGTTGGATTCTCACTCTCTTTCTTTTGGAAGACTCTATTGAAGCTACTGTAGCCCCGTTGTTTTTCTGCTATTATTGTTCTGTTGTTATATCTTATATTCAGTGCTCTGCTGTTGGTGGTTATTTTTTGTAATCAAATGTCGTATCCATGTGTTGTATATTAATGAAATCATCTTTTGTTTCCGCTGTGTTGTTATTCATCTAATGTGTTATAAGCTCCAGCGAATTGGACTCCGACGTTTGAATCTCCGGCATTCGAAAACGAGTGAGGTATTGGATGTTGATTTTCGAACGCTTGATTCCAGGTCGTCACAAGAAGGTATATTTCTTGGATATTCGAATCGAAGCAAAGCTTATCGAGTTTTTAATAAACAAACTAATACTATCGAAGAGTCACTCCATGTATCTTTTGATGAGAACTCTAAACTTATTTCAAATACAATTAATGACAATGATTTGATTAATAATAATAAAATAAATATAATAATAAACAATTCAAGAGATGATGATGATATTGTTTATAATTCTAGAGAAAATGAAAACAATGTCAATTTAGAAAATAGAAATACTACTAATACAATAAGATCTCCTCGAAGAGTCTTACAAAATCATCCTACAGAAAATATAATTGGAGAAATAAATTCAAATGTTCAAACTAGAAATCAACTAAATTTAGTGGGTAATGTACCTTTTTTCTCTACTATAGAGCCTAAAAGTACTAAGGAAGCGCCATCTGATGAAAATTGGATTATTGCTATGCAAGAAGAACTAAATCAGTTTGAACGAAATGAAGTTTGGGAACTAGTATCCAGACCGACCGATCAGACTGTTATAGAAACTAAACGAGTTTATAAAAATAAAGCAGACGAAATAGGAAATATAAATAGAAACAAAGAGAGATTAGTAGCACAAGGATATAACCAGGAAGAAGGAATAGACTACGAAGAAACGTTTGCTCCAGTCGCTAGACTAGAAGCAATACGAATCTTATTGGCGTACGCATGTTTTAATAACTTAAAACTCTTTCAAATGGATGTTAAAAGTGCCTTTTTAAATGGCTATATTAAAGAAAACGTTTATGTTGAACAACCTCAATTATTTATTCATGAAAAATACCCAAATCATGTATATAAACTTAAGAAATCTTTATATGGTTTAAAGCAAGCACCACGTGCTTGGTATGAATGCCTTAAAAGCTATCTAATTGACTCGGGATTCGAAATAGGAAAAGTAGATCAAACTTTATTTATAAACATTCTAAAAATGATATATTGATAGTTTAAATATATGTCAACGACATTAAATTTGGCTCAACTAACAATGAATTATGTAGTGAATTTTTTGAAATAATGACTTGAGAATTTGAAATGTCCCCTATGGGAGAATTATCATATTTTCTAGGACTTCAAATAAAACAAGTTTTAAATGGAATATTCATTAATCAAGAAAAATATTGTAATAATCTTATCAAACGTTTTGGAATGGAAAAAAACACTTCTCTCAAACCAACACCTATGAGCACAACAACACATCTTGATAAAGATGAAAATGGCAAAAGTGCAGACCAAAAACTATATCATAGTATGATAGGATCGCTACTTTATCTAACAGCAAGTAGACCAGATATTATAATGAGTGTGTGCTTATGTGCACGATCTCAATCTGACCTGAAAGAATCACATTTACATGCCGCAAAACGTATACTATGCTATCTTAGTAACTCTATAAATTTTGCGTTTTTCTATCCGAAAGAGTGCTCGTTCGAATTAGTATCATACAGCGATGCGGATTCCGGAGGATCACGAACAGATAGAAAAAGTATAAGCGGTACGTTTCGCTTCATTGGTAAATCTTTAAATCATGGTTTAGCAAGAAACAAAACTGTGTCTCGCTATCAACTTGTGAAGAAGAATATATTTCTACGGCACTAGCTTGCACACCGGTAATTTATATGCAACAGACACTTAAAGATTTTGGAATCAATCTATCAAAATCAACAATTTACTACGATAATTCTAGTGCAATAAATCTATCCAAAAATCCAGTAAACCACTCAAGAACTAAACATATAGATATTATACATCATTTATTACACGATAATATAGAAAAAGAAGTGATAAATCTAGACTACATACCATCATAAAATCAATTAGCCGATATTTTTACTAAGCCTTTGTTAGAAATTACTTTTATAGAATTACGTTGTGAACTTGGCATAATGTCAATTAAAGATATATAAATAAAATACAAATTTTTGACTAAAAACTCAAAAATAATTTTTGTTTTACAAAAATTCGAAATTCTAAACATATGTGTAACATTTAACTTTATAAATATACATTACTACTTTTATAAACATTAAATTACATAAAATAAAATAAACAACAGAAAACTAACGTATTACCCTAATTCTTGGCTAAATTCAATACAAGCCACTTATTTCTACCTACTTCTCTAGACTTAGGCTATAAATAGACTCCTTTTTTTATACAATCAAACTGAAGTAAAAAAACAAAGCTTTCATTTGTTTTCCTCTCAACAACTAGATTTCAAGATGTCAACCTCTTCATCCATGGATTCTATCGAAATTCTTGCCTCAAACAATTCACCAAAGACTCTGGTTCATAAAACTTCACCATCGTCCGCATATCATACCGGATATACTCCGGATAAACAGAAAAAGAAAGAAGGCGATTGACATATCTCCAAACACGAAGCAAAAGATAGATGATCTGCACCATTATCAACAAGAATCACTAATGCTACAACGTGAAATGTACTACGAACAAAGATTAACTCCAGACGATTAGGAATCATCGAGCATATTGCTATGAAGTTCTGCAGGGCATTGTCACATCCGATTGACGAACATGCTGTTCCGCCTATTAGATGACCTTCGACTTCGTCCCCATCGCGATCACCGTTCTCACCGAATTCATGGGATCGCAATGAAGAATCGAATGCTCGTCGCAAGCAACAAAAGGGCTACAAGACGCCTAGCCCCACGAAATAAACATAGTTGTTGTTATCTTTTATTCTATTTCCAAATAATTCCAATAAATATGTATGTTTTGTTCTTCGAATAATTTACTTCTGTTTCATTCATCAATATGAAAACTAATTATAATGTTGAGTAATAAACTTACATCGTTCACATATATAATATATTAACCTTTTACTCCAAAAATAATTTCACTATAAAAAATCATCCAGATCAGTCGACTGGACCAGGGGGTCAGTCGACTGATACAGAAGTAAAAAATATTGGACGCATGGTCAGTCGACTGTCTCAGTGCCTCAGTCGACTGGACCAGAAAGATGAAAATTTCGATTTTCAGCTTCAGTCGACTGAATCACTGAGCCAGTCGACTAAATCGTAAATCTGAGTCACATTATTACTTTTACCCACCCACTGTCCTCCTTTTATCTTATACTTTACATTCCTTCACCATTCTCATCTTAGATTTCAAAATTTACCAAAATCCTAGCCTTTCAAAAAATCCATTTTTATTCTCCAAAAATTCAAATTAATGGCTCCTATACAAAAGGGACAAGCTTCTTCATCCTCTCAACCTCCGTCAAACGAGCAAATCCAAAGATGGCTATTCTATGACACCGCAACTAGGAGGTGGAGACGAATGCAAGATTCACGGATCTTCGAAGGTTCATTTGTTAAATTTTCTGATTTCTCTCCATACCATATCCAAGAGTTAGCTCGTAGGAGCAATTTGGAATCTTTATTCAACATTGATGATAACAAACACAAAATCAATCAAATAATGGTGAAACTACTCTATGCAAATCTAAACTTGGTTCACCAAACCGTTCAAAATCAACAAGATTGTGTATGTAGTCTAGTGTGTGGAAAACCCGTCTTTTCTCCTTAGATCGCATGGCTCATATTTTGCAATTAGAAAATGATGGTATGGAATTGCCAATATTGATTGTGACTTAGTTGTTCGTGATAATATAAGTCATTTGTTTTTAGTAGACTACATGTATCAACTCAAATCCATGTCTCTACGACCAAAAGCAAGAATTATACATCGCGTTCTAATGAAAATCATAACTCCAAGAACCGGGAGTTATGAACTTGTCTACGAACATAAATTAGAGCTTTATACGCTGTTTTCGGGAACATTAAAATCAACTGGCTACGATTGATTCTTGACGAATTCTTAAGCATAAACAATAGTAGAATGCATGTAATCTACTATGGTGAATATATTATGCGACTTCTAAAGGCTTGTGAGATTCCGGAATCAGACTCGCCAATTTCTACCATTGGATGTTTAAATTCTCGCACATTGGCGTTAATGAAGCTACCAGTTGCTCGACCACCTCCTATCATATCTTTCGAAGAACGGACTCAACGGAAATTATCTCAACACCAACCGCAACAACATGGCGAACCATCTCAAGGCCCATCTCGTCAAAGATCAACTCGTCATCGACAAGATGAAATTTTGGTTCCAAATCCGGGCCTTCAACCACGTGAGTTAATTTTTGTAATATGTCGTATTCAACAAATTCTTCAATCCAATATCACCAAAGCTGACAAGAAGCTTGATAAGGTTAAAGGGTTTTTTTATGAAATTATAGCAAGCTATTTCATGTTCTTCCAGGACTTCCATGGCTACTTTAGGCGATCCGGGTAGGCAACCTGTCTTCACTTGGTCTTCATCTTCCGATTATCAAGCAAGTAGTAGTGACGATGATGGAGATGGAGGCGATAGTGGTGGTCAGACATCACATAGTGGTAGGGGTAAGCAACCAATGGCTTAAGATGTTTTTCTTTTTATTAAAACATTAGTATTCTTTTCGTATGGCTTGTATTAAATGGCCACTCTATTTATATTATTTGAACACTCTTGTTTATGGAAGTTTAATGTATGAATGATTGTTTTCTTCGTATTATCTATGACATTATAACTTCATATTACTTATTCCTTTTTGTCGATGACAAAGGGGGAGAAATATTATTTCTAACATTAAGAATACAGGATACAAAGCGTCAATAATTCAGGGAGAGTAAGTATTTATGTTATATATATACAGTCAAAATCTATATCTATTTACAGGTTGTCATCAATAAAAAGGGGAGAATGTTGAGACTTGATTTTGATTCATGACATGAAGCTATCACAACGACATACAGATTTGACGACTGCTACGACATAAAGAGTATATATACTACAAGGAGATAAGACTTTAAAACCGGCGCATCAATTATATTTTGCTTTTTAAGTCTTAGGTCAATATTGTCAAAATCTCTCCTCGGTTACGTATATATTATCTTATACATTTAATCATTCTATTTCCCAAATATTTATACAAATATAAGCATATAATTAAATTATAAAAGTGTTTTAAAGCTATAGAAATTAATATACCTATGTAAACTGTGCATATTGCATAGATTTCACCAGGTCAGTCGACTGACCCAGAGGCTCGGTCGACTGACACTGTAAAATTTGTGCAACATGCACAGGTACATAGATATATGAATTTAAATTTAAAAATTATTTTGAATATTCAGTCGACTAACCCAAAGGCTATGTTGACTGAATTTCTACAACAGCTACTTCTCGAAAAGACACGACTTTTGGTAAAGAGATACAAACCTCTACGAAAAGATTTAGATGGAACACTTTAATCGAAACTCTTCACCAATCGTCGCTGCTTTCTAACCTTTATAAATACAAACTCCAACTTGATTCCAAATCACTCAATTACAATCGAATATTCTTATCTTTCTAATCTATCTCTCTTGAATCTATTTACTATAATACTTTCAATTATTCTGCATTAAAGCAATACTATATCTTTCTATTCTTCATATACTTCAAATATATATATTTATACTCGAGGAGAAGATTATAGGAAGGGTGTACTACAAGTGAAAAATCCATGTTATTTAAAACGCACAAAGTCAAAACTATTTTCGTATTTTTTGAAGTCATGTTCTGCTGCTCAGGCAAGTGAAGTCCTCTTCGGCTGCTCAGGTGAAATCATGTTCTGCTGCTCAGGTCCCTGTTCAGCTGCTCAGGGATTGTATAGACCTGTTCCTCTGCGTTAAGTGAGGGTTGCCGTTTTAGTGAAATTCCAGAAGGATTCTAGGACTGGACGTAGGACGGTGCTCCAAACCAGTATAAAAATCGCCGGTGTCATTTTACTATACTGCTTTTTATATTCCGCACTATTTACAGTATTGCTATCATCACTATACTCTGTATTATCATATATCCATATTACATGATCCATATCACACTTTCAGATTAATATATATATTTAGTCGACTGGTGATCTAAAGTATGTAAGATATAAATTTTAGTTTTTATAAATCAGTTGAATAATTCTAAGTGCATAGTTATCTAGGTCATATTTCAAGATTCTCTACCCACATTCTTGATTGCCAATGCAGCCTAGTACTCTAGGCCATTAGTATAGACAAACTTGACACACAATGCATTTGGGTTCGAATCTCGGTTGACGTAGAAATCTTATAAGTTTCCAAGTTCTGGAAAAGTTTAGATTTTTGATTTTGTGATACTTTTGTTTTTCAAATTTTTACAAAAGAAACAAATCGTTATTTTTTAAAATTTATCCCCCCACCCTAATATGTGGCGTAAGTAAAAAAAATGTGTTTGGTACCCACTTCTTATGTTAAGATCCAAGGGTTAGGTCGAAGGTAACCATATCCAAGAGGGTTTGGTAAGACAATTTCGGCTAAAAAGTTATCTATGTGTTTCTATCTAATCAAATTATGGTTTTTTTGGAATCCAAATCTTAGTAGTCTTCTTATTTCTATTTTTTGTTGAATATTTTCAGATTTCTTAAAGTTGGTATACAGTGAAGCATACTTATTGACTTTTTTTTTATTTGAGCTCTTTAATAAATTGAAACCTAAACTATTTTTATTGAAAGCTGGTTTTGAAAAACTTATTAAAAAGTCCAACTTTCTTTTCCTTCGTTAAATGTTGAACTATTAGTGAATAGATCTTCTACTTTAGTTTCCAAAGTAATTTTGTCATTTAATAAAATATTATTGTTGTTCTCTAGCTCTTTTATTTTAATTTTAAAAGAATTTATAGTCTTCCTTAAAACATAATTTTCATTAGTTATATTGAATTTTTATTTTGAAATTCATGTATTTTATAAGTAAATTCAGAATTTCTTTATACATTTCTTAAATTTTGTAATTTCAAAATTTCTACTTCCAAATAACCTTTTCATCTTCAAGCATATCAATTTTAAGTTCTAATCTACCTATCTTTACCGGACATTCTTTATGATTTTTTCTTAAGGCCCTATATTTTTCATCTAATTCTGAAACTATTTCTACCATATCTTGAAATGATAAATTAGAATCTACCTCATCATTATTTGTCATGAAGCATATGTTTGCTTGTTCTCCATCGCTATCTCTGTCAATAGAAGATGAATCATCCCATATTACTTGAAATGTTGGCTGGCTTTTCTTTGATGGATTCTCAATTTTGTACTTTTTTTGAAGCTCTTCTTTGTTTAATTCGGGATAGTCTTTCTTTATGTTTCTAAGTCTTTCGCATTAATAGCATTTGAAGGAAGAGTTGCCCTCAAGTTTGTTGAAATTCTACTTTTGAATCATCTTGTTGAATTTCCTGAATTTTTGTAATTCTCGGCAAAAAACGCTGCATCTTCTTTGTCAAGCTTCGAGTCATCATTATTGTTAACCTAAAATGCAATACTATGATTTTCTTGGGCTAGGTCTTTTCTATCTTGTAGGTTAGCTTCATACGACATTAAATTACCAATTAATTTTTCTACTTTAAGTGCATAAATATCATTAGCTTCTTCTATAGTGAGTACTTTTCTTTCCCACTCATCAGTAAAAGAATTTAAGATACGCGATACTATATCAAAATAGATAATGTAACTCCTAATGACATGAGATCATGTTAAATGGTTTGAAACATAGAGTACATTTCGTCAATACTTTCATTAGTTTTCATTTTAAATGATTGAAACTGATTTTTCAAAATATTGATTTTAGTTTAGTTGTACTTTCATGTGTGACTTATAGCATGCGCCATATATCATAAGAAGTTTTACATGCCATAACTTATTGAATTTTAGATGAGAAGAGAGAATATGACGAATAACTAATTTTACTGCATATTTTTCCTCTGATTCTACGAGCTCTTTGTACATAATTATATATAGCTTAATTCTACAAGCCGTTGCTTATTTCTTTAATTATAATTCTACTAACTGTTGCTTGTTTCTCAAACTATAATTCTACTAGCCGTTGCTTACTTCCTAAATTATGATTGCCTAATTACACCATAATTACAATAAAATATCAAGTATAGCTAACAACTATAAAATGGATGCTAGCCTTTTATTTATTTCCTGTTTTCAACCTAAATGAAATATTATGAGCCTATCATTCCTATTTCTCAACACACACCCTCAAGTTAGGGTCGAATGAATTTATAGAACCTAACTTGTCAAGTATGTTCAGATGGTTGGTCTTGTCGAGTGCTTTTGTGAAAATATCTTTCAGTTGCTCTTTGTTTTTGACAAATGGAATTTCTATTTCCCCAATTACACTTTTTCTCTAATAAAGTGACGATCTACATCTATATGTTTTGTCTTCTCATGGAAGACATGATTAGATGCAATATGACATGTAGCTTGATTATCACAGTACATTTGCATTGGCTTTGTATGCTCTATCTTCATGTCACTAAGTAATTGCTTAATCTAGACAAGTTCGCTTGTTGTGGATGTCATTGCTCAATATTCTGCTTTGCACTTGATATAGCTACAACATTCTACTTTTTACTTTTTCAAGTGACCAAGTTACCACTTCCAAATGTACAAAACCCTATGGTTGATTTTTTTTCATAGCTTCCGGCCTAATCTGCATCAGAAAAACCAGCCACATCATTAGAATTGTTTTTCTTCATCCAAATTCCTTGACCCAGAGTATCTTTAAGATATCTTAATATCCTATCAATATCACTCAAGTGATTGGTACATGGAGCATGCATAAATTGACTTATAACACAACTGCAAAGGCAATATCAGGTCTAGTTACTATAAGATAAATTAGTTTGCCTTCTATCCTTTGATATTGTCCTATGTCAAATAATGGCTCGCCATCTTCAACTCTAAATTTTATATTCGTCTCCATAGGAGTATTAGCTGGTTTTGCTCCTAATGTACTAGTCTTTTTAATAGATCAAGGACATACTTTCTTTGGGATAGAAATAATCCTTTACTTAAGTGGACTATTTCTATTCTAAAAAAATATGAAAGTTTTTCAAGGTCTTTGATGTCAAATTCCTTTTTTAAATATTGTTTAACCCTTTCAATTGTTTACAGTGATGATAATGTCATCAACATAAACCAGAATAATATTAGTGGTATTGTATGAGTGTTTGATGAATATAGAGGAATTAACGGTGCTTTTAAAATAAATATTTAATAGAGAAAAGCTAAGCTTGGTATATCATGCGCTTGGGGATTGCTTAGACCATAAATTGACTATTTTAGTTTACACACTAGTTATGAGTTTGTCTCACTTTTCTAGCTCGAAGGAAGAATCACGTAGACTTCCTCTTCTAAATTTCCTTGAAGGAATGCATTTTTTCAATCCACTTGTAACAAATTCCGTCCCAAGTTAGTGGCCACTGACAGCAAAATTCTAACCGTATTCATTTTTGCTACTGGTGCAAAAGTCTCTTGGTAGTCAATACCATACGTTTGGGTAAATCCCTTGGCCACTTACCTAGCTTTGTACCTTTCAATAACACCATCACTATTGTATTTGATTTGTATATCCATTTGCAACTTATGGGTTTCTTTTGGTAAATTAATAATATCCCATCTGTCATTTTTTTCTAAGGCTTATAGTTCTTCGTTCGTAGCCTTATGCCGAATTGGGCTTTGATTAGCTTTACTAAAGTTGGTGGTTCCATTTGGTTAGTGATGTTACTTAAGTAGGCTCGATATGAAGGGGATACCCTATTATATGAAATAAAATCTTGTACTGCATACATCACCTATTGGAATACATAATCTCTTAATTTCACGGGAGGTCGAGTTTGTCTTGTAGATCTTTTATGGTATTTTCTTCTTGAGCTGGTTCTTCATGAGTTATTTCTTCACTTGATTCGTTTATCTCTTCTTCTCCCCCAGAACGAATTGAACTTATTTCTTCGATTTGTTCTTCATTTTTTTTTATCAACATGTTTCTGATTTTGTATGATCATATGGATGACCAAATCTCCAATGCAACAATTTATCACGATCTACTAAATTCAATGGTTTTACCCGGTTGTTTGATCCAGTAACGAGTCGCTCGGCACAAGGCCTCGTTCAGCACACATGAGTCGCTCGGCACAAGGACTCATTTGGCACAGACGAATCGCTCGGCACGAAGCCGCGTTCGGCACAGATGCGTCGCTCGGCACAGGAGCCTCGCTTGGCACCTCCCCTCGTTCGAAACAAGAGCCTCGCTCGGCCCAAGTGTCGTTCGGCTAGATCATGTCGCGTGGTATAATGCCTCGCTTGCCATTTCCCCTCGTTCGACATAGAGCCTCGCCCGGCATCTCCCCTCGTTCGGCATAAGAGCCTTGCTTGGCATCTTCCCTCGTTCGGCATAAGCATGCCGCTCGGCATAAATACCTCACTCGGCAACTGCCATTCGGCATCAATGGCTCAGTGCATACTAAAGGAGTTAACAAATTGTCAGGCCAACAACAAACCAAGGGCATTCGATGGAACTTTACCAAGAGTCACTTGATGATTGTTGCAGACAGTTCTCGACCAGCATCCCTCGCTCGGCAACTGCCGTTCGACATCCCTCGCTCGGCAACTGCCGTTCGGCATCCTTGGCTCGACACACAGAAGCAACCTACTATGGGATGAAGTGCCTTACCCTTGGGCCTGCAAAGGAAGTCTGGCCTATCTTCGCCTATAAATATAGGGGCAGGTGCACAGTGAAAGGGATCTTTTTTCGAGAACACTGGGGAGACTCTGCCATTTTGAAAACTCATCTATTTTTGATTCAAACTTGTAATAAAGTCATTGGTGTATGGATTGTATCTGTATTCAATAGATTGAAAAAGCAATAAAGATTAAAACTCAAAGTAGACGTAGGAAGTTATGCCGAACCACTATAAATCCGGTGTTCTTGTTTTTGCAGTTAATTTAGCATACAGTCCTCTGTTTTAATTTACTTTCTTCATTAATCTCTCTACATAATCTTTCTCAAGGGTGTTAGTGACCAATTCTAGTGCTAACAAATGGCACAAAACATTTATTGGTGCTTTCATCAAGATAATAGAAGCCATTTTCTAGACATCCCTCAATCATCTTCTTCGATGATTCTCGGTCCTGAAAGGTCACTTTATATGGTGAGAATACAACATTGCAATTCAATTCAAGGGTTATTTCACCAATTGATAATAAATTTCAATTAAAATATGGTAAATATAAAATATGTTTCACATCTTTTGCAAAAAACATTGTTGTACCAAAACCATAAATTTGGACTTTATCTCCATTAGCAATCTTTACATGTAGAGGGTCTTTATTTTATTTAACATTGGTTAATTTATTTTTGTCCCATATCATGTGATCAGTAGCACCTGAGTCAATTATCCATTTATTTGTATTTTGATGCATTTTTGCAATTTCAAAATTGCTGCTGGCTTCCAACGAATTAAAAATAGCATTAGAGTGTACAAAACTTGAATTTTGTTGCTGTAGCAAACTGTTCAATTGAGTTAGCAGTTGATTCAGTTGCACCGTTTGAGTCACAGAAGAACCTACTAAATTGGAGGTATTATTAGTACATTGAGCCGATTTAGATCCATCCCTTTGTACCTCTGCTCCTTTGCTCTCCTTTTTTTGCACCGCCTCAATTACCTTCTCTATAACCCTTCTCCCTGATGAGTCGAAGGTAGGGATGGAGGAACCAATAGTCATCGTGGTTTTTCCCTACTTTCTTGCAGTGGTTACATTGCTCAATGCTCGAAGCTCCCTTCCTTCTTGTGGTGTCACTGAAACTAAGGTTTGAGTGTTTTACCTAAAATGCCTTGTTCTTTTGATTTTCCAACTGTCGTGGGTTCATGAGTGCCCATCAAGATTACTCTTGCTCAGTTCTTGCCACTATATCTTCAAAACTTGGCATCTTAGCTGATGCCAAGACTTGAGACCTGATTGATTCATAGCTTGGATCAAGAGCCCCTAGGTAGGTGAAGATTAATTATTGTTCAGGTCTTTTTTGGATTTAAACTGGGTCTATTTTTGGTGGGAGATAGACATTGAGCTCTCCCAATTTGACATAATTTTGGTTATTAGTTCGTTATTGCTTTGGGTACTCTATTTAATTCTGACAAGCTCTTGTTTAAGGATAAAGATATGACAAAAAAAATTGGTGGACATACCTTCTTTTGGCTTTATCCCAAACCTCCTATGATGTGCTGGAGTATAGAGTACATTTGAAATTTGGGGTTCCATTGTGCTGAGAAGCCATGACATGATTCATTGGTCAGTTGTCTCCCATTCTTCTATTTTTGCTTTCTCTTAGAGAGTTGGCTAATTTGGCTCTGCTGCTTTGGGTTTCTCCTAGTGATAAAGATTAATTTTCCTTTATCATCGAAACCAATCGATACTGATCTTAACTAAGGAATGTAATTTTTGTTGCCATTGAGAATGATATTTGTGAGTTTAGTGTTGTCGGATTGAGACATGTTGAACTCACGGTAGTTATTTGATATCTGTAGCAATTGATGTTGTTGTGAAATTTTTAATCAGGATTTGACCTTCTCCGACACTGTATTGAATTTCAAAGGAAAAGAGAGAATATGATGAACAATTAATTTTATTGCAAATTTTCCCCTTGATTCTACAAGCTCTTTGTACATAATTATATATAGCTTAATTCTACTAGCCTTTGTTTATTTCCTAAATTATGATTGCCTAATTATACCATAATTACAACAAAGTACCAAGTATAGCTAACAACTATAAAATGGATGCTAGCCTTTTATTTGTTTCTTGTTTTCAGCCTAGGTGAAATAATCTGAGGATATTATTCCTATTTCTCAACATAGTATAGAAAATTCATTTTTTTCTAGTAAGCAGTAGAGAACATTCATAGCTTTTGAATTGTTAGAAGCAGCGGTTTTTTGAGCATTCATCCAAGTAAGCAGCAAGGACATATTGAGTTTGAGTTGCTTGCCAGACATTGAAACTGTTAGCTTCCATATACGCTTTCACACGCATAGACTAGTATGCATAGTTAGAACCAGTTAATAATGGACCGTCCTTCTAGAAATGTCCTATAATTCAAGTTGGCTGTAATAGATTAATTTTTCAAAATGTTGTTATGATTTTTAAAATCCAAACTTTGATAGCAAATGAAAGTTCTAGCAGATCTTATATGGCTAAGATAAATAAGATAATGAACTGCTTAACTAATATCAAAGTATGACAAACGCGGTAAATAAGCACACTCGAGTTTTTATACTGGTTCAGAACACCTCTCCTTCATCAAGTCCCTAAGCATCTCTAAGGTATTTTCTTGGTAAAATCTTCATTTCACCTAGAGAAATAGATTTACAAACTTTACATGAGCAACCGTGCAAGTCTTCAAATAAAAGCAAGTTGTTTCTGACAATTGACTAGTCTTCGTACACTGATGTTTTCTTTTAATACACCCTTCCTATAGTCTCCTCAAGTGATATGAAAATGAATGCACTAAGAGTAAGGAAGTATGATCATAAAACAATAGATTTTGGAGCTTAAAGTGATCTTTGTAATGAGAGTAAGTATACAAACGATACGAATCTTGAAATAGAGATTTTGGGAGAAGAGTTGACTAGCTATAAATGAAAACAGTCGATCTCTATATATAGGTGTGAAGAGAAGTAATCTAGAAGGCATAACTCTTCATACAAAAGTTATAGCCTTTCAGAGAAGATGCAACCTATTGATAGAGTTTGGGGTATGCCCTAGGGGAAATTATGTAAGTTGTAACATATATCTTACTCGTTAATTAATCTGGCTAGAAACAAAGGGGTTTCCTTTTTATTATATACTTGATATAATATAGTTATATTAATTAATTAAAAGTATATTTAATAGAAAATCCATAAATGGTATGTTTTGTGATAGTAGTGACAAAGTGTTGTAAACGTGAGTAAATTATCATAATAAAAATAAATATACCATTTTAAATGTTTATAGTCAAGATGCAACGAGACGGGATATGGATGTATCCATTGAGACCAGAATACGTAACGCTCTACAAATGTTGGGTAGTGTATTACTCATAACTGCTGGAGGCACCTAAGGGTTACGTACTAATAGCTATTGGAATGACTCATTCGATGGGATTCTATTAGTTAATATAACTAAGGTCAAACGGAAAATATCGATGTAATAATTTACATAGTTCTTTCGACTTGAGAATACTGTAAATCTTCAATATGAAAGCTCCACTTTGATTATAGTCAAATCATGGCACGGCGTCCATTAAGCGACTATAGTTGGGTCAAGTGGAAGTATTGAAAGTGAAGCACTATTCAAGAGAGGATACGTCTCTTCAGTTATATGGGGTTAGTATCACGTTCAACTCAAGTCAATCCAAAGTCAAAGTCTCTTGCTAGAGTAGTTCAGTTAATAATAATTATTATTATTGAACCAAGGACTTTGTGTTTGGACTATAGAGTTGAATGTGGACGATGTTGGAATTTTTGACCATTACAATTTCGATAAGTCCAAAGTGATATAGTTTTGACGAAGAGTTGGTGTAAATAATTGTCATGAGTGGGTAATACTTATTAAATTAAAATAAGACTTTTATGAAAATGAGTAAGTGATAAATTTGGCCACAATGTCACACCGTCTGCTAAGTGAAGTATGAACGTTAATGTTCGAATAGTTCGACGTTAATCGCTGATTGAATTTACATCCAAGAGTCACACAACCAAATAGATGAATTCCCTTCAAGCTGAATTATTTAATTAGTTTATAATTATTATAAATCGATTAAATTAATATATATATATATACACATGTATGAAATATTAATTATAAAATCTGGATACTATTTGAGAAATAAATTTGTTTATTGTATTTATAAAAAGTTATAAACATGTTGATCGAAATGAGATATGGACAACAAATTTAGTTGAATATAATTATGTATATTTAAATTAGGTTAAATAGACTCACAACCCATGAAATTTAGAGTTGAAAGTCATTGATTTTTATAGAGGAAGGGGCAGCCATTATGCATGAGAATAGGGTTTTGAGATGTGTGGTTAAGATCATTATTTGCTCTTATATCCTACTCATATAAAAGCTAATCTCAAAATCTTAGTCCAATGCTAATTCATTTTTGAGCTACCACATTCCTCTTGTTCCTCCTTATTTTAATGGAAGCAACTCTCCTCTAAAATCATCCAAAAATTCTCAAATCCAATTTAAATTAAAAAAATTATAGTAGAATGTCTCCAATCAACCTGATGGATTGGCAATTGTTCTTAAAAGAGAATTCATTGTTCAACCTGGACTCAAAGGCTTCATTAAGAGGTGAACTTTTATTTATTATTATTGTTTTGATTTCAAGTTTATCATATGAATGTTAATTTACATTCAAATCACTTATTTGTCTGTTTATTGTTTAAATTAAGTGAGATTTTTGTGGGTACATGTGTTTATTACAATTGAACTGGTTATGTGCTAGTTGTGGTGTTTTGTTTATTAATTTATCATTCAATTTTTTTCTAATTTTTTTTATTTTGATTTGTATTAGAATATATAAATAGATCTAGATTAAATGTATACAGATTTGCAAATTGTCTATATGTATAGCTGTATTTGTGTCTGTATCTTGTATATATTTAATCTAAAAAAAATTCTTATCATGTTCTATACCTATTGTAAATCAGAAAATATAAAATTATTTTATTAAATATGTATATACATTTATTATTATTATGTAATGATTTTGTGAATTATTTATAATGTATAAAATAATTAATGGTTCAAAATTTCAATTATATATTTATTCTATTTTCTACACCATGTAAGATGCTTACTGAAAAATTCTAAGGTTTTTTAAACTTAATATATTATTTTTTAAAAATTATTTACATTCTGACTACAATCAATTATTTAATAAAAAATATACGCTCAATCAATAAAATTATGGAAATTTATCATAAGCATTAGATCTTCCACAGATACTACATAAAAAATTATATTTTTAAAACTTAATTTAATATTTTTTTATAATTAATTTATTTTTGAACTGTAATTAACTATTTGATTAAAAATATAATTTCAGTTGAGAAAATTCTATAAAATATTCTAAGCCCAAAATATGTCTCAACTACCTTTAGAAAAAGTTTTAGAGTTTTTCAACTTTATTTAAAATATTTTAGAATTAATTTAATTAAGAACTATTATCAACTATAAATATTATTTTAACTTAAAACATCCATAAATTAATATTAAGCCCAAATATGTTTTCATATTTTCTAAAGAGGGAATTAGACACAAGGACAAACTTTGGAAAAAAAATTGGCTGAAGAACACTAGGTTTTATTTTTGGACTGAAGGACAAACTTTGAAAGAAAATTAAACTAAAGGACAATGTTAATTATAACTAGCATTATATTCAGTTTTTATACTATACAAAATGCTATTTATAACTAACATTATATTCAGTTTTACACTGTACAAAATGCTAGCTATATCCAACATTTTCCTTTAGCCTATTTTTTTTTCAAAGTTTGTCCTTCATCCTAAAAATGAAACCATTATCTTTCAGCTTAATTTTTTTCAAAGTTTGTCCTTGTGCCTAGTTTCCTCTTTTCTAAAATTATAAAAGTTGTATTTTTGTGATGTGATTATTTTACACTAATTTATTATGATAGAAACTATTTTATTCAATGATATATTATACAAGTACATATTTAAACAAATTACAGTGCACACAAAATAAGCTTATGTGTATGTTGCAATATAAATCCCAGCATTTATATACGGGCACATTCTACCCTTCACATATTATGATATTACACATGCACATACATATGTGTGTACGTATGTATATGTGTGTACGTATGGTTCATACATACATACACACACACACACACACACACACACACACACACACACATATATATATATATATATGCACGCACGCACATACATACTTATATATAAATAAATAAAACAAAATTAAATAAATCTCAAACTACAATTTGTACAGTTAGAATACATATATAGACATAGTAATAAATCTTGTCATGAATAAAATATTAATTAATGATATTTAAGATAGCAATCAATTCAAATTAAAGAGAGAAAATAAAAGGTTTATCTCTCTATTTGATGCAATTAATACTCTCATAAATGAAATGTTTCATTCCCTATGCATTTACTAAATGTTAGGTGTATTTGATACACTATACGTTTGAAATTAAAAAGTTCCCTTTAACTAATTTAAATAAAATAATTAATTTTATTTAAAACAAATTTAGAAATATTCTAAACAAATTAGGCTTCATATGCCCAAATAAGATCCAATAGGGTAAAAAAATTTGAAATTCACTTATTTCTTCCACTATGGGCTTGCCCAATTCCTTCAATGGTATAGTAACCCAATAGCTTATGCAGCCTAAATTAGTCATATTATGGCTAACTAATTAAGCTTGCCCACTTAGTACGGTGTCCAGAAGATAATGTCTAGGCTTGGAATTGGGTATCAAGTGCTTTGTTCTACCTAGTTACCCGCCTAACCTGAAAGGTGATGTGAGCCCCAAAGGTTGCCCCTAATAAAAAAGGCTCAACTTGAATTGAGCTTTGGGATAATTTTCAAAATGTTTTGAAAATTAAAGTTAAACTTTTTTAATTTAACTGCTAAATTTAAAATAAAATATGTTTATTATAAAAGTTATAATATTGCATAATTTTTCAAAATGTTTGAAAAATAATTCACATCAATTTTAAATTTTAAATTTATTAATAAGATTAATAACAGTAAACCAATTAAATAAGTTAATTAGTTGATGAACATGTGCATGTAATATATTTTGAAATATAGGTTATGTTGTTTTTAAATTGTTTAAAATAACATAAGTATACATGTATGTATATGAACTAAAATTTGAAATTAATATAATTTAATTAAAATAGTTTAATGAAATAAATTAATTAAAGGTTAATTAATTAAAACACACACACACACACATATATATATATAAGATATATATGTTATACAATAAAGGTTAGGTTATAGTAGATATGTCCAATATAAAAGTTATATTGGAATACTAATATAAAATTAATTAAAGAGTTAATTAATTAAATTAATTAAATAAGATTTAGTTAATGTAATATTATACATAGACTATTGTATAAGTAATATGAAATATAAAAGTTATATAATAATAAAACTTATATAATATGGATGTATAATTAAAGGTGGAACATTAAAGAAACCCTTAATAGACTTAACAAGTAAATACATAAGTGTGTGTACATATTACTGTGATTTAAGATGTGTCTGACACATGAATCATGAGAGTATTTAATAAGAAATACATTATTTCATTAGCCGATATCGCTCGATATAAAAATTAACAATTGATTATTGGAATGTTTGATACTTAATGCAAGTATACCTACCAATAGAAATGTTTATCAATTGTACATTTAATATGATTGATAAAATATTTATCAATTGAGATATAAAAATGAAATAAAGATTAACAAATAGAAATATCACATATACCTACCTATAAAAGATTATTTCATATTAACGTTTAAATACCCATGCAAGTGCATGATATTACAACTACTAAATACATTCATATTTTGGTCACTTATGCATTTATTTGGTCTAGAACCATGTATTACATTCTATGAGTTTCGAACTCTAAAAGAAATATAAGACTATGGATATTTCATCCATATAAAATCACATATAAATGTTACATGGTGAATGTTTAGAGTTTGTAATATAAAATATTTCGATGAAATTAGTTCATCCAAAAATTCAATTAAACCTTAATGCAAGATCTAGTATTAAATTTAATTAATTGCAAAAGGATTATACTGTGTTACCTATAACACTAGACTAAAACTACAATATAAATTCAAGAACTCGAGCACTGAAATGACAGTTTAATCAGTTTACGCAAGCACGACATATTTGATATTCTTAAAAGTTAAGGATAATCGAATGCGCTTTTGTAAAGGGTTCATTAGGATAGTGTAACGACCCATAAAATTTTAATAATTTTTAATAAATTAATAGGTAGAGAATAAAACGTATAAATTAATAGGTAGGAATAAATAATATAAATTAAAAGGATCTGCAACATCGTAGTTGTAAATTATGAATGTTATTGTTTATAATCATACATGTAACTCTAATGATACGATTTTAATAACAAATTCCGTGTACAAGATATGGATTACATAATAGTATTTTCTTAATATCCTTAGCTTTCAACAATAATTAATTAGCGACCTTAATCTTAATAGGATTTGAAAATCATCAACCTTCGGATAAGTCAAATGATATTCTAAATGTTAATAATAATCTTGAAAAAAAACTTTATCAGAAGAACATTTTAAGTACACATAAATTTTTATGGGATTATGTTAATATGTATTCAGTAGGCATATGCTAACAACCGCTCAAACAAGAAATAATCACTAATACACAGTGTAAATTGTTAAAAAATCAAACTATCTATATTTATCACGCAAAAATGCAAAATCATAAAGGTTATTAGTGAAATTATGCAAATCTTAACATGTGCGTAGAGGGTACATGCTGATTTTTCCAATTTTGTGCATTACACTAAGAATTATTGGATCCTTTTCGTTGTTAATTTGCTACCATTTCATGACTTTGACCACCACCTTAATTTGTTGAATGCCACGAATGCCAAAATGATGAATGATGTTGCAAGTCAGAAGAAAATACATGATCCTATATGCGTTTCTTTTTTTAACATGGGTGTCCGACATGATTGATGCTAGTTAACGTTAAATGACATTAGATGCCAACAATATTATTATGCATTTTCATTATCTTAATTCTCTTATCAATTAACCTCTCCACTTTTCTTTCCAATCTGATTTATAACCTGCCTATTTACTTTTCTTACCATATTTATTATTTAGAATCTAGCCGTTTCATAATTCCCTTTTCAGCATTTGATGTGTCTTCTCTAAATCTAAGCGGAAAATCTGGCTTACCCCTTTTATTCATTTACATTTTCTTCTGTTTCAAATTTCATCGTGACTGACACGCAACCTTACTTTAATCACTGCGTCAATCAAGCATCCATCTATTAATTTTCATTTATTTTATATTTATTGCCAACTTTATAAATATGAAAGATCACTTGCTTCCCTTGTCTCCCTGATTTCACGTCTCTGTGCCTATCCTTTTGAGTTTCTTATTTTTATATTCTATTATTAGCCTAAACGTGCATTTTGACTGTTGCCATCCCCGTATTTATTTCTTTCCTTTTTGAAATTAAAACGTATACGTTTTACATTTATTTATTTCTAAACCATTCATTGCCTTACCTTTATCAATCCATTCTCTTCTTATTTGCTTTAACTTCTTTGTTGAATCAACGCATGAATGTTGATATTTCATTTATTATTCCCTTTTATATTATATTTTTCTCTGTAGCTTTACACTACCTCTCTCTTCATATATTTCATTGTTGCCTGCTCCTTCTTCATTTTCGAGATCCACTCCCCACCATTGCTTACTTTTCCTCCTCCCAAATTTTTCCATGGCCTACGCCAAATATAAAAAAAATAATTGCACGACGTATATACCCATCGCATGAAGCTATCTCTGCCCCTCTTCCCTTCCCGCCGCCTACAACCCTCAACCTCCACTCATGTTTTTCCTACAAGTGCCTGCTTACTTTCTTTCCTAAATAAGAAGGTATATTTATTGTTTAAAAATTTTCTTATAAATGTTCAAAAGGATTTGAGAAAAGTTTGCATTATTTTGTACAGATCTTGTTATATGTGGAAGTAAATAAGTTATGAAGCTATAAAGGTTTACCTATACAAGATTTATATATATATAAGAGTGTTATATAAATGAATTTTATACTATGCGTTAACTAAATACATTGTTATTTATATGATCTAGTTTTTGAATATATGTTTGAAACGTTTTGATTTTTTATATATACAAATATTTTATTTTATACATATATTTTGTTATATATAAAGGTTTTATAAAAAATATAAAAGAAAAAGAAAAAAAGGAGTAAGTTAACAATGTATTATAAAGAATATTCTTTATCTACACATATATGTGCATAAGTTTGTTTGATTTCCTGCTGGATATTTTAGAAAGGAAAGTAATAAACTATAATAATTATATATATACATAAGTATTCATTTCAAAAGATATTATATATATGTGTGTTGATCTTTAATATATGTGTTTTATGTTAGAACATTGATTTTTTTAACTATACACATATATTATTTTAATATTGGTTCAAAATGAATATTTATTACATGGAAACGACAACCATAAAATGAATATACTATATATGTGACATTTTGAATAATTATATATTTGTATTTAACATTAATATGAAATGGAAGCGTTTTAAAGTTATATGGTTTTCGTGGGTGTGCATACATATATATATATATATATATATATATATATATCATTTTTAAAATGCGTGTTTTGATTTAACATTCATTTTGAAAGAAAGTAATAAATTAATCATATAATCTTCGTTTCAATTTTATCAAGCTAATTTGATCCGTTCTCATCAATTTCTATCTATCAGCTTTTCCGTCGAAATCGTACCATCTAACTTTGCTTTGGAAGTCGTGCTTGCATTTCATAACTCAACTTCATTGTCTATCTCTCTAACCTTGAAAGGTGAGCAATCACTCACGATTTACATTCTTTTATTTATTAAATTTGATTTCAATTGAAACGACAATTGAAATATGTTGTTGTAGTTATTTAAATTGTTATATTTATGCTATTACCTGTATCTGTTCACTTACGGGATATGACACCATATCCTATTGTTTATACTTTATTTAATTGCTGATGATATATTCCTATTGTATATTATTATCATATCCTGCTATATTTTTGTTATCTGTTATCACTCTGCAAGTTCTCTTAGTTTAGAATTCACTATGGGTTGAAATGATACATACCCGAACAGACTTTAGAATAGGAGAATTTCGTTATGGGTTGAAATGATAGACCCAAGCGATTTTCATTTAATTAAATTTGGGATTACGGATTGGAATGATATCCACCCATATATATTTAGTGTACGGATTTAAATGATAAATATCCGTAACACTTCACCAGATGATAAGGAATGCATACAGACACCGTGTTTCATATATAAATATTTTGGAAATAAATTCTTTGTTTGGAAAGAAATATATGGTCTTAATAAATGTTAATTCTTATATTTATATATATATATATATATATTTAATAATATTTAATTTAATTAAGTCTGATTTAATACATAAACTATGTTAATATTTATGTAAATTATATTTCAAATAGATTTTTGAAATAATTGGGATAAATTAAGATGGGGAGATAAATTTGAGTTTATTAAATGGTATCTAAATAAGGATTTATTTAATTAAATCAATCTAAAATTTTTAAATGGGAAATTTTAAAAAGGTAGGATTTTATAACTGGATTTTTGATTTAAGCGATTAAATGCATATTTCACGTTTAAGTAAATTAAAGAAAATATTGAGAAAAATGGAATTTAAGGTTAATTAAATAATCTTGAATCAAATGAGGAAGTATTTCAAGACTAAATAATAATGAGGTAAAATCGAGATCTATATGAAACGGTTAAATTGAACATTTGAATTATTAAGCCTTAAACTATATTGGAATTTAAATGGTTTAAATTTGAGATTCGGATCTGTATTTGAAATCAATATAGTTGAATTTGTTATTTAGAAACTAAATTGAATTAAAATGAAAATTTAGGTTGAACTAAATTTGAATTTATTATTTAGAAAACTAAATTGAATAAAAATTTAGTTGAAACGTTGAATACTTAAAGGTTTAAAAATATTGAATATAAAGGGGTATTTTGTGATTACAAATCCGAATTTGAGATCGATAAAATTGAAGTGGTTATTTTAGGAATTGAGTTGAATTTAAATTGATAAATTGACATTGAATTTAATTTAAATAGGAAGGTCGGGTTGATGTTAAAACAATTTGTTATGTTGAGGGAATTGAAAATATTTTACGGTATAAATTATCTAATATATCTAAATACTATTTTGGAAAATAGCTATATTTGAAGTGAAATGATATTTGATTTTGAGGTATAAATTAAGATGAAAGAACCACGGTGTTATAGTGTATATTTCTACCCCGTAGATAGTTCCATGGACCCTTAGAGGATGGTTATTCCAAACATCCTTTAAGTTATATGTATTTCAGTTGATATTTCACTTGAGTTGGATTTATTGATATAAGATGTGAAGACCCGCAAATCTGTACCCCTTGAATATACACTAATCTCCATGGATTAACTCAAGATGAACGGAAAATACGAATTCTCAATGTTTAAGAAAAAGAAAAAGGTAGAAGAAGAGAGAAAAGATAGAACGGAACAGAAAGAAATAATAGAACAACATCAGAATCTCACAATTCGCAACGGAACAACATATAATAGATAAATGAATAATCTTTAAACAAAGAACTATATCAGTTATTACATTACATCATATTACATTACATCATCAGAGTGTACAACAACAAACAACAACAAACAGCGGAAAAGAAATACTATATAATAGTAATACGCCATGCCATCAATCTTGCCTTCTGCAACTTCTGAATTCTAGAATATCCTGATAAACTTTAACTCTTGACTGCCCGTGTGGAAATTGGTGGGCATCCAGAGTTTAGGAAGGAAAACAATAAACTCCGAGTCAGTCATGTGACTGGTGTGAGAACTCAAAACAGTTTATTTTATCTTCAAAATCAAAATAGAGGAATATTTTTAAAGTCAATTCGCAATGCTTTTAAAAATGAGACTACCATAAGGCCTCCCGCACACACACAATGCAAACGCAGAATCAGAGGAGATTTCTCCTTATGATAGTCAAAGATGCTTGATACGCATTAGCAAGAACATTTGATATTATTACTAGTGCATAGTGTAGGGAAAATCATTTCTAAAACAAAGATATAAATCTTAGCCAACATACGACCATTATCGTATGCCTACTATAGCTACCATCTAAACAGTGGGGCGCCACCATAAGTAAATAGCAGGTTCTACAACTAATACCGTACAAGATCGTATTGTTTCTTTGGATTTCCAACAAATGGTCAGGCCAAGGAACTTCCCATTGCCACATGAGAACGCCTCTGGACGGACGTCCCCGAGAACCAAACCGGATCTCTGCCAACACAAGGCCGGGTTACCCCTAACTGGGTAACTACTGACACGAGTATGCCATCCTCCGGTCCTTTAGGACCTTTATCCGAGCGCTCGATAACCAACATCACACAATGATAAATAAAGTGTTTCAAAATGAGTAAGTATCTGGGCTCCATACCATGATACCACCCTTTTCCAGAAGGAAATGCACATACCCTAAGGGGCGCTACCCCCAATAACCTTGCTGCATCTTTCCTGTTTTGACCATTCCGGGGTGTGAGGTTCGATGAAGTCTCGTCCACAAAGCCACGCTTTGGTACAAAGCCATGCTTTGGGTCAACAAATGATCAAAGAAACGATCACAAAGATAAGTGATCAAATAAATGATCATATCACAAATGATCAAACAATGATCATTTCACAGCAACACTCAGCATGTCACATTACCAAATTGGGAATTTATCGCTGATAACCTTCAACTACATAACCTCTGAGCTCGTACGTCTCAGAGAAAGGTGTTAAGCTAAGAGAATAAATTCTCCGCCACCAACAGAAATATATTTGAAAGAAATCAGTTTTATATCTCAATTTATAATGTCAGACATACCATCCATACAAGTCTGTTCCGGGATCGAACAGAACCGAAGGCACTTACAAAGAAGTCCTTGCAATCCGGATATTTACTAATCACGTCCGGACTTCCCATCACATATGGAATTTCTATACCGGGGCCATTCAGTGCAGAAACATTCGACGGCAATCCTTCCGTTTTCAAAAATATCCGGCCTTCAACACCGGTCATCAATGCTATCCATTACGTCGTATCACAATTCAGAATGGGTAATCCGAATAACGTGCGCAATAATTTAAAAAATAAGTGTGGCATTCAAATTCAGCAAATCACAACAAATACCTATTCAAAGGTAAATATTGATAGTCGGTTTTTGAACTATCAATGGATATGCACAACATCACCAAATTCCAAATAATTTTCCAAATTATTTATTTTCCAAAAATATCTATGAATATACGATTTCAATTATTCATTTTCAATTTATCTTCAAAAAGATAAATTGTCAAAACGTTTTTTTTCACATTGGAAAAACATTTCCATACTTATTTATTAAGTAATTCACAAATCTTTTTATTTTCTACACTTGGAAAATATTCAATATACATAAATTGAAATTAAGTATATATTTCATTTTTTAAGGAAATCATTCTCTTAAACATATTTATTTGGGCCAAAACGAATGTTACGTAAAACATCGTTATGACAACCCAAAATCACTAGTATAGGGATTCGAAATTAAAATAGATATATAAATCCCAATACTATACAAAACATTTCCTTTCGGAAATCATTTACTATAACAACAGTGTTATAGCTCATCATTTCCTTCTATTTCTTGAAAACGTCTATTTCAACAATGAATGTTGAAAACTATGGTTTCGAATCTTAACACATTTAAAAACATCATTAGATCGTTTTAATACTATTTAAAACATCACCTCCAAACCATTTTCTTTAACATATTATTCACTATTCAAAAACGTGAATATACTTCGTTAACCAATTTCATCATTTCTATTCATTTTATTTCAAAGGATTATTCACTGTCTAAAATGTGAATATAACTCCATAAATAAGTTATAACAATTAACTTAACAAAATAAGTCATTTGCGGATTTACAAAACAATGTTTATAAATTCCATTTATATTTATTTTATAACAACTTCCTTTTATAAACCTCCTTTATTAACCTATTCAATTTATAACTCAATTATAAACCAAAAGTGCATAATTTAAGTTAAATACTTATAATTTATTTATTTGCAAAATTGTTCCTTTAACTTCCCAAATTATAAATCTTATAACTTATAAGATTCATTTATTTACCCATATCTATTCTTCAAATAGCTTTACAAATTTTATAAACCTGCTGCTTAAAAAATTTCCATTTATAACTTCACCGTTTATAATTCTATAAATTTCATTCATTTATGAAATTCATTTACAATTCATTCTAACACTTATAAAAACTCGTTTTATAATTCAAATATTTTAATTTATAAATATAAACTTATAAATCTTTTATATAAATCAATTTATACTATCATTTAAAACGTCTTTAAACTCCTTTATAATTTCACCATTTTGATTTATAAATAATCAAATTTTATAGATCCTATATTTCAACTTTTTATAATAAATTCAAAAATCCCAACTGAAACTATTTTATAAAATCATTAACCCCATATTTTCAAAAATCAACTTTTAACTATATTTCTCAAAAATTATAATTTTTATAACCTTAAAATTATAACGTTTATTTATTTATAGTGGATCAATTCCAAAAATATTTTATAACGTATACTTTCAAAAATCACTTTAAAATCCTTTTAAAATTCCAAATTTTGGCCCAATGATGCTACACACCAAATAGTCAATCACGACAACAACGACATCATATATCGATGTGATAATCAATCAAATATCCAAATATCTGAAATCAAATAAATACTGTTGAGGAATCCAGTTGGATCCCTCCAACCTGTTTTCCTGAATCCAAAGATGTTAGCACAATACCAATTCCGTTCCAGTACGGAATTATCGCGGTATATAGGATTTCAAATATTATCCGTTTAAGAGACGGCGCAATAGGGTCTCATCCGCTATATACTGCGGGAAATCAATTCCAAGTACATAAATAATACCAATTTCATTGTTTATGAAATATTCGCGGTATATGTTTTTAATAAATAACATCCGCTTACTAACGGCGCATAACGTCTATTTTAACAATCAATAGATAACAATCATCATTCAAACATACATTCAAGAATTTTAAATCTAACTATTTAAAATTAAAACCAAAACCGATTCGATTGAGTGAGAAGTTCTCACCTTGATTTCAATTTCGTTTTAGCTTTTATTTCGAATAAAATTAAACGAACGTTTAATTTTACCCAATATTCTCACTAACTCCAAACGACTCCAATCCAATTCCATAGCGTAGTGCTCGTCCATACGAACCCAACGCAACTGGTTTTGCGCGTTTTTGACCTCGTATGAAAAAGATATGAATATTTAAAGTTAAATGAATTTTATATATAAAAATTACAACTTTTATTTTCTTTTTAAACCTAAATAGATCATCACTGTCCATCACTTGCCCTAGATCACAGCCGCCCCTTTTGTTTTCTTCCATCTTCGTACGCTCCAGGTGATGAACACGTGAAACCGAACCCATAGCTCCAATTAGGGTTAAATTATACGACCTCCACGACGAACATGAACACGATCAGAAGGTACCATCTCGAAGCCCATCTTCTCCTCTACCTTCGCCTGAACCCACGGCCAGCTCGGCCCCCCCTTTCGTCTTGATTTACGTGCGTAACACACGGCCGTCGGCCCCCCTAGCTCCCTCTCTGACGCTCCAAACACAATCATCACCGTATAGAATCAAAGCTCTCATCGAGCTCTTCGATTTTGTAGTTGAGCATTTCTTCTAATTGCTTGTGGATTGAGAGAGATTAAGAGAAGAAAATGATGAATTTCTGGCCATTAATTTTTATGAAGGCGGCGGCTAGGTTTCTGAAACCCTAGGCAGTTTTTCTTTTGCAAAAATGAAGATTCTAGGGGCTTATATAGAAAATATTCCAATTTACTATTCACCCGGAATTTCCGAACTCCAAACGAAGCGTGCCGGTTGGCGTTTCTAAGGTTTACGCCACGTTTCGAACACAATGGAACATGTTTCGGGAGCTACTTCGGTCATCTGTGCGAGTTATGGCAATAAACGTTCGATTTAAAATAAAATCGGTAAATCAAATTTCTAGGCGTTTTAGCTTGCACCGGACAAACGGTAAATCCGATTGACATGAAATTTGAAACTATACAATAATATCACATTACGGATCTGGTGAAACTGGTTTCGTCAAAATCCGAGACTGTTTGAAAAATGGCTATTTTAACTCGCCAAATTAATATTAAAAACAATGTCGATGCGTTTCGAGCTGCCACGATCAAACGAAAACTCCGATTGACACGAAAATTGAAATCCGATAATAATAAACTATTGCGGATTCAATGGAACTAGTTTCGTCCAATTCTGAGACTATTCGAAAAATGGCTAATTTCACTAGTCGATTAAATATTAAAATATTCAATTTTCACAAATTAACTTTTAATTTGATTTTAAAAGTTCTAGAATATCATTCTAACTTCAATATGATAAAATAAAATTTTACAAATCATTTTCAATCATATTTAACCCAAATTTCAATTATATCTGTATTTTCACATTTTTAATTATCGATTTAATTATTCAATTAAATCCAATTATTCGAAATAAAATTTATTCGGCTTATAAATTCACTTATTAATATTTAAAATCAATTAAATATTCAAATTTAAATTAATAAAAATTCTGGGTCGTTACATACTTCTCCCCTTAAAAGAATTTCGTCCTCGAAATTACCAAGTAAGAAAAGTTACAGAATCTATTAATTTTTCAAAACCATAGTTAAACTTCTTACAATAACTTTACTAAGTTTTCAAATCATACTTAGTTATCTTTTCAAAAACAACAACTATTGTTCAACGTTCAACTTTCAACACCAAATTAAAGTTATAGTTTTCAAAATTTTCCATTTTTCTCAAATTTTTTCTACCGCCTTAAATTTTCGAAAAAAATCGCCATAGTCTCCTTTGCACGGCTCGATCCGAAAAAAAAATGACAGTATATATATCACAAATATACATCTCATCAAATGATGAGGCATCCCACAGGGAAAAAAGTGTAAAAGTACGGTATGTAATCCGAGATATGTACCTTATATTTTATTAGCGAGCATATACGGCTAATATAGCGCGAAAGAGAGCTCCAAATGCGAAGCAAACGCGATCCGCACCTACTAAACACTCAACAAACAGATGAGAAACATGTATATAGACAATAGTATCGATATACAACATATAGCAGCATAATAACTATATATGCCAACATAGCAAATGCAGTAAAAGCAATATATTCAACCGTCAACCAACTATCATCCAAGTAATGTCCTTAACCAATAAATATTCATTCATATTCTCATTAATATTCAATGAAATAGGTTTTCAATTTAATCACATTTGATTCATTAACAGTGGATGTTTTTACTAACATTCATTTTTAATTAGTTTATATTCACTAATTCATATTCAAGTTGGTTCACTCCCAAATCAAATTCAATTCTATTTAAGATTCACTTAACTTCAATTGGATTTCAATTACTTTAGCTTTCAATTTCATTAATTCAATTTCATTAACACTTAATGAATTATATACAATCAAGTAACAATCATATATCAACCAATGTACATTAATTACAACCAAATTCCTTTGCTTATATTCATTCAATTTGGTTTAACACCTTTACTTTCAATTGGTTTAATTAAATTGATTTTCATTCAATCTTTCAACTTCCAATAACATTAGATTTTAATGAATTAACATCTATATTCATTATTTCATATCAATTATTTACATTCAATTGATTTACATATTCAATCCATTCATTCAATCCAATTACTAAAGTTGAATTTCATTTATATAACTCAAGTTTACATTTATCACTTAACTTTATTATTTTACTTCGATACCAAAATCAACTTCATTCAACATCTCTTAAGTTATATTCCATTTTTTATTTACAACTCATATTCATGAATATATTCATATAGTTTCACTTCTTATATATATAAGTTTATTTCTCAATTGCAAATTACTTTAGTTATAATTCAATTCTTATAATTCTTTTGCTTATACAATTATTCTTTAATTTAGATTATTCAAACAACTAAAAAATCAACTTATATACACTTTAATAATTCTGAAAAATTATTCCTTTATATATAAAAATATAATCAAGGTAAAATTATTTCATTTATCCAATTTAAAACAATACTGTGTCGGTTTATCTTGTTTAAGAGTTTAGAAACCCCTATCTACGATAGTTAGCTAGACTACATCGATCGGAATCTATAAACAATCAACCGATAAGTCAACACAATACAAAACAAATTTTATATTCACTAACAATTACGCTCTCATAGCTATTATTACACTCAAACTCATTCTAGAGTACTACTGACTCTATCTCTAATGAGTAATACCCAACAAAGCCATAGTTGTCGCTTAACCATATGCTCTGATACCACCTGTGAAGACCCACAAATCCGTACCCCTTGAATATACACTAATCTCCATAGATTAACTCAAGATGAACGGAAATACGAATCCTCAGTGTTTAAGAAAAAGAAAAAGGTAGAAGAAGAGAGAAAAGATAGAACAGAACAGAAAGAAATAACAGAACAACATCAGAATCTCACAATTCGCAGCGGAACAACATATAATAAATAAATGAATAATCTTTAAACAAAGAACTATATCAGTTATTACATTACATCATATAACATTACATTACATTACATCATCAGAGTGTACAACAACAAACAACAACAAACAGTGGAAAAGAAATGCTATATAATAGTAATACGCCATGCCATCCAGCTTGCCTCCTGCAACTTCTGAATTCCAGAATATCCTGATAAACTTTAACTTTTGACTGCCCATGTGGAAATTGGTGGGCACCCAGAGTTTAGGAAGGCAAACAATAAACTCCAAGTCAGTCATGTGACCGGCGTGGGAACTCAAAACAGTTTATTTTATCTTCAAAATCAAAATAGAAGAATATTTTTAAAAGTCAATTCGCAATGTTTTTAAAAATGAGACTACCATAAGGCCTCCCGCACACACACACAATGCAAACGCAGAATCGGAGGAGATTTCTCCTTATGATAGTCAAAGATGCTTGATACGCATTAAAAAGACCATTTGATATTATTACTAGTGCATAGTGTAGGGAAAATCATTTCTAAAATAAAGATATAAATCTTAGCCAACATACGACCATTATCGTATGCCTACTATAGCTACCATCTAAACAGTGGGGCGCCACCATAAGTAAATAGCAGGTTCTACAACTAAATACCGTACAAGATCGTATTGTTTCTTTGGATTTCCAACAAATGGTCAGGCCAAGGAACTTCCCATTGCCACATGAGAACGCCTCTGGACGGACGTCCCCGAGAACCAAACCGGATCTCTGCCAACACAAGGCCGGGTTACCCCTAACTGGGTAACTACTGACACGAGTATGCCATCCTCCGGTCCTTTAGGACCTTTATCCGAGCGCTCGATAACCAACATCACACAATGATAAATAAAGTGTTTCAAAATGAGTAAGTATCTGGGCTCCATACCATGATACCACCCTTTTCCAGAAGGAAATGCACATACCCTAAGGGGCGCTACCCCCAATAACCTTGCTGCATCTTTCCTGTTTTGACCATTCCGGGGTGTGAGGTTCGATGAAGTCTCGTCCACAAAGCCACGCTTTGGTACAAAGCCATGCTTTGGGTCAACAAATGATCAAAGAAACGATCACAAAGATAAGTGATCAAACAAATGATCATATCACAAATGATCAAACAATGATCATTTCACAGCAACACTCAGCATGTCACATTACCAAATTGGGAATATATCGCTGAAAACCTTCAACTACATAACCTCTAAGCTCGTACGTCTCAGAGAAAGGTGTTAAGCTAAGAGAATAAATTCTCCGCCACCAACAAAAATATATTTGAAAGAAATCAGTTTTATATCTCAATTTGTAATGTCAAACATACGATCCATACAAGTCTGTTCCGGGATCGAACAGAATCGAAGGCACTTACAAAGAAGTCCTTGCAATCCGGATATTCACTAATCACGTTCGAACTTCCCATCACATATGGAATTTCTATACCGGGGCCATTCGGTGCAGAAACATTCGACGGTAATCCTTCCGTTTTCAAAAATATCCGGTCTTCAACACCGGTCATCAATGCTATCCATTACATCGTATCACTATTCGGAATGGGTAATCCGAATAACGAGCGCAATAATTTGAAAAATAGGCGTGGCATTCAAATTCAACAAATCACAACAAATACCTATTCAAAGGTAAATATTGATAGTCGGTTATTGAACTATCAATGGATATGCACAACATCACCATATTCCAAATAATTTTCCAAATTATTTATTTTCCAAAAATATCTATGAATATACGATTTCAATTATTCATTTTCAATTTATCTTCAAAAAGATAAATTGTCAAAACGTTTTATTTCACATTGGAAAAATATTTCCATACTTATTTATTAAGTAATTCACAAATCTTTTTATTTTCTACACTTGGAAAATATTCAATATACTTAAATTGAAATTAAGTATATATTTCATTCTTTAAGGAAATCATTCTCTTAAACATATTTATTTGGGCCAAAACGAATGTTACGTAAAACATCGTTACGACAACCCAAAATCACAAGTATGGGGATTCGAAATTAAAATAGATATATAAATCCCAATACTATACAAAACATTTCCTTTCGGAAATAATTTACTATAACAACAGTGTTATAGCTCATCATTTCCTTCTATTTCTCGAAAACGTCTATTTCAACAATGAATGTTGAAATCTATGGTTTCGAGTCTTAACACATTTAAAAACATCATTAGATCATTTTAATTCTATTTAAACATCACCTCCAAACCATTTTCTTTAACATATTATTCACTATTCAAAAACGTGAATATACTTCGTTAACCAATATCATCATTTCTATTCATTTTATTTCAAAGGATTATTCACTATCTAAAATGTAAATATAACTCCATAAATAAGTTATAACAATTAACTTACCAAAATAAGTCGTTTGCGGATTTACAAAACAATGTTTATAAATTCCATTTCTATTTATTTTATAACAACTTCCTTTTATAAACCTCCTTTATTAACCTATTCAATTTATAACTCAATTATAAACCAAAAGTGCATAATTTAAGTTAAATACTTATAATTTATTTATTTGCAAAATTGTTCCTTTAACTTCCCAAATTATAAATCTTATAACTTATAAGATTCATTTATTTACCCATATCTATTCTTCAAATAACTTTACAAATTTTATAAACCTGCTGCTTAAAAAATTTCCATTTATAACTTCACCGTTTATAATTCTATAAATTTCATTCATTTATGAAATTCATTTACAATTCATTCTAACACTTATAAAAACTCGTTTTATAATTCAAATATTTTAATTTATAAATATAAATTTATAAATCTTTTATATAAATCACTTTATACTATTATTTAAAACGTCTTTAAACTCCTTTATAATTTCACCATTTTGATTTATAAATAATCAAATTTTATAAATCCTACATTTCAACTTTTTATAATAAATTCAAAAATCCCAATTGAAACTATTTTATAAAATCATTAACCCTATATTTTCAAAAATCAACTTTTAACTATATTTCTCAAAAATTATAATTTTTATAACCTTAAAATTATAACGTTTATTTATTTATAATGGATCAATTCCAAAAATATTTTATAACGTATACTTTCAAAAATCACTTTAAAGTCCTTTTAAAATTCCAAAATTTGGCCCAATGATGCTACACACCAAATAGTCAATCACGACAACAACGACATCATATATCGATATGATAATCAATCAAATATCAAAATATCTGAAATCAAATAAATACTGTTGAGGAATCCAGTTGGATCCCTCCAACCTGTTTTCCTGCATCCAAAGATGTTAGCACAATACCAATTCCGTTCCAGTACGGAATTATCGCGGTATATAGGATTTAAAATATTATCCGTTTAATAGACGGCGCAATAGGGTCTCATCCACTATATACTGCGGGAAACCAATTCCAAGTACATAAATAATACCAATTTCACTGTTTATGAAATATTCGCGGTATATGTTTTTAATAAATAACATCCGCTTACTAACGGCGCATAACGTCTATTTTAACAATCAATAAATAACAGTCATCATTCAAACATACATTCAAGAATTTTAAATCTAACTATTTAAAATTAAAATCGAAACCGATTCGATTGAGTGAGAAGTTCTCACCTTGATTTCAATTTCGTTTTAGCTTTTATTTCGAATAAAATTAAACGGACGTTTAATTTTACCCGAAATTTTCACTAACTCCAAACGACTCCAATCCAATTCCATAGCGTAGTGCTCGTCCATACGAACCCAACGCAGCTAGTTTCGCGTGTTTTTGACCTCGTATGAAAACGATATGAATATTTAAAGTTACACAAATTTTATATATAAAAATTACAACTTTTATTTTCTTTTTAAACCTAAATAGATCATCACCGTCCATCATTTGCCCTAGATCACAGCCACCCCTTTTGTTTTCTTCCATCTTCGTATGCTCCAGGCGATGAACACGTGAAACCGAACCCATAGCTCCAATTAGGGTTAAATTATACGACCTCCACGACGAACATGAACACGATCAGAAGGTACCATCTCAAAGCCCATCTTCTCCTCTACCTTCGCTTGAACCCACGGCCAGCTCGGCCCCCTCTTTCGTCTTGATTTACATGCGCAACACGCGACCGTCGGCCCCCCTAGCTCCCCCTCTGACGCTCCAAACACGATCATCACCGTATACAATCAATGCTCTCATCGAGCTCTTCGACTTTGTAGTTGAGCATTTCTTCTAATTGCTTGTGGATTGAGAGAGATTAAGAGAAGAAAATGATGAATTTCTGGCCATTAATGTTTATGAAGGTGGCGGCTAGGTTTCTGAAACCCTATGCAGTTTTTCTTTTGCAAAAATGAAGATTCTAGGGGCTTATATAGAAAATATTCCAATTTACTATTCACCCGGAATTTACGAACTCCAAACGAAGCGTGCCAGTTGGCGTTCCTAAGGTTTACCCCGCGTTCCGAACACAGTGGAACATGTTTCGGGAGCTAATTCGATCATCTGTGCGAGTTATGGCAATAAACGTTCGATTTAAAATTAAATCGGTAAATCAAATTTCTAGGCGTTTTAGCTTGCACCGAACAAACGATAAATCCGATTGACATGAAATTTGAAACTATACAATAATATCATATTACGGATCCGATGAAACTGGTTTCGTCAAAATCCGAGACTGTTTAAAAAATGGCTATTTTAACTCGCTAAATTAATATTAAAAACAATTTCGATGCGTTTCGAGCTACCATGATCAAACGGAAACTCCGATTGACACAAAAATTGAAATCCTATAATAATAAACTATTACGGATTCAATGGAACTAGTTTCGTCCAATTCTGAGACTGTTCGAAAAATGGCTAATTTCACTAGTCGATTAAATATTAAAATATTCAATTTTCACAAATTAACTTTTAATTTGATTTTAAAAGTTCTAAAATATCATTCTAACTTCAATATGAGAAAATAAAATTTTAAAAATCATTTTCAATCATATTTAACCCAAATTTCAATTATTTATGTATTTTCACATTTTTAATTATCGATTTAATTATTCAATTAAATCCAATTATTCGAAATAAAATTTATTCGACTTATAAATTCGCTTATTAATATTTAAAATCAATTAAATATTCAAATTTAAATTAATAAAAATTCTGGGTCGTTAAATAAGAATGTTAATCCTGACTCGAGTGTTTTGTGTTTTGCTTTACGCTCGGGTCAGACTGAGTGATAATGCATTTTAGACTCACCTTCGAAGTTGGAGCCTTGCTTGAAGATCTAGCTATCTATCCTTTTAGTCATCCTGTTGATTTGTTCAGAGAAGTCATCTGCGGATACTGGAGACTTCACTACATCTAGGATATTCAGTTGTATTTTATTTCTAACTCCAATGTATATAGTAGCTTCATGAACTAATATACTTTATCTATTCCGCTGCATTATATTACTCTGTGTCTGTGATCTGTGATGATTTATTTACTATCTATGTTAAGTTTTGACAAATTTTAATTAACAATTCGGTATTTTGAATTATTCAAGTCGGACATGTATGGTTTTATTGTCGATTTGAATGGTCTAAAATAGTGGGTCGCTTTAGTTGATATCAGAGCTTTGGCTCTAGGAAAAACTTAGCATATGTTAAATTTATTAACAGAATCACTTTCGCTCGAGTTGACTCTCTTCCTTTCTGACTCGATTTCCTTTGAATTTTGGAATGTCCCTCGGTTCCAAAATTCATTCTTGTCTCTCCCTATTTATATTCTTTTGATTCTGGAGTATCCAATAACTCCACTAAATGATTTGTAAAGGGGGATGAAAAATCCTTTACAATTGGCGTTGATTCACCAAAGATTTTTGTATCCTCGATTTAGATGCTACTATCTCCTGTTATTCCAAATTCTATCTCTAGCGATCGAATGCCGATTTGCCTTAGAATTCTGCATCCATCATATTGCTAAATGCACGATTGACCAGATTAAGGTCGCCCGTGATTTATAGAAGTATATCCATCTCCTATTTTGTAATTTAATCATCTTCGATCGAGTCTATCTTCGAATCAGGATTCTATTGGTTAGAGTCTTCTAATTTAAATCTCTACCTTTGTTTTGAAATCCATTCTTAAATCACACTTTGAAAAATCGAGTATGTTGTATTTTTGAAATTGTTTTGTACCGAAATTATTATTTTGATAACTATGATTTTATTCTATATATAAAAAGAAATTGTTTTCGATAAGGATTATATACCTATATATAAAACAAATAAGAAATGTTATTCTATATATATATATATATAAGTTTTGAAAGGATTTGAAAATTTTAAAACTTGTAAGAAATTGATTTATATAAAAATGATTTACAACTGAAGGGTTAAATTTGAAATTCGAGAATTGAATTCCGGTATTTTGAAATTGGATTTAAGATTTTGGAAATTATATAAAAATAATACGATTTAAAGGTATTTTTCCAAATAAGAAATGTTTCAAATGAGTTCCAATAATTTTGAAGAAATTTCAAAGAAGTTTTCAAGAAAATAGAAGTCCAGAACTCACGTATGTCGCTGGAAAATAATTTCGGTGATGAGTGCACGCATCATCGACATTGATTTTCGAGTTTCAGAGTGGGGGAGAGGCCACTTTAATAGCTCGCTATGCGAGTGATTTTGTAAAACAGTTATGATTTCAAATTCCGAAGTATAATTTGATATTTTCGAAAGATATATGTATATATTTGAAACAATTTAAAGTGAGACCGGTGTTCAGTCCTCGAGTTTCGTATTCGTTTTGGTATAACCCTATATATTGAAATTGATTTATTATTGATTTTCAACTCTTGAATTGAAAATGTGATTTCCCCTTATCATTTTGAAGGTTCGAACACTTCCAAGTCAAGGTCTAAAATTTTAAAACTAAGAAATTTCGAAGAGTATAAAATGTTTGATAAAGAATATAAATTTAGTTTGAAATGTTTTGAAGAAAAAATATAGTTTTGAATAATAGTTTTCAGAAAGGTAAATTGAATATTTCAACTAGAAATGGATAGTTTAAAAGTTTTAAAGGGATAGTTATAAATTTGGAAACCATTTGAGTATAATTGATTTTGAGAAAAATTTTAGTTTTAAAATTAAATTAAAATTAAAAACCAGTACTCTTATGAAGATTTTGGAAATGAATTTGTTTGACTTGAATTATTTTAATTTAGAAACTGGGATAATTTTCTAAACCTATTATTTTGGGAACTTTGAAATCTAGATACTTAATTTGGAAGAAAATTTGGTGAAATCATATATGATTTGGAAACTGAATGGATATTGAATGATTTGAAATTGAGAACCTTATATTATTAAGCACTTGATTTGGGAGTGGTCGAACTTATATAAATTGGATTTGTAAAAGTATGAAATTGATTTGAAATCCATTGATTTGAAGGTACTCAATTTGGAAAGCTATTTTATATAATCGAAGTCTATATAAGTATGATTTGATCTACTATTGATTTGGAAAGTATTCGATTTGGGAAAAAGGGAATCCTATATATAATAGACTTTGTATAAGTATGATATTTGAAAGTGATTTGAAAAGGTACTATATGATATATATATTTTCGAAGTAAAGATATGGAAAGTGCCTTCTACTTGATATCCGCTTTGTGGCCACATCGTGGATTCATTCTATCGATATTATTCTTTTTGATTTTGGTTTTCCGGATGTAATACTCGAGTGTTCCCACCGTGGCGTAACCCATGTTTTTTTTCTCTCGTGAATGAATAGTGCAATTGCATGGCTGAATCTTGCCTAGGGGTACAGATTGTTTCCTGGGGGATCCAGACGTAACCATTGTGTATCCTGCAATCTGTGTAGGTCGCGAATAGTAGCGCAAGTGCCTGGCTGAGTCTTGCCTAGGGGTACGGATTGTTTCCTGGGGGATCCAGGCGTAACCATTGTGTATCCTGCACTCTACTAGTCATCATGGCGTAACTCGCAGGGCTGAGAAAGCTTACGGATATGGATTGTTTCCTGGGGGATCCAGGCGTAACCATTGTGTATCTGCGAACCATGGTCGGACAAAGGTTTTGGTTTGGTTGTTTTGTTTGAATTGTACTTTCCATATCTGTTTTTTTAAAAAGTTTTTCAAGTATTTTCACTGGGTGTTGAAACGGGTCTACCAAGTACTTGAAGAATTGTAGCTTTGTGCCTGATCAACGCATGGCCAGAGTCTGCAAGAACGAGGATAAACTTGTTGAAACATCGAGTTATAAAAGTATTTTTGAAAGAAAGATTTATTTTGATATAAAGGTAGTTTATTATAAAGGTATTTTTCAACAAAGAAATTTTGTGTTAATATTTGAAATTGAAACTCTTATGGTTTGAAATTTACGATTCATGCCCGATTCTATTCTTTAAATCTACCTTATCTTCTCAGCTTTCGTTGTTCACATTGATTCTGTTTTTCCGAATCTATCTTCTTTCCTTTTTGAATATAATCTTTTAAAGATTGCTTATCTATATACTACATTGGTTAATAGAAAATTTTAGTGGTATAAATATTTTGACGTTGTTAATTAAATAAAAAATATTTAAAGAAAATGATTATTAATTTATTGATAATATTTGAAAAGTATCTTGAGATAAATTAAACATTTCATGAGTTATGAATTTAATGTTTTCAAATAGCTTCTTTGAACATAACTAATGATGTAAATAATTATTTTAAAATAGATTTCCTATGCTTATAAAGGTGTTATTTAAAATATAAATGGTATTTATAAAGGAAGCAAGAAGTTTTACAAATGGGTTTTGAAAAGTATGAATATCTCAAGTAAAATTTATATAGTTAAATCAATTATTTACCCCTGACTTTCAATCTACTTTTATTTCTGGTTGTTCAATTCTCCTACCTCCTTCCTTTTCGGGGACGAAAAGTTTTGAGTGGGGGAGAGTGTAAGTATGAAATTGATTTGAAATCCATTGATTTGAAGGTACTCAATTTGGAAAGCTATTTTATATAATCGAAGTCTATATAAGTATGATTTGATCTACTATTGATTTGGAAAGTATTCGATTTGGGAAAGGGAATCCTATATATAATGGACTTTGTATAAGTATGATATTTGAAAGTGATTTGAAAAGGTACTATATGATATATATTTTCGAAGTAAAGATGTGGAAAGTGCATTCTGCTTGATATCCGCTTTGTGGCCACATCGTGGATTCATTCTATCGATATTATTCTTTCTGATTTTTGGTTTTTCGGATGTAATACTTGAGTGTTCCCACCGTGGCGTAACCCATGGTTTTTTTTCTCTCGTGAATGCATAGCGCAATTGCCTGGCTGAGTCTTGCCTAGGGGTACGGATTGTTTCCTGGGGGATCCAGGCGTAACCATTGTGTATCCTGCAATCTGTGTAGGTCGCGAATAGTAGCGCAAGTGCCTGGCTGAGTCTTGCCTAGGGGTACGGATTGTTTCCTGGGGGATCCAGGCGTAACCATTGTGTATCCTGCACTCTACTAGTCATCATGGCGTAACTCGCAGGGCTAAGAAAGCTTACGGATATGGATTGTTTCCTGGGGGATCCAGGCGTAACCATTGTGTATCTGCGAACCATGGTCGGACAAAAGTTTTGGTTTGGTTGTTTTGTTTGGATTGTACTTTCCATATCTATTTTTTTTTTAAAAAGTTTTTCAAGTATTTTCACTGGGTGTTGAAACGTGTCTACCAAGTACTTGAAGAATTGTAGCTTTGCCCCCGATCAACGCATGGCCAGAGTCTGCAAGAACGAGGATAAACTTGTTGAAACATCGAGTTATAAAAGTATTTTTGAAAGAAAGATTTATTTTGATATAAAGGTAGTTTATTATAAAGGTATTTTTCAACAAAGAAATTTTGTGTTAATATTTGAAATTGAAACTCTTATGGTTTGAAATTTACGATTCATGCCCGATTCTATTCTTTAAATCTACCATATCTTCTCAGCTTTCGTTGTTCACCTTGATTCTGTTTTTCCGAATCTACCTTCTTTCTTTTTTGAATATAATCTTTTAAATATTGCTTATCTGTATACTACATTGGTTAATAGAAAATTTTAGTGGTATAAATATTTTTGAAGTTATTAATTAAATAAAACATATTTAAAGAAAATGATTATTAATTTATTGATAATATTTGAAAAGTATCTTGAGATAAATTAAAATTTTCATGAGTTATGCATTTAATGTCTTCAAATAGCTTCTTTAAATACAGCTAATGATGTAAATAATTATTTTAAAATAGTTTTCATATACTTATAAAGGTGTTATTTAAAATATAAATGGTATTTATAAAGGAAGCAAGAAGTTTTACAAGGGTTTTGAAAAGTATGAATATCTCAAGTAAAATTTATATAGTTAAATCAATTATTTACCCCTGACTTTCAATCTACTTTTATTTTTGCTTGTTCTATTCTCCTACCTCCTTCCTTTTCGGGGACGAAAACTTTTGAGTGGGGGAGAGTGTAACGACCCATAAAATTTCAATAATTTTTAATAAATTAATAGGTAGAGAATAATAGTATAAATTAATAGGTAGAGAATAAAATGTACAAATTAACAGGTAGAGAATAAAACAGATAAATTAATAGGTAGAGAATAAAACGTATAAATTAATAGGTAGAGAATAAAAAGTATAAATTAAAAGGATCTGCAACATCGTAGTTGTAAATTATGAATGTTATTGTTTATAATCATACATGTAACTCTAATGATACGATTTTAATAACAAATTCCGTGTATAAGATATACATAATAGTATTTTCTCAATATCCTTAGCTTTCAAACAATAATTAATTAGCGACCTTAATCTTAATAGGATTTGAAAATCATCAACCTTCGGATAAGTCAAATGATATTCTAAATGTTAATAATAATCTTGAAGAAAAAAAAACTTTACCAGAAGAACATTTTAAGTACACATAAATTTTTATGGGATTATGTTAATATGTATAGGCATATGCTAACAACCGCTCAAACAAGAAATAATCACTAATACACAGTGTAAATTGTTAAAAAAATCAAACTATCTATATTTATCACGCAAAAATGCAAAATCATAAAGGTTATTAGTGAAATTATGCAAATCTTAACATGTGCGTAGAGGGCACATGCTGATTTTTCCAATTTTGTGCATTGCACTAAGAATTATTGGATCCTATTCATCGTTAATTTTCTACCATTTCACGACTTTGACCACCACCTTAATTTGTTGAATGCCACGAATGCCAAAATGATGAATGATGTTGCAAGTCAGAAGAAAATGCATGCTCCTATATGCGTTTCTTTTTTAACATGGGTGTCTGACATGATTGATGCTAGTTAACGTTAAATGACATTAGATGCCAACAATATTATTATGCATTTTCATTATCTTAATTCTTTTATCAATTAACCTCTCCACTTTTCTTTCCAATCTGATTTATAACCTGCCTATTTACTTTTCTTACCATATTTATTATTTAGAATCTAGCTGTTTCATAATTCCCTTTTTCAGCATTTGATGTGTCTTCTCTAAATCTAAGCGGAAAATCTGGCTTACCCCTTTTATTCATTAACATTTTCTTCTGTTTCAAATTTCATCGTGAATGACATGCAACCTTACTTTAATCACTGCGTCAATCAAGCATCCATCTATTAATTTTCATTTATTTTATATTTATTGCCAATGTTATAAATTTGAAAGAGCACTTGCTTCCCTTGTCTCCCTGATTTCACGTCTCTATGCTTATCCTTTTGAGTTTCTTACTTTTATATTCTATTATTAGCCTAAACGTGCATTTTGACTGTTGCCATCCCCGTATTTATTTCTTTCCTTTTTGAAATTAAAACGTATACGTTTTACATTTATTTATTTCTAAACCATTCATTGCCTTTCCTTTAGATCAATCCATTCTTTTCTTATTTGCTTTAACTTCTCTGCTGAATCAACGCATGAACGTTGATATTTCATTTATTATTCCCTTTTATATTATACTTTTCTCTGTAGCTTTCCACTACCTCTCTCTTCATATATTTCATTGTTGCATGCTCCTTCTTCATTTTCGAGATCCACTCCCCACCATTGCTTACTTTTCCTCCTCCTAAATTTTTCCATGGCCTACGCTAGATATTAAAAAAAAGAAAAAAAATTGCACGACGTATATACCCATCACCTGAAGCTATCTCTGCCCCTCTTCCCTTCCCACTGCCTACAACCCTCAACCTCCACTCACGTTTCTCTTACAAGTGTCTGCTTACTTTCTTTCCTAAATAAGAAGGTATATTTATTGTTTAAAAAATTTCTTATAAACGTTCAAAAGGATTTGAGAAAAGTTTGCATTCTTCTGTACAGATCTTGTTATATGTGAAAGTAAATAAGTTATGAAGCTATAAAGGTTTACTTATACAAGATTTATATATATAAGAGTGTTATATAAATGAATTTTATACTATGCGTTAACTAAATACATTGTTATTTATATGATCCAGTTTTTAAATATATGTTTGAAACGTTTTGATTTTTTATATATACAAATATTTTATTTTATACATATATTTTGTTATATATAATGGTTTTATAAAAAATATAAAAAAAAAGAGAAAAAAAAGGAGTAAGTTAACAATGTATTATAAAGAATATTGTTTATCTGCACATATATGTGCATAAGTTTGTTTGATTTCCTGCTGGATATTTTGAAAAGGAAAGTAATAAACTATAATAATTATATATATATGCATAAGTATTCATTTCAAAAGATATTATATATATATGTGTGTTGATCTTTAATATATGTGTTTTATGTTAGAACGTTGATTTTTTTAACTATACATATATATTATTTTAATATTGGTTCAAAATGAATATTTATTACATGGAAACGACAACCATAAAATGAATATACTATATATGTGACATTTTAAATAATTATATATTTGTATTTAACATTAATATGAAATGGAAGCGTTTTAAAGTTATATGGTTTTCATGGGTGTGCATATATATATATATATATATATATATATATATATATATATATATATTAATTTCATTTTTAAAATGCGTGTTTTGATTTAACGTTCATTTTGAAAGAAAGTAATAAATTAATCATATAATCTTCGTTTCAATTTTATCAAGCTAATTTGATCCGTTCTCATCAATTTCTATCTATCAGCTTTTCCGTCGAAATCGTACCATCTAACTTTGCTTTGGAAGTCGTGCTTGCATTTCATAACTCAACTTCATTGTCTATCTCTCTAACCTTGAAAGGTGAGCAATCACTCACGATTTACATTCTTTTATTTATTAAATTTGATTTCAATTGAAACGACAATTGAAATATGTTGTTGTAGTTATTTAAATTGTTATATTTATGCTATTACCTGTATCTGTTCACTTACGGGATATGACACCATATCCTATTGTTTATACTTTATTTAATTGCTGATGATATATTCCTATTGTATATTATTATCATATCCTGCTATATTTTTGTTATCTGTTATCACTCTGCAAGTTCTCTTAGTTTAGAATTCACTATGGGTTAAAATGATACATACCCGAACAGACTTTAGAATAGGAGAATTTCGTTATGGGTTGAAATGATAGACCCAAGCGATTTTCATTTAATTAAATTTGGGATTATGGATTGGAATGATATCCACCTGTATATATTTAGTGTACGGATTTAATGATAAATATCTGTAACACTTGACCAGATGATAAGGAATATATACAGACACCGTGGTTCATATATAAATATTTTGGAAATAAATTCTTTGTTTGGAAAGAAATATATGGTCTTAATAAATGTTAATTCTTATATTTCTATATATATATAGATTTAATAATATTTAATTTAATTAAGTTTGATTTAATACATAAACTATGTTAATATTTATGTAAATTATATTTCAAATAGATTTTTGAAATAATTGGGATAAATTAAGATGGGGAGATAAATTTGAGTTTATTAAATGGTATCTAAATAAGGATTTATTTAATTAAATCAATCTAAAATTTTTAAGTGGGAAATTTTAAAAAGGTAGGATTTTATAACTGGATTTTTGATTTAAGCGATTAAATGCATATTTCACGTTTAAGTAAATTAAAGAAAATATTGAGAAAAATGGAATTTAAGGTTAATTAAATAATCTTGAATCAAATGAGGAAGTATTTCAAGACTAAATAATAATGAGGTTAAATCGAGATCTATATGAAACGGTTAAATTGAACATTTAAATTTTTAAGCCTTAAACTATATTGGAATTTAAATGGTTTAAATTTGAGATTCGGATCTGTATTTGAAATCAATATAATTGAATTTGTTATTTAGAAACTAAATTGAATTAAAATGAAAATTTAGGTTGAACTAAATTTGAATTTATTATTTAGAAAACTAAATTGAATAAAAATTTAGTTGAAACGTTGAATACTTAAAGGTTTAAAAATATTGAATATAAAGGGGTATTTTGTGATTAAAATCCGAATTTGAGATCGATAAAATTGAAGTGGTTATTTTAGGAATTGAGTTGAATTTAAATTGATAAATTGAGATTGAATTTAATTTAAATGGGAAGGTCGGGTTGATGTTGAAACAATTTGTTAAGTTGAGGGAATTGAAAATATTTTATGGTATAAATTATTTAATATATCTAAATACTATTTTGGAAAATAGCTATATTTGAAGTGAAATGATATTTGATTTTGAGGTATAAATTAAGATGAAAGAACCATGGTGTTATAGTGTATATTTCTACCCTGTAGATAGTTCCATGGATCCTTAGAGGATGGTTATTCCAAACATCCTTTAAGTTATTTGTATTTCAGTTGATATTTCACTTGAGTTGGATTTATTGATATAAGAATGTTAATCCTGACTCGAGTGTTTTTTGTTTTGCTTTACGCTCGGGTCAGACTGAGTGATACAGCATTTGAGACTCACCTTCGAAGTTGGAGCCTTGCTTGAAGATCCAGCTATCTATCCTTTCAGTCATCCTGTTGATTTGTTCAGAGAAGTCATCCGCGCATACTAGAGACTTCACTACATCTAAGATATTCAGTTGTATTTTATTTCTAACTCCAATGTATATAGTAGCTTCATGAACTAATTTTCTTTATCTATTCTGCTGCATTATATTACTCTGTGTCTATGATCTGTAATGATTTATTTACTATATATGTTAAGTTTTGCCAAATTTTAATTAATAATTCGGTATTTTGAATTATTCAAGTCGGACATGTATGGTTTTATTGTCAATTTGAATGGTCCAAAATAGGGGGTCGCTTCAGATATGTAGTAAGGATTCTTTTGAATGTTTTGACCATTTAGAAAGAAAAACAAATGTACAGGAGTAGATGTGATTTAAGGTATAATTGGGATGAGGTATAATTGGAAAGAAGAGAGTGAACAGTCACTTTTGGTTCATAAAGAAACATTGGAAACGAGAATTGTAGTAATAATGATTGATACTTAATGTTGGAATAAGAAATATGATTTCTATTTGAAATATATTTTCACACAGAAAATTGTTTTCTATGATATTTGTTTCTCTTAAGTTCAAGATATTTGATCGAAGAACCCTCCATAGTAAACTAATCATAGTATGTGAAATAAATAAACTTATATTAAGTAAATGATGGACCTTCGAATTTAATACGCTATTATAGTAATGGCTGAAATAGTGGGAGCGTACCATAAACACTTATTGATTGCATTAGATTACTAAAACTGTTTTCGCAAACGTACCGAACATTATTTACGAAATAATGACTATTTTCGGTATCGATTAAGAAATAAACATAGCTCTATTTCAATACTATTATGGATATTCGTTATGAAATAAAAATATAGTGTGGTATTTGTTTTTATAACAAAAGCGATGCATTAGAAAATACAAAAGTATCAAATATTATTTGCCGTTATTTTGGAATTATAGAAGAAGCCATAGTTTGAGAAAATAATTTTGTTTTATGATTTTGAATCATGCGATACTAGTTAATTATATCTCAAACAATTAACGGCGATACACCCATTCAGTCAGAGCATCATAAGAGTTGATGAACTCTTCGAATTGATTCATATTAATATATGCAATCATAAGTCCATTAATACAAAAGCGGTTCCAAATACTTCGTTATATTCACCGATGAGTTATTACGAATAGAGGCATGTGTATTTGATACATATGTAATATGCAGACTATAAAACAGAAGTAAACAAAATAACATGCAATAGAAATGATTTGATTTGACTGAATGAGTGAGTATATTGGAAATGATTCCAAATGTACCTAAAAACGAATAAAGACTCAATCTTAGAAGTCACTCCTCCATGTAACATAATGATGCATCGATAAGGATTATATGAACTCTATTGGACAATGTACGATTATACGAGTGCAGTTAAGTTAGTTTCATTCTATAAAGTCATGTACTTAAGAATAGTACACAAGTTTAATATTATTTCATCTAAATATTAGTTTACAAAATCATACAAGATAATGATTTATAAGAAACTCCAAAATATCCTAAGTCAAGGAGTTGGCAGGTTGTGTGAGTCGAAAGATTGCATGTAATAATTGTTCATGAGGGATCTTGTATGAATATCTCCAAAATGATTTTGGAAAAGACTATCATTGGATGACATACTTATATTTTGAACATAATTTTTGTAAACTAAACCAAATCAGTGTTATAAATAAAGAAATTCACAAAATGTTTATGAATACTTGTTCTGTTGTATTGGGAAACAATTGTTGCCATAAGCAATACCAATTTCATTGTGAAGGAATTTCTTCAAGGAATTATTAGTAGTAAAATGGAATAGGATACAATCCATAGATAGAACTGGTTAGATGAGATAAATGAAATTAACTAACCTAAGAATACACATCACATTAGATTCTCTAATAAGTATTTTCACATATTGAAGAGAAACTATGAGTTTCTTATCAATGTCGAAGATATAGAATCCTCGGTTGTTTAATTAAATCACTAAGATTGTTGACTCAATAATATTGTATGGTGCGCAAATCTGAAAGAATTCCAGTGCGTTATCAAAATATGGTTTTGGTAGTCGTAAAACCGTAGGGATGTGGTCCATTAGCCGCGATTGTGTCTTTATGAGTAAGACTAATGCAGTTGGAATTTAATGAGCAATGTTGATAAGAATATCCTCGTAAATTTCAATTGTTGAAATTAGCAATAGATTTGTTATTCAACATACTCAAGTTATTTCAGATTTACTCATAAAATTTTCGCTTGATAAGACCTAATGTTTTGGCATATATGTGTTAAAATAGAAAGTTCTAAACAATGGTTTAAAATAGTCTATTTGCACTCGAAGTCAGTGGGAGCGATATAGAGGTCGTGTGTTTTTGAATATGATCCAAGAAATGATACAAAAGTATCATTTTATAAGCATTAAAATTGAATAAGTATTTTGATAAAAATATCAAATAGCTTGATTTTCAATCAAAGTGCAGAGGAAGCATATGTTCATTAAAAAGAATGTTAAAAGGTATGTTGATATTTCTAAACTATATGCAAACAACACATTGTTGATTTTAACAACGTACTTCTGTTAGATCAACCTTAGTTATTTTAATACTCAACTTTAGATTGTAAATGATGTCTTGATAGTGAGTATATAAGATATTGGGAATGTCTCAAATTGATATGTAAAGACATCTTATTAAATTGTTTAGTATGGAACATGTAAGATGAGTTCCTTATGCATTGGTAATAGGAATTATCATACATTTTATGTTGTCTACAATATCGTGATTTGTTTATGTATTTGATACCTGAAACAAATATCAATTCCAAATGGATGTCACTAGATGGTTATTTGAAGTGTTCTTATGTATTTATGAATTACTAAGAATTGTTTATAGAAACAAAAATTCCTTATGAAGGAGTGTATAGACTCAAAAATTATAGTTGACATTGAATATAATATTACAACAATAAATTCAAGTTAAGAATCTTTAAGTTGGAAATGTTCCAAATGAAAGATCTTGGTCTAGGATCGATTTCACCCTAGAGGGGGTGAATATGGTGATAGTATTAATTATAAAATTTTATTGCGGAAGCTTATAAAATAATTTCAACACAGATCACAGAACAATAGCAGCATAGATAATAGTAGAATAATAGATGCAGAAATAGAACGACACATAATTTACCCAGCTTCGACAAAACCCTTCCTACGTGTTGCCCCCGAGGTTTCTACTAGAAATTAGATAGTCCCCCGCTTACACACGTAAACTCGCGACACCCGCTATCGACTAAATCTAACTCTACGCTCAAAACCCTACCACAACTCGGCCACTGAGTTGCGAATTCTCAAGCTACGCCACGTAGCTTGTCCCCTAGTCACACGACTAGAAAATACAACAGTTTGAAAAGAGTTTTAAAATTAAAAACAAATTTAAAAACAAAAAATAAGATAAAGCCCTTATTTTAAAAAACAATAAACAAAACCCTTTAATCCTATTATTATTCAGCCGGCCCTATTCTCCCTTTTATTTTAGCCCGGTCTTCTTTTCTCTAGCTTGGGAAAAATAAATGGCGGCCTCGTTTTTCGTTTGTTCCTCTTTATCCAAATTAGGGTTGTTTCCTTGCGCCAAATTAGGGCTTTTGAAGAGCCGTTATTACTTCGATCGAATCTGTGGTTGTTCGAGAGTTGCCTTGCTCGATCGATTTCTCGTTGCTCTCTCTGGCTACTTCGAGTTGATGGAGTTCGACTTCGATTCGGTATGTGATTTTCGTTTATGCTATTCTATTATGCTTGATTGAACTCCATGCCTATTGCCGATGATGTGAATTTGATTTATAGGGCTCGATTCCCTGAATCTTCAATCGTATATATTTATTTGAATTTGTCAAATTCTTTTCTCTTGCCGCTTGATAATGCATGAACGATGTTGATGATTTCTGACCTTTTCAATTCATGTATATTCGTTGCTTGGTGGTCACGGCTTTGATTCATTTTCATTTTCATGATGACCACGGCTTGATCGTTTCTGACTTTGACTTCGATCATCATCTTTTTTTTTTGATTTCATGAATTTAATATTGACATTGTTATGCTTCCACGACTTCGACATTTACATTGTTCATCTCTGTCCTGTTTGCTTTGGCTTCATTGACCTCGGCCATGTGTTCATCTGAGTGTTCGTCCCTGAACATTACTGTTTTGGTTTACTGGTGCATGTTGCTGCTGTGTTGCCATATTGATGCCTCTGTTTGCTTTGACTTCACTGCATACCATATTTGTGCATTTTAAAATGTTGCATTGTTGAGTAGTTTGAATCACTGTCATTTGTTTTCGGGTATGAAACTTGCACTGTTTCATGTGTGCTTGAACTTGAATACAGAAATTGCCATTCCATGACTCTGCATATATTCTCTGAGTTGCTTTGGCCCTGTTGCCTACACTCTGGTGCATTCCTATATATGCTTTGCTTTTTTACCTCGTTCATGTATTTCTGTGTTGGCTTGACGGTTTTCTTCTTTGGTTGTATATTTGGTCTCATCTGCACCTTGTCATTGTGTAGCCTGGTCTGGACAAGTTATTGTTCAGGTTGCACATTTCTGAGTTGTTCAGTGCACTGTTGTTTACTGTCCACCTGAGTTTGAGCATTTGCTGGTTGTTATGCATATGCAAGTTCATTCATATTGCGTTTCCCATTCACTGTTGCCTTGGCTTGCTTTTGTTACATTTTGTTGCGGCCTGACCTGTGCATGATGCATATTGCCTGACCATTGTTGCTGTGTTGATCTGAATTGCTTCCTGGTCGACACTTGATGTTTGTAGTTGATGTATATAATTGTTCGACCTGGCATTTGTTTGCTGTGGCATTGCATTACTGAGTCATTTGCTTATGCTATTTGTTTGCACTGTCGACTTATGTGGTCTTGAGTCTTTACTTGACATATGTGCACTTGTTTTGGACTTGCAGTTTGAATTGCATTGAGTTGAGTCGAGTTTGCAGTGATGGCTTGACCCTTGCATTTTGTTTGTTATTTGGTGCCTTCTTGAATTTGTGTAGAATGTGCATTACTTGAGTTGAATCCAGTTTTACAACTCGGGTTTGACCTTGTGCTGAAGTCGAGACTTTATTTATGTTGCACCTGAGTTGAATCCGATAATTTGGGTTTGACCTGTGCTTACCTGTTCCTGTAAATCAATCAAGTGTATATCGGTGTGCACGGCCTTGTGGCATGTACAGTGATACACTGTGCATGTCACATTGTTCATGTGTGATGAATTCAAATGATGACGAACAACCCAAATAACTGAGTCAAATAATATTTTCAAAATCTATATTTTATTTTATATTGCAAAAATATTTCTTTTTCAATTTTACTGCGTTAGTGAATATTTTTGCAGATTGCTCAGAAGCTGGATTCTAACTGGAACGAAGTTGAAGATAAAATACGAGTTGAGTGAATGAGTGATGTGTAGTGAGGTTAAATGTAAATATGAAATTGTGATGTATTTGTAATCAAACTTGTATATGTATAGTGAGAGCTTGAATTTGTACTATTCAAAATTGTAATAAATATTTGTTTGAATAAAATTTCTGTTTGAATTCAAATTCTGTGTATTTAATTTTATTCAGCAAATATTTATTTAATCTATGAAAAATAAAATAGTACATTAACAAATACATTTAAACGAATGTATATATGTTTATTATCATCAAACAAAAATCATATAAGCGCATATTCAACAATCTCCCCCTTTTGATGATAACAAACATATAGTTAAGATTTTGAATATGTTAAATGTATTTGATCATTGATTGCTCTAATTGCTCCCCCCTATTTAAATGCTTCCTCTCTACACAAAGCTCCCCCTACAAATATGCATACGATTAAATAATATGCAAATGAGCCTAGATACAAATGGAAAATATTTGACCTTTGCTTGATTTTATTTGACAAAATCTTAACTTTTCTCTCCCCCTTTTGTTATCAGCAAAAGAATAATAGTATTAGAGAAAATAGAGATAAAGTGATCGATATTAATTCAACATTAAAACTCAATTGAATATAAATATTAAATTTCAATAAAAAATCAAACAAAAATCATAAATATTTTGTAAGGCGCATATTCCACTTTTAGAATGATGGGAATGATGTCATCATATAAAACCATACAGTTGTGTCTATTTGTGGTATATTTATATCAGGAATTTGATACTAACCATGCATAACCGTTAGGACTTTTAAATGAGATTAGTAGTATTCCAATTTTATTAAAAAAAAATGAATTCAAGTATCTTCTAACCACGCATAACCGTGAGGACTTTTAAATGGGATTAGAATAAACTTGTTTATTATTTAAAAATCAACTTTTGATATGCGTTCCATACATGCATAACCATGAGGACTTTTAAATGAGCATGGAAGCACATAACAAATTCCAAGTAATTCACCCATGCATAACCGTGAGAACTTCTAAATGAGAGTGAATACTTTAGTATTTATTTTTTATTTATTTTTTTATTTAAAAAATGTAAAAATGAAAAATGAACGATTCCTGTTTAAAGTACCACATATCGACAAACTATGTAGAATTTTGATGAGTGATGGTCATTAGAAATATGATAGATAAAGAGATGGTCATGGAATTTTTACAAACAAAAAGTTTTATAACTCTTGTTTAAGTTTCTAAAGAAATTTACTAATTATACCGTCTCGAGTCATAATATATGATCAATATTCACACTTGTCACTTTTTCAATCACTATTTTTCTTTTCGATAATCATTAGGGAGTCAGATTAGTCAAAATAGTCATTTAAAATCAAATTCAAAAATAATTATGAAATTAATTTTTCAAAATGACTAATCTGAAAATATGGTCAAAAATGATTTTCTCGAGGGGGTTTTATAAGAAAATTTTCTGCTATTTGAAAATTATTTGAAATGAAAAATATGCAGATATTTTCTTTGAAAAACGATGCAGTTACAAAATGTCTCAAAAATCACGTTCAACTAGTAATTTTTCTATCAACTAGATTACCAGTGTAATCTGCGTCTGAATTTCTTTTTCATTCAAAATTATCATCAATTGAATTTGATAGACCAAAACATGAAGTGTACACCAAAAATTCCAAACTCAATTTTAACAACAATTTAAATAACATTCTTTTGAAATTGAATTGAAGCCAGGTTAACAATCAAACAAATATCATAGTGGTAATCTTAGAAGCCATAGGATAAACAACTATATTCATGAGTATTCATCAATCATTAAAACATCATTATTATTCCAAACAGTTTCTTGAAGTTTCAAAAATTTCTTAAAATCCTTTTTACAACTTTTAGATGAAATTCTTTAGGATTTTAATTGAAGTCATGTCAAAAGAAATTGTGAATATATAGTTAGCCGTATTATAACCAAATGTATTATCATCCAACAAAAACACTATTTTTAATCCAAACTGATATATGTGAAGTAATTCAAAGAATCCAGAGAATTTTATAGTGTTTTTGACATAAGAATATAATTGGCTAACTATGTTGAATAAGTCAGAGTCAAAATCATCATCTTTTCATCATCTCAATATTGGCTGATTTTCATTCAGAATATGTTGCAGATTATCATAAAAAAATATACCTTTACCTGTTTTTACCTCTACGATATTTTTCTTCGTTGTCTATTGTGATTCTGTCACCTTTGAACTAGGCTAAGGAAATTTTCTTTGTCGCTTGGTGTGTCCTTGGAACAGCCAAAAATCCAGAGAACACTATTGTTGTTCCTTAGCCTGCCACCACACCTACACGTTGAAAGATTTATGTGACCTATTTGTTTTTATAGGTCCATGGTTGTTAGTGGCAGAAAATTTTGAAAAACAATTTTGTAAAGACCCAAAACTATTTATAATTGTTCCCTTTGGCACCCAAATTTGTTTAACTTTGAGAGTTTTTATATTTGTGCCTTTTGGAACCCAAATCGATATAGTTTTCACATGTTTGGGTATATACCAACAATTATTGTGATTGTGTCCATATTTTCTACAAATCGTGCACATTGAATTTTCTTGATTAATCTTGTTTTCAACAATTTTCGAACTATTATATCCAAGTCAATGTCTAACCGTATTAACAGTTTGCTTTCCTAATAGCATGTTCAACGATTTTTTACTTTTGGAAAATTTATCTAAAGTCGTTGACAAATGTTGGACTTGTGTTTTGAGAGATTCATTTTCGTTCAACAATTGAGTGCACTTTTTGATAGAATTCTCCCTCCTAGTATTTTCACTTTCTTTTAAAATCAGAATTTCATTTTCAAGTGATTTTACATTGATTTCTGATTTTTTAATTTCATTTTCGAATGTTGGACACTTATCACACTTAGGGATCCTACTTTGATAGGTTTTAACTAATTGGTCAAGTTGTTCATTTAATTCTATTAAAGTAACTTTTTGTGATTCAAGTTTAGCATATTTCTCCCTAAGTCGTTCAAAACAGCCGTTTACTTCATGGAAATGAATAAGCAACTCAGAATGGGTAAGTTTTGATACCTCACTTGGCTCGTCATCGTCACTGTCAGTTGTATCACCTCGAAGACACAATTCTGCCTTTTCACTTTCACTGCCAGTGCTTTGATCATCCTCGTCTATTTCATCCCAAGCGGCTGCAAAACTTTTCTGTTTCTTTCCATGGCTGAATTTAATTTGTGGACAATCGGGCTTGATATGACCGGGTTTGTTGCAATTATAATAAATAATCTTTTGTTCTTCTGAGTGGTCTAGTGCTTTGGCTATTCTGTTTTTTAACTTTTGGTTTAGAGATGAATTTCCATGTTTCTGATTCCATTTTTTGAATTTCCTTATTAACAGCTCTAGTTCTTTTGCACCATCGTCATCGTCATCATTTTTAGTTGTTCCTTTGAGAGCTATCAATTTCTTTCGAGTATCTCCTCCTTCACGCTCTTCTTTGAATTTTATCTCTAGCTCATATGTGGTGAGATTTCCGATGAGTTCTTCAACTTTAAGTTGTTTTAAATCTTTCGATTCTTGAATGGCAGTTACTTTTGCTTCAAAGCTTCGTGGAAGGATTCTGAGGATTTTCTAGACTATTTCCAATTCGGTGTATGTTTTTCCGAGAGATTTTGATTTGTATACGATATTGGAAAGTCGTCCGTACATCTCTTTGACACTTTCTTCCTTTGCCATTGTAAAGTTCTCATATTCGTTGCATATCATAGCAAGGCGGGATTCTTTGACTTGAGATGTTCCTTCGTGAGTCACTTCGAGTGTGTGCCATATTTCCTGCGCAGTTAGACAATGTGAGACACGATTAAATTCAAATTGATCCAATGAACAGATAATAGAATTTATAGCTTTAGCATTAATATTTTGTAATTTATTCTCTAGCTCTGTCCATTGTTCATTTGGTTTTTTAATTTCCTGATTATCTACAGCTATAGTTGGAGTTCTATAATCTGTCTCAACAATATCCCAAGCCTCAATGGTTTTCAGAAAGATTTCCATCTTATTTTTCCAATAAGCGTATTCACCATTGAACATTGGTGGTCTAACTATGGATTGACCCTCAGCAAAAGCAGCATTAAAAGAAGCCATTTTAAAAAATTCAAATTTTTAAAATAAAAATTGGTTTCAAACAAAAACGGCTTTTGTTCCTAGCTCTGATACCACTTATAGGATCGATTTCACCCTAGAGGGGGGTGAATAGGGTGATAGTATTAATTATAAAATTTTATTGCAGAAGCTTATAAAATAATTTCAACACAGATCACAGAACAATAGCAGCACAGATAATAGTAGAATAATAGATACAGCAATAGAACGACACAGAATTTACCCAGCTTCGGCAAAACCCTGCCTACGTGCTGCCCCCAAGGTTTCTACTAGAAATTAGATAGTCCCTCGCTTACATACGTAAACTCGCGACAGCCGCTATCAACTAAATCTAACTCTACGCTCAAAACCCTGCCACAACTCAGCCACTGAGTTGCGAATTCTCAAGCTACGCCACGTAGTTTGTCCCCTAGTCACACGACTAGAAAATACAACGGTTTGAAAAGAGTTTTAAAATTAAAGTCAAATTTAAAAACAAAAAATAAGATAAAGCCCTTATTTTAAAAAACAATAAACAAAACCCTTTAATCCTATTATTATTCAGCCGACCCTATTCTCCATTTTATTTTAGCCCCGTCTTCTTTTCTCTAGCTTGTGAAAATTAGATGGCGGCCTCGTTTTTTGTTTGTTCCTCTTTACCCAAATTAGGGTTTTGTCCTTGCGCCAAATTAGTGCTTTCGAAGAGCCGTTATTACTTCGATCGAATCTGTGGTTGTTCGAGAGTTGCCTTGCTCGATCGATTTCTCGTTGCTCTCTCTGGCTACTTCGAGTTGATGGAGTTTGACTTCGATTCGGTATGTGATTTTCGTTTATGCTATTCTGTTATGCTTGATTGAACTCCATGCCTATTGCCGATGATGTGAATTTGATTTATAGGGCTCGATTCCATGAATCTTCGATCGTATATATTTATTTGAATTTGTCAAATTCTTTTCTCTTGCCGCTTGATAATGCTTGAACGATGCTGATGATTTCTGACCTTTTCAATTCCTGTATATTCGTTGCTTCGTGGTCATGGCTTTGATTCATTTTCATTTTCGTGATGACCACGGCTTGATCGTTTCTGACTTTGACTTCGGTCATCATTTTTTTTTTGATTTCATGAATTTAATATTGACATTGTTATGCTTCCACGACTTCGACATTTACATTGTTCATCTCTGTCCTGTTTGCTTTGGCTTCATTGACCTCGACCATGTGTTCATCTGAGTGTTCGTCCCTGAACATTACTGTTTTGGTTTACTGGTGCATGTTGCTGCTGTGTTGCCATATTGATGCCTCTGTTTGCTTTGACTTCACTGCATAGCATATTTGTGCATTTTAAAATGTTGCATCATTGAGTAGTTTGAATCACTGTCATTTGTTTTCGAGTATGAAACTTGCACTGTTTCATGTGTGCTTGAACTTGAATACAGAAATTGCCATTCCATGACTCTGCATATATTCTCTGAGTTGCTTTGGCCCTGTTGCCTACACTCTGGTGCATTCCTGCATATGCTTTGCTTTTTACTTGGTTCATGCATTGCTGTGTTGGCTTGATGGTTTTCTTCTTTGGTTGTATATTTGGTCTCGTCTGCACCTTGTCATTGTGTAGCCTGGTTTGGACAAGTTATTGTTCAGGTTGCACATTTCTGAGTTGTTCAGTGCACTGTTGTTTACTGTCCACCTGAGTTTGAGCATTTGCTGGTTGTTATGCATATGCAAGTTCATTCATATTGCATTTCCCATTCACTGTTGCCTTGGCTTGCTTTTGTTACATTTTGTTGCGGCCTGACCTGTGCATGATGCATATTGCCTGACCATTGTTGCTGTGTTGATCTGAATTGCTTCTTGGTCGACACTTGATGTTTGTAGTTGATGTATATAATTGTTCGACCTGGCATTTGTTTGCTGTGGCATTGCATTACTGAGTCATTTGCTTATGCTATTTGTTTGCAATGTCGACTTATGTGGTCTTGAGTCTTTACTTGACATATGTGCACTTGTTTTGGACTTGCAGTTTGAATTGCATTGAGTTGAGTCGAGTTTGCAGTGATGACTTGACCTTTGCACTTTGTTTGTTATTTGGTGCCTTCTTGAATTTGTGTAGAATGTGCATTACACTTGAGTTGAATCCAGTTTTACAACTCGGGTTTGACCTTGTGCTGAAGTCGAGATTTTATTTATGTTGCACTTGAGTTGAATCCGATAATTTGGGTTTGACCTGTGCTTACCTGTTCCTGTAAATCAATCAAGTGTATATCGGTGTGCACGGCCTTGTGGCATGTACAGTGATACACTGTGCATGTCACATTGTTCGTGTGTGATGAATTCAAATGATGATGAACAACCTAAATAACTGAGGCAAATAATATTTTCAAAATCCATATTTTGTTTTATATTGCAAAAATATTTCTTTTTCAATTTTACTGCATTAGTGAATATTTTTGCAGATTGCTCAGATGCTGGATTCTAACTGGAACGAAGTTGAAGATAAAATATAAGTTGAGTGAATGAGTGATGTGTAGTGAGGTTAAATGTAAATATGAAATTGTGTTATATTTTTAATCAAACTTGTATATGTATAGTGAGAGCTTGAATTTGTACTATTCAAAATTGTAATAAATATTTATTTGAATAAAATTTCTGTTTGAATTCAAATTCTGTGTATTTAATTTTATTCAGCAAATATTTATTTAATCTATGAAAAATAAAATAGTACATTAACAAATACATTTAAACGAATGTATATATGTTTATTATCATCAAACAAATATCACATAAGCGCATATTCAACACTTGGATAATTCAATAAAAAAAGGCTAAGCACATCACCTTGTATAGTCTGCAATAAAAGCATGTGTTTGTGTAAATGCACAAATTTATAACTGAGTCAATTCCAAATGTTGAGAATCCCCGCGGTAACAATGTCAAGGTCATATACATAACTTAGAGCTCACTGGAAGTCGACAGACATACTCAGAATTATTCCATATGATAAGATAGTTTATCACCATATGAGAGAGTTGATTGACAGAGTAGAAAATTGAAATATAATTGCAAACCTGTTCACTGAGGGACCGACCCAATTGGTTTTAAGAAAACCAATTGGAGAAGTTGGAATAAGATTTAATTATTAACCTTAAGTGCAAGTGAGAGATTAGAGTTTGGGTATTCTCTAGGGGCAATTATGTAATTTGTTACATATATCTAACTTGTTGACTAATCTTGTTCGAAATAAAGGTGTTTCCTTTCTATTATATATTTGATATAATGTAGTTATATTAATTAATTAAAAGTATATTTAATAGAAAATTTATAATAGTAGTTACAAAGTGTTGTAACCGTGAGTAATTTACACAATAAAAATATGTATATCATTTTAAATGTTCCTAGTCAAGATGCATCGAGACTGGGTATCAATGTATCCATTGAAACTAGAGTAGTAACCCTCTTTAAATGTTGGACATTGTATTACTCATGACTACTGGAGGCACCTAGGGGTTATGTACTGATAATTATTGGATAACTATAGAACGACTCATTCGATTGGATCATGTTGGTTAACATAACTAAGGTCAAATGGAAAATATCGATGCAATAATTTACATGGTTCTTTCAACTTGAGAATACAATAAATCTTCAATATGAAAGCTCTGCTTTGATCATAGTCAAATCATGGTATGATGTCTGTTGCATGACTATAGTTGGGTCGAGTTGAAGTATTGAAAGTGAAGCGATATCCAAGAGAGGATTCGTCTCCTCAGTTATATGGGGTTAGTATCACGTTCAAATCAAGTCAACCCAAAGTCTAAATCTCTGGTCAGAGCAGTTCGGTTAACTGTTATTACTAGACCAAGAACTTTGTGCTTGGACTATAGAGTTGAATGTGGACGATGTTGGAACTTTTGAACATTCCAAATTCGATAAGTACAAAGTGATATAATTTTAACGAAGAGAATTGGTGTTAATTGTCACAACTGGTTAATGCTTATTAAATTAAAGTAAGATTTTTCTAAAAATGAGTAAGCGATAAATTTGGCCATAATGTCACACCACCTACTAAGTGAATTGTGAATATTAATGTTCGAATAGTTCGACGTTAATCGCTAACTGAATTAACCCAAGAGTCATACAACCGAAAAGATAAATTCCCTTAAGGCCGAATGATTTAATTAGTTTATAATTGTTATAAATCAATTAGATTAATTAATATTTATGAAATATTAATTATAAATTTGGATAAGATTTGAGAAATAAATTTATTGCATATATTTATAAAAAATTATTAACATGTTAATCGATATGAGATATCGACAACAAATTTAGTTGAATATAATTATGTATATTTAAATTAGGTTAAATGTACTCAATACCTATGAATTTTAGAGGTGAAAATCGTTGGTTTTGATAAAGGAAGGGGGCAGCTACTATGCATGAGATTAGGGTTTTGAGATGTGTGGTTGAGATCATTTATCATACCCATATAAAAGCTAATCTCAAAACCCTAGTCAAAGGCTAATTCATTTTTGAGCCGCCGCTTTCCTGAAATTTTATTTATTATTATCGTTTTGATTTCAAGTTTATCGTATGAATATTGATTTACATCCAAATCACTTGTTTGTATTCAGATCTGTTTATTGTTTAGATTATGTGAGATTTTTGGGTATATGTATTTGTTACAATTCGACTGGTTATGTGCTTGTTGTAATATTTTGTTTATTGATTTATTTTTGAATTTTTTTTCTAAGATAAATTTAATCTTGATTTATATTAATATTAATAAATAGATCTAGATTAAATATATACATATTTGCAAATTGTCTATATGTATATATATATATATGTATGTATGTATGTATGTATGTATGTATGTATGTATGTTCATATCTTGTATATATTTGATTTATATTTTTTATTATGATGTTCTATACCTATTGCGAATCAGAAAATATAAAATTATTTTATTAAATTGTATATACATTTTCATTATTATTTAATGGTTTTTTGAATTGTTTATTATGTAAAAAATAATTAATTGTTTAAAATTCTAATTTTGTATTTTTTATATTTTTTAAACCATGTAAGATGCTTATTGTTAAATTTTAATATATTTTAAACTTAATTTATTATTTTCTAAAATTAATTTTCTTTCGTCCTACAATCAATTATTTAATCAAAAATATAAATTCAATCGATAAAATTCTAGAAATTTTTTAAGGGTATTACATATTTCCTAGATACTTCAAAAAATTTAGATTTTTAAAACTTAATTTAATTTTTTTTATAATTTTTTTTTAAAACTGCGGTTAATTATTTCTCATCTACCTTTTGAAAAGTTTCAGAATTTTTCAAATTGATTTAATATTTTTTAGAATTAATTTTATTAAGGGCTATTATCAACTTTTTAATAAAAAATATTAATTTTAATTAAAAAACTCCCTAAATTAATATTAAGCCTAAAATAATTTTTTAGATTTTCTACTATTATAAACTTGCATTTTTATCATGTGATTATTTTACATTAATTAACTATGGCAGAAATTGTTTTATTCAATAATTTATATATATATATATATATATTATATTCATATACGTATATTAATATCCTATTTTGATATATTATACAAGCACATATTTGAACAAATTACAGTACGTACAAAATGAGCTAATGTGTCTGTTGCAATGTAAATCATAACATTTATATACGGACACATTATATCCCTTACGCATTATGTGTTACACATGCACACTTATATATATATAGTTCATATATATATATATATAATTATATAAATAAATAAAATTAAATAAATCTCAAACTACAATTTGTATAGTTTGAATACATATTGACATAGTAATAAATCTTGTCATGATAAATTATTAATTAATGACATTTAATGTACCGATCAATCCAAAACAAAGAGAGAAAACAAAAGGTTTCTCTCTTCATTTAATGCAATTAATACTCTTAATTAATTCTTGTTTTAGGAAAAGAAATGAAATGTTTCATTCCCTATACATTAACCAAATGTTAGGTGTATTTGATACACTATACATTTGAAATTAAAAACTTCCCTTCAACTAATTTAAATAGAATAAATGATTTTATTTAAAAAAAAATTAGAAATGTTCTAAATACATTAGGGTTCATAGGCCCAACTAAGATCCAATAGGGTATTTTTTTTTTTTGAAATTCACTCATTTCTTCCGCTATGGGCTGACCCAGTTCTTTCACCTTTCGAAAAAGTCAAAGAAACCATTTTTTACAGAAAAAATCTTATTTGAGAAATAACAAGTCGAAGTGTCTTTTCAAAATAATTCAAAAATGCATCAAAAAATGCACTAACCAGTCGACTGAGAAATTAACCAGTTATTTGGTAATAGTCGACGGGTATATTTCCCAGTCGACTCCTTGGCTTGCAATATACAATAATGCGTATTTCCATGTTATGTTCATCTACATGTAGTGTTCATATGTTTGAGTCACTAGTGAGATTTTACATATTTGAACTATGATACTAACACATAACAAGTGATATTTTATTATAAAATATCTTAATTTTGAGCTCTTGGTAAGATAGCCTTCGTTTGATCTATGTTTCTATTCGATCTTCATGTGCTCCTTGTATCATCATGTACTTTTTGTGCTTCTGCCATTGCATATTTGTTTCTTTTTATGCTCATGTTCATTTTGACTTGTGAATCAATATTTTTATAGCTCTTGAAGTGCAGTCGATTCATCTATCTCTCTCCTTGATTCTTTGAGTATTAGGTCATTATTCCTGCATGGTATTGTACACTAGATATACATAACGATATAGTAGTCATCATTAAAACATGACAGACAGGTAACTAACAACTTTAACAAATGCATCTTTAATGTAAAGAAATATTAAAGTAGGAGCTCATAACCTGTTCTTAATAGCTAATTTTATTTTTTTTAACAAATTTAGTAAAAGGATAAAAAAATGAAGAAAAAAAATTATAGATAATTTTCTTCAAAAATTAACCAAAATATTATTAAGGTAATATGTTTTATACTTTTAGAGGCAACATCATGTTTCACATATTTGTTTAAGCTTGAAGGTCAATATGATGTATTATCGAACATGGTTGTAGCGTTTATCTTAAATCTATAACAATCAGTAGATTGTAAATACCATACCATGTTGATGTATACATGTACAGAGAAAAATTATAAGTGTAACGACCCGGAATTTTGATTGTTTAGTTTTGAACATTTAATTTATTTTTAAATGTTGAATTTGAATTATTAATTGATTCTGTGTATGGAAGAATCGATGAAATAGTTTAAAATTTCAAATATAGGGACTGCGGATGCAGTAAATGGCAAAATTAATATTTAAATTGGGAAAATATAGGAATCTGGAGTTAAATATGAATAGTAATGATTTCTAAGTTATTTAAAACTCTATTTGAATTAGAGTGATGGCAATAGACTCTGAATGGAATTAAAAGTCGATAAATTTAAAGTTGGAATTTTATATATTAATTTAATAGTGGACTTTAATATATATAGAAATAGTGTAAATAATTGAATATTTGATTTAATATAAATCGGAATGATTTATAATATGGATATAAATTCTATTTGAAATATAATAGAGTTAGTAAGTTTTAAAAAATTAAATTTTAAACGATTTTGATGATTTTGAAAATCGCTCGATTTAATCGATGCATAAAATTAGCCTTCCGGGGCACAGTCTCGGAATTCGACGAAACTATTTCCATTAGATCCATAATAGTGTATTACTATCGGATTTCAAATTTCGCAGCGTTTGGAGTTATCGTTTGGTAGTAAGGAATAGAAACGTGTTGAAATAAATATCGAAAATTTAATATTTTAATTCGATTCAAAATGCTATCTTCCACATACGATCGAGTTATGCCCGGAAACATGTTCCATTGTATTCAAAATAGGGGCAAAACATTATAAATGCTAGGCGCAAGTTTCTTTTGGAGTGCGTTTGAAAAAGCAAGTAAATTTTGAAAATAATATTAAAATATTATATATGCACGTGTGTATATATGCTCGTAAATAGTAGAACCCAAGGTCAATGTTCACAGCCGCCAGTTTATATTCAATGGCCGAAATTCAATGATCCTTCTCCCTCGAGTCCTCTCAATCCAAGTGATATCAGGCTTCTTCATCAACTGGAAGATCGAAGGGCATAATGAACTAAAGACATTCGACGGTGGATTTACAATGTAGAGGTCGAGATTCGCCAAAATCTAGCAATGAAAGGGTCGCGTTCGAGCATTTTTTCAAGGTGGATACGATGCTGAGCTCGTTGAGCTTTCCTGCGGTGGCGCGTGGTGGAAGGGGCTGCGAGGTGGTGTTCGTCGATTGCGTTCTAGAAGGTCGACGGAGGTACGGCGATCGATTAAAAATCGCGACTTGGGTTTTTCGTTCAAACTGGGAACCAGAGGGAAGAAGCCAAGACGAGCAGCCTTGATTCCAAAAGCAGATCGAACAGCCCTGATTCGGTTAGGGTAAAAAAATTATTTATGTAATTTATATTAAAAAAAACTTATGTAATCTTTAAAAACTCGTATCTTTGTCATACGAGGTTAGAATTAGACGAAACAGACGCCTTTGGAATCGCAGCGACGGATACTACATGCTGGAATAGATCTGGAGACGTTTGGAGCGAGTTAAAATTTTAGGTTAAATCAAACATGTTCGATTTAATTTAAAATTGGAACGTTTGACGAATTAAAAACTCAATGTGAGGTAATCTCACCCAATTTTGGACTGCTGGTATTAATTATAAATAGTTAAATTTAATAATCGATTGATTAGTTAAACTGATACATTTTTATCAGTTGAATGTGATATGATATATAGTAGTATATGAATATTGGAGTGATTGATATTCCTGCATATATATAGCGAATGAGACACTATATTCCCCGTATAATAGCGGATGACCCTATATACCGCGATGTTCCACCTTAAAATTGAATTGGTATTTTTATATTGTATTAGCATTTATGGATGCAGAGAAACAGGTTGGACGGATCCAACTAGATTCCTCAAAAATATTGAATTTAATTTCATATATGGTAATATATGATTTGTTGGAATAATCTATGACAGGTTATTATGTGATTTAAAATGATTGAATGCAATGACAGTTTTGGCCTGGATTTTGGTATTTTTAAATACCAATAAAATATGGTTTTGAACTGATAAAGAATTGCAAATAGGGATTTTGAAGTAAAATATTTATATAAGATTTTGGATAAACTAATTGGATAAAATAAAAGGTTTTGAAGCTGTATTTAGCTATTTCGGGATATTGTGAACGTGGATTTTGGAATAAAACATATATAAAAGGATTTTTAAATAATAAATCCTTAAGCATTACTTGTTTAAATGTGAAAGGTTTTAAAAAACGAGATTTTATAGATTGGAAGGATATAAGCGAAATTGGAAGTAAGTATAAAATCGATTATAATGGAACTCAAATAAGATTTCCAAATCTACGGAATAAAATTAGAATCGAGAAATTGGGCTTGTTTTAAAAAGAAGATTTTTAATTATTAACTTGGTAATTTTAAAAGCGTTTAGAATATTCTTGAAACTAGTTATTTAATTATTTTAAATTGTTTAAAGTATATCTAATTATAAATTAGTTACCTTATAATGATTGTTAAAGATTTATTGTTATTTTAAGAATTAGTCGGCATTATTGTTTTAAAAGATAAATCATTAAATATTAATATGGCTTGTATAATAACTTTTGTTTAAGTATATTTTCCTAGATTAAACTTGGAAATTTATTAAGAAACTTGTATTCATTATTTTAAGAAATTTTTTAGATAAAGTTTTTGGGAAGTAATGGCTCGCATGACATAATCGGAGGCAGTGTGTGCGTGTAGTTAAGTCTTGGATTTCTCTGGGATATAGACGTAACCATTAAGCTGTGAATCCATGGTTTGATACCGCAGTGGTACTTTCCATATTGTTCTAAAATGGTTTTCAAGTATTTTTGCAAAAAGATTATTTTTGAATATACTGAATTCGATAAGATAAGTATATACCTTTGGAAAAGAGATCTAAATTATTTAGAATTTAAATTAAAAGAGATTTAGTGTTTTCAGTGGTAAAAAGAAATATTTGGTTGAATGATTGTTTTGATAGTTAAATAACCGACTATAAATCTGGACCCAAATATAACTTTGGGAATATCTAGAAGAAGCACGGGAATTATATGGTACAGTTATCGTTTGAGGTGTTGTACTGTATATGTAAACTCGTTTCATTCTTTTAGGATGTTGATAACAAAATCCGTCCAATAACGGTTAGGAGGTGCTCTCCGATCTTATTTTTGTCTGTTTATTTCCTAAAGAACACGAGTTGAGTTTACCGAAAATATTGGAAGTTGTTTCAAAGAGACCAGGATCGGGTAAATTATCTGAGAACCATTTTGATCCAACGAGTACATTTTCAAACATTAAGACAAGAGCATGGAGTCGAAGATGGAGCAGTGAAGAGCAAGGGCTAATCGTTGCTAATCCTGAGGGTGATTCCAAAATAGATGTAGTAGGAATAGTGCTTTCGGTTCTGTTCGGACCCAGAATGGACTTGTATGGATGAATGCTATCAGTACATTGTCATTGGAGGACAATGAGCATTCTAAGTGGAATTTCCTTGAAAAGGTAGTCGTAACCTCTAGCCTCATAAACCGGGAATGACTGAAAAGCAGTGGAGATGCAGCAAGGCTAAGTGGGTAACACCTAATTATGGTATGTTTATCACCTTTCTAGATACCCTCGGATATTATTACTATGATTTATGGAAGGAGCTCAGAAAAGGGTGGGAACACCCGAAGTGATAGCATATTCGGTCTATCCAGGTCAGGGATAGTCCGGTCTTATGTAGCAGGGGATCTCAGCGTGGTCCTCGGTCATTGTTCTAGACATGTACCGTGATAGGTGATACCCCAGTACCTAGTCATTCATATGGAATCCATTCTCCAATACGTACCTTTACGATTTTGGTTGTAGATCCTAGTATGTTGGAATTTAATTAATGTAACAATTTTAGCTATTTGAATAAGTATTTGTACTTAGGCACTATTATAATATTAGAGGATTTGATGTGAAATGTTTTTGTTATCGTAAGGTAAAAACCCATCAGGTTTATGTGCGGCGTGGTCTTACGAGATACCTTTATTTTTCAAAGAATTTTGATAACTTTAATAATTCAAATTGAGTGTGTCTTTTTCACGCTGGTTTTCCAGACTGACATGGTTGTTATTTTATTATAATGCTCTGTTCAGACCGAGTATTACAGGTTCGGGTTAGAATGCTTTTGAGCTCAGGAAACGAGCTGGAGACCAAGACATATTCTCATATTTGATTTTATTTCGTTGCGGTGTTGTTGAAATTATCAGCAATTGTGAAGACAGGTTGTCATAATTTTCCAGGCTGGTAATTACTGATTTGTGTACTCTAATGTGAGATATGTATAGTACAATTTTGGGTTTTGTGTAAAGAACTATTTATATTGTATGTTATTCAGTCCACTGTAATATTCTGTTTTGTCTAGTTTCTTCTTCTTCCACCTATTTTCTTTTCTCGCAACAATTTATCTTTCCGGCACTCGATCGTTCGGCATGTTATAAAATGGGCGTATTTATGTCGATTTTCGAGGGTCGAAAAGGTGAGTCGTCACATTGTGGTATTAGAGCTTAGGTTGGCAATATACCTAGGTTTTTGGTGGGGAATTACTCATTAGAGATAGAGTCAGAAGTACACTAGAATGAGTTGAGTATTTTAATAGATATGAGTGCGTAATTGTTATGAATATAAAATGTTTTTATATCGTGTTGACTTATCAATTGAGTGTTTATGAATTCTGGTCAGTACGGGAAGTACAACCATATCGATAGGGGTTTCTAAACTCTTAAACAAGGTAAACTGATACAGTATTGTTTTGAAGTGAGTAAATGAAATAATTTTACCCAAAATTATATTTTGATATAAAAGAAATAGTTTTTTTGAAATTATTATATATGCTTGGAATGTTTGGTTGTTAATATTATAATCAACTAAGATTATAAAATTGGAAATGGTTTATATATATAACCAAATCGAAATTGTATAAGAATGATTTATACAAAGGACTATGACTAAAATTAGGTTCAAACCAGAAATAAACCCCGAAAATTTTGGAAAATTGGTTAAATGTGTTTGAACCAAGTGTTTGGAATCTTAAAATCTTGAGAATTTTGGAAAATGTTTTAAATTGGATTTGAACTAAGATTTGAGAAAATTTTAAATCTTAGAGATTTTTTTGAAATGTCTTCCAAAGTGTTTGAAAGGGAGGATGGGGATATTACTTTGAAGATATTCTTTGAATAGAAATTGTTTTAAGATGAATTTTGGTAGCAAGGAAGCACTCAACTCACTTCGGTAGCTAAAAAATAATCCTAGTGATGATGGCCACATCATTAGTATTCATTTCGAGCTTCTTAGTAATGGATTGTTACTGTGGTGGTTGACTACGATTATTTTCTTTGGCTTATTGACAAACAAGTTTTGTTTTAGGATTCCAAAGGAAAATTGTTTTTTGGGGAAAACCAAGTTGTTTAAGATTTCGAAGGTATGGTGTGATATATACAAAAATGAATGAATGTATATTTATGATGCCAAAATGTTTTGGAAATAAAACCGGGTAATTAAATTTTGGGATTTCCATTTAATTTTTTTTTAAAGTCAGAGAAAATCAGTTATTGAACTTATAATTTGAAGTCGATATAGATAAGAAAGGAAAGTATGAATTTTAATCTTGGAACTAAAATTTGATTTGAGTAAATTAAAATGAATATTATGAATTGAAATTTAACTTAAGATGAGTTAAATAAAATTGTAAAAAATTGGTTTGAATTGAATATCAATTTTGAAATGTAGAATGATTATTCAATTATATGTTATAATTATTAAATAGGATGGTTAAACTTAAGCTACTAAGTGACATAGATAATCCAGAGTAATGATTATAAAATGTAAATGAACTCAAGTGAGCAATATAAGATTTTAAGTAAATAAGTTCTTGGGCTTATGAATTGAAAATGAAATGGTAAGATGTAAATGAAAATGGTTTGGTATCATGGTCAAAGAAATGGAAATTCAAAATTTGAATTTTTAAATAGAGAGGGAATTAGAATGGAGTAAACTGAATGTAAATATGAATTGTGAAGTGTTTATATAACTACATGTTATAAATGCTGAATGTGAGTAAACTTAAGTGGGAAAATTCAGGAAATTGTTGATAAATAAGTTTGTATAACTTATTAAACTGGAAAGGTGAAACAGTACAACCAAGTTAAAATGGTTAAGTAATTAATAATAAGGAATGAATTCAATTTAAGAGTAAATGAATTAAATATGATTTTGGAGTATAGATGGGGTATGAACTTAAGTTATAAGTTGAATATAACTTAAGCAGCGATATGAAATGTTTATAGTAAACCTTAGAAATAATTTTGTGAAATGGGTTATAAATAACTTAGCATGAAATGAAATGTCGTTCACTATAAAATGAAGTGAATAACACTATGTGAATTAAATAAAGTGAATGGAAAAGATGTAAAATTAGTTGGAAGTAAAGTTAATAGAAATGCAAATACATGAACCTGAACTAAATTGTTCGAGAATTGATTTATACGAAATGATTCCCTAATGATATAGTATAAACTGGAATGTTGTTTAATACAACATATAGAGAACAAAGTTTGGTGGATAACACAAATGGGAACCAATGGGAAATAGATGAATTGATTTAAAATCAATTTAAATGGATCAATAGAAGCTTAATTAGATGGGTATGAATATAATAAGTGTGAGTGTGAATAGAATGAAATTGAATAGATTGTGATCAAGTTAAAATAGAATAAATGGTATGGAAATCAGTTTGGAAGTGTATAATTGAGTGTTTGAACCCTGTAAATTGCATATGCATTCAAAAACACATGATATGACATGTTTGTGTATGAAAACTAAATAAAATGGATTTTCATATAACGAATGTCAAAAATGAATGGAATGAAAATGAAATTGATTGTGAATCAATTTGAAATTGAATAAAAGTGAATTTATGCAAGTAAGGCACATATAAATCAATTTGGAATGGAAATGAGTTGTTTATTGTAAATATGAATTAAATGCAATAAATGCGGTTGTAAATCATTTCGAATTGAATGAAATGATACATGGATCCATTAAAAGGAATTAAAGGTAACAACCCGCATATTTATCGATTTTATATCTAAATATTTTATTTAAATATTTCACCGTTCGTCGGATTTTGGTCCGAAAACCTACTTTTTGCATACGGTCAAATTAGGACTCAAGACCACCTCCATTGAGTTCAAAATGCCGTTTGCGACCTTTTTGAGTATAAGCTTCGATATGTTTGGAGAAAGTTGATTTTTTCTACTTTTTCCCGCTTAGGGCTTTGGTTGGGCTGAGCCAATTAGCCACTTAACTCAGTTCCAACACTCTCCTCTCCATTCACTTCTCTTCTATTTTCCTAATACTCAAGCTTTTATGTTAATGGAGGGTGGAAGAGGAAATTAAAACTCCAAAACCCTAGTTTCTCTTGCAAATCAAATTCCAAGCTCCAAACTCAAGAAGAACCCATTGGTAGGCTTCTCTTCATCTTCTCCAACTCTTTCTCCATTCAATTTCAGAAATTTCCTAAACCTAATTTAGGAAATGTTTCTCCTTTAAGCTTAGATTCAAGCTTGTGAGTTGGAATTGAAGAGTGTTTGTTCTTGCCATTGCTTTCAAGCTTCATCTTCATAAATTTTAGTTCAAAGGTGAGATTTTTAATCTCACATCTATGCTTATAATTCTCTTCTATTGTTAGGTATGAATTCCTAACACTTATTCATGTGCATTTGATGTTGATTTGGATTGGTTTTGTGAATATTCCAATTTTTGAGTTTTTAAGTCAATTTGTGTGAAAATCCTTTTATGGACGTTTGATCATGCTTTTAGTGATGCACCGAGGAGCATATAGGGCCGGGTTGCCGATTGGCATAAACCCTTAGAGCCAATGTTCGTCCAGTTGCATTTTGGAAGAATTTGCTCTTCATTTGAATATGCTGAAAAACAGCACAGGCATGATTCAGTCGACTGAAAAGTCTGTTCAGTCGACTGAACCTGGAACCCGAAAGTTTCCAGGCATGATTCAGTCGACTGAAATCTTCTGCACAGTCGACTGAACTTGGAAATAGAAAGTTTCCTGAACCTGGAAAATTCCCAGGCACAGGGTCAGTCGACTGAATCTTCTGTTCAGTCGACTGAACCTGCTGTTTTAGTCCAATTTGCCTTTTTGGATTGAATATCCAACTTTAATCGATTCGTGTTGTCTCCCTTTTGTTGTTGTCATTTATTATCATCTTTGATGACTTATTTTCTTTGGGAATTTTAGATATATCCACTTCGATGGATACTTTATCGATTTCATTGGATTTTTATTCACATCTTCGAATGTGATCTTTGTGATTGATTGTTTCTACAATCCCCCTTGTGCTTTGTCACTTTAAAAATATAAAGGTTTTCTATACTAGTAGTAAATATCAAAACTCTTTCTTCAAATGATTTCAACTCTACTTTAATACCAAATTCGTTTATAAAACAGTTTTCCAATCTATTAGTATATACAAACCTTTATCTCACTCGTATGAGAAATCTAATTAAACGACTTAGTAAAACGAGTGGTATGAAACGCTTGCGTTTACTTCGTCGGTTAATTCTTGGACTTGTTCGATTGAATCTCTTGTGACAATTTTCTAGTGGAGACCTACAATTTGTTCGTAAATATTTAAGTTAAGCTAGTGGTTATGGGACATGAAGCTAAGCTCATATATTTACTAGCTTATTGTAATCGACACTTCTTTTTGACCATGACGATCATTTTAGGTTTTAGACTAGCATCGTGCTATGTCTTTGTGGTTTGGTTCATCGGACGTCCCGCTGTACGACGTCGTTGTTCCCTTTGATTGTGATTTGGTTCATCGGATGTCCCGCTGTACGACGTCGTTGATCCTTTCCTTGTGATTTCTGGATTTCGTGTGTTGATTTCTGGAATTTATGTTTCACCAACTTTTACGATGGGCATTGATATATATGTCAATTATTGTGGCTTGGTGAATGAAATTAGGAGTGTGGCATTCCTTTTTGTCTTGAGTAGATTATTGTGATATTGATTAATCTCTTGTTGATTTTCAATTACTTATTTATCACAGCCTGGCATTGTGATTATTATATGTTTATGTCATATATCTAATTATATATCACTTCATCTGATATTTATAGCTAGACTGATCCGTTTATTATTTTCTTTTTAAATAATACTCGGGTCAGACTGAGATTTTACAGGTGCTTCTGCTTGACTCCTTATCGGACTATCATCCCGACTTTTGGCAAACTACTTAGATTAGTAGTTTATTTTGTTGTATACACTTGAGATTTAGACTCATAGATGTATTCTTTTGTATAGCACGTGTTGCTATTCTTTTGTATTATTGTGGTTCTTTTTGACCACTACTCTGATATACACTTTTATGTGTAATATTCATATCTATTTCCACCTTTGTGATATGAATTGTCTGTGACTGATTTATGTTATGTTTATTTGTATATTTGTTTCCGAAGATATTATAGCCACTGTGTAGTAGTTTTGAGTTTGTGTCGGTATGTCGGATTTCCTCTTGAGATGAAAAGTTATATTTTTATCCGGTATATCGGTACTCGCACAAAGCAATTATACAGATGGTCGCTCCTCAACAGGCTTATTCTCCGTGCTAGTTGACAGCATTCACAGTAATGTTCTTGGCTAGCATGGGTATAGAGGTGGGGCGTCACATTAAATTAGTGTTGGAACCTTATAAATTGCTTGTAATATATGATTGGCATGTTCGAGTTATGAAGTTTATGTGTTTAGCAAGTAAATAAATGAAATGTTATTAAAATTTCATGTTTATGAAAACTTGTGTGCTTATTTTGAGTAAGTACAGGAGGCTATTAGGCAAGATTTGGATTGCGTAAATGCATATAAGTAAGCCATTCGCTTAAAAACGCTAATCTGAGGTACGCCTATGCAATAAAATAAAGAAATGATAATATATTGATATATTTTGATTTCAGACCGTGCGGGTCGATGTATATATTTTTATCTCTCTTGTCATATTGTAAAAGGCTCTCCGTACAAAGGAGACTCTGTCAAAAAATTTCGAAAATTTAGGGTGTTAGAAAATTTTTGAATTTTTTTTAACTAGAAAGGTTGATTTTTGAACTATATTGGAAAACAAGGTCTTGGGCTAGAAATGGAAACGAATTGTTTTGAATAAAACTAAAGAGTTTAGAAAAGTGGGATATTGAATTTTAAGTAAGTGCGTTTTGGGTAAGTTAATGGGTTTGGGAGCATTTTCCCTACCTTAGCAATTTCGGGGACAAAATTTTTATAAGCGGAGAGGAATGCAACGACCTGGAATTTTGGTCATTTAGTTTTGAACATTTAATTTATTTTTAAATGTTGAATTTGAATTATTAATGGATTTTGAATTTGGAAGAATCGGTGAAATAGTTTAAAATTTCAAAAATAGCGATTAACGGATTCAATAAATGGCAAAATTTATGTTTAAAATTGGGCAAATATGGAAATCTCGAGTTAAATATGAATAGAAGTGATTTCTAAGTTGATTTAAAGCTCTATTGGAATTAGAATGATGGTAATAGACTATGAATGGAATTAAAAGTCGATAAATTTAAAGTTTGAATTTTATATAACGATTTAATAGTGGAATTTAATATATAGAAATAGTGTAAATAACTAAAATTTTGATTTAATATAAATCGGCATGATTTCTAATATGGATATAAATTCTATTTGAAATATAATACGGTTAGTAAGTTTTAAAATTTTAAATTTCAAACGATTTCGTTGATTTTGAAAATCGCTCAAATTAATCGACGCGTTAAAATAGCCTTTCGGGGCACAGTCTCAGAATTCAACAAAACCACTTCCATTGGATTCATAATAGTGTATTATTATCGGATTTTAAATTTTATAGCGTTTGGAGTTATTTTTTGGTCGTACGGAATATAAATGCGTTGAAATAAATATCGAAAATTTAATATTTTAATTCGATTCAAAAAGCTATCTTCCACATACGATCGAGTTAGGCCTCGAAGCATGTTCCATTGTGTTCGGAATAGAGGTAAACATTATAAACGTCAGGCGGCACGTTTCGTTTGGAGTGCATTTGAAAAAGCAAGTAAATTTTGAAACTAATTTTGAAATATTATATATGCACAAGTGTATATATGCTCGTAAACAGTAGAACCCTAGGTCAATGCTCACTGTCGCCGGTTTATATTGAATGGCTGAAATTCAACGATCCTTCTCCCTCGAGTCCTCTCAATCCAAGTGATATCAGGCTTCTTCATCAACTGAAAGATCGAAGAGCATAGTGAGCTGAAGACATTCAACGGTGGATTTTCGATGTAGAGGCCGAAATTCGTCAAAATCTGGAGATGAAAGGGTCGTGTTCGAGCATTTTTTCAAGGTGGATACGAAGTCGAATTCGTCGAGCTTGCCGGCGGTGGCGTGTGGTGGAACGGGCCGCGAGGTGGTGTTTGTGGATTGCGTTCTAAAAGGTCGATGGAGGTACGACGATCGATTAAAAATTGCGACTTGTGTTTTTGGTTCAAACTGGGAACGAGAGGGAAAAAGCCAGGACGAGCGGCCTTGATTCCAGAATCAGATCGAACGACCCTGATTCATTTAGGGTAAAATAAAAAGAAGAAAATTTATTTATATAATTTATATTAAAAAAATTATGCAATCTTTAAAACTCGTATCTTTGTCATACGAGGTCGGAATTGGACGAAACAGGCGGCGTTGGAATCGCAGCGATGGACATTACGTGCTGGAACAAATCTAGAGTCGTTTGGAGCGAGTTAAAATCTTAGGTTAAATTGAACGTGTTCGATTTAATTTAAAATTGGAACGCTTGGCGATTTAAAAACTCAAAGTGGGTTAATCACACTCGATTTTGACTACTGGTATTAATTTTAAATAGTTAAAATTAATAATCGATTGATTGGCTAAACCGATACATTTTATCAATTAAATATGATATGATATATAGTAGTATATATATGTTGCAGTGATTGATATTCCCGCATATATATAGCAGATGAGACCCTGTGTGCCCCGTATAATAGCGGATGACCCTATATACCGCGATATTCCGAATCGAAACGGAATTGGTATTTTTATATTGTATTAACATCTATGGATGTAGGAAAACATGTTAGAGGGATCCAACTGGATTCCTCAAAAATGTTGAATTTAATTTCATATATGGTGATATATGTTTTGCTGGAATAGTCTGTGACAGGTTATTATGTGATTTAAATTGATTAAATGCTATGACAGTTTTAGCCTGGATTTTGGTATTTTTAAGTTCCAATAAAATATGGTTTTGAATTGATAAAGAATTGCAAATAGGGATTTTGAAGTAAAATATTTATATAAGGTTTTGGATAAATTAATTGGATAAAATAAAAGGTTTTGAAGTTGTATTTAACTATTTCGGGATATTGTTAACAGGGATTTTGGAATGAAATATATATAAAAGGATTTTTAAATAATAAATCCTTAAGCAGTACTTGTTTAAATGTGAAAGGTTTAAAAAATCGAGATTTTTATAGATTGAAGGATGGAAGTGAAATTGGAAATAAGTATAAAATTGGTTATACTGAAACTCAAATAAGATTTTCCAAATCTACGAAATGAAATTAGAATCGAGAAATTGGGCCCGTTTTAAAAAGAGGTTTTTAATTATTAGCTTGGTAACTTTAAAAGCATTAAAAATATTCTAGAAACTGGTTATTTAATTATTTTAAATTGTTTAAAGTATATCTAATTATAAATTAGTTACCTTATAGTGATTGTTAAAGATTTATTATTATTTTAAGAATTAGTCAGCATTATTGTTTTAAAAGATAACTCATTAAATATTAATATGGCTTGTATAATAACTTTTATTTAAATATATTTGCCTAGATTAAACTTGGAAATTCATTTAGAAACTTATAAGCATTGTTTTGAGAAAATTATGAAATAAAGTTTTTAGGAAGTAATGGTATACTCGCATGGCGTAATCGAAGGCAGTGAGTGCTTGCAGTTAAGTCTTGAATTTCTCTAGGACAGAGACGTAACCATTGAGCTGTGAATCCATGGTTTGATACCGTTGGGGTACTTTCCATATTATTCTAAAAGGGTTTTCAAATATTTTTGGAAAAAGATAATTTGTGAATATATTGAATTTGATAAGATAAGTACATACCTTAGGATAAAGAGATCTAAATTATTTAGAATTTAAATTAAAAGAGATTTAGTGTTTTCAGTGGTAGAAGGAAATATTTAGTTGAATGATTGTTTATTTGATAGTTAAATAATCGACTATCAAATCTGGACCTAAATATAACTTTGGGAATATCTAGAAGAAGCACGGGAATTATATGGTACAGTTACGATTCGAGGTACTATATTGTGCGTATAAACTCGTTTTTCTAGGACGTTGATAAGGAAATCTGTCCACTAACGGTTAGGAGGTGGTCTCTGATCTTATTTACGTCAGTTTATTTCCTAAAGAACTGGGGTTGAGTTATCAGAAATATCGAAAGTTGTTTCGAAGAGACCGGGATCGGGTAAGTTATCCGAAAACCACTTCCATCCAACGAGTATATTTTCGAAAATGAAGACAAGAGCATGGAGTCGAAGATGGAGCAGTGAAGAGCAAGGGATAATCGCTACTAATTCTGAGGGTGATTCTAAAATGGATGTAGTAGAAATAGTGCCTTCGGTTCCATTTGAACCCAGAATGGACTTGTATGGATGAATGGTATCGGTAAATTGTCATTAGAGGATAATGAGCATTCTAAGTGAAATTTCCTTGAAAAGGTAATCTTAGCCTCTAGCCTCATCAACCGAAAATAACTGAAAAGCAGGGGAGAAGCAGCAAGGCTAAGTGAGTAGCACCCAATTAGGGTATGTTTATCACCTTTCTAGATACCCTTGGATATTATTACTACGATCCATGGAAGGAGCTCGGAAAAGGGTAGGAACACCCGGGGTGATAGCATATTCGGTCTATCCAGGTTAGGGATAGTCCGGCCTTTTGTAGCAGGGGATCCCGACGTGGTCCTCGGTACATTGTTCTAGACATGTACCGTGACAGTTGATACCCCGGTACCTAGTCATTCGTATGAAATCCATTCTCCAATACGTGCCTTTACGGTTTTGGTTGTAGAGCCTAGTATGCTGGAATTTAATAAATGTAACAATTTCAGCTATTTCAATAAGTATTTGTACTTCGGCACTATTATAATATCAGAGGATTTGATATGAAATGTTTTGGTTATCGTAAGGTTAAACCCGTCGTGTTTATGTGCGGTGTGGTCTTACAAGATACCTTTGTTTTTCAAAGAATTTTGATAACTTTAATAATTCAAATTGAGTGTGTTTTTCTCACGCTGGTCTTTCAAACTGACTCGGATGTTATTTTATTATAATAGTCGAGTTAGACCAAGTATTATAGGTTCAGGTTAGGATGCTATGGAACTCAAGAGACAAGCTGGAGACCGACACGTATTCTCGTATTTGAATTTATTCCACTGAAGTGTTGTTGAAATTATCAGCAATTGTGAGGACATATTGTTATAACTGTCCAAGCTGGTAATTATTGATTTGTGTACTCTGAAGTGAGATATGTATAATACAGTTTTGGGTTTTGTGTAAAGAACTATTTATATCGTATGTTATTCAGCCGCTGTGTGATTCTTTTTTGTTTAGTTTCTTCTTCTTCTACCTATTTTCTTTTCCCGCAACAATCTGTCTTTCCAGCACTCGATCGTTCGGCATATTATACAATGTGCCTATTTATGTCGATTTTCGAGGGTCGAAAAGGCGGGTCGTCGCAATTAGAAGCATTCATACCGATGTTGGATTGATCATACTCAAAAAAAAAGTCACGACTAATGTCCGATTGGAACTCCAATGAAAACTCATAATTATATTAGAAGTCATGGTATTATGTCAATAACATAGATGAATTAGGTTTATTACATAGAAGAAACAAGTCGAAAGTGAAAAATCATCGATCTAAGAGCCTACTTCAAATTTAAAGTATGTTTGAATGTAGAGTTAGGTAATAAACGATGTCTGTATATTGAAGGAGTAGAGGTGTATTTGATGTTTCCACTCAATTGGTTATCATTAAAAAAAAATTCAAAAACAACGAAGGTATCATTGTACATTAATCGAGATGCAATTTTTGCTTTGTTTTTCTTAGAAAAACGTAAGTTTTATCTTTGAGTATATCATGGTTTCTACAGGTTTTGGTTTACAATAGAACGAGTCAACCCTATTTATTTCCTACATTCTATAAAATCATTATTTTTCTATGAACCACTCCTACTTTCGTTTTTGTATTTGTTCCTCCATCACATAAGTAGGCATCTATTTTAAATAAAATACTTTGTTGTACATTATAATATAACCATTTATAATAATTTATTCAAATAATAGTAATAATAAATTTCAGTGTTTTCCATCATTGAATGAATTTCCTTACACCTTTTGATTTAAATTTTATCTTCAATGAAATATCATCCAAAATATTTATATATGTATTTACAGGTATTTTGTGTTATATTGATATTGGTTTACTTAGAATTATGCTTATTGCTACATTATTCAATTTTACGTTTACATGAACATTTGTTTTAATATAAAAGTTATTTGTTTGTTTCAAAAATTTGACCGCATAATGCGTTTTATGTATAAATTGCATGTTATAGTATACTGTATGTATCAAAAAAATACAACGTTTCAAAGTTTTCAAGACGTTTTATTAATTTAGTTAGTAACGTGAGATGTCAAAAAATGTAGTAATGCAAATAATGAAGTGTTGTTTATTTGAACCAAATTTGAAACACTCTTACACTTTGAGCATAGTTTTTTTTACAAACTTATAACGCATTAGCATAACAAACTACGTGCATTTTAAATTTATACATTGAGCATGCAACAAACTCATATTCAATTTACATCACTTATGTTTAAAAATTAATAAGCATTGTTAGTAATGTAGTGTTTACTCTGTTATAAATAACAGATAGATGAGGTTTTCTATCTTTATACAGAGTTATTTTTCTCCAAAAATGTAAAGTCATACTTTGTACACTTCGAGATTATTTAAGCGGCTTTACCAATGAAAGTATATCCATATTATATGTGAGAAAAAAAATAAAAAGATTATTGTCAGTGAACATACGCTTTCAGATTCATATTATAAAGAAAAACATAAAAATGCATTATTAGACCGGTTATATGATGAACCCTGTGTGCGTAACATGGGTTCATGCTAGCAAAGATAATAGAAAGCTAGCTTAATTAATTTTCTTAATTACTTTGTCAAATATTGCAATCCGAGTTACTGGTACTTAATAAAAACATTACAAGATAACATTAATGATGTATATGTAATAGAGTTTATCCGTGAAACTACTAATTTATATTTCAAGAAAGAAATCACCAAATTGGAATTTATTATTTAATAATAATTGTGGTAAGCAATTGTTATTATTTAAAATTATCTTCATCATAATATACATTATTATCCTATTATCAAAATTATTAATCTCATCCACGTGTGTAGCACAGATTCGTGCTAGTAAATATAACAAGATAAGGATGCACCCGTCAGGGCCGGTCCTAGCGGTTTTGGTACCTAAAGCGAATTATGAAAATAAGGCCTCGATACAAAACTATACAAAAATGATGTTATATTTGTTAATTAAATCATCGAGATAATTTATATTGTTTATAAATAATGAGAGAAGGAAAAAAATAACTTCATTCGTAACAGTAAATCAAGTCATACAACAAAATTAATGCTAATTGCTTATGAATATTATTCTAGCCTTCTGATTTGCAAAATTACTAATAATATTGTCATATTCAATTTCGTTGACCATATCTTGTTCAATCGATAAAAGTGCCAAACCATTTACTCTTTCTTGTGACATAGTGGGACGAAGATAAGACGTGATCAACTTTAGCATTGAAAAACTTCTTTCGGCCGACGCAACTGCAACTGATATAGTTAGAATTATTCTATATGCAATCCAAACATTAGGAAAATTTAACTCTCTAGAACAAGAATTTATGAAATTCAGCAACTCAATTGCTTTTGTTTTTTCTTTTGGAAAGATAACTTTCAATACTTTTAATTTTGAAAATAGCTCTCTTCCATTAATATCAGATTGCAAATCATGTCTCAAATATTCCTCTAGTTTTAAACAATGATCTTTCAGTTTCTCATCATCTATAGAAGTGAACTTTTTTAAATCAAATAAGAAGCCAAATCTGTCATCATATTCTTTGAATTGCTCAAATCTATTCATCAACGAAACATGAGCTTTATCTACAATTTGCAAAAAGTAATTGATTTGGAAAGACTCTTTCGGTGTTTGCATCTGTTCTTCATCGTTTGTATCTTCATCGAACTATTTCTTTCTATGAATAATTCCTTTTTAAGGAAAAACTGGTTCAATATTTAACATTTGGGCTATCTCTTTGGCATCAACCATCGTAGAATTAAATCTCGTGTTCCTGAAATCTTTAAAAAAAATCAATAAGCTCGTGTAATCTAATGATAGCAACATCAGTTTGCATATCCTCGGTTTGAAGAATCTTGCTAACGGTGTTTACATTTTTCAACATTTCATACCAAATGCATAATCCAAACAAGAATTCAAAATTTTCAATCTCATTTGTTGCCAGACTTCTAGCTTCACTCTTCGCCATGGAATCCTTCGTGCTATTTGACAAGGAAATTTGAGCATCTCTTATCTCCACAATTTGATATCTTATAGATTTTACCGCTTCAATGTGACTTTTCCAACGTGTATCTGATAATGGCTTAAAAGTATAACCTGTACATGTTTGTATGGATGAAGAAAATATATTAAATATCCATTGGATCACCCCAAAAAAGTTTAATGCTTTAGGACACGATTTTGCCATATCACATAGCACAAGATTGAGACTATAACAACCACAAAGTGTGTAGAAAGCTCTTGAATTAATTTAATAGTCTTTGTTGCACTCCTTTATGTTTTCCATTCATATTTGATCCATTATCATAACCTTGTCCTCTGATATCATAAATATCAAGCTTAATATCTTCTAATACTTCTTTAAGCTTGTTAAAAAGTCCAAGTCCAATAGTATCATCTACTTATAAAAATTCAATAAAAAACTCTTCCACCTTTGCGGGATTGGTTGAAACATTAACACTTCTTATTACAAGAGACATCTGTTCAACACGACTGATATCTGGAGTGCAGTCTAGTACAACCGAAAAATACTTGGCCTTTTTTATATTTTTAAGAATTTCATTTTTAATTTCATTCGCCAATGTGAGTATTAACTCATTTTGAATTTTGTGACCAAGGTAATGTATATGAATTACTTTTTGTTCAATCTATCGAACATGCTCCTGCATTACTGGATTAAATCCTGCTATCATTTCAATTAATTTACAAAAAAGACCATTATTTTGTTCATAAAGCTTTTCGTTCGTTCCACGAAATGCCAAATTATTGGAAGAAAGTGTTTCACAACAGCAATTATTCTTATCAACACTTTCTTCCAACGTTCTTTTTCCTTATTTATTTGATCTATTACACTCTGGTCTATGGTTGCTTTGACTTTCAATCTCGTTTCCAACTCAATCCAATTACACATATTCAAAAGATTATCTTTGCTACTTTCATGTTGTTTCAGTTTAGTACTAAGATTGCGCCAATCATTAATTCCTTCCATAACAAGATGACTAGCCGTTGTTTGATTTGTGAATAATTTGCAGCAAAACAAAATACTTCATCAACTGAATTTGAATATACCAACCATTTTCTATCTTATTTATCCCCATTAGACAAATGTATGACATAAAAAGTGGAGGAAAAATGTCTATTAATAGCATCTTTTGAAAAATCAGAGTCATTATCTTTTAACACTCTAAAAGGACCCTTTTCATCCAACAAGTCTCTCAATTTTTTATCAATTTTTTTCCATGTATCAGGGTCATTTGAAACTACACTAACATTCTCCAAATATGATGATGAATCAATGTTTGCTTCCTCTTCGCTCATATTTTCATTATCATGTTCACTCATTAAAATATTATCATCAGCCTCATTAATAAGGGGAGCATTATCCACATTCAAACTCGAACTTTCTACCGGACTACTTTTGATGAAAAATTTATTAAGAGCGTCTTTCTGTGAATTAGTGTAGCCTTCTTTTTCTAACTCGTTTAGCGTGTCCAGATTTTTGTTTACGCATTTCTAAGCGGTATAAAAGTAACATGAAATAATATTAATTGTTATAATAACCACAAAAAATTAAATTGCGTAAAGATTATACTAAGAACTCCATCGATTTTGAAGCCGTATTAAAAAAGTAACAAAAGATAGATTAATTTAACCCATGACAATGACATGGGTACAGTTTCAGAAGATCAAATCAAGAAGCAAAGATTTGCAACCAACAATGTATGTAGTACATGATTGAATCACAAACCATTTTGACATAATTTATTTGAATATAAACAATCATATTTTCACGGTAAAGTTTTAGTCTACCAAAGCCAAAGAAAAAAATTACTTAAAATTTTATAAAGAGAAATTTGTTTATTTTACTCCATGTGTCTTCGTTCAGGAATCAAATATTGGCAGTATCGCTTGTAATAAGTTGAGCGGCAAATGACAATGTACATAAATTGCAGCCCAACAGCCTACAGGCATTCAACAAGATGTTTAAATTCCATATCATAAGGAATTATGAAGAAACAAACATAACAGAGAATACTAGTCGCAATTTCAATCCATAAAGCAGTAGGAAGAAATAAATTAGTTTGTTTCTTCAGGCAAGTGTATGTATCACAATTCTTAATCCTTTGAATGATATTCAGAAGCTCATATGAGGTTGTCAGTGTTATTAACTATTACAAATCCAAAACACAAATTGACTTTCGTACGAAACTCGGAAAATCTGACCACCGTTGTATTTCGATTTGATTATCAATTTATCACAGCCTCAAAGTTTCCAGTTTAAGGAACTACAAATTTTCCAAGACATGGTTAAATGGTTTGAGCACTTTGTTAAATAAATACTTTCAATTTCTAGTTGTAGTTGGAACATCAGAAAATCAGTTGTTGGTTTACAATATGACATTTGAAAAACTAAGAGCAATGTCAAATTTCTAAATCACCTTTGAAAATCAGTTGTTGGCAGTGGCACTTGACAGGCGGAGGCGGCAGCTACAACCATCGCTTCGAGAAATCGCGTCGCTTCGCTTCGAGAGGCTGCCGACTAGAGCAAGGAGAGCAGTACTTCGAGAAATCGTCGATTCAGATTTTTATTTTTTAATCGAACGCGTTTTTGATTTGGTATGGTGCCCTAGAATTTCTGATGCCCTAAGCGACCGCTTCAGTTGCTTTGGGGAAGGGCCGGGCCTGGCACCCGTTTTACATCCAGAAAATATGAAGATTCAAGCAGTGCTTGTATTGAAAATGAATTGCCTTTTCAATATTTATGTTAAACAACGTGTGAGAAAATGAGGAGTTTGAAAATTAGTTTTTGTCATATGGTAAAAGTTTTCATTTTTCTACTTAAAACCATTTAGCAAAATTTGTTCATACACCAAAACTAATTTAACATACACCATTATTTTACTAAGAAATTCTACTACTAAACTGCTTTTTTTCTCAATTGCATTTTGGGCCGTTTTCTTATAACTCATCGAACTAAAACGTTCAGATTAACAATATTTGATCAAATCTACATATTTTGATGAAAAAATTAATGATTATTTATCATGAAACCTAGCCATTTAAGTCAATTTTTAAAACTAGTTGCTCTAACTTTAAACTATTTAGTTAGTGTTATTTTCAAAAAATTGAGTTGCTACCGCTGAAATTAAGAACATAATTTTTTTTTTTTTAAAGATGTTACAATAACATTGTTCAAATTAAAGTTCATTTTATTAAACTTCAACTTAATTTAATGTTTGGAATTTTTTGTTTTGTCTAAATGAGTTTTATGTTTTAAATTGGTAACAAGACTGATGAATATGAAAGTAAAGATGGTTACGTAAAAAAAAAATGGTGCATGTAAAGCAATTTTTAATGCATACTAATTTATTATACATGGTAATGCATGATTATCGATTATTGATGTACCAATCCAAAGCATTTTTTTTTTCCCACCAACGACGGTTGGCAGTGTAACTGGGATGAGACTAAACCAAGCTACGACATCCACGTAAGCTATTTGAACGGTTGAGATGTAGGGTTTCTTCTTCCCAACATAATATAAATTTAAAACCCCAGCCTCCATCGTCTCCGCAGTAAACCACTTGCTCTTCTTATTTCTTCTAATCCCGTCTCTATTTGCTTCTCTATTTTGTTGCAATGATGAATTCTTTGTGCCGCAGACTGGTTATCACTGGTCGATGACGGTAACACAATCCCTCTAAGAAGTTCTGAGCTTTTATTTTTTCTTTTCATTTTTTATGTTAATTGACTTTGGCAACAAAATTGTGGAGCGAAGTGACGATTAAATTCATGGTTTGTCAATCCGCTGATTCATGTGATGTTATTCTTGAATCCCGACAGGTTCTGATCGCTCTGTAAACTATTCTTTTATCTCAGTATTCATCAAAGCTGAGATATTTAGTTTCAGTTGATTGTTCTCAACTTTACCAATTTGTCATTATATGTTGCTCTTTTTCTTTAAAGCGTCCCTACTCTATTAATAAGTAGTTTTAGATCGAACTTATACGATGCAGCTCTGTCCTGATCTGATTTTAAGCATTAGACCAAAAAAACTACTTAGTCTGATTTATGGGCATAGGTAAGGTAGACGCAGATAATTTTTACTCTATAAAACTTCTGTTTTTAATTTGATTCGATAATTGGTGAGTGAAATGACGACAAGAATTCATGGTCTGTCAATCCACCGATTGCTATGATGTTATTCATGTATCCTAACAGGTTCCCATCACACTTCATGAAAAATATTATAATCACATTGATATGGAATAGCTAAGTTGTTATCCCCACCCAGTCGTTCTGTCTACCTAATTGTTTTTATATCAACAAGTTAAGAACATTCAACCTAGTTGTTCAATGTGATAAAAAGGGTCAAACTCGTTCACTTTCCCAATATATTTTGTTTACAATGTGCGTATATATATACTTCAGTGTGTGTATCGAATAAATATGATTTTGATTTGAGATATTCCTGAAGTTGGTAATTTGGAAGAGACGTTGAAAATAAAACTTCTGTCCTTGGATTATTTGGATTCAAAGTGCTCTTTTTTGAATCACTCTCTATGGTAAGAAAACAAACTTCACAATCAGTTTTTGCTATAGGTGGCGGCGAGTGTTGATTTAGTTATCGCGAAGTGAGTGTGTATGGCATCGCTCTTTATTCAGAGTAATGTTATGTACATTTGTCTACTTGGAGTTGGATCAACAGTTGCCGTAATTTGATGTGAAACCACCAATATGAAATTTATGATTTAATTCCTAATTCAGCCTATGTTACTGTTGGTGTATCTCATAAGTTTTATCGGGTTTCGCAAATGTTTCATGTGGTACTAGTTGAAATAATTTTATTTTATTTTGATATATTAAAAGTTGATTGAAAACATGGTATTTTTTTCAGATAACAATGGGAATCCAAAGAAATCGATTAAATATAACATTGTTACTTCAGAGTGTGTGTTTAGGCACATGCATAAGCGTAAACATTGTAGGTTTTGTAGATTTTTTAAGTGTATATTTTGTTACAAAATATAATGAAAGAAATGGTAGACATGAGCTATATATGCAATGATAAAGCAAGAAAACTGGAAAAAAAAATGTCTGAACAACAATTAAAATATAATTCTGTTAATTACTTTGAACTTTTTATATTACTGCATTAGCAGTAGGAAAAATTATAATATATCCAGTCAATATTTTCCCAATATGTTATACTAATTTGCTTGTACAGACGTGGGTTTTCTTATTCTCAACATTTTCTTACTATAAGTGAACCCTTCTCCTATAACCATCTCCAATGATCTTTTAGTCTTTTTTATTCTTCTATTTCAGTCTCTATTGCTTCTCTTTTTTATTGCCACATTGAAACTCTTTGTGCTGCAGACTGGTTATCACTGGCTGGAAATGGCAACACAATCTCTCTTTTTTTCAGCGAAGTGATGATAAAATTCATGCTTTATCAGTGCACTCATGCACATGATGTTATTTGTGAATCCCGACAGGTTCTGATCACTCTGTGAATCTTTTGCTTTTTTTTAAAATTACAAATGATAAATATTAGGGTATTTTTGATAGTATTCATCATGGTTTTTTATTTTTATTTTACGTTGAAATAACTCTATTAATTTGTTATTATAGGTCACTTTTTGGCTAAAGCTTCCCAATTATTTTAGATCAAACATATAGGATGTAGCTCTATCTTGATCTTATTTTGGAATGTAGGATAGATAATGATTTAGTCAGAATTTTTGAGTCACTTCAAATAGGTTCAAGTTAATTCAAAATGGTTTGTGAAACTTTTTATTTAATTTGAATATTTAATTGTTGAGTGAGATGATGATGAAAATTCATGGTCTGTCAATCCACTGATTGCTATGATGTTTTACATGAATCCCGACGGGTTCTGATCACAATTCCTAAGAATCATCCAGCACTTTTATGCTAATCGGTTTTGGTTTGTACTTCGAATGTTTTGCAGTCTATATCGTTTATTTCAAATTTCATGTTATTTCACTATTGATGACTGCTTTTCTAATTTAAACTCGTCTCATTTTTTTCAATGAAGAAAATCTGTTGGACTGCGGTAACAAATCCCTCTTTAGGAGTTTTGGCCTTCCATTTATTTGTTAGTAAGCAGTTTATTTTATATATTTGTTTAATGAAAGCTTTATCACATTTTTCTAATTACGTGTTTCTTCTATATTGATTTTAGTTATGGATAATTCATCGTTGATATTGATTTGAATAGTGTTTTGATATGATACGATGATGACATATTTCCTATTGATTTTGTGTTGTTTTATTTCGTGTACGAGAAATATGAATAAACGAAGTTATAATATCATTTGATATGAGACTTTCGGTAATATTTTTTCGGTTATTCAGTATACTCATTATATGGAATATTATGGAGTTTGAGTGTAGTTTATGAGCTGTGAAGGAACGTTTGAGGATTATGCAATGGTGACTCGTTGTTGTGTTATTTATTTGATATTCATTGTAAGTAGATAACACTCACTTGATGAGAATGGTTTTAAGAGATTGTACTTACATGAGGTGATGTTCATAGGTGTGAGCAGGGCAAATCTCTCGATATTGTGTGTCACTATCATGGAGTACTTTTATGGGCATTGGATAGAACCAGTTGGCTAGAATCCACGTGTGGTATGATTTTAGGTCGTGCCCTAAATCATCGACACTTATATCTGATTATTTTTTCCTTTATATATATATATATATATATATATATATATATATATATACACACACACATATATATATATTGCATTTTTTAACTTGAACAGGAAGTGGCAATGATAATCCATGGTTTTTCATTCCACAAATTGTTATGTTGTTATTAATGAATGTTTGTAGAGTTTGAACCGATGAAAAAGCGTAATTCTACCATGTTGGAAATATAATTTGCTAAAAGGTTGGGCGTATTTATACTATAATATTATTATTGAGTTAGATTTCAAGAGCACACATGTCTCTTTCATATTTTGAAAAATGAATGGCCACCTTTTTAATTTCTTTCTACTTCAACCTTTGAAATGTGATAATTTTTTTAAAATTAGTTGGATTTAAGAATCGATTTCACTATTAAATCTCAAATGTAATATGTTTTTCAATGATATTCATTGTTGGTAGCTAAAAATAATTTTTTTTAAATCATAGTTTTTCGGATTATTCATATTATTAAAGTTATTAAATCGTTTGACTTTATTTTTTTTAACTAATTTATGTCGTTAATTGTTTTGAAAATTTTCTGCTTCTGAGTCTGCTTTCATAAATTGCAGTCAAGTTTGATAAAATCAACATTACCAAAATACAGCAACAATGTTAGATGGAATTAGAAATGGAACCAAAAAGCTCAAAAGCATTAAATACAATTATATGCTTTTTATAATATAATTAAATACAATTATAAAATATGTTAGCATGTAGGGGCTAACACATGAAATATATTTCTCCTTCTTCATGTATTGTGTAAAGAAATTGGTATCGTACACGGGTATCTGTGAAAGTCTTAACGCTTAATCTATTGTTTTTTAGTTATTCATTTTTATATCAGCCATGTTGATTTATGTTTCAGCTATATTGTAATGTTGGTTATTTAGGATTTTGATTATTTATTTGTTGATATAATTTTGTGAATTATTTTCGACAAATAACCAAAATGTTAAATAACTTTTACTACATATAGTTGGAAGACAAATTAAGCATGATGGCTATATATCATTTAAATGGATAGCTATGTTATATAATCTTTTCATTTTTATTTTTTTATATCTGTTTAGCAAGTGATTGAACTATTTCTTAAACACATTGACATACGATTGGTTTTGAGAGTTTTCAATTGGACTGAAAATATATAATTACATATTCATTGGTGTTAGCATCAAGATTGGTCACTAACATCGTTTAGTACAATTGTGTAGAGAGATTAATGAAGAAAATAAATTAAAACTGAGTCATGTATGCAAAACTAACTGCAAAAACAAGAACATCGAAATTGTAATGGTTTGGCGTTAAGTGCCTACGTCCACTGTTAATATAATCTTTATTGTTTTCCTCTAAGATTTGAATGTAGATATAATCCTTTAACAAATAGCTCGAATACAAGTTTTAACCGAAAGAAACTTAGTGTAGAAAATGAGTGTCCTCGGAGTTCTCGAATAATGTCCATTTTCACTGCATCTATGCTCCTCAATTATAGGCGAAGACAGACTGGACTTCTTTCTCAGGCCTAGGAGTAAAATACCTTGGTCCATATATGGGTACCTTAAGTCGACCGACCCAGATATGCCGAACGAGATACATCGAACAACAAATGCCGATTCAGGATGGCAGAACGGTGGTTATCGATGTATTCTTAGTGTTTGAGATTTACTGTCAGCATATTATCAGTGTATTGAGATTTACTATCAGTGCATTATCAGTTTTAGATTGTATTGTGCATCTCATCGGTGTTTTGTACTTCTTTCTGTGAAGAAACAAATATACTCGTGTTTATTTCTATTTAAGTTCACAGATATTTGTAACGCGGTCGTTCAGATGGCGCTTGATTCATGAGACGTGGATTATGAACTTTCCATTTAAACGTAGGTTTTATATTAAAAATTCACATTTTCAATGACAAATGAAAGCTGGATCCCACAAGATTATTTTGTACTAATCAAGGCGTACATAGAAGCTGACCACAAATACATAGAAGAAGAGTTGAAACAAGATTTTTGGGTTACTCTAAATGAAGTGTTGAATAATCATCATGTTTGTAGATTAATTCGAAGCATTCCGAAAACACGGAATACTTATGTCAAGTTTAGTAGAGCTTGTCGAAGATATATAAGCATTATAGATAGCAAAGGAAGAAGATCTATATCGGTTAACACGATCTACATTTGATTCACGGTATTTATGGAAGTATCGTATTGATTTTGTTTAATATGCTGCATATTATCTTTGTGTTAGCTATGTTAGACAATTTGAATGATGTTTGGATTAGTTAAGCAAGTTATTTACTTTTAGCAAGTTCTGTGTACTTTCGAATGCAAATTAAGTTAATCACCTTTCGGTAAGTTCTATGTACTTTCGATAATTCAAGTTAAATCTGTGTATTCAAATTCAAGTCCCGTGATAATTTATTATAAACTTATTAATTTGCTTACAAGATAAGAACAAACATTACAACACCGAACTTAGTTAAAACTTAGAAACATTGAAACAAAAGAACATAGATCGAAAATAAACACACTAATTGATTAAAAAAAGGCATTCGACCACGTGATAAGTGAATTGAACCAAGTGTTCTTTGCAGTGTTTCAATTTGCTCTTCAAGTTCAGTAGCATACACGACTGCACGATGAGGTAAACGATCGTCAAGCCATTACCAAAATTCACAACCATTCGAAAAATTGCAGCATATATAGTGACGTCGAACAATGTCAGTTTCGTTTGTAATAGAATATAGAACAGAAACTCCACAGTTATAGTATGTGAGTGCAGAGTCAGCCACTTGATCTGCTTTAGCTGCTTGGTGGCGTTTTTCATGTCTTTTTTACCTTCTCATTGTTGCTATGCAGCTCCGCTCTTTGTCTTCTTCCATTCTTTAACAACATTTGCTTTTGCAAAAATCTCTCATGCTCATTTACATCCTCATAACATTTTCCTTCCATTTCAACATACCACTCGGTTACTGGTTTAGGGAAAGATATATTCGACGAGATATCGTGCCTTAAAGAATCTTCATATGAGTATGATGAGGGCAATGAAGTACGGTTGTAATTCACCATTTTTTATATGTTACTGGTATGATATTAGTGAAGAGCATAATGGCGACGGGTATGATATAAATAGAACTAATGCCTTCTATCTCCCCTAGTCAAGCAGTGCAACGTTAAAAGCAGTGCAAACATTATTAAATGCACTACTTTGTCATAATGCTCAGCCTGACAAACATTATTAAATGCGCTACTTTATCATAATGCTCACGCCGGCAAACATTATCAAATCCACTAGTCATTTCATTAAAAGTAGTGCAAAATTTATTGAATGCACCGCAACGTTAAGATCTGTAACATTAAATATTTCTCTAGCATCAAAAGCAGCACAAGCATTAAAAGCAGTGCAAGCATTACTATCTTCATTGCTCAGGCTGGCAAGCATTAAAACAATACAACATGGCTACAACGTTCAATATGACAGGACTTTGTGGCCTTCTATCTCCACTGGTCAAGTTGGCAAACGTTAAAAGCAGTGCAACGTGACTACAGTATTCGATACGATGGAACATTGTGACATTCTGTCTCCACTGGTCAGGCTGTTAAGCAATATAGCATGGCTACAATTCATAAAAAGACCTTATAAGTAGAGCCAAAGGCTACCAACAGCATACTCATTCAATCTTCTAAATTCATCATCACAAAATATTTCAAATGAGTTACCTAAAAGTTTGTGGTGGTTCGCGTCATCGTCTTCATCTTCGGAAGAGTTCATCGAACATTCTACTACTTAATAAAGAATGTTTGCTTTTGAAGTGAAGGACTTAATGGCTCTTGAAAATGCTGAAAGTTCGAATTCAACCCAAGGGGGTAGTGTTCTTGGAAGGAATGACTTATCATATGGGAGAGGTTATGCTATCGGCTACAATAAACTAGTCATGGATTATTTTTCGGAAAACCTCATGTTCGGTGATGTAGATTTTCAACGAAGATTTCGTATGTTAAAGATTGTTTTTAATCGAATTCTCGACAATTTTACCGTAACAAACAATCTTTTCACACATAGAAAAAACAGAATCAACGAACTAGGAGTTGCCTCGCTACAAAAGGTTACGACTACATTGCGCATGATATTATACATAATTTCTGGTGGTTCCCAAGATGATGAAGTGAGAATTGGAGACTCAACGACAATCTTATGTATGAAAGAATTTTGCAAAATCGTTGTTTCACAATTTGGCGAAGAATATCTTCGATCCCCAACCCCTTATGACATTGATAGATTGTTAGAGATGAGAGCTCAACGCGGATTTCCAAGTATGTTAGGTAGCTTAGATTGTATGCACTGGAGGTGGAAAAACTGTCTGGTTCCTTTGCAAGGCCAATACAGAGGATAGTGCAAAATTGCAATCCTAGTATTGAAAGCAGTCGCTTCGTTTGATTTATATATATGGCATACTTTTTTGGAGCACCAGGTTCACTATATGATATTAACATCCTACGACAGTCGTGTTTATTTGATGATCTATGCAATGATATAACACCTCACACAATTACAAAATAGAAGACAAATATCATTCCATGAGTTATTACCTAGTAGATGGAATTTATCCAAAATGAAAATACTTATGCAAGCCTACAAAAAACCAAATAATGCAAAGAAAGAAAAATTCACCAAACAACAAGAGAGTTTGAGAAAAGATGTTGAATGAGCTTTTGGAGTGCTTAAAGGTAGGTTTCATATCTTACGAAAAAAAGTATACCACCACGATCCTGCGGTATTATCTGGTATCATGTACTGTTGTATTATTTTACATAATATGATTGTGGAAGAAGAACGTGGTGGATATGAGCTTCAGTTGAGAAACTATCTGAACATTGCTACGGTATTGTGAAAAAAATTGAAGAAAGATCCAAATACCTTTATTGAATACATATAAAGAATCGAAGACATTCGAGATTCACAAGCTCATCATGATTTAAGAGAAGAACTAGTGGAACAATACTGGTAAATATATAAAACCATTAATAAAAGTGATGTTTGGATTAATTGTGTTATCTACTTCTCCTGTTGTATGTTCACTTATCTATTTGTAGTTGTTATCGTGTTATAACAATGTTTGTATTTGAATTTTAAATATCTATTGTACTATTAATCAAATGCTACATGGTTACGTCAATAAGAAAATAATAAAAATGACAATAACAACAGCAATATTATTAACAATAAATATAACTAAAAGAGAAACAATAACGACAACAATAAAAATAACACCAACAACAACAGTACAAATACAAGATACAGTAAAAATAAGATACAAAGTACGAACATGGTTTCCTACAAGCCCCCTTGACGTCTATAATACACCTCGATTTTGTTCTCCATATACTACCTTTGTATTGGATTATGTTCATTTAGGTTGCAACTTAAAAGAGCCAAATCGTCAGCTCTTTGTTGTCAAGCTGATTCTTGTTTTCTTAACTCTAGCTCGTCAACTCTTAATCGTTGTATTTCATCATGACGTTGTTGTGTATGCTTAACCCTCTCAACCCTCTTTGCTTCTTTTGTTTCCATGTATAACTTGTTTGCATTTTCAATGGCCTCCATACGCTCATCGATATATTCATAGTAGGCGGTGTAATTGGTGGTGGTTTTTTTCTTCCCCTAGTACTTTCCTGGAGGCCTATGCCCTGTATTGGTTGTGAAAGGTGTGTCTTCATGTGGATCAGAACTTTCAGGACTCGATTCATCACTCATCTTTCTAAGAAGAAACCGCAATATTGAGTGTTCTTGTTGCACTCGACTCCATTTTTTCTACGAGAGTAGGTCGTAGTAATGTTATAGGTTGAACAGTTGATTATTATGCTTGGACATATACAATGCAATTGCTTGATTAAGCTGTAGATGATGAACTACTGTTAAAACATGAAATACATAAAATGAGAATTTGATTACAAATTCAAAAGCATAACCAAATTGATACCGTTTGCCCCACTTTGTTCTCGTGTATGCAACCCGGCCAATATTTCTTTCTAACATTGAAATGCAGAATTTATTCCTTTCCATGATTGCTTCAATAAATTAACGGTTCTTGGAACATTGTTTGGACATTGATTGTTGAAAAAACTGCACATGGAATTCCAAAAAGAACTTTCAGTTTGGCTCCGACCTTTCTTATTGTCTTTAGAACATTCAACCCAACGGAATGCTAATTCAGCTTGCTCGTCCAACGATCATTATCATGGCATTGAGCTAATTAGTGGCAGATTTTCACTTTCTACATTAGGAGATTCATTAATATTGATTCTCGCTGTTTGCTTTCCTCTTGCTTGATTGGTAGACAAATCAGGATTCCTATACACATCTTCTTTGACAGTTTCATCAAATTCGAATTGTGATTCTTGGTTTTACCAACCGTTACCTTTAAATTTATTATTCAGATTTTTTTGTCAAACTTTGAGAGTGGAAAGACACCATTGAATGTTGCTGGTCTACTGGGAGACTTGTAGTTTAGATCATAGTTTTGACTTTAGGTTTGTTGAAATGAACAATTTTGGAAATTTTGGTAATGATTTGAATTCTATTGGGAATGATAGGTTTTGATTTTGCGAAGAATGATAAGAATATGGAATTTGTCGAGAAAAACTATAATTTGAATTTTGGTTTTTTGGGAATGATATTGAGTTTGACTATGCAGAGAATTGAACTTATTTTGATTGAGCCGAGAAGGATTTTGATTGCGGGTCGTGTTGTGATAGAAAATTGAGATATAAAGATTTTTGCGATTTCCCCTTTTGATTTTTTGACATAGTTGAAATTGTATATAGATAATTGTTTAAGGATAGAAAGAAATGTTAAAGAAATTTTTGTAATTAAATTTGTAAAATTGTGGAATTATCCAGAGGAGATGGCAACGGTCAAAAAATTGATCATTGCCTTTAACCGGCTTTATGAAAGCCATCTATGTGGCAACGGTCATTTTTTTGATCATTCCCAAAGGGGGCTTTAGCCGGCTTTCTTACAGCCTGCTAAGCTTAGCCGACTATAAGAAAATCGGCTAATTTGATGACCCCCTAGGTTGCCTTGGCAACCTTGCGGGCTGCCAAGGCAACACAAATTAGAACAACTGACCCCCAGTTGGGGGTCGGCCGATTCCCAACCTCGTCCATGGTTGGGAATTCTCTAACAAACTCTCAATATTGCTTTGAAATTCTCTCAAGAAGTTGTTTTATCCGTCTGTCAACAAATTAAATTTTCCTATGCATCTTAACAATGTAGCAGTGGGTGTAAGTTTGACATTGTTCTTGTAATTTTGGATGGTGGTTTAGAGTGCTTGAACTTATTTGAATGTGGGTATATGCTCATAATCGGTGTTGTTCAACTCATGCAACGTTATGTAGGTTAGAAGATAGGACTTTTAAGTACTTCATGATAATTGTGATGAGTTGGTGCAGATTGATTATTACTTATTGGTTGGCGATTGTGATGCAATCCCTCTAAGGTTCCGTCCACAACCATTTTTAGTTATGTTCATGTTTTTGATGCGTCCGACGTGTTTGACGCACCAACGTTCCAAATCCAAAATTTGGATCGTTTGGCCAGTTGAAGGAAATTGGTATGCTGGCGTTGAACTCGTCGGACGTGTCATTTCGTTTCTCTCCAACTGTCACATTTTTCAACTCAATCCTCTATATATAAACGCAGTCATCCTCCTCCTCCTCACAGCAGTCCAAACAACCTATTTTTCCTTTTTTTTGAATTTTTTCGATCCGTTTGAGCTTATTTAAAGGTAATTTTCTCCACTATTCTTTTTTATTTTACCTTATCTATAACAATTATTTTTCTAGGAGTTTTTTTACGTTTTGAAAATTTTATTTTTTTAGTATTACGGTGCATTCTTCTGGCTCTGCTACTGCTTCTGCTTCTTCCCAGCCTATAGCTTTATGGACTCCAGAAAGGAAGGAGCTTTTCATAGATCCGTGCGTTGATTATAAAGAATTCATTTATCGGGTTTTATTCGACCGTGGCGGTAGTATTGAACGAGAGACTGAACCTCGGTCGAGGTCATACAGAGATGAAGAATAAATGGGATAACCTAAGACGTTACTGGTTGATTGGGACAAACTTTTGTAGGTAGGAGGAATGTGGGATGTAGAGAACGATCTGCTCGACAGTTCTGAGGAGTGGTGGAACACCATTTCGCGTAAATACAATAAATTAAGAAGATTTTTCCCGCTTAAATTTAGAGAGTTGGATCAGCTTTTCGAAGGTTGCATGGGACAAAATGCCTGCAAGTATCAGGTACGTCCAAATCCACCAGCTCGGCCTTTCACTGCTGCCAATACGGCTTGGTATGGCTTTTGGGTGGCTGAAGACATCACATCCATTCCGCCTAGATATAGCACACAGACCAAGCATGGTAGCTCGAGCAAGCATGTGTCTAGGCGGTCTTTTGTTCAAAGTGAGTGTTTCACCAACGCCCTGCGACATTGTTATTCTATACTGCCTGCCGCTATACATGTGGAGTGGTAGGAGATTATGATGATTTTTCGGGAAGATCCCACAAACTTGGATATGATGGAAACACTGCCCGATGAGGTGATAGTTGGATTTATGTCGTACCAGTTGGATCTGTTCTGTAGTCGTTATTACTATGTTTGGTTAAATTTCCTAATTTGTTTGGTTAAATTTTCTAGTTTGTTTTATTTGCTTGTGTTTGAAGTTAAAATTTATTAGTTCGGTTTAATGGAATATTACACGGCAAAACAAATTTTAATTTAAATATAAATCATAAATTAAATGCTCTGCTCAAATATCCCGCTCAAATACCCCATCGCAGCCAAAAACACATTTCTCGTTCACTAATCTTCCCCACTCAAATACTCCGTTTTTGTTCATCACAAAAGCATCCTAAGAGGGTCCGAGCTTTTCTCTCTTTTCCCTCTAATCTATTAGTAATAATTATGATAAAATATGGATTTATTATTTAGTTTATATTACAACAGGATTATTTTGTGCTATTGAAAAAGCATTAACACTAATAAACGAAACTGTCGACTTATATCACTAGAGTTATTATTGCATACCATCGATTGATTGAGTGTGAGTGTATTTTACTATGATACATTAAGTATTGAATGATATTTTATGATTTTTTTTTCTTATAAGTTGAAGGTAAATGGGTTACAATTAATTGAGAACAAAAGTAACATTATTAGTAGAAATTCAAGTAAGTTTATTTTTGCACTTTAGAGTTATATTTACAGACAATAAGTATAAGATGATTAATAATGAGATTAATATGAAAATTTTGATAAGGCTATTATTTATCAATTTACGGGGAATTTAATAAATGATAATGATAAACTTATTTTGAGTGGATTCAAAAGGTTTTTATTATTTTAAAGTGAACTGTAATTTAATAAATAATAATATAACTATGGATATCAAATGTAGGTTTTTTCAAACCAGATGGGTCTGGAAACAGACCCAGGTTCGAGTCATTCCTTGCACACGGTTCTCGTAAAATATAGTATCCGAGGGTTACAGATTCCATGATTTGAAGCAAATAGACACAATTTAATCCCCCTTAGAAGTTTACCGGTCCACCAGGTTCTCCTGAGTATATTAAAAAAAATTATATTAGACTATTATTGTTAAGTTAAATAATAATAAAGATTTATATAATTGTTATTTGAATTAAAAATTTTATTATTTAAGTAGTCCATTATTATTTTTGAGTTATATTGTAACAAAGTGAATGTAGGATTATTCAGGGAAAAGTCCCAATATTTGAAGTAAATATAGTTTATCATTCATTTTTGAAGCAAACAAATAGCAATAATAAAATAATATTGACAAAATCATAGTATGTTATTTCAAAAACTTATGATGTAGTTTGGTAACCAATTTCAAAAACATAAAATAGGTTACTCAATCACTTCATCTTCAAAGCTAGATCCATCTCTCTGAATCACAAAACACTACACTCGAAAAGCTATTTCGCAACGGTTTGGGTCCTTGCTATAGGATTTTGCAATGGTCTAAAATCTTAGCGAAATAAGGAGTGACTAAAATTTAATAACGGTTTAGAACCATTGTGAATGAAATTTAGCAACGTCTTTCACAATAGTTCTGGACCGTGGCTAAATTAAATTATGTAACGGCTTAGAACCGTTGATTAACGGAACTTAGCAATTGATATCAATCGTTGCCAAACTTCATTTTGCAATGGCTTAAAGATGTTGCTATGTTTCCTTTACCAACTAAATCCAACAGCTTGTTATCATGATATTATGTATACAACTATAAATAGAACATCCACTACAGATAAGGTCATTTGCTGTGTGTTTCAGATGAAACAAGTTTGAAGATGAAGGTCATATTAATTGCAGTATTCTTGCAAATGAAAAATAATAAAATTGAAATATAATATGGATATTGACAATAACAATCATAAATTTAGCCCATGCAATCATTTTCTTATGACATAGCAATAACTTGAAAGCAATCAATAGAGTTAACCGTTTGTCATCAATGAAGCTTTAGCTAAAACAACAAGAATTGTAATGTCATAGAAATTCAGTGTTTATAGAATATACCTACATTAATGCTTATTTCATAATTCATGTCCAAACTAGAAACAAAATCTAGTTAAAACTGCCGAAATGCCAATCTTTCCTCGTACTTCCAATATGAATGAATCGGTTAACCATCATAAGTTGCTAATTCCCTATAACATCAATACAAGCATAATACAACTATTCTATATAAAAATGAACAAATAAATAATTTGAAGACATCCACATCAAACACAACCAAGCCAACTATAGTAAGAACCTAGTTATCATTCATTGTAGTTTCCGACTTGGACCAAAATCCAACTTCCTACCAAAGTAACCCTATGACGACCTTTTTACACCACCGACACCCAATATACATATATAAGTGTACTGCTGCGGTGCTCAGTTAATGTAGGATGATTGTCTAGGGTAAAAAAATAAAACAAATCACAGGACCTGTTTAGTATTTCATAGCGCATCAAAGAAAATATAATAGCCAACACATGTATAAAACAGGAAAGACAGTAAAAACTAAGTGATCAAATATCACAGTACAGATCTTCAAAGTTATACAACGTAATAATATAGACTATGCAACCAAATAAACCCAAATATTGTATCATAACAATAAACAAATACTATTAAGGCTTCATTGTGTTGCACAACGGAGTAAGCATAACAGTCCATATACGTAATACGAGAAAGCTCCATTCGGCTCTTCCTTTATGCAACTACTGTGTATCGCCCAGACCTGCTATCTATTCTACTCATTAAGAGTATTTGAGATAATAAGAAGCAAATCAAAAAACCTCAAGCCAAACGACAATTTGGTGTGAGAGATAAGATATCTAAAAATACTATACAAGTTGATATAGTAAGGAACAAAAATGTATAAGAGTCATACCTGACCTATCCTTGCATTCAAAGAGTTAGCACACAACGAACATATTCTGCTACCGTAAAAACATCATACAAGTATACTGCAACCTAAGCACAATGATAGGTGTCTAGGTATCCCTATCCATAATATCTATCTCAAGTGACATCCCAAGCGTGATATAATATGGAAGAAAACAATCAAAACTAATATAACATCCACCAAACAACCCCCACTATCAATCAATGTGCTTTGCATATATGATAACTTGTCTAACCATTTCTCTTGCAAGGATTAACGGATAAATCCCAATTTTCAATGTACTCATCTTTAGCCCGAAGCTAATACTAGATTCATTACACCGGTCTAGGGCACACGCATTTAAACGATTTAGGGTAACCAAACGAAGTACCCTTTAGCATCTTCACTATAAATCTGCTTTCAACTACATCAGAAAACACTATGAGCAGCAACCGTTCCTTAGCACGCGTATTCGAGCCATTTCCCTGGTTCATCTCACTTCCATTATCCTCAAAGAACAATTCCACATTCCTTCTTTCCACGATAGACCATTCAACTGTTTATCCATGGGTCACCCATTCAAGAACTCACCATTTATGGACAATCATTCACACGACTCCTTTCAACATCGAGCCACCATCATCGGAACCTAACTCCATTCACCATCAAGTTACCTTCATCGAAGTTCTGAAGTCATAATCCTTCATCGTACGACTACATCGCCATTGAATCCAAAGCAAACAAACAAACACCTTCAGCACGACATGTAGACCAACACATCCTCTTTTGGAAGTTTCATCACCCAATACCCCTTAATTTCATGTCAGTACTAATCAGAAATGATCAGTTCTGATATGATTCCTTCTTCTATACTTAGCCAAATTTTGGCTGTATTTTCCAACTCAATCTCTTCTTCTCGGCATGCCTAAAACTCAATGCTTCATTCCCCAAGCACCCTAAGCTCCCAGCTCTCCTAGATGCTAGAAATCTACTCGATACCGAGCAAAAGTGATAGGTACCGACCACTACATTTGGTCGATTTTCCAACTTCGAGTCTCTGGACCTCTTCCTACCTTCAACCTGAAGTCATCCCCGAAATTTTATTGACTAATTCTCCACGCCTTTCCTCCTTCCCGAATAGATCTACAAACACTCTGCCTAGTAATCATCTCATCATCAACATGAATCCAACGACCCAAACTTAGTGCGAATTGAACCTTGGGCTCCTCCCTTGCTCCAGAACCCAGGCCTCCTCCAAGTTTTATCCAATTCCGACCAATTTTGCCTTCGATATGCCCATTTTGATGATCTCTTTACCAAACTACCTAAAGCACTAGCAAACCATATCAAAACACAATATACCAAACTGAAATATTGTAACGACCTAGAATTTTTAATGTTTCAAATAGGGATATTTAATTTATTTAAATATTCAAATTTGATTCAAATTTAATAATTAATAAGAAAACTAATTTTTGATAAAATGACTTTTTTTTTAATATCATGTCTTTAAATGAATTTATGAGATTTTTCCATAATTTTTAATTTTAAAAATATTTAAACTATCATTTGACGTATTTTACGTTAAACATTGTTTATTTTGAAAACAAAATAGAAAAAGATAAATTGTGTATTTTATTGTTATTTTGTGATCGTAACACATTGTTATATGCGAACATATTTTTATATATGCGTTCGTGGTCCGTACGCAATGGAATATTGTGTAGTGGAGTATCCAGATTTTGAAAAGATGGTTGCTTAGTTTGGAAGCTTTGTGTTGTCTTGATTATTGCACCATATAACTTCACTTTATTTCACTATAAATTCATTTCACTTCATTCATTTCACTCGACTTATTCCATTTCTTTCATTTCCCTTCTTTTCTTCTTCTTCTTCTTCCTCTTTCTTTTTCTTTCCACTATAATGAAAACATTTTCTATTTTTCAACTTCAAAAATCCATATCTCCATTACCGTTTGAAATTAGCCTTAATTTCCATCTGCAAAGTTGTTTGTTTTCATCTCTAGTATTTTTTTTAAAATAGTCGTTCATTGTTTCATCGAGTTTGGTGATTGGAGTAGTCCGATAATAATGGATGTTGAAAAATGATGGAAATTCGACTATCACGAAATGGTGAATTGAGGATATGGTTGGGTTCATATACTCAGTTGAGATTATTAGAGGCAGTTTAATAATTTTTAGTGGACAGAATCAATGTTAGGAGGCAGATGGTCATTTTTCGATGATCTAAAAATTCCGGTGGGTTGGAAGTTGAGGGGAGGAATGACAACGTTGTGGGGAAGCTTGGGTGATGATGGAGACATTAGAGGTGGTTGCAATTGCTACGATGGTTGGAGGTGGCAAGTAGAGTTCGATTTAGGGTTTCATCCATGGTTATTTTTAGGGTTTGACTTTTGGCATGACGGCGGCGTGGAGGATTGAGTTGGCCGCGGATTAGCCTAGAGGTTTAGGGGATGATGGCGAGTCAAATGGCATAAGTGGTAGCGACAGCGGTTTTTGGAAAATAGACGTTCATGGATGCGATTTTGTTTTGGGTTAGGGTATGGTAAGAATTCGCTAGGGACGACGGAAAAAGGTGCCATTATTGGCAACATGTGGAGATCGAGAGAATGAGTGCATTGGTGGCCGTGGATTGGCGAATAGCAGGGTGGTTGGGTGTGTCACATGCACGGTGGTGCATGTTTGTGCATATGAGAAATTAAATTAAGAAAGGAGATCCTGTAACAAGTGGGTTTGGTTGTGTAGTGGGCTTGGGCCTAAGTGTTTTGGGTAAGAAATCGCTTATTTGTTTAGATCATTTAAACTATATATGTTGATTTTAAATGTGATATCGTGTTCATTTTAAATCCGATTGACCCGAGGATTTTTGCATTAGATTCAGATTAAAGATTACGACATTTTGGAATAAATAGTTGTTAGTTTGGATAAAGTATAAATTTATGAAAAAATAATTATGATTGAATATTATTACGTTGATTTATGTAATAGGGAGGTTAAATTATTTATACTTCATTTGTGACATCCATTAAGCAGAATAAAACCTCGTTCTGTGAATTGAATAGATTATTTTGGACATTTGTTAAGCAGAATAAGACCCCGTTCTATTGTAATTAAAATGAATATATTATTTTGGACATCTATTAAGTAGAATAAAACCCCATTGTACAATAATTGAATAGATTATTTTTAACATATATGGAGCAGAGTAAATCCATGCTAGATGTCTTTGAGACGTATTTACACATCTTTATTTCCAGTGCATTTTGTGTTGTATTTATCAACATTAGTGAGGACATACCGTCATAATTGGCCAGGCTGATGATATGTTAGTTTTACTCTAATTATTATATGTATAAAAAGCTTTTCTTTTGTAAAGATATTTTTATGTAATATATTACTCATCATGTTGTAAGATTTTATACTGTCTTTTATTTTCTTTCACCCCAACAATCTACCTTTCCGGCACTCAGATGCTCAACATGTGAATACCATGAATGTATTAATGTTGACTTTTAAAGGTCAGAAAGCCAGGTCATTACAACGTGATTTCAAAGCTTAGGTTGAGCGAACACCTGGGCGTTGGTGGGGTAAACTCATTAAAGATAGGGTAAGTGACACCCTAGAATGAGTTTGAGTGTATTATATAATAGCGCATATTTGGCAGTGCTATAAAATTGTTATATATTGTGTTGATTGGTCTGTTGAGTGGTTTATAAATTATGGTAGACGTGCCTAACATACGTTGTCGGTACAGGGTTTCTAAACACTTGAACAAGACTAACCAACACAGTATTGTTTTAAAAATTGGTAAATGAAATAATTTTACCTAAAATTAAATTATATATATATATATAAGAATAATTTATAAAAATTTATATAGATTTATGGTACGTTTGTTAGGAAATGATAATATTCAATTATCATCATCTATTGTTTGATTGATTGTACTCGGCTAGTTTATGTGTCGTTTTACCTTTTCACTACATGGTTTGAGTAGGTAGTAATTGGGGGAACATTGAAAAGAACACCTTATGAATTAAGTTTCATGGTTTGACTATAAGGCGTTCGATGATAATGTTGGGTTAAAATTTTAATTTTAATAAAAATTGTTTAGTTTAACGTAAGCAGAGATATATATTTGTGAAATGATTATTTATAAGAAAGTGAAATTATATAAGTATTGTTTATAAATAAAAAGGATATAAAATTAAGAATTTAAGAACTTAAATCCGGGTATTTTTGAAAATTGTTTTTAAAATTTTTGGGGAAAATAATAATTGTATTATTTGAAAGTATTGATAAATAAAATTATGTTAAAGGATTTTAAAAGAGATAGAAAGCACTAAACTCACTTTTGTCGCTAGAAAGTAATTCTAGTGATGAATGTAGCATCATTGGCATTTATTTTTGAGTTTCTTAGTGGGGATTCTACCATAGTAATTTGATATATAGTTGTTTTGGTAAAATAAATTTTGTTTTAAATTTCAAAAATATTATTTGGTATACAAAAGGAGATATGTATATTAATATTATTCTAAATGATTTGAAATAAAACCTGACGTTTAGTTCTCAAATTTTCAGTTAAGTGATATTATGAACTCATGTATCATATCCATTAGGATAGTTTGATTTGTGCATCTCATTATGATATGTTATTTGGTATTTTTCATTTTTTGAAATGAAATGGAATTTTTGACGATTTTGAACAGCCAAAAACTTCTGAATTAGTCAAAAACTGGAAGCTAATAGTTTATGATAATACAAAAGTAGAATTTTGTAACTTTAAGATGGAAAGACAATAAGTTAAAAAAAAATTAAATTTTTTAACATCCTAGTTAAGTAAAACAAATCCGATATTATATATATACTCTCAGGATAAAGTAGAGTATTATACAAGTTAAAACTCAGTTAAGTTTTTATGAAATATTTTCATAAATGATTTTTGAAGTAAAAAAAGAAATCAGCATAAGTAAGAACTAATAAGAATAAGTATGTAAGCTGTACATAGATCGTTTCTTCACACGGTTCTTGATCCAAAATTTGAGTACTTGGCTTTAAGGAGATCCACACCGACCCAAATAAGCTGTGAGATTATGTTTGCTTGGTTTTCTTCTTTCTCTTTCTTTTTTTCACCGCCAACAATCGAGTTTTCTTGCATTCGATTTTTCGGCATGCAAAACAGTGGACGTATTAGTATCAATATTCGAGGGTCGAAAAATCTGGTTTATTACACTTAGTATCAGAGCTAGCTTGAGCGAACACCTAGGCTTTGGTGGGATTACTCCTTAGAGATAAGGTCAGTAGCACCCTAGAATGAGATTGAGTGTATAATAGGTATGAGAGTGTATGTATTAGTGATATAAAAATGTTTTATATTGTGTTAATTGATCTGTAAAGTGACTTATGATTCTGGTCAATACGAGTAGCTAACATTATTGATAGGGATCTCTAAACACTTGAACAAGGCAATTCGACATAGTATTGTTCTAAAATTGGATAAATGAAATAATTTTACCTTGATTATATTTTGTATACGGAAAAAATAATTGTTTATAAATTCTTGTAGTTATATATTGTATGTTTGGTTGTTCGGAAAATGATAATATTCAGTTATTATCATTTATTGTTTGATTAGTCATGCTCACCCAGTAGGAGCACTAACTATTGTTTGTTGATTGGGTATTCGTGCCTAACTAGTTTATGGGCATTGACTATTGTGTTAGGTTAGGAAAAGTTTATCCTTTTCTGTATGGGTTGGGTAGATAAATGATTGTGGGAACATTAAAAATGAACACCTTGTGAATTCAAGTTCACAATTTGGCTATAAGGCATTTGAAGATAATATTGGGTCGGAATTTGATCTTAAATAAAAGTTGTTCAATAAAATCTAAAACAAAGATACATTTTTGAAATGATTTTATATAAGAAATGTGAATTTTATGAATAGGACTTACATGTATGACTTATAAATTGAAAAGATTTAAGTTGAGGATTTGAGAACCAAAAACCCCAGTGTTTATGGAAATGGATTTTTTCAAAGTTTTGGAAAAAAATAATAATAGTATTGTTTTGAAATGTTTTTGAATAGAAATATTTCAAACGAGTGTAAAAAGGAGATAAAAAGCACTGAACTCACTTCGGTCATTGGAAAATAATTTCGGTGATGATTGTAGCACTCATTTTCAAGTTTCATGTGAATGGATTGCTACCATAGAAGATTTGTTTTGGGTAAAAGAAGTTTTGATTTAAATCCAAAAAATATGATTTGTTATACAAAATGATATATATATATATATATATATATTATGTATTATTTCAAAATAGAGCTGAAATAAATCCGGGTGTTTAATTCTGAAATTTTAAATTAAGAATGTTATAGATGCATGTAACATATACATTAGAGCAGAGTGTTTTTGTATCTCTATTTTATATGTTGCTTTGTAAATTTTCATTTAATGAAAATAAAATGGGATTTTCGATGATTTTCGATAGCCGGGACTTCTAAATTGGATAAGAATTTGAGCTAACCATTGGAGAAAATATAAGAAAATAAGTTTTGCTAACTTATAAATTTGAGGAAAATAGCAAGGAAAAAGTAAATATTGAGTTTGTTAGGTATTATGCATAAGTAAGATGTTAGTACTTAGAGAAAAAACCTAGTTCGATGCCTTTGGTTTCGCGAGTAGAGTGGTTGCCTGACAAATAGGTACATGTTTATATTATTGTTAGATTTGATGATTTTGCGACCAGTTGCTTGGCTTTTGTTTTGTTTTGGCTAATTTGGGTCCATATTGATGATTTTGTAGTTGTACAGATTTAGCAGCGCAAAGGAGACGGTGCAGAAATTTTATGTAAATTTAAACAGCGAGGAAATTTGATAACAAGTTTCAATACATAGATTTTTGAAGAATTAAAAGGACTGTGGCATTTTTCTTATCTTGATAATTTCGAGGACAAAATTCTTTTAAGGGGAAAGAATGTAATGACCTAGAATTTTAATCAATTTATTTTGAAATATTTAATTACTTTAAATATTAGAATATTAGTTTTATAAGTCAAATAGCTTGAATTTCAAAATAATGGTTATTTGGATATGGAATTGTTTAAATAATTGAATCTTGGATTTAATGTGAATACAAATTGAACTTGAAAACTTATTTAAATTTTGCTTAAATAAGAATGATAATATTTAACTTTTAACTTAGAATTAAACATGGTTTCAAAATCTTATTTAAATTCAATATAAATGAGAATGGAATAATATACTTTTAAATTTATATTAAAAAGTGATATAAGCGGGTTTTTTTAATTTGCCATAATTAACATGTGAAATTATCATTTCGAGACACTATCTCGGATTTGGATGAAACCAGTGCCATTAGGTTCAGAGTAGAAAATTATTGTATGCGTTGAATTTCGTGGTGATTGAACGTATCGTTTCTTCGTGCGAGCTCAAACATAGGAATTGATTAAAGGAATTTAAATTTGTATAATTCGATTTTGAAAAGCTCTTTTTTATGCTTTGGAATCAGGTCTCGATAATAGTTCCATTGAGTTTGAAATAGGGGTATTTAGTACGGAATGTCAGGCAACATGCCTCGATAGGAGTTTGAGATTTTTGGGCAGATAGGAGCCAGATACTTTGATTTAAATAAAGTGATACACTATTTACACTCTACCCTTTTACTATGCAACCATACCCTCCACCATACTCCCCAAGTTTCCACTGTGCAACTCATACCCTTTCTCCCTATAAAATCGCATTCAAACCAGAGAAAACGTTTCTCAATTCATCGGGATCAATCCATTCAATTTCAGGCTAAGTGTTCAACTAGAGAAATGTGGCCAATGTCGAAATGAAGTTAGTGTACAATTGGATCATTTCAAATCGCAAAGAGGTGGTAGCAGCGCCTCGATGAATGGCAGCGGCGTTTTTCGCCAATTGCGAAGTCGTCATCGAGTGTGGGCTCTTGGACTCCAAAGAAAAGTCATATAGGACGAGGAGGGCTAGGCACAACCGGTGTTTGGTGGCGCAAAATCGCTTGTGGCGACGGTGAGAGGCTGGTGTTTACGTTCATCATTTAGGATAATTAGGGAAAACGACGGTGATGGCATAGGGAGGAGGTGAGGCCAAGCTGGCATAGGGCACGATGCGGCGGTGTCTGGTCAACCGAGGTAGCGGCGACAAGGCAAGAAGCAGAGGTGGCAATTGTGTTCAAGTTGCGTTCAAATGAGAATGAAAGAGAAGGGTTAGGTTGGAGGAATTAACGTTAATTGAGGTTAATTATTTATTAAGTGTAATTAGTAAATATAACTTATTACAATAGTGAATCTTATAAACATGATACTTGCTCGTTTTAGATTGGATTTGAATGCGACAGGTCGCATTTCGCTCATATCAGTGTGAACTATATTATGGAATTGGATTAATAGATATCGGAGTGGGTGTAATTTTAAAGTTGAATTCGAACATCGTTCGGATCCAGACGAAATCAGAATGCTTCGGCGACAAGTGGAATTTCGGTGAGTTAACTTACCTTTTCGGTTAACCATCAACGTTATATAGTCGGCAAAAAAAATTAATTGGATGTTTGGTTGTTATATATGTTGATTGTTTGATTATGATGAATTGTCGCTTTTGGAAGCGATTAATATATGAAATCAATTATAAGGAAACAGGTTGGAGGGATCCAACAGGATTCCACACCACTATCGAATTATATGTGTATGTCTGTGCGCACACGCTAATATCTATAAGTTGTGATGTAGGAGAATAGGTTGGAGGGATCCAACAGGATACGTCGCCATTGCTAATTCTAATTTCTATAGTATTCATGTCATATGAATTATTGGATATTAAACCTGATTGTTGGCCCTATTGATTATGACATTGTTATATGTTCAAGACTTAAACTCTGCAGTAAAAGAAAATCAATATCGATATTGGTTAGATGTTGGGTAGCTACTGGCCTCAAATTAGTATTTTAAAAATACTATAAAGTGCCATTGGAGTTGGAATTGGTTTTTGAGATAGGAAATGATTTTAAATCTAAATTTGGGTTTCGAAAATATTTTATTTTAAACAATTTAATTTCTATTTTTCTCCAACCTTATTATCTGTCTTTCCCAACGACCAATTATGTTGCTCTGAACAGATCGATATCCTATATCTTTGCTACAACAAAAGAAAGCAACGACTTTCCGATTTCTTACAAAGCTAAGAACAACCCTAAAACGAGAAGAGAGGTGTAACATCCCTAATTTTTAATAACATTATTCAGGAAATTTAATTAGATAAATTAAATAGAATAATGACGATAAGAGGATTGAGATTTGAATAAATTATATAATGGGCCATGCTTACTAAAATAAATTTAATGGGCATTGAATTGGTTTATAAGATAATCAATCTACACGTGGGCATAGTGGTAATTAGCCATTCTATTATACACGGCTATACACATTTTATTCTTGCCCATTCACGTTCCATTTTTATCTTTTCACAAACGCAAATCAAAACTAGATAGAGTCAGCCATTATCAAGGAGGAAAAAGAAGAAATTTCAATCTAAATCTAAGGATGGAAGCTAGGAAGGATTAATCAATAACAAATCTCAAATCCCATATCAGATCTAAGGTGAATAATAATTCATTCCATCTCTTTTTGGTTTTATGATCATATTATTTTGGATTTGAGTATTTATTTTGTATTGGATGACGATATGCTTAATTTATGAATTATTTGATTTAAAAAATTTATTTGTACATCAAATTTGAATGGTTTTAGGGGCAAAACTGTGGGTTATTGATTTTAAATTGCCATGGAAATTTTTATGTTAAGTAAAACATGAGTTTGGAGATGGGTTTTAAATTTAAAATTTTTCCAAGGTGTGGAAATTTAATTATGAATTTTTGATGGTATATATGATGTAAATGGGTTAAAAATTTATTTTTAATATTTTTGGAAGAAATTGGGTCTAAATTTTTAATATGTTTGACTAGACAATGAAATCGAATTTCTATGATTTTGAGGATTATCCCCAATTGATTTACTAAGGAAAGTAAATTATTTTAAAAGGACTTTTTGAAATAATTGGTTTGGTATATGGAAGAGCTTAAACATTGCATATTTATGGTTTAAATCTGATATAAGTGCGGCAGTTTTAAGTGTAAAGTATTTGAAAAGGTTTATGGCATCCAATCAATGGTTTAAAAATGGGCAAGTTGTCATAAAGCAATTACTAAATGAAACAACATTTCAGCCTTTAATTCAGAAAAGGTGTTCTACCTCAATAAGTGGCCCTTTTGACTCCAATGATCTCGCTGAACCCTAGTCGAAATATACTCAGTTGAAACCCACATAGTCGAAACTAATTCACAAAATATCACCTAGTGGTATGCAGCAGATTGGAAGGAAGGCGGAAGCATTGGTGTCAAAAGATAAGCTTCCGATGAGGTTGAAACCCTACTTTGTTTTCAAAAGTTAAAGTCTTGCCGTATTTTATTTGAAGCTTTCAACATAGTCGAAACACATGCTTTTGAAAAGGTTTTATAAATAGCTTTCGAAGAAGGTTGTTGTACTATGTAAAGGAGTTAGCTTTCGAAGGGGTATATTTCTTAAATAAGAGCTTTCGAAAGGACCGGTTTTGACCAAGTCGAGACCTAGCCACTAATTTTCATTTCAACTAATTGAGGTTATTTTTGTTGTCGAAGGGGTTACTTCTGTTTTAACCTAAACTAAGCCGTTTTCCTGAATACTTTTGAAGGCATTGTGGGTTTCGAAGGTAATGGAGTCGAAACGGGGTTTCGACCCTATACTTCAAATTTTTTATTTTAAAGGTCTTTGCTTTCGACTAGATGGTTCCGACACCATAAACTCTCCCCCAAATTAATTTCAGTTGGTTTCGAAAGATATACTTTCGTATATAACCATTTTTACCCAAATAATGTTTCTAAAGAGTAAACCTAATGCTTTCAAGAGGGATACTTTGTTTGTTTTGAAACTATGTTGTAAAGAATGTTTTCTTGATACCATTGAAAGGTATCATCAGTTTCAAAAGGTATATACTTAGAGTTTTGAAAAGTGGTTTTCTGTGCTTTCGAAGGAGGTCATTCAATGGTTTCGAAAGTGATGTTTTAAAGTTTCAAAACAAATAACCCATTCTCATTTTTAAAGGAAAAATCATGACATAAATAAAGATTCTAGAAATATTATTTACATTGTTATTAACCCATAACTGTATTTTGGGGAGAATGGCAGAATAACCAGTTAGGTAGAACCAGTGGTGAATATAACTTAACAGATGTTAAAGTCTTAATTAAAGATATTGGCAAGGGCCAATAGCTTCATAATCAGCCCATGAAAACTATGATTTGATACTGGCAAGGGCCAATAGGTTTGTAGTGAGCCCATGAAAACTATATACGGATTAAGATATTGACAGTCTATCAATAAGTTCCCAGTTAGCCCATGAAAACTAGGATACGAGATAAGATACTAGAGTTGCCAATGGGTTATTAGTGATCCCTTGAAAACTATGATTTTGAATAGTCCATAAATATTAAATAGTTAATAGTATCCTAGAAACTATACTAGAGATAGATAGTCAGAATGAATGGGATGGGTAATCCAGATTTGATTTACTTGGTTTACATATCATCATAAAATTTTTGAAATACTATTTTTAACCATTATGGATGCTGGAGCATGGTATATGGTTTTGTAAATGTTTTAGGATACCGCTGAGGGGAAAACCTGTTACGCTAAGCGGAATGGTCTCATTAGATATCTAAATGGTTTGAGATGATAAATTATTATTCATTCTAGGCTTTATGTCTGACTCGAAGTTTTTGTTTTCCCCTTAAACTCTTGGGTACTAATTTGATTTTGAGTAGGTTGAGAGTTAAGATTTCCAGGTGTTCTTTTAGATGAATAAATCTTCCGAGGAAGTGCATGAGTCAAGCTTGTTATTAGAGTTTTTTATCTCTATTGTGTTTTTTGTTTTTAAAGGCAAATTGTTTTCTTTCCTATCTGTATACTCTGATCTACCAAGGGGGCATCTTCATATGTCGCTCTTGGCGTATTTTGTAATAATTATATGTTATCTGAATGTGTTTTGCGATTTGGGATTATGTGATCAATTTGGAATATTTTGAAATGGAATATAGAATTTGTTCGCTCTTTAATTTTTTTCCATTTTTCTTGTGTTTCTATGTATTAGTGTATCTAATGACGCCGTATTTGGTCGTCGAGGATTTATAACTATGTATGACTGCAGCATCTGTAGCCTTTAGTTTTGGGCCTACAAGTAGAGGGATGTTATAAGTTGGTATCAGAGCACAGGTTTATGAAACTTAAAAAAAACTTAAATCTAAAAGATTTTCCAAACATAATCCAATGAATCAAATAGTAAGATTGAGGTTTGGGTTAATGTTATAGTAATGTACTTGTAATTGCTATATATAGTTATATATATAAGTAGATATTTTCCGCTCTCTTAAACCGTTCTTTTGTATCTTACTAAGGCTCGGATGCAGATTTATGAGCAAGGAGATATGGAAGCGGGAAACAAAAGAAGAAATCTTAGTGTAGGAAGCATCATAACTAATGGAAATGCTCAACCTACTACCAAGAATATTCCAGGTCGACAGGCTAATGTTAGTAATTAAAATGTCGATGCCAATGTGAGTGCTGGAAATCCACCAGTAGATATAGAGGTGATGTATCAGTTCTTTGCTGGTTTGATGCAAGCAGGGGCTGTAGGAGTTGTTGGAAATGCGGTAGGAGCTAATCATGTGGCTCCAGTTGGGAATATTGCTTTGCTGAGTAGAGATTACACCTGTTTGGGTGGGAAGAAATTCTTGGGAACGGATAATTTCATAGAGGTTCAGAATTGGCTATTGCATTATGAGCATATATATACTGATTTGGGTCTGGATGATGGGCAAAAGAGAAGGTGGACCTCTAGAAAGTTGCTGGGATCAGCACTACATTGGTGGAGTAGTGTCACTGAAGGAGTTTCGAAAGAGCAGTTATCTTGGGCTAATTTTAAAATGAGATGAGTTTGCCAAGTCTGACCTGACAAGGAAGCTTATGGATTTAGAGCAAGGAGAGATGTCAATAGTCCAATATGCTACTGAGTTTGAAGAGTTGTCTTGATATAGATATGCTGTTATAGATACTGACATAAAAAGGAATGAGAAGTTCAGTCGAGGATTGAGTCCCGAGCTTGCTAGAATGATAATGACCCATGTCCGTGATCCTTGTAATATAGTGATGGAGAAAGGCATTCTCCATAAGGAGTTACTTGCCGATTTGGCCAAAGAAAAGTCAGTGGAAAATTAGGGTTCTTAGGGGAATAAGAGGAAGTTCTTTAAAAAGAAGGTAGCCCAGAAGGGAGAAACTACTAAGAAGTCAAAGGCTGAGGTAGTTTGCTATAAGTGTGACGAGATGGGTCACTTTGCTAATGAATGCCAATTAGGAAATAGGAAGAAAGCTGCAAATAAGAAGAATGTGAAGTGCTTCAACCGTGATCAAGTTGGGCATTACAAGAATAAGTGTCCAGAGCTTGTTAGGGAGAACAAAGGAAAAGTTTTTTTCTATAGGACCAGCTAGGCCTACCGCAACTGATAAAGGAAACCATGTGATGGAAGGTATGCTTTTGATTCAGAGCATTCCAGTTAGAGTACTTTTTGATACCGGTGCATCAAATTCATTTATATTTCAGTGTTTGGTTGATAGATTATGCTTAGAACCCACATACCTTGTTACTTCCTTAAGGGTTGTGAACCCAATAAGAGGTTATGCAACTCTAGGGTTATGTTGTAACCAGTTAAAACTTGATTTGTTAGGTTATAAATTTGCATGCAGTTGTATGCTATTGATTTCGTAGATTTCAAGATGATTTTGGGTACGGACTGGTTGCGAGGCTAGAATATTTTTCCAAGATAGAGAGATATCACTGAGACAACCTGATAGTAATCACTAAGTGATATTATCATTAAAGAATACTGACCAGAGTGGTAAGCTTTTCTTAATGCTATGGAGATAGAAGATGAGTTAAGTCAGCTTCAGGTAGCAGGAGAGTTTGCAGATGTCTTTGAGCTAGTCACTGGATTACCACTTAGAAGTGCGGTTGAGATTAGAATAGATCTTGTTCCAGGAGCTGAACCTGTGAGTAGACCACCTAACAGATGACACCCAATGATATGAAGGAATTGAAGGTGCAACTAGTAGATCCAGAAGGAAGGAATTTTATTAGACCAAACAGTTCTCCTTGGGGAGCGGCTACGTTGTTTATGAAGAAACCAGATAGGTCTTTGAGGATGTGCATCGACTATCGTAAGTTGAACAAAAGGACGATAAAAAATAAGTATCCTTTGTCAAGAACAGATAGTCTGTTCGATTAGTTGAATGGAGCCAAAGTGTTTTCCCAGTTGGATTTCCGACCAGGTTTCATCAATTAAAAGTGGCAGAGGACAGTATTCCTTTGACAGCATTTCGAACTAGATATGGCTCATAAGAGTGGTTGGTGATGCCATTTGGATTGGCGAATGCACCTGCTTTCTTAGTAGATTTGATGAACCGATATTTTCGAGAGTGCTTGGATTGGTTTGCACTAGTTTTTATAGATGACATTCTAGTATACTCTAAGGATGAGAGAGAGCATGATGGTCATCTTAGGGTGGTGCTTAAGATGTTGAGGCTGAATCAGCTAAAGGCTAAGTTTACCAAGTGTCGTTTTTGGAAGAAAGAGGTAAAGTTTCTTGGTCACGTGGTTTCAGAGAAAGGATTGTCATTCGATCCAGGTAAGATCAAAGCTGTAAACAATTGGAAGAAACCAGAGAAGGTGACTGAGATCAAGAGTTTTCTTGGACTTGCTGGCTACTATGGAAATTCATTAAGAATTTCTTGCGGATAGCGGCACCTTTAACTAAGCTAACCAGGAAGTAAGTGAAGTTTGTTTGTTCTGACAAATGCAAGAAAGCATTCCTTAAGTTAAAGCATTTGTTGACCATTGCACCTACATTAGTAGTTCTGGATCGAAACCAAGGCTTGGTGGTATATACCGATGCACGTGGAACTGGATTAGGAGCAGTATTGATGCAGAATGGTAAAGTTATAGCATATGCATCCAAGAAGCTTAGACCGCATGAAGTTAGATATTCTACTCATGTCTTGGAGTTGGCGGTAGTGACCTTCACATTGAAGATTTGAAGACATTACCTTTTAGGAGAGAGATTTGAGTTATATACCGATCATAAGTCTTTACGTTATTTATTCTCTCGGAAGGAGTTGAATATGAGACAACAAAGGTGGCTGGAGTTTTTGGCCGCTTATGATTTTGGTATAGAGTATACACCAGGAAAAGGTGACAAGGTAGTAGATGCTCTCAGCAGAAATGATCAGAATGTGGTGTTAGCAACGTGGGCATAGTGAAATGATTTAGAAGCCTTAGTCAGTAGCGATGTGAAGTTAAGATCGACTGCTAGTTCTATTCAGAGTTTCGCCAGGCTATCTTATTTAGAAGTTCGATTAGTATTGATTGAGAAAATTGCTTTTAAGCAGAAGGAGGATCCAGTATTAGCTGAAAGGATCAGAAGACTGGAGGTTGGAACAGAGATCGATGATTTAATGGATTTTAGCCTTGACTAAAAAGGATGGCTAAGAAAGAAGGGACGGTTGTGTGTTCCGAATGTAGAGGACTTGAGGAAAGAAGTTTTTGAAGAATGTTATCAATCCAAGTTTACAATTCATCCTAAAGGAAAAAAGATGCATCAGAATATAAAGAGGAGCTCTATTGGGAAGGCATGAAGAGGGATTTTGGTTGTGGGTTAGGCAGTGTGCAAATGTCAACAAGTGAAAGTTTAACATCAGAAGTCTAGTAGGTTGCTTCAGCCTTTAGAAGGCTATTCCAATTTGGAAATGAGATTTGATATCTATGGATTTTATAGATGGGTTGCCAAGGTCAAATTAGTATATGGGTTATAGTGAACAGATTGACCAAGAGTGTCCATTTCGTTCCATTTAAGTCAACTAGAACGGCACCTGTTTTAGCTAAGTTGTTCCTAAAGAATATAGTTAGACTGCATGGAGTTCCCAGCAGTATAGCCGGTGATGGAGATGATTTGTTCGCTAGTGAATTATAGAAGAGTCTACAGGAAGTGATGTGTACCAAGCTTAATATAAGTACTGCATATCACCCTCAGACAAATGGGCAGACAAAGTGGGTCAACAAAGTATTCAAGGATCTCCTGAGAGCTTGGGTAGTAGACTTTGGTGGATCACCTACATTTGGTTGAGTTTTCCTATAATAATAGTTACCAGACTAGTATAGGAGTGGCGCCGTTTGAAGATTTATATGGAAGACCATGCAAACCACCAGTATGTTGGTTGGAGACTGGTGACAGATAAGTCATAGCTCCAGATTTGGTAAGAGAGGCGTTAAAGAAGATTGAGTTAATTCGAGAAAGGATGAAGGAAGCTCAGACAAGACAAAAGAGTTACATAGATAAGAGGTGTAAGGACTTAAAATTCTCAGTTGGAGATAAGGTTTTCATTAAGGTATCACCAATGAAGAGTGTGATACGAATTGGAAAGTCAGAGAAGCTAGCCCCAAGGTATGTAGATCTATTCCAGATTATAGAGAGTATTGGAAAGCTTGCATACAAAATAGAGTTGCCAAGTAGTCTGGCAAGTGTCCATAATGTATTTTATGTGTCTCATCTTCACGAGTATGTGCATGATCCAAAGACTACTATTCCTCCAACGGGGCTGAATGACTTAGTGGTAGAGCCTAATTTGACTATTTTGAGAAAAGAAGTTTGGGTTGTAGCTAGAGATGAGAAAATATTAAGGAACAAGACAGTCAGGTTCATGAAAGTTCAATGGAGCGACAACGAGAAGAACTGTATTTGGGAGACAGAGGATAGGATTAGAGATGCTTATCTTGATATGCTTTGAGGGTATGTCTATATTAGATTTATATAGATGTTGCTTGTGAGTTAGACTAGTATGGTTGTTAGAAGTTGTTACAAATAATTGTTATGTTTAGTATTTAGTCCTTACTGTATTTCAAGGATGAAATTCTTTAAGGTGGAGCCCGTAACATCCCTAATTTTTGATAACGTTATTCCGGAAATTTAATTAGATAAATTTAATAGAATAAGGATGATAATGGGATTAAGTTTTGAATAAATTATATAATGGGTCATGCTTACTAATATAAATTTAATGGGTTTAAATCGGTTTATAAGATAATTAATCTACATATGGGTAAAGTGGTAATTAGCCAATCTATTATACACATCAATACACATCTTATTCTTGCCCATTCATGTTCCATTTTTCATCTTTCACAAATGCAAATCAAAACTAGATAGAGTCGGCCATTAACAAGGAGGAAAAAGAAGAAATTTAAATCTAAAGCTAAGGAACAAACCTAGGAAGGATTAATCAACAACAAATCTCAAATTGCTTACCAAATCTAAGGTGAATAATAATTCATTCCATCTCTTTTTGGTTTTATGATTAAATGATTATGGATTTGAGTATTTGTTTTGTATTGGATGATGATATGCTTAATTCATGAATTGTTTGATTTAAACAATTTACTTGTACATGAAATTCGTACGGATTTAGGGGGAAAACCATGGGTTCTTGATTTTAAATTGCCGTGGAAATTTTTTATGTTAAGTAAAACATGATTTTGGAGATGGGGTTTAATTTTGAGAATTTTCTAAGTTACGAAAATTTTATTATTAATTTTTGGTGATAATTTGATGTAATTGGGTTCAAAATTTATTTTGAATATTTCATGATGAAATCGGGTCTAAATTTTTATATGTTTGATTACATGGTGAAATCGAATTTCTATGACTTTTAGGGATTTTTCCCAATTAATTTTCTACGGAAAGCAAATTATTTTATAAGGACTTTTCTGAAGTAATTGGTTTGGTATATGGAAGGGCTTAAACGTTACATTTTTGTGGTTTAAATCTGTTATAAGTGCGGCTGTTTTAAATGTAAAGTATTTGAAAAGGTTTATGGCATCCAATCAATGGTTTACAAATAGGCAAGTTGTTATAAAGTAATTACTAAAGTAACAACATTTCATCCTTTAGTTCAGAAAAAGGTGTTCCGCCTCAATTAGTGGCCCTTTCAACTCCAAATAATCCTTGCCCCATCCTAGTCGAAACCTACTCAGTCGAAACACACATAGTCGAAACCAATACACAAGGTATCACCTAATGGTATGCAGCAGATTGGAAGGAAGGCAGAAGCATTGGTATCGAAAGGTAACTTCTGATAAGGTTTAAACCCTACTTTATTTTCAAAAGTTAAAGTCTTGCCTTGTTTTATTTAAAGCTTTCAACATAGTCAAAACACATGCTTTCGAAAAGGTTTTATAAATGGCTTTCGAAGAAGGTTGTTGTACTATGTAAAGGAGTTAGCTTTCGAAGGGGTATTTTTCTTAAACTAGAGCTTTCAAAAAGACCTATTTCGATCAAGTCGAGAGACCTAGCAACTAATTTTCCTTTCGACTTCATTAGGTCATCTATGTCGTCGAAGGGGTTACTTCTTTTTTAACCTAAATTAAGCCATTTTCCTAAATGCTTTCGAAGGGGTTGAGGGTTTTGAAGGTAATGGAGTCGAAAGGGGGTTCCGACTCTATCCTTCGAAGTTTCAATTTTAAAGGTCTTTGCTCTCGACTAGATGGCTCTGACGCCATCAACTCTTTTACAAATTAATTTTAGCTGTTTCAAAAGAGATACTTTCATATATAACCATTTTGACCCAAATAATGTTTCTATAGAGTAAACCCAATGCTTTCAAAAGGGGCAACTTATTTGTTTCTAAGCTATGTTGTAAAGAATGTTTTCTTGATACCATTGAAAGGTATCATTGGTTTCGAAAGGCCTATACTTAGAGTTTTGAAAAGTGGTTTTCTATGCTTTCGAAGAAAGTCATCCAGTGGTTTCGAAAGTGATGTTTTAAAGTTTCAAAACAAATAATCCATTCTCATTTTTAAAGGAAAAACCATGGCATACATAAATATTTTGAAAATATTATTCACATTGTTATAAACCCATAACTGTATTTTGAGAAAAATGGCAGAATAACCTGTTAGGTTGACCCGGTTGTGAATATACCTTAACAGATGCTAAAATTTAATTAAAGACATTGGCAAGGCCAATAGGCTTACAGTAAGCCCATGAAAACTATCTGATATTGGCAAGGGCCAATAGGTTCATAGTCAACACATGAAAATTATGATTTGATACTGGCAAGGGCCAGTAGATTTGTAGTTCGCCCATGAAAACTATATCCGAATTAAGATATTGACAATCAGTCAATAAGTTCCTAGTTATCTCATGAAAACTAGGATAAGAGATAAGGTATTGATTTACCAATAGGTTCTTAGTGATCCCATGAAAACTATGATTTTAAACAGATAGTCCATGAACATTAAACAGGTTAATAGTTATCTTAGAAATTATACTTGTTACAGATAGTTAGAATGAATGGGGGTGAGTAATCTAGATTTTATTTACTTTGTTTGCATATCATCATAAAGTTTTTGAAATACTATGTTTTAACCATTGTAGATGCGGGAGCATAGTATATGGTTTTATAAATGTTTTAAGATACCAGTGAGGGGAAAACCCATTCCGCTAAGCAGCATGGTCTCAATAGATATCTAGATGGCTTAAGATGGTAAATCATTATTCATACTAGGCTTTATGTCTGACTCGAATTTTTTGTTTTCCTCTAAAAATCTCAAGTACTCAATTGATTTTGAGTAGGTTGAGAGTTAAGGTTTCCAAGTGTTCTTTTAGACAAATAAAGCTTTCGAGGATGTGCAGAATGCAAGCTTGTTATTAGAGTTCTTTTATTTCCACTATGTGTTTTATTTGTAAAGAAAAATTATTTTCTTGCCTATCTATATACTCTGATCTACCAATGGGGCATTTTCATATGTCGCTCATTGTGTATTTTGTAATAATCATATGTTATCTGAACGTGGTCTGCGATTTAAGATTATGTAATCAATTTGGAATAGTTTGAAATGGAATGTGGAATTTTATTGCTGTTAAATTTTTCCCATATTCTTGTGTTTCTGTGCATCAATATATCTAATGTCACTGTATTTGGTCACCGAAGATTAATAACTATGGATGATTGCAGCATCCGTGGCGTTAGTTTTGGGCCTCCAAGTGGGGGGATGTTACAAGAGAGATATTACTATGCTTATCATAAGGAAAATGGGTATAAAATGGACAAATGTCGTACATTAGCAGGGATACTTCAGAGCATGATCCATCCTGGATATATGAAAGATTTTGTCAAAAAAATCAGAAAAATGCATGTCTTAATAAAGAAAACCTAAGGTTTTCGAACAATACTGTGAACTATATATAAAGCAATGCTCAATTAGATTTAATTCCACCTCTCAACCGAATTGATGTAACTCATGGAGGCTCACATTTGGTTGGAAAAAGCAAGGGAGCCAAAAACCGATATACTAAAGAGGCAAGGGATGGAGTTTTCTCTATCTAGGATGAACCACAGCTCAAAAATCCCATATTTCAGATCTAGATGTATAGCCTGATCATAAACCCATAGGAGCTAAGACAGGTCCGTCATCCATGTAATAACCCGCTTATGATAACTTCACAAATCAAAATTTTTGTGGTTGCTAAAATTCTTGTGGATATTGGAAGTGCAGCTAATATGATTTTCAAACATGCCTTCAACCAAATGGGGATTTCAAGAGAAAAGCTAGAGCCAAGCTTTGAGCACATTTTTGGGTTCAATAACAAAGGATCAACTCCCATAGGGCAAATGAAGCTTCTGGTACATATAGGAATTTCACAACATTCTAGGACCTTTGAGACTCTGTTTGCCATTACGGACCAACCTTCTTCCTATAATGCCTTCTTTAGGAGGCCAGCTTTTGATGAGGTTGATGCTTTTATCTCACAAAAATATCTTATGGTGAAGTTCCTAACCAAAAGTGGATGAGGAACAGTGAGAGGAGAGCTATTCAGCTCTCGGGAATTGTACTTATCCAATGTTGATCAATACAAATGAAATAATCTTTCTTGCTTTAACTTAGAGAAAATTAAGTCAATCATGATTGAAATCAAAAAGCCCTCTGATGAAGGTCCTTCAAGACAATCATCCAAGCCACTCATTTCCAATGCCACCGACAAATGCATCTCATTCTTCAATGTGATTAAAAAGAATAAAAAATTTAAGTGGGAAAAGGACTGTTAGAAAGCCTTTAAGGAACTAAAATATCACCAATTCTGTAATGACCCGTAAATTTTTAGTCTTCAAATTTGAATTTAAATTATAGTAAAATATATGTTTTAAATAACTGCTGGATTTTTGGTGATATATTTTAATTTAATTTAAATTTTTCCTAATTTTTATTTTGGAAATTAATTGAATTTTCATTTGAATTATTTTACGGCAGACGTTGATATTTTTGAAACTTTACAGAATAAGTTAAGCTGTTTGTTTTATTGTTGTCTTGTGATCGTGTCGTACTGTCGTGCACGATTGCATTTTTATTTCTATCGTTGGTAGCACGTGTGCGGATATGATATTCTGAGGTGGTGTACCAAAAACTAACTTTTCAAAACAAATATTATACGAAACCATTCACATCAAAAAAGTTAAAAAAAAAGTATTGTACAAGCAAACTAATTTTTCAAAACACATAGATTTACATGGCATGTTTCTCAATTTTTTTTATGCCCAATATTTTATCGTGTGCTTGTCCTTGCTCAAGACTTTTTTTTGCTTGGCATTTAATGAAGTTTCCCTACCTTTTTTATATATACCTCAGCATACATGCATGAAGGAGGGTATTACAAATGAAAACACACACTAATATTTTTACATTTTTTTATTCATCCCTGTATAGTGAACCCAACAACTTTCTCTCCCCAAATCATTCCTTCTCTTTTCCCTTTCTTTTTTTGTGTGAGTGAATGCTTGGGTGGGTATGCAAATATGCAAGTGTATATGGTTATGGCAAGCGGGAGAGTTCCCGCATGGGAGGAATGAGTGGGAAGATAAGGATGAAAGTAAACCATGCATAGGGAAGGTGGTGTAGGTTTTTGAGGTGAATTAGAGCTTGCATGGTTGTAGGAAGGTGGAGGTGGCCCGGTTATGCTGGAGTTTGTGTTTGGATTGGCGAGTATTTGAGAAAGTTGGTGCATGTTGGGCCTTGACTTTTGCTTGCATAAGGAAGGGAGGAGATGCTGTAGATGGGGCCGATGCTTAGGAAGGCGTGCATGTGCACAGAAAAGGTGTATGCATGTTTACTAGATATGGCAATGGGGGATTGGGGAAGAAGAGTACTATTTCTATAGGGTATGGGCCGTATGGGCTTTTGGGTGAGGTATTTAATTTTAGTTACTTTATATTAGTTAGTTTAAACTTTGGAAATTAATAGCTTCACAATACAAAATTCGTTTGACCCATAGATCTTTGCACTAGTTTCGTGATGACATCTAGGGTACAATGATATAACTTGTTGGTAATTTTAATGAAGTGATAAAATAATTTTTATTAGATTTAGTCACATATTTGAATAATTATACTTCATTTTGGATATCTACTTAGCAGAATAAGTCCATGTTCTGCTATTATATAAATTTAGACATTTGTTTATGTATACCACTTAATTATGATTTATGTACTATTATTTTGTTGAATTATTGATAATAATGTGTTGTTGTTGTTATTTTTTTGTTGTTTGAATTGTCCTAGGCTAGTTTATGAGCAATTACTTACCCATTTTATTTGGCATGGGTTGGATTGGAAATAATTATATGCAAACACCTTGTGATTAGAATTCCACGGTTTGACTATAAGTTATTCGATGAAAATATTTGATTAAGTAATTACTGTAATAAAAGATGTTTACTGTAAACTTTAAATATATCTATCTTTTAAATGTAATGGTTTCTTTGAAAGGAAATAGAAATATTTTTGAAAATAAATATTTTTAAAAGTGTTTTCCCATATCTTGATAAAAGATATTTTGGGAATAAATGTTGGTTTAAATATTTAGGATCAAAAAGGATTTAAAAAGCCATTATTTCGAGAACTTAAATCCTAATGGTTTTAGTTGATTTTGAAAAGATTTTGGGAAGAATGATGATAGTATGATTGAAAATATTTGCGAGATATTAGTATTGTGAAATAAGAATTTGTTAATGAAAGTACACTCATATTATTAATTTAGTTTTTTGGGTATTGTCCATTTAATGGGATTTGTCATCAGTTGGCATCTGCAAAAGTTAACATATTAAAATCAAATACCTCACCCATTAAGCCCCTGTTGGCATATTATAGTTATGCAACATGTTCTATTACAAAAGTTAACATATTTACACCAAAACACTTATATTTATAAAATTCTCACTTTATAAAAATCACACAAACATATATCATGTTTAACAAACATTTTAACAAAAAATAAAAAGATAATTTAGTTATAAAAATATTTTTCATTATTAAAAAACTCTTATTTATTATTAAATCCATAATTTACACAATAAGTTACACAAAATACTATTTTTAACACAAAAAATTACACAAAATTATTTGCTTGCACAATTAAATGCAATAAACCATTTTAACATCATATCTTCATCCAAAAATTATTTTTAAATAAAATTCCATCTTTTTATTTATAATATACAACATATTAAAATCAAATACTTCGTTGAAAATCAATAAAAGGAACATTTGGCAATAATTACTAAAGTTATTGTGTTTCTCTAAATTAAAACCATATATTTCTCATTATTAACACAAACAACCAAAATAAAGTTTTAAAAACTTTATTTTCTCATTTCATATTTAAAATCCATTGTTTATTTAAAATAAACAATTTTAAATCTTCGTTTTATTTTATTTCTCAATATTGAATTATAACCACCGTTATAATTTAATATTTACAGGTAATCATCAAAACCAGAGTTGTTACAAACATCACTTGCATTATGCAATGAAATTAGGATTTCCAACCACTAATAACATGGTGGAATACGAGTCGATGGTTGTAGGACTCACCTTGGCGCTACAATTGAAAATCCACAGGATTGAGATTTATAGTGATTTCCAATGAATGGTAAATCAGTTGAACTGAACATCCTAGACAAAGGATCCCAAGTTGGTCATGTATGTCAAGAAGGTATTAAGAATGTTGGCCTACTTTAAGGTTTTCTCAATATACCAAGTGCCAAGTGGGAACAACTTCCAAGATGATTCTTTAGCAAAGTTGGCTAGCTCACGAGGAGCACCGAAAACCTGAATTGTACCAGTAAGCTACCAATCAATTCCTAGTATATAGGAAAAAGGCCTCGAGATAAAAAAAGAGTCTTTAGTATCAACCAGATCTCAAGCTCTAACACATAAGGAAAAGGAAAATGGAAGAAATCCCTCATGAAAAATCCTCTTATACAAAAACTAATGATCAATATGAAGATAATTGGAACATGTCTATTGTCGAATATCCGACGAAAGAGAAATTGCCAGCAGATGAAAAGGAAGCAAGAAGGATAAAACATCAAGCCCCAACATTTATTATGATAAATGGGATATTTTATATGAAAAGGTATTCACTTCCTTACTTAAGATGTGTTAGTTCGAAAATAGGAGCAAAATGATTAAGAGAATCCAATGAAGGATTCTATGGGGGCCATTCTAATGGCATAAAGCAAGCCATAAAGGTTATGTGATAAGGCTTTTATTGGCCTCAGATGACTGACCATGCTATAGATTATGTGAAGAGATGCGAAAAAGGCCAAATATTCTCTAAGATCTCACATTTGCCACCAAGTGAATAAAATTCGATCTTAAGTCCATGGCATTTTGGTGTGTCCAGATTAAACTTGATTGGGCCACTACCTATATCCAAAGGAGGAGCTGGAAACATTGATTATTTTACCAAATGGGTAGAAACGGAACCACCATCGAATATCACGTTGAGAAAAGTGCTTAAATTCTTAATCAAGAATATTGTCGCAAAGTTTGGAATTCCATACAAGATAATATCCAACAATGAAATTCGATTTGAATATGAGGAATTTACTCGATTTTGCAATAGAAATGGGATTATCAAAAGTTTTTCATCTTTAGCATACCCCAAGGCTGATAGAGGCATTGGAGCTGCCAATAATACCATTAAGACCATCCTAAAGAAACAGTTGGATAAAGCAAAAGAAAATTGGATAGAAGAACTACCTATTATGTTATGGGCAAATAGAAATTCTACCAAAACTACAACGGGACATACCCCATATTATTTAATATATGGATGCAATGCCATGCTTTTAATCGAGGTTGAAGTACTCTCTCACCGAAGGATTGCATATGCATTTAATTCAAATCAGGAATTGAAAAGAGAATCCTTAGACCTAATTAATGAGCTAAGAGACGAAGCATCCATACAAATCCCTGAATATCAATGTAGAATAACCAAGTATTATAATTCCAAAGTTAAGGAAAGGTCATTTCGAAGAGAAGATTCGGTAATCCAAAAATTCATAGCAAATACTGAAAATGCAGCAAATGGAGCGCTTGGGCCATTGTGACGACCAGGAATTTTGGGATATTTGAAATTGGAATATTTAATTGAATTTATATATTTGAAAGTTAGTTTAGCTTGGATTTCAAATATCTCCATTTATTTGATAATTAAATTTATTAAATTTAATTATTGGGAAGTGGGCAAAATATTAGATGTTGAGTTTTAAGCTTTATTAAAAATATTTCAAAGGCTTATAAAATTTAAATTGGCAATACCGAAGATAATAAATGTGATAGAATCAAATTTAAAAGTGTTTTGTTCAGTTTTAAAAATATATCGTTTAAATTGATATTTAAAAATAGCCTTCCGAGGCACAGTTTCGGATTTTGACGAAACCAGTTCCGTTGGATCCATAATAGTGTTTTATTATCGGATTTCAATTTTCGTAGTGCATGGAGTGATCGTTTGGCCGTACGGTAAGTAAACGTGCCGAAACTATATCGAAAATTTAATGTAATAACTGAGTCCAAAAAGCTATCTTCCCCATACGATCGAACTAGGACTCGGAACCTTTTCCAGCACAATCGTAATAGGGGTTTAACATTGTAAACACCTAGCGGTATGCCTCGATTGGAGATTGAGATTTTAGGCTTCGTTTTCTAAACGATTCAAATTTAAATTTAAATTTAAAATATAATATATACATATTTAATACAATAATGTTTTCTCAGGGTAAATTTTACACGTTTCTCCCTTTCGAACACTTGGCTTCTTTTTTTCTTTCATGTTTACACGCGTCTTCGTTTAAAAAAAGGGATCGGCTAGAACAAAATTTACGAACATATATTTTCCCTTTTTCACCTTAAGTTATTCACGGATTCAAATCAAAATTTAATGCCTCAAAACCAAAATCGTTTCGGCCTCATTAAAAATCAATGGCGGAATGAGGAAATCGAAGCATATCCCTCTTCCTATACGAGTCGCATTCATCTATGAAGGTGATTTGACCCTTGTGTTGGACATCTCGATGTCTGAAATTGCGATGAGAAACGGTAAAGCTCGTGCTCGATATTTGGCAGTGGGTTGATGTACACTGCTCGGTGAGGGTTGTTCGGCTGCGTCGTGGTCTGGAAGGCAGTATGCGCGCGACTTTGGGTCGTCGTGGGTGAACAGTTTGAGGCGGAATCGTGGTTTCAGGCGAAGTTGAAGGAGGCAGTAGCTGTCGCGATAGGGCTTTGGCGATCTCAAAGCTTGTTTGGGGGACCTGGGTGCTGTAAGGTGAGGGATAGTTGTATTTTGTTTATTTTTAATTAAAATATATTCAGTTTTACAATTTAAATAATAATAAATAAAATTGCATGGATTACAGTAATAAGATAATTTTTTTAATATATAGGTATAAAGTAAATTGTATTTTTTTATTAGACATTATAAATATATATATATGTAGATGTATATAAGTTTAAAGGAGGAATTTTGAAAAAAATGTTTAAAGTTTAGGTAAAATTAGATTTTTAACCTCTATAGATTATTTTATTTACTGCTTGAAAATAAAAGTAAAATAATCATACCTACCTTTTAAATCTACTAGTTTATTTGAAAATTATGTATTTAAGGTGATTAGTTTAGTTAATTAAACTGTTAAATTTATTTTTAATTACTAAAGGATCTTTAAAAGAAAATTTATTAGTTTAAATTAAATAATTAATTAATTAAATTTATTGAATGGAAATAAATTTGTTCAATCAATTTAAATATTAATAAAATCATATAATTGTTATACAAGTTCTAAAATCATGGAGGATCAAGCCGGATTGGAAATGGTTGCTAAAAAAAATCAAAGATGAGTTAATCTCACTCATATGGATTTTTATTTAAATTTAAATAGTTAAATTTAAATATTTGGTTGAATGATTGAATTGATTGGATGTGGTATATTATATATACTAGTGTATATATATTGGAGTGATTGATTTCCCGCATTATATAGCGGATGAGACCCTATGAGCCCCGCATAATAGCGGATGACCCATTATACCACGATATGCCGCATTGAAGCGGAATTGGTATTTTTAAATTGTGCTAACATCTGTGGATGCAGGGAAATAGGTTGGAGGGATCCAACTGGATTCCTCAAAATTATTTTGATTGTTTAATATTATATGATATGGTTTATTCGATAATCTGTGATAAATTATATTGGTAATTGAAAATATTTGATGCTATGGTTTGATTGAATATATTTGGGTATACTGAGTTATTAAAAATATTTGATTTAATATTCTACGATATGCTGAAGATACACTTCACTTATTCTTTAGCTGTCCCTTTGTGCAGATGCTATGGTTTTCTACGAATTATCTCATTAATGGCAGGAAAGTTGCCTCCACTAGTGTAGTTGAATGGGATCTCATATACAAAGCCACAAGGTGGAAGAGTGAATCAACGTTCATTCTCCTGTTCACTCTTAAAGTCTTCGTCTCCATCATTTGGGATAAAAGAAATGCAATAACCTTTAATGGCAAAAGGAAGACTGTCATGCAGTTGAAAGAAAGCATCTTGTGTGCCTTGAGAAATGGCATTGCTCCTTCGAGGCATAAATTTCATCCTACTTTCCTTGGTGCTCTCACCTAGCAGTCTTCTCCCTGTTTTATGTTTTTTTTTGTTTTTTTGACATGCCCTGTTCTTTCCTCATGTTCTCTTGTTGCTTTGTCTGATGCTTTCTTATTTGTAGGAATTTTTTTTCTTCTTCTCATCTATGTATTTTCTTCTGTTGGTATATCAATAAATGGTAGGGGTCCATTTAACCCCGCTGGCCTTGCCCAAAAAAAATATAAAGATTGGATTTTTAAAGGGAAAATAAAAGAGAGAATCTTTAAGTAAATAATTATAGAGAATCGGAATAAATTAAAGAATGAATTGAAAAAGGAAAAAAAATTATTTTTAAATTCTAATAAATAAATCCCGAGTATGGGAAAAGAGATTTTGAATAAATGGAAACAAATGAAGGGCTTAAGTGGTATTGTTTAAAAATTAAAGATTTTTATTTTTCAATCCAGGATTTAAATGGTTTGGAAAGAAATAAGAGAAGAATTCTGAAATGAAGTATGAAATTAGTATTTTCAGTTTAAAATAAGATTTTGAATCATAAATAAAGAATCGAGTCTGGAATTATTAGATTTTGAAATAAATTTGGATAAATAAAGGAGTAATTTTTAAATGGAGTAAATTTTGGAAATTGATTCAGTGTTAAAACTGTGTTTTAAAAGGAGAATGAAACTATGGAATTTATAAATTAGGTTTGTAAAGTAAATAAGATATCGATGGATATTTGGAAATTTAAATTCACGGTGGGAATTTATAAAGGAATGGATAATTTGATTTAAAAATAAATAGTGGTTTATTTTTAAAGGTGTGGAAAGGAAAGTATATTTCCCTGAAAAGCCAAGTATATTTTCAAATAAAATTTCCAAATATAAGTTAGAGGTTTTTAAATGGTTTTTTAAAGTTTAGAAAGAAATTATTATTTAATGGTTTTAAAAAAATTTAAAAAGTAAATATTTATCAAGTTAATTAAATAAGTAAATTATTCGAAAGGTTTGACTAGTATTATGGTTTTAAAGATAACTATTTAATATTTATACCTTATAGAATAACTTTTATTTTAAAATTAGTTTTGGTTTAAGTTTTTATTTGAAAAATTTGTATAGAATTTCATATCTTTTATTTTTGAATAAAGTCCGTTAAGTAGTTTTATTTTAAGTATTTTAAAGTATATTTTTTTTGGATAAAGTGATTTAAATTATTTTAAAAGTCTAAAATATTATGGCTTGGCGATTTTCAGTGGAAATAAAACAATTGGGTGCGAATTTTCTTCCTTAAGAGAAAAGTGATTTGAAAATAATTTTTCAAAGGGTTGAAGAGTGGAATTATATATTGAGGAGATATTTTGTAGTAAATAATTTGGAAAATTATTTAATCAAATGATTGTTTGTGAATGCTATTTGATAGTTAAATAACCGACTATCAATATTGGCCAATGCGCTGATCTTTTTGAAGAGACCGAGATCGGGATTAATTTTCCTAAAACACTTCGAACCAGTATGAACGTTTTTGTGAAGAAGACAAGAGCTTGGAGTCGAAGATGGAGGATGGAAGTGCAAGGGCTAATCGCTACCTGAGGGTGATTCCAAAATGGATGTAGTAGGAGTAGTGCCTAAGGTTCCCTTCGAACTCGGAGTGGACTTGTATGGATGAATGCTTTAAGAACATCGTCAGGAGGACGATGAGCATTCTAAGTGAATTTGTGCTATAAAGGTAACGCAAAGCCTCAAGCCTCATCAACCGGGAATGGCTAAAATAGTGGAGGTGCGCACAAGGCAAAGTGGCTAGCAACCAATTAGGGTAAGGTCACCCCTGTCTAGAGGTCCCTTTTGTTTCCAGCTGTGTGGGCAGTTGCTGATCCCAACTGCGGGGTGAACTTATTCGGACTATCCAGTAAGGGGTAGCTCCGGTCTTGTGATGCTGGGGATCAGGGTGGATCCTCGGTACGGTGATCTAGACCACGTATTGTGACGGGTGGTACCCCAGTAGCCCTGCCATTGTATAGAATCCAATCTTCAGTAAGCGCCTGTACAGTTTTGATTGTGCCCAACTATGATAAAACGTGAGATGCAAGCATTTCAACTAGATTCTATTTTACTTTCTATACACATTATTATAATATCAGACGGATTTGATAAAAATATTTTGGTTATCGTAAGATAAAAACCTGGCATTTTATTTGTGCGTGGTCTTACGAGATACCTCTTGATTGCAAAGGATTTTGAAAACTTTAATAATCTAATTGAGTGTGTTTTCTCACGCTGGTTTTCCAGACTAACTCGGGTGTTATTTAATTATAATGCTCAGGTCAGACCGAGTATTATAGAATACATGATAAGATGCTGTGGAGCTCAGGAGACGAGATGGATGGCGAGACGTATCACCCGTACTTGATATATATTCCGCTGTGCTGTATAAGCTGTGAATGCAATTTTGTAAGGAAAAGTTAATATAGCTGTACAGTATTTTGGTATCGATTGTGTTGTACTCTGATGATGTAATGTGTAAAACAAATATAGTTTCTTTTGTGTAAAGATTTGTTATTATCTACTATATTTTTTCTGCTACGATGGTAACATTCTGTTGTTATTTTGTTTTCTTTTCTTCTACCACCTTCTTCTTTAACCCAATGGTTCGGTTTACCGGCATCCGATTGTACGTCATTTGATACAGTGGACGTATTGATGTCAATTTTCGGACGTCGAAAAATCGAGTCGTTACAGGCCAAATTGGGAAGGACCCTTTATTATCCATGAAGAATTCCCATTATGGACCTAGCGATTATGTCGACTAAATGGTAACATCATAGTAAGAACTTGGAATATCGAATATCTAAGGCCATATTTTCCTACAATAGATGAATAATAAAGCTGAAACAAGTACATCTAGTGGATCAATCATAGAAAGGAGTAAGAATCTCCTAAAATAAAGGAAAAGCCTAAGACATTACTTATAAGGTAATAAGGGGTAGATAAAGCCTTTGATCCCGCTACAAGGGTCTGGTCAAAGCAACTCCTAAAGGGAGGTCAGAGAAAGCCTTTGGTCCCGCCAGAAATGACCTAGACAAAACGTCTGCAGGCTTCGATCCCGCCTACGTGGCCTGGTCGGAGCACCTCTTAGGGTAAGGATGGACTAGGCCATTGGTCTCACCTAATATGGCATGGCCAAAGCATCGAACCAGCCTTCGATACTGCCTATAAGGCCTAACTGAATCACTTCCTAGAGGGAGGTCTAGTAAATCTTTGGTTCTATTTAAGATAACTAACCAAACGCACCAGATGAAAGACCTAAACCATCACCTAAGACGGTGATAAGAGGTGTGATCCAAGTTGAAATCATTACCTAGAGATGGTAATAAAGAAATCAATCAAAGCCTAAATCACTACCCAAAGAGTAGTAAGCGGCAGTCTTCTAGAGGGAGATCAAATGCAAATGCAAATCATACTCAATCATAAAGAGAGACTGAGGAAATATCTTAGAGGAAGATCAAATACAAAAACAAATCAAACTTAATCCTAAAGAAGGATTAAGACAGTCTTCTAAATAAAGATCAAATACAAAAGCAAATCAAACTCAATCCTAAAGAAAGATTGAGGCAGTCTTCTTGAGGAAGATAAAATACAAAAGCAAATCAAGTAATCTTCTAGAGGAATATCTATCAAATACGAGCTGTCATAATTCAATGAAAGTTGGAATTCTACAGTAACAAAAAAAGAAAATGTTACCGCCAAATGGTTTTTTGGTCTTTTATTAAAAAATTATTCCAACCAGATGGTTTTCTAGTCTTCTATCGAAAATTATTATTGTTAGAAGGTTTTCTAATCTTTTATTCAAAAATTATTCTAGCCAGATGGATTTTTTGGTCCACTCTTTAGATGAATTTTCTGGTCTTCTAATCATGAGATGGATTTCTGATCTTCTATTCATGATATTACCATAAGATTTTATGGTCCTCCTTCCTATGAAATTTCCAAATATTTTTCGGATTTTCTATTTAGGAAATTATAATTCTTAAATGACTTTTTTATTCTCTATAAATCATTATAACCAGATAATTTTCTATACCATAGGATTCTATTTAAGTAAAATTGCTGCCAAATAGACTATTTGCCTCTTCAAGAATCCGTAACTTCTAAAAGTAACATTGGGTTACGAATAAAAAATAATTTATTTTCTTGTCAAAATCCAAAAAGGTTATCTCAAAATGCAATTTAAAATTTCATAATGAAAATCATAACTTACTTTGCATTTTGCAGGAAAACAATTTGGAAAGGAAACCTTGCAAAGAACTAGAAAAGTGAGGAAATTCTTGGTTTTACACTAAAGTGTAAAAAGTTTCTTTTATATAAGTAGGAGCAAATGTTATCCACGTATTTTCCAAAGGGAATAGAAATGAAGGCAAGAGGATATGTTGTCGAATCAATGAGTCTAAAATAAAGGTAAAAAGGATACCGCATGTCATCTATGCCACACATAATCAATGTCGCATTTTATCAACACCACATATCATCTATGTCACGCTTAATCGATGCCGCATTTTATCAACACCGTGTATCATCCATGTCACACTTTATTAATATTGCATCTCATCGATGTTGCATGTGACCAAAAATTATATAAGCACTACATTTCATCAAGAAAAGGACTAATGTCAAATTCTAGGTGATGCCGCCTCTCTTCAATACCACCTCTTATCGATGTCACCTCCCTTTGATATTGCATGTTATTGATCCAAAGTATAAGTAGGGTGGATGTCGAAAACCATCATTATAAGGTGGATGTCATATATCGAATAGCTGTGAGGAGATTACCGCACTGACTGTATACATGAGCATGTCGTAAATAATTAGCATATGAAGAATATCATATGTCTCTCCTTTCTGAAGTGATTCTGAAGGTTATTAATGCAAGCATGAATGTCGAGTGTCTAGCATGATGTCGTATATAACATCCCGCTTTTTTGGACAGTTTAAGCAGACACACGTGCCAACTCAAATCATACAGAAGGACGGATTGTTATTGGGGTAAATAAGGAAAAGCAGAGAGAAAAAAACGAAATAGAATCTTGCAGCGGAATGACAAAATATAATAATCAAATAATATTTCATGAAGCTGTTTACAAAATATTTGATTATACTTATACAACACAGAATCAGAGTTACCCGTATCAGAGATAAATAAATGACAATGTAGTGGAATAGTATGAATGCAGTGGAATAAATAAAGTAAATAATATAGTAAATAATAGTAGCACAAATTTTCGTCTTCATCCTCCAGAAATAAGGTCTTCATATCCGGAAATGCTCAGGCTGACCCGAGCGAATTGAAAAGACAAAATACTCGAGTCGGAACTAGAAGATCTTATGTAAGTTAAGTCAATGGAAATAAATATGAGTGGAACGATATCAGAAATGTTTACGGGGTTTGACATCTCCTATCCAGTATCTAACGTGGGTGCAGTAACTCAAGAGATGTTCGGGATTCACATCTCCTAAGGATCCGTTAAGCTATCTACTATGTAGTACAATACGCTAATATAATAAGTCTACAGCAAAGTAAAAGTATTAAAATAGCGTAAGGCATTACATTTCCCCCTTAACACATTTTATATATTCCCATAGTCTATACAGTATTGTAATCCCTCCCGTACTGGATGCCGTCAGAGGGCACTCCATAGGTATGGTACAAAACAAACTCGTAGAAGGCATGCTAGGGTATGTGACATGGCACAACTAGGCAATGTCAGGGTATTTATACCAATTACACTTCTGTGCTGTTTGTAACGCATAGCCGCAACTACCGCCCAACTTGAAACACACCCCCAAGTAAAAATCGAAGGGTGGCCACCAAACAAATCAAAAGTTAGAATATAGCATCGATGGAGTGTGCCTAATTGAAGGAGCTACCTCACTTGGCCCGTCAATTGCTCCTGTTTTAGCCACCTTATGCCAACTCATGGGAGTCGGGTCCCCATATATACCTCATATAGGATTGTCGCCACCATCCTACTTCATTCTGAAATCTCCACCTCGTACATAGTTGTCAAACTGGTTTTCGGTATTGGCAGAGAGTATGAAAATATCTAATCCCGGTCTCTTTAACAACCAATCGCTTATTACACACCGGATGGTTCTTTTATATTTCAAAAGTCAATTCGTAATTTGTATCAAAATATCAACTCCTCAAAATCGTCATTTTCGAAATATATTCACCTTTGATTTATATTCAGTTTCAAAATCATATCTTTTCCAAAAATCATAATTTCTTCCAAAATCACATTTCCAAAATAGGTTCAATCCTTATTTCAAAATCATTATATCGCATTAGTTAATATTTAAATCCCAATTTAGGTAATAACATCATTTATCATATTCAGTTTAAAATCGAGAATTTGAATATAACCCATTCATTTTACTTAATTTGGAATTTAGAAGAAAATAGTCTTAAATAGTTATAAATAGTTTGAATAAGTTTTCAATAGTCCAAATACTCTAGAATAGTAAATATAGATTTAAAATAGTTAAACATATTTAAAATAGATTAAATAAAAATTAAAATAGATTAAATAGCTTTAAAATAGATTAATTAGATTTAATATAAGTTAAAATGGTTTGATTAGTTTTAAAATAATTTAAATGGTTTAACATAGGTTAAATTGATTTAATATAGTTAATATAGGTTAAAACAGTTTATAAATTCGAAAATCTTTAAATTTGGAATCTTAACAGTAATATAATTTAAAATAGTTTATATTTGAAACATGAATTTGGAACTTATATCAATTTAAGACTATTTATTTCATTTCAACAAAATCAGACCATTTTAATTTAATTTCTTAAAACAATTCCTTTATGCCAATTCACATTTCAACACAAAACTTGATTTTCCAAAAATACTTCAATTTATACAAATCAAATTTTTCTTTAAAATGTCATTTAGTTCCATTCAAAAATTAAGAAATTTAAAATCATTTAATTTAACCAATCCGTGTCCGCATATAATTCTCTACCCTAGGGTCATATGAATATTTATCATTTCAATCCGTAATTTAAAATTTTACGGTTATATATCATTTCAAACTTCAATCTTGAAATAACGTCCATAAAATCGCTCGAGTCTATCATTTCAACCCATAAAGATTTTTCCTTAATTTATAGATCATTCAGGTATATATCATTTCAACCCATAGTGAACTTGCAGTTTATAACGATATAAAATACGACATCCATTCATCCAATATTAATAATCAACATCCGTCAGAATCATTATCCAAATCAATCAATAAATATCAATATAGAACTGATAATCGATAACAAGTATTTGCTGGCGGTTTATATTCAATAATAAATTAAATAATGATTTAATTCAAATAAATTCATATTAACTGAGATGATGATTAAAATATACCAAACAGTCATAAATAAATTCCTAATCACTTCATAAATTAAATTTTACAAACATAAGAAATTTAGAAGTTGTAAGTGGGTTAAAAAACTCACCTATGAATTTAAATTGAATTTAAATCCAATTTAAACCCAAAATTCAAACGATCTCAGAATTTGTCCGAACTAGCATCAAAATGACCGAAACTTCGATAAGATCTCAGTGGAATAAACTGCGCATGAATTGGACCTCGTATGTAAAGTTATGCTAGTTATAACGGTTAAAAATCAAAATTAAAAATGATGAAATTAAAAACTAAATAAGGCCACGTCACCTCATCTCTACACTCGGGAAAAACCCTAGCCGCACGCATCATCGCATTCGAACCGAGCAGGACCTGCATGCTACATGATGAAGCCGCCTCCTAATCGTCGTCGCACCGTCCCCAACGCCAGCCGTGATCATGCATGCATAGCCCGAAGCCTACCGCCACCATCGGCGATCCTTCTCACTCGTCGATCAATGTGAAAAAATCCCAGCCGCCTCCTCGTATTCAAAACCCTAGCGAAATAAATCGCTCAATCCAACCATCACGCGACCCTACAAACACTGCTGATGAGCTCTCCAAGACCCCCCTTTGCAGCTTTGTATCATCTATTCGTCGATCCATCGACGTTGATCGACAGTTGATCAACGTCCAAGGATTGTTCCTCGAATAGCGGTCGCACAGAAATCCAAATCAAAAATTAGACAGCAAATTTGACTTGCGCTCGTCGAGAGCTTCAAATCGATATATAATTTGATGAGGAGTTTGAATTTTTGTTTTGGAATTTGATTTGATATTGAACTGGAATTTTGGTTGTCTTTGGCTGCCATTGGAATGAGGGGTTGAGAAGAAATGTACGTATAGAAAAATAAAAATGAGGAGTGGCTAGGGTTTATAACGAGGTACTTATAGGCAGAGCTGAAAATAGAAAGAACAGACAAGATTGAATTGAAAATTGGACGATGAACGACCCGAAAAGCCTATTTCGACTCCGGAACGAAAATAGGTCAACCCATATATCAAAATAGATGTTTTCAAATTTTTAAACTCAATAGAATAGGTTTCAAGTCCTAATTCCATTGTACGAAAAAGTTACGTTAAAATCAGCTTATTTCAAATTGATTTCAATTAATTTGATTTCTACGAGTTTCGAGCCCGTACGATCAAACGACAAGTCCGATCACTACGAAACTTGAAATCCTACAATAATTCACCATTATGGATCCGAGAAACTTGTTTCATCGAAATCCGAGTCAGTGGCCAAAATGGCTATTTTTTAGTTAGTTAATTAAATTAATATTAAATTAATTAATCACATTTTCAGTTTAAATTTTAATAATTTACAACTTCTATCATTTTTGGTTTCTTAATCATTTTCAATAATTCAAAAATGTTAGAGTTCAATTTAAAGTTGATTAATTCATCAATTTCAGTGTTAAATTTCATTTTCATTAAATTCAAAAATTATAAATTAAAATTCCAAAAATCCATTTATTAAACTTTGAACCTTGGTACTCAAGTCTTTATTATGATAAGGACATGACTAACATTGGTTTATATCTAAATACATTAATATTTCCCAATTTCATCTTAATCTTTATTAATGTAATATTTAAATATTTAATTTCATTTAATTGCAATTAATCCAATTATTATAATTTTAAATTCCAATAAACTAATAAACCTTGATTTCCATTCTTTTTATTCAACTGATTGTCATATTATGAATAGAATTAACATTTCTATTTAATTCATTACATTCACAATTTACAGTAATTGTCTTAACTCACATTAGTATAACATTAAAGTTCATGTAGTTCTAATTGATTTCCCATTTTAATTAGTAGACCAAACAAACAGGTAATTTTTAACATTCGTTACTATTACTTTTAATCATACTTATGAATTCATTATTCACAAATAAATGTTACAATTCTTATGTAACTCAAATGTTTATTCAATGGTCATTTCTTTCATACTATTTCATTTATTAATTTAATGTTTGCATTTGCTTTCTTATTGATTTATATCCAAATATATCAATTTACGATATTTCAATTAATTGTAATTTCATTTAAATTGTTATTTATTAGTTTTTATTACCATTGTTACATTTCATTTTAGCATTCATTTCATTATTAAATTTCGAAGTTTTTATTTCTTTCCATATTAAATTACCAAAACTTATTGATTTAACAATTTAAATGGTCGAAAATTTACGGGTCGTTACATCGTAACTCACCAACATACAAAGAAACGCAGAAGAACATCAAATTAAGACCTAATGCCGAACGCTATTGATATGGTTGATGATGCCGAAAACCAAGCATGCCGAAAGTGACACGTAGCAGTCATGGTGGACCCTAGATCCAATTGGGAAAAATATTGAATCAGCTATAAACCTTGCAATTATATACAAGCAAGGTCTTGGACGAATGATTAACATAGCCCACCTACCTTGACTGTCCTTGAATATGCAACTTCGACATGAATATGCATATAATAAATCTCTTTAGGCAGTTTCATCTTGACTTTAGCTCACATAAAGTCACACGAGCTTTGGCCTAAACTAGTGTTTATGTGTGTAGCCTCTATTTTGCCTACTAAATATAATCAATGGAGTATGAACCATAAAGATTACTTAGTTCATTCACGAATGTATAATGGACTGTTGCACATATTCATAACTTATTCTTTATCTCTCTTGAACATATAATATGGACTTTTGAATAGCTACATCAAACTCCTTGGGCATCATAAATTCATTTCTGAATGCCATTATCTTGTATTAAGACATGAATGTTTGGCCAAGTCTTGATATTTTATCACCATTTGATTTCATCGACTAGACTATGCTTAGTCATGACATCACCAGTGTTACAAACCGAATTTTGACTCATCATACATGGTATCGTGGGTGTTATACCAATTTTTGGTTTAACATTTTGACGTTAGAAGAACTTGAACCTCCGATTCACTCTAACTCTCTCCTCAGACTGATTACAAAAAATTCCTTTGTTTCAGGAAAAAGCTAACACCAAAGCGAGTTAACATTTCAAATGAGGAGATAATATAAAGAATGGCATTAGAAGATAATGTCGTCCCTAACTTCAATATAGAGAATATGGAAGCTAGATAGAAATTAGAGCCAACAAGGCAGACTAGTAGTGAAGCCACTATCAAAGACCTAATAAAGCAAATTGCAACAATGCATGAGTTGTTAGAAATGGTCCTTGCACAAAAATCTTCTAGAGTAACCAAACCCACTGAAGGAAAAGAAGTCGAATCTCTTAAAAAGAATCTAAATGCTTCCCTACTTAGGAGTAAAGACAAAATTATTATGACTCCACCAAAGAGGAAAGGATACCAAGAAGTTAAAACAACGGAATTCACCTCCAAATCATTGGCAAACAACAAAGCTAAAGCAAATCTCAAGGAAGATTAGTAGAGAGGTTCCACGAGCAGTCCAAAAGTTCAGTCTCCAAAGAGTACAAGCCTGATAGGAGCAACTATCATAACAATGAAGCTTATCTAAAGGACATGGCTGAAAAGATGGCGAAGGATATGCTTAATCTTAAAGGGAAGAGGACCCTCGATGCTAGAGTCAACAATAACTTCTGGGAAGCCCAATTCACGGATAGGTACATGTCCACAAGGATTCCATCTCACGTTAAAATTCCATCCTTAAGATACAATGGGACTACTGATCAATGGACTATATGCATAGGCTATATTTTGCTTACTACATATGATCAACAGATTACGAACATTGGATATTGCTTACTTTGTTCATTAATGAATGCCTAATGTACCATTGCATACATTTACAACTTATGTTTTCTCTATTTTGAACATATGGCATGGGCTTTTGAACAGCCACATTGAAGTCCGTGGGCATTATGGAACCATTTTTGAATGAAATTATCTTGTATTAAGCAATCAATATTTGTCAACTCTTGATAATTTATCACCATTTGATTTCATCAACTAGGCTATACTTACTCATGACGTCACCAGTGTTACAAACTAAATTTTGGCTCATCGTGCATGGGATCATAGGTGTTATACCAATTTTTGGTTTAACAACATTAAAGAATAAAAGTCAACTAATGGATACAAAAGGTGAATGAATTTTCCATTTACACTATTTAGGTTTTGCATGTCTATGCCATATGCATATTATTTCTAATACATTGTTTTTGTAGATACAATCTAACGAAAAATTGTTTATCTCTTAAATATTGCATAACATTAGTTTGATATGTTTGATGATCTTAGCATCGATATGTTTGTATATCTAGACAATTATGTGTTTGCACCCGTTTTAAAAATAACTTACAATAAACTGAGTCCTATATTGGTTTTTTTTTTTGAAAGTGCTTTATACATTCCTATAATCTCATATCTATTATATTATACGAAAGCTGAGTATAGTTTGCATGTCTCTTCATTTCTTGTTTTCTCATAAATCTCACGTGCTGCCATGTGTCCCAGTGATTTAATTATCTCACACATTTTCATTACTTTTTCATATTACTATTATTTATTAAAGAAATACCAATGGACTCATTAGTGTTTTATAAATATGTTCCAATAGATATCTTAAAAGAAATAACAACATACACCTCAAACATTTATTAGCTTCTATTTCTATCGCTTCCATTTCATTCTCTTATAATATCATCTCTTTCCCTTTGCCAGATTCATACGTATGCTACAATTAAAAAATAATTTTATTCCCAATCTATATCAAAATAAAAATTCTTCCCAAATAATTTTTTAACCAATCTCTTTCCTTTTATAATATCACTTAAATTTGATTGAATTCGTCAACCTTTTTTCACTTCATATTCATCTTGAATTATTTATGAATTTATTCATATTGTGCAGCAATTGATTTCTTCCAAATTGTTTTAAATGTTATTGTCTTTATGAAAATAATAATCTAGAGACCTCCAAAAAAAATTCGCTTACTGGTTCGATCGAGCTTGATTGAAAGGTTGTAATATTTTTATTATTTTCCTTTTTATATTGAATTTGCGTGATTTGTTCTAATTTCTAATTTCTAATTTCTAACTTCTAATTTAAGGTTATGTTTTAGTTTTAAAAATTATTTGACTTGCATAAATTTACTGATTTTATAAATACGTGGACATCATAAATTCTCATATTGATTAGTAAAATTAAATATGTTACATATAAAGTTGAAAACTTTATTTTATTCTCATGTTTTGTATAATAATTGACTTTTATTTGACTTTTTTTGGCATGATTTTATATTTTTTTAATTCGTTTATTTTTGCAGGGAATAATTAGTCCTTGCTGTATAATCTATTAGAGGTAATGTTCATCGTTTTCCATTTCTAACCTAGCTAGTTATATAAGAAAATAAATTTTGGTAGAGAACATTATACTCGACGCAAAATAATATTAAAGTAATATAATCTATATAGTATTTTGAAAAAAATGTAACACCGTTGATCTATCTACAGTAGGCAACTTTAAATTTTGTTAAATTTTAATTCCAAATAAGTGTTTTATAAACCTTTTTTATTTAAATGTTCTATATTGTGTTACACAACTTAATCTCATTTATTATTCTATTTTAATATGTCCCAAGGACTAATGGTACCATTAGTGCCTATCGTATGCATAACGATACATTAATGCCTAAACTTTTTACATATAGAGTCTACTAACCGAATTCATCAGTATTTTTTCACTTCATATTTATTTTGAATTATTTATGAATTTATTCATATTTCATGGCGATTGTTTTTCTACCAACTACTTTTAATATTATTATTTTTACGGAAAAATAATCCAAAGACTTTAAATAACGTAGCTTACTGGTTTGGTCAAGCTTGATTAAAAAGTAAGAATTTTCTAATTATTCGTCTTTTCGTTTAATTTGATATTGAACTTTTCGGTTATGATATATTACTTTCTAATTTATAATTTGAGGTTAATGTTTTAGTATGTAAGATTACCAATATACTTCTCTTCATTCGTCTTGTAGAAATTTACTGATTTTACAAATATGTAGACATTACAAAATCTTCTAATGATTAGTAGATCTATCACGGGTAAAGTTAAATACTTTATTTTATTCTCAAGTTTTATATAATAATTGAATTCCGTTTGATTTTTTTGTTCAGTATGATTTTGCATTTTGCTTAATCTTTTGTAGGGTATAATTGGTTCTTGCTATATAGATATCAACCGCAGTTTTGAATAATCCACTAGAGGTAATGTTCATCGTTTTCCAATTCTAACCTACATAATTATACAAGAAAATAAATTTGGTAGAAATTATTATATGTAAAGTGAAAGAATATTAAAATAATAAATTCTATGAGTTTTTTAAAGAAAATTTAATGCTTTTGATTTATCTATAGCAACAAATCTAAATTTTTTGTTAAAAGTTTAATTCTAAACTGTTTTTATAAACCTATCTTTATTTAAATGTTTTATACTGTATTGCACCTCCTAAAATTATATATAATTTTATTTTTATACGTCCTAAGTATTAATGATACCTTTAGTGCCTATAGAATACATAAAGATATCATCAGTGCCCGAACTTTCCATATATCTATTTTGTTGTACTATTTAATTATATAAAAGTTTAGTTTTTGATTGTTTATATTCTTAGTTCCATGTACAACAATCATGCGTTCTTTATTTCATTATTTATACACATCTCAAGCGTTTATCATATTTTAATTCTTTCACTTCCATTTCATATTCTCAGAGTATTTTCACTTTCTCTTTTTCAGTTTCATATGTATGCTACGATTCAAAAATAATTCTATTTCCAATCTAAAACAAAGTAAAAATTCTATCCAAATGATTTTTAGTTAATCTTTTTAGATTTTCGTACCTAGCTAGAATTTAATTGAGTTCGTAAATGTTTTTTCACTTCTTATTCATCTAGAATTATTTATGGTTTTATTCATATTTTGCAGGGATTATTTTTCTACCAACTGCTTTTAATGTTACACTATTTATGTAATAATAATTTGAAGGCCTAAAAAAAACTAGCTTACTGGTTCGGTCAAGCTTGGTTAAAAGATTATATTTTTTTATTATACGTCTCTTCATTTAATTTGTTGGTTTTGTTCTAATTTCCAATTTCAAAATTTGAGGTTATGTTTTTAGTTTGCAAGATTATTATAAATATAGTTCTCTTCGTTTATCTTGCAAAAAGTTTTTGATTTTATAAATATGTGGATATCACAAAATCTTTTATTGGTTAATAAAATTTGTTATAGGTCAAGTTGAAAACTTTGTTTTGTTCTCAAGTTTTGTATAATAATTGAATTTCATTTGTTTTTTTATTTGGGATGATTTTATATTTTTTTAGTTCATTTATTTTGTAAGAAACAATTGGTTCTTGCTACATTAGATATTAACTCTGGTTTTGAATAATCTATTGGCGGTAACGTTCATCCTTTTCCAATTCTAACCTATCTAATTATATTTAAAAAAATTGGGTAGAAAACATTATATACAAAGTGAAATAATAAATTTTGTATATAATTTTGAAGAAAATATAACAATTTTGATCTATCCAACTTTAATAAAATATTGTTAGAAGTTTAATTTTAAATAAGTGTTTTATAAACTTTTTATATTTAAATGTTTTATATTGTGCTAAATAACCTAAACTTATTTATAATTCTATTTATGTACATTCCAAGCATTTATGATACCATTGATGCCTAAGATATTATTATTTCGTGAACTTTCTACATATCTATTCTATTATGTTATATAATTATATAAAAGTTTCGACTCTTTGTATTCTTATTTCCATGTAGACCAATCATGCATTCATTATTTTATTAGTTACTTACATTATCATTATCTAATTCTTTCACAACCATTTCATTTTCTCATAATATTATTGTCTCTTCCCCATTCCTAGTTTCTTATGTATGTTATGATTGAAAAAATTTCTATTCCCAATCTAGAACAAATTAAAAAAAAACTCCGAACTATTTTAGTCGATCTTTTTAAATGTTCCAATCTAACTATAATTCGATTGAATTCATCAACAAGTTTCTCTTTGTATTACTCTAGAATTATTAATGACTTTATTCATTTTTTTAGCGATTATTTTCCTACCAATTATTTTCAGTGTTATAAGTTTTATGGAAAAATAATCTGAAGAAGTTCAAAGAATAAAATTTGGCTTACTGGTTTGATTGAACTTGATTAAAAGGTTAGGCATTTTTTATTATTTATCTTTTAAGTTAGTTTGATATTGAATTTGCAGTTTTTGTTCTAATTTAAATTTTCATATTGAAATTTTAATTTGCAATATTATGAATATAGTTCTCTTCATTTGTCTTTCAAAAAGTTATTGATATCATAATATGTGGACAACACGGAATCTCATATGAATTGTTAAATCGATTATAAGCAAAAGTTGAAAACTTTATTTTGACCTCAAGATTGGTGTAATAATTGACTTTCATTTAACTTTTTTGTTCAGTGTGATTTTGCGATTTTTTTTAAATTCATTTACTTTGTGGGGAATAACAGGTTCATTGTTACACAGATATCAATTTTGGATTTGAATAATCATTTGGAGTGACATTTATCCTTTTTCTATACTAACCCATATACTTATATAAAACAATTTGGGAAAAACAATATATATGAAGTAAAAGAACATCAAAATAATAATTTTTATAGTATTTTATAGAAAAAACACTTTTGATCTAGCTATAGTAGACAGCTTTGAAATTTTATTAGAATTTTTATTCTTAATAAGTGTTTTTCAAATATTTAGCTATTTAAATGTTTTATATTTTGTCACACGATCTAAACTTAATTTTTACAAAATCTTATATTAATCATGTTTATAAAACCCGTCCTTTAATATATTTTTCATGTTTTAGAGGTGATGTTCATGGTGGTGTTTCACAATTTGTATAATTTTTGACTTATTAGGAATGCGTTTAGGCAGTTGGAAACATGAAAGATGGAAGATGCATGCTTGATAAATTATTATTTTTAGAAAGCTAATATAGTAAAAATGATGCAATGAGAACTATATATAATAATTATTAGTTTATATAAATTATTACATGATCTATAGCCTTAAATGATATACTAGATACAAAAGTTAAAAGGTCAAATGGTTAAACTCTTAATGAACATTCTTGTCAGTTTCAAGAAAAATGACAGACTTGTGTTTTTTATACCTTTTGTTTTAAAAATAAAAACTTAGCTTAAAAGGTATTTTTATAAATTCACTTGAGTAAATGCTGAATTTATTTATTTTGGTGACATATTTTTTCTTTTAGTCTAGTTGTTAATTTTAGAAACGAATATGATGTATTCACTACACCATAAACGATATTTTGGTACGGCTAAAAGCCGTATCTAATGAGCCAAATAGATATGGCCTAAGGCCGTATCTAATTGGCTCATTAGATACGGCTAAAAGTCGTATCTAATGTATCAATTAGATACGGCCTTAAGCCGTATCTATTTGGCTCATTAGATACGGCCAGATGCCGTATCTAATTGACAAATAGGCAGCGTCTATGTACCAATTAGATACGACTAAAAGCCGTATCTAATTCGTCAATTAGATATAGACATGAAGTCCAAAGTTTTTTGAATAAATAGTTAAAAACAATTTTTTACAGATTTAACGTAAAGAAGAAACAGTTAACAATAAATTTTGAAATTATATCTGCATAAATAGTTCACAGTTCATACATCTTGCAGTTCAAAAAATAGTCAAACACTAAGTACATTACAATTACAACACTTCATGCAATTCAACAACATTACATACGGTACAATGTTCAACGACAATACATACAACAAAAGTTCAACAAGGTAGTTCAACAACATGAATAACATTAGTAATACAACGCAAATTTCGGCAAGTTCAGCAATTACAAAGTTCAGATAGTACCATCAATGCCTATATCTTTCCAATTTCTTCACCATCACCACCAGTGATCCTAGCACTATATCTTGCCAAACGATACGTATCAGACTGCAAGTAGAAGACCAGAATTGCACATAATCTGCTGAAGACATTCAAAATATGAAGAAAATAAATTAGCTACAATCATGGTTTGTAATTAGATTAAGAGGGTGTTTAAGTATAATGAACATTTTAGAATATTGTTATGCACTGGTGGCTACAATGCGTTATTTGAGTTAATTATCACATGAAGTTAACATAATAACAAAAATGTATTAACTATTTTGGAACTTATAGATATCTAAAACTCCATTCCCTAAAATGAACAAGATAAAAATTATACTATCACATAAAAAAATAAGATTATAGCTGAGATATACGCCAAAAACTAATTATACTTAGAAAATCGACCATTGCAGGAGAAGTTGAAATGTCAGGCTCCTTCTTTGCTGAGACTAACACATTTTAATAAGAAAATTATGCGTTACCTAGTAAATGTCTATAAACAACCAAAGAATATGCAGTTAGATGCCTGATGGATGCTTTGCAAGAATTGAAATATATGTGTGCTGTAGGAGGCCAATATCAGAGTTCAAGAATGTAAAGGCAATGTTTTTATTTTACTACTTTCCACACCAACAACAAAGCAATAATCCACATGTTCTCTCAATTATACATGACACATTAACATTACTGCATACCCAGTCCAACATGAAAATAAAATGGGTGAAATTTATCATCATCATGCATATAAGCAAATGTGCACATCTCAAGCCCTCTGTCTATTAGTATAATGCTCATTTTAGATAAGAACTGCATATAACTTGCACTTTAAGGTATGCAAGGTAAAGCATAGAGCAAGAAAAGCAAGGTACAGTCCTGTTTAAAGTTTTGCATTCCAAATTAGTACAAGCAAAATCAACGGTATGTAAAATAGATATGTTTCGCTCAGAATACTTGATTTACAAAATAGAAACTAATAGCACTCAGCTTGAAAATGAAGTCTTAAATGTTGACACCATGCAAGCACATTATAATGAAGACTCATAATCTATCATGTTTTCTAATGGATTTAGATTTAGTTCATTATTATTTTCCTATTATTTAATTAATTTAAACCACATTGGAGACAAATCAGTAACTTACTATCATAAATATTAACTGAAATATGTAACAAATCACTGAATATTGAAATCTTATGCAAAATGTTTAACATGAAGACTAATTGCAAGTAACTTAATACCTGATAGTCTGAATGTATCAACCACCAAATTTAATATCTGAACAGCCAAGGCAAATACAATGATGAATGGCAAAATAAAACGATTCACTGAAGCATGTATATGCTAATGAAGTTATATTTAATTTGAATTCAACTTAAAATCTAAATGCATGTACAATTTATCATGTGTACGGCTAAGAAGTAATAAATTCTGATATGGAATACAATAGCAGCATGTTAAGATAAATTTACAATCTCAGATTTAGTAGCTATTCATATCATGGACAAAACGTTGCAAAGCAAGTATAAATGCGTCTTCAAATTAAGATAACAATAAGTTTAAATAAGTGACTGGGATATTGAATTATGAACTAAGAACGTGTGAATTAGAAACAACAGTCCACAAATGAAAGGAAAACAGTAGGATATTGAAGAAAATAACACACAGAAGATTGACAAAAGTAATACAGTAAATAAACCCATTAATAATCTTATTGCATGTTCTTATGCCTCCTATAGTGAGAATATGCTGAACATGCAAAGCTTCATTTAGTAAAGAAGTGAATAATGTCGGTGTTGTAATAAGGAATGATTATCTGTTAACTTCATTAGTTGTTAGTGGGTTTGGGCTTCAAGCCCATATAAATTCAATTGTAAAGTTATTTTGCTTAGTAGCCCATTGTTTTTATTTTCCATTAAAAGTATTTTAGGTACAATAATGCTTTTAAATATGTAAATTTTAGGAGTGCAGTAAATAAAGAATTCGAATCTTGTTAAAAAAATAACAACAAATTAAAAATAATAACAATAAAATTGAAAAAATTGCAAAATTAGCTGTCAGGTTCACCATCAGTGAATGACTTTGTTTCTTTAGTTCATATATAGTTATCAAATTAATGAAAAGAAGAATTTTAGGAAGAAATTAATTCAAGATAGAAAATTTTGGGGATTCAAGATAGCGTTTGGCTTGAAAACGAGTTTTTTGGTTTTCGTTTTCAACGTGTACTTTAAAACGTACGGCGAAGAGAAAATATACCTGCTCCATCATCTAGAGATATCGAATAAGACACTTCGGATGGCACACATATCCACCCACTCCAACATCAACAAAGGTCTCTGCAAATTGATGATTCATTTTGCTGGTTCTCTTATCTGGTAGCAGTGTACTGTCCAACACCACTTTTTGATGTGTGGATGGTACACATTTCCCATGGATGTTGGACAATGTAGAATCTCGGCATATAGTACCTGTTGCAATAAAAGGGAATATTTTTTATTATTTAAGTTTTCTACTTATTATGTCTTAAATGTTTAAATGTTAAAAATACCCGTTCCTATTAATTCAAAATCAGAGTTAAGGAGTTCACATTTTTTATTATTCGTAACATTGGTCGAATCCTAGAACTGCGAAGCAATGAATTCAGGAGCATTGAATTGTGTGGCGCGTCCTCCATCAGAAGAATTGACCGGTGCATGAATTCCCTGTTCAATATTTCCCACCATGTTGATCAAAACCTCCATTTACCCAGACAAATTTCCCACTGTACTCTCCAAACTTCCCACCCTCATTTTCAACTCATCCTGCTCGCCATGAACATGTCGGAGTCGTTTCTGTGCAATGGCACAAGCCTTAACTTTAGTCTTTGGTATAACGGTCCCAACACCGCGGCTCCTACCCCTTGCATCCTTACCGAGCACTTGTGATAAGATGTCTTCATCCACTGTCAATTTTTCTTTATCACTATCAGTGATCTTTTCCTTCGCTTTCGCAATTTGATCCTGTAATATGATAATACTTACATGAATAAGGAATTTTAAAGAATATGCAAGTTAATATTTGTTTAACTTACAAAGTATGGAGAAGTGGCATCTGATATGTTACCATCTTTTTTCCTGTGTGTCTTCTCCCATACTTGACGACGATTGATATTTGTTGATGGACTAGCAACGATCTGCAATACAAGTTGATGCAACGACATGAATATCCAATCACAATGTGTAAATCATTTGAATGAAAATGAATATAAATTACCATTTCTTTTTCTATTTTAGCGTGACTTTTACATCCTGCATGATGAGCATAACTGAGCAATGCTCTGTTCTTTTTGCCTACCTCCCTTCTTCCGCTCGCTTCAGGCATTGCTTCATTTTTTACGAACTCTGCCCAATCTTCTTGAGCAAATGTAGGTGGGAAATTTTTCAACCGTTCTTCATCATTGTTGAAAGGGTCATAATAAACTACTCTCAAGTTTTTCTTGTAACTCCTAAAAGCCTCGACCATTCTCTTTAAAAACATTTCCTTTGAAAGCAGATCGAGCTCATAAATTTTCTGCAAAATATATATTAAATTAAATGTTGTGCAAAGAGTTGAAACCATAAGGCTATTGAATGAAATAGTTGTTGTCAAATAGATAAGGATACTTACCACCAATTCGTTCCAAACGTTGTCCTTGTATATCCCAGGTACTTTATTCCAACTTATATATGATATCGGCACATGAGCTCTTACTAGTTTACCGAGCATAGTAGCGATTGTTCCAGCGTTATCTGAGACTGGAATACCAAGTAAGTTTGATCAACTTTCTTCGCCTCTGAACATGACGAATGTGAAGATGGTGGATTTTATGACATAGTTTTCTGCAAAATATAATATTACTAATTATTTTAATAAGTCACGATAATAATTATACATGTACCAATGTATCAATGTCAACACTCTATAATATAACACACTTGCACATACAAAATTATTAAGTGACAACAACTGGAATTGCATTGGAATGTATAAAATATTCAAAACCATACATACACACAATCGTGCAATTAAAATATACAGACACACAATCATGTGATGTATGGATACTAATAAGTTAACATATGGATTTGGTAAGGTCTTCTAATTTTTCATTGTCTTCAAAAGCTGACTGATAGATGGTAGGGAACTCAATGCCATCCACATTTGTAGTCAACCGTTTTGGTGTATGCAAGACCACAGACCATCCGTTATTTTTTAAATCTTTTGAGTAGATAACTTGACTCGCTTCTGATGCAAGAATAAATGGCTCGTCATTCACGTTATTTTGGTTCTTCAATTTCCCTAAATTTACCATGATGAGGTTTGAAATGGTATCTACTTTGCAACCATTGACCTTATCCTCGACTTTTACCCAATTACAATAAAAAACTGTTTGTTTGAAGTCAGTGTAATCCAACTCAAGTATCTGTTGAATGACTCCGTAATACGTTGTTTCCGCTTCCTTATAATTTTTATCCTTGCCACTCGCTCTAAATTTTGTAATTGTTCTCATGCATACACCGCTATTTTTTGTTACCATACGGTCTTCGTACTTTTTCGTGGAAAATGAAAATCCATTCACTTGGTACTTCATATAACTACGCGTTATGAACTTCGGCCCGTGCACTAACCGCCACAGAGTTGGATCAACATCGATGGTCTTTAACAGCCACATAAATTTTTAATAAGTAAAAAAGCATGGTCACAAAGGTGTATTGCACACTTATAAACACATGAAATACTTAAGCGAAGTTAAACCTCATTATGTAACCATAGATTAAAACTTTGAACTACTTCCACGGTGGTAGCCCTGCCTCTAGGTTGAAATCTAGTACTTTTCACATAGGAGTTATACCTCTTACGAAAAACACATATCAAAATGTATATATAAATTGAATTAAAAAAATTAAAATTCCAAACAAGTTCGTGAACTTACTTCTTTCATTCATCCAATCCGTCGTACTTATTAAGGACCCATCTACGCACCTGTTCAAACTGCACTTGGGTTAACGTTATGTCTTTACCATTATCCAGAGGCATCTCACCAGCAAACTCATCGTCCTCGTCTAAAAATGCTTCGCGGGTATGTTTTTGATTGCCATCACCTACGTTTGGCATATATTCCATGCAGTAAAGACTAGCTTCTTGTACGATATATCCTTCTGCAATACAGCCTTCAATGTATCTTTTGTTGCGCACATATCCTTTATATGTTTTCATCAACCTATAAATGTGATCAATTATATACTGTAGACGGTAGCTATTTATATGAAATAATGATGTGCATAACTGAAATTAGAAATTTACCGTTCAAATGGATACATCCATCTATATCTGACAGGGCCACAAATCAACGCTTCATCGGCTAAATGAACCATAAGGTGGACACCGATATCAAAAAATGCAGGTGGAAAATGTTTTTCAAATACACACATTGCTTCTACTAAGCTAGCCTTTGCTTTTAAAAGATGTTCCCTATTGATCACCTTTGAACACAAAATGTTAAAGAATAAACTAATACGATGAACAACATTTCGTAGATCCTTATGTTATGGATAAGAATGTTGAAGCAATACCGAAAGCAAATGCTGCATTATGACATGGTAATCATGTGACTTCATATTTCTTAGTTCAGGAGGATTGATGCTCACATTGTTGTGAAAGTTAGAAGAAAATTTGTTAGGCACTTTCAGATTTTTCAAAACGGTGCAAAACCGTATCTTTTCTTCTTTGCTCAAAGCGAAAGTTGTCTTTGGTATGATTGTTTTATTTGTTTCAGGATCTTCCATCACCTACAACTTTTGTTTTATACCCATGATTTTCAAATCCTTGCGTGCATTGATGCCGTCTTTTGACTTATCTTTATGGTCCATAATGGTGCTGATGAGATGCTCCGTGACATTCTTCTCCGTATGCATAACATCAATATTATGTCGGACCAAATTTTCTTTCCAATATAGTAAATCAAAAAAGATAGACCTCCTATACCATCCAGAAATATTGTCAACATCTTCATTGGTTGACTTTTTCCATTTTCGACCAATTTCTTCTTTTTGTTTACCAACTTTCATTTTGATATTCGCTACTTTCTTTTCAACTTGAAAACCAGTCAATGGCCATTTAGGGCGACGAAGTTCTTGTTCGTTGTTGGAATTTGTCTTATCGTATCGAAACTTGTGTTCGTTAGGAAGAAACATTCGATGTCCCATGTAACATATCTTCTTACTTTCAGGAAGATAATAAGAACATGTGTTTTCCCCACAAACAGGACATGCAATGTAACCATGAGTTGTACATCCCGATAAAGTCCCAAAAGCAGGGTGATCATGGATTGCCCACAGCACCCTAGCTCTCATTGTGAACTCAGATTTATTTAACGAGTCAAATGTAACTACTCCTTCCCATAACTGCTTTAACTCGTCTATCAATGGCTGTAAATAAACATCAATATCCTTTCCTGATTGTTTTGGCCCATAAATCAACAATGTTAACATTGAGAACTTCCTTTTCATGCACATAGACGGAGGAAGATTATATGGTACTACAATTACTGGCCAACAACTATAAGGGTTAGAGAGAGAAGCATGTGGACAGAAACCATCTGTTGCTATTCCAAGTGTGACATTTCATGGCTCGGCAGCAAAAGTTTGATCAAACGAATCTGCGACTTTCCATTGAGAAGTGTCACATGGATGACGCATTACGGTTGGATCAGACCAGGCACGACCATGCCAAGTCATCGCATCTGCCATCCATGGTACAATATATAGTCTCTTCAGTCTAGAAATTAAAGGAAAATGTCTTAATGTCTTTCGAGGTACTTTGGTGCATTTTCTCTCTTCGTTTATTGATGTCATATACCTTGGTTCACTGCAATTTGTACAAGAAACTTTGTTCGCATCATCTTTCCAGTACAATATGCAATCATTGATGCATGCATCATAAGTTTTGTAATTCATCCCAACTTGCTTAATGATCTTCTTCACGTCGAAATACTTTGTCAGCAGCATGTTACCTTCGGGGATTAACTCCTTTATTAGTTCGAGAAGTGCAGTCATACCATTATCTGAAAAGCTGTATTGGGTCTTCAAGCTATTCAGTTTCACAATGGCATACAGCTTCGTTATCCCTTTTGAACATGAAGGATATAGTGGCTCTTTTACGCTACTAAAAAGCGATTTATACTTCTTACTTTCATTGGCCTGCCAATCTGGATAATCATTAGACTGCTCTCCAACATTAGCATGATCAGGCAACAAATTTGTAGGTTGAAAATGATGAAATCTATCTGCATCATTGACCAGATCTTCCATCCTCATATGTTCAGACTCAGCAGTAGTTCTGCCATGACTAACTGGTTGCTGTTTTTCCATCTCCGCCCTTTTTCCCCCATGAAAATACCATGCTATATACGAATGGATAATACCCCATCTAAGCAAATGAAAATGAATGTCATCTAATTTGATCGTCTTCATATTTTTGCACCGGGTGCAAGGGCATAAATACAATCCTTTCTTACCACCGTTTTCTTCAACAAAACTAATGAACTTCTACACCCCGTCTATATAGTATGCAGATCTTAGATCTGATTCATTTATCCATTGTTTGTCTATGCTGAAAGACATACTGCTCTCCTATATCATACTTAACAGAACATGAGACTTCCCTTTCAATGGGTCCTCGTTCCAACTGTTCGAAAAGAATATTTTTGAAATTATATTTAGAAATTTGTTGTAAGATTAATTCTACATATTTAACTTTACTAAATTATATTGTTCTTGTTAAATATAATAGTTATTTTTTTTCTATTGCCGTTAACATCCAAATTTTCTTGTCAAAGGTAGTGGTGGAAATGGAATGAGGGGAAGAGGCAATTGCATACATAATATTGAACATGCTGATTTGGATGTTAACAGAGACAACAATGAACCAGCTAATACTGTTTGTGATGAAGGGTCTCATGCGCATATCATTAATAACAACAACATGGAAAATACAATAGTGGCTACTAAAGTACATGGCACTCAGCACTCTAAACCAAATATACATGATAGTTCATTGTCCCATGTTATACATGAACAAATTACAAATGAACTTGAACAAGGTGAGAACAGTAATATCTCTACAAATGCTAATCCCTCAGAATCCATGTTAAAGGAAAACTCGGATGATAGAACTGTAGCTACTAGCATTGATATTGATGATCCTATGGATAACAGCTCCAATCCTAAGAACCCACCATCTGTGCAATATGAAAACCATCTCTATACTCAACCAGATCTAGGACTATTAGAAAAGCTAGATCGGATGAAATCCCGTTTGAATTCAAGGCATCAATTGCATCGTATGTCATAGATTATCACTTGCTAATTGAAACTTAAACAAATGAAAACAACTTATTCTTTTTTTTAGATTCAATGGTAGTAGATGAAATATAATTAATTATGTACATGATTATCTGATGCTATGTGATGTGTTTTACATTTGAGTTGTTGTATTTTGTTCTGCTAGATCCTATAGCTACCTATAAAAATCAAAATCGGAATCGAAACCAAAATCAAAACCGAAACTTTAAATTTTCGAGATCGTTCGAAACTATGAAAATTTCAGTTGATCGGAACCGAGTTCGGAAACCTTAATATTAATACAATCACACTCTTCTGCATACTCTCTTCCCCAACCTTATCCTCATTTACACCTAATACATCACTCTTAAGTCTTCTTCGCAACCTGACTCTGCCAGAAATGACTAAAACTTGCAGTTCAAAGCCTGGGTAAAACATGTTCTGATAGTTTTCCCAAAAGCATAGCACTCTGCTCGGTTTTGCTATTTGTTTAGAGTTGCTGAATTTGTTATTAAGGCAAATGACTTCAAAGAAGTTCTATGAATTTGAAGTTGCATTTGTGTTTATAAAAAACTGTATTAAACATGGAAATAAATGGTTAACTAAATCTAAGGTCCCCTAAAACTCAGGGTAAATTTGCAGTGGATTGGTCTTACAGGTTATCGCTAGCACAGTATTGGGTCAGCCTCATTAACTCCAACTGTTTTTCAACTTAATGGAGCACTCGTGATTGACAGTAATGTCATTAATGTGAAGCAAAATAAGTAGAAGAATGCTGTCCACTTCACAACCTCTTTTGAAGAGAGTGAGCTATTTCTGGATATCATTCATTAAAGAAAAAGGTTTAAATGGTTGATACAAGACAATAAAATAGTACTGAAAAATAATGATAAGAGTTTTCAAAGGAGAAGGAGAAAGACATGGCTGAGTCAACTCCAAATCACACCCAAACTGTAGCTGGTTAGGCTGCTTTGGAAGCCAACACCCAAATTATTCCACACGTGTTTAAAAGAAGGTATGACGATATTCCAATTCCGGATGAAGTATAATTTTTGTTTCTCCGAGTGCTAGTTTTATGTTATTGCAATGTATGTTTTTATTATTCGAGTGTCTTTGTTTTTTTAGAAAATGGTTGTTTGGAATTTGCAATTTGTTATTTTCAGTTCGGTGTGTTGTGTCTAATTTATCCCAACATCTGCAACCACTGGTTCAAATTACTACAACCAGTTTTGTGTCTAGTCTCAAACCTTGATATCACGTGACTCCAACTCTCTTAATACCTTTTTTTTGCTAAACAGGATTTTGAGGATGCCTTGCATGAAGTGAGGCCATCAGTTTCACTGGATGAACTGGGTACTTATGAGGATTGGAACAGACAGTTTGGGAGCCTGTCTATTTGAGAAAATAATTGTTGGTAATACATGCTTCTCCATTTTGTATGATACCATTTCCTACAAATATACTATATTATAAGAGCAACCAACTCTAATAAGTGAGATTCTCTAACATAATTTTGGACAGAAATATATATATAACCCTGTGGGCTGTGACTGTCTGAATATTTAGCGACCACTAAATTTTACTAGAAGAATTAAGTTTTAATCCTTGTTTTCTTCACCCAATGTCAAATTGTCGAATTGTCTTCTGTTTTTCCTAACTTGCTACCAATAACTAGTTTACATGTTAAGCTTGCTGAGTTGCATCATTATAACTTTGGTGAAGTAAGATTCATAGTTTCGTACACAAATGATTATTATGAGTTTACGGTAAATGTAGGAAATATTAAACGTGACTGCTGTCACAGAAAAGGAGGAATTTTTATATATAAAGAATTGAAAAAATTTATAATCAATTAAACTAAACATCACTACACTAGTCTACATATAGATAATGAATTATGATATTTGATTATTATTGAGCTGATTTGTCTTTTGTAACTAGCTACAATTCTTCGTATTATATTCTCATATTTCAACATACCAACGGTTTGGTGCTAATGATTCAAGCTACTCGATCGTTCATAATATAAATTGTTTAGTAAATAACAATATAATTTAGTAAACAATTAACTTCCTTGTAAGATTTATACGCAAGCCTTTTTCGTGATCGTTTTTTGTTTTCTTGTACGACCTAGAATTTTGTAGTATGATTTTAAACATTTAATTAATTTTAAATAGTTAAAATATAAGGACTATTTAAATTTCAATAAATGGAACTCAAAGTATAGGGTTTATTTTAAACATTAGCACCAAACTGTTTCCAAAAAATTTGCCATTACAACGACGCCATTTTGTAGCACCGGAGTAATGTCTATGCATTACCCCTCTCCTGATACTTGGCTTGCGCCATTAACAACAATTTTATCCACTTATACAACAATGTCAGAACAATATACAACATTAGCACCAAACTGTTTCCAAATAATTTGCCATTACAACGGCGCTATTTTGAAGCACCGGAGTAATGTCTATGCATTACCCCTCTCCTGATACTTGGCTTGCGCCATTAACAATAATTTTATCCACTTATACAACAATGTCAAAACCATATACAATGTCAGAACCATAGACAACATTAGCACCAAGCTGTAAATTATGCAAGGAGATCAAAATAATACAAAATAGCATAAGATTGACTATTGTATTAGACATGATATATAAATAAAATTAATACAGAATGTGGGCGTAATGTATCCATTATAGATAGAAAAAAAAGTAGAACAGATGAAACGGCATCATCCAAAATCGGGTATGTGGATAGCTATCGGTTTCAGTTTCAAATTCGTGTACATTAATTTATTATCAAGCAAAATAGTACAAAACTACCAACTGTATTGTTTGAATATCAAAATGCTGCCAACTCAAAGCTATAGCTGTTGAGATGAACAAGGCCATGGAACTATGACTAACATTCCAGTCATTAGATTGATTAAATTATCATCACTTAATTTATAAAAAATGAAATATAGCACATTAAGCTTCCAGTGAGAAACCCATGAAAACGACATGAGGTAAAACAACGGAATTAACAAAATTACCTGAGCAGTGATCGAATTCGAGAAGACGTGGAAGGCTCTGATGGACGACGTCAAAGAAATGTTCGATCGATCGAGGTGGCGATTTAACCCTAAATCGGCACGGGAAAAAAATTGAAAGGCTGGAAATAAAAAAAAGGAGGGAGGGTGTGCGTTTTGGGGAAAATTTTCCCACGAAAAGAGGCACACATTTTGATACGGCTATAAGCCGTATCAAATGTTAATACGGCTTAAAGCCGTATTAAATATTATAGACAGCTATAAGCCGTATTAAAATTTGATATGGCGTATAGCCGTATCAAATGCGCCGCCTAAGGTTGCGCCAAAATCCTATCTGTGGTGTAGTGATTTTTTCTATCTTCAGTATTTGTTTGTTTGATTATAACTATATGAATATGTCTACTAACGGTCATTAATCATTTAATTTGACAGGAACTAATACAAGAATTATTACATGAATAATTATTTTGAAATGAAATCAGATGGATTTTTTTTGAAATTAACTGTAATTAGTTCCATACTTAGTTTAAACTAAAACCTAAAATAATGAATATCACAATCATATTACTTCCTTTTAAGTCACGTATAATAGTAAATATATATTTATGGTTTCTACTTTTATATCTATTTTAAGATAAATATTTTATATAATATTCAATTATCTTTCAACTAAATTGAATCTTACATCATTTTTTTCCTTTTACAATCGCGGTGTAGACTAAATTTATTGCAACATAATATATGCATTTGTTTTAGGTTTCTATACTTCTTACTTTAACTTCAATCACTATTAAAAATACTAAAAATAAACTTCACTTTTTCTATGTTTAAAATTTATTAAAGATCTTGTGTAATAGATATTAATTATCATTTATTTCATAATTTCAAATAATTAATCATTAAGGATGGAAAAATATGTTATTCATTCATCATTGAACCTTATCATGAAATCATTAATAATATTAATAATCAATTAAACTAAAAAGAAAACATGTAAAGTTGAAATTATCCATTAAAGAGAAATAATTAGAGAACCAATATGTAATTGATTCTTTAATTTAGTTTGGAACAAAAAAGAACATCAAATTACATTTAGAAATTCTAAAGAGTACTCAAATATCAATTATCACACCATCCTTTTGCTTCAAATTTCATTAACTAAAAGAATAACATTGAAATCATAAATGGAAGGAGATGAAAATTTTGACGAATATTAAGACAATAGAGATTGAACTTAATATATTTAATTCTTTATAATCTTAATTTTTAGTAATTACTTAACTTATAAAATTATAGTTTTGGCATTTTGAGCATGAAATGGGAAAAAATTTGGAGAAGCATAAAAGTATTGGAAAGATGAGAGAATAAATATAATAATGAATCATTTATTCTGTTAGTTTGATATTAATTTTATAATGGAAGAATAAAGATTAGATTATTTCACTATCAAAATTATCCAATTAAAATAATGCTCAAACTTTTAATCTAATTAATGTATACAATCGTTCACCCTTTTATCTAAATCACTTTTTCCTTTGATAACTGCTAATATGAACAAAAATGTTCAAAGAATGAACTTACATATAATGTAGATAGAATGTATTAGTTTAATAAAACGATTATTATTGAAACATATTATCACATATCCACCAATATCACAGTTCAACCAGGCATGATCGTCTGATGGTTTATTATCACAAAATTGGAATAAAAGGTCATTAATATAAAATGAAACCTAAAGCAATCAACACACACCAAATAAAAAGTTCAAATTGCATAATGTCGAAATACAAAAAATGTAATATGCACTTGAAACTAAAAGAAAAGTGAATTAAACATAAATGAATAATACAAATAGATAAGTGAAAATAAGGGACACATCCCTAGCATCAAATTTAATACACAAAACATCCTCCAAAAAAAGATATAAATTACATCCTTATTTTCAAATACTCCAATTTTCTTTCCTAAAATACCCCTCTGTTCCGTTGCATTCTTCATACGTGCGTGTTATTCTCATATCCATAATAAAATCTTGCACCTTATTTAACTTTAAATCTTTTAAATGCAATAACTTTTTGTAGAAACGACAGATTAACAAACCATTTTCACCATTATATCATAAATTTTATTATCTTTCTAATGAGTGGCATGCGCATATATAAAAACAACAACAGGATAAGTTAAATTGATGTTTTTTCAAATTTTCTACAATTATATGGTATGATTGCAGACAATAATGCAATTATATGCAATAAGTACAGAAAAGTCTGCAATTATATGCAATAATTGCAGAAATATCTGCAATAATATGTTATGATTGCTGATATTCAGCAATTATATGCAATAATTATAGAAAATTCTGCAATTGTATGCAATAATTGCAGAAATATCTGCAATTATATAGTATAATTACAGACATTCAGCAATTATATATATGAAATAATTGCAGAAATGCCTGTAGTTATATTGTATTGCAGACATTCAACAATTATTTGCAATAACTGCAGAAATGACCACAATTATATGGTACCGGGTTTTGGACCAAAGGTCCTTATTCTCAAAGCCTATGCACAAAAAGTCCATACTCATGAACTCGTATAAATTTGATCCCTGTTTTGTTATTTTTTATTAAATTGTCCCCTCGTAGAAAATTGGCCCAGCATTAAAATCAGGGGCAAAAGAAGAATAAATTAGCCAAAAACTAAAAATAGGGACCTAATTTTTATAACTTTTTCGGGAGGGATTTTTCTTCCATCTTCTTTCAAATATGGGGACTTAGCAGCCATTCCTTGATATGGTATAGTTGTAGACAGTTCGGCAATTATATGCAATAATTGCAGAAATGTCTGCAATTATATGCAAATTGTAGAAATGTCTACAATTATATGATATGACTGTAGACAATTCTGTGATTACTTGGAATAATTGTAGATTTTTCTACAATTATTCGACATAATTGCATAACAATGTGCACTTATATGGAATAATTGCGCAAAAGTCTACAATTATTCCATATAATTGCATAAAAGTCTGCAATTATATGGAATAATTGCTGACATTTGAAGAAAAATCGATAAGTTCAAAAATTGTAGAATTCTCTACAAATATACATGATAATTGCAGCCTTACTACAAATATGATATTTTTGTATCGACAATGGATCTCATTTTAAAGATCATAATTTTTTGGATTTTTCTGGTGGAAAGGGTATGTTTTTCCGATGTTTCCACAGAAAGTTATACGCTTGAAATATTAAAAACGTAAAGGGTATTTGGGTCTTTTTGTGTGTGTGTATTTTAAAACAAGGACTAGATATGTAAGTTTAATTTGGGAAGGATGTTTTCTCTATTTTGAAACTTAACAGGGACGTGAGCCAAACTATCCCAATAGAAAATATGCATGTCAAAATGAATTCAAATTTAAATTTAAATTAGTAAATATTTATGAAAATTTACCTTCACTCTAAGTTCTATACAAATTTAAATATAATTTCATTTTTACACAATGTATGTTCGTATATTTATATACACTGGAATAATAAGCGGAGTATTTTTAAACATTAATCATCATAGGTTTTGGTGACTGTTTATAAACTATAAAAAAAATTATGTAAGAGATTCTTCTTTCTAAAAATGCACAAATATCTAAATTATAATATTTCATATTTTACAATTATTTTTAAACAATCAAAATATATGTTTAATTTGGTTTTTTACTTTTTTTAAATTATTAGAGAAAATGCATGATTTACTTAATATGTTTATTTGTTTTTTTAGTTGATAATTTCTATTATAGAAATATGACACACTTCAAATATTATGTCACAAATTTGGACGTAAATATGAACCTCGCTAGAATTCTTTTCTCAATGATTTGAACACTTCATATGGTTAGCAAAAGATTATTGCAGTAATGTGTGTACGGCTAGTTCTCTCATTTTCTTTCAACATTCATGTATAAATATTATTTATGAACATATATGTCATATTATATATATTATGAAAATTTTCTTAGATGTTTATTTACATGCGTATAAAAAATATGCCTACATACTAACAACATTTATAAGTAAACAAGCTTCAAATAGGAAGGAACATGTTGAATATTATCATCATTTAATTGATAACGGAGGTTAATTAATATAAATTTCGTTAATTTCATTTTAGACTAATTAGAGTATCAATTAAATTTAGTTGAAGAATCGATTGCACATTAATTCTCATTAAAGTTAATCAATTATAGAATTAATTTTTAACCTAGTAATTCTTTTTAATTTATTAGAAACTTTTCAAAAGTATTAAACATTTTAACTCTATTAGAGAGTATGTAAGATTTATTGTTTTGTAACTTTTAAAAGTTCCAAGGGATCATATATGGCTAAGTAAGTAAGATAAGGAACTACTTAACTAATGTAAAAGTATTACAAAACTGATATAGCAGTAAATAAGTAAATAAGCACACCAAAGTTTTTATACTGGTATGAAGCACCTCTCCTATGTCCAGTCCCTAAGCACCTGTTCGGTATTTCCTAGATAAAATCCTCACCTCAGCCGCAGGAATAGGTTTACAAACTTTGCCGCAACCAAACAGGTCTTCAAGTAAAAGTAAGTTGTTTTTGACAATTGATGTGTCTTCATACACTGATATTACCTTTTAATACGCCCTTCCTATAGTCTCCTGAAGGGATATGAAAATGAATGCACTAAGAGTATGGAAGTATGATCACAAATGAATTACTTTTGGAGCTTAAAGTGATCTTTGTAATTGAGTATAAGTATACAAAAGATATGAATCTTGCAATAGTGATTTGGAGAGAAGAATTGCTTAGTTATAAATGAAAACATTCAATCTCTGTATACAGGAGTGAAGAGAAGCAATCTAGAAGGCATAACTATTCATACAAAAGTTATAAACTTTTAGAGAAGATGCAACCTATCAAAAAAGTCAGAGAATCAATTTTTTACAGAAAAATTCATATTAGAGAAAATAGCAGTTTGAAGTGTATTTTCAAAATAATTCAAAAATTCTTTAGAAAAATGAACTAACAAGTCGATTGAGAAATATACCAGTCATTTTATACCAGTCGACTCCTGGGCTTGCAATACACAGAAATGTATATTTCTATGTTATGTTTGTCTTTGTGTAGTGCTTGTGTGTTTGAGTCACTTGGGAGACTTTACATATTTGAACTATGATACTGACACATAAAAAAACGATATCTTACTATAAAGTATCTTCGTTTCGAGCTCTTGGTAAGATAATCTTCATTTGGTCTATGTTTCCATTCAGTGTTCGTGTGCTCCTTGTATCATGTACTTTTCATGCTTGTGCCATTGCATATTTATTTCTTTTTGATGCTCATGTTCATTTTGACTTGTCGATCCATATTTTTGTAGCTGTTAAAGTGTAGTCGATTCATCTAGCTCTCTATTTGATTGTTTGAGTAATAGATCATTATTCCTGCATAGTATTGTATACTAGATAACATAGCGATATACTTATCATCATTAAAACGTGACAGACAGGGTTCTAACAATCTCGCCTTTTTTGATGATCACAATTATATGAATTATTGATTAAAAAACATATGCATTTCTCCCCTTTAATACATGTCCCCCTATCAATATTCTCTTACCCTTGACTTTAAGGTGAAAATACAACAAAGATCATAGTATACAAAGATTTATTGTAGGGAATCATGATGTAATCGAAGCTATAGCAAAGCTCGACCTAATATAATATTTCCCTTTATCAAAATATATATGTATTCACCGTCTTTTTTAGAAAAAAAGGTTGACAAGAATTAGAAGAATGACATATCCTGGTATGGAGATATCATAATGAAAGTATTTATGGTAGAACTCGTGATAAGTTAACAACTCTATAGAAAATCTAATACCTTTCCATGACTGAACAAATAAACCTAACAGACCAATATTTTTCCATATAGAAACATGAGATAGACATTTCATAAACATTACGAACTAAAAACATCATTAGTACACATCACAAGAGTTAGAGTACTCTTAGTTTTGAAAATAAAAAACATATGTCAATAAAAAAATAAATGATAGACTAAAAGGCAATATAAGAACATAGACAATCAAACTTTAAGATAGATTAAATATAGCTAAAATAATACAAATTTTAGACTTCATTTACCATGACTCATGGGATGGTGATTTTGAATCTCCCTTCACTTTCTTCCATATTTTTCCCATCATTCCCATCATGACATTCATGGAGTTTGCATTTTCTTCATTCCTTTTTTAAGCTCTTTTGTTTCTTGAAAAGAATCTCTAAGTTTTGTAAGATGGTGGAGATAGCGGCTGGTGTTCTTCAAATTCTTGCTCTAGTGGATTTTCTTGTTCTTATTCATTTTATTGGGGAAAAATTCCTCAAGATCGCCTTAGGAACAAAAACCCCAACCTTATGGAAAAAATAGGACCAGATTGATGGTGAGACAAAACAAATAACAGATAGTTACCATCCAAAAGCAATCACAGATCAAGCATTAAAATAAAGTAACACATAGTATTTATAGAGGTTCCACAACCGCGAGGTAGTGTACGTCCACCTGGGGAAAGGTGATTTTATTTCTTTTTAAAAGGCGAAAATTTTACAAGATTGATAATGGAAAAGAGGAAAAAAATATAACTGAGAGAGATAATTCTACTCATGCTTATCTCTGCCTTTATGTAGAGATTATTACTTGGGGTTGAAATAACCGATCGGGGTTATAAATCAATGCCTCGATTCCTATTCACATAGAAAACGTTTATCCATTTGATTTTCTAATTTTTCCCGATTTACATGCGCATGATAAAATTCCTTCTTTAATTAGCTAATTAGGGAATTAATTGACTACCTCAATCTTCCAAAATAATTCTTCTTCTCACATAGGTAATTTATTACTCTCTTTAATGCTTTAAAAGAGGCAATAGATATTTAAGTAATTATCTGAAATATCTTTCAAATCTTCTGCAATTGAAAATGTTGTATCACAAAATCATAAAATCTTCACCTTGATACTATATTTCTTTGCAAACCTATCAACTCCACCTGCATCCTCTTACTCCAAGTAGCTCTCTGATAAGACACGATGGATATTTTCTCAATGAGCTTTGGCATAGCCATCACCCATTACACTTTTTGAACGAACTCCGACAACGCCACCGCCCACTGACAAAGTGTTAAAAATGCCCTTTCCAAGTAGGACCTATCAATCTCCACAATGACAGTAAACGTCTCCATCTACCAACCGACTCTCCCTTGTGCCACCCTATGGCACCTAACATTTCATCAAGCGAATAAAGTTCGAGAAATGCTTGAACTTTACAGTGGGTAAGGACTTGGTAAACATATCTGCTTCAAGCTCCTCTGTGTTAACCTTTTGAAGATTTACAAGCTTCTCTTCATCCACAGAGGCAAGAAAGGACTCTCTCACCTCAGTACGCTTCGCCCTTAAGCTGAAAGCCAAATTTTAAGCTAAGTGAATTGCACTTTAGCTATCACAATTCACTTCTACACCTTCATACACGAAACCTAAATCAGACAACAAACTCTACAAGTAAAGTGCCTTAGCCGTTTCAACCCAATTATAAGCTCTGCTTCTCTAGTAGACAAAGCCATAATCATCTGCAACCTCGCTCTCCAACTAATAGTTGTCCCACCAATGATGAACGTATATCCTGAGGTTGACTTCCTTCGATTCCTATCACCAGCACAGTCAGAATCATAAAATTCAACCAAGCTGAAATCTCTATCTCTGCAGCTAAAGACAAGCCTATGGTCTAGAGTCCCTCTAAGATATTTGAAAATATACTCTACTACCACCCAATGCTTCTTTTCTATATTTGACATGAATCTACTCACCAATCCAATTGCCTATGCAATGTCTAGCCTAGTCCAAACCATGGTGTACATTAGACTACCAACTGCACTCGCATAGGGAACCTTCTCTATATAAGCCTTGTCTTTCTCCAAGATCGGAGAGCCTATACTAGAAAGTTGATTGTGCAAAAACATGGGTGTGCCAATTTTCTTTACTCCTTTCATGCTAAATCGAGCAAGCACTTTCAAGATATATTCCTTTTGAGCGAGCCTCAAAAGTACAAGCTTCCTTTCCCTTTGGATTTCTATACCCAAAATCTTCCTTGCTTTTCTCAGGTCTTTCATCTCAAATTCCTCCATAAGATTCAACTTCAATCTATCAGTTTTAGCTTTATCCTTGGAAGCAATCAACATATCATCCACGTACAAGAGTAAATACATCCACTAACCATTCCTCAAATGCTTTATGTACACACAAGAGTCTTTGATAATATGATCAAAACCAAGTGAAAGCCTAAAAGAATCAAACCACTTGTACCACTGTCTAGGAGACTATTTAAGTCTATACAATGACTTATTCTCTTTTCCATATACCACATATCCATCTAGCCGCTTCATGTAAATGGTCGATCCAAGTCTCTATGCAAGAAGTAGTCTTCACATCAAGTTGCTCCAACTCCAAGTCATGAGCGACAACTATAACAAGCAAAATACAGATGGAGATGTGTCTCACTATAGGAGAAAAAATCTCATCATATTCCAACCCCTTACTCTATGAAAATCCTTTAGCATCAAGTCTATCCTTGTATCTTCCATCATCCTTCACCTTCAACACCCTCTTACATCTATGGCTCGGCTTCCTTGAGGAGGAGGTGCCAAATCCCAAGTCTTGTTCCACTTCAACGACTCTAGCTCCTCTTCCATAGCATACATCCACTTCAAACTATCACATGACTTAAAAGCTTTGTCGAGGTCAAGCGGCTCCTCATGAACCACATGTAGGGCATAATCAAACTAATCACTGAGGCTAAGGTTTGTATACTGCCAATTTGGCGGCCTAATAGTCCTAAGACTAGCTCGAGTAGGTACAATTTCATCTAAGCTCCTTTCAGCTCCACCTTGAACTGAACTTCCACTAGTCTCATGCACATCGCCAACACTACTAGAAGGAATTTATGGACTGCTCTTTGATGTCACATTAACTACATCTACCTCACTATTAACAGCATCAACAACTCTACTTCTAGATTGTAAAGTAGGAACTTCTTCCATCTCCTTAGGCCTATCAAAAACATCTGATGTGGTAGGTAAGTCTTTCTTAGGATTAAACATTGCTGACTTATCAAAAGCAATATGTCTGGAATGAATAATCTTCCTATCAACAAGGTGCCAAATATGATACCATATGTGTATCCTAAGAGGATGCCCTTGTATGCTCTAGCCTTTAATCTATCATCATCTGTATGATGAACATACATAGGACAACAAAAAATACAAAAATAACCAAGGTACACAACTTTACTTCTCCACTTCTCTTCTGGAATCTTCTCATCTATGGTTGAGCATGGAATCCAATTGATAATATGCACCACAGTCAATAATGTCTTAGCCCAAAAGCCTTTAGATAAGCTCACTGTCAATCTCAAGCAACGAGCCTTCTCAGTCCTATTTATCCTCTCAGCTACCCATTGGATTGCGGATCGCCTAGTGTAGTGAAATGTCTCTCAATTCCATGTTGTCTACAAATGTCAAGGAACTTCCTAAAGACAACCTCGCCGCTGTTATCAAATCTCGGCACTTTCAACTTAGAACAAGATTGGTTCTCAACAAGCACCTTCCAAGCCTTAAACTTCTTAAAGCTCTTTTATTTGGCCTTCATGACACACCCAAACTTTTCAAGAAAAATCATCAATAAAAGAGATAAAATATTTTTCTCCCCTAATGGAAGTAGCAACAATTGGTCCCCAAACATCCGTATGAACATAATCAAGTACCCTCTCTGATCAATAGAGTCCAACTACAAAGGATACCTTAGTCTGCTTACCTAACACACGCTCCTGGCAGAAATCCAACTTATCAAAGTCACATTTGATCATCTTCCATCCATAAAGCAACTCTAAACCTTCTTAGAAATATAAATCAACTTGAAATGTCAAAATCTGGTGGCATCCAAAGCACGAGAACTATTAACTCCAACACACGACTCTCGAAGAACTGTGGTCCCCTTAAGCAAATATAGATTCTGGAACACATCTCCCTTCATAAAAACAAGAGCACCCTTCGAAACTTTCAAACCATCCTTCTCTAAAGTGAGCTTACACCCTATGGATCCAACTACCCCAAAGAAATCAAGGACTTCCGAAGACCCGGAACATACCATACACCTATCAAAGTGTGAATCACTCCATTAAACATCCTAATCCACACTGTACCTTCTCCCATGGCTCGACGACTAGCATTGTTACCCATAAGGATTGCAATTCCCTCTCTATCAACTAAAAAACTGAAGTAATCCTTATTAGGCGTCATATAAAAAGATGGCCCCGAATCAAGCACCTAATGGTTTGATACATCCGATACCGTTGCAGATAACACACCAGAAAAATACAGCTTTCTCTACCGCAAATGATGAAGGACCGTCTTCTTCCTTTTTCTTCTTTCAATTTGCACAGTCACTTTTCCAATGGCCTGGTTTCTTACAATGGTGACACTTTCCATCCTTGGACTTTCCTCTATAGTTATTACAGGGATTTCTAGATTTGGAACGCCCCATAGAATTTTAGTTCTTCTTCTCCTCTCTCCTTCTCTCAGCAAATAATCCTTGACTACTACTTTCTTCTGTACATCCACCCATCTCCTTCGTATGCTCCCTCCTCAGATAGAAGAACTGACTTCATATCTTCAAGGGTCAAATTATCTCTCGCAAAGATAAGGCTGTTAGCAAAACCTGCATAATGCTCCGGAAGGGATCACAATAGCATCATAGCCATATGCTCTTCATCTACTATCAACTCCACAGTCTTCATCTTCATCACTAGATCGTCATAGAAACCAAGATTCTCTTTCATAGAAGTACCATCTCTCGTCCTCATGGTGAAAAATATCTTCAACAAAATTAGACGGTTAGTCAAGGATTTCTTCACATATAGATTTTTCAGCTTGGTCCAAATGCCCTTATCAGTAGTTTCACCGCTAATCTCAGAAATAACATTTTCTCCTATAGCTAATTGCAAAGTAGTAAACGCCCATTTTCCATCTCCTTCCTTTCCACCACTAAAATTTCAACCGTTAACTCATCAAGAGCAAACAACAAAGGATGAACTTCCTTTCTCATCCGAACAACTTTCATCCTCCATTGCCAATTCTCGAAGTCTTTAGCACCGTTCCACTTCTTTATTGCTAAACTAGATCTTGATGCAATATAGGTCCTTCTAACATAGAGCCTTGGTACAATTGCTAGAGTCTCCTAATCTCCTACCATAATAACTAACACCCTTTCTCAATCAATCTTGTCACTCTATTACCAAATTGTTGGGGAAAAACCCCTTCAAATCGCCTTAGAAACAAAAAAACCCAACCTTGAAGAAAAAAATAGGATCGGATTGATGGTGAGGCAAAACTAACACCAACAGCAAAAATCAATCACAGATCAAGTAATAAAAGAAAATAACACAAGGGATTTATAGTGGTTCCATTATCATAAGGTAGTGCACATCCACTTGGGGAGAGAAGATTTTATTACTTTATACAAGGAGAAAATTTTACAAGATTGATAATGCAGAAAAAGAATAAGAAATACAACTAAGAGAGATAATTTTACTCATGCTAATCTCTGGCTTTATATAGAGATTATTACTTAAGGTTGAAGTAATTGATTTATGATTATAATTCAATGCCCTATTAATTCTCCTATTCATATATGAATTGTTTATCCATTTGATTTTCCAGTTTCCCCCATTTATATGCACCTGATAAGATTCCTTCTTTAATCAACTAATTAGAGTATCAATTAATTACCTCAATTTTTCAAAATAATTCTTCTTTTTATGTAGGTAATTTATTACTCTCTTTAATGCTATAAAAGAGGCAATTTATATTTGAGTAATTATCTCAATTATCTTTCAATCTTCTACAATTAGAAATATTGCATCGCCAAAATCTTACACATTTTCTTCACAAATAGGAGAATGTGAAGATTGTCCAGTGTTATGGATATTGCAAACTTGACTAGCAATGTATTCATTATATGACAGATACAATTCAATGCCTCTTGGTAAATTCATCAGACTTATGGAACGTTGATCCGCACATTTTAACTTCCATAGTTTCACTGAAATCATTTAAATTGAATACCACTCCTTGAAATTTTTTGTCAAGTACGCTCCGTAATACAACAATTTACTTTTCTTTTTATCATAATATTTAATCTCATCATGGATTACTTTTCCCAATTTATTCTTTCTTTTCCTTAAATAGCACATAACATTTGATAGTTTGATTTGTAAAGCTTGTCATAGCTTCCCAAACATGGTAAAATGCTATGAACTATCATTTTGTTAATTATGCAGGTTGTGGTCCAAGATTATAGCTTTTAGACCTATAGTATTTGCTTTAAAAACCTATGACTTATAGCATTTTAAATAGGTGGTTTGTCTCAATGTCGTCTAATTCTTTTCCATTATATAAACAACCCAAAATTTGTCCTACTTGTTGAGTTGTTAACACAATATTAATCCCCAAAATATTACTCCATATTGTATTTTCTTCATCTTTCGATTTAGGGAAATCTCTACCTAAATTAGCATAATGTTGCATTAAATAATGGATAAATTTTGATTTATTGTTGTTATATTCAACTAGAGATAGAAACCAACTTCTTTAGCGATTTCTTTGATTTGAAATCTAGCAAAATGTCTTGTATTGTTGAAAGTTTCTTGGAAGATCTTCCTCTTTTGAATACTATTGAATTTTTTAAGGCTATAAGGATTATTGAATAGCCGCTCCTTGATTTGTTCATTTGAAGCAAATTTTCGAAAAAGTAGGCTAAGAAGATGAAGATTTTGATACTTTTTTTTTACTTGGGAGGAATTGTTTGATTTAGGAGCAGGTGTTTGGTGGAACGACAGCAATCAAGTTGTGGAACCCGAAATAGGGTAAAAAAATTCATATAGGTCCTTAAATTTACGTAAATTTAATTATTTAAAAAATAGGCATTCGATTGGAAATCGTAACGGATCGACTGGTTTGGTAATTAAATTCTTGATTTTTTCCAGTTTTGTTTCTCAAGAAGAAATATTGTAAAATATGCCCTTTTAGTCGAACGAAACTGTGACGATCCAGATTTTTAACAGTAGTTTATTGGTAATTAACAGAATTAAATCATTAAAAATACCGATTTATAAGTCGAACAAATAAATTTTTGATAATTAAAAATATCTGGATATAAATACTAATTGGTTTAAAAACTATATACTGACTTAAGTTATAACATTTTGGGTATGATGAACTTTGTAGGAAATATATATATAAGTGTATACATATACAAGTATATAAGTGTATATATATATGTATATATATGCCATTAGAAATAAAAATAAATAAAAATAAATAATAAGAATATATGTTTAGAGATAAAAATAAGAATAAGTAAAGAAGAAGTTTATATAATATTAAGTAAACATTTTAGTTATCCATGGTTAAAATAAATAAATAAATGAATGAAATAAAATAAAAAGGAAATTATAAAATAATAATAATAATATATAGGACATTTGTAAGGCTAGGAAACAAGAATATATATATATATATATATATATATATATATATGCATTGAAATGTGAGTTGTATATAAGCTAGAAAAGGAGACATATTAATTACCTATACATCAAGCATACAAATGTGAATTTCCTCTTTTAATTGATTTCTTCATTTATTTTGAAAAAAAAGGGTGAGAAACTAAAAAAGGTGCTGGTCAGGCAGTTTATCCTCTTTTATATACATCTCTCAAACTTCTTCTTTCTTTCATTTAATAAAACAATTACAGAGAAAAGAAAAAGAAGAAAACTAAAAACTCTATCAAACACTTACAACCGAAGCAAAGCAAAACTCAAGTTCAACAAAAACAAAGAAGATCTGATCAAGAATCTAGCTAGTAGTTTCTTCAAAGCAGGACTTTGTTCCTCTGTTCAAAACTAATTACAGTGAGTAAACTTTAACTTTTAAAAGCTAAATCTTCTTTATTAACTTGTGTACGTAATAATTGATGGTATAAATATCTTGAATATGACTGGCATGGATGAAAAGTATGTTGCCTGGGTGTATAAGTTCGAGTTGCTGTGTGTATGTATGCATGTCTCTGTTTTCTTCAAACAGGCTCAAAATAATTCAAAAATTCAAATTCTCTTCACTCAATCACTTTTGGGTTATGATCATTAAAGGAAATATGTTTGCATTAACGAATTTCTATTTTTTAAAAATAAATTCAAGTGAAGTTGTTAAGTATTTTTCTGGAAAGATTGGATTTACAGTAAAAATAAAACATCTCAGAAAAATTGGCCGATTTAATTTCAAGTTTCCCTTACATAGATTGATTTATCTTCGAAAATTATGAATTTTGATGGAAATTTCATAAGATCGTGAGTTGAAAGGAATCTGGTCTTTTTCAAATTCACGGCGATCGGAGTTTGATGAGGCGTCGGGGTTGTAGCTGGAAGTAGCTTGTCGTCTAGGGATAGCGAAGAAGTAGGGTTTGGGGCATCAATCTAGTCGAGGTGGTTGTTGTGGCGAATGCGACTTAGCCATAGCATCGAGTTGGACCGGAGCAAGGGAAATAGGAAGGTAGTCGTGTGGCGAAGTTTCTGACGTGAGGATGAGGCCTCTGGTGGTCGAAGGTAGGTGATGCGGGTGAGAGAGGATGATCAGGTTTTGTTCCTAATAGTGCTCGACTTGTTCGATTTCGATAGGGAGGATCATTTGGGGTTCTGGGTAGCTAGGGGAGTCGAGGGTGTCGGCGGCGTTTTAGTGACGTCGTCGGTGATGATCGGCACGGCTTCAATCGTGCGTGCACATGCACGGTGCGTTGGGTATCAGTCGAATTTTTATATGCAATGTGAGGATCAGGCAAAAGAGAAAGGGGAGGAAAAGAAGAAGAGAGGGATGAGGATTTGGATCGGGAATTTGGGCTTTGGCCTGTGTGTTTAAATGAAAGAAAATATAAAATAAAAATGGTAATTGTAAACATAGTTTCAAGAAATTTTTACCAAATTGTTTAAGTTAAAAACATTTAGGTTAATAAATGTTGCAAATAGAATAATTTAAGCTAAAATTAGTTAAGCTTAAGATAATTACACACATATGATAATTACTTAATTAATTTCTAAAGTTATTAAAGTAACATAAAATAGATGAAATTAGTAATTGGTTAAAGTAAAATAAATTGTTTGAAGGATTAAATAATTTAAAAACCTTAAGTTCTTGTACATGTTAATAATTAACTAAATCCAAATATTTAATTAAAATAAATATAAATGGCTTGTATTAGTTAATTACAATTAATTAGGATTTATAAGTAATTAATTTATTTTGTTTTTAATTAATTAGATGATTGTGTGACTAGTTAATCTAGCCTATGACTGATTAAATAGGATTGAATGCTTTGGATTGCTTTAATATCTCTAGTATGTAAATTCGTGATATTCTGTGATATGAGATACCCTGGATTGAACCGTTGATAAATGCGAGTCATTTATTTAAATAGATATGTGTGACGGAATTTTTATGCGAATATGGCATTCTGAAATTTAAATTGAATTGTTTTTACTTAAACAACTTGGCTTAAAGGATGGCGTTGGATCCGAAGAGATCGGGATCAGATATCAGCGATATCTGGAACCACTTCGGTTAGTAACTACTATAATTCTTATAGATTTGATTATAGAATCAAATAGGATGGAATGTAATAAATTAAGTAAACTTGGCCATTTAAACTAAGTAACGGTACTTAGATATTATTTTGTGAAATAAGTCTTTGGCTATAGAAAAATAAAATTCGTAGTGATGAACGAGTTACATGGATTTTCAAAGAAGCTTTACAACTTAAGCATTTCATATTAAATGGGTTTACTCACGCCGGTTTCCAGCGTGACTCGGGTTTTACTTTATTTTAATGCTCGGTTCTGACCGAGTATTACAGATTTCCAGGTTAGGACGTTCTGCAAATCAAGAGATGGGCTAGATGGCAGAGACGTATTGACTAGATTCCGTTGTTTATCTTAGAGGCTGTATTGATAGTATTCAGGGGCAAGTATTTATAACTGTCCAGATGTATTTGTTGATGGTTGTACTCTGATATTCTCATGTATATTGATAGTTACAGCTTTTCTCTGTAAAATGCTGCTATTTGTATATTATAAATTGTATTCGCTGCGATTGTGAGATTTTGTGCGGTTGTTTTCTGTTTCTTTTTTTCTACCTCTTTTCTGCTTAACCCTCACAGCCTGGGATTATCGGCACTCGATTGCTCGACACTCTATACAGTGAACGTATTAGTGTCGATTTTCGAGATCTAAAATTTTTGCGCCGTTACATTTGGTATCAAAGCAGAAGGTTAAGTGAGAACCTTGGCCCTGGTGGGGGTTACTCGTCAGAGATAGGGTCAGTAGTACCCTAGAATGAGTTGAACATATCATATGAGAGCGTACTTGTTATTTTCTTATATAAAAGTTTTAAAACGGTTTTAAAAAATGAATGATTTTTATATAAGCTTATATTTTGATATATAAAGCAATAATTTTTCTAATTATCATATATATGTATATTAAGTAATTGGTTGTTGATTATTGAAATTAAATATAGTAATAACAATTAAGTGGTAATATATATACAACCAAATAGAAATTTGGCTAAGATTAACTATGCAAATAAGTTGAGCTCAAAATGGATTCAAAACTGAATTTAAATCCTAGAAAATTCAAAAGAATTTTCAAAGTATTGGAATAAGTTACCTTGATTTGATTTTCCAGCAAATGATTATGGAATATATAGAGTGTATGATTTCTAGATACGATAATTATCATAAATTGTTTGCTGTATCTTTATAAAGGATGGTTATTATGGAATAAACAACAATGAAACAAGAGTGAAATGTTTTAAGAAAGTAAAAATTTATATAAGCATAACTTATAATTAAAAAGGATTTAATTTGTGAAGTTTTAAAATCTAAGTCTAGAAAATTTGAAATCACTTCAAAGTGTTAAAAGATATAATAAACAATATTATTCAGAATATTTTTGAATATAGGAATCTTATTTTAAAACAAGAGTTGTTTTAATTTTTTTAAAGGAATTCGTTTTGAATTAAAAACCAAGAATGGTTTAAAATTCAAAGTATGACTTGGTGTGCAAAAGAAATAAATATGTATACATATGTGGGATATACATAATATCAAAGTTGATTTGAAATAAATACTAAGTGTTGAATTCTAATTCCCTTGAGAATGAGATGTAAAAACCCAAAGAGAAATAAGTTTTTGAACTTATAAGCGGGAAGGATATTAATGGGAAAATTTAAATTTGAAATTGAAAATTTAAATTGGGTAGTGCTGAATTGATTAAATGAATTGGAATTTAACTCTGGACAAGTTAAATAAGTTTGGACTTATAATATGAAATTGGAAAATTTGAGGAAGAAATTGAAATTTAAGTTAGGAAGTTAAATTGAAAAGGAAGTTATGTGTGGTCTAAAAATGGGTTTGAGTTCTAGAAATTGGTAAGGAATGCTATTGATTTGGGTTTTAGATAAACTGGATGTTAATTACTTTGACATGCCCTGCTATCATCCTGTTGTTATAGGCCTTATGTATGTAAAACTGTGAATTGGATTATTTTGAATGGACTAAGAAGTTGATTGAAATGATATACATCCATTATTAAAATTAAATGGAAATAAAACTTTATATTGAAAATTATTTAAAAGATTTTGATTTTAAATAAAAATTGAACTTACGAAAATGGACTTACTTTGAACTTAAGATTTAAATGTTAAAAATGAACTTGCAAACCGAAATTGTTTAAGAATTGGTTTCAAAATTTGAAGTTAAAATTGGGTAATTAATTGGATTTCGAAAATTAAATTGTTTAAAAATATTTCAACTCTTGCTCGAACCTTAAAATAAGTTAAGTAAAATAATTTAAATGAATATAAGAAATTTGAGCTCAGAATTAAATTGTTTAAAGACTTGGGTTGTGAATAAAAGGTTAGGGGTTAATTTGATTTAAGGGATTAAATTAACATTTAAAAATTTACCTCGAATTTATATAATTCGAGGTGGTTTAAAGTTGAGATTGGAATTGAAATTAGCTCAAATTGAAATTTGATTTGAATTAATTGTAATCAAAGTTGGAAAAATTTAAATCCAAATAGGAATTGACTTGAACTTAGGAAAGGAATTGAAGTTAATTCAAATTAAATTGGAATTGAATCAATTTAAATGGAATGGAAATTGAAAATTAATTGGAATGAGTGATTGGGAGATTGAACAGTTTGGCTCTGAACTATTTTCAATAAACAATTTTAATATAAACTATTTAAAATCTATTTCCTATAATATTTAGATTTATTTGATCTCTCCAAGTTTTTTATTATACAAAACATCCTTTTTAAAATTCAAACTATCTTATACTTACTATTCAATCATTTTACAACTATTTTGCAACTGTTTAACTATTCTACTGCTATTTACAACTAATAACTATTTTATAACTACTAACTATTTAACTATTTTACAACTAATTACTACTTTACAACTACTTAACTATTTTAAACTTTTCAAGCTATTTTTTAAATTCAAACTGGTCAGAGTGGAAAGTGTTTGGATTTAAACACCAATTGGGATAAGAATTGAAGTGATAACCCAAATGGAAATTGAAGTAATTTTGAAGTGAACGCGAAACCAGATATTAAAGTGAAAATGAGGCTGGAATGGAAAAGTATATTTTGAGAAATATATGATGAATAAGAGTGGAAGTTGGATATCTATAATTGAAATTCACTTTATGAAGAGTAAGTAAGGTGGTAAATAACTTTATAAAGGAAATCAAACTTGAATATTTGATTTGGCATAAATGAAGTATATATATATATATATATATATTATGTGATAAACTCCCCTTGTTGAATCTATAACTAGAAGAAAAGATCTTTGAAAAATATTTGAAGTATAAAAAGGAATATATATAAGTATGAAGTGATCCAAAGATTTTTCAAGTGAAGGAATATATATATATATATATATATATATATATATATATATATATATATGATTTTATAAGAATGAAATTGGGGAAAAGTTTTTGGAACCACTGATTTTGAAAGGCTTTTGGGAAAAATCAATTTTGGGAATTTGGAAAGCCAAGTTTGAGAACTATCGATTTTGAGATATTGATTTTGTGAAAATAGGATTTATATGTGTATAATATAAAGTGTATAGTATAAAGTGTTTTGAGAATGCAATGGGGAATAGGTGCTACCATTTAGAGTTAAAACTTATAGTAGGAGATCCACGGTGTGGTTTTGTGTAACGCCCCACCTCTATACCCACGCTAGCCAAGAACACTACGGGGTAATGTCGTCAACTAGCATGGAGAATAAGGCTGTTGAGGAGCGACCATCCATGCAATCGCTTTGTGCGAGCACCGCTATATCGGATAGTATAACATTCATTTGATTTCGAGGGGAAATCCGACACCCCGATACAAACTCAAAGCTACTACACAGTTGCTATAATAATCTTCAGAAACAAATATAGAAATAAGCATAACACAAATCAGTCACAGATAATTCATATCACAAAGGCGGAAGAAGATATGAATATATAACTAACACATGGAAGTGTATATCAGAGTAGTGGTCAAAAAGATCTACAATAATACAAAAGAATATCAACACATGCTACACAAAAGAATACAACTAAGAGTCCATATCTCAAGTGTATACAACAAAATAAACTACTAATCTAAGTAGTTAGCCAAAAGTCAAAGAAATCAATTCCAAGTGAGAAGTCAAGCTGAAGCATCTGTAACATCTCAGTCTGACCCGAGTATTATTTAATAAGAAAATAATAAACGGATCAGTCTAACTATAAATATCAGATGAAGCGATATAGAATAAGAGGTACGACTAAACACATAATAATCACAATGCCAAGCTGTGATATATATAAGTAATTGAAAATCAACAAGAGATTAATCAATATCACAAAAACTACTCAAGGATCAAAAGAAATGTCATACTCTTTATTTCGTTCACCAAACCATAAATATTGACGATTATATTAATATCAATCACAAAAGTCAATGATACACAAATTCACCAATGCACAAATATTGATAAAACTTATCAATGAAAATCACGAAAATTGGTGAAACACAAATTCTAGAAATCATCTCAAGAAATCCAGAAATCACAAAAAGGGGGAAGGCCTATCACAAACGGGAGCATAAAGCTCACCAACACGTGTATCACAAACGGAACGCTAATTCCATGGTTGCTAACCATCACAAATTGAGCCGAAGCTCCACAAACGGCCCGAAGACCATGGGTTGCTACCCCACCAATTTGAGTCGAAACTCCACAAAATGGGGTTTAGTCTCCCTCGCAGACAAAGAGACATCGCACATTGCTAGTCTAAATCACAAAGATGATCGTCATGATCAACGAGAAGTGTTAATTACGCTAAGCTAGTAAATATATGAGTTTAGCCTCATGTCCCATGACCAATTGATTAACTTAAATATTTACGAACAAACTGTAGATCTCCACTAGAAATTATCACAAGAGATTCAATCGAACAAGTCCAAGAATTAACCGACGAAGTAAACGCAAGCGTTTCATACCACTCGTTTTACTAGGTCGTTTAATTAGATTTCTCATACGAGTGAGGTAAAGGCTTGTATATACTAATAGATTGGAAAGCGGTTTAAGAAACGAGCTTTGTAAAATAGTGTTGAAATCGTTTTGATGAAAGAATTTTGATATTTCTACTAGTATTGAAACCTTTATATTTTTAAAGTGACAAATCACAAAGAAGATTGTAGGAACAATCAATCACTAAAATTCACATTCGAAGACGTGAATAAAATCCAAAGAAACCGACAAAGAATCCATCGAAATGGATATACAAAAATCCCTAAAAAGGAGTCATCGAAGTCATAATAAATGATAACAACAAATAGGATCATCACGAATCAATTTAAATTGGAATTCTTAAACAAAAAGGCAAGCAGGAAAAACACTACAGTTTCAGACGTCTGAAACAAGTGGTTCAGACGTCTGAATCTGGAAAAATTAAAAATTTTCAGAATGTGATTCAGACGTGTGAACCAAATGTTTCAGACGTCTGAAATAGGCGTTTTTAGCCTATTTTCTTTCTGTTTGAAAATGAGCCAATTCAGACGTCTGAGATCCCGGATTCAGACATCTGAAACTGGAATTTTAAGGATTTCCTGAACCTCGACCAATAATGGCCTAACGAATATCGAAAACGATCGAACGAGCAAATGACGACTAAGGATTTATGCCACGCGATAACCCAGCCTTAACGGCTCTTCGATATGCCTCAAATATCAATGTCCAAATATCCATAATAAGATTTTCATAGATTTTGATTTCAAAACACCAAAAATTGGAATATACACCAAATCAATCCAAACCAAAATCAATTGTACAAGAATAAGTGTTAGGAATTCATACCTAACAATCAAAGATAATTATAGACCAAGATGTGAGATAAAAATCTCACCTTTGAACCCAAACGATTGAAGAAGAAGCTTGAAAGCGAAGAAGAATCAACCACTCTTCAAATCTAACTCAAGAAGCTTGATTCTAAGCTTTAAAAGAAGAACATTCCCAAAGTTAGGTTTAGGAATTTCTGAAACTGATTAAGAGAATGAGTTGGAGAAGATGAAGAGAAACTTACCAATGGGTTCTCTTGAATTTGGAGCTAGAAGTTGGATTTGCTAAGGAAGACTAGGGTTTTGGAGTTTTAATTTCCCATCTCTCCACCATTGATGCTTTAGAACTGAAAAGAGGAGGAAGTGAGAGTGAATGGGGGGAGTGGTTCAGATTTGAGTATAAGTTAAACATAGGGCTGAACCCAAACCCAAACCCAAAGTGAAAAAGTAGCAAAACTTGACTAACTCCAAACATATCGAAGCTTATACTCAAAAAGGTCGCAAACGGCATTTTGAACTCAATGGGAGGGGTCTCGAGTCCAAATTCGACTGTTTGCAAAAAGTAGGTTTTCGGACTAAAATTCGACGAACGATGAAATATTTAAATGAAATATTTAAATACACAATCGATAATTATGCGGGTTGTTACATTCTGCCTTGAGCCCTAAGGGGGGGTTCTAAATTTTGATCCCAGAGGATGTCCAGACTAAATTGTAGTTCCTGTGGATTGTGATTGGGGTAGCAAAAGTCGAGGGCACTGATGCCTACAGAGGCATTGGGGTTATGCTGTGACGGCAGTGTAACTCTGATGTTACTACGACTACTACGTTTCCATAGCGTAAGTCGAGGGGCAGCGATTGCCTAAAGTCTACGTTTGATTTCACTGGGAGAGTGACGTAACATCGGTAGATTGCGATCTATATGGACAAAGCGAAAGTCATGTGGCAGTGAGTGCCTGCAGGCTACATTGGGACTCGACTGATGTAATCTACGGTCTATGTGGTGAAGTTTCATTTGGCAATAAAATTCGAGGGCGCTGATCCTACAGTTACATGGTTTTTTCCATGGTGGCAACGTAACCCTAGGTGTAGCTGTGAATTGTGGCAGTTCCATGGTGAAATCGAAGGGTGCAGATGCCTACAGTTTTCTATGGTTTCACCGGGATGGGGACGTAATCATCGGGCTAACTACGACCATGGAGGGGGTGATGATTTCTAGAGCATTCTCACAACAATGTTTTCTACATTCTCACCAAATATTTTCTAAGTATTTTCACTAGGTGTTGAAAATAGGTCTCCAAAGTACTTATAGATTTTCAGTCCTACACTTGATCAACGTATGACCGAATTTCTATGAGAACAAGGATGGACTTGTTGAGACATCGAGTTATAAAAAGTATTTTTATAAAGCTATTTGGGTAATATTATGTAGATTTTAAAGTGTTTTAAAATTTAAGAATAAAAAGAGTTAAAAATGTTTAAAGAATGATTTAACTGATAATAAACATTATAACAAAAATTCTTGCGTCGTTCCTTTTCGAGGATGAAAAGCTTTAAAGGGGGAAGGAATGTGACGACCTGGATTTTTAACTATCGTTAATTGGTAATTAACAGAACTAAATCTTTAGAAATATTGATTTATAAGTCAAACAAATAAAATTATGATAAAAAAATATCTGGATATAAATATAAATTGGTTTAAACACTATATACAAACTTAAGTTATTACATTTTGGCTACGATGAACTTTGTAGGAAATATATATATAAGTGTATACATATACAAGTATATAAGTTTGTGTGTGTGTCTATATATATGCCATGAGAAATAAAAATAAACAGAAATAAGTAGTAAGAATATATGTTTAGAGATAAAAATAAGAACAAGTAAAGTAGAAGGTAATATAATATTAAGTTAAAACATTTAAGTTATCCATGGTTAAAATAAATAAAAAAATGAAATAAAATAAAAAGGAAATTATAAATCAATAATAATATATAGGACATTTGTAAGGCTAGGAGACAAGAATACATACATACATACATACATACATATATATATATGCATTGAAATGTGATTTGTATGTAAGCTAGAAAAGGAGACATATTAATTACCTATACATTGGTAGCCTTCGATCGGCGAATGGCGGGGTGATTGGATGTATCACATGCACGGTGGTGCATGTTTGTGTGTAGGAGAAATTAAATTAGGAAAGGAATCTTGTAGCAATCAAGTTTGGTTGTGTAGTGGGGTTCGGCCTAAGTGTTTTGGGTAAGAAATCGCTTATTTGTTTAGATCATTTAAACTATATGTGTTGATTTTAAATGTGATATCTTGTTCATTTTAAATCCAATTAACCCGAGGATTTTTGGATTAGACTCATATTAACGAGTACAACCTTTTGGTGTAAATAGTTGTTAGTTTGGATAAAGTATAAATTTATGATAAATAATTATGATTGAATATTATTACGTTGATTTATGTAATAAGGTGGTTAAATTATTTATACTTCATTTGTGACATCTATTAAGCAGAATAAAATCTCGTTCTGCCATAATTAAATTGAATAGATTATTTTGGACATCTGTTGAGCAGAATAAAATCCCTTCTACTACAATTAAATTGAATAGACTATTTTGGACATTTATTAAAAATAAAACCCTGTTGTACTATAATTGAATTGAATAGATTATTTTTCACATACATGGAGTAGAATAAATCCATGTTCCATGCTTGCAAAGTAAAATGATAATGTTAAAGTTAATTAATTTATGGATTAATTAATATTGGAAAATGATGTGTTAACAATAGATTGTTAATTATTGAGTGACAAAAGCTTGGCAGCCTGATCATATTGGGTGTGACATTGATATATGTTAAAGGAGGGAATCTTTTTAATAATAAAGGTAATAATAGCTTGGTTAAGTGCTATGGTAGCTCTCGGCCTCGTTATAATATTTTCAAATAATATTGTTTAATGTTTTGATTCAAAAATGGTTTTGGTTTGAAGAATGATTTTAAATATGATTTTGGAATTTTCTATGGCATTTATTTAGAAATGCTTTTTGAACTCATCTATTTTACTCCAACCTTTTTGTAAATGTTTTAAAAGTGTTTTGGAAATTATTTATTTTATAGAAAAGTTGATATAATAATGAATGTTTATTTTGAAGGAAAATAAAAAGGAGCTTATCATTTATAATAAAGTGATCTTGTTTTTATAAGAGATAAAAATATTTGTTAAATATATTGTTTAAAACGTTGTATGGAAAGAAAATTTATAAATGGTATTTTATAAATAAAAGTATAATTTATAAATGATATTTTATGCAAAAGAGTTTTGTAAATAGAGAAGAGTTTAAAAATAGAGAGGAGTTTTATAAATAATTTAAGAGGTATATAAAAGTAGTTTTACAAATTAATTTAGAGATTTATAAAAGGACTTATAAATACGTAATGGGTTTATAAAAAAGGAATTTTACTAAAAAATATGACTTGAACTTTGATAAATAATTCTTTTCAATTATGATGGTGTGGAATCATTCTTTTGATACTTAACACCGAAGGGAAAGCAGGTTGGGTTTATAGTAACAGTGTTTTAAATGATATTTGTTTTTGGTCCGGTTAAATATGATTTTGGGAAAATGGAAAATGTTTTCCAAGCATTGGAAGTGAAATGGTTTGCGAATATACTTATACTGTTAAGATAAGTATATGAATATTTTTCAAGTATTATTAAGGTGATTTTTAATTAATTACATATTAATTAAAGAGGCTTAGTAGTTACTTGAGTGTTTAACCGTGCTTGGTTTCTTATAAATTAAACCTCTAATTTGATAGATTTTTTATTTAATAGTTAAATAACCGACTATCAAATCTTGACCAAATATAACTATGGAAGTATCTAGAAAAAATATGAGAGTTATATGGTACATTTATCTTCGATGATGCTATACTATACGTATAAACTTGTTGTGTTCTTCTAAGACCAATGATAAGGAAATCCATCCATTTAAACGGTTAGGAGGTAATCTCTGCTCTTATGTATTGTCTGTTTATTTCTAAAAGAACTAGAATTGAGTTTACCTAAATCTATCGATTAGCTTTAGAGCGATCGATATGTAGGAGTGTGTACTTATATGAGATGGCTCGAACCGGTAACCACTCCAAAACCATATGTGTGTTCTACGCTTTAGAAGAGGTTTGAGATGATGGAATCAAAGACGTATTTTCTATAAAGTGCAAGAGCTACTTGCTACTAATCTTGAGGATGTAGTAGTCGTAGTTCCTTCAGTTTTTTTATATCCTGAACAACTCATATGAATGAATGCTAGCATTACATTGTTGCCTGAAGGGCAGTTTTAGTGTTCCAAGTGGGATTTGCTAAGAGAGGAAAAAGGTAAAAGCGTGGCCTCATAAGTCTCACAACCCGGAATAACTAAAATCAGGGGATGCTCACAGAGCTATATGGTTAACCACCATTAGGAGTATCATTCCTCGATTTATAATTGGGATTTATGAATTTGATATGTGCGCGGGGCAATCGGAGGAAGGGTAATGTTTACAGCCTCGGTGCCCAAGGGATGATATAATCCAGGGTGTCATTTTGAAGGGGCAGCCATCTCTGTGTTTGCGGCTAGTCAAGGTGGGCTTTTGGTACATTTTTATGGAGGTGTACGATGGTACATGGTACCCCGGTGCCTTGTCATGTTGGAATCCATTCTCATATATGTGCCTTAGGGTATTAGTTGTGGAACTAGTACTATTGAATGTTATTATGGGTAACCATTGCAAATATGTTGAATATTTATTTTAAACCATAGACAATATTCTAATATCAGAAGATTTCCTATAAATGGTTTGGTCATTGTAAGGTAAAAACTCATCCGTGTTTATGTGCGGCGTGGTCTTACGAGATTCTTTCATTTGAAAGGTTTTATAATATGAAAAATCCATTTGATTATGTTTCTCATGCTGGTTTACCTGACTGATCCGGGAGTTATTTTCTTATAATGCTCAGGTTAATCCCAACATATTTCCATATTTTGTTATGGATGCTTTGGAGCTTCAGAAGATGAGGTAGATGTCTCTGATACGCATTTACATATATTTATTTCTAGGTGCATTTATTGTATTGTATTTATGAACATTAGCGAGGACATGCTATTATAATTGGCTAGGATGATGATATGTTAGTATTACTCTAATTATTATATGTATAAAATACTTTTAGTTAAAAGATATTTTTATATAATATATTACTCATCATGTTATGAGATTTTGTTCTATCTTTTATTTTCTTTCACCTCAACAATCTACCTTTCCAACACTCAGATGCTCAACACCTGAATACCGTGGATGTATTAATGTCGACTTTTGAGGATCGAAAAGGCAGGTCGTTACAACGTGATTTCAAAGCTTAGGTTGAGCGAACACCTGGGAGTTGGTGGGGTAAACTCATTAGAGATAGGGTAAGTGACACCCTACAATGAGTTTGAGCGTATTATATAATAGCACATATTTGTCAGTGCTATAAAATTATTATATATTTTGTTGATTGGTCTGTTGAGTGGTTTATAAATTATGGTAGATGCGCCTGGCAAACTTGTCGGTACGGGGTTTCTAAACACTTGAACAAGACTAACCGACGCAGTATTGTTTTTAAAATTGGTAAAATTTTGTCTAAAATTAAATTATATATATAAGAATAATTTATAAAAATTTATATATATTTATGGTATGTTTGTTTGTTAGGAAATGATAATATTCAATTATTATAATCTATTGTTTGGTTGATTGTACTCGGCCAGTTTATGACCCGTTTTACCTTTTCATTACATGGTTTGAGTAGGTAGTAATTGGGAAAACATTGAAATGAATACCTTATGAATTAAGTTTCACGGTTTGACTATAAGACGTTCGATAATAATGTTGGTTAAAAATTTAATTTTAATAAAAATTGTTTAGTTTAACGTAAACAGATATATATATATATATATATATTTGTGAAATAATTTTATATAAGAAAGTGAAATTATATAAGTATGGTTTATAAATAAAAAGGATTTAAAATTAAGAATTTAAGAACTTAAAATCTGGATATTTTTTAAAATTGTTTTTAAAATATTTGGGGAAAATAATAATTGTATTATTTGAAATTATTGATAAATAAAAATATTTTAAAGGATTTTAAAAGATATAAAAAGCACTAAACTTACTTTTGTTGTTGGAATATAATTCTGGTGATGTCTGTAGCATCATTGGCATTTATTTTCAAGTTTCTTAGTGGGGATTCTACCATAGTAATTTAATATATAGTTGTTTTGGTTAAATAAATTTTGTTTTAAATTTCAAAGGTACTATTTGATATACAAAAAGAGATATGTATATTAATATTATTTCAAAATGATTTGAAATAAAACCCGACGTTTATTTCTCAAATTTTCAGTTAAGTGATATTATAGACTCATGTAGCATATCCATTGGGAGAATTTGGTTTGTACATCTCATTATGATATGTTGTTTGGTAGTTTTCATTTGTAGAAATGAAATGGAATTTTTGACGATTTTGAACAGCCGAAAACTTCTGAATTAGTCAAAAACTGGAAGCTAATAATTTATGATAATACAAAAGTAGAATTTTGTAACTTTAGGATGGAAAGATAATAAGTTAAAACAATTTTAATTTTTTAACATCCTGGTTAAGTAAAATAAATCCGATATTGTATATATAATCTCAGGATATAGTAGAGTATTATACAAGTTAAAACTTAATTAATTTTTTATGAAATATTTTCATAAATGATTTTTGAAGTAAAAAAGAAATTAGTATAAGTAAGAACTAATAAGAATAAGCATGTAAGTTATACGTAGATCTTTTCTTCGCACGGTTCTTAATCCAAAATTTGAGTACATGGCTTTAAGGAGATTCACACCGACCCGAATAAGGAATTGTCACTCGATTGTTGACGGCGAACACTTGGTGAGGATTCTTGATATGTTACTAATATTTTCTATCATAGTATATGGCTATGTAAGGAGAATGGAGTTTCTAATCTAGGATCCTGATGGGAGTCCATATTAGGGAGTCGGGTGAGCAATACTAGTTCAAAAGAAAAGTTTGTGTATTCGAGTAAGTGATCGAATCAGATATTACATACGAATGATCTATATACAACTTTGGGCCCACGAAAAATGTTAAGTATTTATGTGGGCTTATTTCATTTTTGGTTTGATAGAGACAGAAATTTCGAGGACGAAATTCATTTTAGGGGGAAGTATGTAACGATCCAAAAATTTTAACGTTTCGAATAAGAACATATAATTTATTTAAATATTATAATTTGATTCGAATTTAATAAATAATAAAAAAAATAATTTTTGATAAAATGCGTTGATTTTTAATAACATATTTTAAATGAATTTATGGGATTTTTCCATAAGTTATTTGGAAAAACTTTTAAATTTCCGTTTGACGTATTTTAGGGCAAAACTTTTTTGTTTTGAAAACAAAACAAAATAAGATAACCTGTGTATTTTATTATTATTTTGTGATTGTGCTGCATTGTTGTGCGTGATCGGATTTTTATTCCTATCGTTCGTGGTCCGTGTGCAAACAAGATATTGTGTAGCGGAGTACCCAGACTTTGAAATGATTATTGCTTAGCTTGGAAGCTTCATGTTGTCTTGATTATTGCACCATATCACTTCGATTTATTTCACCATAAATTCGTTTCACTTCATCCATTTCACTCATCTCATTTTATTTCTTTCACTTCTCTTCTTTTCTTCTTCTTCTTCCTCTTTCTTTTTCTTTCCTCTGTATTGAAAATCTTTTCCAATTTTCCACTTAAAAAATCGATATCCCCACAACTGATTGAAATTAGCCAAAACTCCAACTGCAAATTTGTTTTTTTCATCTCTATTATTTTTAAAAATAGTCGCTTATCATTTCATTGAGTGTGCTGGCGGGAGTTGTCTGATAATAGTGGATGTTGAAAAATGATGGAAATTTGGCTATCACGCAATAGTGAATGGAGGATATGGCTGGGTTCGTATCATTGAGTTGAAATTTCTAGATGTGATTTCATAATTTTTAGTGGAGGAAATCGATGTGGTGAGGAAAATGATCGTTTTTCAATCATATCAAAAATTCCAAGGGGTTGGTAGTCGAGGGGAGGAATGACGGTACTGGGAGTAAGCTTGAGTGATAGCAGAGAAGGTTGAGGTGGTGGCAACTACTACGGTGGTCAGAGGTGGTTGGTAGAGTTTGATTTTGGTTTTCGACCATGGTTAATTTTGGAGTTCAACTTTTGGCGTGTGACAGTGGCCTGGTGGGTCTAGTTGGCCGTGGATTAGCCTGGAGGTGTGAGGAGGATGGCGAGTCGAATGGTATAGGAGTGGGTAGCCATAGGTGGTTATGGCTGCAGTTGTTGGCAAATAGACGCCCCTGGATGCGATTTTGTTTTGGGTTAGGGCATGGTCGGAATTTTCTAGGGACGATGGGAGCATGTGCTGATGGTGGCAACGTGTCGAGCTCAAGAGGTTGAGCGTGTTGGCGGGTTTGGACAAACGAATTGCATGGTAGTTGGGCACGTCATGTGTACGGTGGTGCATGTTTGTGCACAAGAGAAGTTGAATCGGAGAAGGAGATCCTGTACCAAGCATGTTTGGTTGTGTAGTAGGTTTGGGCCTAAATGTTTTGGGTTCGAAACCATTAATTTGTTTAAATCACTTAAACCATATGTGTTGTTTTAAAATGTGATACCGTGTTCATTTTAAATCCGATTGACTCGTAGATTTTTGCATTAGACTCATATTAATGAGTACAATATTTTGGTATATATAGTTGCTAGTTTAGATGAAGTATAAATTTGTGATAAAATAATAATGATTGAATATTGTTACTTTGATTTACATAGTAACATAGTTAAATTATTTATACTTCGTTTGTGACATCTATTGAGCAGAATAAGTCTCATTCTGCTACAATTAAATTGAATAGATTATTTTGGACATCTATTGAGCAGAATAAAACCTCATTTTGCTATAATTAAATTGAATAGATTGTTTTGGACATCTATTGAACAGAAAAAATTCCCGTTCTGTATTTGTAGAGTAAAATAATGATTTTGAAGTTAATTAATTGTGGAGTAATTAATATTGGAAAATGATGTATTAACTACTAATTGTTAATTGTTGAGTGTCGGAAGCTTGGTAGCCTGGCCATATTTGGTGTGACATTGATATATGTTAAAAGTGAGAACCTTTTTAATAATAAGGGCAATAGTAGCATTGGTTAAGTGATATGGTAGCTCTCGTCCCTCATTATAGTATTTTCAACTATTATTATTTGTTTTTTTGATTTAAAAATGGTTTTGGTTTGAAGAATGATTTTAAATATGTTTTTGTAATTTTCGATGGCATTTATTTAATAATGGTTTTTAAACTTATCTATTTTACTCCAATCTTTTTGGAAATATTTATTCCATAGAAAAATTGATACAATAACAAATGTTTATTTTAACGTGCGATTGCTCAAGGTCGGGGGAAGACTGATAAATATCAGCGGATCTAGGGCAGAAAGAGCAGAAAGGTTCACGTAGCTGAGTTCACCAGTGTCTAGACATAGATGTAGAAGAATTTGTTTGGAAAGTAATAAGCCCCTTTGACATCTCTTCATCTGCAAAGAATTCTCGACGCGAAAACACAGAGACAAAGGGCTGAGGAAAATAAAAGGAGTTTATCTCTTATAATAAAGTGATCCTGTTTTTAAAAGAGATAGAAGTATTTGTGAAATGCTTTGTTTAACATGTTGTATGGATAGAAAGATTTATAAATAAAAGAGATTTATAAATGGTATTTTATGAATAAAAGAATAGATTTATAAATAATATTTTATAGAAATGAGTTTTATAAATAGAAAAGAGTTTTATAAATAATTTGGGAGATTTATAAAATAAGTTTTACAAATTAATTTGGAGATTTATAAAAGAACTTATAAATATGTAATGGTTTTATAAAAAGGGAATTTTATAAAAGAAATGAGATTTGATTTTTGATAAAGTGGTTTAGGTTTACGCTAACAATGTTTTAAATGACATTTGTTTTGGTCGGGTTAAATATTAGTTTAGGAAATTGGAAAATGTTTTCTAAGTATTGGAAGTGAAATGGTTCGCAGATATGCTTATACCATTAAGATAAGTATATGAATATTTTTCAAATATCTTTGAGGTGATTTTAATTAAGGAAAACATTAATTAAATAGGCTTAGTGGCTACTTCTGTATTTAACCATGCTTGGTTTCTTATAAATTAAACCTTTGGTTTGATTGATTTTTTATTTGATAATTAAATAACCGACTACCATATCTTGACCAAACATAACTTTGGGAATATCTATAAGAAACGCATGATTTATATGGTACTGCTATCTTCGGTGATGCTATACTATATATGTAAACCCATTGTGTTCTTCTAAGGTAAATGATAAGGAAATCCATTTGCTTAAATACTTAGGGGGTGATCACCGCTCTTATGTATTGCTTGTTTATTTCCAAAACAAACGGAATTGAGTTTATCGAAATCCATGGATTGGTTTTCGAGTGACTGGTAAGCGTGGGAGTGTACTTATATAAGATGACTAAAAACCATAACCTCTTCAAAACCGTATGCACATTCTATGCTTTGAAAGAGGTTCAAGATTGGTTCTAGATTATGGAATCGAAGATGGAGTTCTTCGAAGTACAGGAGCTACTTGCTACTAATCCTAAGGATGTAGTAGAAGTTGTGTTTTTGGTTTGTTCATATCCTGAACAACTTGTACGGATGAATGCTGGCATTGCATTATTGCTTGGAGGGCAGTGTTAACATTCTATGTGGGATTTTTTAAGAGAGGAAAAGGCTAAAAGTATAGCCTCACAAGCTTCACTACTCGAAATAACTAAAATCAAGTGATGCCCATAGAGCTATGTGCTCAGCTACCATTAGGAGCATCATTCCTCATTCTAGAATCGAGACTTGCGGATTTGATATGCGCATGGGGAAATCAGAGTGCAATATTTACAGCCTTGGTGCCCAAAGGAAGAATGTAATATGGTATGCCATTTTAAAGGGGCAGTTGGCTCTTTGTTTGTGGGGTGTACAATGGTAGGTGGTGCCCAGGTGCCTTATCGTGTTGGAATCCAATCTTCAATACGTGCCTTACGATTTTAGCTATAGAACTAGCACCGTTGAATGTAATTATGGGTAACCATTCCAAATATATTATATTTTTATTTAAACCATAAACATTATTATAATATCAGAAGATTTCCTATAAATGATTTGGTTATTGTATGGAAAATCCATCTGTGTTTAAGTGTGACGTGGACTTATGAGATACCATTACTTTTATAATATTAAAAATTCATTTGATTGTGTTTCTCGTGCTGGTTTACCAGACTGATCTGGACGTTTTTTTTTCTTATAATGCTCAAGTCGGTCCAACTATATTTTCAAATTTAGTTATGGATGCTATGGAGCTTCAGGAGATGAGTTGGATGCCTTCGAGAAGTATTTACGTATCATTATTTCCACTGTATTTGTTGTGTTGTATTTATCAGCATTTGTGAGGACATGTTATAACTGTCGAGGCTGATGATAGGTTAGTATTACTTTGATTATTGTATGTATTAAAAACTTTTCTCTTGTAAAATCATTTTTATATTGTATATTATTCGTCACATTGTGAGATTCTGTTCTGTCTTTTTCTTCTTTCACCCTAACAAAATGTCTTTTCGACACTCGAATGTTCATGTTAGGAACTGCAGATAGTTGTTTTGATGACAACCTTTGTAACTTATTTTATCATAACTTATAAACTAACACTATTGTCTGGATATATATATATATATATATATATATATATATATATATATATATGAATGTTATTATGCAGGATATATATAAGGCAAGTACTGATTATTGAAGACTGTACAGTATAAAGATCAAGAATGAACAAATCAAGTTTGAAGACTCATGAGTATCAAGATCAAGACTTTAAAATAAGTGTCTAATTTTGGTTAAAACTTCATAATAGTACGGAAATCTTCATTAAAAATTTCATTTGGGAAGGAACCCATTTATACCTTCTTAGTGGCTTACAAACCCATGATAAGTAGCTTACAAACCTACCACAAGCGGCTTACAAGCCCATGAACATCCTGGTTTTATACAAGTTCTCAATTCCTGATGTGATGAGATATTCTATAGGAAGAAGCTTGCAAAACTACTTCAATATGATTTTTCAAATGATTTTCTAAACTGCTTTTCAAAATTTTTTAGCCTTAAAAATTATCTTTTCTAATGATTTTTAAAAAGATGTTCGGGCCTTAAAATATTCTTTGCTTTTGTTTTAAACAATCTCTTGTTCTAAACTTCGTTTCTTTTTAAAACTATCCTCTGATTTTTAAATATTCTTTATAATATAATATATACTTGAGATTTAAAATCAAATTTATATATACATTCTAGAAATGTATTTTTCTACTCTTCTTCATTTTTAAACAAAGGAAAATTAGTTTATTTTACTCTAGAATCATTTTATCTCGTTTTCCTTTCAATACCATTTTCAAAAAAAAATTACATTATTTTTAACTAACGGATGTCGACATCATGGGATACCCCATGTCGTCATGGTGGCCGTTGAATTCAAAAGTTTCAATTTTCAAAAGAAGTATCTATTCGTTTAAATCTCTTCACGAATGGCTATGACCATTGGTGGTCTATAAATAGTCTTCACAAGTGATTTTTTTAAAAAAATTCTTTTTTTCTTAACTCCTTCTCCACAAATCCATATTCTAAAATTATCTCATTTTTGTTTGGTTCTCTGCTCTCTCTTGAAGATCAAAGTGCTATTCAGAGTTATAGGATCAATTTTAATCAAAAGTTTATCGAGTCTCTCTATAAGGTGTGGTTGTGCCTGGAAATCAATTCGGCGATCTTGTGTCCCATAAATCAAGAGAGTTTGCCCCGAACTCGAGAGACATGAGGGTACCTCAAGGCCTTTAGAAATTGAGGATTATAATCTCGGCACTGGTATAATAAAAATCTATATGAGGTGTTTTCCTTGGTACAGGACTGGATGTAGGGTAATTCCAAACCAGTATAAAATCCTCCTTTTGCTGCTTTTTATTTACTTTCTGCATCGGTGTTTGATTCTGTGATTGTTCTATGATTAAGTTCTACAATTGTTTATATCATAATTTTTAAATTAGTCCACATAAGTCTTAGAATCCATTAAACAATATTCACCCCCCTCTAGTGTTAAATTAGCCTTAAAATCCTTAATCCGCACTCCCTTTTAATTGGTATTAAAGCATAGATTTTTATAGTTTTCATAGTCTGAAACTTGAAAAGTTAAAAATGAAATTTTTAGGAAATTTGTATACTAGTTTGAATTTATGCATTTCATCAAAGTATCATAAGTCTGCATAAGGGTTTTATGAAAAATCAAGTTAACTACCGAATTTGTTTGTTATGTAAGAACAAACATGTTACATGGCTTTTAAAGAATCAACAACCAATTGACAAACTATCCAAATTGAGAAAGATAAATGGATACTTGATAGTGGCTATTCAAGGCATATGACTGGAAATCTCGAGATACTCAATGACATCATATATCAAGATCGTGGATTGGTTAACTTTGGAGATAGTAAAAAGGATATGTGATTGGCATCGGCAATGTCGGTAATTCTAAAACTCCTCTTATTTCTAATATTTTGCTAGTTAGGAACTTAAAACATAATTTGCTTAGTATAAGTCAACTATGTGATAAAGGATTTAAAATTAAACCTGAAAAAGATAAGTGTCACATCGAAGATAATAAGTCAAATATTATCTTTGAAGGAATTAGGAAGAAAAACATTTACATCCTTAGTATGAAAGTTTCAAATGATAACTTATGTCTTTTGGCTAATACAAGTGACCCTTGAATTTGGCATAAAAGATTTGGTCATTTAAATTTCAAACTGTTATCTGGGTTATCAAAACTTGAGTTTGTAAGAGGTCTTCCCAAGTTAAACTTTAAAATAGATAGTATATGTGATGCTTGCCAATTAGTAAAACTTAAGAAAAGTTCATTTAAATTAAAAGATATAATTTCTACTTCTAAACCTCTAGAATTACTTCATTTAGATTATTTGGTCCATCTCAAGTTCAATCAATTAATCACAGTAAACATGTTTTTGTAATTGTAGATGATTATTCTAGATATACTTGGACAATTTTTCTTAAACTTAAAAGTGATGCTTTTGAATTATTTAAAAAAATTGCTAAAAGAATTCAAAATCAACTTTCTTTAAAATAAAAACTATTCGTAGTGATCACAGTGGAGAATTTGAAAATGAAAATTTTGATAATTTCTGTAACCAAAAAGGAATTACTCATAATTTTTGTTTTCCAAGAACTTCACAATAAAACGGAGTGGTAGAACGTAAGAATAGAATGATTCAAGAGTGTGCTAGAACAACGCTTTCTAATAGTAACTTATCTACAACTTTTGGACTGAAGCAGTCGCTACAGCTTGTTATATATTAAATAGGATTTTAATTGGACCATTAACTAATAAAACATCATATGAATTACTTTACAATAAGAAATCCATAGTAGCTTATTTTAAAGTTTTTGGCAGTAAGTGTTTTATTCTTAATACAAAAGATAATTTAGATAAATTTGAACCCAAATCTAACAAAAGCATCTTCATCGGATATTCTAATAGAAGTAAAACATTTAGAGTTTATAATTTAAGAACTAACACTATTGAAGAAACAATGCATATATCTTTTGGTGAAAATTTTAAAAATACTATACAAATAGAAGATGAAGAAGATTTTGTAACTTTAAATAATGAACCTACTTGTGAAATCATCCAAACTAATAAAATAATTAGGCTATTAAAAGATCATCCTGTAGAAAATATACTAGGAAATACTGAATCTATAGTTTAAACAAGAAATCAACTAAATAATACGAGTAATGTAGCTTTTATATCAACTATTAAACCTAAAAATCCAAAGGAAGCATCATCTGATGATTCATGGATTCTTGCTATGCAAGAAGAATTGAATCAGTTCACCAGAAATGACGTTTGGGAACTTGTTTCTAGACCCGAGGACTAAAGTATAATTGGAACAAAATGAGCTTATAAAAATAAATAAATGAACTTGGTGAGGTCGTGAGAAATAAAGCTCGTTTAGTCGCGCAAGGTTATTGTCAAGAAGAAGGAATTGATTATGACGAAACCTTTGCACTCGTAGCAAGACTAGAAGCTATCAGGATTCTACTTGCTTTCACAAACTACAATAATTTCAAGTTATGTCAAATGGATATTAAAAGTTCTTTTCTAAATGGTTTTGTAAAAGAAGATGTTTATGTTGAATAACCTCCACTTTTGAAGATAATAAATTTCCAAATCATGTACATAAATTAAAGAAAGATTTATATGGTCTGAAGCAAGCTCCTAGAGCCTAGTATGAAAGACTACGATCTTATTTACTACAATCTGGTTTTGAAATTGATAAAATAGATACAACTCTTTTTATTAAAAGAAACAAAAATTATATTCAATTAGTACAAATATATGTAGATGATATAATATTTTGGATCAACTAATAACATAATGGATAAAGAATTTTCGGATATAATGACTAAAGAATTTGAAATGAGTCATATGGGAGAACTAAGTTTCTTCTTAGGACTTCAAATCAAACAATAAGATAAAGGAATTTTCATTAATCAAGAAAAATATGCTAAGGATTTAATTAATAAATTTGGATTGACCACTTCTAGTAGGAAACCAACTCCAATGACAACTAGTGTAGCTTTAAGTAAAGAAGATGAATCAAAAGATGTTGATCAAAAATTATATAGGGGAACGATTGACTAACTGCTTTATATAACAGCGAGTCATCCTGACATCATGTATAGTGTGTATCTCTGTGCAAGATACCAATCTCAACCTAAAGAAACTAACTTAAAAGCTGTTAAAGAATTTTAAGATATGTAAAACATACTTTAGATTATGGTTTATTTTACCCTAAAAACGATGTATTTGATTTAATTTCATATTATGATGCTTATTATGTTGGTTGTAAATTAGACCGAAAAAGTACAAGTGGAACTTGTCACTTTCTAGGACATTATTTGGTTTCTTGGTTTAGCAAGAAGAAAAACACTGCATCCTTGTCAACAAGTGAATCAAAATATATATCTGCTGCTTTGGCTTGCTCTCAAGTTATATATATATGCTACAAACTTTAAAAGATTTTGGATTAACTATAACTAAATCACCAATTTATTGTGATAATACTAATGCAATAGACCTATCTAAGAATCCAACTCATCATGCTAGAACAAAACATATTGATATTAGACATCATTTTGATAGAGATAATATAAGTAAAGAAGTCATTAACTCTTGAATGTATTAATACTAAAAAACAAATTGCTGATATATTAATCAAACCATTAAATGAACAAAACTTTACTAAATTTAGAAGAGAATTAGGTACATGTTCAGTAAATGAAATAAAAATTATAATAATACAAGTATAGTTAATAATTAATATAAATAAAAATTTCTCAAAAATTGAATCGGGCATTCGACATGACCCATCCCCCTATGTCAACATACAGGTCGAAATTTTCAAAATTTAAGTTTCCCTTTAAAAATTAGTTATTAAGTTATATATTTATATATTTCTACTTTTACTCCTTTTCTCAGTTCTATTCTCTGTAATAAACTTCTAAAACAGTAAATTAATGGCTTCCTCTTCTAATAATGAACTTCTTCACCCACTTCTCCTCGTTTTGGTCCTTTTCAACGTTCCACACACGTATGAGTCATCAAATTACAAGAGAAGATGAAAGATTTGCTTCAAATGATGATGGAAATTCAAGTGAGTCAACTGCGAATGGCTGGAGAACAAGATAGGCAAGGCAAAATCCTTAGGAATTTACAAAACTTCCTTATGGATAACCATGCCAATCCCATTGTCATCGAAGAATCATCACAGGCCATGGATTCTGAAGAAGAAGAGCCTTTAAAAGAACCACAAAAGGATAAAGAAGAAGAACTCCTCTGCTGAATCCGAATGTTCATATGGACGAAGACGATGGCGTGATTTGCGTTGGAGAGGTCCTTTTTTATGCTAATGAGAACTTGGTCGAACAACGTGGACACTTTTGTCTCCACTATCCAAATTGTTCGGTCCATAAATCATCAATAGTTAAGGGTCTTCGTTAAGCCTTTTTTTCGTTTTCTTGATTGCATGTTGGTTTTTTAATTTGTATATACAAGTATTATCTTAATTAATGTTCTTCTAAAAACAATCTTTGGTGTATAAAATCTTGAATTCCACTTAACTTAAAATGTTATATTTCACTCATGCATAGTTATTATTCTTATGTCATATGTTTGTTTATTTCATTTTCTATGAAGTTCAAGGTTTATAAGTTATTTTTTTTTTTGATGACAAAGGGGAAGAAGTTACATAAAATAGTAGGCTTGGAGTAAAAGGGAGTTGTTGGTGTAAGGGGGAGTTATGGTATGATCGAAGTGGTAAGTATATTTTATAAGGTTGTCATCATCAAAAAGGGGGAGATTGTTAGGAACTGGAGATAGTGGTTTTGATGACAACAATCTTTGTAACTTATTTTATCATAACTTATATACTAACACTATTGTCTAGATATATATGAATGTTATTATGTAGGATATATATATAAGGAATGTACTGATTATTGAAGACTGTACAGTATAAAGATCAAGAATGAAGAAATCAAGTTTGAAAACTCATTAGTATCAAGATCAAGGTTTCAAGATAAGTGTCTAGTTTTTGTTAAAACTTCATAATAGCACGGAAATATTCATTCCAAATTTCATTTGGGATGGAACCCATTTCTACCTTCTTAGTGGCTCACAACCCACGGCAAGTAGCTTACAAACCTACACAAGTGGCATACAAACCTACGAACATCCTGGTTTTGTATAAGTTCTCGAGACCTAATGTGATTGGATATTCTGCAGGAAGAAGCTTGCAAAATTACTTCAAAATGGTTTTTCAAATGATTTTCTAAACTTCTTTTCAAAATATTTTAGCCTTAAAAATTATCTTTTCTAATGATTTTCAAAAAGATGTTCAAGCCTTAAAATATTCTTTGTTTTTGTTTTTAAATAAACTCTTGTTTTAAACTTCGTTTATTTTTAAAACTGTCCTCTGATTTTTAAATATTCTTTATAATATATATATACTTGAGATTTAAAATCAAATTTATATATACACTCTAAAAATATGTTTTTCTACTTTTCTTCATTTTAAAACAAAGGAAAATTAGTTTATTTTACTCTAGAATCATTTTATCTTGTTTTCCTTTCAATACCATTTTCAAAAATAAATTTTACATTTTTTTTAGCTTAGGGATGTCGGCATCATGGGATACCCCATGTAGACATGGTGGCCATTGAATTCAAAAGTTTCAATTTTCAAAAGAAGTGCCTATTCGTTTATATCTCTTCACGAATGGCTATGGCCATTGGTGGTCTATAAATAGTCTTCACAAGCGAATATTTTTAGAAAAAAATGTTATTTTCTTCACTCCTTCTTCTCCACAAGTCCATATTCTAAAATTTTCATATTTTTAAGATCGTGCTGAAATTTTGTCGAATTCCTAAGTGAATCAAATTAGAATCTCATTTTTGTTTGATTCTCTGCCCTCTCTCGAAGATCAAAGTGCTATTCAGAGTTGTAGGATCAATTTGTAATCAAAAGTTTATCGAGTCTCTCTATAAGGTATAATTGTGCCTGAAAATCAATTGGGTGATCTTGTGTCCCGTAAGTCAAGAGAGTTTGCCCCAGACTCGAGAGACAGGAGAGTACCTCAAGGCCTTTAGAAATTGAGGATTGTAATCCCGACATTGGTATAATTAAAATCTATATGAGGTGTTTGCCTTGGTATAGGACTGGATGTAGGGTAACTCCAAACCAGTATAAAATTCGGCGTGTTCTTTCCTTTTACTGTTTTTTATTTACTTTCTACATCTGTGTTTGATTCTGTGATTGTTCTATGATTAAGTTCTACATTTATTTATATCATAATTTAAGTCTTAGAATCCATTAAACACTATTCACCCCTCCTCTAGTATTAAATTGGCCTTAAGATCCTTAATCCGCACTCCCTTTCAGTTCAACATCTGAATACCATGGATTCTTTAAATCTTTTGAACTTCAACATATACATATATAAAGATATAAAGTTTGTAATGTTTTAAATCAAAATCAAGCATAGAATAGTGAAAGCTTAAGAATCGATCATCAAATATCCAAAATACCAATCTAATCTTTAGATTTGAAATGAACAGCAAAGAATCATAAATTTCCAAGCACCAAAATGATGAATCTATGATCTCCTTTGCTAATTACCCTTTTAATGATGATTTTTGCTACGATTGGTATGGAAAAAAGAGCTTTTTGATGAAATTAGACCTAATGGAGGTTTTGAACTAATTTGGGAAAATGAGAAATGATTTAGGGGCTGTTGCTTCGGCTACTATTGCTACAAATCCCAAGTTGGGCCTTAGGCTTAGCACCTAAACCTCTCTAATTACCCGTTAATTTGTCCAGCAGCAAAAAAAAATTAAAATGACCATATCTCGTAAACAGTAAGTCCTTTTTTCTATTTTGACCACTCTATAGAAAGAGAAATCACAAACTTGATATAACGAAAGTGGTTTCAGACCCTAATTCAATGCCTATAAAAGGTTATAGGCCTTACAAGAATTCTGGATCCATAATGTCCGACAAAAATTCTATAGTTGGAAAATGTCCATGGTAATCATTTCCTAAAGTTTTAGAGTCATATGTCCACATGTGAATTAAATAAAATATTTTATGATTCTTTAATATGTAAAATATTAGTTGTTACAAACTCCATCTGCTACTCTTCGTTAGGGGCGGGCATAAACCTCACTGCCAGATGAAAACCGTATACCCCGAACAGATGAAAAGGTGTGAAAAATCGCTTTGCATTATCCATCTAAATCGAATATTCAAAACTAACGTGATCCATTTCATTATGTTTCCGTTGCGGTTTGAAGGGTTAAACCACTGTAATAAACTAGACCGAGTAACTTTAGGAAAATTATTTCAAGAAAATAATGCTAACATAATTTTTTTAGCACCCTTTTAAAACTGTATAATTAGGACTGGCGATTAGAACCGAGAACCGCTAAACCGAACTGAAGTGGACCAAAAAGACCCAAACCCGAACCAAAGCCGATGGGTTTTAGGTCGGGTCAACGTGATAAAAAATACAATAAAGGCCGATCATACACGACCCGACTCGAAAGACCCAATCCAAAAACATCAAAATGTATGCATTTTTAGTATTATTACCCAACTGGACCCAAACCGATCCTATCTGAACCGAAGCTCGGTTCAGGTAGGGTCTAGGTTTTGAAATTTATACTTTGGACCAAACAATACCCAACCCGCCAAGAACCTAGACCCATAGGGTCGGGTCCGGGTTCATCGGGTCGAGTCTAATTGCTACCCCTATGTGTAATTAACTTTATAAAATTCACCAAGACAACGCAACCCACTTACCTTAAAACCTAACCATTTTATTTTATTTTTTATTTGCATCTACTCGCCACTCTTTCTCGTTCATTCTATTTTACAGCAGCCACCATAAATCTTCCCTCTTACTCCTTGAACTAAAAAAAGATCGCTACTTCATGCCATATCCTTTTTATTATGCTTATTTACTAATCTTAGATTTCATCTTCTTCTTCATGTATAGATACGGTAAATTTAAGTCAGTTTTTGAGTTACCAGTTCTGTAACTTATTATATATTTTGTTAAACTTCATTTTTTTTCTTTTATATTTGCTTTTAATTTTGCAAATTTGGAGAATAGATATGTTTCATGTTTTCTACTAATCACAATTTGCTATTTTGTGTTGATCAGAACATTAAAGAAATTTTTTTCCTTCTTTTAGTCATGATATCATATTACAAATTTTCAAACATCGTTTTTACATTCGTTGTAAACTGCTTCCTATACGGGTCAATTACCATGGTGTATTTTTTGTTATTAATTTAAACTCGTGAAGATGATTTATTGATGTTTTTCTAAAGTGTGTGTTTTTACCCCTAAACTCATTTTGAAAATTAGCAAAGTTTGACAATCTATAAACTCTAGCAATACTGTGTGATTTTATTCCTACAAGTATAGTAACATGATGATTTACTAATGTATTTCTAACTTTAGCCTTAAAAAACACCACTTTCTATGAATTCTTAATTTTTGCATCCACATATAAGGTCATATGCCTTTGTTGCATTACGTTTTACCTTATGCAAACCCTTGCTTTAAAACATGATATAAGGTCATGTGCCTCTGTTTCATTACTTTCACCTTTACTAAAGTTTAATCTTTGAGTTTATGCTTTAAGTTCCATTGAATATGGTAATTGATGCTTCTATTTGTCCCTTTTTGTATCAAACAATGATATAATTAAACTATTTTTAATTTAATGGTATGTGTTAATCATGTAAGTCTTGTTTTGTGTAGAGTATGGAAGGAGTACATGATTCACTGATAAGAATTGCTTCTACGACAAATGCATCATCTTTGGAGATATCATTATAAAACCATACTGGAATTGAAGTTTAACCTACCACTGTAGCTCCACTTCCACCTATCAATAATAGAAGGAACATGTCAAAATTTTGGAATCACTTTTAAAAGATCAAAAAATCAGATGGCATATATATTTCTCTCACTCAAATAAAGTGGAACTATTGCCCAAAAGTCTATCTGTCTAATGCAAAGGTTGGGACGTTTTCCATGAGGATGCACATGCATTGTCACTGTAAAAAGTGTCCTGTTTATTTGGCTAATAAACATCAATTTTTATAATCTTTTGATTCACTAGAAAATGGTGCAAAAGTTGTATGTGTTGAGTATAATAAGGATAGTAGAAAAATTTATTATGTTAGAATGATAATTCAAGATGAGCTTCCTCTTAGTTTTATGGAGTGGCAAGGATACATTGATTTCATGAGAGTAACATAGCCCAAGTTTAGTCCGCCATCTTGTAGGACAATTGCCAGAGGGATTTTGGAATTACATTTAGAGGAGAAAATAATCTTAAATGTGCTTTGATATATTAATCACAACATGTTTCTTTAACCATCGATACTTAGAGACCAATACTAAATGTCAATTATATGGCTTAGACATCAATGCAAAATGTCAATTATATGGTTTTTACTGCTTGTTTTATTGGTGATAATTGGACACTACATAAAAGAATCCTCACTTTTCTTGTCATTGCAAATCATAAGGGTAAAACCATTAGAATTTAATGGAAAATTGTTTAACCGATTAGGGAATTGAAAATGTTTTATAATTGTAGTAGATAATGTTAATGCAAATCAAGTAGTCATTGATTATATGTGAGACAACATTGGAAATTGGAAAAATCTAGTGTTGAATGGTTCTTTTTTAAAATGAGTTGTTGTGGTCATATACTTAATTTAATTATAAAAGATGGTATCAATGAGCTTGATAGTGTTATAGAATGGATTCGTAATTGTGTAAAATATGCATGGTCATCCCCATTTAGGATAGCCGAATTTAGAAGTTATGTGGCTCAACTGAAGATTGAGCATAAAGATGGAACAGTTCTATTAGATGTTTGCATTAGGTGGAACTCAACATATTTTATGTTAGATATTGCTTTGAAGTATACAAATGCATTTTTAAGGTTAAAAGATGAAGACAGTCAATTTGAGGTATATTTTCAAGAAAAAATTGACGGAAAAAAAGAGAAGGGCCTTCGAAAAATGATGACTAGGATATAGAGACACGTTTAGTAAAATTTCTAAAAATCTTTTATGATGCAACATTAAATTTTAGTGGGACCAAATTTGCTACCACAAACGAGCCACTACTATGATGTCCACTATCATAAGTGAATTAGATAAATTTATACAAAGTGGTGATTCTTTGTTAATGAGCAATGGAAATTCAATGAAAAATAAATTCGATAAATATTGGTTGAAGCTTCATGATATGAATAAGATTCTTATTATTGTTGTGGTTCTTGATCCAAGATACAAGATGCTTGCCTCAAGGATTTTTTTCCATGCATTGAACCTAATCCTGTAAGGTAAAGTTGACGGTTGATGAAATTAAATCAATGTTATTTTACTTGTATTATAAGAATTGTGACCTTGATCATATGGGTGGGCAAGCATCATTGGATGCCACAATGCCAAAGATAGATTGTATTCCTATTGTATAATATGAAGAAGATGGTCATGCAGCTAACATGTAACAATTTATGATACCAAGACAAGAAAGAGATGTGGTTGAGATCAAGAATAAGATTGATAAGTACTTGGTTCACGCTTTTGAAGATCCTTCAAATAAAAATTTTAAGCTACTTAAGTGGTGGAAAGAGAATACTATCTGTTGTCATTTATAATACAAGTTGTGAATTAAATAATATTATACTTTGTAATTTATGTAATCTTACTTATTTACAACATAAATAAATGAATTATGGTTTCTTTCAATTGATTATCCAATTCTATCAAAGATACCTAAAGATTTATTTGTCGTTCCTGCTTCGACAATCACATTTGGAACTTCTTTTAATCTTGGCGCTCGAGGTGTTGATCCATTCAGAACATCATTAACCCTAACAATGGTTGAAGCATTAACGTGTGCAAATGATTGGTTAAAAATAGTTGGATTTTCACTTTATAAGGAACTTGCAAAAGATGAGATTGAGCTTTATGAGGAACTAGAGAACAAGGAAAAAGGTAATTCTTAAGATTTTTAGTTCCTAGCATTTTATTCATATTAGAGTTGACGTGTTCTAGTTGAGATTTCATGTTTAAAAAGTATGATCCTTTGTTTTAATAAAAGCTATTAGAATGAGAATGTTTTTCTCAATAGTAACAAACGATTGAAATTGAAACTGCCATTTACTTATGTTTGATACATCCTAAGTAAATAATGCCGCATAATCAATGCTTCATATCTATATAGCCACTACTTAATTATTATGTATGATTAAATCTCTACACCATGATTCACATGCTATTAGATATAAAAAATAGTACTATAGTTAGATTCATTTATTTTGTTTCATATTTGGTATATTATGCATCTTACCTATTTTGTAGATGGTTATTGAATTGCATAATGATGTCACATATGTTTTGTGATATTATACAAATTACTTTTGAGGTATCTAGGTTTATTTTACAATCATTTATCTATTATATATATGAATGTATATCGGCCTTTTGTTTTTAATGTGAAGGCAATGCTGATATGGAAAAATGATAATGCAACTAGGAATATTTTGCTAACCCTTACTGGGTATACCTATATGAAAACTTTATGCAAGGTTTTGAAATTAGGTGATTCATGAAAGTAAAATATGAAGTATTAATACTTGAAATTTATGCAGTTAAGTAGTGAACTATTATGTAATTTAGGGTGTAAATAAATTGTATGCTCGAAGAAGCACATATATGTATTAAAAAATCAATGCGTATGATAATTGAATATTTTGGAATTACCTATCAATTGGTTTAGTAAACGTTAAATTGTACAAAGATATATATTCCAAAATCAAACCAAGACAGACAGAAAGCATACTTATATGCTTTTAACCGAAATGAAACTGGACCATATTAAAATATAACGTCACAGTCTTCATTTTTGGTTAAATGTTTGTTAATGTTCGAAATCAATTTGTGCTTCAAACCAGACCAAAAAGACCCATATCCACCCCTACTCTTTGCCTTTCCAAGCTTTTCGATTTCCAGCTTCATGCTCGAACACTTCTTCTCCAACAGCATTATACCCACTCTCATTTCATCCACGTTTTCCAACATGTTATTATATATACGATAAATATATATTAAATTACCCCATTTGAAAATAACCAAGACTATTTGTAGAATATATTTACTAGTGTAAGAGTCAATGGACGATTAAACGAAAGCTTACTACTTCAAATAGTAAATATTATGTGTTTTCAAACTAAAATAAAAGGAAAAGGAAATTTATTTTTGATACTTTTAGTATAGTACTCAAGGTATACATGAGTTCAATGTTGAAATAACATATTGAGTTCTATGTTGAAATAACAAGATGAGACCTAGAGGACACTACTTAAGATTTGAACATTTTGACAAGGCAACTAGCTTACCTATCAATAATTATGAGTATTTTCCCCTAAATATTTTGAAATGGTAGGAAATCTACTTCAATATATAACTAGTACAAACAAAAATGTCAGGTGCATCTCAAAGTAAGAATGTAGCCAAAAGATTCAAGAAAAAAGTTGCGATCTTGCCAATTTAGTGGTTAACTTGGGCTTATTGTTGCTACGGTTGTTGTGCAACGGGTTTTCACTTTTCTCTTTCCATTCAAAACTTCAAATATGGTAGCTAAATCATTCATCATCCCAAAAAGATGCACATCAGTGAGGATCTTCTTAGTTTCTTCCTTGGTGACACATTGAAAATGGGGAGCAAAGAACCCTCTCCTGTATAATAATCCTTCCAAGATGACAAACTATGGTACTTTCACAGGAATTTCCATCGTTCGTTTCTCCTATTCGGGAGAGTTTCCTTTAGTAAAATTCTTTAATTAGAGTCATTCATGTCTCCTACTCTACGTCGGCCTCTAAGATCTAATTTACCTTCATCTGGTCGATGCTCGGGGTGGATAAAACATCCACCAAAACAACTCCCATAAGTTGCACATCCTCATGGCTAGCCAATTCGATTAATGAATCTACTTTCATGTTCTCTTGTCTTGGTGCGTTGTCGTGTAATATTCAACATCGTTCAACAATTCTAGAACCTTTGTCAAGCAAGGGGAAAATCTCGCTCTCTTAGCCTGAAATTCCTTCTTTACTTGACGGACCACTAATTGAGTGTCGTTGAATATGTGTCGTGTTTTGAATTCTAATTATTTTGCTATCTTGAATCCCACGATCAGCATTTCGTATTCAGCTTCATTATTTGTTGTGGAAACTCTAGCTTCAATGTGCATCATATTCGTTCCTCCAGCTTATCAAGATTACTCCCACCCTGTAACTATGTTCGTTAGATGCTTTGTCTATATATAATTTCCATTAGGCAAGATGGACCACTTCTCCATCCCGGATGGTGAACCCGATAATGAAATCAGCCAATGTCTACCTTGTATCGCCCTCCTAGGATTGTATGTTACATCATAATGGCTCAGCTTGATATTTCACTTCAATAATCTCCCTAAAGTCTCGGGTCAATGCAACACTTGCCTTGAAGGCTGATTAATCGGTTCTTTTATTAGGTCAGCTTGGAGGTATGACCATAACATCCTCGAAGCAATCAGGTAGTACGCTAGCTTATCTAACTTTGGATAGTTCTTCTTTGCTCCAGTGAACTACTTGTTGATATAATACACGGGCCTTTGAATTCTGTACTCTATTGAAACCAACGTAGCACTCAGCATATGAGCGGACACTACCAAGTAAACAAATAGATCCCTTCCTTCCATAGGCTTTGATAAGACTAGCGGCGTCTCCTTGTGATAGAGTAAGTCCTGGAAAGCTTTCCAACATTCCTCTATCCAGACAAACTTCGATTTTTCTATTTTGAGGGTATCAAAGAACGACACACACTTATCTATCGCCTTAGAAATGAATCGACCCAGTGCCATGGATTTTTTATTCAAGCTTTGTATTTCCCTCCTTGTTTTTAGGCAATACCATCTTTCAATGCTTTTATATGCTCAGGATTAGCTTCTATACCCCTTGAATTTACTATGAAACCCAAAAACTTGCTTGATGCGACTCCAAAAGAGCATTTTAGTGAGTTAAGTTTCATTCCATACTTTTGAACTATTGGATCTGGGCCAACCCACAGTGGAAGAAATGGGTCGGTTTCAATTTTTTTACCACTTTGGATCTTTATTGGACATATGAAGTCTAAATATACTTAGAACTTTTCAAAGTTTCCTTTAAATAAAATCAATATTTTATTTTATTTCATAATTAAAGGGGCTTTAAATTTAATTCAAATAAATATATAATATGATAAATGTATCAAATACATTCTTATGTTTGAATGATAAGGACAACATATGAGCAACACATAAAAGTATGTAAATAAACATGCAAAAGTTTTAAGAAAGAAACCTTTTATTTCTTTCTGTGAACACAAATAATTAATTAAGGGAAGATGGGGCCGTAAATGTAGAGAGAGAAACCTTTTATTTCTCTCTCTTTAATATATTAATCGACATATTAATGACATTTACAACAAAATTAACACATGCTTTTGTTGTTTAAATTTTATTTTTAAACATTTAAGTAACAGTAACATATGTATATATAAGCTCAAGTTATACTTATACATAATATATTAAAAGGTATTTTACTAATGGACAAAAGTTGACTTATATTAACAAAAGGGCAATTAATGAACTAAGGTAGACATTTATGAAAAAGGAAAGGTAAAGGACTTTCTTCCTTCCTTTACTCATTCAGTCAATATCATTTCAAATCAGTAGTTAAACTCTAAAACATATATGCATATAAAATTAAATTTGACCACTCTTTTATTTTGATATCTAGAATTAACAGATATAAATCAAGTTCCAATTTAGGAATAATTTTAAAGTTAAAACTGCGATTCTACATAAAAGTAAATTTTATGAACCTTGAATTAAAAAACATATTCACACAAATATGTAATTAATTGCAATCTACTTTTAAAATTAAAATAACAAATAAATAAGTGAAGTTTGTGATCCAGCACGAGTTAGAATTAGAAGTTAACAAATTTACACAAAATTCTGATTATGTTTTTTAATTTTAAACAAAAGAATACATTAACAAAAAAAATTCAAACAAAAATAATATAAAATCATATTCAATTCTCGGATGATTTCAAAAAAGGCAACATATGTAATTTATACGAGTTGAAACAAAATAATATCATATAAAAATTGGTTTTAAATAGGAAAAAGGGATCAACTTAGGAACATATAAATTCACAGTAAAATTTCAGACTTGAACTATAAGTATATCATGAACAACTAATTAAACGAGATGTAATATGTCACGGTTCTAATGTTAAGAATATGTCTTAACTTTATTGTTAAAAATATGGACATGTAATCAAATGGAATAGCATAAAATGGATCTGATTATAAACATATATTATTAAAGAAGATGTGGCAAAAAGGGAACTATATCAAGTTAAATAGATAAACTTATATTCAGATGTGATATGCAAGATCTAGTCATATGAATACGAAGATTATAAAAATTAATAAAATAATTTTTTATACCTTAAGATGTAGCCAAAAGAATCCACCTTGAATGGAATATCTTCTCATCTCTTCGAGATCCACATCCAATCCTTGCAAGAGATGTATGAACCACTTTTGTTTTTCTTTATTCGATGTTTTTTATTTGGAGTTGAAAGATTTTGGAAATTTTATTTTGTTTTCTTTCATGAAAGGTTAGGAGGAGAGAAAGTAAAAGAATAAGTTGTTCTAGAAAGGAATTGGTGGATATGTTTTAATTAAAAGAATTAAACGTTTCTTATTCTTTAATTAAAACGTACCTAATTAATTCCTTTGATTACTCCCTCTCTTTTGTCCTTTCCTTCCATGATATGGCTAAAATTACATGCCATCAAATGACATAAAATTTCCATAAGTCACTACATGCAATTATTATTTTGCTTTTTATTTAAATTATATCAATATCGTATATTAATGGGCATAAATATAAGTTTTATAAATGCACTCAAATAAGTACAAACAACTCCCAAACAACAACTAAATTAAACAATAATTAATATTTTTATATAGTAATTAATTTAATCAATTTATAGCATTTTATAAATTAATTAAATCATGTGGGTTTTCGGAGAATTCATCATTACGGTTGTGTGACTCAAAGTTGTAAATTCAGCCAACGATTAATATGGAACAATTAGAATATTAACATTCACATGCCACCTTAGCTAGTGGTGTGACATTTTCGCTGCATTCATCTCTTATATATCTTTTGGTAAGATCCAATTTTACTTATTAAAAGCGGTATCTGGTAGTGTCAACTATTTATACCGATTTTCTTCGTCAAAACTATATCACATTAGGACTTATGCAATTTCGTAATGGTCAAAATTCCAATATTATCCACATTCAACTTTATAGTCCAAACATAAAGTCCATGATTCAATAATAACAATCATTGTTAACCAAAATGCTCTGGCTAGACACTTTGACTTTGAGTTGATTTCAGCTGACTGTGATATTAACCTCATATAACTGAGAAGATGAATTCTCTCTTAAATAGTATTTCACTTCCAATGCTTCTACTCGACCTAACTATAGTCATTCGTTGGATGCCATGCCATGGTTTAAGTATAATCAAAGCGCAACTTTCACATTAAAGATTAAAAATATTTTCAAGTTGAGAGAATTGTGTAAATTAGTCACACCAATATTTTTCGCTTGACCTTAGTTATATTAACAACAAAAAATTATCGAGTGAGTCATTTCATGGTTATCAAATAATTATTAGTACATAACCCAATAACAAACCTGTTTTCCAAGTTGTAATATTAAACTAATTTAATTAAAGCAGAAGTGTTTGAATTCAATTTTTGACAATTATTATTTTTAGAATCAAATTATTATTTAACTAGTCTATTTAATAATGGATTTATAATAAAATTAAATTGGTTAATAAATTCTTTTAAATAATATATAAAAATTCAAATGAAATGTATTAATGTCTAAAAAATATTTTAAAGTGCAAATAATTTGATATACATGAAATGGATGAAAAGAAGGTTTTTGATATTTAGTAAAATCAATTAATCGACGAAGATGAATAATTTTGTTTATATCAGTTCAGTGGATACTTAACTAAATGGAATTGTGTAGTTATCGAATTTTATTGCGTTGAATGAATTGTAAATTAGTTTTGATTAAATGGATATATAATTTTACACAATTCGCTAGACTGCCTTTTGTCAAGGCAGCATACAAGCGGATTTAGCCCAATAGACTTCATGGTTATCAAGGCTGGGATATCATGGATCTGGCTCAAATGGATGCGTGGATAATCAACTACGGATAATAATATAAAGCCGGGATCAAACATAGTTAGTGGATAAACGATGCAGGGTGCTTGGAAGGTGGATATTGGCTTGAATAAAGAAGGATCGTCATAAGATGATTTGATGTAATGAGGATCGGCACAGGAGGGTTCAACATGATGATGGGTCAGCATATGGATGGATCGACATGGGGGGTTCGACATGGTTTGGCTCTTAGGATGGGTAGATGTGCTCTAGTGTATATGTATAGGGATTGGCATAGTTTGGAGTGGCGTAGTAGAGGTCAGCAAGAAAGGGATCGACAAGGCATGAAGCAACATAATAGGAATCAGTATGGGAAGGATCGGTATAGCATTCAAGGTAGAGAGGGATCGGCATTGTTAGGAAATCGAATCTATGGTTTCGATGACAACAACTATACAATGGAAATCGAATGTACATATATATTTCTATTTGTAGGTACTTGCTAGAGTAACATCACTAGAAAGACAAGAACAATGCTCAAAGAACATTACAAGAGACTACAAGTCGATAGGATCAATGAAGCAACAAGACATATGCACAAAGTAAACATGCACAGTTTTCAGATGTCTGGGTGCACTAGCCAAACGTTTGGAGAAATCCTCTGGAATAACAAAGCAGACAGGTTCAGACGCTGGTTGATGCACTCAGACATCTGAAATACTACCATATACAAAAAATATATGGAGCCATACGTCTGAAACAAACACGAGACGTTTGAAAAATCTCTCTGACTATCAATTTTAAAACTCAACCAAATTCAGACATCTACCAAATCAAACCAGACGTCTAACTCTATAAACTGTGTCAAACTTAGGTTAAATCAGACGTTTGAGTTACATTCTAGACGTCTGAAATTCAATCGACGCTCTTATACGCCAGATAACGACTATTTCTTTTATTCCTTCTTACCTTGTTTCATTTTATCCTTCGATCGATAACGATTTTTTGCCAAATTTTCTTCCTCCTTCAAACTTAAACGAATTCAATGCCTCCTAGAACTAAAAACCCTAAGATATCCAAAAGAAAACAAGACCAACCAACTTCCTCAACCCTCAAGTTTGCTCAGATGATCAAATCGAACGATGGGTGAATTGAGCACCATACTCACTCAAGAGATATGAGGATATACAGAAGAAGAAACTTCACACAGGTCCATTTATAACTTGCTCAAGTTTCCAATGTACGATTTGGATGAAATGTGTGAGAATGCTGGTTTAGAAACATTGATATCTTTCACTCCCAATAACATCCAAATCGTTCAGTTGGCTATTTTTCTTTTCTACGCAAATATGGATATCACGGTGGTATGGAACACTGAAAATGAAGATAATTGGCTATGGTCTAGCGTTTATGGCAACATGATTAGACTCACCTCGAGAATAATAGGCATAACTCTCGGATGTTCCGACACGGGCGAAGATTTGCATAATATTCTCGATATGCGTTTCAAACCAAGGAACAATATTACACATCAAATATGGGAGGATGAAATGCCTAAATTTGCATCCAAATATCTACGACCAAAGGCAAAAATTCTTACCCGAATGATCATCAACACTATCATTCCTCGTCTAGGAAGTCATAAGCAGATAACGGAGTTAGAACACAAAGCATCATATGCTCTATTCAGCGGAACAAGGGTGAATTAGGCCAAATTTATATTTGACGAGCTCAAACATTTTTGGAATCGATCACGGCCATCTATTATCTACCCCACATTCATCATGAGACTTCTACATGCTCACGACATCCCCTCGTACTCATCCACTTTTGAAGAAATTTCTCCAAAATATGCTTCCACGAAGTTTTTCTCACTAATGCACCTGTCGGAAATTCCTCTGAAATTTATATCTTTTGAAGATTGGACGTACAATCACCAAGCTAGAAAAGTTGGCCCTCCACCTCAACCACTCCATGAACGTCACAAGAGGAGGAATAATATTGTGGGACCACTCCTCATCCTCCTGCACATTTGATTATACGAGCCAGGATGAGATTTTGAAAACTCGAAAGAGACAAATACAAATGAAAGCATTCAAGATCTCACTCTTCAAAATCAACATATCTTATCTCGTAATCAAAAAGTTATGGCTAAGCGTATTGACAGCTTTGAAACATCTTTTGCCATACGCCTAGCAATAGTTGAAACATCACTTTCAACTGTATTAGCGGTTCTTAGAGAGGTTCTTCAAAGGGTTCATGGTCCGACACCCCCTACCGAGGCCAAACCCAGTACCTTCTCCTCCTTCGAAACATTTAAAACTTTTTGAGGAGAATGAACCTCTAAAATAAGCTCCGACATCTCCTACAGAGCAACCTAGCTCTTCCCAAAAAGAAGATAAAGAAGATGATAAAGAAAAAGCTTCCCCAAAAGACTCATAGATTTTTAGGATTTCATCTTCTGTACAATTGAAAAAATCTATGTACTCAATGATATTTATTAGTGAAATTCTCTTTTGGTGTGTTATCTCTGTATATATCTTTGACGGTTGGTTAATATTTTAACATTAAAAAGTTTGATACAGAGAAATAAAAATATATATAAATTGTAAGCAAGGGGAGATTTATAAATTATATATAAGTACATTATATAGTTGTCATCATCAAAACGGGGGAGATTGTTAGGAAATCAAATCTACGGTTTCGATAACAACAAGTATACAATGGAAATCGAATGTGCATATATATATTTCTATTTATAGGTACTTGCTAGAGTAACATTACTAGAAAGACAAGAACAAGGCTCAAAGAACACTACAAGAGACTATAAGTCGATAGGATCAATGAAGCAACAAGACAGATGCATAAAGTAAACATGCACAGTTTTCAGACGTCTTGGTGCACTAGCCAGACGTCTAGAGAAATCCTCCGAAATAACAAAACAGACAGGATAAGACGTCTAGTTGATGCACTCAGACGTCTGAAAGACTACCGTATACAAAAAATATAGAACCAGACGTTTGAAATAAATACTAGACGTCTGATTTCGAACTCGGAATTTAAAATTCAAATTACAACTGCCATATTTGAATAGACATCTTCGCTTCTCTTCGCTGCAACTCTTCATCGCCATCAAAAGCAACTGTAGAGCACTTGTTAATGGATGCAACTACTAAAGGAATCTCTCTAGAACTATATATAACATCGAGAATCAAAGAGAAGACCTTACCTTATTTACTTGCGCTCTTTACTTACATACTCAGTTATATACCTGATCTCTAGCAATCTATACTTGTATTTCACTCTTCCATATATTCAGATCTCCTCAATCAATACTCTCTAGATATATATTGGAAGCATTTGTACTTAATAGTCAACATCCGTGTTATAGAACACATGCTTGACAAGGACAAGTTACTGTAACCAAGCCTATTACTCCGGGCAAAGTGAGGGTGTTTGATAGTCGAATTTCGAAGGGGAGCTTTGGGACTGGACGTAGGATAGGAGGTCCAAACCAGTATAAAATCCTGGTGTGCTTATTCTATATTTACCTAGATTAATTTTTAGTTGCATCATATATTTTGTCACATATACTTGCATATACACTACACGATCCATCCTATAGACTTTCAAACATATCTTCCAGGCTTGATAGGGAAGCGTTGGTGTACCTTTATATAGAAGGACGGATCAGAATCTCTTCATGGAGAAGATGGATCGACACAGCTCCATGGAAAAAGTGGGGTTGGCATAGGTGATGGAAGGGGTCGGCATGGATGGTCACTAGAGGGATTGGCATATCAGATGGGTAGGTGTACTTCGACTCATAAAAAGGGGGCGGTATACGATTAACATCAAGGGATCAGCAGGTTTTTTCTTTTTGAGAATAGAAGGGATCGACATACATGGAGGGCTCGGTATATATCAGGATCCAAGTACACTCTTGTCAACATTCAATTACTCGAGCAATCTTATTCCAAATTACATGTAACTTGGGGATTAAGTGTATTTTATTACAGGGAATCCATCATAGGACTCGCGCCTCGAAAATCAACCAAGGAAAGGGTCGGTACCGACCCCGCTCCATTGGGATTTCGGCCTGGCGACCCCCTATGATGGGCCCAATTGGGTGCACTGTAGCCGGAGCTTCACCTATAAATACACCAGGCACAGCTCCAGAAGTGGAACCTTCATTCTATTCCTCTTCATCTTCTTCCTAAGGGACACTCTACCATTTTTCATTCTAGAAATTTGGGTTGTAACCGTAATCAAATTTTAGTATAACAAAAAGGATTGTTCTGGAGTAGGAATGGGCCAAAGTTAGCCAAACTACTATAAATCTTATCTCTTTTACTTGCTTTCATTTTAATTTGATTATTGTTCATATTATATTCCCTACAACATATACTATCTGTGATCTGTAACTGGATATTGGTGCTTTCACGTATAATTGGGTGTTTGTGACTACTTTTTATGCAAACATTTTGGTTCTTTCATTGAGAAAGCTTGCACTTAGGGATTTGTAAGTTAAGATCTTGAATTTGGAAGGAAAGCAATGGCTAGGCAATCAACAAAAAGATAGAGAATGGACAGGAGCCATCATGAAGGGAGTTAGGAGGCTTCCTCAGGAGCTAGTCAAACTTCAATCTTCATTACCAGAAAAGAGATGGAAACGATGATGGATACTATGCAGGAGGCGATGTTGAAAAGCTAGGATGAGATGACGTAGAATCTACATCGACAAATTGGACAGGCTGGAGCCAAAGGAGTGGCCAGAATGTAAAATCAACGAGTTGGAGCATTAGGATCTACTGGAGTTGTGGGACAAGGAGTTGAGGCCGCACGAATCGTTGGAAACCAAAACCAAGAACACGGGGATGGAAATAATAGGCAAAGGAATGGAGCATAATAAACGGGGGCTACCCTCCGCACACTAAGAAGGGTCAGCACCGATCCCTCCAGAGGGGTCGGTACCCATCCCCAACAGCTGGGGGCATGCCCCCGGGTCTGGTTGATCGTGATGCCAGAGGACCTGCAATCAATCCTGTGGGGCTAGGTGTCAATCGAAATTTGGATGATCGACCGAAGGAGTACGTGCCAGAATTCCCTCATCGACTCGGGGGCAAGCTTGGGCATGATAATAGGAGACTACCGATGGAAGACAACAGTAGGTTTGTAGTGATGATAAGATGAGCTATGCATGGAGGGTTGGTAAACAAGGATCTTGAGGATGTCAATAGGAGTCCCTTCGCTCCTACTATCAGGCAAGCTAGGAATCCACCATAGTTTAAACTGCCAGCGCTTGATACGTATGATAGAAAAATGGATCCTGCTATTCATCTAACGAGATACATGAGACAACATGGAAGTACGTGAGGCATCGGAGGAATTCATGGCACGGAGCTTCCCTTTGTATTTGACGGATATGGCTGTGCTACGGTTCAGACAATTGGAAAGCGGCTCTATTAGCACATGGATGGGATTGATCGAATGGTTTGTGCGGTAGTTTAGAGTTCATATCTTGAGACCCAAAAATGTGATGTGTTTAACAACACTAAAATAAGGAACCGGAGAGTCCCTGAGAAGTTTTCTAACATGGTTTAATACCACGGCAGCATTAGTTGATCGTCTGGATCCATCTATGGTTTTGATGGCAGCTGTATCTAGAACTGGTGATGGTATGGATTTCAAGGATTCATTGGCACCGAACCCACCTATGGATCTAGGTGAATTTTATCATGAAGCTGAAAGGTTTCTGCGACAGGAAGATGCACGAGCAAACAAACTGAAGGTGAATGCTGTATAAGGTGGAGGATCATCAAGAGATGTGAACAAGAATGATAAAGGCAAACGGAAAATGAATGATGGCACTAGGAGTCCAAAAGGCAATGAGGAGAACCAAAATTCTCTTCTTATACGAACTTGACCGAATCTTTGCAATGGATTTACTTGGATACTCGAAGACGCCTTCATTATCAAAGGCTGGAAAGGAGGGAACCCTACAAACATGAGCGGGCATCACGTAAGCATTGCATATTTCATGGGATGTATAGGCACAATACAAACGACTGTAGGCATTTAAAGGATATCATTAAGGAGCACGTGAGGAAAGGTCAATTACAGGTTGCGGTGGTGGAATACGAGTAGCCACCATCCACCTCAAATGAAAATGGCACTAGGACAAGGCATCATCGCCAATTTGTCATTAGTTGATCGTGATGGCAAGGAATAAGTAGTAAACTCCATAGTAGTATGGCTAAGTCACTCACACATGTACGGGATCGAGGACGGTACCTAAGCATGCACTGTGAAGATGATGAACCGCAGTGCTCGGGTTTGTAAAATTCTATTTCTTCTTATTTGCATTGAATTTTGGTTTATTGCTTGTATGGAATTTTATTTCATGGACTTAGGGATTCTTAACTCTGGATCAATGTAATAAATAATGTCACGATCCAAATTTCAGTGTTCGAAAATCGACACCCGTACTTCACTCGTACATGAATGCTGCAGATTCAACCATTAAAATTTGACTCGTGCCAGAGCTTATAACACATCAAGTACAACACAGTAGAAAAATATGAATAGTACATTTGATATACAACAATTGATATAATATCTGATATAATATGATACAACAGAATGATATAATAGTTATCGATACTATCATAGATACAAGACACCGCGGAAAGAATATCTTCAATAGAATGCATCCCCAAATCCAATGCTCCGATCCAAAGCTAGCTCGAACCACCATCACGTTTCACAAAGATAAGAAAGTGCAGTCGTGATCCAAAGACTGGACTAACTCCAGATAATCTACTAAACCTGACTATCTGAAAAACCCAACTCTAGACTGCCTATGTGGAAAATTGTGGGGACCGAGAGTTTAGGAAAAGAACAATAAAATCCAGGTCAGTCGTGGGACTGGTATGATTAAACGAAAATGATTTTTATCTTTATAACAAACAAAAAAATGAATTTAAAGTTCAAATCCGCAATGCTTTTTGCAAAATGAAACTACCATAAGGCCTCCCGCCACACACACAATGCAAACGCAGAATTGGAGGAGATTTCTCCTTATGATAGTCAAACATGCTTAATACGTGAAATCTTTTAATATTAATATTATTAGTGCATAGTGCAGAAAACATTTCGAAAGTATAATATTAATCTTAGCCAGCATACAACCATTATCGTATGCCTACTATAGCTACCATGTTCAATAGTAGGTTACCGCCACATTCCATGGCAGGTTATACAACTAAAACCGTACAGGGCGCGTATTGTTTTGTTTGGATTTCCCAACAAATGGTCAGGCTAAGGAACTTCCTATTGCCACATGGGAACGCCTCTGGAGGGATGCCCCGAGAAACTACCCGGATCTCTGCCAACACAAGGCCGGTTACCCCCCTTCCCGGGAAGTAAAACCTAAGATATGCCACCCTCGGTCCTTTGGGACCTTTATACAAGGATCCTCTACACCAACAACATCACACAGTAATAAACATACTACAGTGCCCACATGAGTAAGTATCTGGGCTCCATACCATGATACTACCCTTTTCCAGAAGGAATGGTCACACCCTAGGGGAGCTACCCATGAAACCTTGCCGCATCTTTCCTGTTTCGACCATTACCAGTTTGTGAGGCTCGATGAGGTTTCGTCCACGAAGCTACGCTTTACACGAAAGCCATGCTTGATCAGAAATGATCAAAAAATGATCATCAACACACAGCAGCACTTAGCATGCCATACTACCAATTTGGGAGTATATCGTTGATAACCTTCAACTACATCACCTCTGAGCTCGTACGCCTCAGAGAAGGGTGTTAAGCTAAGAGAATAAATTCTCTGCCACCAACAGATATGTATTTGAAAAGAAATCTGCTTTATATCTCAAAGTGTAATGTCAGACATACAACCGTGCAAGTCTGTTTTGAGTTCGAACAGAACCGAAGGCACTTCTGAAGAAGCCCTTGCAAATCCTTTCGTTCTCGAAAATACCCGGTCTTCACCAACGGTCTTCAAATGCTATCCATATCGATGTATCATTATTAGAAATGGGATATATGACACAAGGTCCTTTCCTAGCTAAACCGAATAATGAGCGCAATATTTAAAACATATGGATAATGGGATTTCGATTAAGTCACAACTTATTATCCAAAACTTTTCTTTCAAATGGTTTAAGCAAATTACCATTTCAAATCTTTTAATTAAAAAGATTTATTTCACAAAGTTCACCCACCTTTCACAAAGATTTATTTACGGCTTTCCAAAACAATTTCCATTTCAAATTGGACTAATTATCTAATCTTTTAATTAAAGGTTTAATTCAAAATTTTCAAATTCCAATTCAAATCTTATATATGGAAGATATACCATTTAAAATCCTCTTTGATTTCAAAACAAGATTTTAATCGTCTTCACAAAGGTTAATTCATAGTTTTTCCAAACTATTTACAATTTCATTTCAAACTTGAAATCTTTTGACACAAATTGGAAATCCTTTCTTTTTATGAAAGCTATTATTATTTGAAACAATTAGTTTTCGTTTTGGGAAAAACTGATTACAATTTACACAGTTAAAGCCATCCAAGTATAGAACTTGGATTTAAATTTCCAAAACGATACTTTTTAAAATGGTTAGAAACCATATAAACACCTTTATAACCTGTATAATTGTTGAATATGCGCTTATATGATTTTTTGTTTGATGATAATAAACATATATATATATATATATATATATATATATATTCGTGTAAATGTATTTGTTAATGTACTATTTTTTTTCACAGATTAAATAAATATTTGCTGAATAAAATTAAATAACACAGAATTTGAATTCAAACAGAAATTTTATTCAAACAAATATTTATTACAATTTTGAATAGTGCAAATTCAAGCTCACACTATACACTATACAATTTTGATTACAATACATCACAATTTCATATTTACATTTAACCTCACTACACATCACTCATTCACTCAATTTGTATTTTATCTTCAACTTCATTCCAGATAGAATCCAGCATCTAAGAAATATGCAAAAATATTCACTAACGTAGTAAAATTGAAAAAGAAATATTTTTGCAATATAAAATAAAATATGGATTTTGAAAATATTATTTGCCTCAGTTATTTGGGTTGTTCGTCGTGATTTAAATTTGAATTCATCACACACGAACAATGTGACCTGCACAGTGTATCACTGTACATGCCACAAGGCCGTGCACACCGATATACACTTGATAATGCTACAAGGACAGGTGAGCACAAGGTCAAACCCAAAATAAAAGGACGGGTTCAACTCAGGTGCAATATAAATAAAATCAAAACACGCGCACAAGGTCAAACCCGAGCTATTTGCTGGATTCAACACAGGGCAGTTGTAAGGCTACAACTTCAAGCATACAAGCAAGATGGTGATCAGTATGCAGCACAGTGAAGTACAAAGCAAGTGCAACAGATGCAGTGAAGCAAAAATATGGCAGAACTCAGCATCAGGTCGAGCACAATGCAAATATAAACTGCAACAACACATTGCATCTATACTGGAAAACAAATGCACCAAGTTCATATGCACATCAAACAACACGAGTGCATAAAGACAGTGAAATAATGACTGGAAGCATAGAACAACTCAACTGTGTATACATGAAGGAGTTGTACCAACACAAATACCACAGTGAGAAACACCTCAGAAATCTACAACTTCAAATAACTCAAGTGAATGTGTATGGTGATGCACCAAGTAAATGCACAGCAAAAATGGAACCAACATGAAACCAAATCAAACTCAGTTCAACAAGACCACAATGCAGTGTACATGAATACAACTACAGGTACAAGGCCAGAATGACCAATGAATGCAACAACCAAATGAAGACTAACCACAACTACATTAAGACTCAGTGGTGAAGCAACAATATCTAGTGATATTGAGCACACATGAAACAAGGCAAGAAATGGTTTAGTGGTTGCTTGGTTGACAGAGGACAAAAAAGTGATTTTGTTGTATGACAGGGTTAAACTTGTGGAGCAGTTTTGAAGTACAGTGATAAAGGAAGTAAACTGTTATTTATATGAGGTTGTGGTCTTGCAGACGTGGGTGGATATGAGAAGTGACTGTTGTTGACAGCACTGTGATATAGTAAGTAGAAGGAGTTGATGGCACTGTGACGATGTGCACTGAACAGAAGCAATGAAAGAAGAAAATTATATGTCAAATTATGATATGAACACAAGTCAGTGCACAACCATGTGACAGTATCAAGTTCGTACCAAATCAAAAAACATCAAGGGGAGGCAATCAATAAATCAATGGCCGGAGTCATGAAACAACAGGAAAAATCAAATAAGGTCGAAAGTACTACCGAAGCCAGCAGAAGCATTAAATTAACGAAATCAAAAATTGGGCAAAGTCAAAGGAAATCAAAGTCGTGTTTCAAATCAAAGTCAACACCGTGATGACCAAGAAATCAAACGAGTTAGATTCGAAGCCTGTGAATCAAGCAATGAAAATATATACGCATATGAACAAGTCGTAAATCATCATCAACATCCATACGGAAATCAAAAGACCAAGCCGAAGTCAAAGTATGAACCAAGTCAAAATCAATACCGTAAGATTCAAGTAAATTGAAGAATTCAGAAATCATCTCAAACATCGAAGCATAATCGAATGGCCGATCAAACAAAATTGACAAATTCAAATATAGTTGTACGAACGCAAATCTAGGGTTACAAACCCTATATAAACAAATCATCATCGGCAGTCTCAGCATTGAGTTCAAGTACAAAAAACATTAAAGCACAAAAGGATAAAAAACATATCAAAGCCCTCTCGAACTCAATCAATTCGAAGCAGTCGAAGCAAATTAACAGAGACCATCGATTGACTGAAAAAGGACGCCGATTCATATATTCAATCGAGCAATTAGAATCGGCTTCTTCGAATTATACGAAAGCCCTAATTTATTGAAGGAAGAGGAACGAACAAGAAACGCAAGCCGCCATTATCAATTACAAGGGAACGGGCCGCAGTAATATAAAAGAGGAAAAAGGGGTCGGCCCTTTCTTTTGTTTTTAAAAGTTTATAAATTATAAGGCTTTGTTTTAAAATTAGGGTTGTTTAGTTTTAAATTGTTTTTAATTTGTATTTTTCTTTTTTTTAAACCGTTTAAATTTCTAGTCGTGTGACTAGGGGACAAACTACATGGCGTAGTTTGAGAATTCGCAACTCAGAGGCTGAGTTGTGGCAGGATTTTGAGCGTAGAGTTAGGTTTAGTCAATAGCGGGTGTCGCGAGTTTACGTGTGTAAGCGTCCGACTATCTAATTTCTAGTAGAAACCTTGGGGGCAGCACCTAGGCAGGGTTTTGCCGAAGCTGGGTAAATTCTGTGTCGTTTCTATTTCTGCATTTATTATTCTGCTATTATCTGTGCTGCTATTGTTCTGTGATCTGTGTTGAAAGTATTTTATAAGCTTCCGCGATTAATTTTTATAATTTATACTATCACCCTATTCACCCCCCGCTAGGGTGAAATCGATCCTACAATAATCTATTTAGACCAAAATTTCCAAATCATTGAATTCAATTTCAAATATTGAATTCAAATTTAAATCAAATTATTTAAATTTAAAGTTTTATTAAGTTATATAAAATAACTTTTATTTTTGAACTCATTTTCAAAGCTTTCAATTCCAATTCCAAAACTATTTTCGATTCAAGAATTCAATCTTTAAAATTGTTAAAAATATGTGACTTAGCCGATTTCCTTGTGCAATCCATATTTGTGTGTGTATGGTGTAGTTCAGGGGTTTCACATAATGGTGCAACATCATAATCATCACATCACATATTTAAGCACACCGATATTGATAAGCGGTATAGTCTATAATGCTTATCGTTCATTCATAGAATCACAGATAAATAATACAAATTTATCACAGATAAATAAATTACATTCACCACAGATCACACCAAAACAATTCATAGCACAAAGCATAACATATCAGAAATATCAAACAGTTTGACAATCAATGGAATTCAAACATCCATAAGTAAACTCAATTAATTATCTGATTAATTTAAATCAGATAAGTAATCAACCATGGTTAATTAAGGTTAATTAATTCGAAATCATTTGATTAACTGTCCTTTAATCAGTTATTAATTAAATTAATCAATTTTTTAATTATTAAAAAAATTGACCTTTAATTATTCAGTTATCCTGATTTCTTGTATTTAATTCATTAATAAATTAATCAACCCCTAATTAATTACCATTTAATTAATTATTCTTAATTAATTACAATAAGTGATTATCCCTTCATTAATCACTAACTTATCATTAAAAATCTTTAATTAACCATCTCCGTAATTAATTATCATTAACAATTCTAATTACAAATAAATTAGACACTTAATTATTAATTTACCAATTAATTAATTACAAATTGATAAACCCCTAATTAATTACAATTATAAATTAATTAACCAGTCTTTACTTACCATTATAAATTAATCATTCCTAATTGCTTTCTAAAATAACTAATCAATGATAGTAATTATCTTAATTAACATTTAAAAACTTCCTTAAACTTTGAAGACAAATTATTACTAATTTGAAAACTTTAATGCTAATTAACTTTAACACTTATTTTAAATTAACTACTTAACTAGAGTTTTAATTGGATTTTAAAACATTCTAAACTAAAATAATTAAAACTTGTAATAAAGTCTTAACTTAACATTATCAAACATTAATTAAGTCGACTATACTTAAAATTGTTTTAATGAAATATTTGCTTAACCCATTTTTATAATTTTGCAGTTTTTTGAAAACCAACCCGAGAATGCCTCCAGGTTTACTCGAGTAACACTCGATATTTCCTACCCATTTCCCCAAGGTAAATTCTGTTTAAATCCTTATCACTTTATCAAATACTTTAACAACTTAAAGTTGTTAAAACATTTCATTTTTTTATAAAACTGGAATTCAAACTCATTTCAAATTCAGATTTTAGATTTGTTTCAAAGCCTTTGTTTGAAACTTGCTTTACACTTTTAAATTTGGTTTAAGTTTAAAAACTTAAACACCATCAGGTCTGTAAACAGAAACCTGCAAAAAACAATTTACTCGAGCCAAGCAAAAAATGACTTCGAGCTAAGATTTCTTGAGTTCCAGAGATATTTACAAGTTGTTTTAACTAAAATAAATGTTTAAAGCTTAATTCATAAACAAACAAACAATCTTTGTTTGTATTTTAAGTTCAAATAGTGATTAGAACAAAAGATAAGAATTTGTTTTGCAAATCTGGTCTGGGAAAACAAAACAGAGATATCCCAAATTTGTACAGGCAAGCATACATTCACACATTCACATATAACACATGAACAAATTTCTATATACACAACTTAAACATTTTCCAGATATATATGTGCAACCAATTCAGTTCTTAAAAAAAATGTTACTCACAGAGCAAATTTTTTGGACAGAGAGCTGCTTTGTTTTGAAAACTGCAGATTTGTTTTTGCCTTAACCCTGTTTTGTTTTCTTTGTTGAATTCAAATTGAGTTTGGAAAATATAATGATGTTTATATTTTTCTGGAATGTTAAGTTGATGAATGAACTGGAATAATATGGATGTATATATGTAGAGAAAGGTGTTTACAGAGGGGAGGTATTTTCTGGTGTAAGCTTCTTCGTTTTTTTTGCTGTGACTAAAGATATTTTTTAAATAGAGGCTGAGATGATGGAAATAATTGCAATTGTTTCCTTTCTTAGTTACAGCCTATCCTCTTTGTATGTACTTAGATTTTTATTTGTATGTACATAGGTATTGTATTTTGTACGTACTTAGATTTGTTTGTGTGAAGGTATTTTTGTTTTCTTTGTTTTATTATCTTCTTGCATACACTTGTTAAACATCTTATTATTTGAATTACACTTGTTAAATGACTTGTATTTCTCATGAATTAAAAACTTTTAAATAAATTTTTATATCACATGTTCTTATTTTATTCGTACATCTTCTTAATCATTATTATATACACATTATTTAAAAGAAAGTTCTTTTAAAACTAATTACCCATTAAATTAATTTACATAGATAATAATTTCAAACCCAAATCACTTTTCTAAGTCATTTATTTAAATTTAATTTCAAATACAAATTCAATAATTCAAATTCAAATTCTAAAGTCAAATTCAAATTAATTCAAAATTTATTCCAACATTTACATTAACTATTAATTTAAACTTAATTCAAAATTGGGATCGTTACAGATTCCCCCCCTTAAAAAATTTCATCCTCGAAATTTGCAGGCAGAGAAACAACAAAGATATATACACAAAGATGGAGAAATAGTTTTCCAGTTCAAACTGGATATCTATTCTGTATTTCTCTTACCAAATCAGAATATCAACAATAGATACGAGAACAAACTCATTCAATGCTATACAAGATGCTCGGGTCATCAAATCTACGAAATATGCATGGTCATTGGTTAGTCCGAAGAAATAACTAACCACTCGTAGAATATATCGAGACCCAAACAATAGATAAATGGATTTAATCTTCCACAACTCTCAAACACAAGATATGGATTCCAAAATCAAGTCGGGATACCCTAAAGTATATATAACTTGTCCCTCTTCGGACTTGATACTCACAAGAAATTACAATAGAATTTCAAATTTGGTTTAATCGAAATCATTTTATCGATACAATTTATTTAACTTCATATTCAACTTTATATTTAATTTAACGATTTATTTCAAATAGAATATCAAATTCAATGAAGTTACAATCGAAAAGCTGACAGAAATTTAACGAAGAGATTACGAGATAGAAACTCATCTATACGATTCGTAAGGGTCACCATCACACCGAAGCTTCTCCCTCGAACTGCCACAAAGCCAATTAAAGAAATGAAATCAAATCAAAGGAAATTGATAGAGAAAGATTGCTTCCGTTGTTGCAGGGTATTGACCATTCGCAGTGGTACTTCCCTGTCCCTTATCTCGTTCTCTTCTTGCACTCATACTCACTATCAATGGATAGTAAGAGAATTTACTGAGGTGTACAGACGGATATCTTAGGGATACTCATTCTAGGGTATACTTCACCCTATCCCTAATGAGCTACTTAATGTGTTATACTCCTGAGCTAAAGTTTCAACCATCAGCTCTGATACTAAGATGTCACGTTCTAAATTTCAGCATTCGAAAATCGACATCCGTACTTCACCTGTACATGAATGCCGCAGATTCAACCGTTAAAATTTGACTCGTGCCGGAGCTTAAAACACATCAAGTACAACACAGAAGAAGAAAATGAATAGTACATTTGATATACGACAATTGATACAATATCTGATATAATATGATACAATAGAATGATACAATAAATATCGATACTATCAGAGATACAAGACGCATCGGAAAGAATATCTTCAATAGAATGCATCCCTAAATCCAATGCTCCAATCCAAAGCTAGCTCGAACCACCATCACGTTTCACAAAGATAAGAAAGTGCGGTCGTGATCTAAAAACTGGACTAAATCCAGATAATCTACTAAACCTGACTATCTGAAAAACCCAACTCTATACTGCCCGTGTGGAAAATTGTGGGCACCTAGAGTTTAGGAAAAGAACAATAAACTCCAGGTCAGTCGTGGGACTGGTATGAGTAAACGAAAATGGTTTTTATCTTTAAAACAAACAACAAAATGAATTTAAAGTTCAAATCCGCAATGCTTTTTGGAAAATGAAACCACCATAAGGCCTCCCGCCACACGCACAATGCAAACGCAGAATTGGAGGAGATTTCCCCTTATGATAGTCAAACATGCTTAATACGCAAAATCTTTTAATATTACTATTATTAGTGCATAGTGCAGAAAACATTTCGAAAGTATAATATTAATCTTAGCCAGCGTACAACCATTATTGTATGCCTACTATAGCTACCATGTTCAATAGCAGGTTACAGCCACATTCCATGGCAGGTTATACAACTAAAACCATAACAGGGCGCGTATTGTTTTGTTTGGATTTCTCAACAAATGGTCAGGCTAAGGAACTTTCTATTGCCACATGGGAATGCCTCTGGAGGGATGCCCCGAGAACCTACCCGGATCTCTGCCAACACAAGGTCGGTTGCCCCCTTCCCGGGAAGTAAAACCTAAGATATGCCACCCTCGGTCCTTTGGGATCTTTATACGAGGATCCTCTACATCAACAACATCACACAGTAATAAACATACTACAATGCCCACATGAGTAAGTATTTGGGCTCCATACCATGATACTACCCTTTTCCAGAAGGAATGGTCACACCCTAGGGGAGCTACCCCTGAAACCTTGCCGCATCTTTCCTGTTTCGACCATTACCGATTTGTGAGGCTCGATGAGGTTTCGTCCACAAAGCTACACTTTACACGAAAGCCATGCTTTGACCACAAATGATCAACAAATGATCATCAACACACAGCAACACTTAGCATGCCACACTACCAATCCGGGTTCGAACAGAACCGAAGGAACTTCCGAAAAAGCCCTTGCAAAAAATACGGGTATTCACAATCCCGACCGGACTTTCCATCACTTAGGAAATCTCTATACCGGCACGACTCAGTGAAGAGACAATCGACGGGTTATCCTTTCGTTCTCAAAAATACCCGGTCTTCACCACCGGTCTACAAATGCTATCCATATCGACGTATCATTATTCGAAATGGGATATATGACACAAGGTCCTCTCTCGGCTAAACAGAATAATGAGCGCAATATTTAAAACTTATGGATAATGGGATTTCGATTAAATCACAACTTATTATCCAAAACTTTTCTTTCAAATGGTTTAAGCAAATTACCATTTCAGATCTTTTGAATTAAAAAGATTTATTTCACAAAGTTCACCCACCTTTCACAAAGATTTATTTACGGCTTTCCAAAACAATTTCCATTTTAAATTGGATTAATTATCCAATCTTTTAATTAAATATTTAATTCATAATTTTCAAATTCCAATTCAAATCTTATATATGGAAGATATACCATTTAAAATCCTCTTTGATTTCAAAACAAGATTTAATCGTCTTCACAAAGGTTAATTCATAGTTTTTCCAATCTAATTACAATTTCATTCCAAACTTGAAATCTTTCGACACAAATTGGTAATCCTTTATTTTATGAAAGCTATTATTATTTGAAACAATTAGTTTTCGTTTTGGGAAAAACTGATTACAATTTACATAGTTAAAGCCATCCAAGTATAGAACTTGGGTTAAAATTTAAATTTCCAAAACGATACTTTTTAAAATGGTTAGAAACCATATAAACACCTTTATAACCTGTATAATCTATTTAGACCAAAAATTTCCAAATCATTGAATTCAAATTTAAATCAAATTATTTAAATTTAAAGTCTTATTAAGTTATATTAAATAACTTTTATTTTTGAACTTATTTTCAAAGCTTTCAATTCCAATTCCAAAGCTATTTTGGATTCAAGAATTCAATCTTTCAAATTGTTAAAAATATGCGACTTAGCCGATTTTCTCGTGCAATCCATATTTGTGTGTGTATGATGTAGTTCAGGGTTTCACACAATGGTGCAACATCATAAATCATCACATCACATATTTAAGCACACCGATATTGATAAGCGGTATAATCTATAATGCTTATCGTCCATTCACAGATTCGCAGATAAATAGTATAAATTTATCACAGATAAATAAATTACATTCATCACAGATCAAACCAAAACAATTCATAGCATAAAGCATAACATATCAGAAATATCAAACAGTTCGACAATCAATGGAATTCAAACATCTATAAGTAAACTCAATTAATTATCTGATTAATTTAAATCAGATAAGTAATCAATCATGGTTAATTAACATTAATTAATTCCAAATCATTTGATTAATTATCCTTTAATCAGTTATTAATTAAATTAATCAATTTTTTAATTATTAAAAAAATTGACCTTTAATTATTCAATTATCCTTTAATTGATTTCCTGTAATTAATTCATTAATAAATTAATCGATCCCTAATTAATTTCCATTTAATTAATTATTCTTAATTAATTACAATAAGTGATTATCCCTTCATTAATTACTAACTTATCATTAAAAATCTTTAATTAATCATCTCCGTAATTAATTATCATTAACAATTCTATTTACAAATAAATTAGACACTTAATTATTAATTTACCAATTAATTATTTACAAATTGATAAACCTCTAACTAATTACAATTATAAATTAATTAACCAATCTTTACTTACCATTATAAATTAATCATTCTTAATTACTTTCCAAAATAATTAATTAATGATAATAATATCTTAATTAACATTTAAAAACTTCCTTAAACTTTGAAAAAAATTTATTACTAATTTGAAAACTTTAATGCTAATTAACTTTAACACTTATTTTAAATTAACTACTTAATTGGAGTATTAATTGGATTTTAAAACATTCTAAACTAAAATAACTAAAACTTGTAATAAAGTCTTAACTTAACATTATCAAACATTAATTAAGTTGACTATACTTAAAATTGTTTTAAAGAAAAATTTACTTAACCCATTTTTATAATTTTGCAATTTTTTGAAAACCAATCCGAGAATGCCTCCGGGTTTACTCGAGTATTATTCGAGATTTCCTACCCATTTGCCCGAGTTAAATTCTGTTTAAATCCTTAATCACTTTATAAAATACTTTAACAATTTAAAGTTGTTAAAACATTTCATTTTTTATAAAACTTATTTATAAAAACTAGAATTCAAACTCATTTTAAATTCAAATTTTAGATTTGTTTCAAAGCCTTTGTTTTAAACTTGCTTTACACTTTTAAATTTGGTTTAAGTTTAAAAACTTAAACACTGTCAGGTTTGTAAACAAAAACCTGTAAAAAAAACAATTTACTCGAGCCAAGCAAAAAATGACTTCGAGCCAACGTTGGAAATCTTCGAGTAAACACTCGAGTTACTCGAGAAAATCCCGAGTTCACCCTGGTTCATCCCAAACTACCCAAGTTTCCAGATTACCATAAACTAGTGCACAGTGTACGTGCACGACTCCGACGAACCTCTCCAATCGACGTTGCATCGTCGAACAAGTCGACGATACTCCGTGGTCCACTCCCCGACCATCGGAAACTCCATCATCCCCTCGAAATCGAATTCGAGTTAAAACCCAAACCCGGGGAACAGAAGAAGCTGGAACTCCTCCAAAATCTGGAAACACGTCGTTCTCATGACCACGACCACCGAAGAACCTGAAACTCCGGTCATTCACTTGTCAACACTTCCTCTTCCACCTCCCAAAACCACGCAACGCTCGATCAACTCCAGACGACGAACGAGGCCATATACATAACCATGACAAAATTAGGTTTAAAAGCTACAGATGTTCGCCGCCGCCGCCACGTTCATCTGCTTACCACCATAGTATTTTTCCTGCAACCCCTGATCACTCCTCCACCTCCAGGAGGAAGTTCGACCCCTCCGACCATCAAGATCAACCGTGACAACCAAAAGTACACGATTCAAACAAACCCAAACTGCTCTTCATTCCTTAACCTAAAAATTATGATTTTAACTTTAAAAATCATGTTTGAGTACAAGAATTCAGTTGACACACCTGAATTCGTAAACTAAAATGATTGTGTTTTGACTAATTTAAAGATTTGCTCAGATTTCTTGAGTTCCAGAGATATTTGCAAGTTGTTTTAACTAAAATAATTTTTTAAAGCTTAATTCATGAACAAACAAACAATCTTTGTTTGTATTTTAAGTTCAAATAGTAATTAGAACGAAAGGTAAGATTTTTTTTTGCAAATCTGGTCTGGGAAAACAAAACAGAGATATCCCAAATTTGTACAGGCATGCATACATTCACACATTCACATATAACACATGAACAAATTTCTATATACACAACATGAACATTTTCCAGATATATATATATATATATATATATATATATATATATGCAACCAATTCAGTTCTTAAAAAAAAGAATGTTACTCACAGGGCATTTTTTTAGACAAAGAGCTGCTTTGTTTTGAAAACTGCAAATTTGTTTTTGCCATAACCCTATTTTGTTTTCTTTGTTGAATTGAAATTGAGTTTGGAAAATATAATGATGTTTATATTTTTCTGGAATGCTAAGTTGATGAACGAACTGGAACAATATGGATGTATATAGATAGAGAAATGTGCTTACAGTAGGGAGGTATTTTCTGGTGTAAGCTTCTTTGTTTTTTATCTTTTGCTTTGACTAAAGATACTTTTGAAATGGAGGCTGAGATGATGGAAATAATTGCAATTGTTTCCTTTCTTAGTTACAGCCTATCCTCTTTGTATGTACTAAGATTTTTATTTGTATGTACATAGGTACTGTATTTTGTACGTAGTTAAATTTGTTTGTGTGAAGATATTTTTGTTTTATTATCTTCTTGCATACACTTGTTAAACATCACATTATTTGAATTACACTTGTTAAATGACTTGTATTTCTCATGAATTAAAAACTTTTAAATAAATTTTTATATCACATTTTTCTTATTTTATAAATACATCTTCTTAGTCATTATTATATACACATTATTTAAAAAAATGTTTTTAAAACTAATTACCCATTAAATTAATTTACATAGATAATAATTTCAAACCTAAATCATTTTTTCTAAGTCATTTATTTAAATTTAAATTCAAATTCAAATACAATATTCAAATTCAAATTCTAAAGTCAAATTCAAATTAATTCCAAATTTATTCCAAAATATACATTAACTATTAATTTAAACTTAATTCAAAATTGGGATCGTTACAAATAATATGGGTTGCGTTGTGGCCTCGACTAAAGAGACGGGGAAATAACCACAAGGTGCGAGTCCCTTCGGCGGAGAGCAACGGGATGGACTCGTACATAGATTAAGTCCTCGACTGGGGATCGAGGCCGGAGAAGGATAACCCACATATCAAGTCCTCAATTAAGAACCAATGCCGGAGAAGGATAACCCATGGTTAAGCCCTCGATCAGAGAGTCAAGGCCAGAGAATAAAACCGAACAGGTCATCGAGTATGGATTGTGCTCGACAAGGATCTAGAGAGATCAAGGTCGTCGAGTTTGGATTATGCTCGACAAGGATCTGGAGAGATCAAGGTCGTCGAGTATGGATTGTGCTCGGCAGGGATCCAGAGTGATCAAGGTCGTCGAGTATGGATTGTGCTTGGTAAGGATCCAGCAAGACCAAAGATTTGGATTAAGATAATTACCGAAGAGGTTTACGGATTTGGAAATGGACCCGGAGTGGTCCCGGATTTGGAAAAAATCACGTGGGGAGGTCTATGGATTTGGATAAGCACCCGGAGTTGTCCCGGATTTGGATAAAATGACCCAAAGAGGTTTATGGGTTTGGATATAGGCCCGGAGCGGTCTTGGATTTCGATACATGATTCGAAGAGATCGTGGATTTGATTAATGAGTTTTGAGTGGATTCGGAGTTGAATAACAACTCAGAATAGTCATAGATTTCGCTAATGATCCGAAAAGATCAAGGAATTGGATTGGCAATGGATTGGGTTCTGGATTGGACAATATAGCAATCAATGGATTATGGACTTCATATTTTGGATTTATGACAATTCAAAACACACTTTCCTATCGCAAGGTATGTTTTGGAGGGCAAAGTGTTAACCCGCCTTTTTTCAAGGCAGTATACATGCGGATTTAACCCAATAGACTTTACAGTTATCAAGGCTGGGATATCATGGATCTAGTTCAAATAGATGGGTGGATAATCAACTACGGATAACAATATGAAGCTAGGATCAAAATAGTCAGTGGATAAATGATGCAGGTCGCTTGGAAGGAAGATATTGGCTTAAATAAAGAAGGATCGACATAAGATGATTTGATGTGATGAGGATCAGCATAGGAGGGTTCGGCATCATTGTGGGTCGGCATATGGATGGATCGGAATGGTTTGGCTCTTGGGATGGATAAATGTGCCCTAGTGTATATGTGTAGGGATCTACATAGCTTGGAGCGGCGTAGTAGAGGTCGGCATGGAAGGGATCGGCAAGGCATGAAGCAACATAATAGGAATCAATATGGGAAGGATTGGTATAGAATTCAGGGTAAAGAGGGATCAACATGTCTTCTTGGCTTCATAGGGAAGGGTCGGTGTACCTTCATATGGACGGATGGATCGAAATCTCTATATGGAGAAGATGGATCGACACAACTCCATGGAAAAAGAGGGTCGACATTTCGCATGAAGCAGTATGGGTTAGCATAGGTGATGGAAGGGGTCGGCATGGATGGTCACTAAAGGGATCGGCATATCGGATGGGTCGATGTACTTCGACTCATAACAAGGTGTCGATATAGGATATAACATCAAGGGATCGACAGGCTTTTCTTATTGAGAACCAAAGGGATCGACATACATGGAGGGGCCGGTATATATCAGGTAAAAGTACACACTTGCATTCAACATTCGATAACTCGAGCAATCTTGCTCCAAATGACATGTAAATTGGGGATTAAGCATATATCATAGGGAATCCATCATAGGAGTCGTAGCGTAAAAATCAACCAAGGAAGGGGTCGGTACAGACCCCTCTCCATTGGGATTTGGGCCTGGCGACCCCTATGATGGGCCCACATGGATGAGGAGTCCCTGTAGCCGGAGCTTTACCTATGAATACACCAGGCACGGCTCAAGAAAGCGGGACCTTCATTTCGTTCCTCTTCATCTTCTTCTTAAGGGATACTCTGTCATTTTTCATTTTGAAAATTTGGATTGTAACTGTAATCAAATTTCAGTATAATAAAAAGGATTGTTCTGGGTGGACGTAGGCCAGAGTTACTTGAACCACTATAAATATTGTCTCTTTTACTTGCTTTCATTTTAATTTGATTATTCTTCATATTATATTCCCTACATCATATACTATTTGTGATCTGTAACAGGATATTGGTGTTTTCATCTATAATTGGGTGTTTGTGACCAATTTTGGTGCAAATACAGTTTAAAAGAGTACCTTGAAATAATAATAATAATAATAATAATAACAATAATAATAATAATAATAATAATAATAAAAGAAATTGAAGAAGGGAAGCCACTTTAAAAATGTGAGTTAATATCATAAAAATTCATTTTATATAATTGGACCTAATACTTATACTAAAAGCCTGCTAATCTCTATCCTTATCCCTATCTTCTTTTCATTCAACCACTAAGTACAAAGCCTGGTTCCTAAAATGAAGAACCAATTTCATCTCCCAAGCAATAGTCGATCTCTCCTATGCCCTAATCCCACTTCCAATATGCACGAAATCAAAAAAAAAAAAAAAAATAGAAATCAAAATGCGATGTTGGTTCACGAGCATAGGGAGGCGACACCTTGTTGATGATGAAGGGTGTTGTGGGGACGCACAATAGAGGAGGGGGTCGCGACCAGGCAATTGCCTCGAGGAGGATGTTAAAGCGGCTGGTGATGGAGGTGGATCTGGCAAGGCTTGAGCATAGGGTTGCGAGCCTAGTAGCGCACGCTTCAATCGGAGATGCTACATGCGATGATGGTTTCTGAGCGTAGGTGGCCAAAGTCATGACGACGGAAGATGCAACATCGAAGTGGAGGCGATGCGAGGAGCTCAGCTCAGCTATGGGCCAGACAATTGTAACGAATCCTAATTTTCGATGTTTAAAATTTGTGAATTTAATAAGATTTTGATAATTAAATATGGAATAAATAAAAATTTGTAATTTGTTAATGAATTTATAACGGAATGAAATGTAAGAATGCTGATGCAATTTAATCAATAATTAATTCAGTGCAATCCCAATTAATTGAAACAGTTGTAGGGCTATAATCGATTGTAAATAGTAATATTTGGAAATAATGTTAATATTATTCATAATAGGAAAATTTTTTGAATTCAAGATTTATTAATTTATTTTAATTTTAATTATAGTAATTGGATTTACTGCAAATAATGGAAATTTAATAGTTAGATATTACGTTAATGGGAAAGTAAGATGAAATTTGAGAATATTAGGGTAATAAATCATGAACCAATGTAAATTTCATCCATCTAATAATCACGGATTGAACAATAGGATGAAAGGCCAATTAAATGGAATTATTGAACATTTGATTTATAATTTCTGGATTTATTGAAATTGGAAGTAAAGATGGAAACTATTAAAATAATTAACATTGAATTAACCTAAAAATTTGTTTTAAATTGTTATAAATGTCTAAGTTACCAAAAGCGATAAAATTTGTTAATTTTAGAATCAGAGTTGAAAATTTGATTCAATTTATTTAATATTAATTTATTCAATTTATTGAAAAATAGCCATCTTGGCCACTGATTCGGATTTCGACGAAACTAGTTTCATTGGATCTGTAACAGTAAATTATCGTAGGATTTCAAGTTTCATAGCGATCGGACTTGTTGTTTGATCGTACGGACTTGAAACGCCTTGAAATCAATCTAAATTGAAATCAATTTGAAATAAGCTGATTTTAACATAACTTCTTCATACAATGGAATTTGGACTTGAAACCTGTTCCATTGATTTTAAAATATTTTTAAAACATCTATTTTGATACATGGGTTGAACAAATTTCGTTCCGGAGTCAGAATGGGCTTTTTGGGCCATTTATCATTCAACGGTCCAAAGCAATCGTATCCGTTCCTCTATTTCTCATCTTACCTATATATATATCCAGTTATAAACCCTAGCAGCCTTTCTATTTCTCATTTCTGTACGTACAGAAACTTCTGTTCCTCCTCTTCTCAATGCTGAAAACCCTAAAACTCCTCAGTTCAATTCCAATTCAAATTTCAACTCAAAAATTCAAAACTCCTCAATATATATCAAATTTTATATCGATCTGAAGCTCTCGACGAGCGCAAGTCAATTATGTAATTAGTTTCTCGATCTGGGTTGATGTGTGGTCGAAATTGGGATCAAGTCACGGCTGTACGGGGTTTAGGTGGCGTGGGTCATCGACGATCTCTAGCGGCGCAGCAATGTCAGAGGCTAGGTAGCATGGCGCGTGGCGGGGTGTAGGTGTGAAATCGCAACGTCGATTAGGTGGCGGCTGAAGGATAGTTTAGGGTTCGCAAGCGATAAGGGTCCTGTGAGGCAGAGATGGCGATGTGGCCGAAAAATATTGAGTAATTCTTCTTTTATTTTATTTTATTTTAAATTTGAATTCCAATGTTCTAACGTACCCATCTTTCGCATACGAGGTCCAATTCATGCGTGGTTTTCTCCGCTAGGTCCGTATTGGAATTTCGGATATTTTGGCGTTAATTTGAACGGATTCGAAGACTGTTTGAATTTTGTGTTTAAATTGGATTTAAATTCAATTTAAATTCAAATGGTGAGTGTTTTACCCACTCACAACTTCTAAAATTTCTTATGTTTGTTAAATTGATTTATGATGTGATTTGAAATTTATTTATGACTATTTGGCATATTTTGAATCATCATCTTGGTTTATTTGAATTTACTTGGATAAAATAGTTATTTAGTTTATTTTTGAATATTAACTACCAGATTGTACCTGTTATTTATTATCTGTTCTATATTGATGTTATTGATTGACTTGGATGATGATTGTGACAAATGTTTGAGGATTGATATTGGATGAATGAATGTTGTATTCTATATTGTTATATACTACAAGTTATGGATTTTATTTCATTTGGGATCGTGGTATGAAATCATATATAACCATATTTATATTTTAAATTACGGATTGAAATGATAAATATCCGTATCGCTTGACCATCGGATAGAAAATTATATACAAATACTGTGGTCTATATATATAATATTTTGAAATGATTTCTATGGTTTTGTAAAGAAATATATGGTTCTATAGAAATATTGATTTCAGGTATTATATAAATGTTACTTTATATATATAGTTAAATTCTTGATTTTTTTTAGCTATGTATAAATTTGTTTGGTATAAAACTAGATTAAAAATAAAGATTGATTTTATTAACAATGTAATATGGTTAAGTATTTATATAAATTATATTTTTTATAGAGTTTATAATGACTTTTAATAAATTTAAGGCTGAGAAGATATATTTGAAATTGATTTGAAATTATATTAAATGTAGAAATGTATTAAATGAAATAAATTTGGAACTTAGGGAATTTGAGATCTGTAAAGGATATGATTTATAACTTAATTTTGGTTTAGGGTGAATTATATGAATATTTCTAGTATAAAATAAATTGAAGGAAATATTTAGTTGTTTGTAATTAGAACTTATTTAAATGATAATGGATTTATTATGTAAAATGTTTCAAAACTAAATAATAAAACACTGAATTGTTGAATCGTAATTACCAAACTTAATTTTGCAATTGTTGAATACTTAAAGTTTGAAATAAACTGAATTTGAAATGGTTTATTCTGTGGATCAAATCTGTTTTGAAATCGACAAATTTGGAATAGTTTATTTGGAAACTGAATTAAATTGAAATTTATGATTTGGGATTTGGTTAAATATAAAATGTAGAAATTCGAGTTGTTTTGGAGTTGATTTGTGAAATTAAAGAAGATATTGTATTACATAAAGTATTTAATTTTTAAACCATTTAAGTGGTGGAAGTTATGTTTCAAAGTTATGAGTTTCAAGGTATTATAATTTGAAAGTGTTATATTCAAGTATTTTGATTTCGAAATGTTATAACTTTGAAAGTGTTTTGATTTTAGAAAAAGATATTTTTGAAATGAAAATGATATCGTATTGATTTGGTTTTAAAAAGGGCAATGATATTTTGGTTTTTAAAGTATAAACTATTTTGAAAATGACCGCGGTGTTATAATAATGTTTGATTGTTAAAGAGACCGGGATCGGAAGTTGTCATACTCTCTGCCAACTTCAAAAACCACTTTAACAACTGTATACGCGGTGGAGATTCCAGAAGGAAGTAGGATGACGACGACGTTCCTTTGAGGTATATATGTGGACCGGACTCCCGTGAGTTGGCATAAGGTGGCTAAATCATGAGCGATTCTAGGCTTGTGAGGTAGCTCCTCTTATCGGACACACTCCTTCAATACCATTCCATTATATTCTGAATCTGAGACTTATTCGGTGACCAGTTTTGAATTTTGATTTTGGGGGTGTGGCTCGAGGTGGGTGGTAGCTGCACGCTATGCGTCACCACTATTCAGGATAGTAATTGGCACATCTACCTTGGCATTGCCTTATGTGTCGTGTCACCTACCCTAGTGTGCTTTGTACGAGTTTGGTTTTCTCCCGTAGCCTATGGAGTATTTAGGGTAGTTTCCCGATCTGGAGTTACGCTGATACTGGATGGACTTCTGGGACTATTACGTGGTAAGGGCTATATGGGTAACCCCTTAGCGCTATTAAAAAGTAAGTTTATTTTACTAATATACATTATTATAATAGCATATACTACTATATAGTAAATAGTTTAACGGATCCTTAGGAGATGTGAATCTCGAGCATCTCTTAAGTTACTGCACTCACGTTAGACACTGGATAGAAGATGTCAAATCGCATAAACATCTCTGACGCCATTCCACTCATATTTTACCGTTGATTTGGCTTACATAAGATCTTTTAGCTCTGACTCAAGTGTTTTGTCTTTTCAATTCGTTCGGGTCAGTCTGAGCATTTCAGGGTTTGAAGACCTTATTTCGGGAGGATGAAGACGAAGATTTTATTATTACCATCATTTATTATATTATTCCTCTACATTCATACTGTTCCGCTGCATTATTTATTATTCTTTGGTATGTGTAACTCTGATATGTGTTGTATAAGTATAATCAAATGTTTTATAAAACAACTTCATGAACTATTATTTGATTATTATATTTTGTCATTCCGCTGTGAAATTCTGTTTGTTTTTTTCTTTCTCTGCTTTTTATTATTCACCCCAATAACAATCCGCCCTTCTACATGGTTTAAGTCTGACGTGTGTGGTTTATCGTCGATTTAAAGCATACAAATAGGCGGGCCGTTACATTTTGGTATCAAAGCTTCGGTTTAGCAAATCCTTAGCTTTATGGGGTCTGACTCTTTATTAATAGGGTAGTAATACCCTATGATGAGTCGTAGAGTGTATATATATGAGAGAGCATATTTGTTAGCGTTATAAATAGGTTCTAATATTGTGTTAATTTGTTCTGTTTTGTATTTATAAATTCTGGTTGGTGCGTGGGATGCTATGACATCAATAGGGATTTCTAAACACTTAATAGGACAGGCCGACACAATATTTGTTTGGAATATAGGTAAATGAAATAATTTTGCCTATTATTTTTTCTGTATATAAAGTAATAAATTTTATAAAGGTTATATTTTGTTGTAAAATATTGGTTATTAGGTAGTGAAATTTATAAATATTGGTTGGAAATAAGATTTTAAAATAAAATAAATGAAATTGAAATTTTAGAACTTAAGTTCCGAGATTTTTTAAAACTACTTTCAAAGGATTTTGGAATATAATAATATTATTTATAAGTATTTTTTGATATAAATATTCCAATAAGATTTGAAAGAATTATTTTTAAAGAAAATTTTGGAAAGAAATAAGTTCTGTACTCCCCTCTCTGTCGCTGGAAAATAATTTTGGTGATGAGTGCACACATCATCGACATTCATTTCTGAGTTTCTAAGTGGGAAGGACACTGTAGTAATTTTACTACATATTTATTTTGATAAACAAATATAAATTTTAAATTGTTTTGAATAGAATCAGATATATAGGTTGTAAGTATATACGTTTATCTATTATTTTAAAATGATTTGAAATTTAATCTGGTATTTAGTTCTTAAGTTTCCGTTAATTAGTAGTTTCAATTATTTTGGTGAAATGGAATCTAACTAAGTAATAATTGGAACCTCTAAATGAAATAAGTTGAACTTGTGTAATTTTCAATTTGCATTCTTTAACATGTATATAACTTACCAAAAGATGTAAAAAGTTGAAATGTTAATAAGAAAATGTAATTAATATTATACAAGTAAAACTTGAAGTAATAAAAGTATTCAATGAAATTCTTTAAATAAGAATTTGATGTGTAGATGAAATGCTGCTAATTAAGTAAATGGAAAAGGTAAGTATTATAAATAAATGAATAAATGAAATTAAGTAATAAATGAATGAAAATAAATGAAATAAACACTGAATGAGTGAATGGAAATAAAAGTTTGTAAGAAATAAATGTAAATTAAAGGATGAATCATTATATGAATGAAAATGAGCTTAAACAATATATGTTATGAAATGGAATTTATAAGAATGAACTTGATCTATTGTTTAAAATTGATGTTTTTTTTTGGTTTATGAGTTGTTTGGGTAAAAGATACTTTTAATTGCCTAGATGTATGAATAATCTATTGAGTTTATCTAAGACTAGCGAGTAAATGGAATACTTCATAGTTATTTATCATTCTATATGATTTAAAGTGTCTTAACCCGAACAAATCAATTGTTTGTCTTGCTTGAATGGTTGATTTGCATTTGATGTGTATGTTGTTGGTTGCGAATGATTGTTGTTTATATTAATTTGTTTGTTAGTGGTTGAAACAAATTTAAATATTTCATTTTATAAAATTGTTAACCTTTTTGGATTATATAAGTGAAATACAGGTTATGGAAGCAATTGCTACTGCTTTTGGTTTCATAATTAAGCATTCATTGCCCGACAAATAGGTACGTTCTCGGATTACGGTTTTCTAGCAGTATTATATATATATTTCCCATTGTTGGGATATCTTATTTTGAACTATTGTGACATATATTGTTATATTTGATATTATATTTTCTCCCGAGCCTCCCCGTACAAAGAAGACACTACCAAAATTTTCCATAAATTTTGGACTTAGAAAAACTTTGAAAAATGTTTTCCAAACTTTACTAATATGAGTATAAAAAGATTTAATGGTTATAAATTGGTATAGTTTATTTAAATTAATTAATTTTGTAAATTTATTTGTTTATAAAGTTAATATTTTTGAATAAGACGTATTGTTTACTTAATTCTTTCTTTTCCCTTCTTTTTTCTTTTCGGGGACGAAAAGTTTCGAGTGGGGGAGAGTGCACTGACCCGTAATTTTCGATGTTTAAAATTTGTGAATTTAATAAGATTTTGGTAATTAAATCTGGATTAAAAAATTTTGTAATATGTTGATGAATTTATAACGGGAATGAAATGTAAGAATGCTGATGCAAGTTAATCAATAACTAATTCAGTGCATTCCCAATTAACTGAAACACTTGTAGGGTTATAATTGATTGTAAATATTAATATTTGGATATAATGTTAATGCTATTCATAATAGGACAATTTGTTGAATTCAAGATTTATTCATTTATTTGAATTTTAATTATAGTAGTTGTATTTATTGCAAATAAATGAAATTTAATATTTAGATAAACGTTAGTGGGAAATTAAGATGAAATATGAGAATATTAGTGTAATGAATCATGAACCAATTTAAATTTCATCCATCTAATAATGATGGATTGAATAATAGGATGAAAGGTCAATTAAATGAAATTATTGGACATTCGATTTATAATTTCTGGATTTATTGAAATTGGAAGTAAAGATGGAAATTATTAAAATGATTAACATAGATTAACCTGAAAATTTGTTTTAAATTGTTATAAACGTATAAGTTACCAAAAGTGATAAAATTTGTTAATTTTAGAATCAGATTTGAAAATTTGATTCAATTTATTTAACATTAATCTATTGAAAATTGCCGTTTTGGCCATTGATTCGGATTTCGACGAAACCAGTTTCATCGGAACCGTAACAGTGAATTATTGTAGGATTTCAAGTTTCATAGCAATCGGACTTGTCGTTTGATTGTACGGACTTGAAACGCCTTGAAATCAATTTGAAATAAGTTGATTATAAGGTAACTTCTTCATACAATGGAATTTGGACTTGAAACCTATTCCATTGATTTTAAAATATTTTAAAACATCTATTTTGATATATGGGTTGACCCAATTTCGTTCCAGAGTCAGAACGGGCTTTTCGGACCATTTATCATTCAACGGTCCAAACTAATCGTATCTGCTCCTCTATATCTCATCCTACCTACATATATCCGGTCATAAATCCTAGCAGCCTTTCTATTTCTCATTTCTGTATGTACAGAAACTTCTGTTTCTCCTCTTCTTAATGGCTGAAAATCTTAAAACTCCTCAGTTCAATTCCAATTCAAATTTCAACTCAAAAATTCAAAACTCCTCAATACATACCAAGTTTTATATCAATCTGAAGCTCTCGACGAGAGCAAGTCAATTATGTAATTAGTTTCTCGATCTGGGTTGACGCATGGCCGGAATTGAATGATCAATTCACGGCCATTCAACGCGTCTTCATCAATCGTCGACCGATCGTCGAATAAACTGTACGGGTCTTTAGAGATCGTTGCACGCTATTCATCGGGATATGTTGTTCGTCGAGTTGACGGCTAGATCATGTGGCAAAATTGGATTAGGATTAGGGAAATTGTGGCGGCTGCTGTCTTGAAAGCGCGATCGGCGCGTGGCCATGGGTCATCAGCGATCTTTGGCGGCGCAGCGATGTCAGAGGCTAGGAAGAGTGGCGCGTGGCGGGGTGTAGGCGCGAAATCGCGAAGTCGATTAGGTGGCGGCTGAAGGATAAGTTTGGGTTCGTGCGCGATAAGGGTCCTGTGAGGCAGAGATGGCGACGTGGCCGAATACTATTGGGTAGTTCTTCTTTCAATTTTATTTTATTTTCAATTTGAATTCCAATGTTCTAACGTGCACATCTTTCGCATACGAGGTACAATTCACGTGCGGTTTTCTCCGCTAGGTTCGTATTGGAATTCCAAACATTTTGGCGCAAGTTTGGACGGATTCAGAGACTGTTTGTATTTTGGGTTTAAATTGGATTTAAATTCAATTTAAATTCAAAAGGAGAGTGTTTTAACCCACCCACGACTTCTAAAATTTCTTATGTTTGTTAAATTGATTTATGATGTGATTTGAAATTCATTTATGACTATTTGGTATATTTAAATCATCATCTCAGTTTATTCAAATTTACTTGGATAAAATAGTTATTAAATTTATTTTTGAATATTAACTGCCAGATTATACCTGTTATTTATTATCTGTTCCATACTGATGTTATTAATTGAATTGGATGATGATTGTGATAAATGTTTGATGATTGATATTGGATGGATGGATATTGTATTTTATATTGTTATAAACTGCAAGTTATGGATTTTATTTCATTCAGGGTCGTGGTTTGAAATGGTATATAACTGTATTTATATTTTAAATTACGGATTGAAATGATAAATATCCGTATCACTTGGCCATAGGATAAAAAATTATATACAAACACCGTGGTCTATATATAAAAATATTTTGAAATGATTTCTATGGTTTTGTGAAGAAATGTATGGTTTTATAGAAATATTGATTTCAGGTATTATATAAATGTTACTTTATATATATTATTAAATTCTTGATTTTTTTAGCTATGTATAAAATTTTTTTGTATAAAACTAGTTTAAAAATAAAGATTGATTTTATTCAAAATGTAATATGGTTATGTATTTATATAAATTATATTTTATATAGAGTTTATAATGATTTTTAATAAAATTAAGGCTGAGAAGATAGATTTGAAATTGATCTGAAATTGTATTAAATGTAGAAATTTATTAAATGAAACCGATTGGAACTTATGGAATTGGAGATCTTTAAAGGATATGATTTATAATTTGATTTCATTTTAAGGTGAATTAAATGAATATTTCTAGTATAAAATAAATTGAAGGAAATATTCCGTTGTCTGTAATTAGAGTTTATTTAAATGACGATGGATTTATTATGTAAAATATTTCAGAACTAAATAATAAAACACTGAATTGTTGAATCGTAATTACCAAACTTAGTTTTGAAATTATTGAATACTTAAAACTTTGAAATATATTGAATTTGAAATGGTTTATTCTATGGATCAAATCTGTTTTGAAATCGATAAATTTGGAAAGTTTATTTGGAAACTGAATTGAATTGAAATTTATGATATGGGATTTGGTTAAATATAAAATGTAGAAATTCGAGTCGTTTTGGAGTTGATTTGTGAAATTGAAGAAGATATTGTATTATATAAAGTATTTAAATTTTAAACATTTAAGCGGTGGAAGTTATGTTTCAAAGTTATGAGTTTCAAGGTAATATAATTTGAAAGTGTTACATTCAATTGTTTTGATTTCGAAATGTTATAACTTTGAAAGTGTTTTTGATTTTAGAAAAGGATATATTTGAAATGAAAATGATATCGTATTGATTTGGTTTTAAAATGGGCAATGATATTTTGGTTTTTAAAGTATAAACTATTTTGAAAATGATCGCTATGTTATAATAACGTTTGGTTGTTAAAGAGATCGGAAGCTGTCATACTCTCAGCCAACTCCGAAAACTACTTTAACAACCATGTACGTGGTGGAGATTCCAGAATGAAATAGGATGGTGAGGCGTTCCTTTGAGGTATATACGTGGACCCGACCGCCGTGAGTTGGCATAAGGTTGCTAAAACAGAAGCGATTCTGGGCCAGTGAGGTAGCTCCTCTTATCGGACACACTCCTTCGATACCATTCCATTATATTCTGATTTTGAGATATATTCGATGGCAACTTTTGATTTTTGATTTTAGGGGTATGGCTCGAGGTGGGCGGTAGCTGCGCGCTATGCGTCACCACCGGTTCGGATAGTAATTGGTATTCTATCCTGGCATTACCTTGTGTGCCTTGTCACCTACCCTAACGCGCCTTATACAAGTTTGGTTTTCTCTCGTAGCCCGTGGAGTATTTAGGGTAGTCTCCCGATCTGGAGATACGCTGATACTGGATGGACTACGGGACTATTACGTGGTAAGGGCTATATGGGTAACCCCTTAACGCTATTAAAAAGTAAGTCTATTTTACTAATAGATATTATTATAATAACGTATATTACTACATAGTAAATAGTTTAACGAATCCTTAGGAGATTTGAATCCCGAACATCTCTTAAGTTACTGCACTCACGCTAGACACTGGATAGGAGATGTCAAATCCCGTAAACATCTCTGACGTCGTTCCACTCATATTTTACCGTTGATTTATCTAACATAAGATATTTTAGTTCCGACTCGAGTGTTTTGTCTTTTCAATTCGCTCGGGTCAGTCTGAGCATTTTAGGATTTAAAGATCTTATTTCTGGAGGACGAAGATGAAGATTTTATTATTACTATTATTTATTATATTATTCCTCTACATTCATACTGTTCCGTTGCATTACTTATTATTCTCTGGTATGTGTAACTCTGATATGTGTTGTATAACTATAATCAAATGTTTTGTAAAACAGCTTCATGAACTGTTATTTGATTATTATATTTTGTCATTCCGTTGTGAGATTCTGTTTTGTTTTTTCCTTTCTCTGCTTTTTCTTATTCACCCCAATAAAAATCTGCCCTTCTGCATGGTTTAAGTCTGACATGTGTTGTTTATCGTTGATTTAAAGCGTATAAAAAGACGGGCTGTTACAACAATACTAAATGCCCGAACCTTCTATTCACATCAATGTGAATTAGGGTTTCAGGGCAGCAAGTCGAGTTGAGATTTTGGTACTAATCGAAGCCCATAAGGATGTTTCGATTGACAATTGGTTAAGGTGATTTATTTTATTAACTCATACATCTATATCTAAATAAAATATTGGTTAGATATTTTGGCTGATTGTTGCATACCAATATTTGGTTGATGAGTGAATTGAACGAAATATTGTTAATTGCTAGTATTTGGTTAATTGTTTGGTGATAAACGAATACCTGTGTGGATTAATGGGTTAGAATTTACTAATGGAATTCCGTTCATTTGTGAAATAAATTTTATGGTATGTTGATACTTGTATGTCATCGTATGTTTGGAGTTGTTGGAAAGCAAAGAAATTTTACATTATGAAATGATATTTCATAGAGCGATGTTGGCTCTAAAAATGCATTTTGGATGGATTTAATGTTTGAATTGGTTAAATATTTTAAAAGATTCTCAAAATGAGATTTAATTTATTTTGATCTTTATTGGAATTTAGTTTATATAATATAATTAAATTATATTATAATCTCAATCTATTTCTTATTACGAAATTTCTATTCAAAGATTTTTTTCAAAAGTAGTATTTAGTTATAAAACCTTTTTAAATTTACCATTTAAATTATATAATTTTGGAAATTTTTTAGAGGCAAAAGATAAAATATGGTATTATTTTATAAAAGCGGTTATGAAAGTAATAATTTCAATTTCAAATGATTGTGTTATAAAAGAGGTTTAAATGATTTTGAAAGAGTTCAAAAGCTTTTGTAAATAAGCAACTCTTCTTTAAAATGAGTTTACGGATTTAAAAATGATTAAAAAATCTATCTTGTATATATAAAATTAATTTAAAACTCTTTCATTTTATCATATGGATTTGAGATTTTAAAGTAGATTGCATGCTTTTCAATGAAACAAGGAATTTTAATAAACGATTGAATTATCGTATTTGTATGAGACTTTCGTACAATTCTTTCGCTTATTATTATAATTTGTTAAATAGAGTTTGAGCGAAATTTATTAGCTTTAGTAAATACTATAATTTCACTATTAGTATGGGACAATAGTTAAATTTTAATAGTTACTATAGCAAAACTAATTTACACTTTAGAGTTGCATTATCTTTGGGTGTCCGAAGTTTAGGTCAATAGATCCCCGGAGAAGATGACTCATTTTTAATCGACTTAAGAGTTGATACATTCTTAGATTTGTATAGTGGATGACGAAACTGCTTAGTGAGATGTTAGCGACCTTGTCATTTAGGCCGAAACTGCTTAGTGAGGTGTTAGCGACCTTGCTAGGGCCAACAAAACTGCTTAGAGAGGTGTTAGCAACCTTGTCATTCAGGACGAAACAGTTTAGAGAAATGTTAGCAACCTTGTTAGGGCCGACGAAACTACTTGGAAAGGTGTTAGCGACTTTGTCATTGCATTTTAGATCCCTTTCTTTTGTGAATTTGAAGATTTTGAATTGTTATCACCATATTTTGATGATAGTCCATTTGGGACTTGATATGGATTTATGAAATGGTGATCTGGTTTGATATGCCTTATTATGGTTAAGTGGTTTTAACCATATTTGAGATGATTTATCTTGTGTTTATGTGATTTATGAAATGGTGTATTTATTTGATATGCATTTTTTATGATCATTTGTTTTGGCATATTTTTATTATGGCTTATTTATTGTTAATTTATATATTGATGATATCAGTATTTCATCTTTCTATTAGATATAGTCTGTCCCGTTTACTTTTATAATACTCGGGTCAGGCTGAGACTCTATATGTACAGGGACTCGTTGACTTTTGGATTTTGCGTTAGCTATGGAGTAGACGATTTTGACTGTTTCAATTTACTTCATTATTGTATATGTTGACATTTAGGATGATATGTCATGTATAATATTTAGTAGTCATTTTATACCTGATACGGTATTTTAGATGTAATGTATATATTCATCGGGTCTAGTACTGATATTTTGTATACTCAGATCTTATTATGAAATATGATGTATATTATTCCACAGTGATCTATGACTCTAATTTTGATTTATATATATATATATATATATATATATATATATATATATATTATATACTATTCTGAATATTTTTACTTGGTGTGTTTATGAATTTGTATTAATACTGTGCACGTCAAAATTTTCAGTTTAGATCCTCAAAATGTAATAAAATGCATCGGCCTTAGTACAAAGATATATTCACATTCGATCGTCCTTAATCAGCTATATTCTCAATGTTATTAAATGATATTACTTGTTATGTTTTGAATAATATGAGTATAACGATGTGGTCGTTACAAACCCTTGGCTCCCCCATCAACCATGAGTAGTACAATGCTCAATATTTGGAGAGCATTATGTACTCTAGTCTCAATGGATGTATTGATATCCAGTCTCGATACATCTTGACTAGGAATATTTAAAGTGGTATATTTATTTTCATTGTGACTATCACAAACATACCATTATGGATTTTCTATTAGATATACTATTAGTAAATTAATTAATTAATATAACACATTATATCAAGTATATAATAGAAAGAAAACACCTTTTATTTTGAACAAGATTGGTTATCAACTTTGATATATGTAACAAATTATATAATTGCATCAATTATGAAACCTTATTCCGACATCACCAATCCCTTTCTCAAAACCAAATAGTTTAGCCCCTTAGTGAACGGGTATGCTATTATGTTTCAATTATCTACACTATCAATTAACTCATTCTGACGGTGATAAACTGTTTTATCATGTGGAACAATTCAGAGTATGTCTCTTGAGTTTTTTTTAGTGAGCTCTAAGTTCTGTTAAGAACTATATTGCAACATTGTTATCATATAACAATGTGATGGGATTCTCAACATTTGAAATCGGCTCGGTTATAAATTTGTGCACTATATATTTATATACATTTCTTTTATTGCAGCGCTATTCAAGACAATGTACTTAGCCTTTCTATTGAATCGGCCATAGTCTTTCATTTGGAACATTTCAAATTTAAAGATTTTTATTTTTCATTTATCATTGACATATTATGTCACGCCACAATATTTCGTACCCTTTAAGTTGATAATAAACCACACATGTTCAACCCAAATTGAACGAAAAGACAGAACATGAAGGGTAATAAAGAAAAATAGACAGAACAGAATCTCACACGAAAGGAATAACATACAATATTGAATAATATCTTTACAGCGGAAATTTTTTAAAATACATATATTAGAGTCAAACCTAAATTCAGTTTGAACATTTATAAACATCTGTCCTTACAATTGTTGACAAACATTAAACAAAGACAAACAGATAACAGCGTATAATAGAATATGTCTATACGTAGATGAATATCTGCAGCTCTCTTTTGGAAACTCCAATCATCTTCGACTAAACCTGAAACTACTCGAATCTGACCCGAGTAATAAAAATACCCGAATCGAGCTTGATAAACCGGCATGAGAAAAATTCAATAATAAATGACAGTGTCATATATCAGCCTTCAAATGAAATCCTTTTAAAAAGAAAGAGTATCTCATAAGACCACGCCCACACATAGACACGGACAAGTTTTTATCTTATGATAACTTAAACACTTTATATATCAAAACAATTGATATTATTTCTAATGACATTCTTTGAAAACATTTGCAAACAAACTTATTAATCTTAGTCGAAATTGTTACCATTATTAAATTCCATCATACTAGGCTCTACAACCAAAACCGTAGGTTCTTACTGGGGAATGAATTTCCATACAAATGACCAAGTGAAGGGACTAACTTCCGACAATACATCTCTAAAGGAATGTACCGAGGACCACCACAAAGGATCCTCTACCAACACAAGACCTGCATATTTCTTTAACTAGTTAGTACCGAATATATCATCCCTTGGTCATTGCCGACCTTTAACCGAGTGCTCATTTTCCATACACCATATTAATTTACATCCCGAACGTCATAGCGGAAAGTGGAAGGGGATGATCATACCCTAATTGGGAATGACCCACTTAGCCTTGTCGCATCTAACCCGGTTTCAGTCATTTTCAATTGAAGGGGCTCGAGGCAATAATTACCTTTTCACATATCACACCCCTTTCACTTTTACTGCCACATTGCCATTCCACATTCACATGACTGATTTCTATAAACGTATAACTTCCTGAGCTCGTATGTCTCAAGAAAGGGTGTTAAGCTAAGAGAAGGTGTCTTTTTTGCCACCGACTAATATAATTTTGTAAAGATCACTCATTATGATTTGGAATGCAAGCTCAGACATTATTCCATAGAAGTTCATTTTAGGACTGAACGAAACCAAAGGTACTTTCCTCGGCCGTTACTAGGCGAGAAGCCCTTGTGGTTTTGAAGGTTTTCGTAACAAAGAGACCACCGCTGTAATATAGTGAATCGGGAGTTTATCCCCAATTAATCAACAAGTAGTCCCTCTTAATTATTCGTCTCAATATCTTAGTCTTCAAATTCTTCGAACACGTAAGCTGGTTCGAAGTGGTTTTCAGATAGGAATTAATCAAATCTGATCCCAGTTCCTTCGAAATTCAATTATCGATAAAAAGTGAATATGAGTATACAAGATTTATTAAGTCTCTTTTCACATTAATTCTTATCGAATGATTTCAAAATCTCTTTCTCTTGCCTTAGAGAAATTCTAAGTTAATTCATTCTTTTGCTTTGGATAATATCTCAATTTTCTTTTATTTTGGAAAAATTAATATAATATTTTTAAGAGCATCAGGGAATTCCTTTCGATCTGTTCCATCCCTTGTCTAGGAAAAAAACATAAGGTAGGTAAGTTCAAGGTACTGATTGCTCCATCCCTAATCTTAGTAAAACACCTTGTTTTATTTTCCCAGATCTCACAGTCGGGACAAATGTACTAGTTGTTTCCACATACTCAGTTATCAACTTTATTTTGGAATTGATTATGAAAATTCCAAATTATTTTTTGAATGCTTAATTTTCCTTTTAAAAACATTAATAATTGATTTCATAAAAAATCGTTATGTTTAAACTTATATTCCAAAAGTTATGAAATTCGCAGCATAAAAGTGCTGCGGAGAGTTCCATATAAGCTTATTTGATTTAAACAACTTTTTAATATTTAAAAATTCATATGTTCTTCAAATCTCTTCTAAACTATTTAAAAGGATTTATCATATTAATTTCATATTTTTTCATAATTAGAAGCGTTCATTTAAACAGATTTTTCGTTACGGTCACATAACTACACTGCGGTGATTTTTCTATAAAACTGATTTGGACATATTTCAAAATATACTTAACGAAATTTTGATTTCCTTCCTTGGTTATAAGATATACATATAATAGTTCGGGATTTTTTTTATCTCGATGAATTACGAGCTATATTCCACTCTATACACTCATTTGAATTTTGTAGCACGAAATCGCGAACTACCGTTGTACGACGCACCTAACTTTAACTTATTTTTCAATATTTGAAAAAATCTATTAAAATTGAATTTTATCGCTTATAAAATCATTACAAATCATTTTAAATCAATATTTCCCCTTTTTAAAGCTTTTAAAATTTATTTTCACTATTACCATATTATAAAATTATTTTATTCCTATTATTTTAATATTAAATTTTAAATTCCAATTTCAATTCAATTTCAATTTGAATTCAAATTAAACTTGGTTAAACTTAGATTTTAAACCTAATTCCAATTCTAATTTAAATTTCAACCTTAATCTCAATTTCAATTTTCAAAACCGATTTTAATTTCAATTTCATTACAAATTTTAATTTAACTATCCTTTTTAGATCCAGTTTTACTTGAAATTCTCTTTTACTTCCACTTTAATTTCTATTCCACTTAAAAAGAGACTTATTTTTTCAAAGCATATCATATCACCAAAATTGGTCTTATTTAACAAAGAGATTAGTTAATCAAAAATGATAGAAATATGATGTCCATATTAACATCACAGCCATACAAACAATCATATCACATTAACATATTCAATGCGGGTATAGTACGATAAATGCCATAACATCACTAAGGATTATCTAATATTCAAACAATTATTCAAACATCCATATCATAAAATGGGATTATCTATCATAGCAAATCAACATAATAATCAATATAAATTATATAGCGGTGAGAATTTTCTCACCTTCATTTCCACTCCGTCGATCTTTTTTATAAGCTAGCATGCTTCCTAATCTAACGTGCTTTTTTCTCCAAATGTCTCGAATTTCTTTCTCTCTCTTTTTTCTTTTCCTTTTTATTTTTTTTATTTTTTATTTTATTATATGGTCATAGAGGCTATAGAGGAGGGTACGACCTAGGGTGGCTTAGGTAGAGGGGTGTGTGTGCTTTGGATAGGCGGGTAGGTGGGGTGTGCATGTGTTTTGAGGTGGGTAGGTGGTTTTGGTGGCAAGTATGAGAGAGTGCATGGGTGTTAGGCTCGGATGTGAGGCCTTGGGTGCGTGTGTGGTGGTGTAGGTGCTCGGGTAGGTGGTTGCGTGGGTGGGTGTGTGTTGTTGGGAGGTGCGTGTGTTATAGGAGAGGTGTATGGCCGGGCAGGTGTCTGTGTGGGTGGTTAAGGCATGGGTAGCTGGAGTTTATGGTGGTAGAAGGTGAATGGTTTGGGGGTAGAAGGAAAATGGAGGAAGCGAGGGAGTTTAGGAATTTTTTAGAATGAAATGTAGTGAAATATGGAGAGGTTTAGGCTTGTATTTATAGGTGGAATTTATGTGGCAAATGACATTAATACCCTTGTTTACTTTTGGACTTTGATTAGTCTTGATTTAAAATTGCATTATATGTGTGGAATGATGGTTTAAGAAGAGTGTGTTAAGAGATAAGGAGGTGTCATCATTTTATGGTTTGTAAATAACGTTGCTCCTTTTCCATGCTTATATATAACATCCCATTAACGAGACATGAAATATAAGTAATGATGTTGTTTAAAAAGATTAAAAATAAAATAAAATTAGTCAAATCATGTCTTTTTAATTTATTAATTTAACTTTTCAAAAGTAAACCTTTTTTGCCTTTTAGTGCTAAATTTAATGTGTTTTAAAGTTTGTAAGGTTGTATTATATAGGTTATAAAGTGAACATGTTTATTTAACGTTGCGACAAATTGTTACGATTAGAAGCGGTGTTTTTGTTGACAAATTTTACAGTCAAAATTTGACGTTTTTGTTAAACTATATACTAAAGTAAACCAAAATTAAAAATGAACTTTTTACTTCTTTTAAATAAATTAAAACATGTCTATTTATTTTTTTAAATTATATTTAAATAATATTGAAATCTCTATTTTTATAGTGTATGTAAAATTGACAAAATGCGATAAAATGTGACAAAATTTGATTATTTTTGTAAAACGATTATGAATATACTTTTAAATATTTAAATATACCTTTATTATGTGTATTAAATGTTTTTAATAAGATTTATCTTTTTAAATAAATATTTAAACCTATTTATTTAAGCCTTTATTTATATTTTTTACAAAACTTAACTTTTGCTGATTTGTACTAAAATTCAAATTTATACTTTTTAATAATTAACTAAAAGAATAAATAATTTCTCTATTAACATATTTATTTTAGTTTTAAATTCTTTTAAATTGAAAATAAACTAAATCTCTCATTCTTAATGTAGCGAAATTACGGGTCATTACATTCTCCCCTACTTAAAAGAATTTTGTCCTCGAAACAAAGTCAAAGATACGGAGCTATAAAGGTCAACAATATATGGAAAGAAAATGCTACTAGATACTTATCATGAAACATAGACATCAATCCCAAACTTCTAACCTGAATGCGTACCACACTTGAGGTAAATACATAGTCACAAGTTAACTATCTACATCAGTCAACCTAAATATCATACTAAAGGATTAAATCCCATATATTAGCGCTAACTACGTGCTTAGATAATAACAACTACTATAATACAAAATGAAAATATCCCAAAATGCGTAAGAATACTCATCGGATGAACCCTCTAATAGTGCCTCAAGGTCGATCTCTACTGGTTGCTCTAGTTCCTCTCCGCCCTCTACTGGCTCCTCATCATATATCAGATCTGGAGCTAAATCCCAACTAAGTGGCTGCCACTCCGGACCTCCCGGAATCCATGGAAAATGCTCTTTTATATCAGTATCCTCTAAACCAAAATCCTCGGCTATCTCTGGAATGGAAGATCCTATCCCCTGAATAGGCATACCCATCTCCCAAATGATCTACTCATCGCTCTCCGAATCATCATCCTCATATAACCATGTATCATAAATTCTCGAGCCCTCTGTCTCCACTGCAACGGGTTCCCCTATCAGTGGCTAGATCTCTTTCAGTTCTTCCATGGGCTCCTCTTCCTCGAGCTCTTCTATAGGCTCTTCTTCCTCATGCTCCTTATCCTCACTCAATGGATCCAACATTCAATCATCTGCCTCAGCGTCGGCCTTTCCCCTGCATCAATATCTACACCTACGGGAAACACATCCTCCTCATCTGAAATAACTATCAAATTATTATCCTCTGCAATATATATCGGATGGTCGAATAATCCTGGTACTATTCCCGAGGGCTCCCTCACTTGCATAAAAGTATATATAAATATATATACACACACATACATAAGCTTTATGACAATTAAAAATATACAAGTATATAAGAGTGTGTGTGTGTGTGTATATACATATGTATGTATGCATGTATGTATGTATGTATGCCCATATGAAGTAATGTATATGAAAATATGTATGAATGTAAATGTATATATATGATGTCAAACATATGTAAGAAAATGTATATGTATATATGCTATATAAAATAGTGAATAGGTAAATATACATGTTTGTAAAAATATTGTATATGTAAGTAAGTATATATACATAAAGGTACAAGCTTCATAAATGGAAACTTTCAAAACATATGAGTATAGTATATGTATGTATGTTCATATTAAATAAGAAATATGTAAAAAAAGCATGTGTATATCTAAATGTATAAAATAAATGTTGATGAATACAAGTATGGTAGGATAAATATGTATATGTGAATGTAAGCATATCCACACATATATACAAAGAAGTACAAACTTTATCAAGTAAAAATGCATATGAAAATCTATTTATATATACATGAAGTAGACGTACATATGAAAGGGAACATACTGATGAAAACATATCAAGTCAAGCACATAATAAATCAAATCTTTCACTTAAGTTTTCAAGTCAATCTAACTTTTTAAAATCAAGTCATATAAAAATCAAACTTTTAATATGAAATCAAATCAAGAAAATAAAAAAAGGAAATGAGGAAAAAGAAAAAAATAGATATGAAAAATCTGTACACAAAAGCTTCAACCACCTATATCTTACCCTGTACACCTCGTCCTCTCTAATTATATATAAGCAAGCTGAGTATCTCTTGTTCATACAAAGAAAAAAATATAACAAAGAGCTGCCATTAAAATAACAAAAGGAATCGAGATCGAAGAGAAAAAAGAAGGCAGCAGTTGTTCATTTTGGTAAAAACTGTGAGTAAAACTATTTTACATTGTTACAGGGTATTATTATATATCTATATAACTGTGTTTCGAATGAATTATTGATATGTGTTGAATGTCTGTATGATTACTATATATAAACGTGTATGTAAATGTGTTTCAAGAAATACTATACATTAAAGAAATACTATACTTCTTCCAGTATGCTTCTCTGCTCTTATTTCTTAGTAAAACAGTTAACATCATCTTCAAAAATCAAAAGCTTAACAACTAATTAGTATGAACATAATATATGTATGTTTGTTCATATTAGTATAATATATGTATTTATGTTCCTATTAAATAAGAAATATGAGTATAGTATATGTATGTATGTTCATATTAAGTAAGAGATATGTAAATAAGCATGCGTATATCTAAATGTATAAAATAAATGTTGATAAATGCAAGTATGATAGGATAAATATGCATATGTGAATGTAGGCATATCAATACATATATATAAATAAGTACAAACTTTAACAAGTAAAAATGCTTTTGAAAATATATCTATATATACATGAAGTAGACGTACATATGAAAGGGAACTTAATGATGAAAACATATCTAGTCAAGCACATAATAAATCAAATCTTTCACTTAACTTTTCAATTCAATCTAACTTTTTAAAATCAAAAAATATAAAAATCAAGCTTTTCACATAAAATAAAATCAAGAAAAAAAAGAGGACACGCGGTAGAAGAAAAAAATAAATATGAAAAGCCTGTACACATAAGCTTCCGCCACCTATAGCTTACCCTGTACACCTCGTCCTCTCCAATTATATATATGCAGGCTGAGTATCTCTTGTTGATACAAAGAAGAAGAAAAATATAACAAAGAGCTACCAATAAAAAAATAAAAGGAATCAAGATAAAAGAGCAAAAAGAAGGCAATAGTTGTTCATTTTCATGAAAACTGAGAGTAAAACTATTTTACATTGTTATAGGGTATTATTACATATCTATATAACTGGGTGTCGAATGAATCATTGATATGTGTTGAATATCTATATGATTGCTACATATAAACGTGTATGTAAATGTGTTTCAAGAAATACTATACATCAAAGAAATACTGTACTTCTTCCAGGATGCTTCTCTGCTCATATTTCTTGGTAAAACAGTTAACATCATCTTCAAAAATCAAAAGCTTAACAACAAATTAGTTATAACCTATGATTTCAAAATAAAGTTGATTATTTTAGAGTGTAGAATTTTTTAATATTTGTTTCATTAAATTCTATCAAGTCTTCAAAGAGAAATCATATTCAACAGTGAAGGATTCAACATGGCCGAAAATCAAATATCATGGTTTAGAAAATGGATCATATAATTTTGATCGTTATTGAAAATAACAAATTTTAGAGGTGGTTTAGGATTTTTTCATGTAATGTGGAGTGAGTATTTCATAGTTGATTGGTTTTGAGGTTTTGGTCAATTATCGGCGTCGTGGATGATTTTGGGTCTTGGTGTTTAGTGTGGAGGAGGTGTAGGCAATGGCGCGCATGCAAGAAAAATGCTACGGTGATTTATGATGAAGTGAGGAGGCGTGACGAGGAGGAAGTAGGGTTTTAAGGTGTTGATTGTTTGGGTCTCTATTTCATGGAAACGATGGTAAGGGAAAGTGGGTGCAGTCATGCGCTAGGGGGAAAAGGGAGGGGAGATTGGGGAGAGTCTCTCGATGAAGTTTGGGGATGAACGGTGGTAGGGTGGCCAGGGCAGGGTGATTTTTTGGTGGTGGCTGTGTTCAGTTTTGGGTTCGAGTTTTGAAAATTTGAACTAAGGTGTGGCCGAGGGGTCTGGGTGGATGGATTCGACGCGGTGGTCGTGGGTGATGTGTGTGGTCGACGGCGTGAATAGTGGGTCGGCGGCTTCGTACACATGCACGCTTAGATGACGCACGGTTGGTTTGCTCAGAAAAAGAAGATACGGAGAAAAAACTGGAAAGAAAGAAGAATGGGAAGGAAAATGGGCCGGGGGGAAATGGGCCAAAGGAAAAAAGAGAAAAGTAAAAAAGGAAAACGGAAGGGAAGAAAAAGGAAAAAAAAGAGAACTTATTTTCTTTCTTTTAACTCCAATTCTATTGCCAAGTCAATAAGAAGTCCATTGCGCTATAATTCTACTTCCAAAAGTTTTAAGCCTAATTTATCTTGATAATATAAAAAGTAAATTATCTGTAGCTGTGACGCCCCACCTCTATACTCACAATAACAAAGGTTATTATAAGAAATAACGTCTGCTATTGCGAAGAATAAGACTTGTTAGAAGCGACCATCCGTAAGTATGCCTTAGACGAGTATTGATTACATCGATAGGAGTTGCGTAAATTACTCCCAAGGATATAATTTCAATCCAAATCTAAAACGAAACTACGGTGGCTTAAGGAAAATTCAAAAAAACTCATAATAACAACAACACAGATAAGTATAATCACATCAGAACAGAAATATGAGATATATAGTGGAAGACAAGTCTGGATACATGCTACAACAATCGATAGTTCACACGAACCAAATATACATATACAAAGAGACCAACATACATGAGATGAGAGTCAATGCACCAAAAAGAAACACCTCGAAGTCTAGACAAAAGATGATGTGAAATCCCAAAAGCTGAAGCAGCAACAGAATCAGAGATAGCGATTATCCTGAAATAACTCGGTCTGACCCGAGTATTATTTAAAAGAAAATAATACACGGATCAGTCTAATTTAAACTTAGAAGTAAGTCAATGATAGACAACACTTAAGCAAATAATCATAATCTCGAATGAGATTATACAACATAAATAATCAACATAGTTCAAATAGAGAAATCTCAATTTAAACTCCATCAAAATCAGCTTTTAAATTCCCAATTGAATTCAAAACAGCAATACGCAAATTTATAATCTCGGATGAGACTATACACAAAATTATAATCTCGAATAAGACTATACACAAAGTTATTGTCTTGGGTGTGACTATAAAACATAGTAATCAGCATAGTTTAAAGGAAGAAATCCCATTAAACATCATCAAAATCAACTTCCAAATTCACAATTGAATTCAAAACAGCAATACACAGAATCTAGAAATCAAAATAAAATAACTAGAAAATCAACATAAAAGTGGATCGATCCCAGCAGATGGCGAGTTTTAGCTACGCTGCACGTGCATCTCATATGGCTGAAGCCTACCAAGTACTTTAATTTTTTGCGCCCATCAGATGACCCGAAGGTCCGCAGAGTGACCCGAAGGTCTAGTTCTGGTAATTGAGCCGAAGGTCCATCAGACGACCCGAAGGTCCAACAGAGTGGATCGAAAGCCCAACAAATCATCAAACAACAAATCCTCGACAAATATTTCAATTAACGAGTCCGGAATTAACCGAAATAGTAAAAGTGTGGTTCCATACTCCGCACTTTTGCTAAATCGTTTAAATCTCTTCATCGTTTCCTTAAAAGTGCAAAATTGTGCATTTTATAAAAATAACATTTTACGTTCTCAAACGGACAAGTCCAGAATTAACCAAATCAGTAAAAGTAGGGGTTCATAGTCCTTAATTTTGCTGAAACGTTTAAATCAATTCCTCGTTCTTTTGAAAGCATAAACTGTAAAAAATTTAGAAACAATTTTATTTTAAAACGATTTGAAAACCCGTGGTTAAAACAGCAACATCTGTAGCAATTTCGCAGAGGAAATTGCGCTTCACAAAACATCGTAAAAACGGATATCAAATCAGCGTTGCTGGATAGCCGCTTGAAAATTCACTTTAAAATTGACGGTTACTAAAGTCAAAGCAACAGTAATATTTATTCGTCAAAAATGTCGTCAAAACAACACATTTCAAAAATATAATACCGGCGTAAAAATTCTGTTATAAAAATAACGGTAACAAAATACGTTTAAAAACGTAACACCGGTTCAACAAAAATTAAATATTGGATTGCACTACCAATATATTCAACAAAATATTGCATTGTCCGGCAATCTATACGTGCACAACAATATACATGCACGCACACCATAATATGCAGAATATCAAAATATGAAAATAAATTTAAAGTGCCTGTGCAATATAGTTTGCACGTATACACAAAAAATGGTGGTTTGGGTAATATGACTTACACACATCAAAGGAACAAAATAGCAAAGCTATATGCACTAAATTATGTCACTGCCTGTACAAAAATGAGATACACATGATATTGCAACCTGTCACTACAATTTATATGCATGTACACTCCATATGCAGACACGAATTACAAAGTTTAAAACATTTTCCGTGCAATACCTTTTTCATCTACATATATCAAAATAAGGAATGCCTGGATATATACTTTCGCATGCAAATAATAATTGTAAATAATGTGACCTGGACTTCTCTAACGTGATATACTATTGGCATGTAAAAGACGAAATACAAATCTCTTTATCTCATAGACGAAACCAAATAAAAATGACTCAATTTTTGAGTGCATGCATATTTATACGTACGCATGGACTGAAGTATAAAATTTCGTGACTTGAAACATGTTTCTCGTGCTACACTATGCGTACGAAAACATGGTGTATTATGGAACTCCTTCTATACAAAATGACCTAGACAACATGTGAAAATGAAGGCACGTGGACGCATGAAATAACACTATGATTTGGGCAATGCAGTAATGTGGTCACTTTCACGTATATGCATGAATACACGCAAATAATTTTTTTAAAAACAAAGTATGCCTTGGACCAAAATTTTGTACACTTAATTTTTCATGAAAAAGGGAAGTAGATCAAAACTTTGTCCTGAGCTCATTATATTTTTATTTCATGTTTGTTACCCCTGTGCGTGCTCATTCACACACCTGTAAAAAAAATGGCCTAGCCTTGATTTCGAAGGCTACCACTTGGTACCAGAAAATGAAATAACATAAGTGCCTGAACTTAACCTTAGTTTGACACATAATTGCAACCACCAAAATATGAAAACGAAATTGATGAAGGCCTGGGCAACCAAAATTTTCTTCATGCACGCAATATTAATTTCAGTGATATATGATCTGAACAAGTGACGTGTAACTCAAACCTTCCATACATCATTCGAACAGATAAACTGATAATAAAACCTGGATGATAATTTGCACCATACTAACATGCACATAAGTGAAAAACTGGGCAACAAAGTTTTTACGCAAAGATAAAGTAAGGAGTAAATTAGAAATGTGAGTTTTGAACTCATCAAAATATTTGCTTTAATTTTTGTTAGCAACCGAGATTCAAAGGAAAGAAAGCAAGCATTGGAGCTGCCATTACTGATCTTCTACTGACCTACTGAGAATATGGAATAAATGATGCAGCTAACTTTTCTATTCACATAAGTGAACAAGTCAAAGAAAATAATGCTGGCTGTGATTTGTGGTACACTAGCATTGAAGAGGAGATGTGCAAAAAGGAAAAGAAGGTACACACGCATTAATTGATGACAGCAAATGTTCAATATTTGCTTTCAAAATAAAAGTGACAGCAACCCAAAATGATCCACTTTGCTTTAGACTTAGACCTGTGCAATCTGCATAAAATGAACCAATACTCACGTGAAGGCCAAAATGTGTTCACATATTTTGTTATTAACCTGGATCAGTTCCTACACGTGAAGGTAAAAGATTTTTACTACTTAACTTAGTTCTTTTCCAACTGACTTTACAATAGAAATTGCATTGCACATTTTTTTCAATTTTTTTTTAAATTTCCATTTAATTTTTTTTATTACGACGGTAATAAAATCACGGTTGTTACAGTAACAATCAAAGTGAGTAATTAATTAAACTCTTAATTTGCTAAATCTTATGTTAATTAATAAAATTAGTATAAAATTTGGTTGTTTAATTTTATTAACTATTGATAAATTGTTTATAATTTCTTTAGTTTGTAATTAATTTGGATAAAGATATAAATGGATTCGATTAAGTAAAGTTAATAAAATCCTAATGTGTGAATTGTTTTGATATTTGTTATTGATCGTTAAATTAGTGACAATCTATATCTTGGCCTATTTCTGTTGGACATTTTTTTTCAAATTATTCTTGTCTATGCCATCGAATGGTTAGATGAGTTAAAGTAGTCAGATTAAAACAATGACACATTTTATTTGAAATAAGTCTGTAATAAATTCCCATATTTGAATATTGCCACCCTAAATAATAAATTGTTTATTTTAAACAATTTACCCTTTCAAAATTTATTACTTGGATTCGAAGAGACCGGAATCGGATATCTGTGTTATTTGGAACTGCTTCAATCTAATAATCGCTACAAACCTTCACGGGTTGATTTTATAGTTTAATATGTTGAAGTTGGATTAATTTCACAAATTCAACTATTTTAAATAAGTACTATGCTTAGACACTATTATAATATCGATGGATTTCTGTAGAATGTTTTGGATTAAAATAAGTTGATAACTCTTCGTGTTTATACGAGTTGCCCTGGTTTTTCGAAGAATTTTTATAACCTTAATTATTTCAAGTTAAATGGGTTTACTCGCTCTAGGGTCCAGCCTGACTCCGGTGTTACTTTATTGTAATGCTTGGATCAGACCGATTATTACAGAATTTCAGGTTAGGACGCTTTGGAGCTTCAGAGACGAGGTGGATGGCAAAGACTTATTGCATGTATTGGTTATATTCCGCTATGTATTATAGGTTGTATACTCAGCATTTAAGGACAAGTTATTATAACTATTCAGATTTATTTGTAGATGATTGTACTCTGACAACTTGTATATACATAAACAGTTAGAGCTTTCCTTTGTAAAAAAATGATGCTATTGTATATTATACTCTTTCCGCTGCAATTGTGAGATTTTGTTTTTTTTTTTCTGTTCTTCTTCCATCTCTTTTCTTCTTAACCCTAACAACCCGGTATTTTTGGCATTCGATTGCTCGACACTCTATACAGTGGACATATTAGTGTTGATTTTCAGGGTCGAAAATCGCCTGGTCATTACATTAACCAATCCTTAACTTCCATGATCTTTTCTGATCCTAAAAAATTTTGTTGACTTGGGATCTCAAATTCTCGACAAATTAAAGCGAAGTTCAGTGGGTTGGTCCTTCCTGAAAAGAATATTATTTTTCTATACATTATCATCAAATACCTTATAGTCGAATTCTTAAACTTAATTCACAAGGTATTTTTTCTTGGCCTTTTTAAATTAGCCCATTCTATACTTACCAAATCGTTATTACTTCTTAAGGTTGAATGTCTAAAGGTATATGATGAAATGTTTTGAATTCTAGTTTCAACTAATTGATTCTTGTCTTTATAGTTAAATCATGCAATTCTAACATTAAGATGTCCTTCATTAATTTGTTTTTTATTAATTCAAGTTTCTTATTTATTCATCTATGTTTCAAACAACCATTTTTTTCTAACTTAATATTTTTCAAGAAATATTCCCTTTTTTACTTTCAAAACATATACTTAAGTAAAATTATTTTATTTACCTACTTCTTTAAAAAGAAACCATTTTTATAAAATTAATAAATACAAGCTCATAATTATAATACTCTCATAACTCATTCTAGCGTGTTACTAACCCTATCTTTAATGAGTTACTCATCCTAAGATATTATTAATCCAATGTCTGATTAGTCTTTACCCAACCAAAGCCAAGGTTCTCACTTAACTTTTAGCTCTGATACCAAATATCACGGCCTGTTTTTTCGTACCCTTTAAGTTAACAATGAACTACACATGTCCAACCCAAATTGAATGAAAAGACGGAACATGAAGGGTAATGAATAAAAATAGATAGAATAAAATATCACACGAAAGGAATAACATATAATAGTGAATAATATCTTTACAGCGGAAATTTTTTAAAATAAATATGTTAGAGTCTAACCTAAATTCAGCTTGGATAGATATAAACATCTGTCCTTACAATTGCTGACAAACATTAAACTAGGACAAACAGACTGCAACGGATAATAGAATATGTCCATACATAGATAAATATCTCCAGCTTTCTTCTAAAAACTCCAACCGCCTTCGACCAAACCTGAAACAACTTGAATCTGACCCGAGTATTGAAAATACCCAGAACAGGCTTGATAAACCAGCGTGAGAAAAGCTCACTAGTAAATGACAGTGTCATATATCGGCCTTTAAATGAATTGCTTTTGAAAAGAAAGAGTATCTCATAAGATCATGCCCACATATAAAAACAGATGGGTTTTTACCTTATGATAACTTAAACTCTTTTATATTAAAACATTTGATATTATTTCTAATGACATTCTTTGAAAACATTTGCAAATAAACTTATTAATCTTTCCCAAAATTGTTACCACTATTAAATTCCAGCATACTAGGATTTAGAAACAAAGACATAGGTTCTTATTGGAGAATGGATTTCCATACAAATGACTAGGTGAAGGGACTACCTTTCGGCAGTACATCTCTAGAGGAACATACCGAGGACCATCACAAAGGATCCTCTACCATCACAAGACCAGTCTATCTCTATAACTAGATAGTACCGAATTTATCATCCTCCGGTCGTTACCGACCTTTAACCGAGCACTCATTCTCTATACACAGCACTAATTTACATCTCGAACGTCACAGCGGGAAGAAATATATCTAGAAGGTGATGATCATACCCTAATTGGGAATGACCCACTTAGCCCTTGCCGCATCTAATCCTTTTTCGGTTATTTTCGGTTGATGAGGCTCGAGGCAACGATTATCTTTTCACATATCACATCATCACTTTGAATACCACATTGTCATTCCACATTCACACAACTAATTTCTACAAACGTATAACTTTCTGAGCTCTATATCTCGGGAAAGGGTGTTAAGCTAAGAGAAGGTGTCTTCTCCGCTGCTGATTGATATACTTTTATAGAGATCACTCATTATGATTTGGAATGCAAGATCAGACATTATTCCATATAAGTTCATTTTGGGACCGAACGAAACCAAAGGTACTTTCCTTGGCCATTGCTAGGCGAGAACCCTTGGTTTTCATAACAAAGAGGCCACTACTACAATATAGTGAATCAGGAGTTTATCCCTAATTAATCAAAAAGTAGCCCCTCATTATTATTCGTCTCAATATCTCCATCTTCTATTATCTTTATTCTTGAACACATAAACTAGTTCGAAGTGGTTTTCGGATAGGAATCACTCAAATCTGATCCCAGTTCCTTCGAAATCCAATTATCGATAAAAAGTGAATATGAGTATACATGATTTACTAAAGTCTCTTTTTACTTCAATTCTTCTTGGATGATTTCAAATTACTTTTCTTTTGTATTACAGAAATTCTAAGTTAATTCATCCTTTTGCTTTGGATAATATCTCAAGTATCTTTTATTTTGGAAAAAATAATATAATCTTTTTAAGAGCATCCGGGCTTTCCTTTCGATCTGTTCCATCCCTCATCTAAGAAAAGAAAACATAGACCAGGTAAACTCAAGGCACTAGTTGCTCCATTCCTAACCTTAGTTAAACACCTTGTTTTACCTTCCTAGATCTTCCAGGCGGGACAAATGCACTAGTCGTTTTTTGCATACTCGGTTATTAACTTTATTTTGGAATTGATTACAAAAATTCCAAATTATCTTTTAAACGCTTAATTTTCCTTTTAAAAACATTAATAATTGATTCAAGGAAAAATCGTTACATTTAAACTTATTTTCCAAAAATTATAGAATTCACAGCATAAAAGTGCTCTGAAAGTGCTATATAAGCTTATTTGATTTAAATAACTTTTAGTGTTTGAAAATTCATATTTCCCATTTCAAATCTCTTCTAAACTATTTAAATGGATTTATCAAATTTATCCCATATTTTTCCATAAATAAAAATGTTCATTTTAATAGATTTCCCGTCAGGGTCAATTAACTCCACTAGCGCGATTTCTTTAGAAAATTGATTTGGATATATTTCAAAATATACTTCATGAAATTTTGATATCCTTCCATGATTTAGAAGATATGGATATAGTAGTTTGAATTTTTCTTATCTTGAAGAATTCCAAACTATATTCCACTCAATACACTCATTTGAATTTTTCAATGCGGAATCGCGAACCACCTTTGCACGACGCACCTAGTTTTAACTTATTTTTCAATACTTGAAATAATATATTCAAATTGAATATTTATCACTTATAAAATTATTACAAATAATTTTAAATCAATATTTTCACTTTTTAAAGCTTTTAAAACTTATTTTCACTATTACCATATAATAATATTATTTTATTCCTATTATTTTAATAGTAAATTTTAAATTCCAATTTCAATTCAATTTCAATTTTAACTTCAAATTAAACTCATTTAAAACTTAGATTTCAAATCTAATTCCAATTCCAATTAAAATTTCAACCTTAATTTCAATTTTAATTTTCAAAATCCATTTCAATTTTAATTTCACTATTCATCTCAATTTCAATTTCAATTTAACTATCCTTTTTTAATCCAGTTTTACTTCAAATTTTCTTTTATTTCCACTTTAATTTCAATTCCACTTAAAAAGAGACTTATTTTTTCAAAGTATATCATATCACCAAAATTGGATCTTATTTGACAAAGAGATCACTTAATCAAAAATGATAGAAATTTGATATCCATATTAACATCACAACCATACAAACAATCATATCACATTAACATATTCAATACGGATATAGTGCGATAAATGTCATAACATATTAAGGATTAACCAATATTCAAACAATTTTTCAAACATCCATACCATAAAATGGTGATTATTTATCACAACAAATCAACTTAATAATCAATGTAAATTATATAGCGGTAAGAATTTTCTCACCTTCGTATCCACTCTGTCAATATTTTTTATAAGCTAGCGTGCTTCTTGATCTAACGTGCTTTTTTCTCCGAACGGCTCGAATTTCTTTCTCTCTCTCTCTCTCTTTTTCTTTTCCCTTTTCTTTTTCTTTTATTTTTTTGTTATATGACCGTGGACTATATAGTAGGGTATGGCCTAGAGTGACTTGGGTACAGGGTGTGCATGTGCTTTGGGTAGGCGGGTATGTGGGGTATGCGTGTGTTTTGAGGTGGGTAGGTGGTTTTGGTGGAAAGTATGGGAGAGTGCATAGGTATTGGGCTCGGGTGTGGGGCCTTGGGTGCGTGTATGGTGGTGTAGGTGCTCGGGTAGGTGGTTGCGTGGGTGGATGTGTGTTGTTGGAGGGGTGCGTGTGTTATAGGAGAGGGTTATGGGCGGGGTAGGTGTGTGTGGGTGGTTAAGGCGTGGGTAGGAGGAGTTTAAGGTGGTAGAAGGTGAATGGTTTAGAGGTAGAAGGAAAATGGAGAAAGAGAGGGAGTTTAGGATCTTTTAGAATGAAATGTAGTTAAAAAGGGAGAGGTTTAGGCTTGTTTTTATAGGTGGAATTTGAATAGAAAATGAAATTAATACCCTTGTTTATTTTTGGACTTTAATTAGCCTTTATTTGAGTTACATTGAATGTGTGGAATGATGGTTTTGGAAGAGTGTGTTAAGAGATAAGGAGGTGTCATCAAATTATGGTTTGTGAATGTTTTAATACATAAGTTTTCCCCTTTTCCATGCTTATATATAATATCTCATTAATGAGACATGAAATATAAGTAATGAATGTGGTTTAAAAAGATTAAAATAAAATAAAATTTGTCAAATCATGTCTTTCTAATTTATTTATTTAATTTAACTTTTCAAAAGTAAACTTTTTTGTCTTTTAGTGATAAATGTAATGTGTTTTAAAGTTTATAAGGTTGTATTATACAGGTTATAAAGCGAACATGTTTATTCAACGTTGCGACAACTTGTTACGATTGAAAACAGTGTTTTTGTTGACAAATTTTACAGTCAAAATTTGACATTTTTGTTAAACTATATATTAAAGTAAACCAAACTTAAAAATGAAAATTTTAATTCTTTTACATGAATTAAAACATGTCTATTTATATTTTAAAATCATTTTTAAATAATATCAAAAAAAATTTTTTTACAGTGTATGCAAAATTGACAAAATGCGATAAAATTTGTTTATTTTTGTAAAAAATTGTTAATGTACTTTTAAATATTTTAATAAGATTTATGTTTTTAAATAAATATTCAAACCTATTTATCTAAGCCTTTATTTTTTTACAAAACTTAACTTTTGCTGGTTTGTACTAAAATCCTAATTTATACTTTTTAATCATTAACTATAAGAATAAATAATTTCTCTATTATTATTTATATAATATAATTATTCAAGTTTGTATTCTTTTAAATTTAAAATAAGCAAAATATCTCATTTTCGAAGTAGCGAAATTATGGGTCATTGTATATTATACTCAATATCACTGGTGAAAATTTGAGTCTGAACATTCCTTCATAAGGATTTTGTTGTTCTTGTTAACAATTCTATAGTATTTGATGAATACACAAGAAAATCTTGAACAACCATATAGTGATATCAATTTAGATGTGATACTCGTTTCATATATCAAATACACAAACAAATTATGATATTATAGACAATATAACATGTATGACAATTATTGTTGCCGATACATAAGGATTTTTTTTACAAGTTCCTTATTAAACATTTTAATAAGGTGTCCTCGCTTATCGTTTATGACATTCCCAACATCTTTTATACTTACTATAAAAGACATCATTTACAAATCTAACATCGATATAAAAAAACTAAGGCTAATTTTAATATAAGTACATCATTAAAAATCAACAGTGTGTTGTTTACTTATGGTTTGGAAATATCTATGTACCTTTTTAACTTTCTTTCTTATGAGCATATGCTTTCTCTGCATTTTGATCGATAATCAAACAATTTGATATTTCTACGAAATACTTGTTCAATTTTTGATGCTTTTCTGAGTGGTATGAACGTTCTCAGATCATATCCAAATGATCACAAAAGTAATATTACTCTTACTAACTTCGAGACACTTTGGTAATTATGTGTAAACAGTTAACTCTAAATCATTACCTAAAATTTTCCATTTCAACAAATATATCTCAAAACATAAAGTCATATTATGCGATAATTTTGTGAGTAAAATCCGAATCTATTTGAGCTCGTTGTATGGTAAATTAGTTGTGTTATGAAATTTAAGGTACTATTCTAATCAATGTGGCTCACTACATTCCAACTACATTTGTCTTTCACTTAAAAGACACGTTTTTGGCTAATGGATTGTATCCCTTGGGTACAACTTTCAAAATCATTTTTTGATAATGTACTTAAAATCAATTTTGAATTTGTGAATCATACCATATCGTAGAGTCAATACTCTTACTGGTTAAATTGACCATGGAGGATTATTTGTTCTAGACATTGATAAGAAACTCATAGTTTCTCTTCAATGTGCAAGAATATTTTTTAGCCATTCTAATGCGTTTTGTTCATTCTATTTGGTTAATATCATTTTATACCTCGCAATTAGCTTCATCTTTGGATCGTATCCAAATTCATTTCACTACCAACAGTTTCTCAATGAAATTCCTTCACTACGAAGTTGGAATTTCTTGAAAAAACAGTTGTTTCTTAGTGCAATGGAATATGCATTCATAAACATTTTATGAATTACCTTATATAAAACTGATTAGGTACTAGTTTATGACATTCATGTTCACAACATAAATTAGTTGCGTAATGACTATCATATCTAAACTTTTGGTGTAATTCATACAAGATCCCTTACATACAATTATTACATGCAGTCTTTCGACCCACAAAACCTACCAACTCCTTAGCCTAGGATATATATAGGGTTACTTATAAACCCTTATCGCGTATGGTTTTGTAAACTATTTTTGGATAACATTGTTTTAACTTTGTGCACTACTCTGAAGTACACACCTCATAGAAAGAATTTATCTCAACTTCGCTCATCATTAATAATGCTTTGTCCAATAAAGTTCGATTACTCGTTATCAATATATCATTATGTGTTATATTGAGGAGTTACCTTTGAGATCTAATTTTTATTCATATTAGGTACATACATAACTCATTTTATTATATTCAACAATTCAATCAAATTGATCAATTCTTCTACTTGTTTGATTATTTACTTCTATTTTATATTCTATGAGCTTATCATAGACTTATACATCTGTATCAAATATGCATGTCCATGTCTATGATAACTCGTCGGTGAATATAACGAAGTACATGAAACCGTTTTGGTACTAACAGGTTTACGATTGCATACATCTATATGTACCAATCAAAAGAGTTCATCAACTCTTATGATGCTCCCACTAAATTGGTATATAGCCCTTAATTATTAAAATATAATTAACCATTGTCATATGATCTATAAAAATATGATTCGTAATCATATAATATAATTATTTCTCAAAACTACGGCTTAGTTTATAATTCTAAATTAATTTAAATAATTTTTTGAAAAGCAAAGAGCTATAAGCTCATATTATTTACTAATATCAAATTACAACTCACACTTACAAACCCAAGGTACAACACTAATACAACACATACACTACAGGCACTGAAACACAATACAACACAACCTACAGGCACTGAAACAAAAGAAAAACACATACACCACAATACACTTTGTCAATAATAACTATAGAACTGACAACCAATTACCACCACCCTTATTCATAAACATGGATTATAAAGTTTCAAGAAACAACTCTGAACCAACAATCAGTTACAACATCAACCTGAAGACAGACTTCAATATTATCACATGCTAGGAAACCAGCAATCATCAAACTTCCACATCAAACAGAGGTTTTAAAATGGAATTCAGGGAGTAGGCATTTCATTAGTAACAACTTGATTTTATTTCATAAAGAATACTGCCATGTATGAAGTTATAGAGTTGAGAAGCATTTTTAACATCAATTCCAAAAACTCTATTATTTCTCTCAGACCACACTGCATGTATCAACTTCTTGAGCAACTTTAGGAGCATAAAAGTCTTTCTTGTTTTCCATCTAGTAGCTTTGAAGACTTTAAACCATTCAATAGCACTAACAGTAGAAGGTCTATAGTATCCACCATTGGACAAAAGCTTAAACCAAATTTGATATACAAAAGAACATTCAAAAAACAGATGAGTATTTGTTTCCTTATCAGCTCTGCATAAAACACAGGTATCTTCTGATATTAAACCCAATCTACACAGTTTTTCTTTAGTATTCAATGCATTTGCCATCACCTTCCATAAAAGTAAATTCTCTTTAGCACTTCCTCCACATTTCCAAATTCTTGAATACCAAGGAAAATATGAACCAACTCCAGATAGAGATTTGTATACAAGTTTAATAGAATGTGGCTTTCCTTTATCAGACCAAATAAGGAAATTATCATTGTTGATAATTTGATTGTTAGTAATAACATTCCAGAGCTTCCTGAGAAGACAAGAACTAGAGTATGGTAAAACAATATTATCATCATGGATAAACTCATCAACTATAGCTGAATCAGAGATGCCAGAGTTTCTTCTGAGATTATAATCCACAACAGTACTTAAAATTAAACCTTTCCTAGCCCAAGGAGAATGCCAGAATGAGAGTCCTTTAATTTGTGTATAGTTACATTGTAAAAAGGGGATAAATGTTTGCCTAAGCTTAAGAATACTTCTCCAACTCCAGCTGCAGTTTTGTGGAATTTCCATAGTCCAAAAATTCTTATGACCAATCAAGTGATGGTTTACCCATTGAGACCATAAGCTTTTATCAGATAGAAAAATTTTGTTGAAGTAAACTGATATTGCAGCCTTATTCCAAAGAAAGATGTTAGTTATACCAAGACCACCATTCTTCTTAGTTTCAAACAGTTTGTAAAATGAGATTAGGATTAATTTCTTGGAAAAAGGGTCTCCATGCCATAGAAATTTATTAAGAGCACTAGAAATCATTTCAATCAGTTTAACAGGAAGAATGTAATGCCTTGTCCAGTAGTTGGTCATGGCAACAACAATGGATTGAATAATTGTTAATCTACCTGCTTGAGAAAGTTTGTCAATAGGCCAAACAGTAAGCTTTTCAATGATCTTCTCAAAAAGAGGTAAGCAATTATGCTTTGTAATTCTTGAACTCAATATTGGTAAACCCAAATAAAAGGAATTCTTTGGTAATTCAAGCAATCCAGAAAAATCAATGATATCTTTCTTCTGAGATAAATTTAAGCCAGCAATGTAGATATTTGATTTCTGAAGATTTATTTGTAATCCAGTAATAGAATGGAAAAGATCAAGAGATGAAGTAATAGATTGAATATTTTGGAAAGTGGGTTTTGTGAAGATAATAAGGTCATCAGCAAAAAGCAAATGAGTGATTAATGGATTATTACATTTGGGATGTAGTTGTAACTTATTTTTAACAACCAGATCTTTCAATAGAGAATTTAAAAGCTCCATGACTAATATGAACAAGTAAGCTGAAATTGGATCACCTTGTCTTACACCTTGTTTGCCTTTGAAATAACCATACAAACCACCCTCTCTAGTAATAGAATACCTAGGTGATGAAATACATGAGTAGATCCATGCCAAAAAAGGTTTGGGGAAATTCATTTTACAATGCATCATTTTTTAATGAAAACAAATATCAAGGTATAGTTTTATTTCACACCGAATATTCATAATATTCATATTGAAATATAACTATGCCTATTTTTCAATCGATAAAGAAAAATAATCAATATTTCATAAATAATGTTCGATATGTTTTACAAAAGTAATTTTAGTAATTTGATGCAATCCATAAGTGCTATGTGGCATGCTCCCACTATTTTCGCCATTACTTTATGAGCATACTGAATTTGGAGGTCCATCATTTGCTTCTATAGATTATTTATTTCATATACTATAACTTATTTACAGTGGAGAATTGGTTGATAAAATATCTTGAACTTGAAGAAATAAATCTCATAGAAAACAAATTTCTATATGAAAATATATTTCGGAATTAAATCATATTTCTCATTCCAATGTTAAGTATCAATTATTATTATTACAATTCTTTTTTTCGACATTCCTTTATAAAGTAGAAGTGTAATGACCAAACTTTCGACCCTCAAATATCGACACTAAATACACCTATGGTATTCGCGTGCCAAGTATCCAAGTGCTGGAAAGATAAAAAATTAAGGTAAAATAAAAAAAAGAATAGAATGGGAAAGGAAGAACACAACATCAGAATCTCACAACAAAATGGTAATATATAATATCAAAGGAACAATATAAAGGGTTACCTTGAATACCGAAATATCAGAGTCGCTAAGATCAAAGTACCATCATTGGTCTTGATATTTATAACTTCATGTCCTTACAATGGTGATACATACAATACATAAATGCGGTGGAAATAAGCATACTACGGTAGATAATCATCCAGTTCTTCTCCATCAGCTCCAAAGCGTCCGTAGCTAAATCTAAAAATAAACACAGGGATGACCCGAGCATTATAAGAAAATAACACCCAGATTAGTCTAGTAAACCAATATGAGAAAACTCATGAAACATGAAATAGGTAACAGTAACCATTGAGACTGTATGGATTCCCGTAACGGTTTTCCCCATAAAGAAACGAAACATTCATTAAGTTTAACATATAGTGATATGATAGATAATGTCTAGGGCGTAGCACATAAATCATATCAAATAGCTATGATGCTTAAATTGGTCACACCACAACATATTTAGGGTACAATCAAAATCAATAAGGGACGTTCGAATATGGATTTTCCTTAGAGACATCCCTAGATAAACCGAGGTTAGTCTCCTGACAAGGGTCAGAAAGTACCTTCCAAGTGTCGTATAACTCTGGATAAAATATTCCATTAAGATAAACACAACTAGCCCATGCTTGAACCTATAGAGCCATGTGGAACCAAGCATCATCAACTCCCACCGACTAATAATCGATAAGTATCTCTAGATATAGAGTTGATATACCCTATCATGGGTTAGCAAAACCTAGGCTGTGCATCCTACTTTGTTTTTTAACATTTTCAATGTCGAGATCACGTTCGGCATCCTTCACATGAGTCTTCATCACTCGAACAGAACATGAATTCCCAAATGCATTCCATCATCTCGAGTAGATCACGAATCACTACATGGATTCAAGCATCTTAAATAGATCTCTAACCATCACATAAGTTCCCCGCATACGACATCTGACGAATGCTAACATTGGCCTCTCATTTGGAATACTTCTCAAGATAGACAGTTCCCCATGAAAGTTACCGTGGATCGTGCTATATGGAATTATATTATACTAGTGCGGAAATAAACAATTGCAACGAAAAGTAAGTGAAAATAAAACAAGCACACCAGGAATTTTTATACTGGTTCGAACTTCCCGTTCTACGTCCAGTCCCAGACTCATTTCTGGAATTTCACTAACAACAATCCTCACTTAACCCAGAGGAATAGGTTTATACAACCCTTGAACAGCGGAACAAGGGACCTGAGCAGCAGAATAGGATTTTGCCATAACAGCTGAAGAGGACTTCAACTTATACAGAATGCATGTGACATAATGTGTTCTTAATAACACGAATTTGTCTCTTGATAGTACAAATTTCCTATAATCTTTTTCCTTTATGATATATGTGTAAATGCGTGAAGATTAAGGAAGTAGGAAATAAATTTGAATGATGTTAAAGGCACAAAAATATTAGAATCAAGAATTTCAAGAATAGAATAATAATCAATAGAATTGGTGATTTTAAAACTTGATTCTAATGTGTTTATATAGATAGCAAATAGTTGCAATTGTTCATGAAGAGTTATCATCAAGAGTTATGTTTATCTGTTGGATTAAAGATCGCACCTCTTCATGAATAGAAATGTCTATTCAAAAAAATAGCCGTTGTAAATATTCAGACGTCTGAAATCAAAAATTCAGACTTCTGAAATGCATCGAAATCAAAACAGAAAGAAAATAGGCAAAAAATATTATATTCAAACGTCTGAAATATAAGTTTCGGACGTCTGAATATTTTAGTTTACAACATTCAAACTTCCAGAACCAGACGTCTGAATTGAAGCTTTCAGACGTCTGAATGTAACATGAAAAATGAGATTCTCTTTATAACATGAAAAAATGAAATGATAATGTTAGTGTATATCATATAGGAGAGATTTAACATATTTTAAACTCTAGACACAGATTCGATACATACTTAAGAGTTGTAGCTCATTTGAATCCGGTCTTTGATTGATTCCTGTAAAAAAACAAGTTAGTACAATAATGACGTATATAGTTGTTATAGGCAAAATATCGTAATTATGAAAATATCGTAAATATGAAGTTTCAACACCCCATGACGGCATCGTTTGAAATGTTAACGCTGATCTCTCCCTTGGACTTTACCTTAGAATGGACACTTAAAGTCTATAACATTTCACTTCACAACCACTTCCAAAATTTAGAACTCGTATACTAGTTTTGAAGTGGTATTCAATAAGTAAAACACTTACCGATCTCAATCTCTTCAAAACTAAATTGATGAATTTCTCGTTAACTTGATTTCGGCTCTTTCAAAAGTAAGAGAAAGCTAAAGACGTTTTGTACCAATGCTCCTCCTCAGGGGTACTCATTGATATCAAATCGCAAAGACTTTTGATAACTTCTTAAGCCATATTTGATTAGATTTGATAATCAACTAATTGATTATCTAGTCAAAACAATTTCTTATACAAATCATGATTCGTACGTTTAACTCCTTTTCGATATTCCAACTTAACTATTCCTCGTTCAGGAGTGAAGCCAGGTAAGTTAGAGCACTGGTTGCATCAAAGCCTTACTTAGACACTCGATGCTTGAATCTTATATATAGATAAGTCTACCTCATCTTCTTTTAGTTTTAAGTATAGTATTATTGATTTCTATAAACAAGAAAAATCAACATGATTAACATGTTTTCAACATTTTCCAACTTACTATTCCTCAGTTAAGTGGGAAACAAGTAGGTTAGAGCTTTATTGCTCCATCCCTACTTGACATCAATCTTAATTCTCATAAATAAATAAGTCTTACTTTGTCGGCTTTTAGTGTTAAGCATAGTTAATTACTTTTCAAACAAGAATTAAACAATTAACCATTTGGCCATTTATTTAACCCTATTTGAAAAAAAAATTGTATACTTTTAAAAATACTTGAAAATACTTATAATAGGCTTTAAAATATTTATCCAAAATATTAATTGAAAAAAACAATTTTATAATTTTCCTCAAAACTTACAAACGACATGTTTTCTATATATTTTAACAAAATATCCCTTCTTTAAAATTCACAATTAATTTTTAAAAATTCATAAACATATCAAACCACTTTTGAAATAATCTAATATGAGTTAGTAAACACTTGAAAAATAATGAAAAAAATACTTAAATTTAAATATCTTTTCAAACCTTTAAAAATCCAAAATCAAGTCTAAACGAGGCAGTTTTGCACAAGTGAAGTTTTGGCCACTTTTCGAGATGTTACTTAACTTTTTATTATTAAAGCTTTTAATAACAACAAACATACATATTAACATAATAAATATGGCTAGTAAGCCCCAACGATCTCTTTATAAAATTCCATAGCAATAGCCAAAAACAGAACAATTCCGAACTACATCTATAGCGACTATCGCTATAGGTGCACTGTCAAATCTAAGTCCAGTCTAAACCATAGTCCATCTATAACCTATGTTATTTGTTCCCAGGCCATATCACATGTAATAGGAGTTCATTCAAGTCCATTCCAAGTTCAAATCCATATACATGGATCCCATATGTCACTTGCTTTTAAAGTAAGAATTTAAAACAACGTTTTAACATAAGTTAAACAATTCAAACAACTTAAACATAATCAAACACAAAAATATATGTGTTATATTTTCATTCAAAGTGAAATTTTAACTCACCTTTAACCTTACAAACAAACAAGATCCAAGAACCCATGTCCAAACCCAAGCTAGCAACCTCCTTGCTTTTGCCTTCCCTTTCTATCATTTAATCACGACCATCCTTTGGAGAATGAGCAGTGCTTTGTTTCATCAACTTCTAACTTGATGGAAGGAGTCTAATATTATACTAAGGCTTGTGGAAATGTTTGAAGTGATTTGGAGTTGTTTGTGGCTATTTCATTTTAGAACATAAGAAAGAAAAAAGATGAAGAAGCAATTAAAGGAGCTTAGTTCTTCATTTGTGTTTTGTGATTTATTCCTAAAGGTGTGTTGTAACGACCCAAAATTTCTGTCATTTGAAATTCAGATATTTAATTGATTTTAAATATCAACAAGCAAAATTTGTAAGTCGAATGAATTATTTTTTTTCGAATATTTAGATTTAATTGGATAATTAAATCGATAATTTAATATTTGAAATTGCGTAAATAATTGAAAATTGGGTTTAATGTGATTAAAAATGATTTATAAAGTTATATTAAATCATATTGGAGTTAGAACAATGTTTGTGAACTTTTAAAATTGAATTAAAAGTTAATTTGTGAAAGTTGAATATTTTAATATTTAATCGACTAGTGAAATTAGTCGTTTTTCAAACAGTCTCGGATTTTGACGAAACTACTTTCATCGGATCTGTAATGTTATATTATTGTAGGATTTCAAATTTCGTGTCAATTGGATTTACGGTTTGTCCGGGGCAAGCCAAAACGCATAGAAATTAGTTTAATCGATTTAATTTGAAATTTGATCGTTTATTTCCATAACTCGCACATATGACCAAATTAGCTTCTGAAACATATTCCATTGTGTCCGAAACGTGGGGTAAACCCTAGAAACGCCGGTCACCGCGTGAGATTTGGAATTCGGAAAATTTTGGATGAATAGTGTTTTTGGAAATTTTCTATAAAAGCACCTCTATATTTTCCATTTGCAAGAAAATCAAACCCTAACCCTAGTTCAAGCTAGCCGCTACTTTCAGAAACAATGGCCGAAATATTCTCCTCTTTCTCCCTCATTTTCTTCGAATCCACACTTCAATTCGAAAATCTTTTAACTACAACATTGTAGAGTGTATCGAGCTCTATAATATTAACGGTCAAGATTTGATTTCGAGCCGTGGATCGTCATCAATTCGAGTAGGAAGGCGTCACGAACGGGTACGTTTTTCACGACGATGGCAAGGACGAGCTTCGTCTCGTTCACATTGTTGGTAGGCATGGTGATGGGCTTCAAAACCGTGGTGTTCGATGGAATTTAAAGTACACGATGGGGGGTGCGTTCGAAACCCTAAGTGGCGGCCATATGGGTTCTTCGGTATGTAGCTTTCACACGAGAAGAAGATAGCCGCATGCGGCCCTGACGCAAACAACAGAATCGAACGGCTGTGATATGTTGAGGTTAAAAAAATAATAAAAGAAATGTAAATTAATTATATTTAAAATTTGTGTAAATTTTGTAATGCTATATCTTCTTCATACGAGGTCGAAAAATTACGAAACGAATTGCGTTGGCTTCATTTTATCGAGCATTACACAATGGAGCTGGTTTGGAGTCGTTTGGAACTTGTGATAATTTCGGGTAAAATTGAACGCGCGTTTAATTTTATTCGGAATCAAACGCTACAACTATTATCGGAAACTCAAGGTGAGAACTTCTCACTCAATCGAATTATTTTGATTTAAATTTTAAATGGTTAGATTTAAAATTGCTTGATTGTGTGATTGGATGATAGTTATTATCTATTGTTTTGAAATAGACCCTATGCGCCGTATATTAAGTGGATGTTATTTATTAAACACATATACCGCGATAATTCCAACTTGAATGGAATTGGTATTATATATGTACTTGAAGTTGATTTCCCGCATTATATAGCGGATGAGACCCTATTGCACTGCATAATAACGGATAGTATTTTATAAATCCTATATACCGCGATATTCCATCTTGAAGTGGAACTGGTATTGTGCTAACATCTTTGGATGCAGGGAAACAGGTTGGAGGGATCCAACTGGACTCCTCAAATGATTGAATTGGTTTCAATGTTGTGTGTTGATCTATTTATAATCTGCGTGATTATCTTTGTGATTGAGATCGTTAAAGACTAAATTTTAGCCGAAAATATTTTTGGTATCGTTAGATGCCAAAAATAAATAAAATTTGATTTTTGAAAATTTAAGTTTTGAATTCATAATAAAATTTAATTTTGGAATCGATTCATTTTAAATAAATAAACGTTGAAATTTTTATGTTATAAAAATTATGATTTTTGTGAAATATAACCGAAATGTGATTTTTGAAATAAGCAGTTGATTAATTTATAAAATGGTTTAAATTGGGATTTTTAAATTATTATAAATGATTTATATAAAAGATTTATAAAATTGATATTTATAAATTAAAATATTGGAATTATAAAACGAGTTTTTATAAGTGTCAAAATGAAGTATAAATGGATTTCATAAGTGGATGAAATCTATAGATTTATAAATTGTGAAGTTATAAAATGAATAGATTATGTAAAATAAAAGATTTATAAGTAACTAACTTATAAATTAGATGTTGGCGTGTAAATGGAATATGGATAGAATTTGTTAATAAAGTGATTTTATAAGTTGAAGTTGTTATAAAGTATAAATGGAATTTATAAACGTTTTTTTATAAATCCGAAATTGACTTATTTTGATAAGTTCATTTTTGAATCTTATTAAAGGAGATATATCCATGATTTTGGGACAGTGGATAATCCTTTAAATAAAATATGTAGAAATTGAATGTGGCTAACGAAGTATATTCATGATTTTAGACGGTGAATAATATATTAAAGAAATATTTTGGGAAATGATATTTTAAATAGAATTTAAAATGATTCAAAGATGTTTTAAAATGTATTAAGTATCGAAACCATAGATTTCAACATTCATTGTTGAAATAAACGTTTCGAGAAATAGAAGGAAATGGTGGACTATAACATTGTTGTTATAGTAAATGATTTCCGAAAGGAAAAGTTTTGTATAGTATTAGGGTTTATATATCTATCTTAATTTTGAATCCCTATACTAGTGATTTTGGGTTGTCGTAACGATGTTTTACGCAGCATTCGTTTTGACCCAAATAAATGTGTTTAAAAGAATGTTTTCCTTAAAGAATAAAATATATACTTAAATTGTGACTTAAGTATATTGAATATTTTCCAAATATTGAAAATAAATAGATTGGTGAATTACTTATTATTAAATAAGTATCGAAAAGTTTTCCAACATGAAGTGAATGTTTTGAGATTATATCTTTTAAAGATAAATTGAAAGTGAATAATTGAAATTGATTTGAAAAATCGTATAAAAGGTGAATATTTGGAAATGTAAATTCACAATGGAAATTTATAAAGGAAATTTGTTTTAAAAATAAACATTGATTTAGTTTTAAAAGTGTGGAAATAAATTTACGGATTTGGAACGTAAATTAATAAATCGATAATGATTTATTTGATTGGTTTAAATGAACCATTTTGGAATGAAAGTTGTAAAGGTGAAAAGTGATTTGAAATCTGTTTTTCAAATGGTTGAAGTGTGGAAATTATATCTTGTAAAGATATTTCTGAAAATAAATAATTTGGAAAATTATTTGAAATCGGGTGATGTTGTAAGTATTGATTGATAGTTAAATAACCGACTATCAGTATTGACCCTTAAGTGGCTATTTGTTGTGAATTGGTTGAAATTGAATGCTACACTTATTTTTAAATTATTGCGCTCGTTATTCGGATTACCCATTCCGAATAGTGATACGACGTAATGGATAGCATTGAAGAATGGTGTTGAAGATCGGGTATTTGTGAAAATGATAGGATGACCTATCGATTGTCTCTGCACCGTTAGCTATGGTATAGAGATTTCCTTTGTGATGGAAAATTCGATCGGGGTTGTGAATACCCAAATTTATAGGGCTTCTTTTGAAGTGCCTTCAGTTCTGTTCGAACCCGGAACAGACTTGTATGGTTACTTGTCTGACATTACATTTTGAGATATAAAGAAGATTTCTTTCAAATACATTTCTGTTGGTGGCGAAGAATTTATTCTCTTAGCTTAACACCCTTCTCTGGGACGTACGAGCTCAAAGGTTATGTAGTTGAAGGTTATCAGCGATATACTCCTAATTTGGTAATGTGGCATGCTGAGTGTTGCCGTGTGATGATTATTTATTGATCATTTGTTGATCAAAGCGTGGCTTTGTGAAAAAGCATAGCTTTGTGGACGAGACTTCGTCAGACCTCACACCCTGGAAATGGTCGAAACAGGAATATGCGGCAAGGTTATGAGGGTCGCTCCCTTTAGGGTATGTCATTTCCTTCTGGAAAAGGGTGGTGTCAGGTATGGAGCCCCAATGCTTAACCTATGTGGTTGCTCCAATCTCATTTTCTGTGTGGTTGTTGCTGGGTGATAGAGGGCCCACGGATAAAGGTCCCAAAGGACCGGGGAGTGGCATACTCGAGTAGTAGTTACCTAGTTACAAAGGTAACCCGGCCTTGTGTTGGCAGAGATCCGGTTGGGTTCTCGAGATGTCCCGCGAGAGGCGATCCCATGTGGCAGTAGGAAGTTCCTTAGCCTGACCATTTGTTGGAAATCCAAAGAAACAATACGAGCCTTGTACGGTTTTAGTTGCAAAACCTGTCATTTAATATGGTAGCTATAGCAGGCATAATATAATGGTACCTATGATGGCTAAGATTTATATTCTATTTTCGAAATGCTTTCATCACTATGCACTAATAATAATATCAAAAATGATTTGTTTTGCGTAGTAAGCATCTTTGACTATCATAAGGAGAAATCTCCTCCAATTCTGCATTTGCATTGTGTGTGTGCGGGGAGGTCTTATGGTAGTTTCATTTTCCAAAAGCATTGCGGATATTTTTCACTTCCCTTGTTGTTGATGTTGTTTTAAAGATAAATAACTGTTTTAAGTTCTCACACCAGTCGCATGACTAACCTGGAGTTTATTGTTCTCTTCCTAAACTTTGGATGCCCATCATTTTCCACACGGGCAGTCTAGAGTCAGGTTATCAGGTCATTCTGGATTCAGAAGTGCTTTGGAGATCAAGTGGCGAGCTGGAAGGCGAGACGTATTACTTGTATATGATATTATCTTTCCACTGTAAATTCACTTGTAAGGACATGTTTGTATAACTGTCCATTGTCCATTTTTGTTGTATATTGTTGTTGAATACTCTGATGATGATGTGATGTGATGTAATAACTGATATAGTTCTTTGATTTAAAGATTATTCATTTATCTATTATATGTTGTTCCGCTGCGATAAGTGAGATTCTGATATTGTTTCTGTTCTGTTTTCTTACTTCTTCTATCTTTTTCTTCTACCTCTTCTTTTTAACCATAACAGTTCGGTTTTCCGGCATTCGATTATGCGGCATTTTATACAGTGGACGTAAGAATGCCGACCTTCGGATCCCGATAAAATCGCATTTGTTACATGTGTCCCTCCTTTTGTAGGCTCAAGATGGTGCTCTTTATCCTTACACTCACCTCCCACCATGCCATGAAAAATTCACCTTCCATCACTTCTCTTTTATGTCACTTTTTCTTTATGCATATTACACTTATACCCTTCTCATAATATCTCTTATCCATATGAAAGTTTCTAGAACATTCCAAGCTTTACAAAGGGTTTGAGTGTTAATTAGTTGCTAATATGTTGATTTGATCATTAGATAAATGCACAATAGTTCGAACAACTTATATCGTTCGAAAAGTCGTTTACTAATAAACCGAATTTCGCTTACATTATCAATTTTCCTTTAAAGAATATATTTTAAAAAAAATTAAAAACAATTTTCTTTTTATTATTTATCAATTAAATGAGGTTTAAAAAGGTTATAAAATCATATTTATAACATTTAATTATATTTCAGAACATTTCGATATTCAAAGACAAAGTGTTCGAATTTTTGGGTCGCTACAAGAAGTGATTATTCACTCCTAACTATACACCTTGAATTACATCTACTCTTGTATATTTGTTATTTGTTCTAAATATTCAATCCATTCAAAAGAAAACTTTACTAAAACATCATAACAAACACTTTACAAAGATGCATTTGATCATCCTTAACATTTAAGGGCATCAAATATGATGCACCTCATGTAAACCGATCAAACAGACATTTCAATAATTGAATTCTTAGATCTTTCTTGTAGTTTTTGGTCTAATGTTACATTTAACACATACGACTTTTTATAATCAATCAATTTGAGTTCCAATCTTACGTTATTGTTTATTGGCTTATTTCGAATGAACTAACTTCATCGTAGTATCGTACTTTACAGACTGTGACCATTTCCTATATAACATTTATATGCGATAGTATATGAATCAAATATTCATAGTTTTGTATTGCTTTTAGAATTCCAAACTCATAGAATGCAATATATGATCTCGACCAAATAAATGCATAAGCAACCAGACTACGAATGAACTTAATAATTGTAAAATCAGGTGCTTGCATGGGTATTGAAACATTAACATGTAAGAAGCATTTATTAGTAAGTATATGTTATATTTCTATTTGTCAATCTTCAATTCAGTTCAATTGTATATCTTAGTTGATAAAAATTTCATCAATCATACTAAATGCACAAATTTATCAACGTAGATTATAATAACATTATTTTGCATATATTCTTATAATATTGGAAATGTTTAATGTTATCATTTTATTTTTCTAGTAAGGCTCCTGGATTTTTATGTTTCACCAAACTCTAAGACAAAACATAGAAGTTTTCTACTTCACTAGTGAGTGTTAGGACTCGTTTGTCTTGGGATTTTTACCTTGAGTTTGCTCAATAAATCATAGTCCTACTAACGATGGATAAGTCCTTATTGATTGTATCACATACACTTCCTAACCCATTTGGTACTTTGTCCTAAATCTACTTCGACCTTGAGTCCTCTTAACAAATTGAAATGAAATTATTCACATGTACCTACCATATTGTGATGACCTAAGTATAATATATGTACCTTGAACCTGCTCAACAAATACATATAGGTGTCTTACCTCGTCTATTCAATATATTAATAACACTACGTATAACTTCCCTAGCTTGAGTCTGCTCGACAACAAAGGAGTATGCAAATAATTTATTGGTGTATATATGTAGTGAGGACAACAATATGTTGAAGATTCATAATTTTCAATATATTATATTGAGTGATATCGACTTATGGAATAATATATTTCTTATGAAATGCCCTTGTGATTCAAGTGTCAGACACATCAGAATTCATGATATACGTACATTACATATGTATTTATTCCTTAGGTCAATTTGGATTTCTTTAATGTTTCACCTTTAATTATTATATAACTTTTATATTTCATATTATTTTCATAATAGTCTTATGTGTAATATTTTATTAACTAAATCTTATTTATTAATTTCAATTAACCCTTTAATTAATTTGATATTAGTATTCCAATACAAATTTTATATTAGACATGTCTATTATAACCTTTATGTATAACATACATATCTCATAACCATTAATTAATTTTTTAAATTAATCAACCTTTAATTAATTTACTTAATTAACCTTTAATTTATTTACTTAATTAAACAATTTTAATTAGATTAAATTAGTTTCAAGATTTATTTTATACATACATACATGTGTACGTATGTTATCTTAAACCTCTTTTAAATGACGTACATATACCAATATATATAATACATGTATGCAAGTATTGATTAATTAACCTATTTAATTAACCCATTTATTAATGTTATTAATAAATTTTAAAATTTGAAATTAGTACTTAAATATTCTCAAACATTCTTAAAATATCATTATCTTTTCAAACATTTTAAGAACATGTGTTGTATTAAAACTTTTATAATAAACATGTTTTTATTTTAAAATCTTTAATTTTATTTTCAAAACAATTTTGAAAATTATCAAGGCCAAATTCAAATTGGGCCTTTTTTATTAGAGGAAACCTTTGGGCTCACTTCACCTTTCAGGTCAGGCTTATAACCAAGTAGGACAGGGTACTTGATTAACCAATTCCAATCCTAGACCTTTCTAGATACCGTACTAAGTGGGCAAACTTAATTAGCAAGTCTTAATATGACTAATTTAGACCGCGTAGGCTATTGAGCTCCGATGTCGTTATTGGATCTTGGCTAGTCCGTAGTGGAATAAATTGGTGAATTTCAAATTTTTTACCACCGTGGATCTTTATTAGGCATATGAAGTCTAAATATACTTAGAAATTTTCTAAGATTCCTTTAAATAAAATCTATATTTTATATTATTTCATAACTAAAGGGGTTATAAATTTTGATTCAAATAAATATGTAATACGATGAACATATCAAATACATTCATTTGTTTGAATGATAAGGACAACATATGAGCAGCACATAAAAGTAAGTAAGTAAACATGCAAAAGTTTAAAGAAAGAAACCTTTTATTTCTTTCTCTTAACACAAATAATTAACAAGAAAAAAGCTATAGATCCCTGTTTTTAATGTTGTTATAAGAAAAGTCCCTATTGAAATGAATGTGTAAATTAAGTCCTTATTTTCAAAAAATAGAAAATGCAAGATAAGTTGTCTTTTTTAAAAGAAAATGCAAGGGAACTTGCGGTTTTTGAAAAAAAAATATATAATTCTATAAAATTTGATAATTGTGAAAAACTATAGTTATTTATTAAAATTTTACTTAAATATTATTTTTATTTAAGAATAAATAAATTTGATTTTTTTAATATTTGAAAAACATTTTGAAAAGTACAAGTTAATTTGAATTTCTATCAAAAATTGCAATGCATTTTGCACTTTCTAATTTAGAAAAAAGGGATCTAATTTACATACTCATATCTACAGAGACTTTGCTTATAACAACGTCATAAATAGGGACCTGATGTCCAAAGCCCCTATAATTAATTAGGGGAAGATAGGGCCATTAATGTAGGGAGAGAAACCTTTCATTTCCATCTCTCTAATTAGGTTAACTGACAAATTAATGACATTTATTACAGAATTAACACATGCCTTTATTATGCAAATTTTATTTTAAAACATGTAAGTAACACCATCGTGTGTGTGTGTATGTGTGTGTGTGTGTATATATAAGTTACTTATACATAATATATTAAAAGGCATTCTTAATAGACAAAAGTTGACTTATATTAACGAATGGACGATTAATGAATTAAGTCGGACATTTATGAAGAAGCAAAGGTAGTGGATTTTCCTCCTTCCTCTACTCATTCAATCAATGTCATTTCAAGTTAGTAATTAAACTCTAAAACATATATGCATATAAAATTAAGTTTGAACATTCTTATGTTTTGAAATATAGAATTAACAAAATATAAATCAAGTTTCAATTAAGGAAGAACTTTAAAGTTAAGATTATGATTTTACTTAAAATTATATTTCATAAACCTTGAATTAAAACAAAAAATTCATATATATGTAATTAATTGTAAGCTACTTTTAAAATTAAAATAACCAACAAATATGTGAAGTTTTTAATCTAGCATGTGCTAGAAACAGAATTTATACAAAAGTCTGATTATGTTTTTTTACTTTCAAACAAAAGAATACATTGACAAAAAAATTCAAACACAAATTATATAAAAATTATATTCAATTCTCATATGATTCCAAAAAGAAAACATATATAATTTATATCAGATGGTTGGAAATCTGATACTTATATGGCCTGTCAGTCCTTTAGGTATGTCTTGGAATCTTTTACTCGTCGATTGACTGATGATGCACCTATGTCGCTTCCCATTCGAATTCCACTTCCTTGGATCCCAATCATGAAATGGGTTCCGAAGCCTTTGCTCGCCTCCTATGCATCCGCCTCTTGTTTCTTCTGGTCTGCATGTGGATATTGATGCAATTTCCATTTAGCCACCAGTGTTATTGTCTATACATGCCACTTCCTCTTTGATTGATCCTGCACCAGCTTCTGATACTGTTTCTCCCGCCAGGCAAATTATTTAGGATGCATAGGAGAGGACTTGGATTTATGTGAAGTCCTCTATGAAATATAGCCCTTTGGATGATTATTTTTTCAAATTTGTGTTAGATGATGACTTGGACCTCAGGTGATTCTTTAGTTCTTGCTATGGTAGTCAACTTGCGAAAAGGAATGATGATATATTAGCTAATGTCTTTTGGGATAGCTCTTTCATTTACTCTCCTGAGTTGGTGGACTATGACCCATTGTTCGCTCCTCAATTTTGAGCCTTCGCTTGGATGATTAGCCCAGAATCTACGGACGGTGATGACTGTTCCTCCTCTTCTGAGGAGTTATAGTCTTTTAAGTATGTAATTTATAGTAGATGTGGTATTATCGCCGTACTCCTGTGCTATTTTTTCTTGCTTATTTCTAGAAGTTAGGGTTCACCTGCCTTACTCCTGTACTTAGTCTGTCATTTATTACTTTGATAATAAAAAGTGGATGATCCACTATAAAACCGGCTGGCTTTGCCAAAAAGGTGAAAAAAATACATACAAAAAATGGTTGCAAACAGGAACAAAGGGAATAAATAGGCACAAATAAATTCATAGTAAAATTTCTGATCTTAACATCATGAACAACTAAGTAAATGAGATGTAATATGTCACAACTCTAATGTTAAGAATATGTTATAAATCTAATGTTAAAAATATGGACATGTAGTCAAAATGAAATAGTACAAAATGGATCTAAATCAAATCGATATTATAAATACTAGTATGAATCTCGTACCGTTGGTACGGTCACAATTTTTTTATATAACTTATTGCACTATACATTGCAATGATGCAAATTTTCTTAATATAAATATATAGTATCAAATAATTTGAAGAAATATAGTTTGGTTTGCCAAATTGTACGTGTGCAAATAAAACGATATAAAACTAGGATCCTACACGAAATACAGAATAAAAAATGATTGATATTAGCGTCCAAATTACTTCACGACATTTACAAAATTGTATTATTTATTTTTTGGTTTAGCTGAGATAAGACCTATTATTAAATTATTGTAGTGCTACTTAAACCTTATGTGGCTTAAATTATTCAGGAGCATGCTATCTACGTGAAATAAACAAAGGAGAAAATGCAGCAGACTTGGCAGAGCAAGCCCATTATTTTATCTAGGTTCATATTTTAGTATATAAATACTGAATAAAAAATAAGTTAAAAGCTGTTGGGCCTTAATCTACACAACATTCTTTTAAAAAAATTAAAAAATTAGCAAAACTTATAACTTTCTTTTCAAGTATGGTCATAGGGCCTGATATTAAATTATGGGTTTTGTACACGCTTTTACTTATTTCAGCAAGGGAATTTGCCCTCGATGGCCAAGCAGAAGCTTTGCCTCTGGCAACAGTCAACTAATTATTATGACACTAAAAATATTCTATATCATTTGGTTGAATACGATTAAAACAATGTTACTGTATAAGGCAGTTAAGATAATTTAAAGTTGGAAATAATTATTATTGTCATCATATATATATATATATATATATATATATATTGATCTGCTAAACCAATGAAGATGTAATAATAAAGTATGAGTTGTTTATAATGAGTAAACACATTGATGAGGTTATAATTGAAGAAATGCATAAATAAAAAATGGTGAAAAAGTATATATTGATCATCTAATTTTAAATTTAATATATGTCATTTAAATTTGTATATTTAAATTGTGTTATATGAAACTTATTAATACACACACATACTACAGCTAACCATTGACAATTTGTTCAAATTCATCAAATTTTCAAAACTTTTGGAAAACACCATTTTTAAGTTTTAAGTTTTAAAATACAACCGTGAAGGTTAACGAATAAATACCAAACCATTAGGGACACAGATAATGAAAAAGATCATAGTTAACTTTTCCATAAATTAAGGCTGTTAGTAATCTATTAGTTAACTTTTACCATACAGTGAGGGCGTTAATCATCAATCACAAACAGCAACATATTTGTAGTCGTTAATTAGTCATTATTGTGATATATTTATGTAATTAATTGGCAATTATACCCTTCAAAATCCTAGAAATAAATTGAACAATATATGATATTAATGTTCTACACAAGTTGATAAGGATTTTAGCAATACTCTAATGTTTCATCCCCTTATCCTGATCTATTTATAATAAATAGGTCATGTAGATGATAGAAAATTAACTACAATTCAATTTAGAGAACTAATGCAAATAATTTGTAAATGATCGAAAATTTCATGCTGATAAATCATAAGAAAGAATCTTAATTTAAGATTCATAAGCATGTATCCAAAAATAGTTTTATATTTTGATAGCAAAACAGAAGAAACATGTTTCTGTACATTTTTCATCTACTCCATTAAAATATAAGATTACCATTTTAGAATTTCATATACCAATATGCATATTTTATTAAAATTCTGACTATAAACATGTTCCTTACACTCCATAAAATACACTAAAAGAAATTTAAACAGATTATACACAGACTATGAATGCACCTAGAAAAATGTCTAGATATGAAGGTGTTTTCGAATATATACAACACATGCAGCAGTGAAATATTGGATTCTCCAGATAATATAGAGGGTGATCATAATTTCTATGTGCTTAATATTACTTATAGCGGCTCTCTAACTCCACCGGCTTCTCTTATGAATTCTTCCATTACTTTACCTAGTGACCAAAAACATTTGGTCCTTAGTATAGTGATTAATAAAGATGCCATCAAGATTTATCCATTTCTGTTATCATAAGTTTTATCCACCTACATCTCAACAATGGACATAAAAAAATAAGAATTGTAAATTGCTTCACTTACCATATATCTCTTCGTCCCACATTTTGCATGACTAAATAATAGCATTCAATTGGAGTAATTGTTGACGATGATATCAATGAAGAAAATGAAATCATTAACTCATTAAGTAGTTCAAGTTACATCCATGCCTTAGGCTACAATAGGAATTAGAAAGCTAGAATACATATAAGAGTATAGAGTATTGATGGTACAAAGGAATACATGAAAGAGAATAGTTATTGGTCAAAAACAAACAAACCATAAACATCACTGTATACAAATTTCTTGGCAATGGAACACCTAAACTACATCAACATATAAAAACTCATAAGTATTGAAATTATACACAACCATTATTAATATATTGATCAACAACAGTCAAATTTAACATTTAGAGTTCATCATTCCGAAATTATAGTGAATCAGAAATGCAGAAATTAGAAGACATTTGCAATAAGTGACAAAACATATGACTTATATATTAGAAGATGGAGAGATAAAGAAGATTGAAATGCCTTCAGGATTAGCAGGTTCAGAAGATTAGCCATGAATAGATTTCAAAGTAATGCATTTCAAGCTGATTGAACATGATTTCGTGTTGAAAAGATATGCAAGTAGAGAAAGTGGTGTGAATCTAAAGGCATGTATGAAATTATTCAGCGTGGAAGTAATAAAGTTTACAAAATGAATTAGAAGGAAGGTTTGGAATTTAATGTTAAACTAACAGAATTTACGGTGGTTTCCACTTTGCTGACGTGGGAGAATGATGACCATATGTTGCCTTTCTTTTGGATAAATCCTTACCATTCTTATCTTTTTCCACGGATCTATTTTGTTATATAGAAGATATATATATTGTAATGGACAATGAGAGCTGTAGCAACATTAAAAACATTCTAATTGTTTTAATTAGTCACATATTGTCCAAAATAGATTAATTGTTGTTGTATATAAGCTAAGGGACGAAGAAGAAAGTCGTTCCAATAATAAATAATCAAATTGAAATGATGTTGTGAAGTTGAACAATACACCTCATGAATAGATGATATGCAAATTGAGAAGGCAGTTTAGTTTAAATAATTTTAGCTACTACAATATTAATAATAATTTAAAGGGTATTTTGGGAAATTCAAAAAGACACAGTTGAATCCTATTTATTGAATTCTCATTATAAATAGTAGAGATATATTATTAATAAAGATATGACACAAAGGGAACTAGATCGAGTTAAACAGATAAACTTATATTCAGATGTGATATGCAAGAAATCTAATCATATGAATAAAAAGATTATACGAATAAATAAAATGATAATTTTACCTTAAGATGTAGCCCAAAGAGTGCACCTTGAATGAAATATCTTCTCGGATCTTTAAGATCCACACTCAATCCTTGCAAGAGATGGATGAACCACTTTTGTTTTACTTTATTTGTTGTTTTTTATTTATTTGAAGTTGAAAGGTTTTGGAAATTTTTTTGTTGTGCCATGAAAGAATGAGAATGAACGAGTTGTTAGTAGAAATGAATTAGCAGATATGTTTAATTAAAAGAGTGAAACCTTTCTCATTCTTTAAATAAAACTTCCTTAAGTAATTCCCTTGATCACCCCTTTCTCTCCACTCCTTTCTTCTTATAATATAGATGAAATTACATACCATTAAATGATATAAAAAAATTCATATATCACTACATGCAATCATTAGTTAATTTTCATTTTATTTAAATTACATCAATATCGTATACCAATGTGGACAAATATAACTTTTATAGATACATTCAAATAATTATATACAACTCCCAAACATTAACTGTATTAAACAATAATTAATATTTCTTAAATATTAATTAATTTAATCAATTTATAACATTTTATATATTAATTAAATCATGTGGTTTTTTTGAGAATTCATCATTACGGTTGTGCAACTCAAATGTGTAAATTCAAATAGTGATTAGTATCGAATAATTCGAATATTAAAGTTCACACGTGTAATGAACCGAATTTTGACTCTTGAAAATCAACACTGATACATCTTCTCTATTACATGCCGAACATTCAAGTGCCGGAAATATCGATCGTTAGGGATGAAGATAGAAGATGGATAGACAGGACGGAAAAAAGAAACCAAACATCACAAAATCTCACAAAGCATTGGATAAAATATAATAGAATAATGATGTTTACTAAAAAAACATCTTATTTATATACACAACATTAAAATAAACTAACCTATCAGCCTGGAAATTTATAACAGTATGTCATCACAACTGTTGATAAATACAGATAGGAATCAAAACAACAAATGGAACATATATAGCGGAAGATTAAAGCAAATATGAGAATATGTCTTGACCATTCAACTCCTCTCTAGCTCCAAAGTATTCAACTAAATCTGGAAAATATGCTCGGTTTGACCCGAGCATTACATGAAATAGTACGCGGGTCAGTCTGGTAAACAACGTGAGTAAAAATCGATAACAGGTAACGATCAAACTGATTTCTACATTCGAAAACTTTTCAAAACAAGGGTATCTCGTAAGAACACGTCGCATATAAATACAGATGGGTTTTCACCTTACGATAACCAAAACATTTTATATCAAAATCCAGTGATATTATTAGTGTCTAAGGTTTTAAGTAAATAGATAAAATAGCTGAAATTCTTGCATCTCACATTCCAACATATTAGGCTCTACAATCGAAAACATAAGGCATGCATTGGAGATTGGATTTCAACTAATGACTGGGCTACTGGGGTACCTTTCCGCCATAGTATACCTCTAGAAAAATATATCGAGATCGTACCTAACAACCCCTACCAATACAGGACCGGCATACACCTTGCTGGATTGTAGCGAATATATCATCACCCCAATTGCTTTGCGACCTTTAATTGAGTGCTCCAACATATGCGAATTCATTTATAATTGTGTGTATATCTAGAAGGGGAGGATATATCCTAATGGGAGCGAACCACATAGCCCTACTGCATATCCCATGTTTTAGCCATTCCTAGTTAATGAGGCTTGAGGCTACGTTTTACCTTTTTGAATTGCAATCCATCTTGAGATGCTAACACTACCCTCTAGGCATCAATCCAACGCCAACATTCATCCATACAAGTTCATTCTAGGTCTGAATGAAATTGAAGGCACTACTCTACTACATCCATTTTGGAATCACCTTCAGGATTAGTAGTAGTAGCCTTTGCATTTCAAAGTGCACTATCTTCAATCGTCATCAAGATTCTTCTACTCAAACGTACACGTTGGTTGGAGTGGTTTTTGGATATAAATCTGACCCTGGTCTCTCTGTACCAACAACCGATAAATTTTAGGTTGACTCATTCCCGGTTCTTTTGGAAGTAAGTATCTAAGTCCTCACTGGAAAAATCGAATATACAATTCCACCTCCTAAGTCAAAACTGGCTGCATATTGACAGTCGGTTATTTGACTATCAAATAAACACACAACACAATTTAATCTCCCACAGTAGTTACCAAGCCTTAAACAACTTCCATTTATTAAATCTTTTTTCTAAATGTTTATCAAAACATCCATATATTCATCCCATTGACATAAGTATCCTTACAGGACATTTGCAATGGTTTTTTATTTCCAACTTCCTTTAAAAGGATTTTAACCACATTATTTGAATTGGAGATAAGGATAACTCTCAACACTATTCTTTCAGTGTTAAGCATGGAACAGATGTCTCATACTATCATTTAAAAGGCCAGCCTGGAGAAATTCAAATTCCAACTCCTGTTATAATTAACTTCAGTAATCCTTTTTATAAATCTTATTTCATTTTGAAACCTCCTTTTTTAGAACCTTAATCTATTTGCCAAACATTTGATAAACCTCCAATACCATTTATAAAACTCTTTTATAAATATTCAACTATTTATATAAAATGATTAACTTTAAAACCATCTATAAAATAATAATAGACCTTTTAAACAGGTTATATTATATCTCATATAATGATAATTACTTTAATAGAGTAATAATATAATTATGTAAACTTCAAATTTATTTAACAACTTTTCAAGCATCGTTAATAATATTATTAATTAACTTTAACAAAACTCTAATAACTATCTTTAAAAATGTTATTAAACTATTTCCTTAAACAACATTGATAATTTAGCTTGCCTTTAACTATATTTTATTGTAATAATAAATTAATCTTAACAATTTTATTATAATAATAAATTACTTTTGAAAACTAGTTTACTTTTAAATAGTAATTAACTTTGGGTAACCATCCCTAAATAATCATTCATTAACTTTAAATCTTTTCGATTAATTTTAATCAAGTAATTAACCTGAAAGTAAAACAATTAACTTAATTTATTAACATTAAGTACACTAAACCTCATTAACTAGTGATTAAGTGTCAACAATTCCTTTAACTCTTTAATTAGTTCATTAATTAATCATTAGCCAAATAATTAATGTTAACCATATCCTTTAAAATCATTAGTTAAGATTGAAATTATCTTTCAAAAGTTCTAATATAACCACTTAAGGATTTGGAGTTTTGAAATCTAGCTTTATTTTTTCTAATCTTCGATAAAGGGTTTCTAAGCCACTTAATCTGCATATTTCAACTTTGGGTCTCTCTCACTATATATGAGGGTCATACTCAACACTAATATCTTACAACGTCATTATCATAACGTAACATACATGAAATTAAATAAATTATGCGACTAGCAGGATCGACGTGATTTAAAACAGGGGTTTTAATGTGTCATAAAATTCCACCGCTCCAAAATCATCCAACAAATTATATGAAGGTGTAGTACTCGTCAACATGATCACAAGCACAAATTTGTACGTCAATCGGATTTAAAATGAACATATTATTGAGATTTAAAGTTTTCGATTTGTAAATTTAAAATTAGTTTATTTTTTTATTTCTAGATGGGCCGAGCCCAACACCTGAAATCAATCCACCCACCCCTTCTTCTTCTTCTTCTCCCTCTCGTTTGTTTCATTCCCTATGCATGGCCATAGCCGGGAACCAAGTGTGCATGTGCACGCCGATTCACTCCATAAACTTCTGACTTCTCTCCACCATCGAGTCCCTCTCCTCGTCCTCTTCCATATGGTTGCCCAACATCCATCCTCCCTACCATTTTCATTCGTCCAAGCTTGCTACAGGTCGTGGCAAACATTTTCGCCAAATTCCACAAAAAAATCACCGCACGTGCATCTATCCGTCCTAATCACTCATCTAATCTTCGATACGGGTATCGATAGGCGAATCAAAATCTATCTCGAGCCCTAGTTTTGAAGATCGTCGACCATCATCACAAATCGCCATCAAATTTACATGAAAAATCTCTTTCTCCGATACGAACTCGGTGCGGCAGACGGCGTCAAGTGATTCGCATCGAGTTGAGAGAAAAACGTTTTTCAAAGTTTCGACACAATTTATCCTACTTCTAGTTTTCGGTGATTTCTCCATTAATGCTCGACGAAAATCACAGCGGTTTCTAAAATACTAGAGGGGAATGCGAACAACTTTCATTTAAATTGTCGAGACTAAATTTAAGGGTTTAGGATGATATGATTTTTTGAAAGGGAAAAAGTATGCATTTCAACCCTGGTGTAAATGTCAGAGATGCAACATGAATCAACATTTCCAACCTTGTTATCATCTATCATCATGCTTCCTAAAGCATGTACAACTCATTTACAACCTTCACTTATACTTGAATCATTAATTCCGTTATCAGGTGATTTACAGAAATCAAAATAGAGTATTGAAAATGAGAAGTCACTCATAGTTCTTGCCTACAAAAGATTACTGCTGCTGGGAAAGAGAACTAAATGGAGAATGAGAAGAAAATGAAGAAAAATGATATAAGACGGTTCAATTTATAGAGGAGTAAAGCCCTGAAATCCTATCTTTTGATTTTTACCATACACTAAGAACTAAATCTCTATTTTTGGAGACTTAACAAAGAAAATGAAATTATTGCCTACATATTACCTGAAGCCTATATATTTGGGTGACTTAACATAGTCTCAAAACCATATCTTCTAACATGTCTCATTACTTGTAAATGTTTGCTCCTTAGCATGATTAGGGAAGCAATATCATCACTATCTATAATGAATAAATACATGGATATGGTATTCGAAACACAAAACATAACAATCCAATAATTATAATAAACCAAAATATTTAAAGTATACCGGACATAGAATATGTCGAATCATTCATCGAATACGTATCTTATGTATATATGGGGTTCCTATGTGTGTGTGGTAAGAAAATTTCCTTTTATGTTAAAAATCAAACCGACGATATCCATACAATATTGCATTCTAATAAATGCTGTTAATCTTTGATTTTACGATCAAGTTTTCGAAGAAATTTTTTTGATAAAAATAAATCAGCAACAAGATAGAATTTTTTTGATTTAAAGATTGACTAAATATCCACATGAAAATGTGGTCGAATTCTAGGTCATTGCAACACACCGCCTTAGCTAGTGGTGTGACATTTGGGCTGAATTTATCGCTTACATATCTTTTGGTAAAATCCAATTTTACTTTTTATAAGCGGTGCTTTGTCATGACCCGAAGTTCAGCGTTCAAAAATCGACATCAAATACCTCACTTGTATTCGACAGTCAAAGATTCAAACGTCGAATTTCAATTCGGATGGGCTTATAACAACAATTAGATGAATAATAAACACTAGAAAATAAAACTGTCAACATCACTATCCCAGATACAACATCAAAATACTATACAACAACAACGCCAACACCAACACCAACATCAGAGTATTTATATACATATACAACACAACTCCAAAATAGACCATCACAAAAGAACAACATGTGATCACACCAAGAAAGTCTTCAAAGAGATAAAACAATAATGAACTTCCAAACTGAGAACATCGAGATCCAAAAGTTTCAAAATATCTCCAAGTTAAAAATCTTCAAACTAGTAGTCTCCAAACCATACGACTCCAAGATCCAGCTAGTACCAAAACACAGAAGACCTGCTACTAGGCTGCCCATGTGGAAATTATGGGCACCCAGAGTTTAGAAAGGAAACAATAAACTCCGGGTCAGTCATGGGACTGGTATGAGTAAAAAAAACAGTTGCTTTGAAAATAGAAGCAGTTTAGTTTAAATCAAAGCAAACAAAAGAATTTTGAAAGAAATTCGCAACGCTTTTAGAAAATGAAACTGCCATAAGGCCTTCCGCCACACACACAATGCAAACGCGGACTTGGGGAAGATTTCCCCTTATGACAGTCAAAAATGCTTGATACGGGAAAAACACTTTTAAATACTATTATTAGTGCATAGTGTGAAAATATTTTTCAAAAGTATAATATTAATCGTAGCCAGCATACGTACCATTATAGTATGCCTACTATAGCTACCATATTAGATGACAGGTTTTACAACTAAACCCGTACTGGGTTCGTATTGGTAATTGGATTTCCAACAAATGGTCAGGCTAAGGAACTTCCTGGGCCATATGGGTACGCCTCTGGAGAGACGTCCTGAGAACCTAACCGGATCTCTGCCAACACAAGGCCGTGTTACCTCTATAACTAGGTAACTACTAACACGAGTATGCCATTCCTCGGTTCTAACCAACCTTTATCCGGGGCCCCAACATCAATCACAAAAGAATATATATATTTGCGATATCCACATAAGTTAAGTATCTGGGCTGCATACCATGATACCACTTCTATCCAGAAGGAAATGCACATACCCTAAGGGCGCTACCCCCAATAACCTTGCTGCATCTTTCCTGTTTCGACCATTACCGGGTTATGAGGTTCGACAAAGTCTCGTCCACAAAGCTACGCTTTTTACAAAAGCCATGCTTTGATCATCTAATGATCAACAAATGATCATCATTACACAGCAGCACTTAGCATGCCAGACTACCAAATTGGGAGTATATCGCTAATAACTTCAACTACATAACCTCTGAGCTCGTACGTCTCAGAGAAGGGTGTTAAGCTAAGAGAATAAATTCTCTGCCACCAACAGATATGTATTTGAAAGATATTGGCTTTATATCTCAAAGTGTACTGTCAGACACATGACCATGCAAGTCTGTTCCGGGTTCAAACAAAACGGAAGGCACTTCATCCAATAAAGGAAGAAGTCCTTGAAAATCCAGGCGACCACAATCTCGATCGGACTTCCCATCACTTAGGGAATCCCTATACCGGAGAAACTCGGTGCAGAGACAATCGATTGGTTATCCTATCGTTTTCGAAGACACCCGGTCTTCACCATCGGTCTTCAATTGCTCTCCATTCGTTGAATCACTATTCGGAATGGGTTATATGACACAAAGGTCCTTTCCCGGCTAATCCGAATAGTGAACGTTATTTTTTTTTAAACGTGGGGATATTCCATTCACAAAGATTCATAGGTTCGATGTGGATTTCGGATAACCAACTGGAATCCGACTCTCTATCGCATCGAAATTCAAAAGCCGCTTTACGGGCCAAATGGGTTTTACATTCACATAAAAAAATACAGGATCACAACTCAGCACAAACAACTCATATCACATAATATCATAATTATAATCAAAGATATCAATTTATACCCATCATACGATAGTTATCAATCATGCACAGCTACGATGAAACAATTGTATGAATTAAACTAATTAATCACATAATTAATTACATTCATCATCTTTAAATTAGTGATTGATTTATTCTTAATTAATATTGGTTAAATCATTAATCATCTTCATAATTTAATCATTCATAATTTTATTATCCTAATTAATTCATCTTTAATTGCTCATTAATTTAAATCTTAATTATCTGTTCTTTAATTAATTAACTTTTAAATTATAGAGTAGTTTTAAATCCTTAATTTTTCATTCATTACAAATAAATTTGTTTTTAAGTTAAAAATTTGAATATGTGATTTACTTCTTGAATATTTTATCAATTTGAATTTTTAACAATTTTATTTTAAAATATAAGTTTTGAAATCCTTCATTTATCTCAATTAAATTTTTTTTCAAAACAATTCAAACTCATGTTTCAAAAATTTCCAAACTTGAGTTTTCATTTTACTATTTTAAGCCTGACCCGAGACTTCCCCGAGTTGCCCTCGAGATGAATGCTCTCCACTTTGAGTTTTACCCCAAATCGACCCGTGTGACAAAATCTTTTCAAAAATTATTTAAGTTTAGAAAAACAACTACCCCGATTAGACGCCAAACCTCTCGAGCCCGACTTCGAGTCTTCGCCACGATTCCCCGGGCAATGCTTCGAGCAGCCTGCATCCCTTCCCAACCATTACAACTGATACTACCACCTCTCATGTGTACGTGCACTAGCACCGGAGGCGACTTTGACCACTGGCGAAACTTCCGGCACGTCGACCATCACCCCTACAACCATCTCCAGTCAACAAAATACCTTAACTTGCCTCGAATCAAAATCCAGCCACACATTCCAAATTGGAGCCCACTACATAGCTAAATTCACCTCGACCTCGCGACGCTGACCGCCAGGCCTCGTGCCACCGCGTCTACACCATCTCCGATCACCCACCAAGCTAGCCCCAGAATCCCCTCAAACTCGATGCGCCCGAGAATCATTAGCGACCCATTCTTCAACCAAGACTAAAACTAGGTTTAGGAACCTAAACCTATTCGCCACCGACGCCACGATGGCCAGGCACCTCTCCGACACCCACCCATCTCCAGACGAAACCTAGACATTCCCGATCACATAGGTCGAACGGAATTTCCCAAAAACGATTTTCCAGTCATTTCCAAATTTCTAACTCAATACTGTATTAAAAATTCTGATTCCAGTTTTAAAAAAGATGGTTTCCAAAATGGGTTCTAATTATAATCCTGAATCAATAAATTTTGATACTGGAATTTTATCATATTCGAGCCTTTTTCCTGCAATTCCAAGTTTTCTTGAAAACTATGTTATGGTTTAACTTTAAATTATTTTTAAGGGTTGAATCCTGTTGAAACTAACATTCTTTGTTTAGAAAATATTGGCTGAAAGGATTTAGAGAAATGGGGAATGATTTTTGAAACAATTTCAATAGCCCGTGTGCCTGGAAGTTCATCCTTGGTCTGATTTTATCAATACCCAGCCTCTTCATTCATGATAACAAAAAAAGTTCCAGAACTTAAAACAATTATAAAAATACATTTTCAAACATGCAATACTAACTAACTTCAACCCTTTTTCACAATCATCAAATTTTGAGGTGTTTCATGCTTCTAGGTTTTTAACAGAGGACCAAGAACAGAGATTTAAAGTCAACAACAGACGTGATTCATGTGCATCATGTATTTGTTGCCTAAGCTTTTTTAAAAATAAAAGTCTACTCACTTGTTTCTCAATTCAATTTTCTTTTCAAAAGAAATGGGGAGAGAGATTTTAGATATCACTGTAACTAAAATGTTACAGGAAGACAGAGACATGGAAACAAATGTTTCCAGGAAAATCAAGCACAAGCTTGGCCACTCATTCACATGCAAAGCCATTCACATTCATATAAGCATTCATATAAGCATCCAAACACAAAGGAAATTAGAGCAAGCATAGGTTTACTCACAAATTTGGAGTTGAAAATGGAAGTGGACAGAGGGAAATCTTGTTATCCTTTGAACTGCAAAAATCCTTTTCTAGCTTGATCTCTTTTGAGTTATTTTTCTGCAGTAATTTTGCTTAAATTTGTTTGAACTTTGATTTAAATTTTACTTACTCAATCTAAAAAAAATGAAATTACTTACAGTAAATTTCTTCTTTCTATAGTTGAAGCAGAGGACAAATTCTCTGGCATGCAACTATCCTTCTTCTCTTACTTCAATCTTTTTTATTCTTTTTAATTGATTCCTGAGCTTTTCCTAAATCTTTGAAACTCTTGCTTGATTCTGTAAAATTTGTTGAAGATTGGAATCCTTCTTCTAGCTTGAGAATCAAAGGGTTTGCTACAGATTTTTTCTCTGGATATAGTTTTCCTGATTTAATTTTTTGTTGAGGCAATGTAAGTTTTTTTTTCCTTTTGATGATGATTTTTTTTCTGAAATGAAAGTAAAGATAAAAGATTTGTATAAGTTTGTTTTCTTTTTTTTTCTTTTCTAAAAATTACTTAAGAAAAGAAACTGATAGAATGACATTTGTATAATTCTTTCTCCTTTGAATTACACTTGTCATTCTAGTTATCATAAATTTAACACTTGTAAAAAAAATTCTCTTTTATTAACAAAGTATTTTACACCATTAAACTTGTATTTATACTTACATTTTTTTGTATTGAAGACATTAGTTTTTTATGTTAATACATATTATTAAAAGAAAGTGTCTTGAATTTTAAATACATATTAATTAATTCTCATAGATGTGTATATATGAATGCAAATTATTTTACCAAACATCTTATTTTAAGATTTTTAATTCAAATTGAAAATCAATTCAATATATAAATTCAAATCTACCCATGTATGCACACATACACATGTATTTTATATACATATGAATAAAATTTAAATTTAATGATTAAAAACTTTTAATAATTCAAAATTTTCAAACTTAAAAGAAATTTGAAATTCTTATTCATTTACATCATCATCTATTTATTTATTATTTATTTTGAACTTTTCAAATTTTTATCATAAAAGTTCTACATTTATAAATTTTAAATTGATGAAATTTGGTATGTTACAGATTTCCCCTCCTTAAGAAAATTTCGTCCTCGAAATTTGAAAGAGAGAGAAAAGTAATCAAAGAATATACGAATTCAGAAAAGAATAGAGAAATGGCTTACCAATTTAAGCCGTGATATCCACCCTGCATTTGGGATAAGACTTTTGCATACTATCTTCTGTCTCCCAAGTACAGTCCTTTAGATCTCCGCTCCATTGCACTTTAACCAGTTTCACAATTTTGTTCCTTAATTGCTTTTTGTCTTGATCCACAATCTTAATTGGTTCTCTTTTAACCGATAAATTTGGCGTGATCTCCAGATCCTGCTGTGCTGCTTCTTCGATAATGCTGTCTGGATCGGGCACGTACTTTCGAAGATGTGAAACATGAAATACATCGTGTACGCCGGATAACCAGTTAGGTAGCTGCACTCGATATGCTAGAGGACCAATCCTTTCCAAAATAGAAAAAGGAACAATGTATCGCGGTGCCAACTTACCAGTTTTCCCAAATCTTAACACACCCCGCATTGGAGATACTTTCAAGAAAACAGAATCTCCAACTTGAAATTCCAAAGCTCTTCTTATGCGGTCGTAATAACTCTTCTGGCGACTCTAAGAAGTTATTAACTTTTTACGGATAAAATCAACCTTTTCAGTGGCTTCCTTAATCATGTCTGGTCCAAGAACCAGTCTATCACCGGATTCAATCTAGCATGTCGGTGATCGACACGGTCGACCATATAGAGCCTCAAAAGGAGCCATTTCGATACTGACTTGATAGCTGTTATTATATGAAAATTCGACCAAATGTAGATAGTCTTCCCATGAACCACCAAAGTCGAGATACAAGCTCGCAAAAGATCCTCTAATATTCGATTTATCCTTTCAGTGTTCCCATCCGATTGTGGATGATAAGCAGTAATGAAATTTAGCTTTGTGCCCAACATGTCCTGAAACGCTTCCCAAAATCTACTAGTAAAGATCGGGTCACGATCACTTACTATACTACTCGGTATACCATGGAGACGGACAATCTCTTTGACATATAGCTCAGCTAAACTTGCTGTTGTCCGAGTGGATTTCACTGGAAAGAAGTGAGCAGTTTTGGTTAGACGGTCCACTATAACACAAATTGCTTCATTTTCCTTCTTGGTTCGTGGCAATCCATCAATAAAATCCATTGATACCTGATCCCATTTCCATTTTGGCACTTCCAAAGGCTGGAGTAAACCCGCCATCTTCTTCTGGTCGCTTTTAATTTGCTGTCAGGTAGCACATCGACTCACATATATGGATATATCTCTCTTCATTGTTTTCCACCAGAAGGTTCTTTTAATATCTTTATACAATTTATTAACTCCTGGATGGATACTGAGTTTCGACTTATGAAATTCATCCAAAACTTCACGCTTTAATTCTAGGATATCAGGGACACAAATTCTTCCTTTCAATCTTATAACTCCACTATGATTTGTTTCAAAACTAGTATCTTCGCCTCGAAGAATTTTCCCATAAATATCTCGAAGAAATTTGTCTTCATTTTGCTTGCTGGCGATTTTCTCAAGGAGAGTAGGAGTAACAATTAGATGGGAAGGAATAGCGTGCTTCCTACTTAAAGCGTCAGCAACTACATTGGCTTTACCAGGAGTATACAGAATATCTAGGTCATATGACGCTAGAAATTCTAACCATCATTGTTGCCGTAAATTTAAATCTTTCTGGGTGAAGAGATACTTTAAAGATTTGTGATCGGTGAATAATTCAAAATTTTCACCTAGAATAAAGAGAGTTCATTAAGTATGTTTATTTAGTTAAGTTAAATTTCTTATATTGTTAAGAAAGCTGGAAAAGTTCTTACCCAGAAGATAGTGTCGCCAGATTTTCAAAGCGAAAATAACCGCTAAAAGTTCCAAATCGTGTGTTGGATAATTTTTCTCATGCGGTTGTAATTGTCTACTCACGTAGGCAATTACTTTTCCATTTTGCATTAGTACTGCACCCAAACCGTCTCCACAGGCATCAGTATAAACAGATAACCCTTGATTCCCGTTAATGATAGCGAGAATGGGAGCGGAAGTTAATCTCCTTTTTAATTCCTGAAAAGCTTCATCACACTTTGGAGTCCAATTGAATTTAGCATTCTTTATTGTCAACTTAGTAAGTGGACTGGCCAACTTAGAGAAATCCTAGACAAACTTCCTATAATATCCCGCTAAACCTAGAAAACTTCAAACTTCTCTAGGAGTAGTGGGTCGCTTCCAGTCCAGAATTGCATAAATTTTGCTTGGATCAATAGAAATTCCTTCTTCATTAACAATATGACTAAGAAATCTGACTTCTTTGACCCAAAAGTGACATTTAGAGAATTTAGCGAATAGGACATTCCTCCTCAATATTTCCAAAACAATTCTAAGATGTTCAGCGTGCTCTTCTTCGGTTTTGGAATAAATCAAGATATCATCAATAAATACAAGGACAAATTTGTTCAGTACCTCTCGAAACACATGTGTCATTAGATCTACGAAATACGCGGGAGCGTTGGTTAGTCCGAAAGGCATGACTAACCATTCGCAGAACATATTAGGACCCCTAAAGGCAGTTAAATGAACACAATCCTCAGTTATTCGCAGTTGATGGAATCCTTGAGCTAAATCCATTTTAGAAAAGAATCGAGCGCCATGAAGTTGATCAAATTGATCGTCGATTCTAGGTAAAGGGAATTTTTTTTTGAGAGTTTGTTTATTGAGATCGCGGTAATCTACACACAATCTCAAAGATCTGTCTAATTTAGCTACGAATACGACGGCTGAGCCCCATTCGGAAACACAAGGGCGAATCAATCCTTTTTCTAACAAATCTCGAGTTTGATTGACTAATTCAATTTTTTCCTTAGGTGCCATCCTGCGACTTGCGTGTACGATAGGACGGGCATTGGGTACTAAATCAATTCGGAATTCTATTTCTCTGTGTGGAGGTAAGGATTTTACTTCTTCAAATACGTCGGAAAACTCCCAACAACAGGTATAGACTCTAAACTGGTTTTAGGATATCCCAAAGTATACATTAATTTATCTCTCTTTGGACTCGGAACCTCACAAGAGATTTCAACAAAATTTCCAAGGTTTTTTTTGACTAAAATTGTCTGATCATTTCAATCTAATTTAGCTTCGTATCTCGATAACCAGTTCATTCCAATTAAGATTTCAAATTCATTAAATTCGAGGATATAAAGATTGATAGGAAATTGATAGCAAGCATATGAAATAGGGACTTTCTTACAATACAAACAATGATTTGCGGGACCTCCAACCGAATTTTTCATGCAAATAGGGTCGTCAACAAATTCAGTGTTAAGTTCTAATTCATTTATGGTTTGTTGGAAGATAAAGCTATGTGAAGCTCCCATGTCAAAGAAAACTCTAACAACTTTATCACAAATAGTAAGGTTACCTTCCAAAACACGTTTTCCCTTGTCTGCTTTTGAAGTTGAAGGGACTTCCTTTATCGCTTATACATTTGCCACCTTTGCTTGTTTCAATACTGGGCAATTCATAACAACATGTCCAGGCTTGTGACAATTATAGCATTCTCGAGCTCCTTGATCATTCTTCGCAGGTTGTTCCTTCTTGACTTGCTTCTTCGGGTTCTTGCAGTTGTTTGAATAATGCCCCTTTTCTTGGCAATTGTAACAAGTTACATTTTTGGCCTAATTCCCTTGGTTGTTCCTCTTGTCCTTGCCTTGATGTGGCTTCTTACCCCCAAACTTTCTCTTCTTCCAATTCTGATTATTTGAATTTCTGCTTTCCCTTGGAATCTCTTGCATATCCAAGGTGGCGTATCGATATCCCATATCGATAAGATCAGAGAAAGATTCTTTGATGTGTGCGGTCATTCTTTCATGATATTTCTTGTTCATCCCATGAATAAATTTTTTATTTTTCTTTAAAGGCGTATTCACTAACTCTGGTCCAAAACGAGATAATTCATTGAATTTGTTTAAGTATTCCTCAAAAGACAAGGCTCCTTGCTTTAAGTCCATAAACTCTTGATACATTCGTGAAATTCCTGCCGATGGCAAATACCGCTTTTCGAACACCTCTTTGAATTGACTCCAAGAAAACTCTTCTTCGGGTTCATCTATTGTGACCGTTTCCCACCAAGCTGAAGCTTCATCTTGTAGCTGCCAAGAAGCAATTAGACGCATTTGATCATCCTGCAGCTTAAGCCCCTTAAAAATCTTTTCACATGATCTTATCCAAGCCTGGGCCTCAATAATTGATTCTTTGGCAGTAAAAGGCCTACCACCCAGCCTTGTGAAACTCTTATGCAAATCAGCCAGATTTGGTTGAGGTTGAGAAGACACAACTGCTTCTGCTGAAGGGGAAACTTGACTAGCTGTTGTCGCATTTCCCTGACTCCTAGCTCTACCTCTGCACCCACTCATTCTTACTATCTGTTATTAGTAAGAAACTTGATTTAGAGATTCGTATGAGATATCTTAAGGAATATCAGCAGTTAAAGAAAATAGACTAAGAAAATTTTGGGTTTCAGTCTCGGTTTATACTCATTTTAGGGTATACTTCACCCTATCTCTAATGAGCCATCTAACGTGTTATACTCCATAGCTAAAGTTCTTACTCAACCTTTAGCTCTGATACCACTTGTCACGACCCGAAGTTCAGCGTTCAAAAATCGACATCAAATACCTCACTTGTATTCAACAGTCGAAGATTCAAACGTCGAATTTCAGTTCGGATGGAGCTTATAACAACAATTAGATGAATAATAAACACCGAAAAATAAAACTGCCAACATCAATATCCCAGATACAACATCACAATACTATACAACAACAACACCAACACCAACATCAGAGTATTTATATACATATAAAACACAACTCCAAAATAGACCATCACAAAAGAACAACATGTGATCACACCAAGAAAGTCTTCAAAGAGATAAAGCAATAATGAACTTCCATACTGAGACCTTCGAGATCCAAAAGCTTCAAAATATCTCCAAGTTAAAAACCTTCAAACTAGTAGTCTCCAAACCATACTACTCCAAGATCCAGCTAGTACCAAAACACAAAAGACCTGCTACTAGGCTGCCCGTGTGGAAATTATGGGCTCCCAGAGTTTAGAAAGGAAACAATAAACTCCAGGTCAGTCATGGGACTGGTATGAGTAAACAAATTAGTTGCTTTGAAAATAGAAGCAGTTTAGTTTAAATCAAAGCAAACAAAAGAATTTTGAAAGAAACTCGCAATGCTTTTAGAAAATGAAACTGCCATAAGGCCTTCCGCCACACACACAATGCAAACGCGGACTTGGGGAAGATTTCCCCTTATGACAGTCAAAAATGCTTGATACGGGAAAAACACTTTTAAATACTATTATTAGTGCATAGTGTGAAAATATTTTTCAAAAGTATAATATTAATCTTAGCCAGCATACGTACCATTATAGTATGCCTACTATAGCTACAATATTAGATGGCAGGTTTTACAACTAAAACCGTACCGGGTTCATATTGGTAATTGGATTTCCAACAAATGGTCAGGCTAAGGAACTTCCTGGGCCACATGGGTATGCCTCTGGAGGGACGTCCCGAGAACCTAACCGGATCTCTTCCAACACAAGGACGGGTAACCTCTATAACTAAGTAACTACTGACATGAGTATGCCATTCCCCGGTTGTAACCAACCTTTATCCAGGGCCCCAACATCAATCACAAAAGAATATATATATTTGCGATATCCACATAAGTTAAGTATCTGGGCTCCATACCATGATACCACTTCTATCCAAAAGGAAATGCACATACCCTAAGGGTGCTACCCCCAATAACCTTGCTGCATCTTTCCTGTTTCGACCATTACCGGGTTGTGAGGTTCGATGAAGTCTCATCCACAAAGCTGCGCCTTTTACAAAAGCCATGCTTTGATCATCTAATGATCGACAAATGATCATCATTACACAGCAGCACTTAGTGTGCCACACTACCAAATTGGGAGTATATCGCTGATAACTTCAACTACATAACCTCTGAGCTCGTACGTCTCAGAGAAGGGTGTTAAGCTAAGAGAATAAATTCTCCGCCACCAACAGATATGTATTTGAAAGAAATTAGCTTTATATCTCAAAGTGTAGTGTCAGACACACGACCATACAAGTCTGTTCCGGGTTCGAACAGAACGGAAGGCACTTCGTCCAATAAAGGAAGAAGTCCTTGAAAATTTGGACGTCCACAATCCCGATCGGACTTCCCATCACTTAGGGAATCCCTATACCGGAGCAACTCGGTGCAGAGACAATCGATAGGTTATCCTATCGTTTTCGAAGACACCCGGTCTTCACCATCGGTCTTCAATTGCTCTCCATTCGTCGAATCACTATTCGGAATGGGTTATATGACACAAAGGTCCTTTCCCGGCTAATCCGAATAGTGAGCGTTAATTTTTTTAAACATGGGGATATTCCATTCACAAAGATTCATAGGTTCGATATGGATTTCGTATAACCAACTGGAATCCGACTCCCTGTAGCATCGAAATTCAAAAGCCGCTTTACGGGCCAAATGGGTATTACATTCACATAAAAAATACACAATTATAACTCAGCACAAGCAACTCATATCACATAATATCACAATTACAATCAGATATATCAATTTATACCCATCATACGATAGTTATCAATCATGCACAGCTACGATGAAACAATTGTGTGAATTAAACTAATTAATCACATAATTAATTAAACTCATCGTCTTTAAATTAATGATTGATTTATTCTTAATTAAAATTGGTTAAATCATTAATCATCTTCATAATTTAATCATTCATAATTTTATTATCCTAATTAATTCATCTTTAATTGCTCATTAATTTAAATCTTAATTATCCGTTCTTTAATTAATTAACTTTTAAATTATAGAGTAGTTATAAATCATTAATTTTTCAATCATTAAAATTAATTTGTTTTTAAGTTAAAAATTTGAATATGTGATTTACTTCTTGAATATTTTATCAAGTTGAATTTTTAACAATTTTATTTTAAAATATAAGTTTTGAAATCCTTTATTTATCTCAATTAATTTTTTCTTCAAAACAATTCAAACTCATGTTTCAAAAATTTCCAAACTTGAGTTTTCTTTTTACTATTTTAAGCCTGACCCGAGACTTCCTCGAGTTGCCCCCGAGATGAATGCTTTCCCACTTTGAGTTTTACCCCAAATCGACCCGTGTGACAAAATCTTTTCAAAAATTGTTTAAGTTTAAAAAAAAACTACACCGATTCGACGCCAAACCTCTCGAGCCCGACTTCGAGTCTTCGCCACGATCCCCCGAGCAATGCTTTGAGCAGCCTGCATCCCTTCCCAACCATTACAACTGATACTACCACCTCTCATGTGTACGTGCACCAGCGCCAGAGGCGACTCCGACCACTGGCGAAACTTTCGGCACGTCGACCATCACCCCTACAACCATCTCCAGTCGACAAAATACCTTAACTTGCCTCGAATCAAAATCCAGCAAGACATTCCAAATTGGAACCCACTACATAGCTAAATCCACCTCGACCTCGCGACGCCGACCGCCTGGCCTCGTGCCACCGCGTCTACACCATCTCCGATCACCCACCAAGCTATCCCCAGAATCCCCTCAAACTCGATGCACCCGAGAATCATCAGCGAATCATTCTTCAACCAAGACTAAAACTAGGTTTAGGAACCTAAACCTATTCACACCGATGCCACGATGGTCAGGCACCTCTCCGACACCCACCCATCTCCAGATGAAACCAAGACATTCCCACCACATAGGTCGAATGAAATTTCCCAAAAATGATTTTCCAGTCATTTCCAAATTTCTAACTCAATACTGTATTAAAAATTCTGATTCCAGTTTTAAAAATAATGGTTTCCAAAATGGGTTCGAATTATAATCCTGAATCAATAAATTTCGATACTGGAATTTTATCATATTCGAGCCTTTTTCCTGCAATTCCAAGTTTTCTTGAAAACTTTGTTATGGTTTAACTTTAAATTATTTTTAAGGGTTGAATCCTGTTGAAACTAACATTCTTTGTTTAGAAAATATTGGCTGAAAGGATTTAGAGAAATGGGGAATGATTTTTGAAACAATTTCAATAGCCCGTGAGCCTGGAAGTTCATCCTTGGTCTGATTTTATCAATACCCAGCCTCTTCATTCATGATAACAAAAAAAGTTCCAGAACTTAAAACAATTATAAAAATACATTTTCAAACATGCAATACTAACTAACTTCAACCCTATTTCACAATCATCAAATTTTGAGGTGTTTCATGCTTCTAGGTTTTTAACAGAGGACCAAGAACTGAGGTTTAAAGTCAACAACAGAAGTGATTCATGTGCATCATGTATTTGTTGCCTAAGCTTTTTTAAAAATAAAAGTCTACTCACTTGTTTCTCAATTCAATTTTTTTTTCAAAAGAAATGGGGAGAGAGATTTTAGATATCACTGTAACTAAAATGATATAGGAAGACAGAGACATGGAAACAAATGTTTCTAGGAAAATCAAACACAAGCTTGGCCACTCATTCACATGCAAAGCCATTCACATTCATATAAGCATTCATATAAGCATCCAAACACAAAGGAAATTAGAGCACGCATAGGTTTACTCACAAATTTGGAGTTGAAAATGGAAGTGGACAGAGGGAAATCTTGTTATCCTTTGAACTGCAAAAATCCTTTTCTAGCTTGATCTCTTTTGAGTTATTTTTCTGCAGTAATTTTGCTTAACTTTGTTTGAACTTTGATTTAAATTTTACTTACTCAATCTAAAAAATGAAATTACTTACAGTAAATTTCTTCTTTTTGTAGCTGAAGCAGAGGAAAAATTCTCTGGCCTGCAACTATCCTTCTTCTCTTACTTCAATCTTTTTTTCTTTTTAATTGATTCCTGAGATTTTCCTAAATCTTTGAAACTCTTGCTTGATTCTGTAAAACTTGTTGAAGATTGGAATCCTTCTTCTAGCTTGATAATCAAAGGGTTTGCTACAAATTTTTTCTCTGGATATAGTTTTCTTGATTTAATTTTTTGTTGAGACAATGTAAGTTTTTTTTTCCTTTTGATGATGATTTTTTTTCTGAAATGAAAGTAAAGATAAAAGATTTTTATAAGTTTGTTTTCTTTTTTTTTCTTTTCTAAAAATTACTTAAGAAATGAAATTGATAGAATGACATTTGTATAATTCTTTCTCCTTTGAATTACACTTGTCATTCTAGTTATCATAAATTTAACACTTGTAAAACAAATTCTCTTTTATTAACAAAATATTTTACACCATTAAACTTGTATTTATACTTACATTTTTTTATTAAAGACATTAGTTTTTTTTTATGTTAATACATATTATTAAAAGAAAGTGTCATGAATTAAATATTAATTAATTCTCATAGATGTGTATATGTGAATGCAAATTATTTTACCAAACATCTTACTTTAAAATTTTAAAATTTTAAATTCAAATTGAAAATCAATTCAATATATAAATTCAACTCTACCCATGTATGCACACATACACATGTATTTTTATATACATATGAATAAAATTTAAATTTAATGATTAAAAACTTTTAATAATTCAAAATTTTCAAACTTAAAAGAAATTTGAAATTCTTATTCATTTACATCATCATCTATTTATTTATTATTTATTTTGAGCTTACAAATTTTTACCATAAAAGTTCTACATTTATAAATTTTAAATTGATGAAATTTGGTATGTTACATGCTTGGTGATGACAATTATTTACACTAATTCTCTTCGTCTAAATTATATCACATTAGGATTTATGGAATTTGGTAACGACCAAAATTCCAATATCTTCCACATTCAATTATAGTACAAACATAAAGTCCTTGTTTCAAGAATAACAATTATTCTTAACCGAAATGCTCTGGCTAGAGATTTTTATCTTTCAGTTGACTTCAGCTGAACGAGATACTAGCTTCATATAACTGAGGAGACAAATCCTCTCCTGAATAGTGTTTTGCTTCCAATGCTTCCACTAGACCCAATTATAGTCATTCGATGGACGTCATGCCATGATTTAAGATAATCAAATGGAGGTTCCATATTGAAGATCAATAGTACTCTCAAGTCGAGAGAATTGTGTAAATTAGTCACATCGATATTTTCTACTTGACCTTAGTTATATTGACCAACAGAAAACTATCGAGTGAGTCATTCCATAGTTATCCAACAACATTCAGTTTGTAACCTCTTGGTTCTCCCAACAGCCATGAGTAACACATTATCTAACATTTAGAGAGCGTTACATACTCTAGTCTCAACGGATGTATCGATATCCAGTCTCAATACATCTTGACTAAAAATATATAAAATGGTATATTTATTTTCATTATGCTAAATTACTCACGATTACAACACTTTGTAACTAATATCATAAAACATACCATTTATTGATTTTCTATTAAATACACTGTTAATTAAATTAATCTATTAATATAACACATTATATCAAGTATATAATAGAAAGAAAACACATTTATATTGAACAAGATTGGTTATAAAGTTAGATATATGTAATAAATTACACAATTGCACCTAGGGAATACTCCTAACTCTATCACGAATAACATCAAACATCTTTGAGAGTTCACTGGCATATCGTCCGTACATACATACATACATACATACATACATACATACATACATACATACATACATACATACATACATACATACATACAAACATATATACATACATACATATATATATATATCCCTGTTACTCATCTATTTTAATCTTTAAATATCGTGTTTACCAATTGTTGATAGGTAGCTCCATCATTCTTCATACCGAATGGCATCACATGGTAACAAAATAGTCCCAAATCAGTGATAAAATTGGTTTTCTCTTGATTTGGGATATGCAATGTAAGTTAATTGTAGTTGAAGTATGCATCCATGAAGGATAATGGTTCTTGCCTCTTCTACTTTAATGGAGGATCTCGTAGGTTCCGCATTCGGTGTATGGAACACAATCCCCAGTGATATTTTACATCTATTGGAATGTGTCCAGGCAAACACATCCTGGTTTTCCAGAGAAAGCTTACCAGTTCCTATTTATCTTCACTCCAAGCTACCCCCTCTTTAGGACTCAAGTGGGGTCATCCTCAACGCCCGGGATGTTGATCGTTAGTTCCATCAGAGATGCCCACACATCCTCTGGCTCTTTTCATGGGTCTATAGACTAGCGAAATTTACTATGGCATCTGATCCATGGCTAAGGTGGTGGTTACAATGTGTCAATTATCTTGATGCAGAGAGCCTTCACTGCATCATTTCCCTTCTCAAGTCGCTTTGCCTCTCTGAGCTCGACAACGTAACACTCATGGTCAGTACTCTGATCTCCTTGGATAAATCCTACCCTATTCTTAGTGGGGAATTTCAGAATCAAGCTCCATGGACAAGAACTGCTCTAAAATTGACAAGGTCAAGGGTCGGTCGGTCCAGGAAGACATTGTAAGATGAATATGTATCAATCACCACAAAATATCAGCACCCATAACATTTTGCGGTCTCCATCTTCCAGCTTAACCGAAAAATTAACACAGATGATAGGCTTTTTGCCTCTTTGGTAAATCCCTGGATACAGAATTTACACAGCTTCAAGTCTTGCCCACTCATCCTCATCTAGTCAAACATCTTCCTAAACGTGATACTAATCCATCTCGCACAACCAATCAGGACTCGATGTATAGTCATTGGCTAAACCATGACCGTAATGACCAAGGAGTTAAGAGTTGGTGCTTCTACCCCATTTGCATCTCTATTTCTGGACATAATTTCATCATTCACTATCTTCAACCATTTCACCGGAGCTCCATCTTCCACAGCTAAACAAGTTTGTTGAACAACATGCTTCAAAGATGCACCGTACCTCTCAATCTCGTTTAAGCTTTTTCTCAGCCCGATGAGATCCACTAGTAATAGTGTTTACTACAATTCTCTTTTTAGGATGCCTAGGTTCTTCTCCACTAGATCCAACTGTTCCTGTCGATCCATTTGCTCTTTGGATCTACTGTTCGTTTGCCCACCCCATACTGCTGTAACTTCTTTATCGTGATTAAATCCTCAATTATATCCTTTAGATTTTGGCACTTGTTTATAACTGGGACAACATGCAATGGGCTAAATGGATAAATTAAAAAAATATATTCCATTATCGGATCTTCAATGGACCTACGAAGTCTAATTCATTTAGAACTTTTCTAAATTTTCTGTTAAATAAAATCAATATTTATTTAAATTTAGAAATAAAGTTCAGTTTTGTATAATTATGTTATATTTTATATGTGTGTATCATATGCACATATGTTTATGCGTGCATGTGCAATAGGATAATGTGTACATGGTTTGACATGTCAGTGTGTAGATGGTGGGACTTACACAGCAACATATATGTTATCCCCTAGCGTATACAAATGGATTATCTAAATATGTATATATATGTATGCATGTATGTACATTAACATATAATATATGTATATATATCTGTGTGTGTATGTATATGTGTGTATATATATATATGCAAACTTTATATATTATAATTATATAATATTATACATTATTAGTTGTATATTGTTTACATATTATTAAAATGCATATACATAAATACATATAAAAATATAAATAATATAATCAAATTATAAAATTATTTTAAATATTATTTTGTAAATAATTAATAATATTTATAATGTGAAAATTCAAACTGAAATATTATTTATAAAAATAATAACTTGCTCGATTTGTTTGTTTGGTTTTTGATTTTTTGTTCATACATGTTATCATCTGGCTTTGATTCTAACTTGTTCGAACTTTGCCTCGGTCACCACGGCTTTGATTCTTTGGCATTTTGAACTTATTTTGATTGTTGTTTCATTCACTTTTAAATCATGACATTGTTACAATTTTTGTATTGCTCCCTGACTTCTTCAGCTCGGTCAATTTGTGAAATAAAAAGTATTTCTTTTCTTCGAACAATGACTCGAAAGTATGCTTACTATAACTATGTATACACACACACACACACATATATATATATGTGTGTGTGTGTGTGTGTGTACGATTGTTTCCTACCCACTTAGTTTCATGTGAGAATGTTGCTGTGATGTTTTATGTTGATGTTGCACTTGATTTCACTTGAATCTTGTTGCAGCCCTTGTTGTCACTATTAATACACACACATGTGTGTGTTTGCACATGTATACATGTATGCTTTCCTTGGCTTCACTTGAGTTTGCACTGGTTATTGAGAGCCTGGACTGTTTGGTTGCATTTAGTTGTTGAGCCTTGCTTGTGTCTTTGATATTTTATTGTGTCTTGTCCAGTTGCATTATATTTCATGGATGAATTATGGTCTCCATACATATATCTATGTATATATGTATAATTGCTTTGGTGCCTTTGATATTTGAGTCTGCACTTGCTCATTCGAGCTGCTGTCTTCATTGTGTTTGTATGGGTATTTCTGTTTCAAACTGTTTATTGTGTTTTTTGACCACATGTGCTAGTTCATGTTGTAGTTGGACTTGTTCCACTGCTTTATTTGGTTCCTTATTGCATTGAGTCCAATTTTGGTCTAGGTTGATAAAACTTGGATTGTTTCGAGTTGAATTTCTATTTGCTTTGAGTTATCACATTTCCTAGTTTATGTTGCATTGTGTGGTGAGTTGCTATCTTGGTTGCATATTGTTAGGTTCCTTTTGAAGCTGACATGTTTAAGGCTTCATGCATTCATGCATGTTGTCATTGGACTTGTGAGTCTAGCTATTTGAGGTGTTATTTGTTCATTAAGTCACCACTATTGACATGTGCATTTTGGTTTCTCTGACCAGTCAGGGTTCAAGCGTACACTGAGTTGGTCTATACAGTCAAGTCTGCACCGAAATGTTATGCACTACATATATATTTGTTGCTCCATTGTTATGAAGTTGACCATTTGTATCTGGTATATTCTAAGTACTCACTTGAAGTCTGGTTTAGTTGATCTGGTACATTGTAGTCTGTTTACTTCGAGTACGTATATATAATGCCTTTGTTTCACCAGTGGTCTTGTAATCTGGTTCACTCCAGAACAGTTGTCCATTGCATGTTTTGAACTAGTTCGACGTGTGTGTTATCATAATGTGTTCAAGATTGTTCTAATCATTAAAAACTTGACCATTCTATTTTTTTTTGTATTGCACCTGAGTTAAACCTAGCTTTGGATCGGTTTGACCTTGTGCTCGTATCGTGACTTTACTTGTATCGCACTTGAGTTGAACCTAGCTTTTGATTGGGTTTGACCTTGTGCTTACCTATCCCTGCATTTTTATCAAGTGTATATCGATGTGCATGGCCTTGTGGTATGTACAGATACGCCGTGCATGTCACAAGTTGTTTGTGTATGATGAATTCAAAATAATGATGACGAACAACCCAAATAACCGAGTCAAATAATATTTTCAAAAAGCACATTTTATTTTTATACTGCAATTATATTTCCTTTTCAATTTTACTGCGTCAGTGTTTATTTTGCAGATAATTCAGATGCTGGATACAAATTGGAATATAGTTGAAGATCAAATATGAGTGAACGAATGATATGTAGTGAGGTGCAGATGTATGTATTGTGAAAAATTGTATGTAATTTGAAATATTGTATATATACTGAGAGCTTAAATTTTGTACTATTCAAAATTATAATAAAATATTTGCTTGAATAAAATATCTATTTTAATTTAAATTTTGTGTTATTTATTTTATCCAGTAAATATTTATTTAATAAAATAGTACAATAACAATACGTTTAAATGAATATATATGTACATATCTATGTTTATTATCATTAAACAAAAATCATATGCTAACATATTCAACAATCTCCCCCTTTTGATGATAACAAACATATATTTAAGATTTAGAATTTACTAAATGCATTTGGTCATTGACAAACTCTATTTGCTTCCCATATTTGAATGCTCCCTCTCTACAATAAAAGTACCGCTTCATATATACATGAAAATAAATAAAAATATGCAAATGAACCTAGATGCAAATAGAAAATACAAAATAAAATATTTGACCTTTATTTGCCAAAATATTAACTTTTCTCTCCCCTTTTGTTATTAACAAAAGAGTAATAGTGTTAGAAAAATGGAGATAAAGTGATAGACATTAATACAATATTAATACACAATTGAGTATAAATATTATATTTCAATAAAAAATCAAACAAAAATCATAAATACTCTATTAGGCACATATTCCACTTTAGAATGATAGGGATAATGTCAGCATATAAAACCATATAGTTGTGTCTGTTTGTGGTATGATTATATCTAGAATTTGAATATCTACTAACCATTCATAACCGTTAGGACTTTTAAATGAGATTAGTAGTGTTCCCAATTATTAAAAAAATGAATCTCAAGCATCTTCTAACCACGCATAACTATAAGGACATTTAAATGGGATTAGAATCAACATGACTATTTGATAATCAATTTTGATATGTGTTCCATACATGCATAATGGTGAGGACTTTTAATTGAGCATGAAAGCACATATACAAATATTCCAAGTAACTCACCCATGCATAACCGTGAGGACACTTAAATGAGAGTAAATACTTTGGATGTTTTAAAAAACGAATAATTTCCTGTTTAAAATACCACATGTGACGACCCGGAATTTTCGAGCATTTAAAATTGGGATATTTGATTGATTTTAAATATTCAATAGAGTAATTTTAACTTGAATCACGAATATCACAAATTATTTGATAATTAAATTTTTGGATTAAATAATTGGAAGTTGAACTAAATGTTGAATCTGAAGTTTTAAACCTGTTGAATATAATTTGAAGGCTTGTAAAATTTATATTGATAACACTGAAGATAATAGAAATTGTAAAATTTAAATTAGCAGTGGTTTGTTCATTTTTGAAATTTTATCGTTTAAATTGAATTTAAAAATAGCCTTCCGAGGCACAGTCTCGGAATTAGACGAAACCAGTTCCAATGGGTCCGTAATATTGAATTATTATCGGATTTCAAATTTCGTATTGATTGGAGCTAGTGTGTGAGTGTACGATATAATAACGCGCTGAAAAAAAACTTAATTAATAATAATTTACTGAGTCAAGCTTCTCTTATACGCCATCCTATACTCGTTTAAACACGCTACCTATTCCTTTGTTCACATCAAGCAGTTCCTTCTTTTTCCTTTCAACGAAACAAAAAATCAGATAATAGCCGACTACCGTGTTTATTCCCTTTCCTTTCTTTTTGGTTCGAGCCCCCTCCCCTTCCATCGAATTCAAACCCAATACCCTAATATATGTAAAAAAAAAAAGAGGAACGAGGGGGGGGGGGGAAATCGCGTGCTCGAGAACGCGAGAAAATCGCGTCACCATCATCGATGGCCGCGAGTTGAGTTTTCATAGGGGCTAGGGTTTCGGGTTGCAATTTATGGAAGTCGCGACGCTAAGGTTTGGGAGATGAGCTTCGCGATTTGACCTCAGCCTGCTTGGAAGTCGCGATTCGAGGGTTACGATTTAATCGCGTGACAACATAAAGAACTTGGGTCCGATTCGATGTTAAAGGGAAGTCGAGTGAGTGCGGTGACGCTTCGATCGATGTGTGGCGTGACATGGGATGAGGCCGACATTGATGGCAGTGGGTTCGCAGTCGATCACGAATTGGTGATGGGGTTCTCGAGCTAACAGCGAGGTTCGCATTTTGTTTATGCTAGTTTTGAATTGATAAAAATTTATATATGTAGAAAATAATACTCCTGCTGTAACTTACTGATTTTTTTTATTTTAAAAATATTGGTTTAGTTAATTTTATTAAAGAGAGATATAATAAAAGTGTTTTTTACAAACGGAAGCTCAAAGTATTTTGAAAAAAAGAAAAAATAAAAGTAGTATTTTTACAGTAAGTTTTTTTAAAAAAAACAAAAAAAGGGAAATCTGTTTAAAAATGTAATAGTGAGTTAAGTTTTGATTTTAATATGTATATAGGTTCGCATAACAATTTTAATATATTTATAATATATGGATTTCAAAGGAAAAGAAATATTATTTACTTTTGGAAAATTAGTTTGAAATAAATAATTGGTTACTCAAATTTTATTTAACGATAATTTATAATTTGATTATTTCAAATATTAATAAAACCCATAATGTTTCTACACGGTCAGAAAACATGAAGAAAAACAAGCTTGTTTGGTGTCGATTGCAAAACAAATCAAGGTGAGTTAATCTCACTCAGTGAATTTAAATTTAAATTTAAATGATTAAATTTAAATAATTGTTTGAGTGGTTGAATTGATTGATGTGATGTAGTATGGTATATTTTGGGATTGATATTTATATTGTGCTAACATCTGTGGATGCAGGGAAAACAGGTTGGAGGGATCCAACTGGATCCCTCAACATTTATTTAAAATTATTTAATACCCTCTGTTGTGATTATTTGATATTCTATTATTAACTTTATTGAAATATTGAATGCTATGGTTCGATTGAATATAATTGTGTATAATGAACTATCAAAAAAATATATAAATTGGATTTTGGAAGGAAAATAAAAGAAGTAAATTTGTAAGAAAATAATTATAGAAAATTTGAATAAGTTTAAGAATGAATGGGAAAAAAATAAAGTGACTTTAAAATTTTAATAAATAAAGCTAGAATATAGAAAGGAAATTTTGAATGACAGGAAGTTAATGAATTTTAAACTGTAGTGTTATTATTTAAGAGAACAAAGCATTTATCTAAAATTTAAGATTTAAATTATTGAAAGGAATAAAGAAGAATTGGGAAAGACCTGAATTTATATATTTCAGGTAAGAGATTTAAAATCAAATGGAAAATAACAACAATAATAATAAGTCTATAATTAATGAATTTTGAAATGAATTGTGTAAGTAATGAAACTTATTTCAGATAGAGTAAATTGGAAATCAATTTGGGAAATTGATTTAAGTGATTGAAATTGGAAATTTCTCTCTGAATAACCAAGTACGTTTCAAAGTAAATTTTTAAATTAAAAGTTTAAAATTGTTTAAAGAAGTATGTTTTGGCAAATTTATTATTTCTACATATTTAAATTCTAAAGTAAGTATTTCTTTTAGTCTATTATAGTAGTAATTATTTTAAAGAGTAATTTAGTATTTTGTTTTAAAAGTGAAAATCTAGTTTTATATTTTATCAAGAAACCTTATTTTCAAAACATTCATATAGAATGTATTTTTAACAAATTATTGAAGTAGTTTTACCTTAAATGTTTTAAAATATATCTCAAAGTAAAGTATTTTACATTATTTTAATAATCTAGTTTTGTGCTTGGTGATTTCAGAGGAGATAGAAAAAATTTGGAAAAGTTTATTCTGAAAAGAAAGATGGTTTTAAAATTGTTTTCAAGGGTTGAAAATAGAAATATATCTTGCGAAGATATTTTTGGGATTAAGAAATAATTTGAAAAATTATTGGTTGATGGTTGTTTATGAATATTAATTGATAGTTAAATAACCGACTATCATCATTGGCCAAATGCGTTGATCGTTTCGAAGAGACCGGGATCGAGATTTATTTCTCGAAAACCACTTCGATCCGGTTTATACGTTTTCGTGAAAAACGAGTGTGGATTCGAAGATGGAGCAGTGAAGTGCAAGGGCTAGTCGCTACTAATCCTGAGGATATTTTCAAAATGGATGTAGTAGGAATAGTGCCTTCGGTTCCGTTCGAACCCCGGACGGACTTGTATGGATGAATGCTTACGAAACATCGTCAGGTGGACGATGCGCATTCTAAGGGATATATTCTAAAAATGCAACGCTTAGCCTCAAGCCCCATCAAATGGGAATGGCTGAAAATCAGGGGTTATGCAGCAAGGCTTCGTGGGTAGCCCCCACTGGAGGGTGAGGTCATCCCTGTCTAGATGTCCCTTTTATTTCGGCTTTCTGGGCGGTTGCTGATCCCAACCGTGGGGTGATCTTGATCGGGACTGTCCAGTAAGGGATAGTTCCGGTCTTGTGTTGTAGGGGAGTTAGGGTGGCTCTTCGGTACGCTGATCTAGACCAGGTACTGTGACAGGTGGTACCCCAGTGCCTAGCCATTAGTTGGAATCCATTTTCCCTACGCGCCCGTACGGTTTTGATTGTGCCCAACTATTCCTGAAACATGAGATGCAAGCATTTCAGCTAGATTCTATTTTACTTTCTATAGACACTATTATAATATCAGAGGATTTTAAGAAATATGTTTTAGCTATCGTAAGGTAAAAACCCGACATGTTTATTTATGGCGTGGTCTTACGAGATGCTTTTGTTTTCAATAGGATTTTTGAAACTTTAATAATCAATTGGGAGTGATTTTCTCACGTTGGTATTCCAGATTGACTCGGGTGTTATTTAACTATAATGCTCGGGTCAGACCGAGTATTATAGGATACAGGATATGATGCTTTGGAGCTCAGGAGACGAGCTGGATGACGACACGTACTCTAGTACTTGTTTATATATATATTCCGCTGTGTTAAGTTGCTGTGTATCTATTTGTATGGTATTGATGTTGAGCTGTGATTGTTGTACTCTGATGATGTAATATATAAACAGAGACATTTGATATTTGAATAAAGATTATTTATTATCTATTATATTTTATTCCGCTGCGATGGTTAGATTCTGCTATTGTTTTCTATTTTCTCCTACTACCTCTTCTTCTTTAACCCAGATGGTTCGTATTTCTGTACAACTTGAGTTGATAGTTGTAGAATAGTGTTAACTCAAGGGGTACGGATTTGCGGACTGTTTCACTTGGTATCAGAGCTAGGTTGGTGATAACCTTGGCTCTGGTGGGAATTACTCATTTAAATTAGAGTCTGTAGTACTCTACAAAAAGTTTGAGCGTATTGATAAATATGAGTGCGTATTTGTTAGTGAATATAAATTGTTTTAATATTGTGTTAATTGATTTATTGAGTGGCATATGAACCTTCGTCGACACAGTCTGCGCAACTGTATCGAAAGGGTTTCTAAACATTTGAATAGAGCAATCGACACGGTATTGTTTTAAATGTGGGTAAATCAAATAATTTTACCCAAAAACATATTTTGATATAAAGAATAGCTTTTGAAACTATTTAGCTAATATATGGTTGCTTGGATGTTAGAAATTATGATATTAAAGTATTCTCATTGTTAAGTGAAAAATTTAGCTAGAAATTGTAAATATAATCAAAGATCGAGAAGATAAATTCAATTATGAAATGAAATTTATAAATATGAATTATAAATGTAAATTATAAATTGAATTATAATCAAATGGGAAACTATGCAAATGAATTATAGTTAAAATTGATTTAAACAGGATTTGGAAATTTAAAATCTCAGAGATTTTGGAAGTATTGGTCGAAGTATTTGAAGATAAATAATAACATTATTGTTTTAGTGGTATTTATGAAAGGAAATGTGTGTTAAATGAATTTTGAAAGTGAAATAGCATTGACATCACTTGGATTATTGGAAAATAATTCTGATGATGACGGCCGCATCATCAGTATCCATTTTCGAATTTCTAAGTGACGGATGCTGCCAAAAACTGATTTGTTCAGAAAAGCTAGTTGTTTTTGAAAATTTCAAAGGGAATTTGTTGGGATAAAACCAGGATTGGATTAAATTTTGAGAAATATGATTTGAGATGTTGAAGATTTCAAAATGTTTTGAAACCAATAACCGGGTGTTTGAAAATCCTGATGAGATAGGTTGTAAGCTTATAAATTGAGATGATTTTTAAATCAGGAAGGAAATATAAGCTTTGAATGTTGGAATTTGAATTAAAAGTGTAAAGTTAAAAAATGAAATTAATTTGGATTGGGAAATAAAAATTTAACTGGATTGGAATAAATTGAATAAGCTAAAAATAATATCCAGCTGTATTCGAATTAAGTTGAAATCGAATTGAGTTAAATAAAACTGAGTTAAATAAAACTGAGTTAAAATAAAATTGAATTGGAATAAGAATTCAATTGAATTATTGAATGAAATTAGATTCTTACCTGAATAAATGGAAATTAAATTGGTTAAGGATTGGATTGAAGTAAATAAATTAGAATAACTTGTAAAGGAATCAAAATCCATGGAACAAGATATGCTTGGGTTATAAATAAGCATAAGGCTTGAGTTAAAATAAAAGAAGAATATATTCAAGCCTATGATGGATGGAATTGTGTAAATAATAAGTTGTGGCTTATAAAATTTGATAAAGTGGGATAGAAACCCAAAATAAATATTGTTGGATGAATTGAAAAAAATAAAATGAAGATCAAAACTTGAATTATAAAATAAATTGAACTTAAGGAAAATTAAATGAAGTGATATTTGAAATTTAAAAAACAAATATTGAACTATAAATAGGAGAGAACTAATTTTATAATAAATCAGTTAATAAAATGTGTAAATGGGAACGTAATGTTGTTTAATAGAAGCTGAATTGTGAATGTATGGTGAAGTTTGGAAATAAAACTCAGGTTATAAATAAGATTCGACTTAAATTGTTAGTGAATGGTAAATTGAAATGGATAGTGGATCCAGAACTTGAGTTATAAATTAAAATTTAACTTGAAGTGTTAACAAATTAAATATAATTAGGAATGTATCGAATAAAAATGTGATTGGATTAAAATAGTAATGGTATGGTTTGCAAATAAAATCCAAATACGTAGAAATAAATTGAAATGACCTTGTAATTTATTTAAGTGAACTGAGAATGAATCGGACTTGGAAATTTGAAATTTATAATAACTAATCAAATAAATTTGTAGTTTGAAAGGAGATTGGATTGAAATAGAATCAAGTTAAATTGAAAAGAGAACTTTGTTTGCAAAATGAGAATGAGCTTAAGTATAAAATTTGAATAAATTGAAGGAAATTGACTTAAGCTAAATGAATGAAGGAGAGTTGAATTGAATTCAACTTAAACAAAGTTTAATAATATTGGATTGGTTTTAAATCAAGTGAAAATAAATTTTTAGTCAAAATAAAATTCGGTGAGTTATAAATAACATTACTGGAATGAAATTCTAGAGTAAATAATTGTAAACCATTTAAAATTATTAAGGAATTGAAATAACTTGAGACAATAAGAAAATAGAATGTTTCAAGTTTAATAGAATGGATTTAAATGAATGTGGATAAGAAATGAAGTATAAATGAGTGGACTGTGAATAAAATTTAATAGGTGATGAAGATGAACCTAAGTTGTTAATGGTTTTGAATAAACTAGTTTGGTTAATAAAATGAAATGCGAGTGAATGGATTCAAATCTGAAATGCAATGAAAATGAGAATATATGGATTGTGAATAAATTGAAAATGGAATAGAATTAAGTATAAATTGAGTTGAAATCAATTTAAATTGGTTATAAACATAAATACTTATTTATTCACATAAGTCTCGTCGAATTGCATGGAATAAATTGTCGTTGGATGTAAATGGAAGTAATTAAAATTCTATGTGTTGATAAGGGTAAAATAAATTGATTTTGAAAGAAACTGAATTAAATATGAGTTCAGTTTGCTTAAGAATAAATTAAATGTAAGCGATTGAGTTTTAAACCATTCAAATTGATGAAGTGGTATACGAATGGATTGAAAACCATTCAAATTGAATGAAAATGGTTTATAAATTAATTGAAACAGTTGAATTAGTATGAAAGTTGTAAAAATTGCTTACGGAAAATGTTGGATGTGCATTTCTTTAAAATTCATATGTTTTAACCATTGCAACTAAGTGAAATATAGTTAAACTGCATATATTTGGCACTTACATGTTTAAATCAAGTAAGTACAGGTACCTGAAAGCCGTGTGGCTGGATTTGGTTGTGCTATTTGCTAAATGATAAGCCGCTTGCTTAAAATGCTAAGTAAGGTACGCCTACGCAATAAAAATAGGAAATATGAACTGTTTTTGGTTTTTCCGACCGTGTGGGTCGATGTATATATATTTATATCTTTTGTCAAATTGCAAAAGCTCCTCCGTGCAAAGGAGACTCTGCCAAAAAATTTCAGAAATTTTGGAAGTTAGAAAATTTTTGGAAAATTTTGTTAACGACAAAACGATTTCAAACTGGAAATTGACATAAATTAGTAAAGGAAACCAATTTAAAGTAATGACATGAATTAGTTATAAATGAAAAATAAAATTTAAATATTCAGAGTTAAAGATAAATTGAATTCATATGAAAATGAAAGAATCAAAATTGAATAAAAATAGATATAAACTAAAGTGGGAGATGAAAATAAATATAAGAAACATATAAAATGCTTATACTAACTTAAGAAGGGAATGGTGAATTCTTGATTGGGAATTGATACTACAAATATAATCTAAGTTAATATTTGAATGAATAAATACCGATAGTTTGTAAGAAAGTTGATATGATGTTTTGTGAATATTGCGATTGGATATTAGTGCTAAGCAGGATATGCGGGTAATATAAAGGGAAAAGAGAATTGATTTTGATTTCAGAAGATAAATTTGAAATGCTCGACAAAAAGGTATGTATTTAAATTTGGTGTGAAATTTGATTGGGATTTGGATCGAGCCACTTGGCTTTTTGTTTTCTTTTTGGATTTGGGAGGCCGTAGAGCCATTTTGTAGTTGTATCGAGTAGCCGCGCAAAGGAGACGCTGGCGAAATTTTTCGCAAATTTAGAGAGTTAGAAAATTTTGGATAAAATTTTGATAATTCAAAATTTAGTTTTGAATTCTGATTTGAATGAATGAGCAAGTAATAATATTGGAGTAAGTAAAGTTATTTGGAGATTATGGAAGGTTTTGGAAGTTAGTTGAAGTAATAGTGGGTCTATAATAAAAAGGATATGTTATGGCAAGTTAATTAAACTGTTTGGATTTGAGGAAAGTAAACGGGTATTGTATCATTTCTCCCTAACTAGTAAATTTCGGGGACGAAATTCTTTTAAGGGAGGAGGAACCCGGAATTTTCGAGCATTTAAAATCAGGATCTTTGATTGATTTCAAATATTCAATAGAGTAATTTTAACTTGAATCACGAATATCACAAATTATTTGATAATTAAATTTTTGGATTAAATAATTGAAAGTTGAACTAAATGTTGAATCTGAAGTTTTAAACCTGTTGAATATAATTTGAAGGCTTGTAAAATTTATATTGATAACACCGAAGATAATAGAAATTGTAAAATTTAAATTAGCAGTGGTTTGTTCAGTTTTGAAATTTTATCGTTTAAATTGAATTTAAAAATAGCCTTCCGAGGCACAGTCTCGGAATTATACGAAACCAGTTCCATTGGGTCCGTAATATTGAATTATTATCGGATTTCAAATTTCGTATTGATTGGAGCTAGTGTGTGAGTGTACGATATAGTAACGCGCTGAAAAAAAACTTAATTAATAATAATTTACTGAGTCAAGCTTCTCTTATACGCCATCCTATACTCGTTTAAACATGCTACCTATTCCTTTGTTCACATCAAGCAGTTCCTTCTCGTTCCTTTCAACGGAAAAAAAAAATCAGATAATGGCCGACTACCGTGTTTATTCCCTTTCCTTTCTTTTTGGTTCGAAGCCCCCTCCCCCTCCATCGAATTCAAATCCAATACCCTAATATAAAAAAATGGGAACAGGGGAGGAAAATCGCGTGCTCGAGTACGCGAGAAAATCGCGTCACCATCATCGATGGCCGCGAGTTGAGTTTTCATAGGGGCTAGGGTTTCGGGTTGCAGTTTATGGAAGTCGCGATGCTAGGGTTTGGGAGATGAGCTTCGCGATTTGACCTCGGCCTGCTTGGAAGTCGCGATTCGAGGGTTGCGATTTAATCGCGTGACAACATAAAGAACTTGGGTCCGATTCGATGTTAAAGGGAAGTCGAGTGAGTGCGGTGACGCTTCGATCGATGTGTGGCGTGATGTGGGCGGGATGAGGCCGACGTTGATGGCAGTGGGTTCGCAGTCTATCGCGAATTGGTGATGGGGTTCCCAAGCTAACAGCGAGGTTCACATTTTGTTTCTGCTAGTTTTGAATTGATAAAAATTTATATATGTAGAAAATAATACTCCTGCTGTAACTTACTGTGTTTTTTTTTATTTTAAAAATATTGGTTTAGTTAATTTTATTAAAGAGAGATATAATAAAAGTTTTTTTTTACAAACGGAAGTTCAAAGTATTTTGAAAAAAAGAAAAAAAGAAAAAATAAAAGTAATATTTTTACAGTAAGTTTTTTTGTAAAAAAAACAAAAAAAGGGAAATCCATTTAATAATGTAATAGCGAGTTAAGTTTTGATTTTAATATGTATATAGGTTCGCATAACAATTTTAATATATTTATAGTATATGGATTTCAAAGGAAAAGAAATATTATTTACTTTTGGAAAATTAGTTTGAAATAAATAATTGGTTACTCAAATTTTATTTAATGATAATTTATAATTTGATTATTTCAAATATTAATAAAACCCATAATGTTTCTACAAGGTCAGAAAACATGAAGAAAAACAAGCCTGTTTCGTGTCGATTGCAAAACAAATCAAATTGAGTTAATCTCACTCAGTGAATTTAAATTTAAATTTAAATGATTAAATTTAAATAATTGTTTGAGTGGTTGAATTGATTGATGTGCTGTAGTATGGTATATTTTGGGATTGATATTTATATTGTGCTAACGTCTGTGGATGTAGGGAAAACAGGTTGGGGGGATCCAACTGGATCCCTCAACATTTATTTAAAATTATTTAATACCCTCTGTTGTGATTATTTGATATTCTACGATGAACTTTATTGAAATATTGAATGCTATGGTTCGATTGAATATAATCGTGTATAATGAACTATCAAAAATATATAAAAATTGGATTTGGAAGGAAAATAAAAGAAGTAAATTTGTAAGAAAATAATTATAGAAAATTTGAATAAGTTTAAGAACGAATGGGGAAAAAAATGAAGTGACTTTAAAATTTTAATAAATAAAGCTAGACTATAGAAAGGAAATTTTGAATGACAGGAAGTTAATGAATTTTAAACTGTAGTGTTATTATTTAAGAGAACAAAGCATTTATCTAAAATTTAAGATTTAAATTATTGAAAGGAATACAGAAGAATTGGGAAAGACCTGAATTTATATATTTCAGGTAAGAGATTTAAAATCAAATGGAAAATAATAACAATAATAATAAGTCTATAATTAATGAATTTTGAAATGAATTGTGTAAGCAATGAAATTTATTTCAGATAGAGTAAATTGGAAATCAATTTGGGAAATTGATTTAAGTGATTGAGATTGGAAATTTCTCTCTGAATAACCAAGTACGTTTCAAAGTAAATTTTTAAATTAAAAGTTTAAAATTGTTTAAAGAAGTATGCTTTGGAAAATTTATTATTTCTAAATATTTAAATTCTAAAGTAAGTATTTCTTTTAGTCTATTATAGCAGTAATTATTTTAAAGAGTAATTTAGTATTTTGTTTTAAAAGTGAAAATCTAGTTTTATATTTTATCAAGAAACCTTATTTTCAAAACATCCATATAGAATGTATTTTTAACAAATTATTGAAGTAGTTTTACCTTAAATGTTTTAAAATATATCTCAAAGTAAAGTATTTTACATTATTTTAATAATCTAGTTTTGTGCTTGGTGATTTCAGAGGAGATCGAAAATATTTGGAAAAGTTTATTCTGAAAAGAAAGATGGTTTTAAAACTGTTTTCAAGGGTTGAAAATAGAAATATATCTTGTGTAGATATTTTTGGGATTAAGAAATAATTTGAAAAATTATTGGTTGATGGTTGTTTGTGAATATTAATTGATAGTTAAATAACCGACTATCAATATCGGCCAAATGCGTTGATCGTTTCAAAGAGACCGGGATCGAGATTTATTTCTCGAAAACCACTTCGATCCGGTTTGTACGTTTTCGTGAAAAACGAGTGTGGATTCGAAGATGGAGCAGTGAAGTGCAAGGGCTAGTCGCTACTAATCCTGAGGATATTTTCAAAATGGATGTAGTAGGAATAGTGCCTTCGGTTCCGTTCGAACCCGGGACGGACTTGTATGGATGAATGCTTGCGAAACATCGTCAGGTGGACGATGGGCATTCTAAGGGATATATTCTAAAAAGGTAACGCTTAGCCTCAAGCCTCATCAAATGGGAATGGCTGAAAATCTGGGGTTATGTAGTAAGGCTTCGTGGGTAGCCCCCACTGGAGGGTGAGGTCATCCCTGTCTAGATGTCCATTTTATTTCGGCTTAGTGGGCGGTTGCCGATCCCAACCGTGGGGTGATCTTGCTCGGGACTGTCCAGTAAGGGATGGTTCCGGTCTTATGTTGCAGGGGAGTTGGGGTGGCTCCTCGGTACGCTGATCTAGACCAGGTACTATGACAGGTGGTACCCCAGTGCCTAGCCATTAGTTGGAATCCATTTTCCCTACGCGCCCTTACTGTTTTGATTGTGCCCAACTATTGTTGAAACGTGAGATGCAAGCATTTCAGCTAGAGTCTATTTTATTTTCTATAGACACTATTGTAATATCATAGGATTTTAATAAAAATGTTTTAGCTATCGTAAGGTAAAAACCCGACATGTTTATTTGTGGCGTGGTCTTACGAGATGCTTTTGTTTTCAATAGGATTTTTGAAACTTTAATAATCAATTGGGTGTGATTTTCTCACACTAGTATTCCAGACTGACTTGGGTGTTATTTAACTATAATGCTCGGGTCAGACCGAGTATTATAGGATACAGGATATGATGCTTTGGAGCTCAGGAGACGAGCTGGATGACGACACGTACTCTCGTACTTGTTTATATATATATTCCGCTATGTTAAGTTGCTGTGTATCTATTTGTATGGTATTGATGTTGAGCTGTGATTGTTGTACTCTGATGATGTAATATACAAAACAGAGACATTTGATGTTTGAGTAAAGATTATTTGTTATCTATTATATTTTATTCCGTTGCGATGGTTAGATTCTGCTGTTGTTTTCTATTTTCTCCTTCTACCTCTTCTTTTTTAACCCAAATGGTTCGTATTTCTGTACAACTTGAGTTGATAGTTGTAGAATAGTGTTAACTCAAGGGGTACGGATTTGCGGGCTATTTCACCACATCTTGATATAGTATATTGGATTTTGATGAGATGGTCGATAGAAATATGATAGAAATAGAGATGGTCATGGAATTTTTACCCATCAAAAGTCTCCTAATAAATCTTGTTTAAATTTTTTAAAGAAATTTACTAAATATGTTGTCTCAAGTCATAATATTTGGTTAATATCAACACTCATCACTTTTCAATCACTGTTTATCTTTTCGATAATCATTAGGGAGTCTGATTAGTTAATGCAGTCACTTAAAATCAAATTTTCTAAAATGACTAATCTGAAACAAAGTCAACAAAAACTATTTTTTTGGAAGGGGTATTATAAGAAAAATGTCTGCTAATTGAAAGTCGGTTGAAATGTAAAATATATAGATATTTTCTTTGAAAATGATGCAACTACTGAATATCCCAACATAAATCACGTTCCATTAGTAATTTTTCTATCAACTAGATTACCAGTGTAATCTGCATCCAAATTTCCCTTTGACTTAAGATTATCATTAGTTGGATGTCATAGACCAGACCGTGAAGTTGCAACACATATTTTAAAATCTTTTTACATCATTTAAATGAAATTCTTTTGAATTTGAATTGAAATCGTATAAACATATAAACAGTCAACACAGTGTCAGATCCAGAATAAAGAAATATATCCATATATATCATGAGTAATCATCAATCAATAAAAGATCATCTTTAGTCCAAACAAATCTATGTGAAGTAGTTCAAAGACTCTAGAGGTACATGTAGTTTTCTCGACATAAAAAAATAATTGGCCAACAATTTTGCATAAATCAGGATCGTAATCATCATTCATTATCACAAAACTGGCTGATTTAAATCAGATTATGGTGTAGATTTTCACATTTAATATATCGTTCAAGATAAATGTACCGTTACCTATTTTACCTTTACGATAATTTTTCTTTGTTACTCATTATTATTCTGCCACCTTTATACTAGGCTAAGGAACTTTAATTTGTCACCCGTCGTGTGCCTGAAACAGCCAAAATCCAGATAACACTGTTGTTGTTCCCTAGCCTGCCACCATATCTACACGAGTAAAGATTTTTGTGACCTATTTTTTTATATGTACATGGTTGTTAGTGGCAAAAGATTTTGAAAAATACGTTTGTGTAGACCCAAGAATATTTATATTTGTTCCTTTTAGAACGCAGATTTTTTTGACTTTTAGGGATTTTATATCCATGCCTTTTGGAACCCAAATTGGTATTGTTTTCACGTGTTTGGGCATGTACCAACAAATTTTTCGATTGTGTCCAATTTTTCTATAAATTGTGCACTCGGATTTGATTTGATTAATTTTGCTTCTAACAGGTTTAGATTGATTATATCCAAGTCCATGTCTAATAGTATTAACAGATTATTTCCCTAATAACATATTTAGTGATCTTTCTCCTTTGGAAAATTTTCCTAAAGTCGTAGACAATTGTTGGACTTGTGTTTTTAGAGATTCATTTCCATTCAATAATTGTGTGCACTTTTTTATAGAATTTTCACTCCTAGTATTTTCACTCTCTTTCAAAATCAGAATTTCATTCTCAGGTGATTTTATTTTGATTTTTGATTTTTTAATTCTTCTTCAAATGATGGACACTTATCACACTTAGGGAACTTGTTTCGATAGTTTTTAACCAATTGATCTATTTTTTTATTTAATTCTATCAAACTATCTCTTTGTGATTCAATTTTAGCGTACTTCTCCCTAAGTCTTTCAAAACAGTCGTTTACTTTATGAAAATATATAAGTAATTCCGAATGAGTAAGTTTTGATACCTCGCTTGGCTCGTCATCATCACTGTCAGTTATATCACCCCGAAGACACTGATCCCACTGCCAGTGCTTTTATCATCTTCATCAGTTTCATCCCAAGTGGATACAAAACTTCTCTTTTTCGGTTTCTTTCATTGGCTGAGTTGATTCCGTTGACTATTGGGTTTGATATGACCAGGTTTGTTGCACTTGTGACATATGATCTTCTGGTCTTCTGGGTTGTCAAGAACTTTGACTATTCTACTTTTCAATTGTTGATTTAGAGCTGTATTTCCATATTTGTGATTCTACCTTTTGAATTTCTTTATTATCAGTGCCAATTCATCTGCTCCATCATCATCAATATCATCACTTTCTATTGCTCCTTTGAGAGCTATTGATTTATTTCTTGTATCACCTCCTTCGCGTTCTTCTTTGAATTTGATTTCTAGCTCATAAATGGTGATATTTTAGATGAGTTCTTCAACTTTGATTTGTTTCAAATCCTTTAATTCTTGAATGGCAGCAACTTTTGCTTCAAAATTTCATGGAAGGACTTTGAGGATTTTTCGAACTATTTCCAACTCTATGTATTATTTTTCGAGAGCTTTTGATTTGTATATGAAATTGGAAAGTTGTCCATACAGCTCTTTGATATTTTCAGCCTTGGCCATTGTGAAGTTCTCATATTTGCTACTAAGCATGGCAAGGCGAGATTCTTTGACTTGAGATGTTCCTTCATGAGTCACTTCAAGTGTGTGCCAAATTTCCTACGTAGTTAAACAATGTATGACAAGATTAAATTCAGTTTGATCTAACGAAAAGATAATAGAATTCATAGCTTTAGCATTAGAATTCTGTAGTTTACTTTCACGATCTGTCCATTGATCCATCGGTTTTTCTATGTCATGATTATTTACCACTATCGTTAGTGTCCTATATCCTGTCTCAACTATATTCCAAGCATCAATGGTTTTCATAAAAAATTCATTCTATTTTTCTAGTAAGCATATTCACCATTGAACATAGGTGGTATGACTACAGACTGACCGTCAATAAAAGCATTATTAAAAGAAGCCATGTAAAATTAAAAAAAAAGTATATTTGAAAAATCAAATTTTTAAACAAAAATTTGCTTTTGTTCCTAGCTTTGATACCGCTTATGGGATCAATTTCACCCTAGAAGGGAGGTGAATAGAATGATACTAATTATTATAAAAATTAATGTAGAAATATATAAAATAATTGTAGCACAGATAAAAGCAGAATAATAAAAGCAAAAATAGAACAACACAGATTTACCCAGCTTCGGCGAAACCCTGCATACGTGTTGCCCGCAAGGTTTTTACTAGAAATTAAGTAGCTAGATGCTTACACACATAAATTTGCGATATGCACTATCGACCAACCTAATTCAACACTCAAAACCTTGTCATAACTCAGCCACTGGGTTGCGAATTCTCGAACTATACCACCGTAGTTCGTCCCCTTGTCACACGACTAGAATTTTACAAAAATTTAAAAGAGAATGACAAAATAAAAATAAGTATAGCAAATCTAGAAACCCTAGATTAAAATTAAAAGCTCAAAGTATTAATTAGGACCGGCCCAAAACAAAAACGCAGTGATAAAAAATATCTCCCTTTTCTTTTTATATTATCGACCGTATCCTTTTTGTGAAAATGGATGCCTCGTTCCTCTTTCAACAATTAGGACTTCTGTAAATTTGAAGACGCTGGCTTTAGTTGATGGGTTGAGTAGATATTTTCACGTTGCTTTCTTTATTGATCGATCGTCTCTTTGATTTGCAAAACAACTGCTTCAATTCATTGAGTTCGCTTTGAATTGGTATGCGATTCCTTTATTACTTTCATTGATATGCTTGAACTCGATGCTTTTTTATGCCAGTAATGTTTATGGTATTTGTAGGGTTTAATTCTCTAAATTTTTGTTTGAATATATTTTTTGAATTCATCTGTTACTTTTTGCTCTGCCGTTCGATTTTGCTTGGTCGCTTGTGATTAATCCGGACTAGTTCAATTCATATATTTGTTTGCTTGATTCTAACGGATTGTTTGGTTTTTGACTTTTCATTCATACATTTTATCATATGGCTTTGATTCTAACTTGTTCGAACTTTTCCATGGTCACCGTGGCTTTGATTCTTTGGAATTTTGAACTTACTTTGACCGCTGTTTCATTCAGTTTTAAATCATGACATTGTTACAATTTATGTGTTCTGACTTCTTAGGCTTGATCAATTTGTGAAATAAAAACTGCTGCTTTTCTTTAAACAGTGACTCACAACTGTGCTTACTATAACTTTGTATAGACATACATATATGTATGTATATATGTGTACAATTGTTGCTTATCCACTTGGTTTTATGTGAGCTTGTTGCTGTGATGTTTTGTGTTGATGTTGCACTTGATTTCACTTGAGTCTTGTTGCAGCCCTTGTTGTCACTATGTATACATACATACATATGTATGTATATGTATATGTATGCATGTGTGTTTGCGCATGTATATATGTATGCTTGCTTTGACTTCACTTGAGTTTGCACTGGTTATTAAGAGCCTGGACTGTTTGGTTGCATTTAGTTGTTGAGCGTTGTTTGTGCCTTTGATATTATATTGTATCTTGTCCAGTTGCATTTATATATATCTATGTATATATGTATGATTGCTTTGGTGCCATTGATATTTGAGTCTGCACTTGCTTATTTGAGTTACTGTCTTCATTGTGTTTTTATGTGTATTTCTGTTTCAAACAGTTTATTGTGTTCTTTGACCATATGTGCTAGTTCATGTTATAGCTGGGCTTGTTCCACTGCTTTATTTGGTTCCTTATTGCATTGAGTCCAACTTTGGTCTGGGTTGATAAAACTTGGATTTTTTCGAGTTGAATTTCCAGTTGCTTCGAGTTATTTCATTTCCTAGTTTGTGTTGCATTATGTGGTGAGTTATTGTGTTGGTTGCATATAGTTGGGTTCCTTTTGAAGCTGACATGTCTGAGGCCTTTTGCATTCATGCATGTTGTTTTTGGACTTGTGAGTCTGGCCATTTGAGGTTTTGTTTGTTCTTGAAGTCACCACGGTTGACATGTGCATTTTGGTTACTTTTACCAATCTAGGATCAAGTGTCATTGAGTTGGTTTGTGCAGTCAAATCTGCACTGAAATGTTGTGCACTGCATATATATTTATTGCTCCATTGTTTTGCACTTGACCTTTTGTATCTAGTATATTCTGAGTTCTCACTTGAAGTCTACTTTAGTTGATCTGGTACATTGTAGTCTGGTTGCTTCGAGTACATATATATGATGCCTTTGTTTGACTAGTGGTCTTGTAATCTGGTTTACTCTAGAACTATTCCGCCCATTGCATGTTTTGAACTTGTTCGATGTATTATGATCATAGTATGTTCGAGCTTATTCCGGTCATTAAAAACTTGACCGTTCTATTTTTTTTATTACACCTAAGCTGAACCTAGCTTTGGATCGGGTTTGACCTTGTGCTCGTATCGTGACATTGTTTATATTGCACTTGATTGAACCAAGCTTTTGATCGGGTTTGACCTTGTGCTTCCATGTCTCTGTAGTTTTATCATGTGTATGTCGGTATGCACAGCCTTGTGGCATATACAGTGATACACTGTGCATGTCATAAGTTGTTTGTGTATAATGAATTCAAAATAATGATGACTAACAACCCAAATAACTAAGGCAGATAATATTTTCAAAAACACATTTTATTTTACACTGCAAAAATATTTCTTTTTTAATTTTACTGCTTCAGTATTTATTTTGCAATAATTCAGATGTTGGATACAAATTGGAATACATTCGAAGATCAAATACGAGTGAACAAGTTATACATAGTGAGCTGCAAATGTATGTATTGTGAAAAATTGTATTGTAATTTGAAATGTTGTATACATAATGAGAGCTCAAATTATGTACTATTCAAAATTGTAATAAAATGTTTGTTTGAATAAAATATCTCTTTGAATTTAAATTCTGTGTTATTTATTTTAATCAGCAAATATTTATTTAATAAAATAGTACAATAATAAATACATTTAAATGAATATATATGCTTATTATCATCAAACAAAAATCATATACTAGCATATTCAATAAAGCCTCCTTATTGAACATCAACGTAATCTCAAATCAAGAGAACCGTGTAATTCTATCATATCCATATTTTTTGTTTGACTATAGTTATATCAACCAACAAAAGACTATTGAATGATTTATTTTATAGTTATCTAATAATTATTAGTACGTAACACTTTGGTGCCTCCAAAGATCATGAGTAATATACTACCCAACATTTGGTAGGTGTAACATACTCTAGTCTCAACAGATGTATCGATATCCAGTTTCGATACATCTTGACTAGGAATATTTAAAACAATATGTTTAATTTTATTGTAATTAATTACTCATGGTTACAACTTTTTTAACTATTACCACAAAAATACCATTTATGGATTTTCTACTAAATATACTTGTAATTAAATAAGTTAATTAATCTAACACATTGTAACAAGTATGTAATATAAAGAAAATACCTTTTGGACATGATTGGTTATCGAGTGAAATATATGTGACAAATTATAAAAATTTCTCATAGGGCATACCCTTAACTTTATCAATCTTTCACTTACACTTATGGCCAATTATGGAATCTTTACTCCATTTCTTCAGTCAGTTTAATGAGAAATGATTAAGTTAGACTCTTCATGAATGGATCTGCTTTCTTGTTTTAATAATCTACTTTGTTAACCAACTTTTCCTTTAATGATAAACTACATTTATCATGTGGAACTAGTCGAAGCATGTTTATCAACTTTTAGTGAGCTCTTATCGTTACATTATTATCATATAATAATCATGTAGTGTTCTTAATACTTTGGAATGACCCTTAGCTCAGTTATAGATTTTTATATTTATATTTATACATTGCTTTTATTGCGACGCTATTTAAGGCGGTGTACTTAGCCTTTCATTGAATCAACCATAATATTTCATTTAGAACATTTCCAAACTAAAGTTTCTTAACTAAGTTTGAACATGAATTTAATACTGACACATTATACTCAACATCACTCATGAAGTTTGAGTTCGTACACTCCATAAGAGCTTGTTGTTTCTATAAATAATTCTCTAGTATTTCGTAAATATTCGAGAACACTCTAAACTACCGATGAATGATCTTAATTTGGAATTGATATTTGCTTCATGCATCAGATGCAATGTAAAGTAGCTGGAAAAGAACATGTGATAATTCCTATTGCTAAAGCGTATACAATCCATCTTACATATTCCTTATCAAAAAAATTTGTATGGTGTTTTTGCATATCGTTTGGGATATTTCCAACATCTTTTGTACTTAATATAAAAGATGTAATTTAAAAATCCAATATCAAGTACTAAACAACCAAACTATTACCGATTTTAAAATAATTGCGTTGTTAACAATTGGTAGTATGTTGTTTACTTATAGTCTAGAAATATCTATGTACCTTTTAGTGGTTTTTTCTTATGGACACGCACCTCCTCTGCATTTTGACTAAAGATCAAATTATTTGATATTTCTATCAAATTCTTACTCTATTATGATGCTTAAATAATGATACTTCATATCACTTCTTGGATCATATGCAAAAAACCAACAAACTCAATATTGCTCTCACCGAATTTGAGACACTTTTGTAGTTATTTGCAAACAATCTATTTTAAGTAATATTTAGAATTTTCTATTTCAAGACATATGTATCAAACACAAAGTTGCACCAAGCGATAATATTGTGAGTAAATCCGAATAATTTAAGCACGCTGAATAAAGAATCTATTACGCTAACTTCAATAATTAAAATTTAATGTAATTATTATTAACATAGTTCATTGTATTCCAACTACGTTAGTCTTGCTCTTCAAAACTCATTCATAGTTGATGGATCATAGTGCTTTAGGTACGACTATCTAAATCGTACTTTCATACCGTACTTGGAATGCATTTTGATTTTGTGCATCATACCATATCATAGAGTTAATGCTCATAATAATTTAATGGTTTAATTTATTGTTGAGGATTATTTATTCTTGACATTAATAAGAAACTAATAGTTTCTCTTCACTGTCCAAAAATATGTTTATTAGGCAATCTAATGCATTGTGTTCATTTAGGGTTAATTAATTTTATTTCATCCCACGTAATCAGTTTCATCTTTGGACCATATCCAAATCCATTTTACCACCAATAATTTCTAAAAGAAATTCCTACACTACGAAATTGGTAATTTTTGAAACAATGGTTGTTTCTATTGGAACTGGGCCAGTTTGTGGTGGAAGATGTTGTTGAATTTCATTTTTGTTTTATCATTTTTGGTCTTTGTTTAGTGTATGAAGTCTAATTTATTTAGGAAATTTCTAAATTTCTTTTAAATAAAATAATTGTTTTAATTCATAAAATAAAATAATTTTATTTTATGTATAAATATTATATTATATATACAAGTATCACACACACACACACACACACACACACATATATATGAATTGCCATATATAAAACTGATTTTGCATTAGTTCACAACAACATAAATTAGTCATATAATGACCATCTTTCTCAAAATTCTATTAGGACGATTCATACAAGATCCTTTACGTACAATTATTATATGTAGTCTTTCGACTCGCTCAACCTCCCAACTTTTCGGCCAAGATATGTATGGGTTTGGAAACTATTCTTTAATGATATTAATTTTAACCATGTGTACTACTCTTAAGTACACCTTATCAACGCATCATTGTGTATTATAGGGAGAAGCAGGCTTTTGAGACTAAATCTTTATTCATATTCGGTATATGCTAAACTCTTTCCAATATACTCACCCATTCAATCGAATCGTATAATTTCTTTTGCATGTTATTTTATTTTCTTCCATTTTATATTATATGACTTTATCACAGACTTATACATAGGTACCAAATACACATGCCCATGTCTGTGATAACTCATCGGTGAATATGGCGAAGAATATGAAACCCTTTTAGTATTAATAGAAATACGATTGCATACACCTATATTTATTAATCCAAAGAGGTCATTAACTCTTATAACGCTCCCATTAAGTGGGTGCATAACTCTTAATTGTTTGAGACATAGTTAACTAGTAGCATATTATTCATAATCATATAATAAAAATTATTTCCCAAAACTACAGCTTAGTTCATAATCCTAAAATAACTACAAATAACTTTGGGTACTTCGGTATTTTCCAATGCATCATTTTTATTAGTACCATATTATAGTTTTATTTCATAATGAATATACATAATATTCACACTGAAATATAGCTATCTATATTCTTCGGTTGACATTGAAAATATTCATTATTTCATTAATAATGTTCGGTAGTTTTACAAAACAATTTTCGTAATTTGGTGCAATCAATATGTGCTATATGGCATGCTCCAACTATTTTTACCAATATTATAATAGCATGGTAAGCACTTTCATTAACTGAATATTGATTATATGTTTCATATACTTCAACTAGTTTATGTTGGAGAGTTCTTTGATCAAATATCTTAAACTTAAAGAAATAAATCTCATAGAAAACAAGTTTCTATATGAAAATAATTTCATAATAGAAATCGTATTTCTTATTCCAATATTAGATATCAATTATTATTATTGTTACTACTACAATTCTCATTACCAATGTTTCTTTATGAAGCAGAAGTGACTATTCACTCTTTTCATACCAACTGTTTCCTAAATCACATCTACTCTTGTATACACGTTTTTCTTTCTAAATGGTCCAACCGTTCACAAAAATACCCTTACTACACCATCATAACGAACTATTTGAAAAAGCACACTCGATCATCATTAACATTTAAGGACATCAAATATGTTTCACTTTGTGTTAACTGATCAAAATAACATTCTAGCAATCGGGTACTTAGATCTATATTGTAGTTTTAGCCTTGCGTTACATTGAACACAATATGATCTTTATTCTAATCAATCAAATTGAATACTCGATCTCACATTATTGTTTAACTGTTTATTTCGAATGAACAAATTTCATCAACATATCATACATTACAGACTGTGGCCATTTAACATAGAACACTTATTTATGATAGAACATGGATCAAATATCCATTCTGGTATTGTTTTTAAGTTTGAAACTCATAGAATGCAATACACAGTCTCGAGCAAATAAACATATCAGCGACCAAACAAACGAATGTTTTAAGTAGTTGTAAAATTAGACACTTGCATGGGTACAGAAAGAATTAACATGCAAGAAGTATTTAATAGTAGGTGTAATCCTTAACCCAGTACCTATGCTATCAAAGGGAGGTTATCATCCGAAATCACGGAGTAAATGACACGATAGGAGTGATCTCTCATATATACTACTTTGTGTCAATATGAATACATGATATCATAATCAAGAATCTCTGCAAACATGTATCTCTTCTTGGCACAAAGCAATATATAAGAGTTTCCTACGGTGAATAATATAGAGATAGGATTACATAAAATAACAAGGCAACAACAATATTAATGCGCTCAAAAAGTAGCACGCACACACATACAAACACACATATATATAGATACATACATATATAATTATCGCATCCTTACATAAAAATGATGCCAACATCCAGTAACAGACACTATAAAAAAGATACACAACTATGCTCATGGTCATCATCCCTCCTTAAATACTAGAGTACTATTCTGAAGTCTCAAATGATCTAGTCAAAGATCACTTCATCTTTTATGGCTAGTATAGAAAATACAAGAAATGGGAAACTATATCTAGACAATACACATTTCTTTCCAAAAAGCACAAGATAGAAACAATATTGTGAAAGTACATCCTGAAATACAACCTCAATCTAATCTAAGGTTGTTAAAACAAATACAACCCAGGTTAGGCTAGAAATAGTTGTGAGTATACTCAAATATCAAACAATAAAAGAAAATGGAACAAAATCATCATTCTAATATGTCAATTACCCAATCCCCGTGTAGGTATTATATACACACACACACAACATTACAGATGTTTTGTTTCTATTTGATCTGACCACAATTGCAAATCTATTCAATTATGATTCTCCCAAATCACAAGTTATTAATGTCACATCATATAATCATATAATTGTGGTAAATTCGATTAACTTCCAAAAAGTGAATCGGCACCCAATGATACGTAGTACCACCTACGACTCAATATACAAGAAACCGAATCAACACCCAATGATAACGAATATTACCTATCAATCAACATTGTAGGTGCACCCACACAATCCACAATACTATACATGACCCTCCTCGGTCTACTATAGCCTATATGAAAAAACTTCTCTATCCATCATCTCATTTCAATCATGTAGCCGCAACACTCGGTGCACGTAATTAGACTAGTGACATTGGGGCAAAGAGCCACACTCAGTTGTTACCCTTAGTCAGTCTAACTAGGATAACTCTTATGTCTAGACTCTTTTGTCAGACCAGCATAACTCTTCTTTCTAGACTGAGCAGTTTTCATATGATCTCCGATAAACGCAAGCTCCTCTATTATCTCTCATACCATATCTATACCTAGTATCAGTTGATCAACAGTTTCCAATCAACAAGTTGGAGAACGACACTGCCTTCCATAAAGAGCTTCGAAAGGAGCCATGCCAATGCTGGAATGGAAATTGTTGTTGTCAGAGAATTCAACTAGACGAATATGGTTTTCTCAAGAACCATTAAATTCAAGAATGCAACCTCTCAAAAGTTCTTCTACAACTTTATTGACATGTTCAGTTTATCATCCGTTTGTGGATGATAAACCATATTGAGATTAAGTTGTATTCCAAAGGCACTTTACAAACTCTGCAAAAAATGGCACTCTACAAATACTATTGGGAACCACATGCAATCTGGCAATATGGTAGACAAATAATGTGTCTAAGCTTTGTGCTGTTCAATTTGAGTGTGCATGAATAAAATATGCACTTTTAGTGAGCTGCGTTTATCACCCAAAAGCTTTCATTTTCTTGTCTCGAACGCAGAAGTCCATCAATAAAGTCCATAAAACTTTGATCTCATTTCCACTACTATACATTTAATGGCTGAAGTAATACACTGGGTTTTTGATGTTCTCCCTTCACTAGTTGATATGTTGTGCACTTCTTTACATACTCTGCTATATCACGCTTCATATCTTCCTAATAACACATGCATATCGTATCTTTGTACATTTTCATTCCACCTGGATGGATAGTGAACACAGAACAATGACATTCGTCAAGAACATCCTTCCTTAGGTTAGCTATGTTAGGAACAAATAGCCTTCCTTTCCATTGTAAGCTACCATATGAGTTAAGCTTGAACTTCTTCAGATCATCGTTATCTTCTTCATTCTACAACCATTGAATTCGATCAATCGGCACGATATCAACTTTATGACTAGCTTGAATTTTATTAACTAAGCTTGGTTGTACTTCTAAACTAGCCAACATTGCATATGAATCATCCATCATTCTAAACTAAACATTGTAAGAACTTATCCACTCCAAATCATTCTATTCAGTGATCATCATAGAAATCATGGCTTGCTGATTCCGACTAAAAGCATCAGTCGCACTATTTTCTTTTCTTGGGTGTATTAGGTCGAAAAATCATAAGCAGCTAGAAACTCAAGCTACTTTTGCTATCATATATTCAGAACTTTTTTAAGAAAATAAGCATCTCATGGATTTATGATCCGTATAGAGGACAAATCATTCTTCTAACGGATAATGTCTCCATAATTTCAAAACAAATACTAATGCTGCTAGCTCTAGATCATGAGTAGCATATCTGGTTTCATTTGGTCTTAACTATCTTGATGCATATGCTACGACCCTATCACATTGCATCAACACAGCTCCAAGACCAGTCCCGGAAGCATATGTATATACTATTAGATCTTTATTACCATCATGCACTATTAGAATAGGTGCATGAGATAATAATTCTTTTAGCTTTTGAAATGTTGTTTCACACCTCTCTGATCAGTTATACTTTACTCCTTTGTTTATCAAATAGGTCAGTGGAGTTGAAATTTTTGAATAAAACGTCTATAATATCCAATCAATCCTAAATACTACAAATCTCAGTATCTGATTCCGGTCTCTTCAACTTTTGAACAGCTTCAATCTTTGTCTGATCAAAAGAAGTACCTTTATCAGAGATAATATATCCAAGAAATTTCACTTCTTTCGCCCAAAAGAACATTTCATGAATTTAGCTTTAAGTTGATGCGATCTTAAAGTTTCTAGGAAAATTCTCAAATGTTATACATGCACTTCCTCGGTTTTTGAATAAACAATGATATCATCAATGAATACTAATAAATATCCAAATAACTATGGAAAGCTTGATTCATCTAGTCAACGAAATAAGCAAGTGCATTCGTCAAACCGAAAGGCATAACTAGCCATTCGTATAATCCATGAAAATAAATAACGATTTGTAATCATTATCTTGTTTAACTTCCTATAATCAATGCACATCCTTATGAACCCATCGGCCTTCTTTACATATACTATCTCTGCACCTCATGGCGAACAACTTGATTTAATAAAGTTCTTATGCTCTGGTCTTAATTGAGTTCGCAATTCTTCCATCTCGGTAGGTCACATTCGACTAGGAGGTCTACTAACGAGATAAGAACCAAAAATTAATTCTATATCGAATTCTAGAGCTCTACGAGGAGGTAATATTTCTACGAAATCAAACATATCTATAAATTCTCTAGTGTTTGGAGTCTTCTCGATTTCATTGTCTTGAGATTCCATAGCATAAATAGAAATGCAAGACTTGGCTTTCAAAGCATTAGTGAAAAAGCAATATGATTCCTATGATTGGGATGCTTCAGAGTGATAATTCAATCAGACAAAAATGGCAAGCATCATAATGCTCAAGCAAGTACATTTCCAAAATAATTCCAAAACCCTAGTAACTCATAACTAAAAAATTACACATAAAGGAGGATCCTTAAAGATCAACAATCAAATCAAAACATTTCATCCCTAAAGTAACATAACCACCTATAGGATTTACTACCCTAAGTGTTATTACTAGTAATATATAATCCAAATTTAATTTATCCACTATCTCTTTTGATATCAATAATGTGAAGTGCCTATATCAAAAAAAAAGTCGTATATATATTAGATATCATAGTCACCTTTCAAGAACTGTGGTTGCTTTTCCTTTTACCTGATTTGATGGGCCTGTAGATTCAATAGCAAATAGATTCCCTTGTTTCTGCTTGATTGGCTTCGGAAAATTCTAGCCAGTCTCTTTACAATTAAAGAATTTCCTACTATTACTATTTTGAGCTTTCTAATGTTCATTTGCGAAGTGTCCCTTGACTCCATAAATATAACACACAATATGAGATTTATCTATTTTATTATTTTGCTAAGATCCATGATTAGGTCTAACTTGCTTCTTCTTGAATCTTTGGTCTTTCTTAGGATAAAAGAATTTACGCTTTCCTCCTTCGCCTTGTTGTTCATATAGAGTTCTTGCTTTTTTATCTTCTTTATAGATGCTCTTATAACTAAGTGATGTATCCATAATATCATCAAATGAACTATGCAATTGAGTTAGAAGTATATCCTTAAGGTCTTTCCTAGGTCCTCGAACAAACTTCTTATTTTTCTGTAGGGGTGTACTAATTAATGATGGTCCATATTCATATAGAGAAAACTGTCATATTATCCTACTTCAAATAAATAAACTTTCTAAATAGAGTTTCCTTGGCCGCTTCAGGAACTAAATGAGCTCTAATGTTGTCCATGAATCTGTGCCATGAAATCTCCTCTTCAGGAATCTCCAAAGTCATAGCATCCGACAAATCTAATGCTCCATCTTGTAGTTGTCTAGATGCGAGCTTCCTCTTTTGTAGTTTTTTGAGAGTCATATCATCAAAAATTCTCTCACAGTTTCTCAACCAAGTATGGATACCCATGGGACCTTCATTCCCAAATAATGGATTACCGCTTAGACTAGCATAATCATAACACTATTTAGTAAAGTTCGAGCAAGGAGTAGGATTTGATGTTTTGACTACTACAATATCTTGCATGCCTCTCATAAATTCCTTCCACCGATCCATGGTCATCGTTACGTTTGAAATACTAGTAACACTAGACTGACCGTTATGGAATCTAGCATGGGCACTAATATGATCACCTCTGGGTCTAACCATATTTGTTATATCAGGGAGGTGAAAGACAACTTTATTAGAAATAGGGGAGAAGTGTAGATGGAATTCAAAAATGAAGAAGAAAGTTTTTGTCTATCTATACTTACACTATAAACTGACAATCAATCACATAGTCGCTCAAAATTCAAAAGCAGATCTTCCCACTTATGTACCAATATACATGCCATCTAGACTCAGATGCACCACTAAGTCTTACTCATCTAAAGCCTATTTATGTTTCTATCTTCGAATTATTTGAACCTAGGCTTCGATACCAGTTTATAAAGCCCCGGCTCAGTACCCATGCTATCAAAGGGAGGTTACCGCCCAAAAGCACGCGACAGGAGCGATTTCTCGTATATACTCCATTGTGTCAATACAAATATGTGATATTATATACCTGAATCTCTGCAAACACGTATCTCATCTTGGCAGAAAGCAATATACATGAGTTTCCCAAGGTAAATAATATAGAGATAGAATTACTTAAAATAAAACGTCAACAACAAATTAGTATGGTCAAAAAGTCATGCATGCGCACACACGCATACACATATATCACATCCTTATATACAACTGATGCCAACATCCAATTATAGACACCATCAAAAAGACACGTACATAACTATGCACTTGGTCACTATCCCTTTTAAATACTAGAGTACTATCCAGAAGTCTCGAATGATTTGATCAAAGATCGCCTCTTTTATATGGATAATACGACAAAATATAAGAAATTGAATACTGATTTAGACCATACGCATTCCTCTCTAAAAAGCACAAAATAGAAACGATGCTGTAAAAGTACATCCTAAAATACAACCTCAGTCTAATGAAAGTTTGCTAAAATAAAAATCCAAGTTAGGCTGGAAACTAGCTGTAAGTATACTTAAGTATCAGACAATAAAGGAGAACATAGCAAAATCATCATTTTAATATGTTAATTACCCAATCCTCATGTAAGTATCATATATAAATAATACCGCAGGTGTTTTAATTCTATTTGATCTAACCACAATCGCAAATCTATTTAATTGTGATTCCCCCTAATTACGAGTTATTAATGTCACATCATATAATAGTGGTAAATTTGATTAATTGCCAAAAAGTGAATCGATACCTAGTACCACCTACACTTAATATATCGGAAGCTGAATCAACACCCAGTGATAACGAATATCACATATGAATCAACATTGTGGGTGCACCCACACAATCTACAATACTGTACATGACCCTCCTTGGTTTACTCTAGCATACATGAAAACACTCATTTATCCATCATCTCATTTGTTTCATGCAGCCATGACACTCAGTGGTCGTATAGCAGATCATCAGACTAGTGACATTAAGACAAGGATGTTATACTCAGGGTGCTACCTGAGTCAATCCAGCTAGGGTGGATACTAAATCTATCTGGTATAGCACTATTAATAAATTTATAATATTTAACATGTTTCAAAAGTGTAAATATGATAGTGATCACACCTAACTGTCATTAACCCGATGTCACTAGGGGATTAATATAATCAAGTTCCAATCCGATAGTAAACCGACCTAACTGTCATCAACCCAACATCGCTAAGGGGTTTACCGCATTGCATATCAATTCACATTTTTATTTACGATGGTAATTCCTACATAACTATCGTATATCCCGTGTCACTAAGGTTTACAAGCTTAAATCACAATATTCTTACTTTATTCAATGCCATACATGATTAACATTTCATAACATATTTAAATATGCGGTGGCGGTAGTGCCTACCTTTGCAAAAATAAAATAATTGAATGCGATGATGGAAGAGTCCATCCTTGAAAAATAAAATAACAGAATGTGGTGGTAGTAGAACATTCCTTTGCAAAAATAAAGTAAATGAGTGTGATGGTGGCATAGCTTACCCTCGAAAACATAAAATAAAAAAAATGCGGTGGTGGTAGAGCCTTTCTTTCCAAGAATAAAATAAAAGAATGCGATCGTGGTAGAGCCTTCTCGTGCAAAAACAAAATAACAAAGTGCGGTGATGGCAGAGCCTGTCCTTGCTAAACTAAAATAACAAAGTGCGATGGTGGTAGAGCCCACCCATGCAAAAATAAAATAAAAAGGTAAATATTAGTGGAGGAAAACAAGAGGGGACACACTACCTTTGATTTCTACACAATTATATGTTTTATGCTTTATTTTCAATTATGCAAAAGTAGAGGTAGGAGAAGTTTACTCACTTCCTAAACTTTAAATCTTTTGATTTGATGAAGTAAATGGAAACCTTGGTTGCCTTAAAGATGAAGATGCATTTGGATTCTTACTTTAATTTGTAAATGAATTAAAATAAGACGTGGACTTTGGTATGTATAGGCTTAGTAGAAGAAGGCTTAAGGTGTAGGCTTAAATGTTAGAATAAGGATGAAAAGGGTGGTCCAATGGGAGAAAGAAGATTAGGGTGTAAGCTTGGATAGGATAACGATACGATTGAAAAGGGTGGTCCAATAGAAGAGGTGAAAAATTCAATCTTTCTTCTTATTCTTAAATAAATCGATACTCCTAACCACTCAATAACTTGAATTGTCTTTAAACTAACATTTTGTATCCGTTTAAAAATCCACTCAAGTTGTTTTATCCAAATATTATTTATTCTTATAATGTTTTTGTTGAAAAAATACTTTTCTTTTTCCAAAAATTATAAAATAATCTTTTATTTTCAAAATATTTTTAAATGCCAAATTAAGATATCGCTAAATTTTAGGTTATTACAGTAAGTATATATTATATTACTATCTGTCAATCTTCAATTCATTTCATTCATATATCTTAATCGATAAAAGTATTATTAATCATATTAAATGCACAAATTTATCAAGTAGATTGTTATAATACAATATTAGAAAGGTTAAGTGTTATTATTTCATTTTCTAATAAGGTTCCCACTAGTTCTTTGTGTTCCTCAAAACCCTAAGGTGAAACATAGAAGTGTTTCAACTTCACTAATGGGTTAGGACTCACATATCTTAGGATTCCGAGCTAAAGAAAAGCTCAACAACAAGAAAATCCCACATAAGATAAATAATTCCATACCGATTGTATCACATACGACTCCTAACCTTGTGATCCTTGTCCTAATCTCATCTTTACCTTAAGGACAACTCAACAGAAAAATAGAGATTATCCGATCATACCCACCATTTCGCAATGACCTAAGTATACAATACATACCTTGAGGAAAGCTAAATAAATATGTATAAATATATTACCTCGTCTGGTCAGTATATTAAAAGTACTACACATAACATCCCTAGCTTGAGGAAAGCTCAACAGCTTAGGAGTATGCAAGTATTCCATTAATATATAAATGGTAGAGGACAATATTATACTGAAGATTCATAATCTTCAATATATTTATATTGGGTGATATTGACTTATGGAATAATGAAGTTCTAATGAAATACCCTCATGATTCAAATGTGAAACACATCGGAAATTATGGTATAAGTATATTTACGTATGTATTTATTCCTTAAGTCTATTTAGGGTTTCCATAATATTCCACCTTAAATTTATACATTCATATAATATTATATAACTTTTATATTTCATATTACTTATATAATAGTCTTATATATAATATAATATTAATTAAATTCTAGTTAATTAGCATTTTAATTAATTTTATATTAATATAAGATTTATATTTAATATTTATTATATAATATAACCTTTATAGTATGTTACGTATATCATATATATATATATATAATAATTAGTTAACTATTAATTAAACCATTATAATTAAATTATATTAATTTTGAAATCCATTTATATACATATGTGCACACTTATGTTATTTTAAACATTTTGAAACAATATAACATATATCAAAATATATAATACATGTATACAATTTTCATTTAACTCATTTAATTAATTAATTTTATTAATCTTATTAATAATTTTAAGAATTTCAAAATTAATTTATATTAATTTTAAAAGATTTTGAAATATTTTATTATATTATAACTTTTATAATATAGGTATGTCTTTTTTAAATTTAAAATATTATATTTTTTAATTTCAAACAATTTTGAAAATCAGCCCAAGGTCAATTTAAATTGGACCTCTTCTAATAGGGACAACCTTTTGGGATTACATATCTGTTCGGTCCAGGCCGGTAGCCAGGTAGGGCAGAGTTCTTGATTACTCAAACCCAATCATTCAACACTACCTTTCTTAAACACCCTACTAACTAGGTTCTGAGCTTAATTGGTTAACCCTAACATGACTAATTTAGACTGTACAGGCTATTGGATTATGATACCATTATTGGAATTGGGCCATCCCGTAGTGGAATAAATGGGTGAATTTTAATTTTTTTTTACCATTTTGGATCTTTGGTGGGCCTATGAAGCTCAGTAGTTAAAGCATTTAGTGGTTCCATGATGATGGAGGTGCAAAATGTTATAGCGGGGATATAGCGGAAAATAGTAGAGATGCAAAAACCTTCATTGGATATAAAATAAAAATTTTGAAGTTAAATTATTCTCATTCTCACATCATATGTGTTGGAAAAATAAATATTATTTAATCTTATATAACAAAATTAAATAATATCATGATTTATGCAACTTATATTTAGTGGCTACAATAGACTTTTAACTTATATTGAGCACTTATACTTAAAATTATGTCTTTACCCCAACTTTATTGATTTGTTTAAAAGAGAAAAAGTCAAATCAACCTTTTTAAATTAGTTTTGCAAAAGCAGATGTTAAAAAGCCTAGATTTAGAGGGTGTAGTGAAAAATAGCAAGGGTTAAAGTGGATCTATTGTTAATAGTACTATATTGAAAAAGCATAGTGGTCGAAGAGCGCTATGCGCTATAGCGGAGATTTTGCGGGGCTTTAGCGGGGATTTAACTGCACAACTATGAAGTCTAATTGATTTAGAACATTTCTAAATTTCATTTAAATAAATCATTATTTTATTTAAATGTATAAAATAATTTTATTTTATATATTCATATTATATATACACATGTATCATACACGTACACACACACATACATATACATACACACATATGTATAGAGTTAGGATCTGCATTCCTCTTATTTAGTTCCGCTTTGTAGCCCTTGATATTAGCCACATGCTAATATTTAAATAATTTAACTCATTCTCTCTCCTCTCACATGGCCAATTATTTAAATATTAACACGTGGTTCATACCAAGGGGCTACAAGATGGAGCGCGCGAGCGCGTGCGTGCACACGCATATATGTATGTATGCGTGTGCGCATGTAACATAACAAACTATGTAAGGTATTATAGTCCCTTATATAAAGTGTTAGAATTTACACTACAACAGGCATGTAATCTCATCTAGTATACAAATATTAATCCAATTGTATGTTTATATACTTTAATTTATGTATATAAAATATTACAAATATATGTGTGTGTGTGTGTGTTTATATATTTATACTTTATTTTGAATGATTATAACAATATGTGTGTGTGTGTGTGGAATTTATAAAATATGTGTGTATATATAATTATGTGTATAAAACATATAGGTATATCATAAAATTTAATAATTTATTTTGTTGTAAACTGAAAACAAAATTAATTTTTTAATAATAAATATGTATATTTAAATAGTTTAAAAATAAATATACATATATATATGTAAAAAAATATGAATATAATATATATATTAAAATATATATGTATACTTACCTAATGATGCTCATGGTAAAATTAGAATTTCCAAATTTAATTTAAAATTTCAGAATTCGAATAAAATAATAATATCATATATAAAATTATGTTTCAAAATTATAATAATGATTTTGATAATTTTATAAAAAGAATAGACGATATTTTAGCATTGGAATATTTCAGAATGTATCTTGTAATTAAAAAACAAATTTAAAATTAAATTTTAACTTTTGGAATTTATATTAATATTCAATTTATATATATATATATTTATTATTATTTTTCATTTGACGGGATAATAGGTGTAAAAATAATTTTATAAAATTTAAATTATCTTTTATATGATATAATTATTTATTTAAAGATTTACTCAAGTGATTTGAATTAAATAAATTAAATATATATATATATATAAATATTAAAATATTATTTAATGCTGCAATTTAATCAGGTATAAAACTATTCATATGTAAGTTTAAAACATGTTTTGTAAAGTATAAAGTTTAGTATTTAACTTGTAGAGTTTATGTTATTTAAATAATATGTATTAAATTCATTCAAATAATAAAAAACTAATTTTTTTAAATCTTAAGTAGTGAGCATCATGGCATATATATGTTAAGAAAAAATCAAATATATATAAGCATATGAACAAACAACCATCTTGAATATGATGATATATCGATATACACAAATCGTCATCTAACTGATAAAGCAATATGTAATATATAAATATAACGACCGAGATTTTCGACTCTCGAAAATCGACACTAATATGTCCACTGTATCACATGCCAAACATTCAAGTGCCGGAAACACCGTTCTTTAGGGGAAAAAAAGAAGATAGAAGATAGAAGAGTTAAGAACAAACACTAATCTCACAACACAACCGAATAACATATATTAATCACATAATACTTTACAAAGACATTTTAAAATAATACATCAGAGCTACACTAATACAATTGCTAACCAAGGACAGTTACAACAGCCTGTCCTTATACATTAAATATAGAGTACATAATATACAGTGGAAATAAGATAATAACTAACTATTAATGAAGCCTCCTGCTCCAAGCTCCTCCCAAAATGCATCCATAGAAAACCTGGACTACTTGGCTGCTCGTAAAAATTTAAGCACCCAAGAGTTTTAGGGAAAGAAAATTAAACTCCGGGTCAGACATGGGTCTGGTGTGAGTAAACTCAAACAACTGAATTATTATTTTTAAAATTCTTTTAAAATCAAAGATATCTTGTAAGACCACGCCGCAAATAAATACGGACGGTTTTTTTACCTTACGATAACCAAAACACTTTTATATATAATCTAGTGATATTATAATAATGTCTAAGGGTGAAAATAATAATAACCAAATAGTTGTGATGCTCGTGCAGTGTACATCACAACAATACTAGGTATAAAATCAAAAATCGCTAAGGCGCGTTTGGTAATTGTATAGGATTTTCATGGAGGTGCCCTTCGTACTTCGAGAACAGTCCTCCTACACAAGGATCATAGTGATCCTTCCGAAGCATTGTACCCATCTAGCCAGGGTACTATAGGAAAAACATAACTGGTCTTGCTAAGACTGAGTGCATCACTCCCGACATGCCAAAACTGATAGATATTGCTAGAAAAGAGAGCCGGCTACGCCCTATGGGTTTGCCAACCCTACTGACCATGTCTCATATCTCTGTTTTTAGTCATTTCCACTAATGAGGCTACATTCGGCTTTCCAGCTTATGCACCGCACCAAAATAGATCACAGAATCTTACATGGATTCCCATACCCCATGGGTCTTGGAATCACTTAAGGATTCCACCTTCTCAATATAAATCTTGGAATCACCCATGAATTCCCGCACCCCAACGGGTCTCGAAACCACATATGGTTCCCAACATCTCAATATATCACGAAATTCCTCCATAGAACCATATATGGTTTTGGAGTGGATACAGTTTCGAGTCATCTCTTATGAGTACACTCTTCTGCTTCCCGGGTGATCCACAAACCAATCGTCGATTTTTCAGAATGCTCAATAACGGTTCTTTAGGAAATAATCAGACAATACATAAGAGTGGGGATCACCCCTAACTGTTTAAGTGGATGGATCCCCTTATTATTCGCTCTAGAAGAATAAAACTAATTTATATGCACAATATAGCATCACTGATGGTAACTATACCATATCATTCCTGTATTTCTCCTAGATACTTCCAGAGTTAAAATCCTTCAGTGTTAAGTAGGAAATCATTTCCCTTCCACCAAAATTAAGAAGGACTAAATATTTGGGCCAAGATTTGATAGTCGGTTATTTAACTATCAAATAAACAAACATCCAAAACAAAGATTACCTTTCCCACTCAAATCACTAAAGCCTCATAAACTAATTTTAAATTGCTTCATATACTTATTGCATCGAGATTAGTGTATTCACAAAACATTCTTTTAAAAAAAATTAGAAATATTTTAAAAATAGATATGGAAAGTACCATTCAATATCCACCATGGGTCGTAGCTCAATGGTTACGTATCTATCCCAGAGAAATCCAAACTTCACTATATGCAATTTTTGCATCTCGAATTACGCCATGAAATTCATCATAGATCGCAATTTGCACAATGGTTACGTCACTATCCCAGCGAAAAAACATAGTAAACTGTAAGTAATCTCTACCACTTGAATTATGCTATTCAAATCTAACATCTCTCTTTATTTCATAAATAATTTCAATTTATTTACAAAACTTCTTTACAAATTCACAAGTTAAATTTTCCAAAAAAAACTCTTTCCAAAATCCCAAACTATTTGTAAAACTTCCCTTTTAAAATCCTTTCTAAATTTCCTTTATAAAATATCATTTACGAAATATCTTTTTATAAAACATCTTAAGTACACCCTTAGTAAAAACCCCTTTTATAAACAAGTTATTACTGAGAAATAACTTTATAAAATAATAATATGACTTGGAAATCATTTAAATCTTTAAACTCCAAATTGATTGAAGAATTAGCTAATTCAAAAACGTACTTTAGTAATTCGAAAAGAGGCTTAGCAATCGCAATGATACTATTTTAAGTTACCACTCAGTTTCCATTTCAATTCACTTGACAGTTATTTACATAGATCAACATATATGTAAATACACTCGTATCCAAATCAAGGAATAAAATGTCAATATGAACTAACTGGCATAAACATATCCAAATAACATATTAGCAGGGTGGTGATTTGTCCAGCTAAACATGTAACGACCCGGGATTTTCGAACCCGAAAATCCCAGATAGTTATGAAAAGAAGAAAGAGATAGAAGAAGAAGAACAGAAACACCAAACATCTCACATTCGCAGCGGATAAAATATAATAATAAATAATAACAGTTTACAAAAGAATATTATAACTGTCGATTGCATTTCATATACATCAGAGTTTTACATGATATACAGTCACTGAATATTTACAATTATCATAACTCAGATAAACAATAATATAAATACAGCGGATATACTCAATACGATGTTGCCATCCTGCTCACCTCCTGAGATCCAGAACGTTCCTACCTGAAAATCTGTAATACTCGGTCTGACCCGAGCATTACACCAAAATAACACCCGGGTCAGGCTGGAAACCAGCGTGAGTAAACCCAACTACATGAAATACCAAGAAATCAACTTATATAAAACCCCGGGTAACATACATCAATTTAATAAATTCACAATTTGCTATAGACAGCACTTATTCCTCACATCAATTTCTAAGTACCAAACTTAGATAACAATTTTCCAATTCATTTAAATCATTTAATTCCAGCCTATTGATTTCACAAACCAATTTATAAAAATTCAAAGTGGATTCGGGTATTTCCAACACCCGACCCCGTCTCTTCGAAACTCATGTTATCCTAATCCAAGTGATTCAAATGAAATACGCAGCATTTCATATCGGAGATATCAACTCATTCAAAACATCCAATACCATTCAATCATCCATAAGCAAAGCTTAATCACACAAACCAATTCAATTGATTCATAAATCAATTATACTTGCTTCCATTCATTTATAGAATTTAAACTTCCAACCTCAATCACTTATATTTCTTCATTTAATGTTAATTAATTCCAAATCAACTAAGTAATCAATCGATCATTATTTATCTTAATTTATCACCCTGGATTAATTATCCTTCAATTACATTTAAGTAATTATCCTTAATTACCTTCACAATATTAATTATTCTTAACCAAGATCAATAAGAAATCTTAATTACTTCACGAATTAATTAACTATTTTTAATTTAATTAATCCATAATTACTTATATTTATTTACTTCTCATAAGTCACTTATTACTGATTAATCAATCAATCGTTAATTACATAATCAATTTTATGAATTACGGATTTCCTATTTTATTTTAATTTATTCTAATCATAATTTAATTTCATTAATTAAACACAATATTAATCATTTCCAATTAATCCCAAACCGTAATTAACTATCTTTCGCTTTACTTTATTTATAAATTAATTACTTCTTACTTAACTATCTCAATTAATCTCTTGATTAATTTCTCGAAGTAATTATATTTTATTTATTTACATGAAGTAATTGTTTATCACACCATCAGATGATTATTCTGAATTACTTATACTTAGATAATTAACTTACCATTTAATTTATTATTTATTCAACTCGTTAATTCCTAAGTTAAATAACCCCAAATCGTTTTAATTACTCTACTAATTTAATGTATCGCAAATCATTAAGCCTTTAGTAACTTTTATAATGGAAACGGTTTCTTACTTATATTTTAAGTTTAGGCCAACTTAAATTTCCCAGTACTTCGAGTTAAACAACAACTGACTCGAGAACCATCCAAAATAACAATCACCAGATCATCAATCCATAGAGCATACCAAATCAATACAATCATTCAACTAAATATTCAAATTTAACCATTTAAATTTAAATAGAAATCCAACAGAGTGAAATTTACTCACCTTTGTCCTTTAAACTTGCAATCCACTCCATATTCGACTTGGCTTCCCGATTATAAACCTTGTATAAACATTTTTGGTTTTATTAATACTTGAAATGATTAAATTATCAATTACCATTTAATAAAATTTTATTTACCAATTATTTTATTCAAACCACTTTTCCAATAATAAATAATTATTTCTTTTCCTTTGAAAACCCATATACTAACAAGTAATCTATAGTTTTCAAAAAAAATCTAATTTTATATAAATATTCAACACTATAAAATTTCCTTCTTCCTAAGTTCTTGACTACTTAAAACTCCACTTACCTAAATGTATTTTAGCATGACAGTTATATATTTATCCATACTTGTAAAAATTCACATACTGATATTACTTCTTTGTGGATATTTATTTTTATTATTTTTAACAGTAAAACTTGTTTATACTTTAAACCAAAGAGGAAGAGATAATACCTACTGTCGATAATCCTCACTAGACCGCTGCCGCCTGACTCCATCGCGACTACGAAACCACTGCGCCTCAAAAACCCTAAAACATGTCGCACCCCCTACGGCCTCAGAACCAAATCGAGTCTCCTTCATCGGTCGAAGATCGCGACGCTTGCAGGCTTCCAATCGATCGCCCTTGACCCCACTGATGCTCGAACTCGAGCTATCTGCCACCGCCGCCTTTGACCTTCACCTTACATCGATTCGCGACCTGCTATGCGTGAACGAGATGCCGAAGCCCCCCTCCCTTCAATCACATGAACGATGTTGCGGCTCTATCCCTTGCGATTCACCATATTTCAATTATCTACTTCGAAGGCTTCGGCCATTTTCTTCTTTCCCTTTTTTTTTCTGCCCTTTTGTTTTGATTTCGATGGTGATTCGTTTGCTCTTCGTTGCTGTCAAACGAGAGAGAGAGGCCTCCATTTTTTTTTTGGAAAGATTTGGGTTAGAATTAAAAGAAGAAGAGGGGAGACTGACTCAAATCGGCCCCAGCCATTAATTTTAATTTTTTTTTCGAAACGAATTTTCAGATTGGTTCTTCAAAGAAGGAGACGAGTCTAGATTAAAGAACAAAGACTGGAGGCTTCCTGAGTACGATTGTTGGAATAAAAATATCTTTGTCAATTGTACTTCAGATTTTAATATATTATAAAATTCCGAAAATGCACTCGTTAATTGCCATATAAAATTTCGAACTCCTCTTAAGAAATGTCGCGAGGCGATTATAAGGTTTTGCCCGCGTTTCGAACACAACGGGACGTGTTTCGGAAGCTAATTTCATCATATGCACGAGTTACAAAAGAAAACGATCGATTTTAAATTAAATCGATTAAAATAGTTCTAGGCGTTTTGAGCTGTCAGGGTCAACCGGCAACTCCGACTGCTACGGAAATTGAAATCCGATAATAACTAACTATTACGAATCCAATGGCACTGGTTTCGTCGAATTCCGAGACAGTGCCTCGGAAGGCTATTTTTTTTTAAATTCAATTTAAACGATATATTATTTAAAAATGAACAAATTTCCTTTAAATTAAATTTCAACCATTTTATTATCTTCAGTATCCTCATTATAGATTTTATTAGCCTTCAAATTATTTGAACCAGGCTTAAAATCTCAGATTCAACAATTTACCCAATTTCAATTATAAAATTCAATATTTAAGCTATACAATTCAATGATTTTATTATCAAGTAAATATTAATATCTTAAATTCAAATTAAAATTAACTTTTAAATATTTAAAACCAATTAACTATTCAAATTTAAGCTGCTAGAAATTCCGGGTCATCACATTCCTCCCCCCTTAAAAGAATTTCGTCCCCGAAATTACTAATTGGGAAGAATGGTCCAATACCCGTTTACTTTTTCCAAAACCAAATAGTTATATCAACTTGCCATAATATATCTTTTATAAAAGCCCCATTATCTTTCTTATTAACTTCCCAAATTCTCCCACAATTTCAAACAATACCATTTTGCTTAATCATTCAAATTTTAATTTAAAACCAAATTTTGATTTCTCAAATTTTTTCTAACTCCTAAAATTTCCGAAAAATTTTGCCAGCGTTTCCTTTGCGCGGCTAGCTCGGTACTACTACAAAAGGCCTCTACAGGCTTCCCAAATTCCAAAAAGAAAACAAAAGCCAAGTGGCTATATCAAAAACCCAATCCAATATCATACCGAAAGTAAATACATACCTTTTTAAATCGGGCAATTCAATTTTATCCTTTGGAACCAAATCCAATTTCTTTTCCCTTTAATACCTGCATATTCTATTTAACAACAATAGCCAATCGTAATTTTTCAAATTATTGTATACATTTTCTTACAGAAGCTTTCACTTTACTTCTATTCAACTTAGTTTCCACCGTGTCATATGAATTCAATTTATTTTCGATTCCTAATATGGAGTTATATCTTTCATTTAAACTGATTCATATTAGTTTCATTTACTAGTTTATTTTAAGTTTCCGATTTGAAATTGTTTTGCCGTTAACCAAAATTTTCCAAAAATTTTCTAACTCCCAAAACTTCCAAAAATTTTTGGCAGAGTCTCCTTTGTACGGAGGAGCTTTTGCAATTTGACAAGAGATATAAATATGTATACATCGACCCACACGGTCGGAAAAAGCAAAAACAGTTCATATTTCCTAATTTTATTGCGTTGGCGTACCTTATTTAGCATTTTAAGCAAGCAGCTTATTAATTTAAGCAATTTGCGCAATCCAAATCAACCAAACAGTCTTCAGGTACCTGTACTTACTCAATTTAAATATGTAAGTGCCATATATATGAAGTTTTATAATATTTCTCTTACTTAAACGACCACAACACATCAACTCTAGAAGAAATGCATTCTAGATAACTTTCACAAGCAATTGCTATGATTTCAAAACCAATTCCATTGTTTTCAACCAATTCACATTCCATTTCATTCAATTTTAAATGATTTATTACTCAAGTATTTACATTCAATTGATTTTTAACCCAAACAAGCTCCTATTCACATCAAACGATTCAAATCAATTTTATTTAATCTCTTTCAACCCATAAAATTTTAATTACTTTTGTTTACATCAATGACAACTATTTTGATGCAAATTCGACGATACTCTCTTAATAGAGTATCCATTTCAATTCATAACCACTTTAAATTAATTTTTAACTCATCCTGTATTTAATTCCGTTTCGTTCTTAATTTATTCACAAACCATACATACGCTTTTCATTTCTTCTTTGCATTGACTTCATTCAAACTATTTATTAAGTTTGGCACACTCAATACTTCTAAATTAATAACCATTTCCAAATTAATTTAATCCAAGCTTTTATTTAATAGGCTTTTAGCCTTATTCGAAACCAAGCTTCAAATAATTTTAAACTTAAGTTAATTACTTAAATTTTAATTTTAATTCACCTACTCATCTTATCAAAATAATATGCAACACATACTTAACTCATTTATACCTCAAATTAATATGTCACCGAACTTAAATTCAGTCTAATAATCCAATTCCAATCACATCTTTGATTTAGTCTTTATTAAATCAGACTTCATCCATTATTATCTAATTCAATTAACTCATTTTAACTCTTTAATTTATCATTTAATTCATTATCGAATTTATTTTATTAATACAACGCCGTTCTCAATTTATTTCTATTTACTTGAGTTTTGTTTGTAACTCAAATCAGTCTATTATAATTCACTGCATTTCATTCTACAACATTTCCATCATATCAAATTTACTTGCAAATTTCATTAAATATTATTCAGATCACACTTGGATTTTATTTGCAATTCAAACCATCACATTTTCCAATCCAACTCTATTTCATTTTTTTATTTTACAATATCTTCTCTTATTTAATTCATTATCAAACCCAAGTCGAATTCTATTTATAACTCGAATTCATTTCCAAACTTCATTATCTACTTACAATCCATTTTAGTTATCTAGGTTAAATTTTATTAACATTCTCTATTAAATAATTTATTTAGATAATTATCTTACTTCCACTTTTAATTCAACATTGGATTTTTAATTACAAAGAGTCACTTCATTAAAATTTTCCCGAGTTTCAATTTTATTTTACAATTTCAGTTTGAACTTCCCTTGATTTTCCAAAATTTCATCTCCTTTATTTTAAAATTTTTTTAGAAATGCCTATAAAATCTCATAATAATATTAAAATAGCTTTTATAAAATATTTCTTATAACTCGATGTCTCAACCAGTCCATCCTTGTTCTCACAGAAATTCAGTCATACGTTGATCAGGCGTAGGACCGAAAATCTATAAGTACTTGGTAAACCCGTTTTCAACATCCAGTAAAAATATTTGGAAAATAATTTTATTGAAAATATTGAAAACATTTTGAAATAAAGGAAATATCTTTGGTGACAATGCTCTGAAAATCATCACCCCCATCCATGGTCACAGTTACATACCAGGGTTACGTTGCAGTCAAAACAAAAGTCCATGTAACTGCAGGCTCTCCGCGGCCTCTCGATTACGCCATGGATTCTACACAACAGATCACAGTTACATCCAGGGTTACGTTGTCGTCGCAGCAAAAGTCCATGTAACTGCAGGCTCTCAGCGGCCTCTGATTTTCGCTGATGAAATGAAACTTCTCCACTCCTACATAAGTCGCAGTCTACCGAGATAAACTCAACCGCAGACTGTTGGCTCTCAGCGGCACACACGACTTTCGCAATGTTACCATAGGTCGCAGTTACATCCTGGGTTACGTTGCAGTCACAACAAAAGTCCATGTAACTGTTGGCTCTCCGCGGCACACACGACTTACGCTATGGTAAACTCAACTCATAATCCTCAGGAACTAGTTTTGTCCGGACTCCTCACAGGATCAACTTTAGAACCCCCCCTTGGGGCTCAAGGCAGCGCCACCCAGTGGCACTCCTGAGAAGTCCATTCCAAGGGAGCGCCTTTTTCCCCAGAGCTATCATCAAAACACTTTATACTATACACATATAGTATCTTTCAAATTATACACCTAGTATGAATTTTATCAAAGCTCCTTTACACAAAATCGATTATTTCCAAAATCGATAATTCTCAAACTAGGTTTTCCAAATTCAATATTGATTTTACCCAAAACTCAAAAGCCTTTTTCAAATCCAAAGGTTCCCAAAAAAATTTTTTTTCAAAATCCTCATAGGATCCTTTATACATATTTTGATATATATAAATAAATTTTTAAAACTTTGGATCTTTACTTTCTTGTATAAAACACCTTTTATACTTCAAACACTCTCAAAAACCATAGAAATAACCAATTTTCATCTTTATTCATTTCATATTTCTCAAAATATTCTTTCAGTTCAAAAGAACCATTTCACATTCCTTATTTACCTTTACATTAATCCCCAATTGGATTAGTACTTCAATCCTTATCTCAGTTGGGTACTTAATCAATAACAGTTTGAACTCCGACCAATTTAGAAAAATAGCTTGAAAAGTTTAGAAAAATAGGTAAGTAGTTGAAAAATAATTATTAGTTTGCAAAATAATTGTAAAATAGTTAACTAATTATAAAATAGTTGAGAAATAGTTAAATAGTCATAGAAATTTTAGATAATTACAAAATAGTTGTTAAATAGTAATTAATTTGTAACATGGTTGAAATATAGTAATAAATTTAGAAAACAGTTGAAAAATAGTCAAATAACTCCAAAATAATGGTAAAACAAGTATAAACTAATTTGGCTTTAAGAAAGAAAAGTGGTATATATTTAAGAGCTTGGAAAAATAAGCTTACATCAAAACAATTAAATTAAAAATAGTTCAGAGTCGAAATTGTTCACTTCCCCAACAATGCGATTTAAATTTCCATTTAAATCGACCCAATTTCAATACTAATAACTCCAAATTCCATTGGACTTAATTCATTCCCAACTCAATTGAATTAACTCTCAACTCCTTTCTAACTTCAAATCAAATTCCATTAGGTCTTAACCCAATTCCACTTTAATTACAATTCCAAATTATTTTGATAAATCTGGACTAATATCAATTAAACTCTCTTCAAGTTCAATACCCTATTTCAATTAATCTAATACAAATTTCCCATTTGAATTTTAAACTTGCACAACTTTTATTAAAATTTAAAATTTCCAACTTCTATTTAAAATCAATTATATTCACATTTTGCTTTTAACTTGGAGTTATACATATTGTTTAACCAATATGTTTTTTTTTATATTATTATTATTCCATAAACAATTTAAATCCAGATTCCAGAGTTTAAACAATTTTCCAAAACTTAAATGATGAATATCTAAAATTCTTTGACAGATTCTATTATCTTTTTAAATTTCAAAACCAAACTCAATTCACAAACAATCCAAATTTAAAACAATTTGGTAGCAATTTTTCTTCTAGAAACTCGAAAATAAACTTCGATAATGCTGCAGTCATCACCGACGTTATTTTCCAGTGACCAAAAGAGTTCAATGCTTTTATCACTCTAAAAAACATTTCCAAATATTTTTAATTCCAAATCTCCCAGATTTCAAATTCAACACCAAAAATATTTTTTTTTTTGAAACAATACTATTATTTCTTTCCAAAACCTTTGGAAATCACTTTCAAATCCAAAGGGATTTTAAATTGTCCGAATCCATCCCATTTATATTTAAACATTACATTACTCTGGAATTTCATCTCACTTTATTTTCAAATATTCTTTGGAATTTTATTTCGGAATTCTATTTCAAATTATAATCTCATTTATTTATAAAGTTTATTTCAACTTATGAATTCCATTTACAGTATATATTTCAAATTCAATATTGATTTTGAACAAATTCCACTTAAATTACAATTCCAAAATTATTCTAATTACTTTGGATTAGTATCCATTCAATTGAACCCACTTCAATTCCAATCATTTCAATTCAATCCAATTCAAATCTTCCATTCAATTTCTTTTTTTGAACTTATACATCATCCATCCCAAATCCAATTAATCCAAATCGGATTCAATTTGAATGAGTACAATTCCAACTTCAAATTTAAACCATCTCAAATTATATAATTCGAGCTAAGTTCTCAAAGATTGGTTTAACCTTTTTAAACCAAATTTAACTTTTGTTCATTTAAAATCTCAAACAATTCTAATTTCTGAGTTCTAATTCTAGAACTTCATTTTTAATTAATTTAATTTTAATTTGGTTATATTATATTCCTACTTAACTTAATTCCAATAATTTAACACCCAATCACCTTAATATTTATTAGAAGGAAATATTGCTTTTCATATCAAAATATACTATTATATAAAATCATTTAAAATCTTTATAAATAACAAGTACGCTCTCATATATATACACTCAACTAATATTAGAGTACTACAAACCCTATTTAATGAGTAATCCCCACCAGAGCCAAGGTTCTCGCTTAACCTTCTGCTCTGATACCAAATGTAACGACCTGGGATTTTCGAACCCGAAAATCCCAGATAGTTATGAAAAGAAGAAAGAGATAGAAGAAGAAGAACAGAAACACCAAACATCTCACATTCGCAGCGGATAAAATATAATAATAAATAATAACAGTTTACAAAAGAATATTATAACTGTCGATTGCATTTCATATACATCAGAGTTTTACATGATATACAGTCACTGAATATTTACAATTATCATAACTCAGATAAACAATAATATAAATACAGCGGATATACTCAATACGATGTTGCCATCCTGCTCACCTCCTGAGATCCAGAACGTTCCTACCTGAAAATCTGTAATACTCGGTCTGACCCGAGCATTACACCAAAATAACACCCGGGTCAGGCTGGAAACCAGCGTGAGTAAACCCAACTACATGAAATACCAAGAAATCAACTTATATAAAACCCCGGGTAACATACATCAATTTAATAAATTCACAATTTGCTATAGACAGCACTTATTCCTCACATCAATTTCTAAGTACCAAACTTAGATAACAATTTTCCAATTCATTTAAATCATTTAATTCCAGCCTATTGATTTCACAAACCAATTTATAAAAATTCGAAGTGGATTCGGGTATTTCCAACACCCGACCCCGTCTCTTCGAAACTCATGTTATCCTAATCCAAGTGATTCAAATGAAATACGCAGCATTTCATATCGGAGATATCAACTCATTCAAAACATCCAATACCATTCAATCATCCATAAGCAAAGCTTAATCACACAAACCAATTCAATTGATTCATAAATCAATTATACTTGCTTCCATTCATTTATAGAATTTAAACTTCCAACCTCAATCACTTATATTTCTTCATTTAATGTTAATTAATTCCAAATCAACTAATTAATCAACCGATCATTATTTATCTTAATTAATCACCCTGGATTAATTATCCTTCAATTACATTCAAGTAATTATCCTTAATTACCTTCACAATATTAATTATTCTTAACCAAGATCAATAAGAAATCTTAATTACTTCACGAATTAATTAACTATTTTTAATTTAATTAATCCATAATTACTTATATTTATTTACTTCAAATAAGTCACTTATTACTGATTAATCAATCAATCGTTAATTACATAATCAATTTTATGAATTACGGATTTCCTATTTTATTTTAATTTATTCTAATCATAATTTAATTTCATTAATTAAACACAATATTAATCATTTCCAATTAATCCCAAACCGTAATTAACTATCTTTCGCTTTACTTTATTTATAAATTAATTACTTCTTACTTAACTATCTCAATTAATCTCTTGATTAATTTCTCGAAGTAATTATATTTTATTTATTTACATGAAGTAATTGTTTATCACACCATCAAATGATTATTCTGAATTACTTATACTTAGATAATTAACTTACCATTTAATTTATTATTTATTCAACTCGTTAATTCCTAAGTTAAATAACCCCAAATCGTTTTAATTACTCTACTAATTTAATGTATCGCAAATCATTAAGCCTTTAGTAACTTTTATAATGGAAACGGTTTCTTACTTATATTTTAAGTTTAGGCCAACTTAAATTTCCCAGTACTTCGAGTTAAACAACAACTGACTCGAGAACCATCCAAAATAACAATCACCAGATCATCAATCCATAGAGCATACCAAATCAATACAATCATTCAACTAAATATTCAAATTTAACCATTTAAATTTAAATAGAAATCCAACAGAGTGAAATTTACTCACCTTTGTCCTTTAAACTTGCAATCCACTCCATATTCGACTTGGCTTCCCGATTATAAACCTTGTATAAACATTTTTGGTTTTATTAATACTTGAAATGATTAAATTATCAATTACCATTTAATAAAATTTTATTTACCAATTATTTTATTCAAACCAATTTTCTAATAATAAATAATTATTTCTTTTCCTTTGAAAACCCATATACTAACAAGTAATCTATAGTTTTCAAAAAAAATCTAATTTTATATAAATATTCAACACTATAAAATTTCCTTCTTCCTAAGTTCTTGACTACTTAAAACTCCACTTACCTAAATGTATTTTAGCATGACAGTTATATATTTATCCATACTTGTAAAAATTCACATACTGATATTACTTCTTTGTGGATATTTATTTTTATTATTTTTAACAGTAAAACTTGTTTATACTTTAAACCAAAGAGGAAGAGATAATACCTACTGTCGATAATCCTCACTAGACCGCTGCCGCCTGACTCCATCGCGACTACGAAACCACTGCACCTCAAAAACCCTAAAACATGTCGCACCCCCTACGGCCTCAGAACCAAATCGAGTCTCCTTCATCGGTCGAAGATCGCGACGCTTGCAGGCTTCCAATCGATCGCCCTTGACCCCACTGATGCTCGAACTCGAGCTATCTGCCACCGCCGCCTCTGACCTTCACCTTACATCGATTCGCGACCTGCTATGCGTGAACGAGATGCCGAAGCCCCCCCCCCTCCCTTCAATCACATGAACGATGTTGCGGCTCTATCCCTTGCGATTCACCATATTTCAATTATCTACTTCGAAGGCTTCGGCCATTTTCTTCTTTCCCTTTTTTTTTCTGCCCTTTTGTTTTGATTTCGATGGTGATTCGTTTGCTCTTCGTTGCTGTCAAACGAGAGAGAGAGGCCTCCATTTTTTTTTTGGAAAGATTTGGGTTAGAATTAAAAGAAGAAGAGGGGAGACTGACTCAAATCGGCCCCAGCCATTAATTTTAATTTTTTTTTCGAAATGAATTTTCAGATTGGTTCTTCAAAGAAGGAGACGAGTCTAGATTAAAGAACAAAGACTGGAGGCTTCCTGAGTACGATTGTTGGAATAAAAATATCTTTGTCAATTGTACTTCAGATTTTAATATATTATAAAATTCCGAAAATGCACTCGTTAATTGCCATATAAAATTTCGAACTCCTCTTAAGAAATGTCGCGAGGCGATTATAAGGTTTTGCCCGCGTTCCGAACACAACGGAACGTGTTTCGGAAGCTAATTTGATCATATGCACGAGTTACAAAAGAAAACGATCGATTTTAAATTAAATCGATTAAAATAGTTCTAGGCGTTTTGAGCTGTCAGGGTCAACCGGCAACTCCGACTGCTACGGAAATTGAAATCCGATAATAACTAACTATTACGAATCCAATCGCACTGGTTTCGTCGAATTCCGAGACTGTGCCTCGGAAGGCTATTTTTTTTTTAAATTCAATTTAAACGATATACTATTTAAAAATGAACAAATTTCCTTTAAATTAAATTTCAACCATTTTATTATCTTCAGTATCCTCATTGTAGATTTTATTAGCCTTCAAATTATTTGAACCAGGCTTAAAATCTCAGATTCAACAATTTACCCAATTTCAATTATAAAATTCAATAATTAAGCTATACAATTCAATGATTTTATTATCAAGTAAATATTAATATCTTAAATTCAAATTAAAATTAACTTTTAAATATTTAAAACCAATTAACTATTCAAATTTAAGCTGCTAGAAATTCCGGGTCATCACAAAACATATGTCCAAAATTGAATCAATTCATAGAAAAACGATGATTTATTATGCTAACACATGTCCACACAACAACAAACAACTTATAGCACAATGAGGATTTTTTCTACTAACACATGTCCAAACAACCCAACAAACAAACAATCAATTTATAGCAGAATGGGGATTTATTGTGCTAACACATGTCCAAATAACCAAACAAATAAACAATCAATTATAGCAGAATGGGGAATTATTCTGCTAACACATGTCCAAACAACCTGACAATCTACATTATAACTCATTCATAGTTACATGGTTTCTTTATGGTATCAACACTTGAATCACTTGTATTCAAAATCATCTTTGAAAAAGAAATACCTTTGAACCATTTTACTTTTGAAAACCAAAGGATTTAAAACTTTTAAACCCTTTTAAAAATAATTAATTAAAAGTTAAATCCTTACTTAAATCATAATTAATTTTAACCGAATCTTAATTTAATTTAATTAAATAGTTAAACCATAATTAACCATTAATTAAACCAAAATTAATCCTTTATTAATTATTTAATAATTAATTAAACCTTCATTAATAATTAAATGTTAATTAATCTCAATTAATTAATTAAACAATATTTAATTAACTTAAACAATAAATAAAATCATTAATAAATAATTTATTTTAAATTAAATCTTTAATCAAATAATTAAACACTTGATTAATAATTAATCCTATATTTAATTAGTGATAAATTAAATATAAATAATTTACTTATCCCGTACTTAATTAAATTAATTAATTATCAATTAAAACAAATCTTAACTTTATAAGATAATTAATTAAGAACTAATCATTGTTTAATTAAAGTTAATAATCTTGTTGACATTTAATTAATTATCATTTACTAAAACCTAATTATTAAATCCTTAATTAACTTTTGAAAACATTATTATTTAGTTTATAAAATATTCACACAACAATTTAAAGTATAAAAACCAAACATTACAAAAATCAAAATTTTAAGCGAACTGCATCCACCTGCAATTTCACTTTACTAAGTCGTTTACATGCTAACTTACTTTAGCTTCAAGACAAGATTAACACATACGACATATCCAAGTTCAACTATACCAAATCACATCATCACCAAACATAACCAACAATCACAACCATTTTATAATCAACATATCTAAACAATACCATAATTCAAACCAAACAATTATACACACACACACACACATACACACACACACACATACGTACATACATACATACATATATATATATATAACCACATAACCAACACGCATATATATAAGTAAATTCTTCCCAAAAAGATAAGTAGTTTACTCACCGGAAGTCCTTTGAAAACTTGATACACTTTGAAATTCGGGAAGCTTGGAAAACCACAAATTCTTCTCAAAAATAGGTCATTTTAAACTCGACTTTTGGACTCTTTCCACTAAGATTTTGGAAAAATGATCAAAAGGAAAGTTTTATATTTTTCTTTCCTCTATCATTTAAAAAAATAATTACTCAAAGAAGTTATATTTTGAGAATGTTATGGCCAAAACAATGAGGGGTTTTTTCGGATACCAAAATCTATGTTCAAAAACACTCCCGCAAAAATGAAAATTTGGAGCATCGAAGTTCGAAATCGTAAAAAGTGTTAAACTAAAAAGTTGCAGCCACTAGAATTCTACCAGGTTTGAATAAAATAAAATCCAGTTTTGGAGTTATTTGTAAGAAGTTATGGCTGAAACCATTTTGGGTGAAATGGAAGAATTTCGAAGCGGAAAGAGGAGTTTGGAGCTAAGTTTAAACCATTTTAAAAAGTTTAAAATTTGAAAATATAAAACTTGAAAACGCTAAGGACATCGGTAAAGTGTTTTAGAGCTTAGGAGGGAAGAAAAAAAATCCAAGGAAGAATATAAAAAGGAAAAAATGAAATGAAAAGAAAAGGAAAAATGTTTTTGTATAAAATGTAAATGCAAAATTACCCAAACGCCTATATCCTTTACCCTCCACTCCTTAAACGCCACCTCACCACCTATGCCCCCTTCTTACCTACATACATTAAATGGCTTGTACCCTAGTTGCTAAAGTCTCAAATCATGTCCTCCCCTGATGTGGCTATTTTCTATTTATTTTTTTATTTAGTTGCCAAAGTGTCACGTAATGATTTTTTAATTAAATTAACTTACTTTACTTAATTAAACCTAATTATATTATCCTAAATCATATTATATACTTATTCTATGTGTGCATATGTATAAGAAAGTGTGCAAAAATTTCAAGCAACTTTTATACGATGAAACGTTGAAAATTCAGAAAACAATTTCCGGTTAGATTTTCAGTTTTTTCATCGAACTATATATTTTTGTAAAAACATTCTAAAAACTATTTCACAATCATTTTTTATTATTGAAAATAGTTTTATTTTCATTATAAAATATATATATATATATATTGAATATTTAAAATTAATTAAATATTCGCAAATCAAAGTAGTTAAATTCTGGGTTGTTGCAATAAATTGTCTGAATATTAAATTATAATCATAGATCAGATAATTACCTTTCACCAATGTCAAAGTACCACATCTTGAAGCGTTGAAACAAACTTTTGAATCACATTCTTCCAAAGGTGCTATCTCTCGAATTGCAGACCACCAGCAATAGAATAATATAAAATTTTCTTTGATATTCTTGGAGAATGTAGGAGGAAGGATGAAGAATTCATCCAAATATAAAAGGGATAGGAGGCTCAAAGGTCAGAAAATAAAGTAGGTACAAATGCTTTTAAAGAGAAAGAAATGTGAGAGAAGTTAGGATCAAGATCCACATTTCTTACTTACTCTTTCGTTTTTCTTATCTATTAAATCCTAGCCACTTTAACCATCATTAAGCTTATAAACGGATACTTTCGGATATGAATAGTGTCATATCTGCATCTGTATCCGAAAACATTTTCGGATATTGGGTACCCGCATCTTCAAATATAGACGAATGTCGAATAATTATCCTATCCTCTAACGATTGATAAATCTAGAAATATAAATAGAAAATTTTGGTTTAGCATAATTATTTTTTAATCCCATTGATTGTAAAAGTGTGAAAAATAAATAAATATGATTATTATAAATAGTTTTGAGCAAGTAATATTCGTTAAATTCATATAATACAGGGTTAACTTAATTAAAATAATAAACACATGTCTTTCATCGTACTAAAATACATAAATATTAACTATAATCATCACAAAAATCGAATGGATAATTTTTGGATGTGGATGCTGTCATAACCGCACCCGCATCTGTTTTCTTAGATATCAGATATTTATTAAATTTTTGGATATGGATACGAACGAATTTCAAATTTTTTGAGTATCCATTGATTGGCCTAACCATAATGGCCGCCCCTTATGCTCCATTACAGCCGAACCAACCAGCCCCATATATAGGCTCTAACCCATTTAAAGCTTGAACAAAATATTTTGCATTTAAATCCAATTTGAATGCGCATCGATATTGTATATCAATCAATATATTTACAACTACTGTAAATACATTTAATAATGCTTGTTCATCAAATTAGAATAAATTTTTATAACTAATATTTCATAAATATTAATTAATTTAATTAATGTATAACAATTATAAACTGATTAATTCATGTGGTCAAGAGTATTCCACGAATTGGTTGTGCGATTCTTTACGTGAAAATTTGATCGGCGATTAATATCAAACTATTCGAAAATTAACGTTCATGCGTTCTTAGCAGGTGGTGTGACATTTTGTCCAAATTTATAGTTTACTTGGTTTCAGTAAAATCCAATTTTACTTTGTTGAGTATTACCCGATTATGACTATTATTTACACTGATTTCCATGATCAAAACCATATTACTTTGGACTTTAGTAATGGTCAAAATTCCAATATCAGCCGCATTCAACTCTATATTCCAAGCATAAAATCTTTTATTTAACAATAATTATTATTATTAACCAAAATGACTAATACGAATAACATCATAAATTTCTTTATGTGTATATATTTATTTTTAATTGTTAAGCATAGTTATACGTATATATATTTCTATTTTTATTTATTTATTTCAAAAGTAGAACATTCCTTTCGATATTTAATTTATTAGAGCTACTCTTTCAAAAAGGATTACCATTATAACTTTTCATAAGTGAAACAAAAGTGAGGCCTTGCTATGTTTGAAATTACAAAGAATTGTTTACCTTCTTAATTGAAATAGATAATGTAAACGATAGAGAATAATAACCATACTTTACATATCTCTTTCCTTTTTGGTAAATTCCTTGTTAATTCAAATGACAAACTTTTATACTTATTTTTGAAATTGGATATTTATGGAGATTACACGAAAATAGATTTAATTAAATTATACTCCACTCTAAATAAATTAAAATATAGAAATTCACATTTCAAATCAACTAGGGCAACCTAATTTACAACCCAATTATAAATCTGGAATAAACTTACCACTTCACAGACATCCTGCAATAAAAAATATTTTGGACATATTTCAAAATTTTCAGATTAGGTTGTATATATTATTCTTATTCCAGTTACCTATTTTATTGAATATGTAGGAGATAATCCTATATGTTTTTCTAAGCCTACAACTCATCATATCTTATACAGGCATGGTAAATAAATAAAATTCAACGACACAACTTTCAACATTATAAATACATTATATAATTTTCCACTCAACTTTCTAGTTTTTTCAAATTTCCCAAATCTAAATCCATTCCATTCTCGACTCCTTTTCAATTCTAATCCAAAAGAATATGTATAATAGGGTACCTACTATAGTTAGAATTATACATCTGAGATGAGATTTGGGGTTAAGGAGAACATAGATTTATAATAAAATTTACTTTTTTCCACAGTATTGATTCACATTTTCTTTTGCTTACTTTTATTTTCTGCCCTTCTTCGATTTTTTGTGTGTGTATGTATGTGTATAATATTTTATAATTATTGGGAATAATGGGGAAGCGAAAATGCTAGAGCTTCGCTACTTTGATTAGAAAATATGAGAAGAGAAGTAAGGATTAGGCATGTATTTATAGGTGCTCGAATCAACCGTAACTTTTAGATTAAAATAATTAAATCCGGACCGTTTGGTAAAGGTTCAAACCCTAGTCGCCATACCCCAACCGATCGACCACCTCTATAAGCAGTCGACCATTAGCGGTTGACCAACTCAAGTAAAAGTGTCGAACTTGGGGTCCAGCATTTATTATTGTTTATTTCTTTTTTTGTTTATAATTATTGTCATTTTGAAAACTTCAAACATTGATAACATCTTCGTTTGATCTCCAATCACGATATTCCAAACATGAAAGTTGCTTGGAAAATTACCACAAACACAAGTGCAAATTTCGTGGCCAAATTCCATCGTTTGTTTAAATTTCATTTTTGAAGCCTTATTAATTATTTACTAATTATCGTTAATTTTACCAGGTCTTGCTCCCCCTTTAAAAGAATTCTCCCTTAAAATTCCTCAAGGATTGAATCATGTAATATAGCACGTAACCAATCTTAGTTATCCAACCAATTAGTGCACAACCTATTTTGCAACTAAAAGTGTACAAGTGCATAGTGTATCATAACATATAAGACATGCATGCAGAATGACTCTAAATCGATGCTTCCTATATGAATGCATTCTTTTAAAAATATGATTCAAACAACTTAGATATACTGGTCATTCTATATATATGCAAGCTTTAAAAAAATCATATATCCTTTTTCAAATAACAAATTCTACACTGCTGCAAGTAGGAGTATGGTTCAACCAATTTTACATCCAATTCCTACAATCCAAAACTTCACAAAGACGAAGTACTTGATCCAACACTTTTACCTTTAAATGTGTAAATTTGGAAACTTATTTTATCAAATTCAAAAATTACTTGGGTTTTGTTACCCGGCAACTTGGCTTGGCTATGAAGCGATAGTTGCAGAAGTTATAGTTAGTTCTAGATGAGATTCTGTCCAAGAAGAGATTGGAGATATAAAGGTTTGGTGTAATCGATATGTTTCTGCATCGATACGTGGCTTGGTCGGGATGGTTCAGATCACTTGGCTCAGTCGAGGCAGTTCAGAACACGTGGCTCGGTCAGGACAATTCAGAACACATGGCTCGGTCGAGGCAGTTCAGAACGCATGGTTCAGCTAAGGTAGAAGGTTGCGGTTCGTTTGATTTAATATGGAAGCTTATATGGATCGGCCAACATAAAGAGGTCATGTGCCGCTCGGTTAAAGAAAGGTGGCATTAGGAACTCAATGCATATCTCTCGGTCAGGGATGGAGAACGAGATGGCTCGGCTTAGAACGATCACTAGTCGCTCGACCTGGAAGGTTAACTCACCGCTTGTCTTGGAAGGTTAACTCATCGCTCTTCCTGGAAGGTTAACTCATCGCTCGGCTTAGAAGGATCACTAGTCGCTCGGCCTAGAAGGTTGACTCATTGCTCAGCCTAGAAGGTTGACTCGTTACTCGGCCTAGAGGGGAGGTTCATCGCTCGGTCGAGGGAGGATAGCTAAGCTAGGTTGGTAAATTGTAGCTTGACCATATTGGTTCGACATTTGTCGATCGGTCGGAAGTCGTTTGGTAAACCTGGACTAGTCAACTCGAGATCACCATATATGGGCCAAGTCGCCTTGGTCTTGAGCCTGCATGTGGCGTCTAACCTATCTTCGTCTATAAATAGAGGGGCAGGGGTGTAGTGAAAATGGACCTTTTTCGAGAACTCCGAGGACACTGCCATTTTCTACACTAGCTCTCTTTTCGTTCAAACTTGTATCTGAGCTATTTGTTTACGGATTGTATCTGTATTCAAATTTTTTTAGAAAGCAATAAAGATTATACTTACTGACGCAGCGGATTAATCAAACAAACTTCAATCAATGAAATGTAGCAATCGGTGAGTTGAAGATACCAAAAAATGCCCAAGTTCGTTGATCCAAAGATACCGAACTCTAGCTATCTCAAACACGTTGATAGCGCACTATACCGTGTTTAAAGATCTACGATTCTTCGCACGTTGATCTAGCGCACTAGATTCCGTGAATCGGCTTCTACGATCGTTGAATCGAGCGCACTCGATTAACCGAAAGAGGAGATAGGAGATTACACTCAACTACCAATTGGTATGAAAGCACAAAGCTAACAAAAAAGAATTTTATTCAAAAAAATCAACCACCCAAAAATGTACAATACACGCGTATTTATAGGTGTTACAACCCAACACAACACATTAACACCTAACTCTTAGGTCGGCAGGCGACTTACGACTTAACTAAGTCGGTACCGACTTATACAATGGCGACTCAAGCTTTTACAACACAGCACAATGTAACGACTCAAAACCTGGCCGACTTAACCGAGTACGACCTACTTACAACATACGACTCAACGTAATTACATACAGGACCGACTCAACATTTAAGTCGCACACCACTTAGTATCATACATCTCACAACACCCATAGGTCGGTAACGACCTACAATACAACACGACTCAAATGTATGACGACTTATAGATGCTGCCACTTATCAGTACCGACTCATCTTAAGTCGTAGCTTGTTAGCCCGGCGCAACTGTCTCGCTGATCTCCCTTAGCTCGCACCTTTCCCACTCCTGCTTCCTTAGGTCGGAGACGACCCAATATACCTCTGTTAGGTCGGTGACGACTCAATGCTTTGTTAAGTCGGCTTCCCTTTCCCCTTGGCTTGTTAACTCGTGGCCTTTCTTCCATAGCTCGTAACTCGTCATCCTTGACCCTGTTAACTCGGAAACGACTTAAGGCCTCTTTATTAGCTTGTGAACAACCTTTGTTAAGTCGTGAGTGACTTATGCTTCTCAAACGACTTAAAGTTACTTCATTAACTCGTGAATGGTTTAACTTCGGGACTTCTATAGGTCGTGCTACATCATCCTCCCCTGGTTGAGAAAAATTCGACCTCGAATTTGTAAATTCTTCCTCAACCATCTCACCCCCATGATATGGAATTAAATGTTTAACGTTAAAAACATCAGAAGTATAAACATCATCTGGTAACTTTAATCGATAAGCATTCTCATTAATTTTCTTCAAAACTTCAACTGGACCAATTTTTCGCGCCTTCAACTTGTTATAAGCACCCACCGGAAAACGATCCTTTGTCAATACGGCATAAACCAAATCACCTTCCTTAAATTCAACATTTCGACGCTTCAAATCTGCAGACTTCTTATACTTCTCATTCGATTTCTCCAATCGTTCCTGAACGATTTTATGACATTCAGTCAGCTCATCAACAAAATCAGCAGCTCGTTTAACTGTTCTCTTTGACTGTGGTACAACTGCTAAATCCAACGGCCCCCTGGGTAAATTTGAATAAACAATCTGAAACGGACTGAATCCTGTGCTTCGATTTACTGCATGATTATGAGCAAATTCTGCCTGGCATAGCTTCATGTCCCAACTTCTCAAATTATCTTGTACAAGACAACGCAACAAATTTCCCAATGACCTGTTAACAACTTCTGTCTGCCCATCAGTTTGTGGATGATAAGCACTGCTAAATTTCAGTTTCGTTCCCACCATCTTCCACAAACTCAACCAAAAGTGACTCAGAAAACGAGTATCTCGATCAGAAACAATAGATTCTGGTAAACCATGAAGTCGATAAATCTCCTTGAAAAATAACTGTGCCACTCGAACTACATCTACTGTCCTTTTGCAAGCAACAAAATGTGCCATCTTTGAAAACCTGTCCACCACAACAAATATCGAATCATTTCCCCTTTGAGTTCGCGGCAAACCCAAAACGAAATCCATGCTAATATCAACCCATGGCTTAGTCGGTACAGGTAATGGCATATACAACCCTGCATTTGTTGCTGTTCCTTTTGAAACTTGGCAAATATGGCATCGCTCCACAAATCTTTCCACCTCTTTCCTCATCGACGGCCAAAAGTAAGATTGCGAAATCAACTGCAAAGTACGATCACGGCCTACATGTCCTTCCTCGTGCAACTCCTTCACAATCTTCATCCTCAAACTACAATCCGGAATACATAAACGATTTCCTTTAAACAGAAAACCATCAACTAACATGAATTCATCGGTACTCCCATCCTTCACTTTCTCAACATATTTCTCAAAGTAAGGATCTCCTTCAATCATCTCAGGCAACATTTCGAACCCCGTCACTTCAATCTTTATTGTCGTTAGTAAATGACTCCTCCGACTCAAAGCATCAGCTACCCGATTTGTCACCCCTGATTTATGTTTGACAACAAAAGTAAACTGCTGTAAATAAGCAATCCATGATGCATGTCTCGCTGAAATTTTATCCTGCCCCTGTAAATGTTTCAAAGCTTCGTGATCAGTGTACAGAACAAATTCCTTCTGAAATAAGTAATGTCTCCAATGCTTAACAGCCTGAACAACAGCATAAAATTCAACGTCATATGTACTGTATCTCATCTTCGCCCCTGACAACTTTTCACTGAAATATGCAACTGGCTTCCCATTCTGACTCAGAACTCCTCCAATACCAACCTTCGATGCATCAGTATGCAATTCAAACAATAAATGAAAATTAGGTAGAACAAGAATTGGTGCAGACGTCAACAATTCCTTGATCTTCTCAAAGGCAACCCCCGCTTCTTCTGACCACACAAATTGTTTCCCTTTCATGCAATCAGTCACTGGAGCCATCACGCTACTGAAGTGTGGAATGAATCTTCGGTAGAATGACGCTAGCCCATGAAAACTTCTCACTTCCGTAATTGTCTTTGGCTGTGGCCAATTCCTGACTGCCTCAACTTTACTCTGGTCAACTTGAATACCTTCCCCTGAAACAACATAACCCAGGAATAAAACACTAGGTGTCATAAACACACATTTCTTTGTAGCAGCATAAAATTGTTCTTCACGAAGGATAAGCAACACTTCCCTCAAATGTAGAACATGCTCCTCTGTATTCCTGCTATAAATCAGAATATCATCGAAATAAACCACGACGAACTTCCCAATGAATGGTCTAAAGATTTGATTCATCACCCGCATGAATGTACTAGGTGCATTTGACAAACCAAATGGCATAACCAACCATTCGTACAACCCCTCTCTAGTTTTGAAAGCTGTCTTCCATTCGTCTCCAGGTCTGATACGAATTTGATGATAACCACTCTTCAAATCAATTTTTGAAAATATAGTTGCCCCACTCAACTGATCCAACAAATCATCCAACCTCGGCATAGGAAATCTGTAACGAACAGTGATCTTATTCAAAGCTCTACTATCTGTGCACATCCTCCATGTTCCGTCTTTCTTTGGTACTAACAATGCTGGCACGGCACAAGGACTTAAACTTTCCTGAACACGTCCATGTTCCAACAACTCTTCCACCTGCCTTCGTAATTCCTCATGTTCCTTCGGACTCATACGGTAATGTGGTCGATGTGGTAACACTGCTCCTGGAACAAGATCAATTTGATGCTGAATGTCTCTAAGTGGCGGTAACTCCTTTGGCAACTCCTCTGGAAAGACATCTTCAAATTCTTTCAAAACTGGCTTTGCTTCTTCCGGGACTTCAACCTCTTCACTACTCTCTCGCCCAATCAACAAAAATACTTCCGGTTCTTCTTCAACTTCTTTAACAAACTCCTTCAAAGTCAACAGAGTTTTCAATTCTTCAATCTCTTCTAGCTTGCTCTCCTTCTGCTGCTGTTTCTTAGGAACCAAAGTGATTTTAGTACCCTCGAACATGAAACTGTAACTGTTGGCACGTCCATCATGTTGTACTGCTCTATCGAACTGCCATGGTCTGCCCAACAATAAGTGACAAACATCCATATCTACGACATCACACCAAATTTCATCTTTGTACTTTTTCCCAATAGAAAAATTCACACAAGCTCTTCGACACACTTTTACTTCACCTCCCTTCCTTAACCATGCTAGCTTGTATGGTTTAGGATGCTTTTCAGTCTTCAAGTTCAATTTCTTCACAGCCTCTGTAGAAATAATATTATCACAACTTCCCGCATCAATAACAAACTTGCAGACTTTTCCCAGAATAGTGCATGTCGACTAAAAAATATTGCTTCTCAACCAACTACAATCCTCTTCTTGCTTTGGTGTCAAACAACTTCTTCTCATCATAAGATTACATCCTTCATCACCCGACACTTCTTCTTCCTCTTCAACATAAAGTGCATTTGAACATTCTACTTCCTCACCATCATCTTCTGCAACCATGGTTCTCTTCTTCGGCTTCGGACATTCATTGCTTTTGTGACCCAACTCCTGACAATTATAACATTTGAAAACACTACTAGCCTTCGCCTTCTCAGCCTCCTTCACCACTGGCTTTGTAACAGGTCTAGGAACACTAGAACTTCCACCGGCACCCTTCACTGGATTATTAGAATTAGTAAACACACCACCTCCACGCCTTCCCTGTTTCTCCCAAGCTAACGCTTTCTGATGTGCCTCTGCAACTGATCTAGGATCGAACATGTTAACCATATCCTGGATCTGCATTCTCAATCCCCCAATGAATCTAGCAGTTAGCTGTTCTTCTGTCTCCATAATATCATTCCTGGCAATGAGTTGGTAAAATTCATCAGCATAATCACTAACAGACTTTGTCCATTGCCTCAGATTCTGCAACCTTTGGTACATAAGTGATTGGTAGTTGTAAGGTAAGAAAGTAGATCTCATCAACTTCTTCATCTTATCCCACGATTCTATCTTTGACTTCCCCATCCGTTCACGAGTAAGTTTAGTTTGCTGCCACCATGCCAATGCTCTCCCCCTCAACCTAGTAGCAACCAACTTCACCCTTCTATTCTCCGGCACCTCCTTGAAATCAAAGATTTCCTCCACATTAGACAACCAATCTAAGAACTCCTCAGCAACCATCCCGCCTTTAAACTCCGGAATTTCCATCTTCATACCCGATTCCCATCGTCGATCATCTTCCATATCACGGTAAGAATTCCGAATTTGGTCTCGATCTCGATAATGTATACTAGCTCTATCACCCTCTTCAGCAAAATCAAAGGTACGTCTACATCGATTTCGACCACGATCATCCCTTCGTTCATGCATGCTTCTTTGACTATGTCTCTCTTCTTCTCTATATGCTTCGTGGTCAAATTCTCGTTGACTTCTTCTTTCTTCATGTACATAGTCATGATGATCTCTTCGTGATGAAATTGATGTTTCTCTTCGATCTCTACAAGAATGTGGCGATACCCCCCTCGCTTCCGTAACCGATGGCGAAACTCGGTTTCCTCCATGGTTCGAGTTTGGTGATCTCCTCCTTTGATTCAAATCATTCATCAATCTCTCCAATTTACCAATGCCTTCATCAAATTTCTCATTAATACGTTGTTCCATAAGCTCGGCTTCTTCTCTACGATACAAAGCTTCAACGTTTTGATGACGATTAGCTCTCCTTGGTGGCATGGTTGTAAACTTCTCAAGACTTCAAAAATTCAACACAAGACTTCAAACTTTCCTCTCAACAAAGCAATCTAAGCTCAACAATACACGGCTATGCTTGTCTCGGCTCACACTAACTCGGCAATGAGTTAACAATTCAAGTAAGGTCGGCTCCCCCTTGTCTCGGCCTTGACACTTCACGGCTTGGTTTCAAACTTACTCCAAAACCCTCCAAAAATTGGCGCGCAAACACCAATTCAAAGTCCAAACAAAGTCCAACTCCTCGATCCAAAATGAAATGGATCAAACGCTCCAAACTTGATGCAACTTCAATATGAACACGATGAACTCCTTCAAACTTCAAAAACTTCAAAACTTGGCTCCAAGAATCAACTTAGCTATGATTGGCTAAGTATGGCTCTGATACCAATAATGACGCAGCGGATTAATCAAACAAACTTCAATCAATGAAATGTAGCAATCGGTGAGTTGAAGATACCAAAAAATGCCCAAGTTCGTTGATCCAAAGATACCGAACTCTAGCTATCTCAAACACGTTGATAGCGCACTATACCGTGTTTAAAGATCTACGATTCTTCGCACGTTGATCTAGCGCACTAGATTCCGTGAATCGGCTTCTACGATCGTTGAATCGAGCGCACTCGATTAACCGAAAGAGGAGATAGGAGATTACACTCAACTACCAATTGGTATGAAAGCACAAAGCTAACAAAAAAGAATTTTATTCAAAAAAATCAACCACCCAAAAATGTACAATACACGCGTATTTATAGGTGTTACAACCCAACACAACACATTAACACCTAACTCTTAGGTCGGCAGGCGACTTACGACTTAACTAAGTCGGTACCGACTTATACAATGGCGACTCAAGCTTTTACAACACAGCACAATGTAACGACTCAAAACCTGGCCGACTTAACCGAGTACGACCTACTTACAACATACGACTCAACGTAATTACATACAGGACCGACTCAACATTTAAGTCGCACACCACTTAGTATCATACATCTCACAACACCCATAGGTCGGTAACGACCTACAATACAACACGACTCAACTGTATGACGACTTATAGATGCTGCCACTTATCAGTACCGACTCATCTTAAGTCGTAGCTTGTTAGCCCGGCGCAACTGTCTCGCTGATCTCCCTTAGCTCGCACCTTTCCCACTCCTGCTTCCTTAGGTCGGAGACGACCCAATATACCTCTGTTAGGTCGGTGACGACTCAATGCTTTGTTAAGTCGGCTTCCCTTTCCCCTTGGCTTGTTAACTCGTGGCCTTTCTTCCATAGCTCGTAACTCGTCATCCTTGACCCTGTTAACTCGGAAACGACTTAAGGCCTCTTTATTAGCTTGTGAACAACCTTTGTTAAGTCGTGAGTGACTTATGCTTCTCAAACGACTTAAAGTTACTTCATTAACTCGTGAATGGTTTAACTTTGGGACTTCTATAGGTCGTGCTACATCACTTACAGTGGACGTAGGCAATTATACCGAGCCACTATAATTCTGGTGTTCTTATTTTTGTAGTTAGTTTTGTATACATTCCTCTATTTAAATTTATTTTCTTCACTAATCTCTCTACATAATTCTACTCAAGTGTGTTAGTGACCAATTTTGGTGCTAACTTTTTGTTGCTTTCACTGAGAATAGCATTCTCAGGCCGTTCGTATCTACTTTATCGCTACTGGATTGAAGAAATGCCCCAAAGAAGATCCAAGTTCGTTCACAAGAAGTTTATAGATTCTACTCATAATTCCTACCGATAACTCTACAATTGGAGGACCGTGCACCAAATCAGCCTCCCACAATGTGGATGTCAACGAGACCGCTAGCGTCCAATAAGTAAGACCCAGAAAACAAGAAGCCAATCCAGGTTCAGGGACCGCCACCATCCTAAACCAAACAGAAGTTGTCACTAGAACCGAGTTCAATGAGCTGATGAGAGAACTTGTGGAAAGTAGGATATGGCTTAATGAGAAGATTCAAGCTAATGCCAATCTCATGACCCAACTTACTCAACAATAGCATCATAATGCTGGAAGAAGCCCCGCTACCTACTCATCATCTGACAACTCCACTTCCTCTGATGAACATCCCAAGCGTAGATGCAGTAGAATTGAAACAACGCAAATAGGCACAGTAGATCAATCCAACAGGAATGGTCTAGTTTCCCTACCTGGAGCCATGACCCCTCACTTGCATCTTGGAAACCGCTCTCAAGTTGGAACGGGAAACTTAGGATCTGGAGCGCGAGTGGAAGCTAACCGACCGACTCATCAGTGACGCAATAAAGTGGGTCCCCATGATGCTCATTTGGAAGATCACCAATCAAGGAGGCGGTAATTGGGATGGTCACACAGGACAGAGTCTAACATGCCACCTCATATCCAGACACCCGGACTTGTTAGCCATAGTCAAACAGCTAATGAGGGAAAATCAGGGCCTGTCCAATGATTGGGGAATAAATAGAAGTCATAATCCATTCACGGATGCTATCCTGCAGGCCGAATACCCCCGAAAGTTTAGTATGTGGACTATTCCAGCATATGAGGGAAAGACTTATCCCCGACAGCATGTAATGAGATACAAGTGGATGATGTACTCGGCTAAGGCGAATGATGCGACTAAGTGCAGATGTTTCCTAATAACCATATCTGGAATTGCTACTATGTGGTTCACCAGACTTCCTCCACGATCAATCTCCAAATTTGATGAGTTAGTGACGAAATTTGTGAAGTAGCTCAGAATTCATACCACTCGTCCAAAGGATGAGATGTCTTTATCCAATGTTATTCAAGCCCAAGGGGAGTCCTTGAAGGAATATTTGCACAGATTTCACATTACAGCTACTGAAGTCAACAACCTGAATGACCACGCTATTCACATGGTCGTAATGCGGGAAGTAGATTCGGACTCAGAATTTGGTGATTGGTTGGAAGGAAAACCTCTGGCTACCCTAGAACGTTTTTATTCAAAGGCACATCAGTTCATGAGAAGGGAGGAAGCTAGGTGGATGAGGCAAGACAATGCGCCAAGGCCTAGCAAGGAGGCGGTGTAGAGCAACATTGCTATAAAATAATCCTGTGATAACTTTGAAAAGGTCAAGGTTGATGTTCAAAACAAGCCGGAGTAGTCTAAAGCATCTAAAGGGAAAATTTCATAAGAAAGAGGGAAGCCAGAAAATGAAAGCCAAGGATCCTGACCTACAATGAATACATTCCTCTGAATGCGTCTCTGGAGGATATTTATTTGTCAACCTGTAACACCTTCCAATACTGAAAGCCGCACCCAAAGGAATCCACTGAGGAACAATAGCAGACTGAGAAGTACTATCGATTTCACGAGACCTACGGGCACAACACTAAGGAATGCAGACACCTCCATGACGCTATAGAGAAACTGATTCGGCAAAAGAAGTTACAGCGGTTTCTTAAGAATCCACAAGAAGGCGGACAAGGAACATCAGACACTGGTCACAAGCAGGCCCCACGCCATCCCGAGGAACCTGCTCGGACTGTAGGTAGACTAATCATAAACACAATAGTTGGTGGGCCTCATCCAGCAGACAAGAGTTGGCAAGAAATGTAACGCTATGCTAGTTCCTTGAAACATACGAACTTTGAATGATGCTCGAAATCGAAAGAAGGGATTCCAGCAAAACAACAGCGAATGATGATGGAAGAAGTAGAGATACCGATCGAGTGGAGGCACCTACCATTGACCTGATGGTCATCTCGGTCATGATTGGGCCAGCATTTTTGAAAAGGATACGGATTGACTGCGGGAGTTCTGTTAATATTATATTCAAAAAGGCATATGACCAAATGAAGATGGAGACAAAGGATTTGAAATCATCTAAAGCCTGCATTCACGGTTATAATGGTGCAGCCACCAACAATAGGTTTTGTTGACATACCAGTTGAATTAGGAGAAGGTGAACGTAGAATGGTACGGACCCTAGGATGTTAATTCCCCATATAATTTTTTTTGGGCCGACCGGCCCTGGGGGAGTTTCGGACAGTTTTGGCTCCGTGGTGTTTGATTTTGAAGTTTTCAACGGATAGAGGTGTTGAGGTTGTACATGGCGATCAAGCGACGGATCATGCATGTTATGTGGCTGAGCTGAGAGAGGCCCAGCGCAGAGAGAAGGTAAAGGTTGTGGACAACTCTCTCTGCATCTAGGTAGCGTAAAATTGACAAGTAGCGCCCGTGCCTTGTCTCGGGCAGCAGGGTCAGATCTACAGAGACATAGATCCGAGAGACGATGATGGAGAACCTAAGGAGCCTAAAGCTGCACCGGTTGAACTAACAATTGACATTTCAGTCAGCCATGATGACCCATCAGGGTGCTTAAGATTGGATCACAACTCACTCCCTCGATGACTAAGGACCTAACTGATTCCTTCGAGTGAACCTGGATGTTTTTGCTTGGGCCCACTATGATATTTGTGGGATTTCTCCTGCCATCTCCAGTCATATGTTGAACGCTGACCTAAAATATGTACCATGAAACAGAAAAGAAGAGGTATGGACATAGAGAGGTCTGCTGCTCTCAGAGAGGAGGTGGACAAACTCAAAGTCAATGGGTTCGTCCGCGATGCCCTCTACCCTAAATGAGTTTCTAACCCTATACTAGTGAGAAAAGAAAATGGGAAATGGAGGACCTGTGTTGGTTATTCAGAACCTAACAAGGCATGCCCTAAGTTTCCCTTTATCCACAATTGACAAGTTGGTTTACTCAATAGCCAAACATGAGTTATTTTCATTTATGGATGCGTATCCGGGATACAATCAAATCCCAATGCACATTCCAGATCGGGAACACATTAGTTTTGTCATGGATGTCAGACTGTATTGTTATGTGCTAATGCCTTTTGGGTTGAAGAACGCAGGGGCGACTTATCAGCGCTTGGTAAATCGGATGTTTAAAGACCAGATTGGTAGAACAATGGAAGTCAATATGGATGACATGTTCGTGAAGTCACAGCAGTCAAACGACCACATTCAAGACTTAACGGAGATGTTTGATATAATTAGATACTACGGAATGAAAATCAACCCACTGAAATGTTCCTTTGGTGTTGCGATGGGAAGGTTTTTCAGCTTTATTGTCAATGCATGAGGAATTGAAGTTAATCCTGAAAAGATTCAGGCTATTCGAGACATACGAGCGCCCAGAACTCTAAAGCAAGTACAAAGCCTGAATGGAAAGGGTTGGCACATTGAGTCGATTCATATCCAAAGCGACCAACAAATGCATTCCCTTCTTCGATGTGATAAAGAAAGGGAAGAGAAATTTTATATGAACATCCACTATGAGGATGCCTTTCGAGCTCTAGCGGGACATTTGGAAAGTCCCCCGGTTCTGTCAAAGCCTGTAGACCATGAAGTGTTATATGTATACATGGTTGTGTCTCAGCATGCCATCAGTACGGCCTTGGTTCGTAAGGAAGGACCAAATTCAAAAGCCAGTGTATTGTGCTAGTAAATGTCTAAAGGGGTAGATAGAAATTATCCTAAGATTGAGAAGCTAGCCTACTGCTTGGTGATTGCATCACGCAAGCTCCATTCGTATTTTCAGGTACACCGATTAGCGTTTATATCGCTCAATCTCTATGACAGGTTCTCCAACGACCAGAAACCTCAGGAAGGTTGCTCAAATGGAACATTGAGTTGAGTAAATTCGATATCACCTACCTGCCACGGAAGGCTATCCAAGGGCAAGTGCTGGCAGATTTCATTGCAGAATTTACCATATCAGACGAGTCGATTAGTGGTGATGTCATTCTCCTCATTCGATTGAAGTTGTACACCAATGGGGCATCAATCGATCATTGTTCTGGAGTTGGTGTTATTCTTGTAACTACCGAAAGTCGATTAATTTGTTATGCTTTGAAGCTTTATTTCCCAGCGACGAATAACGAAGCCGAGTATGAAGCATTTCTTGCTGGCTTAGAACTTATCAGGGAACTCGGAGTAAGATCAGCTGAAATTTTTTATGACTCGCAATTGGTGGTGTACTAGGTGCGTGGAGACTCTCAAGCAAAGGGGTAGAGACTTTCTCCATACCTCACTCGGGTTCAAGAAGTGTTGGCATACCTTGAATATTACGATATTTCGCACATCCCACGTGAACAAAACGGGGAAGCCAATTCATTGGCAAAATTCGTAGGTAATTATGATGCACAGCGGATGGGTTTGGTTCTCGTCGAAATTTTACAATATCCAAGTACAAATGAAATGGCAGTAGATTTTATGTTTGAAACAGAAATTAAAAGGGAATCATGGATAACACCAGTCAAACAATTCCTATTAAAAGACATCCGCAAAGCTTCACGATATATAATGCAGGATGGAATAATGTACCGGAGAGGATTCTCGGTTCCCTTACTTTGCTGCATCGCCCACTACGGGATAAAGCGGGTCTTCAAAAAGTTCATGAAGGAGAGTGTGGTGACCATACTGGGGGGCAGACACTAGCAAAACAGATCCTCCGCTATGGGTACTATTGGCCAACTATAAATTGGGATGCCATTGATTATGTGCGTGTTAGTCCGTGAGATGATGGTTTTGATGACAACAACCTTAGAATAGATTATAAAATATAAATACTAACATTATAAGTTTAGATATATAAGTATATGCAGGATTTAACCATGCAGGTACCAAGAATGAAGACTGTACAGTATAGAGATTCAAGATACCAAGATTGACAACTCATGAGTATCAAGAGTTCAAGGCTTCAAGAATAAGAATTTTAATTAGGATTTTTTAAAACTCCTAGAAAAGCACTGGCATCTTAAAATCCAATTTATTCGTGGAATGGAATCCACTTCGAGCCCGTTAAAGGGATGGAACCCTAAGTAGGATGGAACCTACGAAAAATCTAGTGGAACATTGTTTTGTATCCGCTAACTTTTTATTCAAAATGATTTCAAAACCTTCCTTTTAAAAGCATCAAAAACATCTATGCTGATTTCAAATACTTTTAGCCTCAAAATCATCTTTAATTTCAAAGTCAAATTACTCCTAATTTTAAACTATCTTTTAAATATAATATATTTAACTTAGATTTAAATATAAAATTATAAGTAAAATTTTGTATATATTATTCTTTATATTTACTTATGAATTTTAACTATAGTTAAGTTTAAAATATTTTTAATATAAAATAAAAGTTATTTTCAGAGAAAATCAAAACACCAAAAAATCCTTTGGGATGTCGACATGCCCAAGTACCCCATGTCGACATGGTGTCTGTTGGTTTCAAAACTCAAATTTCAAAAGAAGTGTCTATTCGCCATATCTCTTCACGAATGGACATGGCTGTTGTTCTTCTATAAATAGGGGTTAGTTTCAACGAATTTTATATCAGATTTTTTGGTTTTTCACTCCTCTTCTTCTTTCACTTTTCTTAATAAATATTCTTACCATTACTCTGCCGAAATCAACATTGAATCAAACATGATCATTCGTAGTTTGATTCTCTATCACTATCTCAACAAGATCCTCAGTGCTATTCGGAGTTATAGGCTTTTTGTAATCAACTTAGCGAGAAAAGGTGTGATTGTAGCCTTGAAAATCAATCAAGCGAGATAAGGTGTGATTGTAGCCTTGGGAAATCAATTGGGTGAACTTGTTGCCTGTAAAAACAAGTGAGTGAACTTGTTGCTCGGAAAATCAAGTATCTCTACCCAGAGGATTGTGATTGTGGAGAGTGTACCTCGTAGCCTTGAAATCGAGGGTGTAATTGTAAAGATTGCTTTTGAAAGGAAATCCGTACTTGTGTTGCGGGACTGGATGTAGGGTAATTCCAAACCAGTATAAAATCCGGTGTGTTCTTTCGTTTACTGCTTTTTATTTTATTCCTGCATCTATATTTGTTTCTGTGATCATATCTGTGTCTGTATATTGTACTCATCTGTGTCTAAATTAACATAAACTCAAAAAGATTTAGTAATTCTTTATAAACAGTATTCACCCCCCTCTAGTGTTAATGCTAGCCTTAAGATCTGTAAACCACATTTCTCATAATTGGTATCAGAGCAAGGTTTTCAAAGTTTCACAATCTGATTTTTGAAATTTTTTCAAAATGGCTATCAACACTGGTACTGTTACTAACACTAGTATCCCTGTCTCTAGTTCATTTGTAGAAGGTCAGTCTACTGTCAGACCACCACTTTTTAATGGCAGTAACTATGCATATTGGGCATGTAGGATGAAAATATATTTACAATCTATAGGATTAGACGCTTGGAATATTACACAAACTGAATATTGTGAACCCACAACTGATTTTGCACAGTGGACTGCTGAACAAAAGAATGTTGTACAAAATAATTCTAAGGTAATGAATATTTTGTTTTGTTCACTAGATAGAAATGAATTCAATAGAGTGTCAGTTTGTAAGTCTGCATATGAAATCTGAAAAACTTTGCAAGTTACTCACGAAGGAACAAGCAAAGTTAAACATACCAAAATTTCCATGCTCACAAATCAGTTTCAATTATTTAAAATGAATTCTAATGAGTCTATTTCAGATATGTATAGTAGATTTCAGGATATTGTGCATTCTCTGATATCTTTGGGAAAGGAATTTTCTGAAGAAGATCAAGTCAGAAAGACTTTAAATTCTCTTACTCCAGAATGGGATCAAAAGAAACTTGCTATCGAAGAGGCAAATGACATCAGTACTTTAATTATAGAAGAATTAATTGGAAATATAATGTCGTATGAAGTTCAAATGATTGAGAGAAGAGAAAGAAAAGCATCTGAAAAGAAATCAATGACATTCAATGCATTGATTGATGGATCAGATTCAAACAGCGATAATGAAGAGATAGCCTTTATGACCAGAAATTTTAGGAAATTCCTGAAATACAGAAAGATGAATAATCTCAAGAGAAACAACTATAAGAACTCCGAAAATTAGAATGTAGTGCCAAATAATGTCAAATGTTACAACTTTGATTAACCAAGGCCATATCAAAAAAGACTGTCTGTATCCAGATAGGCAAAATCCTCCTATGAATAATGATCCAGCAAAGAAACGGAAGCGTGCCGTTTACTGCTACTCTAGATGACTTAGACTTGTCCTCAAGTGATGATGATCAGAAGACAGATAATTCGAATTTGTGTTTCACGGCAGTCCACAACTCCGACGAATTCAAAGAAACGGACTCAGAAAAAGGTACACATTTACAATATAATTGGTTGAAGTTGCTTGCTTAGAATTAGATGCTTGATTGCTTGATTGCTTGATTGATTGATTTTGAATTGGTGTGTTACTTGAATTTTAAATTTTTTTACTATTATTTTAATACTATTATTTTATTATTATTTTTATTATTATTTTGATATATTATGGAATATACTATAATTCTAATAATATTCCATATATATATAGACATTAAAAAATAATAAAGTATATATATATATATTAGAGAATTTAGGAAAAATAATTCATGAAAATTTACTGGCACATGTCAACATGGTCCTACCATGATGTCGACATGGGTAATAGAATTTGAATTTCAAATTTTAAATTCAAATGTTTGAATTTCCCTACACCTTTTCACTTCATTCAATTCTCTGAAAAGCTACCTTTGGACCAGAGAATATGTCCTTTGAGAATCTATTATTCACTATCTTTTATCATATCTTTTCACTCTCATTTTCAAATTCAAACTCTCTTCATTACTTCAAGCTCTCTACTCTCTACTTTAATGGCTTCTTCAAGCAACCCTTCCACCATAAGAATTTCCAAAAAAAATAAAAGAACAACAATTCAATGATCCAGAGGCAATAAAAGCATACATCAATTATGCTAATTATGCCAAAGTCCATCTCGGAAAGTTTGCTATTTTTCAAGATTTCTCTTCTTATGAACTTGATTCTCTTTTTGCAAACAATGGAGTTCGTAGTCTTTTTGATGCTTCTCAAAATGATTATGTTTTCGATCCAAATCTTGTCAAAACTTTCTATGCTAATTTAAACCGTGGACTTTATAATGGAAATGAGGATGAAATTTGGAGTAGTGTCAAAGGCACTAGAATTGTTTTGAATTGTGATCTTTTGGGTACCATTCTCAATTGCAAGAGTACGGGAATGGATCTTTCTAATTTCAAAATCGATGAAAATGATCGTGAGACATTTCATCACATTTTCGAAGGGAATGATAATTTTGAATTCAAAAATCGAAATTTTCGACCAAAAGCAAGAATTGTCAATCTTCTTTTGCAACATAATTTGACCCTAAGATCGGGGAACTTTAACAATCCTACTTCAAAAGTTTGCAAAGCACTTTTTTCTATTTTTGGAAATTATGACATTAATTGGGCACAAGTTATTTTGGATGAACTTCGTCCTAAAAATCTTGAAATGGGTGAGAATACTTTGTATCATGGAATTTATCTCACTTGGATTTTTAACTATTTTGGAGTGGATTTCAAAGGCGAAGAATTTGTTTTTAGAAAAGTTTTCAATCATTCCAACATTTCGCTTATGAAAATTCCATTTGTTTTTCAACCTTATGAGACTCTTGCCGAAAAGGAAGAGCGTTTGGCTCCTGAGGAAATGGAAGAAGAGGAAGAAGAAGAAGAAGAAGAAGAAGAAGAAGGTGAAACCTCTTTGGAAAGCATCGACTATCCTCCTAATCCATCCAGCAAAACCCTTCTCAAAAACCAAAAGACGTTTGTTGAGAATCAACGGATTCTTAAACGATCTGTTAGTAAGAAGTTGGACAAAGTTTCATCCAAGATAAACAAGTTCATTTCCAAAGTCAGCAAGAAACTTGGACTTTCTTCATCATCATCATCCTCTAACTAGTTCTACCTTATCGTAACTCGTTGTATTAGTTTTAGTTTATTTTGATTTGAATGTTCATGTACTTCTTTATGATTAATCGTTGTATCGTCTTAGCATGGAATGAAATGGAATTTCTTTCTGTTATCTAGCTTATCTTATCTCCAGAATAAATGTTAGTATATTATGTAAATATATATACACACACAATTATTCACAAAATCAAAATATCATCAAATTTCACTTCACCATGTCGACATACCCCCTATGACCATGTCGACATGTACTGGTCAGAAATGACAATTCATTTTGAATTTGAAATTTGAATATTTACCATATGTCTATTCATTTCAAACGAATTTCTACACCTATAAATACCTATTTCTTCCAGAGTTCATCACTGAAAACTATTTCTTATCTACTTTATCTCTCATTCTCCTCACAAATCCAAATATGGCTAATCCAATTCATAACTTATCCGAAAATCTTGAGGAAACTCTTAATTCGTTCAAGAATATTCTCTCGTTCATTCTTCGTAACCAGCGACACTTAGAATTGAGTCAAATGCAGATGATCGAGGAGCAAGAAAGGCATTTCGACGCAATATGATGGATGATTTCTTCCCTACACAAGTATGATAACGAAGCATATCCTCCAATCTCTCTCACCAACGACAATGAAAATTGGGATGCTATTAAGGCAGACCCTATCTTTGGAGAAGAAGGATGGGTGGAAGTTCCACGTAACGTTTAATTTTATTTGGTTGCTTTGTTTGAATTGTTTGCCTTGATTGATTTGACTTCATTTGCTTTGGCTTGGTTTGAATGATATTTAGTATGGATTGATATTTGTTGTACAAAACATGTAATTGTACATTGACATGTATATCATCTTTGATTCATTATTATGACTATCAATTCTATATTCCATTGTATAAGTTTATTAATGCGGGTATTTTCGTCCAAGAATGAGGAGAGTTATATAGTTTGGTGTTATATAGTTTAGAGTTAGTTTTTGTTGATGACAAAGGGGGAGAAAGTACAAAATAGGGTAGTTATGCATAGTTAGGCATAGATTAAGGGGGAGTTATTAGTTTTATGGGGAGTTATTAGGATAGAAGTAATATTTTATAAACAAAGGTTGTCATCATCAAAAAGGGGGAGATTTTTAGTCCATGAGATGATGGTTTTGATGACAACAACCTTAGAATAGGTTAGAAAATATAAATACTAACATTATAAGTTTAGATTATATGTATATGCAGGATTTAACCATGCAGGTACCAAGAATGAAGATTGTACAGTATAGAGATTCAAGATATCAAGATTGAAGACTCGTGAGTATCAAGATTATCAAGAGTTCAAGACTTCAAGAATTAGTATTTTAATTAGGAATTTTGTTAAAACTCCTAGAAAAGCACTACCTTCTTAAAATCCAATTTATTCGTGGAATGGAATCCTCTTCGAGCCCCTTAAAGGGAAGGAACCCCAAGTAGGATGGAACCTACGAAAAATCTAGTGGAACGTTGTTTTGTATCCGCTAACTTTTTATTCAAAATGATTTTTCAAAATTATATCTTGTTTTCAAAATGATTTCAAAACCTTTCTTTTAAAAGCATCAAAAACATCTATCCTGATTTCAAATACTTTTAGCCTCAAAATCATCTTTAATTTCAAAGTCAAATTACTCCTGATTTTAAACTATCTTTTAAATATAATATATTTAACTTAGATTTAAATATAAAATTATAAGTAAAATTTTGAAAATATTATTCTTTATATTTACTTATGAATTTTAACTATAGTAAGTTTAAAATAGTTTTAATAAATATAAAAGTTATTTTCAAAGAAAATCAAAACAGCAAAAAATCCTTTGGGATGTCGACATGCCGAAGTACCCCATGTCGACATGGTGTCAGTTGGTTTCAAAATTCTAATTTCAAAAGTAGTGTCTATTTTCCATATCTCTTCACGAATGGACATGGTTGTTGTTCTTCTATAAATAGGGGTTAGTTTCAATGAATTTTATATCAGCTTTTCTGGTTTTTCACTCCTCTTCTTCTTCCACTTTTCTTAATACATATTCTTACCATTACTCTGCCGAACTCAACATTGAATCGAACTCGATCATTCATAGTTTGATTCTCTATCACTATCTTAACAAGATCCTCAGTGCTATTCAGAGTTATTGGCTTTTTGTAATCAACTTAGCGAGAAAAGGTGTGATTGTAGCCTTGAAAATCAATCAAGCGAGATAAGGTGTGATTATAGTCTTGGTAAATCAATTGGGTGAACTTGTTGCCCGTAAAATCAAGTGGGTGAACTTGTTGCCCGGAAAATCAAGTATCTCTACCCAGAGGATTATGATTCTGGAGGGTGTACGTCGTAGCCTTGAAATCGAGGGTGTAATTGTAATGATTGCTTTTGAAAGGAAATCCGTACTTGTGTTGTGGGATTGGATGTAGGATAACTCCGAACCAGTACAAAATCCAGTGTGTTCTTTCCTTTACTGGTTTTTATTTTATTCCTGCATCTATGTTTGTTTCTGTGATCATATCTGTGTCTGTATATTGCACTCATCTGTGTCTAAATTAACATAAACTCAAAAGGATTTAGTAATTCTTTATAAACACTATTCACCCCCCTTCCATTGTTAACCCTAGCCTTAAGATCCGTAATCCGCATTTCTAACAGTGCGAAGATGCTATAGGTGTCAAAAATATGCGAAAATCCTTAGAGCTCCACCAAAAGAACTCATACAAATGGTTAGTCCTTGGCTGTTTGCAATATGTGGAATCAATATAATCGGCTCCTTACCAATCTCCAAAGGTGGTGCAAAACACGCAATTATTGCAGTCGATTACTTTAGCAAGTGGGCGGAAGTGGAGCTCTTAGCTACAATCACCACCAAAAAGGTCATTAATTTCGTTGTGCGAAACATCATATGTCGTTTTAACCTCCCGCGAACTATCATTACGGACAATGGAACTCAATTCGAAAGTAAGAAGTTCAAAAATTTTTGTCAAAGTACGGCACTGAGAAAAGGTTTGCAGCAGTTGCTCATCCTAAAGCCAATGGAAGAATAGAAGCCATAAACAAAATAATCAAATCCATATTGAAAAAACATTTAGAGAAGGCTAGAGGCAAGTGGGTGGATGAGCTTTAGACGGCACTCTGGGCTTACAGAACCATCCATAAGTCCACGACTGGACATACTCCATTTACTTTGGCATATGGCATGGAAGCTGCCATACCCGTGGAACTTGAAGTCCCTTCACATCGGGTAACTCATTATGATCCTAAGACGAATCAGGATCTCTTACTGGAATCACTAGACTTTGTTGACGAATAACGTGAAGAAGTTGATTTAAGGGCGACTGCATATAGGCAGCGAGTCGCTCGATATTATAATGAAAAAGTCCAACCGAGAATCTTTGATGTGGGCGATCTCGTTTTGAAGCAAGTTTTTCCGATCCCATCGCATATGAACCCCACATGGGAAGGTCCATACGTCATTGAACAGAAGCTTGGAGAAGGAACCTTCAAGCTAGCAACTGTTGACGGCATGATGCTCCCCAAAGCGTGGAATAGCGAGCACTTGCTCATTATTACACTTAGTTATTTCCTTTGCATTTTAGTAGTAATTGTTTCCATTATGCTTTTCTTTTTTTTGGCATATAATAAGACAATTTAGTTGTTACTATTAGATTATAGATAATAAAGGCTTAAAGCCACTTTTCTATGAACTGTTAATGTTCCATGTACGAAAATTCCTTGGCAAAAAAGTAAATCACATTGTTATGTCCGGCGTATGAACATGAACACAAAATTAAAGGTCAATCAATAAATGACTTAAAAATCTCTAAGTCCCCAGAGTGCGGATTAGAATACTATGAGTCCCCAGAGTGCGGACTAGAGTATAAACGAATTAAAAATCTCTAAGTCCTCAGAGTGTGGACTAGAGTACTCTGAGTATCTAGAGCGCGAACTAGAGTATAAACGACTTAAAAATCTCTATGTCTCCAGAGTGTGGACGAGAGTACTCTGAGTCCCCAGAGTGCGGACTAGAGCATAAACGACTAAAAAATCTCTAAGTCCTCGAAGCGCGGACTAGAGTGCTCTGGGTCCCCGAAGTGCGGGCTAGAGTACAAATGATTTAAAAAATATCTAAGTGCATGGAGCGCGGACAAAAAGTATTCTAAGTCCCCAGAGCATGGACTAGAGGATTTACGATTCCAAAAATTCTCGAGTCATATAGAAGTGAACTGGAGCTTGTGTAACTCATAAGATTTCGAATTTCGACTACACGTTATACAGTAAGATGAACAACGAAAATCATCAAAAGCAAAGATACAAAGTTTTATTCACCGATCCAAAATAAAATTCCACTATAATTTCTCCTGAACTCGAAGCCAAAAGTTTATTTACAATGACTATGAGAATAAATAGAAATAATCACATAATTCAGACTTGTTCGGGTTGAATAAGGCACGATCGGATAGCTACTTTTTTGATTTCTTCTCCTTCCTCGGCTTCTCCGAAGGCTCCTCACCTGAAGTTTTCTCTTGGATGCCATGCTTCCTAATGAGATGGTGCCACAAGAAGGAGGAGGAACTTCCAGTGGCATGGTCCCACCGGGGAAAATGACCTTCAAGGTCCTGTTCAGAGGATCATCCAATTCTACCACTTGGGGCTCAGCCTTAATCTCAGCTTTCTTCTTTCCATCTTCCATGATTTGTTCCTCCATGCTCAGTTTCGAAGTATGTTTGGAGGCGCCCGTGATTTTGAATTTGTCATGTTCTTTTGTAGGTGAGTGGTTCTCGAGTTTGTCCTCATCGAGCGCCCTGATCATTTGAGCACCAGGTTCGGCGCATTCCCAATGTGAGATGCCTCTCCCAATTTCTCTTCCTTCTCCGTGGTGGCATTGCTCCTTGGAGTTGGTTCGGGATCAGAATGGCCTACACGTAGTTATAAAAGACAAATATTATAATACATTGCCCACTAAGAAGCGATGATTATTTGAAATTTAGAAAGAAAGATTAAGTACTAGTTATTGGCTGACTCTCGGTTGTTTTGGGAGTCTCATCCTTTGATAGGGGACAAAATGTGGATATCGAGCCTGGGTTTCTATGGATCATACCCAGCAGGATGTTCAAAACGATTGAGTGGAGAGTGACCGGTTAGCTGAACAGTAGGAAGAACTTGAGATTCAGTCCCGAATGGCTCGTTTCCTTGTAGCACTTCCTTCATGAGAGAATCCTCATCGACCTCCTTGGTACCCAGCACTACTCGTTTGATTTTTATCAAAGTAACCCACGTCTCAGCTAATGATTCAAGATAACCCTCACCCAAAAATGATAGATCTCGATGCATGAGAACCCAAGCATTGTATTCAGCAATAAGTGGGTCAAATAGGCATTTGATTTCTTCTCACCCGGCTTCAGCGGCTGCCTCAAGACGAGTGTCAATTTCTGTTAGTGCCATTCTTTTGCCCTCTTCGTGGGTTGTGTCCTTTAATGCTTCGGCTTTGGAGAGCTCCTTATCAAGCTTTGTTTTTAGGAGTCGTGTAGCAATAATCTCATAGCAATATCATTACGACTTCTCTTAAGTGGCAATTTTTTCTTCCTTCTCCTTGAGGAGTAGCTCCTCCATCTTTGACTCATTGAGCAAGGACATCTTTCTCTTTTGAACGGAGTCTTTTTCTAAGGTTAAAGAGCCACAGCATTGAACCGCCTCATCAATTTCCCTTTTGTGGGTAGCTTACAGACGACTGAATGCCTCGGCTATATCTTTAGCATTTTGTTGGGCAGCTTCGAGTTGAGATTTGTACGAGGAAAGTCTTCATCCTGGGCTTTGATAATGTCTTTATCATGGATTGCTTCAAGTTTCAGGCGATCAATCTCATACTGACATTCCATAGAAACTTCTGAAACTTTTTCTGCAAGTGAACAATTGCATCATGTTGGATGTAGACATCATTGTTGCAAGTGATGGGGCTTTGTTTGACATGCCCTGCAATTGGATGAACGCGGGAAGAAATTTGAACCCATCGAAGCATATCTTTGGAAATGTGGCTTTAAGTTCGGCTAATCTTTCGGCCACTGACGGATCATGTGTATAAATTGGAGGGGTTTGCTTAGCCGAAGCAATAGACTTTTTGTGAGGCTCACAAGATTGCTTTGTGCTGGACGAACCAGAGTGTTGGTCCTGTGGAGCTTCAGATTGAGACCCTTTCTAAGAAGATTTTTCCTTACCGTGCTCTGAGTGAGGGGGAGGATCTTTGGGGTACGAAGAATGGCTATATTTTTTTCTTCGAGAAGATGACGAGTCTCTAGGACGGTAGTCCCTATCGCCGCCATCATCTCTTTCTTAGGGTCTACCAGACCCCAAACCCCACCCGGAATGGTGAAAGATAGAAGATCCGCAGAGGCGGTCGAATCCGTGAGTGCGCCCCATATCACGTGCACAAAAATCAAGTGAAGACGAGTTAGCAAGAATAATATAACGGCCGAATTTTAAGTGCAGGGTGAAGTGTAAGTGTTCGTGTTTGTCCTAGTGATTCCCCTGGACGGACCAATTTCTTTTGCTTTACTTATTAGGGTTGGCTCGCCATGTCGACCAACCAAATCGCCTGCATCGCCTCTCGTGGGTGAATTAAGCCCCATATCTCCTGGGTCGTTAAAACCATAATTTAGCAAGTCATCGGGGATGGTCATGTCTGAAAGGCATTTTAGTAAACCCTCTGGATGTTGGGTAGATGATTTTTTCTTGATCGGGGTGATGTTAACTTTAGAAGTCCCGCCAACTGTTTTCTTCTTCAGTTTATAGGCTAAGCCTTTTTGCCCCTTCAAAGAGGGAAGCGATTTGGTGACATTAGGTACATCGGTTATAGGTGCAATATCATAGCCTAAGTTCTCATCGCTCATTTTTGGCGCCTCGGCCTCCTTTATTTCACCTTCTTCAGATATATCGGGGGTCCTTCCTGTTGAAGGCATCGAAGGCCCAGCTTTCCTTTTACCTTTTTTCAAGGCAGGTCCTGTTGTAGTGGCGTTATGAGGGAGACTTTTTCGACGACCTTCAACAAACAATCCAAATTTTAAAAGCAATTCATAGGAAATGACGGATTTGATTTCCCGATCTCCCATGGGAACTGCTCGAATGGCCTCGACGGCCTCAGAATACCCAATGCTTTCGGGATGTGGGCTGATACTTGTAAAAATTGAAAGAAGTTTAGAGAGAATACGCTTCGTGCCTTAAACAAATATTAGTCCAAAAATGGAACCTAATCTCCTCCAGCCATCTTCTCGCAAAACCAGGGGCGATGTACGTAAAACCATTCCTGCATATATTGGGTGAATTTATTCCTCGCCCCCGCTAGGATCTGACACTTGAAGTATGGCTGAAGGAATATGAAAGATAGACTGTTAGACCATCTTCTGAAAAGATATATATAGCTGATATCACCGGAAGTAGGAAGCCTGAATAGGATGCTCATAAAGAGAATACAAATGCCATAGATGAACGCATGACTATTGGGATGTATCTATGCCGGGTCGATCCCATATACTGTAGCACTTCACGAAGAAAGCAGTTGAAAGGTGGCATGCTATCGATCCAGCACACGAATTTATTACACGCTGTATATCCAACTGGGGGAAGGTGAGGCCGATCTTACCCCAATGGAACAAAAACGTCGTCGAAAGGGATTCTGTGAATTGTACACAACCGATGAAGACCGGCTTCGCCGATTTTTGAAGCTTTTATATCGATAGGATCATCCAGGATGACTGTTCCGTCTATAACATCAACGGCCAGGCCAATAATGGCAGCTGATGGATTGGGGATACCTTGTATAGGAGTCGTCGATGGATTCGAAGTTCCCACTACTTCCTATTGAGAACTTGGCTCTGGTTTATCTGAAACTGTAGTGGAGCTTGATCTTTTAGACATCTTCAACAAGCGTCGAATGTGGGTAGATACCTGTTTGAACTATACTTGAAAGACAATCCATAATAGATATGACGAAAAATATATTTCCCCCCGTGTAGTGTGTGGACTAGTGAAATCATTTGAGCATAAGTGTAAAAGAATTAAAGATTTAAAGACCGATGAAGTGTGATTGAGCATTAAGCTGTCATTTTCGAAGACCGTCATCACTGACCGTCCCTAATAATCTTTCCTATGTTCGGTAGTTTGGGTCTTGAAGTCAGACATTGGCATTGTATGTTAAAGGCTGTTATTTGCTTTTGTTAAGTTGAACTTGCGTCTATAGTCCTTAAAACTATGGAGTCATCAGTCAAAACAGTCCTATATTCTGACATGCTTAAGTCCTTTTCATTTTCCCTTATTCTATGGTTAGGCGTGGAAATATGTGATATTAACACATGTTATGTTTAAGTGGAAATGATCTTGGTTGCCAATTCCAACCCCAAAGACGAAGCCGGTCACCTTTCTGGACCAACATACCGAGCGGCCTGCTAGACTAACAACACCGACCCACTCACTCTCCTCACCGATGCTCTCTCAACACTGCACAGCCTACTGGGGCTACACCGAACCATGCTTGCTTGGTATGGCGAACCCTGCTTGTGGACTCCCATCCTAGGCTGAACGGCACTCTCCTATTCCAGGCTGAACGCCATTCTCTCATTCTAGATCGAACGACACTATAGCATTACTTCCCAGGTAATTTACCAAGCACTAGACATCCACTTGAAATATTGATCCGGAGTTGTTACTTCCTTCGTCGAACGGCTGCAATTCGCTTGCACCGATCCGCTTATTCTTTGATATTTCGACCTATTTTATTACTAAGCCCCTAACGATTCAACATTACCACAGGAGGCTATTGATTGTCCTTCCTCGTTCGTTCGACAAGCAGAGTTCTACGAATTATACACCAGCTAATACGAATCACTAGACTCTCTTCTTCTCCATGTCCTGGACCTCGAAGTCAAGGAAATAGCCGTTCCTTCTGCTACCTTACCCTAGCTCCACCAAAATCGAACTAAATTCCTAATTTACGGAAAATTCCATCTCCAAATCATCCTCCCCTTCACCTGTCCGTACTAATTTCCACCTAAAAACCTACGCGGCTCCTAATTGAGAGAATAAGTCGAGCGAGAGATTCATATCTATATGAAAAGCTTGGGACCTATGTAAACTTTTGGGTTCAGGTCGAGATTCGTTTGGCTTCTATGGCAGCTCGAGTTGCAAAGTGGAAGACCTAGGCTTGAAAGGAAGAGGGATGGAGTGACGGGCGAGGCTTTGGAGGATACAAAGTTATGGGGGTTGTAATAGAAAATTGTAAATAGAACTAAAGGAAAGAAGAGGAGAAGTGTAGGCTTTTATATGAAGAAGAGGAGGCGAATAGGCATTACCCTGTGGAGCCGGTCTGAGTACCATGTTGGGTTGGTGAGTAAACATAACCGAGCAACATCGAGTAGATCGGTTACATGGCTCGGTGTTCGTACGTTGATCCATCCCTTTTAAAAAAAAGAGAAAGAGTGAGAGAAAATGTTACTAAAATAAAAATTATATAAACGTACGCTTGTGATGTATGGAAAGTTTTCCATGTGACGACCTTCGTGAGATCGTATACGCTCGGCTTTTGAAAGTAGGAACTGGTTACTGGTTCAAAGCGTGTCGCGTTGTTTCACAAAACACATTTTGGGGGGCAAATGTTACCCGGCAACTTGGTCTGGCTATGAAGCGAAATTTGCCGAAGTGATAGTTAGTTCTAGACGAGATTCTAGCCAAGAAGAGATTGGAGATATAAGTGTTTACCGCAATCGATATGTTTCTGCATTGATACGTGGCTCGGTCGGGACGGTCCGGAGCACTTGGCTTGATCGAGGCAGTTCCGAACACGTGGCTCCATCAGGACAATTTAGAGCACATGGCTTGGTTGAGGCAGTTCAGAACGCATGGTTCTACCAAGGTAGAAGGTTGTGTGTCGTTCGGTTTAATAGGGCAGCATGTAGGTATCGGCTAAGGTAAAGAGGTCGTGTGCCACTCGGTTAAAGAAAGGTGGCGTTAGGAACTCAATGCATATCGCTCGGTCAGGGATGGAGAACGAGATGGCTCGGCTTGGAAGGATCACTAGTCCCTCGGCCTGGAAGATTAACTCATCACTAGGCTTGGAAGGATCACTCGTCGCTCAGCCTGGAAGGTTGACTCGTCGCTCAGCCTGGGAGGTTGACTCATCGCTCGGCCTAGAGGGGAGGTTCGTCGCTCGATCGAGGGACGATAGCTAAGATAGGTTGGTCAATTGTAGCTCGGCCATATTGGTTCGGCATTTATTGATCGGCTGGGATTCGTTCGGTAAACCTGGACTGGTCAACTCGAGATCACCATATATGGGCCGAGTTGCCTTGGTCTTGAGCCTGCATGGGGCGTCTAGCCTATCTTCGTCTACAAATAGAGGGGCAGGGATGTAGTGAAAAGGGACCTTTTTCGAGAACTCCGAGGACACTCTGCCATTTTTTACACTAGCTTTCTTTCAGTTCAAACTTGTATTCGAGCTATTCGTTTACGGATTGTATTTGTATTCAAGTTTTTGAAGAAAGCAATAAAGATTATACTTATAGTGGACGTAGGCCGTTACCTTGAATCACTATAATCTTGATGTTCTTGTTTCTGAAGTTAGTTTTGTATACATTCCTCTATTATTTTCTTCATTAATCTCTCTACATAATTCTACTCAAGGGTGTTAGCGACAATTTTGGTGCTAACAGTTTCCAAAAAGAAACCACACAATTTTTCCCTTTTCTAACCTATTTTACCCTTTTAATGACTTTCTACACCAAAAATTTACTTCTTTTAAAATTAGGAATTTAATCTGCAACATCTATGACATTTAAACCTAACTGTCATACCAAGCCTTTTTTTAAAAACATCTTTTATAACTTTGAACAATGAAAGCTGGAGTAGACAAAGATATCTTCCATCTTATTATTATCTTACTATTCATGCTATTTTTGCTTTCACCCTTAGTGGAGATATTAATAGCATATGAGGGGACTTCTAAAAGATATATGCAATTGCTACAGCAATCTAAGTGTTTATTTAAAATATATGCATAATTACGACATATCGATGAATCTATTCTTCCTACCATATTCCTGTAGCTCCTTTCTTATTTTATTTCTATCTAGATTATTAATCTTATTTTACATAAATTCTTAATGCTATTTCTATCTTAATTTCTAATACAACCATTAGAATTTTTCCTACCTAAATTGCTTTCAAGTTGCTTTCACTTCTCTAGTAATATATTCCTGCTATCTTAGTTATCAAACATTCTTATCCTTTTCTTCCCTATACCCTATTTGAATCGAGTACCGTTTTTATTTATCCACCTCTTAGAAGGAACTTAAAAATGAAACTTCCAAATTTACAAAAATAGGAAAAATCATCGAGCTAAAACTTTGCCCTATTTTTCATTTATTTCAAAAATAAAAAAAAAACCCTTTATACGAAATCTTTAAAGTAAAACTTTTAACTCAACCGATTTTAAACTAAGAATTTCAAAATTTCCTCATTTTTTCCAAAACAACAACTTTCAAATAAATCCTTTGGAAAACCCACTCAAACATTTTAAGGAATTTTCAAAAATAATTTTGCCAAAATTTTCCACATGGGGTTAGACACAGAAATGGGCTATAATTGTCTTTTCTATTGGAATTTCCTTCTTTCTACTCTTAATCTTCTTTACGATAAATCTGACTGTCTTCTAATGATGATTAATGCAAACCTTCTTGCGGGAACTTCCTCCACCCCTTCATATCTTAATTCTAGATGATTGAAACATATAATTTCTTACTTTCCATTTTTTCTGGATGAAATATGCATCTTCAATTCGAATCATAAGGCAGCCGCTGCCCAACAAATGAGTCAAGTATCACCAGCCTTTGGGATTCTTTTATATGTCGTGCTCATGCACTTCTTGGTCAACACCTTCAGTATGCTTCTTACTCCATGCAGTAATCAAGGTAGGTACATAAAATTACTCTATTTATTAGCACTACTCATAGTTCCCTAGTCCATCCTTTTAGAATGTCGTCGCAATTACTTTTATAGTCGGAATTTATAGAGTTTGATGTATCATATACATAAATACATATATAATTATATATAGAAATACAAATATGTCCTCTTAGCATATCCTAATTCCTATAATCGACTAACATGGCTCCGATACCAAATGTAACAACCCACACATTGATGGGTCTGAATTTTGAATAAATCAAAATCAAAGTCTATTAAGGTATGGATTATTGGTTTTGGTAACCTACAATAGATACAAGCATATTAAAAGCAATAATATAAACTCACGGCAGAATTGAAAAATATAATAGAATAAAAGTAATTATTAAGACTACCTTAAAATCAACATTATTCCTTGGATTTCTTATTGCCTTGTCAGAAATCAGCATGAATAAGAAGACTTCTCCATCTATTGTTACCATCTTACTCTAGTATATATCCTATTAAATCTATCGTGTGGGTTGTAATGAGGTGGTGGGGTTAAAACAATGTTCTGGTGATTGGAAAATTATATATTTTGCACATACCATTAATTTGTACCAAGTGATTTCCATTTAAGTATTATGTCTATTACTGACGTCTAATCTGTTAAGTCCTATGTGTGCATATGATATGCTTAACCTCCTCCGAGGTATAACTATTTATATGTATACACCTATATTCATATATCTAAACGATGTACTACCCAAAAAACCCTGGCCACTTAATAGTTCTTAAATATGTAGGAGGCATACACAACAATCATTTACTACCTCGATTCCCAAAGCAGGCCCTCCATAACGTAAACGCTAGCTGATCGGTTCTGGCTATAGAGATTGATGACCCCTATATACGGCTATATAATTTATAATCTAATTGTTGTTCTATTAACTTATCTCAAAGACTCATCTAAGGGTTAACTAGCCCACCACCACTCCATATGTAAACCCTATTCCATCCCTTCAACCACTTATTAGCCCAAGACACCTTTTTTCACTACCAGTTTTTTCCTCGCACCATTATGGTCTCAACTCTCAAGAGACCACTTGGCAAGACCGAAAAGAGTAGAAGGTTTCGCCGCTTTTGGGCTAGAAGAGCTATTCGTCACGGTAGGATTTGCACCGATCCTCTACTTCGAGACTTTTGAAAGGAAATGTTACCCATGCTGCTTCTGTCTTTTCGATATCATGTTGGTGTAGAATTTCGATGGAGGCAATAGTTTGATTCGTTCGAAGGTGAAGGGTGTCTTGACTGAGCTAATTAATGATGATCTCGTCGAGAATTTAGAGGCCTCCATGAAGGACGCGGACTTGGATGATTCTGAAATGACCGACTCAATGATTTTGCAGTAGAACTTTTTCCCAAAATATCGGTGTTTGGAAGATGGATAATCTACATCTGACTATCCTTCTGATTATGTGCATCATTCGACACAACGTCATCCCTAAAACGGGAAAGTTACAATTGGATATATCCTATGGTGCGGAAGACCACCTATGCTAGTATCGACGGCATCGCCATCAAGTGGACCCACACCCATTTGATTCGCTTTGTCGATCAAGGATTAGAACTCCACAGAGTCACTTTCTGTATTTTCACCTATACATCTTTGTCTTTAGGTAATACGAGTGAAACTCCATGGAGAGGCAGTGTGGTAGAAGGTTTTTTTTGCCATCATTAGATCCTTCCTCGAAAGATGGTAATTCCTAAGTCGTCAGTAGCACCAGCAGTGCCAGCGCACGAGATTGGGTGTATTGTCGCGGTGCTAGACCATTCAAGGGTCGCAGCAATGGATCGAGCTTCAACCACGGAGCAAGGCATCTCATAGGCTACAGGCATTCTTTTAAGATTTATGGTGTTGTTGTCTTTTCCCTTCCAATATTTGTCCTTTTCTTTTAGGTTGTTTGGGTTGTAACTATTAATCGTCTCTTGTAAAAGGCATACACATATTATGAGTTTCTATTTGTTTACCGCTTATTATTTCTGGATATGCAAACACTCCTACATATGTATAGTAAAGAAGAAGTATAAATATGGGAACCTCGTAATGACAAGTGACTAACAGTAAATGCAATATAAGACTGAAAGTTTAGAATAGTTGGAAAATTTTAGTGAAGGACATGATAACGCTATTTTGGTATCTCGGATTATTGCTCATATTACTTAAAAGCTAAAAAAATTGAATAATAGATGCGTTGACATTTTTCTTTATGTAAAATGTCAAGTTTTGTGGGTAAAGGTTAGTTGTAGATTTTAGGATTTGGTTCATGCATTTAACGCATAACCGACTTCCAGCTACACTGAAACTGTGGCTTGGTTTATCAAAAAATATGAGAAGGAAAATATTTCGAAAAGTTCCCCATGATTTGAAAAGTTATATTTTGAAAAAAAAAAATTTAGATTTTAGTTATTTTTTACTCTTAAATTATTTTTAAGTTTTGTTCAAAATTTTATTAAAGGAAAAATGCCCACCTAATTATTTTGGAATCTTATTTTGGCGTATGAATTTGAAAAGTGTGAATGGTTTTTGTGAAGTATTTGATTTTGAAGACCATATTTGAGGCATAGGAAAGAAAGATAGAGTTAAAATTTATGAATCTAACAGTATGTTAGGATCGATGATGCGATAAATGCAAACGATAACAAGAGAAAACTGTTTTAGCTTTATAATTTCAATTTTCATACCTTATTGACTACGTGCGCGAGTCTATTTTTAGACTAATACCACTTTAAAGCTTGAAATAAGCTTCCTTATGTGTTTTGTATGTGGAAAATTTGAAGTAATCCAAGACAATGGGGAAAATTTCCACTGTACCACAGGAATAGAAAGATTATAGAGTGGTAAGAATGTTAAATTCTCCACCTAAATTCCTTTTTTGGGCATAGGAGTAAAGTTTAGAAAGCAATTTTTCGATGCATTAAATTATTGGAAGGTAGGGAGTGGTGCAAAATTAGTTGCTTCATACTTCCATTCCTAGGATTATGGGGTTTTGGTTGAAAAGATTTTTCAAAAGCTGCATATATGTAGAACTACCAGCATATATATATAGGTTGTTTGCATCATATTTCCAAAAATGTTTTCAAAAGAAATGCATTCATATAGTAGGATCTAATTAGAATCATTCTGCATGCATATTTTCTATGTGGTGAAGTAGTAACACATTATGCACCTGTGCACGTTTGGTTGCAAAATTGGTTGTACACTAATTAATTGTGTAGTTTATGGAAATTAAGAGCTAAAATAATGAATTAGTCATTGATGAAATTTTGAGGATGAAATTCTTCTTAAGTAAGGAAGAATGTAACACCTTGTAATTTGGTGTTAGTTATTTAATAAGTTAGTTAATTAATTATTTAGGCTCCAAAAATGGAATTTGTGAAAACGATAGAATTTAACCACATTGCACTGTTGCATTTGTGGCAAACTCTAAGCAACTTTTATATTTAGAGTTTTGCGATTGGAGTCCAAATGAAGAAGTTACGGACGAAAAATAAATTCAGAATGAAAATAATTCAAATATAATAAATTAATGTTCATATATTAATTATATAGACCTCACAGGTCGACCCGCATGATGGAGCGGTCGAATGGGGACGGTTGACCACTGGGAAGGGGGCAGTCGACCTCTTCATGTTGGCATATAGGGTTATCCTAGACCAAAAAGCCCGGATTTAATATATTTCGGTCTAACGGTTCCGGTTGATTCTAGCGCTTATAAATTCAGGCTTAACCCCTCTTCTGCTCTCATATTTTTCTAGAGGCAGTAACGAAGCTCTGCCATTTCTTATTCTCCACTTTCTTTCTAAATTATAAAAATAAAATATTTATATATATATTCATACAGATTGGAGAAGAATAGAAATCTAATAAAAAGGAAAAGAAATCAACTATACTTGTATTTAAGGTAATTTATATACTTATATTTGTATCTACTTTCTCTTCCAACACCAAATCTCCTCCCAGATGTTAATGTATGTGTATACCCTTTTATGTATATTTCTTGGATTAAAGAGGATTTGAAGATGAATTTAAGGTTCTACTTTAGATCTAGAGATTTGGATTGCTTTTAAAAGGTGGGTGAGAAATTTTATATATTGTTTACAATTTGAAATCTATTACGTTGTCACATGTTTTATTTTTATCCTAAATCAATTTTATTTGTGAATTTTAGGTTTAAATTAGTATAGGAAGCTACTGCCTACATATTCTTGTCATAGATTTAATTTGAAATATGTTTATGCCTAGATCAGAAAATCAGTCTTAAAGATTTTAGAATTTCAATGTTGTATATTTTATTCCAGATCTGTACTTAGGTGTAAAATAGGGTTTTTGGATTATTGCCTAAATTTTTGCTAAGCTGTAGATTTTTCATAGTTTAATTTGCCGGAAGAACATCCATTTGATTTTTATGAATTTGCTTACTTTTTCCACTTTTCATTCAAAAAGGCGACGTTAGATTTAACAAGAATAAAATAAAAAGGGAATAGATGTGTAAAGTATAGATTCTATAGTTTACACTGTTTATTCTAAACAAGAAGAAATTATTCATTCCTTGTAATATCAAATGCTGTAAATCTTTCCTTTTGTGTTCAAATCAATTTATGGAAATCATAGTGAAAAATCTTCCTAAGAAATCTGATTCCAGCAAATTAAATATGGAAAGCATATTCTAGTAAAATATTTACGATATTTGGATGGGAATAAGTTGTTTCATTAGGTAGTTTATACGTATTTATTGCGTTGATAAAGAACAACGGCGTTTATTCGTGCATTATTTATGAGTAACGTTCGTTGTTATTATTATATTTAGAGAAGCGAATATGTAGAATTAAGAAATGTAGTAACACCTATTAATGGGCAAAAAATTAGTAATTTCCATTAATTAATAGGAAATAAGTTTTTAACCCCAATTAATAGGCAATTAATAAGAAATAATGGATAGCATTAGATTAGGAGTTATAATTGAGTTAGTATGGAAATTAAAGACCGTAACTCCAATTAATGGGAAGTCAATGGAAATGAGTTAGGAGTTACAATTAATAGGGATAAGTGAATTAATGGAACTGATAAAAATGGAATATATATATAAAGGTTACTAATTTTAAATTAGTAATCACACATAAATGTCTTAGGAAATTCCCGTTAGGATTTTATGGACAAACTGACATTTATAAGCTTTAAAAGGGGATTTATGAGTAAATAAGCATTTAAGGTGAATCATAATGCCTTAAATAAAAAAGGAATTAGTAACTAGGTCCAATATCAACCTAAGATAACATAAGTAAAGACTTAGGATAGTGAATTGGACTTAGTAGGTTAGTGATGCGAGGTTAGTAGAGTCACTCGACGGAAGACTGCCCTTCACATTAAAGCTACCAACAGGCAGATGCACTTACTACTGATGTGAGATATCAGTAATCCTAGGACCTATGACGATATGAGAGATTGGACTTGCTTTAGGGTCAGAGGCATTAAGTGGTTGTTTAAGGGCCCACCTCTTTCCCAATTAAAAAGTATTAAATGGTCCAAATTTGGAATTAGGAGCAATGAGGGATATCTCCAAAGGGGTTCGCTTCTTGTTTGAGGTATTAAATGGTTGTAGGGTCCACCTCTCTCCTAAAAGGAAATATTAAGTAACCTAGTGAGGTTCCTTATAAATAAGGATATCTCTAAAAAGGTTTACTTCAGTATTGAGGTATTAAGAAGCTATTGTAGGGCATGCCTCCCTACCGAAAGAAGTAACCTAAAGGGATTCCATATTTATAATTAAGAGTGATAGTGGATATCTCAGAAAGGGTTCGCTTTAGGTTGAGGTATTAGTGACTATTCTAAGGGTTCGCCTCTCTTTTATAAAATAAGTAATAAGTAACCTAGTGAGATTCCAAGCGATGTCGGTTAGATTACCATGAGGAGTCCACCTTGGGGTTAGGTATTAAATGACAAAGGCATACCTATAAATAGGTGTTAAATGGTCAGGGTTCCCCCTAGTCCTTATTTATGAGGTATTAAGTAGCTTGGGTACAATCTCTCACATTGCTAAGGCCGTACTAACTACAGCACCAGCAAGGAGTCTGCTTGGAAGATAGGTATTAAGTGATGTAGGACCTGCCTAAAATATAAGTATTAAATGGTTAGAAGTCCATTCTAAAGGTATTAAGTGGCTTGGGTACAGTCTCTTATATGGCTATGATTTTATTGGTGACAGACGTGGTAATAGTTGGACATTAAATGTCGAAAGCCTCGAATAGTGGTTAGAGTTCTTTGTAGCTAGGACCCACCGACCATTTATAACGTTGTTGATAACCATCTTGGAAATAGGTCTTAAATGATGAGATCTACGTTGATTAAGATCTTAAATGGCAGAGTCTGCCTATTTCTCTTTTAAAAGTTTTATGTGGTGATTATAGAAGCCTGCTTCATATTTAAAAGTATTAAGTGGCAAATGGGTTTGAAATTATTGGGTGGTTGTTATGGCTTCGTCCATATTTTGTACCTTGGAAAGGGGTAAGTAAGTAACTGTGTATGTAATGCAAGGTTAGATTAGGACTTCTAAATTTAATGGACATAACTATTAAATGGAAACCAATCGGTATAAATTTATGTTATGGACGTTTATATAATTTTCAGTCACTAGAATGTTGTTTTGATCGTCTTCTCATTATAACCTAGAAGATAGATTTAGGGGAAGAGGTCGCTGGAGCTGGATGTGTTAAGTTGTTAGAGGAGTCTTCTTTTCTCTCATACTCAATGCTCATGTAACAACCTGTTATCCAAGGAATACCTTTAATTTCAAGGTAGTAATCATAATTAGTATTCTTATCATATTATTATTTCCGCTATGGGTTTAGATTTTTATCAATCTCTGATAATGCTCATGTTGATTTGCAGGTACCAAATCTAAAGATTTGTGCTTTGATGGACTTAGCTTTTGATTTTTCTCAAATTTAAGCCCATTGAGGTGTGGGTTGTTACAAAAAATAAATACATAAAATAGTCATTATAGAAAATTTTATGGAAAACATGGTCTCAAAATTTGTACAGTCATAAATCCAAAGTTTACAAATAACAACATAAAGTCTAATAAGTCCTAAAATATGATGGACGGTTACATGAAGAGTAATAAAGAGAAATAAGAAATACCACATTAGGCTTGCCTCTCCACATACAAGATCTGGGCCAATCACCTGCTCCATATCCTCCTATGGTAGGGAAAAAGGAAAGGACCGGGTCAGACAAAGTTTGGAGAATGCATTGCATCATTAGTATATGGTGGTCATATGCAATTGACTTCATTCATAACCTATGTGACCTAGGGTGTCATACTTGTTTTTATGAACTACTTACTTAGGACGGTTTTATTATTCTAAGGTATATAGCTCTAAATACATCTACACCCAAATATCTTGCGAAAGTTTACACTTAGGGTCTAACAACTAATCGAACATCAAATCAATGATGGATTGGATTAATAACCACTTGGACTACTTCTTACATAGGATCACATACAATATCACCATTGGGACTGCATCACCTAAAGTACGGCTACAACATATCAAACTCATGCATTGAGAGAAGCACTCAATTCTAGCTCTTGCCAAAGACAACTTAGTGTCCACTACATTCGTGTCCAACCTCAATGGTAAAGTCACATCTTACACCGCCATGGGCATGCAATAATAATGTCACGTCCTAAATGCTATATGCATCGATGAACCTCCTATTAGTTCCATGATATGCACCTTTCCAGGCATCCACTAATAGTTTTGCACATCCGTCGAGGAACATCCTGTGAGTGCCACTTATGATCGAACCGCCTTATGTCAAATACCAAATTAGCTGAATAAATAGTATTTAAGCCCAATTGCCCGCATAGACATCTATCTTGTTCCATACATTCCTAAGTCAAGAATTAAGGAACTATTTTCCCTACTAATATACCATTATATATATATACACACACACAAAAAAAAAACTTGGACCAGGTAACAGTTGAAATTTGATGACCGGTCGACCGCCGGCTACTATAGCGGTCGATCGGCTCTAGTAAGTCTGCCGACCAATCGATTTAATTAGTGTAAACTACAGATTTGTTTTGATTTGTTCGATTGATAATTAAACATACTTTTACTATACATTTTCAATGGTGAACCCTATTTCGTTAAATCCACAATTTCAATAATGCCCGGTTTTAGTTTTTTAACCATTTCATAATTACATAGGTGTATCTCTATCTCAATTTAGCTCAGGGTGAAATCAATAGGTATCAATATAAATACATGAAATTCTATATTTAATTCAAAGTTTGAACAAACTGGGTGTATTCATATTAAATTCAATCAAAATCAACTCATATCCTAAGTTTTACTTTAATTAAATTTATATCAAATTGGAGTCATATTCATATCGTTTAGATTTCTATCCAACTTCTAATTAGTTGCAATTTCTTAAATAAACAATATCTTAGGTTTAACTAGATAAATTTTAAATCAAACAGGTGTATAATTAAACTCAATTACATATAAATCAAAATAGTTAATAACGAAATCACTTACCTCTTAAGTGCTTTCTTCCTTTTATCAACTTAGTCCACCTCTTCTTGGATTTGATTAAACCCTGTTTATCTCATCTTTCTTTGATTTATCTTTTAAATTTCAAAATTTTTTGGAAGAGACAAAGAGTTCGGAGCATAGAGGATAGATTAGGGTTCTTATTGTCAGGTTAATGTTCTATTTAAAGATGCTTGAATAGAGCTGAACCATTAGATTTACTTATATAAAATCCAGGTCGTTTGACCTAGGCTAACTCTAGCCGATGACGTAAGATAGATCAACCAATGGGTTTAGGGTATTTGACCGCCCAGGGATCAATCGGTCCCAAGCACGGTGTCGACGGGTTAAAGTTGCATATTTTATAATTTCTTACTATATATTTATATTTTAATTATTTTCGATTCTGAATTTTTAAACTTTAATAACTTTTTTATATGATCTCTGGTTACAAAACTTTTTACATGAAAATTCTCCAGAAAACGCTACAAATGTAATGGCTCAAAGTTCGTAGCCAAATTCCGATTTTTGTAGAAATTCCATTTTTACCCTTATTATATTCGAATTAATTTCTTTTATTAAGTTTTTGATTAATTTTACATGGTGTAATAATAATACATTATATCAAGTATATAATAGAATGAAAATAGCTTTTACTTCGAACAAGATCGGTTATCGAATTAGTTATATGCGAAAAATTACATAATTTATCATTAGGCATAAACCCTAACTCTATCAGGTATTGTGCCCATGGACATCATGAAATCAATAATACTTCCCTGAGCACCTTTCTTGTTCAGTTGCCTGCCTTCGAGGCAATTTCCTATAATTTTCAGTTCTTTGCGTAGCAAGGTAAATATTTTCAACAGATTTGTTTAATGGGTATAATTTTTGGGTTTCATATATCTCGAATGGTTCTTGAAGTCTAGATTATATCCACTAGAACCTTGACTCCTTCTTTTTTTTATGGTTATTATTGTTTCTAACATTAATAGCAATGTTCTCGGTGCCCTCGCCGATTTTCTTAAATGTGGCGATGCTTTGCACTACATAATACGATATTCTATCACTAATCATTCCAATGGCTAGGTCTGCCTCTTTCAAGCATAGATACTGAGATGCTTTTCGATAGAAGTCTTCCATGGCAAGAGGCTGCTTTCTTAAGCCATTTACCAAAGTTTGTATTAGGGTGGACTCCTCAAATCAATGCCATCAGAACTATCTTCTTTTGGATTGCTGACTTCAGTTACAAGAAAATCTTTTAGAGTCTCTCTCGACCTCTGATAGATGTTTGACAAGGACATTACATCCTTTGGTTAAACCATGTGGAGTCTGAACTACATAAATTTTCTTGCTAATTGGTCAAAGGAAGATATAAACCTCGGTGCAAGCCGAGTGAACCACACCTTGGCCACCAATCAAGGAATATGGGGAAACATCTACATCTTACCACGTCAGTAGCTTTGGTACTATCCATATGCCACTCATATTTCAAAGGATTCTACATTAAATCTATCATTTCATTATAAGTTGGCATCATTAGTGTTTGCACCAAAATTGGTCACAACACTCTTCGGGAGTCGTTGAAGAGATAACAATCAATAGTATGAACTGAATATGAATATTATCTAACAAAAACTCCAATCAACAGTAGAGAAAATGCGTAGACAAGCGATTTATAGTGGTTCGGCGTGTCGCCTACGTCCACTGTGAAGTTTTTTGATGTTTTATTGATTCTCTTTCAATGATTACAAGTTGTTACAGCGGTCCACAGCAAGTTACAACTGGAAATTCGAAATCAACAATAGAATTATGATGTAGGATGCAGGATGATGGAGATCTTGATCCGGCAGAGTCTCGGCGTCTCAGAGTCAGAAGATCCTTTTTCTGTTGGCCCTGGGGCTCTATTTATAGGTGTAGGCTGCTGGTATCTCGCTGAAAACTCGGGAGACCACTTCTGGCACGTGAGGGGGCCCACGCGTACGGCCTCGGGAAGTTTGGGCCCACTTTGGCATCGGTTCGAACTCCATTCGAACCGATCAAGAATTCATCCAATCGAGGTGAAATTTGGCGTGGACATTCTTCAACATGTATGCAAACATCTGTGAAAGTTTCATTGCATTTGGATCAGTAGGCTAGGAGATATGTTGGGTTCGAAATAGACATCACGGCAGGGCTGTTTGATTCGAACCCATGGTCTCGAAACGATGGTTTCGAACCCAGTGTGGCACGCGACTTCGTGGTGACGTGGAGCGCAAGTTTCGAATCGATCCGGACTTCTCTCCGTGTTGACCGCTTCGACTCCATGTATCTCGGCTATTTCGAACCGATGGAAGACACGTGGGTTGACCCAGTGGGTTCGAACAAGGCAACGCAGGATGGGTTCGAACATGGCTCCGTGATGGTTTCGAACGTGGCTTCTGCGATGGATTCGAAGATGGCACTGTGATGGGTTCGAACGTAACATGTCGATGGGTTCGAAGCATGCTTGTCTGGTGGTTTCGAAGTTAGGTCGTGGAACATGGATTCGAAACAGCTACTCTCTGATAGATTCGAAGTCCATTGTTATGGACTTGGTAGGTATGGACCTGATGGTTTCGAAGCCGAGGCATCGCGGGGGTTTCGAAGATGATGGTTTCGAACAGGAGCGCTCCGATGGATTCGAAGTTGAGGGATTCGAAGGTGATGGTTTCGAAACGTTGACAAATGATGGGTTCGAAACCCGGGCTTTCCCCTTCAAATTGAATTGATCATAACTCGAGCGTATGAACTCGGATTGCCTTGAAATTTGAAATGCTGACTCCTGTAGTCTTTCTTGCCGTGTCCTATCAATTGTGGCTCATTCTGGACTCGGATAAAATTCAGTGATATCCATGGCTAAAGGAAGTACGATCAACCTCTGCGGCGAACTGTCCTTCGTTTTCGATCAATCTTTTGGTATCGCGGCTTTGCCAAAAAGCGGGATAACATTTTGCCCCCCAAAGTACGTCTTGTGGGAACATGACGTGCTTTGAATAGCTGCCATTTCTCTCTGAACAATCATTGTTCTCTTTTTTGTTGAAACTCGTATGCTGTACTGCTGTAACCCTGCGTTGATATGATTGACTGCTGTATAATAGTGCTTAGCCGTTGGCTGTCGCATTTGTAACAGGATGAGTGTTTGATCCCTGTGAATACTCAAAATCGAATGTTAGTCCGACATGTATGCACATATGTTAATTTGGACCTTGTTAACGTCGTGCGTCCACGAGTCGTTATCAGTTAGGTTTGCTGCGGAATTTCGTATCGATTCTCTCCTGAACCGATTTTGAAATTTGACTTTGAAACAACGCTTGATGGTTGTTTTGAAAAGTTTCTTCGTATCGATCCTCTCCTGAACCGATATTGAAGGTTGAAGAAAATGAATTTGTATTGCGCAAGCGTAATGTTTCGAACCGATGTACTTGAGCATCAATGGTTTCGAAATTCAAACTTGTATGGATGCAATATGTCCGTGTAAGGATGGGTCGTGTGAAAATGAGATTTCGAGTCGATGCGTTGGAGCATGGATGGATTCGAAATTGATATTCGACCCAACGGAGTACACTCGTGTCATGATGGGTTCGAAGTTGACTTTCGAACCGATGTTAAGAGATGGAGTATGCTTTGTACTACGATGGGTTCGAAATTCTCATTCGAACTGATGTTAAAGGATGGTTTCGAACTAGCAGTTCGTTTCGATGGGTTCGAAAATGATCTTCGAACCGATGATTTGGATGGGTACGAAACTTCGGTTCTTGGCAGTTGTTCGCGTGCTTCACACGATGGAGTCTCAGGCATTTGGGTTCGAAAGTTGGTTTCGAAACGATTTTGCCTTTTGACCTAATGTACTCGGTCAATTCTCACCGGAACTCGAATCGTCCCGGTCACTTTCTACCCACCATATAAATAGCAGTGGTCCAGCCTCATTTTCACTTTTTACTTTTACTTGCTCTCTGCATCGTCTCGAAGCTTCAAAAGAGAAAAACACTGCGTCGTGTTTTCGAATCCATCAAGATCTAAGACCTAAATCTTCTTGAACCAACTGATCGAACTAGGTAACTAGCCTTGGATTCAAGTGACGATGCTATTTCGAATCCACTTCTCTCTTCATCGATTGCATAACCTAGAGTTTGGCAAAACCAGATCTGGTTTAGGAAGGATTCGAACCGATGTGTGGATTCGAGTTCGAACCGATGACGGTGGTGTGTTTTCATTGGATTTCGAATCGATCCTTGGAATGTCCTTGTTGAGATGCGCAGTTCGCACCGATTGGGGGATTCGAGGGATCCATTCGAATCGATGGATTCGAACCCATAGGTTATCGGTTCGAAGTCGACAACTTCGTATCGATACGAAGTGGATCGGTTCGAACGCGACCGATGCCAAGTTTAAGGAATTCGGTATCGGTTCGAACTTGTCATTTGGCTATCGGTTCGAAGCGCGTCTAACTGTATGGTTTCGAAGTGATGTCAGGATGGTTTCGAGCGCATGGGTTCGAAGCAATGACATGATGGTTTCGAACGCGTGGGTTCGAAAGGAGTTTGGACGGGTTCGAACGAAGAGGTGTTTGATTGGGTTCGAACGAAGCCTCTGTGATGGTTTCGAACCCTGTGTGATGGACTCCAAAATTTGAAAATTTTCAAGCATAACTCCGACGAGCTTCATCCCTGCATATCTGGACTTGAATATTGAACTGCATATTTGATTGCCTTTTGAAGCTCGTCGATGGAACTATAACAACTTCTATTTGAATTGACTTCCATCATATAAACGATTTAGTGATGACGGTCAGCGATGACGGTCATTACAGCTGAACTTTGTAGCTTTGTCGTTTGAATGTTCACTTTAATTCTGCAACATTCGTTCAAGTAATGCATGGCACGGTACCACACACATTCATACACTTTACACTGGGGAACACACGGGTTCTTTGTCGTCTAACGATGGTTTCTCATGAGTTAGTTAGTTATGGAATCTTCAAGTTCACAGCAGCAAGAGATTCAAGGTACAGCCCCTCCGAGGCTAGAAGTTCCGGATATAGATCCTGAGATCATCGGTCCGGCTCCGGACGAACTTCCTGATGCGTCGTTCATTGCCAATCCATCAGATTCCGTTCCATCGAATATCTCTGAAGACATGTTGGGAAGAATTTGTTTGAGGCACGGCTTGTCATTGGACGATGTGTTACTGCCGGGGCCGAATGATAGACCACATAATCCGCCAGAAGGGTATACAGCATTTAATCGCCACGCGTGTGCGGCCGGGACACTTCCCCCGTTCAACGAGTATATAAGAGAAGTATTGTCATTTTTGAGGATCGCCCCATCTCAGTTGCATCCGAACGGATATGCGTCGATCAATAGCTTGTTCATTGCATTTATGGAATGTCTCCATCGACCGCCGCTTCCAATCGAAATTAGATACTTGTTCAACTTCAAAACTCGTGGTGATTATCCTTCTTTCACATTTCTGGAGGCGGTGAGAAATTGTCAAGTGGTCACCGGATCCTGGACAAGGCTGAGTTACTATAGGACAGAATGGTTCTATGTCAGATGTCCTCCAGGATTTGCTCGACGATGGTTATTCAGACGTGAGTATAACCGAGTTTTCAAATATTTACTACGACAATTGCAGCCGAAGTGAGACTTATATTAATTTTTTCTTTTTACAGCAACGATCCCGAGACCCGAAGGTGAAGAGTTTAAGGAGATGGTGCGAATACTTCGAGAAGTCCCGAGCGAAGATAGGGACATCGAGTTGCTTTTGACCGATAGGAATCTCCGGACCTTTGGGCTGATTGAACGAGGACAGAGTATAAGGTTTGAGGTGGCACAAAGGATCGTTCCTAAGAAACGAGTCAAACATAAGAAGCCCGAAGTTGTCATAGCCGAGGAGGCTGATTCTGAAAGAACTAATACTGACGACGAGCCGCTGATCGAGCCTACAGATGTAGCTTCGGATGTCGCGGAGCGGAGAAAAGGCAAGGCTGCCATGGTTAAGTCAACTAAGCGGGGGAGACGGAAATCGGTTGTCATTGCCCGGCCCTCCTCCGGAGTTAGAATCTCTGAGATGTCTCCTCCGCGTACCGAAAGTCTCTACGAAGGGCTTGCCGACCTTCCAATCCCGGAAGATGTGTCTTTTCAACATGATGCCGGGTTGGAGGAGTTCCATCGTAACCTAGAATTGAGCGAGCCTCTTATTACTAGCGAGGTCGACATTTCTGGTTGGTCGGGGGGAAATGCATATTCATACACATTTCACGACACTGCATAAACTTTGACTGTAAATTATCTGTTTCGGAGGGTGATTGATTCGATTTTATTTTGCTTTGCAGATACTATGTCTAAACGAGGCTCAATGCTTGGTAGTCTTCGACATGCTCGCAAGTCTTCTTATTATGATTCGCGCAGGCGAGAGGGAGATAGAGATTATGATCAGGGACGCCCTGGATACTATGACCAAGGACGTTCCGGATATTCTAGTCATGATAGATACGATTCGGACAAGGGCCACAGGCGTCGATCGCGATCGCGTACCCCTCCTCCTTCCAGAGGTCCCGTACAACATCCCGTTCATGTTCCTCGTGACTCTTCTCGACATGCGCCAGTTTCTCAAGCTTCTAGATCTGAGGTGACGGCACCGATGGCTGCGGAGGAACCTCCTACTGAAATCATGGGGGAAGGAGCAATCAGGCTCGCGCAGTTGAAAAGGGAGTTCCCGAATATATGCTTCGACAACTACGTATTCCCACCGAACTTGAAAAGAATCCCACAGGAGGCCGAGCAGTGGGCGCTTGATTATGTACACGATTTTTACGCACAGTACAAAGTGTGGTATAGAGCGGCCGAAAAAGCATCGGCCTTGGCCTTCGAAAGAGCAGCCACCATTGAAAGATTGCAAGCCGAGTTAGCACAAAAAGATCGCATCATTCAAGTGCTGAATACTGAGGCTGAATCATCCCGTAAATCTGAAATAGAGGCCACTAAAAAAGCCGATGAAGCCCAGGCAATCATGGATAGGATGAAACGCGAACACTACGCCACGGTTGAGGACATGGGTCATCGAAACACATTGGTTACTGCAGAGAGGGACGCTGCCCTGAAGGAGTTGAATGAGCTTAAGTCAAAATTTGCTGAAATTGCCAAGGAAAGGGATGATGCGAATAGCGCAGCTCAGGAGGCGTGCGAACAAGCTGTGATTCTTCGCACCGAAAGGGATGCTGCGGTGGCGAAAGTTCAAGCGGTCGAGACAGAGGTGGAGGAGAAAGTTCAACGAGCAGAGGCCAGGCTAGAGGCCGATATCGAAGATCTGCTTATAACTTATAACGCCAACGTGTTAAAACACCGAAATTTAGCCTGGCTTCAAGATTATCCCGTTCACCTTCGCAGCGCTTGGGAGCGATTGGTCGAGGAAGAGGGGGAAACGCACCCGGGCGAATCGGTTGACCGATTCGAGCTTGAGAACCGGTTATTAACTGAGGATGAAAAGAAGGTCCTTCACGATGCTATCATTGCTCATGAGAAGGAGATGGTGGGTGGTCGTTCCCTGGAAGTTGGAGAGGGATCGGGCGTTGAGCACCATGCGGATGTCACTGAAGTCACCACATCGCCTTCGTCCGTGTCTGCGTCTGCGGTCAGCTTGCCACCTGTTCCTGCTTACGACCCGGAGCGGCCGCATTTGTCTCCGATCCATGAGCACACTTCCGAGGTCGTTCAACCGTCTGCGAGTCAAACTGGAGAAGGTATTTCGAAATTATCTCAAGTGTTCTCTAAATAAAGAGTTTGTTTTGAAGAAGTTACTAATAACTTATTGTTTTTCCTAGTGACGGAGGTTGCGCCGACAGTCACGGCTCAAGAATCAAGCCAAAAGGTTAAGGCCATCGCCACCGAGACCACTGCTGTAACTGCGGTATCGATCGAGGCGGCACAGGGGAGCGGGTTATCTCTCGAGGAACAGATGGTGAGCGAGCTGCTCGGTGAGCAGGGCGGTTTCTCTACGGACTTACAGTTTATCATCGTTAGTGATCCCCTGCCGACCTCAAGTTCTTCGACGCAAGCTGCGGATGCCCCCAGCCAAGCCCAAGCGACTCGAGAAGAGGAAATTTTGGCTGAAATCAGCGCTGAAATAGAAGCTGCGGGGCACAGTGGTAGCGCCGGTGGCAGCGCGACGGCGCATAGCTCAACACCTGCTAGGATAGTACCATCGGGTGGCACTATCTCAATTTCCGTCACAGACCCAGTCCCCCCTACTCCTCCGGCGGGAAGCCTCCCTGTAGATTCGAGCTCTGAGGAGGACATCGATATCATGCCCCCAGCCGAAGAGTCACCGCCGAAGAGGAGGCACTCAAAAAGAATTTCTGTCGCTAGTGATTCTGATAATGATGAACCACTAATAAGGAAGACGAAAAAGAGGAAGAAGTAGATCGGCTTTACAAGTAGATGTTTTGGTGAATAAGTACTTGTTTTTGTTTTTTTATTAGTAAGCCGTGTATAGATGCAGGTTCGGCTCCTGCTAGTAGGGATTGTTTTTGGGAAAACTTTTTCATATGTAAGCCCTCATTTTTGGTTAGTTGAAACAAACTTTAGTTTCTTTGTTTCAACTCTTGCTTTATTTGTGCTTAAGTACTTGCAATGCCTTGTTTTCGGTCCGGTGTACTTGTGGTGTTTTTACCGTTTAAGTGGAGTTCGTTTTTATTTCCCAAGTCTGAAGATCTTGGTCACACGTCATGATTGATGAATGATTTGAACTTCGGACGTTGTATCACTTCGGTGAGTGGTTGACACTTAGCTTTCGTGCCCCCCAGTCTTGGGGAACAACACTTGTATTTTTGGCAGCCGGTTGCACTTGTTGCAAATCTTAAGTACACGTCCGCCGTCCGGGGACTTAGAGTAATTTGAGATCGATAACCTGGTTTGCATTCCATGAGTTCAAGTGTTATTGATACTTGTAACATGGTTCACGCTCCGGGAACTTGGGGATGGTGTTCACATTCCAACTTGCACTCCACTAACTCGGAGTTAGTATTAACGATTTAGTTCGCACTATGGGAACTTTGACTTGGTGTTGGTGCTCCAACTCACGCGCCGGGAGCTTGGATAAAACATGTAAGTTTGGGTTCGTACTTCAGGAACCCGGAATTGACATTTATACCCCAACTCGCACTTCGGGAATATGGAGTTTGCACGGATGCTTCGGTTCGCGCTCCGGGAACCCGTAGCTTATGTTCATACCCCGATTCATGTTTTGGGGATTCGGAGTCCGCGTTGATGGGTTGGTTCACGCAGTGGGAACGAATTATTAAATGTTTATACTCCAATTCACGCAGTGGGAAGTTGGAGTCCGTTCGCACTCCGGGAACGAATTGTTAAATGTTTATACTCCAATTCACGCAGTGGGAAGTTGGAGTCCGTTCGCACTCCGGGAACGAATTGTTAAATGTTTATACTCCAATTCACGCAGTGGGAAGTTGGAGTCCGTTCGCACTCCGGGAACGAATTGTTAAATGTTTATACTCCAATTCACGCTGCGGGAAGTTGGAGTCCGTTCGCACTCCGGGAACGAATTGTTAAATGTTTATACTCTAATTCACGCAGTGGGAAGTTGGAGTCCGTTCGCACTCCGGGAACGAATTGTTAAATGTTTATACTCCAATTCACGCAGTGGGAAGTTGGAGTCCGTTCGCACTCCGGGAACGAATTGTTAAATGTTTATACTCCAATTCACGCAGTGGGAAGTTGGAGTCCGTTCGCACTCCGGGAACGAGTTGTTAAATGTTTATACTCCAATTCACGCAGTGGGAAGTTGGAGTCCGTTCGCACTCCGGGAACGAATTGTTAAATGTTTATACTCCAATTCACGCAGTGGGAAGTTGGAGTCCGTTCGCACTCCGGGAACGAATTGTTAAATGTTTATACTCCAATTCACGCAGTGGGAAGTTGGAGTCCGTTCGCACTCCGGGAACGAATTGTTAAATGTTTATACTCCAATTCACGCAGTGGGAAGTTGGAGTCCGTTCGCACTCCGGGAACGAATTGTTAAATGTTTATACTCCAATTCACGCAGTGGGAAGTTGGAGTCCGTTCGCACTCCGGGAACGAATTGTTAAATGTTTATACTCCAATTCACGCAGTGGGAAGTTGGAGTCCGTTCGCACTCCGGGAACGAATTGTTAAATGTTTATACTCCAATTCACGCAGTGGGAAGTTGGAGTCCGTTCGCACTCCGGGAACGAATTGTTAAATGTTTATACTCCAATTCACGCAGTGGGAAGTTGGAGTCCGTTCGCACTCCGGGAACGAATTGTTAAATGTTTATACTCCAATTCACGCAGTGGGAAGTTGGAGTCCGTTCGCACTCCGGGAACGAATTGTTAAATGTTTATACTCCAATTCACGCAGTGGGAAGTTGGAGTCCGTTCGCACTCCGGGAACGAATTGTTAAATGTTTATACTCCAATTCACGCAGTGGGAAGTTGGAGTCCGTTCGCACTCCGGGAACGAATTGTTAAATGTTTATACTCCAATTCACGCAGTGGGAAGTTGGAGTCCGTTCGCACTCCGGGAACGAATTGTTAAATGTTTATACTCCAATTCACGCAGTGGGAAGTTGGAGTCCGTTCGCACTCCGGGAACGAATTATTAATTGTTTATACTCCAATTCACGCAGTGGGAAGTTGGAGTCCGTTCGCACTCCGGGAACGAATAATTGAATGGACTGTCGTGTGTTGGTCCGGTTCAGCCTTCGATGTGTTGACTTGCCCCCGAGCTGGGGTTTCACTTAGTGAGTGGCCGGTTGTAACGCAGTCACTCGCTATTTGAATAAATTCCATTGTTCGATGGAACTTAGCTCTTCGTGTGTCGTGATCGTTGAATGTTGTATTCGATGAATCACAGCTTTAACTTGAAGAGATAATGTTTTATTGCTGAAATGAGAAAATATGGCAAAGTCAGTGCCTTATTACAAAATCAAATTTCAGAATGTAAATGAAATTGCAAATTATTCATAGACAGAATGAGCCTGTCATGCGTGGCAATGGCGAAGGTCCTTGTTTTTCCAGATTCTTGGCAAAATAGGACCGCCCAACGTTGACAACAAGAATAAGTCGTCCCCAAATTTCTGCTCAATTACATAGGGCCCTTTCCACGTTGGTTTCGCGTGCGGTGGCGTTGAGTGTACTCTTCCGTGGACTAAATCACCAATTTCGAAGGTTTGGGTTTGACCATTGACATCGTGTGACCGGAAAACTCGCTTTCGGAATATGATGGTCCTTAAGTCAGCCTGGTCTCCCATGACAACACCGACTCCTTTTTCGGTGGGGAATTTTAAGGTTAGGCACCATGGGGCGATAATAGCCCTGAATTCAGCAAGGGCTGGTCGGCCTAAGAAAGCATTGTACGGTGAATCTATGTCCATCACCGCGAATCGCAACGTCCGGATTCTGCGGCGCTGTCCTGCTCCCAACTCTGTTGGTATTTCTAGTTCTCCGATGGGCATGACTGCATTCCCGTTGATGCCACAGATTCTGGACCGATATGGTTTCAAGTATTTGGCCTTTAGATTCATTTGGTCGTAGGCTCGCTTAGATATTATATTCACGGAGCTTCCGCTGTCGATCAGAATCCTTTTCATCCATACGTGTCCTATCTGAGCTGATATGACTAGTGGTTCGGTAGTCGGGACTACGATCCTGTCATCATTACCACACTGGAATACAATGTCATCAGTCATTCCTGTCCGTCGTTTAACCGGAACTCCATCTTTCAAATCTCTATAGCATGCAAAATCCGCATGCCTAGTGGGACTGACATACGACTTCATCTCATCCCAGCATCGCGTTGCTGGATGAGGGGTAGCACCTCCTCGGGAGGAGGGTCTGGTTTGGAAACTGGCTGATGGACCAACTCTCAGTTGTCCAACTGTCAGTGTTGGTTGATCTCCAGCAGTTGGCATACGATTCCCATCTTGTCGGGGTCGCGGAGATCGATTGAGATAATCAGAAGACGAAGGACTCTCGTTGGAGGAACGAGACATGTGGTCTCTCTTGGATCTCTTTCGTTTGTGGCGATCCAATTTGTCGATTAGTTCAGCGTTATCGCGTAGCCGAGCTTCCAGTTGCTGGCGACTCTGGGTCGGCTTTTGGATTAGCGACTGCAACTCTTGTCGGGTAACCGGAGCTGAGGGTTCTGAGTGTGCAGTGGTATCTAGATTAGGCGGAGGCAGAGTTACAGGATTCTGTCGATCCTGTTCTTCTCGATTGACGGTGTTCGAGGTGGTTCTTGTGCTAACCATCTCGAACGTTGGATTCCTTTCCTTAGACTTTTGCAAATCTGAATAGAATGGAAGGAATTTGAAGTCAAAGATCTGGATCTCTCTCTTAGATTTATTCAATCCGGTATCGATGACAGATCCAACAAGCAGGAGAAAAGCTGGGTCTTCTCAGTGAAAGCGCCAAAGTGTTTGCACCAAAATTGGTCACAACACTCTTCGAGAGTCGTTGAAGAGATAACAATCAATAGTATGAACTGAATATGAATATTATCTAACAAAAACTCCAATCAACAGTAGAGAAAATGCGTAGACAAGCGATTTATAGTGGTTCGGCGTGTCGCCTACGTCCACTGTGAAGTTTTTTGATGTTTTATTGATTCTCTTTCAATGATTACAAGTTGTTACAGCGGTCCACAGCAAGTTACAACTGGAAATTCGAAATCAACAATAGAATTATGATGTAGGATGCAGGATGATGGAGATCTTGATCCGGCAGAGTCTCGGCGTCTCAGAGTCAGAAGATCCTTTTTCTGTTGGCCCTGGGGCTCTATTTATAGGTGTAGGCTGCTGGTATCTCGCTGAAAACTCGGGAGACCACTTCTGGCACGTGAGGGGGCCCACGCGTACGGCCTCGGGAAGTTTGGGCCCACTTTGGCATCGGTTCGAACTCCATTCGAACCGATCAAGAATTCATCCAATCGAGGTGAAATTTGGCGTGGACATTCTTCAACATGTATGCAAACATCTGTGAAAGTTTCATTGCATTTGGATCAGTAGGCTAGGAGATATGTTGGGTTCGAAATAGACATCACGGCAGGGCTGTTTGATTCGAACCCATGGTCTCGAAACGATGGTTTCGAACCCAGTGTGGCACGCGACTTCGTGGTGACGTGGAGCGCAAGTTTCGAATCGATCCGGACTTCTCTCCGTGTTGACCGCTTCGACTCCATGTATCTCGGCTATTTCGAACCGATGGAAGACACGTGGGTTGACCCAGTGGGTTCGAACAAGGCAACGCAGGATGGGTTCGAACATGGCTCCGTGATGGTTTCGAACGTGGCTTCTGCGATGGATTCGAAGATGGCACTGTGATGGGTTCGAACGTAACATGTCGATGGGTTCGAAGCATGCTTGTCTGGTGGTTTCGAAGTTAGGTCGTGGAACATGGATTCGAAACAGCTACTCTCTGATAGATTCGAAGTCCATTGTTATGGACTTGGTAGGTATGGACCTGATGGTTTCGAAGCCGAGGCATCGCGGGGGTTTCGAAGATGATGGTTTCGAACAGGAGCGCTCCGATGGATTCGAAGTTGAGGGATTCGAAGGTGATGGTTTCGAAACGTTGACAAATGATGGGTTCGAAACCCGGGCTTTCCCCTTCAAATTGAATTGATCATAACTCGAGCGTATGAACTCGGATTGCCTTGAAATTTGAAATGCTGACTCCTGTAGTCTTTCTTGCCGTGTCCTATCAATTGTGGCTCATTCTGGACTCGGATAAAATTCAGTGATATCCATGGCTAAAGGAAGTACGATCAACCTCTGCGGCGAACTGTCCTTCGTTTTCGATCAATCTTTTGGTATCGCGGCTTTGCCAAAAAGCGGGATAACATTTCAAAGGATTCTACATTAAATCTATCATTTCATTATAAGTTGGCATCATTAGCACAATAAACCTCCTAGAAGAGCTTTCCTCAACATAACGTCGGTGGACGTGGTCTTACTAGGCAATGAACCCCAATCTTCATTATTTCTCTATTGGTTCTTGTTTATTAGACTTCATGGCATATCAGCTATATATTCTAGGTTAGTTAGATTGACTGGATGGTGATCGTCAGGGACTTCTCGCTTGTTCAGCTCCACAATGCTCTCGGTTAGCTTCATGACTTCTAAGCTTCTTTGCCTTAGGGAGAACTGTTCATTCAGCTCTTCGTTGTCTACATTCCCTCCTTGATTATTCAGTGGCATTTGTTTTAATACCAGCACTCTAAACACTGACAACTTTCCTAGGACTAACACCAGTTTCCTCTTGGAATTTAGCATCAGACCCATCCACCATAACTCGGTCAAACAACTCGGTACCGAGTCATGATGGTTCGGTGCCGAGTTGTAACTTTTCAACTAGGACTTTCCTAGGTCCCATATTCGATGCCTTGGCTTTTCTCATTTTCATCTTCTACTTTCCATCTCTCTGACTCCTATTTAAAGAAAAGAACTTCCTCCTTCTGACCTACAAGATGATGATTTCTATAACTCTTATTTCGCCTTTGGGGTAACCAAGTCGTTAAAACATTACTTCTCTCCATTTCCTTCAGGATAGCAGTTTAACTATCTAAATCCTTTTTTATCTTGGTCATCATTCGGTCCAAATCCACCTTAGTCGTCATCTCTAGTGCACTTGGAACTTTAGTTGGAGAGGGTTGATCTATCTCTTCTCCATGTTGAGAATCTTCATTCTTGGGATCGCTGGTGGGTCTTAAAGTGGTTGGCTTCGCTTTGCCCTTCCTAGGTATCATGACTCTTCTTGATCCAATGATAGTTTTTTTCAAATCTAAATAATCATGTATCTTCCAAAAACGGCTTTCTAGATCTAGCTTGTGGATAGCTTAAATCCAAAGTGTCATGATAGATGTATGAGTGAGAATCTCAAAAGCTCTCAATGAAAGCACCAAAATGTTTGCATCAAAAATGGAATAAACACCTAATAAATTTATTTGTGATAACCACAAAAAATTAGAAATTAAAACGATGAAGGGCACATAAGATTTATAGTTGTTCGACCAAAATCAATAGGCTACATCCATTGTCAACTTGGTAATGATTCTTTCTTTTACAAGAGTGATTTTATAATTTGGCTGCCTACAACTCGGATAAGGATCCAATAGAGTTTTGCGGTAAAATCTAATAATTCAGAAAGTAAGAAAGATGCAAAAAAGATCACCTTTATTTTGCACTTCTCCTCCCATCTATAGATGTAAACCACCGAAATAGGTTCTGAGATTTGCTACCCACATTATCCATGTCCAATATGAAGCTCAAAGGTGTGGCCAAATCAATAAGATTCATAACTCGATATCGAGCTATGCTTATCACTTGGTACCAAGTTACAGTGTTTTCTATCTTCATGCACTTTGCTCATCATCAATCCCTTGACTAAGTTATGCTAACTCATCACTGCGCTACACAATTTAGTGTCTAGTTGTGATGTCTAATTATATTCCCATCCATTGCTTCTCTCTGCTTGACATTTTTGAAAAAAAACTTGGTACTTCTCGATAGCAACCAAGGATCAATGCCAATTTAAGGACTTCATCTGAATTTTGGTGCTAAACTAGCCCTCTAGACCTCTAGTTTACTTCACAATCATTCAATGGTTTTGACAATGTAAAGATATTGCTTGGTGAAAAAGTGGGATAACATAAGGATCTATTAGTTTATATACGTTAATTACTTAATCAAACCACTATATAATAAAGTATATAATAGAAATCAAATACCTTTATTATGAATAAGATTGGTCATAAAGTTAGATGTATGTACAAAATTACATAATTACCCCTAGGGCATACCCCTAACTCTATCAATATACACTACTTAACTAAAAACTCAATATATATAATACTACTAAATAACGGCACTACATAGTAGCACGATGAGATCTTCTTCCCTGATTCAACATCACTCCTCCATTACCATCTCAGGTATTGATCATGCCAAATGTCACTCATTCATTATTGATTTTTAAATGCTTAGGTTGTTACCTCCATATCCTCCATCAAACTCCTATTGTCGTCATCAAAGACCTCTCGCTACTACCAACCACTACCTCTTAATTCACCTACCACCATCATCAGACAACCTAATGCCACTGCTAACCATGTGCCTTCTCCCTCAACCATGATCTTAAGTATCATCTAATATAATTATGGGTATGTGTTAGGAGAAATTATGTGATTTGTTATGAAACTTACTTATATAAGAGAATCTATTTTGAAATGAAGTAGACTTTGGTATTATTTCTTTTAATGTGATGTTATATAGAGACAGAAGCAATGTTAATTAACACATTAAATCTAAAAGTAGAAATCCTTAGGAGAAGTATATTATCAATTGCAATTACGGATGTATTCATAACTATATTATGGAATCGATATATAAATGTTAGTCCTTAAATATTCCTAATCAGGAAGTATCAATAAAAGGACATCGATACATCCTTTTAGACTAGTGTACCTAACACTCTCTATACGATAGATGCTGAATTACTCATAACTGTTGGGGACATTATGAGGTTACGTACTATGGTTGTTTTGAACAATCATAAAACAACTCGACAAGAGTCTTTTGTAGGTTAATACAACTAAGTTTAAATAGAAGATCCCATGGTAATGACACACAATAGCTTCAAATTTGATGGTGTAGTCGAACTTAAGTAGGTAGGCTGTACTTTTAATATGGTCGAGAATATGGCATAGCGCCTGTTCGTCGACGGAAATTCTATCGGTTTAGAAAACCGTCGAACGAATTTAAATTTAAAAATAACCGCAAGCGCACGGCGTACTATTGTAGTACGTGGCGAATACGGGTCGATCCACAGGGAATTGATGATTTTAAAATTCTATTCAATCAAATTAACCGAAGTTGAAAGAGTGATTAACTAAAAAAATGTAGAAAAACGAGAAAAGAAAATAGATAAAAATATGAGAGTGTCAAGACAATTTAGAGGCAATATCCACTCTCTAGATCACATAAATCAACAAAATGAAGTTATGATCTCTCTTTTCTTGTCATTAGTGAATTAGTTGATGTGCTTATTATAAGTATGGTATATTTTTGCTATTAATTAGCTCAATATAAACCATCAAACTATAACACAACCACTAATACACATTTAACTCTCATGAAATATGACAACAAGTTGAAATAAAAATCTATTTTAAGCATATCCTATTAACTATTAATTAGAAATATAGGCTATCAAATTTCAATTTCAACATTCACTTCTTTGCCATAATCATATTTACATGAAGAGGCAATTTGTGTTATGTTTGTTTAAGCATAGCCTATTTGTTATGAACAACATAGACTATCAAATTCAAAGCTAAACAACACCATTAAACCACTTCAAGTGTTTCCATTAAAGCACAAAAAGAGAGTATAAACATCAAAATGTTGCATCTACATACTAGAGAGCTTCATTACCCCTAAATTGTAGGGATTAAGCTCTCATATTTGTTATCAAATCAACAAATGTAGAAAGCAACATGAAAGCAAAAGAAAGAAAGAAAAAGAGAGCAAAGCAAAGAAACAAAACTAATCTACTTGCATGAAATAAGAGAAACCTACACTACAACATGAAAGTAAATGAACATGACAAGGAAAGAGCATGTATTAAATTGCATAAAATAAAAAAGATTACAAGAAATAAAAATTGGCTAAGTAGCCATTAAAAGAGAAAGAGAGCTTTCTTTTATTTGATCTAAACTAAACTAAAGAGAAGGAGGCCTAAGAGAGACTAAGAGAAGATATTAGTTACATGAAACATAAGGGGTATATATACAAGTTTAAAACCTTAATTCCTATTTTTAGGGAATGCCCAAAATGCCCATGAGAAAGTGTGGAGGCCAAGTTATCATTAGCATGTTTTAATCCCCACTTAAATGTACATGAAGCCATTAAATCCATAAGCATGTGCATTAACCTTTAATTTGTACATTAAGGTAGGTGGGTAGGTGGGGTCCTCCATGATCTTCACTTTGAATTATTTCCATCTTCATTCCTTTGTATTGATTTTGTGCATGCATATCTTCATGAAACCACTTGTAAAAATCACCAAATTTCCTACAAAAAACATAGAAAATTCTAAACAAATTTTCACAATTTAATAAATGCACAAAAATGACCATTTCACCCATGTATGAAGATGATTGTGTGACAATTTGGAATTAATGTGAATTTTGGTTAAAACAAGTTAAAATACCCAATATGATCATTTATTTAATTTAAATAGATTAAATATGGTGATAAAAATGTGCACATTTACGTGCACATCAAATACACCCACACTTATCTTTTTATTCATCCTCGAATAAAGGAAAAAACTAAGGTAAATCCGTTTTCGTAGGGAGCACGATTGCATTGAGCGTATGCAACAAGCCGTTAAACCTCTGGGTGTCCCCAGTAGGACGAGTGTTGTCTCGTGAGGGTTTTCAGTGGATGCTACCCACAAAATCCAAATGCAGGATGAAATATTTACAAACTGCAAGATTCCTAAATGCAAGCTTTATTTACAAAGATATGGATGCAAGTTTTGGAAAATCTTTACAAATGAAGGACTTATTTTTAAATCAACACAAATAAGTTAAATATAGGTTTCGGTCATTATCTTGAAATTTAAGTCATTCACTCGTCAAAGTTTCCAATAAAGACAAAGTTATCATAACAAATATATTATAGTTTAACTCGTTATTTTGGTTGATAGCATAGTGTAACTGTGAAATGATTCCTTAGTTGATTATCAAAGTTTATCAAAGTGGTTTTTTTTTTCATTTCTTTTCAATAACAAATCAAATCAAATAAGTAAAAATAGTGCTAGGATTTCAAATGCTTGCTCTCTCATTATTTGTAAGAAAAATTACACACTTTGCTCAGGTAAACTGAGGCCAGATATATCACCCATGCACTGCCTTTCGGGCTTATGTGAGGGGAGTACAGAGCATGGCGAGTGCACACACTTTCGTGCATACACCTATCGACCGTAGGTGGTTTTTATTAAGTCTATTCTTTTTTTTTACATGTGTTCCATACATGCATAACCGTAAGGACTTTTAAATGAGTATGAAAGCACATAATCAAAGATTCCAAGTAATTCACTCATGCATAACCGTGAGGACTTTTAAATGAGAGTGAATACTTGGATGTTGCTGTTTTTTATTTTTATATATTTTTTAAGAGTGAGAGAGTTTTGCAAAATCATCTTAGCACCATTTAACTTAGAAGACAAAAAAAATGTTATATCCTTTACTTTAAATTCACCACTTTTAAAACAAAGATTTTCAATTAGGATGTATTTCATAATTAACACGTATGAACCTTCCTATATACCAGTTAAACCATTGTTATTTATAATCAAACTTCATTTTTATTTTTGTTAAGACGAATAAATTTTCAAAAATTTCAATTTAATAAACCAAAACCATATATTTATCCTATAGTGTTTCTTTAAAAATAAATCAAAATGCTAAAAAAAAAATTATATTTTAAAATTTTGATTTTTTTTTGAGTTTTGGAAGAAAAAAGAAAAAAGAAAAAATGAAAATTTAATCATGAAAAATCAAAAAGAAAATGAATCTCCCCCCACACTTGATTTTGACTGTGTCCCCACAGTCAACCCAAGTGGAAGAAGAAAAATAAAAACATAACCTTTATTTAAATGAAAATTGACGGTATTTACACAAGATCAGAAAGTATATCGTCAAAAAGTAAATGAAACGGTCTTCCAAAGACCGATTCATTTGTCTCGTCAAGTATGCGAGACACAGCTTAAGCTCGAAATACCAAACCATAAAAGATTTTGAAGTCGAATGTGGATTTGGAAAAACGAATGTTGTTTTATTAAAAATCTTATGATTTGTTTTATTTTCGATGATTTTTGGTGTTGATAAAACAATTGGTTGAAAGTCAAGTTTATTTTCACCAAATTCAAGCTTATCATCGATTTCAAAATCAAAATGGTGATTTTCACTTTCCCCGTCGAAATTTAACAACTCGTCATCCAAAAGTCCAAAGAAATCGTATTGATTGAATTCGTCTTCCTTTATTGAATTATCAACAACTTTATTACATGTGTCAAGTTCAAAATCCAAAGTTGTTGTATTTAAATTTTTGAAATCGAGACAAGGAAGATCGAATTTTAAATTTAGTTCCACACCCTCAAAAGAATGGAAATCCAAGTCAATTACCGTGGTTTCAACAACCTTATTAAGATCATCATTTTCAGTTTCAAAAGTTGTTGTTTGAAAATCATCGATTTGGGTAAAAGATGGATTATCGTTTGACTCGTCACACATTGAAATTTGATTTTGTCTCTCACGAAAATTTTCCAATGTTTTAATCAACAAATTCATATGATCATCGTACATTTCATTCATTTGCTCAACAAAGTCAAATTTGTAATTGCTAACTTAAAAATCTTCGATTTGGACTTGTTGAGAACAAGGATTGTCAATTTCGATAACCGGTAGATTATTATTTGATTCTTCGCAAGTTGAGAATTGATTATGATTTTCATGAAAAGTTTTGTATTTTTCGAGTAATAAATCCCCGTTATCTTTTTCCATTTGGTCAACAAAATCAAATTCATTATTATTAATTTGAAAATTTTCATTTTGAATTGGTTGATAACCAAAGTTTTCAATCGTATCGTTATTGAAACTATTCCCATTGCCAAAATTATTTGAAAATTGGTTCACATTTTCGTCCTGATTTTGAAATTCATTTTGAAGCTCAAAATTGAGTTGGCATGGGTTACACTCGAAGTCATTTGAATTTTGAAGTGGATTCAAATTTTGATCGTTTTGAAAACATTGATTTGAACTATCACACAGATATGAGTTGCACAACTCATTTATCTCTTGATTTTGTTGTGTAGAGAGTTCGAGTAAAGACGAAATCATTTCGATGCTTTTTTCAAGATTTGAGGGTTGACCATTATTTTGAAATTTTGGTGGTTCAAAATTCGAATTGTCTAAACAAAAGTTATTGTTAAAATATCCATACGAATTTGGAGTGAACTCATATGGATTATGTTGATTTTCACAGTTAAATTCAAATTAGTGTGAAAAAGGAAACTCGGACATTTTCAAGATTTTTTTTTGGTTTTTTTTATAAAGAAAAATATTTACAAGTAGAATTTATTTTTCAAAATGGAAAATTGATTTTTGTTTTGTTTTTGGATTTTCAAATTTTTTGGGTTTTTTTTTAAGAACAAATTTTATATATTTTTTTTTTGGTTTTTTGTTTTTCTAAATTTTTTGGATTTTTGAAATTTAAAAGGAAAAGGATTTAAAAATTTCAAAGAAAAATAAAAGGAATATTTACAATTTTTTTTTTAGTTTTGGATTTTTGAATTTTTTTTAAATATGCATGAACTAATGCAACTAAATGAATGCAGTGGTTAATTACCAATGATTTATCCTAAGTTAACTCAAAATTGTATATTCACACATTGTCTTAGACAAACAAGATAGTTCTCAGCCAGGTAACGGACAGGATTTATCGGTGCACCACGAATCACCGTAGCAATGCAGCCGAAGGTTTAAGTACCTTCAGAGAAACAATTCAGTATAATATTTACGAATCACCGTAATATTTATATCTGATTATTGCTCTGCCGTAGCCTAGACACCAAGAAATTAAATTGTTCAAAGAAGACAAATTGTAAATATATAATTAAGCGTTATCGATGTCTAACAATTATTATTAATCAAAATCTAAGATGAAATGCAAAGCTGAAATTAAACGTGTACTAACAATGCAACTATGAATGGATTTTTGTTTTGTTTTTGAATTTTTGATTTTATTTTAATATGTAAATGCAAATGCAAGCAATCAACAATGCAATTAAAAAGCAATTTATTTTTTTAGCACGCAAAGCGAAGCAATAATTTTTGGCAGCAGTTTATTTTCTTTGAATTTCTCCTTCTGCAACCTGAAATAAATACAAGATATATACAAATTTTTATATCAATGAAGAAACTAAAACAAAACAAACGAAAGAAACATATTTATTTTTGTTTTTTTTTTAGTTTTTTTTATCAAAGGAAGAAAAAGAAATTAAAAACAAAACAAACTAAACTAAAAACAATTGAAATTTTTTATTTAATATATAAGGGTGGAACTTGTAACAACTTTAAAAAAAAAAAAAAAACACTAACTACAACAAAACCTTTTTTTGTGTTTTTTTTGTGTTTTTTTTTGGAAAGAAAAATCCAAAATCAAGCACTTCATAAAACAACACAACCCAAAACACAAATCAACCCAAACATAACTCAACCCAAAATAACACAAACCCACTTAAATTAAAAGAACCCCGTTACTCAAATTCTTTTCCACTATATACAAAGCCTACTAAAATTCTCAAAAACCCAATCAATTCGCGAGTTCCAGTCTCCTCAAATTCCAATTACCGATGCCAATAAACAAATCAACGGTTCACTCAAAATTCCAATTTCTGATAATAATTGATTCGAGCCTTCTGGTTGGGTGCGATTTTGTAGGTGATCGTCGACCTCGGTTTGAAGTGTTCGAGTTCTCGGTTTTGGCTTTGGAGAGGGAGGTCGTTCGATGGTTGCGTGACGGTATCAGGTGATGTAGTTGATAGAAGAAGTGGTAGAGGACTGTGTAGATGAATCGGAGAAATGTTGGAGGTAAGCAAAAACTTGTTCGTCTGTGGTCAGAGGAGAATGAAAAGTGGGTTTGTTGCACTGTGTGGCTTTGGGTTTTGAATTTGTGTAGAATGTAGAAACAGGGAGGAACAGAAAGCGTGGAGCAATTTTAGAATGGGGAGTTTGAGTGTAGTTCAATGTGGGGCAGTTGGAATTTGGTGATATGATGGCAACAACTTTGTGGTTTATGAAGTTTCGAGACTGTGATATGATCCCAGTGGCTAAAAGGCAGTGTTGCAATGCAGAAGTGATGGCAACAGCTTTTGTGGTTTATGTTTGTAGACAGCAAGCAGAAACGTTTGTATTGGGGTAGGAGGTGATGGAGGTAAAGAGGATGTATGAGAGTGTGCCGTTAACAGTGCAACCTTGTTTGTGAGGTGTAGTGCAATTTTGGGAATGGTAACAGCAGTAGCAGGTGGTTGTATGAATTTTGGGTTCGAGGATGGGGGAATTGGCCGATGGATTGCTGAAGTGATTATCGGAGGTTCGACTGAGTTGAGGTTGTCGGCGATTGGTAGTTGCAGAGGTGAGGGGTTGCTGTTAAGAGGATGTAAGTAGAGTGGTAGCAAGGATGTAGTGAATGTAAGTTGTGAAGGAAGTTTTTGACAGTGGGATGAGCAATAAGGTGGAAATGTTGGGTTTTATGGTCTGGAAGTGGTCAGGTAGTGAGTTATTGATGTATTTTGGGATGTATGTGGAAGTGGATGAGATGCTTGACGACAGAATGTGGGAGAGGAAGTTTGGTGGGCAGAGAAGTATAGAAGTGTCAGTTGATGGTAGTCGACATTGAATGCTGCTGCTTCGTGTGGCTGTGACCGTTGAATTGTGGAAATGATGGTGGATGTGCAAGTTGATGTAGGTGGTCACTGCGACAGTTTTGAAGTAGTGAAGGAAGTTTCTGCACAACAGTTTTTTTTTTTTGGGAGCAAGTATGTTGCTGCAAAGGTAAAAAGAGGTGAGAATGTAGTGATGAAGGGGTGCAGTTTAGTGATGGGTCAAGTGGAAAGAAGTGGTTGATATGAAATGATGAAGGAGAAAGTAGTTGTGAGGAGATGTAGATGTCGTGAAGTCAGTTTCAGAAGAAGGCAATGTAGTTGTAATTATGAGGTTGGTATATCAGTTCAACTGCGATGATGTAGGAGTTGGACAGTGAAATGTTGAAGATGTTCCCCAATGATGTTCACGGTGTCAAGTTTTGATAGTGTATGTGTGCACAGTAGCTTGGTAGCAGTCAGGGGGGAGTTTGACAACAGTTTGATGGAGGCAATGGTGGAAGGGGTAGTGAATGTGGTAGGTATGAAGTATATGGTAGTGTTTGTAGAGGGAAGTGGTGAATGGCAACAGTAGCAGTTTGAAATTTTGGAAGTTTGGCAGTGGGAGTTGTGAGAAGTGTGGTGAAGTGGTGGAGGGGATGATAGAAATGATTGTAGGAGCAGCAGTAAGCAAGAACAGAGAGAGTGAGGCAGAGAGCAATAGCACAAACAGTGAATAGTTTGTAATAAGGAAATTTTGAAAATGTAAATTGAAAATTCAAAATGTAAATGGAAAATTTGCAAATGTAACTGAAAATGGAATGAATTTTTTTTTCAAATGAAATTGGGCCAATATTTTATATTTATGAAATGCAAATGAACACACACTAGAAAACAACAAACAAACACACAAACAAAATGCAAGTAAAATTCACACATATATACAATTTTTTTTAATGCAAACAAACACACTCAACAAACACACAATAAAAATGAAAAATAATTCGAAGAATAGAAAATCAAAATCGAAGCAATTCCCCGGCAACGGCGCCAAAAACTTGTTCGTCGACGGAAATTCTATCGGTTTAGAAAACCGTCGAACGAATTTAAATTTAAAAATAACCGCAAGCGCACGGCGTACTATCATAGTACGTGGCGAATACGGGTCGATCCACAGGGAATTGATGATTTTAAAATTCTATTCAATCAAATTAACCGAAGTTGAAAGAGTGATTAACTAAAAAAAAATGTAGAAAAATGAGAAAAGAAAATAGATAAAAATATGAGAGTGTTAAGACAATTTAGAGGCAATTTCCACTCTCTAGATCACATAAATCAACAAAATGAAGTTATGATCTCTCTTTTCTTGTCATTAGTGAATTAGTTGATGTGCTTATTATAAGTATGGTATATTTGTGCTATTAATTAGCTCAATATAAACCATCAAACTATAACACAACCACTAATACACATTTAACTCTCATGAAATATGACAAGAAGTTGAAATAAAAATCTATTTTAAGCATAGCCTATTAACTATTAATTAGAAATATAGGCTATCAAATTTCAATTTCAACATTCACTTCTTTGCCATAATCATATTTACATGAAGAGGCAATTTGTGTTATGTTTGTTTAAGCATAGCCTATTTGTTATGAACAACATAGACTATCAAATTCAAAGCTAAACAACACCATTAAACCACTTCAAGTGTTTCCATTAAAGCACAAAAAGAGAGTATAAACTTCAAAATGTTGCATCTACATACTAGAGAGCTTCATTACCCCTAAATTGCAGGGATTAAGCTCTCATATTTGTTATCAAATCAACAAATGTAGAAAGCAACATGAAAGCAAAAAAAAAAAAAAAGAGCAAAGCAAAGAAACAAAACTAATCTACTTGCATGAAATAAGAGAAACCTACACTACAACATGAAAGTAAATGAACATGAAAAGGAAAGAGCATGTATTAAATTGCATAAAATAAAAAAGATTACAAGAAATAAAAATTGGCTAAGTAGCCATTAAAAGAGAAAGAGAGCTTTCTTTTATTTGATCTAAACTAAACTAAAGAGAAGGAGGCCTGAGAGAGACTAAGAGAAGATATTAGTTACATGAAACATAAGGGGTATATATACAAGTTTAAAACCCTAATTCCTATTTTTAGGGAATGCCCAAAATGCCCATGAGAAAGTGTGGAGGCCAAGTTATCATTAGCATGTTTTAATCCCCACTTAAATGTACATGAAGCCATTAAATCCATAAGCATGTGCATTAGCCTTTAATTTGTACATTAAGGTAGGTGGGTAGGTGGGGTCCTCCATGATTTTCACTTTGAATTATTTCCATCTTCATTCCTTTGTATTGATTTTGTGCATGCATATCTTCATGAAACCACTTGTAAAAATCACCAAATTTCCTACAAAAAACATAGAAAATTCTAAGCAAATTTTTACAATTTAATAAATGCACAAAAATGACCATTTCACCCATGTATGAGGATGATTGTGTGACAATTTGGAATTAATATGAATTTTGGTTAAAACAAGTTAAAAACCCAATATGATCATTTATTTAATTTAAATAGATTAAATATGGCGATAAAAATGTGCACATTTACGTGCACATCAGCGCCCGTGTTAAGGCCATAGTTTGGAACACGTTGAAATACTTGAAGTGAAACGTTACTCAAAATAGGATTAGTCTCCTTCATTGTAGAAGGTTAATATCACTGTAATTTGTAGGCAACCGAAAGTAAAAAATTCTTTGGCCAAGGTAAAATGGTTAATTAGTAAGTGTAATCGGATTGAAGCAAGAACTTTGAAGGAGCCTACGTAATTAAATATGGATATTAATAGTATTTTTGACCTTAGACGAAACTTTATATATCTAAGTGATGTAATGATAATGAAAAGAACGCATGTACAAAAATGGCATTACTAATTAAGCTTACTGAAGGCGAGAAATTATATTTTTAGCAAAGTCCATACAGGCTTTAATATTTAAATTGTTTAAATATTGATTTAGAATCTGGTTCATACTAGAGAATCAACACAACCAGTTGCTAGTTATTACTAATTTGACCAAGTGCGAATAATTTGCAAATGTTATAGATTAATGATAAAATCAAATATAAATGTTGTACTTAAATTTTAAAAGCACTTATTTATCTATTTAAAGGCTAGAAAATTATTTAAAGCGACTATAAATATTGTACATTGATTTAACTAATAAATGACTTTGGATAAATTAATTAATTAAATAATTTAATGTAAAATCATTTTTTTCCCGTTGTTTGGAAGCCCAAACATCCCCATGTAGCGGTCGACCATGCATGGAGAGAATAAGGAAGCAAGAGTATTGAAATAGGGGAAGACTAATTGTTGGTTGGATGATGGAAAGTTATACGTTAAATATGGCCCAAATTCCTATAAATGTAAAGCCATATGTTATACATGGCCTAAAATTCCAATAAATATAACTCTATCTCTTTAACCCAATACACTAAAGAAAATACAAACCTTAGCATTTAACAGACAAAAAGAACTTTGGTGAAGCCAAAGAGATGGCTCACAAGACGTAGCCAAATAAATTAACAAGATAACTAACAACCAAACTGTTCAACAATCGACAAGATCACAAGGAGGAAATAATATCATGATTAAAGTATATTTATAATAATCATGGGTATATGTTTTTTGTCTCCCTTTCTTAGCTTGTTAATTCCACCATGATTAAAAAATGAATTTTATTTCATAATTATTTAACTATTTTAATAATAGATCAATGAATACAAAATTATATAGCATAATATATACACATATATACATTCGTATAAATGATTTCAGTTATGATGATTGTTGACGCCAAAAGTGGCACAAGACCTAAAGATAACCTGCTATAGGATCAGATCTAGCAAAGTGTATGCAAAAAGTAAAGAGACAAAATAATTTCTATAATGGTTTGACAATCTCTGGCCCACGTCCACTTTATCTTTTATCTTTTAGAGATTTGAGAGAGATAGAAGTCACAAATATAAATAATTGATAGGTTCTTAAGCCAAGAACTGCCGATAGTGCCTGCCTTAATGACTACTGTAAAGAGAGCTATGGGATGAAGAAGGAGAAATCTCAAAAGTCCTCTCTTTGTTGCTATAGGGTTGGCATTTATAGAGAAATTCACCAATAAACCTAAAAGCCCATGAAGTCCAAGGTCCAGATGCAAGTCCATAGGTTCAGAAGAGTGAATGCTAGCCCAAATTCCAATATAGACCTCTCAGTATAGAGAGGTTCATCTCGGTACCGAGAGATTTGTGGGTGAAAATCTTTTTTTCGCACTTGTTTTTCCTATCTATATTTTATTTGTTGCATCCCAAACTATATTTCATAAGGCCAAGTTCTTCTTGATAATTTCCTTAATATTGTTTATCTTGTCCTGCTTTATTCTCGAGAAATCCTTAGAGTTGTTCATTTATTCTTTAAGAAAAATACTCCATGATGATTGCTCGAACTAATACTCAGAGTATAAAGAGTTTGGGGGTCCCTAAGGAGAAATTTCCTCTCGATACCGAGAGGTCCAGTTAGCTCAAATCTCCCTAAAACTTCTTGAGTTCAATCTTCTTGCCTTTCTGAGCATGTTTCCAAGTTCATGAGTTGTTCCGCCTTTGTCTTGACTTTCTAACTTCCATTAAAAATCTGCTTGGTTAAAAGCCCAATTAACACTTGTCCCTCAAAGTACACCTTATGAATGTACATTGTGCTTTGCTCAAGAACAAGTTTCTACAATAGTCGACTTCTTGTGGTCAGGCTTTCTAGCTATCCATTGATTCAACTCTTAGTGAATCATTTGGTTCCTTCGGATTCTCCTGCAAATCCTATGGTCATTCTAGACCATCATAGCTAAGGGCTCTAGTCCTCTCTTAAGTGTTAGTCATAAATCATCATCGATCCGTTTTCAACTAGGATTAACATACCGTATATCAAAATGTTTGTCAAAGATTAATTTATTTTAGCCTGATTACAAAGGGCTCAAATCCTAAGGTTAAATCAACATCCATTCTAGGGTCCAAGCTCTTCAATTCGTTTAAATCCAATCTAGGATTTGATCTCTCTAGATCATTTTATTATCTAATCTAGGATTCAATCTGTCAGGATCATTTATCAACTAATCTGGGGTTCGATCCCTTTAGATCGTTTATTGCCTAATCTAGGGTCCAACCCTCTGGATCCATGCCGAGTCCAATCAGCTTGCTCTCCTACAAGGGGATCCAATGTCCAAGCAAGCCCATCCACTTACTTTCTGTTAAGGGGGCTTATTTTCCTGTATAAGTCCATCCACTCGCTCTTTGGCAAGGGAACTTGCCTTTGCAGTCATCGCCCCTTCTCTTCGGACGGGTTACCATAATCAACATCACTCATCACTTTTGGTGTTTTCAAAATCAGACATTCAAATCAAAGAAATTAAGAAAAACATCTTAAGCGTTCATCTTAAACATCCAACTCAGAGTGTACCTAGAGTCCAATCGAGGTCTTATACATATGTAAGCGGTCTGAGATTATTATTGTCATGTCTATTCAAAACAGAAAGTAAAGCATGGGAAACGAATCTAACTTTCATCTTTCTCGATCATGGCATCTCCAGCCTTAATCTAAATCCAAAGTCATATCATGATGTATTTGCTACAGACGGTAGCTGCTCCAGCTGCACCACTGCAATTTGATTTCTTACGTACTGTTATAGCCGGTTATTCCAAACCTGCTCTTCTACCAGATCAAGAAGGTGTCAGAACTCCTTTGTTTCATGTTCACCTAGCTTATGGAACAGGCAAAGCTTTCTCGACCTTCTCTCTTGATCCGTGGGTTTTCTCCTAACTGGCGTCCAATAGGGGATCTATCCCCTAGTATTTAGGTACATCCTCTCTGGGATTTTGGTTAGATCAGTGTCAGAAAAAAACTTCGATTCCCTCCATTGCCGCTTTAGTTCTCCAAAGTCATCATCAGCTTTTCATTTTCCTTTGTCATTACCATATACTGCTCCGGACGATCCTTCGTCATCCATAGCATTTACCTCAACATTCTCAACTTCAACATCCTTCTGACGTAAATACCTCTCTGCCTCGTGATAGAACTCCATAAGGTCTATTGGTGGATACTTTTCCAGAGAAACTTTAAAGTCGGTCTTATTCCCAACTCTTGAAACTGTTGCCATCATAATCACCGATGGATCCGGCTTATGAACTACAACGGCTGCCGCATTAAACCTAGTTAAGTTGCTTCTCAGGGTCTCTCTGGCCCTTTGCTTCATACTTGATAGTGTCATCACATTCTTTGGTTATGAAATGTGAACCCTGACTGTCTCATGAATCTATTCACTAACTCAGTCCACGTGCTTATGGACCCGTTCTTCAGTTGTTTAAACCACATCACTGCTAAATCTATTAGATATAACGGAAAGCACTGCCCCATCACCTCCTCGGAAGCGTCCAACACCTTCATATGTCGGATGTATCTCATTAGATGAACTATTGGATCTGTCTTTCTGTTGTACGTTTTCAACCTTGGGGATCCATAGCTATGTTTTGCACCCCGCTCCTATGAGGAAACTCTGGTACATATTCCTTTGGTTGCACATTAGCATTTCGATCTGCATCTCTAGCTTCATTCTGCCTCATGTTCCTACGCGTTCCAGCTCATCTCTAGTTCAAACCAAAATTACTCACAACTAGATTCCTCTCAGCATAGACATGATTCCGGTCGGTACCGACTAGTATTGGCCAGGGGCGTTGTCGTAGCTTGCTCCTCTGTAATTCTAGATATTTCCGCATTGGTTTATGGTCCTTGGTTCAGAATTCCAACAGCTTCGGCTGGTCCTTGTTATCCCATCCTTTGGAAAAATCATCTAACGTCTCTTATTGTCAAGCCACTATTCCATCTTGCATCTTTTTCATCGTTCAATCCATCTTCCTCTGATCACATAGATGGATTGATAGATTTGAGGGTACCTAATGGCAACCTCCATGCCTTGGTTGACTCTCTCTAATCCTAGATCTAGTGTTAGGCTTCTTCATCTTCTCCAAACTTCAGATCCAAACTCTTTTCTCAGCAAAAGCACCAAAATGTTGACGTCAAAAGTGGCACAACGCCCACATATAGCCTATTGTAGGATCAGATCTAGCAATTTGCATGCAAAATGTAAAGAGACACAAGAATTTTTATAATGGTTCAGCAATCTCTAATCTACGTTCACTTTATATTTAATTTATTAGAGAATTTTGAGAGATTGAAGTCACAAGTACAAAAAATTAAAAGGTTCTTAAGCCTAGAACTGCCAATAATGTGTACCGTGGTGAGTATGTAAAGAGAAATAGGGGATGAAGAAGGAGAAATCTCAAAAGTCCTTTGTTAGTTGTTAAAGAGTTGGTATTTGTAGAGGAATTCGCTGGTAGACTCAGAAGCCTATGAAATCCATAGGTTTAGAAGAGTGAATGCTAACCCAAATTCCAATATAGACCTCTCGGTACCGAGTGGTTTTTGTGGGTGAAAACCCTTCTTTCTCACTTTTTTTCCTTCCTATCTCTGATTAGTTGTGTTCCAATTCTTTTTCATAAGGGTGAAGTTCTTTCTGATAATTTCTGTATTGTTGCTTATCATTTCATGTTTTCTTCTTGAGAAATCCTTAGAGTTGCTTGTCTATTTTTTAGGAAAAATACTCCATGAAGATTGCTCGAAGTAGCACTCAAATTATAAGGATTTTAGGGGGTCCCTGGTGGAGAAATTTCCTATCGGTACCGAGAGGTTCCTCTCGGTACCGAGAAGCCCACTTAGCTCAAATCCCCTTAAAACTGCTTGAGTCCAATCTTCTTTCTTTTCTAAGCATGTTTCCAAGTTTTTGAGTCGTTTCGTCATCGTCTTGACATTTTAACTTCCACTGAAAATTTTCTTAGTTAAAAGGCCGGATAACAATGAATATATGAGTGTGTCTATAGGTATATATATCTCAATTATTAGATTTGAAATATTATACACACATATACGCAGTTTCGTTCATTTAAACTTTTCCAAATAAAATTTTAGATTTAAGAAAATAAATGTATGTATACATATTATTCCTCAACTAATAAAAAAAGGATCTTTTTGTTTAGTTTTGAATTAATTAATCACATTTTTAATTCAAAGTTTCATATTATACAAATATTATGTATACGTGCGTGTGCGCGCGCGCGTCCGTATGTGCGCATGTGTGCGTGTACAATTGAATCTATATTATTTATTTTTAATAAATACATTTATACGAAAGTCAAAATATACATTTAATATTTATACACATATTTTGAATAATATCATCTTATACATATACATATATGAATCTTGATTAATTAAATAAAAGTCAAATTAACACGCACGCACACACTTGCGCACACACAGAGTATATTTTTTATTTATAGATGTAATTACTTTCGTGCATTGATATATTTCTTTTGACAATGTCATTGACATATGATCTTAATCTATATGTTTGTTAATCACAAGTCAATACGATTAGTTACATACATGTTCTCATATTACCTTTATGTTAGATAAACTAGCATGAAGAAAACGATTAGTTACATACGATTAGTTACATACATTTTTTATTTATAGATGTAATTACTTTCGTGTATTGATATATTTCTTTATATAGTTACAATGTTCGTATTGCGAATGTGATTTTGTCGAAATATTAAAACATAAAGTTAAACTATAACTAAAATAATAATTTTAATTTAATTTAAATTGACAATAAAATATTATCACTAAGCAATAACAAATAAATGAATATATTAAATTCAAATAAATAAATTGAACACATGTACAAAAACTCTTTTATTAATAAATGATATTTTTTCTGTGTTTTCTTTTTTTTAAACTCGTTTGAAGAAACCCAAATCCCAAAATCGGATCACTGGATGGATAAAAAATTCCAAATAGAAACAAACTTATAAATGCACCATTAAATTGTTGACTATATGTTCTTGTGCGTTTAAATTGTTGACTGTACCTTATTATGGTATGATTGGCATGTCTTAGGACGACCGTGATAAGCCATCTCACTGGACATTTTAAGGAAGAAAAAAATAGCCATTCATTCTTTACAAAATAATTTGATTAGTAGAATACAACTTCAAAAATGAATGGAGTGGATTTTGCTGGGACGCTGAACTTGGATACATCCAATAAATAAAAACAAGCACAATACCGAAATGCAAATGAAAGATAAACACTCTTATTTTTACCGCAAGATGCATATCTGCTACAAAATAGAACTACTAACCAAATACATATTGTCATATACACTTCCTACTCTGCTTTAAACAAGAAAAAGCAAAAAACACCTTATCCAGCATGCATTCAACAATCCAAGATCCACATGAACCTCCTTCAATCATCCTCTTCATCAGTAACAAACTTCCCATTTCCAGGATTCAACGCAGCAAAGAAAAAGAAAACAACATTAAAGAGTATCAATGGCTCTAGCTCATTAATAGGCACACCAGTCTCTATATTCAGTTGAGCAAGAGCTCCCTTTCCAGTTATAATTTCTCCTATCAGAGAAAATGCAATCCCCAGTTGAGCCAATCTTCCGACGAAAAGCTCGTTCGACTTCGTAAATCCAAATAAAGGTCCTATAATTTCAAACAAAATATGAATCGTTTTCTTCATGCTAGTGCATGTAAATGAGATAAAGATCATAATATATATCATACCTCCTTCCTTGAGTCCTAAAGCAGAGCGAAAACCTTTACCGGGTGCGATAACCGCTTTGTCAAGCCCAGTAGCGTCATCCACAAACCTACCACGATCGCCAAGGGCTCCAATGGCTCCAAGAAGGGTGAAAAGAATGAAGAAAAGTAGAAGTGGTTCTGCTTCATAAATCGGAATTCCTGTTTCCAGGTTTAGTTGTGCAAGAATTCCTTTACCAGTCACTCCTTCTCCTAACAGTGATGCCTTACAGTATTCCAGATTTTTCAACACTTAGCATGTATTTAGATATGGGAAAATGATAAGACATCTAAAATTTGCAAAGATAATACACTTACAGCAAATCCAATCATAGCAACTCGACCTACAAAGAGCTCGTTTTCTTTCGTGAAACCAATTCCTCCTGATGTTCCGAAGATTCCGTCTTCAACCTTTGGCTTCACCTTCTCTACCTACAAATTTTAATTAGCTTAGTCTTAAAAGATACACTATGTTTCATCTTGTAGGTATAATATATATTAGCATGTACATTGTCTTACGGAAGGTTTAAGTAAAAAATAGTTCATACCTTCTTAGGAGGAGCTTTGGTTTTGGGCTTGAACAAGGCAAGAGTTGGCGCGTAAGGAGAAGAGTAAGAAGAAGGAAAATGCACACGAGGTTGTTGAGTTTGCATAAAGTTAGAGAATGGAGTTGAGCGAAGATTATGAAGCAACTTCTTGGAGGTGAATACATGGCTGCTAGTTAGACTGGACATGATGGTTGCTTGAGCCATGGTGTATTTTTTATTGCTTTAGCTTTGGGTATGAGTGATAACAAAGTGAAGATTGTTATAGTTATGATATGGAGAGAGGATATGGTATATATGGGCAGGGTTGCTGTAGATGTGGTGGGTAAGTTGTGTGTCCACGTTTACAAAGCGTAGATTTTGAATCTGAGGCAAAATATCGTTGGAAACGTTTTGTGGCTTTGGAATAAAAATCAGTTTAGTTTATTGTGAGATAAATTCAGAGTATTCTGTTTCCTTTCGTTTATGCAATAATTTTTCGGACACAAAATTTCAAATTGAACAACGAACAAATTGGTTCTATGGTGTAGTGGTTAGCACTCCAGACTTTGAATCTGGCGACCTGGGTTCGAATCCCGGTAGGACCTTATTTTTCCGCTCACGGGAAGCCATGCCATGAAAACGTCAATATCTTTGTCACGAAGGAATTGAGCCCTGAACTAAACCATTTTAAGTGTGCATACTATAACAATCGTTGTATTGTAATTTCTTGTTGCAGATAATCGAAGCAAGGAACCTAGTAGCATTGTATACTTCAAAAGTGAGTAAATCTCAATTAGCAATTTGAATGCTATTCGAATTAATTTGTGCTCCATTTGCTATAATTAATTTTACTGTTTCGGTTAACTAAGCCAAAAATAAATTATGATTTATAATTTATAGTTTTAAAGCTTCCTTTGTTTTATTGTTTGGAAAATGTACAGTAAAACGGATAAAAAATGACGATGGCAAAAATATTTAGTTAGATTTTGAAACAAATGCTAAAGCTTACAGTGAAGGTATAATGACCTAGTTTGAACATCCTTTTGGAAAATCAGCAGTTGGATCAAATCCGACGAATATAATGCTGTATATCTGACTTCAAGGATCTATAAAATAGATTTTTTCAGACAATAGTTCAACCCATCAGGTACAAATGGATTATCGAACTATCGACTTTCAAGATTCAATGAAGTCTTGGAACAGCGTAATCAGATTCAAAATTTGTACGGTTTTGATCTAGCCAAGAACACTTTGTTTAGTTTCAGATAGTGCAAAATTCTAAGGCAAGTAGATAGAAGAAGAGAAAGATGGAATCTGCAACGCCGTACAGATGCGTGCATGTGTGGTGGTTGTGCACGACTTCTCTCCTCTCAATAAAACAAATATTTAGGAGCCCCAAGGCCTCATCTCTTTTATGAAAAACCCATACTTAAACTAGCATGGTATTCAATATCCCAAGATGTGAGACTTTTATTTTTTCCTCTTTCTTCCCTCTTCCTTTCTTCTCTCTTCATCAAAACAAAAAATGGAAGAAATTGAAAATATCCAACACACCAAAATATTAATAGTTAATTTATTTTCCAAATATCATAAGGTGCGTGTTGTTTTTATTTTTTTCTCCGCATTTTTGACTGTTCTTCAAATAATGCGAATAAATTGTGCATTTAATAAGTGATGTTTTCCAATATTCATGGATTGTTTAACAATGCCGAAGTCATTGAAACAATAATCCTGATGTATAACATCATAGTTTTCGTTTGTTTGACCATGATGGATATTTTTAGACTTTAATAAGTTTTGGTCCAATACCGGACGCTCCCTCCCTCTTGGGGGCCCACCGCCAATAATTACGAAGTGTATGAAATCCTTGCAGTCATCTCTTCATTTTCTCATTCTTCACTTTTATACTCTCCTTGCACTAGTCGTAATGGAGTTAATCATCTCTTTTTTTTTTTTTTTTTTTTGTGGAGTTAATCATCTCATTAATGGTGATAAGCCTCTTTGATAACAAAATGCGTCAATCAGTCAACTACATCAAATGAGGGAAATGATATGCCAATTTGTTCATCTCAATGAGATGAGTTGGCATGAGGCGTTTGTTTTTCAATACGACACGTGAAATGGCTGGGAAGTTTGTCAAAAAATTCAGATGTTAGAATTCACAGTACGGTTGATTTACTGCGACAGACAAACTCAAGCATTATACCAACATGTGTGGGACAAAAAGAGGGGAACGCATCCATGAGTGTGCCAGGGTGGAACAAAGTGTAGTGGTTAGAAAGTGGTAGCTAAGGTTTCTTAACAGTGCTTACTTAGGTGATATGATCAATGGGAAACAATGCAGTAAAGCTACATGGATCGGTTTGTGGTGGTCAGAGGTTGATCGAAGGCTGATGGCATGAGAAATCAGTGTCCAAATTTGAGTTGGGACAGGTCGACTTTGGGATCAACTTGTTTGAGAGACGGGTAAGCTTCTATTTTATTTTAAGTTACCATTTATCATATGTAACTTTGCATATTACTTTTGCACACAAAACCTATTCTACATGTCGACTTTTATCATCTGTAGCTACATGGTCATCTGTAACTACATGGATCAACTTGGTCAACTTTTATCATATGTAGCTACATGTGAAGTTTGCAGGGTTAGCTTCATACCATAATTTCCTACGTATTGGCGTTAGTTTGTTGGGTTTGGAGATTCAGGCCGAATGAAGCTATTATGTGGTTTTGATGTTCTAAAAGTACATAAAAAAGAAAAATTGATGGCCAATTGATTGGCTTGAGCATTTATATACCACTGCTAAAATTGATCGGGTTACCCCTAGCCCAGATGTCATGGCATCTTCTTGAACCCAGTTATTCGAGAAATTGATCATGCTCTTGAGTGGGATGCAATTCCTATTATCAATCCACTCCGTTCCTATATACCATCAAGTGGGTGGTTAGTCAATCGACTATACCACTAATTGTTACTCCTCCTTTGTCCTCATACTTTCGAAGTTTTTATCCATTTCTAGATTTTGGAAATCTATATCAAGGTTTGATTAGGGACGTAATACACTTCTATTAACCTTATATTATCTCTTAATTTAAACACTCAAATCATAATTAAGCTTTGATACGATTTCAAATAATTTCACATTTTCTAAATTCACTTCTTTACCATTTATTCAATGCTTTTAGTGTTGGAATTTAAAGATTCGTTTAGAACCCATCTCCATCTTAGTAGAGTTATGGGTGCGCCCTTGGGGCAATTATGGAATTTGATTACATAAGTAAACCCTTAGAGCGAATTTTGTTGAAAGTATGCTATTGGATTTATTTTTTGCTGTATACATTGTTATATTGGGATGTGACTAGTATATCATAAAGGTTAAATATATACAAGTAGAAAATCCTTAGAAAAATATTTAATCGATTGTAATTACGAATATATTCATTGATAGAGTAAAGGGTGCGTCCTAGGAGCAGTTATTTATTTTGTATGTAAACTTTACTCTGTAAATAACCCTGCTTGAAGTAAAGTATGTTGCTGCCTTTGTTTTATATCATATGTGTTATTATATTGTGATATTAGTAAAAATAATAATTATATTAACCAATATAAGTAGAAATTTTTTGGGAGTAGCACTTTATCGATTGCAGTTATGAAGGTGTTTGTAAACATGAGTATTGAATCGATATAAACAAAAATATGAACTCCTAAAATATTCCTAGTCAAGATATATCAAAAAAAGAAATCGATATGTCAGTGGATACTTTGTACATAAAACTCTTATAATGAACAGTGATTGACTCATGACTGTCGGGGGCACCAAAGAGTTGTACTTGTGGTTGTTTGGAACAATCACATAACGACTCAATGAGAATCTTCTATACGTTAATATAACAAAATAGAAGATCTCGGGGTAACGACGCTCAATAGTCCTCGAATTAGAGAATATGTCGAACTTAAGTATGTAGATTATACTCTGACTATGGTCGCGCACATAGCATGGTGACCGTGTTATGGCCATAGTTCGATGCACGTTGGAATGCTTGAAGTGAAACAATACTCAAGAGAGATGACTCCTCTCCTTCGTTATAGAAAGTCTGTATCACCGTAATTGATAAGTCAACTTTAATAGACCCGGGATGGTCTGCAATGGGTGAAATGGGTATAATTTGAAATAAATCATATTTAGGATCATTTCCCATAATATATACATATAAATAATTTTTGTAAATTTTAGTCAAAATTATTTACATATAAATATGATATAAAATTTAACTAAGTTTTAATTTCAAAATAACTTAATTTGACTTGATAAACGAGATCTTAAAACTAGATATATAACCTAAATTCTAATTTTGAAATATTATAATTTGACTTTATAATATTTTAAAAGTAATATATATATTTCATTAGAGTAATTTCTTCAAAAAAAACAAAAGTAGTTTTTCTTATAAAATGAAAGGACTTTTTTTAACAAAATACATAACTAGTATACATTGCGTGTGTGTGTATGATTGTTACGGCAGGTGCTTCGCGCCCGAATTATTTTCCTTATAAATTGTATATATATAAATCGGTCAAAAATATGATTTTTTATTTTCAAGTGATGTTAAGATTTGTATATTTGGAAAATAGTATTTTGAATTTGTAAATAAAGTTTAATTTTAGATCCTATTTTTAGAAGTGTTTTGAATTTGGAAAGCATGATTAATTGTTAGATCCAATTTTTAAGGGTGTTTGAATTTGTAAAAGAAGTTTAATATTAGATCATATTTTTAAGTTAAGATTTGATAATACATAGAGGGGCCTTTTTGGTAGTTCAGGTTGATACCAAAAAGGCGTGACACCAAAGCTATTACAACTATTATTAAAGATAAAGATATATAATTATTTTATATTAAAAACACTTTAGTTTAATAGATTTTTTTATTTTTTAACACATAAAATAAAATATTTACATAATACTTTAACTTATTGTTAATTCATAAACTAATCATTTAATTAATGAATAATGGTTTCAAAATTAAATAAAAAAATTTATATATATTTTAATATTAATGTGAACTTAAAAAAAAATATTTTTATAGTCAAAATATAATATAAACATTTACATTATAAACTTTTTTTTATTAATAAATGCTGTGCTTAAACTAAGTATCACTCTTGCTATCAAAAAATATGTTGTAATTTTTATCATTATTAAATCATTAACATAATATAATATTGAGATGATTCACCACTATAACAAAACAAGTTCATTACAACACTTATTTTTAAAATATTATAAAATAACCTTTTTACAACATTCTTAAAGGAGACGTTTTAGAAACCTATTTTTTGCAATGTTATTTTTCACAAATGCTGCAATAATACCCTTTTAACTTTTATTACAAAACATTGTAAAAGGAAGGCCTTGCAATACTAACTTACTACAAATTTTTAAAAAAAAGTTGTTTTACTCATAAGTTGTAACAATCACTGAAGCAATGTTCACTATAGGAAAAGGCTAAATTAATGGTAATTTTTTGAATATGTTTACTATGGCAATAAATATTATAAGAATTAATAATCAGTATTTTATAATTAGTAACAAATAATAAATGCTTACTTAATAATTTATAAATGGTGATTTATAATTAATACTTTATAAATGACAACTTATAAGTATATTATAATCCACGATTATGAACAAATAATTTATAATTAGTAATTATTATTTATAATCAATAATTATTTTTTATATTTAACCATTCATTATAGTTAATTTTTGATAATTAGTATACTACAATTAATAATTTATACTCTAAAATCTAGTTCGCTACAATTTTTCTTAACTAATAAAAAAATTAGCGGTTCATAAAATTCGAACATATATTGTCATGTAGTATGTTGTATACTACTAAAGACTTATAATCCTAATATGTAATACCATCTAAGTATCCAATTTCAAAAACAAATTTAACCAATTCATAGAATTTGAAGAAATTAGTAAAAAGAACTTCAAAATAACGGTGGGCATATAACCGATTTAATCGATGTAACCACGTAAAATATATTCAATGATTCGATTTATCTGCATTGAATGATTAACCTATATTAACAATTTATTGATCTGTCTTAACCACTCAACTACGATTTGGTAATAATTAAAAAAATTATGATCAGTTGTTTGATTATTAATTCACTATTATTTTTCTCTTGGTAGATAGCGCACTTTTTCCTAATTAAATTTAACATCTCCTTACTATATAAAGAAATAATTGCCTTACTAACTGTATACAGATGTTATCATTTCTAGTTTACTATATAAAGAAATAATTGCCTTACTAATTGTATACAGATGTCACAATTCGAAATTTTTAATGCTTCGAATGGGACTATCTAATTTATTTAAATATTCAAATTTGATTCGAATTTAATGTATAGAAATAAAATCAATTATTAATATAACGAATTGATTTTTATTGATGTATTTTTAATTTAATTTATTTGATTTTCCCCTAATTTTTAATTTGGAAAATACTTAATTTTATCGTTTGAAGATTTTTAAGCACACGGTATTTTGTGATTCAATAGAATAAGACAACCAGTGTACATTATTATTCTTTTAGGATCGTATCACATTTCGTGAGCGATTATATTTTTGTTTTGTCATTTCTGGTTCGTACGCGAATGAAATGTTGTGTAGCGACATACCGAAAATTGAATAGAAAAACCAAACCTAAGACAATTCAACAATCTAACTCATTAATTCTCTCTGTCTCCCTCTCTCTCTCTCTATTTTCATTTCAAACTTACAGTAAATGAAAAAAATCAAATCTTCCACTTATAAAATTCAAATCTATTCATATACTCGTCTAAAAATTTGAAATTTTGAACTTATATAGTCTAAATCTACTAGTCTATGAGTTTTAGGAGCTCACGGTGATGTTGTGGGCGGTTCAATAGTAGGAATGGGCGAAGTAAACTAGGGTTGGGTTTTGCTCGGGATTGAGGAGGCGTGAGGCTAAACAGAGGATGGATTTGAGTTCGGCATTGCGAATAGCACCTATGGGCCGAGTTTGAAGAGATGCGGCTCCATTTTTGGGGAAGCGACGTTGGTCGGTCGAGGAGGTTGGAGCTCGGGTCGCGATCCATTCTGGGCAACTGAGTTTGAAGATCTTAGGTCGGGTGGATGCTTTCTTGGTAAGAAGCTCAACGGTAGTGTCGATTCGTCGGATGGTTGATCGAAGAGAGAAATCTAGGGGAGAAGGGTAGCATGAATGAGTTCGGCTACGGGCAGTTTGAATTAGGAGGGAAGATGGTTTTGTGGTTAATTTGGTAATTAACTTAATAGAAAAAGTGATTCGTATAATTTAATTAGTTAATCAAATTGAAACTTATAAAATGTATGACGCTCTCATACGAGGTCTTACCGTGGCCAGATTTTTTCCATTACGCTCGCAATGGCGATAGCTACACGCTGAAATTGGTTTCGTCCTCTTTGGAGCAAGTGAAATTTTGGACTAAAAGTTCAAACTGGAATGCTTAAATGCCCGTCGAATTTCAGTGAGTTAAAATAATCTTTTTAGGTAATTAGTGTTATATTATAGATAAAAATAATTACTTTTGTGTTCGGATGAACTATTGGTTGGTTTGGTTAAGCATCCACTTTTGAAAAGCAAATGACATTTAAAATGAAATGCAGAGAATTTTATAGAGAGAAATATGGATTTCTCAACATTGCAATTTTTAATTTCCAGTTATATACCCGTTGATTTTATTTCAGTTATATACCTGTTATATTGATTGCTAAATGCTGAAATTGAGTAGTGCTTGTGTTTCATTTATCTATTGTAATAAGTTGTTGTTGACATTTTGTACTAATATTTGTGTTTGAATTTGTTATATCTATTGTACTAAGTTGTTGTTGACGTGTTAGTAGTAATAACAATAGTGAGAATGATAAATCGAGACGAGCTTGAAACTATAATAATAGCAATAATAAAAAATTGACAACAATAGCATTACCAATAACTGCAACTAATGCAGCGACAATCAATGAACAATACTAACAATGACGCTACAACTAACACTTAGGGGATCAAATAATAGATGCAATGCTAAGATGCATTGTAGGAACCTAGTTTCCTGCAAACCCTTATGACGTCTATGGTACTCCTCAAGTTGCTTCTCCATATACAACCTTTGCACTAGATTGAGTTCGTTTAAATTGCAAGTTAAAAGAGCCATATCATCAGCTCTTTCTTGTCGAGCCAATTCTTGTTTTATTAACCCAAGCTTATCATTTCTTAACTTTTATTTTTCATCGTGATGTCGTAGTTTTTCCTTTGCCCTTTCAAGTCTCTTCGTTTCTTTTGTTTTCATGTATAATATATTTGCATCTTCAGCGGTTTCCATCCGCTCACCAATATGTTCAAAACGTGCGCTGTAATCAGATGTAGTTTTTTTAACCCTTGAACTTCCCCGGAGGCCAACCACCTGTACTAGTTATGACAGGGGTGTCTCCATGTGGATCAGAACTACCAGGGCTAGATTCATTGCTCATCCTTCTAGGTAGAAAGCACATTACTGAATGCTCTTATCACACTCGACTTCATTTTTCCTCTTTTGTGAGTATGTCATAGCAAATTAGCAATAGTGCATATTGAATGGTTGATTATTATGTTCTGACATATACAATGCATTCGTTTGATTGAGCTGTAGCTGATGAAGTACTATAAGAAGAATAAAACATAGAACTTGATAATTTGAGCTACAAATTTAAAATCATTACCAGGTTCATGTCGTCTGACGCACATTGTTGTCTTGAATGCAGGCTGGCCATTATTTCTTTCCAATGTTGATAAGCAGCATTTATTCTTTTCCAAGACTGCTTCAAAGAATCAATCGTTCTTGGAAGACTATTTGAACTTTGAAGGTTGAACAAATTGCATACAGAATTTCAAAAAGAAGTTTCACTTTGGCTCGTACATTTTTTTATTGTCACTAGACCATTCAACCCAACAGAGTGCTAATTCAGCTTACTCGTCCGACGATCATTTAACCATTTTTGTGGCTTTTGGTTCCGCATTTGCAGATTCAATAATGTTGATTCTCGTTGTTTGATTTCCCCCAAGTATTATCGTAGCAGTAGTATATTAAAATGGTCGATTACAATCATATTTCTTTACCTTCCTCATACTCGTATGAAGGGCCATTACAACACAATAGCCCAATGAATACGTCCTCCCCTCAACCAACAACAGAGTGGTATATTGAAATGGAGGAAAGACACACTGCCGATGTAAGAGAGCATGAGTTGGAAGTGCAAGAGCGCTTGTAGTTGGAAAATGATAAACGTCAAAGATAAGACGACATTGCCTTAACGGAATAAGAGAACAAAGGTATGAAACATGACACCAAGTACCTAGCAGAAATCAAGAGGTTAATACTAGAGATATCTACTGTAACTGTGGGGTTTTTGTTCTGTATGATGTTGTAAGCAATGAAACCGACATCGGTCGGCACCACTACAGATGCCGTAATTCTCCTAATGGTTGTGGAATTTGGCAATGGATTGACGATCCTCTTCCTCATCGAGTAGTTATGTATGCTAACGAACTTGAAAGTCAAATTCAGATGCTTTAAAGGATGTTGAGTTCAACTAACTTATCAGGTGGTCGAAGTTAGTTTTTGTAATCATCGATTGTCTTGCTTGTTGTCTTGTTCGTTTTCCATGATGTTGTCATGTTTTACTATTTTTCTAAGAAGTTGTATGTGTATATTATTTGTTGTCCTCATAAGTCAAGTCTTGGTTGTTAATGTTTTTCATTGGTTAAATGTTGTTTTCATGTTAAGTGCGTGTAAGATTTTGAAAACACAGACTTTACTTGAATTTTAAAGTACATAGAACTTACTGATAGTGCAAAGAACTAGGTAAAGGTAATTAACTTAAAAAACTTACTCAACTAATCTAAACGTCATTCAAATTGTCTAATATATCCAACTATATGCAGCATGACAAACAAAATCAACTTAATACTCCCATAGATAACGGGAATCAAACATAGCTCGTGTTAACTGAATTAGATCTTCTTCCTTCACCGTATTTATAATGATTCTATATCTTCGACAAGCTCTAGTAACTGACAAAAGTACTTCGAGTTTCCAAAATCCTTCAAATTAATCTATAATCATGATGACTGTTAAAAGTCTCGTTTTGTGATGACACGCCGTTTCAACCCTCGAAAATCAACATAAATACGCTCATTGTATAACATGCCTGACGATCGAGTGCTGGATAGATAGACTATTGTGGGGAAAGTAGGAAGAAGAAAGAAGAAACGAAATAACATAATCTCGCAGCTGATTGAGTAACATATAATGTAAAAAGTTCTTTACACAAATCAAAATTGTAATATACATATCTCACATCAATGTATAAAAAATCAAAAATTATTAGCCTGGGAAATTATAACAACCCGCCCTCACAATTGCTGTTAATTTCAACAACACTACAGCTGAATAAACAAGTGTGAGGATACGTCTAGGTCTCCAGCTCGTCTCCTGAGCTCCATAGCATCCTACCATGAACCTGTAATACTCGCTCTGACTCAAGCATTATAATAAAATAACACCCGAGTCAGTCTGGGAAACCAGGGAGAGAAAAAACACACTCAGTTTGCATTACTAAAGTTTCAAAATCCTTTGAAAATCAAAGGTATCTCATAAGACCACGCCATAAATAAACATGACTGGGTTTTACCTTACGATAACCAAAACATTTCATATGAAAATCATCTGATATTATAATAATGTCCAAGTATAAATACTTATTCAAATAGCTGAAATGCTTACATCTCACTTTTCAACATAGTTGGGCACAATCAAAACCGTACGGCGAGAATGGATTCCATACGAATGACTAGGTATTGGAGTATCACCTGTCACGGTACATGTCTAGAAACAATATACCGAGGACCACGCCGGGATCCCCTGCTACACAAGACCAGACTATCCCTAACCTGGATAGACCAAATATGCTATTACCCTAGGTGTTCCCACCCTTTTCTGAGCTCCTTGCATGAATTGTAGTAATAATATCCGAGGGTATCTAGAAAGGTGATAAACATAACCTAATTGGGTGCTACCCACTTAGCCTTGCTGCATCTCTCCTGCTTTTCAGTCATTCTCGGTTGACGAGGCTAGAGGTTACGATTATCTTTTCAAGGAAATTTTCACCAAGAATGCTCATTGTCCTCCAATGATAATGTACTGATAGCATTCATCCATACAAGTCCGTTCCAAGTCCGAACGGAACCGAAGACTCTATTCCAACTACATCCATTTTGGAATCACCCTTAGGATTAGTAGCGATTAGCCCTTGTACTTCACTACTCCATCTTCGGCTCCATGCTCATGCCTTCATTTCGAAAACGTACTCATTGGATCGAAATGGTTTTTAGATAACTTATCCAATCCTGGTTTCTTCGAAAACAACATTTTCTATTTCCACTAAACTCAACCCCGGTTCTTTAGGAAATAAACAAAAGAAAATAAGATAGGAGATCACCTTCTAACCGCTAATGGATGGATTTCCCTATCATCCTCTTAGAAGAACGAAATGAGTTTATACATACAACATATCACCTTGAATGGTAACTGTACAATGCAATTCCCGTGTTTTCCCCCAGATATTCCCAAAGTTATATTTTGGGTCCAGATCTGATAGTCGGTTATTTAACTATCAAGTAAATAATCATTCAACCAAATATCTCATTTCCGTTGAAAAACCCTAGGTTTTATTTAATTCAAATTTTAAATAAATTAAATCTCTTTATCCAAAGGAATGTACTTATCTTATCTTCAGTATATTCAAAAATTATCCTTTTCAAAAATATTTGAAAAAATCCTTTAAAATAACATGGAAAGTACCACTGCGGTATCAAACCATGGATTCACAGCTCAATAGTTACGTCTCTTTTCCAGAGAAATCCAAAACTTAACTACAGGCACTCATTGCCTCGGATTACACCATGCAAGTATACCATTACTTCATGAACTTTATTTTTCTAAAAAAATTATCTCAAAATAATGCTTGTAAGTTCTAAAATAAATTTTCAAGTTTAATCTAGGAAAATATACTTAAATAAAAGTTATTATACAACACCACATCAATATTTAATAATTTATTTTTTAAAACAACAATGCTGACTGATTCTCAAATGATAATAATAAACCTTTAACAATCATTATAAGGTTACTAATTAATAATTAAATATGCTTTAAACTGTAGGATCAATTTCACCCTAGAGGGGGCGGGTTGAATAGGGTGATACTATTAATTATAGAAATTTAATGCGGAAGTATATAAAATATTGCAACACAGAAATCGTAGAATAATAGCAGCACGTATAATAGCAGAGTAATAAAAGAACAACACAGATTTACCCAGCTTCAGCAAAACTCTTCCTACGTGCTACCTCCAAGGTTTCTACTAGAAATTAAGTAGTCAGACGCTTACACACGTAAACTCGCGACACCCGCTATCGACTAACCTAACTCTATGCTCAAAACTCTGCCACAACTCAGTCATTGAGTTGCGAATTCTCGAACTACACCACCATAGTTCATTCCCTAGTCACACGACTAGACTTTACAATAGTTTAAAAGAGGAATACAAAATCTAAAAACAATTTAAGAAAACCCTAATTTTAAAATTAAATCCCCATCACTATATATAATAACCGGCCCACAATAAAAAGTAAGTGATAAAATAGTTTTCCTTTTCTCCTTTTATATTTCTTCAGTCTGGTATCTCTTTCCTTGTGAAAAAATGGCAGCTTCCTTTAGCTCATCTGTTCCTCTTTATTTCTGATAATTAGGGCTTCGCGAGAATTGAAAGGGGCCGACTTCAAATTGATCGATTGAATATATATTCTTGTGTAACTTTGTTGATCGATCGTTTTCCCTTTTTACTATACTCGACTACCTCAAATCTTTGAGTTCGTTTTAAAAAATCTATTATGTATTTTTCTTTGTTATTCTCGCTGATATGCTTGAACTCAATTGATTCGAATTATTGATTTATTCTTTTCTGTCGTCGCTTGAACTCGAATACTTTTCTTGCCTATGATGTTAACGGGTTTTATAAGGTTTAATTCCCTAAAGTTTCATTCGAATAAATTGTTTGAACTCATATGATAATTTTGTTTGGCCATTTGAGATTTCTCTGACTTATTCAATTCATATAATTTCCTGATCTGGTTGCTTGGTCACCATGGCTTGTTTTCTGATTTGGTTCCGTTCATTTTTCTTACTTGTTCGTCGTATTCTTTGATTTTGTGAATATAACGGCTTTGAGTTTGACATTTAAATTGACTTGGTCATTTTTGAAATTCCCTTCTTGATTTTGTCTTAGCCTTAAGTATATGTACACTGCATCACTGTATCCTGCATACATGTATATATGTATGTTTACTCATGTATAAATTCATTTTATACCTGTACTTGTGCATTGCATTTTCCACTGCCGTGTGCTTTAATATGCATTGTGCTTGAAGTCTGTAGCTTGGTTCTCTGTCTTTGTAGCATATATATGTTACTTGTTGTTCATGTAGATATGTACATGATTCATGTCCATGCTCTTGTTTCTGATGCAATTTAGATATTTCACGTTAACATGGTCTGGTTGTAGCTTTGCACTTGCTTCGATTTAAATCATTAGCTTGGTGTTGCCTCTGGTTTCACTGCACATATATGTGTGTGTTCCCGCATGTATATGTGTATGTTGTGAAGCTTTGTTGTACTATGTCTTTTTGAGATCCTGTGTACATTGTTCTGTACCTTGCTCTTGCTCTGTTCACTTCGAGTTGTTTATGTATATACACGGTGCACTTGTCTTGAACTTGTGATGTGCATGCTCATTGATCTAGTTGAAATTTTTGGCCTTGGTTTCATTTGAGTCTGAGCTTGTATATAAACTGGTTCATGATGTTGCTCCTTGATTTTCTGGCCTTCACTTGATATCTGCTACACCATGTAGTAGCTTTGCTTGTTCTTGTGAAACTGTCTTTCTTTGTCAAAATAGTTGCTGTCTCATTGTGATCATTTGCTATGTATACTTGGTGCCTGGATTTATTTCAAAATGCTTGCATACTGTGTTCATGTGGTCTGCTGTTATGCTCCAGTTTTTTTGTATGACATTTGAACCTTTGACTGTTGAGGTTACACCATTGACTACCGAGGCTTTGATTCACTATTGCATTTTCAGTAGAGTCTCCTTTGTATGGAGAGGCTCGGGGGAAATAATAATATCAATAATAAAAATATATATCATATTTTTCAAAATAATATGTCCCAAATAATGGGAAAAATAATATAATAGTGCTATATAACCGTAATCCGAGAACGTACCTATTTGTCGGGCAAATGACGTTTATTTTATGAAACCAAATGCAGTAGCCATTGCTTCCGTAACTGTATTTCATTTATATAATTCAAAGATGTTAAAAATTATATAAAAGAGAAATAATTAAGTTATTTCAATTAATCACAACCAAATCAACACAACATACAATCAAAGCAATCAACCATCCATCCATAGCAACCAAAACAGAGGGTTTGTTTGGGTTTAGAAACTTTTAATCGTATAAAATAATAAATCCATAAAGTAAACCATACACTCAACAGTCGTAGATAAAACTTATATATTATTTATACATCTTTATACAAAATACCCTTTCCCAACTGATCCATAAGCCTAACAAACAAAGTATTCAAGTATTATTTAAGTTATTCTTATAAATTTTCATTCACAACATTCATTGTTCATAATTTTCGTTCATATCATGATTGTGTCCTTTAATTTACATTTATTTCTTATAAAAATTCAATTTCCATTCATTTATATAATACTTAATTCCATTTATTTGCATTCATTTATTTACATATGTTACTTACATTTCCTTACATATGTTACTCGTACACAATTATTTAAATATATGTAAATCAATTCTTAAAGTGCTATATAGGTTTCTTTGTAAATAAATTCACATTCATTCATTCAGTACTTATTTTCATTTATTTTCATTCATTATTTACAAAATTCATTTTCCCATTTATTCGTATAATGAAAATTTCTTTTCATTACTTTACATTCATTTCTTACATAAGTTATTTCCCTTCAATTGTTTATAATAACCAATGAATTCATTATTCAATTATTACATACGTTTTATTGCAGTTTAGTTTACATTTATCAATTTATATATTTAATTTCCATTAGGTAAGAATATTTATTTGTGCATAAGTTCACACTTAAGTTTCTAATTTTTTTTTCATCATTTACTTTTATTTTCTTATTCGTATAATGTTTAATTTCATTAATTTACATTCGTTATTACTTACAAAAGTTCACTTCTCCTTTATTCAAAACAATGTCATTTTTTTCATTTTATTACCTTACATTCATTGCTTAAATAAGTTATTTCTATTTCAATTATTGGATTGTACATTATTAGGTAAGTTTCTTTACAATTCAATTCACCATTTATAGGTTATTTCTTTTTCACATACCTTCTTCCATATAAAGTATTATTGAATATTAACTCCATTTCTAAATCATTTCCAATGTTCTCTGAATTAGATTTATATAGTATTCATTTAATTATAAAAGACTTCAATATTAATTCAAGTTTATAATTATTTACTTACAACATTCACCTTTATCATTAAATCTGGTTATAAATAGCTTAAAATGTTAACTTAAGTTTATAATCATTTTTCTTACATTACTCACTTTTATTACATTTAATTAGTAGCATTTCAAACTGTTAACTTCAGTTTATAACAATTTATAACATTAGAATTTCTTATTTATAGAAGAAATTCCATCGACCACTTTCTTTTTTTTCAAGTTTCACTTGTATAATATTCTATTACATATTCTAATTAACTTTACAACTTTTACATTTTGGTAAATTATATATATAGATGTCTTTTAGAATGCAATAGAAAGTTACACAAGTTATAATATTTATTTTATTAACAAAATGTTCAATAGTTACCATTTCTTATTTTCATTCCCTTTTGTTTATAGTTTTCTAAATTTCAGTTTCGTATCTATTTCATTAATCATTTTAACGTCAAATTTCTTAATTTCATTTTAGATGTTTACAATTATTAATGTAGTCAAGATTCCATTCATTACCATAATTTCAATTTCTAATTTATAGAAGCTTAAAAACTAGACAACCGGGTTTTCATTTCAATTGAATTAAATAATATATATAATCATATCTTAATATATATCAAATCATGTTTGGAAATCAAGATTAATTTATCAAAACAATTGTGCAGTAAAATTACTACACGGTCTTCCCACTTTGAAACTCGAAAATGAATGTCGATGATGCATGCACTTATCATCGAAATAATTTTCCAACGACAGAGAGGGGAGTACAACACTTTTCTTTTAAATTTCCCTTTTTAAACTTTATTTTAAATCATCTTGAAATATTCATATCAGAAACTACTTCAAAATAATAATAATATTATATTCCAAAATCTCTCAAAAGAAATTTCAAAAATCTCGAAAATCAAGTTCTCTAATTTTTAGTTTTTATTTATTTTATTTATAAACTTTATTTTCAACCAATATTCATAAATTTCACTACCTAACAAACAAATATATAACAACCAACCATATCATTTATAAAATTTATTATTTTATATACAAAAATATATAATAGGAAAAACTATTTCATTTACCTATATTTCAAAACGAATATTGTGTCGGTCTTCCCTATTAAGTGTTTAGAAATCTCTATCGATGTCATAGCGTCCTACGCACTAACAGAATTTATAAATACAAAACGAAACAAGTTAACACAATATAAAAACCTTTTTATAACACTAACAAATACGCTCTCACATACACACACACACACACACTCAACGACTCATTCTAGTGTATTACTACCCTATTTATATGAGTCGGACCTCACAAAGCTAAGGTTATCACTAAACCAAAGCTCTGATACCAACTATAACGACCTGCCTTTTAGGACATTTTAAGCAGACACGCATTCCAGACTCAAACATTCAAAATTGCATATTGTTATGGGCTAAATAAGAAAAGAGAAAGAAATAAAACAAATACAAAATCTCGCAGTGGAATGACAAAATATACAAGTCAAATAACAGTTCATGAAGCTGTTTTACAAATACATTTGACTATTCTTTTACAACACAAAATCAAAGTAACAAAAACCGAAATGAATAAACAATATATGCAGTGGAACAACATGATGCAGCTGGATATCTATAAATAATATGATAGTACAAATCTTCGTCTTCATCCTCTAGGAATAAGGTCTTCAACCCTGAAATGCTCAGGCTGACCCGAACGAATTGAAAAGACAAAACATTCGAGTCAGAACTAAAAGATCTAATGTAAGTTAAATCAACGGTAAATATGAGTGCGACGGGGTCAGAGATGCTTGTGGGATTGACATCTCCTATCCAGTGTATAACGTGAGTGCAATAACTTAAGAGATATTCGGGATTCACATCTTCTAACGATCTGTTAAACTATCTACTATGTAGTACAGTACGCTATTATAATATGTCTACAGTAAAGTAAAAGTATTAAAATAGCGTGAAGCTGTTACCTATATCCCCCTTAACACATTTTATATATTCCCATAGTCTATACAGTACTGTAACTCCTTCATAAACTGGGGACATCAGAGGGAACTCCATAGATATGGTACAAAACAAACCCGTAGAAGGCGCTCTACGGCATGTGAACACGATACTCGAGCAATGGCAGGGTAGATATACCAATTGCGGATCTGGACTGGTGTTAACACATAACAGCTACTGCCGCTCACCTCAGACATACTCCCAAATCAAATCAAGGGTGGCCACCAAATCAATCACAAAGTAATAGAATGGTATCGAAGAAATATGCCAGATCGAGGTGCGACCTCACTTGGCCCAGCAAGCCTCATGTTTTAGTCACATCTAAGCTTACTCACGGGAGTCAAGGTCACGTCATAGCTCATACCAAATACGTTCGCCAAACCGTCCTACTTCATTCCTGGAATCTCCACCACGTACACAGTTGTTAAAGCGGTTTTGGGTATTGGCGGAGAGTATGACAATATCCGATCTCTGTCTCTTTAACAAAAAAACGCTTATTTCACACTGGATGGTTCTTTTATATTTTCAAAACCATTTCATAATTGATATCCAAAATATCATATTCAACTCAAACCATATCACTTTTGAAATTATATTCACTTTCAAAAATCATATTTTCAGAATAGTTTAAAACGCTCGTTTCAAAACTTCATATTCAAATCAAATATGAAATTTAAATCACAACTTAGGTTATAATACCATTTGACCATATTAATTTAAAAATTGGGGATTTAAAATATAAACACATCTACTTTATTTAGTTTGAAATTGAAAAGGATAATTTAGATAGTTATAAATAGTTTTAAATGGTTATAAAGAGTTAAAATACTCTAAAATTGTTTAATTAAAGATTAAAGATAAAGTTAAATTAATTTAAGATAGTAAAATAGATTTAAATTAGATTAAATATAATTAATATAGATTAAGTAGCTTTAAAATAGATTAATTAGATTTAAAATAAGTTAAAATGGGTTAATTAGTTGTAAAATAAATTAAATGGTTTAAAATAGGTTAAAATGATTTAATATAGTTAATATAGGCTAAAATAGTTTAATAATTTGAAAACCTTAACAATTAGAAATTTTAAAATAATATATTTTTAAATAGTTTATATTAAAATATGAATTTGGAATTAATATACATTTAAACCGTTTATTTTAGTTCAACACATTTGAACCGTTTCAATTTCCAAATCAACATACCCAATTTCAGATCTTGCAATTCAAATTTTAAATAAACTATTAAATTCTATATCGATTTCAATCCATGTTAGAAATATCAATTTAAATTATTCCACTTTCAATACATCTTAAAGTTACATTTCAAACAATCCAAATAACTCAATTCGGACAAATTTCACTTATATGTTAAATTCAACTTTAAAATTTAATTTAATTCTTTTAACAACTCCTTTAAAACAATTCCAACTTTAACATAAAACTCGAATTTCGATAATAATTCAATTTATTTGAATCAAATTTTATTTCAAAACATCATTTAACTAAATTCAAAAATTAAAGATTTAAAATCATTTGATTTAACTAATCTAGTGCCTGTATATAATTCTCTACCCTAGGGTCAAGTGATACAAATTTTTATCATTTCGATTCGCAATTTTAAATTTTACGGTTATATATCATTTCGAACCGAAATCCCGAATTTAATATTAAAATTTCATAAAATCGCTCGAGTCGATCATTTCAACCCATAACCTTTTTTCCCTAGTCTATAGATCGTTCGGGCATATATCATTTCAACCCATAATGATTTTTCTAATAATAACTAAAGGAACTTGTAGAGTAATAAAATATATAAATCAAACATAACATCCAATCATCCAATATCAACAACCAAACATCCATCATAATCATCATTCAATTCAATCATTAAATATCAGTAATTAACTAATTAACAATAACAGGTATTTAACTGGCCATTTAAATTCAATAATAAATTAAATAACGATTTAATTCAAATAAATTCAAATTAATTGAGATGATGATTTAAAATAAACCAAACAGCCATAAATAAAATTCCAATCACATCATAAATTTTTGACAAACGTAACAAATTTTAGAAGTTGTTAGTGGGTCAAATCACTCACCTTCGGTTTTAAATCGAATTAAAATCCACTTTAGGGCCCAAATTCAAACATTCTTAGAATTAGTCCAAACCAGTGTCATAATGTCCGAAATTTCGATATGATCCCAGCAAAATAAACCGCACGTGAATTGGACCTTGTACGTAAATGTTATTAACATCAGAACATTATACGTTTTATAACATAAATTAATAAAAAATCGAACAATACACGTCATCCCCCCCAACCCAGACCATTGAAACCCTAGCGCAAACTCTTACCCACCCTAATTGACCCTGTTCACCACCGCTATGGCCAGCCGCGACCCTAGTGGTCTCCTCCAGGCAAAGCGCCAACCATCCCCCATGACACCCTCACCAACTCAATGCCTCTCGTCGTCGATTTTTGGCTCAAACGGAAGCACAGTCGCCTTCGATTTTATGCCCTAAATTGAATTCTTGACGACGATCTAGCCGTCGAAATGATGAACGAGCCAGGCCGATGAACTCCACTCGATCCTCTCCAGACAAGGTATCCTCAAATCGATGACCCATCGTCGTTGATCATAACCCAAACGAATGGCCGAGAATTTAACCTTCGATTTCTGGACAAACAGCGATTCGATGACATTTTCCTTAATCTTAAACTTCTTGAATTTTCCGTACTGAATGTGACAGATCTTTAGATTCTTTACCCTACAATAAAATTTCTTTTGTAAAAATATCTTTAACTAAATAATATTTTGGATAAAATTCAATAAAGACATTTTTGTCTTTGGAAAATTGTGATACACTCAATAAGTTTTTTCTTATTAAGGGAACTCTCAACAAATTGTTGAGGTATAACTTTCTTTTGCCTATAAAACTGGCATTTCCAGTGTATGTGATTTTGATAGATTTCCCATCGCCCAAGTGCATAGATTGTGTACCTTTGTATTCCTTGTTGCCATGGTTTAAGTTGTTCATATTACTTGTCACATGATTTGTAGCTTTAGAATCAGGATACCATATTTCATCATTTGTGTCTTCAATCTTGGCAACATCACTGTTTGAATTTTCAGATTGATTCTTGTTATCTTACTGAATCATGTAAACGTTTGGTTGATAATTTCTTGCATTGATCTGCTGTGATGGTGTGTAGTTTGAATCAAATCTAAAGTAACATTTGTTTGCTGAATGGCCATATCTCTCACATATCTGACATCTTATCATGTTGTTGTTGTTGTTGTTGTACCTTCCACTTCTTCCTTTAAATCTGCCTGAATAACCACCTCTTTAACTGTTGATTGATTCTTGGCATTGTAGTTCCTTTCTTGATTTTTGAATTTGTTGTTACTAACAAAATTGGCGGAGAAGTCTGAAACAATAGGTTTCTTGTGCTCTATTCTGCCTTCATGAACAAGTAATATGGAGTGCACATATTGAATGGTAGGGGCTATTTCTTTTAATGAGATGACTGCCATTACAGATTCATAATCTTCATCTAGACCATTTAGTATCGACAATATCTGCTCATGATCTGATATTTTATGACCTGTTGACTCTAATTGGTCACATATCATCTTAATCTTTAACAAGTAATCTCTTATTGGTAGATTTTCTTTCTTTAAGTTCTGCGGCAATCTTTTGTAAAGCATAACTTTTGCAGCATATTGAGTATTAAAAACTAGTTGAATTATTGACCAGATTTCATTATCACTCTTACATCCAATTAGTTGTAGCAAAAGTTTGAACTTATGGTAGATAATAATCAAGAACTTACCAGACTATCTTGTCTTTGATGTGATGTATATTCTTGATTGATTATTAGTTTGCTACCCTTATCAGCCACATATCTTGGTGGTGTAATTAGGGTGCCAAGAACATAGTCTTCTAATCCATAGCCCCTAATGCAGGTTCTATCCGGAATTTCCAGAGATGGAAGTTTGTTTCAACAAGTTGTACATTGATAATCTGACTGTGGTTTGATTAGTGTTTTAACGATATCTTGTGTTGTAGATTTTTGAGATGTTGCTGTTGTTGTTTTTGCTGCTGATGTGGGAGATAAGTCTTCTTCTGACATTGTTGCAGTTCAACAATGCAGCCGTAAATCTAAGAATCAATTGCCTAAAATGAAAGAATAAGAAGATCTGATGCAGCTAGTTGTCATCGAATGATGATGATTGCTGACAATGACTTCTTGATGAGGCATGAATAAATCTTGATACAGAAAATTAATGAGAACAATGACTTCTTGGCTGGCCTTGACAGACCAAGGTATGAACGTAAAAGAAAAAAAATTAGATGATGAGAATCTTGAATTCTTTGATGATAAAGGAATTCGCACCCTATCTCAATGATGATATTAAATCTGAAAAGATTATGGCATGGCGATTCTTGTTTGATAATTAAGCATGAGCGTTGCTCTGATACTATGAAAGATTCTAAAAGTAATTAAAAGTTTCATATTTCTAAAATGAAAATGTATTTTATTCTCTGATTTTTGTTATACAGTATGTACACTGATACAATAGAATTACAAAGTATTTATAACATTTTTGAATACCCGTATTGGGATGAAAGATACAGGCCCATTTATAAAATATTTGACATTTGAGAATGCAGCATGTTATATTATCTCAAGTATTCTTCAGTGCTGCTTCATTTGTGTTATATTTCTTTTTCAAACCTACTTTCCACCCTATATAGCAGTATACCTTTTTCCCCTTCTCTTTACTCTACTTATTGTATGAATAATTTGAATATGCCATCCACAACAATAGAAAAAAATGTTCCGACTAAAGATTTGTATATCTTTGAGCTCAAATAATGGTTGCTCTTCTTTTGTCTTACCTCGTCAATTTTAATGAACAGAATATTGAACTAAAATTTTCTGGCCGATTAAACTTGATTTTACAGCCACTTAAGGCACAGATTTAGTTACGGCTTCATTTTATTTATTGGATGTACTATATATTGTGTTAGTGGTTTTTTCTTACAGCTTCAGCATGAATTATATCATTTTTACATGTTATCAGATGCAGCATCATGCACCTACCAACTACAACTTGATCGCCTAGGTTAACAAACAACCACAACTTTAAATGTACACGATCATCTATTGAAAGAACAGACATGGTTATCTATAGAAATGATGATGTTATGCTCAAGGAAGGGGAAGAAATGGATTCAAGATATTAAGGAAACATTACATTAGGTCCAATATTCAACTATCTAATTGTAAGGTATGTGAATTTAATTTTAACATAGAATCGTAGTTTTAACGGTCGTTGTGCTTAACTCATTATAATCCAACTGCAATTTATACCCTATTCAACTCGTTATATTTTTAGTTCAACCTGTAGAAATACAAGTGCTAATCTGATAGTATTTTCTTCTTTTACTATTTCACAAATCACATTATTGAAAAATAATATAGACTGGATGATCAATTATGTGAATGAGTGTCCATATTTTTTTATGCTTCTCTTTGTTTTCATGTGAAATAATATAATTTATTGCAAAGTATTTTTATAAAACTAAAATAAAAGCCATCTCGGACTGTAAAGTTTATAAAACTAGGTAGTGCTTCCATATTTTACTTTTCCACATGTAGGATAATGATATGAAAAAACCACATTTTAATGAAGTTAGGCTCTCTTTTCATTTCTTAATTAATCTTAACAATAAAATATTGTTCTAGCTCTATATAAAATAAATACACTAGAAATGTATGTCTTTCTAGTACAAAGATGGTAAAATAACATAAATGATTATTTCTCTTTATTTTCTTTATCCCTAGTTCTACACACATTATGTGTATGTATACATACAAGCGTGCATGCATGCATGCATGTATGTATGTATCTATGTATGTATGTGTGTATATGTATACTTCCATACACATGCATTTATACACACACCCTCACACATACATGTAATTCTGTAAATGATCCCATACAATTATATATTGTTGGTTATAGTAGCAAAAAACTGCAATTTTGAATGCTCTGCGTAAAATTTTATGTTTGTTTTGCTAAAAGTCCTATCTGACTATTGACAATTCAGCGTTATACTTTACTTGACATGGACTATTTTTTTGAGTAACAAATTGGCAATGTCAGAATTTGTGATGGTTTCTTAACTTTATGAGAGCATTCATTATTTAGCCAATCAAGACATTGGACAGTCGGTATATTTATTTGGAGTTTATCATAAATTATTTGGTGCAGAGGCGTAGATTTAATTGAAATTATATATTTTTGTTTCCGTTAACATTTTCATGTTCTTTAGATGAAGCAAGTTCATATCAAAGGTATCTTCCATATCATGGTTGTTCTACTATGTACGTCTCATGCCTCACTATTATATGTTCCTATTAACATGCATTATGTAATTTGTCAATATCTAATTTACACTTTATGAAGTTGATGTCACATGATCAACTTATTTTAAGTCATGTTTCCTTCTAATATTCAGCAATTTATTTATTCGAAAGGTGGCGTATAAAATATTTCATCAACATGACGTTGGTATAATCTCCGCTCTTTGACAATAGGCCCATTGCCATGTTGTACATGTTTTCATAGCAAGACATGCAATTTTGCATATATAACATTATATATGGTCTAACTTCACTACTAAAAAATATGCTCCATGAGCAAAGAATAGTAGTACAAACAAGTACAAAACTAATAATAAAGCAAACATGTGTGCACAACATGGGTTCGCATGCGCGTGCGCATACATACATACTACATACAAACATGTATATCATAAAATAGAATTTAAAATTCATAAAATATGTGTGTATGTAAACATCTCTTGGTGACTAAAAGTTAGTTAAGGATAGGAGATGAAGAAGATAGAGAATCCAAAATTTCTTCATTCATTGCTTAGCCTTCTTATTTATAGCAAAATCGTCTATCATAGTCACCAGATCGTAGAAGACTAGGTAACGTTTCATATTTGAGAAAGTAGGAAGGAAGAACATGTCCTTCTGATGAAAAATTTATGTCTGTACCGACCACAATTGTCATTTCTATGTTATGTAGGATTTCATATTTCTTCTTATTCTCATCCATATCTTCAAGTTGTTAAGCTTCGTTCAAAATTTTGCCCATCAAATCATGTTGGTACCAATATGATTTGCATCATTTGGACATATCTTCTTCTGCAAAGCTTTGAAGCTCTAATGGGATCCTTCAAATACAATTAACTTAGCAATTATATGGCCGCTCTATTATTCCAGCTCTTGATCATGCCATGAGTTAAGCAAGAAGTCCTTTCTTAATGCCTCGGTATCGACCACTATCATGGTCGGTACCGAAAAAAAACTCTACACTTTGGCCTTTAAATTCTATGAGCAACCTCCCTTGGTCATTCTAAACTTACCTATGAGTTCTTTAACCATTTCTTCTTTGTCTTGACGTCCAGATCCACTTAAAAGCTACTAAGATCAGAACACCAGATAACATTTGCCCCCAAAGTATGCTTTCGTGAAACGAAGTATGCTTTGAATCAAGGCAAACAGTTAACATGTTATCCAGGGGTTTTCAGGTAGCCAATAGCCATCTTTGGATCATCGTATCTTTTTGGAAGATAACCGTTCATCACTTTAGCATCCATTTTTTCTTTTCTTGCAACCAAGTAGAGACTCTTATCATCTTGAAGATCGTAGTATGACTTTATTAGGTAAGGCATCCCCTTCCTTTTCTCCTTTTTTTTAAATAGCATTTAAATCATGTCGGTACCAACATGATTTCTTTTGTTAATTAACTTTATATAAAAGGGCTCGAGACCAAGCACTCTCAACACACTTTAATTTTTCCAGCACCGATCTATTTTAACTTTTGCAATTTTGAGCTCTACACCGTCGCCGTTTATTTATTCGATCTATTTACCATGCCACCTCTGCCTTTATCACTTTGACGATAGTCATCGTCCCGGTCTCAGATGATCTCCATCACTATCTCCATCAACTCGAGCCCGACTTTATTTTCCTTAATCTTTCACTTATAGATCCCTATCAAAAAAGCTAGGTTCTTTAGTCTTGCTGCCATTATGGCCACCGTAGGTGATGCCATCAATGTTACCACCACGCTTCTACCACCAAAACTCAATCATGGCTGAAGGATGATTTTGGCTCTGATTTGTGGTTGACTAATTGTTTATGTTTAACTTTACATAGCCAGTTCAAGGTTCAAGTTGCCCTAGGACAACTTTGGGTCATACCCGAGGTTAACACCAACTCTTGGGTTAATTTTGATTTCCTCCCCACTTGGTTTTAACTTCGCTTTGCCATCTCAAAGACTTCGGGTTTTCCATGGTCGATTCAAATCTTGTAGTAATATGAAGTTTCCACACATACAAGGTGTTAACACTGGCTTCATCAAGCTTTGGTCGAACATGAATCATAGATTAACCTTTGATGAGGCAATTCTTTAGAACGGTTACATGATGTCTGAATTGGTTATACAAGTCAATAGTTCGAGTCACATCGTAGTCTTGTGCTTCTGTAAAGAAGGCTCTGTGTTGCTCCAGACAATGGTTCTGTTATAGCTCACTTTGCGATAAATGGTAAGAACCGACACATTTTTACATCATATGATGGAGCTCATTTTCCATCACGAGTAGGCTATCTACATAGAGCACAGGATGCACACTACATAGTCCGACATTTCATACTACTCCAGTCGACGTCCAGAATCTGATTGATCAACATACATCGACATCCTTTTGATTCTGCACATTGGTTGCATGGGTTTTAAGTAGAGTAAATTCTAAAAAACATATCTGATCAATTCACTATCAAGCTTTTTAGTTTATAATGACTCGATGATATCCTTATCTCAAAGTCAGTTTTAACACTGAAGGTCCTATTGAGGTTGATTCTTCTACCACTCAGACATCCACTTCTACTCCGTCCAGAGCAAGTTGATCAATAATAGTTGAACACTAGGGAAAAATCATTTCAACGACACTTATTCAAAATCTGCCTCCTCCATTGAAGGAGTAGTGCACCCCGAGTGTTTTGGACAACCCAAACCATCTACTTCCATTACGGAATCCTAAACAGCATGTTCTATTGCCGATGATTGACTTACGGGCACATATTCCCTCAAGGATATACTACTTGCAAAAAATATATGTGCTTAGATGGAGCTATTTCGCCCTTCAATGAATTCCTTAAATTCTTCATGTAAGAGTTGGGGATATCTCCGACTCAAGTGCATCCTTATGGATATGCTATTCTCAATTCTCTATATATTCTTTTCAAGATGAGGTTGAATCATCCTCCAAACTTTAGGGAGCTGACATATCTTCTAACTTTAAGAAGAGAGCGGGATTTCCTTCTTTATTGACCATTGAAGCTTGGAAACATCGATAAAGTAATCAGGTGCTTCACAATAAACACGGTTATTTCAAGGGAAAATACTTCTATATTCACTGTCCTTACGGCTTCAGCTGTCTCTGCTTGTTCGAACATAAGTGTCTTCTTTTATCCTCTTTTCTTAACTTGGATTTTCCTTACCCAAATTCTTAACCTCTCTTCCATGTTCTTCATAGGCCTTCTTGATCGAGATGACAACAACACACATGTTGATACTCTAGCTCTTCTAAAAGACGTTGAATACCAATTCCACACTACCTTCCATTTTCTTACCAATGAAAGGCTTCTTAAATATGATCTTCTGTAGCCCAATAGACATGTTATACCTCTCTCGCTCTCCACCAAGAAATCTCGAGTAGCCGGCGGGCTTTCTTCCCTAGTCCATGACTTCGATAACGATGGTCAAGGGGATGGTGAAGGCCAAGATGGCGAAGTGTATGTCAACGAAGAAAGAGTTAGGAAGAAAAACATGGTAAGGGGAGGAGATAAAGGAAGAGGCAGTGTAGAAGAAAGGGAAGAAGAAGAAGAAAGAGAAAAAGGAAAGGGAGGAGAATAGAAAAGAGAAGAAAGAGAAGGAGAGGAAGAGGATGCAAGAGACAATGACGAGTTTAGCCTCGATGAGAATGAGGCATAGGGAGACTTCCTCTGAAGGTGACACGGTTCAAGTGCCATCTCGGCCAATGCGATTGGTTATCAAGTCTTCTCAATGGTATTCCTGGTCTAATTCAAGATTTTTAGTACCAATCAGTGAAGTGACACCACCCGTTGGCTCTTTGGTTCATTGAGTGATATCAGAATTCTCTCAGCCCTTGGTACAGAGGTGCTACCATTGAAGATATCTTGAATGAAAACTCTGGTGAATTTACCTTCCCATCAGGGGATATCCTTACCTATGGTGATGAAACTACATCCTTGCAAATCCCAAAAAACAGTCTGTAGCTTTCTTAGGGAAATATCACCAACCCACACGCTTCTAGGATCAAAAACACTTCTTCATTTTCCTTTAATCCAATGCGTTAGTTCTGATTTACCATCTTCTTCTTTTTAGGTACAATGGCAAGAGATCGCATGAATATCTTCGCTCGGGCATTAACCAACATAGTTTTTCAACTTCTGACCTCTCACATATCACCCTAACTCACATTGGGAATTGGAAGAGGAGAGAAGGAGAAGGAAAGAGAAATAAAATGGGGATAAAGAAGAAAGAAAAAAAGGCCAGATCAAAGAGAAAGAGTGCCGTGATTTGGAGTAGAAACTATGCAACTCCCATGACCAATCTGAGCATGTCACTAGTGCTTCTTAGCCTTATGCTTCATTTCAAATTCATTAACAAAAACTTCGGACAACTTAGCTTCCAATTACCATCGTCTCAAGCTCTTGTAATCCATGGAATCTAGAATTCAAACTACTCAACCCTACAAGCCTATCAACGGCTATCAATACTAGGATGCAGGAAGATTTGCCTGACAATTGTCCGTTGGGGTTCATGTTTGACTACAACATCAAAGACATTTCTTTCCAGGATGCCAGCCAAATGGTTGCAAGAGTCAACTGGATAGTAGACCAATTCCTCGAGTGGAAGAAATTTATCAAGGCCCTTCGTAACATCAATAAGATCAACCAAACTACAATACAATCATTTGAGATTAAGAGGAATGATCATGGAAATAAAGTCAGAGGTTACAAAAGGGAGTTGGCTAGTCTCACCAAAGAAAGAGAGAGAGAGATGATGCTCTAAAATTTACCAAGCACATGGAAGGCTAAATAATGAAATGTCAGGTATCCACGCCCAGGCTACCAATGTAATGAAAGATCGGATCAAAGTGGCTCACCAAGAGAACTCTGAACTCGCAGCGCAAATCAAGGCCAGAGATGAGAAGTTCTAGGCCATGGAGTTAAAGCCGAAACCACTTCAATCTGAAATTGGTGGCATCAAGGCCAGTTTAAAGGCATAAACAGACTCTAAGGCTAGTTCAAATTGATATCACTCTGGATGAAACCGAAATCATAGATCTTAAGGCCCAAGCCACTAAGAATAATTAGGATACTAATGCTATCGTCTAGCGGTATTTTGCCAATGTCATGGAGAACAATAATGTGAAATGTCTAGGGGACAACTTCCCATCACATTGGCTCTTATGAAGAAATACTTTTTGAGTAGTTGAGGCTAGCATAGGCATAACCGAAGAAGAGATGAAGGCAAAGCTCTTGGATGAAGAAGATATCATATTCTTGGAGGAAGGCAAAGCGATTATGGTCACATATGATGTAGTTATGGGGAAAGTGGATGTTGAGGATTTTGCCAATTTTACTACATTGGTTCGGCATAATCATCAACTTTGAAATCCAAGAACCTGCAATAGAAATTACAACTTCTATGGTGGCCATCTCTAAGGCCAGCCACGCTGAAATCCCTATCTCCTCTATAATGACCACCGATGAACCTTACATTCCTCTTCTTACCTCTCAGCCTGTTCATTCATCTATTGAAGATGGTGAAATTTCCAAATCTTTAACCAAAGGAGCTTCACCTAACGAAGGTATTTCTCTCATCTCTCGGGTGTTCGAGAAGCTTCAGTTCTCACCTAAGGAAGTCTCTAATCTTTACTTCATCGTTTTCCAACTTATAAGTCATCCGTTGCTTCCTCCTCTACTACCAACAACCCATGGCTTAGTCCTAGTGCCATCCCTACCATGTCGATCTCCATCACTACAGAGCCAAACGTCCCAATTCCTCCTTCCAGCTCCCGCCTCAGCCTAGATTCAAAAATGATAGAGGCATCAGAATGAATGGAGGACGTCGGTGTTCCCAAGAGGAAGATATTGTAATCACAAGTGCAAAGGACCCTAGCAATCATATTACTACAGTGGAGAGGTGGCTTTGATAAAATCGTAGTCAAGAAAGAGCCGAGAACTGAAAAGCCCACTAGCTCAAAAAAACCAAGCCCTATCCTAAAGCTCCCCACTCAAATTCAAGCCTCCAAAAGGTTGTAAATCTGGCGATTCTTCAAAATCATCTGACCCTCCTATTGACGATCTCGAGGACCCCATCAACTTGACCACTGAAGGAGAAACTATAACTTCCAAAGGGAGCACTCTAGAAAAGGATTAGAAGAAATGCCAAGCGAAGGATTATGCCAAGAGCAGCAGTAAGCGAGGGAAGAAGAAATAGGTTATTAGTTTTTACAAAGATAGTTTCTTTTTTCCTTCTTGAGTATCTTTTTTTTTCGTTTGCATGTTGGCCACCATTATGCGGTAGTGGCCCCGCGATTCATGTATAAAAGTGAATGTAAATAAACAAATATTTTTACACAATCTTTATTGCATTTACATTTCCACACCTTTACTTTATTTATCTATATATCATTGCCTAGATATATAATCTAATAATCTATGATGCTATTCCATTTAAATTATACATCCTAAGAAATGCCATTACTTACTATAGCTCGGTACATATAGGTAAATTTGTGCAATTTCTTAGTAATATTTTATTATTCAGTCCGTTTATCATTGCCAAAATATTTCTTTCATAGCTTAACAAAACTTATTATCCATTTGACCAACCCTAGGCCTACCTCGTTTATCCTAGGTCATGTTCTATCCGACCATGAAAGGGTTTTGGTTGGAGAAGTGTTTAGCTTTATATAATTTCCTATCTCCTAGAAACGACATTCATGATGTCTATCTTTGAACATCAAACTTCGACCATGCCTATCTTTGGACAATGGCCGAATTTGTTCTTTGACCTTCATCGCATATCACGACCGAGCATGGTTCATCAAGCCATAAGTATGGTCATAGTTATAGATAGTTTGTTCATTCATCGACCCCTAACTATAGGGGTTGTTGTTCCTAATGCTTGACTCTGAGCATCGATATTCGACCTTGCCTATCCCCGGGTAGTGATCGAAATAACTCACCATCGTCATTATTTATCCTTGGTTGGGCATGTCTTGCTAGGCTGTAAATGTGGTTGTGAAAGCTTCACTTGAACACCAGTTCCTCTCTTTGGGAACTGGTGCTTCAGCTGCCAAACTCTGGGCATCCTTAATCGACTTTTCCAATCTCCTCGCATTAGTCAAAGATTGAGGGATAAAAGTAAATCATCCGATTGACTCCAGTATGATTATACTCCCCTGACCCGATCATGGGTCAAACGTGCCAATCGGTACCTATCTTCGGGTACCCGATTGCTCCATTAAGCACGCAATACAATGATTAACTTATAAGAACATGGTTCATTGGTTCCAAAATCTAGGTTTATTTATAAACAAAAAAGGGAAAGTCCCGCCTTGTAATGTAGCCCTCCAGTTCACTGGAGTGGCTTATTTGCTGAAATAAAACGAATAAATCTAAGTGAAATAACATTGTAAAAATTAGTTATTTTATGCTCATGGAAATGGAATCCCATTAACAATCGTTAGCTTGAATGTTCCACCTCTAACTTCTAATCAACTGCATAGGGGCTTTCTTAATTCAGATCAAGTGCCCCCATACCATGGATCATTTATCTCAAAATGAGATCCTTATCTCAAAGGTATGTTTCCTGACCTTGGGGTTGAAATGTCATAATACTCTTTTCGAGTGAATAGCTACCCTCAGTTCAGCTTCCTTTCATTCTTCATCGACCAAGTCAAGGGACTCTAGTAATAGTTTCTTGTTCATCTTGGGATAATAGTGTTTTCTCAGTTGGGAAGGGATTTCCAATTCTATCGAAATTATGGTCTCAACTTCGAAGGCCAAAGCGAATGAGTGTGCCCAATCGTGGACTTATGGATCATTCTATAAGCCTACAGCACTAGTGGTAACTCATCAATTCAGTTGCCATTAGCTTTGATTAGTCGTTAGTTTAGGATGGAATTTATAATCTTATTCACTACCTTCACATGTCCACTCGATTACAGGTATGCTACTACCGAGAAGCTCTTTGTAATTCGATACCAATTGCAGAAGTCTTTGAACTCGATATTCTCGAATTGAGTTCCATTATCAGTAATGATTTTCTCTGGAATTCCGATTCTCCATATAATATTCTTCACCAAAAAGTTAATCACTTTCTTCACTGTGATCGTGGCTGGTGGTTCCACTTTAGCCCATTTTGTGATGTAGTCCGCAACTATAATAGCGTACTTTACTCCATCGATTGACATCAGTAGCACACCAATTATATCATTTCCCCAATCCACAAAAAGCCATAGGGTAACCATTTACGTAAGCACTGTAATGGAGATCTCGGTACTTTGTAAACTTTTAGCACCTATCACATCGTTTGGTGTAATCAATAGCGACTCAACTAATTGCCCAAAATTATCCATAACAAAGTATTTTCTCCACCAAAATGTGATCTCTGGCGTGATTACCATAGCTTTTCTCGTGTACATCCGAAAGGTTCTTTTAGCTTCATCTTTGGTGAAATACCACAACAAGGGGTTGAGAAACCTCTCGTACATAGCACTCCTTATATAATAAATCATGGTACTTTACGAAGGAGTTTTCACCATTCACTCTTGTCACTCGGGAGGGTCCCTTACAACAAATAGTCTACTATTGGAGTGACTCCTTTTCTTCCTTGACTTTCAAGATCCAATCAACATCCATGTCATCGATACTCGAAGCCAATAAAACCTCCATCGTAAAGTTCCACAAGCTACGCAATCCTGTGCTTGCTAGTTTGGCTAATATGAATCAGCTTTCGTATTCTCTTCTTGGGGTATGTGAGTGATTGTATTTTGTTCAATATCATTTACACAGCTCCAGTGTCTTCATCATGCAAAGGGCAAGTCTCATTCTCTTAGCCCGAAACTCTTTCTCGAACTGACATCTCACCAACTAGCAGTCTCTGAATATATGCAATGTCTTAACCTTTAGTTCCTCCACTATCTTAAGTCACGTAATCAACTCCTCATATTTGGGTTCATTGTAGGGAACTCTAGTTGAGTGCATAACATGTTTTCATCCTTCCAGGGTCATGAGAATCACTCCTACCCTCGAACTTCATTAATTGGAAGTTCCATCCACAAACTACTTCCATTAGGAAACTCAGACCATGTCATCTTCCTCTTCACCATCCTAAATGGTGAATTTGGCAATAAAATCAGCCAATTCCTATCCTTGCATCACCTTTCTAGGATCGTACATGTCATACTCAAATTTCTAAGGATAAGTATAATGTGATGTCATCAGAAGTTGAAAGATAAAGCTATTAGAAGTTGACAAATATAGGACATCAAAGGATGACAAAGTAAATCCATCAAAGGATAAAGATGAGCCAACGTGATGACTTCCAGAGCAATCAAAAGATGAGAAATATGAGTTTTTGAGTGGTGACCTCTAAATCCATCAAAAGATGACATATTTAAGCCATCAAAGTTTGATAAGAGCTACCGAATGATGAATATAGAAGCCAACGAAGGATGACTTCTTAGAGTTATCGCATGGTGAATGCAGATGCCATCAAAGTTGACTACTTGGAGCTATTTCATGGTGAATGCAGAAGTCACAAAGGTCGACTTCACACCGTTAATGCAAAAGCCTTTGAAGGTTGACGTCTTAGAGCTATCGCATGGTGAATGCAGAAGCCATTGAAGGATGACTTCTCAGAGCTATCGAATGATGAATATTGAGGCCATCGAAGGATGACTTATACAAGCTATCGCATGTTAACTATGAGAGCCATCAAAGAATGATTCTTGAAAGCTATCGCGTAATGAGTCTAAAGCTATCAAAGGATGAATTTTATGAGCTGCCACATGGTGAATAATTCTTGAGGGCAATCACATGATGAGTCTGGAAGCCATCGAAGGATGATTCATACGACCTGTCGCATGGTGATTATAGGGCCATCGAGTGTTGAGTCAAAGAAGGTTGTCGCATGATGATAAAGTAAACCACTAAATAGTTATAACTTAATGCTATCACATGCTGATAAAGTAAGCCATCGAAGGGTTATAATGCAAAGCTATCGCATGTTGATGAATTATGTCGTCGATTGGTGATACTTATTATGATGTTGCATATTGACTAGTATATGTATTAACAGCATTCCACCGGCTACACAACAAGCTGTGATTGGATCATTAACACCACATCTACTCAACTAAGAAAAAAAGACGTGCCACATGCCACTTCGAACATGTGCCACATCTGCAGATCGTGACCGTCTATTTTTGATAAGGCGTCATGTGTTAAGCATTTAATAGCTTAAGTTCTATATAAATAGATTGTACCTCCACCTAAAAAGGGCATGATTCTAAAGAGATTCTTTTTCATTTTTCTCTCAAAGGTGTAAGAAAGAACTTGAAATTAGGATTTCATGGCCATAAGAAAAAATTGAAATCAAAGTGCTGTAATTAAGCATTTACACCTTAACCAATTTGCATATTTAACTTCTTTGAACTATTGACTTACATATATAACTATTGAATTGCAGGATGAACAAATGACTCTTTCAACTTGAATTTCTATAAAGCCAAAATTTCTGCCTAACATAAGGTGGTGCTATCATCGAGAGTTTAACTCAATGCTCTAAATCTTATAGTAGCCGTACTAACAACGTGGGAAAGTCTATTAAGAAAGTGAATGTGCATGTCCAAGATGAAGTAGCCCACCACACCAGTTTTGAAGAGAATATAACTTCATTTTTCGACCTAGAGAATGTTAAGGTTGGACAAACGTTGACAGCAAAGTAAACATAAAAAGAACAAAATGATATCCAATCCATGAAAAGACAACTACAAGCGATCTACGACTTAATTGAGGCACTTGTCTCCTAGGAATCCTCAAAGATGCCATAAAGGACGAAAGGAGCGGAAAAAGAAATCGAATCCCCACGTTGGTGATAGATTTAGGGACGTGCCCTAGAGGCAATTATATAATTTATTGTAAATGAATTAACTCTGCATTTTATATATTTATTATAATGTGTTATGAATAATTAAATATATTTAATAGAAAATTATAAATGGTGTGTTTGTGGCAGTAATTACTAATAATTGTAATAATGGGTATTGTATCGCAATATGATAAACACATCATTTTAAATATTCCTAATCAAGATACATCAAGACTGGACATCGATGTATCCGTTGAGACTAGAATACGTAATGCTCTCTAAATGTTGGGTGGTGTTTTACTCGTGACTGTTGGGGGTAGCTAGGGGAATACATACTGATAGTTATTGAATAACTATGGAATGACTCAATCGATAGTTTTCTTTTGGTTAATATAACTAAGGTCAAATAGAATATGTCAAAGTGACTAAATTGCACAGTTCTCCTGACTGGACAATAGTGCTGATCTTTAATATGAAAGCTTCATTTTGATTATAATCCAATTATGGCACAACGTCCATTAAGTGACTACCGTTGGTTTAAGTGGAAGTATTGAAAGTGAAATGCTACTCAAGAGAAGATTTATCTCCTCAGTTGTATATGTTTAGATACATGGTCAACTCAAAGTCAAAATCTTTAGCCAGAGTAATTTGGTTAATAATAATTGTTATTATTGAACCAGGTACTTTGTATTTGGACTATAGAGTTGAATATGGACGATATTGGAATTTTGATCACTACCAAATTCCACAAGTCTAAAGTGATAAGGATTTTACGAAGAGAATTGGTGTAAATAATAGTAACAACCGGGCAACGCTTAACAAAGTAAAATTATATTTTACCAAAACCAAGTAAGTGATAAATTTGGCCAAAATGCCACACCACCTACTAAGTGATGTGTAAATATTAGTATCAAATAGTTTGATATTATTCGCTGATAAATTTACACATAAAGAGTCGCATAACCAAATCGTTGAATACTCTTTGACAACATGGTTTAATTAGTTTATAACTTTTATGAATTTACCAAATTAATTAATGTTTATGAAATATTAGTTGTAAAATTTGATTTTTATTTTAATGAATAAATATTAATAAATATGTATATAAATATATTAATCGATATACGATATTGATATGCATTTGAATTAGATTTAAATGCAATATAGTTTGTTCGAGCTTTAAGCAAATTTGAAGGTCATATAAGGCTGGTATGTTTCGGCCATGATGAGACCATGATGTGCGGCCATATGATGGCGAGATGGGTTTAGTTTGGATGGATAAGATAAAGAGAATTGGTAAGAGAGAAAGAAGGATGTACATCCTAACTTATCTCTCTAATCTCTCCTATATAAAAGCATCTTAACCACAACCATTTGAGGACTTATGGAAGCCTTCAATCTCCTTACTTCTGGCTGAATTTATCCTCTCCTCTCCTTCATTTTTCCAAGCCCAAATCAAATAAAGTTAAACACTATTCGAAGCCGGTGGTATGCAATTTGGAAGATAGCACCTACAGAATTGAAATTTGATTCAGAAGTTTAATTCAACACTTCAGGTTATGCTCCTTTGGCATTGGCGAAAGGTAATTATCTGATCCATGATTATGTACTAATATTTAGATAATTTATGTATCATATATTATTTTTTAGTTAGATGACGATTCTAGTATATCATTATATTGTCACATTCAGAAAGGTTGTATGTTTATATGCTTATATATTTTTTTAAAAATTTATGACATATACCTACCTATAATAAGCATGGACCAAAATAAATAAAAACAATCTTTTTTATTTTAGACAATTTAATGTACATCATTTAATTATATATAAGCTTTATAATTTAAATATTATACCTTATTCTATAGAAAATATGATTTTATAATTTTATATAAATAGTTTCATACTTAAAATATTTCTAAAAAAATAAAATAATTTCAATATATATGTATGTATTATTGCTTAAATATTATTTAAATTGACTAATTATGTAAATTAATTACATCAACTTGTATACATACATACATACATACATATATTATAAAATATGTTTTATATTTTATAAAATTAAATTAGTACCTAAAATTGATAGAAAAATAATTTTGTTTATATAATTTAAATATTAAAACATTAGCCAAAACTAAAAAATTATGTTTAGAATAGTTTTTAAATTATATACAAGATATTCAAATATTGAAATATCATTCAGATTTTTACCAAAGTTTTAAAATTCAATTTTATATTTTAACAAATAATTTTTATTTAATTCTCCACTAATTTTTCATACGAAAAGTTAATTTTAATATATACACACACACACACACACACACACACACATATATATATATACGTGTGTATATTAAAACCAAAAAAACATTTCTTTATCATGAGCATTATTAGGTATGTATATATTTAATGAATATTTTATATATTTTGTTTAAGTATCAATATATATAATGTCAAACATATATATATATATATATATATATATATATATGCATGTATGTACATATTTAACATATACATTCATAAAAAATATTTTTTATTTTCTATTTTACAGCAAAATAAATAATTACATTTTTTAATATAATAATAAATGTTTTAAAATATACTTATATAATTATATATATATATATTGTAGATTCCATGTATATATGTGTATGTGTGTGTATATATATATATATATATATATATTATTTAAAATACATTATATTTTATATACATATACATATATATTTATTTGTAATATTTTGTCTATAAATTAAAGTGTAAACATGCATATAAACATATACATAAATGTTTTAATATTTTGTTTATATACCTTGCACAGATTGTAATGTGAACATGAACGCGCATACACACATACATATATGTATGATATACATGTATATATGTAATATAATATTAGTCACATAATATAAAACTATATTGTAATTAATATAAAATAATGATTTTATTTAAAAGAAAGTTAGAAATGTTCTAAATAGATTAGATTTCATTGGCCCAATGTTGATCTAGTATGGTAAAAAATTTGAAATTCATCAATATCTTCCATTGCTGTCTGGTATTGTTCCAACAGTGGTATAAGAGCACAATAGCCTATGTGGTCCAAAATTAGTCATGTTATGATTAACTAATTAGGCTCACGGCCTAGATAGCAAGGTGTCTAGTAAGGTGGTGTCGAAGAATTGAGTTTGGGTAACCGGATACTCCACCCTACCTAGCTACCGGCCTGGCTCGATTAGATATGTTGGCCCAAAGGTTGCCCCTGGTAAAAAAAGCTTAATCTGAATAAGGCCTTTGGCTTATTTTCAAAATTGTCTGATATAAAAAATATAAGATTTTAAATTTGATATTTAAATTAAAATTATAATATATACGTATTATAAATGTTATAATATAATAAAAAATTCAAAATGTTTGAAAATTAATATAAGTTAATTTGGAAATTAAAGTCCACGAGCTTGGTCGGGTGGTAGGGTGATACGTTTCCCAGATGAGAGGTTTGAGGTTCAAGTCCCACCTGGAAGGAGTGGAAGGAGATACGCTTCTTACATGGGAGGTTTGAGGTTTATTTTCTGCCTCCTGCACGATGCCAACCGAAAGGTTTGGTTTACTTGGAATAGTGGTTGTGGCAGGCTAGCCATCTATTCCCTAGGTTTACTGTTCAGGAATCGCATGTCCATAGTGATTGAACATCCCTAGTTCGAAAAAAATATTAATTAAATAAGTTAATTAATTAATATATACATGTATTATATATTATGATATATGTTATGTTGTTTTAAAATTTTAAAATAACATAAGTTTACATATATATATATATATATATATATATATATAAATGAATTTTGACATTAATATAATTTATTTAAAATTGTTTAATTAAATAAATTAATTAAAAGGTTAATTAATTGAATAATATACACATATTTATGGTATATGTGTTATACTACAAATGTTATAGTATATAATAAATATTTAACATAAATATTATATTAAAGTTAATGGAACAAAGTTCATGTACATAGCTCAATTGGTCGGGGCTACTTAGCGATCATGAAACAAAGTTCTTTGTGGTCACGGATTCGAGTCCTAACGAGCTGTGCCATTTAACTCTTTAGATGTAGGGCGGTTATCTCTCGAAAAATATGAATGCTTGGGGATTAATGCTCAGTGTTGGGTTGGCTAAAGAGGGGGATCAGTTGTCGTAGGTAATCTAAATCTCCTAGGTCTACTCCTCAGAGTAGGGTTTTAAAAATAATAATTAAAATGCTAGTTAATTAAAATATACTAAATAAGATTTAATTAATATAATATTGTACATATGACTACTGTATAAGTAATATGAAATATAAAAGTTATATAATAATAAAACTTATATTATATGAATGTATAAATTAAAGGTGGAACAATAAGAAACCCTAAATAGACGTAAGGAATAAATACATACATAAATATATGTATACCGTGGTCTTCGATGTGTCTGACACTTGAATTATGATGGTATTTCATAAGAAATACATTATTCCATAAGTCGACATCACTTAATATAATATATTAAAGATGTGAATCTTCAATATAATGTTGTTCTCTACCATATATGTGTGTGTATGTGTGTGTATTAACAAATTACTTGCATTCTCCTTAGTCGTTGAGCAAACTCAAGGTAGGGATGTTGTGTAGTATTATTACTATATTGAATAGACGATGTTAGATAACTATAAGTATTTATTGAGCAAACTCAAGGTACATATATTATACTTAGACCGTCGCGATATGGTAGGTATGAGGGAATAATTTTATTTCGATTTGTTTAGCCAACTCAAGTTCTAAGTGAAATTAGGACAAGGTACCAAGGGTTGGGAGTTGTATATGATATAACCGATAGAGGTTATCCATCATCGGTGGATCTATGACTCATTTAGCAAACTCAAGGTCAGAATTCCAAAATGAACGAGTCCTAACAATTACTAATGGAGTCGAAAGACTTCTATGTTTCGACTTTGGGTTTGACGAAATATAAAAGACTAATAGGAGCTTATTAGTGAAATGGAACATAAAGTTTAACCTTACTAATATAATGAAAACATCTACTATGATATTGTCCTAATAATCTACCAATTAAAACTTGAAAAAAAATGTTAACTCCAAAACTATTTTTTGACAATGACAAGCTTACTGGACCGAACCATACCAATTGGCTAAGAATAATTAAAATACCATTGACTTACGAGCCTCTATGATCGTCTATGACATGCAAACCTAAAGAACACCCCATTGATGATGCAGACCTTGAACTAAGACTTGCGTATGAAAAGTGAGTTTTAGACCTAGAGATCGTTCAAGTTTTCGTACTATCTACGTTAGACAATCTGTTGTAGAAGCACCATAAAAACATGTATGTCCATGAGATATTTGATAGCATCAAGGCCCTTTTTGGTGAACAATCATATTCCGTAAGGTACAAGCATACGAAGAAGCTGTTTATTACCAAAATGACCAAAGGACGAAAAGTAGATGATTATGTGCTGATAATGAAGGGCTATATTGATAGGCTTTGGCAATTGGATGTTTAGATAAGCAATAAATTCAAGTTGATTTGATCCTTGGTTCTCTTACTCCTCGGTATGAACCGTTCATACTAAATTATAATATGAATCAATTAAATGTGAACCTCATAGAGCTCCTCCATATGCTGAGGTCAGCCAAATCTGTATTTAAGGATTAAGGGTCTGTACTTACAGTTAAGCATAGTGAATTATCTTCGAAGAGTTCGAAGAAGAGGAAAAGAGAAGGAAAGAAAAAAAAAAGTAAGAAGACCGATGACAAGGGTGAATATCACTACTGCCGCAAGAAAGGTCACTGGAAAAGGACTTTCATGATTACTTGAAGATTGTTAGAGAAAGAAAGCAAAATGGTTATGCGGCTCCATCAGGTACATTTATGATTTAAATTCTTTTGTAATCAATAAAATGTCTTAGGTCTTAAATACTAGATCTGGAACTCATGTATGTAATTCATTATAAGGGCTTAGGAACTAGCACCATGTGGCAAAAGGAGAGATGAGGCTCCAAGTTGCAAATGGGCTATCATTGATGCAACAATTGTAGGATTTATCATTTATGTTTGCCTAGTGGAGTAGTTTTGATATTATAAGTGTTATTTTGTAAAAGAATTTATTTATGGGATCATTTTTGTTTATATATTGTCTGAGACTGAATATATATTTCATTGTGTAAATAATGTTGTGAACATTATTTTGAATGCAAATGAAGTCTGTGATGGTGTTCTTGAAAATAACATTTATGTTATTAATACAAATTATGTATGTTCTGTGAACAATTCTTCAACCAATATAAACGATAGTTATCTTTGGCATTGTAAGCTAGGTCATATTAGTAAGAATTAATTGCACAAACTGAAACTGAATATTTCACTTGATTCTAAATCATTTGACATGGATGAGCCGTGTCTCAAAGGTAAAATGACCAAGCTCCCCTTCAGTGGAAGCAATGAAAGAGTTGATGAACTCTTAGGCTTAGTACATGGTGATGTAAGTGGCTCAAGTCCTATAATCGTCAAGGATAATAATTCTTACTTTGTTACCTTCACTGATGATTTCTCGAGAGTAGGATATGTGTGTCTTATGAAGAATAGATCTGATGTTTATGAGAAATTAATTGAATATAAAATGTAGTAGAAAACCAAACGGGTCATAAGATTAAGATTCTTTGATCTGATCGAGGAGGTAAGTACATTGGACATGAATTCCAATAGCACTTAAAAGATAATGAGACTATCTATCAGATTACTCCATATTATACTCCATAACACAATGGTGTGTCAGAGTGATGGAACCGTACCTTATTAGACATGGCTTGCTCCGGTGAGTAAGTCTAAGTTACCTATGTCCTATTAGGGATGTGCGCTAGAGACCATGGTGCATGTGTTGAACTTGTTGACCTCTAAATCTATGCCTAAAATGCCATATGAGATGTGGTATGGTAAGAAACCTAACTCAAGTATTTAAAGGTTTGGGGTTGTTTGGCATATGTTATGAGCGTTAATCCGAATAAACTAAAGGAGAGATTGGTACCGTGTAAATTTATAGAATATTCCACTAACTCAATAGGATATACTTTCTACAATACCGATGAGGAAAAAGTCACCGTTTCTTGACATGCTGTCTTTTTAGAAAATGAATTTCTGTCAAAGGAAATTAACAGCAATGTTGTAGACTTGGATGAGATCCAAGAAATTAATATTGAGGTCGAACCAGTGGGGGAACCAGTTCACCATATATAAAAATGCGCAACCTATTAGAAGGTCTAGTAGGGAATCTTGTGCACAAGAGAGATACTACGGTTTTCTCATGGATGGACAGAAGGAGGATTGTGTCATAGATGACAACACTCCTCTACCTTTCCAACAAGCACTATAGAATAAAGACTATGCACTTTGGCTTGGAGCAATGAAATCCGAGATGGATTCCATATACGAAACAAAGTATGGAATTTATCAAATGTACCCGAAAGGATAAAACCCATCGGCTACAAATGAATTTTTAAGAAAAAGTTAAATTTAGATGGGGAAGTAGGGACTCATAATGCAAGGCTAGTTATGAAACGATTTCATCAAATTCAAGATTTTGATTATGACGAGACCTTTTCGTTTGTAGTCATGCTTAAGTCCATTTGGATTTTGCTAGTAATTGTCGTATTGTATGACTACAAAATATGGCAAATGGATATAAAGATGGAATTTCTAGATGGCGATTTAGAAGAAATTGTCTATATGTCGCAGCCTGAGGGTTTTATGGTCATTGGAAGTTAAGACAAGGCTTGTAAGTTTTTAAAGCTCATTTATGGACTTAAACAAGCTTCAAGGAGTTGGAACAAGTGTTCTGATAAGGTAACTAAATATTTTGGTTTCTATCAAATCACAAAGGAAGCGTGCATATATAGAAAGGAATGGGGAAACACTATCATTTTCTTGTTGCTATATGTTGAGGATCTATTATTGATTGGCAATGACATTTCCTTATTATAATCAGTGAAAGCTTGGCTTTCTAAGAAGTTCTCTATGAAGGATGCGACGATCCAGAATTTCAGTTATTTAAATTTGGAATATTTAATTGATTTTAAATATTGAAAGGTTAATATAAGTTCAATAACTTATATTTCAAATATAGTGATTTCTTTGATAATTAAACTATTATATTTAATATATAGAATTGTTTAAATAATTAAATCTTGAATCTAATATGAATGAAAATGATTTCAGAGTTGATTTAAATTCTATTCGAATAAGAATGAAGGTAGTAAACTTTTAAATTTGAATTAAAAGTGATTAAACTAATTTTGGAAATTACTCGTTTTAATTGACGTGTAAAAATAGAGTTCAGGTGCACTATCTCGGATTTGGACGAAACCAGTTTCATTGGATCTGTAATAGTGAATTATTATATGTCGTCGAACTTAATGGCGATCGCACATATCATTTGTCCATATGAGTTCGAAACATGTAGAATTTATTTAAAGGAATTAAAATTAATATAATTTGATTTTGAAAAGCCAACTTCTGTATATAATGGAATTGGCTTCCGATATATATTCCATTGTTTTCAGAATATAGGTATAACATATAGAACGATGGGCAACACGCTCCGTTTGGAGTCCAAAATTTTAAAGTGTGAATAGTGCTTTGAAATTTTTTCTATAAAAGGACCTTGAGATTTCCATATTTCATAATCCTAACTTCTAACTCCACAGCTACCATTAAACCCTCTATCCAAAGGCTCGAAATGATTGGTGCCACTCCAACCATATTAGCGCTCTACCCCTAAAGGAAAATCTGCAACATCAAGAGGAAGAAGATCAACGATGGGATCGTTGAATCAAGGCTCGAGGCAGCGGCTACAGGGCTGCGTTCGCAAGTAGATTTCTGGGTTTAGTGCCGTGCGTGCGGGATAGAGATAAGGCAGGCGACAGGGAACGCCGGCGTAGGCGAGGAGGCGGCGTTCGTGGGCAATCGATCCTCGATTGGTGATCATTTAAAAAAAAGGAGACGTCGCCTATAAATGTTGCGCCTGCTAGAGGGAAGAAGAGTGGGAAGTTTTATTTATAAACGTTAATTAATTTAGTTAATTTTAAATTTAATTATCTTGTACGTTCTTTAATTCATAGCTTCTTCATACGAGGTCGGTTCTGAGCATGATAAGTTGCGTTGTGATTGTATCAGTGGGTACTATGCTATGAAGTTGGATTAGTGGATTCAGAGCCAGTAGAAATTTAAATTTAAATTGAACAACCGTTGTATATGAATCCTGCCTTGAAGCACATGATTTATATTTTATGATTATATTATGTATGTGATGCAGGGGGACAGGTTAGAGGGATCCAATAAGATTCCCCACCACTGTTGATTTTACTTTTCATATATATGCTGATATATGATGTGTTAGATGTCATATTATTGATTGTGATATGATTCGACTTATTTAGTGCTTTATTAGCACGGGCCTTATTTTTCGCATATTGAAATACTAGCTAATGATTTTGAATTGAAAATGATTTCTAAAGGGATTTTGGAATTTTATATGTTTTAATAATGCTTGAATTATAAAAAGGAGTTTATTGAAATGAGATAAGGACATGATTTTTGAAATATTAAATTAATTATTTTATGAAATATGTTAAATAAAGATTCTAGAATAATTTATATAAAGGATTATAAATAAAGTAATGGATTTTAGATGGCGTTTTAAAGAATATTAAATGTATTTGAAAATCAATATTGTATAAACGGATTTTCTAAATAAATTAGATTATAAAAGAAAAGGGATTTATAAATGGATTCTATAAATAAACGAGATTTAGAAAACATTGGATTTATAAATAGGATTTTATAAATAAAGGAATTTTATAAATGGAAGTTTTATAAAACAGAAGTGAGATTATAAACGTAGTTTATAATATTGAAATGATTTATGTTGAAATTTAGATATGGAGTTAATCGTTTTAAAAGTGGTTTATCTTTTAAAGGAATGTTTGTAAGTAATATTTTGATGGAGTTAATGGTTTTTAAAAGTAATTTATCCTTTGAAAGTAATATTTTGGTAAATAATAATTCCAAATGGAACTTGATAGTTTAAAAGCAATTCAAAATGTGATAAGTATCGAAAACATAGATTTCAACATTTATTGTTGTAATAGACGTTTTCAGGGATGTAAGGATGGCATGGACTATAACACTGTTATTATAGTAAATGATTTTCGAAAGAAAATGTTTTATATAGTATATGAAATATATATATATATATATATATATATAATTAATCGAATCCCTATACTAGTGTTTTTGGGTTGTCGTAACGATGTTTTACGCAACATTCGTTTTGACTCAAATGAAGTTCAATTTGAAGAATACTTTCCTTAAGATTTGTATATATACTAATTTCCATTGTAAGTATATGAAGATATTTTCTAAGTGTTGAAAATGAAATGATTTGTGAATATACTTATATCGTTAATATAAGTATATGGAAATGTTTTCCAAATATCGAATAATTTGAAATGGTTTTGTGAATATATCTTTTTAAAAGTAATTTAAAGTAAATATTTGGAAATTGATTTAATTAATAAAAGATTAATTAAATGGGCCTAGTGACTACTTATGTGCTAGATTTTATTATTTCTTTGATAATTAAATAACGGATTATCAAATTTGGCCTCTTTATCATTGTTGATCCGGAGAGACCGGGAACAGATCTATTTGACAACCACTTCGAACCAGCGTATATGCATTCGAACGTATAGGTGTTGGAAGGCATTGATATTTGAGATTTTCGTAATAAAGGATTGCTTGTTGATCATTTGGGGATAAACTCCCAATATACATATAGTAGCAGTGGTCTCTTCGTTATGAAACATCTAATGTAAGGACTATTCGCTATTGATTCTAGGAGTGATTCCCAAAACAGGATGTGGTAGGAGAAGTGCCTTTAATTTATCATGTTCCTGGACAACTTGTATGGACGAATGCCTAAGGTTGCATTTTAAAATCTTATTTATTGATCTCTATAAACATATCATCCGTTTGGTGGTGGAGAAGGCAACTTCTCTTATCTTAACACTCTTTTCTGAGACGTACAAGCTCAGGAATTATACGTTTGTAGAAATCAGTTGTGTGATTGTAAAATGGAAATGTGGCATTCAATGAGGAAAGATGATGTGCTATGTGAAAGGTAATCGTTATCTCAGGCCTCATACCCGCAAATGGAAGAAACATGGTAGATGTGGCAAGGCTATGTGGTTCTCAACCATTAGAATAGGATCATCCCTTTCTAGATAAAATTATTCCCACTATGACGTTGGGTTTTAAATTATTGTGGTGTATGTGAAGAGGGCCCTTAGATAGGTCGGTAATGACTAAGGTGATGACATATTCAGTACTATTTAGTAAGAGGTAGACCGGTCTTATGTTGGTAGAGGTGCAGGTGTTCTATAGCATAAGTACATCCCTATAGAGTTGTACTGCCGGAAGGTAGTCCCTTCATCTGGTCATTTGTGTGGAAATCCATTCTTCACTATGTTCCTGCCATTTTTTTGTAGAGCCTAGTATGCTGAAATTTAATTATGAAAAGAATTTCGGCTATGATTAATATTATTTGTATACTAGACACTAATATAATATAACAAAATTTGATATGAAATGTTTTGGTTATCGTAAGCTGAAAATTCATCTGTGTTTATGTGCGGCGTGGTCTTACGAGATACCTTTGTTTTTGAAAGGTTTCTATAACTTTAAAATTCAGTTGAGATGTTTTTTTCTCACGCCGGTTTACCAGACTAATTCGGGCGTTCTTCCCTTTCAATGCTCGAGCCAGACCGAGCATATTTACATATTTAGATTTGGATGCTTGGGAGTTTCAGCAGATGAGATGGCGGCCTTCAGGTCATATTCCCATATTTGTGTATTTTCCACTACATTATGTTTAAACTGTCAGCATTGGTAAGGACAGGTCATTATAACTGTTTAGGCTGATGATTGTGCTTTGATTATTGTACTCCAATTGATGTCTGCATAGTACAGTTCTCTTTTGTAAAGTTCATTGATATTATGTTACATGTTTCGCTGCGTATGTAAGATTATGTGATTGTTCTAGTTTCATTTTCTCCTTTTCTCTTCTTTATTTTCTTTCTTTCTCATAACTATCTGTCTTTCCGTTCAATTTGGGTTGGATATGTGTGGTTTATTGTCAGCTTAAATTAGGCACGGGAGCGGGTCATCACAAAGGATATGGGTGAAGCAACATATATAATAGGTATAAAGATCTATAGAAATAGATCTAAGAGTCTGTTGGGATTGTCTCAATCGCTGTACATAGATACCATACTATAAAGGTTCGGTATGGAGAATTCCGAACATGGAAACGTTCTAACACAATCTAGAATCATCCTTTCTAAGAAGGACGCTCCTTATACCGATGAGGAGAAAGAGCGCATGAAGAGGATCCCCTATGCTTCAGCCATGGGATCCAATGTACGCTATGCTATGTTCTAGACTGGATGTGGCATATGCAATAGGGTGCATAAGTAATATCAGTATAATCCTACAAAAAAACATTGGACGGCAATAAAATGTATACTGAAGTATTTAAAAAAAACCAAGGATTTATTCCTCATATACGGGAATGAAGGCCTCCTTATGAAGGGGTATAGGGACTCTAGCTTTTAAAGTGATATATATATATATATATATATGATAATAATAAGTCAGTGTTTGGTTATTGCTTTACACTTAACAGGGGAGCCGTCTGCTGGAAAAGTTCCAAACAAGAGATGGTAGCTAATTCGGTGGTGGAGGCTGAGTACATCACCCTCAATGAAGAAGCTAAAGAGGAAGTATGGATGCACAAGTTCTTGCGTGAGCTTAGAGTAATATAGAGAATCCTATGGCATTATTATGTGATAACAATGCAGCGATTTAGATTGCAAATGAACCTAGATACACAAGAAGAAAGTTACACCTAATTAGATAATTCATTAAGAAGAAAAAGGTCGCGACACAAAGGTAGATGCCAAGGAAAAAAAAGCAGACCCATTCACTAAGGGTCTAGTTCGGTCGGCTCTTGAGAAATTGATCAAAGGAATGGGATTGAGATTCCATAATTGTCCCCAGGTGCAAGTGAGAGATTGATAGAGTTAGGGGTATGCCCTAGGGAAAATTCTATAATATATTATAAATTAGTTAACTCTATAATCAATTCTCATTCATGATAAATGTGCTCTTCTTTATGTTATATATTTGTGATGATGAGTTATAAATAATTAAATATTTAATTAAAATATACTTAACAGAAAATCCATAAATGGTGCATTTCTGATAGTAATTATAAACAGTTATGATCATAAGTATTGTATCACAATATAATAAATACATCATTTTAAATATCGTAGTTAAGATACATCGAGATTGGATATCGATGTATCCATTGAGATTAGAGTACGTAAGGTTCTCCAAATGTTAGACATTATATTACTTAATACTGCTGGGGGAACTTAAGGATTATATACTGATATTATTGGATAATTATGTAATGACTTAGTTGATAGTTTTCTATTGGTTAATATAACTAAGGCCAAACACAAAATATCAAAATGACCAATTTGCATAGTTCTCCCGACTTGAGAATATCACTGATCTTTAGTATGAAAACTCCACTTTAATTATAGTCAAATTATGGCATAACGTCCATCGAGGGACTATAGTTGGGTTGAGTGGAAGTATTGAAAGTGAAACACTACTCAAGAAAGGATTCATCTCCTTAATTATATGAGATTAGTATCGAGGTCAACTCAAAGTCAAAATCTCTAGCCATAGTAGTATGGTTAATAGTAATTGTTATTATTGAATGAAGGACTTTGTGTTTGGACTATAGAGTTGAATATTGACGATATTGGAATTTTGAACATTACAAAATTCCATAAGTCCAAAGTGATATAGTTCCAACGAAGAGAAATGGTATAAATAATAGTCACAGCTGGGTATTGCTTAACAAAGTAAAATTGCATTTTACTGAAACCAAGCAAGAAATTTTTTTAGCCAAAATGTCACACCACCTACTAAGTGACGTGTGATTGTTAATATTCAAATAGTTCGATATTAATTGCCGACCAAATTTACACCTAAAGAGTCGCATAACCAAATCGTCGAATACTCCTTGACCATATGATTTAATTATTTTATGATTGTTATAAATTAATTAATATTTATGAAATATAAGTTAAAAATGTGAATACCATAGATATTGATTTTGATGCAAACAACCATATAAATAAATACACTGTTCAAGTTGTATAGAATATTTTGCAGAATATTACATAGGTTTATACAAGAACATGATAATCTTGGTTGAAGACTGATCAGTAAAAAGAGTAAAGATCAAGATTCAAAGATGATCAAGGTATTTGAAGACTCATGAGTTTAAAGTCAAAGGCAAAATGAGTTCAAGAATATAACTTATAGTTAGTATATACTAGAATAAATTGTCAAAATCCTTGGGTAGCAACCATCTGTTCTTTGAATATTCTCTTATCAAAATCCTTGGACTCATGAGTTGAATATTTTCTTATCAAATTATTTCCTTTATATTTATTTTATTATTCAAAATATTTATTTTATTTTCAAAAATATTTCTACAACTATTTTATGATAGTTTTATATATTAAAGTATTTAACTATGTTTAAATAAATTTACAAGAGTTCTAAATTTTGCTACACATTTAAAGTGTTTCTGTTTTTCAAAAAATACATGGATATGTTGACATTGGTTACCTATGTAAGTCGACATATAGATCGTTGGAGAGATGCTTTTTTGTGACATCCCAGAAATTTCGGGCAATACCAATTTAATAATCTACATTAAAAATTAATTGATTTGATAATAATTTGAATTGATTTAATCATCTTCTTTTAAATAAATATTTATCTGATAATTTTTCTTTTTAAAGGCTAATTTAAATTGTTTCTATTTATAATGTATATATATATATATTGGTATATATTATAAATAGATAAGTTTTGTTTTTAAATTTAATAGATAAAGCTATGTTTTCTAATTCTACTATTTTTGATAATTTGGAAATCTAATATTGAATAAATAATAATATGATCTTAAAAATACTCAAGATAAAGCTTAATTTGTTTAAAATGGTTTAGCCTAGAGTTTAAATTAAATAAAAAGTTTTGTTTTGTTTTTTTCAAATACAGCATGATAAATAAGTATTTATATTTTAAAGAGATAGTTTCTTTTGAAAATTTATTTTCAATTTAATAATGAGTTTTATTTAAACAATAATAATAATGTAATATCTTTACAATGGATTTTAAATAAACAGGAATTGTTATTTTAAACCTATGTTTTGGAAAACTAAGATTTGTAAGTTTAAAATAAAATAAGTATTATAACAAAGATTTACATAAGTTTGAAATAATAAGAAGTAAATTTAGTATTGATAATTTAAGTTTAAAATAATAAGTGTAATAATAACAAGCAATTGTACTAGAAATAAAACTTAATACATAAGTAAAGTTTATAATTAATAACTAGAATAAGCTAAGAACAAAAATAAGATATAACATGCAGGCAAGTAGTAAAAGTAAAGCAAAGTTATGAGATAAAACAAAGTAAAAGTACATAAAATATCTAAACATATGCAGGTTAGAGAAAGGAATGCAAAGCATAGTTAAGAAAACAAATGACTAAAGCAATTTTTATAATGTGTATGTAAAATATAAAAAAAACATGTAATCATGTCTGTACAATAATTATGTTAGCAATTAAACAAAATAAAATAAAAATGCTAGTAGCTTGTAAATAAAGTATGCAGGCAAGAATAGATTAAGATTCAGAAAAGTATGAAAACAAAATAATAAAAGTACAAAAGCAAATCAGGTAAGCTATGAAGACTGTAGATAAGATGCAAAGTTAAACAAAAATATCTTTGTGCATGTTAAACATACAAGGAAATTTGTAGAGCAAGCTAAAGCAAAGCAGTAGAAATAGGATGCTGGCATAAGAAATGATAAAATTAGCTAAGTAGGGAACATAAGTACTTAAACATTAAATGCTAGCACAACTTAAGTCAGTTCAAATTGCTTAAAAATCAACTCAGCCTCCTAATTAAAAGACCTTGCCTGATAAAACAAGAATGTACAGTGTACCTGCATATGCTTAACCCAGTTATCACCTTCCCCTGAACTTCTTTATATACATCTTTTTTTTAGTTCGTTCATTAAAAACCTGAAACAAAGAAAAATGGCAAACATTTTCAATTATACAAACTTAGTAATATTTACAACTGAAGATAAGGAAGAAGATTTAGGAAATAAAGGCAGACCACTTACCAGTTTTTAGAGTTCAAAGATTTTCAAATAGAAAGAAATGCTCTGTTCATTTCAAAAGCAGGTGAGTAACACTCTTAAATTTCTTAAGTTTTAAAAATCTGTTGCATGCTAATATTTGGATGCTTAAAATATATATTCATTTTTTTTCTCTGGGTATTTGTGAGATGGAAATTACTGTATGTTTCAAGCTTGCAAATCCAAACTGTTTCATTATAAACTTGCTTTGTTTTCCATTGCTGTGAGTAACTTATATCTTAAAATAACCTAAGTTAATTTAGTTGTATGATGAATAGAAGAGATGTTTGTTTGTATATGCATTACATTATATTATGATGAGATGAAGCCTGCATATTATCTGGATGTTGCCTCTGTTTAAAATTTCAAAAGCCTGGGTTAATTCAAAAATCATAATTTCTCAACCTATTGATTGTTAATACTAAGCATCTAAATAAAATATGTTTTGTTGATTATAAAGTAAATTTTAAAATTTGATTCATGTTAAACAAAGTGGATTTGCTTTGAAAAACCATAGGAACAGTCTAAATCTAACACAGGTGACAATTTCGAATGTCTTGAATTTTCAATTCAAGTTTATGAACTGATTACTAAATCAAAATTAGGATTTTTAGAACTCGAATCACATTTTTTAGTGACAAGTTGAGTTGGTGTTGCTGGGTTGATCAATTTGGGAAGTTTGGGCTGCCTTGGGCAGTACACTTGGTCGGAGAGATTGGGATTCGCTCGGGAGGAAGATGGGGGAGGAGAGACCATGAAAAATGGCTGGAGGCACTACCAACCATTGTGGCGATGGTGGTTTTCGATTTCAGTGGGGAAACCTAATTTTTGAACTGGGTTGAAGTTCGGGCTTGTTCGATTTCCTTGGTGCATCGAGTTCAACGGGGGTTTGCGTATGGGTAGAGGGGTGAAAGGCGGAGGCGTGGCCGGTGGTGGTGGTTTTCTGGTGGTCGGAGTTTGAGGCGCGGTGAAGTTTTCAGGTTTGGGAAGGGGTGGGAATGCTGTTTCCAGGTTTTGTTTTTTTACTGCTCGTTTTGATGTGGGCATGGTGGTGGAATTTGGGTGGTCGTGACGTTGTCTGGAAGTAGTCGGCGACGTGTTGAAGCTTAGGTGGGTGGCCGGCGTTGGTTGGGGCCACGGTGCACGTGCACCGTGCCATCGAAGACTGGGTAGTTGTTTTCTGTGTGCAGGTTTTTGGCTAGGTAAGTACTCGAGTAACTCGAGTACGTGACTCGAAGTAAGGTAGGGGAATGACTCGAAGTGATTTTTCTAGGACTCGGGTAAATTTTGTTTACAGGTTTTAAAGCCTGTAAGTTTAGAAATTTTAAAAACCTGAGTTAAAATTGTACAACAGATAATGAAACTAAGTTTAAACCTAGAGGAAATCAGAGTTCAAATGACTTTGAAATCTTAAAAGTTTTTAAAATGTTTAAAAAGAAGGTTTTCAGTTTTTCAATATTATAACCTGATAGTTCTTTTCAGATTTTAAATTACTTTAAAATTTGAAAAACAGAATTTAAACTGGATTTTAATTCAAAAGATTTAAAGTATCTTTCAAATGAACATTTGAACCTTAAGGTTTTAAAATGGATTGGATTTGGACTTGATTCCAGTTTTTTTAAAGGAAGTTTAAATCAAAGTTTTAAATTAAAGGTAAATTGGTGGATTCAAGATTACTTCGAATTCAAATCTATAAGTTTAAATCAGTTGTTAAAATATGAATGTCTCTTGGAAGTTTAAATTTAAATAAAGACTTAAGTGGTTGAATTTAAAGGCTTTTCTTATATAAGTTCATATGTAAATAATAACTGTTATTCACATTTATTTAAAGATTATAAATTGAATTTAAAATTTAGTTAATATAGAATAATAATCATTTTTGAATCTTAAATTCAAAATGGAATTTGAATTTAAATTTTAAATGTAATGTTCTAATATACTTTAATATTTATGGGTCATTAATAAAGAAATAAATTATCGTAGAAATAATTAAGATATTTAAATGATCAAATGAATAAGTTAATCAAGAAATGACTTATTTTATAAACTAATAGTTTAGATTAATTTATACTAGAAATTAATTAAGAAAGTAATTTAAGAAATGTTATTAGTTAATGAAGATAATTAACTAAAGATTATTAATTAATTAATGTATGTCATTAATTAATATAATTAATCAGATTAATTAGATAATCTATTGTAAATTGTTAAGTGTAATTACTTAATAAAAGTAATTAAGAGATTAATTACTTATTGTAATTAATTTTGGTAAAATGATTAATTTAAGTTAATTAATTTAGTTTAATTGATTTAAGAAAATCATTTGATAATTGATAAGTATAATTACTTAGTGTATGCAATGGAGCAGAATTACTTAAGGAAGTAATTAATGTTAATTACTGAATGTAATTAGTAAAAGATGATGTGTTAATAAAGTAATTTGGGTAATTACTTTTGAAATTAATCAAAGGATTAATAGAGATAATTAATTATGGAATAATTAATTTATTAATAAGTAATTAAGGGTAGTTAATTACTGGTTGATATTAATCAAAGGTGATTAATGATTGTGTTAAATTAAAGATTAATCATTTAATGTAATTAATTAAATAAAGTAATTTATTTAAATCTAAATTAAAGATCATTACTTAATATAATTAATGATGTTAATTAAGAATTGGTTAATTATGAAATACTTAATAATGTGGTGGTCAATTGATGTAATTCATTAAGAATAAATGTAATCAATTATAAATGAAGTAATTAAATGTTAATTACTATAAATAATTTAGAATAATTAATTTGTAGAATTAATTAAAGACTAATTGCCTATTGTAATTAGTGAATGATTAATCAAGGTGTTTAATCAAGATGAATATTTAGAAGATGGTTAATTAATTTGATTTATGATTAATTAATGGTTGTATAAGCAGGATTTATAGATGAAGTAATTAATATAATTTACTTTAAATTAATTAGAAATAGAAGTAGTTAATTTAATTCATTTTAAATTAATTACAAATGGTATGATTATAAATCATTGCTTATGAATGATATGGATATTTCGTTTGATGGTTGTGAATTCAGATCTGACATGAGTAATATCTATGTGATATGGATGCATAATTAAATATGATAATATTTGTTTGGATGATGATATTGATTATCTGTATGAAATGATGATATGATTATCTACTGTGATATTGTGAATTATCCATCTGTATGTATATTGATTATATTAACTTAAACTGTTAAGACTAAATAGACAACTTAGCCTTAAAAGACACGTTTTGGATTTCGATGAGACCGGGATCGGTTTTCCTTATTTGGAACATCCGAAAACCACATCGATTCTAAATTAACGATAGGTCGTGAATCTGAAATGAAGATGAAGATTCAGAATGCAAGGGTTATTGTCGTTAACTCTGACTCTGAGGGTGATTCCAAAATGAGTGTAACGAGATAATGCCTTCGGTTTCGTTCGAACCCGGAATGAACTTGTATGGATTGAATGCTTTCAACACATCGTCAGGTGGGCGATGAGCATTCTAAGAATTATGTTCTCTAAAGGTAATCGCAGCCTCAAGCCTCATCAACCGGGAATGGATAAAACATGGGAGGTGCAGCAAGGTTAGGTGGGTCATGCCCAAGCCGGACAAGGATATTTCCCTGTCTAGATGTCCCTTTATTTTCGGCTGTGTGGGCAGTTGGTTGCAAACAACTGCGGGGTTTATCTCGTTCGGAACTGTTCAGTAAGGAATGGTTCCGGCCTTGTGTTGCAGGGGGTCGGGAGTGATCCTCGGTACGTTGATCTAGGCCACGTACCGTGACGGGTGGTACCCCAGTAGCCCTGCCATTGTATGGAATCCACAATCCAATATGTGCCAACGGTTTTGATTGTATTACCCACTTTTGTGGCTAGTAGCTGGAATTTAATGAATGTAACAATTTCGGCTATTTTCTATTTACTTGAAAACCCTAGACCTATTATAATATCACAGAATTTCCTATCAAATGTTTTGGTTAGCGTAAGGTAAAAACTTTCCCATGTTTATTTGTGGGGAGTCTTACGTGATACCTTTTGTTTTCAAAAGATTTTCAAAAGTTAAGCAACTTTAACCTGTTACTCATACCAGACCCATGTCTAACCCGGAGTTTATTTTTGTTGTTCATAAATCTCGGGTACCCAAATTTTTACGGGTAGCCAAGGGATTCAGGTTAGCTTTGATGAATTCTGGAGGAGCAATGGAGCAGGAGGCTTCAGCGTTGTAGATATACATATAGTTCCGCTGTGTTGGTATCTCTGAGCCGTATTGATGTATTGTGTTGTATTAACTAGACAGGTGTTTATAACTGTCTATTATGTGATGTATTGTCTGTATAACTCTGATTGATGTTGTATATTATGTAAATACTTATGTGATTATTATAATTTATTCGTTCCGCTGTGAGATTCTGGTGTTGTTGTTCTTTCTTCTCTATCTTTTATATTTTCTCATCCCTTTCTTTCTTCAAGAAGAAACAGTTTTCTGGACGTAGAAGGCCGGGTCATCACATTTTTGAATTTTGAACACTTGTGATTTTTGATTACATCTCTTTACGAATAGACACATCCCTTCGTATAATATATAAAGGGGGTTGAAAAACTAATTTCATGCTTTCTTCTTACTACAAATCTCAATATATATCACAAAATCCACTTTCTATGCTCTTCAAATTCATTCAAATTAAATCAATATTTTACTACATTCATTCTCTGCAATCTACTCGCTGATTTGAAAGTGTTCTCTAATCAATTCAAAGATCAAAGTGCTATTAGTAGGCTATAGGATATTTTGTTTCCAAAATACAACTGCTTGTATTTGGAATCAACAACTATCTACTATTATTTGTTTAAGTGTGCTTGTTGCCCATTTAAATCAAATGGGTGTGCTTATTGCTTGGCCAAATCAAGTGGGTGGTCTTGTTATTCGATTAAATCAAGAGAGTCTACCTTGAATTTGTAATTAGGAGGGCATATCTCATTGCCTTGAAATCGAGACTGTATTCTGGTTTGCTTACTACCTGTTTAAAGTAGGCATTGGACAAGAAATCCATACATACACTATAGAGGGCTAGCCGTAGGATTGGTTAGTCCGAACCAGTATAAAAACTGCTGATGTCATTTCTCTTACTTTTACTTCACAATGACGGTCTTTTGATATATATTTGCAGTTGATTATCTATATTTGAATTTAAATCTTGAAACAAGTTAAAAAATTCCATATAAGTTATAAAACATTGTGACACCTGTCTAGTGTTAAAGTAACCTTAAGGTCCATTCATAACAGTACTACACTGTTTTTCACATTTGATATCAGAGCATTTGGTTTTCAAAAACTTGCCATTTGATTTTTGAAAAGTATAATGGATGGTAATACTGGAAGTATACTTTTTAACAATTTTGTAGAAGGTCAATCAACTGCTAGATCCCACTATTTAATGGTATCAATTACATTTACTGGTCGTGCAGGATGAAAATTTGTTTAAAATCCAATGGTTTAGACATTTGGAATATTACATAGAGTGAGTACATTGAATCCCAAACTGAATACCCAACATGGACACAAGACAAAAGACGCAAGCAATTAATATTCTAAGGCCCTGAATATTTTAATATTTTTCCTTCGATAAAAATGAATTTAACCGTGTTTCTATCTTGTGAGTCTGCATATGAAATTTGGAGAACAATGCAAGTTACACAAGGTGGTACTAGTAAAGTAAAACAAACTAAGATTTTTATGCCAACTAACTAGTTCCAACTTTTCAAAATGAAACCAAATGAGTCTATTTCTGACGTATATTCTAGATTCGAGGATATAGTTCATTCATTAGTGCCATTAGGTAAAAATTTCTCAGAAGATGATCAAGTTAGAAATATTCTTAATTCACTATCTTCTGAATGATATCAAAAGGCATTAGTAATAGAGGAAGCCAATGATATTAGTGTATTAAAAATTGAAGAATAAATTAGTAATATAATGTCCATATGAAGTACATTTGTAGGTTAGAAAGGAAAATAAAGCAACCGAGAAGAAATCAATTGCTTTCAATGTTATAATGGATGATCAAGATTCAAATGAGGACGATAATGATGAAGAAATTTCTCTTATGAATCAAAATTTCAGAAAATTCCTTAAGTATAGAAAGATGAACAACTTCCATAAAACCGAAAACGAAAATTCCAGAAACGAAAATATTTTCAAGCGTTACGATTGTGGAGAATCCAACCATCTAATGGGAGACTACCCGCAGCAAAAGAAAACAATAAACGTCGAGAGAAAAAGAGCTTACAATGAAACTTTGGACGATTTTGATAGTACATCCAGTGATAATGAACCAGATACTGAAAATATCAACATGTGTTCCACAGTGATGGAAGATTAATCAGAAGAGACAAAGGAAATGGAAAAATCGATACCTTTTACATTTCATATTTTATTGTTTTTATTTTAGAAATAATATATGAATATAATAATAATAGTAAGTATATATAACTATTTATATTAATATATATATAAGTAAATATGCATGAACATATATAACTATAAACAATTTTATTTTTGAACATTGTAATTTCCGTCTATGTCGAAATATGTCACATGGGAATGTTGACATTCCTGGCAGAGTTTGGAAAATCTTTTCAAAGTTCAAACTTTTGAAAATTTCTCTCTTGCATTAATTTCGAAACTTTGAATTTCCACCTTTTCACCTGACATATGACTCTTCAATCTCTATTTAGTCACTCTCTCTTATCTCATTTTCTATGCACACTTTATTTCAAAATTCAAACTTATTCTTCACTCTCTTTCCCTCATAACAAATCAAAAATGTCTTCCTCAAACCAAACTTCCTCATCCAAATCCATTAGGCTTACCAAAAATATCAAAAGTCAATTTTATAATGATTGAGAGTCCATTGAACTTATATTGAGTACGCTACTTACGGAAAATTATTTTTAGGAAGTTTTGCAAATTTTAGTGAATTTTCTTCTTATAGTTTACAGGATCTTGCTTTAGAAAATGGTATTTTTGATTTAACCAATTTCTCTCAAAATGATTTAGATTTCTATATCGTTTTGATTAAAATGTTTTATGTTAATTTGAATGAAAAGATTTTTCAAGAAAAAGAAGGTCAAATTTAGAGTAGTGTAAAAGACACTACTATTGTTTTACTGTATGAAATTCTTGGTCAAATTTTTTGTTGTAAAAGTAGTGGAAATGAGCTCTCCACTTTTGAAATTGATTATGGCAATAAGAAAGTTATACACGATTGATTTTCTAATGATGAAGAGTATGGTTTGAAAGGCAAGAACCTTAGGCCTAAAACAAGATTGATGAGTCTTATATTACAACAAAGTATTACATCAAGGATGGGAAATTATAACAATCCCACTGAAAAAGTTTTCAAAGCTCTTTTTGAAAAAAATGATATATATTGGGATCAAGTGATTTTGGATGACTTCTCTCAAAAGAAAATTCTAGACATGAGAACCTGCTTTACCATAGTGTGTATCTTATTAGAATTTTCAATTATTTTGACATTGATCTAAGAGATGAAAACATTTTGCCTCACAAAGTGTATGAAAAAAAAGGAGCCTCTCTTCTTTGCACATTTCTCTTGAATTTGACCATATAAATCTCTTGTCGAAAAGGAAAAGTGATTGGGAAGGGATAAAGAGCAAGAGATTCTTCAAGAAGAAGAAGAAAATGATGGTATGAAAATTGAAGAGGAGGTAGAACAAGAAGTGGAAGAGAAGGAAATGGACACTTTCCTAGAAAACTTTGACAAACCTTCTCATTATTCCAATAACGAGATTCTTAAGAACCAAAAAAGCTTCTCAACAACCAAAAGAAGCTTAAACGTTCCTTTAGTTAAAAGTTCACTTTACTATCAAACAAAGTGGACAAATAGTTTGCGAAGATCGTTATGAAACTTGGTGGAAACTCTTCTTCTTTTTCATCATCATACTCTTTATCTTTTATCTACCTTTGTATCTCTTAGTTGTATGTTTATCTAGTTTTATTTCATGTTATTCTCATGTGTCCTTCTATTATATCCATGTACTTATCTTTTATATTAATGAAAATCACTTAGAAATATATTTTTGCTGTTAAATAGTATTCTTATATTCTTTGGAAATCAAAAATTAAGATAGTATAAAATATAAACAAAAAAACAAAAACAATAACAAAAATTATGCAAATTTATGCATATATGTCGACATATAGGACATAGGTATGTCGACATATACTTGACAGTTTTTTTTATTTTTGAAATTCAAAAGTTAGTTAATTTTTGGAGGGATTAGTTACTGATCTGACCTTTCAAATAAATAAAAGCATATTTCTTCCATAAAAATCAGAAATTAATCCATCTTCTTATTCTATTCCTCTCCATTCATCTCATTTCATAAAAATGGATTCAAACACAAAATTTTCAAGTCAAAAACTTATTGAAAATCTAGAGGAGACTCTTCAACCATTCAAAAATGCTCTTTGCTTCATTCTACGCAATCAACGACACTTGCAGTTGTGTCAAATGCAAATGATCAAAGAATAGACAAAACGATTCAATTCTCTTTGATGATTCATTTCCAGCTTCGCCAAACAAGTTCAAAGCAACGCTCCTGATGCTCAAACTCGAAAGAGAGAGTGGGTGATGAAATTGTGATGTTATCAATGCCAATCCTATCTTCAGATCAAAAGATAGGTTGATGTTCCCAAGAAAATCTAGGTTCTAATTTATATTTTGAATTTATATTTTTAAATTCGTACATATAATAATTTATACTTATAATATGTATTTTCAATAATCGTATTTGTGTAATCAAGTCGAGTAGTATTTGTGCTTTTTCATGTAATTAATAAATATAGAATTTGTGATGTATGGTTAAAACAAATGTAAATATAAATTATATGTATAAATACATAGTTATTTCTGTAAAATATTATTGTTCAGTTATTATTGATTTTGATTCTATATACAACATTATCACATACATTTATTATATTTAGGAAGAGTTTATTTTCCTTCACATTTTTGTCGATGACAAAGGGGAGAAAAATGTAAATTATAATATATGTAGGTACTAAGGGAGAGTTAACCAATTTAGCGAGAGTTGCATTATATTTTATAATAAATATATCTACATGGTCGTCATCATCAAAAATGGGTAGATTGTTAATATCACAGATATTGATGTTGATGACAACAACCATATAAATATAGGTACTGATGATTTTCCAAGTTGTATAAAATATTTTGTAGAATATTACATAGGTTTATACAAAAACAGGATAATCGTCTTTGAAGACTGATCAGTTAAAAGACTAGAGATCAAAATTTAGAGATGATCAAGATATTTTAAGACTCAAGAGTAGCGAAGAGTTCAGGACTATAATTTAAATTAGCAACTTAGTATATATTAGAATAAATTGATTGAATCCTTGTATAGCAATCATCTGTTCTTTGAATAATTTATAGTTTAGCACTTGAGCTATCTCCACCGCAACCCCATCTCCCCCCCCCCCCCCCCAACCGAGTAAGCCACCTGACCTTTCCTATCATAATGCCGAGCCCTTATAACCTCTCAACCCCACTGCTGCCATATCCACTTCCTCTTTAGATCCGCTTAATCAGAATATTTATTTGGCATCACTTTCGAAACATAAGCCCAGAGATGCAGGACAATTCGTTCTAAGGCAATTGACATGATTCGCGATGGATTCCTAAAGGCACCGCTTTAAGAATTGCATGAGGAGGGCATTTTGGTATTGGAACGAGTATTTGAACATAAATTGTCCTATGCTACAATTACAACCCATCTTAGTAAAATTTGGTAGTTAGATGGATAAGTAGATATAAAATCTAATAATGTTAATTTCTAATTCCTTTTCTATAATGATGAGGACAAGAGAAATATTTTGTGTTTATATTTGATGTTCATTAAAGGAAAAATGTACATTAGTACAAAATGTAACCCCTCATATGGAAGTGCTCAAGCCCAAATTTGAAATGTTTCGAATTGGGTCCACCTTTATAAGATTATGCGCCTCACATGGACAATACGGGGAATCAATTGCTTGGCTTACCACATAAGTAAATCGATTTGTTTTGATAGTAAGACCAAAAAAAATTCAATGATTTGAGTAGGTAAGGCGTTAAAAGAAGCAACACCGAATAATAACCCGCCGAACGTCATTGAAGTAGTTGGATAGGAAACCATTGACTGTCAAAAAGAAACTGAGGATATAGTTGTAGGAATTAGTGTGGAGAATATCAATCACTCATCATACGTGAGGAAACAAAAAAAGTTAAATAGTGTTAATGCAAATCAAACTGGTACAATAATAAATGGTAGGATAAGCAAAATTTGGTGGAAAGAAAGTAGCCAATACTAATCCAATTCCATATTCTCACCAAACTGTCAATGTCGTTTGCCCCAATATTCCTTCAAATTAGCAAGAGGGAAAGAATTAGACACATGTCACTACTGAAGCCTCCCTTAATGCTAGAAATGTCAGTCTGCCCATGCCCACTTCAATACTGCCAGCTCGCTCTTTACTAGACTCACATGCTCCGTTATTCAATATATTAGCTAATTCCAAACCTTTTCCCAATCGTTCTCCTAATCATTCACGCAATTAAGTTAATCAGCTGCAAGCACATGCTATGAATCCATTGCTACCAACGCACACATCCTATCTGCATGCTGCATGCATCTCTTACTAATTCATTACCTCCCAACTTCCTCCTCTCGTTTAATTCCTCTCCATTCGGTTCTCTCAAGCAACTTTCTTCCCACCCAACATCAATCATCTCTCCTCAATCTTGTAGCATAGACCTTGCCATCTCAACCGTTGATTCAATCAACCTTCAATCTAATACCAATGCTACCCTTAACACTGCCAACCTCCAATAAACCGATGATCAATCATCTCTAATTTCTATTAATCCAACAAGACACAAATTCCAAATTCTTGTTGAATTACCCAAGGATGATCCATCAACACCAAACTCTAATCTTAGCCCTACTATCCCCACCAAAGCAGCTGCCTTTTTCCAACACATAGTAAAGAATAATAACCAATTTTTGAGTTCAAGTCACACTCTCTCATCAAACTCTGAGTTGATCTTCCTCACCTGTTCATGCACCTCTTCACATCATTTCCCCTTCAAGGTCTGATCTGAAAACTCCATTTCAACAATCTATATCTCCCTATCTCCACATTTCTGCACCGGCTCAATTTGAGCTCCTACCTCCTTCGAACCAACCACCTCAATCGTCACAACCCAATGTTAACACCTCTCATTCCTATCCCAAACGAAAAAGGTAGGAAAAATAAAATAGTTCTATATCCACATGTCTCTCAAGACCGCAATAATGGTATTGATTATGGAGATAAACACACCTTGCCAACTACTGATGTTGATACCAGATATTCCTCCACCCCATCTAGGAGACATATTAGGCTTCATGCCTTGTAATCTGTTTTCACAATACTCCCCTCTCAAACCTAGCAGCGACTCTAGGGTTTGCAGTCTTCGTAAAAAAAAAAAATCATGTCGCCATTAATCAAAAGTTCGAAACAACTTAGATCCGTAGCAAATAACTCAGATCTGAAGTGAAGCTGAGGTCTTTATAGTCTTGCTTGAGTATTTGAAGAGAAAATTGTGCTGCTACGAGAAATGACTCAGATCTGAGGCAAATAACTTGGATCTGAGCTAAAGATATGATCTTTGTGGCTTTGCTAGAGAACAAGAGGGAACTATGCTGGACCAAGTGTATTTTGTAAGATTATCTTGCAGAATATACCTATTGTCCTTTTAAATGAGACTGGTGGAAGTACATGCAAGCTCTGAGAAGAGGATAGATGAGGTACGAACACTTATTGTTTGTTTGATGATGCTTGTTGAAGCTTTGAGTCAGTGTGAGGGAGAGCATTGCTTTCAGTCTGACATTTTGGATCTGTAACACTAAGCTTTTCTCTAAGTCGAGTGAAGTTTAGCTTCGACAAAGGCTTTGTTAGGATGTCAGCAACTTGGTAAGAGGCAGGTACGTGATTTATATCTAGCTTTCCCTTGGCAACTTGTTCCCGAACAAAATATAAGTCTAACTCCATGTGTTTTGTTCTGGAATGCAAAACTGGTTTCGCAGTGAGTGACATAGCACTTAAGTTATCACACCATAGAACAGTTTTGCGATCAGTTTTGATTTGTAGTTCATTTAGCAATGACTCTATCCACATTATTTCTGCCACTGCATTGGCAACACTTCTATATTCTGCCTCTGTACTAGATCTGGAAACAGTTGTTTGTTTTTTTTAGCACCATGAAACTGGATTTTTGTCCAAGTAAATGCAGTGACCACTTGTTGATCTTCTGTCATCGATGTCACTTGCCCAGTCAGCATCTGCATATCCAGTAATACTGATAGTTTTACATGCTTCAATAGTTAGGCCATAGTTCAATGTTTCCTTAAGATATCTTAGTATTCTTTTAACTGCTTTCCAATGCTCATCTGTTGGACATTGCATAAATTGGCTTACTTTATTTACACTGAAAGAGATTTCTGGTCTAGTGATTGTTGCGTACTGAAGCGCACCTACAATACTCCTGTATTGACTGTCATTTGTGATAGCATCTCCTTTTGTTTTTGATAGATGAGCATTGGTTATCATAGGTGTTGAGATAGGATTTGATTGATTCATTTTGGCTTTGTGAAGAATTTCATTGATGTATTTTCTTTGGCTGAGATGCATTCTGGATTTTGAGACTTTATTCACTTCAATTCCCAAGAAATAGCTTAGATTTCCAAGGTCTTTGATTGAGAATTCCTTATTTAGATGATTGATAAGATCACTGATTTCTTGATCATTGTTGCCTGTAATAATGAAATCATCAACATAAATTAATATGTAGGTGACAATATTTGAATTAAATTTTGTAAAGAGAGAATTGTCTGATTTTGTGCTGCTGTAGCCCAGTCTGAATAGTGTTGACTTTAGTCTTTCGAACCAAACTCTTGGTGCTTGCTTAAGACCATAGATTGCCTTGTTCAACTTGCATACTAGATTCTCATTTCCCTTCTTTATAAATCCATGAGGCTGCTCCATATAAACTTCTTCCTGCAAAACACCATTTAAAAAGGCATTATTTACATCAAGTTGCTTTATATTCTAGTTTTTATATAGGGCAATACTAAGTACAATTCTAATGGTAGAGGGTTTCACAACTGGAGAGAAAGTCTCATTAAAGTCAAAACCATTTTGTTGTGAATAACCCTTTGCCACTAGTCTTGCCTTATACTTTAAAATAGAACCATCAGCATTTTTCTTTAATCTATATGTCCATTTACAGCCCACTATATTTTTATCATTAGGATGAGCAACAAGATTCCAAGTCTTGTTGTTCATGAGAGCTTCATATTCTTCATTCATAGCTGTCTTCCAATTGTCATTTTGTATGGCTTGCCAGTATGTGCTTGGTTCTTCATTCTCTAGAGTTGCATTGTATAATTTTGGTTTGAATATGCCACTTTTAGCTCTAGTGATCATGTGGTGTCCAGTCCTTTCTGCAATTTGTTGATGATTGTTGTTGTTGATTGCTTCTGTTTCTTGACATACATTGGGTGATTGCAAGTCACCTGATGTTTGATTTGAACTTTGCTGTATCTGAATTTCTTCTGACTGTTGTATTTGAGATGATGAATTAGGTGATGCAGATTGTTCATGACCTGGTTCTGGAGAGAACACTGTGTGTTGTGGACTTTCATCACCTTGAATCTCACTTTCAGGGATGTGAGCAGCTCTCCCACTTATCACAGGTATTGACATTGAAGTATGTCTAGCATTGTACACTTTTTGTGTAGTTTTGATTTTTGAATTGCTATAAGAGAACACTTGCTCATTAAAGACAACATGTCGAGAAATAAATATTTTGCCATTACTAGATAAACATCTGTAACCTTTTTGGTTTGCTGCATATCCTAAAAATGTGCATGGTGATGATCTATAATTTAACTTGTGAGAACTATATGGTCTGAGATAAGGGTAGCATAGACATCCAAATATTTTTAAACTATGATAGTCAGGCTTGATGCTATACAGTATTTCTAATGGACACTTTAAATTTAAGACTTTTGTGGGTAATCTATTAATTAGAAATACAGCAGTAGCAAATGCCTCAGGCCAAAACTTAAGAGGTAGTGATGCATTTGCTAGTAGTGTCAAGCCTGTTTCTACTATATGTCTATGCCTTCTTTCAATCAGACCATTCTGTTCTGATGTGTAGGGACAAGTTGTGTTATGTATGATACCTTTTTCTTGAAAGAATTTCTTTAGTGATAAGAACTCTGTACCATTATCTGTCTGTAGTGTTTTTAGTTGGTAGTTTGTTTGTTTTTCTGCCTGCACTATAAATTGCTGAACTGCACAATAAGTTTCAGACTTTGCTTTCAAAAAATATATCCATACATGTCTAGAATATGCATCAACGAAAGAAATATAATATTTGTACCCATATTCAGTTAATATAGGAGCTGGACCCCATAAGTCAGTTGCAACAAGTTCCAGTGGTTTGTTGTAACTGGCTTTGGAATCCATAAATGGCAGTTTATGGCTTTTGCCCATTTGACAATAAGTGCAAATATATGGATTTGAAATATTGCTAAAGGAAATATTGTTTTCATTCAATACTTGTTTAACAACATTTACATGGGGATGACCAAGTTTACAATGCCAAATATCAAAGGTCTTACAGTCATTCACAGTTTTGATATCAGAGTAATTACACCATTTTTCTCTATATCCTGAGATTCTTGAATTAGCAACATTGAAAGTATACAGTCCCTTAACTTCTCTACCCTGTAAGAGAACATTTTTAGTTAGAATGTCTTTAACTAAGCAGTGATTTGGATAAAATTCAAAAAATACGTTATTGTTTTTAGCAAACTGAGATACACTGAGTAAGTTTTTCTTGACAGATGGTACTCTTAATAGATTATGTAAATATAACTGTTTCTTTGCTGGTATGTAACCACTACCAATATGTGTGATTTTAACAGCCTTACCATTACCCATAAGTAATTTCTGTGTACCTTTGTACTCTTTGTTGCCAAGATTCAAGTTTGCCAAATTGTTGGTGACATGATTTGTTGCTCCAGAATCAGAATACCAGTCATTGTTATGAATGTCCTCAATTTTTGCACTTTCATTATTGTTGCTGTCACTTTGGCTTCCAGTTTCTTGATTAGCACTAATCATATTTGCACTTGGTTTGTTGTTTCTTGTGTTGTTGTTGTTTTGCTGAGATGATGAGTAATTGATGTCAAATCTGAAGTAGCATTTGCTAGCAATATGACCAACTCTTTCACAGATTTGACATCTGGGTCTGCCATTTCCACTGTTGTTAGGCCATCTTCCACCTCTTCCTCTTGACCTGTAGGACTGACCACCCCTCTGATTGGGATACTATTGATTTCTGTTATTTGGTGGCTTTGCTTGATTCTTGTTTCTGTTATTTGAGATGAAATTCAGTGACATATCTGATGTGGTTGATTTCTTTTGTTCCAACCTACCCTCATGAGCTAGAAGAGTAGAATGAACATATTGAATTGTAGGTAAGGTTTCTTTTGATGATATGACTGCTACAACTGATTCATATTCATCGTCTAGCCCTCCTAGTAGTGATAGAACATGCTCCGTGTCACTTACCTTGTGTCCAGCAGAGGACAAGTGATCACACAATGTTTTTACTTTTACAAGGTAGTCTCTCATTGACTGATTTTCTTTCTTTACATTTTGTAATTGTCTCTTGTAGTACATGATCTTGGCTGCAGACTGAGTACTAAAGATTTGCTCAAGTGTAAACTAGATTTCATGTGATGTATTACATCCAATTAGCTGTGGAAGGAGATTAGCACTGATAGATGATATTAACCAAGAACTGACTAAACTGTCTTGTCTTTGATGCATTATGAATTCTTGATTACTGACAAGTTTTCCATCCTTATCTGCAGCATATTTGGGTGGAGCGATTATGGTACCTTGAATGTATTGCTCTAATCCATAGGCTCTGACTGCTGTTTCGACTTGAAATTTCCAGAGTAGAAAGTTCGTTTCATCAAGTTGAATGGACAGCAGTTGGCTTTGAGGCTTGATAATTTCTTTCATAAGTTCTTCAACAGGATTTGGCCTGATATTGGTATGAGTGCTGGAGGAGGCAGACATGTCTTGATCTCCCTCAGCCATAGTTTTCGAGAAATCAGAGAGATAATGCCTTTTTAACAAAGAAATAGAGAACAAACTGTACAGCCTAGAAGATCTCGATTGCTTCTTGAGCAAGGCACGGTGAGATTTGACAAAACAGGGTCCAGAACAGGTATGAATGATTTCAACAGAGATGATGGGAGGTATTATTATCTCCCAGATGATTCAACAGTTGTGTTCTTTGATCTTGAGATGATGATGATAAATCTGATCTCGATTGAAGAACAGAAAATACCAGTATTGATCTAAAGATGGGAACTGTAATTCTCAAGTGATTTGGATATACTGGTGTTAAACGATCAAGAAGTGATGATTACACAATCTGATCTTGATCTTTGACTGGTGGCAGATAATCAAGAAGTGATGATACACAATCTGATCTTGATCTATTGATGATGAGAATCTTCTTTGATTCTCAGATGATTCAGATTAACAAATGCAGCCTGATTGAGAAACGATGATGTTGAATCTGATCTTAATCACTGGCAAGGCATTATGCTGTTAAGCGATAAATGCTCTGATACCATATTAAAGATTGAACAAAATGATGTAAAGCTTTATTGATGAAGAGAAAGTATTATACAGAATGATTTTTCATTTTCACTTGTAACGTTGAGCATTGTATTTATACAAGCAGATGGAAAATATATGTGGGCCGAAATATAAGCCCATGGACTTGAGCAAATATTAAGTGATGAGTGTCGCTGCCTTTACTACCCTTTATCATAATTCTGCTTCAGCCTTGTAATCTGTTTTCACAATACATGCCTCCCTATTAGCCATTCCTCTACATCTTTAATGATTCACAACCTAGCTATGTGGGATGTTAGGAGGCGCATATGCCCTCTAAATAGTTTGAGATAAGAAACCTGATCCTAGAAAAGAAAATTTGCTTGATAGGTATTTGTGAAACAAAGCTTGATCTTAACTGTACAATCAAAGCTGAAGAGAAAATTATGAAATTCTAGAAGCTTGATCGCAATCTTGAGCACGCCCTTATGGTCCAATATTTGTATTGTGAAACCCTGAATTTTCAAGCTCTCCAAAATTTATTCATTTAATCAATTCCTGCACTATTCAGTTATGCACCTTCCTTCTAACTTGCAATTCAATCTTACCCTTATCTATGCCCAGAATCATATCCAGTCTAGACAAATTCTTCTCTCTACCCTTCCCTCTCCCTCTTCCTTATCCACCCATTAGATATGCACTAGAGATTACCATTATATGTATCTCTCATCTCACAAGTTAGGTGGCAACCCCCTCACTGTTAAAGAAACCGCTCCTCTCTCAAGCTATGTGCCCGTCATCCCTTATCCCTATTAACACTTCTGGCCCTTTCCATACCTGGAATAATAAGTTGAGATCTCGTAACATAACCTTCTGCAAGTTTGATAATGCCCTCTGTAATATCCAAACTATTCTCACTTGGCTAAATATTCAATGCATAGAACTTCCGCCCACCCTATATGAACTCTTCCCTCTCCTTATTACCTGGAGTGATCTTGCCATGGAGAAACCTCCATCATTCAAATTCTTTAATATATGGAATTCTCATCCTGAATGTAATAAAATTCTTTTGCAGGTTTAGAAGCTTAATCTGATTGTAAATCTTATATATAAGTTGTAGATGAACCTGAACTCTTTGAAAACTTCATTAAAACATTGGGGAAGCTCAGGCTTTGGATGTGGTGATAAGAAGCCTTTCGGAATTCGCATTCACTTAGCCACTATTCAACAAAAGCTTGCTAGCTGAAAATGAAGCTACATTATGCCAATAACTAAATGACGCCTTGATGGATGAGAATGCTATGAATAGGCAGAAAACGAGAACTCAACTAGAAGCTGAAGGAGATCATAATACAATTTTTTTTCCATCCCACTCTTAAACTGCAGCAAGCTTCTAGGATAATTCATTAGGTTTATGATACGGAAAGGGAATTCAAATCCACTAATGATGATATCAACACTGTTTTCGTCAACTATTTTACGTCTATACTAGCCAATCCGAACCCACATAAGCCAAATCTAGCTTGCCTTTATGAAATGGACCTTTCTTGCATTGACCAGCAATAATCATCCTCTCCAATCTCTCAAGTAACTCCTTTTGAATTCAAAACAACCCTTTTCTCTCTTGACTCGAGTAGCTATATGGGGCCTGATGCGTATAACGCTTTCTTCTTCAAAGAGTGCTGGGAAATTATTGGCACCCACTTTATTAAGGCCATCCTTCACTTCTTTAAAATTGACAAACTCCTTAGCTCCATAAATGCCACCAGTATTTCCCTAATCCCCAAGATTGATATACCCTCCCATGTCTCACATTTTTGTCCGATCTTTTGTGCTAACATTATCTTTACTTGTATTACTGAAATTTTATGTACAAGACTTCAACTACCTCTCCCTACTTGATCTGTAACAATCAATATGCCTTCATCCCCGGTAGGAGTATAATCCGTACCCTTCTCCTTGCTCATGAATTGCTTTGAGGATATGGCAGGAAATCGATCTCCTTAAGATGCATGTTGAAGTTAAACATACATAAAGTTTTTGATACCATATCATGGAAAGCTATAGCTACTATTCTATCCATTATGAACTTTCTAAAGCCAATTATTGCATGCATTTTCACATGTATTTCAAACCCCTATATTCAATTTCTCGGAATGGAAGCCTTTATGGCTACTTCAAAGGTACCTAAGGCATTAGGCAAGGGTATCCTATATCAGCTTTCCTATTTATCATTGTTATCGAATGTTTAAATCATATGCTGGACTCTCGAGTTCAATTCAAGAATATGCAACTCCACCAGAAGTGTAGAAGCCCTTTAATCTTTTTTTTGCAGATGACCTAATTATCTTTACTAATCCCACCATAGATAACATAGGTTGCATTCACTACACCATTATAAGCTATAAACAACGGGTAAAAACCGTTGTTAAGTCCAAAAGCAACGGGTAAAAACCGTCTTCAACATAGGAGTGGTTGAATTTAGCGACGGGAGAAAACCGTTGCTTTATGTCCAAAAGGCAACGGGTATAAACCGTTGCAAATTGGGACAAAGGCAACGGGTATAAACCGTTGCAAATTGGGACAAAGGCAACGGGTATAAACCGTTGCAAACTAGGCCAAAGACAACGGGTATTAACCGTTGCAAATTGGGCCAAAGGCAATGGGTATAAATCATTGCTTTATGAACAATAGGCAACGGGTATAAACCGTTGCTTAATGTACAAAAGGCAACGGTTACAAACCGTTGCTTAATGGACAAAAAATCAACGGATATAAACCGTTGCTTTCTGTCCAAAAAGCAACGGGTGTAAGCGTTGCTTTATGGCCAAAAAACGTTGCTTTATATCCAGTAAAAAACGGTTAAAAGTCGTTGCTTTATGCCCAAAGTCAGACATAAAGCAACGGTTAACACCCATTGCACATAGTGTTTGCTCCTGCTCCTACAAAATCACATCTGTAACTCACTACTACGTTACACGCATATCTCAGTATATATACCAGAATATCAATATATATCAAAATATGCCAGAATATCAAAATTGGTACACAAGCACTATAAACATATCGCACATATACCATACATATAAAATTATCAAACTTATAATTACACTCATTGTTTTGCAAACAGAATGCTACCGTGCCGGAATATCATACTTATTACACTGCATTGTTTATTACACTACACTACAAAGATTTCATTAATTACACTACATTGTTTCGCAAGCAGTGAAGTCTACATATAATAAACACATTAAAAGGATGCTGAGCAGGTTAGCCGAAGCTGATATTTCTTTGGCTCATGCTGTGGTGCATACAGTATTCTACCCAATTCCTGTGCAAAAGTAAAAATAGGTTTTAAACTCAAATCATACAGTGAATTTTAGCTTGGTCAAGTTCAGTTAATAGAGCAACGGAATTCCTGTGTAAGCAATAATAATGCACAAGTAAAAGTGGCAGCAAACATTTAAACAACTATAACAACACTAATAAAAAAACTGCCTTTCAACTTCATCCCATCCCCTCTACTATACACTTCCACTCACAACCACAATCCTACACACTACAGCACTTCCTCATTTTCTCTGTTTTCATCTCATCCACACTTAAGTACTACATCACACCCTCTACTGCCTATTGGCTGTCAACAACATACACCATTAGCTTGGTCAAGTACTACACTTAAGTACTACACTATTTTTGGCTTTTTGTCCAATGTTGCACCGTTTGTACTGAGCCAGAAATCAAGTAATATGAACAAGTTGCTCGGACATATCTAACCTTTAATGTCCACCTCCTCCGAATGCATTTGATTCTACTATTTTTCTTAATTATCTCATTCGGGTATTGTTAAATCCATAATCTTTAAAGTTTGTACGTGCACACACCTATCAAGTTAAACCCAAACATTTTATAATGGTTTTTTCAATAAATATTGCTTGATGTTAATAGTATGTACCAATTTTGCACCATTAATATCCAACAAAAGCTATATTGCAGTATACCTTTAAGTTATTACCTCATCGGTAGGTGTACATTATGTATGCTTAATCTATGATTGATTTCATCTAGAATATATGAAAACAAAATGATATTGCACATAGCCTCGTTATCATAAATAAGCCAAGTACAGGTTTGGTTCTACTCAGTACTCAGGCAAAAGAGATGTCTGCGAATGCGGCGAGTGTTTCTGCTGGTAATCCAACATTGATTAAACGAGTTAATTATATGCATTCTAACTGTTATAACTTTTAAATCAATTATATGCATTCTAACAACTGTAATTCCTTTTATTGTCTGCTTCAAAACCAATCCCCTGTCAACTGCACATTCACATCACATCACAAAAACTGTAACAGTCTTCTTCTGACTGCTCCGCAGCCTTCAACTTCCCTTTCATCCACCATTTACACTTCCAACCCGGTTCCCTTGGTACCAGTAAGCCATCAAACACAAACTACAAACCTGCCTGCACTCCAACAACATTTCCATATTTCCTATTCAAACCAATCACTACACATTTCATTTCCTCTTCAAACCAAATCACAACCATAACACTGTCAGCATAATTCAACTATCCCAACCAACCTCTCTAACTCCACATTCTACAATGAACTCCAGCATTACAAACTGCCTCCCACTTCCTATTCACCAACTCTACCACAAACCACAAGTATTAACCACTCCAACCACCAGTAAACACTCCAGTAACCACTCCAGTTCCCTACCAAACATTCCAGTCCCCTACCATTTCAGTCCCCTCCCCTACATCATAACCAAATTATTTTACCACCCATTAAACCCAATTAGTACGATACACACATAAATTTTTTTAGCTAATCAATTTTTAGTTTATTTGACCTCCATTCATCGTTCAGGCACATTGATCATGTTTTTTGATTTTGTCCTTGAATTTTGACTTTACTTCCTAGTATTTGATAAATTGTCGATTATCTTGTAAACAAGACAGACCAGGACAAAATACACATGCATTTGCATATGCAAATTTCATATACAGCAAACAAAAGAAAATCAGCAATATATGCAAAGAACAAGTCAGAAATATCAATACCTCCGACTAAAGATATCGTATCAAACCCTTTTGATGGCTCACATAACCTCCGGCTCCAACATCCCCAAAGGTTTCGGTAAATTGTCAACATATTTTGGCGGTTAGCTCATCCGGCAATAAAATTTTGTCCAACAACACTTTTTCATATATGGGTGGTACTGGTTTTCCATGAATTACTAATGCTGTGGAATCTCAGCATATAGTACCAGTTATATAAGCATTTCTGGAGTGAATATATGGAATCACATTTACAGAACTAACAAGCTCCCAAACATTTAAGACCATTGTGCAGAGCTACACAAGTCCTAGACCCATTGTGTATGCGATATTCGATCTTTAAAATCATGCAAGATTGGAATGGAAGGAGTAAACTTTTATGATCTTTCTATATCCTTTTTTGTTTTGGAGTTTACTGATTTATTTTTGGACATAATGGCTATTGTGAGTGTCAATGAAAATTGAAACCAAAACAGATATAAGATAAAGACTACGATGAGTATAAGTATACAAACTAGATCGCTATTGACAATGAATTCCTTCTCATCTCTGTCATTCATTCGCTGTCTCAAACTCCAGCTCTGCAATAGCATTTTGAACTTTTACATGATTCTTCATCATTTCTTGCTATCTCTCACTGTTTCTCAAATCTAATCATGAACACAACCTTTTTTAAAATAACACTGTACTTTCAGCCAAGCAAGAATTTAGTGAAGGTTGTGCCCACCAGAATTTATCCATGTGATCATTGTTATTGATTTGCTAAAACTACTTAAAACTGCTTAATTTGCTCTATCCTATGGTTATAGCACTATAAATATTGCTAAATATTCTCTTATATCTTATGATTGTGTTAATTTGGATTTGAAAATGTCATATACACCTCTTGTGAACCTAATTATGACGTACATGTCAAACGTGAACCTTTGTTGCCTAACCTCTTTTTCTATAACAAAAGATAATTTGGAATCTATAAATACAGATGCACTAATACTCATTAATTTGTTTATATGCACAATAACAGAGAGCAATAAACTCGGTTGAAGCACAAAAAGACTGATTGGTCGATTAAAATAGTACCTGTTGCAATTACTTCGTCCTCGAAGTTCAGGGTTTCACATCTTTGGTCGATTAACTGATTGTTCGGAGTGGCAAACTGAGAAGATGCGATTTCACTGCCTACTTGACGATTATCTTGGGCTATGCTGAGAAGACGCTCCAGTTTATCATCCGTATTGTCCAGCTTCATCAATTTTTGCTCCACATTTTGCAGTCGCTGCTCATATACTCCTTGGGCCTGTTTGAGCCGTTTGCATGGAATGACAGCACTCTTAACTTGGCTAGGAGCTATATTGGTCCCAATACTTCGGCTCCTGCCCTTTACATCTTTACCAAACACTGATATAAAGATGGCTTCATCACCACCACTCGTCGTTTCCTTTTCTTTTTCAATTTTGTCCTAAAAAGTAAATACATATATATGGATAATGAAAATTTAATTTAGAGGTGTTATTATTTGTTTAACTTACAAAGTAGGAAGATGTCGCATCTGACGTGCTGCCATATTTTTTCTTATGCGTTTTCTCCCATACTTGAAGCCGTGATACTTCTGTTCCCGGACTACTTGAATCGACCTGCATACAATGACCTAAAATTATATTTGGAACTAATGGTATATGCAATGTGATGCACCGATTCAATGACACATACCATTTCTTGAGTAATCATAGCGTGACTCTTACGTCCCGAATGAAGACCATATTCGAGCATTGATCTATTTTGTTTGCCTCGCTTCCTTTTTTTCTTTCGCCTTGGGTTTTGATTCATTTCTTATGAACTCATCCCAATCATCTTGAGCAATTTTCGGTGGATAATTTCTCATTCTTTCTTCGTCAGTGATGAAATGGTCATAATGATTCTTGCGCAAATCATTCTTGTGTCTCCTAAAAGCCTCGGACATTTTTTCATAATAAGGTCCTTTGATAGAGGATCGAGCTCATAATATTTCTGCATAACAAAAAATGTCTGTAAACCATTTTTTATTTATGTATTGAAAGCATTATAAATGAATTTAAATCATCTAAGTTCATGTACACATTTTACATTTCAAAGTATATGGATTTTTACATTTCAACATATATAGTTTCATCAGTCTCTATGAATAAAGTGATCAATCTAAATATCCTATAAATATCATAAAAGAATATATCTTGACACAGAAACAGTACATAAATATGGTCTCATATGAACCCACGCTCATTCAGGCCTATTTTACAATCAGAAACAGAAACAGTACAGAAACAGAAACAGTACATAAAAAGGGTGCATATTACAATCAGACGACTATATTTTACAAACAGAAACAGTACATAAAAATGGTTATGAGATTGGAGAACTTACCTCCAATTGATTCCACACGTCTTCCTTGTAATTTGGCGGAACTTTTTTCCAACTTGGATATGAGATTGGCACATGATTTCTTACTAGTTTACCAATCTTCGTAGCGACCTTTGTACCATTTTTTTCGACTGGAGAACCGTAGTTGCCTATATCAATTTTCTCCCGTTTTAAAGTGGATGATTGTGAAGTTGTATCATTTGACGGTGGTGTGGCATCTTGTGACATTATGTCCTGCAAAGTCTAAAATCCTAAAATAATCCCAACAACATTATAATGTACATTTCTTCCCCTTCCAGCCCATCCCTATGATGCCCGATTGCTGTCGGCCAAATTATTGCACGGATGGGCGGGAAAGGGAACATTCACTTTTATGCGGCAGTGATAAAGTCTTCCTGCATCACCAGAATTTTAAACTTAAGCGGATTCAAAACAATATCTAAAATACTGACTGAAATAAAGGATGCAAATACAAAAATATATTACCTTAGCACCGCTGAACTAAAGGGTGCAAATACAATATCTTGGACTTCCTGTCTACCTACAAACACAAAGAAAGAAAGAATAGTTAAGCTGATCATATGTATGTATGTGTACATGTGTGTTAAGGTACCTACAACTACAAACACAAAATGAACTCTTGCAATATATCCATCCTTATGGATCCATCAGGATATTATAATGGCACTAATACAAAAATATAATGCATCTATTACTATCATATAACACACCATTTTACATTTTACACCATTTTAAATAAATATTTTGTTAAGGTACAATAACTGCTCTGAAATACAAAGTTAACATATGCATTTGATAAGATCTTTTAATTTTTCATTGTCTTCAAAAGATGATTGATAAACGGTGGGAAACTCAGTGTCATCCACATTTATGGTCAACCGTTTTGGTGTATGCAAAACCAAAAACCATCCATTATTTTTTAAATCTTTTGAGTAGAACACTTGACTCGCTTCCGATGCAAGAATAAATGGCTCATCATTCACGCTATCTTTATTCTTTAATTTTCCTAAGTTAACTGTGATCAAGCTTGAAACAGAATCTATTTTACAACCATTGATCTTATCTTCGACCTTTACCCAATCACAATAAAAAACTGTTTGTTTGAAGTCAATGTAATCCAACTCAATTATTTGTTGAATGACTCCGTAATAAGTTGTTTCTGCTTCCTTAAATTTTTTATCCTTCCCACTCGCTCTAAATTGTGTAATTGCTCTCATGCATACACCACTATCCTGTGTTAGCTTTCTCTCTTCATAACTCTTCGGAGAAAATAAAAACCCATTCACTTGGTACTTCATATAACTACGGACATCAAACTTCGGCCCGTTAACTAACCGCCAAAGAGTTGAGTCAACATTGACGGTCTTCAACAACTACAACAAACACAATAAGTAAAAAAACATTGTCAATGAGGTGTATGGTCAACTTGAAAATACGTTAAATATTTAATACATATACCTCCTCACGTAACCAAAAAGTGAAATTTTTAATAGCTTCCCCAGATGTACCCCCGCCTCGAGTTTGAGATTTGGTGCTTTGAACATAGGAGTTATACCTCCTACGAAAAACACACAATAAATACTATATATATGAATTGATTTACAATAATAAGAATTCAGAACAAATTCATGAATTTACTTCTTCCATTCATCCAATACGTCGTACTTATCAAGGACCCATTTACGCACTTGTTGAAATTGCACTTGAGTTAACGTTATATTTTACCATTATCTAGTGCTATTTCATCAGCAAACTCATCATCCTCGTCTAAAAACACTTCACGGGTATGTTTATGAGTGCCAGCACATCCTTTTGGCATATACTCCATGCAGTAAAGACTAGCTTCTTGTACAATATATTCTTCTGCAATACACCCTTCAATATATCTTTTGTTGCGCACATACCCTTTATATGCTATGAAGATGAATAATTTTAAAATGTAGACATCAATAGCTATTTAAATCGAATAATTATGTACATAACTAAAATTAGTAATTTACCGTTCAAATGGGTACATCCACCTATATCTAACAGGACCAGAAATCAATGCTTCATCGGCTAAATGAACCATAAGGTGAATACTGATATCAAAAAATGCAGGCGGAAAATGTTTTTCAATAACACACATTGCTAAAACCAAACTAGCCTTTGCTTTTAGAAGATGTTCCCTGTTGATCACCTTTGAGCACAAAATGTTATAAAAGAGACTAATGCGGTGAATAGCATTCCGTAGATCCTTATGTTGCGGAAAACAATGCTGAAGCAATACCGGAAGTAAATGTTGCATTATGACGTGGTAATCATGTGACTTCATATTTTTTAGTTCAGGAGGGTTGATGCTCACATTGTTATGGAAGTTCGAAGAGAATTTGCTCGGCACTTTCAAATTTTTCAAAACGGTGCAAAACCGTATCTTTTCTTCTTTGCTCAAAGTGAAAGTCGCATTTGGTATGGTTACTTTACTTGTTTCAGGATCTTCTATCACCCACAACTTTTGTTTTATACCCATGATTTTCAAATCCTTCCGTGCATTGATCCCATCTTTTGACATGTCATTATGGTTCATAATTGTGTTGATCAAATGTTTCATGACATTCATCTCCGTATGCATAACATCAATATTATGTTGGGTCAAATTTGTTTTCCAATATGGCAAATCAAAGAACTTCGACCTCCTATACCATGCATGAACTTCTTCATCGATTGTCTTTTTCCGTTTTCGACCAATTTCCGGTATGTTTTTACCAACTTTCATTTTTATATTCGCTGCCTTTTTTCAACTTGATAACTAGTTAGTGGTTTTGGAGGACGCTTAAGTTCTTGCTCGTTGTTGAAATTTGTCTTATCATATCGAAACTTATGTCCGGACGGAAGAAATCTACGATGTCCCATGTAACAAATCTTCTTACTTTCAAGGAGATAAACAGATGTAGTTTCTTCTCCACAAATAGCACATGCAAAGTAGCCGTGAGTTGTACATCCCGATAAAGTCCCAAGAGCGGGATGATCATGGATTCCCCACAACACTCTAGCTCTCATTATGAACTCAGATTTCTTAAATGAATCAAATGTAACGACTATTTCCCATAACTGCTTTAACTCGTCTATCAAAGGTTCTAAATAAACATCAATATCCTTCCCCGGTTGTTTTGGTCCGGAAATCAACAGTGTTAACATTGAGAACTCTCTTTTCATGCACAAAGACGGAGGAAGGTTATATGGTACGACAATTACTGGCCAACAGCTGTAAGGGTTAGTTAAAGAAGAATTCGGACAGAAACCATCTGTTGCTATTCCAAGCGTGATATTTCGTGGTTCAGCAGCAAACGAAGAATCAAAAGAATCTGTAGTTTTCCATTGAGAAGTATCACGCGGATGACGCATTACGGTTGTACCGAACTTGGCACGATCATGCCAGGTCATCGCTTCTGCTATCCATGGTACAGTATACAGTCTTCTCAATCTAGAAATTAAAGGAAAATGTCTTAAGGTCTTTTGAGGTACTGTGGTAGCTTTTCTCTCTTCGTCGAATGATGTCTTATATCTTGGTGCGTTGCAATTTGTACATGAAACTTTGTTCGCATTATCTTTCCAGTACAAGATGTAGTCATCAATGCATGCATCATAAGTTATGTAATTCATCCCAACTTGCTTAATGATCTTCTTCACGTCGCTTTGACGGTAGCGTGTTACCTTCGGGGAGTAACTCCTTTATGAATTCGAGTAGTGCAGTCACACCATTGTCTGAAAAGCCGTATTGGGTCTTCAAGCTATTCAGTTTCACAATGGCATACAACTTTGTAATATCTTTTGGACAAGAAGGATACAATGGCTCTGTTGCAGTTGTACTATCAAAAAATGATTTATCCGTAAACTGCTCACCAATATTAGCATTATCATGCAACTGACTTGTAGGTTGAAAATGATGGAATCTATCTGCATCATTGATCAAATCCTCCATCCTAATATGTTCGGACTCATCATTATTTGTGGCATGACTAACCGGTTGTTGTTTTGGCTTCTCCGGTATTCTTTCCCGGTGAAAACACCACACGGTATATGATTGAACAATACCATATCTAAGCAAATGAAAATGAATGTCATTTAATTTGAATGTATCTTCATTTTTGCACCACGTGCAAGGGCACGAATACTTTTCCTTATTGCCACTGTTTTCAGCAACAAATTTAACGAAATTTCTCACACCTTCCACATATTCTGTATTTCTTCGATTAGATTGATTCATCCATTGTTTGTCTATACTAAAAGACATACTGAAAGAAAATAACAAGAGCTAATAAGAAATCATGGGTAACAATATCTTATGGTTTTCCACCAAGTTCAACTCTAATATTAACTAAACAGATGTATATTCTTCTGATTTCACTTGAAATTTAACATTAGCATCAAACTGTTTCCAAAAAATTTGCCATTACAACGGCGCCATTTTGTAGCACCAGAGTAATGTCTATGCATTACCCCTCTCCTGATACTTGGCTTGCGCCATTAACAAAATTTTTATCCACTTACTAAATATGGTCTCATATTTAGTAAAACAAAATTCATTGCATCAACTTATACCCTAGTAGTCATTATAAGCAGCTATGTCTAACTAGCATGCAGTACAATACAACATTTAGGCTTTAGTAAATATGAGAATGCACACTACAACACTACTTCTCTTCCATGTTGCAATGTTTGGCTGATGATACACCACACGTATGGGGACGTATTAGATTATCTCACATTGTACAATTTGTAAAACAAATCATATATAAATGTAAAAAGATCATCCTTTGCATAACCAGTTGTTTCTTGGTTCTCTAACACTGTACACTTAAAACATCAAATATGTATTCTGATGGCTCAGATTAGAAGGTGCATCTCTACTTTGGCAAACTGTTAAAGAGTAGTAGATATTGACTATAATCAATCCCCAAAAACTTAACGAAACATCAATCCTAAAAGATGAAGATAATGATGGAACTCAAATGACAGCTTATATGGTAACACTAAACAAACCCATAAGCAAGCATTATAGGGAATAAACTGTTCCTTAACTTGTGTTGCATCCCTTTCTTTATTATTCTAAACTACAAATATAAGCATGTAATCTTTTCCTATTATTCAACCATAGAAACGAATGGATTCACCGTGTACAGACAGCCAGTCTTCGATAATACATATAAAGCACTGAGTAGAAACACACATGCTTGTTTTCCAAATAATTTACCGATTTCTATTAATCATGTGTGGATTACAGATTAATTTGTTATCGTTGCATTTGACAATCTTTTAACTAAGTTGTGATAAGTCAATTTTCAAGGTGACTGTAACATTCGTCCTAAATCTCTTTTCAGCGACATGGAACAAGCAAAAGGTGGCAAATGTTTGGCCGAGAAGAATCAGAAAATCCTTGGTACATAGTTAAAAGTTTATCTTATCACCATGAAGAAATTCACGTTAAATTTGAACCAGGTTCTTCAAGACTTAGCCGAGCAACGTATGAAGTTAAAGGTTCTTTTAATTCTACACATAAGTACTGTGATATAACAATGCACTGCAAATACATGTACACAGAGTTTCCATTTCAATTGACAATAAGTATTATTACAAAACAAAGCTCGTCTACAAGAGAAACGGCTATTTCCAACGGCGAATGGCCGTTGGAGGCCGTTGGAAAGCCGTTGGAGGCCGTTGGAATTGCCGTTGGTATACACTTCAACAGTTTCCAACAGCCTCCAACGGCATCAACGTGGATAAAACGGCTTCCAACGGCAAATTTGCCAACGTGGCAAAGCCTGTTGACCAACATACCGTTGGAAATCGTTGGAATATGCCGTTGGACGCCGTTGGAAGCCGTTGGAGATAAATGGCCAATTGGCCGTTGGTCGCCGTTGGAAGCCGTTGCAAATATGGTATTTTTTTTATATAAAAGCAGCGTTGCTTGCTTCCAGCTACACATAACCACAATTATATCAAAACAGCTCCATTTCGAGCATATACATATAACAACTATATCCAAACATATATATATAACCAAATCTTACATATATTTCAACATAAACCAACAACCAAACAAAACACAACATAACCATCATTAAAAAATCCAAACCAACATCAACAAATCCAAACCAACATCCACAACCAAACCATCAGAATGTATGAAATCCAAATATACATAAACCATCACATCAAAATGTATCAAATTCTCACCAACTCCAAAATATACACGCCAATAACAAAACATACCTAAATCACTCAGCACCAGAACCACCAGATGAAGGAGGCTGTCCATACTATGCGATGAACTCCGCCATACGCCGGTTCAACTCCTCCGTCCTCGCTTCATGCAGCAAATTGCGTTCCCGCATCTCAGCAAGCTCGGCTCGTAGCTGCGCAATCTCTTCTTTATCTTGAGCCCTTTGATATTCTTTCTGGGCTGTCTGAACCTGTAAACAAATTTAAATTATCAACTGCATTAAAAAATTAGTATTAAAATAATTGCAAATTAACTAACCGATTGGCTTCCATATCCGTAGCGTCTTCCGTGGGTCACTCGATTCATGACGGACTCAAAAATGGCGTCCTTCTCATCGGGGGTCAAGTGAGCTCATCCCGTACTCTTAAGTAAGGCTGTCCGCGCTTCTTGAAACTTTTGCTGTCATGCAAAATATAATTTAGTTAATTACGTTATTTCAATTAACTTGTAAGTTTTAGTTACTTATGTTATACTTACATAGGCAGCACGCGCTTTGTCATCGTGGTCCCAAGAGTAAGAAACTGCGCTGGAATCATCGACCTGAGTCAATGCATGTGTATGGGTAAACACATCCCAAAAACTAACAGCCCCCCCCCCCCCCGCGTTGTCTCTCCTGAAATATGCACATATAAATATACATTATTTATAATTTAACAAATTAAAACTTAAAATAATTAACTATTTGTCTTATTTAATAATTATACCAAATCTTCCCGGTGATGCTGGAAAGACTTGGAACCACCGCGATGTGTAACGGGGTTCCTGCTCCTGTTTGTCCTGTTTGCAGAATTCCTCTCGGACTGCCTCTGCAAATTTAAATTGAAAACAAAAATTGTTCTGACAGTTTTAATTATTTATATATTATTTGCCTCAAAGAATTTAAATTAAATATATGATAGAGATTTACCACAAAATCCTCGTTGCTCCACCAGGTGGCGAACTCATCAAAAACAGCTTCACTCATCCAATGAGGCCTCTTTCCCGATGTTTTGATGTTGTTAATTGTTTCGCGATAGTTTTTTGCAATTTTGCTGCTCCAATGGCGATGGACAACTGAAACATCAGAATCGGCCAAGTCCACTCCCCCCTGCACGTTTGAAAAAATATGAGTTATACAGTTGCTATAAATAGTGCAAACATGAATTGACATAATGTACATGACTACATAATGCAATAATTGCTATACCACACATACCAAAAAGTCCTGCCAGATAGCCTCCCGCACCCCCTCTGGTATCGCAGTCCACCTCTGCCAACACGAGGTCATACGAGCCATATACGCCCGTCGCGAGATCGTGAGTACTATGTTGGAAGGCTCCAACGAAAACCCACCGCTGTGTAAAAACAGAAAAAAACATTTAATATTCCGTTACTACTATATATATTTGATAAAAGATTGTATGGAATAAAATTCAATTTTGAAACTTTATACTTACCTGCCATCGGCTTTGGGTTTCAGCCATACCATAGGCCGAACACCCGGCTGTGAAGGACCAGCATCATCACCTCTCTGTGAGCTGGAAGATCCGGAGCGTGAACGTCTGCGTCCCGACATACCTATATGAAATCATAGTATAAAGAAAAGCAAGGGTAACATTGATTAATTTAATATGCAAATGGTGTCAGAATAATGAACATGGCGTAACATACATTATGGCGTAACATAAAAGAGACTTTGTGATACATATCATATAAAATTACTTTGGAAATAGAAAAATGAAAAAAATTACCTTCTCAAAATATTAATTAGTGGTCAATCCTCATCGCTTTCGGATTCTGACTCTTCTTCGCACTCTATATTTTGTTCCTCTATACTCTCAAATGCTTCAATTAATGCATTTGATTCATCGTTTAGAGGTCCAAAATCTATTTGATCGTTGGTTAATATTATTCCTCTATTTTCCTTGATATCTGCTTGGTAAGCTTGCTGTTCAGGAATATTTCGTCCATCAAATGTAAACCTTGGTTTGGTTTTAAAAACAGCCGACCAATCTATTTTATCTCTTCTTAAAGATGGGTAAGGAGCATAATAAACTTGAAGAGCTTGTTTGGCAAGTACAAAAGGGTCGTACTTATAATACCTCGAAGTATGTTTTATTTCTATAAGATTATATTTTGGATCCACATTTATTCCAGAACCTGGAACGTTGTTGAACCAGTTGCATTTAAACAAAAATAATTCTTCCGCGGGTCGAGTGAAATATGTCAACTGCAAAATCTGGGTCAGCACGCCATAAAAGTCATTTATGTGATCATTTGGATCATCACTACCTTTGACAAATACACCAGTATTGTTAGTTGATTTTTCGGCACCGTATTCTTTGGTATTAAATTTATATCCGTTGACAAAGAATATTGGATATGTCTTGACTATCCTTTTTGGTCCCATAGCTAAATGTTTCAATCCTTCATCTACGACACAATTTGTTGTATCAAAATCGTAGTTAGAAAACCAAGCAGCAAATTCTTTACCGATATCGTCGTTTGGATGTTGTGATTCGTAAATACTGCAATTATAGAACAAATGTTGCATTATGATTAAAATACATGTGTGCATATATATTTGTGTATACATAGACGTATGTGTATATATATTACCTAATAAATGGTGCAACTTCGGCACAGTTGAGAAGAATGTACGTGTGTGCTACTTGATAATCTCTATCATCCAACCATACTTCCACACATTTACCAGCAGGCCGACCAGTTTTTTTAAAAATAGATAAAGTCGCTTGACAATCATCTTCATCAATGTCTTCATCATTACGCGTAGCACTTTCAAATGATATGTTCACATGGTCGCTGAAATAGTGAGAGAAAAAAAACGAAGCTTCTTCTTCGATGTACGATTTGCAAATCGAACCTTCAACTCGAGCTTTCTGTCTCACTTTTTTCTTTAGATGATTTAAATACCTAGCAAAAATTATTTTAATTTAATTTTGTATACATTTAATTAAACCAATATGTAATAAACTAAATAGTAATATACCTTTCAAATGGATACATCCATCCATATTGCACAGGCCCTCGAAGACGTGCTTCAAGTGGAAGATGAATTGGTAAATGCTCCATAACATTGAAAAAACCTGCAAGAAATATTTTTTCCAGTTTGCAAAGCAATATCGGGGTTTCTTCCTCAAGTTTACGTAGACGATCGACTTTTAATGTAGTTGAAAAAAATCTCTTTATAAAACAGACTAAGTTCTGTTACAACAGTCCAAACTTTTACGGGCAACAGTTCTTTAAAAGCGATGGGTAACAAATTTTCCTTCATAACATGACAATCATGACTTTTCATCCCGCCAAGTTTATTGTTCTTATAGTCAACACATCTACGAAGATTAGAAGATATGCCATCTGGGAATCGTAATCCTTCCACCCATTTTAAAAGTAATTTAACTTGATTATTGTCTAGCTCATAGCAAGCTTTTGGCTTTTTTGTGTCATTTGGTTTTATATGAAGCTCAGGACGATTACATATTACTTCGATGTCACGTCTTGATTTCAAATCATCTTTCGTCTTCCCATTAACATTCAAAATTGTTTTAGACAGATTATCAAATACGTTTTCCTCATTATGCATCACGTCAATATTATGATGAATCAAGAGATTTTTCCAATAAGGCAATTCCCAAAATATGCTCTGTTTGCACCAGTTATGTATCGATGATTTACCCTGAATTTCAATTTGTTCTCCGGTTTCATGTATCTTTGGATAATCCTTTACAAGTTCATAAATTTCTTCGCTTGACTAAACCGTAGGTGGTCTCAAAGTTTCATGTCTATTAGCTGTAAAGTTTTTTTTTATCTCTTCTAAAAGGATGATTAATATGAAGAAAACATCGATGACAGTCAAACCATGAAACTTTCTTTCCATGAGGTAAAAAAATGCTCGTGTTTCTTCCATGCAATAAGGACAAGCTAGACGACCGGCCGTACTCCAACCTGAAAGCATTGCATATGCAGGAAAATCGCTGATTGTCCACAATAAAGAAGCATACATGCGAAAGTTCTTTTTTTGGAAAATATCATATGTCTCTACTCCCTTGTACCACAATTTTTTTAATTCATCAGTCAATGATTGTAAATAAACATCGATTCCTTGTGTCGGATCATCGGGACCAGGGACGACAACTGTAAGAAACATATATGGAGTTTTCATACACATCCAAGGAGGTAAATTATAAGGTGTGACAATTATAGGCCAGGACGAATATTTCGAACCAAATTGAGAGAATGGGGAAAATCCATCTGTACATAAACCAAGTCTAACATTACGAATTTCGGACGAAAAATCGGAATATTTCTGGTCAAATTGCTTCCATGCTTCCCCATCAGCTGGATGTGTTAACGTACCAACTTCCTGTATTCTCACACCGTGCCATCTCATATGTTGTGCAGTTACAGAAGATGCATATAACCTTTGAAGTCTAGGAGTAATTGGTAAATAATGCATACGCTTATACGGGACTTCCTTTCCCTTTTTCTTTCTTGGTTTGTATCTTTCCTGATTACATATTTTACAATTTCTAAGGTTGATATCTTCCTTCCAAAACAACATACAACCCTTTAGACACGTATCTATTTTTTGATACGGTAAACTGAAAGCCGACATCAGTTTTTTTAATTCGTAATGATTTTCGCACATTAGATTATTAGGAGGCATATGTCGTTTCGCAGCTTGTACAACAGCCGTAAATCCAGATTCTGTGAGGTTGTATTTGGATTTCATCGCAATGTATTCAGCAGTTACTGATAACTGAGTTCCGCTTGTGCAGCCTTCCCAAAGGGGTTTTTTCGCGGCATCTAACAAATCATATTTTTTTTTTGCCCCAATATTTGGTTCTTCTTCAGCATTACCATCGTCATCAGTTAATTGAGGAACATGAAACATTGAACGTGCAGCATCTTCAACCATATGTTCTACAAGATTTGTCGTACCAATTTCATTACTCACCACCTCCTCATCTTGTACATGATTAGATGCTAACTGTTCCCCATGACGATCCCAAATCAAATAGTTCGATACGAAACCGTACTGACGCAAATGAACTCTAACCATTTGTGGTATCAAATGCTTTAACAGTTTGCATTTACTACACGGACAACGGATTTCTTTGTAGTTTCCGTTATTACGTAAAGAAAAATCCATAAATACGCTAACACCATTATTAAAATGTTCATTTGTTGAGCCTTCAGTATCGACCCTTCGTTTTTTGTACATTCAGGTCCGATCAGTAAAATAATTGTCCATTTACGTACGCATATAATTAAAAAGTACGATATAATTTTGCGTTGACATTTTTTATTAAAACAATTTTATAAACATTCTTCTTGTTTTTGTTATATCTGTTAAAATAATACTTAAAGCTTATTTTGAAATGAACATTATATTCTATTTAAACAATTTTATTAGCGAATTTGATATTAATTGATCATTGACACTTTGTTGATGGGTCATCCTACCTCCCATTACAAATACAATAACGTAATTAAATCGCATAAATCATTTCAATTTAAACGATCCAAAAAAATTTCGACAGCACTTCGCTTTAGTTCCCTGAACAGTACACAATTGCGTGTACACAGGGAACATAAAGGGAAGCGCTGTCAAAATTTTACGAACCGTTTAAACTGAAATGATTTACGAGATTTAATTACGTTATTGTTTTTGTAACTTGTCCAATACAGGGACAAATCCAACAAATACTGTATACGATGAATATAGATGTCCGTTCTGTTTAAAAACGAATATCCACACAACGATCATATACAATACTTATTAGACGGGGCCAAAAACACTCTAAGGGTTTAAATTTTTAAATTAGCGATATAAAAGTTTAAATTTTATTTTCATAAAATTTAAACTTTTATATCAATAAACAAATTGTTGAATCAACGCATATATAATGATTTTTTCCTAAAATAAAAAAATCCAATGTGTGCGTGCAACGTATAAAATAAACGAACAATGTTATACATATAATCGCATCACAAATCACATTCAGTCATGCACAGACTATATCACGTATATATCGTATCATAACATGTCAAAAGTGAATAATTTATATGTCAATATAATCACTTAATCTACGTACGTTTTTACGCAATTTAATCACCAATATAATAACAAGTGAGGTTCATGCTTAGGTTAGTGACAATTATTAAGTTTGAAACTAATTTAATAATAAACCTAATTTAACAAATCATAGTTAAACATGCAATAATTAATTTAATAACAGTAATTAAGGTCCAATACACTACAATACACGAACAATAGCACAATACATACATTAAAATTACCAATTTAACGTAAAATAAAAAATTTAACAAAATTAGGGTTTTAGCAAATAATACCTGATTTTGGAGGTTGTGAAGCTTGCAAACGAAGATGGGGATGCTAAAACGTGTAGAAGGGGATAAAATGGGGTTGGAAATGTTTTAGGGGGGAAAATGGGGGTTTTTGGATTTGATTTCGGGTGAAAGAGGAATGAGGAGGAAGAAGATCGAGCTGTAGGTTAGTCTCGGTTTTCCAACGGCTTGCAACGGCCACCAACGGCATATTTCCAACGGCTTCCAACGGCAAGTGTTCTTTGTTATTAAAAAATTTCGGGAAAAAGCTTGCCGTTGCTAGCCGTTGGAAGCCATTGGTCAATTGCCGTTGGAGGCCGTTGCCCCCGCCCGTTGCTATAATCAGTAATTCTTGTAGTACCTGGCAGTTATGCGCTCTCTTCGATTATGCCAATGAAACTCGAGGAACCAAATATCAAAGATACACAGATCTGAGATAATTAAGATTTCAAATTAGATTTTATAATACAAGTATGAAACAAAATCAAATTTAAAATAGAAATCAAATAATTAAAAATGAGTACCCAACCTGGAGTAGGTATTCGATAAATTCACGTTGTAATACTTCTCCGAACACAGATCTGAGAGGGCCACTGATTGGCGTTGAATGAAGGAAGAACTCGTGCGGCTGGAAGTAAGATGAGTTCGCAGCTGGACACGATTAGGTGGAAAGATGGGTTCGCGGTTGGATGGAAGATGATTTCACGATTAGATGGAAAGATGAGCGGGTTGAAGCAAATCGAATTGGTGGAATTGGGGTTTTTTTTATTTAGGTTTTCTTTTCGTTGAAAGAGGACGAAACGAATATCAAAGGAAAGGAGGGAAGGAAAAGTGACGGGCCAATTCTTTTTGGCTCCTAGCGAATATTTGGCACAAAATTAGCGCCATTATTTACCACAACATTTACGACGGTTACAAACCGTTGCTAATTAGCCACGGTTGAAAACCGTTGCTAGTTGGAACGAAGCGCGCCAAAAATTATGGCGCGAAAGGATGAAATTCACCGCAATCATTTGTCTCCAAAGAAGCTACGGTTAATAACCGTTCCTAATTAGCAACGATAAAAAACCGTTGCTAACTGAACCAAGACGGTGATTAACCGTTTCTAAATGGCAACGGTTAATAACCATTGCCAAATGCGCGGATGGTTAGTTGCAAATCTCAGTATTTGGTGTAGTGATTCTTCAAATTATTGTCGTCAAGGACTTGTCTAACCTGAAAATAAATATTGCCAAGTCCTTTATTGGGATAGCTGGTCTTCCTGCACCTTAAAAGCGGCACATCATTATGTAATCTGGTCTAGCACACGTGCCGAATAATGCAACCTACCTTGGATTACCCCTCTTGAGCTCTACGATGACGACAACTACTTGTCTACCTCTTTATGAAAAGATTATTGGTTGATATGGCGTAACTCTGTTTTGTTGCAAACAGGTAGGCTCGTTGTCATTCAATATATTGAGACTGCCATGAACACTTATTGGACAAGGCACCATATCCTTCCTGCCAAGCTTATATGCATGGTTAATAGAGCACTCAATCGATTTTTATGGCATGGCAACCCTCACTCTAAGAAGATTATTCCAATAGCCTTTAAGAAAATTCAGATCCCTAAGCAGTTTGGTGGTCTAGGAATCAAGGATCTCAGTCTATAGAGTTATGCAACAGTATCAAAATATGTCAATATGATACTTTTTAAGGAGGATAATCTATGGGTTGAATGGGTTTATAATCACCTCATTAGAAAGAGGAACTTCTAGAAGATTGATTGGCCTCGGAAGCTACCTGGTCATGGAGAAATATCTTGACATGTCATTCTCCCCCTCGTTCAGTGCAAACCATGCAGCAGCCTAGAAGTGCGGTTCTGGACTGACCCTTGGGCATCTCTGGGTCTCGTCCTTGCTGATGTCTTGAATCATAGCATGTAGTTCCAAACTGGAATTCCACTTAATGCCCTTGCAAGAGATTTCACTACTGATGTTACAATAATGGTGCCATATTCTAGTTCCCTAACTATTAGGCGCCTTTGGATGCAGATTGAAGAAAAGGCTTTATTTCCAGAAAGCCTTATCTCTTTGGTTTATAAATAGCTCCTTGGATATCTATAGCCATTTCCTTAGGCTGTAAGGATTTGGAAATCAGGAGGTGTCATGAAGGACAGCCTTCTACTCTGGAAAATAATGGTTAACGCGATTCTTACCAAAGTAAAGATAGCTACAAAGGGGTTATTTAAGTTGTTTACTGTGTGATGTGTAACAATGGTACAAAAACCAATACGCACTTATTCTTTAAATGCTCATATTCATACTTCATATGGTCTTCTATCCTAGTAAGAGGTAAGCTTCATTGTCCTACAATAAACAACAAAAAATGAAATGGTTTAGTATTTTCAGATCCACATTTCATAACACTAATTTGGGCTAAGAGAAAATGATATAGGAAATTTAATGGTAAATATACAAGCCTGGCAGTTCTCATTTCTGTCCTGCATAGCCGTATTACGAGAGATGCATGAAGCTGAGGAAATGGTACATGCACACTTACTTAATAGGCATGGAATTGGTTGATGTCTGCTTTGTATTTCATCCGTACGGGCCTTTTTATCTCTTGGCCAAATATAAATATTTTATGTTTTAATAGATGGCTGCGATCCCTTAGCCCAAGCTTACCATCCAAAAAAAAACACTTTTATCAACTTATTTACTTTATATTTATTTTAAAATTCAAAACATTTATTTTATTTACAAAAATATTTCGAAAACTATTTCATAAGAGTTTTATATATTAAAGTATTTAAAAAATATGTTTAATTAAATTTACAAGAGTTCAAAATTTTGCAACACATTAAAGGTATTTCTGTTTTTCGAAAAATACATGGATATGTTAGCGTAGGCTACCTATGTATGTCGACATATAGACCGTTGGAGAGTTGCCTTTCGAATATTGAATGGTAATGATGTTTGATCACATCTCTTTATGAATAGACACGTCCCTTCATACACTATATAAAGTGGACTAGAAGATGAATTTTATGTGCTACTTTCTCTACTTTTTTCTTACTTCAAATTCTCAATATATATTTTAAAAATCCACTTTCTATACTCTTCAAATTCATTCAATTTAATCTAATCTCTACTTCATTCATTCTCTACAATTTACTCATTAATTTGCAAGTATTCTCTCATCAATTCAAAAATTAAAGTGCTATCAAAAAGGCTATAAGATATTTTATATCTAAGTACAACTATTATATTTGGAATCAACAACTCTCTACAATTATTTATTTAGTTCTGCTTGCTGCCTCTTCAAATCAAGTGGGTGTGCTTTTTACCCGGTCAAATCAAGTAGGTGATCATGTTAACCGTCAAGGGAGTCTATCCTGAACGCGTAATGTATTTAGGACTAGACGTAGGATTAGTTAACCCGAACCAGTATAAAAACTCTTGGTGTCATCTATCTTACCTTTTCTTTAGTTTTACTTCATTTATATATCTGTGACTGTCTGTTAATATATATATATATATAAATATATATATATAATTATGATAGTTTATTTGTGTTTGAATTTAAATCTTGAAATAAGTAAAAAAATCCATATAAGTTATAAAACATAATTCATCCTCTCTGGTGTTAAAAGTAGCCTTAGGATCCCTTCACAACCGTACTACATCGTTTGTCAAAATAAAAATTTGATTTGATTTGATGAATAAATATTAATAAATATGTTTATAATAGCTATAAATATATTAATCGATATACGTTATCGATATACATTTAAATTATATTTAAATGCAATATAGTTTGTTCGAGCTTTAAATAGGTTTGAAGCCCATATAGCGCTGGAATGTTTCAGCCATGATAAGACCATGATGATGTGCGACCACATGATGGCAAGATAGGTTTGGTTTGGATGGATAAGAGAAAAAGAATTTGTAAGAGATAGAAAAGGATTTAAGTCCTAACTTATCTTTCTAATCTCTCTTCTATAAAAGCATCTCAACCTACATCTATTTGAGAACTTTTGGAAGCCTCTAATCCCTTTACTTCAAGCCTGATTCATCATCCCATCTCCTCCATTGTTCCAAGCTCAAATCAAATAAAATGAAAAAATATTCAATGATCAGTGTTTCAGGAGATAGCACTTTCAAAATGGAATTTGATTTAGGAGTTTAATCCAATGCTTCAAGGTGTAGTCCTTTGGCATTGGTGAGGGTAATTATTTTGGTCCATGATAATGCACTAGTATTTAGATAATTAGATAATTTACATATCATATATTAATTTAATTAATTTAATATACATTATTTAATTATATATAAGCTTTATAATTAAATATTATATCTTATTCTAAAAAAATATGATTTTATAATTTTAATTAAATAGTTTCATACTTAAAAATATTTTCAAAAAAATAAGATAATTTTAAGATATATATATATATATATATTATTTAAATATTTTTAAATCAATTATATCAACGAATATATATATTATATAAAATATGTTTTATTTACAAAGTTAAATTAGTACCTAACATGCCTTTAGTGGAAAAATAAAAAAATTACACAATCTAAATGTAGAAATATTAGCTAAAATTAGAAAATTAAATTTAAAAATATTTTTAAAATTTTAAATTATATATAAAATATTCAAATATTAAAATACTACTTATATTTTAGTGAAGTTTTAAAATTCAAAATTATACTTGAAAAAATAAATTTTATTTAAGTTTCAACTAATTTTCCATGCATAAATTTAATTTCAATATATATAAATATATAAATTAAAAAAACAACATTCTTCCGCCGTGAGCATTATTAGGTGTGGGTGTGTGTATTCAATATATATTTTGTATGTTTTTATTTTAGTGTATATATAATTATCTTCATATATGTATATATGTATTTAGTATGTACATCTATTAATAAAATAGTTTATTTTTGGTTTTGTAGCAAAATAAACAATTAAATTATAATTATAATAATAAATGTTTTAAAATATAATCATATATATTTTATAAATTTCATGTATATAAATATATATATATTTATATAAATTATTTAAAATAAAATATAGTTTACACACACACACATATATTATATATATATTTGTAATATTTTGTACACATAATTTGTAATATTTTGTATACATAAATTAAAGTATATAAACATACATTTGGAATAATATTTGTATACTAGATGAGCTAACATGTTCGCATTACGGTGCAAATTCCAACACTTATATATGGACATGTTATATCTTGCATGGAATGCTATATGACATACCCACACACATATATATGTATATAATACGCATGTTTATATATAATATAATATTAATCATATAATATAAAACTATATTGTAAATTTTGTAGGATCTAGATTAACCCTAGAGGGGGGGGTGAATAGGGTTATAGCAAATTTTCTCGATTTAAACACAGAAATAAACTGCAGAAATAAATATGCTGAAAAGTAAATCACACACAAAAATTTACCCAGCTTCGGCAACCCCTGCCTACTGCTGCATTCCCAGATTTCTATTAGAATTAAACAGTATCCCGCTTACAAACACTCTACTAGACTCGCAAACCCTTGCTCCCGCTCACAAACACTCTACTAGACTCGCAACCCCTGCTCCGCCTATAGAGTTTTGCTTACTCGCAAACTCTGCTCCGCCTATAGAGTTTTGCAAACTCGCACACCCTGCTCACTGAACTAATTCTATCTAGACAATCTGACACTACCTACAACCTAGGTGGTGATTTACAAATTCTTTGACTCGAAAAGAAAAACAGACTTCAAAAATAAATGCAGGAGCAAAAATTAAAATACAAACTTGAATGCATAATTTTTGCTCAAATTAAAAATTAAACCCTATGGAAAATTAAACTAAAGCCCTCTAAAATAAAAATAAATTAAATCCCCTTTTTAACAAACAAGGCCGGCCCCTTGTTCTTTAATCCGATCCACTTCTATTCTTTGACCCGTTCCTTCTTTTGACTCGTGAAGAAAAATGGCGGCTCTGCCAATTTGGGGTTTTTGTTCCCTTGCGAAAATTAGGGCTTTGTTGCCTCATTCGATCTGATTTGTGTTGCTCTTGCGTGCTGCTTCTGATGATCAATTGTCTTGTTTGCGTTGCTCTTGCTTCTCTGATGATCGATTGTGAAATTAGAGCTTTTGGAATTCGGCTTCAATTTGGTATGTAACTTTCATTTTTGCTTTTCTGGTTTGAATGCTTGAATTCGATTGTTGCTCTGCTTGCCGATGATGAACTTGGGTTTGTGTTTGAATTTGATTCGATTTTTCCCCCCTTTCCGATGATGGTTTGGGTGATGTATTTATATGAATTCTGGTACACCTGATTCGTTCGTATTCACGTGCGCGACTTCATCACTTTCCTAATGTTTCAATTTCTTGATGCGCACGACTTTCCTGATATAATTTCAACTTGTTACTCACGGCTTTGATTTTCAAACATTTGATTTATCTCGTGGATAATGCGGCAGAAACTTTCCCTTTTTCATTGCTGACTTTTTCAAAGATACGAATTTGATTTTTTAAACTTCGGCTTGATTTGTATTTTTGTATTGCGTTGATTTCTTGTATACCATTCCACGACTCTGCATCATTTTCACCCATCAATGTTTTCATTCTTCATTTCACTTGAACATTGCATTTGTTAATCTTGCTACTTTCACTGGTTGTTGGGTTGCTGTACATATGAACTTGCATTCGTTCGAATTGTATTCACTTCATGTTTTCCTACATGTTGTGGTTTGGACATTTGCACTTGTACACTCCATACTTGGTCGTGCTGTAGTCTTCAAGCATGTTGCTGTTGACATGTCTTGATGCACTGAACTATTTACTGTCTTGTTTGGTTGAAGTTCTTTGTTTGGTCTGGTCATTGCTTCCCTGACCTTGTAGGTTGTTTGGTTGATGTGCATGTCACTGTTGTACATGTTGATTCCTTTACTGCTGTTGCATGCACTCTTATGCTGTTTGCTTGTATTACTGATCATGGTAGTCTGATCATTGATTTCTGTATATTTGGGCTTCACTGTTGCTGTATCATTGCTGTTGACATGTGCATTTGCACTTGTAGTCTTGGCCATGTTGGTTTAGTTGCATTATAGTTGCATTCACTTGGCATTCACTTGAGTCTGTTGCTTTGCTTATTTGTAGCTTGCATCACTGGTGCAAATTATTTGTTGTGACACTTGTTCACTGGTGTACTTGAGCTTCTGACCTTTCTGGTCTCTGTTCTTTGTTCATTGGTCATTGTACTGATTCTTGGTGGCTTGAGCATTTGGTCTGTGTTGCATTGTTCCATGTACACTGTATTGTATCTTCCTTAGTTTTGTTTCTGCACCTATGTTGCATGCAGTGTTGCATTGACATGTGTCTTGCCTTTGACATCCATATTCTTCACTGTTTACATCACTGGACTTTGACCTGGTCTTTGCTGAACTTCTGGATGCACTTGTCATCTTCACTGTGTTGCACATTTGTGGTCTGTTCACCCATTAATGCACTTGCATTGCTGTTTGGTCATTTTGTACTTCTGGACGGAGCTGTGGATACGAGTTGGCGAGGCAGTGCACATGTGTATAAATGTACACGTGTGTATTGCAGCCACTTATGATTACCTGTCCCTGTTAGCGTTATCAAGTGTATATATCTATGTGCACGACTTTGTGATGAATTCAAGTGTGAATGATGACGAACAACCCAAATAACCGAGGCAAATCAAAAATCATATTTTATTTTATATTGCAGAAATATTTCTTTTTCAATTTTACTGCGTTAGTGAATATTTTTGCAGATTGCTCAGATGCTGGATTCAAACTGGAATGCAGTTGAAGACAAAATACAAGAGTGAGTGATATGTAGTAAGGTTGTTAATGTAAATATGAAATCGTGATGTATTCAAAATTGTATATGTATATTGAGAGCATGAATTTGTACTATTCAAGATTGTAATAAATATTTGTTTGAATAAAACTTCTATTTGAATTCAAATTCCATTCAAATTCTGTGTACTTTATTTTATTCAACAAATATTTATTTAATCTATGAAAAATAAAATAGTACATTAACAAATACATTTAAATGAATGTATATATGTTTATTATCATCAAACAAAAAAATCATATGCTCGCATATTCTACAATCTCCCCCTTTTGATGATAACAAACATATATTTAAGATTTTGACCGTGTTAAATGTATTTGATCAATGATATACTCTAATTTCTCCCCCTATTTAAATGCTTCCTCTCTACATGATGCTCCCCCTACATATATGCATGCAAATAGAAATATTCAAATAAGCCTAGATGCAAATGGAAAATTATTTGACCTTTGCTTGATTCTATTTGACAAAATCTTAACTTTTCTCTCCCCCTTTTGTTATCAGCAAAAAAATAATAGTGTTAGAGAAAAATAGAAATTAAGTGATCAATATTAGTCCAACATTAAACTCAAATTGAATATAAATATTAAACTTCAATAAAAATCAAACAAAAATCATAACTACCCTTGTTAGGCGCATATTCCACTTTTAGAAATGATGGTAATGATGTTCTCATATAAAATCATTCAGTTGTATCTACTTGTGGTACATTTATATCAGGAATTTGAGTATCTACTAATCATGCATAACCGTTAGGACTTTTAAATGAGATTAGTAGTATTCCAATTTTAAAAAATGAAATCAAGTATCTTCTAACCATGCATAACCATGAGGACTTTTAAATGGGATTAGAATCAACTTGTCTATTTAATCAATTAATTTTGATATGCGTTCCATACATGCATAACCGTGAGGACTTTTAAATGAGCATGGAAGCACATAATCAAAAATCCAAGTAATTCACCCATGCATAACCGTGAGGACTTTTAAATGAGAGTGAATACTATGGATATTTATTTATTTTTACAAAAAAATGTGAAATGAAAAACAAATGATCCCTGATTATAGTGCCACATATCGACAAACTATATTTAAGTTTTAATAAACAATGGTCGATAGAAATATGATAGATATATGAATTATCAATGAATCTTTACCCAACAAAAAGTTTTATAACCCTTGTTTAAATTCCTAAAGAAATTTTCCAAATATATTCTCTTGAGTAATGTAAGTTAATTATCAACACTTATCATCTTTTCAATCACTATTTATCTTTTCAATAATCAGCAGGTAGTCGGATTAGTCAAATTTGTCATTTAAAATCAAATAAGAATGACTAATCTGAAAATATGGTCAAATAATTATTTACTCGAAGGTGTTATATGAGAAAAAAAAATCTTCTATTTGAAAATTATTTGAAATGAAAAATATGCAGATATTTTCTTTGAAAAATGATGCAGTTACTAAATGTCTCAAAAATCACGTTCAACTAGTAATTTTTCTATCAACTAGATTACCAGTGTAATCTGCATCTGAATTTCTCTTTCAATCCAAAATATCACTAACTAAATTTGATAAACCAGACCATGAAGAGTGCATCAAAAATTTCAAACTCAATTTTAACAACAATTTAAATGACATTCTTTTGAATTTGAATTGAAGCCATGTAAATAATCAGAAAACCGTGAATATAGAGTTAGCCAAAAATAACCAAAAATATCATCATCCAGCAAAACACTATGTTTTTAATCCAAATGTATATGTATGAAGTAATTCAAAGAATAGTGTTTTTGGCATAAATGTAATTGGCTAATTATATTGAGCAAGTCAGAATAAAAAAAATCATCATCACATCATTATCACAATATTGGCTGATTTAATTCAAAATATGGTGCAGATTATCACATTTAATATACCTTCACCTGTTTTACCTTTACGATAATTTTTCATGGTTGCCCAATGTGATCCTGTCACCTTTGTACTAGGCTAAGGAACTTTGCTTTGTTGTCTGTTGTGTTTCTGCAACAGCCAAAAATCCAGAAAACACTGTTGTTGTTCCTTAGCCTGCCACCACACCTACACGGGAAAAGATTTATGTGACCTATTTGTTTTTATAGGTCCATGGTTGTTAGTGGCAGAAGATTTAGACAAATAATTTTGTGGAGACCCAAAACTGTTTATATATGTTCCTTTTGGCACCCAAATTTGTTTAACTTTGAGAGATTTTATATTTGTGTCTTTTGGAACCCAAATTGGCATGGTTTTTACATGTTTGGGTCTATACCAACAATTATTGTAATCGTGTCCATATTTTCTACAAATTGTGCACATGGAATTTTCTTGATTCATATCGCTTTCAACATTTTCAGATTTATTATATCCAAGTCCTTGTCTAACAGTATTAACAGTTTGCTTTCCTAATAGCATATTCAATGATTTTTCACTTTTTGAGAATTTATCTAAAGTCATTGACAATTGTTGGACTTGTGTTTTGAGAGATTCATTTTCATTTATCAATTGTGTGCACTTTTTAATAGAATTCTCTCTCTAGTATTTTCATTCTCTTTGAAAATCAGAATTTCATTTTCAAGTGATTTTATATTGATTTCTAATTTTTTAATTTCCTTTTGGAATGTTGGACACTTATCCCACTTAGGGATCTTACTTTGATAGGTTTTAACTAATTGGTCGAGTTGTTCATTTAATTCTATCAAAGTATCCTTTTGTGATTCAAGTTTGGCATACTTCTCCCTAAGTCATTCAAAACAGCCATTCACTTCGTGGAAATAAATAAGTAATTCAGAGTGAGTGAGTTTTGATACCTCGCTTGGCTTCATATTGTGCTCTCTGTTTTTACTTTTTGATTTAGAGCTGGATTTCCGTATTTGCGGTTCCTCCTTTTGAATTTCTTCATTAGTAATGCCAGCTCGGCTGCTCCATCATCCTCATCACAACTGCTATTTACCAATCCTGTTAAGCACACTTCTTTAGCTGAGTCGGTTGTGGAGGACATCTCATTACTGTTGACTTTTGCACCATATATTGCATCGAGAGTATTCCAGATTTTCTGTGCATTTTCACAATGAGAGACGAAATAAAAATTATCACGATTAATATGAGAATATAATATATGCATAGCAAGAGCATTAATCGAGAGAATTTCCTTATTTGTTATATCACACTCATTTTCAATAATATCCCAACATTTAATATTAACAGATTTTAAATAAAATTCCAATTTTAATTTCCAGTTCAAAAAATTTGTTCCATCGAAAATAGAAGGAATAATATTGGAATGACCCTCAACAAAAGTATTATTTGATGGATTCATGACTCTAGAATTAAAGAAAAATACCGTGCTCTGATACAACTTGTAGGATCTAGATTAACCCTAGAGGGGGGGTGAATAGGGTTATAGCAAATTTTCTCGATTTAAACACAGAAACAAACGGCAGAAATAAATATGCTGAAAAGTAAATCACACACAAAAATTTACCCAGCTTCGGCAACCCCTTCCTACTGCTGCATTCCCAGATTTCTATTAGAATTAAACAGTATCCCGCTTACAAACACTCTACTAGACTCGCAAACCTCTGCTCCCTCTCACAAACACTCTACTAGACTCGCACCCCCTGCTCCGCCTATAGAGTTTTGCTTACTCGCAAACTCTGCTCCGCCTATAGAGTTTTGCTTACTCGCAAACTCTGCTCCGCCTATAGAGTTTTGCAAACTTGCACGCCCTGCTCACTGAACTAATTCTAACTAGACAATTTGACACTACCTGCAACCTAGGTGGTGATTTACAAATTCTTTGACTCGAAAAGAAAAACAGACTTCAAAAATAAATGCAGGAGCAAAAATTAAAATACAAACTTGAATGCATAATTTTTGCTCAAATTAAAAATTAAACCCTATTGAAAATTAAACTAAAGCCCTCTAAAATAAAAATAAATTAAATCCCCTTTTTAACAAACAAGGCCGGCCCCTTGTTCTTTAACCCGATCCACTTCTATTCTTTGACCCGTTCCTTCTTTTGACTCGTGAAGAAAAATGGCGGCTCTATCAATTTGGGGGTTTTGTTCCCTTGCGAAAATTAGGGTTTTGTTTCCTCGTTCGATCTTATTTGTGTTGCTCTTGCGCGCTGCTTCTGATGATCAATTTTTTGCGTTGCTCTTGCTTCTCTGATGATCGATTGTGAAATTAGAGCTTTTGGAATTCGGCTTCAATTTGGTATGTAACTTTCCTTTTTGCTTTTCTGGATTGAATGCTTGAATTCGATTGTTGCTCTGCTTGCCGATGATGAACTTGGGTTTGTGTTTGAATTTAATTCGATTTTCCCCCCTTTCCGATGATGGTTTGGGTGATGTATTTATATGAATTTTGGTACACTTGATTCGTTCGTATTCACGTGCGCGACTTCATCACTTTCCTAATGTTTCAATTTCTTGATGCGCACGGCTTTCCTGATATAATTTCAACTTGTTACTCACGGCTTTGATTTTCAAACGTTTGATTTATCTCGTGGATAATGCGGCAGAAACTTTCCCTTTTTCATTGCTGACTTTTTCAAAGATACGAATTTGATTTTTAAAACTTCGGCTTGATTTGTATTTTTGTACTGCGTTGATTTCTTGTATACCATTCCACGACTCTGCATCATTTTCACCCATCAATGTTTTCATTCTTCATTTCACTTGAACATTGCATTTGTTAATCTTGCTACTTTCACTGGTTGTTGGGTTGCTGTACATATGAACTTGCATTCGTTCGAATTGTATTCACTTCATGTTTTCCTACATGTTGTGATTTGGACATTTGCACTTGTACACTCCATACTTGGTCGTGCTGTAGTCTTCAAGCATGTTGCTGTTGACATGTCTTGATGCACTGAACTATTTACTGTCTTGTTTGGTTGAAGTTCTTTGTTTGGTCTGGTCATTGCTTCCCTGACCTTGTAGGTTGTTTGGTTGATGTGCATGTCACTGTTGTACATGTTGATTCCTTTACTGCTGTTGCATGCACTCTTATGCTGTTTGCTTGTATTACTGATCATGGTAGTCTGATCATTGATTTCTGTATATTTGGGCTTCACTGTTGCTGTATCATTGCTGTTGACATGTGCATTTGCACTTGTAGTCTTGGCCATGTTGGTTTAGTTGCATTATAGTTGCATTCACTTGGCATTCACTTGAGTCTGTTGCTTTGCTTATTTGTAGCTTGCATCACTGGTGCAAATTATTTGTTGTGACACTTGTTCACTGGTGTACTTGAGCTTCTGACCTTTCTGGTCTCTGTTCTTTGTTCATTGGTCATTGTACTGATTCTTGGTGGCTTGAGCATTTGGTCTGTGTTGCATTGTTCCATGTACACTGTATTGTATCTTCCTTAGTTTTGTTTCTGCACCTATGTTGCATGCAGTGTTGCATTGACATGTGTCTTGCCTTTGACATCCATGTTCTTCACTGTTTACATCACTGGACTTTGACTTGGTCTTTGTTGAACTTCTGGATGCACTTGTCGTCTTCACTGTGTTGCACATTTGTGGTCTTTTCACCCATTACTGCACTTGCATTGCTGTTTGGTCATTTTGTACTTCTGGATGGAGCTGTGCATACGAGTTGGCGAGGCAGTGCACATGTGTATAAATGCACACGTGTGTATTACAGCTACTTATGATTACCTGTCCCTGATAGCGTTATCAAGTGTATATATCTATGTGCACGACTTTGTGATGAATTCAAGTGTGAATGATGACGAACAACCCAAATAACTGAGGCAAATCAAAAATCATATTTTATTTTATATTGCAGAAATATTTCTTTTTCAATTTTACTGCGTTAGTGAATATTTTTGCAGATTACTCAGATGCTGGATTCAAACTGGAATGCAGTTGAAGACAAAATACGAGTGTGAGTGGTATGTAGTGAGGTTGTTAATGTAAATATGAAATCGTGATGTATTCAAAATTGTATATGTATAGTGAGAGCATGAATTTGTACTATTCAAGATTGTAATAAATATTTGTTTGAATAAAATTTCTATTTGAATTCAAATTCCATTCAAATTCTGTGTACTTTATTTTATTCAACAAATATTTATTTAATCTATGAAAAATAAAATAGTACATTAACAAATACATTTAAATGAATGTATATATGTTTATTATCATCAAACAAAAAAAATCATATGCTCGCATATTCTACAAATTTAAATAAAATGTTGTTTTTATTTAAAGGAAATTTAGAAATGTTCTAAATAAATTAGACTTCACAGACTCAATATAGATCCAATATGGTAAAAAATTTAAAATTCACCTATATCTTCCGCTACGGGCTAGCCTAGTTCCAATAGTATGAAAGTTGGGGAATCCAATTTTGAAAAGCATAGACATTGAAAAAAGTACTATGAGGCCATAAAGGAAAGAGGAGATATATCTAGTACAAAAGCTGAATAAGAATTCAAAGTCCTTATTCGTGCAATATGCTAGCTCCACTTCGTAAAGGAGAAAGACATAAGCCAAAGCGGAAGAATTATGACAATGATGAAGCATAGTTAGGAGACATGGATCTTAAGATGGAGGTAGACATAACAAAATTGAAGGGGAAGAGGATGATAGATCCAAGAGTCAATAATAACTTCAGAGGAGCGTCATTCATAGAGGAAATCATGGAGATACTACTACCATCTAATATCAAAATTCCATTAATCATGTATGATGCCACGACTGATTTAGATGAACATTTAGTGGCATCTGAGAGTCAAAAGGACTTATATGACGCTCTAGGGGCGGTAAAATGCAGATTATTTCCAACTACCTTCTTCGGGGCGGCATCAAAATGGTACCGACACTACCGAGAAAAGACAATTTACTAATGGAAACAGTTCTCTTATAGACTTTCAGCCCAATTCTTCACTTCGAAAGAACCAACTATTGATGCCAGCATATTGGCTAATATAAAGCAAAAGCCAGGTGAATTACCGAGGGAATACTTGAAACGATTCAGTGCTAAAGCAAATAAACCAGAAAGAGTAAGCAATCGTGAAAAGTTAATGGCCATAAAATCTGGTTTATTGAGAACACACCATTTTAGAAAGAGCTATATATCCATGGATGTAAGGATCTTCAGGACTTTCACTTTCAAGCAGATAACTTTGTTCAGATGGACGAGATTTCCACAATAAGAGTAACGAAAGAGAAAGAGGAAACTTTTCAATTTCAAGCAAGAAAGAAAGATGGGATGAATTCACTAAAACCAACTCCATTAAACTATATCGACCCATTTCCTACATATATGTTGTTACCACAACAAACTTGATTATCCTACTTCATTCAAGTCAAGAACGGATCCCGAGCCGAAGAAGAGTGGTGATTATTGTGATTTTCATAAAGTAAATGGACATAAGACTGACAGTCTTTTAGCTAGGATTATCCAAAATATGATTAGAAAAGGAGTGCTTAAAGATTTTGTTAAGACTGACCAAAAACCCACTCCTTCGAGAAAATGCCAACTAATACTACTAAAATCTTGGAAGGCAACCTCCCTCAAGTCCTGTTGCAACCAATTAATCGTATTAATCTAATCCATAGAGGACTACATATTAAAGGCATGTGTGAAGGGGCAAGAAGCAGATATATAAAGAAAGCCAAGGATGGTATATACTCGATGAGTGAAGAACCACCTTTAAAATCTTTCAAAAGCTCTACTCAAATTCCAAACATAGTCGTAATGCCAAGAGAATTGAGGGGCGTAAGGCACCCTCATAATGACCTACTTATTATAACAGCCTAAATTGGGCTCCCACTTGTCTCGAAAATCTTAGTTGATACGAACAGTGCTATGAATGTTATTTTCAAAAGTGCTTTCGACCAAATGGGAATTCCGAAAGAAAAACTCGATCCAAGGTTAGAATCAATATTTGGGTTCAACAATAAAGGGTCTACACCAAATGGTCAAATAATACTTTTTGTCCAAGTTGGAACCCTAACATGCTCATGGTTGTTTGAAACTTTATTCGTGTTAATGAACCAACCATCCTACTATGATGCGTTCTTTAGGTGATTCGTGCTTGATGAAAATTGATGCTTTCATCTCACAAAATTATTTCTAATGAAACTCCAATATAAAGTTAGAAGGAGAAGCATCCATCTGGAGAAATTCAGTTCACGTGAAATGTTTTTCGCCATGACTAAACAATATAATAAAGAAGGAGAATATTATTACGAGCTTGTGTTAAATCAATACAACCAAACTAAAATTTTCAAGACCTTGCATATCAGTCCTCGAGAACTGAAATCTAAGGAAAACATATAGAATTTTCCACCAGAAATGCCCCAAGAAATAAATAGAAGAATCAAATTAAAAGAAAAGAAGAGAAACTATGTAGAGTTGAACCGAGTCAATCAAGGTAAAAGCTAGACTTTTGAATAAATGGTGCCAGATTTAGGATCTAGAGATGACCGGGAGAATGCACAATGGAAGGCTTGGAGGAAATGAGCTTAGATTCCTGAGATTCAATAAAAATAGTAAAAGTGGATAGAAAATGGATCAAAGCATGAAAGAAAAGTTGGTTTCATTCCTACAATTGAATAAAGACGTCTTTGCATGCACCCATGCTGATATGGAGGGAATTAACTCTACAATAACGCATCACGCGCTTAATATTGATTGCATTTACTTCAATAGGACAAAAGAAGAGGTAGTTCGACAAAGTTCGCACTATAACATTACAAAAAGAAGTAAAGAAATTGCTAGAAAATGGCTTTATTAGGGACGTATTTTATCCAAATGGCAAGCAAATTTAGTTTTAGTTAAGAAGTATAACGAACAATGAAGAACGTGCATTGATTATATAAGTTTGAAAAAAGGATGCCCCAAAGACCATTATTCTCCTTCGAGAATTGATTAATTAGTTTTTGCCGTAAGTGGTCACAAATTGCTGTCTTTTATGGACGCATATTCAGGGTACAATTAAATTCCTATGTTCAATCCCATTAATGAACACACCGGTTTTGTGGTTGATTAGGGAATGTACCATTGCAAAGTAATGCCATCTTGATTAAAAAATGCAGAGGCCACATGCCAAAGATTAGTGAATAGAATGTTCCAAGACCAAATTGGAAGGAACATAGAGGTCTATGTGGATGATATGCTAGTAAAATTCAAAAAAGAGAATGACCATGTAGAGACTTAAACCAAATGTTTGGAATATAGAGGAAATATAAGATGAAGATGAATCCACAAAATTGCTCATTTGGAATTCAATTTGGAAATTCCTAGGATACATCATGAGTGTGTGAGGAATAGAAGCCAAATCTGATCAAATCAAGGCAATCCAGAATAGGGCACAACCCAAAAAGAGCAAAGAGATAATAGGATTGAAATAGAGAGTTGCAACACTCAATCTATTCATATATAAAGCCACTGACTAATGTATTCCCTTATTTGATGTGATCAAAAAAAGAAAAATCTTCGCATGGACAGAGTAATGCCAAATGGCTTTCCAAGATTTAAGAATCATTTGGAAAAGCCAACAATACTTTGTAGTCCAGTGGAAGGAGAGGATTTGTTCTTGTATGTGGCCGTGTCAGAATATGCAATCGGCTCACTTTTGATAAAATCAATATTCAATTTTTAGTATATTACATTGTTTGTCGCTACACAAGATCAAAGATGGCCAACAGTTGTAAACAATGTAAACGCGGTAGAAATAAAATAGTAAACAACACAGTCGATCTTATACTGGTTCAGACCTTCCTTTCTATGTCCAATCTCTAAGCATCTCTTAGGAATTTCACTAGCAACACCCTCACTTCACCTAGAGAAATAGGGTTACAGACTCTGCCTGAACAACCAAACAGGATTTCAACAACAGCTATAAGTAGTGTAACAAATGTTACTTTCTGACAAACCGTACCTTGATATACAGAATGTCACTTCGATGTACAATAACTCCTATAACTAGACCAAACTATATTAAGTGGAGATGTAGAGGCTAAGGAGTTTATTCGACTAGATGTGGGATGTGGAGATAAAGTACACTAGTCAAAATCTCTGAATCACATGAATTTTGTGGAATTCAAAGTATTACTTAGGGATTGAGAGTTTGAGGCCTAGAATTCAAAGTATAGAGTTGTGTTTCAATGTATGTTGATTCAGGAATTGTTAGGGGATTATATATTTGTTGTAGGATGCTAATGTAGGGGTGCAACCTTCCAAATTCTCCATTGATGAAGAGAAGTGGTTGTAGGAGCTAAGAGATGCAACTTCTGGAGAAAAGAGATATGAAGGCACCAATTCAAAAATAGTCATTTTTGTATTAGTTCGGTCGACTGAGGATCAAATTCAATTGACTGAAAGTAGCTAATTTTGGTCCAAAACTTCAGGCTTGGTTCAGTCGGCTATTTTTTATATGTTAGTCAACTTAGGCTAGTTCAGTCGACTGAGCAAGGATTTCAGTCGACTAAATAAGTATAATTTCCAAAAGCTTGCTTAGTTTAGTGGTAAAAGCATGCACTCATCTCTCAATCCACCCAAGTTCGAGTCCCAGCTTTGCATATTTTTAGCCAATTTATTTTTCATATTTTCCATCATCGTTTTGACCTAAAATACTTAATAAACATATTAGTATCATTGTCGTATGGTTGTTATCATCAAACCACTATATATATGGTTCTAACAATCTCCCCCTGTTTGATGATGACAACCACACAACCGTATAATATAAAATAATAGCTCCCTCTAGATATATGTTATGCATAGTCAATTTATTTCCCTCAACTTTATATAGATGCTAATATAAAATATTTAAAGCACGCGTTATTCTCCCCCTTTGTCATCAACAAAAAGGGTTTATAGCATTGGCGCATTATATGGTAATAAACTCCCTCTAAATATAATGTTTCTCTTTAACTTTTAACTATGTACTTCCACTATCAATATGCTCATTATTTCTTCCTATTTGTAATTAACAAAAGTATGAGAAAATTAAAAAATAAATGGAGAATATCAAAGAGAAGTCATAAATAATAATTTTTTAAACGTTATTGTAAAGCGATGAGTATCTAATAGATATGTCAAATGTAAGCAAAATGATACTCATTTTATAAAAGATATAAGGTTTACGACTTAGGATACCATATCCAGTTGGATGTGGTTGATCTCTTAAAAATATAATTTCTACTATTAATCACAGCGTCGTAATAATTGCTAATGTATGATTGTCTATTATAATCAGTTAGATTAGTAGGAACCCATATATCAATATTAATTTTCATTTATTTAGTATACAAAGGATTTTTTTTCTATTTTTAAGCATAATACTATCATGACAAGGATTAATTTTAGAACTATCTCTACTTTTAGTACTAGCATTAAAATGTGTATACAGGAATGCATATTTAGTAATTTTTCTACAATTATCTTATTTATAGTCTGAGCAAGTTCTATTATTGCGAGCTTTGTTATTAGTAGTTAAGTAAGACAAAGCATCTTTTTCTCTTTTAAAATTTGTGATTTTCTCACTTAATTTATCAAAAACAGCTTTGGAATCACAAATTGCTTTTTGCAAAACAATATTATTATTTTTGATAAATTCACATTCTTTATTTAATTCTAGATTCTTATCATTTAAAGTCTTATTCTGCTTTTCAAGGGACAAAAGTTTAGAATTAGAATCATTTAAAGAATTTTCCAAAAATATATTTTTATTTTGCAAAACTTCAATTTCCTTTAAAAGATCAGTATTTTTATTGTTTAAGCGCTCATTTTCTTGCAATAGAAATTCTTTTAGTAAAACAAGTTCTTTCAATGTATTTTCAAAATTTTCAGTTTGTTTTACTAAAAACTTATTTTCTTCCGTTAAAATACTAATTTTACGCTCACAATCATCCAATTCAGCTAAAGTGATAGAATTGACCTTTTGTGATGTTTTAAAATCTTTTAATAACTTCTCATGCATTTGTAAAAGATCATTATATATAAAATGTAAGCGTACCAATTTTAATCTAAGATTAGCCATACAACACGTGTACCTTGATTTTATTAATTGGTGCTCGATTCCAGAAATTTGCTTTTTCTCAACTGTCTTTGGGCTTTGACTAGATCTTCTCTTTTTGGTCATTATCCTATATGTTGTGGCGATCGATAGAATTCCGAGATCTGATACTACTTATTAGTTGTTATGCATAGGATCAAAGTAGGCCAGTAGTTGTAAACAATGTAAATGCAGCGGAAATAAAATAATAGATAACACAATCGATCTTATACTGGTTTGGACCTTCCATTCTACGTCCAGTCCCTAAGCACCTTTTAGAAATTTCGCTATCAACACCCTCACTTCACCTGGAGGAACAGGTTTACAAACTCCGCCTGAATAACCAAACAGGACATCAACAACAGTTACAAGTAATGTAACAAATGTTACTTTCTGACACAGTGTATCTTGATATACAGAATGTCACTTTGATGTACCTATATCCAGTCCAAACTATATTAAGTGGAGGTGTACAGGCTAAGGAGTTTATTCGACTAGAATATACGATATGGAGAAAAAATACACTAGTCGAGATCTCTAAATCACATGAATTCTATGGAATTTGAAGTATTGTTTAGGGATTGAGAGTTTGAGACCCAGAATTCAAAGCATAGAGTTGCGTTTCAATGTATGTTGATTCAGGAATGGTTAGGGGATTATATAGTTGTTGTAAGGATGCCAATGTAGGGGTGCAACCTTTCAAATTCATCATTTATGAAGAGATGTGTACAGGAACGAAGAGATGAAGCTTCTAGAGTGAAGAGACACGAAGACACCAATTCAAAAAACTAGCTGTTTCGTACTAGCTCAGTCGACTGAGGATCAAATTCAGTCGACTGAAAGTGGCCAATTTTGGTCCAGAACTTCAAGCTTGATTTAGTCGGCTGTTTTTTATAAGTTAGTCAACATATGCTAGTTCAATCGACTGAGTAAGGATTTTAGTTGACTGAATAAGTATAATTTCCAAAAGCTTGCTTAGTTTAGTGGTAAAAGCATGCGCTTATCTCTTGGCCACGTGGGTTCGAGTCCCACCATCGTATATTTTTATCTAATTTATTTTTCACATTTTCCATCATCGTTTTAACCTAAAATAACTTAATAAACATATTAGTAGCATTGTTGTATGGTTGATATCATCAAAACACCATATATATGGTTCTAACATGCATGAGTAAGAGAAAAAGGATGCCGAGACTATATATCCACTGATAGAAAAATTAGCCTGTTGCCTACTATTGTCGGCACCAAAATCGAGGTCATAATTTCAGTGCACCCAATCAAGGTTCCCACAGTTACCCACTAAGAAAAATCCTTAGCAAACCTGAAACATCAAGAAGGTTAATAAAGTAAGGGATGGAGCTAAGCCAATATGATATTGAGTATCTACCATGAGTATTAATCAATGGGCAACCCTTGGCTGATTTTGTAACGGAATGTACAAGGTTTATTGAGGAGCAACTGGAAAAGAAAAGGAAGCTCGAACCAAAGTGGAAATTATATGTGGACGGAGCATCAAATGAGCAAGGAACCAGGGCAGGTTATGTAGTAGTTACCCTTCACTGGCATATGCTACATTATGCGATGAGTTTAGAATTTTTTTGTAACTAATAATGTGGTTGAATACAAGTCCATGATAGCATGATTAACTATGGCCCAATAATTAAATATTATAAGAATTGAGATTTTAAGTGATTTTCAATTGATGGTACACTAATTAAAGAAGAAATTTCAAACCAAGGATATTCGGTTAGCTCAATATGTAAAGTAAATTCATGAAACGTTGATGCAATTTAAGAACTTTACGATACACTAAATACCAAGGGAGAAGAATGCCCAAGTGGATTCTTTAGTGAAGTTATTAAGTTTCAAGCCGGGCACCTGAAGTAAAAATCATCCCTGTTGGATTTCAATAAAACCCTAGTATTGAGTTAGGAAAGGTAGAGTTGAATAATGGAGCCTTAGTCCTAACTCGATCTCAAGTCCATGATATTTGATAAGGAACCACTAGAAAGGATGATAATTATAGATAATTCTTCGAAGAGATAAGACAAATAATTATAAGGACCAATATTCCAATAGTTGGATGGCTCCCTTTATCAAATATTTGTAGGAATGTACGTTTCCTAAAGAAAGAAAAGATTCATGAAAATTAATGTATCAATCCCCTATACCGTAGTTGATGGAATATTATATAGAAAAGGGCACTCAACACTTTACCTAAGATGTATCACCCCAGAAATGGGAGTTAAGCTGCTAAAAGAAGCCCATGAAGGGTTTTGTGGGGATCATTTCAATAGGGTGAAATATGAACCGTTGAATGGTGACCCCTGCAGCCATTAAAAGATGAGTTATTCAAGCCTCGCAGGTTGATAAGAGCTATCGATGATGAATATAGAAGCCATCAAAGGATGACTTCTTAGAGCTATCGCATGGTGAATGCAAAAGCTATTGAAGGTTGACTTCTTGAGCTGTTGCATAGTGAATGCAGAAGTCATCAAAGGTTGACTTCTTAGAGCTATCATATGGTGAATGTAGAAGCCGCCAAAGGATGACTTCTTAGGGCTATCAAATGATAAATATAGAAGCCATCGTAGGATTAATTATAAAGCTATCGCATGGTGACTATGAAGGCTATCAAAGAATGATTCTTGAGAGCTATTACGTGATGAGTCTAAAAGCTATCAAAGGATGACTTATATGAACTATCTTACGGTGACTATGAGAGCCATCAAAGAATGATTCTTGAGGGCTATTGCATGATGAGCTTGAAGGCTATCGAAGGATGGTTCATACGAGTTGTCACATGGTGATTATAAGAGCCATCAAGGGTTCAGTCAAAAAAGATTGTCACATGATGATAAAGTAAACTACCAATGAACTACAAATTAAAGCTATCACATCCTAATAAAGCAATCTATCGAAGGGTTATAATGCAAAGCTTCGCATGCTGATGAGTTAAGCTGTTGAATGGTGATGCTTCTGTGCTATCGCATGTTGACTAATATACGTATTAACATCATTCCACTAGCTGCATGGCAAGGTGTGATTGGATAATCAACACCACAACTTCTCAAATAGGAAAATAAGATGTGCCACATAACACATGTGCCACATGCCACGTATGCCACATCAGTAGCTCGTGACCGTCTATTTTTTAAAGACACCACATGTTAAGCATTTAGTGGCTCAAATTCTCTATATAGACATGTACCTCCACTTAAATAAGGACCAAATTCTAGATTTTCCTCTTCCTCATTTTTACCTTTTTACAGGGGTGTAAGAAATAACTTGAAATTTTGATTTCATGGCTATTAGGCCAAACTAAAATCAAAGCTTTGTATCAAGGAATTATACTTTAAAAAATTTGCATATTTGACTTCTTTGAATTATTGACTTACGTATACAACTATTGAATTGCATGATAAACCAAGGACTCTCTTTTAACTTGATTGCTTGAAGTTGTATAAGGCCTTAGTTTCTACCTAACAATATGTTATATCATATTGGCTCACCTTCCCTGAGGTCTTGGGTCGATGTAGTACTTGCCATAGCGGCTAGTCAGTCAAAACCTTTAGCTGGTGAGCTTGAAAGTATGGTGGTAGCTTCCTCGATGCAATTAACAAGTAGTATGCTGGCTTTTTGAACTTCGGGTAGTTCTTTTCTGCTCTAGTAAAATGCTTAGTGATATAGTATGCGGGCCTTTGGATCTTATATTCCTCACGTACCAAAGATGCATTTAGTGCGCGAATAGATATCACTAAGTAAATGAACACGTATTCCCCTTACAAAGGCTTCGAGAAGATGGGTAGTCTCTCCATATGTTCTAACAATTTTTGGAAAGATTTCTAGCACTCCTTGGTCGAAACAGGCTTTCTTTTTTCTTTCTCGATGGCGTCTGAGAACCATATACAGTTGTATATCGCTTTACGATAAATCAGCTCAGCGCAATGACTTTCCTGTTCAAGCTCAGCATTTCCCTCCTTATTTTAGGGGCAATGACAACTTTTAATGCTTAATCTTCTTTGGATTAGCTTCGATGCCCCTTTTAACTCATGATGAAGCACATAAATTTGTCCGATGCAACTCCAAAAGAACACTTCAATGGATTAAACTTCATTTTGTACTTTAAAAGCACATTGAACATCTCTGAAAGGTTATCCATGTGATTCATCGATCGCTACAACTTCACTATCATATCATCCATATTAACCTCTACCGTTTGCTCAATTAAATATTCAAATGGCTTATTTACCAATTGCTAGCAGGTAGCTCCAGTGTTCTTTAAATAGAACAACATTACTCGATAGTAGTACAAGCCTAAATAAGTGATGAAACTCATGTGCTCATGATCCAAAATGTGCATCGTTGTTTGATTGTAGTCGGAATACGCATACATAAAGGATAAAAATTCGTGTCTAGATGTTGAGTCAACAAGTTGGTTTATCTTTCGTGGTGGGAAGCCGTCTTTTGGACATGCTTCATTCAGGTCCCAATAATCGATGCATATGCGCCATTTGGCTTCCTAACCAACAAAGGATTCGATACCTATTCAGGGTATAAGGTGTCATGGATAAAGCCATTTTCCTTCAGCTTATCTTCTTCTTCTTTCAACGCAACGGATCGCTTCAGACCTAAAATGCATTTCTTTTGCTTTATAGGATGGCATCTTAGGTACAAATTCAATGCATATGCTATCTACAGTGATATTCCACACATATCAAAATGTGTTTAGGTAAAAAACATCATGACTTTCCCGAAGAAACCCTGTCAATTCCTTTCTCATCTTGTGCCAAGCTGAGATCCAACCTTGAGAACACTAGTAGGATCATCCGCATTGATTGGGACGTTGATCATCAGCTCTACTATGCCTCCCTCACATTCTTTGACTCTTTTTAAGGCTCTATAGGCATATAGAACTTTCTATGATACCCAAACCAGGGCTTGAGCAGTAATTTCTATGCATCTGCAGTCCTGATGCGGAGAGCCATCTTTGCATATTTTCCTTTCTCGCGTTGCTTTGCCTCTCTAAGCTCAGCGACATAGCATTCACTACCCATGCTCTGGTTACCTTGAATGGCTCTGACCAAATTCTTTATGCGGACCTTCATCATCAGAAACTATGAAGCTAGCACTATTCTGAAATTGCAAAGGGTCGATCAGCTCAGAAAAAAACTATAAGCAGAGAACTCATCCATAACGACGAAGGTCTGTAGCAGCACAATCTTGCGTTCACCTTCACCCAACTCCACTGACTGGTCAATACATCCAATAGCTCCTTTGCCTTTATGGTAAATCCTTGAATAGAGGATTTACTTGGCTTTATTTCCTTTGGACTTATATTCATCTATTCAAATGTCATTTTAAATAGAATATTCTTTGAGCTTCCATGGTCAATCAGAATTAGGGCGGTAAATTTTATGCAATTGTCCGACGTCCGGCTCGGTCCGAGGTTGTAAGGCATCTCGTACATGTCCGTCCGATTCTCATTTAGGACACAAATTAGGACAAGAAAATATGTTCATTTAAAAATGTCTGATGTTTTTTTATTGTACGAACATTGTCTGTTTGTTGTCAGCTTACATGAACAATGTTCGAGCTTAATGCTTGTCTGTGATGTGTTCATATGAATTTCTTATAAGACAGGACTATGTCAAACCTTCGTCAAGTCTGGTCCAACCATTTACACACTTATTCGAAATTTTATGCACAGTTTCTTGCCCTATTATGGCCGTAATCACCATGGGGTCAAGCGTTGGTGTCTCCACACCATCAACATCTTTATCTCTAAGGACAATATCATCACTCATTATCTTTAGTTGTTCTCTCGAACTCCATCTTTGACAACAAAAAACTCTCCTATGGCATGTGCTTTAGTTAAGTCCCGTACTTCTCCATCTCATTCTAGCTCTTTTCTACTAGATGAGGTTCTCATATTATCATGTTAATCATAATTCTACCATCCGGTCTCCTAGGCCTCTCTCTGTTAGGCTCAGTTTGATCCCTTTGAGCATTCTACCCCTGAGGTCTAGCATTCTTCTCCACCCTGTGGATATCTACATACTGATGCAACTTCTTCATACATATCAGATCTTCATCCATGTCTCTTAAATAATGGCTCTCATTTGTATTATACCCATGAGTCTTATGGAAATGATAGTACTTTCTTGAGCGCAATTCAGCTTTGGTCGTCTCCCTCCTAGGCGGGTTTTTATTATTCTTAGTTCCTAACATAATAAGGTATACATTCTCAACCATAACATTCAATGGAGTATAATCTCCAGCTTCAAGCATGTCAGATGTTATTTGGTACCATTTCTTTTACATCGAGCGCCTTGATTTCTTCATTTTTGATTATTGTTATTCTTTCCCACATTCACTGCAACGTTATCGGTGTTCTCACTGGGTTTTTTAATAGCGATGTTGCGTTGTAAAACTTCATTCGACGATCTACCACTAGCCTTTCCAATGGCTAGGTTTGCCTCTTCCAAACTCCATATTCGAGTGTATCCATCGGATCAACGCCATCAAAACAATATCCTCCTTTGGATTGCTCACTTCAGTCATAGTAGTGGTAAATCGACTCAAAAAATCCTTTAAGGTCTCTACGATACCCTAATGAATACTCGATAAGGACATCACATCTTCGGTCAAATGGTGTGGAACCCAATCCACCTCATAAAATTTCTCGCCAATTGATCAAACTAACTACGGATTTTGGCGCAAGCAAAGTGAACCACAATGTAGTTACACTATTTAGGAATATAGGAAAACACCTACATCCCACCGCATGGGTCACTCAAGCACAATCCATATGCCACTTATTCTTTCATAGATGATCTCTAGGATCTATTGTCCCGTTATACGATGGCATCGTTGACATAACAAACTTTTCTGGGGTACTCCTCCCCTAAGATATCATTGAATGGAGACTTGCTAGATGACGAACTCCATTCTTCATTATTTCTCTGCTGATTCTCATTCGTTAATCTCCTTATTATAGGAATAATAAGTTCTTGACTAGCTTTCATTACTCGAAAGGCGACATAAGGAACAGGCCCGAATGTTTGACTCTGCAAATGCTTTCGGTTCGTTCGATGACGTCTATGACCTTCTATCTTTGAGAGAACCACTCCTTCGGATCTTTTGTGATGCCCAGCCAGTTCTGTGTTGTTTATTTGAGCATCAGCATTCTGCCCAACATTGTTGCTAATATCTTATAAGTCGTTCTTCACTATCTGATAAATCAACCTAATTGTGCTCGGTGCCGACCTGATTTTGATCAGTACCAACCACATTGGCCAAGGCTAAATTCTGGCCACTCCCTCATGTGCTCTTCTTTGATATCCCAACAGCTTTTCCTTTATTTTTACTTTCTATCTCTCTTGTTCTGAACTAAAGAAGACGATCTATCTTCAGAACTTGAAGGTGGTGAATTCCTACGGCTCTTCCTTTGCCTTTGTGTCTAGTGGGCTAGAAAAGTAAAACTTTCTTTCGTTTAAAGAGAGATTTCTGACTGTCTAACAGCCTCTGGTTCATCTCAACCATTCTCCTATCAACCCTTAACACCATCTCCAGTTGGGCAGATGTTTCAAGAAAAGCATTTAATGGCTGAGCAGTTTCATTATTATGGTGTAAAGCTTGATCTTCCCTACCGGTAGCTCCATATCTCATTGAAGGTTTCCTAGGGGGCCATTTCTTTAGATCTACAATAATTATCCTTCTGATCTAGCTTCTAGATGCTTGAAATCGACAATACTATGCTAGATCTACTCCAGAGTTCAATTCTAAAGTGAAAGCATAAAAAATGTTGAGCCAAAAGATGGAACAACACCCCTAAAGGAATGAAAATGGGATAGTTAAGTACAAGATCTTTTCAAGTGATTTCAAATCAAAATAGCAAGTAAACAACTTTTAATAACCGAGAGTTAGTAGAGAATATGAGATGAAGAAGATGAAGAAATCAAAATTCCTTCATTCATTGCTCTAGCTTCCTATTTATAGCAGAACCATCCAACATAGTCGTCAAATCATAGAAGACAGGGTAATAATCCAGATCCGAGAAAGTAGGAAGGAAGAAAGGTCTTCTTGAGGAAAAATTCATGTCGGTATGGACCACAAATATGGTTGGTACCGATCACAATGATTATTACTGTATTATATATGAGTTCATATTTCCACTTGTTATCATCTATATCATCAAGTCGTTAAGCTTCGTTTGAAACTTCGTCCACCAAATCATTTAGGTACCAATATGATTTGCTTCATATGAGGATTATCTTCTCCTACAAAGCTTTAAAGCTCTGATAAGATCCTTTATGTACAATCGATTTATTACTAATATGGTTGCTCCATAATTCCATTCCTTGATTATGCCGTGAGTTAAGAAAGACATCCCATTTGGAAAATATCTCGATACCGACTACATTGTCGTTGGTACTAACCAATAACTCTTTGCATTTTCAGCCTTCAAATTTTATAAGCAACCTCCTTTAGTTATTTCAAGCTGTCCTCCAAGTTATTGAACCATTTCGTCTTCATCTTAACATCCAGATCCACTTGAAAACTGCTTGGTTCAAATGCTGAATAACAATTACCTTACTCGAATACCTTAGAATTGCACCTTAATCAATTAGTCTCCTATATTCAGATTCAGCACTGCTGTTGCTAACAATCGATGCTTTTCCACTAGATTTAGTTGTATTTTAGTTGATTTAATGTGATAGAGTAAGAAATGATGGATTTATTGAGGTGGGTATCTACGGCTATGAATGGGAAGAGAGGAGTCCAAAAAAGTAAGGTCACAAAGTTGAGGCTAGGGCTTGAATTTATAATGTGAGTTAGAGATAAATATATGCATGTTTCCTTCTTATAAATTCACATACCAAGATTCCCTCTTCTTCCATTTTAGGTCGTTCATAGACCCATTCTATTATGGAAAAAATTACTTAAAACCTCTAAGTAGTTTACCTAATTCAAATTCTTATTGATATCGTATATTGATATACATATATAACTTTTATGTACGCATCTAGTAAATTACTAACAGCAACTCAAACAATTCCAAATACCACTCCATTTAACTAAACACAGCCAAAAAATATTACAAACTAATTAATATTTCATAAATATTAATTAATTTAATCAATTTATAAATATTATAAATCAATTAGATCAAGCGATATTTCGACGATTGTTAGATTCGGCTGTGCGACTCACAGGCATGAATTTAGGCAGCGATTAATATTTGAACAATTAAAATACTAATGTCCATACGTCACTTAGCTAGCGGTATGATAGTTTGACTTAATTAATAGCTTACAATTCTCATTTATAAATTTCAATTTTACAAATTTAAGCGGCAATTTTTAGTAATGGTTATTTATGCCAATTCTCTTCGTCATCACTATATGCATTAGTACTTATGGAACTTGGTTTTTCTTAAAATTCCATTAGCATCCACGTTTAATTTGGTTAGCCCATAAATAAAGTCCTTACTTCAATAATAACATTTATTATTAACTGTATTGCTTAGGAAAAATATTTTGACTGTGGTTTAACTACAGTTGACCGTGATGCTAATCTCATACCACTGAGAAGATGAATTCTTTACTGAATAGCATTTTTCTTCCAATGCTTCAACTTAGATCTAACCGTAGTCACTCGAATGTTGCTATGCCATTATTTAATCATACTCAAAGTGGAATGTCCATATTAAAGTTCAACAGTATTCTCAAGCCGAAAGAATTTTGTAATATCATCACTCGAGATTTCTTATTTGATATAGCTGCTGTTAACCAAAAGGAAACTCCCGGAAGGGTCATTTCATGGTTATCCAATAACTATCTATATGTAACACTTTGGTGCCCCCAACATCCAAGAATAATGCACCGTCCAACATTTGAAGAGCGTTACATACCCGATCTCAATGGGTATATCGATATCCTTTCTTTAAGCATTTTGATCAGTAATATTTAAAATAATTTGTTATTTAATATTATGATATTTTTCTCCTAATCATAAGTCTTTGTGATTATTATCTCATAACATATCCTTTGATTTTTCTCTTAAATATACTTTAACTAATTAATATATCACAATATAACAAGTACAATAGAAAAATAAACACCTTTCATTTCAAACGAGATTTTATTATGGAGTTAATAATTTACAATATTATAGAATTTCTCCTAAGGCATAACATTAAATATACATACATACGTACGTACGTACGTACATACATATACATACATACATATATTTGCCTCAATTTTAAATTGTTCGATGTAAAACAAAATTATGGATAAAATTGCTTTTAAAATACTATCTCTATAATATAAAATATAAATATAAATTCACATACACACACACATATATGTATGTGTATATATATATATGTATGTATGTATATGTATGTATATATATTGAAATTGCATTCCTTTCATTTCATCACAAAATATTGAGTAACAAATCGCACCATATAGCCCAAGACAGCCCAATAGGTTAATGAGGCTAAAAACCAACAGAGTGTTAAACGAAATGTTACAAATCACAGAAAAGACAATCAGTTCATCTCGGTGCGCCAATGTGCTCTTCGTAAAACCCAAATTTGGAATCTCCTCTCCATTTTAATCGGCTGCTTTGATATGAAAGGAAAAGGAGGAACTGATGTAAATCAGCCAGCATTATTTTACTTGATATTCCTACTAGAATTTGAATAGAAAATGTGGGGTGTTGCTGGAAATAGTGAAAAAAACAAAGTCCCACATCGGGGAATATTTGTGCAAAATTCTCTATATATACACTACGCCCGATACACTATGTAAAACAAAATAGAGAACGAGGACATGAAGGTAAGAAGGCACTCATATTAAAATTAAAATGTCAAAGATAGGGCCTTGGGGATCTTGGGGTCTCGTGATTAAATGGGCCCTCATTTGCTGCTTGGGCCTGTTGCGCTAAAACGGGCAATTTTGTTTTTTTTTCAAGTAAATTTTGGTGGGACGTGTCCGTTCGTTTTAAAATGAACAGACATGAATGTTTCCCTCCAAACCAAATGGCCACACCCCTTCAACGCCTATAAATAAGTGCCTGCATCTTCCACACAGAACATAGTTCTCTCTCCTTCTCCGGTTCTTGAAATCAAACATAGACACAGATTGACGTTCGCATACACCCAAGGCATCTCTGCATCGCCGTTGGTTGAGAGTTGTATCATGCAAGGCAGACGTCCATTGTTACAACTGCAGCAGAAGTGTAGGGGTGGATTTCTTTCTTAGGACATTGCTCATGCAAGCCTCTCTCCGTATTCAAGTCAGTTTCTTTGATTTATTTTTATGCTTTGTTCCGTGTGATTGCACTCCGGATTGATTTGATACACAACTATCCATTCTAGTGTTTTTTTCCTTCGTCCGTTTATGTAAATTGGTTGATCTCCTTTTGCATAAAAATGTTCTAACGATCTAAGATAGAAATTATTTTTCTTCTCCATTTCGATGTTGTTTTGCAGAATGGATCAACCTGTGTCTGTTGTTAAACAAAATTTGATTGTAGAAAAACCAGACAAGTTCAAAGGCATTGATTTTAAGAGATGGCAGCAAAAAATGTTATTCTATATTACCACTTTGAACTTGCTTATGTGCTTACGGAGGAGAAACCAGTGCCGATGAATTCCCTATCACTGTTGAGACTAAAAAACAAATTGATGCTTGGACACATAGCAAATTCCTTTGCAAAAATTACATCCTAAATGGATTAGATGACACCCTTTATAATGTTTATGTCACGTGTGCAACTGCAAAGGAGTTGTGGGAGTTTAGAAAAGAAGTATCTAACACAAGAAGCAAGTACGGGAAAATTCGTTGTTGGCAAGTTTATGAATTACAGGATGATTGAAGATATATCTGTTCTCAATCAAGTTGAGGAATTGCATATTATCATTCATGAACTGCACTCTGAAGGCATGACTCTTGATGAAAAATTCCAAGTGGGTGCTGTCATTCTGAAACTGCCTCCATCCTGGAAAAGGTTCAAACATGAATTAAAACACTTGACTAAGCAATTGACAATGGAAAATCTGGTTCTAAAGCTTTGGGTTGAAGAAGGGAATAGGATGAATGAGATAAATGATGCCTCGCTCCATGAAGCCAAAGCTAACATTGTAGAAGGAGATTCATCCAAGCAAAAACCTAATTTCCATAAGAAAAAGGAAAAAGGTTCTTCACTTGCACCAAAAGCAAAGAAATTCAAGATAAAAGGTGCATGTTGGGTTTGTGGAAAACCAAGACATAAAGCAAAAGTTTGTTTTAAAAGGAAGGATCAAAATGCCAATGGAAATCGTAGCAACAAAAATCAAGCAAATATGGCAACCAACACTAATTTTACTACCGTGGTTTCAGAAACTAATATTGTCTGTGATACAAAGTATTGGTGGGTTGATACCGGTGCTACCAGGCACATATGTTCTGACAAAACTCTATTTTTAGCCTATCATCCGATTGAAGGAGAAAATCTGTATATGGCAATGCATCTTCATCCTCTATATAAGGAAAAGGCAATATGGTTCTTATTTTTACTTCTGGAAAAGGACTAACTCTTGTTGATGTGTTGCATGTCCCAGAGATTAGGAAGAACTTAGTATCTGGTCATATTCTAAGTAACAAAGGGTTTAAACTTGTATTTGGGTCTGATAAATTTTTACTCATCAAAGGTGGTGAATTTGTAAGAAAATTCTATCTCACAGATGGGCTTTTCAAACTCAATGTATGCTCTAATAATAGCAATAAAGACAAGGCTTCTTCTTACTTGCTTGAGTCTATTGATTTATGGCATGAACGGTTAGGTCATGTAAATTACTGTTCTATAAAAAGAATAGCAAATTTAGGACTAATACCTAAATGTAATCCTATTTCTAGCAATATACATAAATGTGAAGTATGCACTGAATCCAAGTTTGTGAAATAACCCATGAAGTCTCTAGAAAGATCAGATGAAATATTGGGACTAATTCAATATGATCTTTGTGATTCTAAGGCAACACCAACTCGTGGAGGAAAAAATTATTATATTTCATTTATAGATGATTGTACCAAATACTGCTATGTATACTTAATACATAGTAAAAATGAAGCCTTGAACGTGTTCAAAACATACAAGGCAGAAGTAGAAAATCAACTCGATAAGAAAATTAAGGTCATAAGATCTGATAGAGGAGGAGAATACAAATCACTCGCATTCTCAGAATTCTGTACCTCTCATGGAATTGTTCATCAGACTACTGCACCTTACACTCCTCAACAAAATGGAGTTGTAGAACGGAAAAATAGAACATTTAAAGACATGATTAATTCCATGCATAATAGTTCTAGAGTCCCACATAATCTATTGGGTGATGCTCTATTTGCTACAAATACCATTCTAAACCAAATCCCATTCAAAAGGACAAATAAAACTCCTTATGAATTATGGGAAGGAAAAATTCCTTCTTATAAGAAACTAAAAGTGCGGGTTGTTTGGCTAACGTTAGAGTCCCATTACCAAAACGAACAAAACTTGGACCAAAAACTATAGATTGTGTATTTATTGGATATGCAAACAACAGTGCAGCTTATAGATTTCTGGTTTTCAAATCAGAGATTTCTGACATACATGTAAATTCTATATTAGAAAGTGACGATGCTAAGTTCTTTGAATACATCTTTCCATACAAAGGGGAAAGAACCAATGTGATAAACAAAATAATGAACAATACGGAACAAGCATCACCTTCTAGGGTTCAAGAAATCAAAGAAACAGAAACTAGAGGAGCAAGTAAAAGATTCAGAATCTCTAAAGATTTTGGACCTGATTTTTGGACCTTTAATATTGAGGAAGAACCTCAAACATATAAATCTGCTTTGGAATCATCTAAAGGACCTTACTGGAAGGAAGCTATCCAAAGCGAAATAGAAACCATTATGTAGAATAATACATGGAATTTGGTTGACTTACCCTAAGGTAATAAACCAATTGGTCATAAATGGATTTTTAAGAAGAAAATAAGACGAGATGGTACCATAGAAAATTATAAAGCACAATTAGTAGCCAAAGGATACGGTCAAAAGGATGGGCTTGATTATTTTGACACATACTCATCGGTTGCAAGAATTATGCCAATAAGAATTTTAATTGCAATAGCAGCAATCTATAACTTGGAAATACACCAAAGGACGTAAAAACCGCATTTTTAAATGGTGAATTAGAAGAAGAAATTTATATAGATCAACCCGAAGGTTTCATGGTAAATGGTCAAGAAAAGAAGGTTTGTAAATTAGTTAATCCATTATATGGACTTAAACAAGCACTAATACAATGGCATGAGAAATTTGATTTTACTATGTTATCACATGGATTTAAAATTAATGGATGTGATAAATGCGTATATATTAAACAATTTCAACATGGGTTTGTCATTGTTTGCTTTTATGTTGACGACACGCTTACAATGGGAACGAATAGAGATGTAATAAACTCTGTAAAGCAAATGCTAAATTCCTTTTTCGATATGAAAGATATGGGATTAGCAGATATAATACTAGGAGTTCGTATAATAAGAAACTACGAAGGATACATTCGCATTCAATCCTATAGAGAAAGTATTAATAAAATTTGGACATCATGATTGCAAACCTGTAGTAGCTCCATTTGATCCCAATTTTTACCTTATGAAAAATAAGGGTGACAACATATCAGAGTTAAAATATACACAAATTCTAGGAAGTTTGATGTACATAATGAATTGTACAAGACCTGATTTGGCATACTCAGTTAGTAGGCTAAGCAGGTATTCTTCTAACCATGGAAAAGATCACTGGAATGCTTTGATTAGAATATTAAAATAATTAAAGCATACAATGAACAATGGGTTACACTACACAAACTATCCTACTGTTTTGGAAAGATACTGTGATGCGAATTGGATATCTGGGAACACAGAAAGCAAATCCACAAGTGGATATGTATTTACTCTTAGAGGAGCGGCAGTATCTTGGAAATTATCAAAACAAACTGTAATTGCACGCTCAACAATGGAAGCAGAATTCGTAGCCTTAGATAAAGCTGCTGAAGAAGCAGAATGGCTTCGAAACCTTTTGGTAGATATTTCACTATGGCCTAAGCCTATGACTGCTATATGTGTACATTGTGATAGCATGGCTGCAATCACAAGAGCTAAAAATAAAATTTATAATGGAAAGTCAAGGCATATAAGAAGAGGGCATGAAACCATTAAATACTTGCTCAAAAATGAAGTAATAACAACCGATTATGTGAAGTCAAAGGAAAATATAGCCGTTCCTTTGACTAAAGGGCTATGTAAGGACCAAGTAATTTTTACATCGAGGGGAATGGGCTTAAAGCCAATATAGTGAGATATGACCTGGCGGAAACCTAACCTAGCTAATTGGAGATCCCATGGTCTAGGTTCAATAGGTAAACTAGTTCGGAAAATCTCAAGTAGTGAAAAACACACAACTTACTCATTCCTACGATGATTGAAGTGTGTTTCCTACAAGAAAACTAGGGTGAATTGTTATTCTTAATAATACTAATATCTTACGATAAGATGAATATGGCAGGATATTCTTAAATTAGTATTACCTATATGAGAGTGATGCGGGGTCGCATCTATGAAAGCTATATGGTTGTACTCTCTAGAGCTCTCATGAATACAGGATTTGTTCAGGACCAAAATGAACACAACCGAATGAACTTAAATGTGTTAAACTTGATATATGTGACAATTATTGTCTTGGTTTACTATAAAAGAAAATATTTCAAGAAACTTATATCACTACTTTGCAAAGTAAATCCGATAAGTGATCGCTATGAAAGGTTCAAGTCCAGAAGTCACCTCTTCAAATACATATCTAGTTTTACTCTCTAATGATTGACAGAACAGTTTAAGAACTTATTTTTTTATTCAAATGTGGGGTATGTTAGAGTTTGAATAGAAAATGTGGGGTATTGTTGGAAATAGTGAAAAAAAAGCCCCACGTCGGGGAATATTTGTGCAAAATTCTCTATGTCTACACTACGCCCAATACACTATGTAAAATAAAATAGAGAATGAGGACATGAAGGCCTAAAGGCACTTATATTAATATTAAAATGTCAAAGATAGGGCCTTGGGGCTCTTGGGGTCTCGTGATTAGATTGGTCGTCATTTGCCTCAACGCCTATAAATAAGTGCCTGCATGCTCCAGACAGAACATAGCTCTCTCTCCTTCTCCGATTCTTGAAATCAAAATAGAGACATGGATTGACGTTTGCATACACCCAAGGCATCTCTGCATCGTCTTTAGTTGAGAGTTGTATCCTGCGTCTTTGGTTGAGAGTTGTATCCTGCAAGGCAGACGTCCACTATTACAACTACAGCAGAAGTGTCGGGGTGAATTTCTGTCTTAGGACATTGCTCACGCAAGCCTCTCTCCATATTCAAGTCAGTTTCTCTGATATATTTTTATGCTTTGTTCCTGTGATTGCACTCTGGATGGATTTGCATACACAACTATTCGTTTAGTGTTTTTTTTCTTCATCCCTTTATGTAAATTGGTTGATCTCCTTCTGCATACAATTGTTCTAACAATTCCATCTTGGTAAGATATGCTCATTGCAATGAGTTCGTGAGGTCCTCGCCTTCGATTTCATCATAACATAATTAATTTCCGTTTGAATAATCTTTTCTTTCTCGAGTTTATTTGTCTCCCTTTGTTCAAAAATCCTTTTGTTTCTCTCCTCCCAGATATGATAGATGGTGGTTACGAGGGAGCATGAGGCCAATTGGCTAAAGTGGTCGTGATTTCTAAACTACTGTCAAGTCAGATTGACTTCGTCTTCAAGATCCATAGGGTTATCATTTGTGGTGATGTATAGTTTCAATTTCATAAGCATCTATATGTATCTTGAGTAACTATAGTTAAAGAATAAATGTTCTCCACTTTCTGGAAGTTTTTTGCATAACCGATAGATATCATCACAGTTAATTCCCTATTTTCTTAGACAGTCTGTAGTATTAATACGTCCTAGTAGTACTCTATAAGCACAACATGACATTTTTTTGCCTATTAACGTTATTCCATACGATAGGACACCAATGTGACTGTTCATATTGTTTCCTACATGTTTGCCAAGTCTTGCTGAACGAAAATTATGTTTGTTCACACCATTACCAATAATCTGCCAAACCTTGAGTATCAATTTCAACCTGAGTTATCAAATGTGATAACTCTCTGGTTTCTATAAATCTAGGTGTGTCCCATTGATTATTATGAATAATGCTTGTCAATACAGCAGTTTTTATGGAAGAAATATGTTATCTGTCCCATCCTAGGATATCCACCAAAGATTTGTTATTTAACAATGGTTCTGTCCATAGATAGATAGCATTTCCATCAATGATAACCCTTTTTATACATTTTAGACTATTAATTCAATGTCCCAACATATTATTCATTGCACATGACATATTATTGTTGAATTATAATTACCAAAAGATAGTCTTGCTACAATATCTATTTAGCATCCATTTAGTCCACATGCTGTCCTTAAGCATAAGTTGCCATATAAGTTTCAAATAAGCAACAATTCTGAGATCTCCGTAACTCGTAAGGCCAATACCTCCCTCTAGTTTAGGTATACAGAGTCTACTCCATGCTATTTTATGTTGCCTCCCTGCCCAATGAAAATCAACACATAGGTCTAGTTTATTTAGGGTTGTTGTAGGCATGCAATAGGCAGGTGGCCAATATAGCACCATGGGTGTAATGAAAGTGTGAATTAATTCTGCTCTCCATGCTATAGAGAGCATATTACTATCCAAGTTGTCAAATTTGGACATAACCTTTTGAAAGAGTGAGGTGCATTCAACATAGTGCAAATAGTCCGGGGAGATAGGAACCCCTAGATACTTGATCGGCAGTGCTGCCTCTCATAATTGTAGAATGTCCATAATTTCAGCTTTGTTCGTGTTACCTGGAGGTTTGACCAGGTAACTAGAGACACGACATTTGTGCACCGTTCGGCATCCAGCGCCATTCGGCACAATATTCTCGTTCGGCACAACTGGGTCAACCGGCATTCAAGCCTCGACAGGCATCCAGCCTCGCCTGGCATCCAGCCTCGCCCGGCATTCATCCCCGCTCGGAGTTAAAGCCTCAACCGACATCCAGCCTCGCTCAGCATTCAGGCCTCGACCGACATTTATCCTTGCTCGACATTCAGGTCTCGACCGGCATTCAGCCTCGTTAGGCATTTATGCCTCTTTCGACAATCCAGCCTCGTTCGGCACATGGCCTCGCTTGGCATGAGCATGTCGTTCGACATCTCCCCTTGGCCGGCATCGGATCTCGTTCGGCCTACACATCTCACTTAACATACTGCCTCGTTTGGCCTAGAGACATGGTTTGGCATTCACCGCTCGACATTTGTGGCTCGGCACACAGAAGTCATTCATTTTGGGCCGAGATATCTTGCTACTAGGCCCATCAGGGAAGTCCAACCCATCTTCGTCTATAAATAGAGAGGCATGGGCACAGTGAAAGGGACCTTTTTGTGAGAACACCGGGGAGACTCTACCGCATTCAAGACTCATTCAAGACTTATCTTCTTTACTTAACATTTGTATTCAAGTAGTTGGTGTACGGATTGTATCTGTAATCGATTGTTGAGAAAAGCAATAAAGATTAACCTCAAAGTGGACATAGGCAATTACACCGAACCACTATAAATATGGTGTTCTTGTTTTCTACGTTTAATTTAGCATATTGTTCTCTATTTAAATTTACTCTCTTCATTAATCTCTCTGCACAATCTCTCTTAAGGGTGTTAGTGACCAACTCTATTATGGGAAGACCACGTACCCAATCAGCTTCTCTCAGTGCGGACGTCCATGAGATTGCTAGCGTGGAACAAGTTGGACCTAGCAATCAACAAGCAAATTTAGGTGCAGGGACTACCGCCCAAGCTTAAAAAGAAGTTTTCACCAGGACGAAGTTCTATGATTTGATGAGGGAACTCCGAGTAAGTAGAAGGCAACTCACTGAGCAGATTCAAGCTAACACTAATCTCATGACTCAGTTGACTCAGTTGACTCAGTAATAGCATCATAATGCTTGAGGTAGCCCCGCTCCTTATTCTTCGTCTGATAGCTCGACCTCAGCCGATGAACCTCTTAGGCATAGACGCCGTAAGACTGAAGCCGCACAGGAAGGTGCCACTGATCGATCCACCAGGGATCAGATACGTAAGGAGACCGGACGCCCGGCTCACCAAGACCCTAATGAAGCTGGCCTTCAGGATGCACATTTGGTCGATCGCCAACAGGCGGGACATCAACCCGCACGGTCCCGTGGAACGGAACCCAACCTTCCATCCTCCATACAAACTACAGACTTATCAGCCATAGTCAGGCAGTTAATGAGAGAGAACCAAGGTTTGACCAATGAAGATTGGGGAGTGTCCATGAGTCATACTCCCTTCACATATACTATTCTACAGGCTGAGTATCCCAGGAAGTTTAGTATGCCGACTATCCCAGCCTACGAAGGAAAGACTGACCCTAGGCAACACGTGATGAGGTACGAATGGATGATGGATTCCTATGAGAGCGAATGATGCGACCAAGTGTAGGTGCTTCCAAATCACTTTTTTCGAAATCACCACCATGTGGTTTACTCGACTTCCTCCGCAGTCTATATCCAGCTTCGACGAGTTGGCAATGAAATTTGTTGAACAATTCAGGATACATGCTACTCGTCTAAAGGATGTGATGTCCTTATCAAGCATAATCCAGGCTCTGGGAGAGTCTTTGAAAGCGTACTTGCAGAGGTTTCATGTTACCGCCATTGAAGTTAGAAACCCTAATGACCATGTAATTTTGATGGCAGTAATGCGAGGTGTAGATCCAGACTCGGAGTTTGGAGACTGGTTGGCGGAAAAGCCCCTAACTACTTTGGAGCATTTCTATTCGAAAGCTCGTCAATTCATAAGGAGGGAAGAAGCTCGATGGACAAGACGAGATAAGGCACCAGGGCCTGTTCAGGAGATTGTGAAAAGTAACATCACCATGAAGCAATCCGGTGACAACTCGGGAAAAGTTCAAGTCAACGTCCAGAAAGGTCTAGGAAATCTAAAGGATCCGGAGGTGGAAATCCCGGAAAGAAAGGAGAGACAGGGAAATGGAAGTCGAGGATTCCGACCTACAACGTATACACCCCCTGAATATGTCTCTTGAAAATATTTACCTATCTACATGTAACACCTTTCAATACAGAAAGCCGCACTCAAAGGAGTCCACAGAGGAACAGAAACGGATGGGGAAGTACTGTCGCTTCCATGAGACCCACGGGCACAATAATGAGGAGTGTAGACACCTCCATGATGCCATAGAAATGTTAATCAGGCAGAAAGAGCTATAGGAGTTTGTTAAGAATCCACCAGAGGGTAGGCAAGGAACGTCAGACCCCGGATGCCGGCAGGCTCCACGCCATCTAGAGGAACCTGCCCGAATCATGGGTAGGTTGATCATAAACACTATAGTCAGAGGACCTCATCCTACAGACAAGAATTAGCAGGAGATGGAATGATATGCTACCTTCTTGAGGCATGCGAATTATGAATGTTGTTCGAATGTGGAAGATGGAACCCCCGCAAAACAACAACGTATGATGACAGATGATATAGTGTTTAGGAGTCGAGATGCAGACAAGGTGGAGGCTCCTACTATCGACCCGATGGTCATATCTACGACGATCGGACCAGCTTACGTCAAAAGGATTTTGATTGATTGTGGAAGCTCTGTCAACATCATCTTCCAAAAGGCTTATGACCAAATGAAGATGGAGACAAAAGATTTAAAACCATGTAAAGCCCGTATCCACAACTTTAATGGTGCCATGACTGACGCAATGGGGTATATCGAGTTACCAAATGAACTGGGAGAAGGTGAGCGTAGGAAAGTGTGAATCCTACCTTTCATAATGATGGATGTTAACTCTCCATACAATGTATTTCTGGGTCGTCCGGCCCTGGCAGAGTTTAGAGCAACTTTGGCCCCATGGTGTTTGACATTAAAATTTCCAACAGACAAAGGAGTCGACGTAGTGCATGGCGATCAAGCGACCGGTCGCGCATGTTATGTGGCAGAGCTGAGAGAGGGTCAACGTAGAGAAAAAGGGAAGGTTGCGGACAGCTCCATCCGCATCCAAAACACTAACAATTGACAAGTAGTGCCCGAGCCCTGGCTTGGCCAACATTCTCGGATCTACAGAGACATAGATCCGAGAGATGATGATGGGAGACCCAGAGAAGTTAATGCAGCACCGGCTGAGCTGACGATTGACATTCCAGTCAGCCGGAATGACCCGTCACGAGTTTTTTAAAATTGGATCGCAACTCGACCCGCCATTTGGTCGAGGATCTTGCTGATTTCCTCTGAGCGAACCTGGACGTTTTCGCTTGGACACATTCTGATATGTGCTGGATTTCTTCCGCCATTGCAAGTCATATGTTGAACATGGACCCGAAGTACGTCCCAGTAAAACAGAAACGCAGAGGCATGGACTCGGAGAGGTCCACTGCTCTCAGAGAGGAGGTGGACAAACTCAAAGCCAATGGGTTCGTTCACGACGCCCTCTACCCCGAATGGGTATCTAAACCTGTTCTGGTAAGAAAATCAAATGGGAAGTGGAGAACTTGCGTTGATTATTCTGATTTAAACAAAGCATGCCCGAAGGATAGTTTTCCCTTACCTAGGATCGACAAGATGGTCGATTCAACGGCCGGACACGAGCTACTGTCATTTATGGATGCGTACTCGGGATACAATCAAATCCTGATGCACATTCCAGACCAAGAACACACCAGTTTCGCCACAGACATTGGGTTGTATTGCTATGTAGTGATGCCCTTCGATTTGAAAAATGATAGAGCGACTTATCAGCGTTTAGTGAACCAAATGTTTAAAGATCAGATCGGCAGAACAATGGAAGTCTATGTGGATGACATGCTCATAAAGTCACGACGGTTAAACGACCACATTCGAGAGTTAGCAGAGATGTTTCATATACTCGGGCATTATGGGATGAAGATCAACCCTTTGAAGTGTTCTTTTGGCATTGCATTAGGGAAGTTCTTGGGTTTCATTGTGAAAGCACATGGAATTGAAGCTAACCGGGAAACGATTCAGGCTATTCGGGACATACAAGTGCCCTGAACTATAAAGCAAGTACAAAGCTTAAACGAAAAGGTGGCCACGCCGAGTCGATTCATATCCAGAGCTACGGATAAGTGCATTCCTTTCTTTGATGTGATATAGAAAGGAAAAAGGAATTTCGAGTGGACGTCTCACTACGAGGAAGCATTCCGAGCTCTAGTTAAACATCTAGAAAGTCCCCCAGTGCTATCAAAACCAATTGACCATGAAATGTTGTATGTATACCTAGCTGTATCCCAGCATGCTCTCAGTATGGCTTTGGTTCGCGATGAGGACCGAGTTCAAAAGCCAGTGTATTATATCAGTAAACGTTTGACGAGGGCAAAAAGAAATTATCCCAGGATTGAGAAACTAGCTTACTGCTTGGTGATTGCATCACGCATGCTTCGCCAATACTTCCAGGCACACTCTCTCAGTGTTTACACAGATCAACCCTTGCGACAGGTACTCCAACGACCGAAAACTTCTTGAAGGATGTTAAAATGAAATATCGAGTTGAGTCAGTTCGATATTACCTACCTGCCGTGAAGGGCCATACAGGGGCAAGCGCTAGCAGATTTCATTGCTGAATTCACCATGACAGACGAATCAAACGACCACAATGTCATACCTCCTGTTTGATGGAAGACGTACACCGATGGGGCATCTAATGACCGTTATTCGGGGGCTGGCATAGTTCTTGTGACTCCTGAACACCGATCAGTTTGCTACGCTTTGAAGCTCGAATTCACAGCAACGAATAACGAAGCCGAGTATGAAGCATTGATTGCTGGCTTGAGACTTATCAGAGAATTAGTGGTAAGATCGGTTGAAATCTTTTGTGACTCACAACTGGTGGTGTACCAAGTCCGGGGGACTATCAAGCGAAGGGGTAGAGACTTGCCCCATACCTGGCCCGGGTTCAAGAGCTGCTAGTGAATCTCGAGTATTATGATATTTCACATGTCCCGCGTGAGCAATATAGAGCAGCCGATTCATTGGCAAAATTTGCAAGCACTGGCATGCGCAGTAGATGGGATTGTTTCCCGTCGAAACTTACATGCTCCGAGCATAAATATGGTGGAGATAGATTACATGTTAGAAACAGAACTCGAGAGGGAATCATGGATGACACCATTCAAGCAGTACTTGTTACACGGGGTCACGCCCGAAAGAAGGAGCAAAAGACAACAAGTCATTCGTAAGGCTTCGCGTTATGTAATGCAAGATGGGGTAATGTATCAGAGGGGATTCTCGACCCCCTTACTCCGGTGCATTGCCAATGACGAGATAAAACGAGTCCTGAAGGATGTCCATGAAGGGGAATGTGGTGACCATACTGGGGGGCAGACGTTAGCGAAGAAAATCCTCCGCTATGGATACTATTGGCCGACTGTAAATCGAGATGCCGCAGACTATGTGAGAAGATGTGACAAATGTCAGAAATATGCGAAAATCCCGAAAGCTCCACCAATGGAACTCACACAAATGGTTAGTCTCTGGCCGTTTACAATGTGGGGGATCGATATAGTTGGTTCCTTAACCATATCCAAAGGTGATGCGAAATACGCGATAGTTGCGATCGATTACTTTACCAAGTGGGCAGAAGCAGAGCCTTTGGCCACTATCACCACCAAAAAGGTCATTAATTTCATTGTACGAAATATTATATGCCATTTTGGCCTTCCACGAACCATTATCACAAACAACGGAACTCAATTCGAAAGCAAAAAGTTCAAAGAATTTTGCCAAAAATATCGTATTGAGAAAAAGTTTGCAGCAGTTGCTCATCCGAAATCCAATGGACAAGTGGAAGCCATGAACAAAATAATCAAATCCATATTGAATAAGCGTTTGGAAAAGGCTAGAGGCAAGTGGGTAGATGAGCTTCCAACAGCACTTTGGGCTTATAGAACCGCCCATAAGTTCGCGACTGGCCACACTCCATTCGCATTGGCATATGGAATGGAAGCTGTTATACCCGTAGAACTTGAAGTTCCATCACATCAGGTGACTTATTATGACTCTGAGTCAAATCAAGATCTTTTGCTGGAATCATCGGACTTCATTGACGAAAAGTGCAAAGAAGCTAATTTAAAAGCGGCCGCATACAGACACCGCGTCGCTCAATATTATAATGAAAAAGTCCAACTGAGAATCTTTGGTGTGGGCGATCTCGTTTTGAAACAAATTTTCCCAGTTCCATCACATATGATCCCCGCATAGGAAGGTCCATACGTCATTGAATGGAAGCTTGGAGAAGGAACTTTCAAGCTAGCGACCATTGATGGTGCGACACTCCCCTGAGCCTGAAATAGCGAGCATTTGTGGCATTATTATACTTAGTTCATTTCTTTCATATTTTAGTTGCAATTATTTCCAGCAAGTTTTTATTCCTAGTTTACGGCATGTAATAAGACAATTTAGCTTGTTTGCATTAATAAAGGCTTGAAGCCATTTTTTCCATGAATTGCCGATGTTTCTGTGTATGATAACTCTGACGAATAACTAAGTGATACATTATTCTATCTGACGTACGAACGCGCATGAGCACTAAAAACCTCCAAGTCCCTAGAGTGCGGACTGGAGTACTTTGAGTCCCCAAAGTGCGGACCAAAGTATAAACGGCTCAAAATCTCCAAGTCTCCAGAGTGCGGACTGGAGTACTCTTAGTCCTCAGAGTGTGGACTGGAGCATAAACGACTCAAAATCTCCATGTCCTCAGAGTGCGGACTGGAATACTCTGAGTCCCCAGAGTGTGGATTAGAGTAAAAATGACTCAAAATCTCCATATCCCCAGAGTGCAGACTGGAGTACTCTGAGTCCCCGGAGTGTGGACTGGAGTATAAACGACTCAAAATCTCCACGTCTCTAGAGTGCGGACTAGAGTACTCTGAGTCCTCAGAGTATGGACCAGATTATAAACGACTCAAAATCTCCAAGTCCCCTAAGTGCGGACTGGAGTACTCTGAGTCCCCAGAGTGCGGACCAGAGTATAAATGACTCAAAATCTCCAAGTCCCCTGAGTGCGGACAGGAGTACTTTGAGTCCCCAGAGTGCGGATTAGAGTATAAACGACTCAAAATCTCCATGTCCCCAGAGGACAGACTGGAGTACTCTGAGTCCCCAGAGTGAGGACTAGAGTATAAACGACTCAAAATCTTCACGTCCCCAGAGTGTGGACTAGAGTACTCTGAGTCTCTAGAGTGTGGACCGGAGTATAAACAACTCAAAATCTTAACGTCCCCGGAGTACGGACCGGAGTACTCTGAGTTCCCAGAGTGTGGACCGGATTATAAACGACTCAAAATCTCCAAGTCCACTGAGTGTGGACTGGAGTACTCTGAGTCCCCAGAGTGGGGACCGGAGTATAAACGACCCAAAATCTCCAAGTCCCCTGAGTGCGGACTGGAGTACTCTGAGTCCCCTGAGTGCGGACTAGAGTATAAACGACTCAAAATCTCCACGTCCTCAGAGTGCGGACTGGAGTACTCTGAGTCCCTAGAGTACGGACTAGACTATAAACGACTCAAAATCTCCATGTCCCCAGAGTATGGACAGGAGTACTCTGAGTCCCCAGAGTACGGACTAGAGTATAACGACTCAAAATCTCCATGTCCCTAAAGTGCGGACTGGAGTACTCTGAGTCCCCAGAGTGCAGACCGGAATATAAACAACTAAAAATCTCCAAGTCCCATGAGTGCGGATTATAGCACTCTAAGTCCCCTGAGTGCGGACCAGAGTGTAAGCGACTTAAAAATCTCTAAGTCCCCAGAGTGCAGACTGGGACATGAATGACTTGAAGCCATCAAGTCCCCGACGTATGGACTAAAAAATATTCTAAGTGTTTGAAGCATGGAATACAGGATAAATAACTCCAAATAATTTCAGAGCTATATGAAGATAAATTGAGAAGTTCATGTAACTCACAACAGCTTGGGTTTCGACCACAATCACACAGAAATCTGAATGATAAAAGTCTTTCGAAAGACAAAAGAACTAGGCTTTATTTATTCAAAAATAAGTTTCTACTACAACTCCTCTGAAATTCGGAGTCAAAAGTCTATTTACATGGACTATGAAAATAAATAAAAATAATCACATAATCTAAACCAACTCTCGTTGAACGAGAGCAACGATTACTTCTTTGACTTCTTCCCAGACGACTCCTCTCCCGTGCGTTTGCCCTTGGTAGTTTTCTTTGATGGGGAGGTAACAACTGAAGAAGTATGGGGAACTTCCATTGGCCTAGTCCCGCCAGGGAGAATGACCGACAACGGCTTATTCAGAGGATCGTCCAGGTCTGCAACTTGAGGCTTGACTTTGATTTCGACCGTCTTTTTCTTCTCCTTCTCAACCTGCTCCTTCATGCTCAGTTTAGATGTATGTTCAGAGGCGCCTGCAATCTCGATTTCGTAACTCCCATCGATGGGAGAGGAAGTCTCAGACTTATCCTCAACAAGCGCTCCGATCACTTGAGCATTTGGACCGGGAGCCTCCCCTACGTGAGTAGCCTCACTTGTTTTTTCCTTCACCTCCTTGGCGACATCACTCCTCGGAGTAGGCTCGAGATCAAAACGACATGCACAAAATCATGAAAAACAAGCATTAGAATACAATAGCCCCTCGTGAAAAAGACGACTTTTGGAATGTTAAAGTAAAGGGTTATCTACCAGGTTCTGGTTGGGTCTCAGCCGTCCGAGGGGTCTCATCATCTGGAATGGGAGATAGAATGTGAACGTCGAGTCGGGGTCCTCTGGGTCGTAACCGGTATGCTGCTCGAACGGATCAAGTATCGGCCGATCGGCCGATTAAGTAGGCGCATGAGCTGGAGACTCGATCCCGGATGGACCGGTAGAAACATCTTTCCCTTTTGATGAGGGGGAGCCTTTGCAGCAAAGAGCTTTCGTCGCAGATAGGTCTGAAGGCTCGTTCCCCTTAAGAAATTCCCTTATCAAAGCTTCCCCATCAACCTCCTCGATGCCAAGTTCAACCTTCCTTATTTTTACTAAAGTCTCCTACGCCTCAGCTAGGGATTCGAGGTAGCCATCTCCTAGAAAAGTTAAGTCTCGATGCATGAGGACACGGGCGTTGAATTCTGCAATCAATGGGTCGAACATGCATTTGACCTCCTCCCTACCAGCCTCTTTAGCCGCCACCAGGCGAGAGTCAATCTCCACAGATGCTATTTTCTTGCCCTCTTCACGGGCTTCGTCTTTTAGCATCCCAACTTTAGAAAGTTCATCATCAAGCTTCGCCTTTAGGAGTCGTGTAGCAACGATTTCGTCACAATATCGTTGCGACTCTTCTTGGGCAGCGATCTTCTCCTCTCTTTCTTTGCGGAGTTGCTCCTCTAGTTCTTTGACTCGGAGGCCAAATGCATCCCTCTCTTTCTGCACTGAGCCCTTCCCTAAAGCTAGGGCCCCACAGCGTTGGACCGCCTCGTCAATTTCTTTTTTATGGGTTGACTCCAGACGAGTAACGGCCTCGGAAGTGTCTTTAGCGCTCTGCTGGGCGGCTTTAAGTTGAGACTTATAAGAAGCAAGCTCTTCATCCTGAGCTTTAATAATGTCTTTATCGTGGATAGCCTCAAGCTTCAGGCGATCTATCTCATGCTGATGCTCTATCGAAACTTCTAAAACTTTCTCGGCTAAGTGCATGAACGCATCGCGCTGGACATAGACGTCAGTGGTGCAAGCAATGGCACTTTGCTTGACATGCTCTGGGAACTGGTGAATCGCCGGAAGAAACTTTAAGCCGTTATAACATATCTTCGAAAACGAGGCTTTAAGCTCAGCAAGTCGCTCAGCGACTGATGGATTAGTTATAGGAGCAATAAGGGTCTACTTGGAGACCGCAGGCGTTCTATGGGGATCTTGAGATTGCCTGGTACTTGATGAACCGAAGTGTTGGTCCCGATGTGCCTCAGGCTGAGACCCATTATGTGCAGGTTTCTCTTTGCTATGCTCCGGTTGGGAAGGAGGATCACGAGGGTAGGAGGATTGACTATAAGATTTTCTTCGGTAGAACGATTCCCAGCGGTGGTAGTCTCGATCATCGGAGTCGTCTCTATCTCGAAGCTTGCCCGAGCTCGAATCCCAACCAGATTGGTAAAAAATCGATGAACCGCGAAGGCGGTCAAGTCCATGCGTGCGCCCCATATCACCTACACAGAATTTAAATAACATCGAGTTAGCAAATAGTAGAGTGATGACATAAAGTTTAGTGTGGGGTGAAGTGCATGTGTTAGTATGTGTCCTAGTGTTTCCCCCCGAAGGACCAGTTTCTTTACTAATAGGAGTTTTTTCTCCCTGGTTTTGGGCTTGAGCACTTGTATCGCCTCTCGTGGGTGAATGAAGCTTAAGGGACTCTGGATCATCGAAATCGTAATTGAGCAGATCTTTAAGTATGGAGAGGTTCGACAGGCCTTTCAGACAACTTTCCAAATGTTGCGAGGAAGCTTCATTCTCCGTTGGAACGAGAGTAATTTTAGAAGTTACGCCGACTGTTTTCTTCCTCAGCTTGTACGTCAGTTTCTTCTTCCTCTTCTAAGAGGAAGGCGACGTTTCAATGTCATGAACTTCAACTACTGGGTCCCGGGATGGACTAACATTTTCGCCTTGTACTTTGGGCATTTCGGTTTCTTTAATCTCCCTCTCCTCTGGCGTCTCAGTGGCGTTATGTGCTGAGGACTCGGCCTTCTTCATTCCTTTGCCGGAAACAGGCTTACGTATGGAGACACCTTGGGGGAGGCTTATTCAGCGACGTTCCACCAGCAACCCGAACTTTGAAAGCAATTCATTTGAAATGAGTGATCTGATGTCCCGGTCTTCCCCAGGGATGGCTCGAATAGCTTCGACAACCTCAGAGTACCCGGAGCCTTCGGGACGTGGGTTGATACCTGAAAAAATGAATGAAGAGTCAGAAAAGATGTAAATCTCATCAAATTCAAGTATCGATCTGGAAAAAGAACTTACTTCCTTCTACCCATCTTCTGGCGAAACCAGGAGGGGCAACGCACATAGAACCACTTTTGTTTGTACTGGGCAAACTTGCTCCATGCCCCAGTTAAGATTTGACATTTGCTGTGCGGCTCGAGAAACATGAAAGATGGGCTATCCGTCCGTCTCTTGATGCGATAGATGTATCAGATATCGCCCAGAGTCGGAAGCCTGAAGAGAACACTCATGAAGAGGATGCAAGTGCTATATATGAATGCGTGGCTGTTTGGATGTAGTTAAGAGGGGGCAATCTCGATATACTGCAACACGTCTTGGAGAAAAGAGTTGAATAGCGGCACGCTGCCAACCCAGCACATAAATTTGTTACAAGTTGTATATCCGACTGGGGGCAAGTGCAGACGATTGCGCCCCGATGTAAATAACACATCGTCGAAATGGATTCCATGGACAGAGCATATCCGACGAAGTGTACTTTCATTAATCTTTAAGGCCTGTGAATCGATTGGGTCATCTAGCAAAATTGCTGCCTCCAAAGCGTCGGAGCCAAGTTGACAGATGTAGTCGCAGGGCTTGGTAAGTCTTGAGCAGGGGTAGTTGATGGAATTGAATTTCCTACAACTTCTTGTCGAGAGGAAGGCCCAGGTTTGTCGAAGATCATAACATAGCTTGATTTCCTAGACATCTCTAATGAAGATTGAATTTGACAAGGCACCTGTTTGAATTATACTTGAAAAACAATCGACATTAGACTTAACAACATAAATATTCCCCCTGTGTGGTGTGTGAACTAGAGCGATCATTCAAATGTAAGTGCCATGCTGTGAAAAGACACCGGATTGATTAAATAAGTCTAAGCTTTGAAATGTCGTCTTCGAAGACCATCATCGCTGACCGTCTATGAAAGCTTGCCGTAAGACGGTTTACATTTTGAACTCAACATCGTCACTGCATTTGAAAGGTTATTAACTGTTAAACAGGTTAAAGTCCAACTTGTCAGTTGTTCAAACACGGGATTTATCAGTCCGGATTGTCCGATATGCTTTGTTGTTTGAGTCTATCCTTGTTCATTATCCTATGTTCAGGCATAAAGTATGTGTTTAGTCAATTATGCATTAGGTTCGACTGGTGTTATTGTACACAACCCTCCTAACTAACCACTTCATCATTCGGCATTCAACTAGTTATGCCGAACCACAACCATGCCGAGCCACCTCGCTCGGCATTCTGCCCTAAAAAAAAACACTCACCTACCATTCATTATTACCGTTCGGCATGCGGCAAGACATGCCGAACCGCAAGCATGCCGAGCCACACCGTTCGGCACGTTACTCTTCCAACTCTTCCTCTTCACCGTTCGGCATGCGACAAATCATGCCGAACCATGCTCATGCCGAGCCGTATCGTTCGGCATTCTGTCCTTAGCGCCACTTTTACTCCTTCCCTCCGTCCCTACCGACGGGCATGGCCAAGTCCTTCAGCAAGTCATACGAGCCATGTCGCTTGGTTTTCAATCTAATTACAACTTCTTTCCTGCTTTTCCCTCCAATCCCGGTTGGCATAAAGGAATTATGCCGACCCGTGGCTGTGCCGAGCTGTATTGCTCGGCGCACTAAACCATAACTCCATTTCTGCTCCCTTACTTCCCCTCCATCGCTCGGCATAAGAAGGTCATGCCGAGCCACAACGTTACTTCTTTCACCAACTATCTCTTTCAAGCACCTCCAACGTCCACTTCTCTCCTCCACTCCGCCTAGCCTTAAAATCCTCTAAACAATAATGCTTCGCCCTTAACTCATGTTTCACATGATTCCTAATGACCTCGATTTTACAGAGATTCACGAGCTCTAATCTCGTGCTAGGTTTCTTATTCGAGGTGTAGTGTCTAGAAGAAAGGTTGTTACCTAAAGAACGAGTTGAAATTTGGGGAGATTCTAGAGTAGGGAGTGTGGTTCTAATTGGACCCACTGATTTGAAAAGGAGACGAGGCAACGTATGGAGCTTGCGGGAGGAAGAGTAGGTAGTTTACTGAAGTCTGTTGGGAGTTGAGTTCGTAGCTTCTGAAAAGTAGAGGCAAAAAAGAAAAAGAAGAAGGAGTATCGGCTTAAATAGAGAGAGGGGAAGTTGAAAGGGTCGTGACCGGTAGAACCGGTCAATGCACGCCCCTCGTTCGGCATTATGTCGTTCGGCATTAGCATGTCGCTCGGCATACAATGCCTTGATCTGCATTCCGGGAAAAATACTATCAAGGAGACTAAGCCAACGCTCAAAGTAAAACACGAAGGACTCGTGGTTCAAAGCGCATCATGTTCGACCGCATGATGCACTTTGGGGGGCAAGTGTTACCTGGAGGTTTGACCAAGTAACTAGAGACATGGCATTTGTGCACCATTCGGCATCCAGCGCCGTTCGGCACAGCATTCTCATTCGGCACAATTGGGTCGACCGACATTCAAGCCTCGACCGGCATCCAGCCTTGCCCGGTATTCAGCCTCGCTCGGCATTCAAGCCTCGACGGGCATCCAGCCTTGCCCGGCATTCAACCTCGCTCGACATTCAAGCCTCGACCGGGATCCATCCTCGCTCGGCATTCAGGCCTCGACCGGCATTCAGCCTCGCTTGGTATTCAAGCCTCGACTAGCATTCAGCCTCGTTCGGCATTCATGCCTCGTCCGACGTTCCAGCCTTGTTCGACATTCTAGCCTAGTTCGACACATGACCTCGCTCGGCATGAGCATGTCGTTCGGCATCTCCCCTTGGTCGGCATCGAATCTCATTCGACCAACACATCTCACTCAACATACTGCCTCGTTCGGCCTAGAGTAATGGTTCGGCATTCTCCGCTCGGCATTTGGGGCTCAGGACACATAAGTCATTTATTTTGGGCCGAGATACCTTACTACTAGGCCCATCAGGGAAGTCTAACCCATCTTCGTCTATAAATAGAGAGGCAGGGGCACAGTGAGACGGGCCTTTTTTTTTAGAACACCGGGGAGACTCTACCGTATTCAAGACCCATTCAAGACGTATCTTCTTTGCTTTACAATTGTATTCAAGTAGTTGGTGTACGGATTGTATCTGTAATCGATTGTTGAGAAAAACAATGAAGATTAACCTCAAAGTGGATGTAGGCAGCTATGCCAAAACAGTATAAATCTGGTGTTCTTGTTTTCTGCGTTTAATTTAGCATATTGTTCTCTGTTTAAATTTACTTTCTTTATTAATCTCTCTACACAATCTCTCTTAAGGGTGTTAGTGACCAATTCTGATGCTAATAGTTCGTACAACCAGTACTAAAGTAAACCTTAGTCTTAAGTCGATTCAGTGCCAGGCCTATCACCATTCTCAAGCTATCAGTTAGGTTTTTAAGACCTATTGCACTCATGGTGTTAGCAGTAGAAAAGAACTTAATATCATCTGCATGAAGAAAGTGGGAAATAGTAGACTAAAATTTATTGATAGGAGTGAGGACCCCCTTCCTAACTGCTGCTTCTAGCTTTAATGACATGTACTCTATAGCAATGGAAAAAAGGTAAGGGAACAGTGGGTCCCTTGCCTTGTCCCTCTATTAGATGCAATTAGCTCATGTAGAACTCCATTTATAAGTATAGATAAGGTAGGTGTTTTAATGCATGCATGAATAAGTCTAATAAGTTGTTGTGGAAAATTCATTCTTTGTAGCATGAGGCATATGAATTTCCTAGTTAACCTATCATAAGCCTTCTAGAGATCCACGTTAATATAAAAAAATTAGTACCTTTTTTATTGAAATTTCCGATGCTATCATGTGCCAATAAGATATTTTCTGCAATATTTCTACCAGGTATAAAGGCACATTGAGCATCAGAGATTAGAAAAGGTAGGAAACCCCTAAGTCTGTTACATATCACCTTTGGAATCACTTTGTTTAGTACATTGCAACATGCTATAGGTCTAATGTGATATATCAGTAGGATTTTCTATTTTGGGCACTAAATTTATGAATGTATGATTTAAGGCTTCTAGTATATCAGCATATATATATATACACACACATAGTTAAAAGCTGTTAGTAACTCATCTTCGATGCATGACTAGTGTATCTTATAGAATTTAGATGAGAAACCATATGGCCCAGGTGATTTATCATCCTTGATTGAGAATACTTCATCATGTAGGTCTTGTTTATAAACAGGTTGCACCAGGTATGCTTTCCCTCGGTCATTAATAACCTTCCTGCACTTTATGTTCTCTGTGAAAGTGTTATCATCCCGTTCTCCGCTAAAAAAGTCAATATGATATTGTACTGCTTGTTCTTATATTTGCATAGAATTAAACATCTCGTCTCCATTTGCATCATATAAGGCCTTAATATTGTTTCTGTACCTTCTCATATTCATCTTAGCATAATTTTTTTTTAAAGTTAGAGTCTCCTTCATTAGGCTGAATAATTTTGGGTTTTTTAGATTCAATGTAATTCCTAAAGCATCCTCTGTTTGTGATTATTATAGGTTGTGATCATTTAATCATATAAGTGGACATCTTCAGGGTTGTTGCCTGCATCTAATAGTTTCTAGTTATATGCCGATTCCAATGTTATCATAATTTATGTGTCCTTTTTATTGTTTTATTCCAAGCCTTGAGGTTTTGTTTAATCCTTCTTAGTTTGATCATTATTTGTTGTATTGGTGTGCCCCAAGCCAAACCTGATAGAATAGATACTACTTGATCTTCATATCCAGTCAATAATTGCCATCCATTTTTATATCTGAAAGGTGTGCCTTTTTGCTGATTATTGTATGTGTGGAGTTTGATGATGATAGGAGTATGATCACTTAAAGGTGATAAGTAGGCAGCAGCTAACATGGTTGGGAAGTGTTGTAACAAAGTGTTATTCATTAACACTTTGTCTATATGAGTGGCAATACCTCTTCTCCTCCAAATGAAGTTAAGGTCTTGTATGTTTACCTCAGTAAGGCCACGGTTGAGAAGGAAGTTGTAGAACCCTCTAAGATGAGAAAAAGGGATTGATAGTCCCCCTTTCTTGTCCTTTGGGTTGAGTACGTTGTTGAAGTCCCCCCGTAGCCATGCCTTGTCTACAATACATGCCAACCATGAATGCTCAAACTATAACAGTTCCTTATCTGTAAACAAGTTGCTTACATATACAATAGTTAAATACATAGAGTAACCACCCAGATTAGTAATTCCACAAGTGATATGTTGAGTGCTTGCTTGCATGAGATGGACTGTCTAAATAGTTTTATCCCACATTAGTAAGATTCTGCCTTTAGACCCAAAGTCATTATTCTGTATACTATCCTAATTCTTATTAAATTTGAAAGAAAGTATGGAATTTTCCTTGTTGACAATTTATCTTCCAATAAACCAATTATATTTTATTTATAGGGAGCCAGGCAGGAAATAATCTGATCCATTTTTTGATCAATATTAATTCCCCTAACATTCCATATTATAAAGGTCATTTACCATTTTTGTTCGAGCCTTAGTTCTTCTTTTAGGGGGCTCTTATTATTGGGTATTGGTTGATGTTTTTGAAAGTTCCTATTAATATTCAGGGTTGGATGAAACATAATTTGAGAATTTGTCTTCTTTGTGTGTGTCCTCCCCCTCTTCTTGTATATTTTGAGAAATATTATCTATAAATTCTATCTCATTTATGAATTCTTCTTGTGCAAGACTAAACTCCTCCTATTCAAGATGGACAGATTGATCTTTTGAGTCCTCTTATTCAAGCTAAGCAGATTGATCTTCTAAATCCTCCTCTTTATCCGAGCTAAGTATTCCAAACTTGTTTTTTGGAGTAACATTGATATATGCTTATTGTTTCCCTTTATTAGCTACTTTACTACTCTCTCCCTTAGTCGTAGATTCATTGCTTGTATCCTTTGTTTATATTTCCTCATTTGACTGTGGGGTATTAGGATGATGTGTAGTGTTTGGTGAGGTTTTTGAAACTCAATTGTTCTATCGTGTGGCTGTGATGTCCCTAGATTGTCTTTCGATTGCCATGCTCTTTTTGCATTTCTTGTTGACGTTGATGTATAGTTGTTATACGTCTAGTATACCAAAACAGAGACTAATCAATAATAAACTCGTCTCACAAGTTTACAAATCAGATTTCCGCTACTTTGGAATTCTGTATTAGCTATTTTTGACAACAAGTATGTTGTAATTAATTACAACAACAAACTAACAACTATAGTAATAATAACTATAGCGATAAATCAAACGTTATACTATTTAAAGAAATAGCACAACGTAGAAACGAAAATGGTATGTATGTATGTATAAATCAACTAGAAATCTAACTGGTTGAAGAAGAAAATTTCATCTGAGGTTTGTCGTAACAATTTCCTTAAGACTTTATTCAAAGTCTCCCAAGCTACAACAGACATAAGCTGCTCGAGATAGTGATGTTTATGATCCTCTTTGTGATAGGATTGATTATGATTTAAGAAAATGAAGATAAAGAAGAGATTATTCGGTTTTAAAATTGAGTGAGGAAAGTGATCAGGTTTCCTCCTTATTTATAGCCGAATTACCAATGGCTACACCCATTGATAAAAGTAGCATCCCTTCATTTGCAAGCCAAAAAGTGTTACTGTTTGCAACAGTCGCGTCCGTTCATTTGCAATGGTTCAGAACTGTTGCTTTTCGTTGTAACGGTCATCTGGAAAAATTGCATCTCTTCATCATTTTGCAACGGTCACAACCGTTGGAAAATCCGTATTTTTTAAACACACTTCTGTTTTAAAATCTGTCCATTTTTTAAGTAGCAAAAATATATGACACAGCCTAATCTCATTGGACCTGCACCCGACCCGACCCAGTTCGGTCGGTAAGACGGGCGGGCGATGGCGCACGCGTGTGTGTTAGTCCATGGCCATATAGTTCCTCCCCCTCGCACAAAATTACCTGACCCTACGGGCCAATTTAGGGATTGAGAGTACACTATATAAATAAGAAAAAGGGCTTATTTTTATCGATGTGGGATATATCTCATTTACTATTTTTGAGAATTCTAACAATCCCCCACATGAATGACGATATATGTCTCCCCCACACAAAGTGTCATATCACACAGTTCATATGAAAATAATGCTATATCGAGGATAAGCAGATATTTCACTTTGAACTTTCCCTAGTTAAAACTTATTGAATATACTTGACTAATCGGTGAATTATTTCATCTTGAACCATCAGCCGTTATTGTATAACCAGACAATAAGCTTTACAAAGCATTATTTCCCTTCACATCCAATCTTTTGGTTGTGTTCATTTTGATCCTGAACAATTTTTGGTTCTGCGAGTGTTTTTAGAGAATAGAAGCCTTTAATGTTCTCATGGAGCCGACTCAGCTCACATTAACATAGGTGATCACAACCATTAAGAGTATCCTACATATACCCACTGGTTATTTTCAAGATATGGTCATCATTCATAAACATAGTTTTATCCTTTTAGTACTTCTGTAGGCACGAATTTATACTGTGCACCATAGGAACGAAGTAGGACTAAGTCTAAACAAATGCATTATGCCTTGAGTTATTCAGAACTGGTTTGCCTATTGATCCTAGTCCGTGGGATCTCTATTCTATAGGATAGGTTTCCGTATAAGATAACTCTTATTGGTTTAGGCTTTTAAACCCATTCCCTTCGATGCGCAGTTAATTTTCTCTCTTGATAAACCTTTAGTAAATGAATCCGTTAGGTTATCATTTGTTCGCACATAATCTATGGAAAATTTTCCATTTGAGAGTAACCGTCTAACTGTGTTATGGCGTCGACGAATGTATCATGACATCCATTATACACAAAGTTTTGCGCTTTGCTTAATGCGGCTTGGTAATCAAAGTGTATGCATATGGCCGGTACATTTTTAGGCCAAAACGAAATATCTTCTAAAAAGCGACGAAACCATTCTGCATCTTCGCCTGCTTTATCTAAAGCGATGAACTTCGATTCCACAGTGGATCGAGCTATGCATGTTTGTTTAGTAGATTTCCATGACACTGCTGCCCTTGCTAAGTTAAATATATAACCACTCGTTGATTTTGATTCCTCTGAATCAGCAATCCAGTTTGCATCACTATATCCTTCTAAGACGGCAGGATATTTTCCATAATGTAAGGAATAGTTTGTGGTATTTTTTAAATATCCAAGCACTCTCATTAGTGCTTTCCAGTGTTCCTTCTCTGGGTTGCTTGTATACCTGCTTAATCAACTTACTGCATAAGCTATATCTAGTCTTATGCAATTCATGAGATACATGAGATATCCTATTACGCGAGAGTATTTCAGTTGCATTACACTCTCATTAGTGTTTTTATGCAGTACTTTCGATGGATTATACGGCGTTCGTACTCCTTTAATTCCAAAATTATGAAATTTTTTGATTACTTTTTCTACATAATGTGACTGAGATAATTCAATTCCATTAGGTTTTCTTATTATTTTGATTCCCAAAATAACATATGCAACTCCTAAGTCTTTCATATCGAAATCGTTGATTAACATCTGCTTAGCGGTCTCTATTACCTTAGTATTTGGACTGAAGATTAGCGTATCGTCTACGTATAGACAAATCATCACGTATGATTGTTCAATTTGTTTGTAATAAACACATTTATCACATTCATTTATACCAAAATCATTTTTCATCATGACACTATCAAATTTTGCGTGCCATTGTTTTGGGGCTTGTTTTAGTCCGTATAATGATTTGATTAATCTACGTACTTTGTTTTCATTCCCTTTGGATATGAAACCCTCAGGTTGCTCCATGTAAATTTCGATGTAAATCTCCTCATCGAGATTTCCATCTAAGATTGCCATCTTTACATCAATTTGATGAATCTGTAGATTATAGATGGATGCAATTTCTATTAGCATTCTTATAGAGGTTATTCATGTTACTGGTGAATAGGTATCGAAGAAGTCTACATCTTCTTTTTGACGATATCCTTTGGCTATTAATCTTGCTTTGTATTTTCCGATGGAGCCATCTGGTTTCATCTTCTTTTTTAAGATCCATTTACAACCAATTGGTTTTATTCCAGGTGGAAGATCAACTATTTTCCAAGTTTTATTACTTGAAATCGAATCAATTTCACTTTCGATTGCTTCTTTCCAACATGAGGATTCAGAAGATGATATTGCTTCCTTGTACATTTGAGGTTCGTGTTCTAACATATATGTTAAAAATTCCAAACCAAATGTCTTGGAAGTTTTTGCCCTTACGCTTCTTCTTGATTCAACTTTCTCAGTTTCACGATGAGTTTCATCTTCATTTGATTTACTCATTTCTTCTCTTGTCCTTTTGGGGATATTATTTCCTTCATTTCTTTTGTGTGGAAACACATCTTCAAAGAATGAGGCTTCTCTTGATTCCATGATTGTATTTACATGAAAATCAGTTATATCAGACTTGAATACCAAAAATCTGTAGGCACTACTATTTTAGGTTGGCCCTAAATAGTAACAATCTATTATTTTTTGTCCAAGTTTGACTTTCTTGAGAGGTGGAACTGGAACTTTTGCCAAGCACCCCCACACTTTGAGGTATTTAAAACTTGGTATGTGACCTTTCCATAACTCATATGGAATTGTTCCTGTTTTATTGTGAGGAAGCTTGTTTAATATGTGATTAGACATATTTAAGGCTTCCCTCCACATGTTCATCGGTAGGCCAGAAGTCAAGAGCGTCGCATTAATCATATCTTTTAGTGTTCTATTCCTTCTCACGGCTATACCATTTTGTTGTGGTGAATATGGTGTTGTTTGTTTGATGAATTATACCATTTTCGGCACAGAATTATTCAAACGGTGATTCATTTTCTCCACCTCGATCAGATCTCAATACCTTGATCTTTTTATTTAACCGATTTTCTACCTCAACTTTGTACTTCATAAACGATGTAATTGCTTCATCCTTGCTATTTAAAAGATATACATAGCAATATCGTGAATAATCGTCAATAAAGGTAATAAAGTACCTTTTCCCACCTCTTGTAGGTAATGATTTGAAATCACATAAATCAGTATGAACAAAACCTAGTGGTTCCGTGCTTCTATCAACTGTATGAAATGGTTTTTGATCATTTTTTGCTTCTACGCATGACTCACATTTGTAGTTTTTATTTACTTGGAATTTCGGAATTAATCCTAAATTTGATAGCATTTTCATTTTTCGAAAATTTAGGTGTCCTAATCTATCATACCATAGTAAAATTTCATGCTCAAGAAAATAAGAAACTTCAATTTTATTAATAGCATAATCAGAACACATAGTTTTATTGTCAACAACGGCTACATTTGCCTTAAATAGGCTATCACATAAATATCCCCTTCCTATATACATTCTAGCTTTGGACGGAACCATCTTGTCTGACTCGAAGACCATTTGGAATCCTTTCTTTGATAGCACTGGACCAGAGATGAGATTCTTGCATGTGTTTGGAACATGGAGCACATCATTCAACTTGAAAGTTTTTCCAGAAGTAAACTTGAGGATTACTGTGCTACTGCCTTCAATCATGAAAACTGCAGAATTAACCATATAGAGTTTTTCTTCCTGATCGAATTTCTTGAATGTAGAAAACATGGATTTGTCAGAGCAAACATGACGAGTAAAGCCTGTGTCCACCCACCATTGGTTAGGGTTCTGAACCAAATTGCATTCAGATATAACTGCTGAAAAATTAGACTCGTCTACTTTCGTATTATCCACCATATTTGCCTCTGAGTTGTGCTCCTTCTTGTGTCTGCAATCTCTAGTGGCATGTCCTGCTTTTCCACAAACCCAACATTCGCCATTAAACTTCTTCGTTCGTGTGTTTTCTTTGCGTTCGTTTTCAGGCGCTTTTCTCTTCTGCGGGAATTTCTTCTTCTTGTTTTTCTTGAAATGCCCTTTGTTCTTTGACTCTTATTCCACAAATGCCTATTCGCTTTGTTTTTTCACTTTGCGGTCATCAAACTCAATTTTTGGACAATGAGATCTTCTAAGGAAATCTCATTTTTCTTATGTTTCAGATAATTGCGGTAGTCTTTCCAGGATGGTGGTAATTTCCCTGCTATCGCTTCAATAAGGAAGGATTCTCCAACTTTATGTCCTTCTGTTTCAAGTTCATGAATTATGAGTTGGAGTTCTTGCACTTGACTAGTTACGGATTTGGAGTCAACCATAAACTTATCTACGATGAACTTCTTCAAAATGACATTCTGCGTTTTGTATTTATGTGCAAGTGCAGTCCATAAGGATTTTGCTGTCTGGTGTGGCTGATATACTCTATATGGTACCTTATCTAGACAATTCAAAATGTAGTTTCGGCACAGGAAGTCTGAATGCTTCCATGAGTCAATTCCAAGAAAAACAGCCGCATCTTTTTCTCTAGTTTGTCCGTCTTTAGGCTTTGGTACATCCTCCTCGATGCACTTCTGCGGTCCTAGCATGGTGAGATAAAACAACATTTGATTTTGCTATGTTATGAAGTCATCACCATCTCCTTTGAACGTATCAGGCCTGTTGTGAGTAGCAGCCTTTGTTGATAGTTCAACTGTTGTCATCTCTATTTTAGTGAAAACATGAAAGTCCTAAGATGTTATACGTCTAATATACCAAAACAGAGACTAATCAATAATAAACTCGTCCCACAAGTTTACAGATCAGATTTCCACTACTTTGTAATTCTGTATTAGCTATTTTTAATAATAAGCTGTTGTAGTTAATTACTGTAACAACCCGTATATTTGGACCATTTAAATTGACAATAATCCACACATGTCAACTTAAATAATACAAAACACGAATCATTATGTGATTATAAATACATAAATGTAAATAAGAATCAATACAACAACACAGACATAGAACAGTCATAGAATAATGCAACGGAAAATACATTGTCATAATAGCAGTTCATGAAGCCACTACATGAAGTACAGCAATGTCTTAACATAAAGTGACTAAAAGGAAATACATAAATGTCCAACAGACTAGGACATCAATATAGGAATAGAAATAGACTGATAAGGATAAATGCTAAGCCTTCAGCATCTTCAACCAACCTTGATCAGCAAACTGGATAGCTTCAGACTGACCCGAGCATACACAAAAAGAAACACTCGAGTCAGGACTCAAAATCTTATACAGGATAATCAAGTGCAGGGAATAAAGTCCATAACTCAAAGATGAATAAAATAACATCTCTAAGGAGCCGATAAACTATATATATATATACAATAGAATACGGTATGTAGATAATGTCTAATCAGTAAAGTATGATATTAAAATAGTGTTAAGGCGTTACCATAATTCCCCTTAACACATTTTATAATGCCATAGTCTATACAGCACCGTAAACTAGTGGTTATCAGAGGGTACCCCATAGGCATAACACAAAACAAAACGTAGTGGTCGCGAATAGGATAATCAGTATGACAAGGTACATGAGGCGATACCAACTAGGATACTAGTAGTTGCGTGATCCAGACTGATGTTGAGCATAGCCAGCAGCTACCTCAACACCGCGAAACACACTCCCAAATCAAGGGGTGCACCCAAATCAAATCACAAAAATAATAGATATGGTATCGAAGAAGCGTGTCCGCTAGAGGTGGAGAACCTCATTAACCCGGCGCGGCTCCTGTTTTAGTCATGTCAGGGGTCATCCAATATCGTTCTCTTTCTTCAGTCAATGCGTTCACCAAAACATCCACTTCATTCTGGATCAACACTCCGCGTATAATAGTTATTAAAGTGGTTTTCGGTATCGACAGAGAGTATGTCCATATCCGATCCCGGTCTCTTTAATAACTACGTATTTATTACCCGATGGTCGGTTAAATTAACGTTTAAACAAATCAAAGTCCAAAAGTCAAGGTGCAAATTTGACTTCCAAAATTTGACATTTCACGATTCAATTTATTTCGGATATTTAAACATATTTTCAAGTGCAATCTTTAGTTCAAACATTTGAGTTAACAACAAAATTAAGTATTCAAGTTCAATTTAATAAGATCTAAATGTTGCTTATTAAATTTAGTTCATAATTAGTGAATTCAATTTAATGGTAAATTTAGTTGGAATCATTAAATCAAATTCTATTCATTTCACTTCATGTTTACATCCACTGTTATCGTAAATTCGATTACATCAATTTCATTAACTAAATTCCCTTTTTTATTTATCAAATACTTCATTTGATTTATTTACCAATTCAATTAAATTTCTATTTAAAGAAATCCATTTCCATTTATTTGGTTCACTGATCTACTAAGTTATTTCCGAGTTACAAATCAACTCAATCCATATTCCTTTCACAATGTCCTGATTTGATTAATTCATTCAATTTAAAATCATTTTAAATTTAAATTATCACTAAGTTCAATCCATAAACTTTAGTTAGTTTTGTATTCCATTTAATTCAAATTTTCTTAATCTCAAATTAAATTTATAACAAGTTCCACTTCTATTTAATTAAAACCGAGTTTAAAGCTAAATCTATCAAATCTAATAAAATTTTAAATTATTAAATTCTAGAACTTACTTGTTTCTAAATTTCATTTTAATTAAATTCGTCAATTCATTTTGTTCAATTAAATAGGTTTATTAATCCGTTTCAATTAAATCCATTAATTTATTTCAATTAAATCCATTAATTTTGTTACTAAATTTCCAAACAAATTGTTAAGTTCATTCCTTAATTTAAAATTTATTTCAATTTCAAAAGTGATTTTTTTGTTGACCAATCGGGTTCTTATTTTTAATTATCTTTCCTAGGCCAAGTTATTTTAATTGGGTATTTATCATTTCAACCCAATATCATTCAGTATAAAACAAAGCATAGCAAAGGAAACTTGCAGTGTGATAACTGGGATGGTGTGAAAGTAAATAAACAAGCAATAGTAACCATACATAACAATTCAATGATTTATTCAATAATCCCGAAATAATCGTATTAACTTACATTTGTTATTTATGCAAATTAATATAATTATTCCTAGAATCCACACTATCATTTCATGCAGATTAAAGATTATTACATTATGGTTTCACTTGGTGTCTATTATCAATTTACTACATCAATCATACATTCAATGGTTCCAAATGTAGTTAACCCTATTTCTACGCGTCGATTTATTTAACATTTAAAGGGGTCAAATTCGACATATATGATGCATTTTAAATTGTTAACTATCCTATATCAAATTCAAATTTATATTAAATTTCACTTATATTAACAACCAAATTCAACATCACATAACAAATTTAGTGTCATAACTATTTACCATAAACCAACATCAAATCATAATTTATCACGTTAAATCTTTTTAAACAATTCAGGGCGTCAATTTAGAATCAATATTCAATTTTAACTTGCATAGCGATATACAGTTTTATTTCAATGATTTTTAACAGTCAACAATTTAATATCCAGATTAATCTTAACAACATTTATCACTTGATTATCATAGCATAATAGATTAAGACATGAATGAAATATTCACCTTGTGTGGTTAGAGAAGATGACGAAGCACGGAGATGAATAGATAAAATAGACCCTAACAAGCACGACGCAAAACAAAAACAACTGCAATCAAATAAATAATTAATCAATAATCTATTCATTGCAATACATATATCGATTGAATATATATATATAAACCATACCAAAGTAAAGAAACTAGATAGATCCGATAAGCTGAATGGAAGCCTAAGTCTCCGGAGCAGTATCTGGAACAAACACAATAAAACACTATATATGAGCAACCAAAAATTTCAAAAGTATATACTGCGGCCTAATATAACAGTCACCTATATATATATATATGTGTGTGTGTGTGTGTGTGTGTGTATATATATATATATGTAAACGGAAGTGCACTGAAACAAGGTTGCTGCCAAGGCTAGGCACAGCAATGACGGAGGGGTAGGGATGTGGCGGTGGTCGGAGGAGGCGGTTGCAGGCTGGGGTTCGACTGGGCGTGGGTTGGAGTGGTCGGGTTCTCGGCTGTGGGGAGCAGGGCGGGCTTGACGTGGTGAGTCGGGGTCTGGTCGTGGGCAGTGGGCTGGTCGCTGGCGGGTTGGGCTGGGATGCGGAGGCGGGCTGTGGCGTGGCGGAGGCGCTGTGGGCAGTGGGACGCAGGAAGGGCTGTGGCGTGGGTTGGTGCGGTGGTGCGGCGGAGGCGGTCTGCGGCAGTGGACGCGGGGGAAGCGGGCTGCGGCAGTGGACGCGGAGGCGGGGCTGTGTCCGGGGCGGAGGCGAAGCAGGCAGGGGCGGAGGTGGGCTGGTGGCGACGTGGGTGGTAGTGGATGGAGCGGAGTGGGTGGAGGCGGTTGCTGGAGATGGATGAGGCGGACGAGGGTTGTGGACGTGCATGGAGTTTGGGTTGATAAGTTTTATGCTGAAGTTAAGAAATAAAATAAAATATGAAGGAGGAAGAAGAAAGGATGTGCAGAGCAGTACGTACCAAAGAGTTTGAGTGTGAAGTGAACTGAGTAATTAATGAAAGCAGAGGAATAAATGAGGGCAGAGGGTAGCAGATATACACAGAGAGGTTTACAGAGAGGTTTAGAGTCCCCAGGCCAATGCAATGATGTCTTTGATAAACGTGATGGCTATTGGGTTTCTGAATGATCTAAGGCCCTAGAATTCTAAGCGTTGGAAAGTTGGGTACCGGTTTATGCTGCGTAACGGACCAGTTTGTACTCCGTTAAACAATTATAATTCGCAACGCCGAACTCCGATTGACACAAATAAATATACCGTTTTGATCAGCGCGACGAGGCGGACACAACGGTATGAAGATATTGATGGTTTGACATTTATTGCGAAGTGGTTAATCTTATTGAACCATTTGCTCGAGCGAACAATTTAACTATCAATTAAAAGCGAAATTTGACGAAACGAAATGCGCCGTCATGATCACAATATTTTTCTTATGCAACATTGTGAAAAATATTAGAGTTCGGACGATAGAAAATTTACACATAAAATTTAAGCTAATATGTAAATGCGACGAACGAAATTTACTTCAAAAATTTTCAACGAAATTTGACGTATGCCTATGTCTATCTAGACGCATTCCAAATGTGAAGTTTGAATAGCAACGGAATTCGTTTGTGAAAATTCGAATTTCTACACTAATATACGATTTTAAAAATTTTAAGTTGGGTCTGAATTTTAGGGTCGTTACATTCTCCCTCACTCAAAACTTTTCGTCCTCGAAAAGGAACGCTGTAATGAGTAGAAGAATAGATATAAGAGACATGATGGATATATAATAGATTATGGAACAGAATATAGGATGGAGTTTACCTTCAACAAACAATTCTAGATTAGAATCTCGGATACTCTCCTCGGTTTCCCAAGTATAATCACGATCATCGGAACTCCATTGGACTTTGACTAGGCTAACAGATTTCCTTCAAAGCTGCTTCGTATCCCTATCAATAATACGAAGTGGTCTCCTCTCTATAGTCAAATCGGGCTCAATATCAACCTTATCTAACTGAGCAACAGGAATGGTCATGGATGGATCATGTACAACCTTCCGAAGATGTGAAACATGGAATACGTTGTGCACACCCTCAAATTTCTTCGGCAGGGCAACTCTGTAGGCTAGTGTACCAATTCTCTCAGTGATAGTGAATGGTCCAACAAATCTAGAAGCGAGCTTTCCTCTACGACCAAATCGAATAACATTCTTCAAAGGCGATACCTTAAGAAATACCTCATCCCCAACTTGGAATTTTAAATCTCTTCTACGCCTATCTACATAGCTCTTCTGCCTATCCTGTGCGGTTTTCATCTTCCTTCTGATCTCATTAACCTTCTCGGATGCTTCCACAATCATATCTGAGCAAAGAACCAATCGATCACCGGCCTTAATCCAACAAGCTGGCGATTTACATGGCCGTCCATATAAAGCTTCAAACGGTGCCATATCGATACTTGCCTGATTATAAAGATAGTTAAATTTCAATTCAATTTTACTTATTCAAATTGAAATTTTTTGATTACCTGATAACTGTTATTATAAGTGAATTCAACCAAATGGAGATGGTCTTCTCAAGATCCACCGAAACAATAACGCAAGCTCGGAGCAGATCTTCCAAAATCTGATTTACCCTCTCAGTTTGGCCATCTGTTTGAGGATGGTAAGCTATGCTCAGATTCTATTTAGCGCCCAAGACGTCCTGAAATTCCTTCTAGAATCTACTAGTGAATAAAGGATCTCTATCGCATACAATACTAGATGGAACTCCATGAAGTCTAACAATCTCTCTCATATAAATCTCGGCCAAACTCGAAGCAGTACGAGTGGTCTTAACAGGAATAAAGTGAGCAGATTTGGTCAACCTATCAACAATCACCCATATACTCGTTACCTTTTCTAGTCCTCGGTGAACCGCCAATGAAGTCCATAGAAATCTGATCCCATTTCCAACACGGAATCTCTATGGGTTGAAGTAATCCTGCCATCTTCCGGTGATCGGCCTTGACTTGCTGGCAAGTGGTGCATCTACTGACATAAATAGAGATATCTCTCTTCATCCCACTCCACCAATATAAACGCTTCATATTTTGATACATCTTGGTGACACCAGGATGAAATGAAAGTGATGACTGATGGTTCTCTCTAAGCACTTCTTGTCTCAATCCATCAACATTAGGAACACAAATGTGGTTGTCAATCCTCATAACTCCATTACTATCTATCTGTGCTCCCACTTTACTGTCAGCATTTCCAACTCTACCAAGAACTAAATCCTTCATGCGATAGAGCAAGGTGTCCTCATATTGCTTAGCTTTGATGTGATCCATAAGAGATGGGGAGATAACAAGCTGAAATAGCATGCCTTCTACAAGATTACAACATGACAATGCTTTGCTACGGCTCAAAGCATCAGCTACAACATTTGCTTTTCCAGGAGTATAATTGATGTCGAGATCATATGCAACTAAGAATTCGAGCCATCGGACTTGTCTCTGGTTCAAATCCTTCTGAGAAAAAATGTACCTCAGGGACTTATGATCTGTGAATAATTCAAATTTTGTTCCTAAAAGGTGATGCCTCCATAGTTTCAAAGCAAATACAACTGCAAGAAGCTCTAAATCATGGGTTGCATAGTTTACTTCATGGGTCTTCAACTGACGACCAGCATAAGCAACAACCTTACCATTTTGCATCAAGACAGCGCCTAAACCTTCTCGACAAGCATCGGTATAGACAGTCAATCCTTCACTCCCGTCAATTACCGCAAGAACTGGGGCTGAAGTTAACTTACGCTTCAACTCATTAAAATCTGATTCGCACTCCTCACTCCACATAAACTTGACATCCTTTCGAGTTAAAGTAGTAAGTGGGGCAGAAATCCGGGCAAAGTGCTCAATAAATCTGCGATAATAACCAGCCAAGCCCAAGAAGCTACGAATCTCTGTAGGAGTTTTGGGAGTCTCCCAATCCTGAAGATAAATTTTCAAATTAGAAAGGAATAAGATGGATCAAATAGAAATAACGAATAGGATGGAACTTACATTGATTACGGCGATCTTAGTTGGATCGACCGAAATCCCATTTTCAGAAACAATATGGCCAAGGAATCGTATTTCGTCTCGCCAGAAGTGGCATTTCGAGAACTTGGCTTCAAGCTGATGATTTCGGAGAGTTTCCAGAACATAAGAAAGATGTGTCTCATGCTCTTTCTCATCTTTGGAGAAGATGAGAATATCATCAATGAAGACAAGAACAAACTTGTTAAGGACATCACGGAAGACTCGATTCATCAAGTCGACGAAATAAGCAGGGGCGTTGGTCAACCCGAACGGCATAACCAACCATTCATAGAATCTGTTCTTGGTACGGAAAGCTGTCTTATAGATACTATCTTCTACTACTCTGAGTTGGTGGAACCCAGTGGCTAGATCAAGTTGTGAGAAGACTTTAGCTCCAATGAGCTGATCAAATAAATCATTTATGCGAGGCATCGGATAGCGATTTTTTGAGAGTGCGTTTGTTTAATTCCCTGTAATCAACACACATGCGAAGAGATCCATCTGATTTGGTGACAAATACGACTGCGACGCCCCATTCAGAACAACTTCTCCTGATCAAACTCCTAGCAAATAGATCATCAATTTGAGTTTTAAGTTCAGCTTTCTCTTTAGGAGCCATCCTTCTGTGAGGGAGAACTACGGGAGTAGCTCCAGGAATAAGGTCAATGTGGAAATTGATCTCCCATTTAGGTGGTAGAGAGTTGACCTCTCCAAATACATCGGGAAATTTCTGAACAATAGGAGTGGTACTAAGATCATCCGGGTGAGCATCAAGAGAGAATATGAAGCTTCCGGCATATTTCTGAGGTGGTTTTCATTCAATGACAAGCGGTAGGCCCTTGTCATTGACTAGAGAAACAGAACGAGCTTTGCAAGAAATAACAGCATCGAATTTTCTTAACTAATCAGCACCAAATAAGATGTCAAATGCTACGAAGCCAAGCACATAAAAATCCCAAGTGAATCGATATCTTCCATACGAAAGCACAACCTCTATACAAATTCTACTGAGAATGGCAAGTCCTCCAATAGGGTTGGAGACACATAAGGAAGTAGTAGCAAGAGTAGGTTATAATTTGAGCATATTACAAAGATCAATAGATATGAAGCTATGAGAAGCACCAGTATCGAATAATACCCTAACAGGTAAATCATGTAATGAAAAAGTACTTCGTAAGGTACCTTGGCCATCCTGAGCAGGTGGTGGAGGAGTGGTGATAGCAAATACTCCATATGGTGTGCCTCTCTTCCTCAATGGGTAGTGTTTCTTGAAGTGACCAGGCTGTAGGCAGGCATGGCATAGATCGCTTCTTATCTGAGAAGGTGGTGGAATAGCAGCTCCGGTAGATGGACAGCTATTGGCATAATGACCCTTCTTATCGCATTTGAAGCAAGTGATATTAGCAAGGTCGATTGGGCTTTTCTGGGCATATCCTAATACTGTAGTCTTTTGCCAAGCTTCCTTTTGTTGATCAAAGTTCATCTTCCTCTTTCCGAGCTGATTAAAAGAGGACTGAGTAAGAGTGGCCTTGGCAGTGGGTCCCCTTGGCTTTGCCTCATATCTAAGAGCATAATAAACAAGCTCTGTGAAGGTGCAGTGAGTGTGGCCAGTAAGCAAGTCATAATACTCTGGTCTAGCTCCCAAAATGAACTTCTCGTTCTTTAGAAGTGGTGTATCAATCAACCCAGGTCCGAACTTGGAGAGTTCGTTGAATTTCCTCTCATACTCAGAAAAAGTCATACTGCCTTGCTTAAGATCCATAAAAGCTCTATAAAGTTGGGTTCTCCCAGCAGTTGGCATCCATTGTGCCGAGAAAGTATCCCTAATCAAAAGATAGACCAGATGAATAGCATTCCAAAGATTGAAAGAAGAATTTAGACTACGAAATCCAAACAAATTTATACCTAAACTGGGCCCAAGTGATGGTGTTCTCCTCGATACGAGAAGTAACAGATTCCCACCAATTTTGTGCGGCATCCTGAAGTTGCCAAGCAGCAAGCTGACGCTTTTGAGCATCAGTGATTTCCAATCCAGAAAATATCTTCTCTAAGCCTTTGAGCCATTGCTGAGCTCCGATAATGCCCTCGGATCCGGAAAACTTAATACCCCCTTGCTGTGTATACTCCTTACTAAGAGTGGTGAATTTGACTGGAGCTGGGGCGGCAGGTGCAGCCCGGGCAGGACCGTTGCCTCTTCCTCCCCTATTGTTTCTTCCGGTACTCATCCTGAAATATCGAAAGAGATTTAGAACCAAGGATTGAAAAATCATAAAGCTTTAAGAAAAATCCAATTAACGAGTCAAAAGAAGTTTGAATTAAAAGGATCTTGATATTAAATCGATTCTCCTCATTCTAGGGTATTGATACCCTATCTCTAATGAGTTTATATAGTCCCAAACTAAGGTTTTTAGGAAAACCAAAGCTCTGATACCAACTGTAACAACCCGTATATTTGGACCATTTAAATTGACAATAATCCACACATATCAACTTAAATAATACAAAACACGAATCATTATGGGATTATAAATACATAAATGTAAATGAGAATCAATACAACAACACAGAACAGTCACAGAATAATGCAGCGGAAAATACATTGTCATAATAGCAGTTCATGAAGCCACTACATGAAGTACAACAATGTCTTAACATAAAGTGACTAAAAGGAAATACATAAATGTCCAACAGACTAGGACATCAATATAGGAATAGAAATAGACTGATAAGGATAAATGCTAAGCCTTCAGCATCTTCAACCAACCTTGATCAGCAAACTGGATAGCTTCAGACTGACCCGAGCATACACAAAAAGAAACACTCGAGTCAGGACTCAAAATCTTATACAGGATAATCAAGTGCAGGGAATAAAGTCCATAACTCAAAGATGAATAAAATAACATCTCTAAGGAGCCGATAAACTATCTATATATACAATAGAATACGGTATGTAGATAATGTCTAATCAGTAAAGTATGATATTAAAATAGTGTTAAGGCGTTACCATAATTCCCCTTAACACATTTTGTAATGCCATAGTCTATACAGCACCGTAAACTAGTGGTTATCAGAGGGTACCCCATAGGTATAACACAAAACAAAACGTAGTGGTCGCGAATAGGATAATCAGTATGACAAGGTACATGAGGGGATACCAACTAGGATACTAGTAGTTGCATAATCCGGACTGATGTTGAGTATAACCAGCAGCTACCTCAACACCGCGAAACACACTCCCAAATCAAGGGGTGCACCCAAATCAAATCACAAAAGTAATAGATATAGTATCGAAGAAGTGTGTCCGCTAGAGGTGGCGAACCTCAATGGCCCGGCGCGGCTCCTGTTTTAGTCATGTCAGGGTCATCCAATATCGTTCTCTTTCTTTAGTCAATGCGTTCACCAAAACATCCACTTCATTCTGGATCAACACTCCGCGTATAATAGTTATTAAAGTGGTTTTCGGTATCGACAGAGAGTATGTCCATATCCGATCTCGGTCTCTTTAATAACTACGTATTTATTACCCGATGGTCGATTAAATTAACGTTTAAACAAATCAAAGTCCAAAAGTCAAGGTGCAAATTTAAATTCCAAAATTTGACATTTCACGATTCAATTTATTTCGGATATTTAAACATATTTCCAAGTGCAATCTTTAGTTCAAACATTTGAGTTGACAACAAAATTAAGTATTCAAGTTCAATTTAATAAGGTCTAAATGTCGCTTATTAAATTTAGTTCATAATCAATGAATTCAATTTAATGGTAAATTTAGTTGGAATCATTAAATCAAATTCTATTCATTTCACTTCATGTTTACATCTATTGTTATCGTAAATTCGATTACATCAATTTCATTAACTAAATTCCCTTTTTTTTATCAAATACTTCATTTGATTTATTTACCAATTCAATTAAATTTCTATTTAAAGAAATCCATTTCCATTTATTTGGTTCACTGATCTACTAAGTTATTTTCGAGTTACAAATCAACTCAATCCATATTCCTTTCATAATGTCCTGATTTGATTAATTCGTTCAATTTAAAATCAGTTTAAATTTAAATTATCACTAAGTTCAATCCATAAACTTTAGTTAGTTTTGTATTCCACTTAATTCTAATTTTCTTAATCTCAAATTAAATTTATAACAAGTTCCACTTCTATTTAATTAAAACCGAGTTTAAAGCTAAATCTAACAAATCTAATAAAATTTTAAATTATCAAATTCTAGAACTTACTTGTTTCAAAATCTCATTTTAATTAAATTCGCCAATTCATTTTGTTTAATTGAATAGGTTTATTAATCCGTTTCAATTAAATCCATTAATTTATTTCAATTAAATCCATTAAGTTTGTTACTAAATTTCCAAACAAATTGTTAAGTTCATTCCTTAATTAAAATTTATTTCAATTTCAAAAGTGATTTTTTTGTTGACCAATCGGGTTCTTATTTTTAATTATCTTTCCTAGGCCAAGTTATTTTAATTGGGTATTTATCATTTCAACCCAATATCATTCAATATAAAACAAAGCATAGCAAAGGGAACTTACAGTGTGATAACTGGGATGGTGTGAAAGTAAATAAACAAGCAATAGTAACCATACATAACAATTCAACGATTTATTAAATAATCCCGAAATAATCGTATTAACTTACATTTGTTATTTATGCAAATTATTATAATTATTCCTAGAATCCACACTATCATTTCATGCAGATTAAAGATTATTACATTATTGTTTCACTTGGTGTCTATTATCAATTTACTACATCAATCATACATTCAATGGTTCCGAGTGTAGTTAACCCTATTTCTACGTGTCGATTTATTTAACATTTAAAGGGGTCAAATTCAACATATATGATGCATTTTAAATTGTTAACTATCCTATATCAAATTCAATTTTATATTAAATTTCACTTATATTAACAACCAAATTCAACATCACATAACAAATTTAGTGTCACAACTATTTACCATAAACCAACATCAAATCATAATTTATCACGTTAAATCTTTTTAAACAATTCGGGACGTCAATTTAGAATCAATATTCAATTTTAACTTGCATTGCGATATACAGTTTTATTTCAATGATTTTTAACAATCAACAATTTAATATCCAAATTAATCTTAACAACATTTATCACTTGATTATCATAGCATAATAGATTGAGTCGTGAATAAAATATTCACCTTGCATGGTTAGAGAAGATGACGAAGCACGAAGACGAATAGATAAAATAGACCCTAACAAGCATGACGCAAAACGAACACAACTGCAATCAAACAAATAATTAATCAATAATCCGTTCATTGCAATATATATATCGATTGAATATATATATAAACCATACTAAAGTAAAGAAACTAGATAGATCCGATAAGCTGAATGGAAGCCTAAGTCTCCGGAGCAGTATCTGGAACAAACACAGTAAAACACTGTATATGAGCAACCAGAAATTTCAAAAGGATATACTGCTACCTCATATAACAGTCATATATATATATATAAACGGAAGTGCACTGAAACAAGGTTGCTGCTAAGGCGAGGCACGACAGTGATGGAGGGGCAGGGATGTGGCGGTGGTCGGAGGAGGCGGTTGCAGGCTGGGGTTCGACTGGGCCTGGGTTGGAGTGGTCGGGTTCTCGGCTGTGGGGAGCAGGGCGGGCTTGACGTGGTGAGTCGGGGTCTGGTCATGGGCAGTGGGCTGGTCGCTGGCGGGATGGGCTGGGACGCGGAGGCGGGCTGTGGCGTGGCGGAGACGCTGTGGGCAGCGGGACGCGGGAAGGGCTGTGGCGTGGGTTGGTGCGGTGGTGCGGCAGAGGCGGGCTGTGGCAGTGGATGCGGGGGAAGCGGGCTGCAGAAGTGGACGCGAAGGCGGGGCTGTGTCCGTGGTGGAGGCGAAGCAGGCGGGGGCGGAGGTGGCGACGTGGGTGGCAGTGGGTGGAGCGGAGTGGGTGGAGGTGGTTGCTGGAGATGGACGAGGTGGACGAGGGTTGTGGACGTGCATGGAGTTTGGGTTGATAAGTTTCATGCTGAAGTTAAGAAATAAAATAAAATGTAAAGGAGGAAGAAGAAAGGAAGTGCAGAGCAGTACGTACCAGGGAGTTTGAGTGTGAAGTGAACTGAGTAATTAATGAAAGCAGAGGAATAAATGAGGGCAGAGGGTAGCAGATATATACAAAGAGGTTTACAGAGAGGTTTAGAGTCCCCAGGCCAATGCAATGATGTCTTCGGTAAACATGATGGCTATTGGGTTTCTGAATGTTCTAAGGCCCTAGAATTCTAAGCGTTGGAAAGTTGGGTATCGGTTTGTGCTGCGTAACGGACCACTTTGTACTCCGTTAAACAATTATAATTCGCAACGCCGAACTCCGATTGACACAAATAAATATACCGTTTTGATCAGCGCGACGAGGCGGACACAACGGTGTGAAGATATTGATGGTTTGACATTTATTGCGAAGTGGTTAATCTTATTGAACCATTTGCTCGAGCGAACAATTTAACTATCAATTAAAAGCGAAATTTGACAAAATGAAATGCGCCGTCATGATCGGAATATTTTTCTTATGCAACATTGTGAAAAATATTAGAGTTCGGACGATAGAAAATTTACACTTAAAATTTAAGCTAATATGTAAATGCGACGAACAAAATTTACTTCAATATTTTTCAACGAAATTTGGCATATGCCTATGTCTATCTAGAGGCATTCCAAATGTGAAGTTTGAATAGCAACGGAATTCGTTTGTGATAATTTCTACACTAATATACGATTTTAAAAATTTTAAGTTGGGTCTGAATTTCAGGGTCGTTACAATTACAATAACAAACTAACAACTATAGTAATAATAACTATAGTGATAATTCAAACGTTATACTATTTAAAGAAATAACACAATGTAGAAACGAAAATGATAATCTAACCGATTGAAGAAGGAAATTTCGTCTGAGGATTATCGTAACAATTTCCTTAAGACTTTATTCAAAGTCACCCAAGATACAACAAACGTAAGCTGCTCGAGATCTTGATGTGTATGATCCTCTGTGTGGTAGGACTTATTATGATTTAAGAAAATGAAGATAAAGACGAGAAAATTCGGTTTTAAAATTGAGTGAGGAAAGCGGTCAGGTTTCCTCCTTATTTATAGCCGAATTCCCAATGGCTACACCCGTTGAGAAAGTAGCATCCCTTCACTTGCAATGCCAAAAAGTGTTACTGTTCGCAACAGTTGTGTCCGTTCGTTTGCAACGGTTCAGAACTGTTGCTTTCATTGTAACGGTCATCTGGAAAAATCACGTCTCTTCATCGGTTTGCAACGGTCACAACCGTTGGAAAATCCGTATCTTTTTAAACACACTTCTGATTTAAAATCAGTCCATTTTTTAAGTAGCAAAAATATACGACACAGCCCAATCTCATTGGATCCGCACCCAACCCGGTTCGGTCGGTCGGACGGACGGGCCACGGCGTGCGTGTTAGTCCATGACCGTATAGGTCCCTCCTCGCACAACATTACCTGATCCTAGGGGCCAATATAGAGATTGAGAGTACACCATATAAACAAGCTAATGGGCTTATTGTTGACGATGTAGGATATATCTCATTCACTATTTTTGAGAATTCTAACAATAGTTTCCTTTGCCATTTTTACTAGTCTAATGACTAAATAGGTAGCATTTAGTGCATATATATAGTTAAGCTCATATTCCACTTGGATTATGCAATGTTGGCCATCAGCGGTCCAAATTAAAATAGTATCTAGGTAATTAGTATTAATATCAACATTGACCAAGACTCGAGCATAACTAGTGTGTTTTCGTGTTGCAGTTATGCTGTCTGTTCCAATGGCACTACTAATTCTTTCTAATGCTTCAGGGTCCTAGTGTTCGAGCCTCGGGTTCTTTAACTTTATCCACATTGGCATTTGATGAAGATCTTTAGTACTCAATTCCATTCCAACTGTCCATTTACGTGTAATGATATAACGGGACTCATAAGTATATGGTCCATTGTCAATAATAGTTTGTAAGCCTTGAGAAGTTGAAAAATTATAAAATGGCTAGAATGTACTTCTATTTCGTATTCAGATTCGGGCCTCCATATTTTATCTGTAACCATAAATTGAACATACAAGTGAATTCTGCCATTTAAGTTGAGAATGTTGTAAAATTTCATTTGGCAAGAAAACAAACTCTTTGTCATCCTCCTTCAATGGTGTGTAATGATGATCCAGTTTTATGGTATATGTGCTTGATTCTTCCATTGCCGCCTGTTTGTACGTTCTTGTGTTTATTGTGCTATTTTTGTTTCTTATCGGAGGATCATCGCAGTGAGATTTCTTGCCTGAATCGGTAGTCGCCTTTGATCACCATCAATAACCGCTTCCGCCATTTCGTATATATATAATGATTAAGCCAAAAAAAATCCTACTGATTGAAATCTTATGTCCATATTATATTAGACTTCTCTAATTTATTTACAAATACGTACGTGTGTGTGTATGCATGTACGTACGTGTGTATAGGTTCATCCCAAATAATAAAAATTGATTGAGTATGTGCGTGCGTGTGTGTGTATGTATGTATGTATATGTATGTGTGCGTGTGTGTGTATATATAGGTTTAGAATGGAGTAGCTCTTCCCATTCTGCTCCAAAGGCTGTTTAGGTACATGTCATTCACTACACCAGGGAAGTCCTTTTGTAGCGTTGAAAAAATGCTGCCAAAACCTTTAGTAGCGTTTCGATAAATGCTACGATACGACATGCAACTAAAAGTCGCAAACTTTTGATAGTGTTATAGAAAACAGTACCAAAACTTGACATATTTGTAGGGTTTAAGAAACGCTACAAAAAGTTTCATACTTTTAATAGCATGTCGTATCATAATGTTTACAAAAGCGCTGCTAAAAATTTTAGTAGCATTTTTTTTCAACGCTTCAAAAGTCTTATCACATAGGTTCACATTTATTTTAGTAGCATTTTTACAATGCTACTAAGAGTTATTAGCTGTTTTCTAGCGTACTGTACATGCTACTATTTCATCTTAATGGTTAGTACCCTTTCCAGCCATCGCTCACATAATAGTCTTGTTACAACCAGAAATCAATTACATATTCGTCATATTCAAACAATCAATCATATAATCATCATATTCAAACAATTACAAAAACACATTAATCACATAATCAAATATAATATCCATGACCATTTCGAGAATAATTTTTCGACAAACCGAGCAAATTCACATAAAATCCATAACCATTCATAAATAAGTTTACACAACAAGTACTAACAAAATGTTATAGTATATATAACAACTAAAGACATGTTCATTATTTTATTACCCACATTTTTTTGTTATAGCTAGTCTTGGCTTCTAAAAAGCTAATTACCTGTAGACAAGTTTAACAATCAACAAATAATTATGAAACCGTTTCATGTTTAAAGTATATCAAACATACTTAGTTGAACTTTTCTTAAATTTAAATAATTTTAATAAAACTTAGTTGAACTTTTATAAAACTTGGTTAATTTTTCTAATAAACTTATTTAATTTTGAAAACTTATTTAGTTAATTCTAATAAAACTTATTTAATTTGTATAAATTTATCTAATTTTTGTAAACGTAGTTAAATTATATAACTCTTAGTTAATTTTTAAAATTTGGTTAATTTTTATAAAAACTAGTTAAATGTTATAAAATAAAATAAAAATAGAAGGCATTAGAGAGAAGACATTTTATTATTCACGTCAGGTCTCTTTATAATACAAATGAGCTCTATATTTATAGGCTTCAAATCTAATGGAAATTACAATATTGTCCTGACCATTTAGCATATTCACCCATATTATTTAAATAGATTATTACACTCCCCCGTGAATATGCATTTGATAATAATAACTGCCTCATTAAATGCTTATGGCATTATGAGGGTTGATACTTCTGGATCAATATAAAGCCTCATTAAAACCTTGCTAACAAAAACCCAGTGGGAAAAATATTAGTGGAGGAAAAGGAGTACATTATAGCGTACTTTTGAATGCTCCCCTTGATTTATAATGCATTATTCAGTTAGTTTGTGAATGCATCCGATGCATACCAATTTTATACATCATGTTCTGAAATGTTAATTTTGGAAGTGCTTTTGTGAACAGATTAGCTGGATTTTCTTGAGACTGGATTTGTTTCACCTCTATTTTGTTGTCCTTTTGTAGTTCGTGTGTGAAGAAAAACATAGAAATGTGTTTCGTCCTATCACCCTTGATGTAACTTGCCTGAATCTAAGCTATGCAAGCTGCATTGTCTTCATAAATAATAGTTGATCCTTCTGTAGTTGAAGGGAGCTGACGTGTATTTCTGAATATGCTCAATTAATGATCTTAACCAAATACATTCTCGGCTTGCTTCATGTAGTGCTAGTATTTCAGATTGATTTGATGATGTTGCTACCAACGTTTGCTTTGTAGATCGCCATGAAAAAGCTGCATTACTGTTACTAAACGCATATCCAGTTTGTGATCTTGCTTTATGCGGGTCGAAAAGATAACCTGCATCAGCAAAGCCAACTAGATTTGGGTTATTACCTATGTTAGAATAAAATAAGCCTAAATTTATTGTTCCGCGAAGATATCTCATGATATGTTTTATAACATTCTAGTGTTATTTTGTTGATGCTGAACTGTATCTTTCTAGAAGATTTACCGAGAATGCAACATCTAGTCTCGTGCATTAGGCTAAATATAATAATGCACCAATGACACTGAGATATGGTACTTGTGGAACAAGCACATTTTCATCATCTTCTTTTGGATGATAAGGGTCCTTTTTAATAACCAAAGATCTGACGACCAAAAGCGTACTAAGTGGACATGCTTTATCCATTTGAAAACACTTTAGAATTTTCTCAATATAGTTTGATTAATGAATCAGTATGTCATTAGTATTATGCTCGATTTGTAGACCGAGACAATATTTAGTTTTGCCAAGATCTTTCATTTCAAATTCTTTCTTTAAGTAATTATTGTTTCGTCAAACTCTTCTGGAGTTCCAATTAAATTTATATCATCAACATAAACTGCTAAAATAGCAAATCCCTTTATCGATTTCTTTATAAAGACACAAGTACAAATGAGATTATTTTTATATCCGGCTTCTACCAAATATTCACTAAGACGATTATACTACATTCTTCCAAATTGTTTCAAACCATATAGTGATCGTCTCAATTTTATTGAGTACATCGACTTTGATTTTTTTTCCAGGCAACCTATATCCATCTGGGATTTTCATGTAAATACTTGCATCTAATTCACCGTAAAGATAAGCTGTCACAACATCGGTTAATCTTATATCTTGTTTTTCAGAAACTATAAGGCATATCAAGTATCGAAATGTTATGACATCCATAATAGGAGAATATGTTTCTTTAAAACCAAAACCCGGTCTCTGTAGAAAACCTTGTGCGACAAGTCGTGTCTTGTATCTCACAACTTCATTTTTATCATTTCGTTTTCCGACGAATACCCATTTATAACCTACTGGTTTAACATTTTCTAGTGTTTTCTCTATTGATTTAAACACACTGTGTTTTTGAAGTGAATCTATCTCAACTTGGATAGCATCTTTCCATTTTGGCCAATCGTGTCGTTTTCGACATTCATTTATGCTAGTTGGTTCATTATCATTATTCTCATTATAGTCACGACTTTCATTTAATTCGGTAGTTACTGTGAATGAGAATACACCATCAATTATTATTTTACTTCGATCCTACATTTCTCCATACTTTGCATAAAATATTGAGATCTCATTATTGTTAGATACCATTTTATTTTTGGAAGCTTCTATTATTTCTTCTGGGATAATAATTTCTTCGGCATTTTTAGGAGAATTGGGATTTTCATTTAAGTCATCTTTTAGATCATTTATAACCTCTTCTAAAGGTTTATCAATTGATGATTTTTTGTTAGACTTTCTTTTTCTAGGTGTCAAGTCTTTTGAACAAATTGGTCTTCCACATTTTTGTCTTGCTTTAGATTCATTTGCTACTTTTGGTTCTTTTGGAATTTTAATTCTAGCTGGTGCATTTACTGCTGGAATGTGAGATTTAGTTATTTTTGCAACATCAGTGAATGCATTAGGCATTTGATTTACGATATTCTGAAGATGCAAAATTCTTTGTACCTCATATTGGCATTGTTTGGTACGTGGATCTAAATGGGATATAGATGGATTATTCCATGATATTTCATGCCGTTCTACTGGAACGGTCTTTCCTTCCCTAACGACGGGAAGATTGTCTCATCAAATTTACAGTTTGAAAATCTTACAGTGAAGACATCACTCGTGAGAGGTTTAATTATCGATGGTGAATCAAATCCCACATAAATTCCTTACTATGTTAAGGACCCATTTTAGTACAAAGTGGGGGACTAATTGGCACATGCACAGCACAACCAAATTTTCGTAAATGTGAAATATTTGGTTGGGATCCTATTAAAAGCTATGATGGTGAAAATTATGACAAGCTGTTGGTCTATTTTTAATCAATTTTGATGCATGTAGAATTGCATGTCCCCAAGCTGAAAAAATATTTAGTTTTGCCAAGATCTTTCATTTCAAATTCTTTCTTTAAGTAATTATTGTTTCGTCAAACTCTTCTGGAGTTCCAATTAAATTTATATCATCAACATAAACTGCTAAAATAGCAAATCCCTTTATCGATTTCTTTATAAAGACACAAGTACAAATGAGATTATTTTTATATCCGGCTTCTACTAAATATTCACTAAGACGATTATACTACATTCTTCCAAATTGTTTCAAACCATATAGTGATCGTCTCAATTTTAATGAGTACATCGACTTTGATTTTTTTCCAGGCAACTTATATCCATCTGGGATTTTCATGTAAATACTTGCATCTAATTCACCGTAAAGATAAGCTGTCACACCATCGATTAATCTTATATCTTGTTTTTCAGAAACTATAATGCATATCAAGTCTCTGTAGAAACTATAAGGCATATCAACCATAATAGGAGAATATGTTTCTTTAAAACCAAAACACGGTCTCTGTAGAAAACCTTGTGCGACAAGTCGTGTCTTGTATCTCACAACTTCATTTTTATCATTTCGTTTTCCGACGAATACCCATTTATAACCTACTGGTTTAACATTTTCTAGTGTTTTCTTTATTGATTTAAACACACTGTGTTTTTGAAGTGAATCTATCTCAACTTGGATAGCATCTTTCCATTTTGGCCAATCGTGTCTTTTTCGACATTCATTTATGCTAGTTGGTTCATTATCATTATTCTCATTATAGTCATGACTTTCATTTAATTCGGTAGTTACTGTGAATGAGAATACACCATCAATTATTATTTTACTTCGATCCTACATTTCTCCATACTTTGCATAAAATATTGAGATCTCATTATTGTTAGATACCATTTTATTTTTGGAAGCTTCTATTATTTCTTCTGGGATAATAATTTCTTCGGCATTTTTAGGAGAATTGGGATTTTCATTTAAGTCATCTTTTAGATCATTTATAACCTCTTCTAAAGGTTTATCAATTGATGATTTTTTGTTAGACTTTCTTTTTCTAGGTGTCAAGTCTTTTGAACAAATTGGTCTTCCACATTTTTGTCTTGCTTTAGATTCATTTGCTACTTTTGATTCTTTTGGAATTTCAATTCTAGCTGGTGCATTTACTGCTGGAATGTGAGATTTAGTTATTTTTGCAACATCAGTGAAGGCATTAGGCATTTGATTTACGATATTCTGAAGATGCAAAATTCTTTGTACCTCATACTGGCATTGTTTGGTACGTGGATCTAAATGAGACATAAATGGATTATTCCATGATATTTCATGCCGTTCTACTGGAACGGTCTTTCCTTCCCTAAAGGCGGGAAGATTGTCTCATCAAATTTACAGTTTGAAAATCTTACAGTGAAGACATCACTTGTGAGAGGTTTAATTATCTATGGTGAATCAAATCCCACATAAATTCCTTACTATGTTAAGGACCCATTTTAGTACAAAGTGGGGGACTAATTGGCACATGCACAGCGCAACCAAATTTTCGTAAATGTGAAATATTTGGTTGGGATCCTATTAGAAGCTATGATGGTGAAAATTATGACAAGCTGTTGGTCTATTTTTAATCAATTTTGATGCATGTAGAATTGCATGTCCCCAAGCTGAAACATGTAGCTTTGATTGCATAAGCAACGGTCTTGTAAAAAGTTTCAACGCTTGATTAATGATTCTGCCAGACCATTTTGTGTATGAACATAAGCTACTGGATGTTTAAATTCAATTCCTAATAATAGACAGTAATCATCAAATACTTGAGAAGTAAACTCTCCTGCATTATCTAGTCGAATTGATTTAATATGATACTCAGAGAATTGTGCTCTTAATTTGATTATTTGAGCAAGTAATTTGGAAAATGCCATTTTTCTTGTAGAAAGCAAACATACATGTGACCAACGAGTTGATGCATCAATTAATACCATAAAATACTTAAATGGTCCACGTTTTGGATGGATTCGGCCACATATATCACCTTGAATTCTTTGTAGAAATGTTGGAGATTCAGAAGTGATTTTACCATATGAAGGTCGAGCGATTAATTTTCCTTGTGCACATAGTGCACATAAGTAATCACTTGGTAAATTCAATTGGTTTGATAAATCATGCCCATTTGATTTTTTTTCCGATTTTACGCATCATGGTTGATCCAGGATAACCCAAACGATCATGCCAAAGAGTCAATGTCTTTGTATTTGTGAGCTTCTGGCTCATGTTTATAGAATGAGATTCAACTATGCCAATTTTCGTGAAATATAATCCAGTCGAATTGTTCCAAATTTTTCTAAAATAAGCTTCTGGCTTTCAATTTTAAAAATAATACAAGGATATTCTTTATTATTTTCATTTATATTTTCAATATGATAACCATTCATTCTTATATCCTTAAAGCTTAGCAGATTTCTTTTAGAATACCTTGAGTATAATGCATTTTGAATGAAGATTTGTGTACCATTTGTTAATACTATATGGGCTCTTTCGAACTCTTCAATTATATTAGTAGATCCAGCTATGGTGAAAATTTTAGCTGAAATCTTTTCAGATAATTCAAAGAAAAACTTCTGGTTTTTCAAAATCATATGAGTAGTTGCACTGTCTGGTAGGCATATATCATCATTCAAGTATTGATGGTCTGTACCTTAAGAATTAAAGACGATACAGTTAGTCAATTATTGAAATAATTCTGAACTTAAATAAATAAACAAGGCAAACTATCAATCAAATCAATATCCGTCAGTACACATTATTTCAACTAGTTCTAGAAAACAAAACAAACAAAAATCAAATTCAAACTAACTAAAATAAAATGAAAAAACCAAACAACAAGCTTCAGGCTACTTCTAGTTAATCAGATCGGTCATATCATTAATCATCGCAATGAGATTTTCATCATTTATTAAAATTTCCATCATCGTCTTCGAAGAAATCATCTAACTTCAAGTTAGTGTTATCAAACAATCCTTCAGTGTTATTCGTTTCAATATGCTTCGAACGTTGGTATTCTTCAACTGTTTTCTCTGATGATCTACATGTACGCGACCAATGACCAGAGCGTCTACATCTGTAACAGACTTCCTCATAACGCCTTTTATTTTTTGAAGTAAAATCATTAGTCTTTTCAGGCTCATTTTCCTTTTGTTGCTTTTTAAAGTTGGTAGTTTTGTTGCCTTTAAAACCACCATAACCACTTCTGCTGGAGTAATCTCGACCTGTACCTCTACCGGAGTGAGCAAAATTAGCATTTACTTCTGGTAACGTAGCCGAATCAGTTGGTCTTGAGAAGTGATTTTTAATAAGCAATTCATTGTTTTGCTTGAAAATCAATAAACATTCTATGAGTTCAGAATATTTTTTAAAATGATGCTCTCGATATTGCTGCTGTAGGAGTACGTTCAAGGTATGAAACATTGAAAATGTCTTTTCAAGCATTTGTGCATCATCTACCTTTTCTCCACATAATTTCAGTTTAGAAGTACTTCTAAACATAGAAGAATTATATTCTCTTATAGATTTGAAGTCTTGAAACCTTAGGTTCAACCTTCTTGCCTAGTATTTGGAAGTATGACCATCTTCCGGTGGTCATAACGCTCCTTCAGGGAGTTCCATAAGTGGAAGGATCCATTTCCGTTAAATATTTTGTTTTTAGATCATCGTGGATGCGACGTCATAAAAATATCAAAGCCTTTGCTTTGTCCTAATGGGACATATTATTTCCATTTTTAATTGCATTTTCTAAGCATTGAGATTGCAAGTGAATTTCAGCATCCAGTATCCGTAACAAATAGTTGTCTCCAGATATGTCCAACACTTTGAGTTCAAGCTTAACTATGTTTGTCATGTTATGAACTGAGTCTCCTACCAAAGTTTAAAATAATAAATAAATAAATAAAGGCTGTAGTGCATATATAATAAAATGGGAATTAAATGGAAATCAGTAGAAAGTATTCTATAAGACTGATGCCATACCAAATAAATAATGTCCGCACCAACGAAAGCAACTCTAAGAAAAGAGAAACATTGATACATACGTTTCCAACAAATAAGTTATATCCTAGAAAAAAATTATTTAAAAAAATGATAGCTACACTATTATAAAATTATCATACACGAAGGTCAGCAACTGCAAAAACAACAAAAATAACTAAAACTAAGTTTATACAAATTAACTAAGTCAGCTAAGTTTTATAAAAAAAAATAAGCTTATAAAAATTGATTAAGTTTATAACAACAACAACAACAATAATAAATTAACTAAGCTTATAATAATAAAAAAAAATTAAGCTTATGAAAAATTTATAAATTTGATATAATTTATAAAAATTAACCAAGTTAATAAAATTTAGGTTTGAGATAATTTATAAGTAAGTTAATTAAAATATAAGTCATAATAATTATGTTTTACTAATTGAGATAATTTATAAGGTTGAGTTAATATAAATAAATTTATAAATAAGTTAACCGAGCTTTATATAAATTTAATATTATAATATATTTAAATAATATGGGTGAATATGCTAAATGATCCAGGATGGTATTGTAATTTCCATTAGATTTGGAGTCTATAAAATAGAGCTTGTTTGTATTATAAAGAGACCCGATGTGAATAATAAAATGCCTTCTCTCTAATGCCTTCTATTTTTTTTATAACACATTATAAGCACGATACACTATATTATAATAATATATTAGATTGGTAGTTCTATTTTTTTAGTTGCTTCATTGTTCACTAACGGCATGCCTCTCTACTTCTGATTTTTTTTAAAATTTAATAAATATCTTTCTGTTACCTATTCTTATGCCAGCCTATTTTTTAGGCAATACAAAGTCTTCCGCTGCTCACGGATTCGTCATTGTAAAAATAGTACGCTTTATACATTTATAAGTAGAAACAACACGATACAATGCTTATACTCCAGACTTATATTCCTTTTCTTTTTTGGATCTAGAATTTATCTAAAGCTTTCTATATATTTTCAAATCTAAAGGTACTTCAATGAATTTGTTTATTATTTATTCATTCTATCATCTAGCCATGGTTCATAAGTACATATTGCTATCAATATAGTAAACCAATTATGGTTATGTATCATATTTGACCATCAATTCCATGCACTTTCATCTTCTATGTTCAATCTTGCCATGTACTGCTGATCAACTCTTTATATAATTTTCTCTATGTCATTTATTTTTTTTATTTTTTCCATGGCTATGGTTTTTTGCATGCAAGTTTTAATGGTTCTATAACTTTCCTTTGTTAATCTTCTATGGATGAAACCCAATACCTGCATGCAGCTCCTTACTTCAACATATTAAGTTTTGTCTCCATGAAAATATTATCACTCCAGACCATTTTTGTTAAATCCTAGGATGATTGAATTTGGATTTGAATGTGTGTCTATACTTACGATTTTGTTTCCCAAGTCTCATAAAAGCATTAATTACTTATGAACATTTAAAAAATGAATCTGTTATATTTTTCGCTTTATACTTTTACTCCAAATAGAATATTTATCAACGTTGACCATAATCCTGGCTTGCATTGTAGTACACTCTAGATAGACATTTTGTAAGTACAATTATTAACAGTTCACCGCTTGCAATTTACACATGGAAGTTACTTGAGTTTCCAAACAGGGACGTACCCAGCGAATGAATTCAATTGAAACCGATTTTTTTGGAATCTGCCGTCTGTTTCTATTTTTTATTTTTACATTATCATCATCATCATCATCAAACTATAGTTGTTTATTATTATTATAAACTTAGTTAATTTTTATCAAGCTTAGTTTATTCTTATTAATATTATAAACTTGTTAATTTTTGTAATGCTTAGTTAATTTTTATAAATGTATTTAATTTTTATAAACTTAGTTGATTTATTCAAATTATTGTTTATTATTATTAAATTTATAAATTATCTCAATTGCTAAAACTTAAAATGTTATAACTTATATTTTAATTAACTTAAACTTATAAATTATGTCAAACTTGAACTCTATTATCTTAGTTAATTTTTATACATTATCTCAAACTTATAATTTTTTCATGAATTTAGTTAATTTACTATCATTATTGCTATTATTATTATAAACTTAGTTAATTTTTATAAACTTATTTCATTTTTATAAAACTTAGTTAACTTAGTTAATTTTTATAAACATGGTTATTTAATCATGACGACTGCTTCTTCTCCAAGTCCCTTTCCATGGCTACACTAACACTTAAAAATTATTTCTTATTGTGACGAAAGAATAAAAATTATGCAACTTTTGACTATCATTAAGTATCCAGATGCAAAATGAGAATGCCAAGCAAATTTGCAAGATTTAACATTAACCTAGCACATATCTAATTTTTTTTGGATAAATAGTTAAATATATATTCAGAATAATTTACACTAGTTGCTTTGAAAGATAAGTTAATCATTATCTATAGTTTTGAACCCAGGAGTAAGCCAAAGAAGTTGTTTATTTAGGACTCAGAACAATATTTAATCATTGCCTTATCTATAAATATGATTTCTAATTTGATTATTTATTTATATTCTAACATTTCATTGTAATGTTCCAAAATTAACTATGTACTTAGAATCTGTTACATGTTTATAATGTTAACTTTTAAATCGTATAATCATATTCAGCATTCGCTAAGAAGAAAATGTCTGTGTTGGTTCATGTATTGGCAACAAATAATAAGCATTCATCATGTAAAAAAATTTTGTAGAAGAAAATGTACTTCCACAGAAAGGTTAAAAACTGATACCTTTTTTGTTCAGTAATCATGATCTCAATCTCTACTATACGTTGTTTGGATAATTCATATATATGTTCACACACCAACCATAGCTGCAAAAGAAAGAAAAATGTCAGTTTTAGAAAATACATCACTTTGTGGACATATCATAGTAATCACCTTTTGTTCACTCACATTATTGGATCAATATAAATTGTTACCATTCTGATTCTAAGGGTTGTAAGTTTGTTGTGCATGATATGTGAAGACATAATCATGCAGATTTACGCCAATAGTCGTTGAAATCTGATATAATTTTCATTGCATTCCAAGGATGAAATCTCTTGCACTTGAACATCCTAAAAACAATATGCAATATTGTAACAGTATTTGCACTAGCGCTTCTTGGCATTAGAATTTTATAATTGTAGACACCGACATTTCATCCGAAAAATAACACAAATAATCAATAATTTTTGTAATTTTCCAATGTTGCGCAATTATGAGAGGAGCGAAGATTCGTTTGATGTCTATGGAAAACTTTGGTGTCATAAAAGTTTTACCAGGACACACTGATAAGAGATGAGATACCTGAAAGATTGAGATGGAAATGTTATCCTATATATTTTAATATCAGGATATTTTGATTTAGTCTCACCTGCATCGATAAATGGGTTTGAAGCTTGTGGACTACCCAATGACTTTAGACCAGGAAGCATACCCACTTCTTCAAATCATGCTGTAGAATAAAATAAAACATAAACTTCTTCAATTCAAGTAGCGACAATCAAAATATGGATTCTTATTGAAGCTTTATAAATTATAAATGAATTTGCTGAATTCAGCTTGTAATTTAAGGCAACATATCATGTGAACTTTTAACTACATGAAAGACAAACCTCTTAGGTACTGATTGATCTTTAAAATTTCCATCTCTGCACAGGCAAGTTGAAGTTCATATTTCAACGAAACTATGCAAATCTGTGGACAACCATAGCTATCAGGAAAAGAAAACTTGTTTAAAATTGCAACTATTTCCGCATAACATATATATATATACTGTAATTTGGAAGGGGGCTTCAAGCATTAAGGGTTGTGGCACTGTACTGATCACTAAAGGATGAGGTACTACATTAATTGGTAAGGGCGCTGGAGCCTCCAGAATGTACGTGATTGATTGTTGACCCCTATTGCTTTCATCCCCTTGATTAAGTTGATAATTTACATTCCAGCCTGATGGTACCATTTGTTCATTAAAACAAATCTGATAAAAGGAAGTTCCGCAAAAATGAAGACTATGTTATTTCTCAGTTGAAAAGAAACATACAAAGAACTACTATTTAAAAGGAAAAACACACCCGTTATTTTACACTACTTTCTCCTAAAGAAACTAAAAACAGACATAATAAGATGCTAAATTATTGGATCTAAGTATAGACCAGATCAGCACATGCCAAAATATACGTCTGCACTAAATTGTAACACTCCCCCTTAGTGCAGACATCCGATCAACAACACCAAGTCTTTTGCGAAACCTTTCGAATTTAGATTGTGAGAGAGCTTTGGTAAATATATCGGCAAGCTGCTTCTCACTTTCAACCTTACATAGCTCAATTTCTTTACTCAACACTTTTTCCCGAACAAAATGATAGTGAATCTCTATATGTTTCGTACGTGCATGAAATACCGGGTTTTCAGCAAGTTTGATTGCACTTTCATTATCACAGAAAACTGGTACAGGAATATTGCAATCCATGTTTACATCTTGAATAAGCCTGGTAAGCCAGATACATTCCTGCGTTGCTAATGTTGCTGCGACATATTCAGCTTCTGCACTTGATAAAGCCACTGTGCTCTGTTTCCTGCTGCACCAAGATATGACTGCTGAGCCGATACTGAAACAATAACCAGAGGTGGAGCGCCTGTCATTGATATCTCCGGCCCAATCGGCATCAACATAACCTTGTAGTGAGCACCTTTTGTTTGGCTGAAAGTATAAACCATGACTCAAAGTTCCTTTCACATACCTGAAAACTCGTTTTGCAGCAGCCATATGATCAACACATGGTTGGCTCATAAATTGCGATAATTTTCCCACTGAAAATGTAATATCTGGATGAGTGATCGTTAAATATAATAGACAACCAATCATTTTACGGTACTCAGTCGGATCACCAAGGGGCTTTCCACCATCCTTGCTCAGCTTGAGGCTTGAACCCATTGGAGTAGTTGTAGAGTTTGAGTTCTCCATTCCAAAGCTTTGCAAGATCCTTGCAGCATACCCCTTTTGTGAAAGAAAATAGCCACCTGAACATTCCAGTTCTAAACCAAGGAAATAATGAGCTTCACCGAGAGTCTTCATTTCAAAACGAATTGATAAATCATCTTCGAGGCGCATGATTTCATGTGTATCATCGCCGGTGATTATCATATCATCCACATACAAAAGAATCACAGTATACGTTGAATCTTTTACCTTAACAAAAAAACTAGGATCTGAACATGAAGGATGAAAGCCACAAAATGTGAAGTATTCAACTATCTTTCTGTACCAAGCCCGAGGCGCTTGTTTGAGGCCATAGAGTGCCTTCTTCAATCGACAAACATAATGAGGAAACTTCTCGGAAATGAACCCTTGTGGTTGCTCCATATATACATCATGGTCTAACTCTCCATGAAGGAAAGCATTTTTCACGTCAAATTGCCAAAGAGTCCAACCTCTGATAGCAGGCAAGGAGATGATGGTGCGGACAGTTACCATTTTGGCGACTGGACTAAAGGTCTCGTCGTAATCTTTACCATATTGTTGAGAAAAACCGCGAGCAACTAAACGAGCTTTGTGCCTTGCAATAGTCCCATCCGCTGCCTTCTTTAACTTATAAACCCACTACACGTAACAAGGTCAGCTTCTTTTGGTTTAGGTACTAGATCCCAGGTAGAGTTGTTTTCCAGGGCTGTGATCTCATCTCTCATTGCATCTTCCCAATCAGACTTGCCTTGAGCTTCATAATAAGAGGTAGGCACATTTTCGGAAGTATCCGCCATCATAAAACAGGAGATAATACTGCACTGATTTAATTCCACTTCATAATCATTTAAATGACTAGGCAACTTTCTTTGTCTTGATGTCCTTCGCACTGTGGCTTCGCCTTGTAAGGAATCATTTTGAGAAAATTCTAAGCTCCCCCTATTTTTAGAGTCGTTGGTTTGAGTAGGAACTGACTCAATACTTGAGTCGATAAGGGGCACAATATTAGAATTTTGTCCTAGTGCAGAATTTAGATGTAAGGTGGAAACTTCATCAAATACAACATCGCGAGAAGTAACAACCTTCTTCTTATCGGGATCCATACACTTCCATCCCTTTCTGTGTGCATCATAACCAACAAACAAGCATTTCTTGGCTTTTGGATCAAGCTTAGTTCGATTATGCTTAGATACATGAACATAGCAGTAAGAACCAAAAACTCTAAAATAGCTAACATCAGGTTTTGTATTGTATAACATCTCAAAAGGAGATTTTGATGTACCTGGCCATGGAGGTAAACGGTTGATTACATGACAAGCGCATTGCATAGCTGCTGCCCACAACTCTCGAGGAAGGTTTTTATCGTGCAACCAAGATAGTGTTACTGCTGTAAGGTGTGCTAGTTTTCGCTCCGCAACCCCATTTTGTTGTGGAGTATTAGGACATGTTATTTGACGCCGTATGCCATGCTCTTCGCAAAACTTTGAGAAATCACGAGATATAAACTCGCCTCCATTATCAGTGCGCAAACACTTTATGGCTGATTTGAATTCTTTTTCTACCATCATCTTAAACTCCATAAAGTGGTTGAGAGCTGCACTTTTGTTCCTTAGAAAGTATATCCAACTATATCGAGAGTAATCATCCACGATAACCATCATATAATGAAAACCGCTATAACTTGGAGTTTTGGTTGGTCCCATAAGGTCAGAATGTACAAGCTGAAACATTTCGGAAGCACGGTTCATTGACTTTTGAAAAGGAAGACGGTGAGATTTACCGTATTGACAACCAGCACATACTGCACCTGAATGTACCATTTTGAATAGAGGAACACCTTTAAGCAGCCTGTTTGTTGATATTAATTGCAATAGCTGATAGCCAACGTGCCCGAGTCGAGCATGCCAAAGTGAGGCACTAGTGTTTTGACTTGTCTTTTCTACATAGGCCTCACTGACTGATAAGGTGTATAATGAGTTTTTCTCTGTTCCAGTAAATAGGACATCAGCATCAATGCTCCTTAAGTTACTAAGGATTTCAACCTTATTTGGGCTGAACAGTACATACCTTCCTGAGTTAGTGAACTGAGAAACAGAAGCAAGATTCTTCTTTAAACCGGGTACTTGATAAACTTCATCAAGAGTAAGACCTTCTCCATTTGAATTTGCAGCTTTAAATTGCCCTTCTTTCATTACTGGATGCAATGAATTATCTGCAGTCACAATCACTCGGTTCCTCAAATGAGGACGAACACCAGAAAGTAATGTAGCATCTCCCGTGGCATGATGTGAGCAGCCCGAATCAACAATCCAGTCCCTTCTATAATCAACGTCTCTACTAGCATCTGCATTTCCATCATTTTGATGCACAATAGAGGCAACGTTATCAGGTTTAGCGACTACCTCCACGGATAGACAATTGTCCCACTTCGGCTCTTCGGTTTCGGTTGCTTCATGTGTGACATTTGCGTCAGATGAGGTAATATTAACACGACAATATGGTTTAATATGCCCAGGTTTGCCACACCTCTTACAGACAACTTTTGCTCGACAGTTTTGCTTTATATGCCCCACCTTTCCGCATCGGTAACATGTTGGTTTAGAAGTGCTCGATTGCTCTCCCTCTGTCTTTTGCTGGTTACTGTTAGAGGAGTACTTATTAGCATTCCTTGACTTTGACTTGTTCTTGATAAAGAGTGCATCTTCAACATTTGAAAGAGACTTGCCACACATTTGTTTAACTAGTTCCTCCTGATTAGATAATAGATTCTCCAATTCAACGATCGATGGTTGTTTCGGCCATCCTTGAATAGAAGAAATAAAAGGCATGAACTCTTTTCTCAACCCACGAATTAAATAGCGCCGTAACCTTGCATCACTTAAGGGTTCGTCACTGTCCAATGTTGTTATTTCTGCACACACATTTTTGATTTTAAGAAAATAGTCAGAAATGGACATGTTACCTTGGGTTATGGAAGCCAGCTCATTTTCAAGGTATTGCAGTCGCATTGTATTTTTCTGGGTAAACAATCTTGCCAGTGTGTCCCAAATTTCTTTGGGAGAATCAAGCTCGCGAACATGATCAATATATTCTTTACTGATCGAAGTTCTGAGAGCAAACAGTGCCTTTCCACATTTTATCTTCCATTTGCGTCTTGCTTCAGCAAGCTGTGGAGTATCATCTGGAATAACATCATCACCGGAAACAATATCCCATAAGTCTTGTCCTTGAAGGTAAGCTTCCATGCACAATCGCCAATATTGGTAATTTGTGCCAACAAGCTTCTCGACCGTCATTTGAGAAACGCCGCTACCTCCGTTCATCTTGAACAATAACAAGACTCGATTTTTATTTTTATTTTCTTTTCAAACTGAGCAATAAGAACAAGCACTTGGTGAGAAACCTTGCTCTGATACCATAAAACAAATCTGATAAAAGGAAGTTCCGCAAAAATGAAGACTATGTTATTTCTCAGTTGAAAAGAAACATACAAAGAACTACTATTTAAAAGGAAAAACACACCCATTATTTTACACTACTTTCTCCTAAAGAAACTAAAAACAGACATAATAAGATGCTAAATTATTGGATCTAAGTATAGACCAGATCAGCACATGCCAAAATATATGTCTGCACTAAATTGTAACACACATACTACCGTTTGTTCATCACATATAGGTGTACCGTTTGTGTGGTCAAAATTATTCCAGCCTGGTGGTAAGGTTTGTTTATCACATACTTCCATTTGTTCCTCACATAGTCCATGTGACATCATTGTGCCTAGTTGAGAAAGAAACCCCTGGACACAAATTGTAATGTAGATGTTCAGAAAAGTTCCGTGCAGCTCAATTTTGCCACTTTGATTAATTTTAATGTTGTGAAATGCTAAATTTTCATTTATCTTCTCTATTGGCAACCCATACATGTCAAAAATAAACATTCTACTTCCTGAGCAAGAATAGGATCAGCGTTTTGGAATTCAAATATCATATGATGATATAAGCCATTGAGTCCATACATAGAAATCCTCGCTTGAAATCTCAGATCATCAGTAGAATATAGTCCACTGGCCACATTACAGACCTACAATCAAAGCTACCTAACAGGACTCGGTGAAACATGATCCGACCCATTCCACTTGGACCCGCTAAAGTACCCGCTTCACCTTCCATTCCATCAACCACCACCACATTGATAAAAACATCCACATCAACCGCAACTTCTGGTTCAATTACCACTGCCTTCCCTCTATCATTTCCATCCACATTTTCTTCCATATTGTTCCCATTATTAGCATTGCCATTGTTTCTAATTTGTAAGTATTTTTCTAGTGAACCGGTATCTCCTAGTAGTTCCCTAACCGATGTAATCATCTCTACACCATCCTTGACGACATTGCTGTTTCCCCCTACGTGAGTGGATTCATCACACAAATCAATGATTTCAAGGACGTTATTTCTATCACTTGCACCGACAATAATATCATCTCCTCTTATAACACTATTGTTGCTTCTTATGTTTTCTCCGTTACATCCAACGGTTTGTGTTGCATTATTGTTATTATCATTTGCATGATGATTTTCTACATTGTTGTCAATGTTGTTGTTGCTGCAACACTCATCAGTATTACTATCAGGTTCGAAAATGGCAGGATTGAGATACTCTAGGTAGGAAAGAACGTATTCGTCAATGGGTGGGGCATAGAAGTTAGAATAGTCCGAATTAACCAAAATAGGCAAAATAGGTGGAGGAGATTGAGGCATCGGAGGACTTGTGAACGGTAATGGTTCGGGTTCAATAGGATTTACATGTTGATGTATATTGAGATTGGGATCGTATGGTCCACTGTCGCTGCCCATTGAGAAATGCAGTTGAGGGAAAATGGAATGTCAGATGTAACGGGCAACGACTGGAGAGTTTTGGTAGACTGATCAAGTGCCCAACTGAGGAAGATGGTGATTGAGTTGAACACAGAAGAAAGGTAAGGGTGGATACGTATGGAAGTTTAACTCAACATGCCAACTGCTGCGTAATTTAACTCAACAGGCCAAGCTCCTTCACCAAACAATCAAATTCCTTTTCTAGTGCATACTAGCAGGCCATCTCAAGGCCCACTTCTACCTTCTCCTATGGCCAATCATATGACCAAATTGAATAAGAAATCTTCTCGCTCCAATCATTGATCCCCTACCGCCATGGATCTGCTTCCTCATGCTAGCCACATCCCAGCCCCGACAATTGACGTCACTCCTCCCTTATCACCATCAGCTTTTCAGTCTCTAACACTTTGATGTTTTACAAAATTACATGCAGCCTATTTCGGTTGAATTAACGTTTCCTTCGAGTGATGCTAGCCTAGAGGTCAACCATGTATTGTTCGCAAATTATCATAACTGTGCAGTATTCAAAGTTAATGTAGTCAGCTAAACCTATTAAAATTTTGATCATTCATCAGCCCTCTCTTTTTAATGTCATCCAGGACAAATAAAACCACTCAAGACAAAAACACATAAAGGTACTTAATAAAAACTAAGCCCATAACTGTCCAGAAATAGGATATAGCCGCAAAAGTGTCAAAACTATAGACCACATCCTTAATTGTCCAGAAATGGGATATAGCCACAGAAGTATCGGAACTATAGACAACATTCAGATTTAAGATTTATTAGTCCCAGCCCTGACATCTCTCAAATTTGAATCCTTGTACTGAGATGTTTATTAGGAATATATAGGTTGTTAGCTTGAATTTAATCACGGTAATAATGAGTATAGAATATGAATGGGAGTAACTAGAAATAACAAAATTTGCACCTAAAATATATAGCATATTTTTTGCATAGATATTAATACATTTAGATATGAACTGCGAATATAAATACTTCATGATTTGATTCTTGTTCAATAGTGCTAACATGTAATCATTCATCCAGCACAAATAAACTAACCATAGCTCAGAATTTCTCAAATAAAATATAAATACAAATATATAATAACCTGATAAAGATGGACTTACCACAATGTACACATAGTTGAAACTTCTGGATCTTTGGCTTGATGTTCTTTGCCACTTGATATTATTCACATTCACAAGTATCTCCTCATTAAATTTTCCACTTTCCTCAATTGAAAGTTAGTTAAATCTCTTCTTATCATGTTTGATACTTCTTTTCACTTCCACCTTATTTCAAGAAGCATATGAAATTCAATGTTAACATCAAAGTTATGGTATTCGTTAAGACAAATAAGCATAGGACTATTATGGTTGTTTATTCAAAGAGTTTTACTTAAATCTTTAAGCAATGCATTAGGGTGAAAGTAAAATATCATCTTAGGCTTGGAAGCATCAGTGATTAATGATTAAAGAAATGCAGAAGGTGCATGAAACAAATATATGATTTAATGATTTGCATCAATATTTCGTCTAGAACCATTAATTATTTACAGGGAGATAATAAAATGCCATCCGGCATGAAAGATAGAATTCAAAAAATAATAGAACATAGTTTGATTCAAACATTTACATCTAATATGAAAACTTTCGGGGTTTTCTTAACCTAACATGGACGAAATAAGCCGTTCTTATAATAATAGCTAAAATGACAATCAAGAACATAAAACGATGTATAAACCTATATATGACGTGGCATGAGAAAAGGACAATGCTCATGTACAATGTCATTCCTTGTTTATATGTTTTTAAACCATCTTATTTTACTTTCCTCGCTGACATTTACTACTGATTGGTTTACAAACTAACGCTGCCAAGGTTTGAAACTTTGTGTTGTAAATTATGTATACGAATCTTCTATTGGAAGCACACATAGAACCTCAACTTAATGTTGACTACATAAAGATAACCTTTTAGAGGTCAAGAAATCAGTAAAATCTCTAAGTATTATGGGTAAGCCAGTCTAACTTTCCCACATCCCAGTAACTAAAAAAAGAATAGCAATTTCAAAATCTTTGATTGAAGTAGACATACCTACAAGACGAAGTAGAAACATAGATCTATATAGGTGAAATTATTAAAGTACCAGTTAAGTATGATTGTTTTCCAGTAAAATGCATTCCCTGCAGTGTATTTTGTCACCCAAAATTAAAATGTAACTCAAATACTGCAGAACAGTGGGTGCCAAAAGAAAATATGGTGGACACTATAAGCACTGCTGATAAGCAAGCAGAAAAGAGTATCACATACAAATGACAACATGAGGAGTGTGCTATTCTACTTACACAAGCATAACTTACTGAAAATAAATTTAAGAGTCATACTTCAGTTAAAGAGAAACGAAAAGCACGGTTAAAACACAACATCAAATGAACAAGCAGCATTTTCACAAGCTACCACTTCTTGCTTGTTTGCGAAGAAAAAAATGGTATAAGGAAATGATACAGATATATCACAATAAGCAATAGTAATAAAAAATTGATATAAGGGGATGATACAGATATATCACAATAAGCAATAGTAATAAAAATTGGTATAAGTTTCTTTTGAATACTTAACTGAAGAGAATCCATAATTATTAAAGGATAAAAATAGAAACCATAATAAAAAATATTGCTCAATACATTAAAGAGCAAATTACCCACTCTGTTGATGAACCGCACATATAAAAGTATGTTGAAGACAATGAGGAATACATAAATGAGGTAAAACTCGAATAAACTCTAAAAATACCTCAAACAAAAATAGTAAAAACTAAACCGGCATCCCAACTAAAGTACGTACTAGGGGAAATAATGTACTATGGGAAATAAAATAAAAAAAATCAGTGGTTCAGCTTGTAATGTTAGGGGATTAAAACACTAATCTAACAATGGATTAAGTGGTAAAACTCATTTACAAGCATAAAAACATCTATTTTTGGTTTGCTTGGAAATAAACCATTAACTAGTAGAATAAATTTCTTTACTGATAAATTTCAAACTAATTGAAAATACACTTGCAATATGTATAACACTACAAAAGGTATGATAGTTGTTGCATGGGACTCAAAAATTTGGCATATAACTGTGATACATAAGAGCTTGCAACACATATAACTTTTTATTCATAGTATCATGGTGGACTTGAAATGTATATTACTTTTGTATATGCACTTGACCATTATTCTGATACAAAATAATTGTGGGTTAACATTAGAAATGAAAGTGAAAAGATAAAAATTGGCTTCTAAATGGTGATTTTATTCATACTCGATGTTAAAAAGACAGGATTTATTATCCCTTTAAAATATTTAAGGGGACATACAAATTGTATTATGAGTTGGGGACTTGCAGAAGCTCAATATAAGAATAATAATTTACTTGAAGGGATGGGTTAGCCACCTGTACTGACAAAGTATTGGTCAAACATGTTTTACTTGCAACTTTCCAAAAGTCTACAGCAATGGCTTTAACATTTGTTTTAAGCGATCACAATCCTGCATACATCAAAATTCACAATAAGCAAACTATCAAAAATCAAAAGTTTAATGGCGACAAAAAGGAGACATGAATTCAAAATTTCTTTTTGCAAATATTACGAGAAGTTCCAAAAATAATATTCAAGCTTGGTTGAACGCCAAAGCATATAGAGCAGAAAGTTATTGAATATTGCACGAACCTTTATAATTTTGACAACATACAACAACAAATAAACTACAGGAAGCTGATAATTGATATATGATGAGAGCAATTATCTAAAGAGGCAATCGTAGGGTTTTAGATAAGTGTTGATAGTGGAGGAAGTGTAGATAGGAAATTAGCAAATACTTGTGAAAGTAGTGACAAGGTAAAAGCGTAGACGAGGTAGAAGAGGGAGGAGGAGAAGGAGGTAGTGGTGGACGTGGATACATATGAGAACTAGGGTTATGGAAGGAGTGAGAAGAGGGAAACGAAAAACGAATATTATGGAAACTAAAAAGTGCGGAAACTAAGAAATAAAGGGCCGCAGTTTGCTAAGATTAAATTCATTTTTGGAATCTTTACTTTTGGAGGAGAAATGTCAATAGATGCATTTCTACAACAAACGCTGCCATAAAGTGTAACTAATACCTACTTTTCTTGTAGTGATTTCCGTTTGTCTATAAGATTGATCCTGTATTGAAGCACGTCTTGGGCGGCCCTGTATACCACTCCTATGAAGTGCTCCTAGCTCTGCATAATGTTGTCTAGGTTACCCCCAGTGTGTGCTTGTGCAGACCTATTCCTGTAAACGTTTGACGAGTATAGTTAACTCCAGACCCCATCTACTAGTTTTCATGCCTTAGCTCATTATTCCAGTCTGGTCTTTGTTTTTTGATGTAGCCAATGTATTCTTCTCTGTTTTCCTGAAGCATGTAGCACCCGTTCTTTATAGCCTCCCCCTACTAAAATGGGCTCATGTCTGATTGAGTGTCATGATCTCGAGTTTATTCTATGTCTAGTCCCATTGTTATGAGAATAGCTTCTTTGAGTTTAAACACCATCTATTTCCTTTTTTTTGGTTCGTTGTGAGAACGGGTGTAACACGTGCCCCTCAAGTCCACGGCAGTTGTAGGTCGGGTAGACCTTTTGTCTTATACATCCGGTCTGTACTTCCACTAGTTCTGTCTAATTTGTCTTTTCGGTACTGGTAATAAGCCTTTTCAACTATACATGCATCTAATGCTCCAACACATGCATCATCGTCTTATTGGTTCATCTTTTGTTAGTTGTTTAATCTGCCTTTTCGTTTTTCTAGGTGGATTTCTATAAGTCTTTTATATTCATTATTTTTGCAGCAAATCTACACTTCATGGATTTCTTGATCATTTCAATCGGGTGGCTATAATTCAAACTCAGGTGCATATTTTCTTTCTTTATCTTTCCCAAATTTTCTTTTGTCTTCTTGCTAGTGAAGAATCACTATTGGATTAGTTTCCAAATTTAGGGGTAATTTCACATATTAAGAGTAGGATAAGTGATTTTAATTCTCACACGACCATTTATTGATATAACATCTAAGGTTTTGAAATGGATTCTTCTACTTCCTCATCTTTGCTTTCCCCTTTTGAAATTACTCGTCTTGAGGATGTCGTTGGCGTCCTTAGGCAATTCGGATTCTTTTGGTATGCACCTTGGGTTTTAGAATCTAATGAACGTATCGATGCTCCGTTGGAGGGTTACATCGCTTTTACTCCTTAGCATATTCAGTGTAGATTATTTCTTCTAATGCATTCAATAATCCATAAATGGCTTGCTACCTTAGGCGTTGCTCCGGTCCAACTTGTTCCTAATTTGTATAACTTTGCTTTGGCCACCTTTGTCCTTTATGCTGAAAATGGCATTAATCTTATTGGCAAGGAACTTCGATTCTTTTTAGGTTAAAAGAAGTCATGGAAATGGGAATAAGGGGTTATTTTATACTAAGGCTAGAGATTCGTTTCTGATAGGCGTCCCATTTGGACCAAAAATGGATCACGTTTTATTTCTTTATCCCAAATTACGATGGATTCCCTTCCTTTTCTCAACATTATTCCATCCATATTATTTCTTCAGAGGTGAATGAGCAATTGTATGGATCCCATATGCATCAGATTCAGAATTTTCCAATTGAGAAAAAGAACGACGCTGTTTTTTGAATCGAAGCGGAAAGATCATGGTTTACTACGTACTCACCATATGCTTTCTAGAAGTAGATTTAAGCCCACTCCTCCCTTGTTTGAAATTGGGGATATGAGTAGCTTATAACACATTTTAGAGTTGCCATACATGTGAGTTTAACTTCGTTATCTCTCTTTTTGTAGATAAAATGGATAAGGATGTTGTTGCCATAATTCATAAGTCTTTGGAGGTAGAGAGGGAGGAGAAGAAAAGGAAGGCTTCAAAGAGGCCGCTTGGAGGGTTCGATGATTCTTCTACTTTTTCAAGGAAATGGTTATTTCTCCCTTGTTCGAGGTTTCGTCCTCTTCTGATTGAGAGTTCCTGCTTCTCTAGTTCCTGCACCTTCTGGGATGATTGGCGTTTCTTCTAGGAGTGAATCTGCCCCCAGGGCAGGCGGTTTGGCGACATCTGAAGTTTCCAACTCTGCTTTGATGGACAAGGTTGGGAAGTCTTTACAAGGTCCTATTATTCTTTCTACCTTGGCTTTTGAGATGTCTTTCGCTTCCAGTTTGTCAAAGTTTGAGAAGCTCTAGTCTTATGTGAGTGATCACGTTTCCTTTTTCTTTTCTCTTTCGTTGGTTTGTGCCTCATCTTGTTTTGTATTTTCCACTCTTGTAGTCTATGACCTTGATGTTGAAGGTGTGTGAATCAGAGAGTGTGCAGGCCCTGTTTTAGAGTCGGGAAACTAAGCTCGAAGCCAATCATGCCTTGGCCAATACTGCACTGGTTTCTGTTAAAGTGACTAGCATGAATAGAATATGTAAAATGATAATTGGATGTAAGTATATTTAAAGGGTGGTATGAATAGAAAATGTAGAATGATAGCTATGTATAGCATAAGTATTTTCAAAGTGAACAAAAATGAATAGAATATATGTAAAATGATAATTTGACATAGCATAAATATTTTTTTAATATTGAATGTTAATTGCAAAGTCCACTGGCATGTTTACGATATGCAAAATTATAGTTTAACGTAGCATTTTAGTTATAAAGTCCACTAGCATGTTTAGGATATGCAAAATGATAGTTTAGTATAATATTTTACTTAGTAAGTCCACTACCATGTTAAAATGCATAAAATAATATTTTAATATAAGCATTTTAATTACAAAGTCCACCGACATGATTATAATATGCAAAATAATAGTTTAATATAGCATTTTAGTTATAAAGTCCAATATCATGTTTAAAATATGAAAAATGATATTTTAATATACCATTTTGGTTACAAAGACTACTAGCATGTTTAGTATATAGAAAATGGTAGTTTCACATAGAATTTCAGTTACGAACTCCACTATCATTTTTAAAATATGAAAAAAAGATATTTTAATTATAATTTTAATTGTAAAGTCCACTAGCATGTGTAGGATATGAAAAATGATAGTTTAATGTAGTATTTTAGTTATGAAATCCACTATCATGTTTAAATATGCAAAAAACTATTTCAATGTAGCATTTTAATTATAAAGTCCACTAGCATGTTTAGGATGTGCAAAATGATAGTATAATGTAGTATTTTAGTTATAAAGTCCACAAGCATATTTAAGATATGCAAAATAATAGTTTAATGTAGCGTTTTAATGACTAAGCAACTAGCATGTTTGGAATATACAAAATGGTAGTTAAGCATAGTGTTAAATTACTATACATGTGTTTAACTTTTAAACAATTATTTGTGTAGATATCCAAAACTACAACAAGAAAGAAGAGAAAGAGAACAAATCAAGAAAAGGAGCTTAATACAAATCACTATCGTTCTAGTCTAATGACCATGATAAAGATACTATACAAATATAAAAAAGGAAAGGATTTACTATTACTCAAGTAGAATTTCTTAAGGATACTACTTTCGAAAAATGTGTGTGTGCGTGTTTGTGTGTTATATGAAGGATTATTAACCATAAAAGAATGTAGAAAATCATCTACAACTATGGATGAAATAATTGATACATTTTCTGTTGAATACGAAACTTTCAAAATTGGTAATAAAAGTTTAAGAATTCCAAAATAAGATATATTTTTTTATCTTTAGTTGGAAAAAACATATTTTCATTACTAAAAATGTCTTTTCAACTATAACTGATAGCTGTAAATATTTTGTGCCTAGAAACTTTAGAAAAGTAGAACATATAACAAAAGAATGTACAATTACAAGAATAAAATATCTATTTGAAACTCAGGAATATCAAAATGAAACAGATTTGCCAAAATTAGTCATAACTCCTGTAACGATAAAATTTTTCTTTCCCAACCATTAAAGATATTTGCCTTGGGTTTATGTTCATTATATAATAGATGAATTTTTTTTTAATTAAAGTATCATGTCCATTATCAATTCAATGTTCTTTGCTGCGATCTTTGAAAGTGTTCAAGACAAAGTCTAAGCATATGTATGTACGTTCCACATTTCCAATGGTAAATCATGTTAGTGATATTTAAATTTACAAATAATAGTTTCATACAACATTTTTTCTTATGTTACTTTTTTCTTCATGCCAATAATATTTAAATATGCAAATGACAGTTGCATGTAGCATTTTTTTTTCTTATGTTAATTTTTTAAATTACAATTAATTTCTCACGTCAATGATATACAAATTTTCAAATGATTGTTGCATACAACATTTTTTTTCCCATGTTCAATTTATAATTTACAGCATTTTTCCAAGTCAATGGTTGTTAAATTTGCATATGGTACCTGCACATGACATTTTCCATGTATTAAGTTTTTACTTTAAAAAAATTTCATGTCAATGATATTTATATTTACAAACAATAGTTGCATATAGAATATTTATCATATGTCAATTTTTTACTTTACAATATTTTCTTTGCGAGCATGTGGATTTAATTAAGCCAAAAATTAGTAGGGATAAAATTTTGAAGGATAAATTATTTTAAAAAATTGGGCACAAGGACAAGCGCATTTTTTGTCTAAAGGACAAGCCTAAGACCATCCCTGGGTTAAAATACTCCTCTGCCTTTATGGTTCATTCCATTCGTCTTCCTTCTTCAATTTCAAATTCTCTCTCCTATTTGCTCTCAAAACTCCAATTCACAAAAAAATGGCGCCTTAAAATAGAAGTAAATCGTTATCTCTAAATTAATTGCAAACTTCAACACATGGTAAACAACCATCATAAATTCAACAACAACCACCGATTCATGAAATCAATGACCTAACTGTAGTGGAAGTTTAATAGTAAACTCCAAAATCGAGAAACCGAAATCATAGCTCCACTAGATATTCAACAGCAATCCACAATTTCAGAAAAGTAAAACTAGCTCAATGTGATCCAAAAACAGAGATGATGAAAACAAAAGATAGCAAGTTAAAATTACGAAACGACCAATTGAAGAAGCAGCACAACAGAATCGAGAAAAAGAACAAAGAGAAGAAATAAACAAAATATAGCAGACGAAAACCAATCAAAAATAACAGAAAACATTCCAAAAAAGGTCACTGATACTATAAAATCAAGTATAAAAAAGTTATATAGCTGTATTATAATAGTATTAAACTTATCTGATAGAAAAATGAAGAAAATTTGCAGCAAAAAACAGCTGCTGAGAAAGCAACTAAAGAACAGCTGCAAAAAAAAGAGCGACGAAAAAAAACCATTCAGAAGGAAATTCAAACAGAAACTTAAAATACAATTCAACAAGTAAATGACGCTACAAAATCATGAAAATACTAACAATATCATATTATTAAATGAATTCCAATAGTATCAAAAATGTTAAAAAGGAAAAAGCTCAAATAAAAAAGAGAAATAAATTGCAAATGAAGAATCCGAAGAGAAACATTCAATTCGGTAAAATTACAAACATTATCGCTTTATAACATGTTACATATTTCAAAAATGACACCTGTAGTTTGTTTGGTAGAAGATAAGGCTTTGTAGTTTTAAAAATAGTTTTCATCGTCATTTGAACTAATATATTGGAAAAGTGATGCCCACTATATGTTTGATTTAATTTGGTGCTTTGTAATTGAAGAAATTATTTTCACCAACATATATAATAAAACTGATACCAACATACTGCAAAATTAATACCCATTGTCTATTTGTGTGGAGCTAATGCCTTGTAATTTAGGAATTATTTTTCCAACTTATTTGTAGCAAAACTTGTTAAATTTGGGTGATACAAAATCACAAATAGAAGGAAATAAATATGTAAAAGAAAGAAAAGGTTTTGTTTCCCCTAATTAATAGGCATATTTGATTATGTTTATTTCTCTCTCTAATTGGCTAATCAATTTATTTTTTATCATCTAATATTAACTTGGGAATTAAGCAATTGACGTTATATAGAGTCCAGAAGAGAGAGGGTAAAATATGTGGAAATGTATTTGCTAATTCTCTCTTCTTCCGTCTTTGTTCTTCTCCTCCAACAATTTTAGCTATAGATATCAAGATTCGCTTTCTCAATTTGGTTATTGGTTCAATTTGTATGTTGTTTACTTTTATTTTATTCAATTAATTGTAAACAAATTTTAGTGAATCAATAAAGAGGGTGGTTAGGTGAAATCTTTTGTGTATTGATTTTTGATTTCATGTCCATTTATTTTCTATCCAAATTTATCTCTTTATTACTTGATGATAAAAGATCTATTGGGAAAAGCTTCGTAAAGTAAAGTTTTCATTACAGGTTGGTATCAGGGCAAGGTCATTGCAAAGCTTAGAGTAATTTTCGATTTGAAAAATTATTGAGATGTCGGATGTGATTTCTTTTTCAAAGATGACTAATTTGAGTGTAACAAACTGGGGTATTTGGTAGCCTAGGAAGGAAGATATTTGGTACCTCAATTATCTTCATGATCCGATTGATGGAGATGGGAAGAAGCACTCTAATGTCGAGGAGGAAAAATGAAAGAAGATGGATAGGAAGGCAATTGTGTTGATTCATCAGTATCTTGATCATTCAGTCTTCCATCATGTGGCTAGTTGTGAATCCGCGAAGGCTTTGTGGGACAAGTTGGTATCTTTGTATGAGTCAAAGAGTGCTACAAATAATTCTTTTCTTGTTCAAAAGTTGGTTCAGCTAGTATTAGATGCAGAGAAGTCTGTTGTAGAGCATTTGAACGAATTTCAAGATGTAATAAATCAATTATCAAATATGAATGTCAAATTTGACGATGAGTTACATGCTCTTTTATTGATAAGTTTGCTTTTAGAAAGTTGGGAAATTTTGGTTGTTCATTGAGTAATTCCAATGTCAATGGAACTATCTTAAAAACTGTTCGAAGTAGTCTTTTGAACGAGGAGCTTAGAAGAAAAGGGTCATGTGTGAAATTAGTTCAAGATGAGGCTATGGTAGCAAGGGACTCAAAGAAGGATACAAGTTCGAATAGAAAGTCGCTAATGGTAAAGGTATGTGAAAAAGTATCATTTGTTATTATTGTCATAAAAATGGTCATATGCACAATAGGTGTGAAGCGTATAAAAGGGATCACAAGAAGGCTATACATAGTGACAGTGATTGTGATACACGGGCAAGCATAGCTGAAGGTAGCGACAATGATACTTCTTGTTAGGCCTGTCAATAGGCAGGGTTCGGTCCGGGTATTATGAAACCAGGAACCGATTCCAATTACAATAATTAAAACCCAAGCCCGGCCCGAAACCGATGGGTATTTCAACCCAATATCCGAGCCAGACCCGTTGGGCTTTTCAAACCCGCTGGGTAATAACTATATACCTAACTCGGAATATTTATGTTAAAACCATATTTTAAACTACAGCTTTGGTAAAATTTCCATACAAATAATGTTAATATATAAATTGGACGGTGATGTAGTCAAGCTCATAACTAAGTATGCAAATACATCTACATGCAAACAAACAAAATGGTAAATAAATAACATACGCACTCATGTTTTGATACGACGAAAAACTAATAGTCGAGTCGGGCCCTAACAGGGCCAGGTTTTGATAAAACTATACCCGACCCGGATCGGGGCTGAGTCAGGCTTGGGTAGTAAGAGGCGAAACCCGTAACTGCATAAATAGGGCGGGTTTAGGCCGGGCTCGGTCGGAAACCCGTACCATTGACAGGCCTACTTATTGTGATGTCTTCATTATCGAAGAGAAGACTTGGAAGATGGACTCGGGAACCAGTTTTCACATTTATAGAGATGTTAATTATTTCTCTTCTTATGAGAAGAGTGTCGTCATGATTAGGATAGCCAATGGAGAAGAGCTACCGATTTGTGGTGTTGGATCTATCCGGTTTTGTATGCATGATGGTGTGATTAGAGAAGTCTCGGGCGTGAGTCATGTTCTTTCTAGTTCATATAATCTTATTTCTCTTGGTCAGTTGGATCGCCATGGTTGCACTTATGAGACTCGAGGTGGAGTTTTGAGAGTGAAGAAGGGTGATCTTGTAAGGATGGGAGGAGTAATGGAAGAAGGAAACCTTTATAGTTTGGTTGGTCATGTAGTCGACTATGGAAAACGAGTGACAGTTGGAGAGCATAGTCCAGGTGGAGAAGCTAATGTGTTCACTCCTTATGATGATCGTGTTGAGGATCATATTTAGACAGGGGTCTTCATGTTGATAATACTTGAGGGATCGATAGTGATCATGTAATGAGCTTGGTAGATGGGTGTCGAGTAGGAAAATCCACAAAGACTTTATGAAGATCTTTATGGTATTGCAAACGCTTTTGAGACCGATTGGTGTGGTGCACCTCATGGCGGGAGATGGATCATTTGTAGGCGGTGATAGAGGTTTTGTAATTTGGTATGATTGAGATATAGGGAGTTGTAATAGATCTAGAGATGGCATGCTTGATATATTAGAGATATGTGATTTTGCATCAAAGTGGAGTGCTAAATTTTGGTGATACAAAATCACAAGTAGAAGGAAATAAATATGCAAAAGAAAGAAAGAGAAGAATTTGTTTTCCATAATTAATAGGCATATTTGATTATGTTTATTTCTCTCTCTAATTGGCTAATCATTTTATTTTTTGCCATCTAATATTAACTTGGGCATTAAGTAATTGATATTATAAATAGAGCCTAGAAGAGAGTGAAAAACGTGTAGAAATCTATTTTCTAATTCTCTCTTCTTCCATCTTTGTTCTTCTCCTCCAGCAATTTTATTCATAGAGATCAAGACTCCCTTTCACAATTTAGTTATTGTTTCAATTATTATTTTTTTACTTTTATTTTTTTCGATTAATTGTAAATAAATTTTGGTGAATCAATAAAGAGGGTGGTTGGGTGGAATCTCTTGTGTATTGATTTTTGATTTCATATCCATTTATTTTCTATCCAAATTTATCTCTTTCTGATTTGGATGATAAAAGATCTCTTGGGAAAAGCTTCCGCAAAGCAAAGTTTTCACTACAAAACTGATAACAATACAATAGAAAAATGATACCCATTTTATATTTGTTTGAAGTTGATACTTTTAGTTTTAAAAATTGTTTTCACTGTAATTTGTTATAAAACCGATACAAATATAAACAAAAAATGATACCTCTCGTTTGTTTGTTTGAAGTTATTGTTTTGGAATTTTAAAATTACTTCAACCGTACTTTTTGACAAACTAATACCTATATTTAACATAAATTATACCCACTATTAGTTTTGAGTGGAACTGATAATTAATAATTTTATGAATTGTCTTACAAATCATTTGTAGCAAAACTGATACTGATATCTTGAAAAAATGATACAAATAATCATTTTATTTAAAGTTTGTACTTTGTGTCTTTATAAGTTGTTTTCATTGTATTTTTTTCTATAAAAAACGATAACATTATAAACCAAGAATGATACCTATAGTTTGTATGCTTGAAAGTATTTGTTTGGAATTTAAAAAATTATTTCATATATCATGTTTATGAAAACTGAAACCTATATCTAACAAAAATTATACCCATTGACTATTTTGACTAGAGTTGATGCTTTTATAATTCTATAAATAATTTTCAATGTATTTTGTAGCAACAATAATACCGCTAATATGTTTATTTGAAATTTGTACTTCGTACTTTTTCGAATTATTGTCACCACGTTATGTTTAAAAACTAATACTATTATAAATAACAAATGATACTTAAATTGTGTATATTTGAGTTAAATGATTTGGAGTTCTCAAAATTATTTTAAATGTCATTTTCATGAAAACCGATATCGGTATTCAACAAAAATGATACCACTAGCTATTTTGAGTAGAGTTGATCTCTTTCTAATTTTTTAGAATATTTTCCATGTAATATGTTGCAAAAATGATACCAATAGCTTGCAAAAATGATACCACTAACATGTTTGTTTGAAGCTTATACCTTTTATTTTTATACATTGTTTTTACAGCATTTTATTTAAAACTGATACCATTATAAATAAAAAATGATACCTAAATTATGTATGTTTCAGGTTAATGATTTGGAATTTTAACATTATTTGCATTGCCATGTTTATGAAAATTTATACCGTAACGACTTGTCTTTTTGGACAGTTTAAATCGACGATAAACCGCACATGCCTGACTCAAATCATTAAAAATGGTAGATTATTATGGGTAAATAAGAAAAAAAAATAGAGAACGAAAAAAACAAATACAAAATCTCGCAACGGACTGACAAAATATAATAATCAAATAACAGTTCATGAATCTGTTTTATAAATACATTTGATTATTTTTTTTACAACACAAAATTACTGTTACATAAAACAAGGATAAAAATAAATAAATGCAGCGGAACAACATGATGCAGTGGAATAAATATACTAAATAATAATAATACAAATCAGGTCTTCAATGCTGAAATGCTCAGGCTGATCCAAGCGAATTGAAAAGACAAAACACTCGAGTCGGAACTAAAAGATCTTATGTAAGTTAAATCAACGGTAAATAAATATGAACGATGTCATAGATGTTTATGGGGTTTGACATCTCCTATCCGGTATCAAACGTGAGTGCGGTAACTTAACAGGTGTTCGAGATTTCCATCTCCAAAGGATCCGTTAAACTATCTACTATGTAGTATAATACGCTATTATAATATGTCTAAAGTAAAGTATTTAAATAGCATTATGGCGTTACCCATATCCCCCTTAACATATTTTATATATTGCCATAGTCTATATTGTACTGTACGCTCCTCAGTAAACTGGAGGTTTACATAGAGAGCACTCCTTATGTATGGTATAAAACAAACTCGTAGAATGCGCGATAAGACATGTATACACGACACTAGAGGCAATGCCATGGTAGATATACCAATTGTGGATCCGGATTGGTGGTAACGCATAGCAGCTACTACCACCTACCTTGGAACACACTCTCAAATCAAAATAATGGATGGCCACCAAATCATCACAAAGTCGTAATATGGTATCGAAGAAATGTGCCCGATTGGAGGTGCGGCCTTACTTGGCCCGACGTAGCTCCTGATTTTAGCCACATCAATCTGACTCATGGGAGTCAGGGTCATGTAAATACCTTATACAGAAATTGTTCGCCAAACCATCCTACTTCATTTCTGGAATCTCAACCATGTACACAGTTGTTAAAGCGGTTTTTGGTATTAGCAGAGAGTATATGTGACGATACGAATTTTGGCCGCTCGAAAATCGACATCCATACTTCATTCGTACTCGAATGCCGTAGATTCGATCGTTCAAATCCGATTCGCCAGAGCTTATAACACAATTAAGTAAACATCACAACGGAATAAAAGAATAATACATTGATATACAATATCTGATACAACAGAATGTTACAATGAATATCAATATACATCAGAGTAATGATACAATAGAATAGCAGCGGAAAAGAAATATAGATAATGCTAGCAGCGGAACAAACAACTCTAAGATAGTCTTCAACGAAGAACTCCAAATCTGTAACTCCATCTCCAAGAACCAATCCAGCAATAGCTCGAACTCCCCATAACGATGCACAAAGATAAGCAAGACTGGTGCGAACCAAGGACTGAACTAACTCCAGATAATTCACTGAACCTAACTATCTGAAAAACCCAACTCTAGACTGCTCGTGTAGAAAATAATGAGCACCCAGAGTTTAGGAAAGGAACATTAAACTCCGGATCAGTCATGGGACTGGTGTGAGCAACAAAAACAGTTTATCTTTAAAAAAATCAACAAGAGAATTTTAAAGTAAATCCGCAATGCTTTTTGAAAATGAAACTACCATAAGACTTCCCACCACACACACAATGCAAACGCAGACTTGGAGGAGATTTCTTCTTATGATAGTCAAACATGCTTAATACGCAGAAAATTTCTTTGATATTATTATTATAAGTGCACGGTGCAGAAAACATTTTCGAAAGTAGAATATAAATCTTAGCCAGCATAGGTACCATTATATTATGCCCGCTATAGCTACCTCCTGAGGAGGCAGGTTCTACAATTAAAACCGTACAAGGCTCGTATTGTTTCTTTGGATTTCCAACAAATGGTCAGGCCAAGGAACTTCCCATTGCCACATGAGAACGCCTCTGGAAGGACGTCCCCGAGAACCTAACCGGATCTCTGCCAACACAAGGCCGGGTTACCCCTAACTGGGTAACAACTGACACGAGTATGCCATCCCCCGGTCCTTTAGGACCTTTAACCGAGCGCTCGATAACCAACATCACACCATAATAAATAGAGTGTTTCCACATGAGTAAGTATCTGGGCTCTATACCATGATACCACCCTTTTCCAGAAGGAAATGAACATACCCTAAAGGGGCGCTACCCCCTAATAACCTTGCTGCATCTTTCCTGTTTTGACCATTCCGGGGTGTGAGGCTCGACGAAGTCTCGTCCACAAAGCCACGCTTTGGTACAAAGCCATGCTTTGGGTCAACAAATGATCAAAGTAATGATCACAAAGATAAATGATCAAACAAATGATCATATCACAAATGATCAAACAATGATCATTTCACAGCAACACTCAGCATGTCACATTACCAAATTGGGAATATATCGCTGATAACCTTCAACTACATAACCTCTGAGCTCGTACGTCTCAGAGAAGGGTGTTAAGCTAAAAGAATAAATTCTCCGCCACCAACAGAAATGTATTTGAAAGAAATCTGCTTTATATCTCAAAGTGTTGTGTCAGACACACAATCCATACAAGTCTGTTCTGGGTTCGAACAGAACCGAAGGCACTTCCAAAGAAGCCCTTGCAATCCGGATATTCACTAATTACAATCGGACTTCCCATCACATATGGAGTCTCTATACCGGGGCCATTCGATGCAAAGACATTCAACGAGTTGTCCTTTCATTTTCGAAAATATCTGGTCTTCACCACCGGTCTTCAAATGCTATCCATAACGACGTATCACATATTCGGAATGGGATATATGACACAAAGGTCCTCTCCTGGCTAAACCGAATAGTGAGCGCAATATTTCAAAAACATATGGATATTGGGATTTCAATTAAGCCACAACTTAAAACCCAAAACTTTCTTTCAAATGGTTAAACAAATTACCATTTTAAATCTTTAAAAAAAAAAGATTTATTTCTTAAAGATCAATTCATAGATTTCCAAAACAATTTCATTTCAATTGTATTAACTCGCTAAATCTTTAAATCAAAGATTTAACTTGTAGCTTTCAAACCGTTTCTATAACTTGGAAATCATTTTCATTTTAAACTAGGAATCTTTTTAACACAAATTGGAAGTTCATTACTTATGTGAAAGCTTTAATTATTTGAAAACAAACAGTTTTCATTTTAGAAAAATCCAGTTATATTTACCTGAGTTAAAGTTCTTAATTCATATTCATATTCCCAAATTAATACATTTTAAAATGGTTCAACCCATATATAACTGGTATAACATTTTTAATCCCTAGTTTCAAATTATAGAATTCAGTTTCACATTTTGGAATTTAAATTTAAATCAAATTATTTAAATTTCAAACTTTATCAAGTTATTCAAAATAAATTTCATCTTTGAAATTCCATTTCAAAAGTTTTTCACTTTTACCCCGATTCCATTTCAAACCATTTGAATTTTAAAATTCAAATTCAAAACTATTTTCAAAAATCTGTGACTTAATCGATCTCCTCGTGAAATCCATGTTTGTGTGTGTATAAGTGTGGTCCAAGGGTTTTACACAATAGTGCAACATCATTCAATCATCACAGCTCAAATACAACAATATATTTGATAAGCGATATAAATTATAACGCTTATCTTTCATATACAGATTCACAGATATATATATATATATATATATCACAAATAATAAACTATATCACAGATCACAACACAAATCAGAATATAACAGAAAGCATCACATATCAGGGATATCAAACAAAACAGTTATTCAGCCAAGTCCAAACATTCACAAACGAATTTATTAATCAAATAATTAATTTAAATCGGATGTATCAATTATTAATCCGGGTTAATTATCATAATTTAATTACAAATTATTTGAAATAAATTCCCTTTCACAATTTATTAGTTAACCCCTAATTATTAACTATCATTCTTAATTAATGAATCAATTAATCTTTAATTATAAAGTTAATATCGCATTATTAATTAATCCTTTAAATTTATTAACAAATAATTTACTCAAATTTCAAATCATCATTTAATTAATTACATTCATTAATTATCTATTAATTACTTCTCTAAGTAATTATATTTTCAAAATTATCAAGTGGCTATTCTGAATTTATTAACTTAAGAAATTTAGATTTTTTTTTGAATAAATCAAATTAACTCAATTAATTATGCTAAATAAATCAATTCCATAATTTCTATCATTAAGTAATTATACTTAGCAATTCCACAATTTATTATCATCAAATTTATTAATCTAATTTATTGTTAAAAATTTAATCACGTAAATTAATTGTTCAGATAATCTTAGTTAATGATTTCATTAACTATTAAGTTACTTTAATTCCCTTTTTAAAGAAAATTTCTCACATTAACCATTATTAATTATAAATCGATTTACTATAGAAAATTCATTTCCTTTACTTATGCTTTAATTAACGTTTAAGTGTATATTTAGAACATTACACTATTAAATCCAAATTTAAATTCCATTTTGAATTTAAGGTCAAAAATGATTAACCATTTAAACATTAATCAAACTTTAATTTAATTTATAATCCTTAAAATAAATGTAAAGAACATTTATCATTCAAATTATTTAAAACAATTTAATTTTTTTTTCTTCAAATTTCTTTTACTTCAAAAAAACTAAGATTCGGATTTATTTGAATCCAGATTTAAAATTAAGTTTAAATCTCTATTTTTATTTATAGCTTTACTTTTTATTTTATTTTAAACTCCATCGCTTCGAGTCAAGCACTTGTCTGACCCGAGTCTCCCCTTAGAAACAAACCCAAATAAAACATGACAGGTTTTTATAAAAACCTGTAGCATGCCAAAGTAACCCAACGCCAACAGTTTACTTCGAGGAAAAAAAAACTCCATTGCATCGAGTCAATACTCCAACAACCCGAGCAATATTCCAGTGCCTTCCCTCTTCAATTCATCAAAACCTCCCAAGCATGCGAGTGCACGGTGCACGTGTACCAACACCCTGGCCATCGCCGATCAACACTTCATCGACGAGCAAGTCGACAAACGCCTCAACACCAGACTCCGATCATCAGAGACTTACCATAACCTCGCATACGAATTTTAGCAAAAATTCCAAACCTGGAACAAGTAACACGCACGATAACCCAAACCTGTCAACGCGCAGTTCGCCATGCCCCAACCACCGTTCTTCGTGAAACTCCGGCCACTCACGCGCCCATACCCCTTCCACCATCTGCCAGAGCCACGTCGTGCTCGATCCAATGTAGGCGATGAACGAGACCGATTACACAACCAGGTCAAAACTAGGTTAAAAAAAACAAACGCGTGTTGCTGCCACCACGTCCATCTACCGACCATCGCACTATTTTTTCCATGACCCCTGATCATTCCTCCACCTCTACGCGAAGACTCGTTACCCCCAGTCCATCGTATCGTCGACAATTGGTCAAAATACCAATTCTGACCATCTTTAAACTGCTCTTAAACCACGCAACTAAAAATCATCAAACAAGGCTTAAAAATCCTATTTTTTCTATGGGGATTCGAGTTATATACCTGAACCAATATTTCGTGAGGTTCGAAAATTCCAGGCTTCGAAGTTTTCACTGTAAAAACTTGGTTTTTCATTATATATGCATTTGTACTTCATGAAACCATTTTTAGGTTATAACTCATTCTTAAACACGACTACTTTGTTTTGAAACCCAAGCCTAATATTGAGTAGAAAAGAAGAAGTTGAATTTTCCTTGTTGTTTTATACCCTGTAACTAAACAGAGATATATGCATATGAACATGCACAGGCTTATATATATTGATATATGAACAAACTTCAGAAATCAATCATAAACAATTCAGATATAAACAGATTCTACGAGTTTGAGTGAAGGTTTACTCACTGATCTAAAGAAGGGAATACCAGGTTAAGTTACTCACCTTTAAAATTCTGAAGCAGAGACAGTGAAGATTCATGTGTTTGAAAAACTGGAAATTGCATTTGAATCTTTACTTTGGGTTTGAACTTTGAACTTTTAAATCTGAAGCTTGTTGAAGCTTGATCTTGCATGAACTACAGATTATACTACAGGCTTGTAAACTTGTGAATATAAATTGTTTTCAGGTTGATTTGCTTTGAGGTTGAAGCTCTCACTCATTTCAGGTTGAAGTTTGAATTTGTTTATGGGTTTTAAGATATTGTTTACTTAAAAAAAAAAAATTCTCACAGCTCTGAAGATGGACGAACCAAAAATGAAGAAAATGTTTGATATATAGAAGATGTATGCAGGCTTGTATCCCTTGCTGGTACAAATGATACCATTGTTTGTACAGGGAATGTGATTTTATTTTTTTTGTTTTATGAACAAGATCTCGGCTGAGATGATGTTGCTAGAGTCCTTTATGTTTCATACTTTGTCCTTTGTGTTCAAGTTCATGCTATTTTTAAATGCATATGCAGTTTTGTTTTCTATTTTAAGTGTACTAAAGATTTTTGTCTTTGAAATACTTGTTTATGTTTTAAAAGATTTGTTTGTACAGTTTGTTTATGCTTGCCTACACTTGCATTCTTTTGTTTACTTCAGCTTTGTCTCGGCATTTGTTTATTATTTTACCTAGACTTACTAATATCATGCTTATACTATTTTATTTCTGCATGTACAGGTTTGTATTGCCTACTACTTTCTTTGTTTATACTAATATCTTCTTTTGTACTTTCCCTGGTTTACATACTTTTCCATTTTGATATTTGCAAGTACAAAATTTTGATTTGTTGTCTTGTTTAATAGGCTTATGCTTGTTGACTAAGCTGATATATATATCTCCTTTTATTTGCACATAGATATTTACTTTGCTTTCTTTCACACTTATCTTCCTTTTTGTTTGAATACTTGAATGTATTCTTGCTGTCTTTTATTTTGACTGGGAAAATATATTTTGTTTTGTTTTGTCTTTATCTTTGCATTTGTTTTGTCACTTTGTTTGTTTATATACTTTTTAATCTAATGAAGTTTCTTTTATTATTATATGTTAGATTTTTATTTAATATGTTTTCTTACTTTATATTTTATAAAACTATATATATATATTCATTTTCAAAATATAGATGAATTTCTAGGTTTTTATTTTTTTGTTTAAATCTTATCAAATTTATTTACTTTATGGTTATCTTATGTATATTTTTAAAACCATTTATTTAAGATTTTATTTCAAATCCAATATATACATATATATACAAAAATCAAATTTTGATTTATACAGAATTTATTCAAATTCGGGGAAACTCGCTTCCATTTATAATTAATTTCACAATTTTTATTCAAAAATTCATTTAATTATCAATTTAAATTAAATTATAATCTACGGTCGTTACAGTATAATAATATCCGATCCCGGTCTCTTTAATAACCAAACGCTTATTTCATACCGGATGGTTCTTTTATAAGTCAATTTACAATTTGTAGTCAAAATATCATATTCTCAAATCCATATCACTTTCGAAACCATATTTACTTTCCAACTATATTCACTTCCAAAATAATATTCACTTTCAAATAGTATTCACCTTTGAAATTCATATTCGCTTTCAAATCATATTTACTTTTGGAATTCATATTCACTTTCAAATCATATTTCACTTTCATAAATCATATTTACTCAATATGTAAATTTTGAAAAAGGTATCAATTCCAAATTTCCACTTAAGTTGTATCATCATTAAGGATTTAAATATAAATACTTCAACTTTACACAGTCTGAAATTTTAGAAAATAGTTTAAATAGTCATGAATAGTTTTAATAGTAGTTAAAATATTTTGAATATATTAAAATAGTTTGAATGGTAAAAATCATTTAAATAGATCTAGATTTAATTTAATTAGGTTTAAAAATGATTTAAATAGATTTAAATGATATTAAATAGATTTAAAATATCTTAAATAGATTTGAAATAGATTTAATAGATTTAAAATTATTTAAATAGATTTAAAATAGATTAAATAAATTTAATTTCTTTAAAATTTATAAAATAGATTAAATTGGATTAAATAGGTTATAATGGATTAGTATAAATTAAAATAGTTTAAATTGATTAAAATATATATTTTAATGGAAATAGTTTAAATTAGTTTAAGACGAGTTTTAAAGTTATATCCCAACATTTTCAATAACTCAATTTTGATAAATTCATTCATATTCGACACTTCAACCTTGAAATTCCAATTTAAATCCTTTGAACAATTCATTTAAACCAATTCCAACTTCAGCATTAACAATTGGATTATCGAAATTAATTCAGTTTATGTAAATCAATTTCTATTTCAAAATACCAGTTAACTGAATTCAAAATTTTAAAAATTCGAAAATCATTTAATTTAACTAATCCGGTGTCCATATATAATTTTCTACCCAAGGGTCAAGTGATACGGATATTTATCATTTCTATCTGCAATTTAAAATTTTACTATTATATATCATTCCAAACCGCAATCCCGAGTTAAATAAAAGTCCATAAAATCGCTGGAGTATATCATTTCAACCCATAACGATTTTTCCCTAATCTATAGATCATTCGGGTATGTATCATTTCAACTCATAGGGAACTTGCAGAGTGATAATAATATATAAATTAAAGATAACATTCAATATTAACAACCAAACATCCATCATAACCATCATACAACTCGACCAATAAATTTCAAAAAATAACAGGTTATCATTTACAGGTAATTAACTGGCAATTTAATTTCAACAATAAATTAAATGACAAGTTAATTCAAAATAAATTCAAATTAACTGGAGTGACTATTTTAATATACTAAATAGCCTTAAATAAATTTCTAATCATATCATAAATTAATTTAACTAACATAATAAATTTTAGAAGTTGTGAGTGGGTTAAAACACTCACTTTTAGTTTTAAATCGAATTAAAATCCAAATAAAGGCCCAAAATTCCACAGTCTCAGCGTTCGTCCAAACTTGCGTCAAAATATCCTGAAATTCAATACGATCCCATCAAAATAAACCGTGCATGAATCGGACCTCGTATGCATAAGTTATGAAAATTAGAACGATTGAATTTGGAATTTAAATAAAATAAAATAAAAAAAAGAAGCTACCACTCATAAGTGGCCACGTCAACCTTCAACACGCAACCCAACAACCTACTTGACTATCACCAAAACCCTAGCACCGCCAGCATAAATCACATCGCCGCACACCTCACTGCTTCCTATGACCCACCACGACCACTCCAACAGGAGCGCTTCCACCCTCGTTAACCCCCAAGCCCCTTAAACCTCCTCCATTCGCCCCGAGATCTAGCAGCTGCCACCAAAATCGAAGCCCTAATCAAAAAAATCACGGCAATCTGGCCATTGCTTCTCCGTGTTACCTACCTAGATGCACTCGCCATGACCCTCTCTGCAATCCCGCATCATTGATTTGACGATCGGTCGAAGTTGATCGACAATCAATGAACGACCGAGAATTATTCCTCCAATTTCAAACGCACAGAAACCCAAACCGTAAAACTAACTGCAGATTTGACTTTCGCTCGTTGGGAGTTTCAAATGGATATATAATATGTAAGTTTTTGGAGGAGTTTGATATTTGAAGTTGAATTTTGATTTGAAATTGAAGTGAAGAATTTTCGGTTTCCAGCCATTGAGAAGAAGAAGCAGACAGCTGAATTGTATGTACAGAAAAATGAAAATAAGAAGTAGCTAGGTTCACAATGGACAATTTATAAGTAGATCAGAAATAGAAATGAATGGACTATATCGATTTGAAAGTTGAACGATAAACGACCCGAAATGCCCGTTTCATTCCCGAAACGGATATGGGTCATCCCGTATATCAAAATAAATGTTTTTGATAATTTCATACTCAATGGAACAGGTTTCAAGTCCAAATTCCATCGTATGAAGAAGTTAGCATAAAATTAGCTTATTTCAATATAATTTCAATTAAATTGATTTCTAGGTGTTTCGAGTCCGTATGATCGAACGACAAGTCTGATCGCTATGAAACTTGAAATCCTATAATAATCATCATTACAGATCCGATGAAACGGGTTTCGTCAAAATCCGAGTCAATGGCCAAAATATCTATTTTCACGTTAATTAAATAAATTAACAATAAATTAACTAATCGCTTTTTAATTTCAAAATTTATAGCTAACAATTTTTATCATTTTTGATTACTTGCATATTTACAATAGTTTAAAACAAATTTACATGTTCATTCAATGTTAATTATTTTCCTAAATACACTGTTCAATTTCTACTACAATTAATCCAATTAATTATAATTTAATTTCAATAAATTGATTTAATTTGATTTCAATCTTTATATTCAATCAGTTATTACTTTAAAAGTATAGTTAACATCAGTTTATATCTTGTTTTACTAGTAGGCAACAATTTTCACCTTTTATTTGTATTTACTAATAGTGAAACAAGAATTAAGAGAAATCAAGTCAAGATTGCAAGAGAATGAAGAGATAAATTCGAACAATGAAGTACAAAATCTGCAAATAGTAGACAAAATCTGCAAATAGTAGATGAACCTAAAATGAACGAAGAGAGTGAAGAAAAAATTGAAGAGACAAATGTCGCTCCCATGTAGAAAAGACCATACAGTAACTAAAATGAATGAAGATACATGTTTAGAGTCAGAAACCCAAAATGCAAAAAACAATCTGCAACTGAAAAGAATGAAGAAAAGAATAAAGAGGAAAATGTAGAGCATCAAATAAAAAACATGCAAAATGAAGAAAATGAAGCACAAAATAAATAAAGAATTGTAAAGCATGATATAGAAAAATCATCTGAAATAGCAACTGAAGTGCATGAAAAGCTGCAAGCAGAAACATAAAATGGATTGCTAGAAAAAGTTTAAAATGAGAAAATAAAGCATAAAATAAAGAATGAATTATACAGCATGATATAGAAAAAGCAATTGAAATAAAAACTGAAGTGCATATAAAAGTGCAGATAGAGACTGAAAATCAAGTGCAAGTAAAATTGCAAAATGAAGAAAATAAAGCATAAAATGAAGAATTGCATAGCATGATGTAGAAAAAGAAATTGAATACCAACTGAAATGCATGAACAAGCGAAGACAGAAATTGAAAATCAAGTGGAAGAAAAAGCTACAACCAAATCAAGGTACACCATTGGAAGCCACAAAGGAAAGTGCAGACATGGTAGACAAAACAAATGAAACAGTTTTTCCAGCAAATTAAAAAAATGGTAGATAAAAGCAGAAGAAACTCATAATATGGAAGAAGATAACACTATCAAAAGCTAGATTGGACCCGACCATGTTTCACTACTTGACTTCACTCCTCCATCCTTCAAACTCTATGACACATAAGAGTTTAAAATGGGAAAAACCGAACAAGATAATGAAAAGAAAACAACAAAACCTGCTAGTCAAAAAGGAAAAACAATAGTGACAAAATAAGCTGGCTGAAAAAGCAAAGCAACACCAAAAAACCAGCTTCTTATGTGCAAAGAGTAAAAGAAAGAATAAGAAAACAAAGCGACAACTTTGACTATGGCTGTGATGCCCCACCTCTATACTCACACTAGCCAAGGACACTACTGGGTAATGCAGTCGACTAGCGCGAAGAATAAGGCTGTTGAGGAGCGACCATCTGTGTAATCGCTTTGTGCGAGTACCGATATGTCAGATAGTATAACATGCATTTCATTTCAAAGGGAATCCGACATATCAAATACAAACTCAAAGCTACTACACAGTGGCTAAGTGTTCTTCGAAAACAAATATAAAATAAGCATAACACAAATCAGTCACAGATAATCATATCACTAAGGCGGGAACAGATATGAATATATCACATAAAGTGTACATCAAAGTAGTGGTCACGTAAGATCCACTACATCACAAAAGAATAGGTACAAGTGCTAGATAAAAGAATATGTATACACCAAGGAGTCTCTATCTCGAATGTACAAAAGCAAAAACTGCTAAACTAAGTAGTTAGCCAAAAGTCAAAAGCTAGTCCCAAATAAGTAGTCAAGTGGAAGCACCTGAAATACCTCGGTCTGACCCGAGTATTATTTAAAAAGAAAATAATAAACGGATCAGTGTAAGATAGAATAAGAGATATGAAAAAAACGTATGATAACAATAATGCCATACTATTCCAAGTATACATTTAACAAGAACAAAAATCATACAATATCTCAAGAATCTCAAAACACCAAAAAGAATGTCATATTCTTTATTTTATTCACCAAACCACAAACATTGACAAACATATCAATGCCAATCGCAAAATTAGTGAAACACGAATTCTAGAAATCATCAATTAGAAATCCAGAAAACATAAAGGGGAGGCCTATTGCATGAAAACTCACCAACACGCGTATCACAAATGGAACGCTATCCCATGGTCGCTAACCATAGACCGGTGCAACGACGTAGTACAATAATGGTACGTCCGTGGAACCTGAAACTCAATGCGACATAGTACAATAACAGTACACCCGTTTAATTTGGGACAACAACGTATTATAATAATAGTATATCCGATGAACCTGATACACCATATGACGTAATACAATAACGGTACGCCCGAATAATTCGAAACAATGACGTAGTATAATAACAATACGTCTGAGGTACCCGAATCTCAAATAAATTAGACAATGACGTAGTACAATAACAGTACGCTCGTTGAACCGATCTCCATAAAAGAACATAGGTCGCTAGCCTATAAAAATGAGACGAAGCTCCATAAATCAAGGTATTGTCCCCCACGTGCACAAAGAGACATCGCACACCGCTAGCCTAAACTATAAAATGATCATCATTGATCAATAAAAAGTGTGAATTACACTAAGCTAGTAAATAAACGAGTTTAGCTTCATGTCCCATAACCACTGGCTTAACTTAAATATTTACGAACAAATTGTAGATCTCTACTCGAAAATTGTCACAAGAGTTTCAATCGAACAAGTCTAAAAATTAATCGACAAAGTAAATGCAAGCATTTCATACCACTTGTTTTGCTAGGTCGTTTAATTGGATTTCTCGAGCGAATGAGGTAAAGGTTTGTACATACTAATAGATTAGAAAACGGTTTTTAAAAGAGAGTTGGATATTGAAAGTAAATGTTGAAATCGTTTTGATGAAAAAATTGGAATATTTACTACCAGTATAGAAACCTTTGATTTTAAAGTGACAAACCATAGAAATGATTGTAGAAACAATAAATCACCAAAAATTCACATACGAAGACGTGAATTGAATCCAAAGGATCGATACCAAATCCATCAATATGTATATTCCCAAAAATCTAAAAAATAAGTCATCAAAGTCGATAAAAGCGATAACAACTAATCAGATCGACATAAATCGATAAACATTGGAAATTTACTCAAAAATTAGGCAAATAGGCAAAACTGCACAGTTCCAGACGTCTGGGGGTCAATCCAGAGGTCTAGATTTGGTCATTGGAAATATTCCAGAAAACCATCCAGACGTTTAAGATTTCAAATTATACGTCTGACCCTCTTTTAGACGTCTAAATCATAATTTCAGACGTTTGAAATTAGTCACTGCCATTTTTATTTTTCCGCTGTGTATTCTTTTCTCCAGAAGACCTATCCAGACGTCTGGAATTGATATTCAAATGTCTGAACACATGGTATGGGCAGCAATTTGCCTAGGCCATAATGGCCAAAACGATTCAGAAGCTATCGGACAAGCAATAGAGACTAGAGATTTATGCAAAGCGATAACGCAGCCTTATAGGCTCTTCGATACACCCCAAATAACATGTCCAAGCATCCATAGTAGGATTTTCATAAAATTGGACTTCAAAACGAAAAATTCACCAAATCAATTCAAATCAAAAGCAAATGAACATGAATAGATGTTAGGAATTCATACCTAACAACAAAGAAAGCTATAGACATAGATGTGAGTTCAAGAACTCACCTTTAAACCCAAAAACACAAGTGAAAGCTATAAAACAAGGCAAGATCAACCACTCATCAATTTTAACCCAAGAAGCTTCAATCTAAACTCATAAGAAAAATATTTCCTAAGTTAAGGTTTAGGAATTTTCAAAATTTGAAGAGAGATTGAGATGGAGAAGATGAAGATGATGCTTGCCTAAACTTCTCCTTGATTTCTAGCTTGAAGTTGATTTTTCCTAAGAGGATTAGGGCTTAGGAATTTCTAATTTCTTTTCTCTTCCCCCATTTTTATCTTAGCTTGAGAGTATTAGGAAATGAGAACGAATGAAGAGGAGAGGGGTTGGAGTTAGGGTATTATGTTGGGTTATTGAGCTGAACCCAAAGCCCAAAGCCCAATAAAGAAAATAGCGAAATTCTATCCAACTCCAAACATATCAATGTTTATACTCAAAAATGTAGCAAACGCCATTTGGACTCAATGGAAGTGGTCTCGAGTCCTAATTCGACTGTTTGCAAAAAGTAGCATTTCAGACTTTACTCCGACTAACGATGCTATATTTAAATAAAATATTTAAATAATCAATCGTAAAATATGCGGGTTGTTACAGACTTCCCTCCTTAAAGAAATTGTGTCCTCGCAATAATTAAGAGAAATAAAGAGTAACAACCATAAAAGCATATCAACACAAAAGAAAATTTGAAGTAAGAAGTTCACCTTTAAAGAGCACGAGAGAGTAAGTCCTGATGTGTTCGCTCGATGAATTCTCTGGATTCCCAAGAGCAATCCTTAGGATTTGAGGACCATTGAACTTTCACAAGAGGAACGTCTTTATTTCAAAGGCATTTAACCTCCGTAGCGATGATACGAGTAGGATGTTGCTCATAAGTCAAATTAGGTGAAACTTCAATCTCTTTGACAACACCGGGCTCAAGAATAGAATCGGAATCCCAAAGGCATTTCCGTAATTGGAGACATGGAAAAGGTCGTGAGTAGCAGAAAACTGAGTCGGTAATAAAAGGCAATAAGCCACGGAACCAATACGTTCGGTGATGGAAAATGGTCCAACATATCGAGGCGCTAATTTTCTTGATCGATTGAAATGCACAACACCCTTTATAGGTGAAACACGAATAAAAACCAAATCTCCCACAAAAAATTCTAATTTCCTTCTTTGGTTATCATCATAGGATTTTTGTCTACTTTGAGCTTCTTTCATCCTTTGACGCATAAGGTCAATCTTTTCCGTGGAATCACGAATAAAATCTGGACCTAGAACCAGCTTCTCACCGGCCTCAAGCCAACAAGAAGAAGATCAACATGGCCTTTCATAGAGTGCCTCGAAAGGTTCCATACCAATACTAGATTGGAAGCTATTATTATAGGAAAACTCAATAAGAGAAATATGATCTTCCCAACTTCCACCAAAATCAAGAACACAAGCTGAAGAAGATCTTCATGAGTTTGATTCACATGCTCAGTTTGTCCATCGGACTGAGGATGATAAGCGGTGCTAAAATTTAGCGTCGTTCCCAAAGCTTTTTGAAGACTCTTCCAAAATCCACTAGTAAACAATGGATCACGATCGCTAACAATAGAAGTAGGAACTCTATGCAATTTAACAATTTCTTTAACATAGAGTTTGGCCAAAAGAGGTACGGTTTGATTAGACCGAACGGGAATAAAATGGGTGGATTTTGTAAATCTATCAACAATCACCCATAAAGTTTCATGACCCGAACAAGAACGGGGAAGGTTGCCAATAAATCCATGGAGACTTGATCCCACTACCAAATTGGAATGTCCAAAGGTTGAAACAACCCACCGGGTCTTTGATGCTCGGCTTTAATGAATAGGAAAGTAATGTAACACTTAATAAAATTAGCAATATCAATTTCATTCCATCCCAATAATAAAGTCGCTTCATATCCGCATACATTTTACTACTACTGGGATGAATGGTAAATTTCGAACGATGAGAATCTTCTAAAATGTCTTTATGAAGATCACTAATATTTGGCACGATAAGTCTACCAAATTTTCGAATGCCGCCACGAGCATCGACTTCAATATCTTTCAAACCATCAATGTTACTATCCCAACAATTTTGTCTGAGATGAGCCAATTCGGGATCATGCTTTTTGAGCATCCAGAATGCGGTCTAAAAGAGATGGATGAGCCTCAAGGCTACATAAAACAAGAGATGAACATGAACATGAACTAGATTCACGATCTCGAATCTCACAAGTGGACAAAGTCTCGAGATCATTCTATTCGGATATCATTGTAGAAACAACCGCTTGTTGCTTACACTAAGGGCATCGACAACACGATTTTCCTTTCCGGGAGTATAAAGGATAACAAGATCATAAGATGCAAGGAACTTGAGCCAACGTTGTTGACGTAAATTAAGTTCCTTTTGATAAAATAAATACTTCAAAGATTTATGATCGGTATAGAGAACAAATTTCTCTCCTAAAAGATAATGACGCCAAATTCGAAAGGCGAAAACAATAGCCGCAAGCTCTAAATCATGAGTGGCATACCTAGTCTCAGCAAGCTTTAATTGACTAGAAGCATAAGTGATAAACCGTTTCCTTTGCATGAGAACAGCTTCCAAACCAACACGACTAGCATCGATATAAACAATAAAGTCTTGGTTCCCTTCGGGAATCACAAGAATAGGAGCATCGGAAAGGAGTTCTTTTAATTTCTGAAAAGAAACTTCACATTTGCCTGACCAAATGTATTTAACTCTTTTCTTTGTTAGACTAGTAAGAGGCACGGAAATTTTAGAAAAGTCTTTTATGAACCGACGGTAATAACCCGCCAATCCGAGGAAGCTATGAAAATCCGTCACACTCTCCGGTCTCTTCCAATTTTGAATCGCTTTAATATTTGAAAGATCCACGGAAATTCTGGATTCAGAAATAATATCTAACGACCCTGACTCGACCTTCGAAAATCGGCACCGGATACGACACTCGTATTCAAATGCCGCAGATCCAAACATCGAATCTGGTTCGCCGGAGCTTATAACACAATAAGTACAACACAGCGGAAGAAATATGCATGATACATTTGATATACAACATTTAATATAATATCTGATACAACAGAATACAATAGAATGGTACAATGGATACAATACTATCAGAGATACAAGAAAATAGCAGCGGAAAGATAGTGTCTTCAATGCTAAACTCCAAGAACTCCACCTTCAATCCCAAGCTAGCAAGAACTCTAGATCATGATGCACTAAGCTAAGCAAGGTCAGTCGTCCAAGACTGAAGAAGATCCCAAAGACTGCAAGCTACCAATCCAAAGACTTCGAAGGCTAACGAATCTATACCTATTATAGGATTATCTGAAAACCCAACTCTAGACTGCCCGTGTGGAAAGTAGTGGGCACCCAGAGTTTAGGAAAGGAACAATAAACTCCAGGTCAGTCATGGGACTGGTATGAGCAAACAAAACATTTGGTCTTTTAAAACAAACGGAAGAATTTAAAATAAATCCGCAATGCTTTTTTTTGAAAATGAAACTACCATAAGGCCTCTCGCCACACACACAATGCAAACGCAGAATTGGAGGAGATTTCTCCTTATGATAGTCAAAAATGCTTGATACGTGAAAACCATTTAATATTATTATTATAAGTGCATAGTGGAAAACAATTTCGAAAGTATAATATTAATCCTAGCCAGCATACGACTCTTCGCCGTATGCCAACTATAGCTACCATGTTCAATAGCAGGTTACCGCCACATTCCATGGCAGGTTATACAATTAAAACCGTACAAGGCTCGTATTGGATTGAATGGATTTTCAACAAATGGTCAGGCTAAGGAACTTCCTATTGCCACATGGGAACGCCTCTGGCGGCACGCCCCGAGAACCAACCTGTTCTCTGCTAACACAAGGCCGGCTACCCCCTTCCCGGGGAATAAAACCTGAGATATGCCACCCCCGGTCCTTTGGGACCTTTATCCGAGAGCTCTCCAACAACAACATCACACAGTAATAATAATAGTGTGTCCACATGAGTAAGTATCTGGGCTCCATACCATGATACTACCCTTTTCCAGAAGGAATGGTCATACCCTAGGGGAGCTACCCCTGAAACCTTGCCGCATCTTTCCTGTTTCGACCATTACCAGTTTGTGAGGCTCGATGAGGTCTCGACCACAAAGCTACGCTTTTCACAAGCCATGCTTTGATCAACGAATGATCAACAAATGATCATCAATCACACAGCAGCACTTAGCATGCCACACTACCAAATTGGGAGTATATCGCTGATAACCTTCAACTACATAACCTCTGAGCTCGTACGTCTCAGAGAAGGGTGTTAAGCTAAGAGAATAAATTCTCCGCCACCAATAGATGTGTATTTGAAAGAAATTGGCTTTACATCTCAAAGTGTAGTGTCAGACACACAACCATACAAGTCTGTTCCGGGTTCGAACAGAACCGAAGGCACTTTCGAAGAAGCCCTTGCAAATCCGGGTATTCACAATCCCGATCGGACTTCCCATCACTTAGGAAATCTCTATACCGTAGCTACTCAGTGCAGAGACAATCGATAGGTCATCCTATCATTCTCGCAAATATCCGGTCTTCACCACCGGTCTTCAAATGCTATCTATAACGACGTATCATTATTCGGAATGGGTTACATGACACAACGTCCTCTCCCGGCTAAACCAAATAACGAGCGCAATATTTTAAAACATATGGACATGGGATTTTCAGTTAAGTCACAACCTATTATCCAAGACTTTCCTTTAAAGGGTTTAAACCAAATTACCATTTCAAATCTTTTAAACAAAAGATTTATTTCACAAATTTTAACCAGTTTCATAAAGATCCATTTACGGTTTCCAAAACAATATCCATTTTAGTCGGATTAATTCATTTAATCTTTAAATCCAAGATTTAACTTATAGCTTTCAAACCCGTTTTCAATTATTCATTCACAACTTGGAAAACCATTTCAATTCAAACTTGAAATTCCTTTTATACACATTGGAAATTCATTTCTTATACGAAAGCTTTTATCATTTGAAAACAAACAGTTTTCATTTTGGAAAAAAATCCGATTTCATTTATAGAAGTTAAAATCTTTGGGTTAAATTTAATTCCCAAAACAACACTTTTAAAAATGGTTTGAAGACCCATATAAGCTTCTATAACCTTTTTACATTTTAAATTCTCAAAATAGAATTTAATTTCAATTTTTTTTTTGAGTTCAAATTTAAATCAGATTTCAAAACTAAATTAAGTTATTCAAAAATAACTTTTATCTTTGAAATTCTTTTTCAAAGCTTTTTACTTTAAACCCCATCCATTACAAAAACCATTTGAATTTAAAAATTCAATTTTAAATATTTTCAAAAGTCTATGACTTAACCGATTTCCACGTGCAATCCATATTTGTGTGTGTATAGTGTAGTCCAGGGGTATTACACGATAGTGCACAACATCAATCATCACAGATATATTGATAAGCGGTATAACCCATAACGCTTATCTTCATCAACAGATTCATAGATAAAGTAAATTTATCAATCACAAAGATTCACTGATATGATTCGATGTGGGTTTCGAATAACCAACTGGAATCCGACTCCCTGTCGCATCGAAGTTTAAATGCCATTTCATGGGCAAAAGGGGTTTCACAAACATATAGGAACAAACCACAAATCACAGTCCATCACAAAGCAATCACAACATCACAACGAAAATGTCAATCCAGTATAGAGTATTTGATGATGGTCAATCATCTCTAATTAGGGTGAATATGATTAAGTGTGTTAACCACATAATTTGTTTTTATAAATTTTTAAATCAACGATTAATTATTCTTAACTATAAATTGATTCAATTCTAATTAACTTTATCAACTAGCTTTTCTTCATTTAATTATCTTAATTCATAAAATCCTTAATTTATAATTAAGTAAATCTTAATTACTTTCACCCTTTAATTAAATCAACTTTTAATTATAAAGTAATTACAAATTTTAATGGTTTAAAATTTTTATTTAATCATTATAAAGAATTTTGTCTTTAAGTTAAAAATTAAGTATTTAATTATTCCTAAGTATTTTATCAAGTTAAATTTTTAAACAATTTTATTTTTTAAAGTCTAAGTTTTAAAATACTTCATTTATATAAATCAATTTGGGTTTTTAAATTAACATTTAAACATTTATTTTACTTTTAAATTTTTTTGTTAAGTTACACTTTAAAACAACTTTTATTTTAAAGAAAATATATAAAATTTAAAATATTCTTGAGCCCCATAAATCTCAAAAGAATGTTTCAATACCATTCACCTGAATTCCATTTGTAACTATCATTAATTCATTCAGAAAAAAAAATTATTAAATTTTGTGTTTCAAAAATTTAGTTAAAACTGGAATTTTCTGTTCCTACGTCCAACCCGTGGCTTCCCCGAGTCGTGCCCGATGCAAATGCTTCCCTGCTTCGAGTTTCCACTCGAATCGACCCGTGAGAGTAATTTTTCACAAATTTGTTTAAGTTTTAAATTCGACCCGAGACCGCATCAAAACGACTCGAGCTTCTCGTCGAGTTTCCACGCGATTTCCCCTTGCTGCTCTTCGAGTTTTCCTCGGTCCTTTTCAACCCATCACCCTGACACGCCACCATAGCCGCGTGCACGTGCACCGGCACCGGAGGCGATTCCAACCACTGGCGAACATCGCCACACGTCCACCACCAACCCAGCAACCATCTCCAGCCATCGAAGTGCCCCATCTCCCCTCACTTCAAAATTAAGTCATCAGCCTCGAACTGGAAAAACAACCGCTCGACCAGAACCTCCCCGACCACGCGACGTCGACCACCTGCCCTCGCACCACCGCGGCCACATCACCACCGGTGATCCACGAAGCTGTTCCAATGCTCACCATATAGTCCGATGCGACCATGACGTCGAGACCGCCTCGCCATTCCACACGACCAAAAACCCCACTAGAACCCTAGATCATTTTCCCCCGACCTCTACATCAATTTATAAAATCACCGACCAATTTTCCAGTGATCGTCAACCCTCCAGCTATCCTCGACATCAAACCCAAACTCCAATTCGACATAGATCATCGAAAATTGGCGATTGACCCAAATTCGGAAAATTTTGATTATCTCAGCCAATACATAAGTAAAAATCATGATATTCCCATCATAATTCATCATTTCACTCCACAAATCAGATTTTATATTCAAAGATCGAGTTTAGCTCGATAAATTTTAACCCATGCTTTTGATATTCACTGTAACTCTATATTTTTGAAATGATTACTAAATATAAATGCTTAAAACTTCCTTTAAAATTTGTATTACATTGTTACAATCATCTTCTCTTCAGGAGTTACAGCTTGAATTTGATTAATTGAAGAGATAAAAATTTGTTTAGGTGGGTTTATACCTGTTACTCAAACAGAGGACTATACATGTATATAACCAGACATGCATACTATTATTTATACATACATATATGGACATGCAGGCAATTTAACCCCTATACAAACATCTCACTATCACACGATCAAGCATTTATCACATATTAACCATAGATAAACAGATTCAACCATAAATGAGGTCAGTTTGCTCACCAGATTTTGTTGCACAGAGAAGAACAGAGGCAGAGAGGAATTTCTTTTGAGCCTGAACTATATTTTTTTTTCTTCAATCTTTTAAAGATTAGATCTGCAGAAGTTTGTAAATTCAAAACTTTGCTCAAACTCCTGTTTATTTACTTGTTTACTTCATCAATGACAAACAATAGAATTTATTTACTTGCAGTTTGAATTTGTTTAAAGCTTCAAACTTGATTTATTTTCCAAGCTGCAGACTTCAATTCACATTTGCTTTCAAGTTGAATCTGCATTTTTGATTTCGTTGAACTGTTTTAAACTTATGCTTTATCACTGATTAACAACATTAAATTAAAAGCTTTTAAAGAAATTTACTTATCTTTATTTGAATCCCAGAGAGAACTGCACTGCTCTAATCCATTTCAGGTTGAAGCCTTTGCATTCCATCTGAGTTTGCTTTGTATTTTCATAAATCTGCAATTCCAAGTTGAAGTTTGATTTCCTTCTGAGATTTCTTTTTAGTTTGCTTTCTTTAGGTGGCTTTGAACTCAAACTTGATTTTGTACTTTATTTTTTTTTCTAACTGAAGATTACTCGGTTTACACCTTTTCTTCCTATCCTTTTCCTATTTTTGTATTGTTGTAGTTTGAGATATTCAAATCCTTTTTACCGTTTCTTTTCAGATTTGATGAGATATCAATTGATGGCATTTGTGGGGAAATGAAAAGTCTCTTTGTAATTTTTTATTTATTTAATTAAATGAAATGAATGCCACTTGTTAAAAACAATCTTAAGCTTTAGATTTTGCTGATTACTCTACTCCATTCTCACATGTGCATGTTTGTATATGTTTACATTTAAATTCTTAAAGACAAAAGATTTTTTTTTATATCATATTTACTTTTGTAAACATTTATCAACACTTATATCACAATTTTTATTATTATTTTCACACTCAATCTTAAATTTAGTTCATACATTTATTTAAAAATTTATATTTACACCATTTACATTCATATTTTTTTTTTATTTTTATTTGGTACAATTCTACAAAAAGAAAAGAATGGATTCAAACACTTTGATTTCATATTAACAATTAGTCACGCTTATTTATGTATGAAAATTTAACTTAAAAATAATATTATGAAAATAAATACATCTTCCAAATAAAATTAATATTTTAGAAAACAACTATTACTATCATTTTATTAATCTCAAGCTTTTAAATTCTATTTTTATTTTTAATACATTATATTTTGAAATTCAATATTTGTTTGTTTTTTTTTCTAAAATCACTTATTCCTAAATTTCTAATATAAATTTCTATTTATAATCAAAATTATTTATTTATTCTAGAAATTTTCTAATCAATCCACAATTTATTTCAAAAAATTAATTTAATTGCCAAATTAAACTTGATGAATTTTCAATAATGTTACAGGTTTCCCCCCTTAAAAGAATTTCGTCCTCGAAATTGCAAGGAAGACGAGAAAGAAAAGATAATAGATAAAGAAATGATTGATCAGATCAGATCGAAATATTTATTCTGCATTCGGCTTACCAAATCAGAATATCGACAATATGAGAACAACCTCATACAATTATTTCACAAGATACTCGGGCTCACCGGTCTACGAATATGCAAGGGCATTGATTAGTTCGAAGGGATAACTAATCGTTCAGAGAATATATCGGATCCCAGAGAATAGATAGATGGGCTTAATTTTCAACAATTCCCAAATGCTAGATATGGATAACGAATTCGGGTCGGAATACCCCAAAGTATATGGACTTTGATATACATACTAAATTACAATTTTTAAATTTGGTTTTAACCGATATCGTTTTATTTATACAATTCAAATTTAGCCTTACATTCTATTAACCAATTTAACTCAATTTAAAATTTTCAATTTATTTAATTTAAGTCTTCAAATTCATTAGAGTTTAGAACGAAAAGCTGATAAGAAACCGATGAAGATACGAAGTAAGAATTTTCCTGCAACGATTCGTAGGGCCATCATCACACCGAAACTTCTTTCTGGAGCAGCTACGAAGCAATCAAAAGAATACGAAATCGAATCAAAGGAGATTGATAGAGAAAAGTTGTTTCCGCCATTGTGGGGTATTGACCATTGGTAGTGGTATTCCCCTGTCCCCTATCTCGTCCTCTTCTCGCACTCATACGTACTATCAGTGGATAGTAAGAGAATTTACTGAGGCATTCGATCGGATATCTTAGGGATTACTCATTCTAGGGTATATTTCACCCTATCTCTAATGAGCTACTTAATGTGTTATACTCCTGAGCTAAAGTTTTAACCCTCAGCTCTGATACCAATTCTAATGACCCTGACTCGACCTTCGAAAATCGGCACCGAATACGACACTCGTATTCAAATGCCGCAGATCCAAACGTCGAATCTGGTTCGCCGGAGCTTATAACACAATAAGTACAACACAGCGGAAGAAATATGCATGATACATTTGATATACAACATTTAATACAATATCTGATACAACAGAATACAATAGAATGGTACAATGGATAACAATACTATCAGAGATACAAGAAAATAGCAGCGGAAAGATAGTGTCTTCAATGCTAAACTCCAAGAACTCCACCTTCAATCCCAAGCTAGCAAGAACTCTAGATCATGATGCACTAAGCTAAGCAAGGTCAGTCGTGCAAGACTGAAGAAGATCCCAAAGACTGCAAGCTACCAATCCAAAGACTTCGAAGGCTAACGAATCTATACCGATTACAGGATTATCTGGAAACCCAACTCTAGACTGCCCGTGTGGAAAGTAAGCGGCACCCAGAGTTTAGGGAAGGAACAATAAACTCCAGGTCAGTCATGAGACTGGTATGAGCAAACAAAACATTTGGTCTTTTAAAACAAACGGAAGAATTTAAAATAAATCCGCAATGCTTTTTTTTGAAAATGAAACTACCATAAGGCCTCCCGCCACACACACAATGCAAACGCAGAATTGGAGGAGATTTCTCCTTATGATAGTCAAAAATGCTTGATACGTGAAAACCATTTAATATTATTATTATAAGTGCACAGTGGAAAACAATTTCGAAAGTATAATATTAATCCTAGCCAGCATACGACTCTTCGCCGTATGCCTACTATAGCTACCATGTTCAATAGCAGGTTACCGCCACATTCCATGGCAGGTTATACAATTAAAACCGTACAAGGCTCGTATTGGATTGAATGGATTTCCAACAAATGGTCAGGCCAAGGAACTTCCTATTGCCACATGGGAACGCCTCTGGCGGGACGCCCCGAGAACCAACCTGTTCTCTGCTAACACAAGGCCGGCTACCCCCTTCCCGGGGAATAAAACCTGAGATATGCCACCCCTGGTCCTTTGGGACCTTTATCCGAGAGCTCTCCAACAACAACATCACACAGTAATAATAATAGTGTGTCCACATGAGTAAGTATCTGGGCTCCATACCATGATACTACCCTTTTCCAGAAGGAATGGTCATACCCTAGGGGAGCTACCCCTGAAACCTTGCCGCATCTTTCCTGTTTCGACCATTACCAGTTTGTGAGGCTCGATGAGGTCTCGACCACAAAGCTACGCTTTTCACAAGCCATGCTTTGATCAACCAATGATCAACAAATGATCATCAATCACACAGCAGCACTTAGCATGCCACACTACCAAATTGGGAGTATATCGCTGATAACCTTCAACTACATAACCTCTGAGCTCGTACGTCTCAAAGAAGAGTGTTAAGCTAAGAGAATAAATTCTCCGCCACCAACAGATGTGTATTTGAAAGAAATTGGCTTTACATCTCAAAGTGTAGTGTCAGACACACAACCATACAAGTCTGTTCCGGGTTCGAACAGAACCGAAGGCACTTCCGAAGAAGCCCTTGCAAATCCGAGTATTTACAATCCCGATCGGACTTCGCATCACTTAGGAAATCTCTATACCGTAGCTACTCAGTGCAGAGACAATCGATAGGTCATCCTATCATTCTCGCAAATACCCGGTCTTCACCACCGGTCTTCAAATGCTATCCATAACGACGTATCATTATTCGGAATGGGTTACATGACACAAGGTCCTCTCCCGGCTAAACCGAATAACGAGCGCAATATTTTAAAACATATAGACATGGGATTTTCAGTTAAGTCACAACCTATTATGCAAAACTTTCCTTTAAATGGTTTAAACCAAATTACCATTTCAAATCTTTTAAACAAAAGATTTATTTCACAGATTTTAACCAGTTTCACAAAGATCCATTTACGGTTTCCAAAACAATATCCATTTTAGTCGGATTAATTCATTTAATCTTTAAATCCAAGATTTAACTTATAGCTTTCAAACCCGTTTTCAACTATTCATTCACAACTTGGAAATCCATTTCAATTCAAACTTGAAATTCCTTTTATACACATTGGAAATTCATTTCTTATACGAAAGCTTTTATCATTTGAAAACAAACAGTTTTCATTTTGGAAAAAAATCCGATTTCATTTATAGAAGTTAAAATCTTTGGGTTAAATTTAATTCCCAAAACAACACTTTTAAAAATGGTTTGAAGACCCATATAAGCTTCTATAACCTTTTTACATTTTAAATTCTCAAAATAGAATTTAATTTCAATTTTTTTTTGAGTTCAAATTTAAATCAGATTTCAAAACTAAATTAAGTTATTCAAAAATAACTTTTATCTTTGAAATTCTTTTTCAAAGCTTTTTACTTTAAACCCCATCCATTACAAAAACCATTTGAATTTAAAAATTCAATTTTAAATATTTTCAAAAGTCTATGACTTAACCGATTTCCACGTGCAATCCATATTTGTGTGTGTATAGTGTAGTCCAGGGGTATTACACGGTAGTGCACAACATCAATCATCACAGATATATTGATAAGCGGTATAACCCATAACGCTTGTCTTCATCAACAGATTCATAGATAAAGTAAATTTATCAATCACAAAGATTCACTGATATGATTCGATGTGGGTTTCGGATAACCAACTGGAATCCGACTCCCTGTCGGATCGAAGTTTAAACGCCGTTTCATGGGCAAAAGGGGTTTCACACACATATAGGAACAAACCACAAATCACAGTCCATCACAAAGCAATCACAAAATCACAACGAAAATGTCAATCCAGTATAGAGTATTTGATGATGGTCAATCATCTCTAATTAGGGTGAATATGATTAAGTATGTTAACCACACAATTTGTTTTTATAAATTTTTAAATCAACGATTAATTATTCTTAACTATAAATTGGTTCAATTCTAATTAACTTTATCAACTAGCTTTTCTTAATTTAATTATCTTAATTCATAAAATCCTTAATTTATAATTAAGTAAATCTTAATTACTTTCACCCTTTAATTAAATCAACTTTTAATTATAAAGTAATTACAAATTTTAATGGTTTAAAATTTTTATTTAATCATTATAAAGAATTTTGTCTTTAAGTTAAAAATTAAGTATTTAATTATTCCTAAATATTTTATCAAGTTAAATTTTTAAACAATTTTATTTTTTAAAATCTAAGTTTTAAAATACTTCATTTATATAAATCAATTTAGGTTTTTAAATTAACATTTAAACATTTATTTTACTTTTAAAATTTTTGTTAAGTTAAACTTTAAAACAACTTTTATTTTAAAGAAAATATATAAAATTTAAAATATTCTTGAGCCCCATAAATCTCAAAAGAATGTTTCAATACCATTCACCTAATTTCCATTTGTAACTATCATTAATTCATTCAGAAAAAAAATTACTAAATTTTGTGTTTCAAAAATTTAGTTAAAACTGGAATTTTTTGTTCCTACGTAAAACCCGTGGCTTCCCCGAGTCGTGCCCGATGCAAATGCTTCCCTGCTTCGAGTTTCCACTCGAATCGACCCGTGAGAGTAATTTTTCACAAATTTGTTTAAGTTTTAAATTCGACCCGAGACCGCATAAAAACGACTCGAGCTTCTCTTCGAGTTTCCATGCGATTTCCCCTTGCTGCTCTTCGAGTTTTCCTCGGTCCTTTTCAACCCATCACCCTGACACGCCACCATAGCCGCGTGCACGTGCACCGGCACCGGAGGCGATTCCAACCACTGGCGAACATCGCCACACGTCCACCACCAACCCAGGAACCATCTCCAGCCATCGAAGTGCCCCATCTCCCCTCACGTCAAAATTGAGTCATCAGCCTCGAACTGGAAAAACAACTGCTCGACCAGAACCTCCCCGACCACGCGACGCCGACCACCTGCCCTCGTACCACCGCGGCCACATCACCACCGGTGATCCACGAAGCTGTTCCAATGCTCACCATATAGTCCGATGCGACCATGACGTCGAGACCGCCTCGCCATTCCACACGACCAAAAACCCCACTAGAACCCTAGACCATTTTCCCCCGACCTCTACATCAATTTATAAAATCACCGACCAATTTTCCAGTGATCGTCAACCCTCCAGCTATACTCGACATCAAACCCAAACTCCAATTCGAAATAGATCATCGGAAATTGGTGATTGACCCAAATTTGGAAAATTTTGATTATCTCAGCCAATACATAAGTAAAAATCATGATATTCCCATCATAATTCATCATTTCACTCCACAAATCAGATTTTATATTCAAAGATCGAGTTTAGCTCGATAAATTTTAACCCATGCTTTTGATATTCACTGTAACTCTATATTTTTGAAATGATTACTAAATATAAATGCTTAAAACTTCCTTTAAAATTTGTATTACATTGTTACAATCATCTTCTCTTCAGGAGTTACAGCTTGAATTTGATTAATTGAAGAGATAAAAATTTGTTTAGGTGGGTTTATACCTGTTACTCAAACAGAGGACTATACATGTATATAACCAGACATGCATACTATTATTTATACATACATATATGGACATGCAGGCAATTTAACCCCTATACAAACATCTCACTATCACACGATCAAGCATTTATCACATATTAACCATAGATAAACAGATTCAACCATAAATGAGGTCAGTTTGCTCACCAGATTTTGTTGCACAGAGAAGAACAGAGGCAGAGAGGAATTTCTTTTGAGCCTGAACTATATATATTTTTCTTCAATCTTTTAAAGATTAGATCTGCAGAAGTTTGTAAATTCAAAACTTTGCTCAAACTCCTGTTTATTTACTTGTTTACTTCATCAATAACAAACAATAGAATTTATTTACTTGCAGTTTGAATTTGTTTAAAGCTTCAAACTTGATTTATTTTCCAAGCTGCAGACTTCAATTCACATTTGCTTTCAAGTTGAATCTGCATTTTTGATTTTGTTGAACTGTTTTAAACTTATGCTTTTTCACTGATTAACAACATTACATTAAAAGCTTTTAAAGAAATTTACTTATCTTTATTTGAATCCCAGAGAGAACTGCACTGCTCTAATCCATTTCAGGTTGAAGCCTTTGCATTCCATCTGAGTTTGCTTTGTATTTTCATAAATCTGCAATTCCAAGTTGAAGTTTGATTGCCTTCTGAGATTTCTTTTTAGTTTGCTTTCTTCAGGTGGCTTTGAACTCAAACTTGATTTTGTACTCTCTTTTTTTCTAACTGAAGATTACTCGGTTTACACCTTTTCTTCCTATCCTTTTCCTACTTTTGTATTGTTGTAGTTTGAGATATTCAAATCCTTTTTACTGTTTCTTTTCAGATTTGATGAGATATCAATTGATGGCATTTGTGGGGAAATGAAAAGTCTCTTTGTAATTTTTTTTATTTAATTAAATGAAATGAATGCCACTTGTTAAAAACAATCTTAAGCTTTAGATTTTGTTGATTACTCTACTCCATTCTCACATGTGCGTGTTTGTGTATGTTTACATTTAAATTCTTAAAGACAAAAGAAATTTATTTTTTTATATCATATTTACTTTTGTAAACATTTATCAACACTTATATCACAATTTTTTTTATTATTTTCACACTCAATCTTAAATTTAGTTCATACATTTATTTAAAAATTTATATTTACACCATTTACATTCATATATTTTTTTATTATTTATTTTGTACAATTCTACAAAAAGAAAAGAATGGATTCAAACACTTTGATTTCATATTAACAATTAGTCACGCTTATTTATGTATGAAAACTTAACTTAAAAATAATATTATGAAAATAAATACATCTTCCAAATAAAATTAATATTTTAGAAAACAACTATTACTATCATTTTATTAATCTCAAGCTTTTAAATTCTATTTTTATTTTTAATACATTATATTTTGAAATTCAATATTTGTTTGTTTTTTTTTCTAAAATCACTTATTCCTAAATTTCTAATATAAATTTCTATTTATAATCAAAATTATTTATTTATTCTAGAAATTTTCTAATTAATCCATAATTTATTTCAAAAAATTAATTTAATTGCCAAATTAAACTTGATGAATTTTCAGGAATGTTACATAATATGTCCAAGAAATTTCACACGGGATTACCAAAAGTGGAACTTATAAAATTTTACTTCCAATTGATTGCTCCTAAGAGTTTCCAACACAATCCGAAGATGTTTTTCATACTCTTCCTTGGTTTTAGAATAAACAAGAATATCATCTATAAAGATGAGAACAAAATGAGAAAGGAAGTCCTTGAAAACTCGATTCATAAAGTCAACGAAATAAGCTGGAGCATTCGTTAAACCAAATGGCATAACAAGCCATTCATAAGATCCATAACGAGTAGGGAACGATGTCAACGGAATGCTATCCTCTACAATACGAAGCTGATGAAAATCGGTTGCTAAGTCTAATTGTGAAAAGACTCTAGCACCACTAAGTTGATCGAATAGATCATCAATTAGAGGTAAGAGATATTTATTCTTAATGGTAAGATCATTAAGCTTGCGGTAGTCAATGCAAAGTCTAAGTGTACCATCGGATTTCTTCACAAAAATAGCTGAAGCTCCTCAAGGAGTGGAACTAGAACGAATAAATTGCTTCTCTTCCAATTTGGACAATTGTTTATGCTTCTCCTCATTTTCCTTATTGGACATACGATACGGAGGACGAGTGATTGGTAGAGCTCTCGGAGTTAGATTAATTCCGAACTCAATCGCTCGCTTAGGTGGTAATCCTAAAACGGGTTATATATGTCGGAAAATTCACAAACAATGTCAATGAGGGAAATGACATCTTCCTCATCATCATTATCGTCATCATGAGGGTTTAGAGAATATAAAGATGCTACCAAATTGGAATCTGAATCTTTAAGTACAATAGAAATTTGCTTAATAGATTGAGGATGTCGTAGATGAATAGTCCTCTCAGGACATAGGATATGGGCTTCATAACGGTTAAGCCAATCCATTCCCAAAATCATTCCAAAACCTAAGTAGCACATGACATGCAAATTGACTAGGAAAGAATAATCAAATAAAATAATCTCGACATCTTTACAAAGCAAACCGAGTGTTGCGGATCCACCAACCGGATTCGCAATTCTCAAAGAAGTCATCAAGCACATAACACTTAAAGAAAAAGTATCAACAAGTTCTTTTGATATAAAAGAATGGGATGCACCCATATCAAAAAGAACTCGAGTAGGATGATCACGAAACATAATAATGCCATCAAGAATGGAATGAGAAATACCATGACCGAGAGAAGTGTTACTAGGCGCTTGCACAACATTTAGTTTTCCCTCTTTCTTGCTTGGAAGTTTAGGACATGAAGATAAATGATGACCTGAACTTTTGCAATAACGACAAAAGAGAGGTTTCAGACATCTATTAGCATAATGGTCCTTAGAACCACAATTATAGAATTTCCCACGACTAGAGGTAGAAGTCTTTGCTACCGAAGTTTCTTTCTTCCCTTTCTTGTTGGGGTAAGGACCCTTGAACTTAATAGGCCTCTTCTTGTTGTTATTGAAATTCTATCACTCACACCTTCAACATCTCCTTCCTTATCGGCCTCTTCAAGTCGAAGAGCGATATCAATAAGCTGATCAAAAGGAACTTCCAGTTTTAGGAGTAGAGGCTTTTTGAGGTTCTTATTCAACCCGTAGACAAATCTCTGGTTTTTCATCAATGGGGCATTAATATACTGACCCCATATTTAGAGGGAGATTCAAAAGATGCGACATAGTCTGTCATGGAAGATTCACCTTGAACAAGGTCAATAAAACATCGGGTTTGAGTTACCTTCTCAGCCTCCGGCACAAATTTAATTCGAATTTTTCTCGGAATTGCTCCTAAGTAAGATCCGCTTTGATAATCTCTGAAATCAAAATCTCATACCAATCTAATGCTCTTTCTTGGAGCATGCTAGAAGCCACTTGGACTCGATGTATATAAACAAGATTCATGCGAGAAAATATGCGATTGCACAATTTAAGCCAAGCTTGAATTTCTATAACACTTTCGGATCCCTTGAATGGCCTTCCACCTAAATCGGTATAATCTCTGCACATGCGTGCAAACCCGGATCTAGGATGAGTAGGTTCTAGAATAGGTCCGACAGCTTGAGCGTTCTTTACGAGATCTAAAAGCAATTGGGACGACATAAATACTCCATCCTGAAGAGTAGCCCTAGATTGACCAGCGCTGGGACATCCTGGTCTAACCACTTCTCTTCGTTAAGAAAGAAAGAAAGAAGAGAAAAAAGGTTATTCTCAAAATGAATATCAAACAATCGTGATTGATAAAAACAAGGCATCATAAAAGAAAATAGGATAGAATGGGTCCATTAACTCGAATTAAATCCTAAGGCACGATTACTAAGAAAGACTTAGGACGATGATCCTTGCAATAATATTCTATATTGTTCCAAAGTTTGACTCTGATAGCAAGCTGTGACGCCCCACCTCTATACTCACACTAGCCAAGGACACTATTGGTAATGCCCTTGACTAGCGCGAAGAATAAGGTTGTTAAGGAGCGACCATCTGTGTAATCGCTCTATATGACTACCGATATGTCAGATAGTATAACATGCATTTCATTTCAAGAGGGAATCCGACATATCAAATACAAACTCAAAGCTACTACACAGTGGCTAAGTGGTCTTCAGAAACAAATATAAAATAAGCATAACACAAATCAGTCACAAATAATCATATTACTAAGGCGGAAACAGATATGAATATATCATATAAAGTGTACATCAAAGTAGTGGTCACGTAAGATCACTACATCACAAAAGAATAGCTACAAATGCTAGAGAAAAGAATATGTATACACCAAGAAGTCTCTATCTCGAAGGTATAAAAGCAAAAACTACTAAACTAAGTAGTTAGCCAAAAGTCAAAAGCTAGTCCCAGCTAAGAAGTCAAGTGGAAGCACCTTAAATACCTCGGTCTGACCCCGAGTATTATTTAAAAAGAAAATAATAAACGGATCAGTTTAGCTATAATTATCATATAAAATGAGATAGAATAAGGGATATGACAAAAACTATGATAACAATAATGCCATATTGTGCCAAGTATACATTTAACAACAACAAAAATCATACAATATCTCAAGAATATCAAAACACCAAAAATAATGTCATATTCTTTATTTTATTCACCAAACCACAAATATTGACAAACATATCAATGCCAATCGCAAAATTGGTGAAACACAAATTCGAGAAATCATCAATTAGAAATCCAGAACACATAAGGGGGATGCCTATCACAAACGGGAGCATGAAAACTCACCAACACGTGTATCACAAATGGAACGCTATCCCATGGTCGCTAACCATAGAGCCGGTGCAACGATACAGTACAATAACGGTACGCCCGTGGAACCTGAAATTCAATACGATGTAGTACAATAACGGTACGCCCGTTTAATTCAGGACAACGACGTAGTATAATAGTAGTACGTCCGATGAACCTGAAACACCATACGACGTAGTACAATAACGGTACGTCCGAATAATTCGGAACAATGACGTAGTATAATAATAGTACGTCCGATGTACCCAAAACTCAAACAAATTGGACAACGATGTAGTACAATAACAGTACGCCCGTTGAACCGATCTCCATAAAAGAACATAGGTCGCTAGCCTATAGAAATGAGACGAGCTCTATAAGTCGAGGTATTGTCTCCCACGTGGACAAGGAGACATCACACACCACTAGTCTAAACCAAAAAATGATCACCATTGATCAGTAAAAAGTGTGAATTACACTAAGCTAGTAAATAAATGAGTTTAGCTTCATGTCCCTAACCACTGGCTTAACTTAAATATTTACGAACAAATTGTAGATCTCCACTCGAAAATTGTCACAAGAGTTTCAATCGAACAAGTCTAAGAAATAATCGAGAATGTAAACGCAAGCGTTTCATACCACTTGTTTTGCCAGGTCGTTTAATTGGATTTCTCGAACGAATAAGGTAAAGGTTTGTATATACTAATAGATTAGAAAACGGTTTATAAAAACGAGTTTGATATTGAAAGTAAATGTTGAAATCGTTTTGATGAAAAGTTTGAATATTTGCTACTAGTATAGAAACCTTTGCATTTTAAAGTGACAAACCATAGAAATGATTGTAGAACAATCAATCACCAAAAATTCACATAGGAAGACATGAATTAAATCCAAAGGAATCGACACCAAATCCATCAAAATGGATATTCCCAAAAATCCAAAAAATAAGTCATCAAAGTCGATAAAAGTTATAACAACTAATCGGATCAACATAAATCAATAAACATTGGAAATTTACTCAAAAATTAGGCAAATAGGCAAAACTGCACAGTTCCAGACGTCTGGTGGTCAATCCAGACGTCTGGATTTGGTCTCTGGAAATATTCCAGAAAACCATCCAGACATCTGAGATTTCAAATCAGACATCTAACCCTCTTTCAGACGTCTGAACCATAATTTTAGACGTTTGAAATTAGTCGCTGCCTTTTCTATTTTTCTGTCATGTATTCTTTTCTCCAGAAGGCCTATCCAGACGTTTGGAATTGATATCCATATGTCTGAACACCTGGTATGGGCAACAATTTGCCTAGGCCATAATGGCCAAAACGATTCGAAAGCTATCGGACGAGCAACGTAGACTAGGGATTTATGCCAAGCGACAACCCAGCCTTATAGGCTCTTTGATACACCCCAAATAACATGTCCAAGCATCCATAGTAGGATTTTCATAAAATTGGACTTCAAAACGAAAAATTGGAAAATTCACCAAATCAATTCAAATCAAAAGCAAATGAACATGAATATATGTTATGAATTAGTACCTAACAACAAAGAAAGTTATAGATATAGATGTGAGTTTGAGAACTCACCTTTAAACCCAAAAACACAAATGAGAAGCTGTAAAACAAGGAAAGATCAACCACTCTTCAATTTTAACCCAAGAAGCTTCAATCTAAGCTCATAAGAAATATATTTCCTAAGTTAGGGTCTAGGAATTTCTGAAATTTGAAGCGAGATTGAGATGGAGAAGATGAACAGGATGCTTACCTAAGCTTCTCCTTGATTTCTAGCTTGAAGTTGATTTTTCTTAAGAGGATTAGGGCTTAGGAATTTCTAATTTCTTTTCTCTTTCCCCATTTTCATCTTAGCTTGAGAGTATTAGGAAATGAGAATGAATGAAGAGGAGAGGGGGCGGAGTTAGGGTATTATGTTGGGTTATTGGGCTGAACCCAAACCCAAAGCCCAACAAAAAATTAGCGAAATTCTACCCAACTCAAACATATCAATGTTTATACTCAAAAAGGTCACAAATGGTATTTTGGACTCAATGAAAGTGGTCTCGGTTCCTAATTCGACTGTTTGTAAAAAGTAGCATTTCAGACTTTAATCCGACTAACGATGCTATATTTAAATAAAATATTTAAATATTCAATCGTAAAATATGCGGATTGTTTCAATGGAGGACACAGAAAAAACAACAAATAAGCCAAAAATCGAAAATACAAAGATGATGATTTCTTTTATAGAAGTGGACTTCTCAAAGCCATTTGTAGTAGTAGAACCAACGTTTTCATAGATAGGACTAGGACACTGCAAATGCTTGGTATATCCGAATAGAGAACAACAGAATGTAACCAAAACTTTCTTTTCTCTAACATCAACTCAAATATAAGTTTACAAATATTTATGCTAAGTTACATACTAAAATAACTTTAGTTAATTGATTCAAATCTTTTTTGTTAAAACAGTAAAGTAGCATGGGAGGACCATGACACAGTCAAAGGAGGATGTGTAATAACAAAAAAAGCAGTATGACATATTCTTGAAGGAAATTACATGGATGGACAAGTACATAAATTTTTTTCCTTTAATAATACTGATATTAATCAAAATAGGTACAAAAACTAATACCTAATAGCTATTTGATTCGAATTCATGCTTGGTTATTTTCTGCTACTCATGACAAAACCAATACCTATATATGTCCAAAAATGATACATAGTTTCTGTTTGTTGTAACTTGATGCTCTATAAATTTGATTATTTAGATGACCGTCATATATGACAAAAGTAATACAAAAATAGTGCAAAACTGATACTAAGTAGCTCTTTGATTGGAATTCATGCTTTATTATTTTATAAATTATTTTCACTATTATGTAAAACAAAATCGATACCTGTATATATGAAAAACTGATACCTGGTTTCTGTTTGATAAAAGTTGATGCTTTATAATTTTAATTATTTATTTACCAGTCATGTGTCACCAAAATGATACCAAAATAATGCAAAACTGATACCTAATAGCTATATGTTTGGAGTTGATTCTTTCTTGCTTTCTAAATTATTTTCAGTGTAATTTATATCAAAACATATACCAAAACACAAGAAAAAATGATACCTTCTTTCTGGATCATAAAATGATTATTAATTTTATAAAAATATTTTGAGTACTATGTACAGCACTACTGATACCAAATCAATGCAAAAACTGATACCTACAAGCTATTCGATTTGAGTTGATGTTTTGTTATTTTCATACTTTTCAATATATACCACCATTATTAACATCAGTTATACTATTTATTTTTTAATATTGCTACACCAATAACAAAAACAAACGATTTCCTGTTTCTAATATAGATAATTGACTGGTATACATCTAAATGTGGGCTGGGAGAGTATAACTATGCATTCACTGCCACAATGATGACAAATAGAACATTAATATGCAAGTACATAATAATTGCTTCATACATTGAATTATAACTTATTTTTGTATTCAACAGAATAGAGTTGTCTGTGATCTAAATGGTGTTAAAAAATGTTTGGTCTGCCTATGCTTGAAACATTTGTACAAGAAAATACGCAGAAGATATTTATTTCCCTTTGCATTGTGAAAACCAGTGGACGGACGTAACTTTGACATACCCAACAATGCAGTGGTATCATGTAGATTCTAGACGTCCTAGAAGATCAAATGACAAAGACAACTTTATTTTGAAAGAAGCTATGAAATTGGTATGATATTTTAAAAAAATACCTAATATAATTGAAATAAAGTGAACATAATCTAACTTCGTACCATTTTGTCTTTAATAGAGAAAACAAATGGAAGAAATGCTGTAAGAACTCTGGAAAAAGAATAATATACAAGATGTGAAGATGAAGCCAGACGAAATGCATCTAATCAATTGTGCGCATCAATGAGAGGACACATAAGTTTTTTTTGGTTAAAAATGATACCTATTGAAAACAAAATTGATACTAGAACTAAAACTAGTAGTGATACTTAAAACTTGTTGTCTTTTTTACATTATAATCTTTTGTATAAACTCTATACATCTTTATATGCCTTTTACATTGAATTCAATTTGTCAGGAGATATTATCTTTCAGCCCAATAAACATTTGCTTCAGATCTAAGCTAATACCTACCTAAAGAAAAGGGGATTTTCACTCAAATGGCCTCTTTGTCCAGGGTAATAAGTTTGAAGGACGACACTTTTCAAAAATTAGCTTCAAGGAGAATTTACAGGAAAATCATAAATGAAGTTATCATTTTCAGTTATATAAGAATAATAATAAATGAATTTATCATTTTCCTATATAACTTAAAAAAATAAACGAATTTATCATTTTTCTGTAATTGTCCTTAGAATTAATTATTCATAAGCGACGTCCTTAAAAATTATTACTCTAGAATGAGAAACCCTCCAACCTAATTTCCACTAAACGAAATTGATGCCTACATACACAAAACTGATACATGCATAAATAAAACTGATACTAAATGTATATATAATCAAAACTAAAACAAAAAAACTACCAAAAAACTTAAAATGATATTTACAGGCACTAAAACTTGTACTAAAACTAATGCTAGATGTGCTAGTAAAACTGTTAAATACATTAATTTAAAGCATACTATCTATACGCACCTTTATCTCTGAAATACAGCGTTTTATATTAGTTACAAACCTAATACTATAAGTGACACAACTGATACTAACAATATATTTTGTTTCAAAAAGTCTTGACTGTGGCATATACCTAATGATATTTATCATTTCACTGAATAGAAGAAGAATACAAATTAAATTTGAAGTTGAACAAATATTGTCAACAAGGGCAAAAATTATGCATGTGATACTAACGGACAATGAGCACTGCTGTAATTTGGCCAAGTACATGTCAAGCTTGGAAGAACCAAAAAATAAGAGAAGCGAATTTGTCTGCAAAACCTGCTGTTACGTTCAGTTGCCCTACTATACCTTTGAGATATTATGTTAAAGTAATAGAAATTAAGTTTTTTAATGTTGATACAAACACCACTTGATATTATGTCAATTTTTTGTAAAGATTATGTATTTATTTCTGATGTTGCAAAAGTTAGCTTTGTTTAATTTCTCTCACACTTGATGTTCTGTTATGACTATAAATATATTTTTATCTACAAATGAAATTTATACCAACACTGTGCATGAATCGATGCTATTTTTTCACCTACCTATATGATTGGAATTCACAGTTGATTATTCTATATATTAATTATTTTAAATGTTATTTACGACAAAAATGATACCTATATTTACGCAAAATGATACCCGACAGCTATTCCATATAATATAGTCCTCTATAAATTAAATTTACTTCACTGTAATGTGTAATAAAAGTAATATTAAAAATAGTGCAAAACTCATGTTTAGTACCGTATGATTGAAATTCAAGCTTAATATACAAATTATTTTAAATATTATATACAATAAAACTGATATCTATATTTATGAAAAAATGATACCCAGTAGCTGTTTGATATAATACGATGCTTTATAGATTTGATTATCTAGTTTACTATCATGCACGACAAAAGACAAACCAAAATAGTGCAAATTCATACCTAGTTGCTGTTTAAAATTCATGCTTGTTCATTTTATAAACTATTTTCAGTATAATTTATAGCAAAAATGATACCTAGGTATATGCATAGGAGCTTTGCAGTTAAGGTCCCTATTTTTGATGTTGTTACAAGAAAAATCCTTGTAACAATGAGTAAGTAAATAGGATCCCTGATTTTTCTAAATCAAAAATCAAACTAGCTTGCACTTTCCTGCTAGAAAGAGAAAGTTAACTTGCTCAAAAATTAAAGAAAAATTTCAATGTCAAAAAGCGCAACTAGCTTGTGTTTTCCTGACAGAAAGCGCAAACTAACGTGCGCTTTCAAAAAAATTAGATTTTTTAGAAATTTTGTGACGACCCGAAATTTTTGAGCCATTGAAATTGGAATATTCAATTGATTTTGAATATTTAAATGTTAATTTTTTTTTACTCGAATTCAAATATTACCAATTATTTGGTAATTATAATTTAGAATTAAATAACTTGAATTTGAATAAAACGTTGAATCTGGAATTTTAATTCGATTTAAAATAATTTGAAGGCTTATAAAATTTATATCGATAATACTGAAGAGAATAGAAGTGATGAAATCAAATTTAAAAATGGTTTGTTAAGTTTTAAAATTTATATCGTTTGAATTGAATTTAAAATAGCCTTCCGAGGCACCGTCTCGGAAATTGGCGAAACCAGTTTCATTGGGTCCGTAATATTGAATTATTATCGGATTTCAAATTTCGTATTGATCGGAGTTTGTTTGTAAGTGTACGAGATAGAAACGCGGGAAAATTTAATTGATTATAAATTGATGAAATTTAATTTAATTTAATTAATTAAGCTTCCTCTATACGCCATCCTTATCCATTCCTCAGCACGCTTCTCTTATCTTCCAGTATACGCCATCGTTCGTCGCTTCTTATCAAAGCCCCTTCTTCTGAAAAAAAAATATATATACCAAGACAGTTCGCTTATAATTAATGGCCGATGCTTTGAATCGTTGAAGGAGGCCGAAACCCTTTATTTCTTTCAAAGCCCAACCCTATGCCTCTCCGTGAAACATAATTCAGCAGATTCCTATATCAATCGAATTCAAAAAAAAATAAAAAAATGAATGATGGCCGCGCGATTTCGCCCAATAACTAAATTGAAATCGCGTTTGTGGGAAGGAGGGGTTCAGTGACATCGGCATCGCGTGGAATCAAAGGGGCGCTCTCGTGTAGAGGTATGGCATTCGAGCTCGATTTAGGGCTTCGAGTCTCATTTGCAGGAGCAACGCGTGCGCGTGCTCGCACGAGAGGGTGGAAGGCATGGTTGGTTCAGCGACTCAGAGGGGCTAAGGATGTTGGATTTTCTGTAGTCGTTGGTCGAGCCTAAGTTGATGGATCGCGATTAGGAGGGCAGGCGGCGGTAGGATCGAAGTCGCGTGGGCGACTGCCTGAACTTGCTTGCGGTGGAGTCGTTTGTCAACGATAGTGGGTGGGTTGGAGTGTCTCGTATGGAAGGTAACAGTTTTATATTTTCTGTGATTAATCTAATTTGGAAATATATGTGATCAGAGACGAAAAAAATTATACATACAAGTTCACTTACTGGTTAAGTTAAATTAATGTGGTGTGGAGATAAATTTATTTGATTGAATATAAACAGAAACTTTATTTATATATGATTTTAGGAAAGTGTAGGAATTTTAAAATGTGTAGAGTTTATAAAAATAAACAGATAAATATACATATGTAAATATTTTATCCTACTAGTTTATTTTAAAAAGAAGTGGGTTAGATGATAAAACTATTTTAATTAACTTATTAAATAATTGAGTTACTAAAGATACTTAGAAAATTTTTAGCTTAAAATTTTTAAGTTAATTTATAAGTTAAAATAAATAAGTAGATATTAGAAAATTTTTGGATTTATTCAAGTGTTAATTAACTATATAATGTTATAAAAGGGTCTAAAATCGAGAAAACAGGCTGGAATGGGATGAATGGCAATAGACTACAAATTAAAGCAAAGGTGAGTTAATCTCACTCAGTTTAAATTTAAATTTAAAATGTTTAAATTTAAATAATTGTTTGAATGAATTGATGTGATATATTATGATATTTGGACTTGATATGTTATATTGTGCTAACGTCTGTGGATGCAGGGAAAACAGGTTGGAGGGATCCAACTAGGTCCCTCAACATATATATATTGTTTATTATTCTCTGACATGCTTTGTGGATATTCTGTGATGAATCATATTGAAATATTGAATGCTATAGCTGCTTGGATATATTCTTGAACTCTGAGTTATCAAATTATATAACATTGGATTCTTGGAAAGAAATAATAAAAGAAGTAAATTTTTAAGAAAATAATTATAAAGAATGTAAATAAATTAAAAATGAATTGATAAGAATATTAGTGTTTCCAAAATGCTAATTAATGAATCCTGTATATGAAAAGGAATTTTTGAATAAACAGAAAGTTAAGAAAACTTAAAATTTCAATGTTACTGTTTAAAAGAATAAAACAATTATTTCAAATTTAGGATTTAAATTATTCTAGAAGAATAAAGAAGTAAATGTTTTAAAATTTATTTTTAAAATCTAGTTTCATGCTTGGTGATTTCAGAGGAGATAGAAAATATTTGGAAAAGTTTATTCTGGGAAGAAAGATGGTTTGAAACTGTTTTCAAAGGATTGAAAATAGAAATATATCTTGTGAAGATATTTTTGGAGATAAATAATTTGGAAAATTATTTATTGGTTGATGGTTGTTTGTGAATATAAATTGATAGTTAAATAACCGACTATCAATATTGGACAATGCGCTGATCGTATCGAAGAGACCGGGATCGAGATTTATTTCTCGAAAACCACTTCGATCCGGTTTGTACGTTTCGTGCGAAAAACGTGTTCGGATTCGAAGATGGAGCAGTGAAGTGCAAGGGCTAGTCGCTACTAATCCTGGGGATATTTCCAAAATGGATGTAGTAAGAATAGTGCCTTCGGTTCCGTTCGAACCCGGGACGGACTTGTATGGACGAATGCTTGCGAAACATTGTCAGGTGGACGATGGGCATTCTAAGTAAATACGTTCTAAAGGTAACGCTTAGCCTCAAGCCTCATCAAATGGGAATGACTGAAAATCAGGGGATATGCAGCAAGGTTAGGTGGGTCATACCCAAGCAGGACAAGATAATTCCCCTGTCTAGATGTCCCTTATATATATTTCGGCTTAGTGGGTGGTTGGTCGCGCCAACCACGGGGTTTATCTTGTTCGGGACTGTTCAGTAAGGAATGGTTCCGGCCTTGTGTTGCAGGGGATGAAGGGAGTAATCCTCGGTACGGTGATCTAGGCCCCGTACTGTGACAGGTGGTACCCCAGTGCCTAGTCATTGTTGGAAATCCATTCTCCCTACGAGCCTTGTACGAGTTTTGTTTGTATTACCCACTTTTGTGGCTAGTAGCTGGAATTTAATGAATGTAACAATTTCGGCTATTTTATAAGTATTTGTATATAGACCCTATTATAATATCAGAGGATTTCAATAAAAATTGGTTTAGCTATCGTAAGGTAAAAACCCGACATGTTTATTTGTGGCGTGGTCTTACGAGATGCTTTTGGTTTTCAAAGGATTTTTGAAACTTTAATAATCAATTGGGTGTGATTTTCTCACTCTGGTATTCCAGACTGACTCGGGTATTATTTAACTGTAATGCTCGGGACAGACCGAGTATTATAGGATACAGGATATGATGCTGTGGAGCTCAGGAGACGAGCTGGATGACGATACGTATAGTCGTACTTGTTATATATATATTCCGCTGTTTGAGTTGTTGTGTACCTTGAGTTGTTGTGTATCCATTGTATTGTTTTGATGTGAGCTGTGACTGATGTACTCTGATGATGTGATGTATGTAAACAGATATATTTGATTTTGAGTAAAGATTATTTATTATCTATTATATTTTATTCCGCTGCGATGGTTAGATTCTGATATTGATTTTGTTTTCTCTTCTTCTACCTCTTCTTCTTAAACCCAAATGGTTCGTATTTCTGTACAACTTGAGTTGATTGTTGTAGAATAGTGTAAACTCAAGGGGTACGGATTTGCGGGCTATTACAAATTTCAAAACCAAAAAAGTGCAAGTTACTTTGCATTTTCTATTAGAAAAGTGCAAGGCAACTTGCGTTTTCTATAGAGACCAAATTTACATATTCATTTCTGTAAAAACTTTTCTTATAACAACATTAAAAATATGAACCTGTAGCTTTTTTCTTGATAAGCAAAGCTGATACCCAGTAGCTGTTTGAAATAATACGATGCTTTATAAATTTATTTATTTAGTTCACTATAATGCATGACAAAAAGATATCAAAACAGCGCAAATTCATACCTAGTGGTTGTTTGGTTGAAATTCATGCTTGTTCATTTTATAAACTATTTTCACTATAATTTATAGCAAAACCGATACCTATCTATATGCAAAACCAATACCCAGTTGCTGTTTGAAATAATTTAACAACAACACTATGCCAAACTACACTTTTACACTTCTACATCATATATTGAGTTGCCAACTGTTCACCGTAACATAGTGTATATTATATATTTCCATTAAGCTCATAATTCTTCTCATAGTTATGCACTTCACAACTCAACAAAAAAATAATTCCAGTCACTTCAAAACTAGAAAAAATAATAAAAATCATCATATACAAATGATACAAATAGCATGCAAAACATGATACCATAATTGCTTATACCAAAAACTAATGTTAAAAACACACAAAACCGATACCGTAATTTGTAATACCATAAACTGATAATAATACCATAAAAAAATGATACCACAATTTTTACATACCTAAAACCCACACTAATAGAACCAAAAACTGATGCCAAACAACAAATATAAATAAATAAACTGAACAACATATAAACATTATAACACATCACTTCCCATGCAAACTATATATTCCAAAACAAACAACAATAAACTAAAAATAATACCATATAACAAAGTTCAACTTCAAAGAGCAAGTCGATATCAAATTTAATATATAATAAACCAATACACTTATATAACAATGTTCAATTACATAAAATTGCCAAAAAAGGGCATAAAACCAAGTATGTCTTCTTAGAAGTTTGACAATTAAATTATATCTTCTTAGAACCTTGACAATTACATTTGTTGTGACCATATTGCTTGTATATACCACATCTATTTTTCTTATGTTGAAAACATGAAAATGCACCTTTTCATTTTATAGAAGATCTACCAGCACCTCATTTCTTCTTTAGTGGCTTAATGACATCTTCAATGCTTACATTAATAATTGGCTTATCAAAATTAGGAATATGATTAATAAAATTAGAATAAGAAGAACGATGAACATCAACGGTGAAAAAGTACTCAACAAAATCATAAACTGAAAACTTTGACTTGTTCATGCACTTAATAGCATGAGCACAAAGTAATGCTGTAAGTTTCCATTGATTGCAACTACAAGTACACTCTTTAAGATCTATACAACGAGAGTTTGGCAATTCACTTTAAAAACAAACTCTGAAGACTTGTATACATCCCATTCGAATCTTTTTTCAATCAATTCACTTAAACGAGACTTGATAAAAGGACAAAGAGTAGTAGTCCACAATCGACACTCCTTTCTCCTTTTAGCCATTTGTTCCATAACTTTAATTCGAGTTCTATTTAAGCATACCGTAATAGGCAAGGATCGTGCATCCAAAATCCAACTATTAAAACTTTTGGCGACACTTGAACTATATCCACCATGTCCTTTACCCAAAAAAATCAGCCTACTTATCAAAAGCCTTATCCTTCACGAAATTCACAGTAGCAACATCACCAATTTCACAAAATTTAGAATATGCTTCTTTAAATTCATACATATTAGAAGCTCTAGAACACATCTTGAACAAATCACTGATAAACATATTCAAATTCTTTGCCTTAACTACTGAAAGTAGATTCTATTCCATATGAAAATAGCTGTAACTATGAAAGGTTGAAAGAAAAACTTCACGAACCCCTAAAATTAAACTTTGACGGTGATCCGACATAAAAACCAAATCGTGATCTCCTTGAAGAATTTGTTTTAAATAACTCAAAAACCATTTCCAATTATCCACATTTTCTTGAGAAACTATACCCATAGCTAAAGGGAAAAAACATGCATATAACAGTTTTAAACAAATACTAAAACAAAGTTCAATCAATTGTTAACTTAAAAACTGATACCTAAAAACTGTTATCGACAACTAAAAACTGATGCCTAAGAAATAGATAACTAAATTCTGATACTATACATTAAAACATTTTAAAATAATGATACCAAAAACTGATAATAAGCACTAATATAATATACACCAAAGCCAAAACTATAACACTACAATATCAGTTACAAAAACTAAAAACAACAAAAACTCAACTAAAAATAATACAAAAAAGGATACTACCAGAAAATGATATAAGTACTAACAAAAACCAGCTGAAACTGGTACAGAACTAAAAATCACACTAAAAAAACTAAAAATCACAGTTATTGAAACTGAAAAATGATACTAACAGAAGTAGAAACCGCACTGTTTATTTTTCACAACATTGGCACAACATCACCACATAACTTAAAAAATATAAAATAAAAACATACCTTAATTACCTTTTTTTGTGGTAGCACCAATAAAAACACCTGGCCGTCCCTTTAATTGAGTAGCATCTAGAAATATCATAGGTCGACAATGCTTGAAACCAAGTAAACAAGCACCAAAACTAATAAATACTCTCTTAAATCGATCGGTACAAGCATTAACATCCATATTGACACAACTACCTGCATTATGCTTCTTCAATGCTTCTAAATATCAACTCAAATCATTGTAGGACATAGCATCATTACCATTCAATTCCATCAATCCAAGTTGTTTTCCGCAATAAGAAAAAAAGTAAGATAAGTCAAGATTGTATTCTCTTCTAAAATCATATATTATATCTTTAGGTTTTTCACTAAAACAATCATGAATCTCATCAGTAATCAATGATTTAACAAGCGCGCTAGAAAGATGTGAATTATTTAAATTTCTAAGGCCAAACCCAAAAGAATGATCACTAACCAAACTTCTAATAAAAAATCTATTAAGTTGTCTGGAATCACAAGAAGCATGCACTTTAAAAGGACATTCATCCATAGTTGAAGAGCAAATAGCAGTAATTCTTGTAGAACAATTCTTCAAAAACACTAATTTGTATTCCTTTTGAATTTGGTACGCCATCAAAAGTTCTCTAAAATCGTTAGCTCCTCCTAAACGAAAACCAACAAAATCAAAAATGGATAATTTCGAACCACTCTTCAACATATCCTTCAAATAACTTTTACTATGGATAACAACATTTGAACATAAATATCCACTAGAAGATGAATAACTATAAAGATTAGATAAAATGGAAACAGAACCACCACCAACATTTTCCAATCGAGAGCCCTTGACTTTAACGGTAAAAGGAAAGAATGCACTCTTGTTATGCAATTGAAAATAAAGTATACTCTAAATATCAGAATCGGTATCAACCACAATAACTTTATTCTTAAGAACATAAGAAACCTCAATGGACGAAGGAGTTAATTGAGACCAATACTGACAAATGTCATTCTTCAAACCATAAAAACAACAATCAATGGACAACCGAGTGTTGAAGTGTTATCATCGAATATAAATAAATAAATAAATAAACAAAAATAAGACTACTATCACCACTGCAAAAGAAAAAACATCAGTAAAAAATTAAAAAGAAAATAGAACAGTTTTTACAAAATTGATATCTACTGACAGTAAAACTGATGTCTAAAAACTGAACCTCAAATTAATAGTAAAACAGATACTTAAACATACTTCATTAAATGTTTGATACTAACAAAATACTAATTTGACTCATACATTATTTGCTACATATCATTATGTTTATTTTGTAACAACTTCATTTTTTTGTATGATTAAATAAACAAAACATAAAAATCTTTCCACGGTACAGTATTGTAAAAAATGATACTAAGAAGAAAAAAGCTAAAAGCTTATCCTTACTGAACTTAACATGGCAACACATTTTCAATCAAACCAATATGAATGCAAGGAAAAAAACATTAATCAGAAGATATTTGCTTTATATTGTCAATTTTTTATAGTATGATAATTATCTTTATAAAAAAAATCAGAAACAAACAAATAACAAACATTTTTCAAAAATGATACCAACAGACACTAAAACTAATACCTAATATCCGATCCTCAAATTAATAAAAAAAATTATACTCAAACAGAGTTCATTGAATCCAATATATGCATCAATGAACAAAAACCAAATAACATTCAATTAAAACAAATAAACAAATATTGCTACATAAAAAAGATAAGGAAATAAATATCTACAGCTAGTGCCCAAACTTGCCATAAAATATGAAAGAACAAAATAGAGCAACAAAACTGAATTCAATTTTGAAATAGAAAAACAGCAGAATGTCAGAAATAACTGAATTAAAACTCTGGTAGAAGAAAATGAGGAAAGAAATAGAATCATACCTAGAAATGAAAATTTTCAATGTTGAAAGGAAAAAGAGTAAAATAAAAATCATGATAATATGAATGAATTGTGCAAAAAAAAAGGAAGAATGAATAAACGAATTTAAATTCGAACGTGCGCGTAGAAGAAAATGAGACCGAAAAAGAATTAAAGAGGAAAAAGAACGAGATCGAAGATGAAGAAGAGAAACCACACATGACAATTAGGGTGTTTTCAAATATTATAACGCTTTGTTCTTATGAATAAAATATTGGTGGGCTGTCCTTGCTAAAAAGAGCCCGTAAATTTATCCTTAATAATATTCTTTTAAAAATTAATTACGATAATGATTTACCAAGAATTGGAAAATGGAACGTTAGCAGTCCCAAGAATATTGTATCAAAAGACTCAATGAAAAATATAGATAATGTAAAAGTTATTTATTCATTCTATGTTTTAAATGCGACTTTGTTATATCAGTTTCACCTATTATCATTCGTTCTGTAAATTTTGATATTAAACAAATTTTTAACAACATTAGAAATATTAGTAAGAATGAAAAAGCTTTGCTTGAACAAACAAAAAACAAAATCACAAAAGTGTAAACAAATAAAGAGCAAACAGAAATAAGAAAAATTTCAGGAACATGAAAATCAAATACAATCTCTCCAAAAGTATATTAAAGACTTGGAAGAAAAGCTTGTAAACAGTTTGGAAGAATTACAAAATGAGAGAGCTCAAAAAAGAAAATAAGAAGAAGTGATAAAAAAACTACAAAATGAAATGATGAACTTGAAATCAAAAGTCCATAAATTTGAAAAAGGAGAAAAATAGAAAATAAGGAGGAACACGGATAAAAAGGACAAGAAATTCAACCTCCTTCTTGTGATCTTAATATCACTCAAAAGATTAAACCGATTCAAGAAGACAAAAAAGAAGAAAACCAGAAAAAACAAAGAGAAAAGGTATCCAAGCTCATTGGTAAAAAGGTTGAAATCAAGAACAAAAACAAAACAAAATTAATACCGAGAATTAATATGAAGTTTTTGTAACATCCCTCATTTTGAGGGCCAAAAATAAGTGTTATTGAGCTGTAGTCATCAATATTACTATTTCCTGATGACAAAATGAGATCAGTGAATTGTATCTATAACATTGAAAGTACATGAATATAAAAAATTGCAAAAAGCATTTTATTAATAAACTTCCACATTCATTACATAATCCCATCGATTCCACGTTCAAAGAAATATAACAATTACAATTATATTCCAAGGGTGACATATGAAGAATCCCCCTTGGACAATCAGAGTCTAACTACTTGACAGTTATAAATTCTGTCGTAACATCCATTCGCACTTAGCATAAACTTCAAACAAAATAGCAGAACTAAACTCCTAATATTATCTTGCCGTCTATACATCTTTGGAAGTTTATCCGTCTACCTGAAACCCTACTCTCGATCTACTCAAATGAGTACCCAAGAGTTTGAGGGGAAGAATTAAAACTTTGGGTCAGACAAAAAGTCTAGTGTGAATAATAATATACCAACTCGAACCAAAAAAAGATATCTTACGAGACCAACCGCAGAAAGGAATGGGCATTCCCCTCACTAATATCTTATCAATTATGTCAATTCGAACATAAATCATGTACCTACAGCCACAGTGGTTAAAACAAAACATGATATGATCATATGCGTGCAATATGGGTAAATATGAGTAGTCCGTCATTAAAGGGTTATACATTCCCAAAGTTTACCCGCCCTATGAAACTAACTATCTATCTCAAATCATAGTTTTCCCAGGATTAGTATGAACCTATTAGTTTTCACAAGCCAACTAACAACCTCCCAGGCTGACTCGGGCCTAAAGATGACATATGTCCCAAAATCTCTAAATATGGTTAGCAGGAAATCTAATTAAATAATACAATGAGCATATAGAGCTACGAGTTGATTTCTGTGCATACACATCTTTTGGTCTTGCTACTGACAAAGCCCTACGTGCTGAAATTGTAGACCTTTATCATCTAGGGTTACCAGCTAAAGCATATGGCGTGGCCCTACACCAGTCCCACTTAAAATATTATCTGGTTATATATCCATGATTCATATCTTTTTGATCATTTCAAGGCATCCTTACATAATTGGTCTATCTAATTTTATAGATGCAATTCTATTCACTTAGGAGTTTAATCTGACCATACTCACTATTAGAATAACCTAACTAGTAATTTTGTTCCTAGATCCTAAAAGGTAATGTTGGGTGATGAAAATGTGAGCATAAAATTGATAAATATGTAAATTTAACTGATCAAACGGTAACAAAAACACATAGCATCATTCATCAAAATATGTTCAATCAATAGTCAAATACACAATAAAATTACTTAAGTTTAAGTAATGTTTTCCTTTGGCAAAATTCATATAAAAATGGGCTAAAATACTATTTCATTTCCTTGGAAACATACCTTTAAAACTGATAAACCACTTGTAATCATTCTTAAAACAAGGAAAACATAGCCCAATACTTGGCCAAAATCTTCTGCCAAAGCACTATCATCTTTACATAGCTTTTAAAACACTTGCTATCAAAACAGGGATGTTGAGCATCTATGAAATATTGGCTATCGAGCCTATAAAGCATAACTATTTGGTTTATAAAACATACGACTACCGATCCACTAAGCATATACATCATCTTTATATGGTTTTTAAAATAATTGATAGTGAAATAGGGACCTTTAGAAAACAAGGGCTAGCAAGCCTCTAAAACATAGCTTTCAAGTTTGTAAAACATACGGATGTATAGCCGATAAAATATAGATGACGAGTATCTACACTAGAGATATCGAGTCACTATAATACATGAGATGTTGGGTTCTTAAAAAAATCGAGATTTTAAGCCTCTAAAAACGCAAGGATGTCGAGTCCTTAAAACATGAGGTGTTGAGCCTCTAAAACACATAAGGTTGTTCACTTCTTAAAAACATGAAGTACCGAGCCTCTACAAATTTGAGGATGTCGAGTTTTAATACAAGAAGTTGTTGAGTCTCTAAACCATGGGGTTGTCAAGCCTTTACAAAATATTGGGTATTGAACCTTTATAAAATATTGTGCATCGACTCTATACAAAACTTTAGGTACCGAACCTTCACAAAACGTTGTGCGTCGAGTTCTTATACAAGTGGATACATCACAGAGCTATCAAGTAGCCATCACATGCCTTGCCCCTTATAGTTGTCGAGCTTCTATGAATATAAAGGTATCGAGAATCTAAATTATGCTGATGGCATTTCTTTAAATAGGTTAAAAATTCATTTTTTTTTCTTTTAAAGTTAAAACTTTCGACAAACTCTTATCTCATATCAAATTTTCATTGGATAATAAAACACTTTTCACATGCTTTTCTAAAATTTTGGTAGGTCACGTTCTACCTTCGCGAATGACAAAACCCTAATAATTAATATTCTTAACTTATATTAATGATAACATTTCCATAACAACAAATTCATAGTAAATCATAAAAAATTGAATTTCCTTTTTCTTCCATATACAAAAGTTTCGAAATTAAAATATCAATTTAACTAAATTTCATAATGAAAACCCGAAATATACACATTTTCCTCTTAGGAAATTCATATAAAATTGGACAAATATGAAATTAAAAACTCATCTCCAAAACAATGTTTTGCACAACATATTCAAAATTTAAATCAATAGCAGATCAAAAAAAATTAGATTTTAACTTTGAAACCCATTAAAATAATTCCATAAAATTCGAACAAACCATTATTTAATCTAATAATGATATCATCAATCCAAGCATGAAATATTATCACTTCCAATTCGAAAATCAATCATAAATTCAAAATAAAACATAGATAAAATAGATGGTAACTATTATTCACCTTAGATCGGATAAAAGAGATTGAAATTTGATGTGGATTAATTCCCCTAAGCTTTTCCTCTTGAATTCCTTAGATTTCTTCTTCTTATTCTCTAGGTAATGGTCGACCTCTATTTAGTTTTGTTTTTTGGTTTTTAGAAAGGGAAATGACAACGAATGAGAGAGGAAGGATTTAGGGTACAAATTAAGGAATTATTCTCATTATGCGCCTCTCATTAATCTCTTTCTATTGTACGTTTAAAACAATCTTATAAATTTATTAATTAAGGCCTACCCCCAAATTGGTTAACAAATCTCATTCTTCTTAGCACCTCACAATATTCTATTTAATTTATCCAATTAAATTCCTTAAATAATGTTAAACAAAAATTAGGGATGTCACAAGCTTCCTCTTAAAGAATTTCATTCTTGAAATTACGATAAGAAAAACAACATACATAACAATCATGTAAATATGTGTGACAAATACATAACAACAATATTAGCATATTCTGCGAGCAATAAGTCTATATGATAAATATAGAACATGCCATCAATACAACTTAGGATAAGTATCTCTAGTCCCATCTTCTATCTTCCAAGTATAGTCTTTCTTATTGTCACTCCATCGGACTTTCACCAACTTGACAGTCTGTTTCTTAATTTCTTCTCATCTCTTACTACAACACAAATTGGTTCTCTAACAAAAGTCATATCGGGTTCCACTATTAAGTTTTCTATTTCAGCCAGTGCAATAGTAGTCTTTGGATCATGCACATACTTTCTAAGATGAGAAACATGAAAAACATTATAGACTCCTGCCAAACTATTATGTAACTCTATTCGATAAGTAAGTTTTTCGATCCTATCTATGATAGGTAACGGACCAACATATCTCGGCGCCAATTATCTTGACTTTCCAAATTATACCACACCGTTCATTGGTGATACTAACAAAAACAGGGTGTCCAACTAATAATTCTAAGTTCTTATGCCTCTTATATGCAAAACTTTTCTACCAAGATTGAGCTTCCTTTGTAACAGCCTGCAAATCCGTACCCCTTGAGTCAACACTATTCTACAACAATCAACTCAAGTTGCACAGAAATACGAACTATTTGGGTTAAAGAAGAAGAGGTAGAAGAAGAAAATAGAAAACAACATCAGAATCTAACCATCGCAGCAGAATAAAATATAATAGATAATAAATGATCTTTACACAAAAACAAATATATATATATATATATATATATAGATATGTTTTATACATCCATCGTCATCGAAGTACATCATCAGAGTTCAACAGCATCAATAACATACAACTAGATACACAACAACTCAACACAGTGGAATATATATATATAAACAAGTACGAAAGTACGTATCGTCATCCAGCTCGTCTCCTGAGCTCCACAGCATCATATCCTGTATCCTATAATACTCGGTATGACCCGAGCATTACAGTTAAATAACACCTGAGTCAGTCTGGAATACCAGCGTGAGAAAATCACACTCAATTGATTATTAAAGTTTCAAAAATCCTTTGAAAACAAAAGCATCTCGTAAGACCACGCCACAAATAAACATGTCGGGTTTTTACCTTACGATAGCTAAAACAATTTTTATAGAAATCCTCTGATATTATAATAGGGTCTATATACAAATACTTATAAAATAGCCGAAATTGTTACATCTATTAAATTCCAGCTACTAGCCACATAGTGGGTAATACAAACAAAACTCGTACAAGGCTCGTAGGGAGAATGAATTTCCAACTAATGACTAGGCACTAGGGTACCACCTGTCACAGTACGTGGCCTAGATCACAGTACCGAGGAGTATGCCCGCTTCCCTGCAACACAAGACCGGGACTACCCCTTACTGGATAATCCCGAGTGAGATCACCCTGTGGTTGGGATCAGCAACGCCCACTAAGCTGAAATAAAAAGGGATATCTAGACAGGGATGACCTCACCCTGCTTGGGTGTTGCCCACCTAGCCTTGCTGCATAACCCCTGATTTTCAGTCATTCCCGGTTTATGAGGCTTGAGGCTAAGCATTACCTTTATAGAACATATCCCTAAGAATGCCCATCGCCCACCTGACAATTTTCCGAAAGCATTCATCCATACAAGTCCGTCCCGGGTTCGAACGGAACCGAAGGAACTATTCCTACTACATCCATTTTGGAAATATCCTTAGGATTAGTAGCGACTAGCCCTTGCACTACACTGCTCCATCTTTGAATCCAAACTCGTTTCCACGAAATGTACAAACCGGATCAAAGTGGTTTTCGAGAAATAGATCTCGATCCCGGTCTCTTCGAAACGATCAATGCATTTGTCCAATATTGCTAGTCGGTTATTTAACTATCAATTAATATTCACAAACAAACATCCAACAATAAATAATTTTCCAAATTATTTATTAACCTCAAAAATATCTTCACAATATATATTTCTATTTTCAACCTTTTGAAAACTGTTTCAAACCATCATTCTTTTCAGAATAAACTTCCCAAATATTTTCTATCTCCACTGAAATCACCAAGCACAAAACGAGATTTTTTAAAATAATTTAAAACGCTTTACTTTGAAATGTACTTTAGAAACATTTAAGTTAAAAACTACTTCAATAATTTATTAAAAATACATACTATATGAATATTTGAAAAATAAGGTTACTTAAATAAATATAAAACTAAATTTTCACTTTTAAAACAAATACTAAATCACTCTTTAAATAATTATTGCATTAATAGATTAAAAGGAAATACTTACTTTAGAATTTAAATATTAGAAATAATAAATTTTCCAAAACTTTATTTTTAAAACAACTTTAAAACTTTTAACTTATATTTAAAAATTTACTTTGAAAACGTACTTGGTTATTCAGGGAGAATTTCCAAATCTCAATCACTTAAATAAATTTTCCAAATTGATTCCCAATTTATTCTACTTGAATTAAATCTCTTTACTTACTCAATTCATTTCAAAATTCACTAATTATGGGCTTTATTATTAATGTTATTAATTTCCATTTGATTTTAAATCTTTTCACTGAAATATACAAATTTCAGATCTTATCCCAATTTCTTCCTTATTCTTTTCAATATTTTAAATCTTAAATTTTAAATAAATGTTTTGTTCTTTTAAAAATAATAATACTTAAGTTTAAAATACATTCATCTTCTGATTATTCAAAATTTCCCTTATTATACTTAAGATTTATTTATTAGAATTTTAAAGGCACTTTATTTCTTTTCCAATTCATTCTTAAATTTATTCAAATTTCTATAATTATTTTACTTACAAATTCGCTTCTTTTATGTTCTTTCCAAAATCCAATTTATATATTTTGGGTAATTCATTATACCCAATTATATCCAATCAAACCATAACATTCAATATTCTAATATAATTCATCATAGAATATCAGATAATCACAACAGAGAATATTAAATAATTTAAATAATTGTTGAGGGACCCAGTTGGATCCCTCCAACCTGTTTTTCCTGCATCCACAGACGTTAACACAATATAAAATACCAATTCCAAAATATACCATACTATAGCACATCAATCAATTCAACCATTCAAACAATTATTTAAATTTAATCATTTAAATTTAAACTAAAATTCGGTTGAGTGAGATTAACTCACCTTTGATTTTTAATATACAATCTGATCCAACCCAGCTTATTCTCTTCACGATTTCAGACCTTATATAAACATTATACGGTCTTATTAACATTTGAATTAATCGAACAATTTATTTCCCCCCGTTTTTTATTTAATTAATTAATAATTTAGTTTGGACTAATAACTTACCCTAAACAAATTTTCCTATAATAAATATTATTAGTAACTAAATAATTATATGAGTAAATCAAACAAATTAATCACCTAGATAAATTATTTTAATATAAACTAGTAGATTGTATTTATTATTCTCTTCAAACTGTATATAAAATAATTTATATAGATTTTATAGAAATCTCATTTATATACAACTTTCAACATTTCTGAAATTCCTATTTATATATATTTTAAAATCTTATCCAAATATATGTATATATATATTTTATATATTTTTATCGGTTTTACCTATATATCAAAATATGTGTGTAGAAAATCTTGTTTCCCTTTTCTATGAATAACCACATCAATTTACTTTTACTATAAAAATCCCCTCCTTTTTTTATTATAAAATTAAATTAAATAAAATGCAATACCTCACTGCATTGAACCTTCCTATCATGCTCGCAAGCTCATCATCGCCGGTGAAATTGCAGCGTCCTCCTTCCAGCTCCATCACACGCGTCGAACCCATCACCACTCAAATCCCATCGCGACTCACAATATGTACCGTGCGAGCTTCAGTCTCATTCGAAATCGAACGAACACAACGCAACTCCACAACCCGTCGACATCGTGTTCGAACTCACCTCACCTCCCTACCGCTACCGTACCACGTCGCACAGAACCGCGAAAGATGTAGACTCCCTTGCGTGCTCGTTCCTCAGCGTCGAAGTCGAAATTGACTTCGATTTCATTTTATGCGAATTTGATTGAAAGAAGAAGTAGGCGGCCATGGTTCCTTAAATTCGATTTGAATTTCGTTTGAGGAAAATAAAAAGGGGGTTTGAATTTATTTGGGAAGGAAGAACGTGGATTCGCCCCAAATAAAATCGCCTGCCATTTAAATTCGCAAACGAAAGGTTTAAAGTCAGGGAAAATGAGAAGGCTTCGATTTATTGTTATGTTTTTGAACGAGCTTCTGCAAAATGAACAAGAGCGAGGATAATAAAAGAAAAAGAAAAGCGTGTTGGAGAAGATATGGACAATAATGGTCGGCTACAGTGCTTTGAGGTGAAAGAAAATGATGATGTGAAAAAAAAATTCAGCTGGCTGACCAGAATATTAATATATATTACTGAATTTCGATATAAATTCTAACGCGTTTACAAATCGTACACTCACACGGCAACTCCAAACGCTACGAAATTTGAAATCCGATAATAATTCAATATTACGGATCCAATGAAACTGGTTTCGTCGAATTACGAGACTGTGCCTCGGAAGGCTATTTTAAATTCAATTTAAACGATATATTTTCAAAACTGAACATATCAGTGTTAAATTCAATTTGAGAACTTCTATTTTCTTTAGTGTTATCGATATAAATTTTATAAGCCTCCAAATTATTTTTGACAGGCTTAAAACTAAAGATTCAACATTTTACTCAACTTCACATTATTTAATTCAATAATTTAATTATCAAATAAATTGTGATATCCGTAATTCAAGTTAAAATTGCTCTATTGAATATTTAAAATCAATTAAATATCCCAATTTTAAATGCTTGAAAATTCTGGGTCGTCACATTCCTCCCCCCTTAAAAGAATTTTGTCCCCGAAATTTCTAGTTAGGAAGAATGGTCCAATACTCGTCTACCCTTTTTCCCAAAACCAAACAGTTTCTAACAATTCAACATCTTATCACTATCTTCTTATAAAAGACCCATTATTATTCTTATTAACTTCTCAACTCTCCCATAGTTTTCAAATATTATTACATGCTCAATCATTCAAATTTCAATTTAAACCAAATTTTGAATTATCAATATTTTTCCAACTCCCTAAATTTTCGAAAAATTTCGCCAGCGTCTCCTTTGCGCGGCTAGCTCGTTACAACTACAAAAGGCCTCTACGGGCTGCCAAATCCCAAAAGAAAACAAAATGCGAAGCGGCTAGATCCAAAAACCTAATCAAATTTCACAGAAATTTAAACACATACCTCTTTGTCGAGCAATTCAAATTTATCTTTTGAAATCAAAACCAACTCTCTTTTCCCTTTAATATACCTGCATATCTTACTTAACAATAATACCCAATGACAACATTCCAAACATTTTACTGACTTCTTTACAGAATTTCAATATCTATTTATCCAAATATTAACTTAGAATATATTTGTAATATCAATTTCCAATTAAGAGTTCACATTCCTTTCTTAAGTTTAGTATAACCATTTTATATGTCTCTTTATTTATTTTCACCTTACCACTTAATCAATATCTACTTCTAGTCAAATTGATTCTTTCATTGCCATATTAATTCAATTTATCTTCAACTCTGAACATTTAATTTTATCTTATAATGATTCATATCATTATTTTAAATTAGTTTCATTCATTAATTTATTTCAAATTTCCAGTTTGAATTCATTTTGTCGTTAACTAAAATTCTTCCCAAAAAATTTTCTAACACCCAGAATTTCTGAAATTTTTTGGCAGAGTCTCCTTTGTACGGAGGAGCTTTTGCAATTTGATAAAAGATATAAATATATACATCGACCCACACGGTCGGAAAAACCAAAAACAGTTCATATTTCCTATTTTTATTGCGTAGGCATACCTTATTTTGCATTTATAAGCAAGCAACTTATTTATTTTAGCATTTCGCGCGATCCAATCCAGCCAAACGACTTCCCGTTACCTGTACTTACTCAATTTAAATATGTAAGTACTAAATATATGCAATTTAATAACATTTCACTTATATTCAAATAGCTAACACATAGATTTCATAAGTAATGCGTGTGATATACATTCATAAGTACATATGCAATGTTTCGACGCTAGTTTTAATTTGTTTGCATCCAAATTACATACCATTCCATTCAATTCATTTCTAAATGAAACGAACTCATATTCATTTCAATTGATGCCAAAATCAATTTATTAATCTGCTATTGATTCATATAATTTTGTTTACTTCCTTTTATGTCGAACGACCAATTTACTAATGCAATTCGACAATACTAATGTGAATAAATGATTACATAAGCTTTATAACCATTTAAATTGATTCCAACTCAATTTACAATTAATCCCATCCCATTTTAATTTATTCACAAACTTTCATTGCAATTTCTTTCATATCCAAAAGTTTGATTCCAAACTATTTTTATTATAATCGACATCATCCCATGCTTCTATTAATTTTAAACTTAAGTTAATTTACTTCAATTCACCACCATTTCATAACTTAAGTTCATTCCCTTTTAATTTATTCATACTCGAATTGGATTTATTTTCATCACAAATCATTTTTATTTTAATCCAATTCCATACAACTCAAGCTTTATTTCCAAACTCTATTACCTATTCACAATCTTTGATTTGATTTTCCTTTGATCAAATCCCAACCATTTCACTAATTTATTCGATTAGTTTATTCTTTTATCCATTTTAAATTTTAATTTACATTAACAATTCATTATTTAATTTATTAACAATAAGGCCATTCAATTTATGCTTGAATTGGATTTGTTTATATTTCACACCATATCCATTCTAATCCAATTCAATTTTCATTCAACAACACTTCCAATTATAATCCCATACTTGATTTTCTTTTTCATTTATCTTGTAAATCATTTTATTTAATTTCCTTGAGTGAAATCTTATTTTATATCCAATTTTGGATTTTTATCTCAGAATACAATATTTTTATTCCGGCTTATTTATTCCCTTTTTAATTTTTATAAGCTGCTCACTTTTAATATTCATGCTTCATCATCTATTTACAACCAACCACATTCACATCTTACCTTTAATTAGGGATTATATATTTTTTTTCAATGCTTTTCAATTCTTTTATAAGATTTCGAAGTTTATTTATTCTAATTCAATACTTGCTTAATTTTCATTTACTTGTTTGAGTAGAATTTTATTCCAGTCAGTGTTATCTATAATTCGACTAAATTCATTTAAATTCAGTATTATTCCAACTCAACTTCAGTTAAATCTAGCTACACACCATTCTTTTGAATTTTGTTAAGCAAGGATTTAATTCCATTTAATATCATTCATGACACAACTGAATTTTAATTCAATTCAATCCAAATTTAACTAAATTTTATTTCTCGATATATGAGTTCAAAACTTATTTATTCACTTAAAAGCTTATATTGCTCATTGCTCAATTGAGTCATTTCATCTTATAACCAAATTCTAGATTATATATAACACTTACTAGCTTAAGGCATAAATTTTCATTTCATAATTATAATCATTTTACCTTTCAACTTTATATCAAATTTAATTCAATTTCCATTTCAATTTTATTTAACTTATCTCAAGTTAAATTCAAATATGTTTTCTTCACTTCATTCACTTAAGTTAAATCTTTATTTTCGGATTAAAATTTCCAATTTCTTCTTATTAATATCAACTTTACATTGTAAGTTCAATAGTTTATCCATTTATTCATTCACAAATTCATTTTCAACCAATAAATTTTATTTCCAAACATAAATTATTATTTTTAGTCCATTTGAGCTTATTCTGCACCTTATCTTACACATTTAAATCAAGCATCCTCCAATATTGAATTTCATTTCATTTTCATACCATATTAACTAATCTGTTACTTATAAATGTAAATCTTAAAACTTGTTTATTTAATCCACTTAACTATTTTTTCAAACTTAAGTTCAACATTCGATTTTGAAAAAACACACACACACACACACACAGATATATATATATCTAACCAAACTATTCCTCTGCATTTTCAAAATCAACCAAATTTCTCCAACAAACATTAATCCAAAACATCCTGGTAGCAATCCCTCTTTTGGAAACTCGAAAATGAACATCGATGATGCTGCAATCATCACCGAAGTTATGTTCCAGCGACCGTAAGAGTTCAATGCTTTTACCTCCTTTAAAATCCTTTAAATTCCCAATCTCTCTAGATTTCAAATCTGATTCAGAAATATTTCTCTCATATATATTATTTTTCCCAACCCTTGGGAATCATTTTCAAATTTCAAAGGAATTTAAATTTCCAAATTTTCAAATTCCAAACTCTTTAAATTTATATTCAAACGTTACTTTAAAATTTTATCTTATTTTAATTATTAATCACACTATAATTTTCATTTATCGTTTACATTTACAAGTTTCATTTATATATGAATTTGTTTCTTAGTTTTTAATTATGGTTTTCAATTCCTTATTCAATTATAATCACATTTACAAATTCCATTTATTTATTTGTTAGCTTATCCCTTAATCTTTGGTTATTATTTCAGTTCTTATTCAATTATCATGCAATAATGATAATAATTAAATATTATCACTTTCTACTATCCAAGCATCCATATATAATGATAACAATTTACGAAAGATTATTTCCTTTATATACAAAAAATAATCTGGGTAAAATTATTTCATTTACCTTATTTAAAACAATACTGTGTCGGTTTATCTTGTTCAAGAGTTTAGAAATCCTTATCGATAATATGGCGTCCCATATATCAACCACAATCCAAAAACACTCAACCGATAAGTCAACACAATATAAAACAATTTTATATTCACTATCAAATACGCGCTCATATCTATTAATACTCTCAAACTTATTCTAGAGTACTATGGACTCTATTTTATGAGTAATTCCCACCAGAGCCAAGGTTATCACTAACCTAAGCTCTGATACCAACTGTAACAGCCCGCAAATCTGTACCCCTTGAGTCAACACTATTCTACAACAATCAACTCAAGTTGCACAGAAATACGAACTATTTGGGTTAAAGAAGAAGAGGTAGAAGAAGAAAATAGAAAACAACATCAGAATCTAACCATCGCAGCGGAATAAAATATAATAGATAATAAATGATCTTTACACAAAAACAAATATATATCTGTTTTATACATCCATCATCATCGAAGTACATCATCAGAGTTCTACAACATCAATAACATACAACTAGATACACAACTACTCAACACAGCGGAATATATATATAAACAAATATGAGAGTACGTATCGTTATCCAGCTTGTCTCCTGAGCTCCACAGCATCATATCCTGTATCCTATAACACTCGGTCTGAACCGAGCATTACAGTTAAATAACACCCGAGTCAGTCTACAATACCAGCGTGAGAAAATCACACTCAATTAATTATTAATGTTTCAAAAATCCCTTGAAAACAAAAGTATCCCGTAAGATCACGCCACAAATAAACATGTAGGGTTTTTACCTTACGATAGCTAAAACAATTTTTATAGAAATCCTCTGATATTATAATAGGGTCTATATACAAATACTTATAAAATAGCCGAAATTGTTACATCTATTAAATTCCAGCTACTAGCCACATAGTGGGTAATACAAACAAAACTCGTACAAGGCTCGTAGGGAGAATGGCTTTCCAACTAATGACTAGGCACTGGGGTACCACCTGTCACAGTATGTGGCCTAGATCACAGTACCGAGGAGTACGCCCGCTCCCCTGCAACACAAGACCGAGACTACCCCTTACTGGATAATCCCGAGTGAGATCACCCCGCGGTTGGGATGAGAAACCGCCCACTAAACCGAAATAAAAAAGGACATCTAGACAGGGATGACCTCACGCTGCTTGGGCGCTACCCACCTAGCCTTGCTGCATAACCCCTGATTTTCGGTCATTCTCGGTTGATGAGGCTTGAGGCTAAGCGTTACCTTTATAGAACATATCTCTAAGAATGCCCATCGCCCACCTGACGATGTTCCGAAAGCATTCATCCATACAAGTCCGTCCCGGGTTCGAACGGAACCGAAGGCACTATTCCTACTACATCCATTTTGGAAATATCCTCAGGATTAGTAGCGACTAGCCCTTGCACATCACTGCTCCATCTTCGAATCCAAACTCGTTTCCATGAAACGTACAAACCGGATCGAAGTGGTTTTCGAGAAATAAATCTCGATCCCGGTCTCTTCGAAACGATCAACGCATTTGTCCAATATTGATAATCATTTATTTAACTATCAATTAATATTCACAAACAACCATCCAACAATAAATAATTTTCCAAATTATTTATTAACCTCAAAAATATCTTCACAAGATATATTTCTATTTTTAACCTTTTGAAAACTGTTTCAAACCATCATTCTTTTCAGAATAAACTTCCCAAATATATTTTATCTCCACTGAAATCACCAAGCACAAAACTAGATTTTTTTAAAATAATTTAAAACGCTTTACTTTGAAATGTACTTTAAAAACATTTCAGTTAAAGCCTACTACAATAATTTATTAAAAACACATACTATATGAATATTTGAAAAATAAGGTTACTTAAATAAATATAAAACTAAATTTTCACTTTTAAAACAAATACTAAATCGCCCTTTAAATAATTATTGCTATAATAGATTAAAAGGAAATACTTACTTTAGAATTTAAATATTAGAAATAATAAATTTTCCAAAACTTGCTTTTTAAAACAACTTTAAAACTTTTAACTTATATTTAAAAATTTACTTTGAAAACGTACTTGGTTATTCAGGGAGAATTTCCAAATCTCAATCACTTAAATAAATTTTCCAAATTGATTCCCAATTTATTCTACTTGAATTAAATCTCTTTACTTACTCAATTCATTTCAAAATTCATTAATTATGGGCTTTATCATTAATGTTATTAATTTCCGTCTGATTTTAAATCTTTTCACTCAAATATACAAATTTCAGATCTTATCCTAATTTCTTCCTTATTCTTTTCAATATTTTAAATCTTAAATTTTAAATAAATGTTTTGTTCTTTTAAAAATAATAACACTGAAGTTTAAAATCCATTAATCTTCTGATTATTCAAAATTTCCCTTACTATACTTAAGATTTATTTATTAGAATTTTAAAGGCACTTTATTTCTTTTCCGATTAATTCTTAAATTTATTCAAATTTTTATAATTATTTTACTTACAAATTCACTTCTTTTATGTTCTTTCCAAAATCCAATTTATATATTTTGGGTAATTCATTATACCCAATTATTACCAATCAAACCATAGCATTCAACATTCTAATATAATTCATCATAGAATATGAAATAACCATAACAGAGGATATTAAATAATTTAAATAATTGTTGAGGGACCCAGTTGGATCCCTCCAACCTGTTTTCCTTGCATCCACAGACGTTAGCACAATATAAAATACCAATTCCATAATATACCATACTATAGCACATCAATCAATTCAACCATTCAAACAATTATTTAAATTTAATCATTTAAATTTAAATTGAAATTCGGCTGAGTGAGATTAACTCACCTTTGATTTTTAATATACAATCTGATCCAACCCAGCTTGTTCTCTTCACGATTTCAGACCTTGTATAAACATTATACGGTTTTATTAACATTTGGATTAATCGAACAATTTATTTCCCTTTTTTTATTTATTTAATTAATAATTTAGTTTGGACTAATAACTTACCCTAAACAAATTTTCCTATAATAAATATTATTAGTAACTAAATAATTATATGAGTAAATCAAATAAATTAATCACCTAGACAAATTATTTTAATATAAACTAGTAGATTGTATTTATTATTCTCTTCAAATCGTATATAAAATAATTTATATAGATTTTATAGAAATCTCATTTATATATAGCTTTCAACATTTCTGAAATTCCTATTTATATATATTTTAAAACCTTATCCAAATATATATATTTTATATTTTTTCCGGTTTTACCTATATATCAAAATATGTGTGTAGAAAATCTTGTTTCCCTTTTCTGTGAATAACCACATCAATTTACTTTTACTTTAAAAATCCCCTCCTTTTTTTGTTATAAAATTAAATTAAATAAATGCAATACCTCACTGCCCTGAACCTTCCTATCATGCTCGCGAGCTCATCATCGCTGGCAAAATTGCAGCATCCTCCATCCAGCTCCATCACATGTGTCGAACCCATCACCACTTGAAGCCCATCACGACTCACAGTATGTATCGTGCGAGCTTCAGTCGCGTTTGAAATCGAACGAACACAACGCAACTCCACAACCCGCCGACATCGTGCTCGAACTCACCACACCTCCCTACCGCTGCCGTACCACATCGCACAAACCCACGAAAGATGCAGACTCCCTTGCGTGCTCGTTCCTCAGCGTCGAAGTCGAAATCGACTTCGATTTCGTTTTATGCCAATTTGATTGAAAGAAGAAGTAATCGGCCATGGTTCCTTAAATTCGATTTGAATTTCGTTTGAGGAAAATAAAAAGGGGGTTTGAATTTATTTGGGAAGGAAGAACGTGGATTCGCCCCAAATAAAATCACCTGCCATTTAAATTCGCGAACAAAAGGTTTAAAGTCAAGGAAAACGAGAAGGCTTCGATTTGTTGTTATGTTTTTGAACGAGCTTCTGCAAAATGAACAAGAGCGAGGATAATAAAAGAAAAAGAAAAGCGTGTTGGAGAAGATATGGACAATAATGGTCGGCTACAATGCTTTGAGGTGAAAGAAAACGATGATGTGAAAGAAAAAATTCAGCTGGTTGACAAGAATATTAATATATATTACTGAATTTCGATATAAATTCTAATGCGTTTACAAATCTTACACTCACATAGCAACTCCAAACGCTATGAAATTTGATTTCCGATAATAATTCAATATTACGTATCCAATGAAACTGTTTTCGTCGAATTCTGAGATTGTGCCTCGGAAGGCTATTTTTAAATTCAATTTAAACGATGTATTTTCAAAACTGAACAAATCAGTGTTAAATTCAATTTTACGACTTCTATCTCCTTAGTGTTATCGATATAAATTTTATAAGCCTCCAAATTATTTTTAACAGGCTTAAAACTGAAGATTCAACATTTTACTCAACTTCACATTATTTAATTCAATAATTTAATTATCAAATAAATTGTGATATCCGTAATTCAAGTTAAAATTGCTCTATTGAATATTTAAAATCAATTAAATGTCCCAATTTTAAATGCTCGAAAATTCTGGGCCCTCACATCCTTCATCCTTGCTCGGATCAACTCAATCTTTTCTATAGCTTCTCTTACCATATCTAGGCCAATAATCAACCTATCTCTAGTCTCTAGCAATATTTTGGTAATTTTCATGTCATATAAAGAGCTTCGAAAGACATCATTCCTATACTAGTTTAATAACTATTATTATTGAAAAACTCGACTAAGTGCAAATGGCCTTCCCATAACTCTCCAAAGTCTAGTACGCACGCCCTTAACAAATTTTCAAGAACTATTTTTGTGCTTTTCGTTTGTCCATCTGTTTATGGTTGGTAAGCAGTACACATCTTCAGCTTGGTACCTAACACTTCTTGCGGACTCTTCCAAAATTTACTTATGAACAAAATATCTTTGTCACTGGCTATACTACTAGGGATCGTATGTAGTCTTACTATGTTCTTCATAAACAACTTTTCCTAAGTAAGTGCCATCGCTGTCAACTTAACAGGAATAAAGTATGCACTCTTGATCAATCTACCTACCACGACCCAAGTACTTTCATTTCCCATATTCAACTTGACAATCCATAAATGAAATCCATGGATATAAAATCCTATTTCCAAAGTGGGACTTCTACAGTTTGAAGAAATCTACTTGGTTTTTGATGTTCGACTTTTACTTGCTGGCAATTCAAACATTATTTCGCCCCTAAGCCTACATCTCATTTCATTCCTTCATAAATGAAACTCCTTTTTATACCATGATACATTTTAGCTCCTTTAGGATAAACGGTAAACATCAATGGGCAACACTCCCTAAGAACTTCCTTCTTCAGGTTGCAAGCATCTGGAGCACACAACCGTCCCTTCTTCCTCAACCATCCATTCTGGTCAAGACTAAAATCCTTTAAATCGTCAATCTTAGTTCCATCTTTAAGTCTTCTAATCTGTTCAGTTAGTAATGGATCATCTCTCTACTTAGAAGTTATTATTTCGATTATTAATGGTCGAACTTCCAAACATGACGATTTTGCAGTATTTCAACTTCAATTAGCTATTGATCTTAATCGCAACCCCAAGTAGTCAATGCCTCTCAATATCTACTAACATAGCTAACACCACACTCTGACATTTCCAGCTAAGTGCATTCGCAACTTTGTTTCCTTTCTTTGGCATATACCCAATATCAACATCATAAGCCGTCAAAAACTCTAACCACATTTGCTATCTCATATTCAACTCCTTTTAAGAGAATAAATGCTTCAAAGACTTATGATCAATAAATACCTCGAATCATTCTCCTAAAAGATAGTGACTTCACACTATCAAAGCAAAGATCAATGCTACCAACTCTAAAGCAAAGATCACATGTATCTTTGTTTAGTAGGTTTCCTCTTTACTTGAACTAACTATTTTCATATCTATTGGTAAAATAAACAAACAACCTATTTTCATATCTTATTACATCCAAAAGCATAGTTTATAGGAATATTAAAACCTTATGATCTGAACCATTTTTAGAATTGTAGTTTTGATTCAATTCTTGGATTGCAATTCAATATCTAATCCAAATGAACTAGAAGAGAAAACTAAGATTTTTTTCTACGTCGAAATCAATTTCGAAAATATGAATATTATTGCTTTAGAAAGAAGGTCATATAATTAAAAGGTTTAACATACAATATAAATCCTTTCAATCTAGGATCCAAGTTTTAAAATCTCGTAATAATAATAATAATAATAATCAAAATTAACTTTGTTTATGACAACAACAACAACAAATTAACTATAAATTTTACCCTAAATCCATCCATCGTGTAGTAAATTTTGTGTATGCACACTGAAAATTAAGCTAATTTTTTTTAGGAATTTTTCCTTTCTCATTTATAGGAAGAAGGAAAATGAATTTTTTCGATAATTCTAAAGCTTGTAATGGAATTCATTTGAATTGTGCAAACCAAATCACATTTTTTAGTGGATAGAAATTTCAATTTTACTTAAAAATGATGTGCAGATCTATTAAAATTCGACTTTTAATCAAATCTTATTCTTTTGCTTAACATTTATCTTTCATCGATTTTTTAATATATAGTATATAAGCTCGTATTTATTCATCTGCATATACTTATCCCTTTTTATTTTGGCCATAGGAATTAGGTCTCTTTTCACACAGTTAATGATTAAGAAGCATCTTCCGACTATAAGTTTTATATGCTGAAAGGAAAAAAACGATTCTCATCTAAATAGGGTGTAACATAGGCCAAGATGAAGTTTAATTTTAGTATTAAGATCTAGGTCTATTGTGCTTTACTTAATGCTTTTCATTTTTTGTCATCCAAGAAATTTGTAACATCATTCACCTCCACAAAACTTTGTTGTAGTCTTACTATTTAAAACTTAAACTTTAATATAGTCAAGCTTAACTTCTATTATGTGTGTGTATACTAGAGGATTTGAATCACCTGCAACTGCTCCTGTATAATAATCGAGTAGTGAAATCTTCTCAAATATGTATTACTAGTCTTCTAATTTGTTTTACATTGGTACATATTCCTAAATATATATTATCAGTCTTTTGTTCAAAAAATTAAACTTGTTTTCTATTGGTGCATGAGTAGAACATTATCTCTTCTAATTTCTATTGAATTATAGGTATTTCCAAAATTTGAAATTTCGCTATTTTCTAAAATTTTCAAACACAAAGGTAACTTCATTTATGAATAATTGATTCATGGTTTTTTCTTTGAAAATGGGTACAAAGTTGGGTAAAAACCAAAACTAATATATTACAAGGCCTAAGACCTGCTAGAGTTATATAGAAACCGACATAGACAATACTACAGAGAGCACAAACCCTAGTTGTATTTCCAAACCAACAAAGAAAGAAAAAAAGGGCATCTCCAAACAACTATGCCACTATAAAGAATCACCAGAAAAAGAAAGAAACTCTCACAACCAGAAAAAAAGTAACTCTGAAGGCCACTACAACCGGCTATGGAGGATTCCAATACTTTTCTTCTTCATTACAATTTGCATCGTGCCTCTCCGAGGTTGATTTGCTATTAAAGATGTTAGATCTGTCCTCATTAGCAACAAAATGCTTAGATTTTCTATAAAGCAAGTCACTTTCTCCCTTCTCATCACCATTAATGATAGCAACTCGCCCTTTTGAGATCAATTTGCTGCTAATATTTCTAGATCGGTTCTCTTTAATAGCAAAATGCTCCGACATACAATAAAGCTTGTTGCTTTCGTTCTCTTAGCAACCAAATGGCTTGACTTGCTTTAAGTTTACTGCTTTCACCCTTCTCTCACATAGATAAGGAATACAATTGTCCATTGAGCTTACTAATGTAATGATATTCACCGGTTCTTTGAATGTTGAGATCAGAATGTTTTGTTTCGCTATGATTTAGGGTGTGCAACTCCTTTATTGGTTTCTTATATGAAGAGCGGTAGATCCTGCAAAATCAAGTAGAACATAATTTGTAATTTTATCTTAATTATAATTATTTAATGAATTATGAAAGACCGAATTCTGTTTTCTTCCCTTGTAGGAGATACTCCTAGTTTTGGAGCTGGAATGGCCGCCTCCTACGTTGGTGCTAGTGGAGTTGTTAGCTTCTCTCCCCGAAGATCTATAAGTCCAATAATTGTTAAATTGGAAATGCCCACCATAGGAAATGTCGTTTTGAATTTCCCGCTCCGTAAATATGATTCCATATTGTTTTCATAATTATTAGGCTCTTGGATATCTGAATTAAGATTTTGAGAAGATTAATTTTCCTTGATTGCTTTCCGATTGAGAATATGAAATTCGGCTTCAATGAATTTCCATGTTTGAATGATTTCGGTTTCTTTTTGGAGTGCAACCTAGCATTCCTTTCCTTCCATAAATGATATATGATAGTTGTTATTATTATGCTTGCTTTTTTGAATTCTTTCAATTTGATTTTGTAACTTTGTTGAATATGTTGAATATTGGCTTTGATACTTTGCATCGGAATATTTTGGCTGATATTGAGCTAGCCTTTTGCGATAAACCAAATGTGACTTGTGTATTTGCAATCGAAGAATAAGTATTCTATTGTTTCATTTTATGTTTTGCATAAGAGACATTTGATTTCTTCATTTTTACTCCATTTTTTGCATCAATCCCTGGTTAGCAATCTGTTTATCAAAGCAAAGTAGGCATAATGCACCATTTTTAGGCAGTTTGCCCTATTTGAATAGTAGCATGCCATTCCATTTCCATTTCAAAGCCTTTAATATATTCCTAAGTAGATTTAAAAGAGAATTTATCTTTTGTCGAAAATTTCCATTTCCAGTAATCTTTAGCTATACCTGAAACAATTTTAATGCTTTCAATGGCTTTTTCGAATAAAGAAGTTGTTGGATGAAGATTTGTATTCCATCTGTGATTTTGGATGATACTCTTAACTTTTAAATTTGCTCCCCCAAAATGCAGTAAATTGGACAAACCTAATAAGCTTATTAAAGTTTTTACTTTGATCCATGAATCAAACCAGAGGCTAGTATTTTTTCCATCTTTGAAATTCCTTTCTAATAATTTAAATCCATTGCTTTTGCTCTTTAAAATGCTTTTCCAAGGGTGAGAGTGATGGTTTTCAATTGGCATAGTACAGAAATTTTTGTTTTTGACATATTTATTTTTCATCCATTTTGACCATAATGAACTGCCCTCCACAAACCTCCAAATAATTCCAGATTACAAGCTTCTTTTAAATCCTTAATATTTCTTAAACCCAATCCACTTGCCATTTTTGGTTTGCAAACAATGTCCCAAGAGACTTCATGAATTTTCCCTCTCCAAGTGAAATTGGCACACATTTTTTCAATTTTGTTAATGGCTGATTCTGGAATATTGTGAGTGTGAATCCAATAAATTATGATTGTCGTGATGACGGTGTGTGAGAATTCTCTGCCAGCAATTGATAATAATTTGCCAGACCAGCTTTCTAATTTTCCTTAAACAATTTCCAAAAGCCTTGAGCAATCTATGTCTGCAATTTGATTTATATTAAGAGGAAGTCCTAATTATTTAACAGGAAAATGACCTTCTTGAATTTTTAAAATCTGAAGAATTTATTCCTTATTTTCACAAATTTTGCTAAAATTAACTTTGCTTTTGCTCTCGTTGATTTGTAGACCTGCATAATCATTTAAGTACTTAAAAGGTTTTGCAATTGATAAAGCACTGTTAGAGTCTGCATTGATAAACAATAGCAAATCATCAGCATATAATAAATGAGTAATACTAGGCATATTTCTGTTTGTCTAAGATTGCCATTAATTTGTTCCATTTCAATTTGCAAAGATAAAAATTCCATAGCAATTGTAAATAAATAAGGGAAAAGAGGATCACATTGTATAATTCCCTTATTGCTATTAATAAACTAACAAGGTGATCCATTAATTAAAATGGAAAAGAAGGCAGTGTCGGTGCATTCTTTAACTAAATTGTAAAAAAATTCATGAAAACCCATTCGTCTCATCATGTAAATAATAAATGTCTATTGATCTGATCAAATGCTTTGTGAATATCAATTTTAATACAAACTTTATTTTTATAGCCCTTGTTAAAGTTTCTGATCATTTCATGCGCCAAAAAGGTATTTTCAATAATGTATCTACCTGGTATAAAAGCACATTGATTTTCTAAAATCAAGTATTTTAAAAAAATTATTTTATTACTCAAAATATTAGCTATGATTTTGTAAATAAAGTTACAACATGCAATAGGCGTGTAATCCCCTAATCCTTTAGGAATTTTAACCTTAGGGATTAAGGTAATGAAAGTATGGTTTAAACATTTCAGAAGCTTTCCAGTTAAAAAAAATTCATTTACAGCTTCATAAATTTTAAATTTAATATCTTCCTAATGCATTTTATAAAATTTAGCACCAAACCCATCAAGGGCCTGGGCTTTTATCTATATTGGAACCAAAAACAATTTTTTTAATGTCATCCATAACAATAGGGGATAAGAGAATATATTTACTGTTTTCATTAAGCAAAAATTTTGTTTCAATACTTGGGACGTCTCTCTTATATGAATCAGTGTTGTATAGCTTAGAAAAATATTTTATTCCATTATGCTCTATATAAGAGACATCATTTAAGATAACCCTATTATTATCTAGCAATTTTCCTATGTCATTGTCATTTTTCCTATTAGACATCTTGGCATAGAAGAACTTGCTAGACTCATCACCATTAGTAAGCCAGTCTACCTTGGCTTTCTGTCTCATATTAATTGCTTGCACATGCAAACTTTTACTTAATTTATCTTGATTTTGAAAGAATTGATTAACAAGAGAATTATCTAAAATAATGTTATGGAGAGACTCACACTCTTTTCCAATAAGCTTAATATCATCTCTATTTCTATTTTTGTTTCAAATTTTCTTTTGCGTTCTAAAAAAAATTAAATTTATATTGGGCAGAGGGATGGGTAGAAGAAATTATATTGTTTTTGACAGTATCCATATTTTTTTTCAAAAGTCCATCCATTAACAAATCTAAATGGGATATTTTGCTACAATTATGATCTCCAGAAAGAAAAATTTGAATAGGGGTATGGTCACTAGTGGCTTGTGGGAGAGTTATACAATGGAAATAAGAAAATGATATTTCAAAAATATAGTTAATTAAAACCCTATCAAGTTTGAAGTGAATATTTCTAAATTCACCAGATTTCCATATATATTTATTACCCAAAAGAATGGATTCAATTAAGCCAGTTTTTAGAAAAAAAATTGTTAAGAAATTCCAATTTTCTAAAGGAAATTGGAATTACTCACCTCTTTTCAAATGAATGAAAAACAGTATTGATATCCACCATTATAATCCAAGGCTTTAACATGTTATTATTTATAGATTCAAGATCAGTCCAGAGTAAATTTCTTTCTTTTTCATTACTTAAGGCATAAACAAAAGTAATTTCTAATTGTAAACCACCTTTATTTATGAATTTACAGTGAATAAATTGTAAATTCAAAAAATATCAACTAATACTCCAAATACTTGGATCCCAGATAATCATTATTCTACCATTACCCCCCATAAAGTTGTTATTAATAATAACGCACTTTTTAAATTTGCTAGCATGTAAATTTTCAATATTTGAATCCTTAAGTTTATGTTTTAGAATACCAATAATATTAGGCCAATTTGTAAAAATTAGATTGGTTAAATCTAACTTTCTTTCGTGAGAGTTTAACCCACTAACATTCCAAGCAATTATAGACATTATAAATCAAAGATTAAAATATAAATGGTATAAAGGATACGATAAGGATATCACGGCTGCTAAATAGAAAGACTGGGGTTAAACTCCTCCAGACTCTCTTTGTCCCTCCTCTCTTCTAAATACTCAGAACTTCTAAATCCTTTTCATTTAAGAGATTTTCTGCCTTGTATTTTGAGATAATCAAACCATTTTTCAAAATGTATTTTTCTTTAAATTCATCCCGCTCCTAATTATCTTCTTTTCTTTGAGATAGAATTTCTTGTATATTTTTTTTCTCGATTTTTTCCTTTTGTTTCTTTTATTCTTTGCTGGAGAGAAGGATTTTGTTACAAGTTTTATGGCTTTTTGAATAAGATCCTCTGATAGCCTTTATTGATAAAGGTTTAATCCAGTAATATGATTGTTGAATTTTTCATAGCAATAACACTTGCATTTATTTCATCATTATTTGTGCATACTTCCATATTTTCATCAATTATATCTTTATCTTCTCCAAGAGGGGAGTGCTTTGATTGTGCACCAGGATCCTTTAAAGGCTGTCGTATTGTTGATTCTGTTTCATTTTCTTTCTGTTGCATTTGATTCATATTCCCAACTGGATTCTCCATCATAACAAGATCTGATATAGCCTGCCTTTGGGAAATTTCCAATTGCCCGACAGTTTCAAAATTATGCACAATAGTATTCAAGACTTTTGCGTTTTGTTTGTTTCTCATATTTTCAAAAAAAAAATTACCAGATAAAGAGTTTATCTCTGATTCAGTGGTGATTCTTAATTTTGACTGGAATTGAAAACTGCACTGTTGTTTGTTTCTTGATTTTGCACCAAGACACTACTACAAAACAGACCATTTGCATCGGTTGTTTGCCCCCTTTTGCATCAGTTTAACAACCGATGCATATGCAACCGATGTAACATGCTTAACACTTTGGCATCAGTTCTGAAACCGATGCAAAAAGGTCCTTTTTGCATCGGTTTTTACTAAAACTGATGAAAATATCATGGTTGGTTGCTTGAACACAGCCCCCATGTTGCATCGGTTGTAATGAAAACCGATGCAACAAAGGAACTTGTTGCATCGGTTGTTGTTGAAAACCGATGCAAACTAATTCCTCTATAGCATCAGTTTTTTATAACAACCGATGCAAACTAATCCCTCAGAAACCATTATTACAGTACTCAAATAGACTATATATATATATATATTATTGATAATCTTTATATATATATATATATATAAGAAAAAACATACACAAAAAGTAAAATAAAAGATTATTTCTTTATCATTTACAAATTCTGCTTTGGTTTACAAATTTTACAAATTAAATCACGCTCAATCGCTTCAAACAACACCTCCTTCTCAAACATTGCTTTATTGTATCAACGAATAGAACAAATGTCAAATGATATTCTCTCCCAAGTCTCTGTATTGTTTAATCATGTCCAATACCTTATAAAAGTGGTATTGACCAATTTTTGATCATGATAATACAAGTTAAACAAAAGTTAGCAAGAAACATAGTAGCAATGCAGCAGAATTCCAGCGAGGTTGCAGTATAATACGACAGCACTTGTATTCCAAATTGTACATTTGCAGTGAACTGCTTGAAATGTAAATTGATCATTAAGTCACTAACCTGTTGAATTCAGAATCTTCAGATGATCAAAATGTATGCATCAGTGTCTAACTGGGTTTCAAGCTTCGGCTTGCTCTCGGTATTTATGCTCTTGTTATTCGCATTGCAATTCTGTTCTTCCATGCTATCCAAACTTCTCTGCGTTTTTGCTCACTTCATTAGCTGCCTTAGTCTACAACACTCTTCATCGCCGTTTCAGCCTCTGTTCAATGCTCTTGCCGGATTCTTTAAACCACGGCGACTTCAACTATACCTCCTGATCATCATGTCTCTGCTGCATGTTCGTCATTTTTGCTGTAGAAACATATCTGCTCTTTCTCTCTCAAGTGCAAATTCCTCAACATGCATGGGCATCCCTTCTGTGCATCGCACACTGCTACCTGCAGGCACCCAAACAAGCATCAGCCATGTACAATCTCAAAACACAAATTTCAAATCAGCGATCAATCTCAGATAACATATAAAGTAATGTTGCCAGCTAATGTATTACGTAGTTAAGCAATGTGACTGAGTGTGGTAGTTCTTTTTCACATTAGATTGTTGGCTATTGGGCTGTTATCTTTGATATCCCAACATAAAAAAGTCTTGAAGATGGTGCCAGAGACGCTTCTTCGTCTACAGCTGATGATTCTACCATGTTGTTTCCAGCAATGCTTCCATTGTCTATGGGGTTAAATTCATCAAGTACTTTTTTATCCATCTTCCAGTCCTGTAGATGATGTTTCAAACTCCTATTAATTGTTATTTTTATATTTAAGACTTTTTACACCTTCGGTTCTTTATTTTCAAATTAATTATAAATATGGATCATTTTCTACTCTGTGGCAGAAAGTGCCATTGTATTGGTTACTCTGTGGCAGAAAGTGTCATTTTATTGGTGTACTTTGAAACTACAGCATTTTTACTATTTTCTTCAGCTAAAAAAATTGTTCATGCAGTCTCAAAGCGTACCAATATAAAAATCTAGTTTCAGCCATATAAATAGAAAATCGTCCATACTAGCAATTAGTCTTCAGAAGGGAAATGTGTAATAAGTTATGATGAGTGGCCTAAATGGATTAAAAAATCAAATTACTAATTGTAAGATAAGAAAAAACCATGAATTGAATAGATAGCAACACTTTATTTTGTGCTCTCATGATACCAAGGTCGTTCATCCAAATTTTAATATATGATTAACATTAAAAAAGAAACTTAACCTTGGCCGTTCTTTCTTGGATGTTTTCCAGTGGAAGTTGATTTGATGCTTGGACATCCTTTATCTTTATGTAATTGTACATGATAACACCACATAAAGCTGAAGAAAAATTTCCACTATTTGTCATTTACTTATGAATGATAAATGACAAATAAAAGATATAGACCACTAAATATAATTTACCAACTGCATAGCCAATTATATTAAGACTGGTGATCCTATTTCTATCTTAAGCAACACATAACTCAAAAAATTTATTGCAAGTAATAGATCTTAGCTATTAGATCTCTTAGAATTTCAGATGTGATAGGACTATGAACTCATACCAATTTTAGCTTACCAGCAATTCATTAGTTTACAAAATTTATCTAAATTACTCTCACTATCACACATCTAAAGATAAATTTCTCGATTATGTAGTATCACAGGGATTATGTGGTTTTCTGGCATACCTATGGCTATAAATTGGATGTAAATTACAGGTTAACGATTTTATATTCCAATATCTCCAATTCCACATTCATGTACATTATCCATGAAAATTTTCACTTATTTCCCCTAATTTCAGTATAAAGCACAAATGTGATTTTTTTCTGCCTTGAATTTATAAAGCTAAAATATTTCCCATAGACTCCCTTAGGGCCAGCAAAATAAATTGCTCATTCAATTGCAGTAAAGATGGTTCTACACTCCCACAGATGAAAAAAAGGGAACTAGACAAATCTTCAAGTTATGTTGCATGAGATCAAGAAATACCTCCAGCAATACCTACAGCAGTATTTGCTACTAGATTTCCATACAAGTTAGGTGTGAATTGAGGAGAGTAGCAGAGTTCATACAAATTAATTAAAAGAGAACCAAAGTTAATAAAAAATACAATAGTAAAACCTAAATCACTATGTAGAAAAATGTTTATACCATAACATCAAACTACCCAGGCTTTGAAACAAGTTGCATGCAGCAGTTGTCCACAATGATCTCATTATACTTGATACCAAGTTATTTTTTTGCAATATCATGGCATGATTCTAGAAAGAGACCGTCTGCCAATTTCATAATGTTTGCCTTGTGAACAGCAGTTACTGTATTTCTGTTGTTTAGGTAAGCATACTCAAATGCATATTTGGCAATCCTCTTTGAACAGAACTTAGTAATCACCTATTATAATTCATTTAGGATATGACAGTTGAGTCAGTAGTTGTTTGTTTTTATTTAGTAGACAATAATAGAAGTAGTGTATTTTTTAGTAATAATCTTCTTTCTATTTAATTGAATAAATTAAAATTGAATAAAATTTTTTTGGAAATAATGAAATTAGGAGCCAAAATTGAATAAATTTCAAATTTGACCGAAGTTTTGGAAATAATGAAATTAGGAACCAAAATTTTGATTCTTAATTACTTTATTTCATTGCCTTTGTTTTATACCATTATAAACTCAATTTCTAGGTGCCGAGTCCAAAGTATTGTACTGTGTTTCTCACAAGCAATCATGTTGCTTGTATGAATTTGACAAGAACATAACATATGAATAAGAATGTTCCAAATATATATATTCCTTACAATGTACAAAATTTGGCCATTTCTCCAACAGACTGAAGTCATAATTGCACATGCACAGCACAGTTGCACATTTATGTTTTCCAAAAAAGACTAATCACAATAACAATGAGCAGTCTTAAAGAAAAAAATATAGCAGATCTATATATATATCCAGTTGCAGGGAACCCTCTAAGGTGGAGGTTACTTTTACTCTTGTTAAAACAGAAGCATTAATTTACATATTTGATTGCATATCGATTAAAACAATTAAATACCTTAGTTTTAACAATTATATTTAAAAAAATGGCGAGCAACTATTTATTTATATATGCAGGTGGCTATAGCCTCAGGATGAAAATACATAGATACAGTTAGGCAATCATAGCTTCCAATCAAATTACTAATATTAATATACATAGATGAAAAGGGACTGCCATTGCAAAGTAAGTGATGGTTTATGTTTAACCACAGAAGCCCAGGTCCTGGTTGATCATATTTTGACCGATGCTTACCTTGATAATCTCAAATGTGGCCATTAGTTGGTTAAAATATATGTGTACCAACCAACCCTTGTTTGAACTGTGAATTATATAACATTATGAAGCAGCCCCTACCATATCAACAGACTGAGATATATATGGGTAACATCCAGATACAACATAGGAAAACAAAACCGACCCAAAATAAAGTAAAACTAAGCAAGCAAAACATTTTCATAATGAAATAAGACTAAGAAAACAAAACTATTCCATAAGAATAAAGCCAACTTGGTTCAGCAACGAGCAAATAGGAAATACGACCAAGCAAACAAAAGAGAAAATATAGAATTTATACCATGCCGTGACTTTAAATAATAAGCTGGTACTGTAATTACTCAACTTTGCATATAACTCCAATTTCAGACCATTGTAGCTTGTATTCTATTCTTTAAGCACGACCAATTTGCACTAAGTATTAAAAAAATATTATAGTCTTAGCTACATCAAATAAGATGATTGTTACTACCAAAATTTTACACATGTTATTTCATCCAATAAGCCAGCACAAAGGTCTAAAAAATCGTAATATTCGGAAAAAATCTTTAATATAACCTAACCTGAATGAATTAACCGGATACAAGAATGTCCTTTTGTAGTTTGTTTGTTCAACATCCTCAACTAACACACTAAGATCTTCAACCTACGTATGATGGAAAGGAAAATATGTTCAGGATGCACTTCCAGGAAAATAGGTGATTTCATACCTGCTAGCTTCAAAACCAGTCTAAGTGCTTCAGCAAAAATACCTGTAACCTGGTGAACGGTCCCTATTGTGTTGAAGTGAATTTCTCCATAAGATGAAATTACAACTCCAATGCTAACTAGAAGCATATTCAAAAACACATCACATCTCAATATATCCATGCCACAAATAACAGCTATAACAAATGTTGCTACAGGCACTGCAGAATAAACAAGTATCAAGATAATAGGCTATTATTAATAACATAACAAAAACATGAATTGAAATGATCCTTTCAGCAACTCACTCAAAGCTTTGAGCATTGAATAAAAGCAACTGAGACATACAAATAAGTTGTGTTCCTAAACCTGCGGTATAATCCAGTTTATTATTGATATTTAAATGGCATCATGAGAAGTTTCTATAAACATAGTTTCTTAGAGTAATTTTTGTACGTTATTTTGCAAGCATTGACGACCTTGTGGAAGCATATAAAAATTAGAAGAAAATATTAAAGGAAAAAGGCAATACACCTAAATTTGATGGAAAACATGAATATTGAATTTAAACAGGTCTTATCACAAACTTGAAGCTGAGAAGGCACTAATGGGAATAACGCATGTCACATATCAGCAAAATTTGTTAAAGATATTAGCACCAATACATATTTTTCAACTGTTGCAATCTACTTCACTGATTGCCTTTCACTGATTGCCAGAGAAAAAAATCTGCAGCAATCCACTTCCACCTTACAACCTTCCACCACATGTCGAATTAGTCGCGACAATCCCCAAATCCCTAACTATAATTGCACCATCGATTCGCGACCACCATCGACCAATCCTGAAACCATTCCACAACCTCGCTGCGAGCATCGACAACTCATCAATCCCCATACGCAAATTACCAAACTCGATTTCTGTAATATCCCGGAATTTTGGACAATTTAAATTTAATAATATGAGTTTAAATTTAAATTGAATTGATAATTTTTGTTAATAAATTTGGTTTGATTTAATAATCTTCTTTATTTAAATATTTAATTTGTGAAATTATTTTTAATAAGTTAATGAATTGTTTTATATTTATAAATATATATGTGTATTTTAAATAGATAAGTTGTTAAAGTAGAATAGCATAATTTTAATATTTTGAAATTAGAAATTGTGATTTATTTTTAATTTAAGCTTTTCAAAAATATTTAATAAAATACTATATGATTTTTAAATATGTAAGATAAATGTTTTAATTGGTTTAAAATTCATTTTTGACTTAAAGGTTGAATATTAAAATAAGTTACAAAATGTTTGTGTTAATTCTTTTTAAAATATCGATTGATAATTTGATTTGTTAATTTAATTTTTAAATTTAAAATACAATTTAAAATATGATCATGCATTCATTAAGTTTAATTTTCTTTAACACTTAATTTAAATAACAAAAACATTTATTAACACTTAATTAAATAACAAAACATTTACAAATACATGTGTAAACTTATCATCAATTTAAAATGACAAATGTAATAGCTTGAGACAAGTGTCATGTTTCAATTTTTATTTTTCTTTGATTTCTAAATTAAATCAAAATATTGTTTTATAACTTGCATTTTTTCTTCCTTTGCCTTTTTCTGATTTTCATCTCTTAACTAAAGAAAAACATTCTCAACTGAAAATTTCTTCATACCAAAAATCTAAATCCCTGTAACAACTCTTTGAATCAATAACCCATACATTTCATTTCCGAAAGCCTGTAACTCCTCTTTAAACCTGCAAATCTGAGAATCAAATTGCATATCAATCCCTGTAAACCAACCTGCAAATATATGCATTTTACCTTCTTTAATCTGAAGTCTACATGCATGTTCTTTCCAATCTGCATACATTAAACCAAGTTTGAAGGCCTGCATGCAACTTTTTCATGTCTGCATTCATCTATTTCTTAGAATCTGGAACCTGCAAATTGAATCTGTGCTCTGCATCTATCACAAGTGAGTAACTTAACTTTTAAAAATTAAGTAGGTAAAAGTTGTTCATGCTTTTATTTAGAAATGACTTAACATTTGAATTTTTTGTGTATATGTTTATATGAGGTGCATTCTGTTTCACTTATGTTCTGACTATTTACAATGTAAGTTCTAGCTGATAGAAAATCCCTTTTCTTTTGAGTTGTTTGCTGTTATGTTTTAATCTTTAAATGAAACTTGCTTATTTCTAAATAAAGTAAGCGTTAAAAAATTATAAAAGTTAAAATAAAATTCTGTTTTACCTGGAAGTAATATAACAAAGTAAAAAAATTATATTAAGTGAAAATTCAAATTATAGGAATTCATGTTTCAGGTTTATTAATTGAAACAACAAGTGAATTCATGAATTTTAAATCAAAAATTTCAATTTATAGTGTTGTAAATAAAATGCATTTTTGGAATTACTGTATTTTACATTTTTGTTAAGTACACTTGATTCTTGAATTTGATTTGATTGAATTGGCTTCTGGAGATAGAGTAGCTATCAAATATTATAGGAAAAATACCAAATTGGATTACAATTCAATATTGATGTTGAATTTTGGATTTTAGTTTTAGAACCCTAGTTGTATTGGGTCTCTGATTTTGTGTGAATGGGGACTCCTCGGTTGATCGAGTTCAACCACGTTTTGCATGATGATAGATGGTGGTTTGGTAAAGGATTCGCCGGAGTATGGAAGGTGAAGGTGATCGGAGATGGGAGATATTGGCGTTGACAGGTTTTAGGTGGTGGTGGTTTGACCTGTTCCAGGTTTGGGGTTTATGAGTGTTGAAGTGGTAGCAGGGTTTCTACTTCGGGATGGTCTCGGGGAAATAGGAGAGTGACTCGAAGCAATATGGCTTCTGACCCGAAGTAAAAATTAGAGTTGCTCGAGTTAATATATGTTTCAAGTTTTGTTTTTTTTAACAGAGCCTGTTTTTTTTCAGGTTTTAATTTTTTTTTAAAGGTAAGAATTTAAATATAAACCCAAACCTGAACTAAGTATATGTTGAAATTGAATTTAAAATATGAATTCAAAGTTTGAATTCTGGGATTTTTGTAATAATTTGAGTTTTTTAAAAAAGGTAAGTATTTCAGGTTTTAGTTTTTGAAGAAAACTTGTTTCCAGGTTTCTACAAGTTGAATTGAAAAAAAAGAAAATACAAATAAAATCTGGAAAGGAGTTTGAATCTAGAATTTAATTTAAATTCAGTAAGTTTAAAATTTAGATCTTTGAATTAAATTTAAAATGCTTTTAAATTCAAGTTGGTTTTAAACTAAAACAGAAACTGTGTACTGTTTTATAATTTAAAAGTAAATTTTAAAAATGCAACTGAAATTTTAAATCAAGTTTAAATCTGGAAAATAGAGATATGGAACCTAAGTTTGAATTTAAAAACTGGAATGACTTTAAACTTTTTAAAGAATAAAGAAACATTGGTTTGTATTTAAAACTGTAAGTTTTAAATTATGGAATAAGAATTTAAAATAAATTTAAATTCAGTTTTGAAACCTGAGATTTGACCTTAATGGCATTTTTTAAGTTTTTAAATTTAAATTTGTTTTTACTACTTTAGGAAGTTTAAATAATTTGAATTTGAAAATGAAGGTGAAAGTGTAAGTAAAGTTTCAAAATTTTAAATTGAATCTGGAATGAAAAGTTAATTTGTGTTTCAGTTTGAAATTTAAAAAGAAATTTTAAATTGAATTTTGTTTTGAAGTAAAGTGTTTGAAATATTTTGTATAAAGAAGAATGTTTCTTAATTTTGAACTTAAGAAATTGGTTTCATTTAAATTATTAAATTAATTTAAATGGAATATTAATTATTTAATTAATTAATAATGTGGATATTTAATTAAGTAATTAGTAATTTTTAAGTTAGATAATTAAGATTTGAGATTAATTAATTAAGGTTAATTAATCCATAATTAAGGATGGTTAATTAAATTTTAATTAATGATTAAGATTTATTTAATCAAGTGATTAATAATTAATTAAGATTTTAATTAACACTTAATTAATTAATAATTAGAGTTTAATTAAATTATATTTAACTATTAATTAGTTGTTAGTTAATAATGATTAAATATAAGTTAATTTCTTAATTTAGTAATTAAGAAATGTTAATGAAGGTCATTAACTTAAGATTATTTTAACAATTAATTAATGTGATTAATTTTTAATAATAAATTAGATTAATTAATTAATAATAATCAATTGTTTAAGTTTTAATTACTTAATGAAGGTAATTAATGAATTAATTACTTGGTGTAATTAATTTAATTAATGTGAATAGTTTAGATTAATTAAGTTTAATTAATTTAAACAATTGTTGATTATTGATAATTACTTTATGTAATTTATGGATTGTAATTACTTAGAGAAGTAATTAATTAATAATTACTGAATGTAATTAAGGATATTTATTATAGAAGTAATTTGGATTACATTGAAATTAATCAAGTAATTAGTGGAGATAATTAATTAAGAATAATTAATTATGGAAGGAGTAATTAAAGTAGTTAATTACTAGTATTATTAATCATGGGTGATTAATATTTATATGTGGATTAATTTTAGATTAATTATTTATGTAATTAATTTATATTAGGAGATTGATTAAATGTAATCATTAATTAATTAATCAATAATGTAATTTGGAATTAATTAATTAAGGTATAACTAATAATGAATAAAAGATTAATTAATTGAGCAATTACAAGTTAATTATTTGCTAGGGGTTTAAGTAATTAACTTGTGTAATTAAAATTAAATGCTAATTACTTATTGTAATTAGAGATAGCTAATCAATAAGGATTAATTGAAATGAATATTGAGATGATGATTTATAAATTGATTTGTAATCAATTAAAGATTAAGATAAGCAGAATTTTAATGATGAAGTAATTAATTTAATTCATTTTAAATTAATTAGAGTTTAGGTAATTAATTTAATTCATTTTAAATTAATTATAAATGGTGTGATCATTAGATCATTGCTTATGTTTGATGATTGGTATTGGTTGTCTGGTATGGGTTGTAATCTCAGTTATGAGATGAGTAATGTTATGTGATATGGATGCATTGGTTGCTTTTGGATGATCATATGGATTATCTGATTATGATATGAATTATCTGTTGATAATGATAAGGTTAATTATCTGTTGTGTTGTGAATTATCTATCTGTGTATATGTAGATAATGAATTGAATTGTTTTAAACTAAAAACAACTTGGACCCTAAAAGACACGCTTTGGTTTTCGATGCGACCGGGATCGGGTTTCCATATTTGGAATCTGAAAACCACATCGATCCAAAATAACATTAGGTCGTTAATCTAAGTGGAGCGAGTGAAGACTCGCGGTGTAAGGGCTATACGTCAGTATAACTCTGTGGGTGATTCCGTAATGAGTTTTGACGGAATAGTACTTATAGATTCGAGGTGGTGAATCAGAGTGCAAGGGTTATTATCGTTAACTCCGAGGGTGATTCCAATACGAGTGTAACGAGATAATGCCTTCGGTTTCGTTCGAACCTGGAACGAACTTGTATGGATTGAATGCTTTCAGAACATCGTCAGGTGGACGATGAGCATTCTAAGTGATATGTCCTATAAAGGTAATCGTAACCTCAAGCCTCATCAACCGGGAATGGATAAAACATGGGAGGTACAGCAAAGCTTCATGGGTAGCTCCCACTTGAGAGCAAGATTTATCCCTGTCTAGAGGTCCCTTTATTTCGGCTTAATGGTGCGGTTGCTGATCACAACTGCGGGGTTGTCTTGTTTGGAACTGTTCGGTAAGGAACGGGTCCGGCTTTGTGTTGCAGGGGATTGGGAGTAATCCTCGGTACGGTAATCTAGGCCACATACTGTGACGGGCGGTACCCCAGTAGCCCAGCCATTGTATGGAATCCAAAATCCAATAAGGGCCAACGGTTTTGATTGTATTACCCACTTTTGTGGCTAGTAGCTGGAATTTAATGAATGTAACAATTTCGGCTATTTTTTATTTACTTGAAAACCCTAGACACTATTATAATATCATCGGATTTCCTATCAAATGTCTTGGTTAGCGTAAGGTAAAAACTTTTCCATGTTTATGTGTGGGAAGTCTTACGTGATACCTTTTCTTTTCAAAGGTTTTTCAAAGTTAAGCAACTTTAACATGTTACTCACACCAGACCCATGTCTGACCCGGAGTTATTTCTGTTTTTCTATAACTCTTGGGTACTCAAATTTTTACGAGTAGCCAAGGGAATTCAGGTTAGGATTCAAGTTAGCTTGACGTATTGTGGAGGAGAAAATGGAGCAGGAGGCTTCTGCGTATAGTTAAATAGTTTTCCGCTGTGTTGGTATCTCTGAGTGTCTTTTGTATGTATTGAGTTGTAATAACTAGACAGGTGTTTATAACTGTCTAGTATGTGTTGTATATGTCTGTGTAACTCTGATATTTGTTGTATACTATGTAATACTTATGTTAATAATATAATTTATTCGTTCCGCTGTTGAGATTCTTGTGTTGTTTCTTCTTTCTCTTCTTTCTTTTCTCTTTTCTATTCCTTTCTTTCTTAAAGATGATGCGATTTTCCAAGAGTTGAAAGTCGGTTCGTCACAATTTCGAACTCGAACAACAAGCAGTTGAATTTTTTGAAAAAAAATCTTATTTGTTTTGGGGTCGGATTCCTGAATAATGTTGGATCAGAGAATAAAAGTGATAATTGAATGGTTTGAAAGGGAAAGATGAAAAGGGGAGAGGGATTTAGGGTTTTTGAGTGAAGGACGAAAAGAAGAGGTTTCGCAGTTAAAATGAGAGGGAGACGAAATCATTTACCGCTAACTTTTCATCTCGGTTTTCAACGTGGAAATAGTATTTTTGCACCGGTTGTAAATAAAACTGATGCAACTAACACTATTTGCATCGACATGTTTTCTTCAGTTGTCGATGATAACGGATGCAAATTGTATTTTTTTATTATCTACTACTTTCCACATAACAAATGCATCAGTTGTTAAAACGTAATCGATGTAAATACTTCTATTTGCATCAGTTGTGGAAACAACCGATGCAAATGAGGTGAAGCAACAAGCGTATTTTGTAGTAGTGAGACTAAATCTTTTTCTTTATTACCTAAGATATATTTTGGCTTTTCTTTCCAAGTTTTCTTCATCGAGCAGATTTCAATAGAATGCCCAAAGCCTGCACATGTCAAACATTTTGGTGGAATCCACACATATTCAATTTTCTGGACAATTTTTCCTAATCATGCATTGTAATGTATGCTTCATCAAGAAGTTCTACATTTGCTTTTATTTCTGGAAGAATTCTTGCATAGCTTAATCTCATTTCTTTCGTTGTATGTCATTTAATTTTAGAGGCACCCCAACAATACTTGCAATGACCTTGAATGGTTCTTTGTCCCACAATTTTAGACTAAATTCTGGTAGTCGAATCCACGTAGGGGTAGTAGTTAGCAGATCTCTGTTAAATGCAATTTTATTACTCTATCTTTTCAAGATAATCAACTTTCCATTGATAAAATATAGTCCTCCATTGATTGTTTTTTCACAATCACTTTCAACAGCAAATTTAATTATAAAAAATCCATTATTTCTTGTGAAAATTTTGAGGTTATGGGTAAGATTCCATGTCCTTTGCACAAATGCTTTAAAGTGATGATAAGATGGCCTATTCCTAAAACATACGGTATCAACTCTGTTCTTCTGCTTACCCGTTCCTTCATTATGACCATTTTCTTGTTGTTAATGGTTATAGGTGCTTGATACTCCAGATCAAAATCATGGCTGAATCCTCCCTTTCTATTCAAATCTACCCAAGAAGACGCTTTATGAGAGCAAGACCCTTTATTGTTTAGAGTGTAGCTCTGTTTTGCCGCTACACCATTGGATTCTTGATTTATCTGCATCGTGGCTGCAATTTGAAGGAATTTTGAGATTTTTGATTTGAATTGTAATTGTAATTGTTGTTTCTTGAATCTTTGAAACCGTTGTAATTTGTCTGATTTTGATTCTTGGTGCGGTATTGGGTTGGATTTGATTGGTGAAGGGTCTTCTTCCTGTTCCAGCCGTTCTTGACTATTTGGAACCCCTCACTGTCGATTTTAGGTAGCACCTCCTTAAGGATAGAAGAAGAAGGGGGGATGACAGGAGGAGGCTCGGGTATGATAGAATGATTGGCCTTTAAGATCAGATTAGAGCAGTCGACCATTAGAACTTTTTTGGGATAAGTATTTTAAAGGATGTGATGTGAATCAATTTGGTAATTATAATTGATTCATAGTTTTTTTAATATATTTTTGAATAACCTTATGTTTTAGGAATAACGAATTCATGGTCTGATGCATCCAAAGTTATCGAGATTTGTGCTTATAGTATATATTTTCATTTCCGGTTTCAGCGAAATCATCTCTTATATCGGTACATTAAATTCTGTTTTTATTTTATACGTTAATGATTTGTTATAAACAGTACTAAACTATAACTATTATTGGAACCTTGTCAAACCAAGGTTTTTGTGAGTTAAGAATGATAATGGTTTTTTACAGTTACTGATGAAACCTATATAACATCTAGGAATTAGAATTGGCTGTTCTAACAAAAAGAATTCACAAGATGTGTGAAATCAATTTCTTAACTATTATGAACTTTGAACAGACAATGTTACCCAAAATAACAAATTGAGTTTACTCTGACCTAGTGGATATTTATATAGAGTGTTGTTTTAATATTTTAAAACGTGTACGGTCACCACCCTTAAATTATCAAACTTCTAAAACAAGCAACACTAAAGTGTCCTTTCAAGGAAATTGTAAAAAAAACATAAGTAATGGCCAATGCTTTATTATTTTTGGTACAGCATATTCATTGTTCTATGTGCCAATAGGAATTCTACACATATGCTTTGAAGTCTGTAGCTACAATTGGAATATCGTTGTTTTAATTATCGAATAAAATGGGACCAAAATTGCATTGATTGTTTATCCATTTCTTTATATCGACAATGAAAAATTAAAGCAAAGATTAATTAATGTCTGATTCAAAATCATGATTCTTTCACTACAAGAAAAAGCATTTTTAGTTGCACTTATTAGTAGCATTTGTTATCTAAGTGCGACAAAAAAGTTATCCAAACGCAACTAAAGTTTTATAGAATAAAAAATAAAAAAGAATCACTGCAAATTGATGTAGGGAACAACAAAATGAAAGTGGCCTGCACAAAAACTCTTTCTCCATTCTCTTTTTTCGTTTTCAATTAGTGCTACAGTACTTAGAAATTTTCTGTGACGCCCCACCTCTATACCCACGCTAACCAAGAACACTACGGAGTAATACTGTCAACTAGCACGGAGAATAAGGCTGTTGAGGAGCGACCATCCGTGTAATTGCTTTGCGCGAGCACCGATATGCCAGATAGAATAACATGCATTTCATTTAAGGAGGAAATCCGACATACCGACACAAACTCAAAGCTACTACACAGTGGCTATAAAGGTCTTTGGAAACAAATATAGAAATAAACATAACACAAATCAGTCACAGATAATTCATATCATAAAGGCGGAAATAGATATGAATATAACACATGAAAGTGTACATCAGAGTAGTGGTCAAACAAGATCCACAATATCAAAGAGAATAGATACAAGTGCTAGATAAAAGAATAAGTATACATCATAGAGTCTGTATCTCAAATGTATACAACAAAAACTACTAAACTAAAGTAGTTAGCCAAAAGTCAGAAGATGGTTCCAGATAGGAAGCCATGAGGAAGCACCTGTAATATCTCAGTCTGACCTGAGTATTATTTAAGAATAAAATAATAAACAGATCAGGCTAGCCATAAATATCAGATGAAATGATATAGAATAAGAGATATGACTAAACGTATAATAATCACAATGCCAAGCTGTGAGAAATTACTAATTGAAATATCAATGAGAGATTAATCAATATCGCAAAGATCTTCTCAAAGATAAAAAGGAAGGTCATACTATTAATTTCATTCACCAAGCCACAATAAATGACATATATATCCATGCCAATCGTAAAAGTTGGTGAAACATAAATTTCAGAAATCAACACACGAAATCCAGAAATCACAATAAAAGGATGGCCAATCCCATAAACTGGACATCGACGCACCTAGAAAGACACTCCCCATGCACAGTCGAACATCGACGCACCTAGAAAGATACGCCCCATGCTCTAGCATCGACGCACCTAGAAAGATACGCCCCATGCTCTAGCATCGACGCACCTAGAAAGATACGCCCCATGCACAAATAAACATCGATACACCTATAAAGATACATCCCATGCATAAATAAACATCGATGCACCTAGAAAGATACACCCCATGTAATGTCTAACATCGATGCACCTAGAAAGATACACCCCATGCAAAGTTGAACATCGATGCACCTAGAAAGACACGCCCCATGCATAGACGAACATCGACGCACCTAGAAAGACACGCCCCATGCATAGAAGAACATCGACGCACCTAGAAAGACACGCCCCATGCATAGACGAACATCGACGCACCTAGAAAGATACGCCCCATGTCCCGACTTATTGAGCCGATTGCTCCACGAAGTAAATAAACATCGATGCACCTAGAAATGTACACCCCATGCATAAATAAACATCGACGCACCTAGAAAGGTACGACCCATGTGTAAACAAACATCGATGCACCTAGATAGGTACAACCCATGAAAGAAATGAGACGAAGCTCAATAAAATGAGGAACAGTCCTCCACATAGACAAAGAGACATCGCACATTGCTAGTCTAAACCATAAAATGACCGTCATGATCAAAGAGAAGTGTCAATTACAGTAAGCTAGTAAATATATGAGCTTAGCTTCATGTCCCATAACCACTAGCTTAACTTAAATATTTACGAAAAAATTGCAGATCTCCACTAGAAAATTGTCACAAGAGATTCAATCGAACAAGTCCAAGAATTAACCGACGAAGTAAACGCAAGCGTTTCATACCACTCGTTTTACTAAGTCGTTTAATTAGATTTCTCATACGAGTGAGGTAAAGGTTTGTATATACTAATAGATTGGAAATCGGTTTGAGAAAATGAGCTTTGTAATAAAATAGTGTTTCATTTAAAGAAAGAGTTTTGATATTTACTACTAGTATAGAAAACCTTTATATTTTTAAGTGACAAATCATAGAAGTGATTGTAGAAACAATCAATTCGTAAAAATTCACATTCGAAGAAGTGAATAAAATCCAAGAAATCGATACTGAATCCATCAAAATGGATATTCCCATAAATCACGAAGAAAATGTCATCAAAGTCGATAATGAGTGATAATAACAAAATGGAATCAACACGAATCGATTGAAGTTGGAATTCTCAAACAAATAGGTAAAACTTGCAAATAGGAGCAGGTCGGTCAACCAGACTCCCTGAGTCGGCTGACCGAACAGGGGTTGGAAGTGCTCGGGGCACCAGGTCGGTCGACCGGCTCAGGGGCTCGGTCGGCCGAAGCCTGTACCCAGCACTTCCAAACGGAGGCAGGAAGTGCCTGGGTAGCAGGTCGGTCGACCGGACCCTGAGCTCGGTCGGCCGAACCTGTTGCCAGCACTCCCCTGCCCTATTTCAAAAGAGGTGCAAACTCGATCAAATTGCATTCGCTCGAGCAACGGCGCTAAGGGTTTATGCCAATCGACTACCCGGCCCTATAAGCTCTTCGATGCACAATCAAAAACACATTCAAACATCAAAGTTAGGATTTTTGAAGATTTGAACCCAAAACACTAAAAATTGGAATATTCACCAAATCAATCCAAACCAAAAGCAAATGCACACGAGTAAGTGTTAGGAATTCATACCTAACAATCAAAGATAATTATATACTAAGATGTGAGATAAAAATCTCACCTTTGAACCTAAATCAATGAAGGAGAAGCTTTAAAAACAAGCTAAGATCAATTCCTCTTCAATAACAACTCAAGAAGCTTCAATCTAAGCTTAAAAGAGAAACATTTCCTAAATTAGGTTTAGGAATTTTTTCTGAAATCAAAGAGAGAATGAGTTGGAGAAGAAGAAGGAGATGCTTACTAATGGGTTCTCCTTGATTTTGGAGCAAGAACTTGAGCTAGCAAGAGGAACTAGGGATTGGAGTTTTAATTTCCACTCTCTTCCACCATTGTTGCTAAAGCTTGAAGGGTTAGGAATTAGAAATGAAGTAATGAAGAGTTGGAGTGGGTTGGGACTGAGTTAGTAAGTGGAAAATGGGTTCAGCCCAAGCCAAAGCCCTAAGTGAAAAAGGTCAAAATTCTACTATCTCCAAACATATCGAAGTTTATACTCGAAAAGGTCGCAAACGTCATTTTGAACTCAATGGGGATGGTCTCAAGTCCCAATTCGACTGTTTGCAAAAAAGTAGTTTTTCAGACCAAAATCCGACGAACGATAAAATATTTAAATAAAATATTTAAATATAAAATCGATCAATATGCGGGTTGTTACATTTTCCTTTTTCCCTTCTTCCCAATCCAATACCTGCTAGAGTATTTTACCCAAAAACTGTAAAAACATTATTAGTTACTTAATTAAAAACACCATCTACTATCCCAGATTTGTCCCTCAAAACAAACTTAAAGGTGGCCAATGCAGGAACCAGGTCGGAGCTAAGTTTCCAAAAGAGGTGTGTGCCGAGCATGGAATCGATCAACTGGGAAATACAACGGCGACTCGGATCTGCATCTTGGAAGAATCAAGTTTACTACAACGAAGCAGGCTGAAGAAGGTACGTGCCACGTGTTGTCTTGATGGATCTGGAGATGGGTACTATGGACGCAATCAGATCGGGACCGTATGCACATATTTTCAGACCCGATAACCTTTTTTTTGGGGCAGAGTGGAGTGGGTAATAATTGGGCGAAGGATCATTGTATAGAAAGAGCGGAATTGATTAATTGGTTTTGGATGTTGTTAGGTGAGAGGCTAGGAATTGTGACTGTTTGCAAAGTATACTATTTTTGTTGGTAGTTTTAGCATCAAATCTGTTTATTTTAAACCACTCCAAGTAGGTCTAGTGTAAATTACAAAAAATTATATTTCATAATTTGTTATATCTGTATTTTGGGTTATTGAGTGAGAACGTAGGCTATAGTTAACTTAATAACGACAATATAAATAATTAAGGAGGGAGTTTATGTTGCTATTATTCCCATATGAGACTTAATATCCTTTTTTCAAGTTCAGTTTATTTTCATTGATCTAAATTACTGCTAAGATAACTAAAACTTGTAGTCTGTGAAGATTTATATTTTGATTCAGGTTACATATTTATATATCTGTATAACACTAATGATCGAATGAATTCCATTCCACTCGAATTGAATTTGGTCTTCTGCAGAGAATGCTAATGAAAATGGCACTATTAGCTAAAGATTGGATTTTTGATTTCTTTTTTTAGTGAATATTTGCTGACTTATTTTATGTCAACCAAATTACAGTTACTATTATTATTCGTTTGTTGTTTGTTAGAAATGCAGCAGATCAAAACTTAACTTAGAAATAAATTCTTTATAATTATTCTAATGTAATACATAATTCATTTTTCTAAATTGTTTGTTGTTTGCATTAACCATCTAATTTTAGACTTTCTGTAAGCATTGATATCATTTATCAACATTCATTTGTATGACGTAACATCTTTATATCATTTGGTTCTTACTTAAAATTAAATTCTAGCTCTCAAGCCATGTTGAAAGTTTTGTCAAATTAAATAACATAAACAAGGAAACAACAATAAGGGTATCTAATACAAGCGAATATACTCACTCTAAAAGATAGGGATGTAAACAAAAAAGTCCCTTGGGAAAGCCTCACGGAAGTTTTTTCTTCTTCTGTGTGCATATGGTTTCTTAGTCTGATAGTAATTGGTGGCGTGACACATATTTCTTATGTATTTTATTTTTGATTTAAACTTGTGGCTGCAGGTTTCCAGGTATGCCATTATCTTGGAGGTGGAACAGGATCTGGCATGGGAACTCTTCTCATTTCAAAAATCAGAGAGGAATACCCAGATAGAATGGTGCTCACAATTTCTGCATTCCCATTTCGAAAGGTTTTTGATAGTATTGTCAAGCCCTACAATGTAACTTTATCAGTTTTTCAACTTGTGGAAAATGCTGATGAGTGCATGGTTCTCGACAATGTGGCTCTTTATGATATCTGCTTCAGGACTCTTAAGCTCACCACAGCAAGCTATAAGAGCTTGTTATATTCATAGATATTTATTTGAGCATGTCAAATCGTGTTCCATTATTTCTATTGCTATTGTGCAACAAATTACAATTTATTTATTATTTTTATTCTAATTCCTAAGCTCACGCTACATCGTTATATTTACATAGTTAGAGCTTGAATCACCTAATATCTGCAACAATGTCCGGTGTTACCTGCTGCCTTCTTTCCCTGGTCAACTGAACTCCGATCTCCGAAAACTTGTTGTGAACCTTATCCCATTCCCTCGCCTTCACTTTTTTATGGTTGGTTTTGCTCCTCTAACATCCCATTGGTCCCAACAGTATAGCGCTCTCACCGTCCCCAAATATACTCAACTGTGGTACTCCAAAAACATGATGTGTGCTGTAGACCCACGTTGTGGTTGCTACTTAACAGCATATGCCATGTTCAGAGGAAAAATGAGCACAATGGAGGTAGATGAGAAAATGATCAACGTGCAGAACAAAAACTCTTCTTCTTTCATAGAGTGGATGCCTAACAATGTGAAATCAACTATGTGTGATATTCCTCCTACTGGGTTGAAAATGGCTAGCACTTTCATCGGTAACTCAACTTCTATTCAAGAGATGTTTAAGCATGTGAGCGAGCAGTTTACCGCTATGTTTAGAAGGAAGGATTTTTTGCATTAGTATGCTGGCGAAGGTATGGATGAGATGGAATTCACTAAAGAAGAGAGTAGTATGAGAGATTTGGTGTCCGAGTACCATTAATACCAAGATGGCATTGCTGATGATGAAGAAGATTATGAAGAAGAGGAAGAGACTGAGTATGAACAATAGTAAGTTTGTATTTCATTAAATAAGTTTTATAAAACTTATTTTGTTTATGATAATTAACTAAGTATTATAAAATTCAAAAAATTTATAATAATAATAAACTAAGTTTGATAAAAATTAAATAAATTTATAAAAATTAATTAAGTTTTATTAGAATTTAACTAAGTTAATAAGTTTTATGAAAATTAAATAAGTTTATTTTAAAAAGTAACCAAGTTTTATAAAAATTTAGCTAAATTAATTATGTTTATAATACTATTAATAATAACAATATTAAAAATAAATAAATTATGTTTATAAAAATTAAATAAGTTAACTAAGATTCATAAAAGTTAACCAAGTTTTATAAAAATTAACTTATTACTATAAAAATTTAACTAAGTTAACTAAGTTTTTAAAAATTAACATGTGTATAATAATAATAATATACTAAGTTTGATATAACTAAGCTACATTTATAATAATAATAAAAACAATAATTATAATAAATTAACTAAGTTTATGAAAATTAAACAAGTTAACTAAAAAATTAACTAAGTTTTATAAAAAAATAACTTAGTTTTTTTAAATTAAACGAGTCTTAAAGATTAACTGAGTATTATAAAATTTTAATGAAGTTAACTAAGTTTTTAAGAATTAAAAGGTTTTTTTTTTGAATTACCTAGAGAACCAAGCTTCGCTTGTAAACTCTAGGGAAGTATGTGCCTGCCAAACACATACTTCGGGTACTTGTTACAGGGTTGTCAGTTTCGGGGCTCGAACTCGTGACCTTCGATCACGCAGTACGGACCATCAACCAACTGCGCCAACCCTGTTGGCAATTAAAAGGTTTATAATAACAACAATAAACTAAGTTTGATAAAAAGTAACTAATATTAATATGTTGTTTGGTATAATGTATTAAACAGAGAAGATGGAGACTATGGAGTGGCAAAGGTTCACCTGTGGGGGGAGAAGTGAGAATTGTACTTGAAATGGCAGGAGTAGAGAATGCAATTGGAAAACAACTGGGAAGCGACAATGCACTAAACAATACCAGAGCAACTGTTTGGGGGATTACCTGAAATCGAGTTATTTGAATCACCTTGTATCTTTTTCTTGGTGCAATTTCAATTAAGGTTAAGTATTTGCACCAAATCTGATTATTTGAATCACCTTGTATCATCAAATTTTGGAGTTGCAAATTAAAGTACCATCAAATTTTTGGAATCCGAGTTTTGAGTTTTGTCTTATTTATAAAAATTAGCTATGTTTATGATAAGAATAATAACAATAATAATACACGATAGTTTGAATAAATTAACCAAGTTTTAAAAAATTAACAAGTTTATAATAATAGTAGGAGCAACAGCAGCAGTAGTAATGATGATGATAAACTAAATTTGATTAAAAATAAATTGAGTTTATAATAACAACAAAAATAACAAAAATAATAAAAACTATATTATGATAAAAATTAACTAAATTTATAACAATAATAATAAATTAATTAAGTCAATTAAGTCTTATAATTAATAACAACCAGCACGTAAGCACATCTGATTGGATGTATATAGAAGAAAATATGTGCAAACTATTTTTCATGAAATTACTAATATACGTATGAAAGAAAAAGCATATAATATTTCATTATTGTAATTATTTACTTATCTTCATACTATAACTGAAACTAAAAGATAAATGTATAATATCAGGTACGTTCATTCTTAAGATATATCTAGTTACACCAATAATATGTTTAGGTATGGTATATGTATGCTACTTTAATACAATAAATATTTGTAAGCAGAATTTGCTCAGTTTTTGAATTAGGTTGTCTAGCTCTAACACTGTCTTGGACAATTTACTTGACTTTTCCAGCTGACAGCACTTTTAGAGAAAGATGTTTCCAGAGACCATTAAGCTGATTTTACCAAAAGGAAACCCACATTTTGTTTGTGACGCTAGAGTTCTGGTTAAGCCTTAAAAGGAGAAAAGAAAATTTGCAAAGAAGTACTATTATACTCTATGTTATTAATTCTTCAACTCTTTTGCTAAAAATTAACTAATTTCTTGTTTAAATTCGGCAGAAAACTACAAGCAGAAAGAGGAGATTTCTCTGGTGGTAATACTCCTACTAGATTTGATACAAGAGATCCATTTGATTTTCAACAACTTGGACTAGGATTGATGTATGGTAATAATAATCAAGAAATGATGCCGAGGAGGAAGATAGAGGAGCAGATGCAAGCAACTGAGCTTCAGCAAGCAATTGAAATGCAAGGAAGGAGATTTATAAGGCTTCTTCTTGATTCCAAGAACAGAAGCATGTCAACTTCTACTAATATTTCAAGCAGAACTAGTGATATAAGTCATGATGGTTCGCCAACTAAAGGCAAGTTTTTTATTTGCCAAAATTCATCGATTATCAAATATGAAGGTGGTATGGCTAATTCATGGATTTCCTAATTTTAGAAAAAAGTTCAAGTCCTATGATGTTGTCTGCAGTCAACGTTGCTATAGTAGGTGCCGATAAAGATGAAACTGCAAAACAGGAAGAAAGGCTACCACCAAATACAATAAAGCCGGTGATGTCCAAGAAAGGTAATGAATTAATCGAATATTTTAAATTATTGGAGGAACAAAACTAAAGTAGGTTGTACTCGCTACTATAGTAATGTAATCAATTCAAACCTCGATAAATGTTTTTGTTTTTATATTTAAATTCCCCATGTATGCCACTAATAAATGCTTTAAAAGTTACCAATTGGAAAAAAAGAGGTGGAAAAATAAAAACTTCCTTTTTAGTCTCCCTTTGTAATGATTGGTTAGTTTCTGCATATTTTCTTTTTTGATTATGTACACTTTCCTTGTTAATAAAAGTTTACATATTATGACTTTTTCTTCGACCTTTATAAACATATTGAGCAGAATTTACCCGATAGCCCATTTGCATCTCCTACCAAAGCTTTTCCCTTCGCCAATGGTCCATTTTCTGTATAGTCTGCCTCTGTGATTGATTCAAAGTTTTAAATGGAAATGGAAGCCATATTGTTGATTCTTCACCATCTTCTACTCTAGACAAGGCTTCATTTAAATCATGCTTTTTTCAAATGCTAAGGTAATCATTTAGTTCATAGTGTTATTATATGCTATAATTGTCCTAAAATTAACCAATTTTTGTTAAATTAATATAATTGTTTGACTACCAGATTTAAAGTCCTACAAATTAACATAATTTTTGACTATACGTTGTGTTTTCACTTGTGCAGGCATTGGACTTTCGAAGAGAAGTTTCCGAAGTGAAGAACAGCTGTAACAAAGAATTGTCGGTAATTAAGCAACGAATTTTTATATATATTATAATATTCTGTTTGTACTAGTTGTGTAAACTTGTGTATGAATGCTTGGTATGCGAGTTCACTTATTTTGTTGAAATACTATTATTGAAATGGTTATGAATATTATACTTGATTATGCTATCAACATGTTTTTTTTAGTTATTTGAGTATGATGATTATATGATTTATTGATGTTAGTTTGAAATGATAATTATATGATTGATTATTGGCTTGAATATGATAATTATGTGATTGATTGTTGATTTTAATATGACTATTATGTATAAATGATTGTCGGAAATGATACAAACAATTAACAATAAATAGCAGCGTTTAAAATATGCTATACAACAATCAATAAGTTTTAGTAGCGTTTTAAAAGTGCTACGAGAATAAATGTAAATTACACAAAAACGATATTGTAGCAGAGAAAAAATGCAACAAAAAATATATAGTAGTACAAATAAAACCTGCAAAAACACCTTTGTGGGGTTTCAAAAACGCTATAATATGTTTGTTTTTTAGCATTCCCTATAATGCAACAATTTTTTTAGACTTTTAGCTGCATGTCGTATCCCAGCTTTTACCGAAATACTACTAAAAGTTTTGGTAGCATTTTTTCAACGACACAAAATGCCTTCTCTGGTGTAGTGCTTGGTCTAGCATTTGCATTGAATTTGATAAGTGGGCAACACTATGGTTTTGGTTTTGCATTGAATTTGATAAGTCTAGCATATCAAAGAAATTATACCAGGTGCAGGTTATCATATGATACTCCTAGCTTGTAATTTTTTCAGAAGTAATTCATGACATTTTGGAAAACATTTGTCAAACTTTTTTAATAACTGCTATAATTCTCTATGATATAGAATAGTATATTGCTTTAACATAGGATAATATTTTAATAGCTTTGACATTTTATCTAAATAGATACATGGTTGATATTGATTAATGCAAACTCAAGCTTAACTATCTAAAGCTACTTCAAGTGCTAATATAAATATATCATCAAAATCTACCAAGGATCAAGTAAGTAATTTAATTATCAGGAAAATGGGCTGAAGGAGAAACATATCATGTTTTTTTGCCTGAGAGACGCGCATATTTTTATATTTTGAAGGATGCTTGTTTTATAATTTCGGCTGAAGGAAAATCTTTACAAAAAATTAAATTGTGCGTCTTCTTCAATCAATCTCGATCTCAAATCATGCAGACTACCAAAAATTAAATTGATCTTTGCTTCTCCTTGAATAAACTTTTCTGCTCTATCTTCCCAAACTCATTGTTGCTATTCGCCTGAAGATGTGACTCGAAGATTCATCTCGCTTCACTATTTCTTTCAGATGAAGATCAAGATCGTCGCTCCTGCATTCTAGATTTCTTGAGTCAAGTTCGTCGTCCTCGGTGTGCTTTGTGATGTCAAGAATAGGAGACGCTATCGTGACCGCTTTGAATTTGAGTGCGTCGCCGCCTACTTGGGAATGCTATGGAATTCTAACACGATATTGATCTTAACTGGAGGTTTAACATGTACTGGAATTATTGAAGATTGGTAATGTTTTTTGATCAGTTTTTTGTTTTTGCATGTGATTATTGTATCTTTCATATTATTATGATATATGAAAATAGCGTTTCTGTGTATATTATGCAATTTAGTCTTTATTGTTTTATTATTATGTATCTGATGTTGATGTTGCTCTTCTTAGTTTCAGATGGTGTATTTCATGTTGATTGTATTTCTGATATGCTTCAAGCTGCTGTTGAATTTGTTAAAGTGTAATGCTATATGCATATAGCATTTTATGTTAATAGTTAACTATTTGTATTATTCATAAACATCATGGAATTTACAGATGTATTTAATATTTTTGAACATTTCTAAGTACTTAACAATATAAGTTGTTTATGATTTTCACAGTATATATATTGAACATCGAGTTTTGTATTATGCTAGTTGTATATAGCATTTTGGTATAATTGAAAGTAATGGGAATAAATATACTATAGTGTAATTTAAAGTTGTATTACGAACTTTTCATACTTTTGCAATTATCCAGCAGTTCATCATTCTAGAAATATGATAATTGACTTCATACTTAAATGTCACATCAAACTATCATTTCAAATATATTATATATACTACTGAACCTTGCAATTGCAATGCTACATTAAACTATCATGTTGTATATTTTATTCATGGTAGTGGACTTCATAGCTAAAATGCCACAACAGACTATCATTTTAGATATCATAAAAATACCAGTAGACTTTGTTAAAAAACGCATCATTAAACTATCACTTTTCATGCTATAAACACTCTAGTATATGTCATAGTTAAATTGGTCTAGAAATATGATAATTGACTTCATACTTAAATGTCACATCAAACTATCATTTCAAATATCTTATATGTACTATTGAACCTCGCAATTGCAATGCTACATTAAACTATCATGTTGTATATTTTAGTCATGGTAGTGGACTTCATAGCTAAAATTCCATAACAGACTATCATTTTAGATATCATAAAAATACCAGTAGACTTTGTTAAAAACGCATCATTAAACTATCACTTTTCATGCTATAAACACTCTAGTATATTTCATAGTTAAATTGTCGTATGGAACTATCATTTCACATATCACAAATATACTACTTGCACTTGCACAAAAATGCTACACTAAATTATCATTTTGCATCTTTTAATCATGCTAGTGGATTTTATAGTTAAATGCTACATAAAACTATCATTTGACATATCATAAACATGCTACTGGACATTAGATTAGGTTTGACATCCGGTTTTTTTTTGCATTCATGCGTACCCGATTCTGGTTTACTTTTGTATCCATACGTACCCGATTAGGCTTGGCATCTGGTTAGCTTTTGGATCCATACGTACTTGATTAGCTTTGGCATTTGATTAACTTTTACATTCGATTGAATGCTCGGTTAAACAATATATCTTGGATATAGATTGGTTTCATACGTATCCATACGTACCCTAGTGGACAACTTAGGATCGATGGCGTTGGCACTTCGTGATTCATCTATAAGTGAAGTCGCATCTCATCACCCGTATTTTGACTTCGTATTTATATATTAACGGCATAATAGCCAAAGTAAGTTGAGTACAGAAGTTGTTTAATGAAGCTGATGGTCTTGATGCCTCTAATCATTAGTGTCTACGACCTTATATACCTATGGTTTTATATTGTAGGGGGTCGTCAACGATGTAGTGTAGCACTATGTTGCACTTATACCTTTTAATGTCGAAGAGGCTTATTTTTATGTAAATTGAAACTATTTTAAAGGGGGAAAGTGGCTTATGTTTGAGAGGGTCGACGACTCTATGTTTTCGTTAGTTTGCTATTTGTTTTGTAATATCCTAAGGTTTTGTTCTAAAAGATGGATGGCTAATATTATATAAGGGTTGATAACCATATTTTTGACATAAAGTTTATATTTTAAAGAAAACTTTAAGCTTGTCTTTGACCTTGGATAGAGGACGATGTGTTTTAATGCTGCATTGTGTTATACTCTATTTTATTAAAGGCGGAGAGCCTTAAACCTTCTTCTCAATAATAGTATTGACGTCGACATTGATCTAATTTAAGCAAGTTAATGGCGGCGAACCATATGACTAATGATTATGACTTTAAAACTTTAGGGATACCATACATATCTTAATGAGTTTGACATAGATCATTTGGGGATACCAATGTATGTCACTTTGAAATATTATAACTTTAAGGGGAAATAACCTAATTAGGGACATCAATAAACATAGGTTAAATATGTGGGTAACGCGAATTAATTGTTAAATAATGGGTTTATAGTCATCCATGAAAAACTATGAAATGTGAGATGGATAGTCTATGTCATGATGGAGATGGATAGTCTCTATAAGGTTAATAAAGGTTTATAGTTATTCTAGGAAAAATATGGGATGCATGATGGATATCCACATTAATTTTTAAATGAATGAGATATATATGATGGATAGTCCACATAATTTAAATTGCTAAACCATGAGTGATGGGTAGTCAAACTGGTAAGGGATGGGTAATCCAAGTAATAATAACATGTGAGATTGATAGTCCACATAAATTTTTTAATAATACCATTGGTGGTGGGTAGTCAAAATGGTAGGGGATGGGTAATCCACAAAATAATATATGTGAGATGGGAAGTCTACATAAGTATAAGACAGATAGTCATTGAAATTTAGATGGATGGTCTAATAACTTAGGATGGGTAATCTAGTGTATATTGCACGCCTATATATCAAAATATTATTGTATTATAACCATTGTGGATGCAGAAGCACGGTATGTGGTTGCGATATTTTAGTTCAGATACTAGTGAGGGGAAAACTCATTCTGCACAATGAGGTGGTCTCACTATATATCTAATTAGTTCAAGATGGTAGGTTATTATTCACACCAGATTATTGTCCGATACGAATTTTTTGTTTTCCCCTTAAACTCTGGGGTACTCATTTGAGTAGGTCGGGAGAAAGGGCTTTCAGATTTCCAGTTAGATAAATAAGCTTTCATAAATATGCAGGAGGCAATCTAGCTATTAGGAGCTTTATCTAATTTCACTGTATAGTTTGGTTTTGTCTGTTTGGATGTAATGACAAAATTGTATAATTTCCAAGTATTTAACCCTGATCAACCAAGAGGGCATCTTCATATGTCGCTCTTGGAGTATTTTCTCTAAATGTGGAATCACAAGTGGGATCATGTTATGAATATGAAATTATATTTTGAAATGGAATGTAAAAGTTATTTTTGAACTGTGTAGAAAAATATTTATATTCACATGCTCCTGATTATTGATATGATTAACATAACCACATTTTATCATTATTGATTATGCATCATCCATAGCAGTTAATTTTGGGTCTCAGAATAGGGGATGTTACAAGTTGGAATTAGATATATGTTTGTGACTAAATGAATTTTAAGCCTAAATAGTTTTGATAAATAATCCCAATGAATCAGAGAATAAGCTTAGGGTATGGGATAACGCTGTATTAACATACTCATATTTGCTATATATAAGTATGTATTCTATCTCTATTCTCCTATCTCTCTCTCTTAAACCGTTCTTCTGTATCTAACTAAGGTTCGTATGCAGATTTACGAGGATGAATGGCATGGAATCAGGAAATAGAAGAGTGAATCTAGGTGGCGAAAGCACCATAACTAATAGAAATGCTCAGCCCAACACTAGGAGGAACCAGGGTCGACAGGAAAATGCTAAAAATGCAAATGCTAATGTAATTGTTATGACTCCACCTGTGAATATGGGGACTATGTATCAGTTCTTCGTTAATTTGATGCAAGCTGGAGCAGTTGTAGGAGTAGCTGGAGGAAATGTTGCTATTGAGGAAGGAGTCAATCCCATAGCACCAGTTGGTAGTAACTATACTAAGTTTAGTCGACATTACACTAATCTGGGTGAGAAGCCTTTTCTAGTGACTAAAGATGCAATGGAAGTGCAGATCTGACTTTACATTGTGAAAATATTTTTGCTGATTTAGGTCTGAATGATGAGCAGTAAAGGAGATTGGCTTCGAGATAGTTGCAAGGAGTTTCCTTATTCTTGTGGAATGGGGTGACCGTAAGGGTACCAGAGGAGGAATTAACGTAGGTAGAATTCCAAAGGAGATTCGCGGAAATATTTTTATTTAAGGTAGCCAAATCAACCTTTCTCAAGAAGTTTATGGAGTTGGAGCGGGGAGAAATGTCAGTGTTGAAATACTCTACTAAGTTTGATGAGCTGTCTAGATATGGGTATGCCACTTTTGACACTATTGTCAAGAGAAAAAGAAGTTTACCCATGGGTTGAGGCTGGAGATTGCTAGGGCAACCATGCCATATATCTGGGATCCATCGAATGTAGTGGTGGAGATGGTAATCGGGAACGAGTAGATGCTTTCTGCCTTGAGAAAGGAGAAGCCAATTGGAACCCAGAGTTCTCAGAATAAGAAAAGGAAGTTCTTTAAGGAAAAGGGAGCTCAGAAGGGTGGAACTACTAAGAAAGGGATGGCAAATATTGTTTGCTATAAGTATGATAAGAAAGGACACTACGAAAATGAGTGTCGATCAAGCGATACCAAGATGGTTGTGGTCAAGTAAAATGTAAAATTCTTTAACTGTGACCAGATGGGGCATTGTAAGAAAAAATGTCTAAAAGAGGCTAAGGCTAATAAGGGAAAGGTGGTTTCTTTAGAGCCATCTGCATCAAGACTAACATTGGCTGAGAAGTGAAAGTCTGTGATGCTTTTGATTTATAGCATACCAGTGAGGGTACTATTTGATACCGGTGTATCATTTCTTTTGTATCTCAGTGTTTTGTAGATAAGTTATGTTTAGAATATACATTGTTACTTCCTCAAGGATAGCTAATCCAATAGGAGAGTACTTAACTCCAGAGATGGGATGTAACCATCTAGAATTTGAGTTGCTAGGTTATACTTTTTCCTACAATTTGTATGTATTTGATTTCGTGGGTTTTGATATTATTTTAGGTATGGATTGGTTGAGAAAATATGATGCTAGGATATTTTACTTGGATAGGAAAACATCAGTTTGACACCCTGTATTAGTGATCAAATTATACACTCAGTAGGTAACTTGAGTATGGATATTTGTACTTTGTTGGGAGCAATGGAAATAAAAGACGAAGTGAATCAGGTTTTGGTTGAAATGGCACATATTTTTGAGCCGATTACAGGGCTACCACCAAAACAAGCTATCGAGTTTCGAACAATACCTAGAGCCGAACCATACGTAGACCACCAAGCAGGATGACACCTACTGAGATGAAGAAGTTAAAGGTGTAGCCAATGGATTTAGAAGGAAAGAGTTTTATTAGACCAAGCAGTTCTTCTTAGGGAGCGGCTGTGGTACTCGTGAAGAAATTGGATGGGTCATTAAGATTGTATATCGACTATCGTATGTTGAATGAGAAGAAAATAAAGTATCGTGATCCTTTGTAAAAAAATTAATGACTTATTTGACCAGTCGAGTGGAGCCAAAGTATTTTCCTAGTTGGATTTAGTGATAGGGTTCCATCAATTGAAAGTAGGGGAGGACAATATTCCTTTAACGGTGTTTTAAATGAGATATGGTTTGTATGAGTGGCTAGTGATGTCATTCTGATCAACTAATGCACCATCTTTCTGTGGATTTGATGAACCAGATTTTTTGAGAGCACTTGACAAGGTTTGTGTTGATATTCATTGATGACATTCTGATATATTATAGGGATGAAAGAGATCGTGAGGTTCATCTTAGAATGGTACTTGAGAGTTGAGGCAACATCAACTGAAAGCGAAGTTTTCAAAGTGCCATTTCTAGAAAATAGAGATGAACTTTCTAGGTCTTGTAGTTTTAAATAAAGGGTTATCTATGGATCCAACCAATATTGAGGTTGTAAATAGTTGGAAAAGGCCCAAGATGGTGACCGAGATAAGGATTTTTCTTAGATTAGCTGGCTATTGCCAAAGATTTATCAAGGATTTCTCGCAGATTGCAATACCCCTGAATAAGCTAATCAGGAAGGAGGACGTAAAGTTTTTTTGGTCCAATAAATGCAAGAAAGCATTTTTTGAGTTGAATCCTTTGTTGACCAATGCATCCATATTAGTTGTTCTAAATGGGAATTAGGAAGTGGCGGTGTACACAGAAGTTTTTGAGGTATTTATTCTCTCAAAAAGAGTTGAATATGAGAAATCACAGGTGGTTGGAGTTTTTAGCAGCTTATGATTTTGGTATTGATTACATACCAAGGAAAGGAAATACAGTTGCAGATGCTTTTAGCAGGAAACACTAGAATGTGGTGTTAGCTATGTTTGTTGAATGGAAGGATTTAGATGCATTGACTACTTGTAGTATGCAGTTAAGATCGACTGCTAGTTCTAGTCAAAGTACAATCATGTTATCTTGGTTAGAAGTTCGACTAGGGTTGATCGTAAGGGTTGCTCCTAAGTAGAGAGTTGATCCAATGCTAGCCGAAAGGATTAGAAGATTGGAAAGTGGAACCGAGATCGATGATATAAATATTTTAGTCTGACCAGAGAGGGTGGTTAAGGAAGAAGGGACGATTATGCGTTTTGGATGTTGGCAATCTAAGGAGGGAAGTTCTTAGGGAGTGTCATCAATCGAAGTTTATGATTCATCCCAAGGGAGCCAAGATGTATCAAGATATAAAGAGAAGTTTCTTATGAGAAGATATGAAGAGGGATGTAGGTTTATAGGTGAAGAAATGCGCAAATTGCCAACAAGTAAAAGCCAAACACTAAAAGCCAAGTGGATTGCCTCCGCCTTTAGATATATCAGTTTGGAAATGGGATTCGATATCTATGGATTTTATTGACTGGTTGTCATGGTCAAATAGGAAAATGAAAGAATATAGGTCATAGTGAATAGACTGACCGAGAGTGTACACTACGTTCCTGTTAAGGTAACTAAGATGACACATGTATTGGCCAAGTTGTTTATGAAGAATATTGTTAGACTGCATGGGATTCCTAGTAGCATAGTCAGTGACAGAGATGCATTGTTCACTAGTGAATCGTGAAAGAGTATAGAGGAGATATTAGGTACCAAGCTTAAGATGAGTATTGTTTATCACCCGCAGACGGATGGTCAGACAGAGAGAGTTAATAAGGTACTTGAAAATTTGTTGAGGACTTATGAACTAGTATTTGGTGGGTCGTGGGAAGACCATTTTCACTTGGTTGATTTTTCCTATAATAATAGCCATCAGACTAGTATAGAAATGACACTTTTTGAAGCTTTTTATAGAAGTTCATACAAATCATCAATGTGTTGGTTAGAGACTAGAGACAGATTGGTCCTTGGTCTAGATATGGTCAAATAAGCCACATAGAAGATTGCGTTAATCCGTGATAGGATGAGAGAAGCTCGGTCTAGGTAGAAAAGTTACGTGGATAAAGGCTTAAAGATTTAAAGTACTCAGTTGGAGATCGTGTTTTGATTAAAGTATCACCAATGTAGGGTGTGGTATGATTTGGAAAATTAGGGAAACTGACACCGAGATACACTGGACCATTCCTTATTATGGAGACGATCAGAAAACTCATGTACCAAATAGAGTGAGTAGTTTGGCAAGTGTCCATAACTTATATCTTGTTTTTCATCTTAGAAAATATGTGCATGATCTACGGGCTACTATTGCTCTGGCTGCATTGGGAGATTTAGTAGTATAACTGGATCCGACTTTGGTGAGACAACAATGGTTCGAGTTGTAGCAAGAGATAAGAAGAAGTTAGAGAACAAGACAGTTAGGTTAATGAAAGTCCAGTGGAGTAACAACAAGAAAAATTATACTTGGGAGATAAATGACGAGATTAGAGATACTTATCCAGAGCTGTATGATGGTACATTCTGTATTTTTTGTATATAGACATTATAGCTAGTAGAATATAGTAGCATTGTTTGCATGTTTGATATGCTTCCTTTTTAGCCCTTACTGAATTTCAAGTACAAAATTCTTTAAGGAGGGGAGCCTGTAACACCATTAATTTTAGTTTAACATTGTTCAATATATTTGATTGGATAGATTAAATAGAATAATGTAAATGGTTAAGGAAATTAAGATTTGAAAATTTATAAGGTCGAGCCATTACTAATGAATTAAGTAAGAATGTTTTAAGTTTAATAAAAGAAAGAGTGCATGAGAGAGGCAAACTAGGAAATAGACCCACCTTTTATTTTAAACCTCTCCCCTTTATATCATTCTCATTTTTCCTAACATCTAAACAATTAAAGAAAGCAGAGAAGGCCGGCCATTAGCAAGCAAGATAAGGAATGAAATCAAAATGGGGATTCAATCAAAGTTTAGGGAAACCAAAGCACTAGTTAAATCTTAACTCCAACAATTAAATCTAAGGTGAATAATACATAAACCACCTCTATATTTTTTTCTTGAATTCGACTATGCATAATAACTGGACAGTTTTGATGATTTAGCCAAGTTATGGTTGTTTAATCATTATTTGGATAAAATAATGATTTAGGGATATTTATGAAATTATTTAAGTGGGGTTTAAGGTTAAAATCTAAGTTTTTTGTCTCTAGTAGCTTTGATTTTCTGTTATGTTAAGTGAAACATTATTTTGGAGATAGGTTTTTAATTTAGTGATTTTCAAATAAAATTGAATATTTTATGAATTTTCTAAGGAGGAAACTAGGTTGAATTCGAGTTTGGTTTTTGGTCCCAAAATTTTATATAATAAAGAATAGTCTATTTTGGAATTTCTCCCAAGTAATTTCGAATTATTATGAGTTTAATATCCTAAAAAAGCATTTAAAAAGGTAATTAATTAAGGATATTAATTAATTAGTTTGATCAGTGTTTTGGGACTTTGGAAATTTAGTGCGACGGATTTCTAAAGAGATTTGAATAAAAAAAATTATTACCCAATAGAAATTTGGAAAAAAGTAAGATTTGGTGAAAAGTGTTTACTTTTAGTAGAAATAAATCAGCTTTAAGGTTAATTACAAAAATGCCATTCCATCACCACGCCACCGCGTCTAAAAAAGTGCATCATCCATGAGTGTTGATGTCAAAGTGAATGGAAGCGTGGCATATGTTAGCACCAGAATTGGTCACTGACACCCTTGAGAAAGATTGTGTAGAAAGATTAATGAAGAAAGTAAATTAAAACAGAGAACTGTAGGCTAAATTAAATGCAAAGACAAGAACACATGGATTTAGAGCGGTTCAGCGTAACTGCCTACGTCCACTTTGGATTTAATCTTTATTGATTTACTCAACAGTTGATTAAAGATACAATCTGTACACCAATTACTTGAATACAAATGTTAAGTAAATAAGAATGAGTCTTGAATGCGACAGAGTCTCCCCAGTGTTCTCGAAAAAAGGTCCATTTCACTGGGGATCTGTCCTTCTATTTATAAACGAAGATGGGTTGGACTTCCCTCATGGGCCTAGGAACAAGGTATCTCTGCCGTGGTAAGTAGTTTCTACACACCGGGCTAGGTATGCCAAACGGCAATTGCCGAGCGAAGGATGCCGGTCGAGAACTACCTGCAGCGACTACCAAGTGACTCGAAACAAAGTTATGTCGAACAGCACTCATATACCAAATGAGGCTTTGTGCCGAACGAGGCTTTGTGTCGAGGGATGCTTTGTGTCGAACAAGGCTTGCCGAGTCATTTGGACAGAGCGACGTGTGCCAAACCGTGCTTGCCGAACCATGCCTAAATGCTAAACATGTTGACTGCATCAAACTCGTATACCTTCAGGCTCTTCTTGGTCAAAACCTTGTCTGGTGATAATAATAATATTTTCAACTTTCGTTTTGTAGCCGGGACAAGATGCCGGATAACATGATAATTACTTTGGTAGCTATGAAATGTTTCTAAGCAGGACGAAGTTGACCACGTTGACAACTTAGGACCGGCGACATTGGCACTTTATGATTCTACTATAAGTGAATCCTAATCTCTTAACCCATGTTTTGACTTCGCACTTATATAATAGCGGCATAATAGTCAAAGTAACTTGAGTATAGAAGTTTTGTAATGACACCGATGGTCTTAATGTCGTTATTCATTAGTGTCGGCGACCTTATATAACCAGAATTTTATATTGTAGGGGGTCGATAATGATGCAGTGTAGCATCAATGCCGTACTTCTTCCTTTTAGTGCCGAAGAGGCTCATTTTTATGTAAACTAAAGCTATTTTAAAGAGGCAAAGTGGCCTATGTTCGAGAGGGTCGATGACCCTATGTTTTCAGTAATTAGTCATTTGTTTTGTAATATCCTAAAGTTCTATTTTAAAAGGTGGATAGCCTACATTATATAAGGGTCAATAACCCTATTTTCAACATAAAATTTATAACTAAAAGAACTTTAAGCTAATCTTCGACCTTGGATAAAGGACGAAGTGTTTTAATGCCGCATATGTTATACTCTATTTCATTAAAGGCAAAGAACCTTAAGCCTTCTTGTCGACAATATTATTGCCGCCGACATTGATCTTAAGCTAGTTAATGGAGGAAAACCATATGACTTATGATTTTAACTTTAAAACTTTAGGTATACCAATGTATATCTTAATGAGTTCGACATATACTATTTAGGGATATCAACGTATATCACTTTGAAATGTTATAACTTTAAGGGGAGATAACCTAATTTGGGACACCAATAGACATAGGTTAAACATGAATTAAATTATTAAATGATGGGTTCATAGCCATCCTAAGAAAACTATGGGATGTGAGATGGATAGTCCACGTCATGATGGAGATGGATAGTATCTACACTATTAATGAATGGTTCATAGTTATCCTAAGAAAACTATGCGATGCGTGATGGATAATCCACATCAATTTTTAAATGAATGGGATATGTGTAATGGATGGTCTACATAATTTGAATAGCTAAACTATAAGTGATGGGTAGTCAACCCGGTAAAGGATGGGTAATTCAACTAATAATAACATGTAAGATAGATAGTCTACATAATTTTGTTAATGATATTATAGGTGATGGGGTAGTCAACTTGGTAGGGGATAGGCGATCCAAGGAATTAATATATGTGAGATGGGTAGTCCACATAAAGAAGGTTAGTCAATGAAATTTAGATGGGTAGTCTAATAACTTGGGATGGGTAATACAGTGTATATTGCATGTCTGCATATCAAAATATTATTGTGCTATAACCATTGTGGATGCAAGAGCACAACATATGGTTGAGATATATAGTTCAGATACTAGAGAGCGGAAACCCCGTTCCACCCAGCGGTGTGGTCTCACTAGATATCTAATTGGTTTAAGATGGTAGGTTATTATACACAACAGACTATTGTCTAACCTGATGTTTTTATTTTTCCCTTAAACTCTCGGGTACTCATTTGAGTAGGTTGGAAGTAAGGGTTTTTAGGTTTCCAGTTAGATGATTAAGCTTTTATAGATGTGCAGGAGATAATCTAGCTATTAGGAGCTTTATCTATTTCCACTATGTAGTTTGGTGTCTATTTGGATGTAATGGAAAAGTTGTATAATTGCCAAGTAGTTAACTCTGTTCAACTAAGAGGCATCTTCATATGTCACTCTTAAAGTATTTTCTATAGTTATATTTTCTTTGAACGTGGAATCACAAATGGGATAATGTAATGAATATGAAATTATATTTTGAAATGGAATGTAAAAGTTATTTCTAAATTGTATTGAAATTTTTTCATATTCATGTGCTCTTGATTATTGATATGATTAACATAGCATTTTGTCGTCGGTGATTAATAGCATCAGTAGCAGTTAGTTTTGGACCTCAGAATAGAGGATGTTGCAACATGGCTGCAGTTTATAAAGTATAAACTAAGTTAACTATGTTTAGAGACACCAACAACAACAGCAACAACAATTATAAATTGTAAATTATCAACAAAGTCAATTAAGTATATAACAACAATAACAATTTAAAACAACAAGATTTATAAAAATTAACTAACTTTATAGTAGTAATAATAATAATAATAACAGTAATAATAATAATAATAAATTATAAAATATTAACCAAATTAACCCAGTATTATAAATATTAACCAGATTACCCAGGTTTATAAAAGTCGTACTCTTACTTCTGTGGGTTTAGTTATATAAATCCAGAAATATATATGCTCATACGCTTGTTTGAGTAAGTGTAGGTATTTGATGGCACTTTACTCACTTTTAGTTCTCTTCATGCTTATGTTTCTACAGAAATGTTGGTGACTTGCTAATATTGTTAAAAGATACCTTTTAATGCTAACAGGGGTGTATGTTATGTGACATACACGCTTTATAAGATATATTATATATATATATAAGTAAATATTTGGATAATTTACCCGTGCGGATGTTTGCGATGGAAATATTATGATTCCGATCATGTTTCAATCATGTATATCTATTTCTTGTGTTTAGGATTTTTTTTCCAGTGCTAGTCGTGCAATGAAGACTAGTAAAAAAATTCATTTTCCAATTTAGCAGAAAGTTTTTTCTAATATAGATACTTCATTTTCCAATTTTATTCATATTCATTTTTATATTCATTTCTAATGGAGATATTCATTTCATTTGTAGGTGAGAGAACAAAAGATTTGAGATATTTCTTCTTTTTAATGCAAACAGCTAGCTATTGTTTTTGGTGTATGTATACAATAGAATATTATAAAGTTAGAACTATTAAATCTTATATATGTGAATATTTAGTTCTATTTAATACAACGTGTTATACATTTATGATTAATATTTTCTATGATTTTTCACTATATAAATGGATTTATGTTTTAAGAATATTCGTAATATAGCATTTTCTATGATTTACGCTTTTTGCTAATACTTAAAGAACATTAGAGAAAGATTACAAGAAAAGCCTTATTGAAAGTAAAAAATATTATAGTGCTTTTCTGTTTTTTGAATGGTTTATTATATATTATAATATGTCTACATACATTGTTTATTAAAACATTACAAAATACTTACAATTGTAGAAAAAACGTTATAAAAGATAATACTTTATAGCGGTCCTTTTGCGCCATAAATAAGCCATTGTTTTATATAACATGTCGATATACAACATTCATTAAATCGCTTTAAAATATTTATAAACAGGAAAAAACGCTATAAAAGATGATTTTTTTATAGCGATTTTTAGGGTTATAAATAAGCCATTTTTTTATTACAGGTCGATAACTATGTTTGCTGAACCGCTGTAGTTATCATTTATAGCATTTTCAGTCCGCTATTGATGACTGTGTTGTCATAGTGCAGCAAAATCATAATAGGCAAGATCTTTGAGCAATATGATTTTCACGATCACATAATAGATTAAGAGAGCACACCTTAATTCATAGTAAAAGCAATTAATTTCTAGTGAATAGTTGCATAGGATTGTATTTTTTCCTCTTGACTCTTTTAGTTTGACAAGTTTTCTTGATGAAGAGGAAAACTAGATAAGCGAGTAGAGAGGGAGCCAATCCTATTAGACTTTTCTATTCATTATATGCACCTACTGTCAAGGTGTTAATAGGATATTACCTTTTTATCTACCAATACGTATTCTTCTCTTTATTTTATTTAATCCAATTTTGTATTTTTCACTTGCGCCAGTTAATTACCCACTTGACCTGCATATAAGCTTGTAGGTAAGTTCGACATTCTCCCACTTGATCCAGTTGACATTATGTACTTTAATTGCCTAATAATAAAACATAGTGTGCATAGTGAAAGAAATAAATCCACTCTCATGTTGATCACATCATAAAGTCATTACTAAGCATAGAAACTAATAAGGATCAAAGCGATCATATGAATTTATCAATAGTCCCTTCAATGTATCACAATATTAGCCTTCCACATAACATGAAACATAAAAAGTTATTCAATTACGGCTCAACGGTAATGTCTATGTTGGAGACTAAATTCGTATTTAACTCACATAATGCATTCATGTATATATACCAAACATACAGAACAAAATTCATAAATTCGTATCAGAAACAATAAATGAACGAGCTCAGAGTGTCAAATTCATAATAACATAAAATAAAACATGACATCAATGATGGTATCCAATAATGCCCATTCTTTTAATATGTTCATTAAATATATTTAGGGATAATCCTTTCATCATTGGATCCCTAACCATTAGGTTTGTGCTAATATGTTCGGTTGACATTCTTTGTTTCTGAACTTCTTCTTTAATGGAAAAGTATTTTAATTCGATATGCTTAGCAGCTTTCGATGACTTGTCTTTTTTTAGAAAAGAAGACGGTTGCAAAGTTATCATAACAACTTTTTCTTGGATTGGCAATAGTGTCGACAATTCCAAGTCCTGAAATGAATTTCCACGGCCATAAACCATGAACTTTGGCCTCAAAGCATGCCACAAACTCATCCTCTATAGTGGATGCAGCAATGACAGACTACTTCACACTCTTCCATGAAATTGCTCCTCCACCTAATTGGAACAAATAGTCGAATGTGGATTTTCTAGTATCCACACATCCACTAAAATATGAATCAATCTAAATATCCAATCACATCAAGATGGTTAGATCTCTTATAAATGAGCATATGATCTTTCGTTCCTTGCAGATACCTTAACGCTTTCTTTGTAACTTTCTCTACCCACTCATATAGTTTTCCTCTCCATCAAAAAAGCTTGTCAAACTAAAGGGGTTCAGAGTGAGAAATACAATTCTAGGCAATTATTCATTAGAAATTAATTGCTTCTATTATGAATCAAAGTATGCTCTCTTAATCTATTATGTGAATGTAAATATAATTTTGATTGATGATCTAGTCTTTATGATTTAGATCTAGCCTATTATGATCATGATCTAGCATATTACATTTATGTAAAATTAGTTTACCATATTATCCACTAAAATATGAATCAATCTAAATATCCAATCACATCAAGATGGGTAGATCTCTTATAAATGAGCATATGATCTTTCGTTCCTTGCAGATACCTTAACGCTTTCTTTGTAACTTTCTCTACCCACTCATATAGTTTTCCTCTCCATCAAAAAAGCTTGTCAAACTAAAAGGGTTCAGAGTGAGAAATACAATTCTAGGCAATTATTCATTAGAAATTAATTGCTTCTATTATGAATCAAAGTATGCTCTCTTAATCTATTATGTGAATGTAAATATAATTTTGATTGATGATCTAGTCTTTATGATTTAGATCTAGCCTATTATGATCATGATCTAGCATATTACATTTATGTAAAATTAGTTTACCTTATTATTGGCCTAAAGTTAAGACCATATATGTGGTATTAGAGCTTAGGTTGAAAACTCAATGATTTTCCATGAATGATTTATTTTGTGTTCTCCACTGTGATATATTTTTAATTTATCACAATATGCTATATTATTGTATTTGCCAATTAATGTTTGTTTTTTCTTTATCATTGTTCGTTTACAATTTTTGATGTTAATTATATATATATATATATATATATATATATATATGAATCAAGCTTTGAAATTTTCCGCAGCTATGATTAATAACTTAATTATAAATTTTTGAATTATATTTTATATTTTTTTCTTGTAGGCCTGTCAATGGCACGGGTTTCTGCCTAAACCCATCATGTTAATACGGGTACAAGTTTTGTTCTAACTACCTAGGCCCAACCTAATTACTAATAGGGTCGGATACGTTTTTATCAAAACTAAGCCTAGTTTGAGCCCGACTTAATCATTAGTTTTTCGTAGTATTAAAATATGAGTGTTTGTGTTATATATTTACCATTTTGTTTGTTTGCATGTAAATTTTTTGCTTACTTACCCTGTATACTTGACTACATCACTATCCAATTTGTATGTTAACATTATTTGTGTATAAATTTACAAAACATGCAAGTTTAAAGTATGATTTTAACAAAAATATTATGAGTTTCGTATACGGATATTGCCCGATCGGCTTGAAAAGCCCAACGGGGCAGGCTTAGGCATTAGTTTTGAAATACCCTGAGGGTTTGGGTCTGGCTTGGATTTTGATTATTTTTATCGAGCTTGAGTCTAGGTTTTAAGATACCCAAACCGAGCCCGGCCCATTGACAGGCCTATTTGCATGTATGCTAGCTTCTGTCTCACATAATGATATATCATATTATTTTATTGCTATAACAATTTCGGCTTGTATTTAATATTTTGGATTAGGTACAGTGTTGTAAGTAATTATGATATATATGAATTATATATGTCTTATGATTATGTTCACAATACACGTATGCACCATTTGAATTAAAGTATTATTAGTAAATTACTTGAATTAAACTGGTTATACTGTATGTTGTTGGTCACCAAAGTGATCAAAAATTAAGGATTTATGCATATGAATTGTATAATTGTATTTTGATTTTATATTTATATTATGTGCAATTTGTTAGTTACCAACGTGGCCGTGTTAGAAATGTTTATAAATGTCAAAGTCAAGAAAATCCATTTAATCTGCATATGAATGAATGACATTATGGTTTACGTATAATTTTAAATATTTTTCATGAATATATTGAGTTTATAGTTATAAAAGGTTTTTGGATTGTCCAAAGGTTGATCATTTATTTTATAGTCTATGAACGTTATTGAGGTATATTGATGTGCTTGTATATCTAATAGCAAACACATCTAACTGGAGCATGTTTATTGTCAATTATGTGAAATTTTAGTAAGCATTAATTTCATTGCATATTATTGTATCATCCAAATAAGAACTTCAATATAGACCTTATGTTTGTTGGCTGAATATGAACTCATTTTATAGATTTAAGTTTACTACTTCAAGCATTAATGTGAGCGTATTTAATATTTTTTTATAGCATCTATTTACGTTTCTCTACATTCGTAAGCCACATCTGTTATTAAATTTAATGGGCTTAATCTCTCTCTCTCTCTCTCTCTCTCTCTCTCTCTCTCTTTATTGAATTAAACTCAATTTGGTGCTTTTCATTTGAATTAGTTAATCACCCACTTAGCCTTACATATGGGCTTGTGTATAAGTCCGACATGTTTATTCCTGCAAATAGGCTATACTTGTAAGCTATAACATTCTAATAATTTCCTACTTTAACTGATTATATGGTAGACTAACCATAAACCCAGTCTCATACCCAGTATTAGTTATGCATCCACCTGGGCCATTAAGATATGGTACGTATGACCCTGGTGCCAATCTAAGCTTTTTTCTATTAATAGCAATATCAACTATAAATTGTGTGGTCAAACATTAGTGTAACGTAGATATCTAATTTGCAACATAAACAAGTGGTATAATTTTTAGCTCCGTATACTGACATTGTCCATCTAGGCACCTATGAAAATTCGAGCACAATCACATGAGATTATATTGAAACCAATTGATCTATTTAGGTTATGCTCAACCATGTCTTGACCCATGTATTGTGATGAACATGGTTCACATTGCATCCATATGAGGCAGCTATTAATATCGATCAAATGGTGAAGATTTATAGGCGGACTTTTTTATGTTGATGTGAAACTATAAACCGAACGTTGATGTTTTGCAGATCTAATTTGGTTGATTCTTGCGATAGAACATAAGCTTTAGATTGTAGCACTTGACTTTCGAGTTCTTCTATGGCAATGAAAATTTTGAGATAAAAGAGAGTATTTAATCTCAACGAAAAGATCTAGGGTAAAGCCTTTTTCAGCACTTTCGGTTTTAAAAGTTTTTTAATGAGGAAATGCGAGAGAGAGAGAAGGATTATGATTATGGTTAAAGCCATGGTAAATAAATTCTATTATTATGAATCACATTTAAGTTGTACAGGAAGATCGTTCAAATAATATTTTTAGAAACGATGCTTGGTTTGGGGCATTAAGTACTATTTTTAGCCCATTTTAGCCAGGATTCAACCATTATGGTACCTATTTTGGCCGGTTTTATACATTAAAAATGCTCCATGCTAGAATTTATACGTGTGCTTATTCAATAAATGCGTAAATGAGCATTCATGTTCAACAATATGTTAAGCATCTAATCAGAAGGTGCATAGATCCGAAGCAATGATTGCTCCCCAACAATAATATATGTATGTATTCCATTATTCACCCACTATCTCTATAGATATAACATGTTATACATTAGTAATTTTCATTATTTTACTTTTGAGTTGGATTCATTTGTGCTTAAACAAATAGTTCATACCAAGGTTCTAAAGTCCGACCAGTACGTCGGAGTTTCGGACATCTCAGCCCTGTTTTGGCTTGTCTTGGACCAGAACTTGATCAAAAAACGATCCTAGTTTTCTCCAATTAAAAAAATCAAAAAATAGTCTCGATCAATTATACAGCTTAAATTTTTTCTGTCTTTGAGAAATAATTGAAAACTCTACAGCAAAACATGTGATGCGAGTCGACAAAAGAAAATAGTTGAACTTTAATACTCTCAATGAAATCTTATCTGGCTTTAAAAAAATTAAAACAGCAAAATCATGTGATTATGAATTAATATTTCTCTGTAAAAGCACATTAATTCATACTAAATACATTACAAAATTAGCATCTTCTTCATCATCGTCTATCTCGAGCTCAGCACCATCAATCAGACTTGGTCTAGTAGCATCGATCTTGAATTGATTAGCAAGCAATGAAGAAGGTTGTTTATTCTTTCAGTTTGCTTTCAATTTGAAGTCGACTAGGGTAGAAGTTTCTATGTGTGGCTAATTGAGAAAGATGCTTATATCTAGGGTTCATTTCATAATTGGGCAGGGTTTAAACGGACTACGAAGCACAGTTGGGGTTTGAAAACAACTGGGGTTTAAAATACTTGGGCCATGTTTAAAATGATTGGGATTTTGTATATTGGGCTAGAGACTATGGAACACATTGTATTATTTAGTTAGCTCTCTAATATTTAATAAATAAATATATTATCATGCAAAATAATATCAACAAAGTTAGGATTGTTTAATTTGCATAAAAATATATTATATTTAGTAATTAAATGTTGAAATTATTTTGTTTCTAATTTAGGTATTTGGTTATGGAAAATTGTGATATCGTTCGGGATTATTATACAATGGTTATTGGTGGAAAAATTAAAAAAAAGTGTAAATATTATCACAAAGTAATTTCTGGCTGTGGTATAACACGTATAAAGAACATTTAGCAAGATAGACAAGCGACACAATAGTATGTTCGATTGTTCCCAAAGAAGTCAAAAAACTTATATGAGAATATCTGAATAAAAAGAGAAGCGAGCGAAATCAAGGGAAGCTCAAAAAACAATGCTTGCAAGAAGAGCTAATGAGCTTGTCCGATCAACAAAACAAAGATATCGACAGTAAGTGTAGACAATAAAGAGGTTCGATGTTCCTTTTAGGAAATTATAGAAAATTATATGAATGAAGAGAAACAACGGTCAAGGATAGGATCTAACGGAACAGGTATACGATCTAGCGGACCAAAGACATTCTAAATCAATGGAATAGATGACGATTTAGAAACATAAGCAGCTAGAAGGATTGATCCTTATGTGCAAAACGAGGAGATATAACTCAACCTTCTATTAGAACTGCAATAAAAGACATTAAAGATGCCAAAAAACACATAGGTCGTGTAATATCAATTTTTTTTACTTCAATCATATCCCACACAATGTTTCTAATAGTCCTTATAATGAAACAATGGTAGAGCCATTCAAGAAGCTAGTCCTGTTATTAAAGGACCTACAATACACGAATTATCAAAAACGAATTTAGATTTAGAGTGTGTTGAAATCAAGCAACACATTGACAATTACTCCAACTTTTGGGATGAGTATGGTTGTACGTTGATGTGCGACAGTTGGAGCACACAAAATAGAAGAAAAATCATATATTTTCTTGTGTACTCTACCCAAGGAACCGTCTTTCTTAAATCTATTGACGCTCCTGACAAATTTCAAAGTATTGAGTATATCTATGGTCTAATGGATAATGTTGTCAATTTTATTGGTTAAGATAGAATTATGCAAACAGTAATCGATAATGGAGCAAATTATAAAGTTGATGGTCAACAGTTGATGGAAAAATAATAGGAACTATATTGGACACCATATGCAGCACGTTGTATCGATTTGATTCTAGAAGATATTTCAAAAGAAATCAAGGTGAAAACTATTACTTAAATTTATAGTCAACAACATGATTCATATACAATCATGTTGGTTATTTACATAATGAGAAAAGAAACCAACAATAAAGAATTGATTCGGCTTGCAGTAACTAGGTTTGCTACTCACTTTATTGCATTGGAATCCATACACACACATAAAGAGAATCTAAGAAGAATGATTTCTTCGAGGGAGTGCAGGGCAAAGGTTTCTAAACTAGGTCCTGAAGATAAAAAACAACAATCTTGTTTATAGATTCATGGTGATAAATTTTGGTCTAACACTACTGCTATTATTCTCATATTTGGTTCACTTGTAATAGTTTTAAGGATGGTGGACAACAAAGATAAAGTAGAGATAGGGTATCTGCATGTAGCAATGGATTGAGTAAAGGAATCGATATAGAAAAATGTTGGTGCAAGACGGTGCCAAAAATGGTGGAATAAATTAATAAAGATGTGAAAGACAATTGCATCGACCTATTCGTGCAACATGTAATTTTTTAGTTATTACACAATTATATAATGTACATATTATATAAATATTTATTTGAAATGTCAAATTGTTTTATGATATTTTCTCAATCCTCGTTTTCAATATGGAGACAATTTGATAAATGATTGTGAGATTTTAAATGGATGGACAAATTTTCTTGAATAAATGGTACCTAATATTACTATGTAAACTGAAATTTCAAAAAAGATAATAAACAAATTACTCAATTAATAATTTTTGTTATCATATTTAGCGCAAAGAATGACTTGGTTTATTAATGAATATTGTATAGGTGGAAAAATATAGAATGAAACTTGCTGTATTTGGTTCCACAAAAATAAAACATGTCGTTAAGTCATGTCTTCCAGATTGGCAAAGAAGCTGGTCCAAATTTAAGACGCATAGCATTGCATATTCTTAGCCAAATAGTTTCTTCTTCAAATTGCAAAAGAAACTGGACAACATTTGCGATGATTCATACGAAGTTAAGAACAGAATAAAAATCGAAAGTTCGGAAAAAATGGTATTTGTACATTAAAATATGCAATTGAGAGTACTGCATGCTAAATGGCAAAACACAACCGATCAACTTTTTGATCTTGAATACATATTTCATGAACATCATCCACTTGTAGAATGGACTAGAGAAGTTGAAATCCACTACTTGATGATAGAAGCGTCAATCCTTGGTTAGGCAATGATAATGTACATACATTGTTACACACATTCTTACCTAAAGCCGCAAATGAAGAAAAAAGATGTAGACATAGGAAGACAAAGAAGAATGCACCGATCAACTCCAAAAGAAGAGATCAGACTGAAGTACAAAGCCTAGGAGCAGGTCTGCACAAGCATACACCGGGAACAACCATAATAGTGCTATACAGAGCCTAAAGCACTCCACTAGAAGCTGTAGGGTCATTCAAAATATGATTCAACACAGGCTCAATCCTACAAACAAACAACAAAGCTTTCAGCACAGAATAAGAAGAGCTACTTCATTCTGACTCGACATGATAAATCATGGATAGAAAGCAATGACACCAGTAGAGCAATATAATCTGAACACCAGGTGATATTTGCATCCACCTCTCTCCACAAACTTCACCCCACAGCAGCGTATACTACCCATCACAAACAGCAAAGAATGCCACGCTCAAAACCCGAAAACAAGACCAATTCAAATTTGAATGCTTTCACCATAATTTTGGGAGATTTCTATCTCGATTTAAAATTCTGTGACGACCGCCTTTCATTCCACAGAAAGACGCACCATCAATAAGAAAGAAAGGATAGAAAAGAGAAAAGATAGGAAAGAAAGAACTAAACAATATCAGAATCTCATAGCGAAAATGAATAAAATATATTAATCACATAGTTATTACATAATATACAACATCTTTCAGAGTTACACAGCATATACATCACATATTAGATAGTCTTGAAGACCTGTTCATCATACAACTCAGAATCCATTACAATTCATCAACACAGCGGAAACACTATATATCTATATATGCTGAAGCCTCCTGCTCCAATTCTCCTCCAAAATTCATCAAAGCTAACCTGAATCCCTAGGCTACTTGTAGAAATTTTAGTACCCAAGAATTTAAGAAAATAAAAAATAAACTCTAGGTCAGACATGGGTCTGGTGTGAGTAAACGGGTTAAAGTTGTTTAACTTTGAAAAACATTGGAAAACAAAGGGTATCTCGTAAGACCACGCCACAAATAAACATGTCGGGTTTTTACCTTACGATAGCCAAACATTTGATAGGAAATCTAGTGATATTTTAATAGTGTCTAGGGTTCTCAAGTAAAATAGAGAATAGTAGGAATGCATACATCTCACGTTCCAACAAAGTTGGGAACAATCAAAACGTACGACGCTTATTGGAGATAGGATTCCATACAATGGTAGGGCAACTGGGTACCATCTGTCACAGTACCAGGTCTAGATCAGAGTACCGAGGATCTACCCTGATCCCTTGCAACATAAGACCAGAACTACCCCTTATTGGATAATCCCGAATAAGACAACCCCATAGTTGGCGCGACCAACCGCCCACCAAGCCGAATAAAAGGGACCTCTAGACAGAGAAAAATCTTATCCTACTTGGATGCTATCCAATTAGCCTTGCTGCACCTCCCATGTTTTAGCCATTCCCGTTTGATGAGGCTTGAGGCTACGATTATCTTTTTAGAACACATAACTTGGAATGCTCATATGACGATGGTCTGAAAGCATTCATCCATACAAGTCTGTTCCGGGTTCGAACGAAACTGAAGGCGCTACCTCGCTACACTCATTTTGGAATCATCCTCAGAGTTAACGACAATAGCCCTTGCACTCTGAATCCTCATCTCGAAACAGAAAGCACTATCTACATTACACTCATCTTGGAATTACCCTCAGAGCTAATGACAAGTAGCCCTTACACTTCGAGTCTTCATCTTGAACTTCACTTGGGATTTCACGACCTATCGTTTATGTGGTTTTCGAATGTCCAATTTGAAAATCCGATCCCGGTCTCATCGAAATCCAGAACGCTGTCTTTTAAGGCCAAGTTGTTTTAGGTTAAAACAATTTAATTTATATTTAGAATAACATATCACATAGATAGAATAATTCACATTATCATAGATAGATAATCCATTTTATCACAATTCAACCAAAGTATCTCATATCATAGAGCAGCACATATCACATATCAGAGATATCAAATAATCCAAGGCATTCAATATCATTCAATCATCCATAAGCAAGATTTATTAGTCACACCATTTCTAATTAATTTAAATAAATTACTTCAATCACTTTTAAATCCTGCTTACTTAACATTAATTAATTACAAACCAATTAATTAATCATCCTTTAATTAATTATCTTAATTAATTACTACCTTAATTAATTATTCTTTAATTAAATTAAGTAATTAGCCTTTGATTAATTACACGAATTAATTATCCTTTAACCCTTCACATTAATTAACCTTTAATTACTCTCATTAATTAATCAATTATAATTAATTGCATTGATCCTTAATTAATTACATTAATTAATTATTCTATAATCACTAACATTGATTAATTATCTTTTAATTAATCACATTCATTAATTAACTAACCCTTTAATTAATTACCTTAATTAATCAATTCTTTAATTAATTAAACTAAGTAATTAATCCTTAATTACACTCATTAAGTAATTTCCCTTTAATTAAATAATTTTCCTTTAATTAATTACATTCAGTAATTATCCATTAATTACTTACACTAAGTAATTATACTTTATTAATTACATTTACTAATTATATTTAATTAGTTACATTAAGTAATTATACTTAATTAATTTCACTAAGAGATTATCCTTAATTAATTAAACTAATTAATTTTCTTAAATTAATTACATTAATTAATTATCCCCTAATCACTAGATAATGATCCTTAAATTAATTACATTCATTAACTATTCATTTATTACCTTCATTAAGTAGTTAATCCTTTGATTATTAACATAAATTCATTCACCCTTATTAATTCATTAAGTGATTAACCTTTAATTAATTTCACTAATTAATTATCTTTAATTAATCACGACCCTAATTAATTAAAGATAAATTCTTTATCTTAATTAATTACTCATTTAAATCTTATTTAATTTAAACGTTTGAAACTAATTTATACAAAAATCATTTGAGATCTTCTTGATTAATTAAGGATTAATACTTACCTTAATCACTTCTTAATTACATCATTGAACTCATTTGAAAAACATTTAGGATATAAATTACATAATTAACCTAATATATTTACCTTTAAACAAACAATTTTAAACATTTATTTTAACATTTTAAATCTTTGAAAAACTTATTTAAAACTTGTTTAAAACATTTGCTTGGAAAACTTAATAAATACTTTACTTGGAAAACTTGTTGAAACTTCTCTTTTAAATCATAATTACTTTAATAACTTTAAAAACTCATTTATAATTTCTTCTTTGAAAACTTCGGACTTGTACATTTATTTGTTTTCAAAACATGTTAACAAAATTTCTTACTTTTTTAACCTGATATGATTTCCTTTATCTTTTATAAAACTTGCATATTTTCTCTTTTTATAAACTAGACAACAATCAAAAGAAATAAAACCCAAGCCATATGAACAAAAACTCGAACACATACCCAAGCTACTCACGCTCTCTCCTTCCTTCGAGCAAACATGCAAAATACTTCGAGACAAACTACTATCTACTCCAAGCCTAATCCGAGAATCGCTCTTCTTCTCTAAAGTCTTAAAAAAACCCAGACACACTAGATAACTTATGCACGTGCACACGCAACCGTCGGTGCTCCGACCCTTACGTGACCCTCGACAAGCCGACGTCGACCTCGCCTACCCACTCGACCATCCAGATCGACGATCTTGCCTGCGAACCTAAATCGAACTAGTTGATCAATACGTGGAACCAACCCAATTGACAAAACTCCACGTCGACGACGAACCCGACCACTAGAACTCAAGACGCCATGCCTAGAGCAGCATCACGTCACCACGCTACGATCCCACCACTCGCGATCGAGTCCGATTCAACCTCGACGTCGCAAGTGCCTCGACTATCTCCTCGACCACAACCAGACTTCGAACCCAAGTTCGACGTTGCCCGACCTCCACGTCGATCTAAAAATCAAGCGATCATTTTTCCAATAATCATCATCACGCCAGCTTCCACCAGGAACGATCACTACTCACCAATCTTTGCCGATCAACAGGAATTGACGAGAATGCATTTCCCGTTCATCTCGAGATATTTCACCATTTACTTACTTAAAAATCAAGATTTCTTTACCTAAATTCATAACTTGCCAATACGAATCACATTATGAAATCAAATCATGAAATTAAAACCATCGATTTTTCTGTTATAAATAGATCTCTGTAACATCCTATTTTCTAAAAAAATTCTAAATATTTCTTTTTGAAACTATTTTTAAAAATGAAATTATAATGTTACAAATATTTTCTTTTTAAAGATCAAAGCTTGAATTCGTCTGTATAAACAGATATGAAATTTTTATGTGTTATTCATGAGCTTGTGAACACAACAACGACAAGCATGCATACACACAGCCATGTATAGAAATATATAATGTAATTCAACTATAATTCAGTTAAAATCATCCATGCAAACCATACTTACAAACTTGCTTTACAAATTTAACACATGCATTACAATATTCAACCAGTTTATGCTTTTTAAAAATTTGTTTGCTCACTTGATTTTTGAAAGAACAAAGAAACCAGAGAACACGTTCTTGATCTGGAACTTGTTTGATGAGATGAATTTGATTTTGATCTGAAGCTTATTCGTTGATTTTCTTGTTGAGTTGAATCATAAAATTTGCTACTTGCTTGAACTCAGGTCGAATTTGAAGCAGCTGAAGCTATTTAGTTTTTATTTTTCTTTCTCTTCTCGGGTTTTTTTAATTCAGTTTTAGTTTTGAAGATGAGAAAAGTGGTTTTGAAAAAAAAATGAATTAAACTGAAACCAGCCTCTTCTTAACATGTTATTATATTTTAATAAAAAGAGGAAACAATTTTTGCCACTTGTTAATCTCAAATCATATAAAACTTACACATGTAATAATATCAAATGTCAAAAACAAGTATTATATAATTTCTTATGTATTTATTAACTTATGTTTTATGTTTTTTTAAGGGTTTATATATATACAAATTGTACTTAGTTCATGCGATATATAGAAAAAATATTTTAAACCTTTATATGTATATATTTATAAACCATTTTAGTTTAAGTAATTTTTTAAAGAAAGCATAATAAACCCCTTTTATTAAATATTTTTCCTTATGTTTTAAATGTTTGTGAATTATGTTTTAAACTTTTATATACATTTACAAATCATATTTAGATCAAGCAAATTTAAAAAGAAAGTAAAACAAACCTTTTATTAATCTTGTATAAATTTTAAACTTAAGCTAAAATACTTTTTAATAAATAAGTATTAAATTTTGAAACTATAGAATTAACTTTAAATAGCTTTGAAAAGCTATTGTATTGAATTTAAAACATAACTTCCAAATCACAATATATACATACATATATATATTATAAATTTGAAAACATATTTTTATTAAATTCCAACCAAAAACTTCCTATTCATAATGTGTATATATATACACATTATAATTAAAAACAAACATTTTTATTAGCTTTGAAAAGATAAGTTTTGCCAAATTAAACGATTATAAAAGAAAATTACCAAATCAATATTGCCAAATTTTAAATTTTTATTTTAGGAGATTATCAAATTATTATTTCTAATTCAAATTATTATTAATGAAGATTATCAAATTGCTATTGCCAAAATTCCGAGTCATCACATTCCTTCCCCCTTAAAAGAATTTCATCCCTGAAATTTAAAAGCAAAGATAATTTAACAATCCGGCAAAACTTTTATTCAAACAACAAAGCATACATCAACCATGCACTAACAACCATAGCAACTAATTTATTCAAACAAACAAATCTAACTATCCTGACACAATTCAAGATAGGTCTTCCTAATACTATCTAGAGTTTCCCAGGTACAATCACTGGGATCCTGGTCTATTGAATCTAAACTGGCTACACCACTAAGCTCCTGAGCTCCTTCTCATCTTGATCTACAATCTGAACAGGATGTTCTGACCATAGTCAAATCTAGCTCAACTTCCAAATCCTTCTGAACTACAGGTTCTACAACCAGAGATGCACGCACTTCCTTAGATGAGGTACGTTAAATACATTATGAATCCCAGCCATTCGAACTGGCAATTCAATCCTGTAGGCCAAAGTACCAATCCTATGATCGGAGAAAACTTAATAAAAACCAAATCTCTAACTTCAAATTCCTTCGTCTCTTATCCGCATAACTCTCCTGACGATCCTGGGCTGCCTTTATCCTTTCTTGATCAGCTCAACCTACACAGATGCCTTTCGAAACAAATCTAGACCAAGAATAAGATGATCTCCGGATTCTACTCAACAAGATGGTCCTCTCAAGATCTACTGAAAATCCAGAACACAACCTCTACTTCACAAGCATCAGTAGACTTAGGACTTACTTCCCTTATCCGGAATAGCCAGAACAGGTGCAGTAGACAACCTAGCCTTCAGATCCCGAATGAACTTCCTATAGAAACCCTCTAATCCAAGGAAACTGCATTCCGAGGAGTTTGAGGTTGCTTTCACTCTAGAACAGCTGTTATCTTGCTTCCGCTGCGCAACTCTGATTTGAAGTAGATGAGAATGCCGTCAATGAACACGAGCACATACTTGATCAATAAATCCCAGAAAACACGGTTCAACAGATCCATAATATAAGCTGGAGTGTTGGTTAACCCAAATGACATAACCAACCACTCAAGGAACAGTTGAGTCCTCTAAATGCAGTTAAGGGTACTGTCTTCAGCTACCCTTAGCTGGAGAAAATCCAAAACTAGTTCCAAAAGAGAAAACATAGAAGCTCCAAGAAGATGATCTAAAAAGATCACCAATACAAGGCAAGGGATACTTATTCCTAATGGTCACCTTAACCAACTCCCGATACGACAAACCTTTGACTTCTTCGAAAACATCCGAAAAATATCTGACAACTTAGATAGCTTCTACCTCCTCTTGAGATGCCTCAATCCCAAGAAATACTCAGATAATTCCTGAACTAATCATAAGTCACTTTTGCGATCTTATCCAATTCAGTTTCCAAAGATACTGTTCTCTCTTCACAAATCAGAACAGCTTAAAGCTTATCTAACCAATCCATCGAAGAAATGGGTCCACTCTGCTGCTTCTGAATTTGACCTCTTGGGCATTGCTTAGCCAAAAGATCTTATTGCTGGCACACATAACACTCCGAACTACGATGTTGCCTCCTGGGTTTCCTCTTACCCTGCTTCTTCCAATTTGGATTGAAATTCCTTTCGTTCTGGTTAAAAGAATTCCCATTTGGTGCTGACACTGATGCCACGGGACTTCTAGTCCATAAGCTCTTTGAACCTCAAAACCGATCAACCCACAGAGAGCCTTTGAGATGGGAAGACATCTTTTGAAGAAACTCAGGCCTCAAACCAGGCACAAACATCTCGCTCTTCTTCAGGGTAGTGTCAATAAGACTAGGTCCGTAGCAAGACAGCTTGGTGAACTTAATCTCTTATTCTGATACAGACAGACTCCCTTGCTAGAGATCCAGAAAATTCCTATACAGCCGAGACTTCCCTGCGGTGGGTATGAACTGTTCCTCAAATACTTCCTGAAGTTGCCAAGGTGCCATCACTCTCTTCTGCTTATTCGACAGATCCAAACTCTTGAAAATCCGCTCACACGAGCTCAACCAAGCTCGCACTTCAATGATGGACTCCTTACCTTTTAAAAAACTACCCTCCGAGATTGGTGAAATCCTTACTCAATGTTGCAAAGCTCACTTGAGGCGGTATTGGTTTACAGCCTCAGCAGATATTCTTCCAACCTCATCATTCAGGCTTCTTCCATTGGTAGTCATGCTACACACAATACTGCCCCTCCTACTTCTAGAACTCATATTGTAAAACCCAAACAGGTAACCCAACAAATCAAGTAGGTGTATATATATATATATATATATATATATATATATATATATATATATATATATATATATATTACAAGCATGCTCTCTCAAGATAGATATCACTCCAAAACCTAGGTATTATCTTAAACTAGAGCTCTAATACCAGCTGTGACGACCCGTCTTTCATTCCACAGAAAGAAGCATCATCAATAAGAAAGAAAGGGATAGAAAAGAGAAAAGATAGGAAAGAAAGAACTAAACAATATCAGAATCTTACAACGGAAACGAATAAATCATATAGTTATTACATAATATACAACATCTATCAGAGTTACACAGCATATACATCACATATTAGACAGTCTTGAAGACCTGTCCATCATACAACTCAGAATCCATTACAATTCATCAACACAGCGGAAACACTACATATCTACATACGCTGAAGCCTCCTGCTCCAAGTCTCCTCCAAAATTCGTCATAGCTAACCTGAATCCCTTGGCTACTCGTAGAAATTTGAGTACCCAAGAGTCTAAGAAAACAGAAAATAAACTATGGGTCAAACGTGGGTCTGGTGTGAGTAAATGGGATAAAGTTGTTTAACTTTGAAAATCATTTGAAAACAAAGGGTATCTCGTAAGACCACGCCACAAATAAACATGTTGGGTTTTTACCTTACGATAACCAAACATTTGATAGGAAATCCAGTGATATTATAATAGTGCCTAGGGTTTTCAAGTAAAATAGAAAATAATTGGAATGCTTACATCTCACGTTCTAACATAGTTAGGCACAATCAAAATGTACGGAACTTATTGGAGACGGGCATACTGCCCGTCTAAGTACCTGGTCTAGATCAGAGTACCGAGAATCCACCCTGATCTCTTGCAACACAAGACCGGTACTACCCCTTACTGGATAATCCTGAATAAGACAACCTTGCAGTTGTCACAACCAACCGCCCACTAAGCCGAATAAAAGGGACCTTTAGACAGGGGAAAATCTTATCCTACTTGGATGCTACCCACTTAGCCTTGCTGCACCTCCCATGTTTTAGCCATTCCCGATTGATGAGGTTTGAGGCTACGGTTACCTTTTTAGAACACATAACTTGGAATGCTCATCATTCTCAAATGACGATGGTCTGAAAGCATTCATCCATACAAGTCCGTTCCGATTTCGAACGAAACCGAAGGCACTATCTCGCTACACTCATTTTGGAATCGCCCTCAGAGTTAACGACAATAGCCCTTGCACTCTGAATCCTTATCTCGAAACTGAAAGCACTATCTCCGTTACACTTGTTTTGGAATCATCCTCAGAGTTAAAGACAAATAGCGCATACACTTCGAGTCTTCATCTTGAACTTCACTTGGGATTTCACGACCTATCATTTAATTTGGATCGATGTGGTTTTAGGATATCCAATTTGGAAATCTGATGCCGGTCTCATTGAAATCCAAAATGCCGTCTTTTAAGGCCCAGTTGTTCTAGATTAAAACAATTTAATTTATATTTAGAATAACATATGCACATAGATAGAATAATTCACATTATCACAGATAGATAATCCATTTTATCACAATTCAACCAAAGTATCTCATATCATAGAGCAGCACATATCACATATCAGAGATATCAAATAATCCAAGGCATTCTATATCATTCAATCATCCATAAGCAAGATTTATTAGTCACACTATTTCCAATTAATTTAAATACATTAAATTAATTACTTCAATCACTTTAAAATCCTGCTTACTTACATTAATTAATTACAAACCAATTAATTAATCATCATTTAATTAATTAATCCTTTAGTTAATTATCTCAATTAATTACTACCTTAAATAATTATTCTTTAATTACATTTAGTAACTAGCCTTTAATTAATTACACAAATTAATTATCCTTTAACCCTTCACGTTAATTAACCTTTAATTACTCTCATTAATTAATTAACTATAATTAATTACATTGATCCTTAATTAATTACATTAATTAATTATTCTATAATCACTTACAATGATTAATCATCTTTTAATTAATCACATTCATTAAACGAACTAACCCTTTAATTAATTACCTTAAATAATCAGTTCTTTAATAAACTACACTAAGTAATTAATCCTTAATTACTCCTATTAAGTAACTTCCCTTTAATTAAATAATTTTCCTTTAATTAGTTACATTCAGTAATTATCCATTAATTACTTACACTAAGTAATTATACTTTATTAACTACGTTGACTAATTATATTTAGTTAGTTACATTAAGTAATTATACTTAATTAATTTCACTAAGAGATTATCCTTAATTAATTAAACTAATTAATTTTCTTAAATTAATTACATTACTTAATTATCCCCTAATCACTAGATAATGATCCTTAAATTAATTACATTCATTAACTATTCATTTATTACCTTCATTAAGTAGTTAATCCTTTGAATATTAACATAAATTCATTCACCCTTATTAATTCATTAAGTGATTAACCTTTAATTAATTTCACTAATTAATTATCTTTAATTAATCACGACCTTAATTAATTAAAGATAAATTCTTTATCTTAATTAATTACTCATTTAAATCTTATTTAATTTAAACGTTTGAAACTAATTTATACAAAAATCATTTGAGATCTTCTTGATTAATTAAGGATTAATACTTACCTTAATCACTTCTTAATTACATCATTGAACTCATTTGAAAAACATTTAGGATATAAATTACATAATTAACCTAATATATTTACCTTTAAACAAACAATTTTAAACATTTATTTTAACATTTTAAATCTTCGAAAAACTTATTTAAAACTTGTTTAAAACATTTGCTTGGAAAACTTAATAAATACTTTACTTGGAAAATTTGTTGAAACTTCTCTTTTAAATCATAATTACTTTAATAACTTTAAAAACTCATTTATAATTTCTTCTTTGAAAACTTCGGACTTGTACATTTATTTGTTTTCAAAACATATTAAGAAAATTTCTTACTTTTTTAACCTGATATGATTTCCTTTATCTTTTATAAAAATTGCATATTTTCTCTTTTTATAAACTAGACAACAATCAAAAGAAATAAAATCCAAGCCATATGAACAAAAACTCGAACACATACCCGAGCTACTCACGCTTTCTCCTTCCTTCAAGCAAACATGCAAAATACTTCGAGACAAACTACTATCTACTCCAAGCCTAATCCGAGAATCGCTCTTCTTCTCTAAAGTCTTAAAAAAACCCAGACACACTAGATAACTTATGCACATGCACACGCAACCGTCGGTGCTCCGACCCTTACGTGACCCTCGACAAGCCGACGTCGACCTCACCTACCCACTCGACCATCCAGATCGACGATCTTGCCTGCGAACCTAAATCGAACTAGTTGATCAATACCTGGAACCAACCCAATTGACAAAACTCCACGCCGACGACGAACCCGACCACCAGAACTCATGACACCATGCCTAGAGCAGCATCACGTCACCATGCTACGATCCCACCACTCGCGATCGAGTCCGATTCAACCTCGACGTCGCAAGTGCCTCGACTATCTCCTCGACCACAACCAGACTTCGAACCCAAGTTCGACGTTGCCCGACCTCCACGTCGATCTAAAAATCAAGCGATCATTTTTCCAATAATCATCATCACGCCAGCTTCCACCAGGAACGATCACTACTCACCAATTTTCGCCGATCAACAGGAATTGACGAGAATGCATTTCCCGTTCATCTCGAGATATTTCACCATTTACTTACTTAAAAATCAATATTTCTTTACCTAAATTCATAACTTGCCAATACGAATCATGTAACGCCCCGAAAATTTTCGACTTTCGAAAATTCAACATCGATACTCACTTTATCGGCTGCCGAGAAAGCGAAGGCCGGAAACCCGAAATGTTATGGTTTAAGAAAAGGAAAGAGGTAGATGAAATAAGAAGATAGAGAATAGAGAGAAAAGAAAACAGAAAATAGAACGGAACAGAACAGAAAACAAGAGAACAATAACAGAATCTCACAATTCGCAGTGGAACAACATATAATAAATAAATGAATAATCTTTAAACAAAGAACTATATCAGTTATTACATTACATTACATTTCATTTCATCATATCATCAGAGTGTACAACAACAAACATCAAACAGCGGAAAAGAAATACTATATACTACTAATACGCCATGCCATCCAGCTTGCCTCCTGCAATTCCTGAATTCCAGAATATCCTGATAAACCTAACTCTTGACTGCCCGTGTGGAAATTGGTGGGCACCCAGAGTTTAGGAAGGAAAACAATAAACTCCGAGTCAGTCATGAGATTGGTGTGGGAACTCAAAACAGTTTATTTATCTTTAAAATCAAAATAGAAGAATATTTTTAAGTCAATTCGCAATGCTTTTAAAAATGAGACTGCCATAAGGCCTCCCGCATACACACACAATGCAAACGCAGAATCAGAGGAGATTTCTCCTTATGATAGTCAAAGATGCTTGATACGCATTAAAAAGAACATTTGATATTATTACTAGTGCATAGGGTAGAGAAAATTCATTTCGAAAACAAAGATATAAATCTTAGCCGACATAGACATTTCGAATTATGCCTACTATAGCTACCATCCAAACAGTGGGGCGCCACCATAAGTAGATGGCAGGTAATACAACTAATACCGTACAAGGCTCGTATTTGAAGAATGGATTTTCCAACAAATGGTCAGGCCAAGGAACTTCCCATTGCCACATGGAAACGCCTCTGGAAGGACGCCCCGAGAACCAAACCGTTCTCTGCTAAACAAGGCCGGGAACCCCTTTCCCCAAGGGATATTACAAACCCTCAGATATGTCACCCCCGGTCCTTTGGGACCTTTAAACGAGAGCTCTCTAACCAATATCACACCATAATAATAAGTGTTTCAACATGAGTAAGTATCTGGGCTCCATACCATGATACTACCCTTTTCCAGAAGGAATGGTCATACCCTAGGGAAGTTATCCCTGAAAACCTTGCCGCACAATTCCTGTTTCGACCATTACCGGTTTGTGAGGCTCGACGAAGTCACGTCCACAAAAACACACTTTATACAAAAGCCATGCTTTGGGTCAACAAATGATCATAGAAATGATCACAAAGATAAACGATCAAATAAATGATCCTATCACAAATGATCAACACAATGATCATTTCACAGCAACACTCAGCATGTCACATTACCAAATTGGGAATACATCGCTGATAACCTTCAACTACATAACCTCTGAGCTCGTACGTCTCAGAGAAGGGTGTTAAGCTAAGAGAATAAATTCTCCGCCACCAACAGAAATATATTTGAAAGAAATCGGCTTTATATCTCAATTTGTAATGTCAGACATACAATCCATACAAGTCTGTTCTGGGCTCGAACAGAACCGAAGGCACTTACAAAGAAGTCCTTGCAATCCGGATATCCACAATCCTGATCGGATTTCCCATCACTTAGGGAGTCTCTATACCGTTGCAACTCAGTGCAGAGACAATTGACAGGTCATCCTATCGCTTTCGCAAATACCCGGTCTTCAACACCGGTCATCAATGCTATCCATTACGTCGTATCACTATTCGGAATGGGTAATCCGAATAACGAGCGCAATAATTTAAAAATAAGTGTGGCATTCAAATTCAGCAAATCACAACAAATACCTTTCAAAGGTAAATATTGATAGTCGGTTATTGAACTATCAATGGATATGCACAACATCACCAGATTCCAAATAATTATCCAAATTATTTATTTCCCAAAAATATCTTTACCAGATAAATAATTTTCATACTTCAAAAATAAATCAATATTTATTTTTAAAAAGATTCCACTTTCTTTTATAAATTCCATAGTGAATTTATATTCTAAAATATCTATGCATATATGATTTCAATTATTCATTTCAATTTATCTTCAAAAAGATAAATTCTCAAAATATTCACTTTATATTTGGAAAACATTTCCATACTTACTTATTAAGTAATTCTCAAATCCATCTATTTTCAACACTTGGAAAATGTTCAATATACTTAAATCGAGATTAAGTATATATTTCATTCTTTAAGGAAATCATTCTCTTAAACATATTTATTTGGGCCAAAACGAATGTTGCGTAAAACATCGTTACGACAACCCAAAATCACTAATATAGGGATTCGAAATTAAAATAGATATATAAATCCCAATACTATACAAAACATTTCCTTTCGGAAATCATTTACTATAACAACAGTGTTATAGTCTACCATTTCCTTCTATTTCTCGAAAACGTCTATTTCAACAATAAATGTTGAAATCTATGGTTTCGAATCTTAATGCATTTAAAACAATCGTTAGATCGTTTTAATTCTATTTAAAACATCACATTCAAAACAATTTCTTTAACATATTATTCACTATTCAAAAACGTGAATATACTACGTTAACCAATTTCATTATTTCTATACATTTCATTTTAAAGGATTATTCACTGTCTAAAACGTGAATATAGCTCCATCAATAAGTTATAACAATTTACTTATCAAAATAAGTCGTTTGCGAATTTTATAAAACAACGTTTATAAATTCTATTTCTATTTGTTTTATAACTACTTCCTTTTTATACATCTCCTTTATTAACCTATTCGATTTATAACTCAATTATAAACCAAAAGTTCACATTATAAGTTAAATGCTTATAAAATGATTATTTTACAAAATCGTTCTTTTAAACTTCGTAATTATAAATCTTATAACTTATAAGATTCAATTATTTATCCAAATATATTCTTTAATAACTTCACAAAATTTATAAATCTTACTATTTATAAATTTCATTTATAACTTCACCATTTATAATTTTATAAATTTCATTCACTTATGCAATCCATTTTCACTTCATTCAAACACTTATAAAAACTCGTTTTATAATTCAAATGTTTTAATTTACAAATATCAATTTATAAATCCTTTATAAAATCAATTTATACTGTTATTTTAAAACATCTTTAATCTCCTTTATAATTTCATCATTCTCTTGATTTATAAAATAATCAAATTTTATAAATCCTATTTTTAAACTTTTTATAATAAATTCAAAAATCCAATTTAATTATTTTATAAAAACATTAACCCATATTTTCAAAATCAACTTTTAACTATATTTCTCAAAATCATAATTTTTATAACTTTAAAAATTATAACGTTTATTTATTTAAAATGGATCAGTTCCAAAAATATTTTATAAACGTATACTTTCAAAAATCACTTAAAAAATCATTTTAAAATTCCCAAAATTTGGTCCAATGATGTTACACACCAAATAGTCAATCACGACTACAACGACATCATATATCAATATGATAATCAACGAATATCAAAATATCCATAATCAAATAAAAACTGTTGAGGAATTCACTTGGATCCCTCCAACCTGTTTTCCTGCATCCACAAACATTAGCACAATACCAATTTCGCTCCAGTACGAAATTATCGCGGTACATGGGATTTAAAATATTATCCGCTTAATAAACAGCGCAATAGGGTCTCATCCGCTATACAATGCGGGAAATCAATAACTCCAATATATACATATGCAAATATATATATATATTAATATTATATATAATACCAATTTCACTGTTTATGAAATATTCGCGGTATATGTTGTTAATAAATAACATCCGCTTACTAACGGCGCATAATGTCTATTTTAACAATCAATAGATAACAATCATCATTCAAACATGCATTCAAATATTTTAAATCTAACTATTTAAAATTAAAATCGAAACTGATTCGATTGAGTGAGAAGTTCTCACCTTGATTTCAATTTCGTTTTAACGATTTATTTCGAATAAAATTAAACGGACGTTTAATTTTACCCAAAATTCTCACTAACTCCAAACGACTTCAATCCATTTCCATAGCGTAGTGCTCGTCCATACGATTCCAACGCAATTAGTTTCGCGCGTTTTCGACCTCGTATGAAAAAGTTACATCATTTTAAAGTTTAAACGAATTTTAATATATAAATTACAACATAATTCTAAAATTTTAAACCTAAACAGATCTCGGCCGTTGGATTTTCTTTATGCAAATCTGGGCCGTCCTTGCTTTCTTCCCTCCCCCCACGTTCTCTTTTCCAGAAATTGCCGAACCCACTCAACGTGCTAGGGTTTAAATTTTCGAGCCAATTCCGTTCGACTTTGCTCCGATCAGGTACCACCAACTCCTTCGTCGTTGCGAATGCCACCCACGCCTGGGAGCTTGCGAAGCTCGGCCACCCCATGATCCTCGAAATTCGTGCCGAACTGCAGGCCTTCAACCTCGAATTGCAGACAATCCATAGCTCCGTTTAACATCATCACCGTATGGATCGCAAGATCACACTTCGCTCTATAATCTTCGTGTTGGAGGATTTTCGAAATGATGAAGGGATTGAGAGAGATTGAGAGGGAAACGATAGAAACTTTCGGCCATAGGTTTGAGGGTGGCGGCTGTGCATTGCAAATTAGGGTTTAGTTTTTTTTTATTTTATTTTTGTGAATTTAGGCCCTATTTATAGGAAAACGAACGACACTATTCATTCCGGAATTTCCATACTCCGATTCACGCGCCGAAACTGACGTTTCTAGGGTTTATCCCGCGTTCCGGACACAATGGAACAGGTTTCGGAAGCTAATTCGGTCATCTGTGCGAGTTATGGAAATAAACGTTCAATTTAAATTAAACCGATTTAAACGATTTTCTAGGCGTTTTAGCCTGCACCGGACAAACGGTAAATCCAATCGACTTGAAATTTGAAACCATATAATAATATCACATTACGGATCCGATGAAACTGGTTTCGTCGAAATCTGAGACTTTTTGAAAAATGGCTATTTTAACTCGCCAAATTAATATTGAAAACAAGTCGATGCGTTTCGAGCTGCCACGATCAAACGACAACTCCGATTGCTACGAAAATTGAAATTCGGTAATAACTAACTATTACGGATCCAATGGAACTAGTTTCGTCCAATTCTGAGACTATTCAAAAATTGACTATTTTCACTAGTCGATTAAATATTAAAATATTCAATTTTCACAAATTTACTTTTGATTCGATTTTAAAAGTTCCAAAATATCATTATAACTTCAATATGATAAAATAAAATTTCACAAATCATTTTTAATCATATTTAACTCAGTTTTCAATTATTTCCATAATTTAACATATTAAATTATTGATTTAATTATTCAATTAAATCCAATTATTCGAAATAAAATTTATTCGACTTATAAATTTCACTTATTAATATTTAAAATTAATTAAATATTCGAATTTTAATTAATAAAAAATCCTGGGTCGTTACAATCTTCCCTCCTTAAAAGAATTTCGTCCTCGAAATTATCAAGTAAGAAAAGTTATAGAATTTATTTACTTTCCATAATTCATAGCCAAACTTCTTATAATAACTTACTAAGTTTCCAAATCATACTTAGTTATCTTTTCAAAAACAACTACTATTGTTTAACTTTCAACTCCAAATCAAAGTTAAAGTTTTCAAAATTTTCCAATTTTCTCAAATTTTTCTAACGCCTTAAATTTCCGGAAAAATTCGCCATAGTCTCCTTTGCGCGGCTCGATCCGAAAAAAAAAATGACAGTATATATATATCACAAATATACATCTCATCAAGTAATGAGGCATCCCGAATGGAAAAAAGTAAAAGTACGATATTTAATCCGAGATATGTACCTTATATTTTATTAGCAAGCATATACGGCTAATATAGCGCGAAAGCGAGCTCCAAATGTGAAGCAAACGCGATCCGCACCTACTAAACACTCAACAAACAACATGAGAACCATGTATATAGACAATAGTATCAATATACAACATATAGCAACATAATAACTATATATGTCAACATAGCAAATGTAGTAAAAGTATATATTCAACCATCAACCAACTAGCATTCAACAAATTCATAACCAATAAATATTCATTCATATTCTCATTAATATTCAATGAAATGGTTTCTCAATTTAATCACATTTGATTCATTTACAGTGGATGTTTTTACTAACATTCATTTTCAATTAGTTTATATTCACTAATTCATATTCAAGTTGGTTCACTTCCAAATCAAATTCAATTTTATTTAAGATTCATTTAACTTCCAATTGAATTCCAATTACTTTAGCTTTCAATTTCATTAATACTTAATGAATTATATACAATCAATCAACTAACAATCATATAACAACCAATGTATATCAATTGCAACCAAATTCCTTTTCTTATATTCATTCAATTTGGTTTAACACCATCACTTTCAATTGGTTTAATTAACTGATTTTCATTCAATTATTCAACTTCTAATAACATTAGATTTTAATGAATTAACACTCAACTCATTATTTCATATCAATTATTTTCATTCAATTGATTAACATTTAATCCATTAATTCAATTCAATTACAAAGTTGAATTTCATTTATATAACTTAAGTTCATATCCATTACTTAACTTTAATAATTTACTTTGATACCAATATCAATTTCATTCAATATCACTTAAGTTATATTCCATTTAACTTTAAATTCATTTTCATTTACAACTCATATTCATAAATATATTCATATAGTTTCACTTCTTATATATATAAGTTTATTTCACAATTGTAAATCACTTTAATTATAATTTAATTCTTATAATTCATTTGCTTATACAATTATTCTTTTATTTAGATTATTCAAACAACCAAACAATCAATTTATATACAGTTTAATAATTCTGAAAAATTATTCCTTTATATATAAAATATAATCAAGGTAAAATTATTTCATTTACCCAATTTAAAACAATACTGTATCGAATTGTTCTATTCAAATGTTTATAAACCCCTTCGGCATAGCTGTACAGACCGTGCTGACGAAGGTTCATATGCCACTCAGTAAACCAATCATCACAATATAAAACAATTTTATATATTCACTAACAAATACGCTCTCATAGCTATTATTATACTCAAACTCATTCTAGAGTACTGCTGACTCTATCTCTAATGAGTAGTACCCAACAGAACCATGGTTGTCGCTTAACCATATGCTCTGATACCAAATGTAACGTCCCGAAAATTTTCGACTTTCGAAAATTCAACATCGATACTCACTTTATCGACTGCCGAGAAATCGAAGGCCGGAATCCCGAAATGTTATGGTTTAAGAAAAGGAAAGAGGTAGAAGAAATAAGAAGATAGAGAATAGAGAGAAAAGAAAACAGAAAATAGAACGGAACAGAACAGAAAACAACAGAACAATAACAGAATCTCACAATTCGCAGCGGAACAACATATAATAAATAAATAAATAATCTTTAAACAAAGAACTATATCTGTTATTACATTACATTACATTACATTTCATCATATCATCAGAGTGTACAACAACAAACATCAAACAGCGAAAAAGAAATACTATATACTACTAATACGCCATGCCATCCAGCTTGCCTCCTGCAATTCCTGAATTCCAGAATATCCTGATAAACCAAACTCTTGACTGCCCGTGTGGAAATTGGTGGGCACCCAGAGTTTAGGAAGGAAAACAATAAACTCCGAGTCAGTCATGAGACTGGTGTGGGAACTCAAAACAGTTTATTTATCTTTAAAATCAAAATAGAAGAATATTTTTAAGTCAATTCGCAATGCTTTTAAAAATGAGACTACCATAAGGCCTCCCGCATACACACACAATGCAAACGCAGAATCGGAGGAGATTTCTCCTTATGATAGTCAAAGATGCTTGATACGCATTAAAAAGAACATTTGATATTATTACTAGTGCATAGGGTAGAGAAAATTCATTTCGAAAATAAAGATATAAATCTTAGCCGACATAGACATTTCGAACTGTGCCTACTATAGCTACCATCCAAACAGTGGGGCGCCACCATAAGTAGATGGCAGGTAATACAACTAATACCGTACAAGGCTCGTATTTGAAGAATGGATTTTCCAACAAATGGTCAAGCCAAGGAACTTCCCATTGCCACATGGAAACGCCTCTGGAAGGGCGCCCCGAGAACCAAACCATTCTCTGTTAAACAAGGCCGGGAACCCCTTTTCCCAAGGGATATTACAAACCCTCAGATATGCCACCCCCGGTCCTTTGGGACCTTTAAACGAGAGCTCTCTAACCAACATCACACCATAATAATAAGTGTTTCAACATGAGTAAGTATCTGCGCTCCATACCATGATACTACCCTTTTCCAGAAGGAATGGTCATACCCTAGGGAAGTTATCCCTGAAAACCTTGCCGCACAATTCCTGTTTCGACCATTACCGGTTTGTGAGGCTCGACGAAGTCACGTCCACAAAAACACACTTTATACAAAAGCCATGCTTTGGGTCAACAAATGATCATAGAAATGATCACAAAGATAAACGATCAAATAAATGATCCTATCACAAATGATCAACACAATGATCATTTCACAGCAACACTCAGCATGTCACATTACCAAATTGGGAATACATCGCTGATACCCTTCAACTACATAACCTCTGAGCTCGTACGTCTCAGAGAAGGGTGTTAAGCTAAGAGAATAAATTCTCCGCCACCAACAGAAATATATTTGAAAGAAATCGGCTTTATATCTCAATTTGTAATGTCAGACATACAATCCATACAAGTCTGTTCTGGGCTCGAACAGAACCGAAGGCACTTACAAAGAAGTCCTTGCAATCCGGATATCCACAATCCTGATCGGATTTCCCATCACTTAGGGAGTCTCTATACCGTTGCAACTCAGTGCAGAGACAATCGACAGGTCATCCTATCGCTTTCGCAAATACCCGGTCTTCAACACCGGTCATCAATGCTATCCATTACGTCGTATCACTATTCGTAATGGGTAATCCGAATAACGAGCGCAATAATTTAAAAATAAGTGTGGCATTCAAATTCAGCAAATCACAACAAATACCTTTCAAAGGTAAATATTGATAGTCGGTTATTGAACTATCAATGGATATGCACAACATCACCAGATTCCAAATAATTTTCCGAATTATTTATTTCCCAAAAATATCTTTACCAGATAAATAATTTTCATACTTCAAAAATAAATCAATATTTATTTTTAAAAAGATTCCACTTTCTTTTATAAATTCCATAGTGAATTTATATTCTAAAATATCTATGCATATACGATTTCAATTATTCATTTCAATTTATCTTCAAAAAGATAAATTCTCAAAATATTCACTTTATATTTGGAAAACATTTCCATACTTACTTATTAAGTAATTCTCAAATCCATCTATTTTCAACACTTGGAAAATATTCAATATACTTAAATCGAGATTAAGTATATATTTCATTCTTTAAGGAAATCATTCTCTTAAACATATTTATTTGAGCCAAAATGAATGTTGCGTAAAACATCGTTACGACAACCCAAAATCACTAGTATAGGGATTCGAAATTAATATAGATATATAAATCCCAATACTATACAAAACATTTCCTTTCGGAAATCATTTACTATAACAACAGTGTTATAGTCTACCATTTCCTTCTATTTCTCGAAAACGTCTATTTCAACAATAAATGTTGAAATCTATGCTTTCGAATCTTAATGCATTTAAAACAATCGTTAGATCGTTTTAATTCTATTTAAAACATCACATTCAAAACAATTTCTTTAACATATTATTCACTATTCAAAAACGTGAATATACTACGTTAACCAATTTCATCATTTCTATACATTTCATTTTAAAGGATTATTCACTGTCTAAAACGTGAATATAGCTCCATAAATAAGTTATAACAATTTACTTATCAAAATAAGACGTTTGCGAATTTTATAAAACAACGTTTATAAATTCTATTTCTATTTGTTTTATAACTACTTCCTTTTTATACATCTCCTTTATTAACCTATTCGATTTATAACTCAATTATAAACCAAAAGTTCACATTATAAGTTAAATGCTTATAAAACGATTATTTTACAAAATCGTTCTTTTAAACTTCATAATTATAAATCTTATAACTTATAAGATTCAATTATTTATCCAAATATATTCTTTAATAACTTCACAAAATTTATAAATCTTCCTATTTATAAATTTCATTTATAACTTCACCATTTATAATTTTATAAATTCCATTCACTTATGCAATCCATTTTCACTTCATTCAAACACTTATAAAAACTCGTTTTATAATTCAAATGTTTTAATTTATAAATATCAATTTATAAATCCTTTATAAAATCAATTTATACTATTATTTTAAAACATCTTTAATCCCCTTTATAATTTCATCATTCTCTTGATTTATAAAATAATCAAATTTTATAAATCCTATTTTTAAACTTTTTATAATAAATTCAAAAATCCAATTTAATTATTTTATAAAAACATTAACCCATATTTTCAAAATCAACTTTTAACTATATTTCTCAAAATCATAATTTTTATAACTTTAAAAATCATAACGTTTATTTATTTAAAATGGATCAGTTCCAAAAATATTTTATAAACGTATACTTTCAAAAATCACTTAAAAAATCATTTTAAAATTCCCAAAATTTGGTCCAATGGTGCTACACACCAAATAGTCAATCACGACTACAACGACATCATATATCAATATGATAATCAACGAATATCAAAATATCCATAATCAAATAAAAACTGTTGAGGAATCCAGTTGGATCCCTCCAACCTGTTTTCCTGCATCCATAAACATTAGCACAATACCAATTTCGCTCCAGTACGAAATTATCGCGGTATATGGGATTTAAAATATTATCCGCTTAATAAACGGCGCAATAGGGTCTCATCCGCTATACAATGCGGGAAATCAATAACTTCAATATATACATATGCCAATATATATATATTGCTATTATATATAATACCAATTTCACTGTTTATGAAATATTCGCGGTATATGTTTTTAATAAATAACATCCGCTTACTAACGGCGCATAATGTCTATTTTAACAATCAATAGATAACAATCATCATTCAAACATGCATTCAAATATTTTAAATCTAACTATTTAAAATTAAAATCGAAACTGATTCGATTGAGTGAGAAGTTCTCACCTTGATTTCAATTTCGTTTTAACGATTTATTTCGAATAAAATTAAACGGACGTTTAATTTTACCCAAAATTCTCACTAACTCCAAACAACTTCAATCCAATTCCATAGCGTAGTGCTCGTCTATACGATTCCAACGCAACTGGTTTCGCGCGTTTTCGACCTCGTATGAAAAAGTTACATCATTTTAAAGTTTAAACGAATTTTAATATATAAATTACAACATAATTCTAAAATTTTAAACCTAAACAGATCTCGGCCGTTGGATTTTCTTTATGCAAATCTGGGTCGTCCTTGCTTTCTTCCCTCCCCCCACGTTCTCTTTTCTAGAAATTGCCGAACCCACTCAACGTGCTAGGGATTAAATTTTCGAGCCAATTCCGTTCGACTTCGCTCCGATCAGGTACCACCAACTCCTTCGTCGTTGCGAATGCCACCCATGCCTGGGAGCTTGCGAAGCTCGGCCACCCCATGATCCTCGAAATTCGTGCCGAACTGCAGGCCTTCAAGCTCGAATTGCAGACAATCCATAGCTCCGTTTAACATCATCACCGTATGGATCGCAAGATCACACTTCGCTCTATAATCTTCGTGTTGGAGGATTTTCGAAATGATGAAGGGATTGAGAGGGAAACGATAGAAACTTTCGGCCATAGGTTTGAGGGTGGCGGCTGTGCATTGCAAATTAGGGTTTAGTTTTTTTTATTTTATTTTTGTGAATTTAGGCCCTATTTATAGGAAAACGAACGACACTATTCATTCCGGAATTTCGAAACTCCGATTCACGCGCCGAAATTGACGTTCCTAGGGTTTATCCCGCGTTCCGGATACAATGAAACAGGTTTCGGAAGCTAATTCCGTCATCTGCGCGAGTTATGGCAATAAACGTTCAATTTAAATTAAACCGATTTAAACGATTTTCTAAGCGTTTTAGCCTGCACCGGACAAACGGTAAATCCAATCGACTTGAAATTCGAAACCATACAATAATATCACATTACGGATCCGATGAAACTGGTTTCGTCGAAATCCGAGAATTTTTGAAAAATGGCTATTTTAACTCGCCAAATTAATATTAAAACAATTCGATGCGTTTCGAGCTGCCACGATCAAACGACAACTCCGATTGCTACGAAAATTGAAATCCGGTAATAACTAACTATTACGGATCCAATGGAACTAGTTTCGTCCAATTCTGAGACAATTCAAAAATTGACTATTTTCACTAGTCGATTAAATATTAAAATATTCAATTTTCACAAATTTACTTTTAATTCGATTTTAAAAGTTCCAAAATATCATTCTAACTTCAATATGATAAAATAAAATTTTACAAATCATTTTTAATCATATTTAACTCAATTTTCAATTATTTCCATAATTTAACATATTAAATTATTGATTTAATTATTCAATTAAATCTAATTATTCGAAATAAAATTTGTTCGACTTATAAATTTCACTTATTAATATTTAAAATTAATTAAATATTCGAATTTTAATTAATAAAAAATCCTGGGTCGTTACAAATCACATTATGAAATCAAATCATGAAATTAAAACCATCGATTTTTCTGTTATAAATAGATCTCTGTAGCATCCTATTTTCTAAAAAAATTCTAAATATTTCTTCTTGAAACTATTTTTAAAAATGAAATTATAATGTTACAAATATTTTCTTTTTAAAGATCAAAGCTTGAATTCGTCTGTATAAACAGATATGAAATTTTTATGTGTTATTCATGAGCTTGTGAACACAACAACGACAAGCATGCATACACACAGCCATGTATAGAAATATATAATGTAATTCAACTATAATTCAGTTAAAATCATCCATGCGAACCACACTTACAAACTTGCTTTACAAATTTAACACATGCATTACAATATTCAACCACTTTATGCTTTTTAAAAATTTGTTTGCTCACTTGATTTTTGAAAGAACAAAGAAACCAGAGAACACGTTCTTGATCTGGAACTTGTTTGATGAGATGAATTTGATTTTGATCTGAAGCTTATTCGTTGATTTGCTTGTTGAGTTGAATCATAAAATTTGCTACTTGCTTGAACTCAGGTCGAATTTGAAGCAGCTGAAGCTGTTTAGTTTTTATTTTTCTTTCTCTTCTCGGGTTTTTTTATTCATTTTTAGTTTTGAAGATGAGAAAAGTGGTTTTGAAAAAAAAATGAATTAAACTGAAACCAGCCTCTTCTTAACATGTTATTATATTTTAATAAAAAGAGGAAACAATTTTTGCCACTTGTTAATCTCAAATCATATAAAACTTACACATGTAATAATATCAAATGTCAAAAACAAGTATTATATAATTTCTTATGTATTTATTAATTTATGTTTTATGTTTTTTTAAGGGTTTATATATATACAAATTATACTTAGTTCATGAGATATATAGAAAAATTATTTTAAACCTTTATATGTATATATTTATAAACCATTTTAGTTTAAGTAATTTTTTAAAGAAAGCATAATAAACCCCTTTTATTAAATATTTTTCTTATGTTTTAAATGTTTGTGAATTATGTTTTAAACTTTTATATACATTTACAAATCATATTTAGATCAAGCAAATTTAAAAAGAAAGTAAAACAAACCTTTTATTAATCTTGTTTAAATTTTAAACTTAAGCTAACATACTTTTTAATAAATAAGTATTAAATTTTGAAACTATAGAATTAACTTTAAATAGCTTTGAAAAGCTATTGTATTGAATTTAAAACATAACTTCCAAATCACAATATATACATACATATATATATTATAAATTTGAAAACATATTTTTATTAAATTCCAACCAAAAACTTCCTATTCATAATGTGTATATATACACACATTATAATTAAAAACAAACATTTTTATTAGCTTTGAAAAGATAAGTTTTGCCAAATTAAACGATTATAAAAGAAAATTACCAAATCAATATTGCCAAATTTTAAATTTTTATTTTAGGAGATTATCAAATTATTATTTCTAATTCAAATTATTATAAATGAAGATTATCAAATTGTTATTGCCAAAATTCCGGGTCATCACATTCCTTCCCCCTTAAAAGAATTTCATCCCTGAAATTTAAAAGCAAAGATAATTTAACAATCCGGCAAAACTTTTATTCAAACAACAAAGCATACATCAACCATGCACTAACAACCATAGCAACTAATTTATTCAAACAAACAAATCTAACTATCCTGACACAATTCAAGATAGGTCTTCCTAATACTATCTAGAGTTTCCCAGGTACAATCACTGGGATCCTCGCTCTACTGAATCTAAACTGGCTACACCACCAAGCTCATGAGCTCCTTCTCATCTTGATCTACAATCTGAACAGGATGTTCTGACCATAGTCAAATCTAGCTCAACTTCCAAATCCTTCTGAACTACTGGTTCTACAACCAGAGATGCACGCACTTCCTTAGATGAGGTACGTTAAATACATTATGAATCCCAGCCATTCGAACTGGCAATTCAATCCTGTAGCCCAAAGTACCAATCCTATGATCGGAGAAAACTTAATAAAAACCAAATCTCTAACTTCAAATTCATTCGTCTCTTATCCGCATAACTCTCCTGACGATCCTGGGCTGCCTTTATCCTTTCTTGATCAGCTTAACCTACACAGATGCCTTTCGAAACAAATCTAGACCAAGAATAAGATGATCTCCGGATTCTACTCAACAAGATGGTCCGCTCAAGATCTACTGAAAATCCAGAACACAACCTCAACTTCACAAGCATCGGTAGACTTAGGACTTACTTCCCTTATCCGGAATAGCCAGAACAGGTACACTAGACAACCTAGCCTTCAGATCCCGAATGAACTTCCTATAGAAACCCTCTAATCCAAGGAAACTGCGTTCCGAGGAGTCTGAGGTTGCTTTCACTCTAGAACAGTTGTTATCTTGCTTCCGCTGTGCAACTCTGATTTGAAGTAGATGAGAATGCCGTCAATGAACACGAGCACATACTTGATCAATAAATCCCAGAAAACACGGTTCAACAGATCCATAATATAAGCTGGAGTGTTGGTTAACCCAAATGACATAACCAACCACTCAAGGAACAGTTGAGTCCTCTAAATGCAGTTAAGGGTACTGTCTTCAGCTACCCTTAGCTGGAGAAAATCCAAAACTAGTTCCAAAAGAGAAAACATAGAAGCTCCAAGAAGATGATCTAAAAAGATCACCAATACAAGGCAAGGGATACTTATTCCTAATGGTCACCTTATCCAACTCCCGATACGGCAAACCTTTGACTTCTTCGAAAACATCCGAAAATATCTGACAACTTAGATAGCTTCTACCTCCTCTTGAGATTCCTCAATCCCAAGCAATACTCAGATAATTTCCTGAACTAATCATAAGTCACTTTTGCGATCTTATCCAATTCAGTTTCCAAAGATACTGTTCTCTCTTCACAAATCAGAACAGCTTAAAGCTTATCTAACCAATCCATCGAAGAAATGGGTCCACTCTGCTGCTTCTGAATTCGACCTCTTGGGCATTGCTTAGCCAAAAGATCTTACTGCTGGCACACATAACACTCCGAACTGCGATGTTGCCTCCTGGGTTTCCTCTTACCCTGCTTCTTCCAATTTGGATTGAAATTCCTTTCGTTCTGGTTAAAAGAATTCCCATTTGGTGCTGACACTGATGCCACGGGACTTCTAATCCATAAGCTCTTTGAACCTCAAAACCTATCAACCCACAGAGAGCCTTTGAGATGGGAAGACATCTTTTGAAGAAACTCAGGCCTCAAACCAGGCACAAACATCTCGCACTTCTTCAGGGTAGTGTCAATAAGACTAGGTCCGTAGCAAGACAGCTTGGTGAACTTAGTCTCTTATTCTGATACAGACAAACTCCCTTGCTAGAGATCCAGAAAATTCCTATACAGCCGAGACTTCCCTGCGGTGGGTATGAACTGTTCCTCAAATACTTCCTGAAGTTGCCAAGGTGCCATCACTCTCTTCTGCTTATTCGACAGATCCAAACTCTTGAAAATCCGCTCACACGAGCTCAACCAAGCTCGTACTTCAATGATGGACTCCTTACCTTTTAAAAAACTACCCTCCGAGATTGGTGAAATCCTTACTCAATGCTGCAAAGCTCACTTGAGGCGGTATTGGTTTACAGCCTCAGCAGATATTCTTCCAACCTCATCATTCAGGCTTCTTCCATTGGTAGTCATGCTACACACAGTACTGCCCCTCCTACTTCTAGAACTCATATTGTAAAACCCAAACAGGTAACCCAACAAATCAAGTAGGTATATATATATATTACAAGTATGCTCCCTCAAGATAGATATCACTCCAAAGCCTAGGTATTATCTCAAACTAGAGCTCTAATACCAGCTGTGACGACCCGTCTTTCATTCCACAGAAAGACGCATCATCAATAAGAAAGAAAGGGATAGAAAAGAGAAAAGATAGGAAAGAAAGAACTAAACAATATCAGAATCTTACAACGGAAACGAATAAATCATATAGTTATTACATAATATACAACATCTATCAGAGTTACACAGCATATACATCACATATTAGACAGTCTTGAAGACCTGTCCATCATGCAACTCAGAATCCATTACAATTCATCAACACAGCGGAAACACTACATATCTACATACGCTGAAGCCTCCTGCTCCAAGTCTCCTCCAAAATTCGTCATAGCTAACCTGAATCCCTTGGCTACTCGTAGAAATTTGAGTACCCAAGAGTCTAAGAAAACAGAAAATAAACTATGGGTCAGACGTGGGTCTGGTGTGAGTAAATGGGATAAAGTTGTTTAACTTTGAAAATCATTTGAAAACAAAGGGTATCTCGTAAGACCACGCCACAAATAAACATGTTGGGTTTTTACCTTACGATAACCAAACATTTGATAGGAAATCCAGTGATATTATAATAGTGCATAGGGTTTTCAAGTAAAATAGAAAATAATTGGAATGCTTACATCTCACGTTCTAACATAGTTAGGCACAATCAAAATGTACGGAACTTATTGGAGACTGGCATACTGCCCGTCTAAGTACCTGGTCTAGATCAGAGTACCGAGGATCCACCCTGATCTCTTGCAACACAAGACCGGTACTACCCCTTACTGGATAATCTCGAATAAGACAACCTTGCAGTTGTCACGACCAACCGCCCACTAAGCCGAATAAAAGGGACCTTTAGACAGGGGAAAATCTTATCCTACTTGGATGTTACCCACTTAGCCTTGCTGCACCTCCCATATTTTAGCCATTTCCGATTGATGAGGTTTGAGGCTACGGTTACCTTTTTAGAACACATAACTTGGAATGCTCGTCATTCTCAAATGACGATGGTCTGAAAGCATTCATCCATACAAGTCCGTTCCGAGTTCGAACGAAACCGAAGGCACTATCTCGCTACACTCATTTTGGAATCGCCCTCAGAGTTAACGACAATAGCCCTTGCACTCTGAATCCTTATCTCGAAACTGAAAGCACTATCTCCGTTACACTTGTTTTGGAATCATCCTCAGAGTTAAAGACAAATAGCGCATACACTTCGAGTCTTCATCTTGAACTTCACTTGGGATTTCACGACCTATCATTTAATTTGGATCGATGTGGTTTTAGGATATCCAATTTGGAAATCTGATGCCGGTCTCATTGAAATCCAAAATGCCGTCTTTTAAGGCCAAGTTGTTCTAGATTAAAACAATTTAATTTATATTTAGAATAACATATGCACATAGATAGAATAATTCACATTATCACAGATAGATAATCCATTTTATCACAATTCAACCAAAGTATCTCATGTCATAGAGCAGCACATATCACATATCAGAGATATCAAATAATCCAAGGCATTCTATATCATTCAATCATCCATAAGCAAGATTTATTAGTCACACTATTTCCAATTAATTTAAATAAATTAAATTAATTACTTCAATCACTTTAAAATCCTGCTTACTTACATTAATTAATTACAAACCAATTAATTAATCATCATTTAATTAATTAATCCTTTAGTTAATTATCTCAATTAATTACTACCTTAAATAATTATTCTTTAATTACATTTAGTAACTAGCCTTTAATTAATTACACAAATTAATTATCCTTTAAACCTTCACGTTAATTAACCTTTAATTACTCTCATTAATTAATTAACTATAATTAATTACATTGATCCTTAATTAATTACATTAATTAATTATTCTATAATCACTTACAATGATTAATCATCTTTTAATTAATCACATTCATTAAACGAACTAACCCTTTAATTAATTACCTTAAATAATCAGTTCTTTAATAAACTACACTAAGTAATTAATCCTTAATTACTCCTATTAAGTAATTTCCCTTTAATTAAATAATTTTCCTTTAATTAATTACATTCAGTAATTATCCATTAATTACTTACACTAAGTAATTATACTTTATTAATTACATTTATTAATTATATTTAATTAGTTACATTAAGTAATTACACTTAATTAATTTCATTAAGAGATAATCCTTAATTAATTAAACCGGTTAATTTTCTTAAATTAATTACATTAATTAATTATCCCTTAATCACTAGATAATGATCCTTAAGTTAATTACATTCATTAACTATCCATTTATTACCTTCATTAAGTAGTTAATCCTTTGATTATTAACATAAATTAATTAACCCTTACTAATTCATTAAGTGATTAACCTTTAATTAATTTCACTACTTAATTATCTTTAATTAATCAAAACCCTAATTAATTAAAGATAATTTCTTTATCATAATTAATTACTAATTTAAATCTTATTTAATTTAAATGCTTGAAATTAATTTATACAAAAATCATTTGAGATCTTCTTGATTAATTAAGGATTAATACTTACCTTAATCACTTCTTAATTACATCATTGAACTCATTTGAAAACCATATAGGGTATAAGCTAATATATTTACCTTTAAACAAACAATTTTAAACATTTATTTTAACATTTTAAATCTTTTAAAAACTTGTTTAAAACTTGTTTAAAACATTTGCTTGGAAAACTTAATAAACACTTTACTTGGAAAACTTGTTGAAACTTCTCTTTGAAAACTTAATTACTTTAATAACTTTAAAAACTCGTTTATATTTTCTTGTTTGAAAACTTCGGACTTGTACATTTATTTGTTTTCAAAACATGTTAACAAAATTTCTTATTTTTTCAACCTGATATGATTTCCTTTAGCTTTTATAAAACTTGTATATTTTCTTTGTTTATAAGCAAGAAACAATCAAAAGAAATAAAACCCGAGCCATATGAACAAAAACTCGAACACATTCCCGAGCTACTCACGCTCTCTCCTTCCTTCGAGCAAACACGCAAAATACTTCGACACAAAATACTATCTACTCTGAGCCTAACCCGAGAATCACTCTTCTTCCCAAAAGTCTTCAACAAACCTAGACACACTAGATAACTTGTGCACGTGCACATGCAACTGTCGTTGCTCCAACCCTTGCCGCGACCCACGACAAGTCGACGTCGACCTCGCCTACCCACTTGACCATCCAAATTGACGATCTCGCCTGCAAATCAAAATCGAACTAGTCGATCAATACCTGGAACCAACTCAATCGACAAAACTCCACCCCGACGACGAACCCGACCACCAGAACTCATGCCGCCACGCCCAGAGTAGCATCACGTCACTACGCTACGATCCCAAGATCGAGTCCGATTTAACCTCGATGTTGCAAATGTTTGGACTATCTCCTCGACCACAACCAGACTTCGAGCTCTAGTTCGACGTCGCCTGACCTCCACGTCGATCTAAAAATCAAGCGATCATTTTTCCATTGATCATCATCACGCCAACTTCCACCAGGAACGATCAGGACTCACCAATCTTCGCCGATCAACAGGAATTGACAAGAATGCATTTCATGTTCATCTCGAGATATTTCACCATTTACTTACATAAAAATCATGATTTCTTACCTAAATTCGTAACTTGCCAATATGAATCACATTATGAAATCAGATCATGAAATTAAAACCATCAATTTTTCTGTTATAAATAGATTTCTCTGTAACATCCTATTTTCTAAAAAAATTCTAAATATTTCTTCTTGGAACTATTTTTAAAAATGAAATTATAATGTTACAAACATTTTCTTTTTAAAGATCAAAACTTGAATTTGTCTGTATAGACAGATATGAAATTTTTAGTTGTTATTCATGAGCCTGTGAACACAACAGTGACAATCATACATACACACAGCCATGTGTACAAATATATAATGTAATTCAACTATAATTCAGTTAAAATCATCCATGCAAACCATACTTACAACCTTACTTTAAAGATTTAACAAATGCATTACAATATTCAAGCAGTTTAAGCTTTTTAAAAATTTGTTTACTCACTTGATTTTTGAAAGAACAGAGAAACCATAGAACAGGTTCTTGATCTGGAACTTATTTGATGAGATGAATTTGATTTGATCTGAAGCTTATTTGTTGATTTTCTTGTTGAGTTGAATCATAGGATTTGCTACTTGCTTGAACTCAGGTTGAATTTGAAGCAGCTGACGTTGTTTAGTTTTTATTTTTCTTTCTCTTCTCAGGTTTCTTTATTTTTAGTTTTGAAGACGAGAAAAGAGGTTTTGAACAAAAATGAATTGGACTAAAACCAGCCTCTTCTTAACATGTTATTATATTTTAATAAAAAGAGGAAACAATTTTTGCCACTTGTTGATCTCAAATCATACAAAACTAACACATGTAGTAATATCTTACAAATGTCAAAAAAAAGTATTATATAATTTCTTATGTATTTATTAATTTATGTTTTATGTTTTTTTAAGGGTTTGTATATATAAAAATTGTACTTAGTTCATGAGATATATAGAAAGAATATTTTAAACCTTTATATATATATATATATATTTATAAACCATTTTAATTTAAGTAATTTTTAAAAGAAAGCATAATAAACCCTTTTTGTTAAATATTTTTCTTATGTTTTATATGTTTTAGATGTTTGTCAATTATGTTTTAAACTTTTATATACATTTACAAATCATACTTAGATCAAGCAAATTTGAAAAGAAAGTAAAACAAACCTTTTATTAATATTATTTAAATTTTAAAATTAAGCTAAAATACTTTTTAATAAATAAGTATTAAATTTTGAAAATATAGAATTGTCTTTAGATAGCTTTGAAAAACTATTGTATTGAATTTAAAACATAACGTCCAAATCACAATATATATATATATATATTATAAATTTGAAAACATATTATTATTAAATCCTAACCAAAAACTTCCTATTCACAATGTGTATATATATACATTATAATTAAAAAACATTTTTATTAGCTTTGAAAGGATAAATTTTGCCAAATTAAATAATTATAAAAGAAAATTATCAAATCAATATTGCCAAATTTTAAATTATTATTTTAGGAGATTATCATATTATTATTGCCAATTCAAATTATTAGAAATGAAGATTATCAAATTGCTATTGCCAAAATCCAGGGTCATCACAAATTCCCTTGAAAAACACGTCAGCAATCCAATCACGTAAAATAAGTCGGATGGATAAAAGCCATGTGGCGAAATCAACGGGCTGAGGTGCAATAACTAGAAAGCAGACCCAGCGATCCGAGTGAAATCTACCATTATAAGTAGGAAAAACACTATAGATCAAAGGGACTTCTCTTCTAACATTTTTCTCTCTTTTCAAAAACTTTTAAGGTTCTTTTGTACTAGAGGGCGTGTAATTGTATACCGAATCAAATAAAAGAGGAAAAAAGAGATCTTTCCCCATAGACACGGGATTCCTTAAAATCCGAGCCATGTAAATCATGTTTCCTTTTACTGTTTACATTATTAACTTAATACTCATGTTTTGTCATATTTGAATAATATGGTGGCTTAGATCTGACACTTTAACAAGCGGTTGGAGTGCAGCTACATGATTGTCTAAGCATTCAACATCATAATCTTTACTTAATGGCAAAATTAAGCTTACTTAATTTTGTTAATTCTAAATTAGCAAGGTAGTTAACAAACAAACAACTTAGCACTAGTTCGAGGAGTTGAAGGACGAAAAATTCCCTGATTTGGCGCTAGAAGGAGAGCTCGAACCTCTTTTTCATTGTCCTTTCCAATTACATCTAGTAAGGCGGTACGTCTCGAACTATGATTCCTGCAGATTCCTCTGTTCCCTAATCTAGGAAGCTTTGCTTATGGCAGTAAAGGCTATCTCTAAACCACTCATAATCTCAAAAATCCAGGATGAGGCAGGAGCTACAATTGAGGCCACTATAGATTCCACCTTGGCAGCATGCCAATCCTTCTTAGAACAAATGACCGGCATAAGGAAGGATTAGAAAAGGTCGTATCCCAATATGCTATTCACAAGCCACATTCACCTCATCACTCCATAGCTCACCACCATCGTTTTACAGTTGCATGGAATGTTCAGCAGGGGAATGATAACGACACTCCTATTAATGGGAACGGTGATGCTAGACTAAAAGTTGATACTAGACTTAAAGGCAAAATCTAGGCTGATCCTGAGATTAAAACCGAGCCCGCCAACATAAACCTTTGGCTATTGGAAAAGTAGGCTCGATCCGTCAGAAGCGATGAGGACACTATGTCAGATGGTAATTCATCTCAACTCAACTCGAAGGAATACAAGATCCAGCAACTCAAATCCCAGGTAGAATAATTAGCAAAAATCTGTTGGCAAAATACCGAGGAAAGAATAGAAGAAGGAATTTGTGTCCCTCTCTCTAAAATGATCATCAAAGTTGATTTTCTAGACAATTTTAAAGCCCCGACAATTGACAAGTTCGACGGGACTACCAATCCTTAAGACCACTTGAGCACTTTTGAGTATTTTAAGGATATCCTAAAGGATGAAAGGATGGCCTGATGCAAATTGTTCCCTGTCTACTTATTCAGAGCAGCATCACGTTGGTTTCGATGATGCAGACTAGGAGAGATCAGATCTTGGAGGCAGTTGTCCATTGATTTCCTAAACAATTCAACGTAGGAAGAAAAGCCTCATTAATGTTCATACTATATCCCGTGTGAAAGAAGAAGAGAACGAGAGCTTGCATAGTTTCATCAAGCTCCTTAAGACAGAGGCTCTTCAGATAGAGGTGATCATCGAGGAGGCATTATTAATGGCGGCTTATGTCAGAGTAAGGCGAGGAAATGCTATGTGGGATAAAAATAGCAAGAAGTCTTATCGAAGTATGAAGGCTTTCTATAAGAGACCAGCTGGCTGCATCAAAATGGAGTAAGCTAGATCCGCATCATAGTTCCAGGGAATCTCTGCTCCCAGCTATGACCGAAAAAGGAAGGCAGATGGATATCGCCCACCGGCAAAGAGACAAAAGGAGTTGAACCTCACAACAGGAATTCACCTAATTAACTCCCTTAGATAAATATTTGAAATGACCAAAGATCAACTAGCATATGACATGCCGAATAAAGGGAAGAAACCTAAGTGGAACAAAGGTGGAGCGTACTATAGATTCCATAGAGAAAATAGCCATCACACCAATAATTGCAGACTCCTGAAGAAGGAGATATAAAGACTAATTGAGAAAGGTTATTTGAGTAGTTTCCAAAAGGAGCACGGAGAGAACAGAACCAATAATCTAATTCCCAACCCAAACGAATATCAAGCTGGACATCCATCAAATCTGATAGCTTCAATTCATAGGGGACCAACATTACTAGGGTAAGTAAGAAGGCACGTGTAAAGGCCAAAACCCAGAGGACACTTTTCCATGTCAAACAACAACCTACCCCTGGGATAACCTTCACAACAGCAGACGCAGTAAGGATTGTATTCCATACCAGGACCCACTCATCATCACAGTACGTATACCAAATTGTACCATGAAAAAGGTCTTTATTGATATCATTTTCAGATCTGCTTTTGATCAGATGAAGTTATCATTCGAGATCTTGAAGCCCAACCCTGAACCAATCATTGGCTTCAATAACTCTATGATTTTCTTGTGGACTTAATATGTCTGCTAGTCACAGCTAGAAAATCCCCATTAAACAAGTCATTCTATGTGAGTTTCTTAATCATAGATCAGCCTTCACCCTACAATGTCTTTATGGGAAAACCTACTCTGGTTGATATAGGGGCGATCATTTTACAAAATGACTTACTCATGAAATTTAGTACCCCATGAGGATAGGACTATTAGAGGAGAACATTTGTTAGCTGGGGAATTATATCATGTAACTCCTAACTCTAGCAATAAAAGTTTTTTGAAATATCTTGTTTTTTCTTCTAATAATAGCAATAGTACAACTGAGGTTAAACATAAGCATAAAATAGTGGTAGTATCAAACACACAAGCTGACACCACAACGAGCAGCGCTGTACCTCTAAAACCCAACAGAAGGGAAAAGAGAACGTATATGCACATGATTGGCACTGATGATTATAATTCAGTTTATGCGCAGTATTTCTCTAAAGAAGCACAGAGGCAGGCATCATTAGTAAACTCACCCACGGAAGTAGAACCGGAAAGCGAAATAGATCCCAGATTAGGAGCAACTGAAAAGGAATTTAAACCAGTAGATAATACTAAGGGCATACAAATAAATCTATAAGATCCCACAAAGGTGCAAAAAATAAGAATGCACCTTAGTATGGAAGCCCGAAATGAGCTAATAAACTTCCTAAAATGATAAGTAGATGTGTTTTCTTGGACCCTTTCAGATGTGGTGGGAATAGAACCGGCCATCATTTATCATGCACTATAGCTAAACGCACGCCTAGTCAGACATAGGCCCATAAACAGATACTTTCGAATATGGATAATTCCATATCCATATCTGAAATCATTTTCAAATATCAGATATCCTTACCCGTAGATGCATATGGATATCAGATATTCTTTGACCAGTTCACAACCAATAAATTTAAGAAATTAAATAGAAATTTTTGATTTATAAAAAATCAATTTTTGTACTAAATATATGAAAAATAATAAATACACCAAGAAAATTTATTTTAAGTAGTAAAAATTGATTTTTATATACATTTTAATTTTTTTACCTAGATAAAATAGTAAACGTCAATCATTTTATGCACTAAAATATATAAAAATAACTATAATCTTATTAAAAACCGGACAGATAAGTATTGGATATATATATGGCCATACCCATATTCATATCCATTTTTCGGATATCGGATAATTTTTCATATTTCGAATACAGATACAGACGGATCATAGATTTTTTTGTATACTCATTGGCAGCCCTAGTCAGATAGAAATGCACAACTCTAGACCAAAAGAGATGTAATGCTCTGTGTTCATCGACGAAAATTCTATCGGTTTAGAAAACCGCCGAACGAATTTTGAAATTAAAATTACCGCAAGCGCACGGTGTACGAATGTAGCACGTGGCGAATACGGGTCGATCCACAGGGAATTGATGATTTTAAAATTTTGTTCAATCAAATTATACTGAAGTCGAGAGTGAATAGCTAGAAATGTAAGAAACTAACAAAAACTAGCAAAAGAAAATGATAAAAATATGAGAGTTAAAAGAACAATTTAGAGATAAATCCACTCTCTAGATCATATAAATCAACAAAATGAAGTTATGATCTCTCTTTTCTTATCATTAGTGAATTAGTTGATGTGCTTATCATAAGTATGGTATATTTGTGCTATTAATTAGCTCAATATAAACCATCAAACTATAACACAACCACTAATACACATATAACTCTCATGACATATGACAACAAAGTTGAAATAAAAATCTATTTTAATCATAGCCTATTAACTATTGTTTAGAAATATAGGCTATCAAATTTCAATTTCAACATTCACTTCTTTGTCATAATCATATTTAGATGAAGAGGCAATTTGTGTTATGTTTGTTTAAGCATAGCCTATTTGTTATGAACAACATAGACTATCAAATTCAAAGCTAAACAACATCATTAAACCACTTCAAGTATTTCCATTAAAGCACAAAAAGAGAGCTAAACATCAAAATGTTGCATCTACATACTAGAGAGCTTCATTACCCCTAAATTGTAGGGATTAAGCTCTCATATTTGTTATCAAATCAACAAATGTAGAAAGCAACATGAAATCAAAAAGAAAGGAAAATGAAAGCTAATGGAAAAGACAACTATTCTAATTGCATAAAGGAAAATCTATACTACTTGCATAAAAGGAAATGAACATGTAATAAAAAAGAAACAATAATTAACATTGCATAAAAGAAAAGAATTACATAAGAGAAGAAATGGCTAAGTAGCCATGAAAAGAAAGAGAGATTTGATTTATTTTCTAAACTAAAACTAATTAACTAAGAGGAAGATGGCTACATGAAACATAAGGGTATTTATACAAGTTAGAAACCCTAATGCATATTTTTGGGGAGTACCCAAAATGCCCTTGGAGAAAGTGTGGTGGCCAAGTTACCATTAGCATGCCATAATCTCCATTTAAGTGTACATGAAGCCATTAATTCCATAAGCATGTGCATTGGCCTTTAATTTGTACATTAAGGTGGTTGGTAGGTGGGGTCCTCCATGTTCTTCACTTTGAATTATTTACATCTTCATTCTTTTGTTTCTTCTTTGTGCATGCATATTCCTTCATGAAACCACTTCTATTTGAGACCAAATTCCTATAAAAATATATATAAATTTCCAATTAATTTTTTCTCAAAGAAATATATGCACACAAATGACCGTTTTGTCCTTGGATGAAGATGAATATGTGGTAATTTGGAATTAATATGAATTTTGGTTAAAACAAGTTAAAATACCCAATATGATCATTTATTTAATTTAAATAGAATAAATATGGTGGTAAAAATATGCACATTTACATGCACATCACTCTGCATGAAGAAGTTAATAAATTAAAGTAGAATGGGTTCATCGGGGAAGTATACTATCCCAAGTGGATCGCCAACCCGGTATTGGTAAAAATGCCCAATGGGAAGTGGAGAACTTACATAGACTTCACCGATCTTAACAAGGCCTGCCCAAAGGATAGTTTCCCCTACCAAGAATCGATAACTTGGTAGATGAAACCAGTGGACATAAGCTATTATCGTTCATGGATGCCTACTCAATGTATAATCAGATAGCTATGTTTGAACCACATTAGGAACACAATAACTTTGTAATAGGAAAAGGGTTGTACTGCTACAAAATCATGTCGTTTGGCCTTAAGAATGCAAATGTTACCTATTAGAGGTTAGTCAACGCTATGTTTGCTGAACAGATCGGAAAGAATGTGGAGGTGTACATGGATGATATGTTAGTTTGGTCAAAATTAGACCTAAATTACGTCAAAGACTTAGAATAGACCTTCGTGGTTTTAAGGCGGTACCGCATGAAACTGAATCATCTAAAATGCACTTTTCCTATCCAGTCGAGCAAGTTTCTTGGATATATTGAGCACATGAGAAATAATAGCAAACCCCGAGAAGATCGATGCTACAAGAAAGATGAAAAACCTAGAGAAACCGAGAGTTCCGATGAGCCTAACTGGTAAAACAGAAGCCTATAGTAGATTCATGTCTAAAGATACAGACAAATGCATTCCATTCTTCGACCAAGTAAACAAGGGACGCAATTTTATGTGGATTAAGTACTGCGAAGTAGTGTTCAAGAATCTAAAAGACCATTTTTTTCAACAATCTATATTGTCGAAACCAATAATATGTGAGGATTTTATATCTATTTGGTCGTAACTGATTAGGCTATTGGTGCTGTAGTGGTACGAGAGGATGAAGGGATACAGAGGCCTATCTATTTTACAAGCAAGTAATTGTCAGGGGCAGAGCTGAACTACTTAGTTATCAAAAAGATCGCGTACAATCTGTTTCTTACAACCAAAAAGCTACGGTCCTACTTTCAGGCACATCCCATCAAAATCCTTAAAAATAAACCTCTTAGGAAAATACTGCAAAATCCAAAACATCGGGTCATTTACTAAAGTGGGAAATGGAGCTTAGCCAGTCTGACATAACCTATTGTCCGAGGAAGGCCATCAAAGGTCAGGCACTTGCCAATTTCATTGCACAATGCATGTAACCGACTAAGCCCTAGGTAGAACAAACCACAAGCACCCCACAGTTTGGCACCTGCTCGTGGATGGAGTGTCAAATGAAAAGGGAGTGAGAATTGGGTACGTATTGATCACTCTAGATAGGAAAATGTTATAGGGGGCAGTGCAGCTCGGTTTCAGTGCAACCAACAATGTAGAAGAGTATGAAGCTCTCATATCAAGCCTGCAGATGGCCCAGGTAATGAAGATAATGCATATCAAAGGTTACAGTGATGCGTACTTAATTTTCAATCAAGTGTAGAGCAATTATTAAGCGAAGAACCCACCTTAGCTAAATACGTAAAGTTGTCCAATAAATTGCTAGAATAATTCGAACATGCCAAGAGAGAGAAAATCCCTTGTAAAAGCAACTCATCTGCTGACTCTTTACCAAAATTGGCCAGTACTAAAATGGCCCATGAAATAAGGTAGTGCCAATCAGGTAACAAGTAGAGCCAAGCATAACCAAGTCAAATCAACTATTGTTTCTTACCCGAGCCCAACGGACCACCATTCAAGGTGCACAGAATCAAGGAACAGTGGAAAATCATGACTACCTCGCTGCAGTATCCTCATTTCAACCAGCTGAAGAGAATAACTGGATGACTCCAATCAAACGATATCTCTTGAGTGGGGTCTTGCTCCTAAATAGAAATGAGGCTCAAAAAATAAGATATCAAGCCCTGTATTGCTCCTTTGATGGCACATTATATAAGAGAGTATATTCAACTCCTTATCTTAGGTGCATTTCTAAGGAAGATGGGGTACGGGTCATGAGGGAAGTACATGAAGGACAATGCGGCGATCGCTTTAGGGGAAACAAAAGGTGAAAAAGGTGCCCAGGCATGGCTACTATCGACCAATTGCACTTTAAGATGCGAAGGAATTTGTAAGAAAATGCAATAGATATCAGCGATTCGCCAGTATTCCCAGACTGTCATCCTGTGAACTCATCCTACTTGCAAGCCTATGGTTGTTTGACATATAGGGAATTGATTTGATAGGGCCTCTTCCAATGTTGAAGGGTGGAGCCAAATATGCTATAGTGGCTATAGATTACTTCACCAAATAGGTAGAGGCGGAACCTCTAGCCATAATTACTGCAAAGAAGATAGTTACACTTGTAGTGAATAGTATAATCACCAGATATAGGATACCTTAGAAATTCATTTCCGACAATGGTACCTAGTTTGAAAGTAAGGAATTCACGGAACTTTGCAAGAAGTATGGCATAATAAAAAGTTTTTCCTCAGTCGCTCACCCACAAACAAATGGATAGGTTGAAGCTGCAAATAAGGCCATCAAAAAATTGCTCAAGAAACGATTACAGAAGGCCAAAGGAAGGTGGGCAGAAGAATTATCCTTAGTGCTATGGAATTATCGAACGTCAACCAGACCCCTAACAGGTCATACACATTTCTCACTAACATTTGGATACGAGGCCATGTTACCCGTTGAAGTAGAAACCCCATCACATAGAAGGATGTCATACACCACGGAAAAGAAAATGAAACTAGGATGAAGTGGCAGTAGTAGAGGCAATATATTGACACTCAAGGATAGAAATTTTTGCAAGGCGGATTTGGTGCTATAGCGTAATGAACAATACGAAAGATCCTGCCGATAGAGCATTAGGACCAAACTGGGAAGGTCCACTAGTCCTTGTAGAAGTTTTGGCAAACAGAGCATACCGATTGTCCAGACCCAATGGTAACCTGGTCCCAAGAACAAGGAATTCAGAGCATCTCAAACCTCATTTTTTGTAACGTCGCTTACATGATGTAGATTGTAGTATTGCAAAGAAGTAACAATATCATAAACTGGATTAGGTACATTATGTATCCCAAACCAATATAAAAATATTTGTATTTCCCTTAACAAAACCTAAATGCATCGTCACATGTCATCGCCAGTAGTCTCTAACTCAGCAAAACGCTTGTTCAGTAGGTGAAAACGGTAATCTCAATACTGAGAATGGTGATCCTGGCCCTATACACTTGGACTTGCATCAACGCGAGTCTGGCTCTTTAGCCAAAATATTTCACTAGACAAGATGACAAATTTCCTTCTCTTGTATAACTTTTCTATGATGAAAAATCATAAAGACTAGTCGTAGGGATATTAGACTGCTTAAACCAGTATAAAAAAAACTTATGTCAGTTATTCCAACATACCACACTAGACGTACAGATATTATACTGCCCAAACCAGTTCAAAAAGAACATGTGATCGTAGGTTGTATCACACACGACTTCGTAGTCGAATCTACTCCCACAATGAGAATAACCATGCCCAGAGCATGATGATTCACTCTTCCTGCCCACTGCCATTGTTCCAAAGGTATGATTTCACCTAAGAACAATAGCGATAATCTTTGCAATGAGAATGGTGATGTTGCATAAGATTCGGCTCAGCATACGCATGACATTTCGCCCCGGTATAAAGGTTAGGTCATACCAAGCTCGTAGCCAAGGACATTTTTGCCCCAGAACCCGTGGTAGGTCAAAATAGGCGCTTCTTACCAGAAAGGGGTAGGTTTGATATTCGGCCATGTATATGGCTAAGGACATTTTGCCCCATAATAGAGGATAGGTCAAAACAGATGTTTTGGCCCAGTACAGGGGTAGATTTAATATTCGGCAGAACTTATGGTCAAGGACATTTCGCTCCCGAAACAAGGGGAAGGCCACAATAGGTTAGAGCATAAATAGCAAGCGTCTAAAAGGAAAGTCAGAGATATAGGCCAGGTGTTTACGATGACAAATCCACCATGACCTAGGATCGCGGCAGACTTGGGGGGCCATGTGTTACACCCGTTCTTACAAGAAGCCACGGCATAAAGAAATAGATGTACACGTAGGAAGACAAAGCAGATGCATCGTCCATTTCAAAAATAAAAGACCAGACTTAAATACAAAATCTAGGAGTAGGTCTGCATAAGCATACACCGGGGGCAACCAAGGCAGTGTTATACAAAGCCTAAAGCGGTCCACTAGGTGCTGTATACAAGGTCACCTAAAATATGCTTCGACGCTGGCTTAATCCTATAGGCAAACAACAAAGCTTTCAGCACAGAATAAAACGAGCTACTCCGTTTTGACCCGACATGGTGACAAATCATGCAAAGAATGCAAAGACACCAGTAGAGCAATATAATCTAAACACCAGGCGATGTCCGCATCTACCTCTCTCCACAAACTTCACCCTACAGCAGCGTATACTGCCCATCACAAACAGCAAAGAATGCCAAGCTGAAAACCCGAGAACAAGACAAAAACAAATTGAATGGTCGTGCCATAATTTTAGGACATTCTCGCCTTAATTCAAAATTCTTTCCAAAAACACGTGAGTGATCCAGTCGCATAAAACAAGTAAGATGGATAAAAAAAACACATCGCGAAATTCAAGGATTGAGGTGCAACAACCAGAAAGAAGATCTAGCGATTCGAGTGAAATCTACCACTATAAATAGGAAAAGCACTATAGATGAAAGGGACTTCCCTTCTGACGTTTTTCACTTTTTTAGAAACTTTTAAGGTTCTTTTGTACTAGTCACCATGGAACTCTGTACTGAATTAAATAAAAGAGGAGAAAAGAGAACTTTCCCTATGGAAGTAGGATTCCTTAAAATCCAAACTGCGAAAATCCTGTATCCTTTTACTGTTTACGTTATTAACTCAATGTTCATGTTTTGTCATAGTTGAATAACATGATGGCTTAGATCTGAGATTTTAACAAGTAGTTGAATTACAGCTACAAGATTGTGTAAGTATCAGCATCATAATCCCTAGTTAACACCAAAATTAGGATCACTTAATTTTTCTAATTCCAAATTAGCGAGGTAGCTAACAAACAAACTACTTGGCACCAGTTCAAGGAGTTGAAGGATGAAAAATTCACTCAACATACACAAAATGCTGAAACTGATAGTTCATCAAATGATGATTCAGGTAATGGCGGTGGTGATGGTATTGTTTCTAATAGTCATGGTGTTGGTTCCGCTTTTGGTGATTCTCGGAGACATATCCAAAACTATTCTAGAAGAGATGTAGATGGCTATAGTAGACGAATAAATAGAAATTTAAACGTTGAATATGGAGATCAACGTAATTATGATGACATGTATACTTCTAATAATATCCCTACTTATAGGTATTTTACATCTGACTGTACCGAAGGTTATTCATTTTGTGGCATAAATCAACCATATATCGGCGAGCCATTATAAACCGACATAAGATGAGGACAACGATGGACATAATTTGTATGATGCTCAAAGAAATAATTTTTGGTATTAAATTTTTATGTTGTATGTTTTGTATCTTCTATGCAATTTGAATACTTCAGCATACTTGATTATTAGTTTTGCATATTTATTTGCATATTTACAAAAAAAGGTACCGGAATTTGCAAACTGAAATCAAAGCGAAAATTCTAAAGTGGAACAAAATTAAAAAAATTGATGACCAGAATGGAAACGGAAAACGAAATATCAAACCTTGGTTCATACAAAATGTCACTTAAACTTGAACAAGTGTCTCATACAACTTGTTCGTATTTAACAAGCAATAGATTCATACTTAACAAACTACTCATGCTTCAAACTAATGGATAACTAAACAAATATTAGATGCAACACACTGAGCAAATAAAACTCAAACATCTTAAATAATTACAGTTACTCAAACACACTAAAAAACTCCACTAATAGATTATCTGTTCAATAAGATCATTTTGTAGTCTGTTATATAGTTGTTCGGTACTATACGCCATGTTTGAAGTGATAGGAACATCCAAACTCGTTTTTTGTGCCAATAATGTTTGCTCAAAAAAAATTCCATCCCAAACAAGACTCCAATCATTTTTTTCGATCTTGTTATGTAATAAAAAAGATGGACATTATCAATAATATTTTTCTCATGAGACCCTAGAAGGATTACTCGCAATTGTCAATCCAGATTGCAATGTATTGAAGCTATACGACCTTATTGTGTTTAAGCAAACTTCTTTTGCTTAAGTGAGATATAATCATAGTTATCAAAAGTGCCCCATGACGCAAGGCGTGGTAGTTTTTTTTTTCGACTGCACGGTGCGGTATATATGATGGCACACTTAATGCTGCATATGACACGACATACATGAGAAGACACACTAAATGGCATACACAGTGCAAAGATGCACCATGCAAAAAGGCGCTTTTTTGTTTTCTTTAATTTTTATAAAATATTTCCCCTTTTTCCATGATCTAAAAAATGCATAGAAATCAGTATTCATCATATGGTTGCATGTTTAAATAATTTTTTTTGAATCTAAAGCATGCATATTCTCTTAATTTGTCTTTTAATTGAAGTTAAATATATGCAATTATCAATATAAAAAACTAATTCTTTATATCTAATATTCTTAAAGCAATTTGAAACATCACAACAATCTTGTATACATAAGCTAATATTAATGTTTCATTGTGTTGAATATTTATTCATAAGATAAATCGAAGTTAAATCTTATAAACTTTGTAGTTCAATGCGATCGATGTTGGGGAAAATGCCTTCAGATGATCATTCTAAGGGAATAAAAAAAACCAACGCAGTGTAAAAACAACGAACTGGATCATGATTGTAGCGAGATGGAACGAACAGAGATAAACACCAGAACATATAGTCACAGATAACGCAATGCAAAAAAATAATTAATACCAGTATTTATGGTAGTTCCATTACCGTGAGGATGTGTATGTCCACTTAAGAAGAGGAGATTTTATTAATCACTGAAAGGTTAGAGTTACAAGATTGATTCACTTTTGGAGGCTATACATAAGAAGAATTAACAATACAGATAAAATTCTGCAGAGTTTCAGGTCTCTAGGAAGACTGTCATTGTTGTCCAGTGCTCCATTATTTATAGAGTGAAGATATAAGGAGGCGTAGCTGCTATATAGCAGCCCTGAGATTTAGTTTGGCATCAATCTTATCTGGAATGCATCTGGTCTGGCAAAGCTGTTGGTTCGGTATGCATCTGGTTTGGTTTGGAAAAACGCTGAGCGAAATTTTTGGACCGGCATGCTTTTGGTTCGGCAAATACCTGAACAAAATATTTCATTCGGTATTCGTTCGGTCTTCTTCACCACTTCATCATTCTCACTACCAAATGAAAACATTACTTATCTTCATCGAACCAAATTAGCATCTCCCCCATCAACACCGAACGAGATTTGTTTTCTCTTCACAGAATGAAGCCCTCTTCCCAAAATCAGCACCGAACGCTTCTTCTCTCCGACATCGTCACTTAGTTCTAGGGTTTTAGCTTGCTTCTCCTCCTCCGCGACTTCTTCATTGGCTTCTCGAATTTAGGTATCATTTCTAACAATCTTCACCTTGATACCGAATTCCACACAAGCCTTTCAACTCCATTTATACCTTTATGCTTCAAGCAATTGATACTTACCCAATGAGCTTTGGCAATGCTATCTCCCATTACACTTTGTCAACAAACTCCGACAAGGCCACCATCCGTCAACAAAGTGTTCGAAGAATCCAATCCGTGTAGAATCTATCAATCTCCACCATGAAAAAAAACGTCTCCATGAACCATCTCAACTCTGCCCTCTCCTTCCCCCCACTCGTGCCACCCTGTGGCACCTAGCACTTCATTAAGCGAATAAAGTCTGAGCAATGCTTGAATTTAGTAACAGACAATGACTTGGCAAATGTGTCTGCTGCGTTCTCCTTTTTGTGAACTTTGTGAAGACGAACTAACTTCTCTTCACTCGTCGAGACAAGGAATGACTCTCTCACCTCAATATGCTTCATCCTCGAGCTGAATGCCATATTTTCAGCTAAGTGGATTGCACTTTGGTTGTCACAGTACACATCCACGCCTTCATATACGAAGTCCAAATCACACAACAGCCGCCTCAAATAAAGCGCCTCCTTAGCTGCTTCAACGACAGCTATAAGCTCTGCCTCTATAATAGACAAAGCCACAATCGTCTGCAACCTCGCTCTCCAATCGATCGCTATCCCACCAATGTTGAACACGTATCCGAAGGTTGACTTCCTCTGATCTCTATCACCGGTATAGTTGAAATCACAAAATCCAACCAAGCTGAAATCTCTTCCTCTACCTCCAAAGACAAGTTCATGGTTTGGAGTTCCTCTAAGGCATCCGAAGATACACTTCTCCGCTTCCCAATATATCTTTCCTGGATTCGCTATGAATCTACTCACCAATCCAATAGCCTGTGAAATGTCAGGCCCAGACCATGGCATATATCAAGCTGCCAACTACACTCACATATGAAACCTTCATCATATAAGCCTTGTCCTTTTTTGAGATCGGAGAGCCTTTACTAGAAAGCTGTATGTGCAAAGGCATGGGTGTGTTGATTGTCTTTGCCCCTTCCATACTAAATCGAGCAAGCACCTTTTGAATGTACTCCTTTTGAGTGAGTCTCAAAAGTCCTAGCTTTCTATCCCTTTGAATTTCCATACCTAAAATTTTCTTTGCTTCTCCAAGGTCTTTCATTTCGAATTCCGCTTTTAGTTTTAGCTTCAAACTATCGATTTCAGCCTTATCCTTGGAAGCAATTAACATATCATCCACATACAAGAGTAGGTATACCCATCTACCATTCTTTAAATGCTTGAAGTACACACAAGCGTCTTTGATGCTACGATCAAAACCAAGTGAAGGTATAAAAGAGTTAAACCTCGTGCACCATTGTCTAGGCGACTGCTTAAGTCCATACAAAGACTTCTTCAATTTTGCAAACCCAATTTTCTTTCACATCTACAACAAATCCTTCTGGCTGCTTCATGTAGATGGTCTCATCCAAGTCTCTGTGCAAGAAAGCGGTTTTCACGTCCAGTTGCTTTGGCTCCAAGTCATGAGCTGCGACGATAACGAGCAAAATGCAGATGGACGTATGCCTCACTACTGAAGAGAATATCTCATCATACTCCAATCCTTTTCTTTGTGAAAACCCTTTAGCAACTAGTCTAGCCTTGTATCTTCCATCATCCTTCACCTTGAACACCTATTTACAACCTATGGCTCGGCTTCTTTGAGGAGGTGGTACCAAATCCCAAGTCTTGTTCTTCTTCAACGACTCTAACTCCTCTTCCATAGCGGATATCCACTTCGAACTATCACATGACTTCAAAGCTTCATAAAGGTCAAGCGGCTCCTTACGAACCACATGTAGGGCATAGTCAAACTGATCACCAAGGCTAAGGTTTGCAAACTGCCAATCACCATACCTTACGAGTGGCCTAATAGTCCTAGGACTGACCTGGGTAAGTACTGCTTCGCCTAAACTTCTTTCAACTCCATCTTGAACTGAACTTCCTCTAGATTCATGCACATCACCAGCACTACTAGAAGGAACATGTGGACTATCCTATGACGTTCCATCAACTACATTTTTCTCGACAGCATCAACAACAACTCTACTCTTTGGCTGCAACATAGGAACTTCTTCCATCTCCTTAGGCCTATTAGAGTCTTCTGATGTTGTAGGTAGCTTCTCCTTCGGATTGAACATAGCAGACTCATCAAAAGTAACATGTCTGAAATGAACAATCTTTCGATTAACAGTGTTCCAAATTCGATACCCTTTGATACCATCGGTGTATCCCATTAATATGCCCTTGTATGCTCTAGCCTCCAACTTAGCATCACTTGTATGGTGAACGTACACAGGACAACCATAAATTCGGAAGTAACCAAGATACACTGCTTTACCTCTTCACTTTTCCTCTGGAATATTCCCATCTATGGCTGAGCATGAAATTCGATTTATGATATGCATCGTAGTTGATAATGCCTCAGCCCAAAAGCCTCTAGATAAGCACGCCGTCAATCTCAAGCAACGAGCTTTCTCTAATAGAGTGTTCATTCTTTCTGCAACCCCATTGGATTGCGGATCTTAGGGTGTAGTGAAATATCTCTGAATGTTATGTTATCTACAAAAATTGAGGAACTCACTAGAGACAAATTCACTTCCATTATCAGATCTCGGCATCTTCAACCTAGAACCAGACTGATTCTCAACAAGCGCTTTCCAGTCTTTGAACTTATCAAAACGCTCTGATTTGGCCTTCAACACATACACCCATACTTTCCGAGAACAGTCATCAATGAAACAGATAAAATACTTTGCTCCTCCAAGAAAATGAGTAGCAACCGGTCCCTAAATATCTGTATATGCGTACTCAAGTACTCGCCTCGATCTATGGAGTTCTACTTCAAAAGATACTTTAGTTTGCTTGCCTAACATACGTTCCTGGCAAAAGTCCATCTTGTCGAAGCTTTCTCCTTTGATTATCTTCCGTCTCCGAAGCAATTCTAAGCCCTTCTCTGAAATATGACCCAACCTGAGATGCCAATGCTTTGTGGCATCCAAAGCACGAGAACTGTCTACTCCAACACATGACTCTCCAAGAATTATGGTTCCTTTCAGCAAATACTGATTTCAGAACACATCTCCTTTCATAAGAACTCACCTCGCAAAACCTTCAGACTATCCTTCTTAATAGTTACCTTGCATCCCAAATATGCCAATCGTCCTAAAAAATTTAAGGACTTCTGAAGACATGGAACATATCAGACATCTATCAAAGTGCGTATCACTCCGTTAAACATCCTGATCCTCATTGTACCTTCACTCATTGCTCTACAGCTGGCATCATTACCCATAAGAATAGATCTTCCCTCTCGTACAACGAAAAAACCGAATTAATCCTTATTAAGCGTCATATGGAAAGATGCCCCCGAGTCCAATTCCAATGGTCTGAGATATTTGACACTGCTGCAGACAACACATCGTTGGATACAGACTTCTCCATTGCAAATGATGAAAATCCATCTTCTTCCTTCTTCTTCAAATCTGGACAATTCTTTTTCCAATGACCAGGTTTCTTACAGATAAAGCACTTTCCGTCCTTATACTTTTCTCTCCTGCCACTACCGGGCTTCCTGGACTTGGAATGCCCTATAGAGTTCCAATTCTTCTTATCTTCTATACCTCTTTCAGCAAACAGTCCGTGACTATTACTTCCACCTCTACTTCCTTGACTTATCTCCTTCACCTGATCTCTGAAGCCCTTAGATAGAAGGTCTGACTTCACATCTTCCACTGTCAATGTGTCTCTAACGAAGATAAGACTGTTTGAGAAACCTATGTAACGCTCCGGAAGAGAACACAAAAGAATCATTGTCATTTGCTCCTCATCCATCTTTAATCGACAGTCTGCATCTTCATTACGAGATCGTCAAAGTAATTAAGATGTTCCTTTACTGAAGTACCATCTCTCATCCGCGTGGTGAAAAATGTCTTCAGCAATCTCGGATGGTTAGTCAGAGATTTCTTCAAGTAGAGATTCTCCAGCTTGGTCCAAATGCCCTAGTAGTGGTCTCACTGCTAATCTCCGGGATAACATTCTCTTTCATAGCTAGCTATAAAGTAGTAAATGCCTATTTCTCCATCTCCTCGCTTTTCGCGACTAAGATGTCAACCGTCAACTCCTCAAGGGCAAACACTACTGGATGGACTTCATTCCTCATTAGAATAGCCTTCAGCCTCCATTGCCACTTCTCGAAGTCTTTATCTCCATTCTTTTTCTCAATTGCCAATTGTGAACCTGACGCAATATACATCCCTCTAGTATAAGGTCATGCAACAACTGGAATCGCTTCATCTTCTGCCATAGCGTCTACCACTCCTCAATCAACCTTGCAGCTTCGATACAAGACTGTTGGGGAAAATGCCTTCAAATGATCAATCTAAAGGAATAAAAAAACCAACGCAGCGAACTGAATCGTGATTGTAGTGAGCCGGAACAAACAGAGATAAACATCAGAACAGACAATCATAGATCAATGCAATGTAAAAAATAAATAACACCAGTATTTATAGTGATTCCATTACCGCAAGGCAGTGTACGTTCAGTTGGCGAGAGAAGATTTTATTAATCACTGGAAGAATAGAGTTACAAGATTGATTCATTTTGGAGGCTATACATAAGAAGAATTAACGATACAGACAAAATTTTGCAGAGTTTCAGCTCTCTGGGATGACTGCTATTGTTGTCCAGAAGCTCCACTATTTATAGAGTGAAGATATGAAGAGGGGTAGCTGCTATGTAGCAGCCCTGAGATTTGGTTCATCGTCAATTTGGTCCGACATGCATCTAGTCTGGCCAAGATCTTGGTTCGGCATGCATCTAGTTTGGTTCGGTAAAACGCCGAGCGAAAAATTTGGACTGGCATGCTTTTGGTTCGGCAAATACCGAGCGAAATATTTCGTTCGGCATTACCAAATTACCGAACGAAATCTTTCGTTCGGTCTACTCCACCGCTTCAACATTCTCACTACCGAATGAAAACATTACTCCTCTTCACCGAACCAAATTAGCATCTCCCCCGTCAACACCAAATGAGATTTGTTTTCTCTTCACCGAACGAAGCCATTTTCCCAAAATCAGCACCGTACGCTTCTTCTCTCCGGCATCGTCGCTTAGTTCTAGGGTTTCGGCCTGCTTTTCCTCCTCCGCAACTTCTTCAATGGCTTCTCGAATTCAGATATCATTTCTAACAATCAAAATATACCAAATGATTGCTAAGAAGGTTATAAAGTAAAAAAAAAAAAATACAATGTGAAATAAGCTTAACAAGAAACAAATTAAACTTACTAAATTAAAACAGTACGAAGCATATACAATAAAATATCATATTTTCTTCATTTTTAGCGAATTAGATGACTATTCGACATTAAAAAAGCAGTCAAAAAACATTAAACAGAATAATGATTGAGAATTTTTCTGTATCTGTTTCATCAACAATTTCTCAAATTTGAAAAGAGGTATTTGACTCATGTTGTTATTTTAAAAGGGACCTTTTTTCTCTGACAAGGACCCAAGCCAAAATATTCCTTAACAGAGCGTTATATTAATTCATATGACAGGTCGAAAGTTGAGATTTTTCGTTTACATCATGCACATATACTATATTTTTTAGAACATTTTTATTCATCTTGGAAGTGAATTCTCAGAAGCTACATACTCATAATCGAGCACAATTTTCTGGACCAAACGACAGTCTTTTCTTAGTGAGGTCATACACAAACTGGACATTCCTTTGAAAAGCAGACCCAATAACGGTAATCTTTGCTTCAGCCATCAACATACAAAACATATCTCCAATGACACGGAAAAGTTTATCTCCTTCAACATGAAACACGGGTTTTGGGAAAAAACCTGGTTTTGAAAAATGATAATCTATGGAAGGAAAAGAATCAAATATACTATTTGGCATACGGTAACATAGATCCAAGTCATGATCGTATCCATTCTTACGAATAGGCTCTAAGTTATAAGTTCTAAAATATGTAATAATTTCCTGCTTCAACCGACTGTAAGGTAGACTGACCATAAACCCAGTCTCGCAACCAGTATCAATCATGCATCCACCTGAGCCATCTCTATGTGCTTTGAATGACCCTGGTGGCAATCTAAGTCTTTTTCCATTAACTGAAATATCAAACAATTCTAAATTGTATGGTCGGATACTTGTAGGTTTCAATATTGTTTGTTGAAGCTTTGATCTTGTTCTTATATCTTTACCGAAACGTAAATAGCTGATTTTATTGTCATCTTTAGGTAAGCAATAAGAGAAGCGCGGTGAACCTTTTATGTGTTTAGAAAGTTGCATTAGTAGAGACTCCTCTCCAGAACTCATTCCTAGTATTCCCCCCAACTTTCGTGTTGTAAACATCATTTTGCTGCTTTTACGCGAACAACCAAATACTACGTTAGGAACCCTTTCCTTTCTGTTGTATTTTGAGTTGAATGAAAAAATTTCAGTTGCAAGCGATCCTTTTGTGAATGTGTTGTCTCCATAACTGAAGAAAGAAAAAAAGCACTTTTCGTTGTTAAAACTTAAATGTACATGGAAAATAAACAAGTGATATAATGTTTACCGCTCCGTATACTGGCATTGTCCATCTATGCACTTATATGGAGGTTTGCATAGAGGATGGTCACATGAGATTAGATTGAAACTAATTGATCTATTTGGGTTGAATTTAACTCCATCTTGATCAAAGCATTGTGAAGAACATGGCTCACATTGCGTCCATATTAGGTCGCTACCAGTATCGATCAAAAGATGAAGATCTACAGGGGGGCTTCCGATTCCTAATTTTACCATGTATGCAAGGCTATCATGTGAAACTATAGGACGAATGCTGATGTTTTGTGGATCCAAAATTGTGGATTCTTGAGTTAAAACATAAGCCTTAGATTGTAGTACTTGTCTCTTGAGTTTTTCTAGGGCAGTGAAGTTTTTGAGATAGAGAGGAGAGTGTATAGAATCACGATGAGTAAGCTCTAGGGTAAAGCCATTTCCTGAATATTCAGCTTTAATAGTATTTTGATGAGAAAGTGCAAGAGAAAGAAGGGTCATTATTATGGTTAAAGCCATGGTGAAGAAAGGAATGTTGTAACTCTAAAGCACATTTGAGTGATGGTGCTACAATAGAGATAGACTATTCTGAACATATACAGGTGCATAGAAAGATCGTTAGACTAATCTATTTTGAAATAAAACTTGGTTTGAGAGATGTTGGGTGCTAATTAATTATCAATCAGATTCAGTGGCTTGTCATCGAAATAATAATGCTTTTCTTGATATTTTTTTTTTTCAGGCTTAAATCTTCATGACATTAATTTCGGGTGGCGCAGGCATGAAAAATGCTCCATGCTGATACCACAATCAATACACAATAGGTGTCGGTTGGGTCCTGAAATATAAGGCAAATAGTGAGTGGCCCGTGACTCGCACACAGGCACTGTTATAATTCGTAGATCAAAATATCAACAGTGGAAAGGGAATGGTAGATCGAAGTAGTAAGCATATATTGCATGTACATGTTAACGGGCAATGTAAATCGAATTCATGTGCCAGGGCAAACACGGTATGTACTTGCAATGGTAATGTACGCCACAACGGTAATCATACATGGTAAGTTAGGGTCAGAGCGGAGTGTCATTAAAAATACACACATGTAATGCATATGAAAACAAACAAAGTTAATGTCATACATCACGATGTACAGGGGAAAAAAAGTATGGGAAAAAAGGAGAAAAATGAGTTGATGACTACATTGAATGGAGAAGTAGTAGGTACAGACAAGAAAAACATGAATGCACTACAATTATGAAATCATGAAATGGTACAAACTAATTTCGTTGCTTTTTCTCTCGAATCTTGGTTGCATTAGACACTGCATTCTGCTGTTTTATATCAACATCATGTAGATAAAGAAAAAAAACAAAGCTTACGTTTAGAAGCATAAAAAATGTAGTGGTAGCAGAAGGTGACGACATTAATTGAATATGAAGTGTAGTAGTAATGATTTGAAAGTGGAAACAGTTACAGGCAGGAGTGTCCATATATACAGCAGTCAAGCAGCGTTTGATATGGACAAATATGTGTGTTGTGAACTCATCGAAGAACGTACCATAGGAGGATCAGTTAAGCGTTGTGTGTGAGATACAATATTTGTCGGCAGACGTGGTACTTTGCAGAAGGAAAGAACACATTGGTAAAATTAAGTACTGTCAATGGGAAGTGGTGAAAAAAAAGGTTAAAAAAACTGCACCCGAATAACAATTCCTATTCGCATTGTCTTTCTGGTGACTGGTGAATCAGAAGCACGCACGACTGGATGAATGATACCATCGTCGTCCTAGCAAACAAATGAACGTCCTTTCTGTGATACCAGTTGGGTAGACAAAGAATTGTAATAATTGCATATCAAACCTGATCAATACTTCCCTTTGGTGTCTGCCTCCAACGGTGTCTGCTACTTATCCGTTTCCGAAGGAGAAACTAAGTTAGAACTTTGATCGCTAGGTGGAGTGAGTTGTAATTTTCAAGTGTTCCGAAACAGAGGAAAACGTCAGTAAGCAAGAAAATAAGTATGTAAATTCTAGGTTAATATATAACCATGGTTGAGAACAAACCGTCTCAGTCACAGATACGTTTTTCGTGATTTTTTTGGTAGTAGGGTAAGCATCTGGATTATTCATCTCATAGTTACTTGGTCTGAATTCAAACATTGCTTCGGTCCCCGAGAGGCTGTGGAAAATCTTCTCAATTTTGTGGACCCCATTTTCCTGCAGCATGAAAAAATTATTTTAAACCACAACGTTAAGTCGACAGGGTTCAATGCGTAGCATTGTAGATGCATTTGATATTATAACGTAGATGGTATTGAAAGTGAAGCAGAATAACCTAATGTAAGTGTGGACGACGCAATACCTACATGGGCATTAATGAGTAGAGCAGAAAAAGCGATCTAAATAAGCCAGTACAATTTGAAAAGGGAAGGAGCAGAAGACGTATAAAAGTTGTTTAAACAGTCAGTATTCGCATAGTTGTGCGTTTATAACTTGTATTTGCTAGTGTGTCGATCGAGTGTCTACCACCTACACGTTTCAAGCTGAGTAAATTAGTTTTCTTGAGCAGTGGTAAGCAGTAATGCGTGGTGAACTAATAACTCATAATGACCAGAATGTCTCATCCACAAAATGCTAGACAGTGGATACCATGATGTGATAGTATGGTTCGGTATTTTCGTAGGAAATAATAGTCACATATTTAAACCAAATTGGAGTTTGTACATTTTAAGCAACGGCTTGAAACCCATAGTGATATAACAGTATGGCTGTTGCCTATTTGGGTAATATTATTTACAACCCAGAATGAGCAGTACGCGCAGGAAGTTGGTGTAGTTAGCCGTGTAAAAAGAGCGTGACCAAAGTTGTCTGTTCCAACGCAAGCAATGAGATAGTAATATGATAAATATACATCCACATACATTCACTTCTGATTAAAATGGGCATAGTTATAGAAACTGCAAAATAAAATGCGTAATTATATTATTTTACCTAGTTAAGTACGACAAACATGCCGTCAACCTTATGTCCAAGTAGCAATTCCGCCTCCTTGTCAAAAGCGGTGATAGTAGTAGATGTAGAAGAGTCCAATATGTCAACATTTAACGATACCTAACAAACATTTTTTTTAGCATTCGTACTTTTTTTTCCCGAGAAAAGGAAGAAAACCACATAACAAAGAATTCGACAAACGGTACCTGTTTACGGGATGGGCTACCATTCGATGACATCCGGAGCAGAAATATTTGGTGCCCTCAAAGTGAGTTGTAGACTTGCAGACCGTGCATGAGAGATGGCTCCAGGTAGAACTTTTCTACTGCACAATGGTTCCTGGCACGACATATATTTTACCTTGAACAAAAATGTTGTTGGCATATATTTATAGCTACATTTGCATAACTGTTTGTTTAAGCACGATCAACTGAAATGAAGACGTTTTGCAAGCATGTAATGTACGCAGCTAATTTTGTTAAACAAAAAGTGTACGCTTCTCCAGTCCGCATGCGTACAGAGTATGTATGGTAATGTTTATATGCTGTAAACCGTTTGCTAATTAAAACTAAGCAGTGCTGGAAAATATAGTCATTACACCTAGCACAGCTATGTTAAAGGGAGTATGGCCGTAAACTTCCGTATGAACCTATGTCAGCCAACTAATAGACCGTAAAGCATTCCATTTTACTGATGGGGTTGTAATTGGGACAGTGTATTTTTTGACCACCCCGTGACAGAAAGAAGAGTCAAACAAACTATATCCAGGCATGGTACATTCGAGATGTGTAGTACGTGTATCTTGAAGTTAAACTGCATACCCAGTCCTATATTGTAAAAATTCAAAATATTTGGTAACTTATTGCATCCCAGCACTAATACAATTTCTTTAGCAAGAAAAAGGTGGCGAAGGGTATGTCGTGTAATTTATTAACAGTTCAAAATTCACAGGCACGGTCGGCAAACAGAAAGAATCGCAGAAATGGGATGTTTATTATTTCCAACGCATCTAGAAAACTGTATACCTACGTGAGTAATTTTTTTTCAATCAAAAGTGTAATATATACAAAAAGATTTGTATAAATATAGTAGTATAAAAACTGGAAGTACAATTCCATTATGGATAAATACACAAATTAAGGAAAATAGTATATAAAAGTATCGCAACGACAATGTTACTACCGTACGACAAAACAGTTGGATGTAAAAGATAATCATCAAGATTTGGATGGAAACATAAGTTATGTGCAGTGATAGGTAAACAAAGTTTCAGACGGTTCAACATTAGGTGTGGGGTAGTCTACGCAGTTAGCATATTCACAACCTGTGTTGGTGATATTGCAGTGCACATGAAAAAAAATCATGAACTAATAATATTTCTACACGGTAACTCAAGTTTTTTTGCAAAGTGATCGGAGAAACATTATACAGAACGGTAGAATGAATTTTTTTTCCGCAGCAGCCGTGGTACACATACAAATCAATGGAAGGCTCGGGAAGGAATCTGTAGGTTAGCAAAAAAAATCGACCGCATATCAAACTTGTGTTGCAGTTGACGTGCGGAAAACGACCAAAAGTAGAGCTCATTTGTTGTTTTCGGTTATTTCTAAACTGGTGCATGCCCAGAATTCAAACAAGACATAATTGATAGGGGTAAAAGAACTATGTGCAATCAATGAAAGGGGATGGATGGTGGTGGTCAAATTTTATGATTTGCATTAGGTGCAAGAGTAACGTACCCGACAGTCAGCAGTCCTGACGTCAGTCAATATCTAGGCAAGTGTAGTGTAGTGTTTGTTCTTTCTAGTACAGCGGAATGGTCAGCAGAGGAGTGGTCTATGTACTCAATCTTTTTTCCATCATGTTGGTTCGATCTGCGCAGGTCAAGTAATAGAGGCAAATGAAATGAAACGGTCAAATAAATGCACAGCATGTAAAAAAATCATACCTTGTTTTAACGGCATGTAGTTCAGGCAAATCAATGTCTAGATATTTTTTTTTGCTTTAGTAGAGCTGAAAGTAAATGCACCTGACAAAGAGAAATATAAGTTAGAGAGAAATTGTTTGGTGGCAGTGGGAAGTAACTACAGTGATTAGCTGTGTACGGTCGTATGTAGCAACTGTCAGTGAGATGACAACAACGGTAGGCGAATTCTCAAATTGTCTACCACGGATTGGTCAAGTAAATCCCTCTGGCTCGCCCAAAGCGATACGACACTTGTATTCCCACTATGTGATAAATAAGATTAGTATAGTGATTGGTTGACTGCGGTTAAAAAAATGAAATGGTGCCACCTATTACTTTCCACGTGCAACTCTCGTTTTTAGTGTCTGTCCCGCTTTTAGAAGTTACAGCAAATACATTAGTCACAGCCCGTAACATACCACCCAAATCTGTAATAAGCCACAAATGAACAACACGAATGTGCATAGATTCAATAAGGGGAACAGGTGATATATTCGATGGGGAGAAAGAGGTCCCGCAAGGTTATCTATACGACATAGTTGGGTTATAAGCGTGCTTTCATCAGCAAAGGCAAACTTATACCGTGGTATTCTATCCACTGTTTCTTCCACCTTCACTGCTCGGGTATCTATTCATAAAACTATTATCCAATCGTCATGTACAGTTCTATATGTTGCTTCGGCGTTTTGGACGTTGAACCGTGTCACATCGTATACTGAAGATTCTTCAAACACGTCTTTGAAATGACGCAGTATATGCTTTCGAACTGTGCCAACCTTCTCATTTCCCTATCACATTCCACAGTAAAGTTGAGAAATGGGTCCAAACAGCTTGCAAAATAAATATTTTGCACCTATGTATTAACTGTACAGTACAAACAATCCAAGTGGAAAATGCAAGTGCAGGAGAGAAATGGGTGTACATGGAAGAATATGACTTAGTATCGGTGCATGAGTGTGGAGTAGGGGCAGCAGTAGTGTGGATCAAAGTGAAGTATAATCAAAGTTAATACCACTCATAGTGCACGGGAGGCCGAAAACGCATTCACTCAGTCTGACGGATATTAACTGAGGGAGGGAAGGGGAAAAAAAAGGAAGCACACTAACCGACAGAATAACAACAGTAGCTAGTAACATACCTCGCTGTCGATAAGTTGCATTTTAACATGTAAGCTTCGTTTGTTCCCTGACTGATCAATTTCCATAGCCTAGCCACCCGTACACAAACGGTATTCAAGTTTGTACCAAACACCACTTCCGACAGCAACAGGCTATTTCTGGACATTGTAGAAAGCCAGTTGAGAAGAAAGATAAGATGGAATTTTATGTTACGCAGAAAGAAAAGTTCAGACTATATTAGTAAGAAACTGTTTTCCAAAGGAACGTGGGTAAACTGCCGGTATGATGGTTCACGTTAACATAACTTCCCACTTTATGCGACAACTATTAATTAGTTTACAGTAATTTCCTATTGATGTTGGGTTTGGTCCACACCTTCAAGGTAAATAAAACATGGATGTAAGTGCTGTCATTTCAAAGGCTAAAATACAAACGCTTATAAAATATTGGTTGTAGTCAGTACAAATGTACCTCAAATCAGCACAACTGTTTCTTTAGTTAATTTAATTCGATATATAAATGTTAGATTTTAATTTGTGGTTTGCGTTACGTTATGCAACAGTTGAATTGAAAAAAGATTAATTAAGAAGTGGTGTTAAAAAAGAAGAATCGGTTAACGTTGCACATAGTCACAGTAAAAAGATTGAGTGCTAATATATGATGATGTTGAATTTGACCTCAAATGCATGCATGTACCATTAATACAACTTGAGTAGTTGAGTAATTTGGTATAGTAAAAAAGATTTGCACAGGATTGTTTAGGAAAGTAATGTGACTTGATTACTTATGGTGATACCTATCCCATGTTGTGCACCATTCCTTTCGTTGGTAATAAGAACTAAGATTTACAATTCTAAGTATTTTTGACAAATTTGCTACCAGTTAGCTAAGTACTTCTGTTATTCATTTCTTAGTTAGTAAGAACTAAAATTCACAGTTTCCACTTATATTTGAAAGCTACATGCCTAACATTATATACAGGGCCGGCCCAAGCTTGTTTGTTGCCTCAGCCCAAAAAATATTGGAAGCATAAAAAATAACCTGCCCCTATTGGGATTTGATCCCAGATCTCCAAGTGAACAGAAAATACCTTACCATCAAACCACAAAGTCAATTAATGCTAAGATGATATACATACTGATTTTATCAATAAATTGCTAAACCCATCATCACCACCACCAAACGTTGCCCCTGTCGGACCGGCTGCCCTAGGCGGCTGTCTTGCTCGCCTTGCCCTAGGATCGGGCCTGATTATATACATGCACTTCAGCTGGAGATAAAAAAAATTCTAAAAAAAATTATGTATCATTAAGTATTTATGATTTGTATAGTTAATGATTCGCATATAGCGTAGCAGAGTGAAAGCTAATTTGTACATTGTGGAAAAGAGTATTAACATAGAAAAGGCATGTAAATATACTATATATGACTCAAAATTATGCTATATACTTACGCATAAGCTTTTGTACAATATATTCAGCATCAGTTTTTGTACACTCGGCTATATGCATTATATACATGACAGTCAAATAAAATCGAAAGGTAAAATGTTGAAAGAATATTTTAAAAATTAAAAAAAAAGGTCAAAAAGTTCAGGTCCATATTCAGGAAGAAATCGTTCATATACATAATTGAAAAACTTATGTACATATACGCCAATTGCTTTTTTGTAAATTCTGTAAAGACAGAGCACTCACATGCTTGTTTGGATTGGTTGAAGTCGTCACTTTGCTTGCACTACTGTATATAACACATGTGCTTAATAAAACAGTAATGCAACTATATGTTGTAGCATGTATGATAACTTCCTACTTTAGTAACGGTGGAAATGAGGAACCCAATGCAAGATGCTCCCTCATGATTACGGACTCTGAGGACGTCAATAATATGCACATCCTTTTTATTGTATGGGGAAAAGGTTGTTTCCGGACTCGAACTTGGATGTCCACAACACCATGTGGTTGATTTAACCGTTGCGTCAAGGCTCCTCTTGATAACTTTCTAATTAGTAAGAGATAGGAAGATAATTGAGAGAGATAATTATAAGCTGTAAAGTTAAATCATCAAATTATATAGAAAATCAGTGTAGAAAGTTATATTATAGAAGTAATGGGTCAACAAATATAGTAGTAATAAAATTTTCAATTCCAGTATTAGTTGTTATAATAGATAGGTTGGAAATTATAAGTACATGCACTTTATGTTGACTCATATTTTTTATAACAAATTGAAGTATAAGATTGGCTGAGTATTCACAAGTCACATATCACATAGTAAATTGATGTTTAAACTGGCCATACATAAATGAGTATTACCACAAACATGGTATGTAAAAATACTAAAAATGTCTTTGATTTGTCCTATATATTTGTTGCATATGACTCAAACATGCTATACTACATCATTTTCCTACAATCACTTTTGACCGATAGATTAATAATTTGATAGTACCTCTTACTATGTTAAACGGATAGTATGCATCAATATGTAGTGCTAATATATAGCAGGAATTTGTTAGTGTGTACTATAAATCAACAGTCGCAAGATGACATACATGTTATAACTGAGTAAATCCAAAAAATTAATATGTTCACAAACACAATATTGGTGTGCAGTCCAATATTTTTTTTGATATAGTTAGTTACCAAGACTGCACGGCCATCCAAAATTGCTGAAAAAAATTGCACAAACATTACAGCAGAAAATACAGATACATACACTGTTCAATGTTATCAAATTAACTTGCACAGCCTTTCTTCTTCCAGTAAAATTACCAGTTGAAGCAGCGGACAACATGTTCTACCCATTAATTAAATATTACGTAATAGTAAGTACAAAACTAACACATACAGTAGAGTAAAGGAGACAGCATAAAAACTCAGACAACTACTTTAGATCATTACAGAAACATATCGCCAATAAAATATTGTCGGATTGATGTGGAAGAGACAAACGAAGCTTACGTAATAAAAACAGTAATGGTGGACACTGGATGGACACGAAGTGTAGTAATACCCATTGGATATGCAGTCTAGTTGAAATGTGCTATTTGCTATAGGATTAGAATTCAAAACCACCAATGCAGACAGCGTGCTTGCATTCATCTGCTTCAACCATCTTTAGATTTAGTTTTCTTAGAAGCCCAAATCAAATCGAAAAATCATACCCATTGCAGCAAAAGGTTAGAGTAATAGTCTGAAATCTTAGATACCAACTGTGTCAAAATTGCATAAATTATTCACAGTGTATGTTCACAAACTCAACAATGTGTTTTGATCCTATCCTTTTCTCCAAGTCTATGCATAGAGGAAAACGTATGTATGCATCTATTACTATTGTATGGATAGATTGGCATTAACACCCAAGTATATCATGTGCAAATCAGGCAGTTATACGAAGTATGCCAGTGCTGTAATATATTTTGTTATGATGGTGATATGACCATGGCACCATTGCATGTTTTTTTATTTGGATGGTGTTTCTGTGAAAAACAAATGTACTAATACACCGTACACCTATCACACAGTTATCACACTTGATGTATCTTCAGTCTGAAACTACAAACACGGTAAATAATATGTAGATTTCAAAATATGTAATAAACTGCTGTTTGTACCCAAATTACCTTATACCACTGTCAGAATTACGCAACATCGGTTAGAAATAATCATCGGGTTCATCTGCACCTTCCATACCTATTAAATTTGAAACGCTTTGAACATCAGTTCACATTAGGTGTATGTGATCTTTAAAATAGGTACTTTAAAATTACGAATGACGGATAAAAAAATCATACCAGAAATATTTCTGAAGACTTCCCTGTATACAACGTTTTGCGTGTAATTTTGAAAACCCAGTTCAGAAGTCCCAAGCAATATCTTCAGCCCAAACATAGAAGTCATTCTAGACAGTGCTATGTAAAGCTGTCCATGTGTAAAAATCGACCTTGGCAAATAAATTCCAACCTATTCCAAAGTTTGACTCTGGCTTTTGTTAATTATCATTGCAAAACAAACTTTAATAAGGAATTGATGCCGACGCAGGATAAATGGCCATTTCGTGTCATCGGAGATTAAAACTATTCTCGGAATCAATACTTTCCTACCCATATTCTTCCCCGTTACAATCTCAACTTCAATAACCTTCTTTGACAGTTGTGCAACAATTAATCTCGTTCTGTTGCATAAACCTAGAATCTGGTTAAGATTCCTCATCAACATTATTGGCACACCCACCTTTAAACATAACTCATGATTCGGTATGCCTGAAAGTTTTAACGTGTTTAAGAATTCAGAAGGATACAGAACATGATATTCTTCGGTTGTATCAGACACAGGGCTGATTGAATCTGCGCTGCAATAAGTTTGCATGGTACCACTTATAAGATCTATTGCATATGAATTAATTTCTTCAACATAATCGTTTGTGGGAGCCAGATTACACCTTTCTTGCAAATAGGATTTTTATAATATATTCGTATCCAAATCAGGATACGTCATTTCCACAATTGTATGAATGGCATTATCTGCATTCGGTATAAGATATTCATTATGTATCTGAATCCACGTAGGTTCTTCACCAACATCTAAGGATATAGACCACACCATCCTTTCACCCACGTTTAATATCCAGTTAGAAAACGATGATAGTTTCAATTTTTCATCACCTGATAAGCTATTATTTTTCAGTCTCATGTTTATTGCTAGAGTGAAAACTTTGCACTGTTGCCACAGTGGTGAAAAACTAATAGCAAAGCGTACAATCATCTCTCCGGTGCCTACGAACAACAGGCAGTGTCTGGCTGAAATCTCCACCCAGTACAACCGTCTTTCCTTCAAAAATTTGACCAACATCATTATTCGAGCAGGAAGAGGCTATATCTGACAATGACTTCTCAAATGCCTCAAGTGCATTTTGGTGAACCATAGGAGCCTCATCCCAAATAATCATCTGTACGTCTAAATAAATCAGTCAAACACGCCTGCATGGAGATAATGCAGGTTGACATGTCATCGAGGTTCATAGGAATTTTGACCTTTGAATGTGCAGTTCGTCCTCCGGGAAGTAAAAGCGATGCAATGCCAGAAGATGCTACCGCCAATACTATTCTACTTTTCGCTCACATAGTGCACGCTAAAGTATTCCATAAAAACATCTTCACTGTCCCTCCACTTCCATAGACAAAGTAAAAACTCCCTGCGGTTATGAACAGAGTAAAATATGGCATCAAAAACACTTCTCTTGTGATGTCCCGGAATTTTGGGCAATACTTATTTAATAATTCCCATTTATAATTCATTTTGAAATATATTATATTGATCTAAAATCTAAATTAACCAAATATTATATATTCAAAACCAATAATTAATCTAATTTAACAAATGTTATCTTTTCAAAATTCAATGATAATTTAATTTGAATGTTTATTCTTTTCAAATTATTATAATAATATATGTGTGTAATTAACAATAATTGATCTTTTTAAGTTAATAAAAATAATTCCATTTGTAATGTATGTATGTATACATTGTAATAAGGAAATTATTTCAATTTAAATTTAATAAAAATATTTTCAAATTATAATACATATATGTTTATATATTGTGATTTGGAATTCTATTTTAAATTTCCAATAATGAAGTTAATACTTAAGATGTTCTATTTATAATAAATATTTATATTTGGATATTTATTGTAAATAGAAATATATGGATTAAACTTAAATAGAAAATATGTTTTCAAATTTATAGTATACATAAGTTTTTATAGTAATTTGGAAAGTTTTGATTTGGTTTAATAAAAATATTTTTCAAAAGCAATTTAAAATTAATGTTTATTTAGAAACACTTAAAGGAAAATCTATTTTTATTAAATGAATAATGGTTTGAAATATAGTACCTTATTATAAAGATTTAATTTGTTTTCCTTTAAATTGATTTTTGAAAACAAATATAGATTCTTAATATAATATCAATGTTAGCTACAGAAATTTATGATTTAACTTTTAAAATAAAATTTGACTAATGTTTATTTTCTTTCTTTTAAACTTGTCTTTAGAAAATGGATTTGAAAATAATTATAAATTAAACATGAAGATATAGAGACATTCCATAGTTTATATATTAAACATGAGTATTAGTTAATATTGTAATTAAGGTTTAATTTATAAACAAGTAATTAATGAAATCTTTAAACACATAGCATTATAAGAAATTATAAAAAACACACTTGTTTACAAATTGATAAGGGTTTGGACATTTGTAATACATGAATTTATTTATGTAACAAGTGGCATATTCTGGTTTAAAGAAAAGTTTTTTTTTTAATTAAAGGTTTAAAAGAAGAAAAAAAAAATATGTTGGTTTATTTTCTTCAGCTAAGATCTTTTGTAAATTCTCTTCAACTAAAACCCAAATGCAAACTTCAAAAAACTGAAATCAGTAACAAAATTCAAACTGTAATTAAAAGCTCATTCAAATTGTAAGAAGGTCTGAAGCTAATGCAGATTCAAAAGAGATAGATACGGTTCAAAAGAAAACAGAATTCAATCTATAATTAATGAAAGAAAAAGAGGATCTGAAGCTATACAACTTCAATCTGAGAACATGCAACTCAATTTGGGAATCAACAACAACTTTAACAAGCATGGTTCAAGCTTGACTGGAAATAAACAGCAAATTCATAGTTTCAGGAATGGAAAATGCAGTAATAAAACTATCCTCTGCTTCTAGAATTCAAGTGAGTAAATTTATTTTAAAAACAGTTTTAATCCTTTATAGGTTTGTTGTGTGAAATGAATGAGATAGTAAGTATGATATAAATGCCTGCATGTTGGATTTGAGGATGAATTCAAATATAAAAATATAGTGACTGTAAATATCTGTAGATATGCAGAATTTTTTTTTAGTCTCTGTTCTTGTTCCAGTTTCATATAAAATTCCTATCTTCTAAGTGGATCACTAATTAACATTGATCATTGAAGAGAATTTGGTTATAACACTGTAATCTTGTTTTTAACTATGAATATAAATATTTTTATGGAATAAATATACTGTAAAAGTTAAAATTACAGTGGAATAACAAAATTGAAGAAACTCAACCTTAATAATTAAAATTTCTGATCATATGGCCTGAATTAGAATGCAAAAATATGAATTTTAACATGAATTTGGTAATTTATAATTTGGTATTCGAAGAGGAATTGGGATTTGCTTGAATTTGGGAATTGGGTCGATTTCCGATGATTCAAGCTGAGTTGATTGGAGAGTTTTTGCATGGAGGTGGGTACGGTGATGAGTGATTTGGGAAAAATCATGGAGTATTTTTATGGCGAGTGTGGTGGCCATGGATGGGGTTTGTAGGGTTTAAGGACTGTTTTCGGTTAGGGTCAGAATAGTGGGATTTGCGACATCATTGTTGGTTTGTGGAGTATCGCGAGTAGGGGTACGACCTGAGAGGAGCGTGGTGCATGTGTGGGTGGACTTGCAGGCGTTCCGGTGTTGGGGTTCGCCGATGACGGCGAGTTTTTGGTTCGAGTTTGTTTCAGGATGTTGGTCGCAGTAGCATTTTTTTGATTTGGTGACGTTCCCTTCAATTTCGAGGGACGAGAGGATTGAGGTGGACAGAGTCGACTTGTGGAAAGCATCGGCGTTGATCGCCGCCGACCTGGGTCAACGTGCACGTGCAGGAGTTCAATGGTGGTGTCAGCTGTTTTTGGTTTGGGGAAGATAATGTTGGCCATGGGTTTTCGCTGTTTGCTCGAGGGTTGTCTCGGGTTTGTATCGAGTGCAACTCGAAGTTGTAGAAGGGGTTTGTCGCGTGTGTTTTGGACCTGAGTAGTTTGTTCCTGTTTGTTTTTTTTAACTGCAAACTGTGTTTTAGAAATTCAAAGCAAACCAAATTTTTGAACAAAGTTTAAAACAGTTTTAAATATGTTAGAAATGTTTTAATTTAAACTTTGTGTTGTAACAAGTTAAGTTAGATTTGTTTTAAAAATAGTTGTTTGTTTAAAAGTTTAATATTAACCGGGTTTGTATTTTATAAAATGAAGTTTCAATTTGAAAGCAAATTGATGTTTAAACAAAATTAGTTTTATTAATGAATGTTTGACTTTAGAAAGGAATTTTAGTTTTAAAGTTTGGATTTTTATAATTTAAACTTTTGTTTAAAAAAAAGTAGTTTGGTTTCAATTTTGTTTGTTTAATAATATAATAATGTTTTCAAATAAAATTGTATTTGAAATAATTTAAAGGTGATTAAGGTAGGGTATATTAATAATGTTTAATTAAATGATGATGTTTTAGTATAAATCAATTAAAAGTTTTGGATTTAAAAATTTAATTTTTAAATTGATTAATAAAAGTTAATGAAAAGAGTGATTTACCTTAATCAAGTTTTTGATTTAAAAAGTAATTAAAGTAAATCACTTAATTAACTTAAAATAGTTAATATAAGTAATTAAATTAAGGTAAATTTGTTTGTGTAATTAATTAAGTGAAATTAATTACTTAATTAAAAATTTATTTATTAAGGTTAATTAATTAAGAAATAAATTAGTTAATAAGTATTTAAGAAGTTAATTGCTTAATGATTTAGAAGAATTATTTAAACATAATCTCTTAATGATGAAATTAAAATAATTAATTACTTAGTGTAATTAATTTAGTTATTATGGTTAATTTTAGTTAATTAAAAAGAATTACTTAATGATGGGATTTAGTATAATTACTTAAAGTAATTAAAGATGTGTAATTACTTAGTGAAGTAATTAATAAATAATTACTAATTGTAATTAATTAAGAGGTTACTTGATGGATAATAACTAAAGAAGTATAATTACTTGGGGGAAGTAATTAAGGATAATTACTCAGTGTAATTAAAGAATTGATTAATGAAATTAATCAAGGTATTGTTTAATTGATGTAGTAATTAAGGAAGTTAATTACTGATTATAATTAATCAAGTTTGATTAATAATTGTAATTAAGTTTATAATTAATACTTAAATGTAATTATTGAAATTAGAGGGTCATTAATTAGTGTAATTAATGAATAATTAATTGTTTAATTAATTAATAAATGTGATTAATTATGAGATAATTAATCATTGATGTGAAGAGTAATTATTAACTAATGTAATTAATTAAAGATTTTTGTAATTAATTATTGTTAATTAATTAACCAGAATTAATTAAGATTAATGATTAAAGAAAAATTAATCTGTGTAATTAATTTAAGGATTAATTACATAGTGTAATTAAAGAATAATTAATCTAGGTGATTAATTAAGAATATGATTGAAAGATAATTAATCTGAAATTGGAGATTAATTAATTGGATTATGAAGATAATTAAAAAGTGATTAATTAATTTTAATTAATTAATGATTGTTTAAGCAGGGTTAGTTGTTTAATTCTCAAGTAATTAATTTGATTTAAGATGATTAAATTAATTATAAAGGAATTAATAATGCCTATTTGAGCATGATGGTTGTGGAATATCTGAATTGGTTGTATCTACTGAATGATTGATACTGGATGATTTGAATGTCTATGAGATATGTGATATGCTGATTTGTGAGATAAATGTTTGATATGAATTATCTGTTGTGATAATGTGATTCATCTATCTGTTTATGTCATCTTGAATATAAGTTAATTGTTTAAACCCTTAAGTACAACTTGGACATTAAAATGGCATTTGGTTTCGATGAGACCGGGATCGGGTTTCCATATTTGGATATCCGAAAACCACATCGATTCCAATTAAACGTTAGGTTGTGAATCCAAGTGGAGCAAGTGAAGACTCAAGGTGTAAGGGCTATACGTCAGTATAACTCTATGGGTGATTCTGTAATGAGTTTGACGGAATAGTGCTTATAGGTTCGAGATGGTGATTCAGAGAGCAAGGGCTATGGTCATTGACTCTGAGGGTGATTCCAACATGAGTGCAACGAGATAGTGCCTTCGGTTTCGTTCGAACCCGGAAAAAACTTGTATGGATTGAATGCTTTCAGCACATCGTCAGGCGGACGATGAGCATTCTAAGTGATATGTCCTATAAAGATAATCGCAGTCTCAAGCCTCATCAACCCGGAATGGCTAAAACAGGGGAGGTGCAGTAAGGCTTCGTGGGTAGCTCCCACTGGAGAGCAAGATTGACCCCTATCTAGAAGTCCCTTTTTATTTCGGCTGTGTGGGGCGGTTGATCATGACAACTGCCGGGGTGGTCTTGTTCGGGACTGTCCAGTAAGGGATGGTTCCGGCCTTGTGTTGCAGGGGAGTGGGAGTACTCCTCGGTATGGTGATCTAGGCCACGTACTGTGACGGGCAGTACCCCAGTAGCCCTGCCATTGATGGAAACCCAATTTTCCCTACGAGACCTTACGGTTTTGCTTGTATTACCCACTTTCTTGGCTAGTAGTTGGAATTTAATCATGTAACAATTTCGGTTATTTATTATTTATTTGAAAACCCTAGACACTATTATAATATCACTGCATTTCCTAGCAAATGTTTTGGTTAGCGTAAGGTAAAAACTTACCCATATTTATTTGTGGGAAGTCTTACGTGATACCTTTTCTTTTCAAAGGATTTTCTAAAAGTTAAGCAACTTTTAACCGTTTACTCACACCAGACCCCTGTCTGACCCGAGTGTTTATTTTCTGTTTTATTAAACTCTTGGGTACTCATATTACGTATGAGTAGTCAAGTGTTTTAGGATTGCTTTGACGAGTTCTGGAGGAGATAATGGAGCAGGAGGCTTCAGCGTGTAGATATATGTAGAGTTTCGCTGTGTTTGAGTCATTTCTGTATATGTGATGTACTTGAGTTGCAATATCTAGACAGGTGTTATAACTGTCTAGTTTTGTGTAGTTTGAGATGTATAACTCTGATGTATATGATACTATGTAACATTTTATTTGATTAATATAATTTATTCGTTCCGCTGTGAGATTATGATGTTGTTTGGTTCTTCTTTTCTTTCTTTTCTCTTTTCTATCCCTTTCTTTTCTTCTTAATGATGCGTCTTTCTGGAGATAGGAAGGCGGGTCGTTACATCTCTGCTCTAAATTTAGTAATGGCACTGACTGTTGTGCTTCAATGCGTAACAAATCACAATCATAGTCCACTTCATCGTGTAGAAGTGTGTTATCCACCGAATGAAAATTTCCAAGGTCGATTTCCCTTACCGACTAGAACTCGGTCAGCGATCTATTGTTTCTGAGCATAATCTTTTCTAAAGCAATTAATGCTTCGGATCTGACCTTATTCGAAGACATCTCTTATGACCCACAACCGTTCCTACGTATGTACCTCCATTCCATATCCTCGCTACACATCTCCTTATGTTTATCCCATAGTTGCTTCGTGTTTGGAACCTCACAAAAACACAACAATGTTGCAAACATTTCTCGCATACAGTTTGGAGAAGCCCATGAAGCAGCTTCGGTCAATGCCTCATTCCACTCATTGTCATCATCTAACAAACCCCGTGCAAGGCATGCATCTTTGAAGGTGTTGAAAACAACACCATTTACTGTTCTAATGTCTTCATAGCATGTAAAGCCATGAAAAATATTTAAAAGCATATGCGTGTAAAACCTCTCCCTTGACGTAGGATGTGCATAATATATCCGACCTATATACTCTCCTTTCTGCCTCATTCTCCACTCCTTTGTAGACTTATCCCATACCCACTTAGTAGGAAAATCGACATAAGTAAGTTGGTGAGCTGCGTGACACATTCTGTTAGTCTCCAACCACTGAGTGAACATATATTTACATAGATTATGCCTGCCTTGTGTGTCATTCAATTGTTCTGTTTCATCAAAATACACAGTTTGCTCTCCCGGCAAATGAAACATTAACCCCTCCACTGCTGGAGTGCAGTACTGAACATCAAACTCAAAAATTCTTCATGCTGCTTCTAAAGCTGAAATATATCTGCAGTCCAAATAAATTTTTACTTCATCAACCTCCCGAACTAACGTGCATTCTTTGTTTACACTATCTTCAATAACAACAGTTGCTCTATCGTGCCCCTTGTTAATGTACTTAAATAGGCGTTTGACAGGACTTGCTCTATTGCATATCTCTACATTGATATGTGCTTGATATTTGACAACTAAATCAACACTATGAGGTATAACCTAACTATTGTCCTGCACAAACCCATTAGACGTCTCTATTGACAACCCATTGTTGCATCGTCTGTACATAGGAAATCCAAATTTTTCAAAACTGGTTTCACTCCCATATTGTTTAGGATAATGCTTGGAGAAACAACCTTCCACCATGCAAGCACATCCAGGATTTGCGTAATCGCATGGACTATGAATCATGTACTGACACACGACTGATAAGCAAACGGATCCGCATTTTATCTGGTATCTCAGCACCAATCACTGCGTCAACTTGGCTAATAGTCTTTGGTCCCTGATGGCCAAATAGAAATATAAGTATATGAGCATGCGGTAGTCCCCTTTTCTGAAATTCAATTGTGTAAACAACTAGGGAAAAAAGAAACAAAATATAAACTAAGTCGATGAAAACTCATTTAAAAACGTGTGAAAATAGTAAGAATTTGTCAAACTTGCATGCTTTGACTTTACCAAAATGACATTCTGTCCTTATGTCGCGCAATAGCTCCATAAGCTTCATGTGGAAAACACGGGAAACAATGTCTGGTCTATCCTTAGCTTTCTGACCAGGAATGTTGAGTAAAGCCATTTTCAATCTTAGGCCATTTTGGGTTGCACGTAAAAGTTACAAAAAAATCTGGTGATCCCGCCCACCGACAGATGGCCATAGAATCTTGGTAGTTTTGCACCATGTACCTAGGACCTCCTGTGAAAGAGTTTATTTCTATCACGCGTGCACTTGTGTCGCCAGCTGTAATAGCATCTTGGAGACCCTTATACAGTTCACGTCGTAATGTACTTTGGTTACTCTTTACCCACGATAGTTTGTCTTCTTCAATACATGTGTAACTATCAATAATGAACTGGTGGAAAAGCCTACCACCCCACAATAGAACGGATCCATCTTCTACTCTGTGCTACATAACATACGCGTAATAATCCCGCATTGTTACGGTCGTTTTTTTAGTTTTTGAACGTACATCAAATTCTCTGTATTGTATATCACACCTGAAACCATCATCACCATAAGGAAACAAAAGTGGATATTGCATAGACATAAAAGAATGGTGCTTTTCACTAATCCTTTTCACTACCCCATTCCTATCTTCAATCACAATATCACGACAGCCACACGAATCCACGTTTGAGTTATCAATCAATGTTGCAATCTCCGACGAAGTTGGTAAATTGTACTGTCGTCCATCCCTATAACGCCTCTCCAATAGTCTGACAGTGATAGGCTGGTATTCCAACGCATGAAACCTTTCTCTAACCATTCTAAACACTTTGGCCAACTCGCTACATTGGTTGAATATGCATATTAGATTGCTGACAATACCACATCTAAATTTTGCGCCACACTTTCACTAGATGACGAAACCCGATTGTTGACTTCATTACTGGTGTCATATGAATATAATAGAGAAAATTTTGGTTTACCAGTTGTCGGAAGAAGCGAGTCAATTCGATGGTGGTTTTGACTATTCAATCTGAAAACATACAGACCATGACTATTGTTGATGGAGTTATCAACATTCCCAACCATTGAGGTGAAAGACAAAAATAGAATTATAAACTCGTATATATCGTCGAAATTCTTTTGAGACAGATCCACCATTGTAGTCCAGAAGGTCCATTAAATAATTGGGGGCTGGCTGGTAGGACGGAAGCTGAACCTTTCCCTTCTGACAATAGTTTGAAAATTTTGGGTTCGAATTTGTACTCCCCTTTTTTACCCTTTCTTCGAACCAAAGCAATGCTCCATAGTATGAACATGTAAATGCAGGTGGGCCAAAACTGTGTGCAGAAAACATTCTACCTACATATTTAGCAAAAAAAAATTGAAACTGTTTGAACAGTCAATGCATTTTACACTAACCAAGTTAATGTACGTTACATACGCCGCTCGCAATTCCCAACTGCAGAAAGACGGGTACATTATGATGCAGCAGACAGAGGTGTGCCGTTCTCACGTTGAGCTAAGTCAAATGATGTCAGCATTGAGTTGGTGAGAGACCCCATCAGGTGGTGGCTTTCTGTAATAACATATAATGATGCTAAGAACATCGAAAACACATAATAACCTGCAACAGACATACTGTAAAGGAGACTTCGGTGTTCTGTCAATGTCCCATAGCAGATGAAGAATAAAATTAGTCTTAACTATAGCTGTTGTCCACAATTTTTTGTGCCTCAGTTTTGGAAGTCTGCTATGGCGATTTAGCTGACAGACTACAAATAGAATACAACAATTCATAAATGGTCGTGTACAGTATGCATAGTCGGACGGAAAAAAAGGGTAGTAAAAGGATACTAACTCTGTCGATGGTATGATCCGTCGATAGAAATCAATTTGATAGCTTCCTCCTCATGTCATCGACAAAGAAAGTCGGAGAAATTATGTAGGGACATGTCTATGAAATTATTACAGCAGTGGCTGCACCTCATCCATCTAGTTGTATGAAATTTATTTTGCCTGTTTCCATCTCAGTAGCAGTCTGCATCTTGCTCTTGCGGACTTACATATCTAGGTATATAAATTAATCAAGCCTCAAAACATACAGACCAACATCAATATGAAAGCACACATATCTTAAAGAAACATTAATGTAGTTGTAAACGGTAGATCATTGTGTACAAAGATGGTATCAAAAGCATGTGTACCGACTGCTAACATGCACGCGTGTGCAACATGCTAATGTTTGACAGCAAAATCAACCATCCGGTCTTCCATAGTTTGCGATAAATAAAAAACAACCTATGCAATGTTCATCCGGTTTGCATTAAGACCCTAAAGTGGGCGGAGGTCGAAAGGAGTATAAGAAACATAGAAGAAAACTGTCATGTTTGTAGTCAGTAAAAATAGGCATGTCCAGAATGAATAAAACCATGAAAAAGATGAAAGATATACGTACTTCGATCCGTAGATTATGTACTCGTAAACCTTATTTCGCTGGACCTGTAGACTGAGAAATCAGAAACTTTATGTGCCAAGAAACACCCCCACCATGCAAAATGGCACTGGCCTGCATAACCAAACTCCAGCCTTTAACTCGTGCAATCACTCTGTAACATAACTAAAGCTGCTGATCCTAGGTGACAAGTACCAAAATTGGTACCAATAACAATACACTAAAAATATACCATACACATATAAATGAAGAACGTATGAGTAAGGCATTTGTAGATAAACAGTTGTACAAAAATTTGAATGGTATCCAAAATCTACCAAAAACATAGCAGACATCGGTAGTGCAAATGTAGAACGTACTGTTTACGATAGGTTGGCGTTAGCAGCCAGAGTAAAAATTTAAATTTCACCACTACTGAAAATAGGTAAGACTGCGGTGCGACGATAAAAAATAATCAGTTCGCAGTTGACGTTTTCCGTCTAAATTTGAAGTATTGAGAAATTGTCAAAATCAAAGATGTGTTAACGAACGCTTAAATGATAACTGCACATGTATCATGGAATTTTTTTTGAAGAGCATTCTGGACGTCAAAGTGTTATTACTCACCCTTCACTTAAACCGAAAAGATGAGTCACAGCTGTTGAGGTGTAGTAGAGAAAAAGCAGTTTTTTCAAAAGGTCGCAAAGGGAGAGGAATCCGAAAAACTGTTACAAATTGAGCACGGTTTTATAAAAGGAAGCAAAAACAAAGATAAGCAGGTTGACTGTACCTTCAACTCGTAGAACAGCGTGCTAGAAATCAACCCGTGCATCAACCAGTGTAGCTTCTGTTTACAGAGCAAAAAAGTTGGCTGCCTGCAAAAGTAAACATTGGCTTTTAAAAAGGAGGTAACTGGTCCAGTTAAGGTGTAATGTAATTAATGTTGATGATCCTCGTTGACAGGTAGCAAAATCGTTACCAATAACATTGCACTACAAATATGCCATAATCATGAGAAACGATGAAAATATAGGTAAAGCATATGTAGTTAAACTTCTGAACAAAAAAATGAACGGTATCCAAAATGTTAAAAAAAAACAGGAGACAACAGTTCTACAAATAAAGCATGTAACGTCAACGACGGGTTGACGTTAGTGGGCAGAGAAAAAATTCAAATCCAATGATTAAAAAAATTGGAAGGCCTCCTAGAGAACGGTAAAAAATAATCACTTAATGGTCAGTTGAATCAAGTAGGAAACTGTATCAATACATGAGGTAAAACTGCTTGGACAAACCATAGAGGTTTGAATGTGCAAGCGGAAAGCAAACAAATTATTCATACGTATATGCACATACATATGCGCAAAGATAATTTCTGAAAGAAAGCTTCTCGTATCTTTGGCTCATTACCCTTGCATAGATTGAATGTGAATATGAAGGAAAAAACGAAACATATGCAGTACCAATGTACTATAAATTTAAAACTTACGTACATCTAAAACTACAGTAAGTGCGGTCAAATAATGCCTGTAGGAATAGCAATACGGACTGATTTATGTGATGTTATCAAATATGTGCATGATCATATAATTATAGATTGCATCAACGTACTGATTTATTTGATTCAAATTTTAGAAAATACTCATACTTCACTATTTGTCTCCATCAATTTTATAGATCAGTAGCCGCATTGATCTATGCACTCGAGCTTAGATCAAGGTTCATTCAGTTTCGTAATAATCTTTTTTTCTCAAAACAAAACTTGTTGCATAACAGACTCTAGCAGAATGATAGCTCAAAAAAGTAATACCATACACATGACAAATAAAGGTTCAAAGGGATAATGTATTTTTAGAAAAACCGACACACTATAAACCTAAGCTTTTACGCTAAAATGCAAAGGAAATAGCAACTTCTAACTACCTCCGAAAAAAATTAGCATCAACAAAGGATTTTTCAAATTAGCTTAAAATAATATGTGCATGAAGAAGCATTTACATTAGCAGTCAATATGATCATCTTTCTAGTAAATATGAGCTCAACATAACCAAAATATTTGATGTAGAAACCAAATCAAAACTAACGTTTTTTTAAAGGGACATACTGAACTATTGGTCAACTATTTCATAAATTTATACACCTTGTATGTTCATAGTTGTACTGAAACAGCAAGCACATAATACAAGAGTGACATTTAAATTAAAAACATGAAATGTTACTTATTTAGATAAACATGTTTACTTTCATATCTGTACTCAAATGACTCTCAAACACCAAGTGCAAATTGTGGAAGTGGGTGAACTAAAGGTAAAGACATGAACTGTTTACATTCATAGAAAGAGGTTTACTGTCAATATGAATCCATAAAATCTTACAAATTTTCCTATGCCTTGAACAACATGTTTGTCAATAGTCAACATGAAGCAAACAATAAAAAAAGAAGCTACCATGCAATATCTGTTTATGCAATCAGGAAATTAAATAGTAGTAAGTCAATATGAATGAGTACAGTTTAAAAGAAGGAAGCAAAAACAGAGCCAAGCACGTTGAATGTACCGTCAACTTATAGAAAAGCGTGTTAGAAATTCACTCGTGCAACAACCAGTGTAGCTTCTCTTTACTGAGCAAAAACGTTAGGTGCCTGCAGAAGCAAATACTGGCTTTTAAAAAAGGATATAACTGATGTAGTCAAGGTCTAATGTAGAAACCAAATCAAAACTATTTTTTATACAAAAGGGACATACTGAACTATTAGTAAACTAATTCACAAATTTGTATACCTTGTATGTTCATATTTGTAATGCAACACGAAGCACGTACTATTGGAGTGGCTAAACTTGAATTAAAAATGTGAAATGTTAAACATTTGTATAAGCACGCTTACATTCATATTTGTACTGAACGACTCTCAAACACCAAGTGCTTACTACGGGAGTGGTTGAGCTGAAGTTAAAAACATGAACTGTCAACATTTGTATAAACAGGTTTAATGTCTATATGAATCCAAAAAATCATAAAAAATTTCAAGTACACTGAACAAAATGGTTACCAACAGCTAGCACGAAGCAAACATGAAAAAAAGAAGCTATCATGCCATATCCATTTATGCAAGCAGGAAATGAAACATTAGTAAGCCAATATGAATTAGTCATTTATACGAACATCTTGTATACATTTTAAAAGATGATACTTAAACGTAAGTCAACAAAATTATGGGATCAAAAGTGTTCATCATAATTCAAAATGAATGGCTTTTCGTTTAGGCTGAAATCAGTTGTGAACAGTATGCATTACTAAAAATATAAAAGAATCGATTAAACCAAATAAAGATGTACACCAAGTCAACAGAAATAAAAACATCTCGTCAAAGTCGACACTATTATGATAATTTTGATATGCCTTGTTTGAATCTTCTGACACATTATTAGAAAATATAAGAACGTGTATCAAGTTAGCAGTAGTAGATAGTGAAAAGGATTTTACGAAACCAAAAATGGGGTGAAAATGTAACCTGCAGTGGAACATTGTGAAAATAAAGCGGTTTCTTAATGGACCTAGAGAAGACGAAGTGGTCTCTCAATGGATATGGAGAAGATGAGAAAATACCCTAACAGATTTCAAACGGGTGACGCCATTAGGGATTAAAAAAACAACAAAATAAATGGTAGGGTTACAAACCAAATAGTCACACTGGCGATGTTTATCGGTGGAAGAAGCAGCGGAGATAACAAATCAATCAGACTAGAAGAAATTAAAACTTTGAATACAGCGAGGAAGGAAGCAATTACCTGTACAGCCAACGTAGTGGTAAGGAGGAAGATGGGTGACGTTTGGGCACTCGGCTAGAAGATCTTTAGAACGACAACCGTATTAGGGAAAAGACAGGTCATGGTGGGGAGGAGAGATGGAAACGAAGTTGGCTAACGTGGAGGTGTGGGAGGAGGCGATGATTCGGTAGATAAGACTGTGTGGAGGATGGAAATTGGAAGCACTGTTTTAGGGAGGAGGAAATGCAATGAAGTGGAAAGGGAAGGTAGTTGGCAGAACACGTGATGGAGCAGTTGGAGATGATGAGGCTGGTGATGAAAAGAAAAGCGGAAATGGGCAAGCACGTGATAGTAAGAAAAAAAAAGCGGAATTGAACACGGAAGTGGCATTTTGAAATGAGGAAAGCGGAGTAATCCACATCAGCATGTGAAAGTTCCTGCTTTAATATAAAGTAATCGATATGATTTCCTAAAACAGTAATGCATAAAAGGTGCTCACTATCTAGTGATGTTTTAGAAAACTTTTTATTTCATTTTTATATATTTGGAAGAGATATACTTGATTAAAGGATTTCATTATTTTGGAGTCTTGGAGAGGCGTATGTACTATGTAGGCATTTGTGTAAAATTTTCGACTACACTTATTGTTGGCCATATAAACGTTGCAAGACTTGTATACTTTTGTTATCGAATGTTGCTCTGTGTTTTAAAGTTCTGCCAGTTTTTTGTTCATTATGGTGTGCAAAAACTCGTTAAATCAAATCTTATCGACGAATAATTGAGAATCTTACATTCTCAAAGTAAGCATGACTGGGTATTTATAAACAATTTTTTATCCCTTAAACAAATATATGACAATCTAGTAGGATGACTTTTACGTTATCGTATGATTGCTTCTTATAAAATACTCCTTTGTCATCATATCATAATTCAAGTCTGTTTCTCCATAATACCATGGTTAAACTTATGGGTATTAATTTTTCATGAATAGATGTATCTTCACCATCTAATCGATGTTAGAAATTTTAAAAGAAAACGAAGACTGAGAGATAATATCTTGTAAGGAGAAATAAACTTTATTATTCTACTTTTCTTTTTTTCTTGCACGCAATTACATTTACTCGTTTGGATACATCAAGAGCACATCTCAATTTATAATAGAGTATGTTCACCAAACTTTTCTTTTTTCTAGACTTTTTTTTTCAATCTTCTTTTTTCAAGATTGATCTTGACAAAGCATTTTTTAGAATTCTCCAACTTACATATTGATAAGTCTGGATTTTTTTCCATTATTAATTTTGGTCTTTTCTAAATGTAATGATTAAATTTGCAACATAATCAATGTTTCATAAAAATCAAGTTTATTTCCAACATCCCACGTAAACTTGGTTTTGTAACTCCAAGTAAATTTTACAACCTTTGTATTGTACGTGCTTCGGTAGGAGTAAAGAAATTATCTAGATTTTCTTCATTATTTTGACATACATCACCAGTGTCATGACCTTCAATGCAATTTCATGAATAGTTATGGTGCTCCATGCACTTCATCCTCCTTTCTTACCATAGGGTACTCCAAAAATAAAGCGTTTTAACTTCCATCTTGGTCCAGTGTCAAATATTTTGAATGAGTCATATATGTTATCTTTCTATTCTTTCGCAAGTTTACTCTTACAATCTTTGACCCACTCAATTTCTTTATGTGTTTCCCAAAATTGATTTTCGCTTGAGATTCCAAACCACGTTGATGAAAAACTAAGATTGTTTGTAATAGAAAGGATATAATCTTTTCTCACCAATTTGTTCTCACCAGTATAGAGTTCATCACCTATCTCTTTGACTTCCTCTTTGACAATTTTTATTTTTAGTTCTTTAATATTCTCTATTTCCATTTTTTCAAATTTTTGCTCATGTTTTAAATCACCTCCGATCTCTAGAATTTCTTCTCCTTGGTTCACGTCTTCTTCATAATCTTCTCTTTTTCTTTCATGCTCTTTATACTTTGCATCATCTTCGTTGACTTTATCCTCCTCATTTTCATGTTTTTCATTCTCTTTCATATTTAATTCCTTGGCAATCTCATTTTCCACTTATTGGTTTTTATATGCTCTTCACCTACAATCCTTATTACTTTCTCTTTGGTTATTTTTGGCGAATCTTCTACAACATTCTCCTCCGTGTCAATATTCGTTTTCTCTTCCTCTCCTATCAAAATATTCTCTCTTATTTTGTTGTTTTTCTTTTTGTCTTTCTTATCAGCTAAGATGTCTTATTTAATATATTTTGCTTCATTATCCACCATGAGTTTGACTTGAAGAGCTCGATCAAATGGCCCTTTTTCGACTTTTTTATTTAATTTTACTTTATAGACTTGAAGCATTTCCATGTGTTGACCAATGTTCATGGTTTCTACATTTTTAGAATCTTTAATTACTAAACTATGTTGTCAAATTTGGAATCCAAAGATCATACAATTTTATCAAATATTTTAGAATTATCCATTTTTCTCTATATTTTTTCAATTGATTTACAATTGATAAAACCCGTGAAAAATAATCATCGATTTTTCCGTTGACTTTACTAATAAAGATTCAAACTTACCTTGCATAGTTTATAATCGAGTTTTCTTCATTTTATCAATTCAAATGCATTCTCCAAAATCTCTCATGCTTCCTTACTAGTAGACGCATTTACCATCTTCTCAAATATATCATCATCTAAGCCTTGATTAATGATAATTATGGCTTGTAAATCCTTCGTCTTCAAAATCTTCAAATTATCCTTTTTAGTTTGGGATAAAGTGGTAACATCGACGGGTTCTTCATACACATTTTCTACGACATCCCACACACTTTGTGATTCAAGCACCACATTCATGTGAATTCTTCAATTATCATAATACCCTCTTTTAGTAAGGGAATTTTTACGAAACTCAATCCACTTGTCATTGTTCCTTGCTATCAACCTAGCTCCGATACCACTATTGGAAATTTTAGGAGGATTTTCAAGCTCCGATACCGATGTTGAAAAGTTTCTATAAGAAGAAGAAGGAGGGAGAAGTCACTGCTAGGAACTGAATTGATGATGTTTTGATGACAACAACCTTATATAGTTATTATACTTTACTTTATAAAATATATACTAACATTTTCATATAGATATATATATATATGTATATATGTATATATGTATATAGGAAGTATATGAAGGTATTATCGAAGACTGATCGGTATAAAGACTCAAGCATCAAGATGAAGATTAGAGATTCAAGATTCAAGACTCTAGAGAATCAAGATTTCAAGATCTCAAGATAAGTGTCTAGTATTTTGTTAAAACTTCATAATAGCACTCTCATCTTTCTTCCAATTTTCTTTTGGGATGGAACCCAATTTCTATCGAAACCAGTGGCTTACAAACCCACGACAAGTAGCTTACAAACCTATTCTGATTTTAAATATTACTTATATAATTGACGGTCTATATCAATTATATATATATATATATTTAAAATAATGTTTTATATTCATTCTCTATCTCAAAATATTGTTTAAACGCTTTATTTTGCTTCAGAGAAGTTTCAACTTGTTTTAAATTCAAATGCTTTTACAAAACAACATCTCTATAATTTTGAACTAAGGGATGTCGACATATGGGGATACCCCATGTCGAGATGGTGACAGTTGGATTCAAAATTCAAATTTCAAAAGAAGTGTCCATTCGTTCAAAAACCTTTCGCCAATGGTTATGACTGTTGTGCATCTATATAAAGGCTTCCAAAATGAATTTTTTAACAACTAATTTTATTTTTTTCTTCACTCTTTCTTCTCCACCATTCCATATCCATAAAACTTCATATTTTCAAGATCGTGCCATCATTCTGCCAAATTCTCAATAGGAAATCATTTAGATACTCTCTCTATTTGATTCTCCATCATTCTACTAAAGATCAAAGTGCTATTCAGAGTAATAGGATTAATTTGTATTCAAAAAGTCCATAGAGTCTATCCATTCAAAAGGATTGTTATTAAGAAGTATAAGGGTGATCTTGTGTCCCGTAAATCAAGAGAGTTTACCCCAGACTCGGAGATAGGAGGGTTCCTCAAGGCCTTAGAAATTGAGGGTTGTAATTTGGATATTGGCTTATAAAAATCTGTACAAGGATATTGCCTTGGTGCAGGACTGGATGTAGGAGGATTCCGAACCAGTATAAAATCCGGTGTGTTCTTTCCTTTTACTTGCTTTACTTTACTATTTGCATTTGTTATATGTTCTGTGATCACTCTGTGTTAGAATTCTATTTAGATTTGTGTTGAAAGTTTTAATTTAGTCATATAGTTCATATATTCTTTAAAACACTATTCACCCCCCCTTTAGTGTTATTTCTGCCTTAAGATCCTTAATCCACATCCCCAACAATTGGTATCAGAGCATTGGTTTTCATTGTTTTCATAATCTGAAACTTGACAAATATAAAAATGGCATTTTTGGAAAATTGTGTTAAAACTGTTTTGAATATATGCATTTCATCAAAGTTTCATAAGTCTGCATATAGTTATTTTGAAAAATCAAGTTATCTACTGAATTGGTGTGTTATGCAGGAACAGATATGTTATATGGCTTTTGACGAATCAACACCCAATGGACAAACTGTGCAAATTGAGAAAGATAAATGGATACTTGATAGTGGCTGTTCAAGGCACATGACTGGAAATCCCGAGATACTCAAGGACATTACTTATCAAGATGGTGGATTAGTCAATTTTGGTGACAACTCTAAAGGATATGTGGTTGGCGTCGGCAATGTCGGTAACTCTAAAACTTTACTTATTTCTGATGTTTTATTAGTTAGGAACTTAAAACATAATCTGCTTAGTATATGTCAACACTGCGATAAAGGTTTTAAAATTAAATTTGAAAAAGATAAATGTCACATTGAAGATAATAAGTCTAATATAATTTTTGAAGGTATTAGGAAGAAAAATATTTATATCCTTAGTATGAAAATTTCAAATGATAACCTATGTCTTTTGGCTAATACAAGTGACCCTTGATTTTTCATAAAAGATTTGGCCATTTGAATTTCAATTTATTATCTAGGATATCAAAACTTGACTTAGCTAGAGGTCTACCCAAGTTAAACTTTAAAGTAGATAGTATTTGTGATGCTTGTCAATTAGGAAAACTTAAGAAAAGTTCATTTAAATTAAAAGATGCTATTTCTACCTCTAGTCCTCTAGAATTACTTCATTTAGATTTATTTGGTCCATCTCAAGTTCAATCAATTAACCATAGTAAATATGTTTTTGTTATAGTAGATGATTATTCAAGATATACTTGGACAATCTTTTTAAAACATAAAAGTGATGCTTTTGAAATATTTAAAAACTTTTCTAAAAGAATTCAAAAACAACATTCTTTCAAAATTAAAACTATTCGAAGTGATCACGGTGGTGAATTTGAAAATGAAAATTTTGAGAATTTCTGTACTCAGAAGGGAATTGCTCACAACTTTTCATCTCCAAGAACTCCACAACAAAACGGAGTAGTAGAACGTAAGAATAGAACGATTCAAGAGTGTGCTCGTACAATGCTTTCTGATAGTAATTTACCTAAATATTTTTGGGCTGAAGCAGTTGCTACAGCTTGTTATATATTAAATAGAATTTTAGTTAGACCATTAACAAATAAAACTCCATATGAATTACTTTATAATAAGAAACCTATAGTTGCTTATTTCAAAGTATTTGGGAGTAAATGTTTTATACTTAATACAAAAGATAATTTAGATAAATTTGAACCAAAAGCTGATAAAGGATTCTTTATTGGTTATTCTAATAGAAGCAAAACATTTAGAGTTTTTAATTTAAAAACTAATACTATTGAAGAAAATATGCATGTATCTTTTGATGAAAATCTTAAAGATATTGTACAAATAGATGATGAAGAAGATTTTATAAATTTAAATCGATCTAATGAAACTATTAGTGAAATAAATCAACCTAATAAGAGATTTAAAATATCAAAAGATCATCCTATAGAAAATGTTTTAGGAAATATTGAATCTGTAGTAAGAACTAGAAATCAATTAAGTAGTATGAGTAATGTAGCCTTTATATATCAACAATTGAACCTAAAAATCCAAAGGAAGCATCGTCTGATGATTCATGGATTCTTTCTATGCAAGAAGAATTGAATCAATTTACCAGAAATGATGTATGGGAACTTGTTCCTAAACCTGAGGATAAAAGTATAATTGGAACTAAATGGGTTTATAAAATAAAATGAATGAACTCGGTGAGGTCGTAAGAAATAAAGCTCGTTTAGTCGCGCAAGGTTATTATCAAGAAGAAGGAATTGACTATGATGAAACCTTTGCCCCCGTAGCAAGATTAGAAGCTATAAGAATTCTACTTGCTTTCGCTAATTATAATTATTTCAAATTATATCAAATGGATGTTAAAAGTGCTTTTCTAAATGGTTTTGTAAAAGAAGATGTTTATGTTGAACAACCTCCACTTTTTGAAGATAATAAATTTCCAAACCATGTATACAAGTTAAAGAAAGTTCTATATGGTCTAAAACAAGCTCCTAGAGCCTGGTATGAAAGACTAAGATCTTATTTACTTCAATCTAGTTTTGAAATTGGTAAAGTAGATACAACACTCTTTATTAAAAGAAATAATCAAGATATTCAACTGGTTCAAATATATGTAGATGATATAATCTTTGGATCAACTAATAACATAATGAATAAAGAATTTTCAGATATAATGACTAAAGATTTGAAATGAGTCACATGGGAGAATTAAGTTTCTTCTTAGGGCTTCAAATTAAACAACTAGAAAATGGAATCTTCATAAGTCAAGAAAAATATGCTAAAGACTTAATCAATAAATTTGGTTTAAGTACCTCTAGTGGGAAACCAACTCCAGTGTCAACAAACGTAGGTTTAAGTAAAGCAGATAAATCAAAAGATATTGATCAAACTTTATATAGGGGAATGATTGGTTCGCTACTCCATATAACAGCGAGTCGTCCTGATATTATGCATAGTGTTTGTCTCTGTGCAAGATACCAATCACAACCTAAAGAAACTCACTTAAAAGCTGTTAAAAGAATTTTAAGATATGTAAAATACACTTTAGATTATGGTTTATTTTATCCTAAAAATAATACTTTTGATTTAATATCATATTGTGATGCTGATTATGCTGGTTGTAAATCAGACCGAAAGAGTACAAGTGGAACTTGTCACTTTCTAGGACATTCACAGGTTTCCTGGTTCAGCAAGAAACAAAATACTGTTTCCTTGTCAACAACTGAAGCAGAATATATATCAGCTGCTCTGGCCTGTTCACAAGTCATATATATGCAATAAACTTAAAAAGATTTTGGAATTAACATAAGTAAATCACCAATATATTGTGATAATACTAGTGCAATAAATCTATCTAAAAATCCAACTCATCATGCTAGAACTAAACATATTGATATAAGACATCGTTTTCTTAGAGATAATATAACTAAAGAAATAATGACTCTAGATTATATAAATACTGAAAAACAAATTGCTGATATATTAACTAAACCGTTAACCGAACAGAATTTTACTAAATTTAGAAGAGAACTAGGTATTTGTTCAAAATCTGAAATATAAAATATAATCAATAAAAATTCAAAATAAAAATTACATTTTTTCTGAAAGACATGTCGACATGCCCCATCCTTTGATGTCGACATACCCAACAAAAATTTGAAAATAGAGTTTCCTCCAAAGTTAGTTGTTTAGTTATTTATCTATTTATTTCATTTTCTCTCCTCTTTCTTCACTATATTCTCTGTAAATAACTTCTGAAACAATAAAATAACGGCCTCCTCTTCTACTAATGAACCCACTTCACCCACATCTCCTCATCCTGGTCCATTTTAACGATCTACGCACGCTTGAGTGATCAAATTGCAAGAGAAGATGAAAGATATCCTTCAATTGTTGACTGAAATTCAAGTAAGTCAACTTAGGATGGCTAGAGAACAACAAAGGCAAGGGAATATTATTAGGAATGTACAAAAATTCCTTATGGATAACCGTACAAATCCTATTAATATTGAAGACTCTTCACAAGCCATGGAATCAGAGGAAGAAGAACCTATGGAAGAGCCACAAGAAGACCAGGAGGAAGATCAACCTTTTCCTCAACCCGAAGTTCCTATAAATGAGGACGAGAGCATTATCTGCGTTAGTGAGATCCTTGTTGATACTAATAGAAACATAATTGAACAATGTGGAAACTTTTGCCTCCACTACCCCAATTGTTCGATTCATAAGTCTCCTATAGTTAAGGATCGCCATTAAAGCGTACTTTCTTTTTTATTCTTTGTTTTACATTGTTCTGTTTGTTCGTGTTTATGTATGTTCTTATATATGTCGTAATAACAAAATTGTGTTCACTTATACTCATTGTTTCATGCTTGTTCTATACATATTATTTGTTCATAATAATCATTCTTGAATTCTTAAGTAGTTAATAGTTTTTGCTGATGACAAATGGGGAGAAAGATATAAAAATATGTGCTTGGTGTAAGGGGGAGTCATGGAATAAAGGGGATTTGTAGTTTAGAGAAGAAGTCACGGAGTAAGGGGGAGTTATGGAGAGTTATGGTATGGTAAGAATATTTTATAAATAAAGGTTATCATCATCAAAAAGGGGGAGATTGTTAGGAACTCAGTTGATGATTTTTGATGACAACAACCTTATATAGTTATTATACTTTACTTTATAAAATATATACTAACATTTTCATATAGATATATATATATATATATATATGTATATAGGAAGTATATGAAGGTATTATCGAAGACTGATCAGTATAAAGACTCAAGCATCAAGATGAAGATTAGAGATTCAAGATTCAAGACTCTAGAGAATCAAGATTTCAAGATCTCAAGATAAGTGTCTAGTATTTTGTTAAAACTTCATAATAGCACTCTCATCTTTCTTCCAATTTTCTTTTGGGATGGAACCCAATTTCTATCGAAACCAGTGGCTTACAAACCCACGACAAGTAGCTTACAAACCTACGACAAGTGGCTTACAAACCCACGAAAATCAAAATCATTTAAACTACTTTGTACAAGTTCTCGAGTCCTATGGAGGAGCTCTGTAGGAAGGTTCTTGCAATTTCAGTTTGAATAGATTTTTCAAAATGTTTTTAAATCTGTTTTTCAAAATGTTTTAGCTTTCAAAATCATGTTTTCAAAAATGTTTTCAAACTTTGTTTTAGCCTGAGAATATTCCTCCATTCTGATTTTAAAAACTTCTATTTTTAAAACATCAAAACTTTTTCTGATTTTAAATATTACTTATATAATTGACGGTCTATATCAATTATATATATATACATATTTAAAATAATGTTTTATATTCATTCTCTATCTCAAAATATTGTTTAAACACTTTATTTTGCTTCAGAGAAGTTTCAACTTGTTTTAAATTCAAATGCTTTTACAAAACAACATCTCTATAATTTTGAACTAAGGGATGTCGACATATGGGGATACCCCATGTCGACATGGTGACAGTTGGATTCAAAATTCAAATTTCAAAAGAAGTGTCCATTCGTTCAAAAACCTTTCGCCAATGGTTATGACTGTTGTGCATCTATATAAAAGCTTCCAAAACGAATTTTTTGACAACTAATTTTATTTTTTTCTTCACTCTTTCTTCTCCACCATTCCATATCCATAAAACTTCATATTTTCAAGATCGTGCCATCATTCTGCCAAATTCTCAATAGGAAATCATTTATATACTCTCTCTATTTGATTCTCCATCATTCTACTAAAGATCAAAGTGCTATTCAGAGTTATAGGATTAATTTTGTATTCAAAAAGTCCATAGAGTCTATCCATTCAAAAGGATTGTTATTAAGAAGTATAAGGGTGATCTTGTGTCCCGTAAATCAAGAGAGTTTGCCCCAGACTCGGAGATAGGAGGGTTCCTCAAGGCCTTAGAAATTGAGGGTTGTAATTTGGATATTGGCTTATAAAAATCTGTACAAGGATATTGCCTTGGTGTAGGACTGGATGTAGGAGGATTCTGAACCAGTATAAAATCTGGTGTGTTCTTTCCTTTTACTTGCTTCACTTTACTATTTGCATTTTTTATATGTTCTGTGATCACTCTGTGTTAGAATTCTGTTTAGATTTGTGTTGAAAGTTTTAATTTAGTCATATAGTTCATATATTATTTAAAACACTATTCACCCTCCCCTCCCCCCCCTCTACTGTTATTTCTGCCTTAAGATCCTTAATCCGCATCCCCAACAGTCACTACTAATTTGCAAATGGAGATTTAGAGATTAAATTTTGTAATGAGAAAATAAACTTTATTTATTATTTGAATTTTCTTTCTTGCTTGCATACAATTACATTTACTTATTTGGATATATCAAATGAGAGAGCACATCTCAATTTATAATGGAGTATTTTTCTAAAATTTTCTTTTTTCTACACTTCTCTTCAATCTTCTATTTTTTAGATTTTTCTTGACAAAGCATTTTCTAGAATCCTCCAACTTACATATTTGATAAGTCTAGATTTTTTATCTATTCTTAAGTTGGCATTTCCTAAATACAAAGATCAAATTTACAACACAATCAATGTTTCCTAAAAATCAAGTTTATTTCCAATAATTGATAAATGAATTAGATAGAATAGATGCAAATATATTCATATAATACCACCTCTTTTGGATTCTATTGATATGTTTACTCAACAAAGCTATGTAATAAGAAACATATATCCTTTGGTATGCTGAGCGTTTTAAGGAAATGCACTCAATAGCTTTTCTCGTACTTTTTGGAGTATCGTCTATTGATAGGTTATTTTTTTTCAAAGTTAACCCAAAGTGATTTTAGTGGTTTTTCCTCTTTTTGATATCATATTTTATGTATAAGATAAAGTAAATTGTTATCCACCCTTTTGACCAGGCGATATTCGAACAAACTGGACGAATCAAACTCGGGGTTATCAAGGTAGGGAGCAAGGAGAGATAGCCCCAAAGTCCTGAAACCAAGAATGAACAGAGTCAAGGGACAAAAACAAATCCAACTCAAGCCAAAGCAAACATGGATCCACCTATGTGGTGGGTCGGTACAATCCCTCTCCTGGGGTCGGTACCGATCCGTATTTTCTCCTCCATATTTGCTTATCTTCTACCTACATACTCTACTTGATGCTAGAAACCAATTTTAAGTGTTTCTTTATTGATCCAATGGAATTCTCTATCGATCACCATAAACACTAGAGTTTGCAACTCTGTTCTTCCAGAGATCCATCATTTGGACTCAAAAACAAGCTAATATTGGTGCAAATAAATATGGAATCATGAAGCTAACTACAAGACGAGCCAAGGCAATGAGTTCAAAACAATGTCTATGGAAATATTAAAGGTTAGTATGATCCAACTCCTCAGGCCGATACTGATCCACGAGCCATGCTAAGGCATCCTCCTATTCTTTTGGGAAAATGGTCTAAAGTGTGGAAAATGTGGTGGAGATATTCTAGACGAGTTTTTAGGTTTTTTACCTCTATAAATAGGAGATAGGATTCATTTTTCAAGATCTTTTGACTCTTTCTCTTCTTACTTTGATTTTTTGTAATCTCTGTTGGAGTTATAACGACCCGTAAAAACTTCTACCTCCAAGTCAGCATGTAAGCAATAAAATCATTAAATGGACATAGACCTTGATTTGTCAAACCATTATAAATTGTTGTGTGTTCTTTCTTACTCGTTTTTATTTAATTTTCTTCCCTTTTTATTCTTTACCTAATTTTCTAAGTGTTTCTGCCATTTTGGGTTCAAACATTTTGGTGCTTCCACTGAGAGCTTATGCTACTTGGATCCATCATCTACTATTGGATTTCTTAATTTCAAAAGATATATCCAATTTTCCAATCCTAATTTTCTACCATTCAGATTTTCAATAATCTAAGAGAATCCATTTGCAATGGCTCTATCATGAAGTGACAGTTTTACCAATTACAAAGCTACTACTGAAGCTGAGAACCAAAATGCTCAGCATGTAGATGAAGCTGTCAAAAAAACTCAACCGAAGATCCAGAATCCAACTAATGTCGTGACGAGAGTGGATATGGATCAGATGATGAAGTAGATGAGGGACAGATTCTGGAAGAGTCACAATGAGATGAATCAAATGATGCAACAGAGCTTGAGACTACTGAATGAATTGGCTGAACAACTGTAAGAGGAGCAGGAGAGATTCTAGTTCACAGTCAGAAAGTTCCAAATTATCCAAGCAGAGATGATGAGATAGAGGTAGAAAAAATCTCAGAACACAGTTGGAACTTCTTAAGAAGGAGGAAGACAAACTTAGGGCATGAGTTTGTGAATCGGTACTGACCTAAGAGGATAGGTCGGTACCGGCCCAACTGATGGTAGGCCCAGAGGTTGCCCTATGGAAGGTGACGTGAATTTGACTTCTAGACGTGCTAGTAATGATCAGAATCAAGAAAATTGTGTTGCCGATGATGATGCAACTCATGGGAATCAAATAAGGAGAATTGTTGGATGAATGAATCCACCTAAGGTTGGGGAACTTAGGTACCAAGAACTAAACTGAGAGTGTTTGTTAGGCCAAACACTTGGGACGGATCCCAATTACTGTCGTTTAGTCAAATTTTTGTGGACTTAGAGTACCTAGAAGATATAGTCGCGAGATTTATAAGTGAAAATGGTTCAAAACCAATGATGAGTGAGATACCTCTCCTAGTCGAAATCCATTTACTAAAAACATCCTACGATCCCTGAAGGTTTGCAATGCCGATTATGCCATTGTGTAGAGGAACAACGGATCCTAGGCAATGTTTGATGAGATATGAGTAGCATACGGATTCCGCTAGAGCTTTCTATGCCATGAAATGCAACTGTTTTTCAATTTTCCTAGAAGAAGTAGTGATAATGTGGTTCACTCGACTTCCACCGAGGTCCATATCGTCTATCCATGAGTTGTCACAAAAGTTTATAGAGCAATTTCACTCATATACTTCACGTTCGAAACACGTGATGTCTCTATGAAACCTCTTCCAAGCTGATGGAAAGTTACTGAAGGATTTATTGAATCGATTCCACATAGGCATGACAGAAGTTATAGATCCCAAGGATGACATAATGCTGATGGCACTAATCATGGGAATTTATCTTGATACGGATTACAGGGAATGGTTAGGAAAGAAACCCTCATGGATGATGGATGCTTTCCATAGAAAGGCCAACGAGTTCTTATGCTTGGAAGAAGCATGTAATCATCCTCTAAGAAGCGGTGCTGGAAATTTAGATGAAGTGATACAAAGCAACATTGTTTTAAAGCAATCTAGAAACATGTGTGTGAATAATGGCAGGAAGAATTATAGCCAGAAAAAGAGCGATAATAGGGTCAAGAAAAGAAATCTAGATAATAGAAGTCATCTCATGATTCTTAAATACGATAATTATATTGAGCTGAATAACTCGATCGAGAACATCTATCTGGAAAATCAAGGTACTGAGCAGTATAGGAAGCCGGCTCCGAGAGAGTTGACCAAGAAAGAGAAATGATCTGGCAAGTTCTACAGGTTTCATAAGATGCACAATCATAATACCAATGAATGCAGGTACTTGCACGATATGATTGAGGAGTTGATTTGGAAGAAAAAATTGCGATAGTTTGTGAAAGCTCCATAGAATGGTGGGTAAGGAAATTCTAATCCCCCAGGGTTGACATCCCAACAGGGGCAAGCTGGTCCTAGTGGTGAGAAGCCTAGGCAACTTGAAAAACGTTTGGTGATAAACACAATCATTGGTGGACTGCTTCCAACCAACAAGAGTTTGAATGAGATGGACATGTATGTTAGTGCTTTAAAGCATATCGAGTATGAGAGCTGTTTGGCAGTTGAGGATGGATCTCTAATAGAGCAATTCAGAACCATGACAAATGACATTGTTTTTTGAAACAGAGATATTGATGGGGTGGAATCCCCAACGATTGAACTGTTGGTTATAACAACCACGATTGGTCCTGCTATTGTATAAAAGGCACCGTTTGACTGTAAGAGTTTGGTCAACATTCTATTTAAAAAATCCCATGACCAGATGCTTTTAGAGAGCATGGACTAGAAACCGTGTAAATCTCATATCCAGGAATTTAATGGGACGGCAATAGAGCCAGTCGGATATGTGGAATTATCGATGGTGCTTGGAGAGGGCGATCGCAAATGAGTATGGGTCATGCCTATTGTTGTGTTGGATATCTACTCTGCTTATAACGCATTTTTGGACTGACTGACCCTGGCTGAGTTCAGAGTGGCAATAGCTACTTAGTATTTGACCCTTAAATTTTCTACGGAGAATTGTGTGGGTGTAGTGCATTGAGATCAAGGGCATGGCCGTGAATGTCATGTCGTCGAGCTAAGAAAGGCGAGGCGAAGAGAGAAAGGAAAAGGTGCAGAGGTGACTCTTTGCATCAAGAATTTGGACGTATATCAACCAATACCTAAGCCCTATCTCAGTAGCACAATCAATTCCATAAGGATATGGATTTGCGAAAAGATGCACAAAATGGAAGAGCAGCCCCGGCCGAGCTAATAATTAGTATCCCGATCAGTCGGGATGACCAAAGACAAATCCTAAAAGTCGGATCACATCTTGATGTTAGGATAATGAAGGAGTAGATTAGTTTTTTCTAAGTAAACTAGGATGTGTTCGCCTGGATGCACTCTGATATGTGTGGTATCTCATCGAAGATAGCAAGCCAAGCATTGAACAATTATATCCTAAATATGTTCTTCTGAAACAAAAGCACCGCAGCCTAAGTCTGGAGAGATCCGCTGCACTTAAAGAAGAAGTGGGGAAACTGAAGGACAATGACTTTATCCACGACGCTTTATACCCAGAATGGGTATCCAATCTAGTCTTGGTAAAGAAGTCTAACGGGAAATGGAGAACATGTGTCGATTATCCTGACTTGAATAAGGCATGTCCGAAGGATAGCTTCCCACTTCCAAGGATTGATCAGTTGGTGGATTCAATAGCCAGACATGAATTGCTGTTATTCATGGATGCGTACTTTGGATACAACCAGATTGCAATGCACGTCCTGGACCAGGAACATACCAGCTTTATTACCAACTTAGGATTATATTGTTATATGGTCATGCCCTTTGGATTAAAGAACGTTGGAGCAACTTACGAGAGGCAGGTAAATAGGATGTTCAAAGGTCAGATTGAATGTTCGATGAAGGTCTATATGGATGACATGCTCGTGAAGTCATGACATTTGAAAAACAACATTGACAATCTATTAGAAATGTGTGGTGTTCTCTGAAAATATGAGATGAAGCTCCACCCTTTGAAATGCTCTTTTGGTATTACATCAAGAAGTTCTTTGGCTTTATTATGAAATCCTGTTGAATTGAAACCAATCCGGTGAAGATAAAGGCATTAAGGATGTGGAGCCCCAACAACAGTCGAGGAGGTCCAGAGTTCAAATGGAAAGGTCACCGCCTCCGGTCGATTCATCTACAGAGCCACCGACAAATGCATCCTTTACTTTGTCGTGATTAAGAAGGGTAAAAGTCCAAAAGAAAAAGCAACTTTTTCCTGGATGTAGGAGTGCATAGACGCATTCCAGGCTCTTATTGATCACTTGGAAATACCACCATCCTCTCGAAGCCAGTGGATGACGAGAACTTGTTTATATATCTGGCGGTGTCTATGCATGTTTTGAGCGCCACACTCATGCATGAGGAAGCCTGCATCCAACGACCAGTCTATTACATCAGTAAGCTATTGACAGGAGAAAAAAGAAATTACCTTAAGTTAGAAAAGCTTGCATAATGTCTGTTGATTGCTTCAATGAAACTCCACCCTTACTTTCAATCTTATCCAATCAAAACTCTTACCGACCAGCCTTTGCAACAAGTCCTGCAATGACCTGAGACTTTTGCAAGGCTATTGAAATGGAACATTGAATTAAGCCAATACGATATAAACAATCACCCTTGGAGAGCTATTCAAGGTTAAGATTTGGCGGATTTCATAGCTAAATTCACTGCATGAGAAGATACTCCAAAGAGTAGTGGTGAACAAAATGCTAGGTGGAAGATGTACATGGATGGTGTAGCAAACGAACGATGTTCCGAAGCTGGAGTTATACTTGTCACTCCTGAGGAATGTTCAATCTGTTATGCCCCGAGACTCGATTTTTCGGTAACAAACAATAAAGCGAAGTATGAAGCTTTGATTAAAGGAAATATTGCAAAAGAATAGGAGATAAATACTTTACACATTTTCTGTGATTCTCGACTTGTGGTGTGTCAAGTGTGGGAAAAGTTTCAGGCAAAAGAAGCAAGGCTAGCTCCTTATCTAAACCGAGTCCTTGAGCTGCTTAGTGGCATTGAGTATTAAACGATAATGCATATTCCTATAGGAGAAAATATGAAGGCCAGCTCACTGGCTAAGCTGGACAGTTCTGGAGATGCGCAGCTCATGGGCTTGGTTCCAGTTGAAATATTGTCAGCATTGGGTATCAACTAAATGGATATTGATTGGATCTTGGAGGCTGAACCTGAAAAAGATTCATGGATGACTTAGATAAAAGACTACTTGTAAAGAGGAATCCCTCCCGATATGAGGAATTAGCGATGGAAACTCCTTTGACAAGCTCCAAGATATATCATATAGGAAGGATTACTATACAAGAAGGTTTTTTCTGTCCTAATGCTTCGTTGTATCACTCATGACGAGACCAAACAAGTCTTGAGAGAAGTTCACGGAAGGGCCTGCAGCGACCACACTAGGGGCAAACCCTGGCAAGAAGATTCTCCATTATGTACTTCTGGCTAACTGTCAATCGAGCAGCCGATTACACTAGAAAGTGCGATAGGTGCCAGTGGTTTGCTAAGATTTTGAAAGCCCCTCGATGGAGATTACTAAAATAGCAGTCCTTGGTCATTTACAGTTTGGGGAATTGACATTATCAATGTGTTGCTAATATCTAAAGGTAGCACGAAGTATGCCATCATTGCAATTGAGTACTTCACCAAATGGGTTGGGGCAGAACCACTAGCCATGATTACCATGAAGAAAGTGATAAACTTTATAGTCCAAAATATTGTATGTCGTTTTGGAGTTCCATATACGATCGCTATTGATAACAGAACCTAATTTAACAACACCGAGTTTAAGGATTTCTGTCGCCGACATCGCATAGAGGAGAGATTTGCTGCAATTACACATCCCCATGCGAATGGATAGGTTGAGGATGTAAATAATATTATCAAGTCCATTCTTAAAAAGCGATTGGAAAAGGCTAAGGTAAAGTGGGTCGATGAACTTCCATTAGCACATTGGGCATATTGAGCGAGCCATAAGTCAGCAACTGGCCATTCTCCATGCCTCGGCCTATTTATCGGAGGCTATGATTCTGGTTGAACTGGAAGTACCTTCTCATCGGGTAATTAATTAAAATTCACAAATGAACAAGCAACTTCTTTTGGAATCCCTTGACATAATCGATCGAAAACGAGGCGAAGATAATTTGAGAGAAGCTGCGCATTGCAACCGAGTCGTCCGGTATTACAATGTTAAGGTTAGGAATCAGACCTTTGAAATTGAAGACCTGGTCCTCAAAGGAATCTTCCCTAAGCCCTGGAAACTTAGGCCTGACATGGATAGGTCCGTACACAATAGAACAAAAGCTTGAAGATGGCACTTTCTAGCTTGCAACGGTTGACAGGATCTCTCTCACTCTCGAGAGTATGGAATAGCAACATTTACGATGCTATTTCACTTAGAAATAAATTTGTACATAATTGAATGAAGCCATATAATAAGATAGAGTCTATCATTTCCCGCTTTCAATAGATGGCTTTTCGGATCTATCTTTGCATTGCTTAAGAGTCATGAAATGCGATCGACTCGAATGAATCTGCATATGTATAATGCAGGTTTGCTGGTACCCAGAAATAGGTGTTAGCCAAACTTCTACGGTCCATGATCAGACCCTTGAAGTTCAATCATTCTCAATGTCTGAAGATTGATACCAACTAACTCTTTCCCCTGACATGGAATAGGAGTATAAACTTGAAACAAACATGATACGACCTTCCATATGCTAACTCTCACCCTTGATGTGGTGGTAGGATTATAAACCAAAATGAGCATGATACGACCGTTCATCTATTAACTCTTAACCTTAGATTGAGGACTGGAGTATAAACCTAAGAATGCATGAATTAGATGTGATGTGACCATCCGATCACTAACATCTCACCCAGAGTTGGAAGGTTGAAGATCCATGCCAGGCGTAAGGCGAGATTTTACTTATCAACTTCGGTTGACGCCTTGAGTTTGGCGCGATTGAAAATCACTATCTTGAAAAAGGATACTAGAATTGCTAGTCTAAGTGGTCTACCTCGACTACTGCCTGAAGTTGGCATTTCTATGATCACTTAACATTTACTAGAGCGACAAAAAGTCGACAAATTAGGAAATGGGCAAATAACTTAGTCCAACCACGATAATAAAGAGAAATGGATCATAAGTACATTGAATGGAAAGTGCATCTCTTAAATGACTTAGGCAAATTCACACAAAGACTTAACAAAACAAAAACCTTTGGTACTCACATAGAACTTGGGAAGATAAATACATGTTTTATTTATGCCTAAAACAAAGAGCAAAAGTGGAGGTCGAACCTGCACAAATACGAGCCGAGAAAACAAAAGGCCGACAATCAAAAAGAGCCTAAGTGATACTATACAACCGGAAAGTACAAAAAAGATGAATGATCACTTCTTTATCCTCTTCTTTCTCTATTTCCTCTCCTTCTCTACAGAAGATGGCACACTGGATCCTTCCAGTTGCTTCCTTATCTTTCCCCCACTTCTTTTACCTTTGAATGGAGGGTTCTATTGTGATCCAACCGACACGCTTAGGGTGCTCCTGGGCGGAGGAATGTTGAAGGGAGAAAGGATAATCTAATTGGGCAGAGCTATGGATAACAGAGGAGGATAAGTCTTTATTTTCTCTAACTTGACCTCTTTGGCTTGGACCAATTCCTACTCAAGAGTACTTATGGTAGGACCCCGAAGAGGCTCAGAGGACCTGGTAATAATTACATCTTCGATAGCCTGAGCTCCTTGGAGCTCACCTATCCCTTCATCTTGAAAAGCATATATCATCCTCTCATGAGGCCTAGGAGTCTCATTAATCGGAATAGTCGACAGCATCGTCGAAGTAGTCACAGCCACTGATTATATTTTATTCACTTTTTTGACCTGACTGGGGACTTTGGTCAAAAAGCAAGATACCTGGGGTTGGCCTGAAGTTTAAGAGATATAAAAGGAGAGACTGTCGACGTCAATTGGTGACATATGGACTCTTTGAGATACAGGTGAGGCCAACGAGATACTTCTTTCAGTTTGGGTCCTTGTGTGAGCTGGAGTGCCACCATAGTTCCCTTCGAGGGTGGGAGAAAGGATTGTTGGTTTGTGCATTTGGGGTTGATCTAGATTGTAACCTAGGACCAAAGATGGATCAGGAATGGTTTTGGATCCGAGAGTGTCCCCAACAGTAGCATCTTGAGGAGATGATTTGAAGCCTTCACCTAAGTCTTTCTGCACTATAGCGGCTAGCTTCGGTTGTAGAATAAGCTAACCCTCTTTCGGCACCTTGGGCTCATCTCCAACTAAGATTTGTTTCTCTAACCGAACCAGATCCACCTCACCACCTTCAAGAAATTTCTTTCCTTCCTCAACAATTTGTTCCTAAGCATGAGTAAGAATTCTTTGGTAATCATTGTTGAACAACTCCAAGTTGCAAAATTTGAGCACGTTAGCAAATTACTTACTAAGTAATGGCTCGAATTTATTCATTATCAACTATTCCACAGCTTCAATCTCCTTTAGGACAAGTGCATCCACGTCTTTAGCACGTTCAACTGCCTTGTCTCTTTCATCGTGAGCAACAAGTAGATCTTCGCAATAATCCTAAGCTTATGGGAGAGCATCGTTCTTCTCTTTATCTCACTCTCTAGTTTGGCCACCATCTCAATCACTTTCTTTTTTATGGCGTCTCATTTTAGCACTAACTTTGAGAATATATCTTTCGAAGGAAGAGAAGGAGTTCAATCTGCAGTGTAACTAGAGGAGGTTCTGTGGAGGTCTATTCTTTGGAAATCTTCACAACTAGTCACTTTTTAAGAGTCGACTGATGGCCATCTTTGGGTTGTTCGGTCTGAGACTCATGGCCCACACCGATATCATCATGATCAGCTCCACCGCTTTCACCCACTATCTCGCCTTCCTCGGTGTGTTCCTGAACATTTCCCCTATTTTCTTCAACCTTGGCCGCTGGACTTGGAACTAAGGGCACATCTGGATCAATATTTTCTCCTTTAGGCGAGTCGTTACCATCTTCATCATTATCATTGTCATTGTCATCACTAGCAGCTACTTGAACTTGACCAATGCTGCGACCCACTTCCAATAGATTAAGTGCGAGAAGATTTTCATCTGAAAGAAGAATTTTGATGTCTCTATCTTCTGCCAAATATGCCATAAGAGCCTTACCGATCTGAAAGCATCATGATGTTAGGTCTCGTTGAAACATATGGATAATAAAATAAGATATGAGTTAAGTTTATAGACTACAAGGCAAACATGTAATGCACATGGAATAAGACTTACGTCCAGATAGCCATCTATGTGTGACTCTAGACAGATGTAGAACCACTCGTTTTTGAAATAGCGCAACTTGTTCCATGTGCCGTAGACTACTCTACAACCCTTTTCCAGTTCCAAGTTAGTTAAAACCAACTTTCTCTTCGGCTCTTGAAGCTGTTGTGTATCGAATCTCCTCGTCGCTGGGTGCTCGGTGTAAGTGTTTAATGAAGACAGTGTATTTGCTAAGCAGGAGGGTATAGCTTTTTGGATGCAATTGTGTTAGAACCAATCTCTTGAAATTCAGGACTTGGCGGATGAATTGATTGAATGTTGGGACACAGCCCGCCGAACACATGTACCTATTGCATGCAGTATATCCTTCTGGAGGATTATGAGCTCTTTGATGGCGGGAATGGACTAGAACGTCCTCAAATGAAATTCTGTGCTTGTTACAGATTCTATAAAGTGATTCTTCATTGATTTTAGAAGCATAGAATATATGGATTATCTAAAAGAACGACATCTTCTAGAGTATCAGGTGCAGGGACTGCCTCTGGCTCTTCTATGGGTTCTACTGGGATTTTAGGAACATGTTGTTCAGCCCAAGGATTCTCTTGTTGTTGTACATGCTATAGTAGAGTTTGCTGTGCAAGGGGAGTTGTAGTTGAACCTGACTCAATATCGGATTCAACATATCTAAAAGTGGATGTACCTATGGCTTGAGCAGCAAGACCTTTGAAACATCTCTAATCCATTCTGTAAAAAAAACTTGACAAGTAATCAAAAATAGATTATTACAAGCTGTAAATGTCGTGCAGTTCAAATTTCTGACATTGTTTTTAAAAGATTGGATATGCCCGAGTAACCATCATCGTTGACCGTCGCGATGAGTTTCACGCTATCGACCATGCATTAGAAATGCTATGAAATCAAGAAGAAGTTCAACCCCAATCCACTAAGGCAAGGTACACTTGTGGATTAGGAGTTCACAAAATTCTCCCAAGTGTTAGATTTGTACCAATCCAACTCCAATGGAGGATTTCATTCTCCTCGCTCTTGTGTTCAACTCCAAAATCATGGCCGCCAACATCGGCCTCCATCCACATCCATATTCATCTCCAGTGATTCAAGCCATCACTTACCTAGTGTGACTCGAGATTAGTCTTTAGATCGGGTTATATGCAAAATGGGGTCATGGGTTTAGGTCAATGGGACGAGTTCGGTCAAAGTGAGGCGAGCGATGTCAAATGCAGGGAGGAATCAAGTGGCGGTGGCCCCAGGGTTAAGTGCAGGCATGAGTTCAATTTGAAGATCAAGAGCTTGTTAATGGCGAGAGCTTAAAGTCTTGGGTTGGTGGGCAAAAGGCAAGTAAGGAAGAGAATGGATATATAAATGGGTTTTATAATCCTTTAAACCTGAAGTTTAGGCAAGAAATTTGGGAAATTCTTCCAAGTTTTGAGTTGGCACCGATCGAAGAAACAGATCGATATCTAGTCATACTCTAAAAAGGTAAAAATAACAATATATATATGCGTGTATAGACATGTGTATATGCATATACATGGGCAAAACTATGATGAGGATGTTGAACCATATATGCGCATTCCTTCCTATTTGAGAACGTGAACGTAAGTACATGTGCATCTCTAGAGAACCCAACGACTAGATTTAAAGAGAATCGGATTCAAACTTAAATAATCCCTGGAAGGAGTCCGTTTAAATTTATCAAGCTTGGAATAATAGATCATGAGATTACGTTCCAAATTTACAATCCTAAAATGTTGGTAAAGCGTCATGATGGGTAACTATGGACATAAAGTTTCATGTAAATGAACCGCAAGAGGGACAATGACCATTTGAAGCACATAGTGGAGCCCCTCGTAGCAATTTCGATTTTTCTCGACTCAAAGCACATCACGTTAGAAATGAGATGTACTTTGGAGGGCAAGTGTTATGCAGCCTTTTGACTAGGTAATATTCTGACAAATTGGAAGAATCGATCTTGGAGTTATCAAGCAGAAGGCATTAAGGGATAGCCTCAAAGTCTTGAAACCAAGCACGGATAGAGTCACAGGATAAAGGAAAGTCAAGTCAGGCTAAAGCAAACATGGGTCCACCTAAGTGGTGGGTCGGTACCAATCCATCTCCCAGGGTCTGTATTAATTCGTATTTTCTCCTTCATATTTGCCCATCTTCTGCCTACATACTCTATTTGATGTTCGAAGCTTATTCCAAGTGTAGCTTTGTTGATCCAATGCAATTCTCTAACGATCTCCATAAATATTTGAGTCGGCAACTCTGTTCTTTCAAGGATCCATCGTGTGGACTCAGAAACAAGTTAATATTGGTGCAAATAACTATGAAATCACGAAGCTAACTATAGGACGAGCCAAGATAAGGGTTTAGAACAATGTCCAAGGCAATTTACGGGTAAGCACCAATTCAACTCCTTGAGTCGGTATCGATCCACGAACCTTGCTGAAGTGTCCTCCTGTTCTCTTGAGAAAATGATCTAAGCGTGGAAAATGAGGTGGAGATCTTCTGGGCGAGATTTTAGGCTTCCTACCTCTATAAATATTAGGATAGTCTTATATTTTCATGAACTTTTGGATTTTGCTCTTCTTACTCTAATTTCTTGTAATTTTTGTTGAAGTTGTACCGACCTGTAAGAATTTCTGCCTCCAAGTCAAAATATAGGTGATAAAATTATTAAGTGGACGTAGACCTTGATTTGCCGAACCACTATAAATTGTTGTATGTTCTTTCTTACTCTTTTTCATTTAATTTTCTTTACTTTTTTTTTTTTTTTTTACTTAATCTTCTAGATTTTATGTCATTTTTGGTTCAAACATAAACAATGCTTCAATCCATAAACTAGTGCATAATCAGGTGGTATGACATCAATCATTTTAGTTACTTTTCACTATTGTATTTTTCTAGATATAATTTTGTAGCTGTTTAAAAACCAATCCTACCTTTGTCAATTAAGTCATATTGATATGTAAAAAGCATGTTTAAGAAACCATCTCATTCATATGTCTAATATTAACATCTTCGAACCTTTTATATGTCAGAAAGACAACTAAGACAACTTAACTTAGTCAACAATGTAAGTAGAAGCATCACTATTATCATGTTCATATTTAATATAAACATTCCATTCCACGTGTATTTTTGCATCCATGAAGGTTTGCCTCTGGGCTTCTGAGGTCAAACGTGAATTCTGCATTCGTTTTCTCTTCATCCTGGACTGGTACTTTAGCCAAGTTTTATGTATCACATAATGATATAGTTGTAAGTAGATTCAAATCATGGTTTAAGATTGCAGCCGATATGTCGAAATTTCAGCCAGTTCGGTTTCAGCATTAACCAGATCGGAATGTACCGAAAATTCTGTTTCCAATGGTCCACTCTAACAAAAATAAAATTAATTACATGTTTCACGTTTGGTGACATCTCGCGAAATTTAGCATGGGTGGGAGAGGGATCATGACTAAATTTGAGTAATTCGTGAGACCAATGGGCAGACAACGTTTAGAGCTGCAGTATATGGGATAATGGGCTGATTGCGCGTTGTTTATTTTGTTTCAACGAATATGTTCAGATCAAATTTAGAGTTGTTTTTATGTGCGATCGGGCTTGCGAAATTAAATATATAATCAACTCTTGATCCAGTGACAATTATACATACTAAATTTAATTACAATATGAATTTACAATAATTATAAAAAAATATTTGAAATTTCCAAAAAGGAATCGAAAACTTAAAAAATTTCCACTGACCGGAACGGAACCAAAAGCCGGAATTTTGAACCTTGATTCAAATGCATTGAAACCCTTATCATGAGAAACATTTTAACAAACCAAATTCGAATACTGTAATATATACAAATGTGCAGAAAGATGCTCTAATGATCCTTCTTGAAACAAAACTTGGTTTGAGATGTTGGGTAGTAGTTATTTACCGATCAGATTCAGTGGCTTGTCTTAGAAATAATAATTCTTTCCTGGATTATTTTTGTTCAGGATTTGATCTTCATGATATTAATTTTGGGTGGTCGCATGCATGAAAAATGCTCCATGCTGATGCCACAATCGATGCATAAGAGGTGCTCTGAAATATAAAATGACATGAAACAACGGTTATGTGACGGATACGCATTTTTGATGAAGCGAGATGAATTATTACAGTAAAGTCTTTCGAGGAAAGAAATATCACATACCTTCAAACATTAAAGAGCTAAGCTGTTCATAAATAATTGGGAATTCATTCATAAAAATATTACAGTAAACTCTTCTTGTCTGCTGTTTGGAATATGGATAAATTTTAAAAGCATGTACGGAGAATTTGTAAATAAAAAACCATTTGAGAGGTATTACTATATGGCATGCTTCTCCGTTCTTTTAACTTATATTTTGAACGGTGCTAAATGAACCGTAATATAGGCTTCATTTTACCCAGGCTTTCCTTTACCCAGTAAAACATTTTTAATAGCTTAGAATTACCCACGTGTTACCCATATCATCGATTGAACTTTCCTCATCTCAAACTCTGAAAAACAAACTTCACTCCAAAAATGAAACTTCGTTCCATTGTATCACTTGTAAACCCTCACCGACGTTCTCCAAATCAAACCCTAACCTAACCGACGTTCTCCAAATCAAACCCACACTGAACGCTCGAGTATCATCACCTGTAAACGATGTTCAATCCATGCACGCTACCAATGGCGCCTTAAAAGCAGGTTGTGTCGAAGAAGAAGAAGCCACCTCAATCGTCTGAAGGGCCATCGTCCTCTCCGTCGACCACGTCAACCCAAGTTACGGCAGTGTGAAAATCGTAAACCCTAAACCCTTTTCATTTTTTTAAGTTTTGCTTTCAATCAGCAGTGTGTAATTAGTGCGAATCAATTATTAGAAAAACCCTTACCGCCGAGTGTTAATTTTATTGGTGTTGTGTTTAGAGATTCATATGGCAGTGCGGAATTTTTCATAAGTTTGATTTGTTCGGCCTTGTACTGCTATATGTGATTTGTTATGCGTGGTAAATTAAAATTGAATTAAAAATGTTCAGCATGAAATTAAATTTGGTTATACTAAATTGGTTATCGACATACATACAGTTATACAAATTTTGCTAAATGCTTGTATATGAAGGAAATTGAAAATCATCTTTATTTGTTTGAAAGTTTATATTTTTGTAATAATTATCACTCCACCATATATGCGTTTGAAAGTAAGTGAGCACTAGTAATACACTCCACAGATTTGTAACAAGTTCAAATCTCAATCTATATTTACATGTATGCACTATATTTTTAATAAGTTTTATGAATTCACGTAATAGAAGTATAGACTGCAGTTTGAACATTTGTTATACATTATTTTTGTATTTTGCCATAAGATAGAACTTTGTTTACTGACGGTTCTTTCGGAAATGTTATTTAGGTGGGCTTGGAAAAAGAAAGTTGACGGCCTCTGCTAGACATGAGATGGAGAAGACTAAACAAGTAAAACGGTTGTTTCTGAATCGTTGAATGTAGAGCAGTCAGCTGAAGATGACGATGAAGTCGAAATTGAGCCTTTGAATGTAGAGCCGTCATGTGAAGATCGTGTTGAAGAAGAATTTGAGCCTTTGAATGTATGTAGTGGAGGTCCGGAATCTAAAGAGGTGTTGAAAAGCTTTGATAATCACATTGCAAAAAAATTGGGAAATGAAGTCTCAAGAAGATGAGCGTGGACCATTGAAATGTGTTTCTCATTGGCGCAAAATGTTTGAATGGAATTTAAAAGATGAACCGGAGCAAGTTGTGCAAAGAGTAAAAAAATCAGGTCTGTACAAAATTATTAAACATTCGTATAAGTGGATGGACGCAACTACAATTTCTGCATTTGTGGAGCGATGGCAGCCAGAAACAAACACATTTCATATGCCTTTTGGGGAAATGACCGTGACATTAGAAGATGTGAACAGAATCCTTGGAGTACCAATAGCGTGTAGTGTATATATAAGGAAGATGGTAGTCGGGAAATTTTGTATAATGATGCTACTCAACTTGCAGTGGACCAACTAGGAATTGAAGGAGACAAAGTTAAAGTGGAGACTGATGGTAGGTATGGAATACGTATGCATTGGATAACGGAGAGTTGTAAGGGAAAGCATCTATAGATGGAGCTACTGATGTAGATTACGACAGAGTTGCACGAGCATATCTGTTGCACACTTTGGGTTGTACCGTGTTTTCTGACAAATCAGGAACAAAAACATCACTTTGCTAACTAAATTGCTTATTAGAATTGAATACCATGAACGAACAAGATTGGGGAATGGCCATACTTGCTTATTTATATCGTTAGTTGGGGTATGATTCTCGTTCTGGTGCGAAACAAATAAGTGGTTGTTTATCTGTTCTGATGGTAGTCCATTTGTCCTAAATTATTTTCTTTCGTTATTTCTTTGACACTCATTTTTTCGTAACTCATGCTGTAAATTTCACGCTTGGATATGATCATTTTCCAAAGCTACAAACATCGACGCTTAATGAACCTTTTCAACCGAATGATCATTATTGGCGAAATGGTAGGTTTTGAAATTTGGTGGTGATCCTGCCCAATCTATGATTCACATTAGAGAGCAGTTGGACGAATTAGAAGCGGATGATGTAAGTTCCTCATTAACTTGATTTCGTATGTTTCATATACGTTAAACTAATATTGTTGAGTTGAAATATTTATCTGTTTCTTGCTTTATCAACATAGGTATGTTGGGATCCTTATAAAGATATTCGGGAGTACAACCAAATTGACGAAGTTGTCTTCTACAATGGTATTATGCTTTTTTTTGACATTTCCTAACCATGTTACCCTGATAGGGTTCTACGTCAATTTGGTCGGGTGCAATACATACCAAAAGCTACGATGATGCCAGTATCTTGGATGAGAGGATCACAATCAAACCAATACAAAGTTCGATATGTTACGGGTCACTGGTACGCACAGAATTGCCGTGATCATGTGCTTCATGTGGATTCTCGTTCAGTCGTAGTAACACATCCTCACGACTGCATAAATGATTACTTGAGTTGGTTTCATCGAATTTCACACTCACATATCCAGAGTCCCATAATGAAGCGAAAGAAAAAAAATACTGAAGTTAAAGATTTGGTATGCATCATTGACTTTTAAATCATTTCATTTACCTTTGACATTCGTATGATTTCTAATTTCATATATGTTTTGTAGAAGAAAGCAATAAGAAAGGCTGTTAGACTACTTGACAAAAATATCAACGGTACTGAAAAAGATGCTGTGGTGTTGCATGGAGTCAATGTAAGAGCCAAACGTATTTTATCTTTTGCTTTGAAAGACCCTAGTTATTCAGACACTACAGAACCAAGGTCAAAGCAAAAACATGACCCCAAATCCAAGAAAAATGTGCTCCAGGATAGTCACATGGTTAGTGTTTTAGTTCGTAATGAATGAAGCTTCGTATTTTGTGACAGGTTGTATAACACTGTGTAACAAAGGATGGTTACATCATTTTGTGTACTAGATGTTTTTAATGTTTTATTTTGTGTACTGGATAGTATAACAATTTGTAATGGTGTAATGCGTGATGGTGGATGGTTGACTATTAATGTTCAATGTGCTTGTGTTATTTATTTATTTGCTTGCTTGTTAGATGGTTATTTGTGTGCTTGCTATATGGGGCTGTGTTTTGCTTGGTTAGTGTAATTTATTATGCTTTGTTTCCTTATATAAAAAGTTTTTACAGTTCATGCGGTAGTCTAGTGCCATTCAAGATGAATTTTCCAAGGAAAAAAAATTAGTTTTGCAGTTCATACTGCAGTATGAAATAACAAATATCTTTGAGTCATACGGCTTTAAACAGTAGTACGGTTGTATGAAACCGGACAATAAGTTTAAAATATTCTTGTAGAATGGGACTATCCGAATTCATACAGCCGTACGGCAATTCTAAGCCGTATGGATAATAGACTTTGACAATTACATATTGCCGATTGACCCAAGGATCATCCAAAAATCCAATAACTCCCACTATCCGGTTTTATGTTGCCGTACAACCGTATAGAGTCGTATGGGTAGAAAACTTTGACAATTTTCCATACGGATCAAAAGACAATCAAATTTTTTTGATCCCACTATTCGGTTCCAAACTGTCGTTTGGCCATACAACGTCGTATGGGTTGGATAATTATACAATCTCATACTGTAGTATGAACCAATTACCCAAACCAAATTTTAGGAATCCCACTATCCAATTCCGTACTGCCGTACGGCGTTATAACGTTGTATGATTTGAAGACTTTGACAATTTCATATTGTCGTATGAACCAATTACCCAAACAAATTTTTTTGAATCCCGTTGTCCAGTTCTATATTGTCGTACGGTAGTATGAAGTCGAATTGTTGAAAGACTTCGAGAATTTTATACTACCGCTCGGAGCAATCACCCAACATCAATTTTGTACATCATACTGTTTGATTCCATACGGCCGAACGACTGTTCTAAGTCGTACTTAGTGAAGAGTTTGACAGTTTCATATTGCCGTATGAACTAGTAACCAATTTTTTCTTAAGTAAATGCACTTGGAACGGCACCAGACTACCGTACGAAGTGCACAAACTGGTTTTTCACAAGTAAACATTGCAAATCTAATTAACTAAGAAAAGCACTCGGTAAACATTAGAATTAATAGAAATGGAATGTCAATTTAACTCATGGTCGGTACACAAAAGAAATGGAAATCCGTAAATGTCATAACAAAATACTTGATCATCACAAAAAAGTACATCAAAAATCAGTTGGATAATCGGTTGTACAAACATCGTTAGTTTTGATACTTAAGAAAAGTTCTCGTTTGGTGACCAGCAATTTAGACCATTCAAGAGCGGATGTGGTTGCAAAGCGAGGCCATAGAGATGCAATAGGTGATATAGGAGAGTTCTTCTGTAGACGCAAAATCACAAAGTGGCAGTCATTCCGTAAGTTGTGGAAATTATCTTTGGAGAATGATCAGGAGGACCTTATTCATGAGGCATGAATGTGAGATACTGGCGTTTTGAAATATGGACCACAACTGAACTTAACGCATTTTCGATCATATACCCCATAGTTGGCATTTCCATCCAGTGATTACTGTCGCAATTGGCTTAAAAATAGTTTAATCGAACCTTCTTTTCATTCAACATTTCTTCATCTAAGCATGTACGATATACATTCCAATTTTTATCAAGATTTAACAATACTTGCTTTCTAATATCAGTAAAAGTAGTTTCAGATTCGTCAAAATGTCTGGCAATACATCTAAACCTACAATTTCCGTCCATTAAAACATCTTTAACCTTCAAAACAGATGGATGAAGGAATTCCAGAATTTCCGTCTGGTACAGAAAACTATTATCTTTCCTCTTTAGAGTTAACTTCTTCATCTCAACACTAGACTGATTGTTTTTCGTCTATTGACTTTGCATACTCAAAAGCAGATGGATTACGTTTTGTGCTAGTCAAACTTTCGGTTTCATTTGATTGCCTTTTGCACCTTTTGGCTGACCTTTGTGTTTTACGTATTTTGGTTCAACCAAACCTGCTGTGATCGGTTGACCAATTTCTTTCATCTTCATCAGGATAACCGTTTGTTCATCCTCCGTTGCATTGTCAAACAACCATTTAAGTGCTGCATGTTCTGGAGTATAACAAAATTCATTTGATTTCACTACATATATAATCGTATCCAACTTCCGCCATTGTTCATCGATCATGCTTAGTGGTATAGGCTGTTGTTCAGTATGTAGTATATGTAATTCGTGTGAGCATGGCAGACCATAAATGGTTCTATCCAAATGATCGCATTCTGAATTAAGCATAATCTCGACCTCTTTTAACATACAATCCATAGCAAATAACGAAACCCGATAACGAAAGTATGTGAATAAAGGAATTTGATAGCTATGTTTTGTAGTCCCTAAACTTTTTTCAAATGTTGCTTGTATCTCCAAATGTTGTTGTAACAACAAATTATCCACTTTTTCAGATTTCTGCAAATGTCGCCATTGACGTCAGCAATTATCGATTTTTTTTGTACGTACAATCGAGTAGCAAAACTGAAGAATAACATTTGCATAATGTAGTCGATTCGGGATGAGCCCACATCAAATTAACAATCCTATCATTCCTTTCATCTTTTCTCACCCAATATGCATAATGGTTTTCTGTTAGAAATTTCATTAATTGTTGGATGACCGATCGACCTTCCATCTCCGCAATAATCATTTTCGCTTTGGCATTATATATGGTCGTCAACGTCGAAACATTTTCAGGAAAAGTCTTCTTGATATTAACAAGAACATCTCTAGCTCTAACGCCCGCAAAATTCATGTCCACCATTACTTTTTTCTCCACTTTTGTCAACCTTCCAGCATAAGCATGGCCAACTAACGAGTTAGGCAATAGATGGTTATGAGTACCATTAGCTACATCCACGTACCATGTATCAAAGCCTTGATATGAACCTTTGATGAGAAATGGACATTCACATTTTTTTTGTGGCGATACGTGGACTTTTATTTTGGTTTGTTGGATTTTCATCTTTCTTTGATTTTTTTCTTTCTATATTTTCCATCTCTCTCACAAGATAAATAGATTCTTTCTTTTCTAGGATCTCCAACTTTATCGGACTTGATAATAACAAGAACAGTGTTGATTGACCTTGCCTTCAATTGACACCAATGCATGAATGCGTCTTGGGAAGTGAATAACTATAACACAATCAATTTATAATTAATAACATTCTATAGTGAAATGATGAACACAAAAAATATCTAACAAACCTCATCCGTTACAAATTTATCGGTCACGTCGACAAATATTTTTTCACCGTTATCTTCTTAGTGCACTTCATTTTCTACATCCTCTTCACCTCCAACATTTTGGTAGCATAGCGGTTTAATATCGGTAACAAAATCATATGTTATGCATACCCAAATTGACATATAGCATATAAATCAAGAATTTTAACATAAATTGTTTTACCCCATTATCTTCTTCGTTTATTTCATTTTGTACATATTCTTCACCTCCAAAACTTCGGTAGCATAGCTGGTTAATATCGTTAACAAAAATCATATACATAGTTTTAGAATAAAAAACAAATAGGGTATTTGTAACCAAATAAGGCAATAATCAAGAATTTAAGAAAACCAATGCAAGAAACAAAATAGACGATATAAAATAAGTAAAAAATCATACCATTTTTGAAATATTTTGTTTAGCCATGGAAAAGCAAAATCCTAACGAAGAAGTAAAAGAAATTCGTTCATAAATCGTTTCTAGTTCGGATCGGCAGTAGAAGCCTAGGAACGAACGGTCTTTTACTGTCGATCGTTCGTGTTATTTTAAAAAAAAAAGATCGAACGGCTTCGTACTAGAGCTCATTCGTATGATTTAAAAAAAAACTCTCAAACGTCGTCGTATTGCCGATCAAATTCGGTAATTTGGAAAAGAAAGCTTTCTCTTCTTTTTACCACAACGAACGGCGTACTACTGCTGATTGAAAGCACTATTTTTTTTAAAAAAAAAACATGCTACTTAGAACGGCTTAATACTGTCATCCGGTAGTATGATGTCGTCCGCCTTAGGTAAAATGCAGTACCGTTCCTATTTTTTTTTCTTCGGTAAAATGAAGCTTATATTGCGGTGCATTTAGCACTGCTCTATATTTTGGAAGTTATTTTATTTTTCTCCAACAAAAAATGTTAGTTCTTAAAACAACGTACAAAATATAATACCGTCATATGGAGCACTACAATTTGCTCAAAATATATATTTTTGTATATATATTATGTATTAATAGAATTGGTCCGCTTCGCACACGGGCTGTTTATATTATTGTAAACGGAAAGCAAAGGTATTTTCGATACTTTAGAGAGTAGCCATGGCACACTCTTCTTCTAGCAGCCAAGATAATCCAAAGCTAGATCCTCCAACTTCACAGCCCTTCAACTGCGACAACTTTACTAGGCATCCACCCAGCCCCGATGTAGAGGGTTTCACGCCAATGGTTTCAAAAAATGGAAACGATTGTCTAAATCTGTTCCAAATAGGGAGAGCAAAGTTGTTCCTACGAGGACTCATGTAAGGCCTCCTCGCCTGCCAAAGGTATGTCAAATTCTAGCCTTACCCAGCCTCTAGTAACAAATCACCTTTTTTTGCCAAGTATCGCTCTATACCCTAAAAAAAACCTGATGGCTTTAATTGGCATGATCCCAACGCTAGAATTTGCTTCTGATCGACTCGGTTGTGATATCGGGTAATCATATTCCAATTACCGCTCCCCTTGAATTCTTTCAACCCAAAGTCCTTAATAGTCTAAACTGTGCTAAGATGACCACATATTTGGTTAGTACGGCTAAAAAACAATGGGAGATTGCGATTGTTGTATATGTTGTCGGATCTGCGTAACTCTTTTTATTTATGAAGGAGCGGTCTTCTTTTAAAAAAATTGAATTAAAAGAAGATTGTGACAGAGTAATTAAAAGATGAACCTCGGACCTTCAACTAAATAAAGATTTTCTTTAAACCATCCACATTTTGGTTGGCCTTTCGATCTTACCCCTAGACTAGTGGAAATAGGAGGGTATAAGTCACCTCAATGATTGGTATTTCAATCAAGATGAACAAATTTACTGAATGCATAACTAAGATAGCATATGCTAGGATATTGGTTGGAATCAAGTAATTTTTCCTACCCAAAGGAAATGGTCATCTTAAATAAATACTATCAAATCAAAATGCGGGACGTTGAGTATGAATGGAAACCCCAAATTTGTCGAAATTGTCTCAGGTTTGGACATGTAGATATTCACTGCTAGTTCTCAAAAAGTATGGGTGCCAAAACCAATCACATACAAATAACCCATATGGCAATGAAATAGATAAGGTAACCAAAGACGACAGAACCCAAATGTATTTTTTAACAACGACAATTCTGGAATAGTTAATATAGCACAAAATTCAAATGCTTGTGGTAATAATACATATGAACCTATCATTGATCAATCTTTACCTGCTCAATAGAATTCAACCAAAGTGAAAGACATTCCGCATTTAAAGGACAAAGATGGTAGATCAATAAACTCAAATATTACTAAAAATAAAATCAATTCAAGTACAGATCAATATCTCAGATGTTCAAGTCCAAGGTCCACCTGAACAGTCCAAAGTTATACATCAGAATCCTGTTCAAAATTAATAATACAGATAATGACGTTATGAAAATTGACAATACTGATGGAAATAACGTCAAACAATTTGAAATTATGCAGCAAGAAGAACTTCAGATGATAGAGGACCAAACTTCTGATGAACCTGCCCCTACTCAGTATGCTACCAGGCTGAAAACTGCCAGAAAAAGCAGAACTGATGAAGCTCCGTTCGAATCAAGGCCACACATAATCCTGACATAGTGGAGAATCCTGCATGGCATAACATGATATCTCAAATTAAATCAAAATGCACACAGCCAAAGAGCTCTAAGAATGTGGGGATCACTACTACTCCTAAAACAAGTATTGTTAATCCTTTTAATTAATTTATGAAGTTCCTAGTTTGGAACGTTAGGGCAATGAATCCCCTTTCTAAGCAACTAGTCAAAAAATAATTCATCGAAAATCATAATTTCTCACTGATTATAATATAAACACTCTACTGATAATATAGACAAAGTTGCAAAGCAAATTAACAATTGCCGGCAATACGGTCATAACAGAAATGTACACCACAAAGAGAGGATCATGCTTCTTTGGAATCCCACCTAACGGTCTAATATTATATTGCACATGGAAGATCAAGTTATCATTTCCTTCTTCATAATATTGGTGGCTTGAGCTTAACTTGCTCAGTGGTTTACGCATTTAATACTATAGAGCTAAGACAACCAATATGGCAGTATATTAAGATGCAAGTTAAAATTTTCAATCTTTCGTGGATGATCCTTGGAGACTTCAATGCTATTTTTAACAGTCATGAAAGAGTTAACAATGGACTTAATAATAACTCAGAAGAAGAAGAGTTCTTTAGTTGCATTTTTGATTCCAACTTAATCGAACCTACATTCAGTTGAAACGTTTTTACTTGGAATGGAGGTATGAATTTTTCTATTCATAGTAAAATTGACAACATGTTTGTTAACTCTCAATGGCGTATGAATTTTTTTATTCATAGTAAAATTGACAGCATGTTTGTTAACTCTCAATGGCATAACAAATTCTCTTAATTTGGAATACACTTTGGTAATCACTCTCTTAGTTATCACTCTTCTATTTTAGTAAAATTTTCTGCAAATAACTCCCAACTCTATAAGTTTCCCTTCAGATATAACAATTCATGGTGTATTTATGAAGATTAAAAGGATATTATTAAGCTCTTAGTTGTAAGTTTAATGGCAATTCCCTATATGTGCTGCTCAAAACCACTAAAGAAGTTCTCAAAGTCGGGCAGGAAAATAAAGGAAATATTAGTGTTAAACGTGATGTTTTAAGACATAAAACTAATGAGTTATATAAGCAACTAGTTAATAATCCACAGAATGATGTTATTGCTAAACAATGCAGTAATAAGTGGAACACTTATTTAATATGCTTTGGAAAGTGGCTGTAATTTTTTTCAAAGAATGAAAATAAAATGTTTGACTTAGGGTGATAGACCTACCAAATTCTTCCACAATAAAATAGCTATCCCTATTCATTCTTGACCATAATGGTAATCTTATATCAACATCAGAATTGTAAACCTAGGAGGCCATTAGTCATTTCTCAATGTTATTCAACTCGAATGTTGCGAAAAATCAATTTTCAGACATTATCTATAAGAAAATTTTAACATATAATGAAAGAACAAATTTAGACAGACCGTTTTAGTTAGAATATGTTAAAAATGCTTTATTTCAGATAAATGATAATAGCTCCTCGGGTCCACATGGACGGAATGCCAAAAAATTTAAAACTCGCTAGGATCAGATTAATTAAGACTTATGTGAATTAATGACTGGAATTCAAAATTATGGAAAGATCATCAAAAAAAATAAACCACACTTTTACCTATCTTGTGCACAAAAGCCAGCACCCGATCATATTACTGATTATAAGCCCATTTCCCTTTGTGATGTTCTTTACAAAATTTCGACGAATCGTTACTACAATAGGATAAAACAATGCTTAGTGATTTAATTTCTCTTAACCAAAATGCATTCATAGCAAAATTATCACAGAAAACTTACTTATGGCATATAAAATGGTTAGAAGCTTTAGTTGGAAATTTCAAATAACTTATGCTTGAAAACTGATTTGCGCAAGGCCTACGATAAAATAAATAGAAATTTTGTTCATCGTATGCTCATTTATATGGGGTTCTCCCAAAATTTTGCTGCACTTATCAACGAATGTATTTTGACCGACTCATTTTCTATCCTAGTCAATGGTACTCCTTATGGATTTTTTGGCAGTAATAGGAGATAGGCAAAGAGATCTTCTATCTCCTTACCTATTTTCAATGGCAATGAAATATCTCACTATTCTACTGGATTTGGAGTTTCATAGAGTTAATTTGGTCCCTATTTACTCGATTGAACCAATAATCTCTCACATTCTATATGCCGATGATATCTTAGTAATTAAAAAAACTACTATTGGGAATGTAGAAATAACAACCCGTATTTTTAACGATTGGATATTTAAATGATTGATTTAATTATTTAATCGTTAATTAACGGAATGCCTATTATACTCATTTTTTTAGATATGGATGAATTGAAATTCAAGACATCCGCCGTGAGACCGCAATTCCATCGTGAGAAGAATTAGTATAAACTTGACTATGTTTGTAGTTGATATGTTTTTGGAGTGAATATTGTTTTTCTTTGGATGAGATGAATTTTGGGCTAAGGCCCATTAACTAGCCTATAAGTGCTAACCCATTCATTTACTTTTCATTCAATGTAACATTTCATCCCCAACTCGTAATTACTTTCATTATCCATTCCTTAAGCCTAGCCATATATCCACTAATCTAAGCTCAAATAAATTCTCATAAATCCTGATAAAATCATCATAATTCTTCTCTCCTCATTCCTCACAAAATCCATCATTGGATTTGGCTAAAGTGGAGTTTGGATCTTAATCTCAACTTTCAAGCGAGCTTGAAGTTGGGTTTTGGTGATTAGAGCTTGTTTGGTGTTAGAGAATGCGAGTGGGATGGTTCTCTAACTATATTTACATTATATACCTCATAGACTTATTTATTAATAACTATGAAGTTGTATGAGTAATTTAGAGAAAGCTATGTGATGATTTAGGCTTATATTCTGTCAAAACATGATTATGTTAACACGCTAATGATTATAGACCTTAATTACTATTTTTGAGAAAGTTAGTAAGCCATGAAATGGTAAGGGTTGAATTGAATGATTGTGTGTGATGTTATGATAAATTAGAGGCTAATTTAGTGAAATGGTCATGTGCATATAATTAGTTAGTATTAATTAAACTAATTGAATTGATTCTAGAAAAGTTAGTAAGCTAATTAAGCGAGTTTTAGGCTCTACACTTATTATTAAAGTGATTTGGCTGGGTGAAGCTTAATCAGTGCTTATAAATATTATTTAAGTAAAGAAATAAATTTATAAGTGAACGGAATATTTTATATAAAGGCTATAAGGTTTTATAAAATAATTATGAGAGAAACACTTAATTTTTATGAAGAGATTAGATGTTATAAAGGTTTAAAATGATTAATAAGCTAGTAATGTATTTTATAGAATATAGTTCGCGATTTTATAAAATAATAGCAAAGGATATTGGACCTTTATAGAAAAGATTTAGTAAATGAAAGCAAGATTTGATTAAGTAGCAATCAAAATACTTATTTAAATATATGTGTGTGTGTATGGGTAAATATATTTATATGTGTATTTGAAGATACATAACAATCAACCAGTTCATTCATTGTAATTAAAATTGTCATCCGTGTTTGTGTGTATATTTGTATGTATTTATGTGAGTATATATACATATGTTTGTGTGTGTAAGCATGTTTGCGAGCATCTAATGTAGCTAGAGTGGCTATCAAGTGTGTTAGGTTGCGTGAGAGAATATCGAGTTGAGTAATCGCTTCGATGAAGCTTGAGACTAGTAGTAGCGTGATTGCATATACATATGTGCGTATGTGTGCACAAGTAGGTGCATCGACACACATGTATGCATCACATGAGGCAAGAAGGCTGGTTTAGTACGTTTTGGCATGTTATAGAAGGTCAGGTCGAAAGAATCTCCTCGAGGATCTCTAAGCGGAAAGAGTGGATTTCATATCGAAATCGATTTTCGAATACATAAGGACCACTTTCAAATTATCAACCAATGAACTCCAGAGAGGTCTGATGTGGTGAAGGCAGGTTTGAGGAGTTAAAAGACTAATCGGATGAAGCAATGGAGGAAACGAGACGCGAAATGATGGACATTGGTGTTCGGAAGCTCGTTGCCCATGCTCACTGCCTAGGAGTAACTTGCAATCGGCCCACCAATAGAGCCAACTGGTCCACCGTTAGGACCGTTTTCGGGGAATTCGGCCTAGGTAATTGGGGTTTTCCGCTTTAGTTCGGGTGTAGTTTGGCGTGAGGCTTCGGCACGAATTGTTGTATTAGACATTACCAAATCCCAAGAGTTGCACAACTGGAGCCTTTTGAAGGAATGATGTCGATATTTTGGGTATGTATATTTGGTATTGTTGTAGTTCATGGTAGATTTGATATTTTGTATACGAGACTTGTTGTGTCAGACATTATATTCTGACTTTCTGTATGGATACTTATTTTTCAGTTGCTTCCGCTAGTTTAGTCTCTTATATATTGTATATCTAGTTGTGTTCATGTATATTTAGTATATCATATGTTATCGTTCTATTATGAGATACCACCAATATGCCTTGGTTATGGTGTTTTGTTTTAATTTACCTCGATTGACTATCTTTAATGGTATCCGAGAGTTAGATGTTGTCATTCAACGTTGATTCACGGTATTACGTGTAAGATTGTGAAATAGGGATCTTAAGGCTAAATTAACAGGGGCGTGAATAATATTTTCTAATTTATATGAATCTTTTTGAAATATTTTGAAATTATACTTAGAATAATGAGATTAACAATCATAGAATCAAAACACATATTAACAGTAAATGCAGTAAAAGTAAAAGGAAAGAACACACTAGGATTTTATACTGGTTCGGAGTTGCCCCACATCCAATCCAATACAATTCCATGTATGGATTTCTTTTCAACTAGTAAATGCAAATACAATCTCGATTTAAAGGCTATGAGACACACCCTCTAGAAGCTGGCCTCTGGGTAAAGCCGTTTGATTTTCGGGCTACAATCACACCCACTAGATTTACGGGCTACTAAGCACACCCAGTTGATTTCACAGGCTACAATCACACCCAATTGATTTCATGGGCTACAATCACACCCATAAGTATATCGGTTTAATTTGATAGAAATTTACAAACTCAGAACTTCAATCTTGATTACAAATGATCCTACAATCCTTGAATAGCACTTAGACCTTGACTGGAGTGAGAGAGATGATAGAAATCAAAGAGCAAATAACAGAGAATCAAACTAATGGTAATATATACACACACACTATAACCATAGCTCAACTTAAGTAAAACTATTTAATAAGAATTTTGAAAAATAAACTAATAAAATCAAAATTTAATAAAAACAAAAACTTGGTAAAATATTAAAAACTAAAATAATAAGTATAAGAATTTTAAAAACTATTAAAAGCTATTTTGAAAAGAATATTTAAAAACCAAAACATTTTAAAACTATTTTAAAACTTTAAATAGAGAGAGAAAGAACAAGTGCTATTAGAATTTTAACAAACATTCTAGACTCTATAACTTATCTGGAATATCTTGAAATCTCGAACTCTTGAATACTCATGAGTCTTCATTCTTGAGTCTCTATATCAACATCTTTAACTCTTCAGTCTTTACTTGATACCGTACAATCTTCTTATATCAACACCTGTCTAATAAGTTGCACTATATACTATATACCTTGATAAAACATTAGTATTTATATTTTATATGATTTACTAGAGTTGTTGTCATCAAACAAATCCTTAGATACTAACAATTCCCCTTTTTGATGACGACAACTTTGTACATAAAATATAATATAATTCCCTAATCTATTCCATATAAAACTCCCCCTTAATTTATGCTTAGTATTTACATATTTCTTCCCTTTTGGCATCAATCAAAAATAACCGACTATAACTATAATTTTAACCCAAACTCTTAATAATAATTCTAACTCACTTTTAAATAAACACTATATACTTTTAATGTATAAATATATATAGAATCGATAAGTGATATGATCATGAAATGCAAAATGACAAGAATGATATATAAGAAATGATAAGTGATGCTCAAATCATTAATAGTAACCAAACCATACTATATATTCATTCAAGTATTATATTTACAAACCACTCAATCCATACACATAATAAAGTCAAATTAAAGTTAAAATACACACTATTCTTCAATTAAATGAAGAAGAAGTCCTATTCTAATGAGAATTTTTAATGATAGAAGACTTATGACACTACAAAAAAAACATCTTATTACAACACAAAAAAGGTTGTAATAGGGGTTTCACAACGTCTTTGCAAACATCGTCTTAGGCCAAGTTGTAATAGGGTCGACATCTTTTAGAACATTTTTATTGAGTTGTAAGAAAACGTTATAATAAAGTTTACTACAACGTTTCTGAGATGTAATAAACGATTTTGCAGCTGTTATCTACTGTTGTAAATTACTAATATAAAAGCCCTTTTACAACATTTTAAATTATTGTGTCAAAGTTTATTACAATATTTTGAAAACGTTGTAAAATAAATTTTTTACAACTTTTTATTGATGTTGTAGTATACATGTTTATAACCATTTTTTAATGTTGCGAAAACATTACTATAAATTTATAAAAAGTCATACATGTAGTGCAGCTTCTTGGCTAGCTCAATATTGTGTTGCAATAAATACAATAATACAACCACAGTAACTTGAATACATGAAACAAAAACAAAATAGAACACCTTTCCAAACTACTTAATTCGAAATAAGTTGATACATGTTCCAATAAAAAGAGAATTTCAAAGATTCCAACACAATATAAACAAAATATCATAGGCTCCAACAATATACACATATGTTGGACCATATATATACAAACAAAAAGATTAAAACATACCATAGCACAACGGTCTAATCGACAACAGTAAAAAAAATCCTTATGCCAAGCAACGCTTCTGAAGTCTCCCTCCACAATTGAGCTTGAGGTTCCATTGATACATCGTCCCAAGTTTTTCAATTATCTGCGCCAAGAGGAATATGGTGTACCAAAGTAGTGGGATCAATAAATGCAAGCGTTCCTTCAGCAACAACCTTCTTCTTCCAGTTGAGTAGCTTGCATTTTTTTGGAAGTTGCATATGACTATTTGGAAAACTAGTACTGCCATGATATGACAGTGTGGATGTATGTGTCTGCAAGAATGATAAATTAATAACATTAAGTCTCATAAAAGAATAATATAGTAGAAACTTATTTTCTCTTAAATTAAAGAACAAAAACTAGGGGTCTAAAGTTTTTTGAAAGAGGTGCCACTATAACAAAATACCCTTTTAATAACGAGCAATATCCATGGTAATAGAAGTTTCGCAACGGACCAGTGTCCGTTGTATTATGCAATGTTGTAATAAACCCAAAAGATTTTACAACGTTTTAAAATCTTTGTAAAAGCCCGTTGTAGTAAACATTTTTTACAACGGTCTACAGCTGTAACAATAGGGTCATTTGCAACTGGTTTTACCCGTTGCAATAGAATCTTTTACAATTGTTGTTTTCCGTTATAATAGGGTCTTTTACAACTGTTTTTATCCATTGTTAAAAAAATTCAAATGAGAAAAAAATACTACTGCATTGTACTCCTAAATTTAAAATTAATTTTTATTGAAACAAAAACATTGTACCAATAACAAACATATTCATTCATATCTACTAAAACTAAGAAAAAAGATTTATATTTCAAATTGCAAAAAAGACTCATGTATTCTTAGTCTGTTATAGTACAGAACCTATAGAAGAAACACATAACCTACCAATACAATGGAGATGTAACGAATATAGGATTTAACTAACTTTGTGTATGCCTTGATCCATGAACTTTTACAGCATGAACCCCAGTATTAGCTCTTTTAATAACTACATATTCATACAAATCACAAATTTTCAATCCAATAATGGTTTGGAATACACAAACAATGGAAAAATGCAGCAATAATATAACAATGGGAAAAAGAATAATTCATTTGTTACACGTTTGAGTTGGATGATTCAAGTTGCGTTATAGCCATACTAAAGTATAATATTACATGAAGCTAGCTACTTGTTACTAGTGTTATTTTATCCTGCAAAGTGTTCTATTTTCAAATATAAAGACATGTACATATTTGCTAGATTATTAATTTTATGATTTTTGTCAACACAACCAAATCGATATAACAACCAAGTAAGAGGAAATCACAATTTACCTTATTTCATCCATTGTTATTTTCAGATCACTCATTTTACAAACAACAAAATACTAGTTTCTTCATGATATGTGTTTGAAGTAAGGATATTTCACCCTTAACAAAAGAAAAATCCAAAAATCCAAGCTGTGAAGACCCAAAATTATGCCTTTGTTTCTATTCTTCCTCTCAGTGTCTTTCTGTCGCAAAATTCCCCAACTTTTGTGAATAGATCTTTTCTAAATCCCTTTCTTTCCCTTAAATTCTCTTGGTCTAAGTTATTTCTCTCCTTATGGATAATGATTTTGAGTGAATGTGTAGTAAAGATAAGGAGATCTATTGAAGTTGGTGAGCTGTTGGTTTGAAATACTTCTCAGTAAGAGAAGTATTCCATGGTTATGAAAAACATGCTAGATTGATCAATATTAAACTATGTAAGCAAAAGAAAAGCAACTCAAAAATGATTTTATGGACAAAAACTTAAGGCACGTTCAAAGATGAATCTACTTGAAAAGATATATTATGCATCAATTAGAGAATGAAACACAACCAAAAATTAACATGGAAATACACTATAAAAAGACTATACAGAAGAATACGAAAGTTGTTAAAAATACGAAAGTAGCGTCATAAATTATATAATTTTCAACCCATTTGACATCGATGTATGTATATTGCAAAAGAAAAAAACAGTAAGTTTATAATCTTGTACTAAGGATCAATTATATTTATGTAATCAACGGAGAAGCAACTCATAAACGATTCATGTAGGAAGAAATTTAAGTCACTATAAATAAATGTTTCAAAACTGATACATCATGCATCGATCATCGAATCAAACACAGTTAAAAAACATCTAAAAAGTGGACCAACTTGGAATTATGCCTCAATCAGAAATTTCAAACTATTTATTGAAAATATGTCATGTATACATGCACTAGTATAAGAAAGGATATCTTGACCAAAGAATGAATCCTACAATAACATAATTACTACCTCTAAAATTCTACAGGTGATGTTTCTAACCTAATTTTGCAACAAAGTTTTCTCTGTTGAATTTATGTGATTCAAATATTTTTCAAAGAAGATAAGAAAATAATTAATTGATTCAGTCAATCAATTAATTAGGCTATATATGGAATGATAAAAAAAAAGATACGCGTGGTATCTTTTAGGAAATGAAAACTAATTAATTGCCAATCAATCAATTAGTCAGATTTATTATATGAAGATAGAGAAGTTTATGCATGGAGATTAATTTAAGCAATAGAAATTTATGGAAACATAGATTTTTTTGTCATTTATGTGCATTGGAATCAAATCAAGTAATCTGGAAAGGTTGTCACATAATCTGGAAGTTAATTTTCTTCATCTCCAAGCATCCTTCATTTTCATGCCTATTTAAATGAAGGAAATTCTTATTCATATGTGTGTGAGCGTGTGAGAGAGCATCCACCATTATCCTTTTTAAACCCTAATTTCTGCAGTCAATCAATTAGGGGTTTTGAGCGTAAGTAAGTCTTTGGATAAATTGATTATTCAATTTGTAATTATAGGTTAGTCTCTCCACTTTGCTACCTATAATTTTGTAATCTCTCTCTCTTTTGTACTCTCTTTCTTCAGTGAAATAAAGAATAGTTGTTGGGTCCGTGGACGTAGGCAATCTAGCCGAACCACGTTAAATCTCTGTGTTCTCCTTTCTTCTGTATTTTTTGTTTGGTGATTATTTTTCATTGAATTTGTTGTTGGTAATTAATCGACAAGCTAGATCCTTCTTTTGATTGTTTCCGCGCATTAGCATTCCGCTGCGTTTTTGGAGTTTGTGCGAATCAGTTGAATTTCCGCACAACAGTTTGGTACCAGAGCTAGCTGTCTTGTTCTAGATTAGTTATCAATGACAAATTCTTTCAGTAGTGGTATGAAAAATTATGGCATCACCAAATTTGTTGAAAAAGGAGTTTTTAGGACATGGAAGGTGAAGACTAATGACGGTGTTCTTCAGCAACAATTTCGTTCATCTAAAGGAAGAGATAAAAGCCAAAAGCACCTTGGAGGTAGAGATATGCGTAGGTCTCATTTCATGGGTCCTAGAAGGGGTGCTTGCTATTATTGTAAGAAAAATGGACATTTCATACGGGATTGTCCAGCTCTTAGAAAGAAGAGAGAGAAGAAGGAGAAAGCTTCAGTTTTTCCAGCAGTTAGATCAGATGCGGATATAAGTGATAGTACTACATCATTACTTTCAGCCAGTATTTCACCTTTAGAGCATACAAGTTGGGTGATTGATTCTGCAGCCTCTTGTCATATGACGCCAGATAGGAGTTGTTTTGTCAGTTACAAGAAAATTGATGACGGAACAGATCATATGGGGAATGACACATCTTGTCATATTGTGGGCGTTGGAAGTGTGAGGTTTAGGATGCATGATGGTGTTGTTAGGACTATCACGGATGTTAGACATGTTCCGATGTTGCGTAGAAGTTTGTTATCAGTTGGAGCTCTGAGTAGACTTGGTATGAGGATAATAATAGATGGAGAGAATTTGAGAGTGGCGAAGGGTTCCTTGGTAGTGATGAAAGGGGTGCGAGTTAATGATATTTATGTGCTTCATGGAGAGACAGTCTTAGAAGAGTCGGTAGTTTCTACTGATTCTAGTATTTCAGATTCTACTCAGTTATGGCATCTTCGTTTAGGTCATGTTGATGAGGAGAGTCTTGAAGTATTGAAGAAGCGTGGGTTGATTGATGGTGTTTGTCAGTTGAAGCCTAGCTCTTGTGGAGATTGTTCTTTTGGAAAGAAGAAGCATGTCACATTTGATGTTGGAAGACCTAGAGCTGCAGAGTTTCTAGAGTATGTTTATTCTTATGTGTGGGGACCCACCCCAGTTGCATCTTTTGGTGGAGCCAGTTAGTTCGTCTTATTTATGGATGATTTCTCACGTAAGGTTTGGGTCTATTTCTTAAAGGTCAAACATGAAATATTTGCCCAATTTTGTAAGTGGAAGACCTTGGTAGAGAAGCAGTCGAGGAAGCGTTTGAAGGTTCTCAAAGTTGAAAATAGTAGTGAATTTATGTCACAAGAATTCACTAACTATTGCGAGTCCGAGCATGTAATTAGAGATTTTTCTATTTCCGTTGAGTCACATTGTTGTTATGGAGTGGCGGAGAGCATGTGTCGGATATTGTGGGAGAGAGCTACGAGCTTGAGAACGACTGCTGGTCTAGAAGTGGGATTTTGGGCAGAAGCGATATCTATGGCAGTATTTCTCATCAACCGCACACCTTCTATTTCCATAGATATGAAGATCCCAGAAGAGATATGGAAAAGAGAGCCTGTTGATTATTCATTCCTTAAAGTGTTTGGTTGTTCAGCTTATTTAGAAGATGAGAGACATAATAAGTTGAAGCCTAGAGAAAGCAAGCACATTTTGTTAGGCTATAGAGAAGGAGTGAAGAGGTATAGGTTGTGGTGTAAAACAACTAAGAGAATTGTGACTAGCAGGCATGCGATATTTGATGAGAGGTCTTTGTTGAAGGTGGAGCCTCTATCAAGTGATGACATTGGGAGGACAGAAAATTACCAAACACATTTGGAGTCATCAGATTGTTTCCATATTCGAAAAGATGTTGGTATTTCCGATGATACCATGGTTGATGAGAAGATTACAGAGGTTCAGACTCTAGGTGGAGCTCACTTGTTGGAAAGGCCTTTTGGTTCAGTTGGCCCTATTTGTAAGCATATTTGTAGCGATGATTCTTCATCTTATGCTTTGAATATTGTGGAGCTTGTTGGCGAGTCTGTTGATGTTGACTTAGGAAAGTCTAGCAAAATTCTTGTGGAGGAGATTGGGGTAGATAATATTGAGTATGTCCTCACTCAATTTGGAATGGAGAACGTGAAGCGCGCTGTTAAATCTCCATTGGTCTCTCGAAGATTAGTATCTACATGTTCATCTCCAACATCGGATTTTTTGAAGAATTTTGGTACTTTCTCGTATGCGTTATGTTTGATGATGTGCATACTATCTTTCTTGTGCTTGGGAAAGATTTGGAAGTTCTGTTTGGGTAATATTGCCCATACTAGTTCACATTGAACTTGTTGACGTAGACCCAACAATTTGTCGAGATGTGATGATGCAGAGAGATGGTTATATTTGAATCAAGGTGGAGTGTTGAATTTATGTGATTCAAATATTTTCCAAAGAAGATAGGAAAATAATTAATTGATTCAGTCAATCAATTAATTAGGCTATATATGGAATGATAAAAAAAAAAAAAATACGCGTGGTATCTTTTAGGAAATGAAAACTAATTAATTGCCAATCAATCAATTAGTCAGATTTATTATATGAAGATAGAGAAGTTTATGCATGGAGATTAATTTAAGCAATAGAAATTTATGGAAACATAGATTTTTTTGTCATTTATGTGCATTGGAATCATATCAAGTAATCTGGAAAGGTTGTCACATAATCTGGAAGTTAATTTTCTTCATCTCTAAGCATCCTTCATTTTCATGCCTATTTAAATGAAGGAAATTCTTCTTCATATGTGTGTGAGCGTGTGAGAGAGCATCCACCATTATCCTCTTTAAACCCTAATTTCTGCAGTCAATCAATCAGGGGTTTTGAGCGTAAGTAAGTCTTTGGATAAATTGATTATTCAATTTGTAATTATAGGTTAGTCTCTCCACTTTGCTACCTATAATTTTGTAATCTCTCTCTCTTTTGTACTCTCTTTCTTCAGTGAAATAAAGAATAGTTGTTGGGTCCGTGGACGTAGGCAATCTAGCCGAACCACGTTAAATCTCTGTGTTCTCCTTTCTTCTGTATTTTTTGTTTGGTGATTATTTTTCATTGAATTTGTTGTTGGTAATTAATCGACAAGCTAGATCCTTCTTTTGATTGTTTCCGCGCATTAGCATTCCGCTGCGTTTTTGGAGTTTGTGCGAATCAGTTGAATTTCCGCACAACATTCTCCACTGAATGTTATTTATATAAGTGTTCCATTATCACATTGATCTATATTACCGTTAAACTTTTAAGTAATATTTCAAAGAGGTTGCAGACCTAACATATATTCTAAGAAGTATATCAAATCAACAGAACTCACGATACTATTTTGATACTGTATATAATGACTTCAACGTATTAGACCACTTCGGTTTGATCTTTAAAAGAAAAAAAACTAGATAATACTATGCATAATTGAGTTTGAATGGCCGTAACCTACTTGCTAAACTAGCACTGGCTAAATATGTGATGGAAATTGTACTATAACTAAATCGAAGAATTCCAACACACATCAGGAAAGTCGAGATCAAATCCGCCTACCTCCCTTTTCCCAATAGAGCAATTTATATGGCCAATATTTCTCTTATGATTGGAATTCAATGATTAGTAAGCGTACCTATGAACATATTATTAATGCTGCTATATAATAAAAACAAAATATGCATGCAACATGAACAGTAAAGGTAGAATGAAAGCGTAAACCCGAAAAATTAAAGCTTATCACCTACTGTGAGCATTTCAGTATCATCAACTAGAGCACCAATGTCCCAGTAGAAAGATGGCATCAAGTAAGCCATAATTAAAATACAACACAAATTCACCTGCAAACTTGAGAATCTTGAAGTTGATCCCCTTACCAAGCTGGTAGGTGCAGTATCTTCCAGTTTGTGAAAAAGTTGGTGGCCCAAGCAGTTGGCATGAATAGCAGCATCTTCCAGTTTATGAAAAGCTTCATTATCTTTAACGCTTCACTGCTGGACATTTTGTTATATCAAACCAAAAGAATTCACGATACTAGAAAAGTTGCAGACCAAACATATATAAAATATCAAGACCATTAAGCACCAGATACATTGAACTCATTAAGAATCAAAATAAACAAACAAATAAATAAGAAGAAAAAGACATAATTCTATGTAAGCTAGAGTTTGTTATTACCAGAAGGAGCAGATTTGTACTTGTAGTCGAATCAATTTGAGCTGAAATTGTGCATCGAGCCGAATACACAACTTTCCATATGTATCGCCGCCAACGATTGTTGGCAGTCCCAATAGCCAGAGCAGCACCGTCGAAATCATCGAAGCCAGAGCAACGCCGTCGAAGTCGAAGTTGATTTAGAATATTGTTGACCTGTGTTTTATTCTGAGTTGAGAATTATTAGTTAGTGGAGAAGGAAAGGGGATTTATAATTGGCGAATTATTTGTGTTTTAAGGTAGGCTTTAAAATATTTTGGCGGTGAATGAAAATTAGGTAGGGAACGAAGGTTAAGCGGTGAAGGAAAATTGGGTAGGAACTTAATATTTATATTTATCGAATTTTGAAATTTATTTAATGTTCTCAAAGCTGAAATATTGAGCATTTTAAAAGTCAAAGATTTGTTTAAAATTTTATTTTCTAGTTTGAATTTTAAATTTTATATATTTTAATTTTTTTAATTTTGTGACATTTTTAAGTTTATATTAGTAAATTTCAAAAATTTAATTTTTTTGAAATATTGAACATTAAGTAAAATTATCAATTATAGTTACTAAATAATGAATTTTACCTTTTAATTATTAAAGCTTATTAATCATTAATTATTAAAAATTAATTATTAAGTAGTAAATATCATAATTAGTTTTAATTATTAACTATTAATTGTTATGTGGAATTGGTTGTAATGATGGATCTTTTTAAATTTTAGAAAAAAATTATTTCTAAATTTTATTTATAAATTTTAAACTATAATAAATTATTTAATATTAATTATTAAAATTATAAATTAGTTAAATAGTAAACATTAATTATATAATATCAATCATTAAAATTTAATTATTAATTGTTTAATATTAATTATTTAAAATTATTTATTAATTATTTAATTTTACTAATTATTAATGATATTTATTTTAGGGGGAATTAATTTAAAGGATAAAAATTTCTATATTTTTAGCCTTGAGAACACGACCTCGATATTTTGACCATAAGAACAAACATTCTCCTAAAAATTATTCATAAGGACAAACATTCTTTCAAAATTATTCATAAGGACAAATTTTCTTTCAAAACTGCTACCGAACTAAAAACTGATACCTAAAAAATGCTACCGATAACTACAAACTGATACATAAAAACTGCTATCAATAACTAAAAACTGCTATCAATAACTAAAAACTGATACCTAAAGAAAGTTGTCCTTCTGGCTAAAATACTAAAGGTCTGTCCTTGATGCTAAAACGTTGATAAATTTTGTCCTTGACAATAATTTCCTGTTTATTAATTATAAATCACAAAATATTAGTTGTAATTTATTAATTATTAATAATTAACAATAATTAATTATTAAACATAAAAAATAAATATTGATTATAGATAATAATTAGTAATTATAAATTATTTGTTAATAATCATTATTATAATGAATTATAAATAATGACCTATGTATGTCGTCAATTATAATTATTATAAATTGAGATTGATAAATTATTAAGTAAGTATTTTTAAATAGTCAAAGATAACGATGATCAATTAAGAGTTGTTGAAAATTGTCATTTATTAAAACCGGTGGACTAAAAAGGTTGTAATATGTATCTAATACAACTAGCAAAAAAAGAGTTGTAAAAATTGGCATCCACTCCAATGGGAAAAAGAAAGTCATTGTAATAGACTTTTATTACAACTGCAAACGGAGAAGAGGTATTGATGAAAATTTGTAATTATTGTAATAGACAAAAAACAGTTGTAATACGTATCTGTTACAATGGACAAATGAAAAACATTTTAATAAGTATCTATTATAGCGAGTAAAGAAAAAGAGTTGTTGAAAAGTAGCATCTATTACAACAGGCAAGATAAAATGGTTATAATAGGTTTCTATTACAACAGGTATTTTTTGATCGTTGTAAAAATGTTGTTATAATATGGTGTTTTTCTTGTGGTATGCGAATGTTTCGAACCGTGGTCGTGAATATTTTTAGGACGGGGTTTTGATTTGGATCTGGAAGAGGTGTCGATGTTTTGGTGTTCTGAAGCGTAATCACGAATATGGATCATTGATTAAGGATCGTAATCATTAAATATTAAATACTACAAAGTAAATATTTCTTAGTAAGAAATAAAGATTACTTATTAATAATTAATTATTTAATGGTAATTAATTTCTCATTAAGTATTAGATATTACATATTGTTTATTAGTTATTATTTATTACTTATTTCTTCTAAGTTATAATTAAATGTTGATTGTTTAATATTTAATATTAATTAACTAATATTAATTATTTAATATTGATTATTAACTATATTTATTAATTATTAAATGTAATTAATAAATATTAATGATAATTTACTGATTGTTAAAAATTAATTACAATAAATTATTAAATATATAAATAATTATTGATTATAAATAATAAGTAGTAATTAAAAATTATGTATAAATAATCTCTAATTATAAAAAATTATAAATAGTGACATATGTATAAGCCGTGGATGTTTAAAGCAATAGTAAGTATTTTTTTTAATTATAAATTACTAAGTATCAATTATTATAACGTTTGAAGAAATAGAAGATATGTTAAATAAACTAGCGTTAATTTGATATTTTCCTGTAGTAAACGTCCCCTCAAAGATTTTTACAACATGCGAGTAGAACCATTTATTATAGTAAACTAATATTCACAATGTTTAGGAAAAAGTTGTAAAAAATAATGTTTTTACTACGTTTCTATGATAAAAATTGTTAAAGGGGTATTGTTGCAACGTTTGCTCAAAAACGTTGTAAAAAACAAGGTTTTTACAACGTTTTCTTGCAACAGGTTGTAAATAACTAGGTTTTTACAACCTATTCATGAAAAACGTTGTAAAAAGGTTTTTTTACAACGTTTTAAAATAAAAGTTGTAAAAAAAAGTTGTAATAAGCATATTTTATTGTAGTGTGAATGGGATAATGAGGATAAAGAAGGCAAAAGTTTCATTTTTGTTTGTTGAGATTTCCATCTTGGTCGTAACAAACTTTCCCGACGCACCGAACCTCTTCATCCTCCTCCGTATACCGTTCCTCTTCGTCTTCTTCCTCTTCTTCTTCCTCGCCGCTTTTAAGAGGATTATGAATGGCTAAATTCGCGGAATATTTTCAATAATTATTAGATTTGTGGGGTTATCCAATAGATATTTCTAAAGATTACGTATAATCCTACTTTGTTTCTTTTGTTCCTTCGACATACTGTAACGACCCATCATTTCGAACTATTCAAATCGACAATAATCAACATATGTCAGACTTGAATTGCTCAAAGCAATAAATTGTTAATTTATATTTAGTAAAACTTAGCATATACAGTAAATAAATCAATCACAGAATCGCAGACACAGAGCAATACAACAATACATAGCGGAATAGATAAATGGTAGTTCATGAAGCTACTACAACATCAGAGTCTAAAACAAGATACAACAGAAATCTCAAATACAAAGTACTCTCAATACAAAAGCAAATGATAAGTCTGAACATAAACAACTAGAAATAACTAAAATAACTGAAAAGCTGGATAGATTAAGGTAGATCTCCAAGCAAAGCTCCAAGCTCCAAAGGTGAGTCTCAAATGATGTATCACTCAGCTTGACCCATGCATAAAGCAAAAGACAAAACACTTGAGTCGGGATTAACATTCTTGTGCAAGTAAATCAACTCAAGTGAAATGTCAATTAAGTGAAATGTAAATAACTTAAAGGATGTTGGTATTGCATCCTTTAAGGATCCGTTAAACTATCTACATACATGGTATAATAAGCTACATATATAATGTCTATAGTAAAGTCAAATATTAAAATAGCGTTAAGGCGTTACTCGTATCCCCCTTAACGCATTTTACATAAATGTCATAGTCTATAAACTACCGTAATTCCTCCGTAAACTGAAGGGCTATCAGAGGGCACTCCATAGCGTATGACACAAACCAAACTCATAGAGGGCGCGATAAGGCTGTGGTAACGCATAGCAGCTATTATAGCTCATCTCGAGACACACTCCCATAATCAAAGGTGCACGCAATCAAATCACAAAGTAATAGAATGGTATCGAAGAAGCATGCTCGATCGGAGGTGTGACCTCACTTGGCCTGGCGTGGCTTCTGTTTTAGTCATATCATGCTGATCAGAGGGGGTCAGGCTACGTTCATACCTCATACAGACGTTCGCCAACCATCCTACTTCATTTTAGATTCTCCACCACGTGCACAGTTATTAAAGTGGTTTTTGATATTTATAGAGAGTATGACATATCTGATCCCGGTCAACCAAATACTTATTTTACTCCGTGGTCATTATTTATTCAAACAGTTCGTACTTCATATCAAAATATCATATTCATTCCAAAATCATATCAATTTTGAAATCATATTCACTTTCGAAATCATATCACTTTCGAAATCATAATCATTTCCAAAATCATAACCACAATATAGGTTAAACCATTATATCAAAATATTTGCATTAAAATCCATTAAATCTAAATCATAAAAGTTCCAACTTAAACAATTTGAATATTGAAAGTAGTTTATGTAATGGAATAGTTATATATTAAAAATAGTTTATATTTAAAAATAGGTTATAGATTAAAATATTTTATATATATTAAATAGTTTCAAATTAGAATTGTTTCTTCCAATTACAAAAATTAATTCAAATCAACATTAGTTCCAAAATTCAATTTAAATCGATCTCAGTTCAACAATTTCAATAAAAAAGGTTAAAGGTTCAATTCAAATTCTCATTAAAACTATTTTTAATTTATATCAATTTAAAACCCAGGTTTGAACTACAAATTTAAACCACTTCCAATTCAATAGGTTTCAAAGTTTAAATATTCAAAAAATTTACAATAACTCAATTTGATAAATTTCATTTATATTTCAAAATTCAACTTTAATTTTATTTAAATTTTAAAATTATTTACTTAATCATTCTTAATAACGTTTAAATAAAATCTCAAATTACAAATTTAAAACAATATTAAATATTCAATTTTATTTAAATTTGAAAATATTTATTTAATCACCTTTAATTAAAATCCAGTTATCAAGTTATAAAAATCCATCTTTAAAATCTCAAAATTAATAAGTTCAGATCAATACTTATTTAAACTCAATTCTTAAACAAATTAAATTACAAATCATTTTGATTTATCTTTCTAACCTTAACTTATTAAAGTTATTACAAAATCTATCTCAAAATATTAATATAAATTTCAAATAAATAGTTTAAAACATATCATATATTGGTTAAATTAACTTTTATTAAATTTTATTATATTAAATTTTATTAAATTAAATTTTATTTATTAAATATATTTTATTTTATATTAAACCTTATTTTATATATTTAAAAATAGTAAAATTATAAGTAAAATCTTAAAATTCACATTTTTCAAAACTTAACTTATAATTTCAAAATTTTCAAACATATAATCTAAAAATCTAAATTTTACACATATTAAAATAAATTATTTATATTATATTTTTAAAATCAATTTTTATTAAAACTCATATATTTCCCTTCAAAACTTTGGAAATCATTTTTCGAAAATAGACAAACGACGTCCGTATATAATTTTCTATCCTTTGGTCAAGTGATACGAATATTTATCATTTCAATCCGCAATAATTTAATATTTACGGGTATATATCATTTTAACCCACAATTCCAAAATTCAAAAATCAATAAAATCGCTTGGGTTTATCATTTCAACCCATAACGATTTCCTTAATCTACAAGATCGCTAGGGTATATATCATTTCAACGCATAGGGATTCCCTAAACCAATAGGAAACTTACAATGTGAGAACAATAAAATAATAGCATAAAATGACATGGCATGTCAATGGTAATTTTGATCATAATTAACAATTTGAATATAATAAATATGCAATAGGTTATGGTTATCATATGTCAATTAACATATCTAAACAATTTAAATAATAATATATCATATTCAATAATTAAATTTTTAATCAATTCAATTTAACAATATTTTCAATCGTCATTTCATGTGAATATAAATTTGCTAAACATAATAATATTAATCGTGAGCGATCACTCACCTTTCGAGGCTAGAGAAAATAGACAACACAACAAGCTACAATTTTGAATCACGAACTCGACAATCGATCAATCCAAATGACAATTTCCAAAGCAAAGCAAGGTGAATACGAATTTGACGAAACGAATTTGACGAACAAAGCAAAGTTGATAACCTTGAATCGATGAAAAACAAATCAAAACTAACTTGATATAAATGGAAACAATATATGTGTATATATATATATATATGAAATATATATACCTTCTTCTTTTTAATATGACATAAGAAGAGAAGGTTGCTCGAAACAGTTGCTGCTGCACACAGTGGAGAGACTGCGGTAAGGGAAAAGTAGCGAAATGGGTTGCTCGGCTAATAGAGGGCAAGGCATGGCAGTAGGAAATAGGAAAGGATGAAGGTTGTTGAATTTGGCTGTGGAGGCGGTAAGGTTGCGTCTATGCGGGCTGGGTCGAAGCAAGGTTGTGGCAGCAAGTTCAAGGGAAAGGCGGCAACTTGCTGGTGCGTGCTCAGGTGAGTGAGTGGATGCGAGTGCTGTGGTGGGTGGAGTGGACTATGTTGCTGCTTGGGGTTGGCAAGGATTCGGGTTTGTTCGGTTGTCAAGTGGAGAGATTTGGAGGGTGGAGGTTTTGGAAGGTGTGATCGGCAGTGTTAGTGGGTTATTGGGTTAGAGGGGCGTGGGTCAGGTGAGGGGTTTAGCGGTACGGCAAGGGCTTTGCGTCCAAAGGGTGGGTAGGCTGGAGGAGCCTAGGGGATATCGGTTGATAGTGGGAAGAGATATAGGGGATCTGGAGTGCTGTGTGATGGTGCAAGGCTGAGGAGGTAAGCCAAGGCGGGCTGATGGGTGAGGTTGGAAGGGAAAGTGGTTGTGCTGTGTTCGGGTAGGTTGCATGCCGAGGTGGGGAGTTTTGGGTAGGCTACAGGCTGAGGTGGAAAGTTTTTGTGGAAGATGGTGGGTTGTCGTTTGGCGTCGTAGGCTCGTAAAGGTTTGGGTCTGCCATGGTCGGGGTTGGCTGTCGGTAGTGGGTGAGATGGACGACTAGAGGAAGAAAAAGGGCGGAGGAAGATGGAGAGGAGGCTGTGGGGATGGCCTACGCTGATGAGATGGGTGCAGAGGCAGCGGGTTGAGATGTCGGAGGACGAGGAAGCGGTTGAGGCCGGTTTCAATGCAAAGAGGACGAGCATGCTCAAATATATATGAGTGCGAACTTAAAAATATAAATATTTTTTCTTTCAGAACACAGAAACGAATAGGAAGGGAAAGAGAATGGACGTGAGGAGACGAACCAAATAAATATACCAAAATAGGTTGGAATAATAAAAGTCAGGAACGAAATTGAATTCAAGGAATTATAAAAGCCTATCGGTTAATAGTTTTCAACCGATGGACAATTGGATGGTCATAGGGAAACCAAAAGGCTCAAAATGGATACCGATATGGTTAATCGTTTCATAGATTTAACCGCGTACCGGACACTGAAATGCACAAATGAATATACTGCAGAGATCGGCATGACGAGACGAATAGAATGGTACACTAATATGAGCAACACGACCCTCCTATCATAACTTGATTTTCGATGCCAAACTGCTTCTAAATCGCCGTAAACAAAATAAACGGGGATAAAGCAGTCCAAATTTGGCGAAATGAATTATGACATCTCACTCGGAAAATGGTTTACATTTTACTTATAAAAAAATTAAGATTTTGAAAATATTTTATTTCCATCAAATTAACTGATTTTAAATTTTAAATTAAATTTTCACAACCGAACAAACTTACATATTTTCTGATATAAATTTGCCACATGCTATGCTTAAATAGGCGCATGCTAAATATCAAATTTTCATTGCAAAAATTTTATTGTTTAATTTCAAGAAAAATTTAGTTAATTACATTATTTAAAAATTGTTAAAATTTTCGTCCCCACTCAAAACTTTTCGTTCCCGAAAAGGAACGTAATATGATAATATAAGCAACAGAAAGGAATGATAAATTCGAAATACATTGTACCAGGTACAACAATTAATTCAAAAACATATAAATTTCATCTTTGAACATCTTATTACTTACATTTATACTGTACACTATTCAATTACTGTTCATCGACGGGAATTCTATCGAGTTAGAAACCCGTTGAACAAATTTATAATAAAAATAACCGCAAGCGCACGACTAACAAAAGTTAGTACGTGGTGAGTACGGATCGACCCGTAGGGAATCGTTAGATTTTAAATTGCTATTCAGTCTAATTAAACCAAAGTTGAGAGTGATTCGCTAAAAATATAAGAAAATGTCAAAAAGAAAGTGCTAGAAATATGAGAGTAGAATGTCAGTTTAGAGATAATTTCCGCTCTCTAGATCATATAAATCAACACAACATGAAATTATGATCTCTCTGTTTTGGTCATTAGTTAGTTTAATTGATGTGTTTATCATAAGTATGACCTATTTGTGCTATTAATTATCTCAACATAAGCCATCAAACTGTAACACGCCCCTTAAACCATTTACAAAATTATATGAAAAATGACAACAAGTTGAAAATAAAATCTATTTTAAGTATGACATATTAACTATGAACTAGAAATATAGACCATCAAATTTTGATTTCAACGTTCACTTCATTGCCATCATCATATGTAGATGAAGAGGTAATTATTGTTTGTGATAGTTTAAGAATATCCTAGTTGGTGTCAACAATATAGGCTATCAAATTCAAATCAAAAACAACAAGTTAAATCACTTCAAGCATTGTCATTAAGCATAAAAAGAGAGCATAGATTACCGAATTTTGTTGTATCTATATAATTAGAGAGCATCATTGCCCCTAAATTGAAGGGGTTTAGCCTCTCATATTTGTTATCATGTAAACAAATATAGATTGCAATATAGAAAAAAAAACAAGAAGAAAAAGAAAGCTAAATGAAAATCTAATTAAAAAGAAATAAAACTATTCTACTTGCATGAATAAATGAAACTACACTACTAGCATGAAATGAAATAAATAAGAAAAGAGAAGAGCATGTATTGAAATTGCATAAAAAGTATTACATAAAAGAAATGGCTATGTAGCCATGAAAAGAAAGAGAGCTTTGTTTTATTTCTCTAAACTAACGAGCTAAGAGAGCCTAAGAAAAGAAAGAGGAGGGTTACATGAAACATAAGGGGTATTTATACAAGTTAGAAACCCCAATTCACTTTTTTGGGAACTACCCAAACTATCCTCTTAAGAAGTGTGGTGGTCAAGTAATCATTAGCATCAAATAATCATCATTTAAGTGTGCATAAAGTTTTGATAGCCATTAGCTTGTGTATTAGCTTCTAATTTGTATATGAAGGAAGGTGGGTAAGTGGGGTCCTCCATGATCCATAACTTTGAATTATTTCCATCTTCATTTCTTTGTATCTTCTTTGTGCATGCATATATCCTCATGAAACTACTTGTATTTGAATTCAAATTCCTACAAAAATAATGTAGAAATTTCCAATTAAATTTTCTCAATTTAATATATGCGCAAAATGACCATTTTGCCTCTATATGAAAATGAATATATGACGATTTGAAAGTAATTTGAATTTTGGTTTAAACAGATTAAAATACCCAATATGATCATTTGTTTAGTTTAAATGGATTAAATATGGTGGTAAAAATATGCATATTTACGTGCACATCAAATACCCCCACACTTATATTTTTATTCGTTCTCGAATAAAGAAAAACTAAGATAATCTGTTTCTGTAGGGAGCATGATTGCATTGAGTGTATGCAACAAGCCGTTAAACCTTTGGGTGTCCCTAATAGGACGAGTGTTGTCCCGTGAGGGTTTTTAGCAGATATTACCCACAAAATCCAAATGCAAAGCGAAAATATTTACAAAATGAAAAATTCGTAAATGCAAGATTTATTTACAATGATATGGATGCAAAATTTTGAAAATATTTACAAATGAATGTTTTACTTTCAAATTGACACGAATAAGTTAAATATAAGTTTTGGTCATTATCTTGAAAATTTAAGTCATTTACTCGTCAAAATTTCCAATAAAAATCAAGTTATCATAATAAATAGACTATAGTTTAACTCGTTGTTTCGGTTGATAATGTTAGTCCCTGAGAAGTTGGTTTTGATGACAACAACCTTAGAATAAGATTATAAAATATAAATACTAACATTATTTTTTTAAGATATATTTGTATATGCAGGATATATATACAGGTACCAAAGAATGAAGACCGTACAATATAACGATTCAAGAATTGATAAACTCAAGATCGAAGATATCAAGATTCAAGACTCATGAGTATCAAGATTATCAAGAGTTCAAGATTTCAATATAAGTAATTTAGTTATGAATTTTGTTAAAACTCCTAGAAAAGCACTGACATCTTAAAATTCATTTTACTCGTGGAATGGAATCCACTTCGAGTCCGTTAAAGGGATGGAACCCTAAGTAGGATGGAACCTACGAAAAATCTAGTGGAACATTATTTTGTATCGACTAACTTTTATTCAAATGTTTTACAAAATTATATCTTGTTTTCAAAATGATTTCAAAATCTTCTTTTAAAAAATCAAAAACATCTATCCTGGTTTTAAAATACTTTTAGCCTCAAAATAATCTTTATTTTCAAAATCAAATTATCCTTGGTTTTAAACTATCTTTTAATTATAATATATTTAACTTTTAATATTTATACTTAGATTTAAATATAAAATTACAGTAAAATTTTATATATACCAAAATATTATTCTCTATACTTATTTATGTATTTTAACTATAGTTAAGTATATTTAAAAAGTTTAAAATAATTTTAGTACAAGATAGAAGTTATTACCAAAAATAACTTAGGCCTGTCGACAACCCCAGGGAAGCCTTGTCGACAAGGTGACAGTTTATTTCAAAAGTTTGAATTTCAAAGGAAGTGTCTATTCGTCATATCCTTTCACGAATGGACATGGCTGTTGTTCTACTATAAATAGGGGCTGTTTTAAACGAATTTGTATTCATATTTTTCCTCTGATTTCACTCCTCTTCTTCTTTACATTTCTTTATACACATTTTTATCATTACTTTGTCGAAATCACCATTGAATCTAACTAGATCATCTCTGGTTTGATTCTCTATCACTATCTCAACAAGATCCCCGTGCTATTCAGAGTTATAGATTTCTTTGTAATCAATCCAGCGAGAAAATGTGACGACCCGACTTTTTCTCCACAGGATAGTCGTATCATCATGAAGAAAGAAATGGATAGAAAAGAGAAAAGAAAGAGAAGAAAGAAGAAACAACATCAGAATCTCAACAGCGGAACGAATAAATTATATTAATAGCATAAATATTACATAGTATACAAAATTAATCAGAGTTACACAGAATTTACATCTCATACTAGACAGTTATAAACACCTGTCTAGTTATACAACTCAATAAAACTCAACAAAGAAACCAACACAGAGAACACACAACGGAACTATATATATCTAACGCTGAAGCCTCCTGCTCCATTGCTCCTCCATAATTCGTCAAAGCTAACCTGAATCCCTTGGCTACTCGTAATAATTTGAGTACCCAAGAGTTTAAGAAAACAGAAGATAAACTCTGGGTCAGACATAGGTCTGGTGTGAGTAACAGGTTAAAGTTGCTTAACTTTGAAAAACCTTTGAAAAGAAATGTATCACGTAAGACTTCCAACACATAAACATGAAAAAGTTTTTACCTTACGCTAACCAAAACATTTGATAGGAAATCCAGTGATATTATAATAGGTCTAGGGTTTTCAAGTAACATACAGAAATAGCTGGAATGCTTACATCTCACGTTCCAACATAGTTCGGCACAATTAATACGTACGACACTTATTGGATTTTGAATTCCATCAATGGCAGGGCTACTAGGGTACCGCCCGTCACAGTACGTGGCCTAGATCAACGTACCGAGGAGTACGCCTGCTCCCCTTCAACACAAGACCGGAACCATTCCTTACTGAACAGTCCTGAACAAGACAACCCCGCAGTTGGCGTACGTTCCAACCGCCCACACAGCCGAAATAAAAAGGGACCTCTAGACAGGAGAAAATCTCGTCCTACTTGGGCATGACCCACTTAGCCTTGCTGCATCTCCCCTGTTTTAGCCATACCCGGTTGATGAGGCTTGAGGCTACGATTACCTTTATAGAACACATCTCTTAGAATGCTCATCGTCCACCGACAATGTTCTGAAAATATTCAATCCATACAAGTTCGTTCCGGGTTCGAACGAAACCGAAGGCATTATCTCGTTACACTCATTTTGGAATCACCCTCAGAGTTAATGGCGATAACCCTTGCACTCTGAATCACCATCTCGAACCTGTAAGTACTATTTCGTCAAACTCATCTCGGAATCACCCTCAGAGTTATACTGACGAATATAGTTCTTACACCTCGAGTCTTCACTCTTCACAAGAGATTCACGACCTATCGTTAATTTGGATCGATGCGGTTTTCGGATATCCAAATATGGAAACCCGATCCCGGTCTCATCGAAGTCCAAAGCGTGTCTTTTAAGGCCAAGTTGTTTTAAAAGTTTAAACAATTCAATTATCTATATACACAGATAGATAAGTCACAGATTCAAAATAGATAATCAATATTATCATCACAACAGATAAACCATATTATCATTATCCAAAAGGTAATCCAAATCATCATCACAATGCAACCAATGCATCCATATCACCCAACATTTCTTATCTCATATCTGAGATCAAACCATTCAAGGCAAACAATATCATCCATCCATATAAGCAATGATCTATAATCGTACCAAATATAATTAATTTAAAATGAATTAAATTAATTACATTATTTCTAATTAATTTAAAGTAAATTAAATTAATTATTTCATTAATATCAACTTGCTTATATCACTATTAATTAATTATCAATCAATTAATTAATCATCAATCAATTATTCATTTTAAAATTAACCTTTAATTACATTAAAGTAATTATCCACAAATTAATTTCTCAAATTAATTATACTTAACCAAATACAGTAATTAATCTTTAATTACTTCCTTAATTAATTAACTATAATTAATTACATTAATCCTTGATTAATTACATTAATTAGTTCCTTCTTTGATTAATTATTTCCAAATTAAATCTATTCTTAATTACATCATTAATTATAATATTTAGTGATTTCTAATTATATTTTCTATTTAAATTAATTACATTAAGTAATTAATCTTAATTTAAACAATAATTGTTAATCACCCTTGATTAACTCCATTCAGTAATTAACTTCCCTTAATTACTTCACCAAATCAATTAATTACTCATTAATAAATTATCTCCAATTAATCCCTCGATTAATTCACAAAGTAATTATACTCAAATAACTTTCATCATTAGATCACTTCAATTAATTACATCCGGTAATTACCCATTAATTACTATCCTTAGTAATTTCTCTTCATTTAATTACATTAAGTAATTATACTCCATAAATCACCAAATGATTATTCTAAATTAATTAAACTGAATTAATTAACTTAATCTAATCAAATTAACTCAATTAATTACAATGAGTAGTTAATTTCTTAATTACTTCCATAAGTAATTATACTTATCAAATTTTACACAAATGATTATCTTTAAATTAATAAATCCTTTTTAATTATTAAAAATTAATCACATTTATTAATTATTAAATAATCCTTAGTTAATGATCTTCACTAACTATTTAACAATTCATTAATTATTTTTCTAAAATAACTAAATTAATTTAATCATTATTAATTACAGATTAATTAATCATTAATAACCCATTTAATTAACCCCTAATTATTTAATTAATTAAGTGTTACCAATAACTTAATTAATCCTTTATTACTTGATTAATTAATTATTAATCATTAATTAAAAATCAAATCTTATTTAATTAATTTTTCTTAATTACAAGTTAATTATTCTAAGAATAATTAATCTTAAACTTTTAAGATTAAACCCTTAATTACTTTAAGTAATTAACCATTTTATTAATTAAATTAATTATCCATTTAATTCCCTAATAATTAAATGCATAACAAATTATTAAATTATAATCTAACTTCCACAAGTTTTAAAATCAATTTAAAAACTTTAAATGATAAAAAGTTCTTTTCTTATAAAAGAAATTTTACAAGAGTTTAAAACAAATTCCTTTTTAAATTCAAACATCTAAATTTTACTTATCATTTAAAATTGTTAAAATACTTAAATTTATAAAAATTTAATTTAATTTTAAACCAAAGATTCAAATTCAGATTTGAATCAAATTTAAACTTTGTTTAAAACATCCTTTTACAATTCAATTTCCAATTTTAAATTCAAATTTCTTTTAAAAACATTTTTAAACAATTAACTCTTTAAAGTTATTTTAAACAAATTTGAATTTAAAAACTAATTCATTTTCATCTTAATATTCAAATTAAACTTGAACTCATAATTGAAAATTTGATTTAAAACTTTATTTAAATCTTTTCTTAGTACTTTAAATTTTCAGTTTAAAATTTGAAACATGATAAATTCTAAACTGCAACAAACTAGCTCGAGCAAAACCCGAAACCACTCGAGTAACTCGAGAATCATTTCATTTTGAATACATTAAAACCAAATACCGACAGTTATACAAACCCTGACACAACTAAACACCCGAGCCATAACAACCGTTACTTCGAGTTCCAAACCCCATAGCTTCGAGCAAAAACACGATGCAACCCGATACAAACACGAGAAACCCTTCTTCTCCCAAAATAATCAGTTGATACACCAAGAATTCGTGCACCTGCACCACCACATCATCCAACTCCGACCTCTCGCGGCCATTCGCGCAAGTCGACTGTCGCCTCCTAACTCGAATCCGATCCTCAAATCAATTGCATAACCCCAATTTCAAAATCGAGCATCCAAGCTCAAAAATAGGAGTAATGTCGCAATGGGAATTTGCCTCAATCACCAAATTCCGACCTCCAGGGAAGCTCCACCTTCGGCCACTTCTTCATCCACACCCCATCTATCACCAACTCAAATCAGGGCAAGCTCGATCACTTATTTTGATCGCGGTGATCAATTTCCAGATAAACAGAATACTTAGGGTTTAAAATTTCAATCCAAAACCCCCATCGCTTCAATGCGTTAATCCTCTTCTCCATATTTTTCCTTAAATCTTCGATCATTACTCTATCACCAAAGAAAACCATGGCCACCCCGACCCCCTAGGTTGTCAGAACCACACCAAAACACTATTTTTGGTTAAACCAGTGATACCCAATCAATTTCAATCTAAAAATTCAAATTTTAGATTTAAAATTCATATCTTTGATCTTGTAACTTGTTTATATTCTTAAATTAAAGAATCTAGATGATTTAACTCTACTTATATAAGAATTTGTTCTGTATTTTATGAATTTAAAGATAACATTACAGAAATTTTTCATATTAAATAAAATTTTAAACTGTAACAAATGTTCACAGCCATATTCTGATTGAATGTTAAAACTTAACACATATAAATTCAAATGAAGTGGATATTTTAAAGCAATTCCTAATCTGGAACTTGAGTACAGAAAGGTAAATTCACAGCAACATGAACAACTACAAACACACATATTATACCAGTAATGAACTTGAAATATAGCATGCAAACACACTTATCTCCAGAATAAAAACAAGCAACTAAATTAATACCTAAGTATATTTAGTAAAAATTATTACTCACTGAATTTTATAAGAGCAGAGCATCCATGTTTGACAAGCCTGAACCTGAAAACCTCATGTTGCTTTTTAAAAACTGCAGCTTGCTTTTTAAAAACATTTATCTTGTTTTACTTGCAAATGCTAGCTTCCTGATGCATGCTTCCGGATTTACAATTGCATATTTCCCAGAGAAAGCAGAGAAAGGAAAATGTAGGCTTTGATTGAACTTTGTTGTTGCATGCGGTTTTTAGATGTTGTTTCAAAACAGAAATGCAAAATTTGATGATCAGGTTATATTTGATTTGCAAATGATTTTCAGTTTTACTTTCATTTTAGTTTAAAGAAATTGAAGAGCTACAGTTTTGAGGATTTGCAAATGATTTCAGGCATTTCAATTTGAAGAGGGTTTCCAGATAGCTTTTGGTTTAGAGGGGAAATTTACAAGTTTGTTTTGATCAAAAGTTTCTGGTTTTTGAAGAAGTTTTACAGATTTCATTTGAACAGAATTTTCTGTTTTGTTGAAGAAGAAGTTTAGATTTCAGATCTTTGTTTTGGAAAAAGAAGAATAGAAAAGACTATGATTTTAGAGGAGATGGGTTTATATAAGAATTTTTTTTGATTTAATTAAAAACAAAAGAAAACGCAAATTAAAAAATTACACTTGTTTTCTTAGTTGAACATTTGTTACCTTATTTAATTTAGGCCTTACACATGTCATATTAGGGTGTTAAAAGATTAACACATGTATTAAGAGTATTTTTATTTAATTTAAATCGTTTACAAAACTTTTAAACCTTAATTTATTATTCTTATATATATATGAATGAATTTATCTCTTTTTAAATAAAAAGAAATGAAAACAATCAAATTATAAATATAAGCTTATTCAAATATTTTTAAATATTTATTCTTTTAAATTCAAGACATTAAATTCAAATTTGAATTAAATTATAAACCTAATTCAAAAATCAAGTTATATATATATGCATATATAACTCTTATTTAATTTTAAAAAAAATAACAAAACCTATTTCTAAAAATCAATTTATGTTTATAAAAACTAAGTATTATCATTATTATTTAAAAATAACAAATTAAACAATATTAAATAATTTATAAAAGAGATTGTAAACAAATTAAGATCATTTGTAATTTGTATTTTAAATTCTTATATATAAATTTAAAAATAAAATAAAACAAAGCTTTTATGTTTATCTAATTTAAATTCATATTTAAGCTAATTGAATATAATTTTAAAACAAATAAGATTTATCATAAGTATAAACCATAAAATTATTTATTAAATTGTTTTGAAAAGTTAGATATTAAATTTAAATCAAATTTCAATTTACCAAATATATATTAGAATTAAAAATTGATTCATTTACTAAGTTCCAAATCAAAGTTTATCAATTTACAATATATACAATTATATATATATTATAAACAGAAAACAATTTATTTACTTTAAAAAGATAAAATCTTCCAATTTAAATATTTAATAAAAGATGATTATTAAATCAATTCAAAATTTTATTATCAAAAATTATTAAATCAATTAAATTTTTAACACAGATTATTAAATTTATATTGCCCAATTTTTGGGATATCACGTTCCTCCTCCCTTAAAAGAATTTCATCCCCGAAATTTAAAAGCAAAGGTAATTTAATAATCTATCTTAAGATTTTATTTTAAAACACAAGCATATGTTATCAAACATATGCTAACAATCATAGCAACCAATTCATTCAAACAAACAAATCTAACTATCCAGAGAAAATTCTGGATAGAACTTCCACGAGTTTCCCCGGTATAAATATCGGGATACTCGCTCTACAGAATTCAAACAATCTATGCTACTAAGCTACGGAGCTCCTATCCAACTAGATCTACAAAACTAAACAGGATATCAGACTACAAACAAGTTTGACTCAACAATCACATCCTCCTGAACTGCTGGTTCCACAACCAGAAATAAATCGTACACGTACTCTCTCAGAGATACGTGAAACTCATCGAATCCCAGTTATCCAAACTGACAATTCAACCTTGAAAATCAAACACCAATCCTCACAAGAACACAGAAAAGAATCCAAAACACCTCAGATCTGACTTACCCAGTCTTACTCGATCTTAAGGCTCCTTAGATCGAAGAAAACTTATCCAAAATTAAATCTCTATTTTCGGAATCCAAATTCCTTTGTCTCTTATCCACAAAACACTCCTAACGATCCTGGGCTGCCTTCACCTCTCCCAATCAGCTCAACCTTCGTTGACGCCTCTAGAAACAAACTGGACCAAAACAATCCAACATAATGATCTCCTCAAGATCAATCCCAACCAAGAATACTAACTCTACTCCACAAACATCAGAAGACTAACTTACTTCTCCTATCTGGAAAAGATACAACAAAACACTTCCAAACTGCTTCCGCTGCATAACTCTGATCTGGAGTAGAAGAAAAACTCGAGCACAAACTGGACAACATATCTCAGAAATATGGTTCAACAAATCCATAAAAGAAAACTCAGATGTCTCATCTGATCCTTCTACTAAACTGAACCACCGGTAGCACTCCTGGGATCCAGTCGATAAGAAAACTCAGCCTACAGGTACGGACAAACCTCGGATAACTCAAGAGAACACTCAAACTATCGCAAGTCACTTTTGCGATCAACCAGTCCAATATCCAAAGAAAATTGTTCTCTCTTTACCAATCAGAACAACATACGCTTAACTAGCCAATCCATCGAAGAAATGAATCTACTCTTCTGCTTCTGAACTCCATCTTCAGAAAAACTGCTAACCAGAAGACCTTCTTGCTGGCACACAGAACACTCCGAGCTGCACTGCTGGCCCCGATGCCAAAGACTTCCTAATCCAAAGCTCTTCGAGAAACTCGGACCTCAAACCGGACAGAAACGTCCTGCTGAACCCAGCCACAACATCGAAGCAGACATACTTCCTAAACTTGTTCCAAAGAAAAATCTTCAAAAACATCCATAGTCACGGTGTCTCATCACACAGCTACTAATTCCTGAGGTATCAAGATACCATCATTCTCTTCTGCCCAACCAACAGATCCAAACTCTACCCATCCAACCCAAAGATAGACTCCGAACCTTTACAGGTTACCTTCAGAGATCTATGAAATCTCTACACTCTGCACAACTCACTCGAGATGGTATTAGGTCTACAGTCTCGACAAATACACTTCCAACCTCAACAATCAAACTCCAACCATTGGTAGTAGTCGTGTTACACATCCCACTACCTTATCTACCTTTATAACTTATATTGGCAAACCTGTACGGATAACCCAACAAATAGGTAGAAGTAAATATATATAATTTTAAAATACAAATACGCTCTCTCAAGAAAAAAATTACTTCAAAGCCTAGGTATTCACTCAACCTAGCGCTCTGATACCACCTGTGATGACCCGACTTTTTCTCCACGGAAAAGTCGTATCATCATGAAGAAAGAAAGGGATAGAAAAGAGAAAAGAAAGAGAAGAAAGAAGAAACAACATCAGAATCTCAACAGCGGAACGAATAAATTATATTAATAACATAAATATTACATAGTATACAACACTAATCAGAGTTACACAGAATTTACATCTCATACTAGACAGTTATAAACACCTGTCTAGTTATACAACTCAACAAAGAAACCAACACAGAGAACACATAGCGGAACTATATATATCTAACGTCGAAGCCTCCTGCTCCATTGCTCCTCCATAATTCGTCAAAGCTAACCTGAATCCCTTGGCTATTCGTAAAAATTTGAGTACCCAAGAGTTTAAGAAAACAGAAGATAAACTCTGGGTCAGACATGGGTCTGGTGTGAGTAACAGGTTAAAGTTGCTTAACTTTGAAAAACCTTTGAAAAGAAAGGTATCACGTAATACTTCCCACACATAAACATGGAAAAGTTTTTACCTTACGCTAACCAAAACATTTGATAGGAAATCCAGTGATATTATAATAGGTATAGGGTTTTCAAGTAAAATACAGAAATAGCTGGAATGCTTACATCTCACGTTCCAACATAGTTGGGCACAACTAATACGTACGACACTTATTGGATTTTGGATTCCATCAATGACAGGGCTACTAGGGTACCGCCCGTCACAGTACGTGGCCTAGATCAACGTACCGAGGAGTACGCCCGCTCTCCTACAACACAAGACCGGAACCATTCCATACTGAACAGTCCCGAACAAGACAACCCGCAGTTGGCGTACGTTCCAACCGCCCACACAGCCGAAATAAAAAGGGACCTCTAGACAGGGGAAAATCTCGTCCTACTGGGATATGACCCACTTAGCCTTGCTGCACCTCCCCTGTTTTAGCCATTCCCGGTTGATGAGGCTTGAGGCTACGATTACCTTTAAAGAACACATCTCTTAGAATGCTCATCGTCCACCTGACGATGTTCTGAAAGCATTCAATCAATACAAGTTCATTCCGGGTTCGAACGAAACCGAAGGCATTATCTCGTTACACTCATTTTGAAATCACCCTCAGAGTTAACGAAGATAACCCTTGCACTCTGAATCACCATCTCGAACCTGTAAGCACTATTTCGTCAAACTCATCTCGTAGTCACCCTAAGAGTTATACTGACGAATATAGTTCTTACACCTCGAGTCTTCACTCTTCACAAGAGATTCACGACCTATCGTTAATTTGGATCGATGTGGTTTTCGGATATCCAAATATGGAAACCCGATCCCAGTCTCATCGAAGTCCAAAGCGTGTCTTTTAAGGCCAAGTTGTTTTAAAAGTTTAAAATAATTCAATTATCTATATACACAGATAGATAAATCACAGATTCACAATAGATAATCAATATTATCATCACAACAGATGAACCATATTATCATTATCCAAAAGGTAATCCAAATCATCATCACAATGCAACCAATGCATCCATATTACCCAACATTTCTTATCTATCTGAGATCAAACCATTAAAGGCAAACAATATCATCCATCCATATAAGCAATGATCGATAATCATACCAAATATAATTAATTTAAAATGAATTAAATTAATTACATTATTTCTAATTAATTTAAAGTAAATTAAATTAATTACTTCATTGATATCAACTTGCTTATATCACTATTAATTAATTATCAATCAATTAATTAATCATCAATCAATTATTCATTTTAATTAATCATCCTTGATTAATTAACCTTTAATTACATTCCAGTAATTATCCACAAATTAATTTCTCAAATTAATTATACTTAACCAAATACAGTAATTAATCTTTAATTACTTCCTTAATTAATTAACTATAATTAATTACATTAATCCTTAATTAATTACATTAATTAATTCCTTCTTTGATTAATTATTTCCAAATTAAATCTATTCTTAATTACATAATTATAATATTTAGTGATTTCTAATTATATTTTCTATTTAAATTAATTACATTAAGTAATTAATCTTAATTTAAACAATAATTGTTAATCACCATTGATTAACTCTATTCAGTAATTAACTTCCCTTAATTACTTCACCAAATCAATTAATTACTCTTTAATAAATTATCTCTAATTAATCCCTCGATTAATTCACAAAGTAATTATACTCAAATTACTATCATCATCAAATCACTTCAATTAATTACATCCAGTAATTACCCATTAATTACTATCCTTAGTAATTTCTCTTCATTTAATTACATTAAGTAATTGTACTCCACAAATCACCAAATGATTATTCTAAATATTAAACTGAATTAATTAACTTAATATAATCAAATTAACTCAATTAATTACAGTGAGTGATTAATTTCTTAATTACTTCCATAAGTAATTATACTTAACAAATTTTACACAAATGATTATCTTTAAATTAATTAATCCTAATTAATTATTAAAAATTAATCACATTAATTAATTATTAAATAATCCTTAGTTAATGACCTTCATTAACTATTTAACAATTCATTAATTATTTTTCTAAAATAATTAACTTATTTTAATCATTATTAATTACAGATTAATTAATCATTAATAACCCATTTAATTAACCCCTAATTATTTAATTAATTAAGTGTTACCAATAAGTTAATTAATCCTTTATTACTTGATTAATTAATTATTAATCATTAATTAAAAATCAAATCTTATTTAATTAATTTTTCTTAATTACAGGTTAATTATTCTAAGAATAATTAATCTTAAACTTTTAAGATTAAACCCTTAATTACTTTAAGTAATTAACCATTTTATTAATTAAATTAATTATCCATTTAATTACCCTAATAATTAAATGTATAACAAATTATTAAATTATAATTTGACTTCAACAAGTTTTAAAATCAATTTAAAAACTTTAAATGATAAAAAATTCTTTTATTATAAAAGAAATTTTACAAGAGTTTAAAACAAATTCCTTTTTAAATTCAAACATCTAAATTTTACTTATCATTTAAAATGGTTAAAATACTTAAATTTATAGAACTTAAATTTAATTTTAAACCAAAGATTCAAATTCAGATTTGAATCAAATTTAAACTTTGTTTAAAACATCCTTTTACAATTCAATTTCCAATTTTGAATTCAAATTTCTTTTAAAAACATTTTTAAACAATAACCTCTTTAAAGTAATTTTAAACAAATTTGAATTTAAAAACTAATTCATATTCATCTTAATATTCAAATTAAACTTGAACTCATAATTAAAAATTTGATTTAAAACTTTATTTAAATCTTTTCTTAGTACTTTAAATTTTCAGTTAAAATTTGAAACATGACAAATTCTAAACTACAACAAACTAGCTTGAGCAAAACTCGAAACCACTCGAGTAACTCGAGAATCATTTCATTTTGAATAAATTAAAACCAAATACTGACACTTATACAAATCCCTGAAACAACTAAACACCCGAGCCATAATAACTGTTACTTCGAGTTCCAAACCCCATAGCTTCGAGCAAAAACACGATGCAACCCGATACAAACACGAGAAACCCTTCTTTCCCTAAAACAACCAGCTGATACACCAAGAATTCGTGCACCTGCACCACCACATCATCCAACTCCGACCTCTCGCGGCCATTCGCGCAAGTCGACTGTCGCCTCCTAACTCGACTCCGATCCTCAAATCAATTGTAGAACCCCAATTTCAAAATCGAGCATTCAAGAGGAGTAATGTCGCAACAGAAATTTGCCTCAATCACCAAATTCCGACCTCCAGGGAAGCTCCACCTCCGGCCACTTCTCCATCCACACCCCATCTATCACCAACTCAAATCAGGGCAAGCTCGATCACTTATTTTGATCGCGGTGATCAATTTCCAGATAAACAGAATACTTAGGGTTTAAAATTTCAATCCAAAACCCCCATCGCTTCAATGCGTTAATCCTCTTCTCCATATTTTTCCTTAAATCTTCGATCATTACTCTATCAACAGAGAAACCATGGCCACCCCGACCCCCTAGGTTGTCAGAACCATACCAAAACACTATTTCTGGTTAAACCGGGTGTCAGAACCATACCAAAACACTATTTCTGGTTAAACCAGTGATACCCAATCAATTTCAATCTAAAAATTCAAATTTTAGATTTAAAATTCATATCTTTGATCTTGTAACTTGTTCATATTCTTAAATTAAAGAATCTAGATGCTTTAATTCTACTTATATAAGAATTTGTTCTGTATTTTCTGAATTTACAGATAACATTACGGAAATTTTTCGTATTAAATAAAATTTTAAACTGTAACAAATGTTCACAGCCATATTTTGATTGAATGTTAAAACTTAACACATATAAATTCAAATGAAGTGGATATTTTAAAGCAATTCCTAATCTGGAACTTGAGTACAGAAAGGTAAATTCACAGCAACATGAACAACTACAAACACACATATTATACCAGTAATGAACTTCAAATATAACATGCAAACACACTTATCTCCAGAATAAAAACAAGCAACTAAATTAATACCTAAGTTTATTTAGTAAAAAATGTTACTCACTGAATTTTATAAGAGCAGAGCATCCATGTTTGACAAGCCTAAACCTGAAAACCTCATGTTGCTTTTTAAAAACTGCAGCTTGCTTTTTAAAAACATTTATCTTGTTTTACTTGCAAATGCTAGCTTCCTGATGCATGCTTCTAGATTTACAATTGCATGTTTCCCAGAGAAAGAAGAGAAAGGAAAATGCAGGCTTTGATTGAACTTTGTTGTTGCATGCAGTTTTTAGATGTTGTTTCAAAACAGAAATGCAGAATTTGATGATCAGGTTATATTTGATTTGCAAAATGATTTTCAGATTTACTTTCATTTCAGTTTGAAGAAATTGAAGAGCTACAGTTTTGAGGATTCGCAAATGATTTCAGGCATTTCAATTTGAAGAGGGTTTCCAGATAGCTTTTGGTTTAGAGGGGAAATTTACAAGTTTGTTTTAATCAAAAGTTTCTGGTTTTTGAAGAAGTTTTGCAGATTTCATTTAAATAGAATTTTCTGTTTTGTTGAAGAAGAAGTTTAGATTTCAGATCTTTGTTTTGGAAAAAGAAGAATAGAAAGAATATGATTTTAGAGGAGATGGGTTTATATAAGAATTTTTTTGATTTAATTTAAAATAAAAGAAAAAGAAAATTAAAAAATTACACTTGTTTTCTTAGTTGAACATTTGTCACCTTATTTAATTTAGGCCTTACACATGTCATATTAGGGTGTTTAAAAATTAACACATGTATTAAGAGTATTTTTATTTAATTTAAATTGTTTACAAAACTTTTAAACCTTAATTTATCATTCTTATGTATATATAAATGAATTTATCTCTTTTTAAATGAAAAAGAAATGAAAACAATCAAATTATAAATATAAGCTTATTCAAATATTTTTAAATATTTATTCTTTTAAATTCAAGACATTAAATTCAAATCTGAATTAAATTATAAAACCTAATTTAAAAATCAAGTTATATATATATGCATATATAACTCTTATTTAATTTTAAAAAAAAAATAACAAAATCTATTTCTAAAAATCAATTTATGTTTATAAAAACTAAGTATTATCATTATTATTTAAAAATTACAAATTAAACAATATTAGATAATTTATAAAAGAGACTGTAAACAAATTAAGATCATTTGTAATTTGTATTTTAAATTCTTATATATAAATTTAAAAATAAAATAAAACAAAGCTTTTATGTTTATCTAATTTAAATTCATATTTAAGCTAATTAAATATAATTTTAAAACAAATAAGATTTATCATAAGTATAAACCATAAAATTATTTATTAAATTGTTCTGGAAAGTTAGATGTTAAATTTAAATCAAATTTCAATTTACCAAATATATATTAGAATTAAAAATTGATTCATTTACTAAGTTCCAAATCAAAGTTTATCAATTTACAATATATTTAATTATATATATATATATATATATATATATATATTATAAACAGAAAAAAATTTATTTACTTTAAAAGGATAAAATCTTCCAATTTCAATATTTAATAAAAGATGATTATTAGATCAATTCAAAATTTTATTATCAAAAATTATTAAATCAATTAAATTTTTACCACAGATTATTAAATTTATATTGCCCAATTTCCAGGATATCACAGAAAAATGTGATTGTAGCCCGGAAAATCAATCAAGCAAGAAAAGGTGTGACTGTAGGCTGGAAAATCAATCGGGTGAACTTGTTGTCCGTAAAATCAAGTATCTCTAACCAGAGGATTGTGAATCTAGAGCGGTGTACCTCATGGCCTTGAAATCGAGGGTGTAATTATAAGAATTGATTTTGAAAGGAAATCCGTACTTGTGTTGCGGGACTGGATGTAGGGTAACTCTGAACTAGTTTAAAATTCGGTGTGTTCTTTCCTTTATTGCTTTTACTTTATATCTACATCTGTGTTTGATGCTGTAATCATATATGTATCTGAATATTGCATACATTTGTGTTCAAATTAATATAAACTCTAAAAGAATTAGTAATTCTTTTAAACACTATTCACCCCCTTTTAGTGTTAATTCTAGCCTTAAGATCCCTAATCCGCATTTCTCACATTTGGTATCAGAGCAAGGTTTTCAAAGTTTCATGATATGAATTTTGAAAAAGCTTTTAAAATGGATGTGTTTAAAAAAATTGTTAATACATGTTTAGAAATATTCAGATCATGATTGTCTCATAAGTCTGCATATAATCAATATTCAAATTCAAGTTGTCTACCAAAATTGTATGATGTGCGGGAAACATGTTTTATGGGTGTTGAGGAATCAATCCATAATGGACAAATTGTGCAGATCAACAAGAATAAATGGATACTCAATAGTGGATGCTCTAGACACATGATTGGTAATCCGGATATGCTTAATGATAAAATATACAAAGACGGAGGACTGGTTAACTTTGGAGACAACTCAAAAGGATATGTGATTGGCATCGGCAAAGTCGGTAACTCTAAAACTCCTATTATTACTAATGTTTTGCTAGTTAAGAATCTGAAACATAATCTGCTAAGTATTAGTCAGCTTTGCGATAAAGGATATAAATTAAATTTGAAAAAGATAAGTGTTACATTGAAGATAATAATTCAACCATAATATTTGAGGGAATTAGGAAAAAGAATATTTATATTCTTAGTATGAAAGTTTCAAATGATAACCTGTATCTTTTGAAAAATACAAGTGATCCTTGGATTTGGCATAAAAGATTTGGGTATTTGAATTTCAAACTCTTATCTAGACTGTCAAAACATGATATAGTAAGAGGTCTCGCTAAAATGAATTTTAAAGTAGATAGTTTATGTAATGCATGTCAATTAGAAAACTTAGAAAAAGTTCCTCTAAATTAAAAGATATGATTTCAATTTCAAAACCTCTTGAGTTACTTCATCTTGATTTATTTAGTCCATCTCAAATTCAGTCAATAAATCATAGTAAATATGTTTTTGTAATTGTAGATGATTATTTTAGATTTACATGGACAATACTTTTGAAACATAAAAGTGATACTTTTGAATATTTTAAGAGCTTTACAAAAAGGATTCAAAATCAACTTTCTGTAAAAATATAACCATCCATAGTGATCACGGCGGCGAATTTGAAAATGAAAAGTTTGAGTAATTCTGCAATAAAAAGGGAATAACTCACAATTTTTCATTTCCAAGAACTCCACAACAAAACGGAGTAGTAGAACGTAAAAATAGGATGATTCAAGAGTCTGCGAGAACTATGCTTTCCGATAGTAAATTACCAAAATATTTTTGGACAGAAGCAGTTGCTACTGCCTGTTATATTTTAACTAGAATTTTAATTAGACCTTTAGCTGATAAGACATCTTATGAACTTCTTCACACAAAGAAACCTAAGGTATCTTATTTTAGAATTTTTGGAAGTAAATGTTTTATTTTAAATACAAAAGATAACTTAGATAAATTTGATCCTAAATCAGACAAAGGAATATTTATCGGATATTCTAATAGAAGTAAAGCATACAGAGTATTTAATTTAAGAACTAACACCATCGAAGAAACAATGCATGTTTCATTTGATGAAAGTCTCAAAATTTTTGAAGATACAAACGATGAAGAGGATTTAATCACTCAAAATCAAGATTCAACTGAAACTAATAATGAAATTAATCATCCTAATAAAAAGATTAAACTTTTAAAAGATCTTCCTATAGAAAATATACCAGGAGATATGCAATTTGTTGTTACAACTAGAAATCAACTAAGTAAAATGAGCAATGTAGCCTTTATATCAACTATTGAACCCAAAAATCCAAAAGAAGCATCAACTAATGATTCATGGATTTTGGCTATGCAAGAAGAACTAAATCAATTTCACTAGAAATGATGTTTAGGAACTTGTTCCTAGACCTAAAAATAAAACTATAATTGAAACTAAATGGGTTTATAAAAATAAAATGAATGAACAAGGTGAGGTTGTTAGAAATAAAGTCTGGTTAGTTGTTCAAGGTTATTGTCAAGAAGAAGGAATAGATTGTGATGAAACCTTTGCTCCCATAGCAAGATTAGAAGCCATTAGGATTTTACTTGCTTTTGAAAATCATGATAATTTCAAATTATTTCAAATGAATGTTAAAAGTGCCTTTTAAATGGATTTGTAAAAGAGGAAGTATATGTTGAACAACCACCACTTTTTGAAAATGAAAAATTACCAAATCATGTTTACAAACTTAAGAAAGCTCTATATGGTCTAAAACAAGCTCCTAGAGCCTGGTATGATAGACTAAGATCTTACTTATTACAATCAAACTTTGAAATTGGTAAAGTAGATAATACTCTTTTTCTAAAAGAAATAAAAATGATATTCAACTAGTACAAGTTTACGTAGATGATATCATTTTCGGATCAACTAATTTTGAAATGAATAAATAATTTTCTGAAATAATGACAAAAGAGTTTGAGATGAGTCATATGGGTGAATTAAACTTCTTTCTAGGATTGCAAATAACACAATTAGATAATGGTATCTTTATCAATCAAGAAAAATATGCTAAAGACCTAGTTAGTAAATTTGGTTTGACTACTGCAAGTGGAAAACCCACTCCCATGGCAACCAATGATTACCTAAGTAAAGAGATCTCTCGAACGATGTAGATCAAAAATTATATAGAGGAAAGATTGGATCACTACTCTATATCACTGCTAGTAGACCTGATATCATGCATAGTGTTTGTCTCTGTGCAAGATATCAATCCCAACCTAAAAAGACCCACTTAAAAGCTGTAAAACGTATCATAAGATATGTTAAACACACCTTTGATTATGGCTTATTTTATCCTAAAAATGATTCTTTTGAATTAATATCTTACCGTGATGCTGATTATGCTGGTTGCAAATTAGACCGAAAAAGTACAAGTAGAACTTGTCACTTTTTGAGGCATTATCTGATTTCTTGGTTTAGTAAAAAGCAAAACACAATTTGTTTATTAACAACCGAAGCAGAGTATATTTCTGCTGCTTTGGCTTGTTCTCAAGTAATATATATGCAACAAACTTTAAAAGATTTTGGTTTAAATATCTCAAAATCACCAATTTATTGTGATAATACTAGTGCAATAAATTTATCCAAAAATCCTACTCATCATGCTCGAACTAAACATATTGATATCAGACATCATTTTCTCAGAGATAATATAAGTAAGGAAGTAATTACCCTCGATTATATCAATTCCGAGAACCAAATTGCTGATATCTTAACAAAATACTTAAATGAATCTATATTTACTAAATTAAGAAGAGAATTAGGTATTTGTTCAATAACTGAAATATAATATAAATAACAAAGAATAATTAAAAATTAAAATTAAATTAATCAAATAGCATAAATATAAGTACCTTGTCGACAACCCTCCTTTACCCCTGTCGACATATAACGAACTTTTTTTTGAAATTTTCTCACCAAAATTCAAATGGGTGGTTATATATTCTTCTTATTTTGAAATTTTGTTCATTCTTTCTGTCCTTTCTCTAATCTAACTTCTGAAAACAATAAAACAATGGCCTCCTCCTCCAAATCAAATAAAAATTCAACATTTTCGTTCCCTTCTCCTTCTACTGGACTATTTCAACGAACTACGCTTGCACGAGTGATAAAAATGAAGGCTTCCTTGAAGGATGCACTGCAACTTATGACTGAAATTCAAGTAGTGCAAATCAGAATGACCAAAGAACAAGAACGGCACGGAAAAATCCTTAGAAACTTGCAAAAGTTTCTAATGGACAATCACGCCAATCCCAACTTGATTGATGAAGAATCTTCAAGTGATCAAGTGCAAGAGGAAAGTGAGGAAGAAGAAGAAGGAGAAGCCCTCATGGAAGAAGAGCAGCTGAAGATGACGACAAAGTTGTTTGCGTTGGCGAAGTGTGCTTTGACAAGGATGGAAATCTAGTCGAACAACGTGGAAATTTATGTTTCCACTACCCAAATTGCTCGGTTCATAGATCTTCCATTTTCAAGGATACACATTAGTTTCTTTTCTCTCTTTCTTATCGTTATATGATCTTACTTACATTTTCTACGCAAATGTAAATATAACAGTATATAATTAATAAATGATTTATGTTCTTATATTTGAATTCTCACATTATCACTATTATAAGTATTATCATATATGGATTCTTAGTTAGGATAGTTAGTAATTAAGGACTAAGTTTTAGTTTCAGAATCAAGTGTAGATTATTTATGATAACACCATCATTATAATCACATGTCATATAGTATTAGATTAAGGGGGAGTTATATAGTTTGGAGTTAGTTTTTGTTGATGACAAAGGGGGAGAAGTATAAAATAGAATAGTTAGGCATAGATTAAGGGGAGTTATTAGTTTTAGCGAGAGTTATTAGGATAGAATTGATATTTTATAAACAAAGGTTGTCATCATCAAAAAGGGGGAGATTGTTAGTCTCTGAGAAGTTGGTTTTGATGACAACAACCTTAGAATAAGATTATAAAATATAAATACTAAAATTATTGTTTAAGATATATATGTATATACAAGATATATATACAGGTACCAAAGAATGAAGACTGTACAGTATAGAGATTCAAGAATTGATAAACCCAAGATCGAGGATATCAAGATTCAAGACTCATGAGTATCAAGATTATCAAGAGTTCAAGATTTCAATATAAGTAATTTAGTTAGGAATTTTGTTAAAACTCCTAGAAAAGAACTGACATCTTAAATCCATTTTATTCGTGGAATGGAATCCACTTCGAGCCCGTTAAAGGGATGGAACCCTAACTAGGATGGAACCTACGAAAAATCAAGTGGAACTTTTTTCTGTATTCACTAACTTTTATTCAAATGTTTTACAAAATTATATCTTGTTTTCAAAATGATTTCAAAATCTTCTTTTAAAAAATCAAAAACATCTATCCTGGTTTTAAAATACTTTTAGCCTCAAAATAATCTTTATTTTCAAAATCAAATTATCCTTGGTTTTAAACTATCTTTTAATTATAATATATTTAACTTTTAATATTTATACTTAGATTTAAATATAAAATTATAGTAAAATTTTATATATGCCAAAATATTATTCTCTGTACTTATTTATGTATTTTAACTATAGTTAAGTATATTTATAAAGTTTAAAATAGTTTTAATACAAGATAGAAGTTATTACCAAAAATAACTTAGGCTTGTCGACAACCCCAAGGAAGCCTTGTCGATAAGGTGACAGTTTATTTCAAAAGTTTGAATTTCAACGGAAGTGTCTATTCGTCATATCCTTTCACGAATGGACATGGCTGTTGTTCTACTATAAATAGTGGTTGTTTTAAACGAATTTATATTCATATTTTTCTCTGATTTCACTCCTCTTCTTTTTCACATTTCTTTATACATATTTTTACCATTACTCTGCCGAAATCACCATTGAATCTAACTAGATCATCTCTGGTTTGATTCTCTATCACTATCACAACAAGATCCCAGTTCTATTCAGAGTTATAGATTTCTTTGTAATCAATCGAGTGAGAAAAGGTATGATTGTAGCCTGGAAAATCAATCAAGCGAGAAAAGGTGTAATTGTAGCCTGGAAAATCAATCGGGTGAACTTGTTGCCCGTAAAATCAAGTATCTCTACCCAGAGGATTGTTAATCTGGAGCGGTGTACCTCGTGGCCTTGAAATCGAGGGTGTAATTGTAAGAATTGATTTTGAAAGGAAATTCGTACTTGTGTTGCGGGACTGGATGTAGGGTAACTCCGAACCAGTATAAAATTCGGTGCATTCTTTCCTTTATTGCTTTTACTATATATCTGCATCTGTGTTTGATTCTGTAATCATATCTGTGTCTGAATATTGCATACATTTGTGTTCAAATTAATATAAACTCAAAAAGAATTAGTAATTCCTTTAAACACTATTCACCCCCCTCTAGTGTTAATTCTAGCCTTAAGATCCATAATCTGCATTTCTCACAAATAACAAAGTGTAAATATGAAGTATATCCTTAGTTGATTATCAAAGTTTACCAAAGTGGTATTTTCATTTCTTTTCAATAACAAATCAAATCAAATAAGTAAAAATAGTGCTTGGATTTCAATTGCTCACTCTCTCTTATTTGAAAACTTTATTGATAATAACAATATTTACATATGCCTAACTCAGGTAAACCGAGGCCAGATATACCACCCATGCACTACCTTGCGGGCTTATGTGAAGGGAATACAGAGCGTGGCGAGTGAACACGCGAGTGTGTACACCTATCGGCTGTAGGCATTATTAATAAAAGAATTTTTTATATACATACACCTAGCTCGGATAAACTGAGGCCAGATATACCGATCTTACACTGCCTTTCGGACTTACGTGAGAAGGGTACAGAGCATGGAGAGTGTACACACAAGTGTGTACACCTATTGACCGTAGGTGTTAATACACACACACACAAAACAAGATTTTTCTTTTTCTTTTTTTTTCTTTTTTTTGGAAAGAGAGAATTTACGATATCATCTAAGTACCTCTTAACTTAAAAAGTTTTAAAATATTATCCCCTTTACTTTAAACCAACTATTCCTTTAAACAAAGATTTTCAATTAGGATATACTTAATAATTTTCACCCATGAACCTTCCTATATACTAGTTAAACCATCGTTATTTGTATTCAAACTTTATTTTTATTTTTATTGAGACAAATAAATTTTCAATTTTTTTAATTTAATAATCAAAACCATATATTTATCCTATAATGTTTCTTTAAAAATAAATCAAAAGAATTTTTTTTTGTTATTTTTTTAGTTTTTGAAAGAAAAATGCAAAAATAAACCATGAAAATTAAAAAAATGAAGATGAGGTTCCCCTCCATACTTGATTTTGACTGTGCCTCTACATTCAACCCGAGTGAAAGGAGAAAAATAAAATAAAAACAAACCTATATTTACATGAAAATGAATGGTATTTACACGAGATCAGAAAGTATATCGTCAAAAAAGTAAATGAAACGGTCTTCCAAAGACCGATTCATTTGTTTCGTCGAATATGCGAGACACGACTTAAGCTCGGAAAACCAAACCTAAATGATTTCAAAGTTGAATGTTGATCTGGGAAAATGATTGCCGTTTTATTGAAAATCGTACGAGTTGTTTTGTTTTCGATGATTTGTGGAGTAGATATAAAAATTGATTGAAGTTCAAGTTTATTTTCACTAAATTAAAGTTCAAATTTATCATTGAAAACATCGTCAAAATTATCGATTTCGAAATCAAAATGGTGATTTAAATCTTCCCCTTTAAAATCCAACAACTCGTTTTCGAAAAGTCCACAAATTTCGCGTTCATTAAATTTGTCTTCCTTTATTGGATTATCAACAACTTCATCGCATATATCAATTTCAAAATCCAAAGTTGCTGTATTCAAATTTTCAAAATTGAAAAAGGAAGATCAAATTTTAGATTTGGTTCCACAATTTCAAAAGAATTGAAATCCAACTCAATTACCAAATTTTCAACAACTTCGTTAAGATTTTCGTTTTAAAATTCAAAAGTTGTTATTTGAATATCATCAATTTTGGTAAAGGATGAATTATTATTCGACTCTTCACACGTTGGGATTTGATTTGTTGTTCAAGTAACTTTTTGTATGTTTTAGCCAACAAATCTGTGTGATCATTGTAAATCTTGCCCATTTGCTCAATAAAATCCAATTTATAACTATTAACTTGAGGATTTTCAATTTGAACTTGTTGAGAACAAAAATTTTCATTTTCGATAAGCGGTGGATTATTATTTGATTCTTCACAAGTTGGGATTTGATTTTGTTTCTCATGAAATTTTTATCGGTTTCACACAACAAACTAAATCAAATTCATGATTATTAATTTGAGGCTTTTCAATATGAATCTGTTGAGGAGAAAAATTGTCAATTGCACCAAAATTCAAACTATTCCCATTGCCAAAATCATTTGAAAAGTGATTCATATTTCCATTGTGATTTTGAAATTTATTTTGGAGTTCGAAGTTGAATTGGCATGGGTTATAATCAAAATCATTAGGATTTGTAAGTGAATTCAAATTTTGATTATTTTGAAAACTTTGACTTGGGTTATTGCACAAATTGTTCATCATTCAATTTTGTTGTTCAAGTAAAGATTCAAGAGTTTCAACACTTTTCAAGAGCTGAGGGTTGAGCATTATTTTGAAAATTTTGCGGTGCAAAATCCAAATTGCTTGTACAATAGTTATCATTAAAACACCCATAAGAATTTGGAGTGAAATTATATAGATTATATTGATTTTCACAGCTATCGTAAAATTCATGTAAGTAGGGAAACTCGAACATTTCTTAAATTGTTTTTGGGTTTTTTCTTGAAATTTTTTAAACGAAACTTATTCACAAACAATTTATTTTTTAGAAAAGAAAATTTGTTTTTTGTTTTGTTTTTGGATTTTCAAAATATTTTTGGTTTTTGAAAAGGTTTATATATATATATTTTTGGATTTTGCTTTTCTAAACAAAAAACTAAGTAAAATTTCTTTTTGGGTTAAAAAAAATCAAAGGAAAAGGATTAAAAAAAGATTAAGTTGAAGAATATTTACGATTTTTTTAGCTTTGGATTTTGATTTTTTTTTTAAATATACATAAACTAATGCAACTAAATGAATGCACGTTTTAATTACAAATGATTTATCCTAAGTCGCTCCTAAAACAAAATTGTATAATCACACATTGTCTTAATCTAACAAGATAGTTCTCAGCCAGACAACGAACATTATTTATCGGTGCACCACGAATCACCGTAGCAATACAACCGAAGGTTTAAGTACCTTCAAAGAAACAACCACTATAATATTTACGAATCACCGTAATATTTATAAATGGTCATTGCTCTGTCGTAGCCTAGACAATAAGAAATTAAATTGTTCAAAGAAGACAACTTGTCAATATACAATTAAGTGTTATCGATGTCTGGCCGTTATTATTATTAAAAATTATAGGATGAAATGCAAAGCATAAATCAAATGTGTATTAACCATGCAACTATGAATGAATTTTTGTTTTTGTTTTTGATTTTTTTTTTTAAAATGCAGGCAACCAACACTGCAAGTAAATAAAAATAATAGATATGGATTAAGAGCAGCAAAATTTTCTTATAAGCAAGCAAGCAGTTATTTTTGGTAAGCTAAGCAAATCAATCAACTTTTCCTATCTGTTTTGGCAATCTGAAAATAAAAATACATGTTTTCCTACCAAAGAAGAAACTAAAACAAATGAAAAATAAAATAAATTAAAATAATTGAAAACAACACCTCTTTTTTTTGGAAAATTTTAATCTTCAAATTTTAGAACAAGAAAAACAAAGGAAATCATTTATTTTTTTAAATGAAACACTCAAAATCAATCAAAACAAACTCGGCCCACTTAACAATTAGCAAGATCAAAATAACTTACATTCAGTAACGATCTTATACACAACACACCAAAAAGATTCTATAAACAAATTTCCTCTTTTTTTGTTTAAATTGAAATGAAGCTTCACTTAAACTGAATAAAATAATATGAAATGCTCAGCCCAATGCTTACTTTCAATTCCCCTCTCTTCCCTCTTAAAATAGTCGACAAGCAACCCAAAATAACCAACGCAAATAATAAAAAATTAACAGAGGCAAATTTTGGCGGCTTGAATCAATCAAATCGATCGAAGCCACTCAAGATCGAAGCAACTTTGGTGGCAAGAATTCAACTTCGAATTCGAATTCAACGCGAAATGAAGAGGTGATTGGTTGGAATTTTTGACTTACGGTATAATTTTGGGTCGCGTTGGTGATTTCAGGCAAGTGAAGCACAGAGGAGTTTCTGATGAAGTAGTTGAAGTCGCGGTGATCGGTATGTTGTAGTTCGAAGTGTTCGTGGTCAGCAGTGTTTTTCAATTGTTGCTGTAGTTCAAGGTGTTCGAGAATTTGCGATTCAAGAAGTGGTTGGGTGAATGAGGATGTGGTTGATTGTGAAGGTGGTGGCACCGTTAGTAGATATGCAGGCAGTGGCAGGATGGTGAATAGCAGTTTGTTGTATGGATGGTTGGATGTTCGAAGGAGGGGGCTGGTTGTGGTGATAGGTGCTTGGTCGTGTGGGTTGCGGGCTGTTCGCAGTTGTGATTGTCAGGTGGTATTGAAAGGCAGTGGAACTGCACAAGATGAGGATGTTGAATGGGTTGAGTAGTATGTGCAGTAGATTGAAAGTGGCGACACTGCAGTTGAGTAGATGATGTATGCAGTGAGTTTTACCAAAATTGATGATATGAAACTGGTTGATGTATGAAATTGATTGAAGTTAAACTGGATGGTATGTTGATTGGTATGAAACTAGGTGGTGGTTGTCAGGTTGATGAGTGGTGGTAGTGAAGGGAAATTGAAACTGCAAGTTGCAATTTTTGTGACTGCTGTGACTGAGTGTTATGTAGGGGAAGGCAGTGAAGTCAAGTTGTGGTGATAGAGTGTTGATGGTGAATAGTATATCGATGGTAGCAGTGAGGTTTTATTTGGAAATGCAGAGGTCAGGGAGTTGTTTGTCTGGTGAAATGGTAGTGCAGATGTGCAGTGTCTTGAGTGTTGTAATGGATGTTGTTGGCTGAAACTGACAGGGTGATGGTTTGTTAGTTACTGGTGGGTAGGCGATGGTGTTTGAAATGTAGATAGATGATGGTTTTGTGGGTTGTAGAATAGGTAGTGTGGTGAGGTGAACAGGCAAAAGTATATGGTATGAAAAGGTTGAAGGCAGGAGGTGGAAGAAGGCAGTTATTGTGCAAGATGAAACAGTTGTGTGGTTTGATGAAGTAGTGTGTATCTGTTTGATTCGCAGTTGAAATGGTTGATGGACAAGTTTGTATCAGTGAAGTGATCAAAGTGGACCAATATGAGCTAATTATGAGGATTTGTGAAGTCTGTAGGTTGATGGACAAATTAGTTTAGTAGGATTTGTGAAGTCTGTAGCTAATTATGAGCTAAGTGCAGAAAATATCAAATGGACTGTGAAGTGATCAAAGTGTGCAGCAGCTCTGAAATGAATTTGGCAGTGGGTGAACTTGAAGTAGAAGTCTGTTGATGGATGGATGATTTTGTGGTGATTGGAAAATGCGAGGCAATAATGTTGATGGAGAAGTGAAGCAGTGGCAAGGGGTTGTATACGGTAATTGATGGGTATTTTTGTGTGCACAGAAGTGCTAAGTGACAGATTATTATGAAGTTGCTTGCTGTGGTGAAGGTAAATGGAGTGGAATTTGTTATGGCAGTAGAATGGGTTGAGGAGGAGTTTTGCAAAGATGTTGTAGCAGTAAGGGACAGCGATAGAGAGTTGAGAACGGGGAGAGTTAGAGTGAATGCAATAGTAAAAATGTGTCTTTTTTTTAGAAAATTGTATATGTATAAATGCAAATGCAAAGTGTAAACGAAAATGGAATGGAATTTTTTTCTTTTTTTTCAAATGAAATTGTGTATCTCTATTTTTTTTAAAATGCAAATAAACACACAAACAAATCCTAGGAACAATCGCACAAGCACACAATATTTTTTTTCTTCCTTTATTTAAAAAAGGCAAAAACACAAAACAAACACACAATATAAAATCAAACAAAAATAATTTGAAAAATAGAAAATCAAAATTAAACAAATTTCCTGACAACGGCGCCAAAAACTTGTTCGTCGACGGGAATTCTATCGAGTTAGAAATCCGTCGAATAAATTTATAATAAAAATAATCGCAAGCGCGAGACGTACAAAAGTTAGTATGCGGCGAGTACTGGTCGGGAATTGTTAGATTCTAAATTTCTATTCAATCAAATTAAATCAAAGTTGAGAGTGATTAGCTAAAAATGTAAGAAAATGACAAAAAGAAAATAATAAGAATAAGAGAGTAAAAAAACAATTTGGAGATAATTTCTACTCTTTGGATCATATAAATCAACACAATATGAAATTATGATCTCTTTTTTGATCATTAGTTAGTTTAATTGATGTGCTTATCATAAATATGACATACTTGTGCTATTAATTAGCTCAATATAAGCCATCAAACTATAACACATCCTTTAAACCATTTACAAACTCATCTCTACTACTAATAATGTGAATTCCCCTCATTGAATTCAACCTTGTCTTTTCGAAATTCCCAAACTACCCTCGGCTTAATCAAAGAAATTCAATAAAAGAATTTCATTCATATTCCTTTGAACCTTTGAAAATGCCCTCTACCGACCTAATTCCGTCCTCGCCTCTAAATTAAGCGATCAGCCACATTTCATTTCCTTAAATCTAATTTTGTCCCAAATTTCATGACTAAAAATTCATAACAGTCAACTAATGAAATTTATCCATATTTCCTAATCAGTAAATCAGCTCGCCCTTGATTGGATTCCCATCATCGAAGTTTGAGATAAGGTCAACGACCACCTATAGGTTTGAGAGAAATGCGATGACAAACGCTTGATGCTATCTACGGTGTTTGTAATCCTCTCTGCTACATGTAGTGCAATTGCCTGATAACGAATGTTGGGATGCCTGAAAGTTGTGGATTGATAAAAAAAAAATTGAGACGAGGCTGCGCCAATAATCAATTTAGGGGTATCAATGTTGCTAGGTATGATACTTGAAACCACCGATTGCTATTTGTGGAGTCTTGACGTTGTAACAAAGTTCATGATTTGAAATATAGCTAAAATAATTAAAAGACTTATTTTTTTAAAATAAAATAAAAAATACAAGCTTTGAATGTATTTAGCAAAAGGAAGAAGTATATTGTTTCACCTGCAGGTGAACATTTTGCTAACTAGGTTCTTGGAAGGTATGCAATATGTTTTTCCAGATATCAAACAAACATAAATTAAAATTTAGTGCATATACACAGTTTAACTAGTTAAACTATAACGTTTACATTATTTATGTTTGGAAAGTTTAATATCATTAAACACTTAAAAGAGGCATGTACTTATATGGATGATGGTGTTGAAATACAAATGTTTCAATCCAATCCATAGAACTAAAATCATTTCATTCCACCTCTTACTGGAATCGAGACAACTACGAAAAAGTTTTTCTTTTTTCTACATCTTCCATAGCCATGGTATTAACCAACAATTGGATAAATAAATTTCACTCTATTTTTGATATCTTATTAGAAGCATTGTTGTTTATTCACATACTTTGTATATAGAACTCGATCTTTCTCTAATGAAAATGACATTGCTATTTCCACTTGAGCTACTATAATTAACTGTGGCACTTTTGAAGGATATGTGTAAGCCACTTAAGGTTATAGTGAAACACTACTATGATTTATTAGTATAAATGAATGTATATTGGCTTGGACTATAGTTCTATTTTACTTTTGTACACTGAAGAGGCTATAGACTGTTATTGTTGTGTTTTGTCATAACTCTTCAAGTTTTGCTTACATAGATTGTGCATGATAAAGGTAAAACTTGTAGCATGTTTCCTTATTCAACTGTGGGAATTGAAATTCAGAACAACACTTCCAACTTTCAGAAAAGGAAGGGTGCATACTTAATGGTGTACACTGCATATACACCTTGGACAATGTATGGATGTTGGGTTTGGCTAAAAAGTGTATATACATAAATTATGTCACAACATACTTTCAAATGATGTTTCTACAGCAGGATAAGCAATACTTTAAAAACATTAGGCGAGAAGCATCATTTTCATCATTTTATATTTTGTTTTTACGAGTGTAGTTTGATTTAATGTAAAGGCATGTTATTGTTATAGTATTTCAACAGTTTATCCTGGGTAAATTTTGATGCAATTTGTATTTAAATTAGAGTTTGATAGTTCAAGGTTTTTTTTCATAGTTTATCCGAAATAGACTTGGATCCAGAAGTAATGCAACTGGAATCTCATTCGTGGAAGGTTGATGATTATTATTAAGAGATGACAATCATTATTTAGTAAAATGACTAACCATTATATGTCATCATATTGCTGCTATAATATTGATTGTGGAACCTTCTAAGCTGGTTGAAAAATATCAACTATCCTATCTGGATTAACTAATAACGATTTTATGTTTTTAACTAGAAAATGGTCAGCATGCTCGATCGGAGGTGCGACCTCACTTGGTACGACGTGGCTCCTGTTTTAGTCACATCAAGCTGACTTGAGGGGGTCAGGGCTGCATTCATACCTCATACAGACGTTCACCAACCATCCTACTTCGTTCTGGATTCTCCACAACGTGCATAGTTGTTTAAGCGGTTTTCTGTATTGGCAGAGAGTATGACAATATCCGATGCTGCTCTGTTTAATAACCAAACGCTTATTTCACACCGTGGTCATTTACATTTCAAACAGTTCATACTTTATATTAAAATTTCATATTCATTCCAAAATCATATCACTTTCGAAATCATATTCACTTTCAAAATCATGTCACTTTCGAAATCATCTTCGTTTCCAAAATCATAACCATAAAATAGGTTAAACCATCATATCAAAGTATTCGCATTTAAATCCATTAAATCTAAATCATAACAGTTTCAACTTAAATGGTTTGAATATTGAAAGCAGTTTATATATTGGAATAGTTATACATTGAAAATAATTTATATTTAAAAATAGATTATAGATTAAAATAGTTTATATGTTAAAAATAGTTTCAAACTAGAATTGTTTCTTCCAATTACACAAATCAATTCAAATCAACTTTAGTTTCAAAATTCAATTTAAATCAATCTCAGTTAACAATTTCAATAAAAAGGGTTAAAGGTTCAATTCAAATTCTCATTAAAACCATTTTTAATTTATATCGGTTTCAAATCCAGGTTTAAACTACAAGTTTAAACCACTTCCAATTCAATAGTTTTCAAAGTTCAAATTTTCAAACAATTTACAATAACTCAATTTGATAAATTTCATTTATATTTCAAAATTCAACTTTAATTTTATTTATTGAAAATATTCACTTAATCATTGTTTATAACATTTAAATAAAATTTCAAAGTACAAATTAAAAAAAATTAAATATTCAATTTTAATTTTATTTAAATTTGAAAATATTCATTTAATCGCCTTTAATCAAAATCCAGTTATCAAGTTATAAAAACCATACCTTTAAAATCTCAAAATTAATAAGTTCAGATCGATACTTATCTAAATTCAATTTTTAAACAAATTAAATTACAAATCAATTTAAATTTATCTTTCTAACCTTAATTTATTAAAGTTATTATAAAATCTATCTTAAAATATTAATATAAATTTTAAATAAATAGTTTAAAACATATTACATATTGGTCAAATTAACTTTTATTATATTAAATTTTATTGAATTAAATCTCATTTATTAAATATATTTTATTTTATATTGAATCTTATTTTATATATTTAAAAGTAGTAACACTATAAGTAAAATCTTAAAATTTACATTTTTCAAAATTTAATCTATAATTTCAAAATTTCCAAAAATATAATTTAACAGTATAAATTTTACACATATTAAAATTAATTATTTATATTATATTTTTATCATCAATTTTTATTAAAACCTATATATTTCCTTTTAAAACTTTGGAAATCATTTTTCAAAAATAGGCCAACGGTATCCGTATATAATTTTTTATCCTATGGTCAACTGATACGGATATATATCATTTCAATCCGCAATAATTTGATATTTACAGGTATATATCATTTCAACCCACAATCCCAAAATTCAAAAATCAATAAAATCATTTGGGTTTATCATTTCAACCCACAGTGATTTCCCACTACAAGAATATGTGCCTTTGCTGGCAGTTTGGTGCAGCATTAAGTAGCCAAGTGCTGTTAAATGAAAAAAAAAACTGAATGTAGTTGTCTAAAGGCCGGCCAATTTCACGCGATTGGCGGTGATATAATTTTACTCAGGAAAAAAAGGCGGTTCTTTTTGGAGAACAGGTACCTGATAATATACATTAACTGATCGCTGCATAGGAAGAATTAGAAAATAGAATGGCGACCGCATATATTTGTAGTTATAGTTTTCTTTTTTTACCTTTTGTATTTGGGCTAGTTTTAGTGGATGTAGGTGATTATGAATGTATAGGTAATTGTGTTTTATGTTTTTCGCATCAACTTAATGCGTATATTATGTTTGTATTATATTTGTTAGTCATTAATAAAAGAACCAATTTTCAATATATAGGTATACACACACACGCATATAATTATTATGTTTCACCATTGCAAGGCAAACATTTTCAGATTGAATTATTATGTTTTACAAATGTTAGGCATATTTCATTCGTATTCTTTCTTTAGAAATAGATCCAAATCATAAAAATAGTTTATTTTTACTTTTATAGCCATATATTCCTTCAATCAAGCGAATCTTCTATATGGCACACTTAGTGAATTCTACACCGTTGAAAGCTATCCTATAATGACTGTAGGGTCAAAGTATGCATATTGATATACTGTTTTATTTTATTCTGTTTTTCTAGAAAAACGTTGGACAATCATTATACAGTATAATTAAATAGCATTAAGTAGAACTACAATGATTTGATAATCAATGTCCATTCTTTATGGTTAGCAGTCTACCTCTAAAATCCTAAAAAATGAGCTCTTATGTTTTAGTGATCCTAAAGAATGTATATACTACCCCATTGTTTATGCAACTGCAAATTTGTTCATCCTTTATTAGTCCACACAATTTTGTTAAATTAGTCATGCTTCTAGGATATGTTCTTATAAAATTGAGTATCCCTATGCATTTACCAAGTTTTCAAATTTATATTTCATTGTCTAGTATGTTTACATTCCTATATTTGACAACTTAATGGACTGGATTGAAGTTCAACTTGATGATGAACCCATATTCCCATGGAAACTAGGTAGAATTTATAAAAAAATCCAAATTTCTATGTTTGAGTCTGAAATTCATTAAATCGATTACTTGATCTCTATTTGTAGGAACACTGTTTCCTTAGAATTTCAAGGCGGTTATAAAGACAATTCTTAAGAGATTGTTTCGTGTATATGCATATACATATCATTCATAGTTTTGGAACACTGTGAGTCTCAAGAAAGAGGCACATCTAACACATGCTTCAAGCATTTTATTATATTTAAATATGTAAGCTCTTTTCTCGGTCCAGTAATTACACTATATTTTTTAGTCAGCTTATATTTCCACAAAATTTATTTCGCATCTAGCTAACGAAGAAGTAATTTAGCAAGTAGTTAACTTTTATATGTTTTAGATATCACAATCCTTAAAATTATATACTCAAAACTGTGAATGTGTATGTGTGTATACACACACACTCAAAAATGCTTGAAGATAAATACAATTATATTTTCCATTGAATAATCTATAATTTAATCTTCAATGATTTACGCACCATGCGTGAAAATAACTCATTTGCTCATTGTAATTGAAGTAAACTAAGAAAAACAAAATTTTAATTTTTAAAATTATTATAGGAAAATATAATTGCGAAATTTGAACATATTAAATTATATTTTCTCTATTTGATGATAATATAACATTGTTTATGAATTTGAAAATACCAGGGGTGCATCTTATGTGTCGTAATAATAATTTGTTTTTTATATAGATTCTTCTTTGTGTGCATCATTGTCACTATACAGAACTAAATGGTTTTACTTTATTACAATGGAAAGTCAAGTTTTTAACAAGTTTATCTTATTTTTAACTATACTAAGACATTTGCTTTTTTTTATTTTGTATTTTGATTGCTTTAATTTAAGGAATTACAAAGTAGTATATTTTCTGTTTTGAGGGTTGACTGTACTTTATCTTGTTTCACACAGGCGCATTTTTTAAAAGTGTTTGATACCTAATCTGAAACAATATCAAGGATGAAGACAAGAATATCATCATTTAGAAGATTATCATCTTGATAATTCAAAGGTATGTTGTAACTTGTGTTGTTGCTTTAAGTACACATCCAAGAACTAGATCACGTTGATAAAACAAATTTTATTGCAACCAAACACCATTAGGTCAAATTCCTTTTTTCTACATTAATGATTACACTCCAATAGTGACATCTAAAATTGCTAATAAAGGCTAAAAGACCAATATAAATGTATAAATTAAACCAATATTAAAATCTACCTTTAAACTTTATTTGAAAGTAAATAAAGTATAAATCATAAGAGATACATAAATACATGAATTTGAATATACTCTATCAAGAAGTTCCTTAATTTTAGGAAGCTTAGTAGAATCTACAAGTCTTTAATGTGACCACAACACATGGAGCATTGAAACACAACCACCTTAGTTTCACAACAATTTGAGCTAGCGTGCAGTCAATTTAAAAAATGAGCATGCAAGTGGCATACGCAAGAGTTATAATATGGCAGTCTCGGGCTCAGTCCCTCAGTTCTAGAACGAGCACTTGACATAGCACCAACGCGCTCAGTTCTGAATCAAGCGCTTGATCCGAGTGCGAAAACATAATTGTAAAATGGGCGCTTGAACTGAAGGCAAGCATTCTTTTGAAGAAAGCACTTAGTTCTGAACTGAGCGCTACTTATGGGCATTTCTGAATTGAACGTAGCTTGGGAATAGTTCTTAAATGAGCCCAACTATTTGCTTGAACAATTCTTGTGTATAGAACAATGCTAGCAGTATAATACTAGGAAACTGAATCACAAAATATAGTACATATCTATGTATGCATGCATACATGTATATATGCACGTACTCTTTTATAGAGCAATTTCATACAGTTGCAACTAAATCACACAACATAGAAGACGGAACAACAGCGATATCTGAATTATGCAAAATTTGGTGTATTCATGCTCGAGGATTGGAAGAATATGTGAGTTGGTGCTATTGACTGATGTTATATGGACTGCTTTTAGGATGAACCAATAAGCAAGGTTAATATTATTTTGTTCATCCTTTTCACCTCACCGAAAGCAGTATAAGATATTGTTTTAGCATGTATCAAAACAAATTGCAAATGGATATTTTTACTCTCACGATTGGTAAAAAATAGTAATTTTTTCAGTTTCTTGTACTAATTTTGAATTGATCGTTATTGTGATCTAATAAAATATTTTATGATGATAAATGACATTTAGTTCTATTAAAGGTAAATAATCGATACGATTGATGACTTCATATTGATTGGATTGCATAATGATAACAAATAGATAAATAAAACCAACTTTGGATATTTTAGCTGAAAGAGAAATCAATTCGCGAAGATGATAGGAAATATAGTAAAGGACATATTGATTACCAACTCTACTACCAATGACTTCATGAAATTCTGCAAGATTTCACACTAATCAAACAATAGGACGTCATTCATCTGATATGAAAACTGAGATACGTGATTACTCTGGCATGTACTTCTTATAGGACTTAATACTTCCCTCAGACTTCCCTGCCATGTCATCTAGATGAACACCATAAGACCTCAGTTTATACTCATCATGCATAAGTTCTACTTGTAAAGGAATACATAGCTCTCCGACTATGGCAAATCAGTATGTAGTTGCTCATTCAAATTCTGCAACTCCCACTTCATTGCCTTAACATTATCATATGGATTCACTTCAATAGGTATATTCTTCATAAGAAATCTCAGAATATCCTCCGTTTAGCTAACATTTCTATCGCTGCATCTTCACGAAATCTATATTCATATAGTTTCTTTGCATCCATCATCTCTTAATCTTGAAAATATAATGGTACTCATTTTTGAACCGTGCTGAGTGCAAACAAGTAGTTCTAAATTAAGCATATGAACTTCACCCCTTTGGCTGACCATTTGTATAAAATGGATGGGAGTAGTGGACATAAAACTTTAATGTAGTGTTCAACGCAACCAATTATGAATATGAAATCAGCAAATCAAGCGCTCTGGCTTTAAAATGTTTCATATGCTCTTCTGTATTTTTCAGCCTTCATAAACTGAGCAATATTTTCATGAAATGCATACTGCTTTCATTACCCAAGTTTTCATCAACCAAATTTTCATCGTACAATTCCATATATACCTACTGATATATAAAAAAATATGTGTGAACAGATCTATGTATCCATTACACTGCATTTTGGGCTGTTATCAAAAAATTAGTTACTATAGCAAGTCTTGCATGTTGCAGCTCTGCGCTTTACGGTTTGAGCAGCTGCAGTTATGTAACTTAGCTAATTTGCTTACCATAAATACTCCATTTCTTTAAAAGAATAATGGTATACTTAGTGGTGGTGATGCTATCATCATACCAAGTTTATAAACTTAAATAAGTTAAGTTATCTAAGTTTTATAAAAATTATCTAAGTTAAGTTAACTAAGTTTAGTAAAATTCAACCTAATTTATAAAAACTAACCATCTTTATAGAACTTAACCAATTTTGTAAAAATTAAACTGAGTTAACTAAGTTTTATAAAATTAACTAACTTTTATGAAGGTTAAGCAAGTGTTATAAAAATGTACCGAGGTAACTAAATTTACAAGAATTAACTAAGCTAATAAAGTTTTATATAGCATAGGTAAGTTTTATTAAAAAGTAACCCAGTTTTATAGAAATTAACAAAGTTTAAGAAAATTAACAAAGTTTTATAACAATTTAACTATGTTAAATAAGCTTTATAAAAATTAGTTAAATTAATAGAAATTAACAAGGTTAACTATGTTTTACAGAAATTAGTAATATAATTTATATACAAATTAATATGTAGCAAATTATATAGTACATGTGGAAGTATAACAAATTAACCATCTTTGAAAATATTTTGAAATTTTAGTTGAGCTTTCGGAATTCAACTCATTTAAAATTTATATTTGTGAAATAAAATATATTTATGAGTTTTGAAATACTTTTGAGGCATAAACAATTATTTTTGAATTGTTTCAAAGCTTAAAGGGGGTATTTTTGCTAAAATTATTTTGTGTAAAGAATAAATTTGGGGAAAATATTGTATTGGATTGGAAAAATTGTATAAGTGGTAAAATGATTAAAAAAACATAGTTGAGAAATATTGAAGTATATATAAATATGCCTTTATGGAATATGTCTATATCACGACAACAAAAAGTAAATGGGTGCCACTAATTATAGAAAAATCCTTTTATGTTTGTGCTTCTTTCATCATAGACAAATTTTATGAATTCAGTTATTATATTTCATTTGAATAAGATAGTTATATAATTATTATATTGTAATCTGAATATTATACTAATCTCATCTTTGTTAATTTCTTTGTAAGCATCACCTACAACCTGGAGGTATGTGGCCATTCTTGTTTCACATTCTTTTGTAATTTCAGTTTCTTTGGCTATAAATGTAGTTTTATATCTTATTTAGTAAATATGATTTGTTTTCATATGTCAAAATTTGTACATGCATACTTTAAAAATGTGCATTTACAATTGAAAATGCACAGTTTATGAGAATTAAATACATTTATAAGATTTAACTAAGTTTTACAAAATTCTAACCAAATTTAAATGTAGAAATTTTTAACATATTTGTGTGGATGATGTTCTACCTGCATAATATGGGAATCATGTCAGTTCCCTTGGCACATGAGTAATAATGATATTATTGCCGTGTTAGTCAATATGACTGTCATTTGCATGAAGATTTGTCTTGAAATTTGTTTCTGCTATAATACAAATTGGGTTGAACTCAACTACCATATGCTTCTTACAAATTCATTTTGCACTTGAAAATATTTCTTTCCTTCTAGCTAGTCACAATCTCCATCATTTCACAACAAGTTCTTATATTTTTTTGCATGCATCCTCTGGTGACCTGTTAGTTTCTGCTATAACTTAAACTGGGTTCAACTCAGCTACTGTATGCATGTTGTTCTTTCATGTATTCCAATTTCATGTATTACTACTTTTGAAGATATTGTATTCTAATGTGGTTTTCTGTAATAATTGACTACATTTCATGTATTCAAATTTGCTGCTATTTTAACTTTTACTTTACAGGTTGACTGATGTTTTGATGGAAAAGAGTACCACAACAAGTTATGGATTCAAAGTTATTTTGCCGCTAGAACTACATTTTGGTTTGTATGCTTGTATGTATTATTGCAATTGGTTACTAGCTTCTACTTGTTCTATATTGTTTATGAAATATTATTGATGTATTATATATGTGTAGATGTAAGAATATTGCGTATTCCGATTATGCAAATGTTAACTACATGTTGATTATGAGATTTGTGCTTGATATAAAATATCGATTATGAAATATGTGATTAATATAATATGCCGATTATGAAATATGTGATTAATATAATATGTCGATTATGAAATATGCCTTTTTATTTTAACTACATTAGTATATAAATTGGGACCGATGTGTATAGAAATGGAAAATGTGTCGAGGAAAGGCAGAAATCCTAAATGATAGCATTTTTAAAGTGATGTGCAAACTATGTCAATAGCATTCTAAAATCTATTGTGATAATTTTCAACAGCGTTTCAGCAATGTTGCAAAAGAGTTTCAACGGCGTTTAAGCCAAGTCGAAAAGAACTTTCCTAGTAACACATGAAAACGCTGTAAATAATTATCATAGCAAGAGCTTACTGCTGTAAAATAACGTTGATAGCATTAACCGAATGCTAAGAAAGGTTTTAGCTTATCAGTATAAAATGCTACAAACAGCATTAATCACACCAGGGAAATGCTGTTAAAAAATACATTTTACAGCGTTCGATCTAATGCTATGATAAGTTTCTGACCTATAATGGCATGTCGTTATACAGCGTAGTTAAAAACGCTGTTAAAACCTTTTATAGCATTTTGGAAACGCTATTAAATGTCCAATTGTTGTAGTGTCCCTAATCTACAAGATCATTCGGGTATGTATCATTTCAATCCATATGGATTTACTAAACTAACAGGGAACTTGCAGTGTGAGAATAATAAAATAATAGCATAAAATGATATGGCATATCAATTGCAATTTTGATCATACTTAACAATTGAAATATAATAGATATACAACAGGTTATGGTTATCATATGTCAATTAACATAGGAAAACAATTTAAATAATAATATATCATATTCAACAATTAAATTTCTAACCAATTCAATTTAACAACATATTTCAATTGTCATTTTATGTGAATATAAATTTACTAAACATAATAATGTTAATCGTGAGAGATCGCTCACCTTTCGGGGCTAGAGAAATTAGACAACACAACAAGCAACGATTTTGAATCACGTACTCGACAATCGATCAATCCAAAACGATAATTTCCAAAGCAAAGAATGGTGAACACGAATTTGACGAACAAAGCAAAGTGATAACCTGGAATCGATGAAAAATAAATCAAAACGAACTTGATATAAATGGAAACAAAAAAATATATATACCTACTTTTTTTTTGACAAAAGAAGATAAGGTTGCTCGAAACAGTTGCTGCTGCACATAGTGGAGAGACTACGGCGAGGGGAAAGTGGCGAACTAGGTTTGCTCGACTGATGGAGGATAGGGCATGGCAGCAGGAAGGAGGGAAGGCCGAAGGTTGCTGATTTTGGCTGTGGAGGCAGCAAGGCTGTGGCTATGCAGGCTGGATCGAAGCAAGGCCGTGGCAGTAGGTTCAAAGGAAAGGCAGCTACTTGCTGCTGCATGCTCGGGTGAGTGGATTCGAGTGCCGTGATGGGTGGAGCGGTCTATGCTGCTACTATAGGGTTGGCAAGGATTCACGTTTGTTCGGCTGTCAGGTGGAGAGCTTTGGAGGGTGGAGGGTGGAGGTTTGAAAGGTGTGATCGGCAGTGTCAGTGGGTTATTAGGTTATAGGGCGTGGGTCAGGTGAGGGGTTCGTTGGCACGTCAGTGGCTATGCAGCTAGAGGGTGGGTAGGTGTGATGACCCGGAATTTTAAGCAATATCAATTTAATAATTTGAATTAAAAATTAAATTGACTTAATATTCTTTGTTAATAAGATTGGAATTAATTTAATAATCCAATTAAAATAAATATTTAACTGATAGATTTTATCTTTTAAATCTAATAAATTGTTTTCGATTTATAATGTATATAGAAAATGTATATATTGTAAATAGATAAACCTTGTTTTAAATTTAATAAATAAACAAATCTTGTTTTCTAAATATAAATATTTTTGGTAAAATTAGGAATTATGATTTTATTTAAAGTTAAACTTTTAAAAGCTATTGAATAAATAAAATATGGTTTTAAATTGTTAAAATAAAATTTTAATTCATTTTAATTGATTTATTTGATATTAATTTTTTTTGAAAAGTATACAATAAATAACTTTATGATTTTAAATACGTAAGGTAAATATTAAAATGGTTTAAAATATGTTTTAACTTAAGTTTAAATTTAAGTAAAATTAACAATAAGGTTTGTTTTGTTTCATTTTTAAATATGGTGTGATAAAATAAATAATTTATTTATAAAGAAACAATTTATTTTATAAATTATTTAAAATTATCAAATTTGTTATTTTCAAAATATAATAATGTATTGTTTTTAACAAATAGATTTTTTTTTAAATAGTTTGTTTTTCAAAACTGAATTGTGTAGTTATATATGTATATATATAACTTGATTTCAAAATTGAATTTTAGAATTAGAATTTGAATTTGAATTTGAATTTAAAGCTTTGAAATTTAAAGTACAATTTTTTTAATTGTTTTGGATTTTAAAATATTTGTATAAACTTTTATTTGATAAATATAATTGGATTTATTCATTTCAAAATTATCTACATGTAAATAAGTATATATTAACTAATTAATTAAACATAAGTTTACATTTATCTTATATTAATCTATTAACTAAATAACTAATTAACATTTAATTATAACTAATTAACTTTAAAGGACAAATGTAAACATTTTATAAATTAAAAGACATGAGTTAGTTAATAAAGTAAGGATAATGACAAATGTTAAAATTTGAGACAAGTGTCATTTATTTTAATTTTTATTTTATTTTAGTAAATCAAATTTCACCCTTATAAATACTTATGTTTTCTTATCTTTTTTTTTTCTATTTTCATTTTCAAAAGCAAATTTGAATCAAACCATCATAAAACCTGAAACATGAACAAAGTTTGAAATTTCATCTTCATTTTTTTTAAAACCTGAAACATTTAAAAACCTGTAATTCACTTCAAATATCAAGCCTACAAATCATTTCCCTGTAAAATCTAAAACCTTGTACAATTTCAAACCCAACCTGTCACCATATCAAAATTCTGAAGCCTGCATCATTTCATTCTGGAGTTTTTCTGCATGCAACTGTATTGTCAATCAAGGAGCACTTCTAATGGATAAAGCAATTCAAGTTTTTAAAAAGGCTACTGCATATCCAGTTCTAAAAATTAAAACAGCTTTTATAAGGGGCTCTGTTTTTCAATTCAAACAGGTGAGTAACATCATTTTAATGATTTTAAGTATTTTAATCTGTTGCATGTTGATTTCTATGTTAAGTGTGTATGATATGTATTTATATCAGTTGATTTTCTGTGTATGTATGAATGGATATATTTGAACATGATGTGGTCTCTGTATTATACTGTTCTTAAGTTCCCAGGTTTAAGAAATTGTTCAAACCCCATTATCACACGATGTAATCTATGATAGTGTTTAAGATTTAAACAAAATATGTTTGATGTATCATGAATTAAAGTTTAAAAATATATTCAAGTTAAAATAATTTTGAATTGTCTTTCAAAATCAAGGACAACAGAGCAAGTTGAAATAGAGTAAAAATCCAATTATTTTAATTTATCAATTCAGGAACCTAAACTAAATCCTTAACATAAATCATGATTTTAAGAATAAAATTATAATTTATAGCTTGAGGAGGAGGGAGCAGTTCAGGGATGAACTGAAAATGGAAATGGGAAGTTTTTTGATGATCTCTGTGGACTGAGAGGTCGGGTTCTTCGGGGATGATGGTGCAGTGATCGAGGATGATGGGAAAAATAATTGATGGTGATGCAATTCACTATGGCAACAGCGGTGATGATTTATTATCTGGAACCCTAGTTTTAACTAGGTTTGGAAAATCCGATCATCTAGTCTTCTCTAGTTGTTCGAGTTCAACGGAATCATGGGTGATGGGAACTTGGACGTCAATGAAGACTTGGCTGGAGTTTCAGAAGTAATGGTGGTCGGAGGGCCGAGGATGAAGCGATGACAGGTTTGGGATGGAAGGTTTCTGTTGTCCAGGTTTCAGATGAAAACTCAAATTCAATTTCGAGCTGTGGATGGGTGATCTGTGGGTCCTGGTTGGACGTGAGGTTGGTCGCTGATGTGGGAAGACCCTCGGAAGTGGCTGGAGTTGATCGGAGGCACGGTGCATGTGCGTCGTGCACTTTTGATTCCTGATGAAGTTGGGTTTGAGTGGTTTTGTGAACTCGAGTTGTTTCACGAGAATTCAAGTGTTTTGCTCGAAGCACTTTAGATTTTGACCCGAAGAAATTTGGGGTGGCTCGGGTTTGGTATTTTGTGACAGGTTTTTAACTGAGACCTGTATCGATTTGTTTTGTAATTTTTAAAACTGAAATTTAAATGTAAAGCAAGGGTTTAAATAAGTTTTAAACCTAGTCTATAAAATTTGGAATTTCAAGTTTATGTTTGAATCTCAATTTTCAAATAAGATGAAGTTTTTGAATTTGATTTGATTTAATTACTTTAGAAATGTTTAAGTAGTTTGAATTTTTAAAATAAAGTTTTAAAAATGTAAGTAGAGTTTTAAAATCTAAAGATTAATCCGAATTCAAATTTAAATAAGTATTTCAGTTTTGAAATGTAAGAAAGTTTTAAAATTTTGAAATGTTTTAAACAATTTGAAATGTTTAAAGTTTAATTCAAATTGATTTGAATTTAAATATGAATTTGGTTTTAATCCTTTTAAGCTTCTTTATTAAATGAGTATTTCTTTAACTTGTAAAATGAAAGAGTTTTAGAAATGTGTTTTAAACTTTGTTAAAAATAATTTGTATTCATTTTAAATCTTTAAATTTAAAATGAAATTTTGAAGGTAAATTTAAAGCAAGTTGTTTTAAATACCTTGTAAATGATAACTTGATTATTAATAAGAACAAAGTTTTATCTTGAAGTAAATTAGAATTTAAAGATTTGTAATTTATTAAATTTATAAGGAAATTTAATGGATAATTAATTTAATTGATTAATTAATCATTTGGATTAATTAAATAAGTAATTAAAGGTTTAAATTAATTAATTAATGGTTAAGATTAATTAATTAGGAAAAATTAATTTGTAATTAAGGATTTTTAATTAGATTTTAATTAATAATTAATTGATCAAGTAATTAATTTACAGGTAACACTTAATTAATTAAATAATTAAAGGTTAATTAATTGGATATTGAAGATTAATCAATTTGAAATTTAATAATGATTAATGTAAGTTAATTACTTTAGGAAAGTAATTAAAGAATTTTTAATTGTTAATGATAGTCATTAACTTAAGATTATTTAATAACTAATTAATATGATTAATTTAAATAATTTAATTAGATTAATTAATTAAATGATAATCAATTGTGAAATTTATTTAAGTTTAATTACTTAATGGAAGTAATTGAGGAATTAATTACCTAATGTAATTAATGGAGTTTAATGTGATTGGTTTAAATTAATTAATTAAGTTTAATTAAGTTTAAACACTGGATTAGATAATAATTACTTAATGTAATTAATAGTACAATTACTTGGTGAAGTAATTAATGATAATTACCCGATGTAATTAATGGAAGATGGTTTAAAAATGAAAGTAATTTGGATTAAATTACTTTATATAATTAATCAAAGGATTAATTAAAGAAATTAATTAAAGAATAATTAATTTGACGAAGTAATTAAGGGTAGTTAATTACTGAATGTGATTAGTCAAAGGTGATTAATAATTGTGACTAAATTAAGATTAATTACTTAATGTAATTAATTTAAATAAGATAATTAATTAAATATAATTTAGGATCATAATTAATGATGTAATTAATATTGATTAATTAAGATTAATTAATCAGTAATAAGTGATTAAAGGTAAGTAATTAATGTAATTAATTAAGGGTTAATGTAATTAATTATAATTAATTAATTAATGAAGTAATTAAGGGTTAATTACTATATTTGGTTTAGAGTAATTAATTTTATGCAATTAATTAAAGGATAATTACTAGAATGTAATTATAGAATAATTAATCAAGGGTGATTAATTAAGTTGATTAACTAGAGGATAATTAATTAATTAATTTGTAATTAATTAATGGTTAAGTAAGCAAAATTTATATTGATAATGTAATTAATTTAATTCACTTTAAATTAATTAGGATATAGAAGTAATTAATTTAATTCATTTTAAATTAATTATATATGGTGTAATTATAGATCATTACTTATATATAAATGGATGATATTGGTTATGAGATAAGTAATGTTGTGTGATATGGATGCATTGGTTGCATTGTGATGATGATATGGATTATCTTTGATAATGATAATATGGATTATCCGTTATGATGATAATGTTGATTATCATTGTGAATCTGTGAATTATCTATCTGTGTGTATATAGATAATGAAATTGAATTGTTTTAAACTCTAAAACAACTTGGCCTTAAAAGATACGCTTTGGATTTCGATGAGACCGGGACCGGGTTTCCAAATTTGGATATCCGAAAACCACATTGATCCAAATTAACGATAGGTTGTGAATCTCAAAGTGAAGAGTGAAGACTTGAGGTGTTAGGACTATTCGTCGTTAAAACTCTGAGGGTGATTCCAATACGTGTTAACGGGGTAGCACTTTCAGATTCAAGATGAAGATTCAGAGTGCAAGGATTAACGTCGTTAACTCCGAGGATGATTTCAAAATGAGTGTAACGAGATAATGCCTTTGGTTTCGTTCGAACCCGAAACGAACTTGTATGGATTGAATGCTTTCAGAACATCGTCAGGTGGACGATGAGCATTCTAAGATAAATGTGTCCTATAAAGGTAATCGTAGCCTCAAGCCTCATCAACCGGGAATGGCTAAAACAGGGGAGGTGCAGCAAGGCTAATTGGGTCATGCCCAAGTAGGACGAGATTTTCCCCTGTCTAGAGGTCCCTTTTATTTCGGCTGTGTTGGCGGTTGGAATTGCGCACCAACTGCAGGATTGTCTTGTTCGGAACTGTTCAGTAAGGAATGTTCCGGCTTTATGTTGCAGGGGATTGGGAGTGATCCTTGGTACGGTGATCTAGGACCCGTACTATGATGGGCGGTACCTCAGTAGCCATGCCATTGTATGGAATCCAAAATCCAATAAGTGCCAATGGTTTTGATTGTATCACCCACTTTTATGGCTTGTAGCTGGAATTTAATGAATGTAACAATTTTGGCTATTCATATTTACTTGAAAACCCTAGACCTATTATAATATCACTGGATTTCCTATCAAATGTTTTGGTTAGCGTAAGGTAAAAACTTTTCCATGTTTATGTGTGGGAAGTCTTACGTAATACCTTTCTTTCAAAAAGATTTTCAAAGTTAAGCAACTTTAACCCGTTACTCACACCAGACCCATGTCTGACCCGGAGTTTATCTTCTGTTTTCTTAAAATCTTGGGTACTCAAATTTTTACGAGTAGCCAAGGGATTCAGGTTAGCTTTGACAATTTATGGAGGAGCAATGGAACAGGAGGCTTCAGCATTGTAGATATGTTTAGTGTTCCGCTGTGTTTGATATCTCTGTGTTTTCTCTGAGTTGTATTGAGTTGTAATAACTAGACAGGTGTTTATAACTGTCTAGTATGAGTTGTATTATCTGTGTAACTCTGATAGTGGTTGTATACTATGTAATATTTTATGCTATTAATATAATTTATTCATTCCACTGTTTAGATTCTGATGTATTGTTTTTTCTTTCTTCTCTTTCTTTCTCTTTTCTATCCCTTTCTTTCTTATTAATGATGTGTCATTCTGTGGAGATGGATGGCGGGTTGTTACAGTGGTATCAGAGCGCTAGGTTGAGCGAATACCTAGGCTCTGGAGTGTTTTCTTCTTGAGAGAGCGTATTTGTAAATTTAAATATATTTATATTTATATATCTATTTCTACCTATTTGTTGGGTTACCCGTACAGGTTTTCCAATATAAGTTATAAAGGTAGATAAGGTAGTGGTGTTTGTAACACGACTACTACCATTGGTTAGAGTTTGAGGTTGGAAGTGTATCTGTCGAGACTGTAGACCTAATACCGTCTCGAGTGAGCTTTGCAGCTCGGTGTAAAGATTTCATTGATCTTTGAAGGAAACCTGTTAAGGTTCGGAGTCCATCTTTGAAATGCTGAGTTTGGTGAGTAGAATTTGGATCAGTCGGCTGGGCAGAAGCGAGTAATGGTATCTTGATACCTCAGGGAGTAGTAGCTGCGTGATGAGATGTAGTGACTATGGATTGTCTCCAAAGATGCTTCTTTGGAACAAGTTTTAGGAAGTGTGTTTGCTTCGGTGTTCTGGCTGGATTCAGCAGGATGTTGTGGTTGGCTTTGAAGTCAGAGTTTTTCGAAGAGCTTTGGATTAGGAAGTTTTTGGCATCGGTGTCAGCGATGCAGGTCGGAGTGTTCTGTATTGGTAAGAAGTTTTCTGGTTGAGTAGTTTTTCTGAAGGTGGAGTTCTGAAGCAGCAGAGTGAATCCATTTCTTTAATGGATTGGCTAGGCCAGCGTAAGCTGTTCTGTTTGGTAAAGGGAGAACAGTTTTCTTTGGAATTTGGGCTGGGTTGATCGCAAAAGTGACTTGCAATAGTTGGGTGTTCTGTTGGATTGTCAAATATTTTTCGGATGTCTTCAGGGAAGTTAGAGATTTTTTCGCATCTGGAGATTGAGTTTTCTTATCGACTTGGAATTCCAGAAGTGATTCTGATGGTCCAGTTTAGTTGAAGGATGATTCCTAGAGATAGAGTTTGATGAAGCAGCTCAGATTTTTGTAGGAACTTCAGAGTTTTCTTCTATGGATCTGTTGAACCATATTTCTGGGATGTGTTGTCTAGTTGTGCTCATGTTCATCATCAGCATTCTTATCTACTTCGAATCAGAGTTGAGCAGCGGAAACAGATTGGGAGTGTTTCTGTTTGTCTTTTCTGGATAGGAGGAGTTTGTTGTCTTCTGATGTTTGAAGAGTAGAGTTTGTTCTTGATTTTGGATTGATCTTGAGGAGATCATTGTGTTGGGTTGTTTTTGGGTTCTGTTTGTTTCAAGAGGCATAAGCAAGGGTTGAGCTTATCAGGAAGGATGTTGGTATCCCAGGATCGTCCGAAGTCTTTTATGGATAGGAGGCGAAGGAATTTGATTTTGGATAAGTTTTCTCCGGTCCAAGGAGCTATAAGTTTTGGGTAAGAATGGAAAACTATCTCCGAGATGTTTGGATCTTTTCTGTGTTCTTATGAAGATAAGTATTTGATCTTCAGGATTGAATTGCCAGTTTGGATAACTGGGATTCGATGTGTTTCACGTATCTATGAGGGAGTACGTTATAGTCCATCTTTGGTTTTAGAACCAGCAGTTCAGGGAGGTTTGGTCGTTGAATCAGACTCGTCTGTAGTCTGATATCCTGTCTAATTTTGTAGATCCAGATGAGTAGGAGCTCTGTAGCTCAGTAATATTGATTGTTTGAAATCTATAGAGCGAGTATCCCGATATATATATACTTGGGAAACTCGAGGAAACTCTATCTAGAATTTTGTCTAGATATTTAGATTTGTTTGATTGGATGATTTGGTTATTATGGTTGTTAGCATATGTTTGATATATGCTTGTGTTTTAAAATTTTAAAATCTTTAAATAGATTATTAAATTACCTTTGTTTTAAATTTCGGGGACGAAATTCTTTTAAGAGGGGAGGAATGTGATGACCCGGTATTTTAAGCAATATCAATTTAATAATCTGAATTAAAAATTAAATTGATTTAATATTCTTTGTTAATAAGATTGGAATTAATTTAATAATCCAATTAAAATAAATATTTGATTGATAGATTTTATCTTTTAATCTAATAAATTGTTTTCTATTTATAACGTATATAGAAAATGTATATATTGTAAATAGTTAAACCTTGTTTTAAATTTAATAAATAAATAAATCTTGTTTTCTAAATATAAATATTTTTGGTAAAATTGGGAATTATGATTTTATTTAAAGTTAAACTTTTAAAAGTTATTGAATAAATAAAATATGGTTTTAAATTGTTAAGATAAAAATTTAATTTGTTTAAATTGATTTATTTGATATTAAATTTTTTTAAAAGTATATAATAAATAACTATATGATTTTAATACATAAGGTAAATATTTAAATGGTTTAAAATATGTTTTAACTTAAGTTTAAATTTAAGTAAAATTAACAATAAGGTTTGTTTTGTTTCATTTTTAAATATAGTGTGATAAAATAAATAATTTATTAATAAAGAAACAATTTCTTTTATAAATTATTTAAAATTATCAAATTTGTTATTTTCAAAATATAATAATGTATTGTTTTTAACAGATAGATTTTTTTTAAAAATAGTTTGTTTTTCAAAACTGAATTGTGTATTTATATATGTATATATATAACTTGATTTGAAAACTGAATTTTAGAATTTGATTTGAATTTGAATTTAAAGCTTTGAAATTTAAAGTATAATTTTTTTAATTGTTTTGGATTTTAAAATATTTGCATAAACTTTTATTTTATAAATATAATTGGATTTATTCATTTCAAAATTATCTACATGTAAATAAGTATACATTAACTAATTAATTAAACATAAGTTTACATTTATCTTATATTAATCTATTAACTAAATAACTAATTAACATTTAATTATAACTAATTAACTTTAAAAGACAAATGTAAACATTTTATAAATTAAAAGACATGCGTTAGTTAATAAAGTAAGGATAATGACAAATGTTAAAATTTGAGACAAGTGTCATTTATTTTAATTTTTCTTTTATTTTAGTAAATCAAATTTCACCCTTATAAATACTTATGTTTTCTTATCTTTTTTTTTTCATTTTCAAAAGCAAATTTGAATCAAACCATCATAAAACCTGAAACATGAACAAAGTTTGAAATTTCATCTTCATTTTTTTTTAAACCTGAAACATTTAAAAACCTGTAATTAAATTCAAATATCAAGCCTACAAATCATTTCCCTATAAAATCTAAAACCCTGTACAATTTCAAACCCAACCTGTCACCATATCAAAATTCTGAAGCCTGCATCATTTCATTCTGGAGTTTTTCTGCATGCAACTGTATTGTCAATCAAGGAGCACTTCTAATGGATAAAGCAATTCAAGTTTTTAAAAAAGGCTACTGCATATCCAGTTCTAAAAATCAAAACAGCTTTTAAAAGGGGCTCTGTCTTTCAAGTCAAACAGGTGAGTAACATCATTTTAATGAGTTTACGTATTTTAATCTGTTGCATGTTGATTTCTATCTTAAGTGTGTATGATATGTATTTATATCAGTTGATTTTCTGCGTATCTATGAATGGATATATTTGAACATGATGTGGTCTCTGTATTATACTGTTCTTAAGTTCCCAGTTTAAGAAATTGTTCAAACCCCATTATCACACGATGTAATCTATGATAGTGTTTAAGATTTAAACAAAATATGTTTGATGTATCATGAATTAAAGTTTAAAAATATATTCAAGTTAAAATAATTTTGAATTGTCTTTAAAAATCAAGAACAACAGAGCAAGTTGAAGTAGAGTAAAAGTCAAATTATTTTAATTTATCAATTCAGGAATCTAAACTAAATCCTTAACATAAATCATGATTTTTAAGAATAAAATTATAATTTATAGCTTGAGAAGGAGGGAGCAGTTCAGGGATGAACTGAAAATGGAAATGGGAAGTTTTCTGATAATCTCTGTGGACTGAGAGGTCGGGTTCTTTAGGGATGATGGTGCAGTGATCGAGGATGATGGGAAAAATAATTGATGGTGATGCAATTCACTATGGCAGCAGCGGTGATGATTTATTGTCTGGAACCCTAGTTTTAACTAGGTTTGGAAAATCTGATCATCTAGTCTTCTCTAGTTGTTCGAGTTCAACGGAATCGTGGGTGATGGGAATTTGGACGTCAATGAAGACTTGGCTGGAGTTTCAGAAGTAATGGTGGTCGGAGGGCCGAGGATGAAGCGATGACAGTTTTGGGATGGAAGGTTTCTATTGTTTTTAGGTTTCAGATGAAAACTCGAATTCGATTTCGAGCTGTGGATGGGTGATCTGTGGGTCATGGTTGGACGTGAGGTTGGTGGTTGATGTGGGAAGACGCCCGGAAGTGGCTGGAGTTGATTGGAGGCACGGTGCATGTGCACCGTGCACTTTTGATTCCTGATGAAGTTGGGTTTGAGTGGTTTGTGAACTCGAGTTGTTTCACGAGAATTCAAGTGTTTTGCTCGAAGCACTTTAGATTTTGACTCGATGAAATTTGAGGTGGCTCAGGTTTGGTATTTTGTGACAGGTTTTTAACTGAAACCTGTATTGATTTGTTTTGTAATTTTTAAAATTGAAATTTAAATGTAAAGCAAGGTTTTAAATAAGTTTTAAACCTGGTCTATAAAATCTAGAATTTAAAGTTTAAGTTTGAATTTCAATTTTCAAATAAGATGAAGTTTTTAAATTTGATTTGATTTAATTACTTTAGAAATGTTTAAGTAGTTTGAATTTTTAAAATAAAGTTTTAAAAATGTAATTATAGTTTTAAAATCTGAAGATTAATTTGAATTCAAATTTTAAATAAGTATTTCAGTTTTGAAATGTAAGAAAGTTTTAAAATTTTAATTTTTTAAAAACAAATTGAAATGTTTAAAGTATAATTCAAATTGATTTGAATTTAAATATGAATTTGGTTTTTATTCCTTTTACGCTTCTTTATTAAATGAGTATTCCTTTAGCTTGTAAAATGAAAGAGTTTTAGAAATGTGTTTTAAACTTTGTTAAAAATAATTCGTATTTATTAAATCTTTAAATTCAAAATGAAATTTTGAAGGTAAACTTAAAGCAAGGTGTTTTAAATACCTTGTAAATGATAACTTGATTATTAATAAGAAAAAAGTTTTATCTTGAAGTAAATTAGAATTTAAAGATTTGTAATTTATTAAATTTATAAGGAAATTTAATGGATAATTAAATAAATTGATTAATTAATCATTTGGATTAATTAAATAAGTAATTAAAGGTTTAAATTAATTAATTAATGGTTAAGATTAATTAATTAAGAAAAATTAATTTGTAATTAAGGATTTTTAATTAGATTTTAATTAATAATTAAGGATTAATTAATCAAGTAATTAAGTTACAGGTAACACTTAATTAATTAAATAATTAAAGGTTAATTAATTGGATATTAAAGATTAATCAATTTGAAATTTAATAATGATTAATGTAAGTTAATTACTTTAGGAAAGTAATTAAAGAATTTTTAATTGTTAATGATGGTCATTAACTTAAGATTATTTAATAATTATTTAATATGATTAATTTAAACAATTAATTAGATTAATTAATTAGATGATAATCAATTGTGAAATTTATTTAAGTTTAATTACTTAATGGAAGTAATTAAGGAATTAATTACCTAGTGTAATTAATGGAGTTTAATGTGATTGGTTTAAATTAATTAATTGAGTTTAATTAATGTTAAACACTGGATTTGATAATAATTACTTAATGCAATTAATAGTACAATTACTTAGTGAAGTAATTAATGGTAATTACCGGATGTAATTAATGGAAGATGGTTTAAAAGTGAAAGTAATTTGGATTAAATTACTTTGTATAATTAATCAAAGGATTAATTAAAGAAATTAATTAAAGAATAATTAATTTGACGAAGTAATTAAGGGTGGTTAATTACTGAATGTGATTAATCAAAGGTGATTAATAATTGTGGTTAAATTGAGATTAATTACTTAATGTTATTAATTTAAATAAGATAATTAATTAAATATAATTTAGGATCATAATTAATGATGTAATTAATATTGATTAATTAATCAATAATAAGTGATTAAAGGTAAGTAATTAATGTAATTAATTAAGGGTTAACGTAATTAATTATAGTTAATTAATTAATGAAGTAATTAAGGGTTAATTACTGTATTTGGTTTAGAGTAATTAATTTTGTGCAATTAATTAAAGGATAATTACTAGAATGTAATTAAAGCATAATTAATCAAGGGTGATTAATTAAGTTGATTAACTAGAGGATAATTAATTAATTAATTTGTAATTAATTAATGGTTAAGTAAGCAAGATTTATATTGATAAAGCAATTAATTTAATTTACTTTAAATTAATTAGGAGATGGAAGTAATTAATTTAATTAATTTTAAATTAATTATAGATGGTGTGATTATAGATCATTGCTTATATATGAATGGATGATATTGGTTATGAGATAAGTAATGTTATGTGATATGGATGCATTACTTGCATTGTGATGATGATATGGATTATCTTTGATAATGATAATATGGATTATCTATTGTGATGATAATGTTGATTATCTATTGTGAATCTGTGAATTATCTATCTATGTGTATATAGATAATGAAATTGAATTGTTTCAAACTCTAAAACAACTTGGCCTTAAAAGATACGCTTTGGATTTCGATGAGACCAGGGTCGGGTTTCCAAATTTGGATATCCGAAAACCACATCGATCCAAATTAACGACAGGTCATGAATCTCAAAGTGAAGAGTGAAGACTCGAGGTGTTAGGACTATTCGTCGTTAAAACTCCGAGGGTGATTCCAGTACGAGTTAACGGGGTAGTACTTTCAGATTCTAGATGAAGATTCAGAGTGAAAGGATTATCGTGTTAACTTTGAGGGTGATTCCAAAATGAGTGTAATGAGATAATGCCTTTGGTTTCGTTCGAACCCGGAACGAACTTGTATGGATTGAATGCTTTTAGAACATCGTCGGGTGGACGATGAGCATTCTGAGATAAATGTGTCCTATAAAGGTAATTGTAGCCTCAACCCTCATCAACCAGGAATGGCTAAAACATGGGAGGTGCAGCAAGGCTAAGTGGGTCATGCCTAAGTAGGACGAGATTTTCCCCTGTATATAGGTCCTCTTTATTTCGGCTGTGTGGGCAGTTGGAATTGTCCACCAACTGCGAGGTTGTCTTGTTCGAAACTGTTCAGTAAGGAATGGTTCCGGCTTTGTGTTGCAGGGGATTGGGAGTGATCCTCGGTATGGTGATTTTAGGCCCCGTACTGTGACGGGCGGTAGCCCAATAGCCCTGCCATTGTATGGAATCCAAAATCCAATAAGTGCCAATGGTTTTGATTGTATTACCCACTTTTGTGGATAGTAGTGGAATTTAATGAATGTAACAATTTCGGCTGTTTCATATTTACTTGAAAACCCTAGACCTATTATAATATCACTGGATTCCCTATCAAATGTTTTGGTTAGCGTAAGGTAAAAACTTTTCCATGTTTATGTGTGGGAAGTATTACGTGATACCTTTCTTTCAAAAAGATTTTCAAAGTTAAGCAACTTTAACCTGTTACTCACACTAGATCCACGTCTGACCCGGAGTTTATCTTCTGTTTTCTTAAACTCTTGGATACTCAAATTTTTACGAGTAGCCAAGGGATTAAGGTTAGCTTTGACGATTTATGGAGGAGCAATGGAGTAGGAGGCTTCAGCGTTGTAGATATGTTTAGTGTTCCGCTGTGTTTGGTATCTCTGTGTTTTCTCTGAGTTGTATTGAGTTGTAATAACTAGACATGTGTTTATAACTGTCTAGTATGAGTTGTATTATCTGTGTAACTCTGATAGTGGTTGTATACTATGTAATATTTTATGTTATTAATATAATTTATTCGTTCCGCTGTTTAGATTCTGATGTGTTGTTTCTTCTTTCTTCTCTTTCTTTCTCTTTTTTATCCCTTTCTTTCTTATTAATGATGCGTCATTCTATGGAGATGGATGGCGGGTCGTTACAATAGGCTGGAGGAGCCTAGGGTTTATCGGTTGACAGTGGGAAGAGATATGGCAGATCTAGAGTGCTGTGTGATGGTGCAAAGTCAAGGAGGTAGGCCAAGGCGGGCTGATGGGTGAGGTTGGAAGGGAAAGTGGCTGTGCTGAGTTTGGGTAGGCTGCAGACTATGGTGGGGAGTTTTGGATAGACTGCAGGCTGAGATGGAGAGTTTTGGTGGAAGGCGGTGGGTTGTCGCGTGGGGTCATGGGCTCATGGAGGTTTGGGTCTTCCATACTTGGGGTTTGCTGCCGGCTGGGTGAAATGGATGACCAGAGGATGTGGGGATGACCTGCGGTGATAAGTCGGGTGTAGAGCCGGCGGGTTGAGAGATCCGAGGATGGGGAAGTGGTCGAGGCAAGTTTCAATGCAGAGAGGATGAGCAGGCTCAATTATATATATGAATGCAAACGTGAAAATATTTTTATTGCTTTCAGAGCACAGAAACGAACATAAAGGGAAAGAGAATGAACATGAAGAGATGAACCAAATATATATACTGAAATAGGTCGGAATAATAAAAGTCTGGAATGAAATTGAGTTTAGGGAATTATAAAAGCCTACTGGCTATTAGTTTTCAACCAATGGACAATTGAATGGTCATAGAAAAACCAAAAGGCTTAAAATTGATACTGATATGGCAAACGGTTTCGTAGATTTCGTCACGTACCGGACAACGAAATGTACAAATAAATATGCTGCGAAGATCTACATGACGGTGTGACACGACCCTTCGATCAAAATTTGATTTTCGCTACCGAAATGTTGCTAAATTGCCGAAAATAAAATAGACGGGGATAGAGCAGTCCAAATTTGGCGAAACAAATTATGATGTCTCACATAGAAAATGGTTTACATTTTATTTATTAAAAAATACTCAGATTTTGAAAATATTTCACTTCCAACAAATTAACTGATTTTAAATTTTAAATTGAAATTTCACAACCGAACAGACTTACATATTTTTTGATGAAAATTTACCGCTTGCTATGCTTAAATAGACGCATACCAAATATCAAATTTTCATTGCAAAAATTTTATTGTTTAATTTCAAGAAAAATTTAGTTGATTACGTTACTGAAAATTGTTAAAATTTTCGGGTCTTTACACTCTCCCCCACTCAAAACTTTTCATCCCCAAAGAGGAACGAGATAGGAGAATAGAAGCAATAGAAAGGAAAGATAGATTCGAAATACATAGTACCAGATACAGCAATTAATTCTAAACCAAATAAATTTCATTTGTAGACATCTTATTACTTACATTTATATTGTGTTTTATTCAATTACGTATTCTCGTTACATTCAAACTTTTTTCCAGGTAAGTTTTATTAATGTTTCCAAATGTAATTGAGCACTATACAAATTTACCTTTTATTTACAATATTTCTATTTAGCAAAATTCAGTTTGAACATTTTTACTACTTAAATTTCTCTTATATAATCTTCAATTGCATATTCACATTAACATTTTAACTTTTGAATATTTTAGGTAAGTTATATATGTTTTAGTATGCAACTAATTATTATACAAATAAGTTTTATCCTACTCGAACTATTTCAAGTTGTTTCAATTCCATTTCTCATTTAGACATTCCAGTCATTCAAATTTTTCTTCATTTCAATAATTAAAAACCATCACTTAACATAAAACTTAAGAGTTAAATTTCTAGTTTCACTTCAAACCATTTTGAAATATATATATATATATATATATATATATATATATTGAACATCAAATCATACTTAACAAATTCAAATCAAATCCATTTTTCAAAACAAAAGTGTAACAATGCTACTAAGTGATCTCTCTGCTTTCACACTCGAAAATGAATGTTGATGATGCTTCATTTTAATGACATAAGAGGAGAGTACTGACTTACTTCTTTTTAAAATTCTTTGGAAACAATTTTCATTCGAAAATACTTTCAAATAATATATTTTTCAAAACTTTGAAATCCATATTTTGAAAAGCACTGAAAATTTAATTCTCAAATCTTTAATTTAAACTCATTTCATTTCAAAATCAGATTTATATACCATGTTTATAAAATATCAACTTCTTATAACATACAATAATAGTTAATGGTTTAAGAATGTTAACAAAACAAAAAATGATAATCTAGTACTATCATTTCTAACAAACAATTCATTTAACTATCTAACTTCAGAAAATTATATTCTTATATATATAAAATAAAATCATACATAAAATAATTTCATTTACTGTGACGACCCGCCCTTCTATTACCAGAAAGACGTATCATCATTAAGAAAGAAAGGGATGAGAAAATAGAAAAGAAAGAAGAAGAAAGAATCACAACATCAGCATCTCACAACGAAATGGAACAAAATATAATATATCACTTAAATAATACATAGTATGTACATATATCAGAGTTATACAAATCATACATCTCATACTAGGCAGTTATAAACTCCTGTCTAGTTAATACAACTCAGTACAATATGACTCAGAGATACTAACACAGCGGAACCATATATATCTACAACGCTGAAGCCTCCTGCTCCATTGCTCCTCCAGCATTCGTCAAATCTAACCTGAATCTCTTGACTACCCGTAAAAATTTGGGTACCCGAGAGTTTATGAAAAACAAAAATAAACTCCGGGTCAGACATGGGTCTGGTATGAGTAAACGGTTTAAAGTTGTTTAACTTTTGAAAAACATTTGAAAATAAAGGTATCACGTAAGACTCCCCACAAATAAATATGGGTAAGTTTTTACCTTACGCTAACCAAAACATTTTATAAGAAATCCAGTGATATTATAATAGTGTCTAGGGTTTTCAAGTAAAATACAGAAATAGCTGAAATGCTTACATCTCACATTTCAACATAGTTGGGCACAATCAAATCGTACGGCGCTTATTGGAAATTGGATCCCATACAATGGCAGGGCTACCGGGGTACCGCCCGTCACAGTACGGGGCCTAGATCATCGTACCGAGGATTACTCCCTTCATCCCCTGCAACACAAGGCCGGAACCATTCCTTACTGAACAGTCCCGAACAAGATAAACCCCGCGGTTGTAGCTAGCAACCGCCCACTAAGCCGAAATATAAAAAGGGACATCTAGACAGGGGAAATATCTTGTCCTGCTTGGGCATGACCCACCTAACCTTGCTGCATCTCCCCTGTTTTAGCCATTCCCGGTTGATGAGGCTTGAGGCTACGATTACCTTTATAGAACATATCACTTAGAATGCTTATCGTCCGCCTGACGATGTGCTGAAAGCACTCAATCCATACAAGTTCGTTCCGGGTTCGAACGAAACCGAAGGCATTATCTCGTCACACTCATTTTGGAATCACCCTCAGAGTCAACGATGATAACCCTTGCATTCTGAAAACACCATCTTGATCTCCATTTCAGAATTCACGACCTAACGTTTAAATTGGATTGATGTGGTTTTCGGAGAATCAAATTTGATTCTTCCGATCCCGGTCTCATCGAATCCAACCGCCATTTTAAGGTCCAAGTTGTCTATTTAACTTAACGGTTCAATTTAATATTAAGAATTAACACAACAGATATAACAAATAAATCATACACAGTTATCATAGATATATCCAGAACATCACAGCATATCCAAGAAATATCATCAAACAATTATTAAAGCAAATCAAACAGAATTACCAATGCATACCCAAAAGTTTGGTTTCTTGACTTAATTGATTGCTTAAGAATAGATTATTTTTATTCTGCTTAATTAATTTCTGGGTAATTAGCTTACTAGTGATCAATTAATTAATTAATTATTAATTTATTAGATCTAATCTTTAGTTAATTATTAATTAACTTTTGTTCATTAGTTGTTACTTAATTAATTAGTTAATTACTTTATTCTTATTTATTACTTTATAACGTACTGGTTAAGATTACAATCTTATCACCTATTTAATTACCATAAATTATTTATTTAGAATTCATTAATTATGAATTGTCAATCAATGAATTGTTATCTTTACTTAATTACTTAAATAACTACCATTGATTTATTAACTTGAAGTAATTAACTAACATTCTTAAGTTAAGTGGATATATGATTAATGTCTAATTTTAAATGTAATATAAATTTATCAGTTTATTTACAAGAATATGTTAAATTGTAATAACCTTATATTTTTACATTAATCATCTTCCTTACAAACTTTACTACTCTAGATTTTTATCAAATATTAACTTAAACTAACCAAGATTATTCCCTTAATTACTATTATTCTTTGTTAACCCAACATACTTAAGTATTCAAGTAAAAACAATCAGACTCGAGACAAGTATTACTTTGACCCGAGAAATTTCTAGGCAATACTCGGGTTGGACTCGAGCATTTCAATGTTTTCCCCCGAGTTCTCCCCAGCGTCCCTCTCTCTCACTCTCTATCTTCTTCATTGCCTGTTCCCTTTCTTCGTTCTTTTTTTTGTATCAGTTTAATTTATAAAAGTGAACAGCAGAACCCAAAACCCCTACGCGCAAACCCAAGGAAATCCCGAGTCGTGCTCGAAGCAATCACCGAAGATCATGAATACGCGATGACTCACTGACCCCCAACCATCACCTCGCCACTGTGCACGTGCACGGTGGCTCGCCTCCCTTTCGGCGACCCGCGACCATCACCACAAATCACAAAACAGCCCTAGTAACTCAAACAAAACCCATTTTTGATTTACAGGCCGAAACAAAAAATTTGACCTGAAGGACTACAACGTCCACTGACAAAATCCTCGTTCGGCCACCATACATCACCGGAGGTGATAAAAATTCACTAGGACGTCACTCACATTCCCCTCTAACTCCACCAAAGCTCACGACCCACTCGATTCACCTATGATGCCGAATCAATATTTTACAGAGCATCACAATTTTAAGCACTCAAACCCTATTAGTGATTCAAACTCAAAATTTAAGCATTTGAAAAATAAGTTGATATTTTTCCTGAATTAAAGGGTTTACAAACCTGCTTCCTGTTAATTTACAGAAACTAAAATTAGCTCGATCCCCTGAAATTGAAGAAACCCATTTTTGATTCATTTTAAAACTGCTCTGTTGATTTGTGCTTAAAAATCAAGATTTTTATGGTAAAAATCATAATTATGTTTATGTAAGCTAAATATGTTATTGGATTTACAAATTTCATCATTTGAAATTGAAGCTTTGATTTCTCTTTTTTACCTGTAGTTGGATAATACAGAATGAACTTACTGTTAACTTTAAAACATGTGTGCAGACTTTTGTTTAGGATAAACCAACTTGAAATAGCTCACTTCCAAGATCAAACAATTAGCTGAATAGGTATTGGAAGTTTTCTGGCTTTACTTTGTTCAAACTTGAATTTACTGAAGAACAAACTATAAAAGTTTCCAGTGCAAACCAATATATACACAGAGTAGTTTGCTTAAACTATATCAAGCTCAGATCATTCAAGAAGCAAATATTCAAGATTAAGTTTTGAAATCAGTTGTTTACTCACCTATGACATGACTGAATAAAGAATAAGTTGAATTTGATCAACTGGAACATGAATTGTTAAATCTGCAGTTGAAGCTGCTTGAATTTTTCTGTAACTTTTCTTGTTTCCTTGAATTTGTTTTGACTTGCAAATATAAAGTTTTGTTTGTTCTTTTGCTTCTTCTCAGTTAATTTCATAAGTCAAAAACTGAACAAATGAAATAAGGATGTTCAATACATATATATCTTGAACAAGTTGTGCCTTCTTCAATAAGCTTCCACTCTAAAATATCTTGCTTTATCATTATTTTTCATGTACTAAAACCTAAGATGCATTAAAAAAAATTCGGCTGCAATTTGTTTTCAAAAAGAAAAGTGTGCTAATTTATGTTTATGTTCTCACTTGGGTTAACAAAATTATTTGCTTGCTGACACAACAGCTTGTACAGAGATATTGCAGGTTTTTCTGGTACTAATGTATTCATTTGGACTAACAAAATATTAATATTTGCTGACACCATCCTTTATACAAGATATTGCAGTATTGATTGTACTAAAATGTTTACATATGAGCTTACACTTACAATGGCCTGCTGCCCAATTTTGTACAAAAGTTTAGTTATTATATTTCTTGTTTTTATTAACCTTCAAGTTTACATTGCCTAGCTTAAATAATTATATACATACTTTTTTTTTTTGGAGAAGACAGCGGGGTTGACTGGACCCCTACCAGATTTTTATAAATAAGAAAAAAGAAGATAACAAACACACACACACAACAGAAGAAGGAAAACAAAATTGGAAGAGAAGAACAACAGAAAGCAAAGACCTACAAAAAAAAGGAACCACCACAGAACAAAACCCCACAAATGCAAGACATAAACCCAAGCACAAGAAAAAGCATCAGGCTATCCCCACAAGTCATTTTGATGTGGGGAGAAACAATGACCAGAATCACGTAACCCACACTTTATCTCATTCATCAATTTAATCCAAAAGCTCGAAGCTGACAATGCCACATTTTTGAAGCAACGCGTATTCCTCTCCAACCATACATTGCGTATATAAACTTTTAGCACGTAGAACACTATATCCCATCTACTAGGTCGCCACCTAGTAGCTTTACGTAGGACATTCCAGTCAGCAGAGGAGATACCTTGAATATCAACGACTCCAGCTTTATTCATGACAGACATCCACATGTTAACAAGAAAGCTGCATTCAAAAAGAATGTGATCAACCGATTCAGGTGATGCATTGCAAAAGACACAGAGGTCATCCACGTTCATGCCTAGAGCAATAAGCTTATCCCTTGTCTTCATAGCTTTGTTAATAGCTCTCCAAAGAAACACATTATCAGAGGAAGTCGAATACGCAGTCCAAACAACTTTGACCCAAATGCAAGCAGGCAACTCGTCTACGTTAGCAATGTGATTGTAAACTAATCTGATGCTATGCGGTTTCCCACACCAGGAAAGAGCATGTTCATTTTCTATAATTACTTTGCGGTTAGCCAAGCTTCTCCACAGGGTGTTAACAGAATGATTACTAGTATTCGGAGCACACAACTTCTCATCAGTTATATAATTAATTGCCTTTGCATTAGTACCAATGCCGGATTGCTGCAAATCTTGAGCAGTCAACAGATTGGCTAAGATGCAACCGTTTTTAACCCAAGGATCCTTCCAAAAGCTCACATTACTGTTAAGGGTTAAACTGAATTTAAGAATGGGAAGTAAAAGTGGCCTTATGCATATAATTTTCCGCCAAATCCAGCTACTACCCTGAGCAACCTCCATAGACCAGAAGTCATTTTCCTTTATATGATATCTCCATGTCCACCTCACCCATTGACTGTCCTTCTTCACTAATATGGCATTTACATGAGTGCTAATAGCAGCAATATTCCACTGTTTGATGTTAATGATACCAAGGCCACCTCTTCTTATCGGCTTTTCCAAGATTGAATATGAAACAGGTATAATTTTCCTATTGTGAATGGAACCAGTCCATAGGAATCTCATCATTGCAGCTCTGATCATGTGGAGAAGCTTGGATGGAAGAATGTAACTTCTTGCCCAAAAAACAGTCATAGAAAAACAAACAGCTTTAATCAACACAAGACGTCCAGCGAAGGATAGAAGTTTAGTTGTCCAATACGACAACCGTCTTGTGATTCTCTCAAAAAGAGGAAGGCAAGCAGATTTGGAGATTCTCGACGTACACAAAGGAAGACCCAGATAAGTCATGCTATTAGACATTGGTTGCAAACCAGAAAGATCCTCAATTCTGTTCCTCTCATTGCTGCATAAACCAGCAATCAGAATATGGGATTTGGAAGTGTTCAGTTTGAGGCCAGTGGCTCTGTGGAACTTGTTCAATATATCGTGGATATGCTGAATGGACTGTTCAGACGGCTTCGTGAAGATCATTATATCATCGGCAAAAAATAGGGATGAAATGCAAAGGTACTGACATTTCGGATGGTATGCAACACTTTTGTCTTCATACTTGGAGGAAAGCATGCAGGTGAGAGCCTCCATAACAATGATAAACAAATAAGAAGAAATTGGGTCCCCCTGCCTCACACCTTGCTTCCCTCTGAAGTACCCATTAGATAACCCATTATAACTCAGAGAGTACGTAGGAGTGGAAATGCACACATACACCCAGGCGACGAACACCTTAGGAAATCGCATTGCTGACATTATTCGAACAATAGAAGACCATTGCAAACTATCATAGGCTTTACTTAAGTCAATCTTCATCATAGCACGTGGAGAAATCTGGCTTCTGCCATAGCCATTAATTAACTCATGAGCTAACAAAACATTGTCTAATATGTTTCTACCAGGAATGAAGGCAGCTTGATTGGGGGAAATTATTGTTGGCAGAACTTGAACAAGCCTAGCAGCAAGGATTTTAGATATGCATTTATAAACTATGTTGCAGCAAGAAATCGGTCTGAAGGAAGCAGCATTAATTGTGGGCTTAACCTTAGGTATAAGAACGAGGTTAGTTTCATTAACTTCCCTCAACATTTTAAATTTCTCAAAAAAGTTATGAACAGCCGCCAAAAAGTCATTTTGCACTATTTCCCAGCTATGCTTGAAAAAAACAGTGTTGAAACCATCTGGCCCTCCGCAGGAGGTCGATTTTAAGGAAAATAAAGCTTTTTTAATTTCATTATCAGTTACTTTGTCAACAAGCATGACCTTCATATCATTTTGTAACTTGGGTAGGGGAATATTATTGAGATCATCAAGATGAGGATTAAAGCTAGATCCGTTACCAAGCTGGTAAGTAAAGGAATGAAGGAGATAACTGTCTATCTCTCCAGCAGTTGTAAGAAGATTTCCTTCCTCATCCCAGAGAGTGGAGATATAGCTTCTAGCACGCTTGTCTTTGATTGAAGCATGGAAAAATTTAGTGTTTCTATCCCCTTCAGCAACCCACTTCTGATGTAACTGCTGCTTCCTCATACTAGCCTCAGTTTTAAGCGCTTCATTGAGCTGTAGAAAGAGATTGGATTCATTATTAGCAAGGATACGGTTGGTGGGATCTTCATTAAGCATATCTTGAGCAAGCTTCAGCTGAATTTTGATGTTATTGATTTGTTGAGTACCATCTCCATACTTTTTATGTGCCCAGTGCTGTAGAGCTAACCTAGTTGCTTTCAACTTCCTGCATAGAACAAACATCGGGTTGCCATACACATTAATAGACCAAGATGATGATATAATATTATTATACTCAGGGTCAGAAACCCAAGCATTATAAAATTTAAAAGCTCTTTTTCCTCCATTAGCCATACAAGAAAGGGTAAGGATGATGGGGGAATGGTCAGACAAGATTGGGTGAGGCATGAAAGTCGAGAGGGAAGGCCAACTAGAGATAGCAGCAGCGTTACAAAAAGTATGGTCAATATTGGAGAAAGTACGAGCACCAGAACGGCTTCTGTTATTCCAAGAAAAGGGAACACCATTTCTAACAACAGGTTGTAGGTCAGCATCAGATATAGAAATGTTTAATGGGGCAATATCCCTAGGCAACAGTGGCAGACCACCAACCTTATCAGTTAGGTTCAAACAGCAGTTGAAGTCCCCTAGAACAATCCAAGGATGGGTGTTTTGTCGAAGTGAAGGGAGAATGTTGAGAAGAGGTTGCCTAGAGGCAACAGCATTGTGAGCATAGATAAAGGTTATATAGAAGGAAAGCTGGGAAGGCAGGAAGATAACATGGAAGTGCATCATTTGCATGGTGGAAAGAATGAGATTGAGGGAGAAAAAAGAAGGATCATGAACAACAAGGATTCGACCATAAGAGGCTTCATTCAAGTTGTGGTTGTATTCCCATAATGGGTTAATGTAGTTAGCTGCTCTGATGGATAAAGGAAGAGACAGCTTGGTTTCCAGGATGGCAAACATTTTGATATTATGGTCGTGGATGATTGTTTTAACATGGTCAAGCTTCTCAGAGTTATGGGCACCCCTTATATTCCAAGCAGCAATTTTGTTCAACATGAATAACTATAGAGAGAGATGGGACACACCTGCCCTACTCCTTGTTGAAGGAGGATCAATTCTTGCTGATTTGAACTTAGCAGGGAGAGAGGGGGACTTTGTGGGTCTGGGGAGATCAGAGGGTGGATCAGCAGGGGGAGAGATCCATCCTGGTAGAGATCCGATGAAAGTGTAAGGGGAGGCAGTCGATGCAGGCAGAGATGGCAAAAGTTTAGATGCAGAGAGAGGGAAAAGAGATAGGATGGAAGATTCAATGGTTTGCATGAATTCATGCTCATGACACTGCAAGGATTTTGCAGAGGCAGACACCTTTGCATGTGATACGTTGCTGCTTTTGCATGGTTGTACAGTAGAACTACAATACACCAAAACATTATCTTCAATACAAGTGGGAATGTTTTTCTTGTTTCCATTCACTCGAGATATGTCAGTTTTCTGTTTTAACTGGGCCGACTTTGCATTTAATGGCAATAAATCCGGTGAAATAAACTCACCTAACACATTTATACCATCCATATTTCCCTTAGAGTTCTCACCCACTTCAGGACAGCGCAAAGAATTAAAAGGGTTATGGCACAAGATTGCTTCGGGTATATCATCAATTTGCACGGAATCTACGCGAAGTAATTCTGGATCCTCAGTCGCCACAACTTCAGTATTATCCATTGTATCATCTGGCTTGTCCTCCACAGCAATATTACCAATCACTGGAAGAGCAGTGGTAATTACCTTTCCATTTTCTTTATCGTCTACACACCTTTTATCATTGTCACTGGTCCTAACCTTCCTTTGTGGTACCCTTCTCCATCCACTCCTCCTTCCAAATTTCTCCTTATCTTCAACCTTAGAATTTTCCTTCTTGTTCTGTTTATCATTCATAATATCACCAGAATGTTCAAGCTTGGATGCTTCCTCATTCGTTCCACTAGATTTTCCCTGAATCATACAGTTCTGCATGTCATGACCAAATTCCTTACAAAAACTACAAATCTTTGGTTTCCACAAGTAATCAACCTTAACTAATTGAGTAGTTCCATCCAACAACTTTACTGCAAATGTCTCAGGTAACTCAAACATAGCAGTAACCTCAACCATACACTTGGCATACCCAATCCTCTCTAACTTTTCAGTTGCTTCATCCATACAGAGAAATTTTCCTAGTCTTGTTGCTAACCAATTAATGCCTAAATGTGACCAACAATAAAGGGGGATGTTGGACAACTTTATCCATACTGGAACAGTTTTAATGGTACTTACACTATTTCCAATGGTGGGATCCCATTCCTTTACTATAAACAATTTGTTCCTCATAATTATAGGATCTGACTGGATGATCTTCCTTCTATCCTCATCAGAGGATAGATTGAAGAGGAACAAATTACCATCAGACTTGACTTGAATAGAGCCTTTGAGTTTCCACACCCTCTTTAGATGATTCAAGACAACAAGGTAGGGCAGAGGTCTATCAAGGAAGAAACCAACAAGGTACTGCCCCCATACCTCATTACCAGCTTGAATGACCTCTGATGGAGGAACAATGGCTTCCCCATCATAAACTAAAGGAAAATTCACAGGAGAGAATTTACCTGCATTGCGAGGCCTAGATTTGAAAAGAGAACACCAGGGTAAAGTTTGAGACGATGAAGTTGTCAACGAAGGGGAAGCAGAAAAGGATGAGCGAGATGAACCTGAGACAAGAGATGGGGTTGGAAGGATAGGACGGGGTTCAACAGGACAAGATTGATTGACTGGACGTGGAGGAAAAGGAGGGGGGTCAGGCGGTCGAAAGTAGAAAGACGGGACAGAAGAGTTGCACGGACGGTACGAAGGGATGGAGGTGGAAGAGAGAAGCGGGAAAGAAGGAGAAAAAGGACGAGGGGGAGAGGCCATGAGAGGAAAAAAAGTAGTTGATGTTTTAAGGATACATACTTGCTGTAGATAGATATTAGTATACAGATTGTACTTATGGCAGGTAAGCAATTATGGCTTGTGTATGAAGTTTTGTATAAACTAATGATATATAGGTGTATATATATATAAAGAAGCTACTGATCAGGTTATAACTGGCCAGCCACTATGTTTGACCAAACAAAGATCTTAATATTAAATTTTCTGCAAAATGAAATGATTTTGTAACCACGGCTGCATGTACTTGTGAAAACAAGATGTTAGGCTAGTTAATGCTTATGCTTTTAATTATAGTAGCAAGTAATAAATGTTCACTGTCTAATGCAAATTTGGTACAAAGATATTTATTGTTTTCTTACTTTGAGTTATACAAGACAGTATCATTTTCGGCCAAACATGTTTAGAAAGATACAGGTTTTGTTTTAAAGTGAAACTCATTTTCTTATACATAAAACTGAACACAGCACATATATGTATTATTCTTAGTGAAACCTGCTTTTTGATTTTGTTCTTATCAGTTAAGTACAACAATATACAACTTGTCTTGTTTCTTTGAATTATACAGATTATATTTTCAAATCTTTTGATATGATTGTTTTCAAGTTATTTTTAGCATATTAGTTGTAGTTTATTTGTTAATTAAATTCTCAAACATTTGATTTACAACGTACATGTATTTATATATTTCAAGTTATATTTTATATTTGTATATTTATACTTTTAGTTACATTTTATAATTGATGATTATGTTTATACTAGTTTTGTATGTTTATATTTATAATTATTTATATTGTTTTATACTTCCATGTTTAAGTTTGATATTCTTATGCTTGTTAATTTTAAAACTTACCATTTTAAAAACTAAAATTGTATTCATATAAATTATCAAATAACACAATATTGAATCTTTGATTTGATTTTATTAAATAAGACGGATTTTGTTTTAATGAGTTAAAGCATTCTATTTAAGATTTTCAAATCAAAATTTTCTTTTACAAATATATATAACTGTTAAATATCCAAGATTCCATCAATTTAAACATTGACAAGCTTACATTTAATTCTAAATTGGATTAAATATTCATTAAAATATGCTGTAAAAATTCCGGGTCGTTACATTCCTCCCCCCTTAAAAGAATTTCGTCCCCGAAATTTAAACAACTGTAAATTCAAAAGCTTTTATATTAACAATCCAAACATACATATCATTCATACAATAACAAACAAACAACAGTCTATTCTAACAAACAACCCTAGTTATCCGAACACAATTCCAGATAAGCTTCCCTAAAATTATCGAGAGTTGTCTCTCGATGATCAACAATCCGAAGTGGATTCCTGACCACAGTTAAATTTGATTCAACCTCCAAATTCCTGAATTACCAGTTTAATAATTAATGATGAATTATGAACAAATTTCCTGAGATATATGGGATACACAATAATTTCCAGACATCCATTTTAGCATTTCAATTTAAAAGCATCAGTATTAACTCTTTCCAGATTTAATTGACTCTTTTACAGAATTTCAATATTTATTCAATCAAGCCCGTACGATGTACATATACCATTCGTACGCAATACCAAATCCGATCACTCACTCGATCACACAATTTCACTTCCGATCTAGTATCGTCCACCCGACTTCCTAGTGCGGACTCAGAACTGGTTTCTTGATCAGAAATTGCCATTCTCCTTGCATAGTCACAACTATGATAGAGAATTTCCAGCATCAATCAAAATCCAAATCCATGGTTCGTCGTCGAAAATCGAGTGAAAAATCCTAACTCGGATCGATATAACTATCTCGAAATTCTGTGCTCGAATCAGGATCAAACTGTTATGCGAACAAAATAATATACGTACATCCTACGTATTATATCCATTGATTATCAACTATATCAATTTTCTTTTTATTCATATTATTTTGATTATATCCACTTGGAAAAATTTTCTCAAAATTTTACTTAAGAATTTCACCATTCATTTATTAAGCTTAATATAAACATTATATATACTTCTATATTATTACTCTGCCACTTTAGTCTTTATATCTTCTTATTTAAATCTGAATTACCAATTTCATATGAATTCAATTTTCTTAACTCTGAAAATTGAACCTTTATTGACTATCTCCACTTATAACTGATTCCTATTATTATTTTTAAATTCGTTTCATTTATTAGTTTACTTTAAATTTGAAATTATTTTGTTGCTAAATTTTTAATTTTTTTTTTATAGTTTTCAAATTTTGAAATTTTATTTCATTCAATATTATTTATAACTCGACTGAATTCATTTAAATTCAGTCTTATTCTAACTCAACTTCAGTTAAATTTAGCTACTTACAAACCTTTAAATTTATTTCTCAATATATGAGTTCAAAACTTATTTATTTCCCTTAAAGTTTATATTACTCATTTGGGTCATTTCATCTTATAACCACAATTTCAGTTTATATATATAACACTTAGCATCTTAAGGTATAAATTTCCACCTTACAATCACAATCATTTTACCTTCAAATTTTATAGCCAATTAAGTTCATTTTGAACTTCAATTTCATTTAACTTTATCTCGGGTTAAGCTCCAATATGTTCCCTATTGTCATTTACTTAAATTAAATTTTAATTTCCGGATTAAAATTCCCAATTCCATCATATTAATATCAACTTTACTTTATAAATTCAATAGTTGATCCATTTAAACCTTCCACATTATCTGAATAGAATTTTTCTTAAAATTCAATTGCCCGGTTTCCATTTCCAAAACAAATTTGAAATGATAACTACACATACCTACTTGGTATATCAACTCAAATTTTCAACTTTCAAACACGTATTTTCACCAAAACAAATTTTCTCCTTTTGAAAAAATTTAAAATAACTTGCCTGCCTAACAACCACAAACAATATCATAACCAAAAATAATTTTCCAAAACAAGATTCCATTATTCCCTTCAAATCTTTGGATAAACTTTTCAAACATTCCCAAGATTTTAAATTTCCAAATCCTTTGTTTAAATTCATTTAAACACTATCAAATTTCCGGGACTTCAATTCTGTTTTAATCAAATTTTAGTTATATTCCCTTTTGTATTAAAGATCATACTTAGACAATTTTATTTGTTTAAAGACCCCTCAAATTTAATTTTTTTTTATTTGATTGTACTATTAACAATCAAACATCCAAGTATATATATAGTTATTTCGAAAAAATATTTCTTTTATATTAAAATATAATTTTGGGTAAAATTATTTCATTTACCCTACTTTTAAAAAAATCAATATTGTGTCGAATTGCTCTATTTAAGTGTTTAGAAACCCCTTCGATACAGTTTTCGAGACTGTGCCGACGAAGGTTCATATACCACTCAATAAATCAATTAACGCAATATAAAACAACTTTATATTCACTAACAAATACGCGCTCATATCTATTAATACACTCAAACTCATTTTAGAGTACTACTGACTCTATTATATGAGTAATCACTACCAGAGCTAAGGTTATCACCAACCTATGCTCTGATACCAACTGTGACGACCCGCCCTTCTATTATCAGAAAGACGTATCATCGTTAAGAAAGAAAGGGATGAGAAAATAGAAAAGAAAGAAGAAGAAAGAACCACAACATCAACATCTCACAACGAAACGGAACAAAATATAATATATCACTTAAATAATACATAGTATGTACATATATCAGAGTTATACAAATCATACATCTCATACTAGGCAGTTATAAACTCCTGTCTAGTTAATACAACTCAGTACAATATGACTCAGAGATACTAACACAGCGGAACCATATATATCTACAATGCTGAAGCCTCCTGCTCCATTGCTCCTCCAGCATTCGTCAAATCTAACCTGAATCTCTTGACTACCCGTAAAAATTTGGGTACCCGAGAGTTTATGAAAAACAAAAAATAAACTCCGGGTCAGACATGGGTCTGGTATGAGTAAACGGTTTAAAGTTGTTTAACTTTTGAAAAACATTTGAAAATAAAGGTATCACGTAAGACTCCCCACAAATAAATATGGGTAAGTTTTTACCTTACGCTAACCAAAACATTTTATAAGAAATCCAGTGATATTATAATAGTGTCTAGGGTTTTCAAGTAAAATACAGAAATAGCTGAAATGCTTACATTTCACATTTCAACATAGTTGGGCACAATCAAATCGTACGGCGCTTATTGGAAATTGGATCCCATACAATGGCAGGGCTACCGGGGTACCGCCCGTCACAGTACGGGGCCTAGATCACCGTACCGAGGATTACTCCCTTCATCCCCTGCAACACAAGGCCGAAACCATTCCTTACTGAACAGTCCCGAACAAGATAAACCCCGCGGTTGTAGCTAGCAACCGCCCACTAAGCCGAAATATAAAAAGGGACACCTAGACAGGGGAAATATCTTGTCCTGCTTGGGCATGACCCACCTAACCTTGCTGCATCTCCCCTGTTTTAGCCATTCCCGGTTGATGAGGCTTGAGGCTACGATTACCTTTATAGAACATATCACTTAGAATGCTCATCGTCCGCCTGACGATGTGTTGAAAGCATTCAATCCATACAAGTTCGTTCCGGGTTCGAACGAAACCGAAGGCATTATCTCGTCACACTCATTTTGGAATCACCCTCAGAGTCAACGACGATAACCCTTGCATTCTGAAAACACCATCTTGATCTCCATTTCAGAATTCACGACCTAACGTTTAAATTGGATTGATGTGGTTTTCGGAGAATCAAATTTGATTCTTCCGATCCCGGTCTCATCGAATCCAACCGCCATTTTAAGGTCCAAGTTGTCTATTTAACTAACGGTTCAATTTAATATTAAGAATTAACACAACAGATATAACAAATAAATCATACACAGTTATCATAGATATATCCAGAACATCACAGCATATCCAAGAAATATCATCAAACAATTATTAAAGCAAATCAAGTAGAATTACCAATGCATACCCAAAAGTTTGGTTTCTTGACTTAATTGATTTCTTAAGAATAGATTATTTTTATTCTGCTTAATTAATTTCTGGGTAATTAGCTTACTAGTGATCAATTAATTAATTAATTATTAATTTATTAGATCTAATCTTTAGTTAATTATTAATTAACTTTTGTTCATTAGTTGTTACTTAATTAATTAGTTAATTACTTTATTCTTATTTATTACTTTATAACGTACTGGTTAAGATTACAATCTTATCACCTATTTAATTACCATAAATTATTTATTTAGAATTCATTAATTATGAATTGTCAATCAATGAATTGTTATCTTTACTTAATTACTTAAATAACTACCATTGATTTATTAACTTGAAGTAATTAACTAACATTCTTAAGTTAAGTGGATATATGATTAATGTCTAATTTCAAATGTAATGTAAATTTATCAGTTTATTTACAAGAATATGTTAAATTGTAATAACCTTATATTTTTACATTAATCATCTTCCTTACAAACTTTACTACTCTAGATTTTTATCAAATATTAACTTAAACTAACCAAGATTATTCCCTTAATTACTATTATTCTTTGTTAACCCAACATACTTAAGTATTCAAGTAAAAACAATCAGACTCGAGACAAGTATTACTTTGACCCGAGAAATTTCTAGGCAATACTCGGGTTGGACTCGAGCATTTCAATGTTTTCCCCCGAGTTCTTCCCTGCTTCCCTCTCTCTCACTCTCTATCTTCTTCATTGCCTGTTCCCTTTCTTCGTTCTCTTTTTTTTTTGTATCTGTTGAATTTATAAAAGTGAACAGCAGAACCCAAAACCCCTACGCGCAAACCCAAGGAAATCCCGAGTCGTGCTCGAAGCAATCACCGAAGATCATGAATACGCGACGACTCACTGACCCCCAACCATCACCTCGCCACCGTGCACGTGCACGGTGGCTCGCCTCCCCTTCGGCGACCCGCGACCATCACCACAAATCACAAAACAGCCCTAGTAACTCAAACAAAACCCATTTTTGATTTACAGGCCGAAACAAAAAATTTGACCTGAAGGACTACAACGTCCACTGACAAAATCCTCGTTCGGCCACCATACATCACCGGAGGTGATAAAAATTCACTAGGACGTCACTCACATTCCCCTCTAACTCCACCAAAGCTCATGACCCACTCGATTCACCTATGATGCCGAAATCAATATTTTACAGAGCATCACAATTTTAAGCACTCAAACCCTATTAGTGATTCAAACTCAAAATTTAAGCATTTGAAAAATAAGTTGATATTTTTCCTGAATTAAAGGGTTTACAAACCTGCTTCCTGTTAATTTACAGAAACTAAAATTAGCTCGATCCCCTGAAATTGAAGAAACCCATTTTTGATTCATTTTAAAACTGCTCTGTTGATTTGTGCTTAAAAATCAAGATTTTTATGGTAAAAATCATAATTATGTTTATGTAAGCTAAATATGTTATTGGATTTACAAATTTCATCATTTGAAATTGAAGCTTTGATTTCTCTTTTTTACCTGTAGTTGGATAATACAGAATGAACTTACTGTTAACTTTAAAACATGTGTGCAGACTTTTGTTTAGGATAAACCAACTTGAAATAGCTCACTTCCAAGATCAAACAATTAGCTGAATAGGTATTGGAAGTTTTCTGGCTTTACTTTGTTCAAACTTGAATTTACTGAAGAACAAACTATAAAAGTTTCCAGTGCAAACCAATATATACACAGAGTAGTTTGCTTAAACTATATCAAGCTCAGATCATTCAAGAAGCAAATATTCAAGATTAAGTTTTGAAATCAGTTGTTTACTCACCTATGACATGACTGAATAAAGAATAAGTTGAATTTGATCAACTGGAACATGAATTGTTAAATCTGCAGTTGAAGCTGCTTGAATTTTTCTGTAACTTTTCTTGTTTCCTTGAATTTGTTTTGACTTGCAAATATAAAGTTTTGTTTGTTCTTTTGCTTCTTCTCAGTTAATTTCATAAGTCAAAAACTGAACAAATGAAATAAGGATGTTCAATACATATATATCTTGAACAAGTTGTGCCTTCTTCAATAAGCTTCCACTCTAAAATATCTTGCTTTATCATTATTTTTCATGTACTAAAACCTAAGATGCATTAAAAAAAATTCGGCTGCAATTTGTTTTCAAAAAGAAAAGTGTGCTAATTTATGTTTATGTTCTCACTTGGGTTAACAAAATTATTTGCTTGCTGACACAACAGCTTGTACAGAGATATTGCAGGTTTTTCTGGTACTAATGTATTCATTTGGACTAACAAAATATTAATATTTGCTGACACCATCCTTTATACAAGATATTGCAGTATTGATTGTACTAAAATGTTTACATATGAGCTTACACTTACAATGGCCTGCTGCCCAATTTTGTACAAAAGTTTAGTTATTATATTTCTTGTTTTTATTAACCTTCAAGTTTACATTGCCTAGCTTAAATAATTATATACATACTTGCTGTAGATAGATATTAGTATACAGATTGTACTTATGGCAGGTAAGCAATTATGGCTTGTGTATGAAGTTTTGTATAAACTAATGATATATAGGTGTATATATATATATAAAGAAGCTACTGATCAGGTTATAACTGGCCAGCCACTATGTTTGACCAAACAAAGATCTTAATATTAAATTTTCTGCAAAATGAAATGATTTTGTAACCACGGCTGCATGTACTTGTGAAAACAAGATGTTAGGCTAGTTAATGCTTATGCTTTTAATTATAGTAGCAAGTAATAAATGTTCACTGTCTAATGCAAATTTGGTACAAAGATATTTATTGTTTTCTTACTTTGAGTTGTACAAGACAGTATCATTTTCGGCCAAACATGTTTAGAAAGATACAGGTTTTGTTTTAAAGTGAAACTCATTTTCTTATACATAAAACTGAACACAACACATATATGTATTATTCTTAGTGAAACCTGCTTTTTGATTTTGTTCTTATCAGTTAAGTACAACAATATACAACTTGTCTTGTTTCTTTGCATTATACAGATTATATTTTCAAATCTTTTGATATGATTGTTTTCAAGTTATTTTTAGCATATTAGTTGTAGTTTATTTGTTAATTAAATTCTCAAACATTTGATTTACAACGTACATGTATTTATATATTTCAAGTTATATTTTATATTTGTATATTTATACTTTTAGTTACATTTTATAATTGATGATTATGTTTATACTAGTTTTGTATGTTTATATTTATAATTATTTATATTGTTTTATACTTCCATGTTTAAGTTTAATATTCTTATGCTTGTTAATTTTAAAACTTACCATTTTAAAAACTAAAATTGTATTCATATAAATTATCAAATAACACAATATTGAATCTTTGATTTGATTTTATTAAATAAGACGGATTTTGTTTTAATGAGTTAAAGCATTCTATTTAAGATTTTCAAATCAAAATTTTCTTTTACAAATATATACAACTGTTAAATATCCAAGATTCCATCAATTTAAACATTGACAAGCTTACATTTAATTCTAAATTGGATTAAATATTCATTAAAATATGCTGTAAAAATTCCGGGTCGTTACATTTACCAATTTCAAAAACAATATTGTGTCAGTTTTCTCTATTCAAGTGTTTTGAAATTCCTATCGATAGCGTTGGCCAGACGATTCGATCAAAACCCAAAAATCAAAATTAACAACTCAAACAACACAATATGAAACATTTTTATATTAATTATAAATACCTCCCTCATAGGATGATTCAAGAGTGAATTTTAGAATAGGGATAGAGATTCAAATTTAGAGGGACCCTAATCAAAGAGAATTCTAACTAATAAGATAGGCTCGAAAAGAAGATAAGATAATTAAATTGCAAAAGGGGAAAGATAGATGGACTTATATAAATCGCGGCGACCTTAACTGGGTCATTCAATACTCCATTTTAGAAATAATATGCCCAAGGAATTGAACTTCATCCCTTCAGAAATGGTATTTATAAAATTTGGCTTTCAACCAATGACTCCTAAGAGTTTGGAGAACATAGCTCAAATGAGATTCATACTCCTTCTCTGATTTAGAAAAGACGAGAATATCATCAATGAAAACCAGGACAAACTTGTTGAGAACATCGCGGAAAACGTGATTCATAAGATCGACAAGGAAGGCAGGAGCATTGGTTAATCCGAAGGGCATGACTAACCACTCATAGAAACCGTTCATCTGGGAGGAAGGACAACAAGTCGAGCTCTAGGAATAAGATCGATGCAGAATCAAATATCCCGCTTGGGAGGAAGAGAAGTGACTTCACCAAGGATATCCCGAAATAGTTGGAGAACCGGGGTGGAGTCATAATCACTAGGTTGAGAATCAAGCGAAAAGATAAAGCCGCCTGCATAATTTTAAGACAATCTATATTCGATCATAAGAGAATTACCCTAGTCGTCTATTAAAGAAATGGTACGGGCTTTGCAAGAAATAACTACATCATAATGCTTTAACCAATCGCCCAAGTAAGATATCAAATGCATTAAAACCGAGGACATAAAAATCTCCGGTGAATCGACACTGCTGTAAAGGAGTTTCATCCCTTTACAAATCATGCTAAGGTTGGCGGGACCGTCGATGGGATTAGTCACACATAAGGATGAAGTTGCTGATTGAGGTTGCAAGATGTGCTCAAATTTATTACAGTGATCAACATAAATAAAGTTATGGACGCTCCGATATCAATAAGAACATGAATAAGAAAAGACAAGAATGGATTTTAGAATAAAGGTAAAGCTCCAAAAATTCAAAAGAAATCCTAATCAAGGAGGATCCTAATGAAGAATTTCAAGCTCGAACGAATATGATTCTATAATCAATTCCACTCAGTTTAGGGTATTACTACCCTATCTCTAATGAGTTTTTACTCGATATGCTAAGTTTTTCCTAAACCAGAGCTCTGATACCACTTGTAACGACCCATCATTTCGAATCATTCACATCGACAATGATTCACACATGTCAGACTTGAATGGATAAAAACAATAGATTGTTAACTTTTATTTGACAAAACCTAGCATATACAATAAATAAATCAATCATAGAATCGTAGACATGGAGTAATACAACAATACACAACGAAATAGATAAATAGTAGATCATGAAGCTACTACAACATTAGAGTGTAAAACAAGATACAACATAAATCTCAAATACAAAGTAGTCTCAATACAAAAGCAAATGACAAGTCTGAATATAAACAACTAGAAATAACTGAAATAACTGAAAAGCTGAATAGATAAAGGTAAATCTCCAAGCAAAGCTTCAAGCTCCAAATCTAAGTCTCAAATGCTATGATACTCAGGCTGACCCGAGTATAAAGCAAAACACAAAACCCTTGAATCAAGATTAACATTCTTATGCAAGTAAATCAACTCAAATGAAATGTCTAAGTTAAGTTTAAATAACTTAAAGGATGTTGGCATTCCATCCTTTAAGGATTAGTTAAACCCTCTACATACATAGTACAATAGGCTACATATGTAATGTCTAAAGTAAAGTAGAATATTAAAATAGCATTAAGGCGTTACCCATATCCCCCTTAACACATTTTATATAAATGTCATAGTCTATACACTACCGTAATTCCTCCGTAAAATGGAGGGCTATCAGAGGGCACACCATAGTGCACGTCACAAACCAAACTTGTAGAGGGCGTGATACAGCATGTGACAAGACATACAAGGCAATGCCTAAGGTCGCATATCATTTTGTGGATCCAGACTGATGGTAATACATAGCAGCTACTATCATCCACCTCGATACGCGCTCCCATAATCAAAGGTGTACCCAATCAAATCACAAAGTAATAGAATGGTACGGAAGGAGCATGCTCGATCGGAGGTGCGACTTGACTTGGTCCAGCGTGGCTCCTGTTTTAGTCACATCAAGTTGACCTTAGGGAGTTAGAGCTGTGTTCATACCTCATACAGACGTTTGCCAACCATCCTACCTTATTTTGGATTCTTCACCACATGCACAGTTGTTAAAGTGGTTTTTGGTATTGGCAAAGAGTATGACAATATCTGATCCCGGTCTTTTTAACAACCAAATGCTTATTTCATACCATGGTCATTTTCATTTCAAACAGTTCATACTTCATATCAAATATCATATTCATTCCAAATTCACATCACTTTCGAAATCATATTCACTTTTGAAATCATACCACTTTAGAAATCATATCATTTTCGAAATCATATTCATTTCCAAAATCATAACCACACTATAGGTTAAACTATCATATCAAAGTATTTGCATTTAAATCCATTAAATCTGAATCATAACAGTTCCAACTTAAATGGTTTGAATATTGAAATTAGTTTATATATTGGAATAGTGATACATTAAAAATAGTTTATATTTAAAAATAGGTTATAGATTAAAATAGTTTATATATTAAAAGTAGTTTTAAATTAGAACCGTTTCTTCCAATTACACAAATCGATTCAAGTCAACTTTAGTTCCAAAATTCAATTTAAATTAATCTCAGTTCAATAATTTCTATAAAAGGGTTAAAGTTTCAATTCAAATTTTCATTAAAAACCATTTTTAACTTATATTGATTTGAAATCCAGGTTTGAACTACAAATTTAAACCACTTCCAATTCAATAGGTTTTAAAGTCTAAATATTCAAACAATTTACAATAACACAGTTTGATAAATTTCATTTATATTTCAAAATTGAACTTTAATTTTATTTAAATTTTGGAAATTTTCACTTAATCTTAATAACATTTAAATAAAATCTCAAATTAAAAATTTAAAACAATATTAATATTCAATTTTAATTTTAATATTATTTAAATTTGAAAATATTCATTTAATCACCTCTAATCAATATCCAATTATCAAGCTATAAAAATCATATCTTTAAAATCTCAGAATTAATAAGTTTAGATCGATACTTATTTAAATTCAATTCTTAAACAAGTTAAATTACAAATCAATTTAAATTTATCTTTCCAACCTTAATTTATTAAAGTTATTACAAAATCTATGTCAAAATATTAGTATAAATTTCAAATAAATAGTCTAAAACATATTATATATTGGTTAAATTAACTTTTATTATATTAATTTTTTTTAAATTAAATCTTATTTATTAAATATATTTTATTTTATATTAAATCTTATTTTATATATTTAAAAATAGTAAAATTATAAGTAATATCTTAAAATTTACATTTTTCAAAACTTAACTTATAATTTCAAAATTTCCAAACATATAATTTAAAAATCTTAATTTTACGCATAATAAAATAAATTATTTATATCATATTTTTAAAATCAATTTTTATTAAATCCCATAGATATCCTTTCAAAACTTTGGAAATCATTTTTTTAAAATAGACCAATGGTGTCCGTATATAATTCTCTATTCTATGGTTAAGAGATACCGATATTTATCATTTCAATCCACAATAGTTTAATATTTACCAGTATATACCTTTTAACCCACAATCCTAAAATTCAAAAATCAATAAAATTGCTTGGCTTTACCATTTCAACCCATCACGATTTCCCTAATATGCAAGATCGTTCGGGTTTGTATCATTTCAAACCATAGGGATTTCCTAAACTAACAGGGAACTTGCATGTGAGAATAATAAAATAATAGCACAAAATGACATAGCATATCAATGGCAATTTTGATCATAATTAACAATTAATATAATAGATATACAATAGGTTATGGTTATCATATGTCAATTAATATAGGTAAAAAATTTAAATAACAATATATCATATTCAATAATTAAATTTCTAACCAAGTCAATTTAACAACATATTTCAATCGTCATTTAATGTGAATATAAATTTACTAAATAAAAGAATGTTAATCGTGAGTGATCGCTCACCATTCGAGGCAAGAGAAAATAGACAAAACAACAAGCTACGATTTTGAATCATGAACTCGACAATCGATCAATCCAAATGACAATTTCCAAAGCAAAGCAAGGTGAACATGAATTCGACAAACAAAGAAAAGCCGATAACTTGAAATTGATGAAAAACAAATCAAAACTAACTTGATATAAATGGAAATAAAAAATATATATGAAATATATGTATATATATATATACACACACACACCTGCTTTTTTATATGGAAAAAGAGGATAAGGTTGCTCGAAACAGTTGCTGCTGCACATAGTGGAGAGACTACGGTGTGGGGAAAGTGGCGAACTGGGCTTGCCCGGTTGAAGGAGGGTAGGGCATGGCAGCAGGGAGGTGGGAAGGTCGAAGGTTGCTGATTTTGGCTTTGGAGGCGGCAAGACTGTGGCTATGTGGGCTGGGTCTAAGCAAGGCTGTGGAGGTAGGTTCAAGGGAAAGGCGGCTACTTGCTGTTGCATGCTCTGGTGAGTGGATGCGAGTGTTGTGGTGGGTGGAGTGGTCTGTGTTGCTGCTATGGGGTTGGTAGGGATTTGGGTTTGTTCGGCTATCAGGTGGAGAGCTTTGGAGGATGGAGGGTTTGGAAGGTGTAATCGGAAGTGTCGGTGGGTTATTGGGTTAAAAGGCATGGGTCAGGTGAGGGGATCGGTAGCACGACAGGGGCTGTTCGGTCAGAGGGTGGCTAGGCTGGAGGAAGCTAGGGGTTATCGGCTGACAATGGGAAGAGATATGGCGAATGTGGAGTGTTCTGTGATGGTGCAAGGCTGGGGAGGTGGCCAAGGCGGGCTGATGGGTGAGGTCGGAAGGGAAAGTGGTTGTGCTGAGTTTGGGTAGGCTGGAGGCTGAGGTAGGGAGTTTCGGGTAGGCTTCAGGCTGAGGTGGAGAGTTTCAATGGAAGGTGGTGGGTTGTCGCGCAGGGTCGTAGGCTTGTGGAGGTTTGGGTCTGCCGTGCTTGGGGTTGGCTGTCGGCAGTGGGTGAGATGGATGGCCAGAGGAAGAAAAAGGGCAGAGGAAGATGGAGAGGAGGCTATGGGGATGGCCTGCAGTGATGAGCTAGGTGCAGACGCGGCGGGTTGAGAGTTCGGAGGATGGGGAACTGGTCAAGGCTGGTTTCAATCCAAAGAGGACGAGCAGGCTCAAAAATATATGAATGCAAACTAGAAAATATAAATATTTTTTTCTTTTAGAGCACAGAAATGAATAGAAAGGGAAAGAGAATGAACGTGAACAAACGAACCAAATAAATATACTTAAATAGGTTGGAATAATAATTCAAGAACGAAATTGAATTCAAGCAATTATAAAAGCCTACTGGCTATTTGTTTTCAACCGATGGACAATTGAATGGTCACAGGGAACCAAAAAGGCTCAAAACAGGTACCAATACGGCTAACCGTTCCGTAGATTTTGCCACGTATCGGATACCAAAAAACACAAATGAATATACTATGGAGATCAGCACAAAGAGGTGAATAGAATGGTAACAGATATAAGCGACATGACCCTCCTATCAAAACATGATTTTCGCTGCCAAATGCCGCTAAATCGTCGAAAATAAAATAAACGGGGATAGAGCAATCCAAATTTGGCGAAACAATTTATGATGTCTCACTTAGAAAATGGTTTACATGTTACTTATAGAAAAATATTCAGATTTTGAAAATATTTTATTTCCAGCAAATTAACTGATTTTAATTTTTAAATTGAAATTTCACAACTGAACAAACTTACATATTTTCTGGTGAAAATTTGCCACCTGCTATGCTTAAATAGACGCATACCAAATATTAAATTTTCATTGCAAAAATTTATTGTTTAATTACAAGAAAATTTTAGTTAATTATGTTATTTAAAAATCGTTAAAATTTCCGAGTCGTTGCACATAAGAAGTTGTACGACTTGAATTTCAATCAACATCTCCAAAACATTCTTTATATTTTACTACAATTTGATAACTTTTTCCATAGTAGTGTTTTGGAAGGGTACGAGGGTAGGAGAATGGTAGGAAAATGTTGAATTATGGTTTGGATTTGAAGACGGTGCCATGATTTATTTATTTTAGAAGTTAAGAACAATTAAAAGGCAGAAAATGAAGAAGAAAGTCTAATTTGGTGTTTACATAACCACTAAATTAAATTTTAGAGGTAAAAAAAATGAATTTTGTCGCTATATGTCGACATATAGTGGCCATGTATGTTGACATACATTGGAATTTTTTTATTAATTATGTAAATTTATGTTATAATTTTTTAAATTTCCGATAGCAAACAAATACCCGATTCTCTTTTCAACTTATAAAGGATGTTTGATTCAATGATTCATCAAAATATAAACTACTTGATTTTTAGTGTTTATAAATTCAAGTGATATAACTAATTTGTTTACATTATCTCTTAGAAAATGATGTCTTATATCAATATGTTTAGTTTTAGCATGATGAGTTGGATTTTTAAACAGAACAATCGCACTCGTATTATCGTAGTATATTGGTGATTTAGTAAAATTTAAACCAAAATCTCATAGAGTTTGTTGCATATAAATAGCCCATGAACAAGCTAGTGCTACCGAAATATATTCTACTTCTGTTGTAGACAGATAGACAGTATTCTGCTTTTTACTAAAGTAGGAAACCAAAGAGTGTCACAAAAAGTGACAAGGTGCACTTGTAATTTTTTGATCTGATTTACAACTGACATAATCAGCATCGCTATATGAAATTAATTCAAATGAATCATCTTTTGGATAAAAGAGTCCTTAGTCTAATATGTTATTAACAAATCTTAAAATTTGTTTTATAGATTTTAAATGAGTTTCTTTAGGTTGAGATTGATATCTTGCACAGAGACAAAAACTATGCATTATATCCGGTCTACTAGTAGTTACATAGATTAGTGATTCAATCATTCCTCTATATAGTTTTTGATCTATGTATTTTGAATTTTCTTTTCTGTTTAACTTTTCACTAGTTGCCATAGGAATTGGTTTACTGCTGGTATTTTCCATACTGAATTTTTTAACTAAGTCTTTGGCATGTTTTTCTCGACTAATAAAAATTCCATTACTTAGTTGTTTAATTTGTAATCCTAGAAAATAATTTGGTGCACCATATGACACATTTCAAATTACTTAGTCATTAAATATAAAAATTCTTTATTTAGATTTTCGTTAGTAGATCCAAAAATAATATCATCTATATATATTTGTATTAATTGGATATCATTTTTATTTTTTAACAAAGAGAGTACTATCTACTTTGCCTATCTTAAAATTTGATTGTAATAAATAGGATTTATGTTTATCATACCAAGCTCTAGGAGCCTGTTTTAGATCATATAAAGCTTTCTTTAATTTAGAAACATGATTTTGTAATTTTTTATCTTCGAAAAGTGATGATTGTTCTACATATATATCTTCTTTAATGAATCTATATAAAAATGCACTTTTAACATCCATTTGATATAATTTGAATTTATTATGGTTAGTGAAAGCAAGTAAGATTTATAGTCTCTAATCTTGCCATAGGTGCAAATATTTCATCAAAGTCTATACCCTCCTCTTGACAATAACCTTGTACAACTAATCGAGCTTTATTTCTTATGGCCTTTCCTTGTTTAATCATTTAATTTTATATACCTATTTAGTGCCTATAGTAGAGTTATCCTCAGGTGTTGGGAATAATTCCCATATATCATTTCTAGTGAATTGAATCTCTTCTTGTATAGCAAGAATCCATGAATAATCAGTTGTTGCTTCCTTTGGATTTTTAGGTTCGATGGTTGAAATAAAAGCCACATTACTCATTTTGTTTAACTGATTTCTAGTTTAACAACCGATTCGATTAACCAAATATATTTTCTATAGGATGATCTCCTAAGTATCAAGTTCTTTTATTTTGATATAAATTATTATTATTATTATTATAAGTTTCTTGTTCTCATCAGTTTCAATTTCATTACCAATGTTTTCTATTTTGTCAACATTTTGATTATGAATTTTGAAATCATCAAATGAGACATGTAGTGTCTCTTCAATAGTATTAATTCTAGTATAAAAACTCCATAAGCTTTACTTCCATTTGAATATCCAATAAAATTTCCTTTATCTGATTTAGCATCAAATTTATCTGAATTATCTTCATTATCTGAAATAAAACATTTACTACCAAAAACTCTAAAATATGATACTTCTGGTTTCTTATTATAGAATAGTTCATAAGGAGTTCACTTATCAAATGGTCTTATTAAAAATTTATCTAGTATATAACATGCAATACCAACTACCTCAGTCTAAAAATTCTTAGGTAAATTACCATCATTTAGCATAGTTCTAGTGCACTCTTGAATCATTCTATTTTTATGTTCCACTGCTCCATTTTGTTGTGGTGTTCTTGAAAATAAAAAAATTAGGGGTTATACCTTTCTTATCACGGAAATTCTCAAAATTTTCATTTTTGAATTCTCCATTATGATCACTTCGAAGAGTTTTAATTTTTCTGGACAGTTGATTTTGAATTCGTTTAATAAAGACCTTAAATGATTCAAAAGCATCATTTTTAAGTTTTAAGAAAATCATCCACGTAAGCCTAGAATAGTCATCCATAATTATAAATACTTATCTACTATGATTTATAGACTGTATTTGAGAGGGACCAAAAAGATCTAAGTGAAGACGTTCAAGCAGATGAGAAGTAGATATCATATAATTTGATTTGAATGAACTTTCTTTAAGTTTACCTAATTGACATGCATCGCATAGATTATTAATTTTGAAGTTCATTTTGGGATGACCTCTAACAAAATATTTTTTAACAATTTTAGAAATAATAATTTTGAAATCCAAATGCTCAAGTATTTCATGCCAAATCCAAGGGTCACTTGTTTCAGCAAAAAGATATTAGTTATCATTTGATATTTTCATACTTAATATATAAATGTTTTTCCTAATACCTTCAAAGATAATGTTTGATTCAGTATCTTCAATTTGACATTTATCTTTTACGAATTTTTTTTTTAAACCTTTATCACAGAACTGGCTAATTATTAATAGATTATTTTTTAAATTCCTAACTAACAAAACATTGAAAATAATAGGAGTTTTAGAATTACCGACATTATCGCCGATCCTCTATCTTTGTAAACTATATCTTTCAAAATCTCTGGACTTCCAGTCATGTGTCTTGAATAACCACTATCTAACATCCATTTATCCCTTTTTGATTTGTAATGTCTAATTATCAGATGTTTGTTCACCAAAAGCCATGTAACACATCTACTCCTGCAATTTATTCCTTTTCAATAAATCACATGACTTTTCATAATGAATAGATGCAAATCTATGAAACACTGTAATGATGATTTTACAAATTATCCTTTTGAAAATAGTGTTAAAAATATCATTAAAGAATGCTATTAAAACAGTTTAAAAATCAGTTTATGAGTACTTTGAAAACTAGTGCTCTGATACTAAATGTAAAATTGCGGAGTATGGATCTTAAGGCTAAATTAATACTAGAGTGGGGTGAATAGTGTTTTCTAATTTATATGAACTTTTTTAAAATCTTTTGAAATTATAATTAGAATAATGAGATTACCAATCCTAGAACCAAAACACAGACTAACAATAAATGCAGTAATAGTAAAGGAAATAACACACTAGGATTTTATACAGGTTTCTAGTTGCCCTATATCCAGTCCCATGCAATTCCTTGTATGGATTTTTTTTTTCAATTAGTAAATGAAAATACAATCTCGATTTCAAGCGTATGAGACATGCCCTCTAGAATTCTGTCCTCTATGTAGAGACGCTTAATTTTCGGGCTACAAGCACACCCACTAGATTTACAGGCTACTAAGAACATGCAATTGATTTCACGAGCTGAAATTACACTCATAAGTATATCGGTTTAATTTGATAGAGATTTAAAAACTCAAAACATCAATTTTGATTACAAATGATCCTATAATCCTTGAACAACACTTAGATCTTGATTGGATTGAGAGAGATGATAGAAATCAAAGAGCAAATGATAGAGAATCAAAATAATGGCAATGGACTGGTTGAAATTTGGCAGAGTATGGTTATAATTTATTTTAGAAAATGAGAGAGAAGAACAATGAAAAGTGATTGAAATTTCATTGTAAACACAAGTATTTATAGAGGAATAACAATCATGCCTATCCGTGAAGGGATACGACGAATAGACACTTCTTTTGAGAATTGAAATTCATGGCTAGTACGTTGACCTATAGGGTTAGAGTATGTCGATGTACTCTTTGTAATTTTGAAAAACACTTTAAGATATTATTTTGAATATGTATTGTTTTGTGAAACAATTTTATACTTTATAAGCATGTTTAAATATAATATATGTACATTATAATTATAATAAAACTTAAGCAATGCTATATAACAAGAATTTTGAAAAATAAACTAATGTAAATCTAATTTAATCAAAATAATAACTTAGTAAAATATTAAAAACAAAAATAATAAGTATAAGAATTTTAAAACTATTAAAAGCTATTTTGAAAAGAATATCTAAAAACCAAATTATTTTAAAACTATTTTAAAACTTAAGATAGAGAGAGAGAGATCAAGTGCTATCAAAATTTTAACAAACATTCTAGAATCTATAACTTATCTGGAATATCTTGAAATCTTGAACTCTTGAATACCCATGAGTCTTCATTCTTGTGTCTCTATATCAACATCTTTAACTCTTTAGTCTTTACTTGATATTGTATAGTCTTCTTATATCAACACCTGTCTAATATCCTGCACCGTATACTATATACCTTGATAAAACATTAGTATTTATATTTTATATGAATTCCTAAAGTTGTCATCAAAACCAAATCCTTAGGTATTAACATTACGAAGGTCGGGCTGTAACATATGGTATCGAAGCTTAGACTCAATAGTCAAGACCAAGTAGACCAGTTCAAGTAAGTAATCTAATAGAAGGAGATAAGTTGAGAGGGCATAGTTGTATTTTCTACTATATTATACTACATACACCAACTGCCTTTTGAACTTTGATTTATTTCTATCACAAGTTTCTAAAATATCTTCGTTTCAGGCTATCAGTATGAGCAAACTGGGTACACGAGTGACTGTTGATATGCAGACAGAGATTCTTGTGCGGTTCAGAGACTATTTGACTACCGTATGGGATGTTCCATCATTCGTGGACAATACAACAACTATGGTAGGTGATAGAGGTGGTGTAGCCCTTAGGGCACTAGTATTTATTGTTCCACCAGCTTATGTCGGGATTTCCATAGCCCTGGCGGGAATCCATATCAGGGTTTGAGGCTGTTGCCGAGATATAGGCTTGGATACATACATTTGAGAGGGATTTCTCCAACACAGGCATGTAGGATGTTCTCATGAGGAGTGTTTGCTTCCCAACATCTTGAAGGGGAGGCGTTGGCTTGGTGGGACATAATGGTAGACAAGGTTGATGAACAGGCAATGACATGGATTGATTTTAGACGTCGCCACACGTCTTAGTTTATCACCAAGACCGAGAAGAGTGTGCGAGTTGAATGTTTCATCCATTTGTGAAAATGTGTACATGACATAATAGCACCTAGCCAATTGGAAGAAATAGAGTTTGAGTCTTAGCTGAGTTCATCTAATGGTCCAACCCATATTATGGAACATGGTGTGAAATGACTTAGGAATAAGATGATGAAATTAGTTAGAGTGTAATGGGGAAATGATCCGGTAGAGAGCACGTGGGATCCTAAAGAGAAGATGAGGGATACTTTAACCACCCACTTTTCCATACAATCCTAACCGACTATAAATCACACATGGTATCGGAGCTTGGATTGAGTGAACAACTAGGCTTTGGTGGGGAGTAACTCATTTGAGATAGGGTGAGCGAGAACCTAGGATGAGTTTAAGTGTATGTATATGAGAGCATATTTGTTAGTGATTATAAAAATGTTTTATATTGTGTTAATTTATCGGTTGAGTGGCTTATGAATTCTGGTCAATATATGGGATGCCACGATATCGATAGGGGTTTCTAAACACTTAAACAAGGAAAATCGACATAGTATTATTTAGAAGTGGGTAAAAGGAAATAATTTTACCTAAATTATATTTTATATGTAAACGAATAATTTTTAGAAATTATTATAGTTATATATTGAGTGTTTGGATGTTGACGAATGATAATATTTGATTATTATCAATCGTTGTTGTTTTAATAAATGTTTTATTCTCATAATTTAAATAAAGATAAACATCTGTAAATTGAGATATATAAGAAAACAAATTTATAAATCTAAATTTTAGAGTATTGATTATAATTAAAATAATCAACATTTGTTAAATGAGTTACATAAAAAGTGATATTTTATAAATAAGATTTAAAAACATGATTTATAAATGGAAAGGAAATGGAATTGCCTAAGTATGTTTATGAATATGATTTCTTAACAAAATTGGATTTAAAACAAGAAGTTTGAGAATTTAAATCCCAGTGGTTTTGAAAATTATTTTTCAAGGGTTTTGGAAACTAATAATAGTATTATTTTGAAAATATTCTGGTTATAAATATTTTGAAATAGGATTCAAAGAGAGAGAAAGCACTGACTCACCTCAGTTACTGGAAAATAATTTTGGTGATGACTGCAGCATCATCGACATTTATTTTCAAGTTTCTAAGTGAGGGATTGCCACCTGAGTAATTTACCATTGAAGTTTTGTTTTGATAAATTATTTTTGGATTCCAGAGTTGTAATTTAATATATGAAGGAGTTGCGTATATATATGATTTCAAAATGATTTGAAATAAAACTAGGTGTTTAAAATCCTCAATAGTTGTATCTAAATGTTCTGAAAAAACCTAAGAAAATAAGTTTTTGAACTTATTTGAAATAGTATAGATAAGAAAGAAATTTGGAATCGAGATATGAAATTGAAATTTAACTTAGGTTAAGTTAAATAAATTGAGTAAAGAGTTAAATGAAACGGAAATGGGATTTGACTTGAATTGGATAATATAATGGAATGAATATACACTTAAGTCGTAAAGTCATTATATAACCCTGAAGTGTAAATATATTATGTGAATAAACTTAAGTCAAATATATTTCATGGAATTTTAAGTAAATAAGTTTCTATAACTTATAGATTTGATGAATATTGAGCTAGAGACAAAATTTAAATTTGTTGAATATGAATGTTAAGGAATGAAAATAATAAAGTGAGATTGGTAAATAAATTTAACTTAAGTTAATTAAATGAATTTTGAAATGAAATTTAACTAAGCAAAGTTAAGCGAAATTGAAATTGAATTCGACTTGTGATGAATTAATAAAATGGAAATGAACTTGGGTTAGAAAATGAAATTCCACTTAAGTTGTAAATTGAATTGAATATGTTTGAAATGTTGTTTGCTAGAAATAAATAAAATTGATTGTAGTAATGAAATAATTTAGTGAAGTGAACTAGTAAAATGAATTAGAAAATTGAATATGGTTTATATGTTTTTAATAGAATTGAATGTGAATGTAATTAGTGGAGTAAAAATAAACATTCTTGGTTGTATAAATTTTTTATAATAAACTTAATTAAATAATTGAATGGAATGGTTCATAAATAATATTAGAATTAAAAAATATACTAAGTGAAAAAGGAAGGGATAAAATAAAATTTAACTTAGAAAAAGTTTAAATGAAATGATTTTATGAGACGATCCTTAAATGAATTGAATATGTGATGAAATGGTGTTAAACATAAATTGAATTTAAAGTGAATATTAATATGTGAGTTTTGATGAATGGAACGTAAGTGAATTAATATAAATAATGGAATTTAATTTAAATTGAATGCAAATTAAACGAATGTGAATAGATAGGTATAAGAAAACCAATAAGAATGATTGAATTTGATGTAAACCAACTGAATTCAAATGGATTGAATGAAAATTGATTTAATATAGATTAATGGAATGCACATTTATACGGATGTACATTAATTGGCATGAATGAATTGGATATGAATAAATTGGATGTACATAAGAAATGTAAATAAATGGAATGTAAATCAATTGAACATAAGTAAATTGAGTGAAAGTGAATTGGATGAAAATGGAAGTATAAATTAAAAGTCGACATTGAAAAATGCAAATCGAAATGTTTGTGATTAATAATTTAATGAATATCATTTGTTTAATGACTTCTTTTGTTACATATGATTCACTAGCATATGGATATTGCAGTAGTTATGTTATATACTGATATTACCTTCCATATACTTGTTCTCATTGCTTGTTGAGTGATTAGTAGGTGCGGATGGCGTATGCTTCGCATTTGGAGCTCGCTTCCGCGTTATATTGATCGTATATGCTTGCTAATACTAAAATAAGGTACACACCTCGGACTACATATCGTATTTTTATTTTTTCCCTACGAGATGCCTCATCCTCAAAGTTGAGATGTATATTTGTGATTATATACGTATTGTAAATTTTTATGATCCAACCACGCAAAGGAGACGCTGGCGAAAGTTTCTGTAAATTTAAGGCGTCGGAAATGTTTTGAGAATTTTAGGAAAATATTTTAATAACTAAAAATTTGGTTTGGTTTTATAATTTGGAATGATATTAGTTAGTAACTAGGAATTGATTTGAAAGACTTAGAAAAGTTTTTATAAGAAGTTAAATGACTTAGAAGAATTTGGTAATTCATTTTAATTAATTGTTTTTTAAAAGCTAATAGGTATAAGGCATTTTTCATACTTGGTAATTTTGGGGACGAAATTCTTTTCAAGGGAGGGGGAGAATGTAACGACCCAAAAATTTAGCCATTTGAATTTAGAATATTTAATTTATTTTAAATATTGAAAAACTATTTTTGTACGTTATATATCTTGAATTTCAAATATAGCAATTTATTGGGTAATTAAATTGTTAGATTTAATATTTGAAATTGTTTAAATAATTGAATGTTAATGTGAATGAAAACGATTTCAACGTTGATTTAAATTCTATTTAAGTTAAAATGGAGATGGTAAACTTTTAATTTGGATTTAAAAGTAATTACACTAATTTTGGACATTAGTCGTTTTAATTAACGAGTAAAAATAGCCTTTTGAGGCACTGTCTAGGATTTTGACGAAACCAGTTTCATTAGATCCATAATAGTATGTTATAGTGTGCCGACGAATTTTGTGGTGATTGGGTGTGTTATTTGGGCATGCAATATTGAAACATGTAGAAATTAATTTTAGAAATTTTATTATAACGCTCAAGTCAGACCAAGCATATTTACATATTGTTTGGGATGCATTGGAGCTAAGGAGACGAGTTGGAGGTCTTCAAGTCGTATTCTCGTATATATTTATTTTCTACTGCTTTGTTATTAAAACTATTAGTAATTATGAGGATAGGGTGTTATAACTATCCAGGCTGATAATTGTGATTGTTGTTGTACTTTGATGGTTGTATGCATATAACAGTTTTTCTTCTGTAAAAATGATTGATATTATAATATTATTGTTCCGCTGTGATTGTGAGATTCTATGTTGTTTTAATTTCTTTCTTCTTTTCTTCTCTTCTTCTTTCTACTTTCTTTCCCTTAACTATTCGCCTTTTCGTTTAATTTCGGTTGGACATGTGTTATTGTCAACTTGGATTGTATAGAAAAGCGGGTCATTACAGCCACACATCTGTGCTCTTTTCCAGTACATTTCTCGATTTTATTTGATTTCTTTGGTTAGATCGTTCTACGATTAGGATTATGACGCAGCTTTGACTAGGCTCGAACGGTTTAAATACCAAACTGTCACAACCTATCCAGGATCTTCCTCACGAAATGATGATTTCGTGTCAAATAAACTGATAGAACGATAAATGCTTAGTTCCGTTGATCGTGATGATACTGGAATCTAGCTATCTCCAACCCGTTGATCGCGCAAGATGCCGTGTTGAAAGATCTACAATTTGATCGTTGATCACTCGTAAGTGATACCGAGAATTGACTTCAAATTCGTTGATTCGCTCACGAATAACCCGAAGATGGAAAGAAGAAGGAGATCACACTCAACTTCCAACAATGGTGGCCAAAGCTCACACACAAATTTATTTCAAAATCAACTGCCAATACAAATGACAACACACCCCTATTTATAGGAAATTACAACACACACGCGACTCAATACTTGCGACTCAACATCATACGACTCACGACCTAACAACAATGCGACTTAACATCATTACAACATCATACGACTTACAATACAATACATATGCGACTTGACAATACAACACATGACCTAACAACAATGCGATATGAGAACTTGCGACTTAAGAAGATAGCACAGCTTCAGGAACGACTTAAGCGACATAAGCTTCAGAACGACTTAAGCGACATAAGTGACTCAAGCGACTTAAACAACATAAGTGACTTAAGCGACATAAGCTTCAAGAATGACTTAAGCAACATAAGCTTCATGCGACTTAACTGAGCGACTTATAGAAATGCGACTTAAGGCAGGCGACTTATAGAAATGCGGCACAACTGAGCGATCTATAGAAATGCGGCTTGATTTCTTGAGTCATTATCTTATAAGACATGCGACTTAAGGATGGTTGGGGCGGCTTAAGGTTGAGAGACTTAAGGATGAGCGACTTAAGGTGGTTTACATAACTTGCTTATCATGATGCGCTGCATCATCCTCCCTTGGTTGAAAAGAATTAGACCTCGAATTTACACTTTCCTCTTCTTAGACATATTTATTCTCATGATATGGAATCAAGTGTTTGACGTTGAAAACGTCAGCAGTATGGATATGATCTGGCAATTTTAACTGATAAGCATTCTCATTAATCTTTTTTACGATTTCCAAAGGGCCAATCTTACTAGCAGCTAGTTTGTTGTAAGTACCAATAGGAAATTGATCCTTAGTCAATACTTCATATACAAAATATCCTTCTTTGAACTCAACATTTCGTCGTTTAATATATGCGGATTGCTTATACTTCTCATACGCCTTAAGCAATCGTTCCTGCACAACCTTGTGGCACTCTTGCAATTCATTCACAAAATCACTAGCTCGTTTGATCATTCCTTCCTGATGTGGTACTATAGATAAATCTAATGGTTCCTTAGGAATTGTTGAGTAAACAATCTGGAATGGACTGAACCCAGTGCTACCATTAACTACATGGTTGTGTGCAAACTCAGCTTGACACAGCTTGGAATCCCAACTCTTCAGATTGTCATTCACCAGGCATCTCAGTAGATTACCTAGGGATCTATTCACAACTTCTGTTTGTCCATCCGTCTGTGTATGATAAGCACTACTAAATTTCAGCTTTGCCCCGACCATTCTCCATAGACTGATCCAAAAATGACTCAGAAAACGAGTGTCTCTATCCGATACAATAGATTCAGGAAACCCGTGAAGTCGATAGATCTCTCTGAAGTATAACTGTGCGACATTAACTGCATTTGCAGTCTTCTTCCATACGATAAAATGTACCATTTTGGAGAACCGATCAACCACCACATAGATAGAATCATTGCCACGTTGCGTCCTCGGCAAGCCCAATACAAAGTCCATACTAACATCCACCCATGATTTAGTAGGTATAGGCAACGTCATATATAAACCTGCATTTGTTGCGGTCCTCTTTGAAACTTGACAAATATGGCACATCTAAACGAACCTTTCAACCTCCTTCCTCATTGACGGCCAAAAATAAGACTTTGAGATCAACTGCATAGTACGGTCGCGGCCCATGTGTCCTTCTTCATGTAATTCTTTGATGATTTTCATTCGTAGACTGCAATCTGGAATACACAACTGATTTCCTTTGAATAGAAAACCTTCAACCAGCATATATCCATCCATGTTTCCCTGCTTGACTTTGTCTAGGATTTCAGAAAAATATGAATCTGAAGTAAGAAGATCTGGAAGAAAGTCAAAACCCATCACCTCTATTCGCATGGTTGTTAGTAAATTATTGCTCCGACTCAATGCATTGGCGATGCGATTAGTTACTCTAGACTTGTGCTTTATGATGAACGTAAATTGCTGCAAATAAGCTATCCACGATGCGTGCCTAGCTACAATTTTATTCTGCCCTTGTAAAATGTTTCAATGCTTCATGATCTGTATACAAAACAAATTCTTTGTGGAACAAGTAATGTCTCCAATGCTTCATGGCCTGCACAATAGCATAAAACTCCACATCATAAGTACTATAACTCATTTTTGCTCCAGAAAGTTTTTTACTAAAATAGGCAATTGGACGTCCCTTCTGACTCAACACTCCTCCGATTCCAACTTTGGACGCGTCTGTATGTAACTCAAATAGTAACTGATAATCTGGCAACACTAGAATCAGTGCTGAGGTTAAAAGTTCCTTGACTTGTTCAAAAGCAGATCCTGCCTCTTTCGTCCATGAAAACTGCTTTCCTTTCATACAATCAGTAATGGGAGCCATTATACTACTAAAGTGCGGTATAAATCTTCGATAAAATGAAGGTAACCCATGGAAACTTCTGATTTCTGTTATAGTTTTGGGCTGTGGCCAATTTCTGATTGCGGCTACTTTACTCTGGTCCACTTGTATCCCTTCCTTAGACAAGACACAACCCAGAAATAAAACACTTGGCGTCATGAACACGCATTTCTTCATCGCTGCATAGAACTGTTCTTGACGAAGAATAGTTAACACCTTTCGCAAGTGTTGAATGTGCTCCTCTGTGCTAGCACTATATATCAAGATATCATCAAAGTAGACTACAACAAACTTCCCGATGTAAGGTCTGAAAATTTGATTCATCACCTCATAAATGTGCTTGGTGCATTAGATAGACCAAATGGCATGACCAGCCATTCATATAATCCTTCCCGAGTCTTGAATGTTGTCTTCCATTCATCACCTGGTCTTATGCGAATTTGATGATAACCACTCCTAAGGTCGATCTTAGAAAAGATTACATACCCACTGAGTTGATCCAATAGATCATCAAGTCTTGGCATAGGAAATCTGTATCTGACAGTTATTTTGTTGAGTGCCCTGCTGTCTGTACACATTCTCCATGAACCATCTTTCTTCGGTACCAATAGAGCTGGTACAGCACAAGGACTGAGACTCTCTCGAACACGCCCTTGCTCAAGCAACTCCTCAACCTGTCTCCTCAACTCTTCATGCTCTTTTGGACTCATACGATAATGCGGCCTATGTGGTAAGACAACACCTGGCACTAGATCAATTTGATGTTGTATATCCCTCAGTGGCGGTAATTCCTTGGGTAATTCCGCAGGAAACACATCTTCAAATACATTTAACACCGGTCTAACCTCCATAGGAATTTCAAGATCTTCACTTGTTTCATACCCAATCAACATAAACAATTCAGCACTGTCTTCCACTTCTTTAACAAATTCTCTCGTAGATAATAGACTAGTTGATTCCACTTTCTTCTCTGACTTGCTTTCACTTTGTTCACGCTTCTTAGGAACTAAGGTAACTTGGGTTCCTTCGAACATGAAACTGTAGCTGTTGGTGCGATCATTATGTTGTACAGCTCTACCATATTGCCATGGTCTTCCCAATAGTAGATGACACACATCCATATCAGAACATTACACCACATATCATCTTTGTACTTCTTCACAATAGAAAATGTAACAAATGCTCGTCTTCCCACTATCACTTCTCCACCTTTCTTTAGCCATGCCAGTTTATAAGGTCTAGGGTGTTTTTCAGTCTTCAACGCTAACTTCTTGACGGCTTCTTCAGAAATAATGTTATCGCAGCTTCCCGCATCAATAACAAATCGACAAACCTTTCCCAAGATAGTAAATGTAGACTGAAAGATATTTCTTCTCAGCCAACTAGAACCATTCTCATGCTTTGACACTAAACAAGACCTCCTTATCATCAAGTTACACCCTTCATCTCCTGACACAACTTCTTTATCTTCATCAAACTTTGATGGTTGAGAATAATCAATTTCAGCTTCCACATCCTCATACTCACATTCCTCTACAACTAATGCTCTCTTCTTTGGCTTTGTACATTCATTACTTTTATGGCCAAACTCCTGAAAATTATAGCACTTAATACTGTTATTGACCTTTGCTTTAGCGGCTTCATTGACAATTGGTTTGACTGCCTTGGAAACATTAGTACTGCTATTAGCACCCTTATTCTGGTTGTTAGAACCCACAAACACACCAATTCCTCGTCTCCCTTGTTTCTCCCAAGCTAGAACTTTCTGATGTGCTTAAGCAACATACATTGGATTAAACATATTAACCATGTCTTGAATTTGCATTCGTAACCCTCCAACATATCTAGCCGTTAGCTGTTCCTCGATTTCTATAATATCATTCCTTGCAATCAATTGATAGAATTCATCTGCATAGTCATTCACTGTCTTCGTCCCTTGTCTCAAATTCTACAAACGTTGATACATAAGGGATTGATAATTGTACGGCAAGAAAGTCTCTTTCATCATTTTTCTCATGTTCTCCCAAGTGACAACTTTTGATTTTACCATTCTCTCCCGAGTTAGTTTAGTTTGTTGCCACCAAGCTATAGCTCTTCCCCTTAATTTTGTAGCAATTAATTGGACTCTGCGATTCTCAGGCACCTCCTTGAATTTCAAAATTTCTTCAACGTTCGACAACCAATCAAGAAATTCTTCTGCTTGCATACCACCTTTGAGTTCTGGAATTTCCATCCTCATACCTGACTCCCATTTATGATCATTTTCTGAATCTAGATATTGATTTCGCACTTGGCCTCGATTTCGATAATGAATACTACCTCCATCACCATCCTCCTCAAAATCAGATGTATTTCGATATCGGTCTTGACCATCTACGTCCCTACGACCATGCATGTCCCTTCTACCCTGTCTTTCGGCATCACGATATGGTTCATTTTCAAACCCTCGTTGAGTTCTTCCCTCTTCATTTCGGTACCCATGGTGGTCTCGCATCATTGAAACTGATGATTCTCTCCTATCTCGATAAGACTAGGGTGACATCCTCCTTTCTTCCGAAACCGATGGTGAAACCCTGTTTCCACCCTGGTTCGAAACTGGTGACGTTCTCCTTTGATTTTAATTCATGTCTTTCATCAATTTCTCCAATTTTTTAATACCCTCATTGAACTTTTTATTGATACGCTGCTCCATCTACTCAGCTTCTTGTCTTCTATACAAATATTCAACATTATGATAGCGATTAGCACGTCTCGGAGGCATGATCATTAAACAATCTCGTTTCCGTCTCTGATTTGGCTTTGATACCAATTGACGCAGCTTTGACTAGGCTCGAACAGTTTAGATACCAAACTGTCACAACCTATCCAGGATCTTCCTCACGAAATGATGATTTCGTGTCAAATAAACCGATAGAACGATAAATGCTTAGTTCTGTTGATCGTGATGACACCGGAATCTAGCTATCTCCAACCCGTTGATCTCGCAAGATGCCGTGTTGAAAGATCTACAATTCGATCGTTGATTACTCGTAAGTGATACCGAGAATTGGCTTCAAATTCGTTGATTTGCTCATGAATAATCCGAAGATGGAAAGAAGAAGGAGATCACACTCAACTTCCAACAATGGTGTCCAAAGCTCACACACAAATTTATTTCAAAATCAACTACCAATACAAATGACAACACACCCCTATTTATAGGAAATTACAACACACATGCGACCCAATACTTGCGACTCAACATCATACGACTCACGACCTAACAACAATGCGACTTAACATCATTACAACATCATACGACTTACAATACAACACACATACGACTTAACAATACAACACACGACCTAAAAACAATGCAACATGAGAACTTGCGACTTAAGAAGATAACACAGCTTCAGGAACGACTTAAGCGACATAAGCTTCAGAACGACTTAAGCGACATAAGTGACTTAAGCGACTCAAACGACATAAGTGACCTAAGCGACTTAAGCGACTTAAGCGACATAAGCTTCAGGAACGACTTAAGCGACATAAGCTTCATGCGACATAAGCTTCATGTGACATAACTGAGCGACTTATAGAAATGTGACTTACGGCAGGCGACTTATAGAAATGCAGCATAACTGAGCGACCTATAGAAATGCGGTTTGATTTCTTGAGTCGTTATCTTATAAGGCATGCGACTTAAGGATGGTTGAGGCGGATTAAGGTTGAGCGACTTAAGGTAGAGCGACTTAAGGTGGTTGACATAACTTGCAAATCATGATGCGCTGCATCAGATTAGGATGCTTTGAATGACTTATGGTTGAATTTATATGTAATCGATTTGCATATAATATATATATATATATATATATATATATATATATGTATGCGTGTGTGTATTCTATACTAGGACGTCATGCATCATGCCTTATATGTCATAAATTCGCATTCATATAGGATGCTTTAGTTACATTTATGCATCTTAGATCTAGAAATTGTAAGTTCATAGCATGCCTACATATGCTCATAACATGATATATTGTTTGGTTTCTTTAAAATGGATGTTATAAATTGGTTAATATATGTTGACTAATGAGCTTTATAATATATTCTTTATTCCCTAGGAATTTTGAGGGCAAAATTCTTTTAAGGTAGTAGAATACATCCCAAAAAATTCAAGTAATACTGTAATCAAATATAATAATATAAAAATATGAAATTTGTGGAATTAATGAATTAATTATATAAATTAAATACATGAGGGGAAACATAGTCATTTTTAAAACTTCAGGATTTCATAATGAAACCAGGCTATTGCAACCGTCTTGTTTTCTAGTTTGCATGATATATTTTTACCAATGTCGTTTGGAGCTCATATGACAAAGATATGACCAGAAACATCACATAGAGTTGAACAGACGCTAGATGGATGAATTTGAATTTAAATTTTGGCGACATGGTTATTTCCATGCTTTTACTCAAATTGAAGTACATACCCATCTTTCTCAATTTTAGAAACTACTTTGTAAACTTCTTCCTCCTCCTTCGTTTTCCAAAAATCTACTCCACTAAAATCTAAGATAACCTACCAATTTTTCAACCAAATTCAATAAAACTAAAGGTGATTCGAAGCTAGCAAGCAGAGCTACGACCCAGTGATGATTTGGATATTGAAACTCAAAGATAGGAGGTGCAACAGTGTCGGTCATCGAGAAGTTGGATTGGATTTGGTTATTTAGTGAGTGATCTATACCTTACCCTTCTTATAATGCAATCTTAACGCTATAAATTGATCTATAGACTATATTAGAGTAGTATTTCATAGATTCATACATAAATTTCGAATTTAACATGGTTTGAGTGGGATTTAGTTAATATAAAGGATTAGAACTAGGTTTAAGCAACATTCTGGAAGTAAGGAAACTTATCTCATAAATTCATGAAATAACTAATGTTATTGGACTTAAGAATAAAAGGCTAGGTTCTAAGGACATCCTTTAATTATTCGAGATGAAGCATTGTTGGTCGAAATCAAAATGATGTTAAAAACACCAAAATTCGAAACCTGAAACTTTGAACAGAACTGCACACCGATGGACCGATGACCTTGACCGCTGCACCAATGCATGTCTATTAGGTAGATCGAACCTTGACCAAATGGCCTAATGTAAATATAATATATATATAATTTGATTCATTATTTATTTTATACTATGAAAGGTGATCTACGATGTGACGATGCGAGTAACGCTGCTACAAAATGAAGGGATGTGTGGGGCATGACGGTGATATAGAGTGGATAGATGTATGGAGTGCGATGATGATATGAATTGAATGAATATTGAATGATTTGGTTATTGTATATAGATAACATAAATATAAATATATATGTGTTATAGTATAAGATTATGATGTGATGGTGAACATTGATAGGAACAAGTCTAGGAAGTAGGATAGATGCTCCAGAATGTGTGCGCAAGGCGAATGCAGTCCTATGACACTTAGTAGGTGGTCCATGCTTGACTATTTTTGTTTTTGCATAGTGCTTCGACGGACCAATGGAAGGGGTGGATATTAAGAAATCATCTAGGCTACGGGCGATCCATAGCGTGAGTCCAACTAGATAGCATGAGGACAACAGGCAACCATGTAGGCTACAAATGGTCCAAGGAATGAGTCCCCATAAAACGTATTAAGAGATGAGCAACATGCGATTCTATAAGGCATAGGGGTCAGAGAAGAGCATGAATTTTTATAGATATGATATGGTTAGATACGTATGGCATTTAGGTATGATGTGACGACAGAATGTATGATGCCCGGACGATAGACTCATGTCATTTTATAGTATTAATTTGCAATATATGTAGAGTAGAGTATAGTTCACTCGCCAGACTTATGTCTGACTTAATCCTACTTTATTTTTATACACGCATCCAGATTGATAGAGTTTAGTGATGAGGTACCAGAGATGGAGATTTATTTATGTGTCGTATATATGGAGTTGTTTTATGACAACCCAGAAATTTTGACATTTGAAATTGAAATATTTGATTGAATTTTAATATTTAGAAGTTGATTTAACTTGAATTTTAATTATAACCATGAATTTGGCGATTTAAATTATTGAATTTTGTTATCCCGCCTTTTGGAAAGACTGTGATACCAAGGAACTAATTGAAAACCAAGGATCACTCTTCCTGGATACCAAGCCTACGCAGGTTCGCTATGGATATCGATGAATTTTGCTCGAGTCCAGATCGAGCTACAATTGATAGGACATGACAAGAAAATCCATGGAAGCCTGAATTCCAAATTTCAAGTCAATCCGAGTTCATATGCTCGAGTTATGATCGATTTAATCTAGAGGAAACGGCCCCGCTTTCGTATCCATCTCTATGGTTGATTTCGTATCCATCATCGAACTCCGGTTCGAATCGATCACGTTCGTATCGATCAGGTTCCAGCAACTTCATATTCATCGAAGTGCCGTAGTTCGTATCGATCAAGTTCGAATCCATCGAAGTGCCGTAGTTCGTATCGATCAAGTTCGAATCCATCGAAGTGCCTCGGTTCGACTCGATCTCATTCAAATCCATCGGGAAGCCTCGGTTCGACTCGATCTCATTCGAATCTATCGGCTCCTCCTTATTCGAATCCATCGGCATCTCCCTACTTCGTATCCATCGGCAGATAGCCTCTTCGCATCCATCAACTAAGGCAACAGATACTGCTTCACATCCATCATAGAAGACTCTCTTCGTATCCATCAGCCAGCTGCCGTTCGTATCCGTCAGGTCTCCTTACTTCGTATCCATCAGAAGGCTCGACTTCGCATCGATTGGCCTCGTATCCATTGAGAATCTATGTGGTTCATCAAAGGAAGACTTGTTCGTATCCATCGACCATCAGTAGTTCGTGTCCATCAATGACTGCAGTTTGAACCCATGAGCGAGGCCTTATTCGAATCCATCAAATCAACAAATCTGGGTGATGTGTCATCCCTCGATACGATCAAGGCGAGATATATGGAGTCGATGCGGTCAACTCGGAGTAAAGACCGGATCGAGGCGAAGTTTGTGCTCTACGTCATTATGAAGGCGCGTGCCACCATCGATTCGAAGCAATCGATTCGAACCAATCGATTCGAACCAAATAGCCACCGAGAAATTCCATTTCGTATCGACTATATCTCAAAATCAACCAATCCAAATGCCATGAAATTTTCACTGGAGATTGCACACGAGACAAGGAACGTTTGCATCAAATTTCAGCTCGATTGGACATCATCTTGATCGATACGAAATGATTTCGTATCGATAACAGATCGACTCGAAACTTTCTGGAATTGGTCATGTGGGCCTCCTCACGTGCCAGAGCGAATCTCTCGAAGTTTGAGCGAAGTCTCAGCCTCCTATGCCTATAAATAGAGCCTAGAGCCTACAGAAAAAGGATCTTTTTGATTCTCAAGCGTCGAGACTCTGCCGGATCAAGATCTCCATCATTCTACTACTGTCAATTTTGAATTTCCAGTTGTAACTTGCTATTGATTGCTGTAACCACTTGTAATCATTGAAAGAGAATCAATAAAATTGCAAAAAAACTTCATAGTGGACGAAGGCAACCCGCCAAACCACTCTAAATTGCTTGTCTACGCATTTACTTTTTTGTTGTTCGGAGTTTATGTTATATAATCCTCCCTTTCAATTTATACCCTTCATTATTATCTCTTCAAAAACTTCCAAAGAGTGTCGTGACCAATTTTGGTGCAAACACTTTGGTGCTTTCACTGAGAAAACCCAGATTTTCTCCTGCTTGTTGGATCTGTCGTCGATACCGGATTGAATAAATCTAAGAGAGATCCAGATCACAAATCCAAGTTCCTTCCCTACTATTCAGATTTGTATAAAGTCTAGGAAAGGAGTTCAACCCCCAAGATGGTTAGCACAAGGACCACCTCTAATGCTATCAATCAAGAAGAACAGAATAGACAGAATCCTGTGCCACTACCTCCCCCTAACCAAGACGCTATTGGACACTAGAAACCATCAGGTTCGGTTACCCGACAAGAGTTTCAGCTGCTGCTTCAAGAGCTGACCCAGAGTCGGCAACAACTAACAGAACAGCTATGCGTTAACGCCGAGCTGACCAACAGCTGAATCGCCAGAAGCGAAGGAGATCCAAGGGAGACCATGCTTCTCACTCCTCCAGCGAAAGTTCTTCATCTTCTGATTATCATCATCGATCTCCACTATGGGAGTCACGTACAAACTGCTGGACATCAACCGGCAATGACCGTTGGACAACTGAGAGATTGCCCATCCGCCAGTTTCCAGACCGGGCCCTCCTCCCGAGGGGGTACCACTCCTCACTACACCACAGATTACCGCGCCACGAACGTCGCGGTTGAACCAAGGGTCGATGCCCAAAATCAATCGAACCTGGACCATTGTCAGCACGGACGTACTCCTGAACCGTACGTCCCAGAGGACTATGAGCCAAGAAGGCAAGATTTGGACCGTCGACAGCATCCGGTCCAACCCCATAATATGGAACACCATCATTCTTCGGCACAAGCCGCACAGAACTTACAAATGCCGGATCTCCCGACCATGATACGTCAGATGATCCGTGAGAGCCAGGGTCTCATAAATGACGATTGGGGAATTTCCCGAAGTCACACTCCTTTTACTGATGATATTCTTACTGCTGAACCCCCACAGCGATTCAGGATGCCGACTCTACCCATGTACAAGGGAAACTCTGACCCCAACCAACATATTCTGAAATATGAATGGTCGATGAACGCTGCCAGAGCTGAAAGATGCAGTGAAGTGTCGTAGTTTCCCCATATCCTTGGGGGGCATCGCTACCATGTGGTTCACTCGATTGCCACCTCGATCCATCTCTTCATTCGACCAGTTAGCCACAAAATTTGTTGAGCATTTCCGCTTGCACGTCGCAAGACCGAAAGACGTCAACACTCTGTCTAGCGTCACCCAAGCTCCCGGAGAGACGCTCAGACACTACTTAGAGAGATTCCATCCTGCATGTGCGAAAATCAGCAATCTGAATGATAACTCCATCATTATGGCGTTGACTAAGGGGATTGACCCCGATTCTGAGTTTGGCAACTGGTTGGCTGGAAAACCACCTGCATCATTGGACCGTTTCCATGCTAAGGCGGCTCAATTCCTGAGAAGAGAAGATGCGAAACAGTCTAGGAAGTAGACTGATGCAGGGCCAAGCACGGAAGGGATCAAAAGCAACGTCGCAATCAAATAGTCCGGTGAGAGCTCCGGGAAAGTTCAGTTGAACGTTAAAGACAAACAAGCTCAGCGGAGAGAGAGCGTGAATCAAAATAGAAAGCGAGATCAAAATCGTGGCCCACCGTGCAAGAATCCTATGTTTGACAGTGACACTCCTTTGAATACGTCACTGGAGAACTTGTATTTACAAACCTGTAATACAATGCAATACGAAAACCTGCTCCAAAATCATCGTCAGAGAGGCAAATCCAGACGGGAAATTTTTACAGATTTCATGAAAGCTACGGGCACAATACGAACGAAGGTCGTCACTTGTAAGATCTCGTAGAAAAACTGATCAGAGAAAGGAAGATGGAACAGTTTGTACGGACACCGCAACCTGGAGGAGCGGGCCCATCAAATCAAAATAATGAACCCGATCGACCGAGACAGGAAGACTCAACCCGTCCCGGTGGGAGATTGGTGATAAACGCCATCAGTGGCGGACCCACTTTGTCTGGAGCCTGGAACGACGAGGATCTTCGTCACCGTTGCACATGATAGGCTTTATTCAGTCTATGAATACTTTGCAATTTCCTTTAGAATTTGAAGTTTGAATTTGTAATAAGGCACTGACTTTGCCATGTTTTTCCGTTCCAGCAATAAATTACTATCTCTTCAAGCTAGAGCTGTGATACATCGAATGCGACATTCAACAATCACGACGCATGAAGAGCTAAGTTCTATCGCACGATGGAATTTATTCAAATAGCGAGTGACTGTGATACGACCGGCCACTCACTAAGTGAAACCTAGGCTCGAGGGCAAGCCATCACATCAAAGGCTAAATTGTACCGACACACGGAAGTCCTACAACTAACTCCAAATTCCCAGAGTGCGAATTAGAGTACAATCATCAACTCTAGGTTCCAAGAGTGCGAACCGGAGTATAAACACCAGCTCCAAATTCCCAGAGTGCGAATTGGAGTATAATCATCAACTCTAGGTTCCCAGAGTGTGAACCGAAGTATAAACCCTAACTCCACTTTCCCAGAGTGCGAATTGGAGTATAAACATCAACTCTAGGTTCCCAGAGTGTGAACCGGAGTATAAACCCTAACTCCCTAGAGTGCGAGGTGGAGTATAAACATACAAATGCAGTTCCGAAGAGGGTGGACCCGTCTGCCTAACGACTTCGGCTGTATCCAAACCAAGTTTAAGGAGGATGGACCCGTCCGTCTAACGACCTCACTTGTTAACTCGGGGTGGATGTGATCCGACCATCCACGATCCCGGTAAATCCATCATTCCCAGAGTGCGAATGAATTCCTAAAAAGCCCAATCAGGTGTGACTGACCATCTGTCAGCTAACTCTAAGTTCCCAGAGTGTGAATTGGAGTATAAACATCTATTCCAGGTTCCCGGAGTGCGAACCGAAACATCAATGCTAACTCCAAATTCCCAGAGCATGAATTGGAGTATAAACATCAATTCCAGGTTGCCGGAGTGCGAACCAAAACATAAATGCTAACTCCAAATTCTCAGAGCGTGAATTGGAGTATAAACATCAATTCCAGGTTCCCGGAGTGCGAACCGAAACATCAATACTAACTCCAAGTTCCCAGAGCGTGAATTGGAGTGCAAACATCAATTCCAGGTTCCCGGAGTGCGAACCGAAATATACATGCTGACCCCAAATTCCCAGAGTGTGAATTAGAGTACAAATACCAAGTCAAAGTTCTAGGAGTGCGAACTGTATTACAAACATTGATAACTCTCAAATTCCCAGAGTGCAAACCAGATTATCGATCATAAATTATCCTAAGTCCCAGGAATGTGGACATGTGCTCAAGATTTTCAATAGGTGCGATCGACCACCAAAATACAAATGTTGTTCCCCGGACCTGGGGGCAAAAGCTTAAGTGTTAATCACTAACCGAAGCAATACAATGTCCAAAGTTTAACTCATTCATCAATCACGACATGTAATCAAGATTTTCAGACTTGGCAAATAAAACGAACTGCTTGACGGTAAAAACACCACAAGTACACTGGATTGAAAGACAAATACCGCAGATACTTAAGCACAGAAATGAGAGTTGAAGCAAAGAAACCAAATTTTATATCGACTAACTTTATGTGAAGATTCATGTACAAGTTATTCCAAAAATTTCTACTAGCAGGGGGCCAAGCTAGCACCTATACATAGCCTATGAAAGAAAAATAAAAATGCCTTGCTAACTGCCAAAAATGCGCCAGAGGGGGATTATCTACTTTTTCTTCTTCGGCTTTTTCTTCGACGCGGAACTACTAGAATCACTAACAGTCTTTCGCTTCAAGCCCTTACCCTTTAGCGGATCATCCTCTGATGAAGGCATGATATCGACATCTTCTTTCGAACTTGAACTTAAAGAAATATTCTCTTCTGGAGGAGTCAGAGGAGTCGGATCCACAATCGGGGGTGGAATGGGCATGTTGGTTTCGGCAAACGTGTCCCCGGAAGATACCACCATAAGAGGAGTGGGGCCGACAACTGTCGTAACACTCTCAGAACTACTACCGCGTGCCGCCGCTCCATCTCTACGTTGATTTGAGCAAGTATCTCAGCTTCACGAGCGACACGAGATTCACAGTAGGCAGTGGTGGACTGTGACGAAACAATAGAAACAGGTGGGAACGCACCAAGAACGAATGGCATGTCCGCAAAAAGATCGCTGCTTTGACCTAAAAGCTCGTTCATCATCTGCTCGTCCAAAGACAGTGAGCTCCCCTATGCCGTCTCCGTCGGCGCGACCGTTGTCGTGATAACTGCTTCAATAGTGATGGCCTCCTGCACTTCATGCGATTCTTGGCTTGCAGGAGGCACTGTCGGTATAACTTTGCCCACTGGACAAGAAAGAAAAGAAGTTGTCAGAACACACTTCAAGACCAAGCCCTTCACTTCAAATACACACAAGATTTGTACAGAGTACCTTCCTTAGTTCGGCTCGTGGCTGGCTGAATAGCTTCTGAAGGATGTTCCCTTATGGGGGATAAGCGTGGCTGCTCAGGATCGTAGCCTGGGACCAGCTGCGGCTCAATCGCTGGCGTCGGCTCGGATCCAGATGAAGTAATCATCTCAGACCTTGTAGCTGGGTGTGCGATGCCAGAGCCCTCACCAACCTCTAAGTGTTGGGTACCCAGTCTCTCTAGCATGGGAGATCATAAAATCGTGGAGAACCTTCTCCTCATCATCATTCAATATACGGTTCTCCAACTCGAACTCATCAAAACTTCACCCGGCTATGCTGCTTTCTCTTCTTCGACTAACAAACTCCAGGCATTGAATAAGCGTGTCAGGTAATCGTCAAGCCACGTCAAATTTCTGTGCCTCAGCACATTGGTATTATAAGTGATGAGACGCTATTCAATCTCCGTCTCGAGCTTGATCTTTGCCTGCCGAACTTTCTCATCAACTTCAGCCTTCGTTTCGCGGACCTTTGCCACGGCCGCATCCCTTTCCCTTCGAAACTCCACCGCCTGATCACATGCCTCCTGTGCAGAAATGTTGGCGGTGTCCCTCTCCTTTATGATTTTCGAAACTTTGGCCTTAAGCTCATTTAGCTCCTTCTAGGCCGCATCCCGCTTGGCGGTTACAATAGTGTTTCGGTGGCCCATGTCCTCCACCGTAACATAATGCTCTTTCTTCATCCTGTCCATTGCCGTCTGGGCTTCATCAGCTTTCTTAAGGGCCTCCATCTCTGATTTCCGAGATGACTCGGCTTCAGTGTTCAGCACTTGTATAATACGATCCTTTTGAGCTAGGTCGGCTTGTAGTTTCTCAATGATAGCTGCCCGCTCGAAGGCTAATGATGATGCTTTCTCAGCCGCTTTAGCCCACATCTTATACTGGACATAGAAGTCATGTACATAGTCATGCGCCATCTGCTCAGCTTCTGCCGGGATTCTTTTTAAATGAAGAGGAAACATGTAATTATCGAAACAGATGTTCGGAAAATCCTTCTTTAACTGAGCAAGCTTGATCGTCCCTTCTCCTGAAATTTCCGTAGGGGCCTGTTCTGCAAGTATGGAGGTTATTGCCTCCATTTTGGGATGATGGGGATCAGACCTGGAAGACTGGGAAGCCGACTTGTGCCGTGAGGATTCAGGGGGATGAGAAACATGAACGGGAGGTTGTACAGGAGTTCTGGGAGGAGGAGTGCGAGATCGAGATCGACGTCTGTAATCCTTATCTCTATCATATCTCTCTTGGCTGGAGTATCCATAGTATCCACGGTCGTGATCTCTGTCCCTTTCCCTCCTATGCGACTCATAATATGCAGAAGATCTACGGGCCTGTCGAAGACTTCCCAACATTGAACCTCATCCAGTCATGGTATCTGCAAGTCAAAACGGAGACAAAAGTTAGTAATCTCTCACAATGAGCGTACTACATTCAGAAATTGTGCAGTGTCGTGAAGTGTGAATGTATGTGCAACCCCCCGACCAACCGGATGTGTCAACCGCACTAGTGGGCAGAGACTCGCTTAAAACTAAGGCTTCTGAAAGTTCATCCAATCCGACATCGTGTTGCAAGGACACATCGTCCGGAATTGGAAGATCAGCGAGCCCTTCATAGAGATTCTCAGTTCTTGGGGGAGACATCTCTGAAATTCTAATTCCGGAGGCGGGCCGGGACGTGACAACCGATTTCCATCTTTCCTTTTTTAGGTGACTTAAAAATGGCTGCCTTGCCTTTTCTCTGCTCTTCGATATCCTTGGCTACATCCACAGGTTCGCCCAACGGTTCCTCATCGGTGTGAGTTCTTTCAAAGTCAGCTTCCTAGATTATAACAACTTCAGGCTTTCTTCGTTTAGCACGTTCTTTCGAGGCAGTCCTTAAGGCACCGTCGAGCATTATACTTTGTCTTCGCTCGATCATCCCGAGAATCCTAAGATTCCTATCCGTCAAAAGCAATTCGATATTCCTTTCTTCACTTGGGATCTCTTGGAAGACCCAACTATCTCCTTGAAACGTTCATCTTTGGGTCGCTGGATTATGGCTGAAAAGAAAAAGAGATATGAGTTTGACTTCATCTACATCAGTTTTATCAACTACCCGAAAAGATAGCAATACTCACGTCTAAATAGTCATCGTATAGAAATCCTGGGAGGCACCTAACATAAAACCACTCCGTCTTGAAGTAGCTCAATCTAGTCCAAGCCCCTGTAACCACTTGGCAATTTCTTACCGCCTCCAGGAATGTGAAAGATGGACTATCAGCCCGACTCTTGAAGTTAAAAAAGTGTCTGATCTCAGTCGGGAGTGGGGGTCGATAGAGATACTCCATAAATGCAATGAACAAGCTATTGAGTGATGCATATCCGTTCGGATGTAGCTGAGATGGGGCGATCTCCAAAAACGACAATGCTTCTCTTATATACTGGTTAAACGGAGGGAGTGTCCCAGCTGCGCACGCTTGGCGATTGAATGCGATATATCCCTCTGGAGGATTGTGCGGTCTATCATTTGGTCCCGACAATAATACGTCGTCCATCGACAAACCATGCCTTAAGCATATCCTTCCTAGCATGTCTTTCGAAATGTTGGACGGAACAGAGTCTGATGGGTTACTAATGAAGGATGCATCAGGTAACTCGTCCGGAACTGGATCGATAACTTCAACCTCAATCTCTGGTATTTCAAGCATGGGAGGGACTGAACTCTGAGTTTCTTGCAGCTGCGAACTTGAAGTTTCCATAACTAGCTAACTCACGAGAAATCATCGTTAGACGCTGAAGAGCCTATGTGTTCCCCACGTGTAAAGTGTATGAATGTGTCGTGCAGTGTTGTGCATTACTTGAACAAAATCTATGGGATAAACTGAAATGTATGAACTACAAAACTCTGAAAATCAGACCGGAAATGACCGTCATCGCTGACCGTTAGAACCGTGCCATCCAGATGCAAACGATCAATTCAAGTTAAAGTTCGTTATATTTTTGTTAAGTTACGGTTCCATCAGCGAGCTTTGAAAGGTAGTCCAATATGCAGTTCTGCGGTCGAGTTCATTCATGCAAGGCAGAAGCTCGTCGAAGTCAAATATTTTAATGCACAAAAAATTCTCTAAATTCTTCTAATTTCAACTTGGAATCGGTCGCCGCAGTTCAAATTCGTATCGAGTCAGAGATGCATCATTTTTCGTATCGACCATGTTCGAATCGATACATTCGTCTCTATCAGGTTCGACTCGATATGTTTTGTATCGATCGAGTTCGAAACGATACGTTCCATATCGATCGAGGGCACACGATTTCGCATCAATCTGAAAACACTGGCTTCGCAACGATCGCCGCTCTCATATTCATATCGATACAAAATCATATAATCTGGATCGGTTCGAAAACTCCTATCATAGATCGACACGAAACGAAGTCAGAGTCGTTCCTCCACAGCTCCTTCTTCTCCAAATGGGCCTCAACTCCATGGCCACGCTCCATCCGCAATCTTGCTCTGACTCATCCAGATCTTAAACCCATCAAAATTGATCATAGAAACGAAAAAGCATGGCAGAGGTGTCGAGTTTCATCATTCTTGGCATGGTTTAATCTATTAAATTACCTGATTTTAATGTTTAAATTTGAAGGATTGACAGATTGAATTGATTCGAAGGCTAGAACAGTTCGTTCCCTCTGGCTCTCTATCGGTACGAAAGCGCAGAAAGTATAAGCCAACAGTAAAAGTGAAAAACTGAAAAAATGGCTGAGTCCAAAGTATTTATATGGAGCCTTAAGGGTGACTGGGTCGTTTCGCCTCCCAGTCAGCATAACCGATCACAAACGGTCAAATGATGGATCGATGTGAATGCTGCTTTCGAATCCATCGGACTTTGTCTTTATCGAAACGAAGTTACCATCGGACTTCATCGATTCGAAGTACACAACGAAGGTTGCACTAAAAGCATCGAGCTTCATCGATTCGAAATGTCTATTTTGCAACCTTCAACTCACGACAGTGCAGGTCCATCGATACGAACGAATATTTCGTATCCATCAAAACTCATCGATACGAACGAATATTTCGTATCCATCAAAACTCATCGATACGAACGATCATTTCGTATCCATCAATGAAAACCACGCCAATGAAGAAAACTACCGTTCAACCTTTTACATCGATTCAGGAGAGGATCGATACAAGAGGATAGTCCAAAACAACCATCAAGCGTTGTTTCAACTCGAATTTCAAATCGGTTCAGGAGAGAATCGATACGAAATCCGATAACAAACTAAACTGACAACGACTCGCGAACACGCAACGTTAACGAGAGTCAAGTTAACATATACGCAAATGTGTCGGACTAATATTCGATTTTCAACATTCATAGGGATCGAATACTCATCTCATTACGATTACGGCGACAAACAACTGACCACTATCACACAGCAGTCAGTTACAGCAATACGGGGAACAACTTTCAACGAAAAAATTCGATGATTGTTCAGAGAGAAACTGCAGCTTTTCAAAGCACGTCATGTTTCCACAAGACGTACTTTGGGGGGCAAATGTTGTCCCGCCTTTTGGCAAGACCGTGATACCAAGGAACCAATTGAAAACCAAGGATCACTCTTCCTGGATATCAAGCCTACGCAGGTTCGCTATGGATATCGATGAATTTTGTCCGAGTGCGGATTGAGCTACAATTGATAGGACATGACAAGCAAAGCCATGGAAGCCTGCATTCCAAATTTCAAGTCAATCCGAGTTCATATGCTCGAGTTATGATCAATTCAATTTAGAGTAAACGGCCCAGCTTTCGTATCCATCGCAATGGTTGATTTCGTATCCATCATCGAACTCCGGTTCGAATAGATCATGTTCGTATCGATCAGGTTCCAGCAACTTCGTATCCATCAAAGTGCCGCAATTCGTATCGATCAAGTTCGAATCCATCGAAGTACCTCGGTTCGACTCGATCTCATTCGAATCCATCGGGAAGCCTCGGTTCGACTCGATCTCATTCGAATCCATCGGGAAGCCTCGGTTCGACTCGATCTCATTCAAATCTATCGGCTTCTCCTTATTCGAATCCATTGGTATCTCCCTACTTCTTATCCATCGGCAGATAGCCAACTTTGCATCCATCAACTAAGGCAACGGATACTGCTTTGAATCCATCATAGAAGCCTCTCTTCGTATCCATCAGCCTGCTGCCGTTCGTATCATCAGGTCTCCTTACTTCGTATCCATCAGAAGGCTCAACTTCACATCGATTGGCCTCGTATCCATTGAGAACCTACATGGTTCATCAAAGGAAGACTTGTTCATATCCATCGACCATCAGTAGTTTGTGTCCATCAATGACTACAATTCGAACCCATGAGCGAGGCTTTATCCGAATCCATCAAATCAACAAACCTGGGTGACGTGTCATCCCTCGATACGATCAAGGCGAGATATATGGAGTCGATGCGGTCAACTCGGAGTAAAGACCGGATCGAGGCGAAGTTTGCGCTCCACGTCATTACGAAGGCGCGTGCCACCATCGATTTGAAGCAATCGATTCGGACCAAACAGCTACCAAGAAATTCCATTTTGTATCGACTATATCTCAAAATCTACCAATCCAAATGCCATGAAATTTTCACTGGAGATTGCACACGAGACAAGGAACGTCCACACCAAATTTCAGCTCGATTGGACATCATCTTGATCGATACGAAATGATTTCGTATGGATCACATATCGACTCGAAACTTTCTGGAATTGGTCGTGTGGGCCCCCTCACCTTCCAGAGCGAATCTCCCGAAGTTTGAGCGAACTCTCAGCCTCCTACGCCTATATATAGATCCCCAGAGCCTACAGAAAAAGGATCTTTTTGATTCTCAAGCGCCGAGACTCTGCCGGATCAAGATCTCCATCATTCTACTACTGTTAATTTCGAATTTCCAGTTGTAACTTGCTGTTGATTGCTGTAACCACTTGTAATCATTGAAAGAGAATAAATAAAACTGCAAGAAACTTCATAGTGGACGAAGGCAACCCGTCGAACCACTCTAAATTGCTTGTCTACGCATTTACTTTTCTGTTGTTTGGAGTTTTTTTTAGATAATCCTCATTTTCAATTTATATCTTCATTATTATCTCTTTAAAAACTTCCGAAGAGTGTTGTGACAAATTTTGGTGCAAACAAATTTAATTTATTAAAGTTGGGTTAAATATTGAATCTTGATTTCAAGCTGATTAAAAATATTTTAAAGGCTTAGAAAATTTATATTGAGAATACTGAAGATAATGGAAGCTTCAGAACTTAATTTGAAAATGATTTGTTCATTTTTGAATTTTATCATTTAAATCGATATTTAAAAATAGCCTTCCGATGCACAGTTTTGGATTTCGATGAAACTACTTCCGTTGAGTCCGTAATTTTGTATGATTATCAGATTTCAATTTTCGTAGCATTCAGAGTGATTTTTTTGGCCGTACGATAAGCGAACGTGCTGAAAATTCTATAGAAATTTGATTTAAAAACTCATTCAAAAAGCTATCTTCTCCATACGATCGAATTTGGACTCGAAACCTTTTCCATTGTGTTCGGAATAGGCGTATAACATTATAAACGTCTAGCAGCACGTCTCGATAGGAATTCGAATTTTGAGTTACGAATTCAAGACAATTTAAAGTTGAATTTAAATTTAAATAAATAATATAGTTGTACTGAAATACTGTAGCAGCCGATGACACGTGCTCTCCGTAGAAGAAACGCGTCCCTCTGCCTCTTCAATCGCATACAAGTGTTTCCCTTCGCTTCTTTTTAAAATAATATTATAAAAATGACGGAATTGAAATAAATAAAAGAAGGGGCGAATGCGAATTCTCATCCTCTTTCAAAATCAATTCCATTCTAAAAAGAAAAAAATATATATCATGATAATGGCTTCCTTTTTCTATCGTTAAATCAAATCAGTTAGAAAGCTAAAAAAATGGTCGCGAGTGACTCACGATCGTAGGAGGTGCAAGCGAAGCTTTGTACGGCATCGTTTGGAGTAGGGTCACGTCGTGGCGATATGACTGGAGAAGGCAGCGCGTCATGCTATGGAGCGTCCTAGGGTTTTCATGAGGCAATGGCGCGCACGTGAGGGAAGGGAGCCAGTGGATCACGAATGTTCTCGCGCGAGCACTTGATGTTGTGGCAGTCGAAAATCAGGGCTTCGACTGCTTGAGTGTTGGCACTCGATTTGGTCATGGCAATGAAGGCGATAAGCGATAGTGAGGGGGTTTCGATGGCCAGGAAGGGTGGAGCTCGGCATTTTTGAGGTAGTTTGATTTTGAATTTTTGAGATTTTTTATGTTTGCTGTTTGTGTAAGAATTTTTTTTTAACAGTATAATAACAACTATTTTGCTCACTACTGCAATTTGTGTTGTTGACTTTATAAACAACAAGGTCAAGTTTTATGAAAATACATATATATAAGGTTATAAAGAAAATAAATATTGTACAAAACAATTCTGTTATATTTAAAATATATAGGTTCACAAGGAACTCCATTTTATTAGAATTTAATATATATAAAAGATTTTGGAAAATAAAAAGGAATTTTAAATGTTGAAAGAATTTATACAGATTAGATTTTTATCACATCTATATAGGTATATATATATGTAGTTCCAAAAGAAAATAAATATAAATATATCTACATTTTAAAATTATCAGTTTAAAATAAAATCATAGGTTAATTTGAAATTGTCTAATAGAAATTTAATTATTCGATTAGTTCGAATATTAACAAATTGATATAATGTTTACACAAGGTTTAAGATCGTGAAAAACAAACTAGAATGGAAAATGGATTGCATGCATTATTAAAGGTGAGATCTTCTCACTCAATTGAAATTTCTAGTTTAATTTTAAATAGTTAAATTTAAAATTGTTGATTGTGTGTTTGGATGATATATTATTATCAGTTGTATTGAATTAGACCCTATGCGCCGCATAATAGCGGATGATATTTTATATAAATCATATAACACGATATTCCACTTCGAAGTAGAATTAGTATTATATATGTATTTGGAGTGATTGATTTCCCGCATTATATAGCGGATGAGACCCTATGCGCCGCATAATAGCGGATGATATTTTATTAATCCCATATACCGCGATATTCCACCTCAAAGTGGAATTGGTATTTAATTGTTGTGCTAACATCTATGGATGCAGGAAAACAGGTTGGAGGGATCCAACAGGATTCATTAAATATTTGAATTTGTTTCAATATTCTGTGTTAATTATTTATAATATGTGTGTGATTATATGTGTGATTGAAATCGTTGAAGACTATAGTTTAGCCGAATATATTTTTGGTATCGTGGCATACTAGAAATAAATAAAATTGAATTTTTGAAATTTAAGTAGAAAAATTATAATAAATTCATTTAAAAGAATTGGGTGAATTTAAAAGAAGAAATTTAAATGGATAAAGTTTTATTTTTTGAAAACTTATTGAATAAATTCCAAAATATGGGAAAGATTTTAATAAATGGGTTTTGAGTAATATGTTTTAATACTTGAAGAATTTATTTAAAATTTGGATTTTCAATAGATTGGAAGAGAAAAAGGAATTTATTTTAAAAGGAAATAAATTTAGAATTTGTGATTGAAAATGGATCTTTGGGAAATCAATTTGAAATTTAATTTGGTTTTCTGAAATAAATTTAGAAATCAATTTGGAATTTTATTTGGTGTTTAAAATAAAATTTGAAATCAATTTTGAAATTGATATGGTGTTTGAAAATGATTTTTGAAATCAATTTGGAAATCGTATATCAGTAGATATTTGAAAATTTTAAATTCACAATGGGAATTTAAAAAGGAAAGGGAAATTTGTTTTAAAAATAAATATTGATTTATTTTTAAAGTGTGGAAAGAAATATGCGGATTTGGAATATAAATTGAGATAAATCAAGAAGAATTTATTTATTGATTTAAATGGTCCATTTTGAAATGGAAGGTGTATTTTCCCTCCAAAGCCTAGTATGTTTTCAAAGTAGCTTTCAAAATTAAAAATTTTGAAGTTGGTTTTAAAAAGAATGTTTTGGAGAAATTATTTCCTTAAGTTATTTGAAAATATTTACACTAAAGATTTATTTAATTAAGTATAGAAGTGATTATTTAAAGATATAATTGATATTTGATTAGAAAATGGTTATTTAAATAATTATACTCTATCTAATACTTTTATTTTAAAATTATTATAGACTTAAGTTTATATGAGATATTAGTATAATATTTTCATAACTAATATTTAAGCAAGTGTTTTAAAATAGTTTTATTTTAAATGTTTCCAAGTATATTTTGGATAAGGATTTTAAATTATTTTAAAAGTATTTGAACTCGGCAAATTTTCAGTGGAATTAAATAAATATTTGGAAATTTATTCCACATGAGGGAAGTTATTTGAAATTTATTTTCAAAGGATTGAAAGTTGAAAAGTGATTTGAAAGTTGTTTTCAAATGGTTGAAGTGTTAAAATTATATCTTGCGAAGATATTTTGAAAATAATAATTGAGGGAAAATTACTTGAAATCCAGTGATTGTTGTGAATGTTGATTGACAGTTAAATAACCGACTATTAATATTGGCCTTTAAATGGCATTTGAATTTTGATACGACCAGGGGTCGGATTCCAAATGGATATTCGAAAACCACATCGAATCTTTGTGATAGTAATGGATCTTTTGTTTAAAAAGATCAAAGTTGAAATTTGTTGTGATTTGCTTGAAAGCTAAATGTAACACTTATTTTCAAAATAAGCGTTCGTTATTCGGATTAGCCGGAAGAGGACTTTGTGTCATAAAACCTATTTCGAATAACAATACGACGAAATGGGATTGCATTTGAAGATGGTGTCGATGACCGGGTATTTTCGAAAGCGAAAGGATTACCTATCGAATGTTTCTGCACTGAGTTGCTTCCGTATAGAGATTTTATCACCCTTTGTGATGGGGATTTCGGACGTGATTAGTGAAAATCCGGATGGCAAGGGCTTCTTTAAAGAGCCTTCGGTTCCGTTCGATCTCGGAACGGACTTGTATGGATGTGTGTCTGACGTTACACTATGAGATATAAAGCTGTTTTCTATCAAATACAATCCTATTGGTGGCGGAGAATTTATTCTCTTAGCCTAACACCCTTCTCTGAGACGTACGAGCTCAGAGGTTGTGTAGTTGATGGTTACTAGTGATACATTCCCAATTTGGTAATGTGGCATACGAAGTGCTGCTGATCATTTGTTGATCGAAGCATGGATTTTGTGAAAAGCGTAGCTTTGTGGACGAGACTTCGTCGGACCTCACAACCCAAAAATGGTCGAAATAGGAAGGATGCGGCAAGGTTATTTAGGGTAGCGCCCCTTGAGGGTATGTCATTTCCTTCTGGAAAGAGGTGGTATCATGGTACGGAGCCCATATATTTAACCTATGTAAATGCTGCAAATTTATTACTTTGTGGTTGTTGGTGTTGAAGATCCTTGGATAAAGGTCGGTTACGACCGAGGGATGGCATACTCATGTCAGTAGTTACCTAGTTCAGAGGTAACCCGGCCTTGTGTTGGCAGAGATCCAGTTAGGTTCTCGGGGCGTCCCTCTAGAGGCATACCCATGTGGCAATGGGAAGTTCCTTAGCCTAACTATTTGTTGGAAATCCAATCACCAATACGCGCCTTGTACGGTTTTAGTTGTAGAACCTGCCATCTAATATGGTAGCTATAGTAGGCAAATTATAATGGTACGTATGCTGGCTAAGGTTAATATTATGTCTGCAAATGTTTTCCACTATGCACTAATGATATTATTAAAAAGAATTATCAAGCATGTTTGACTATCATAAGGAGAAATCTCCCCTAAGTATGCGAGTGCATTGTGTGTGTGCATGGAGGCCTTATAGTAGTTTCATTTTCCAACAGCATAGCAGATTTCCTTTTATTTTCTTCATGAAAATAACTGTTTTTCAAGATCTTACACCAGTTCCATGACCGACCTGGAGTTTATTGTTCCCTTTCTAAACTCTAGGTATCCATAATTTTCCACACGGACAGCCTGAAGTCAGGCTATCATTATTCTGGAGCGAAGTCGGAAAAGAGATGCTGTGGAGATCTGGAGTTCAAGCTGGATGGTGAGACGTATCTTTATACTATGTATTATCCGTTGCGTTTGGGTTGCTGAAAAGTAAATTTCCATGTAGTCTAGTTATAATGACTGTCAGTGTTGTATTATGTTGTTGAAAACTTTGATGATGTATTGTAATAACGGATATGGTTCTTTGTTTTAAAGATTATTCATTTATCTATTATATTTTTTTCACTGTGAAATGTAAGATTCTGTTATTGTTTCTATTTCTTCTTCTTTCTTCTTCTTCTTTAACCCTAACGGTTCGGTTTTCCCGCATTCGATTGAGCGGCATTCGATATAGTGGACGTATTGATTTCGACTTTCGGGCTTCGAAAAATTGGGTCGATACGATGTGGTATCAGAGCATTTGGTTAAGCGACAACCTTGGCTCTAGTGGGGATTACTCATTAGAGATAGAGTCAGTAGTACTCTAGAATGAGTTTGAGTGTAATAATAGATATGAGCGTGTATTTGTTAGTAAATATAAAATTGTCTTATATTATGTTGATTTGTTTATTGAGTGGTATATATATTCTAGTCGGTATAGTCTATACAACTCTATCGATAGGGATCTCTAAACACTTGTACAGAACAATTCGACATGATATTGTTTTAAAATTGGGGTAAATGAAATAATTTTACCCAAACTATTTTGTGCATAAAAGAAATAATTTTGTAAATAATTATAGTATATGGTTGCTTGTTTGTTAGGAAGTGATAATATTAAATTATTATCATTGATTATTAAATAAGAAATTGAAATCATAACCAAAAGCCGAGAAACAAATCCATATACAAATAGGATATGTAAATGAAAATTGTAAAAGTGATATATAATTTGAAATAGAATTCCGGGGAAATATTTGAAAGAATTTGGAAGGACATGAAAATTTTGAAAAAGTTTAAATCCCTTTTTATTTGAAAATGATTTTCAAAGGTTTGGAAAATATGTTTGAAAGGATAAAAGCACTAAACTCTTTTCGGTCGCTAGAAAATGACTTTGTTGATGACTGCAGCATCATTGGTGTTTATTTTCGAGTTTCCAAGAGAGGAATTGCTGTCAAATTATTTAAAAATTAAAGTTGTTTGAAAAACTGGGTTTGGTTTTGGAAATTCAAAAAGATAATTTGAATTGATTTCAAAAATGATTTTGAAATATTAAAAAGACTCTAGCATCTGATAAAAATAGTTATGGAATAAAAATTTATTAAGGTGGAAAATAAAATTATGAATGAATTTACAATTGCAAGTAAATAAAAGTGAAATTGAATGTTGAAATTCATTTTGAATTTGTAAACAAATAGCACTGGAATTGGAATTGGATTTGATTTGTGATAAATAAAGCGAAGTATTGAAATAAAATTAGTAAGTAAAACTACTTGATAGAATGATAAATTAAATATGGTTTGAAATGAACTGAATCCAATAATTATAAATGAAAGGTAAATTGAATTCATATGGAATTTGAAATCCGGTTATAAATATAAGTAGATATTAATCAATGTGGCAAATTGAAAGTTAAACTGAAAATTGTGAAATGGTAATTGTCAATAATTAAATCAATGTGAATAAAAGAAATGGAAATTGATATAGCTAATAATCAATTGGAATAAATATGTGGGACGTACGTATATTATTTTATGCGCATAGCGATTCGATCCAGAATTCGAGCATAGAATTTCTAGATAGTTATATCGATCCGAGTTAGGAATTTTTTACTCGATTTTCGACGATGAACCCTGGATATGGGTTTTTGGTTGATTCTGGAAATTCTCTATCATAGTTTACAACTATGCAAGGAAAATGATGGTTTCTGATCAAGAAACCAGATCTGAGTCCATACTAGAAAGTCGGATGGACGATACTAGTTTGGAAGTGAAATTATGTGATCGAGTGAGTGAACGAATTTGGTATTACGTACGAATGATATATGTGTGCATCGTACGGGTTAGAATGAAGTGAATATTGAATTTTTTTAAAGAAATGTGCAAAATGATAAGCAGGATATACAGGTGCGTTAAAGGCAAAAGTAATTAGGATTTTGATTTCAAAGATAATTTAATTGGCTAAAAAAAGGTATGTATTTAAGTCTCAATATGAAATTTGATGATTTTCTTGTCTAGCCGCTTAGCGTTTTCTTTTCCTTTTGAAATTTGGGGGCATCTTGTGGCATTTTGTAGTCGTACCGAGTTAGCCGTGCAATGGAGACGCTGGCAAAAAATTTCGAAAATTTAGGGAGTTAGAAAATTTTCGAAAATTTAAAATTTAAATTTAAAACTGAATTGTTGAGAAAATAAAGTTGTTTGGAATCTATGGAAGATTTTAGAAAGCTAGTTGAAGTAATAATGGGTTTTTGTTAAAAAGATTTGTTTTAGCAAATTGATAAAATTGTTGGATTTGGGAAAATAATAAAAGGGTTATGGATCATTCTTCATAACTAGTAATTTCGGGACGAAATTCTTTTAAGGGGGGAGAATGTGACGACCCAGAAATTTCGACATTTGAAATAGAAATATTTGATTGAATTTCAATATTTAGAAGTTGATTTAACTTGAATTTTAATTATAACTATGAATTTGGCGATTTAAATTATTGAATTTAATTTATTAAAGTTGGGTTAAATATTAAATCTTGATTTTAGGCCGATTAAAAATATTTCAAAGGCTTAGAAAATTTGTATTGAGAATACTGAAGATAATGGAAGCTTTAGAATTTAATTTGGAAATGATTTGTTCAGTTTTGAGTTTTATCGTTTAAATCGATATTTAAAAATAGCCTTCCGATGCACAGTGTCGGATTTCGATGAAACCAGCTCCGTTGAGTCCGTAATATTGTATGTTATCGGATTTCAATTTTCTTAGCATTTAGAGTGATTGTTTGGCCGTACAACAAGAAAACGCACTGAAAATTCTATCGAAATTTAATATAGTAACTGGTTCAGAAAGCTATCTTCTCCATATGATAGAATTTGGACTCGGAACCTTTTCCATTATGTTCGGAATAGGCGTATAACATTATAAACGTCTGGCTGCACGCCTCGATAGAAATTTGAATTTTGAGTTACAAATTCAAGACAATTTAAAGTTGAATTTAAATTTAAATAAATAATATAGTTGTATTGAAATACTGTAGCAGCCTATGACACGTGCTCTCCACTGAAGACATGCGTCCCTCTGCCTCTTCAATCACATACAAGTGTTTCCCTTCGCTTCTTTTTAAAATAAAAATATAAAAATAACGGAATTGAAATAAATAAAAGAAGGGGCAAATGCGAATTCTCATCCTCTTTCAAAATCAATTCCGATCTAAAAAGAAAAAATTATATATCATGATAATGGATTCCTTTTTCTGTCGTTAAATCAAATAAGTTAGAGAGCTAAATAAACGGTCGCAAGTGACTCGCGATCGCAGGAGGGGAAAGCGAAGCTTGGCACGGCATCATTTGGAGTAGGGTCACGTCGTGGCGGTACGATTGGGGAAGGCAGCGTGTCATGCTTGGGAGCGACCTAGGGTTTTCACGAGGCGAAGGCGCACACTGAGGGAGGAGAACCGGTGGATTGCGAGTGTTCTCGCACGAGCACTTGATTTCATGGCAGTCGAAAATCAGGGCTTCAGCTGCTCGAGTGTTGGCACTTGATTTGATCACAGCAATGAAGGCGACAAGTGATGATGAGGGGGTTTCGATGGCCAGGAAGGGTGGAGCTCGGCATTTTTGAGGTAGTTTGATTCTGAATTTTTTAGATTTTTGATGTTTGCTGTTTGTGTAAGAAAGAAATTTTTTTTTGAACAGTATAATAACAACTATTTTTGCTAACTACTGCAATTTTCTTTGTTGACTTTATAAACAGCGAGGTCAAGTTTTATAAAAATACACACACACACATATATATATAAGGTTATACAGAAAATAAATGTTGTACAAAATAGTTCTGTTTTATTTAAAATATATAGGTTCGCAAGGAACTCTATTTTATTAGAATTTAATATATATAGAAGATTTTGGAAAATAAAAAGGAATTTTAAATGTTGAAAGAATTTATATAAGTTATATTTTTATCAAATCTATGTAGGTATATATATGTAGTTTCAAAAGAAAATAAATATACATATAAAATTATTAGTTTAAAATAAAAGCATTGGTTAATTTAAAATTATCAAATAGAAATTTAATTATTCGATTGGTTCGAATATTAACAAATTTATGTAATGTTTATGCAAGGTTTAAAGATCGTGAAAAACAAACTGGAATGGAAAATGGATTGCATGCATTGTTAAAGGTGAGATCTTCTCACTCAATTGGAATTTCCAGTTTAGTTTTAAATAGTTAAATTTAAAATTGTTGATTGTGTGTTTGGATGATAAATTATTATCAGTTGTATTAAATTAGACCCTATGGTCGCATAATGGCGAATGATATTTTACATAAACCCATATACCGCGATGTTTCACCTCGAAGTGGAATTGGTATTATATATGTATTTGGAGTGATTGATTTCTCGCATTATATAGCGGATGAGACCTTATGCGCCACATAATAGCGGATGATATTTTATTAATCCCATATACCGCGATATTCCACCTCGAAGTGGAATTGCTATTTAATTGTTGTGCTAACATCTATGGATGCAGGAAAACAGGTTGGAGGGATCCAACTGGATTCCTTAAATATTTGAATTTGTTTTAATATTGTGTGTTGATTATTTATAATCTGTATCTGATTATATATGTGATTGAAATCGTTGAAGGCTATAGTTTAGTCGAATATATTTTTAGTATCGTATGATACTAGAAATAAATAAAATTGGATTTTTGAAATTTAAGTAGAAAATTTATAATAAATTCATTTAAAAGAATTGGGTGAATTTAAAAGAAGAAATTTAAATAGATAAATTTTTATTTTTTGAAAACTTATTGAATAAATTTCAAAATATGGGAAAGATTTTAATAAATGGGTTTTGAGTAATATGGTTTAATATTTAAGAATTTATTTAAAATTCATATTTTAAATAGATTGGAAGAGATAAAGGAATTTATTTTAAAAGGAAATAAATTTAGAATTGGTGATTGAAAATGGATCTTTGGGAAATCAATTTGAGAGTTAATTTGGTGTCTGAAATAAATTTAGAAATCAATTTGGAATTTGATTTGGTGTTTAAAATAAAATTTGATATCAATTTAGAAATTAATATGGTGTTTGGAAATGATTTTTGAAATCAATTTGAAAATCGTATATCGGTAGATATTTGAAAATTTTAAATTCACAATGGGAATTTAAAAAGGAAAGGAAATTTTGTTTTGAAAATAAATATTGATTTATTTTTAAAGTGTGGAGAGAAATTTGTGGATTTGGAATATAAATTGAGATAAATCAAGAAGAATTTATTTATTGATTTAAATGGTCCATTTTGAAATGGAAGGTGTATTTTCCCTCTAAAGCCGAGTATGTTTTTAAAGTAGCTTTCAAAATTAAAAGTTTTGAAGTTGGTTTAAAAAAGAATGTTTTGGAGAAATTATTTTCTTAAGTTATTTGATCTTTAGAGTAAAGATTTATTTAATTAATTATAGAAGTGATTATTTAAAGATTTAATTGATATTTGATTAGAAAATGGTTATTTAAGTAATTACACTCTATCTAATAATTTTATTTTAAAATTATTTTGGACTTAAGTTTATATGAAATATTAGTATAATATTTTCATAACTAATATTTAAGCAAGTGTTTTAAAATAGTTTTATTTTAAATGTTTCCAAGTATATTTTGGATAAGTATTTTAAATTATTTCTAAAGTATTTGAACTTGGCAAATTTTCAGTGGAATTAAATAAATATTTGAAAATTTATTCCACGTGAGGGAAGTGATTTGAAATTTGTTTTCAAAGGACTGAATGGTGAAAAGTGATTTGAAATTTGTTTTCAAATGGTTGAAGTGTTAAAATTATATCTTGCGAAGATATTTTGAAAATAATAATTGGGGGAAAATTATTTGAAATCCAGTGATTGTTGTGAATGTTGATTGATAGTTAAGTGACCGACTATCAATATTGGCCTTTAAATGGCGTTTGAATTTCGATGCGACCAGGGGTCAGATTCCAAATGGATATTCGAAAACCACATCGAATCTTTGTGATAGTGATGGATCTTTTGTTTAAAAAGATCAAAGTGGAAATTTGTTGTGATTTGCTTGAAATCTGAATATAACACTTATTTTCAAAATAAGCGCTCGTTATTCGGATTAGCGGGGAGAGGAGTATGTGTCATAAAACCCATTCCGAATAATGATACGACGAAATGGGGTTGCATTTGAAGATGGTATTGAAGACCGGGTATTTTCAAAAGCGAAAGGATTACTTGTCGAATGTCTCTGCACTGAGTTGCTTTGGTATAGAGATTTTATCACCCTTTGTGATGGGGATTTCAGACGTGATTAGTGAATATCCGGATGGCAAGGGCATCTTTGAAGTGCCTACAGTTTCGTTCGATCCCGGAACGTACTTGTAGGATGTGTGTCTGACGTTACACTCTGAGATGTAAAGCTGGTTTCTATCAAATACATTTCTATTGGTGGCGGAGAATTTATTCTCCTAGCTTAACACCCTTCTCTGAGATGTACGAGCTCAGAGGTTATATAGTTAATGGTTACTAGTGATACATTCCCGATTTGGTAATGTGGCATACGAAGTGCTGTTGATCATTTGTTGATCGAAGCATGGCTTTTGTGAGAAGCGTAGCTTTGTGGATGAGATTTCGTCGGACCTCACAACCCGAAAATGGTCGAAACAAGAAGGATGTGGCAAGGTTATTTGGGGTAGCGCCCCTAAGGGTATGTCATTTCCTTCCGGAAAGAGGTGGTATCATGGTTTGGATCCCAAATATTTAACCTATGTGAATGCTGCAAATTTATTACATTGTGGTTGTTCATGTTGAGGATCCTCAGATAAATGTCGGTTACGACCGAAGGATGGCATACTCATGTCAGTAGTTACCTAGTTACAGAGGTAACCCAGCCTTGTGTTGGCAGAGATCCAGTTAGGTTCTCGGGGCGTCCCTCCAAAAGCGTACCCATGTGGCGATGGGAAGTTCCTTAGCCTAACCATTTGTTGGAAATCCAATTATCAATACGCGCCTTGTACGGTTTTAGTTGTAGAACCTGCCATCTAATATGGTAGGTATAGTAGGCATACTATAATGGTACGTATGCTGGCTAAGATTAATATTATACCTGCAAATGATTTCCACTATGCACTAATGATAATATTAAAAAGAATTTTGCGTATCAAGCATGTTTGACTATCATAAGGAAAAATCTCCCCCAAGTGTGCAATTGCATTATGTATGTGCCGGGAGGCTTTATGGTTGTTTCATTTTCCAAAAGCATGGCGGATTTCTTTTTATTTTCTTTATGAAAATAACTATTTTTTAAGATCACACACCAGTCCCATGATTGACCTGAAGTTTATTGTTCCCTTTCTAAACTCTGGGTGCCCATAATTTTCCATATATGCAGTCTGGAGTTAGGTTATCATTATTCTGGAGCGAAGTCAGAAAAGAGATGTTGTGGAGATCTGGAGTTCAAGCTGGACGGCGAGACGTATCTTTATACTATGTATTATCCGTTGCGTTTGGGTTGCTGAAAAGTAAATTTCCATGTAGTAAAGTTATAATGACTGTCAGTGTTATATTATGTTGTTGAAAACTCTGATAATGTATTGTAATAACATATATGGTTCTTTGTTTTAAAGATTATTCATTTACCTATTATATATTGTTCCGTTGTGAAATGTGAGATTCTGTTATTGTTTCTGTTTCTTCTTCTGTCTTCTTCTTCTTTAACCCTAACGGTTTGGTTTTCTGGCATTTGATTGTGCGGTATTTGATACAATGGACGTATTGATGTCGACTTTCGAGCGTCGAAAAATTGGGTCGTTATGTTTTGTACTGTATTTGGAGTTGATTCATATTTAGGGATTGGGTTATATCTACATTTGTCGGACATGTTCATTTGACTGTTTTAGACAAGTTATGGAAATATGACTATGATATTGATTATATATTTTATTTTATTTGGTCCGTTGTGAGACTTTGAAAGTAGTTAGTGTTAATTAGAGTTTATATTTAGTATCTCGTATCAGTTGTATCTATCCTAGTAAGATCCTTGGTTTGTTAATTTACTTATTATCCTAATGGTTCCCCTTTTGAATTTTCGGTCTCAAATCGGGTTCAGCTGTCGAAAACGTGGGTCAGAAGGGCGGGTTGTTAAATATTACATCTCTTTGTCGACACTATGTCACTTAGATTTTTAGAGCTCGATAAAGGTTAACAGTCTAATAAATTTTTCAGTTACTTGTAATGTCCGAATTTTCAAATCACGTGGTTCAATCCAATAACATTTATTGATTAATTATAATTCTTTGCCTTAAAAAATTGCTTAATGCCATCTTCCAATTATGATGAAACTAACCTTCTGCTTCGAAGGAGAGAACCTCTCTTGAGTAGTATGTCAACCGTACCCAACTATGGATGTAACTCGATATTTTTTCATGTGATTGTCAATAATTAACATATGGTCTCTACATATAAGATTCATAGTATACTTAAGTCAAAAAAATATTGTACAACATCATGTGAAATCTTCTGATTGATTAAGATAGAATAACTTATATAAGACTCTCGGTGAGTCATTCTATAGTTGTTCCTTAACAACTACGAGTATATAACCTCTTGACGCGTCCAATAATCAATGGTATATCATCGTCCATCCTATGAAGAACAATTTATATACTAGTCTAGCCTCATTGATATTCCATTCCATTCTCGAAACAACTTTGACTAAGAACATTTTAAGACAAGTGTTTATTTATGTCATCCAATACTCATGGTTACGAACTTGTTCATAACTACGAGTGACTAAAATTTTATCTAAAGGATTTCTACTTGTATGTTACAATTCTCAAATCATTATGTATACTAGTATGGGCCCATGCTTCGCATACGGGCTGTTTGTATTATTGTATACGTTAATATTTTGTTTGAGTGCAAACATGCAAACAGAAAGCAAGGGCATTTTTGGAATTTCAAAAGGACACCGAGTAAATTAGTTCAACCAATTTCCTTTATTAGTAGTAGAGATTGATACATATGATTGAAAAATAAATCAAAGAGCATACTTTTATTTCAAACAAGATTTGTTACGAGGGTTAAATTATTAAGTCCCCCCTTAACTCTATTACATAATGAATTTTTGGTTTTTTTTTTGCACTATTCTAACCATTACCTCCATTCCAATTTTGTTTGTCGCCATTGATTCATCATTTATGTTGTCATTGTTTTAATTTTTTTGATGCTCTCGAATAACTTCCTTAAGCCTTATGCTCTTAGAAAAATTTAGTGAGACTCTTGGCTTCTTCCCTTTCTAGATCTTCCCAAAAGGGAGTGTATTTCCATATTCTAATGGTGATGGGCACAAGCTTGGATTCAACATTAACATTTCCGGCCTTAGATTCTTCTACGTTGAAGCATTAACAAACTTTTTGAGCGAGTCTCCTTATTTAATTTTAATTCTGCAAACACACTAAAACCAACATTGGAATCTTTTGTAACAATTAATTGCATGAAGAAATATATGGTAAAGTAAGGACAAGATTAGCAGATCTAGCAAGATATTGTGGGTACCACTTGCTGACTTCTTCCAGAATAACAATCAGAATAAACCTGCATTTAATGGCATCAAAAGCATCTTTGGGATCATAAGTCCCACTGTAAGTGATTTTAGACATTTTAAAATTAAGAGGAAGATAAATGTTCTAGTGTTCTCCAAAAAGGGGTTTACCTCCTCCTACTCATTTTAAATTTGACAAAGTCTGATCCTCCTTCTAACTAGTTCACTTCCTAGACTAATTGAAATAATTGTCTTTCCTTCTTGGTATCTCTTCTTATGACAGCCAAATCTAGTCGATGATTTTATACGATGTTGATAATTCCACCTTTGAGGTTTCTTGTTTTTATCGATGTTCTTTCTAGTAAGCTTATAAACTTTATGTCATAAATAATCTTTTGGCAAAACTATCAACAAGATTGGCTCATTAGGTTGGTGATTTAGACTATGAGATTAAAGGTCACGAGTTGATCCCCGAGATTGATAATTGTTGTCATTAATGAACCATATTAAAAAAAATCGGAGTAACTAGAGCATGAATTAGAGCTCATTAGTTTATTTCGCACTCCACCTATTCTTAAGTCATTAGTTCTTTATCTTTCCTTGACCCACTAGTAATAATGAGTACAATGTTCCTAGGAGTAGCTTCTTTCTCAGGTGATGTCTATATTTAGGGTTCCACTGCTTGCTTTAATGGTAGTATAGTCATTTGAATAGCTTATGGTCTTTATTCAAGTTTTTGGGTAACCTTGAATTTATTCTCCATGTCACTCATAAATCCATAAGGCATATCCTGATGTTCTACATTGGTTGGGTTAGGGAATGAAGGTTGAACCCAGTCTTCATTTATGTGATGATCCATGTCGATCATCTCATCTTCGAGAATAGTTACATGTTTAGAATCTTTCTTTTTTGGAGCAACGAACCTTGAAAAAAAGAACATAAAAGGTATAAAAAAATTGTAAGTAGATGAAGAATATGATATAACTAGTAAAGCAATAAGTTGGTCATGACATACGACGCTCGCATTCAATGTCGAGAGTTAGATTCCTGCTAATTACATATTCCTATGAATATATTTGAAGTATGTGTTATGTGTTTGGTGAAAATTCCTTAGAGTTTACAAGTGAAGCTCTTTTTTTAGGTCTTCAAACAAAACATCGGACATTCGATCCATCCTTTTAGTGCCAAATGTTTAATGTATTTTTTTCTATTTAACTGTTGAAATTCATGGAACAACTTTTAAAGGAATTCCTTGGTGTTACAAGCGACCATAATTATATATATACTATTCCCTCCATTATTTTTCACGATATGGGACTATTGTTTTTCCAATCTATTCCCATTTTCCATATACAATGCAAGCGACCCCAACACTAACATTCACTCTTTTCTCAAACAGTAATAAAAAATCAGTAAATGGAGTTAAGACAAACAAGTTTAATAAAATTCAGGAAAGTATACAATGTAATTAATGTTAGGATTTTTGTACACTATATAATTGATTAATCATAACATCTAGATCAGAATAGGTGACCACGTTGATTCGATTGAGAAGAAATCAGAGGAAAGTAAATGAACTAGCGAAATCCATACCTAAATCCATAGTTGTTGATTGAAAGAGAAGAAGAATGGGTTTGATCTTCCAAATTGACACTAGCCCTAGCTTTGAATTATTTCTATAGAAGAGACTAGGAAAATAACTCAAGCTTGTGTAATTCGAAGACGATAACCACTTATATATAATATTCACATTTTCTAATTTGGCTCTTCGACAAACTAGAATTGCTTAGGTATCTACATATTAATACCACGATAACTATATCTTTAAACCTCTTAGTTTTAATTCGAAATTTGATCACTTTAATTAGGCTTTACACCAAAATAGCTCAACGCATTTTATTTTACATTTGTGGCCCACATGTTGAAATATTTCAACAATCTCCCCACAGGTCTCATGCATAATAACCTTATAAATGTGATTTTCTTTACCGAAACAATCTTGTCCATCAAACTGATTTGACAAAGGATCAGAGTGTCCTTTGTTACCTTTATCTTAACTAAACCTGTTAATGGTCAACATGTAACGACCTGCCTTCTCGATCTCCAAATGTCGACACTAATACTTCAACGATATTATCTTGCGGAGCATCTAAGTGCCATAAAGATGAATTATTAGGGTAAAATAAAAAGAATTAGAATAAGGAAGAAGAGAACATAATATCAGAACCCATATGTGGAACGGTAATATAAAATATCTCAAAAGATCTTTACTTAAAAGAAAACTTTTATATACATACTTCAATCAAATAACTAACCTATCATCAACCTAGACAGTTATAACAACCTGTCCTCACAAATGTTGATAGAAACAAGTCAAGTAATGCATCGGAAAATAAATACAGTAGAAAATCATCCAGCTCCTCTCCAAGAACTACAATGAACCACAGCTAAATCCGGTAACACACTCGAGCTGACCCGAGCATTAAGAAAATAACACATGGATCAGTCTGGTAATCACATAGATTTATTATATCTTAAAACCCTTCAAAATAATGGTATCTTGTAAAACCATCTTGCCAATAAACATGGATGGGTTTTTCCCTTACGACAACCAAAATATTCTACTATAAAATCCAGTGATAATAAACTAATGTCTAAGGTGTGAAATATAAATAATCATATAGTTGCGATGCAAGTGAGTGTACATCACAAAAATAATAGGTATAGAATCATAACCGCTACAGCGCGTTTGCTAATTATGTAGGATTTCCATGTAGATCTATTCGGGGAAGCCGAATTCGAACTTTTGCACAAGCATCAGAGATATCCTTCCGAAGCATCGTTCGTTTCCAGTGAATGTACCATATGTAAACCATAGCTTGTCTTGCTAAGATTGATGCATCACTCCAGCTTGCATATCCCAATAAGTATATCTAGAAATGGAGTCGTATACATCCTATTGGTTTTTCAACCTTACTGGCTATGTCTCATATTTCTAGTTTTAATCATACCAGCTGTTGAGGCTACATCCGACATTCCAGCCCATGAGTCACCACTCAAATAGATCTTCCACACGAGCTCCAACTCGAACAGATCATGGAACCACACATTGCTTCAGATCTCAAAACCACACATGGATTCCTCAACAAATCCCGAAATCACATAGGGGTTCCCATACCTCGATAGGTCTCAGAATCACATAAGGATTCCCACATCCTGAATAGATCACAAATATATACATGTGCTGGAGTATCTCAAATAGATCTTGAATCTCCACATAGATTTCAGCAACACGAAGCAATCACAAACCAATCAAAAAAGTAATCACAAGCCTCTTCCAAAGCATAGAACACGTATATGGTTTTGGAGTGGTTACACTTTCAAGTCATCTCATATAAGTACACTCCCCCACTTACCGGATGCTCCAAAACCAATCATTGATTTTCCAAGAATCCCAACCACAGTTCTGTGGGAAATAAATAGACATACATAAGAGCAGAGATCACCTCCTAACCGTTTAAGTGGACGGATTTCCTTACCATTGTCCTAGAAGAGAAAAACGAGTTATATGCATAGTATAGCATCATCGAAGATAACTATACGATATAATCCTTGTGTTTCTTCTAAATATTTCCAAAGTATATATGGCCAAGATATGATAGTTAGTTATTTAACTATCAAATAAACAAAAAATATAATACAATGAGAATAATCGCATATGGGAAACCAAGCCCCATATGTTGTCTATAAGGAAGTAATGCACAAAGCACGATCGAAACAAACATGCATGATCAAGTCATATAAACGACTTATAATCCCCTTTTTAATTAGTTTTCATTCATTAATTAAAAACCTCTTTTATTGGTAAAACTCATTTTTACTCAATAAACTCCTTTATAAATGAAACTCCATTTATTAATAGCTTTGTTGTTTAAATAAAACATCACTATTCATTTTCAACACATTTCAATGCTTCCCAAAACTATTCATATACTTATCTCCAATCGTATAAATATATTCAAAAATCATTTAACAATATTTCTTACCGTATACCTTTGCTTCTCCTATGCCTAAAAAATATTTATATACTTATCTCAAATGGTATAGTATATTCACAAATCATTAACAGGATTTCATACTTTAAACCTTTGCATTTTCTATATTTTTCAGAAGAGATTCCTTACTTATAATTTCCTTTAAATTATCCATTTTAAGGATCCAAGTACTTTCAAAAATTCATTCTAAAGGTTCAAGACTAATGTTATTCAAATATTGTCGCTACAAACCAAAACCATATCACTTATGCTTATCTTTAAAACATGATTAAAGATCTATTTACATTCATAAGTATAATCAAAAAGGTTAAAGAGGAATGTTATTAACACATTTCCACAACAAACTTAAAACCATTTCACTTATGCTTATCTTTAAAACCTTCTTTTCAAAGATCTAAGTTTAAAAATAAGTTAATTTTGATAGTCCATTAATCGATTATCGAGTTAAAACAGTTGCTTATACAATCAATGTTCGTATACTTAACTCATTTTCGTCATTCTCGACTTAACTATTTCTCGTTCAAGAGGGAAATCAGTAGGTTAGAGCTCTATTTCTCCATTCCTACTCGACATCAATCTCTAACTTTGAGAAATAGATAAATCTACTTTGTTGGCTTTTAGTGTTAAGTAAAGCTAGTTACCTTTTTTAAACAAGTAAACAACAAGATTAACACATTTTCAACATTTCAACTTGTCCTGTTCCTCATTCAAGAGTGAAGCCAGTAAATTTAGGCACTAGTTGCTCCCTGCCTCGCCTAGATACCTCATTCTTGAATCTCATAGACAGACAAGTTTACTCGTCGGCTTTTAGTGTTAAGCCTGGTCAACCACCTATGTCAAAACTTATATATATACAAAAAAATACTATAGAAACACTTTTAAATAGGTTTTAATCATCTATGAAAATATTACTTGAAAATAACTAATTTAGAAGTTTGATTAAAAACATGTTTCACATTTTACAGCACTTTACTTTCAAAATTCGTAAATAATCATTAAAACTATATTTAAACTTTTACCTTTTTTTCATACTCAAACACATTTTATAAATCGATAAAAATATTTTATAAAGAAAATAATTTAAAAACCATTTAAATCACGAAAAACTAGACAAAACATCGCATTTTAAACACTTAAAACCGTAAACGACTTACTACAGCATTTATAAGTGTTGTTAAAAGTCCTTATTAAAACAACATTGAAAAGCACAATCTTTGTGAATAGTTTTAACCACTTAAGTAAATGATTTGAGACTTGATATTTTTATAGTAAGTACTACAGTTAGGTTATTTAAAAGCACGGAAAGAAATCTCTAAAATTATCTTTCCATTTATTTATAAAAAATTCCCGAAAACAAGAGATTTTGAAATGCACTTATAATGACTATTCTCGTTCTAAACACTTTCTAACTTACTTCAATTTAACATGAAAGTTATAACGAACTGCCTTTCTTGCATTTGAAAGCCGAGTCATTATGGGTTGTAGAAATGAGAAAGATAAGAAGAAGACCAATCAAACACTGAATCTTATCACGCAGGGAACAACATATAGTGGAAAATGTAGTATAACATAGTCATAGCCAAATATTACATCAGCATTCAATAATACAAGTTCCAAAACTAGGACAATTTACAACTGCTTATCCATAAAATACTTAGACCATACATACATACACAATGAAATAATTTATACCAATAATAGCTATCCATGAAGCCACCTGCTCCAGCTCCTCGAACACGCTTTCGAGAGAAACCTGGATCACTTGACTAATAAAAATTAAGTACTCAAGAGTTTAGGGAAAAGAAAACTAAACTCTAGGTCAGACATGGGTCTGGTGTGAGTAAACTTAAATAATATTTTTATTTGATAACTCCTTTGAAAAAAAAAAATAGGTATCGTAAAACCATGCTGCACCTAGACACAGATGGAGTTTTACCTAATGATAATCAAAAATACTTTATATTTAAATCAGGTGACATTATGATAATTCCAAAGGGTTTGAAATGAATATAGAACATAGCTGAAATGCTTGCATCTCACATTCCAACATATTTAGGTATACAACTAAAACCATAAAGGCATGTATTGGAGATTGGATTCCATACAGTGACAAGGCTACTAAGGTACTGCGTGCCACTGTACACCTCTAGATTAGCGTACCGAGATCACACTGAATGATCCATGCCAACACAAGACTGGCCTAACCCTTGCTGGATAGTACCAAATATGGTCACCCCTTTTATTGGGATCAGCAACCATTTGGGCCTATAATATATCTGAGTAGGGACTCGTTCTAGATGGAAATGATCATACCCCAATGGGTGCGATCTACATGGCCCCACTGTATATCCTCTATTTTAGTCATTCTCGGTTGATGAGGCTTGAGGCTACGTCATTACTTTTCATATATAGCACTTCTCTCTTGGAATGCAAACATTGTCTTCTCGATGTTGACACAATGTCAGCATTCATCCATACAAGTCATTCGGTAGATGAACAAACCGAAGGCGCTACTTCCACTACATCCATTTTGGAACCAACTTCAAGGTTAATGGCACGATACCCTTGCACTTCAAGTCTTGAATCTTGGTCTGATAGATCCAATTTGAATGCTTCACGTTGGTTCGAAAATGATTTTCGGATAACTATTCGTCATCCGATCCCGGTCTCTTCAAACCAACATTCGATAATTTTAAATGGTCAAGTTATTTGATAGTGAATAACTTCACTATCGGGTGCAAGATTTACATATGGACATACACTCCATATACTTTAGTTATTATGACCCGTTTATCGAAATTAACCTCCTTGTATTTATCGCATTACTGATATTCAGCATTTGTGCTAAACACAAGTTAACTTACTTTTCATAAAACATGTCAATGTTTATAATCAATACTTTAGCTCATTTGGCTACTTAATGGTCCAGATGATGAGATCCTTTGATTTGAAATTACTTAACTTTAAAAGAAGATTGATTTAATACATAACCAATTAAGTTTAATTTTTTTTTGAAAAGATTAAAGTATATTTAATTGGCTTAAACCCTAATTATATCTAAATTAAATCAAGATTAATTCGTAATTAAACTTTAGTTAACTTAATGAACTTATTTAAGTCCTAGTTAACTTTTTAGTGCATCTTAGTTAAGGTTAAAACAATTCATCATTAGTTAAATCCTAATTAATTAAAATTCAATTAAATAATCGCTTGTTAAATAATAATTAATTAACTAACCGACTTAATTAAATAATAATTAATCATTAAATTACTTCTTAACTTCATTAATCACTAATTAAACTTTTTAATCACTAATTAGTCATTAACCTTCTTTAAGTGTTACTTAACCCTTAATTACTTACTTAATTATCAATTAAGTACTAATTATTTTTAATTAATTTATTAAGTAATAAAATATCAATTCATCTCAACTTAATATCTTTTTATATTACTAACTAAGTTTTAAAAACTTTTGCAGAACCATTTCATAAGAAAAATGTTTTAAAATGAAAATCGAAAATTTTGTCGCACTGTATCCATAGCGATTATCACTACAAGCACGGTTCGCTTAAACATACTTTAAGCGAAAAAATTGCTTAATTCTTTTCTATTTCATGTTTTGAAACATAACTTTTAACGTTTTTGAAACATAGTAAAAAGATAGAAACTTTAAAGCAATTTCAAAACTTTTAAACAAGAAAACATAGTTTTTTTCGATTTTGAATCGGATCTCACATCCGTCGCAACACACAAAGTTGTTAACTTTGACTCAACACAACATACTTTGGTTCTTGGATCACAACCATACATCCAAACTACCCACTTTTTAACATCACAATGAAATACATGTAAAAATATATGTTTACATGCTTACCAACTTGACAATACAGCGTTCAAATCTCAAATTCGACACCAAACACCAACATCCACCAAATCAACATCAACCAAAATAATAACCATTCAATCTACACATCATACTATCATCCAAATAACACCACATAGTGAAGTCAATAAAACAACTTTTCCAAAATAAAGTAGTTTACTCACCAAAACTCCACAAATATAAAGCGTACTTCGACTAGACTTTGGAAACAACACACGAGCTCGAAGAGTGATGATTTTTTCGAAGTTTTTAGCTTCACATGGCTCGACATGATGGTTTGGGGCTCGGCCTAGTGGTTTGGGGTGGGTGTGGGCTTGGTTTCTTGAAGAATAAAATGAAGAAATGAATATAGAAAAGTTTAAACTAGATTCGGAAGAGATTTAAAGTGAAAAATTAGGATTTTTAAATACTTAGAAAGGATTTGGAAGTCATGGAAATTTTTAGAGAGGAATTTTTAGACAATGAAGGAGAGAATGTAAATAAAAATATGTGTGTATAGGTGTATATTTATAGATGAAGGAAAGTGGAGAAATTACCCTTTTATCATTAATTTAAAATATCATAGCATGTCATCATTTTGACATGTCACATCACCACCTTCATCCCCCTCATATGTCACATCTCCTCCCTCTTTAGTTACAATAAGCCATGATGGATACTGATGATGCTACTTAAGGAAATGACAAGAGATAATGATGTGATTTAGTATATATATAAGTTATTAACTTAAAACCATATCTTGCCACATCACTTGCTAAACATAGTTAAATAAGACAATATATTACTAGTGTATTATTATTTGGTTAATTAACTCTTATATATGTATATATATTTGGTGCACAAAGACGGACAACGTTCCCGACATTTTTTTTTGTCGGTAGTTTGAAATTTCAGAAAACATTCTTCGATCACATTTTTCATTTTTCTACGTACTATTCAATTTGGTAAACATATTTTGAAAACTATTTTTCCATCATTAATTAAAATGAGTTTGTTTGTTAATAAAAATCCTTTTATTAACTACATAAATTTTATATATACATACATACATACATATATATATATATATATTCCTAGCTAAATTGACCAAACCTTGGGTCGTTACATTCTACTCTCCTTAAAAGAATTTCGTCATTGAAATCACTAACAAGAGTTAACACAAAAGGAATCATATATTCATACCATAAAATTCATATAAAAGGTATACAAGCATCCAAAACGCAATACATCCATGACATGTACACAACAACTATCCCAACATCCATCCAGGATAAGCTTCCTTTACGCGATCCACACTTTCCCAAGTGCAGTCGCTGGGATCATCGCCCCACTCAGTCTTAACCATTTGCATCACCTTATTGCGCAATTTCTTCTCATCTTGATCCATAATACTGACTGGATGCCTAAATATCGTCAGGTTCGGTTCTATTTCCAAGTCATCCTGAACTGACGTTTCCACCACTAAAGATGGATCATGCATGCTTTTCCTCAAATGGGACACATGGAACACATTGTGAACTCCTGACAACTTTTCGGGTAACTCAACTCTATAAGCGAGTGGTCCAATCCTTTCCATGATCTTGAATGGTCCAATGTATCTCGGTTCCAGCTTGACAGCTTTTCCAAATCGAACAACTCCTTTGATGAGAGTTATCTTTGCATACATAACATCACCGGCTACGAATTCCAAATTGTGACGCCCCACCTCTATACCCACGCTAGCCAAGAACACTATGGTGTAGTGCTGTCAACTAGCACGGAGAATAAGGCTGTTGAGGAGAAACCATCCATGTGATTGCTTATCACACGGTGGCTATAAATAATCTTCGGAAACAAACATAGAAATAAGCATAACACAAATCAGTCACAGACATCCATATCACAAAGGCGGAAGAAGATATGAATATATAACTAACACATGAAAGTGTACATCAGAGTAGTGGTCAAAAAGATCCACAATAATACAAAAGAATAGCAACACGTGCTATACAAAAGAAGACAACTATGAGTCTATATCTCAAGTGTATACAACAAAAACTGCTAATCTAAATAGTTAGCCATAAGTCAGAGTAGCAAATCCCAGGAAGAAGTCAAGCAGAAGCACCTGTAACATCTCGGTCTGACCCGAGTATTATTTAAGAAAATAATAAACGGATCAGTCTAGCTATAAATATCAGATGGCATGGTATAAAATAAAAGATATGGCATAAACATAAAATATCCATACTAACATACTACTATAAGTATGCAAATGATGATCAACAGAAGATCAATCAATAAGAGATAAATCGATATCACAAGAATCTTCTCAAAGATCCAAAGAGGGCATCATACCCTAAACTTGTACTCATAACAAGTCAATGACATAAATTCCAGAAATCAACACAAGAAATCCAGAAATCACAGAAAAAGGGAAAGAGGCCTATCACATGACGGTCCGAAGACCATGGGGAGCTACCCCATATGGGTGAGTCGGAATCACCCAGATGAGGTCTAGGCTAACCAAAAAGGCAAAAAGGTATGTGTGAGTGGAATCACACAAATGGTGTCTAGCCTAACCTCGCAACAAAAAGGTATGTGTGAGTGGAATCACACAAATGGTGTCTAGACTAACCTTGCGGACAAAGAGATATGCGCGAGTCGGAATCACACCAACAAGGTCTAGTCTAACCTTACAAACAAAGAGACATCGCACAATTGCTAGTCTAAATCATAAAATGATCGTCATGATCAACGAGAAGTGTCAATTACACTAAGCTAGTAAATATAAAAGTTTATCTTCTTGTCCCATAACCACTTGCTTAACTTAAATATTTACGAACAAAGTGTAAATCTTCACTAGAAAATTGTCACAAGAGGTTCAATCGAACAAGTCCAAGAATTAACCGACGAAGTGAACGCAAGCGTTTCATACCACTTGTTTTACTAAGCCGTTTAATTAGATTTCTCATCCGAGTGAGGTAAAGGTTTGTATATACTAGTAGATTGGAAAACGGTTTAAGAAAAGAGCTTTGTTATTGAAAATAGAGTTGAAATCATTTTGTTGAAAGAGTTTTGATATTTACTACTAGTATTGAAACCTTCATATTTCTAAAGTTGTTATCCCGCCTTTTTAGCAAGGCCGTGATACTATAAAATCGACCGAGAAGCCAAAGATAGTTTGTCTCGAAGAATGGTCAACTCAGCATCTCAACAAAGCAAGTTCTGTTGAATGTTTTTCAGATAAGATCCCTTACGGAGGGGGGGTCCAAGGGGATGGCAACACCCCAAGGTGGGGGTGCAGGGGCAAAGCCCCCGCTACGGGGTTCCACTTGCCCGGTCAGGTCGCGGGGGTCTAGGGGGCATCGCCCCCGGCGGGGTGCGTTCCAGCGCCCCGTCCGAAATGGTACGACCTAGTGAAGACCTAAGGGGAAGATAGGATCGAGCGACCTACGAGTATAAGGGGTCGAGCGACCTAGAGGTGTTCACGACCTAACGACCTAAACAAGGTCGAGCGAGTTAAGGTGATGCACGACCTAACATGTCTCGCGAGTTAACAAAGGCAAGGCTGAGCGAGCTAGGGTGATTCGCGACCTAACGGGTTAACGGTCTAACGAACCAAGGAAACAAGGTCCAACGACCTAAGGAAGATAGGGGTCATGCGACCTAAAGGCTTGCGACCTAACGGTGTTCGCGAGTTAAGCAAGGCAAACGACCTAGTGGTTGCCGACCTAAGAGGGAATAAGGTCCAACGACCTAAGGGTTCACGCGACCTAGTGGAACACGCGACCTAAAGGGTAAACGACCAAAGGTCTTACGACCTAACTCATTCGAGCGACCTAATGGTTTAAAGGCCTAACCCATGTGAACAACTTAAGGTCATACGACCTAAAGGGGAACGACCTAAGGTCACGCGACCTAACGAGGTAGGCAAGGCCGAGCGACCTAAAGGAGCACGACCTAAAGGCGAGCGACCTACGACTTACGACCTTGCGACCTAACTCCGAGGTGAATTTTCCACCAGAACGACCTAATTCCGAGGCAGTGTGACCTAACTGCAGTTTTTCGCCAAAAACACTAAAAATTAGAGTTTTTCGCCAATCCAATCCAAACCAAATGCAAATGTACATGCTAAAGTGATGGGGAATCATTCCCAACAGTCCAATATAGTTATAGACTAGAATTGTGAGATAAAAATTTCACCTTTGCACAAATTCAATGAAGACGAAGCTTGAAGTCAATAGAGAAGCAACTACAAGCTTGAATCCAATGTCTTTACTTTGATTTTGGAGTTGGATGTTTAATTTGCTAATGAACTTGGGCTTGGAATTTTAATTTCCCTTTCCACTCACCATTAATGCTAAAAGTAGAGTTAGGTAGGAATTTATGAAGAGATGAGGAGAAGGGGTTGGAACTTAGGTTTAATAGGCTAAACCAACCCAAAGTCCAAAGCGGGAAAAGTTAGTGAAATTCCACTAACCCCAAACATATCAAAGTTTATACTTAAAAAGATTGTAAACGGCATTTCGAACTCAATGGAAGTGGTCTCGGATCCTAATTTGACCGTTTGCAAAAAGTAGCTTTTTGGACCAATATTCAATTAACGACAAAATATTTAAATAAAATATTTAAATATAAAATCGATAAATATGCGGGTTGTTACAGACTCCCCTCCTTAAAGAAATTGCGTCCTCGCAATATAAAAGATGGAAATAAAAAGTAACAACCATAAAAGCATATTAACACAAAAGAAATTTGAAATAGGAAATTCACCTCAAAGAGCAGGAGTAAGCAAGTCCGGATGCGTTCGCTCGATGAATTCTCTGGATTCCCAAGAGCAATCCTTAGGATTTGAGGACCATTGAACCTTCACAAGCGGAACATCTTTATTTCGAAGTCGTTTGACCTCCGAATCAATAATTCGAATAGGATGCTGCTCGTAAGTTAAATTTGGCGAAACTTCAATTTCTTCCACAATACCAGGCTCAAGAATAGAATTGGAATCTCGAAGGCATTTCCGTAATTGAGAAACGTGAAACACGTCAAGCATGGCAGAAAACTGAGCCGGTAATGAAAGGCGATAAGCCATGGAACCAATACGTTCAGTGATAGGAAATGACCCAATATATCGAGGCGCTAACTTTCCCGACCTTTGAAACATACAACACCTTTCATAGGTGAAACACGAATAAAAACAAGATCTCCAACAGAAAATTCTAATTTCCTTCTTCGATTATCGGCATAGGATTTTTGTCTACTCTGGGCTTCTTTCATCCCATGTCGAATAAGTTCAATCTTTTCTGTGGAATCACGAATAAAGTCTGGACCTAAAACCAGCCTCTCACCGGCCTCAAGCCAACAAGAAGGAGATCGGCATGGCCTTCCGTAGAGTGCCTCGAAAGGTGCCATACCAATACTAGATTGGAAGTTATTATTATAGGAAAATTCGACAAGTGAAATATGATCTTCCCAACTTCCACCAAAATCAAGCACACAAGCTTGAAGAAGATCTTCAAGAGCTTGATTCACACGCTCGGTTTGTCCATCGGACTAGGGCTGATAAGCAGTGCTAAAATTAAGCTTCGTTCCTAAAGCTTTTTGAAGACTCTTCCAAAATCCACTAGTATACAATGGATCTCGATCGCTAACAATAGAAGTAGGAACTCCATGCAATTTAACAATTTCTTTGATAAAGAGTTTGGCTAAAAGAGGAACGGTTCGGTTAGATCGAATGGGAATAAAATGGGCGGATTTAGTAAGTCTATCAACGATCACCCATAAGCTATCATGACCCGAACGAGAACGGGGAAGGCCATCTATAAAATCCATGGAAATTTGGTCCCACTTCCAAATTGGAATTTCTAAAGGTTGCAATAACCCACCAGGCCTTTGATGTTCGGCCTTGACAAGTTGGCAAGTCATGCAACACTTAACAAAGTTAGCAATATCAGATTTCATTCCCTCCCTTCATATCAGCGTACATTTTACTACTACCGGGATGAATGGTAAATTTAGAACGATGGGAATCTTCTAAAATATCTTTACGAAGATCACCAATATTTGGTACGATAAGTCTACCAAATTTTCGAATGCCGCCACGAGAATCAATATCAAAGTCTTTCAAACCTTCAATATCAATTTTATCCTTAACATTTTGGCCAAGAAGAGCCAATTCAGGATCTAGCCCTTGAGCTTCAAGAATGCGGTCTAAAAGAGAAGGATGAGCCTCAGGGCTACATAAAACAAGTGATGAGCATAAATCGGATACGCGCTCTCGAATCTCACAAGTGGATATAATCTCGAGATCGTTCCATTCGGATATCATCATAGAACAACTGCTTGTTGTTTACGGCTTAGAGCATCGGCGACACGATTACCCTTACCGGGGGTATAAAGAATATCAAGATCATAAGGTGCAAGGAACTCAAGCCAACGCTGTTGATGCAAATTAAGTTCCTTTTGAGAAAAATAAATATTTCAAAGACTTATGATCCGTGTAAAGAATAAATTCCTCTCCCAATAGATAATGACGCCAAATTCGAAGGGCGAAAACAATAGCCGCGAGTTCTAAATCATGTGTGGCATATCTAGTCTCGGCCGGCTTTAATTGCCTAGAAGCATAAGCAATAACACGTTCTTTTCGCATAAGAACGGCACTCAAACCAACGTGACTAGCATCAGTTTAAACAACAAAATCTTGATTCCCCTCGGGAATAACAAGAATAGGAGCATCGGAAAGGGGTTCTTTCAATTTCTGAAAAGAGGCTTCACATTTGTCCGACCAAATGTATTTAACTCCCTTCTTAGTCAAGCTAGTAAGAGGCACATCAATCTTAGAAAAGTCTTTAATGAAACGACGGTAATAACCCGCCAATCCGAGAAAACTACGAATCTCTATCACACTCTCTGGTCTCTTCCAATCTTGAATCGCTTCAATCTTTGAAGGATCCATGGAAATTCCGGATTCGGAAATAATATGACCGAGAAACTTCACACGAGATTGCCAAAAGTGGCATTTAGAAAATTTCGCCTTTAATTGATTACTCCTAAGAGTTTCCAATACAATTCGAAGGTGCTTTTCATGCTCCTCCTCGGTTTTAGAATACACAAGGATATCATCAATGAAGATGAGAACAAACCGATCGAGGAAAGCCTTGAAAACTTGATTCATGAGGTCAACGAAGTAAGCCGAAGCATTCGTTAAACCAAATGGAATAACAAGCCATTCATAAGATCCATAACGAGTACGGAACGATGTCAAAGGAATACTATCCTCAGCAATACGAAGCTGATGAAAACCGGTAGCCAAGTCCAACTATGAAAAGACCCTAGCTCCGCTAAGCTGATCAAACAGATCGTCAATCCGAGGTAAAGGATATTTATTTTTAATAGTAAGATCATTAAGCTTGCGATAGTCAACGCAAAGCCTAAGCGTACCGTCGGATTTCTTCACGAAAATAGCCGAAGCTCCCCAAGGCGAGGAGCTAGAGCGAATAAATTGCTTCGTCTCCAATTCAGATAATTGTTTGTGCATCTCCTCATTTTCCTTATTAGACATGCGATAAGGAGGACGAGTAATAGGTTGAGCTTCAGGGGTAAGATTAATTCTGAACTCAATTGCTCGTTTAGGTGGTAAACCTAAAACGGGCTCAAATATGTCGAAAAATTCACAAACGGCGTGAATTCGAGAAAAAACATCTTCCTCATTATCATCATCATTATCATGAGGATTTAAAGAATATAAAGATGTAGTCAACGCAGAATTCGAATCTTTAAGAATAATAGAAATCTGATTTACAGATTGCGGATGTCGGAGATAAATAGTCCGCTCCGGACATAGGATATGAGCTTCATAATGATTAAGCCAATCCCTTCCCAAAATCATTCCAAAGCCTAGGTAACGCATAACATGCAAATCGGTTAGGAATGGAAAATCACATAAAATAATCTCCACATTTTTACAAAGAAAACTAAGAGTTGCGGATCCACCAACAGGATTCGCAATTCTCAAGGAAGTCATCAAAGCATCAACATTTAAAGAGAAAGTGTCGACAAGTTCCTTTGATATAAAAGAATGGGATGCACCCGTATCAAAGAGAACTCTAATAGGTTGATCATGAAATAAAATAATACCATCAAGAATGGAATGAGAAATCCCTTGGCCACGAGATGTGTTGCCAGGGGCTTGAGCCACGTTTAACTTTCCCTCCTTCTTGCCTTCACGTTTGAGGCATTGATGTATGTAATGATCCGGGCTCTTACAATAGCGACAAGATTTGGGCTTAGAGCACTTATTCGCAAAATGATCCCCAAATCCACAGTTGAAGCATCTCACACCACTAGGAGAAGGAGACTTTGCCGCAGGGGTTGCATGCTTACCCTTTTTGTTGGGATAAGGGCCTTTGAATTTACTGGGCCTCTTTTTGTTGTTAAAGTTGGGTTTGGAAGCTACTGCTTCAACATCACTTTCTTTATCAGCCTCTTCCAAACGAAGAGCGATATCTATAAGTTGGTCGAAAGGAACTTCTAACTTTAGAAGTAATGCCTTCTTGAGGCTTTTGTTTAAGCCATAAACGAACCTCTGGTTCTTCTTCAATGGGGTGTTGATGTATTCAACCCCATATTTGGAAAGCGACTCAAAGGCTGCGACATAATCAGTCACAGAGGACTCACCTTGAACAAGGTCTATAAAGCGTCGAGCCAGAGTTACCTTCTCTGCTTCTGGTACAAATTTTAACTCGAAGCATGTCCGGAATCGCTCCCAGGTAAGGTCCGCTTCGTTGACTTCAGAAATAAGAAGTTCATACCAGTCCAAGCTCTCTCTTGGAGCATACTGGAAGCCACCTGAACACGGTGAAGATCGACGAGATTCATGCGAATGAAGATTCGATCGCAGGTCCTCAACCAAGCCTGGACCTCAATGATAGTTTCAGAACCTTTAAATGGCTTCCCACGCTGGTTGGTGTAATCATAGCACAAACGTGCAAACCCAGATTTAGGGTGAGTAGGTTCCAGATTAGAACCAGCTGCTTGAGCATTCGTGACAAGGTCAAGAAGTTGCTGGGTAGTCATAAAAACTCCATCTTGGGGTGGAGCACTAAATGGTCCAGCTCTGGGACGACCAGGTCTAACCATTTCTCTTCCTTAAGAAAGAAAGAAGAGAAAGAAGAAGATTATTCACTAACGAATATCAAGCAATCTTGCTAGATAAAATAAGGAATCATAAAGGATATAGGATGAATCAGTATGACGACTCGAATTAATCCTAAGACATAACTCCTAAGGTGGACTTAGGACGATGATCCTTGTTAAGTTATTCTACATTGTTCCGAAGTTTGGCTCCGATACCAAGCTGTGACGCCCCACCTCTATACGAACGCTAGCCAAGAACACTATGGTGTAGTGCTGTCAACTAGCGCGGAGAATAAGGCTGTTGAGGAGCGACCATCCATGTGATTGCTTATCACACGGTGGCTATAAATAATCTTCGAAAACAAACATAGAAATAAGCATAACACAAATCAGTCACAGACATCCATATCACAAAGGCGGAAGAAGATATGAATATATAACTAACACATGAAAGTGTACATCAGAGTAGTGGTCAAAAAGATCTACAATAATACAAAAGAATAGCAACACGTGTTATACAAAAGAATACAACTATGAGTCTATATCTCAAGTGCATACAACAAAAACTGCTAATCTAAATAGTTAGCCAAAAGTCAGAGTAGCAAATCCCGGGAAGAAGTCAAGCAGAAGCACCTGTAACATCTCGGTCCGACCCGAGTATTATTTAAGAAAATAATAAACGGATCAGTCTAGCTATAAATATCAGATGACATGGTATAAAATAAAAGATATGGCATAAACATAAAATATCCATTCTGACACACTACTATAAGTATGCAAATGATGATCAACAGAAGATCAATCAATAAGAGATAAATCGATATCACAAGAATCTTCTCAAAGATCCAAAGAGGGCATCATACCCTAAACTTGTACTCATAACAAGTCAATGACATAAATTCCAGAAATCAACATAAGAAATCCAAAAATCATAGAAAAAGGGAAAGAGGCCTATCACATGACGGTCCGAAGACCATGGGGAGCTACCCCATATGGGTGAGTCGGAATCACCCAGATGAGGTCTAGGCTAACCAAAAAGGCAAAAAGGTATGTGTGAGTGGAATCACACAAATGGTGTCTAGCCTAACCTCGCAACAAAAAGGTATGTGTGAGTGGAATCACACAAATGGTGTCTAGACTAACCTTGCGGACAAAGAGATATGTATGAGTCGAAATCACACCAACGAGGTCTAGTCTAACCTTGCAAACAAAGAGACATCGCACAATTGCTAGTCTAAATCATAAAATGATCGTCATGATCAACGAGAAGTGTCAATTACACTAAGCTAGTAAATATAAAAGTTTATCTTCGTGTCCCATAACCACTTGCTTAACTTAAATATTTACGAACAAAGTGTAAATCTTCACTAGAAAATTGTCACAAGAGGTTCAATCGAACAAGTCCAAGAATTAACCGACGAAGTGAACGCAAGCGTTTCATACCACTTGTTTTACTAAGCCGTTTAATTAGATTTCTCATCCGAGTGAGGTAAAGGTTTGTATATACTAGTAGATTGGAAAACGGTTTAAGAAAAGAGCTTTGTTATTGAAAATAGAGTTGAAATCATTTTGTTGAAAGAGTTTTGATATTTACTACTAGTATTGAAACCTTCATATTTCTAAAGTTGTTATCCCGCCTTTTTAGCAATGCCGTGATACCATAAAATCGACGGAGAAGCCAAAGATAGTTTGTCTCGAAGAATGGTCAACTCAGCATCTCAACAAAGCAAGTTCTGTTGAATGTTTTTCAGATAAGATCCCCTACGGAGGGGGGGGTCCAGGGGGGTGGCAACCCCCCAAGGTGGGGGTGCGGGGGCAAAGCCCCCGCTACGGGGTTCGACCTGCCCGGTCAGGTCACGGGGGTCCAGGGGGCAGGGCCCCCGGCGGGGTGCGGTGCAGCGCCCCATCCGAAACGGCACGACCTAGTGAAGACCTAAGGGGAAGATAGGATCGAGCGACCTACAAGTATAAGGGGTCGAGCGACCTAGAGGTGTTCGTGACCTAACGACCTAAACAAGGTCGAGCGAGTTAAGGTGATGCGCGACCTAACATGTCTCGCGACTTAACAAAGGCAAGGCCTAGCGAGATAGGGTGATGCGCGACCTAAAGGGTTAATGGTCTAATGACCCAAGGAAACAAGGTCCAACGACCTAAGGAAGATAGGAGTCATGCGACCTAAAGGCTTGCGACCTAACGGTGTTCGCGAGTTAAGCAAGGCAAACGACCTAGTGGTTGCCGACCTAAGAGGGAATAAGGTCCAACGATCTAAGGGTTCACGCGACCTAGTGGAACACGCGACCTAAAGGGTAAATGATCTAAGGCCAACGACCTAACTCATTCGAGCGACCTAATGGTTTAAAGGCCTAATCCATGTGAACAACTTAAGGTCATACGACCTAAAGTGGAACGACCTAAGGTCACGCGACCTAACGAGGTAGGCAAGGCTGAGCGACCTAAAGACGAAAGACCTACGACTTACGACCTTGCGACCTAACTCCGAGGCGAATTTTCCACCAGAACGACCTAATTCTGAGGCAGTGCGACCTAACTGCAGTTTTTCGCCAAAAACACTAAAAATTGGAGTTTTTCGCCAATCCAATCCAAACCAAATGCAAATGTACATGCTAAAGTGATGGGGAACCATTCCCAACAGTCCAATATAGTTATAGACTAGAATTGTGAGATAAAAATCTCACCTTTGCACAAATTCAATGCAGAAGAAGCTTGAAGCCAATAGAGAAGCAACTACAAGCTTGAATCTAATGTCTTTACTTTGATTTTGGAGTTGGATGTTGAATTTGCTAATGAACTTGGGCTTGGAATTTTAATTTCCCTTTCCACTCACCATTAATGCTAAAACATAGGTAGGTAGGAATTTATGAAGAGATAAGGAGAAGGGGTTGGAACTTAGGTTTAAAAGGCTAAACCAACCCAAAGTCCAAAGCGGAAAAAGTTAGTGAAATTCCACTAACCCCAAACATATCAAAGTTTATACTTAAAAAGATTGTAAACGGCATTTCGAACTCAATGGAAGTGGTTTCGGGTCCTAATTTGACCGTTTGCAAAAGGAAGCTTTTCGGACCAATATCGGATTAACGACAAAATATTTAAATATAAAATCGATAAATATGCGGGTTGTTACACAAATCCTTCCTTCTCTTGTCAGAATAACTCTTTTGGCGATCCTGAGCTTCCTTCATCCTTCTTCTAACCATTTCAAATTTCTCCATCACCTCTCAAATCATATGTAGACCATGCACTAAACAATCTCCAGATTCCACCCAACACATAGGCGATTTGCATGGTCTCCCGCACATAGCTTCATAAGGCGCCATTCCAATGCTAGATTGATAACTATTGTTAAAAGAGAACTCAATCAAGTGAATATGATCTTACCATGATCCTTTGAAATCAAGAATATAGGCTCTCGGCATATCTTCCAAAATGCAATTAACTCTTTTAGTTTGGTCGTCGGTTTGAGGATGGTAGGTAGCACCTAGACTTAACTTCGTACCCAAAGATGTTTGTAGGGCTCCTCAGAATTGGCTCGTGAAGATAGGATCTCAATCACTTACTATGCTTATTGAAACTCCATGTAGATGAACAATTTCCCTCATATAAATTTCTACCAATGAAGCTGCCATTCTAGTTGGCTTAACAAGAATAAAATGTGCACTCTTTGTTTACCGGTACACAATGACCCACACTCCTTCGTTTCCTTTCCTGGTTTTGGGTTAACCATCTATAAAATCCATTGATATCATCTCCATTTCCACTTAGAGATCTCCGAAGGCTGAAGTAATCCGACCGTTTTCTGATGATCTCCCTTAATTTGTTGGTAACTCGCACATCTGCTCACAAAGGTGGAGATATCCTTCCTCATTCTTGGCCACCAAAAGACTTTCCTCATGTCCTTATACATCTTACGAACTCTAAGGTGAATATTCAATCTAGATTTGTGACAGTCTGATAACACTTCCTGTCTCAGTCCATCTATATCCAGAATGCACAATCTTTCCTTGATTCTTAAAACATCTATGTGATCCATGTCAAAATATGTACATCGACCTTCTTTGACTCCTCGAATTAACTTCTCCATAGCAATATCCTTCCTTTGGTTCTCCGTTATCCTTAACTGAAGAGTTGGGGTAACTTCCAAAAGAGAAAAGACCGCATTCCTGCTTAAGGCATCCGCGACTACATTAGCTTTTCCCACCATATAAAAATGCCCAAGTCGTATGCCACCAAGAACTCTAACCATCTTTGCTGTCTGAGATCCAGGTCATTTTGGGTGAAAAGATACTTCAGGGACTTATGATCAGTATAGAGCTTGAACTTTTCACCTAATTGAAGAAGAAGAAAATCCTACTTGCTAGAATATTTAATGAAAAAAGAAAGAAAGAGATCAAGAAGAAAGAAAAGAATATTACCCAACATATAATGCCTTTATATTTTTAATGCGAAGACCACAACTAATAACTCTAAGTCATTCGTAGCATAGTTCTTTTCATGTGGCTTTAACTGCCTGCTAGTATATGCAATCACTCTTCCATTCTGCATCAGAACAGCTCCCAATCCAACTCCACATGCATCGATAAACACCATGAACCCACTATTCCCATCAGGGACAACATGAACTGGCGCACTAGTCAGTCTCTTCTTCAGTTCTCCAAATGCTTCCTCGCATTTTGGAGTCCATTCAAACTTTTTGCTTTTCTTAGTCAACTTAGTCAAATGTGAGGAGATTTTAGAATAATCCTGAATGAACCTTCTATAATAACCGACCAATCCTAAGAAACTGCAAAGATCGATAGGAGTCTGAGGTCGCTTCCATTTCTATACTGCTTCCACATTTATCTGGTCCACTGAGATACCATCTACCGATACAATATCCCTAAAAATCTTACCTCCGATTGCCAAAAATGTCATTTGGAAAACTTTTCTTTCAAAACATGCCTCCTTAGGGTTTCTAAAATTACTTCCAAGTGATATCCATATTTTTCTTCCGATTTGGAGTAAATTAAAATGCCATCAAAAAAAACCAGCACGATCTTATTAGAACCTCTCGGAAAACACGATTCATAAGTTCATGAAATATGTGGGTGCATTGGTTAGCCCAAAAGGCAAACTAACCATTCAAAGAAAAAGTCTGGGACCCTAAAGGCAGTTAAGGGTATACTATCCTCAGCAACCCTTTAAGTGGTGAAATCTGATAGCTAGATCTATTTGGAAAAATACTGTAGCTCCATGAAGTTAGTCAAATAAGTCATCGACATGAAGCAAGCAATATTTATTTCTAATAGTCAACTTATTCAACTCTCTAAGGTCCATACAAAATTTTAAAGATCCATCTGACTTAGCGACAAAGACTACTGCTGATCCCCTGCTCGACTAACTAGGTCTAATTAATCTCCTCTCAAACAAGTCTTTGGTTTGCTTTACTAACTCCCCCTTTCCCTCGGAGTCATTCTTCTCATAGGTTGAACTATGGGTCTTGCACCAGGAACTAGATCGATGTGGAATTCTACCTCCCTATGTGGGGGTAAATTCCTAACTTCTTCAAACACATTGGGAAAGTTTTTAAAAACCTCTATGGATCCTAACCCTTCTTGAGATGCTTCCACGGTATACAAGAAACTACACATATGAATACCAGGGTTCTTCCAAGGTACTTTAGCAATATTTACCAATTTGGTTACTAATGTTACCGTTCTTTCTCTATAGCCTAAGATAGCCCCATATATTGATAACTAGTCCATACCGAGAATGAGGTCAAATCCCTTAAAATCTAAGATATATAGATCATAAGTAAAATGATGGGAAAGATAAGAAATTGGCATGTCTTCACACACTAGGTTCAAATGGGTTACACCTCCTACATGATTAGATATACAAACAGGGTTTTCTACAATATTTGGGATAAAATGAAATTTTTTTTACGGCTTTGAATGAGATAAAACTGTAAGAGGCACTAGTATCAAACAAAAGTAAAACAAAAATACCATTAATTAATAGGATACCTTTAAGAATCCATTTCCCTTCACATCTCCTAAGGTTGATGGCTCGTCCTTAACCGCATAACTTTAGCCTGCTGCACCTTCTTTATGAGTGGGCAGTCCTTTATCACATGTCAAGGATGGTGACGGTTGAAGAATAAAGTCTTCTAGACCATTGGAGAGATAGGTCCTGCTAGCTGCTTGGAAGTTACAGAGTCTTTATAGAATTTGGCAGTATGACCCTTCTACTTATAGAGATAACAAGTGGTATCCTTAAACTTGTTACCCTCATTCCCTCTTGGATTTCCTTTTGCTTTACCCCGCTTACTCTAATTTGGGTTGAACTTCCTTTTGTTTGAATTGTTGCTGCAAGCATTATCATTTGTTGCTGTTGGGATACGCTTCTTCTTGTCCAAGACTTCATACCTTAATGCCATGTCTATCAATTCCACAACTGAACCCTTAACATGGGTAGTCATGCTCTCATGGAAATTCTCCCCCATTCCCAAAACTAACATCTCATTTTTCTTCAGCAGGGTATTTATCATTTCCGGTCCAAAACAAGATAGCTCGTTGAACTTCGTCTTATATTCTACCACAGATGAATCTCCTGCTTCAAGTGTAAAAAAAATTTGTACATCCGAGTCTTACCAGCTGCAGACAAGAACTGATCTTCAAATGCTTTCTTAAAGTGAGCCCAAGTAAACTCTTCTTCTAGAACATTGGCTATGAGTGAGTCCCACCAAGTTGCGGCTCCTTCTTGCAATTGCCATGGTACTAGAAATCTCTTTTGCTCATCTGATAGATCCAGACCTTTGAAAATCTTTTCACAATTGCGCAACCAAGCTTGAACTTCCATAATAGACTCAGCTCCTATAAACGGCTTCCCCCAGATTTGTGTAATCCTCACATAAAGTTGCAAAATTCATCCTTGGCTGCCCTGGTGTTGGCTCTTCGACAGTTCCAACCCTTTTAGTCTGAGTCCAACCCTTGGTGGTCTTGGTGCTGTTAATTCCTCTACCTTTTTTGCCTCTAGTGCTCATTTCTTACTACTTAGGGATTGCAGGATACTTAGAATACCTTGACGAGATAAATTCCAAAAAGGAGAGTACTAATCAAGCTATAAAAGCCAGTCTACCTATCAGGGATATATACATATTTATATATACATGTAAAATTACAAATACACTCTCACGGAGTTGACCATAACCCAAAGATAACTAGGGGTTTGCTTAACTAATGCTCTGATACCAAATGTAACAAATCATCTTTCTTGCATTCGAAAGACGAGTCATTATGGGTTAAAGAGATGAGAAAGATAAGAAGAAGACTAATCAATCACGAAATCTTATCATGCATGGAACAACATATAATAGAAAATGTAGTATATTACATAGTCATAGCCAAAATATTACATCAGAGTTCAATAATACAAGTTTTAAAACTAGGACAATTTACAATTGCTTATCCAAAAAATACTTAGACCATACATACATACACAGTAGAATAATTTATATCGATAATAGCAATCCATAAAGCCACCTACTCCATCTCCTCTAACATGCTTTCGAGATGAACCTAGATCACTTGAATACTCATAAAAATTGAGTACCCAAGAGTATAGGGAAAATAAAAATAAACTCTAGGTCGGACATGGTTCTGGTGTGAGTAAACTCAAATAACAATATTTTTATTTGAAAATTCCTTTAAAAAATATATCGTAAGACCATGCCGCACCTAGACACGGATAGATTTTTACCTAACGATAACCAAAAATACTTTCTCTTTAAATCATGTGATACTATGATAATGCCTAAAGGTTTAAATAATATAGAGCATAGCTGAAATGCTTGCGTCTCACATTCTAATATATAACTAAAACCGTAAAGGCACGTATTGGAGATTGGATACCATACAATGACAAGGCTAGTGGGGTATAGCCTGCCACAATAAACCTCTAGATTAGCATACCAAGATCATACCAAATGATCCCTGCAACCACAGGACTGACATATCCCTTGTTGGATAGTACCAAATATGATCACCCCTTTTGTTGGGATCAGCAACCATTTAGGCCTATAGTATATCTAAGTAGGGACTCGTTCTAGATGGAAAAGATCATACCCTAATGGATGTGCCCCACATGGCCCTGCTGTATTTTCCCTATTTTAGTCATTCTCGGTTGATGAGGCATGAGGCTACGTCATTACCTTTCACATATCGCACTTCTCTCTTAGAATGCTAACATTACCTTTTCGATGTTGACACAATGTTAGCATTCATCCATATAAGTCGTTCAGGAGATGAATGAACCGAAGGCACCACTTCTACTATATCCATTTTGGAATATCCTCAAGATTAGTGGCAAGATAGCCCTTGCACTTCAAGTCTTGAATCTTGATCATGACTTTGATAGATCCAATTCGAACGCTTTAAGTTGGTTCGAAGTGGTTTTCGGATAACTATTTGTTATCCGATCCCAGTCTCTTCAGACCAACATTTGATAATTTTAAATGGTCAAGTTATTTGACAGTGAACAACTTCACTATCGGGTGCAAGATTTACATATGGACATACACTCCATATACTTAAGTTATCATCACCGCTTATCGAAATTAACCTCCTTGTATTTATCACATTACTGATATTCAGCATTTGTGCTAAAAACACTAGTCAACTTACTTTCCATAAAACATGTAAACGTTTTATAATCACTACTTTAATTCATTTGGCTACGTAATGGTCTAAATGATGAGATCCTTTGATTTAAAATCACTTAACTTTAAAAGAAGATTGATTTAAGACATAACCAATTAATTTTAAAAATAGTTTTGAAAAGATTAAAGTATATTTAATTGGCTTAAAAACTAATTATATTTTAATTATATCAAGATTAATCCATAATTAAACTTTAATCAACTTAATGGACTTAGTTAAGTCCTAATTAACTTCTTAATGCACCTTAGTTAAGGTTAAACAATTCATTATTTATTAAACCATAATTAATTAAAAGTCAATTAAATAATCACTTATTAAATAATAATTAATTAACTAATTAACTTAATTAAATAATAATTAATCGTTAAATTACTTCTTAACTTCATTAATCACTAAAACTTTATTAATCACTAATTAGTCATTAAACTTCTTTAAGTGTCAATTAATCCTTAATTACTTATTTAATTATTAATTAAGTACTAATTACTTTTAATTAATTTATTAAATAATAAAATATTAACTCAACTTATTCTCTTTTCTATTATTAATTAAGTTTGAAAAACTTTTGCAAAACCATTTCACAAGAAAACATTTTAACACGAAAATCGAAAATTTTGCCGAACTGCGTCTATAGCAATTATCGCTATGAGTGCAGTTCGCTGAAACACACTTTAAGCAAAAAAATTGCTTGATTCTTTCCTATTTCATGTTTTGAAACGTAAATTTTAAAGTTTTTTAGACATAGAAACAAAGATAGAAACTTTAAAACAATTTTCAAACTTTTAAACAAGAAAACATAGTTTTTTATTTTCAATTTCGAATCGAATCCCACGTCCGTCGCAACGCATAATGTTGTTAACTTTGACTCAACACAACATACTTTGGTTCTTGGATCACAACCATACATCCATACTACCATACTTTTTAAGATCATAATGAAATGCATATAAAAATATATGTTTACATGTTTACCAACTTGACAATACTGCACTCAAATCTCAAATTCAACACCAACATCCATCAAATTAACATCAACCAACATAATAACCATTCAATCTATACATCATATCATCATCATAATAACACCACATAGTAAAGTCAAAAAAAACTTTTCAAAATAAAGTAGTTTACTCACCGAAACTCCACAAATACAAAGCGAACTTCGACTAGACTTTGGAAATAACACACAAGCTTTGAAGAGTGAAGATTTTTTCAAAGTTTTGAGATTCAAATGGCTCGGCCTGATGGTGTGGGGATCGGCCTAGTGGTTAGGGTAGGTGTGGGCTTGGTTTCTTGAAGAATAAAGTGAAGAAATGAATATAAGAAAGTTTAAACTAGATTCAGAAGAGATTTAAAGTGAAAAGTTAGGATTTTTAAATACATAGAAAGGATGTGGAAGCCATGGAGATATATAGAGAGGAAGTTTTAGAAAATTAAGGAGGTAATGTAAATAAAAATGTGTGTATATGGATGTGCATTTATAGATGAAGGAAAGTGGGGAAATTACCATTTTATCCTTAGTTTAAAATATCATCATCATTTCGACATGTCACATCACCACCTTCCTCCCCCTTATATGTCACATCTCCCTCCTCTCTAGTCACATCATCTAAGCCATGAAGGGTAATGATGATGTTACTTAAGGAAATGACACGAGATAATGATATGATTTAGTGTATATATAAATTATTATTTTAAAATCATGTCTTGTCACATCACTTGCTAAACATAGTTAACATAAGATAATATATTCTTAGTGTGTTATTATTGTTTAGTTAATTAATTCTTATATATGTATATATAGTGCACAACGATGAACGCCGTTCCCGACATCTTTCCGATGTCGAAATTTCGAAAAAACATTCTTCTGTCACATTTTTCATTTTTCTACGAACTATTTAATTTGGTAAACATATTTTGTAAACAATTTTTCCATCATTATTAATTAATTAAAATGAGTTCATTTATTAATAAAAATCCATTTATTGACTATATAAATTATATATATATATATATATATATATTTGCCCTGCTAAAGCGACCAAACCCTGGGTCGTTACACAGATTAAACAACCATTTTAACATCAGGTCAAGGCAATGTCATATATTTAAGAGGGTAATAGAAGTGAAGTTATACAATATAAAGTTATCATTTACTTTCAAAAGCAAGAGGGGTCCAACGTTTATAACTTTACTAATTTCACTTTAATTTTATAATTCAAACAATACACACACACACACACATATATATATATAATATACACTTAAAAGATAGTTAGATAACTCAATTAGATCCATGCCTAACCCAAGCACAAAGCTGCTAGAAATAAAGAACCACCTCCTTCCATTAACGCAATCCTAAAGGTTCAACCTTTAGCGTTTCCAAACCAAAGCCTCTTTCCTCCTTCTCCATACATATGGCCCATCCAAGATCCCCCTCTTCCCCTCACTCCTCCCACTCTTACTTGATAATCATGCTTTCCACAATGCCTTAGGCCGAAAGCCAAGGTCTAAAAGAGATTGGAAAAGATTAGGTTAACTTTTGAAAAAGTTAGGGAGTAATTAGTGGATTAGTTCTTAAGCACTTCCACCATTTTTAACCCACCTACTTCATCTCAAGCTTAGGAATATTTGTGATTATCTCCTAAGGGTATGTCACTCCTCCTTAGAAATGTAATGGGACAAGACAAAACAACCCAAAACCCTTGTGATAAATTTATACCACATAGCTTAAGTGTTGAGGAATTTCCTTATTTTCTCATTTTTACCTCATTATATTTTTCACACCTAACTAGATAAGCTTAGGAAGCTTCTTATGGTTTTAGTGCAAAATATTTTTATTTCACTAAATTGATTTCCTAAGCAAATAAGAGTGTGTAAAAAAATTGAACAAATTTTGGTGGTTAAAAAGCTATTTATCGATCATACGATTTTTGGCCACATTATCGATATTTTTTCAAAGTATTTATTTTTGTAAAAAAATTTTCAAAATAGGTTTACCATTATTAATTATTATTTAAAAGGAGGTTAAAATGCTTATTGTATCGTTTTAATAACATTTAATCCAAAATTCAAATATTTAAATAATTCAGATATTTAAATACGAAATGTCCAAAATTCTGGGTCGTTACGTATCAATACAATCAAATAACATAAATCAAATGGATGTGTGGCACGAAAATTACATGAACTGTGGTCTATACATTTCTATTCCCAAGTAGTCCAACTTTAGTGAGATCGAAAAAAAAGTTCAATATTTAAACTTTATGGAGTGTAAATAATTTTTTTACTTTATTCATGATAAAAAAAAATACTCAATATATCTGTACTCGAATTGTAGAACAATATGTCATATGATTATGTCAAATACAAATTCCACCAAAACCAAATATCCTTTCAAAAATGTTGCATCAATTTAGCAACATGCTCATTAAAGACCTTGGATGATAATCCATTTGTAAGCGGATCCGCCACAATGGAGTTTTTCACAATATGCTTTATGAATTTCAATATATTTTGCACTCTTCTCTTATTGGAAAATAATATGTTGTTTATTATCACAATATTACTTTAATAATCTTTTAATTTATTTTTTTAATATTCCATAGCAATTATTTTCCATCACTAGATTCCCTATAACAGAAAACAAACGTTATTTCCATAATAGAAGAGGCTATAAACATCTGTATGATAACTTTCCTTATATAGCACCACTGAAATAATAATAATAATAATAATACCTAAAGTGGATCTTTTACTCTTCGCATCCAAAAAATCCAGATCTAATGCTTTATGATCACCAACCAATCCGATCATTCATCTATGAACGTATAACCCTTTCTTCGTTCCTTAATGATATCTCATAACCATTTTGATCACTAACCAATGATCTACCTTCAATATTAGTAAAATATCTGCCAAATAATACACACAATACTCATATGTGTATATGCCTTAACATGCATTAGACTCCACACTGCAAATGCATAATAAATATTTTGCAATTCTTTAACTTCAAGGATGTTCTTGCATCCTTGTATAAGACAAAATTTATCTTTTATGGCAAAAAAGAATCAATTTATTCATAGTTTGCATGCCAAACAGCACTTTTTTGCCAACTTTTTAGTGTATGATAACAATAGCATATTGAATCCCTAATACAAAAGGTAATCCATAAGTGGGTTTCTTAAGTTGTTTCAACAATGTCTCCATTGAGAAACACGACTCTAATATCCTTTCGATATTGCTATAAATTATAATCTGTAACAGGTTCCAAAATAATTCTAAAGAGTTTTTGGGTAAAAATCAAAAACAATTTTCTATTTTTTTAGTATAGTCTTTTCTATAATAAGCCTTATGCATTTCCACATTACCCATTTAATTCCTTTTTGTTTTGAATAGTTATTCATAACCAATGACCTTTTTACCTTAAGGTAGGGGAAAAAATCTCAAACTTTATTGTCTATTATAAATTTCCACTATATACTCATACCTTAAATCCATAGTTCAAATTAATATCTTATATGGATTGATGTAATCCAACAGAAACATCTTCACCAACCCATTATTTATCTTTACAGGGAAACATCACATAGTCACTGAAATAGTATTTCTTCCTTTTCAAGTGGATCTCCATAGCGACATTATCTAGAATAATGATTCCCATATTTCTTCCTTTTCAAGTGGATCTCTATATTTCTTTCTTTAACATTGTCTTATTATGGTTCCTGATTTACTTCTTATTCAATGAAAGTAAAGAAACCTATACATTATCTACAGTTGTAACTGTAGTTGAATCAAAAAATAATGATTCCCTTCAATGAAAATCATTATAATTGAATCACTAATAATGATTCCCTTCAAAGACAATAACTATAGTTGAATCAAAATAATGATTCTCTTCAAAGATAATAACTATATTTGAACCAAAAATAATGATTCCACTCAAAGACAACGATTCATACTTAATTGCTTCAAAAAAACTTAATATCCTAAAAAAGAATTGCATTTCCCATCTTAAAATATTTTTCCTAGTGTGAGTTTATAAAACTTATAGCTTTTAAGTCACTTAGAATAACAATAAAGTATTTTCTATTTTTAGTGCCTTAATCTAAAATAAATTAGAAAGATGGTTCCATAAATGATTACATCAATCACCATATCCAAATTCATTGTAAGAGTTATTTATCGGGAATATAAAGATATACAATTCCAATAATATATGAATTTATTGATAGATTAGTATTATTACTTTTGAAGGAGAAGTAATAACCAAATTTGTTCATATCGAAATTAGAAAGTGAAATAGGTCTAAGCGATGGTATAACAAAAACATCAAACAAATCTAAACAATATGCATAATTTTTTAGACATGAAAAGTGTGATATGTAATAAAATTTCTTTTAAATATCCATATATTTAATAAAAGAAACAATTATAAATAAATCTGTACGTTATTTCTTTTCTTCTAGATCCTTAGCGACTTCTTTATCCTTATTTAAACATTTATTTACAATGCATGTTAAAATGGGCACTTTCTATCTTATCATACTTTAGTCTCTCTTCTTCTCACTAAAATGCAAAAATAAGCTCAATATCATTTTGTTCTTTTAAAAATAATAATTAATAATAATCCTAAATTGTTATAATGTGAATAAAGAGAGTACCAAGAAATAACAATAACTTGAGCGTCTTTAACTTTTGAAGCAATATTTTTTACATAGTACTCATTTATGTTTCCATTGCTTTGACTTTATGGAATCAAGCAATATAAAGAGTGCTTGCTCCCTTTTTTTTAGCAAAATGCTTTCCAACTTGTAAAGAACTCCTTAAGACTGATTATCCCTACGAATATATCAGTCTTGAAAGCTTTTGAAATATTTTACCTTATGATCATTTGACTCTTACAATTTGAATTATCTCGCATCTCAATGTTCCTCATAACATTATATGAGCATTTAACCATAATAGGGGTGGGTGTGATCCTCCTAAATGCAAGAGCAAGATCCATACAGTCATGAATGAACAACACATTAACTTACTAATCCTTAGATTTTTTTTAATTGGATACTTTAAATAGCAGTACGTATTAGTACTACAAGTCTTAGGTAGTATATAGCATACTACATGTCAATATATATTCAGCGGTTAGGATCACGCTATGTAAGTTTCAAACCTATGACCTTCCGCACCAAAGTCAAAGCGCCTAACCACTGCGACAATTATATTAGTTTCCTTAGATTTAGTCCCAAACAAGATGAAACTATTATTAAAACTAGCTGATACTTTGTAACGATCCGGAATTTTTGTTATTTGAAATTAGAATATTTAATTAATTTTAAATATTTAAAGTTAATTGTATAGGTTAAATAACTTGAATTTCAAATATAGTGATTTATTAGATAATTTAGTTGCTAAATTTAATAATAGAATTTGTTTAAATAATTGAATCTTAGATTTTTATTTGGATAAAAATCATTTAAAAGCTTATTAAATTTCTATTTAATAAGAATGAAGGTAATAAAACTTTTAAACTGGATTTAAAAGTGATTTAACTAATTTTGAAAATAACCCGTTTTAATTAACAAGTGGAAATACCCTACCGAGGAACTATCTCGGATTTCGATGAAACTGGTGTCATTGGGTTCGTAATGAATTATAATACACTGTCAAATTTCATAGCGATCGGACGTATCATTTGGTAGCACGGGATAAAAATGCATTGAAATTACTGGGTTCAAAAACCTATCTTCTGCATACAATTGAATTAGGCCTCGAAACTAGTTCTATTGTGTTTGGATTAGAGGTACAACATATAGGACGCTAGGCCGCACGCCTCGATTGGAGTCCGAAATTATATAGCTTGATATTTTGAATTTTAAATAATATATTTCTTTTCGATTTAACTTTACGTTGCTTGTTCAATCTCCATCATCCACACCCTGTACTAAGCCGCACCCTTCACATTGTCTTCCATATCTCCCTTCCTTATTTAAACACTGCTTAACAAGGAAGAAAAAGTCTTAAATTCGAATATCAAAATTTGAAGATATACTTATCTAAAAATCTTTAAAAAATTATATTTGTTCTCTCTAGGCCATATGCTTTGATTTGGTGTAGGCAACGTTGGGTTCGGCTGTGGAATGGGTAGCGCCACTCCTTAGCAGCCAAACTAGGGCTTGGGTTTGCGGCAAATGGAGGGGGAGTTTGGCGAATTGGATATTATATTTGGATTAGGGAAGGTCAATGGCACTTAGGCGTAAAAATTGGTGGTTCTCGGTCAAGGATTGTGGATCGTGACCATGGACTAGCGAAAGGGGGGCCTGGAGAATGGAAATTGATTGGAAGGGGCGGATGAGTTGAGATGGATGCTGACAAGACGAGTTTGAGGGAAGAAATGCTTTGGCGAAGTTGGTTTGGAGAATCGATGAGTCGTCCTTCTGGTCACCATAGTTCATGCACGGTTGTTTTGAGTATCAATGTGCATTTGTTTAGGTTAGGAAGAAGGAGGAGGAAGGGGTATAACTGTAAGTATATGGAAGTTGTAAATAGTTTATTTTATAATTTTTAAATTATATCGATAACTTATAAAATTCATATCTCCTTCATACAAGGTCTGATTGAAACGAAACTTTTTGTGTTGCGCTTGTGATGATGAAAGCTTCGTAATGGAACTGGTTTGGACAAAATTGGAGACAAATGAATTTTAGGCTAAAATCGGACGTCGTCCAGTATTAGTTCCGAACCGGAACGCTTCGTCGACAGTTGAAATTTCGGTGAGTTAAACTCACCTTTTTGGATAACTAGTATGATTTATAGTTGATAAAAATTGATAAATGGTTGTTTGGATAAATTATTATATTTATTAGTTGAATTGAATATTCCCTCCTGTTGGAGCGGATGAGACCCAATTACGTTCTCGTCTACTGGAGCGGATGACCCTTTGCATACAAATCCCGCCTCGAGACGGTTGATTTATATTTTATGATTATATAACATTTGTGACGCAGGAAAAAATAGGTTGGATGGATCCAACAGAATTCCTCACTATTATTGAATTATATTCGGAATTGGTTTTCAAAGACAGGAAATGACTTTTTTCAAATCCAAAATCGGGTTTCGAAAATATTTTATTCTAAGAATTTATTTATTTAATTTTAATAATATTATTTTTAGATTATTCAATTGTATTAATGTTGTTTTATAGTTATTTTATTATAGTCATATTGTTTTAAATTAGTATTGTTTAAAAGTATTTAATTATATTAATATGTTTCTAAAGGTAATTAATTATACTAATAAGAATTTAAGGTTATTTAACCATATTGGTATTGTCTTAAAGTTAACTGTCTATAGTAATATGGATTTAAAGAATTATCAAAATGTGATAAGGTTAATTATTTAAGAATAATTATGGCCTGGAATTAATATTAAGAATTATTAATAAGTTTTAAAATAAATTATTATTACTTATGAATCGTAAAGGATAATTACTATTGTTCTTAAACAATATTTTTGAAGTTATTAATTATCATTTTTAAGATGTTTAAAAATATATAAATTTTAATATTAATAATCATTATTATATAATGGTGTTTGGAGTAATATATTTTAAATTATTTCTAAGACCTAGAAATATATTTGTAAGTCCTAGATTGTATAAAGGAGTTATAAAATGGGTTTGAAGAATTAAAGAAAGGTTATTTGAGAAGAGAAGAGTTTATAGATGATTAGATATTTATAAACGAATTTCAAAAAAAGGTTTATTGATTTATAAAAGAAGTTTATAAATAGGGTATGGATTCATAAAGGGTTTATAAGTGATTTTTGAAATGTATAAGCTTATAAGGGATGGAATTTTTATAAGGGATTATAAATGGTTTTCAGAGGTTTAGAAAATGATTTATAAATGGTTTGGAGAGTCGAATAAAAGAAAACTTTCTAAATTTTGTGGATATACTTATACCGTTCAGACAAGTATATGGATATTTCTAAGTATTAGAATATAGAGATTCACGAGTATATCTTTGTAATTTTCAAGTAACTTATGAAGTGGGTTTTATTTATGAAGGATTATCACAAGGAGTTCGGAGGTCGCTATGCTCTTAACCCATGTTGTTTTCGCCTATGGAATAAATCTTTGTTTGAATGTTTGCTTATTTGATAGTTCAATAAACGATAATCAAACCTTGGCCTAAATATGTAATCCTTCTTAATTTTGGTAGCATGGAAATATTCCCTACTTAACACCGAAGGATTTTAACTCTGGAAATATCTAGGGGAAACACGGGGATTATTTGATACAGTTGCCATCAGTGGTGCTATACTATACGTATAAACTCGTTTCGTTCTTCTAGGACAAATAATAAGCGGATTTGTCCACTTAAATGGTTAGAGGGTGATCCTCGCTTTTATGTATTCTATGATTATTTCCCAAAAAACCGGAATTGAGCATTCCGGAAATTGGCGATTCGTTTTGTGGAGCACCTCGGAAGTGGAGGAGTGTACTTGTAAGAGATGACTCGAACCCGTAACCACTTCGAAAATCATATATAGTTCTATGGAGGAGATACGTGATATATTAGAATGTTAGGATTCATGTGTGATTCCGAGACCCGTTAGATTATGGGAATCCGGGCATGATTCCAAATTTAATTGTGATGTGGGAACCTATGTGCAGTTCCAACACCTGTTGGGGTATTGGAAACCATGTGGGATTCCATGATCTATTTGGTGGTGGTGTGTAAGCTGGAATGCCAGACATAGCCTCATTAGCGGGAATGAATAAACCAGAGATAGGTGGCTAGTAGGGTTGGCAAACCATAGGGTGTAGTTGCTCCTCCTAGATGTTACTTATAGTTGTTATGCATGCATGGGGCGATGCACTCGATCTTAGCGAGACCAGCTATGTTTTTCCTATGGTACATCACTAGGGATGTATGCTACTTGGAAGGATTGCTCTGATTCTTGTATAGGAGGACCGTTCCTCGAAGCACTGAGAGCATCGCCATTGAAATCCTACACAATTAGCGAACGCTCCTTATCGATTTTCGATTATATACCTAGTGTTGCTGTGATGTACACTCACGAGCATCAAACCACTTGATTATTATTACTTTCACCCTTAGACATTATCATAATATCAATGGACAGTCTATATAAAAGATTTGGATTATCGTAAGGTAAAAACCAGTCCATGTATATGTGCAGCGTGGACTTATGAAATACCTTTGATTTCAAGGATTTATATAACTTTAAAATCCAGTTGGATGTGTTTTCTCACGCTAGTTTTCCAGACTAACTCGGGTGTTATTTTATTATAATGCTCGGGTCAGATGAAGTATATTACAGATTAGTCTGGATGCTTTGGATCTTCAGGAGCTGAGTTGGAGATCCAGAGATGTATTCATATAGATGGTTATTTTGCCACTGTATTCGTTGTTATAATTATCAGCAATTATAAGGACAGACTGTTATAACTGTCCAGGCTAAAATGGGTTGTACATATATTACAGTTTTGTTTTTGTGTAATTTTGTGTTATTTAGTTTCCTTCTTACCTTCTTCTTTCTTTCTTTTCACTAACAATCGGGTCTCCAGCATTTGATTGTTTGACATATGATACGGTGGACGTATTAGTGTCGATTTTTGAGGACAGAAAATCCAGTTCGTTACCTTTGGTCTCTGTAACAACACAAAATTTGAGCTATAATAATTAATTAACGAATTAATTAAATAATAAAACAAGTTTGAGAAATTGTCACAATTGCCCACGGGAGTTGCACCATTGTGTCTGTGGTAATTTTCTGGTCAATTTCCGTATATAGTTTGTCAAAATCCGAGCTAAAATAAAGACGATACAAAATAAACAAGAAAATAGAAATTAAAAAAATGCAACGGGTCAAGTCGACCCAGACCAAGGCAAGGTCGACCCTAGGGTCGACCCCTAAGGTAGCTATGTCGATCTGTAAGTCGACCCTTATGAGTTACAGGTTGACCCGCCTTTGTTTTGTACGTAACTCCGTCCAGTTTCTTTCGAACACTTCATTTTGCAATTTCTTTTCAATCCTGTGCGTGCTTCCATCTGATGGCTCCAAGCGAGCCTATAACGAGGTTGAACTAGATTTAATCTTCAAATCCAATGGCCTGAGATCCCTAAATGACACTATAAATAAGACCCTATACCTAACTATTTTTCTCATTCAGATTTTCTACCAATTGGGTTCATTGCCTGTGGCTGGACCCTAAAAAGAAAATTTTTCTTGGGAGGGTATCCTTTTAATTAAAATATTTTACACCCTAGAAGTGGATCTGGAAAGGCCAAGGAATAGAGCTAAGGACCACAGGTGAGTGGTTGGTAATTATTTTAGATTTTTAAGTAATTTAAATAATAGGGTTCTCAATAGTTGTCATTTTTCTGCAATTTTGAGATAATTTCTATTTAAGTTATTTACAGCTAGTTTTTAAATATCTTTTCAGTCTATTTTATTCGGTTACTTTTATTCGGTTATTTTACAGTTATTTGCACTTATTTACATCTGTTTTACATTAGGATTTAGCATGTAAATTTAGTTTCTTTTTATTCCTTTTTGTGCGAATAAAATATTAGAATATTAAAAAAGAGAATAATTCGCAAATATGGATTAAAATAGAAAAAATTAAATTTACAGAAATTAGACGTAAAATAAGAAAAACAATAATAAAAAGAAGATAGACTAAAATAGGCAAATTTGAGACATTTGCAAGCATGTTTATAACTAGTGACTATAACTATAAAGATAAAACAGAAGAGTAACAATTATAACATAGGTTATAATTAAGCAAAAAGAACAGAAAGGCTTATTTTAAAACATTGACTAAGTTAATAAGCAAACTATAACATAGGCTATAATTAGAAATAACAGAAAAGACTTATTTTAAGACTTAGATTAAGTTAATAAGAAAATATAGCAGAAATAATAGAAGCGGCTTATTTTCAGAACTTACACAAAGTTAATAAGCAAGAATAGAAATAGGGCCTGTACCAACAGCATTTCCTTTCAAATTAGGACCGATGGTCTCACAACGGATTAGGTGAGGCTAGGTAGGACTCTTTCAGACTAAGACTGATGGTCTTACAATAGTTATGTGAGACTGGGACATGCTTATGCTAACAAGATTAAATAAGGGGCTAATAGATAGAAGCTCAAATCAGGGGATTTGGGCAAGAGGCGTAACTAGATTTTGCTGTTAGGACCAGTACCGATAGCATTCCCTTTCAAACTAGGACTGATGGTCTCACAAAACACTTAGGTAAGGCTAGGTAGTACCCTTTCAGACTAGGATTGATGGTCTCACAGCAGATTAGGTGTGGCTAGGCACGCTTATGCTGATTAGGATAAATAAGAGGTCACAAGAGGGAGCGACAGTTAGCATGTACTGACGATGACCGAGCGTGCGCCATCGATTATGGTAGAAAAGTCGCTATTGCGTTCCAAGCGCTAAACAGGTGGCTTTTGCTGTGGGACTAACGGGATTGGAGCATCTCATAGAGGCACAACAGAGATAGAAGGCCAATCAACGGATAGAATTGGGATTTCAGCCTAATTAAAATAGGATTATCGTTTCAGCCTAATCAAAGCAGTAATCTAAGACATGTGCAAACAATCATAATCTAAGCAAATAGAATTAGTCAAATAGTATTTTATTCCAGCTTTATTTTTCCTTTGTTTTCTTTTAAACCATAACTGTCGCTTAGCCTATTATCTTTTTCTTGCATAAGAATGCTAGTAATTACTTTTACTCACTAGACTTATAGTCTGACCCACTCTTTTATTACCATTTTTCCTCAATACGCCAGTAGAGGTAAGGGCAGTAGATTTCAGATTTGCTAGGAGACATTCCCGGAGTTCTCATGTATTCTTCTTCTTTTTAGTTTTCCATTTCATTTGGCTTTTTAATGTACTGGTACTTTATTAGAGGGATGATTATTTTTATTGAACTCTGATTTTATGAGACCGAGAAGTGTTTTCATAAGATACGTATTTGGTATTTGAGACATGTGACATTTTTCAGACTTATTTATGCAGTTTTATTTTGAATAATGAGTTACATTTAAATGTTTCCGCTGTTATTATTTATTTGTCTAGTGAATCTTGGTCTCTGTCACGCTTTAGCTATACCTACAACGCAACATATCTTTTAGTGTGCCTTTCTTTGGTATACTAAGGGGTGTGTGATGTTTCACTTGGTATCAGAGCATAAGGTTACATGGTTTCTAAAAACTTGTTTTAAAAGTAAAGTATTTTTCAAAAGTAACATATCTTCGAATTAAAAGTATTTTTCAGAAAGAAACTCTTATTATAGAAATGATTTTAAGTATAAAAGAGTTTTTATAAAAATCCCCTCAGAGTCCAGTTCAGCCTTCTTTCAATTCTTTCGAGCCTAAATTCTCTTTTTCTTTGCATAGTATGGTGGACTCCCCAAATCTTCTAGAGGGTGTCCACGTGCCTGACTGGTTTCATAGATACCTTCAAACTATGACACCAGAGGTGCAAGGCAAGCTCTCAATCCAGCACCAGCGGGTGAGGATCCTATTAATCCACCTATAGCAGCCAATTTTTCTAAGCTATGCAAGGACTTTGCTAATCTAGGAGGCAAGATATTTTCTAGCATGGAGGCACGAGCTTGGTTGAGGAATACAGAGAAAATATTTTGTAACGACCCAGAATTTCTGTCATTTGAAATTCGTATATTTAATTGATTTTAAATATTAACAAGTAAAATTTGTAAGTCGGATAAATTATATTTCGAATATCTAAATTTAATTGGATAATTAAATCGATAAATTAATATTTGAAATTACAGAAATAATTGGAAATTGGGTTTAATGTGATTAAAATTGATTTATAAAGTTGTATTAAATCATATTGGAGTTAGAATGATGTTATAGAACTGTTAAAATTGAATTAAAAGCTAATTTGTGGAAATTGAATATTTTAATATTTAATTGACGAGTAAAATAGTCATTTTTCAAACAGTCTCGGATTTCGACGAAACTAATTTCATCGGATCTGTAATGTTATATTATTGTAAGATTTCAAATTTCATGTCAATCGGATTTATGGTTTGTCCGGGGCAAGCTAAAATGCGTAGAAATCAGTTTAAGTGAATTTTAAATTTAAATAGTCGATTTGAAAACCTATCTTCCAAATACGATCGAATTGGCTCCCGATATATATACCATTGCGTTCGAAATAGGGGTAAAACCTTATAAATGCCAGGCGGCACGCTTCGTTTGGAGTTCGAAAAAAATTCGGATGAACAGTGCACGGAAATTTTCTATAAAAGGACATTCATTTTTCACATTTGCAAACAAATCTAGGGTTTCAAGCTTCAGCTGCCACCTCCAATTCAATGGCCGAAATTTTGTTATTTTCTTCCTTCGATTTCTTCCCATCCACACATTAATTCGAAAAATCATCAACTACAAAGTTGTAGAGGGTATCGTGTTCTATGGTTTCAACGGCTACGATCGAAAATAACTCGATGGATTGACGGCAAAGGGGCCTTGAACGACCAACGTTCATACACATTTTTCGAGATGTAGGGGGGCCGAGATTGACTTGCTCTTGGCCGAAGGTGGAGTCGACGATGCTCTTCGTCATGGAGTTGGCCGATCATCTTCAAACGTGGCGAGGTGGGCTCGATAATTGATGAGAAGACGGCGGCTATGGGTTCCTTCACGCAATAGCAACCTGGTGGGGGGAAGAAGGAAACAGCGGCCCTGATCTGCAATTCAAAAACGAGCGGTCTAGATGCATTTAGGGTTTGGAAATAAATAAAAGTGTAAATTATTATATAATTAAATTGTATAAACTTTAAAACTACATAACCTGTTCATACGAGGTCGAAAATTGACGAAACAACTTGCGTTAGGTTCGTATAGACGAACACTACGCGATGGAGCTGGTTTGGAACTGATTGGAGCTAGGGTGAATTTTGGGTAAAATTAAACGCGTGTTTAACTTTATTCGGAATAAAACGCTAAAACCGCTATTGGAAGCAAGGTGAGAACTTCTCACTCAATCGAATTGTGTTTCGATTTAAAATTTTATATAGTTAAATTTTAAATTGCTTGATTGTGTGAATGAATGATGATTGCTATCTGTTGTATTGAAATAGATCCTATACGCCGCATATTAAGCGAAGGTTATTTTATTAAACACATATACCGTGATATTCCACCTTGAAGTGGAATTGGTATTATATATGTACTTTGATTTGATTTCCCACATTATATAGCGGATGAGACCCTATTGCGCCGCATAATAGCGGATAATATTTTATATAAACCCATGTACCGCGATATCCCGTCTTGAAACGGGATTGGTATTGTGCTAACATCTGTGGATGTAGGGAAACGGGTTGGAGGGATCCAACTGGATTCCTCAAATAATTGAATTTGTTTCAATGTTGCATGTTGATTTTTTTGATCTCTGTGTGATTATCTTTGTGATTGAAATCGTTGAACGCTAAATTAGCCGAATATAGTTTTGGTATCGTTAGATATCGGAAAGAAACAAAAAAAATTGATTTTTGAAAATCCAGGTTGAAAATTTATATTTAAAATTCATTTTTGAGAATTGGATAAATTTAAAAGAAGGAATTCTAAAATAATAAAGTTTTATTTTTAATCTTATTGAATAAAATTTCAAAATATGGGGAAAATCTTTAATAAATGGATTTCGGGTAATATTATTCAAAGGTTGAAGAATGATTTTAAAGAGTTTGAAAAATAAAAGAATTGGTTTTCTTTAAAAGGAATTTATTTTTAAAAAGGAAATAAAATTTGAAACCCATTTGGGAATTGATTTTTCAGTGATTGAATTTAAATCTTTGGAAAATCCATTTGGAAATTTATTTGGTGTTTTGAAAAGAATTTGGAATCAATTTGAAAATTGATTTGGGGTTTAGTAGAAATTGATTTCAATTGAAGATTTGAATGAAATTCACTTGGTGTTTAATTTCTTGGAAAATCAATATGGAATTTGATTTGGTTGTTTTTGAAATCAATTGTAAAATTGAATTGTTGTTTAAAGTGAATATTTGAAATCGATTTGAAAATCGTATATCAGTGGATATTTGGAAATTTAAAATTCACCATGGAATTTATAAAGGAAAGAGAAATTTGTTTAAAAATAAACATTGATTTATTTTTGAAGTGTGGAAACAAATTTACGGATTTGGAACGTAAATTTAAAGTAAATCGGTAAGGATTTATTTAATTGGTTTAAATGAACCATTTTGAAACGAAAGTGTATTCTCCTTGGAAAGCCGAATAAAATTTCTGAATAACTTTGAAAAATACATACACACACACACACGCACGCGCACACACACACACATATATATATATATGTATAATTCTTGAATTGGTTTTGAAAAGGATACTTTGGAGAAATTAACTTCTTAAGTTGTTTTAAATCCTTTAAGTGAAGATTTATTAAGTTGATATAGAAATGATTATTTCTAAGATTTAATCAATAATTGTTTTAGAAAATAGCTATTTAAATAGTTATACTCTATCTACTAATTTTATTTTGAAAATTAGTTTTGGACTTAAGTTATATGTAATATTGGTATAATATTTTTATAACTAATATTTTAAGTAAAGTGTTTAAAGAAAAATAGTTTTATTTCAAAGTGTTTTCCCGATATATTTTGGATAAGTGTTATAAATTATTTTAAAGTATTTGAACTTGGCAGATTTTCGATGAAAATGAATAAATATTTGAAAGTGTTTCCGCATAAGGAAAATGATTTGAAATTTGTTTTCAAAAGTTGAAAAGGTGAAAAGTGATCTGAAATTTGTTTCAAATGGTTGAAGTGTGGAAAAATATATCTTGTAAAGGTATTTTTGGAAAATAAATAATTTGGAAAATTATTTGGAATCTGGTGATGTTGTGCATATCTATTGATAGTTAAATAACCGACTATCAGTATTTACCTTTAAATGGGTATTTGTTGTGATTTGCTTGAATTTGAATGCTACACTTATTTTAAAAATAAGCGCTCGTTATTCAGTCTAGCCGGGAGAGGACCTTTGGGTCATAAATCCCATTCCGAATAGTGATACATCGTAATGGATAGTATTTGAAGAACGGTGTTGAAGACCGGATATTTTTGAAAACGGAAGGATTACCGTCGAATGTCTCTGCATCTGCTGATCCCCGATATAGAGATTTTATCACCCTTTGTGATGGAAGTCCGGACATGATTAGTGAATATCTGAATTGCAAGGGCTTCTTTGGAAGTGCCTTCGGTTCCGTTCGATCCCGGAACAGACTTGTATGGATGTGTGTCTAACATTACAATTTGAGATGTAAAGCTGGTTTCTATCAAATACATTTCTGTTAGTGGCATAGAATTTATTCTCTTAGCTTAACACTCTTCCCTGAGACGTACGAGCTCAGAGGTTATGTAGTTGATGGTTACTAGTGAAACATTCCCAAATTGGTAATGTGGCATACGAAGTGCTGCCGATCATTTGTTGATCAAAGCATAGCTTTTATGAAAAGCATAGCTTTATGGATGAGACTTCGTCGGACCTCACACCCCGAAATGGTCGAAACAGGAAGAATGCAGCAAGGTTTTAGGGGGTAGCGCCCCTTAGGGTATGTTCATTTCCTTCTGGATAGAGGTGGTATCATGGTATGGAGCCCAGATACTTGACCTATGTGGTTGCTGCAAATTTATTACTTTGTGGTTGTTGGTATTGAGGATCCTCAAATAAAGGTTGTTTACAACCGGGGGATGGCATACTCGTGTCAGTAGTTACCTACTATTGCAGAGGTAACCCGGCCTTGTGTTGGCAGAGATCCGGTTAGGTTCTCGGGCCGTCCTTCCAGAGGCGTACCCATGTGGCAATGGGAAGTTCCTTGGCATGACCATTTGTTGGAAAATCCAAAGAAACAATACGAGTCTTGTACGGTTTTAGTTGTAGAACCTGCCATCTAATATGGTAGCTATAATAGGCATACTATAATGGTACCTATGCCGGCTAAGATTAATATTGTGCTTTCGAAATGTTTTCTGCACTTTGCACTTATAGTAATAATATCAAAGGAATTTGCGTATCAAACATGTTTGACTATCATAAGGAGAAATCTCCTCCAATTCTGCGTTTGCATTGTGTGTGTGGCGGGAGGCCTTATGGTAGTTACATTTTCTAAAAGCATTGCGGATCTATTTTAAAATATTTCTTTGTTTATTTTTAAATATAACTTTTTTAAGTTCTCACACCAGTCCCATGACTGACCTGGAGTTTATTGTTCCCCTCCTAAACTCTGGGTGCTCATCAATTTCCACACGGGCAGCCTAGAGTCAGGTTATTAGGTCATTCTGGAATTCAGGAGGTGCTGTGGAGGTCAAAAGGCAAGCTGGTTGGCAAAACGTATCACTTGTATATGATATTATCTTTTCCATTGTGTATTCAGTTGTGAGGACAGGTTTAGTCCATTATTGTGTGGTGTTGTATGTTAACTCTGATGATGTAATGTATAAAATGTACAGTTCTTTTGATTTAAAGATTATTCATTTATCTATTATATGTTGTTCTGCTGCGATTGTGAGATTCTGATATTGTTTCTGTTGCTTCTTCTTTCTTTCTTCTTCTACCTCTTCTTCTTAAAACCTAAGGGTTCGGTTTTCTGGCATTCGATTGTTCGGCAGTTGATACAGTGGACGTATCAATGTCGATATTCCGGAGTCGAAGAATCGGGTCTTCGCATATTTGGGCTGTTAGGATTGGAGGACCGACAAAAAGTTTAGCTAGCATCTTTGCAGCCGAAGTGAGAGCTTAAAGAAGTTCCTAAATCAGAAAAGTCTAAGAAGCAATAGTGGAAGAATAAGAAGGATAAGGACAGGAGGAAAGAAGGAGGACCTCAAAAGCACATAAGGAAAGGCGAGAAAGTTCATAATTGTGGATTAGTTCGGCATTTTGCAAAGGACTGTAAGAAGGACACGATAAAGGGGAGATGTCACAACTATAATTAGCCTGGTCACCTTAGTAGAGCTTGTCCTCAGAAGGTTTGATCTCTATTTTGAATTTTCCTATTCAGACTCTTTTTGACTCCGAAACATCGCATTCTTTCATTTATAGTTCCTTGTTTTATTGTTTGCACTTAAATATTTCTCTAGTAGTAGATCCTATAATTGTTTCAAACCCCATAGGAGGATCGGCACATTTATCCATGATTTGTAGGGATTTGAAAATTTTTATACTAGGCGCAAAATTTGATTGTGAAGCCTATGTACTGGGATTTTCGGGATATAGGATGATTTTGGAAATGGATTGCCTATCCACTTATGGAGCGATATTGGACTGCGAGAGGAGAGTCATCAGACTAGAGACATGCAGTGGTAGGACTCTCGTGGTTTCTTGCCACCCACAGGGGTCAGTCATGTTGAGCTTCCTTTATTCCCTTGATTCATCACTAGGAGAGTTAGATTCTGTTCCATTCTTTAGATATTTCCCAGACATTTTTGAGGAGGTTAGGGAACTACACCCTAAGAGAGAGATCGACTTTAGGATCTACCTAAATACAATGCTAAGCCAGCGGCATACCCATGAGACATATGGCTCTTAGGGAGAGGAAAGAGTCAAGCTAGCAAAATGGTAAGCTATTGGAGAAAGGCTTCATCAGATGGAACATATCTGAGTGGGGAGCATCAGTCATCTTTGCTATAAAGGCGGATAGTTCCCTTCGACTCTGCGTAGACTATAGGGAGCTGAATAAGCTCATGAAGAAGAATCGTTACCCACTTCCTAGGATAGACAATCTTTTCGATCAGTTGGTAGGCTCTTTAGTATTTTCTCAGCTTGACTTAGCTACTGAATTTCATCAGCTTAGGGTCATTGACGATAGCATAGATAAGACATCATTTAGGACACTCGATGGATTATTTGAGTGGTTGGTTATGCCATTTGTGCCGACCAATGCCCCAACCTATTTTGTAGATCTAATTAGCCGTGTTTTTCAAGATGTCCTAAATAAGTTCGTGGTAGTATTCGTGGACGACATTTTGGTGTTTTCCAAGAGTATGGAAGAGCATGCTATTCATCTTAAGGGGGTTCTTCGTACACTTCGTGTTGATCAGTTGAAAGAAAAGTTTTCAAAGTGTCACTTTTGGCGTAAGGAGGTGCTTTTCTAGGGCATTAGTCTCAAGAGAGGGTCTAGCTGTTGATCCCGCTAAGGTAGTAGCAGTGCAAGATTGGAAGGCCCCCAATAACGCTATCAAAGTTAGAAGCTTTCTAGTTTTGGCTGGCTATTATAGGAAGTGTATATGAGATTTCTCCAAGATTTTAGCACCGCTTACTTACCTCACTAATAAGAATATGTTATTCTTGTGGGACATGGATTATGAGAATTCCTTCACAATGATAAAGAGGGCCCTTACTAGTGCTCCAATGTTAGTTTTACCCAACCAAGCTAAGCCTTTTACAATATACATGGATGCATGTTGGACGGGTCTTAGAGCTGTATTGATGCAACAAGGGAAGGTAGTATGTTATAGGAGTAGATAGTTGAGAACTCATGAGAAGAACTACCCTACTCATGATTTGGAGTTAGCTGCTATTGTTTTCGCACTCAAGTCTTAGAGACATTACTTGTTAGGAGAGAAGTTCGAGCTTTTCACTGACCATAAATCATTGAAGTACCTATTTTCACAATATGATTTAACCTTGAGGCAGCAGCATTGGATGGAGTTTTTGGCATCATACGACTTTGAGATAGCTTACACCCATGGTAATAGAAACGTACTTGCGGATGCGTTAAGTAGGAAGAGAGCAACCCTTAGTCCAATGTTCGTGGAGTGGAAAAGCCTAGATTTTATTTCTACCTTTAATTTTAAGCCGTCTATGGACATTACCTCTGCATTGTTGGCAGTACTTAAGGTTAAGCCTACCTTCGTAGATCAGAATGGACCAAGGTAGTGAGAGGATTCAGAGCTTATAGATATTCTAGAGAGAATTAACACAGGAGAAGTCTCTAGACATCTCCAATGCTATTACATTGATAGTAGAGGGTGGCTAAGGAGTGATGGAAGACTTTGTGCCCCCCGCACTTGTGATTTGATGAGAGCTATTATAGAAGAAGCACACCATTTCCGAATGACTATTCATCCAGGTGGTGATAAGATGTATAGGGACATGAAGAGAGTGTTTTATTGGAGTGGCATGAAGAAGGATGTGGTAGAGTTTATAGCCAAGTGTCTTGTTTGCCAAAGAGTTAAGGCAGAGTAGCAAAATCCTGGTGGATTACTTCAACCATTGTATGTACCCAAAAGGAAGTGGGATAGTATTTCGATGGAATTCATAAATGGTTTATGCCGATCTAGGAAGGGGAACACCAATATTTGGGTAATTGTAGATCATTTGATTAAGAGTGCACACTTCATTCTGGTCAAGAGTAAGAGGACAACGCCTTATTTGGCATCCTTATATGTTCATGAAATAGTCCGACTTCATAGAGTTCCCTCTAGCATAGTGAGCGATATATACCCTATCTTTACTAGCAAGTTTTGGAGAATCTTGTAAGAGGCTTTAGGAACACAGCTTAGATTGAGTATGGTCTATCACCTTCGGATGGATGACCAAACTGAGAGAGTTAATAGAGTTCTTGAGGATTTGTTGAGGATGTGCATTCTTGATTTTAGAGGAACTTGGGAGGATCATCTTCCTTTAGTGGAATTCTCCTACAATAATAGTTTTCAAGCTAGTATTGGGATGGCACCTTTTGAAGCTCTTTATGGAAGATCTTGCATGTTTCCTTTGTGTTGGTTGGAATCTACAGAAATATTGTTACTTGGTCCCGACATGATTAGAGAGACATCGAAAAAGATTGATTTAATTAGAAGGAGAATGAAGACTACTCAAGATAGGCAGAAATCTTATGTAGATAAGCGGAGAAGGGATATTAAATTTGAGATAGAAGATTTGGTTTTTGTTAAGATGTCTCCACTGAGAAAGGTCGTGAGGTTTGGATCAAATGGAAAAATTGCTCCGAGATTCGTCGGATCTTTTCCCATTGTGGAAAGGGTAGGGAAGATGGCGTATCAGATAAAGCTACTAGGGAGGCTCGCGGGAGTTCATGATGTTTTTCATGTTTCGCACTTGAGAAAGTGTTTACATGATTCAGTAGAGATAGTGGAACCTAGCCAACTTGAGGAAGTTGAAGTGGAGAGAGAAGAATCGGTTCTTCCTGAATTTCCCATTTCCATCTTTAGTTTTGAATAGGTTCTTTCCTTTAGTATCCTTTAGGAGAGTAGATCTTTGGATTTAATATATGGATGGTAGGACTGAATGTAAACATGTTGCTAGAACATGTTATGTATGATGGATCCTAGTGGTTGCAAGTTTTTGCTAGTGGATGCTAATGGACGCATATATAGGCACTATTATCACTTAGGGATTGGCCTAACTTGGTCACTAAAGCATATGCATATGGATGTGTGCTCATTTGCATTTTTATTTTATTTCTATGGTTGCTATAAATGGATGATTAGCATATGATTGTTGCACTTGGGTGATGATTGTAGCACACATATAGAACTACCAGTTATTATTAGGAAATTTGCATTCATTTGGATACATCGCATGGACATGATGGCATAAAAGGAGGTTGACTGAATCAGTAGACTGCTTAATTTTTTACATTAGTTAGGGACATTGACACTACACTATTGCATATATCATAAATTGCACTAGAAAACTTAAGGACGATGGATGTAATGGATGGTGGTTGAGTATACGGTTGTAGAATTTGGATGAAAATATTAATTTCAATCTTCTGCCCTTAAAAGTTTCGAGGAGGAAATCCTTTAAGGAGGAGAGAATGTAACAACCCAAAATTTGAGCTATAATAATTAATTAATGAATTAATTAAATAATAAACTAAGTTTGGGAAATCATCAGAATTGAGCCATGGGAGTTGCACCATTGTGTCCATGGCAATTTTCCAGTCAATTTCCAAATATAGTTTGTCAAAATCCGAGATAAAATGAAGAAGATACGAAATAAACAAGAAAACAGAAATAAAAAAATATGCAAAGGGTCAAATCGACCCAGACCAAGGCAAGCTCGACCCCAGGGTCACCCTCAAAGTAGCTAAGTCGACATGTAGGTCAACCATCGTGAGTTATGGGTCGACCGGCCTTTGTTTTGTATGTAGCTTCGTCCAGTTTCTTTCGAACATGTCATTTTGCAATTTCTTTTCAATCACGTGCATTCGTGCTTCCATCCGACGGTTCCAAGCGAGATTATGACGTGGTTGCACCAGATTTAATCTTCAAATCTAACGGCCTAAGATCCCTAAGTGACACTATAAATAAGATCCTAGACCTAGTTATTTTTCCCAATTGGGTTCATTGCCTGAGGCTAGACCCTAAAAAGAAATTTTTTCTTGGTAGGAGATCTTTTTAATTAAAATATTTTACACCCTAGAAGTGGATCCGGGAAGGCCAAGGAATAGAGGTAAGGACAACAGGTGAGTGTTTAGTAATTATTTTTGATTTTTAAGTAATTTAAATTAATAGGGTTCTCAGTAGTTGTAGTTTTTCTGTAATTTTGAGACAATTTCTGTATAAGTTATTTACTGATAGTTTTTAAAGTTCTTTTCAGTCTATTTTATTCAGTTATTTTACAGTTAATTATAATTATTTACTATTATTTTCATTTATATACATCTGTTTTACGTTAGAATTTAGCCTATAAATTTTAGTTTTCTTTTATTCCTTTTTGCATGAATAAAATATAAGAATGTTAAAAAAGAGAATAATTTGCAAATATGGACTAAAATAGAAAACATTAAATTTACAAAAATTAGATGTAAAATAATAAAAAAATGTAATAAAAAGAAGATGGACTAAAATAGGCAAATTTGAGACATTTGCAAGCATGTTTATAACTAGTGGCTATAATTAAAAACATAAAACAGAAGAGTAACAATTATAACGTAGGTTATAATTGAACAGAAAGAACAGAAAGGCTTATTTTAAAACTTTGACCAAGTTAATAAGAAAATTATAACATAGGTTATAATTAGAAATAACAGAAAAGACTTATTTTAAGACTTAGATTAAGCTAATAAGCAAATATAACAGAAGAGGCTTATTTTCAGAACTTATGTTAAGATAATAAGCAAGAATAGAAATAGGGCCCATACCAACAACATTCCCTTTCATACTAGGTTTGATGGTCTCACAACAGATTAGGTGAGGCTGGGCAGGACTCTTTCAGACTAGGACTGATGGTCTTACAATAGTTAGATGAGGTCGGGACACACTTATGGTAACTAGGGTAAATAATGGGCTAATAGATAGAAGCTCAAATCAGGGGATTTGGGCGAGGGGCGCAACTAGATTTTGTTTGTTAAGACCAGTACTGGCAACATTCCCTTTCAGACTAAGACTGATGGTCTCAAAAAACACTTAGGTGAGACTAGGCGGAACCCTTTCGGACTAGGACTGATGGTCTCGCAATAGATTAGGTGAGGCTGGACACGCTTATACTGATTAGGTAAAAAAGAGGGAGCGACGGTTAGTGTGCACTGGCCATGACCGAGTGTGTTGCATCGATTATGGTAGATAAGTCACTACTGCGTTACAAGCGCTAAACAGGTGTCTTTTGCTGTGGGACCAATAGGATTGGACCAGCTCACTGTGGCACAACAGAGATAGTAGGCCGATCAATGGGTAGAATTGGGATTTCAGCATAATGAAAATAGGATTAGGGTTTCAGCCTAATCAAAGTAGTAATATAAGAAAAGTGCAAACAATCATAATCTAAGCAAGCAGAATCAGTCAAATAGTACTTTAATCCAGCTTTATCTTTTCATTTATTTCCTTTTAAACAAGAACTGGTGCTTAGTCTATTATCTTTATCTTTCTTAAGAATGCTAATAATTACTTTCACTCACCAGACTTATAGTATGACCCACTCCCTTATTTTCCTTTTTCACCCCATAGGCCAACAGAGGCAATGGTAGTAGATTTCAGATTTGCTTGGAGATATTCATGGAGTTCTCATGTAATCTTCTTCTTTTTAGTTTTCCATTTCATTTGGCTTGTGGATGTACTGGTACTTTATGAGAGGGATGATTATTTTTATTGTACTATGATTTTATAAGACCGAGATGATATGCATTTGGTATTTGAGACATGTGAAGTTTTTCAGACTTCTTTATGCAGTTTTATTTTGAATAATGAGTTGTCGTTTAAATGTTTCCGTTGTTATTATTTATTTGTCTTGTGAATCTTAGTCTTTGTGATGCTTTAGCTATACCTATAACGCATAACATATCTTTTTGTGTGCCTTTTTTGGGTATACTAAGGGGTGTGTGTTGTTTCAGTATCAGAGCTGTAGGTTAAGCGAGAACCTTGGCTTTGGTGGAATAGCTATTTAGAGATAGGGTCAGTAGCACCCTAGAATGAGTTTTTGTGTGTGTATGTGTGTGAGCACGTATTTGTTAGTGATATAGAAATTGTTTTATAATATGTTGGTTGATCTGTTGAGTGGCTTATAGATTCTGGTCAATATGAGTAATTAACGTTATTGATAGGGGTCTCTAAACTCTTGAACAGGGCAATTCGACATAGTATTGTTTTGAATGTGGATAAATGAAATAATTTTACCTTGATTATATTTTATATATAAAGGAATAGTTTTTCAGCAATTATTATGGTATATATGGTGTGCTTGGTTGTTAAGAAATGATAACGTTAAACTCTTATCATTTGTTGTTTGTCGTTGTGATCGAATAAAAGTTGGTATTATAATGGAAGCAAGATTAACAAGTAAGAAATGATTTACTATAACCAAAGTTAGATTGTATAAATATATTATTTATAAATTAAAATGAAATTTTAGAAGTATATTGTAGAAATATGGGTTATAAAAACGATTTACAAAGGATTTAAGAGATGGAAATTTAGGAATTTAAATCCCGTTGGTTTTGAAAATGGTTTTTCAAAGTTTTGGAAAATAATAGTGATATTATTTGGAAAATATTTTTAAAAGGGTTTTAAAACGAATAAAAGCACTGAACTCACTTCGGTCACTGAAAAATAATTTCGATGATGACTGCAGCATCATCAACCTTCATTTTCAGGTTTCCAAGATAGGAATTGCTACCATGGAGTTTTGATTTAGTAAAACTTGCTTTGATTTTGAAAATTCGAAAGAATGATTTGATATACCAAGGGATTATATATATATATGTATGATTTCAAAAATGATTTGAAATAATTAAGAACAAGGTGTTTAAACGTTGGGATTTTCATCTAAATGTTTTATTGAGAATATGAAAATGAATAAGTTTGATGACTTATAAGTTTGAGAATTAGTAAGTTAAAACAGTATTTTTAATTGTTGAATATGAATGTTAAGAAAGGAAAAAATTAAATGGAACTTAACTTAGGATAAGTGAAATAAAATGAATTTTGAAAAGAAATTCCATCTAAGTTAAGTTAAATGAAATGAGTTTTTGGAAATAAAATCGATTATGATTGAATGAATTAATAATGGAACCAATTGAATTAGTTAGTGAATTGGATATGCTTTTGAATGTTGATTGATTAAAATTGAATGCTGAAATTGGAAAATGAAATTGAATTGGTTAGAAATGGATAAGGACTTATGTTATGAAGTGGTAATAAACATGAGAAGAGTTGTGTAAAATGTTTATAAACTTAAGTAAAATTTTATGAAATGATTCATAAATGAAATTAATATAGAGTGAAATGTGTTAAACAAGAACTTGATGAAATGGTCCCTAAGAGGTATTGGTATTAAAAAATATACCAAGTAATAAGTGAATGTGGATAATTGAATGTAGATGAATTGAATGTGGATAAAATGAATGAGAATGGGATAAAGGTGAATAAAAGGAATTTGGTGTAGCTAAGAATCAATCAAAATACATACGTAAGTTATATGTATGTAATTTTATTCGCATAATGGTTTGATCCAGATTCGAGCACAGGATTTCAAGATGATCTATAACGATCCGAGTTGGAATTTCACATTCGATTCTCAACGGCGAACAGTAGATATGGATTTTTGGTTGATTCTGGGATTCTCTGTCATAGTATATGGCTATGCAATGAGAATGATGGTTTCTAATCAAGGAATCAGATCTGAGTTGGCATTAAAGAGGTCGGGTGAACGATACTAGTTCAGAGGTGAAATTGTATGATCGAGCAAGCAATCAGATTTGATATTGTCTATGGATGATCTATGTATATCGTACAGCTTTAGTAAAGCAAACGTAAGAAATTGAAAATGCAAAATAATATGATTGTGAACTATATGATTAAACACCATTGAGAAATAAGATGCAGGTGCATAAAAGCAAGAGCTAATTTGATGCCCTTGATTTCATAAGAAAATTGGTCGCCGATCAAAAAATACATGTTTAAATTGTTTTTTTAATTTGATGATTACATCATATTAGCAAATAAACGTATTTCCTGAGCTTAATGCACGAAAACATATAGTTGAGCCACTTGGTTTTTATTTTATTTTGCTGGTTTGGGTCTGTAGTGGTGATTTGTAGTTGTTCTGATCTAGCCATGCAAAGGAGAAGCTGGCAAAAATTTTTGAAAATTTAAAGAGTCAGAAATTTTGAAGAAAATTTTGGATAACTAAAAATTGATTTTCGAGTTATAACCTAAAATGATTGAATGGATAGTATTAGTTGGGACCTACGGATGAATTTGGAAACTTAGTATAAGTAATAACAAGGTTTCCACAAACTGATTTTGGGAAGTTAAAGGTTAAATAGATTTGGGAAGTTATTTCAACTAATTTGTTTTAGAAAAGAAACGAGTTTGGACATTTTTCCTATCTTGGCAATTTCGAGGACGAAATTCTTTTAAGGAGGGAAGAATGTGCAACGACCTGGATTTTCCGTCATTTGATTATAAATATTTAAATGGTTTTAAATATTGGATTTGGAATATAATTTGATTTTTGAATATGAAGATTTTAGTTGAAATTATAGAATGAATTTAAATTTCGAATATAACGATTTATCATATATAGAAATATAGAATAATTGAAATCTAAATTGAATATGAATCGAAACGATTTCTAATGTTGATATAAAATTCTATTTGAATCAGAATTGAGGTAGTAAGTTTTTAAAACTGGAATTTCAAGTGAATTTGTAAGTTTTTGAAATCGTCAATTTAATCGACGCGTTAAAATAGCGATCTGGGACATAGTCTTGGAATTCGACGTAACTAGTTCCATTGGATCCGTAATAGTGTATTATTATCGGATTTCAAATTTTGTAGTGTTTGGATTTACCATTTGGCCGTGCGATCTAAAAAGGTCTAGAAATAATTTAGTTGAATTTAATTTAAATAGTCGATTTAAAAAGCTATCTTACTCATACAATCGAATTAAGTCCCGAAACTTGTTCCATTGCATTCGGAATAGGGGTATAATATTCGAAACGCCAGGTGGCATGTCTCGATGTGAGTCCATAAATACACAGTTATATATTTTGAAATTTAATAATAATATATTTTCTTTGACTTGACCATACAATGCCTTCATCCCACAATACGTCTACCAGCCGCACCTTAGATTTGTCGAGCTAACACCTACCTATCTATATCGTACCTGCCATCTTTTAAACATCCCTCTTGTTCAATTAATCGAAAACCAGAGAAATAAAAAAAGGAGAGTTCACGCGATAAAATCACGAAGGCTAGGTGAGCGACTTTACCTGGAGGGTGGAGCTTCATTGCAGCGCTGGTTTTAAGGGGTGTGAACCATTTTCAATGATTGACATTAGGAAATTCGACTAAGGCTTAGGGTGTATTCTGGTGGATTTTAAGGGGTGCGAACAAATGTGAGCATCGTCCGGCTATTAGGGTCGTCGCAAGTCGTGATTGTTTCCAGAGATTCGACGATCTTGGTGGCGTGCTTAGAGGTGTTGAGCAAGCGCAGCGGCAAGGGGGGTGGTTCTCCATTGAGGTTTGGCGGCGTGTGGAGGAAGTCGCGACCGAGTTCGATTATCTGGGTCACTGAGGAACGATTTGGGATTTCATGATTACAGGGTAACGGTATTTAGGATAATTTAATTTTTATTAAGCTATTAAATAAATTTCTATAATTTTGAATTGCTTATTAATTTGTAATGTGTTCATACGAGGTCGAAATTAAATGGAACAAGCGGCAGCGGATTCGTTCGACGAGTATTACGCAAAAAAACCAATTTGGGATTTTTCGGAGTCGGCTGGGATTTTAGAAAATTTAAAATCTGGATGTTTGGTAATTTAAAAATCAAGGTGAGTAAATCGCATTTATTTGGATAATTAGTTTTATTTTAAAGTGTTAATAAATTAGTTATTGGATGCGTGGTTGAGTTTACAAATTTTTATCAATTTGGATGTTATATTATATATATATATATATTTATATATATATATATATATATATATTAATAGTTGGATATATTCCCGCGTATTGGAGCGGATGGGGCACTATGCGTCCCACATAATAGCGGATGACCCTATATTACCACGATATCATACCTCGAAGCGGGATTGGTATGTTATGTTATATAACATCTGTGGATGTAGAGAAAACAGTTAGAGGGATCCAACTGGATTCCTCAAAAATTTTGATTTTGATTTCTTTTTTTTTTTGGCAAGGCTATTGTTTTAATTTCATATATAGTAATATATGATTTGTGTGAATACTCTGATATAGATTATGTGGTGATTTGAATTATTGGATTCCATAGTAGCACTGGCTTTAGATTTCGGTACTTTGAATACCATAAATATTATTGAATTTTAAGGAATTAAAAGGAGATTTTGAGTACAAAATTTATTTATGTCGAAATTTGGATTATTTTTTTAAAAGAAATTGATTTGGATAAAACTATAACTGAATTCGGGTTCTACTTAAATATTCGTAAAAATATTTTAAATGGAAATTTTAAAATAATTTATATAAAAGATTTTTAACAATGAATTTTTAAGTTATATTTCTGGATTGTGGAATGGAAGTTGAAATCGATATTAAAAGTAGATTTGAAAAATAAATGAGATTTATTAAGGAATAGGTTCATAAAAATGAGTTTTATAAATGAGATTTTATAGATGAGATTTTTTAAAAACAAGTAAAACCCAAATGAGTTTATGAACTTATAAACGATGTTTATAAATAAGGAAAATGATATCAGTTGATAAATTGGGAATATAATTTCACAGTGTGAATTTATATCGAGATATGAAAATAGGTTTTTTTGGAAAAATAGTGGATTCTATTTTAAAAAGTGAGAATGGTTAGGGAATCGGAATGAAATCGATGTGATGTGAATCAAGAGTGATTTATAAATTGAACTGGTTATTGGGATTTTAAAAATATATTTTTGTTAAGAAGTCAAGTTTTGTTTTAAAAGGAAAATTTTATTTATTAAACTATGAAATTTAAAGCTGTTTAATATTGAAATACTTCAGTGGATTTTTCAAGTATTTAATATTTATTGAAATTAAATCAAATTTTTATGATAAGTTTTGTAAATCGATTAGTTTTATTTAAAAATGAAATGGAAATGAGTTATTGATGTTTATTTAAAGTATTTTAATATTTTAATTAATTTCTTAAAACATGTTTTAAAAATAAATTATTATTCTTTAAAAATACTTATTATATATAGAGGGATTTGGAATGATTGGAATTTATTCATAAATTCGCTTGAGAATTGTAAATGGAGTTTATTTAACAGATATGCTTTCATAAGAGAAAATCTTACAAAGGAATTTTGGGAACTTAAGGAAATTTCCGAAATGTTAGAAACAAGAACTTCGAGATTGAATTTGAATTCATAAAAAAAATTATAAATAGATAGACGAGATTATATGTGAGTATAATCGATTTTGGAAAATGCGAAAGAAATTAATATAAATTTAGGAGATTTATAGGATAAGTTATGAAATATTTCCTAAGTATTGATATTAGAAATGATTTTGGAAAATAGATTTATAATATTTTCCTAAGTGTTAAAATGAAAGGTTTTGGGAATATTATAGCAACGAAGAATTTATATAGAGGTAAATTAATGGATTACTAAAAGAGATTTGAAATAGATATCTTTATATGGATATTTTGAAGTAAATGTTATTGTAAGATTTAAATATGGGCCTAGTGACTATTGTGTGTAATTTGATAGTTAAATAACCGACTATCAAATCTAGCCAAATTCGTTGATTATTTGAAAGAGACCGGGATCAGATTTAATTATCTGAAAACCACTATGATCTGGTTTGTGCGTTACGAAGTGTGATATCTCAAAGATAATGGAGATGGTGATCTTGAAGGAGATTCGGTTTGTCCAGACCCAGGATAACTTGTATGGATAAATGCTATCATTGCATTGCTTGCTTGGAAGGTAATGTAAGTATTCCAAGTATGAATGCTATTCTAAAGGTAAAATGTAGCCTCAAGCCTCATCAACCGAGAATGACTAAAACAAGGAAGATGCAGCAGGGCTAAGTGGGTCGCACCCAAGTAGGGTATGTTATCACTTCTCTAGATACCCTCAGATATATTATAATTATGGATATGGTTGTGTATGGAAAAGAGAGCGCTCGATTAGGATGGGAACACCCGGGGTGATAACATATTCGATACTATGTAGTAAGGGGTGGGCCGGTCCTTTGCTGGCAAGGATTGTTAAGTACGATCTCGGTATATTTTTCTAAAGATGTACTGTGATGGGCGGTACCCCTGTAGCCCAATCATTGTATGGAATCCAATATCCACTACGAGCCTTTACGGTTTTGATTGTAGAGCTTAATATGCTAGAATTCAATTAATGTAACAATTTCGTCTATTTTAATAAGTATTTGTACCTAGATACTATTATAATATCACTGGATTTTCTATGAAAATGTTTTGGTTATCGTAAGGTAAAAACCCATCGTTTTTATGTGTGACGTGATCTTCTCAGGAGATGAGCTGGAGGATTTCAGACGTATTTCACGTACATGATTATATTCCATCGTGTGTGTGTTAAACTGAACATTCAATGTTTGTGAGGATAAGTTATTATAAATGTGCAGATTGATTTTTTGATTATCGTACTCTAATGACGGTATGTATAAAAAAAGTTATAGTTCTCTTTGTATAAAGATCTATTATTATCTCTATTAAATATTGTTCCACTGTGATTGTGAGATCGTTGTATTATTATTTCTATTTCCTTCTACCTCTTTCTTCTTCACCCTTAATGATCTGGTATTTTCGGCATTCAATTGCTTGGTATGCTATACAATGAACATATTGATGTCGATTTTCAAGGGTCAAAAATCCCGGTTCGTTATAGAATGTAACGACCCAGAATTTTAATTATTTGAAATTAGAATGTTTAATTAATTTTAAATATTGAAAATTTAATTTTATAGATTGAATAACTTGAATTTCAAATATAATGATTTATTGGACAATTTAATTGCTAAATTTAATAATTGAATTTGTTTAAATAATTGAATCTTGGATTTTTATTTGGTAAAAATGATTTAAAAGCTTATTAAATTTATATCTAATAAGAATGAAGGTAATAAAACTTTTAAACTGAATTTAAAAGTGATTTAACTAATTTTGAAAATAACTCGTTTTAATTAACAACTGGAAATAGCCTTTCGGGGCACTATATTGGATTTCGACGAAACCCGTGTCATTGGGTCCGTAAAAATGAATTATAATATGCCATCAAATTTTGTAGCGATCAGACTTGGTCGTACGGGATAGAAACGCATTGAAATTAATATTAAAGATTTAATATAATAATTGAGTTTAAAAACCTATCTTCTACATACGATCGAATTAGGCCTCAGAACTAGTTCAATTGTGTTTGGACGCCTCGATTGGAGTCCAAAATTATATAGCTAGATATTTTGAATTTTAAATAATATATTTCTTTACGATTTAACTTTACACTGCTTGTTCAATCTCCATCATCCAGACCCCGTACTCAGCCCACACCCATCACATTGACTTCCATATCTTCCCCCTTATTTAAACACTGCTTAACAGGGAGAAAAAATGTTTTGAATTCAAAAATCAAAATATGAAGATATAAATATCTAAAAATCTTAGAAAAAAAATATTTTGTCTCGCTAGGCCATATGCTTCAATTTGGGGTAGGCAGCATTGGGTTCAGTAGTGGACTAGGTCGTGCCACTCCTTGGCAGCCAAACTAGGGCTTGGGTTTGCGGCAAATAGAGGGGGAGTTTGGCGAATTGGATATCATATTTGGATTCTGGAAGACAAATGACACCTAGGTGCAAAAATTGGTGGTTCTCGGTCAAGGATTGTGGATCACGACCATGAAGGAGTGAAATGGGGCCTGGAGAATGGAAATTAATTGGGAGTGGCGGACTAGTTGAGATGGATGCTGGCAAGGCGAGTTCGAGGGGAGAAATGCTTTGATGAAGTCGGTTTGGAGAATCGATGAGTCGTTCTCCAGGTCAACATAGTTCATGCATGCTTGTTTTAGGTATCAGCGTGCATTTTTTTAGGCTGGTAATAAGAAGGAGAAAGGGGGTATAACTGTAATTATATGGAATTTGTATTTAGTTTATTTTATAATTTTTAAATTGTATCGATAACTTCTAAAATTCATATCTCCTTCATACGATGTCCGATTGGAAAGAAAAAATTTGTGTTGTGCTCGTGACGACGAAAGCTTTGCAATGGAACTAGTTTGGACGAAATTGGAGGCAGCTAAATTTTAGGCTAAAATAAAACGTCGTCTGGTTTTACTTCCAAACCGAAATGCTTCGGCGACAGTAGAAAATTTCGGTGAGTTAAACTCACTTTTTTGATAACTAGTACGATTTATAGTTGATAAAAAATTAATGAATGATATGTTTGGATAAATTATTATATTTATTAGTTGGATTGAATATTCCCGCCTATTGGAGCGGATTGAGATACTATTACATTTCTATGTAAGAGCGGATGACCTTTTGTATACGAATCCCGCCTCGAAGCGGTTGATTTATATTTTATGATTATCTAACATTCGTGATGTAGGGAAAAATAGGTTGGAGAATCCAACGGGATTCCTCACTATTATTGAATCATATTGTTTCAATAATATTTCCTTTAAATGGATTATTGAATAATAAATATGATTGTGGATGTTATGGTTATAACATCGTTATATGTTTGAAAATAAAATCTAGTAGTGATAGAAAATCAATATCGATATTGGTTAAGTGTTGGGTGGCTATTAGCCTCAAATTAGTATTTTAAAAATACTATAAATTGCCGTTCAAATTCTTTCATTAGATCAATGTCCTCTCATGGTGTCCTCATGTCCTCTCATGGTGTCCATGCTTCCTCTTCCATTCCCATCCCTCTCACCATACCGTCTGTCCTTGCCTCCTCTTCCAGACCCTTCCCTTTCAACCTATCATTTATCACTTCACCGTCTCCTCCTTCTCCTTCAGTTGTCCTTAACCATGTCCGCCTGTTTTTTCCTCCTCAACCACCCGATCCTTCTCTTTAATCTTCTTCCTTGCCTCTTCCCCCTCTATCTTACCTTTCTTTTCCTCCTCTACCATCCACCGCTTCTTATCTTTCTGATTCCAATCCTTTGTCTCAACTTCTTGAGCCAGTTCCTGATCCTGCTCCACTATCTAAATGGTCATCTCTTTTTACTTCTAAACCCAGGAATGTTGGTGTTTACAAACCTATACACTTTGATTTGCAGTACTCAGGTGTTCCCCTTGAACCATCACTGGAGGTTGTTAACGAAGGTATCAAAGCTTGGTCTGAGTGTTGGTTGAATTCTTTCTAGCAGGAATAGTCAAGTTCATGGAAGTTAAAGCTCATTTGGAAAAAATTTGGAAACATAAAGGGTCATATGAGATATTTTTTGATAGGCAGAACTATTGTTTCAAGTTCACAAATGAAGAATATAAGCATAATATTCTTATGAAAGATCCAATCTTTATTAATGGGTAGATGTTAATTCTGTCAAAATGGAATCCTTCCTTTGAATCAGCTCAAGCAACAGTTAAGTCTGTTCCAATATGGGTACATTTTTATAGGATTCCAATTCTTACTTAGTCTCTATTGGGTATTACTTGGTTAGTATGTCATCTTGGGAGATTAGTATGTTATGATGAGAATATTGAAAGAATGAAAAGACATGAGTGTGCAAAATGTTTAATTGAAATTTCCTCTAATAAAGAACTGCCAGAATTTATTGTTGTGTGTGATGATTCCTGTCCTAATGTTTTGACTGATTATGATTAGAAATCTCTTATTTCCACTCATTGTAAAGTGTTTGGTCATGCTTCTAGTCAGTATGGGTTCAAACAACAAACAGAATAGATTGATGTTGTTAATAAGGAGAAAATTAATGCTAAAGTGGATGGAGTTGGTGATTCATGCAAAGAGAAAAACAAACAGAGTAATTGGAAAATGTTGTTCTCTATTAAGCAAGAAGGAAAGCTATAACTAATCAGAAGGTTTGGAGGAAAACTAAATCATGTTATGATGTTAATGTTAGAAGTAATACTGCAGTTATAAATGATGTAGCAAGTGAAAAGGAGAATGGAATTCAGGGAGTTATATTAGACAGTGTGGAAGTTGCAAGTGAAATTGAAAAAGATAAAGAAAATGCTACAGAAATGGACAGTGCAACAATATTAAATGCCAACCTGAATGCTTCTATTATTTTTAATAATGTATCCATGCAAGTCATGCAACCTTCATTACTGCATGACTCATGTGATAAGGTGATTAATGCTTCCAGTTTGGAAAATGGAATAGTTTTTACTTCAAACCCTTTCTCTATTCTTCAACTCATGAATAATGAATCACATCGAATAGAAAACATTCACGATTCCAGAAATCATTTGTTTAATGACTCTGTCGGGATTCTCAACAGTATTACAAGTGACACTTCTGATGACAAGCACAATGTCATGCAAATATCACCATCGTCTCTCTCTCTCACACACACCAACCTCCTTTACTATCTTCCTCAATTTCTCCTTTGAAATCACCTTATTCTTCAATTTCATTGCCTTCCCAATTATTTAGTGATATTGAACCATCTAATCTTATCCCCTCTGGTCAACTAGAATCGATCTCTTATCAATCAGCTCAAAACTCATCTATCCTTGAGTCCTTATCAAAATCAAAAAGAGGCAGACCCAAGAAAATAGCTCATTCCTCAAATGACATTGATAATGGATTCTAATATTCCATAACTCAAACTGCAATACAGATGTCTCATTCCGATGATCAAACTGGTTCACCCATAGGTGTCAGAAGCAGAGCTACCTCCTTTAAATCACAATGATGATTGACAGACTAGAGTTTTGGAATACAAGGGGAGAAAATTCCCTAGCCAAACAAATGGAAATTAGCAACTTTATAACTTCTCATAATATTTACCTTGTGGTAGTGGCTGAGATAAAGCTTAATCACGCAACCACTGGTAAAGCAGTTTCTTTAATAAATCAAAATTGGAATTACATCCATAATTTGGCTTAAGCTCCTTTTGGTAGGATTTTTATTATGTGGATTCTCTCCATATTTACCATTAACCCAATATGTGTCCAAAGGCAGTACATTCACTCTCAAATCATTCATATCTCAACTTCTACTGAATTTTTCTTAGTAGTGGTATATGCTGAAAATAATTGCTCTCATAGACAATTGTTCTTGATAAACTCCCTTCCATTCACCCATCTAATTCCCTTTGGCTTTGTTTTGATGACTGGAATTGCTTGCAACTGTCTTCTGATAAAAGTGGTGGTTCTCCACGTACTTATCAACAAACTAGGCCGCTTAATAATTCTATTTATAATGCCCATCTTCTCCCAATTGCATCATCTAGATGTTTTTATACATGGAATAACTCTAACAGATCTGAGAATAAAACTTTTTGCAAACTTGATAGATCTTATCAAAACTTCTCTTATGTGTTGAAATGACCAAATTTAAATACCTTAGTTCCCCATCCTCCTTTATATGATCATTCTCCTTTGATTTTGGATTGGGGTAGGGCAACTGAGAGAAGACATACCTCATTTTGATTCTTTAATAATTGGACTGATAATCTTGAATTTTTAAGTATTGTTTCTAACGTTGGAATATGAATGTATTTGGTAATCCTATGTTTATTTTGCAGACTAAGCTTATGAATTTGTAGAACATTTAGAGGAATTGGACTAAGGCTAATTATGGGAATGGAAGTAACATGTCTTCATCAATTAGAGAAAATTTGTTGCAGGTTCATAGAAATATCCTTTCCGACCCTAATAATGCTTTGCTTGGTGAATAGGAAAATAATCTCAAACTCAACTTAGCTAATGTTCTTGGGAGGAAATCAAAATGGCAAAGCAGAAGGCCAAATTAAAATGGAAAATCCATGGGGACAAGAATTCAGCAATTTTTCGTAATTCCCTAAAGATAAAACAAGCTTCTTCTTCTGTCAGTAACATTAATGATAAGGATGGCAATCCCTGTATTGCTCACGAATCCATTCAGGAAGCTTTTCTGGCTTACTATAAGGATTTACTTACCAACCAAGTCATCCATGATATATCCATGCAATTATTCTTTCATGTTCCTCTTCTTGTCATCTCTAACAGTAACAAGGAATTTTTGATTAAGGAAATTTCTGCTGAGGAAATTAAAGCTACCATTTTCAGTAAGAATGGTTCCAGCAGCCTTGGGCCTAATGGATATAATGCACATTTCTTCAAAGCCACTTGGAACATTATTGGGCATGATGTGATTAAGGCCATCCTTAATTTCTTTAAACACAACAAATTATTATCTGCATTAATGGCACCAGGCTTGTTTTGATTCCTAAAACTCAACAACCTTCTTCTGTTACCCAATTTAGACCCATTGGCTGTTGCAATGTTATATGCAAAATCATCTCCAAAACTATGGCAACAAGGATGAAGCAAGTGCTTGCTTCCACCATCTCTCATAACCAGAGTGCTTTCCTACCTCATAGAGACATTACTGATAATATTCGTTTATCCAGTGACCTCTTGAGAGGCTATAACAGGATTAATATCTCTCCCAGGTGTGTGATGAAATTAGACATACAAAAGGCTTATGACACTGTTCAGTGGAAATCAATCATATGTGTACTTTATACAATGAACTTTCCTACCCCTTTTTTGGCTTGGATCTTCACATGTATGTCCTCTATTAAATTTTCTATAAGTCAAAATGGTAATACTTTTGGTTATTTCAATGCTACCCAAGGTATAAGGCAAGGGGACCCCATTTCTCCTTACCTTTTTGTGTGTGTCATGGAATTATTCACTGGCTTTATCAACAATGCTATGCTTTTTAAGCTTATTGACTTTCATCCACTATGTAAGAGCTTGAAAATTTCTTCTCTTCCCTTTGTTGATGATTTAATGATGTTCACTAAACCTAATGGTAAGTCAATAAATGTGGTTTTGAATGTTCTGAGTAGTTTCAAATTGTTGACTAGTTTGGATATTAATAGAAGCAAATCCAAGATTAAAATTGTAGGGTTGGATAAAAATGAGAAGGGTATTATTTTGCATTATCTGGGTTATCTTCCTTTGATAATAATGAGACTTATCTTGGTATGCCTGTTCGCTCTTCAAAAATCAGATCTAATCAATGTCTGCAGCTATTTGAAAGAATCATTGACATATTATCCTCCTTGTCTAATTCCTTTTTATCTATGGCTGGTAGGTTAGTTGTTATAAAATCTATTGCTTCTTCCATGTGCTTATACTATGCCAGAATATATATATTTTGCCTACCAAACTCATATCCATGATAAATTCTGCTTAAATCATTTTCTTTGTCATGGTAATCCTTTTTCAAAGAAACTGATCCCTATTGCCTTCAAAGCTGTTTGTTGTCCTTTCAATAATGGTGATCTAGGCATTATGAACATCAAAAAAAGGAATAAGGCAGCTCTTTCTACCAAACTTGATAAATTGATGAATAATGAAAATAATCTCTGAGCTTCTTCGATAAGGATTAATTTAATCAAGAATATGCATTTTTGGACAATGGAACCCCCTTTAGATTGTAGCTGGGTGTGGAGAAATATTTTAAGATGCAGGTCTGTTTTTCTTACCATATTTCAGAAATGTATTAACGAATATGTTACTTCCTTCTGGTTTGACCCTTGGTCTGCTCATGGTTGTATTCTTGCTAATGTGATTGATTATAACTTAAGAGTCCAATCGGGGATCAATGAAAATGCTAAGGTTAACTCATTTTGGACCGATGGATACATTAACCTTCCTTATTCTAGTTCATATTACCCCGTTCTCGCACCATACGCATTAGACACGTCTGACACATAACTGAAGTAGCTGATGAATTTAGACCGTTTGGAGCACGCAGTAAATGAACCGTTGAAGTTCAACGTGTCCGATACTTCAGACTTCAGCAGTCCATTTTTTAACGGTTGTTTTCTCCCCCATATAAACCCCTCCTCCATCTTCACCACCATCTACACTCCAAATCCGAGCTTCTTTGAGGCAATTCAAACCTTTTCGATCAAAATTTCAGGTTTTTCTATATATACTTGTGTTTATTTCAATTTTTGTTTACAAAATATCATGTGGATCCTTAGATTCTTCCACCTCTAAAGCTATCGCTCATTGGACTTCAAAATGAATCTAGCGTTCATTGATATTTGTTCTACTATGATCGATAGTATGTGTTTGTCCTTACTATGGCTAATTCTACGGATATTAGGAAATTACTAAATTTATCGGTGGCAAGCCATAACAATCAGTAGTTTATTTTTATTTTATTTTATTTTTGAAACGGTACTTTATATACAACAAATCACTGTGACAACATATCATATGTCAATATATGTTCGAATCAAGCTAAGCATGTTTCGAACTTGTGATCTCTCGTACCAAAATCAAATCACTTAACCACTGCGACAATGGTGTTTGTCCACAATCACTAGTTTATTGGTGTTTATGTATTTTTTCAATTGCAGTGTATAAGTTTTTATGTAAAAAATACTGTATCAGTTCCCTTTTTAATTTAGTGTTTTTTGTATAATTTATTATCGATTACTAAAAATTATTCTATAATATTTAAAATAAATAAAATCCAAATGAGCATTCCCCTTTCTCGTACACCTGTCCGTTGGTTTGGTCAGACAGAAGGTAAACTAGCCCGTTTCTGGCCCAAACCAAACTAATGGTCACCCTTAGCAAAGACAAGGTGTGAATTTATATAGCAGCTGACCAAAATCAGTTATGTGTCGTCAAATAGATAAGTTATAAACAATCTCTCATTCAGGCATCAGGGTTCGGATTTCAGTCATGGTGGGTTTTAGTGGAGACGAAACAGCCCCTTTCTTCGGATTCCTAGGCGCCGCGGCCGCTCTCGTCTTCTCTTGTAAGCCCGGATTTTTATTATTATTATTTTTTAATCCTGTTATTCAGTTGGTTTTGTTTAGTTCTGAGGATTCTGCGATGTTTATCAATGCAGTTGTCATTTGAGAAATCTGAATTTCTGGAACTACTCGCATGACTTAGATCTGATCATTTTAGTTTTCAATAAAATTCAATTTATCCTGAATTTGAATTTAACCTGTCTTAAGTTTAATCAAGATAATCTTTAAAAAACATTTTCTTGTAATTTAGGCATGGGAGCAGCATATGGAACGGCCAAGAGTGGAGTAGGAGTGGCATCAATGGGAGTAATGAGGCCTGAGCTCGTAATGAAATCAATAGTGCCTGTTGTTATGGCTGGAGTTCTTGGAATTTATGGATTGATCATTGCTGTTATTATCAGTACCGGAATCAATCCTAAGGCGAAGTCGTACTACTTGTTTGATGGCTATGCTCATCTGTCTTCTGGATTGGCTTGTGGTCTGGCAGGTTTGTCTGCTGGAATGGCAATTGGAATTGTTGGTGATGCTGGTGTTAGGTAATACATTTAAGTAATGTTTGTTTAGATGCTGATTATATTGATGAAAATTTTAAACAATGTTTAATGGTATTAGTGATGGAACCGGTCTAAGGTAAGTTTTTAATATGAGATGGATATTTAGCTGATGACTTAACTTTTCTTGTCACTATGATGATATTCCTTTGATATTATGAAGGTTATCTGAATTATTAGCCTATTTTATATAGTACTCTTTAGTGTCTGACTCATATATTTAAAATATCTGATATCTGATGCCATTTTCAGTTTATGCTCAAAATACGAGCTGGTAGGGGGGAAAAACTCTTTTTATAGGATCCTGGGATAAAAAACTGCCGACTACACTTAAATTTTCTTGTTTACAGCCTCTAAACAACACATATGAACATTCATGTTGAATTACTACTTAAAATTTTATTTGTATAACAAGTTGAGGTTGTTTCGAACCTTTGATCAACATTAACGTATCATCAAGTAAAGGCAACAGTGTGGACGAACTAGAAAAAAATATTAAGTCTTCTTGTTATTATATTATCATTCTGTGGGTGTCCTAAAGAGTTGTTAATTTACTTGACTTTTGTTTTATGGGAGATTATCTTATCGTGTGCTACTGCAGGATCATTTTGTTCTGGACTAGAATATTCTTCAAACTGATCGATGAAGAAGTATTTCTTATTGCAGGGGATGGGAAAAAAAAAAAAAAAAAACTTTCCCTCCATCTGAAGTTTTAAAAAGAGGAAGAATGTTTTAAATAATATATATTTTGGAAATACATCTAATAATTTTAGAAATAATTATATGTTAACAAACAAGTTTAACAACTTTGCAGATAAAATCAGTATTTTCCTAACAAATCTTTTTTTTCATTGATAAATCTATATATGATTTCAATATAGTTTTTTTATCTTTTTTTTTTCTTCCTTCCAATTGAATTCAAATAAAAATATTACTTTTTTTAATAGAAGGCCAAATTGAAAAAATGTGTTGATTATTAAACAATAAATTTGATCTTCTTACCAAAGTGATGCATAAGCTATGCATGATAATTAGAATCAGAATTGAGTGATTACGGTAGAATTTGATATTAAAATTTGTAATCTATATAAGTATTCAAAACTCCCAGGTGGTGCGGCTTCTATCCACAACCCCACGCATTGAATTTGATATCAAAATTTGTAACTTATATAAGTATTCAAAACTCCCAGGTGGTACGGCTTCTATCCACAACCCCTACACATTAAATATTAAAATTTGTAATCTATATAAGTATTCAAAACTCCCAGGTGGTACGGCTTCTATTCACAACCCTTGCACATTAAAAACCAATTATATATATGTATATGTATGCATATGTATATATATGTGTGTATATGCAAAACCGATTATATATATGTATGTATGTATGTATATGTATATAATTATATATGTATGTATGTATATGTATATATGTGTGTGTGTATGTGTATATATATGTATATATACAGTGGGCATAGCCAGAAAATAAGTCTGGCTGGGCCACAACGGTAAAAAAATCGAGTGTTCAAGGGCGAAGCCTCGAAAAAAATTTCCATCCAATTATTCAAATATGTGTATAAAATACTCATAACAAATCATTAAACAACAACTAAATAGTTATATAATAATGTTTCATTACAAAATCGATCAACTATTGATCTAGCGGACTAACACAACCGTACAAAGATACTAGAAGTTTAAAGTTGTCCATGTCGAGTTTTCATATTTTGAACACGATCAATGTTTGAAGATCCAACTTTAGACGAAATATTTTTAAATGGTCTTTTAAAATAGTTCTGCAAATCTAAAAGTACAAAATTTAAACAAAAAATTCATTAATCAATCCAACAAAATTTCCCAAAACTAAATTTATTTGTTCCAACAAATTAGCTCAACAAACTAAGTTGATTCAACCCAACAAATTAATTAAACTAATCAAAGTAAGCTCGGTTTTCAATCTTTTGTACTACGGTTGGTCTGCGGGAGCTTTTTTTTTTCCTCCTGATCGGATTAATAATGCTTTTTATATCAAATATCTACCAAATTATTTACACCAGCAAACCAAAATCAATTGTGCAGTACAAAATTAGTATCTTTTCAATAATTGGAGAAATAACTAATGTTGGTTGCATATGGCATACCTGCATCGAGGAAGGTTTCAAGCGTTGTAAAGGAGAAGGCGAAGGAGCGCAGTGGAGGAGTATGCAAAGGAGCATCCCGGAGGAGGGCTGCAAGGCTGTAGAGGAGAATGAAGATTTAGAGTTGCCGGTTGCGATGGAGTACGAGATTGCATTCACGATAGATCTAGGGTTCGGCTGTGTTTGAGATTTTCAATGAAGATTTGTTTTCTGTTTTTTTTTGGTTTGTTTTTTCCCCTTAAATCCCGGGAGGGCCAGGTGCTCAGCCCTACCACAACATGCCTCCGCCCCTGTGTGTGTGTGTATGTATATTATAAACTCCCATTTTCCAAACAATATGCATAGTCATATATAAATACGTGTAGTGAACCAAATTGGGTAAGAAACCCACCTCTAAAAGCTAGCTTGTAAAAGGAGGATGCCTAAAAAGTTTTATACGCATCACCTATCACATAATAGACGACGTGGGACATAATAATACGAAGTACAAAAATTAAATATTTCATCCAACAATAGATATTTTGAACACAAAACAATTAATATTAGAAATGAAATCGAATGTTTGAAGATAAAATTGATGTGAAAGTTTGTAGTATGCATAAAACATTATCAGTCAGTTCCTGCAATGTAGGGTGTACTAGTTTGAATTGTGGTATTGTATAATCTGTTGGTGAAGGTTTCTATATTTCTATTTGACACATCAAGTTACCGCATGTTCATATATAAAAGCTCAAATAACATTTGTTAGTCTTTTCCTTATTGGAGTTACATATGCATTTCTTGTCTGTGGGAATTTACTTATTTGGATCATTCAACTGTTGAGGTTTGTAAATTATAGAGCTATTTATATATTCTTTCTTTTCAGTATGATTTGTGTCCATTTGTTGTGTTGTGTCATTGCTTAAATCAGTTAATTATACGCGCGTGCACACACATATAAAACACACACACACACACATCAATGTTTTAAAACGCGAAAGTGTACATGAGGCTTTTTTTTACTTGCTTGCAAGGTGTAAGCCATAAAGCATGGAGCAATAAGTTTTACGGTTAAACATTAAAGTGTAAGTTATTATTGCTTTGTTATTATTAATTTTTGATTAATGCAAAACGTTAACAATTAATCATGTAAATATATAACAATATAAACACTTAACTTTAAAGAGTCCAGTCCTAATCATTCTTTGTTATTCATTCATCAAAGTAAAAAATTGATTAAAACTGTAAATAAATAAAATTTAAGTACACACATATATATAATTCAATCTTTTGAAGAACTCTTCGATTTTCAGCATCGCAATGGTATGTATTTTCTTTATTTTCTTTCTTTTTTATTTGTCTTCGATTTTTTGTAGATTTTAAAAAAGATATTTGATCGATCTCTATTACATGTAGTAGGAAATAATGTAAGTTGCCTTGTTATTTATTTTTCCTTCTATCATCTCAAATTGATCTGTAAAATTTATTCAAAGATTCAGTGCAACCTGTTTAAGAAGATTCTTTAAATAGCAATTGAGAAAACTCGCTACGTGGCTCTCGGTCGTTGTTTCAGAAACAATCTTACTTAACCATACTGATACCGACACTGACACTGAAAAGCAAAAAAAAAAAAAAAAAAAAAAAAAAACACTTCCATTTCCTTAAATTTAGTTTTTTTTTATTTTCCAACGGCCTAGGGTCGTATATCCTTTCTTCAAATAATAATAATAATAAAATCTGAAGTTTAATAACTCTATTGGTGTCAATATTTATAACTAAGATAAAAATATATTGAGTCACATGCCTTAGTAATTTGAGACATGCGAGACGTATGTTTTGTATGCTTCGTCTGCCTCAAATTGTTGAGGCATAAGCCTTATAGATAAAAAGTTTTTTGGAGAAAGCCTCAGGGCGTTTTATCTTCCATTTTGTTGAGGCGCTCCTCAAGACCAGTATTGAAGCGAGTTTACTAAAACAATGACACACACACATATCGTTGTTTTAGAAAACCCGCTTAATACTCGCCTCGAGGAGCACCTCAACAAAATATGGAGGATGTGTATGTTTATGATCAATAGTACCTTCTATTTAGCATCATTTGCATCCCTGAGATCAGTCACAAGTTTATATTTTAAATATTTGAATAGAAACTTATGGCTGATATTGGAAGGCTACAAAATGGTGTTAAATAGAGGGGCTATTGATCCTAACTCATATGAGTATGTATATGTATACTTGTGTATGTGTGTATGTATGTGTGTGTATGTGTATGTATGTATATGTATACATACACACACATACATATGTATACATTTGCATATATTTCGGATATTTATGTGGGTCTATTTTAAGTAAATTTTACGTAAAGGGTACATTCGGCATATATTTACTATATATGGTTTAATTCACTAATTGGGCTCCTTGCGAATGTATGTGAACGTATCTCTGCATGTATACCAGCTGAGAAGAATTGATTACCTCTGCAACTTGTGACTGAGGACTTGCAAAGAGTACTTGTGCATGTACTTTGTTTAGACAGCCCCATATTGAGGAAAATTTGCATCACTGTAAAATGGAAGAAATTGACACCGCCTACCGTAATATTCAGAGCATCCTTGAAAATACCCCCTTTACCAAATTAGCATCCTTATAACAACGCTCTAAATGAGGTATTTTAAGATTTGATCAGCTCAGTCGCTGAATCTAAAAGGAACACTACCTTTTATATTTTGAACAACTTAGTATCAACTGACTGCAATGCCTTGCTAATTTATTGTCTAAAAATCAGTTCTGCCTTTTTTTTCACACTATAACACGAAAAATGATAAAAGTGCATTCACCCAAGTTCCCTGTTTTCTCCTTCAGTCATGGGCCATTTGGGCACCATTTGGTTTAGAAATCAGATAAATTCCTGTGTTAACATAGATGGATCTCTTTGTTGTCCCATATTCTGCTCTGTTATTTGTTATGTATCATGCTAATTTTGTGGCTTTTGTTGTCTTCCTTTCGGTAAAACCTAAACTAATTGGTAATTACAAGGGTGAGCAGGCTAATAAATATATTATAAAATTTGTATTTGATGTCATTGTCATTTGCAGTAAAGGTGTTAAGACAAGATTTCTTTCTTTCTTTTTCTTCTCAATTGTGCGTTTCCATGAATAAGAGTAGGGCTGTTATGATAATGATTAATATATCATTATCATACCAATATCAAGAAATTGATAACCGATATTGAGCTACATTTGTATATTAGTGCTATTGGTAGGGTAATGGTAAATTTATTATTATTAATAGTAAATATAACGGTAAAGAAATGTCAAACTCAGTTGTAATGGTAAATTTACTTGTCATTAATTTTGTTTCTTCACTATTTAACCACATGCAATTTTGAAGGTGTATTTGTTTTTTAGAAGATGTTTATAATATTACTTACGATGAACTTTTTTTTAGTTTTATTAGGTTCAAAGTTGTGTAGATAAAGCTCTTAGCGGTTAATAGCAGTGAAGGTGCAAAAAGTTACAAGGGCCATAAAAAGTGGATACAACGGAAAATAGTGGATGTGCAAAAGTCTTCATTAGACATAAAATCAAATATTTAAAGTTAATATATTCTCGTCTTCACATAATTTTTGTTGAAAAAAAGTAGTTTCTAATATTATATAACAAAACAAAGAATATCATGATTTATGCAGACTAGATTTAGGGAATAAAATAGATTTATAATTATATTGAGTATTTATGGCTTAAAATTAGGTTTTTATCCTAACTTGTTTGATTTTGTTTAAAAAAATACAAAACTAACCTTTGTATACCAATGGTGCTAAAGCGGATGATAAAAAAAACCTTGATTTAGCGGATGCAGCAAAAGATAGCAAGACTTAAAAGTAGATCTGTTGTTTAGTAGTGTTAAATTGAAATAACGTGGTGGTTGAAAAGCGCTATGGACTATAACGGAGATTTTTTGGAGCTTTAGTGGGGTTTTAACCGCACAGGTTCAAAGTTTAAGATTAGCAAAACTATTATTTTGTTATATATTGTAAATAAGATGAATACGGAAATTTACTATGTCAACTAAAACGAGTCAAAATGTCAATATACATATTAATGGAGTTAGAATCAGATAAAACATTTAACTTTTTTTAATCATTATTAAAAATTTAATGTGATAAAATATTAATGTTTTATGCACTGGTAAATTTACTATTACTAATCAACGGTTTATGAGTTCATCGGTATATCAACCATCATTTATCAATGGTAATGGTAAAATATCAGTGGCTATTTTGTCTTAACTATAGTATCGATATGGTAATGATTTTTTCGTATCGGTAACGGTTACCATTATCCTAACAACCTTAAATAAAAGAACATAAAATGAATTTATCGTCCAATGTCAAATTTAGTATGATTGTGCTTTTTTTTCCTGTGAAAACGGGGTGGTAAAAAATTTCAAGCATGGACACGATGGTATCGTATATTTTCCATGGCGATTGTTTGCTTGATTACCTTGTTATTCAACTACGCAGTTTCAGTTTTTGAGTACAGTGGTTATCTGCCAGTGCCACGCATAATGCTATAAATGTTTAATGTATAGATCGTACCATTCAAGCTATAGTTTTAAAGTTTCAGCATAAGACTGAATTTTGATCTTATGGTTTGTATGACAGGGCGAATGCACAGCAGCCAAAGCTGTTTGTTGGTATGATACTGATTCTCATATTTGCTGAGGCGCTTGCTCTATATGGCCTCATTGTAGGCATCATTCTGTCTTCTCGTGCTGGCCAGTCACGTGCTGATTAGTTTTCCAGTTGCACCTGCTATGTCTGAGCTTCTTCGACCTGACCATGTCTTTACATTGTTCCTGCTGTTGAAATTATTTGTATTTAGCTCCAAAGGCAAAGACTTGTTCTTCAATTGATTTTCAGTTACTTGTGTTCATTGAAGTCGTAGTGATTGTACGAATCTCTGTAATGCGAGATGTGGGCTGCTACTGCATATTCCGCCGGTAAATCAAATAAATAAACGCTTTTGTGCAGCCTTGCTATTCATTCATTTTATTTTATTTTCCTTTTACCGGATGAAAATGTTTCTTCGTCATCTATCCTCGCTTGAGTAGAATATAATAAACCAAAGTTCAATGAAAATCTGACTTTAACAATGCATGAATCATAACAAATTTATATGGCAAATTGTGCAACATAAAACATGTTCATAAATTAAGATGTACAACAAATTATTTAATACATACATATATATATATATATACACATACATACATATATATATATATATATATATATATATATATATATATATATATATATGCATGTATGTATGTATAAATGTATGTGTGTGTACACACACACATATACATAATGTACATGTGTGTGTGTATGTATATATGTATATATATAAACATTAAGTATGCACTGGCCTGGCCGATAGCAGAGTTGGGAAAGACAAAAGTCTAGGACAACGTCTGAAGGGAGGCAACAAAAAATCAAAAAAAGAAAACACATTTCTGACATCTCACGATTATCTTGGATCGTCCTCCGTCGCAACCAGAGCGAAGAAGCTACGCCACTATCGCCTCTCATTGCCTGTCAAACGCACCTCCTTGCTGCATCGTTCCAATTCTCAAATCAAGCAATTGCGCACGTAGGTTACAATCCCTCAAATTGCAAAAGCTTCAAATTATAGTCCCAATTTAGAAATTGGATTCAAGTACCCAACTCAACCAATGTGAGTAATAGACTACTATTAAATGATAATTATTGATTTTCTATGATTAACAATTCAATTATGGCAGCAAAACTTCTTTATTTGTGATTCATCATTTAATGCTTTTACTTTAATTGGTGGTTTAATTTTGGTAATTTCCGGTTTAGCATCTTAATTTCTTATTAGCAATGCAATACTGCAATTGATGATATAATGATGGTGCTAACTGAAAGTTGTGTTTTTTTAGATGGTTGTTAACTAAAAGAAAAAAGGTTATGTTTTTAGTTGCCTCTTAATTGATTGAGAAAAAAATATGCCTTTTTAGATGTGTAAAATATTATAGTATTTTATCAATGAATAATAATATTATGTTGTATCTTAAATTGAGTTAGGAACCAAAAACAAAATTCCAGATATCAAAATAGAACGAAAGAACAATGCAGACATGAAGTAGAATCATTAGAAGGTTCAATTTCAAAAAATTTTACGTGAGAAATAAAAAATCTCAAAAGTTATTTTTTGAGATTCACGTAAAAGAAATTTTACCATTGAAAGTAATTGCATCATTGATACTCTTAATTTTTTGACATATTATCAGGATGTAAACATATTTTTAAATTTATGGGTTGCTTATCGTATTTGATTGACTGGTTAAATCTGTTTTAGAAGAAAATGAGATTAAGTGAACTGGCTATGATTTCAATTGAAAACAAGTATTTAGATAAGCTTAAGAACGAAGATACAGCAGACAAGTTTGATTTCAAAAATGCAAGAAATTATTTTCGTTAATATGTATTGATATGTTAGCATATTATGTCCATACTTGGGTTTTTTGACATGTAATCAAAATAATTTAGTGGATCAATATTTTGTGATCAATATTTAATTTTGTAATAAAATTTATATTTTTGTTTTGTATATGTAAAATGTATTAATGTTGTTTGTTGAGTTAAAGGGCAACAAAAATAGAAAAAATCCATTCGACTAGGACATTAGATATTATTGGACCGGCCTTGAGTATGCATGTAAACGAAAGGTGAGAATATGTAATCTACGTCTACGTTCATTATTGAATTATAAGGTCAACCTTTGATTACCTTTTTATTTATTTTATTTTTCGGGCAATTTAAGCAGGGTTATTTAAGAGGGTCCTTACCTCTTGTATTAACGCAGTAACGAATAGTACAGAGAATACAATGAGGACTAAACATTAAAAAAAAAAAAAAAACCTACACAGAAATTAGAATGAGAAAGAGAAGATAAGAGATGCGAAAGGAACACAGGCATTAGGTCCACTACCATCCGGCCCATAATTTAGAATGCCTTCTTGTTCTGGCGTGAATAATTTTCCTACTCCCCATGAGTTCAGTTTCCTTCTGATTGAAGCTAAGCATGTTCTCTCCAGCTCTTTAATGTCTCTCTTCTCATTTCTAAACATTCTATAGTTTCTTTCCTTCCATATTTCGTACGCCATCAATTTTAGGCAGCAGAGAAGAATACTTGATTTTGAGTCCTTGCATCTTGTCCCTTTACTTTAATTACCATGTTGCTTGAGTGTTCTATTTGTGAAGTTGCATTGTTCATTTTTAATTGGTTTAAACATCTCATTATATCAGGCCGTCAATGATTTATTCTTCTGATAAAGGAGATTTTTGTTTTTGTTTTATGATCATCATCATACTTTTCATTTTCCTAAATGATTAGGGTCCTATATTTTCCATAATATTTTGTTTTGAGACATCCCCAGGCATCTGGCCCACTAAGCACACAAAATTTCCCACCTCAACAAGACTTCAACATGGTCCCTGCCTGCCTGCCCGCCCGCCCCCGTCAGATAAGAAGAACTTCATGTCGTTCCCTACCCACCGCATAGTCGTTGCCACAGACTATGCAAGCTCAAAATATTCTTGCCATGGTCACACCCAGCCTACACCATCCTACTAAGTCCCAATCGTCCCAAGACTCCTCGTGCAGTCCGAGTCGCACACATCCTGCCTGATTTTTTACACAACCCATAACGTACAAGGGTCAACCCCGTTTATTGCCTCTTTACTCCAACTCACGTCTCAGTTCATAATGACCATATATACTCAACCGTTACCACACTAAATATCATTGGCTTGATGGTTAATCCTACCGTTAAACCATGATTAATTGAGTTTTTAATCGATCATTCCTTGACAATCAATCCCTGCCATAAAACCAACAGTCGCGGCCATTACAAAAACAAATTTCCCAAAGGAACCGAGTTGGTTTAAAGCGGTTGAAATCGATAGAGTTCAAAATAGTCCATATTAGATCATAATGGACATAACGAAGTCTAATGTCCAATGGTATATTCAATTTAGTTATTTAATAACATCAAATTTTATTTTAAACATATATTGCCTTATTTAATTAATCTCATTAATCAAATGTATTTAATTTGAATCAAATTCAATTAAACGAATCAGAGAGATTTATTTTATTTAAAAAAAACTTTGGTTTCTCTCTTGAAACTTCCTTATTAATTAAAGGAAGTCTTTGTTTTATTCAGACAGATATACTTTTTATTTCTCTCTCATAATTAAATGAATTACTTGGTTGATTTGTTTAAACGATAATTTTACCAAATTCATGTTCGACATATTTTGTGAGTATATTTAAATATACTCAAGCGTATACGTATGAATGCTACTTTACATATTCTATACATAGTTAATGTATACGTGTACAAGCGCCGAGATATACATCGCAACGAGCACATTCATCTTTATATACACATTAGCTACCCAAAACATTGCTTGCAACTAGGTGTGCTACACATGCGTGCGCGCATGCATGCATATTTCAAAAGTTTTTTCAAATTAAATCTCTAAATAATCTAAGTTGATTTCAACCAAATCACTAAATCTGAATTCAAAATTTTGTTTCCAAAATATCAAATCGTCTGATTTAATAATACAGTATGAAAACGGATATAGATCTACAAATTCAAAATATATAGTATATATTAATAATTTAATATAAAAATGAATATAAAGGTACTTTGTACATAATACCTATTTGCCAAAACCATAACCTTTCAATTTTAATCCAAAAGAGAAATTTGATCGAGCAAGATTAAGATGTTAATTTGTGTATGTTTATACATTAAGGTGAATACCATTTAATGTTGATGTATACATGTGTGTGTATAACCTTTTTAAAAAACCCCCTTATTGCAAAATAATTTTAAAATTGATTTTAATACACGCACATTTATGTGTGTTTTAAAACATAAAACCAATTATAAATTAGTGGAAATTAACATCGATATTTAAATAAATATATGTGCATAATATAATAAATTAACTACTAGATCTAGATTTGAATCAAAACCAACGTCTATAGAAATTAACAATAATATTATCAATAGAAACCATCATTATTAATTTCAAACTCAAATCAAATGTTGATAAATTATAAAACATTTGAATCTACATATGCATATAAAAAAGGATAATAAATGTGCATATAAATTCGTAAAAATTATTAGATCTTAACTTGACGAAATGAGCTGTTTCGAGCTTAATTTTTTTTGACCATTTTTTTACGGATTCAACCATACGGATTGGACTAATACATTATCAATTATCAATGGTTCGAATTTGGTCTCGTTTCAAGGTCGTCCGCTTCAAGATCGACACCCCACAGTTGTTTATTTTTTCACTATCTTTTAGAAATAGATCAAAATACTTTAGATTGACATAATATTCAATAAATTTAATTTTTTTTGTCGAATATTGTATTTTATATAATCTTATCATGCCAGGTATAGTTAAAATTTCATAATTAATTACCCAACATTTTAAAAAAATTAATTCGTAAAAATGGTACGCAAAATCAACTTTATCACAGTTGTTTAATGGATCGACTAAAAGTGGCATAGATTGGTCATTTGAGTTAGATTTCAATGAGGTTAAATATTCGTATTACGTGAAGACAGATCATCAAAAATGCAGTTTTAACCGATCAGAAAAGTCGTTGCATTGAATGGTTCTGCTAAAATATCTTGTTTATGTTTTAGGAATTAAATTAGTATTTTTAAACATTTTTTTAAATAAAATGAATAAGAAAAAATAAAAAATAAAAATACAAAATTAACATGTCGTCGCTCGCCGTCACTAATATACAACATGTCAAGCATACGGAAAGAAATTGCATGACTTTTTCCTCATTCTCCCGAGTTCCCACCATTTTCACAAACGAAAAAAAACCCTTCGATCGACACCCCCCTTGACCACCGCCGCCTCTTGTCAACTTCACCTTAGGCCCCAAACTCACAAGAATTGCCAATCTCTTAAATTTCATCTTAATTTAGATAAAATTTTAACCATAATTTCAGATTTGGGGCTAATTCGTACGATTACGGATTTAAAATTTGTGATTATTGCATATTAGTTGGTAATAATAGTGCATTATTTGATTTGGGAATATTAATTACTATTTTTATTGTTTAATTTGCACTTATAAATTAAGGATGATTTTAAATCCAAAAATTAGTTTGTAATTATTTATTAATATATATATATATATATATATATATATATATATATTGATTAGTGTACACAATTGTTTGTGATAGTTTAGAATAATTTTAGAGCTAATATGTATAGTTGAATAATGGATATGTTAAACATAAAGCTTTCTGTTAAACATAATTATTTTATTTTAATTTCTTAGCGTGTGTTAATTATAAGTGTTAGTGGCAAGTATAAAATAAATTTATTTTTAGTGATTAATTATTTTTAGTAATTAATTGATTAGTGCACCTTTTTCCAAAATTCAATTTTTAGTTCACAAAATAGTTAAATTAAAATTTTAAATAGTTGAATTATAAAATATGTTTTAAAATTTCAATTTAAGTTAATAAACTATTTAAATAGTTAAATGAATTATAAAATATGGTTTAAAAATTAATTCGTAGTTATTAAAATAGCAATCTGTACATTTTAGAAGTATTTCAAATAATGAATTTCTTTTGAAATAAATATTCCACTAAAATCGATTTGTAAAAATTAAGAAATGAATATAATGTTTATTTGAAAAGAAGTATTAAATACTATTGGGCTGCAGTGTGGCATTTCCTTCTCAGATGGAGCTGTCTTCTAGTATCTATGGCACTGAGTTGCTTCATAGGTTTTTTAGGTATTTCTAACATCTCAATACCGGACGGTGGCCTTGTTGGAGCTCGATATTGGGGTGTAATAGGCGATGACATTGTCGAGCTCATTCTAGTGGTACTTGAGTTCTTTTCTTTGTTAGTTGTACTATGATTAGCTACCTGTCAAGCATGTTGGCAGCACCTTGTCTTCTGCGATATATACATATTTATATGTGTGCTCTCCTCTATTATAGAGAATCGCACATTTTTCTCAAAAAGTGTTAGATATTATTGTAACAAATATGACAACAATAAACTAAAGCCTTTAGTCTCAAAAGGCTTTAATTTATTTTAGAAAATACAACAACACTCTCTTTGGATGCAAAGTTATGCATACAGGAGAAAAAAGTGAAGTGTTATCGAAACTAAATCCTTCAGTCCCAAAAGGCTTTCATTTGTTTTAGAAAAAATAATAACAACACATCCCTTGAATGCAAAGCTATGCGTATAACGGAAAGAAGTAAAGTGACGTTGAAACTAAAAACATTAGTGCTAAAAGGCTTTAATTTGTTTTAGAAAGAAGTGAAGTATTATCGAAATTTTTAACATATATTTCTAAATTAGGAAAAATATTTGATTATTTTCTCGATCGTAGTTGGATGTATAAAATCAGAACTGGTATGAAAGGTTCACTGAAGAAACATTTCTACAATCGTATGTACGAATTTATTAGATTTGCTAAATCTAATAATGGAGATGACATAGAAATTTGTTGCCCTTGTAGTAAGTGTAAATTTTGAAGCATTGGAAAGCAGATATAGTTATAGTACGTTTGTGTCAAGTTGGTTTTGTGCCATATTATTACTTGTGGGATCGTCATGAGGAACTTGGTTGCACCTGCACCTAATCCCGTAGTGTCAGAGGATAAGATGAATAACGATTATGTTATGGCGAATCCAATACAAGATATGGTGGAAGATGCAGCACGTTCAATGTTCCTTACCATTCAAGTTGACGATGAAGACGTAAATGTCTAAGAAGAACCGACTGTGAGAGTGAAAAGAATCTATGATTTATTGCATACTGCTAAGAAGCCATTATGAGATGGTTGTGAAAGAAGAATCTAATTATCAGTTACTACCGAATACATTACTATAAAATCAAAATTTAACTTTATAGAAGCTGGATTTACAACGGTTGTACAAGCTGCAAAATGATATACGTCATCCAATAATCTAATATGCGATAATCATTACGAAGTGAAAAAACTTATGTCCGCTTCTGGTATGCCGTAACAAAAGATAGATACATGTATAAAATTGCATTTTTTATTGGAAAAATGATATTAACCTTGACAAATGCAAAATATGTAATGAAGAAAGATAGAAACCAAGAGAAAAGAAAGAAAATGTAGTTTCATACAAGAGAATGCATTATTTACCCATCACTCCTAGACTTCAAATGTTATATATATATATATATATATATATCTTTTGCTATGGTATTTCATATGCGATTGCACAGTGTGAGAACACATAAAAAGGAAACTTTGATACATCCATTTGACTAAGAAGCGCGTTTTGATCGGACTTATCCTGCATTTGCTGTATAGAGCCGTAAGGTTAAACTTGGTTTATGTATGGATGGATTTTCACCATTCTCTAAATTTGATAGTAAATATTCATTTTGGTCTATTATCATTACATCTTATAATTTACCTCCGTGGATGTGTATGAAAACTCCATATATGTTTCTCACTATTATCGTCCCTTGGCCTGATGATCCAACACAAGGAATCAATGTTTATTTATAATCATTGACTGAAGAGTTGAAAACACTATGGCATGAGGGAGTTGAGACATACGACATTTTAAAAAAATAGAATTTTCATATGCTCGCTACTTTATATGGACTATTGGTGATTTTTTAGCTTATACAATGCTTTCGAGTTGGAGTACGGCTGGTCTTCTTGTAAATCGATAATTCATAATTAGTGCAAATACGTATATTTTGAGAGTTACTTTATTGGAAAGATCTCTCACTTCGACATAATATTGACATGGCGCATGATAAAAAATATGTGTTTGATAATGTGTTTAATACAATTTTGAATGTTAAGAGAAAAACTAAGGATAGTCTGAATTCAAGACGTTATATTGAACAATTATGTAAATATCTCGAACTTCATATGAAGCCCAATGACAATAGAAAAACCCAAAGCATGCTATGAGCTAGACATTGACAGAGTTAGAGGTATGCCCTAGGGACAATTATGTAATTTGTTACATATATCTAACTCGTTGAACAATCTTGTTCATAATAAAAGTGTTTCTTTTTATTATATACTTGATATAATGTGGTTATATTAATTAATTAATTTAATTAAAAGTATATTTAATAGAAAATCCATAAATGATATATTTTGTGATAGTAGTTACAAAATGTTGTAACCTTGAGTACTTTATCACAGTGAAACAAATATTCCATTTTAAATGTTCAAAGTCAAGATGCACCGAAACTGGATATCGATGCATCTATTGAGGCTAGACTACGTAACGCTCTTTAAATGTTGGACAGTGTATTACTCATGACTATTGTGGGCACCAATGGGTTACATACTAATAGTTATTGAATAACTATTGAATGACTCACTTGATAGTTTTCTGTTGGTTAATAAAACTAAGGTCAAGCAGAGAATATCGATGTGACTAATTTACACAGTTTTTTCGACTTGATAATATCGTTGATCTTCAATGTGAAAGCCCTTCTTTTTTATTATAGTTAGATCATGGCATGACGCCCATCGAACGACTATAGTTGGGTCGAGTGGAAGCATTGGAAGTGAATCACTATTCAAGAGAGGATTCGTCTCCTCCGTTATATGCGCTTAATATCATGATCAACTGAAGTCAACTTAAAGTCAAAGTCTTTGGCCAAAGCATTTCGGTTAATAATAATTGTTGTTATTGAACCAAGGACTTTGTGTTTGGACTATAAAGTTGAATGTGGATGATGTTGGAATTTTGACCATTACCAAATTCCATAAATCCAAAGCGATATAGCTTTGATGAAGAGAATTGGTGTAAATAATTATCAATTAGGTACCGCTTACAATAAGTAAAATTAGATTTTACTAAAGGATGTGTAAACGATGAATTTAGCCAAAATGTCACACAACCTGCCAAGTGACGTGTGAATGTTAATATTTGAATTGTTCAATATTAATCGCTAACTGAATTTACACCTTTGAATCGTACAACCGTAATGATGAATTCTCCGAAAAACCACATGATCTAATTAATTTATAAAAAGTTGTAAATTAATTAAATTAATTAATATTTGAGAAATATTAATTATTATTTATTTTATTTGATATTTGGGAGTTATATGTAATTATTTGAATGCATTTATAAAAGTTATATTTGCGTGCGTTGATATGTGATATCATTGTAATTAAATAAAAGATAATTACATGCGTTAATTTATGGAATCTTATATCATTTGATGACACGTAATTTTCAGCCATACCATGTCAAGAAATAGGAATGAAATGAGAAAATTAATCAAGAGAATTAATTATAAAAGTTTTAATTAAAGAATGAGAAAGGTTTCCTTTTTTCAAATAAAACATATTATCTAATTCACTCTATACGTACAACTCATTCTTTCTCATTCAGTCTGTTACTTTCTCTCGTCCTAACTATGCACACATCCTATACGTTGCACTTGCACAATATTTTTGATATGAATATATATACAATCCATGTCATATTTAGATTAGTCATTAATATTATTTTATTAATAAATTATTTAATATAATTAAGAGAAGAAAATGAAAAGTTTCCTTCTCTAACTAAATTTATGATCCCATTAATTGAATAATTTATTTGGAGAAGGAAATGAAAAGTTTCTTTCTCCAAATAAATTAACGCCTCCTCATTAATTGAATAATTTATTTGAAGAAGGAAATGAAAAGTTTCCTTCTCCAAATAAATTAACTTCATTAATTGAATAACTAAGAGAAAGAAAATGATATATTTCCTTCTCTAGATAAATTTGGAAAGTAAATGTTACATACAAATTTGTATATAAGAACATATTTGATATACTCTAACTTACGTAATGATTAAATTAAAGTGAAACTTTATTTATGAAGTTAAATATAATATCGATTTTATTTAAAAGAACCTAAGAAAAGTTCTAAGTATGTTTAGACTTCGTAGGCCCATTAAAGATTCGAAATGGTAATTTATTTTAAAATTCACTCATTTCTTCCGCTGCGGGCTAGCTCAGTTCCTTCACATATCAAGCAAGTACAACTCTTCTTAAAGTGGGTTGTAGGACTAAGATGTCCTGATGGGATTTCTTTTAATCGCCGTGGATGTGTTGACTTTAAAAACAATAAATTGGGTGGGATAAAAAGTCATGATGGAAAATTTATTACCCATGTTTTTCAAAGAACCGTTGTTTGTAAAAGTATGGAGTGTTGAATAAAGTTTGTTTTATAAAGAGCTTTGTTCGACTACGTTAAAAGTCGAGTGTATACGTAAACTTGAAAAAAATTTCCTTATACTGCTCTAAACTGGAGAAAATATTTCATCTAGGATTCTGTAATGTAATGGAGCATTTACATGTTCGCTTTCCATCCGAAGCACTTCTTCGAGATCCTATGCAATATGGATGGATGTATCCATTTGGAAGGTAATATTGTATATCCTTAATATTAATTTAAAATTCAAATTTACTTAAGTAAATTTAAATTGAATTAATTTTGTGATGGATACTTGAATCATCTAAAGAAATAAGTTAGACAAAAGCACAAGTTGAAGATTCGATTTGCAAATCATATCTTGAAGAAGAAGCTTCATTCTTTCTGCTCATTATTTTAGTAACGATGTGAACGTATCATTTGTAAGTGTTACTTCTTCTCAAACAATGTTATCTATTTTTAGACAACATGGCCGATATGTTGGAAAGTGTGTGAAAATATAATTAGATGATAGAGTTTACTATGTAGCACACACATATGTTCTTCTTAATTGTGCTAAAATTGCACTGTTTGTTAGGTAATATTATTCATAGTTATTTCAATTATACTTACGTATTATATCGGAATTATACACACACACACACATATACATATATGTATACAGTATTTACGAATCACAATATCCATGTGGCGATCTCAGTAAAGAATTTGCTAAATGGTTTTCGAACCATGTTTATGATCCAAGAAATTGTATCTTTGATTAAAGCTTGAAATATCTTGCATTAAGACAAAAAATAAATGCCAAGACTTATCCAATATTCTTCATCAATATATTTAAATTCTACACCAAGGAATATGGTGCTGAAAAATTAACCTATAACAATAGTGTATTCGTCAAAGGCAGTGGTGATTCAGATGAGCATAAAAAGGATTTTTACGTCGTCTTAGCACAAGTTTTAGAATTGACATATTTTATACGACTTGCAGAAAAAGTTTTTTTTATTCAAATGCAACTGGTTCAGCAATGTTCGTAATTCTAGAATCAAAGAGCATAATGGTTATAAGCTTATTGAAATAAAGCATATCTTGCATTACTATAAGTATGATCCTTTTGTATTAGCCAAGCAAGCATTACAAATTGATTTTTCTCCATATCCATCCGTATAAAGAGAGCGGATTGGTCGGCGTTTCTAAAACAAAGACAAGATTTATGTTTGATGGATCTTGGGCCAAATGATGAAATAATAACAGCCGATGATCATACTGATTTTGGGCCTTTAAACAATGAATCAAATGTTTTAATGGAAGCATTTGAGAATATAGAGAAAAACGAAATAAAGTACGAGACCGAGTCTGAATAAAAAATGATGAAGAATGATTATTAATTATTGATGACATAATTTATATAAGATGGATATTTGTATCTCTTGTTGTATGATTTATATTTTTAATTTTCGTGGTTATTAATGATGATGACTATGTTGTAAGATATATTATTCTGTTTTATTAATTCTATGCATTTAGGAGATCTTGTTCCATTTTTGTATATTTAGTGGAAGTTTATGTCATTATTAATCAAACATGTTTTCTAAAAACAAAATGATATGAGTCTGAATAAAAAATGATGAAGAATGATTATTAATTATTGATGACGTAATTTATATAAGATGGATATATGTATCTCTTGTTATATGATTTACATTTTTAATTTTCGTGGTTATTAATGATGATGACTATGTTGTAAGATATATTATTCTGTTTTATTAATTCTATGCATTTAGGAGATCTTGTTCCATTTTTGTATATTTAGTGGAAGTTTATGTCATTATTAATCAAACATGTTTTCTAAAAACAAAATGATATGTTTTTTTATTATATGAAATGAAATGTTTGTGGCAGATATTATATATGTCTCATAGGAGATCTTCCAGATCTCTTCCTTCTGTTTTTCTACTACTGGCGAGGGTGCAAGTGGTTTGGCTGATTTTCTCCCAAGAGCGACTATGGTTCTGAATAGTGGAGGCTAAATATCAAATTTATTGCAACTTCATTAATATTTAGTGCATGTATATTATTTAAATTTTATTAAATGTCTACATCAAAATTAATACAGAGAATTTAAGCTAGAATCTAATTTTATCCTGGCCACCTCTAAGAAGGCATGTATGAGTCGTTTGTCTAGTTGTTAGCATTAGTGGGATGATACCCTACTATATATTAAGAATTTTATATGGACTGACTTGATGGTAAGTAAAAATTTATAATTCATTTGAAAATGACATATTTGATCTTTGAAAATTAATATACTATATATAATCATTTTAATTTCAATGTGTAGGCTGCACTGGTTGTAGAAGAAGAAGATCAAGATCTGTTTAGGAATCATTGGAACAAGAAGCTTAGGAAAATTACAGAGATACCCTCTCAAGCATTAAAAAACCCGATTGGATGAACACTAGTATTTGTATGGAATTTCAGCAACACTAGGAACTCCTACCATGAAAGTAAGTTTTCTAGCTCCAAATTGTTATTATATTTTGTTTAAAGTTTGTATAATATTTGCATTAATTTAGTCAATCATATACTTAAATTTATAGGAAATTTCCTGGTAGAACTCGGCAAATAGGAATAAAAATCCTATTGCACACCATGGCGGCTCAAAATCCTTCCAATAGTACCGAAAGAAAACGATAAATTTATAAATTGTGATTATAAACTAATCTTAACATTATTTAATCATATATACACATTGTTTATTCATATATAATTTTAGTTTAAGAAGCAAGGCCATGTGCCTACATATGCGGAGGTCTTCACTCGGACTCATGCCATCGAGCGCACCAATGATGATGGATCGATTAAGTTTAGTTGGACAGACCCTAATCTCAAGCTATAATGGTAAATATACGTTAATTTTTTCTTTTATTTACATTACGTAAATTGTAAATTAAATAATTATTATGGTAAAATCCTACTCCTAATCGTAGAAAAGATCTGAAATGAGGTAAGCTCGAGTGGTGGAGTCCACCGATCGAGAAGTTGACCGCTGAGGAGGAGGATAAGATTTTTGATGCTGTGATCGACAAGCCAATGCGAAATAGGCGATATGGTCATGCTAATCAAGAGGTATTGTTTATTGAGTTTAACTATTCATTAACTAATCTATAAATTTTATTTAATATTACATATAAATTATAACTAACCATTACCTAATTTACATGCGAGAATGTCTCGGACCATTATAGGAAATCATAGGCCGAGGAGAAGATAGCATAGCTCGAAGATCAGATAGCAGAGTTGAACAGTTAATGGAAGAGTGGAGGATTGATGATGCTGCTAAATGAGCTTATCATGGCATATATGGTGGAGCACGAGACATTTCCTTCACAAGGACCAGGAAATGATGATGAGCAGGTATGGTTATTTTTTCATTGGATATTTGATTGTTTTGTTCTGTACTTATTTTACATGTGTTGGTGGATTTGGTACTTGTTTGATAAAGGTTGTGTTGTGCATAAATGTTTGAGGATTTGTGGATGTTTGATGGTTGTTTTATTTGATGGACATGAAGATTTATAGGTATGGTTGTGTTTTCGATCGAATATTAATGTAAATATTGATTTTTGTGATATAAACTTGGTTATGTGTAACATATATGATACTATGCTATGCATGTAATGGTTGTACTTGTGAAATTGGGTTTACATGTGTTGTATATGCGGTGGGAAAAAATGAATACACACACACATACATACGTGTGTGTGGTTTGATGGTTCAAATAGTAGCTGTTTTCTAAATAGAAGTTCCAAGTTACCGATGGCTAGCGATGGCCTATTGGTCATAGGTTACATACGGCTGGTGACAATTACGACCCTCATTGGCCCATATGTGGTGCACAGATTCAAGTGCATTGAGCTTCATCGGCCAGCAATGACTATGTCGTCCCTAGCCGTCAAAATGTCAACGATGAGGCAGTCGCTAAAGCCATCGTCTTTTCTTTAATCGATGACTTAAATAATGACTTTTGTTTGCATCGGCTAGCCATGCTATCGACGATCGTCGATGGCATATTGCCACCGCTAAATCTAGGTTATCTTGTAGCGTTGATAATAGTGAATAAACATGGAGAAAAGGGGTCTCCTTATCTAATTCCTCTATTCATGTGGATAAATCCATAAGAGATGTATTAATAAGGATGGAATAAGTTACATTATTGTTGCATTTTTTGACTAAATTACAAAATTTCTCATGAAATCCTAACTGCATCATCATGGATTATAAAATATCTGTTTATTTTATCGAGTGCCTTGTGCAAATCAACTTTGATGCACATTATATTTCTACTGCTTTAATTATAATTTCTAATTAGTTCATAGGCCAGGTGGGTGTTTTGTACAATAAGTCTACCTGGTATAAAAGCACTTTGATTTTCTAAAATCGAGAATTATAGAATTTTTTTTATTTTATTACTTAAAATTATTAATATGATTTTATAAATAAAACTATAACATGCTTTTGTTTATAGTCCCCTAAACAACTTGAGATTTTTACTTTTGGGAAAATGGTAATAAGGGTATGATTAATATTTTTTAAAAAATTTCCAGAATTTCAAAAATCATTTATGGCTTCAAATAGTTTGAATTTTATTTCCTCCTAAAGTGTTTTATAAAATTTAGCCCTAAACACATTTGTTAAAGGATTTTTATCATTATTGGCATTAAAATTATATTTTTGATTTCCTCCTTACAGACTTGAGCAAGTATAATTTCTTCGCCATTAGCATGCAGCAGAAATTTGGTAGTGATATTTGGGAAACTTTTTAAACATGAATCAGAAATAAACAGAGAGAAATAATCGATGGCTTCCTCTTCTAATTGAGAGGGTTTATTAATAATTACTTCCTTATCATCAAGTAATTTTCCAGTGTCATTTTTTATTTTCTAATTGACATTTTGGTATAGAAAAATTGTAACACCTTGGGATTTTGTGGAAATTAATAAGAAAATATAGTTAAAAGATAAAAATTAGCCTAAAAGGAGAATTTTCGTAAACATTCGAATTTGACAAAGGGATATGCACCGTTATACCCGTAGTAATTTTTTGGACAACTTTCATACATAACTTGTTGAAATCCAAGCTAAAATGAAAAATTTATAGAGCATTGAATAAATAAGAAACTAAAAAAAAATAGAAAATAAAAGAAAGAAATCCACTAGGGCAGGTTAACCAGATGGACCCAGGTCGATCGTAGGTAGCAAAGCCAAAGGTCGGTCGACTCGACCCATCGTCAATCATAGGGTCGCGACGACCTAGAGACGATTCGTTTCATTATGCGAGATCATTGCATGTTGGCCGCGGTTTTAGAGATGAACGAGATATTTTGGACTGGATCTGACGTAGTGAGTTAAGGTGTTCCTATATAAATTGATAGCTAGGGTTAAAATCTAATTCTCCCCATTACAGCGAAGCTCTATCAAAATAAAACCCTAATTGAATTAATTAAGTTGAGGTGAGTGCATACAGATTTAACAAGTTAATTAAATTAATTGATTTTAATTTATAGCCTATGCTGATTTGACTATTAATTCTGATATTATTCTGTTAATTTATTAAATTGGGAATCTAAAATAATGGATCTTTTTATCTAATTGCAATGGACATATGTAAGTTGTAAAACCATAAATTATAAGATAGAATTGGATTTGACACCTATAAATTGCTAATTGGAATAATTTAGCCCAGTTGACATAAGAATTAAATGGATTACGTTTGATACTTGAAATGGATTACGGACTATTGAAATGGATTACATCTGGTAATTGAATGAAAGGGATTAATTTACTTAAAACAAGTAAATTGAAAGATGTATGTATTAAATTCGAAAATAAAATGAAATGATTAACTTACTTAAAACAAGTAAATCGAAAGATGTCTAGATTGTAGGAAATCTACCTAAGACTAGCGTAAGTCACTTTAGACTTAGTAAACTGTTTGGGGGCATTAAGCTGATAGGGGTATGAATCTAGTTGCTCTTTAAAAAGCTTGACTGGTGTAGACACATTTAGGTGTTCTTATTTGAGATGGCAGACTTTGTTCACATTTTCGTATTGTAGAGTAAGATGCGAAGTGTCATTAAGACATGCAACTTATGTTGCGAAAAGTGCACATAAGTGTTAGGACCGAATTATTGGTCATTAGTTGAGGATGCTGGGATCAGATTTTCGATCGTTAGTCAAGGTGTTGGGATCGAAGACTACATCATGGACATTCCCATGGGCCGTATGGGCATAGACAATGAAAGCTAGGTGGTGCTTAGTACTAAGTGGAGTTAAGCGCAGTTACTCCTTTGGTTGCGTAAGAGGTTTTTGTTGCTATGATCGAGGGGTTGGGCATGGGTGCATACATTGAGCCACTATGCGAGTTTACATGTGTGTTGTTCCTCTCTTAGCCTAATCTGAGTTAAAGTGGGGCAGTAATTTCCCCTACTATAGGTGGACAAAGTAGCCGTTGACGGGTCCATTGCTACCTTTGGATGATCATGCTTGGAATCTAGTTCTATTTATCCTTTATCATGTATTTCCATTAGTAGATTTGCTCTTTCAGTATTTTTTCTGAGGGATTACATTGATATTTGACATGTACTGATAGTTCTCTAAAACTACGATATTATGATATTTAAGACCTAGATGTTTTTGAAGCTTTTGAGATTTTTGTTATTGTTATTATAAGATTATCCCTATATCTGTTACATTTCCGCTGTGATGATGATTGGATTAGGTAGATTATTTCTTCATTGATATCTTAGTCTCTGTAATACTACTTTTTATTTAAATCGATGATTCATGTTTCTTAAGATGTCAGAGTTTGTCATGTTAAGGGATGTAGGTTGTTGCATGTGTATCAGAGCCTGGGTTCAATATTCCTAAGGATAATGGTGTGCTTGACCCATATATATATATATGCACATATACATACATATGGTTTCAAAACGGAAACAATTTTTGAAATTGTTTTAAAATGGATCTCCAAGTATAACCATATATATAAGTATTTTTGGAAAATGTTATCAAGAATCCCTCCGATTCGTGCCTACTTTTATTTCAATTCCTACCCGTATTGTCCTTTTTCTTAAATATTATTTGAGTTATTTATGGAAGTATCTGATTTAATCTTTACTATTCACAGATAGGGATGACTGATCCCTCAAGATCTAGCTCTACCAACATCCTTAATATTCTTGGGCATGAACATGTACATTTGGTTCCGCCTTTACTTATGGGGTAGGAGACTAGTTGAGCATCCGACTAGAGAGCCTATGGAGGAGGTCGTTGGTGGGGTCCCTATCCACCCACCTATCGTTCATGACTTTGCTAAGTTATGCATAGACGTTTCCAACTTAGGTGGAAAGCCATTCTTATGCACTGGAACTTTTTTATATGCTAGAGCTTGGATCCATAGCTATGAGTGGATATTTGGATTATAGGTTTGGCAGATGAGGTTAGGAGGCAGCTTGCTACCTGGCATCTGCAGGGAGAAGCTCTCAGTTGGTGGGAGGTTGTTGAGGATGAGACTGGTGGTGGTATTGTGACTTGGGGAGAGTTTAGGCGGAGGTCTGAGATGAAGTTCTTATTGCAGGCTAAGGAAGGAGTTATGTTAGAGAAGTTCATAAATCCAAAGCAGGGTGATTAGTCAGTTAAAGAATATGTTAATCGGTTAATGAGCTTGCGAGGTTTGGAATGGAGTTGATCAATACCATGCTTAGGAAGGAACTCAAGTTTGCCAAGAGTTTGAATCAACCACTACAGGCTTAGAAGTGAGCCATATTCCTATGGGAGCTACTTATGAGGATATAATTGACATAACATTGCTTACTTTTGTTTCTAAGAAGGTGGAAGAGGTTCCAAAGGCTGAAGTGAAGAATTTTCAGAAAGGGAAGAAGAAGGGTGGACCTCCACCTTAAAGGAAGATCTGAAAGGAGTTGAAGTGTCATAGGTATGGGAAGAGGGCATCTTGTCAAGGAGTGTTCGCTACCAAAGACGAAGTGTTTCCATTGTGATTAGGTTGTGCATATTAAGAGGAATTGTCTAACACCACCAAGAGTTTTTTCTTTGGCTTCTACTCAGGCGGTCCAGGCATATACTATGAAGGTTGTTCCTACTTACAGTGTCCAGCTAGCACTGGATAAGGGGAATAAGGTGGTAATTGAAGGCGTGTTATCTTTATTTGGTCTTTCTGTTCATACTTTATTTAGTACTAGGGCATCTCATTCACTTATTTCTGGTAGACTTGTTGATGACTTGCACTTAGACACTTGTATTGTGACCAACCCAATAGTTGTGTCGAATCCCATAGAAGGATCAATTTATTTTTCTATGATATGTCTGGATTTAAGAGTTGATGATTCTAGGGGTCGGGTTTGAGTGTGATGCCAATATACTAGGGTTCTAAGGGTTTGGGTTGATGCTGCGCATGGATTGGATGTCTATGTATAGGGCTATACTCGACTATGATAGGAAGACTATTAAACTATGCACTTGTAGTGGGCATAGCTTAGAGGTTTTATGTGATCCTTGAGGATTAGTTATGTTAAGCTACCTTTATTCCTTAGACCTATACAGGATGAGCTTATTTTTATCCCAATAGTTAGTGATTTTCCAGATGTATTTTTCGAGGTTATTGGTTCTAGCCCTAAAGAGGAATCAATTTAGGATCTTTCTTATAGAGAATGCCCCACCTATTGCTTTGCCTTTGAGGCACATAAATCCAACGGAACAACGCGAGTTGAGTAAGCAATTGAATGGGCCATTGGAGAAGGGTTCCATCAGGAATAGTATTTCCAAGTTGAGGGTGTTAGTCATCTTTTCCACTATGGCATATGGTTTCCTTAGACTCTACATCGATTATCGTGAGCTAGATAAGCTAACAAAGAAGAATCGCTATCCTTTGCTCCATATAGACGATCTCTTCAATTAGTTGGTTGAAGTGAGAGTATTTCCCTGCTCTACTTAGCTATAAGTTCCACCAATTGAGATTGGTTGAGGATGGTATTCAAAACATTGCATTTAGGACGCCTAATGGGCCATATGAGTGGTTAGTCATACCTTTTGGGCTAACCAACGCTCGCGCTTATTTTGTTGATTTGATGAGCCAAGTGTTTAGGAGTTGCTGAATAAGCTTTTGGTGGTATTTGTGGATGATATCTTGGTATAATTTGGTAGTGGGAAGGAGCATGGTTTGCATTTGGAGGAGGTGCTTAGGACCCTCCGAGCACGTAAGCTTAAAGTTAAGTTTTCTTAGTGCCACTTTTAAAGAGATGAGGTTTGCTTTTTAGGGCACATTGTTTCAAAGAGTGGTTTAACTATGGATTCTAGTAAGGTGGTGGTAGTGCATTATTGGCACGTCCCAAAGAATGCCGTAGAAGTGATGAGCTTACTTGGTCTCACGGGTTATTATAGGAAGTCTATTAAGGTCTTCGCTAGGATATATGCCCCATTAACTCTACTCACCAAGAAGAATCTTGCTTTTGCATAGGATGCTAAGTGTGAGGATGCTTTCATTAGGTTGAAGGAGGCTATATTAGTGTTACCTGATAGGAGTAAACTATTTATGGTTCATACCAATGCTTGTGGTATGGGACTAGGAGCAGTTTTTATGTAGGAGTTTAGAGTGGTATACTATGCTAGTAGGCAGTTGAAGATCCATAAGAGGAACTACCCGACGCATGATTTTGAGTTGGCAGCTATAGTCTTTGCTCTTAAGTCTTGGAAACATTATCTTCTAAGTGTGAGATTTGAGCTTTGCAAAGATCACAAGTCCTTAAGATACTTGTTCTCCTAAAAGGACTTGAATTTGAGATCATGGAGATAGATGGAGTTCTTAGCCTCATACGACTTTGAGATTTCTTATACCTGGGAAAGGGGAATGTTGTAGCGGATGCATTGAGTAGATAGAGAGATACACTAAGTTCTTTATTTTTGGAGTGGAGACATTTGTAGTATAATTCCATTTTGACTTTAGTCCATCGTCCAATATTACCCCTAGATTATTAGCAGTTCTATATGTTCAGCTGACCTTGGTAGAGAAGATTGGGGCTAGGCAGAGAGAGGATGGTGAGCTAGCAAACCTTTTGGATGGAGTAGATGTAACGACCCGGAATTTCGAACACTTTATATTTAAATACCTGAATTATATAAATATTCATGTCTAAGGTTTAATGAAATTAAATATGATTTTTTATAACCTTATTAAACACTTTTTAATTAATAACTAATGTTAGAAAACTTATTTTTGAAATGCGTTTTAAAAAATACACTTTGGGTAAATACTGAAAATGTGGTCGGAAAACGTTTTGTTAAAAATCGATTTTTTATTCAGTACAAGTTGTGTAAATATTTTGCTACTTGTATAGGTATCATATGCACATATAAACAAGTATTAAGACATCTCTTTTCCTAGTCAAAATCAAAGTAAGTATGTACAATAAGAGAACATATGAGTATTAAAGGACCCTTAAATAGTGGAGTGATTTAAGGCATGGATTAAGGGTATGGCCTTGCATGCTTGGAGTCCTTTTGCTTTATGGTTAAGTAGTGTTTTTACAAACTTTTCCACACAAATCCTAAGGTTATAAATAGGAGGGAAGCCTCTTCATTCACTATACCAAATCACTTCTATTACATATGTCTTCACTTCTTTCTCTTCTTCTCTTCGTGTTCTATTACCCATGGACGTGAGCATTGGATGAAAAGAAAGGGCTTTAGGCCGTGAGTGTGGTTAGGGGAGGTGATCTTGGTGTAGGATCTAGATTAACCCTAGAGGGGGGGGGTGAATAGGGTTATAGCAAATTTTCTCGAATTAAACACAGAAATATAATAGCAGAAATAAATATGCTAAAAAGTAAATCACACACAAAATTTACCCAGCTTCGGCAACCCCTGCCTACTGCTGCATTCACAGATTTCTATTAGAATTAAACAGTATCACGCTTACAACAACTCTACTAGACTCGCAGACCCTTTTGCTCCCGCTCACAAACACTCTACTAGACTCGCACACCCTGCTCCCGCCTATAGAGTTTTGCTCACTCGCAAACACTGCTCCCGCCTATAGAGCTTTGCAAACTCGCACTCCCTGCTCATTGAACTAATTCTAAATAGACAATCTGACACTACCTAATCCCTAGGTGGTGATTTACAGATTCTTTGATTCGAAAAAAAAAACTTCAAAAATAACCGCAGGAGCAAAAATTAAAATACGAACTTGAATCTGTAATTTTTGCTCAAAATAAAAAAACTAAAAACCCCTTTTATAAAATTAAAAACTAAATTCCCCTTTTTAATAATAAGGCCGGCCCACTTGAATTTCACCGTCCCCTTTTCTTTTGCTTGTGAAAAATGTCGGCAACTTATTTTTAACCCGATCCACTTGCTAGCCGTTCCTCTTTTCCTCTTTCTACTGTAAACAATGATGGCCGATCTCTTGTCGAATTAGGGCTTCGGCTTCTTTCTCGAATTAGGGCTTTGCCTCTGGTTTGAGATGCTCTTGCTTCTCTGATGTTCGATTGTTGCCCTTGCTCACTGCTTCGCTTATGATGGTTTCTGGTTTGAGTTGCTCCTCTGTTGATCGATTGTGAAATTAGGGCTTCTAGAATTCGGCTTCAATTTGGTATGTAACTTTCCTTTTTGCTTGAATGCTTGAATTCGATTGTTGCTCTGCTTGCCGATGATGAACTTGGGTTTGTGATTGATAGTTTGATTGTGAATTGAAGCTCATGACCGATGATGATACCTTCGGGTTGAATTTATATGAATTCACGACTTCATCACTTTCCTAATTTTCAATTTCCTGTTGCGCACGTCTTTCCTGATTTACTTTCTCAACGTGATCGATACGGCAGTGATTTTGTTACGTGGTCACCACGGTGTTGAATTCATTTGACTTTTTCAAATTTACACCCTTGAATTTCTTACTTGGTTTTGTGCCCTGATCATCACTGCACTGTTTTGATTTCTTGAATCATATCCACGGCTTCAATGTTTACAGTGTTCATCCCCGTTGCTTTCGACTTCACTGACTTCACTGAGTTCTGACTTGATTAGTATTTTACTTCGATCATCTCTGCAATGTTGAACTTCGTCAATACTGTATTCGTACGTGAATTTTTATCACTGCGTTACATTTGTACGTCTGCATTGTTATTCTTCGACTTTGGCACTGATCCATACATTTGTCTTGTTGACATGATTTGCACTTTTACTGTTGCTCTCGAGTTTTGTTCATCCAATTCGTTGATACTTGTAACTTTCTGCACATATAAACTTGCATTCTGTTTGCATACATTTCGTGCAGTCTTCAGTTTGTACTTCTGGAGCTTGTATAATTTGAGTTGTAGCTTGATGGTTTTGTAGTTGTTCTTCTAGTTGGATATGTTAGTTGCGGCCTTGACTTGTTGTTATTTGTACCTGGTCTCTGTACATTTCTCTGACTGTTGTCTTTATTAATGGAGTCAGTGACAATGATCACTGTGTTGGCCTTGTAGTACTTGTTGCCTTGTATTCTTGTAGCTTTCATCACTGGTGCATGTACATTGCTTCATGTTGCCTTCATGTAGCTTGTTCTCTACATTTACTTGACTGGTCTGCATACATGTGCTTAATTGCTTTGTTGTGTAGCTGTGTTTGGTCACTGATGCATTACTGTAGTTGCCATATCTCATGCTCGAGTTCTTTGCATACTTCATGACTGTACTGTTCTTTGTTGAGTTGCTATGCAGTTGCAATGAAAATGCCTTGTAGTTGTGTATTTGAGTCAGTGCTTCACCATACTTGTTGTTGCAGTATTCATGTTGTTGTTGGTGGCAATCTTGTATGCTGCTGTTTGGTCTGAACTTGACGTTGCAGTTTGTAGCTGTTGACTACACCACCATATATCAATTGCTCGGCCTTTGGTTTCATGTGCATTGAGTTTTGACCCTTTGTTGTTCATTTGGGCTGCTGGACTTGTTTTACATTGCATAGTGCATTGACTTGTTTGTTGAAGTTGTGCTTGCACACTTGCTATTTTTGACTGCGCACACGAGTTGGCGAGGCAGTGCACACGTGTATGAATTGTACACGTGTGTATTGCAGCCACTTATGATTACCTGTCCCTGTAATATCTATGTGCACGACTTTGTGATGAATTCAAGTGTGAATGATGACGAACAACCCAAATAACTGAGGAAAACCATACTTTCAAAAATCATATTTTATTTTATATTGCAAAAACATTTCTTTTTCAATTTTACTGCGTTAGTGAATATTTATGCAGATTACTCAGATGCTGGATTCAAACCGGAATGCAGTTGAAGACAAAATACGAGTGTGAGTGATATGTAGTGAGGTTATCAATGTAAAAATATTTGTGATGTAATCGTGATGTAATTAGAAATGTATATGTATAGTGAGAGCATGAATTTGTACTATTCAAGTTTGTAATAAATATTTGTTTGAATAAAATTTCTGTTTGAATTCAAAATCTGTGTAACTTGTTCTGTTTGAATTCAAATTCTGTGTAATTTATTTTATTCAACAAATATTTATTTAATCTATAAATAGTACATAACCAAATACATTTAAATGAATATATATGTTTATTATCATCAAACAAAAACATATAAGCGCATATTCAACAATCTCCCCCTTTTGATGATAACAAACATATATTTAAGATTTTGATCGTGTTAGTGTTAAATGTATTTGACCAATTATATACTCTAATTGCTCCCCCTATTTAAATGCTTCCTCTCTACATGATGCTCCCCCTACATATATGCATACAAATAGAAATATATTCAAATGAGCCAAGATGCATATGGAAAAATTATTTGACCTTTGCTTGATTCTATTTGACAAAATCTTAACTTTTCTCTCCCCCTTTTGTTATCAGCAAAAGAATAATAGTGTGAGAGAAAAATAGAGATAAAGTGATCGATATTAATCCAACATTAATCTCAAATTGAATATAAATATTAAACTTCAATAAGAATCAAACAAAAACCATAACTACCCTTGTTAGGCGCATATTCCAATTTTAGAAATGATGGATATGGTGTTCATATAAAATCATACAGTTGAATCAACTTGTGGTACATTTCTATCAGGAATTTGAATATCTACTAATCATGCATAACCGTTAGGACTTTTAAATGAGATTAGTAGTATTCGAATTTAATTTTAAAAAATGAAATCAAGTATCTTCTAACCACGCATGACCGTGAGGACTTTTAAATGGGATTAGAATCAACTTGTCTATTTAAACAATTTAATTTTGATATGCGTTCCATACATGCATAACCGTAAGGACTTTTAAATGAGCATGGAAGCACATAAAAAAAATTCAAGTAATTCACCCATGCATAACCGTGAGGACTTTTAAATGAGAGTGAATACTTTGAATATTTATTTATTTATTTAAAAAATATGACATGAAAAACAAATGATTCCTGATTATAGTACCACATATCGACAAACTATATTGACTATTTGATAAACCATGGTCGATAGAAATAATGATAGATATAGAAATGGTCATGGAATCTTTACCCAACAAAAAGTTTTATAATTCTTGTTTTAATTCCTAAAGAAATTTTCCAAATATACTCTCTTGAGTAATGTATGTTAAATATCAACACTCATCACTTTTTCAATCACTATTTATCTCTTTGATAATTAGTAGGGAGTCGGATCAGTCAAAATTTGTCATTTAAAATCAAATAAAATTAACTAATCTGAAAAAAATGGTCAAACAATTATTTTCTCGAAGGGGTTATATGAGAGAAAAAAAATTCTGCTAAATGAAAAAAATTATTTCAAGTGAAAAATATGTAGATATTCTCTTTGAAAAAACGATGCAGCAAATGAATGTTTGAATGTTTCAAAAATTAATCACGTTCAACTCGTATGTTTTCTATCAACTAGATTACCAGTATGAACTGCATCTGAATTTCTTTTTCAATCCAAAATATCACTAACTGGATTTGGTAAACCAGACATGAAGTGTGCATAAAAAATTTCAAACCCAATTTTTAGCAACAATTTAAATGACATTCTTTGGATTTTGAATTGAAGCCATGTTCACACTCAAACAAATATCATGGTTTTAAACTTAGAAACCATAGGATGAACAACTATCAACATTCATTAAAACTTCATTATTATTTCAGAGCAATTTCTTGAAGTTTCGACAATTTCTTAAAATCCTTTTTCACATGAATTTGAAATCGTGCAAATTTACAAGCAGTGATCAAAATGTCAAAATATATCTACGTGTAGCATGAGTAATCAAGGATCAATAAAATACCATCATTTGACCAAACATATTAAGTTCAATGATGAAAGGATGGTTGGTCTACTTTTGAGCACAAATCAAAGTAAGAACAAGTCAAATCATATCAATAAGTCAGAATTAAAGTCATCATCACATCATTATCACAATTTTGGCTGAGTTAATTCAGAATATGGCGCAGATTATCACATTTAATATACCTTCACCTGTTTTACCTTTACGATAATTTCTCGTGATTGCCCATTGTGATTCTGTCACCTTTATATTAGGCTAAGGAACTTTGCTATGTTGCCCGTTGTGTTTCTGGAACAGCCAAAATCCAGAGAACACCGTTGTTGTTCCTTAGCCTGCCACCACACCTACACGCTGAAAGATTTTTGTGACCTATTTCTAGGTCCATGATTGTTAGTGGCAGAAACATTATGAATAAACAAACCCTTTGGAACCCAAACTTGTTTAGACTTTTCATTCTTGTTCCAATAGACATGAAATTTGTTTGTAGAATTCTTAGGAACCCAAACTTGTATAAATTTTGTGTTCTTGTTCCTATGACTACAATTTTCAGAATGATGTCCAATTATTTCACATATATCAAAGATACTTTTCCCTTTTGCATTATCCTCAGCTTGTGTTTTCCCAAAACCAAGTCCTTTTCTGTTGTTAGCAAAAATTTGATTTCCCAATAGCATGTTGAAAGATTTTTCGCCTCTTGAAAAGTTATTCAAAGATTTCTCAAGATTTTGGACTTTGGTTTTTAGTGTTGTATTTTCAGTGACAAGTGAGGTGCATCGATTTATAAAATCCTTTTTCCTAGTGTCGATGGTTTCCTTAAGATTCAAGTTTTCTTTTTCAAGATTCTCAGAGTTATGCTTAAGTCTTGTCAGTTCTGAATCTAAAACTTTACATCTTTTACATTCTAGGTTTTGAATATTTTCAAGTTCAGTTTCTAACCTAAAATTTTTACGAGCAAGTTCTCTCCTATCAGTTTTCAGTTTTTCAATTTTAGATTCAAGAGCATCAACTACTTTAGTAAGATCAGAACACATAAAAACAAGATCTCTATAGGAATACTCACCTTCCTCACTAGATTCCTCTGAGCTTGAATCTGAATTTGATTTCGCCATAAGACACAAGTTAACCTCCTCTGAGCTGCTATCCGAAGCTTCTTCTCCTTCTTCATCATCCCAAGTTGCTGCAAATACCTTCTTCGCCTTTTTCTTTCCTTTGTTGTTTTTGAGAAGTGGGCATTTTGGTTTGATGTGGCCAGGCTTGTTGCAGTTATAACACGTCAGTTCATTATCAGAATTTTCAGAATCTTTTGGCCTATTACGATTTGTTTTCTTCTTGCGTGGCTTGAATTTCGACCATTTTCTAAGATTATTGACAGCCATTGCAAGCTCTTCAATTGGAGCTTCTCCTTCTTCATCGCTTTCTTCTTTGCTCTTTAAGGCAATCGTCTTCTTCTTTGGTTCGGAGTTGTTGCGTTCTTCCTTTGCTTTTAGCTCAAGCTCATATGTCATCAAGTTTCCAATCAACTACTCCATGCTTAGCTTACTCAGATCTTTCGATTCTTGGATTGCCGTGACTTTTGCCTCAAAGTTCATTGGTAAGACTCGTAGTATCTTTCGCACAAGCTCTACCTCAGTGAATACCTTCCCAAGTGCTCTAGCGTTGTACACCAAAGTTGAAAAGCGTCCAAACATGTCTTTTATGTTCTCGCCTTTGTCCATCACAAAGTTCTCGTATTCATTGCTGAATAGGGCTAGACGAGACTCCTTGACTTGAGAAGTTCCTTCGTGTGTCACCTCCAAAGTGTGCCAAATTTCCTGTGCTGTTGTACAATGAGAAATTCTATTAAATTCATTTTTATCAAGAGCACATATCAAAGCATTCATGGCTTTAGCATTTGTTGTTTTCAATCTCTTATCGTTAGCATCCCATCTATCCTTAGGTTTAGGAATCTCAGTACCACCAACGATTATAGTGGGAGGTTTATAGCCAGTTTCAATAATATCCCAAACATCATAATCAACGGAACTAAGATAAATACTCATCCTAACTTTCCAATAAGAATAATCGTTCCCGTTAAACATGGGTGGCCTAACGATAGATTGCCCCTCAGAAAAAGCATTATTTTGTAGACTCATGACTCTAGAGTTAAATAAAAAATATATACCGGGCTCTGATACCACTTGTAGGATCTAGATTAACCCTAGAGGGGGGGTGAATAGGGTTATAGCAAATTTTCTCGAATTAAACACAGAAATATAATAGCAGAAATAAATATGCTGAAAAGTAAATCACACACAAAATTTACCCAGCTTCGGCAACCCCTGCCTACTGCTGCATTCACAGATTTCTATTAGAATTAAACAGTATCACGCTTACAACAACTCTACTAGACTCGCAGACCCTTTTGCTCCTGCTCACAAACACTCTACTAGACTCGCACACCCTGCTCCCGCCTATAGAGTTTCGCTCACTCGAAAACACTGCTCCCGCCTATAGAGCTTTGCAAACTCGCACTCCCTGCTCACTGAACTAATTCTAAATAGACAATCTGACCCTACCTAATCCCTAGGTGGTGATTTACAGATTCTTTGACTCGAAAAAAAAAAACTTCAAAAATAACCGCAGGAGCAAAAATTAAAATACGAACTTGAATCTGTAATTTTTGCTCAAAATAAAAAAACTAAAAACCCCTTTTATAAAATTAAAAACTAAATTCCCCTTTTTAATAATAAGGCCGACCCACTTGAATTTCACCGTCCCCTTTTCTTTTGCTTGTGAAAAATGTCGGCAACTTATTTTTAACCCGATCCACTTGCTAGCCGTTCCTCTTTTCCTCTTTCTACTGTAAACAATGATGGCCGATCTCTTGTCGAATTAGGGCTTCGGCTTCTTTCTCGAATTAGGGCTTTGCCTCTGGTTTGAGATGCTCTTGCTTCTCTGATGTTCGATTGTTTCCCTTGCTCACTGCTTCGCTTATGATGGTTTCTGGTTTGAGTTGCTCCTCTGTTGATCGATTGTGAAATTAGGGCTTCTGGAATTCGGCTTCAATTTGGTATGTAACTTTCCTTTTTGCTTGAATGCTTGAATTCGATTGTTGCTCTGCTTGCCGATGATGAACTTGGGTTTGTGATTGATAGTTTGATTGTGAATTGAAGCTCATGACCGATGATGATACCTTCGGGTTGAATTTATATGAATTCACGACTTCATCACTTTCCTAATTTTCAATTTCCTGTTGCGCACGTCTTTCCTGATTTACTTTCTCAACGTGATCGATACGGCAGTGATTTTGTTACGTGGTCACCACGGTGTTGAATTCATTTGACTTTTTCAAATTTACACCCTTGAATTTCTTACTTGGTTTTGTGCCCTGATCATCACTGCACTGTTTTGATTTCTTGAATCATATCCACGGCTTCAATGTTTATAGTGTTCATCCCCGTTGCTTTCGACTTCACTGACTTCACTGAGTTCTGACTTGATTAGTATTTTACTTCGATCATCTCTGCAATGTTGAACTTCGTCAATACTGTATTCGTACGTGAATTTTTATCACTGCGTTACATTTGTACGTCTGCATTGTTATTCTTCGACTTTGGCACTGATCCATACATTTGTCTTGTTGACATGATTTGCACTTTTACTGTTGCTCTCGAGTTTTGTTCATCCAATTCGTTGATACTTGTAACTTTCTGCACATATAAACTTGCATTCTGTTTGCATACATTTCGTGCAGTCTTCAGTTTGTACTTCTGGAGCTTGTATAATTTGAGTTGTAGCTTGATGGTTTTGTAGTTGTTCTTCTAGTTGGATATGTTAGTTGCGGCCTTGACTTGTTGTTATTTGTACCTGGTCTCTGTACATTTCTCTGACTGTTGTCTTTATTAATGGAGTCAGTGACAATGATCACTGTGTTGGCCTTGTAGTACTTGTTGCCTTGTATTCTTGTAGCTTTCATCACTGGTGCATGTACATTGCTTCATGTTGCCTTCATGTAGCTTGTTCTCTACATTTACTTGACTAGTCTGCATACATGTGCTTAATTGCTTTGTTGTGTAGCTGTGTTTGGTCACTGATGCATTACTGTAGTTGCCATATCTCATGCTCGAGTTCTTTGCATACTTCATGACTGTACTGTTCTTTGTTGAGTTGCTATGCAGTTGCAATGAAAATGCCTTGTAGTTGTGTATTTGAGTCAGTGCTTCACCATACTTGTTGTTGCAGTATTCATGTTGTTGTTGGTGGCAATCTTGTATGCTGCTGTTTGGTCTGAACTTGACGTTGCAGTTTGTAGCTGTTGACTACACCACCATATATCAATTGCTCGGCCTTTGGTTTCATGTGCATTGAGTTTTGACCCTTTGTTGTTCATTTGGGCTGCTGGACTTGTTTTACATTGCATAGTGCATTGACTTGTTTGTTGAAGTTGTGCTTGCACACTTGCTATTTTTGACTGCGCACACGAGTTGGCGAGGCAGTGCACACGTGTATGAATTGTACACGTGTGTATTGCAGCCACTTATGATTACCTGTCCCTGTAATATCTATGTGCACGACTTTGTGATGAATTCAAGTGTGAATGATGACGAACAACCCAAATAACTTAGGCAAACCATACTTTCAAAAATCATATTTTATTTATATTGCAAAAACATTTCTTTCTCAATTTTACTGCGTTAGTGAATATTTTTGCAGATTACTCAGATGCTGGATTCAAACCGGAATGCAGTTGAAGACAAAATACGAGTGTGAGTGATATGTAGTGAGGTTATCAATGTAAAAATATTTGTGATGTAATCGTGATGTAATTAGAAATGTATATGTATAGTGGGAGCATGAATTTGTACTATTCAAGTTTGTAATAAATATTTGTTTGAATAAAATTTCTGTTTGAATTCAAAATCTGTGTAACTTGTTCTGTTTGAATTCAAATTCAAATTCTGTGTAATTTATTTTATTCAACAAATATTTATTTAATCTATAAATAGTACATAACCAAATACATTTAAATGAATATATATGTTTATTATCATCAAACAAAAACATATAAGCGCATATTCAGCACTTGGATGTAGGGAGAAGGGGTGATGGCCGTGAGTTGTGGAGGAGGGGGATGCCTTGGACGTGAGCAAAGAGAGAGGGGGAGGCTAGGTCATGAGTGATGGAGATGGTAGAGGAGGTAGGCGTGTGTATAGGAAGAGGAAGGATTGTTTTGGGTGATGTTTTGGTGAAGCATAAAATGATAGTAGAAGTTTTGTTTGAGATGAATGTTGGTAGGAAGAATATTTGGTTTAATAAATGTGAGTTATTCTCACTTTAATCAAGTTAATAACTTGATAATTGCTTGCTAACTCACTTGTTAAATTTCTAGCTATATATTAGTAATAATAGAAATTAACTACTTAACAGTTATGGCCCTTGATTATATGCTTCAAAAGGTATGTAATTTGTTAAAGTGGTTGCCTTGTAAACCTTTAAAATATGCTGATTGAGCTAAGTACATTCGAATGTTTAAATTGGATATGTTGAGTAGTATATATGTTAAGACATGTTTAGTAGTAATATGGTTTGAATTTGGAATCATATATGTGTGTAAAATAGAATGACACTGAATGTTGAACTTGATACGGAATTTTCCATATAGCGATAGTCGATATAAATGCACTTTGAAACCCCTTAACTTTAATTTGTGAAAAGTAGCGATTTAAGAAAATATTTTGATATAACTTGCTTTGGTTTATTTATACACTTCTGTAAGTATTGAAAAGCAAAGTATATGTTTTTAAATGTTATAGAAAATGCAAACCTAAGTTGTAAAAGTTAATACTGAAAAGGTCACTATATCGAAACTTTTAAATAACTTGTTTTTGGAAAATAACGTTTATTTTTGTATGAACAATCTTAGGGTTTTCTTTACCTTTTTAACAATTCAATAATTTATTATTATTATTGTAAAAGTTTTGAAGCTTAATTCATTTGATAACTAGTTGAACGAGGAGGAAAAAGCTGTAGCGAAATAGTCGTTTTATGAGCAGTTCGGTAAAATATCTTATTTTTGAGAATTAATATAAAATAATTAAAAGATATTTTTTAGGATTTTTCTTCATGGTTTCTAAATACCCAAAGTATATTATCAATTTTAAAAAGAATGGATCTAAAACCAATTGTTAAGAATTAAAAACTATGTGCAAAGTTGTAGCAAAAATGTATTAAAATTTATAACAGAACCTTAGATAGCACTTCTAGAAATGCTATTTTTTCCATTTGAAATTAAAATTGTTTAAAAATGATATTTAGATTATGTATTTTTCTCTAAATTTTTTAGGATTTTCGTCTAACTTATAATAGAGTGTTTTAAAATTGGTTTCAAGTTTAAATATGTTTTTAACAATTAATTATGAACTTTTAAACTAAGTCGTTTTTAAAATAAAACTTATTTTTCTATTTATTTCAAAATTCTTTATTTTACATATTATTCTATATAAATAATTAGCATATTTTTTAGGTGGTTTTAAAAGTGTTTTATCATATTAATAAGTATTTTAAAGTTATATACATATATAAGTTTTATAAAGTAAGTTCAGTATTTTATAAATGTCATAAAGGAAGTTTGGTTTTAACACTTAAGTTAAATAAATGGCTTTGTGAAATTACTTGAAAGTGTATTACCTTAGTTATAAGTGTGAATAAGGTTTGATCTTTAATGGTTTTAAAGTTAACGATAAGTACAAATATGGTTTTGGGTTTTTATAAACATTGTTTTAGTAACAATTGTTTTTAACCCTTTTTATTAACTATACATAGGGTTATAATTAGATATTCACTAATGGAAATTTAGTAAAGAAAACTTTAAGTAAATGATTTAGGTTTTTTGTGACATATTTTAAACAACCTTTTATTTAACCCTTAAATGAAATTGGATCTTAAAAAGCAAGAGTAGGGAGAAATGTTTTTAAAGCATGAAATGATTTGGGTTTGTTATGACAAATCTTTGAGTAACAATTGTCTTTAACCCTTAAATGTAATTAAATCAAATGAGAAGTGTTTTGGATTTGTAGTAAATAATATTTTAGTAACATTTGTTTTTAAATCCTTTAATTATATTGCAAACTGGAGAAATATTATAATTATAATTAGATCTTTAAAGATGAAATTTTAACGGTAATAACAAGCATTGAAATCTTTTATAAAAAGATAGAAAAAGTTCTATGTTTAATTTTCAAAGAAAAGGAGTTCATTATAACAATGTTTTATTAACTTTTTTTTTTAACCCCTTTGATTATATTTTAAAGTAAGTAAAACTTGTTAAGTGATTTGTGAATATACTTATATCGTTGAGATATGTATATGAATACTTTTAAAGTATTGAAAAAGAGTATAAGTGAATATTGAAGTGGTATAATACAAATATACATTTTTTATATAGAGAAATCAAATATAATCAAATATATATATATATATATGTATATAAAGGAAACAGATGGGTTTTTATTAATAGAGGTCAAACTAATTGAAAAGAGATTAAAAGTCATCATATGACTTGATCATGCTTTGGATGAATTGATAATGAATGTATGATTACTTACTTATCAAGAGCATATGGGAATTAGTTCTGTTATGCGATATTTCACACTATTGTTGAATAATACTAAATTTATTGACTCGGTCTTGGAGAAGTGTTCTACCTATCGAAAACCACTTCAAGACTGAGATATGAGTTCTATCTTTTGGAAGTGGAATGATGGAATCCATGTATTATTTCGAAATCTGTTGAGATGATGGAATCGGAGGATCCATGATTTGATTGAGTATTGGTGACTCATGTGAAGATGTCGAACGTGACCTCAATATCGAAAATGGCTAAAAACAAAGTAGGCATATAGCCAACATTGTTTAGCTAACCTCAGAGGGTATTGATAACCTCTACTGTCTAGAGTGTGCTTATCGATTATTGCTATTACAAGTTGATCGTATTCGGGACACTTTTTCTACGTGAACCAGCTATGTCTTCCTTATTTGGCATATTTTATCTAGAGATATATGGTGCTCGAATAGGTACTTTTCGACCCTTGCCTGAAGACTTGCCTCGAGGTACTGAGGACCCTCCAATGGAAAATCCATATACGAATGTGCCTTTGCAGTGTTGTTCGTATACATAAATATGTTATTAAATATAACCAATGTAACCATTTTAGCTATGTTATATATTTATATTAAACACCCTAGGCAATATTATAATATCATTAGACTTTCTATTAAAAATGGTTTGGTTATCATGAGGTAAAAACCCATCCATATCTATTTGTGGCATAGTTTTATGAGTTACCTTTATTTCAAAAGAGTTTTATAAACATTAAATAACTCAAATGACTTGAGTTTCTCACGCGTGTTTACCAGACTAATCCCAGTGTTATTTTTTTTATAACGCTCAGGTCAGCCTCATGTATATTTCAAGTTCTCTATGAAGTTCATTGGAGTTCTTGGAGAGGATCTAGATGGTTACATTCCATAGTTTTTATTTCTGCTGCATTACTTTGTTTATATATATCAGTAATTGTAAGGACAGACAGTTATAACTATCCAGGCAGATGATATATTTGTTTGCTCTAATTATTGTGTCTAGATAGTTTTCTTTGTAAAAGATCATTATGATATTATATTTTATCATTCTACTGTGAGATTCTGATGTTTTTTCTCTCCATTTCTTGTTCGTTTTCTTTTCTTCCTTTTATTTTTACCCTAACATTCTGTCTTTCCGACACTTGGGTGCTCAACACGTTAATATCGTGGATGTATTATTGTTGATATTCGACGATCAAAAAGGTGATCATTATAGTAGGCAGAGGGGAGTCATCGTGTCATCTTAGGTGTTATGCCATAGACTCAAGGGGATGGTTGAAGAGAGATGGTAGGCTATATGTTCCCGTGGCAGATTTGGTGGATGCAATATTGGTAGAGTCTCATCTCTCTAGGTTTACCATTTATCGCCGTGGAGATAAGATGTACATGGATATGAGGAGAGTTTTCTTTCGTTCTAGGATGAAGAGGCAAGTGGCGGAGTATGTAGCTAAGTGTATGACTTACCAAAGGGTGAAGGCGAAGTAGAAAACGCTGGAGGATTGTTGTATCCATTGAATATCCCATAGTGGAACTATGGACTTCATAGATGGATACCTAGATCTATTAGAGGGAATAAGGGCGTTTGTGTCATCATGGACATATTGACCAATTGCGCTCATTTCATATCTGTGAGAAGCGCTAGGACCGCGGCTTCATTGACGACTTTATATGTTAGGTAGGTGGTTAGACTTCATGGATTACCTACTATTATTGTTAGTGATAGAGACCCACTCTTCACTGGTGAGTTTTGGAGGAGTATGCAGGAGGCTTTGGGGACTAAGTTGAGCTTGAGTACAACATACCATATAAAGACTAACAGTTGGACAGGGAGATTGGATCGGGTTTTGGAGGATTTACTCAGGAGTATATCATTGATTTTAAAGGTTCTTGGGAGGATCATTTTCCACTAGTAGAGTTTTCCTATAATAATAGCTACCATGCTAACATAGGGATGGCACAATTCGAGGCTTTATATGGCATACCTTGTAGATCGCCATCATGTTAGTGGGACACTATAGATAGGATTATATTTGGGCTTGATATGGTTAGGAAGATTTCAGAGAGGGTGGACTTGATTTGTAAGAGGATGAAGATAGCTTAGGACCGATGGAAGTCTAATGCAGATAGGAGGCGCTTTGAGTTGAGTTTGCGATTGGGGATATGTCATTTGTGAAGATCTCACTTCTGAGACATGGGATGAGATTTGGAAGTTCAGAGAAGCTAGCTCCGAGGTTTGTTTGACCCTTTCCGATTGTGGTTAGTATTGGGAGATTGACTTATAGAGTTAGAATTCTGGAGAAGTTGACTGGAGTTTGTGATGTTTTCTGTGTTTCGCACTTGCGAAAGTGCTTGCATGATTCTGCTGTTGTAGTAAAACCTAGCATTTTGAATGAGGTTGAGGTGGAGTGTGAGTAACTTATTTGCTAAGTACTACCCGCATTTTAGAGCAAGACACTAAGTGGCTTCGCAATAAGGAGATATGATTAGTTAAGGTTCAGTGGGGAGACGACCTAGTTGAGATTACTTGGGAGCCCGAGGAGAGGATTCAAGCTTCTCACCCACAGCTCTTTTTTAGTATATCCCACATCATGATCTTTCTTTAGTTAGAACCCTTAGGTTTAACCTTGAGGAGAGGGTACACTATATTAGGTAGAGAGACCTTAGGATGATTGGTATGTTTGTAAACATGTCCATGAGACATGTTATGGTTGATGGATGCTATTGGATGTTGATGTGCACGTAGGTGTGCATATATTTACATCCATATTTAATCTATTTTTATTTAAATAAATATCATAATTGGGTATTTTTACTTGTTTAAAACCAATTCTCAAAAATGCTTTCAAGTCATCATTCATGCGTCAATTTGGGGGCAAAATGGTAATTTTGAGAATATTCACTTGCACATTTTATTTTATTTGTAGGAATTTGAAGGGAAATATGAAGGTGTTTTCATGAAGATATGCATGCACAAGAAAGGAAACAAAGTAATGAAGATGAAAATAATTCAAACCATGCATCATGGAGGACCTCACCAGCCCACTTACCTTAATCTATAATTAGAAGCTAATGAACAAGTTAGTGGAGATTAAAGTTTCATGCATGCTTATTGATGGATTAATTAGAGACTAATAATTACTTGGTGGCTACACTTCCTAAATGGTATTTTGGGAAGCCCCCTAAAAATTGGATTAGGGTTTTGTGCATGTATAAATATTCCTCTTATGTACGTGTAAATGATCTTCTCTTCTTTTATTTTTGCTTATCATTAGAATGCAAGTTGTAACTTCAAATCAAATGAGAAATAAAATTGCTTTCTAAGCCTCTTTCTTTTTCTACATGCTCTTTCGTTTTTTATTCATTTTTATTTACTTGCTTTCTTCATTCTAATGTTAGTAGATTAGCGTCCTCTTTTATGCACTTAGTTTAATTTTAACTTTATTTTTATGCAAGTAGCTTAGTTCTTTTTTTCTTTCATTTTCATTAGCTCTCACTTTTATTTGCTTGCTTTAAAATGTTAGAATTTACATGTGTTGTTTTGATAACATAAATGAGTAGCTAAACACCTTCAATTTAGAGGTATTGAAGCTCTCTAAAAATATGTAAATTCAATATATCTTTTCGTTTATGATCTCTTTTTAATGCTTCATGAAAGTCAATGTTGATGTAAGTTTATAAAATGAAATTTGATAACCTATGTTGTCATTGCAAATGGGCTATGTTTGCTCCACATAAACACAATTTACATCATCATTTTACTAATTGATTTTTTATTATAGAATTAAAGTAGAAACAAAACTTGATGATCTGTGTTACTAAATACAATAGTAAATAGATCATACTTAAAATAGCTTTTTCTTTGACTTCATTTTCATGAGAATTAATAAGTTGTTTTACGTGTTGTATTATAGTTTGATGGTTTATGTTATGTTAATTAATAACATAAATAAACCATACTTATGATAAATACATCACTAATTCCACTTAATATCAAAAATAGAGATTATAGATTATTCTTCTGTTGATTTACAGAAATATGAGAGTGGATTTGCCTCTAAATTGTTTTCTCATCTCACATTTTCTATCACCTTTGTTCTAGCCTTTTGTTTTACATTTTTAGCTAATCACAATCTCAAGTTTGGTTTAATTTGTTTGAATAAAAAATTTAAAATCTATATAATTTTCTAAGGACCATATTTGTCATGTACTAGAATTGTACGTCGTGCGCTTAATTTTAATTTTAATTTAGTCGGCTATTTTCCAATCCGATAGGAAATTGGCCATCAAAAAAGTTTTTGGCGCTATTGCCGGTTTATTTTGATTTTAATTTCTACTCTTTGAATTATTTTTGTTTGATTTTTGTGTATATATTGCATTTAAATATGTATATGTATATATATACACGAGTACTATGGCACGTCCGATGGACGTCCGAAAAAAGAAGAAGCAAACTAACTACTTTTTATTGCCAAATTCATAATGACCTTAATAACTGCATAAAACATTTTTAAATAGCTAGGAAGCAGTATATTGGAGGTAGTATATTGTTAATAAGTACATAACTAGATATAAATTACCAAACTGGGTTATATAAGATAAAAGTATTTGAGAAAAATTCACATTTATTCGGCCCTACATCAAGGAAACATCTACGTACATCAACATGACAAATTATGTGAAATGGTGTCAAACATATATTTAAATACCTACACGATTAGATATATTGATTGGCTCTGGCTATTCTTTTTTCTTCTTATATGCGCAAATGGAACTTTGTTTATAAAACTATAGTTTCTAATAAAAAGGTAAATGAAGTAAAATTTATGACAAACTGTATTCTTCCATCACATGTATAGAGTAAGAAAGCAGTACTTACTCTCTGTTTTCATTCTTATCAAACCATAATAGATCACATCAAACTAAATTCAAATGTTATAGAGAGCAAAATATTAAAAATATCAGTATATGCTTATAGGCCTGCCACTCAACTGCCTTGTTAGATCGTATTTTGTGCAACTTGTAGCAACACATTCTCTCTACTACACACTTCATTCCCAACTATGGCCAGCCTCTGTACAATACTTCTGATGGATTATTTCAGTACTCATTAACAACAACACCTTGGCATGCTGCATCATCACCCATTCTTAGTTCATGATGCATCAACTGCCCACATTCACATGTTATTCCCTCAGTCTTGTCATGCATGCTGACAGAAACAAATGACCATTTTGCTCCACTTGATGCTTGATATCATATGTTGAACTTACGTGAAACTTTGTTTGCTGATCCATCTATGCAGTAAGATACAAGGATTTTGGATGATCTATGATTCATGTTGAACTGAGGATAATTGATGACAATGAATAAAGCCTGATACATTCTTATAAATCTGGACATCGAGCACGTTCAACACTTGCAATTGCATAACTCAACTCATTTCTAGTTGCCTCAATTCAACCATAACTACACTCTCGGCGTTGACTGAAAGCAACTCACCGACTCATCGCGGATTTCAATGTCTGTGTACAAAGACACTCATCCAACATGGTTAGTTGGAAAAAAGCTTATATTATTTGGAAGCCTAATACTATTCCCTGATTTAGTTTATTTAATCATTATTTGTGTCGCCTAAATAAATATGATATGAAAATAACAACAAAGTAACGAACTTACAGTACATACAATACTGGAAGATCAGCAAGAGGCTGAATATTTTTTGCTTTTCTTGTACTTAACAATTCAGCAAACAACTTCTCCGTAGAAATAATCACATCAATTTCCAGATATGCTTTTCCTCATATATAATATTGAAACAAATAAAAGCAAGCTAAATATAGGTAGATATTTTATCAACAAGGGTTAATTATATTTGAAGAATACATGCATTCAAGAAGTAATACACGCTTATTTAACATAATTTTCCCTAAGTTGAAAAATAGATGTAAATCCCAAAGTGGAACCTTATTTCTAAGTTATATGTCAATTAAGGGATAGAAAATACTTGGCAAAATACATGCATGCTTCCATTCTTTAAAAATTATCCTCATTCCTATAATTAAGCTTGACACAACGTAAAGTATTTAGTTTGATGAAAATGTTAATAGATGGAATTACCAATAAAACACGTATATTTTGTGAGAAATAAGGAATACGGATCTTAAGGCTAGAATTAACACTAGAGAGAGGGGTGAATAGTGTTTTAAGGAATTACTAAATCTTTTTGATTTTTTTTAATTTGAACACAAATGTATGCAATATTCAGATACAGATATGATCACAGAATTAAACGTAGATGTAGAAATAAAGTAAAAAGCAATAAAGGAAAGAACACACCGGATTTTATACTGGTTTGGAGTTACCCTACATCCAGTCCCGCATACAAGTACAGATTTCCTTTCAAAAGCAATTGTATAATTACACCCTCGATTTCAAGGCCATAAGGTACACCACTCCAGATTCACAATCCTCTGGGTAGAGATACTTCATTTCACGGGCAACAAGTTCACCCAATTGATTTCCAAGGCTACAGTCACACCTTTTCTCACTTGATTGATTTCACAGGCTACAATCACACCTTTTCTCACTTAGTTTATTACGAAGAAGCGTATACATCTGAATAGCACTGAGATCTTGTTGAGATAGTGATAGAGAATTAAACCAGAAATGATCTAGTTAAATTCAATGTTGATTTCGGCAGAGTAATGGTAAAAATGTGTATAAAGAAATGTGGAAGAAGAAGATGAGTGAAATCAGAGAAAATATGAATACAAATTTGTTCAAAACTGCCCCTATTTATAGTAGAACAACAGTCATGTCCATTCATGAAAGGATATGACGAATAGACACTTCCTTTGAAATTCAAAATTTTGAAATAAACTGCTACCATGTTGACAAGGGGTACTTGAGGATGTTGACATGCCTAAGGTATTTTTGGTAATTTGCTTTTCTTTGAAAATAACTTCTATCTTGTATTAAACCTATTTTAAACTTTATAAATATACTTAAATATAGTTAAAATACATAAATAAATATAGAGAATAGTATTTTGATATATTTTACTATAATTTTGTATCTAAATCTAAATATAAATATTAAAAATTAAATATATTATTATTAAAAGATAGTTTAAAACCAAGGATAATTTGATTTTGAAAATAAAGATTATTTTGAGGCCAAAAGTATTAAAACCAGGATAGATGTTTTTGATTCTTTTAAAAGGAAGGTTTTGAAATCATTTTGAAAACAAGATATAATTTTGTAAAAACATGTTGAATAAAAATTAGTGGATACAAAACAATGTTCCACTAGATTTTTCGTAGGATCCATCCTACTTAGGGTTCCATCCCTTTAACATGCTCGAAGTGGATTCCGTTCCACGAATAAATTGGATTTTAAGATGTCAGTGCTTTTCTAGGAGTTTTAACAAAATTCCTAATTAGATTACTTATTATTGAAATCTTGAGCTCTTGATAATCTTGATACTCATGGGTCTTCAATCTTGATATCTTGAATCTTTATACTGTACAGTCTTCATTCTAGATATCTGCATGGTTAAATTCTGCATATACGTATATATCTAAACTATAATGTTAGTATTTATATTTTATAATATTATTCTAAGGTTGTTGTCATCAAAACCATCATCTCAAGGACTAACATATTTTTCACTACAAAATTTATTACTTTATACTGCGCAAATTATGATAAAAAACAATGGATTACCAATATATATATATATATATATATATATATATATATATATATATATATATAATGTGTGTGTTTTGGAATATAACTTAATGAAATATCACATATGTCAATATGCATACATGGCGTGCATATGCACTAACTTCAGTCTGTTAAGAAACTAATGATAGTATATAACGCATTTTGAGTTCAACAGTAAGTACTTTGTTCAACATATTGAAGATTTCTAGTTCAAACTGACCGACATCAATGTGATATGACATATAAGGAACAAAAACATTGCGGGTACACAAACATTTCTTGTGTATATGCTAACATTGATAGGATAATCAATTAATTATGTGAGTAATAGTCAGACGTACATACCACAAACAGAAATAGTGAAAACTGATCTATGGTCTGCTCGAATGTATCTTGAGCGGTCTTCTTAAAATTCTCAACTCCAAACACGTCGGTCGAGTTCGAAGCACGTATTATGAAGTTGAAACTGAGTGGGAAGGGTTAAGCAAGTAAGTGTTATGAGTAATCTTTCAGGCTATAGAAACAAATAGCATGCAGTACAATATAAAGTATGTACGCTTTAACAAATTGATCGACTTTCAGTAGAACCGAGTAAAAGCATAAGCGGTGTACTTGGTACTGTAGGATATGAGTATTACTGGCAAATATAAAAAGGAAAGAGCTGTTGTATTTTCTACTGCTATGTGATAGTCGTTCATTTAAATATCACAGTGCACCAAAATACAATGTCTAGAACCAAATACAGTCGATACTTTCCACGCTTACAAATATCAGTATTAAAACTGAAAATAATGAGATATTTAAATGAACGGCTGCCATTAATAGGATATGAATATTACTGGCAATTATCTTCACCAAATATTTTAGGTATCAATTATCAAATAATAACGCATGGAACTTTTACCAAATAGATTGTTGTATGCTAGCACAAAAAGTAATATACAAACCTAAATGCGTGATGATGGTATGTTAAAAATCAAACTTAATGGACACCAATTAATTCTTCATCACAGAAGGCAAATTTCATTACACGGATCATGCTGATAATAATTAATCGATTATAATCGTAAAAATAACAGAGTAAATTTACCTAAGCTCACTTTTGGTGTACTGCTTAGCATAATCAGGTTTGTTAAGAAAACAAATAATTTGGCGGCAAAAATAATCCAACAAAACTGAAAATATTCATATTCAATTCGACATTCATGTATGTATAATTAAATCGATAATTAACGGAAGTTAAGAGAAATCAACACAAAAATCAAAACGAAAAAACAAACCAAAAATAAATACAATAAGTAGAAATTTCACAAATTCAGAACAAACATGTCAAAAATAAAAAACCGTATATGAAGAGAATCAAGTACTTGATAATGATAAAATTAGGGTTTTGGGATGTACCAAGTGTAGCAGATGGAAAGTGACTTTCAGGAGGCAGAGCTTCTTAGTTAGTGTGGTCATAATTGATTTCTTGATGCCGTTATTAGATTCAGATTTCTCCTTTCCTTTCATAATTCATTTTTAATTACTGAAGAACAATAATTCTGGAAACGGGGAAGCGAATGTTGATAAGTGGGCATTACAGTTATCACAAAACATGGGTCGATGGAGTTAAAAATATGTGCTCCGTTATTAATTTCTTTTCGCTTAATGGAAGGGCGGTTTGATAACAGGAGGAAGTACAATTTGGTTTGGGTTGAGAGATTTCATAGTCACAAAACATGGCATTATTCAAATGACAAAGTTGTCCTTAATGTTAAAATATTACAATAAAAATGCTATAGGGTTATTTTAGGCATCACGAAAGAGGCTTTATTTTGACCATTTGACTAAATGTTTTGCTTTACAGTATATGATATATATTTTTTGTTGTGTGATTTTGGTGTTGTGTACTTGTTTTCTAGTCTTTTTTCATTTGGTATTTGCATCTCTTCATAAAAAACATACACAAAACAAAAATATATATTATTTATTTTCATTTACAATTTTTTGTTTGATTTTACAAATTTTGCTTTTACATTTGCAAAAAGTTCTATTTCACTATTCATTTTACTGTCGCAAAACCTTCTGCCTCTTACCGTTCCACCCTCCTTCACATCTTGCCACAACCATTACACTGTCAAACCTTCACAAAAACTTCTCTTCACTGGCCATCTCCCTTCACCTAACACTTCATCCCACATTATAGCATTACTTCAACCACAGCAACTCCTCCAACATTTCAACAGTTTCGTCCACTTCTAACGCCAAACAACCTCTGTTCTTCCCCACTTCACCAACTTCACCAACAAACCCATTAGACCTACTCCTCCTTCAACCTTACGACCTCTGCCTCATACAACTGCTTCACATCCGATAAGCAACCCTGTCATCTTACTACTTTCCTACCATCATTGCTGCACCATAATCATCACCCTCTGTCTCCTCAAACCCCCTTAACCATCTCCTTTACAAATTGTCCACTTCATTAGTAGAGCATCAGCAAAAACTCAATAGTCCACTTCGAATTTCCCCAAACATTCTCTGACAAACAAATACTGCACATACTCCTTCAAATATCTCCGCTTCAACTGCACATACAGTGCATATAACTTCTGTCAACCTGATCACAACCCACAAAACACTTCCAACTCACTCCTGCAATCTGCCATTTACATCAAATATCTTGCCTGCAAACTTCAAGTCACCAGTGCCACTATCACAACCAAATGCCTTGCCTGCAACCGCGACCTAAAATCCCTAACTGTGGCCACCATTTCTCCAAATCAACCACTGCGAACCCAATTCCAGATATCGCTTCCAGACATCACTTCCTCGAATCACCTTCGAAAATCCAGTCCAACTCCAGTCGCCAGCAACCAATTTCTTATAAGCAAGCATCGCGCGACCTCACCTGAACCGCTCACCGCAATCACCACAGATCACGATTCAGTTTTGAGAAATTGGACGCTCAAGGGATCGAACGATTGAACGTGATTTTGATTTCTGTTTTGAGAAATTTTGGGTTAGAAGAATTCGTGAATTGCATTGTGTATTTGGTCAGTAATTTAAGCCAATTTATCTTTTATTAGGCTTGGTTTTAAATTGTGAAGTGGACTGTGTATTTAGTTTTAAGTTGGGCCGGGTTTGTTTACATCATTTTATTTTTGTTTTTAATTTGTGTATATCATTTTATTAATTTTTTTAAGTCATATATATATATATATATATATATATATATATATTAACAAGTTGGTTCCTTTTTTTTGTTTTCTTATGTTCTCTTTTATTTTCAAATAACAAGTTTCTTTTTATTTTATTTATTTTCTCTTGTTTTGTTTTGTTGGTTTTGTTTTGGTTCTTCCTTTAAAAAAATTAATTTAATTCGTTTTGTTTTGTTTTGCTTTAAGTTCCCTCTTAATTAAAAAAAAATTGTATATATCTTGTTTGAAATTTCAGATTGCCAAAGCAGAAAATCGCAAGGAAAAGAAATGCTTTGCTTGTTTATAAAAAAATTGTTGTTAAAAAAATTTGCTTATAATTTTGCACGCTCCGGTATCATGTTTTCATCTATAGTTTTATTTTAATTACATTGTTGGTTGCTTGCATTTGCATTTATCCATAAAACAAATTTCAAAAATCCAAAAATTCAAATACAAAAACAAAAATCCACTGTAGTTGCATTGTTAATTCACGTTTAATTTCTATTTTGCATTCATATCATCTTATTTTTCTTTTCTAAGGGCAACACCCCAATTCACATAAGGTGGGGGATTTCATCACCCCTTGCTTGGCCCACAAATCGCATTTCATCATAAAATTTTGACTAATAATAAGGGTTAGACTTCAGACTTATGGGAATCGCAAGCTCACTTAAGGCTTAATTATATCTTAGCAATTGTCTTCTTTAAACAATTGTATTTCTTGATGTCTAGGCTATGATAGAGCAATAACCATTTATAAATATTATGGTGATCGGTAAATATTATAGCATTTGTTTCTGTAAAGGTATTTAAACCTTCGGTTGCATTGCTACGGTGATTCATGCTGCACTGATAACCTCTGCCCGTTACATGGCTAAGAAATATTTTGTTGATTTAAGACGAAGTGTGATTATACAATTTTGGGTTAGGAGCTACTAAGGACAGAAAATTTGTAATTAAATTCTTTGCATTATTTAGTTGCATTAGTTTATGCATATTTCAAAAAAATTCAAAATCAAAAACTAAAAAAAATTGTAAGTTTTCCTTAACTTAGTTTTTAAATCCTTTCCTTTGAATTTTTTTTCAATCAAACTCAAAATATATATATATATGTATATATATATATATATATATAATCTTTTCAAAAAATAAACATATTAAAAAAAAAGAAAAAAATTTGAAAATTCAAAAACAAAAATCAAATTCCTATTTTACATTTTTTAAAAGAAACAAAAAAATTCCTTTAGGTAAATATTTGAAAATTCAAAAAAAAAAACATATAAAAAAAATTTGAAAAGCCAAAAAAAAAGAAATAAATTTATCTTTTGAAAAAATTAATTTCTCTTGGTAAATATTTTTTCCTTTTAATAACAAAATATAAAAAAAAAACAACAAAAATAATTGTTCACTTCATCTTCCAAATCTTGTTTCATTCTCTAAAACTCGATTCTAACTTCTTTCTCTTCTCAACTTTTAATCATGCATGAGTACATGGACTCGTGACACAACAACGAACAACTGGACTCGTGATTCAACAACTAATCGTTTAACTCGATCCTCTTGAAATGGCGAACGAGAACGCCTCTCGAACTCTTATGGATAAAGTTTTTCCCGATAGAGTTTCTATTCCATCTTGCATCACGTTATCCACCCCTACGAGTAACAATTTCGAAATTCACTCGAATCATATCGCCACGCTTCCAAAATTTGGCTGTTTTGAACACAATGACCCATACATTTTTGTTGAATATGCGCTTATATGATTTTTGTTTGATGATAATAAACATATATACATTCGTTTAAATGTATTTGTTAATGTACTATTTTATTTTTTAGATTAAATAAATATTTGCTGAATAAAATTAAATAACACAGAATTTGAATTCAAACAGAAATTTTATTCAAACAAATATTTATTACAATTTTGAATAGTACAAATTCAAGCTCTCACTATACATATACAAGTTTGATTACAAATACACCACAATTTCATATTTACATTTAACCTCACTACACATCACTCATTCACTCAACTCGTATTTTATCTTCAACTTCATTCCAGTTAGAATCCAGCATCTGAGCAATCTGCAAAAATATTCACTAACGCAGTAAAATTGAAAAAGAAATATTTTTGCAATATAAAATATAATATGGATTTTGAAAATATTATTTGCCTCGGTTATTTGGGTTGTTTGTCATCATTTGAATTCATCACACACGAACAATGTGACATGCACAGTGTATCACTGTACATGCCACAAGGCCGTGCACACCGATATACACTTGATTGATTTACAGGAACATGTAAGCACAGGTCAAACCCAAATTATCGGATTCAACTCAGGTGCAATATAAATAAAATCTCGATCTTAGCACAAGGTCAAATCCGAGCTTAAGCTGAATTCAACTCAGGTGAAATTTCGAAAAATAAACAAAATGCAATGGTCAGGTCACTGCAATCATGACTCAACTCAATGAAACAATCAAAGTCAAGGCGACATGAAGTCAGCAATTCAAACTGCAAATCCAGATCAATGCGCAGTGCATACAAATAGCATAGGCAAATAACACAGTCAATTCAAACAATACTCAATGCACAGCAAACTGGTGCCACCAAAAATCAAAGATGGTCAGAGCTGAAGTTCACAAGGGCCACAAAATCAAAGTGAAGTCAGAGACCATAATCAAGCAACAAATTGTACAGGGCAATGCATCAAAGACAACTGACATGCAAACCAAGATCAAAGTGTGCACAGAAAAAATTACATGATTGAAACCACAAAAGACTACAACTGGAAATCCTTAATGCAAACAACAAGCAGCAGTATGCAAGTGCATACACAAAGAGGCAACAAAGGTCAGGGACCAAGTGCAACAGATGCAGTGAAGCAAATGCCATCAAGTGTCAACCAGATCAAAAGCACAACCCAGACCAGGTGAATATGTAGACCCAACCACAAAGAAACCAGTCTCGACCACTTCAACAAAATACACAGTGCACACCAGACACAACATTAACTAGCATGCCAACTGACTCGAATGATTCAAGTGATACAAGAACAATGTTCAAAAGACACAGCAGAATCAAAGTGAATAAACAAGTGGGAAATACATGTACATCAATGTGAACACATAAACTACAAGCTAGTCTACAATTACGAGATATGACATCACAACTACCAGGCAGTAAGTACACCATGACACCAAAGTGCTCAATGCACAGTGCAGACACAATTGGCAGATGCAACAGCAAATCAGTATTGAAGCAAAACCATGAATGCAGTAACAACAAATCCGAAGTAAACAAGTCACAGTCAATAGAAGAAACATCGGAGAGTCAAGCCGTGGAAGGATACAATCTTATCAAGTCAGAGAAAATCACGAAAACATAGTCTATCATCACAATTTCAAAGCCGAGTATTTTTAAACCGAGTCGACCAAGCAAAATAAAAAATATACGTTTTTTGAACAAGTTCAAATCGTCTCAAACGAACAAGTCAATTTCGAAACCGTGGTCATCACGAAATCGATCAATGCCGTGGATGTCAAGCAATTAAAATATATACGAATTGAAGAAGCCAGAATCAATCTCAAACATCCAAACGAAATCGAATGGCCGAAGCTAAATATTGAACAAATCATACGAACGCAATTCAAGGAGATCGAACTCATATATAAACAATCATCACCGGCAATTTCAAAACCATCGGAGTTCAATTGAGCATAACTGAAAAACACAAAGGAAAACCACATACCAAATTGAAGACGAACTCCAGAAGCAGCCGAAAAGACGAACAAATATTCTCTCAATTTACAACCAGATTGATCAACAATCGGCAGCTTTACGAAACCCTAGTTTGGATCGAAGAGAACGAAGCCCTCATTTAGCTTCAAAGAGGAACGGCCGCCATCTCCAAATAAACGAACGAAGAAACTAAAAGAGAACGGGCCGAAAAATAAACAAAAGGGGCCGACTATTATAAAAGGGCTTTTTATTTTATTTTTAATTAGGGTTTTAGTGTCTTTATTTTTAATTTGTTTTTTAAATTTATTTTTAAATTTTAAACCGTTATATTTTCTAGTCGTGTGACTAGGGCACAAACTACGTGGCGTAGTTTGAGAATTCGCAACTCAGTGGCTGAGTTGTGGCAGGGTTTTGAGCGTAGAGTTAGGTTTAGTCGATAGCGGGTGTCGCAAGTTTACGTGTGTAAGCGTTTGACTATCTAATTTCTAGTAGAAACCTTGGGGGCAACACGTAGGCAGGGTTTTGCCGAAGCTGGGTAAATTCTGTGTCGTTCTATTTCTGTATTTTATTATTCTGCTATTTTTCTGTACTGCTATTCTGTGATCTGTGTTAAGATTATTTATAAGTTTCCGCAATTAATTTTTATAATTAACACTATCACCCTATTCACCCCCCCTCTAGGGTGAAATCGATCCTACAAGTGGTATCAGAGCTAGGAATAGAAGTCAATTTTTGTTTTAAAAATTTGAATTTTCAAAATGGCTTCTTTTAATAATGCTTTTGCTGAGGGTCAGTCCATAGTTAGACCACCAATGTTCAATGGTGAATATGCTTACTGGAAAAATAGGATGGAAATTTTTCTAAAAACCATTGACGCTTGGGATATTGTTGAGACAGGGTATAAAGCACCAACTATAATTGAAAATAATCAGGAAATAAAAAAACCAAAGGATCAATGGACAGAACTAGAAAATAAATTACAAAATGCTAATGCTAAAGCCATGAATTCTATTATCTGTTTATTAGATCAATCAGAATTTAATCGTGTCTCACATTGTCTAACTGCGCAGGAAATATGGCATACACTAGATGTGACTCACGAAGGAACATCTCAAGTCAAAGAATCTCGCCTTGCCATGCTAAGCAGCGAATACGAGAACTTCACAATGGCGAAAGAAGAAAATGTCAAAGAAATGCATGGACGACTTTCCAATATTGTATACAAATCAAAAGCTCTTGGAAAATCATACACAGAGTTGGAGATAGTCCGAAAAATCCTCAGAGTCCTTCCATGAAAATTTGAAGCAAAAGTGACTGCCATACAAGAATCAAAAGATTTAAAAAAAAAATGAAAGTTGAAGAACTCATCGGAAATCTCACCACTTATGAGCTAGAAATGAAATTCAAGGAAGAACATGAAGGAGGAGACACTCGAAGAAAATCAATAGCTCTTAAAGGGACAATTGAAAGTGAAGATGATGATGATAATGATGATGATTGTGAAGCAGAACTAGCACTATTAATAAGAAAATTCAAAAGGTGGAGTCGCGAATATGGCAATCCAGTTAGAAATCAACAAGCAAAGAGCAGATTGAACAAAGCAATAAACTACCCAGAAGAACAGAAAATCATCTGCATAAATGCAACAAACCCGGCCATATCAAGCCAAATTGTCACCAAAATCGACTCAGTCAAGGAAAGAAACTGAAGAGGAGAAGTTTTGCAGCTACTTGGGATGAAAGCGACGAAGATGGAAGTGATAGCACTGGCAGTGAAAGTGAAAAAGCAAATTTGTGTCTTCATGGTGAAATAACTGACAGTGACGATGACGAACCAAGTGAGGTATCAAAACTTACTCATTCAGAATTACTTATACATTTTCACGAGGTAAATGGCTGTTTTGAACGACTTAGGGAGAAGTATGCCAAACTAGAATCACAAAAAAATACTTTGATAGAATTGAATGAACAACTTGACCAATTAGTTCAAAACTATCAAAGTAGGATCTCTAAGTGCGATAAGTGTCCAACATTTGAAGAAGAAATTAAAAAATCGAAAATTAATATAAAATCACTTGAAAATGAAATTATGATTTTAAAAGAAAGTGAAAATACTAGGAGAGAAAATTCTATCAAAAAGTGCACACAATTATTAAACAAAAATGAATCTCTCAAAACACAAGTCCAACAATTGTCAACGACTTTTGATAAATTTTCAAAAAGTGAAAAATCGTTGAATATGCTATTAGGAAAGCAAACTGTTAATACGGTTAGACAAGAACTTGGATATAATCAATCTAAAAGTGTTGAAAGCAATATTAATCAAGTTAATTCTATGTGCACAGTTTGTAGAAAATATGGACACAATCACAATAATTGTTGGTATAAACCCAAACATGTGAAAACTATACCGATTTGGGTTCCAAAAGGCACAAATATAAAATCTCTCAAAGTTAAACAAATTTGGGTGCCAAAGGGAACATATATAAATAGTTTTGGGTCCCCACAAAATTATCTTTCTAAATATTCTGCCCTAACAATCATGGACCTATAAAAACAAATAGGTCACTAAACTCTCTTCTCGTGTAGCTATGCTGGCAGGCTAAGGAACAACAGCAATGGTACTTGGATTCTGGCTGTTCTAGGCACATGACAGGCGATAAATCAAAGTTCCTTAGCCTAGAAAAGTACAAAGGTGGCAGAGTCACAATGGGCAATAATGGCAAGTGTAAAATTGTCGGTAAAGGTAAAGTAGGTAACAATACATTTACCTTGAATGACGTACTATATGTTGAAAATCTGCACCACAATTTGATATCAATCAACCAGCTATGTAATAAAGGTATGAATGTTATCTTTGATTCTGACTTGTGCAAAATTGTTGACAAATCATCAAAAGAAATCTTATTTTCAGGTAAAAGGAATGGTAATATATATTCTCTATCTTTTGATGATCTCACCCTCTCTAAACGTTTGGTAGCTAAGGATATAGAAGTGAATTTATGGCATAGACGTTTAGGGCATGCTAGTAGAACTTGTTAAACAAATTAAAAAGGAAAAGTTTGGTAAGAGGGTTGCCATCACATGAGTTTGAAACAGAAAACATTTGTAAAGCATGTACCTTGGGAAAACTTAAAAAATCATCATTTCATGCCAAAAACAATGTAAGCACTTCTAGAGTTCTTGAACTAGTTCATATGGATCTGTTCGGACCTAACGACATTGCTAGTTTAGGAGGTAAGAAATATTGGTTTGTGTTAGTTGATGATTACTCAAGATATACATGAGTATATTTCTTGGCTAAAAAATCAGATACTTTTTCATACTTCACAAAATTCGCAAAATTAGTGCAAAATGAAAAGGGAGTCTCTATTGTTACGTTAAAAAGTGATCATGGTAGAGAATTTGAAAATTATGAATTCGAAAACTTCTGTGATGAAAACGGTTTTAAACAAGAATTTTCTACACCACGTACTCCACAACAAAATGGAGTAGTTGAAAGAAAGAATCGAACATTGCAAGAGTTAGCTAGGTCTATGATAAATGAGTATAAGCTACCTTTGCATCTTTGGGCAGAAGCAGTAAATACAGCTTGTTATGTAATGAATAGAGTTATGATTAGACCAATTCTTGACAAAACACCCTATGAGCTATGGTTCAAAAATAAACCAAATATTGACTATTTCAAAGTATTTGGGTGTCCGTGCTATATTCTCAATACAGGTGATCAATTGGAAAAATTCGAAGCAAAAGCTGATGAAGGCATATTCATGGGATACTCTTCTAGAAGTAAAGCTTATAGAGTCTACAACAAAAGGAATAAAACGATCGTGGAGTCAATCAATGTGAAGTTTGATGAAGGCATTAACGAACAGGAAATGGTCAAAAGCAATGTTGAAGAGGAGAATGGAAAAGATGAGAACGAAAAACCAAAAGAAACCGCAACAACAAACGAAGACCGAAGGAATCTAGATCCAGAAAAATTGAAATTCAAAGCAGATCATCCTCCAGAATTGATAGCAGGAAACCCTATCACAGGTGTTCAAACTCGTTCCTCTTTTAGAAATTTGTGTGATCTATGTCTATATAGTGGATTTATCTCAGAAATAGAACCCAAAGACATAGATACAGCTCTTAATGATGAAAATTGGTTTATGGCTATGCAAGAAGAGCTAAATCAATTTGAGTGAAATGATGTTTGGAGTTTAGCATCTAGACCTAAGGACTATCCAGTCGTAGGAACAAAATGGATTTTCAAAAATAAATATGATGAATCTGGAAATGTGATTAGAAATAAAGCTAGACTAGTTGCTAAAGGATATAATCAAATTAAAGGAGTTGACTTTGATGAAACTTTTGCACCTGTAGCTAGACTAGAATCAATTAGGATATTGCTAGCTTTTGCTGGATACAAAGGATTTAAGTTAAGACAAATGGATATTAAAAGGCATTTCTTAACGGAATTTTAAAAGAAGATGTATTTGTCGAACAACCAGAAGGTTTTGAAAGTCATAAATATCCTAACCATGTATATAAACTTAAAAAGGCATTATATGGGTTAAAACAAGCTCCTAGAGCTTGGTACGAATGCCTCAGTATTTATCTTCTTGAAAATGGGTTCAAAAAGGGTTGTGTAGACGCCACACTATTTCTGTTGCATGAAAACGATGATATTCTAATTGTTCAAATATATGTTGATGACATTATTTATGATGCTACTAACAATTTGTTGTATGAGAAATTTGAAAAAGTCAGGAAAAGTTCGAAATGAGATTGGTTGGAGAATTGAAATTCTTTTTAGGATTTCAAGTCAAACAAAGCGATAAAGGCACATTCATTTCTCAAGCAAAATATATTAAGGAACTTATCAACAAATTTGGGTTAAAAGATGCTAAACCAGCTAGAACCCCCATGAGCACAACAATTAAACTTGACAGTGATGAAAAAGGTAAGGCAGTTGATCAAAAGCAATATAGAGGTATGATTGGATCACTCCTTTATCTTACCGCTTCTAGGCCTGACATCATGTTTTCTGTCTGCTTGTGTGCACGATTTCAATCTAACCCAAAAGAATCTCATTTAAAAGCAGTTAAAAGAATTATAAGATATTTGTTGCATAACTCACGGTTTGGTCTTTGGTATCCAACAAACGATATCTTTGAATTAAAAGGTTTTCCAGATGCTGATTATGCTGGAAATTTAGTTGATAGAAAAAGTACTAGTGGAGCATGTTTTATGTTAGGACATTCATTAGTTGCATGGTCAAGTAGGAAACAGAATTGTATTGCATTATCTACAATAGAGGCAGAGTATATTGCTTTGAGTGGTTGCTTTGCTCAAATCTTATGGATGATACAAACTTTGCAAGACTATGGTCTAAATTTTAAACGTGTACCACTAATGTGTGATAGCAAAAGTGCAATTGATCTCATAAATAATCCTGTACACCACTCACGAACAAAACATATAGATGTTAGACATCATTTTATTAGAGATCATATTTCCAAAGAAAATATCTGCATAAATTTAATTTCAACTGATTTTCAATTGGCAGACATTTTTACAAAACCTCTACCAGAAAATAGTTTTTGTAAACTACGTCTCAGCTTAGGTGTGTTAGAAATTTAATTTGCTGAATACTTAACATTTTTTCCCCTACTAATTGTCAAAAAGATAAATGGTGATTGAAAAAGTGATGAGTATTGATATTTATCATACATTATTACTCGAGAAGGTATAATTAGTAAAAAAGTTCAGTTTAAACAAGAGTTATAAAACTTTTGTTGGCATAAATTCCATGACCATCTCTATTTCTATCATATTTCTAACGACCATCACTCACCAAAATTCTATATAGTTTGTCGATATGTGGTACTTTAAACAGGAATCGTTCGTTTTTTCATTTTTACATTTAAAATAATAATAGTAGTAATAGTAATAATAATAATAAATAAATACCAAAGTATTCACTCTCATTTAAAAGTCCTCACAGTTATGCATGGGTGAATTACTTGGAATTTGTTGTGTGCTTCCATGCTCATTTAAAAGTCCTCACGGTTATGCATGTATGGAACGCATATCAAAAGTTGATTTTTAAAATAAACAAGTTGATTCTAATCCCATTTAAAAGTCCTCACGGTTATGCGTGGTTAGAAGATACTTGAATTCATTTTTTTTAAATAAAATTGGAATACTATTAATCTCATTTAAAAGTCCTAACGGTTATGCATGGTTAGTAGATATTCAAATTCCTGATATAAATATACCACAAATAGACACAACTGTATGGTTTTATATGATGACATCGTTCCCATCATTCTAAAAGTGGAATATGCGCCTAACAAAATATTTATGATTTTTGTTTGATTTTTTTTGAAATTTAATTTTTATATTCGATTGAGTTTTAATGTTGAATTAATATCGATCACTTTATCTCTATTTTCTCTAACACTATTATTCTTTTGCTGTTAACAAAAGGGGGAGAGAAAAGTTAAGATTTTGTCAAATAACATCAAGCAAAGGTCAAATAATTTTCTATTTGCATCTAGGCTCATTTGCATATTTTTATTTGTATGCATATATGTAGGGGGAGCTTTGTGTAGAGAGGAAGCATTTAAATAGGGGGAGCAATTAGAGCATATCAATGATCAAATACATTAAACATATTCAAAATCTTAAATATATGTTTGTTATCATCAAAAGGGGGAGAATATTGAGTATGCGCTTATATGATTTTTGTTTGATGATAATAAACATATATACATTCGTTTAAATGTATTTGTTAATGTACTATTTTATTTAAATATTTGCTGAATAAAATTAAATAACACAGAATTTGAATTCAAACAGAAATTTTATTCAAACAAATAATTATTACAATTTTGAATAGTACAAATTCAAGCTCTCACTATACATATACAAGTTTGATTACAAATACATCACAATTTCATATTTACATTTAACCTCACTACACATCACTCATTCACTCAACTCGTATTTTATCTTCAACTTCATTCCAATTAGAATCCAACATCTGAGCAATCTGCAAAAATATTCACTAACGCAGTAAAATTGACAAAGAAATATTTTTGCAATATAAAATAAAATATGGATTTTGAAAATATTATTTGCCTCAGTTATTTGGGTTGTTCGTCATCATTTGAATTCATCACACACGAACAATGTGACATGCACAGTTTATCACTGTACATGCCACAAGGCCGTGCACACCGATATACACTTGATTGATTTACAGGAACATGTAAGCACAGGTCAAACCCAAATTATCGGATTCAACTCGGGTGCAATATAAATAAAATCTCGATCACAGCACAAGGTCAAATCCGAGCTTAAGCTGAATTCAACTCAGGTGAAATTTCGAAAAATAAACAAAATGCAAAGGTCAAGTCAATGCAATCATGACTCAACTCAATGCAACAATCAAAGTCAAGGCGACATGAAGTCAGCAATTCAAACTGCAAATCCAGATCAATGCGCAGTGCATACAAATAGCATAGGCAAATAACATAGTCAATTCAAACAATACTCAGTGCACAGCAAACTGATGCCACCAAAAATCAAAGATGGTCAGAGCTGAAGTTCACAGGGGCCACAAAATAAAAGTGAAGTCAGAGACCATAATCAAGCAACAAATTGTACAGGGCAATGCATCAAAGACAACTGACATGCAAACCAAGATCAAAGTGTGCACAGAACAAATTACATGATTGAAACCATAAAAGAATGCAACTGGAAATCCTCAATGCAAACAACAAGCAGCAGTATGCAAGTGCATACACAAAGAGGCAACAAAGGTCAAGGACCAAGTGCAACAGATGCAGTGAAGCAAATTCCATCAAGTGTCAACCAGATCAAAAGCACAACCCAGACCAGGTGAATATGTAGACCCAACCACAAAGAAACCAGTCTCGACCACTTCAACAAAACACACAGTGCACACCAGACACAACATTAACTAGCATGCCAACTGACTCAAATGAATCAAGTGATACAAGAACAATGTTCAAAAGACACAGCAGAATCAAAGTGAATAAACAAGTGGGAAATATATGTACATCAATGTGAACACATAAACTACAAGCTAGTCTACAATTACGAGATATGACATTATAGCTACCAGGCAGCAAGTACACCATGACACCAAAGTGCTCAATGCACACTGCAGACACAATTGGCAGATGCAACAGCAAATCAGTAATGAAGCAAAACCATGAATGCAGTAACAACAAAGCCGAAGTAAACAAGTCACAGTCAACAGAAGAAACATCGGAGTGTCAAGCTGTGGAAGGATACAATCTTATAAAGTCAGAAAAAATCACGAAAACATAGTCTATCATCACAATTTCAAAGCCGAGTATTTTTAAACCGAGTCGACCAAGCAAAATAAAAAATATACGTTTTTTGAACAAGTTGAAATCGTGTCAAATGAACAAGTCAATTTCGAAACCGTGGTCATCACGAAATCGATCAATGCCGTGGATGTCAAGCAATTAAAATATATAAGAATTGAAGAAGTCAGAATCAATCTCAAACATCCAAACGAAATCGAATGGCCGAAGCTAAATATTGAACAAATCAGACGAACGCAATTCAAGGAGATCGAACTCATATATAAACAATCATCATCGGCAATTTCAAAACCATCGGAGTTCAATTGAGCATAACTGAAAAACATAAAGGAAAACCAAATACCAAATTGAAGACGAACTCCAGAAGCAGCCGAAAAGACGAACAAATATTCTCTCACTTTACAACCAGATTGATCAAACAATCGGCAGCTTCACGAAACCCTAGTTTGGATCGAAGAGAACGAAGCCCTAATTTAGCTTCAAAGAGGAACGTCCGCCATCTCCAAATAAACGAACGAAGAAACTAAAAGAGAATGGGCCGAATAATAAACAAAAGGGGCCGACTATTATAAAAGGGCTTTTTATTTTATTTTTAATTAGGGTTTAGTGTCTTTATTTTTAATTTGTTTTTTAAATTTATTTTTAAATTTTAAACCATTATATTTTCTAGTCGTGTGACTAGGGCACAAACTACGTGGCGTAGTTTGAGAATTCGCAACCCAGTGGCTGAGTTGTGGCAGGGTTTTGAGCGTAGAGTTAGGTTTAGTCGATAGCGGGTGTCGCAAGTTTACGTGTGTAAGCGTCTGACTATCCAATTTCTAGTAGAAACCTTGGAGGCAGCACGTAGGTAGGGTTTTTCCGAAGCTGGGTAAATTCTGTGTCGTTCTATTTCTGTATTTTATTATTCTGCTATTTTTCTGTACTGCTATTCTGTGATCTGTGTTAAGATTATTTATAAGCTTCCGCAATTAATTTTTATAATTAACACTATCACCCTATTCACCCCCCTCTAGGGTGAAATCGATCCTACAATTTTCTTGACTAAATTCGAACAAGTTTGCGCAACCATGGAACTCCAATAACTTTCTTATCACGGAATTAAACTTCGACTAATTCCATTTTCTCTCATAGATTACGCGGAAAAATGGTTGTGCAGATTACCATCTAACTCGATTAAAACTTGGGAAGAATTTTGAAAGTTTTCTTGAAACAATCCCAACACGAATGTGGTTTTTCCTAATTTTCAATCATTCTCGAATAATGCTTTGAATCCTCCCTTTCAACCAAATCATTTGCAACCAAATTTTGCGGGTTCGTCTAAAAATCAATCGCAACAACCAAATTTCAACCAAATCTTGCCCCCCCAAAAAATGATAAACGTTTAAGTTCACTCGAGAAAAGTCTTGAAACGTTGGCTAAACCAACCACTCAAAGTCTCCAGTCAAATAGTAATTTGCAAAATTTGTTAACCTCGCATATGCAAAACACGAGCCACTTGATTGCAAAACTTGAAATGCAAATGAGACAACTAGTCACGTCTGTAATTGAACGTGAACGAGGCACATTCCCAAGCCAGGCCGTTCCAAATCCAAGAAATCAAAAAGCAAATTCGAATCAAGCCCATGTCGTTCAAGATAGCAACGTCACCCAATTGAATGATATCACAACTCTGCGTTCCTGTAAACAAATCGCTAATCAAATCATTAATCCAAATGATTTACCGAAAACCTCTCTCGACATTTCTAAAACAACGAATCTGAACAGAACATGGTGCCAAACTTTGAATCAAATTCCAATCCAAATTCTTCTTCTACTCAAGTAGACCTACCTACTTAGTACCGTGTTCCATTTCCACATCGTCTCCGACCCAAGAAACACTCAGACCAAATTGGAAAGATGTTGGAAATTTTTAAACTAGTGAAATTTAACATCCCGCTTCTTGACATCTTTCAGCAAGTCCCAACTTATGCCAAAATTCTTAAGGACTTGTGTACCCAAAAGCGACACACTCAAGTGTCCAAATAAGTCTTCTTAGCAGCCAATTTGGGTGAAGTTTTATCCCAATCTATGCCCATTAAATACAAAAATCCTTGCCCCCCTACGATTTCGTGTACAATTGAAGACAAGATGTGACGACCCAGAATTTTGAACATTTAAAAATAAAATATTTAATTGATTTTAAATATTGGAAGTTATTTTAAACTTGAATTTCAAACATAACTATGGATTTGGCAATTAAAATTATTAAATTTAATTATTAATTGTTGGGTTAAATGTTGAATCTTGATTTTTAAGCCGATGAAAAATATTTTAAAGGCTTAAAAAATTTATATTGATAGTACTGGAGATAATAAAACTTTAAAAGTTAAATTTGAAACTGTTTGTTCAGTTTGAATTTATATCATTTAAATCGATATTTAAATATAGCCTTCCGAGGCACACTCTCAGAATTCGACCAAACCAGTTCCATTGGATCCATAATATTGTATTATTATAAAATTTCAATTTTCATAGCATTCGGAGTTGTTATGTGGCCGTACGATAAGTAAACGTGCTGAAATTTAAATTAAAAATTCAATGTTTTAACCGGTCCAAAAGGCTATCTTCTCCATACGATTGAATTTGAACTCGAAACATTTTCCATTGCATTAGAAATAGGGGTTTAACATTATAAATGCCTGATGGCACGCCTTAATTAGAGATTGAGATTGTGAGTTGCGAAATTGATACTATTCGGATTTAAAAAATAATATATACAATATTTAATATAATATTGTTTTGATAAGGCAAGTGACACATTTCTTTGATTCTTCAACACTTGGCAAATATTTAACACGCGTTGAAAAATTTTCTTAGCTCGTTCAAAGAAAAAAAAACAAAAAAAACGAAAACCATCCTTTTCATTCAAAAACGTGCCTGTCTCCGTTCAAATTAAAAATGGCCGATTAATTTTCATTTTCCCTCTTCATCTCAGAGAAACGAAATCATGGCCGCTTCCTCAAATCAACAGTTTTATAATTTGTTTTTTTATAGAAAGCAACGAAATCAGATTGATTTCGAATCCAAACCACGAGCACTAAAGAGGAATGGCGACTGCTGGCATTAAGGGTTAGGTCGTGAGGACGATTTGGGGGAAAGACGAGGTGTTAGGGGATGATTTGCATGTCATCTGCTACTAGCCATTGTGACCTTAAAAGCTTATGCTATTTCGCCTGCTGATTTTGACTTCGAGGTAGAGAGGCTTGCGCAGAGTTTGGGTTCGTCGCGTATATGAGCACGCACGTCTGGTGGAAGTGATGGGCGAGCTACGGCATGGAATGGAAGGGGCAATTGCGCGCGTTTCGAGGAGGCGACGTGAAGATGGTCATGGTTGTCGATCAAGTCAACGAGATGCGATTGTATTTTATTTTCATTTTTTAGGATTAACACATATATATATGATTAAAGAAAAAGAAATTTTTTATTAATAGTAAAGTAACATTTTTTCTTTGCTGTGTTTCAATTTAGAAGATATATATATATATACACACACACACATTTGTATGTACAGTAAAAGATAATTTGATTTACAGAAAATTATTCAGGAGATAAATTTGTTTAGTTTATTGTACTCACTAGAATATAGTGTACAAAAAGATTTTGAAAGGAAAATTATTAGTTTAAATTAAAAATCATTGGTTAATTAAATTTATTAAATAGAAATTTAATTATTCGAGTGGTTCGAATATTAATAAATTTATATAGTTATTTATACAGGGTCAATATCTGAAAGAAATCAGTTGGAATGAAAGTGGATTGCATGCATAGGCAAAGATGAGATCTTCTCACTCAATTGGAATTTCCACTTTAATTTTAAATGGTTAAATTTAGAATTGTTGATTGTGTGCTAGGATAATAAATTATTATCAGTTGTATTAGATTAGACCCTATGCGCCGTATAATAGCAGACGATATTATATAATCTCATATACCGCGATATTCCACCTCGAAGTGGAATTGGTATTATATATATATATATGCTGGGGTGATTAATTTCCCGCATTATATAGTGGATGAGACGCTATGCGCCGCATAATAGCGGATGATATTATATAATCCCATATATTGCGATATTCCACCTCAAAGTGGAATTGGTATTATATATATATTGGAGTGATTGATTTCCCACATTATATAGCGGATGAGACCCTATGTGCCGCATAATAGCAGATGATATTATATAATCCCATATGCCACGATATTCCACCTTGAAGTGGAATTGGTATTTAATTGTCGTGCTAACATCTGTGGATGTAGGGAAATAGGTTGGAAGGATCCAACTAGATTCCTCAAATGTTTGAATTTGTTTCAATGTTGTGTGTTGATTTATTTATAATCTGTGTATGAATATATTTGTGATTAAAATCATTGATGGCTATAGTTTAGCCGAATTTATTTTTGGTATCGTAGGATACCAGAAATAAATAAAAATTGGATTTTTGAAATTCGGGTAGAAAATTTATAGTAAATTTATTTTTGAGAATTCGATAAATTTAAAAGAAGGAATTTTAAAACGATAAAGTTTTATTTTTGAAATCCTATTGAATAAATTCCAAAATATGGGAAAAGATTTTTATAAATGGATTTCGAGTAATATTGCTTAATAGTTGAAGAATTTATTTAAAATTCAGATTTTAAATAGTTTGAAAAAAATAAAGGGATTTATTTTTAAAAGGTAATAAATTTGGAAATCGATATGAAAATTGATTTGGTGTTAAAAAATAAATCCTTGGGAAATCAATTTGAAAATTTGATTTGGTGTTTGAAATGATTTTGGAAATCAATTAGAAATTAATTTGGTGTTTGAAATAATTTTGGAAATCAATTTGAAAATCGTATATCAATGGATATTTGAAAATTTAAATTCACAATGGGAATTTATAAAGTAAAGGGAAATTTATTTTAAAAATAAATATTGGTTTATTTTTAAAAGTGTGGAAAGAAATTTATGGATTTGGAATGTAAATTAAAATAATCAAAAAGGATTTATTAATTGATTTAAATGACCATTTTTTTTAAAATGGAAAGTGTATTTTCCATGGAAAGCCGAGTGTGTTTTTTTGTAAAATTAGTTTTCAAATATAAATTAAAAGTTCTAGAGTTGGTTTTAAAAGAACATTTTGGAGAAGTTATTTTCATAAGCTATTTTGAAAATCTATAAAGTAAAGTTTTATTTAATTTGTTATAGAAGTGATTATTTAAATATTTAATTGATATTTTTTTAGAAAATGGTTATTTAAATAGTTATACCCTATCTACTAATTTTATTTTAAAATTAGTTTGGACTTGAAGTTTTATATTAGATATTGGTATAATGTTTTCATAGCTAATATTTAAACAAGTGTTTAAAAATAGTTTTTATTTTAAATGTTTCCAATTATATATTTTTAGATAAGTGATTTAAATTATTTTGAAGTATTCGAACTCGACAAATTTTTCAGTGGAATTAAATAATGTTTGGAAATTCATTCTATGTGGGAAAAGTAATTTTAAATTTGTTTTCAATGGATTGAAATGTGAAAAGTGATTTGAAATTTGTATTCAAAGTGTTAAAAAAAAAAATCTTGCCAAGATATTCTGAAAATAAATAATTTGGGAAAATTATTTAAAATCTGGTGATTGTTGTGAATATTGGTTGATAGTTAAATGACCAACTATCAATATTGGCCTTTAAATGGCATTTGAATTTCGATGCGACCGGGGGTCGGATTCCAAATAGATATTCGAAAACCACATCGAAACTTTGTGTTGGATCTTTGGTTTAAAAAGATCAAAGTGAAAATTGTTGTGATTTGTTTGAAATCTAAATGTAACACTTATTTTTTAAAATAAGCGCTCGTTATTCGAATTAGTCGGGAGAGGAATTTGTGTCATAAATCCCATTCCTAATAATGATACGACGAAATGGGATAGCATTTGAAGATGGTGCTGAAGACAGGGTATTTTCGAAAGCGAAAGGATTACCTGTCGAATGTCTCTGCACAGGGTTGCTCCGGTATGGAGATTTTATCACCCTTTGTGATAGGGATTCCGGACGTGATTAGTGAATATCCGGATTCGCAAGGGCTTCTTTGAATTGCTTTTCGGTTCCGTTCAATCCGAAACGGACTTGTATGGATGTGTGTCTGACGTTACACTTTGAGATGTAAAGCTAGTTTCTGTTAAATGCATTTCTGTTGATGGCGGAGAATTTATTCTCTAGCTTAACACCCTTCTCTAAGACGTGCGAGCTCAGAGGTTATGTAGTTGATGGTTACTAGTGATACATTCCCAATTTGATAATGTGGCATACGAAGTGTTGCTGATCATTTGTTGATCGAATCATGGCTTTTGTGAAAAGCATAGCTTTGTGACGAGACTCCGTCGGACCTCACAACCCGAAAATGGTCGAAACAGAAAGGATGCGACAAGGTTATTTGGGGGTAGCGTCCCCTGAGGGTATGTCATTTCCTTCTGGAAAAGGGTTGTATCATGGTATGGAGCCCAGATATTTTACCTATGTGGTTGCTGCAAATTTATTACTTTGTGGTTGAGGATTCTTGGATAAAGGTTGCTAACGACCGGAGGATGGCATACTCGTGTCAGTAGTTACCTAGTTACAGAGGTAATCTGGCCTTGTGTTGGTAGAGATTCGGTTAGGTTCTCAGGGCGTCCCTCCAGAGCCGTACCCATGTGACCCAGGAAGTTCCTTAGCCTGACCATTTGTTGGAAATCCAAAGAAACAATACGCACTCTGTACGGTTTTAGTTGTATAACCTGCCATGGAATGTGGTGGTAACCTGCTATTGAACATGGTAGCTGTAGTAGGCATAAGCACGAAATGTCTATGCTGGTTAAGATTAATATTATACTTTCGGAATGTTTTCTGCTCTATGCACTAATAATAATATTAAAAAAAAAGATTTTGCGTATCAAGCATGTTTGACTATCATAAGGAGAAATCTCCTCCAATTCTGCGTTTGTATTGTGTGTGTGCGGGGAGGCCTTATGGTAGTTTCATTTTCCAAAAGCGTAGCGGATTTCTTTTTAATTTCTTTGTGAAAAAACTGTTTTTAAGATCTCACACCAGTCCCATGACTGATCTGGAGTTTATTGTTCCCTTTCTAAACTCTGGGTGCCCATAATTTTCCACACGGGCAGCCTAGAGTCAGGTTATCATTATTCTGGACCGAAGTCAGAAAAGTATGCTGTGGAGATCAGGAGCTGAAGCTGGATGGCGAGGCGTATCATCTATACCATGAATTATCCGTTGCGTTTGGGTTGGTGCAAAGTCAGTTTTCATGTAGTCAAGTTGTAATGACTGTCAGTGTTGTATCATGTTGTGTAACTCTGTTATTGTAATGTATGTAAAAATAGATATAGTTCTTTGTTTTAAAAGATTATTCATTTATCTATTGTATGTTATTCCGCTGTGAAATGTGAGATTCTATTATTGTTTCTGTTTCTTCTTCTATCTTCTTCTTCTATCTTCTTCTTCTTAACCCTAATGGTTCGGTTTTCCGGCATTCGACTGTGCGGCATTTGATACAGTGGACGTATTGATGTCGACTTTCTAGCGTCGAAAAAGCAGGTCGTCGCATTTGGTATCAGCGCAATTGGTTAAGCGACAACCTTGGCTCTGGTGGGGATTACTCATTATAGATAGAGTCATAAGTACTCTAAAATGAGTTTGAGTGTAATAATGGATATGAGCGCGTATTTGTCAGTGAATATAAAAATTGTTTTACATTGTGATGATTGGTTTATTGAGTGGTATATGGATTCTGGTCGGTATTGTCTGCATAACTCTATCGATAAGGATCTCTAAACACTTGTACAGAACAATTCGACAAGATATTGTTTTAAAATAGGGTAAATGAAATAATTTTACCCAAACTATTTTTGTATAGAAAGAAATCATTTTCGTAAATTATTATAGTATATGCTTGCTTGGTTGTTAGGAAGTGATAATATTAAATTATTATCATTGATTATTGAATAAGAAATTGAAATCATAACTTAAAAATGAGAAATAAAATCCATATACAAATGGGATTTGTAAATATGAATTGTAAATGTGATTTATAATTTGTAATAGAATTCCAGAGGAATATTAGGAAATGCTTTTGAAAAGATGTAAAAATTAGGAAATTTGAAAATTAAACCTGTTTTGAGTTTGGAATTGGTTTTCAAAGGTTTTGGAAAAATGTTTTGGAAGGGTAAAAGCACTAAACTCATTTCGGTCACTAAAAAATAATTCCGATGATGATCATGACACCATCAGTGTTCATTTTCGAGTTTCCAAGAGGGGAATTGCTGCCAACTTATTTAAATGGAAATTGTTTGGAAACTGCGGTGGGTTTTGGAGATTCGAAAGATAATTTGAATTGATTCCAAAAATAATTTTGAAATATTGGAAAGACTCTGAAATCTTATTAAAACATTTATTGAAAAATAAATAAGTTTGGAGACTTAGAAAAATTCAAATTGAAACTGAATTCAACTTGGATTAATTTGAACGAAGGAAGATTTGAGTCAAATAAAACGATGATATGGATTCAAATGAAATTGAAATGAAATTATTAAGTGAAACTAATTGAAGGGATGACAAATTAAATATGAAATGAAAAGAATTGAATTCATATGGAATTGGAAATCCAGTTTAAGTATAAGTAGATATAAACCAAAGTGGTGAATTGAAAACAAATATAGAAAGTATATAAAATTATTTATATCGAACTTAAGAAACAAATGGTGAAATTCTTAAGTCAATTTGGTATTGGAAATATACAAGGTTAACAATTAAGTGAAAGTTAAACTGGAAACTGGGAAATGATGATTGTGAATAAGTGAATGAAAATCAAAATCAATGTGAATAAAAGGAAAGTAAATTGATACAGTTAATAATCAATTGGAATAAATACATAGGATATACGTATATTATTTTCGCATAGCGATTTGATCCAGAATTCGAGCACAGAATTTCGAGAAAATTTTATCAATCCGAGTTGGATTTTTTCACTCAATTTTCGACGGCGAACCTGGATACAGATTTTTGGTTGATTCTGGAAATTCTCTATCATAGTTTATGGCTATGCAAGGAGGATGACGGTTTCTGATCAAGAAACCAGATCTGAGTCCGCACTAGGAAGTCGGGTGGACGATACTAGTTCAGAAGTGAAATTGTGTGATCGAGTAAGCGATCGAGTTTCATATTGCATACGAATGATATAAGTATATCGTACGGATTTGAATGAACTAAATGTTGAAACTTTTGTAAAAGAAATGTGTAAAATGATTTTGAAAGCTATAGTTGGACATTATTGCTAAATAGATACACAAGTGTGTTAAAGGAAAAGGAAATTGAGATTTTTGAATTCTGAAGATAAATTTGAATTGTCCAACAAATGTATGTATTTAAATTTCTATATGAAATTTGATGATATTCTTGTCTAGCCGCTTGGCTTTTCGTTTTCTTTTTGAAATCTGAGGGCCCGTGGTGCCATTTTGTAGTCGTACCGAGCTAGCCGCACAAAGGAGACGCTGGCGAAATTTTTCGAACATTTAAGGAGTTAGAAAAATTTTGTGAAAATTTTGAAAGTTTAAAATTTGAATTTAAATTTAAATTTGAACTGTGAAGTAAACAAGGTTGTTTGGAATTTATGATTGAATTTGGAAAGTTAGTTGAAGTAATGATGGGTCTTTAAGGAAAAAATTGTTTTGGAAAGTTAAAACTGTTTGGGATTGGAAAAAAAATAAACAAACGGGTTATGGATCATTCTTCGTAAATAGTAATTTCGGTACGAAATTCTTTTAAGGGGGAAAGTATGCGACGATCAAAATTTTAAACATTTGAAAATAAAATATTTAATTGATTTTAAATATTGGAAGTTATTTTAAATTTGAATTTCAAATTTAAATATGGATTTGGCAAATAAAATTATTAAATTTAATCATTAATTGTTGGGTTAAATGTTGAATCTTGATTTTTAAGCTGATTAAAAATATGTGGAAATTAGCCACAAGGGCCTCTTTAGCAAGTGCAATTAGTTTGTAGGACACAGAACTGAAATAATTACTTTTAAGGACAAAATGAAAAATAATTAGTTTCTAAGGCCTAAAAACCTATGGAATTATGTCCTTGAAAGTAATTGGACTGCTGACTTTGTCCTTAAAAGTAATTATTCTGCTGACTTTGGCCTTAAAATTAATTTCTGTGGATGTGTATCCTAGAAACTAATCAGACTGCAAAGTTTGTCCTTCTAGTGAAATGCCCCTAAAAATATTTTAAAGGCTTAGAAAATTTATATTAATAATACTGGAGATAATAAAACTTTTAAAGTTAAATTTGAAACTGTTTGTTCAGTTTGAATTTATATCATTTAAATCGATATTTAAATATAGACTTTCGAGGCACGGTCTCGGAATTCGACGAAACTAGTTCCATTGGATATGTAATATTGTATTATTATCATATTTCAATTTTCGTAGCATTCGGAGTTGTTGTGTGGCCGTATGATAAGCAAACGCGCTGAAATTTAAATAAAAAATTCAACGTTTTAACTGGTCCGAAAAGCTATGTTCTCCATACGATTGAATTTGAACTCGAAATATTTTCCATTGCGTTCGAAATAGGGGTTTAACATTGTAAACGCCTCTTGGCACGCCTTGATTGGAGACTGAGATTGTGAGTTGCGAAATTGATACGATTTGGACTAAAATTTGAATTTGAAAATAATATATACAGTATTTAATATAATATTGTTTTCATAAGGCAAGTGACACGTTTCTTCAATTCTCCAACACTTGGAAAATATTTTAACACGCGTTGAAAATTTTTCTTAGCTCATTCAAAGAAAAATAATAATAAAAGAAAACGAAAACCATCCTTTTCGTTCAAAAACATGCTCGTCTCCGTTCAAATCAAAAATGGCGGATTAATTTTCATTTTCCCTCTTCATCTCAAAGAAATGAAATCATGGCCGCTTCCTCGTATAAACAGCTTTATAAAACTTTTTTGTATAGAAAGCAAGGAAATCAGATCGATTTCGAATCGAAATCAATTCGATTTCGAATCCAAACCGCGAGCGCTAGAGAGGAATAGCGACTGTTGACATTAAGGGTTAGGTCGCGAGCACGATTTGGGAGAAAGACGAGGTCGTAGGGGATGATTTGCAAATCAGCTGCTACTAGCGATTGTGACCTTAAAAGCTTATGTTATTTCGCCTGCTGATTTTGACTTCGAGGTAGAGAGGCTTGCGTAGAGTTTGGATTCGTCGCATATATGAGCGCACGCATCTGGTGGAAATAAAGGGCGAGCTACGACATGGAATACGGGGGCAATTGCGTGTTTTGAGGAGGCGACATGAAGGTGGTCATGGTTGTCGATCAAGTCAGCGAGGTGCGGTTGTATTTTATTTTCATTTTTTAGGATTAACAAATATATATAATTGAAGAAAAAGAAAAAATTTATTAACAGTAAGGCACAATTTTGCTTTACTGTGTTTCAATTTAGAAGATGTATATATACATTTGTATGTACAGTAAAAGATAATTTGATTTACAGAAAATTATTCAGGAGATAAATTTGTTTAATTTGTTGTAGTCACTAGAATATAGTGTACAAAAAGATTTTAAAAGGAAAATTATTAGTTTAAATTAAAAATAATTGGTTAATTAAATTTATTAGATAGAAATTTAATTATTCGATTGGTTCGAATATTAATAAATTTATATAATTATTTATACAATGTCAATATCTGAAAGAAATCAAGTTGGAATGAAAGTGGATTGCATGCGTAGGCAAAGGTGAGATCTTCTCACTTAATTGGAATTTCCAGTTTAATTTAAAATTTAAAATTATTGATTGTGTGCTTGGATGATAAATTATTATCAGTTGTATTGGATTAGACCCTATGCGTCGCATAATAGCGGATGGTATTATATAATCTCATATACCGCGATATTCCACCTTGAGGTGGAATTGGTATTGTATATATTGGAGGGATTGATTTCCCGCATTATATAGCAGATGAGACCCTATGCGCCGCATAATAGCGGATGATATTATATAATCCCATATATCGTAATATTCCACCACGAAGTGGAATTGGTATTATATATATTGGAGTGATTGATTTCCCGCATTATATAGCGAATGAGACCCTACGCGTCGCATAATAGCGGATGATATTATATAATCCCGTATACCGTGATATTTCACCTTGAAGTGGAATTGGTATTTAATTATCAAGCTAACATCTTTGGATGCAGGGAAACGGGTTGGAGGGATCCAACTAGATTCCTCAAATATTTGAATTTGTTTCAATGTTGTGTGTTGATTTATTTATAATCTGTGTATGAATATATTTGTGATTGAAATCATTGATGGCTACAGGCCGAATATATTTTTAGTATCGTAGGATACCAGAAATAAAAAAATTGGATTTTTGAAATTAGAGTAGAAAATTTATAGTAAATTTATTTTTGAGAATTGGATAAATTTAAAAGAAGGAATTTTAAAAGGATAAAGTATTATTTTTGAAATCCTATTGAATAAACTCGAAAATATAGGAAAAGATTTTTACAAATGGATTTCGAGTAATATTGCTTAATAATTGAAGATTTTATTTAAAATTCAGATTTTAGATAGTTTGAAAAAAAAAGGGATTTATTTTTAAAAGGTAATAAATTTGGAAATCGATACGAAAATTGATATTGTGTTTAAAAATAAATCTTTGGGAAATCAATTTGAAAATTTGATTTGGTGTTTGAAATGATTTTGGAAATCAATTAGAAATTGATTTGGTGTTTGAAATTATTTTGGAAATCGATTTGAAAATCGTATGTCAATGGATATTTGAAAATTTAAATTCACATTGGGAATTTATAAAGTAAAGGGGAATTTGTTTTAAAAATAAATATTGGTTTATTTTTAAAAGTGTGGATAGAAATCTGTGGATATGGAATGTAAGTTAAAATAAATCGAAAAGGATTTATTAATTGATTTAAATGACCATTTTTTTAAATGGAAAGTGTATTTTCACTAGAAAGCCGAGTATGTTTTTTTTAAAAGTAGTTTTCAAATATAAATTAAAAGTTCTAGAGTTGGTTTTAAAAGAATATTTTGGAGAAATTATTTTCTTAATTTATTTTGAAAATCTTTGAAGTAAAGATTTATCTAATTATTTATAGAAGTGATTATTTAAACTTTTAATTGATATTTGTTTTAGAAAATGGTTATTTAAATAGTTATACCCTATGTACTAATTTTATTTTAAAATTAGTTTGGACTTGAAGTTTTATATTAGATATTGGTATAATGTTTTCATTGCTAATATTTAAATAAGTGTTTAAAAATAGTTTTTATTTTAAATGTTTCCAGTTATATATTTTTGGATAAGTGATTTAAATTATTTTGAAGTATTCGAACTAGGCAAATTTTTTAGTGGAATTAAATAATATTTGGAAATTCATTCCACATGGGAAAAGTAATTTGAAATTTGTTGTCAAAGGATTGAAATGTGAAAAGTGATTTGAAATTTGTTTTCAAAGCGTTAAAAAAAATATCTTGCGAAGATATTTTGAAACTAAATAATTTGAGAAAATTATTTAAAATCTGGTGATTTTTGTGAATATTGATTGATAGTTAAATAACCGACTATCAATATTAGCCTTTAAATGGCATTTGAATTTCGATGCGACCGGGGGTCGGATTCTAAATGGATATTCGAAAACCACATCGAATCTTTGTGTTGGATCTTTTATTTAAAAATATCAAAGTGAAATTTTTTGTGATTTGTTTGAAATCTGAATATAACACTTATTTTTTAAAATAAGCGCTCGTTATTCGGATTAGCCGGGAGAGGACTTTGTGTCATAAAACCCATTCCGAATAATGATGCGACGAAATGGGATTGCATTTGAAGATGGTGTTGAAGGCCGGGTATTTTCGAAAGCGAAATGATTACCTATCTAATGTCTCTGCACCGGGTTGCTCCGGTATAGAGATTTTATCTCCCTTTGTGATAGGGATTTCGGACGTGATTAGTGAATATCCAGATTTTCAAGGGCTTCTTTGAAGTGACTTCGGTTCCGTTCGATCCCGGAACAGACTTGTATGGATGTGTGTCTGACGTTACACTCTGAGATATAAAGCTGGTTTTTGTCAATACATTTCTGTTGGTGGCGGAGAATTTATTCTCTTAGCTTAATACCCTTCTCTGAGATGTACGAGCTCAGAGATTATGTTGTTGATGGTTACTAGTGATACATTCTCAATTTGGTAATGTGGCATATGAAATGCTGCTGATCATTTGTTGATCGAAGCATGGCTTTTGTGAAAAATGAAGCTTTGTGGATGAGACTTCGTCGGACCTCACAACCCGGAAATGGTTGAAACAGGAAGGATGCGGCAAGTTTATTTGGGGGTAGCGCCCCCTAAGGGTATGTCATTTCCTTCTGGAAAAGGGTTGTATTATGGTATGGAGCCTGGATATTTTACCTATGTGTTGCTGCAAATTTATTACTTTGTGGTTGTTGCTTTGTGCTTAATGATCCTCGAATAAAGGTCGCTAACGACTGGGGGATGGCATACTCGTGTCAGTAGTTACCTAGTTACAGAGGTAACCCGGCCATGTGTTGGCAGAGATACGGTTAGATTCTCGGGACGTCCCTCCAGAGGCGTACCTATGTGGCCCAGGAAGTTCCTTAGCATGACTATTTGTTGGAAATCCAAAGAAACAATACGCTCCATGTACGGTTTTAGTTGTATAACCTGCCATGTAATGTGGCGGTAAGCTGCTATTGAACATGGTAGCTATAGTAGGCATAAGTACGAAATGTCTATGCTGGCTAAGATTAATATTATACTTTCGAAATGTTTTCTGCACTATGCACTAATAATAATATTTGAAAAAAAGATTTTGCATGTCAAGCATGTTTGACTATCATAAGGAGAAATCTCCTTCAATTCTGCGTTTGCATTGTGTGTATGCGGGAAGGCCTTATGGTAGTTTCATTTTCCAAAACACAGTGGAATTCTTTTTAAACTCTTTGTGAAAATAACTGTTTTTAAGATCTCACACCAGTCCCATGACTGACCTAGAGTTTATTGTTCCCTTTCTAAACTCTGAGTGCCCATAATTTTCTACATAGGCAGCCTAGAGTCAGGTTATCATTATTCTGGACCAAAGTCAGAAAAGTATGCTGTGGCGATCAGGAGTTGAAGCTGGATGGCGAGGCGTATCATCTATATTATGTATTATCCGTTGCATTTGGGTTGGTGCAAAGTCAGTTTCCATGTAGTCAAGTTATAATGACTGTCAGTGTTATATCGTGTTGTGTAACTCTGATATTGTGATGTATGTAAAAACTGATATAATTCTTTGTTTTAAAAGATTATTCATTTATCTATTGTATGTTGTTCCACTACGAAATGTGAGATTCTGTTGTTATTTCTGTTTCTTCTTCTATCTTCTTCTTCTTTAACCCTAATTGTTCGGTTTTTCGGCATTTGACTGTGCGGCATTTGATACAGTGGACGTATTGATGTCGACTTTTGGACGTCGAAAAAGCGGGTCGTTACACAAGATGATTAACAAATGCTTGATAGACTTAGGTGCAAGTGTCAATTTGATTCCATACTCCATGTAAGAACAATTAGGCTTAGGTAAGCTCCAACCCATAAAGTGTAGGATCTAGATTAACCCTAGAGGGGGGTGAATAGGGTTATAGCAAATTTTATCAAATATAAACACAGAAACAAAACGAAGAAATAAATATGCTGAAAAAGTAAATCACACACAAATTTACCCAGCTTCGGCAACCCCTGCCTACTACTGCATTCCCAGATTTCTATTAGAATTAAACAGTATCACGCTTACAAACACTCTACTAGACTCGCAGACCCTTTTGCTCCCGCTCACAAACACTCTACTAGACTCGCAAACATTTGCTCCCGCTCACAAACACTCTACTAGACTCGCACACCCTGCTCCCGCCTATAGAGTTTCGTTTACTCGCAAACTCTGCTCCCGCCTACAATAGAACTTTGATTACTCGCAAACTCTGCTCCCGCCTATAGAGCTTTGATTACTCGCAAACACTGCTCCCGCCTATAGAGTTCTGTAAACTCGCACACCCTGCTCACTGAACTAATTCTAACTAGATAATCTGACACTACCTAAACCCTAGGTGGTGATTTACAAAGTTTTGTTTTGAAAAGTAAAAACAAAAAACAATTAAACAACAATTAAAAAACACTTAAACCCTAATTAACAATAAACCCAAAAACTAAAGCCCTTTTAAAATGAATAAAGCCGGCCCCCTTTTATTTCACTCAAGCCCGTTGTCTTCTTTAGATTATTTTGCTCTGTGAAAACAATTGTCGGCCCGCTTCCTTTCTTAGTTCTGAAATTAGGGCTTTGCTTTCGTTCTCTCTACTCTGGAAATTAGGGCTTGAAGTCGCCGGCTTTAATTCGATCGATCCAGTGATGTTTTGCGTGTCGCCTTGATCGATTGATTCCTCGTTGCTTACGCGGCTGCTTCGGTTTGATCGAGTTCACTGTTGTGATTTCGGTACGTAATTTATCCCTTTTGCTTTACTGATTGATGCTTGAACTCGATGGATTTGAGATTGCCGATGATGATGGTTTATATAGGGTTTGTAACCCTAGATTTGCGTTCGTATAAGTTGATTTGAATTTGTCTACCGATATTGCTTTGGCCATTCGATTATTCTTGGATGCTCGTGATTTTGATTGACTTTTTCATATGCGTATAATTTTGTTACTTGCTTCCCACGGCTTGGTTGACACGGTTTTGATTATTGACTCGTTCAATATTGACTTCGGCCTTTTTTGATTTTGTGAGTTTCTGGCTTTGATTCATTTCGTCTCTGGCCATCTTCTGGTTAGTTTAACCTGAGCTTCGAATTAGCATTGCATTCGTGGAAATGTTGCAGTTAATTTGTGGTGTTGCCAGTGTGTTTCATTTGCATAGCTCAGTGGTGCACTTTTTACCTTCACTGTGTTGCATATGCTATATTGTATACTTATGTTGTCTCTCTGACTTTGCTGTATACATGCTTTTGATCTTCTATGCACATTGTTGCATTGTTGATGTTCTTTGTAGTTTGGTCATTGCTTGGTCATTGTTCTGTTCATTCATTTGTTGTTTGGATGATGTGCATGCCAATGTTGTACACTGCATAGTGGTCTTCATTGTGATGATTTTGTTGCTCTGACTTGTATCACTTATGCAGTCTTCGCTGTTGCTGTGCCATTGCTGTTTGGTCTGAACTTGCATACTTGCATTTGAGTTGTTGCTTTCTGTCCTGTTGCCTTTAGTTGCTTGTCGAATTTTAGTCATTGAAGTATGTTGTTGAACTTGTCATCTTGAGTTTGTACAGTGTTGTACTTGTTGCCTTGTATCACTTTGTACTGGTGGTCTTCATATTGCGTATGCTGTATGGTGTCTCTTCTGGTTTGTTTACTTCGGTCGGTTACTCTGAACCTGTTGCCTACACTCTGGTGCGTTCCTGTATATGCTTTGCTTTCATGCATTGCTGTGTTGGCCTGAATTGCTGCACTCGAGTTTTGTTACTTGAGCTTCTTTATTGAGTTCCATTTGACTTGACTGTACGTGCAGTTGTATAGTTGTTGACTACATCACCATATATCAATTTCTCGGCCTTTGGTTTCATGTGCATTGAGCTTTGACCCTTTGTTGTTCATTTGGGCTGCTGGACTTGTTGTACATTGCATAGTGCATTGCCTTGTTTGTTGAAGTTGTGCTTGCACACTTGCTATTTTTGGCTGCGCGCACGAGTTGGCGAGGCAGTGCACACGTCTATGAATGTACACGTGTGTATTGCAGCCACTTATGATTACCTGTCCCTGTAATATCTATGTGCACGACTTTGTGATGAATTCAAGTGTGAATGATGACGAACAACCCAAATAACTGAGGCAAACTATATTTTCAAAAATCGTATTTCATTTTATATTGCAAAAATATTTCTTTTTCAATTTTACTGCGTTAGTGGATATTTTTGCAGACTGCTCAGATGCTGGATTCAAACTGGAATGCAGTTGAAGACAAAATACGAGTGTGAGTGATATGTAGTGAGGTTATCAGTGTAAAAATATTTGTGATGTAATCGTGATGTAATCAAAAATGTATATGTATAGTGAGAGCATGAATTTGTACTATTCAAGATTGTAATAAATATTTGTTTGAATAAAATTTCTGTTTGAATTCAAAATCTGTGTAACTTGTTCTGTTTGAATTCAAATTCAAATTCTGTGTAATTTATTTTATTCAACAAATATTTATTTAATCTATGAAAAAACAAAATAGTACATTACCAAATACATTTAAGTGAATATATATGTTTATTATCATCAAACAAAAACATATAAGCGCATATTCAACAATCTCCCCCTTTTGATGATAACAAACATATATTTAAGATTTTGTACATGTGTTAAATGTATTTGATCAATGATATACTCTAATTGCTCCCCCTATTTAAATGCTTCCTCTCTACATGATGCTCCCCCTACATATATGCATACAAATAGAAATGTTCAAATAAGCCTAGATGCATATGGGAAAATTATTTGACCTTTGCTTGATTCTATTTGACAAAATCTTAACTTTTCTCTCCCCCTTTTGTTATCAGCAAAAGAATAACAGTGTTATAAAAATAGGGATGAAGTGACAGACATGAATCAAGCATTTAACTCAATTGAATATAAATATCAAATTTCAATAAAACTCAAACAAAAATCATAATTACCCTTGTTAGGCGCATATTCCACTTTCAGAAATGATGGGGATAAATTCATCAAAAAAAATCATACAGTTCTGTCTATTTATGGTATATTTATTTCAGGAAATTTGAATATCTACTAACCATGCATAACCGTTAGGACTTTTAAATGAGATTAGTAGTATTCCAACTTAATTTAAAAAATGAAATCAAGTATCTTCTAACCACGCATGACCGTGAGGACTTTTAAATGGGATTAGAATCAACTTGTCTATTAAATCAATTAATTTTGATATGCGTTCCATACATGCATAACCGCGAGGACTTTTAAATGAGCATGGAAGCACATAATCAAAAATCCAAGTAATTCACTCATGCATAACCGTGAGGACTTTTAAATGAGAGTGAATACTTTGGATATTTATTTTTATTGAAGAATATAATAAATTGAAGCACAGATAATTTCCTTTACCAATTTAGAGATATTGAAGAACGAATAATTTCCTTTGTAAACTACCACAAATTTACATACTATATATGATTTTGATGAGTGATGGTTGATAGAAAGATGATAGAAATAGAAATGATCATGGAATTGTTACCCAACAAAAAGTTTTTATAACTCTTGTTATGAAATTCTAAAGAAATTTTCTAATTATACTTTCTCGAGTTTTAATATATGATAAATATCAACACTCATCACTTTTTCAATTACTATTCATCTTTTCGATAATCAAAGGGAGTCAGATTAGTCAAAATTTGTCATTTAAAATCAAATTAGAATGTCTAATCTGAAAATATGGTCAAACATGATTTTCTCGAGGGGCTTTTTTTTAAAAAAAAATTCTGCTATTTGAAAAATTATTTCAAGTGAAAAATATGCAGATATTTTCTTTGATGCAGCAAATGAATGTTTCAAAAATTAATCACGTTCCACTAGTAATTTTTCTATCAACTATATTACCAGTGTAATCTGCATCTGAATTTAAATTTCACTCAATATTCACTCGTTGAATTTGATTGACCAAACCATGAAGTGTGCACCAAGAATTTCAAACTTAACAGCAATTTAAATGACATTCTTTTGAATTTGAATTGAAGCCGTGTTAACAATAAAAAAATAATATATCATAGTGTCAATCTTAGAAGCCGTAGAATAAACAACTATATTTATGAGCAATCATTATCATTTCAAATAGTTTCTTGAAGTTTCAACAATTTATTAAAATCCTTTTTAACAGCTTTCACATGAAAATTGAAATCATGCAGATTTACAAGCAGTGACCAAAATGTCAAAACAAATATATCTACGTGTAGCATGAGTAACCATCTTTTGACCGAACAAACTTATATGGATTAGTTCAAAGTTGAAAATCTGATTGATCATCATTTAAGCACAAATCAAGGTCATAAATAAGAACAAGTCAAAAAATCATATCAATTAAGTCCGGATCAGTCAACCATCATAATTATTCCAAGTAATTCTATTTAAAGATGGTTGGTCAATATTTTGAAAAAAAATCATAGCATCAAAATCATCATCTTTTGTTCATCTCAATATTGGCTGATTTTAATTTAGAGTATGGTGAAGATAATCACATTTAATATATCGTTAAAAATATACTTTTACCTGTTTTTACCTTTATGATATTTTTCGTTATTGCCCATTGTGATTCTGTCACCTTTGTACTAGGCTAAGGAACTTTGCTTTGTCGCCCGTTGTGTTTCTGGAACAGCTAAAATCCAGAGAACACCGTTATTGTTCCTTAGCCTGCCACCACACCTACACGATGAAAGATTTATGTGACCTATTTGTTTTTATAGGTCCATGATTGCTAGTGGCAGAATATGAAAAATATGTTTATGGAGACCCAAAACTATTTATATATGTTCCTTTTGGCACCCAAATTTGTTTGACTTTCAAAGATTTTATATTTGTGCCTTTTGGAACCCAAATTGGTATAGTTTTCACGTGTTTGGGTCTATACCAACAATTATTTTGATTATGTCCAAATTTTCTACAAATCGTGCACATTAAATTGACTTGATTAAATTTCGTGTTCTTTTTCCTATGACTATAATTTTCAACATGATGTCCAATTATTTCAGATTGAGCAAAGTCACTTTTACCTTTTGCATTATCATCATCTTGTGATTTCCCAAAACCTAGTCCTTTTCTATTGTTAGCAAAAATTTGATTTCCCAATAACATTTTGAAATATTTTTCTCCTTTTGAAAAGTTATTCAGGGATTTCTCAAGATTTTGGACTTTGGTTTTTAATGTTGTGTTTTCAGTTACAAGTGAGATGCACCTATTTGTAAAATCCTTTTTCCTAGTGTCAATGTTTTCCTTAAGATTCAAGTTTTCTTTTTCAAGATTCTCAAAGTTATTCCTAAGTTTTGATAATTCTGAATCTAAAATTTTACATTGATTACATTCTAGGTTTTGAATATTTTCAAGTTCAGTTTCTAACCTAGAAATTTCATGGGCAAGTTTCCTCCTTTCAGATTTCAGTTTTTCAATTTTTGATTCAAGACTATCAATTGTTTTAGTAAGATCTAAGCACATAAAAACAAGATCTCTATAGGAATACTCATCTGCCTCACTAGATTCCTCGGAGCTTGCTTTCGAATCTGATTTTGCCATAAGACACAAGTTAGCCTCCTCCGAGCTGCTATCCGAAACTTCCTCTCCTTCTTCATCATCCCAAGTTGCTGCAAAAGCCTTCGTTTTCTTTTTCTTTCCTTTGTTATATTTGAGAAGTGGACATTCTGGTTTGATGTGGCCAGGCTTGTTGCAGTTATAACACGTCAGTTCATCATCGGAATTTTTAGAGTCTTTTGACCTATTGCCCTTTGTTTTCTTCTTGCATGGCTTAAATCTTTATGAGTTTCTAAGTTTATTGACAGCCATTGCAAGCTCTTCAATTGGATCTACTTTATCTTCATCGCTCTCTTCTTTGCTCTTTAAGGCAATCGTCTTCTTCTTTGGTTTGGAGTTGTTGCGTTCTTCCTTTGCTTTTAGCTCAAGCTCATATGTCATTAAGTTGCCAATCAACTCCTCCATGCTTAGCTTGCTCAGATCTTTCGATTCTTGTATTGCTGTGACTTTTGCCTCAAAGTTCATCGGTAAGACTCGTAGTATCTTCCTCACAAGCTCTACCTCAGTGAATACCTTCCCAAGCGCTCTAGCATTGTATACCAAGGTTGAAAAGCGTCCAAACATGTCTTTTATGCTCTCGCCTTTGTCCATCACAAAGTTTTCATATTCATTGCTGAATAGGGCTAGACGAGACTCCTTGACTTGAGAAGTTCCTTCGTGTGCCACCTCCAAAGTGTGCCAAATTTCCCGTGCTGTTGTACAATGAGAAATTCTATTAAATTCATTTTTATCAAGATCACATATCAAAGCATTCATGGCTTTAGCATTTGTCGTTTTCAATTTCTTATCGTTAGCATCCCACCTATCCTTAGGTTTAGGAATCTCAGTATCACCAACGATTATAGTGGGAGGTTTATAGCCAGTTTCAATAATATCCCAAACATCATAATCAACAGAACTAAGATAGATACCCATCCTAACTTTCCAATAAGCATAATCATTCCCGTTAAGCATGGGTGGCCTAGCAATAGATTGCCCCTCAGAAAAAGCATTATTCGGTGAATTCATGACTCTAGAGTTAAAAAAAAATACCGGGCTCCGATACCACTTGTAGGATCTAGATTAACCCTAGAGGGGGGGGGGGTGAATAGGGTTATAGCAAATTTTCTCAAATATAAACACAGAAACAAAACGCAGAAATAAATATGCTGAAAAAGTAAATCACATACAAAATTTACCCAGCTTCGGCAACCCCTGCCTACTGCTGCATTCCTAGATTTCTATTAGAATTAAACAATATCACGCTTACAAACACTCTACTAGACTCGCAGACCCTTTTGCTCCCGCTCACAAACACTCTACTAGACTCGCAAACATTTGCTCCCGCTCACAAACATTCTACTAGACTCGCAAACATTTGCTCCCGCTCACAAACACTCTACTAGACTCGCACACCCTGCTCCCGCCTATAGAGTTTCGTTTACTCGCAAACTCTGCTCCCGCCTACAATAGAACTTTGATTACTCGCAAACTCTGCTCCCGCCTATAGAGCTTTGATTACTCGCAAACACTGCTCCCGCCTATAGAGTTCTGCAAACTCGCACACCCTGCTCACTGAACTAATTCTAACTAGACAATCTGACACTACCTAAACCCTAGGTGGTGATTTACAAAGTTTTGTTTTGAAAAGTAAAAACAAAAAACAATTAAACAATAATTAAAAAACACTTAAACCCTAATTAACAATAAACCCAAAAACTAAAGCCCTTTTAAAATGAATAAAGCCGGCCCCCTTTTATTTCACTCTAGCCCGTTGTCTTCTTTAGATTATTTTGCTCTGTGAAAACAATTGTCGGCCTGCTTCCTTTCTTAGTTCTGAAATTAGGGCTTTGCTTTCGTTCTCTCTACTCTGGAAATTAGGGCTTGAAGTCGCCGGCTTTAATTCGATCGATCCAGTGATGTTTTGCGTGTCGCCTTGATCGATTGATTCCTCGTTGCTTACGCGGCTGCTTCGATTTGATCGAGTTCACTGTTGTGATTTCGGTACGTAATTTATCCCTTTTGCTTTACTGATTGATGCTTGAACTCGATGGATTTGAGATTGCCGATGATGATGGTTTATATAGGGTTTGTAACCCTAGATTTGCGTTCGTATAAGTTGATTTGAATTTGTCTACTGATATTGCTTTGGCCATTCGATTATTCTTGGATGCTCGTGATTTTGATTGACTTTTTCATATGCGTATAATTTTGTTACTTGCTTCCCACGGCTTGGTTGACACGGTTTTGATTATTGACTCATTCAATATTGACTTCGGCCTTTTTTGATTTTGTGAGTTTCTGGCTTTGATTCATTTCGTCTCTGGCCATCTTCTGGTTAGTTTAACCTGAGCTTCGAATTAGCATTGCGTTCGTGGAAATGTTGCAGTTAATTTGTGGTGTTGCCACTGTGTTTCATTTGCATAGCTCAGTGGTGCACTTGTTACCTTCACTGTGTTGCATATGCTATATTGTATACTTATGTTGTCTCTCTGACTTTGCTGTATACATGCTTTTGATCTGCTATGCACATTGTTGCATTGTTGATGTTCTTTGTAGTTTGGTCATTGCTTGGTCATTGTTCTGGTCATTCATTTGTTGTTTGGATGATGTGCATGCCACTGTTGTACACTGCATAGTGGTCTTCATTGTGATGATTTTGTTGCTCTGACTTGTATCACTTATGCACTCTTTACTGTTGCTGTGCCATTGCTGTTTGGTCTGAACTTGCATACTTTCATTTGAGTTGTTGCTTTCTGTCCTGTTGCCTTTAGTTGCTTGTCGAATTTTAGTCATTGAAGTATGCTGTTGAACTTGTCATCTTGAGTTTGTACAGTGTTGTACTTGTTGCCTTGTATCACTGTGTACTGGTGGTCTTCATATTGCGTATGCTGTATGGTGTCTCTTCTGGTTTGTTTACTTCGGTCGGTTGCTTTGAACCTGTTGCCTACACTCTGGTGCGTTCCTGTATATGCTTTGCTTTCATGCATTGCTGTGTTGGCCTGAATTGCTGCACTCGAGTTTTGTTACTTGAGCTGCTTTATTGAGTTCCATTTGACTTGACTGTACGTGCAGTTGTATAGTTGTTGACTACATCACCATATATCAATTTCTCGGCCTTTGGTTTCATGTGCATTGAGCTTTGACCCTTTGTTGTTCATTTGGGCTGCTGGACTTGTTGTACATTGCATAGTGCATTGCCTTGTTTGTTGAAGTTGTGCTTGCACACTTGCTATTTTTGGCTGCGCGCACGAGTTGGCGAGGCAGTGCACACGTGTATGAATGTACACGTGTGTATTGCAGCCACTTATGATTACATGTCCCTGTAATATCTATGTGCACGACTTTGTGATGAATTCAAGTGTGAATGATGACGAACAACCCAAATAACTGAGGCAAACTATATTTTCAAAAATTGTATTTCATTTTATATTGCAAAAATATTTCTTTTTCAATTTTACTGCGTTAGTGGATATTTTTGCAGATTGCTCAGATGCTGGATTCAAACTGGAATGCAGTTGAAGACAAAATACGAGTGTGAGTGATATGTAGTGAGGTTATCAGTGTAAAAATATTTGTGATGTAATCGTGATGTAATCAAAAATGTATATGTATAGTGAGAGCATGACTTTGTACTATTCAAGATTGTAATAAATATTTGTTTGAATAAAATTTCTGTTTGAATTTAAAATCTGTGTAACTTGTTCTGTTTGAATTCAAATTCAAATTCTGTGTAATTTATTTTATTCAATAAATATTTATTTAATCTATGAAAAAACAAAATAGTACATTACCAAATACATTTAAGTGAATATATATGTTTATTATCATCAAACAAAAACATATAAGCGCATATTCTACATGAAGGTCACGCTTAAATTCGCTGATTGTCCCATTAATTATCCCATGGGAGAAATTGAGGACGTGCTCAATAGAGTAGGGCAATTCATATTCCCCGTTGATTTTATCATTCTCGAAAAACAACCTGTGACCAACCTTGCGAATCAAATCCCTTTGATATTTAGTCGACCAGTGTTAGCAACCTCAAATGCCTTAATCAATTGTCACAACAGTTCGACGAAAATCTCTTTTGGAAATATGGCTTTGGATCTTAACAATTTCAATCTTGAAAACCAATCGAATAAACCTCATGACCAAATGTTGGAAGTTAGTGCCATTCACCAAAACTTCAAAAACAGATGATCGACCTTAACGATGAATGCGAAGCCAGGCCGATTATGAAAGACTGTTTCACGAAATCCCAACATGATTGAATACACGTTCCCTTTTGAATCTCTTTCAGTTGAGTCCGAATGTCAACCTAATTCTTTAATCGAGCAACCTCCGAAGTTGGACCTTAAACCCCTTCACAATCTCCTTAAGTATGCACACTTAGGTGATAACAAAACGTTTCCCATCATAATTTCTACAACTCTCTCTTTTGATCAAGAAACTTCCTTACTTTCAACTCTGTCCAAAAACAAGGAAGCAATTGGATGATCGATCATTGATATAAAGGGAAATCTTGTTCAACATCGCATCCGTCTAATCGACAATGTCAAGCCTATTCATGATGCGTAATAAATGATTAACCCAAAAATGAAGGGTGCGGTGCGTGATGAAATTCTTAAACTTCTCGATAACAGAATCATTTACCCAATCTCTGATAGTTCATGGGTTATCCCAATTCATGTCATACCGAAAAAGTTGGGATTTACCATTGTCAAGAACGATTCTAATGGACTTATTCCAACTCGTATCCGAACGGGTTGGCGTGTTTGCATTGACTATTGAAAATTAAATGCCACAATACGTAAGGATCGCTTCCTTCTTCCTTTCACCGACCAAATGCTTGAAAGTTCAGCCAGACACGAATTCTATTGCTTTCTTGATGGTTATTACGGCTATAACCAAATTCCAATTGCTCCCGAAGATCAAGAGAAGACAACTTTCACGTGTCCCTTTGGAACTTTTGCTTATCGGCTTACGCCCTTTGGCCTTTGTAATGCTCCTGCTAGGTTTCAAAGATGCATGGTCAGCATCTTTTCTGATATGATTGAATGATTTCTTGAAGTGTTTATGGATGATTTTTCTATCTTTGGGAAATCTTTTTCTAAATGTTTACACTATCTTGAACTTGTACTTAAATGATGCAAGGATAAACACTTAATGCTAAATTAGGAAATATATACTTTGAAGTCCTTGGACATGTCATTTCAAATAAGGTCATTAAGGTAGATATGGCGAAAATCGATGTCATTGCAAATCTACCCATTTCCAAATCCGTTGAGGACATTCACTCTTTCCTAGGCCATGCCGGTTTCTATAGACACTTTGTCAAAGATTTTAGCAAGATTGCTCGACCTCTTATGACCCTTCTTGGAAAAGACGTTCCTTTCGATTTTTTTTTTAACCCAGAATCAAATCTGACCGTCCCATTTTCTACCATCAGATCTGGACCGCTCCCCACCTTCTTCCCTCCTCACGTTCATGCTCCAGAACTTACCCGTGCCCAAGAACCCATAGCAAGCAACTAGGGTTTGGAATTGCCACCACCACGCTCGACAAGAAGTTGATCAGCTAGCGCCAAATGGAAGCTCCTCTCCCCCTCTACCTTCGGCCACAACCATGGTGAACTCGGCCCCCCCTCTCTCGAAAAGCGTGAAAAACGCAGCTAATTCCATCGCGTTTTGCCGTCAATCCGTGGCTCCGTTTCCGATCTCCACCATTGGATAGCTAGATCTTGATGCCCTCTACAACTTTGTAGTTGAGAGTTTTTGCTAATTGTTGATGGATTGAGAGGAAAAGGAGGAAGAAGTTTCGAAATTTTCTGGCCATTGAAATGAAAGTGGCGGCTAAGGGCTGAAACCCTAGGGTTTTTGCAAAACAAAGAAAGTGGGGGTCCTTTCATAGAAAATCGCCAAAACACTATTCATCGAAAAATTTCCGAACTCAAACGAAGCGTGCCGGCTGGCGTTTCTAGGGTTTACCCCGCGTTCCGGACACAATGGAATAGGTTTCGGAAGCTAATTCGATCGTATGTGTGAGTTACGGCAATAAACGATCGATTCGAAATTAAATCGGTTAATTAAATTTCTGTGCGTTTGGGCTCGCCCCGAACAAACGGTAAATCCGATTGACTCGAAATTTGAAACCTTAAAATAATATGACATTACGGATCCGATGAAACTAGTTTCGTCGAAATCTGAGACCGTTTGAAAGATGAATATTTTAACTCGCCAAATTAATATTAAAACAATTTCGATGCGTTTCGAACTGCCACGGTCAAACGAAAACTCTGATTGCTACGAAAATGAAATCCGATAATAACAAACTATTATGGATCCAATGGAACTAGTTTCGTCCAATTCTGAGACTGTTCTAAAATTGTCTATTTTTCAGTCGATAATTAAATATTAAAATATTCAATTTTCACAAATTTACTTTTAATTTGATTTTAAAAGTTCTACAACATCATTCTAACTTTAATATGATAAAATAAAATTTTACAAATCATTTTTAATCATATTAAACCTGTTATTCAATTATCCAATAAATTCCAATTTTAAAATCTTATTAACTCTATTATAATCCCGATATAACTTACATTCACTTTGGAAACCAATTTGAATCATATTAAATAAAATTTCAATTGTTCACTCTATTTCCATATATTAAATTTCAATATCAAATTTGGAATTTAATTATTCAAACATTTGTAATATTAAATTTAAACAATTTTTATTATTCTTGAGTCACTGTCTTTTGAGATATTCAAAACGAACTTAAAAATATAACTTTTGAAACGAACTAAAATTATAGAAGAACCATTTCCATTATACAGTTATTCAATCCCCATTATTAAATTATTCAATAAATTCCATAAGTTTTAAATATTAAATTTAAACAATTTACCTGTTCAATATTCGATATTTGATTTGAATAGATTTGACTTATCAATCAATTACTCTATTATACCCAATGAATTCAACATTTATTATTATTCCAAATGACTTAAATTTTTTTTCTAACACTAAATCACGAAATCTTATTAAATTAGCTATTTTAATTATCGAAAATTTACGCGTCGTTACACTCTCCCCCATTCAAAATTTTTCGTCCCCGAAAAGGAAAAAGAAGGGGAAAAGGAACTAAGTAAAGAATTCAACATTTGATATATTTTATTGAAAATTATCCACTTATAAACAATGAAATTCCATTTATAAAGTCATAACTACGCTTCCACTAAGTTACACCAAACGGCTTCCTAACTTTAAAAGTTAGTAATCAAAACAAGTTATAAAAAATTTTAAAACTTGAAAAATTTTCTAACACCCGGATTTTATGGAAAATTTCGACAGAGTCTCCTTTGCGCGGCTCGATCGAAAAAAAAATGACAGTATATATATCAAAAATATACATCTCATCAAGTGATGAGGCATCCCGTAGGGAAAAAGGGTAAAAGTACGGTATGTAATCCGAGATATGTACCTTATATATTGTTAGCGAGCATATACGGCTAATATAGCGCGAAAGCGAGCTCCATGCGAAGCAAGCGCAATCCGCACCTACTAAACACTCAATAACTAAGTTAGAACCATGCATATAAAGATAGATCGATATACTTAGCCTACACAACATATATATAACATATTTAGCTTCAAAACTGAGATTCCAATTTCAGAACAGCAAACAAATCTTAGTTTTAGGTCACCTAAACGATAAAATTCGGCAACAGAATCTAAACAAAAGTTGTTGCATTCATTTCATGCTTTTCGGAAGGTCCAAAATCATCGAATTCGGACCATACGTTCAAAAATTATGGCCGTTTTATTTAGAGGATACGCCTCAGCCTGGGCAATGAATCGCACAGGTCAGCGATGTTCACCCACACTTTCGGCCTTCTAAACGACCTCAAAACACAAAACACTTAAAACAAAAGTTTTAGCTTAAGTTCTTAGCTTTCCAGAAAGTGCAAGATCATCAAAATCCTATAAACCAGTCAAAAGATATAGCGAAAAAACTAAGGGTGTATACTACCGATTTTACTTATTTTTACACAGGACAGCGAGAAACATTCAAGTTTTTAACCTAGTAGATGGAGGAATTTTCTCAAGTTATCCAAACAAAAGTTGTGCTATAATTTCAAAGCTTTTCGAAAAGTCCAAGATCGTCGAATTTCGTTCAAAGTTATGGTTGCTTTCGTTTCAGCATATATTGGACAATTTTGGATTTTTCTCAAAATTTGCTTTTATTATTTCAAAGTGCAAACCATCAAAACTTCAAATTTTCTAAAGAACAATCATAAACACAAAGTCATTTTATTTTCTTATTCATCCATGCAATAGGTTTACATTCAATTTGTTTCCGATTTATTCAAGTTTGTTTCATTCACATTTTAAATTCAAGTCAATTTGCTTCAATTTAAATTAAATTCAATTATATTTAATTTCACTTTGCTTCAAATTTGAATTTAATTAATTTTTTTTTAAATTTTATTCCGTTTATTCAATTCCATTAACACTAATGTATTCTACTTAATCAATTATCATCCATCTAACAACCAATGCAAATCAAACATTAACATCCATCCAAAATCAACACTAAATCAATTATACATTTCCAAGTCAATTTTAATTTCGTACACTTCCAAGTTTATTGACATTTAGTGATATTCAAATTTAATTAGTTTCCATTTACCAATTTTATATTTCATTAATTTTAAATTTTATTTACTCACTTAGATATATCATTCATTTTACAGCTTAAATTTCTTTTATATTTACAACTATCAATAGATCTTCACATTTTATTTTCACTCTCACACTGGTATATTATTCCTCTACTTATCCTTATTAGCATTTTAAACCTTTTAAGTATTTGGTAAGTTATAGTTATTCAAATAGAATGTAGTTAAACAACATACAACCTTTTTCATTTAAAGTTGAATTTTCAATTAATTAATTCTTAAGTCATTACTTAAATTTCACTATAATTTAATTTTACATTCACATATAGTATTTCCATTTTATATTAACATAATTGTGAATCACCTTTAAACGTTAATTTAAATTCCAATTATTTACTAATAATTTTATTTATATTTGCAAACTATTAATTAAATGCATATTTCATTATTCAAACCTATGCTTGTATATTATCCAATTAACAATTCATATAACATTTTTGAACTTCTTAAATATTTTGGTAAGTTATATCTATGCTATAGAATGAAATTTAATACTATGCGAGTTTTACAGTTTCAATTTTATTTTAAGTTCATAATTTCCTAATTCTAAGGATTTCTACTTCAATTGATATTTTCACTTAGCTCTTAGGTTCATTTCTCATTTCACAATTCAGAAGTTCCTTGATGATTCAAGTCTAAATTCATTTCAATCATTAAAAAAAATCATTAATTATTTAAGGACTTAAGAATTCCAATCCCGGTTTCATTTCAAATCAAGTTTTGAAATAATATATACTTATATAGTTTATATATCAAATCATACTATAGAGAATACAAAATAAAATAAAATTTGAATCAAAACAAGGTTTAGACAAGCTATTAAGTGGTCTCCCCCACTCGGACTCTCGAAAATAAACGTCGATGATGTGTGCACTCATCACCGAAATCATTTTCTAGCGTCGAGAGAAGGGAATATAACACTTATCATTAAAAAAAAATCCTTCGAAAACAATTTCAACTCAATTATACTATCATATAATACTCATATTATATTTTTCAAATTCTTGTATGTCAATTTCAAACACCGGAATTTAAATTCCCAAATCCAAGTTAAAATTCATTATCAATTGTGTTTACAAGATTTCATTTTCCTAAATCCATTGTTATTTAATCAATTGTTGTAAATATTGACTGATCAAACAATAACGATAATAATCTAATATTATCATCTCCTAACAATCAATTCAATCAAAATGAATAAATATTCAAATAATTCTTTTATATAAAATATATTCCAAAATGATATTGTGTTGGTTTGTCCCATTCAAGTGTTTAGAAATTCCTATCGACGCCTTGGCGTCCCAAGTATCGACCAGAATTCATAAATACTCAACGGAACAAAGTTAACACAATATAAAACCATTTTATATCAAATAACAAGTACGCTCTCTCATATACACTCAACTCATTCATATAGTTTACCTCTATTTCAATGAGTTATTCTCCACTAGAGCCAAGGTTTATCGCTAAACCAAAGCTCTGATACCAACTGTAACGACCCGCCTTTTTGGACAGTTTAAACTGACGATCAAATATACATGTCGATTCCAAACCATTCAAAAGGGCGGATAGTTATTGGGGTAAAAAAGAAAAAAAAAAGAAAGAGAAATAAAGGAAATGAAACAACACAGAATCTCGCAGCGGAACGATAAAATATAATAGTCAAATAAACAGTTCATGAAGTTGTTTACTATACTTTGACAATTATTTATACAACATTTATCAAAGTTATACATATACAACAGAACAAATAAAATAATGCAGCAGATAGCATGATGCAAGGGTAATAATAGTAATAGTATACCAAATCTTCGTCTTCATCCTCCAGAATGGATCTTCAAAAATCTATAAAACTCAGGACTGACCCGAGCGTAATGAAAAGACAAAACACTCGAGTCAGGACTAAAATATCCTTATGAAAGTTAAATCAATCGTAAATAAATATGAGTGTAACGGCGTCAGAGATGTTTACGGGGTTTGACATCTCATATCCAGTGTCAACGTGCGTGCAATAACTCAAGAGATGTTACGGGATTTTCCATCTCTTAAGGATCCGTTAAACTATCTACTATGTAGTAATGTACGCTAAGTAGATAATGCCTATCAGTAATATAAAGTATTAAAATAGCGTTAAGGCGTTACCATAATCCCCCTTAACACATTTTATAATGCCATAGTCTATACAGCACCGTAAGCCCCACCGTAAACTGGTGGTTATCAGAGGGTACCCCATAGGTATAACACAAAACATAACGTAGTGGTCGCGAATAGGATAATCAGTATGACAAGGTACATGAGGCGATACCAACTAGGATACTAGTAGTTGCGTGATCCGGACTGATGTTGAGCATAGCCAGCAGCTACCCCAACACCGCGAAACACCACTCCCAAATCAAGGGGTGCACCCAAATCGAATCACAAATGTAATAGAAATGGTATCAAAGAAGCGTGTCCGCTAGAGGTGGCGAACCTCAATGGCCCGGCGCGGCTCCTGTTTTAGTCATGTCAGGGGTCATCCAATATCGTTCTCTTTCTTCAGTCAATGCGTTCACCAAACCATCCACTTCATTCTGGATCAACACTTCGCGTATAATAGTTATTAAAGTGGTGTTCGGTATCGACCGAGAGTATGTCCATATCCGATCCCGGTCTCTTTAATAACTACGTATTATTACACCGTTGGCTCTTTTATATTTCAAATCGATTCATAATTGATATCAAAATATCATATTCGCTTCAAAAATCAAGTCCATTTCAAATATCATCGTATCTATTCAAATGTAAGATTCCGTTCCAAAAATCATTTTTCGCATCAATATCTCATTTCGATTTCAAAATCATTTCGAAATTCAATTTAGGTTGCAACTTCATTTAACTCAATTAGTATTTAAATTCAAGGTTTAAATATAAACATTTCACCTTGTTGACCAGCTTAGAATTTTAGAAAAAATAGTTTTAAGTAGTTTAAAAGTAGTTTTAAATAATTGAAATAGTTAAAATACTTAAAATCTTAAAATGGATTTAAAATAGATAAATTAGTTTAAAATAATTTAAATTGGGTAAGTAGATTTAAAATAGATTAAAATAGTTTAAGTATTCAAAATGGTTTATATAGCAGAGAAATTTGGAAAACAAAACAAAACAGCTTCAAAACCAATCCATTTCAATTTATAACTTCCCAATTCAAATCAATTTCAATTTCCATTCTACCGATTCAATTTCGATTTCAATTCAAATCAATGTCAACTTTGACTTCAAATTTATTCAATTTTATATTCACTTTCAATTAATTCAATTTCAATTCATATCGATTTAGAGCTTGGTTTTCAAAATATCCATTTATAACACTTAACAAAATTATCCATCAATTTTCGAGTTTAAATCCAAATTTCAAATATGATTCAATTCCAAGCTCGACTTCAAAATATCATTTTTATATCACTTTTACTTGGTAATATTCAAAGCTTGAATTAAGGTTAAATCTTTAAATAAATCAATTTTCGAAATTCAACCAAATCCCAATTTTTAAATTTCAAAGTCTCGACTTATATTATTTAACAATTTCTTTTAACCAAAATTTATTTCAACATTCCAAACTCAATTTTTCGATAAATTCGATTTCTATAAATTTATTTCTATTTATAACTTTTAAATCCAAAACGTTCAAATAAATTTCAAATCGATGATTTTTAAAAATTATTAATTTAGCCAATTCGGTGTCCGTATATAATTTTCTATCCTATGGCCAAGTAGTTATTTATTTCAATTAAATGTCAGGGATGAATATATATCACTTAAACCAATCACAGTGTCATATGTATGCATAACAGTATATATAAGCAAATAAACATCCAAACATTCAAATATCAACCAATAGCATCCATCGAAATACATCATCCAATACACAATGCAATTCATGGCAATTTCATAGTTATCAATGTCAGGTAATTCAATCGCAATTCAATTTTAATTTCAATTTAACTATCAATTTAATTTTCAACGGTTAATTCAAATGACAATTAAATTTTATCAAACAATGACAAATAAAATCATAACACTTCATAATGTCAAATTTAACTAGCATAAAGATATTCAGTACGTTGTGAGCGTTATAAAACACTCACCTTGATTTCAATGTAGTTCCAGCGTTTTATTTCGGATAAATTAAACAATTGTTTAATTTTACCTGAAATTTTCACTATCTCCAAATGATTCCAATCCAGCTTCATTGCGTAGTGCTCGTCGATACGATTCCAACGCAAAAAGTTTCGTGCGTTTTCGACCTCGTATGAAAAAGTTATGCTATTTTAAAGATTGAACGATAATTAAATCTAATTTTTAATCTACAATTTCTACTTTTTTTTAACCCAGAATCAAATCTGACCGTCCCTCCCTCTACCATCAGATCTGGACCGCTCCCCACCTTCTTCCCTTCTCACGTTCGTGCTCCAGAACTTACCCGTGCCCAAGAACCCATAGCAAGCAACTAGGGTTTGGAATTGCCACCACCACGCTCGACGAGAAGTTGATCAGCTAGCGCCAAATGGAAGCTCCTCTCCCCCTCTACCTTCGGCCACAACCATGGTGAACTCGGCCCCCCCTCTCTCCAAAAGCGTGAAAAACGCAGCTGATTCCATCGCGTTTTGCCGTCAATCCGTGGCTCCGTTTCCGATCTCCACCGTTGGATAGCTAGATCTTGATGCCCTCTACAACTTTGTAGTTGAGAGTTTTTGCTAATTGTTGATGGATTGAGGGGAAAAGGAGGAAGAGGTTTCGAAATTTTCTGACCATTGAAATGAAAGTGGCGGCTAAGGGCTGAAACCCTAGGGTTTTTGCAAAACAAAGAAAGTGGGGGTCCATAAATAGAAAATCGCCAAAACACTATTCATCGAAAAATTTCCGAACTCAAACGAAGCGTGCCGGCTGGCGTTTCTAGGGTTTACCCCGCGTTCCGGACATAATGGAATAAGTTTCGGAAGCTAATTCGATCGTATGTGTGAGTTATGGCAATAAACGATCGATTTGAAATTAAATCGGTTAATTAAATTTCTGTGCGTTTGGGCTCGCCCCGGAGAAACGGTAAATCCGATTGACTCGAAATTTGAAACCTTAAAATAATATGACATTACGGATCCGATGAAACTGGTTTCGTCGAAATCCGAGACCGTTTGAAAAATGAATATTTTAACTCGCCAAATTAATATTAAAACAATTTCGATGCGTTTCGAGCTGCCACGGTCAAACGAAAACTCCGATTGCTACGAAAATTGAAATCCGTTAATAACAAACTATTATGGATCCAATGGAACTAGTTTCGTCCAATTCTAAGACTGTTTTAAAATTGTCTATTTTTCAGTCGATAATTAAATATTAAAATATTCAATTTTCACAAATTTACTTTTAATTTGATTTTAAAAGTTCTACAACATCATTCTAACTTTAATATGATAAAATAAAATTTTACAAATCATTTTTAATCATATTAAACCTGTTATTCAATTATCCAATAAATTCCAATTTTAAAATCTTATCAACTCTATTATAATCCCGATATAACTTACATTCACTTTGAAAACCAATTTGAATCATATTAAATCAAATTTCAATTGTTCACTCTATTTCCATATATTAAATTTCAATATCAAATTAATCATATCAAATTCGAAATTTAATTATTCAAACATTTGTAATATTAAATTTAAACAATTTTTATTATTCTTGAGTCACTGCCTTTTGAGATATTCAAAACGAACTTAAAAATATAACTTTTGAAACGAATTAAAATTATAGAAGAACCATTTCCATTATACAGTTATTCAATCCCCATTATTAAATTATTCAATAAATTCCATAAGTTTTAAATATTAAATTTAAACAATCTACCTGTTCAATATTCGATATTTGATTTGAATAGATTTGACTTATCAATCAATTACTCTATTATACCCAATGAATTCAACATTTATTATTATTCCAAACGACTTACAAATTTTTTTCTAACACTAAATCACGAAATCTTATTAAATTAGCTATTTTAATTATCGAAAATTTACAGGTCGTTACACTCTCCCCCACTCAAAATTTTTCGTCCCCGAAAAGGAAAAAGAAGGGGAAAAGGAACTAAGTAAAGAATTCAACATTTGATATATTTTATTGAAAATTATCCACTTATAAACAATGAAATTCCATTTATAAAGTCATAACTACGCTTCCACTAAGTTACTCCAAACGGCTTCCTAACTTTAAAAGTTAGTAATCAAAACAAGTTATAAAAATTTTTAAAACTTGAAAACTTGTCTAACACCCGGATTTTACGGAAAATTTTGGCAGAGTCTCCTTTGCACGGCTCGATCGGAAAAAAAAATGACAGTATATATATCACAAATATACATCTCATCAAGTGATGAGGCATCCCGTAGGGAAAAAGTGTAAAAGTACGGTATGTAATCCGAGATGTGTACCTTATATATTGTTAGCGAGCATATACGGCTAATATAGCGCGAAAGCGAGCTCCATGCGAAGCAAGCGCAATCCGCACCTACTAAACACTCAATAACTAAGTTAGAACCATGCATATAAAGATAGATCGATATACTTAGCCTACACAACATATATATAACATATTTAGATTCAAAACTGAGATTCCAATTTCAGAACAGCAAACAAATCTTAGTTTTAGGTCACCTAACCGATAAAATTCGGCAACAGAATCTAAACAAAAGTTGTTGCATTCATTTCATGCTTTTCGGAATGTCCAAAATCATCGAATTCGGACCATACGTTCAAAAATTATGGCCATTTTATTTAGAGGATACGCCTCAGCCTGGGCAATGAATTGCACAGGTTAGCGACGTTCACCCACACGTTCGACCTTCTAAACGACATCAAAACACAAAACACAAAACACTTAAAACAAAAGTTTTAGCTTAAGTTCTTAGCTTTCCAGAAAGTGAAAGATCATCAAAATCCGATAACCAGTCAAAAGATATAGCGAAAATACTAAGGGTGTATACTACTGATTTTACTTATTTTTACACAGGACAGCAAGTAACATTCAAGTTTTTAACCTAGTAGACGGAGGAATTTTCTCAAGTTATCCAAACAAAAGTTGTGCTATAATTTCTAAGCTTTTCGAAAAGTCCAAGATCGTCGAATTTCGTTCAAAGTTATGGTTGCTTTCGTTTCAGCATATATTGGACAATTTTGGATTTTTCCCAAAATTTGCTTTTATTATTTCAAAGTGCAAACCATCAAAACTTCAAATTTTCTAAAGAACAATCATAAACACAAAGTCATTTTATTTTCTTATTCATCCATGTAATAGGTTTACATTCAATTTGTTTCCGATTTATTCAAGTTTGTTTCATTCACATTTTAAATTCAAGTCAATTTGCTTCAATTTAAATTAAATTCAATTATATTTAATTTCACTTTGCTTCAAATTTGAATTTAATTAATTTTTTTTTAAATTTTATTCCGTTTATTCAATTCCATTAACACTAATGTATTCTACTTAATCAATTATCATCCATCTAACAACCAATGCAAATCAAACATTAACATCCATCCAAAATCTACACTAAATCAATTATACATTTCCAAGTCAATTTTAATTTCGTACACTTTCAAGTTTATTGACATTTAGTTATATTCAAATTTAATTAGTTTCCATTTACCAATTTTATATTTCATTAATTTTAAATTTTATTTACTCACTTAGATATATCATTCATTTTACAGCTTAAATTTCTTTTATATTTACAACTATCAATAGATCTTCACATTTTATTTTCACTCTCACACTGGTATATTATTCCTCTACTTATCCTTATTAGCATTTTAAACCTTTTAAGTATTTGGTAAGTTATAGTTATTCAAATAGAATGTAGTTAAACAACATACAACCTTTTTCATTTAAAGTTGAATTTTCAATTAATTAATTCTTAAGTCATTACTTAAATTTCACTATAATTTAATTTTACATTCACATATAGTATTTCCATTTTGTAACGACCCGTATTTTACGTGTCGATAGATTGTAGAATTTATAGGTCGTTAGTGTTGATAAGTTGTGTGGAAGTTAACTCGTATGGTGCTTAGGTCGAATTTACGAGTTAAGTTAGTCAACGACTTAGTGCTTAAGTCGTTTGGTAGCCTAGGTCGTTAGGGATTGAGTCGTGACCGACTTAACGTCTTAGGTCATGTGATGATTGAGTCGGTAGGAGCCTAGGTCATGCGAACGAGTCATGGAGGTAGCCGACTTAAGGGGATAGGTCGTTTGGATGTTAGGTCGTTGGGGAGTCTAGTAAGCGACCTAAGAGTTAACGAGTCAGCGACCTACGTGTTAGTGAGTCAGTTGTTGGCGAGTTAAGTATGTCAACGACCTAAGAAAAGTTAGGTCGTTGAACGACTTAAGGGAGTGTTAGGCCGCTGGGCAAGTTGAGTCGCGTGAGCGACTTAGTGTTAGGGATGCCGTGTATTAAGTCGACAGGACTTGAGTCGTTAGCGACTTATAGATAGCTTGGGCAGGAGTTAGGTCAGCATTGTTGAGTCGTAAGTCGTTGTGTTAGGTCGGCAAGGAGTTGAGTCGGCAGGGTCTTAGGTCGTAGGTCGGCATGCTAGTTAAGTCGTCAGGCGACCTAGGACTTAGGAAATGCGGCAGTGTGTTGAGTCGTGTGACAGTTGGGTCGGCAGTACGTTGAGTCGTTAGGTCGGCCTGTGTTTTAGGTCGCGTCTGGGTTAAGTCGTAAGTCGGCCTTGGTTGTATGTTGTGTTGGTTAGGTCGTAGGTCGTAGGGGCTGATGAGTCGGCAACGACTCATAGTTAGGTCGGGGACGACCTAAGGGGCGACGACCTAAGGGGTTTCCAGCCTATAAATAGAGGGGTTTGGCTCACTTTTTGGCACCGGTTTTTGAAGCGACGAAGTGCTGCCATTTTGAAGACTCGACTACAACATTTCTTCATCTTCTTTTCTCCATTCCAATCTAATTCTAACATCCATCCAAGATTGAAGATCAAAGATCAAGAGCCAAAGTTGAGGATTTTCATCCGAAGAGGCTAGATTTCACCATTTCAAGTGAAATTTCTCCGGATCAAGCTCAAGTCCTTGCTGTCCAGATCTGAAGTTGATTGATTTTAGGTTGTTTTGGTGATTTGGTGAGTGGTAGTTATCTCTCACGCGGATCCAAGGGAGTATATTGGATTGGTGGCTTGTTTGAGTGTTAAAGTTAGAGATTTCATGCATTTTTCTTAGATCGAAGTCTAGATCCATGGTTTTGAAGATGTTTACTTATGCAAGTTAGTTTAACAAGTATTAGAGACAAAACCCATGTTTTATATTTGATAGATCTATGCTAAAAACTATGGTTTCACATATGTTGGACTTTTGCTCACTTATTTACGAAATTTCCATTATAGTTGATATTGCTTATATTGCTTGTTAGATCTTGTTTGAATGATTGATATTTGAATGTATGATTGATTTGATTGTTTCCAAGTTAGCTAGTAGTTGATTTGGAACAAGATGATGAAAGAGGATTCAAAAGCTATGGAAGAAGGCTCTTGAATGGTGAAAGCTGCTTAAGGCATATGTAGCGGATGTTGAAGCTCATATGTATAGATTGGATGATGTTGAGACGGGACTTTGCCATGATTTGATGAGGCAAACCATGTTGTTGAGTTGAGACTTTGCTTTGATGCGATGAAGCGAAGTATGATGTGAGTCTTGGCTTAATCCAAGCAGGGATCATTCCAAGCATGTTGATAACTTGAAGAGTAGTTCAAGTTGGTTGATAATGGATTGTTCAAGAGGTAGCTTGAGCTTGTATGAGGATAGTCGTCAAGAAGGATGGCTAGGAGGCTTGGATCTCGTTGTTGTTGAAGGTTCTAGCATGCTCAAAAGCAAGAGTACATGGGGCGCCCATAACGACTACAGGTAGGTAGTCGGGACACCCAAAAGACTACAGGTAGGTAGTTGAGTACTCTGGGCAAAGTAGATAAGTCCTAGGCACAAGGCAGTGTGCGGAGTTATGGTTAGAACCGGGGTTACCATTAGCCCTTGACAGATGGTCATTCAACTAACGGTGAAATCGAGGCAAGGATAACAGTGATAGCCAGAGTCATGGATGTTTGGTTGTATTATCATTCGGCTTCAAGAGCGGTGTTTTCTGGGTGCTTATCTGATCTTGGTTTAGGCCTTGGGGGTTTGTATTTGGAAAACATCGTCCTTGACTCGAGTGGTATTCGCTTTACCTTAATTGTCTATGTTGTTATGCTTGCTTCTCCTTAGTGTATGTCTGGGGCTATCACTGTAGAAAGAGGTGGAGTGGGATGGTTTGGTTCCTATTCCTTTTATCCTTTATGCTCTTTTGGTATGCTTGATTGTTAATTTACTGCTCACTAAGACTTTGTCTGACTCAAGGTTTTATGTCTCCTCTTATTACCTTGGGCTGTTCATCCATGTTGGGATGGGCAGACTAGGTAAGCAGGTGACAGGTGCTGTGCTTGGAGTTTCTACGTTGAAGATGACGAAGACGAGCAGGAGGCTATGCATATTATTTTCTTATATGTACTGGGTATCCGCTGCTGTATTTGATGAGTGCTTGTAGTGAGGGCTTTCATGTATGGATTTGAGTAGATGATTGTATGAAACTACTGTGATGCTTATATGATGATGTTCTGTTCTATGGAGCTTCACTATATTATATTTCTCTATTGTATTTTATCCATGCGCTGTGAGTTATGCGATAGAGATTCTTCTGTTTTGTTTTACCCTGACTATCGTCCATGGCTGCCTGGCACACCTTTTAGCGCATTGTTTCCTTGATTTGGTGCGGGAGTCATGGGCGGTCGTCACATTTGGTATCAGAGCTTTGGTTAATCGATTTCAGCCAACGCTCGCTGACGTAACGACGTATGAGAGGCGTAATTGTATTTTGATGGATGATTACTATATATAATATAGTAGCCTAGAAGGATTTGAACTCCTTATGCAGTTGTTTCTTAAGGTGTTCTAATCATTCTTATTACAGATATTAAGGATGAGTCGAAGAGGGAGACCAGCTGCAAGGGAAAGCCGTGCTGATGAAGGAGCTGTTGATTATGGAACTATGTTCGAAGCGATGATGACTTCGATCATGAGAAGGATACCAGCTTCAGGATCATCAGTGGATGTGGGAGTTCAAGTTCAAGCTCCAAGACCGGTGGATTTTGCTAAGCTTTGCAAGGATTATACTTCTCTTGGAGGAAAAGCTTTCTTGGGGACGGAGTCGACTATTGAGGTGCAGAGATGGATTGATGCTTGCAAAAGGATCTTTGGTGACTTAGGGATTGAGGATGCAACTAAGAGAAAGCTTGCATCGAGACAGCTTCAGGGAAGAGCTGCTGATTGGTGGAATTCTATCACCATAGATACACCAGAAGAAGAGATTACTTGGGAGCAATTCCAAGTTAGATTTGAAGCTAAGTTCATCTCTACTTCCCAGAAATCTGTCTTGTTTAAGAGGTTTGTGGAGCTCAAGCAAGGGGGAAGGCCTGTTCTTGAGTATATTTCTGAGTTTGAAGCTTTGTCCAAGTATGCCAGATCGTACATTGATTCTCCCTATCAGAAGAATGAGAAGTTTGTGACTGGTCTGGATGCTTATCTTGGGAGGCAGTTAGTGGATCATTTGGACGATCCATTTGAGAAGCTTGTGGAGAAAGCCCTTAGGCATGAGAGTTTGTTTCCTAAGGAAAGTTCTGTTGTTGCTGTAACCAGGGAAGGATCTAAACCACACCAGAATGGCAATAAGAGGAGGAAGCAGCAGCAGCAGAAGGGTAAGGATGGCCAGAAGAAGCCGAAAGGCGAAGTGACTTGTTATAACTGCCAACAGAAGGGCCATCTTTACAAAGATTGTAAGAATCCCAAGGTGCCGGGAAAGTGTTACAACTGTGATAAGCTGGGACATATCAAGAAGGACTGTCCAGAACCGAGGAAAGATAGGCAGGTTGTGCAAGCCTATGCTTTGGGGGCTGTTCCATCGTCTTCGAAAGCTCCTACTGCTGAGGAGAAGGGGAAGAGTGTGGTGGTTCAAGGTACTCTTTCTATTTGTGGTGTTCCAGTTAGAGTGTTGTTTGATACTGGAGCGTCGCATTCTTTTGTTTGTGATGATTTGGTAAGCCGGTTAGGTATGAAACCGGATATTGTTGATAGGCCATTGGTTGTGACTAATCCGGTCGGGGGTTCGTCATGTTTGTGTATGATATGCCGTGGTCTAGTTGTGTCGAGTCATGATTGCTCGTTTGTTTGTGATTGCTTTGTTCTGAACTTTGCGGGGTTCGGAATTATTTTGGGTATGGACTGGCTTAGGAAGTATGCGGCTAGGATTGATTGTGAGAGGCTTGAGGTGACAGTCGGGAATGTGGAAGGGCGAAAGGTTGTGATACGATGTAAGCATGAAGAAGGCGTCTTCATGAGCTTCATGTATTCGCTAGTTGTTCCACGGGATGGACTGTCATCGGTGCCTATTGTGAATGAGTTTGAGAATGTCTTTGAGGAAGTCAAAGGGTTGCCGCCGCATAGGGAGATCGAGTTTCGTATCGATCTAGTTGAGGGAGCCAGACCTGTTGTGATGCCTCTTAGGCGGATGGCACCGAGGGAGCAGCAAGAGCTGAAGGTGCAAGTTGATGACCTTTTGCAGAAAGGATTCATTCGGAGAAGTGTGTCCGAATGGGGTGCGCCAGTTGTGTTCGCAACCAAAACGGATGGATCGTTGAGGTTGTGTGTTGATTATCGTGAGCTGAATAAGGTGACTAAGAAGAACAAGTATCCATTGCCGAGAATAGATGACTTGTTTGATCAGCTTCACGAGGCTAAGGTGTTTTCTCAGATGGATTTGGCAACGGGATTTCACCAGTTGAGAGTGGCAAAGGATAGTGTGCCGAAGACTGCTTTCAGGACACCATCCGGGTTTTATGAGTGGCTGGTAATGCCGTTTGGATTGACTAACGCGCCAGCATATTTTGTGGATCTTATGAATAGGGTATTCAGAGATCAGTTGAATAAGTTCGTGCTTGTGTTCGTGGATGATATTTTGGTTTACTCCAGGACCGAGGAAGAGCACAAGACGCACTTGAGGATTGTTTTGGGAATTTTGTGGAAACATCAGCTGAAGGCTAAGTTTTCGAAGTGTCACTTCTGGAAGAGTGAAGTGAGGTTCTTAGGCCATGTTATCTCTGGAAATGGAATAGCGGTTGATCCCGCTAAGGTGGCAGTGATCCAGGATTGGGTTAGACCTAAGAATGCATCTGATGTGAGAAGTTTTCTTGGATTAGCAGGATATTATCGTCGGTTTATCAAAGACTTTTCCAAGATAGCTGCACCGTTAACAGGATTGACAAAGAAGAACCAGGTGTTCAGATGGGATGATAAGTGTGAGCAAGCTTTTGTAATCCTGAAAGAGCGATTGACGAGTGCTCCTGTTTTGACTATTCCAAGTGGGAATGATGAGATGGTGGTTTACACCGATGCATGTGGCACTGGACTAGGAGCGGTGCTAATGCAGAAGCATAAAGTTGTTGCGTATGCTAGTCGACAACTAAAGCCGCATGAAAGGAATTATCCGACTCATGATTTGGAGTTAGCGGCGATTGTGTTTGCTTTGAAGATGTGGAGACACTATCTATTGGGAGTTAGATTCGAGCTGTTTACAGATCATAAGTCGTTGAAGTATCTGTTTTCCCAAAAGGATTTGAATCTTCGACAGCAAAGGTGGCTAGAGTTCTTAGCATCGTATGATTTTGGTATAGCCTATACTCCAGGGAAAGGTAACGCAGTGGCTGATGCGTTAAGTCGAAGACATGCAGGATTGGGAGCCATGTTTTCGGAATGGAAGAGTCTTGAGTATTTGGCTGGATTTGATTTCAGGCCTAGATGCGAATTGGAACCTGAGATGTTGGCAAACTTATCAATAAGGCCTACTCTTGTGGAAAGAATTGGCGAGGGTCAAAAGCAAGACGATAAGCTTGTCAAGGTTATCCGAGATTTGGAATCTGGATTGGACCCAGAGAAGAATAAAGGATTTGAAGTCGATCGAGAGGGTTGGCTTCGAAAGCAAGGGCGACTAGTTGTTCCCGATGTAGATGGATTGAGAGATGAAGTTCTGAGGGAGAGTCATCACTCGAAGTTGACAATTCATCCAGGTGGAAATAAGATGTATCGGGATATGAAGAGAACCTACTACTGGGAAGGTATGAAGAAGGATGTTGGAAATTTTATTTCCAAGTGTATGAATTGCCAGTTGGTGAAAGCTGAGCAGAAGAAGCCCAGTGGATTGCTTCAGCCATTAGAGGTTCCTACATGGAAGTGGGAGCAGGTGTCGATGGATTTTATCGATGGTCTACCTAGGACAAGAGCGGGAAATGAAGGGATTTGGGTCATCGTAGATCGTTTGACCAAGAGTGCAAGATTCATTCCTGTTCGATCGACTAGGACTGCATCGAAGTTGGCTGAGTTGTATGTTAAGTGGATAGTTCGATTCCATGGTGTTCCGAAGAGTATAGTGAGCGATCGAGATCCATTGTTCACCAGTAGATTTTGGAAGAGCTTCCAGGAAGTTTTGGGAACTGAGTTGTGTTTGAGTACAGCTTATCACCCTCAAACAGATGGTCAGACTGAGAGAGTCAACCGAGTTTTGGAAGATCTTCTTAGAGCATGTGTTTTGGACTTCGGAGGATCATGGGAAGATCACCTTCATTTGGTGGAGTTTGCTTATAATAACAGTTATCAGTCGAGTATTGGTATGGCACCATATGAGGCATTATATGGAAGACCGTGTAACTCTCCGACATGTTGGTTGGAAACTGGAGAAAAGCTGATACTTGGGCCAGAGATGATTCGACAGACTTCGGATTGTATAGAGATCATTCGGCAACGAATGAAGGCAGCCCAAGATCGTCAGAAAAGTTATGCCGATAACCGTCGTAAGAATTTGGAATTCGACGTAGGTGATATGGTATTTGTGAAGATTTCTCCTCTGAAGAGTGTCATTAGATTCGGGAAGAAAGGAAAGTTAACTCCGAGATTTGTTGGACCATTCCCGATTATCGAGCGTATTGGAAAGCTCGCTTATAGATTGGAGTTACCGGAAAAGATGGCGGGTGTGCACAGTGTTTTTCATGTATCTTATCTACGGAAGTATGTGCACGACCCAACTACGGTGGTTTCTGCTGATAGCTGTGAAGACTTGGAGGTTGATCCTGTTGTTTCGAGACCTCGTAAGCCGCTTCGTATTGTTGAAACCGATACGAAACAGCTTAGGAGGAAGACGATTACGTTGCTCAAGGTACAATGGAGTGATGATGTTAACGACTGTACATGGGAGGAGGAAGAGAGGATGAAGGCAGCTCATCCCGGACTCTTCAAGGTATGGCCCTAAAGTGTCGTGACATCTCATGAATTTGTAGCTTGTTCTAAGTCTTAGAATTCTGCATGCTAGGTTAGAATTGGATGCATGATCTGTTGATTGCTATGGATGGTAGGCATGCGGAATATCTTTGATTTCTGTTGATTGCTTGGAATTTCGAGGGCGAAATTCCTAAGGGGGAGAGAATGTAACGACCCGTATTTTACGTGTCGATAGATTGTAGAATTTATAGGTCGTTAGTGTTGATAAGTTGTGTGGAAGTTAACTCGTATGGTGCTTAGGTCGAATTTACGAGTTAAGTTAGTCAACGACTTAGTGCTTAAGTCGTTTGGTAGCCTAGGTCGTTAGGGATTGAGTCGTGACCGACTTAACGTCTTAGGTCATGTGATGATTGAGTCGGTAGGAGCCTAGGTCATGCGAACGAGTCATGGAGGTAGCCGACTTAAGGGGATAGGTCGTTTGGATGTTAGGTCGTTGGGGAGTCTAGTAAGCGACCTAAGAGTTAACGAGTCAGCGACCTACGTGTTAGTGAGTCAGTTGTTGGCGAGTTAAGTATGTCAACGACCTAAGAAAAGTTAGGTCGTTGAACGACTTAAGGGAGTGTTAGGCCGCTGGGCAAGTTGAGTCGCGTGAGCGACTTAGTGTTAGGGATGCCGTGTATTAAGTCGACAGGACTTGAGTCGTTAGCGACTTATAGATAGCTTGGGCAGGAGTTAGGTCAGCATTGTTGAGTCGTAAGTCGTTGTGTTAGGTCGGCAAGGAGTTGAGTCGGCAGGGTCTTAGGTCGTAGGTCGGCATGCTAGTTAAGTCGTCAGGCGACCTAGGACTTAGGAAATGCGGCAGTGTGTTGAGTCGTGTGACAGTTGGGTCGGCAGTACGTTGAGTCGTTAGGTCGGCCTGTGTTTTAGGTCGCGTCTGGGTTAAGTCGTAAGTCGGCCTTGGTTGTATGTTGTGTTGGTTAGGTCGTAGGTCGTAGGGGCTGATGAGTCGGCAACGACTCATAGTTAGGTCGGGGACGACCTAAGGGGCGACGACCTAAGGGGTTTCCAGCCTATAAATAGAGGGGTTTGGCTCACTTTTTGGCACCGGTTTTTGAAGCGACGAAGTGCTGCCATTTTGAAGACTCGACTACAACATTTCTTCATCTTCTTTTCTCCATTCCAATCTAATTCTAACATCCATCCAAGATTGAAGATCAAAGATCAAGAGCCAAAGTTGAGGATTTTCATCCGAAGAGGCTAGATTTCACCATTTCAAGTGAAATTTCTCCGGATCAAGCTCAAGTCCTTGCTGTCCAGATCTGAAGTTGATTGATTTTAGGTTGTTTTGGTGATTTGGTGAGTGGTAGTTATCTCTCACGCGGATCCAAGGGAGTATATTGGATTGGTGGCTTGTTTGAGTGTTAAAGTTAGAGATTTCATGCATTTTTCTTAGATCGAAGTCTAGATCCATGGTTTTGAAGATGTTTACTTATGCAAGTTAGTTTAACAAGTATTAGAGACAAAACCCATGTTTTATATTTGATAGATCTATGCTAAAAACTATGGTTTCACATATGTTGGACTTTTGCTCACTTATTTACGAAATTTCCATTATAGTTGATATTGCTTATATTGCTTGTTAGATCTTGTTTGAATGATTGATATTTGAATGTATGATTGATTTGATTGTTTCCAAGTTAGCTAGTAGTTGATTTGGAACAAGATGATGAAAGAGGATTCAAAAGCTATGGAAGAAGGCTCTTGAATGGTGAAAGCTGCTTAAGGCATATGTAGCGGATGTTGAAGCTCATATGTATAGATTGGATGATGTTGAGACGGGACTTTGCCATGATTTGATGAGGCAAACCATGTTGTTGAGTTGAGACTTTGCTTTGATGCGATGAAGCGAAGTATGATGTGAGTCTTGGCTTAATCCAAGCAGGGATCATTCCAAGCATGTTGATAACTTGAAGAGTAGTTCAAGTTGGTTGATAATGGATTGTTCAAGAGGTAGCTTGAGCTTGTATGAGGATAGTCGTCAAGAAGGATGGCTAGGAGGCTTGGATCTCGTTGTTGTTGAAGGTTCTAGCATGCTCAAAAGCAAGAGTACATGGGGCGCCCATAACGACTACAGGTAGGTAGTCGGGACACCCAAAAGACTACAGGTAGGTAGTTGAGTACTCTGGGCAAAGTAGATAAGTCCTAGGCACAAGGCAGTGTGCGGAGTTATGGTTAGAACCGGGGTTACCATTAGCCCTTGACAGATGGTCATTCAACTAACGGTGAAATCGAGGCAAGGATAACAGTGATAGCCAGAGTCATGGATGTTTGGTTGTATTATCATTCGGCTTCAAGAGCGGTGTTTTCTGGGTGCTTATCTGATCTTGGTTTAGGCCTTGGGGGTTTGTATTTGGAAAACATCGTCCTTGACTCGAGTGGTATTCGCTTTACCTTAATTGTCTATGTTGTTATGCTTGCTTCTCCTTAGTGTATGTCTGGGGCTATCACTGTAGAAAGAGGTGGAGTGGGATGGTTTGGTTCCTATTCCTTTTATCCTTTATGCTCTTTTGGTATGCTTGATTGTTAATTTACTGCTCACTAAGACTTTGTCTGACTCAAGGTTTTATGTCTCCTCTTATTACCTTGGGCTGTTCATCCATGTTGGGATGGGCAGACTAGGTAAGCAGGTGACAGGTGCTGTGCTTGGAGTTTCTACGTTGAAGATGACGAAGACGAGCAGGAGGCTATGCATATTATTTTCTTATATGTACTGGGTATCCGCTGCTGTATTTGATGAGTGCTTGTAGTGAGGGCTTTCATGTATGGATTTGAGTAGATGATTGTATGAAACTACTGTGATGCTTATATGATGATGTTCTGTTCTATGGAGCTTCACTATATTATATTTCTCTATTGTATTTTATCCATGCGCTGTGAGTTATGCGATAGAGATTCTTCTGTTTTGTTTTACCCTGACTATCGTCCATGGCTGCCTGGCACACCTTTTAGCGCATTGTTTCCTTGATTTGGTGCGGGAGTCATGGGCGGTCGTCACACATTTTATATTAACATAATTGTGAATCACCTTTAAACGTTAATTTAAATTCCAATTATTTACTAATAATTTTATTTATATTTGCAAACTATTAATTAAATGCATATTTCATTATTCAAACCTATGCTTGTATATTATCCAATTAACAATTCATATAACATTTTTGAACTTCTTAAATATTTTGGTAAGTTATATCTATGCTATAGAATGAAATTTAATACTATGCGAGTTTTACAGTTTCAATTTTATTTTAAGTTCATAATTTCCTAATTCTAAGGATTTCTACTTCAATTGATATTTTCACTTAGCTCTTAGGTTCATTTCTCATTTCACAATTCAGAAGTTCCTTGATGATTCAAGTCTAAATTCATTTCAATCATTAAAAAAAATCATTAATTATTAAAGGACTTAAGAATTCCAATCCCGGTTTCATTTCAAATCAAGTTTTGAAATAATATATACTTATATAATTTATATATCAAATCATACTATAGAGAATACAAAATAAAATAAAATTTGAATCAAAACAAGGTTTAGACAAGCTATTAAGTGGTCTCCCCCACTCGGACTCTCGAAAATAAACGCCGATGATGCGTGCACTCATCACCGAAATCATTTTCTAGCGTCGAGAGAAGGGAATATAACACTTATCATTAAAAAAAATCCTTCGAAAACAATTTCAACTCAATTATACTATCATGTAATACTCATATTATAATTTTCAAATTCTTGTATGTCAATTTCAAACACCGGAATTTAAATTCCCAAATCCAAGTTAAAATTCATTTATATTCATTATCAATTGTGTTTACAAGATTTCATTTTCCTAAATCCATTATTATTTAATCAATTGTTGTAAATATTGACTGATCAAACAATAACGATAATAATCTAATATTATCATCTCCTAACAATCAATTCAATCAAAATGAATAAATATTCAAATAATTCTTTTATATAAAATATATTCCAAAACGATATTGTGTTGGTTTGTCCCATTCGAGTGTTTAGAAATTTCTATCGACGCCTTGGCGTCCCAAGTATCGACCAGAATTCATAAATACTCAACGGAACAAAGTTAACACAATATAAAACCATTTTATATCAAATAACAAGTACGCTCTCTCATATACACTCAACTCATTCATATAGTTTACCTCTATTTCAATGAGTTATTCCCCACTAGAGCCAAGGTTTATCGCTAAACCAAAGCTCTGATACCAACTGTAACGACCCGCCTTTTTGGACAGTTTAAACTGACGATCAAATATACATGTCGATTCCAAACCATTCAAAAGGACGGATAATTATTGGGGTAAAAAAGAAAAAAAAAAGAAAGAGAAATAAAGAAAATGAAACAACACAGAATCTCGCAGCGGAACGATAAAATATAATAGTCAAATAAATAGTTCATGAAGTTGTTTACTATACTTTGACAATTATTTATACAACATTTATCAAAGTTATACATATACAACAGAACAAATAAAATAATGCAGTAGATAGCATGATGCAAGGGTAATAATAGTAATAGTATACCAAATTTTCGTCTTCATCCTCCAGAATGGATCTTCAAAAATCTGTAAAACTCAGGACTGACCCGAGCGTAATGAAAAGACAAAACACTCGAGTCAGGACTAAAATATCCTTATGAAAGTTAAATCAATCGTAAATAAATATGAGTGTAACGGCGTCAGAGATGTTTACGGGGTTTGACATCTCATATTCAGTGTCAACGTGCGTGTAATAACTCAAGAGATGTTACGGGATTTTCCATCTCTTAAGGATCCGTTAAACTATCTACTATGTAGTAATGTACGCTAAGTAGATAATGCCTATCAGTAATATAAAGTATTAAAATAGCGTTAAGGCGTTACCATAATCCCCCTTAACACATTTTATAATGCCATAGTCTATACAGCACCGTAAGCCCCACCGTAAACAGGTGGTTATCAGAGGGTACCCCATAGGTATAACACAAAACATAACGTAGTGGTCGCGAATAGGATAATCAGTATGACAAGGTACATGAGGCGATACAACTAGGATACTAGTAGTTGCGTGATCCGGATTGATGTTGAGCATAGCCAGCAGCTACCCCAACACCGCGAAACACCACTCCCAAATCAAGGGGTGCACCCAAATCGAATCACAAATGTAATAGAAATGGTATCGAAGAAGCGTGTCCGCTAGACGTGGCGAACCTCAATGGCCCGGCGCGGCTCCTGTTTTAGTCATGTCAGGGGTCATCCAATATCGTTCTCTTTCTTCAGTCAACGCGTTCACCAAACCATCCACTTCATTCTGGATCAACACTCCGCGTATAATAGTTATTAAAGTGGTGTTCGGTATCGACAGAGAGTATATCCATATCCGATCCCGGTCTCTTTAATAACTACGTATTATTACACCGTTGGCTCTTTTATATTTCAAATCGATTCATAATTGATATCAAAATATCATATTCGCTTCAAAAATCAAGTCCGTTTCAAATATCATCGTATCTATTCAAATGTAAGTTTCCGTTCCAAAAATCATTTTTTGCATCAATATCTCATTTTGATTTCAAAATCATTTCGAAATTCAATTTAGGTTGCAACTTCTTTTAACTCAATTAGTATTTAAATTCAAGGTTTAAATATAAACATTTCACCTTATTGACCAGCTTAGAATTTTAGAAAAAATAGTTTTAAGTAGTTTAAAAGTAGTTTTAAATAATTGAAATAGTTAAAATACTTAAAATCTTAAAATGGATTTAAAATAGATAAATTAGTTTAAAATAATTTAAATTGGGTAAGTAGATTTAAAATAGATTAAAATAGTTTAAGTATTCAAAATGGTTTATATAGCAGAGAAATTTGAAAAACAAAACAAAACAGCTTCAAAACCAATCCATTTCAATTTATAACTTCCCAATTCAAATCAATTTCAATTTCCATTCTACCGATTCAATTTCGATTTCAATTCAAATCAATGTCAACTTTGACTTCAAATTTATTCAATTTTATATTCACTTTCAATTAATTCAATTTCAATTCATATCGATTTAGAGCTTGGTTTTCAAAATATCCATTTATAACACTTAACAAAATTATCCATCAATTTTCGAGTTTAAATCCAAATTTCAAATATGATTCAATTCCAAGCTCGACTTCAAAATATCATTTTTATATCACTTTTACTTGGTAATATTCAAACCTCGAATTAAGGTTAAATCTTTAAACAAATCAATTTTCGAAATTCAATCAAATCCCAATTTTTAAATTTCAAAGTCTCGACTTATATTATTTAACAATTTCTTTTAACCAAAATTTATTTCAACATTCCGAACTCAATTTTTCGATAAATTCGATTTCTATAAATTTATTTCTATTTATAACTTTTAAATCCAAAACATTTAAATAAATTTCAAATCGACGATTTTTAAAAATTATTAATTTAGCCAATTCGGTGTCCATATATAATTTTCTATCCTATGGCCAAGTAGTTATTCATTTCAATTAAATGTCAGGGATGAATATATATCACTTAAACCAATCACAGTGTCATATGTATGCATAATAGTATATATAAGCAAATAAACATCCAAACATTCAAATATCAACCAATAGCATCCATCGAAATACATCATCCAATACACAATGCAATTCATGGCAATTTCATAGTTATCAATGTCAGGTAATTCAATCGCAATTCAATTTTAATTTCAATTTAACTATCAATTTAATTTTCAACGGTTAATTCAAATGACAATTAAATTTTATCAAACAACGACAAATAAAATCATAACACTTCATAATGTCAAATTTAACTAGCATAAAGATATTCAGTTGTGAGCGTTATAAAACACTCACCTTGATTTCAATGTAGTTCCAGCGTTTTATTTCGGATAAAATTAAACGAGCGTTTAATTTTTCCTGAAATTTTCAATATCTCCAAATGATTCCAATCTAGCTCCATTGCATAGTGCTCGTCGATACGATTCCAACGCAAAAAGTTTCGTGCGTTTTCGACCTCGTATGAAAAAGTTATGCTATTTTAAAGATTGAACGATAATTAAATCTAATTTTTAATCTACAATTTCTATTTTTTTTTTATACCCAGAATCAAATCTGACCGTCCCTCCCTCTACCATCAGATCTGGACCGCTCCCCACCTTCTTCCCTTCTCACGTTCGTGCTCCAGAACTTAGCCATGCCCAAGAACCCATAGCAAGCAACTAGGGTTTGGAGTTGCCACCACTACACTCGACGAGAAGTTGATCAGCTAGCGCCAAATGGAAGCTCCTCTCCCCCACTACCTTCGGCCGCAACCATGGTGAACTCGGCCCCCCCTCTCTCTCAAAAAGCGTGAAAAACGCAGCTGATTCCATCGCGTTTTGCCGTCAATCCGTGGCTCCGTTTTCGATCTCCACCGTTGGATAGCTAGATCTTGATGCCCTCTACAACTTTGTAGTTGAGAGTTTTTGCTAATTGTTGATGGATTGAGAGGAAAAGGAGGAAGAAGTTTCGAAATTTTTTGGCCATTGAAATGAAAGTGGCGGCTAGGGCTGAAACCCTAGGGTTTTTGCAAAACAAAGAAAGTGGCGGTCCTTTTATAGAAAATCGCCAGAACACTATTCATCGAAAATTTTCCGAACTCCAAAGAAAGCGTGCCGGATGGTATTTCTAGGGTTTACCCCACATTTCGGACACAATGGAACAGGTTTCGGAAGCTAATTCGATCGTATGTGTGAGTTACGACAATAAACGATCGATTTAAAATTAAATCGGTTAATCAAATTTCTGTGCGTTTGGGCTCGCCCCGGACAAACGGTAAACCTGATTGACTTGAAATTTGAAACCTTAAAATAATATGACATTATGGATCCGATGAAACTGGTTTCGTCGAAATCCGAGACCGTTTGAAAAATGACTATTTAACTCGCCAAATTAATATTAAAACAATTTCGATGCGTTTCGAGCTGCCACGGTCAAACGAAAACTCCGATTGCTACGAAAATTAAAATCCGATAATAACAAACTATTATGGATCCAATGGAACTAGTTTCGTCCAATTTTGAGACTGTTCGAAAATTGGCTATTTTTCAGTCGATAATTAAATATTAAAATATTCAATTTTCACAAATTTACTTTTAATTTGATTTTAAAAGTTCTACAACATCATTCTAACTTTAATATGATAAAATAAAATTTTACAAATCATTTTTAATCATATTAAACCCGTTATTCAATTATCCAATAAATTTCAATTTTAAAATCTTACTAACTCTATTATAATCCCGATATAACTTACATTCACTTTGGAAACCAATTTGAATCATATTAAATCAAATTTCAATTGTTCACTCTATTTCCATATATTAAATTTCAATATCAAATTAATCATATCAAATTCGGAATTTAATTATTCAAACATTTGTAATATTAAATTTAAACAATTTTTATTATTCTTGAGTCACTGTCTTTTGAGATATTCAAAACGAACTTAAAAATATAATTTTTGAAACAGATTAAAATTATAGAAGAACCATTTCCATTATACGGTTATTCAATCCCCATTATTAAATTATTCAATAAATTACATAAGTTTTAAATATTAAATTTAAACAATTTACCTGTTCAATATTCGATATTTGATTTGAATAGATTTTACTTATCAATCAATTACTCTATTATACCCAATGAATTCAACATTTATTATTATTCCAAACGACTTACAAATTTTTTTCTAACACTAAATCACGAAATCTTATTAAATTAGCTATTTTAATTACCGAAAATTTACGGGTCGTTACAAAAATTCTTCACGCTATCTACTATGCTAGTAGGACTCTGAACAATGCACAACTTAATTACACAACCACTGAAACAGAGTTTCTAGCGGTAGTTTTTCCTCTCGAAAGATTCTGAAAATATTTGATAGGCTCACACATCACTGTTTACACGGATCATTTCGCTCTTCGATATCTTTTTGCTAAAAAAGATGCCAAGTCACATTTAATTCATTGGATCCTCTTACTACAAGAATTTGATCTTACAATTAAGGACAAAAAAGGATCCGATAATGTCATAGCCGATTACTTTTCTCGTCTTCCCAATGCACTACCGCCTTTACCAATCAATGAAAGCTTTCTCGATGAACAACTTCTTTCTATCTCTGTCACTTTGTGGTATGCCGACATAGTGAACTACTCGGTCACTAAAGAAACTCCTTCATTTTGGTCGAAACAAGATAAATGCAAATTCATGTCCCAAGTAAAATATTTCTATTGGGACGATCCATACTTGCTCAAGTACTATTTCGACCAAATCATTCAACGTTGCATCATGGATTGCGAAATCAAGTGTGTTCTCTCGTTTTGTCACGATCAAACGTGCGGTGGACAGTTAGGTCTTCGAAAAACTATGGAAAAGTGCTTCAGCGTAGTTCCGCCTAGCCTACTCTTTTCAAAGACTAATTCGAATTTTGCAAAACTTGCGATCATTGCTCAATTCTTGGAAGAATTTCTTGATAAAATATGATGCCTTTAAACCCCATTCTAAATCTTTGATGTTGGAGTATCGAGTTTATGGGACATATTCCCAATTTTTTTGAAAATTTGTACATGCTTCTTGCTATCGATTATGTCTCAAAATGGGTCGAAGACGTTCCATGCAAAACCAACGACCATTGAATTGTTATAAAATTTCTTAAAGAAAACATCCTTTTGAGGTTTGGCACGCCTCGCACAATAATTAGTGATAACGGAACTCATATTTACAATCATTCTTTTGAAACTTTAATGAAGAAATACTCGATAACCCACAAGTTATCAACTCGATATCATCCTCAAACTTATGGCCAAGTTAAAATTTCAAATCGTCGAATAAAACAAATCTTGGAGAAAGCTGTTAACAAAAATAAAAAAATTGGTCTCAGAAATTGGCCGACACGCTTTGGGCTTACCGTACCGCTTTTAAAACTAACCTTGGGATGTTCCTATTTCATTTAGTTTACGGAAAAGCTTGTCGTTTACCTATTGAAATCAAACACAAAGCGTTGTAGGTAATAAAGAACTTAAACTTTGATCTCGAGAAAGCCGGTGGAAACTAGAAACTACAACCCAGCGAACTAGAAGAACTTAAGAATGACGCGTATGAAAATGAGAAAATTTACAAAGAAAGAACAAAAAAATTTCATAACAAGTCAATCCTAAGAAAAACATTTTCACTAAGACCAAAACGTTCTTTTATATGACTCTAGACTTCACTTATTCCCTGGGAAACTAAAATGAAGTTGGACCGGACCATTTACGGTACGAACTGTTTTTCCACATGGTGCTTGTAATGACCCGTAAATTTTAGTGGTTTTATTTATTTAATTAATTGAATTTTTTTGAAATTTAGATAATAAAATTTTGAATTGAAAATTTGATATTTGGAGTACGTCTATTTAAACATGGTAAATGGTAAATTTTCATCTGATAATATGGAAGTAAATTTTATTATGTAATTTTATTTAAATTTAAATGATTTAACATTTGATGATAATAAAATATTTTCCAAACCTGAATATTTTTACATAATAAATTTGCAAATCATCTTTTGAGCGAGAAGTCATATTCTGTTTCGTCAAATTCAAACTACTATTGCTTCGTTTATCTTATTTTTGACAGATTAGCAGCATTTTCGGTATCGATTATCAACTTTTGATCGGATGACCGTACTACAAATATCTATGCACCGTTTTGATCGTCTCATCGTGCTGATCTCCATAGCATATTCATTCGTGTGTTTCGACGTCCGATACACTGTGAAATCAATAAATCAAGGAACCGTATCGGTTCTCGATTTTTACCCTTTTGGTTTTCTTCTCCATTCGCTTGCTTCGTGAGATAACCAATGGTCATTAGTTATTAATATTGACTAAATTCAACATACTTAGCTTTTGACATTACCACTCTACTCAATATACATTGATTCGTGCCCATTCATTTTTTTTCGCTGGTGGTTTCTTTCTAAAATATATACATGAAAACATTCCTATTCCTATTTTACAAACCTGCTCATTCATTTTGTTTCTCCCGTACGTTCGTCTTCGTGCCTTCCATCTTTTCCTGTCGATCCACCTCTGCCGTCTTCCTCTTTCCTCGGCCTGCTCCCCATGCCGAGTGCGCATCTCCGGCCTTCAAGCTAGCGGCTTCATCTCTCCTCTCCCAAAATCTTTTGCACTTCACGCCTCAGCCACCCTTTCAAAGGCCTCGTCACCCACATCTCCTCCTTCCTAGATCCCTAGCCTCACTCATCTCTTGCCCTCCCCTTCTACATGCAAGCCGAGCACCTCACCAAAGCCACCCAAACCCTTCACCGCTCGTTCTTCCTCGACCAGATTCAAATGCCTTGCAGCAGATCTCCCCTCCAAACTCCCATCACCGCAACTCCACGGAACAAGCTTTTATGAGCGTATATATGTGTCAGTTTTATATACTGATATTTATATAATTGCTTATATATATTTTACAGTTTATTTTAGCAAATGTATTTTGTTCGAATCTGCTTTACAGTTATATAAGAGTTTATATATAAGAGTTGTAAGCTTAAAGTATATATAGGTTAATATAGTGTATATATTAGTGTTCATAATATATGAAAATGCATAAAGTTGTTTACAGTATAAGTTATATATATCGGTATATGTATAAGGATTAGACTCCCAGTTTATATATATGTATATATATACACTCTATATAAATTGTCTGACTTGATTTATAAAGTATTATTTGCGTGTGTGTATTTTATTTATGTGTTTGTATATATACATATTTTTTAGTTTTGTTAGTTCCATACCATGGTTTGCAGTATCTACGTTATTATAAATGAAGATATATATTAATATGGTAGGTAAATAAATTGTAAATTACATATTTTATTTTGCATGCTCATTTTCTTTCGTGTGTGTGTATATATATGGCTTATATAAGTTATGATCAGACTATATTAAGATATATATTGTTTTATACGCATATTTATATGTTACTTTAAATTTGTATGGTGGTTATATATATTGATGTTTATATACATATATCTCTTATTGTTGGTTTGATGTGAAAGAATGTAGAAATATTATATATGGTTACCACATGAATGTAGAAATATTATATTTGTGTCTGTGTTCTTATTTTGGGGAAATTTTTGATTTTTGAAATTGTGTATATGTATGTAAAGTTATGTGTAAATATTGATTTGTTTATCGATTTTGGATTTTATTATAAAGGTCTCCTTTGATTTTAACTACAATATTTAAATCCTGACATGTTTATTATGTATAAACCATACATATGTATATATTGATATTTTGATCGTTAAAAATGTATATAAAGGATTTTAAATTATAATATATGTAAATGTTTTGAACCTTATAATATATTGGTTTATTTCCATAGCCGAGAAGCTGTTTGATTTTGGTATTGACTTTTAAATACGATATATATAAAGATTTTGAATTTTTAATAGGAGTTTTAAATTCAACATTGATTTTGATAAAAAAAATAGTATAATGCATTTATATTTTCAGTTTATATCAAAATTGATTTGATTTGTTTTATCAATTCTTATTTATCAGCTTTGATCGTCGAATTTTCGCCAATCTTGTTTTGCTTCGAATTCCGTGCTTGGATTCGTATCTCATCTCATTCCGTTCTCTCTCAAGCCTCGAAAGGTGAGAAATCATTCACGGTTAACATTCTTGTATCTATTAAATTTGATTTCAATTGAAACGAAAATTGAAATATGCTGCTATTAGTTATTTACATTGCTATATATATGCTATTATCTGTATCTATTCACCTGTGACATCTGACACCATTATCTGTTATTTATATTAACGATATATGCCTATTATAATATTATCATATCTGTTATCACTCTACAAGTTCCCTGTTAGTATAGAATTCTCTATGGGTTGAAATGATACATACCTGAACGATCTGTAGAATAGAAGAAAATCGTTATGGGTTGAAATGATAAACCCAAGCGATTTTCATTTGAATTGAATTTGGGATTGCAGATTGAAAAGATAAATATATCCGTATGTATTTAAACTATGGATTGAAATGATAAATATCTGTATCACTTGACCATAAGATAGAAAATTTTATACAGACACCGTTGGTCCGTATATGAATATTTTGAAAATGATTTCTATGGTTTAGGAAAGAAATATATGATTTAATAAATATTGATTTCAAGATATTATATATAAATGTGTCTTATAAAGTTTAAATTCTTGATTTTAAAATTATATGGTTTGAAATTTTTTAAAAATTATAAGTTTGTTTGAAATTATAAATTTTAAGAATTTACTTATAATTTCACTATTTTTTTTGGTAAGGCCAGCCGGCTTTATAGTGGACCGTCCACTTTTTATTATGAACGTAATAAAAACTTTAGATACAGGAGAAAGATAAAAACACTTTATCTGCTATAAAATGGATAATAGAGCGTTGGAGTGTGACAAATATGTCACAACTACAAATAAAAAACACCAAGCTTACGTCTCCTTCGAAGAGGCAGAAGTACCATCATCCACATTCACTTGGGAAGAAACTAAGGGGACATTACCAAAAAGTCCAACAAAGGGGCGGAAAACGATAGCAAGACAAGGATCATAATCCACAACATCAGATGAGTAAATGAAAGAACGATCCAAAGAAGAATCAACAAGTAAGACAGAATTCAATGCTGCATACGGACCATCCAAATTGAGAACGAGGGAGTCACCAGAAGGCCTGTAATAAAGACATCGAAGGTCCAAATGATCATCCGAAACAAATCGAAAATAGGTGTCATCCATGGGGTTCAATCTCATATCAAAAAAGTGATCAACCCAACATCTCTCGGAGTCGTCCCAAACAACTGGCAAACGAGGCGGAACAGGAACCAGAACATCAGTAGGAACCACCGAAACATCAGAAGGAGCCACATAAGAGGAAGGGGAAGCAGGTCGTGCAATAGAACATGGAGGCGGATCCGGGACAGGAATAGGAGCCGCAGGAGGAGGAGCAACCTGAGAAGATACCTTAGGAACCCATTTCCTGAGAGAAGGCCGAGGAAGAGGGATCTTAGGAGCAGCCGCTGTAACAACAGAATGCGAGCAGGCGATAGCCTCGTGTCCGAAGGAGTGACAGGAGGAACAAATATCAGGAACCCAACCGTAGAGAACATGGACTTCCACAACATGGTCAACAACAAGCTGAACAGGAATAGATGAGGGGAGAGGCTTAGAAGGAGATATCTCAATCAGAGCCTTAGCGAACATCAGTTTTTCTCGCGCAACCGTATTAGAGTCAAAACATTTCAATTTACCTACATTACAAGCTATCCAATTCAAACCAAGCATTGGCTGAAGAGCAGAGGGAATATGGGAAAAGTAAACCCAAACGAGGATAGAAAGGACTTGCTCACGAGCACAATCAACTGTAGGAGACTAAGGAGTAATAATAAACGGTTGCCCACCAAAAAAAGAAGGCTCAGCCGCAAGAACACGACAGCGATCGTCTTTGGAGGAGAACAAGATAAAATACATGGAGTCAACCAGCCTAACACGAAGATCGCCACGAAGTCTCCAAGCCCTATGACAAATCGAAGCCGCATCGTGCAGTTGGTGAGAAGGGTCAAGAAAGAATCCAACCAGGTATTCTGACCAATAGTCCAAACTGGCTTGCATAATATTAGGAGGAGGGATCATCACTCCATTTTCCTTAACAATTTCAAATTCAATTGAATAGTAATCTCCCATATTACGGGGCAGTGAAGTAAAAAGTGAAGCCCAAGATTTCGTACAGGCTAGAGAAGGAGCAGCAGGACAGGGAAGCTCCACAGCAATGAGATTTTTAGCATCGACAACTTGGTTAAATTCAGCAGAAATTTTGTCAATAAGAATAGGAGCGCATGTCACATTGGCATTATGACGAACACCATGGGAGCATCGCTCATAGCACGAACAATCAGCAGATGCAACAAGCTGCTCACGGCCAGACGAAACTAACTCCGACCCAACAACACAAGGGACTACAAGCTCAGACACACACGTCGGCATAACAACAGAATCAGAAAGATTAACATCACCAGTTAGAGGAGTCGATACCATAGAACGCAGGCTCGAGCAAAAATCAGCAGCGTTGGAAGAAGGAAAAGTTGGCAGCGGAGGGAAGTTATTGTCTAACAGAACGGGAGGCACTGGGCATGACGGCGCAGGTGGCAAGTCCTTGAATACTCTGCCAGATCTGGTGGATGGAGGAGAATGGGACGGAGGAAAGGGGAGGAGGGGATGGAGAGGCGAAGCAGGCATACGGAAGGGAGGAGCAGGAGGAGGCAGGAAGCGATGGAAGCTAAGAGGAGCGAACGCAAAATCGAAAGAACTGGAGCCATTAAAAAGTTTGATTTTGAATATGTATAAATTAGTTTTATTATAAAATAAGTTTGATAATAAGATTTAATTTATATATAATATGTTTTAGTACTTATTTAAAATTATATTTTCAAATATAGAGTTTATAATAATTTTTAATAAATTAAGGTTGGGAAGATAGATTTAAAATTGATTTGAAATGGTCTTTAGTTAACAATTTATTTAATCAAATCGATTTGAAACTTATTGAATTTGATATTTTTTAAAGGATATGATTTTATAACTTGATTTTGGTGATTAATGAATATTTCTAGTTTAAATAAATTAAAGGAAATATTTAGTGATTTGAAATTTGGAGTTTTATTTAAATGATATTGGATTTATTAAATGAATATTTCAAAACTAAATAATAATGAAGTTTAATTAATATGTATATATATGATATCATCAAATTTAGTCTTAATTATGGAATATTTAAAGCTTTGAAACGTATTGAAATTGAAATGGTTTATTTTGTAGTTCAACTTCATATTTGAAATCGATATAACTTGAAATAGGTTATTGAGAAACTGAATTGAATTTAAATTGGTGAATAGAGATCGAATTAAATTGAAATTTTGGATTTGAGTTGATTTGAATCGATTTGTGAAATTTGAGGAAGCTATTTTATTATATATAGTATTTTTAAATTATATTTAAAACTATTTATACATTTTACTTATAAACTATTTTAATATAAACTATTTTTAATATAAACTATTTTAAAATACTAATTATTTTAATATACTAATTATTTTAGTATAAATTATTTTAACTTAAAACCATTTTTGTATATTCTATTTTATTTTATAAACTATTTTGTTTATATACTATTATTAATATCTAAACCGTTCAAGTAGGAAGTTACGATTTTAAAGTTATGAATTTCAATGTGTTATGAATTCCAAAGTGTTATAATTTCAAGTGTTTTGGTTACGAAAGTGTTATAACTTTGAAGTGCTATGATTTTGAAAAGGGGTATATTTGAGGTGTAAAATAATATAGTATTGATATGGTTTTGAAATGGAAATCATATCGTATTGATATGGTTTTTGAAATGCAAATGATATTATATTGATATGGTTTTGAAATGGAAATGATTTCGTATTGATGTGGCTTGAAATGGATATGATATTTTGGTTTTGAAGTATAAACTATTTTGAAATGACCGTGGTGTTATAATAACGTTGGGTTGTTAAAGAGACCGGGATAGGTTATTGTCATACTCTCTACCAATGCCGAAAACTACTTTAATAACCGTGTACGTAGTGGAGATTCCATAATGAAGTAGGATGGTGGTGACGTCCTATTGAGGTATATACATAGACCCGACTCCCATGAGTTAGCTTAAGGTGGCTAAAACAGAAGCAATCGATGGGCCAAGTGAGGATGGGCCAAGTGAGGTCATTCCTCCGATCGGGCACACTCCTTCGATACTATATTCTAACATTGTGATTGACTTGGTGGCCAACCTTGATTTTGATTTGGGAGTGTGTTTCGAGGTGGACGGTAGTAGCTGCTATGCGTTACCACCAGTCTGGAAATGTAATTGGTATATCTACCCTGGCATTGCCTGGTTGTTCCATGTCACCTACAATATCGAGCCCACTACTAGTTTGTTTTGTACCATACCTACGGAGTGCCCTCTGATGACCTCCAGTACGGGGGAGATTACAGTACTATATAGACTATGAGAATATATAAAATGTGTTAAGGGGAAAATGGATAACGCCTTAACGCTATTTTAATAGTTTACTTTACTATGTACATTATTATAATAGCGTATATTACTACATCGTAGATAGTTTAACGGATCCTTAGAGGATGGGTATCCCAAACATCCTTTGAATTACTTGTATTTCAGTTGATATTTCTTCTGAGTTGTATTTATTGATATAAGAATGTTAATCCTGACTCGAGTGTTTTGCGTTATACTTTACGCTCGGGTCAGACTGATATCACAGCATTAGAGACTCACCTTCGGAGTTTGGAGCTTCGCTTGGAGATCCAACCATCGATTCAGCTTTCGGTTATTCAGTTGACCCATATTATATATCTTGATCTTGTATTTGACTATTACATTGAGATTTCTATTGTACTCGAGACTTCTATTATATCTTCTTTTAATTCTATTGTATATATAGTAGCTTCATGAACTACTATTCTTTTTTTTCCGCTGCTTATTTTTGAATTACTATGTATCTGTGATTCTGTGATTTATTTATTTACTATATATGCTAGGTTTTGCCAAATAAAAATTAACAACCTGATATTTTAAGCAATTTAAGTCTGACATGTGCGGATGCGAATGGTTGAAAATGTCAGATGTTACAGTGCCATTGAAATACAAAACCTTAAGGATGGATTGATTTTTAAAGTCAATGATCATCATTTGAAACCTTTCTTAGAATTGCCAAGTAATGAAGAGGAGGAGCTCACAATTCTTCATGAGCCAAGCAACGTCTAGTAAGAAATGTTAACCTACTTTTGTAAATATGCACATATTTTTCCCCATTACATTCATTATATCACCCATTGACTATGGGGACACAGGCAAAATTAAGCGTGGAGCGAGTCTCATCTTCATTTTTTTAGTTTCCATGGCATTTTTGAATTTTCATTTTCTTTTCAAAACTAAAAATTTCTGAATTCTTGAAAAGTGAAAAATAAAAAAATTTCTAAACCACAAAAGTATCTTCCTTTTGGCATTTTGATTTATTTTTGATGAAACACTATAGGATAAGTATAAGTTTTGGTTATTAAATTGAAATTTTTGAAAATTTATTTATCTTAACAAAAACAAAAACAAAAACAAAAACAAAATTTCATTACAAGCAACGATGGTTTAACTAGCATATGGGACATGGTGATAATTATGAAGTATATCCTAATTGAAAATCTTTGTTCTAAAAAAGTGGTTGATTTAAAGTAAAGGCGTTAATATTTTAATCTTTTAAGTTAAGTGGTACTAAGATGATATTGCAAAACTCTCTCTTTCTAATATATATATATATATATATATATATAATATTGAAAAAAAACCAGGATTTATATATGTATATATTTTATTAACACCTAGAGTCATGTGGTCACACGCAAGTGTGAACACTCGCCATGCTCTATACCCTTCTAACATAGGCCCAAAAAGCAGTGCATGATCGGTATATTTGGCCTCAGTTTATCTGAGTTAGGTGTATGTATATGAAAATTTCGTTCATTTATAATTTCTACAGTTGATAGGTGTTCACACTTGTGTGTTCACTCGCCATGCTCTGTATTCCCCTCACGTAACCCTAAAAGGCAGTGCATGGGTAATATATGTGGCCTCAGTTTTCTGAGTTAGGCATATGCAAATATTGCTAATATCAATAAAATTTTCAAATAAAGAGAGAGTAGGAAATTGAAATCCAAGCACTATTTTCACTTATGTGATTTGACTTGTTATTAAAAAGAAACGAAAATACCCCTTTGATAAACTTTGATATTGAACTGAGGATCTGTTTCATAGTTGCACTATGTTATCAACCGAAAAAAATTGCCAAACTGGAGTCTAATTGTGATGATTACTTAATTTTTGTTTGAAGTTTGATGAGTAAAAGGACTTAAATTTCATTATAATGACCAGAAATTATATTTAACTTATTTGTGTTGGTTTGAAAGTAAAATCTTCATCTGTAAATATTTTCAAAAAAAAACTTGCATCCATCTCTTTGTAAATAAACTTGCAATTAGTAATTTTTCATTTTGTAAATATTTTCATGTTGCATTTGGAATTTGTAGGTAGTATCCGCGGAAAACTCCCACGACGTAACACTTATCCTACTATGGACACCTAAAGTTTTAACAGCTTGTTGCATACGCTTAATGCAATCGTGTTTTCTACGAAAATGGATTTGTCTTTGTTTTTCTTTATTCGAGGATGAATAAAAGGACAAGTATAGGGATTTGATGTGTACGTAAGTGTGCATATATTTACATCCATATTTAATATATTTTATTTAAATAAATGTCATAATTGGTTAATTTTACATATTTAAAATTAAATCTCAAAAATGCTTCCAAGTCATCTATCATACATCAATTAGGGGGTAAAATGGTAATTTAGTGCATATATTAATTTTGAGAATATTTACTTGCACATTTTATTTTTATTTGTAGGAATGAAGGAAAATATGAAGGTGTTTTCATGAAGATATGCATGCACATGGAGGGAAACAAAGGACTGTAGATGGAAATAATTCAAACCATGCATCATGGAGGACCTCACCTACCCACTTACCTTAATCTACAATTAGAAGCTAATGGAAAAATTAGTGGAGGTTAAAGTTTCATGCATACTTAATGATTGATTAATTAGAGTCTAATGATTACTTGGTGGCCACGCTTCCTAAAGGGTATTTTGAGAATCCTTCTAAAAATTGGATTAGGGTTTTATGCATGTATAAATAGCCCTCTAATGTACATGTAAATGGTCATCTCTTCTTTAAATTTACTTATCATTAGAATGTAAGTTGTAGCTTCAAATCAAATGAGAAATAAAATGGCTTCCTAAGCCTCTTTCTTTTTCTACATGCTCTTTTATTTTGTATTCATTTTTATTTACATGCTTTCTTCATTCTAATGTGAGTAGATTAGCTTCCGCTTTTATACACTTAGTTTAATTTTATTGTTTTGCAAGCAGCTAAGTTCTTTTTTTCTTCCATTTTCATTAGCTCTTACTTTTTTTTGCTTGCTTTAAAATATTGAAATTTACATGTATTGATTTGATAACACAAATGAGCAGCTAAACCCTTTCAATTTAGGGCAATGAATATCTTGTCATTTATGATCTCTTTTTAATGTTTCATGAAAGTGAATGTTGATGAAAGTTTATAAAATGGAATTTGATAGTTTATGTTGTAATTGCAAATGGGCTATGCTTACTCTACATAAACACAATTTACATCATCATTTTACTAATTGATTTTTGGTTATGGAATTAAAGTAGAAACAAAATTTGATGATCTATGTTACTAAATACAATAGCAAATAAATCATACTTAAAATAGCTTTTTCTTTGACTTCATTTTCATGAGAATTTATAAGTGGTTTTATGTGTTGTATTATAGTTCGATGATTTAAGTTATATTAATTAATTATGATAAATACATCACTAATTCCACTTAATATCAAAAATAGAGATAATAGATAATTCTTGTGTTGATTTACCAAAATATGGGAGTGGATTTGCTTCTAAATTGTTTTCTCGTCTCATATTTTCCATCACTTTTCTTCTAGCCTTTTATTTTACATTTTTCGCTAATCACAATCTGAAGTTTGGCTTAATTTGATTGAACAAATTTTTTAAAATCTATGTAATTACCTACGGATCGAACCGTATTCACCACGTACTAGAATTGTATGTCGTGCACTTACGGTAAATTTTTAATTTAAATTTGATCGGCTATTTTCTCATCCGATAGGAAATTGGCCGTCAAACAGATATGCATGCGTATTTATGGATGCAAGTGGTCGCATTACATGCACTAGGATATTGAGTCCCTTAGGCACACACATTCATACCTTATGCATATTGTTTGATAATTTTGGTTGTTATCCATGGATAGTTTTTGCATATGGATGTTGCATTTGGATGCATATGTGATGACCCGTAATTTTCAATAATTGAAAATAGTTAATTTAATAAGGTTTTGTGATTTAATGTTGGGAGAAATGAAATTTTGTGATTTAAAAATAAGAATATAACTGGAATGAAATGTAATAGTATTGATTTAAGATAACTGATAATTAATTTAATGTAATTCCAATTAATTAAAATAATTAAAAGTATAATTGGTTATAGATTGTAAACTAATTGTGATAATGTGTATTAATTGATGATTGGACTAAAGGAGTAATTGATAATTTAAATGTTGTATTAATTAATGAAATAATGTGCAATAAATTATAATTGGATAGAATTAGTATTGTGTAAGTTGTTATAATATTTTTTTTGTAAGTAATAAACCTATAAATATGAATAAAAGTTAACAATGACAATTATTATATGTTACCTATTTATTTAGTCTGTTAAATTAAATTGGAAATCAATTACAATTAAATGTAATTAAATATTAAGTTAATGAAATTAAGATGAAATTGAAAAATATTAATATAATAAGATATAAACCAATGTTAACCATGCCCATAGAGGAATGATTGATTGAATAAAAAGATTGAAATTAAATTTAATCAATTTATTGAAATCAAATTATAATTAATTGGATTTAATTACAGTTGAAATTGAACGCTGTAATTAGTGTAATATTTAACACTAGATTGATAGTTAAATTTGTCTTTAATTATTTTAAATGTCTAAGAAATCAAAAATGATAAAATTTGTCAGTTATTAATAATTTATTTAATTAACGTGGAAATAGTTATGTTGGCCACTGACACGGATTTCGACGAAACTAGTTTCATCGGATCAGTAACAGTGAATTATTGTAAGGTTTTAAGTTTCGTAGCGACTGGACTTGTCTTTTGATCGTACGGGCTCGAAATGCGAAGAAATCAATTCAATTAAATTAAATTGAAATCAGTTGGTAATAAGCTAATTTTTAAGCTAACTTCTGTATACATTGGAACTAGGACTTAAGCCTTGTTCCATTGAGTTTAAAAATATTGAAAAACATCTATTTTGATATATGGGATGACCTACTTTCTTTCGAAAGCGAAACGGGCTTTTTGGTCGCTATTCGTCGTTCGTACAGATTCAATATGTGTTTACTTCTTATCAGGCTTTGTTATTATAAATTGTCTTGTTTCCCCAAACCTTAGCAGTTAATTTTCTTATTCTGTACATACATCAACTTCTGTCTATTCCTCCTTCTCAAATGGAAGAAACCCAAAATTTTAGATTCAATTGCAAATAAAAATCAAATCGAAAAACTTAAAACTCCTCAAACAATATCATATTATATATCGATTCGAAGTTCTCGCTGAGCGCAATCTACTGCAATGATTCGTTTCTCAAATCAGATCATCATTTGTCCAGAAATCAAAGAATTATTCTCGATCGTTCATCACGTTTCGATTAACATCGATGGATCGTCGAATTGATGGAATGGTAATGTAGAGATGGTCGAGGGAAGTGCATCGGCGGTATTCATTTGGAAGTTCAGCGGTTTGGTCGCTCGAAAAATTGAATAAGGTTGCAAAGTCTATGGCGGCGACTATACTCGGTGACCTCGGTGGCAGTGCTTAGGGAGGTTTCGGAGATCGATTGCGATAGGTGAGTGGAGGACTTCGTTTTTGGTGAGGGTCTGGTGGCTACGGCCCGCGTGGTGGTCAGCGTTCAATCATGAATAGGGGCATCTGTATCATGATGGCATGCATGTTTGGTTGCGTGATAGTTAGGGTTCCAGTCCAGCAAGGCTGACGTGTAAGTGATTGTATATTTTATTTGTTTTATTTTAATTTAACATTAATTTTCCAAACATTTGATCGTCATATCTTTCACGTACGAGGTCAGATTCATGCACGGTTTGTTTCATTGGGATCATATCGGAATTCTAGACATTATGGCATGGGTTTGGACGAATTCTGAAACCATTCAAATTTGAGCCTTATTTTGGATTTCAAATCGATTTGAATACAAAGGTGAATGTTTTGACCCACTCACAACTTCTTGATTATCTTATGTTAGATAATTTAAAGTTATCATGTAAGTAGAAATTGATTGGTTGATGATTGATATATTTAAATAGTCATTCCAGTTAAACACAACTTTTATTGCATTTAATCGTCATTTAATTTATTATTGAATTTAATTGTCAATTGAATACCTGCTAATGATAATCATTTATCTATAAATGTTTATTGCTTGATTTGGATGCTAATGTGATGTATGTTTGATTTGCTGATATTGGATGACTAAATGTTATATTTTATATTGTTATAACACTGCAAGTTCCCTATGGGTTGAAATGATACATACCCGAACGATCATATGGAATAGGGGAAAATCATTATTGGTTGAAATAATAAACCCAAGCGATTTTCATTGAAATAAATTTGGGATTGCAGGTTAAAATGATATATACCTGTAAATTTAAATATTTGCAGATTAAAATAGTAAATATCCGTATCACTTAACCATAGGGTAGAGAATTATATACGGACACCGAATTGGTTAAATTTAATGATTTTGAATCTTTAAACTTTGAATCCAGTTGAACAATAATTGAAATAGAATTTGACTGATGTAAATTGAATTGTTTAAGTAATTATTTAAAGGATTTAAATTGGAATTCTAAATTTGAATTTTAAGTATAAACGAATTTATCGAAATCGAGTTATTGGAATGTTGGAACTGTAACATTGAAAATCTATTAAAATTGAAATAGTTAAATTTGATGTTAATTTCAAATTTATTATCTTAATATAAACTGTAAATGGTCTTTTAAATTCTAATTTAAAGATTTTTAACTATTAAAATAAGTTAATCTGCTTCAAACCAACTTAATCAATTTAAACTATTTAATTTATTTTAATCTAATTTAACCTATTTTAAACTAATTAACCTATTTAATCTATCTTAATCTATTTCAATTTATTTTAAACTATTTTAATATATTTGATCTATTTTAAATCTTTTAAACTTTATTAAACTGTTTTAATTTATTTTAAAATATTTAATTTATTTTAATTCTATTCAATCTACTTTAAATTCATTTAATCTATTTTAAATCTAATTAATCCGTAATAAACCTATTTAATCTATTTAAACCATTTAAACCATTTTAAATATATTTAAAGTATTTTAATCTATTTTAAATTTATTTAATCTATTTTGAACCTATTTAATCTAATTTATATCTATTTAAAACTATTTTAAACTAATTAAACTATTTATAGCTATCTAAATTATTTTCTAAATTTCAGATGGTGTAGATTGAAAGTGTTTGTATTTAAAGCATTGATTCTAAAGCGAATAAAGTTTAATAGTGTTATAACATAAATTGGGATTTGAAATGATAATTACTGATAAAACGACATATTTGAGTAAATATGATGAATTTGAAATGAGAATTTAACCTAATTGTGAATATAATTTCAAAAGTGATATGGTTTGAATTGAATATGATATTTTGATATCAACTATGAAATGGTTTTGGAAATTTAAAGGAACCATCCTGTGTGTAACAAGCATTTGGTTGTAAAAGAGATTGGGATTGGATATTGTCATACTCTTTGCCAATACTGAAAACCACTTTAACAACTGTGTACGTGGTGGAGATTCCAAAAATGAAGTTGGATGTTTTGGCGAACGATTCTGTATGAGGTATTTACGTGACCTGACTCCCGTGAGTCAGCTTAGATGTGACTTAAGTAGAAGCCACACCGACCAAGTGAGATCATTCCACCAAGTGAGGTCATTCCTCCTATCGGACATGCTTCTTTGGTACTATATTATGACTTTGTGATGATTTGGTGGCCACTCTTTGATTTTGATTATGGGAGTGTGTTCTGAGGTGGGCGGTAATGGCTGCTATGCATTACCACCAGTCCGGATCGGCAAATGGTATATCTACCTTGGCATTGCTTCCAGTGCCGTGTTCACATGCCCTATCACGCCTTCTATGAGTTTGTTTTGTAACATACCTATGGAGTGCCCTTTGGGTAACTCTCCAGTTTACGGAGGAGCGTACGGTACTGTATAGACTATGAGAATATATAAAATGTGTTAAGGGGGATATGGGTAATGCCTTAACGCTATTTTAATACTTTACTTTACTGTAGACGCTATTATAAAGCGTATTGTACTATGTATGTAGATTGTTTAACGGATCCTTAGGAGATGGAAATCCCGTACGTCTCTTAAGTTTTTACACTCACGGTTCACACTAGATAGGAGATGTCAAAACCCGTAAACATCTCTGACGCTGTTACACTCATATTTTTTACTGTTTATTTAACTTACATAAGTTCTTTTAGTTCTAACTCGAGTGTTTTTTTTTTCAATTTGCTCGAGTCAGTCTGAGCTTTTAAGTGTATCGAAGACTGCTTTTGGAGGACGAAGACAAAGATTTAGTACTACTATTATTTATTTCAATTATTCCGCTGCATCATACTGTTCCGCTACATTATTCTTTATTACTGCTATATGTACTCTGATTCTGAAATGTAAATGTGTAATCAAATGTCATGTGTAAAACAGCTTCATAAACTGTTTATTTGATTATTATATTTTGTCATTCCACTGTGAGATTCTGTGCTTGTTTTATTTCTTTCTTTTCTTTTTCTTATTTACCCCATAACAAGCTGCCTTTCTGAATGGTTTGAGTCCGACGTGTGTGGTTTATCGTCGATTTAAACCGTCCAAAAAGGCGGACCGTTACAGTTGGTATCAAAGCGTAGGTTTAGGGATAACCTTAGCTTTATGGAGTTTGACCCATATTAAATAGGGTAGTTATACCCTAGAATGAGTCACCGAGTGTGTGTGTGTGTGTGTGTATGAGAGAGCGTATTTGTTAGTGTTATAAAAGGTTTTGTATTGTGTTAATTTGTTCTATTTAGTATTTATAAATTTGGTCGGTAGGATGCTATGACATTGATAGGAATTTATAAACACTTAATAGGACAGACCGACACAATATTGTTTTGAAATATAGGTAAATGAAATAATTTTGTCTATTATATATTTTGTATATAAGATAATAAATGTTATAAATGATATAGTTGGATGTTATATGTTGTTTGGTAGAAAGTCAAAATTTTATAAACATTGATTGAAAAGTAAGATTATAGATAAAGTAAATAAGAACTGAGGATTTGAGAACTTAAGTTCCGGGAGTTTGAAAGTTTCTTTCGAATGATTTTGGAATATAATAATAATAATAATATTTGAAAGTATTTTCTGATATAAATATTTCAATGTGATTTAAAAGAAATGTTTAAAGAAATTTTTGAAGGAAATAAGTTCTGTACTCCCCTCTTTGTCGTTGGAAAATAATTTCGATGATGAGTGCACGCATCATCGATGTCATTTTTGAGTTTCAAAGTGGGTAGACGGTTGTAGTAGTTTTACTACCCATTTGTTTTGACCAACAAATCTTAATTTTATTTCCAAATATGATTTGATCTATAAAGGATATAATTATTTTTAGTTTGACTGAAATAGATTTGAGATTTAGTTCTTAAACTTTCTGTTAATTAGTTGTTTTCGGTCATTGTAATAGAATGAAATGTTAATTATTTAATAGTTGGAGGCCGCTAAAATGGAAAATAATAAACTAGATGTTAAAAGATTAATGAAATGTGAAGAAATAGAAGGTTGTCACTTATAAATTAAGTAATGAAAATAAGAAAATGTAACTATTGAACATTTTGCTAATTAACATAAATGAGATAACTTGTGTAACTTTCAATTGCATTTTTAAAACACACACACACACACACACACACACACACACACACACACACATATATATATATATATAACTTACCAAAATATTAAATGTTGAAAATGTTAATAAGAATATGTAATAGAATATTATACAAGTAAACTTGGAAAATGAAAGAGTTCGGTGGAATTTTTTCTGTAAATAAAATTTCTGATTATACATTTGTTATAAACTTGAGTTAATAATCTGAAGTGCTACTGATTACATGAATTGAAAGAGCGAATACTATAAGCAAATGATTACAAAATTAAGTGATGTCTGAAACCAATTTTAATTGGAGTAAATAGTAAAAAGTGAATACTATATGAAAGGAATAAATGTGAAGGGAAAGAAATTAAAATTTAAGAATGAATTTATTCATAATTAAAGATTTATGTATAGAGGGAAATCAAATATATAATTTAATAATGAATGTGAAGCAAATTGAAATAAAATGTATGTAATACTTGAATAATGAATTCAGTGATCATTTTAAATAATTGAAATAAAAAAAACTTATGTAAGAATGCAAAGTAATGAAAAGCAAAAAAAAACATTATATAAATAAACGAGGAATGAAATTTGTAGTAATGAATGAAAATTAAAGAGAATAATCATTGTATGAAGAAAATGATGAACAGTGAAAAATGTGAAAGAGAGAGAAAAAAAGAATAAAATTAAGCAATACTTGTCATCTTTGCTTGTTTCGGCTTATGGAAAGTTTGGGAGGAGGTTAAATTGTTTAAGATGTATAAATAATCCATTGAGTTTTATCTAAAACTGTTGAGTGTATGGTATACCAAGTAGTTTATTACCATTTTATACGATTAAAAGTTTCTGAACCCGAACAAACCATTTGTTCCATTGTTATTGATGGATGTTTGATTACTATGGTTGCATGTGATGATTGTATAGTTTTGGTTGCAAGTGATTGTTGTTACATTGTGATGACTTGTTTTTATAAATTGAAACAACGTAAATATTTCTCTTTGGAAAAATTCTAACTCTTTGAATTGTATAAGTGAAATTCAGGTTTATGGAAGCAATAGCCACTGCTTTTGGTTTCATAAATAAGCGTTGTTGTCCGACAAATAGGTACATTCTTGGATTATGGTTTTCCAGCGGTATTATATTGTTTTCCCATGGTTTGGTATATTTTGTTTTGAAATATATGATATATGTTGTTATTATTGATATGATTATTTCTCCCAGACCTCTTCATACAAAGGAGACTCTGCTGAAATTTTCTATGAAGTTTGGACTTAGAAAATTTGTGAAATGTTTTTTTAAACTTTTATTAACTTGAATATAAAAGGATTTAATTGTTTATAAGTTGATATTTTATTTAAAGTATTTAATTATGTAAATTAATTGTTTATAAATTCAATATTTTGAAAGAGACATATTAATTCTTTATCCCTCCATTTTCCTTTTCGAGGACGAAAAGTTTTGAGTGGGGGAGGAGGGTGTAACGACCCGTAATATTCGATAATTAAAAATTGTTAATTTAATAAGGTTTTGTGATTTAATGTTGGGAGAATTGAAATTTTATGATTTAATAATAAGAATATAACTGGAGTGAAATGTAATAGTATTGATTTAAGGTAATTGATAACTACTTTAAATGTAATTCCAATTAATTAAAATAATTCAAAAGTATAATTGGTTATAGATTGTAAACTAATTGTGATAATATGTGTATTAATTGATAATTGGATTAAAGGAGTAATTGATAATTTAAATGTTGTACTAATTAATGAAATAATGTGTAATAAATTGTAATTGGATAGAGTTAGTATTGTGTATGTTGTTATTACATTTGTTTGTAAGTAATAAACTTATAAATGTGATTAAAAATTAACGATGACAATTTTTGCATGTTACCTATTTATTTAGTTTGTTAAATTAAATTGGTATAAATTGCAATTAAATTTAATTAAATATTATGTTAATGAAAATTAAGATGAAATTGAAAAATATTAATGTAATAAGATATAAACCAATATTAACTTTGCCCATAGAGGAATGATTGAAAAAAAGATTGAAATCAAATTTAATCAATTTATTGAAATTAAATTATAATTAATTGGATTTAATTACAGTTTAAATTGAACATTGTGATTAGTGTAATATTTAGCACTGGATTGATATGTAAGTTTTTTTAAGTTATTGTAAATGTCTAAGAAATCAAAAAAGATAAAATTTGTCAGTTATTAAAAGTGGAATCAAAAAGTGATTTAACCAACTTAATAATAATTTATTTAATTAACGTAGAAATAGACATTTTGGCCATTGACTCGGATTTCAACAAAACCAGTTTCATCGGATCTGTAATAGTGAATTATTGTAAGGTTTTAAGTTACGTAGTGATTGGACTTGTCGTTCGATCATACGGGTTCGAAACGCATAGAAATCAATTTAATTAAATTCAATTGAAATCAACTGGTAATAAGCTGCTTTATAAGCTAACTTCGGTATACAATGGAATTAGGACTTGAAACCTATTCCATTGTTTAAGGACGGAATTTCTATCGAGTTAGAAAACCGTCAAAATTTTTTGAAATAAAAATAACCGCAAGCGCATGGTGTACGTATGTAGCACGTGTGCGAGTACGGGTCGATCCACAGGGAATTTTTACGATTTTAAAATTCTATTTAATCAAATTAAACCAAAGTCGATGGATTGTTAACTAATTAAAAGAAAGTAAAAATAAGCTAAAACTAAAGAGAATAAAAATATGAGATAAAGAGCAATTTAGAGATAATTCCACTCTCTAGATCATATAGTTCAGCAATTTATGAATTATAATCTCTCCTTTTTGGTCATAAGTGAGTTTAAATGATGTGTTTATCATAAATATGACTCATTTGTGCTATTAATTAGCTCATAAAAGCCATCAAACTATAACACAACCTTCAAACCACTTTTAATCCTCATGAAAAATAACAAGAAGTTGAAAATGAAATCTATTTTAAGCATGGCCTATTAACTGTTGATTATAAATAAAAACCATTAAATTTTGATTTAATTTCACTTTATTGCCATAATCATATGTAGATGAAGACGCAATTTGTGGTTCATATGAATAAGCATAGCCTATTTGTTGTGAATAACATAGGATATCAATCTCAATACCAAACACAAAATTACATAAACATCAACTTTCCACGAAGCATAAAAAGAGAGCAAAGATTATCAAATTGTTGAAGCTACACGATTAGAGGCTTCATTACCCCTAAATTGAAGGGATTAGCCTCTCATTTGTGTTATTATATCAACACAAGTAGCATGCAATATGAAACTAAAAAGAAAGGAAAATGAAAGCTAATGAAAAAGACAACTAATCTAATTGCATAAAGGAAAATCTACACTACTTGCATAAATAAAAAAAATCTACACTACTAACATGAAAGGAAATAAACAAAAAAAGAAAAGACCATGTACTGAAAATTGCATAAAAAAAGATTTACATAAAAGAAATGGCTAAGTATCCACGAAAAGAAAGAAGAGAACTTGATTTATTTTTGAGCCTAAACTAAAACTAAGAGAGACTAAGTAAGAGATTACATGAGACATAAGGGTATATATATGTATGAAACGTTAATTCATATTTTTGGGGAATGCCTAAATTGCCATTGAGGTGGTGTGGTAGCCAAGTTATCATTAGCCTCAATAATCACCCATTAAGTGTGCATGAAAGTGTAATGACCATTAGCATATGGAGTAGCTTGTAATTTGTACATGAAGGAAGGTGGGTAGGTGGGGTCTTCCATGATGTTGGTTTTGAATTATTTCCATCTTCATTTGTTCTCTTCACTCTTGTGCATGCATATCTTCATGAAGCCACTTGTATTTGAATTTAAATTCATACAAAACAACATAGAAATTTTCAATTAAATTTTAGACAATTAATATATGCATAAAAATGATGATTTTGCCCCTATATAAAGACGAATATGTGACGTTTTGAAAATAATTTGAATTTTGGTTTATACAAGTTAAAATACCCAATACGATCATTTATTTAATTTAAATAGATTAAATATGGTGGTAATCATCCATTGAGTTTAAAAATATCGAAAACATCTATTTTGATATATGGGATGATCCACTTTCATTTCGGAAGCGAAACGGGCTTTTTGGCCGCTATTCAACGTTCGTACATATTCGATATGTGTTTACTTCTTATCGGGCTTTGTTATTATAAATAGTATTGTTTCCCTAAACCCTAGCGGTCATTTTTCTTATTCTGTACATACATCAACTTCTGTCTATTCCTACTTCTCAAATGGCAGAAACCCAAAATTTTAGATTCAATTGCAAATCAAATCGAAAAATTTAAAACTCCTCAAACAATATCATATTATATATCGTTTGAAGCTCTTGACGAGCGCAATCTACTGCAATGATTCATTTCTCAAATCGTACCATCGTTTGTTCAAAAATCAAAGTATTATTCTCGGCCGTTCATCATGTTTTGATCATTATCGATGGATCGTCGAATCAATGGTATGGTAGCGTATAGATGGTCGAGGGGAGTGCATCTGCGGTGTTTGTTCGGAAGTTCAATGGCTTGATCGCTAGGAAAAATTGAATAGGGTTGCAAAGTCTATGGCGGAGGCTATTTTCGGTGACCACGGCGGCAGTGCTCATGGAGGTTTGGGAGGTTGATGGCCATAGGCAAGCGGAGGCCTTCGTTTGGGTGAGGGTCTGGTGGTCGCGGCCTGCGTGGTGGTCGGCGTTCGGTCATGAATAGGGGCGGTTACATCCTGATGGGGTGCGTGTTTGGTTGTGTGATAGTTAGGGCTCCATTCGAGCAAGGCTGACGTGTAAGTGATTGTATATTTTATTAGTTTTATTTTAATTTAACTTTAATTTTCCAAACTTTAAATCATCATACCTTTCATGTACGAGGTCATATTTGCACGCAGTTTGTTTCATTTGTATCATATCGAAATTTCAGACATTTTGGCACTAGTTTGGACAAATTCTGAGACCGTTCAAATTTGGGTCTTATTTTGGATTTCAAATCGATTTGAATCCAAAGGTGAGTGTTTTGACCCACTCACAACTTCTTGATTATCTTATGTTAGTTAAATTAAATTTGTGATGTAATTAGAAATTGATTGGTTGATGTTTGCTATATTTAAATTGTCATTCCAATTAAATACAACTTTTATTGCATTTAATCATCGTTTAATTTATTATTGAATTTAATTGTCAATTGAATACCTACTAATGATAATCATTTATCTATAAATGTTTATTGGTTGATTTGGATGATGATGTAATGTATGTTTGATTTGCTGATATTGGATGGCTGGATGTTATATTTTATATTGTTATAACATTGCAGTTCCCTATGGGTTGAAATGATACATAACCGAACGATAATATAAAATAAGGGAAAATCGTTATGGATTGAAATGATAAACCCAAGCGATTTTCATTGAAATAAATTTACGATTGCGTGATGAAATGATATATACCCGTAAATCTAAATATTTGCGGATTAAAGTGAGAAATAGCCATATCACTTTACCATAGGGTAGAGAATTATATACGGCACCAGATTGGTTAAATTTAATGATTTTAAATCTTTAAACTTTAAATCCAGTTAAACGATAATTGAAATAGAATTTGACTGATAAAAATTGAATTGTTTTAAGTAATTATTCAAAGGATTTAAATTGGAATTTTAAAGTTGAATTTGAAGTATAAAGAAATTATCGAAATTGAGTTATTGAAATGTTGGAACTATAGCTTTGAAAATCTATTAAAATTGAAATGGTTAAATTTGATATTAATTTCAAATTTATTATCTCAATATAAACTGTAAATGTTCTTTTAAATTCTAATTTTAAGATTTTTAACTATTAAAATAAGTAATCTATTTCAAACCAACTTAATCAATTTAAACCGTTTAATTTATTTTAATCTAATTTAACCTATTTTATACTAATTGGCCTACTTAATGTATCTTAATCTATTTTAATTTATTTTACACTATTTTAATATATTTAATCTATTTTAAATCATTTAAACTTTATTAAACTATATTAAACTTATTTAACTTATTTTAAACTATTCAATCTATTTTAATTCTATTCTATCTATTTTAAATTCATTTAATCTATTTTCAATCAAATTAATCCATAATAAACCTATTTAATCTATTTTAAACTGTTTAAACTATGTTAATCTATTTAAAGTATTTTAATCTATTTTAAACCTATGTAATCTAATTTATATCTATTTAAAACTATGTTAAACTATTTATAACTATCTAATTATTTTCTAAATTTTAGATGGTGTAAAGTGGAAGTGTTTATATTTAAAGCCTCGATTTTAAAGCAAATAAGGTTTAATAGTGTTATAACATAAGTTAGGATCTGACATGATAATTGATAGTGAAACGACATATTGAGTAAATATGATGAATTTGAAATGAGAATTTAACCTAATTGTGAATATAATTTCGAAAGTGATATGGTTTGAATTGAATATGATATTTTGATATAAATTATGAAACGATTTTAGAAATTTAAAGGAACCATCTGGTATGTAATGAGCGTTTGATTATTAAAGAGACTGAGATCGAATATTGTCATACTCTCTGCCAATTCCGAAAACCACTTTAACAACCGTGTACGTGGTGGAGATTCTAGAAATAAAGTAGGATGTTTTGGCGAATGATTCTGTATGAGGTATTTACGTGACCCTGACTCCTGTGAGTCAACTTAGATGTGACTAAAATAGGAGCCAAGCCGGGCCAAGTGAGGTCATTCCTCCTATCAAAATGCTTCTTCGATACCATATTATGACTTTATGATGATTTGATGGTCACCCCTTGATTTTGATTATGGGAGCGTGTTTCGAGGTGGGCAGTAGTAGTTGTTATGCGTTACCACCAGTTTGGATCCGCAAACGATATATCTACCTGGCATTGCCTCGAGTATCGTGTTCATATGCCCTATTGCCCCTTCTACGAGTTTGTTTTATACCATACCTATGGATTACCCTCTGGGTAACCCTCCAGTTTTCGGAGGACCGTACGGTACTGTATAGACTATGGGAATATATATAATGTGTTAAGGGGAATATGGGTAGCGCCTTAACGCTATTTTAATACTTATTTACCGTAGACACTGTTATAATAGCGTATTGTACTATGTATGTAGATAGTTTAACGGATCCTTAGGAGATTGAAATCCCGTACGTCTCTTAAGCTTTTGCACTCATGGTTGACACTGGGTAGGAGATATCAAAACCCATAAACATCTCTGACGCTGTTGCAGTCATATTTATTTACTATTGATTTAACTTACATAAGATCTTTTAGTTCTGACTCGAATGTTTTATTTTTTTCAATTCGCTAGGGTCGGTCTGAGCTTTTCAGTGTATCGAAGACTGCATTTCGAGGATGAAGACAAAGATTTAGTACTATTATTATTTGTTTCAATTATTTCACCGCATCATACTGTTCTGTTGCATATTCTTTATTACTGCTGTATATGCTCAAATACTGAAATGTAAATGCGTAATCAAATGTTATTTTTAAAAGAACTTCATGAATTATTTATTTGATTATTATATTTTGTCATTCCACTGTGAGATTCTGTGTTTTTTATTTCTCTCTCTTCTTTTTCTTATTTACCCATAACAATTTGCCCTTCTGAATGGTTTGAGTTTGACGTGTGTGGTTTATCATCGATTTAAACTGTCCAAAAAGGTGGGTCGTTATAGTATTACTAAGCATACATGTATAAGTATCAATTATTTAGGATCATGCATACATTTGGATCCATGACATATGTATATTCGCATAAATAGTAAGTCGACTGAATCAGTAGACCGACTAATCTTTTGCACTAGCTTAGGTTCATATGCATTCCACGTTGCACAATTGCATTAGAATTCTTAAGGACTATGGTTGCTATGGATGATGGACGTAGACTTTGATTGTTGGTTGTTATTTGCATTCCTCTGTCCATAGAGATTTCAAGGATGAAATCCTTTAAGGGGGAAGAATATAACACCTCGGGATTTTTCGAAAATAAATAAGAAAATATAATTAAAACATAAGAATTAATTTAGAAGGAGAATTTTCACAAACCTCTAGATTTGACTATGGGACTTGCACCATTGTGTCTATAGTAATTTTTTGGACAACTTTCATATATAACTTGTTAAAATCCATGCTAAAACGAAAACGCAATAGAGAATTGAATAAATAAGAAATTAAAAAGAAAAATATAAAATAAAATAAACGGAAATCAACTAGGGCCAGATCAACCCCGATGGACCCAGGTCGACCGTGGGTGGCCGACCCGATGCATGGTCAATTGTAGGGTCGCAGCAACCTGGAGACTATTTGTTTCGTCGTGCAAAATCATTGCGTTCCGGCCACGATTTCAAGGGATGAATGGGATGATTTTTGGCTAGATTTTACGGTAATGATTTAAGGTGTTCTCCTACAAAATGATAGCTAGGGTTAATCTAAAACCTAATTCTCTCTATTACAGCAAAATTGTGCCAAAATGAAACATTAAACCCTAATTTCCCAAATTAATTTCAAAACCACAGTTTTATTCTAAACCTCAATCTAAATTAAAATAAAAAGGAGACCTAGCAATTGGAGAAGAGACCTAAGTGGATTTAATTGAGAAAGCTTGCGGTGTCTGAGGCAAACCTAAAAGCTTAGGACAGAGGTGAGTGTGTACAACTTTAACAAGTTAATTTTAATTTCTACCCTATGTTGATTTGACTGTTAATTCTGGTATTAATAATTGGTTAAATTGAAAATCTAGAATAATGGATCTAATTGCAATTGACATATGCAAACTGTAAAACCATAAACCATATGTTAAAAAATTGGATTTGACACCTATAAATCGCTAATTGGAATAATGTAAATGTTACAGTAAACGTAATAAAAATACAACAAATAAATTAGCCCAATTGAAATAAGAATTTAATGGACTACGTCTGATAATTAAAATTGATTTCCCTTGATAATTGAAATGGATTACATCTGATAATTGAATGAACGAGATTAATTTATTTAAAGGAAGTAAACTGAAAGATGTTTGGATTAAGTCTGAAAATAAAATGAAATGATTAACTTACTTAAACTAAGTAAATCGAAAGATGTTTGGATTGTAGGCAATCGACCTAAGACCATCGTAGGTTGACTGTCATAAGTCACTTTAGACTTAGTAGATTATTTAGGGCCTTGAGCTGATAGTGATATGAAATTTATTTCTCTCTAAATTGCTTGACTGCCGTAGACACATTTAGGTATTCTTATTTAAGATGGCAGACTTAGTTCGCGTTTCTGTATCATAGAGTAGGATGTGAAGTGTCGTTAAGTCGTGCAACATATGTTGCGAAAGGTGCGCAAAAGAGTTAGGGCTGAATTATTGGTCAATAGTTGAGGTTGTTGGGATCAAATTTCCGGTCATTAGTTGGGGTGTTTGGATCAGACATTGGATCATGGACATTCCCATGGGTCCGTATGGACATAGACGTCGAAAGCTAGGTGGTGCCCAGTGCCAGGCAGAGTAAACTGCAGTAACTCCATGGGGTGCGTTAGAGGGATTTTGCTGCTAGGTTCAAGGGGTTAGTCACAAGTGCATACGATGATTCAGTATGCAAGTTTACATGCGTGTTCTTCCTCTCTGTGCCTAGTGTGAGCTAAAGTGGGGAAGTAGTTTCCCTAAAAATAGACAGTCGTTCAGTGAGATGTAGTCTATTGTTATCCCCATGATCTTAGACTGATGACTATTAGGCTTGTCACCTTAAGTGCATGGACACTGTGCATACACCATATATTACCTAGAGTAGACTTGAAGTCAGTTGTATTTAATTTCATGTTAGTCTTTTTCTCATTCACAAGACCTTATGTCTGACTCATTCTATTTTCCCCCCACCGCAGGTAGACAGAGTAGCCATTGACAGGTCCAATGTTGCATTTAGATTATTGTGCCTAGAGTCTAGTTCTATTATATTCTTTATCATGTATTTTCGACCAGTACATTTGCTCTTTTAGTATTTTTCTTATGGGGATTATTTTTATGATACTCTGATATTTGATATGTACTGATAGTTTTCTAAGATTACGATAAAATGATATTTTGAGACTTGGATATTTTGATGCTTTAGAGATTTTCGTTACTGTTATTATGAGATTATCTATACATATAATATTATGTTTCCCCAGTGATGACATTTGGATTAGATAGATCATTTCTTCATTGATATCTTAGTTTCTGTGATACCACTTTTTCCTTAAATCGATGGTTCGTGTCTCTTGATATGGCGGAGTTTGGCATGTCAAGGGATGTGGGTTGTCACAAAAATTTACTTGATATATCCCCATTCATTAGCCAATCTATTTTGGCTTTCTGTTTCATATTAATAGCTTGAACATGCAATTTCTTGATATGGAAGAGTTTGGCGTGTCAAGAGATGTGGGTTGATATCTTATATCTAATATTTTGGTTTTCTTTGCGTATGAATTTTTTTTATTAATCTGCAAATTCTCCGAGCTATCAAAATCTATGCTATCTTGCAATCTCACACATTCCTCTCTGATTTGATTTATTTCACTTTTGTTTTTGTTCCATACTTCTAGATTTTCTTTTGTTTTTAATAGAATTTACTAAATTTATATTGGGCAATGCCCAGAATGTGGGTTGAAATATCGTTTTTAACCATTTCTCTATATTCCTTGCCAACAATTTATATATCGAAAGGAAAGATTTTCTCAATTGATTTTTTCCGAGAAAGTATAATATGTGATGGAGTATGATCACTCGTTGCTTAAGGTAAAATATTACATTTGAAATTTAAAAAATAATTTATAAATTTCTGATTAACTAGAATTATATTCAGCTTATAATGAACGTTTCTACATTCTTCATATTTCCAAGTAAATTTGTTTTCCATTATAGTAGTTCAATCAAACAAATTTTAAAATAATTAGTAAGGAATTCTAATTTTTAAAAGGGAACGGTATTTCCTCTTTTTCAAAAGCATAATGCACTATGTTAAAATCCCAATAATAATCCAAGGTTTAATCATGTTTTTATTAAGGAACTCCAAGTGATTCCAAAACAATTTTCTTTCATTTTCAATGTTAGAAGCATAGAGAAATGTTACTTCTAGTTGAAACCCTCCCTTTTATATAATTTTACAATGAATTTATTGTAAATTTATAAAATATTGACTTAGATCCCAAACATTTGGGTCCCATAAAACTATAATTCTTCCATTGCCACCCAAGTTGTTATTAAAAACATTCCAATTATTTAAAGGTTTTGATGGGTAATCTTCAATTTTATAAATTCAGGTATATGTTCAAGTATACTTACAATATTGGTTCTAAAAGTAAACAGCAAACTGGTAATATCTAGTTTCCTTTGTAGGGAGTTTAATCTCCCGACATTCAATACTATTATAGACATAGATAATAATATTACATTAAAGGATTCATAAAGGACATCTCCTGCAGCTATAGAGAAAGTCTGAAATTGCCAACTTCTATGTTTTTAGAAGTCTTTAATCCCCCTTCTTTTACATGAATTTTTGTCTTGGACCTTAAGCTACTGTTCCCACTTTGGGTTCTTGATGATATGTTTTTCTTCATATTCATTATGCAACTTGTTCTCTTCATTGCTGTTGGATATTATTTCATATATTATTTTTTTTGCTCCTTTTCCTTTTGTAGTTGTTTATAGGAGAGGAGGATGATGCAAAAATTATGCCAGCATTGTATCAATTTACCTGAAAGGTCTTGAGAATAAAGGTATCCCACAGCAGCACTAACAGTAGATTTGTTCGAAGAAGAATTAGCATTATTGAAAATGTTTGGGTCATTACAGAAGGGTTCTCAATGTCCTGATTGTAATCCCCTGAATTCTGCTTAGTATTTGCTGACTGATTTTTTTTTTGTGATACTTAGATCATTTTCTTCAATAGAGTTACCCATGTAATGTCACTGAATGGAATGATCAGCATCTGAGGTAGAGTTAACTTGATCATTATTGTTTGAGTCTGCTTGGTTCTGAGTAATCTCCATATGCTCAACAATATCAATGCTTTGTAAATTAGCAACAATTCTTTCTGAAGTCAAATCTTTTCCCATGCTTTCAAAGAAATGGATTTTTACCTAAATCAACATTTTTTTTTCAATATTCTCTGAAATATCCATTTGAATATCATTTTCTAAAGTAACAATTTCTTGATTTAAGACATCGTGATCCAATCTTGGGTTATCCAAGTAAATGGATTGATTAACAACTGCGACCATATTTGCATTTGTTTTTCTTTCCAAAATTTCATTGTTGAGCAACTTTCTGTGAGATGCCCAAAACAAGCACATGTCAAACATCTTGGCGGGATCGATTATATTCAATTTTCTAAAGCAAATTTTCCCCATCATGCATTGAAACATATGCTTCATCAGTAAGGTCTGCATTTTCTTTAATTTTAACTAGAATTCTTGCATAAATAAGTATTTCATTTGCGGTTGGCTCAATTTATTTTACCAGAACTCCCACTGCACTAGCAATAGCACTAAGTACTTCTTTATCCCAAAATTTCAGGATTAATTCTGGTAATCTAATCCAAATGGGATAGTAGATAATAAATCTCTATCAACAACCAATTTTTTAATCCATATTTTTAATATAATCAACTTGCCATTAATGAATAAGACCTCTCATTTATAGTTTTTTTTTTTGCAATCATCGACATTCGAGAATTGATAATAAAGAAGTCGTTATTTCTTGGACAAAACTCAAATTTACTCGATGGGTTCTAAGTTCTAATAATAAAAATCCTTAAATGATGATAATAATGGCGGTTACTGAAAACGTAAGCAATTACTGAGTAATTCCACTTACTTTTAGTTCTTTATGACGTCTTCCTTTACTGTTACCACCCTTTTACTGCTTATGGTGATAAATAGAACATACTCTAAATCAAAGTTTTTGTTAAAGCTCCATTTCTAATCATTTCTGCCCTAGAAGAAGGATTCTTGCTTTGAGTATGATCTTTGATTATGGGCTGAATCATTTCACTTGCTCCAGGTGTATCAATATGTTTCTTTATTTTCTTGGAACATTTTAGTACATTTGAAATACATTGTCTGATTTCCAATTAGATCATGAATAACAATCGGCTGATGAATTTTAGATTAATTCCTTGGCAATTTCTAATGGGATAAAACCCTTCTTCATCAAATTTGGAGGCTTTTCCTTTTGATTTGAGAGAGAAGGAATGGAAGTTGGGGTAGAATCAGGGAAGGTAGTTGAAGTGCCCTAGTCTGATTAGCGGCTGCAATTTTTTTTCACTCCACAATAATTGTTTTGTGAAAAATAGATTTGTATTGAACGTGTTGATCATTTGTGTTTTGATTTATATATTGAAACTAATTAAAAATTTATACATTACTTATAAAACACTATTCATCCTTCCTCTAATGTTATAGTAGCCTTAAGATCCATCTACAGCAGTATAATTTACACCACACATTTATCACAAGTGGCACAAGGAAGTAATGAAGAAGAAGACATTGATTAGATAAAACTTTTGCACATGTTACAAGAGTAGAACCTATAAGAGCATTGCTGGCCTTTATTAATCATAACATATTTAACTTATATATACACACACACAAACACACACACACACGCGCACACACACACACACACACACAAAACTTTCAGTTCAACAAACGCAAAACTAAACAAAATATTTTTGAAAAATAATGTCAACTGAATTTGAAATGAATCATATGTGAGAATTAATAATTTTTTATGCAACAACCCACATCTAACCTAATGCAGCTATTGTCCCCAACTTAGTCACCTCCGCCTCATGGGCCAACCCAAGGTGTGGGGTTTTGTTCCTCAAAAGGTCTCGACGTTGTTATGAGGTAAAGGATTTGGTATATAAGCACCCACTTGATAGTGTTTTACCGCGATGTGGGACTGTTATTCCCGTTTTAAAGGGTGCTACATTGGTATCATAGGCATACACAGCTGGAATTGTGGTCTTTACGTGTTACAGCCGCGACGCCTGGGTGGTGTTTTGTTTATGAGCCAACTCCAAATTAAGCAACTTAGTAATGAATTTTTTATTACTAAAGAGAATGTAACAACCCACCTTTTCGATTCCTAGAAGTTGACAATAATACATCCACGGTATTCACATGCCGAACATCCAAGTGCCAGAGCGATAGATTATTGGGTTAAAGAAATGAAAAGATAGAATAGAATCCCACAAAGTGACGAGTAATCTATAATAAATCAGTAAAATTTATAAATGAAAATTTATATATACATACATCAATCAAAGTACAATTATCCGATCACTAGCCCTTGGACAGTTATAACAACCTATCCTTAAATATATACAAGAAACAAATAGTGAAAGGTAAAAGAAAATGCACGAGTAGGTCTTGAAGGCATCCAGCTCTCCTTATGCAGCTCCAAGTGTCATGCTAAATCTGGAAAATATGCTTGGGCCGACCCCGAGCATTATAAGAAAATGACGCCCGGATCAGTCTGGTAAAACTAGCATGAGAAACATAATCAAATGGGTTCTTAATGTTTAATAAAACCTTTTAAAATAGAAGTATTTCATAAGACCACGCCGCAGATAAACACAAATGGTTTTTACCTTACGATAACCAAAACATTTCTATAGAAAATCCATCGTATATTATAATAGTGTCTAGGATTTAAAATAAATATTGAATCATAGCCGAAATTGTTACATAGATTAAATTCCAACAAAACATATATACAAAAAAGTCCGAAAGGCACTAATTGAAGAATGGATTCCATTAATGATAAGCTACTGGGTTACTGCCTATTATAGTACATCGAGGTCAACAAGAACATCTTGCACCCTTTATACATAGGATAGGCCTTTATCTTGTTGGAAAGTATCGAATATGATCATCCCTTGATTGTCATCAATAACTGCACTGGTCCCCCAAGCATACGTTCAAAACGACATTATCGATTTAGATCAGGGATGACCATACCCCAATGGGATCGACATAGCCTTGCTGCAAATCCCCCATTTTAGTTATTCCTAGTTGCGTGACTTCAGGCTATGTTTTACATTTTATATAGCAATTCCACTTGAAATGCTAAAACTACCCTCCAAGGGACAACGCAATGCCAGCATTCGTCCATACAAATTATTTAGGATATGAACAAACTAAAGGCACTAATTATACCACATCCATTTTTGAATCACCCTTAGGATTAGTAGTAAGTAGCCCCACTTCAAAATGCTCTGTTTTCAATCCCATCATCTCAATATGTCTTCAATTCAAACGCTTGAGGTTGTTCAAAGAGGTTTTTGGATAATTTATATTTATTCGATCCTGATCTCTTTGAACCAATATTCGATAATTTTCGGTAAACTAAACTCCAGTTCTTTTGAAAATAGATAGACAATGCATACACCCTCTACCGTTTAAGTGGATGGGTTTCCCTATCATTTGTCCTAGAAGAATGCACGAGTTTAAACGTACTGGAAAATCAACAAGGATGACCATACCATATAATTCTTGTGATTCTTTAGATATATCCAGAGTAAAAGTTGATCTAGGTTTTATAGCTGATTATTTGACTATCAAATAAACAAGCAATCCAAAAATAGATTTAATTCCATATGGGATTTACTAAGCCTCTATTAATTAATCTTTTATCAATTAAATATCTTTAAGCTTAGTTGAATCAAAATTCCTTCATAAAAGATATTTTCACGTACCTCTTATACTCTTTCAAATGCTAGAAAAAACATTCATACACTTATCTCGTCGATATATGTATATTATAGACATTATACTTCCAATTCTTAGAAAATATATCCATATACTTGTGTAACGAACCGGGATTTTCGACCCTCGAAAATCGACATCAATACGTTCACTATATAGCATGCCAAGAAATTAAGTGCCAGAAATACCAGATCATTAGGGTGAAGAAGAAAAGAGATAGAAGAAAATAGAAACAACAATACATAGAATCTCACAATCGCAGCAGAACAAAATATGATACATAATAACAAATCTTTATACAAAGAAACTACAACTGTAATATACATACAATCATCATATTACAATAATCAACAAATCAATCTGGGTATTTATAACAACTTGTCCTCAAAAATACTGAATATACAGCCTACACACACAGTGGAAATAACCAAGTATGTGAAACATGTCTGAAATCCTCCAGCTCGTCTCCTTAGCTCATAGCATCCTAACTTAAATTTGCAATACTCAGTCTGACTTGAGCATTATAATAAAATAACAGCCAAGTCAGTTTGGAAAACCAGTATGAGAAAACATACTCAATTTAAATTATTACTGTTATAAAAAATCTTTTTAAAACAAAGGTATCTCGTAAGACCACGTCAAACATAAATACGATGGATTTTTATCTTACGATAACCAAAACATTTATATCAAAATCATTTGATATTATAATTTTGTCTATAGACAATAAACTATAAAATAGCTGAAATGCTTGCATCTCACATTTCAACGTAGTTGGACACAATCAAAATCGCACAAGCTCGTAGTGGATATTGATTACATACAATGACTGGGCTACTGGGCTGTCGCCCAACACAGTACACCTCTAGAAAAATGTACCGAGATTGTACCTAAAAATCTCTGCCAACATAGGACCAGCCTACCCTTTACTGGATAGTACCGAACATGTTATCACCCATGGTGTTCCGATCCAAATTAAGTGCTCTCTTTTCCATGCACAACCATATCCATATTATAATATTTCCAAGGGTATCTACAAAAGTGATAACATACCCTACTTGGGTGCGACCCACTTAGCCCTGCTGTATCTCCCCTGTTGTAGTCATTCCCAGTTGATGAGGTTTGAGGCTACGTTTTACCTTTAGAATAGCATTCATACTTGGGATGCTAACACTACCTTCCGGACCACGATGCAATGATAGCATTCATCCATACAAGTTGTTCTGGGTCTGAACAAACCAGATCTCCAAAATCACTATCTACATTATCCTTATGATATCACGATTCGTAATGCACAAATCGAATTGAAGTGGTTTTCGGATAATTTAATCTGATCTTGTTCTCTTCGAAACAATCAATGAATTTGGCTAGATTTGATAGTTGGTTATTTAGCTATCAAATAACATCCATAAGCAGTCACTAGGTCTTATTTTATAAATCTTCAAAACATCCATTCAAAATATCTTTACAAATATATATATATATATATATATATATATATATAAATATTCAAAACTCTGCCTTGCCAAAATATTCAAAACTCTTCCAGTATTTCCAACGTTTGAAGAAAATTTCAAATCCTTATATCCTTAATAGGATATTTTCAATCCCTATCAATATTCAGATATATTTCCAAACTCCATTTTTCCATTCAACACCTTGAAAAATATTTCTATAATAAAAATCTCATGGTTAAAATATTTAGATCCTTCCAGTCCAATACTTAGGAAATATTTATAAGTATATTTTCCTAAAATCATTTAATTTCCAATACTTAGAAAATATTCCATTTATTTCAATCTTCTCAAAATCCCTTACAATTTACTTGTAAATTCCTTAACTCATTTACATCCATGTCCATAAGTTTCCGAAATTCATTAATTAATCCCCTTTAAAATTTCCAAAATCGATTATACTTGTCTATAACCTCAACTACCCATTTCTAACTTCCTTTATGAATTCAAATTCATTTTTGAAGTCCTCTATTTCAATATTCCGGAAGTTTCCTTATGTTTCTAGAATACCATCACAAGATTTCTCATATACAAAAATCATATCGTTAAATAAACCCTGTTTACAAATCTTGAGAGAATTTATAAATAAAAATCATTTCAAAACTCTTTATATACATAATAAGTATTTTTAAAGAATAATAATTTATTTTTAAAACGTGTTTAAGTATTATTCAAAATATTAAAACACTTAAAATAAACATCGATAACTCATTTCCAATTCATTTTTAAATAAAACTAAGTGATTTAAAAAGCTTATTCAAAAGGAAATTTTGAATTTATTTCAGTTAATATTAGATATTTCAAAAAATCCATTTTTCAAAATATTTCAATACTAATTTTTTTTAACTATATAGTTTAAAGAATAAAAATTCCATTTTAAAACAAACATAATTTGTCGATAAAAATTTATTTTTAAAATTCAACATAACCATTCTTATAATTTTAATTCCCTCTCGATTTATCCCCAATCGATTGTCATATCTAACCTCGTGACTAATTCCAAATTCCAAATTCCAAAATAGAATCTACTATCTTTCCCTAAACTGATTTCCGTATCTCACTTTAAATCCACACCGTGGATTTAAAATTCCAAATTATCACCCGATAATCATTTTCACTTATTTATAAATTTGGTTATAAATTTTAAATTTTCATCCAGGTTCTGTAACGACCCGTATTTTACGAGTCGATAAATCGTAGAATTTGCAGGTCGATAGTGTTGTTTGTGTTGCTTCTAGCTTGAGTCGTTTAGAAGTTAACCCGGGTACAAGTGATGAGTCGTGACCGACTCATAGGGGACCGACTCAAGGAGGGGTAGCGGTTTAAAGTGTTGGCCGAGATAAGGATGGACCGACTCAAGAAGTTAGGCGACTCATAGGATGACCGACTCATAGAGGGCCGAGATAAGAAGTGTGGCCGAGTCAACGAGTTACGACTCATAGGGTTTGCCGAGTTAAGGAGTTAACGGGTTAAGGGTGTAGCGACTTAAGGGGTTTAGGCTTAGGTCGTGGGTAATGAGTCGGCAGGGTTTTGAGTCGTAGGGCCTGATGAGTCGTGAGTCGGCATCATAGTTGAGTCGTGAGTGTGTATTGTTGAGTCGTCGTACGACTTAGGACTTGGGGAAAACGCGGCAGTGTCTTAGGTCGGAGGCTTTTAGGTCGTGACCGACTTATGTTGAGTCGGCACTGGTCTTGAGTCGTGAGTCGGTAGGTGTTGAGCCGGTTTGGGTTTGAGTCGTATGACCTTGTGCCTTGGTGTATTGAGTCGTTGGCTTGAGTCGGAAGGCTGTGCAGTTGAGTCGGCTGGGGTAGGTCGTCATGGCAATGAGTCGTGAACGACTCATGGTAAGTAGGCAGTGTTATGTTGAGTCGGTAAGGGCTGATAAGTCGGCAACGACTCATGATGAGTCGTGGACGACTCATAGGGACGACGACTCATGGTTGATCCAGCCTATAAATAGAGGGGTTTGGCTCACTTTTTGGCACCGGTTTTTGAAGCGACGAAGTGCTGCCATTTTGAAGACTCGACTACAACATTTCTTCACCTTCTTTTCTCTATTCCAATCTAGTTCTAACATCCATCCAAGATCGAAGATTTAGATTGAAGATTCAAGTGCCAAAGTTGAAGATCTTCATCCGTTTGAGCTAGATTTCATCGATTGAGACGAGATATTGCCGGATCAAGCCTTGATCTTTGCTGTCCAGATCTGAAGTTGATTGATTTTAGGTTGTTTTGGTGATTTGGTGAGTGGTAGTTATCTCTCACGCGGATCCAAGGGAGTATATTGGATTGGTGGCATGTTTGGGTGTTAAAGTTAGAGATTTCATGCATTTTTCTTAGATCTAAGTCTAGATCCATGGTTTTTGAAGATGTTTACTTATGCAAGTTTGTTTAATAAGCATTAGAGACAAAATCCCATGTTTTATAATTGATAGATCTATGCTAAAAACCATGATTTCACATATGTTGGACTTTTGCTCGTTTATTTACGAAATTCCCATTATAGTTGATATTGCTTAAATTGCTTAATAGATCTTGTTTGAATGATTGATTATTTGAATGTATGATTGATTTGATTGTTTCCAAGTTAGCTAGTAGTTGATTTGGAACAAGATGATGAAAGAGGATTCAAAAGCTATGGAAGAAGGCTCTTGAATGGTGAAAGCTGCTTAAGGCATATGTAGCGGATGTTGAAGCTCATATGTATAGATTGGATGACGTTGAGATGGGACTTTGCCATGATTTGATGAGGCAAACCATGTTGTTGAGTTGAGACTTTGCTTTGATGCGATGAAGCGAAGTATGATGTGAGTCTTGGCTTAATCCAAGCAGGGATCATTCCAAGCATGTTGATAACTTGAAGAGTAGTTCAAGTTGGTTGATAATGGATTGTTCAAGAGGTAGCTTGAGCTTGTATGAGGATAGTCGTCAAGAAGGATGGCTAGGAGGCTTGGATCTCGTCGTTGTTGAAGGTTCTAGCATGCTCAAAAGCAAGAGTACATGGGGCGCCCATAACGACTACAGGTAGGTAGTCGGGACACCCAAAAGACTACAGGTAGGTAGTTGAGTACTCTGGGCAAAGTAGATAAGTCCTAGGCACAAGGCAGTGTGCGGAGTTATGGTTAGAACCGGGGTTACCATTAGCCCTTGACAGATGGTCATTCAACTAACGGTGAAATCGAGGCAAGGATAACAGTGATAGCCAGAGTCATGGATGTTTGGTTGTATTATCATTCGGCTTCAAGAGCGGTGTTTTCTGGGTGCTTATCTGATCTTGGTTTAGGCCTTGGGGGTTTGTATTTGGAAAACATCGTCCTTGACTCGAGTGGTATTCGCTTTACCTTAATTGTCTATGTTGTTATGCTTGCTTCTCCTTAGTGTATGTCTGGGGCTATCACTGTAGAAAGAGGTGGAGTGGGATGGTTTGGTTCCTATTCCTTTTATCCTTTATGCTCTTTTGGTATGCTTGATAGTTGATTTACTGCTCACTAAGACTTTGTCTGACTCAAGGTTTTATGTCTCCTCTTATTACCTTGGGCTGTTCATCCATGTTGGGATGGGCAGACTAGGTAGCAGGTGACAGGTGCTGTGCTAGGAGTTCTACGATGAAGATGACGAAGACGAGCAGGAGGCTTTGCATATTAGTTTTCTTACTATATGTACTGGGTATCCGCTGCTGTATTTGGTTGAGTGATATGTAGTGAGGCTTTCATGTATGGATTTGAGTAGATGATTGTATAAAACTACTGTGATGCTTATATGATGATGTTCTGTTCTATGGAGCTTCACTATATTATATTTCTCTATTGTATTTTATCCATGCGCTGTGAGTTGTACGATAGAGATTCTTTTGTTTTGTTTTACCCTGACTATCGTCCATGGCTGCCTGGCACGCCTTTCAGCGCATTATTTCCTTGTTTTGGTGCGGGAGTCATGGGCGGTCGTCACATTTGGTATCAGAGCTTTGGTTAATCGATTTTAGCCAACGCTCGCTGATGTAACTACGTAAGAGAGACGTAATTGTAATTTGATGGATGATTACTATATATAATATAGTAGTTTAGAAGGGTTTGAACTCCTTATGCAGTTGTTTCTTAAGGTGTTCTAATCATTCTTTTTACAGATACTAAGGATGAGTCGAAGTGAGAGACAAGCTGCGAGGGGTAGCCGTGATGCTAGGGAAGCTGTTGATTATGCTCCTATGTTTGAGGCCATGATGACTTCAATCATGAGGAGAATACCAGCTTCAGGATCATCTGTGGATGTGGGAGTTCAAGTCCAAGCTCCGAGACCGGTGGATTTTGCCAAGCTCTGTAAGGATTATACTTCTCTCGGAGGAAAAGCTTTCTTGGGAACGGAGTCGACTATTGAGGTGCAGAGATGGATTGAAGCATGTCGAAGGATTTTTGGTGATCTAGGGATTGAGGATGCAACCAAGAGGAAGCTTGCATCGAGACAGCTTCAGGGGAGAGCTGCGGATTGGTGGAATTCTATCACCATCGATACTCCAGAAGAAGAGATTACTTGGGAGCAATTCCAAGTTAGATTTGAAGCTAAGTTCATCTCTACTTCCCAGAAATCTGTCTTGTTTAAGAGGTTTGTGGAGCTCAAGCAAGGGGGAAGGCCTGTTCTTGAGTATATTTCGGAGTTTGAAGCTTTGTCTAAGTATGCCAGATCATATACTGATTCTCCCTACCAGAAGAATGAAAAGTTTGTGACTGGTCTGGATGCTTATCTTGGGAGGCAGTTAGTGGATCATCTGGACGATCCATTTGAGAAGCTTGTGGAAAAAGCTCTTAGGCATGAGAGTTTGTTTCCTAGGGAAAGTTCTGTTGTTGCTGTAACCAGGGAAGTATCTAAACCACAGCAGAGTGGCAGCAGGAAGAGGAAGCAGCAGCAACAGAAGGGTAAGGATGGCCAGAAGAAGCCGAAGAGCGAAATGACTTGCTATAACTGCCAGCAGAAGGGCCATCTTTACAAAGATTGTAAGAATCCCAAGGTGCCGGGAAAGTGTTACAACTGTGATAGGCTGGGACATATCAAGAAGGACTGTCCAGAACCGAGGAAAGATAGGCAGGTTGTGCAAGCCTATGCTTTGGGGGCTGTTCCATCGTCTTCGAAAGCTCCTACTGCTGAGGAGAAGGGGAAGAGTGTGGTGGTTCAAGGTACTCTTTCTATTTGTGGTGTTCCAGTTAGAGTGTTGTTTGATACTGGAGCGTCGCATTCTTTTGTTTGTGATGAGTTGGTATGCCGGTTAGGTATGAAACCGGATATTGTTGATAGGCCATTGGTTGTGACTAATCCGGTTGGGGGTTCGTCATGTTTGTGTATGATATGCCGTGGTCTAGTTGTGTCGAGTCATGATTGCTCGTTTGTTTGTGATTGCTTTGTTCTGAACTTTGCGGGGTTCGGAATTATTTTGGGCATGGACTGGCTTAGGAAGTATGCGGCTAGGATTGATTGTGAGAGGCTTGAGGTGACAGTCGGAAATGTGGAAGGGCGAAAGGTTGTGATACGATGTAAGCATGAGGAAGGCGTCTTCATGAGCTTCATGTATTCGCTGGTTGTTCCACGGGATGGACTGTCATCAGTGCCTATTGTGAATGAGTTTGAGAATGTCTTTGAGGAAGTCAAAGGGTTGCCGCCGCATAGGGAGATCGAGTTTCGTATCGATCTAGTTGAGGGAGCCAGACCTGTTGTGATGCCTCTTAGGCGGATGGCACCGAGGGAGCAGCAAGAGCTGAAGGTGCAAGTTGATGACCTTTTGCGGAAAGGATTCATTCGGAGAAGTGTGTCCGAATGGGGTGCGCCCGTTGTGTTCGCAACCAAAACGGATGGATCGTTGAGGTTGTGTGTTGATTATCGTGAGCTGAATAAGGTGACTAGGAAGAACAAGTATCCATTGCCGAGAATAGATGACTTGTTTGATCAGCTTCACGAGGCTAAGGTGTTTTCTCAGATGGATTTGGCAACGGGATTTCACCAGTTGAGAGTGGCGAAGGATAGTGTGCCGAAGACTGCTTTTAGGACACCATCCGGGTTTTATGAGTGGCTGGTAATGCCGTTTGGATTGACTAACGCACCAGCATATTTTGTGGATCTTATGAATAGAGTATTCAGAGATCAGTTAGATAAGTTCGTGCTTGTGTTCGTGGATGATATTCTGATTTATTCCAGAACTGAAGAAGAGCACAAGACGCACTTGAGGATTGTTTTGGAAATCTTACGGAAACATCAGCTGAAGGCTAAGTTTTCGAAGTGTCACTTCTGGAAGAATGAAGTGAGGTTCTTAGGTCATGTTATTTCTGGAAATGGAATAGCGGTTGATCCCGCTAAGGTGGCAGCGATCCAGGATTGGGTTAGGCCTAAGAATGCATCTGATGTGAGAAGTTTTCTTGGATTAGCAGGATATTATCGTCGGTTTATCAAAGACTTTTCCAAGATAGCTGCACCGTTGACAGGATTGACGAAGAAGAACCAAGTGTTCAGATGGGATGATAAGTGTGAGCAAGCTTTCGTAATCCTGAAAGAGCGACTGACGAGCGCTCCTGTTTTGACTATTCCAAGTGGGAATGATGAGATGGTGGTTTACACCGATGCATGTGGCACTGGACTAGGAGCGGTGCTAATGCAGAAGCATAAAGTTGTTGCGTATGCTAGTCGACAACTAAAGCCGCATGAAAGGAATTATCCGACTCATGATTTGGAGTTAGCGGCGATTGTGTTTGCTTTGAAGATGTGGAGACACTATCTATTGGGAGTTAGATTCGAGCTGTTTACAGATCATAAGTCATTGAAGTATCTGTTTTCCCAAAAGGATTTGAATCTTCGACAGCAAAGGTGGCTAGAGTTCTTAGCATCGTATGATTTTGGTATAGCCTATACTCCAGGGAAAGGTAACGCAGTGGCTGATGCGTTAAGTCGAAGACATGCAGGATTGGGAGCCATGTTTTCGGAATGGAAGAGTCTTGAGTATTTGGCTGGATTTGATTTCAGGCCTAGATGTGAATTGGAACCTGAGATGTTGGCAAACTTATCGATAAGGCCTACTCTTGTGGAAAGAATTGGCGAGAGGCAAAGGAGAGATGATAAGCTTATCAAGATTATCCGTGATTTGGAATCCGGATTGGATCCAGAAAAGGATAAAGGATTTGAAGTCGATCGAGAGGGTTGGCTTCGAAAGCAAGGGCGACTAGTTGTTCCCGATGTAGATGGATTGAGAGATGAAGTTCTGAGGGAGAGTCATCACTCGAAGTTGACAATTCATCCAGGTGGAAATAAGATGTATCGGGATATGAAGAGAACCTACTACTGGGAAGGTATGAAGAAGGATGTTGGAAATTTTATTTCCAAGTGTATGAATTGCCAGTTGGTGAAAGCTGAGCAGAAGAAGCCCAGTGGATTGCTTCAGCCATTAGAGGTTCCTACATGGAAGTGGGAGCAAGTGTCGATGGACTTTATCGATGGTCTACCTAGGACAAGAGCAGGGAATGAAGGGATTTGGGTCATAGTAGATCGTTTGACCAAGAGTGCAAGGTTCATTCCTGTTCGATCGACTAGGACTGCATCGAAGTTGGCTGAATTATATGTTAAGTGGATAGTTCGTTTCCATGGTGTTCCGAAGAGTATAGTGAGCGATCGAGATCCATTGTTCACTAGTAGATTTTGGAAGAGCTTCCAGGAAGTTTTGGGAACTGAGTTGTGTTTGAGTACAGCTTATCACCCTCAAACAGATGGTCAGACTGAGAGAGTCAACCGAGTTTTGGAAGATCTTCTTAGAGCATGTGTTTTGGACTTCGGAGGATCATGGGAAGATCACCTTCATTTGGTGGAGTTTGCTTATAATAACAGTTATCAGTCGAGTATCGGTATGGCACCATATGAGGCATTATATGGAAGACCGTGTAACTCTCCGACATGTTGGTTGGAAACTGGAGAAAAGCTGATACTTGGGCCAGAGATGATTCGACAGACTTCGGATTGTATAGAGATCATTCGGCAAAGAATGAAGGCAGCCCAGGATCGTCAGAAAAGTTATGCAGATAATCGTCGAAAGGATTTGGAATTCGACGTAGGTGATATGGTTTTTGTGAAGATTTCTCCATTAAAGAATGTTATTAGATTCGGAAAGAAAGGAAAGTTAACTCCGAGATTTGTTGGACCATTCCCGATTATCGAGCGTATTGGAAAGCTCGCTTATAGATTGGAGTTACCGGAAAAGATGGCGGGTGTGCACAGTGTTTTTCATGTATCTTATCTACGGAAGTATATGCACGACCCAACTACGGTGGTTTCTGCTGATAGCTGTGAAGACTTGGAGGTTGATCCAGTTGTTTCGAGACCTCGTAAGCCGCTTCGTATTGTTGAAACCGATACGAAACAGCTTAGGAGGAAGACGATTACGTTGCTCAAGGTACAATGGAGTGATGATGTTAACGACTGTACGTGGGAGGAGGAAGAGAGGATGAAGGCAGCTCATCCCGAACTCTTCGAGGTATGGCCCTAAAGTGTCGTGACATCTCATGAATTTGTAGCTTGTTCTAAGTCTTAGAATTCTGCATGCTAGGTTAGAATTGGTTGCATGGATTGTTGATTGCCATGGATGATAGGCATGCGGAATAATTTTGATTGCTGTTGTTTGCTTGGAATTTCGAGGGCGAAATTCCTAAGGGGGAGAGAATGTAACGACCCGTATTTTACGAGTCGATAAATCGTAGAATTTGCAGGTCGATAGTGTTGTTTGTGTTGCTTCTAGCTTGAGTCGTTTAGAAGTTAACCCGGGTACAAGTGATGAGTCGTGACCGACTCATAGGGGACCGACTCAAGGAGGGGTAGCGGTTTAAAGTGTTGGCCGAGATAAGGATGGACCGACTCAAGAAGTTAGGCGACTCATAGGATGACCGACTCATAGAGGGCCGAGATAAGAAGTGTGGCCGAGTCAACGAGTTACGACTCATAGGGTTTGCCGAGTTAAGGAGTTAACGGGTTAAGGGTGTAGCGACTTAAGGGGTTTAGGCTTAGGTCGTGGGTAATGAGTCGGCAGGGTTTTGAGTCGTAGGGCCTGATGAGTCGTGAGTCGGCATCATAGTTGAGTCGTGAGTGTGTATTGTTGAGTCGTCGTACGACTTAGGACTTGGGGAAAACGCGGCAGTGTCTTAGGTCGGAGGCTTTTAGGTCGTGACCGACTTATGTTGAGTCGGCACTGGTCTTGAGTCGTGAGTCGGTAGGTGTTGAGCCGGTTTGGGTTTGAGTCGTATGACCTTGTGCCTTGGTGTATTGAGTCGTTGGCTTGAGTCGGAAGGCTGTGCAGTTGAGTCGGCTGGGGTAGGTCGTCATGGCAATGAGTCGTGAACGACTCATGGTAAGTAGGCAGTGTTATGTTGAGTCGGTAAGGGCTGATAAGTCGGCAACGACTCATGATGAGTCGTGGACGACTCATAGGGACGACGACTCATGGTTGATCCAGCCTATAAATAGAGGGGTTTGGCTCACTTTTTGGCACCGGTTTTTGAAGCGACGAAGTGCTGCCATTTTGAAGACTCGACTACAACATTTCTTCACCTTCTTTTCTCTATTCCAATCTAGTTCTAACATCCATCCAAGATCGAAGATTTAGATTGAAGATTCAAGTGCCAAAGTTGAAGATCTTCATCCGTTTGAGCTAGATTTCATCGATTGAGACGAGATATTGCCGGATCAAGCCTTGATCTTTGCTGTCCAGATCTGAAGTTGATTGATTTTAGGTTGTTTTGGTGATTTGGTGAGTGGTAGTTATCTCTCACGCGGATCCAAGGGAGTATATTGGATTGGTGGCATGTTTGGGTGTTAAAGTTAGAGATTTCATGCATTTTTCTTAGATCTAAGTCTAGATCCATGGTTTTTGAAGATGTTTACTTATGCAAGTTTGTTTAATAAGCATTAGAGACAAAATCCCATGTTTTATAATTGATAGATCTATGCTAAAAACCATGATTTCACATATGTTGGACTTTTGCTCGTTTATTTACGAAATTCCCATTATAGTTGATATTGCTTAAATTGCTTAATAGATCTTGTTTGAATGATTGATTATTTGAATGTATGATTGATTTGATTGTTTCCAAGTTAGCTAGTAGTTGATTTGGAACAAGATGATGAAAGAGGATTCAAAAGCTATGGAAGAAGGCTCTTGAATGGTGAAAGCTGCTTAAGGCATATGTAGCGGATGTTGAAGCTCATATGTATAGATTGGATGACGTTGAGATGGGACTTTGCCATGATTTGATGAGGCAAACCATGTTGTTGAGTTGAGACTTTGCTTTGATGCGATGAAGCGAAGTATGATGTGAGTCTTGGCTTAATCCAAGCAGGGATCATTCCAAGCATGTTGATAACTTGAAGAGTAGTTCAAGTTGGTTGATAATGGATTGTTCAAGAGGTAGCTTGAGCTTGTATGAGGATAGTCGTCAAGAAGGATGGCTAGGAGGCTTGGATCTCGTCGTTGTTGAAGGTTCTAGCATGCTCAAAAGCAAGAGTACATGGGGCGCCCATAACGACTACAGGTAGGTAGTCGGGACACCCAAAAGACTACAGGTAGGTAGTTGAGTACTCTGGGCAAAGTAGATAAGTCCTAGGCACAAGGCAGTGTGCGGAGTTATGGTTAGAACCGGGGTTACCATTAGCCCTTGACAGATGGTCATTCAACTAACGGTGAAATCGAGGCAAGGATAACAGTGATAGCCAGAGTCATGGATGTTTGGTTGTATTATCATTCGGCTTCAAGAGCGGTGTTTTCTGGGTGCTTATCTGATCTTGGTTTAGGCCTTGGGGGTTTGTATTTGGAAAACATCGTCCTTGACTCGAGTGGTATTCGCTTTACCTTAATTGTCTATGTTGTTATGCTTGCTTCTCCTTAGTGTATGTCTGGGGCTATCACTGTAGAAAGAGGTGGAGTGGGATGGTTTGGTTCCTATTCCTTTTATCCTTTATGCTCTTTTGGTATGCTTGATAGTTGATTTACTGCTCACTAAGACTTTGTCTGACTCAAGGTTTTATGTCTCCTCTTATTACCTTGGGCTGTTCATCCATGTTGGGATGGGCAGACTAGGTAGCAGGTGACAGGTGCTGTGCTAGGAGTTCTACGATGAAGATGACGAAGACGAGCAGGAGGCTTTGCATATTAGTTTTCTTACTATATGTACTGGGTATCCGCTGCTGTATTTGGTTGAGTGATATGTAGTGAGGCTTTCATGTATGGATTTGAGTAGATGATTGTATAAAACTACTGTGATGCTTATATGATGATGTTCTGTTCTATGGAGCTTCACTATATTATATTTCTCTATTGTATTTTATCCATGCGCTGTGAGTTGTACGATAGAGATTCTTTTGTTTTGTTTTACCCTGACTATCGTCCATGGCTGCCTGGCACGCCTTTCAGCGCATTATTTCCTTGTTTTGGTGCGGGAGTCATGGGCGGTCGTCACAGGTTCTATTCCTGTTTTTTAAAATATCCTTATTATAAAATCATCTCATCAACACTATGCCTTGATAATCTCATTTAACCGCCCAAAATTTATTTTCAATATTTGTTTCATTTTTTTCCTATAATTATCAATTTATAATTCTTCCACACCCTTTATAAATATTGTTTATAAATTCATAACTCATTCTAGGTTTATCTGTTTAACAACAGATCCATATTTCAAAAGTCCATTTATAATTCAGTTTCTGTATAAAATTCCGTTTGGAAATCTATTCCTCAATAAATCCAATTAATATTCCAAATCCACTCGAAAAATCGATTTCAAATTCCAAAACATATTTAATGGATATCATTAAATTTATTGTTTAAAAGTAACTTTGTATAAATTACTTTCAAACTATTTGAAAGTTTTAATAAAATAGTTAAACACATTTCCAAAAATCAAATCTTTTAGTTAATTCAAATCCATTTCGTATAAAATACTCTAATTCCATATAAATGTCTTAAATTTCAAAATTTCCCTTTTTAAATCCAAAAATATTATTTATGGTATTTAAAAATTTAAGGCCCGTGCACTGTAGCATCCAATAAATCAAACATATCATAATATATAACAGGATATTCACACACATCATATATCGTTATATGAAACAATCAGTATATTTTGAGAAATCCAGTTGGATCCTTCCAACCTATTTTCATGCATCCACAAATGTTATATAACATAAAATAACAATCTCGCTTCGAGGTGGGACATCGCGGTAATATAGGGTCCTCCACTATTATGTGGGGTGCATAGTGTCTCATCCACTTCAATCGATGGGAATATACCCTACTACTAATATATACTACTATATGTATGATAATATTCAACTGATAATAATTAATAAATTCATCCAATTAACCAATAAATAATTTAAAATTATAGCCAGCAATAAAAAATAAGTGAGATTTACTCATCTTGATTTTTAATTTTCCGATCGTTCAAATTTTGAATTAAATCGAACGACGTTCAATTAATCTAAAAGTTCTAGCTAACAACAATCGATTCTAGATTGTATATATCGTAGCTACTAATCCAACGTGATTGATTCCGTGATTTTTGTACCTCATATGGACAAGTTATTAATTTTTTTTACTCATCTCATTTTAAATTCTTAATCAAATAAACTAATTATAATTAAACTTAATTAGCAAACTAATTTACAAATTAACCTTACCCTACCTCATATGCGAAAACTCATCAGGCGGAAACCAGGTCGACTACTTCTCCTTCATCTAAGTCGCGTTCGTTGTCGCTCTATATCCCTCGATGCCGCACCTATTATCCTCTGACTGGACCTCACCAAACGCATGCCGCTGTAATTCAGCCTTCGGCATACCTCCTGCTATCGGTCCCATCGCCAAACGTGCCTCCGTCGTCATGAAATCTACCCAATAACCTAGCTCCAGAATGAATCAATCCAGCTCCTAACCCTAGTTCGTTAAACGCAACTCCCCTTTGCGTATCTATCCTGGCACACTATAGGAAATACGACCCCTCCCACAGTGCCACGCTGCTTAGCCCAACGTCGCTCCCCCTCGCGAGTCCACCAGAGCCCACGCGTGCTCGCCCTCGCTTCTCAGGCGATTCACCATTTACTCGCGTTCTATATATTTTCTTCAAACTGTTTCGTGAGATAAGAAGAAAGCAAAGTCGTAATTTAAACTCTGACGAAACTGTTCCGAATGTTATACTCTTACTACGAACGCATTGGAACTGGTCTCGAGGCCTAATTCGATTGTATGGAGAAGATAGCTTTTTGAATACAATTATTATATTAAATTTTCAATATTAATTTCAACGCATTTCTATCGCTTACGACCAAGTGGTAATTCTAAACACTACGAAATTTGAATTTTGATAATAATAAACCATTACGAATCCAATGGAACAGTTTCGTTGAATTTCGAGACTGTATCTCGACTCGCTATTTTAATGGGTCGCTTAAATCAACGATTTCAAAATTTACGAAATCACTTAAAATTTCAGTTTTAAAAACTTTCTAACTCAATTATAATTCAAATATAATTTATTTTAACATTAGAAATTATTCGATTCATATTCAACTCAAATTTTAGTTATTTACCATTTCCGTATACGGTAAATCGTTGTATTTGAAATTTAAATTCATCCTAAAAGTTCAATCGAAATCTTTATATTCAAAATCAAATTATATTCCAAATCCCATATTTAAAACCATTTAAATATTCAAAATCAAACGATGGAAAACCCGGGTCATTTCAACTTGTCTCAACGGTATAAGTATATTTACAAAATTTAAGGAAGATTTCCTCTTTTCCAAATTTATTTTTAAGTGGGACAAAACAAATATCATTTAAAACATTACTTATTATAAACCAAATCACTTATCTTTCGGTGCTAAGTATGAAAAGAATGTTTCCATACCACCATAATTAAGAAAGATTAATTGCCAGAACAAATTTTATTCCTTCATAAAATTCCCTTTCTATAAGCCTATTTCATATTTAGAAATACTTTTATAAATCTCTAACATTATTTATAAAATTCCTTTCACAAATTTCTAGATTGGCTTATAACATCTCTTTCTATTTATAAAACACTTTTATAAATCTTTCTTTATAATTTTTTTAAAAATCATTTATGAAGTATAATTTAATAAATATCATTTTAAAATATTCTTTAAATAATCATTTTGTAAAGTAAAATCACTTTTATAAACATATTATTATTTATAAATTCCTTTATTTAATTAATTGATTTCCTTTAAAGATCGTAATTGAATAATCAATTAACTTTAAACCTCATTAATAAATAATTGACTAACTTACTTTAATAAACACTTAACAACAAATTGCTATAAAATTGAAGTAAATTTAAATCCATAACTTTAGAAATTCGAAAAGAGGCATAGCGAACACAATTGTACTAAATCAAGTTACCATTTTATTCGGTTTGACAGTCTCATAACCGGTGTTTACATAAGCAAGCGTATATGTAAATAAAAAACCATAATTAACCATCAATAGTTAAAGCATCATTTTTTCAATATTAATAAATCTATATATTGACCTATGTGTAAATGTCCAAATTAATACAATAGCAGAACAAGGATTTATTCTGCTTAATAGATGTTATTCGATAATCTATTCCATTTTGTTATAGCAGAATAGTGATTTATTCTGCTAAGCAGATGTCCAAAACAATCTATTCAATTAAGTTACAGCTGCTTAATGGCACAGACAAAGAGAATACCTTATATTTAAACTATCCTTTGAAACAGAAGACTGCCTTTTAAACAAACTAATCCATGGAAAAAAATTAGTCAAAGATTAAAACTTTATTTAATTAATTTAAAATAAGTTTATACCTTTATTAAATAATAATTAAGTCTCAATTAAATCTTAGTAAATAATTAATCCTATGTTTGCGCCAAAATTGGTCGCAAACACCCAATAGTCGTGAAAGCACCCGTTTATCAACACAAATCAACAACAATCAATATAGAATTTAGATCTAAGCAACAACAATCACAATAACTTGCAGATAACAATCACAAACACAAGATTTATAGTGGTTCGGCGATCTTGCCTACGTCCACTTTGAAGGTTTCTCTCTTTATTGCTTTGCTTGATGATATTAATCGATTACAGTAGATGATAACTTTGAAATCTGAATACAACAGCGATAATGAAGTATGGAATTCAATCCGACAGAGTCTGGACGTTCAATGGTGGAAGCTCCCAAAAGATTCCCCTTTTCTGAAGGCTTCAGGGTGCTATTTATAGGCGTAGGAGACCCAGATCTTGCTCAAACTTCGGGAGACTTCTTCTGGCACGTGAGTGGGCCCACGCGACCGACCCCACCAAGTTTCGACTCGATCTGACATCGATTCGAAGTGATTTCGAACCCATTAGGAAATGGTCCAATCGAGCTGAAACTTGGCAGGAACAATCTTTACCTTGTATGGAAACTACTGTGAAAATTTTGTTGCATTTGGATCAGTGGTTTAGGAGATATGATCGATTCAAGTTGTGGTTTTTCGTGAGGGCTGTTGCGTTCGAACCCATCATTTCGAATCCATCCCCTTCGACTCGATGGGTCACGTGGATCTCTGGTGACGTGGCACGCACTCCTCGCATCGATCCTGTTTTATCTCCGAGTTGACCGCTTCGCACCCATGTTCTTCGCCTCGATTGTATCAGTGGCCGTTGCATAGTTTGAATCAATCAACTACGTAAGTCTCGTGTTGACCTGCATCTGCCTAGTTCGAATCGAGGAGAGGGGGCCTCCTTCGCATCGATGGTAAGTTCGCCTCGATACATGTGATGGATACGAACTGAAGCCCCGTGATGGGTTCGAACGATCATCGATTCGAACTAGGCACTGGCGCGATCGATACGAAGTTCATGGATACGAAGACGTGACCCATTGATGGATACGAAACAGTGTTCTAGTCATGGATACGAACGTGCTGATGGATTCGAATGCAATCGATTCGAAGTACATGATGGCTGCTGGACTCGAGGCACGGCTATGTCTCGTGGGTTCGAACTACTGCTAGGATGATGGGTTCGAACTTCATGGATTCGAAGGAAGGATACTGGGTGGGTTCGAACTTCATGGGTTCGAAGCAAGGACACCGGATGGGTTCGGAGTAGATGGTTTCGAAGCAGTGGGTTCGAACATAACCTCTGGCCATCGATTCGAACCATGGGTACCCTATGGGTTCGAACCGAACAAGGGGCTATCTTTCTCAAATTGAAACCATCATATCTTGAGCATACGAACTCGGATTGACTTGAAACTTGAAACGCTGGCTTCTACAGCTTTGCTTGTCATGTCTTATCAGTTGTGGCCTGATCCGGGCTCGGACAAAATTCATCGATATCCATAGCGAAGTGAAGTACAACCACTCTCTGAGATGAACTGTTTTTTGTTTTCGAACAATCTTTTGGTATCATGGCTTTGCCAAAAAGTGGGATAACATCCTACCTTATTAAAATTAATTAATAATTAAACCTTACTTAAATAATAATTAATTAAAAAATTAACCTTTACTTGATTAATAAAAAATTAAACTTTTCTTAGTTAACTAATTATAATTATCTTGATTAATACTTAAGTACTAATTAATTTTATTAATTACTAATTATCTTTGCTTAATTAATTAATTAAATAATCATTAAAAATCATACTTAATTAATGAGTAATGATTACCTTTTAATACTTATAATATATTTTGAAAATACTCTTCAAAAATATCTAAGATGAAAGCACTATTAGGTTTAGAAAAGGTGTCTGATTTCGTGAAATGCATCCATAATGACTCTCGCTATGGATACCATAACTCCAAACTATTTTACATATGTAATATTCTTCAAGACCCTAACTTTTGTATAACCTACTTAAAACTTGTATAAAGGTTTGGAAACTAAAAATAAAGTTTAAAACTTGTAAACTTTTTTAGAGGCACACAAGTAAAACAAGATCTAAACATGGAATCTCAAAGTCGATACAGCCACAAATCAAGTGCTACTTTTTTTTAGCTTACTATACTTATGCATAAGATCATACATCCAAACACATGGCATAAGTGACATAAATAAGCAAACAAATCATACTTACAACTAAACTAAACTTTTGACATAATTTCTAAGTCCAAACAACCTTAACGAAAAAACACAAATATGTAGGACTATACTATTTTAAATCTACTAACCATTACATACTTTTATAAATTTAAAGGTTCGCAACTTTAGAATAATAAGTGAGCTTTACTCACCAAAACTCACAAAATCAAATAAAACTTCTACCATGCCTAAAATCGACTTAGATGTTAAACTCTTTTAAGTAAATATTGAATTTTTGGGTAGGTAAGTGAACTTTTTGGCTCGGGTTAGAGAAGTGTGGGCTCGGCCTTAAGGTGTATGGGGGTGTTTAAGCTTTGGTTTTGAAGGAGGAGATGGTATAGTGTAGAAAAGAGTGTTTTAAAGGGGGTTTTAAAATGTTTTAATGGAGAAAAAGAAGAATTTTTATTTTGGAAACTATTAGGAAGCCATCAAAGATTTTCTGTAACTTGGAAAAGTAAGATGAAGTATTTGAAAATAAGGATTGAAATGAAAATGGGAGGGAAAAAATAGAAATCGTATTTATATAAAATGGATTAAACAAATTACTAAATTGCCCTTAAAGTACGAACCCTCCATCCACTTAATGACACATCACCACATTCCTCCTCCTCCTACCTTATAGCTCATGCCACCTCACCCTCCTCTCTCTAGTCCATCATCACATCACTCTCTTAATCCATCAAAGTACCGATCCATGGAAAATCATATTGGATAATAGAATGATCCTTATGTATAAGTGTGATAAAACACTTACAACTTCCTCTTTTATTTTTTACTTTATTTTTTAGTTTTAGAAAAACATCACATCGTCTTTATATTTGCTTAAGTAAATATATATTTACTATATTATATTAATATTAACCATACTTATGTTATTATTATATGTATGTGTATATGTTTGCTTAAATGTACCTAACATTTTCAATAATTTTTAGATGATGAAAAGTCCAAATTTGAAAAAGTCACATTTTTTTATAAACTCATTATTTTTGTAAAAAAATTTATAAATGAATTTGTTATCATTAGTTATAAATAAAAAGAGGGTTATTTAAATATTAAACCCATTAATCGGAGATTCAAAATAAATTAAATACTTACAAATCAAAGTGATAAAATTTCGGATCGTTACATTCTCCCCCTTAAAAGAATTTCAATCCTAAAATTTCACCACATGAACATTCATTATTAATCATTAGTCGATATGACATTCATAGATCATCCATTTGCAAAATCTGATTTTATCTCTACTCGAATACACACCTTCATTTTTAAACATGTATCGCTTGCTCGGTTCTCTAGTGTGGACTCATCAGGCTTCTTGATTAGAATCCTCCATTCTACTTACATAGCTATATACTACGATATAAAACTTTTTTCCATATCAAGAACCCTTACCAAGTGTTGTCCATCAAGATCGAGTGATAAATCCTTATTCAGAATGGTATGTAACATCTCAAAGTCATGTACTCGAATCTTGGATCAAAAACTATGTGAAAAGGAGAAATGGTACATGTTTAGCTTATATACTTATCCTTATTGGTTCTCACTAATACCAATTCTTTTTTGTTAAAATTATTTATGAAAACATTTCATAAAAACTGCTTAAATTTAACTTGTATAGTACCCAACTGCATCCTGAGAGTATATACAACTATTTGGTTCAAACTTTTATAGTTTGAATTTATTTCCCTTAAGTACTAAAGATCAAATATTCGATTTTAACTTAAAACCCTTTTTGTAATGATACAATGTATTTGAACCGAAAACATACATATAGCCTGCGTAGCCCTAAAATGATACTAAGGAATTGGTTACTAGCGAACAATATCATACATTCTCTCACCTAGAAGGTAATACGTAAGGGAAGTGCTTACCATTTGAACACATCTCTTTTTCATTTTTAATTATTTTCGAGTCACTCGAACTAGTTAATACTAAAAACACTTCATTTATTTCAAAATTCGCTTTTTGAATCAATACTATATGAATTTCCATACAAATTTAGAATAAAATATCAATAGCTAACTTTGGGTCTGTTCGGATTTGAACTCATTTCAATCATACAACGATAAAGAGAATAATTTACTAAGTGCAGTATACTGTTCACCTATGTAAACATTCGATCATCACTTAGAAAATTAATCAGATCATTACAAAACAAATTGAGGCTCATTTCCCAAACCAAACCAAACCAAAGAAAATATGCCTTACTTTAAAATTTTCTTTTCAAAATATTTATACTTATAAAAACTTCCAAGTAAAACCATTACTACTTTTTCTCAAAAATCTTTTGAAAATTTTTCAAAGACCATGGGATTTGAATCCTCAAAAATCCTTTGTTTGTAAAGCACATTTTTATAAATCTAAATTTCAAAAAATCATTTTCCATAAAACCATTTCTTAAATATTCTGATATGCTTTAGCTTTCCTTTTATAACATCTTTAATAAAATCTATTTTTAACCCAACATTAATCTCAATGCCTTATAGTCAAATTATGAAAATTAATTCACAAGGTATTCATTTAAATATTATACAATTTCTATTTGCCAAACCCATGCATTAAAAAGAAAAGTTACAGACAAATCAACAAACGATAGCCAATGCCTAAAACTAAACGAACATAACAAATCAAACCTTAAATGATAATAATTGGATATTATCATTTTTTAATGAACAAATACGTCAAAAATAACTATATCAATTTTTTCGAAAGCATTCTTTTATACATAAAATATACTCCTAGGTAAAAATATTTCATTTACCAATTTAAAACAATACTATGTTACATGGCCTTGTTCATGTGATTAAAAATCCCCATCAATAACGTTTGCAACTTATATTGATCAGAATTCGTAAACCACTCAACGGATCAATTAACACAATATAAAACCTTTTTATAACACCAACAAATATGCACTCTCATATATATGCTCAAACTCATTCTATGGTGTTACTAACCCTATCTCTAATGAGCTTACCACACCAGTGCAAAGGTTCTCTCTTAACCTTCAGCTCTGATGCCAACTGTAAAGACCCGCCTTTTTTATCCTCAGAAGTCTCACTAATAAATTGTGATGATCCGTCTATCTTACTTCCAAAGATGACACTTAATATGCTCACGGTATTCATGTATCCATCATCTAAGAGTTCGAAAGACAAACCATTGGGGTAAAAATAAAAGGAAAGACAAGAAGAAAGGAATCAAGAAATCTAATAACGTAAGGCGATCACATATATTATTCAACATACAATAGTACATTACATCATTCCCAAATGAACGTCAGAGTTACACAAATACAACTTCAGCTAGGGACGGTTATAAGTGCCTATCTCCATAAATGCTGACACAAAATACTTACACAAAAAAGCGAAAAATAAGAAGCTAACTAGATATTGACAAAGCCACCTGCACCATTCTCCTCCAAAATGCATCCATGCAAACGTGGACTGCTTGGCTACTCATGCAAATTTGAGTACTCAAGAGTTTTAGACAGAGAAAATAAAACTATGGATCATACATAGTGTGAGTAAACTCTAAGCAACTGAATTATCAAGCTTATAAAAGTCTTTTAAAACAAAGATATCCCGTAAGATCACGCCGCACATAAACATGAATGGGTTTCTACTTAACGATAACCAAAACATCTTTATAGAAACTCCAGTGATACTACGATAATGCCTGGGGTTTAAAGTAAATAATGAATCATAGTCAAAATTGTTAAATTAAATAAATTCAAGCATAACAGTTATACAACTAAGTCCGAAAAGGCACTTATTAGAAAATGGATTTCATACAATGATAAGGCTACTAAGGTACCATCTGCCACAGTACACTCTAGATAAAATGTACCGAGGGCCTCACATGGACCGCCTACCAATCAGGACTAACCTACTCCTTACTGGATAGTATTGAATATACTACCACCTTGGTTGTCATCAACAACCGTACCCAGGTCACTAGCATACATAATCTAAGAATATCGATCTAGATTGGATGATGACTATTCCCTAAGGGTTGTGACCCACATGGCCCTGAAGCGTATCCCTTTCTTTATTCATCCTCGGTTATAAGGCTTGAGGCTATGCTTTACCTTTTTTTAGCAATCCCACTTGGAACGCTAACACTATCCTCTAGGCGACAATGCAATGCTAGATTCATCTATATAAGTTGTTCATGATATGAACAAATCGAAGACGCTGCTTTTACTACTTTCATTTTGGAATCCCCTTAGGATTAGTAGAAGTATCCCTCACAATTTAAAGAGCTTCATCTTCAATTCCATTATCTTTTAGATGTTTCCACCTCGAATGCTTATGTTGGTTTGAAGTGGTTTTCAAATAACTTACTCTATCTGATCTTGGTCTTTTTGAACCAAAATTCGACAATTTTAAAAGAGTCAAATTATCGATAGTGGGACACTCTATCGGAGATGAGTTTAGATTTTTCATATGAAAATAAGACATCCTATACTTATCTCCACTTTTTGATTTCAAATAGTACTATTCCTTGGTTAACAATGAAATTGGACAAGTTTGAAAACTAACCTTGGCTCGATGTACGTTCTTACTTCTTGGGAAAGAAATGAGTTTCCATACCCCGGGATTTGGTGTTAGTTATACAATAAAATATCATTCGTATACTTGATTTATCATGACTCGTTTATCAAAAATAACTCCTTTATATTTATCACATTTCTGACATTTCGGTTTCTCTATCGCTCGCCTGGAAACAAGTTCTATATCTCACATATAGAGGAAAGATTTACTCACCAACTTTTAGTGCTAAATACAAAATGACTTACTTTCAATAAAATGCATCAACATTTTAGTATAACTTATTTATATTTCTTTGGCTACTGAATAACATAGATAAAAAGAATCCCTTGTTTAGACACATTTTCTTATAAAAAAAGCTGCCTTCCAATGACATTGATTCTTGTAAAAAGGGTCTAAAAATAAAACCTTTATTTGATAGTGATTAACTCTTAACTTAATTAATTTTGAATTAAACCTTAACTTATACCAACTTAGATCTTAATTTATTAACTAATTATTACCTGGCTAGTACTTAAATAATAATTAAACCTTAATTAAATAATAATCAATAATTAATTAAAACTCCCTTAATTTACTAATTAAAATTATTTTACTTAATTATACTTAAGTAATAAGAACTTTCACTTAATTACTAATTAAGTACTAATTATCTTTACTTATTTAATTAATTAAATAATCACTAAAACTCATATTTAATTAATAAGTAATAATTATATTTTTATACTTAAAAAATATTTTCAAAAATATTTACGATGGAAACTCTTTTAGTTTAGAAGAAGTGTTCAATTTCAAGAACATCATCCATAACTACTATCACTATGAACACCATAAATTCAAACTAGTTTGCATATCCAACACCCTCCAAGGCCTTAATCTTTTATTTTAACTTACTTAAAGACTTATACAAGAGTTTTGAAAACAAAAAGCAAAGTTTATACTTGAAAACTTTTATAGAAAAAAATTTAAGCACTACAACAAACTGGACATTTAACAGCGTTTAGAAAAGGCTCAAAAGGCTTTAACGGCGTTTATAACTACGCTGTGTAATGACATGCATTATAGGTTAGGAACATACGATGGCAATAGAGCACACGCTATAAAAAGTTCTCTTTTAATAACGTTTTCTGAATGGGATTAATATAATTTATAGCATTTATGCTAATGAGATAAAAACTTTTCTTAGCGTTCAAATTATGTCGTCTAACATGTTTAACTATTCTCATATAAGATAACTTTCTTACAACGGTTTAAAAACACTGTTAAATGATACCACAGTGTTTTTAAATAATGTTGAAAGTTTACACAACATTTTGAAAACGTGGTCGGTTGGGTTTCTGTGTTCCCCTTTTACTAGTTCCATTTCTATACATATTGGGTCTAAATTTATAATCTAACTCAATTAAAATAAATATATACATTTCATAATCAATATGTTATATTAATCACATGTTTCGTAATCAACATGTTAGATTAATCACACGTTTCATAATCAACATGTTGTATTAATCACACATCTTATAATCAACATGTAACCTTACATACTCAAAATATGCAATATTCTTACAATGTAGAACTAGGAGGAGCTAGTGACCAAAAGCAGTAAGGCATACAAGCATACAAACCAAAATATAGTTCTAGCATCAGTAATAACTTCAAATCCATAACTTGTTGTAGCACTTTTTGTATCAAAGATACCTATCTGTTGAATATGCGATTATATGATTTTGTTTTATGATAATAAACATATATATATATATATATATACATATATTCATTTAAATGTATTTGTTAATGGACTATTTTATTTTTCATAGATTAAATAAATATTTGCTGAATAAAATAAATAACACAGAATTTGAATTCAAACAGAATTTTATTCAAACAAATATTTATTACAATTTATGAATAGTACAAATTTCAAACTCTCACTATATACAATTTCAATTACAATACAAATTTGATTAAATTACAATTCACATTTACTTGCACTTCACTACATATCACTCATTCACTCAACTCGTACTGATCTTCAACTTCATTCCAATGTGAATCCAGCATCTGAGTAATCTGCAAAAATATACATTGACGCGGTAAAATTGAAAATAAAATATTTTTGCAGTATAAAATAAAATGTGAATTTTGAAAATAATATTTGCCTCAGTTATTTGGGTTGTTCGTCATCATTTAATTTTGAATTCATCATTCACGAACAGCTTATGACATATATAGTGTATCACTGTATATGTAACAAAACGGATTTTCGTTCTTCGAAAATTCGACATCGACACTCACTTTATCGACTGCCGAGAAATCAAAGGCCGAAAACCGAGATGTTATGGGTTTTAAAAAGAAAAGAAACAGAAGGAAGAGAAGAAGAGAGAAAAAGGTAGAAGATAGAGGGAAAAGAAGATAGACAATTTTTAGAAAACAGAGAATTTGAAAAATAGGAGATAGAAGAATTTTAAAATAGAAGAAAAAGAGAATAGAGGAAAAAGGAAAAAAACAGAAGAAAATAGGACGGGACAGAAAACAACAGAACAACAACAGAATCTCACAATTCGCAGCGGAACAACATATAATAATAAATGAATAATCTTTAAACAAAGAACTATATCAGTTATTACATTACATCACATTTTATTACATCATATCATCAGAGTGTACAACATCATACAACAACAACCAGTGCAGCGGAAAAAGAAATACTATATAAACTAGTAATACGCCATGCCATCCAGCTTGCCTCCAGCAACTCCAGAATATCCAGAATATCCTGATAAACCTAACTCTTAACTGCCCGTGTGGAAATTGGTGGGCACCCAGAGTTTAGGAAGGAAAACAATAAACTCCAAGTCAGTCATGTGACTGGTGTGAGAACTCAAAACAGTTTATTTATCTTTAAAATCAAAATAGAGGAATATTTTTAATTCAATTCGCAATGCTTTTAAAAATGAGACTACCATAAGGCCTCCTGCCACACACACAATGCAAACGCAGACTTGGAGAAGATTTCTCCTTATGATAGTCAAAGATGCTTGATACGCATTAAAATCAAATCAATTTTGATATTATTATTAGTGCATAGTGTAGAAGAAATTCATTTTGAAAGTAGAATATAAATCTTAGCCAGCATAGGTACCATTATATTATGCCTACTATAGCTACCTCCTGAGGAAGCAGGTTCTACAACTAAAACCGTACAAGTCACGTATTGTTTCTTTGGATTTCCAACAAATGGTCAGGCCAAGGAACTTCCCATTGCCACTGAGAATGCCTCTGGAAAGACATCCCCGAGAACCAAACCGGAACTCTGCCAACACAAGGCCGGGTTACCCCTAACTGGGTAACAACTGACACGAGCACGCCATTCCCCGGTCCTTTAGGACCTTTTCAACCGAGCGCTCGATATCCAACATCACACCATAATAAATAAAGTGTTTTCAACATGAGTAAGTATCTGGGCTCCATACCATGATACCACCCCTTTCCAGAAGGAAATGCACATACCCTAAGGGGAGCTACAGCAACCCCTAATAACCTTGCCGCATCTTTCCTGTTTTGACCATTTCCGGGATGTGAGGCTCGACGAAGTCACGTCCACAAAAACATACTTTATACAAAAGCCATGCTTTGGGTCAATAAATGATCAACACAATGATCACTAAGATAGACGATCAAATAAATGATCCTATCACAATAATCAACACAATGATCATTTCAGCATCACTCAGCATGTCACATTACCAAAATGGGATATATCGCTGATAACTTCAACTATATAACCTTTGAGCTCGTACGTCTCAAAGAAGGGTGTTAAGCAAAGAATAAATTCTCCGCCACCAACAGAAATATATTTGAAAGAAATCGGCTTTATATCTCAACTTGTAATGTCAGGCATACAATCCATACAAGTCTGTTCCGGGATCGAACAGAACCGAAGGCACTTACAAAGATGTCCTTGTAATCCGGATATTCACAATCCTGATCGGATTCACCATCACATATGGAGAACTCAATACCGGAGCAACTCGGTGCAGAGTCAATCGATAGTTCATCCTATCACTCTTGCAAATACCGGTCTTCAACACCGATCTTCAAATGCGATTCACAACGACGTATCACATATTCGGAGTGGGTTATACGACCCCATGGTCCTTTCCCGGTTAACCCGAATAGTGAGCGCTTATTCAAAAATAAGTATGCATTCAAATTCAATCAATCCACATCAAATACCCATTCAAAGGGAAATACTGATAGTCGGTTATTGAACTATCACTGGATATGCACACATCACCAGATTCCAAATAATTTTCCAAATTATTTATTTTCCAAAATATCTTTACAAGATATATAATTTCACACTTCAAAAATAAATCAATATTTATTTTTAACCAATTTCACTTTTCACATATAAATTCCATAATGAATTTATATTTCAAAAATATCCATGAATAACCGATTTCAACTATCCATCCTCAATTTATCTTCAAAAAGATAAATTCTAATTATTCATTTCATATTGGAAAACATTTCCATACTTATTTATTCATAAGTAATTCACAAATCTTTTTATTTTCAACACTTAGAAAATATTCAATATACTTAAATCGAATTAAGTATATATCTCATTCTTTAAGGAAATCATTCACTTAAACATATTTACTTGGGCCAAAACGAATGTTGCGTAAAACATCGTTACGACAACCCAAAATCACTAGTATAGGGATTCGAAATTAAAATAGATATATAAATCCCAATACTATTCAAAAATGTTTCCTTTCGGAAATCATTTACTATAACAACAGTGTTATAGTCTACCATTTCCTTTTATTTCTCGAAAACGTCTATTTCAACAATAAATGTTGAAATCTATGGTTTCGAATCTCAACACCTTTTAAAACATCATTAGATTGTTTTAATTCTATTTAAAACATCAAATCTAAAATATTTCCTTTAACGTGTTATTCACTATTCAAAAATGTGAATATACTACGTTAACAATTTCATCCTTTTATTCATTTTAATTCAAAGGATTATTCACTATTTAAAAATGTGAATATAACTCCATTTATAAGTTATAACAATTAACTTATCAAAATAAGTCGTTTGCGAATTTATAAAACAACGTTTATAAATTCTATTTCTATTTATATATAAAAACTTCCTTTTACAAATTCCTTTATTAACCTATTCCAGTTTATAACTCAATTATAAACTACAAGTTCATATTATAAGTTAATTACTTATAAAACGATTATTTTACAAAATCGTTCTTTTAAAGACTTTTCAATTTATAAACCTTATAACTTATAAGATTTATTTATTTAATCAATCTATTCTTCAAATAATTTCACCAAATTTATAAATCTTACTATTTATAAATTTCATTTATAACTTCACAGTTTATAATTCTATAAATTTCATTCTATTATGAAATTCATTTTCACTTAATTCAAACACTTATAAAAACTCGTTTTATAATGTCCATAATTCAATTTATAAATATCCATTTATAAATCTCTTAATATAAATCAATTTATATTATTCTTTAAAACGTCTTTAAATTCCTTTATAATTTCACCATTTTGATTTATAAAATAATCAAATTTTATAAACCCCATATTTAAACTTTTTATAACAAGTTCAAAAATCCAATTTAACTATTTTATAAAATCATTGATCCGTATTTCTCAAAAAATCAATTTTTTTAACCGTATTTCTAAAAATCAGCTTTTTAACTATATTTCACAAAACCCATAATTTTATAACTTATAAAATTATAACTTTTATTTATTTAAAATGGATCAATTCCAGAAATAAAGTATATTTTCAAAATCACTTTTAAAATCATTTAAAAATCCCAAATCTGGGTCCAATGATGCTACACACCAAATAGTCAATCACGACTAATAACGATATCATATATCGATATGATAATCCATCAAATATCAAAATATCTGAAATTAAATAAATACTGTTGAGGAATCCAGTTGGATCCCTCCAACCTGTTTTCCTGCATCCAAAAACATTAGCACAATACCAATTTCGCTCCAGTACGAAATTATCGCGGTACATGTTCTTAATAAATATTATCCGCTTACTAACGGCGTAATAGGGTCTCATCCGCTAAACAAAAAATGCGGGAAATCAACAACTGCAATATATACATATGCCAATATATATATATTGATATTATATATAATACCAATTTCACTGTTTATGAAATATTCGCGGTATATGTTTTTATTAAATAACATCCGCTTACTAACGGCGCATAATGTCTATTTTAACAATCAATAATTTACAGTCATCATTCAAACATGCATTCAAATATTTTAAATCTAACTATTTAAAATAAAATCGAAATCTATTCGATTGAGTGAGAAGTTCTCACCTTGGTTTTAAATTCCGTTTTAGCTTTTATTTCGAATAAAATTAAACGCGCGTTTAATTTTACCCGAAATTCTCACTAACTCCAAACGACTCCAAACCAACTCCATCGCGTAGTGCTCGTCCATACGATTCCAACGCAACTGGGTTTGCATTTTTTCGACCTCGTATGAAAAAGTTATGCATTTTTGAAGTTACACGTATTTATATAACATAATTTTCAACATAACTTTAAATTTTTAAACTCCAACTCATCTCAGCCCTTGATCCATCCATATGCAAATCCTGGCCGTGCATTGTTGCTTCTTCCCCAAATCCTTTTGCACGCAACTTGTACAGGAAGGAGCACGCACAACATAACCCACCAACCAAGAACTAGGGTTCCAATTTTCGATCTCATTTCTCGACGAAACTCGATCAAACCACTTGCAAATCGAAGCCCTACGCGAGAGCTACTCCCACCACCAACCACCTGAAGCTCGGCCCTAGGATTGGCCTTGAAAAGCGTGCGAAAATCTGCAGGTTTCGGCCCCTTTTTCTCCTTCTACGCGACTCCAAACACGATCTCCACCGTTGAATCTCTAGCTCGTGTTGTGCTCTTCATCTTTGTAGTTGAGCACTTCGCGTGAATGTCGACGGATTGGAAGATCTAGAGGGATAAGATTGGAGCATTTCTGGCCATTCAGGGGGGGTGGCGGCTGGAGTTATTAGATTAGGGTTTTGTGATAATTTTTATCAAATTTATGAAGGCTCATGTCTATTTATAAGGAACGAGCGACACTATTCATCCCGGAAATTCCGAACTCCGATTTAGACGCCGTAACCAGCGTACCTAGGGTTTATCCCGCGTTCCGGACACAATGGAACAGGTTTCGGAAGCTAATTCGGAAGTATGTGCGAGTTATGGCTGAAAACGCTCAATTTGAATTAAACCGATTTAAGCGATTTTCTAGGCGTTTTAATTTGCACCGGACAAACGGTAAATCCAAATGACTTGAAATTTGAAACCTTACAATAATATCACATTACGGATCCGATGAAACTGGTTTCGTCGAATTCCGAGACTTTTTGAAAAATGGCTATTTTGACTCGTCAAATTTAAATTAAAAATAAATCGATGCGTTTCGAGCTGCCACGATCAAACGATAGCTCCGATTGACACGAAATTTGAAATCCGGTAATAACTAACTATTACGGATCCAATGAAACTGGTTTCGTTCAATTCTGAGACTGTCCAAAAATTGACTATTTTACAGTCGATTATTAAATATTAAAATATTCAATTTTCACAAATTAACTTTTAATTCGATTTTAAAAGTTCTAAAATATTTCTATAACTCCAGTATGATTAAATAAAATTTTACAAATCATTTTCTATCATATTTAACTCTATTTTCAATTATTTCCATAATTTAACATTTTAAATTATCGATTTAATTATCCAATTAAATCCAATAATTCAAATAAAAATTTATTTGACTTATAAATTCACTTATAAATATTTAAAATTAATTAAATATTCAAATTTTAATTTATAAAAATTCTGGGTCGTTACAATCTTTCCCCCTTAAAAGAATTTCGTCCTCGAAATTACAAGTAAGAAAGGTTACAAAATCTATTAACTTTCCAAAATTCATAATTAAACTTCTTACAATAACTTTACTAAGTTTTCAAATCATACTTAGTTATCTTTTTCAAAAACAACTATATCATTTAACTTTCAATTTCAAAATCAAAGTTAAAGTTTTCAAAATTTTCCAATTTTCTTAAATTTTTCTAACGCCTTAAATTTTCGGAAAAATTCGCCATGTCTCCTTTGCGCGGCTCGATCCGAAAAAAAAAATGACAGTATATATATCACAAATATACATCTCATCAAGTAATGAGGCATCCCGAAGGGAAAAAAGTGTAAAAGTGCGATATTTAATCCGAGATATGTACCTTATATTTTATTAGCGAGCATATACGGCTAATATAGCGCTAAAGCGAACCCCAAATGCGAAGCAAACACGATCCGCACCTACTAAACACTTAACAAACAACATGAGAACATGCACATATGCAAATAATCTCAATATACAACATATAACAACATGATAACTATATATGTCACATAGCAAATGCAACAATAGCAATATATATTCAACCATCATCCAATTACCATTCAACAAATTCATAACCAATATATTCATTCATATTTTCATTCATATACAATGAATTGGTTTTCACTCTAAATCATATTTGATTTATCAACATTGGATTTTATCAACATTCTTTTTCAATTCAATTAGTTTGCATTCACTAATTAAATCCAATTCACATTAAATTCTATTCAAATTTATTTACTTCTAATTTGAATTCAATTTCATAGCTTTAAATTTTACTAATTCAATTTCATTAACTCTTAATGAATTATATACAACCAATCAACAATCAAATAACATCCAATGAATATCCAATAGAGCCAAATTATTATTTTACTTACATTCAATTTGGTTCAACCGTTTTAATTCCAATTGGTTTAACATTCAATTGATTTTCATTCTATTATTCAACTATTTTCAAATGAATTTACACTTGCATGCATCATTTCATATCAACTTTTCCAAAGTTAAAATCTTTCCTTTTTATTTATAAATCACCTTTTATAAATCTTTTCATTTAGTTCTATTTTCATATACAAGATTATTTCACAATTGGAAACCGTTTTAATTATAATTTCATACTTATAATTCATTTGTTTAACCAATTCATTTCTTATATATAAGTTTATTTTACAATTGTAATTCACATTAATTATAACTCAATTCTTATAATTCTTTTGCTTATACAATTATTCTTTTATTTAGATTATCCAAACAACCTAACAATTAACTTATATACACTTTGATAATTCTGAAAAATTATTCCTTTATATATAAAATATAATCAAGGTAAAATTATTTCATTTACCCAATTTTTAACAATACTGTGCCGAATTGTTCTATTCAAGTGTTTAGAAACCCCTTCGGCATAGTCTTGCGGACCACGCTGACGAAAGTTCATATACCACTCAATAAACCAATCATCACAATATAAAACAATTTTATATTCACTAACAAATACGCTCTCATAGCTATTTTTACACTCAAACTCATTCTAGAGTACTGCTGACTCTATCTCTAATGAATTATACCCTACAGAACCATGGTTGTCGCTTAACCATAAGCTCTGATACCAAATGTAACAAAACGGATTTTCGTTCTCCGAAAATTCGACATCGACACTCACTTTATCGACTGCCGAGAAATCAAAGGCCGAAAACCGAGATGTTATGGGTTTTAAAAAGAAAAGAAACAGAAGGAAGAGAAGAAGAGAGAAAAAGGTAGAAGATAGAGGGAAAAGAAGATAGACAATTTTTAGAAAACAGAGAATTTGAAAAATAGGAGATAGAAGAATTTTAAAATAGAAGAAAAAGAGAATAGAGGAAAAAGGAAAAAAACAGAAGAAAATAGGACGGGACAGAAAACAACAGAACAACAACAGAATCTCACAATTCGCAGCGGAACAACATATAATAATAAATGAATAATCTTTAAACAAAGAACTATATCAGTTATTACATTACATCACATTTTATTACATCATATCATCAGAGTGTACAACATCATACAACAACAACCAGTGCAGCGGAAAAAGAAATACTATATAAACTAGTAATACGCCATGCCATCCAGCTTGCCTCCAGCAACTCCAGAATATCCAGAATATCCTGATAAACCTAACTCTTAACTGCCCGTGTGGAAATTGGTGGGCACCCAGAGTTTAGGAAGGAAAACAATAAACTCCAAGTCAGTCATGTGACTGGTGTGAGAACTCAAAACAGTTTATTTATCTTTAAAATCAAAATAGAGGAATATTTTTAATTCAATTCGCAATGCTTTTAAAAATGAGACTACCATAAGGCCTCCTGCCACACACACAATGCAAACGCAGACTTGGAGAAGATTTCTCCTTATGATAGTCAAAGATGCTTGATACGCATTAAAATCAAATCAATTTTGATATTATTATTAGTGCATAGTGTAGAAGAAATTCATTTCGAAAGTAGAATATAAATCTTAGCCAGCATAGGTACCATTATATTATGCCTACTATAGCTACCTCCTGAGGAAGCAGGTTCTACAACTAAAACCGTACAAGTCACGTATTGTTTCTTTGGATTTCCAACAAATGGTCAGGCCAAGGAACTTCCCATTGCCACTGAGAATGCCTCTGGAAAGACATCCCCGAGAACCAAACCGGAACTCTGCCAACACAAGGCCGGGTTACCCCTAACTGGGTAACAACTGACACGAGCATGCCATTCCCCGGTCCTTTAGGACCTTTTCAACCGAGCGCTCGATATCCAACATCACACCATAATAAATAAAGTGTTTTCAACATGAGTAAGTATCTGGGCTCCATACCATGATACCACCCCTTTCCAGAAGGAAATGCACATACCCTAAGGGGAGCTACAGCAACCCCTAATAACCTTGCCGCATCTTTCCTGTTTTGACCATTTCCGGGATGTGAGGCTCGACGAAGTCACGTCCACAAAAACATACTTTATACAAAAGCCATGCTTTGGGTCAATAAATGATCAACACAATGATCACTAAGATAGACGATCAAATAAATGATCCTATCACAATAATCAACACAATGATCATTTCAGCATCACTCAGCATGTCACATTACCAAAATGGGATATATCGCTGATAACTTCAACTATATAACCTTTGAGCTCGTACGTCTCAAAGAAGGGTGTTAAGCAAAGAATAAATTCTCCGCCACCAACAGAAATATATTTGAAAGAAATCGGCTTTATATCTCAACTTGTAATGTCAGACATACAATCCATACAAGTCTGTTCCGGGATCGAACAGAACCGAAGGCACTTACAAAGAAGTCCTTGTAATCCGGATATTCACAATCCTGATCGGATTCACCATCACATATGGAGAACTCAATACCGGAGCAACTCGGTGCAGAGTCAATCGATAGTTCATCCTATCACTCTTGCAAATACCGGTCTTCAACACCGATCTTCAAATGCGATTCACAACGACGTATCACATATTCGGAGTGGGTTATACGACCCCATGGTCCTTTCCCGGTTAACCCGAATAGTGAGCGCTTATTCAAAAATAAGTATGCATTCAAATTCAATCAATCCACATCAAATACCCATTCAAAGGGAAATACTGATAGTCGGTTATTGAACTATCACTGGATATGCACACATCACCAGATTCCAAATAATTTTCCAAATTATTTATTTTCCAAAATATCTTTACAAGATATATAATTTCACACTTCAAAAATAAATCAATAGTTATTTTTAACCAATTTCACTTTTCACATATAAATTCCATAATGAATTTATATTTCAAAAATATCCATGAATAACCGATTTCAACTATCCATCCTCAATTTATCTTCAAAAAGATAAATTCTAATTATTCATTTCATATTGGAAAACATTTCCATACTTATTTATTCATAAGTAATTCACAAATCTTTTTATTTTCAACACTTAGAAAATATTCAATATACTTAAATCGAATTAAGTATATATCTCATTCTTTAAGGAAATCATTCACTTAAACATATTTACTTGGGCCAAAACGAATGTTGCGTAAAACATCGTTACGACAACCCAAAATCACTAGTATAGGGATTCGAAATTAAAATAGATATATAAATCCCAATACTATTCAAAAATGTTTCCTTTCGGAAATCATTTACTATAACAACAGTGTTATAGTCTACCATTTCCTTTTATTTCTCGAAAACGTCTATTTCAACAATAAATGTTGAAATCTATGGTTTCGAATCTCAACACCTTTTAAAACATCATTAGATTGTTTTAATTCTATTTAAAACATCAAATCTAAAATATTTCCTTTAACGTGTTATTCACTATTCAAAAATGTGAATATACTACGTTAACAATTTCATCCTTTTATTCATTTTAATTCAAAGGATTATTCACTATTTAAAAATGTGAATATAACTCCATTTATAAGTTATAACAATTAACTTATCAAAATAAGTCGTTTGCGAATTTATAAAACAACGTTTATAAATTCTATTTCTATTTATATATAAAAACTTCCTTTTACAAATTCCTTTATTAACCTATTCCAGTTTATAACTCAATTATAAACTACAAGTTCATATTATAAGTTAATTACTTATAAAACGATTATTTTACAAAATCGTTCTTTTAAAGACTTTTCAATTTATAAACCTTATAACTTATAAGATTTATTTATTTAATCAATCTATTCTTCAAATAATTTCACCAAATTTATAAATCTTACTATTTATAAATTTCATTTATAACTTCACAGTTTATAATTCTATAAATTTCATTCTATTATGAAATTCATTTTCACTTAATTCAAACACTTATAAAAACTCGTTTTATAATGTCCATAATTCAATTTATAAATATCCATTTATAAATCTCTTAATATAAATCAATTTATATTATTCTTTAAAACGTCTTTAAATTCCTTTATAATTTCACCATTTTGATTTATAAAATAATCAAATTTTATAAACCCCATATTTAAACTTTTTATAACAAGTTCAAAAATCCAATTTAACTATTTTATAAAATCATTGATCCGTATTTCTCAAAAAATCAATTTTTTTAACCGTATTTCTAAAAATCAGCTTTTTAACTATATTTCACAAAACCCATAATTTTATAACTTATAAAATTATAACTTTTATTTATTTAAAATGGATCAATTCCAGAAATAAAGTATATTTTCAAAATCACTTTTAAAATCATTTAAAAATCCCAAATCTGGGTCCAATGATGCTACACACCAAATAGTCAATCACGACTAATAACGATATCATATATCGATATGATAATCCATCAAATATCAAAATATCTGAAATTAAATAAATACTGTTGAGGAATCCAGTTGGATCCCTCCAACCTGTTTTCCTGCATCCAAAAACATTAGCACAATACCAATTTCGCTCCAGTACGAAATTATCGCGGTACATGTTCTTAATAAATATTATCCGCTTACTAACGGCGTAATAGGGTCTCATCCGCTAAACAAAAAATGCGGGAAATCAACAACTGCAATATATACATATGCCAATATATATATATTGATATTATATATAATACCAATTTCACTGTTTATGAAATATTCGCGGTATATGTTTTTATTAAATAACATCCGCTTACTAACGGCGCATAATGTCTATTTTAACAATCAATAATTTACAGTCATCATTCAAACATGCATTCAAATATTTTAAATCTAACTATTTAAAATAAAATCGAAATCTATTCGATTGAGTGAGAAGTTCTCACCTTGGTTTTAAATTCCGTTTTAGCTTTTATTTCGAATAAAATTAAACGCGCGTTTAATTTTACCCGAAATTCTCACTAACTCCAAACGACTCCAAACCAACTCCATCGCGTAGTGCTCGTCCATACGATTCCAACGCAACTGGGTTTGCATTTTTTCGACCTCGTATGAAAAAGTTATGCATTTTTGAAGTTACACGTATTTATATAACATAATTTTCAACATAACTTTAAATTTTTAAACTCCAACTCATCTCAGCCCTTGATCCATCCATATGCAAATCCTGGCCGTGCATTGTTGCTTCTTCCCCAAATCCTTTTGCACGCAACTTGTACAGGAAGGAGCACGCACAACATAACCCACCAACCAAGAACTAGGGTTCCAATTTTCGATCTCATTTCTCGACGAAACTCGATCAAACCACTTGCAAATCGAAGCCCTACGCGAGAGCTACTCCCACCACCAACCACCTGAAGCTCGGCCCTAGGATTGGCCTTGAAAAGCGTGCGAAAATCTGCAGGTTTCGGCCCCTTTTTCTCCTTCTACGCGACTCCAAACACGATCTCCACCGTTGAATCTCTAGCTCGTGTTGTGCTCTTCATCTTTGTAGTTGAGCACTTCGCGTGAATGTCGACGGATTGGAAGATCTAGAGGGATAAGATTGGAGCATTTCTGGCCATTCAGGGGGGGTGGCGGCTGGAGTTATTAGATTAGGGTTTTGTGATAATTTTTATCAAATTTATGAAGGCTCATGTCTATTTATAAGGAACGAGCGACACTATTCATCCCGGAAATTCCGAACTCCGATTTAGACGCCGTAACCAGCGTACCTAGGGTTTATCCCGCGTTCCGGACACAATGGAACAGGTTTCGGAAGCTAATTCGGAAGTATGTGCGAGTTATGGCTGAAAACGCTCAATTTGAATTAAACCGATTTAAGCGATTTTCTAGGCGTTTTAATTTGCACCGGACAAACGGTAAATCCAAATGACTTGAAATTTGAAACCTTACAATAATATCACATTACGGATCCGATGAAACTGGTTTCGTCGAATTCCGAGACTTTTTGAAAAATGGCTATTTTGACTCGTCAAATTTAAATTAAAAATAAATCGATGCGTTTCGAGCTGCCACGATCAAACGATAGCTCCGATTGACACGAAATTTGAAATCCGGTAATAACTAACTATTACGGATCCAATGAAACTGGTTTCGTTCAATTCTGAGACTGTCCAAAAATTGACTATTTTACAGTCGATTATTAAATATTAAAATATTCAATTTTCACAAATTAACTTTTAATTCGATTTTAAAAGTTCTAAAATATTTCTATAACTCCAGTATGATTAAATAAAATTTTACAAATCATTTTCTATCATATTTAACTCTATTTTCAATTATTTCCATAATTTAACATTTTAAATTATCGATTTAATTATCCAATTAAATCCAATAATTCAAATAAAAATTTATTTGACTTATAAATTCACTTATAAATATTTAAAATTAATTAAATATTCAAATTTTAATTTATAAAAATTCTGGGTCGTTACAGTATATGCGACAAGGCCGTGCACATCGATATATACACTTGATAAAATTACAGGGACAGGTGAGCACAGGTCAAACCCAAAACGCCGGGTTCAACTCAAGTGCAATAAAAATAATGTCACAATATCAGCATAAGGTCAAAACCGAGCTTTAAAGATGGATTCAACACAGGTGCAATTCGAATATACAAGTTTAGTAAAATGGTCAGGAGCAAGCCAGTCAAAGTATACAAACATGTACCAGCTCATACATATATGCAGCCTCGACAATGAAATGGCTATAAACAACCATACATGAACACTGCAACAGGTCAAGGCAGTGCACCAATAATGTTAACAAGCCTCGACCAAAATCAAAATGTACAAGTACAACTAAGTTCAAATGAATCTGGACAGAACAAGCTCAAGTGCAACAGTGAATCACACATGAATTCAACTCAGATGCAAGCACACTCAAGGCACAGTGCACATCAAACCAGAAATGAGCTCAAAGCAAATCCAGACCACATGAAGGAACAAACAGATGAATGTAATGGCAAGAAATAAGCAAGCATATACACCAGCATTTCAAACACAAACCAAATAATATCACAAAACCAAACTCCAAAAGATACAACAGTTATGCAACTGTGAAACTGGACAGTGCAAGTATCAGACTCGAGCACAAACGCTACAACTTCAAATGAACTTTACAAGGAAATACAACTCTAGCTGAAACAATTGACTCAAATTCATCAAGCAATCTCAAGTGAACTTAACAAGACAGTCATTCAAATGCAAACTGACTAGAAGGAACAAGCACATGAAACAACATATGTGCAGGCTGAAAACATATATAACGATGAACCGGAGATTACAAACCAAGTGCACCAAAGATACAACAATGACTGATACAACTGACATTCAAATGCAAGCCTCAAGTAAACATGAAATGGTGATACAGCAAGTTTATGTGAATATGCAAGTAGTGCAACTCGATAACAAAGTAAAATAGCAAAAGCAGTGATATGCAGCAGTACAGTACAACAGAAAATCAAGTACAGGCTAAAGGAATCATAGTGAACATTGCAAATACAACACATATATACATACATAGATGTATGTATACACATGGCAGTAAAGACATAATGGTCGGAGTCATGCAACAGCAAGTGAAATCGAATAAGGTTGAAAGTGCTACCAGAGGCAGTGAATAGTATAGCAAAAGTCGAACATTTTAATCAACATCACAAAATCAAGTTTGCAGTCGAAGACAACTGCAGGTCAAATCAAAACCGAAGTCAACATCGAACCAAGTCAGATAAATCACCATCGATCAAAGAATATGTTGAACAAGTCAGAGACGTGGTGGTAAAGAAACGTGCGAGGAAAATTCGAAGCCGTGATGAACAAGCCATCATAAAAAATATACGAATTGACAAAGTCAGAAATCATCGCCAACATTCAATCAATATCGAATGGCCGAGGAGAATTACAGACGAATTCAAACAAATATATACGAACGAAAATCAAGGGGTTCGAACCCTATATAAAACCCAATCATCATCGGCTACAAAATCATCGAGTTCAAGTAAGCCAAAACCAGAAAAGCAAAAGGAGTAAATTACATACCGAAATCAGATTCGAACTCGACGCAAATAGAAGCAGCCATGAGCAACTCAAAGAGATAGTCGATCGATAAAGCAAGGACCTAAATCATCATTCGATCGAGCAACTATTGTCGGTAGCCTCTAATTAGAAGCCCTAATTTCAGAAGCTAAAGGAACATACGAAAGAAGGAACGACCGACATTTTTTACTCAGAGCAAAATAGAAAAGGAGATAACGGGGCCATATTTTAGTGATAATATTTTGGGCCGGCCCCTCTCTCGTTAGTGTTTGTTTAAAAGGAAAAATTAGGGTTTTGTTTTTTAAGTGTTTTTAAATTATCATCTTTTGTATTTTCTTTTGAAAATTGTGTGATTACTAGTCATGTGACTAGGGGACAAACTACGTGGTGTAGTTTGAGAATTCGCAACTCAGTGGCTGAGTTGTGGCAGGGTTTTGAGCATAGAGTTAGGTTAGTCAGTAGCGAGTATCGCGAGTTTACGTGTGTAAGTGTGTGACTACTTAATTTCTAGTAGAAATCTTGGGGGAAGAACGTAGGCAGAGTTTTGTCGAAGCTGGGTAAATTCTTTGTCGTTCTATTTCTGCATTTATTATTCTGCTACTATCTGTGCTGCTATAATTTTGATTTATCTACATTGAAATAATCTTATAAGCTTCCGCAATAATTTTTATAATTATCAGTATCACCCTATTCACCCCCCTCTAGGGTGAAATCGATCCTACACTATCTACCTTAAAGTCAAAGTTCAAAAATTAGCAAAGTAAATAAAAATACAATAAATACAATCTGGAACATAGCTGATGCAAGCAATAATAACATGAAATGTAGTTTGGAACAAATAAAAAGTACTGAAACCAAACAACTATCTGATATGAAAGTGCTAAAACCAAACAAATTATGCCATATAAAGAAGATATCATGGAAAAATTTCATGCTTTGATCATGTGCTAACTAGCTGCTACTATGCTTATGACTACCTTGTGCTAATTGTCAAATAAATTCTATAAGAAACTTAACAAGTCTTTTGTTACGATACAAATCAATGTTTTATTTTTTCCTAACATCCTTTTTTTTACTGATCAGATACTAATAAAGGTAAATTTTCTTGAAATTTAATGCTATTTTAGCTTATTACTTGGCTTAGCTCCAAGTAAACAATAAAAATTAAGGGCAGTTTGAGCCTGTGATGAATACATGTTTGCTTCTAGAACTGGAGGTCTCTAAACATTTAAAAACTCATAAATGGGAATAAGCATGCATATATGTATACACAGCTCATGTTCTGAGGACTTCATACTACTTTGATTTTATTTAATGTTAATGGCAAAAAATAATTGAAACATATAGTGGGAAAAAAATTACAAATGGTTGCGCAATATGATGCATCAACAAGCGGTACATACATATATTATGATTTATACTTACTATTAAAAATACTGTTATGATTTACATACATAGGTACATACATATATACACACTTATTATATATATATATATTATATTAATTCATACATATAATTCTATAATATATTTACATGCTATGGTTTAATAAGTTTATCAAGATATTACAATAATTATTATATATATGTAATTTATATTTATTCATATACTTATTTATTATATATATTATTTTAATATACATATTAATATTGCTTAATTTATATATGTGTGTATTATATACGAGTGGTAGGGCATGCGCTTTGCACATGATAATGGCAGGCACTTTGCATATGAATCGTTTTTCTACGAATTGTATATGTTTAACTCATTCAAAAAAATGATTTATACAAATATTTAGCCGTATTTTTGCGCTGGGAATGATATGTAGCTAGTTTTAATTTTACTTTCTAAATTGCAGTATCTAATTTTTTTTGTCATTTTGAATTTTTATTCCTAGTATTAATTAATAAAGAATGAATTTAGTTTTTTATTGGTTTGAATTTTTATTTCTATTATTAATTAATAGAGAATGTATTTAGTTTTTATTAGTTTGAATTTTTATTTCTATCATTAGTAACAAAAATGGCTTTGAAAAAAATTATTTGTTAGATCCTATTTTTAAGTGATATCAAGATTTTGATTATATCAATAGATGGCGTTTTGAATTGGTAATGGAAACTTATCAATCAGACCCTATTTTAAAATGATATTAATGTTTAATAATATTTGTAGGGGGGTATTTTTGGTAGTTCACATTCCATAATTAGCACATTCAAAAGAAAATGATTAATAGAAATATTTGAAAATGTTTTTGCATTGAAATCATTTTTGTTAGTTTAAATTTTATTTCTAAGTTGCAACATCTATTTTTTTTAAAATTTGAATTTTCATATATTATTAATTCATAATTTATTTGTTAGATCATATTTTAATGATTTATAGAAATATTTAACCATATTTTTACGTTGAAATCATTTTTGTTACTTTAAATTTTATTTCTAACTTGCAACATCTAATTTTTTAAATTTTAAATTTTTATTTATTAGATCCTATTTTTAAGTAATATTAAGATACGATGGTGTTTGTAGATGGACGTTTTGAATTAGTAAAAGAACATTATTTGTTAGATCCTAGTTTTAAGTGATATTAAGGTTTGATAATGTTTGCTAATAGACATTTTAAATTTGTAAAAGAAATTTAATTATTAGATCCTATTTTCAAGTAATATTAAGATTTGGTATTAGGGGTACTTTTGGTAGTTCATGTAGACATTAAAGAAGTGTGACACAAAATGTATCACAACTATTATTACGTATATTACAACTATAAGATGCATAATTCATAAACTGAATAATATACAAATTTCATTCATTAGAAAACGGATTTAAATGAAACATAACCTAACTATATAGACTATTAATTTTAAAATTCTAAGGTCATGTTGTAAGTGTCAGTATATGATATTATCGCATACCTCAAACACTCGTGCATGAAGTCTCTGTAATATATAATGGCATCATCTAGCAATAAAACATTGAATTACTATACATCATTGAGCATACTGTTGTCCTATTGAAAAAATAGTTTATGGGATACTTCAAGATGCATGCATACAATTGCAATCTTTATATGAAACATACAGACTAATCCTTAGAAAAGGCTAATTAACAATGTTTTTTATATGATATATTAATTACAAGAACTTGCAAACACGATAAAATACAAGTTTGTTAACGCCCTCTTTTATTAAAAATACTCTTTCATTGAAATAATGCTAATTGTTCAATTAATGAAATTAAAAGGCGTATCTCATGTACCCTTTAGAATCTCATGTTCTTTAAGGACTTATCGATTGAATGTAAACAAATTTTTCATGCATGAAAGTTCAAATGAGCAATATCATTTGGCTACAAAGAGTATATTAACTAAGGCGGGTTTTGCACATAACAGTGTAAACCATTAGTATGTCAGCCAAAGAATAAATTGATTTTGGCAAATACACCAACTAGACACCAAATAAAGATAACCCATAATTGCACACCTCTAGATTGATCAAGATGCAGGTCGATATTATTTTAAACATGATATTACCTTAAGTGCAGCTAAATAATTCCTTAGCTTTAGGATATATATAAAAACAGTTCTCAAGTTTATATCATATATCATGTAAAAAATCACAATGCTCATATTTATTTCATAGCTTAGTTTTCAACTACAGCATATTGTTACTTACCCAGTGCTAAGAATGTTATGCTGCATATGCTACTCCTTTGCAAACAGAAATGGTACTATACCTTGGGTAGTCTTGCCCACTCAAGAAGAAGAAGAAGAAACAAAAGTTAGAAGAGAATTTAACATAATGAGTTAGTTAAAAATATGACATGTTCGATTGCTACGTGTAGAAGTACGCCGTGGAGGCCAATAGCAAAGAAGCTGTAGCCATGATCGCAGGGCCAAGCAGAAACCTAACTGCCATTGTGTAGGATGCATATTTTTTCCCATAGGCTATCATTCTCGGCTGCAATACCATAAAAAAAACCTGTAAAAATATTCATTAGCTGATGAATCAGTAAAAGAAACTGAGTTAAAGTGGGCATATTTACAGGAGAAGCGATCAACATTGTCTCTAATGACCACGCTATCAATAAAAACCGATCGAATTGTAACTTCGGGCATATAAAAGAAATTAAAAAACAATACTCGAACTTATGGTTCATTATCTCTTATGGTTATATTCTCCTCTTCTTAATTAGACCAGCAACAGTCAATTAAATTAGCCCAACTTAATCACGTTATCTAACAATGTTAATAAAGAAAAAGATAACTAAGGCAGATCAAGAAAAATATCTCTAAACATTCCGAAACCAAAAATCTGTCAAACTGCCAAAAATAAAAGGATCTCGTTTTAGAGACATTGTTGTATGCTCATGGTTCTTTTTTGTCTTTTTGGAATGGGCAATAGTGGATCTGAATCTTGTTCTTCATTGATTTTGTGAATAATACTAACTAGATTAAATAAGTAATAAAGCTAAAACAATTGCATACCTTTAAATCAATCAGCCAACCATTTGCATCTGATCCATGATGGTTGCATGGCTTGCATGTGGTTGCTATGCAGTGCTCCATCTAAACACATTATACAAACCAAAATTAAATTCCATAGTACTTATAATTGCTTTCTCATTTTAACACTAATTAAGAATGAAAATAGAAACTACAATAATAAGAATATCACTTGACTATACTCATATGTTAGAGTAAACTAGTTGATACCTTTTTTATATATAATCTTGTCTATTTTTTAAATCTATGGAAGATTAAGTAGATGAATTGATCACAAATAATGCTTTCAATGATATTATTTCAAACATGATATTACCTAAAGCATGGCTAAAGAATTCCTTGTCTTAGGTTTTATATGAAAGACAGTTCCCAAGTTTAGAGCTTCAAAAGACAATATTCATATTGTTGTAATTTTCGGCATCCTCTTACATCTTCCACTATGCATGCACTCCATTTAGTGTAGAAGAGGCAAAACTACTGAATGAAGCTCTTTTGGTGTCAGCGTCATGATTGGATATCCCCACATCCCCCTGGAGCACATATATTTTCATGGTAACATTTATCTATAACAAAAGGTATCCCTTATTGTTACATTCTACCAATCTTATATATATGCTCATCTCTTTTAGAATATCTTGCCACGTAGGACTAATCATAATCCTATCTACGCATCCACTCTAGTTCAATGCGATCCACACCTAACAGATCTACACCTTGACGAGCATTTTTTAAATTCAACTTAAAGTTATACGGAGTCCTCAAACACTTGGATAAGGTCGCTAACACCTCCAGCAGTTTAGATTAGGTTGCTAACACCTCAGTAAGTTTGGCCAAGTTGTTTCACAAAGAGTTCTCTTTTCCACGGTTGGAGTAGGCCGCGTTCTAACATATAACTCTACCTTAATGAGAATCCTGAGCTCAAATCACATACTGGAGCATACTTAGGTCAATGCAGCATCATATTGGTCCCATCGAACCATCGACTCTAATATCATATTGAAAATTTTGGCACCCCCTCGCATCTTCCGCTATGTGCGTAATTCATTTAGTGTGAAAGAGATAAGACCACTGAACAAATCTCTTTTAGTGCCAACATCATGATTGGATATTCCTACATCCCTCTAGAGCATATATATTTTCATGACAATATTTATTTGTAACAAAAGGAATCCCTTATTGTTACATGTTACCAATATCATATATATGATCATCACTTTTTAGAATATCTTATGAGGTGGGGCTAATTATAATCCAATCTACGCACCCATTATAATATAAAGCAAGCCACACCTAACAGATATATTATTCCATCTTGGTATCAGAGTAAATCGATTTGTTTAAATTTGTGCATTAATGGCTTCTAGAAAGAGCAGTAGATCTGATGGTAATTATGCTATTACTCATTTGGATGGAAATGAACATTTTGTGCAATATGGAAAATAAAGATGGAGGAGATTATGTTGAGAGAGAAGAGTCTTCCTGTCTTGGAATTTTGCTGATAAGGAGTTCAGTGTGTTAAAGGGACATGTGGACTTGGGAACCTATATCTGCTTCAGGCTCAACGCTAATGTGTGAGTCTTATGTTGATTTCAATGGGAAATTTCGGATATTACAAAAGGAAATTCCATTTTATTTTGATACACCATATTTGTAGTCCACTTGGTTCTTCGAGTATTGAGGGTGGTGCTCATAATATTGAAGTGTTCAACTGATGTAGCTGATTTTGGTGATGAATTTAGCGACGATGAGGCTTTCGACTTGTGACGCCGGCTTTGAGAGTTCAGTTCATAGGGCTAATTTTTGGCGGATTTGGTGTCGTTGAGGTACATCATCGATTTTGTGATGTTGTCTTAAAGGAGTTATGCAAATCATGCGTGGGCTTTGGGGACATAGTGAAATTGCTAGCTTTGATTTGCATATTAGTGCGTTCAAGTGTGCCTTGAACTTGGTTCGTTTTTCTTATCAACGATTTATGGTTCCACATGATGGTATGTAGGAGAGAGATATGCCTTGCATATAGAGATTTGGATTAGCCTTTTTTATGTCCATTGGTTTTTGTTTTTCGGCTCTATATTTGGATTGGGGATTGAGAGAATTTTTTGGCCTCAGTGGCATTGAGATTATTTTGGTAATAACTTCTTTTGATTTTGGATATTTGCAACATTTTGTTAACAAGCAGGGACATTATCTGAGCTCGTTGGCAAGGTGTGATGGGGGTGGCCTTGCTGGAACCCATTGCATTTGTATTAATTTTTGGTTTCTATCTCATTAAGAGATTTTGGTTGAAGGTGGTGTTTATTTTTTAATGAGTTTTATGTCGAAAAGAGAGTTTGAATCGAGGTAGGGTGTTGGAGATATGTAATTTTGCATCAATGTGGAGTGTTAAATTTTGGTGATACAAAATCACAAATAGAAGGAAACAAATATGCAAAAAGGAAAGTAATCACGTGTGTTTCTTATGAAAATGCATAAATTATTGGATAGCATTTCCATTAGATGTTAAGAAAATAAATGCACGCTCACATTGTGAAATAATATATATGCAAAATGATATGCATATTATTTCTTTCCCAGTAACCGCATTGCTTTGGGATTATTTTCTATCATCTTTGCTAACTAAAGGTATGAGTGAATTACTTGCTATGTTTGTACCATTTGTTACCATTGTAAATCGGCATCATTATCTTCTTATCATATCTTCGTAATTTAATCGATGACTCTCATGGATTTGCACTGGCTATATATTAAGAGTAGACTTCATTGTAAACCCATGCTTGCGTTCAGCCAGTGATCCCCAAATAGAATGTCTCTTTTGTTAACCATAATTTAGGTCATTGGTATGTAAACTTTTATCTTGTAATCTCTTGTAACTCTCTCATGTGCAATAAAATCTCTCTCCTTTGGATTGCAAGTACACTATCTTGATGATAATGGAACCAATATAAATATTGTGCGTCTCTTGTTTCTTCTTTATAGTTATTTACTATTTTTTTGGAGTAATAAAATAATTGTTGCTAGTTTGAGTGATGTTCAAATTGGAAAATCAAGATCTTATTATTGTTTTTTTCGCATCTGTGCAATCTTTGCACAACACATATAATGCTAGCAGATTAAGACATGATCATTTTGTTTATATTCACCAATAATAGTTTAGGGAAATGGCACCATTTTAGGAAAATATATACTTTATTGCTTTTTTAACTTTGTAGACAACTATGAAAAATAAAAATAAAAATATAGGAGTTAACGAAATCAATAAAATAAGTATGAATGAACAAATAAACAAAAGGTAATATAACAGCTCCTTTTTAGCAGTAGAGTAATTGAGAGTACGAGCAACAAACAACATATATACGTGAGAACTTGGTGTGTGCGTGTGCGTACACACTAATAACAGTAATAAACCTCCAGCGCTTTCTGCGATTCCTTCCAAAATTTAAGCGTATACCTAAGAACGTGATATTGGATCAGGAAATGGTCGGCAGTCAGCTATTACAAAAATAAAATACATTGAATTAAATTTAAGCATATATCATCTACAAAATCACAATCCTCCTGTTCATTTCATAGCTTAGTTCGCAACTAGAGAAAATGATTACATAACCTAGTGCTACGAATGTTCTGATGCATGACATACTCCTTAGAAAACACAAATGGAACTATCCCTTGATGTAATGCTACACATAGTAGAAGAACAACCAAAAACGAAAATTGGAAGTGAACTTAACTAAATATCATTAGTTAGTTAAATATATGACCTGTTGCTAAGTGTAGAAGTACACCGCAGAGGCCAACAACAAAGGAAGCAGCAGCCATGATCGTAGGACCAACTAAAAACAAACTGCCATTGTGTAACATGCAATTTTATTTCCACAAGCTATCATTCTCGGGTGTAATTCCATAAAAAAACTTTTAAAAATATTCATTTGGCTAATGAGTGAGCAAAAGAAGAGTGGTGCAATGACAAAAGAAATAATGAAGAGAATTGCGGTATATGGAACTGACCCGGACTCAACATAACTATCATAAGGCTAACATAAGACGGTATAAAGATAGATCGCTCTATTAGTGCAGGCATCTCACATGCCATATACATTACAACCAACAACAGATATACGTTAACATCAGCATTTATTATACCATTTCACAACTACGTCCCTGTCATTCCCAAAAGAAAAGAAAATTCATATTTAAAAATAGTTTAATGATAAACAGTGAAATAAACTAACCTTGGACCTATCTTGTTGTATTACATGCATATGGCTGAGCTTATGGCCATGGCATGATAGTAGTCACGTATGTTATAAGTATAACACACTTTCCAATATATCTTGTGGGTTGTATGCCAATTGGTCAAAGAGGCCTTGCTTTCCATCATGGGAACCATCAATCCCTAGTATTGCTCCTCCATAAAATAATTCATCCTTAAATTTGCCTCAGCCACATGCTAAGATTACCACAAAATGTGCATACCTATAATTAAGTATTATGCAGGCCTGCCTCCCACAACTCATCAAATTTCTAATTATACAAGGCCTACCTAAGTGTTGAAACTGTCTATGTCTTAAATGAAGCCATATCTATTATTTCCATGTCTTTCAATTCTCAACCACACTTCAGATTTGATCTTGATGCCAGAACATCAACCCAACAACTCCTAAAATATAATTCTTCTACTCTCCATTGGGCCATTGACGAGCCCTGTGAAAACATCTCCCTTCCTTATGCCTGCATACTCAGTTCTCTCATCTACACAACCACTTTACTCACTTCCAGCTTTAAAAAATCATCCTACTTCAAGCAGCTTCAATACCATCACCGATCACCAAACGAAGGTACCACTAGTGCCAACTGCTTTGGACCTTTAGCCACATGGTGGGTTAGTCCTGCCATCTACGTCATGGTGTTCAAAGCGAAGAAGATACCAACCCAAGAAAGTAGCCTCGTCTATTGTAAAAGGCCACAAACCTTCGCGATCCTTCTTGGCCAACTGCTTTGGACCTTTAGCCATATGGTGGGTTAATCCTGCCATCTATGTCATGGTGTTCAAAGAGAAGGAGATACAAATCCAAGGAAGTAACCTCGTCTATTGTAAAAGCCCACAACCCTTCATGATCCTCCTTAGCTAGGGACAAAGGAGAATTCTACAACGATAGATGACCTATTCTTTGACAATGTGATCCTTATATATGAGAATCCCATAAATGATTCGAAGATGAACAAGGGTCTGCATCAGTCCAATTTCAACGAGCCTTGCCTTTATAAATCCAAGTCTTGCACCAATCTCGTAGAGCGGTCGATGATAAAATTTTTGCTTAGCTCCGCTCTATCCAAAGATGACTGCTTGCCTGGTGTGTATCATACTGATTCATTATTAATTAATAGCTCTTTTGCATCTACCTGTAACTCACAAACAATTAGCCCCTTTATCTGCATATGGCAATTTGCACACATGCAGCAAGTATACTTTTCGATCCTTCTCTCTCTTACTGCATATAGATTGTACTAGTATCCATGATAGACATCACAATTACTACCCGCTCTTCTAGTTTTGAGTGCACTATAGCCGGTGATGAATCACCCCTAACTGAAATTATAGCTTGGAAAAAGTATTAACATCCCATTTTGAATATGAAACTAAATCATATCAAATGGACCATATCTACAAAGCTACCTTTAATTTAGTATTTACAGTAACAACACAACAATTTGTTGAATACTCTCATGTATTTATCATGCAAATACTATGGAATGGTACCATGTCTTATTGTGAAAATATTTGGACTAGCAACTTAATAACAATGGTTTCTTTTTCTGTACTTTATAATAGTTATTAATATGCACTTCAGTAATCTATTATTCCATGCACTTCACTTATTTATACATATTACTGACTATGATGTAAACATAGTATTGAAATTTGAAAAATAAAAAGAATGTATCTAATAAATTAAACAATATCTGCAATCTTTAAAGGTCCTTTTTTTACTGAAAAATGCCTATGTGAAGTCATTGGTCCCAACCTCATTTTAGTTCATTTGATTGATAAATGTGGTAAACAAATTCCGTATGTGTCGAATGATTTAAAGTGCCTTTTATCTATTGAGGAAACCCAGAAGCGGCTAACTCAGACTCTAGGTACCAATTATATTGTATAAGTTTTGGAATAAAAATGCCTAAGAAAGTTTCAAACTTAATAAAGGAAAATGTGCGGTTTGAGTTGTTGAAAATTTAAAACTCGTTCTCTTTTTTACTACATTATCTTTGAGCCATGAAGGAGAAAACCAAAAGTCTAACTATAATAAACATGACATCATATATTAATTTTCTATTATATTACAGTTCAACATGTATAAACTAACTAGTCCTCTTATTAGTTAGCAATAAAGAATTGTTAATTGGAGAGGACAATGGTTACCTAATGTAACGACATGATAATTTCAACCATTCGCATCCGCACATGTCAGACTTGAATTGCTCAAAATATCAGATTGTTAATTGAAATTTGACAATAATTAAACATATACAGTAAATAAATCCATCACAGAATCACATATACAAAGTAGTACAATAATATGCAGCGGAATAAATGAATAGTAGTTCATGAAGCTACCATATAAACATCAGAGTTAGAAATAAAGCACATCCGAATATCTCAAATACAGTGAGATCTTTGGTACGAACCAATGACTCCTCTGAAATAATCAACTGGAAAAGCTGAAAGCTGAATCGATAGTTGGGCCTCTAACGAAGATCCAAACTCCAAAGGTGAGTCTCTAATGCTGTGTCACTCGGTCTGACCCGAGCGTAAAGCAAAACACAAAACATTCGAGTCAGGATTAACATTCTTACATCTATAAATCCAACTCAAGTGAAATATCAACTGAAATATAATTAACTTAGATGATGTTTGGGATACCCATCCTCTAAGGATCCAAGGAACTATCTATAGGGTAGAAATATACACTATAAACCGTGGTCATTTCAATTTTATTTATATTTCAAAACTAAAATATCATTTTCATTTCAACTATCTCTATTTTTCAAATTAGTATATATATCTAATAATTTATGAAGTAAAGTATTTTTATTTCCTCAAACTTCACAAATCGCTTCAAAAATCAACTCGACCTTCCCGTTCAAAATTTAATTAAATCAAAATTTATCAATTTCCATTCAATTCAGTTTCTGACTAAACTAATTCAAATTTTATCTATTTTAAATACGGATTTGAACCACAAAATAAACCATTTAAATTTCAATATAGTTCGAAGTTAATATATTTCGGAGCTTTAAATATTCAACATTTCAAAGACTAAACTTTGATAGTTGCGTTTATCTCCCAACTTGACTTCACTATTATTTAGTTTTGAAATATTCACTTAATAAATTTAATATTATTTATATGACCTTAAATTTACATTTTCTATATATTACCTTCGATTTCTTTAGACATGAATCATCCACTAAATTTCTTAAATAAAAATTCAAGTTATAGGATCATATGTTAAAGTTTCAAATTTAATAGTTTCAAATTGATTTAACTAAATAAAATCCTTAATTAATGACAAATTCAAATAAGTCCCAAATATATCTTCAAACCTTAGCTTATAAAATTTATTCCACAAATCTATTTCAGAAATACAAATTTAATAAATCCTTAAACATATTTCATATTAATAAACTCAATCTTAATTAAATTATCTTAATATTAAATCTATATATAAAATAACCTTTATATATAATACTTTAAATCAATATTCATTAAAACCATATATTTCTTTTCAAGACCACAGAAATTATTTTCAAAACATTCATATAGACCACGACGTCGATGTAAAATTTTTTATTCTATGGACAAGGGATACGGATATTTATCATTTCAATCCGTAAGTTAAATATATACGGGTGGATATCATTTCAACCCGTAATCCCAAATTCAATTCAAATGAAAATCGCTTGGGTTTATCATTTCAACCCATAACGAAATTCTCCTATTCTAAAATCCGTTCGGGTATGTATCATTTCAACCCATAGTGATTTCTATACTAACAGGGAACTTGCAGAGTGATAACAGATATGAACATAATAACAACAACAAGCATATATCATCAAAAATAAATATAAACAATAGGATATGGTGTCATATCCCATAAGTGAACAGTTACAGATAATAGCATATATAACAATTTAAATAACTATAGCATCAAATTTCAATTGTCGTTTCAATTTAATCAAAATTAACAAATAAAAGAATGTTAATCGTGAGTGATTGCTCACCTTTCGAGGCTAGAGAATACAGAAGAAGACATGGATACGCACACTGATACGGACATTGAAATTTGAATTATAAATCTGAGCACGAACTTCAAAGCAAAGTAGGATTGGCACGAATTGGACGAATGAGGCTGATAATCAAGAATTTATGAATTGAATCAGAATCAGTCTGATATATGCAGAGTTTTTTTTCTATTTTAATAAAAATCAAAATTGCATCCCTAAGAAAAATTTAAACTCGAATCACACACACACACACACACACACACACACACACACATATATATATAATTTACCTTTTTTTCATACATAAACCAATAGTTTTAACATTTGAAATAAAAAATATATGTTAAATAAAAATCCTTATAATTTTTCCAAACTATTTTAATTTTTACACATAGATCAAAATTTCTATTTACAAATCTAAGACCCAAACCACCCCATACGACCTATGTATATAATATCATTAAGATTTATATTTTAAAATAAGATTAATATATAAAACTTCAACAAATTACACTGTTCAAATCTCATTTATAAACTACTATATACATATGGTACGAAATCCACTTCACAATACAATTATAAATTTTAAACACTTTACCTATATATATATAAACTAATATATAACTACCCATACATAAACAGTAAAGCATATACACAGACTTATATAAAATTTTAGACAACGGATGTACGAATTACTTATATAACTTATATAATAACTTATTTTATAAATATATATAATATTGTAACCTGTGCAGATCGAAAGTATAAGTTAGAATGTAAACTTTATACAATATAAATTTTTTTTTGCGAAAGCAACTGGTATACACTAAAACACATATACACCCTTAACTTTTACGCAAACATGCATGCCAACCGAAATGAAAACTTATATATTAGAAAACTAACTCCATACGTAAGTGTATGCAAAGTATATTGATATATGTAAGGCCATAAAGATATATCTATAATTATTATAACTTTATATAAATATATGTCATATACGAACTTAGGAAAATAAACAACTTCAAAAATCCTACACAACTTCCATAATAATAAGATGTAAATTGACCTTCAAATAAAAGTTATAAACCTGTTTATTATAAAACTAGATATATATATATATGTAATAACGGATTTACAATACTTATAAAATAAATCATACAATATGGTTTGTAAAATATACATATATGGACTCAAAGTTAAAACAAAAATGAATATAAATCTACTTGCCAAATAGGCAGACTCCATTTGCAGATCCAACACAACTCACACATATTAAATATGCATACACTTCTAGAAACAAAACAAACGTTTCAAAAAAAAAGGAAACCACGTTTTGTGTGTCTATATATATATATATATATATATATATATATATATATATATATATATATATATATATATTCAAATCCAACAACTTTATATAAACCACTATATGTATGCATCTTATATTTTTATACCACTATCAATATATCATAACTATACTCCATATAAACAAATATACGTACCAATTTTGAATGCTAGAATATGCATCAATAGCACGTACAGGGGACGTGTATTGATAAAATCATCCATATCATAGCTAAATATAAAACTATATATAATATATATATATATAAATAACACTTGCAAATATAAACTTAACTTACCTATGCCTGGTTATGCGAACAGTAGAGAAAACAGGGGAGGATCGCTACGTCTTCGATGGATATTGCGTAAGGGGAAGAGTGGGTTTGGTGGAGGAGCGGAGTTTGGAAACGGTGAAGGAGAGGCCGAAATTTGTAGTGCCAGGGAAGTTATATAGAAGAGGAAGAAACAATAGAGAGGGAAAGAAGAGAAATCTGGGAAGAAGCAATAAAAAAGGGAAGAAAATACGAACAGAAGTAAATGGAAACGACTAAATAAAAGTGACCAAAGAAATAGCACAATCACATGCTATGATTCAGTTGAGGATTTAAGGCAAAATATTCACGTTGATTCAGGAAAATAATCAAAGAAAATAAATGGTAGCACGTTTCAAATTTGAACGGAAGGAAAGAGAAAAGTCACAATTCTGGAAAAATATCAAAGTAACAGCTGCACATTGATTCAAGAGCTATTAAAGCAATTTTTAAATTGTGAAGGCAACGTTACTCTGCGTTATATTTTTAAAACAAGAATGCTGAACGAAAATCAACAGTCAAATATGGTGCGGTGTAAATGGCAAGAGTCACACTGATTACTGAATAAAATAAAACGAATAACCATTTATTTATTTTTTAGACGATGGAAAAATGAAGAAATAAAAGGTCAGTGAAAGTAGGAATGAATATATTAGAAAAATAACGATTCTAGTAGCAATGGTCATCTTAGATTAAGTTGAAAAATTTATAATAATTTATTATCGTGGCTATGGTTCAATTTTTTTTGAAAGCAAGGAAACCAAAAGGTCACAATTAAAGTTAAGCTTTAAATTTTTAATAAATACAAAATGTATCTAAGTTTATACGTTTATAACTTTCCAGCTGTAGTGTATATATATAATGAACGGTCATAATGAAAGAAGTAGAAACAGGGAGCGTAGGAAAGGAAAGGTTAGAAAAATAAAATTTTCACCCTTAAATTCCGGAGATTAATAAGGTAACGTACCTCTTTAATGAAATGTACAGCAACGGTCACAAGCTAAAATTTAGCTGAAAGTTTAAAGAAATGAGGGAAAGATGGGTTTTTTTAAATTAATCACTTCCTAGAATTAATATGTCAATGAAAAAAGGAAAGGAGATGAATCAGGGAAACGTATTATAACTTATATATAACTATTAAACGGATAAATGGAAGAAAAGGTGAGCATGTGAGTAAAAGTGAAAACTCATTTATGAGCGAATGGAATGTGAGTTGTTGCCTGGGAAGAAAATGGAACAGTTTAAAAATTAAAGACAATGGACTGTTGAAATTAAATGAGTATAAAACGTGTAAAAGTTATATACTGAAACGGCTATAAATTTCAATTATTATTATAAAACGGAAAATAACGAAAGGCAAGGACGATGATTTCAAAGTTTATTAATGGCTAGGAATGGGGAAGTCTATCTGTGAATTGGAAAAATTATTAAGCAATTGAAATCGGTAGAAAAGTAACAGCTACACACTGTTTTAGAAACAATCAAAGCAATTGATAGCTTGTTTGGACAGCAAGAATAAATATGGAAGGACACGTTATAAATGCAAAATGAACCGTTTGAAAATAAATAAAAGAAATGATGGCAAATAAAACAGCCGTGCCTTGAATTTTCCAAAATAAATTATTTTATGAACATCAGCTATTACTGACTTAAATTGAACAGAATCACACCCTAAAATATACTTTCTTAATTTTTTGATGAAAATTTATCATTTGCCACATTTAACTATACGTAATCCAAATGTAAGATTTTATTTCAAAATTATTTATTTAAAATTTCTCAAAAATCAAATTAAATACGCTAAATAAAACCGTTAAAAATTAACAAAATTTTACAGGTCGTTACGCACTCCCCCACTCAAAACTTTTCATCCCCGAAAAGGAAGAAGGTAGGAGAATAGAAACAACTAGAAAGATAAATAGATTGAAAGACAAGGATAAACAATTAATTTAAGACCATATAAATTTTGCTTGAAATATTCATTTGAAAACTTCATTTGAAATTAAATTTTCTTTAATACTTAAAAAAAAAAATTCAAACCCATTTGTAAAATTTCTTGCTTCCTTTATAAATACCATTTATAAGTTTTAAATAACACCTTTATAAATATATATGAAAATTATTTGGAAACAGTTATTCACATCCTTGGTTATATTTTCAAGGAAGTTATTTGACAACATTAAATCCATAGTTTATAAATTTACTAATTTATCTTAAGACACTTTCAACATTATAGATAAATTAATGCTCATTTCTTAAATATGTTATATTAAATTAATAATTTCTGAAATATTAATGACACTAATGATTTACTATTAAACCATGTAGTATATAAATAAACAATATTTTAAAGATTATATTCAAAAAGGAAAGGAGGGTAGATTCGGAAAAACGGAATATAGATGAACAAATAAAGTGAGCATATAAGGTAGGTTCAGAGGGATAGTATCGGACTCGAATAATTAAATCAAACCATAAAATTTCAATCTCAAATAATAATACAAAATTTCTTTGTTGGAAATACCTTTATAATAAAATACTTTTATATCGAAACGAATTTTTCCTTTCAAAAGTACTTTTATAACTCGATGTTTCAACAAGTTTATCCTCGTTCTTGCAGATTCTGGCCATGCGTTGATCAGGCGCAAAGCTAGAATTCTTCAAGTACTTAGTAGACCTATTTCAACACCCAGTGAAAATACTTGAAAAACCTTAAAAAACAGATATGGAAAGTACAATTGTGACGCCCCACCTCTATACCCACGCTAGCCAAGAACACTCCGGAGAAGTGCTGTCAACTAGCACGGAGAATAAGGCTGTTGAGGAGCGACCATCCATGTAATTGCTTATCACATGGTGGCTATAAATAATCTTCGGAAACAAACATAGAAATAATCATATCACAAATCAGTCACAGATATCCATATCACAAAGGCGGAAGAAGATATGAATATATAACTAACACATGAAAGTGTACATCAGAGTAGTGGTCAATAAGATCCACGATAATACAAAAGAATAGCAACACGTGCTATACAAAAGAATACAACTATGAGTCTATATCTCAAGTGTATACAACAAAAACTGCTAATCTAAACAGTTAGCCAAAAGTCAGAGTGATGAATCCCTGGGAAGAAGTCAAGCAGAAGCACCTGTAACATCTCGGTCTGATCCGAGTATTATTTAAGAAAATAATAAACGGATCAGTCTAGCTATAAATATCAGATGACATGATATAACATAAAAGATATGGCATAAACATAAACATCCATAACGACATACCACTATAAGTATGTAAATAATGATCAACAGAAGATCAATCAATAAGAGATAATCAATATCACAAGAATCTTCTCAAAGATTCGAAGGGGGCATCATACCCTAAACTTGTACTCATAACAAGTCAATGACATAAATTCCAGATATCAACACGAGAAATCCAGAAATCATAAAAAGGGAAAGAGGCCTATCACATGACGGTCCGAAGACCAAGGGGAGCTACCCCACATGTGTGAATGGAATCACACAGATTAAGGTCCAGACTAACCAAAAAGCAAAAAGGTATGTGTGAGTGGAATCACACAAGTGGTGTCTAGTCTAACCTCGCAACAAGAGACATCGCACAGTTGCTAGTCTAAATCATCAGAATGATCGTCATGATCAACGAGAAGTGTCAATTACACTAAGCTAGTAAATATAGAAGTTTAGCTTCATGTCCCATAACCACTTGCTTAACTTAAATATTTACGAACAAACTGTAAATCTTCACTAATAAAATTGTCACAAGAGGTTCAATCGAAAAAGTCCAGGAATTAACCGACGAAGTGAACGCAAGCGTTTCATAGCACTTGTTTTACTAAGTCGTTTAATTAGATTTCTCATCCGAGTGAGGTAAAGGTTTGTATATACTAATAGATTGGAAAATGGTTTAAGAAAAGAGCTTTGTTATTAAAAAATAGAGTTGAAATTGTTTGTTAAAAGAGTTTTGATATTTACTACTAGTATTGAAACCTTTATATTTTTAAAATGACAAATTACAGAAGAGATTGTAGAAACAATCATCACAAAGATCACATTCGGAGATGTGAATAAAATCCAAGGAAATCGGCTCAAAAGCATCAAAGTGGAAGTTCCCCAACGACCAAACGTGGCCGAGATAACCAGAGATGGTTTGTCTCGAAGAATGGTCAACTCAGCATCTCAACAAAGCAAGTTCTGTTGAATGTTTTTCAGATAAGATCGCCTACGGAGGGGGGGTCCGGGGGGGGTGGCAACCCCCCAAGGTGGGGGTGCGGGGGCAACGCCACCGCTTACGGGGTTCGACCTGCCCGGTCAGGTCGCGGGGGTCCAGGGGGCAGCGCCCCCGGCGGGGTGCGGGGCAGCGCCCCGACCAAAACGGTACGACCTAGTGAAGATAAAATGAGGTCTAACGACCTAAGGACTCAAGGGTCTAACGACCTAACGACTCAAGGGTCATACGACCCAGCGACTCAAGGGTCCAACGACTCAGCGACTCAACGGGTCCAACGACTCAGCGACTCAAGGCTCCAACGACTCAGCGACTCAAGGCTCCAACGACTCAGCGACTCAAGGGTCCAACGACTCAGCGACTCAAGGCTCCAACGACTCAGCGACTCAAGGCTCCAACGACTCAGCGACTAAAGGCTCCAACGACTCAGCGACTCAAGGGTCCAACGACTCAGCGACTCAAGGCTCCAACGACTCAGCGACTCAAGGGTCCAACGACTCAGCGACTCAAGGGTCGAACGACTCAGCGACTCAAGACTCCAACGACTCAGCGACTCAAGGCTCCAACGACTCAGCGACTCAAGGGCAAACGACTTAACTCCGAACGACCTAAAAATGGCCAGAACGACTCAAGTGCAGAAAATTCAACAAAACGCTAAAAATTGGAGTTTTTTGCCAATCCAATCCAAACCAAATGCTAACATGCATGCAAAAATGATAGGGAATCATTCCCAACAGTCCAATATAATTATAGGCTAGAATTGTGAGATAAAAATCTCACCTTTGCACTAAAATTTATGAAGATGAAGCTTGAAAGCAAGGAGAAGCAATCCAAAGCTTGAATCCAATATCTTCTACTTGAATTTGGAGTTGAATGATGGAGTTGCAATTGAATTTGAGCTTGGAGTTTTAATTTCCCATTCTCTTCACCATTAATGCTAAAGCTTGAGTTAGTTAGGAAATTTATGAAGAGTGGGGAGAAGAGGGTTGGAACTTGGGCTTAATAGGCTAAACTAACCCAAAGTCCAAAGCGGGAAAAGTTAGTGAAATTTCACTAACTCCAAACCTATCGATGTTTATACTTAAAAAGTTGTAAACGACATTTCGAACTCAATGGAAGTGGTCTCGAGTCCTAATTTGACCGTTTGCAAAAAGTAGTTTTTCGGACCAAAATCTGATTAACGATTTAATATTTAAATAAAAATATTTAAATGTAAACTCGATAAACATGCGGGTTGTTACAACAATCCAACAAAACAATCAAACCGAAACCTTTGTCCAACCATGGTTCGCAGATACACAATGGTTACGCCTGGATCCCCCAGGAAATAATCCATATCCGTAAGCTTTCTCAGCCCTGCGAGTTATGCCATGATGACTAGTAGGGTGCAGGATACACAATGGTTACGCCTGGGTCCCCTAGGAAACAATCCGTACCCCTAGGCCATCTCAGCCAGGCAGTTTTGCTACTAATGCGACCTACACAGATTGCAGGATACACAATGGTTACGCCTGGATCCCCCAGGAAACAATTCGTACCACTAGGCCAGACTCAGCCAGGCTGTTGCGCTATGCAGTCGCGAGAGCAAAAAAACCATGGGTTACGCCACAGTGGGAACACTCGAGTATCACATCCGGAAAACCAAAAATCAAAGAGAATAATATCGATAGAATGAATACACAATGTGGCCACGAAGCGGATATCAAGCAGAAGGCACTTTCCATATCTTTACTTCAAAAAATATATATCATATAGTGCCATTCCAAATAATTTCAAATATCATACTTATATAAAGTCCATTATATATAGGATTCCTTTTACAAATCGAATACTTTCCAAATCAATAGTATATCAAATCATACTTATATAGACTTCGATTATAAAAAAATTCTCTTTCCAAATTGAGTATCTTTCAAATCAATAGATTTCAAATCAACTTCATACTTATACAAATCCATTTTATATAAGTTCGATCGCTCCCGAATCAAGTATTTAGTAAATCAAGGTTCTCAAAAAATTTCTCGTTTCAATAACATTTCAGTTTCAAGATCATATATGATTTCACCAAATTTTCTTCCAAATTAAATATATTCAGTTTCAAAGTTTCTTAAACAATTGGTTTAGAAAATAATCCAAATTTACAAATCAACAAAATTTAGGTCAAACAAATTCATTGCCAAAATCACCATATAAGTACTGGTTTTAATTCCCATCTAATTTCAAAACCAAGTATTCTTCTCAAAATCAATTATACTCAAAATGGTTTCTAAATTTATAATTATCCCTTTAAAACCTTTAACTATTTATTTCTATATGAAAAATCCAATTTTCCTTTTTCGAATTATTTATTTAACAAAAGTTTCAAATTTACTTAAGTCATACTCTTCATACTTTAAACATACAAAACTAAACTTCTATTCTTTATCAAATATTTTATACTCTTCAAAATTTCTTAGTTTTAAAATTTTAAACCTTGATTTGGAAGTGCTCGAACCCTCAAAATAGTCGGTGAAATCAAATTTCAAATCCAAGAGTTGGAAATCAGTAACAAATCAGTAAATCAAATTTTTATAAATAGAGTTATACTAAATCAAATCGAAAACTAGAGGATTGAACACCGGCTTTCTTTAAATCATTTTAAATATATATACATATATCTTTCGAATATCGAATTCTACTTCGGAATTTGAAATCAAAATTTATTTCACAATATCACTCGCATAGCAAAGCTACTACAGTGGCCTCTCCCCCACTCTGAAACTCGAAAATCAATGTCGATGATGCATGCACTCATCACCAAAATTATTTTCCAGCGACAAAGTGAGTTCTGGACTTCTATTTTTTTTAAACTTCGTTGAATTTTTTTTTCGAAATCCTTGGAACTCATTTGAAGTCATTTGAAACATTTCTTATTCAGAAAATACTTTCAAATCTTATTATTATATATTTCAAAATCTTAAACCAATTTTCAAAAATACCGGAGTCCAATCTCTCGAATTCAAATTCAAAACCTTTCAGTTATAAATTGTTTTTATATAAATAAATTTTCTTATAATATTTTCAAACTTTCAAATCTTTTCGAAACTTCAAATTCACGTTTTTTTTTAAAGGTATATAATCCTTATCGAAAACATTTCACTTTTATATATAGGATAAAATCATACTTATCAAAATAATAATTTTGATATATAAAACAATTTGAAAAATGCAAACATACCCGATTTTCAAAAGGTGATTCACGGATGGATTTCAAAACAAAGCTAGAGATTCAAATTAGAGGGACTCTAATCAAATAGAATTCTGGTTCGAAGATAGGCTCGATTAATGATTAGAGAATTAAATTACAGAAATAGAAGACGGATATACTTATATAAATCGCAGGCGACCTTAACCGGGTCAACCGTGACTTCAGGAACATGACCGATACAGAATTCTAAGGCAAATCGACATTCGATTGCCAAAGATAGAATTCGGCATATTAAGATATAGCAGCATCGTAAACCGAGGATACAAAAATCTTCGGTGAATCGATGCCAATTGTAAAAGAGTTTTCACCCCCTTTACAAAACATTCAGTGGAGTTATGGGATACTCCAGAATCAAATGAATTTCGAAACCGAGGGACATTCCAAAATTCAAAGGAAATCGAGTCAAAACAGAAGAGATTCAACTTGAATGAAAGTGATTCTGTAAATAAATTTACCATATATGCTAAGTTCTGCCTAGAGCCATAGCTCTGATACCAACTGTAACGACCTGATAATTTCAATCATTCGCATCCGCACATGTCGGACTTGAGTTGCTTAAAATATCAGATTGTTAATTGAAATTTGGCAAAACTTAAACATATACAGTAAATAAATCCATCACAGAATTACAGATACAAAGTAGTACAATAATATGCAGCGGCATAAATGAATAGTAGTTCATGAAGCTACTATATAAACATCAGAGTTAGAAATAAAGTACATCCGAATATATCAAATACAGTGAGGTCTTTAGTACGAACCAATGACTCCTCTGAAATAATCAACTGGAAAAGCTGAAAGCTGAATCGATAGTTGGACCTCTAACGAAGCTCCAAACTCCAAAGGTGAGTCTCTAATGCTATGTCACTCAGTTTGACCCGAGCATAAAGCAAAACACAAAACACTCGAGTCAGGATTAACATTCTTACATCGATAAATCCAACTCAAGTGAAATATCAACTTAAATATAATTAACTTAGAGGATATTTGGGATACTCATCCTCTAAGGATCCAAGGAACTATCTACAGGGTAGAAATATTCACTTTAACACCATGGTCATTTCAATTTTATTTATATTTCAAAACTAAAATATCATTTTCATTTCAAATATATCCATTTTCCAAATTAGTATATATTTATCTAATAATTTATGAAGTAAAGTATTTTTATTTCCTCAAACTTCACAAATCGCTTCAAAAATCAACTCGACCTTCCCGTTCAAATTTAACTAAATCAAAATTTATCAATTTCCATTCAATTTAGTTTCTGACTAAATTAAATCAAATTTTATCTATTTTAAATACGGATTTGAACCACAAAATAAACCATTTAAATTTCAATATAATTCAAAGTTAATATATTTCGGAGCTTTAAATATTCAACATTTCAAAGACTAAACTTTGATAGTTGCGTTTATCTCCCAACTTGACTTCACTATTATTTAGTTTTGAAATATTCGCTTAATAAATTCAATATTATTTATATGACCTTAAATTTACATTTTCTATATATTACCTTCGATTTCTTTAGACATGAATCATCCATTAAATTTCTTAAATAAAAATTCAAGTTATAGGATCATATGTTAAAGTTTCGAATTTAATAGTTTCAAATTGATTTAACTAAATAAAATCCTTAATTAAAGACAAATTCAAATAAGTCCCAAATATATCTTCAAACCTTAGCTTATAAAATTTATTCCACAAATCTATTTTATAAATACAAATTTAATAAATCCTTAAACAATTTCATATTAATAAAATCAATCTTAATTAAATTATCTTAATATTAAATCTATATATAAAATAGCCTTTATATATGATACTTTAAATCAATATTCATTAAAACCATATATTTCTTTTCAAGACCATAGAAATTATTTTCAAAACATTCATATAGACCACGACGTCGATGTAAAATTTTCTATTCTATGGACAAGGGATGCAGATATTTATCATTTCAATCCGTAAGTTAAATATATACGGGTGGATATCATTTCAACCTGTAACGACCCAGAATTTCTGTTAATTAAAATTTGTATATTTAATTGAATTTAAATATTAATAAGTGAAATTTATAAGTCGAATAAATTTTATTTCGAATAATTGGATTTAATTGAATAATTAAATCGATAATTTAATATTTGAAAATACAGAAATAATCGAAAATTGAGTTAAATATGATTGAAATTGATTTGTAAAATTTTATTTAATCATGTTGGAGTTATAATGATGTTATAGAACTTTTAAAATCGAATTAAAAGTTAATTTGTGAAAATTGAATATTTTAATATTTAATTGACGAGTTAAAATAGCCACTTTTGAAATAGTCTCGGATTTCGACGAAATCAGTTTCATCGGATCTGTAATGTTATATTATTGTATGGTTTCAAATTTCGTGTCAATCGGATTTACGGTTTGTCCGGGGCAAGCCAAAACGCATAGAAATTTGTTTAATCGATTTAACTTAAAATTGATCGTTTATTTCCGTAACTCGCACATATGATCGAATTAGCCTCCGAAACCTATTCCATTGTGTCCAGAACGTGGGGTAAACTCTAGAAACGCCGATCACTGCGCGAGATTTGGAGTTTGAAAAATTGGAGGTGAATAGTGTTCGTCGGTTTTCTATAAAAGGACCCTTATTCTCATTTCCTTTGCAAACCCTAATTTCTATAGCCAGCCGCCACCATTAAAACCAAGGGCCGAAAATCATTCTCCTCTCCTCCTCTTTTCTTCAAATCCGCAAAGTAATTCAAGAAACTTCCAACGTGAAAGATGTAGAGCTCTCCAAGATCTACATAGCCAACGGTGATGATCAAATTTGGTGAGGCGAATCAACGGCAATTGGCTCGAGAAGGCCGGCCGTTCATCCTCGTTTTGCATGCAGCAAGGAGGGCCGAGATCTATGAGATTGTTGCCGAAGGTGGAGCTTCGAATGGCGGTTCATATGGTGGTGGTTTGATGAGCTCTCGATGCTCGTGGAGGCCGTGGTGATAAACCCTAGAATCGTGATATATGGGTTTCTCGCGTTCGTTCAACCTGGAAGAAGATGGAACCTGCGCGCACGGCCTTGATGAGTGCAGAAGGGAAATCCACGGTCCAGATTGAAGAGGTTTAAAGATATAAAGAATTTGTAAATTTATTTATATTTTAATATGTACAAACTTTGAAAAATCATATCTTTGTCATACGAGGTCGAAAACGCACGAAACGAATTGCGTTGGCTTCGTTTTGTCGAGCACTACGCTATGGAACTGGATTGGAGTTGATTGGAGCTAGTGATAATTTTGGGTAAAATTAAACGCACGTTTAATTTTATTCGAAATAAAACGCTGAAACTGAATTGGAAGCAAGGTGAGAACTTCTCACTCAATCGAATAGTTTCGATTTAAATTTTAAATAGTTAAATTCAAAATTGCTTGATTGTGTGATTGGATGATAAATTGTTATCTATTGTGTTAAATAGACATTATACGCCGTATATTAAGCGGATGTTATTTATAAAAAACGTATACCGCGATAATTCCATCTTGATTAGAATTGGTATTATATATGTACTTGGAGTTGATTTCCCGCATTATATAGCGGATGAGACCCTATTGCGCCGCATAATAGCGGATAATATTTTATGAATCCTATATACCGCGATATTCCGTATTGGAACGAAATTGGTATTGTGCTAACATCTATGGATGCAGGGAAACAGGTTGGAGGGATCCAACTTGATTCCTCACCGGTATTTATTTGATTACAGATATTGTGATATTTGATTGATTATCATATCGATATATGATGTTTGGAAGTCGTGATTGACTATTTGGTCTGTTGCATCATTGGGCTAATTTGGAATTTTAAAAGGATTTTAAAGTGATGATTTTCAAATTGAAAAGTGATTTTTTTTAAAGTATATGTTTTATTAAAATTTTGAATTGATTCATTTTAAATAAATAAATGTTAAATATAAAAATTATGATTTTTGTGAAATATAACCAAAGTGTGATTTTTGAAATAAATAGTTGATTAATTTATAAAATGGTTTAAATTGGGATTTTTGAATTATTATAAACGATTTATATAAAAAGATTTTTAAACTTGATATTTTATAAATTAAAAATTTTGGAATTATAAAACGAGTTTTTACAAGTGTTAAAATGAAATAAAAATGGATTTCATAAGTGAATGAAATATGTAGATTTATAAATTGTGAAGCTATAAAATGAATAGATTTTTGTAAAATAAAATATTATAAGTAATTAACTTATAAATTAGATTTTGGTATATAAATTGAGTTATAAATTGAATTGGTTATTAGAGGAGATTTATAAATCGAAGTTGTTATAAAATAGAAATAGAATTTATAAACGTTGTTTTATAAATCCGTAATCAAATAAATTTGATAAGTAAATATAGAAATTATTAAAGGAATTATATCCACGATTTTGGACTGTGGAAAATCCTTTAATTAAATATGTGAAAGTGTAGAATTTGGTAAACGATTTATATCCACGATTTTGGACAGTGGATAATCTTTTGATAAAAGTGTAGAAATACTAAATTAGGTAAATAAGGTATATTCACGATTTTGGACAGTGAATATATTATTAAATAAAATGGGTATGTTTTGGAGAAGTGATATTATAAAATGAAGTTAATTGTTTTAAAAGATGTTTTAAAATGCATTAAGTGTTGAAACCATAGATTTCAACATTTATTGTTGAAATAGACGTTTTCGAGAAATAGAAGGAAATAGTGAAGTATAACACTGTTGTTATAGTAAACGATTTCTGAAAGGAAATGTTTTATATAGTATTAGGATTTATATATCTATCTTAATTTTGAATCCCTATACTAGTGATTTTGGGTCGTCGTAACGATGTTTTACGCAACATTCGTTTTGACCCAAATAAATGTGTTTGAAAGAATGTTTTCCTTAAAGAATGAAATATATACTTAATTTTGATTTAAGTATATTGAATATTTTCCAAGTGTTGAAAATAAATGGATTTGTGAATTACTTATTATTAAATAAGTATGGAAATGTTTTCCAATATGAAGTGAATGTTTTGAGATTTTATCTTTTGAAAGATAAACTAAAAATGAATATTAGAAATCGATTTGGAAATCGTATATTCATAGATATTTTGGAATTGTAAATTCACTATGGAATTTATAAAAGAAAGGGAAATTTGTTTAAAAATAAACATTGACTTATTTTTGAAATGTGGAAATGAAATTATGGATTTGGAACGTAAGTTTAAAATAAATCGGTAAGGATTTATTTGATTGATTTGAATGAACCATTTTAAAATTTAAAATGGATAAATATTTGGAAGTGTTTTCCGTTTAAGGAAATTGATTTGAAATTTGTTTTCAAAGATTGGAAGGTGAAAAATGATTTGAAATTTGTTTTCAAATGGTTGAAGTGTGAAAATTATATATCTTGTAAAGATATTTTTGGAAAATAAATAATTTGGGAAATTATTTGGAATTTGATGATGTTGTGCATGTCTATTGATAGTTAAATAACCGACTATCAATATTTACCTTTAAATAGGTATTTGTTGTGATTTGCTTGAAATTGAATGCCACACTTATTTTCAAAATAAGCGCTCACTATTAGGGTTAGCCAGGAAAGGACCTTTGGGTCGTATACCCATTTCGAATATGTGTTACGTCGTTATGGATTGCATTTGACGACCGGTGTTGAAGACCGGATATTTTTGTAACAACCCGCATATTTAACGATTTTATATTTAAATGTTTAATTTAAATATAGCGTCGTTAGTCGGATTTAGGTCCGAAATGTCACTTTTTGCAAATGGCCGAATTGGAACTCGAAACTACCTCCATTGGTTCGAAAATGGCGTTTGCGATCTTTTTGAGTATAATCTTTGATATGTTTGGAATTTGTGAAATTTTGGCTACTTTTTCTATTGGGTTTGGGTTTGGGTTCAGCCCACTAGCTTAATTAACCCTCTAACTCAACCCCTTCTCTTCATTTCATCTTCTTTCATTTCATTTCTCAAGTAAAACTGAAAATGGTGGAAGGGAAGAGGAAATAGAAATTGCATGCACTAGTTTCTCCTTTGTAACTTGATTTCTTGCTCCAAAATCATAGAGAAGCCATAGGTAAGTCTCTCTTCTTCTTCTCCAACTCTTTCTCCTTCAATTTCAGAAAGTTTTCCTAAACCTAACTTAGGAAAATACTTGTTTGTTCTTAGATTGAAGCTTGTTGGGTTGAAGTAGTGATTAGTTGGTCTTCTCCTTGTGTTTTAGCTCCTTCATCTTCTTTATTTGTGAGGTTAAAAGGTGAGTTTTGAACTCATTCATTGATGTTGGGTATGATTTCCTAACAAATATTCATGTGCTATTGCTTTGATTTGAAAAAGAATTTGCATTTCATTGAAATAGGGCAGGAAGTGCAAAATCATCAGGTTCGGCCGACCGAGCCCTGTAGCCGGTCGACCGACCTGCTGCCTCGAGCCATATTTTGTTTCTTGCATCTGGCCGGCCGACCGAGCCCTGTAGTCCGGTCGACCGACCTGCTCTGTTCTGCCTGTTTTGCATATTTGATTGATTTTCCGGATTTTATCGATTCAAGTTGCTTTTTAGTGGTTGTTATTGCATTTTTGGCTTTGATAACTTACTCTTGACTTCATCCACGGGTTTTTATAAATAATCCCTCTAAATCGTATTTAAAAGCTCGTTTCTCCAATTTATAAATTCTATTTAAAACACACACTTTCGCACGTCGAGCGAAGTGGAAGGGTGATTAAATGGTTGGGCAAAACAAGGACCATGAATCTGTGCGTTTATCTTTCCGATTAGTCCCCGACCTATGCGATTGATCGTTTTGACCTTCGGGTTTAGTTTACCGATGATATGAGGTAAATTTGTACTGCTTTGAGTGTGAAAGTGGCTGACGGATAGTAAACCGTTTAGTGCGAACGAGTGGTTATGGGACATACGTTAACACTTTTCGGATTCCTTTTCGAGAGTTGTGACACATTCCGCCAGTTAGTGGTGTCCAGTACTGGGTCTTCGACCTTCACCACTACGGTTTGTTGCCTCTGGGATGGTGACTTCGGACTTTCTCCCTAGGTTTGTTGCCTTCGGGTATGTTGCCTTCGGGTGTGTGCCTTCGGGTTTGTTGCCCTATATAGTTTCGCTCTGATGTTGGCCTTATGTGCCGCATGAGTGATACTTGGGTTTGAAGCTTTCGGGCTTATGGATCCTTGTTGTACAGTACTGAGCTCGAGCAATCATATGTTTCATTGATATTATATTCCCTTGGTATCGCCCATCGTGTTGGTCTATTTGAGCCGCATGATGTATAACGATTACCTTGTGGAACTTGTATACCTTATTGGTATTTGTTATTTGCCTTTTGGCTTGTTTTGGGATATTTGTATCCTTTGTTTCTATATGTTGCCGATGATATGAGGCTTGTTCTATATGATTCATCTCTTGTTGATGATTGTGTTATCTCCTCCAGAGATATTTGTTATACTGTATTACCTTGCAGGTTTATTATTGTTCAGTTTATCTAACTGATTTGTTATCTAGACTGACCCGTGTATTTTATACTCGGGTTAGACCGAGATGTTTCAGGTTAGGTGCTTTTGGGACTTAGCCTATGTTGCTTCCGCATGGACTATTCGCTAGCTTCATTTTGTTATAGCGTCTTTTGTGGTCCTTATCTGTTGTAACTCTGATATTTATACTTTTTTCGTCTCGTCTGTATATTGTGGTCTCCTGTACCACTTGACATGTATTATTTTGTATACTCTGTTGTGTATCTGTTTATGTGTATATTATGATCGACTGTTCTGTGATGTGAATTACATTTGAGTTGTTATATTTTCTTCTGGTAGATCTTATAGCCATTGTAGTTTTTCTTTAAATATTTATTGAATAGTTCGAATTTTAATGTGATTCTACTTTTCGACGTATTTAGTGAATAGTTAAGGTAAGATTACACATGGTCGCTTCCATTATACTCTGTTGTCCGCGTTAGCCGACAGTATTATCTATGTAATACTCTTTGTTAACGAGGCTCTCGGAGTGGGGCGTCACAATTTTTGAAAACGGAAGGATTACCGTCGAATGTTTCTGTATCGGCTGATCACCGATATTGAAATTTATTACCCTTTGTGATGGGACGTCCGGTCGTGATTAGTGAATGTAACGCCCCGAAAATTTTCGACTTTCGAAAATTCAACATCGATACTCACTTTATCGACTGCCGAGCAATCGAAAGCCAAAAACCCGAAATGTTATGGTTTAAGAAAGAATTTAAGAAAAGAAAAAGAAAGAAGAAGAGGGAAAAGATAGAGAATAGAGAGAGAAGGAAAGAGAATAGAATATAGAACAGAATAGAAAACAACAGAACAACAACAGAATCTCACAATTCGCAGCGGAACAACATAGAATAATAAATGAATAATCTTTAAACAAAGAACTATATCAGTTATTACATTTTATATATTACATTTCATTACATCATATCATCAGAGTGTACAACATCATACAACAACAAACAGTGCAGCGGAAAAAGAAATACTATATACTAATAATACGCCATGCCATCCAGCTTGCCTCCAGCAACTCCAGAATATCCTGATAAACCTAACTCTTAACTGCCCGTGTGAAAATTGGTGGGCACCCAGAGTTTAGGAAGGAAAACAATAAACTCCGAGTCAGTCATGTGACTAGTGTGGGAACTCAAAACAGTTTTTTTATCTTTAAAATCAAAATAGAAGGATACTTTTAAAGTTAATTCGCAATGCTTTTAAAAATGAGACTACCATAAGACCTCCTGCCACACACACAATGCAAACGCAGACTTGGAGAAGATTTCTCCTTATGATAGTCAAACATGCTTGATACGCATTTAAAAAGAACATTTGATATTATTACTAGTGCATAGTGTAGAAAATTCATTTCGAAAGTAGAATATAAATCTTAGCCAGCATAGGTACCATTATATTATGTCTACTAATAGCTACCATATTAGATGGCAGGTTCTACAACTAAAACCGTACAAGTTTCGTATTGGGAATTGGATTTCCAACGAATGCTCAGGCCAAGGAACTTCCCATTGCCACATGAGAATGCCTCTGGATGGACATCCCCGAGAACCAAACCGGATCTCTACCAACACAAGGCCGGGTTACCCCTAACTGAGTAACAACTGACCGAATATGCCATCCCCCGGTCCTTTGGGACCTTTTCACCGAGCGCTCGTAATCAATTCACACAATCATAACAAAGTGTTTTCAACATGAGTAAGTATCTAGGCTCCATACCATGATACCACCCTTTTCCAGAAGGAAATGCACACATCCTAAAGGGCGCTACCCCTCATAACCTTGCTGCTTCTTTCCTGTTTTGACCATTCACGGGGTGTGAGGCTCGACGAAGTCACGTCCACAAAACATACTTTATACAAAAGCCATGCTTTGGGTCAACAAATGATCATAGAAATGATCACCAAGATAGACGATCAAATAAATGATTCTATCACAAATAATCAACACAATGATCATTTACAGCAACACTCAGCATGTCACATTACCAAATTGGGAATATATCGCTGATAACTTCAACTATATAACCCCTGAGCTCGTACGTCTCAGAGAAGGGTGTTAAGCTAAAAGAATAAATTCTCCGCCACCAACAGAAATATATTTGAATGAAATCTGCTTTATATCTCAATTTGTAACGTCAGACATACAATCCATACAAGTCTGTTCCGGGCTCGAACAAAACCGAAGGCACTTACAAAGAAGTCCTTGCAAATCTGAATATTCACAATCCTGATCGGATTTCCCATCACTTAGGGAGTCTCTATACCGTTGCAACTCAGTGCAGAGACAATCGACAGGTCATCCTATCGCTCTCGCAAATACCGGGTCTTCAACACCGATCTTCAATGCGATTCATAACGACGTATCACATATTCGGAATGGGTTATACGACCCCATGGTCCTTTCCCGGTTAACCCGAATAGTGAGCGCTTATTCAAAAATAAGTGTGGCATTCAAATTCAAACAAATCACATCAATTACCCATTCAAAGGGAAATATTGATAGTTGGTTATTGAACTATCAATTGATATGCACAACATCACCAGTTTCCAAATAATTTTCCAAATTATTTATTTTCCAAAATATCTTTACAAGATATATTATTTCACACTTCAAAAATAAATCAATATTTATTTTTAAACACATTCCACTTTCTTTTATAAATTCCTTAGTGAATTTATATTCCAAAATATTCATGCATATACGTTTTCAATTATTCATTTCAATTTATCTTCAAAAAGATAAATTCTCAAAGTATTCACTTTATATTGGAAGACATTTCCATACTTATTTAATAAGTAATTCACAAATTTTATTTATTTTCAACACTTAGAAAATATTCAATATACTTAAATCGAGATTAAGTATATATTTCATTCTTTAAGGAAATCATTCTCTTAAACATATTTATTTGGGCCAAAACGAATGTTGCGTAAAACATTGTTACGACAACCCAAAATCACTAGTATAGGGATTCGAAATTAAAATAGATATATAAATCCCAATACTATACAAAACATTTCCTTTCGGAAATCATTTACTATAACAACAGTGTTATAGTCCACTATTTCCTTTTATTTCTCGAAACGTCTATTTCAACAATAAATGTTGAAATCTATGGTTTCGAATCATAACACATTTTAAAACATCGTTAGATCGTTTTAATTTCTATTTGAAATATCACATTCAAAACAATTTCTTTAACATATTATTCACTATTCAAAAACGTGAATATTCTTTGTTAACAAATTTCATCCTTTTATTCATTTTATTTCAAAGGATTATTCACAGTTCAAAAACGTGAATATAACTCCATTAATAGGTTTCAGCAATTTACTTATCAAAATAAGTCGTTTGCGAATTTATAAAACAACGTTTATAAATTCCTTTATTAACCTATTCAATTTATAACTCAATAATAAACCAAAATTCATATTTTAAGTTAAACACCTATAATTTATTTGTTTGCACAATCGTTCCTTTAAACTTCATAATTTTAAATCTTATAACTTATAAGATTCAATTATTTATCCAAAACCATTCTTTAATAACTTCACGAAATTTATAAATCTTATTATTTATAAATTTCACTTATAACTTTACCATTTATAATTTTATAAATTTCATTCATTTGTGAAATTCATTCACAATTCATTCTAACACTTATAAAAACTCATTTTATAATGTCAATATTTCAATTTATAAATATCCATTTATAAATCTCTTAATATAAATCAATTTATATTATTCTTTAAAACGTCTTCAAATTCCTTTATAATTTCACCATTTTGATTTATAAAATAATCAAATTTTATAAATCCTATATTTTAACTTTTTATAATAATTCAAAAATCCAATTTAAACTATTTTATAAAATCATTAACCCTTATTTCTCAAAAATCGGCTTTTAACTATATTTCACAAAAACCAAAATTTTATAACTTTGAAAATTATAACGTTTATTTATTTAACATGGATCAATTCCAAAAATATAGTATATTTTCAAAAAATCACTTTATAAATCATTTTAAAATTCCAAATTTGGTCCAATGATGCTACATACCAAATAGTCAATCACGACAAACAACGACATCGTATATCGTATATGATAGTCCATCAAATATCAAAATATCTGAAATCAAAAATAAAACTGTTGAGGAATCCAGTTGGATCCCTCCAACCTGTTTTCCTGCATCCACAAACATTAGCACAATACCAATTTCGCTCCAGTACGAAATTATCGCGGTATATGGGATTTAATAATATTATCCGCTTAATAGACGGCGCAATAGGGTCTCATCCGCTAAAAAATACGGGAAATCAACAACTGCAATATATACATATGCCAATATATATATTGATATTATATATAATACCAATTTCACTGTTTATGAAATATTCGCGGTATATGTTTTTATTAAATAACATCCGCTTACTAACGGCGTATAATGTCTATTTTAACAATCAATAGATAACAATCATCATTCAAACATGCATTCAAATATTTTAAATCTAACTATTTAAAATAAAATCGAAACCGATTCGATTGAGTGAGAAGTTCTCACCTTGATTTCAATTTCGTTTTAGCGATTTATTTCGAATAAAATTAAACGCGCGTTTAATTTTACCCAAAATTCTCACTAACTCCAAACGACTCCAATCCAACTCCATCGCGTAGTGCTCGACGATACGATTCCAACGCGACTGGTTTCGCGCGTTTTCGACCTCGTATGAAAAAGTTATGAATTTTATAAGTTTGCACACGATTTTTATTTATAATACTTACAACACAAATATACTTTTATAAACCATAATCATCTCTGGGCCGTGAGATCCTGCATCCAACTCATCACAGCCGTAGAACGCAACTCCATCTCCCTCACGCAAGAAGCTCCAGTACATGAACGCACACTTGAACCCATTTACCAAATCTAGGGTTGAATCTTGCAACTCCAACACTCGATTAAAACTCGATCAGAGAGTTGCATGTTGTAGCCTCACGCGAGCACTACACTCGGCCCCCCCTATGGTGGAGTCGGTCACCATTCCAGCGCGCAGTTCTAGGCCGAACGGCCATGCTTCTAGCTCGATTTCTGGCCACCACGTCACTCCAAATCACATCTCCACCGTTGACATCCAAGATCTCGTCGAGCCTAATACCTTTCTAGTTGGAAGATTTCGATATTAATGAACGGATTTGGAGATTTGAGGGGAAGATGGTTGGCAATTTTCGGCCCTTGGTTCTGTATATGGCGGCTAGGGTTTCATAACCTAATATATTTTTTTTTATTTATGAAGGCAATGGTCTCCTTTTATAGAAAATCGAACGTAAACACTATTCATTTCGGAAATTTCGAACTCCGATTTACGCACCGTAACCAGCGTTTCTAAGGTTTACCCCACGTTCCGGACACAATGGAACAGGTTTCGAAAGCTAATTCGGACATCTGTGCGAGTTATGGCAACAAACGCTCAATTTAAATTAAACCGATTTAAATCGATTTCTAGGCGTTTTAATTTGTACCGGACAAACGATAAATCCAATTGACTTGAAATTTGAAACCTTACAATAATATCACATTACGGATCCGATGAAACTGGTTTCGTCGAAATCCGAGACTTTTTGAAAAATGGCTATTTTAACTCGCCAAATTAAAATTAAAAATAATTCGATGCGTTTCGAGCTGCCACGATCAAACGATAGATCCGATTGACACGAAAATTGAAATCCGGTAATAACTAACTATTACGGATCCAATGGAACTGGTTTCGTTCAATTCTGAGACTGTTCAAAAATGACTATTTTCACTAGTCGATTTTAATATTAAAATATTCAATTTTCACAATTTAACTTTTAATTCGATTTTAAAAGTTCTAAAATATCATTCTAACTTCAATATGATAAAATAAAATTTTACAAATCATTTTCAATCATATTTAACTCAATTTTCAATTATTTCCATAATTTAACATATTAAATTATCGATTTAATTATCCAATTAAATCCAATAAATCGAAATAAAATTTATTCAATTTATAAATTCACTTATTAATATTTAAAATAAATTAAATATTCAAATTTTAATTACGAAAAATCCTGGGTCGTTACAAGTGAATATCCGGATTGCAAGGACTTCTTTGTAAGTGCCTTCAGTTCCGTTCGATCCCGGAACGGTCTTGTATGGATGTGTGTCTGACGTTACAATTTGAAATGTAAAGCTGGTTTCTATCAAATATATTTCCGTTGGTGGAGGAGAATTTATTCTCTTAGCTTAACACCCTTAGAGGTTATGTAGTTGATGGTTACTAGTGATACGTTCCCAAATTGGTAATGTGGCATACAAAGTGCTGTTGAGCATTTGTTGATCAAAGCACAAATTTTGTATAAAGCGTGGCTTTGTGGACGAGACTTCGTCGGACTTCACACCCCGAAAATGGTCAAAACAGGAAGGATGCGGCAAGGTTATTAGGGGGTAGCGCCCCTTCAGTGTATGTCATTCCTTCTGGATAGAGGTGGTGTCATGGTATGGAGCCCAGATACTTAACCTATGTTGTTGCTGCAAATTTATTACTTTGTGGTTGTTGGAATCAAGGATCCTCGGATATAGATCAGTTACGATCGGGGAATGACATATTCGTGTCAGTAGTTACCCAATTTGAAGGGTAACCCGGCCTTGTGTTGGCAGTAACGTTAGGTTCTCAGGTCGTCTTTCCAGAGGCGTACCCATGTGGCAATGGGAAGTTCCTTGGCCCGACCATTTGTTGGAAATCCAAAGAAACAATACGATCCTTGTACGGTTTTAGTTGTATAACCTGCTATGGAATGTGGCGGTAACCTGCTATTGAACATAGTAGCTATAGTAGGCATACGATAATGGTCGTATGTTGGCTAAGATTTATATCTTTACTTTCGAAATGATTTTTCCTACACTACGCACTAGTAATAATATCAAATATTTCTTTTTAATGCGTATCAAGCATCTTTGACTATCATAAGGAGAAATCTCCTCCGATTCTGCGTTTGCATTGTGTGTGTGTGTGCGGGAGGCCTTATGGTAGTCTCATTTTCCAAAAAGCATTGCGAATCTATTTTAAAATATTCCTGTTGTTTGTTTTAAAGATAAATAACTGTTTTAAGTTCTCTCACCAGTCCCATGACTGACCTGGAGTTTATTGTTTTCCTTCCTAAACTCTAGGTGCCCACCAATTTCTACACGGGCAGTCAAGAGTCAGGTTTATCGGGATATTTTGGTATTCAGGAGTTGCTGGAGGCAAGCTGGATGGCATAGCGTATTCATTAGTATATATTATTTCTTTTCCGCTGTTTGTTGTTGTTGTTGTACACTCTGGTAATCTAATGTAATGTGATGTAATGTAATAACTGATATAGTTCTTTGTTTAAAGATTATTCATTTATCTATTATATGTTGTTCCGCTGCGATTGTGAGATTCTGATATTGTTCTGTTGTTTCTTTCTGTTCTGTTCTATCTTTTTCTTTCTTCTTCTATCTTTTTCTTCTTCTTTAACCATAACATTTCAGTTTTTCGGCATTCGATTGCTCGCCAGTTGATACAGTGGACGTATTGATATCGGTTTTCGAGCGTCGAAAAGTCGAAACGTTACATTTGGTATCAAAGCTTATGGTTAAGCGACAACCTTAGCTATGTTGGGTATTACTCATTAGAGATAGAGTCAGTAGTACTCTAGAATGAGTGTGAGTGTAATAATAGCTATGAGCGCGTATTTGTTAGTGAATATAAAATTGTTTTATATTGTGTTTGCTTATCTGTTGAGCTGTTTGTGAATTCTAGTCGGTAGATGGGACGCCATATTATCAATAGGGGTTTCTAAACTCTTAAACATGATAAACCGACATAGTATCATTTTAAAATTAGGTAAATGAAATAATTTTACCTTGATTATATTTTATATATAAAGGAATAATTTTTTCAGAATTATTAAAGTGTATATAAAATTGATTGTTTGGTTGTTGAAATATAATAATATATATATATATAAGTTAATTGAAAGATATTTGAATAAGTTAAATGAAACATACTGTAAAAGAATAATTGTATATGCGAAGAATTATAAGTATGGAACTATAATTAATGTGATTTATAATTGTGAAATAATCTTATACATAATAGGTGAAATTATATAAGTAAAAGATTTATAAATGTGATTTATAATCTAAAAACAAAATTCCAGAGAAGTGTTTTGAAAGGATTTGATATTTTTGAAAATTGTTTTGGAGAAATTAAAGCTCTAAACTCTTTTCGGTCGCTGGAAAATAATTTCGATGATGATCGCGACATTATTGGTGTTAATTTTCGGGTTTCCAAAAGAGGAATTGCTGCCAGATTATTTTAAATAAAAGTTGTTTGGAAAATTTGGATTTGGTTTTGGAAATTCAGAAGATAATTTGAATTGATTTCAAAAATGGTTTTGAAAGGTTGGAAAGACTATGGAATCCTATTTAAAATATTTATGGGAATGATGAATGAGTTGATAACTTATACAATTTGAATTTTGATAGAATAAAATTAACTTAAAGGATGGAGTTAAATTAAAGGAAGTATAAGTGAATCAATAAAAATCCAAGTGGTAATTTTTGAATATAAGTTGTATAACTTATGAAATGAGAAAATGAAAGTGACACAAATTGTTAAAAATCGTTAAACAATTTGGTTAAGCGAAATAAATCTGAATTTGAATAAGTGATGAAAATTTGACTTGGTAAAAGGTAAATAGAATTGGAATCTGAATTGGATTAGATATGATGTTTGAAATGGAATATAACTTAAGTGATGTTGAATGAAGTTGATTTTTGGTATCGAAGTAAAAATTAATAAGTGAATTAATGAAATGAAGTCATTAAGAATTTGAACTTGAGTTATACAAATGAAATTCAATCTTATTGGTTAAATGAATTAGCAATTGAATTGAATTAATGAATTGAACGTTAATCAATTGAATGTAAAATAAATTGATATGGAATAATGAATGCAAGTGTTAATTCATTAAAAGCTAATGTTATTGAGAAGTTGAATAATTGAATGAAAATCAATTTAATACCAATTGGAATTAAAAGTGTTGGACCAAATTGAATGTAAATTAAATAATTTTGTTGTGTTGAATATACATTGGTTGTTATTTGATTGTTAATTGATTGTGTATATATCATTAAGTGTTAATGAAGTTGAATTGATAAAATTGAAAGCTATATAATTTGATTTGAATGTGGAAGTGAACTAACTTGAATGTAAGTTAGTAAATATGAACTAATTGAAAAATGAATAAATGAATATTTATGAAATCCAATGTCAACAAATCAAATATGATTAAATTGGAAAACCAATTCATTGAATATTAATGAGAAATGAAAGAATATTGATTTGGTTATGAATTGATTTGGATAGACATTGATTGTTGGATGTTTATTAGTTGGATAGTTGTTTGATGGTTGCATTTGTTGGTTGAATGCATTGCTATGTTGGCACATGTAGTTGTTATGTTGCTATATGTTGTATATTGATATTACTTTCATATATACAAGTTTCTCATTTGTTTGTTGAGTGTTTAGTAGGTGCGGATTGCGCTTGCTTCGGATTTGTTTGATATATACAGAAATTTTTGCTATTTTAATAAAAATCAAAATTGCATCCCTAAGAAAAATTTGAAGTCAAATCACACACACACACACACACACATATATATAATTTACCTTTTTTTCATACATAAACCAATAGTTTTAACATTTGAAATAAAACATATATGTTAAATAAAAATCCTTATAATTTTTCCAAACCATTTTAATTTTTACACATAGATCAAAATTTCTATTTACAAATCTAAGACCCAAACCACCCCATACGACCTATGTATATAATATCATTAAGATTTATATTTTAAAATAAGATTAATATATAAAACTTCAACAAATTACACTGTTCAAATCTCATTTATAAACTACTATATACATATGGTACAAAATCCACTTCACAATACAATTATAAATTTTAAACACTTTACCTATATATATAAACTAATATATAACTACCCATACATAAACAGTAAAGCCTATACACAGACTTATATAAAATTTTAGACAACGGATGTACGAATTACTTATATAACTTATATTATAAGTTATTTTATAAATATATATAATACTGTAACCTGTGCAGACCGAAAGTATAAGTATGTAAACTTTATACAATATATATAAATAGCAACTGATATATAATTTTTTTTTTTTGCGAAAGCAACTGGTCTACACTAAAACACATATACACCCTTAACTTTTTACGCAAACATGCATGCCAACTGAAATGAAAACTTATATATTAGAAAACTAACTCCATACATAAGTGTATGCAAAGTATATAGATATATATATAAGGCCATAAAGATATATCTATAATTATTATAACTTTATATAAATATATGTCATATACGAACTTAGGAAAATAAACAACTTCAAAAATCCTACACAACTTCCATAATAATAAGATGTAAATTGACCTTCAGATAAAAGTTATAAACTTGTTTATTATAAAACTATATATATATAATAATGGATTCACAAAACTTATAAAATAAATCATACAATATGGTTTGTAAAATATACATATATAGACTAAAAGTTAAAACAAAAATGAATATAAATCTACTTTCCAAATATGCAGACTCCATTTGCAGATCCAACACAACTCACACATGTTAAATATGCATACACTTCTAGAAACAGAACAAACTTTTCAAAAAAAAGGAAACCACGTTTGGTATATGTATATGTATTTAAATCCAACAACTTTATATAAACCACTATATGTATGCATCTTATATTTTTATACCACTATCAATATATCATAACTATACTCCATATAAACAAATATGCGTACCAACTTTGAATGCTAGAATATGCATCAACAGCACGTATAGGGGACGTGTATTGATAAAATCATCCATATCATAGCTAAAATAAAACTGTATATAATATATATATAAATAACACTTGCAAATATAAACTTAACTTACCTATGCCTGGTTATGCGAACAGTATAGGAAACAGGGGAGGGTCGCTGCGTCTTCGATGGATATTGCGCAAGGGGAAGAGTGGGTTCGGTGGAGGAGCGGAGTTTGGAAAAGGTGAAGGAGAGGTCGAAATTTGTAGTGCCAAGCAAGTTTATATAGAAGTGGAAGAAACAATAGAGAGGGAAAGAAGAGAAATCTGGGAAGAAGCAATAAAAAAGGGAAGAAAATACGAACAGAAGTAAATGGAAACGACTAAATAAAAGTAACCAAAGAAATAGCACAATCACGTGCTATGATTCAGTTGAGGATTTAAGGAAAAATATTCACGTTGATTCAGGAAAATAATCAAAGCAAATAAAAGGTAGCACGTTTCAAATTTGAATGGAAGGAAAGAGAAAAGTCATAATTCTGGAAAAATATCAAAGTAATAGCTAAACATTGATTCAAGAGCTATTAAAGCAAATTTTAAATTGTGAAGGCAACGTTACTCCGCGTTATATTTTTAAAATAAGAATGCTGAACGAAAATCAACAGTCAAATATGGTGCGGTGTAAATGGAAAGAGTCACGCTGATTACTGAATAAAATAAAACGAATAACCATTTATTTATTTTTTAGACGGTGGAAAAATGAAGAAATAAAAGGTCAGTGAAAGTAGCCTCATCTATTGTAAAAGGCCACAAACCTTCGCGATCCTTCTTGGCCAACTGCTTTGGACCTTTAGCCATATGGTGGGTTAATCCTGCCATCTATGTCATGGTGTTCAAAGAGAAGGAGATACAAATCCAAGGAAGTAACCTCGTCTATTGTAAAAGGCCACAACCCTTCACAATCCACCTTAGCCAGGGACAAACGAGAATTCAACAACGATAGATGACCTATTCTTTGACAATGTGATCCTTATATATTAGAATCCCGTAAATGATTCGAAGATGAACAAGGGTCTGCATCAGTCCAATTTCAACGAGCCTTGCCTTTATAAATCCAAGTCTTGCACCAATCTCGTAGAGCAGTCGACGATAAAAAAATTGCTTAGCTCCGCTCTATTCAAAGATGACTGCTTGCCTGGTGTGTATCATACTGATTCATTATTAATTAATAGCTCTTTTGCATCTACCTGTAACTCACAAACAATTAACCCCTTTATCTACATATGGCAATTTGCACACATGCAGCAAGTATACTTTTCGATCCTTCTCTCTCTTACTGCATATAGATTGTACTAGTATCCATGATAGACATCACAATTACTACCCGCTCTTCTAGTTTTGAGTGCACTATAGCCGGTGATGAATCACCCCTAACTGAAATCATAGCTTGGAAAAAGTATTAACATCCCATTTTGAATATGAAACTAAATCATATCAAATGGACCATATCTACAAAGCTACCTTTAATTTAGTATTTACAGTAACAACACAACAATTTGTTGAATACTCTCATGTATTTATCATGCAAATACTATGGAATGGTACCATGTCTTATTGTGAAAATATTTGGACTAGCAACTTAATAACAATGGTTTCTTTTTCTGTACTTTATAATAGTTATTAATATGCACTTCAGTTATCTATTATTCCATGCACTTCACTTATTTATACATATTACTGACTATGATGTAAACATAGTATTGAAATTTGAAAAATAAAAAGAATGTATCTAATAAATTAAACAATATCTGCAATCTTTAAAGGTCCTTTTTTTACTGAAAAATGCCTATGTGAAGTCATTGGTGCCAACCTCATTTTAGTTCATTTGATTGATAAATGTGGTAAACAAATTCCGTATGTGTCGAATGATTTAAAGTGCCTTTTATCTATTGAGGAAACCCAGAAGTGGCTAACTCAGACTCTAGGTACCAATTATATAGTATAAGTTTTGGAATAAAAATGCCTAAGAAAGTTTCAAACTTAATAAAGGAAAATGTGCGGTTTGAGTTGTTGAAAATTTAAAACTCGTTCTCTTTTTTATTACATTGTCTTTGAGCCATGAAGGAGAAAACCAAAAGTCTAACTATAATAAACATGACATCATATATTAATTTTCTATTATATTACAGTTCAACATGTATAAACTAACTAGTCCTCTTATTAGTTAGCAATAAAGAATTGTTAATTGGAGAGGACAATGGTTATCAACTGTAACGACATGATAATTTCAACCATTCGCATCCGCACATGTCAGACTTGAATTGCTCTAAATATCTGATTGTTAATTGAAATTTGGCAAAAATTAAACATATACAGTAAATAAATCCATCACAGAATCACAGATACAAAGTAGTACAATAATATGCAGCGGAATAAATGAATAGTAGTTCATGAAGCTACTATATAAACATCAGAGTTAGAAATAAAGTACATCCGAATATCTCAAATACAGTGAGATCTTTAGTACGAACCAATGACTCCTCTGAAATAATCAACTGGAAAAGCTGAAAGATGAATCGATAGTTGGACCCCTAACGAAGATCCAAACTCCAAATGTGAGTCTCTAATGCTGTGTCACTCAGTCTAACCCCAGCGTAAAGAAAAACACAAAACACTCGAGTCAGGATTAACATTCTTACATCTATAAATCTAACTCAAGTGAAATATAAACCGAAATATAATTAACTTAGAGGATGTTTGGGATACCCATCCTCTAAGGATCCAAGGAACTATCTACAGGGTAGAAATATACACTATAAACCGTGGTCATTTCAATTTTATTTATATTTCAGAACTAAAATATCATTTGCATTTCAAATATCTCTACTTTCCAAATTAGTATATATATCTAATAATTTATGAAGTAAAGTATTTTTATTTCCTCAAACTTCACAAATCGCTTCAAAAATCAACTCGACCTTCCCGTTCAAATTTAATTAAATCAAAATTTATCAATTTCCAGTCAATTTAGTTTCTGACTAAACTAGTTCAAATTTTATCTATTTTAAATACGGATTTGAACCACAAAATAAACCATTTAAATTTCAATATAATTCGAAGTTAATATATTTCGGAGCTTTAAATATTCAACATTTCAAAGACTAAACTTTGATAGTTGCGTTTATCTCCCAACTTGACTTCACTATTATTTAGTTTTGAAATATTCACTTAATAAATTCAATATTATTTATATGACCTTAAATTTACATTTTCTATATATTACCTTCGATTTCTTTAGACATGAATCATCCATTAAATTTCTTAAATAAAAATTCAAGTTATAGGATCATATGTTAAAGTTTCAAATTTAATAGTTTCAAATTGATTTAACTAAATAAAATCCTTAATTAATGACAAATTCAAATAAGTACCAAATATATCTTCAAACCTTAGCTTATAAAATTTATTCCACAAATCTATTTCAAAATACAAATTTAATAAATCCTTAAACATATTTCATATTAATAAACTCAATCTTAATTAAATTATCTTAATATTAAATCTATATATAAAATAACCTTTATATATAATACTTTAAATCAATATTCATTAAAACCATATAATTCTTTTCAAGATCACAGAAATTATTTTCAAAACATTCATATAGACCACGACGTTGATGTAAAATTTTCTATTCTATGGACAAGGGATACGGATATTTATCATTTCAATCCTTAAGTTAAATATATACGGGTGGATATCATTTCAACTCGTAATCCCAAATTCAATTCAAATGAAAATCGCTTGGGTTTATCATTTCAACCCATAACGAAATTCTCCTATTCTAAAATCCGTTCGGGTATGTATCATTCAACCCATAGTGATTTCTATACTAACAGGGAACTTGCAGAGTGATAACAGATATGAAAATAATAACAACAACAAGCATAAATCATCAAAAATAAATATAAACAATAGGATATGGTGTCATATCCCATAAGTGAACAGTTACAGATAATAGCATATATAAAAATTTAAATAACTATAGCATCAAATTTCAATTGTCGTTTCAATTTAATCAAATTTAACAAATAAAAGAATGTTAATCGTGAGTGATTGCTCACCTTTCGAGACTAGAGAATACAGAAGAAGACATGGATACGCACACTGATACGGACATTGAAATTTGAATTATAAATCCGAGCACGAACTTCAAAGCAAAGTAGGATTGGCACGAATTGGACGAATGAGGCTGATAATCAAGAATTTATGAATTGAATCAGAATCAGTCTGATATATGCAGAATTTTTTTCTATTTTAATAAAAATCAAAATTGCATCCCTAAGAAAAATTTAAAGTCGAATCACACACACACACACACACACACACACACACACATATATATATATATAATTTACCTTTTTTTCATACATAAACCAATAGTTTTAACATTTGAAATAAAACATATATGTTAAATAAAAATCCTTATAATTTTTCCAAACCGTATTAATTTTTACACATAGATCAAAATTTCTATTTACAAATCTAAGACCCAAACCACCCCATACGACCTATGTATATAATATCATTAAGATTTATATTTTAAAATAAGATTAATATATAAAACTTCAACAATTTACACTGTTCAAATCTCATTTATAAACTACTATATACATATGGTACGAAATCCACTTCACAATACAATTATAAATTTTAAACACTTTACCTATATATATATATATATATAAACTAATATATAACTACCCATACATAAACAGTAAAGCATATACACAGACTTATATAAAATTTTAGACAACGGATGTACGAATTACTTATATAACTCATATTATAACTTATTTTATAAATATATATAATACTGTAACCTGTGCAGATCAAAAGTATAAGTTAGAATGTAAACTTTATACAATATATATAAATAGCAACTAATATATAAAAAAAAAATTGCGAAAGCAACTGGTCTACACTAAAACACATATACACCCTTAACTTTTACGTAAACATGCATGCCAACTGAAATGAAAACTTATATATTAGAAAACTAACTCCATTCATAAGTGTATGCAAAGTATATAGATATATATAAGGCCATAAAGATATATCTATAATTATTATAACTTTATATAAATATATGTCATATACGAACTTAGGAAAATAAACAACTTCAAAAATCCTACACAACTTCCATAATAATAAGATGTAAATTGACCTTCACATAAAAGTTATAAACCTGTTTATTATAAAACTATATATATATAATAACGGATTTACAAAACTTATAAAATAAATCATACAATATGGTTTGTAAAATATACATATGTGGACTCAAAGTTAAAACAAAAATGAATATAAATCTACTTGCCAAACATGCAGACTCCATTTGCAGATCCAACACAACTCACACATATTAAATATGCATACACTTCTAGAAACAAAACAAACTTTTCAAAAAAAAAGGAAACCACGTTTTGTGTATATATATATATTCAAATCCAACAACTTTATATAAACCACTATATGTATGCATCTTATATTTTTATACCACTATCAATATATCATAACTATACTCCATATAAACAAATATGCGTACCAATTTTGAATGCTAGAATATGCATCAATAGCACGTACAAGGGACGTGTATTGATAAAATCATCTATATCATAGCTAAATATAAAACTATATATAATATATATGTAAATAACACTTGCAAATATAAACTTAACTTACCTATTCCTGGTTATGCGAACAGTAGAGAAAACAGGGGAGGGTCGCTACGTCTTCGATGGATATTGCGCAAGGGGAAGAGTGGGTTTGGTGGAGGAGCGGAGTTTGGAAAAGGTGAAGGAGAGGCCGAAATTTGTAGTGCCAGGCAAGTTATATAGAAGAGGAAGAAACAATAGAGAGGGAAAGAAGAGAAATCTGGGAAGAAGCAATAAAAAAGGAAAGAAAATACGAACAGAAGTAAATGGAAACGACTAAATAAAAGTGACCAAAGAAATAACACAATCACGTGCTATGATTCAGTTGAGGATTTAAGGCAAAATATTCACGTTGATTCAGGAAAATAATCAAAGCAAATAAATGGTAGTACGTTTCAAATTTGAACGGAAGGAAAGAGAAAAGTCACAATTCTGGAAAAATATCAAAGTAACAGCTGCACATTGATTCAAGAGCTATTAAAGCAAATTTTAAATTGTGAAGTCAACGTTACTCTGCGTTGTATTTTTAAAACAAGAATGCTGAACGAAAATCAACAGTCAAATATGGTGCGGTGTAAATGGCAAGAGTCACGCTGATTACTGAATAAAATAAAACGAATAACCATTTATTTATTTTTTTAGACGATGGAAAAATGAAGAAATAAAAGGTCAGTGAAAGTAGGAATGAATATATTAGAAAAGTAACGATTCTAGTAGCAATGGTCATCTTAGATTAAGTTGAAAAATTTATAATAATTTATTATCGTGGCTATGGTTCAAATTTTTTTGAAAGAAAGGAAACCAAAAGGTCACAATTAAAGGTAAGCTTTAAATTTTTAATAAATACAAAATGTATCTAAGTTTATACGTTTATAACTTTCCAGCTGTAGTGTGTATATATATAATGAACGGTCATAATGAAAGAAGTGGAAACAGGGAGCGTAGGAAAGGAAAGGTTAGAAAAAATAAAATTTTCACCCTTAAATTCCGGAGATTAATAAGGTAACGTACCTCTTTAATGAAATATACAGCAACGGTCATAAGCTAAAATTTAGCTGAAAGTTTAAAGAAATGAGGGAAAGATGGGTTTTTTTAAATTAATCACTTCCCAGAATTAATATGTCAATGAAAAAAGGAAAGGAGGTGAATCAGGGAAACGTATTATAACTTATATATAACTATTAAACGGATAGATGGAGGAAAAGGTGAGCATGTGATAAAAGTGGAAACTGATTTATGAGCGAAATGAAATGTGAGTTGCCTGGGAAGAAAATGGAACAGTTTAAAAATTAAAAGCAATGGACTGTTGAAATTAAATGAGTATAAAATGTGTAAAAGTTATATACTGAAACGGCTATAAATTTCAATTATTATTATAAAACGGGAAATAACGAAAGTCAAGGACGATGATTTCAAAGTTTATTAATGGCTAGGAATGGGGAAGTCTATCCGTGAATTGGAAAAATTGTTAAGAAATTGAAATCGGTAGAAAAAGTAACAGCTACACACTGTTTTAGAAACAATCAAAGCAATTAATAGCTTGATTAGACAGCAAGAATAAATATGGAAGGACACGTTATAAAGGCAAAATGAAACGTTTGAAAATAAATAAAAGAAATGATGGCAAATAAAAGAGATGTGCCTTGAATTTTCCATAATAAATTATTTTATGAACATCAACTATTACTGACTTAAATTGAACAGAATCACACCCTAAAATATACTTTCTTAATTTTTTAATGAAAATTTATCATTTGCCACATTTAGCTATACGTAATCCAAATGTAAGATTTTATTTCAAAATTATTTATTTAAAATTTCTCAAAAATCAAATTAAATACGCTAAATAGAACCATTAAAAATTAACAAAATTTTACGGGTCGTTACACCTACCATACTAGTCAGGTAGTAGATGCTCATTATCGAGTAGTTGCGTCACCAGCAAATGATGATGACCTTCCATCCAACCAAGCTAAGATATCCAAATTCAATCATTTTCAATTAATTTTTATATAGTTGTTAACAATATACAATATTTTTAAGCAATTTTTTCAAGAAGGTTATTAATATTAACATATGTTTCACATTTTAAAAGTTCAAATTCTCTTTTTATTAAAAAATGAAAATTTCAAAATATTAAAAAATGGAGATATTTCATAGATGTCCAAACTATTTCAAAGTTTGGAAAAAAAGTCATAAAGTGAATGAATAATTGATAATTTCAAAAGGTTTGGAAATTACGCAAATTTATTATGTTTTTCAAAAATATTCAAAACTTATATATTAATCCAAATTTTCAAATAATATTAAACTTTTAATAGATTTCTAAGAATATGAGATTTTGATATTCATCTCACCACCAACCACGTGATTCATTCATAGATCAACATGAAAATACGAGGAGCAACGCAATATCGATTTCATGTCATTTAATATCATATGTTCATTCCATAAACCATATATTCATGAATGTATATAGATTGGAAGAATCTAAAAATCTAATACATATTTATAGAGATATATCCAAATACTTTATATTCATAAATTAAGTAACATTGAAAACATGGAGAAATTAGAAATATAAACTACTTGTTCATAGCTTACTTATTGAAATTTAGTTAAACATTACTATCCACTAAGAATTGCTAATACATTATTTTCCAAAGAAAATGTCAAGTATGTTTCCAAATGTTGTATATAAATAACATATCCACAAAGTAACTAAAACAAAAAAGGTTCAACTTAGAAAAATGCGGTTCACTATAAATAATTCTATTTATTTACTCAGTTTAACGGTCAAAACAATAGAAATAGAACTAAAATACCAATTTTCTTCTTTACTTTCCAATTCTTTAGCTTATTTGATGTCATAATCAAACTAGAAAATCAAAAGGTTAAAAAAAGCAATTAAGTGAATTAAGTGATTAATAATATCAAACATTATATATTCCATTAAATTTACAACTAGCTCCAAACACTAGTTAATATGAATCAAAAGAAGCTAGAAGTACCGCTTTCTTTTACAAAATTACAGAGAAAGGGTTAATAATACATGAGGAAATCAAGCTGTTATCTATGATGTATGAGCAATATACAAAAATGAGGCTACTTGTTTACAACTAAACAATTATGAAGATTTGTTTTCAGATTGTAATATGCAACTATCATAGTAATCCCGGATGCATATACATGAACTAATCAATATTTATTTATGTATATTGTATAAAAATATCTAAATTCCAAGTTTTGGCAATGGTTAAACATGATAGTATGCATAATATTAATTTAAACATAATAAGCTAGGGACTTAATTTTTACGCACTTCAAGTGATGTTTTTAATACTTCATTCGGCCAGGCTTGCACATATTCACATTACATGCCCACCATAGAAAAGGGCCATAACTATGAATAAATATAGATAGTAAACCTCCTGGGTGTTATCTGTTATGAAAAAACAAGGAAAAACAACTTAACCACAATTGTTTTTAGGAAAATATAACAAATAGTTCTAAAAATCAAATTAAAAGAAAAGAAGACATTTGGGGTTTCTTTACTAAATCAAGTTAAGAGTCAACTAAAAGTAAAAGAGGGCAATTAGGTTTCTTTATAAAATCAAGTTACAGATGAAATCGTAAACTGTTGATAAGCCAATTCAAAGAAAAAGACTTCATGTTTTCTTTAATTTTCTGGAAGAGGATTAGTTGCACTAACTGATACTAGCGATGTAGCCAAAGAAATCCATAAGGCTTGATTTTCTTAACCTCCATGAAAATAAATCCAAGAAAATTGATGAACCCTAATTCTAATCAATCAAAGTTATTTAGGGTTTTTGAAGGACGAGTACGAATTAGGGTTATCGAATCAGCTTTTTCAAGGAGAAAATCATTAAGGATTTTGGTTTGAGAAATGGGATAGTGTTTTAGGGGATAAAAAAATAAAATTTGATTGGTATGTGTTTGGAGGGTAGGAAATAAATAGCACGTAGAAGTAATTTTTTTCCTGCTTAGTAATTGGTTAGATGACAACGTGTACTTTATTTATGTCAGTGGATAAAAAGCCTACCACAGCAATAAGCGTTTAAATGCTATTCAATTCTGCCGTTTATAAAAGGTTTACCTGTTGTGAAGTAAAATAAGTTTGAAACAAGGATCTCGATGTCGCAAACAAGCAACTTTAAGTGTTATTTCATTAGCATACAACAACATAACATAAGTCCATACATTTACCACTTGCCCTTACAATTTACACAAAGTAAAATCCATTATTTCAACAGTGCTTAACATCCAAACTACATTTCCAAGTTAACAACCAAAAAATATGTATAAATCTCACATATATACAACATCAAACACAATATATTTCAAACAAGATTAATACAACTACTAGCAATAACATAAAAATTAAAACTTGTTCAAAAATGTGGGCTTTCCTCATCAAAAGCTCACGAAACAAACTGAACTTCCACTGTGTTTTGAATATGACCTAGATCTTAAAGTTTCCTTAGTAAAAATTAGACTTTGGACTTTGCGAAGTGGAGTTTGGATTCGACCTTAGGGAGGGTGGGCTCGACCTAAGGGTACAAAAGGTGGTTAAGGCTTGGTTTTAAAGGAGGAAGTGGTGTAGGTAGAAAAAAGGATTTTATAAAGGTTTTCAAATGTTTTAAAGTAGGAAAAATAAAAAAAATTGGTTTGAAAATCATAAGATGGAGATTTTGAAAATGAGAATTGAATGATAAAATAAGAGAGAAAAATATGGAAATTGGTTTATATAGAATGGAATAAACAAATAATGAAAAAGATCTTCAACTATATACCCTCCACCCAAAATGTGCCACATATCATACCTCCTCCTCTTCCTTATACCATAAGCATGGCATCTCTACCTTCTTTTATCCAACAAGTTCTTCCCTTCCTTCTACCATGATGTTATGTGATATTGTGACCATTCAATCCTTTTTTAACTAGATTACAATTTTGAAAAAAAAGTCACATCCCTCTTTATATTTACATAAGTAAATATATTTTACCACAAAATATCTTAACCATGCATGTATTACTTGTATAAGTGTGTATAAATAAACTAAACTATTCACAACATTTCCGACAAGTTTCACACTATGAAAAATCAAAAATTCGAAAAACGGTTACTTATCACATTTTCAATTTTTTCGATCTAATTATTTTTATAAACAAACTTTGAATCCCATTTCACCATCACTGGTAATTATTTTAAAGAGTTTTATTTGAGTTATATATTTCACAAATTATTTTTTATAATATATTAAATATCCATATTTTAAAGTGACTAAATTTCGGGTCATCGCATTCTTCCCCCTTAAATGAATTTCATCACAAAATTAGAACACAAGAAGATAACTCAAAAGGGCACATATTGTGTATCGTGAAACCTATACAACAGACACACACCCAGCAACTACATCACAAACAATGCATCCATCCATAATCCGTACAAACTAGCAAACAAATATCCTAGCATCAATTTAGGATAAGCTTCCCTCTACAATCATCTATCTCCCAAGTACAATCTTTGGGATCTTCCTTCATTGAATCTTGACCAATCTCACTACCTTATTACTAGTCTCTTCTCGTCCTGACCCATAATACGAACTGGATGTCTAATCACCATCAAGTTTGGTTCTACCTCCAAATCCTCTTGCATAAAAGGCTCCACAATCAGTGATAGGTCATGCACCCACGTCCTTAAATGGGATACATGGAAAATTTTACGGACTCACGACAATCTCTCCGGCAACTCAACTCTATAGAAAAGTGGCCCCATCCTCTCAAGAATTCAAAACGGTCCAATTTACCTCAGCGCCAAATTCTAGCTTTCCCAAAACGAATGATTGCTGTAATCGGCAAAATCTTTATGAACACAAAATCTCTAACATTACATTCCAAATTCCTTCGCCTCTGATCCACATAACTGTTGTGTCGATCTAGGGCTTCTTTCATCCTTCTTTTGATCACTAAAACCTTTTTCTGTAGCCTTTCGAATCATATCAAGTCCAAGCACTAGTCGATCCCTGGTCTTTACCTAATATGCTGGTGACTTTCACGACCGTCCATAAAGAGATTCATAGGGCACCATGCCAATGCTAGCTTGATAACTGTTGTTATAGGAGAATTCCACAAAGTGTAGATGATTTTCCCATGACTTCCAAAGTCCAAGATGCAAGCTCTCAATAAATCCTTCAAAATTCGGTTCACCCTCTCAGTTTGACCATCGTTTTGATGGTGGTAGACAATGCTCAGACTTAGCTTTGTCCCCAAAGCCACTTGTAATGCCTCTCAAAACTGGCTGATAAAGATGGAATCACGATTACTCACAATACTAACCAGACTCCATGTAGTCGAATGATCTTCCTCATATAAATCTCGGCCAATGACGCTACAGTTCTTATCGGCTTGACTGGAAATAAATGAGCACCGTTAGTTAGCTGATCTATAATGACCTACAAATCATCGTTCCCTTTTATCGATTGGGGCAACCCGTCAATAAAATCCATTTATATCAGCTCTCGTTTCCAATTTGGGATCCCCATGGTTGAAGTTTCTCGGTAGTTCTATGGTGATCACCCTTGATCTGCTGGCAGTTCTCACATCTACACACAAGATAGAGAAATCCCTCATCATTCCCTTCCACTAGAATATCTGCATTATATCATGATGCATCTTTGAATCCCTGGGGTGAATACTAAACTTAAATTGATGACATTCCCTTTAAACCTCCTGCCTAAGCCTTTGACGTTAGGACCACATATTCTCTCATTCATCTACAATACACCCCGATGGTCTATCTCAAAGCTTGAATAATTGCCTTCCCCTACATCCTTGATGATTTCCCTTAAGCGGTTATCTTCATTTTGTTATCCTCTCCAAAAGAGTCGAAGTGACTTCCAAGCGTGCCAAAATCACATTCCTGCTCAGAGCATTTGCCACAAAGTTTGCTTTCCCTCGCGTATAGACAATATACAAATCGTAGATCGTCAGAAATTCTAACCACCATTGCTGGCTCAAGTTCATATCCTTTTGATTAAAAAGACACTTCAAGGACTTATGATTCGTAAAGAGCTCAAACTTCTCACCTAGTTAGTAATGTCTTCACATCTTCAAAGCAAACAAGATCGCTAATAACTCCAAATCATGTGTAGCATAATTCTTCTCATGGGACTTCGTTTGCTTGTTAGAATTTATAATAGACTTCCTGTGCTGTATTAAAACTACACCCAACCCTACTCCACAAGCATTGGTATACACCGTCAATCCTCCACTCCATCCGGAATGGCTAAAGTTGTAGCGTTGGTCAACTTCCCCTTCAACTCAACAAAGGCTTCCTCGCATTTTGGGATCCAAACAAACTTCTCATTCTTCTTTGTCAACTTAGTCAAATGTGAGGTAATCTTGGAGTAATCCTGAATGAATCTTCTATAAAATCCGACCAGGCCTAAGAAACTTCGAACTTCGGTAGGAGTCCGCGATGTCTTCTATTCTTGAACATCCCCCACCTTTAATAGATCTATCAAGGCATCATCTCTTGACATAATATGTCATAGGTTCCTTACTTCTGACTACCAAAACCGATGCTTAGAAAATTTTGCCTTTAGAACATATTTACTTAACGTTTCTAACACCAATTCCAAATGGTGTTGTTGATCTTCCTCGGTCTTGGAGTAGATAATGATATCATCTATAAAGACCAACCAAACTTAATGAGAACATCCCTTAAAACATGATTCGTAAGATCTACGAAATATGCGGGTGCATTGGTTAACCTAAAAGGCATAACAACCACTCAAAGAAAAGTCTGATCCTTTAGATGTTATTAAGAGGTATACAATCCTCCGCTACTCTCAACTGGTGAAACCCTGAAGCAAGGTCCATTTGTGTGACGACCTAAAATTTTGAACAATTTAAATTGAAAATATTTAATTAATTTTAAATATTTGAATGATGTTTTAGTTTGAATTTTCAATATAACTTTGAAATTAGCGATTAAATTTTTGAATTTAATCTATTGAAAGTTGAATAAAAATTTAAAATCTCCAATTTTAAGCCGATTAAAAATATTTCAAAGGATTGTAAAATCCATATTGATAATACTAAAGATAATAGAAGATTCAGAATTGAATTTGAAAGTTATTTGTTCAGTTTTGGAATTATATCGTTTAAATTGAATTTTAAAAAAAGTAGCCTTCCGAGGCACAGTCTCGGAATTCGACGAAACCAGTTCCATTGGGTCCGTAATATAGAATTATTACCGGATTTCAAGTTTCGTATTTATCAGAGTTGTTATGTGAGCATACACGTATAAACGCGTTGAAAATTTTCAACGATTTAAATTTAACTTTAAATTTTAGAATTCGTCAACATCAGCACGTTGCCTTTCCTAATGTTACGCCTAAAATCGCGAAGGAGATCGTGCAAACACGTTCTATCTGCTTGATCACTTACTCTTGTCTCCCCAATTCATTACAAATCTCACGCAATCCTTTCAAAGCAGAAGAAAATTTTAAATGGCCGCTCTTTTAATCTCTTCGTTCCCAAATTTAGTTTGTAGCCGCTCCTCTTCTCTTCTGAATTCTTCAATTCAAAGTTCGAACGGAAAAAAAAAAGAAAAAAAAAAGAAAAGAAAATCAATAGCCGCGACGGCGAACTACGCGAGATGGGGAAACGGCGGCGCACACGCTCGTGGCATGGAGGAGGTATCGATAGTAGCTTGCACGCGAAGGTCGAGTAGTGGTGATCTGGGTCTCGAAGTCGCGTCGATGTAGGGAAGCAAGCAGCGGAGTCGCGGCATTGTTGCTGCGTGATGAATTCGAGTTCGAGATCGATGGAGCCGTGGGCTTGAGGTGGGTCGCGTGTCGTCGATTGCACCAGGGGATTGACGAATTCGAAGGGCGACGTGATGATGGCACGCGTACTCGATGGCAGCGGCGACGACGGTGGAAAGGCTTCGTGGTGGCCTGAGGCGGCATCTTGGTAGTTCGAATTAGGTTTTGATGGGTGGAGCTTCATACGACGAGCAGTGAGGTATTCTCGACTTGTTTATTTTCGAATTTGAACCTGATGATATTTATTAAGAAATTACATACAGTAAAGTATATGTATACGGATATTAAAACGTTGAACAGTATGAAAAAAAATTTGGTTTTTGAAGATATTTAAATTAATTGTATAACTGTATGAGTTTCAAAGAAAAAAAAAATTGCTTATGCAGAAATACATATACAGATTGAATTTTGAATAAAAAGAAATGATAATAATATTGATGTATATACATTTTTAAATTGCTACTTATTTTCTTTAATAATGAACTATGGTAATTAATTATCCAATTAGTTACTCGGTGAAGGGAATTAATTTACGAAAAAGTGATTTGAGTATTTGTTTGGCTCAACCATTTTATTAAAAGAAAATTTGTTGGAAATTAAAATTGTTAGATAAATAAGTATACCGAACGAGAATGGGTATTTGATTTATTTTGGATATTAATAAATTTATTTCAATTATTTAGTTACCAAATTAATTTTAAAGGGGAAATTAGTTAAAATATAATTTTTGGTAAGAAAAAGAAATTTAATAATTAGTTGGATAAATTTATTAAGGGAAGTTTGGTTTTAAATTTAATTTTTAGTTAAACAAATTATTAAAGACAAAATTGGTTTAAAGCCAATCATTAGTTAAAATTAAGAAATAAAAATTTAACTGTTCGATTTTTATTTCGAATATTAATAAATTGCAAAATTGTGTATACAAGGTCTAAAATGATGAAATCAAGCCGGAATTGGAAATGGATTGCGAAACAAAAGCTAAGGTGAGATCTTCTCACTCAAATTAAAGTTAGATTTGCAGTTATTGATTGATTGCTATTTGGATGTGATATAGTATATATATATATATTAGTATATAGCAATATATATATATATATATATATATATATATATATATATATTGGCATATGTATATATTGCAGTTGATTGATTTCCCGCATTATATGGCGGATGAGACCCTATTGCGCCGCCTATTAAGCGGATAATATTTTATAAAATCCCATATACCGCGATATTCCACCTCGAAGTGGGATTGGTATTTTGCTAACATCTGTGGATGCAGGGAAACGGGTTAGAGGGATCCAACTGGATTCCTCAACCGTATTTATTTATTTATATATATTGTGATATTGATTGATTATCATATTGATATATGATGTTTGAAAGTCGTGATTGACTATTTGATGTGTTGCATCATCGGATCCATTTCTGAAGTTTTAAAATAATGATTTTGGTTTTTAAAGGAATTTTAAAGTGATTTTCGAAAGTATACGTTTTATTAAATTTTGAATTGTTAAAACGAATAAACGTTATAATTTTATTTTCATAAAAGTTATGATTTTTGGAAAATAATACTTAAGTATGATTTTGAAGTATATAAGTTTTAAATATCGATTTGTAAATTATTAAAAGAATAAGTTTAGTTAAATTGGGATTTATTTGAATTGTTTTAAAAACAATTTATATAAAAGATTTAAAATTTGATATTTTATAAGCTTAAAAATACTGCAATTATAAACGAGCTTTTATAAGTGTTAAATTGAAATAAGATGGATTTCATAAGTGAATGAAATATACAGTTTTATAAATTGTGAAGTGATAAAATGAATAAATTGTGTAAAATAAAGGATTTATAAGTAATTAACTTATAATATGGACTTTTGGTATATATTGAAATATATAGATTAAATTGGATTAATAAAGGAGATTTATAAATTGAAGCTTATAAATAGAAATGGAATTTATAGACATGGTTTATACATTCGAAATCAATGGAGTTTGATAAATTGAATGTTGAAATTGGTTAAGGAAGTGTATTCACGATTTTGGACAGTGAATATATTATTAAATAAAATGGATATGCTTGGGAAAATAAATATTATAAATTGAAGTTAATCGTTTAACGATGTTGTAAAAGGTGTAAACATCGAAAATATAGATTTCAACATTCATTGTTGAAATAGACGTTTTCGAGAAATAAGGAAATGGTGGACTATAACACTGTTGTTATAGTAAATGATTTCCGAAAGGAAATGCTTTTGTATAGTATTGGGATTTATATATCTATCTAAATTTCAAATCCCTATACTAGTGATTTTGGGTCGTCGTAACGATGTTTTACGCAACATTCGTTTTAGCCCAAACAAATGTGTTTAAGTGAATGTTTTCCTTAAAGAATAAAATATATACTTAATTTCGATATTAAGTATATTGAATATTTTCCAGGTATTGAAAATGAATGGATTTGTAAATTACTTATTATTTAATAATTAGGGAAATGTTTTCCAATATGAAATGAATGTTTTGAGAATTATCTTTTTAAGATAAATTGAAAGTGAATATTTGAAAACGATTTGAAAATCGTATGTTCATAGATATTTTTGGAAATGTAAATTCAATATGGAATTTATAAATGAAATTGGGAAAATGGGTTTAAAAATAAATATCGACTTATTTTTAAAGTATGAAAATTATATATATATATCTTGTAAAGATATTTTTGGAAATAAATTATTTGGAAAATTATTTGGAATCTGGTGATGTTGTGCATACCTATTGATAGTTAAATAACCGACTATCAATATTTACCTTTAAATAGGTATTTGTTGTGATTGCTTGAATTTGAATATTACACTTATTTTTAAAAATAAGCGCTCACTATTCGGGTTAGCCGGGAAAGGACCTTGGGGTCGTATAACCCATTCCGAATATGTGATACGTCGTTATAAATTGCATTTGAAGACCGGTGTTGAAGACCGGATATTTTCGAAAACGAAAGGGTTTCTTGTCGATTGTCTCTGCACTGGCTGATCCCCGGTATAGAGATCTCCATATGTGATGGGAAATCCGGATGTAATTAGAGATTATCCGGATTGCAAGGACTTCTTTGTAAGTGCCCTCGGTTCTGTTCGATCCCGGAACAGACTTGTATGGATTGTATGTCTGACATTACAAATTGAGATATAAAGCTGATTTCTTTCAAATATATTTCTGTTGGTGGTGGAGAATTTATTCTCTTAGCTTAACACCCTTCTCTGAGACGTACGAGCTCAGAGGTTATGTAGTTGAAGGTTATTAGCGATATATTCTCAATTTGGTAATGTGACATGCTGAGTGTTGCTGTGAAATGATCATTGTTTGATCATTTGTGATATGATCATTTGTTTGATCACTTATCTTTGTGATCATTTCTATGATCATTTGTTGACCCAAAGCACAGCTTTTGTATAAAGCGTGGCTTTGTGGACGAGACTTCGTCGAACCTCATACCCCGGAATTTTCGAATTTGAACCTGATGATATTTATTAAGAAATTACATACAGTAAAGTATATGTATACGGATATTAAAATGTTGAACAGTATGAAAAAAAATTGGTTTTTGAAGATATTTAAATTAATTGTATAACTGTATTTTAGTTTCAAAGAAAAAATAATTTTGCTTATGCAGAAATACATATACAGATTGAATTTTGAATAAAAAGAAATGATAATAATATAGATGTATATACATTTTTAAATTGCTAGTTATTTTCTTTAATAATGAACTATGGTAAGTAATTATCCAATTAGTTACTCGGTTAAGGGAATTAATTTACGAAAAAGTGATTTGAGTATTTGTTTGGCTCAACCATTTTATTAAAAAAAAATTGTTGGAAATTAAAATTGTTAGATAAAATAAGTATACTAAACGAGAATGGGTATTTGATTTATTTCGGATATTAATGAATTTATTTCAATTATTTAGTTACCAAATTGATTTTAAAGGGGAAATTAGTTAAAATATAATTTTTGGTAAGAAAAAGAAATTTAATAATTAGTTGGATAAATTTATTAAAGGAAGTTTGGTTTTAAATTTAATTTTTAGTTAAACAAATTTTTAAAGACAAAATTGGTTTAAAGCCAATCATTAGTTAAAATTAAGAAATAAAAATTTAACTGTTCGATTTTTATTTCGAATATTAATAAATTGCAAAATTGTGTATACAAGGTCTAAAATGATGAAATCAAGCCGGAATTGGAAATGGATTGCGAAACAAAAGCTAAGGTGAGATCTTCTCACTCAAATTAAAGTTAGATTTGCAGTTATTGATTGATTGCTATTTGGATGTGATATAGTATATATATATTAGTATATAGCAATATATATATTGGCATATGTATATACTTCAGTTGATTGATTTCTCGCATTATATAGCGGATGAGACCCTATTGCGCCGCCTATTAAGCGGATAATATTTTATAAAATCCCATATACCGCGATATTCCACCTCGAAGTGGGATTGGTATTGTGCTAACATCTGTGGATGCAGGGAAACAGGTTAGAGGGATCCAACTGGATTCCTCAACCGTATTTATTTATTTATATATAGTGTGATATTTGATTGATTATCATATTGATATATGATGTTTGAAAGTCGTGATTGACTATTTGATGTGTTGCATCATCGGATCCATTTCTGAAGTTTTAAAATAATGATTTTGGTTTTTAAAGGAATTTTAAAGTGATTTTCGAAAGTATACGTTTTATTAAATTTTGAGTTGTTAAAACGAATAAACGTTATAATTTTATTTTCATAAAAGTTATGATTTTTGGAAAATAATACTTAAGTTTGATTTTGAAGTATATAAGTTTTAAATATCGATTTGTAAATTATTAAAAGAATAAGTTTAGTTAAATTGGGATTTTTTTGAATTGTTTTAAAAACAATTTATATAAAAGATTTAAAATTTGACATTTTATAAGCTTAAAAATACTGCAATTATAAACGAGCTTTTATAAGTGTTAAATTGAAATAAGATGGATTTCATAAGTGAATGAAATATACAGTTTTATAAATTGTGAAGTGATAAAATGAATAAATTGTGTAAAATAAAGGATTTATAAGTAATTAACTTATAATATGGACTTTTGGTATATATTGAAATATACAGATTGAATTGGATTAATAAAGGAGATTTATAAATTGAAGCTTATAAATAGAAATGGAATTTATAGACATGGTTTATACATTCGAAATCAATGGAGTTTGATAAACTGAATGTTGAAATTGGTTAAGGAAGTGTATTCACGATTTTGGACAGTGAATATATTATTAAATAAAATGGATAAGCTTGGGAAAATGAATATTATAAATTGAAGTTAATCGTTTAACGATGTTGTAAAAGGTGTAAACATCGAAAACATAGATTTCAACATTCATTGTTGAAATAGACGTTTTCGAGAAATAAGGAAATGGTGGACTATAACACTGTTGTTATAGTAAATGATTTCCGAAAGGAAATGTTTTTGTATAGTGTTCGGATTTATATATCTATCTAAATTTCGAATCCCTATACTAGTGATTTTGGGTCGTCGTAACGATGTTTTACGCAACATTCGTTTTAGCACAAACAAATGTGTTTAAGTGAATGTTTTCCTTAAAGAATAAAATGTATACTTAATTTCGATATTAAGTATATTGAATATTTTCCAGGTATTGAAAATGAATGGATTTGTAAATTACTTATTATTTAATAAGTAGGGAAATGTTTTCCAATATGAAATGAATGTTTTGAGAATTATCTTTTTAAGATAAATTGAAAGTGAATATTTGAAAACGATTTGAAAATCGTATGTTCACAGATATTTTTGGAAACGTAAATTCAATATGGAATTTATAAATGAAATTGGGAAAATGGGTTTAAAAATAAATATCGACTTATTTTTAAAGTATGGAAATTATATATATATATATATATATATATATATATATATATATATATCTTGTAAAGATATTTTTGGAAATAAATAATTTGGAAAATTATTTGGAATCTGGTGATGTTGTGCATACCTATTGATAGTTAAATAACCGACTATCAATATTTACCTTTAAATAGGTATTTGTTGTGATTGCTTGAATTTGAATATTACACTTATTTTTAAAAATAAGTGCTCACTATTCGGGTTAGCCGGGAAAGGACCTTGGGGTCATATAACCCATTTCGAATATGTGATACGTCATTATGAATTGCATTTGAAGACCGGTGTTGAAGACCGGATATTTTCGAAAACGAAAGGGTTTCTTGTCGATTGTCTCTGCACTGGCTGATCCCCGGTATAGAGATCTCCATATGTGATGGGAAATCCGGACGTGATTAGAGATTATCCGGATTGCAAGGACTTCTTTGTAAGTGCCTTCGGTTCTGTTCGATCCCGGAACAGACTTGTATGGATTGTATGTCTGACATTACAAATTGAGATATAAAGCTGATTTCTTTCAAATATATTTCTGTTGGTGGCGGAGAATTTATTCTCTTAGCTTAACACCCTTCACTGAGACGTACGAGCTCGGAGGTTATGTAGTTGAAGGTTATTAGCGATATATTCTCAATTTGGTAATGTGACATGTTGAGTGTTGCTGTGAAATGATCATTGTTTGATCATTTGTGATATGATCATTTGTTTGATCACTTATCTTTGTGATCATTTCTATGATCATTTGTTGACCCAAAGCACAGCTTTTGTATAAAGCGTGGCTTTGTGGACGAGACTTCGTCGAACCTCACACCCCAGAATTTTCGAATTTGAACCTGATGATATTTATTAAGAAATTACATACAGTAAAGTATATGTATACGGATATTAAAATGTTGAACAGTATGAAAAAAAATTTGGTTTTTGAAGATATTTAAATTAATTGTATAACTGTATGAGTTTTAAAGAAAAAAAAAATTTGCTTATGCAGAAATACATATACAGATTGAATTTTGAATAAAAAGAAATGATAATAATATAGATGTATATACATTTTCAAATTGCTAGTTATTTTCTTTAATAATGAACTATGGTAAGTAATTATCCAATTAGTTACTCGGTTAAGGGAATTAATTTACGAAAAAGTGATTTGAGTATTTGTTTGGCTCAACCATTTTATTAAAAGAAAACTTGTCGGAAATTAAAATTGTTAGATAAAATAAGTATACCGAACGAGAATGGGTATTCGATTTATTTCGGATATTAATGAATTTATTTCAGTTATTTAGTTACCAAATTAATTTTAAGGGGGAAATTAGTTAAAATATAATTTTTGGTAAGAAAAAGAAATTTAATAATTAGTTGGATAAATTTATTAAAGGAAGTTTGGTTTTAAATTTAATTTTTAGTTAAATAAATTATTAAAGACAAAATTGGTTTAAAGCCAATCATTAGTTAAAATTAAGAAAGAAAAATTTAACTGTTCGATTTTTATTTCGAATATTAATAAATTGCAAAATTGTGTATACAAGGTCTAAAATGATGAAATCAAGCCGGAATTGGAAATGGATTGCGAAACAAAAGCTAAGGTGAGATCTTCTCACTCAAATTAAAGTTAGATTTGCAGTTATTGATTGATTGCTATTTGGATGTGATATAGTATATATATATATATATATATTAGTATATAGCAATATATATATATATATATTGGCATATGTATATATTGCAGTTGATTGATTTCCCGCATTATATAGCGGATGAGACCCTATTGCGCTGCCTATTAAGCGGATAATATTTTATAAAATCCCATATACCGCGATATTCCACCTCGAAGTGGGATTGGTATTGTGCTAACATCTGTGGATGCAGGGAAACAGGTTAGAGGGATCCAACTGGATTCCTCAACCGTATTTATTTATTTATATATATTGTGATATTTGATTGATTATCATATTGATATATGATGTTTGAAAGTCGTGATTGACTATTTGATGTGTTGCATCATCGGATCCATTTCTGAAGTTTTAAAATAATGATTTTGGTTTTTAAAGGAATTTTAAAGTGATTTTCGAAAGTATACGTTTTATTAAATTTTGAGTTGTTAAAACGAATAAACGTTATAATTTTATTTTCATAAAAGTTATGATTTTTGGAAAATAATACTTAAGTATGATTTTGAAGTATATAAGCTTTATATATCGATTTGTAAATTATTAAAAGAATAAGTTTAGTTAAATTGGGATTTTTTTGAATTGTTTTAAAAACAATTTATATAAAAGATTTAAAATTTGATATTTTATAAGTTTAAAAATACTGGAATTACAAAAGAGCTTTTATAAGTGTTAAATGGAAATAAAATAGATTTCATAAGTGAATGAAATATACAGTTTTATAAATTGTGAAGTTATAAAGTGAATAAATTGTTGAAAATAAAGTATTTATAAGTAATTAACTTATAGTATGGACTTTTGGTATATATTGAAATATACAGATTGAATTGGATTAATAAAGGAGATTTATAAATCGAAGCTTATAAATAGAAATGGAATTTATAGACATGGTTTATACATTCGAAATCAATGGAGTTTGATAAATTGAATGTTGAAATTGGTTAAGGAAGTGTATTCACGATTTTGGACGGTGAATATATTATTAAATAAAATGGATATGCTTGGGAAAATGAATATTATAAATTGAAGTTAATCGTTTAACGATGCTGTAAAATGTGTAAACATCGAAAACATAGATTTCAACATTCATTGTTGAAATAGACGTTTTCGAGAAATAAGGAAATGGTGGACTATAACACTGTTGTTATAGTAAATGATTTCCGAAAGGAAATGTTTTTGTATAGTATTGGGATTTATATATCTATCTAAATTTCAAATCCCTATACTAGTGATTTTGGGTCGTCGTAACGATGTTTTACGCAACATTCGTTTTAGCCCAAACAAATGTGTTTAAGTGAATGTTTTCCTTAAAGATTAAAATATATACTTAATTTCGATATTAAGTATATTGAATATTTTCCAGGTATTGAAAATGAATGGATTTGTAAATTACTTATTATTTAATAAGTAGGGAAATGTTTTCCAATATGAAATGAATGTTTTGAGAATTATCTTTTTAAGATAAATTGAAAGTGAATATTTGAAAACGATTTGAAAATCGTATGTTCATAGATATTTTTGGAAATGTAAATTCAATATGGAATTTATAAATGAAATTGGGAAAATGGGTTTAAAAATAAATATCGACTTATTTTTAAAGTATGGAAATTATATATATATATATATATATATATATATATATATATATATATCTTGTAAAGATATTTTTGGAAATAAATAATTTGGAAAATTATTTGGAATCTGGTGATGTTGTGCATACCTATTGATAGTTAAATAACCGACTATCAATATTTACCTTTAAATAGGTATTTGTTGTGATTGCTTGAATTTGAATATTACACTTATTTTTAAAAATAAGCGCTCACTATTCGGGTTAGCCGGGAAAGGACCTTGGGGTCGTATAACCCATTCCGAATATGTGATACGTCGTTATGAATTGCATTTGAAGACCGGTGTTAAAGATCGGATATTTTCGAAAACGAAAGGGTTTCTTGTCGATTGTCTATGCGCTGGCTGATCCCTGGTATAGAGATCTCCATATGTGATGGGAAATCCGGACGTGATTAGAGATTATCCGGATTGCAAGGACTTCTTTGTAAGTGCCTTCGGTTCTGTTCGATCCCGGAACAGACTTGTATGGATTGTATGTCTGACATTACGAATTGAGATATAAAGCTGATTTCTTTCAAATATATTTCTGTTGGTGGCGGAGAATTTATTCTCTTAGCTTAACACCCTTCTCTGAGACGTACGAGCTCAGAGGTTATGTAGTTGAAGGTTATTAGCGATATATTCTCAATTTGGTAATGTGACATGCTGAGTGTTGCTGTGAAATGATCATTGTTTGATCATTTGTGATATGATCACTTATCTTTGTGATCATTTCTATGATCATTTGTTGACCCAAAGCACAGATTTTGTATAAAGCGTGGCTTTGTGGGCGAGACTTCGTCGAACCTCACACCCCGGAATGGTCGAAACAGGAAAGATGCGGCAAGGTTATTGGGGGTAGCGCCCCTTAGGGTATGTGCATTTCCTTCTGGAAAAGGGTGGTATCATGGTATGGAGCCCAGATACTTACTCATGTTGAAACACTTTATTTATTATGGTGTGATGTTGGTTACAAGCGCTTGGATAAAGGTCCCAAAGGACCGGGGGATGGCATACTCGTGTCAGTTGTTACCTAGTTTGAAAGGTAACCCGGCCTTGTGTTGGCAGAGATCCGGTTAGGTTCTCAGGACGTCCTTCCAGAGGCGTTTCCATGTGGCAATGGGAAGTTCCTTGGCCTGACCATTTGTTGGAAATCCAAAGAAACAATACAATCTTGTACGGTTTTAGTTGTAGGACCTATCATTCACTTATGGTGGCGCCCCACTGTTTGGATGGTAGCTATAGTAGGCATAAGTGCGGAATGCCTATGCTGGCTAAGATTTATATCTTTACTTTCGAAATATTTCCTACACTATGCACTAGTAATAATATCAAATGACTTTTTAATGCGTATCAAGCATCTTTGACTATCATAAAGAGAAATCTCCTCCGATTCTGCGTTTGCATTGTGTGTGTGTGCGGGAGGCCTTATGGTAGTCTCATTTTTAAAAAGCATTGCGAATTGACTTTAAAAATATTCGTCTATTTTGATTTTAAAGATAAATAAACTGTTTAGAGTTCTCGCACCAGTCTCATGACTGACTCGGAGTTTATTGTTTTCTTTCCTAAACTCTGGGTGCCCACCAATTTTCACACGGGCAGTCTAGAGTTAAGGTTATCAGGTCATTCTGGATTCGGGAGTTGCTACAGAATCTGGAGGCAAGCTAGATGGCGTAGCATATTACTAGTATATAGTATTTTCTTTTTCCGCTGTTTGTTGTTGTTTGTTGTTGTTCACTCTGATGATGTAATGTGATGTAATGTAATAACTGGTATAGTTCTTTGTTTGAAGATTATTCATTTATTTATTATATGTTGTTCCGCTGCGAATTGTGAGATTCTGGTGTTATTCTGTTATTTCTTTCTGTTCTGTTCTATCTTTTTCTCTCTTCTTCTACCTCTTTCTTCTTCTTAAACCCTTAACGGTTCGGTTTTTCGGCATCGAAAAATCGCAAACGTTACATTTGGTATCAGAGCATATGGTTAAGCGACAACCATGGCTCTGTTGGGTGTTACTCATTAGAGATAGAGTCAGCAGTACTCTAGAATGAGTTTGAGTGTAATAATAGATATGAGCGCGTATTTGTTAGTGAATATAAAATTGTTTTGTATTGTGTTGACTTATCGGTTGATTGTTTATAGATTCTGGTCGATGTAGTCTAGCTAACTATCGTAGATAGGAGTTTCTAAACTCTTAAACAAGATAAACCGACACGATATTGTTTTTGAATCGGGTAAATAAGATAATTTTGCCCAAAACTATTTTTGTATAGAAAAGAAATGATTTTCTATGAATTATTATAGTATATGGTTGCATGATTGTTAGGAAGTAATAATATTAATTTATTATCATTATTATATAAAATTAAATAAGAAATAAAATGTATAACCAAAGATTGGAGATAAATTCATTTAACAAATGAAATTTATAAATATGAATTAAAAATATATAAGGAAATGAATTCATATACAATTGGGATTTGTAAAATAAATTGTAAATAAACGAATTGGAATTGAATGATGAAATGAGATTTGATTTGATCAAATTGAATAAAAATCAAAACTTGGAGAAAATAAAATAAAATGGATTGAATTCAAGTAAACTAACTTGATAAATTCATGGACTAATGAATTGGAATTTGAATTGGTTAAATTAAAGTTTAGTCGTGAGCTAAATTTGAAGATAAATTTGAATTTGTATATAAATTCAAGTAAGTAAAAGAAATAAATTGAAATTCCCTTTGTTAGTAATTAACTAAATTCGAGATGAATTGAATATGGAAATTGAAATTTAAAATGAATAAGTGAATGTACTAATTGAATTAAATTAGTGAATGGAATAGATTTGAAAAGGTTTGAATGAAATTTGTTTGGTTAATAAAATAAACCGAATGAAAATATGAAAAGCAAATTGAACTGAAGTGGAATTAAAATAAATTGAATTGTTGGTTATAAACTAGAATGGATATTCTATTAAGTAAATATCATTAAATTTGCAGAAATAATTGTCGTTTGACACAAACAAGATTGTATAAAATTATATGAGTTAATGAAAGCAAATAAAATTGATTTTTGAATCAATTAAAATGGTATGAATTCGTTTTGCTTAGAAATGAACAGAATGAAGAAAATGAGCTGTAAACCACTTGATTTAATGGAAATGTCATGTGAATTGGTCGTAAGCGACTAAAGATGAATTGAAACCATATGAATTTCTAATGGGATTTATCTTGAATATATTGCTAATGAAATCTATATACTTGTTATTGAAAATGAATGGAATGTTAATAGATTTCTTATATTTGTCACTGACGTGTTTAAACTGAGTAAGTGCAGGTTTTGGAAGCCGTTTGGCTGTATTTTGGGTTGCGCAATAAGCTAATAATTAACCGCTTTGCTTAAAAATGCTAAATAAGGTACGCCTACGCAATAAAAAATAGGAAATATGAACTGTTTTTCTGTTTTCCGACCGAGTGGGTCGATGTATACATATTTATACATATTGTAAAATTGCAAAAGCTCCTCCGTACAAGGGAGACTCTGCCAAAATTTTCCGTGAATTTTGGGAGTAAGAAATTTTTGAAAATTGTTGAAAATTTTAGTTAACGAAAAATCGATTTCGAAATTAGCAAATTGAAATGAATTAGTGAATGAAACTAATTTAAAGTAGTAATATGAATTAGTAAATGAAAGTTGATCGATAAAATTCAATATTCAGAATAGAAGATAGATTGAATTCAAATAGAATTGAAATTGTGAATTGAATTCAAATGAAATTGAAATGTAAAATTGAATGAAAATGAATGTGTAACTTCAATAGTGAAGTAAAAATGTATCAGAAGCATATGTTAAAAATTTTGTAATGGAATTGGCAAAATGGTTTGAATGTTGGAATTGGATATTATGGCTAGCAGGATATACAGGTGTATTAAAAGAAATGGAATTGAGATTTTGATTTCAAAGGTAAAATTTAATTGCTCGACAAAAAGGTACGTATTTCAATTTCAGTATGAAATTTGGTGATTTTCTTCTCCAGCCACTTGGCTTTCTCTTTTCTTTTTTAATTCTGAGGGGCCGTAGTGCCATTTTGTAGTCGTACCGAGCTAGCCGCGCAAAGGAGACGCTGGCGAAATTTTTCGAAAATTTAGGGTGTTAGAAAATTTGAGAGTTCAAAATTTGTATTTGAATTTGAATTTGAATTTTGAAGTAAACAATATTGTTTAAAACCTATAAGTGAAGTTGGAAAGCTAGTTGAAATGATAATGGATCTTTGATAAAAGATTTAGGTTAGTAAGTTGATAAAACTATTGGATTGTGGAAAAATAGTAGACGAGTTAAGGACCATTTTTCCTAACTTGTAATTTCGGTATGAAATTCTTTTAAGGGGGGAAGATTGTGACGACCCAGAATTTTGAACAATTTAAATTGAAAATATTTAATTAATTTTAAATATTTGAATGATGGTTTAGTTTGAATTTTCAATATAACTTTGAAATTAGCGATTAAATTTTTGAATTTAATCTATTGAAAGTTGAATAAAAATTTAAAATCTCCAATTTTAAGCCGATTAAAAATATTTCAAAGGATCGTAAAATCCATATTGATAATACTAAAGATAATAGAAGATTCAGAATTGAATTTGAAAGTTATTTGTTCAGTTTTGGAATTATACCGTTTAAATTGAATTTAAAAAAAAGTAGCCTTCCAAGGCACAGTCTCGGAATTCGACGAAACCAGTTCCATTGGGTCCGTAATATTGAATTGTTACCGGATTTCAAGTTTCGTATTTATCAGAGTTGTTATGTGAGCATACGACGTATAAACGCATTGAAAATTTTCAACGATTTAAATTTAAATTTTATAATTCGTCAACATCAGCACGTTGCCTTTCCTAAAGTTACGCCTAAAATTGCGAAGGAGATCGTGCAAACACGTTCTATCTGCTTGATCACTTACTCTTGTCTCCCCAATTCATTACAAATCTCACGCAATCCTTTCAAAGCGGAAGAAAATTTTAAATGGTCGCTCTTTTAATCTCTTCGTTCCCAAATTTAGTTTGTAGCCGCTCCTCTTCTCTTCTGAATTCTTCAATTCAAAGTTCGAACGGAAAAAAAAAGAAAAAAAAAGAAAAGAAAATCAATAGCCGCGACGGCGAACTACGCGAGATAGGGAAAAGGCGGCGCACGCGCTCGCGGCATGGAGGAGGTATCGATAGCAGCTTGCACGCGAAGGTCGAGCAGTGGTGATCTGGGTCTCGAAGTCGCGTCATTGTAGGGGAGGAAGCAGCGGAGTCGCGGCATTGTTGCTGCGTGATGAATTCGAGTTCGAGATCGATGGAGCCGTGGGCTTGAGGTGGGTCGCGTGTCGTCGATTGCACCAGGGGATTGACGAATTCGAGGGGCGACGTGATGATGGCGCGCGCACTCGATGGCAGCGGCGACGACAGTGGAAAGGCTTCGTGGTGGCCTGAGGCGGCATCTTGGTAGTTCGAATTAGGTTTTGATGGGTGGAGCTTCATACGGCGAGCAGTGAGGTATTCTCGACTTGTTTATTTTCGAATTTGAACCTGATGATATTTATTAAGAAATCACATACAGTAAAGTATATGTATACGGATACTAAAATGTTGAACAGTATGAAAACAAATTTGGTTTTTGAAGATATTTAAATTAATTGTATAACTGTATGAGTTTCAAAGAAAAAAAATTTGCTTATGCAGAAATACATATACAGATTGAATTTTGAATAAAAAGAAATGATAATAATATAGATGTATATACATTTTTAAATTGCTAGTTATTTTCTTTAATAATGAACTATGGTAAGTAATTATCCAATTAGTTACTCGGTTAAGGGAATTAATTTACGAAAAAGTGATTTGAGTATTTGTTTGGCTCAACCATTTTATTAAAAAAAAATTGTTGGAAATTAAAATTGTTAGATAAAATAAGTATACCGAACGAGAATGGGTATTCGATTTATTTCGGATATTATTGAATTTATTTCAATTATTTAGTTACCAAATTAATTTTAAAGGGGAAATTAGTTAAAATATAATTTTTGGTAAGAAAAAGAAATTTAATAATTAGTTGGATAAATTTATTAAAGGAAGTTTGGTTTTAAATTTAATTTTTAGTTAAACAAATTATTAAAGACAAAATTGGTTTAAAGCCAATCATTAGTTAAAATTAAGAAATAAAAATTTAACTGTTCGATTTTTATTTCGAATATTAATAAATTGCAAAATTGTGTATACAAGGTCTAAAATGATGAAATCAAGCCGGAATTGGAAATGGATTGCGAAACAAAAGCTAAGGTGAGATCTTCTCACTCAAATTAAAGCTAGATTTGCAGTTATTAATTGATTGCTATTTGGATGTGATATAGTGTATATATATATTAGTATATAGCAATATATATATATGTTGGCATATGTATATATTGCAGTTGATTGATTTCCCGCATTATATAGCGGATGAGACCCTATTGCGCCGCCTATTAAGCGAATAATATTTTATAAAATCCCATATACCGCGATATTCCACCTCGAAGTGGGATTTGTATTGTGCTAACATCTATGGATGCAGGGAAACAGGTTGGAGGGATCTAACTGGATTCCTCAACCGTATTTATTTATTTATATATATTGTGATATTTGATTGATTATCATATTGATATATGATGTTTGAAAGTCGTGATTGACTATTTGATGTGTTGCATCATCGGATCCATTTCTGAAGTTTTAAAATAATGATTTTGGTTGTTAAAGGAATTTTAAAGTGATTTTCGAAAGTATACGTTTTATTAAATTTTGAATTGTTAAAATGAATAAACGTTATAATTTTATTTTCATAAAAGTTATGATTTTTGGAAAATAATACTTAAGTATGATTTTGAAGTATATAAGCTTTATATATCGATTTGTAAATTATTAAAAGAATAAGTTTAGTTAAATTGGGATTTTTTTGAATTGTTTTAAAAACAATTTATATAAAAGATTTAAAATTTGATATTTTATAAGTTTAAAAATACTGGAATTACAAAAGAGCTTTTATAAGTGTTAAATGGAAATAAAATGGATTTCATAAGTGAATGAAATATACAGTTTTATAAATTGTGAAGTTATAAAGTGAATAAATTGTTGAAAATAAAGTATTTATAAGTAATTAACTTATAGTATGGACTTTTGGTATATATTGAAATATACAGATTGAATTGGATTAATAAAGGAGATTTATAAATCGAAGCTTATAAATAGAAATGGAATTTATAGACATGGTTTATACATTCGAAATCAATGGAGTTTGATAAATTGAATGTTGAAATTGGTTAAGGAAGTGTATTCACGATTTTGGACGGTGAATATATTATTAAATAAAGTGGATATGCTTGGGAAAATGAATATTATAAATTGAAGTTAATCGTTTAACGATGCTGTAAAATGTGTAAACATCGAAAACATAGATTTCAACATTCATTGTTGAAATAGACGTTTTCGAGAAATAAGGAAATGGTGGACTATAACACTGTTGTTATAGTAAATGATTTCCCTAAGGAAATGTTTTTGTATAGTATTGGGATTTATATATCTATCTAAATTTCGAATCCTTATACTAGTGATTTTGGGTCGTCGTAACGATGTTTTACGCAACATTCATTTTAGCCCAAACAAATGTGTTTAAGTGAATGTTTTCCTTAAAGAATAAAATATATACTTAATTTCGATATTAAGTATATTGAATATTTTCCGGGTATTGAAAATGAATGGTTTTGTAAATTACTTATTATTTAATAAGTAGGGAAATGTTTTCCAATATGAAATGAATGTTTTGAGAATTATCTTTTTAAGATAAATTGAAAGTGAATATTTGAAAACGATTTGAAAATCGTATGTTTATAGATATTTTTGGAAATGTAAATTCAATATGGAATTTATAAATGAAATTGGGAAAATGGGTTTAAAAATAATATCAACTTATTTTTAAAGTATGGAAATTATATATATATATATATCTTGTAAAGATATTTTTGGAAATAAATAATTTGGAAAAATTATTTGGAATCTGGTGATGTTGTGCATACCTATCGATAGTTAAATAACCGACTATCAATATTTACCTTTAAATAGGTATTTGTTGTGATTGCTTGAATTTGAATATTACCCTTATTTTTAAAAATAAGCGCTCACTATTCGGGTTAGCCGGGAAAGGACCTTGGGGTCGTATAACCCATTCTGAATATGTGATACGTCGTTATGAATTGCATTTGAAGACCGGTGTTGAAGACCGGATATTTTCGAAAACGAAAGGGTTTCTTGTCGATTGTCTCTGCACTGGCTGATCCCCGGTATAGAGATCTCCATATGTGATAGGAAATCCGGACGTGATTAGAGATTATCCGGATTGCAAGGACTTCTGTGTAAGTGCCTTCGGTTCTGTTCGATCCCGGAACAGACTTGTATGGATTGTATGTCTGACATTAAAAATTGAGATATAAAGCTGATTTATTTCAAATATATTTCTGTTGGTGGCGGTGAATTTATTCTCTTAGCTTAACACCCTTCTCTGAGACGTACGAGCTCAGAAGTTATGTAGTTGAAGGTTATTAGCGATATATTCCCAATTTGCTAATGTGACATGCTGAGTGTTGCTGTGAAATGATCATTGTTTGATCATTTGTGATATGATCATTTGTTTGATCACTTATCTTTGTGATCATTTCTATGATCATTTGTTGACCCAAAGCACAGGTTTTGTATAAAGCGTGGCTTTGTGGACGAGGCTTTGTCGAACCTCACACCCCGGAATGGTCGAAACAGGAAAGATGCGACAAGGTTATTGGGGGTAGCGCCCCTTAGGGTATGTGCATTTCCTTATGGAAAAGGGTGGTATCATGGTATGGAGCCCAGATACTTACTCATGTTGAAACACTTTATTTATTATGGTGTGATGTTGGTTACGAGCGCTCGGATAAAGGTCCCAAAGGACCGGGGGATGGCATACTCATGCCAGTTGTTACCTAGTTTGAAAGCTAACCCGGCCTTTTGTTGGAAGAGATCCGGTTAGGTTCTCGGGACGTCCTTCCAGAGGCGTTTCCATGTGGCAATGGGAAGTTCCTTGGCCTGACAATTTGTTGGAAATCCAAAGAAACAATACGATCTTGTACGGTTTTAGTTGTAGAACCTATCATTCACTTATGGTGGCGCCCCACTGTTTGGATGGTAGCTATAGTAGGCATAAGTGCGGAATGCCTATGCTGGCTAAGATTTATATCTTTACTTTCGAAATATTTCCTACACTATGCACTAGTAATAATATCAAATGTCTTTTTAATGCGTATCAAGCATCTTTGACTATCATAAGGAGAAATCTCCTCCGATTCTGCGTTTGCATTGTGTGTGTGTGCGGGAGGCCTTATGGTAGTCTCATTTTTAAAAAGCATTGCGAATTGACTTTAAAAATATTCCTCTATTTTGATTTTAAAGATAAATAAACTGTTTAGAGTTCTCACACCAGTCTCATGACTGACTCGGAGTTTATTGTTTTCCTTCCTAAACTCTGGTGCCCACCAATTTCCACACGGGCAATCTAGATTTAAGGTTATCAGGTCATTCTGGATTCGGGAGTTGCTATAGTATTTTCTTTTTCCGCTGTTTGTTGTTGTTTGTTGTTGTTCACTCTGATGATGTAATATGATGTAATGTAATAACTGATATAGTTCTTTGTTTAAAGATTATTCATTTATTTATTATATGTTGTTCCTCTGCGAATTGTGAGATTCTGGTGTTGTTCTGTTATTTCTTTCTGTTATGTTCTATCTTTTTCTCTCTTCTTCTACCTCTTTCTTCTTCTTAAAACCATAACGGTTCGGTTTTTCGGCATCGAAAAATCGCAAACGTTACAATTTGGAAGAATACTCGAGCACCGTGAAGCAGATCAAAAAGGTCATCTAGGCAAGGTAAGGGATACTTATTCCAAATGATCTACTTGTTTAACTCCCGATAATTCACACACAATCTCAAAAAACCATCTGACTTTGGGACAAAAATAGCAGCTGCTCTCCAATTAGAATGACTCAGTCATACCAGTCCTCTTCTCCGTACAATATTGGTTTTATCAATTAGCTCCTCCCTCTCTTTGGTGCCATTTTACGCATGGGTTTCATAGTAGGTCTTGCACCGGGAATTAAGTCGATATGAAACTAAATCTCTCGATGTAGAGGTGGACTATTAACATCTTCAAACACATCAGGAAAATTCTTAGCAATTTCTATCGAACCTTACTCTTCTTGGGATGATTCTAAGGCATAAAGGAAACCTTATATGCTTATTATGATCCTTATATACAATCCTTTCCATTACCCTTCCAAACTCAACTTGCAACACTACTAGCCTCTTAACATTGTCCAAAATAGCTCCATATTTCGATTACCAGTCTATTCAAGTATAATATCAAACCCCTTAAAATCTAAAACGAATAGGTTATAAGGGAAAATGTGGGAGAGGTGAGAAATCAGTGTATCTTCATAAACCATGCATAGATTGGTTACCCCTCCTATGGGGTTTGACACACAAATTGGGGATTCTACAAATTTTAGGGAGAGTCATAATTTTTCTACCAATCCTAAAGAAAAGAAACTACGGGAAGCCTAAGTATCAAACAATACACTGACCAAAATTCCATTAATTAATAAAGTACCTTTAAGAACTCCATTTCCCTTTACACTCGTCAAAGTCGATGGCTCATTCTTGATAGCATACACTTTAACCTGTTGTCCCATCTTCATAAGTGGACCTTCCTTTACCATGCTGCTGACAGTTGTGGCAAAGCGTCTTCTGAACTATTGGAGAGATGGGTCCTCCTTGCTGCTTCGAGGCTTTAGAATTCTTAAAATACCTAGCCAAATGGCCCTTTAGATTGCACAGATAGCACTCAATATTCTTGAACTTTTTTCCTTAGTCTTCTTCCTGCATCTTCCTTGCTTCTTCTAATTCGAGTTAAACTTCCGCTTCTTTAGATTATCGGTATTTCCACTAGGAGCTGTTGTTGGCTTCTTTTTCTCCAAAACTTCATATCTAAGAGCCATATCTACTAAATTTACAAAACAACGCTTAAGATGGGCAATCATCTTTTCTTGAAAAACTTCTCTCATTCCCATTACAAACATCTCATTCTTCTTAAGAGGCATATCGATTAACTCTGGCCCAAAACAAGATAGCTCATTAAACATTGCCTCATATTAGCTATCGACAGGTTTCCTTGCTTAAGGTCCAAGAAATTTCTATACGACCAAGTCTTTCTAGCTACGAGCATGAAATGGTCCTCAAATACCTCCTTAAATCTAGCCTAAGAAAAATCATCATCCGGCACATTAGGTATAACGGAGTCCCACCAAACTGCCGCTCCATCCTACAACTGTCAAGATGCTAGAAACAACTTCTTCTCATCCAAAAGGTCAAGAACCTTAAAAATCTTCTTGTAAGATCAAAGCTAAGTTTGAACTTCAAGGATGGATTCCATTCCCTTATATGACTAACCTTCCTGATTTGCGCAATCCTTACATAGAGCTACAAAATTCACACGGGGTTGTACTAGTGCTACCTCTTCAGCAATCCCAACTCTTCCAACATTCAGAGCTTGATCATTGGTGGTCATGGTGCTGCTAGCTCCTCTACCTCGTCTATTCCTATTATTAATTTTTTACTACCTGGATATAGTAAGATAATTCTTAGAATACTAAGCCAAGATAAATCTGAAGGAAAAGGAGCACTAATCAAACTATCAAAGCTGATCTATCTAACTTGAGTGTGTGTGTGTGTGTGTGTATGAAAATTAAAAATATGCGCTCTCATAGACTAAACTCATTCTAGGGTATTACTATCCATATATGTAATAATACTATCCCTATATCTAATAAGGAGACCCCAACCTAAGCCTAGGTGTTCGCTTAACCTAAGCTCTGGTACCACGTGTGACGATCCTCCTTTCTTACCCCCAAAGACGACACTTAATACACTCACCATATTCATATGCTGATCATCTAAGAGTCCGAGAGATAAGTCGTTGGGTAAAAAGAAAAAAAAAGACAAGAGGAAAAGAATCACAGAATCTAACAACGTAAGGCAATCACATATGATAGGCAACATAAGATAGTACATTACATCATTCCCAAATGAACATCAGAGTTACACAAATACAACTTCTGTCAGGGACCGTTATAACCACCCATCCTCACTAATACTGATACGAAATACGTGCACAAGCATAGTAGAAAATAAGAAGATAACTAGATCTTGACGAAGCCACCTGTTCCGTGCTCCTCCAAAATGCATCCGTGCGAACCTGGACTAATTAGATACTCATACGGATTTGAGTACCCAAGAGTTTTAGGGAAAGAAAAAAAACTCTAGGTCAAATATGGGTCTGGTGTGAGTAAACTCCAAACAACTGAAATTATTAAGCTTATAAAACTCTTTTAAAAAAAAGGTATCTTGTAAGACCATGTCGCACATAAACACGGGTGGGTTTTTGCCTTATGAGAACCAAAACGTTTCTATAGAGAATCCAGTGATATTATGATAATGCTAGGATTTAAAGTAAATTCTAAATCATTACCGAAATTGTTACATTAAGTAAATTTCAGCATAATAGTTATACAACTAAGTTCGTAAAGGCACTTATTGGAAAATGGATTTTGTACAATGACAAGGCTACTGGGGTACCATCTACCACAATACACTTTTAGATAAAATGTACCGAGGACCTCACATTGGACCCCATGCGAATTAGGACCAACATATCCTTTCCTGGATAATATCAAATACATCACCACCTCGGTTGTGATCAACAACCGTATCCGGGTCACTAGCATACATAATCTGAGAATGATCGGGGGATGACTATACCTTAATGGGTACGATCCGCATAGTCATGAAACATATCCACTGTTTTAGTCATTCCCAGTTGTAAGGCTTGAGGGTATGCTTTACCTTTTCTTCAGAAATCCCACTTGAAATGCTAACACTACCCTCTAGGCAACAATGCGATGCTAGCATTCGTCCATGCAAGTTGTTCGGGATATGAACACACCGAAGGCACAACTTCTACTACATCCATTTTGAAATCACCCACGGAATTAGTAGCAAGCATCCCATGCACTTCAATGAATTTCAACATCAATTCCATCATCTTTCAGATATTTCCAACTCAAATGCTTAGATTGGTTCGAAGTGGTTTTCAAATAACTCACGCTATTTGTTAGCACCAAAATTAGTCACTAACACCCAAATCCAAGCGAAAGCACCAAACTGTAGTTACAACTCACAGATAGAATATATGTAGAGAGTATAAATGTGAAGCATAGTAAAAATTTAAAGAGAAAGCAGTAAAGACACAGAATTTATAGTGGTTCGGCTGACTCTAGCCTACGTCCACTCCCAAAATTTCCTTTTTATTGATGTTAGAATCAATTACAATTACGAAATGGTAGAGTAACCTTAGCCTTAGGAAATAGAAAGCAATAGAGAAGAAAGAAGAAGATCCTTTTTCTAGAACTCCACATGCTGTATTTATAGGCAAATCCTGAGTTGTTGGGCTTTCTTGAATGGTATAGGCCCATCAAGACCTTCCATCGAGCCACCTACCTTCAAGGCTGAACGACCTTCCACAATGTCGAGCCACATACCTCCACAATGCCGAGCCACACCAGCCGCACCACAATGTCGAGCCACACCGGCCTCACCACAATGCAGAGCCGTCTCACCAAAGCCGAGCGACCTTGACCTGACCAATGCCGAGTGATCCTGACCTCACCGATGTCGACCGTCACACCAACGCCGAGCGGCATAACCTCCCCTCAATGCCGAGCGGCCTAACCTTAACAATGCCGAGCGGCCTAACCTTACCAATGCCGAACGGCACAACCTCACCTCGATGCCGAGCGGCACAACCTCACCTCCACGCCGAGCGGCATAACCTCACCTCAATGCCAAGCGGCACATCTAGGTGAACTTCATCCCTTTGAACCGAATCTATCATATTTCAGCCTCGATAATCGTGAAGTTAGTTAGGTTGAATCCACCTGTGTATAGCCTTGAAAAAAGGCGGGTTAACATTTACCCCCCAAAACATGCCTTGCTATTGGAAGATGTGTTTTGAATAGCCTCAACTTCGATGTTTGATGCCCATATCCTATTCATAACCATATTATTAAATCCATGACCTCCCAGGGTTTAACCTTGAATCTGTAGACCTCGTCGGGTCTCGTTATCCTGTTCCCGCCTTGACTCTCCCGCCAAAGGCTTGTATGTTCTCCGGCCTTAGTACTCCGGCCAAGGAATTTGACATTCACCGACCTCGGCCCTCTAGCCAAGGACTTTTATATTCACCATCCTCGGCACTCCGACCGTGGACTTTGATATTCACCGGCCTCGGCACTCCGTCCGAGGACTTTTATATTCACCGGCCTCGGCACTCCATCCAAGGACTTTGATATTCACAGGCCTCGGCACTCCGGCCAAGGACTTTTATATTCACTGGCCTAGGCACTCCAGCTAAGGACTTTTATATTCACCGGCCTCAGCCCTCTAGCCAAGGATTTTAATATTCACCGCCTCGGCACTCCGGCCAAGGACTTTGATATTCACCGGCCTCGGCACTCCGGCCGAGGACTTTTATATTCATCGGCCTCGACACTCCGGCCAAGGACTTTTATATTCACCAGCCTCGACACTCCGGCCAAGGACTTTGATATTCTATCCGAGTCAATTCCATCGCTCTTCGACGAAGGGATTCGTAACTCGTGATCACTGCCCCTTCTTTTCGGTCGGGACAGTAATCGTAAAACCTGAACTGTTTATTACATTGATCTGAATCCAATCAGAAAACCAGAAATCCATATCAAAAATCAAACATCCATACCAAAATGGCGAACCAAAAAAACCAACCAAACCGAGAGTTCAATCCAAACTCCAAAACTGTACTAAAGAAAAGTAAATGTCCAAAGTACCAAAGAGGAAACCAGAATTTGCAGAAACATAGTAAGAAAATAGGATTTCATAGACCCGAGCAGTATAGTTTTTCGTCATCTCAGAGCACGGCTAGGGACCGTCCTCGATATCGTACGTGTGTAAGTGACCTAGCCATATTATTTTGGATACTAACTTATTTAGAATCATAAAACCTTTCAGTTTATAACAAGCCAGCGGTGACCAGATCCTGTGCCACCATCATTTGAGGTAGGCGGTGGCCCCTCCTGTTCCCCCGCCTCAGCTCGATTCCTTATGTACTGTTATAGGTGACCATTCCTTACATGCTCCTCAATGATATCTTTCAAATGCCTGCAGTCATTTGTGTTGTGCCCATCCAGCTCATATAATAGGCAATGCTTTCCCGATCCCCGCTCGTATTCAGAAGGTTCCCTTCTTGCCGGTCTTCGGTATTGGAGGCGCCCTCGAGTATCCAAGTAAATCCTTTCTAGAGTCTCGGTTAATCTGTGTAAGATGAAAACTTTGGCTCCCTTCGAGGCCTCTTCAAAGTGCCACTGTTGCCATTTGTTTTCCTTTATCATCTTTACTTGGATCCTCCCTGGATGGACCTCCACCCTCACTGCATAAGCTTCAGCTCTGTCCATGTGCCGATAGAACCACTCTCTAGCTGTCTGAACCACATAGTTGCTATATCCGTCAAATACAATGGGAAGCATCGAGCCATGACCTCATCCGATGCCCCCAATACCTCCATATGCCTCATGTGCCTTGTCAGGTGAACGGTGGGATCCGTTCTCCCATCATACATATTCAACTTTGGTAGCTTAAAGTTTGATGTGTTCCTAGCTTTCCTGATAGTAGGAGTAAAAGGACTCCTATTCACATCCTCCAAGTCTTTGTTTACCAATCCACCTCTCATAGCTCGTCTGACCATCTTAGCTAATCAGACGTTGTCCCCAAACTGTAACCCTTATTCGTTGCCTCTGGTCTGCCTCCCGAGTTCATGAGGGAAATCTGGCACATACTCCTTATCTCGTACTCCTGCACTCCTGTTGGTGTCGGTTTGCACAGCGTCATATGGTATCCCTCCATGGATTGGTCCAACATTTCCTGGTGGTATACCCCCGAGTCTAGGTCCATCCGGATTGATAGCCGTCTGTGAATAGGGGCTTCCCTCTGCTAAGATATTCCCTCTACTTGCTGGTTGAGCGCTTCTGATCCAGCTCCATGGATCTGAGCTCCTGCATTTCCTGCTTGTGAAAATTGCCTAAGAAGTGCCTGCATCATCTACTCTTGTCATTTCATCATCGCTTCCATCTCCTCTCTGGTGATGTAGATGGATGCTCGACCTGCTCCATCTCCAGAGGAAGCCTCTCAACTTTCCTCCTGATTGCTTCTTTCTGTCACTTGCTTCCTTGTTGGTGGTCTAGCCATTGCTTTCTAAAATCCGAGTTCCCAAGCTTTTCAATCCAAGCTCCGAAATCCACGAGTGCTAGCTTCTCAGTGAAAGCACTAAAATGTTGGCTCCAAAGATGGTCACTAACACCCAAATCCAAGCGAACGCACCAAATTTCAGTTACAACTCACAGATAGAATATATGTAGAGAGTATAAATGTGAATCACGGCAAAAATTTAAAGAGAAAGCAGTAAAGACACAGAATTTATAGTGGTTCGGCTGATTCCGGCCTACGTCCACTCCAAAAATTTCCTTTTTATTGATGTTAGAATCAATTACAATTACAAAATGGTAGAGTAACCTTAGCCTTAGGAAATAGAAAGCAATAGAGCAGAAAGAAGAAGATCCTTTTTCTGAAACTCCACATGCTGTATTTATAGGCAAATCCTGAGTTGTTGGGCTTTCTTAAATGGTATAGGCCCATCAAGACCTTCCACCGAGCCACCTACCTCCAAGGCTGAACGATCTTCCACAATGCCAAGCCACATACCTCCACAAGGCCGAGCCACACCAACTGCACCACAATGTCGAGCCATACCGGCCCCACCACAATGTCGAGCCGTCTCACCAAAGCCGAGTGACCCTGACCTGAGCAATGCCGAGTGATCTTGACCTCACCGATGTCGAGCCGTCACACCAATGCCGAGCGGCATAACCTCCCATCAATGCCGAGTGGCCTAATCTCACCAATGCCGAGCGGCATAACCTCACCTCGATGCCGAGCGGCACAACCTCACCTAGATGCCGAGCGACACAATGTCGAGCAGCACAACCTTACCTCGATGCCGAGCTGCACAACCTCACCTCGATGTCGAGTGGCACAACCTCACCTCCATGCCGAGCGACACAACCTCACCTCCATGCCGAGCGGCATAACCTCGCCTCAATGCCGAGCGACACATCCAGGTGAACTTTATCCCTTTGAACCGAATCCATCATATTTCAGCCTCGATAATCGTGAAGTCAGTTAGGCTGAATCCGCCTGTGTATGGCCTTGAAAAAAGGTGGGTAAACACTATTCGACCTTGGACTCTTCAAACCAACATCTGACAGTTTTAAAAGTGTCAAATCATCGATAATAGACAACTCCTTATCAGGGATAAGTATAGATTTTGCAAATGAAAATAAAATATCCTATGCTTATCCCCACTTTTTGATTTCAAACATTACTAATTAACAATGAAGTCAAACTAGCTAGAAAACTAAGCTTGACTCGACGTATATTCTTACTTCTCAGGATATAAATGAGTTTACAAATCTTGGATTCGATGTTAAGTGTCATCCATATACTTAAATTATCATGACCCATTTATCGACATTATCTCCCTTATATTTATCACGTTTTTGATATTTTGACATCTCTATCCCTTGCCTAGAAACAAGTTCTAGATCTCATGGATAGAGAAAAGTTTTACTCGTCGACTTTTAGTGTTAAATACAAAATGATTTACTTTTAATAAAATATGTCAACATTTTAGCATAACCTATTCATATCTATTTGTCTACTTAATGGTACAGACAAAGAGAATCTGTTGTTTTAAATTTATTTACTAATAAAAGAGAGCTGTCATTAAATAAAACTGATTCTTGTCAATAGGGTTTAAAAATAAAACCTTTGTATAATAATGACTAAATCTTAATTTAATCACTAATTAAATCTTAATTTAATTAATAATTAAATTTTAATTAATCCCAATTTAAATCTTAATTTATTAATTAAATTAAATCTTAATAACAAGTAACTAATTATTAATTAATTAGCAATTAACTAAACAATAATCAATACTTAATTAACTCTATACTTAATTAAAATTTAATTAAACTCTCTTAATTTACTAATAAAAATTATCTTACTTAAAATAATACTTAAGTGTTAATTGCTTTTGTTTAATTACTGATTAAATAATAATTATCTTCACTTAATTAATTAATCATTAAAACTCACACTTAATTAATAAGTAATAATTACCTTTCTATCTTTAAATTATTTTGGAATATTTTCAAAAATATTTAAGATGGAAACTCTTTTAGTTTAGAAGAAGTATTCAATTTCACGAACTACATGCATAACAACTATTGCTACAGATACAATAACTCCAAAATAATTTGCATATCCAATACTCCCCAAGGTCTTAACCTTTTGTTTAACTTACTTGAAAACTTATATAAGAGTTTTGAAAACTAAAATTAAAGTTTAAATCTTGCAAACTTTTATAGAAAAACACTTAAGTAAAATAAGTTTGAAACAAGGATCTCGATGTTGCAAACAAGCAAATTCAAGTACTATTTCTTTATCACATAACAACATAACGTAAGTCCATATATTTATCACATGCCCTAAATCTACTACTTTCAAAATCACTTTAAATCCAAACTACATTTCCAAGTTTAAAACCAAACAATATATATAATCTCACATATATACAATACCAAACAATATATATTTCAACCAAGATTAAAACAACTACTAACAATAACACTAAGTTTAAAACTTGTTTAAAAACGCCAGCTTTACTCACCAAAAGCTTACAAAACAAACCGACTTCCGCTATGTTTTGAATACGACCTAGATCTTGGATTTTTCTTAGTAAAAATTCGATTTTGGACTTTGGAATGTAGATTTGGGTTTAGCCTTGAGGAGGGTATGCTCAGCCTAGGGGTGTAGAGGGTGGTTAAGGCTTGTTTTGATGGAGGAGGTGGTGTAAGTTAGAAAAAAGGTTTTAAAAATGTTTTAAAGTAGGAATAATAAAAAAATTGGTTTGAAAATCATAAGAAGCCATTAAAGAGTTTTTAAGAAGCTTGGAAAGAAGATCGAGTTTTGAAAATGAGAATTGAAATGATAAAATGAGAGGGAAAATTATGGAAATTGGTTTTATATAGAATAAAATAAACAAATTTCTAAAAAGCCCATTAAATACATACCCTCCATCCAATATATGTCACATCATCACCTCCTCCTCTTCCTTATACCACATGAATAGCATCTCCACCCACTCCTATCTAACATGTTCTTCGCTTCCTCCTACCATGACGTTATGTGTTAATGTGACTTTTATTCCTTTTTTCAATTAAATTAAAATTTTAAAAATAGTCCCATCTCTCTTTATATTTACTCAAATAGATATATTTCACCATAAAATATCGTAACCATGCATATATTATTTTTATAACTATTATAAATATACTAAAGTTTTCACGACATTTCTGGCAACTTTTACACGATGAAAAGTCAAAAATTCGGAAAACAATTTCGGATCGCGTCTTCAATTTTTCTCCAAACTAACTATTTTGTGAACAAATTCTAAAAACCATTTCACTATCACTAGCTATTATTTAAAAGAGTTTTATTTTTGTTATATATTTCATAAAATAATTCCTTAAAAATATATTAAATATCTGTATCTTAAAGTAATTAAATTCTGAGTCGTTGCATACATTTACGGTATTCATGTGTCGAACATTCAAGTGCTGGAAAAACATATCGCTGGAGTGAAGGAAAAGAAAATACAAAGCAGAATCTTATAATGTGATGAGTAATCTACAATATATCAATAAACTTTACAAAAAGAAAACTTTTATAAACATACATCAATCAGAGTACAATTATCCTATCATCAGCCCTTGGACAATTATAACAACTTGTCCTTACAATTGCTAATAAATACAAACAAGAAACAAATAGTTGAAGATAAAACAAAATACGTGAATATGCCTTGAAGGCATCTAGCTCGCCTCCTGCATCTCCAAGTGTTTGGCAAAATCTGAAAAATATGCTCGGGTTGAACCGAGCATTTAAGAAAAATAATGCCTGGATCAGTTTGGTAAAACCGGCATGAGAAATACAATCAAATGGATTCTTAATGTTTTATAAAATCTTTTAAAATAAAAGCATCTCATAAGACCATGCTGCACATATACACAGACGAGTCTTTACCTTACGATAGCCAAAACATTTCTATAGAAAATCCAGCGATATTATAATAGTGTGTAGGGTTTAAACTAAATATTGAATCATAGCCGAAATTGTTACATTAATTAAATTCCAACATAACAAGTATGCAACTAAGTTTGAGGCACTTATTGGAAATGGATTCAATTAACGATAAGGCTACTGGGGTACCGCTTGTCGCATTTCGCCTCTAGATAAAATGTACCGATGTCAACAAGAACAACTTGCACCCTTACTACACGGGGCTGGCATAACCCTTACTGGGCAGTACCGAATATGATCATCCCTCGGTACATTCTATCGATCTAGATCAGGGATGATCTTACCCCAATGGAAGCGACCCACATGGCCCTACTGCATATCCCATGTTTTAATCATTTTCGATTGTGAGGCTTGAAGCTACGTTTTATCTTTTACATAGCAATCCTACTTGAAATGCTAACATTGCCTTCCAGGTGACAATGCAATGCCAACGTTCATCCACACAAGTTGTTTAGAATATGAACAAGTCGAAGTCACTACTTCTACTACGTCCATTTTCGAATCACCCTTAGGATTAGTAGCAAGTAGCTCTTTCACTTCAAAGAGCTCCGTCTTCAATCCCATTATCTTCAAGATGCCTTCAATTTGAAAGCTTGTGTTGGTTCGAAGTGATTTTCTAATAATTCATATTTATCTGATGCCGATATTTTCGAACCAATATTCGATAGTTTCCAACAAACTCAACTTTGGTTCTTTGAAAATATATAGACAATACACAAGAACGGGGATCATCCCCTAATTATTTAAGTGGACAGATTTCCTAATCATTTGCCTCAGAAGAACACACGAGTTTAAAACATAAGTAGCATTAACAAGGATATTGTACCATATAATTCTCGTGATTCCTTTAGATATTTCCAGAGTTAAAAATTGGTCCAGATTTGGTAGACGTTATTTAACTATCATATAAACAAGCAACCCAAACGTAGATTTAATTCCATATGGGATCCACTAAGCCTCTACTAATTAATCTTTTATCAATTAAATCTCTTTAAGGCTAGTTGAACCAAAATTCCTTCACAAAAGATATTTTCATATACCCCTTATACTCTTTCAAATACTGAGAAAGCATTCATATTCTTATCTCATCGGTGTTAGTATATTATAGACACTACTACAAAACAGGCTATTTGAATCGGTTGTTTACACCCTTTTGCATCAGTTCAACATCCGATGCACAAGCAACCGATGCAACAGGCTTAACAGTTTTGCATCGGTTCTAAACCCGATGCAAAATGGTCCTTTTTGCATCGGTTGTTACTAACAACCGATGCAAAATACCATTGGTTACTTAGACACAGCCCTCATGTTGCATCGGTTGTAATGAAAACCGATGCAACAAAGGAACTTGTTGCATAGGTTGTTGTTGGAAACCAATGCAAACTAACCCCTCTATTGCATCGGTTTTTTATAACAACCGGTGCAAACTAATCCCTCTATTGCATCAGCTATTTATACCTGATGCAAAAAAGCCATTCTCAGAAACCATTATTACTGTACTCAAATAGACAATATATATATATATATACATATATATTATTCATTATAACAAACAATTATTGCATGCAATATTACAATCATTCAAAACTAAATTTGATGGAAAATACAAACTAAGTAACATAATACCAAAATAAACATACATCAATTAGAGTGTTAATAATCTATACAAAATAATGGTTCATACATTCATTTTTGCAGCATAATTCAGATCTTTAGTACAATCATTAAGTGGTATAGTCTTAATTCAGATCTTTATTTGTACAACCATTAAGAAATAGTATAGTGAAAACCTTAAAAACTTCATAGAATCTTGAAAACCCTAATTTTTAGGCTTCAGCTCAAAACCATATGTTGCATTTCTTTTTTTGCAATGTCAACTTGAACCTGGGAAAACAAGAAATAAATATGTGAATTAGTCATGCACTACCTGCGTGTCAAAATAAAATTCTACTGAATAGAAGAAGCAATGCAAGTGTGTAATTATTTCAGCTGAAAACGCATTCAAAGCAGAATAGAAGGAAGTTAATGATGAATAGAAGGAAGTCAACCAAAGACCTGTTCGTCGCTTTTTGATATTAAATTCAAAACCAACTTACTCAATGCAGCAAACTTAACATGATATTTCAAAACACCATAAAGTCATAGCTATAATAAAATTCAATCATTTGTGCCTAATATTTTATCTCAAAGCAGCTATTTACTCATGCACAAAGCAATACTGCATTACTGGAAATACGAAAATTGCGGATCAAGATAAAGGCTGACATGATGTGGCTGTTTATGTATCATGGCTAGTTTTTATGGATGTGCAAGGTACTACTTACAGGGTGTTACATCGTCGCTAAGTAGAGTATATGAAAACATTTGATTGTCCTATTTTAGTTGACATTTTCTTGTTGAACAAAAAATTAAGAACTCGAATTTAAATACAGATCAAGTTAGAAGTTTTATGTTGCAATAAATCTAAATTCTTCTAATCTAAGAAGTTAGAACAGATCAGTAAAACTTGAGTTTTGCATTTAAAATTTCTAACCTGAGAAGTTTGTGTGTTTATTTTTCAACCTGATCGTTTTGTCATACATCATAGTTTCTATTTTAAAATTTCCATCATTCATGATGTTATCTGCAGAATTTTTTGAATTTTTTTATTTGATTTTATTAGCTATAGCTAGAAATATTTATTTGTTAGATATGTGTTAGAATTTATACAGTTAATTTATTCAAATCCTTCAAACCTTTTCAACATAAATTTGGTTGTTGTTTTTCTAATGCTCACATGTATTTCAAATGCTTAATCTTTCATTTTTTTCCTATTACATAAAATTGTAATCAAATGCACCTTCTCAGTAAACACTATGCTGGTGAACTAACACGTATATATTGTATATTTTTTTTCTTTATATCACAGATTTTAAAAGAAATTATAAAATGCAGAGTCCTGTTAACATAAGCGAACGAAAGAGATGGCATGCTTTTACTAAGGAAGCTAATGGTTTACCATTCCATGTCAAAATCTTCAAACACCCACTTGCTACTATACTAGAGCATAAAAATGATAACCAAGTTTTGAATCGGCAAGATTACTGGACTGCTAATTAAAAGCTCAGAAGTACTGGACAATGAAATATATGGAGCATGAGGCCTTACATTGTTATGTCTAAAAACAATGAATTTCAAGTGTAATAAGAGTGAAATCAAATTGTTGGGCCTTGAGGGGTATTGAATTGTACCATGCAGCTGCTTAACGTGAAGTTTGTAAATGAAGGTTTTCTAGTCAATATTTTCACCAAAGAAAACTTTGCACATGATGGTATTTCCCTCACTGATTTAAATGATCATATAAGTGAAATATTTGAGAATGATATTGAATAAGAATGAGTATCTGTAGCGTTTGTTATTGAAATGGTTCTTCATATGAGGATTGGATTGATACTGAATTGTAGGACTTAGACTGAAACTGGAATATGCCATGCTGAGTAATGTTAGCTTGTAAATTAAGGTTTCGGTGAAATTCAATTTGATGAATTGCAAGTGACGTGCTTCGAGTCTTTAAATAGCCTTTATTGTTCTTGCACATACACCACTGTGCAACTCTGTGCACATACACCACTGTCCATAATTCGTCACATTTACAACTTGCCACCTAGCCACACCAGCTGCTACAACAAATTGCTGCTACAATTGTTACCACTGTCATATATCTGCACAACCCAAACCAGTGCACCATTGTCTATAACATTTCCACGTACATACATTCACTAACATCTTCCTCAACCAGTAACTCCTACATACTACTGCAGTTGCTTATAACCAGTTAAGACTATACACAATGCCTTTACATAACAAACCACCCAAGCATACTTCTCTGGCGATACAACAAACCACTCCTCTGTAATTATCAAATCCATCTCCTTCACCCTCTTACAAAAAAAATGCCATTCGAGCAAATTCCTCCCCCTTCCTTCCAGACTACATCATAACAAACTGCCATTCACATTTTGGTTCCTCTATTCACTTGCAACTACAACATCCATACTTCATCGGTTCTTTAACCTGCTGCCTCAATTTCCTTTAATCAACACAACTGCTACCCATAACCTCTTGCCTTCCCTTCATAAGAATCCACATATATTTTCATCTCGAAACATCTTGTTGTCACCCTCATATATTTTCATCTCAGAGCACTTATATTTTCACCAAAAAAATATACAGTTGCAATCTTCTGTTATTTCTTCATCCCGTACAACTTCTACCTAATCATCTCCTTTACCATTGCCTGTTGTCAACCCTCCCACGCCTGCTCTACCATTGCATTGCACTGTCACAAATATTGCTTCAAACCATATAGCTACTCTCTGTACGAGCTCACCACAACACTGCTAGCAACTCAACTGTCCATTCAATTCAATACTGCCACTGTTCACCTCCAACCACCAAGACAAAACAACCACTGTCAAACATCACCATATCAATCACTTCTTCAAGATTACATTTTCAGTATTCCTTAACTTAAAATATTCTATTGGTCATATCTTTCCTCTAGTAATAATTCCTCTAAAATTTGTACTTTCCAAGAAGTATAACTACTCACATTTTTAATAAGTCCTATTGAAAACATCTTTTACGAACCTCTTACGAATTCAAGGACACCAATGACATTTTAAGATTTTACTTAATTTAATTCTAGGTGTGAGGAAATGATTAAATTCAAGGATTTTTCCTAAGTTGGATTTTATAATTTCACAACATAAATTTATTTTATCCCATAATTTCTCTTCTGAAAGAATTATTTTCCATAAAATAAAAAATGCCCTAAATATTCAATTATTACTTTGCTTCCAATTTTCTTATAAAAAAATCCCCCTTATTGAAATTTATAGATTGGGTCAACTTCTACGGAGAGGTTTATACTCTTTATATATTTTTCCTTCTTTCTAAAAGATTTTACTTGTAATTTATCTTAGATATATTTTTAAAACTCTCCGCTTCTTACTCACAATTACAGTTATAATCGATTACATGGAGATGAGAACGCTTCCAAAATTATTTATCATATTTATCGTATTCAACCAGACGCTCAACATATCACCAATGCCCGGTCTGAAACCAATTCCATAATATAAATGAATCTACATTATAACATGTATGTAACATGTTATAACACAGATTCAAGAACCTCTAAGTATTAGAAGTATTTACAATATGATCAAAGTCATAGCCGGCTACACAACTTAAACATATGGGAGCAAAAACATTTGGATGTTTTTCATGTACAAACAATGATATAAACAAGGTCAATTTAAATCATGTAATGCTGAAAGTATGAAAGAGACAAGAATAAACTCACCATATAGTAGCATATAAGAAGACTACATCCAGTTATGCATGATATAACTAGCTAAATTATCACGAACCTCATCTATCTCTTGTTAGCTATAAGAACCATCTTGTATAAAGTACTGCAATTACAAGATTGTTTCGAAACATTAATCGAATAACTACTTAACAAAAATTATGAAGGAAAATAATTAAAGTGGTACCTCAAGTATTTCGGTGCTTTGATCGTGGTTTTTTACTATACCATACATATACCTCATCGCATAATATACACAATCTGTCGTTTTAGATTGTTGAGGACACTACAACAATATTACACAATAATTTAATAGTTAGGTTAAGTTGAATTTATATCCAACATAGAAGTTTATTTTTATTTTGTAAAAAATAAATCACCTTAACAGTCTTCCATTTCAAGTAAGTTCCTCGAGATTTGCAACCATATGCCTTATAAATTTTAAAGGCCCTATACATAAAATAAAAATTTAAATACAACGTACATATTCACTTGCATCAAGCAAAAAAGATATCAGAAGGCAAATAAATAAAACGTACATATTCACTTGTGGTCCAATTTCCAGTTTAGATTTGAGTTCGACTTGGGGAACCAAAACATAAATCTCATTCTTTTCTATATGAAAAAAAACGCAGTAGACAGTGTTTCCTACATTATAAGATTAATATGAAGTTAATATCAACATTATATTTGTAAACTAGTTTCTAAAAGTTTATTGTTCATACCTTTCGTAGTGTGGGGCTAAGAGTAAGCTCTTCGATTATGACGCACGCCATGTGTTCGAAATATATATATTTGTCGCGTCTGGATATTTCTGCACTTGAGACAACTTATATGGGCACATAAACCTGATGGTCTCCACTCCGAGGTCATTGCACATATGATTTAACTTCCTAAAAATAAGTACAACATACAAATATTGTTATTCTACCATTTCATGTATAACACATAATATAAAATAGAACATATACAATGAATTTATAAGTTATTTGTTGTAAACGTAACCTAAGTATTTCACATAATAGCTATATTGGTATACAGATAGAAATATTCATCATATATATAATACTCACATGATGCAAATTTGCAACCATTCTCCATTCAACCATCCCATACTAAGGAATATGATAATGTCATCCATAGTGATATGGATTTCAAAGTCCTCATCGTACATAAATAAATCCTTGTTCACATGAATTGCATTGATGAAATTATTATCATGGGATGGCACTTAAACTATCAGGTCATGGAAATATCTGCACTCATCCGTTAAAGTATTGATGATCTCTTCACCCACGATCGTCCTACGCTTTGCAGGCTCATTTGTCATCTTTTTTTATTATTCATGTCCATAGCAACACACTATTCCACTTTGTCTTTGCTCCTAATATGTGTAGTGATGCAATGCAGTCTGAAAACTCTGAAAACTCTGAAAATTCTCATGTTATAGGTCGCTCACGACCTAAGGAAGGTCGGCTACGACCTAACGGCTCACAAGGGGAGAAGCAACGACCTAACAGGTCGTGTGGAAAAGAGCAGCGACCTAACAGAAGCCTAAGTCGTTCGGGGTCTTTAGGTCGTATGGAGGAAGACTTGGTTTTAGGTCGGCTACGACCTATGAGAAGCATTTTAGGTCGCCTACGACCTAGTGGGTATGCTGAAAGAGGAAGTTCACGACCTAAGATAAGTCGCGAGGAAGATAGGTCGCGTGAAATTCCTGTTGCCACATTTCTAGGTCGCGAACGACCTAACTCTTTTAGGTCGCAAGAAGATTGCTGAAGCCGCTCCTTTTGGTCGCGAACGACCCTGTTTAAGTCGCTATGTGTTGTATATATGTGTGTAGGTCGCTAACGACCTTTTGTAAGTCGTAGGTCGTATGTTTGAGTGTCTGTTTGATCGCGTGAGTTGTTTTTAGGTCGTGTGTCACGTGTAATGTAAACATGTGGTATTGTGTTGTAATGGTAGGTCATTAACGACCTTGTATAGGTCGTAGGTCGCTCAACGACTTAAGGTCAGGGTCGAAAACACTATAAATAGGGAGTGTGTTGTAACTTGGAGTTGTTGATTTTTGAATAAAATTTCTTATGGATTGCTTTGTGCTTTCATACAAATTGGTAGTTGAGTGTGATCTCCTATCTCCTCTTTCGGTTAATCGAGTGCGCTCGATTCAACGATCGTAGAAGCTGATTCACGGTATCTAGTGCGCTAGATCAACGTACGAAGAATCGTAGATCTTTGAACACGGTATAGTGCGCTATCAACGTGTTTGAGATAAGCTAGAATTCGGTATCTTCGGATCAACGAATTTGGGCATTTCGGTATCTTCATTCCATCGATTGCTACTATCATCGATCCATATCGTTTTGTTAATTATCCGCTGCGTCAGTTTGGTATCAGAGCCATACTTAGCCAATCATAGCTAAGTTGATTCTTGGAGCCAAGTGTTGAAGTTTGAAGTTGTTCATCGTGTTGCAACAAAAGGAGAACTTTCGATCCATTGTCTTTTGGATCAAAGTGTTGAAAGGAGTTTGAATTTGTGAAGCAAGTCGGCCTAAGCCTTAGGTCGATTCAAATGAGCTAGTGGTGCTAAGCCGTGTGTTTTTGGGCTTGCGTTGAAGTGTTGAGGCCGAGCCAAGCAAAGTGTTGAGCCGTGACTTACTTGTTGTTTTTGTTGAGTCTTGTGTTCGATTTGTTGAAGAGTTGTGAAGTCTCAATCATGCCACCAAGGAGAGCTAACCGACATCAAAATGTGGAAGCGTTGTATAGAAGGGAAGAGGCCGATCAAATGGAACAACGTATGCATGAGAAGATTGATGAAGGCATTGGTAGGTTGGAGAAGCTTATGATTGATATGAATCAAAGTAGAAGAAGAAATTCACCTGAATCCATCCGTGGGGGTAGTAGAGTGTCATCACATTCAAAACGGGAAAGGAGAGAAACTCAAGAGCCTAGGAGTGTTGATAAACGAAGTAGGAGGAATGTTGATGATCATGATAGACGGGATGTTGGTAGTAGGAGTGGTGGTAGAGATGTTGGAGGACGTGAAAGACAACGATATACATCAGACTTTGATGAGGAGTTTGACGGTGAGAGGGGAAGTATTCATTTCAGAGACCGAGATCAGGGACAACGTCAGTATCGGGTTATTGATGATGATCGACGTTGGGAATCGGGAATGAAGATGGAAATTCCGGAGTTTAAAGGAGGGATGGTAGCTGAAGAATTCTTGGATTGGTTATCTAATGTGGAGGAAATTTTTGACTTTAAGGAAGTTCCAGAGAATCGACGGGTGAAGTTAGTTGCTACTAGGTTGAGGGGAAGAGCATTGGCATGGTGGCAGCAAACTAAACATACTCGTGAACGAATGGGGAAGTCCAAGATAGAATCTTGGGAGAAGATGAAGAAATTGATGAGATCTACTTTCTTACCATACAACTATCAATCACTTATGTACCAGAGATTGCAGAATCTACGGCAGGGGACAAAATCAGTAAATGACTATACAGATGAATTTTACCAACTCATTGCCAGGAACGATATAATGGAGACAGAAGAACAGCTGACTGCTAGGTTTGTTGGAGGGTTGAGAATGCAGATCCAGGATATGGTCAATATGTTCGATCCCAGATCTGTAGCGGAGGCACATCAAAGGGCGTTAGCTTGGGAAAGGCAAGGAAGGCGTGGAGGTGGTGTGTTTACTAATTCTAACAATCAAGCAAAGGGTGTCGGTGGAAGTTCTAATGTTACTAAAGCTATTGCCAAACCAGTTGTGAAGGAGGGTGAGAAGGCGAAGGTTGGCAGTGGATTCAAATGTTACAACTGCCAGGAAATGGGTCATAAAAGCAATGAATGTCCGAACCCGAAGAAGAGAACTATGATAGTTGAAGCTGAGGATGAGGAGGAAGAAGCTGAATGTTCTAATTCACCTTATGTTGAGGAGGAAGAAGAAGTGTCGGGAGACGAAGGTTGTAATCTGATGATGAGGAGGTCTTGTTTAACACCAAAACAAGAGGAGGAAGATAGTTGGTTGAGGAATAACATATTTCAATCTACTTGCACTATTCTTGGGAAAGTTTGTAAATTTGTCATTGATGCTGGGAGTTGCGATAATATTATCTCTACAGAGGCAGTGAGGAAATTGGAGTTGAAAACCGAGAAGCATCCTAAACCATACAAGTTAGCTTGGTTAAGGAAGGGTGGTGAAGTGAAAGTTGGGAGAAGAGCTTGCGTGAAATTTTCTATTGGGAAGAAATACAAAGATGAAATCTGGTGCGATGTAGTGGACATGGATGTGTGTCATCTGTTGTTGGGCAGGCCATGGCAGTTTGATCGAGCAGTACAACACGATGGTCGAGCCAATAGCTATAGTTTCCTGTTCGAGGGTACTAAAATCACTTTGGTTCCCAAGAAGCAACAACAGAAAGAGAGCAAGCTGGAAGAGATTGAAGAGCTGAAAACTTTATTATCTTTGAAGGAGTTTGTTAAGGAAGTTGAAGATGAGCCTGAAGTCTATTTGTTGATTGGGCGAGAGAGTAGAGAAGAGGTTGAAATTCCAGAAGAAGCAAAGCCAGTTTTGAAAGAGTTTGAAGATGTATTTCCAGAGGAGTTGCCTAAAGAGTTACCGCCACTGAGAGACATTCAACATCAAATTGATCTTGTTCCGGGAGCAGTTTTACCACATCGACCACATTACCGAATGAGTCCGAAGGAACATGAAGAGTTACGAAGGCAAGTGGAAGAGTTGTTAGAACAGGGACGTGTTCAGGAAAGCTTGAGTCCTTGTGCTGTACCAGCTTTGTTGGTGCCGAAGAAGGATGGAACATGGAGAATGTGTACAGATAGTAGAGCTCTGAACAAGATTACTGTTCGCTACAGATTTCCTATGCCGAGGTTGGATGACTTGCTGGATCAGTTGAGTGGAGCAACTATCTTTTCGAAGATTGATTTGAAAAGTGGTTACCATCAGATTCGGATTAGACCTGGAGACGAATGGAAGACAGCGTTCAAGACGAGAGAGGGGTTATACGAATGGTTGGTTATGCCATTTGGTTTATCAAATGCACCTAGTACATTCATGCGGGTGATGAATCAAATCTTTAGACCATTCATTGGGAAGTTCGTGGTAGTTTATTTCGATGATATTCTGATATATAGCAGGAGTATGGAGGAGCATGTTCTACATTTGAGGGAAGTGTTGATTATTCTTCGCGAGGAACAATTTTATGCTGCTACAAAGAAATGTGTGTTCATGGCAAGAAGTGTTTTATTTCTGGGGTATATTGTTTCGGAAGCAGGAATTCAAGTTGACCAGAATAAAGTGGAAGCAGTCAGGAATTGGCCACAGCCGAGGACGATTACAGAGGTGAGAAGTTTTCATGGGCTAGCGTCATTCTACCGGAGATTCATTCCACACTTCAGTAGCTGATGGCTCCAGTTACTGATTGCATGAAGGGGAACAGTTTGTATGGTCAAAGGAAGCGGGAGTTGCTTTTGAACGAATCAAAGAACTATTGACGATAGCGCCAATTCTTGTTTTACCTAATTTTCAGTTGTTGTTTGAGATACACACTGATGCATCAAAGGTTGGGATTGGAGGAGTGTTGAGTCAGCAGGGGAGACCTATTGCATATTTCAGTGAAAAGTTATCAGGGGCAAAGATGAGATACAATACATATGACGTTGAATTTTACGCTGTTGTGCAAGCTGTTAAGCATTGGAGACACTATTTGTTTCAGAAGGAATTTGTTTTATATACTGATCACGAGGCATTGAAGCATTTACAGGGGCAGGATAAAATTTCAGCAAGACATGCATCTTGGATTGCATATTTACAGCAGTTTACCTTTGTTGTTAAGCACAAATCGGGGGTGACGAACCGAGTGGCTGATGCTTTGAGTAGGCGGAGTCATATGCTGACAACATTGAAAATTGAAGTGATGGGGTTTGAATTACTGCCAGAGATGATTGAAGAAGATCCTTACTTTGTGAAATATGTTGAAAAGGTGAAGGATGGGAGTACCGATGAGTTTTTATTAGTGGATGGTTTTCTGTTTAAAGGTAATCGTTTATGCATACCGGATTGTAGCTTGAGATTGAAAATTATCAAGGAGTTACACGAGGAAGGGCATGTGGGCCGTGATCGTACTTTGCAATTGATTTCACAGTCTTACTTTTGGCCGTCGATGAGGAAAGAAGTGGGAAGGTTTGTGGAGCGATGTCATATTTGCCAAGTTTCGAAAGGAACCGCGACCAATACTGGATTGTATATGCCGTTGCCCATACCGGCTAGACCATGGGTTGATGTGAGTATGGACTTTGTATTGGGATTGCCGAGAACGCAGCGTGGTAATGATTCTATATATGTAGTGGTTGACAGATTTTCTAAAATGGTACATTTTATTGCTTGCAAGAAGACGGCGGATGCTATTCGTGTTGCTCAGTTATTTTTCAAGGAGATCTATCGACTTCATGGATTGCCAGAGTCTATTGTGTCGGATAGAGATACTCGTTTTCTGAGTCACTTTTGGTTAAGTTTGTGGAAGATGGTGGGAACGAAGCTGAAATTTAGTAGTGCTTATCATCCGCAAACCGATGGACAGACAGAAGTTGTTAACAGATCATTGGGAAATTTGTTGCGATGTCTTGTACAGGATAATTTGAAGAGTTGGGACATGAAGTTATGCCAAGCAGAGTTTGCTCATAATCATGCGGTTAATAGAAGCACAGGTTATAGCCCATTTCAGATTGTATATTCAAATTTGCCTAAGGGACCGTTGGATTTGGCAGTAATACCACAACCAAAGGGGACGATTAAACGGGCTGTAGATTTTATCGATGAATTAACTAAATGTAACAGCCCTAGTTTTTAGCTATTTATTTCTTTTAATTTTTTTGTTTTTAGAAATATAATTTATATAAATTGTGTTTACCAATATTGTTTAAATATTTAATTTAGAGAATTAAACTCGTTAATTTAATATGATTTTTGTAACTAAATTTAAGAAGAAAAAAAAAAGGAAATTTTTATAATGTATAATGAAGTGAGTGGTAACTAAATGTTTTGGATATTATCATAATATCTGTTGTTATACCCATTCCCTAAAAATAATGAAAAGGAGAAAATTTGTAACATATTAAAGTAGTTAATTAATTATGTTAATTTGGTAGGTTATGACATGCAAATCATGTTGGTGGAATATTCTCAATTTTGACATATTAATTATGTTAGCAGTGAACATTGTTAAGCAATTTAAAACAATGAAACTTACAATCAATTTATTTGATAAATCTACCTTATTCCTAGTTAGCAATTCAAAACTTGAATAAAGGCACATACGGATATTTTAAAATGGAGTTAATGACAATTAATAGATATTTCAAAAAGAAATTTATGACAATTAATAGAGAAATTAATTGTAAAATTTCAGTAGTTGACCAGAATTAATTTATTGAATAATTAATGCAAATTAATAAAATTGATGAAAGATAAATAAGTTAATTCTTTTGGTTAATGGCATGAGGACACGAGGTTAATCCCCATTTTGTAGGAGAAATCTGCCCGTGTAACCAGTCCGGCTACCAGTGCCTACAAAGCGGACGGATTAATGTGAGACGTCGCAGGATTGATAATTAACAAAAAGGGTTAATTAACTAATTAAGTTAGTGACCAAATTTGAGTATGTAATTAAAGGAGGATAATTAATTGGTAATATGGTAATTAATTGAAATCAATTAAGGAGGGTAATTAAAAGGGATAAGGTAATCAATTGAAATCAATTAAAGGCAATTAAAGGGGAATTAATTGATTAGAAGAATATGGAAATCAAATTTGCCTTCCTTTGCGCGTGACACAAAATTTTATTCTTTTAACATTTTGACATTTGCCTCTTACCATTTGTTTCTTGAGCATGTCACTGTATTCATTTATTCACGCAGCCTTATCCACAAAAATATCAACTCTTCCAATTGCCATTTTTCCTCTCACCTAAATTAAATGCATTCAAAATTTAATCTTGCCTATCTTTGCAAATTTTCGCATACCCATTATATCTCTCTGTTTCCACTGCGTTTGTTTTGCAATAAATAAATTTTTCGAACCATTGATCAAGTAAATATTTATGTAAGCATTTATTACTTTTGCCTTTTCAGTTAAAAGCTTTTTCATTGCTTACCATAAATCACGCAAGAGCTCAAGTTTTGCTTCCTCAATCAAATCTGTTCAAATTTGCAGTAACGCATGCTTTAAATTTAGATTATAACTGGTATAAATCACGCAAGCTATCTAAAAAAAAAAAAAAAAATCCAAAAGAGTGATATCGTTCAAACATAAAACTGGAAAGAGAAATCAACGCATGCATTTATCACAATTTTCGTGTAGCGTTCAAACAAGAAGAACTGGAAATAAATCTCTTGCCTAAACGCATGCACTCAAAAATCAACGCTTGCATTTATTTCTTACGTTTTCAAACCTGCCTATTTATCTCCCCTTTTTATTTCGCAAGTTTATCTATAAATACTTTGCCTCATTCACATAAGTTTTCATATCTCCTTGTTTGTCCCTCTCTGGTACAAGCTTCTATCAGGTAAATAATTTGCATTGTTTATTTCTTTGCTTCTTCCAATTTTCCTTCCTCCTTCTTGTGTTCTCTGATTTCCTTGCTCGGCTACTTCCCCATCATGCCGTGCCATTTATAAATACATATAGAACTTTGTTAGTAGTAGGCTGGAAGAAATGATATAAATTGATTGTAGGAAGCTAGACTATGGAATTAGTGTAGTTATGATGTAGTTAGTGGTATTGTGGATTTGGATAAGTGCAGTTTGAAGAGGAAGGCATAGAAAAAAAAAAAGAATTACAATTTAATAATGGAGAAGATAAATTGATAAGGAGAAAATGATATGAAATGTTGTTTAATTCAAATAAACAATATTGTATGAATAAATCTTGGGTGAATATAATAAAATGACATTTATTTCAATTTTTAATGGTTGAAATAAATTTAAGATGGTTAAAAATAAATTTAACTACTTATTTGAGAATTTGGGTGGATAAATATCAATGGATTTTATTTATTATGGTTAATAAAAGGATATTGGTGATGTATACCAATAATCACCTTTTAATGTTTAATAATAAAAGTAAAAGAAGAAATAATTTGCCTAAACATGATGAACATGTATGTGAAATAAAGTATTATTTAATGAATTCGAATGTAGTTAGTGGCTACATTTGATTAAATCGAATAATTTGAACAGTATTGTGTTTGTTGCCAATATTGTCATTTTATTTAAATAAATATATATGAGAATGAAAATAATTGATCATGATAAATATGATTAAAAATGTGAGAAATAATTTAATAATGTCTAAACATGTATTTGTTTTGTTTGGGTGCATAACATCTTTTTATTCAATCAATTGTATTAAATTTGCAATTTATTTTGCAATTTATTCAATTTATTTTATGCATGCGTACGGTTGAAGTATGGGCCTAGGATATGTTGAGACGGTTAGCGGGTTGTAGTAGTCGAGCAAGTTGAACTAAATTTCTTTTATTCTATTCGTTCCAGTTGTTCTGAAATTTTGCTTTGACCGTAATTTTTAAATTCGCATACTTGGTATTTGGATCTTATAGATTTAAGTCAAGGCTTTGCATCCGCCGAAGTTTGATCGTGCTTTCCGTTTTTTTTTCCGAAGTAGATACCGTGTTTGATTTAGATCCACTGCAGCGTTTAAGGTGAGTATTTCTCACCAGACATATGTACATATATTTTGTGAATTATCGCAAGTGTATGTGTAAAAATTTTATTTAAATATTATCTGTCTGTAGTATAACGTAGAATGATGAATCCCATTTAAATTGACACCTCATCAGTTATTATCTGTTGTATTATTTCTGCAGTTATATTATATTATTGTTTATTTACTGCTTAAATCACCACTGCAAGTTCCCTGTTAAATTTAGATTGTTGTGGGCTGAAATGATAGGCCTAAATGATGATTACTGTGCTATTATTATGTTAACTGTTTAACTGTTAACTTGGGATTGCGGGTTTGAAATGATAGAACCCGGGGTTTGTAAATTACGGATTGAAATGATATAAATCCGTATCACTTGACCTAGGCTAGAAAACTATATACAGGCCCGTGGTCCTTATAATATTTTCTGAAATATTTAAAATTATTTTGGAAGTTAAATATTTGATTTAATATCTTTAAAGGATTTTATATTGATTTTGAATGAGTTATAAATGTTAATAAATAAATAAATAAATATTTGAATAAAATTTTGGAATATAACTTATTTTGGAAATTCTGGATTTTTGAAAGGATAAGATTTCAGTTAAGAAATATATATATAAGTTATATTTGGAAATATTTATTAAGTTAAACAATCTACTAAAGCATTTAAATGCTGTCTTTTGAAATTGGACTAGTTTTACCCGTAACTTTAGGTAGCATTTCCTAAGTGCTATAGAATCTGGAATTTCATTGTTTTGAAATTTAAGGAATTTGATAAATTATATTTATGTTTAAGTTTTGGAGACCTTTAAGATATGAGATTTATAACTGGATTTTTCTTAATAAATTTAAGATGAACATTCTAGTGTTAAGTAAATTTTGAAATTATTTAATGGCATAATTTTGGAGTTTTATCTATGGAATTTATGGGAATATTCAAGACGAAATAATAAACACTAATTTGTTGAAAGAAAAAATATCCAACCTTAGTTTTGAATATTAATACTCCAATTGGATATATATATATAGGAATTGAAATGGTCTTGGGAACATGAAGTGATATTTAAATTATGGTTTAAAATAAAGAAATATATTTGTAAAGCTATGTAAATTATCTTCTTTACAAAGTAACCATAAAGTTAAACCATTTATTCTATATACCGTTGAATGTCCAAACCATTGTGTTTGGGAGTTATGGTTTTAAAGTAAAATTTCCAAAATATTATGTTTTGAAGATATAATTTAAATATTTGGTTTCCAGATATTATAAATTTTAAGCAGTATGGTTTTTGGAAAAGAATTATACTTGAATATAACGGTATCATATTGTTTTGGGTTTTGAATGATATCGTGTTTATAATTTGAAATAGAAATGTTTATTTTGGTTTTAAAGTATAAACTGTTTTAAAAGACCACGGTGTTATAATAACGATGGGTTGGCAAAGAGACCGGGATCGGATATGGACATACTCTCTGTCGATACCGAAAACCACTTTGACTAACCGTGTACGCGGTGGAGATTCCAGAATGAAGTAGGTTGGTGGCGACGTTTCCTGTAAGGTAAATACGTGGACCCGACTCCCGTGAGTTGGCATAAGGTGGCTAAAACAGGAGCGATCGACGGGTTAATGAGGTCATTCCTCTGATCGGACACTCCTCTTCGATATTATACTATGACTTTGGATTGATTCAGTGGCCACTTCTATTTTGATTTGGGGAGTTGTTTCGAGGTGGGCGGTTGCTGCGGCTTCGCGTTACCATCGGCCCGGATGCGTAATTGGTATATCTACCCTGGCATTGCCTAGTTGTGCCGTGTCACCTACCATACCGCGCCTTGTACGAGTTTAGATTTCTCCCGTAGCCCGTGTGGTATCCTCTAGTTGCTTCCCGATCAGGAGGAGCTATGATATTGGATGGACTACTGGGACTATTACGTGTTAAGGTGGAAAATGTAAAGCCTTAACGCTACTTAAAAGTAAGTTTATTTTATAAATAGACACTAGTATAATAGCGCAATATACTACATAGTAAATAGTTTGACGGATCCTTAGAGGATGGGCGGTCCCAAGCATCCTTTAAGTTACTTGCTCTATATTACAGTACACTTGAATTAGCTTACATTATATAAGTATGTATGTCCTGACTCGAGTGTTATGTTTTATTTTTACGCTCGGGTCAGCCTGAGTTGCAGTTTCAGTTTCTCTCCGGAGTTATGTCATCCCGTAGATCATTCATACTGCCGGAAGCCTTTCAGTCTTTATCTTATTTGCAATCAATCAAATTGGAAGACTCTGTTTCTATTTATGTCTACAGCTGTATTGCAGATTCTAAACTATGTAAATTCTATTTGGTTAAAGTTTTATAGTGGCTTCATGAACCACTGTATATTTTATTTCCGCTGTGAGTTCTGATATATGTATGTGATTCTGTGATTTATTTACTACATATTCTGAGTTTTGCCAAATTTATTTTACAACGCAGTATTTTGAACAATTCAAGTCCGACATGTGCGGATGCGAAGGGTTGAAAATACTGGGTCGTTACATTTGGTATCAGAGCTTTGGTTCTAGGCAAAACTTAGAATGTATGGTAAATTTGATTTACAGAATCACGTTCATTCGAGATTGAACCACTCTCTTTTCGAATTTTGGAACATTCCCTACGGTTCCAAAGCTCATTCGTATCCCTCACTTTTTCATCTGCTTTAGATTCTGGAGTATCTCATAACTCCACTTCGGATGATCTTTATTGTAAATTGGCGGTCTCGCCATTATTCTAATAAAGGGGTGAAACTCCTTTACCATTAGCATTGATTCACCGGAGATTTATATTTATCCTCGGTTTATATGCTAGTATCTTTGGTTATTCCAAATTCTATCTCTTCGGATCAAATGTATATTTACCCCAACCACATCGATATGGCTCTTTAAGTCACGGATGACTAGGTCAAGGTTGTCCGCGACTTATATAGACTTACCCAGTTTCCTTATTCTGATCTTCTGATTTCAATTTATCTTGAATTCTATTTGATTTGAGTTCATCAAATTTGAGTCTCTATCCTGGTTTGAGAAGTTTATTCCTATATTTGAAATTAAAATCTAATATTATATATATGAGTATAATTTTCAAAATTTTATAATTAATTTAACTAGTTGTCAAGAGATAATAGTTTTGATTTTATTTATGGTGTTGTAAGCCATGTGTTTGTCTAATAAATAAGTGAATATAAAACAATGGTTATAAATTAATTTGGAAACAGAAATGAATTTAAAACTAAAACTTGAGAATTAAATTTCTGATGATTTCAAACCTTGTGTTTAAATTTTAAAAGGATGTAATAAGTATTTTTGTATAGAAATTTGTTTCCAAAGAAATTTTAAAATTAGTGCTTTTCTCTTTGTCGCTGGAAAATAATTTCGGTGATGACTGCAGCATCATCGACATTCATTTTCGAGTTTCGAAGTGAAAAGACCATTCTGTAGTCTGGCTACAGTGTTTCCTTGAGATTTTAATTGATTTGAATTTCTAAAGTATGACTTAATATATATAGATATATAATTTAAATTTGATTTGACATATTAGGTATATATATTTAGTTATCTCTAAATGGTTTGAAGGGAATCAGGAATTTAATTCTTAAAGTTTATCTTGAGGAAGGAAAATAAATATAATAACAAAAATTTGAATAAAAAGGTTCCAATTGGAGATAATTAAATTGAAAGTTTTATTTGTATAACACCCAATTTCATTTAATATAACTTACCTTGATTTTCAAAAGTTAACATGTAATTGGATAATATACAATATAAAAGGATTTTATGAATAAAATTTGAGTGGTTATAATAAATATTATACACTTAAATTTTAGTTATAAAAGATTAATGGGGATAAATAAGGAAAAGGAATTTAAGGAATTTTATTCAAATGTCTTAATAATCAAATTAATTTAATATGGAGCCGTAAATCTAACCAAGAGATTTTAATAAAAGGTTATTTCCTGAAATGAATATGTTTGTGTAATAAACAAGGTATCTTTGAATAAGGAAAATATATTTGAAAGGGATATTTTTGGAGTAAGGATTATATATCTTCAAATCATAGTTTAATTGATGTCTAAATAAATAGTTAAGACGTATTCTAATATCACTAAATTTTGATAATTGAGAATTGGTTTTCAAATGGAAATTCAAGGGTAACTTATTGAAGGAATATCTTATTTATAAGATAAGTATTTTTAATAAAGTGTTAGGTTATTTGTTAAAATTCAGAGTTAAGTACATAATAAACTGATTAGGAATACTATTATATCTACTATAGCATATTATGAGTGCTGCTGTTTCTAAAAATAAAATGTTTTGGAATTTTTTTTTTTATAAATGAACTTAGGAATATTTCAACCTTGAAATGAATATTGTTTGGCATTGAATTTAAAAGGTATAAATGAAGATTATTTTAAAGGTATTATGATTTTAGTAGCATGATTTCCAAATTTATAAATTTAATGATTTCAAAGCATTATGATTGCAAATTTATTATCTTATTTGTTTTCAAACTATCTTTAAGTGTCCTTGGTTTCCCTATCTGCTACAGAATGAGGAGGCTATTGCTTATACCAGTCTATTTAGAAATCTTTTCTATAATCTTTAAAAATCTTTGTTACTCATCGGGGCCTGAGCACCGCTTACCACCCATAGACCGACGGTCGAACTGAAAAGAGTAAAACCGATTCTAGAAGATCTTCTTCGTGCTTCAAATCCGGAACTATTCGTTTAAAGTTCTTGTTTATCTAGCTTATCTTCCTTTGTTTCTTTTCTTTTGTTCCTTTTCGAGGACGAAAAGTTCTTAAGTGGGGGAGAGTGTAACAGCCCTAGTTTTTAGCTATTTATTTCTTTTAATTTTTTTGTTTTTAGAAATATAATTTATATAAATTGTGTTTACCAATATTGTTTAAATATTTAATTTAGAGAATTAAACTCGTTAATTTAATATGATTTTTGTAACTAAATTTAAGAAGAAAAAAAAAGGAAATTTTTATAATGTATAATGAAGTGAGTGGTAACTAAATGTTTTGGATATTATCATAATATCTGTTGTTATACCCATTCCCTAAAAATAATGAAAAGGAGAAAATTTGTAACATATTAAAGTAGTTAATTAATTATGTTAATTTGGTAGGTTATGACATGCAAATCATGTTGGTGGAATATTCTCAATTTTGACATATTAATTATGTTAGCAGTGAACATTGTTAAGCAATTTAAAACAATGAAACTTACAATCAATTTATTTGATAAATCTACCTTATTCCTAGTTAGCAATTCAAAACTTGAATAAAGGCACATACGGATATTTTAAAATGGAGTTAATGACAATTAATAGATATTTCAAAAAGAAATTTATGACAATTAATAGAGAAATTAATTGTAAAATTTCAGTAGTTGACCAGAATTAATTTATTGAATAATTAATGCAAATTAATAAAATTGATGAAAGATAAATAAGTTAATTCTTTTGGTTAATGGCATGAGGACACGAGGTTAATCCCCATTTTGTAGGAGAAATCTGCCCGTGTAACCAGTCCGGCTACCAGTGCCTACAAAGCGGACGGATTAATGTGAGACGTCGCAGGATTGATAATTAACAAAAAGGGTTAATTAACTAATTAAGTTAGTGACCAAATTTGAGTATGTAATTAAAGGAGGATAATTAATTGGTAATATGGTAATTAATTGAAATCAATTAAGGAGGGTAATTAAAAGGGATAAGGTAATCAATTGAAATCAATTAAAGGCAATTAAAGGGGAATTAATTGATTAGAAGAATATGGAAATCAAATTTGCCTTCCTTTGCGCGTGACACAAAATTTTATTCTTTTAACATTTTGACATTTGCCTCTTACCATTTGTTTCTTGAGCATGTCACTGTATTCATTTATTCACGCAGCCTTATCCACAAAAATATCAACTCTTCCAATTGCCATTTTTCCTCTCACCTAAATTAAATGCATTCAAAATTTAATCTTGCCTATCTTTGCAAATTTTCGCATACCCATTATATCTCTCTGTTTCCACTGCGTTTGTTTTGCAATAAATAAATTTTTCGAACCATTGATCAAGTAAATATTTATGTAAGCATTTATTACTTTTGCCTTTTCAGTTAAAAGCTTTTTCATTGCTTACCATAAATCACGCAAGAGCTCAAGTTTTGCTTCCTCAATCAAATCTGTTCAAATTTGCAGTAACGCATGCTTTAAATTTAGATTATAACTGGTATAAATCACGCAAGCTATCTAAAAAAAAATAAAAAATCCAAAAGAGTGATATCGTTCAAACATAAAACTGGAAAGAGAAATCAACGCATGCATTTATCACAATTTTCGTGTAGCGTTCAAACAAGAAGAACTGGAAATAAATCTCTTGCCTAAACGCATGCACTCAAAAATCAACGCTTGCATTTATTTCTTACGTTTTCAAACCTGCCTATTTATCTCCCCTTTTTATTTCGCAAGTTTATCTATAAATACTTTGCCTCATTCACATAAGTTTTCATATCTCCTTGTTTGTCCCTCTCTGGTACAAGCTTCTATCAGGTAAATAATTTGCATTGTTTATTTCTTTGCTTCTTCCAATTTTCCTTCCTCCTTCTTGTGTTCTCTGATTTCCTTGCTCGGCTACTTCCCCATCATGCCGTGCCATTTATAAATACATATAGAACTTTGTTAGTAGTAGGCTGGAAGAAATGATATAAATTGATTGTAGGAAGCTAGACTATGGAATTAGTGTAGTTATGATGTAGTTAGTGGTATTGTGGATTTGGATAAGTGCAGTTTGAAGAGGAAGGCATAGAAAAAAAAAAGAATTACAATTTAATAATGGAGAAGATAAATTGATAAGGAGAAAATGATATGAAATGTTGTTTAATTCAAATAAACAATATTGTATGAATAAATCTTGGGTGAATATAATAAAATGACATTTATTTCAATTTTTAATGGTTGAAATAAATTTAAGATGGTTAAAAATAAATTTAACTACTTATTTGAGAATTTGGGTGGATAAATATCAATGGATTTTATTTATTATGGTTAATAAAAGGATATTGGTGATGTATACCAATAATCACCTTTTAATGTTTAATAATAAAAGTAAAAGAAGAAATAATTTGCCTAAACATGATGAACATGTATGTGAAATAAAGTATTATTTAATGAATTCGAATGTAGTTAGTGGCTACATTTGATTAAATCGAATAATTTGAACAGTATTGTGTTTGTTGCCAATATTGTCATTTTATTTAAATAAATATATATGAGAATGAAAATAATTGATCATGATAAATATGATTAAAAATGTGAGAAATAATTTAATAATGTCTAAACATGTATTTGTTTTGTTTGGGTGCATAACATCTTTTTATTCAATCAATTGTATTAAATTTGCAATTTATTTTGCAATTTATTCAATTTATTTTATGCATGCGTACGGTTGAAGTATGGGCCTAGGATATGTTGAGACGGTTAGCGGGTTGTAGTAGTCGAGCAAGTTGAACTAAATTTCTTTTATTCTATTCGTTCCAGTTGTTCTGAAATTTTGCTTTGACCGTAATTTTTAAATTCGCATACTTGGTATTTGGATCTTATAGATTTAAGTCAAGGCTTTGCATCCGCCGAAGTTTGATCGTGCTTTCCGTTTTTTTTTCCGAAGTAGATACCGTGTTTGATTTAGATCCACTGCAGCGTTTAAGGTGAGTATTTCTCACCAGACATATGTACATATATTTTGTGAATTATCGCAAGTGTATGTGTAAAAATTTTATTTAAATATTATCTGTCTGTAGTATAACGTAGAATGATGAATCCCATTTAAATTGACACCTCATCAGTTATTATCTGTTGTATTATTTCTGCAGTTATATTATATTATTGTTTATTTACTGCTTAAATCACCACTGCAAGTTCCCTGTTAAATTTAGATTGTTGTGGGCTGAAATGATAGGCCTAAATGATGATTACTGTGCTATTATTATGTTAACTGTTTAACTGTTAACTTGGGATTGCGGGTTTGAAATGATAGAACCCGGGGTTTGTAAATTACGGATTGAAATGATATAAATCCGTATCACTTGACCTAGGCTAGAAAACTATATACAGGCCCGTGGTCCTTATAATATTTTCTGAAATATTTAAAATTATTTTGGAAGTTAAATATTTGATTTAATATCTTTAAAGGATTTTATATTGATTTTGAATGAGTTATAAATGTTAATAAATAAATAAATAAATATTTGAATAAAATTTTGGAATATAACTTATTTTGGAAATTCTGGATTTTTGAAAGGATAAGATTTCAGTTAAGAAATATATATATAAGTTATATTTGGAAATATTTATTAAGTTAAACAATCTACTAAAGCATTTAAATGCTGTCTTTTGAAATTGGACTAGTTTTACCCGTAACTTTAGGTAGCATTTCCTAAGTGCTATAGAATCTGGAATTTCATTGTTTTGAAATTTAAGGAATTTGATAAATTATATTTATGTTTAAGTTTTGGAGACCTTTAAGATATGAGATTTATAACTGGATTTTTCTTAATAAATTTAAGATGAACATTCTAGTGTTAAGTAAATTTTGAAATTATTTAATGGCATAATTTTGGAGTTTTATCTATGGAATTTATGGGAATATTCAAGACGAAATAATAAACACTAATTTGTTGAAAGAAAAAATATCCAACCTTAGTTTTGAATATTAATACTCCAATTGGATATATATATATAGGAATTGAAATGGTCTTGGGAACATGAAGTGATATTTAAATTATGGTTTAAAATAAAGAAATATATTTGTAAAGCTATGTAAATTATCTTCTTTACAAAGTAACCATAAAGTTAAACCATTTATTCTATATACCGTTGAATGTCCAAACCATTGTGTTTGGGAGTTATGGTTTTAAAGTAAAATTTCCAAAATATTATGTTTTGAAGATATAATTTAAATATTTGGTTTCCAGATATTATAAATTTTAAGCAGTATGGTTTTTGGAAAAGAATTATACTTGAATATAACGGTATCATATTGTTTTGGGTTTTGAATGATATCGTGTTTATAATTTGAAATAGAAATGTTTATTTTGGTTTTAAAGTATAAACTGTTTTAAAAGACCACGGTGTTATAATAACGATGGGTTGGCAAAGAGACCGGGATCGGATATGGACATACTCTCTGTCGATACCGAAAACCACTTTGACTAACCGTGTACGCGGTGGAGATTCCAGAATGAAGTAGGTTGGTGGCGACGTTTCCTGTAAGGTAAATACGTGGACCCGACTCCCGTGAGTTGGCATAAGGTGGCTAAAACAGGAGCGATCGACGGGTTAATGAGGTCATTCCTCTGATCGGACACTCCTCTTCGATATTATACTATGACTTTGGATTGATTCAGTGGCCACTTCTATTTTGATTTGGGGAGTTGTTTCGAGGTGGGCGGTTGCTGCGGCTTCGCGTTACCATCGGCCCGGATGCGTAATTGGTATATCTACCCTGGCATTGCCTAGTTGTGCCGTGTCACCTACCATACCGCGCCTTGTACGAGTTTAGATTTCTCCCGTAGCCCGTGTGGTATCCTCTAGTTGCTTCCCGATCAGGAGGAGCTATGATATTGGATGGACTACTGGGACTATTACGTGTTAAGGTGGAAAATGTAAAGCCTTAACGCTACTTAAAAGTAAGTTTATTTTATAAATAGACACTAGTATAATAGCGCAATATACTACATAGTAAATAGTTTGACGGATCCTTAGAGGATGGGCGGTCCCAAGCATCCTTTAAGTTACTTGCTCTATATTACAGTACACTTGAATTAGCTTACATTATATAAGTATGTATGTCCTGACTCGAGTGTTATGTTTTATTTTTACGCTCGGGTCAGCCTGAGTTGCAGTTTCAGTTTCTCTCCGGAGTTATGTCATCCCGTAGATCATTCATACTGCCGGAAGCCTTTCAGTCTTTATCTTATTTGCAATCAATCAAATTGGAAGACTCTGTTTCTATTTATGTCTACAGCTGTATTGCAGATTCTAAACTATGTAAATTCTATTTGGTTAAAGTTTTATAGTGGCTTCATGAACCACTGTATATTTTATTTCCGCTGTGAGTTCTGATATATGTATGTGATTCTGTGATTTATTTACTACATATTCTGAGTTTTGCCAAATTTATTTTACAACGCAGTATTTTGAACAATTCAAGTCCGACATGTGCGGATGCGAAGGGTTGAAAATACTGGGTCGTTACACTAAATGTCATAAAATCGTTCGGGAATGATTGGAGAAGGCCAATGAGAAGTATAAATGATCTGCAGATTTGAAGCGACGAAGTGTTGAATTTAACGAAGGTGATTTGGTTTATGCAGTGTTGACAAAAGATCGCTTTCCGGTTGGAACGTATAATAAATTGAAGGCGCGAAAAATTGGTCCAATTGAAATTTTGAAGAAAATCAATGAGAATGCTTATCAATTGAATTTACCAAACGATGTTCATACTTCAGATGTTTTCAATGTCTGGAAATGAAATTGTTGTGGAAGAAGATGTTGAGAATTCGAGGGCGAATTTCTGTCAACCCGGAGAGGATGATGCAGTGCAGTCTGAAAACTCTGAAAACTCTGAAAATTCTCATGTTATAGGTCGCTCACGACCTAAGGAAGGTCGGCTACGACCTAACGGCTCACAAGGGGAGAAGCAGCGACCTAACAGGTCGTGTGGAAAAGAGCAGCGACCTAACAGAAGCCTAAGTCGTTCGGGGTCTTTAGGTCGTATGGAGGAAGACTTGGTTTTAGGTCGGCTACGACCTATGAGAAGCATTTTAGGTCGCCTACGACCTAGTGGGTATGCTGAAAGAGGAAGTTCACGACCTAAGATAAGTCGCGAGGAAGATAGGTCGCGTGAAATTCCTGTTGCCACATTTCTAGGTCGCGAACGACCTAACTCTTATAGGTCGCAAGAAGATTGCTGAAGCCGCTCCTTTAGGTCGCGAACGACCCTGTTTAAGTCGCTATGTGTTGTATATATGTGTGTTAGGTCGCTAACGACCTTTTGTAAGTCGTAGGTCGTATTTTGAGTGTCTGTTTGATCGCGTGAGTTGTTTTTAGGTCGTGAGTCACGTGTAATGTAAACATGTGGTATTGTGTTGTAATGGTAGGTCATTAACGACCTTGTATAGGTCGTAGGTCGCTCAACGACTTAAGGTCAGGGTCGAAAACACTATAAATAGGGAGTGTGTTGTAACTTAGAGTTGTTGATTTTTGAATAAAATTTCTTGTGGATTGCTTTGTGCTTTCATACAAATTGGTAGTTGAGTGTGATCTCCTATCTCCTCTTTCGGTTAATCGAGTGCGCTCGATTCAACAATCGTAGAAGCCGATTCACGGTATCTAGTGCGCTAGATCAACGTACGAAGAATCGTAGATCTTTGAACACGGTATAGTGCGCTATCAACGTGTTTGAGATAAGCTAGAATTCGGTATCTTCGGATCAACGAATTTGGGCATTTCGGTATCTTCATTCCATCGATTGCTACTATCATCGATCCATATCGTTTTGTTAATTATCCGCTGCGTCAGTTTTGATACCAAACCGACGCAGCGGATAATTAACAAAACGATATGGATCGATGATAGTAGCAATCGATGGAATGAAGATACCGAAATGCCCAAATTCGTTGATCCGAAGATACCGAATTCTAGCTTATCTCAAACACGTTGATAGCGCACTATACCGTGTTTAAAGATCTACGATTCTTCGTACGTTGATCTAGCGCACTAGATACCGTGAATCGGCTTCTACGATCGTTGAATCGAGCGCACTCGATTAACCGAAAGAGGAGATAGGAGATCACACTCAACTACCAATTTGTATGAAAGCACAAAGCAATCCACAAGAAATTTTATTCAAAAATCAAAAACTCCAAGTTACAACACACTCCCTATTTATAGTGTTTTCGACCCTGACCTTAAGTCGTTGAGCGACCTACGACCTATACAAGGTCGTTAATGACCTACCATTACAACACAATACCACATGTTTACATTACACGTGACTCACGACCTAAAAACAACTCACGCGATCAAACAGACACTCAAAATACGACCTACGACTTACAAAAGGTCGTTAGCGACCTAACACACATATATACAACACATAGCGACTTAAACAGGGTCGTTCGCGACCTAAAGGAGCGGCTTCAGCAATCTTCTTGCGACCTATAAGAGTTAGGTCGTTCGCGACCTAGAAATGTGGCAACAGGAATTTCACGCGACCTATCTTCCTCGCGACTTATCTTAGGTCGTGAACTTCCTCTTTCAGCATACCCACTAGGTCGTAGGCGACCTAAAATGCTTCTCATAGGTCGTAGCCGACCTAAAACCAAGTCTTCCTCCATACGACCTAAAGACCCCGAACGACTTAGGCTTCTGTTAGGTCGCTGCTCTTTTCCACACGACCTGTTAGGTCGTTGCTTCTCCCCTTGTGAGCCGTTAGGTCGTAGCCGACCTTCCTTAGGTCGTGAGCGACCTATAACATGAGAATTTTCAGAGTTTTCAGAGTTTTCAGACTGCACTGCATCATGTAGCCTGCACACAAAAAATTCATAAGCAGCATGGAGTCTGCATATTTTATTCAAGCAAAGCTCAACAAAATACAAAAAGTGTTTTCTTTACCATATCATCATCGCCTAAAAGCACGAGATTTTTAGGCCATTGTAAAAAACTACCAAGTGCTTCTCCTATCGTGATGTGATAGTTACTTGGAACCGGATGAGGGGTTCCTACATGAATAGGCTTTACTGCGTCAATTCCAACCTTTACATGATTGGCCAAGATTTGTTGATTATGGCATTGATCTTCAGGACTAGAAGCAGGATGCACCATGCCATGACCCACTACGACAATTTTGGAGTCCAAATTAACAGCTAAACGACATTTAGTTGGCCTCTAGAATGACAAGTACAACATTAAAATTATTGACTTGCACGTTTTAGAATCGTATAATTTTACAAAAATAGACTTTTGAATTAGTTACATGCAAGTTTTCATAAGGATCCGTCTTCTTATTTGTGTTGGTAGTTTGTAATTTGTCCAATTGTACTGATTGACAACTGCTATGATGACCAAATGATGGTATGTTTTCGACCACAATATCATTGGGCATTTGCATACCCATCCTATTGAAAAAGTTTGCAATCTTTTGCTCAACCATCATATCTACCATAGACTCGAATCTTTGGCTCACTTTAATTTCTATTTCCTGGTGATACGATGTAGTTCATCTGCTGATATTACATAACTTAGACCTTTATATTTCACTACCTTTCCAAATACATCTTTGATACTGACCGTCCCACCAAAACCTCTAACTCGACCTAAATGTTCTTTTTTTTCAAAAGCATGATTTAAGACATCCTCATGTCTATTTGGAACACATGTTCCTTCGATGGCTTTTTCTCTCCAAACATTATGTCAACAACAAAACAAATTAGTTTTCTCAATAATTTATTGCTTTGTTTTGTAAGAGATTAACCAAATGGGATAAAATGCATCGAAACTAGTCATACCGCTTTATCTGCAACTATCCTAGTTTTCTCATTAGGGATTACATAATTTCCATTAGCTCCTTTTTTTGATCTTGCCAAAACCCAGTCATCGATCCAAAAAAGAACCACTTGGTAATGTTGTCGAGGAACTATGACCTTCGGTTATCCATTTAGCTGTCTTCCCTGCATATCCAGCTTGCCCCAAATAGTGGGGATGCTCATTGTATGCTTCACTCTTCCTACCCTTCTCGCTTAATCACTGTCAAAAATAATGAATATTAATGTATACCCAAAGTGTCAAAAATAATGCATGTATTTGTGCATGAAGCTTGGTTATTGTTCATATCTACCAAATGAAATAAAAGCCTGTATTTGTGCAGGCATTCTGAAACCTAGAAGTTTTAGTAAATGTTTTAGTAAATAAAACATAATTAACAAAAAATACCTCAAATTCCTCAGTTTCACAATTCTTCTTGAACGTTTCCCACTTTGCTTGTGTAATGCCTTCATAAAGCTCGTACGGCTCTTTATGGTCCTCTGGAAATTTTCTTGTCTTTGTAATCCAACCACCAACCAATTTTGTTTTGAAACCTTTCCATCGTCCACAGACATATTTTAACATGTTATCTTTCATGTTATCGTCAATGTGGCACTCGATCTGAGATATAAAAAATCATAGTTACATATGCCTTATAAGACTTCAAATGTCCAATTGGGTCTCAAAGCCAAATAAGTAATAAGTGAACAATACCATAACATCTTCCCATATAGTATGTTTAAGCCCTTTAATAACGCCATCCCAATTTTTAATATTGATATCAATTTTAGATCTAGCAGTATCGCCCACATACGCCTTATTAGACTTCGCCCACTTTCCAATGGGTTTGCCATTATCACTCCACTCAATGAATTTTGGTTCTTGTGTTTTATATTTCTTTCCAATTATTGGGCCACTTGGCCTCTTCTTAAACAACGACTGTGAAGTAGAAGGATCAGGTTCTTCATTTTGTCCAAATTGTTCTATCTCCATTATTCATGTAGTTGATTGTTTAGTGACCATTTAATTATGGAAGTTGGAAATAAGAAGTAAATCTGATTAAAGGTGAACATAACTGGAGATACTATAATGGAGATACTATAACAATTTTGTAGGAGACCATAAATAAATAGAAAAGACAATATCATTGAATGAAATCTGAAAAAGGGAAGAAACCAAGAGTTAATTAATATATGACGATTCATGTTATTACTTATTAGTAAATAAGCCTTCACATAATTTCCGTCCATACCACCTATTACCAACAGATTATCCTAAAAAATAATTTATTGCACAAGATAATTTTGTTATGCCGTTAATGATCTGTTGGAGCATTGTACACAATCAAGAAAGAAGGATCTCATGCAACTTATCTAATTATAAACGACAATATTTTGTGCGTTTTTTTACTTTCCATCCTGCAGGGAATTGATGGGTCCCGAGTGGAGAAAGTTCTAGAAGCAGTTCACATTGCAGCTAATAAAAACACAGTACCTGGTGATGTCTCTGCAATGGTTCCTGGTGGGATTAGAATGGGTGAGTATTTCTTTTTATCGTCATTTGTTTATGCCTGGTGATGTCTTTGCAATGGTTCTTGGTGGGATCCAAACTGCAATACAATGTTATAGGGTAATGGTTGTAAGCACTTACAATAGTATTATGTTATTCGGATGTACAAATATAATTATTTCCACTTCAAAGCATAAGTTAATGAAATTTATATCATGTAAAAACGATCACCGTTCACTTAATATGAAGATGAGAAATGTATTATAAAATTTCATCGAGGTAAATATAAAGCATGATAATGTGAATTTATTTATAGCTAATAAAAGTGCATACATACAACAATAATAAGATGTAGCTGGTGTGGATTCATTTCTACTACTGATTTGACATCACAAGTGCTTCCAATGCTCAAGAGTTCAAACAAAGATGGAGGGGTTATGTTGTGGTCTAAATATTATGACGACCAGACTGGATATAGCAAGGCAATCAAAAATGATGTGTAAAAAGTGGTTGAGTATTCAGTTATGTAATTATGTTTGACATGAGGTATCATGTATGTATGAATACACTACAAACAGTGCGGTAACTCATTGTTAATATGTAATGTTCATGTCTTCAGTCATTTCATAGCCAGTTCACACAAACTACTTCAGAAGGTCTAATCTTTTAACAGTTTGAGCATTACACCAAAAAAGTGACCTGCATAATACAGCAAAACCTATAAAATACAAGATAACACTTGTTAAGATTGTTTACATGAAAAAGAGGCATAAATTAGACCTTACAACAAATATAAGAGAAGCATATGCTTAAAAATTTATTATCATAGCCCACTAACGTAAAGATGCATTCATGACAGTAAAAATTTATTGTCATATGCTTAAATAACTTATGTTATATCATTTTTTTTAGAAAACGAATCAATAATTAAAAAAATTGATTTTTTTAACCTGAGATGATATTAATTAAAATATTTTTCATTACAAGTTTTTTAACAGACTTTTGAAATATTGTTAAAAAGGTAAGAATGAAATAAGTTTCATAAATATTTTGAAGATTTTGTCAATTCGGTTGATTTTGGTAATATACTTAAGTTATGAAATATATTAGTATTTAATGGAAAATTGAAATGTATTTTTTAGGTTACTGTCATGTTATATAGATAAATTATAACAACTATACTGTCATGTTATACAAAGACGTTTTCCTCTTCATTGAACCCTCAAGTTGTGAATAAACAAATTGTTCTTGTGCCACATGTTACTTCTTATGATTCAGTAAGTTTGAATATAATCAAAATGAGATGATCTGTAAATAATACTTATGTATGACCATTCATTCTTTTGAGTCGGTGACAGCCATTAATTAAGTTCTTCTGACAAATGTATTTTGATATCTTGTTTATATATATGAATCTTACATATGGTATTAAAACTCAATAAGTATGTACAACAAAATAATAAATCAGAGAGACTGTGTTTTGTAGATATAATTTAGAGCCAAATTAAATTGAGAACAAAATTTTGCTAAATCATATATTCCTTTGAACCAACTCTTTGAGCATCTTCAGCAACGGCGTCTGGAGAGCAAGAAATGAGAAGAATTCTCATTTTTTTTCTTCCTCGCATGCTAGGAGTAGGCATTTGAGCGGGGGAAGAAAAGAAAGAAAATGAGGATCCTTTCCTATTTTTTTATGAGCATGAAATTTTTTTACGAGCGTGAATTTCTAAACAGTTTTCATAAAACCGTTCAGTTTTTAAGTAGTTTTTCGAAAACCATCTAGGTATAAATAATTTTTTTAATTTATAATGCACTAAGGATAAAAATACCCTAAATGGTTTTCTGAACACAGTTTAGTGCATTTCAAAAAAAAACTCACGCTTACTGCTGGTTGACTGGGAATACTTACCATTTTTCTTCTTCCTCGTGTTAAATATAGCTGGAGATGCTCTTTTTACACATCCAACCAAACAACAATTTATAGCAAGGAAAAATAAAATGACCATATATTACTAAAACGTAGATCCAATAAATACACGATCAATATGCATAATGTTTGAGCTAAGGAGTAGGTAGACTATCTTATAAATAGCAGGAAACTCACTGTGAGAAATCATATGGTTTGCATCGCAACAAAATGGAAGGGTAATAAGGAGAAAATAATAGGATATCATAAAGTATGACAAATGCTTTCCATGTCTATTATATATGTATACATAAAAAGAAAATTAACTGCATAAATTTCCATTCAAACCGCCATGAGAACAAATTTAAATGTTCCTTAAGTATATAGCAATCAAATTTTTACAGTAAAAAAATACAAACCTGAATTCATATTGATTGATTCGTAGCAAGAAGCGATGAAGATGCCTTTCCAACCTACTCCTATGAACTTCTGATACTGAGCTTGGAGCAGCCATAACAAAACTAAAAGAAGAAGCAATCGTTTGTGAAGTAACAGCAGCACCTGCAGTTGAGAAATTACTTATACTCCCACTAGCGCTATAATTTTTGTTACAAATATGGTTGCATCAGGCTCTAAATCATACTTTAATTTTTATAATGTATAATTTACCCGTTTCCATTTTGTACAACATTGATAAGTACTTGAAGCCCTACAGTACAGTGTATGAGTTAGTCATTGAGAAAAATATCTCTACCTAAGAACAAGCAGTGATACAATGTCCGAAGTCTGAAACAAAAACAACAATCAAGTATCCCTGTAAAATATCTTATTAGTAATTATTCTCAAAAAACTAAAGTATCACAGAAAATGAAAGGTTTCAACTGGCAACTAAAGCATGATGAGCATTAAAAAAATTACCCAACTATCTAAACCCCCTCATCGTGATCAGAACGTGCATAATTTGCATTTAAATCAACTTCTTCTGGTAGACTTAAGCCGATGGAAAAAGGTGGATTCTCATCAAATTGATTATACTCTTCTTCATCCACCACATCACCAATCCCAACATTGCATGTTTTGTCGGGAAGAACAATAGACCACTTATTATCGGTAGGATCAGTCACGTAAAAAACTTGTTTTGCTTGAGATGCCAAGATGAGTGGATCATTATCACGACTCACTTGACCAAACTCAACCAATGTGAATCCATGTTCATCCACTCTTACAACACGACGATAGTCAGCCCATCTACATCGAAATAGCGGGATTGTGAAGTCTTTATACTCAAGTTCCCAAATATCCTCGATTATCCCATAATATAACATTGTCGCATTTATTGGTCTGTTATCTTTAGCACTAGCAAATTCTCTTGAAGTGAAACAATGCTAACTCCACTATTTTGCATTTTGCTCTTCTCATCCCGACGCTTTGTATGAAAGACATAACCGCTCATATCATATCCTTCCCATGAATTGACATGAAATCGAGGCCCATATGCTAACCATTTTATTGTATGTGATATACCGTGATTTGTTTGAGACAATTGGGACATTATCGTATGTTTAAACCATATGACAAAAGAGCGGTTATGTTCATTCGTCAACCACCTTTCGTTCTTTGAAGGATTCCAGGACTTTAGAATTGCCATGTGCTCCTCCAAGTAAGGATGTACCTCACTAAGGTGATTCAAAACAAGTAAGTGGCCTTTGTGAAACATCACATCACCAATTGAAATCAATTTTGATCCAATTGTTGCCCTGGCCGTCAAATCGTCCTTCATGTCGAGACTTACGAAGTCCAATAGGTTCAACACCAGTTAAGTATGGAGTGACAAACTCGATAACCTCCTCAGCTACAGTAGCTTCTACGATACTGGCTTCAGGTCTATATCTGTTTTTTGTTTTTCTTTTTAAAGTTCCCACATGCATTTCAAACGGATACATATATCTCATAAATATAAGACCACAAATGTTGATTTCTCTTACAAGATAAACAACCAAATGCAACATAACATCGAAAAATGAAGGTGGAAAATACATCTCAAATTAGCATAAGGTAACAATAACATCGGCTTGTTGAGCATCCAACGTATTAGGATCAATTACCTTGCGACAAATTATATTAAAAAAGAGACAAAGCTTTGTAATAACATGACTAACATGTTTAGGCAATATACCTCTAATTGCAACAGGTAATAAATTTTGCATTAACACATGGCAATCATGAGACTTCATACCGGTCAATTTCAAATCCTTCACTGATACACGACTGCTAATGTTTGAAGAATAACCTGTTGGAACCTTCACACCACGAAGACACTCACATAAACTAGTTTTCTCTTTTTTGGACAATGTATAACATGCGGGGGGGGCAAATAGGTATTTTACCTTTCTGCACCGGTGCTAACTCCTTCCGGATACCCATTTTCAACATATCTTGCCTAGCTTTCTCACCATCCTTTGTCTTACCAGGTATATTCAAGAGTGTCCCAATGATATTGTCGCAAACATTTTTTTTCTATATGCATTACATATAGACAGTGTCTAACCTGTAAATGTCTCTAATACGGAAGTTCCCAAAATATAGATTTCTTCTTCCACGAGCCTTTTAAAAGAGGAAATACTTTGCCAAATGCATTTTCAATATCCTTGACCCATTCATAAACATCATTTCCTGTTAATGGCAAACGAGTAACTCCATTCTCTATCTCCCCATTAAAAGGCTTCTTCTTTTTACGATAAGGATGATTAGGAGGGAGAAATCTACGATGATGCATATACACATTTTTTTTGCAATAATATAAACGCTCAACAACCATATCATCTTGACAAATTAGGCATGCTTTGGCACCTTTTGTACTATAGCCAGACAAGTTACCATACGCAGAAAAATCATTTATGGTACAAAAAATCATGACGCGCAATGTAAAATTACTTTGACTATATGCGTCAAACACACGCACACCTTTATCCCATAGAAGTTTTAGATCATCAATAAGAGGAATCAGGTAAACATCGATGTCGTTTCCTGGTTGTTGTTGTCCAAAGAATAAAAGAGACAACATGATATACTTCGCTTCATACTCAAATGAGGTGGAAGATTGTAAATCACTAAAAGAATAGGCCAAGTACTATGTTGACTACTTAAGTTGCCAAATGGGTTTATGCCATCTGTGCAAAGACCAAATCTGAGATTTCTAATTTCTTCACAAAAATCAGGATACGTTGTATCAATGTTTCTCCACGATGGAGAATCAGCTGGATGCCTCAATAATCCATCATTTTTCCTCACATCTGCATGCCACCTTAAGTTTTTTGCATTTTTTTATTTGCAAATAAACGTTTAAACCTTGGTATAATTGGAAAATACCACAAGGCTTTTGCTGGAGGCCATTTCTTATTTGGGTCATTGTGAACGTTCCCCCGCGACTTGTAATGGGACAATCGACACTTGGGACACTCGTGCAAGTTCTCATATTCATTTCGATACAATATACAATCATTTGGACATGCATGTATCTTTTTGTATCCTATACCAATTGGGCACATAATTTTCTTTGCCTCATAGTTAGAAGTTGGAAGCTCATTAGCTTCCGGAAGCATGTCATTCAAAAGTTCCAACAAAGATGTAAAACTTTTATCACTCCACCCATGCTTTGCTTTTAAATTGAAAAGCTTGAGCACAGCAGACAATGTTGTGAACTTAGCACAATTAGGAAATAAAGGCTTCTCGGCATCAATTAATATTCTTTCATACAACTTTGGCTCTTCCATTAAATGTTCTTCAGCATCACGAAACATCTCATGAACACAATCATTCTCATCATTTGCGTCATTATTCATGTTATCTTCCCGGACATTCTCATCATTCTCATGATTATTAGAACTAGCTTTACTTAGTATACTTTTACCATGCCATATCCATCACATATAATTTTGCTTAAACCCATAACGGATTATGTGATCTCTAATCTGATCTATGTTACGAAGTCTCCTTTTATTTTTGCAGTGTCTACAAGGACAACAAGTAGTTTCTTCCCCTCTTCTTAATTGATCATTCAGTGCACAATTGATGAACTCTTCAATTTTGTTTAGGAACTCACCATCGTTACGTTTTACGTTGTACATCCAACTACGATCCATATGCAAATGCTAGAGACACACTACACAAGCAAAAAAACATTGGATAAGTCCAGCAAGAACTGAAATAATATGTTTGTTGAGGCCATAACTGGGCTCTGTATGATATTTGATTTATTTAATCCTGCATCCTTTATATTTATGCAAATAGTTTGTTAAGATTGAAACTTATTATTAAAGTGATTAGAGGCCTACTAAAGTATAATTAGTATTTATAAATGTTATTTAACAAAAGAAATGATTTTATAAAATAATGGAATATTTTATAAAATGAAGATAATAAGCTAATTATGTGAGTTATAAGCTCTACGTTTATTATTAAAGTGGTGGGAGGCTTAACTAGCTTAATTAGTACTTATAAATATTATTTAAGTAAGGGAATAATTTTATAAGTAAAAGATATATTTTATAAAATAGAATGAGACTTTATAAAATAATAATGAGGATGTATTTTATAAAATAAAATGAGATTTTATAAAATAAGAATGAAGATGTATTTTATAAAATTAAAATGAGATTTATACATCGGTTTTTCTTCAGATAATCATTGCTGCATCAATGGAGACTAGATTTTCTTCCAAGCCTCTTCTTTCTCCTCTATCATTCAAACTATTCATCGTTCTCCTTTCTCCACTTTCTACAGTCAATTCATCCCTTACATTGGCCTAACCTAGTTTTCCCGATTACTGTAGCTATACACTGTTATTTTGTGTTTTCCCCTAATTCACGCCTATCTCTATCGTGCACCTTCTATTTTCCCTAATCGTTCATTGTACCACTCCTTTCACAACCCTCTACGAATTCAACTGCATCAATACATCTTCAATCACAAACCTCACTATCACAAACTGTTACGTTAACTTCCATCGCCACTTCATTTGCCACTTCATTTGCCACTTCCAAACTACAACATCACTTGCCACTTCCCATCTTCATCTCCAACAAATTCATCACATCTGCACTTATCACCGCATCAATCCACATTTATGCAACACTGTACACAACTACCATCGTATCAACACTGTTACCTATCAACAGCCTACTCCCCCACTTCACCAAGGACTTTAATACACACCGAAGACCACTAGCAGAACAGTCTACACACCGAAGACCATATCATCACTGACCGCCATCAAACATTCTCATCAACTTATCTCCATCAAAACCATTGACTTCTATGCACTTTTTCCATCACTGACTACCAGCAAGACCAGAGAATCAAGACATTCACTTCCTGACCATCAAGACCTGATCGTCAACACAATAGAACCACCACCACATATAGCTGCCTTAACCACAAAGTCCTCCATCACATTTCACCTTCCATCCAACACAAAATTAGTACTCCTCAAAATTGTGCCATATCACCAAACTGCCTCACACTGCCTCAATCAACCTACAACATGAAAACTGCTACAACTATTACCCTGCTTCATTTCAGTCGTTCACCTCTGCACTTCACTCATTGCCTACAAACATTCCACACTTCAGTCACCCCTTCAACAAAATTACCTACATCGACATCAAAAATCTCACTCAACAGTTCACTGCACCCATATCCATTATCCACCAGCAACCTCACATCAGCTCTCACAACCACTGCAGCAACTTGCGCTTCAACCTGAACCCTCCAAAGTTCACAAAAATCCCTAATTCGAACCACCCTCCACAACCACGCATCCCTAAAACTTCAGACATCAAGAAACCGAAACACAAGTCGATTCCGCCCCCATCACCAAAATCGAACGCTTGCTACTGGCCTTCACCACTTCAACCCACAATCGACCTTTGTACTCTCATCTACTCGTTGCTCCAACTAGCAATTCTGCAACTATATTACCATCGCTCTAAATCAAACTAGCAACCAAGCAAATTCATTTCCTCCCCATTGTCATCAACTGCTTCCTTCTACATGCGATACTCAACCTCCTATAGTCACTAACTCAAATCGCTAACTCCATTGCAACTTCCTGCACAAAATCGCCTCACCTCCACCCACTGCCCTAACCGAGCTTCAACACGAAGGCCATGACCAATCCACTACCACGACAATCCTTATCATCACACCCAAAACTCGTACTTCATCAATAGTTGATCGACTCCCTCCTCAATCGACACTGCATCACACAACCACTTTACTCTGCCACCACTTCCTCTTTAAACAGCAACCCCGGCACCTCTGACACCGAGAACAAAAAAATACCAAGTACACACCTCTAAAAAACATAATGGTGGGTTGGAAACATAATTGTTTTAAACTTATGCAAATTACCACTAACGTTCACTTACCGCACCTTATTTTCACAAATTTAAGTGACGATTCACGTTAAAGGCCTCAAACGTTTATGGACCTCACAATAAAGTTGATAGAAGAGCCCTTTTAGAGAGAGTGCTTAGAATTTAGATCCCTGACAGTCGATCAGTGTGCAGTGGCTGACTAGGTGGCGATTTTAACTTGAGTAGATATATACGACAATGCTTGCCAAGAGAAGGTGACATTTCTGCTATAGAAGAGTTTGACCAGTTTATTGGAATGGTACTTTGATTGAATTATCATTTAACAATAGGCGATTTACTTGGTCAAACCTAAGAGCAACTCCTTCGATGGCACTTTTAGATCATTTTTCGCTGCCGAGGAGATGGAAGATAAATTCTTGGTATTGCATGTTAAGGGTTTGTCTAGAGTTGATTCGGATCACTGTCTCGTTATTCTTTTTTATAACAATCGCCCCCTCTACCTAACACTTTAGATTTGAAAAGATGTGGTTGTTGGAAAATAATTTGACTGATCTAATTATAAATAAACGGTTTTCTATGAGTTATTATGAAACCAAATATTCCAAAAATATTGCTAACGTTTTCTTAAGTAAACTTGGAGACCTAAAATATTTATAAAAAAAAAAGGAATAAAGATATTTTTGGTAACACTAAAAATAAAAAAAGAAACATAAGCTTATGAAATTTTAAAATCAAATAATGTGGAAGAAGCAAGAATTATAACTTGCCTGAGCTAATATACTTTGAACCTTAAAGAAGAGCTAGACAAAGTCGTTAAATATGAAGAAATAATGTGGAAACAACGGTCAAGGGTCCAATGGATGGATGAGAGGGATAAAAATACCAAATTTTTCCATAAGATAACCAATGGTCGTAGGCATAACAACACCACCAGTTCCTTTCTCATTAACAATGAAGAAATTTCGGATCAAAATGAACTTAATAATGCCTTTACTAACTACTACAAAGACAATTTTGGAACAAGGCGGATTGATTTATAATCCCGTAAATACCAGGACTACAATAGGTCTTGATAGTTCGTTCTCAAAAGAGAAGATCTTTAGGACCATTAGCGATATATCTAGTGATAAATCATCCAGTTCAAACATATTTTACATACCTTCTACAAAAAAAGGGGCAAATTTTAAAAGATATCTTAATTAAAAAAATTTATGATAATAACCTACATTTAGAAAGATTTAACTTTACCAACGTCATTCTGCTCCACAAGAAAGTGGGAGCGATAGAGCTCAAAGATTTTAGGCATGTTTCATTAATTGACTATTCTTTTAAAATTATTTCAAAGGTTCTAGCAAATATGCTAGGTACCAATATTACAGTCTAATTGACACTACCCGATCCATTTTTATCGAAAACATAAATATCAGAAACGAGATCGTCGTAGTCCAAAAATATATTAATTATTGTTGTAAAAAATATATCACTTGTGCCCTCTTCAAACTTAACTTTGCTAAAGCATTTGATTCAATTGGCTGGTTTTTCTCACAGATTTATTGTTGGTCGACGTTTCAATGCTAGATGGATACGCTAGATTATGACTTTGCTCAAATTCTAAATCTTTAGTATAATAGTCAACGATACCTTAGGAAATAAATTCACGAAGTGCAATCTTAGACAAGGCAAATGGAATCAGTGCACATGCATGCACATAAACAAGTTTGGCCACAAAAAAAAACATGTATACATATGCAGTGAAATACATATGTATATAAATAGAAATTACTAACATTAAAAAAAATGCAACAGAGGCCACAATGAAATGGGAAGCAATAGAGTATCAAGTTGAGCAAGATTTCACAAGTAAACCCAGTTCAACATACAAGCTACTAGACATAGGACTTCAAACAATCATGTAACAAGTTCAATAAAATGGTCAGAGGCATTTTACTGAAGTGCAGACCAAATTCAGTGCCACGGACCCACTGACCACATACAAGTCAAAGAAACAAGATAGTAGTTCATTCTGCTCACAAGTTCAAGACACGGTGCAAAAGTGATGAACAACACATAAATAAACAAGTTCAATATACAAGACATGAAGCAACTAGACCTGGAACATGTATAATATGATCAAAGGCAACGGCATCAACCAAGGTCATACTGCACGGTCAAGTTCAAATGCAAGATCAACTGAATCGAGTGCGGACTCTACATATCCAAACTGATTCAATCATAGACTGATCAATTGCAACACCGGAGATATGATGTGAAGACCCGCAAATCCGTACTCCTTGAATATACACTAATCTCCATAGATTAACTCAAGGTGAACAGAAATACGAATTATCAATGTTTAATAAAAAGAAAAAGAGAGAAGGAGAGATAAGAAGATAGAAAAGATAGATAGAGAAAAGAAAATAGAAAATAGAACGGAATAGAAAACAACAGAACAACTACAGAATCTCACAATTCGCAGCGGAACAACATATAATAAATAAATGAATAATCTTTAAACAAAGAACTATATCAGTTATTACATTACATCCATTTCATTTCATTACATCAGAGTGTACAACAACATACAACAACAAACAGTGCAGCGGAAAAAGAAATACTATGTAACTAGTAATTACGCCATGCCATCCAGCTTGCCTCCAGCACTCCAGAATATCCAGAATATCCTGATAAACCTAACTCTTAACTGCCCGTGTGGAAATTGGTGGGCACCCAGAGTTTAGGAAGGAAAACAATAAACTCCGAGTCAGTCATGTGACTGGTGTGAGAACTCAAAACAGTTTATTTATCTTTTAAAATCAAAATAAAGGAATATTTTTTTAAGTCAATTCGCAATGCTTTTAAAAATGAGACTACCATAAGACCTCCCGCCACACACACAATGCAAACGCAGACTTGGAGGAGATTTCTTCTTATGATAATCAAAGATGCTTGATACGCATTAAAAAGAAAACATTTGATATTATTATTAGTGCATAGTGTAGGAAATATTTCAAAAGTAGAATATAAATCTTAGCCAGCATAGGTACCATTATAGTATGCTTACTATAGCTACCATATTAAATGGCAGGTTCTACAACTAAAACCGTACAAGTCTCGTATTGTTTCTTTGGATTTCCAACGAATGATCAGGCCAAGGAACTTCCCATTGCCACATGAGAATGCCTCTGGATGGACATCCCCGAGAACCAAACCGGATCTCTACCAACACAAGGTCGGGTTACCCCTAACTGAGTAACAACTGACCGAATATGCCATCCCCCGGTCCTTTGGGACCTTTCAACCGAGCGCTCGCAATCAATTCACACAATCATAAAGTGTTTTCAACATGAGTAAGTATCTGGGCTCCATACCATGATACCACCCTTTTCCAGAAGGAAATGCACATATCCTAAAGGGCGCTACCCCTCATAACCTTGCCGCATCTTTCCTGTTTTGACCATTCCCGAGGTGTGAGGCTCGACGAAGTTACGTCCACAAAAACATACTTTATACAAAAGCCATGCTTTGGGTCAACAAATGATCATAGAAATGATCACCAGGATAGACGATCAAATAAATGATCCTATCACAAATAATCAACACAATGATCATTTACAGCAACACTCAGCATGTCACATTACCAAATTGGGAATATATCGCTATAAACGTTCAATTTAAATTAAACCAATTTAAACGATTTTCTAGGCGTTTTAATTTGTCCCGGACAAACGGTAAATCCAATTGACTTGAAATTTGAAACCATACAATAATATCACATTACGGATCCGATGAAACTAGTTTCGTCGAAATCCGAGACTTTTTGAAAAATGGCTATTTTAACTCGCCAAATTAATATTAAAAATAATTTCGATGCGTTTCGAGCTGCCACGATCAAACGATAACTCCGATTGCTACGAAAATTGAAATCCGGTAATAACTAACTATTACGGATCCAATGGAACTGGTTTCGTTCAATTCTAAGACTGTTCAAAAATTGACTAATTTCACTAGTCGATTTTAATATTAAAATATTCAATTTTCACAAATAAACTTTTAATTCGATTTTAAAAGTTCTAAAATATCATTCTAACTTCAATATGATAAAATAAAATTTTACAAATCATTTACAATCATATTTAACTCAATTTTCAATTATTTCCATAATTTAACATATTAAATTATCGATTTAATTATCCAATTAAATCCAATAATTCGAAATAAAATTTATTCGACTTATAAATTCACTTATTAATATTTAAAATTAATTAAATATTCAAATTTAAATAAATTAAAATTCTGGGTCGTTACAATCTTCCCCCCTTAAAAGAATTTCGTCCTCGAAATTAACAAGTAAGAAAAGTTACAGAATTTATTAACTTTCCCAAAATCCATAATTAAATTTCTTATAACACTTACTAAGTTTTCAAATCATACTTAGTTATCTTTTCAAAAACAACTACTATTGTTTAACTTTCAATTCCAAATCAAAGTTAAAGTTTTCAAAGTTTTCCCAATTTTCTCAAATTTTTCTAACGCCTTAAATTTTCGGAAAAATTCGCCATAGTCTCCTTTGCGCGGCTCGATCCGAAAAAAAATGACAGTATATATATCACAAATATACATCTCATCAAGTAATGAGGCATCCCGAAGGGAAAAAGTATAAAAGTACGGTATTTAATCCGAGATATGTACCTTATATTTTATTAGCAAGCATATACGGCTAATATAGCGCGAAAGCGAGCTCCAAATGCGAAGCAAACGCGATCCGCACCTACTAAACACTCAACAAACAACATAAGAACATGTATATATGAAAATAATATCAACATACATCATATAGCAACATAATAACTATATAGGCCAACATAGCAAACGTAGTAAAAGCAATATATTCAACCATCAACCAACTAGCATTCATAACCAATAAATATTCATTCATATTCTCATTAATATTCAATGAATTGGGTTTTCAATTTAATCACATTTGATTCATTAACAGTGGATGTTTACTAACATTCATTTTCAATTAGTTTATGTTCACTAATTCATATTCAAGTTGGTTCGCTTCCAAATCAAATTCAATTTTATTCAAGATTCACTTAACTTCCAATCGAATTTCAAATTACTTTAGCTTTCATTTTCATTAACTTAATGAGTTATATACAATCAACTAACAACCATATAACAACCAATGTATATTAATTACATCCAAATTCCTTTGCTTATATTCATTCAATTTGGTTTAATTAATTGATTTTTATTCAACTATTCAACTTTCAATAACATTAGATTTTAATGAATTTACACTTATATTCATTATTTCATATCAATTTAACTCACATTCAATTGATTTACATTCAATCCATTCATTCAATTTCTAAAGTTGAATTTCATTTATATAACTTTAGTTCACATTTATCACTTAACTTTAATAATTTACTTTGATACTAATATCAATTTCATTCAACATCTCTTAAGTTATAATTCCATTTAACTTTAAATTCATTTTTATTTACAACTCATATTCATAAATATATTCATATAGTTTCACTTCTCATATATATATAAGTTTATTTCACAATTGTAAATCACTTTAATTATAATTCAATTCTTATAATTCTTTTGCTTATACAATAATTCTTTTATTTAGATTATTCAAACAACTAAACAATCAACTTATATACACTTTAATAATTCTTAAAAATTATTTCTTTATATATAAAATATAATCAAGGTAAAATTATTTCATTTACCCAATTTTAAAACAATACTGTGTCGAATTGTTCTATTTAAGTGTTTAGAGATCCCTATCAACAACGTTAATTACTCGTATTAACCAGAATCCATATACCACTCAACAAACCAATCATCACAATATAAAACAATTTTATATTCACTAACAAATACGCTCTCATAGCTATTGTTACACTCAAACTCAATCTAGAGTACTACTGACTCTATCTCTAATGAGTAATACCCAACAGAACCATGGTTTTCGCTTAACCATATGCTCTGATACCACCTGTGAAGACCCGCAAATCCGTACTCCTTGAATATACACTAATCTCCATAGATTAACTCAAGGTGAACAGAAATACGAATTATCAATGTTTAATAAAAAGAAAAAGAGAGAAGGAGAGATAAGAAGATAGAAAAGATAGAGAGAGAAAAGAAAATAGAAAATAGAACGGAATAGAAAACAACAGAACAACTACAGAATCTCACAATTCGCAGCGGAACAACATATAATAAATAAATGAATAATCTTTAAACAAAGAACTATATCAGTTATTACATTACATCCATTTCATTTCATTACATCAGAGTGTACAACAACAAACAGTGCAGCGGAAAAAGAAATACTATATAACTAGTAATTACGCCATGCCATCTAGGTTGCCTCCAGCACTCCAGAATATCCAGAATATCCTGATAAACCTAACTCTTAACTGCCCGTGTGGAAATTGGTGGGCACCCAGAGTTTAGGAAGGAAAACAATAAACTCCGAGTCAGTCATGTGACTGGTGTGAGAACTCAAAACAGTTTATTTATCTTTTAAAATCAAAATAAAGGAATATTTTTTTAAGTCAATTCGCAATGCTTTTAAAAATGAGACTACCATAAGACCTCCCGCCACACACACAATGCAAACGCAGACTTGGAGGAGATTTCTTCTTATGATAATCAAAGATGCTTGATACGCATTAAAAAGAAAACATTTGATATTATTATTAGTGCATAGTGTAGGAAATATTTCAAAAGTAGAATATAAATCTTAGCCAGCATAGGTACCATTATAGTATGCTTACTATAGCTACCATATTAAATGGCAGGTTCTACAACTAAAACCGTACAAGTCTCGTATTGTTTCTTTGGATTTCCAACGAATGATCAGGCCAAGGAACTTCCCATTGCCACATGAGAATGTCTCTGGATGGACATCCCCGAGAACCAAACCAGATCTCTACCAACACAAGGCCGGGTTACCCCTAACTGAGTAACAACTGACCGAATATGCCATCCCCCGGTCCTTTGGGACCTTTCAACCGAGCGCTCGCAATCAATTCACACAATCATAAAGTGTTTTCAACATGAGTAAGTATCTGGGCTCCATACCATGATACCACCCTTTTCCAGAAGGAAATGCACATATCCTAAAGGGCGCTACCCCTCATAACCTTGCCGCATCTTTCCTGTTTTGACCATTCCCGAGGTGTGAGGCTCGACGAAGTCACGTCCACAAAAATATACTTTATACAAAAGCCATGCTTTGGGTCAACAAATGATCATAGAAATGATCACCAGGATAGACGATCAAATAAATGATCCTATCACAAATAATCAACACAATGATCAATTACAGCAACACTCAGCATGTCACATTACCAAATTGGGAATATATCGCTGATAACATTCAACTACATAACCTCTGAGCTCGTACGTCTCAGAGAAGGGTGTTAAGCTAAAAGAATAAATTCTCCGCCACCAACAGAAATATATTTGAATGAAATCGGCTTTATATCTCAATTTGTAATGTCAGACATACAATCCATACAAGTCTGTTCCGGGCTCGAACAGAACCGAAGGCACTTACAAAGAAGTCCTTGCAATCCGGATATTCACAATCCCGATCGAATTTCCCATCACTTAGGGAATCTCTATACCAGGAGCTACCCATTGCAGAGACAATCGATAGGTCATCCTATCGCTTTCGCAAATACCCGGTCTTCAACACCGGTCATCATATGCAATTCATAACGACGTATCACATATTCGGAATGGGTTATACGACCCCATGGTCCTTTCCCGGTTAACCAGAATAGTGAGCGCTTATTCAAAAATAAGTGTGGCATTCAAATTCAAACAAATCACATCAAATACCCATTCAAAGGGAAATATTGATAGTCGGTTATTGAACTATCAATGGATATGCACACATCACCAGTTTCCAAATAATTTCCAAATTATTTATTTTCCAAAAGATATCTTTACCAGATATATAATTTTCACACTTCAAAAATAAATCAATATTTATTTTTAAACAAATTCTTCCTTTCATTCATAAATTCCATAGTGAACTTATATTTCACAATATCCATGCATATACGATTTCAATTATCCATTTCAATTTATCTTTAAAAACAAAATAGATAAATTCTCATAATATTCACTTTATATTGGAAAACATTTCCATACTTATTTATTCATAAGTAATTCAAAGATTTTATTTATTTTCAATACTTAGAAAATATTCAATATACTTATATCGAGATTAAGTATATATTTCATTCTTTAAGGAAATCATTCTCTTAACCATATTTATTTGGGCCAAAACGAATGTTGCGTAAAACATCGTTACGACAACCCAAAATCACTAGTATAGGGACTCGAAATTAAAAATAGATATATAAATCCCAATACTATGCAAAACATTTCCTTTCGGAAATCATTTACTATAACAACAGTGTTATAGTCCACTATTTCCTTCTATTTCTCGAAAACGTCTATTTCAACAATAAATGTTGAAATCTATGGTTTCGAATCTCAACACATTTTGAAAACATCGTTAGATCGTTTTAATTCTATTTAAAACATCAAATTTAAACATTTTCTTTAACATATTATTCACTATTCAAAAACGTGAATATACTACGTTAACCAATTTCATCATTTCTATACATTTCATTTTAAAGGATTATTCACAATCTAAAATGTGAATATAACTCCATAAATAAGTTTCAACAATTTACTTATCAAAATAAGTCATTTGCGAATTTATAAAACAACGTTTATAAACTCCATTTCTATTTATTTTATAACAACTCCTTTTATAAATTCCTTTATTAACCTATTCAATTTATAACTCAATTATAAAACAAAGGTTCATATTATAGGTTAAATACTTATAACTTATTTGTTTGCAAAATCGTTCCTTTGAACTTCGTAATTATAAATCTTATAACTTATAAGATTCGTTTATTTATCCAAACCTATTCTTTTAATAACTTTATGAATTTTATAAACCTACTACTTATAAAATTGCATTTATAACTTCACCGTTTATAATTCTATAAATTTCATTTATTTATGGAATTCATTTACAATTCATTCTAACACTTATAAAACTCGTTTTATAATTCCAAATATTTTAATTTATAAGTATCAATTTATAAATCTCTTATATAAATCAATTTATACTATTATTTGAAAACATCTTTAAACTCCTTTATAATTTCATCATTTTGATTTATAAAATAATTAAATTTTATAAATCCTATATTTAAACTTTTCACAATAAATTCAAAAATTCCGATTTAACTATTTTGTAAAATCATTAGCATCATATTCTCAAAAATCGGTTTTCAACTATATTTCTCAAAAATCATAATTTTTATATAACATTAAAATTATACGTTTATTTCTTTAAAATGGATCAATTCCAAAAATATTTTATAAACGTTTTCTTTCAAAAATCACTTTAAAAATCATTTTAAAATTCCAAATTTGGTCCAATGATGCTACATACCAAATAGTCGATCACGACAACAACGACATCATATATCGATATGATAATCCATCAAATATCAAAATATCTGAATTCAAATAAAAACTGTTGAGGAATCCAGTTGGATCCCTCCAACCTGTTTTCATGCATCCAAAAACATTAGCACAATACCAATTTCGTTCCAGTACGAAATTATCGCGGTATATGGGATTTAAAATATTATCCGCTTAATAGACGGCGCAATAGGGTCTCATCCGGTAAACAAATGCGGGAAATCAATAACTCCAATATATACATATGCCAATATATATATATTGTTATTATATATAATACCCATTTCATTGTTTATGAAATATTCGCGGTATATGTTTTTAATACATAACATCCGCTTACTAACGGCGCATAATGTCTATTTTAACAATCAATAGATAACAATCATCATTCAAACATGCATTCAAATATTTTAAATCTAACTATTTAAAATTAAAATCGAAACTGATTCGATTGAGTGAGAAGTTCTCACCTTGATTTCAATTTCATTTTAGCGATTTATTTCGAATAAAATTAAACGGACATTTAGTTTTATCCAAAATTATCACTAACTCCAAACGACTCCAATCCAATTTCATCGCGTAGTGCTCGTCCATACGATTCCAACGCAACTGGTTTCGCGCGTTTTCGACCTCGTATGAAAAAGTTATGATTTTTATAAGTTTTGCAAAATTTTATTATAAAAATTTTAAACTACAACAATTCACAGCCAATGCATCTCACCCAACCTAATCACTGCCGTGCGTTCCTTCTCCCTCTCCCTCACGTAACATCTCCAAACACACTCACGCAAGCAAGAACCCATCAACACCTAATTAGGTTTTAAATTTGCAACTCCTATACTTGATTAAACTTCATCAAACTACCCTCACTGCAAAGCTCGTCACGAGCTCCATGCTCGGCCATAAGCTCATAGAGCTCGGCCCCCTATTGCTCCTTGAAAACCGTGCGCAACTTGCCACAATCGCCCCCCTAGCTCCCCCTCCGACGCTCCAAACAAGATCATATCCGTATAGAATCGTAGAGTTCTCCTTCCTCTTCAATGTTGTAGTTAATAATTTTGGCTAAAACTTCACGGATTGGAAGTAATTGAGGAAAGAAAATCGAATGTTTTTAGCCCTTGGTTTGTAAGAGGCGGCTGGCTAGGGTTAGGTTTAGAGATATTTTTTTTTTGTGAGGGTTATTGGTCTATTTATAGGAAAATCGATCGACACTATTCATCCGGGAATTCCAAACTCCGATTTACGCGCCGAAACTGACGTTCCTAGGTTTTACCCTGCGTTTCGGACACAATGGAACAGGTTTCGAAAGCTAATTCGGACATCTGTGCGAGTTATGGCTATAAACGTTCAATTTAAATTAAACCGATTTAAACGATTTTCTAGGCGTTTTAATTTGTACCGGACAAACGGTAAATCCAATTGACTTGAAATTTGAAACCATACAATAATATCACATTACGGATTCGATGAAACTGGTTTCGTCGAAATTCGAGACTTTTTGAAAAATGGCTATTTTAACTCGCCAAATTAATATTAAAAATAATTTCGATGCGTTTCGAGCTGCCACGATCAAACGATAACTCCGATTGCTACGAAAATTGAAATCCGGTAATAACTAACTATTACGAATCCAATGGAACGGGTTTCGCTCAATTCTGAGACTGTTCAAAAATTGACTAATTTCACTAGTCGATTTTAATATTAAAATATTCAATTTTCACAAATAAACTTTTAATTCGATTTTAAAAGTTCTAAAATATCATTCTAACTTCAATATGATAAAATAAAATTTTAGAAATCATTTACAATCATATTTAACTCAATTTTCAATTATTTCCATAATTTAACATATTAAATTATCGATTTAATTATCCAATTAAATCCAATAATTCGAAATAAAATTTATTCGACTTATAAATTCACTTATTAATATTTAAAATTAATTAAATATTCAAATTTAAATAAATTAAAATTCTGGGTCGTTACATATGATGAAGTCAACATGTATGCAATAGAGTGAAATGCAACAGACTCGGAGTAATATGAAGACCAGACTACAAAATGATCAAGTACAACATGTAACCAGACATCATCATCATCAATGGACCAAAGCAGAGAGCATTATAACATGAATATATACATGTGTGAAAATATATATGTAGTGACACCAGAGGAAACAGCAAATAAATGGTCGAAATGATAACATGAATTGATCAAGTCGAAGAAGTCAACACAAAGATTGTAACAATGTCATGACGTACAAGTGAATGAAACAGCATATCGTGAACTAGTCTAATATCACAAATTTCAAATGGCCGATGTCAATTCCCAAAGCAAATGCAAAGCCGTGGTGACCAAGGCAAGTAAAATGAACAAGTCAAGAAAAGTCAACATCGTCAAAGCAATTCAAAGCCGCGATAATCAAGTAAACATAAAATATACGAATTTAAACAAGTCAGTACAAATCACCAGCATTCAATCAAAAATCAACGGCCGAGAAAAATCAATTGATGAATTCAAATAAATATATTCGAATGAAATTATAGAAATTCGAATCCTATATAAATCATTAACATCATCAGCCTAAAAGAAATCAAGTTCAAGCAAGCTAACCAGTAAAGCAAAAGGCATAAATCACATACCATTTTAAGCGAACTCGAAGAATTGAAGCAGCCACTTGCAAATCGAAGAACTGATCGATTGACAAAGGAATCAACACTAAACATTTATTCGATCGATCAACTAGTATCGGCGGTATTCAATTCCAGAAGCCCTAATTTAGAATGAAGAAGAACAAATGATAAAAAAGGATGCCGCCGGGCCGATGACATAAGAAAATCAAAAGGGGAACATTGTTTTATCACTTATTTGGGCCGGCAAATAATTATAACTTTAGGCTTTAATTTTTACTTAGGGTTTCTAGTTTTTTAAATTTTTAAAATTTTTATTTTCTCTTTTAAACTTTTGTAAATTCTAGTCATGTAACTAGGGGACGAACTACGGTGGTGTAGTTCAAGAATTCACAACTCGGTGGCTGAATTGTGACAGAGTTTTGAGCGTAGAGTTAGGTTAGTCGATAGCGGGTGTCGCGAGTTTACATGTGTAAGCGTCTGACTACTTAATTTCTAGTAGAAACCTTGTGGGCGGCAGGTACGTAGGGTTTTGCCAAAATGGGTAAATCTGTGTTGTTCTAGTTTTGCTTTTATTATTCTGCTATTTTTTGTGCTGCTATTATTCTGCTATATCTGTGTTGCAATTATTTTATATATTTCTGCATTAAATTTTTATAATTATTAGTATCACCTTATTCATCCCCTCCCCCTTTAGGGTGAAATCGATCCTACATACACGCCATATCTTCCTCATTTGGATCTGATTCATCCTTTTTTGCTTGGAATGCTATATTCTTCTTTTCTTGCACCTATACTCGTTTTTCCTGGAGATTAACTTCATAAGACATTAGATTTTCTATCAACTCTTCTGGTTTAATGGTTGAAATATCGTTAGCTTCTTCAATTTCTAAGACTTTTCGTTCTCACTCATCCGTTAAAGAGTTGAGGATTTTTGAAACAGTATCAAAATATGAATATTTTTCTCCTAATGCTAAGAGGGAATGATATATGTTGGTTTCATCTTGCTTCATTTTAAAATTTTGGAACTAATTTTTTAGCATAGAAATCTTACTCTGCTTTACTTTGTTTGTACCTTCATGTGTAATTTTAAGTATACCCCAAATTTCATAAGCAGTATTATACATGCTGAATCTATTAAACTCATTTTTGTCTAATACACAAAATAACATATTTGTAGCTTTGGCATTTGCAGTAGCATCTAATTTTTGTGGGTTAGACCATTGTGAATATTCAGTAGTAGGTATGTTATATTCTGCTTGAGTAATATTCCAGGTATCATAACCATTGGCTTGCATGTAAATTCTCATTCTAGTATACTAATAGTTCTAGTTCAACTCGTTAAATAGTGGTGGTCATGCAGTGATTGACCTTCAGTAAAACTAGTGCCAATGTTGTTTTCCATATTATTAATATATCTGATAACTGTGTTATGGTTATAAGATGACCTTGCTTTAATACCAAATGAAAGTGACTGTGTTATAGGATCGTGTAATATGAAATTTATACTAAACTTATTGATTAATGCGGAAAGTAACTATAAAATAAAAATAGCAGTAAACTGGTATATTCCTTCGGGTTAAGTAAAAAGAATATCTTTTCCTCAAGTATGATATGTGTAATTTGTGTATGTGTAGATTAGGAAGATTTAAATATCTTAAGAAATATAGAATTATAATCGTATCTGTAAGTAATAGATAGTTGAATATTCAAGAGAGCGGTAAATTTAGAAAAGTTAATTTAAGTAAAAGTAAGTGAGTACATTGATCTTGAAAATCATGTTTATTTTTAGCAGACAAAGAGTTACAACCTTTGGTGAAAGGTTCTATCGAGCAGCAATGGATGTAACTCTTTGCGAAGAAGAAATCTATACGTGAAAAGAACTGTCTCTTCAGAAATATGACAGTTATCATCGGGTCAGTCGATTGGTCGAGGAACTTCAGTCGACTGAATTTGAAAAAATGTATGTGCACATGAATATGCATAGGGTCAGTCGACCGACTATTTGCATTCAGTCGACCGATCATTGAATTTTTACAAAAACAGTTTGAAAATCAATTTAAATAATTGTCGTTGATATGTAAGGGAGTGTGAACTACTTGAGGATAGATATTAACATATATGAACACTAACTTAGACTCTAAAACAAAATTCATACTTGATATACAATCTTCGAGTCTAGTCGCCTTCGTAATTTGTAGTCGTAGATTTGTCGAATATTATATAATTCTTCTATCATCTTTGATTGTCTTGGCATGAATCAAAACCTAAGATCCAACATCAATCGAAGAAGATAACAACATTTCATAAATATATATATATATATAAAGATATATGTGTATGTATATAAAGATATATGTGTATGTATATATACTTAGCCTCAAGTATGCGTTTATCACGGGTGCTAATTAGTAAAAGTTAGTAAAATACCTTAGTAAATAAGAATGATGGTCATTAGTATAGGTTAAAATGCTAGGTCAATAGTGTTACACAATAGAAGTTTGCCCAACGCAAGAGGCCAGAAGTGGTTATGTATACATTATACTGATATAGGGCATATCCAACTGTAGGACCCATGGGGTTATACATATTTGCATATAGGTGAAGGAATGTCCTCAGTAGAATCTACTTCAATAAATTAGGGGTATTGCCTTGATTGCATTAGGAAATCTAAATAGGATGGTGAGCATCTTGATGCTTTGTTAGTGTGTATTGGTACCAAATCAGGAGTAGGAGCTGTATATGGGTTGAGTACGTCATCTGTCCTACACGGTCAACGGAAAAGACTGGGTTACACCTAATTGGCTATGCCTCCTACTAGTGTAGATCATGTTAGGTCATGCACCGCCACAGTTGTTTGCTAGTTTGCTTATTAGAGGCAAGGCTACTCAACCTATAAAAGGAATCTTTCAAAAACGAATGGGGTAGTCCAAGAAGCTGAGTCCTCTATAGTTCGTGGAGCCAAGTCCACAATAGGAAGCAGACAAGTTGAAAATCCCTAATGCAAGATAGAATAAGGCTACGATATTATGACGCTGTTGTTAGGCACTATGGGATGCATGACGAGGCGTAATCTACCATTAAGAGGTGGACACGGATAAAGATGATGAGACACACCTACTAGTCGACATTTCGGGTTTCCTTCCCCAATGTATAGTTAGAGTACAGGTAGTCGTAATATGAGATGTAGTTCCATATGGACGTGATGTGCATTGACGATGGATCTTGACGAGGTGTTGGGTTGTGGATACAAGTGAGGATGGTATCCTGCTTCAAAGGGGGATTGTGTTACTTATATATTTATACGTGTGTAGTTATGGTCCACTTCTGATAGGTGGGGCGCATCGTATGCTTACGTGGTGTCAAGACGACTAAGTAAAACGAAAAGACATAACATGTAATAGAACACAATCGGCATAAACTAGTATTATGTGTAAAATGTATAATTTACCAGTCATCAGAACGTTTTTCTGATCTTCTCCTTATTATAAACCACATGATAGCTTCAGATGGACATGTACTGGTGTAAGGTGAGAATAATGGAAGGACATATTTCATTGTGCATGCTTGGCACTAGCAATGACACTAGACATTAGAAGTGTCAACCTTGTTAGTAATTATATGATTTATTATACTTTACTATTCTTTTGGGAGTTATTTCAATAGTCTCTGATATGCATTTATTTTTCTACAAGATACCAAATCGACGATCCGTACTTTGATGGATTTAGGTTTTCAATTTAGTGAAAATTGGGACACACTTTGTGCAGGTTGTTACATGGAATGTTAGGGGTTGCTTAACACAGGTAAACATAATAAAATTAGGTATTTTCTAAAGGATAATTACATTGAATAAATCTGCTGCAAGCGACTAAAATAGATTTTCCTGATTACCAATTCTACAAAGGTTTCGAAGGATTTTATCTTAGTAACTAGGTTCGCCTCTCGGCTAAGGGTAGCTCGGGTGGTTTAATGGTGGGTTAGAAATATAACCGTTTTGAACTTATGCAAATTACCACTAACATTCACTTAACGCGCCTTATTTTCATGAATTTAAGCGACGATTCACTTTAAACGCCTCAAATGTTTATGGACCTCATAATAAAATTGATAGAAGGGCCCTTTCGGAGAGAATGCTTGGAATTTAGATCCCTGGCCGTGTGTAGTAGATGACTAGGTGGTGATTTTAACTTGATTAGATTTATATGACAATGCTTACCTAGAGAAGGTGACATTTCTTCTATAGAAGAGTTTGACCATTTTATTGGTAATGGTAATTTGATTGAATTATCATTTAATAATAGATGGTTTACTTGGTAAAACTTAAGAGCAACTCCTTCTATGGCACTTTTAGATCATTTTTCGCTGCCGTAGAGATGGAAGATAAGTTCTTGGTATTGCATGTTAAGTGTTTCCCTAGAGTTGATTCGGATCGCTGTCTCATTATTCTTTTTCGTGACAATCGCCCCCTCTACCTAACACTTTAGATTTAAAAAGACGTGGTTGTTGGAAAATAATTTGACTGATCTAATTATGAACAAACGGTTTTCTATGAGTTATGATAAAAATAAATATTCCGAAAATATTGCTAATGTTTTCTTAAGTAAACTTGGAGACCAAAGAATATTTTTTTTAAAAAGGAATGAAGATATTTTTGGCAATGTTAAAAATAAAAAAAGAAACGTAAGCTTATGAAATTTTAAAATCAAATAAGTAGAAGAAGCAAGAATTATAACTTGCCCAAGAAATTATACTTTTGAACATTAAAGATGAGCTAGACAAAGACATGAAATATGAACAAATAATGTAGAAACAAGGGTTAAGGGTCCAATGGATAGATGAGAGGGATAAAAATACCAAATTTTTCCGTAAGATAACCAATGGTCTAGGCATAGCAACACCATCAGTTCCTTACTCATTAACAATGAGGAAGTTTCGAATCAAAATGAACTTAATAATGCCTTTACTAACTACTACAAAGACAACTTTGGAACAATCAGATGTCATAGAATTACTGCAAGGTGGACTGATTTGTAATCCCATAAATACCAGGGCTGCAATAGGTCTAGACAGTTCATTTTCAAAAGAGAAGATCTTTAGGACCACTAGCGATATATCTAGTGATAAATCATCCAGTTCGAACAGATTTCCATACCATTCTACAAAAAAATTGGCACGTTTTAAAAGATATCTTAATTAAAAAAATTGATGAATTTTACGATAATAACCTATAATTAGACAGATTTAACTTTACTAACGTCATTCTGCTCCACAAGACGGTAGGAGCGATAGAGCTCAAAGATTTTAGGCATGTTTCATTAATTGACTATTCTTTTAAAATTATTTCAAAGTTTCTAGCAAATATGCTAGGTACCAATATTACAATCTAATTGACACTACCTAATCCATTTTTATCGAAAACATAAATATCGCAAACGGGGTCGTCGTGGTCCAAAAGTTTATTAATTATTGTTGTAAAAAATATATCACTTGTGCCCTCTTCGAACTTAACTTCACTAAAGAATTTGAGCAATTGACTGGTTTTTCTCAAAGCTTTATTGTTGGTCGGTGTTTCAATGCTAGATGCATACGCTAGATTATGACTTTGCTCAAATTCAAAATCTTGACTGTATAATAGTCAACGATACCTTAGGAAATAAAATTCACGAAGTGCGGTCTTAGACAAGGCAATTATTTGTCCTCATTGTTGTATGACTTAGCTGTGGATGTTTTTACTGGGATCATTATGCTTTTGATTTCAAATGGGGTTCTGGAAAGCTTAGGAAATGTTATTATTAACGATGGGCTTTCGGTCCTTCAATTCACGGATGGTACCATGCAATTTACATCATATTTACCCCGACACATCATAGCTCTTAAATTCAATTTATATAGTTTCAAGATGGTGTCGGGTCTTAAAATTAATTTTGATAAAACCACATTTTTAGTCCTGAATGATATAGATAAGTTTGAAGTTTTTTTTGCTAATACCCTCATTGTAAAGCCATCAAATGCCCAACACAATATTTTTGATTTTTGATTAGACCAAGCAAATTAAAAAAGGATGATTGTCAAGTGATAATGATAAGGTTAATACAAAACTGTCAATTGGAGTAATAGACTTCTTTCTAGAGTAGGCAGAATCATCTTAATTAATTTTGTCCTATCGGTTCTTCCGATCTATTGGATGTCTTATTATCTTTTTCCAAAATGGATAATTAATAAAATAAGATTCCTTTAGAATGGAGACCACTCCAGCTCTTGTATTAACTATCTTGTTACTTGGGAAATAGTCCACAAATCCAAAGAGGAAGGGGACTTAGAATTATAAATCTCCATACGTCAAATGTATCATTACTTTGACTTTGGAAATTTAACAATAGTAATGATAATCTTATGTAGAAAGAAATGATCTCAATTCAGTTTTATGATAGAACCTATAACCTTCATCATATTTTCTCTAACTTCAACAATGTATCACCTTTTTCAAAATCCATTTTGAAATATTTCAATTTTGTAGCTTGGTTATTAATAATATAATTCGTTCTAGTAATAACATTGCTTTTTGGCATGATAGCTAGATTTCATATATTCCTTTAAAGTGAAATTTAAGGAACTTTTTGATATTTGTCACTTTAAAAACGCACTAATTTCTAAGCTCTCTAGTCCTAATAATGATTTTTCTTGGAATTTTAGTTTCAACCGTGCCCTTGGAGGTCATATCTTGACTCAGTTTATAACACTTTGTTCTAAGCTCGAGTTGTTAACATAGACGATGTTAATGATATTAAGAGTTGGTGTTGGGAAAGCAACAAAATTTACTCATCATCCTCGGTTTGGAAAGTGCATGTTTCCCCTAAAACAAAGGTACATATGTGGCTAATTATACAAAAAGAATTAAACATAACTGAATTATTAAAGAAAAAACATATTCTTATAGATAAAAAATATTTTTTTTTTGTAACTCAATCGTAGAAGATGCAACATGCATATACTATGTTTACCCCCCTAACTGATTATATGCTCTTAAACACTTTCTGTATTTGCGAGTTTATTATGAACAAGCCTAATTTTAATTGTGATTGCTACTGAAATGTCCTTAGATTGACGCCCTACCTCTATACTCACGCTAGCCAAGGACACTACGGAGTAATGCCGTCAACTAGCAGAAGAATAAGGCTGTTGAGGAGCGACCATCCATGTAATTTCTTTGTGCGAGTACCGATATGTCAGATAGTATAACATGCATTTCATTTCAAGAGGAAATCCGACATACCGATACAAACTCAAAGCTACTACACAATGGCTATATGACCTTCGGAAACAAATATAGAAATAAGCATAACACAAATTAGTCACAGATATACATATCATAAAGGCGGAAATAGATATGAATATAACACATAGAAGTGTACATCAAAGTAGTGATCAAATAAGATCCACAATATCACAAAAGAACAGGTACAAGTACTAGGAAAAAGAATAAGTATACATCAAGGAGTCTCTATCTCGAATGTATAACAACAAAAAATACTAAGCTAGAGTAGTTATTCAAAAGTCAGATAAAGTTCCCAGAAGAGGAGTCAAGCAGAAGCATCTGAAACATCTCGATCTGACCCGAGTATTATTTAATAAGAAAATAATAAACGGATCAGTCTAACTATAAATATCAGATAAAATGAGATAGAATAAGAGATATGACAAAAACGTATGATAACAATAATGCCATACTATGAAAAGTATACATTAGACAACACAAAAATCATACAATATCTCAAGAATCTCAAAGCACTAAAAAGAATGTCATATTCTTTAATTTATTCACCAAACCACAAATATTGACAAATATATCAATGCCAGTCACAAAATTGGTAGATCACAAATTCCAGAAATCATCAACTAGAAATCCAAAAATCGCAAAAAGGAGGAGGCCTATCACAAAACGGGAGCATGAAGGCTCACCAACACGTGTATCACAAATGAGACGCTATCCCATGGTCGCTAACCATAGAGCCGATGCAACGACGTAGTACAATATAGGTATGCCGAGGAACCAAAAGCTCAAATAATTCGAAATAACGACGTGGTACAACGGTACACCCGATGAACCTGATAAGCCAGACAACGATGTAATACAACGGTACGTCTGATGAACCGAACTCCATAAAATAGCATGGGTCGCTAGACCACAAAAATGAGTCGAAACTTCAAAGAACCAATAAGTCGTTGGCCAATAAAAGAAATGAGCCGAAACTCAATAAAACGAGGTATAGTCCCCCACGTGGACAAAGAGACATAGCATATCGCTAGTCTAAATCACAAAATGATCATCATTGATCAATAAGAATTGTGAATTACACTAAGCTAGTAATAAATGAGTTTAGCTTCATGTCCCATAACCACTGGCTTAACTTAAATATTTACGAACAAATTGTAGATCTCCACTCGAAAATTGTCACAAGAGTTTCAATCGAACAAGTCCAAAAATTAACCGACAAAGTAAACGCAAACGTTTCATACCACTTTTTTTACTAAGCCGTTTAATTATATTTCTCATACGAATGAGGAAAAGGTTTGTATATACTAATAGATTGGAAAACAGTTTTATAAAGAGCTTTGTATTAAAAGTAGAATTCAAATCATTTAGTGAAATAGTTTTGATATTTACTACTAGTATAGAAACCTTTGTATTTCAAAGTGACAAGTCATAAAAATGGTTGTAGAAACAATCAGTGACCACAAATTCACATCTGAAGACGTGAATCAAATCCAAAGAAATCGATACCAAATCCATCAATTCCCCAAAATTCCAAAGTAGAAGTCATCAAAGTCGATAATAAATGATAACAACAAATCAGATAATCACGAATCGATAAAAATTGGAATCTTAAGCAAAATAGGCACATTGGACTGAAGCAAGTAGGTCAATCGACTGGACCAGATGGCCAGTCGACTGACACACAACCTGGGAACTTTTGGGTTTCCAGGTCAGTCGACTGGACCATCAAGTCAGTCGACTGATACGGGGACAGAGAATTTTCTACCCCCTGGTTCAGTCGACTGACCCCCTGGTTCAGTCGACTGAACCTGCTTCATCAGCAGTTTCAGCCTAGCCCCTTGTGGCAAAACCCATAACATGGAATGGAAGTGAACGAGCGAGTAACGACGACTAGGGATTTACGTCTGGCAACAACCCGGCCTTGTATGGCTCTCCAAAACACCTCACTAACGTATTCGAACATCAAAGGTTGGATTTTTAAAGATTTGACCTCAAAACACCAAAAATTGGAATATTCACCAATTCAATCCAAATCCAAAGCAAATGAACATAAATAAGTGTTAGGAATTCATACCTAACATCAATGATAGCTATAGAAATAGACATGAGTTCAAAAACTCACCTTTTACACAAAAACAAGGAAGGAGAAGCTTGAAAAAAAGGAAGATCAACCACTCTTCAATCTCAATTCTAAAAGCTCCAATCTAAGATCATAAGCAACAATTTCCCAAATTAGGTTATAGGAAATTTTTCTGAAATTGTAGAGAGATTGAGATGGAGAAGAAGAAGGAGATGCTTACCTAAGCTTCTATTTGATTTTGGAGCTAAAACTTGGATTTGCAAATGAAGCTAGGGCTTAGGAATTCCTAATCTCTTTTCTCTTCCCCTATTTTTTCTTAAAGCTTGAAGTGTTAGGAAATGAGAATGAATGAAGAGGAGAGGGGGTAGAGCTAGGGTCTTATGTTAGATTATTGGGCCGAAACCCAAAGCCCTAAGTGAAAATGTCAAAATTCAAGTTAACTCCAAACATATCGATGTTTATACTCAAAAAGGTCGCAAACGCCATTTTGAACGCAATAGAAGTGGTTTCGAGTCCTAATTCGGCTGAATGCAAAAAGTATTTTTTTCGGACTTAAATCCGACTAACGATGCTATATTTAAATAAAATATTTAAATATACAATCGTAAAATATGCGGTTTGTTACAGACTCCCCTTCTTAAAGAAATTATGTCCTTACAATACTTAAGAAGAAAATAAAAAGTAACAAGCATAAAAGCAAGTCAACACAACAGAAGTTTGAAATAAGAAGTTCGCCTCAAAGAGCACAAGAGAGTAAATTCAGATGTGTTCGCTCGATGAATTCTCTAGATTCCCAAGAACAATCCTTAGGATTTGAGGACCATTGAACTTTCACAAGAGGGACATCTTTATTTCGAAAGCGTTTTACCTCCGAAGCAATAATACGAATAGGATGTTACTCATAAGTCGAATTAGGAGAAACTTCAATTTCTTCCACAACACCGGGCTCGAGAATAGAATCAGAATCTCGAAGGGATTTTCGTAATTGAGAAATGTGAAACACGTCATGAATAGCAGAAAACTGAGCCGGTAATAAAAGGCGATAAGCCATGGAACCAACACGTTCGGTGATGGGAAACGGACTAATATATCGGGAGGCTAATTTTCCCGATCGACCGAAACTCACAACACCCTTCATAGGTGAAACACAAATAAACATCAAATATCCCATAGAAAATTATAATTTCATTCTTCTGTTATCGGCATAGGACTTTTGTCTACTTTGAGCTTTTTTCATCCTATGGCGAATAAGATCAATCTTTTCCATGGAATCACGAATAAAGTCAGGACCTAAAACCAGCCTTCCGCCGGCCTCAAGCCAACAAGAAGGAGATCGGCATGGACTTCCATAGAGTGCCTCAAAAGGTGCCATAACAATACTAGATTGGAAGCTATTATTGTAGGAAAATTCAACAAGAGAAATATGATCTTCCCAACTTCCACCGAAATCAAGAACACATACACGAAGAAGATCTTCAAGAGTTTGATTCATACACTCGGTTTGTCCATTGGACTGAGGATGATAAGCGGTGCTAAAATTAAGCTTCGTTCCCAAAGCTTTTTGAAGACTCTTCCAAAATCAACTAGTAAACAATGGATCACGATCGCTAACTATAGAAGTAGGAACCCCATGCAATTTAACAATTTCTTTAATAAAGAGCTCGGCCAAAAGAGGTACGGTCCGATTGGACCGAATGGGAATAAAATGGGAGGATTTTGTAGGTCTATCAACTATCACCCATAGGCTATCATGACCCGAATGAGAAAGGGGAAGACCGTCAACAAAATCCATGGAAATTTGATCCCACTTCCAAATTGGAATGTCCAAAGGTTGCAATAACCCGCCGGGCCTTTGATGCTCGGCCTTAACAAGTTGGCAAGTCATGCAACGTTTAATGAAGTTATCAGTATCAGATTTCATTCCATCCCAATAATAAAGTCGCTTCATACCCGCGTACATTTTACTACTACCGGGATGAATGGTAAATTTAAAACGATGAGAAACTTCTAAAATATCTTTACAAAGATTACTAATATTTGGCACGATAAGTCTACCAAATTTTCGAATACTGCCACGAGCATCAATATCGAAGTCTTTCAAACCTTCAATATCAATCTTATCCCTACAACTTTGGCTAAGAAGAGCCAATTTGGGATCTAGCTTTTGAGCATCAAGAATGTGGTCTAAAAGAGAAGGATGAGCCTCAAGGCTACATAGAACAAGAGATGAACATAAATCAGATTCATGATCTCGAATCTCGCTAGTGGACAAAATCCCGAGATCGTTCCATTCAGATATCGTCATAGAAACAACCGCCTGTTGCTTACGACTAAGGGCATCGACAATACGATTCCCCTTTCCAGGAGTATAAAGAATATCAAGATCATAAGATGCAAGAACTCGAGCCAATGTTGTTGACGAAAATTAAGTTTCTTTTGAGAAAATAAATATTTCAAAGATTTATGATCGGTATAGAGAGCAAATTTCTCTCCCAAAAGATAATGACGCCAAATTTTAAGGGCGTAAACAAATGCCGCGAGCTCTAAATCCTGAGTGGCATATCTAGTCTCGGCTGGCTTTAATTTCCTAGAAGCATAAGCAATAACACGTTCCCTTTGCATGAGAACGGCTTCCAAACCAACACGACTAGCATCGGTATAAATAATAAAATCTTGGTTCCCTTCGGGAATCACAAGAATAGGAGCATCGGAAAGGAGTTCTTTTAATCTCTGAAAAGAAGCTTCACATTTCTCCGACCAAATGTATTTAACTCCTTTCTTTGTCAAACTGATAAGAGGCACGGAAATTTTTGAAATTTTTTTTATAAAACGACGGTAATAACCCTCCAATCCGAGAAAACTACGGATTTCCGTTACACTCTCCGGTCGCTTCCAATTTTGAATCGCTTCAATCTTTGAAGGATTCATGGAAATTCCGGATTCGAAAATAATACGACCGAGAAACTTCACAGTAGATTGCCAAAAGTGGTACTTAGAAAATTTTGCTTTTAATTGGTTGCTCCTAAGAGTTTCCAACACAATCCGAAGATGCTTTTCATGCTCTTCCTCAGTTTTAGAATAAACAAGAATATCATCTATAAAGATGAGAATAAATCGATCGAAGAAGCCTTTGAAAACTCGATTCATAATGAGACGACCCGACTTTCCACTCCCGGAAAATCGCATCATCTTTAAGAAAGAAAGGGATAGAAAAGAGAATAGAAAGAAAAGAAGAAAGAAACAACATCAGAATCTACACAGCGGAACGAATAAATTATATTAATAACATAAATATTACATTGTTTACAAACATATCAGAGTTAACAGACATATAACACATACTAGACAGTTATAAAAACCTGTCTAGTTATACAACTCAATCACAATACAGAAACACTCAGAGAACTACACAGCGGAAAACTATATATATCTACACGCAGAAGCCTCCTACTCCATTGCTCCTCCACAATTCATCAAAGCTAACCTGAATCCTAACCTGAATTCCCTTGACTACTCATAAAAATTTGAGTACCCAAGAGTTTATGAAAAACAAAAATAAACTCCGGGTCAGACATGGGTCTGGTGTGAGTAACAGGTTAAAGTTGCTTAACTTTTAAAAATCTTTTGAAAAGAAAGGTATCACGTAAGACTTCCCACACATAAACATGGAAAAGTTTTTACCTTATGCTAACCAAAACATTTGATAGGAAATCCGATGATATTATAATAGTGTCTAGGGTTTTCAAATAAATAAGAAATAGCCGAAATTGTTACATGATTAAATTCCAGCTACTAGCCACAAAAGTGGGTAATACAATCAAAACCGTTGGCACTTATTGGATTTTGGATTCCATACAATGGCAGGGCTACTGGGGTACCGCCCGTCACAGTACGTGGCCTAGATCAACGTACCGAGGATCACTCCCGACCCCCTGCAACACAAAGCCGGACCCATTCCTTACTGAATAGTTCCGAACAAGACAACCCCGTGGTTGTAGCTAGCAACCACCCACACAGCCGAATATAAAGGAACTTCTAGACAGGGATCAATCTTGCTCTCCAGTGGGCGCGACCCACGAAGCTTTGCTGCACCTCCCCTGTTTTAGCCATTCCCAGTTGATGAGGCTTGAGTCTACGATTATCTTTATAGGACATATCACTTAGAATGCTCATCGTCCACCTGACGATGTTGTGAAAGCATTCAATCCATACAAGTTCGTTCCGGGTTCGAACGAAACCGAAGGCATTATCTCGTTACACTCATTTTGGAATCACCCTAAGAGTTAACGACAATAACCCTTGCACTCTAATTCTCCATCTCGAATCTATAAGAACTAATTCCGTCAACTCATTATGGAATCACCCACAGAGTTATACTGACTCATAGTCCTTACACCTCGAGTATTCACAAAGCTCCACTTGATTCACTTTGATACACGACCTTACGTTATTTGGAATCGATGTGGTTTTCGGATATCCAAATATGGAAACCCGATCCCGGTCTCATCGAAAACCAAAGCGTGTCTTTAAGGTCCAAGTTGTTTTAAAGTTTTAAAACAATTCAATTACAGTATCTATATACACACAGATAGATAACTCATAAATCATAATTGATAATCAACATTATCACATAACAGGTATCCACATTATCAATATCAAATAGATATTCCATATATCACCATCACAATAGATAACCTATGGTATCATCACAATACAACCAAACATCCATACCACACAATATCATTTATCTCATTACTGAGATCACAAAGCATCCAAGACAATCAATGACATCCATTCATACATAAGCAAATGATTTACTCATCATTATATAATTAATTTAAATTGAATTAAATTAATTATCTCTATCACTAATTAATTTAAAATGAATTAAATTAATTACCCATCTTTAATTAATTTAAAAAAAATTAAATTAATTACTTCATCAAATTATAACTTGCTTACTCAACCATTTAATTGATTACAATCAATTAATCAATCATAAATTACTTTAATTAATCACTCTTGATTAATTACCCTTAATTACATTCATGTAATTATCCTAAATTAATTTCACAAATTAATTATCCAACTAAATAGTAATTAACCTTTAATTACTCAACTAATTAATTAATCATAATTAATTACATTAATCCTTAATTAATTACATTAATTAATTACCTTTAATTACCTATTATTGATTAATTAATCATAATTAATCATCTTTAGTTACATCATTAATTAAAATAATTAATGATCCTTAATTATTCCTTAATTTAATTACTTTAAGTAATTAAACTAACTTAATTACTATATTAAACCAAATTAATTATCCTTAAATTAATTTCTTAATTAATTATTTGATTAATTACTAAATAATTAATCCAAATTATCTCATACTTAAACATCTCCACTTAATTACAATCCTGTAATTATTAATTAATTACTTAACTAAGTAATTTCCAAAACTTTAATTACATAAAGTAATTATTTATAAAACTCAAGTGTTTAAAATTAATTATACTTAATTAATTAAAATAAATAATCTCATTAAATTAAATTAATTACATTAAGTAATTAATTTCTTAATTACTTTATCAAGTAATTATACTCAAACCATTTACAATTGATTATTATTAAATTAATTAATCTAATTAATTATAAAAATTAACTTCATTAATTAATTGTTAAATAATCATGGTTAATGACCTTCATTAACCATCCTCAAATTATTTTATAAAGTAATTAACCTAAATTAATTACCATTTAAATTATCTTTAATTATTCATTAATTAAAGTTAGTTATTAAATTAATTAACCTTAACTTAAAACTTAATTACATAATTAATATTCATTTATCATTAATTAATAATTTAATTAATGATCTTAATTCCAAATTGATTAATCATTAATCACTTATTAAATCCAAATTTAATTAATAAATTAATTAATCTTAATTACCCTATTAATTAAATTAAATTCTGAAATATTATCTTAATTTAATTTTCAAGATGAAACATAACTTAATTATGTTTAAAACAATTTAATTCAAAACAAGGTACTTTTGAAATTTCCTTTAAATTCAAATTTAAAATTAAAATTCCAGATTTAAATTAACCTTAAATCTATTCATATATTTAAAATCTCATTATTAAAAAGTTTGAACTATTTTATCATCATGATATAGTTAATTAAGATAAATTTTTAAACTTAAATTTCTATTTAAAAACTGGAATTTGAATTTAATTAGAAACTTAAACTTGCATTTGAATTTAAACTTAAACTTTACTCTAAACATAAAACTGCAGATTTAAAAAGTTTAAAAAGAAAACTCAGATTTTTAAAAAAAACAGTAAATCAGGTTTAAAACCTGGAATTTAAATCCAATTAAAAATTCAACTTGAATTTGATTTTAAACTTAAACTTTTCTTTAAACAAAAACTACAGATTTTAAATTTTCAAAAAAACCCAGATTTTAAAAGATTAAAACCCATATTTTTAAAAACAAACACAATTTTACTGTGAAACTTGTAAACTACAGGTTGACCCGGGAAAACAAGATTTTGCTTCGGGTTTTTCCCCCCATTTACTCCGAGTTCCACATCAACTTACTTCGAGCCATCTTCACAGATTTCCCTGCAACACACCCAACCCAAAATAGATCACCAGAAAACATGTTGCCGTGCATATGCACGGCGATCACCGCCCCCTGGCGATCATCGGTGATGATCCAACAACTACATGAAACCCATCACTACTCTAACATCAACCCAGATCAAACAGAAATCAAAGAATTCAAACTAACCCCAAATTTTAAAACCTGGAAATTTTTTTTTACAGGTTTCAACTCAAAATCTATCAACATCCAATTCAAGCTGCTCCGACCATCAGAGGTCCACCCATTCCAACCTCGAGCTCCTTAATTTGCCTACTACACACTCCCCAAGTACCAGATTACTCCGTCAACCCTACACTTCAAATTGACTCATAGCACAAACCCTTTCAAAACTAGGGTTATATTCCGAAAATCAAAACTACATCAATTCTAATCAATTAAACCCTCATTTCTGATTTTACTAAGAATCTACGTTCCTTTTGCTATAACCCAGAAGAATTCTATGTTTCCTCAAGTATCAGATTGCAAGTACTAGCTCAAATTCACATTTTTATTCAAGAACAACCTGTAAATGAAACATACTCCTAAAAATTCCAATACTTGATTTAAAAATCAAGTTACAGTTTATATTTTTGATTTGTATTACTGAATTATTATATTAATTAGATTGGGTTTGATTAAAATTGAACATGCATGATGTTCCTACAGTTTCCAGAGTCCAGAAACAAGTTTATTATCCTAAGTAAAATTTAATACTTTAATTAGGATATACTACATGTTTTATTTGAAAATTTGCATCTAAACATAGATTAGATCTGGAGTTCATGAATTTTGAATTATATTTTTAGTCTGGAATCTAGATCAGGAAAATAAATCATCAATGGCAAACAGGCATTCAACTCATCATATATGCAGACATTTTCTTCTTACTCATCAAGAAACAATTCAAGAAACTATATAAATTTAAATTAGTTTTTAAAATAAATTGTTACTCACCTTTTTTAATGATGCAGACCACTGATCATTTGAATTTTGCAGAAATATGATATGCAGAGTCCCTGTTTCTCCATTATGCAGAAGACATAAAAATGCAAGCTTGACCCAAATGCTAGCATGCAGATGTTCATTCAACCCAGATTGAAACAGAAATGCAAAGGTCTTCATTCACTCCAGGTTTGAAACAGAGTGCAGAGGAAAAGAACAGGCTTCACTTTGCTTTTGAAATGAAGTGTAGATTTTTGGATTTGAGGGGTTGCGGATTTTTGAGGAATGTTGTAAATTTTGAAGATAAGTTCATGATTTTGAAGAAGTGAAATTTGTACAGGGTTTTGAATATGCAGATTTTTGGATTTGCAGGTGTTTGGATTGTGGATATGAAAAACAAATTTTGGTCTTCATTTGATTAAGGAAATGAAAATGAAATGAAGATGTAAACTTAACTAAATGTATTTTCAGATTTTATTAAAAGAAAAGAAAATTTAAAACTAAATTTTTAACACTTGTCAAAAGTTAGACACTTGTCTATATGAATGCATATGAATTTAACACTTGTTTTCTCCTTTAAAGGTAATTAGTATTTATTTACAAATGTAAAGTGTGTATTAACTTAAATTAACTTGTTAGTTTATTTTAAAATATGTTTATAAATTTACAAAAGAAATAAAAACAAACAATGTTTTACAAATTAACTTATACATATTAAAGATTAAAACAATTAAAATTTATACTTCGGAATTTAAACTCAAACTAAACTCAAAATCAAATATTTTTCAAATCAAGTTATACATAGAAATTCAATTTGAAATAACAATTACAAATCCTATTCAACTTATTTATAAAGTCAATACAATATTAATATTGTTTTACAAAAGTCATTTTACAAGAAATTATATTTTTATAAGTAAAATATCTATTTTATTAAGTCATAAAACCATTTTATTTGTTTATTCTAGATTTAAAACTCAAGATAATTTAATTTAAACATTCAATATTTTTCTTATTAAATTTTAAAATCATAAATTTATTTATGAAATAGTTTTTAAAACTCAATACTAATTAAAATCAAAATTTTCCCAAATTAAAATGTCTATATTAGAATTTTAAAACATTGTTCATTTATTAAGTTTAAACCAAATCATTTATTTAACTTTGAAAAATCTAAATATTAAATAAAACAAATTTTCCAATTTACTATAAATAATAAAACTAGAAAATATGCTTTACTTGTTAAAATTAAAACAATACCAATCTATCTAAAAATATAAACCAATATTTATTTATAAATAGAAATCAATTTATTATTTTTAAAAGATAAAATAACCAATTTAAATATTTATTGAAGAAGATTATTAAATTTTTCTGAATAATTATTAACAGAATATCAATATCAATTTAATTTTAACTACAGATTATCAAATTGATATTGTTAAAAATTCTGGGATATTACAATCCTTCCCCCTTAAAAGAATTTCGTCCTCGAAATTTAAAACAAAGGTAATTTAATAATCTCATTAAATTTTAAATTTTAAACACAAGCATATATCAAACATATGCTAACAATCAAACACAACCAATTCAACCAATCAAACAAACCTAATTATCTAGACAAATTCTGGATAGAATTTCATCGAGTTTCCCTAGGTATGTATATATACCAGGATACTCGCTCCAAAGCATCCAAACAAACTACACTATGAAGCTACAAAGCTCCTATACAACTATATCTATAACACTAGACAAGATATCAGAGTACAAACGAGTCTGACTCAACAACCAAAACTCCAGAACTGCTAGTTCCACAACCAAAGATAGATCCTACACGTACTCCCTCAGAGATACGTGAAACTCATCGAATCCCAGTTATCCAAACTGGCAATTCAATCCTATAGATCAATCACTTAATCTCCTAGATCACAGAAAAGATCCAAAACACTTCAGAGCAACTTACCCAAACTTATAGCTCACTTTTGATCAGAGAAAACTTATCCAAAATTAAATCCCCGACTTTAGAGTCCAAATCCTTCCGACTCTTATCCACAAAACTCTTCGGACAATCCTGGGCTGTCAACAACTTACTGATCAGCTCATCCCTTGCTGATGCTTCTAGAAACAAACTAGACCAATCAACACAACAAAATGATCTCCTCAAGATCAACCAAAATCAAGAACTCAAACTCAACTTCTCAACATCAGAAGACAACGACTCACTTCTCCTGTGCGGGAACAGATACACTTCCAAACTGCTTCTGCTGCTCAACTCTGATTCGAAGTAGAAGAAAATGCTGAAGAATAAAACAAGCACAATAGGACAACACACCACAGAGATATGGTTCACAGATCCATAAGAATCATTCAGAAGTTCCTCCAAAACACCGAGCTGCTATACCAACTCAATCTCCTGAAACCATTCTACTAAAAAGCTGAACCACCGATACCATTCCTGCAATTCCAGTCGATAAGAAATCTCAATCTCCAGATGCGAACAAAACTCTGACTTCCTGAAGACATCCAGAAAAATTCAGATAACCCAAGAGATCACCCAAACAATCGCAAGTCACTTTTGCGAACCACCCAAACCAAATCCAAGGAATACTGTTCTCCCTTAACCAAACAGAACAGCTTAAACTTAATTACCCAACCAATCGAAGAAACGGGTCCACTAAATTGCTTCTGAACTCCACTTCAGAAAAACTGCTAAGCCAGAAGATCTCTTGCCAACACCGAGAACCCTACAAACTGCACTGCTGCCACAGATGCCAAAGAATTCCAAAACAAAGCTCTCTGAGAAACTCGGACCTCAAAGCAAACATAAACTCAAGCTGACCACAGCCACAACACTGAAGCAGACTCACTTCTTTAACTTGTTCCAAAGAAAACATCTTTGGGAACATCCATAGTCACTGCATCTCATCACGCAGCTACTACTCCTTAAGGTATCAAAATACCATCACTCGATTCTGCCAACCAACAGATCCAAACACTACTCATCCAACTTCAGAAATAAACTCCGAACCTTAACAGGTTTCCTTCAGAGATCAAATGAAATCCTTACACCAAACTACAAAGATTACTCGAGACGGTATTAGATCTACAGTCTCGACAAATACACTTCCAACCTCAAACATTCAAACTCCAGCAAATGGTAGTAATCTTGTTACACACACTACTACCCCATCTACTCTTATAACTTATATTGGAAAACCTGAACAGGTAACCCAACAGATAGGTAGAAATAAATATGTATATATATATATTAAAAATTACAAATACACTCTCTCAAGAAAGACACCACTACGGAGCCTAGGTATTCACTCAACCTAATGCTCTGATACCAATTGTGACGTCCTAGGCTTTTCAACCATCGGCAACGGCTCACTCTGGTAGGCTTTTCAACCATCGGCAACGGCTCACTCTGGTAGGCTTTTCAACCATCCTAGTCCCGTTGTGGCTCACAGTGATACCTCTTTTACGGCCAGCCTCTCGACTCGCAACCAACCCCGCAAGACCTTATACTATCCCCGGGGGCATGTAGGGGTAAGAGTCTCCCGTTCGCCACCTAACGCAAAGCGAGAACCCCCTATCACGCTGTAATATAGCAAACCCGATCCCGGTCTCATCGAAAACCAAAGCGTGTCTTTTAAGGTCCAAGTTGTTTTAAAGTTTTAAAACAATTCAATTACAGTATCTATATACACACAGATAGATAACTCATAAATCATAATTGATAATCAACATTACCACATAACATGTATCCACATTATCAATATCAAATAGATATTCCATATATCACCATCACAATAGATAACATATGGTATCATCACAATACAACCAAACATCCATACCACACAAGATCATTTATCTCATTACTGAGATCACAAAGCATCCAAGACAATCAATGACATCCATTCATACATAAGCAAATGATTTACTCATCATTATATAATTAATTTAAATTGAATTAAATTAATTATCTCTATCACTAATTAATTTAAAATGAATTAAATTAATTACCCATCTTTAATTAATTTAAAATAAATTAAATTAATTACTTCATCAAATTATAACTTGCTTACTCAACCATTTAATTGATTACAATCAATTAATCAATCATAAATTACTTTAATTAATCACTCTTGATTAATTACCCTTAATTACATTCATGTAATTATCCTAAATTAATTTCACAAATTAATTATCCAACTAAATAATAATTAACCTTTAATTACTCAACTAATTAATTAATTATAATTAATTACATTAACCCTTAATTAATTACATTAATTAATTACCTTTAATTACCTATTATTGATTAATTAATCATCTTTAGTTAAATCATTAATTAAAATAATTAATGATCCTTAATTATTCCTTAATTTAATTACTTTAAGTAATTAAACTAACTTAATTACTATATTAAACCAAATTAATTATCCTTAAATTAATTTCTTAATTAATTATTTGATTAATTACTAAATAATTAATCCAAATTATCTCATACTTAAACATCTCCACTTAATTACAATCCTGTAATTATTAATTAATTACTTAACTAAGTAATTTCCAAAACTTTAATTACATAAAGTAATTATTTATAAAACTCAAGTGTTTAAAATTAATTATACTTAATTAATTAAAATAAACAATCTCCTTAAATTAAATTAATTACATTAAGTAATTAATTTCTTAATTACTTTATCAAGTAATTATACTCAAACCATTTACAATTGATTATTATTAAATTAATTAATCTAATTAATTATAAAAATTAACTTCATTAATTAATTGTTAAATAATCATGGTTAATGACCTTCATTAACCATCCTCAAATTATTTTATAAAGTAATTAACCTAAATTAATTACCATTTAAATTATCTTTAATTATTCATTAATTAAAGTTAATTATTAAATTAATTAACCTTAACTTAAAACTTAATTACATAATTAATATTCATTTATCATTAATTAATAATTTAATTAATCATATTAATTCCAAATTGAATAATCATTAATCATTTATTAAATCCAAATTTAATTAATAAATTAATTAATCTTAATTACCCTATTAATTAAATTAAATTCTGAAATATTATCTTAATTTAATTTTCAAGATGAAACATAACTTAATTATGTTTAAAACAATTTAATTCAAAACAAGGTACTTTTGAAATTTCCTTTAAATTTCAATTTAAATTCAAATTTAAAATAGAATAATTTTAAACTTATCAAAGTTTTAAATAATTTAAAACCTTTTAAAATTTCAAATCAAACAAATGTTATATAAAAATTTTAAAGTTAATTTCATTTCAAACTTTTAATAACTTAAATTTCATTTTAATTTAAAAGTTTAATTTAAACCTTCTTTAAAATTTAAACCTGAAATTCTAATTCAACTTTTAAATTCCAGATTTAAATTAACCTTAAATCTATTCATATATTTAAAATCTCATTATTAAAAAGTTTGAACTATTTTATCATCATGATATAGTTAATTAAGATAAATTTTTAAACTTAAATTTCTATTTAAAAACTGGAATTTGAATTTAATTAGAAACTTAAACTTGCATTTGAATTTAAACTTAAACTTTACTCTAAACATAAAACTGCAGATTTAAAAAGTTTAAAAAGAAAACTCGGATTTTTTAAAAAAACAGCAAATCGGGTTTCAAAGCCTGGAATTTGAATCCAATTAAAAATTCAACTTGAATTTGATTTTAAACTTAAACTTTTCTTTAAACAAAAACTGCAGATTTTAAATTTACAAAAAAACCCAGATTTTAAAAGTTTAAAACCCATATTTTTAAAAACAAACACAGTTTTACCGTGAAACCTGTAAATTACAGGTTGACCCGAGAAAACAAGATTTTGCTTCGGGTTTTTCCCCCCATTTACTCCGAGTTCCACATCAACTTACTTCGAGCTATCTTCACAGATTTCCCTGCAACACACCCAACCCAAAATAGATCACCAGAAAACATGTCGTCGTGCATATGCACGGCGATCACTGCCCCCGGCGATCATCAGTGATGATCCAACAACTACATGAAACCCATCACTACTTTAACATCAACCCAGATCAAACAGAAATCAAAGAATTCAAAATAACCCCAAATTTTAAAACCTGGAAATTTTTTTTTACAGGTTTCAACTCAAAACCTGTCAACATCCAATTCAAGCTGCTCCGACCATCAGAGGTCCACCCATTCCAACCTCGAGCTCCTTAATTTGCCTACTACACACTCCCCAAGTACCAGATTACTCGGTCAACCCTACACTTCAAATTGACTCATAGCACAAACCCATTCAAAACTAGGGTTATATTCCGAAAATCAAAACTGCATCAATTCTAATCAATTAAACCCTCATTTCCGATTTTACTAAGAATCTACGTTCCTTTTGCTATAACCCAGAAGAATTCTATGTTTCCTCAAGTATCAGATTGCAAGTACTAGCTCAAATTCATATTTTTATTCAAGAACAACCTGTAAATGAAACATACTCCTAAAAATTCCAATACTTGATTTAAAAATCAAGTTACAGTTTATATTTTTGATTTGTATTACTGAATTATTATATTAATTAGATTGGGTTTGATTAAAATTTAACATGCATGATTGTGACGCCCCACCTCTAAACCCACGCTAGCCAAGAACACTACGGTGTAGTGTTGTCAACTAGCACGGAGAATAAGGCTGTTGAGGAGCGGCCATCAATAGTTAGGCCTTACACTAGTATTGGTTATCTCGATAGGAGTGGGGTATATATATATATATATATATATATATATTCTTTCATTTTTCATCTCTGATTTATTTTCTCCCATCGACATACCCCAATTCCAGTATAAAACGAACTACGATGGTTCGTAATAGTTTAGAACAGTAAATATAAAATATTACACAGATAATATAATGCGAAACACAAATAAAACAGAAAGTCTCATATATACAATAACTGATGTCAGTTACAATACATTTGATACAATACATATGACACGGCACATATGATACAACTACCACAGTCGACTCAGGAAGTTACATATACAAGTACATTAACGTATATAATATACATGAATACATATCTTCCTATACAATTATACAGACTACTACAAATGACGACGACTACTCCAAAAGATATGAAAGAACTTCATAGCTCTAGCAGCAACCCAAAGTAGAATCTACAACCTGTAAATACTCGGTTTGACCCGAATATTAAATTCAAAAGAAAATAATACTCGGGTCAGTCTAATTCAAACTCAGTTATTAGTGCACAGAAGCAATAATAATTAACTAATGAATAGACGACAGTCACAATAAATCTCGTCTATCCGATCCTTAAATAAAGAAATCGGATAACGATAAATATAACACGTAACAGTGTTAAACAACAAATCGGCAAATTTAAACCAAATCAGAATGCAATTCAGAATATTGAATTGAATAAACAAAACAGTTCAAACCATTAAAATATCAATTAAAATATTAATTTGAGTAGGGCTGCAGTACACGCACGCGTGCACTGCCTCGCCACTACAGCATATAGAATATGCAAAAGATCAATAAATCAAAGCAAGATAGAATAACATAAAAGCCATGTCGTGTGGCTGCAGTTCACGCTTGCGTGCACTGCCTTGCCACTACAGTAATATTGTACCCAAAAACTCAATTCCGTGTGGCTGCAGTTCACGCTTGCGTGCACTGCCTTGCCACATCAGTCACGATGTACACAACCGGGCACAAGGTCAAACCCAAAATAAAAAGACGGGTTCAACTCAGGTGAAATATATTTAAAATCACGACACGAGCACAAGGTCAAACCCAAGTTACCGGATTCAACTCAAGTATATTTCGAAAATCAAGCAAAATGCAAAGGTCAAGTCATGACAACCATCACAAGAATACAAGTCAGGATACTGCAAGCTCCAGGTGGTCAGTAATGACCAAGGAAAAATGAAACAGAGTGCAACCTGGAGGATATGAACCAGCCTAAGCACATGAATGCACAGGGGTGCAACAGGGGATTTACACAGGACCATGGAATGCAAGCAATGCTACAGGTTATAAAATGACCAATGTGCAAACATAAATTGCCAAACTAAATACAACTTCGTTTTCTAAACTTTAGGTAGAAAGTATGCACAAACAAATATGCTCAAGTGTCTGCATATAAAATATGCGAACAAAAGTTGTAATGAAACAAAAAAATGCCCAAGTATCTGCATATAAAATATGCAAAACAGAAGTTGCAGTGCAACTAAAAAAAATGCTCAAGTATACAAATAAATGAGACTGGACAGTACAGAGAAGTGGGCAAAATCATTAACCAAATGCAGAGGTCAAGTCACTGTTGTTAGGACTCAACACAAGTGCAATGGAACAGTTTCAACTATATGAAACTGGAAATGTAAACAACAAATAAAGACAGAGGTCAAGCAACAAGGCAGATCACAAAGAAATGCCACCAAGTAAACAACCTCAGGCAAATGTTTCAAATTTAAGACAAGACAATGGTGTAACACAATGGTGCATACAGATGCAATAGGGACAGTAAAAGAAGTGCAGTCCAGAGCTGCATAGGGTCGAAGAACAAAAGCAGTTTAAGCATGTACATATGTATGTATATATGTATACATAGACATAGGCATCAAATTCAGTGATGGCATCAAAATGCACAAGAACATAACAGCAACTTCAAAGGTTACATTAAGTCAAAGCAAACACAACAAGCACCATAGAAGCAATATGACACAGTTACAATATGAAATGCATCAGATAGAAAATAATGGTAGCAGTTTTAAATCACGAAGCATGCATCATTCGACAGTGCACACAAATGCACAAAGAATCAAAAATACAACAGAGATCAGGGATGCAGACTCAAGTACATCAAACCGAGAACTCGAAGACATTATCAAGTCAATGTCGAAGTTCAACTAAAACAAGTTCGAACAAATCCAGTGCCAAAGCCACAGTTAAAATGCAGCAAGCACAAATAAAGGCAAGGCAAAAATTGAACAGCAAGAACAAGTCAAAACAGAGTTCGACAATGTCAATGTCCAACTTAAAATATTTTCACACCATATATGCATACACACAAACATATGTATATATGCACAATGTCAAATGCAAAACTCGACAGTGAACTGGTCGAGCACCAAGGCAGTGAACACGACAATCAAACCCAGTTTACAGTTTAAACAATTATGCATGTATCAGAGAGTATATGCAGAGCATACAAAGACAAAGCCTCAAGTAAAACAAGTGCAGTATCGACACAATTATCACAACAGTTCGATGATGAACATGTCAAAAGAAAAAGGTGAACAAATTGAAGCCGAGTTCAAAATCATGAAACAACGGTTTCAAGTCAACACTAAAAACAATTGACAAGGTCGTAAATCAAGTTGAAGCCGAGGTCAACATAAAATTCACGAAATCAAATTACCAGAAATCAAAATCGTGAGCGTCAATTAATCAACCATAAAAATAACAAGCTTGAACAAATCAGAAATCATACGAATTTGTATTAGAAGTGAGTGAAATAAATCACTCACCTTATTGCCAAATCGAAGCATAGACCATCGAAATCGAACACGAACGATTTGAAGTTGTTAACTGATTGCCGAAGCCCCAATTTTTGGACGAAGAGGAACGAGGACGAAGCCACCATTAACTTTCTCGCTCTCGTTTGTTTTAGGGCTAGTGAATGGGAAAAATGAAAAAAAAAGGGGGAAACGGGTTAAAGAACGAAAAGAGGGGGACGGGTCGAACGGCATTCAAAATAAATGGCCGATATTCACAATTTCAAAGCTCGCAACACTTAACCAATTTTATTTTATTTTATTTTTAAGAATTTCAACCCGGTATAAAAACTCCATCATCAATTTGCTAGCGACAATAATTATTTAATGACGATAATAAATTTTCACAAAAGCTCGGGTTGTTACAGACTCCCCTCCTTAAAGAAATTGCGTCCTCGCAATCATAAGGAACAAACGGACAAAAGGTAACAACCATAAGAGCACATCATCACAAGATGAAGAAATTTGAAATAGGAAGTTCACCACAAAGAGCATGAAAGAGTAAGCTTGAACGTGTTTGCTCGATGAATTCTCTGGATTCCAAAGTGAAATCCATAGGATTTGCGAACCACTGAGCTTTCACGAGAAAAACATCTTTATTTCGAGGGTGCTGAACCTCCGAAGCAATGATGTGAATAGAAGGTTGCTCAAGAATAAGGATCGGAAATCCCTAAGGCATTTCCGTAATTGGAAGACGTAGGAAACGTCATGAATAGCAGAAGATAATCAGAATACAGAAATCACAAAACAACAATATCTAATTATCGATACGATAATTAGAAAACAGCAAAATCAGCAAATCTAATTATCAACAAAGATAATTAGAAAACACAAATCACAAATATCTACTATCAAAACGATAATCAGGAATTACCACAACGGTAATCAAATTTCAAATCAGCCAATATTCAATTATCAAAACGATAATCAAATCTTAAATCACAAATATTTAATTATCACAAACGATAATTAAATCTCAAATATCTAATTATCACAATCGATAATCAAAAACAACAAATATCTGATTATCAAAAACGATAATCAGAAATCACAAATCAACGATTATTTAATTATCACAATTGATAATCAAATCTCAAATCACAAATGTTTAATTATCACAAACGATAATCAAACCACAAATATCTAATTATCACAAACGATAATTAGAAATAATAAATATCTGATTATCAAAAACGATAATCAGAAATCACAAATTTTTCAATTAACAAGTCCGGAATTAACCAAAATAGCAAACGCACATGACCCATAACCACGAGTTTTACTAAATCGTTTAATTCAATCCATCGTTTCCTTGAAAGTGCAAAATTGTGTATTTAAAAATAACATTTCACATTCTCAAACGGACAAGTCCGGAATTAAGCGAATCAGTAAAAGAAAGGGGTCATAGTCCTCGATTTTTCTGAAACGTTTAAATCGCTTCTGCATTCTTTTGAAAGCGTAAACTGTAAAACTTTGAAAACAATTTTAATTTTTATTTTGAAACAATTTTGAAGAATAACAAATTTTTAAAACACGTGATTAAAATAGCAACGTCAGTAGCAACTTCGACAAGGAAATTTCACTTCTCGAAATACCGTAAAAACGGACAATAAAATCAGCATTGCGGGATAACCGCTTGAAAATTCATTTTAAAATTGACGGTTACTGAAGTGAATACGTTAAAATTTCATCGAAATAATTGGCATCAAAATATAATACCAATGAATTTTCATTCATCAAAAATGTCACAAGAATCTTCTCAAAGATAGAAAAGGGTATCATACCCTAAACTTGTATTCATAACAAGCCAATAACACACGAATTCACCAATGCACAAAAATTGATAAAACTTATCAATAGAAATCACGAAAATTGGTGAAGCACAAATTCTAGAAATCATCACAAGAAATCCAGAAAACAAAAATTCTAGAAATCTACACAAGAAATCCAGATATCACAAAATGAGAGTACGGAAACTCAAATGGGAGTACGGAAACTCGAATGGGAGTACGGAAACTCGAATGGGAGTACGGAAACTCAAATGGGAGTACGGAAACTCGAACGGGAGTATGAAAACTCACCTACACGTGAGCATGAAAAATCACCAACACGTGTAACGCAAAGCGAGAACGGGAGCATGGAAACTCACCTACACGTGAGCATGAAAACTCATCAACACGTGTAATGCAACGCGAGAACGGGAGCATGAAAACTCACCTACACGTGAGCATGAAAACTCACCAACACGTGCAACGCAAATCGAGACGCTATCTCATGGTGGCTAACCGAAAAGCAAAAAGGTATGTGTGAATGGAATCACACAAGTGGTGTCCAGCCTAACCAGAAAGCAAAAAGATGTGTGTGAATGGAATCACACAAATTGTGTCTAGGCTAACCAAAAAGCATAAAGGTATGTGTGAATGGAATCACACAAGTGGTGTCTAGCCTAACCAGAAAGCAAAAGGATATGTGTGAATGGAATCACACAAATGGTGTCTAGGCTAACCAAAAAGCAAAAAGGTATGTGTGAGCGAAATCACACAAGTGGTGTCTAGCCTAACCTTGCAATGAAAGAGACATCACACAATTGCTAGTCTAATTCATAAAGTGATCGTCAAGATCAACGAGAAGTGTCAATTACACTAAGCTAGTAATTATAAAAGTTTAGCTTCATGTCCCATAACCACTTGCTTAACTTAAATATTTACGAACAAACTGTAAACCTTCACTAGAAAATTGTCACAAGAGATTCAATCGAATAAGTCCAAGAATTAACCGGCGAAGTAAACGCAAGCGTTATATACCACTCGTTTTACTAAGTCGTTTAATTAGATTTCTCATACGAGTGAGTTAAAGGTTTGTATATACTAATAGATTGAAAAACGGTTTAGGAAAAGAGCTTTGTAGTAAAATAGTTTTGAAATCGTTTGGAGAAAAGGGTTTTGATATTTACTACTAGTTTAGAAAACCTTTATATTTTTAAAGTGACAAATCACAAAAATGATTGTAGGAACAATCAATCACAAGAAATCACATACAAAGATGTGAATAGAATCCAAAGAAATCGATACCGTATCCATCAAAAGGTATGTTCACGAAAATCCCGAAGAAAATGTTATCAAAGTTGCTAATAAATGATAGCAACAAATCGGGGAATTAACAAGAATCGATTAAATTTGGAAACCAAATCAGTTCACTAAAATTCACATTCGAAGACGTGAATAAAATCCAAAGAATTCGATTCCCAATCCATCAAAGTAGAAATTCTTAAAAATTCCAGAAATAGAAGTTATCAAAGTCGACAAAGATGACAACAACTAATCGGAAAAGAAGAATCGATTAACAAATGCAATAACGAAGCAAAACGAGCATAAATGCATAAATGACTTCAACAAAAATGAAAATCAAGTCAATGCCGAAGTCAACAAGTAATGGCCAAGTTCAAACAAAATCAACGTCGGCTAAATCAATTCAAAGTCGAAAACACAAGAACAAAATCCGCACCATCAAAGAATTCAACTTAAGTTCGCAAAGCAAACGGAGGCCGAAGCCAAAATACTTTCACGAAATCAAAATCAAAGGCGCATGAATAAGCGTTAGGAATTCATACCTAACAATCAAAGATAATCATATGCAAAGATGAGAGATAAAATATCGACAAATAGTTGTAACATATGTTACATCCAAGTTATGTTTTATATTTGTTCTAAACCCCAGGCTCTGATACCAAGCTGTGACGCCCCACCTCTATACCCATGCTAGCCAAGAACACTACGGTGTAGTGTTATTAACTAGCACGGAGAATAAGGCTGTTGAGGAGCGGCCATCAATAGTTAGGCCTTATACTAGTATTGGTTATCTCGGTAGGAGTGGGGTATATATATATATATATATATATATATATATATATATATATATATTCTTTCATTTTTCATCTCTGATTTATTTTCTCCCATCGACATACCCCAATTCCAGTATAAAACGAACTACGATGGTTCGTAATAGTTTAGAACAGTAAATATAAAATATTACACAGATAATATAATGCGGAACACAAATAAAACAGAAAGTCTCATATATACAATAACTGATGTCAGTTACAATACATTTGATACAATACATATGACACGGCACATATGATACAACTACCACAGTCGACTCAGGAAGTTACATATACAAGTACATTAACGTATATAATATACATGAATACATATCTTCCTATACAATTATACAGACTACTACAAATGACGACTACTACTCCAAAAGATATGAAAGAACTTCATAGCTCTAGCAGCAACCCAAAGTAGAATCTACAACCTGTAAATACTCGGTTTGACCCGAGTATTTAATTCAAAAGAAAATAATACTCGGGTCAGTCTAATTCAAACTCAGTTATTAGTGCACAGAAGCAATAATAATTAACTAATGAATAGACGACAGTCACAATAAATCTCGTCTATCCGATCCTTAAATAAAGAAATCGGATAACGATAAATATAACACATAACAGTGTTAAACAACAAATCAGCAAATTTAAACCAAATCAGAATGCAATTCAGAATATTGAATTGAATAAAAAAAAACAGTTCAAACCATTAAAATATCAATTAAAATATTAATTTGAGTAGGGCTGCAGTACACGCACGCGTGCACTGCCTCGCCACTACAGCATATAGAATATGCAAAAGATCAATAAATCAAAGCAAGATAGAATAACATAAAAGCCATGTCGTGTGGCTGCAGTTCACGCTTGCGTGCACTGCCTTGCCACTACAGTAATATTGTACCCAAAAACTCAATTCCGTGTGGCTGCAGTTCACGCTTGCGTGCACTGCCTTGCCACATCAGTCACGATGTACACAACCGGGCACAAGGTCAAACCCAAAATAAAACGACGGGTTCAACTCAGGTGAAATATATTTAAAATCACGACACGAGCACAAGGTCAAACCCAAGTTACGGGATTCAACTCAAGTATATTTCGAAAATCAAGCAAAATGCAAAGGTCAAGTCACGACAACCATCACAAGAATACAAGTCAGGATACTTCAAGCTCCAGGTGGTCAGTAATGACCAAGGAAAAATGAAACAGAGTGCAACCTGGAGGATATGAACCAGCCTAAGCACATGAATGCACAGGGATGCAACAGGGGATTTACACAGGACCATGGAATGCAAGCAATGCTACAGGTTATAAAATGACCAATGTGCAAACATAAATTGCCAAACTAAATACAACTTCGTTTTCTAAACTTTAGGTAGAAAGTATGCACAAACAAATATGCTCAAGTGTCTGCATATAAAATATGCGAACAAAAGTTGTAATGAAACAAAAAAATGCCCAAGTATCTGCATATTAAATATGCAAAACAGAAGTTGCAGTGCAACTAAAAAAAATGCTCAAGTATACAAATAAATGAGACTGGACAGTACAGAGAGGTGGGCAACATCATTGACCAAATGCAGAGGTCAAGTCACTGTTGTTAGGACTCAACACAAGTGCAATGGAACAGTTTCAACTATATGAAACTGGAAATGCAAACAACAAATAAAGACAGAGGTCAAGCAACAAGGCAGATCACAAAGAAATGCCACCAAGTAAACAACCTCAGGCAAATGTTTTAAATTTAAGACAAGACAATGGTGTAACACAATGGTGTATACAGATGCAATAGTGACAGTAAAAGAAGTGCAGTCCAGAGCTGCATAGGGTCGAAGAACAAAAGCAGTTTAAGCATGTACATATGTATGTATATATGTATACATAGACATAGGCATCAAATTCAGTGATGGCATCAAAATGCACAAGAACAAAACAGCAACCTCAAAGGTTACATTAAGTCAAAGCAAACACAACAAGCACCATAGAAGCATTATGACACAGTTACAATATGAAATGCATCAGATAACAAATGATGGTAGCAGTTTTAAATCACGAAGCATGCAGCATTCGACAGTGCACACAAATGCACAAAGAATCAAAAATACAACAGAGATCAGGGATGCAGACTCAAGTACATCAAACCGAGAACTCGAAGACATTATCAAGTCAATGTCGAAGTTCAACTAAAACAAGTTCGAACAAATCCAGTGCCAAAGCCACAGTTAAAATGCAGCAAGCACAAATAAAGGCAAGGCAAAAATTGAACAGCAAGAACAAGTCAAAACAGAGTTCGACAATGTCAATGTCCAACTTAAAATATTTTCACAAATCAAGTTTTCAACCCATATATGCATACACACAAACATATGTATATATGCACAATGTCAAATGCAAAACTCGACAGTGAACTAGTCGAGCACCAAGGCAGTGAACACGACAATCAAACCCAGTTTACAGTTTAAACAATTATGCATGTATCAGAGAGTATATGCAGAGCATACAAAGACAAATCCTCAAGTAAAAAAAGTGCAGTATCGACACAATTATCACAACAGTTCGATGATGAACATGTCAAAAGAAAAAGGTGAACAAATTGAAGCCGAGTTCAAAATCATGAAACAACGGTTTCAAGTCAACACTAAAAACAATTGACAAGGTCGTAAATCAAGTTGAAGCCGAGGTCAACATAAAATTCACGAAATCAAATTACCAGAAATCAAAATCGTGAGCGTCAATTAATCAACCATAAAAATAACAAGCTTGAACAAATCAGAAATCATACGAATTTGTATTAGAAGTGAGTGAAATAAATCACTCACCTTGTTGCCAAATCGAAGCAGAGACCATCGAAATCGAACACGAACGATTTGAAGTTGTTAACTGATTGCCGAAGCCCCAATTTTTGGACGAAGAGGAAGGAGGACGAAGCCGCCATTAACTTTCTCGCTCTCGTTTGTTTTAGGGCTAGTGAATGGGAAAAATGAAAAAAAAAAAGGGAAATGGGTTAAAGAACGAAAAGAGGGGGACGGGTCGAACGACATTCAAAAATAAATGGCCGATATTCACAATTTCAAAGCTCACAACACTTAACCAATTTTATTTTATTTTATTTTTAAGAATTTCAACCCGGTATAAAAACTCCATCATCAATTTGCTAGCGACAATAATTATTTAATGACGATAATAAATTTTCACAAAATCTCGGGTTGTTACAATGATGTTCCTACCGTTTCCAGAGTCCAGAAACAAGTCTATTATCCTAAATAAAATTTAATACTTTAATTAGGATATACTACATGTTTTATTTGAAAATTTGCATCTAAACATAGATTAGATCTGGAGTTCATGAATTTTGAATTATATTTTTAGTCTGGAATCTAGATCAGGAAAATAAATCATCAATGGCAAACAGGCATTCAACTCATCATATATGCAGACATTTTCTTCTTACTCATCAAGAAACAATTCAAGCAACTATATAAATTTAAATTAGTTTTTAAAATAAATTGTTACTCACCTTTTTTAATGATGCAGACCACTGATCATTTGAATTTTGCAGAAATATGATATGCAGAGTCCCTGTTTCTCCATTATGCAGAAGACATAAAAATGCAAGCTTGACCCAAATGCTAGCATGCAGATGTTCATTCAACCCAGATTGAAACAGAAATGCAAAGGTCTTCATTCACTCCAGGTTTGAAACAGAGTGCAGAGGAAAAGAACAGGCTTCACTTTGCTTTTGAAATGAAGTGTAGATTTTTGGATTTGAGGGGTTGCGGATTTTTGAGGAATGTTGTAAATTTTGAAGATAAGTTCATGATTTTGAAGAAGTGAAATTTGTACAGGGTTTTGAATATGCAGATTTTTGGATTTGCAGGTGTTTGGATTGTGGATATGAAAAACAAATTTTGGTCTTCATTTGATTAAGGAAATGAAAATGAAATGAAGATGTAAACTTAACTAAATGTATTTTCAGATTTTATTAAAAGAAAAGAAAATTTAAAACTAAATTTTTAACACTTGTCAAAAGTTAGACACTTGTCTATATGAATGCATATGAATTTAACACTTGTTTTCTCCTTTAAAGGTAATTAGTATTTATTTACAAATGTAAAGTGTGTATTAACTTAAATTAACTTGTTAGTTTATTTTAAAACATGTTTATAAATTTACAAAAGAAATAAAAACAAACAATGTTTTACAAATTAACTTATACATATTAAAGATTAAATCAATTAAAATTTATACTTCGGAATTTAAACTCAAACTAAACTCAAAATCAAATATTTTTCAAATCAAGTTATACATATAAATTCAATTTGAAATAACAATTACAAATCCTATTCAACTTATTTATAAAGTCAATACAATATTAATATTGTTTTACAAAAGTCATTTTACAAGAAATTATATTTTTATAAGTAAATATCTATTTTATTAAGTCATAAAACCATTTTATTTGTTTATTCTAAATTTAAAACTCAAGCTAATTTAATTTAAACATTCAATATTTTTCTTATTAAATTTTAAAATCATAAATTTATTTATGAAATAGTTTTTAAAACTCAATACTAATTAAAATCAAAATTTTCCCAAATTAAAATGTCTATATTAGAATTTTAAAACATTGTTCATTTATTAAGTTTAAACCAAATCATTTATTTAACTTTGAAAAATCTAAATATTAAATAAAACAAATTTTCCACTTTACTATAAATAATAAAACTAGAAAATATGCTTTACTTGTTAAAATTAAAACAATACCAATCTATCTAAAAATATAAACCAATATTTATTTATAAATAGAAATCAATTTATTATTTTTAAAAGATAAAATAACCAATTTAAATATTTATTGAAGAAGATTATTAAATTTATCTGAATAATTATTAACAGAATATCAATATCAATTTAATTTTAACTACAGATTATTAAATTGATATTGTTAAAAATTCCGGGATATTACACATAAGGTCAACGAAATAAGCCGGAGCATTCATTAAACCAAATGGCATAACAAGCCATTCATAAGATCCATAACGAGTACGGAACGACGTCAAAGGAATACTTCTTCTCAATACGAAGCTAATGAAAATTGGTTGCGAAGTCTAACTGTGAAAAGACTCTAGCACCACTAAATTGATCGAACAGATCATCAATCCGAGGTAAAGGATATTTATTCTTAATGGTAAGATTATTAACCTTGTGGTAGTCAACGCAAAGCCTAAGTGTACCATCGGATTTCTTCACAAAAATAGCTGAAGCTCCCCATGGAGAGGAACTGGAGCGAATAAACTGCTTTGCTTCCAATTTGGATAATTGTTTACGCATCTCCTCATTTTCTTTATTAGACATACTATAAGGAGGATGAGTGATAGGTAGCGCTCTAGGGATTAGATTAATTCGGAACTCAATTGCTCGCTTAGGTGCTAATCCTAAAACGGGCTCAAACACATCGGAAAATTCACGAACAACGTGAATGAGAGAAATGACATCTTCCTGATCATCATTATTGTCATCATGAGGGTTTAGAGAATACATGGATGCTGCCAATTTAGAATCCGAATCTTTAAGAACAATAGAAATCTGCTTAACAGATTGAGGATGTCGAAGATGAATAGTCTGCCCAGGACATAGGATATAGGCTTCATAACGGTTAAGCCAATCCATTCTCAAAATCATTCCAAAGCCTAAGTAACGCATAACATGCAAATCGGCTTGAAAAGCATAATCTCATAAAATAATCTCGACATCTTTACAAAGTAAACTGAGAATTGCGGATCCACCAACTGGATTCGCAATTCCCAAAGAAGTCATCAAAGCCATAACACTCAAAGAAAAAGTATCAACAATTTCTTTTGATATAAAAGAATGGGATGCACCCGTATCAAAAAGAACTCGAATAGGATGATCATGAAACATAATAATGCCATCAAGGATAGAATGAGAAATACCTTGACCACAAGAAGTGTTACTAGGGGCTTGCACAACATTTAGCTTTCCCTTGCTCTTGCTTTAAAGTTTGGGGCAAGAAGACAAAAGATGACCCGAACTTTTGCAATAATGACAAAAGAGAGGTTTCAGACATCTATTAGCAAAATGGTCCTTAGAATCATAATTGTAGCATTGCCCATGACTAGGCGTAGAAGTCTTTGCTACCGGAGTTGTCTGCTTCCCTCTCTTATTAGGATAAGGGCCTTTGAACTTAATAGGCCTCTTCTTGTTGTTGTTGAAGTTCGGTTTGGCACTCCCAACTTCAACATCACTCTATTTATCTGCCTCTTCAAGTCGAAGAGCGATATCAACAAGTTAATCAAAAGAAATTTCCAGTTTCAGAAGTAAAGGCTTTTTGAGATTCTTATTCAAGCCATAGACGAACCTCTGATTTTTCTTCAATGGGGTATTAATGTACTCGACCCCATATTTAGATAGGGATTCAAAAGATGCGATGTAATCCATCACGGAAGATTCACCTTAAACAAGGTCAATAAAGCGCCGAGCTAAAGTTACTTTCTCAGCTTCCGGCACAAATTTTAATTCGAATCATTCCCGGAACTGCTCCCACGTAAGATCCTCTTCAATAATTTCAAAAATGAGAAGCTTATACCAATCCAATGCTCTTTCTTGGAGCATGCTAGAAGCCACTTGGACTCGATACGGATCAATGAGATTCATGCCAGAAAAGATGTGATCGCATGTTCTAAGCCAAGCCTGGACTTCGATAACGCCCTCGGAACCCTTGAACGGCTTTCTACCTAAATTTGTATAATCACTGCACAGGCGTGCAAATCCAGATTTTGGGTGAGTAGGTCTAGAATGGGTCTGATAGCCTGAGCATTCTTTACAAGATCTAGAAGCTGTTGGGCAGACATAAATACTCCATCCTGAGGAGTAGCACTAGATTGACCGGCGCTGGGACGGCCTGGTCTAACCATTTCTCTTCTTTAATAAAAAAGAAGAAAGAAGAAGAAAAAAGTTATTCACAAAATGAATGTCAAACAATCATGATTGATGAAACAAGACATCATAGAAGAAAATAGGATAGAACGGGTCCTATGACTCGGATAAAATCCTAAAGCACGACTCCTAAGAAAGACTTAGGACAATGATCCTTGCTAGATTATTCTACATTGTTTCGAAGTTTGGCTCCGATACCAAGCTGTGACGCCCCACCTATATACTCACGCTAGCCAAGGACACTACGGAGTAATGTCGTCAACAAGCACAAAGAATAAGGTTGTTGAGAAACAACCATCCGTGTAATTGCTTTGTGCGAGTATCGATATGTCAGATAGTATAACATGCATTTCATTTCAAGAGGAAATCCGACATACCGATACAAACTCAAAGCTACTACATAGTGGCTATATGACCTTCAGAAACAAATATAGAAATAAGCATAACACAAATCAGTCACAAATATCAATATCACAAAGGCGAAAACAGATATGAATATAACACATAGAAGTGTATATCAGAGTAGTTGTCAAATAAGATCCACAATATCACAAAAGAATAGGTACAAGTGCTAGGCAAAAGAATAAGTATACATTAAGGAGTCTCTATCTCGAATGTATAACAACAAAAATTACTAAACTAGAGTAGTTAGTCAAAAGTCAGATAATGTTCCCATAAGAGGAGTCAAGCAGAAGCACCTATAACATCTCGGTCTGACCCGAGTATTATTTAATAAGAAAATAATAAACGGATCAGTCTAGCTATAAATATCAGATAAAATGAGATAGAATAAGAGATATGACAAAAATGTATGATAACAATAATGCCATACTATGAAAAGTATACATTAGACAACACAAAAATCATACAATATCTCAAGAATCTCAAAGCACTAAAAAGAACGCCATATTCTTTATTTTATTCACCAAACCACAAATATTGACAAATATATCAATGCCAATCACAAAATTGGTAAATCACAAATTGTAGAAATCATCAACTAGAAATCCAGAAATCGCAAAAGGGGGAGGCTATCACAAAACGGAAGCATGAAGGCTCACCAACACGTGTATCATAAACGGGACGCTATCCCATGGTCGCTAACCATAGAGCCGGTGCAACGACGTAGTACAATATCGGTATGACCGAGGAACCAGAAACTCAAATAATTCGGAACAACGACGTAGTACAATGGTACGCTCGATGAACCTGATAAGCTGGAAAACGACGTAATACAACGGTAAGTCCGATGAATCGAACTCCATAAAAGAGCATAGGTCGCCAGCCCACAAAAGGAGTCGAACTCCAAAGAACCAATAGGTCGTTAGCCTATAAAAGAAATGGGACGAAACTCAATAAAACGAGGTATAGTCCCTCACGTGGATAGAGAGACATAGCATATCGCTAGTCTAAATCACAAAATGATCATCATTGATCAATAAAAAGTGTGAATTACACTAAGCTAGTAATTAAATGAGTTTAGCTTCATGTCGCATAACCACTGGCTTAGCTTAAATATTTACGAACAAATTGTAGATCTCCACTCGAAAATTCTCACAAGAATTTCAATCGAGCAAGTCCAAAAATTAACCGACGAAGTAAACGCAAACATTTCATAACACTTGTTTTACTAAGCCGTTTAATTAGATTTCTCAAACGAATGAGGAAAAGGTTTGTATATACTAATAGATTGGAAAACGGTTTTATAAAGAGCTTTGCATTAAAAGTAGAGTTGAAATCATTTTAGTGAAAGAGTTTTGATATTTACTACTAGTATAGAAACCTTTGTATTCAAAGTGACAAGTCACAAAATGATTGTAGAAACAATCAATCACCACAAATTCACATCCAAAGACGTGAATCAAATCCAAAGAAATCGATACCAAATCCATCAAAATGGATATTCCCCAAAATTCCGAAGTAAAAGTCGTCAAAGTCGATAATAAATGATAACAGCAAAACGAATAATCATGAATCGAGAAAAATTGGAATCTCAAGCAAAATAGACACATTGGACTGAAGCAAGCAGGTCAGTCGACTGGACCAGTTGGTCAGTCGACTGACACAGAACCTGTAAACTTTCGGGTTGCCAGGTCAGTCGACTGGACCATTAAGACAGTCGACTGATACGGGGACAGAGAATTTTCTGCCCTCTAATTCAGTCGATCCCCTGGTTCAGTCGACTGAACCTACTTCATCAGCAGTTTCAGCCTAGCCCCTTGTGGGGGAAAAACCCATAACACGGAACGGAAGTGAACAAGCAAGCGACGACGACTAGGGATTTACGCCTAGCGACAACCCAGCCTTGTATGGCTCTCCGAACACCTCACTAACGTGTGTTTGAACATCAAAGGTTGGATTTTTAAAGATTTGACCTCAAAACACCAAAAATTGGAATATTCACCACAAATCCAAAGCAAATGAACATAAATAAGTGTTAGGAATTCATACCTAACATCAATGATAGCTATAGAAATAGATGTGAGTTCAAAAACTCACCTTTTACACAAAAACAAGGAAGGAGAAGCTTGAAAACAAGGGAAGATCAACCACTCTTCAATCTCAACTCTAAAAGCTCCAATTTAAGATCATAAGCAAAAAAATTCCAAATCAGGTTATAGGAAATTTTTTTGAAATTGGAGAGAGTTTGAGATGGAGAAGAAGGAGATGCTTACCTAAGCTTCTCTTTGATTTTGGAGCTAAAACTTGGATTTGCAAATGAAGCTGGGGCTTAGAAATTCCTAATCTCTTTTTTCTTTTCCCATTTTTGCTTAAAGCTTGAAGTGTTAGGAAATGAAAATGAATGAAGAGGAGAGGGGGTGGAGCTAGGGTCTTATGTTAGGTTATTGGGCCGAAACCCAAAGCCAAAGCCCTAAGTGAAAATGTCAAAATTCAAGCTAATTCCAACATATCGATGTTTATACTAAAAAAGGTCGCAAAAGCCATTTTGAACTCAATGGAAGTGGTCTCGAGTCCTAATTCGGCTGAATGCAAAAAGTAGCTTTTCGGACTTAAATCCGACCAACGATGCTATATTTAAATATACAATCGTAAAATATGCGGGTTGTTACAATTTCATTACACCAAATGTTATAGAATCTTATTTGACACCGTCCTCAAAATCTCTCATTGGTACTTATGATTTGAAAGGGATTAAAGAACGTTTAATAGCGCTAACACTCATTCTAATAACTAACCTAGGCTATTGCATTGTTTAGTTACAACTAGATTGTAAATCCTAGCTACAAATTGGCCAAAAATGTATTCTTTAGTGTTTTTATTAAAAGGGAAAAAAGTTACATTCACAACTTAAAGATAAAAGTAAAATACATTGGTGGAAGATATCATATGGCCTTAATAATTGTTATAATTAATTATGTTAATGAAGATAACTTGTTAAACTCTTCTAACCTACTGAATAATTGAATTTAACTACAAAACTTTCTACAATGTTGTTACCTCCATACACACGCACAGTGTGAGTGTGTGTGTAAGCCCTTTTATATACATTTATGTGTGTGGGACTTGCGTCTTTTGTTGAGCTTTTTCAGGACTAATAGGTTGTTATGGCTTGGACAGTCTATGCTATGGTGATTCTATGAGTGGAATGTGGATGCGAAGTCAATGCCGTAGATTTCTCCTACTATGTTGGACTGGCTCTCTCAAAGTTTGTTCGACTAATGTTAGTGTCGGCTATTCTAGGATATCTCATATTCTGAATCTTGTGTTTTTATTTCCTTTTTTTATTCTTTATGCGAGGGTTTTCTATTTTTCCTTCTATAGTGGCGTTTTTTGTTACTTGCTAGGCTTGTGGGCAGTACCCCATTAAGTGTGAAATAAAATCACATTACTGCTCTTCTTCGTAAATGGATCACTCATTTTACTTAAAAAAGACAAAATGTTAAGGGCTGCATATAGTTAAGGGAAGTCAAAAGTCGAAATGTTATATTTTATCTCTCATCTGCATACAGTTGTCGTCCTCAGTAAAGAGGGATTGTTAATACTTTAAGTATTAATTTTGACGACGACAATCATATAAATGTTGCTGCTAATTTTTTCTCCAAGTTGTGTAGAATTTTTCGATAAATTATGGAGATATCAGAGATATACAAGGTACTCGATGAATGAAATGAAGCAAATGATATTATGATTTTTGAAAATCAAGAAAATGGTGTGTGTGTGTGAAGAATGGAATCAAGCAAACAAAAGATATGCTTGACTCAAGGCAAACCAAACACAAGCGATTCAAGACAAAAATAAAAGAAGTGTTATGTAGACGTATATAGTCTTAGAATTTCCATTAAAGACCTCGTAACAATATCTTTTTAAATTATTCTTTCATCTGACTCAAATTCACCTTTAAACATCTTCATATAACCATACATTTTAAGTTTTGAAGCATGGAAGTCCCTATTTGAATTTTAAAAAAATAAATCAAAAATTGCACTGGATATGTCAACATACCATGTTGCTTTATATCAATATAGATGGTCATTTGATTTTTTTAAATCCATGAATTTTGATATCAACTCTTCAACAACAGACATATTCTTTCATCTTATATTTAAGAAGGCATGAAAAATTAAATTATATCGTCAGTTTCCAAATTTTTTTTTACTCTTACATTCTTATATTTTTGAGAGACTTTGTACTTTAACTCTTGATTGTTCTTGAATTCTCAATCATAATCTTCAAAGATTTGCAAACCATAAAAAGTTAGAGACTTAGTACTTGAATTCTCAATCGTTCTCTGTTTGGTCTTATCATATTTTCCACTGATTTCAAAGATATACTGCCGTTGAAGGTCTATAGGATCATTGTATTAAAACTGCATAATTATGTATTGAAGATATATCGACTTGTCTCTACTTTACTTTGTAAAGAAAATGTGTTTTTATCATCTGTGAAAAGGCAAGAGGAAAGGTATATCTTAGCACCCATGGCATTGAAAGATTGTAAATGTGCTCTTATCATCGATGAAAAGTAAGAAGTAATAGTGAAATTTTGTATGTAGAATACAGAATTGGACATAAATCCTTGTAAAATTACCGGTGTTTTTTGCTCTTTAGTTTTATTTTACTCTGCATTTATTATTTATTATTTGCATATGCTTCTTATTCTATTTCTGTTTCATGTAGATAACTTTTAGAATTGCTAGTTAATTTCAAATGGTTGACATGCACTGTTCACACACCCTTTTTATTTGTGGTCTTAATATCTATTCTGCATAAATCTGTGTGGGTGTTTCATAACTCGCACAGAAGCTCAAATTCAGTCCAACCCAACTCCTGCCAAGGGTATCGACAAAGCAGCTCTAACGCCCATTCGTCTATTTGAGCACGTGCATGTGTAAGCCTTCTAGACCCTTTGGATGTTATTTTTCTCTTTGGTTTATCAATATCATATAAGAATCACAAGTTGTTATATATATACATTCTTGTTTTGATTCTCTCTATACCCCAATACTTGAAATACAAATATCATCTTGATTAGCCACAAGATAGTTAACTAATACCATTGTAATTGAAGCATGGATCCAACTCAAAAGTGGACTTAAAATTTATGCTACTCCAGCAATATACAAATTAACCCCAGACAGATCAAATATGGTTGGTTGTGAAATTACCTAACATCTCAACCCCAAAAAAGGAGCTCGGCCGGTGAGGTAAGTTGAAAAACAGAAAACCATTTGTCGTTTTGTTCAGTACAAAATGAGAGCTCGGGATTTGCATTTTGTAAAGCTTATACAAAATAAAACAACAAATTATTTATCGTTTCAATAAAAGCTAGAAGATAGCTCCCTTTTAAACTATTTCTGTGTACACTAATATATTTTTAGGACAATATGAACGAGGACCCTTGACGCAACGGTTAGATCACCTGTATGGTCATCTGAACGTCCAGATTCGAGTTCGAAAACAGCATCCTCGCAATGCGAGAGAAATGATGCGTACATTATCGATCTCTGCAAAACCTGCCACCATGCACTGGATTCCACCTTTATGATAATCAAAACAGTACAAAGATTGATGCATTTATTTTGTTAAGATGGGCACCATTTTTACTTTTCATTGACAACCAATTTCTAGTGAACATCAGCTAGCTGAACCAAGCTTCAAGGTGTTAATGCCTTTCATATTTATGGCAAAGTATGTACTAACATGACAAGTTTTGTATACAGTACTTTTAAGTTTGGGTTTGTCTGAAATTTTAATCTGAAAATACAGATCTACAAATATGGACCACTTTTGGTCATGTAAGCACAATGATGTTAAAAATTACTGACAACATTTCGAAATGTCGCCAAAAAAATTTTTGTTTTTGTTTTCCAGAATCAGATGCTATTTGAATAGTCGTACATCTTAAATAGATAAACAGTACAACCTTTTGAAAAATATGTGTATTTTCTAAAATGCCACCGATGCTTTTCGAAATGTAAGGCGTAATTTTGCAGCATTGAGTTGAGATGACCAAATGTGACTTATATTTGTAAATAGTTTTAAAAGCGGCATATTTGCATGATTAAGTTTTAAATCAGAGCTATTTTTTTTAAAAGGAAAAAAAAAACTACCTTTTATATCGTGGCGAATTGTTTTGGTAGCAAGTTATAAGGTTACAGCCTACATATACGGTTATGATGCAATTCATTATTACAAAGTGCAGCTGGTGCACAACAGTTCTTCATACAAACAATACAATGTAAACCACGAAAAATAATAAGTGACGTACAAAGAGAGAGATTCTCTTGCTCAACACAATGTGAAGATACAAATAATTTATGATAGAAGAGGTAGCTCTTGCACTAAACCTCACTATAAATAACCTAGTAATACAACTGAAAGGCTGTTTATTACCAAATTCAAATATAAGCAGCTAAAATCATACAGTACCGTAGAGATCAGAAAAATTTTCCATAGTCTTGAGTAGGTTGGTCCCAAACCTCCATAAAATCTGCAAACAAATTTATTATTATCTTTGTTATGATAAAAAGAAGAAAAACATGAATAGAACTGGAGTGTTCCATCCAAATACTATCATCTTCCAGAGTATCTGTATGCTTTTGTTTACTTGTAACACATAGTTTATCCCAACGACTACACAAAAATAGATGAAATACGCACAAGTTATGATGCACATAAGTTGCAAAACACTGGATAAGGTTAAAATGGAAGGCCTTATAACGAGGTGAATACATACAACCTAATGGTGGAATGAATGACTTCTATATATTGAACAGATCCAACCAAGAAAGATGGTAACATACTATGGAGTTGCAGTCTAAGAAAATTGGTGATCTACACAAGCGCTTATTGCACAGGGAAATATAACATGATATGAAGGGAAGTAAGTTAACCTTTGAAGCCGGCATACTCTATATATGTATATGTGTGTGTGTATAAGTTTAATAAAGTGGATAGAAAGATGCACTACCTATAGGCATCCCTCCGAGTCCATATATGGAATCATCGTCATTTGGAACACCCTGGAAAAAGGAGAGAGTTGTAGGCATAAGTTTGTTGTATGACTCAACATTTACAGTACATTGAGAACTTGTAATGTTGAACTGTTAACAAAATCATGATTCATGTTGATTTATGCTTTATACCTCGATTCTGGATTCAAGGTTGGTAAGATGATTAGGAACCGATGGCTCAAGAAAATCTGAAAATTCAAGTGAATAGCCATCTTGAATGCTAGTGAGATCAGCGTGTTCAGGCTGGTTCAGAAAACTGTCCAGATTTGGATATACTGGTTCTTCCCTTGCTGGCTCCTCATCCCTACAATAACGAACATTTCAGGCCACAAAGTAATAGCAAATTTTTTTTTTGTTTATATATAGAAAAAAGTTAATACGCAATCTATCTGACATGGGGGCCTGGGACAAACACATTGAACACTAGCCCTTTGAAACAAATTTCTCAAGAGACAGGGTCCAAGATTCAAACTCATGATCAATGGAAACATAACGATATCATACAGAAATATTTTATGCTAGGAAATAAACATACTTTGGTTTTGGAGGGCTGGAACTACTAGCATCCATTGCAACGTCATCTTCCAAGCTAATAACTTGAACTACTTTGTCCTCATCACATGAAACCTTGTCAAATTCATCGCCTCCTTTACTACTGTGACTAGCATCCATTGCAACGTCATCTTCTAAACTAATAACTTGAACTACTTTGTCTTCGTCACATGGATTCTTGTCGAATTCATCGCCTCGTCTACTGCTGTTATCACTTACAGGAAGCTCGATTTTTGTAGAAACTTCTTTGCCATTATCAAATTCTGTAGGTTCAGTATCAATAGGAAGTTCGGTAACTTGCTCGGTATCAATAGCAAGTTCAGTAACTTCAGGAGCATCTATAAAATTCAGATCGCATGTTTTGAACGGTTCGGAAGTAAGCTGCTTCTCCTCCTCTTGAATCTTCACAATAATTTCACCTTCAGGTTTTCCCCCCTCAACTTCAGTAGGAACAACTACTTCTTCATCCGGGCTTAACTCTTTTGCTTCAACATTATTCACTGGCAAATCATTTTCCTCTCTTTTCCTTTTATTACTCTCCTCAAGCGCAATCATGTGGGTTTCATTCTTATTCTCTTCAACATTTGATTCAGTATTCTTCACTTCAGCATCAACAGCTTCTTCAACTTTCAGGCTTTCTTGTTGTACAACTTTCATTACATCATCTTTGACACTCTTCCCACTCTCACCCTCAGTTTCTTCGTCTAAAATTTTCTTATTCGAAACATCAGCACAAACAGCACTTCGATCTTCATTATTAACCTCTGAGTTGACAACTACATTGTCACCAACAACTTCGTGCAATGCATCTTTTTTCAAGCTCAAAGAACTAATCTTTGAACCACTATCTTCTGTAATATCTTGATTTTCTGAACCAGATTCCATAGTATTTTCACTCCTAGCTGGCAGCTGATCAAACCCACTTTTTCTTTCTTTGCGATAGGCTGCCCGTGAAAAGTCATCGTCAGTTTCATTATCGTAATATTCTCTATCATATTCACCCATTCTTCTCTTCCCACGAGCTGATTCATCATCAAAGTCGTCGTCGTCGTCATACCTCCTTGAGTTCGCAGCACGATTGTGCCCCCTAAAATCTTGAACTCTACCGTTTTGGCCTCTGCTTTGAGGCAGTTTTTCAGGGGCTAAAAGTCCCTGAGATACTAAATATTCAGCTGCGAGTTTTCCAGCTCGCATTAAAATTTCTTGTTTAGAAGGCGGAGGCGGGGGCAAATTAGACCTGCGGCTGAAGCTATTGTTTCGGTTGTGGCTTATTTTGTTTCGATTGTTGAAATTCCGAAAGCTAGGGTTTGAGTTGTAGCCTCTTCCTTCGTCTGCGTTTCTGTATCTTCCTTGCATCTTCCAACTCTATTAAGATCAACTGTTATTTTTCCCCAATTGGAATCGGGGGCGAATCTAGGGTTTATAATAGCTGAAACAATTTGCGTTTCAAGTGGGACTTTGATTGTGAAAACGTAATATTCTATTGGACGATAGTTTGGTGGAGGGAGACAATAATTTATCGTTTTTTATCAAACGTACAACGAGACTCCAAGAATTCTCTATCCAAAAAATTCATGCAAAAACAAATTTTAACAATATTTTTGACGAACGGCCATTTTGGAACTTTATTAAAGTGAAACGAATTTGTATTTACTTAATTCATCCTGAATAACTGATCTGGAAAAACTATTTTTCCAAAATGTGATCCTTGATTTAAGAAAAAGAAAAAATTATTCAGAAGATAATAAATTGGAAGTGTTTATCTAAAAGAAATGCTAAATATATTTCAAATATTGATACATGCAGTAAATCAAATATAGAAAGTAAATATGAAAGGTAATCAATTTAACAATATATATTAATTGATTTAAGTAATTAATCGAAGATGATATTATGGAAACAAATACTATTATGCTTAATTTGCATTGAAATCAAATTAAATAAGTCCGAAAAGATTTCTACCTTATTTTCAAGGCAGTCTTCATCTTTGCACACAGGTGTGCGTGAGATAGTTGTTTACCTTGTAAACAAAAGAGCTCTCCACAAAATGTTTTTAATAAAATCTTTATTTCTGTATCTGTTTTGGGTGGGTGAAATTTGTTGAGTGGTTTATATTTTTTTCATATTGTCACAAAAGTAATAGAATAGTTTCCGATGGAGCATGTTCGATGATAGGGTGCGACCCTTTGTGTAGCCCGGTATAGCTCCTGTTTTAATCATATATGCCAACTCACGGGAGTTGGGTCCACGTAACATACCTCGAGAACGTCGCCACCATCCTACTTCATTCTGGAATCTCCACCGCGTACACAGTTGTTAAAGTTGTTTTCGGTATTGTCCGGCTATAAGACAATATCCGATCCCGGTCTCTTTAACAACCAATCGTTATTATAACCCATGGATATTTATTTTAAATAATTTATACTTTCAAGACCAAAATATCATACTCATTTCAAAACAATATCACAATTGTATCATTTTCATTTCAAAAATAATTCAATATTATATCATTCAAATAAAACCCAAATTTTCAAATCATTGAATATTTCTTTAAATTTATTAAACTTGAAATATTACTTTAAATTATCATAGCATTTTGGAAATGTTACCTTAAGGAATCATAGCATTTTTGGAATGTACTACTTTTCACTTTACATTGTATAAAATCAAAGTATTGATAAGCTTAAAATTTTAACATGTCAATTTATCATAGCCTTATAGTTAAATAAACTTTCTTACTGTAATATACAATTTAAACCGAAATTCTTATGTTAAGTTAAAAGCACCTTATTAACTTACATTATTATTACAATAAAGAAACTGTATTATTTTAATCATTTAAAGTATGTCATTCACATAAATTAAAACTTGCTTATCAAATGTACGTTATCAACTTACATTTTATTATTATAGTAAGTAACATTTATCATTTTAATCAATTTAAAATACACCATTACATTGATTAAAATCTACGTGTCAAATGTACGTTTTAAATTTTATATTCCTATTACAATAATGAACATTTATTAATTTAAATCAATACCACACTACTTAAAACTTTACATGTTTCTTTCTTAATTAAAACTTTACATGTTCTTTCATTAATTAAAACTTTCATGTTCTCTCATTAATTAGGACTTTACACGTTTCTTTCATTAATTAAAAACTTATACGTTTCTTTCATTAATTAAAACTTATACCTTTCTTTCATTAATTAGGAATTTACATGTTCCTATCATTAATTAGAACACCATACGTTTTTCATTAATTAGAACACCATACGTTTCTTTCATTAATTAAAACCTATACGTTTCTTTCATAAATTAAAACCTATACGTTTCTTTCATAAATTAAAACCTATACGTTTCTTTCATAAATTAAAACTTAACATTTTAGATTTATATTACCATTTCACAAATTTAACTAAACTTCCAGTTTATTTAATTAATTTAACATCTTTAGTTAAAACTCAAATTTCACATTTTCAAGTCAAGTTATATTTTAAAATTTCATTTTCAACAGTCCTTTATTCAACCACTTAAATTTATAGAAAATCAATAATTCTTTAATAAATCACTTAAATTCGAATATAAATCAATTTATCATATTTACCATTTTCCAAATAAAATTAAAGTCCATTTTATTCATGTAACTTAAATATCATTTTTAGTCAAAATTCCAAATTTCAAACATAAGTTATATTTCAAAATCCAGTTCATCCATTCATAAATTACATTTTTAACACATAGAAAAATCATAATTTATTTATTTTAAAACCTTTCAAAATCTATTTAAATCAAATTTCATAATTTTATATTTTTAAAATACTTAAAATATTCAAAGCACTTTGTAGAATAACCACGGGTCTGTATATAATTTTCTAACCTAGGTCAAGTGATACAGATATGTATCATTTCAATCCGCAGTTTAAAAGGTAAAAATCCGGGTTCTATCATTTCAAACCCGCAATCCCAAGTTTAAATAAATAAATAAAATAACTCAGGCCTATCATTTCAGCCCATAACATTTTTTCTAACAGGGAACTTGCAGTGTGATCATATACAGAAATAATATAAACAAGGTCAATATCACAATATACATTCATATATCAGATGTCAGGTGAAAATTAACAGTTTTAACATGGTAATAACATGGTAATAACATGGCATAGCATATCATATGATCATCATTAACTTGCATAAACATTTTACATTACTAAACACTTGTCATCAATCCACTTTTCATAAGTATATATGTCAGAGTGAGAAAGACTCACCTTTTTCAAAGTTAGAGACCAAAACAACAAACACAAGAGCGATTCCAAAAGCACGACAAACACGATTTGAATTGAATGAATGGAAAGCCTTGATAATGATCTTGTATACAACAAATAAACAAGACCATATAAACATATGCATACAATATAAAGATTTGTTGAACAATAGAAAAGTAGAAGCAACAAATGACATTACCAAGCTTTTCAACCACTTTTGCTTGACCACAACTCCATGTATGCCCGGCCATACATGCTTAGGGCTAGGCCACACATGTTTTCAGGTGGAAAAGGATCTGGTTTGGCATTATAAAGGCATGGCAAGCACAAAAATGTGAAGTGGTAGGAGATGATATGAGGAGGTGTTAGGGTTAATTGGTGAAAGGTTAGGTTAAAAGTAAAAGGGTGGACTATAAAGGCCCATAGAAAGATAGAAAGTTTAAGGCCTTTCAAATTTCCTTTTCTATTTAATTTTATAAAAACAAAATAAACTATGACTTCAAAAATACAAGACCACTTTTAAAATAGACTATAACTTCAAAACAAAGGTGACAAAACAAATTTTGTTCATTTCTTTTTTTTTCAAACAAAAGGGCAGAGGGAATATAGACTAGAATGCCAAATTACAGAGGTGACAAAACATTTTTTTTTTTTGCTCATTTCTTTTTTTCCAGAACAAGGGCCAGTGGAAAAATAGATTATAACTTCAAAAATACAAAGTGACAAAAAACAACTTTTTTTTTCATTCATTTCCCCTTTTTTTTTCAAAACAAGTCTCGGTGGCAATATTACTTCAAAAACAAAATACAAAGGTGACAAAAATGGAATTTTTTTCATTCCCTTTTTTCTCAAACAAGGCTCGGTGGTCTGGCATGGGTAGGGTCGGAAAAATATGGTGAATGGTCAAGCACGGAGGCAGGCAATAGGATAAAGCAAAACAATGAAAGGAGAACAAATGAAATAAAACAAGAGTGAAAAGAAGAAAGAAAGAAAAAAAAGAGAAAAAAAAATGAAAGGAAAAGCATGCGCCGGTTCATACCTTCAGGAGATGCTCACGCAAATTTTTTCGGAAGCAAAATGAATAATTTGTGGTATGGAACTTTTGAACGTGAAATATATATTAACATTTGCTCACTAATTTATGTAGAGGGCAGGCAAGAGTAAAATGCTTGAACGGTAGAGGCAATTTAATTCTATCCAATAGGTGGAAACGTATGGGAGGCAAGAGGGAAAGAAATAATTCACACACGGAAATGATTTAAAGCAAGATTTGAGCAAGATTTTGGATTTTCAAAAGAGAATATACGGCTGAAAACTTTGCATTGTTAACGCAAGAAAAAAATCAAATAGATAACGAAAAGGCAAGAGCAACAATTAAATATATGCCCAAAGTAACGTACAAATTATTTTGTTTCTCTTATTAAATAACGTACAAATTATTTTGTTTCTCTTATTAAATAAATTTAAAATACTAACGTTTCTATTAGGAAAATAAACCATCACTTTAAACCAAAATTTAATAGCTATTATACCATAATTAATAACATTTGATTTAGCTTCATTCAATTGATTGTTAAATATAAAGTTAAGAAACAGATGTAAACATATGTAAAAGAAATGTAAAGTTTATTTCCCGTTTCACACTAATTATTACTAACCTTTTTTTTTTTTAAAAAAAGTATACAACAAATCTGACCAAAACAAAAGTGAAACAAATGTTACACAATTGTATACAATTCAAGATGAAAATTTTGCCTTTAGAATTATAAAATTTAGAATTTCTATTAAAGTTACACTTTTTATCCAAATCAAATTTTCAGACATTGTTTATTTTTATTTGGACAAATGATCAGAAATCATTTCAAGAAAATTTCCAAAATTAGATTTTTAAGAAAACAAAAGACAAAGTCTTTAAATAAATGAAAAAAATTAAAATTTTTAACTTTTAAAATTTTAAGTTGAAAGTCACAGTTTGACTATTTTGACCAAAATCAGCATTTCAGGCAAATATTCAACTTACACAAGTTTGGAATTATAACTCATAAAAATCAAGATTATATTTAAAAAAATAAATTTAATCATTTCAAATAAGTAAAATAAGTTTTTAAATCAAAATCTTACATTAAAAATAATTAAAATATACAATAAAATAATTACAAAATACAGGGTTGTTACACTCTCCCCCACTCAAAACTTTTCGTCCCCGAAAAGGAATGAGGTATGGAAGGGCACAGAAAAGATAGAGTGAAATAGGATTAAGATAAGATGACAAGAAGATTGAAGTTATACCTGATAACTGTTGTTATAGGTAAGTTTTACAAGGTGGAGATTATCAAAGATTATAGAAAGATTTCTAAACAGAAAGATCATAGAAAGATGCATATACCAGTCTATAGCAAGATGAGGACGATAAGAACAACCAAAAGATAGTTTGAAAAACAAAATAAGAAAATGAATTTGAAAGCATGAGGATTTCAACTTAAATAGAAAATAAACTTTTACACAAGTTACATAAATCTTAACTATCTCAAATTTCATTATCTTATTATCCAATCATCTTAAATTAACAATTTTTTTTTAAAACCATGGGTTAGAAAAATAATCATTTATTACACTCACAATGTATTTAATAAATTTTATTCTTCTTTATTCCTAATAAAATTAAATTTATTCCTCTCAATATATTTATCACTCATGTTCAATATACTTACACTTATTATAACTCCTTTCTTTTATTCTTGGTTCTTTTAACATCATTTTATTGTAAGTTATTCAATTACCCTTTATTATATTTAACTCTGTTAATCATTTTATAATTAAAATTTAAGTGTATAACATTTATTATAACCACTCAAATTTTATTTATAAAATCTTTTTATATTGTATATTACCCAATTACATTGTTAACTTCTGAAATTAAGGTAAGTTATATTGGAATGAAATTGTGTCATACAAATAAAACTTTCCAATTCAATTATCTCAAGTTTAATCATTTATCCAAATTTTTTTGATTTTCTTTTTATAATTGAAATTATTGTTAAAAATAAAATTTAAGAATTAAATTTTCGATTTCTTCAAACCATTTAGAGATAAGAAATAATATATATACATATATAATATGTCAAATCAAATTTCAATCATATATCTATATATATTATAAATTAAGTCATATTTTATAAATTCAAATCAATTTAATTTCCCAAAACAAAGCTGTAGCAAGACTACAGAACAGTCTCTTCACTTCGAAACTCGAAAATGAACGTCGATGATGCTGCAGTCATCACCGAAGTTATTTTCCAGCGACAAAGAGAAGAGTACTAATTTTAAACTTAAAATTCTTTGGAAACAAATTTCTATTTGAAAATATTTTAAATATTATATCCCTTTAAACTTTTAAACAAAAGGTATGGAACCATCGGAAATTAAATTCTCAAATTTCTTTTTCTAAATTCGTTTAAGTTCCCGTATAAATTTATAAACAATTATTTATAAATTCATTTATAGAACAATAAATGATAAATCAAGTATTATCATTTCAAATTATCAATTTGAATAATTTTATTAAGTTCCATAAATATATATATCAAAATTTTATTTCATTAACCAAAACAAAATTTAAAATAATATCGTGTCAGTTTGTTCTGTCAAAGTGTTTTAGAAATCCTATCAATAGCGTTGATCAGACGAATCGATCGAAAACCCAAATCAACATCAACAACTCCAACAACACAATATAAAAAAATATAGATTGACAAATACAATTCAAAATGTTTGAAAATATGTTGGAAACAAAAGACAAGATGATTAAATACAGAGTAGGGAGGTGGATAAACTAAAATAAATCACGGGCAACCTTAATCGGGTCAACCGTGACTTAAAGTATAAGATTGAAGTGGATTTTCTGGGGTAAATCTACGTTTGATCTCAAGAGTTAGAGTTTGGGATAATAGGAGATACTAGCATCTAAACCGAGGATATAAAATCTTTGGTGAATCGATGCTGTTGTAATGGAGTTTCACCCCTCTTACAAGAAAATTTTTGAGATTGGCGGGACCGCCAATTCACTATAAAGATCATTCGAAGTGGAGTTGTGGGATACTCCAGAATCAAATGAAGATGAATAGCGGGGAATAAGAATGGACTTTGGAACCGCAGGGAACGTTCCAAAATTCAAAGGAATCGAGTCAAAAGGGAAGAGATTCAAACTCGAATGAAAGTGATTCTGTAAATACATTCACTCTATATGCTGAGCTTTGCCTAGAGCTACCAAAGCTCTGATACCAACTGTAACGACCCGGTATTTTCAACCATTCGCATCCATTATAAGTGTATAGGTAGACACTCATGCCGGAATTGAATTGCTCAAAATACCGCGTTGTAAATAAAAATTTGGCAAATCTCAGGATACACAGTAAATAAAAATCACAGATCACAGACACAGAGTATAAAAAAATGCAGCGGAAGAAAAAGAGATAGTAGTTCATGAAGCTACTATATAAATATGAGATACATCAGAGTTAAATAAGATACAACAGAAGAGTAACAGGATACATCAGGTACAAATCAGATACATCACTGAACCACTGGATACTGAAACAAAATAGATGGCTGGATCTTCAAGGAAAGCTCCAACGCCGAAGGTGAATCTGGAATGCTAACTCAGTCAATCTGACCCGAGCGTAAAGCAAAACACAAAACCCTCGAGTCAGGACATAAATACTTATAAACTGTAAATCAACTCAAGTGAACAGTAACAAAATGCATCAGTAACTTAAAGGATGCTCGGGACCGCCCATCCTCTAAGGATCCGTTAAACTATTTACTATGTAGTAATATACGCTATATACGGTAGTGTCTAATTAGTAAAGTATAATCATATAGAAAATAGCGTTAAGGGGATGGTGAACCTTAACGCGGTCGGATCTTTAAAACCAAAATTGTAGTGGGCTCGATATAAGGATATGACACGGCACGCGAGGCAATGCCAGGGTGGATACACCGTTTGCACTCCCGGACCGGTGGTGACGGCAAGCCAGCAGCTTCCGCCCACCTCGAACAATACCTCCGAATCAAAGTGGCGCCACCGAATCGAATCACAAAAGTAATAGAATAGTTTCCGATGGAGCATGCTCGATGAAAGGGTGCGACCCTTTGTGTAGCCCGGTATAGCTCCTGTTTTAGTCATATATGCCAACTCACGGGAGTTGGGTCCACGTAACATACCTCGAGAACGTCGCCACCATCCTACATCATTCTGGAATCTCCACCGCGTACACAGTTGTTAAAGTTGTTTTCGGTATTGTCCGGCTATAAGACAATATCCGATCCCGGTCTCTTTAACAACCAATCGTTATTATAACCCATGGATATTTATTTCAAATAATTTATACTTTCAAGACCAAAATATCATACTCATTTCAAAACAATATCACAATTGTATCATTTCCATTTCAAAAATAATTCAATATTATATCATTCAAATAAAACCCAAATTTTCAAATCATTGAATATTTCTTTAAATTTATTAAACTTGAAATATTCCTTTAAATTATCACAGCATTTTGGAAATGTTACCTTAAGGAATCATAGCATTTTTGGAATGTACTACTTTCCACTTTACATAGTATAAAATTAAAGTATTGATAAGCTTAAAATTTTAACATGTCAATTTATCATAGCCTTATAGTTAAATAAACTTTCTTACTGTAATATACAATTTAAACCGAAATTTTTATGTTAAGTTAAAAGCACCTTATTAACTTACATTATTATTACAATAAAGAAACTTTATTATTTTAATCATTTAAAGTATGCCATTCACATAAATTAAAACTTGCTTATTGTAACGACCCGTAAATTTCGTATATTTAATTTGGTTAAATAAATAAGTTGTAATTAAAGGTTAACAATATAAAAATGGAATTCCAATTCAATAAGATAATGTAAAAAGTTGTGATTTGATTTTTAATGGAATATGAGAAAACAAGAGTAAGTATTTAATAATATGTTATTTATTTAGGATATTGAATAAAAATTTGTAAGCCAATTGTGATAAATGGTAATATTGTGATATAAGTTAATAAATTTGATTTCAATGCAATACCCATAAATGAATGGGATGAAATGACCGTATGTAAAGGTATACTAGGTTATTTGTCGAATAGTAGGAAAGAAAAGTAAATATCAAATTGATTGATGATAAATATGCATTGAATAGTAAATTGAATGTACAGTTAATGGTAATTTAAAACTTATTTATGGTAAAATTGCATAAGATTCAATAAATTTAAAGAATTATGCAAGCGGATCATTTATAAACTAAAATGAAACGTTCCAATTTAGTAGAGACATTTGAATGTTATGACTTATTTAAAGGTAATAATTGGAGTTAATTAGAATTGGTTATATTTGGTTTAAATAGGGAAGGAGTATACAAAGGTAACTGTGAATAGTAAAGTCATAACCATAAATGAAAGAAATTGTACTAAGGGCAGTAAACTTTTAATAAATTATAGGGATAAATGCCAACATTGAATGGTAATAAATGCAATTAAAAAATTTCAAGTGTGTGAAACGTAAAGAAAAGGGTTAAAAGTTGTTAGGATTGGTATATTAAATTTATGATAAGGAGTAAATGTAAGTATTAATAGAATCATGAATTATTTGAAGGGAACGTATTAATTGTTTTGAAACCTTAACTAAGATGGGTAATTTATTTTATGTAAGCAAAACCAATGCAAATATTGAATTTATCATTAAGCAATAATAATAAATAGAAATCAATTCAAATTTGTAATCCATTTTTTCCAATTAACGATAATAGTATTGGTGCAAGCTAATAAGCCTAAATGACAATGCAATACAAATTTACTGATTTGGAAGTGATTGCGGAGTTGGAATTCGATAAATGCAGTAACTGATGTAGTGCGGATAAATTTATGGAACTAATGTAAGATTTTAACTGATGGTAATTTAAAAATTGGTTAACGTAAAGATTTAATATCAAATAACTGAAATTCAACATTTAATAATACGTTAGTTGAAAGAAAAGATGATAGATGAAATATTGTAATAATTTTTGAAACCAATATGTAATCCATCTATTTGACTGGAATGAATGGAGTAATAATTAATTTATTTAACTAAATGGAAATTTTGAGGATTCTATTTATAATTTGGTGGATTCAATAAAAATTAACTATTAAAGGTGAGATTAACATTTGAAGTGATAAATAATTTATCTTCTCTATATTAACATATAAAATTCGTTAAAAATAATTGTAAATGCTTGAGTAATATAAAGATGATAAAATTTTCAATTTTTGAACTTAAATATATAAAATTTGATTTAATCAATTTATTTACTTATTTATTTAATTACTATAAAAATAGCCATTTTGGCCACGGACTCGGATTTCGACGAAATCAGTTTCATCGGATCCGTATCGGTGAATTATTGTAGAGTTTCAAGTTTTGTATCGATCGGACCTGTCGTTTGATCGTACGGACGCGAAACGCCTTGAAATCGATTTAATTAAAATCAATTTGAAATCAATTTGGTAATTTTGTTTTCAGCATAACTTCTTCATACAATCAAATTTGGACGTGAAACTTTTTCCATCGCGTTCAGAATGTTTTAAAATTCCTATTTGGATATATGGGTTTAATAAATTTCTTTCCAGGGTAGAACGGGCTTTTTGGGCCATAGTTTGTTCCGTACGTTCATCTATCCGGTCTATCTACTCCAATCCATCCCTACTTATAAATAGACGATTTTAAACCCTAGCCTCCATCTTCTATCATTTGTCTATACGTTCATTTTCTTCATCTCTTTCTCTTCCTATCTATCTACAGTTCAAAATCAAAAGTGAAAATTCAAACTCTCCAGAAAATTCTCAAAAAAATATATGTTGTAGCTGTCGATGTATACGTCACAGATCCGTGATTCGTTTCTCGATTCAGTTGTTCGTTCGTCCAGTAAAATTCAAACCAATTTTGGCCACTCATCATCGTCGCAACAAAACTCGCCCGATCGGAAAACTGTTTCTGGGTATTGTGGAGATAACCGAGGGGTTTGCATCAGTATAGTTTTTGGGTCGAATCAACGGTGGGATTTGCGGCAAAAATTCAATTAGGGTTTAATAGTGGCGGCGGCGCATGGCGTTTTCTGGTGAAGTGGTGGTACCGTGGGGTGCGCCTCGGCTAGGGGAAGAGGTTGGTGGTGGTCGGCTTGATAGGGGGCGGCCGTAGGGGGCGAAAAATTTGGTCAAAGCCTTGGTCAATGGTGCTTGCGTGCATTTGTAGGGAAGAGCCCGTTCTGTTCGCATGAGGAAGGTTGCGCAAATTTTGGGTGATGACGTGGCATACGTTCTTGTTAAGTAAGTTTATTTTGTTGTTTTAAATTTAGTTTTGTTTCAAGCGATTTGACACGTGTAACTTTCTCAGACGACCTCCATTTCACACGAGATTTTTTTTGTTAGGATCGTAATAAAATTCCGGACCTGATGACGTTGGTTTGGATGAATTTGGAGGCCGTCAAATTTTTGGGTTTAAATTGAATTTAAATTGAATTTAAATTCAAAGGTGAGTGTTTTAACCCACTCATAACTTCTAAAAGTTTTTATGTTTGTTAAATTTATTTTAGATATGAGTAGAAATTTATTTATGACTGTTCGGCATGTTTTATTCAGCATACTTGTTAAATCGCATTTATTTAAATTTAACTGTTAAATTCTTTTATGTATTGCATATAAATTGACAGTTAGGATTTATTTAGGTTAAACAGTTATAAATTTAATTGAGTATGAAATGTTAATTAATAACTGCCAATTATTTTTGGTTATATTGTATATGCCATATATTGATGTTTGTTTAAACTGATGATGTTTGAGATAATTTGGTTGATGATTGATGATGGACGAATGGATGTTTTGTTCATATCATTTAAACTGCAAGTTATCATGCATTTTTCATTTCATTCGGGATTGTGGTTTGAAATGATATACAACCGCAAAATTTTATTTTAAATTGCGGATTGAAATGATAAATATCCGTATTACTTGACCATAGGATAGAAAATTTTGTACAGGCACCGTGGTCTATATATAAAATATTTTAAAGTGATTTCTATGGTTTGTATGGAATACGGTTTATAATTTATAATTTTGATATTTTCTTCTATATATATACATATGAAGTTAGAGATTTTGAATTTAAGCTGTATATAAATCTCTTAAATAAAAATGGAAAAATTGAGAAAATGGAGTTTGATAATTATATCATATGCTTAATGTTTAAGTTTGGAAATTTTAAGATATGATATTTATAACTGGACTTTTCCAAGATAATTAAAAATGAATATGTTAGTATAAATTAAATTGAAGGAAATATTTAATTGTTAGAAATTGGAGTTTTATTTATGGATTTTATGTAAATATTCAAGACTAAATAATAGTACGTTTAATTTGCTGAAAGAAAAAAAATTCCAACTTTAGTTTTGAAATATTAATACTCCAAATGGATATATATATATATATATATATATGGAAATTGAAGTAGTTTTGGAACTTGAAAGTGATATTTAAATTTTGGTTTAGACTTTAAATAAAAAACATATTTGTAAAGCCATGGAAATTATTTTTCTTTACAAAGTTACCTTAAAGTTAAACCATTTATTTTATATACCGTTGAATATCCAAATCATTCAAGTTTTAGAAGTTATAGTTTTAAAAGTATGAATTCCGAAGTACTATGTTTTGAAAGTATAATTCAAATGTTTGGTTTCCAGATATTTTAAAGTTTAAACCAGTATGATTTTGGAAAAGGATTATATTTGAGATAAAATGATATCATATTATTTTGGGTTTTAATTTGATATCGTATTCATAGTTTTGAAATGGAAATTTTTATTCTGATTTTAAAGTATAAACTATTTTTAAATGACCGCAGTGTTATAATAACGATGGGTTGACAAAGAGACCGGGATCGGATATGGACATACTCTCTGTCGATACCGAAAACCACTTTGACTAACCGTGTACGCGGTGGAGATTCCAGAATGAAGTAGGTTGGTGGCGACGTTTCCTGTAAGGTAAATACGTGGACCCGACTCCCGTGAGTTGGCATAAGGTGGCTAAAACATGAGCGATTGACGGGTTAATGAGGTCATTCCTCTGATCGGACACTCCTCTTCGATATTATACTTTGACTTTGGATTGATTTAGTGGCCACTTTTACTTTGATTTTGGGGGAGTTTGTTCGAGGTGGGCGGTAGCTGCGGCTACGCGTTACCATCGGCCCGGATGCATAATTGGTATATCTACCCTGGCATTGCCTAGTTGTGCCGTGTCACCTACCATACCGAGCCTTGTACGAGTTTGGATTTCTCCCGTAGCCCGTGTGGTATCCTCTGGTGGCTTCCCGATCAGGAGGGACTATGATATTGGATGGACTACTGGGACTATTACGTGTTAAGGGGAATATTGGGTCACTCCTTAACGCTATTTAAAAGTATGTTTATTTTATGAATAGACACTATTATAATAGCGCAATATACTATATAGTAAATAGTTTAACGGATCCTTAGGAGATGTAAATCCCGAGCATCTCTTGAGTTACTGCACTCATATTTATTTCTGTAAATTTAACTTACATAAGATCTTTTAGTTCTGACTCGAGTGTTTTTGTCTTTTCAAATTCGCTCGGGTCAGTCCGAGCGTTTCAGAATTTGAAGATTTAGCTCTGGAGGACGAAGACGAAGGTGTATATTATTATTATTTATACTAGTACACTACACTGTTCCGCTGCATTGATATTATTGGTATGTGAACTCTGATATTTAATTGTATAAAGAAGAATCAAATGTTTTGTAAACAGTTTTATAAACTGTATATTTTATTATTATATTTTATCCTTCCGCTGTGAGATTCTATTTTGTTTTTTTGCTTCTCTGTTTTTCTTATTTACCCCATAACAATCCGCCCTTCCGTATGGTTTGAATCGACATGTGTGTCTGGTTAAATCGTGCGAAAAGGCGGGATGTTACAGTTGGTATCAGAGCTTTGGTTTAGCGATAAACCTTAGCTTTGTGGGGTTTGACTCTTTGTTAATAGGGTAGTAATACCCTATGGGAGTCGTTGAGTGTATATATATGAGAGAGCGTATTTGTTAGTGTTATAAAAAGATTTTGATATTGTGTTAATCTGTTCCGTTTTGTATTTATAAATTCTGGTTGGTGCATGGGACGCTATGACATCAATAGGGATTTCTAAACACTTAATAGGACAGACCGACATAATATTTGTTTTAATATAGGTGAATGAAATAATTTTGCCTATTATATTTTCTATATATAAAATAAAATTTTCAAATGATATCTATATTTGGTTGCAATATATTGGCTGTTAGGAATAAAATTTATAAATAATAGGTAAAATAAGATTGAAATTAAAATCAATGGAATTAGGAAATTTTAGGACTTAAGTCCGGGATTTTGAAAATTTGCTTTCAAAGGATTTTGAAGTATAATAATATTGTTATATATTTTTTTTTCCGATATAAATATTTCACTTTAAATTCGGAAGAATTGTTTAAAGAAGATTTTGGAGAAAATAAGTTTGTACTTTCCTCTCTGTCGCTGGAAAATAATTTCGGTGATGGCGGCCGCATCATCGACTTTCATTTTCGAGTTTCGAAGGGGAAAGGCCACTGTAGTAAATTCTACTGTAGATTTATTTTGGAAATTATCTAAAATTTTATTTGTTATAAATATAATTGAGATATAAAAGTTGTAAGAAATTATTTATCTATTATTTTAAAAATATTTGAAATTTGACCCGGTATTTAATTCTTAAATTTCCATTAATTAATTGTTTAAATTATTTTAGTGGAATAAAAGGTAAGTAATAAATGAATTGAAATCTCTAGTTTAGGCAAGAAATTAATGCAAAGTTATAAGAGGAAAATTGGAAATTTTAACATATGAGACAAAAGGTAATATTGTTGAACATTAAATTTAATTAAAAGAAGAGATAAAATTTGTATAAGTTCTTTTGCATTTTCTTTAACATATATAACTTACCAAATATGAAAAGTTGAAATGTTAAATAAGAGATTGGAATAGAATATTATACAAGAAGAAATTTTGGAAATAATGAAGTATTCAATGAATTGCTATTATAAATAAGAATTTAATGGGATAAACTTAAGTTATAATTGAAATTTTACTAAAATTAAAGGTAAGTATTATTAATAGGTGATTTAAACTTAAGTGAATAAAATGAAATTCTCTAATAAATAAGGATGGATGTGTAAGGTTATTAACTTAAGTATAATTTAAATGCTACTAGTCTAATATAATAAAAAGTAGGTAATATAAATAAATGACTGTAAACCCTAGGTAATAAATTAATAAAATCCTTTATTTATAAGAATGGAGGTTAAAAGGTTAATAATTTAAGTGTAATTATAAAAGGGTTACTGTAATTAAATATAATAAATGTAAGCATTGAAATAAATGATTGAAATTGAGAAGTGCATTAAATGTAATACAAATAACAGAAACTTACATAACCTGAATAGATATAAATGGATAATTGTAAGTAATAAATAGAAACAAGGAAACAACCATTGAATGAGAAATAAATTTTGAAGTTGATTAGAAATAAATGTAAATTATAAAAAGGAAAATTTATGTGGTATGAATAAAATAAAGGAAATCAAACAACTAGAGTATGTAAAGAATTTATATAAGGTAATTTGATTTGTTGGTTGAATTGTTATTGTTTGATTTATGGTTGGTCGGGTAAGGAAATTTGAAGTAGTTGGATGAATAAATAATCTATTCTGGCCCATCTAAGACTGTTGAGTAAATGATGCACTGGATAGTTATTTTTCCATTCCGTACCATTTCAAGTTTTGAACCCGAACAACTATTTGTTTGTTGGATTGAATGATTGTTTGTTTTGGTGTGTATGCTGTTTGTTAAAATTGATGGTTGTTGTATTGATTGTTGTTAGTGTTTGAAACCATGAAAATATTTCACTTTATATAAATAGTTAACCCTTTGGATTTTATAAGTGAAATGCAGGTTATGGAAACAATTGCTACTGCTTTTGGTTCCATAATAATAAGCGTAATATTGCCCGACAAATAGGTACGTTTTCGGATTACGTTTTGTAGCGTTATTTTGTATATTTTTCCCGTGTTGGGATATATTATTTTGAATATTATATATGATATTTTGCTATATGTAATATTATATTTTCTTCCGAACCTCTCCGTACAAAGGAGACTCTGCCAAAATTTTCTGTAAATTTTGGACTTAGAATTATGTTGAAATGTTTCCAAACTTTAATTATTTAAGTACAAAAGGATATAATGATTATAAAACGGGTATATTTTATTTAAAATAATAAATTTAGTAAATTATTGTTTATAGGTTAAATATTTTGAATAAGATGTATTGTTACTTAAATCTTTCTTCTCCTTTCTTTTTTCTTTTCGGGGACGAAAAGTTTTGAGTGGGGGAGAGTGTAACGACCCGTAAATTTCGTATATTTAATTTGGTTAAATAAATAAGTTGTAATTAAAGGTTAACAATATAAAAATGGAATTCCAATTCAATAAGATAATGTAAAAAGTTGTGATTTGATTTTTAATGGAATATGAGAAAACAAGAGTAAGTATTTAATAATATGTTATTTATTTAGGATATTGAGTAAAAATTTGTAAGCCAATTGTGATAAATGGTAATATTGTGATATAAGTTAATAAATTTGATTTCAATTCAATACCCATAAATGAATGGGATGAAATGACCGTATGTAAAGGTATACTAGGTTATTTGTCGAATAGTAGGAAAGAAAAGTAAATATCAAATTGGTTGATGATAAATATGCATTGAATAGTAAATTGAATGTACAGTTAATGGTAATTTAAAACTTATTTATGGTAAAATTGCATAAGATTCAATAAATTTAAAGAATTATGCAAACGGATCATTTATAAACTAAAATGAGACGTTCCAATTTAGTAGAGACATTTGAATGTTATGACTTATTTAAAGGTAATAATTGGAGTTAATTAGAATTGGTTATATTTGGTTTAAATAGGGAAGGAGTATACAAAGGTAACTGTGAATAGTAAAGTCATAACCATAAATGAAAGAAATTGTACTAAGGGCAGTAAACTTTTAATAAATTATAGGGATAAATGCCAACATTGAATGGTAATAAATGCAATTAAAAAATTTCAAGTGTGTGAAACGTAAAGAAAAGGGTTAAAAGTTGTTAGGATTGGTATATTAAATTTATGATAAGGAGTAAATGTAAGTATTAATAGAATCATGAATTTATTTGAAGGGAACGTATTAATTGTTTTGAAACCTTAATTAAGATGGGTAATTTATTTTATGTAAGCAAAACCAATGCAAATATTGAATTTATCATTAAGCAATCAATTCAAATTTGTAATCCATTTTTTCCAATTAACGATAATAGTATTGGTGCAAGCTAATAAGTCTAAATGACAATGCAATACAAATTTACGGATTGGAAGTGATTGCGGAGTTGGAATTCGATAAATGCAGTAACTGATGTAGTGCGGATAAATTTATGGAACTAATGTAACATTTTAACTGATGGTAATTTAAAAATTGGTTAACGTAAAGATTTAATGTCAAATAACTGAAATTCAACATTTAATAATACGTTAGTTGAAAGAAAAGATGATAGATGAAATATTGTAATAATTTTTGAAACCAATATGTAATCCATCTATTTGACTGGAATGAATGGAGTAATAATTAATTTATTTAACTAAATGGAAATTTTGAGGATTCTATTTATAATTTGGTGGATTCAATAAAAATTAACTATTAAAGGTGAGATTAACATTTGAAGTGATAAATAATTTACCTTCTCTATATTAACATATAAAATTCGTTAAAAATAATTGTAAATGCTTGAGTAATATAAAGATGATAAAATTTTCAATTTTTGAACTTAAATATATAAAATTTGATTTAATCAATTTATTTACTTATTTATTTAATTACTATAAAAATAGCCATTTTGGCTACGGACTCGGATTTCGACAAAACCAGTTTCATCGGATTCGTATCGGTGAATTATTGTAGGGTTTCAAGTTTCGTATCGATCGGACCTGTCGTTTGATCGTACGGACGCGAAACGCCTTGAAATCGATTTAATTTAAAATCAATATGAAATCAATTTGGAAATTTTGTTTTCAGCATAACTTCTTCATACAATCAAATTTGGACGTGAAACTTTTTTCATCGCGTTCAGAATGTTTTAAAATACCTATTTGGATATATGGGTTTAATAAATTTCGTTCCGGGGTAGAACGGGCTTTTTGGGCCATAGTTTGTTCCATACGTTCATCTATCTGGTCTATCTACTCCAATCCAACCCTACTTATAAATAGACGATTTTAAACCCTAGCCTCCATCTTCTATCATTTGTCTATACGTTCATTTTCTTCATCTCTTTCTCTTCCTATCTATCTACAGTTCAAAATCAAAAGTGAAAATTCAAACTCTCCAGAAAATTCTCAAAAAAATATATGTTGTAGCAGTCATGTATACGTCACAGATCCGTGATTCGTTTCTCGATTCAGTTGTTCGTTCGTCCAGTAAAATTCAAACCAATTTCGGCCACTCATCATCGTCGCAACAAAACTCGCCCGATCGGAAAACTGTTTCTGGGTATTGTGGAGATAACCGAGGGGTTTGCATCAGTATAGTTTTTGGGTCGAATCAACGGTGGGATTTGCGGCAAAAATTCAATTAGGGTTTAATAGTGGCGGCGGCGCATGGCGTTTTCTGGTAAAGTGGTGGTACCGTGGGGTGCGCCTCGGCTAGGGGAAGAGGTTGGTGGTGGTCGGCTTGATGGGGGGCGGCCGTAGGGGGCGAAAAATTTGGTCAAAGCCTTGGTCAATGGTGCTTGCGTGCGTTTGCAGGGAAGAGCCCGTTCTGTTCGCATGAGGAAGGTTGCGCAAATTTTGGGTGATGACGTGGCATACGTTCTAGTTAAGTAAGTTTATTTTGTTGTTTTAAATTTAATTTTGTTTCAAGCGATTTGACACGTGTAACTTTCTCAGACGACCTCCGTTTCACACGAGATTTTTTGTTAGGATCGTAATAAAATTCCAGACCTGATGACGCTGGTTTGGATGAATTTGGAGGCCGTCAAATTTTTGCGTTTAAATTGAATTTAAATTCAATTTAAATTCAAAGGTGAGTGTTTTAACCCACTCACAACTTCTAAAAGTTTTTATGTTTGTCAAATTTATTTTAGATATGAGTAGAAATTTATTTATGACTGTTCGGCATGTTTTATTCAGCATACCTGTTAAATCGCATTTATTTAAATTTAACTGTTAAATTCTTTTATGTATTGCATATAAATTGACAATTAGGATTTATTTAGGTTAAACAGTTATAAATTTAATTGAATATGAAATGTAAATTAATAACTGCCAATTATTTCCGGTTATACTGGATATGCCATATATTGATGTTTGTTTAAACTGATGATGTTTGAGATAATTTGGTTGATGATTGATGATGGATGAATGGATGTTTTGTTCATATCATTTAAACTGCAAGTTATCATGCATTTTTCGTTTCATTCGGGATTGTGGTTTGAAATGATATACAACCGCAAAATTTTATTTTAAATTGCGGATTGAAACGATAAATATCCGTATCGCTTGACCATAGGATAGAAAATTTTATACAGGCACCGTGGTCTATATATAAAATATTTTAAAGTGATTTCTATGGTTTGTATGGAATACGGTTTATAATTTTTAATTTTGATATTTTCTTCTATATATATACATATGAAGTTAGAGATTTTGAATTTAAGCTGTGTATAAATCTCTTAAATAAAAATGGAAAAATTGAGAAAATGGAGTTTGATAATTATATCATATGTTTAATGTTTAAGTTTGGAAATTTTAAGATATGATATTTATAACTGGACTTTTCCAAGATAATTAAAAATGAATATGTTAGTATAAATTAAATTGAAGAAAATATTTAATTGTTAGAAATTGGAGTTTTATTTATGGATTTTATGTAAATATTCAAGACTAAATAATAGTACGTTTAATTTGCTGAAAGAAAAAAAATTCCAACTTTAGTTTTGAAATATTAATACTCCAAATGGATATATATACATATAGAAATTGAAGTAGTTTTGGAACTTGAAAGTGATATTTAAATTTTGGTTTAGACTTTAAATAAAAAACATATTTGTAAAGCCATGGAAATTATTTTTCTTTACAAAGTTACCTTAAAGTTAAACCATTTATTTTATATACCGTTGAATATCCAAATCATTCAAGTTTTAGAAGTTATGGTTTTAAAAGTATGAATTCCGAAATACAATGTTTTGAAAGTATAATTCAAATGTTTGGTTTCCAGATATTTTAAAGTTTAAAACAGTATGATTTTGGAAAAGGATTATATTTGAGATAAAATGATATCATATTATTTTGGGTTTTAATTTGATATCGTATTCATAGTTTTGAAATGGAAATTTTTATTCTGATTTTAAAGTATAAACTATTTTTAAATGACCGCGGTGTTATAATAACGATGGGTTGACAAAGAGACCGGGATCGGATATGGACATACTCTCTGTCGATACCGAAAACCACTTTGACTAACCGTGTGGAGATTCCAGAATGAAGTAGGTTGGTGGCGACGTTTCCTGTAAGGTAAATACGTGGACCCGACTCCCGTGAGTTGGCATAAGGTGGCTAAAACATGAGCGATTGACGGGTTAATAAGGTCATTCCTCTGATCGGACACTCCTCTTCGATATTATACTTTGACTTTGGATTGATTTAGTGGCCACTTTTACTTTGATTTTGGAGGAGTTTGTTCGAGGTGGGCGGTAGCTGCGGATACGCGTTACCATCGGCCCGGATGCGTAATTGGTATATCTACCCTGGCATTGCCTAGTTGTGCCGTGTCACCTACCATACCGAGCCTTGTACGAGTTTGGATTTCTCCCGTAGCCCGTGTGGTATCCTCTGGTAGCTTCCCGATCAGGAGGGACTATGATATTGGATGGACTACTGGGACTATTACGTGTTAAGGGGAATATTGGGTCACTCCTTAACGCTATTTAAAAGTATGTTTATTTTATGAATAGACACTATTATAATAGCGCAATATACTATATAGTAAATAGTTTAACGGATCCTTAGGAGATGTAAATCCCGAGCATCTCTTGAGTTACTGCACTCATATTTATTTCTGTAAATTTAACTTACATAAGATCTTTTAGTTCTGACTCGAGTGTTTTTGTCTTTTCAAATTCGCTCGAGTCAGTCCGAGCGTTTCAGGATTTGAAGATTTAGCTCTGGAGGACGGAGACGAAGGTGTATATTTTTATTGTTTATACTAGTACACTACACTGTTCCGCTGCATTGATATTATTGGTATGTGAACTCTGATATTTAATTGTATAAAGAAGAATCAAATGTTTTGTAAACAATTTTATAAACTGTATATTTTATTATTATATTTTATCCTTCCGCTGTTAGATTCTATTTTGTTTTTTCTTCTTCTCTGTTTTTCTTATTTACCCCATAACAATCTGCCCTTCCGTATGGTTTGAATCGACATGTGTGTCTGGTTAAATCGTGCGAAAATGCGGGATGTTACACTTATCAAATGTACGTTATCAACTTACATTTTATTATTACAGTAAGTAACATTTATCATTTTAATCATTTTAAAATACACCATTACATTGATTAAAATCTACGTGTCAAATGTACGTTTTAAATTTTATATTCCTATTACAATAATGAACATTTATTAATTTAAATCAATACCACACTACTTAAAACTTTACATGTTTCTTTCTTAATTAAAACTTTACATGTTCTTGCATTAATTAAAACTTTCATGTTCTCTCATTAATTAGGACTTTACACGTTTCTTTCATTAATTAAAAACTTATACGTTTCTTTCATTAATTAAAACTTATACCTTTCTTTCATTAATTAGGAATTTACATGTTCCTATCATTAATTAGAACACCATACGTTCTTTCATTATTTAGAACACCATACGTTCTTTCATTAATTAAAACCTATACGTTTCTTTCATAAATTAAAACCTATACGTTTCTTTCATAAATTAAAACCTATACGTTTCTTTCATAAATTAAAACTTAACATTTCAGATTTATATTACCATTTCACAAATTTAACTAAACTTCCAGTTTATTTAATTAATTTAACATCTTTAGTTAAAACTCAAATTTCATATTTTCAAGTCAAGTTATATTTTAAAATTTCATTTTCAACAGTCATTTATTCAACCACTTAAATTTATAGAAAATCAATAATTCTTTAATAAATCACTTAAATTCAAATATAAATCAATTTATCATATTTGCCATTTTCCAAATAAAATTAAAGTCCATTTTATTCGTGTAACTTAAATATCATTTTTAGTCAAAATTCCAAATTTCAAACATAAGTTATATTTCAAAATCCAGTTAATCCATTCATAAATTACATTTTTAACACATAGAAAAATCATAATTTATTTATTTTAAAACCTTTCAAAATCTATTTAAATCAAATTTCATAATTTTATATTTTTAAAATACTTAAAATATTCAAAGCACTTTATAGAATAACCACGAGTCTGTATATAGTTTTCTAACCTAGGTCAAGTGATACGGATATGTATCATTTCAATCCGCAGTTTAAAAGGTAAAAATCCGGGTTCTATCATTTCAAACCCGCAATCCCAAGTTTAAATAAATAAATAAAATAACTCAGGCCTATCATTTCAGCCCATAACATTTTTTCTAACAGGGAACTTGCAGTGTGATCATATACAGAAATAATATAAACAAGGTCAATATCACAATATACAGTCATATATCAGATGTCAGGTGAAAATTAACAGTTTTAACATGGTAATAACATGGTAATAACATGGCATAGCATATCATATGATCATCATTAACTTTCATAAACATTTTACATTACTAAACACTTGTCATCAATCCACTTTTCATAAGTATATATGTCAGAGTGAGAAAGACTCACCTTTTTCAAAGCTAGAGACCAAAACAACAAACACAAGAGCGATTCCAAAAGCACGACAAACACGATTTGAATTGAATGAATGGAAAGCCTTGATAATGATCTTGTATACAACAAATAAACAAGACCATATAAACATATGCATACAATATAAAGATTTGTTGAACAATAGAAAAGTAGAAGCAACAAATGACATTACCAAGCTTTTCAACCACTTTTGCTTGACCACAACTCCATGTATGCTCGGCCATACATGCTTAGGGCTAGGCCACACATGTTTTCAGGTGGAAAAGGATCTGGTTTGGCATCATAAAGGCATGGCAAGCACAAAAATGTGAAGTGGTAGGAGATGATATGAGGAGGTGTTAGGGTTAATTGGTGAAAGGTTAGGTTAAAAGTAAAAGGGTGGACTATAAAGGCCCATAGAAAGATAGAAAGTTTAAGGCCTTTCAAATTCCCTTTTCTATTTAATTTTATAAAAACAAAATAAACTATGACTTCAAAAATACAAGACCACTTTTAAAATAGACTATAACTTCAAAACAAAGGTGACAAAACAAATTTTGTTCATTTCTTTTTTTTTTCAAACAAAAGGGCAGAGGGAATATAGACTAGAATGCCAAATTACAGAGGTGACAAAACATATTTTTTTTTTGCTCGTTTCTTTTTTTCCAGAACAAGGGCCAGTGGAAAAATAGATTATAACTTCAAAAATACAAAGTGACAAAAGCAACTTTTTTTCCATTCATTTCCCCTTTTTTTTCAAAACAAGGCTCGGTGGCAATATTACTTCAAAAACAAAATACAAAGGTGACAAAAATGGGATTTTTTTCATTCCCTTTTTTCTCAAACAAGGCTCGGTGGTCTGGCATGGGTAGGGTCGGAAAAATATGGTGAATGGCCAAGCACGGAGGCAGGCAATAGGATAAAGCAAATCAATGAAAGGAGAACAAATGAAATAAAACAAGAGTGAAAAGAAGAAAGAAAGAAAAAAAGAGTGAAAAAAAATGAAAGGAAAAGCATGCGCCGGTTCATACCTCCAGGAGATGCTCACGCAAATTTTGATGGAAGCAAAATGAATAATTTGTGGTATGGAACTTTTGAACGTGAAATATATATTAACATTTGCTCACTAATTTATGTAGAGGGCAGGCAAGAGTAAAATGCTTGAACGGTAGAGGCAATTTAATTCTATCCAATAGGTGGAAACGTATGGGAGGCAAGAGGGAAAGAAATAATTCACACACGAAAATGATTTAAGGCAAGATTTGAGCAAGATTTTGGATTTTCAAAAGAGAATATACGGCTGAAAACTTTGCATTGTTAACGCAAGAAAAAATCAAATAGATAACGAAAAGGTAAGAGCAACAATTAAATATATGCCCAAAGTAACGTACAAATTATTTTGTCTCTTATTAAATAACGTACAAATTATTTTGTTTCTCTTATTAAATAAATTTAAAATACTAACATTTCTATTAGGAAAATAAACCATCACTTTAAACCAAAATTTAATAGCTATTATACCATAATTAATAACATTTGATTTAGCTTCATCCAATTGATTGTTAAATATAAAGTTAAGAAACAGATGTAAACATATGTAAAAGAAATGTAAAGTTTATTTCCCGTTTCACACTAATTATTACTAACCTTTTTTTTTAAAAAGTAAACAACAAATCTGACCAAAAAAAAGTGAAACAAACGTTACACAATTGTATACAGTTCAAGATGAAAATTTTGCCTTTAGAATTTCTATTAAAGTTACACTTTTTATCCAAATCAAATTTTCAGACATTGTTTATTTTTATTTGGACAAATGATCAGAAATCATTTCAAGAAAATTTCCAAAATTAGATTTTTAAGAAAACAAAAGCCAAAGTCTTGAAATAAATGAAAAAAATTAAAATTTTTAACTTTTAAAATTTTAAGTTGAAAGTCACAGTTTGACTATTTTGACCAAAATCAGCATTTCAGGCAAATATTCAACTTACACAAGTTTGGAATTATAACTCATAAAAATCAAGATTATATTTAAAAAAATAAATTTAATCATTTCAAATAAGTAAAATAAGTTTTTAAATCAAAATCTTACATTAAAAATAATTAAAATATACAATAAAATAATTACAAAATACAGGGTTGTTACAACTTCCTCCTGAAACAAAGAAATAACAAAGGTTGTTGGATTTGAGGACGTGGGCATAGTCGAACCTCGTTATATCGGTGTGTTATTCCATTTTTGTCTTTTGTCTGTAATTTATGTTATTTGATTTTCATTTTATTCTCTTTGTTGGATTGGAATTGTTGAGATTGTCCATAGACTAGGTTATTGGGTATCATTCTTTCGCTATCCAAAACTCTGGATTTGCGCTACAATTTGGTACCAGAGTTCGTTGTTCTGTTTGAAGACTATTTCAGTTATGTCTAATCCTACCAAGAGTACCATTGGTAGAAGCTCTACAAATTACGGAGTTGTTAGCTTTGATGGAAAGAGATATTTTGGCACATGGAAGATGGAAGCGACATTAAAGAAAGGGAGGACTTTAAAGGCTGTCTCATATCTAAATCTAGGGAAACTGAAGAAATTGACGCCTAAAAAGATTGAGAAATTATAGGATGATGCATTTGCTACAATCCAACTTAGTCTTTCCGATGAAGTCCTTAGAGAGTTTTCTCACGTGAAAACTGCTAAAGAATTATGGGATGCTCTACCTAGAAAGTTCTATGACAAGTCTCTCGCTGACCATTTCATTTTACAACAACAACTTTATTCCTTCAATATGAAGCCTAGAACCGATGTATTAGCTCACGTTGATGCCCTAAACATAGTTGTTATGAATCTTCGAGCAGCTGAACTAAAAGTTGAGGACGAAGCACAAGTTGTCATTCTTTTATGTTCTTTGTCTGTGGAGTATAACACTTTCGTTAACTCTATGATCTATGGATGTGCTTCTATTTTCTTAGAGGATGTGAAGGCAAATTTACATAACGAGATGTTAAGGGAAAAATAGCAAACATGAGCATGGAGAATGATTTTGAAGACTTTAATGCGTAGAGCGGAAGAAGTAAGAGTGGACCCAAATACGATGGAGATGGAGACAAGTCAAGATCTCAGTCGAGGGGAGCTCTGAAGGGAGAGGCCTGGATATTATATTACAAGTTGCCAGATCGTTGCCCAAAAGGCTTCAGCTTCTACATCGGAGACATCGAATTCAAAGAGTGATCCTAATGCTTTTACAGCTTCTGCTTCTTCTATGAAGAGTACTATTTGGATTATTGACGTTGGAGCACCCTATCATATGACATCTGATGGGCATTATCGGTTTGATGGAGGAGAGGTTCTAAGGGGAATTAATGCTACTTGGCGCATGATTGGTATTGGAATAGCGAAGATCGGGATGTTCGGTAGTGTTTGTACTTTGTGTGATGTCAGACATGTGCTTGATTTGAGGCGTAGTTTGATCTCTATCGGGGGTTGTGCAATCTTGGTTTGAAGTGTGTAATAAAAAAAGACTCATTGAAAGTTTCAAATGGCTCATTGATAGTGATGAAAGATATGAAAGCTGGAAATATATATTTGCATAAGGGTATCATTGTTGTTGTGGAGTCTTTTTTGATTGTTGATTATGATTCTACCAAATTGTGGCATTTTCGTATGGGACACATTGGCGAGCGCAATTTGGAGGTGTTGAGAAAGTAAGGTTTGATTAATGACATTCATCATTCAAAATTTGGCTTTTGTAAGGGATGTGTACATGGAAAGCAGACAAAGGTTTCTTTCGACATTGTAGATCATAAATCCAAAGATGTTTTGAAATATGTTCATAATGATGAATGGGGCCATGCGCCATGCCTATTGTAACGATCCATAAGTTTTAATAATAATTTTTGTACCGAATTTAATTGAATTTTGAGAAATTTTAAATCATAATATTTTGAAATAAAAATTTATTATTTAAAATACGTCTATTTAAACATAGCAAATGGTAAGTTTTCAATTAATAATATGGAAGTAAAGTTTATTGTCTAATTTTATTGAAATCCAAATCAGCTAAAATTTGATAGTAATAAAATAATTTCCAAACCTGAATATTTCTATACATAAAATTTGTAAATCATCTTTTGAGTGAGACGTCAAATTTCGTTTCATCAAATTCGGACTTCGTTAGCTCCGTCGATCTTATTTTTCTGCATTTTGCTGCATTTTCCGCTAGTAGAAATTCGAATTTTTATAGTTCAATTGTACAATAAATATTTGTATACCGTTTTGATCATCTCGTCGTGTTGATCTCTGCGGTATATTCACTTCTGTGTTTTGAGGTTCGTTACACGACGGAAACGAAAATAACGGTCCGTTGTAACGGTACCGAATTTTGTGGCTTTTCACCTCCACTTGCCTTTTCAAATCTAAACCGTGCAGTCTAAGCAATATAATAAACTGCTGACATCTTTTTGCTGAATCAATTAACAGTTGTTGCCTTTTCATTATTTCAATTTATTATAAAGCTGTCTGTTTCTTCTGCCGTTTGAATTACCTTTCTTAGTTCACTAACAGTTGAGAAATAAATTATACATTAATCTGTTGTTCCTAAAACCACCGAACATCTTTCTCATTTTTCTCCTTCCTCTGTTTTTCTTTTTTCCTACCCTTTGAAGCTGCTCGTCACCGCCTCTCTCCGCCCTTTAACCGTACACCACCACCTCCATCGATTCCACTTCCTCCACACGACCCTCCCTCTGGCCGAGTATTCCATGCAACTTCTCCTCCCCAGATCTCCATCACCGACCTTTGTTTTTCACCGCACCGCCCACGCATTCGTGCCTTTTCCCCTCAGCTCGGCCTCCCATGCTCACGTGTGCACCTCCCCTCTCCCCTTAGCGCCGCCTCGCGCCATGTCAACAACAGCTTGAGCCGAAGCTTCTCCCTCCTCAACATCTCTGCCCTTCCTCTCCGAGTAGGTAGCCTAGCCACCGAAGCATCAAGGCAGAGCCCGCCTTCACTATCCCTAAGCTCGGCAGCAGCTTATATGGTAGTTATATAGGTTGATTAGGTTATATAACTCATTTTAGCTTATATGGTAGTTATATAGGTTGATTAGGGTATAAAAAATTTATACATATGATAGTTTGTCACATAGTTTCTCTAAGTTATATAGGTTTGCATAGATTTGGACTTTCAAATATAATATTCATTTTAGAATATATGAGTTATATGGTGTACATATTATATATATAAATATTTGTATATGTACTGTATAATTGGTTGTTGAGTTTTAATATATATATATATATATATATATATATATATATTAGTTTTAATAACTGTTTATTATATAACAATAACTTATTAAGCTATATATATTACAGTATTTATTATGTATATGGTTACGTAAGTAATATTTAATCTGTTGTTTGTGAACAATATTTCATGTAAAGAAGTAGATATGTTTTTGTTAATGAATTATTTTATATGTAGGCTGTATATTTGAATATATCTGCCTTTATATATGGCATATTACATAATTATATATGGGTGTAATATATTAGTCGAGATTTTGAATATATTTTGGATATAAATTATACTTGCATGCTTCTGTTAAAGGACATGTCTAAATTATATTGCATAGTTTAAAGTCTAAGCTTTATTCTATATGAGTTATAAAGTTGGGTTGCAAGTCTTTTAACAGGCTCCCCTTTTGCATTCCAATATATTGATTTTGGATTGGATATTTTGATTTTAAGATAGATTTTGGATTATTATATGTATATATTTTCATTTTGTTTTAATAACTATTGATTTTTAAGTATAATATATAAAGATCTTATTTTAATATGCGTTTGAAATTATGATTTTGAAATACATATACATATATATATTTAATTTAATACGTGTTTAAATTAATACTGAATTTAAATTCATAATAATAATACAACGTACATTTCGTTTTTGGCTCTATCAAGACTGGTGTCGATTAGCTCTCATAGATTTCCCATTTATCAGCTTGTCCGTCATGCCAGTTTTCTTCATCGAATCGTTCCATCTAGCATTGCTTTAAAATTCATAGCTCATTTCCTTGTTAAATCTATCTAGCCTCGAAAGGTGAGCAATCACTCAAGATTAACGTTCTTATATTTATTAAATTTGTTTTCAATTGAATGAAAATCGAAATTTGCTGTTGTTAGTCATTTTAAATTGTGGTATATATGTTATCATTAAGTAACTGTTCACATGTGGGATATGACACCATATCCTGTTGTTTATAGTATATTGTCATTTATGATATATGCCTATTATTATTATTGCTGTCATATCTGTCATCACTCTGCAAGTTCCTTGTTAGTATAGAATTCACTATGGGTTGAAATGATACGTACCCGAATGGACTTTAGAATAGAAGAAAATCGTTATTGGTTGAAATAATAGACCCAAGCGATTTTCATTTGCATTGAATTTGGGATCGCGGGTTGAAATGACATGTACTCGTATATATTAAATTATGGATTGGAATGATGAATATCCATATTACTTGACCATAGGATAGAGAATTATATAGACACCATTGGTCTTTATATAAATATTTTGAAAATGATTTCTATGGTTTTGAACGGGAATATATATATGGTTTATTTAATATTGAAATATTTTATATAAATATGTTTAAAATGTAAAGTAGACTCAATAATAAACTTAAATTTAATAAAGTTCGACTTAATTAATATAATATGTTGATATAGATTTTCAACGATTTGTATAAATTAAGAAAGATAAAGTTGATTTGATCGAAATTGCATTTTATTAAGAAATTCACTAAATTAAATCGATTTGAAGCTAGTGAATTTGAAACTTTAAAATATGATCTTGTAACTTAATTCTTGATTTAAGTAGTTAAATGGATATTTCACGTCTGAAGGAATCGAAGGTAATATATAGAAAAGGTAATTTAAGGTCATATAAATAATATTGAATTTATTAAGTGAATATTTCAAAAATAAATAATAGTGAAGTCAAATTGGGAGATAAATGCAATTATCAAATTTAGCATTTGAAATGTTGAATATTTAAAGCTTCGAAATATATTGACTTTGAATTACATTGAAATTTAAATGATCTATTTGCTGTTCAAATCTGTATTTGAAATCGATAAAATTTGAATTTGTTTAATCAAAAACTGAATCGAATGGAAATTGATAGATTGAGATTGAATTAAATTTGAATGGGAAAGTCGAGTTGATTTTAAAACGATTTGTGAAGTTTGAGGAAATTGCAAATACTTTACTTTATAAATTATTTAATATATATATATGCACTATTTTGGGAAATAGATATATTTGAAATGAAATGATATTTTGGTTTTGAAGTATGAATTAATTTGAAACCACTACGGTGTTATAATGCATTTTTCTACATTGTAGATAGTTCCATGGACCCTTAGAGGATGGTTATCCAAAACATCCTTTAAGTTACTTGTATTTCAATTGATATTTCATTTGAGTTAGATTTAATGATATAAGAATGTTAATTCTGACTCGAGTGTTTTGTTTTTTTGCTTTATGTCGGGTCAGACTGAGCGATACAACATTTGAGACTCACCTTTGGAGTTTGGAGCTTTGTTTGGAGATCCAACCATCGATTCAGCTTTTTGCTTTTCAATTGACTGGTTCAGAGAAGCCATCTATTCGTACTGGAGACGTCACTGTATTTGAGATATTCCGTTGTATTTTATTTCTAACTCTGATGTTCATATAGTAGCTTCATGAACAACTATTTATTTATTCCGGTGCATTACATTACTCTGTATCTGTGATTCTGTGATTGATTTACTTACTGTGTATGCTGAGTTTTGCCAAATTTAAATTAACAATCTGATATTTTGAGCAATTCAAGTCCGACATGTGGAGATGTGAATGGTTGAAAATATCAGGTTACTACAGTTGGTATCAGAGCTTTGGCTCTAGGAAAACTTAGCATATATGGTAAATTTATTTGCAGAATCACTTTCGTTCGATCTTGAATTCCTTCTTCTTTGAATCGAATTTCCTTTGAATTCTGGAACATTCCCTTCGGTTCCAAATTCCATCCTTGTTTCTCCCCTTTTTGTATTCTTTGATCCTGGAGTATCCCATAACTCCACTGTGTGATTTGTAAAGGGGTGAAACTCCTTTACAACATACATTGTTTACCAGAGATTTCTGTATCCCTCAGTTTCGATGCTGCTATCTCTTGTTATGCCGAATTCTATCTTTTGCGGTTGAATGTTGTTTTTTCTCAAAAATCTGCATCGACCTTGTTCTTGAAGTCATGGTTGACTCGGTTAAGGTCACCCGCAATTTGTATAAGTATACCCATCTTCTATTTTGTAAGTTTCAAATCAGAATTCTGTTTGATTAGAGTCCCTCTAATTTGAACCTTTATCTTTGTTTTGAATGCCATTCTTGAATCATCCTTTGGAAAATTGGATTTGTTTGTATTTTAGAAATTGCTTTATATATCGAAATTTTTATTTTGATAAGTATGATTATATTCTATATATAGAAGTGAAAATGTTTCGACAAGGATTATATACCTTAAAAATAAGAATTTGAAGTTTCAGAAGGATTTGGAATTTTGAAAATTATATAAGAACCTGATTTGTATAAAAATTGATTTATAACTGAAGAATTTTGAATTTGAAATTTGAGGATTTGAACTCCGTCATTTTGAAAATTGATTTTAAGTTTTTGAAAATATATGATAATACGATTTGAAAGCATTGTCTGAATAAGAAATGTTCCAAATGACTTCAAATGAATGCCAATGATTTCGAAGAAGTTTTCAAGAAAATTTAAGTCCAGAACTCACTTATGTCGCTGGAGAATAATTTCGGTGATGAGTGCATGCATCATCGACATTGATTTTCGAGTTTCAGAGTGGGGGAGAGGCCACTTTAGTAGCTTTGCTATTCGAGTGATTTTGAGAAACCAATTTTGATTTCAAATTCTGAAGTATGATTTGATATTTGAAAGATATATGTATATATATTTGAAATGATGTGAAGTGAGCTCGGTGTTCTATCCTCGAGTTTCGAATCTGGTTTGGCATAACCCTTTCTATTGAAAATTGATTTAATGATTTGTTGCTGATTTTCAACTCTTGGATTTTAAATTTGATTTCACCGACTATTTTTAATGTTCGAGCACTTTCAAATCGAGGTTTAAATTTTCAAACCTAAGAAATTTCGAAAAGTATAAACCATTTGACAAAGTGAATGAGTCTGAAATGTTTTGTTAAATAAATGAATAAGACTATTTTAAATTATATTAATTTGAAATTTTGTTTTGAAATGTTTCGAATAAAATTTAGTTCTAAAGGTTTGACTTTGGAACATCTTTTATAAAACTATATATACGTAGGATAATGATTTACAAAAGGTAAATTGGATCTTCCGAATAGAAATAAATAGTTTAAAGGTTTTAAAGGGATAGTTATAAACTTAAAAATCATTTTGGGTATAATAGATTCTTAGAAAAATATTTGGTTTTGAAAATATATTGAAATTTAAAACCAATATTTATATGATGATTTTGGAAATGAATTTGTTTGACCAAAATTATGTGGATTTGGAAACTAGGATTATTTTCTAAACCTATTACTTTGAAAATTTTGAAGCTGAAGATATTTAATTTGGAAGGAATAATTTGGTGCGATCGTATATGATTGTGAAACTGAAATGATATTGAAACGAATAGGAATTGAGAACCTTATTTTACTAAATACTTTGATTTTGGAGTTATCGAACTTATATAAAATTGATTTGTATAAGTATGAAGTTGATTCGAAAACTATTGATTGGAAAGGTACTCAATTTGAAAGGTGAAATCTTATATAATCGAAGTATATATATAAGTGTGATTTGATATACTATTGATTTTGGAAAGTATTTGATTTGAAAATGGAATATTATATAAAATGGGCTTTATATAAGTATGATATTTGAAAGTGATTTGAAAAGGTACTATATGATACATATTTTCGAAGTAAAGATATGGGAAGTGCCTTCTACTTGATATCCGCTTTGTGGCCACATTGTGGATTCATTCTATCGATATTATTCTCTCTAATTTTGGTTTTTCGGATGTGATACTCGAGTGTCCTACTATGGTGTAACCCATGGTTGTTTTTTTGGTAGCGTAATCCGCAAGGCAAAGATTGTTTAAAGGGTACGGATGTTTCCTAGGGGATCTAGGAGTAACCATTGTTATATATCATGCAGTCTACTGGTTTTGTTGTCGTGGCATAATCCACAAGGCAGAGATTGCTTAAAGGGTATAGATGTTCCTAGGGGATCCAGGCTTAACCATTGTTATGTATCCCGCGGTCCACAGTTTTGGTTATCATGGCGTAATTCGCAAGGCAGTGATTGCTTAAAGGTACAGATGTTTCCTGAGGGATCCAGGCATAACCATTGTGTATCTGCGATCCAGGTGATTTGTCTGGATTGTACTTTCTATGTCGGTTTTGAAGGTTTTTCAGTATTTTCACTAGGTGTTGAAATAGGTCTACTAAGTACTTGAAGAATTCTAGCTTTGCGCCTGATCAACGCATGGCCAGAGTCTGCAAGAACAAGGATAAACTTGTTGAAACATCAAGTTATAAAAGTATTTTCAAAAGAAAATTTTGTTTTGATATAAAAGTATTTTATTATAAAGTATTTCCAACAAATAAATTTTGTATTAATATTTGAAATTGAAACTCTTATGGTTCTAAATTAGTTATTCGTGCCCGATACTATTCTTTTCAATCTACCTTGTCTACTCAGTTTTATTTATTCACCTGTATTCTATTTTCCCGAATCTACCTTCCTTTCCTTTTTGAATATATCCTTTTTAATATTGTTTATTTATATACTATATGGTTTAATAGAAATTTTTTAGTGTTATAAATATTTTAGAAGTAATTAATTAATAAAACTTATTTAAAGTAAATGATTGTCGATTTATTAATAATATTTGAAAAGTATCTTGAGATAAAATTTATAAATGTATGAATTATGGATTTAATGTTTTGAATTATGAATTTAATGTTTCTAATAGCTTCTTTGTAAATATGACTAATGATGTAAAAAATTGTTTTCAAAAAGTTTATATATTTTATAAAGGTGTTAGTTAAACATATAAAGGGTATTTATAAAGAAAGCAAGAAATTTTACAAATAGGTTGAAAGGTATTTAAGTATAAAAGATAATCGATTTGCTATCTTGTTTTTCAATCTATTTTTCTTTCTGGTTGTTTCTATTCTCCTATCTCCTTTCTTTTCGGGCACGAAAAGTTTTCAGTGGGGAAGAGTGTAACGATCCGTAAATTTTAATAATAATTTTTGTAACGCATTTAATTGAATTTTGAGAAATTTTAAATCGTAATATTTTGAAATAAAAATTTATTATTTGAAATACGCCTATTTAAACATAGCAAATGGTAAATTTTCAATTAATAATATGGAAGTAAATTTTGTTGTCTAATTTTGTTTAAATCCAAATTAGCTAAAATTTGATAGTAGTAAAATAATTTCCAAACCTGAATATTTTTATACAGAAAATTTGTAAATCAACTTTGAGTGAGACGTCAAATTTCGTTTCATCAAATTCGGACTTCGCTAGCTCCATCAATCTTATTTTTCTGCGTTTTGCTACATTTTCCGCTAGCAGAAATTCGAATTTTTATAATTCAATTGTACCAAAAATTTCTGTATACCGTTTTGATCGTCTCGTCGTGCTGATCTCTGTAGTATATTCACTTCTATGTTTTGAGGTTCGTTACATGACGGAAACGAAAATAACGGTTCGTTGTAACGGTACCGAATTTTGTGGCTTTTCACCTCCACTTGCCTTTTCAAATCTAAACCGTGCAGTCCAAGCAATATAATAAACTGCTGACACCTTTTTGCTGAATCAATTAACAGCTCTTACCTTTTCATTATTCCAATTTATTATAAAGCTGTCTGTTTCCTTTGCCGTTTGAATTACCTTTCTTTGTTCACTAACAGTTGAGAAATAAATTATATATTAATCTGTTGTTCCTGAAACCACCGAACCACTTTCTCATTTTTCTCCTTCCTCCGTTTTTTCTTTTCGCCTACCCCTTGAAGCTGCTCGTCTCCGCCTCTCTTCGCCTTCTAATCGTATACCACCACCTCCATCGATTCCACTTCCTCCACGCGACCCTCCCTCTGGCCGAGTATTCCACGCAACTTCTCCGCCCCATATCTCCATCACCGGCCTTTGTTTTTCACCGCCCATGCATCGGTGCCTTTTCCCCTTAGCTTGGCCTCCCATGCTCACGTGTGCACCTGCCATCTTCCTTTAGCACCGCCTCGCGCCATGGCAACAGCAGCTCGAGCCGAAGCTTCTCCCTTCTCAACATCTCCGCCCTTCCTCTCCAAAGAGGCAGCCTAGCCACCGAAGCATCAACGCCGAGCCCGCCTTCACTATCCCTAAGCTCGGCAGCAGCTCACGCAACCCCCAATGGCCGATGCTCCTCCTTACAGCCCTTTGCTCTTCATCTTTCTTCCCCTTCGTTTTGCCTTTCCGACATTGTCTAAGGTATACATATCATATTCTCTACTTAAACTTAACTTATATATATTATTTATAAATCTATATATGTGTGCTTGATTTATACTTCTAGCTGTCGAAATTTGTATACATGTTTATATATATGGAGTATAGTTATAATATATTTAGAGTGGTATAATATATAAGATTTATACACATATTAGTTTATATAGAGCTGTTGGGTATTTTTTGTGTGGAATATTGATATTAAAATATATACAAAGCTGTATAGGGAGTCATACAATCTGATTTATTTTGGTAATATATGTTACGCTAAGTTATTTTATGTTCTGTATATGAGCAGTTTTGGTAAATATATATATACACAATCTGATTTGATTTATCAGGGTGTACAAGATGTCTGCATATATTAGTTTATTTTCTCGGTCGTGGGTACCTGTGAGTTATATATAAAAAATCTATTTTGTAATCTAGGGTATAAAAAAGATTTATACATATGATAGTCTGTCTCATAGTTTCTCTAAGTTATATAGGTTTGCATAGATTTGGACTTTCAAATAAAATATTCATTTTAGAATATATAAGTTATATAGCGTACAGACACACACACACATATATATTTGTATATGTACTATATAATTGCGTGTTGAGTTTTAATATATATATTTGTTTTAATATCTTCTTATTATATAATAATATATTAAGCTGTATATATATTACAGTATTTATCATATATATGGTTACGTAAGTAATATTTAATCTTTTGTTTGTGAATAATATTTCATGCAAAGAAGTATATATGTTTCAGTTAATGATTTATTTATATATAGGCTGTATATTTGAATATATCTGCCTTAATATATGGCGAATTATATAATTATATATGGGCGTATTATGTTAGTCGAGATTTTGATATATTTTGTATATAAATTATACTTGCATGCTTCTGTTAAAGGACATATCTAAATTATATTGCATAGTTTAAAGTCTAAGTTTTATTCTATATGAGTTATAAAGTTGGGTTGCAAGTCTTTTAACAGGGTCCCCTTTTTCATTCCAATATATTGATTTTAGATTGGATATTTTGATTTTAAGATAGGTTTTGGATTTTATATGTTGATATTTTCGTTTTGTTTTAATAACTATTGATTTTTAAATATAATATATAAAGATTTTATTTTGATATGCGTTTGAAATTATGATTTTGAAATACATATATACATACATACGTACATACATACATACATACATATATATAATTTAATATGTGTTTAAATTAATATTGAATTTAAATTAATAATGATAATACAATGTACATTTCATTTCTGGCTCTATCACGACTGATGCCGATTAGCTCTCACAGATTTCCTATTTATCAGTTTGTCCGTCATGCTAGTTTTCTTCATCGAATCGTTCCATCTAGCGTTGCTTTGGAATTCGTAGCTCATTTCCTTGTCAAATCTATCTAGCCTCGAAAGATGAGCAATCACTCAAGATTAACGTTCTTATATTTATTAAATTTTATTCAATTGAATGACAATCGAAATATGCTGCTGTTAGTCATTTTAAATTGTGGTATATATGCTATCATTATGTAACTGTTCACCTGTGGGATATGACACTATATCCTGTTGTTTATAATATATTATCATTTATGATATATGTCTGTTGTTATTATTACCATCATATCTGTCATCACTCTACAAGTTCCTTGTTAGTATAGAATTCACTATGGGTTGAAATGATACATACCCGAACGGACATTAGAATAGGAGAAAATCGTTATAGGTTGAAATGATAGACCTAAGCGATTTTCGTTTGCATTGAATTTGGAATTGCGGGTTGAAATGATATATACCTGTATATATTAAATTAAAGAATGGAATGATGAATATCCATATTACTTGACCATAGGATAGAGAATTATACAAACACCGTTGGTCTATTTTGAAATATTTTGAAAATGATTTCTATGGTTTTGAAAGGGAAGATATATATGGTTTATTTAATATTGAAACATTTTATATAAATATGTTTAAAATATAAAGTAGACTCAATAATAAACTTAAATTTAATAAAGTTCGACTTAATTCATATAATATGTTAAGTATTATATTTTTTTGATATTGATTTTCAACGATTTGTATAAATTAAGAAAGATAAAGTTGGATTGATCGAAATTGCATTTTACAAAGAAATTTACTAAATTAAATCGATTTGAAGCTAGCGAATTTGAAACTTTAAAATATGATCTTATAACTTAATTCTTGATTTAAATAGTTTAATGAATATTTCACGTCTGAAGGATTCGAAGGTAATATATAGAAAAGGTAATTTAAGGTCTTATAAATAATATTGAATTTATTAAGTGAATATTTCAAAACTAAATAACAGTGAAGTCAAATTAGGAGATAAATGCAATTATCAAATTTAGCCTTCAAAATGTTGAATATTTAAAGCTTCGAAATATATTGACTTTGAATTACATTGAAATTTAAATGGTCTATTTGTAGTTTAAATCTATATTTGAAATCGATATAATTTGAATTTGTTTAGTCAGAAACTGAATTGAACGGAAATTGATAAATTGAGATTGAATTAAATTTGAATGGGAAAGTCGAGTTGATTTTGAAGCGATTTGTGAAGTTTGAGGAAATAACAAATACTTTACTTTATAAGTTATTTAATATATATATATATATATACATACTATTTTGGGAAATAGATATATTTGAAATGAAATGATATTTTGGTTTCGAAGTATGAATTAATTTGAAATGACTACGTTGTTATAGTGCATATTTCTACATTGTAGATAGTTCCGTGGACTCTTAGAGGATGGTTATCCCAACATCCTTTAAGTTACTTGTATTTCAGTTGATATTTCACTTGAATTGGATTTATTGATATAAGAATGTTAATCCCGACTCGAGTGTTTTGTGTTTTCCTTTACGCTCGGGTCAGACTGAGTAATACAACATTTAAGACTCACCTTTAGATTTTGGAGCTTCGTTTCGAGATCCAACCATCGATTCAACTTTCAGATTTCCAATTTATTGGTTCAGAGAAGTCATCTGTTCGTGCTGGAGACGTCACTGTATTTGAGATATTTTGTTGTATTTTATTTCTAACTCTGATGTTCATATAGTAGCTTCATGAACTACTATTTATTTATTCGCTGCATTACATTACTCTGTGTCTGTGATTCTATGATTGATTTATTTGCTGTTTATGCTGATTTTTGCCAAATTTAAGTTAACAATCCGATATTTTGAGCAATTCAAGTCCGATATGTGTGGATGTGAATGGTTGAAAATATCAGGTCATTGGAGGAGCTTGGTATTTGGTTTCATTTGTTGATGATTTTTCTAGAAAGATATGGGTTTACTTTATGAAGTCCAAGGGCGGAACTTTTGATAAGTTTCTTAGTTGGAAATCTTTTTTAGAGAAGCAGAGTGGTAAGAAAGCGAATATTCTTCATTTCAAATAATGACGGTGAATTCACTTCTCAAAAAGTCACCAAAATTTGTGAGTCCATGGGAATAAAAAAGCACTACACCATACCAGGCGACCCTCGGTCAAAGGTTGTAGAGAGAATAAATCAGATATTATTAGACAGAACTCGTTGCTTACGTCCGACTGCTAGATTAAAGAAGAAATTTTATGCAGACACATTATCCACGATGATTTTCCTCATCAACTGTACACCTTCTACTCCATAGATATGAAGATTCCTGAAGAAATATGGAAGTGAGAGCATATTTCATATTCCTTTCTCAGGGTGTTTGGTTGTCCAGCTTATATGCATAAGAGCAAAAAGAAGTTGGATCCAAGATCACGCAAGTTTATTTTTCTTAGCTATATGAGAGGTGTCTTACCACCTAGAAGATTGTTAATAGAAGGCATGTTACTTTTGATGAAAAGGCTATGTCGAAGGTGAAGACTTCTTCTTTAGTGTGACAATGTTGAGAGGACAAATTCATAGTACTAAACACTAAGTACATCATCAGACTTCCATACAAATACAAATGGTGTTTCTGATGACTCCGTAGTTAATGGGGAGAGGACAGGTGATCAATCTCAAGGTGGATCTCATATTCAAACTTGACCAATCACAAAGAAGAAAAGACCTAGATGGCTTGATGATTTTGGGGATTGAGCATTGAAGACATTGACTTTGATGACATGGCAGCCTATGCATTAAGCATAGTTCATGATGTGCCCAGAGACTATAGAGGTGCCATTAGATATAAAGGAGGAAATTGAGTCCTTGCACAAAAATCACACTTGGGATTTAGTGCCACTTCCTTCAAGCATGAGAGCAATTACGTGTAAGTGGATCTATAGGGTGAAAGACGGTGGAATTATGAATTAAGGTATAAGAATAGATTAGTGGCATGTGGAGTTCCATGATATTTTTGCTCCGGTTGTCAAAAACACTTCCGTTCGCATTCTTTTGACATTGCTTTCCCACTTCGACATGGAGTTGAAATAATTAGATGTCAAGACAACATTTTTGCATGGTGACCTTGTAGAGGACATCTGCCTATAGCAACCAGAAAGGTTCATTGACAGTAGCAGGCTTAGTTACGTTTGTAAGCCTAATATACCTTTTTATGGTTTAAAACAATATCCTACATAGTGGTACAATTTTTTTTAATAAATTTATGATCTCTCATGGTTATTCAGGATGCTTTAAGGACCATTGTGTCTACTTTAAGAAGTGTGATGAAGATATCATCTATTTCTTGCTTTATGTTAATGATATGTTAATAGCTTCTAAAAGCATGACTAGAGTTTCACAGTTGAAGATGGAGCTCGGTAAGGAGTTTTATGTGAATGATTTGGGAAGGCATGGAGAATTTTAGGGATGGAGATTTAGAGGGATAGAAAACAAAGAGTTTTGAGGTTCACTCAAACTTAGTATATCAAGAAAGTCCTATGTCAATTTGGTATAGAGAAAGCTAAACCGGTGGGTACTACACTAAGCTCTCAATTTCAACTATCAATTGCTTTATGCCCCCACACCGGATAAAGGCAACATGGATATGGCTAAAATTCTTTACTCTAGTGCGACTAGAAGCCTTATATATGCTATGGTATGCACAAGGCCTGATTTTGCTCATGCGGTTGGCGTTGTTAGTAGATACATGTCTAACCAAGACAAGATCCATTGGCAAACAGGAAAGTGGATTCAATGATATTTGAGAGGCACTCCTGACATTGTCTTTTTATTTGTAGGAGTCAGTAGTGATACAACTCTATTTCAGGATATGTTTATACACCTGGCTTATACCCGATTTTTTGAGATCCAAGCTACAATTCATTATAGCTTCATCAACTATAGAGGCAAAGCTTATTTGTATTATGAAAGCGACCAGGGAAGGATTGTATTTGTTACAGCTTTTGGAGTATTTACCAATTATGCAAAAGATGGATGAGTTGTTTTCAAATAGCCAGAGCATCACTCATCTTGTCGAGAATCAAGCTACAACTAACGGTCAAAGCACATTAATGTTAAAAGTTTCTTTCTTATGCTTGAAAAAGAGAGAAATAAATTAATCCATTGAAGATATACACAAAGGATAATCCAGCTGAAATGTTAACAAAGTCGGTTCCAAAGAATAAATTTGAGCATTTCTCAAATTTAATTAGTGTGGCATGAACTACCTAGCGTCATGGGGCACTAACCCAACAATCAGTTTTGTTGGCTAATAGATATATTTGAATCGAGGTGAAGTGTTGAATTTGGACGATTCAAATATATTCCAAATATTAAAAGGGAGAAGATATTAATTGATTCATACAACCAATCAAATATGGGAAGCAAATAGGAAAGGTAATCAACTAATTTAAGAAGATATATTAATTGATTTAGGTATATAGATATATGTGGAAACAAATACCATTATGCTTAATTTGTGTAAAAATCAAATCAAGTAGATTCAAAAGATTTCAATCTTATCTCCAAGCTAGTCTTCATCCTTGCACTTATATATATTAAAATATATGTTCATCTTTTATATATAAGACGATAAGAGAGTTCTCCACAAAATATCTTCGATAAGATCTATATTTCTGTATCTATTTTAGGGTGAATGAAATTTATTAAGTTATTTAGATCTTGTTATACATATTCTTTTAGAATGACAAGGAAAAGTAGTCCAGTAAAGAAATGGATTCAGATTTGAAGATTTGGAAATCTTAAAAGGTGAGTGAGAAATTAAATAATTTATTTATAACATTGAAATTTACATCATATTGGATTTTATTTAATTATTATGTCTAAATAAGATTGATGAATTATAGGCTTAAAATAAATGTATATGATTATCGCCTATACATCCAATAAAACCGGTAATTAGAATAGAAATAGTATGTACAACCTAATTTGGAAATTTGAATTCAGTCCCAAATGTTTATTATCGGAGAATGTTTATTTATTTCAGATCTATAATTGGGTTGTAAATTAGGTTGCTGTAGTTAACTTGGAATGTGGATTTCTATGTTTTGATTTGTTTGAAGCGAGTTCTGTGCAATTTCCATAAATGATCCAATTTCAAAATATGTATAAAAGTTGCATCATTTGAACTAATGAGGGATATATCAAAAAGGAAAAAGGATGGGTAAGATATGGATATTATTTTCCATATTTTACATTGTCTATTTTTAATAAAAGAATTCCTTATGGTTTCAAACAAAGCAAAGATCTCACCTTGGGTTCATTTATGAAATATTATAACGATAATCCTTTTTGGAAGGATAGCTCGGATAAATTAAAACGTGGAAAGGAATGTTTTAGATAGAAATTAACAGTTAGAAATATAAATATATAAATAAACATGAATAATCGCGCTTAACATTTAAAAATAAAATATATAAACAACGTAGTTTACAATGATATTTGTTTTAGTTATTGGCGGCATGGTGATTATAGGACTAGGATTTTTGGAATGGGAAATAAATCTGTAATTAGTGGAGAGCTACAAGGAATTCAATGTTGACTGAATGAGGAGTTTAATATAGCATTTATGGAGAAATTAAATAGTTATAATCATGGATTTTTTGAAATTGGTAAACTGATTAAAGGAATTGTATGAGATTGTCCAATTTTGACATTAATGACCAATTATTAAAGGAAATTAACATTTATTAGCCATTAGGAGGAAACCAAAGCCTAAGCGTATAAATTAGACATAATCACATAACAAAAAATTAAATATCAAATGTTAATGCTATTAAATATAAGTACAAGGTAATATAATTTTCATAGTAGAAAATTATATAGCTTCAATTATACATTTAGAACATGCATGAATTAATGGGCCTAGCCCAACACTTAGGTTTTGGGTAAAGGTTTAGTTTAGTGGATTGGGATGCAAGGTCAGTGGAGTTACACAACAAAAGTCTGCTCTTCATGTAAAGGCTACCATCAGTTGTATACACTTGCTACTAATGTGGGGCATCTCCAACCATAGGACCATGGAGAAGGGATTTGCGTTGTGGATAGGTAGGAGAAAATATATCGAGGGTTCGCCTCGGATTTGAAGTATTTAATGGCCCGTTACTTTTAAGGAACTAGGGTCCGCGTCATATCCAATAAGAGGTAGTAAGTAACCGAAAGAGGCATTTTCCTTGACTTAATTAGGTTAGTCTAAACAGGATGTCAGCTGTGGAAGATCGGTAGGCTATGCTAGTATTTTAGTACCGATATTTAGCTGTAGGTCTAGCCTATAGGCTATGACCATCAATGGTCTTGAGTGAGCTAGTTAATCCGTATAGGGGACGCATATACCATAAAGTAAATGGTTAGATGAATATTAGTTTATCATAGGTGGGCTAGTTAATCCTTTGATGAGTCTTTGAGTTACGTTAGTTGTACGATATTAAATTATATATTATATTATAAAGTTGCATATAGGGGTCATTAGTCTCTATAGGTAGAATCGATTTACTAGCATTGACATTGCGGAGGGTTTGATGCAGGGCCGGTGGGTCTGCCTTCTTCCTATTTAAGAAGTATTAAGTGGTCGGGTTTTTAGATTGTAAAATACATACATACATACATACATACATACATACATACATAATGATACCTTGGAGAAGGTTAGGTATTTCGTACGTGCATAGAAGATGAAACAAATTAGTAGTAATTAATATGCATAACACTTAAACAGAAATCAATCGGCATAAATTAATGGGATGAGTAAAGTATGTAATTTTCCAATCACCAAAACATTTTTCCGACCCCCACCTTATAATACCCCATAGATTATGTTAAGAAGGACTGGATACTGGAGCATGACGAGAACTGCAGATGGTGAAGTCTTCTTATTCATGCTTGGTGCGACCAAGGCAATTAAATATCCAAGGAATGATATTCCAAGGTAGTAGCCTTACTTAATACATATGCTATATATATATTTCAATTCCACTGTGAGTTTATATTGATCGCACTCTGCTACACTTATTATAGGTTACCAAAACCAACAATCCATACTCTAACGGACTTAGGTTTCGATTTAGTGGAAATTCAAGCCCATTAAGGTGCAGGTTGTTACATTTAGTATCAAAGCTTAGGTTAGTCGATCGTAGAAATTAGGATATGCTGAGAGAATGTATTTGTATTTTTACCTATAATAATATATAAATTATACGCCTAGCTCTATAAATTCCAACTACAGAAGTAGTTGCAACATATTCTGAAAGGATGGACGAGGCAGTTACAAATTGGAAGAATAAATAGAGTTAAATTTATACTCCTACCCCAACTACCCTATGAGGTGAAGATCATATCGTGAGTGGACCAAGAAGAGCATAGGCACAACATATAGAAGAATCCCATAGGCTGGATGGTACTTGACTCTTTAATTGGGCCTAAACTACCTTATGTTTGTAGATTTTGATAGATTTAAAGATGCATATTTTATCCATACAAATGGGATATAAGAACCTATATGTTGCAAGCATCTGAAAGCAAGGTATGTAGAAGGAGTGGAGAAAGTTCCTGCAAGAAGGTGTGCACTAATCATCACAAGAAGATAAGCCAGATTTTTTATGGAGATGGGTTAAGGATGAGTAGGAAAGAAGGAGTGTCCCAAAGATAGGGCTATATAACCTCGTGTGAAAGAATTTGATAAAAAGGTTTCTGACAATTCCTTGAAATGTTTTGAATGGGTTTTTCAAAGGATTTATTTGAAAGTTATTGCTTTAAAAAAGCGAGGAAATTTGGAAATCCATAATTTTAAAATTTGTTGAGTCAAAAATTTAGGATTTAAAGGTTTTTGGTAAAAATTATATTTCATTTTTTAAATTCTTAGTTTAAAATTTTATTACATCAAAAAGTTTAGATTTAATTTTTTTTGATAAAGGGATATTTCGTTTTTCAAATAAATATAAAATAGAGCATAGGCCGTGGTTGATGATTTTTCATATTTTTAAATTTGGAAGTTCCATTTTAAAATTCTTTTTTCTGGATTAATAAATGGAAATGGTACTAGATTCATATTGGATATAGAGAATAGAAGGGTAAAAACGTTCGATAATTTAAATGGAAATAACATTTGGAATATATATAAAAATAGGATTAGTAATCTAGTTAGAAATAATATACTATAAAAATAATAGGAATATGATAGGAAGAATGGATAAATTCCATGGATATGTAGTAATTGCACATATACTTTAGATATATGCTTAGGTAGATGTTGCAATTACACATATCTTTTAGAAGCCCCTTTCTTGTGCTATGAAAATCTCCGGCAAAGTGGAAGTGGAGATAGCATGAGTATAGAAAAATAACAGGATGAAATTTATTATTGTCTACTCCACATTTTATTGTTTAAAGTTATAGAAGACGTTTTTAAAAAAAAGTGTATGGTATGATAATTGATTTTTTGTATATTTTGAGTTAAAAATCCTACTTTTAAAGAAGTAAGTTTTTGATGTAAAAAGTCTTTGAAAATGGAGAATTTTCATGGTTCTTTTTGGAGCTAAGCAATTTTTGAATTTTTGAAAAAAAGAGAGAAGGTTTCTAAGTTTACATTTTTAAAAATAAAACTTTTGGATCAAGTACTTCATTGTTTTGAAATTTTAGTTTTATAAAGAATGGTGAGAACCAAACAATTTTTTTGATATGGAGTAGATTAGAACACTACCTTGGTAAGACAGAGAAAAGGTCAATATTACGAATGAAATAGCTACTAAAGCTTATAGGGTAGCAATAAGGAATCCATGTTGAATTTAAGGAATATTGGTATGAATCTAGAAATATTTTATTGGAGATGTGTGGAAACTGTAAGAAGGACGCTCAAAGGAACGAGGAATGGTATCAAAGAACAATTTTGGGAGTCTTAGGGCATACACGCATGAAGGGGAAAGGATATAGAGGAAGTAAATACCAAAGTTTGAAGATATTATCAAGAGATTTTAGTTAGGAGAAGACAGTGGTACAATTGGAGAAGAGAGTAATAAGATGGCAATCCATATAAAGGATGTTGATTAACTTAAGGTTATTAAAGGCGAGATAGGTGGTAGGAAGTAATTCTACTAAACCAATTTTCTGACCAGTTATTCTAAATGTGCATAGTTTCTATTTCCTACCTACTTTAGAATAGGAATGCAAAATTTATCCCATAATCAAGTATGATAATTGAAGTCGAGGATGGAGTGCGTTTGTTAGAAGCCAAGAAGGAGAGTTATGGAAGGTGGGTGATAGTGGATTGTCATAATAGGAATGGCCATCTTAATTTAGTAAGAAATGTTAGGGCCATAACATCATTAACACCAGTTGATGATTACTGGCAGCTTTTAGAAAAATTTTCGTTTAGGGTCTTAGGATTGTAATCACTAGTTGTCTCCCTTAGGTTATTAGAAAAATGTATAATATGGTACGAGATATGTTGATTTGATGGATGGAATTAGATTGTTATATAAATATATATACATTGGAAAACAATGTAAATATGGAGATTTCATAAGGACACTTAACTAGTGATAAAAATATAGGTAAGACTGGAAGTTTATAAATAAATTAGGAAATTAAGTTAACAACTAAAAATTAAAAATGCTTTAACCCTAAAAGCTTTAGAAGTTTGGGAAAAACAAATTTTAGCAAACGAATGGTAGAGAAAGGTTACTGTGCAATCACAGGTTATTATCCATATGCCTTAAAAGCTAAATTTTATAAATATTCTTAAAGGTGGGTTTTTATTTTAGAATAAAAGCAAAAAGTTCCCTGAATCTAGGATTAATTGCACAATACAAGGGTCAACCATATGAGTTAACCCATTGACTAAGTTTCAGTTGATAGAGTTAAGGGTATGCCCTAAGGGAAATTATGTAATTTTTTACATATATCTGACTCATTGACCAATCTCGTTCAGAATAAAAGGTATTTTCTTTCTATTATATACTTGATATAATGTGATTATATTAATTAATTAACTTAATTAAAAGTATATTTAATAGAGAAATCCATAAATGGTATATTTTGTGATTGTAGTTACAAAGTGTTGTAACCATGAGTTATTTATCACAATGAAACAAATATAGCATTTTAAATGTTCCTAGTCAAAATGCGTCAAGACTGGATATCGATGTGTCCGTTGAGACTGGAGTACGCAACGCTCTCCAAATATTGGGCAGTGTATTACTCATGACTGTTGGGGGCATCTAGGGGTTACGTACTAATGGTTATTGGATAACTATGGAACGACTCACTCGTTAGTTTTCTGTTGGTTAATATAACTAAGGTCAAACAGAAAATATCGATATGACTGATTTACACAGTTCTCTCGACTTTAGAATACTGTGGGTCTTCAATATGAAAGCTCTGCTTTGATTATAGCCAAATCATGGCATGACGTCCATCCAGTGACCATAGTTGGGTCGAATGAAAGTGTTGAAAGTGAAGCACTATTCAAGAGAGGATTCGTCTCCAGAGTTATATGCGGTGGTATCAGAGTCAACTCATAGTCAAAGTCTCTGGCCAGAGCATTTCGGTTAATAATAATTGTTATTATTGAACCAGGCCTTTGTATTTGGACTATAAAGTTAAATGGGGATGAGGTTGGAATTTTGACCATTACCAAATTCTATGAGTCTAAAGTGATATAGTTTTGACGAAGAGAATTGGTGTAAACAAAAGTCACAACCGGGTAAGGCTTATTAAATAAAATTGGATTTCTATCGAAAATGAGTAAGCGATAAATTTTGCCATAATGTCACACCACCTGCTAAGTGACATGTGAACTTAACATTAGAATAGTTCGATGTTAATCGCTGACCAAATTTACACTTAAGAGTTACACAGCCGAAATGATGAATTTCCTTAAGACCGAACGATTTAATTAGTTTATAATTGTTATAAATTAATTTAATTAATCAATATTTGTGATATATTAATTATAAAATTTGAATATGATTTGAGAAATAAATAATGTTATATATATTTATAACAACTATAAATATATCAACCGATATACAATTTTGACAAGCGACTAAATTAGATTTAATAACATAGTATTTTGGCTTGGGCTTAAACGAGTTTAAGGCCCATCATTAAGGCTGCAAAATTTTGGTTTTGGGAAGGTCTAGGGGTGTCCAAAAGATAGGGAATTGGCTTGGAGATAATAGGTTGAGATCAAGCGAGAATAGGTAAAAATGTTTTCCATGTTTCTCTCTAATACAACTACACGCACGCGCGCGCGCACACACACACATATATATGTATGTATGTATATGTATGTATGTATGCATGTATGTATGTATGTATCTCTAAAAATAAATAAATACACTTTTTTGGCCACCATTACCTTCTACATTACTGATTAAAACACAGCTCTCAATCCACTTCGAAATTCTCAAATATGTTTCAAATTAAAATAATACAATTCGATAGTTAGTGGTCGGTGATTCCGAACTTGCAATCTGACGAATCAAGAATAGTAAAAGGAAGGGTATCGTTGCTTCAACGTGGATTCAAAGGCATCGTTAAATTAGTAATTTTAATTCATATTACAGTTACTAAATTATATTCTATGATCCTATAATGAGTAATTTGATATCCGTTTAAATATATTGCTACTATATGTTTAGTTAGGTGAGGTTTTGTAAGTAGATGTGGTTGTCACAAATCGGTTTGGTTATGTGCATAATTTGTTTATTATGTTATTTGATTTATGTATAGACAATTGTTGTTTACAATAAAAAAATTTAATTTTTGTCATTTATAATTGTTTTATATATATTTATTAATAATTATATATATATATATAATATTAGTGTATATTTCTCTATCATAATAGCATTTATGCATATATAAGATATATATATGATTTATAAAATTTAATACACTTATTTGTATATAATATGAATTTACAAATTCGAAATTAATTATCATACATATATTCATACTTTTAAATTAACATTTATTGAAATTTTGAATTGTTTATTATATATAAAATAATTATTACATTAAAAATTCAGTTTCATATTTAAAAAAATATTATATCATTTCAGAAACATATAGAGAAAAAAATTAGGAATATTTCAATAAAGTTTATTATTTTTAATAATTAATATTATTTCGGAAATTTTTTTATGATTTATTAAAAACAATAATTTAATTAATAAACTCTTCAAAAAAATTTGTAACCTTTCATTCATGATCCTAGATTTTATGAAATTTTAAAACTTGAATTTTTAGTAATATATTATTTAATATTAAATAATTATTGCCGAAATTAATGTATTTGTTTTTAAATATAATATTTCAAACTTGAAAAATCTCCAAATTTTTCGTATGCTCTATTTTATGGTCCTAGATTTCCAAAAAATTGTAAAATTTGAATTTTCATCAGTAGATTATTTTATGTCAATTATTTATGGATGAAAGCATTATTTTTTTCATAATAAAATACTAAAATTATTATGTTTGCAAAACTAAGTTAATTTTGAATTATAAATAATTTTTAATAATTTCTCTCTCTCTTTCTATATATATATTTTCTATATATAAATGTTTTATGTTCATATATTATATATAATATATTTATACATACACTAGAATTGGCCCGTGCTTCGCACACGGGCTTTCTATATTATTGTAAACGAAAAGCAAGGGCATTTTCGGAATTTCAAGAAGACTCCGAGTAAATTAATTCAACGAATTTTCTTTATTAGTAGTAGAGATGTGTGTGTTTTGTAACATATATACATACATATATTTGGACAACATACATGACATACAAAATGAGCTAATATGTTTGTTGCGATATAAATCTCTACATCTACATATGGACATATTATACTTTTCAAGGATTATTATGTTGCACATGCACTCTCACATATACATATATGATACTTTTATGTATAAACTAAATCAAATAAAATTAATTTCGTATCTTAATATATTTGAATTTAAATAAAATAAATAATTTTATTTAAATGAAATTTAGGAATTTTCTAATTTAGTTAGACTTCATAGGCCCAATAAAATATCCAATAGGGTAAAAAATTTAAAGTTCACCCATAACTTCCGCTGCGGGCTATTCCAATTCCAACACCAATTACGTTAAGATGTGGCTTAATTGTTTTAAGGAAGTAGAGGCAAATTTTTTGAAAAAAATTGTGTTTGAATGCGAATTTTTGTTTAAATGCTTTTGAGAAGTTGGATTCAAATGTTTTTGGAAGATTTTTGTTCAATTGCTTTTGAGATATATATATATGCTGTTTAAATGCTTTTGGAAATTCGATTCTTCAACTTGTTTTGTAAGTAGGAAATTCTTATGGAAATTGTGTTAAAAAAATTCTTTTGAAATGAGAAATTTTCTTGATTTTCAAATGCCACATTCTAGCATAAGGAGCATCGATGTGTTAATAAGTACGAGTTTGGCTAAACTGTCACACCATCTGCTAAATAATATGTGAACGTTGATATTCAAAAAGTTCGATATTAGTCAGTGAGCAAATTTAAATCTAACGAGTCACGCAACCGAGATAATGAATTCTCTTTTGACCAAACGATTTAATTAGCTCATAATCATTATAAAGAAATTAAATTGATTAATATTTTTGAAACATTAACTATAAAACTTTTATTATGATTTGAGGAATAAATATTATTAAATATATTTACAGTAGTTATAAATATATCGATCGATATACAACATCGATAAGCGATTACGTTGGATTTAATTGAATAATATTTTCTTTAGGGTTACATGGGATTTTGGCACATCGCGGTGGGTGAGAATTTCGGCTGAATTACGGACAAAAGGGGCGGCTCGAATTAGGTTAGAGATATTATATTTTGGATGGCTCAAATTAAAGGAGAATTAGTATGAGATGAGATCCATAATTTTATGTCTTCTATATATTATTTAAACATCCCTAACTCTAATTGTAAATGCCCTTTGGTTGCCACTCCTTCCTTCCATTTCTAGCCAAAAATATTCCATATGCACTCCATCATATCAAGCTCGAATCAACTCAAAGTTGATCACTATCCGAGAGTCAATGGTCAACGGTTCAAGGACTAGCAATCTACTGAATCGAAAAGGTTTCAAATGGGAGAGAGTTCATATTTTTAATGTATGCTTCAAGGCTATGGTTGTTTGCGCCAAAATTGGTCACAAACCCAAATGCCGTAAAAGCACCAAGATATGAATGTAAATCAACAATATTCCAAACACAAATCGCAGATCTAAGCAATATGGAGTATAATAATTCAGAAATAACAACCAGTCACACGAGATTTATAGTGGTTCGGCTATCTCCGGCCTACATCCACTTCAAATGATAATCCTTTATTGACTTTCCTTGCTGGTTACAGTCGATTACAGCAATTAGAATGAATAAATTCGAGTACAACAGTTATGGTGAGATGTAGAATCGAATCCGGCAGAGTCTGGACGTCGAATAGCCAAAAGATCCCTTCTTTGTAGGCTCTGGTGCCCTATTTATAGGTGTTGGAGGCTGATAACTTGCTCAAACTTTAGGAGAATTCTTCTGGCACGTGAGTGGTCCCATGCGATCGATCCCATGAAATTTCGACTCGATCCGTGATCAATAGGAACCAATTTCGTATCGATGAAGATGTTGTCCAATGGAGTTGAAACTTGGCATGAACCTTCCTCGGGTTGTACGTAAGCTTATGTGAAAATTTCATAGCATTTGGATATGTAGATCTCAAGATATGATCGGTATGAATTGTAGCTTCTTTAGTGTCGTCTGGTTCACATCAATCATTTCGAGTCGATGCTTATCTGTGTCGATATCGATCATGTGCGCTTTGGTGATGTGGCCCTATCTTCGAGGCCTGATCCTAACTTCGTGCCGAGTTGAATGCTTCTTCTCTGGAATCGTGGATACTCTTCGCTCGCATCCACACTCCACGCTTATTCGTATCTATGGTTTTGCAATGTTATGTTCGCATCCATCGATCTATGCTCTCTCTTCGTATCGATTTCAAGGAGTGTATTTCACATCGATCTTGTAAATGTCGATCGATACGAAATGACCATAGGGAATGCTATTGATCGATACGAAAAGAAGGCAACGGGTGGATACAAAACTCGTTCTTATAATGGATACGAATGAGGCCTTACCTGATGGGTACGAACTAGAGTATCTTCTGATGGATACGAAACAAGCTATGCTGATGGATTCGAACAGCCTCGATTCGATGCCTACTGCTATGCTCCATCCTGATCGATCAGCATTGCTGTGAAGTGCATCGGTGCAAAGTAAGCTCCTGGGTTCCTCCCTGGTCGATACAAAAGCATGGATTCGAAGTGCACCGCTCGTCTCCATCCTGATCGATACGAACCTCAACGATTCGAACAAATGCCGATCGATACGAACAACATCGATTCGAAATGTTGCCTGCCGATCGATACGAAATGTATCGATTTGAACCACTATTTGCATATTTCAACCCATCAATATTTCGAGCATATGAACTCCGATCGACCTGAAAATTGAAACGCAGCCTCTTCTTGCCCTGTTCATCATTCCCAATCGATTCCATTTTGATCGGAGCTCGGCTAAATTTTAACGACATCAATCATGGTCTTGTTTCTAATCGATCTCCAATCATGATATCCACCCTTTCTTGCCAATTTATTGATATTCCAGCCTGACCAAAAGGTGGGATAACATTTGCCCCCCCAAAACATGTCTTGTGGTAATGAGGTGTGTTTTGAATAATTTTGAATCTGATATCAAAGTCCATAGCCAATTCCATATCCATCCAGACTCGATAACCGAGTCTTAATCCAACCTTATCCAATAACCAGTAACCGAATCCATGACCTCTCCGGGTCAATATCTGAATCCGTAACCTCTCCGGGTTCTTGCCAAGCGCAATCTACACTTGACGATCATGGTCCAGTATCCATGGACGTCGAGTAATGCCATGGCTTAAGTCCAAAGCCAAATCCTGGTCACTCCAGACCCTTGTCGAGTATAGTCCATACCCGATGACTTGAAATAATAATAATAGTACAGGGCCTAAGTCCTAGGCCGAATCCTGGTCTCTCCGAATCCTTGCCGAGCATAGTCTATACTTGATGACCTGAAACAGTAACCGATAATATAAGGCCTAAGTTCTAGTCCGAATCCTGGTCTCTCCGATCCCTTATTGGGCATAGTCCATACTCGACGACCTGAATAAGCCAATTCACCACGTTTGGGCGAAGAGACGCACCCCTTGCCGGGCACAATCCATACCCGATGACCGTTTACCAAAAAAAGATGAAAATCCAGTGGAAATCCAATCCAAGATCCAAACCAAACCAGAAAATCAAAAATCCGCATTCGAAATCAAAACCAACATCCATATATGAATACAGTCATCCAAACAGAAGTCCAAATCAGAAAACAAGCAACATCCGGAGTTCAATCCAAACTCCCAAAACCAAACCAGAGAAATGAGTGTCCAAGCCCAAAAAAAAACAGATTTCGCAAACTATGGCATCGCGATTTATCATCATTCAGAGCATGCCTAGGGGCCATCTCCGTCCCCATACATGAGTAAACGATTTGGCCGTTCACTCGTAGTTTGCTACTTATTTCATAATATCCCAGTCTATTGATAACCAATCGACCATCATTCCTGTGCCTCGCACCATCACTGTTTGAGGTAGACGGTGGTTCTCCTGCCCCACCGCTGCATTTCGAGCCTCGACGTACTGTCGCAACTGTCCATTCCTTACATGCTCCTCAATTATGTCCTTTAAGTGCCTGCAGTTGTAGGTATCACGCCCGTCCAAATAGTGGAAAAGGCAGTGCTTTCCTGATGCCCTCTTACATTCGGAGGGTTCTCTCCTAGCCGACCTTCGATAGGGAAGGAGATTCTGGGTTTCTATGAATATCCGATCCAACGTCTCACTCAAGCCAGTGTAGGTGGAGAACTTTGGCTCCCTCCATCGTTTCTTAGCCTTTTTCGAATCATCATCAAGCTTCCTTTTTCCCTTGCCTTTATCTCTGTCCTAGCCTCCGCTGGATGGTCCTCCATCCTCAGTTGCATTCGCCTCTTTTAACTTTAAATCTGTGCATGCATCTTCTTGCCGAAGGAATCTCTCAGCTTCGTGAAAGAATTCCCCAAGGTCAAGTGGTGGGTCTCGTATTAGAGACACTTTGAAATCTAAATTCTTTCTGACTCCTGATACCACTGCCATTAAAACCATCGATGGATCCGGCTGATCCGCCGAAGCAACGATGCATTGAACCGAGTTAGAAAAGCTCTAAGCGATTCATCTATCCTTTGCTTCACCGACGTTAGCATCATTACATTCTTTGGCCTTTTAATATGAACCCGGAACTGCTTCAGAAACCTGTCCACCAACTCTATCCATGTCCTGATAGATCCTTCTTCCAGCTGCCTGAACCACATAGTAGCTATGTCCGTCAAGAATAAAGGGAAACATTGGGCCATAACTTCTTCTGATGCCCCCAGCAGTCTTGTATATCTCATCAAGTGATCCGTTGGACTGGCCTTGCCATTGTACATCTCCACGTTAGGTAGCTTGAAATCTGGCGGATTTCAAGCTATCCTGATTTCATGAGTGAACAGACTCTTGTTTACTCCTTCCAGATCTCTATTAGTCAAACCTCCGCGCATAGTTCGCTTGATAATCTCAGCCAATCCAGCATTGTCCGTCAAGGGTTGCCTCTCGAGTCCTCGATGGAATTCTGGCACATACTCTTCATCTCTTGCTCTTACATTCCTGCCAGCATCCTTTTGCGTGGCGTTGACTGGAATCCCTCAAACCATTCAAAAGGGCAGATTGTTATGGGGTAAATAAGAAACAGAGAAAGAAATAAAACAAATACATAATCTCACAATGGAATGACAAAATATAATAATCAAATAACAGTTCCTGAAGCTGTGTTATAACTACATTTGATTATTCTTTTAACACAAAATCAGAGTTACATTAAACGGAAATAAATAAATGCAGCGGAGCAACATGATACGGTGGAATAAATATATTAAATAATAATATCACGAATCTTCCTCTTCGTCCTCCAAAAATAAGGTCTTCAACCTTGAAAATCTAAGGCTGACCCAAGCGAATTGAAAGACAAACACTCGAGTCATAACTAAAAGATCTTATGTAAGTTAAATCAACGGTAAATATGAGTGTGACGACGTCAGAGATGTTTACGGGGTTTGACATCTCCTATCCAGTGTCTAATGTGGGTGCAATAATTAAGAGATGTTTGGGATTCATATCTCCTAAGGATCCGTTAAACTATCTACAATGTAGTACATTATGCTATTACAATATGTCTACAGTAAAGTAAAAGTATTAAAATAGCGTTAAGGCATTACCATATCCCCCTTAACACATTTTTATATATTCCCATAGTCTGTACAATGCCGTAGGCTCGACCAAACCGGTGGTTTACCTAGAGGACACCCCATAGGTATTGTACAAAATAAACACGTAAAAGGCGCTCTAGGGCATGTGAACACGGCACTCGAGGCAATGCCGGGGTAGATTTATCAATTGCAAAACCGGGCTGGTGGTAATGTTTAACAGCTACTACCGCCCACCTCGGAACACACTACCATGATCAAAATCAAGGGGTAGCCACCAAATCATCACAAGTCGTACTATGGTAGCGAAGAAGCACGTTCGATCGGAGGAATGACCTCACTTGGCCCAAGTATAGCTTCTGCTTTAGTCACATCTAAGCTGACTCATGGGAGTCAGGGACACCTCATACCTTATACAGAAATCGTTCGCCAGACCATCCTACTTCATTTCTACAATCTCCACCACGTACACAGTTGTTAAAGTGGTTTTGGTATTGGCAGAAAATATGACAATATCCTATCTCGGTCTCTTTAACAACCAAATGCCTATGTCACACCGCATGGTTTTTTTTACGTTTCAAAAAGTTAATTCACAATTTATATCAAAATATCATATTCAATTTCAAGTCATATCTCTTTCAAAATCATATTCACTTTCAAACTATATTCACTTTAAAAATCATATTCACTTTCAAATCACATTCACTTTTGAAATCATATTCACTTTTCAAATCATATTCACTTGGAAATTATTGTATGTTATTTATTCTTCATTTCAAAATCAATCTTATTCCCTCAAATATGTCATTTCACAAAGGGTATCAATTCAAATTAGATATAAATACTTTAACTTTACACAGTTTGAAATTTTAAAAAAATAGTTTAGGTAATTATAAATAGTTTATATAGTCTAAAAATAAAGTTAAAATAGTTAAAATAGATTTAAATTGGAATTCAATTAGTTTTATAATGATTTAAATAGATTGATTATAGAATAAATAAATCTAATTAAAATTAAAATGATTTAAATAGATTAATTATAGATTTAAATTATATTAAGTAGATTTATAAATTAAATAAATTTAAAATAGATTTAAATTATATTAAATAGATTTAAAATAGATCAAATAAATTGAATTAGTTTAAAATAGAGAAATTAAATTAAAGTGGATTAAAAATAGGTTACAATAGATTAAACAAATTATAGTAGTCCTAAATTGATTAAAATAGTATAAATTAATTTAAAATAAATGTCATAGTTATATCCAACATTTTAGTAACTCTTCTGATAAATTCGTTTATATTTTGACCTCAACTTTGAAAACTCAAAATTTAAATCCTTTGAACCATTCATAAAATTAATTCCAATTTCAACGAAAATTATTCAGTTTATATAAATCAATTTCTATTTCAAAATACCGGTTAACTGAATTCAAAATTCCAATGATTCAATATCATTTGATTTAACCAATCCGGTGTCCATATATAATTTTCTACCCTATGGTCAAGTGATAAAGATATTTATCATTTCAATCCGTAATTTACAGTTTTATGGTTATATATCATTTCAAACCGCAATCCCGAATTAAATAAAAATCCGTAAAATCGCTTGAGTCTATCATTTCAACCCATAGGGAACTTTCAATGTTATAATACTATAAAATGCAAATCCAATCATCCAATATCAGCAAATCAAACATACATCATAATCATCATCCAAATCAATCAATGAATATCAATAGATAACTGATAATCAATATAGGTATTAAATTGACAATTTAAAATTCAATGTTAAATTAAACGATGATTAAATGAAATAAAAGTCAAATTTAACTAGAGTGACAATTTAAACATACCAAACATCCACAAATAAATTCAAAATCACAATGTAAATTTAATTTAACTAACATAAGACAATCAAGTAGTTATGAGTGAGTCAAAACACTCACCTTTTATTTTAAATTGAATTAAAATCCAATTTAAGCCTAAAATTCAAACGGTCTCAAAGTTAGTCCAAACAGGTGTCAAAAAGTCCAAAATTTCAATACGTTCCCAACGAAATAAATCGCGCGCGAATTGGATCTCATACGTAAGAGTTATGGCCATTAGAACATCATACAATCTAAATTAAAAATTAATAAAATAATCAATACAGTATGTACACGTCAACAACGATACCTCTCCCCAGTGCCTCCGGTCGCCATCACGTTGCCGACCACCACCTCCGCCATGCTCTCAACGAGCCACGCGCATAGGCCCTACCCGAGCCCCTCCAGCCTCCCCACGAACCAGCGCCGCCACCTTCAGGCGTAGGGTTTTGAAACCCTGATCAAATAAAATCGATTGATCTAACCGTCTGATCACCCTCCAACTTGCATGGATGCACTTCGCTCGACCCACTCCACAACCTAGTATCTTCGATTTTACGATCCGATAAAGTTGATCGTTACGCGATGAATGGCCGAGGTTTAATCGCACAATTTCGACCACATAGATTCCAATCTTGAAAAATAATCTGCAGATTTGACTTGCGCTCGTTAAGAGCTTCAAATCGATATATAATTCGATATGGTTTGGAGGAGTTTGATTTTGAGATTGAAATTTGATTTGAAATCGAAATGGGAAATTTAGGGTTTTCAACCATTGAGGAAAAGAGGAGCGACAGAAACTTTTGTACGTACTGTAATAAGGAATGAAAGGCTGGTAAGGTTTAGAACAAAACTATATATACTAACGAAGCTCGATAAAAAAAGAATAGCATAAAAATAGACTTGAATTAACAATTACGACCCAAAAATCCCATTTCGTTCCCGAAACGAAAACATCCCATATATCGAAATAGCTGTTTTCGATAATTTTAAACTCAATGGAACACGTTTCAAGTCCTAATTCCAACCTATGAAGAAGTTAGTTATAAAATCAACTTATTTCAAATTGATTTCAATTAAATGAATTTCTACGCATTTCGAGTCTGTACGATCAAACGGTAAGCCCAATCGCTACAAAACTTAAAATCCTACAATAATTCACCGTTACGATCCGATGAAACTAGTTTCATCGAAATCTAAATCAGTAGAAAAATGGCCATTTTGACGTTAATTAAATAAATTAATATTAAATTAATTAAATCACCTTTTCAATTCAAATTTAATAATTTACAATTTCTATCATTTTAGATCACTTAGTACTTTATAATCTTTTAAAACAAATTTCTATATCAATTCAATATTCAATATTGCCCACATTTCATTATTTAATTTCAATTTCAAATAATTCCGTAATTATAAATCTAAATTTCAATAAATCCATTTATTTGATTGTCAATCTTGTTATTCAATCAATTATCATCTTATGGGTATAATTAACATCAATTTATATCTTAGTACGTTAATATTCCCCAATTTCTTCTTAATTCCCATTAACGTAATATTTAATTTTATTAAATTGCAATTGGTTCCAGTTTAATTTAATAGACCAAATAAATAGATAACATATAATAATTGTACCATTGACTTTTAATCACACTTATAAGTTCATTATTTACAAACAATTGTTACAATTTCTTACATAACACTAATTTTATTCAATTTCCATCAATAATATACTAGTTCCTTAATTTATACAACATCACATTTATTCACTTATATCCAAATTATAACCAAGTAAAACATTTAAATTATTTCAATTGATTGGACTATCGTTAGAATATTTAATAATTAACTTAAATTTACATTATTATATTTCACTCTAGCTATTATCTTAACTCACCTAAATGTAACATTTAATGACATTCAATTACAATTGATTAAATGAAATGGTAACAAATAACAATTGTCACCATTCTTATATTTAATCACATCTGTAAGTTTATTATTTACAACAAAAGTTATAGCCACTTACCATACTAATTCTGTCCAAATTCTATTTATTACATATTATTTCATTAATTAATACATCTTTTAAATTATAAATTTCTTCTCTAATTCAATTATCAATTAATACATACATTACTATAATTTATTTACAATATGTATCCAATTATAACTTTTAATCATTTTAATTAATTAGAATCACCTTCAAAGCAATTATAGGTTACCTTAAATCAATACCATTTCACTTTATTTCAGTTTTAATCTTTATAATTAAATCATAAATTTTTATTTCTTCCAACATTAAATCACAAAATCTAATTAAATTAACTATTTTAATTATTGAAAATTACGGATCGTTACACTCTCTTCCACTCAAAACTTTTCGTCGTCCAAAAGAAAAAGAAGGAAAAAGATGGAACTGATAAATCAATATATCTTATTCAAAATCTTAAATTTATAAACAATTAATTTGCAAAATTATAAAAATTAAATAAAATATAACAATTTATAACAATTAAATCCTTATATATTCAAGTTAACAAAAGTTTGGAAAACATCTCATAAAATTTTCTAAGTCCAACATTCACAGAAAATTTTGGCAGAGTCTCCTTTGTACGGAGAGGCTCGGGAGAAATAATAATACCAATAATACAATATATATCATATTTTTCAAAATAATATATCTCAAACAACAGGAAAAACAACATAATATCGCTTGAAAACCGTAATCCGAGAGCGTACTTGTTTGTCGGGCAAACAACGCTTAAAATATGAAACCAAAAGCAATAGCAATTGCTTCTATAACCTGTATTTCACTTATATAATCTAAAACAAGTTAGCAAATTATATAAGAGAAATATTTAAGTTGTTCCAATAAATAAAAAATAAAACATCACCACATAACAACAATTTCATTTGCAACAAACAACTGTATAACTCATTTCAACAAAGAGAGAAATCATCCATCCATAGCAACCAACAAATGGTTTGTTCGGGTTCAGAACTTCTAATCATATAAAATGATAAATAAACCATGAAGTAAACCATACACTTAACGGTCGTAGATAAAACTTTATAGATTATTTATACATCTTCATACAAAATAGAAGTCTCCTTTCCCAACCAATCCATAAGCCAATACAAATAAAGAATCCAACACATTTTTAAGTTTGCTTTGTTTTTCTTTTTCACATCATTTATTGTTCATATTTTATTATTTTTCGTTTTTTCTCATACAATGATTTTTCTTTAATTCTCCTTCGTTACTTACAAAATTTTAAATTTCATTCATTCATGTTAGGCTTATTTCTTTAATTTGCATTCTTTACTTACATAAGTTATATCCATTTCAATTATTTGGTCACAAATGAATTCATTATTGGAGTATTTTATACATTTTATTTTGGTTTACTTCACCGTTGCATTTAGTTGATTTTCCCTTTTTTTCATCATTTACTTTTCTTTCCTTATTCATATAAGGTTTGTTTTCATTAATTTACATTTGTTACTACTTACAAAAGTTCATTTCTTCTTTATTCATATTATGCTATTTTATTTCATTTTATTACCTTACATTTATTGCTTAAATTAGTTGTTTTTATTTTAATTATTGGATTATACATTATTAGGTAAGTTTCTTCACAATTGAATTCACCATTCAGATTATTCTTTTTCATATTCATTCTTCCATATATATAGTATCATTGAACATTAAATCCTTTTTTTCATTCCAATATTTTCTGAAGTTATAATCATTCAATTAACATAGTACGTATTTTAATTATAAATGGTTTCAATATTAATTCAAGTTTATAATTATTTACTTATAATATTCACCTTTACCATTAAATCTGATTATAAATAGCTTAAATTGCTAACTTAAGTTTATAATCATTTTTCTTACATTATTTTCTTTTATTACATTTAATTAGTAGCATTTCAACTATCAACTTAAGTTAATAAAAATTTATAACATTAGAATTCTTATTTATAAAAGTAAGTCCATTGAACACTTTTATTTTCTGAAGTTTTACTTGTATAGTATTCTATCACATATTCTATTTAACGTTACAACTTTTAATATTTTGGTAAGTTATATATATATATGTGTGTGTGTATGCGTGTGTCTTTTAGAATGTAATAAAAGGTTACACAAGTTTTCATATTTATTTTAAATCAAAGTGTTCAATAGTTACATTTTCTTATTTCCATTTCCATTTTTTTATTTACCATTTACAAAATTCTAAATCTCTTATCTATTTCATTAATCATTTTAACATCAAATTTCTTATTTTCATTTTAGAAGTTTCCAATTATTAAAATAGTTAAGATTTCATTCATTTCAACAATTGAAAACTACTAATTATCATAAAATTTAAGAACTAAACTTCAAGTTCATTTTATTCACTTAGAAAATAAATAATATATATATATATATCTTTTATAGATCAATCATATTTAGAAACTCAAAACTAAGGTTTTTATTCATTAAAGTAGATGTGTATTAAAACTATTACCGTAGTCTTCGCACTTTGAAACTAGAAAATGAACATTGATGATGCACTCATCACCACAATTATTGTCAATGATAGAGAGGGGAGTACAAAACTTATTTTCTTTAAAAATTCTTTTAAACATTTCTTTCAAATCATCTTGAAATATTTATATCAGAAAATACTTCTAAATACCACTAACATTATATTCCAAAACCCTTTGAAAGAAATTATAAAAATCTCGAAACTTAAGTTCTAAAATTTCCAATTTATATTTATTTTATTTATAATCTCATGTTTCAACCAATATTTATAAGTTTCACTGCCTAACAAACAATTATATTATAACCAACTATATCATTTATAAAATTTATTATTTTATATACAAAATATATATAATATGCAAAATTATTTTATCTTCCTATATTTCAAAATAATATTGCGTCTGTTTGTCCTACTAAGTGTTTAGAAATCCATATCGATGTCATAGTGTCCTACGCACCGATCAGAATTTATAAATACAAAACGGAACAAATCAACACATTACAAAAACCCTTTTATAACACTAACAAATAAGCTCTCCCATACAATACACTCAGCGACTCTTCTAGGTATTAATACCCAATTTAATACGAGTCAGACCCCACAAAGCTAAGGTTATCGCTAAACCGAAACTCTTATACTAACTGTAACGACCTGCCTTTTTGACGTTTTAAGAAGACACACATGTCAGACTCAAGCCATTCAAAAGGGTAGACTGTTATGGGGTAAATAAGAAAAAGAGAAAGAAATAAAAACAAATAAAGAATCTTGCAGCGGAATGTCAAAATATAACAATCAAATAACAGTTCATGAAGCTATTTTATAACTACATTTGATTATTCTTTTACAAGACAAAATCAGAGTTACATAAAACAAAAATGAATAAAATAAATAAATGTAGTGGAACAGCATGATGCAGTGGAACAAATGTGTTAAATAATAATTACAAATCTTCGTCTTCGTCCTCCAGAAATAAGGTCTTCAACCCTGAAATGCTCAGGCTGGCCCAAGCGAATTGAAAGACAAAACACTCAAGTCGAAACTAAAAGATCTTATGTAAGTTAAATCAACGGTAAATATGAGTGCGACGACGTCAGAGATGTTTATGGGGTTTGATATCTCCTATCCAGTGTCGAGTGCAATAACTTAAGAGATGTTCAGGATTCACATCCCATAAGGATCCGTTAAACTGTCTACTATGTAGTACAATACGCTATTATAATATGTCTACAGTAAAGTAAAAGTATTAAAATAGCGTTAAGACGTTACCCATATCCCTTTTAACACATTTTTATATATTCCCATAGTCTATACAATGCCGTAGGCTCCACCAAACCGGTGGTTTACCTAGAGGACACTCTATAGGTATGGTACAAAACAAACTCGTAGAAGGCGCTCTAGGGCATATGAACACGACACTCGAGCCAATGCCATTGTAGATTGACCAATTGCAGAACCAGGCTGGTGGTAACGCATAACAGCTACTACCGCCCACCTCTGAAAACACTCTCATAATCAAAATCAGAGGTTGGCTACCAAATCATCACAAAGTCATAATATGGTATCGGAGAAGCATGTCCGATCGGAGGAATGACCTCACCTGGCCCAGGTTTAGCTCTTTTTTTATTCACATTGTAACGACGCGTAAAATTTTCGATAATTTAATTGTTAATTTTATTAAATGTTTGTTATCTAATATTGGAAAAACAGAAATTTGTGATTCATTAATGAAATAATAACTTAAATGAGATGTAATAATACTGATCTAAGTTAAATATTAACTATTTGAATGAAGTTACAATTAATGGAATTAATGTAAAAGTTATACTAGGCTATAAATCGAATATAGAAAATAAACGTAAATATTGAATTAATTAATGAATTAATATATATTAAATGGTAACTGAATAAAATCAATGTTTAGTAAGAAATTATAACATTGGTTTGGGAATGATAAACTTATAAAAATGTGATTGAGAGTTAATGATAACAATTATTATAAGTTAATCATTTATTTAGTCCATTAAATCAAAATTTGTAATCAATTGCAATGAATCTCAATTCAATGTTATGTTAGTGTAAATTAAGGAAATAATTGGAAATAATGTTAATTCTATTCATAATATGACAATTGGTTGAATGAAAATAATGGATATCAAAATATATTAATTTATTGGAATTTAAACTTAATAATTGGATTAATTGCAATTAAATGAAATTTAATGAAATTGAGGTTAACACTGAAATTAGTAAATTAATCAACCCTAAATTGATAACTAAATTTGTTTAAATTAGTGTAAACGATCAAGGAATTTAAAAACGATAAAATTTGTCAATCATAGCATTGAAATTGAAAATTTGATTTAATTAATTAATTATTAATTAATTTAATTAATGTAAAAAAGCCATGTTGACCACTGACTTGGATTTTGACGAAACCAGTTTCATCGGATCCGTAACGTGAATTATTATAGGATTTCAAGTTTCGTAACAATCGGGCTTGTCGTTTGACTGTACGAGCTCGAAACGCCTAGAAATCAATTTGAAATAATTTTATTTTAGCATAACTTCTTCATACGATGGAATTTGGACTTGAAACCTGTTCCATTGATTTTAAAATATTCAAAAACATCTATTTTGACATATGGATTGACCCAATTTCGTTCTGAAGTCAGAACGGGCTTTTCGGGCCATTTATCGTTTAACGGTCCAAATCAATCATATCCATTCCTCTATTTCTCAGCTCTACCTATATATATCCTGTTATAAACCCTAACAGTCTTCTATTCCTCATTTCTGTACGTACAATTCCATTTGCTCCTCTTCATTTCCAATGGCAGACAAAACAAAGATTTCTAGTTGCAATTTCGAATCAAATTCAAAGCCAGAATTTCAAACTCCTCAAATACTATCAAATTTTATATCGATCTGAAGCTCTCGATGAGCACATCTCAGATTTGAAATTCATTTTGGATTTGAATCATCGGTTGCTCAGAATTTGATGATCAATTCCGGCCGTTTGTGAGAGGGTGTTGAGATTCAACGATAGATCTTCAACGAGGGTTCGATCGGGTTGTAGGTCAATGTAGAGGAGGTCGAGGCATGATGATCCAGCGGTTCAGTGCTGTCGTAGTGGTCAGAAATCGCCAGAAAGTAGTAGTGAAGCATGCGTCGGTGCGGATAGAAGGAGGTAGTCGGGGGGGGGGGGGGGGGGGGAGGGGTCGTGTGGCCACCGTGGAGGCGCCTCGGCCTGCTAAGGCGTTCGGCGGCATTGGATCTGGCCCTAGGCCATTGCATCAACGGCGAAAATTCACGATAGGGTAGCGGCCGTCGGTAGCAGTTCGTTTGCGTGGAGAAGTACTGTAGGGTTTGTGTTCTAGAGCTCTGACGTGGCACGTGTGAGTATATATATTTTTTTAATTTTGTTTTCCAAGTGTTCTAACAAACATAACTTTTACATACAAGCTCCAATTCATGCACGGTTTCTTGCGTTAGGATCGTATCAAAATTCCAGACATTATGACGCTAGTTTGGACGAATTCGGAGACTGTTTGAATTTTGGATTTAAATTGGATTTAAATTCAATTTAAATTCAAAAGGTGAGTGTTTTAACCCACTCACAACATCTAAAATTTCTTATGTTTGTTAAATTGATTTATGTTGTGATTAGAAATTTATTTACGACTATTTGGCATATTTTTAATCATCATCTCAGTTAAATCGAATTTGTTGAATTAAATTGTTATTCAATTTATTATTGCATATAAACTGCCAGTTAAATTGTTATTTAATTTATCATTGCATATAAACTACCAGTCAGATTGTTATTTAATTTATTGTTGAATATAAACTGCCAGTAAATACAATATAAACCGCAAGTAAATACCTGTTATTTATTAGCTGTTCTATTGATGTTATTGTTTGAATTGGATGATTGTGATAAATATTTGATGACTGATATTGGATGAATGGATGTTGTACTTTATATTGTTATAAACTGCAAGTTGTTATGGATTTTCATTTCATTCGGGATTGTGGTTTGAAATGATATATAACCGTATTTATATTTTAAATTACGGATTGAAATGATAGATATCTGTATCACTTGACCATAGGATATAAAATTATATACAGACACCGCGGTCTATATATATATATATAAATATTTTGAAATGATTTCTATGGTTTTGTAAAGAAATACATGGTTGGATGAATATTGATTTTAGATATTATATAGATGTTATTTTATTCCTGTTATTAAGCTATGTATAATTTGTTTTAATATAGTATAAGCTTAATAATAGGTTTTATTTTATTGAAGATAAAACCGTTAAGTATTTAAATGACATTTTAATATAGAGTTTATAATGATTTAAATAAAATGAAGGTTGGAAGGTAAATTGGAAATTTATTTGAAATTGAATTTATTTAAGAATTAAACGCAAATAAGTTTGATGTGAAATTATTAAATTGGAAATTTTAAAAGGTATGATTTTATAACTTGATTTTGGGTTAAGGTGAATTAAATGGATATTTCAAGTATAAATAAATTGAAGGAAACATTTACTTATTTGAAATTTGGTTTTTATTTGAATGATAATGGATTTATTAAGTAAAATATTTCAAACTAAATAATAGAAAATTGAATGTGATATATATATATATATATATATATATATGTGAAATTACCAAACTTAGTTTTGAAATTGTTGAATACTTAAAGTTAGAAATATATTGAATTTGAAATGGTTTATTCTATAGATCAAATCAGTTTTGAAATCGATAAATTTGGAATTTTTGATTGGAAATTGAATTGAATTGAAAGCTATGATTTGGGATTTGGTTAAAAATAAAAATTTAGAAATTCGAGTTGTGTTGGAATTGATTTGTGAAATTGAAGAAGCTATTTTATTATATAAAGTGTTTTAATATTTAAACCATTTAAGTGATGGGAGTTATGTTTCAAAGTTCAAGTTTCAAAGTATTATGATTTGAAGTGTTATAATTTCAAGTGTTTGGTTTCGAAGTGTATAACTTTGAAAGTGCTATGATTTTAGAAAAGGATATATTTGAAATGAAAATGATATCATATTGATTCGGTTTTAAAAAGGGAAATGATATTTTGGTTTTTAAAGTACAAACTATTTTGAAATGACCATGGCGTTATAATAACATTTGGTTGTTAAAGAGACTTTGATCGGAAGTTGCCATACTCTCTGCCAACTCCAAAAACCACTTTAACAACCGTGTACACGGTGGAGATTCCAGAATGAAGTAGGATGGTAGCGACGTTCCTTTGAGGTATATACATGGACCCGACTCCCGTCAGTTGGCATAAGGTGGCTTAAACATGAGCGATTCCAGGCCAGTGAGGTAGCTCCTCTTATCGGACACACTCCTTCGATACCATTCCATTATATTCTGACTTTGAGATTGATTCGGTGGCCACTTTGGATTTTTGATTTTTGAGGTGTGTCTCGAGGTGGACGGTAGCTGCGCTCTATGCGTCACCACCAGTCTGGATAGTAATTGGTATATCTACCCTGGCATTGCCTTGTGTGCCGTGTCACCTACCCTATCGCGCCTAGTACGATTTTGGTTTTCTCCCGTAGCTCGTGTGGTATCCTCTGGTGGCTTCCCGATCATGAGGAACCATGATACTGGATGGACTACTGGGACTATTACGTGGTAAGGGCTATATTGGTAACCCCTTAACGCTATTGAAAAGTAAGTTTATTTTACTATAGACATTATTATAATAGCAAAATATTGCTACATAGTAAATAATTTAACGGATCTTTAGGAGATGTGAATCCCGAGCATCTCTTAAGTTACTGCACTTATGTTTGACGCAGGATAGGAGATGTCAAATCCTGTAAACATCTCTGACGCCGTTCCACTCATATTTTACCGTTGATTTAACTTACATAAGATCTTTTAGTTTTGACTCGAGTGTTTTTTTTTTCAATTCGCTCGGGTCAGTCTGAGCATTTCAGGATTCAAAGACTATATTTCTGGAGGACGAAGATGAAGATTTATTACTATTATTTATTACATTATTCCACTGCATTCATACTATTCCGTTGCATTATTAATTATTCTCTGGTATTTGTAACTCTGATATGTGTTGTATAAGTATAATCAAATGTTTTGTAAAACATCATGAACTGTTATTTGATTATTATATTTTATCATTCCGTTGTGAGATTCTGTTTTTTTTATTTCTTTCTCTGCTTTTCTTATTCACCCCAACAACAATCTGCCCTTTTGTATTGTTTGAGTCTGACATGTGTGGTTTATCGTCGATTTAAAACGTACAAAAAGGCGGGATGTTACATCTGGTATCAAAGCTTTGGTTTAGCGATAAACCTTATGTTGGGTGTGTTTCCACTGGACTAGGGCCACCGGACCAATGCTACCGAATCGAAACAAAGAAGGCACCACCGAACCAAAGAGAAGAAGGCACCACCGGACCAAAGAGAAGAAGGCACCACCGGACCAAAGTGAGGAAGGCACCACCGGACCAAAGTGAGGAAGGCACCACCAAACCAAAGCGAGGATGGCACTACCGAACCAAGACATCACCGGACCGATTCATGCTCTACTCACCACCGGACCGAAACATTACCGAACCAACATTTCCAGGCCGGATCACGTCAGCCCAGGCCCACCAGCAGCTATATACATTCAAGACCCCTACCTCCAGCCTCACTCTATAAATAGAGGGGTAGGGGTACAACAATGGGGGAGGGTTTTGAGAGCTCAAGCATGGATAGAACTTTCAAACAACTTTCATACACTTGTGATAAAAGCTTTGTGCTTGTAATCTAAACAGTGAAAGAGAATGACATATAAAGTGGACGTAGGCACATTCTGGCTGAACCACTATAAATTTGTGTGTCTTTTACAGTTTAGTCTCTCCTTTTTACATATTTGCATGAATCATCCAAATCACTAAGAACAACATAAAATCGACTAATTCGTACGACTTGGAGGTGTTTGCCCATTTTTCGTGCAAACATTTTTGGTGCTTCCACTGAGAACGGGAGCTTGAAGCTTCAGCTTCTCCCACTTAACCTTCTTCCTAACAGCATCGCTCATTGCTCAGAAAACATGCCTCCCAGGCAGAAGAGAGATGTTAACAAAGGAAAGAACGTCACAACTAGCAGTATTCCAGATCCAGTGATCCCAAATCAAGAGAATCGTCCCGTTCTATCAGCAGTACCAAATGAAAATCAGGCAAATCCAATAGCCTCTGCCACGGAACAGCTAGCAGCAATTACTAGGTCAGATCTAGACAGGGTTGTGGCTGAAGTGACTGACCGCTTCACATCCCAACAAGAAGCCTTGGTGAAGCGACTCATGTCACGCTTAAGGGATGCTGAAGAATCCAACCGCAACACTGAATCATGGGATGAGTCCCGGTCTGGAGGATCTCGGAGGCGACAAAGATCTTTCTTCTTCGAAGAAGCTAACAACAGAAACAGTAATGGTAGGAGCCGAGCCCGAACTCAGCCCGAACTCCGACCCGAGGAAATGCTTGGCACCGAATCCAGCGGGGGAGGTATCAGGCGAGGGTCGGCTGTAGCTGAGCCTGTCATGCTATCTAGCCATGGAAACACCAATGAACGGGGCCGAGCTAGAGTCCAGCCCGATGTTGGACCTGAGGAAGTGCTCGGAACAGAACCCAGCAGGGGAAGATCAAGGCAAGGGCCAACTGTAGCTGACCCTAGCATGCTCCTAGAAGACCAGAGACAGCCACTGGAAAATATTAGGAGTGATAGACGATACCATCCCTACAGGTCATATGGACGGAATCAATCTCGCAGAGAAGAACCAAACTCATTTCTATCTGCTCTACATTCTGATGAAAGGATGGCGCGATTGTTCAGAGAGTGCATCTAACGGGATTAAAAGAGATCGAGGGATAGGCGCTAGGGTAACCAGCCCTTTCACCCACAATATCGAAATTGCCATCACCCCCCGAGAATGGAAAATGCCAACAATGGAACCTTACAAGGGAATCTCTGACCCCGTTGTTCACTTGTAGAGATACACACAACATATGCTCATGAGTGGAGCCACAGAAGGAGTATTGTGCAAATGCTTTCCGCTATTCTTGGCAGATCTATCTACCTCTTGGTTCTGCCATCTACCCCAAGGATCCATCAGCTCATGAGAAATGTTGAAAGAAAAGTTCATCAGCCATTCCGCATTCATGTGGAACAACCCAAGGACGCTTATTCCCTATCTAATATCAAACAGAAGCCTGAAGAGACAGTGCAGCAATATCTAACCCAATTCAATGCTACAGCGGCCGCAGTCCAAGATGCCGACGAGACACTTATCTTAATGGCCCTCTGTAGTGGTGTGCATCCGGATACTAAGTTTGCTAGAAGATTAACGAAAGAAAAACCAGCTACCTTACCCGATTTCTTCCATGAAGCCGGAAGATATATGAGACTTGAAGACGCTGCCACTGAAAGACAGACATGGCAACAAACCAAGGCAGCTCATGGCGACACACCCGCTGTAGAAAAGGACGTTCGAAGAAATGACTCTAGAGACAATGCTGGGGGCAAGAAGGGAGAAAAACGTCTATATCGGCCAGGACCGAGATTTGACACTTACACTCCTTTGAATGAAACAATCGAAAACATCTTCCTATCCACCCAAGACGAAGTTAAATACAGACGCCCCCCGTATAAGAAGGAATCCGATAATGCAATTAAGTCTGGAAAGTTCTGCCGCTTCCACGAATCTCATGGGCATGATACCAATGAATGCCATCATCTCCGGGACTTAATTGAAGAAAAAATCAGAAGGAAGAGACTGGAACGCTATGTAAAAGGTCAGAACAGGACCCCAGCTCCTACCAATGAGAACCCAAGGCTACCCCTCCCAGAAACAGGAGGGGGAAATCGCAACACCAGCGGCTCCTGTCAAGAGAAAATAGTGGTCCATACCATATCGGGAGGACCACACATAGCCGACAGGAACTAGACAAAGATGGAAAGATACGGAAAGTCACTTAGAAACAATGAAGGCTACGTTAATTCTGTTATGGAAGAACGCCACACGAAGCGAAAAGAGAATGATGACATTACATTCAATAGGCGTGACGTAGAAAGAAGGCAGTACCCTCACATGGATCCTATGGTCATCTCTGCCCGGTTCGGCCCAGCCGAAGTTTTCCGAATTCTAGTAGACACTGGAAGCTTAGTAAATATCCTATTCAAGCATGCTTTCGACAGAATGAAGCTGTCAATGAAGGATGTGTCTCCATGCAACAAACCACTACACGGTTTCACTGGAGACGCGAAGATGCCCCTCGGGCAATTGGACCTCTTTGTTGAAATAGGAAGTCACCCCTGCTCCGTTGTGCAGAAACAAACATTTGTGCTAATAGATAACCACTCGGTCTACAACGCCTTTTTAGGAAGACCAGCCTTGTCTGACTTCCAAATTGTCCTGGCCCTGTGGTGCCTGAAGATGAAATTTCCAACAGACAATGGAATAGGGGAAGTAGAGGGAGATCAAGACGCCACTCGAGATTGCTATGTAACTGAACTTCGCAATAATTGCAGGAAGGATAAAGGGAAGAATGCAGAGACTACTCTCTGCATGAAAAACTTGGAAGCATAGCAACTAAAGAAAGCCCCTCCTCTTCGATATACCAGTGATCCTTTCAATGAATTAGACCTCAGGGACAAAGATGAGAGGCCACCGCCGAGCCTGCAGAGGCTATGGAGTTTGTATCTGTAGACAAACACGACTCAAGTAGACTGTTGAAAACGGATCTCAGCTAAGAGCAGAATTGGGGGATCAACTCATTGATTTTCTCCGCCACAACTTGGATGTATTTGCATGGACGCACGCTGACATGACTGGAATCTCCCCAGACGTGGCATGCCACGCACTAAACATCGATCCTACCAATGTTCCAGTAAAGCATAAAAAGAGAGGTATGGGGGCAGAACGATCAGCAGCCCTCGATGAAGAAGTAAAGAACTTGCTTGCTAATAACTTCATACGAAAAGCCATCTACCCAGAGTGGATCGCTAACCCGGTACTAGTAAAGAAGACTAATGGGAAGTGGGGAACATGCATTGACTTCTCCAACTTAAATGACGCTTGCCCGAAGAATTGCTTCCCACTCCCCCGAATCGATCAGCTGGTGGACAGCACAGCCGGGCATGAACTCTTATCTTTTATGGACGCATACTCAGGATATAACCAAATTCCTATACACGCTCCCGATCAAGACCACACTAGTTTCATCATTGACCGGGAATTGTACTGCTATAGAGTAATGCCTTTTGGACTTAAAAACGTCGGAGCTACCTATCAGCGCCTCGCCAACAAGATGTTTGTGGAACTGATAGGACGAACAATGGAGGTTTATGTGGATGACATGCTAGTAAAATCGAGGAAAACCAACGATCACGTAAGCCACCTGGGCGAGATGCTTCAAGTACTTCGCCAATATGGAATGAAGCTGAATCCTCTAAAGTGCTCATTCGGAGTATCATTAGGAAAGTTCTTGGGATTCATCGTCCATGCCAGGGGGATTGAAGCAAACCCCGAACAAGTCCGAGCTTTAAGAGATATCAGGATACCTTCCACTCGAAGAGAAATGCAAAGCCTAAATGGGAAAGTGGCCGCCCTAAGCAGATTCATCTCTAAAGCGACTGACAAGTGCATCCCTTTCTTCGAAGCTCTAAAGAAAGACAAAGGAAAGTTCGAATGGACTGACGAATGCTTAACAGCCTTCCTCAACCTAATCGAACAACTCCAGAGACCACCAGTACTCTTAACTCCAAACAAAGGCGAAGAGCTATACCTATACCTTGCTGTGTCATCTCATGCTCTGAGCGCCGCTTTGGTGAGAGAAGACAACCGCGCACAGTGGCCAGTATACTTTGTGAGCAAGAGGTTTACGGGGGCAGAAGCTAGATATCCTAAACTTGAGAAGCTAGCATACTGTTTATTAATCACATCACAGAAATTGCGACACTATTTCCAATCCCATTCCATCAGAGTTCTAACCGATCAACCGCTAAGGCAGGTACTCCATCGTCCCGACATTTCTGGGCAACTACTTAAATGGTGCATTGAACTGAGTCAATATAATATCACCTACCATCCTCGCACCACCATCAAGGGACAAGCCATGGCCGATTTCATTGCCGAATTCACTGCCAACGAAGGTAAAGAGCAATCTGAAATAGCAGAAGACATCAAGTGGAATCTCTTTGTGGATGGAGCATCAAACGAACAAGGCTCAGGGGCAGGTATTGTAATAATCACTCCCTGGGGAAGGAAGCTACATTATGCTCTGAGGTTGGAATTCGCTCCCACCAACAACGATGCAGAGTATGAAGCAATAATAGCTGGATTAGAACTGGCCCTAGAGATTGGAGTCAGTTCTCTATGTATTCACAGTGATTCGCAACTTATTGTAAATCAAATACTAGGAGAATTTCAGGCTTGAGGAGAACGACTCGCAGCATATCTGAAGAAGACCAAGCTGCTACTCGATCAATTGGATCACTATTTGATCAAACACATTCATCGAGAAGAGAACCAAGAGGCCGACGAACTGGCAAAGCAAGCTAGCATGAGAGACGGCACCATTTCCGAAACAGTAGCCATCTCAAAGCAACTAACCCCGAGTTTCGAGCAAGTGAATCTGATAGCTGCAATCGAAGAGGAAACTTGGATGACTCCCATCTAAAAATTCTTACAAGATGCCACACTGTCCGATGGGCGTAACGAAGTCAAGAAAATCTTGAGGAGAGCTTCCTGCTACACAATACAAGGAGGCATCCTCTAACCCCTTATCAAGGTGTGTCGCTGGAAGGGAAGCCAAGGAAATCTTATCAAACATCCATTAAGAAAGCCGCGGAGATCATACTGGAGGGCAGACTCTGGCAAAGAAGATACTCCGATACAGGTATTTCTGGCCCACCTTAAATAAAGACGCCTTAGACTTCGTCAAAGAATTTGACAGATCAGAAGTTTGCTAAGATTCCTCGACTACCAACAAATGAGATCACTCAAATGACCAGCCATTGGCCCTTTGCAGTATGGGGAGTTGACTTGATTGGCGAACTTCCGGTGGGCCGAGGCGGAGCCAAATATGCTATAGTGGCAGTCGACTATTTCACCAAATGGGTGGAAGCGGAACCTCTTAATAAAATATCCTTGGCAAAAGTTATTAACTTCTTGATCAAAAATGTTCTATGCAGGTACGGGGTTCCACTCAAAATCATATCGGATAATGGACTTCAGTTTGACAGCGAAGAGTTCGCCGACTGGTGCCAAAAGCACGGAATTCACAAAAGCTTCTCATCTGTAGCTTACCCCCAGGCAAACGGACAAGTGGAAGCTGTCAACAAAATTCTCAAAACTCTAATCAAGAAGAAACTTGAAAAGTCAAAAGGCGCTTGGGTGGATGAGCTTCCTACGGCATTTTGGGCCTAACGCACATTTTTCAGAACATCAACGGGGCATACTCCTTTCTCTTTGGCATACGGATCGGAGGCCATGCTTCCAAACGAAACTGTAGTGCATTCCCACCGTAGGATCCACTATAACCCAGAAGATAACGAAGAACTCCTTCACATATCTTTGGATCTAATTGAAGAGAGAAGAAACGATGCAGCACTCAAAGCAGCAGCTCACAAGCAAAAAGTGGCAGCACAATACAACTCCAAAGTCAAGCATCGTAGCTTACAAGAAGGAGATCTTGTCCTCAAGCGAGTCTTCCCGTGCCCCGGAGCACTAGATCCAATCTGGGACGGACCATATGTAATTCATAAAGATCTCCACAACGGAGCTTATATTTTGTCAACAGTGGACGGAGAGGTGTTCTAGAGGGCATGGAACATCCAACACCTTCGTCGATACTTTTCTTAACTTGTACTGCCCATATGAAGTGAATTAACAAAGAGAATCAGTGGACGTAGGCATTTACGTGCCGAACCACTTTAAAAACTTGTCTCTTTTTTAACTTGTTCCTTTATATCTTAGTTGCTTGTTAACTTTATCCTTTTCTGTTGAACAAAATCCTGTGTAATGGCATTTTCATTAAAGACACATCACAGCGCGACTTCACCTGGACAAGACCTAACAGGTACTATACGAATCTATGCCCTCGCCAATGGGACACTTTTGCTGCAGCATCCCTCTGCTGCGGGTTAACTCATTGCTCGCGATCGGCCCTTAAAGCCAATTGTAATGAGCCGAGTATAAGCCACCGAGTAGGCCGACTATAGCCTAGGCAGCTCATTATGGCGTTCGGCTCGCCGGCAACCGTGAACCTACTTTAAACCCCAACATAAAGTGTGGCCAGTCAGGGTAGTTTACAGTTGATGATCGGCACCTACGCTAGCCGGCCACGGTAAATCGAATAATACCCACGATTATGGGCCATAATGGCCCGGTAGTTACTGTGCGTGATCTCGGCTCCGAGTGTCTTAAGTACGGCTGTGGTAAAAAAGAGAAACTCCCCGCGGAGGCGTAAGATGGGTGACAAATGTCTTCAAGACCCACAGCTAGGGAAAGTGACTACAAAACCCGTTTGCCACGAACTTAAGCACATCGCAGGCCTTCCGTGATTGGAAGTTTTACAATTTCTTATATTTCTATTTTATTTAAAAACTTTCCTCCTATCCTCTATAATGATCCCTAAAGTACAGGATACGAAATAGGAGACGCTCACTAATGGGGAAAAGAACTCACAATTGAATGACAGGTCACTCAGCTGCATTCCATACTCAGTCATACAAAGCATTCAAAGCAGCCATCTACAACTAAAACATGAAGGGCGGTACTTTCTTCTTTTGTATACGAATACGTAGCTATGATTTGTTCGCACATCACACTAATATTGCAAGATATGAAATTATGTTTTAAGCAAGAACTTGACATCAAGCACAATAAAATCATGGGCGTGTGCACAGCTATAATTCTTATGCAACACACCAAAATGACAAAAGCATTCAAATATGACAGAATCAGCCTAGGTTTGAAATTACATAGTAAAGTCGTTCGTTACCAATAACACAATTACAGCTTAAAGGTTACACGAATGCTTTGGGACTGACATAGGCAGCAATATCAAACAAACCAAAAGATATCCAGATCAAGTCAAGGAATCGGATGCGTCAGAGCTTTACCTCTATCCTACTGGCCCTCCGAGAACTCCTTGACCGCGGGATTGGAACTCTCAACATGTTAACCAGAGGTGGTTGGTGCTCCAGAGGTCCCGCCTGTCCAATTCGGGAGAGAATCCATTAATAGTCATAAAACAATAAGCAATCAAGTTACGAGAAGCTAAAAGGGAAGACTTAACAGCATCTGCTCCTTGATCATCATCCTCTAACTACACACCAACCTCCTCAACAGTAAGCAGCCGCATACCCTCTTTCACCGCCGCTTTCTCCTCCTTGGTGAATTGAGCCGTGACCACATCCATTCTAAAGTCCACGCCACCCTCCCTATCTGCATTGGCCTTAGTCTCCTCGAGGGCCTTGAGATAAATCCTGGCCATGATTCGGGGATAATCATCCATCCAAGATAAATTGCCCTATTTCCAAGTGCGAAAGTATATGTCCTGAAGCATCTCATCCATTACCCTCTCATTCTCCTCGAACTCCCTTATTCGGTCCTCAGAAGCCAACAACTTTACAGTAGCAGCATCCCTCTCCGATTGGTATCGCGAGCAGTCAGCCTGAAAGGATTTCCTTATTGCTTCCATCTCCTCCTTCGGCTTGGTTTGAGTAAGCTCTGCGGCTTCAAGTTTCCCGGATAACTCCTGTACCCGTTCGAGATCCGCTTTCCGGACCTCATCCACCGTCGCGATAGCCATATCAATCCTTCCCTTACAAGCAACCTCCATTTTCTGTAACTCTGCTCGACTAGCCTTTTCCATGGTTTCCTTTAGTTGTCTTGAGGCGGCCTCATGTTGAGAGATCTGGATGGCCTAATCAGCAAGTTGTTTGGCCTGGTCGGAAACCATTAGCCGCAGTCGAATGTTAGCACTCTCAATTTCTTCTCCAGCCTTGACCAGTCGGGAATGATGCTCCATCAGCTTTCTGGTTTCCTCAGCAACCCGGTCAATATTTGCCTTAGCTTCGTCCCCCAAAGTTACAACCCGAGTGATAAGCAAATCAAGGTCCAGGGACTTAGCTTCATCCAATACTCTCACCATAGGATTACGGGGGAGAAAGTGCTGACCGGTAGCCTCATAAAAGGTAATATCATGAGAACTCGGATCCAGATCCGGATGACCTGTAAACGGATTACGAGCCAAGCCGGGATGACTTATCCGGGTAATAGTAGGATTTTCAGACAGGTGCGGAGAAGGTATAAATTCATTATTCTCCTCCGTGGTATCCTGAAGAAGCTGAGTTGGAGACTGAGGACCAGGTGGGGATTCAAACAAGGCACGCCTCCTCTTCTTCCTTTGAACGTCCTCTTCGATAATTCCAAGAAGAGGGCGGTAGTCGACTACGTCTCCAGGGCGATTAGTCGGAGGCTTTGGTTTAGTAGAAGCCTTGAGAAATTTGTATTGTTCAAGACGGTGCCGAACACTGATGTCTTGGCCGCCTTACCCGCTTCTGGGATAAAAACCAAGCATTACAAGCAGACATTGAACTATAATTCAAGAAGTTAAGAAGAGTAAAGAGACGCTTTTGCCATACAAACCCTGGGGAGGAGTAGGATACTGCAATAAGTCCTGAATCTCATTTTAGGACGGGAGCTGACCATAAAATATTCCTAAATCCTTATCATAAATGGAGTCTACGGGAGTCAAAAATTCACCTTGAATCGTAGGAATTGCCTCAGCTGAAGCGCTCTTGGAAGATGAATAGACGCCGGTCTCGGCCTTGTCAGCTTTCTTAGACTTCTCCACTAAAGCCGATCCTTCCTACAACCCTTCAAAAGCTAGGTGGAAAGCATCATCTGTCCACTCCTGGATCACACCTGCTTGCTTAGAAGGCAAAGCCCCAGTGCCATCGCCACTCTGTCCGTCGCCACCATCATTTCTATGACTATCATCATCACCTTCTCCACCACTTCCACTCTCCACTTCACCGCCTTCATCCTCGCCTCTTTCCTCCTCCACATCTTCCTCCTCTGGGATGTCTGGACATGTTCTGGGGGAGGGTCCATCGGACTTCTTAAGTTTCTTCCCCCCGGCAATCGGATGTTTCGAAAAGGGTTTCCTTTTGCCGCTCTTCACTGTAGCCCCTCTTTTAGCTTTGGCGGCCCTCTCCTCAGTTGTGTCTCTTTGCTTGACCACAAACTGGCGTGGCAGAATCAAGTTGAGCCCCAAAAGAGTAGCATTCCTGATCAAATAAGAAGCTGCCCTCTCATTTTCCGGAATGGCTTCTATTTCCGCAGCCATCTGAACCAGACGATCGTTTTCTACAACCGCAAAGCCACCTGTCGCTAGCAAGAAATAAAGCACATAAAGAGGAGCATTGTAAAGAACATAAATTATAAATGAGATTCAACTTACAGCCAGAGGTGAAGCAGTGGAAAGAAACAGAGTCATCCTTGACAAAGAACCATTCCTTCTTGAACATGATAAATTTTTAATATAAGTCCAGGACTGGCTTGAAAGACACGGCCGATTCTAAGCTAATATATGGAGACCCCTTCTTGTAGCCTCTCAAGTTGTATAGGTACCGGATCTCCCGGTTGGAAGGGGGACGCTGTTATTTTCTCTGGAAGATAATGAACAGACTCACCAAGATGGCATAGGAGTTGGGCTGAAGCTGGAAAGGGGCCACCTTCAAGTATGTGATGAAGCTGACTATCCAAGCGTTGATCGGAGGAATGGCTCCGCACATGCAGTGATATCTACTATAAGCAAAATATCCTTCAGGGGGGGGGGGGTTATACGGCATCATTCCTTTCCCTGACAACATCATATGCGCTATGTCAATCCCAAAGGATCTAGATATAACGTCAAGCTTCTCATCTTTGAGGGAGCTGGGAAAGCAGTCAGGCGGTGAGTCCAAGAGCTCCTGACGGCCGTACCCATCTACTAATGATCTCGGGGACGGTCCATGTCGTTCTGGCTCTGACTGAACCGGGGACACTATGGAGGACTCCCTTTGTCCTTGGATTTCTTCTTGTCAGAACGAGTTTCTACTTTATGAGACATTATCTGCAACACGAGAAAACACAACGTTAGAACAAGGGATGTAGGCAAACAAGTACCAACAATTTGGAATCTCATTCATGATTCAAAACATAAAAGGTTCATTCGGTAGTTCGAGGCGAGAAGACCATTCGGCGCTCGTACTCCCCAAGTTCATTCGGTAGTTCGAGGCTAAGAGTTCATTCGGCACTCGTACTCCCCGGACTCAATCGGTAGTTCAAGCATAAAGATCATTCGATGAAAGAAGACTAAATCACCTGGACCGGCAGTCAAATTTGGTTCGGTGATATGGTTGATTCGGCAGACCAAAGTTTGGTTCGGCTATTTCAAGAGCTATGGAATAGCAGAGGCGTAAGGTCCATACTTATAGGCAAACATAGATGACCGGACCAACTGGTTCGGCACTTGGGACCGAATAAGAATGTCCAAGCTGAATGACCTAAAACAAAGCACGACATATGCAGGCATATGTCCCACTTTGGGGAGCAAATGTTGGGCATGTTTCCACCGGACCAGGGTCACCAGACTAATGCTACCAAATCGAAACAAAGAAGGCACCACCGAACCAAAGAGAAGAAGGCACCACCGGACCAAAGAGAAGAAGGCACCACCGGACCAAAGTGAGGAAGGCACCACCGGACCAAAGTGAGGAAGGCACCACCGAACCAAAGCGAGGATGGCACTACCAAACCAAGACATCACCGGACCGATCCATGCTCTACTCACCACCGGACCGAAACATTACCGAACCAACATTGCCAGGCCGGATCACGTCAGCCCAAGCCCACCAGCAGCTATATACATCCAAGACCCCTACCCTCAGCCTCACTCTATAAATAGAGGGGTAGGGGTACAACAATGAGGGAGGGTTTTGAGAGCTCAAGCACGGATAGAACTTTCAAACAACTTTCATACACTTGTGATAAAAGCTTTGTACTTGTAATCTGAACAGTGAAGAGAATAACATATAAAGTGGACGTAGGCACATTCTGGCTGAACCACTATAAATTGTGTGTCTTTTACAGTTTAGTCCCTCCTTTTTACATATTTGCATGAATCACCCAAATCACTAAGAACAACATAAAATCGACTAATTCGTATGACTTGGAGGTGTTTCCCCATTTTTCGTGCAAACACCTTAGCTTTGTGGGGTCTAACTCTTTATTAGTAGGGTTGTAATACCCTATGATGAGTCATTGAGTGTATATATATGAGAGAGCGTATTTGTTAGTGTTACAAAAGGGTTTTGATATTGTGTGAATTTGTTCCGTTTTATATTTATAAATTCTGGTTGGTTCATAGGATGCTATGACATCAACGGGGATTTCTAAACACTTAATAGGACCGACCAACAAAATATTTGTTTTGAATATAGGTGAATGAAATAATTTTGCTTATTATATTTTCTATATATAATTTTTTTATAATAGTTATATTTGGTTGTAATATATTGGTTGTTAGGTAGTGAAATTTATAAATTAGTTGTAAAATAAAATTTACAAATAAAATGAGAATAAATTGGAAATTTTAGAACTTAAATTCTGTGATTTTGAAAATTTCTTTCAAAAGATTTGTAATATAGTAATATTGTTTATAAGTATTTTCTGATATAAATATTTCAATATAAATTGAAAGAATTGTTTTAAAGAAATTTTGAAAAGAAATAAGTTCTGTACTTCCCTCTCTATCGTTGGGAAATAATTTCGGTGATGAGTGCACACATCATCGACATTCATTTTCGAGTTTTGAAGTGGGAATGTCACTATAATAGTTTTACTGCAGATTTATTTTGATAAACAAATATAAATTTTAAATTGTTTTAAACATAATTAGATATATAAGTTGTATGCATATACATTTGCCTATTATTTTAAAATAATTCAAAATTAAACCAGGTATTTACTTCTTAAGTTATGTTAATTAATAGTTTCAATTATGGTAGTAAAATGGGATGCAACTAATTTACAATTGGAACCTCTAATCAAAATAAGAGATTAAATGCTAAGTTATAAATGAAATTTTCAGAAAGTTGAATTGTAACCTATGAAACAAAGGGTATTAGTATTGAACATTAAGTTAATTAAAAGAAATAAAATAAATTTGTGTAATTTTCAATTACATCCTTAAAGGCATATATATAACTTAATTTAAAGTTGTAATGTTTAATAAGAAAATGTAATAGAGTATTATATAAGTAAAAATTTGAAATAATGAAAGTATTCAATGAAATTCTTTAATAAATAAGAATTTGATGTTGTAGTTGTTATAAACTTAATAATAACTGAAAGGCTACTAATTAAATAAATTGAAAGATAAGTATTATAAATGGATGAATGTAATGCAATGAAAAGAAAATTTATATGATATGAATAAATAAAATGAATTTATGTAAGTATAATGGCTAATAAGTGAAATAGACACTGAATCAATGGATGGAAATGAAAATTTGCAAGAAATAAATGTAAACTAAAAAGATAAATCATTATATGAAAGAAAAGAAATCAAACAAAAAATATTATGAAATGAAATAATAAGAATGAACTTGATCTATTGTTTGAAACTGTTGTTGTTTAGTTTATGGTTGTTTGGACAAGGGTACTTTAAAATTGTTTGGAAGTGCGAATAATCTATTCAGTTTTATCTAAAACTATTAAGTAAATGGTATACTTAATAGTTTATTTGTCATTCTATACAATTTAAAAGTGTCTAAGCCAGAACTAACTATTTGTTTTGGTTGATATGGATGAACAAATTAATTTGTGTTGATTGTATATGATGATTGTATGTTGGTTGAAATTGATTGTCGTTGTTTTATATTGATTGTCTGTTAGAGGTTCAAAACAACTTTAAATGTTTCATTTTGTATAATTATTAACCCTTTTTAGATTATATAAGTGAAATACAAGTTATGGAAGCAATTGCTACTGCTTTTGGTTTTATAATTAAGCGTTTGTTGTCCGACAAATAGGTACGTTCTCGAATTACGATTTTATGGCGTTAATATATTGTTTTTCCGTATTTGGATATATTATTTTGGAAAATATATGTTGTATATTGTTATATTTGATATTATATTTTCTCCCGAGCCTCTCCATACAAAGGAGACTCTGCCAAAATTTTCCGTAAATTCTGGACTTAGAAAAAAGGTTTGAATTTTTTTCCAAACTTTATTAATTTGAGTACAAAAAGACTTAATAGTTATAAACAGATATATTTTATTTAAATTATTAAATTTTGTAAATTTATTTGTTTATTAAATTAATACTTTGAATAAGATGTATTGACTACTCATTTCCTTCTTTTCCCTTCTTTTTCCTTTTTGGGGATAAAAAGTTTTGAGTGGGGGAGAGTGTAACGACCTGTAAAATTTAATTTAATTGTTAATTTTATTAAATGATTTTTATATAATATTGGAAAGACAAAAATTTGTGATTCATTAATGTAATAATAACTTAAATGAGATGTAATAATGCCAATATAAGTTAAATATTAACTATTTGAATGAAGTTACAATTAATGGAATTAATGTAAATGTTATACGAGGCTATAAATCGAATATAAGAAAATAAACGTAAATATTGAATTAATATATATTGAATGGTAATTGAATAAAATCAATGTTTAGTAAGAAATTACAACATTGGTTTGGGAATGATAAACTTATAAAAATGTGATTGAGAGTTAATAATAACAATTATTATAAGTTAATCATTTATTTAGTCCATTAAATCAAAATTTGTAATCAATTGCAATGAATCTTAATTCAATGTTATGTTAGTGTAAATTAATTGAAAATAATGTTAATTCTATTCATAATATGACAATTGGTTGAATGAAAATAATGGATATCAAAATTTATTAATTTATTGGAATTTAAACTTAATAATTGGATTAATTGCAATTAAATGAAATTTAATAAAATTGAGGTTAACACTGAAATTGATAAATTAATCAACTCCAAATTAACAACTAAATTTGATTAAATTATAAATGATCAAGAAATTTAAAAATGATAAAATTTGTCAATTATAACATTGAAATTGAAATTTTGATTTAATTAATTATTAATTTATTTAATTAATGTAAAAAGCCATTTTGGCCACCGACTCGGATTTCGACGAAACTAGTTTCATCGGATCCGTAACGGTGAATTATTATAGGATTTCAAGTTTCGTAACGATCAGGCTTGTCGTTTGATCGTACAGGGTCAAAACGCCTAGAAATCAATTATTTGAAATCAATTGAAATCAATTTGAAATAACTTGATTTTAGCATAACTTCTTCATACGATGGAATTTGGACTTGAAACCTATTCCGTTGATTTTAAAATATTCAAAAACATCTATTTTGATATATAGATTAACCCAATTTCATTCCGGAGTCAGAACAGGCTTTTCGCGCCATTTATCGTTCAACGTTCCAAACCAATTGTATCTATTCCTCTATTTCTCAGCTCTACCTATAAATATTTTGTTAAACCCTAGCTATCTTTCTATTCCTCATTTCTATACGTACAATTCCAGTTGCTCCTCTTTATTTCCTATGGCAGACAAAACAAAAATTTCCAATTGCAATTTCAAATTAAATTCAAAGCCAAAATTTCAAACTCCTCAAATACTATCAAATTTTATATCGGTCTGAAGCTCTCAATGAGCGCATTTCAGATTTGAAATTTGTTTTGGATTTGAATCATCGGTTGCTCAGAAATTGATGATCAATTCCGGCCGTTCATGAGAGGGTGTTGAGATTCACGACAGATCTTCAACGTGGGTTCGATCGGGTTGTAGGGGAGTGTAGAGGTGGTCGAGGCATGACGGTCCAACGGTTTAGTGCATGTCATAGTGGTTAGAAATCGCCAGAAAGTGGCCGTGAAGCGTGTGTTGATGCGGGTAGAAGGAGGTAGTCGGGGGGGGGGGGGGGGGTCGTGTGGCCACCGTGGAGGCGCCTCGGCCTGCTAAGGCGTTCGGCGGCATTGGATCTTGCCTTAGGCCATTGGATCGATGACGAAAATTCGCGATAGGGTGGCGGCCATGGGTAGCAGTTCGTTTGCATAGAGAAGTGCTATAGGGTTTGCGTTCCATAGCTCTGACGTGGCAGGTGTGAGTATTTTTTTTTAATTTTGTTTTCCAAGTGTTCTAACTAACATAACTTTTATATGCAAGGTCCAATTCATACATGGTTTCTGCGCTAGATCGTATCAAAATTCCGGACATTTTGACGCTGGTTTGGACGAATTTTGAGACTGTTTGAATTTTGGGTTTAAATTGGATTTAAATTCAATTTAAATTCAAAAGGTGAGTGTTTTAACCCACTCACAACATCTAAAATTTCTTATATTTGTTAAATTGATTTATGTTGTGATTAGAAATTTATTTATGACTGTTTGGCATATTTTTAATCATCATCTCAATTAAATTGAATTTATTGAATTATATTGTTATTTAATTTATTATTGCATATAAACTGCCAGTTAAATTGTTATTTAATTTATCATTGCATATAAACTACTAGTTAGATTGTAATTTAATTTATTATTGAATATAAACTCCCAGTAAATACCTGTTATTTATTAGTTGTTCTATTGATGTTATTGTTTGAATTGGATGATGATTGTGATAAATGTTTGATGATTGATATTGGATGAATGGATGCTGTATTTTATATTGTTATAAACTGCAAGTTATTATGGATTTTCATTTCATTTGGGATTGCAGTTTGAAATGATATATAACTGTATTTATATTTTAAATTACGGATTGAAATGATAAATATCTGTATCACTTGACCACAGGATAGAAAATTATATACAAACACCGCGGTCTATATATATAAATATTTTGAAATGATTTCTATGGTTTTGTAAAGAAATATATGGTTGGATAAATATTGATTTTAGATATTTTATAAATGTTATTTTATTCTTGATATTGAGCTATGTATAATTTGTTTTAATATAGTATAAGCTTAATAATAGGTTTGATTTTATTGAAGATAATACTGTTAAGTATTTAAATGATATTTTAATATAGCGTTTATAATGATTTAAATAAAAGAAAGGTTGGAAGGTAAATTGGAAATTTATTTGAAATTGAATTTATTTAAGAATTAAACGCAAGCAAGTTTGATGTGAAATTTATTAAATTGGAAATTTTAAAAGGTATGATTTTATAACTTTATTTTTGGATTAAGGTGAATTAAATGAGTATTTCAAGTATAAATAAATTAAAGGAAATATTCAGTTATTTGAAATTTGGGATTTATTTGAATGATAATGGATTTATTAAATAAAATATTTCAAACTGAATAATAGAAAATTGAATTTGATATACATACATACATACATACATACATACATACATACATATATGAAATTACCAAACTTATTTTTGAAATTGTTGAATACTTAAAGTTTGAAATATATTGAACTTGAAATTGTTTATTCTGGGATCAAATCTGTTTTGAAATCGATAAATTTGGAATAGTTTGATTGGAAACTGAATTGAATTGAAAGTTATGATTTTGGATTTGGTTAAAAATCAAAATTTAGAAATTCGAGTTATTTTGGAATTGATTTGTGAAATTGAAGAAGCTATTTTATTATATAAAGTATTTTAATATTTAAACCTTTTAAGTGATGGAAGTTATGTTTCAAATTTCGAGTTTCAAAGTATTATGATTTAAGGTGTTATAATTTCAAGTGTTTGATTTCGAAGTGTATGACTTTGAAAGTGCTATGATTTTAGAAAAGGATATATTTGAAATGAAAATGATATCGTATTGATTTGGTTTTAAAAAGGGCAATGATATTTTGGTTTTAAAGTATAAACTATTTTGAAAATGACCGCGGCGTTATAATAACGTTTGTTGTTAAAGAGACCGGGACCGGAAGTTGTCATACTCTCTGCCAACTCCGAAAACCACTTTAACAGCCGTGTACGCGGTGGAGATTCCAGAATGAAGTAGGATGGTGGCGACGTTTCTTTGAGGTATATACGTGGACCCGACTCCCATGAGTTGGCATAAGGTGGCTTAAATAGGAGCGATTCCGGGCCAGTGAAATAGCTCCTCTTATCAGACACACTCCGTCGATACCATTCCATTATATTCTGACTTTGAGATTGATTCGGTTGTCACTTTTGATTTTTATTTTTTGGGGTGCAGCCCGAGGTGGGCGGTAGCTACGCGCTGCGCGTCACCACCAGTCCCGATGGTAATTGGTATATCTACCGTGGCATTGCCTTGTGTGCCGTGTCACCTACCCTATTGCGTCTTGTACGAGTTTGGTTTTCTCCCGTTGCCCGTGTGGTATCCTTTGGTGGCTTCCCGATCAGTAGGAACCATGTTACTGGATGTACTACTAGGACTATTACGTGGTAAGGGCTATATGGGCGACCCCTTAACGCTATTTAAAAGTAAGTTTATTTTACTATAGACATTATTATAATAGCGAAATATTACTACATAGTAAATAGTTTAACGGATCCTTAGGAGATGTGAATCTCAAGCATCTCTTAAGTTACTGCACTCACGTTTGACACTAGATAGGAGATGTCAAATCCCATAAACATCTCTGATGCCGTTCCACTCATATTTTACCGTTGATTTAACTTACATAAGATCTTTTAGTTCTGACTCAAGTGTTTTGTTTTTCAATTCGCTCGAGTCAGTTTGAGCATTTCAGGATTCGAAGATTTTATTTCTGGAGGACGGAGACGAAGATTGTATTACTATTATTTATTACATTATTCCACTGCATTGATACTGTTCCGCTTCTTATTAATTATTCTTTGGTATGTGTAACTCTAATATGTGTTGTATAAGTATAATCAAATGTTTTGTAAAACAACTCCATGAACTGTTATTTGATTATTATATTTTGTCATTCCATTGTGAGATTCTATTTTGTTTTATTTCTTTCTCTGCTTTTCTTATTCACCCCAATAACAATCTGCCCTTTCATATGGTTTGAGTCTAACATGTACGGTTTATCGTCGATTTAGAACGTATAAAAGGACGGGATGTTACACACATCATAGCTGACTCATGGGAGTCGGCGTCACGTCATACCTTATATAGAAATCGTTCGCCAAACCAACCTACTACACTTCTGTAATCTCCACACGTACGCATTTGTTAAAGTGGTTTTCGATATTGATAAAAAGTATGACAATATTCGATCCCGGTCTCTTTAACAACCAAACGCTTATTTCACACTTATAGCTTTTTTTACGTTTCAAAATGGTCATTTCACAATTTATATCAAAATATAATATTCAATTTCAAATCATATCTCTTTCGAAATCATATTCACTTTCAAAATCACATTCGCTCTCAAATCACATTCATTTTTGAAATCATATTCACTTGGAAATTATTGATAAGTTATGTTAATTTATTCTTTATTTCAAAATCTATCTTATTCTCTCAAATATGTCATTTCACAGAGGGTATCAATTCCAAATTCTAACTTAGGTTGTATCATCATCAAGGATTTAGATATAAATACTTCAACTTTACACAGTTTGAAATTTTAGAAAATAGTTTAGGTAATTATAAATAATTTATGTAGTCTAAAAATAGAGTTAAAATAGTTTAATGGAAAAAATAGTTTAAATGGATTTAAATTGGAATTCAATTAGTTTTAAAATGATTTAAATAGATTGATTATAGATTAAATGAATCTAATTAGATTTAAAATAATTTAAATGGATTAATTATAGATTTAATAGATTTAAATTATATTAAGTAGATTTTAAATTTAATAAATTTAAAATAGATAAAATAGATTTAAATTATATTAAATAAATTTAAATTATATTAAATAGATTTAAAATAGATTAAATAAAATTAATTAGTTTAAAAAAATGTAAATTAGATTAAATTGGATTAAATAGGTTATAATAGATTAAAAAAAATTAAAGTAGTCCTAAATTGATTAAAATAGTTTAAATTAATTTAAAATAGATGTTAAAATTATATCCAACATTTCAATAACTCAATTCCGATAAATTCATTTATATTTTGACCTCAACTTTGAAAATTCAAAATTTTAAATCCTTCGAACCATTCATAAAATTAATTCGAATTTAAACGATAATTCAGTTTATATAAATCAATTTCTATTTCAAAATACCAGTTAACTGAATTCAAAATTCTGAAAATTCAAAACCATCTGATTTAACCAATCCGGTGTCCAGATATAATTTTCCACCCTAGGGTCAAGTGATACGGATATTTATCATTTCAATCCGCAATTTGCAATTTTACGGTTATATATCATTTCAAACCATAATCCCGAATTATATAAAAATCCATAAAATCGCTCGAGTCTATCATTTCAACACATAAGGAATTTGCAATATTGTAATAATATAAAATGCAGCATCCAGTCATCCAATATCAACAAATCAAATATACATCACAATCATCATCCAAATCAATCAATGAACAACAATAGATAACTAATAATCAATACAGGTTTTAAATTGACAATTTAAAATTTAATATTAAATTAAACGATGATTAAATGCAATAAAAGTCAAATTTAACTAGAGTGACAATTCAAACATACCAAACATCCATAAATAAAATCCAAATCACAACATAAATTTAATTTAACTAACATATGATAATCAAGTAGTTGTGAGTGAGTCAAAACACTCACCTTTGATTTTAAATCGAATTAAAATCCAATTTAAGCCCAAAATTCAAACGGTCTTAGAATACGTCCAAATCAGCGTCAAAAAGTACGAAATTTCAATATGATCCTAAAGAAATGAACCAAGCGTGAATTGGAACTCGTACGTAAATGTTATAGCCATTAGAACATTATACTATCTGAATTAAAAATTAATAATGTAATCAATACAGTATGTGCATGTCAACAACGATACCTCTTCCCACGCGTTGTTCAACCGAGCACGACCGCCTCAGCCGAACTTTGACCAAGATTTTCCAGTGCCTCTGATCGCCATCATGTTACCGACCACCACCTTTTCTATGCTCTTGATGAGCGGCACACAATGGCCCCACCGAGCCCTCCGGCCTCCCAGCGAACTCGCTCCCCACTTTTAGGTGTAGGGTTTTGAAACCCTAATTAAATAAAATTGGCTGATCTAACCGTCCGATCACCCTCCAACTTGCATGGATGCCTCCCCTTGGCCTTTTCCACAACCTAGTATCTTCGATTCGATGATCCAACAAAGTTGTCGTGACATGATGAATGGCCTAGGTTAAATCGCCCAATTTCGACCACACAGAAACCCAACTCGAAAAATAGACTATAGAATTGACTTATGCTCGTCAAGAATTTCAAATCGATATATAATTTGATATGGTTTGGAGGAGTTTGATTTTGAGATTGAAATTTGATTTGAAATCGAAATGGGAAATTTAGGGTTTTTAGCCATTGAGGAAAAGAGGAGCGACATAAACTTTTGTACATACTGTAATAAGGAATGAAAGGCTGTTAGGGATTAAAACAAGACTATATATACTAACGAAGCCCTATAAGAAAAGAATAGCATCTAAATAAGTTTTAATTGACAATTACGATCTGGAAAGCCCGTTTCGTTCCCGAAATGGAAACGGGTCATCCCATATGTATTCAAATTATATCCAAGTATAACATTCACATTTATTCATTTATATCCAAATTATAACCAAGTATAACATTTAAATTATTTCAATTGATTGTACCATTGTTAAAATATTTAATAATTAACTTAAATTTACATTAATACATTTCACTCTAGTCATTATCTTAACTCACATAAATGTAACATTTAATGACATTCAATTGCAATTGATTAAATGAATTGGTAACAAATAACAATTGTCACCATTCCTATATTCAATCACATTTGGATGTTTATTATTTACAACAAAAGTTATAACACTTACCATACTAATTCTATCCAATTTCTATTTATTACACGTTTTTTCATTAATTAATACATCCTTTAAATTATCGATTTCTTCTTTAATTCAGTTATCAATTAATACATACATTACTAGAATTTATTTATAATCTGTATCCAATTATAACTTTTAATCATTTTAGTTAATTAGAATCCCCTTTAAAGCAATTATAGGTTACCTTAAATTAATACCATTTCACTTTATTTCAGTTATATTCTTTATTATTAAATCACAAACTTTTATTTCTTCTAACATTAAATCACAAAAATCTAATTAAATTAACTATTTTAATTATCGAAAATTACTGGTCATTACACTTTCCTGTCTTCCTTGATATATTCCACCTTTGTTGACTATTACCCAAGTTTATATCTTCCACATTGGTTCCTGATGAACCCGCCTTCTCCTTACTTAGTTTTGTAGTGAATTTAACATTACTTTTGTCTAATGTAATTGGCTGCTCGCTCGTTACTGAATTATACTATTGTGTCTCTATATGTTCCTTCTATGTTGTATGTGGAACATTGGGTGCAGTAGCCCTGTTTATTTGATATAGACCTTTTACTTGTGCGTTAGTTGTTCTAGACTTATCTGTATAGTTCACATCAGAGGAGGTACTTCATTCATTAGTTGACAAAGTGGAGTCATGTTTTAAGGGAGGAACAGACTCCCACTAATTTTTTTTTGTTCCGAGTGTGTAAAATCGATTCCTTTTTCCTTTGGTCGCCATGTTGAGTGCCCAAATTTATTGCAGTTTTGTGTACTATAGCCATATACTTTGCAATTTGTACACGGTTTAGGTTGATACTCAATGTAAATACTGTTACCATTATAATCTTTTCCATGCACTACATTTGGGTATGAGAAATCAAAATCAACTTCCATTAATATTCTAGCAAATTTCAATCTTGTCTCCTTTACTATATTGGAATCCATCCTAATTAGGTTACCAACAACACTAGATATTCTATTGATTAAATCCTTATTCCACTATTCCAAAGGTAGACAACTATATTTACATATATATATATGTATGTGTATGTGTGTGTGTGTGTATATATATATTAATAAATTACTTGCATGCTCCTTAGTTGTTGAGCAAACTTAAGCTAGGGATGTTATGTGTAGTATTATTAATTTATTGAATACACGAGGTAAGAAAACTGTATGTATTTGTTGAGCAAACTCAAGGTACATATAATATACTTAGGTCGTCATGATATGGTAGGTATGAGTGAATTTTTTTTTTGATTTGTTGAGCAAACTCAAGGCCGAAGTGAAATTAAGATAAGGTACCAAGGGTTAGGAGCTGTATACGATACAATTGATAAAGAGTTATCCATCGTCCGTGGAGCTATGATTTGTTAAGCAAACTCAAGGTTAAAATTCCAAGGCAGATGAGTCTGAACATCTACTTGTGAAGTTGAAAGACTTTTATATTTCGACTTAAGGTTTACGAAACATAAAAGACTAGTGGGAGCTTATTAGTAAAATGAAACATAAAGTTTAATCTTACTAATATTATAAGAACATCTACTATAATTTGTCCTAATGATCTATCACTTAAACTTGCAGAAAATAACAACTCCAAAGTTGTTTTCTGAAAATGAAAAACTTACCGGACCTAACTATACCAACTGGCTAAGAACAATTAAATTAGCATTGACTTATGAGCCCTTTTTGACTGCTATTACATGCAAACCTAAAGAAAAATCCGGCAATGATGCAGACCCCGAAATATGACTTGCTTATGAAAAATGGTTTCATACTTAGAGATTGTCCAAGTTTTCATGCTTTCTATGTTAGATAAGTTATTGTAGAGGCGATACGAAAATATATCTGTCCATAAGATATTTGATAGTCTCTAGGCATCATTTGGTGAACAGTCACATTCCGCAAGGCATGAGCTTATGACGAAGCCGTTCAATTCCAAAATGACCGAAGAACAAAAATTGGACGATTAAGTGCTGATGATGAAGGGCTATATTGATAGGCTTTCATAATTGGACGTACAGATAAGCAATGAATTATAACTAGATTTTATCCTTGGTTTACTTACTCCTCGGCATAAATTGTTCATACTGAATTATAATATGAACCATTTGAATGTGAATCTCGTGGAGCTTCTCAATATGTTGAGGTTGATTGAGTCATAATCTAAGGATCAAGGGACCGTAGTTGTTGTTAAGGCTATGCATCATCTTTGAAGAGTTCTAAGAAGCGGAAAAGAGAAGGTAAATAAAGAAAAGTAAGAAGACTGATGATAAGGGTGAATATCACCACTACCACAAGAAAGGTCATTGGAAAAGGAACTGTACTGACTACTTGAATATTGTTAAGGAAGGAAGCAGAATGGTTATGCAGCTCCATCAGGTTCATTTATAATTCAAAAATTTTGTAATCAATAAAATGTCATAGGTTTTAGATACTGGATCTGGTACTCATATATGTAATTTGTTATAGTGGCTTAGGAACTAGAATCGTGTGGCAAAAAGAGATGAGGCTCTACGTTGCTGATTAATCTACGGTAGATGCAACAGCAGTGAGAGACTATCATTTAATTTTGCTGGATTAGTGGTAGTATTTAATAATTTCTATTTTGTAAAAGACTTTATTTGTGGTATTATTTCCATTTCTGTATTGTTTAAAACTGGACATATATTTCATTATACATAATGTTGTGAACATTAGTTTGGATGGAAATAATGTCTGCAATGGTATTCTTGAAAATAACATTTATGTGATTAATACTAATTATGGTTGTTCTATGAATAACGCTTCTAACAATATAAATGATAGTTACCTTTGGCATTGTAGGTTAGGTCATATTACTATTATGATTGCATAAACCGAGAATCGAAGGTATTCTACCCTCTATTGATTTTGAATCATTTGACATGTGTGAGTTGTGTCTTAAAGGTAAAATGATCAAGAAGCCACTCAGTGGGAGCAATGAAAGAGTTGATGAACTCTTAGGGTTAATACATAATGATGTATGTGGTCTGATGCATATAGCCACCAAAGAATATAGTTATCACTTTGTTACCTTCACTAATTATTTCTCGAGACTAGGATATGTATTTCTTACGAAGAACAAATTTGATGTTTGTAAGAAATTTGTTGAGTATAAAAATGTAGTAGAAAATAAAAATGGGCCACAAGACTAAAATTCTTCGGAATGGCTTCTGATAATCCCTCCCGTCCTCTTGTCCCCTTTTCTCCTTCCCTTTCAATCTCCGGAATTGCATTCGTCCCTCCTAAGTATCTTCGTCAAACCCAACACCCACCCCACCCCTGTCCCCATATCCTCATCTAGTGGCAACTCAGATCGAGCCACTTCTCCTAACTCAGGGCCTGGCTCTGGCAAGGCACGTTCCTACGCACAGGTGGCTGCCACTCCCAAACAAAAGCCTATCCTTCCGACCCCCCAGCATTTCAACCGTAGGCGACTTCTCCCGGTGCTTGCCTCTTACCGCCAAACTTTAGAATTTTTAAAATATAGAAAAAGACGCTTCCGCTGTGCCGGCTCGGGCCACGTGGCGCTCAACTGTAGGGAGCCAAAGATTTGTTTCTGCTGTGGCTTTTTTGGTCATAATTACTCCAGCTGTCCCTCCAGATTTGCTGCATCGAGACCTATCAAAAACTCTTCAATTCCACCAAGTACTCATTTCGCCTGCAGTAATAAATTAAATCTGCTTCCAGCAGATTCTAATCATAATACAGCATGTGCCAATCCACCTACTCAATTTATTCCTTCTCATCCCGACCCCACCTCTAAAACTCCCAAATCCAATTGCATTACTCTCCCTCAGCACACATACCTAGACTCACTTTCATTTCTCCCTCCTCTTTCTATTCCCTCTCAAAATTTTACAATGAGCGACCTCTCCCTCTACATCACCGCAACCATCATTGACGGTGCCTGGTCAGTTGACTCTCTGAGCAGAGTGTTTCAAGCAGCTTTCAACCATGCAGAGTGGCCGATCTGGTTCTTAGACGACAACCGTTTCCTGGTTTCCTTCCCCTCCCCATCCGTCAGATTTGTGGCCCTTACACGTAAAATCATTTCCAAAGCGAGAGGATCCATCTTTCTGGAGGCATGGCCAGAGTACGAACGACCGGCCCAGATCGCCCTAGAACCTCCTTCCTGGGCAACAATTAAAGGTATACCAGAGACCCTCAGACACAATCCTGACGCTGTACGTGCGGCCATCAACCCAGTAGGAAGATTCACTGAATATGATCGTTGTGATTGGGCGGAATTTGACCGGCGACTTATTTATATCAAAATGCAGTTTCTCGTGGGCGTCCCCTCCGCATCTTCTTATAGAGTTTGCCTGAATAATGCGGACTACCTCATCACAGTATCAAGATGGGACCATGCCCACCCTTGCACCAGACCAGAGAACCATCTTTTGGGTCTGGATTACGAAAGAGATTTGAAGTGTTTTAATGACCCCCTTGTCATACCATCACCTGACCTTTCCTCGGACGAACGCTTTGATGCTATGAACTATGAACCCACCTCGCCGTCTTTTCACTCTCCTGTGCAAGCCAATTTGGAAGATGAAGGCACTAATATCCTCGACCCCAACGCTGATCCTACTCCCCAAGGGTGGGACCCCCTTCTTGGTCTGGACCACTCTTCACCTCTACACCGTCAAGCCACTTCCTTGGAGCCTGCTCACCCTGATGCCTATCACCCCGCCCCCACCCCACTCCAATCCTCGACTTCAATACATTGCTTGATCCCAATCAGGCCTCTCCTTCGTCCCCGTTGCTGGTGCACCCAAACATGTCCGACTTCACTCCAGTGCAAGTCAGAAGAAGTGCAAGGAACTCTAGATCCTTGCCTGGCCACACAGGTTCTTTTTACAAAACTGTAGTTTTTTATTCTGCTAATTCTAAATTAAACAGAAAATTTGCACGTTGCATGGGAGTAACCATATCGGATAAACAATATGCTGCCATGCAAACCCTAAAACAGGAGAGAATTTCTTTATCCCAATGAAAATTGTATCGTGGAATGTTCGTGGGCTAGGGGACCCCTCTAAAAGACATTCAATCTACCTGTCCTTATCCCCCGTTAATTTAGATATCCTTTTGCTTCAAGAAACCAAACTATCTGACCCAACTCCTTCCCAAATCAGACAACTAGGTGGTCCTAATCTTACAGGCTATGCTCATTTCAACTCTATCGGCTCTCGGGGTGGATTAATCACCACGTGGAATGAATCCATCTAGGCCCTCTGTCAAATCATTTCATATCCCTCCGTCCTTCATGTTGCACTCAAACACGTGCAGTCAGACACTATTTATTTTATTTCAAATATTTATGGCCCCCTTTCACCTCGAGATAGACTAGACCTATGGAAAAGCTGCTTGGACTTCGCATCTTTTTTGCATGGTCCGTGGGTTATTGGTGGAGATTTTAACACAACCAGATTTCCAGACGAAAGAAGCTCAGGAAACCTCTCTAGCGACTCAGAAGATTTCAATACTTTCATCAATTCCTGTTCTCTTATTGAGCCCCCAATCAACAACTGCCACTTTACTTGGACCAATAAACGTCATTTACCTTCCCTTGCTAAACTAGATCGTTTCATGTTCATCCCCTCCTAGGAGGACCTTCATCCTCTTTCCAGTTGTATTGGCCTTGCCACGACTTTATCGGATCACTGTCCTATCTGTCTAGATACTGGCTCTCTCCCCGTATCCAAGCGCCCCTTTAGATTTGAACGTCTCTGGCTGCTGGAACCGTCTTTTGAAGAATTTATCAAGAAAGCATGGGACCAACCAATCAGATTTTCCTCGGCCACGACTCGCATAGTCTGTAAACTAAGATCCTTGAGAAAGCTGCTTAAACCTTGGGCGAAATCTATCTGGGGCTCTCTATGTAGACGTATAACTGGCATCCAAAATGACATCCTAACTCTAAACATCCAGGAAGAAGCTTTCCCCCTCAGTAACAATGACAAAACTAAACTCTTAAACCTTGAAGCAGAGCTTGAACGCTTAATGAAACAAGAAGAGATTGGCTGGAAACAAAGATCCAAAGCCAAGTGGTTGAAAGAAGGGGACAAGAACTCGTCTTATTTTCACAAATGTGCCAACGGCCGCCGTAGATCCCTTTTTATCCCGGAAATTTTTCAGGATAGCGTCCCATTCACCAACCCTTCCGATATTTCAAATTTGTTCACTAACTACTACCGTTCCATCCTTGGCAAACCCTCCACCCCCTTCCCCATATAGACTGGAACCTCCTATATCCCAACCCCTCACCGATTCCTATTGACTCAACCTTTTCAGAAGAAGAGATACTGGCCGCCCTTATGGATATGGATGATAACAAATCTCCAGGGCCGGATGGTTTTGGTCCATTCTTTTTTAAATACTTCTGGAGTGTGGTTAAGAGAGATATTCTTGAAATGTGTGCAGAGTTCAGTTCCAATCCACAGTCCATAGCTCGCCTAAATCATGCCAACATTATGCTCCTCCCTAAAACCGCCGGAGCCAATGCCCTTTCAGCATTCCGACCTATTAGCCTGCTCAATACCACGTTTAAAATTATCACCAAGGTCCTTTCTAACCGACTTCAAACCTTCATGGAATCGCTAGTTGGGGTAGAACAGTCAGCTTTCATTCATGGCAGGAATATTCTAGACTGCGTGGCTGCGACTCAAGAAGTAATCTCATCTTGTCATTCGAATAATATCCCTGGTGTCCTGCTTAAACTTGATTTTCCAAGGCGTTTGACTCAGTAAATTGGAACTTCATTTTGGAACTCCTTAGGCACATAGGCTTTCCTCCCACGTGGTGTAACTGGATCCAAAGTATCCTTTTTTAGAGCCTTTCATCGATTCAGATCAGAGGAGTTTCTGGAGGGCACATAAAATCAGCTCGGGGGCTAATGCAGGGAGATCCTCTCTCGCCTCTCATTTTTATCCTTGTGGTTGATGTTTTCAATCGCATAATCAAACTGGCTACTTCTGATAATATCCTAGCTGGCATCCATCCCCCTACCTCTCACCACAATTCCAGCCCTATTCCTATTATCTCTAATCTTCAGTTTGCAGATGACACAATTCTCTTTGTTTCACCTTCCCCTGATCACATTCACTGTCTCAAGGTCATTCTCTACTCCTTTGAACTTATTTCCGGCTTGTTCATCAATTTTAACAAAAGCTCCATTATTATGCTCGGAAATGCTGATCTCCTCGGTCCCCCCATTTCCTCCGCCCTCAACTGCCGCCTTGACACCTTTCCATTAACCTACCTCGGTATTACCCTGCGGCCCACCAAGCTTCACCGATCAGATTGGACTCCTCTTATAGCCAAAATCGAATCTAGACTTGCTGGATGGAAAGCTAACACCCTATCGTCTTCTGGGAGGCTGGTTCTGGTCAAAGCAGTTCTCTCAGCCCTCCCCACTTACTGGTTCTCATTCCACAAGCTTCCTATCTGGGTATCCAAGAAAATCGACGCCATTAGACGTACCTTCCTCTGGAATGGAGGTAAAATCAAATGTCTTGTTAATTGGAAAATCGTGTGCATGCATGAAAATCATGGGGGTCTTGGTGTCCCCAATCTGAACTCTTTCAATCAAGCTCTGCTAGCACAATGGCTCTGGCGCCTACTCTCGCCGGGACAATACATTTGGAAACAGTGGATTCTAGCTTCTCACTATAACGCTGACCCTTTCCTCATCCTCCATTTCGCTCCTTACCGCAGGCCCTCCCCCTTTTGGACTGGTGTTCTAGCCTCTGTTGACCGCTTCAAATCCATTATCCGGATTAATATTGGCAATGGCGCCAACTGTCTCTTCTGGTTCGATGCCTGGCACAGCCTCTCCCCCCTACACAGATCCTTCCCTCTTCTCTTTTCTCACTCCAAACTTCCCCTCCTGACAGTGGCGGAGGCTGTTTCCCTCGGTCTTCCTTGCTTTTGCCCCTCAACCCTCTTTACCCCTGACACCCTCTCGGAGCCTTTTTCCGTCCTGCTCCTGCTTCAACACGTTTCACTCGATCCTCTTGTGAAGGACAACCATGCATGGTCTCTCTCTCCGTTGCATGGTTTCTCCGTTTCCCAGTACTCTTCGTTCCTTAATCATCCTGGCCGCCTCTTCGCATTCGCTCATGTCTGGAAATGCCACATCCCTCCCCATATCAAATTTTTTCAATGGTGCCTCATCCATGGACGCATTAACACCAAAGACCGCCTCGTTCGTTTGAACATCTCATCTGACCAGTTTTGTGTCCTATGTAATACCGAAGCTGAATCAATCCGCTATCTCTTCTTCGAATGCGATATATCCTACTACATATGGGTCTCAATTTGTATTCACATCTTGGGACAAATTCACTTGATCACTGACTTTTTTGACCATTGGCAATACGGTGTACCAAATCGTCTCCTGGATTCTCTTCTAGCCATCTACAGCTGGGTCATCTGGAACGAAAGAAATGCCTTCATATTCAACAAACCAACCAACACCCTTTTTAGCTTATGCAGAAAAATTGCTTATATTTTCGCGTATTGGACAGGTTCTTCTTCCTCAGCACCATTCAGTTTTCGTCTTCCTATAGTTCGATCCCCTTCTGATGAATCTGATGGCTGTGCTTCATCGGCGTCACCAGGGGGCAGCTAAGACCTGAGTTTTTTTGCCTTCAGTCTCTGAATCGCTCTTAGTAGTAGTTTTTTCTCGCTTCTGATTTTACTGGGTCCATCAATGTAATATTCGAATTTGCTGGGATTATACTTTTTGTTCTCAAACGGTGGTTGTAAGTTTAAGCTCGGATTATGCTGTTTTGGCTATCGACCAGGCTTGTTGGTCAAACTACTTATATATTTATATCACTATAATCGGCTGTGTAGTTCCACGCTACACACCCGTTCACATAAAAAAAAAGACTAAAATTCTTCGATCAGATTGAGGAGGTGAGTATGTTGGATAGGATTTCTAATAGTACTTAAAAGATAATGGGATTATCTCTTAGGTTACTCCACCCTATACTCTGTACCACAATGGTATGTTGGGGTGAAGGAATCGAACCCTATTAGATATAGTTTGTTCCATGATGAGTAAGATAGAGTTGCCATTGTCTTATTGAGGATATGCGATAGAAATCATAGCGCCTATGTTGAACTTGTTACCCTCTAAATTTGTGCCCAAAACACCTTATGCAATGTGGTATGCTAAGAAAATCCAACTCAAATATTTGAAGGCGTTGGGTTGCCCGACATACGTTAAGAACATTGGTCTGAATAAACTAGAGGCAAGATGACCACTGTATAAATTTAGAGGATATTCCAAAAACTCAATAAGATATGTATTCTACGGTAATAAGGAATAAAAAAAGTCATTGTTCTTGACATGTTATCTTCTTAGAAAAGGAATTTCTATCAAAGAAAATTAACAGAGAGGTTGCAGACTTGTATGAGATCCAAGAAATCAAAACTGAGGCTGAACTAGTGGGAGAACCATGTTCACCGGTATATGAAAACACACAGCCGATTAGAAGGTCTAGTAAGGAATCTTGTACACTAGAGATATACTTCAATCTTCTCATGGATGACGAGAAGGAGGATTGTGTCTTAGATGACAACACTCTTCTATCTTTCCAACAAGAACTGCAAAGTAAAGATTCTACACTTTCGCTTCGAGCTATGAAATCCGAGATTGTGTTAAATTCAAGATGTTATTATGATGAGACCTTTTCACCATGGCCATGCTAAGTCCATTCGAATTATGCTAGATATCGCTACATTCTATGACTATGAAATATAGAAAATGGATGTTAAGATGACTTTTCTAAATGGTAATTTAGAGAAAACCATTTATATATCGCAGCCTGAGGGTTTTATGGTTTATGAGTGTAAAGGCAAGGCTTGCAAGTTGTTAAAGTCAATTTATGGACTTAAGCAAGCTTCAAGGGAGTTGTAATAAGTGTTTTGATAAAGTAATTAATTTTTTTTTGAAAACACATAGGAAGCGTGCATATATGAAAGGAACAGGGCAACACCACCGTATTCTTAGTACTTTACATCAATGATCTATTATTGGTTGGCAATGACACTTCGTTATTGCAGTCAATGAAAGCTTGGATTTTCAAGAACATCTCCATGAAAGATTTGGGAGAAGCACCTATATACTTGGTATAAAGATATATGTAGAGACAGTTCCAAGAGGCTGTTAGGATTGTCCCAATCTTTGAATATAGATACCATACTAAAAAAAGTTCAATATGGAGAATTCCCAGTGTGGAAATGTTCCAATGCAGTTTGGAATTGTCCTCTATAAGAAGGATGCTCCTTATAACGATGAGGAGAAAGAGAATATGAAGAGGATCCCTCAAGCTTCGGCCATAGGATCTATAATGTACAACATGCTATGTACTAGACTAGATGTGGCATATGCAATAGGATGCATAACCCGATACCAGTCTAATCCTAGAGAAAAACATTGGGCGGCCGTAAAATGCATGCATAAGTATTTGAGAAATACTAAGGGCTTATTCCTCATATACATAAATGGAGACTTCCTTATAAAGGGGTATATGAATTCAAGCTTTGAAAGTGATATAAATGATAGTAATTCAGTACCCGGCTATGTCTTTACGCTTAATGGCAAAGCCGTTAGTTGGAAAAGTTTCAAGTAAGAAATAGTTGTTGATTCCATGATGGAGGCCGAGAATCCTATGGCGTTGTTTTGTGACAACAATGCGACGATACAAATCGTAAAGAAGCTGAGAGTACACAAGAAGTCAAGGCACATCATTCGAAAGTTCCACTTGATTAGAGAATTCGTTGAGAAGAAATATGCGATTCAATGGGCAGACACCAAGGACAACATAGAAGATCCATTCACTATGAGTCTTGCTTGATCAGCTCTTGAGAAGCTAATTGAAGGGATTGGATTGAGATTCCATAATTGGCCCCAAGTGCAAGTGGGAGATTGATCGAGTTAGGGATATGCCTTATGGGCAATTCTATAGTTCTTTGTAAATTAATTAACTTTGTAATCAATTCTCGTTCGCAATAAAGGTGTTTTTCCTTACAAATAGTTGTAATTATGAATATTATGCCACGATATTATAAATCACGTTATTTTAAATGTTTCTAGTTAAGATTCATTGAGATCGGATATTGATGTATCCGTTGAGACCAGATAACTAACTGTGACGACACGCAAATCTGTACCCTCTAAACCGATAACAAACCACGCCTGTCGACCCAGAGCGAACAGAATTGCAGATAATCATGAGAAAGAAAAGAGAGGGCGAGAAGAAAGAGAGAAGAAAGAAGAAGAGAAGAGAAGAGAAGAAGAAGAACCAAAATAATATAGAATCTCACATTGCAGCGGAATAACATATAATATAGATCAATAATCTTTACAAAGAGAAACTATAATATACGTATATCAAATCAGAGTACACGATAAGTAGTCATTAGCTTGGATAGTTATAATGACCCGTCCCCACAAATGCTGATAATATACAACAACAATAATGCAAAGAAGTGGAAAAATAAATAGATATGTGTATACGACATGAAGATCTCCAACTCGCCTGTTGAAGCTCCAAAAGCAACAAATCTGAACCTGTAAGTATACTTGGTCTGACCCGAGCATTGAAAGGGAAGAACACCCGGATTAGTCTGGTATACCAGCATGAGAAAAACACATCTCAACTGAATTTATAAAGTTATCAAAACTTTTCCTTTATCAAAACAAAAGGTACCTCGTAAGACCACGTACACACATAAATACTGACGGGTTTTTCCGTTACGATAACCAAAACCTTTCCATATCAAATCTTGTTATATTATAATAGTGTCTATTATACAAATAATAATCGACATAGCTGAAATTGTTACCATTATTAAATTCCAGCAATACTAGGCTCTGCAAACAAAATGGTAGGCACGTAGTGGATTTTTTATTTCCATACAAATGACTAGGTGAAGTGACTACCTTTCCGAGCCAAACTCGGTACACCTCTAGAGGGATGTACCTAGGGTCCTGATACTCAGCGCCTAAACCAACACAAGACCGGCTTACCCCTTCTTGGATAGTACCGAATACATCATCACTCCTTACCGACCTTAATCTGTAGCCACAAGCATACATCATCAATAATCAGATACAAGACGTCATAGCATGTAAAGATACATCTAGAAGATTGGTGACATCTCCTAATGGGAGCGACCCACTTAGCCTTGCGGCTTCCATCCCTTTTTCAGTCATTTTCTGGGGAGTGAGGCCAAAAGAGGTATCGATTACCTATCACATATCACATATCATCTTCACTATCCTTAAATACCACAATGCCATTCCCATTAACTGCTTATTGCCTTCCACAAAATTACAGCTCTTGAGCTCGTATGTCTCAAGAGGGTGTTAAGCTAAGAGAAGCTGCCTTCTCTGCCACTATAGATGTATGTTTGTAGAAACTAATGTACATAATCTTAGAAATGCAATGTCAGAGACTTATCCATACAAGTTGTCTAGGAACAGGAAAACCGAAGGTAATTTCCTACCATATCCTATAGGATTAGTAGCGACGGCCCTTGCAATGGATATTTCATAACGAAGAGACTACTACTATATGTATATTGGGATTTTAACCCCAAATAATCAACAAGCAGTCCTTTAATATGAAAATCCTAAATATCAATATCATCGACCAACCTGGATAATCATCGGATATATGTTGGTCCGAAGTAGTTTTCAGATAAATCTGATCCTGGCCTCTTTACACCAACAACGCAAAAGTGTTTCTCAACCTCACACAGAAACCAAGTCCCATTGACTCATCACATCTCCAACTTTCTATCCTTCAGCCAAAAAGGAAGCTTGATAGAATGTAGTAATCACTCCACACTACACGAATCAACATTCTCGACACGAACGATAATCAAGCCTACACAGTCAGTTACATACTAAGTGTACGACTAATTAGTTTCTACATCAAGTCGACAAACTAAAACGGCTAAATTTGATAGTCGGTTATTTAATTATCAAAGCAACAAACAAAATCTAGCACATAAGTAGTCACTAGGCCTTATTTTATTAATCGTTTATAAATCAAATCACTTTCTAATTTTTCACTTTAAAAATGTGAATATAATTCCTTTACAAAAATCCATACTTAGCTTATCAAATTAAACTGATTTCGCCTTTATAAAACAATGTTATATATCTTGCTTCTATTTTATAAAACTTCTATTTTATACAACACTTATATATTTATAAAATTCTATTTTATAAATCCATTCCTTTCCAAATCTCATTTTTTGTGAAAATCCCTTTATAAACTCTTTTCACAAAAAATATAATATAATTATATAAATCCATTCATAAAATATTGACTTCAAATCCAATATAAAATAATGGTTTTAAATCCGATTATAAAACTATTCATCATATTTCAATTTCAAATCCATTTATATATATAACATTTTTTAAAAGCTATTATGCTATTTATAAAATATACTTTATCAAACCATTCGAAATATATATATTTAAAGTATTTCACAAAACTATAATTCAATAACATCGAAAATTATAGCTTTATTTATTTAAGAAGAATCCTTTCTCTTTTAAATCCATTCAGATTAATAAAATGTATATAATTCCAAAATAACTATGAATCCATTTTAAATCAAAAACATCATTTTATTATTTTGAAATTCCAATGGCCCATTGCTACAACTTCACTAAATAAGGCGATTCACATGGATAATAATAATCATGGCATCCAACATAACAAAAATAACATGGTACGATATATATATATATATATCAATATTTGTAAATAAAATCAACAATAGTGAGGAATCCTGTTGCATCCCTCCAACCTGTAACCTGCAACAAATATGCATACGAGAATATGTACAATGTTTGCTTTGAGGCTGATGTGCGTATAACGGGTCATCCGCTCATACATGGGAACGTATAGGGTCTCATCTTCTCCAATAGGCAAAAGTATATCCAACCAAATACTAATTACTATAGCATAACATCCAAACATCCAATTTACACACACGCGCACACACACACACATATAACATCCAAAAGTCGTCAAAAAAGCGTAATAAAAATATTCCCACTTATATAAAAATATAAACGGGTCAAAAAAAGTGAGTTTTACTCACTTTGGTTGCAATCGTCGCAATAGCGATTCATTTCGATTAAAATTAAATGGGCATTTAATTTAACCCTAAATTCGTGCTAACTCTAAATCTGTCCAAACCGGCTCTAAAATTATGTGCACGACAATACGAACCCAACGCAATTGGTTTTCGTACGAAATGGGCCTTGTATGAGAAAGTTACAAGTCAAATAACATTCTGTGATATCCCGGATATATTTGAATTGATATTAAGTTAGATTTTAAAATGAATTTGAATTTAGATTTAAATTTCAATCTAAATGAATATATATATATCTTAAAAATATTTTGATTTAAAAATATATGAATAAGTTTTATTTAAGATAAGGTTTTTGTTTTCCTTAAAAAAAAAATTTCTAAATACTTAAGATCAATATTTATTAAATTTAAAAGTATGATAATTTAAATAGGATTTTAATAATGGATTAAAAATCTTTTTCTTTTGTACTTGAAATTAAACATAACACATAAAATAAATCTAAAGAGATATATTAATAAAAACATAAGAAATATTTTTAAATAAAGGCTCTAAACATTTGTAAGAATTATGATACATGAGATTAACATTTGTAGCAAGTATAATACATATAGTGACAAGTGTCATTAGCTTCTTTTTCTTTAATAATAATAATTCAAAAAAAACAAAAATAAAAATAAAAAAACAAACAAAATTATACATATCATTAAAATTACTCTATTATCATTCTTCTTTTGCTCAAAAATAAAACATAGCAAACAAAGATCTAAAAACCCAGATCAGTAATTAAACAAACATGCAAACCATTTCCCTGTAATTCACTTAAAATTGCAAATTGGGGATTGGTATTGCATACAAATCTGTCCATCTTCAAATCAATGCCTCTTCATTTTCAAAGAAACTTCATTTTCAAGCACACGGGGTTTTAGAGAAGCATTTCAGTTTTTTTGCTATAAAAAAAAGAAGAGAGTTCAAGTATAAGAAGGGCTGTTTTCAAAAGGATTCTAGTTTGCAAAAAGCTTTTCAAAAACAATCTGGAGGCTTTGTCTTCTTCTTCGAATTGGTGAGTAGACTATCCCTTTAAAACAGTTTAATAAATAAATTTTGGAATGCATGTGATATGTTGAACAGGAGTATTGTTATAGTTGCATGTCTGTGTTAATCACGTTATAGGCTTAAATTTCTTTGTTTAAATGAATATGTATCTGTATGTATATATTTATATAGAGTCTCTGTAGTTTGCTTATCAGGCTCCAGCAACATTCAATTTTTTTTTTATCAAAACCTCCTCATGCAATCGAAATTCAGCTTGGATTCCTGAATAAAACTTGGTTGTAACAACATAATACAAATTCTAAAAATAGTTACAAGAATTCTAATATTGTAAATAATCAAAATTTAAGGAAAATACAGTGATAAGCTAGAATGGATCAAAAACAAACCACTATGATTTCTTGATTGGAGTATATAGATTGATTCGTGTTTAAAAATTAGGAATTTTGATATGTAAATCTTGATTTCTAGTATTGTTTGAGAGAGGAAATTCAGGTTGATCATATTTTGGGTTTTTGAAGCGTCTCTGGTGATCGGAAAACTTGAGTAGTCGAAATCGCTACCAGAGGTGGCTAAGAGGCTGGCAAGTGTGGGAAAAATGATGGGTGGTTCGATTAACTACCGTGGTGGCTGATTTTGGTCAAAATAGGGTTTTTGGGTATTTTTGGATGAGGCTTGTAAGTTGTCTGCCACGTTTTCTCTGGGGCATGATATTTGATCGGTCGTGGCACAGGGAAGCATGGTGGGTCGGCAGATCAGTGGATGAAGTTTTAGGGTGGCTGGGGGTCGGAGCATTGGAAACGAGGGAGTTTGTTGATGATGGAATGGTTCCTGTTCGACCGGGTTAGCTCAATTTCGATCCTGGAATTATGGCAAAGATTGTGTGCTCGGGAACGTAAGAGAAGATCATCAGCGACTTGTCGACAACGATCGTGGACGCCGGAGCAGCGTGGATCAACGGTGCATGTACACGGGTCTCTCTGTGCACCATAATTTTAGGTGTGGGATGATGAGTTTTCATCTCGAGATTGGCACGGGTAGAAATGAGTTTAGCTCGAGTATTGATTCGAGCGTGCCTGTGATTATGTGTAGCTGTTTAAAGTTTTATCAAGTCTAAAGGAAAATAAAGAAGAAGGAGGGATGTGGTGAATGTTGGGGTGGTTTCAGGGTTATGTGGCCCGGAAATTATCTCGGGTAAATCAGGTTTTAACTCGAAGTAGGTGATAAATTTACTCGAAGAAATCTATAGGGTGCTCGGGTAAAACTTTGTTTCAGGTTTTTTTTCAAAACAACAGAAACCTGTTTTCTGTTTTTAAAATTAAAAGTAAAGTTTAAAAAAAAGCCAACTGGAAATTTAAGCTAAGTTTTTAAATCTAAAACTAAATATGAATTCATACTAGTTGAATCTGAGTTTTGAATTAATTTAAATTTTGAAATATAAAGTTGGTTTTAAACTTTTTAGTATAAAAGTATATGTTGGTTTGAATTTAAAACTGTAGGTTTAAATTGGTAAATTAGAAATTTAAAATAAGTTTAAATTCTAGTTTTTAAATCTGGAATTAAATTTAAACTTCAGTTTTTTTAAAATAAAATGAGTTTGAATTTAAATTGTTTTAATTACTTTAAGATGGTTAAATGTAAGTAAAGTTTGTGACACGGGTTTGGGTGAGTTTTTCAAAGCTTGACTCGGGTAAAAGGGGAGGATATCTTCAAGTTGAAGTTTAGAAAAAAATCAAGGTTAAAACTAACTTTCTTAAAAGCTATTTAACTTAAATAACTTACGGTTTAATTTAGTAGGTTAATGATGTTTTAATCTAAGATTTATTAAAAGAAGATTTGAATAGAAATTTGTATTAATGGGTTATCTTAGAAATTATTAGGATTTGGATGATTTAAAAATTGATTAATTGATTAATGTTATTAAGGGGTAATTGATTAATTGATTGATTGATTGTAAAAGTTAATTAAAGGGATTAATTACTCTATGTAATTAATTAATATGATTCGTTTAAGTTAATTAATTGGAAATTGAGGGTAATTTTGGGTTCATTACCTGGTGTAATTAATATGAAAATAATTACCTAGTAAAATCAATTAATAATCAATCATTTAGTGTAATTAATTTAAGTATTGACAAATAAAAGTTATGGGAAGTTAATTAAGTGATGTAATTAATTAAGAATAATTAATTACAGAATGAGATTTACCAAGGGTGATTAATAAATATAATTAATTAAGGATTAAGTATAATTACTAAGGTAATTAATAAGGTGTAATTACGTAGAAGTAATGAGTGGATAAATTACTGGATGTAATTAATTTAAAGGAATTACTTGATGGGAAGTAATTAACGGATAATTACTTGGTAGAAGGAATTAAGTTATAATTACTCAGTGTAATTAAAGGATTAATTAAAATAATTGATCAAGGAGTTGGTTTAAATTGATAGAGTAATTAAGGAAAGTTAATTTCTGATTGTGATTAATCAAGATTAATTAATGAATGTAATTAAGTTAAAGGTTAATTATTATTTGAGATTTAAGAATAATTAATTAATGAAGGTAATTAAGTAATCATTAATTAATTTAATTAATTGGAGTGATCAATATTGCTTATTAATGATTGAATGAAGATGGGTGTCTTGAATTGGGAGATATCTCTGATATGAATTGTTTTGTGATATGATATGTTGAATGGATGATGATAGTGTGATTATCAATCTATTATGAATTGCTGTGTAAAGGTGTTATCCGACAATTAAAGCTGAATTGTATTAAATTGGATAACTTGGATTTAGATGACATTGGATTCGAAGAGACCGGAGTCGGGTATTAGTTAATACCCGAAGCCACTTCGATTCTTTATAAAATTGATATGTGGAAATAAATGTGCTGGTTTGGAATGATTTAAGTAAATTGGACCATTTAATCTAAGTACTGTTACTTAGAAATTGATGTGAGAAATAAGTGATGTTTATAACATCTTGTGAAGAGTAAATTGATATAAGTTACCCCGGGTTTATATAAGTTGGATGTTTTTGTATTCCATATTAGATGGGTTTACTCACGCTGGTTTCCAGCCTGACCCGGGTGTTACTTTGATGTAATGCTCGGGTCAGACCGAGTATTACAGATTTTCAGGTAAGGACCTTCTAGAGCTCGGGAGGCGAGTTGGAGAGCAGAATCGTATGGAGAGTCTCTGCTATGATATTATAGTATCTGAAACAGATTAATTTATCTGTTCTGTGATTGTAAATTTATTGTAACTCTGATATATATTAAAGTGTAATTTGACAAGTACAGTTTCTTTTGTATAACTATTGTTTATGTGATATTATATTTTATTCGCTGCGAATGTGAGATTGTGTGTTTCTTTCAGTTCTTCTTCTTTCTCTTTTCTTCTTTCACTAACTATCTGGAATTTTCGGGATCGAAATTTTCGGATCGTTACATTTGGTATCAGAGCAGAAGGTTAAGCGAGAACCTTGGCTCTGTTGAGATTACTCATTAAAGACAGGGTAAGTGGTACCCTAGAATGAGTTGAGTATATATATGAGAGAGCGTACTTGTTATTTTCTTATATAAAGGTTTTTAAATAATTTCAAAAGTAAATGAATCTTATATAAGAAATAAATTATCTATTATATAAAGGAAATTGGTTGTAGTATTAATTAAATTAAGAGTAATAGTAAGAATTAAGTGGTAATAGAATTACAACCAAATTGAAATTAAATTAAAGACAAGTTTGAAATAGATTCAAACTAAAATTGAAATCTTGAATTGAAGAAGTATTTCAGAATAAGATGAATTAGAATTGGTTCCAAACCAGAGAATAGAATGGATATTGTGTTTAATAATAGGATGATTGTTTTTCAATAAACAATAAAATGTTTTAAGGAAGTAACCATTTAAAAAGAAAATAATTTGTAAATGAGAAAGGATATAAATAAAAGTTGATTTAAAATTGTGAAGTTTTGAATTCTAAATTTAAACATTAGAATTGATTTCAAAATGTTAAAGGAGATAATATTATTCAAATTATTTTGAATATGATCTTATTTTAAAATAAGAGATGTTATTTAATATATTCAAATGAAAGGGTCCTATTTCAAACAAGGGTTGTTTGAAATTATAAAAGAATTTGTTTAAATTAAAAAACCAAAGGTGGTTTAAAATGTTAAAGTATAACTTGGCATGTAAAAGAAGTTAATATGTATATATGTGGATATACATAATATAAAATATGGTTTGAAATAAACTCTTAATTTTGAGTTTTGAATATGGAATAAGATGTGATACCCGAAGTGCTAAGTTTTTGAACTTAATAAGTGGGAGGATTATTTATGAGAAGCTCAAAATTTGAGATGGAAGTTCAAACTAGGTAAGGTTGATTGGATCAAGTGAATTGAGTTTAACTTGGGAAAAGTTAAATATGTTGGGATGTTCAACCTGATTTGTAAATTTTAAGTTGAAATTAAGATTTAACTTGGGAAGTTAAATGGTTGATTGTAATTGAGAGTTTGAGTGATCTCAAATTGGGTTTGAGATCTAGAAATTTAAAACGAATGGATGTTTTAAAACAAATTAGATAATATCATCCTATTGTTGTTAAAAATCTTTTAGTTGTGAATTGGAATTGATTAAATGAATGAGAGATGGTTTAAATTTGAAATTTGAATTAGTTCAAATTGAATTTGATTTGAAGTAATTGAAAGTGTGATTGAAGATGTATGAGTATAAGATTCAAATGGAAAATTTGAATTGGATTAATTTGTAACGATTTGAAATTGAAGTGGATTCGATTTGAAATTAGTCCAAATTTATTGGAATAATTTGGAATTATAATTAATGTTGAATGGTTTTAAATTCAAATGGAATTTGAATTGAATTTGGGAAGAAATCAAGAATAATTTAACTTGATTTGGAAATGGAGTATGAAATTGGGAATAATTCAAACGGGAGTTGAAATGAATTGAAATTGAAACTAGTTAAATTGAAATTTATTTGAATTAGTAGAATTTGAGATCAAGGTTGAATAAAGTGAAATTTGGAAAGAAACTAAGGTTAATTCAATTTGAATTGGGATTGAATCAATTTCAATGGAAATTGAGGTTATTTAAATTGGAATTGGGTCAATTTAAATGGTAGAGGAAATTTAAACTAAATTAATGAGAATGGAGATTGGGGAAGCGAACAATTTTGACTCTGGACTATTTTTAATATAAATTATTTTAATATAAACCTATTTTTCCAAGCTATTCATTATATAAACATCCTTTCTTTTAAAAGCCAAACTATCTTATACTTGTTTTACAATTATTTTTGAAACTGTTTAACAATTTTCTAACTATTCTATAAACTAATTACTATTTTCAACTACTAATTACTATTTTATAGCTATTTTTCAATTATTTAAAGTTTCTATGACTATTTAACTATTTTACAATTATTGAACTATTTTACACCTATTTTACAAACTAGTAATTATTTTTCAACTACTTATCTATTTCTGACTTTTCAAGCTATCTTCTAAATAAACTGGTCGGAGTTCAAACTGTTATTGGTTAAATACCTAATCGAGATAAGAATAGAGATGATAACCCAAATGGATTGAAGCAATTGTGAGTAAGTGAATGATAATCAAAATGAATGTGAATAGAAATGGAATTGATTTGGCTAATAACAAATAAAGATAAATACGTAGGGTGTATGTATGTTATTCTATTCGCATAGTAATGTGATCCAGATTCGAGCACAGAATTTCGAGATAGTTATATCGATCCGAGTGGGATTTTTCACTCGATTTTCGACGACGAACCTGGATATGGATTGTTGATTGGTTCTGGATGTTCTCTATCATAGTTATGACAATGCAAGGAGAATGACGGTTTCTGATCAAGAAACCAGTTCTGTGTCCGCACTAGGAAGTCGGGTGGACGATACTAGTTCGGAAGTAAAATTATGTGATCGAGTGAGCGATCAGATTGGTATAGCGTACAGATGATATGTGTACATCGTACGGATTTAAATGAAATGATATTGAAAGAAGTTATCAAATTTGAATATTTGATTTTGAGTAAACAAAGTTAAATATCTTTGTTTTATAAAATGAAACTCCCCTTGTTGAATCTTTTGCCAGAAGAAAAGGATTTTTGATGGTGTTTTGAAGTATAAAAAGGAGTTTTATACAAGCTTGAAATGATCCAAAGTTTTAAAGAATATATATATATATCTGTATATATATATAAAGGATCTTATGTGGATTTTGAAAAAAAGTCTTGGGAACCTATGGATTTGGAAAGACTTTTGATTTTTGGGTAAAATCAATATTGAAATTTGGAAAGCCTAGTTTGAGAATTATCGATTTTGGGATAATCGATTTTGTATAAAGAAGCTTTGTATGAGATCATACTAGGTATATGATTTAAAGATACTATATGTGTATAGTATAAAATGTTTTGATGATGGCTCTGGGGAAAAAGGCGCTCCCTTGAAATGAACTTCTCAGGAGTACCACCGGGTGGTGCTGCCTTGAGCCCCAAGGGGGGATTCTAAAGATGATCCTGTGAGGAGTCCGGACAAAACTAGTTCTTGGGGATTTTGAGTAGAGTATACCATAGCGAAAGTCGTGTGTGCCGCTGAGAGCCAACAGTTACATGGACTTTTGCTGCGACGGCAACGTAACCCAGGATGTAACTGCGATCTATGGTATAACATAGCGAAAGTCGTGTGTGCCGCTGAGAGCCAACAGTCTACGTTTGATTTTATATCGGCAGACTGCGACCTATGTAGGAGTGGAGGAGTTTCATTTCGACGGAGAAAATCAGAGGCCGCTGAGAGCCTGCAGTTACATGGACTTTTGCTGTGACGGCAACGTAACCTTGGATGTAACTGTGATCTGTTGTGTGAGTTCCATGGCGTAATCGAGAGGCCGCGGAGAGCCTGCAGTTACATGGACTTTTGCTGTGATGGCAACGTAACCCTGGAATGTAACTGTGACCATGGATGGGGGTGATGATTTCTAGAGCATTCTCACCAAAGATATATCCTCTGTTTTCCAAAACTGTTTTCTGTATTTTCAATAAAATTATTTTCTAAAGTATTTTCACTAGATGTTGAAAACGGGTTTACCAAGTGCTTATAGATTTTCAGTCATACGCCTGATCAACGTATGACCGAATTTCTGTGAGAACAAGGATGGACTGGTTGAAACATCGAGTTATAAAAAGTATTTTAATAAAAATATTTTATAATATTATGTAGATTTTAAAAGTTTTTCAAAGAATAATTTTTTCTAATAATAAGCATTTTAATAAATTCTGGCTTCGTTCCTTTTCGAGGACGAAAAGATTTAAATTGGGGTGAAATGTGATATCCCGGATATATTTGAATTGATATTAAGTTAGATTTTAAAATGAATTTGAATTTAGATTTAAATTTCAATCTAAATGAATATATATATCTTAAAAATATTTTGATTCAAAAATATATGAATAAGTTTTATTTAAGATAAGGTTTTGTTTTCCTTAAAAAAAAAAATTCTAAATACTTAAGATCAATATTTATTAAATTTAAAAGTATGATAATTTAAATAGGATTTTAATAAAGGATTAAAAATCTTTTTCTTTTGTACTTGAAATTAATCATAACACATAAAATAAATATAAAGAGATATATTAATAAAAACATAAGAAATATTTTTAAATAAAGGCTCTAAACATTTGTAAGAATTATGATACATGAGATTAACATTTGTAGCAAGTATAATACATATAGTGACAAGTGTCATTAGCTTCTTTTTCTTTAATAATAATAATTCCAAAATAAATAAATAAAAAAACAAAAAAACAAACAAAGTTATACATATCATTAAAATTACTCTATTATCATTCTTCTTTTGCTCAAAAATAAAACATAGCAAACAAAGATCTGAAAACCCAGATCAGTAATTAAACAAACATGCAAACCATTTCCCTGTAATTCACTTAAAATTGCAAATTGGGGATTGGTATTGCATACAAATCTGTCCATCTTCAAATCAATGCCTCTGCATTTTCAAAGAAACTTCATTTTCAAGCACACGGGTTTTAGAGAAGCATTTCAGTTTTTTTGCTATAAAAAAGAAGAGAGTTCAAGTATAAGAAGGGCTGTTTTCAAAAGGATTCTAGTTTGCAAAAAGCTTTTCAAAAACAATCTGGAGGCTTTGTCTTCTTCTTCGAATTGGTGAGTAGACTATCCCTTTAAAACAGTTTAATAAATAAATTTTGGAATGCATGTGATATGTTGAACAGGAGTATTGTTATAGTTGCATGTCTGTGTTAATCACGTTATAGGCTTAAATTTCTCTGTTTAAATGAATATGTATCTGTATGTATATATTTATACAGAGTCTCTGTATTTTGCTTATCAGGCTCCAACAACATTCAAATTTTTTTTATCAAAACCTCCTCGTGCAATCGAAATTCAGCTTGGATTCCTGAATAAAACTTGGTTGTAACAACATAATACAAATTCTAAAAATAGTTACAAGAATTCTAATATTGTAAATAATCAAAATTTAAGGAAAATACAGTGATAAGCTGGAATGGATCAAAAACAAACCACTATGATTTCTTGATTGGAGTATATAGATTGATTCGTGTTTGAAAATTAGGAATTTTGATATGTAAATCATGATTTCTAGTATTGTTTGAGAGAGGAAATTCAGGTTGATCATATTTTGGGTTTTTGAAGCCTCTCTGGTGATCGGAAAACTAGGGGTAGTCGAAATCGCTACCGGAGGTGGCTAAGAGGCTGGCGAGTGTGGGAAAAATGATGGATGGTTCGATTAACTACCGTGGTGGCTGATTTTGGTCAAAATAGGGTTTTTGGGTATTTTTGGATGAGGCTTGTAAGTTGTCTGCCGCGTTTTCTCTGGGGCATGATATTTGATCGGTCGTGGCACAGGGAAGCATAGTGGGTCGGCAGATCAGTGGATGAAGTTTCAGGGTGGCTGGGGGTCGGAGCATCGGAAACGAGGGAGTTTGTTAATGATGGAATGGTTCCTGTTCGACCGGGTTAGCTCAATTTCGATCCTGGAATTATGGCAAAGATTGTGTGTTCGGGAACGTAAGAGAAGATCATCAGCGACTTGTCGACAACGATCGTGGACGCCGGAGCAGCGTGGATCAACGGTGCATGTACACGGGTCTCTCTGTGCACCATAATTTTAGGTGTGGGATGATGAGTTTTCATCTCGAGATTGGCACGGGTAGAAATGAGTTTAGCTTGAGTATTGATTCGAGCGTGCCTGTGATTATGAGTAGCTGTTTAAAGTTTTATCAAGTCTAAAGGAAAATAAAGAAGAAGGAGGGATGTGGTGAATGTTGGGGTGGTTTCAGGGTTATGTGGCCCGGAAATTATCTCGGGTAAATCAGGTTTTAACTCGAAGTAGGTGATAAATTTACTCGAAGAAATCTATAGGGTGCTCGGGTAAAACTTTGTTTCAGGTTTTTTTCAAAACAACAGAAACCTGTTTTCTGTTTTTAAAATTAAAAGTAAAGTTTAAAAAAAGGCGAACTGGAAATTTAAGCTAAGTTTTTAAATCTGAAACTAAATATGAATTCATACTAGTTGAATCTGAGTTTTGAATTAATTTAAATTTTGAAATATAAAGTTGGTTTTAAACTTTTTAGTATAAAAGTATATGTTGGTTTGAATTTAAAACTGTAGGTTTGAATTGGTAAATTAGAAATTTAAAATAAGTTTAAATTCTAGTTTTTAAATCTGGAATTAAATTTAAACTTCAGTTTTTTTAAAATAAAATGAGTTTGAATTTAAATTGTTTGAATTACTTTAAGATGGTTAAATGTAAGTAAAGTTTGTGACGCGGGTTTGGGTGAGTTTTTCCGAGCTTGACTCGGGTAAAAGGGGAGGATATCTTCAAGTTGAAGTTTAGAAAAAAATCAAGGTTAAAACTAACTTTCTTAAAAGCTATTTAACTTAAATAACTTAAGGTTTAATTTAGTAGGCTAATGATTTTTTAATCTAAGATGTATTAAAAGAAGATTTGAATTGAAATTTGTATTAATGGGTTATCTTAGAAATTATTAGGATTTGGATGATTTAAAAATTGATTAATTGATTAAAGTAATTAAGGGGTAATTGATTAATTTATTGATTGATTATAAAAGTTAATTAAAGGGATTAATTACTCTGTGTAATTAATTAATATGATTCGTTTAAGTTAATTAATTGGAGATTGAGGGTAATTTAGGGTTAATTACCTGGTGTAATTATGAAAATAATTACCTAGTAAAAGCAATTAATAATTAATCATTTAGTGTAATTAATTTAAGTATTGACAAATAAAAGTTATGGGAAGTTAATTAAGTGATGTAATTAATTAAGAATAATTAATTATAGAATGAGATTTACCAAGGGTGATTAATAAATATAATTAATTAAGGATTAAGTATAATTACTAAGGTAATTAATAAGGTGTAATTACGTAGAAGTAATGAGTGGATAAATTACTGGATGTAATTAATTTAAAGGAATTACTTGATGGGAAGTAATTAACGGATAATTACTTGGTAGAAGGAATTAAGTTATAATTACTCAGTGTACTTAAAGGATTAATTAAAATAATTGATCAAGGAGTTGGTTTAAATTGATGGAGTAATTAAGGAAAGTTAATTTCTGATTGTGATTAATCAAGATTAATTAATGAATGTAATTAAGTTAAAGGTTAATTATTATTTGAGATTTAAGAATAATTAATTAATGAAGGTAATTAAGGAATCATTAATTAATTTAATTAATTGGAGTGATCAATCTTGCTTATTAATGATTTAATAAAGATGGGTGTCTTGAATTGGGAGATATCTCTGATATGAATTGTTTTGTGATATGATTTGTTGAATGGACGATGATAGTGTGATTATCAATCTATTATGAATTGCTGTGTAAAGGTGTTATCCGACAATTAAAGCTGAATTGTATTAAATTGGATAACTTGGATTTAGATGACATTGTATTCGAAGAGACCGGAGTCGGGTATTAGTTAATACCCAAAGCCACTTCGATTCTTTATAAAATTGATATGTGGAAATAAATGTGCTGGTTTGGAATGATTTATGTAAATTTGACCATTTAATCTAAGTACTGTTACTTAGAAATTGATGTGAGAAATAAGTGATGTTTATAACATCTTGTAAAGAGTAAATTGATATAAGTTACCCCGGGTTTATATAAGTTGGATGTTTTTGTATTCCATATTAGATGGGTTTACTCACGCTGGTTTCCCTCCTGACCCGGGTGTTACTTTGATGTAATGCTCGGGTCAGACCGAGTATTACAGATTTTCAGGTAAGGACCTTCTGGAGCTCGGGAGGCGAGTTGGAGAGCAGAATCGTATGGAGAGTCTCTGCTATGATATTATAGTATCTGAAACTGATTAATTTATCTGTTCTGTGATTGTAAATTTATTGTAACTCTGATATATATTAAAGTGTAATTTGACAAGTACAGTTTCTTTTGTATAACTATTTTTTATGTGATATTATATTTTATTCGCTGCGAATGTAAGATTGTGTGTTTCTTTCAGTTCTTCTTCTTTCTCTTTTCTTCTTTCACTAACTATCTGGAATTTTCGGGATCGAAATTTCTGGGTCGTTACACATTCCATGATTAATTATAAAATTAGCTTAATATAATTAAATTAACTAATTAACGTTTAAACTTATCTCCTCGTTAATCACTTCCAGGTCCGTACACACGCATTCGAACCCAATACATCGCCTCTTCCTTTGGTCATTGCACCACCCTCGATCACCTAGAAGACAATTCGAACATCTCAACGCGTGCATCTAGCTCTCCTCTACCTCCACGCCTAACGCCATCCGGCTCCACCCATTCAAAGAAAACCCCATACAAACGTGCCACCAACGCGGGCTGATTTTGGCCTCCCCAATGAACGAAAACTGATCATAGCTATTGGATAGAGAGATCTCTCTTTGCTCTACACTTTTCATTTAGGAATCGAAGCTTAAATGTGGATGAATTGTGAGATATTTGGGGAAGAAGAATCAAACGTTTCTGGCCATTCGTGATGAATAATGCGGCTGTGAATATAGGTTGACTTTACGGTTTTAGAATTTGGGGTTGTTAACGTCCTTATATAACATCGTTTTGAAACACTATTCATCGCCAAAATTCCCGAACTCCAAACGAAGCATGCCGCCTGGCGTTCATTACGTTTTACCTCTATTCCGAACACAATGGAATATATATATATATATATATATATAATCCATCGTATTTGAAAGACAGTTTTCGAATCGAGTTATTTTAATTGAAATTCCTTTAATTAATTTCTATTCGTTGATGTTTGTGTATAATCAAAACAAAACAATGAATTTTCTAGTTCAAGAAAATGGTGATAGACGTTATTTGTCTTCGGTCTCCTCTTATCCTGATGCCAGTAATTCATATTCACTGAATCAGCATTTTAATCCCATACTTTACTCCAATTCTTTTAAGGATGCAGATAGGAATTCTCGATCGAAATTTCAAAAATTTCAAGAGTCGTCTATTCAAAATCGAAAGAGGGGTTTTAGTTGCTTTAGGTGTGGAGATAAAAATCACAAAGCCAAAGATTGTTCGAACCCAATACGTTGTTTTAGCTGCGGAATTTTTGGTCATAAAAGAATGTCTTGTCCCTTGGTTTTTAATCCCTTTCTTAATTCTGACTCGTCTTCAACTTTTGTCGATCCAATTTTTTCGAAGCCATTGAATCTTAATGATCATCACTTTTACTTTTCCCTGAAATTCTTAAGGTTAAGAGGATTGTTTCTTGATTGCTGTGTAGGGAATTATGAAGAATGCAGTTACCATTTTAACAAAGTGTTTTGGCATTTTGACTGTCTAACTGCTGATAACTTAGGTAAGTATGCTTTCAATGAAAATTAGAGTGGGTTTCATCACAATGATTGTTTAAAGAGAGAAAAAATGTTTTTTATGATTGTAAGGATTTGCAATGGGTTGATTTTAAGGATTTTTTTGTGAAAGACTCGGATAGAGTTAGTCACGTTGACTTTCTTCTTTTAGATCCTCTTGTCAGAGATTGTTGTTTGCCAAATTCTGTGATTAATGATTCGTCTACAAATGGCTTTGATGTTAGTGGGGATTCATCTTTATATAGTGGTTGTTTGGATGTTTTTGTTTCAGAGATAAGTAATATTCAAGTAGCTAGGGATAATCTTTGTATGCTTATAGATGATCGAGTCAATGAAATAGTAGAATGCTCCCATCGATCTGATGTATAGTTACATATAACTGATTGTGTTGAGAGTCACTAAATCAATGGTGGATGTGGATTCTCTGCTTATGTTTTCAGATAGTATGTTGTTAGATCCTTATGTGAGTATGTTTGAAAAGGATGGCCAGTCCTCTTACCGAAATGTCTCATATGAGTTGAAGGTTAACAAGGATGACTCTGTGATATTGTTATTGAAAAGGATGATAGTGTTAATTTCATGAAGAATTTAGAAATTGAAAAGTTTTCAAAATTTGATGAAGAGATACATATAATTAAGTTTGTTGAGTAATTCATTAATGAAGTTTCAATGGTGGATGTAGATCCTCTAATTGTGATACCTGACAGTATGTTGCTAGATCCTTTTGTGCTTTTGTTAGAAAAAAATGATCAATGTGCTTACTCAAATAAGTTATACGAGTTAAAGGATAATAAGGCTATCTTAGGTGATACTGTTCTTAAGTTGGTTGAAAATGTTAATATCAAGAAAAGTTCAGAAGTTAATATGGTTAATAATTCTGAATACAATCTAAAGTTTAACAGTTTTAAGGTTTCATCAGTGTCTAATGTTGATGGTATAAAGGAGTTTGTCAAGTTGTCAGTTGTAGATGGACATTATATGAAAAGCATGGCCAGTTCTTTTTGCACAGATTATTTATTGAGTAAGGATTATAAAAATGTTGTAGTTCCTGTTGAAGGCCTCGATATAGTTGACTGTTTAAATGAAATTTGCGTGCATAATGATAGTTTAGTGAACAACTTATGTTATTCAGAAGGAAATGGTGGCTGAAGACTCTGACATCCATAAGATTTATGATGATGGTGTTGTAGTTTTTAATTCTATTCATATAGTCAGTGTAGATGGGGATTTCGCTAACTTTTCTATGATTAATTCTTTTAGTTCAGAAGATCTATTAGTTTATGTTGGTGGAGTGGCTGTTAGGAGGCTGTCTTTGGTTGGGTCTGTAGATCTTCGTGATGATGCTCTATTGAGTGTTAATATTATCCCCATAGCCGCTGCCTATTCTTATCCAAAGGCCGATGTTGAATTGGTTAATAAAGATTTAGATGAGGAAATTTAGGTGACCTTAAGAATGATGTGCGTTCTTCTTTAACCGAGGATGCTGGTTCTGATCCAGCTGTCTATTATCGGACCGGGGGTTTCATATTTCACATATATTGTTTTCTTATGGCTTTAGGTGAATTTCCTCGTTCTCCTTTCCATGCTAAAGAATTAATTCATGAAGCTAAATTGAGAAGAAGAAATAAAATGAGGTATTCAGCTGATAATATTAGGAGAAGTCATCGTTTAAATTGTAAAGTTTTTTAGTCTTTTGATTGATGTTTTTCAAGTTATTGGGGGATTTATTGTGATTTTTGTTGTTTTGAAGTTAGTTTGTGGTTTGTGTAGATGTTGTATATTACGATGTTTCGGCTTAGTTCTTAAGGTTGCAGTTGCGGATGCTTTTTCAGATGGCTGCTGCTATTTTGGTGTCGCTCTTGGTCTTGATATGGTGGTGTTGCCTCTTTAGGGTTGGTTTCTAGTTTCTTAGGAGTTTAGAAGGGTTTTCTTGTATGGAAGGTTCTTTTGCTACCTGCCAGACTTGTTTGCAGCTCCTTTACCATTGTTATTATATATATGTGCATGTGTGCTCTCCTCTCCTACAGAGGATCTCGCATTTTTCTCAAAAATAATAATTATTTCTGTCGTTACGAACTCACACGATAAAACGGTAAGTCCAATCGACACGAAATTTGAAATCCTATAATAAGTCACTATTACGGATTCAACGAAATTAGTTTCGTCAAAATCTGAGACAGTGTCAAAAATGACTATCATTACACGTTAACTAAATCAACTTATTCCCAATTTTAACAAATCTTTTTCAATTCAATTTTAAAACTCCACTAACTGCATTCAAATTCAAATAGCATTTATAACGACTTTAGAAATCATTTTCATCTTTATTAAACCCCAGATTCAATTATTTACACAATCTAATTATTCAAATATCAATTATATTTGAGATTAAATCAATTTAACTAAAAAATTATATTTTTCAACATTTAAAATCAATTAAATATTCTAAATTCAGATGACCGAAAAACTGGATCGTTACACACTTACCCCCTTAAAAGAATTTCGTCCCCAAAATTATTTAGTGAGAAAGATGCTACAACTCCATTAACTTTCAAGACCAATTAGTTGAAATAGATTACTAAATTCTCTTGAGTGTTTAACTTTTCCAAAATCCATTAGCTTCAACTTTTTATAAAAACTTTTCTAAGTCTCCAAATTCATTTATAGTTATTATCTAATGCCATTTTAAAAAAAATCAACTATTATCATTTCAATTTATAACTTCAAAATCAAAACTTTTAGTTACCAAAAATTTCCCCAAAAATTTTCTAACGCTTTAAATTTTCAGAAAAATTCGCCAGAGTCTCCTTTGCGCGGTTCGATCGAAAAATATATATAACTATCTATATATATCACAAATATACATCTCATCTCAATGATGAAGTATCCCATAGGGAAAAAGTATAACGACCTAGATTTTCAGTCGTTTAATTTTGAACATTTAATTTATTTTAAATGTTGGATTTGAAATGTAAATGGATTTTTAATATGAAATTTGTCGATCGAATTAGTGGGATAAGATTTGAATATCGAATATAGCGATTTATCATAATAAGGAAATAGTGAATGATTGAAATTTGAATAGAATATGAATCGAAATGATTTTAATATGGATACAACTTTTATTTTAATTAGAATTTAGTTAGTAAGTTTTTAAAACTAAAATTTCAAGTGATTCCGCAAAATTTTGAAATCGTCGATTTAATCGACGTGTTAAAATAGCGATCCGGGGCACAGTCTCGGAATTTGACGAAACTAGTTCCATTGGATATGTAATAGTGTATTATTATCAGATTTCAAATTTCATAGCGTTTGGATTTACCGATTGGTCATACAATCTTAAAACGCCTTGAAATAATTTAATTGAATTTAATTCAAATAGTCGATTTAAAAAGCTATCTTTGACATACGATTGAATTAGGCCTCGAAACTAGTTCCATTGCGTTCGAAATAGCAGTATAATGTTAGGAACGTTGGGCAGCACGTCTCCATAGGGGTTCAAAATTTCGAGATAGGTAATGCGAGATTTTTGGAATAAAATAAAATATATATTTCAAATCGCAGCCACCCTTTATTGTCTTAGAGCCATCCTACCTTCTGAAAATACGCTGCCCTACCCTTCTGAATTAAGTCTCCATCACTTTCGTTTTAAATCGGGACCTTATTTTCTTTTCCCTCTTCAGTCGAACAGAAGGAAATCAAAATCGATAAAAAAAAATTAAAGTCGCGTATATCTCTCCCTTCCTCTTTTATAATCGAAATTTGTTCGAACAAATAAAAAATGGGGGAAGGGCTTGCAATAAATCTCGATCGAGGTTGGAGGTGCATAGGTGGGTGCAGTTGGTCGTGTCGTGGTGAGGGGAAATCATAGCTAGGGTTCGGCAATACCTAGTTCAGCATGCATGCGATGTTGGAGTTGGGTCGCGACTCGCGGTGATGCTTCTTCGATTCTGGGACGAATGATGATCCTATAGAATAACAAGCACCATCGCGTGAGCATGAGAAGGAGGCATGTGACAACCTACGATTTTGTACCCTTTGGGCCAACAATAAACCACATATGTTAGACTCAAATTGCACAGAATTGTGGATCATTATGGGTAATAAAGAAAAATAGACAGAAAAAAATCTCACACGAATGGAATAATAAATAATATTGAACAAATATCTTTGCAGCGGAAAACTTTTAAATACATATATCAGAGTCTAACATAATTTTTGTTTGGACAGCTATAAACATATGACCTTACAAATGCTGACATATACCAAACAAAACAACTGCAAAGCGGATAATAGAATACGTCCATATGTAGATGAATATCTCCATTTCTCCTCTGAAAACTCCAACGGTCTTCGACTAAACCTGAAACTACTTGGATCTGACCCAAGTATTGAGAATACATGAATCATGCTTGATAAACCAGCGTGAGAAAAACTCAATAATAAGTGACAGTGTCATATATCAACATTTGAATAAATCTTTGAAAAGAAAGAGTATCTCCAAAGATCACATCCACACATAAACACAGATGGGTTTTTACCTTATGATAACTAAAACACTTTTATATCAAAACATTTGATATCATTGTTAATGACATCTCTTTGAAAACATTTGCAAATAAACTTATTAATCTTAGCCAAAATTGTTGCATTAATTAAATTCCATCATAATAATTTACAATCAAGTCCGAAGGTTCTTATTGGAGAATGGATTTCCATACAAATGACCAGGTGAAGGGACTACCTTTCGGCAGTACATCTCTAGAGGAATGTACGAGGACCAACACAAAGGATCTTCTACCAACACAAGACCGACCTATCTCTGTAACTAGATAGTACCAAATACATCAACCTTCGGTCATTACCGACCTTTAAATCGGGCCTCCGAGTATAAAAACCACACTAATTCACATCCCAAACGTCATAGAAACGGATGATCATACCCTGATTGGGAATGACCCACTTAGCCTTGCTACATCTAACCCTGTTTCGGTCATTTCCGGTTGATGAGGCTTGAGGCTATAATTACCTTTTCAAATAGCACATCTTCTTTCACTTTGAATGCCACATTGCCATTCCATATTCACACGACTGATTTCTATAAACGTATAACTTCCTAAGCTCGTATATCTCGGGAAAGGGTGTTAAGCAAAGAGAACGTGTCTTCTCTGCCACCGACTGATATATATTTGTAGAGATCACTCATTGTGATTTAGAATGCAAGGTCAGACACTCATCAATATAAGTTTGTTCTGGGATGAACAAAATAGAAGATACTTTCCTCGGCCATTACTAGGCGAGAAGTCCTTGTGGTTTGGAGGGTTTTCATAACAAAGAGACCACTGCCACAATACAGTGAATCGGGAGTTTATTCCCCATTAATCAACAAGTATTCCCTCGTTATTATCCGTCTCAGTATCTCTGGCTTCAATTATGTTCATTCTTTGAACACGTAAACTGGCTTGAAGTGGTGCTTGGATAAGAATCGCGCAAATCCGACCCCAGTTCCTTTGAAAATCCAATTATCGATAAAAAGTGAATATGAGTATACAAGATTTATCAAGACTCTTTTCACTTTAATTCTTTTACTTTGGATAACATTTCAAATTTCTTCACTTAACTCTTAATCCAAATTCCTTAACTTTTTAGGCGGCTCAAAAACAATGTTATTTAAGACATCGTTTACTGTAAACCCTAAAATCAATCTTACCAAATATTATCAAATAAATAGGATCATAGAAATCATTCTAATTTAATCAATATCAATTTCTGTATTCAACAAGTGCTATGGGTGGAATAATGGTGAAATCACCTTTTAAATTCCATCAATAGGACGAGTTCCCTCTTCGGATTTTAATACCAAATTTAAGAAGATTATCTATATGCAATCCAAATTGCAGTTTATTCATTTTGGAGATTGCTTAACTTTTGGATAATACTAATCACCTTTTTATTTTGGAAAACTTAATATTTTTTTTTGAGAGCAGTTGGACTTTCCTTTCGATCTATTCCACCCCTCACCTAAGAAAAGAAAACATATGCCAGGCAAGTTCAGGGCACTGGTTGCTCCATCCTTAACCTTAGTTTAATACCTTGTTTTATCTTCCCAGATCTCACAGGCGGGACAAATATACTAGTAGTTTCCGCATACATAGTCATCAACTTTATTTTGGAATTGATTATAAAGATTCCAAATTATCTTTTAAATGCTTAATTTTCCTTTTAAAAACATTCATAATTGAATCTAAGAAAAATTGTTATGTTTAACTCATATTCCAAAAGTTATAGAATTTGTAGTATAAAAGTGTTGCGAAAAGTGCTATGTATATGCTTATTCGATTTAAACAACTTTATAATATTTGAAAATTTATATTTCCATTTCAAATCACTTCTAAACTATTTAAACAGATTTATCAAATTTATTACATATTTTTTCCATAATTAAAAAAGTTTATTTAAATGGATTTTTCGTTAAGGTCACTTAATTGCACTAGCGTGATTTTTTTCTAAAAAATTGATTTAAATATATTTCAAAATCTACTCATATAAATTTTGATTTTCTTTCTTAGTTTATAAGATATGGATATATTAGTCCGGAATTTTCTTATCTCGAAGAATTCCAAGCTATATTCTACTCTATACACCCATTTAAACTTTTGGCGCAAAATTGCGCATATCATTACGCGATGCTCCTAGTTTTAACTCATTTTTCAATACTTAAAAAAGTTATTCAAATTGAATTTCGATACTTATAAAATCATTACAAATCATTTCAAATAAATATATCTATATATTAAAACATTTAAAAGGTATTTTCACTATTTCCATATTGTAATATTATCATATTCCTATTATTTTAATATTAAATTTTAAATTCCAATTTCAATTTCAATTCTAACTTCAAATTAAATTCAATTAAAACTTAGTTTTAAAATCTAGTTCCAATTCAAATTTAAATTTCAACCTTAATCTCATCTTAATTTAAAAAATCAATTTCGATTTCAATTTCACTATTCATCTCAATTGCAATTTCAATTTTGTAGGATCTAGATTAACCCTAGAGGGGGGGGTTGAATAGGGTTATAGCAAATTTTCTCGAATTAAACGCAAAAACAATATGCTGAAAAGTAAATCACACACAAAATTTATCCAGCTTCGGCAACCCCTGCCTACTGCTGCGTTCCCAGATTTCTATTAGAATTAAACAGTCTCCCGCTTACAAACACTCTAACAGACTAGCAAACCCTGCTACCGCCTATAGAATTTTGCAAACTCGCAAACCCTGCTTACTGAACTAATCCTAACTAGACAATCTGATACAACCTAAATCCTAGGTGGTGATTTACCAAGATTTGATTCGAAAAGTACAGACTTCAAAAATAAAAATAATAGCAAGAATAAATAAAAATTTGAGTACAAAATTTTTTTCTGCCCTTTAACAAAACAACCCGACCAAACAAAATAAAACACGGCCACTTCCCTTCCTTTTGTTATCTAATGCAATTTAGGGTTCTGAAAATGGCGGCTTTGGTTCCTCTTTGCAACTGAAATTAGGGCTTCTGATAATTCGACGATGCCGATTGATTTTGTTGCTCTGTCGATTGATTTGCTCCTCTAATGATCGGCTGCTTGCCTCGAGATGATCGATTGCGAATCTACTTTGGTACGTTGTTCGTTCCTTTTTCTTTTCAGGATTCGATTACTTGAATTTTCGATTGTTCTTTTTCACTTCAGCCGATGATGATTTTGGGTGTATATATATCAATTCGACACTTTCCTAATTCTTGCTTTCCTGATATCTGTACGACTTGATGCGCACGGCTTTGATCATGCAGCGTTTGATTTTTCTTGAGTCCTATGGCAACAATCTTTCCTCTTTTGATTTGCTTTGACTATTTCAAAGATATGCACTTGAATTTTTATACAGTATACGTTCACGAATTCGATTTCTCTGGCATCAACTTCATTACACCTAGACTTTGGCACTTGACTTTTTAAACATGAATTTTATCACTTGACCTCAAGTTTGTTTAACATTTTGATCTCGATCAATTATTGTTTTCGTGAATTTCCTTGTTGACTTCTGTATGCTTCCATGATTTCTACTATAGCTTGTTTGTTGCTTTCGACTTCACTGTGAATTATGGCTTTGATCTTCTGGCCCCTGTGAGCTTTGTCTCTGGCCATCTTCTCTGGTTGGTTTAACCTGAACTCTACTTGAGCATTGCATTCGTGAATTTTGATGTTGTCTGGTTGTTCACTATTTGCATCACTGTTTGGTTCATCTTGTATCATACTGTATTTGTTTTGAACCATGCTTGCTTTCAGGTTTAATCACTGAGGCTTTGTTATGTTCCAGTTTCATCACTGTTGCCTTGTATCAATGCTCAGCCATGTTGCATACATGTTTTCCCTGTTTCGAACTGTACCATCTGTTCCATGATGATGAATTTCATTTGTTTGTTCATTCTTAGCTTCATACTAATTTTGGCATGTCTGCATCCATATATGCATTCATCTTAGCACTTTTCTTTTTCACTATAACATTTGTTTGTTATGCACCGAGTTTGCTTCGAGACAGTTTCATTTGAGGTTGTAGCTTGCACCGAGCATTTATGTTGTCCAGACATTGTTGAGTTCTTGGATTACACCATACTTCTGTTGCATCCATTTGTTTGACCCTTGCATATGCTCTCTGTAGTATTGTGATCTTGAGATGATTGCATATTCCTGATGCACTTGGTCATTCATTGGTTTGTTTGCATATTTGTGCATTGGTCTCTGTTGCATGCATTGCTGTTGGGTTGCTTTGGGATTGAACTTGAGCTTTGTACCGTCGATTGTTGTAGCATGCACTCTATTTATTTCCACTGGTTCATTGTTATTGCCACTCTCCATTTGCCTCTGGTTACTTGTAACTGCTGCTACACATTGTTGTATTTGGACTTGTACCCTTGATCATTTCATGTTGATTTTTGAAATTTCACTTGAGTAGAATCCAGTTTCAAAACTCGGGTTTGACCTTATGCCCGTGTCGTGATTTTATTTATATTGCACCTGAGTTGAACCCTCCTTTTATTTTGGGTTTGACCTTGTGCTCACCTGTCCCTGTAACATTATCAAGAGTATATCGATGTGCACGGCCTTGTGGCATGTACAGTGATACACTGTGCATGTCACATTGTTCGTGTATGATGAATTCAAATGTAAATGATGACGAACAACCCAAATAACCGAGGCAAATAATATTTTCAAAATACATATTTTATTTTATATTGCAAAATATTTCTTTTTCAATTTTACTGCGTTAGTGAATATTTTTGCAGATTGCTCAGATGCTGGATTCTAACTAGAATGAAGTTGAAGATAAACTACGAGTGTGAGTTATGTAGTGATGAATTTATGTAAATTGAATTAGAATCAAAATTGTATATGTATAGTGAGAGCTTGAATTTGTACTATTCAAAATTGTAATAAATATTTGTTTGAATAAAATTTCTATTTGAATTCAAATTCTGTGTAATTTATTTTATTCAACAAATATTTATTTAATCTATGAAAAATAAAATAGTACATTAACAAATACATTTAAATGAATATATATATGTTTATTATCATCAAACAAAAATCGTATAAGCTCATATTCAATAATATGCCCCTTTTGATGATAATAAACATATATTTAAGATTTTGACTGTGTTAAATGTATTTGATCAATGATATACTCTAATTGCTCCCCCTACTTAAATGCTTCCTCTCTACACGATGCTCCCCCTACATATATGCACACAAATAGAAATATACAAATGAGCCTAGAAGCAAATGGAAAATTATTTGACCTTTGCTTGATTTTATTTGACAAAATCTTAACTTTTCTCTCCCCCTTTTGTTATCAGCAAAAGAATAATAGTGTTAGAGAAAATAGAGATAAAGTGATCGATATTAATCCAACATTAAAACTCAACTTGAATATAAATATTAATCTTCAATAAAAATCAAACAAAAATCTAACTACCCTTGTTAGGCGCATATTCCACTTTTAGAATGATGTCATCATATAAAACCATATAGATGTATCTACTTGTGGTACATTTATATCAGGAATTTGAATATCAACTAATCATGCATAACCGCTAGGATTTTTAAATGAGATTATTAGTATTCCAATTTAATTTTAAAAATGAATTCAAGTATCTTCTAACCACGCATGACCGTGAGGATTTTTAAATGGGATTAGAATCAACTTGTTTATTTAATAAATCAATTTTAATATGCGTTCCATACATGCATAACCGTAAGGACTTTTAAATGAGCATGGAAGCACATAACAAATTCCAAGTAATTCACCCATGCATAACCGTGAGGACTTTTGAATGAGAGTGAATACTTTGGTATTTATTTATTTTTACTAAAATGTAAAATGAAAAACAAATGATCCCTGATTATAGTACCACATATCGACAAACTATATTAAATTTTTGATAAACAATGGTCGATAGAAATATGATAGATATAGAAATGGTCATGGAATCTTTACCCAACAAAAAGTTTTTATAACTCTTGTTTGAATTCCTAAAGAAATTTTCCAAATATACTGTCTTGAGTAATGTATTATAAATATCAACACTTATCACCTTTTCAATCACTATTTATCTTTTTGATAATTAGTAGGGAGTCGGATTAGTCAAAATTTGTCATTTAAAATCAAATAATTTTTTCAACATGACTAATCTGAAAATATGGTCAAAAATGATTTTCTCGAAGGGGTTATATGAGAAAAAATTTCTGCTATTTGAAAATTATTTGTAATGAAAAATATGCAAATATTTTCTTTGAAAAACGATGCAGTTACTAAATGTCTCACCATAAATCACGTTCAACTAGTAAGTTTTCTGTCAACTAAATTACCAGTATGATCTGCATCTGAATTTCTCTTTCACTTCAAAACATCACTAATTAAATTTGATAGACCAGACCATGAAGTGTGCATAAAAACTCAAACTCAATTTTTAACAGCATTCTTGAATTTGAATTGAAGTCGTGTAAATAATCAAAAACTGTGAATATAAAGTTAGCCGTATTATAACCTAATGTATTATCATCCAACAAACACTATGTTTAATCCAAACGTATATGTATGAAGTAATTCAAAGAATAGTGTTTTTGGCATAAATATAATTGGCCAACTATGTTGAACAAGTCGGAATCAAAAAATCATCATCTCTTTATCATCACATTATTGGCTGATTTAATTCAGAATACGGTGCAGATTATCACATTTATTATATCGATCAAATAAATATACCTTCACCTGTTTTACCTTTACGATAATTTTTCATGGTTGCCCATTATGATTCTATCACCTTTGTACTAGGCTAAGGAACTTTGCTTTGTTGCCCGTTGTGTTTCTGGAACAGCCAAAATCCAGAGAACACTGTTGTTGTTCCTTAGCCTGCCACCATACCTACACGATGAAAGATTTTTGTGACCTATTTGTTTTTATAGGTCCATGATTGTTAGTGGCAGAATATTTTGAAAGATAATTTTGAGGAGACCCAAAACTATTTATATATGTTCCTTTCGGCACCCAGATTTGTTTTGTCCTTTCATTCTTGTTCCAATAGACATGAAATTTGTTTGTAGAATTCTTAGGAGCCCAAACTTGTATAAATTTTGTGTTCTTGTTCCTATGACTACAATTTTTAACACGATGTCCAATTATTTCACATCTAACAAAGACACTCTTACCTTTTGCATTATCATCAGCTTGTGTTTTCCCAAAGCCTAGTCCTTTTCTGTTGTTAGCAAAAATTTGATTTCCCAATAACATGTTGAATGATTTTTCTCCTCTAGAAAAGTTATTCAGAGATTTCTCAAGATTTTGGACTTTGGTTTTTAGTATTGTGTTTTCAGTTACAAGTGAGGTGCATCTATTTATAAAATCCTTTTTCCTAGTGTCAATGGTTTCCTTAAGACTCAAGTTTTCTTTTTCAAGATTCTCCAAGCTATTCTTAAGTCTTGATAATTCTGAATCTAAAATTTTAGATTTTTTACAGTCTAAATTTTGAATATTTTCAAGTTCAGTTTCCAACCTAGAATTTTCATGCATAAGTTCTCTCCTATCAGATTTCAGTTTTTCAATTTTAGATTCAAGAGTATCAATTGTTTTAGTAAGATCACTACACATCAAAACAAGTTCTTTAGAAGAATAGTCACCTACCTCACTAGATTCTTCTAAGCTTGCTTCTGAATCTGATTTTGCCATAAGACACAAGTTAGCCTCCTCTGAGCTATTTTTCGAAACTTCCTCTCCTTCTTCATCATCCCAAGTCGCTGCAAAGGCCTTCTTCTTCTTTTTCTTTCCTTTGTTGTTTTTGAGAAGTGGGCATTTTTGTTTGAAGTGGCCAGGCTTCTTGCAGTTAAAGCACGTCAATTCATTATCGGAATTTTCAGAATCTTTTGACCTATTACTACTTGTTTTCTTCTTGTGTGGCCTGAATCTTGACCATTTTCTAAGATTATTGACAGCCATTGTAAGCTCTTCAGTTGGATATTCTTCTTCTTCATCGCTTTCCTCTTTGCTCTTTAAGGCAATCGTCTTCTTCTTTGATTCGGAGTTGTTGTGTTCCTCCTTTGCTTTTAGCTCAAGCTCCTATGTCATCAAGTTGCCGATCAACTCCTCCATGCTTAGTTTACTCAGATCTTTCGATTCTTGTATTGCCGTGACTTTTGCCTCAAAGCTCATCGGTAAGACTCGTAGCACCTTCCTCACAAGCTCTACCTCAGTGAATACCTTCCCAAGCGCTCTAGAATTGTACACCAAAGTTGAAAAGCGTCCAAACATGTCCTTTATGCTCTCGCCTTTGTCCATCACAAAGTTCTCGTATTCATTGCTGAATAGGGCTAGACGAGATTTCTTGACTTGAGAAGTTCCTTCATGTGTCACCTCCAAGGTATGCCAAATTTCCTGTGCAGTTTTATAATGAGAAATTCTATTAAATTCAGTCTTATCAAGAGCACATATCAAAGCATTCATGGCTTTAGCATTTTTAGTTTTTAATTTCTTATCGTTAGCATCCCACCTATCCTTAGGTTTAGGAATCTCAGTATCACCAACAGTTATAGTGGGAGATTTATAGCCAGTTTCAATAATGTCCCAAACATCATAATCAACAGAACTAAGATAAATACCCATCCTAACTTTCTAATAAGCATAATCATTCCCATTAAACATAGGTGGCCTAGCAATAGATTTCCCCTCAGAAAAAGCATTATTTGGTGGATTCATGACTCTAGAGTTAAAGAAAAATACCATGCTCTGATACCACTTGTAGGATCTAGATTAACCCTAAAGGGGGGGAGGGTGAATAGGGTTATAGCAAATATTCTCGAATTAAACGCAAAAACAACCTACAGAAAAGTAAATATGCTGAAAAGTAAATCACACACAAAATTTACCCAGCTTCGGCAACCCCTGCCTACTGCTGCATTCCCAGATTTCTATTAGAATTAAACAGTCTTCCGCTTACAAACACGCTAACAGACTCGCAAGCCCTGCTACCGCCTATAGAATTTTGCAAACTCGCAAACCCTGCTTAGTGAACTAATCCTAACTAGACAATCTGACACAACCTAAATCCTAGGTGGTGATTTACCGAGATTTGATTCGAAAAGTACAGACTTCAAAAATAAAAATAAGATCAAGAATAAATAAAAATTTGAGTACAATTTTTTTTGCCCTTTAACAAAACAACCCGACCAAACAAAATAAAACACGGCCACTTCCCTTCTTTTTGTTATCTAATGCAATTTAGGGTTCTGAAAATGGCGGTTTTGGTTCCTCTTTGCAATTGAAATTAGGGCTTCTGATAATTCGACGATGCCGATTGATTTTGTTGCTCTGTCGATTGATTTGCTCCTCTAATGATCGGCCGCTTGACTCGAGATGATCGATTGCGAATCTACTTTGGAACGTTGTTCGTTCCTTTTTCTTTTCAGGATTCGATTACTTGAATTTTCGATTGTTCTTTTTCACTTCAGCCGATGATGATTTTGGGTTTATATATATCAATTCGACACTTTCCTAATTCTTGCTTTCCTGATATCTTTACGACTTGATGCGCACGGCTTTGATCATGCAGCGTTTGATTTTTCTTGAGTCCTACGGCAACAATTTTTCCTCTTTTAATTTGCTTTGACTATTTCAAAGATTCGCACTTGAATTTTTATACAGTATATGTTCACGAATTCGATTTCTCTGGCATCAACTTCATTACACCTGGACTTTGGCACTTGACTTTTTAAACATGAATTTTATCACTTGACCTCAAGTTTATTTAACATTTTGATCTCGATCAATTATTGTTTTCGTGAATTTCCTTGTTGACTTCTGTATGCTTCCATGATTTCGACTATAGCTTGTTTATTGCTTTCGACTTCACTGTGAATTATGGCTTTTATTTTCTAGCCCCTGTGAGCTTCGTCTCTGGCCATCTTCTCTGGTTGGTTTAACCTGAACTCCACTTGAGCATTGCATTCGTGAATTTTGATGTTGTCTGGTTGTTCACTATTTGCATCACTGTCTGGTTCATCTTGTATCATACTATATTTGTTTTGAACCATGCTTGCTTTCAGGTTTAATCACTGAGGCTTTGTCATGTTTCAGTTTCATCACTATTGCCTTGTATCAATGCTCAGCCATGTTGCATACATGTTTTCCCTGTTTCGAACTGTACCATCTGTTCCATGATGATGAATTTCATTTGTTTGTTCATTCTCAGCTTCATACTAATTTTGGCATGTCTGCATCCATATATGCATTCATCTTAGGACTTTTCTTTTTCACTGTAACATTTGTTTGTTAAGCACTGAGTTTGCTTCGAGACAGTTTCATTTGAGGTTGTAGCTTGCACTGAGCATTTATGTTGTCCAGACATTGTTGAGTTCTTGGATTTCACCATACTTCTGTTGCATCCATTTGTTTGACCCTTGCATATGCTCTCTGTAGTATTGTGATCTTGAGATGATTTCATATTCCTGATGTACTTGGTCATTCATTGGTTTGTTTGCATATTTGTGCATATTGAGCCTTGGTCTCTGTTGCATGCATTGCTGTTGGGTTGCTTTGGGATTGAACTTGAGCGTTGTACCGTCGATTGTTGTAGCATGCACTCTGTTCTATTTCCACTGGTTCATTGTTATTGCCTCTCTCCATTTGCCTCTGGTTACTTGTAACTGCCGCTACACATTGTTGTATTTGGACTTGTACCCTTGATCATTTCATGTTGATTTTTGAAATTTCACTTGAGTTGAATCCAGTTTCAAAACTCGGGTTTAACCTTGTGCTCGTGTCGTGATTTTATTTATATTGCACCTGAGTTGAACCCGTCCTTTTATTTTGGGTTTGACCTTGTGCTCACCTATCCTTGTAACATTATCAAGTGTATATCGGTGTGCACGACCTTGTGGCATGTACAGTGATACACTGTGCATGTCACATTGTTCGTGTATGATGAATTCAAATGTAAATGATGACGAACAACCCAAATAACTGAGGCAAATAATATTTTCAAAATCCATATTTTATTTTATATTGCAAAAATATTTCTTTTTCAATTTTACTGCGTTACTGAATATTTTTGCAGATTGCTCAGATGCTGGATTCTAACTGGAATGAAGTTGAAGATAAACTACGAGTGTGAGTTATATGTAGTGAGGAATTTATGTAAATTGAATTAGAATCAAAATTGTATATGTATAGTGAGAGCTTGAATTTGTACTATTCAAAATTGTAATAAATATTTGTTTGAATAAAATTTCTGTTTGAATTCAAATTCTGTGTAATTTATTTTATTCAACAAATATTTATTTAATCTATGAAAAATAAAATAGTACATTAACAAATACATTTAAATGAATATATATATATATATATATGTTTATTATCATCAAACAAAAATCATATAAGCGCATATTCAACAAATTTAACTTTCCATTTCAGATCCAATTTCACTTCTAATTTCAAATTATCTTTTATTTAAATTTAATTTCAATTCCACTTAAAAAGAGACTTATTTTTTCAAAGTATATCATATCACCAAATAAGGTCTTATTTAATAAAGGGAATACTTAATCAAAATGAGCATAACCAAATTTAACATTTATCACTAATATAATTATGGTCCATACACAACTAATATGATAAATAATCACAACCATAAACACTTGCAACTATTCAAACATAATACAAACATATCCAAACATCCATTACAATATTTCAAAGGGGTGTACTTGCATATGTAATAAGATGATTATTAAATCAAAATACGATCCTTTAAAGTTGGTGAGAATTTTCTCAACTTTATTTCCACTATGCTAATCCTTTGTGTAAACTATGCGCCTCTCGAACTAACATGATATTTTTCGAACATCTTGAATTTTGTCGTTTTCTTTTCCTTCCCTTTTTTTCTCTTTTCCTTTTCTTTTCACTCTTTCTTTTAGTGGGTGCCTAAGCTTTGGAGGGGGTATGGAGGGTATGACCTAGCCATGTTTGGGTGAAAGAGCACGACCTTGGTTTATGGAGATGGTGGCCTTGGGTTTTAGAAGGTGGAAAGGAGTTGGTTTGTTGCATATTTCTTTCATATTATTTTTTGAATAATTTTGGCATAACTTCATTAAGATAGGAAGCCATGGACATGGAAATGGAAGAATATGGAGTAAAAGAGCTTAAGGAAGAAAGTAGAAAAAATGAGTTTGTGAAAAAATGAAAGGTATGGATGCTTATTTATACTTAAGCTTTACAACCAAATGACCATATTACCCTTGTCTACTTTTTTGACTCTTTATTTACTTTTTTACCCTTGATTTGACCTTTTCTTAATGGAGAAGAAATGGTATTAAATGTGAAATGAGGTTAGGATTTGATTAATATCTTTATGTAATGATTTTGCCTCCTTTTCTTACTTTTCAAAGTACATAAATACCCTTTTTCCCCTTTTCCATAAATGATGAGACTTGACTATTAATGGCGAGAGAGATGGTTTGATTTGATTCATGTACTTAAGTGAAATGATTATGTTACTTTATAAATTAACAAAATGTATAAAATAAGAAGTGCTTATTTTCCATGCTTTAGATTTGACATTTGAGGGTTAATGCATTAACGAGAAAAGAGGTGGTAAGTCCTTTTTGTAATGATGAGATTTACTAATTTTATTTAAATGGAAAATTGTCAAATTATGTTACTTTGTGAATTATTTTTAAATGTTGACTTTTCAAAATGAATTTGTATTTAAATGGAAATATAAAATATGCATAGTTTGTAAAGTTGTGTTATATAAGTTACAAAATGCATATGAACATTTAATGTTACGACGACTTGTTTTTGTTGACATATTTTAGAGTCAAAATTTGACATTTTGGTTAAACTATATATTCAACTAAACCAAACATAAAAATAAACTTTTTAATTATTTTAAATAAATTAAAACATGACTATTTATATTTTAAAATCATATTTAAACAATATAAAAATCTCTATTTTTACAGTGTATGTAAAACTGACAAAATGCGACAAAATTTGGATATTTTTGTAAAACGGTTATAAATATACTTTTAAATCTTTTAATATACTTTTATTATCTTTATTATGCGTTTTTAATAAGATTTAACTTTTCAAATAAATATTAAACTTATTTATTAAGTCTTTATTTATTTTTAACAAAACTTATCTTTTGCTGATTTGTTCTATAATCCAAATTTATATCTTTTAGTTATTAACTATAAGAATAAATAATTTCTCTATTATTATTAATATAGCTTATTTATTTAAGTTTTAAATTCTTTTAAATTTAAAATATCCCATTTTCGAAGTAGCGAAATTACGGGTCATTCTCCCCTACTTAAAAGCATTTCATCCTCGAAATGAAAGTTAGATAAGGGAATCTATCTCATACTCGTATCCTTAAACATTATGGCCTATACTAATGATATGAAAAATTCATATTTAAAAAGATGGTCAATACCATAACAGTACGAAAACAAAGGATACCAACCATGCATATAGAGATTCCTCATACCAACCTAAGTACTTATCACGTAGACTTCTATCTTACCCATCCTAGTGCGTACTGCACACTTAAGATAATATATATGATAAACAAACAAGACTATACATCCATAAACAACCACACTGATACTATATCAATACATCCACATAACTCATCTCCTGACCAGAGGATGTACTATACTTGAAGTCTATATATACGCATACCAAAACATCAGTCCAACCCCTATACCTTAGTTCTACTATTTAAGATAATTATACAACCACTATGTAGACAGACCCAGAACATCATACTATATATGGTATATAATTCGATCTATTATTCGAATCCACAACTTTACTTCCAAACTAGTATTGATCCCTCGATTTTCTATTGCAGAATTTGATCAGACTTCCTGATCACAAACCCTTGCTTTCCTTGTATAACTCTCAAATATGATAGAAAACTTGAGTACATAATCAAAAATGCTCATCAATGTTTGCTGTCAAGAATCGAGTGAAATTCTTTCTCGGACTGGTGTAAACACCTCCAAGTTCTATACTCAAATCTTAGATGAAAATTTTGTGTGCAAAAATAATTTACGTATAACTTATGTATTTATTCACATTTATGTTTACCTAGTATATTTCTTCAAAATTTCTACTAACCAAGTTTATTTCACAACCACTTACTTTCTGCTTAATCCATTATTACTTAACCATACAAATATGACTTAAACTTGTATAATGTACCTTTACTTTCTAAGAGTATATACACATATCCCCAAACTTCAAATTGTTATTACTTCAATTAGGGTGTTTAACAAATGTGGAATTATGCTATTATTCCAAATTAATAAGTTATAAAACTTAATCCTTAGTTTTATTTACCTAAGGTCTTAATTTAGTTAATATTATTTATCTTATCTACATGTTAATAAGACAACTTTACCAAGCGTACATCTTTTTCTTACAAACCTTATGATTATCTACTTAACTTATTTACCTATCCATTTCTAAATCAAATTTCTTAACCTTAAATCCATCAAATACCTTATAGTCAAAATGTGAAACTTAATTCACACGGTATTTGTTATTTAAACATTTTCATTCAACAATTAACCTACTAACCGTATTATTCAAAACTTCCTCCCTTTTTTCTAACTTTTCCTAATCTATCAACTCTAATCTTACTTCATTTTGAGTTACAAATGTTACCTTAAATGTATCGCCAATTCCAAGTTTTATATTAGGTTGATATTTCTTTTATCTCTTATTTCTAAATTTTACTATGTTTTTAACCTAATCAATATGTCTAGATTTCAAATTATCTTATCTCCTTTATAAGTTATAGAACTTACCCCTTTTATATTATATTTACCCAAAGTCTCAATTTAGGCTTATCTTTTTCTATCTTATTGATAAGAATTTTTTTCTAATGCATTTTCTTTTTCTTTCTCTAATTACAACTTCTAGCTTAAGGATTATTGTAAATATCTTATAATCAAATCATTAATTTCACTTCACAAGATATTTGTACTTAGCTTTTAAATCCATAAATTTTGATGATCATTAAATCATTACTTCTTAATAACCAAATGTCTAGGGGAATATGATTAAAGTTCTAAATTCTTGCTTTCAAATAATTGATTCTATATAGAATATCTTATAGTTAAGTCATGCAATTCTAACCTTAAGATGTCCTTCATTAACTTGTTTTTAATCAATTCAAGTTGCTTATTTATTGATTTATGTTTCAAACAACCATTTATTTTCTAACTTAATATTTTTCAAAAATATTCCCTTTTTACTTTCAAAACATATACTTAGGTAAAATTATTTTATTTACCAACTTCTTTAAAACAAATCCATTTTTATAAAATTAACTAATACACGCTCATATATATAATACTCTCATAACTCATTCTAAGGTGTCACTACCCTGTCTCTAATGAGTTATTCATCCTAGGATATTACTAATCCTATCTCTGATGAGACTTACCCCTATCAGGCTTTGGTGTTCGCTCAACCCAAAGCACTGGTACCAAATATGACGACCTATGATTCTATAACCTTTGAGCCAATAATAAACCACACACGTCAGACTCAAATTGCATGGAACATGGATCATCATGGGTAATAAAGAAAAATAGACAGAACAGAATCTCACACGAATGGAATAATATATAATATTGAAAAAATATCTTTACAGCGGAACTTTTAAATACATATATCAGAGTCTAACCTAACTTCAGCATAGACTCTTATAAACATCTGTCCTTATAATTACTGACAAACATCAAACAAAACAACTAGCAAAGCGAATAATAGAATACGTCCATACATAGATGAATATCTCCAGCTCTCCTCTAAAAACACCAACCATCTTTGACTAAACCTGAAACTATTCGGATCTACCCAAGTATTGAAAATACCCAGATCAGGCTTGATAAACCAACGTGAGAAAAACTCAATAATAAATGACAACGTCATTTATCAGCCTTTGAATAAAATCCTTTGAAAAGAAAGAGTATCTCATAAGACCACGCTCACACATAAAAACAGATGGGTTTTTACCTTACGATAACTAAAACACTTTTGTATCAAAACATTTAATATTATTTTTAATGACATCTCTTTGAAAACATTTGCAAATAAATTTATTAATCTTAGCCGAAATTGTTACATTGATTAAATTCTAGCACAATAGGTTTACAATCAAGTACGAAGGTTCTTATTAGAGAATGGATTTTCATACAAATAACCAGGTGAATGGACTACCATCCAGTAGTACATCTCTAGAGGAATGTACCGAGGACCAACACAAAGGATCTTATACCAACACAAGAATGATCTATCTCTGTAACTATATAGTACTGCATATATCATCCCCCGGTCATTACCGACCTTTAAACCGGGCGCCCAAGCATACAAACCATATTAATTTACATCCTGAACATCATAAGAAATATATCTAGAAGGGGATGGTCATAATCTAATTGGGAATGACCCACTTAGCCTTGCTGCATCTAACCATGTTTCGATCATTTTCGATTAATAAGGCTTGGTGCTACGATTACCTTTTCACATAGCATATCTTCTTTTACTTTGAATGCCACATTACCATTCCACATTAATACGACTGATTTCCATAAACATATAACTTCCTAAGCTCGTATGTCTCGAGAAAAGGTGTAAGCTAAGAGATGGTGTCTTCTCTACCACCGACTGATATATATTTATAGAGACCACTCATTGTGATTTAGAATGCAAGGTTAGACACTCATCCATACAAGTTCGTTCTAGGACCGAACAAAACCGAAGGTACTCTCCTCGGCCATTACTAGGCGAGAAGTTCTTGTGGTTTTGAGATTTTTCATAACAAAGAGACCACTACAACAATATAGTGAATCGGGAGTTTATCCCCAATTATCAACAAGTAGTCCTTCGTTATTATTCATCTCAATATCTTCATCTTTAATTATCTTCATTCTTCGAACACGTAAACTAGTTCGAAGTGGTTTTCAGATAGGAATCACCCAAATCCAACCTCGATTCCTTTGAAACTCCAATTATCGATTAAAAGTGAATATGAGTATATAAGATTCATTAAGTCTCTTTTCACTTTAACTCTTTTTCTTTAGATAATATTTCAAATTTCCTCACTTAACTCCCGATCCAAATTCCTTAACCTTTTAGGCAGGTCAAAAACAATGTTATTTAAGACATCGTTTACTATAAACCCTAAAATCAATCTTAACAAACATTATCGAGTAAATAGGATCATAGAAATCATTCTAATTTTAATCAATATCAATTTATGTATTCAACAAGTACTATGGGCAGAATAACGGTGAAATCACCTTTTAAATTCCATAAACAGGACGAGTTCCCTCTTCGGATTTTATTATCAAATTTAAGAAGATTATCTCTGTGCAATCCAAATTGTAGTTTATTCATTTTGGAGATTGCCTAAATTTTGGATAATACTAATCTCCTTTTTATTTTGGAAAACTTAATATAATTTTTTTGGAGCATCCGAGCTTTCCTTTCGTTCTATTCCACCCCTCGCCTAAGAAAAGAAAACACAGGCCAAGTAAATTCAAGGCACTGGCTGCTTCATCCTTAACCTTAGTAAACACCTTGTTTTATCTTCCCAGATCTCACAGACGGGACAAATGTACTTGTCGTTTCCGCATACTTGGTTATCAACTTTATTTTAAAATTGATTTGAAATATTCCAAATTATATTTTAAACGCTTAATTTTCCTTTTAAAAACATTCATAATATATTCTAAGAAAAATCTTACGTTTAACGCATGTTCCAAAAGTTATGGAATTCGCAGCATAAAAGTGCTGCGGAAAGTGTTATATTAGCTTATTTGATTTAAAAAACATTTTAATATTTGAAAATTTATATTTTCCACTTCAAATCTCTTCTAAAATATTTAAATATGTTTATCAAATTTATTCCATATTTTTTCCATAATTAAAATCGTTCATTTAAACGGATTACTCGTTATGGTCACTTAACTACATTAGCGCAATTTTTCTAAAAGATTGATTTGGATAGATTTCAAAATATACTCAACGAAATTTTGATTTTCTTTCTTCTCTTATATGATATGGATATAATAGTCCAGAATTTTCTAATCTAGTAGAATTCCAAGCTATATTCCACTCTATAAACTCATTTGAACTTTTGGACGCAAACTCGCGAATTACCGTGTGCGATGCGCCAAGTTTTAACTCATTTTTCATTACTTGAAATAATTTATTCAAATTGAATTTTATTACTTATAAAATCATTATATTTCCATATTTTAAAGTATTTGAAAGGTATTTTCACTATTTCCAAATTTTATAATTATTATATTCCTAGTATTTTAATATTAAATTTTAAATTCCAATTTCAATTCAATTTCAATTCTAACTTCAAACTAAACTAAATTAAAACTTAGATTTCAAATCTAATTTCAATTCAAATTTAAATTTCAACCTTAATCTTACTTTTAATTTTCAAAATCAATTTCAATTTCGCTATTCATCTCAGTTTTAGTTTAGTAACTCGTCTGTGCGATGCTAGTTAGACAATTAAGTTAATTAATTAGAAAATTAATTGTTTTTATTTTATTTAAATATTATAAATTCATGAATTGCTTGTATGAGGCCCAAATTGAACGAAATAAGTCGCGTACGTTCGTTATCAAATATGCTATGCATTGGAACTATTTTGAGATTTTCCAGAATTAGCGGTGATTTTAGAAAAATTGAAACCGGGTTGTTCGACAAATTAAACGTTGCCTCAAGCCACATCAACTGGGAATGACTAAAACAGGGTGATGTAGTAAGGCTAAGTGGGTCGTACCCAATTAGGATATGTTATCACCTTTCTAGATACCCTCGGATATATTACAAATTATGGATATGGTTGTGCATGAAAAAAGAAGAGCGCTCGATAAGGGTGGGAACACCGGAGGTGATAATATATCTGGAACTTTCCAGGTTAAGGATAGGCCGGTCTTGTGTTGGCAAGGGACGCCGACGTGGTCCTCGGTATATTTTTCTAGAGGCGTACTATGACGGGTGTAACGACCAATTTTTCAACGCCCGAAAGTCGACATCAATACGTCCACTATATCAAATGCCGCACAGTCGAATGCTGGAAAACCGAACCGTTAGGGTTAAAGAGAAAGAAGATAGAAGAAGAAACAGAAACAATAACAGAATCTCACATTTCGTAGCTAAACAATATATAATAGATAAATGAATAATCTTTAAAACAAAGAACTATAACAGTTTATACATACATCATTAGAGTGTTACAACAACAAACAGCGGAAAAGAATATAACATATACAAGTGATACGCCTCGCCATCCAGCTTGAACTCCAGATCTCCATAGCATACTTCCAGACTTCGCTCCAGAACAACTGATAACCTGACTCTAGGCTGCCCGTGTGGAAAATTGTGGGCACCCAGAGTTTAGAAAGGGAACAATAAACTCCAAGTCAGTCATGGGACTGGTGTGGTATTTTAAAAATAGTTATTTTCACAAAGAAAGGAAAAGAAATCCGCTATGCTTTTTGAAAATGAAACTACCATAAGGCCTCCCGACACACACAATGTAAATGCACAATTGAAGGAGATTTCTCCTTATGATAGTCAAACATGCTTGATACAAAAAATTATTTTTAATATTATCATTAGTGCATAGCGTGGAAAACATTTCGAAAGTATAATATTAGTCTTAGCTAGCATACCACCATTATGGTATACCTACTATAGCTACCATGTTCAATAGCAGGTTACCGCCACATTCCATGGCAGGTTATACAACTAAAATCGTACATGGCGCGTATTGTTTCTTTGAATTTCCAACAAATGGTCAGGCTAAGGAACTTCCTAGCCCACATGGGTACGCCTTTGGAGAGACGCCTCGAGAACCTCACCAGATCTCTGCCAACGTAAGGCCGGGTTACCTTTGTAAGTAGGTAACTTCTAAACGAGTATGACATCCCCTGGTCGTTACCGACCTTTATTCGAGGATCCTTAACACCAACAACCACAAAGTAATAAATTTACAGCAACCACATAGGTTAAATATCTGGGCTCCATACCATGATACCACCCTTTTCCAGAAGGAAATGGACATACCCCAAGGGGCGCTATCCCCAATAACCTTACAACATCCTTCATGTTTCGACCATTTCCGAATTGTGAGGTCCGACGAAAGTCTCTTCCATAAAGTACGCCACAAAAAGCCTTGCTTCGATCAACAAATGATTAGCAACACTTCGTGTGCCACATTACCAAATTGGGAATGTATTACTAGTAACCATCAAATACATAACCTTTGAGCTCGTACGTCTCAGAGAATGGTGTTAAGCTACGGGAATAAATTCTCCGCCACCAACTGAAATGTATTTGATAGAAACCAGCTTTACATCTCAAAGTGCAACATCAGACATACATCCATACAAATCCATTCCGAGATCGAACCGAACCGAAGGCACTTCAAAGAAGCCCTTCCAAATCCAGATATTCACTAATCACGTACGGACTCCCCATCACAAAGGGTGATATAATCTCTATACCGGAGCAACCTAGTGCAGAGACATTCAACAGGTAATCTTTCCATTTTAGAAAATACCCGATCTTCAACAACATCTTCAAATGCAATCCCATTTTGTCATGTCATTATTCGGAATGGGTTTTATGACACAAAGTCCTCTCCCGGCTAATTTGAATGACGAGCGCTTATTTTTAAAAATAAGTGTTACATTCAGATTTCAAGTAAATCACAACAAATTTCCACTTTGATCTTTTAAATAAAAGATCAATCACAAAGATTTGATGTGGTTTTCAAATAACCATTCGGCGTCCGACCTTCGGTCGCATCGAAATTCAAACGCCATTTTAAAGGCCAATATTGATAGTCGGTTATTTAACTATCAAACAATATTCAAACAACCACCAAGATTTAAATAATTTTCCCCCAATTATTTACTTTCAAAATATTTTCGCAAGATATATTTTCACATTTCAACCCTTTGAACAAATTTCAAATCATTTTCCTCATGTGGAATATATTTCCAAATATTTATTCATTTCCACTGAAAATTTGCCGAGTTCAAATACTTTAAAATAAGTTAAATTACTTAACCAAACATATACACTTGGAAATATTTTAAAAAAACTATTTCTAAACACTTATTTAAATATTAGTTATGAAAACATTATATCATTATCTCATATAAAACTTCAAGTCCAAACTAATTTTAAAATAAAATTATTAGACATAATATAACTATTTAAATAACCATTTTCAAATCAAATATCAATTCAATCTTTAAATAATCACTTCTATAATTAACTTAATAAATATTTACTTTAAAGATTTAAAAACAATTTTTGAAAATAATTTCTCCAACAATATTCTTTCAAAACCAATTATAGAACTTTTAATTTATATTTTAAAGGCTACTTTGAAAATGCACTTGGTTTCCAGGGAAAATGTACTTTCCATTTCAAAATGGTTCATTAAAATTAAATAACAAATACTTCTCGATTTATTTTAAATTTACATTCCACATCAGTAAATTCCTTTCCACGCTTTTAAAAATAAACCAATATTTATTTTTAAGACAAATTTTCCTTTCGTTTATAAATTCCCGTTGTGAATTTAAATTTTCAAATATCCACTGATATACGATTTCAAATCGATTTTCAAATATTCACTTTCAAACACCAAATCAAATCCCAAATTGATTTCTACTATTATTTTTCAAACAGCAAATCAAATTCCAAATTGATTTCCCAAAGATTTATTTTTAAACACCAAATAAATTTCCAAATTGATTTCTAAAATCTGTTACCTTTTAAAATAAATCCCTTTATATTTCCCAAACTACTTAAAATCCGAATTTTAAAAAAATTCTTCAACTTTTAAATAATATTACACAAAATCCTTTTATTAAAATACTTTCCCCATATTTTGGAATTAATTTGATAGGATTACAAAAATCAATCTATACCCTTTTAAACTCCTTCTTTTAAATTCACCCAATTCTTTAAAATAAATTTACTTAAAATTTCCTACTTTAATTTCCAAAAATCCAATTTTATATTTCTGGTATCCTACGATACTGTGCTAAACTATAGCTTTAATAAATTTCAACAACCAATATAATCATTCACAGATTATTAATAAATCACATCACAATATATGAAACAAAATCACACAATTTGAGGAATCCAGTTGGATCCCTCTAACCTGTTTCCCTGCATCCACGGATGTTAGCACAACAATTAAATAACAAATCAACTTCGAGATGTAATATCGTAGTATATGAGATTATATAATATCATCCGCTATTATGCGGCGCATAGGGTCTCATCCGCTACATAATGTGGGAAATCAATCACTCCAAATATATATATATATATATATATATATATATATATATATATATATATATATATATATATGTACTACTATGTGTACTACAACGTCCAAACAGTCAATCAGTAACTGAAACTCCAATTTTAATTTGAGTGAGAAGATCTCACCTTTAATAATGCATGCAATCCATTTCCATTCCAGCTCGTTTTAATATTTTTGACCTTGCATAACAATTATATGATTTTATTAATATTCGAATAAATCGAACAATTAAATTCCTATTGGATAAATTTAATTAACCAATGATTTTAATATCAAAATTAAAATTTGATTTTAAAGTGATTTCTTTTTTTAATAAAACATATTCTTTTCTTTTTCTTTGAAACCCTTACTTATAAAAAAATAATTAACATAAATTCAAAAATCAAATTTTATATAATCTTTCAACCATTTTAAACTCCCATTTTTTTCTATTTTAAACTAGAGCATGCATGTGTGTGTGTGTATATATACACATTTATTAAATAAAAACTAGAACATTTTATATCTTACTGCATTAAATTTTAAACAAACTGTTATAACAAACAACATATTACATGCATGCTAAATAATACTGCAGGGGCTCAATGTATTGTTACAGTCATCTATGCATTAAATCTCGAATCCGAAAGGAAAACTTTATGGAAACAACTGGAAAAAGAAGCAAACACTTTTATTACACCTTGGTGCATCATAGGGGATTTTAATTGTGTTAGATTATTGAAGGAAAAAATGGAAGGAAATAAGTTGACAACCAGAAACATTCAGGAGCTTAACAATTTTATCAACTCTGCAGGGGTCAAAGAACTCAGTATTTCAGGGGTTAAGTTTTCATGGAGATCAGGGCCTAACAAAAATATTGCTACAAAGATTGATAGACTTTTATGCAACATCGAATGGATGAACATGTTCAAAAATTCTCGTGCAAAATATTTAGACCTATCTACCAGTGATCATGTACCTATTATGTTCCACTTTAATTGCACACAAATATTAGAAGGTCCAAAACCAATTAAATTCATGAATCACTGGGTCATGTGTGAGGGGTACAAAGAAGCAGTTGAAAAGTGTTTTGTTTTCCCTGAGGAAAATCAGTTATTCAACCTTATTCAAATGCAGAAAAATATCAAAAAGGAAATTAAAAGATGGTGCAAAGGAAAAAATGATTTACAGTCACAAATATCAAAATGTAAGCAAAGGTCAACACTGCTTTACAGATATTAGAAACTAACCATAACTCCTTAAATGCACAAAATCTGCATGATGCTCAAGTAGAACTGGCAAAAAATTTGGAGCTGTTAGCAATGGACAATAAACAAAATGCCAATGGATCAAATGGGATGATAGTTGTTCAAAATTTTTCTTTGCAACACAAACAACCAGGAGATTTGTCAACAGCTGTCACGACATTATAAAAGAAAATGGAGAAGTAGTCAAAACTCTAAAAGAGATAGAGGAAGAGGCTGTCAAATATTTTTCCAACATATGTAATAGAGGAAACATGATTGATCAGTTCCCCAATATCACTCCAAAAAGAAAAATAAATGAATGGGGAAAAGTATTCCTTAATGCTACATTTGAGGAAAAAGAATTAAAAAGAGCCATTTTCAGTGTACATAATGATATTGCTCCTGGATATGATGGTTTTAATGCAAAATTCTACAAAAGACATTGGAATGAATTAAAAAAACCTCTTTTAGAAGCTATGCAGGCTTCTTGTGATAATGGCAGAATAGTGAGAGAAATTAATCACACTATTATCTCCTTAATCCCAAAAGTTAAAACCCCAGAATCTGCTTCAGATTTCAGACCTATAGCATGTTGTTCCATGCTGTACAACCTATCTAAAATGTTATGTGACAGAATGAAGTTTGTTCTTGGAGAATTAATATCTGATAATCAAACAGCCTACTTACCAAACAGGCAAATCAAAGATGGGATAATTATTGCACATGAGCACATCAGAAATTTTAACAAGCATGGTAGTAACAAAATGTGCATAAAGGTGGATCTTAAGAAGGCATATGACTCAGTAAACAGACAATTCATCCTGCACATGATGAGAAGCATGGACTTTCCAGCTAAATGGATAAAAATAATTCAAGAAATGATAAGTACTCCTAGTTATTCTTTTTCTATTGATGGATATCATAAGGGATATTTTACTGGGAGTAATGGTTTAAGACAAGGAGACCCCTTATCCCCTTACCTTTTTACTTTATGCATGGAATATTTCACTTTGTTGATGGATGCTAAAGCTACTAAAGGAAAAGTAGAATCAGTTATCAAGAATAATTCTAACATAGCACATCTTATTTATGCAGATGATCTGTTAATTTTCATAAATGCAACTGTAGTTGGAGCCAAATCTGTTAAAAACTGTTTCAAAAAACTAAAGAAAGTGACTGGCTTGGAAATGAATAATCTCAAAACCCAAGTTTTTTTCAACAAGTTTTGCAACAATAAGGATCAAGTGCTTAACATTCTGGATATTCAAGAAGGAGAACTACCTGTCAGGTATCTTGGATTACCCTTATCTGTCACATACATCAAACATTCAAATTGTAAACAACTTATAGACAGAGTGTTAAATAAGATGCATGGTTGGGAGTGCAAATTTCTCACAGTTCCAGGTAGAATTGAACTAATTAAAGCTGTTGTTTATCCAATGGTCAGTTTTTGGATGCAATGTTTCATGCTACCTAGCTTAACTATCCATAAAATCAATCAGTTATGCAAACAATTTATCTGGAAAGGTAAGAAAAGTAAAGTACCATGGGAAACAGTCACAAGTGTTAAAGCTGAAGGTGGGATAGGGTTGAAAAAACTGTCAGATATAAATAATACTTTCTGCATCAAAAGAATATGGGAAACTCTTAACAATTCAACTTACAGTGCTAAGTGGCTTAATGTGAAATATGCAAACAATGAGACTTTGTGGGAAGCTAACTTTAGTAACAATTCCTCATGCACTTGGAAAAAAATGTTACATCACAGAAAAGATGCTCAAAAATTAATCGATAGAAGAATTGTGGATGGCAAATCTACTAGTTTGTGGTTTATACCTTGGATTAATGGTTTAACCTTATTGGAGAAACTAGGGCATGAAACCTTATCATACTCAAGAGGTTATAACCACAAGGTAGATCAAATTATATCTGGTAACAGTTGGAGGCCTGAAAACATCACATATCTTGGTAATATAAGTGAGGAAATAAGGCAAATACCCATATATCATGATAAAACAGAAGACTATTGGTTTTGTAGAAACAGTAAAAATGGCGTTTTTTCTTTTCATGATGCATGGAATGAGTTAAGAGTCAAACATCAGAACATCAATTATTACAAAATCATATGGAATGCCATCCCACTCCCAAAAATGAATGTATGCTTATACAGAGCTATATTCAGCTTCCTACCCACAAAGGACAAACTACAATTGCAAGGAATGACTGAAGATAATATTTGTGTTTTGTGCAAAAGGGAAGTAGAAACATGTAAACATCTATTTTTCAACTGTTCTTTTTCTAAGCACGTGTGGTGTTGGATCAGAACCATGATGGGGGACCCCATAACGCATAGAAATATTCATATTTCAATCACAAATGCCATTGCATATATAACTCAGAAATTTGCAGCTAAAAGCATAAAGAAAGATATCATAATAGCTGCGCTTAGCTCCTCTGTTTGGTTCATTTGGAAAAGCAGGAATTCTATCACTTTTTAACAATGAAAAGATAGACAAAATCACGGTCTGTAATACCATAAAATCCAATGTTCATGACATTATCATTAATAGATCCAAGTTTTTCAGTCAAAGCATGATTAATGCTGATGATATCATTCAGAAATGGGAGATTTTACCTCTGCGAGTTGACATTACCTTGACTGAAAACCCCAACTTGCCAAATACAGCATCATCCTCAAGATACATGATTGATAGAGAAGATAATGAAACTGAGAGCTCGAGATTGTCTAGACGCACTGATAGTATTATCACTATCGTTGAAAGAGAAGAAAGATTGCCTGGTAGAGAAAATGAGCCGCCATGAGTTGCTAGGTTTTAGTAAAAAATTTAGGGCATTGGTTATGAGTATACGGGTCGCTTAAATGTCCATCTGTTTATTATGTATATACTATGTATGTAATGTTTTGACATTATCAATAAAGTGTTTGATCCTTTTTCAAAAAAAAAAGTATATAATTTTTCTTCTTAACATATATATATATATATATATATATATATAATCAATATAAATTGGAAAAAGAAAATTTGAATACCTCACTGCCCAATGGCCTTCTCTTTTACGGCCACTGCCTCGATCGGCGAGAAATCTTGCCACGACCAACCTTCGAACGCAACCGGCTTTCACCATACCCATCGACCACATCGTCCAGGCTTCATGCCAGAATTCTACGCGATCCCTCACCCTCGCAACCTCGCAGCGACAAACTAGCATGCGACTACCCTTTCCCTTCCACTTCCGATGCCCCATGACCTAATTTGGCAACCAAACTCCACCCGCTTTCCACCGCGCAACCACTCGCGTGCTCGACTTGAAGATGCAGAGACAGGATTCGTCAAAAATTGATTCTCGTTCCGATCCTTCGGCTTTTTTTCTCGAATCCTCGGCCATTTCTTAGAAATAAATCAAAAGATAAATGAGGAGGGTGAAAGAATTGAAGTATACTGCCTATTTGTATTGAACTGGGAGGTGGGTTGATTTTGAGGAAGTGAAGGAAATAGTTCGGCCCCTGGATTTTGTTTTCATTTTTCTTTTTAACCGAGTTTGATTTAATTTTCAAAAGAAACGAAGGTCATTTGTTCGCGATTTGAAGAGGGCAAGAGACACGTGTTGATAAGAAGGAAACATGTTTTAATTTGTTTATTATATGTGAATATGTATATATTTAATTTAAATTCAAATTCAAATCGTCCCAATTTACACAGTCCAAAATTTCGAACCCCTAACGAGGCGTATCGCCAGATGTTTATAATGTTAAACCCCTATTTTGAACAATAGAAAAGGTTTCGAGTCCTAATTCGATCAACGGAGCAGATAGCTCTTTGGATCCAGTATTAAATTGAATTTTGATATAATTTTCAGCGCGTTTACTTATCGTACGATCACACGACAACTCCAAACATTACGAAAATTAAAATCCGATAATAATACATTATTACGGATCCATGGAACTGGTTTCGTTGAATTGCGAGACTGTGCCCCGGAAGGCTATTTTTAAATATCGATTTAAACGATAAAATTTTCAAAACTGAACAAACGCTTCAAATTTCAATTTCTAATATTTCCATTATCTTTAATTATATCAATATGAATTTCCTAAGCCTTTGAAAGATTTTTAATCAGCTTAAAACTGAAGATTCAAATTTTTACCCAATTTCAATAAATTAAATTCAAAAATTTAATTGCCAAATAACCGGTTATTTTTGAAATTCAAGTTAAAAATATGTTCCAATATTTAAAATCAATTAAATATTTCATTTTCAAATGTTAAAAATTCCGGGTCATCACATTCTCCCGCTTAAAAGAATTTCGTCCTGAAATTACTAGTTAAGAAGAATGATCCTTAACCCGTTTATCATTTTCCCAAAATTAAACAGTCTTATCGACTTGTCAAAACCAATCTTTTCATTAAAGAGCCATTATCACTCCAACTAACTTTCCAAAATCTTCCTTAGTTTCCAAACAACGTTATTTATTCCACAATTCAAATTTAAATTCAAATTTCAAACATTAAAAAATTTCTCAAAATTTTTCTAACTCCCTAAATTTTCGAAAAATTTCGCCAGCGTCTTCTTTGCGCAGCTAGCACGGTACTACTACAAAATTGCACCACGGGCCCTCGGATTTCAAAATGAAAACAAAAGGCCAAGCGGCTAGACAAGAAAGTCATCAAATTTCATATAGAATTTCAAACACATACCTTTTTGTCGAGCAACTTAAATTACCTTTGAAATCAAAAATCCCAATTTATCGTTTGCCTTTAACACACCTGTATATCCTGTTTAGTAACAATATCCAATTACGATATTCAAAATCATTTTGCACACTTCTTTATAAAAGGTTCAATCGTTATTTCATTTAAGTCCGTACGATGTCCATATATCATTCATACGCAATATCAAATTTGATCGCTCACTCGATCACACAATTTCACTTTCGAACTAGTATTGTTCACCCGACTTCTAGTGCAGACTTAGATCTGGTTTCTTGATCAGAAACCGTCACTCACCTTGCATAGCCGTAAAGTATGATAGAGAATTTCCAGAATCAACCAAAAATCCATATCCAGGTTCGTCGTCGAAAATCGTGTGAAAAATCCCAACTCGGATCGATATAACTGTCTCGAAATCCTATGCTCGAATTCTAGATCAAATCACTATGCGAAAATAATATACGTACATCCTACGTATTAATTCCAATTGATTATTAACTATATCAATTCACTTTTCTTTTATCCACATTGATTTTTCATTCACTTATTCACAATTATCATTTCACAATTCCCATTTTAACCTTCACTCAATTATTAACTTTGTATATTTCCAATATCAAACTTACTTAAGAATTACACCATTCGTTTTCTTAAGCTCGATACCAGTATTTTACGTACTTCTTATATTTATTTTCAATTTGCCACTTCGGTTAATATCTGCTTATATTTAAACTGGATTTCAAATTCCATATGAATTCAATTTATCTTTCATTTATAAATATTGAATTCAATTCATTTCAAACCATATTTAATTTGTCATTTCTTCAATTAGTTTCCCTTACTAATTTTATTTCAATACTTTAATTTATTTGATCCAACTTGACAAATTTTCCATTTCATTTAATTTTACTCAATCCAAATATTCAATTTTAATTCAAATTTTAAGCTTCGATAAGTTTTCCAACTTATTTACATTTCACACTTAATTTAATTTTAGCTCCTTTCAATTTAGATTTTATTCTAACAATTTCAAATTTATGGGTTGCCTAACTCAATTATATACTATAAATATTTTATATAAGATTCCAGAGTTTTTCCATCATTCCAAAAATCATTTTTGAAATCAATTCAAATTATCTTTTGAATTTCCAAAACCCAAACCCTGTTTTGCAAACAACTTTTATTTAAAACAATTCGGCAGCAATTCCTTTCCTGGAAACTCGAAAATGAACACCGATGATGTCGCGATCATCATCGAAATTATTTTCCAGCGACCGAAAAGAGTTTAGTGCTTTTATCCCTCCAAAACATTTTCTAAATATTTTTAAATCCAAATTCCATCAGATTGCAATCCAATTCAAAATTATTTCACCAAACAATATAACCATTATTTTCCCAAACCTTAGAAAATCACTTTCAAACTCAAGGAAATTTTGACTTTTCACCAAAATTTCAAATGCTTTCAACTTTATTTCCAAATATTACTCTGGAATTCTATTTAAAATTATAAATCACATTTGCAATCCTATTTGTATATGAATTTTGTTTTCTTAGCCTTTGGTTATGATTTCAATTTCTTATTCAATTTTCAATGATAATAATTTAATATTATCACTTCCTAACATCCAAGCAACCATATACTATAATAATTTACAAAGATTCCTTTTATATACGAAAATAGTTTGGGTAAAATTATTTCATTTAACCTATTTTAAAACAATATCGTGTCGAATTATTTCATACAAGTGTTTAGAGATCCCTATCAATAATGTTAATTACTCATATTGACCAGAATCCATATACCACTTAACAAACCAATCAACACAATATAAAACAATTTTATATTCACTAACAATTACGTTCTCATATCTATTAATAAACTCAAACTCATTTTAGAGTACTACTGACTCTATCTCTAATGAGTAATCCCCACCAGAGCCAAGGTTGTCGCTTAACCAAATGCTTTGATACCACATTCTAACGATCCAATTTTTCGACGCCCAAAAGTCGACATCAATACGTCCACTGTATCAAATGCCACATAGTTGAATGCCGAAAAACCGAACCGTTAGGGTTAAAGAAGAAGATGATGGAAGAAGAAGCAGAAACAACAATAGAATCTCACATTTCACAGTTGAACAATATATAATAGATAAATGAATAATCTTTAAAACAGAAAACTATATCAGTTTATACATACATCATCAGAGTGTTACAACAACAAACAGTGGAAAATAATATAACATATACAAGTGATACGCTTCGCCATCCAGCTTGAACTCCAGATCTCCACAGCATACTTCTAGACTTCGCTCCAGAACAACTGATAACCTGACTCTAGGCTGCCCGTGTGGAAAATTATAGGCACCAAGAGTTTAGAAAGGGAATAATAAACTCCAGGCCAGTCATGGGACTGGTGTGAGATCTTAAAAACAGTTATTTTCAGAAAGAAAGGAAAATAAATTCACTATGCTTTTGGAAAATGAAACTACCATAAGGCCTCTCACCACATACACAACACAAGCGCACAATTGGAGGAGATTTCTTCTTATGATAGTCAAACATACTTGATACACAAAATTATTTTTAATATTATCATTAGCGCATAGTGTGGAAAACATTTCGTAAGTATAATATTAATCTTATCCAGCATACCACCATTATGGTATACCTACTATAGCTCCATATTCAATAGCAGGTTACCGCCACATTCCATGGTAGGTTATACAACTAAAACCGTATAGGTGCGTATTGTTTCTTCTGATTTCCAACGAATGGTCAGGCTAAGGAACTTCATGGGCCACATGGGTATGCCTTTGGAGGGACACCCCGAGAACCTAATCGGATCTCTGCCAACACAAGGCCGGTTTACCTTTGTAACTAGGTAACTACTACACGAGTATGCCAACCCCTGGTCGTTACCGATCTTTATCCGAGGATCCTCAACACCAACAACCACAAAGTAATAAATTTGCAGCAACCATATAGGTTAAATATCTGGACTCCATACCATGATACCACCCTTTTCCATAAGGAAATGGACATACCCTAAGGGTCGCTACCCCCAATAACCTTGCCGCACCCTTCCTGTTTCGACCATTTTCGGGTTGTGAGGTCCGACGAAGTCTCATCCACAAAGCTACGTTTTTACAAAAGCCATGCATCGATCAACGAATGATCAGCAATACTTCGTGTGCCACATTACCAAATGGGGAATGTATCACTAGTAACCATCAACTACATAACCTCTGAGCTCGCACGTCTCAGAGAAGGGTGTTAAGCTAAGAGAATAAATTCTCCGCCACCAACAGAAATGTATTTGATAGAAACCGGCTTTACATCTACAAGTGTAACGTCAGACGCACATCCATACAAGTCCATTCCCGGATCGAACGGAACCGAAGACACTTCAAAGAAGCCCTTGCAAATCGGATATTCATTAATCACGTACGGACTCCCCATCATAAAGGGTGATATAATCTCTATACCGGAGCAACCCAGTGCAGAGACATTCAACATGTAATCCTTTCATTTTCGAAAATACCGCATCTTCAACACCATCTTTAAATGCAATCCCATTTCGTCATATCATTATTCAAAATGGGTTTTATGACACAAAGTCCTCTCCCGGCTAATCCGAATAATGAGCGCTTATTTTTAAAAATAAGTGTTACATTCAGATTTCAAGTAAATCATAACAAATTTCCCCTTTGATCTTTTAAATAAAAGATCCATCACAAAGATTCGATGTGGTTTTCGAATAACCATTCGACATCCGGACCCCCGGTCGCATCAAAATTTAAAATGCCATTTTAAAGGCCAATATAGATAGTCAGTTATTTAACTATCAAACAATATTCACAACAATCACCAAGATTTAAATAATTTTCCCCCAATTATTTACTTTCAAAATATTTTCGCAAGATATATTTTCACATTTCAACCCTTCGAACAAATTTCAAATCATTTTCCTCACGCGGAATATATTTCCAAATATTTATTCATTTCCACTGAAAATTTGCCGAGTTCAAATACTTTAAAATAAGTTAAATTACTTACCCAAACATATACTTGGAAATATTTAAAATAAAACTATTGCTAAACACTTATTTAAATATTAGTTATGAAAACATTATATCAATACCTCATATGAAACTTCAAGTCCAAACTAATCTTAAAATAAAATTATTAGATAGAGTATAACTATTTAAATAACCATTTTCAAATCAAATATCAATTAGATCTTTAAATAATCACTTCTATAATTAACTTAATAAATATTTACTTTAAAGATTTAAAAACAATTTCCGAAAATAATTTCTCCAATAATATTCTTTCAAAACCAATTCTAGAACTTTTAATTTATATTTTAAAAGCTACTTTGAAAATATACTCGGCTTTCTAGGAAAAATACACTTTCCATTTCAAAATGGTTCATTAAAATCAATTAATAAATCCTTCTCGATTTATGTTAAATTTACATTCCAAATCAGTAAATTCCTTTCCACATTTTTAAAAATAAACCAATATTTATTTTTTTTAAAAATTTCCCTTTCCTTTATAAATTCCTATTGTGAATATAAATTTCCAAATATCCACTGATATACAATTTCAAATCGATTTCCAAATATTCACTTTCAAACACCAAATCAAAACCCAAATTGATTTCTAATTTTATTTTTCAAACACCAAAACAAATTCCAAATTGATTTCCTAAAGATTTATTTTTAAACACCAAATCAAATTCCAAATTGATTTCTAAAATTTGTTACCTTTTAAAATAAATCCCTTTATTTTTCCTAAACTATTTAAAATCCAAATTTTAAATAAATCATTCAACTTTTAAACAATATTACCCAAAATCCTTTTATCAAAATCCTTCCCCATATTTTGGAATTAATTTGATAGGATTACAAAAATCAATCTATACCCTTTTAAATTCCTTCTTTTAAATTCACCCAATTCTTTAAAATGAATTTACTAAAAATTTCTTACTTTAATTTCCAAAAATCCAATTTTATATTTCTAGTATCCTACGATATCAAAAATATATTTGGATAAGCTATAGCCTTTAATAAATTTCAACAACCAATATAATCATTCATAGATTATTAATAAATCACATCACAATATATGAAACAAAGTCACACAATTTAAGGAATCCACTTGGATCCCTCCAACCCGTTTCCCTGCATCCACAGATGTTAGCACAACAATTAAATATCAATTCCACTTCGAGGTGGAATATCGCGGTATATGAGATTATATAATATCATTCGCTATTATGCGGGGCATAGGGTCTCATCCGCTATATAATGCGGGAAATCAACCACTCCAAATACACACACACACACACTATATATATATATATATATATATATATATATATACACACACTACCACATCCAAATAGTCAATTAGTAACTGAAATTCCAATTTTAATTTGAGTGAGAAGATCTCACCTTTAACAATGCATGCAATCCATTTCCATTTCAGCTCGTTTTAAAGATTTTTGGCCTTGCATAACAATTATGTGATTTTATTAATATTTGAATAAATCGACCAATTAAATTCCTATTGGATAAATTTAATTAACTAATGATTTTAATTTCAAAATTAAAATTTGATTTTAAACTAATTTCTTTTTTCTAACAAAACATTTTCTTTTTTTCTTTGAAACCCTTACTTATAAAAAAAATTAATTTGTATAAATTCAAAAATCAAATTTTATATAATCTTTCAACCATTTTAAACTCCCATTTTTTTCTGTTTTAAACTAGAGAATGCATGATGTGTATATATACATTTATTAAATAAAAACTAGAACATTTTATATCTTAGTGCTTTAAATTTTAAACAAACTGTTATAACAAGTATATATTTTTTTCTGCTTAACATATATATATATATATATATATATATATATATATTAAATCAATATAAATTGGAAAAAGAAAATTTGAATACCTCACTGCCCCACGGCCTTCTCTCTCGCGGCCACTGCCTCGACCGGTGAGAATCTTCCCACGACCAATCTTTGAACGCAACCGGCTTTCCCCATACTCATCGACCACATTGTCCAAGCGTCACGTCAGAATTCCACGCGATCCCCCACACTCGCAACCTCACAGCAACAAACTAGCACGCATCTACCCCTTCCCTTCCTCTTCCAATGACCCACGACCTAATTCGGCAACCAAACTCCACCCGCTTTCTACCGCGCAACGACTCGGATGCTCGACTTGAAGATGCAGAGAAAGGACTCGTCGATTCTCGTTCCGATCCTTCGACTTCTTCTTTTTCAAATCCTTGGCCATTTTTTAGAAATAAATTGAAAGATAAATGAGGAGGGTGAAAGAATTGAAGTATGCTGCTTATTTGAATTGAATTGGGAGGTGGGTTGATTTTGAGGAAGAGAAGGAAATAGTTCGGCCCTTAGATTTTGTTTTCATTTTTCTTTTTATCCAAGTTTGATTTAATTTTCAAAAGAAACGAAGGACACCTATTCCCGATGTGAAGAGGGCAGGAGACACATGTTGATAAGGAGGAAACATGTTTTAATTTGTTTATTATATGTGAATATGTACATATTGAATTGAAATTCAAATTCAAATCATCTCGATTTACACAGTCTAAAATTTCAAATCCCTATCGAGGCGTGTCGCCAGTCGTTTATAATGTTAAACCCCTATTTTGAACGCAATGAAAAGGTTTCGAGTCCTAATTCGATCATACGAAGAAGATGGCTTTTTGGACCCAGTTATTAAATTGAATTTCGATAAAATTTTCAACGTGTTTACTTATCGTACTATCACACGACAACTCCAAACATTACGAAAATTGAAATCCGTTAATAGTACGTTATTACGGATTCAATGGAATTGGTTTTCGTTGAATTTTGAGACTGCGCCTCGAAAGGCTATTTTTAAATATTGATTTAAACGATAAAATTTCAAAATTAAACAAACGCTTCAAATTTCAATTTCTAACATTTCCATTATCTTCAATAATATGAATATGGATTTCCTAAGCTTTTGAAATACTTTTAATCAGCTTAAAACTGAAGATTCAAATTTGTACCCAACTTCAATAAATTTAATTCAAAAATTTAATTGCCAAATAACCAGATATTTTTGAAATTCAAGTTAAAAATAACTTCCGATATTTAAAATCAATTAAATATTTCATTTTCAAATGTTAAAATTTGCAGGTCAAATGTTAAAATCAATTAAATATTTCATTTTCAAATGTTTTTGAAAAGATAACTAAGTATGATTTTGAAAACTTAGTAAAGATTTGTAAGAAGTTTAACTATGAATTTTGGGAAAATTAATAGCTTCTGTAACTTTTCTTACTAGTTAATTTCGAGGACGAAATTCTTTTAAGGGGGGAAGACTGTAACGACCCAGAATTTTTAGAAATTAAACTTTGAATATTTAATTAATTTTAAATATTAATAAGTAAATTTTTAAGTCAAATAAATTTTTATTTGAATTTTTGGATTTAATTGGATAATTAAATCGATAATTTAATAAGTTAAATTATGGAAATAATTGAAAATTGAGTTAAATATGATTGAAAATGATTTGTAAAATTTTATTTTATCATATTGGAGTTAGAATGATATTTTAGAACTTTTAAAATCGAATTAAAAGTTAATTTGTGAAAATTGAATATTTTAATATTAAAATCGACTAGTAAAAATAGTCAATTTTTGAACAGTCTCAGAATTGAACGAAACCAGTTCCATTGGATTCGTAATAGTTAGTTGTTACCGGATTTCAAATTTCGTGTCAATCGGAGTTACCGTTTGATCGTGGCAACTCGAAACGCATCGATTTATTTTTAATTTAAATTTGGCGAGTAAAAATAGCCATTTTTCAAAAATCTCGGATTTCGACGAAACCAGTTTTATCGGATCCGTAATGTGATATTATTGTAAGGTTTCAAATTTCAAGTCGAGTGGATTTACCGTTTGTCCGGTACAAATTAAAACGCCTAGAAAATCGATTTAAATCGGTTTAATTTAAATTGAGCGTTTGTAGCCATAACTCGCACAGATGTCCGAATTAGCTTCCGAAACCTGTTCCATTGTGTCCAGAACGCGGGATAAACCCTAGGAACGTCAGTTTCGGCGTGTAAATCGGAGTTTGGAATTCCCGGATGAATAGTGTCGATCGATTTTCCTATAAATAGACCACCTCTCTTCATAATTTTAGAAAAAATAAACTAAACCCTAATTCTAAAACCCTAGCCGCCAGTTCAAATTGAATGGCCGAAAATGATCTTCCTTCTTCCCTTCAAATCTCTCAATCCATCAGCAATTAGCTAAAATCTTCAACTACAATATTGTTAAGCACGATGAGAGCTTCAAGTTGAACGGTTATGATCGAGATTGGAGTTGTAATTTGTGAGATTTTTAGCCGCGTTCTCCACCCTTCACACACGCATTTCGAGAAGCAATAGAGAGCCGAGCTTCATCATTTTGAGGCCGAACCTAGAGCAAGCTATGGCCTTCGACATGGGGGTCTTTTATCGGGGTAGAGGCAAGCGAGGTGGTTGCAAAGTGAAAACCTAATTTGAAGGAGTATGGGTTTGTGCGTGTTCTATGGTCTGTAGCTTGCGTGAGATAGAGGAGATGAAGTGCATGGCCAAGAGTTCAGGGGTTCAAGATCCTGTGGCCAGAAACTGTTTAGGTTTAAATTATTAAGTTATGTTGTAAATTTTAATTTAAAATCGTGTACAAACTTCAAAAATTCATAACTTTTTCATACGAGGTCGAAAACGCACGAAACCAGTTGCGTTGGAATCGTATCGACGAGCACTACGCGATGGAGTTGGTTTGGAGTCGTTTGGAGTTAGTGAGAATTTTGGGTAAAATTAAACGTCCGTTTAATTTTATTCGAAATGAATCGCTAAAACGAAATTTGAAATCAAGGTGAGAACTTCTCACTCAATCGAATTAGTTTCGATTTTATTTTAAATAGTTAGATTTAAAATATTTGAATGCATATTTGAATGATGATTGATATCTATTGATTGTTAAAATAGACATTATACGCCGTTAGTAAGCGAATGTTATTTAATAAAAACATATACCGCGAATATTTCATAAACAGTGAAATTGGTATTATAAATAATATCAATATATATATATATATTGGCATATGTATATATTGCAGTTGTTGATTTCCCCGTATTTTTTTAGCGGATGAGACCCTATTACGCCGTTATTAAGCGGATAATATTTAATAAGAACATATACCGCGATAATTTCGTACTGGAGCGAAATTGGTATTGTGCTAATGTTTTTGGATGCAGGAAAACAGGTTGGAGGGATCCAACTGGATTCCTCAACAGTATTTATTTGATTTCAGATATTTTGATATTTGATTGACTATCATATCGATATATGATGTCGTTGTTGTCGTGATTGACTATTTGGTATGTAGCATCATTGGACCAAGTTTTGGAATTTTAAAATGATTTATAAAGTGATTTTTGAAAATATACTATATGTTTGGAATTTGATCCATTTTAAATAAATAAACGTTATAATTTTTAAAGTTATAAAAATTATGATTTTTGAGAAATATAGTTAAAAACTGATTTTTGAGAATATGATGCTATTGATTTTATAAAATAGTTTAATCGGGATTTTAGAATTTATTGTGAAAAGTTTAAATATAGGATTTATAAAATTTAATTATTTTATGAATCAAAATGGTGAAATTATAAAGGAATTTGAAGACGTTTTAAAGAATAATATAAATTGATTTATATTAAGAGATTTATAAATGGATATTTATAAATTGAAATATTGACATTATAAAACGAGTTTTTATAAGTGTTAGAATAAATTGTAAATGAATTCCATAAATGAATGGAATTTATAGAATTATAAACGGCGAGATTATAAATGGAATTTTATAAACAGTAGGTTTATAAAATTTATAAAGTCATTAAAAGAATGGTTTTGGATAAATAATTGAATCTTATAAGTTATAAGATTTATAATTATGAAGATCAAAGGAACGATTTTTGTGAACGAATAAATTATAAGTATTTAACTTATAAAATGAACTTTTAGTTTATAATTAAGTTATAAACTGGAATAGGTTAATAAAGGAATTTATAAAAGGAAGTTGTTATAAAATAAATAGAAATGGAATTTATAAACGTTGTTTTATAAATTCGCAAACGACTTATTTTGATAAGTTAATTGTTATAACTTATAATTGGAGTTATATTCACGTTGTAGACAGTGAATAATCCTTTAAGTTAAAAATGAATAGAAATGATGAAATTGTTAACAAAGTTATTCACATTTTTGAATAGTGAATAACATGTTAAAGAAATTGTTTTAGATATGATGTTTTAAACAGAATTAAACGATCTAACGATGTTTTAAAATGTGTTGAGATTCGAAACCATAGATTTCAACATTCATTGTTGAAATAGACGTTTTCGAGAAGTAAAAGGAAATAATGGACTATAACACTGTTGTTATAGTAAATGATTTCCGAAAGGAAATGTTTTGTATAGTATTGGGATTTATATATCTATTTTAATTTCGAATCCCTATACTAGTGATTTTGGGACGTCGTAACGATGTTTTACGCAACATTCGTTTTGACCCAAATAAATATGTTTAAGAGCATGTTTACCTTAAAGAATGAAATATATACTTAATCTCGATTAAGTATATTGAATATTTTCCAAGTGTTGAAAATAAATGGATTGAAAATTACTTATAAATAAATAAGTATGGAAATGTTTTCTAATATGAAGTGAATATTTAGAATTTATCTTTTGGAAGATAAATTGAAAATGGATAATTGAAATCGTATATGCATGAATATTTTGGAATATAATTCACTATTGAATTTATAAAAGAAAGTGGAAATTTGTATAAAAATAAATGTTGATTTATTTTTGAAGTATTGAAATTTAATATCTAGTGAAGATATTTTGGAAAATAAATAATTTGGAAAATTATTTGGAAACTGGTGAGGTGTGCATATCAATTGATAGTTCAATAACCGACTATCAATATTTCCCTTTGAATGGGTAATTGATGTGATTTGTTTGAATTTGAATGCACACTTATTTTTGAATAAGCGCTCACTATTCGGATTAACCGGGAAAGGACCATGGGGTCATATAACCCATTCCGAATATGTGATACGTCGTTATGAATTGCATTTGAAGATCGGTGTTGAAGACCCGGTATTTGCGAGAGCGATAGGATGACCTGTCGATTTACTCTGCACCGAGTAGCTACGGTATAGAGTTCTCCATATGTGATGGTGAATCCGATCAGGATTGTGAATATCCGGATTGCAAGGACTTCTTTGTAAGTGCCTTCGGTTTTGTTCGATCCCGGAACAGACTTGTATGGATTGTGTGTCTGACATTACAAGTTGAGATATAAAGCCGATTTCTTTCAAATATATTTCTGTTGGTGGCGAAGAATTTATTCTTTTAGCTTAACACCCTTCTCTGAGACGTCCGAGCTCAGAGGTTATATAGTTGAAGTTATCAGCGATATATTCCCAATTTGGTAATGTGACATACTGAGTGATGCTGTAAATGATCATTGTGTTGATTATTGTGATAGGATCATTTATTTGATCGTCTATTTTGGTGATCATTGTGTTGATCATTTGTTGACCCAAAGCATGGCTTTTGTATAAAGTATGTTTTTGTGGACGTGACTTCGTCGAACCTCACACCCCGGAAATGGTCAAAACAGGAAAGATGCAGCAAGGTTATGAGGGGTAGCACCCTTTAGGGTATGTACATTTCCTTCTGGATAGAGGTGGTATCATGGTATGGAGCCCAGATATTTAACCTATGTGGTTACTACGAATTTATTACTTTGTGGTTGTTGGTTTTCGGGATCCCGTGAGAAAGGTCGTTTACGATCGGGGAATGGCGTGCTCGTGTCAGTAGTTACCCAGTTAGGGGTAACCCGGCCTTGTGTTGGCAGAGTTCCGGTTTGGTTCTCGGGGATGTCTTTCCAGAGGCATTCTCATGTGGCAATGTGAAGTTCCTTGGCCTGACCATTTGTTGGAAATCCAATTCCCAATACGAAACTTGTACGGTATTAGTTGTAGGACCTGCCACTCACTTATGGTGGTCACCACTGTTTGGATGGTAGCTATAGTAGGCATAGTTCGAAATGTCTATGTTGGCTAAGATTTATATTCTACTTTCGAAATAAATTTTTCCTACACTATGCACTAATAATAATATCAAATGTTATTTTAAATGCGTATCAAGCATCTTTGACTATCATAAGGAGAAATCTCCTCCGATTCTACGTTTGCATTGTGTATGTGTGCGGGAGGCCTTATGGTAGTCTCATTTTTAAAAGCATTGCGAATTGATTAAAAATATTCCTCTATTTTGATTTTAAAGATAAATAAACTGTTTTGAGTTCTCACACCAGTCACATGACTGACTTGGAGTTTATTGTTTTTCTTCCTAAACTCTGGGTGCCCACCAATTTCCACACGGGCAGTCAAGAGTTAAGGTTTATCAGGATATTCTGGATATTCTGGAATTGCTGGAGGCAAGCTGGATGGCATGGCGTATTACTAGTTTATATAGTATTTCTTTTTCCGCTGCATTGTTTGATGTTGTTTGATGTTGTACACTCTGATGATATGATGAAATGAAATGTAATGTAATGTAATAACTGATATAGTTCTTTGTTTAAAGATTATTTATTTATTATTATATGTTGTTCCGCTGCGAATTGTGAGATTCTGATGTTGTTCTGTTGTTTTCTGTCCCGTCCTATTTTCTCTGTTTTTCTTTTCCTCTATCTCTTTTCTTTCATTATTTCTTTTCTTAAATTTTTCTTAAAAACCCCTAAGGGTTCGTATTTTCGTTCATCTTGAATTAAACAAAGGAGATTAGTGTCTATTCAAGGAGTACGGATTTACGGGTCTTTACACACATACATATATATATATGCGTGTGTGTGTGTGTTCTGCATTTTCATTTGTCTACCTAGTGTAACGACCCAGAATTTTTATTTATTAAAATTAGGATATTTAATTAATTTTAAATATAAATTAGTGAATTTATAAGTCGAATAAATTTTATTTCAAATAATTGGATTTAATTGAATAATTAAATCGATAATTTAATAGTTGGAAATACAGAAATAATTGAAAATTGAGTTAAATATGATTAGAAATGATTTGTAAAATTTTATTATATCATATGGGAGTTAGAATGATGTTATAGAACTTTTAAAATCGAATTAAAAGTTAATTTGTGAAAATTGAATATGTTAATATTTAATCGACTAGTGAAAATAGCCAATTTTCGAACAGTCTCAGAATTGGACGAAACTAGTTCCATTGGATCCATAATAGTTTGTTATTATCGGATTTAATTTTTTGTAGCAATCGGAGTTATCGTTTGATCGTAACAGCTAGAAACACATCGAAATTGTTTTTAATATTAATTTGGCGAGTTAAAATAGCCATTTTTCAAACAGTCTCGGATTTCGACGAAACTAGTTTCATCAGATCCGCAACGTGATATTATTGTAAGGTTTCAAATTTCGTGTCAATCGAATTTACTGTTTGTCCGGTGCAAGCTAAAACGCCTAGAAAATCGTTTAATCGGTTTAATTTTAAATCGAACGTTTATTGCCATAACTCGCACAGATGACCGAATTAGCTCCCAGAACACGTTCCATTGTGTTCGGAATGCGGGGTAAACCTTAGAAACGCCAACCGGCACGCTTCGTTTGGAGTTCGGAAATTCCGGGTGAATAGTAAATTGGAAAATTTTCTATATAAACCCATTCACTCTTCATATTTGCAAAAGAAAAAAGAGGCCTAGGGTTTGTTTCTGCAGCCGCCGCCTCCCCTATTATCAATGGCCAAAATTTAATCTCCTTCCCCCTCGCTTTTTTTCAAATCCGTGAAGCAATCCAAGAAACTTCCAACATGAAACTTGTAGAGCTCGTCGAGAGCAACATTATCAACGGTTGTGATCTAAATCGATGCGGTGGATCGTCAGAAAATCAAGAGCAAATGGCCACGTTTCGTGCACGCAAATCTAGGAGGTGGCAGGGCCGAGCTCCACCATATTCATGCCGAGCATAGAGGAGGTGAAGGGCATCGACGTGATGTTAGTTGATCGTCTAGAGGTTGGTGCGGTGGTCGCAAAATGGAACCCTAGGAGGCGGCTAGGTGGGTTTCTCGTTCGTGCGTGTGCATACAGGGTTGGGGAAGATGAAGTGGGGGACGGCTTGGATTACAGGTGGTTGAGATCTACGGCCAGAATTGAATTAGGTTTAAAAATATAAAATTTTGTTGTAAAATTTATATAAAAATTCGTGTAAACTTGTAAAAATCATATCTTTTTCATACGAAGTCGAAAACGCACGAAACCAGTTGCGTTGGAATCGTATGGACGAGTACTACGCTATGGAATTGGATTGGAGTCGTTTGGAGTTGGTGAAAATTTCGTGTAAAATTAAACGTCCGTTTAATTTTATTCGAAATAAATCGCTAAAATAAAATTGAAATCAAGGTGAGAACTTCTCACTCAATCGAATCGGTTTCGATTTTTATTTTAAATAGTTATATTTAAAATTCTTGAATGTATGTTTGAATGATGATTGTTATCTATTGATTGTTAAAATAGACATTATGCGCCGTTAGTAAGCGGATGTTATTTATTAAAAACATATACCGCGAATATTTCATAAACAGTGAAATTGGTATTATTTATGTACTTGGAATTGATTTCCCGCAGTATATAGCGGATGAGACCCTATTGCGCCGTCTATTAAGCGGATAATATTTTAAATCCCATATACCGCGATAATTTCGTACTGGAACGGAATTGGTATTGTGCTAACATCTTTGGATGCAGGAAACAGGTTGGAGGGATCCAACTGGATTCCTCAACAGTGTTTATTTGATTTTAGATATTTTGATATTTGATGGATTATCATATCGATATATGATGTCATTGTAGTCGTGATTGACTGTTTGGTGTGTAGCATCATTGGACCAAATTTTGGAATTTTAAAGTGATTTTTAAAATGATTTTTGAAAGTATACGTTCATAAAATATTTTTGGAATTGATCCATTATAAATAAATAAACGTAAAATTTTAATGTTGTAAAGATATTTTTGAGAAATATAGTTAAAAGTTGATTTTTTGAAAATATGGGGTTAACGATTTTATAAAATGGTTTAAATTGGGATTTTTGAATTTATTATGGAAAGTTTAAAAATAGGATTTATGAAATTTGATTATTTTATAAAACGAAATGATGAAATTATAAAGGACTTTAAAGACGTTTTGAAATAATAATATAAATTGATTTATATAAAAGATTTATAAATTGATAATTTATAAATTAAAATATTTGAATTATAAAAACGAGTTTTTATAAGTGTTAGATAGAATTGTGAATGAATTTCGTAAATGAATGAAATTTATAGAATTATAAACGGTGAAGATAGAAATGGAATTTTATAAGCAGTAGGTTTATAAAATTTGTAAAGATATTAAAAGGAATAGATTTTGGATAAATAAATAAATCTTATAAGTTATAAGATTTATAATTTGGAAAGTTAAAAGAACGATTTTGCAAACAAATAAATTATAAGTATTTAACTTATAATATGAACTTTTGGTGTGTAATTGAGTTATAAATTGAAATAGATTTATAAAAGGAAGTTATTATAAAATAAATAGAAATAGAATTTATAAACGTTGTTTTATAAATTCGCAACGACTTATTTTGATAAGTAAATTGTTGTAACTTATTAATGGAGTTATATTCACGTTTTATACAGTGAATAATCCTTTAAAATAAAATGAATAGAAAGGATGAAATTGGTTAACAAGGTATATTCACGTTTTTGAATAGTGAATAATACGTTAAAGAAAATGTTTTGGATGTGATGTTTTAAATAGAATTAAAACAATCTAACGATGTTTTAAAACGTGTTAAGATTCGAAACCATAGATTTCAACATTCATTGTTGAAATAGACGTTTTCGAGAAATAGAAGGAAATGGTGGACTATAACACTGTTGTTATATTAAATGATTTCCGAAAGGAAACGTTTTGTTTAGTATTGGGATTTATATATCTATTTTAATTTCGAATCCCTATACTAGTGATTTTGGGTTGTTATAACGATGTTTTACGCAACATTCGTTTTGGCCCAAATAAATATGTTTAAGAGAATGATTTCCTTAAAGAATGAAATATATACTTAATTTCGATTTAAGTATATTGAATATTTTCCAAAGGTTGAAAATAAATAGATTTGTGAATTGCTTATTAATAAATAAGTATGGAAATGTTTTCCAATGTGAAATGAAAAGTTTTGAGAATTTATCCTTTTGAAGATAAATTGAAAATGAATAATTGAAATCGTATATTCATAAATATTTTGGAAAGTAAATTCACTATGGAATTTATAATAAAAAGGGGAATTTGTTTAAAAATAAACGTTGATTTATTTTTGAAGAATGGGGATAAATTTACGGATTTGGAACGTAAATATAAAGTAAATCGTTAAGTAATTATTTAATTGGTTTAAATGAACCATGTTGAAATGAGAGTATTTTCCACGTAAGGAAAATGTTTGAAATTTGTTTTCAAAAATGGTAAAGGTGAAAAGTGATTTGAAAATTGTTTTCAAATGGTTGAAGTGTGAAAATTATATATCTTGTAAAGATATTTTTGGGAAATAAATAATTTGGAAAATTATTTGGAATCTGGTGATGTTGTGCATATCCATTGATAGTTCAATAACCGACTATCAATATTTACCTTTGAATAGGTATTTTTTGTGATTTTCTAAATTTGAATGCCACGCTTATTTTTAAATTATTGCGCTCGTTATTCGGATTACTCATTCCGAATAGTGATACGACGTAATGGAAAGCATTGATGACCGGTGTTGAAGACCGGATATTTTTGAAAGCGAAAAGACAACTCGTCGAATGTCTTTGCATCGACTAGTCCCCAGTATAGAGACTCCATATGTGATGGGAAGTCCAGTCGTGATTAGTGAATATCCGGATTTGCAAGGACTTCTTTATAAGTGCCTTCGGTTCTGTTCGAGCCGGAACAGACTTGTATGGATAGTATGTCTGACGTTACAAATTGAGATATAAAGCAGATTTCTTTCAAATACATTTCTGTTGGTGGCAGAGAATTTATTCTTTTAGCTTAACACCCTTCTCTGAGACGTACGAGCTCAGAGGTTATGTAGTTGATGGTCATCAGCGATATATTCCCAATTTGGTAATGTGACATGCTGAGTGTTGCTGTGAAATGATCATGGTTTGATCATTTGTGATATGATCATTTGTTTGATCGTTTATCTTTGTGATCATTCCTATGATCATTTGTTGACCCAAAGCACAGCTTTTGTATAAAGCGTGGCTTTGTGGACGAGACTTCGTCGAGCCTCACACCCCGGAATGGTCAAAACAGGAAAGATGCAGCAAGGTTATGAGGGGTAGCTCCCTTTAGGGTATGTGCATTTCCTTCTGGAAAAGGGTGGTATCATGGTATGGAGCCCAAATACTTACTCATGTTGAAACACTTTATTTATGATTGTGTGATGTTGGTGACGAGCGCTCGGATAAAGGTCCCAAAGGACCGGGGGATGGCATACTCGTGTCAGTAGTTACCCAGTTAGGGGTAACCCGGCCTTGTGTTGGCAGAGATCCGGTTTGGTTCTCGGGGACGTCCTTCCAGAGGCGTTCTCATGTGGTAATGGGAAGTTCCTTGGCCTGACCATTAGTTGGAAATCCAAAGAAACAATACGATCTTGTACGGTTTTAGTTGTATAACCTGCTATGGAATGTGGCGGTAACCTACTATTGAACATAGTAGCTATAGTAGGCATAAGTGCGGAATGCCTATGCTGGCTAAGATTTATATCTTTACTTTCGAAATGAACTTTTCTCTACACTATGAACTAGAAATAATATCAAATGTTTCTTTTTAATGCGTATCAAGCATCTTTGACTATCATAAGGAGAAATCTCCTCCGATTCTGCGTTTGCATTGTGTGTGTGTGCGGGAGGCCTTATGGTAGTCTCATTTTTAAAAAGCATTTCTAATTGACTTTAAAAATATTCCTCTATTTTGATTTTAATGATAAATAAACTGTTTTGAGTTCTCACACCAGTCACATGACTGACTCGGAGTTTATTGTTTTCCTTCCTAAACCCTGGGTGCCCACCAATTTCCACACGGGCAGTCAAGAGTTAAGGTTTATCAGAATGTTCTGGAATTCAGGAGTTGCTGGAGGCAAGATGGATGGCATGGCCTATTACTAGTATATAGTATTTCTTTTCCGCTGTTTGTTGTTGTTTGTTGTTGTACACTCTGATGTAATGTATAAAATGTAATAACTGATATAGTTCTTTGTTTAAAGATTATTCATTTATCTAATATATGTTGTTCCGCTACGATTGTGAGATTCTGATATTGTTCTGCTGTTTTCTTTCTGTTCTATTTTCTATCCTTTTCTTCTTCTTTTTAAACCCTAATGGTTCGTATTTCTGTTCATCTTGAGTTAATCGATGGAGATTAGTGTCAATTCAAGGGGTACGGAAAAGTGGACTATTACATTTGGTATCAGAGCATATGGTTAAAAGCGACAACCATGGTTCTGTTGGGTATTACTCACTAGAGATAGAGTCAGTAGTACTCTAGAATGAGTTTGAGTGTAATAATAGCTATGAGAGCGTATTTGTTAGTGAATATAAAATTGTTTTATATTGTGATGATTACTTTGTTGAGTGGTATATGGATTCTGGTTAATACGAGTAATTAACGTTGTTGATAGGGATCTCTAAACACTTGTACAGAACAATTCGACACGATATTGTTTTAAATTGGGTAAATGAAATAATTTTGCCTTGATTATATTTTATATATAAAGGAATAATTTTTCAGAATTATTAAAGTGTATATAAGTTGATTGTTTAGTTGTTTGAATAATCTAAATAAAAGAATAATTGTATAAGCAAAAGAATTATAAGAGTTGAATTATAATTAAAGTGATTTACAATTGTGAAATAAACTTATATATATAAGAAGTGAAACTATATGAATATATTTATGAATATGAGTTGTAATAAAAAAATGAATTTAAAGTCAAATGGAAATTTACTTTAGAATTGGAATCTAAAATTGATTTATAAGTGGGAATTTAAGTTAAGAAAAACAAATGATGTTTTTAAAATGGAAGTATAACCTAAGAAATGTTGAATGAAGTTGATATTGGTATCAAAGTAAATTAATAAAGTTAAGTGATAGATATGAACTTAAGTTATATAAATGAAATTCAACTTTTGTAATTAAATTGAATGAATGGATTAAATGTTAATCAATTGAATGTAAATAAAGTTGATATGAAATAATGAATGTAAGTGTTAATTCATTAAAATCTAATGTTATTGGAAGTTGAATAATTGAATGAAAATCAATTTAATTAAACCAATTGAAAGTGAAGGTGATCAACCAAATTGAATGAATATAAGCAAAGGAATTTGGTTGTAATTAATATACATTGGTTGTTATATGATTGTTAGTTGATTGTATATAATTCATTAAGTATTAATGAAATTGAAAGCTAAAGTAATTGAAATCAATTGGAAGTTAAGTGAATCTTAAATAGAATTGAATTTGATTTAGACGTGAACCAACTTGAATATGAATTAGTGAATATAAACTAATTGAAAATGAATGTTAGTAAGAACATCCACTGTTAATGAATCAAATGTGATTAAATTGAAAATCCTTTTCATTGAATATTAATGAGAATATGAATGAATATTTGTTGGTTATGAATGCTAGTTGAATGATAATTGGTTGATGGTTGGATATATATTGCTTTTGCTACATTTGCTATGTTGGCATATATAGTTATTATGTCGCTATATGTTGTATATCGATACTATTGTCTATATACATGTTCTCATCTATTTGTTGAGTGTTTAGTAGGTGCGGATCGCGTTTGCTTCGCATTTGGAGCTCGCTTTCGCGCTATATTAGCCGTATATGCTCGCTAATAAAATATAAGGTACATATCTCGGATTAAATATCGTACTTTTGCACTTTTTTCCCTGCGGGATGCCTCATCACTTGATGAGATGTATATTTGTGATATATATACTGTCATTTTTTTCGGATCGAGCCGCGCAAAGGAGACTATGGCGAATTTTTCCGAAAATTTAAGGCGTTAGAATATTTTTGAGAAAATTGCAAAATTTTGGAAAACTATAACTTTGATTTAGAATTGAAAGTTAAACAATAGTAGTTGTTTTTGAAAAGATAACTAAGTTGATTTGAAAACTTAGTAAAGTTATTGTAAAAAGTTTAACTATGGATTTTGGAAAGTTAATAGATTCTTTAACTTTTCTTACTTGTTAATTTCGAGGACGAAATTCTTTTAAGGGGGGAAGTATGTAACGACCCAGAATTTTTATTTATTAAAATTTGGATATTTAATTAATTTTAAATATAAATTAGTGAATTTATAAGTCGAATAAATTTTATTTCGAATAATTGGATTTAATTGAATAATTAAATCGATAATTTAATAGTTGGAAATACAGAAATAATTGAAAATTGAGTTAAATATGATTAGAAATGATTTGTAAAATTTTATTATATCATATTGGAGTTAGAATGATGTTATAGAACTTTTAAAACCGAATTAAAAGTTAATTTGTGAAAATTGAATATTTTAATATTTAATCGACTAGTGAAAATAGCCAATTTTCGAACAGTCTCAGAATTGGACGAAACTAGCTCCATTGGAACCGTAATAGATTGTTATTTTCGGATTTCAATTTTCGTAGCAATCGGAGTTATCGTTTGATCGTGGAAGCTCGAAACGCATCGAAATTGTTTTTAATATTAATTTGGCGAGTTAAAATAGCCATTTTTCAAACAGTCTTGGATTTTGACAAAACCAGTTTCATCGGATCCGTAATGTGATATTATTGTAAGGTTTCAAATTTCGTGTCAATTGAATTTACCGTTTGTCCGGTGCAAGCTAAAACGCCTAGAAAATCGTTTAATCGGTTTAATTTTAAATCGAACGTTTATTGCCATAACTCGCACAGATGACCGAATTAGCTCTCGGAACACGTTCCATTGTGTTTGGAACGCGAGGTAAACCTTAGAAACGCCAACCGGCACGCTTCGTTTGGAGTTCGGAAATTCCGGGTGAATAGTAAATTGGAAAATTTTCTATATAAACCCATTCACTCTTCATATTTGCAAAAGAAAAAAAAGGCCTAGGGTTTGTTTCTGCAGCCGCGGCCTCCCCTATTATCAATGGCCGAAATTTAATCTCCTTCCCCCTCTCTTTTCTTCAAATCCGTGAAGCAATCCAAGAAACTTCCAACATGAAACTTGTAGAGCTCGTCGAGAGCAACATTATCAACGGTTGTGATCTAAATCGATGAGGTGGATCATCAAAAAATCAAGAGAAAACGGCCATGTTTCGTGCACGCAAATCTAGGAGGTGGAAGGGCCGAGCTCCACCATATTCATGCCGAGCATAGAGGAGGTGAAGGGCTTCGACATGATGTTAGTTGATCGTCCTGGAGGTTGGTGCGGTGGTCGCAAAATGGAACCCTAGGAGGCGGCTAGGTGGGTTTCTCGTTCGTGCGTGTGTATACTGGGTTGGGGAAGATGAAGTGGGGGACGGCTAGGATTACAGGTGGTTGAGATCTACGGCCAGAATTGAATTAGGTTTAAAAATATAAAATTGTTGTAAAATTTATATAAAAATTCGTGTAAACTTGTAAAAATCATATCTTTTTCTTACGAGGTCGACAACGCGCGAAACCAGTTGCGTTGGAATCGTATGGACGAGTACTACGCTATGGAATTGGATTGGATTCGTTTGGAGTTAGTGAAAATTTCGTGTAAAATTAAACGTCCGTTTAATTTTATTCGAAATAAATCGCTAAAACCAAATTGAAATCAAGGTGAGAACTTCTCATTCAATCGAATCGGTTTCGATTTTTATTTTAAATAGTTATATTTAAAATTCTTGAATGTATGTTTGAATGATGATTGTTATCTATTGATTGTTAAAATAGACATTATGCGCCGTTAGTAAGCGGATGTTATTTATTAAAAACATATACCGCGAATATTTCATAAACAGTGAAATTGGTATTATTTATGTACTTGGAATTGATTTCCCACAGTATATAGTCGATGAGACCCTATTGCGCCGTCTATTAAGCGGATAATATTTTAAATCCCATATACCGCGATAATTTCATACTGGAACGGAATTGGTATTGTGCTAGCATCTTTGGATGCAGGAAACAGGTTGGAGGGATCCAACTGGATTCCTCAACAATATTTATTTGATTTCAGATATTTTGATATTTGATGGATTATCATATCGATATATGATGTCATTGTAGTCGTGATTGACTATTTGGTGTGTAGCATCATTGGACCAAATTTTGGAATTTTAAAGTGATTTTTAAAGTGATTTTTGAAAGTATACGTTCATAAAATATTTTTGGAATTGATCCATTATAAATAAATAAACATAAAATTTTAATGTTGTAAAGATATTTTTGAGAAATATAGTTAAAAGTTGATTTTTTGAAAATATGGGGTTAATGATTTTATAAAATGGTTTAAATCGGGATTTTTGAATTTATTGTGAAAAGTTTAAAAATAGGATTTATGAAATTTGATTATTTTATAAAACGAAATGATGAAATTATAAAGGACTTTAAAGAAGTTTTGAAATAATAATATAAATTGATTTATATAAAAGATTTATAAATTGATAATTTATAAATTAAAATATTTGAATTATAAAAACGAGTTTTTATAAGTGTTAGAATGAATTGTGAATGAATTTCGTAAATGAATGAAATTTATAGAATTATAAACGGTGAAGTTAGAAATGGAATTTTATAAGCAGTAGGTTTATAAAATTTGCAAAGATATTAAAAGGAATAGATTTTGGATAAATAAATAAATCTTATAAGTTATAAGATTTATAATTTGGAAAGTTAAAAGAACGATTTTGCAAACAAATAAATTATAAGTATTTAACTTATAATATGAACTTTTGGTGTGTAATTGAGTTATAAATTGAAATAGATTTATAAAAGGAAGTTATTATAAAATAAATAGAAATGGAATTTATAAACGTTGTTTTATAAATTCGCAACGACTTATTTTGATAAGTAAATTGTTGTAACTTATTAATGGAGTTATATTCACGTTTTATACAGTGAATAATCCTTTAAAATAAAATGAATAGAAAGGATGAAATTGGTTAACAAGGTATATTCACGTTTTTGAATAGTGAATAATACGTTAAAGAAAATGTTTTGGATGTGATGTTTTAAATAGAATTAAAACGATCTAACGATGTTTTAAAATGTGTTAAGATTCGAAACCATAGATTTCAACATTCATTGTTGAAATAGACATTTTCGAGAAATAGAAGGAAATGGTGGACTATAACACTGTTGTTATAGTAAATGATTTCCGAAAGGAAATGTTTTGTTTAGTATTGGGATTTATATATCTATTTTAATTTCGAATCCCTATACTAGTGATTTTGGGTTGTCATAACGATGTTTTACGCAACATTCGTTTTGGCCCAAATAAATATGTTTAAGAGAATGATTTCCTTAAAGAATGAAATATATACTTAATTTCGATTTAAGTATATTGAATATTTTCCAAAGGTTGAAAATAAATAGATTTGTGAATTTCTTATTAATAAATAAGTGTGGAAATGTTTTCCAATGTGAAATGAAAAGTTTTGAGAATTTATCCTTTTGAAGATAAATTGAAAATGAATAATTGAAATCGTATATTCATAAATATTTTGGAATGTAAATTCACTATGGAATTTATAATAAAAAGGGGAATTTGTTTAAAAATAAACGTTGATTTATTTTTGAAGAATGGGAATAAATTTACGGATTTGGTACGTAAATATAAAGTAAATCGTTAAGGATTTATTTAATTGGTTTAAATGAACCATGTTGAAATGAGAGTATTTTCCACGTAAGGAAAATGTTTGAAATTTGTTTTCAAAAATGGTAAAGGTGAAAAGTGATCTGAAAATTGTTTTCAAATGGTTGAAGTGTGAAAATTATGTATCTTGTAAAGATATTTTTGAGAAATAAATAATTTGGAAAATTATTTGGAATCTGGTGATGTTGTGCATATCCATTGATAGTTCAATAACCGACTATCAATATTTACCTTTGAATAGGTATTTGTTGTGACTTGCTAAATTTGAATGCCACACTTATTTTTAAATTATTGCGCTCGTTTTTCGGATTACCCATTCCGAATAGTAATACGACGTAATGGATAACATTGATGACCGGTGTTGAAGATCGGATATTTTTGAAAGCGAAAGGACAACTCGTCGAATGTCTTTGCATCGACTAGTCCCTGGTATAGAGACTCCATATGTGATGGGAAGTCCGGTCGTGATTAGTGAATATCTGGATTTGCAAGGACTTCTTTGTAAGTGCCTTCGGTTCTGTTCGAGCCCGAAACAGACTTGTATGGATAGTATGTCTAACGTTACAAATTGAGATATAAAGCAGATTTCTTTCAAATACATTTCTGTTGGTGGCGGAGAATTTATTCTTTTAGCTTAACACCCTTCTCAGAGACGTACGAGCTCAGAGGTTATGTAGTTGATGGTTATCAGCGATATATTCCCAATTTGGTAATGTGACATGCTGAGTGTTGCTGTGAAATGATCATGGTTTGATCATTTTTGATATGATCATTTGTTTGATCGTTTATCTTTTTGATCGTTTCTATGATCATTTGTTGACCCAAAGCACAGCTTTTGTATAAAGCGTGGCTTTGTGGACGAGACTTCGTCGAGCCTCACACCCCGGAATGGTCAAAACAGAAAAGATGCAGCAAGGTTATGAGGGGTAGCTCCCTTTAGGATATGTGCATTTCCTTCTGGAAAAGGGCGGTATCATGGTATGGAGCCCAGATACTTACTCATGTTGAAACACTTTATTTATGATTGTGTGATGTTGGTGACGAGCGCTCGGATAAAGGTCCCAAAGGACCGGGGGATGGCATACTCGTGTCAGTAGTTACCCAGTTAGGGTAACCCGACCTTGTGTTGGCAGAGATCCGGTTTGGTTCTCGGGGACGTCCTTCCAGAGGCATTCTCTTGTGGCAATGGGAAGTTCCTTGGCCTGACCATTAGTTGGAAATCCAAAGAAACAATACGATCTTGTACGGTTTTAGTTGTATAACCTGCTATGGAATGTGGCGGTAACCTGCTATTGAACATAGTAGCTATAGTTGGCATAAGTGCGGAATGCCTATGCTGGCTAAGATTTATATCTTTACTTTCGAAATGAATTTTTCTCTACACTATGCACTAGAAATAATATTAAATGTTTCTTTTTAATGCGTATCAAGCATCTTTGACTATCATAAGGAGAAATCTCCTCCGATTCTGCGTTTGCATTGTGTGTGTGCGCGGGAGGCCTTATGGTAGTCTCATTTTTAAAAAGCATTGCGAATTGACTTTAAAAATATTCCTCTATTTTGATTTTAAAGATAAATAAACTGTTTTGAGTTCTCACACCAGTCACATGGCTGACTCGGAGTTTATTGTTTTCCTTCCTAAATCCTGGGTGCCCACCAATTTCCACATGGACAGTCAAGAGTTAAGGTTTATCAGGATGTTCTGGAATTCAGGAGTTGCTGGAGGCAAGATGGATGGCATGGCGTATTACTAGTATATAGTATTTCTTTTCCGCTGTTTGTTGTTGTTTGTTGTTGTACACTCTGATGTAATGTATAAAATGTAATAACTGATATAGTTCTTTGTTTAAAGATTATTCATTTATCTAATATATGTTGTTCCGCTGCGATTGTGAGATTCTGATATTGTTCTGCTATTTTCTTTCTGTTCTATTTTCTATCCTTTTCTTCTTCTTTTTAAACCCTAATGGTTCGTATTTCTGTTCATCTTGAGTTAATCGATGGAGATTAGTGTCAATTCAAGGGGTACGGAAAAGCGGACTATTGCACCTAGCTTGGACATTCATGTCATGGTAATCATGTTATTTTGAAACTGTCATGTACCATTATGTCTTTGAGCTTTTGATAATTGTTTGAGCTCGAATCACTTGATTTTGTTACTACAACTGATTATGTTGAGTGCACATGTGTCAGTCCATGTTGAACTCTATTATGATGATTTGCATTCATCTTGAATTCCATTTCTTCGAGTCTGTGCTGTTTTGTTCCTCTTGAATGCTTTAATATGTTATTTTTTGTGCTATCACCATATATGTACATACATACATATGTATATGTGTATATATGTGTTCTTGCAGTCCTCTCTGTTGTATATCATCATGCTTGTTGCTCTTTGTAATTGTAGTCTGGTTTGAGTTGAGTTGCATCCCTAATGGTCTTCATGCTTAGATGTTGTGTACTGCATATATATATATATATATATATATGTATGTATGTATGTATGTATATATATGTATGTATGTGTATATATATGTATGTATGTATGTATGTATGTATGTATACATGTGTGTTCATGTATATGTGTATGTTATACTTTCACTATCTTCGACATTGCCTGACCATATGCATATTTAAATATATGTGTGTTCTGGTCATTATGTATATGATGAACTGAAAATTTTCTTCAAGTGCTAGTTGTCATACGTATTCTCTGGTTTACTGATTCCTTTGTTTCACTTGAATTTGCACTTGGTTTTGTTCTACATACTTGAATTTAAGTTGTATTTGATCTTGTAGTCTGCATTACAATATGTAACCTGCTTTGTACTTGAGATGTTGATCCACTTGGCTGAACATATGCCGTGTTCAACTGAAAGTTTTGCGTTGCTTTGTTTCTAGTTCTGGTGCACATGCCTGAATCTCTGGTTTTCACTTCATATGTATATCAGTTTGGTTGAGCCTTTTACTTTATGTCATTGCCATGAACTTAAACTGGTTTGTTTTTGACATTAAACTTGTTCACTTTAACTGGGTTGCCTTGGCATTCTAAAACTGGAGATGCTATCTGTTCTTCTTTGATCATTTCATTTTGATGATAACTGTGCACATACAAACACACACACATGCATATATATATATATATACACACACACACACACACACACACACATTCATACATATGTATGTATATTTGTGTATAATTATTATGCCTTTGGTCTGAGTTACATTAAACTCCGTGTTGAATTCTAGTTGACACTTGAGTTTGAATGGTTGAGTCGTTTTCATTTTGTACTCACTGAATTTTGGTCGAGGCTTGTTTTATGTTGGTGTTTGGATTCTAGTACTCGACAACTTTGTGGTGTTTTTGTATTGCACCTGAGTTGAACCTAGATTTGCCTCAGGTTTGACCTTATGCTCGCGTCGTGATTTTATTTTTATTGCACTTGAGTTGAACCTAGCTTTTGTTTTGGTTTGACCTCGTGCTCACCTGTCCCTGAAGTTTTATCAAGTGTATCGATATGCACGGCCTTGTGGCATGTACAGTGATACATTATGCATGTCACAAGTTGTTTATGTATGATGAATTCAAAATAAATATGATGATGAACAACCAAAATAACCGAGGCATATAATATTTTCAAAAACACATTTTATTTTACGTTGCAAAAATATTTCCTTTTCAATTTTACTACGTTCGTGTGTATTTTGCAGATAACGCAGATGCTAGATACAAATTGGAATACAATTGAAGAACAATTATGAGTGAGTGAGTGATATGTAGTGAGGTGCAAATGTATGTAACAATTGTATAATGAAAAATTGTGCTGTAATTTGAAATTGTATTGTAGTTGAAAATTGTTTATATATAGTGTGAACTCAAATTTGTACTATTAAAAATTGCAATAAAATATTTGTTCGAATAAAATATCTGTTCGAATTTAAATTTTGTTTTATTTATTATATTCAACGAATATTTGTTTAATTATATGAAAAATAAAATAGTACAATAACAAATACATTTAAATGAATATATATATATGTGTGTGTGTGTGTGTGTGTGTGTGTGTTATCATCAAAAAAATCATATACTAGCATATTCAATAGGAAGGTACCCCACAAGCCAGCCATTGCATGGAATCCAATATCCATTACGTGCCTGTACGGTTTTGATTGTGTCCAACTATGCTGAAACGTGAGATGCAAGCATTTCAGCTATTTCCTAATTTACTTTCTATAGACACTATTATAATATCAGATGATTTTGATAAAAAATGTTTTGGTTATCGTAAGGTGAAAACCTGTTGTGTTTATGTGTGTCGTGGTCTTACGAGATACCTTTGCTTTTTAAAGGATTTTAAAAATAGTAACAAACAAATCGAATTGAGTGTGTTTTCTCACGCTGATTTTCCAGACTGACTCGGGTGTTATTTTTTATAATGCTCGGGTCAGACCGAGTATTATAGATTCAGGTTAAGATGCCATGGAGCTTAAGAGACGAGCTGGATGATAGAGACGTATACCACGTACTTGATTATATTCCGTTGTGTGTGTAGACTATATAGTCAGCACTAGTAAGGACAAGTTATAATAACTGTCTATGTTGATTTATTGATTGTTGTGCTCTGACGATGGTATATATTTTAACAATTACAGTTTTCCTTTGTATAAAAATCTGTTACTACGTATATTATATTTTGTTCCGCTGCGTTTGTGAGATTTTGTGTTGTTGTTTCTATTTCTTCTTCTGTTGCTTTCTTCTTCTTTACCCCTAACAATCCACCTTTTTGTACAATTTGAGTTGACATGTGTGGTTTGTTGTCAGCTTAGACTGTACAGAAAAGTGGGTCGTTACAAAAAGTCTAAAAGTACAAAATCTAATTTGAGATATGTTTCTTATATATTATTAGCGAGCATATATAAGCAATATAGCGCGAAAGTGAGCTCCAAATGCGAAGCATACACCGTCCGCACCTACTATACACTCAACAAACTAATGAGAAACATATATAAAAATAAATCACAATATTTAACACAATTATACAACAATATATGTAAAGGAAACACATGCAAACAAAGAAACCATCAATAACTAACATCCATCCAATATAACCAAATCAATATACATTCATTTCTCATTAATAGTCATTAAATTGGTTTTCAATTTATTCACATTTGATTCATTAACATTGGATTTTACTAACATCCATTTATTCATATTCAATTAGTTTACATTCACTAATTTACATCCAAGTTAGTTCACTTTCAATTGAAATCAAATTAAACTTTATTTAGATTCACTTTACTTCAAATTTGAATTCAATTATTTAGTTTTCAATTTCATTAATTCAATTTCATGAATTTCTATTTAATCAACTAACATCCAACTAACAACCAATGCACATCCAACCAACCAAATTTATTTAATTCACACTCAAACATTCATATTACTTCATTTACATTCAATTTGGTTTAACACATTTAATTCTGATTGGTTGATATTTAATATTCATATTCTTTGCTAGTACTCAATATAGATTCAGATTATGTTTAATCACATTTCATTTCATTAGAATTCTACCTAAGTTTAATTCAATACTTTATACAACATTTCCAATGTTATTATTAATTTACAACTTATTAACTTAAGTTTTGTTCCAACATTCCCAACTCAAGTTATACTTAATCTAACAAATAATCATTCCAAACCATATTCATTTAGCTAATCTATTTTACAACCAAAGTTGAATTTCATTTCACAGCTCAAGTTTATATTCATATTCATCACTTCAACTTTTAATTCACTTGATATCCGATTCAACTTCATTCAAATCTGAACTCAAATTAAATTTCTTTGCATCCTCTTTTTATATAGTTAACTTCCTTTCCTACATTCATCTTATTTGACTTAAGTTTCAACTTATAATTCCAATTTAGATTCCATTTCATAATTAACAAATCTGAATTTTTGTTTCCAACTTATTATAACAAAATTCATAAGTTATATACTTATTCACTTTAACTTTCATGAATATATACTTATATTCACTTTCATTCTCATTATATAATTTCAAATCATGGTTACAGAATCACTTAACAACTTAGGTTTATATTCTCTTTTATTTGATTCATCAATATACTTAATTTAATTCACTAACTCCAATTTATTTAACTTTACCGAAGTTAAATTTTAATTTCATATTCCAATTTTAAAAATTTCTATGTACAAGTTAAAAAACTCTTGTTTTTAACTTGTTATTACTGAATGTATAAGTTATATAGCTTAGTTATTTAAACTTTCAAATTCATATTATATAATCACTTACCACTTAAATTTAATTTTCATTTCAATAACTTATCTAATCTAGTTCTAATTCAATTCACTTTATTTAATTTTCCTTTAGTTAAATTTCAATTTATATAATTCACTTACTAACTCAATTCAATTTAACCTTACTTAAGTTAAATTTTAATTTCACATCTTAATTTCACCTTTAAATTTTTGAAATTTCTTTTTCTTATTTATACTAATTCCAATTATAAGTTCAAAACCTATTTCTCTTTTAAATCAAACCATACTTGGATTTTAAATTCAAATTTTTTTATCACAACAAATATTAAATTTTCAGTTTACTAATGGAAGCAAATCCATTACCCAGAAATTCAAAAATGATACTGATGATGCTGCAATCATCATCCTTTTTTTCCCATCAACTACAGTGAATTCAGTGCTTTTTATTTCTTTTAAATCCTTTTTATTTATAGTTCACATTCATGTATTTATACTTACATAAATTCACTATTTTACTCCACTTATATAAGATTTGTTCCAAATTCAATTATCTTATTTAGATTAATTATAACAATAACTTTTTATTAAATATAACAAATAACAAATGATAATAATTAAATATTACCATTCATTAACAACCAACAATCAATATATAATTATATATAAAATATAATCAAGGTAAAATTATTTCATTTACCCGTTCAGAACAATATTATGTCGGTTTACCTTGTTTAAAAGTTTAGAAATCCCTATCGATACAATGGCGTCCCATATAACGACCAGAATTTATAAAACACTTAACAGATCAGTCTACACAATACAAAACATTTTTATATGACTAGCAAATACACACTCATATATAGACACACACACTAAACTAATTCTTTGATATTACTAACTATATCTATAATGAGTAGACGTCAAAGCCTAGGAGTATACTAAATCTAAGCTCTGATACTAGCTGTGATGACCCACAAATCCATACCCTCTGAACAGATAACAAACCACGCCTATCGACCCAGAGCGAACAAAATTGCAGATAATCATGAGAAAGAAAAGAGAGGGTGAGAAGAAAGAGAGAAGAAAGAAGAAGAGAAGAGAAGAAGAAGAAGAAGAAGAACAAAACAATATAGAATCTCACATCGCAGTGAAATAACATATAACATAGCTCAATAATCTTTACAAAGAGAAATTGTAATATACATAAATCAATATCAGAGTATACAATAAGCAATCATCAGCTTGGACAGTCATAATAACATGTCCTCACAAATGCTGATAATTTACAACAACAACAATGCAAAGCAGCAGAAAAATAAACATATACATGTATACAACATGAAGATCTCCAGCTCGCCCGCTGAAGTTCCAAAAGCACCAAATCTAAATCTGTAAGTATACTCGGCTTGAACTGAGCATTGAAAGTAGGGCTGTCAATGGGTCGGGTCGGGTCGGGTTTGGGTCGGGTCAAGTCGGGTTCGGGTTGATTTTAAATGGGTCGGGTCAACCCGTTTATTAAATGGGTCGAAAACGCTCAACCCGAACCCGACCCGTTTATAAACGGGTTGACCCGACCCAACCCGTGTAACCCGATTATAAATGGGTCGGGTCGGGTCGGGTCGTAAATGGGTCAGGTCAACCCGTATAAGGTGTAAACGGGTCGGGTCAACCCGTATAAGGTATAATTGGGTCGTAAATGGGTCGGAACGGGTCGTAAACGGGTCGGGTCAACCCGTATAACCCGTATAAGGTACAAACGGGTCATAAACGGGTCGGAGCGGGTCATAAACGGGTCAGCTTAACCTATATACTGTATAAACGGGTTGTTAACGGGTCAGTTTCGGGTTGGCGGGTCAATCCGAAACCCACCCGTTTATAAACGGGTCAAATTCGGGTTGACCCGAAAATGACCCGCCAATTAAATGGGTCGGGTTAACCTGCTAATTTCCGTGCGGGTTTCGGGTCGTGTAGGAAATTGACAGCCCTAATTGAAAGGGAAGAACACCCAGACCAGTCTGGTAAACCAACGCCGGAAAAACACATCTCAACTGAATTTATGAAGTTATCAAAAAAATTCCTTTATCAAAGCAAAAGGTATCTCATAAGACGTCCACACAAAAACACAAACGGGTTTTCCCTTACAATAACCAAAACCTTTCCATATCAAATCATGTTATAGTATAATAGTTTCTATTATACAAATAATAATCAACATAGCTGAAAATTGTTACCATTATTAAATTTTAGCAATACTAGGCTCTACAAACAAAATGGCAAGCACGCAGTAGATTTTGGACTTCCATACAAATGACTAGGTGAAGGGACTACCTTTCCGAGCCAAACTCGGTACAACCCTAGAGGGATGTACCTAGGGTCCAGATACTGGGCGCCTAAGCCAATACAAGACCGGCCTACCCCTTCCTGGATAGTACTGAATATGTCATCACTCCTGTCATTACCGACCTAAATCTATGACCACAAGCATACATCAACAATAATCAAATACATGATGTCATAGCGTGTAAAGATATATCTAGTAGAGGGATGGCGTCTCCTAATGGGAGTGACCTACTTAGCCTTGCTGCTTTTGTCCCTATTTCAGTCATTTTTCGGGGAGTGAGGCCAAAAGAGGTATCCATTACCTTTCACATGTCACATATCACATATCATCATCATCATCTTTGAATGCCACATTATCATTCCCGTTGAATACTAATTTCGTTCCACAAAAATACAACTATTGAGTTCATATGTCTCAAGAAGGGTGTTATGTTAAGAGAAATTGCCTTCTCCGCCGCCATGGATGTGTGTTTGTAAAAACCAATATACGTAATCTTAGAAATACAACGTCAGATACTCATCCATAAAAGTTGTTTAGGAATAGGACAAACTAAAGGTACTCTCCTACCACATCCTATATGATTAGTAGTGACAACCCTTGCAATGGATATTTTGTAACGAAGAGACTACTGCTATTATATGTATATTCAGATATTAACCCCAAATGATCAACAAGCATTCACTCACTATGAAAATCCTAAATATCAATACCATCAACCAACCGGCACAATCATCGCATATATGTTGGTCCAAAGTTGTTTTCAGATAAATCTGATCTTGGTATCTTCACACCAACAACGCAAAAGCGTTTCTCAACCTCACACAGAAACTAAGTCTCATAGACTTATCACGTCTCTAACTTTCAATTTGTTATACTTCGGCCAAGAAGGAAGCTCGATAGATTGGACTAATCACTCTACACTACAAAAATCAACATTCTCAACACTAATGATAATCAAGCCTACACAGTCAGTTACATACTAAGTATATGACTAATTAGTTTCTCATCAAGTCAAGAAACAAAAATGGCCAAATTTGATAGTCGGTTATTTAATTATCAAAACAACAAACAAAATCTAGCGCATAAGTAGTCACTGGGCCTGATTTTATTGATCGCTTATAAATCAAATCACTTTTCAATTATTCACTTTAAAAACGTGAATATAATTCCTTTACAAAAATCCATACTTAGCTTATCAAATTAAATTGATTTCGCCTTTATAAAACAATGTTACATATCTTGCTTCTATATTTATAAAACTTCTATTTTATACAACACTTATATTTTTATTAAATTCTATTTTATAAATCTATTCCTTTCCTAATCTCATTTGTTATGAAAATTCCTTTTTAAACTCTTTTAATAAAAAACCTAATCTAATTATATAAATCCATTCATAAAATATTGACTTCAAATCCAATATAAAATATTGGTTACAAATCCAATTATAAATCTATTCATCATATTTCAATTTCAAATCCATTTATATGTGTGTGTGTGTGTCTATATATATAAAACATCATTTAAAAGCTATTATGCTATTTGTAAAATATACTTTTTCAAAACTATTCAAAATATCCATTTAAAGTATTTCACGAAACTATAATTCAATAACATCGAAAATCATACCTTTATTTATTTAAATAAAATCCTTTCTCTTTTGAATCCATTCAAATTATTGAAATGTATAAAATTCCAAAATCACTTTGAAATCCATTTTAAATCAAAAACATCATTTTATTATTTTGAAATTCCAAAATATGTCCTAATGCTACAACAACACTAAACAAGGTGATTCACATGGACAATAACAATCATGGCATCCAACACAACAAAAATCACATGATACTACATATATATCAATATCTGTAAATAAATCAACAATGGTGAGGAATCCTATTGGATCCCTCCAACCTGTAACCGGTAACAAATATGCATATAAGAATATGTAGATAGTCTGCTTTGAGGCAAACGCACGTACAAATGATCATCCACTCATACACGAGATCATATAGGGTCTCATCTGCTCCAATAGGCAAGAACATATCTAACCAACTACTAATTACTATATCATATCGAAACATCCAATACATATACATACATATATATAACATCCAACGGTTATCAAAACAACATAATAAAAAATATTTCCACTTACATAAAAATATAAGCGGTTAGTAAATGTGAGTTTTACTCACTTTGGTTACAGCCGTTGCAATAGCGATTCGGTTGGATTAAAATTAAACGAGCATTTAATTTAACCCAAAATTGCTACTAACTGCAAATCTGTCCAAACCAGCTTTAAATTTAAGTGCTCGATAATATGAACCCAACGCAATTCGTTTCGTGCGAAACGAACCTCGTATGAGAAAGTTACGAGTTAAATAGCACCCGATAATTAATTATAAAATTAGATTAATATATTAAATTAACTAATTAATGTTTAAACTTATCTCCTCATTCGTTACTTCCAGGTCTATACGCACACGTCCGAACCCAATACATCACCTCTTCCTTTGATTGCCGCACCACCATCGATCACCTAGAAGACGATCTATATATTAAATTAACCAATTAATGTTTAAACTTATCTCCTCATTCGTTACTTCCAGGTTTATACACACACGTTCGAACCCAATACATCACCTCTTCCTTTGATTGTCGCACCACCATCGATCACCTAGAAGACGATCTAAACATCTCAACGCGTGCGCCTAGCTCTCCTCTACCTCCATGCTTAACGCCATCAACTCCTGCTTCACCCAACCGAAGAAAACCCTGCATGAACGCGCCATCAATGCGGGCTGATTTTGGCCTCCACGATGAACGAAGTCCGATCATAGCCGTTGGATAAAGAGATCTCTCCTTGCTCTACACTTTTCATTTAGTAATCAAAGCTTAAAAGTGGATGGATCGTCAGATATTTGGGGATGAAGAATTAAATGTTTCTGACCGTTCATGATGAATGTGGTGGCTGTGAACATGGGTTGACATTAAGGTTTTAGAGTTTGGGGTTGTTAACATCCACATATAGCATTATTTTAAAACATTATTCATCGCCAAAATTCCCAAACTCCAAACGAAGCATGCCTGTCATTCATAATGTTTTACCCCTATTCCGAACACAATGGAATATACATCGGAAGCCAATTCCATCATATTTGGAAGATAGGTTTTTGAATCAAGTTAATTTAATTAAAATTCGTTTAATTAATTTCTGTGCGTTTCGAACTCACATGATCAAACGGTAAGTCCAATCAACACGAGATTTGAAATCTTATAATAACTCACTATTACGGATCCGATGAAATTGGTTTCGTTGAAGTCCGAGAGAATGTCAAAAATGACTATTTTTACATGTTAATTAAATCAATTAATTCCCAATTTTTTCCAAATCATTTTCAGTTCAATTTTAAAACTTCACTAACTCCATTCAAATTCAAATAGCATATAAAGCAACTTTAGAAATCATTTTCATCTTTATTAAACCCCAGATTCAATTATTTACACAATCTAATTATTCAAATATCTTATATTTGAAATTAAATTAATTTAACAAACAAATTATATTTTTCAATATGTAAAATCAATTAAATATTCTAAATTTAGATGATCGAAAAACTAGTTACGTACTGGTTTACACAATTCTCTCGACTTGAGAATACCATGGATCTTCAATATGAAAGCTCCACTTTGATTATATACAAATCATGGCATGGTGTCTATCGAGTGACTATAGTTGGGTCGAGTGTAAGTATTGGAAGTGAAGCACTATTCAAGAGAGATTTCCCTTCTCAGTTATGTATGATTAATATCACGGTCAACTCAAAGTCAAAATCTCAGGCCAGAGTAGTTTGGTTAATAATAATTTTTATTATTGAACCAAGGATTTTGTGCTTGGGTTATAGAGTTGAATATGGACGATATTGGAATTTTTCCCTTACCAAATTCCATATGTCCAAAGTGGTATAGTTTTGACCAAGAGAATTAGTATAAATAAAAGTCACAACTGGTAATGCTTAACAAAGTGAAATTGGATTTTACCAAAACCAAGTAAGCGATAAAAATTTGGCCAAAATTTCACACCACCTCAACAACTCCAAATCGAAAATTCTCAATTTAATAACTACAAATTGGATTTTGTTGAACAAATGAATGAAATTTACGATGATCATACGGATTTGTTGTTTGAAACTTATATGAAACAACGTGAACAACAAAATCAAATCTCAACGTGTGATGAGTCAAGTGATAATCCACCCTTTACCCAAATCGACGATTTTCAAATAACAACTTTTGAATTTGATAATGATGATCTTAATCAAGTTGTTGAAAATAGGGTAATTAAGTTGGATTTCAATTCTTTTGAGGGTGAGAAACTCGATTTAAATTTCGATCTTCCTTTTTCTGAAAATTTGAATACGACAACTTTGAATTTTAAACTCGATTTACATGATGAAGTTGTTGATAATCCAATAAAGGAAGTCGAATTTAACGAACATGAGTTTTATGGACTTTTTGAAAATGAGTTTCTAAATTCTGTAGGGGACGATTTAAATCACCATTTCGATTTTGAAATCGATGATAAACTTGAATTTGGTGAAAATAAATTTCAAGCAATTGTTTTATCAACCCCGAAAATCATTGAAAATAAAACAACTCATACTGTTCTCAATAAAACGACATTCGTTTTTCCAAATCGACAGTCAACTTCGGAATCTTTTACGAATTGGTTATTCGAGCTTAAGCCGTGTCTCATATACTTGACGAGACAAATGAATTGGTCTTTGGAAGACCGCTTCATTTATTTTTTGATGATATACTTTCTGATCTCGTGTAAATACATTTCATTTTCATGTAAATAATAATAAACGTTCCTTTCACTTGGGTTGACAGTGGGGATACAGTCAAAATCAAGTGTGGGGGGAGACGCATCTTCTTCTGATTTTTTCAGGATTAATTTTTCATTTTTCTTCCAAAAACTCAAAAAAAAAATTCCAAAAACAAAAGAAGATTTTTTTTTAGCGTTTTTGATTTATTTTTAAAGAAACACCATAGGATAAATATATGGTTTTGGTTTATTAAATTGAAATTATTGAAAATTTATCTGTCTTAACAAAAATAAAAATGAAGTTATATTATAAATAACAATGGTTTAACTAGTATATAGGAAGATCCATACATGTTAATTATGAAATACATCCCAATTGAAAATCTTTGTTTTAAAAGTGGTGAATTTAAAGTTAAGGATATAACATTTTTTATGTCTTCTAAGTTAAATGGTGCTAAGATGATTTTGCAAAACTCTCTCTCTTAAAAAAAAAACAAAAAAAAACATCCAAAGTATTCGCTCTCATTTAAAAGTCATCACGGTTATGCATGGGTGAATTACTTGGAATCTTTGATAAAGATTTTGTGTTTTCATACTCATTTAAAAGTCCTCACGGTTATGCATGTATGTAACACATGTAAAAAAAAACTTAATAAAAACCACCTACGGTCGATAGGTGTATGCACGAAAGTGTGTGCACTCGCCATGCTCTGTACTCCCCTCACATAAGTCTGAAAGGCAGTGCATGGGTGGTATATCTGGCATCAGTTTACTTGAGCTAGGTGTGTAATTTTTCTTGCAAATAATGAGAGAGCAAGCAATTGAAATCCTAGCACTATTTTTACTTATTTGATTTGATTTGTTATTGAAAAGAAATGAAAATACCACTTTGATAAACTTTGATAATCAACTAAGGATCCATTTTATAATTACACTTTGTTATCAACCGAAACAACAAATTAAACTATTGTCTATTTGTTATGGTAACTTGATTTTTGTTGAAAATTTTGACGAGTAAATGACATAAATTTTCAAGATAATAACCAAAACCTATATTTAACTTATTTGTGTCAATTTAAAAATAAATCCTTCATTTGTAAATATTTTCAAAAATTTGCATTCATCTCTTCGTAAATAAATCTTGCATTTTGTAAATATTTTCATCATGCATTTGGATTTTGTGGGTAGTATCCGCTGAAAACCCTCACGAGACAACACTCGTCCTACTGGGGACACCCTGAGGTTTAACGGCTTGTTGCATACGCTCAATGCAATCGTGCTCCCTACGAAAACGGATTTACCTTAGTTTTAGTTTATTCGAGGACGAATAAATAGATAAGTGTGGGGGTATTTGATGTGCACGTAAATATGCATATTTTTACCACCATATTTATTCTATTTAAATTAAATAAATGATCATATTGGGTATTTTAACTTGTTTAAACCAAATTCAAATTATTTTGAAATTGTCACATATTCATCTTCATATAGGGACAAATTTGACTTTTTTGTGCATTTATTAATTTATGAAAATTTAATTGAAAATTTCTATGTACTTTGTAGGAATTAAAATTCAAACACAAGTGGCTTCATATGTATGCACAAGGGTGAATAGAACAAATGAAGATGGAAATAATTCAAAGGCATGATAATGGAGGACCCCACCTACCCACCTTTCTTCATGTACAAATTAGAAGCTAATACACATGCTTATGGCCATTAAATCTTCATGCATACTTAATGGATGATTAGTGGAAGTTAATAGTTACTTGGTGACCACACTTCCTCCAAGGGCATTTTGGATACTCCCCAAAAATATGCATTAGGGTTTCTAACTTGTATAAATACCCTTTATGTTTCATGTAGCCATCTCTTCTCTTAGTCTCTCTTAGGCCTCCTTCTCTTTAGTTTAGTTTAGATCAAAAATAAAATGAAAGCTCCTCTTTCTCTTTTCATGGCTACTTAGCCATTTTTATTTTATGTAATCTTTTTTTATTTTATGCTATTTAATACATGCTCTTTCCTTTTCATGTTCATTTACTTTCATGTTGTAGTGTAGATCTCTTTTATTTTATGCAAGTAGAATAATTTTTCCTTTCATTTTGCTTTCTTTTTTCTCTTCTTGTTTAATGTTGTTTTCTACATTTGTCCATATAATAACAAATATGAGAGCTTAATCCCTTCAATTTAGGGGTAATGAAGCTCTCAAGTATGTAGATCCAACATTTTGTTGTTTATGCTCTCTTTTTGTGCTTAATGAGAATGATTGAAGTGGTTTAATGATGTTGTTTAGTTTTGAATTTGATAGTCTATGTTGTTTATAACAAATAGGCTATGCTTAAACAAACATAACACAAATTGCCTCTTCATCTAAATATGATTATGGCAAAGAAGTGAATGTTGAAATTGAAATTTGATAGCCTATATTTCTAAACAATAGTTAATAGGCTATGCTTAAATAGATTTTTATTTCAACTTTGTTGTCATATTTCATGAGAGTTAAATGTGTATTAGTGGTTGTGTTATAGTTTGATGGTTTATATTGAGCTAATTAATAACACAAATATACCATACTTATGATAAGCACATCAACTAATTCACTAATGACAAGAAAAGAGAGATCATAACTTCATTTTGTTGATTTATATGATCTAGAGAGTGGATTTATCTCTAAATTGTTCTCTTAACTCTCATATTTTTATCATTTTCTTTTGCTAGTTTTTGTTAGTTTCTTACATTTCTAGCTATTCACTCTCGACTTCGGTATAATTTGATTGAATAGAATTTTAAAATCATCAATTCCCTGTGGATCGACCCGTATTCGCCGCGTGCTACATTCGTACACCGTGCGCTTGCGGTATAAATTTTATTTCTAAATTCGATCGACGGTTTTCTAATCCGATAGAATTTCCGTCGTCGAACAAGTTTTTGGCGCCGTTGCCGGGGATTTGTTTTGATTTTAATTTTCTATTCCTCGAATTATTTTGTTTGATTTTGTGTGTTGTATATATATAAAAAAAAATTGTGTTTCTGTGTGATTTTTGTTTGCCTTGTGCTTGTGTGTGCATGTTCTAGTTTCAATTTTGCATTGCATATTCTACCAAAAAAAAACATAAAATTTCATTCAAAAAGAAAAAAAAATCTTTTATCCAATTCCTTTTTTTTTTACATTGCTTTGACAATTTTCAAATTAAAAAAAAAAAAACACTGTTGCATTGCATTTCCATTGCATTTACACTGTTCCTCCCTGTTACATATCAAACATCATTCCTGGTCACTGTTTCCTTCAAACTGCTAACATCATTTCTTAAAACCCACTACCATTTCTACCAATATCTCACTCATATCATCTCTGTACAAACTTGCTATCCTTTCCCCGACCATAACTTGCTATCAACGGCACACCTGCCAGGCCATACATCACCATTTCTGTAACAAACATGTCACTGTGAAATTTAACATCCAAACCATCAAAATCCTGCAACATACTTACATATTCAACCTTCTCTCGGCCATAACACATTTCCATTTCCATTCAACGCTATTGCTTTCAACCACACCATTACAAACGTCATACTCCTGCAACACAACTTCATCTCCATAAACTTCTGACCACCAAGCAGCTCATCTCCACTGACATCTCCCTGTTACACCCCCACCCTGTACAACATCCAATTGCCTTCATATCACTGTCATTCACTTCATATCATCACTTCCACACAACAGAACTGCTACTCCTTGCAACCATCAACCTATCAGTGCATCTCCCCAACATACTTCATTTCCAGTCCACCAGCAACAACTGATCGATCAACTTCCATTTACAAAGCCTACAACACTTCCCCTGCCCGCGACAGTCCTACCCACTACCAATAGTCCTACCCACCTCTGCCTATACACAAAACTGCCACTACTTCAATAACATACACACCTTTAACTTCCTCTACAAAACTGCACCAAAACTTCTTCTACATACCACCCTCAATATCACCAAAACTGTGCGACCATACACTTAAAACAATATCTTTTCAACCAACCACCAACTTGCAGTTGAACTTCCGACCATCTTCAACAAAGACACTGTTTGCCATTTTCATTCACATCACAACATTCATATTCAAATCCATACTCAATTCTCTACTTTCTACCACACATTCATCACTTCTCTGATATTCACCACAACCAATCGTCTCTGCTACACTTCCCTGTTACTTCGACTCACATACAAACTCCTCCCCTTCTGCATACACAACAACATTCACAAACTTCCCTCAAATAATCCTTGCCTGCATACATATCCCCGACTACAGCAGCTACACCATACTACCATCATCCTCCTTCCTCATCCCGTACATCGAACTCCACCGACCATCACCATTGCCTACAACAAACAAAACCCACTGCAGAGACCACCTCCAACCTGACTACCAATACCACATCTCTGATACAACTGCAAACAATTCACAACATTACACTATACTTCAGCCACCAAAACATCTAACTACAACATTACCTTACCACTGAACCACTGTCACCTCTGCAGTTTCATCACTATAACACTCCCCCAACAACCAGTAAACACATCTCCACCTTCAAGTTCAACCGTCATCCACCAGTTATCACTGCACGAACATAATTCCAGCAGTAATCATCTTCCACTATACAAACCACCCCTTACTTCAACAGTCAGTCTTCCCCAAATCACCACTCAAAAGCCTCGCCTCCATTACCAGTTCACGACCGCTCCTCCTCGAGCCATCACCTGACTGCGAACTCCGTTTCTCCAACATTCAAACCGCAATCGCGAGCAAACGGCAGCGACCAAAAACACGACCTCGAATTCAAACCGCCTCCTCAACAATAGCCATCGCAACCCATCTCGAACCCAGCTTTAATCGCGAGCAGTTGTGCACGTTTTACAACCTTCGAACATAAGCAATTTTGAATTTGTTTTGTGAATTGGATTTTTATTTTTTGTGATTTGAGAGTGATTTTTGTTTCGAACTGTGAATGTGAATCGCGGTAGTCTTTTATTTGGGCCGGGTATAGTTTGTGGGTTGTGTGTGTTTAATATTTTTTTTTAAGTTGTGTTAAACTCTTCTCTTACTTTGTTTTCAGTTTGTAATTTTTTTTAAGTTTCCAAATTTTTTTTTTAAGTTTCCTTTCAAAAAAAAACCAAAAAAAATATATATTGTATATATATCTTAGTTTTTAATTTTCAGGTTGCCAAAGCAGGAAATAAAGGAAGAATAGCTTGCTGAAAATTGCTTCCTTAGCTAGCCAAAATAAATTGCTCTGCTTGCTAAAAAATTCTGCTTTCATTTCTAGTTTGATTTGAATTGAATTGTTGGTTGCTTGCATTTGCATTTTAAAAAATAAAAAAATTCATTCGTAGTTGCATTGTTAATACACGTTTAGTTTCTATTCTGCATTTCATCTTAGATTTTGATTAATAATAACGGTTAGACATCGATACCACTTGATTGTTTTGACAATTTGTCTTTTTTTTAAACAATTTTATTTCTTGGTGTCTAGGCTACGGCAGAGTAATAACCATTTATAAATATTACGGTGATTCGTAAATATTATAGGGGTTGTTCCTCTGAAGGTACTTAAACCTTCGGCTGCATTGCTACGGTGATTCGTGGTGCACCGATAAATCCTGCCCGTTACCTGGCTGAGAACTATCTTGTTTATCTAAGACAATTTGTGAGTATACAATTTTGGATTAACTTAGAATAAATCATTTGTAATTAGACCCTTGCATTCATTTAGTTGCATTAGTTCATGCATATTTTAAAAAAAAATTCAAAAACCAAAACTAAAAAAAATTATAAATAGTTCTCAACTTAGTTTTTTTTCCTTTTCCTTTGAAAATTTTCAAATCAAAATTCCAAAAATCCAAAAAAAAATTAAAATCAAAAATCCAAAAAAAAAAATAAAAAAAAAACTTTTCAAAAACAAAGAAAAAATTTGAAAAACCAAAAAACAATTTTCCTTTTGAAAAATAAATTCCATTTGTAAATATTTTTCTTTTACCAAAAAAAACACAAAAACATTCTTGAAAATGTCCGAGTTTCCCCACTTATGTGAAGTTTACAATAGTTGCGAAAATCAATATAATCCATATGATTTCACTCCAAATTCGTGTGGATATTTTAACGACAACTATTCTTTAAACGATTTGAATTTTGAACCATAAAATTTTCAAAACGATGACCAAGCTTCAAATCTTCAAAATAGTATTTCATCTTTACTTGAAATCGCTTCACAACAAAATCAAGAGATATATGAGTGGTGCAATTCATATTTGTGTGATAACTCAAGTCAAAATTTTCAAAATAATCAAAATTTGAATTCACTTCAAATTTCAAATGACTTCGAGTATAACCCATGCCACTTCAATTTCGAACTCGAAAATGAATTTCAAACTCAAAATGAAAATGAAAACAACTTTTCAAACGAATTGGGCAATGGAAATAATCTTAACCATGTTACGAGTGAAAATTTTTGTTCTCAACAACTCCAAATCGAAAATTCTCAATTTAATAACTACAAATTGGATTTTGTTGAACAAATGAATGAAATTTACGATGATCATACGGATTTGTTGTTTGAAACTTATATGAAACAACGTGAACAACAAAATCAAATCTCAACGTGTGATGAGTCAAGTGATAATCCACCCTTTACCCAAATCGACGATTTTCAAATAACAACTTTTGAATTTGATAATGATGATCTTAATCAAGTTGTTGAAAATAGGGTAATTAAGTTGGATTTCAATTCTTTTGAGGGTGAGAAACTCGATTTAAACTTCGATCTTCCTTTTTCTGAAAATTTGAATACGACAACTTTGAATTTTAAACTCGATTTACATGATGAAGTTGTTGATAATCCAATAAAGGAAGTCGAATTTAACGAACATGAGTTTTATGGACTTTTTGAAAATGAGTTTCTAAATTCTGTAGGGGACGATTTAAATCACCATTTCGATTTTGAAATCGATGATAAACTTGAATTTGGTGAAAATAAATTTCAAGCAATTGTTTTATCAACCCCGAAAATCATTGAAAATAAAACAACTCATACCGTTCTCAATAAATCGACATTCGTTTTTCCAAATCGACAGTCAACTTCGAAATCTTTTACGAATTGGTTATTCGAGCTTAAGCCGTGTCTCATATACTTGACGAGACAAATGAATTGGTCTTTGGAAGACCGCTTCATTTATTTTTTGATGATATACTTTCTGATCTCGTGTAAATACATTTCATTTTCATGTAAATAATAATAAACGTTCCTTTCACTTGGGTTGACAGTGGGGATACAGTCAAAATCAAGTGTGGGGGGAGACGCATCTTCTTCTGATTTTTTCAGGATTAATTTTTCATTTTTCTTCCAAAAACTCAAAAAAAAAATTCCAAAAACAAAAGAAGATTTTTTTTAGCGTTTTTGATTTATTTTTAAAGAAACACCATAGGATAAATATATGGTTTTGGTTTATTAAATTGAAATTATTGAAAATTTATCTGTCTTAACAAAAATAAAAATGAAGTTATATTATAAATAACAATGGTTTAACTAGTATATAGGAAGATCCATACATGTTAATTATGAAATACATCCCAATTGAAAATCTTTGTTTTAAAAGTGGTGAATTTAAAGTTAAGGATATAACATCTTTTATGTCTTCTAAGTTAAATGGTGCTAAGATGATTTTGCAAAACTCTCTCTCTTAAAAAAAAAACAAAAAAAAACATCCAAAGTATTCGCTCTCATTTAAAAGTCCTCACGGTTATGCATGGGTGAATTACTTGGAATCTTTGATAAAGATTTTGTGTTTTCATACTCATTTAAAAGTCCTCACGGTTATGCATGTATGTAACACATGTAAAAAAAAACTTAATAAAAACCACCTACGGTCGATAGGTGTATGCACGAAAGTGTGTGCACTCGCCATGCTCTGTACTCCCCTCACATAAGTCCGAAAGGCAGTGCATGGGTGGTATATCTGGCCTCAGTTTACTTGAGCTAGGTGTGTAATTTTTCTTGCAAATAATGAGAGAGCAAGCAATTGAAATCCTAGCACTATTTTTACTTATTTGATTTGATTTGTTATTGAAAAGAAATGAAAATACCACTTTGATAAACTTTGATAATCAACTAAGGATCCATTTTATAATTACACTTTGTTATCAACCGAAACAACAAATTAAACTATTGTCTATTTGTTATGGTAACTTGATTTTTGTTGAAAATTTTGACGAGTAAATGACATAAATTTTCAAGATAATAACCAAAACCTATATTTAACTTATTTGTGTCAATTTAAAAATAAATCCTTCATTTGTAAATATTTTCAAAAATTTGCATTCATCTCTTCGTAAATAAATCTTGCATTTTGTAAATATTTTCATCATGCATTTGGATTTTGTGGGTAGTATCCGCTGAAAACCCTCACGAGACAACACTCGTCCTACTGGAGACACCCAGAGGTTTAACGGCTTGTTGCACACGCTCAATGCAATCGTGCTCCCTACGAAAACGGATTTACCTTAGTTTTAGTTTATTCGAGGACGAATAAATAGATAAGTGTGGGGGTATTTGATGTGCACGTAAATATGCATATTTTTACCACCATATTTATTCTATTTAAATTAAATAAATGATCATATTGGGTATTTTAACTTGTTTAAACCAAATTCAAATTATTTTGAAATTGTCACATATTCATCTTCATATAGGGACAAATTTGACTTTTTTGTGCATTTATTAATTTATGAAAATTTAATTGAAAATTTCTATGTACTTTGTAGGAATTAAAATTCAAACACAAGTGGCTTCATATGTATGCACAAGGGTGAATAGAACAAATGAAGATGGAAATAATTCAAAGGCATGATAATGGAGGACCCCACCTACCCACCTTTCTTCATGTACAAATTAGAAGCTAATAAACATGCTTATGTCCATTAAATCTTCATGCATACTTAATGGATGATTAGTGGAAGTTAATAGTTACTTGGTGATCACACTTCCTCCAAGGGCATTTTGGATACTCCCCAAAAATATGCATTAGGGTTTCTAACTTGTATAAATACCCTTTATGTTTCATGTAGCCATCTCTTCTCTTAGTCTCTCTTAGGCCTCCTTCTCTTTAGTTTAGTTTAGATCAAAAATAAAATGAAAGCTCCTCTTTCTCTTTTCATGGCTACTTAGCCATTTTTATTTTATGTAATCTTTTTTTATTTTATGCTATTTAATACATGCTCTTTCCTTTTCATGTTCATTTACTTTCATGTTGTAGTGTAGATCTCTTTTATTTTATGCAAGTAGAATAATTTTTCCTTTCATTTTGCTTTCTTTTTTCTCTTCTTGTTTAATGTTGTTTTCTACATTTGTCCATATAATAACAAATATGAGAGCTTAATCCCTTCAATTTAGGGGTAATGAAGCTCTCAAGTATGTAGATCCAATATTTTGTTGTTTATGCTCTCTTTTTGTGCTTAATGAGAATGATTGAAGTGGTTTAATGATGTTGTTTAGTTTTGAATTTGATAGTCTATGTTGTTTATAACAAATAGGCTATGCTTAAACAAACATAACACAAATTGCCTCTTCATCTAAATATGATTATGGCAAAGAAGTGAATGTTGAAATTGAAATTTGATAGCCTATATTTCTAAACAATAGTTAATAGGCTATGCTTAAATAGATTTTTATTTCAACTTTGTTGTCATATTTCATGAGAGTTAAATGTGTATTAGTGGTTGTGTTATAGTTTGATGGTTTATATTGAGCTAATTAATAACACAAATATACCATACTTATGATAAGCACATCAACTAATTCACTAATGACAAGAAAAGAGAGATCATAACTTCATTTTGTTGATTTATATGATCTAGAGAGTGGATTTATCTCTAAATTGTTCTCTTAACTCTCATATTTTTATCATTTTCTTTTGCTAGTTTTTGTTACTTTCTTACATTTCTAGCTATTCACTCTCGACTTCGGTATAATTTGATTGAATAGAATTTTAAAATCATCAATTCCCTGTGGATCGACCCGTATTCGCCGCGTGCTACATTCGTACACCGTGCGCTTGCGGTATAAATTTTATTTCTAAATTCGATCGACGGTTTTCTAATCCGATAGAATTTCCGTCGTCGAACAGTTAGATATATTTGATTTTGGATGGCTTAGTTCAAAGGAGAACTTATACGAGATGAGATCCACTATTTTTCCTCTAGTATCCACTATTTAAACATCCCTAACCCTAATTCCAAATGATCTTTGGCTATATTCATTCCTTCCATTCTTGGTCATAAATAGTCCATAAGTGCTCCATTATATCAAGCTCAAATCAACTCAAAGTTGATCACTTTCCGATAATGAAAGGTCAACGATTCAAGGACTAGCAATTTGCTGAATCGAAAAGGTTTCAAAGGAGATAGAGTTCATCTTATCATACTATGCTTCAAGGCTTTACTTCTTCGGTATGATTTTAATTGACTTATAGTTTATAATTTCTAAATAATATTTTATTTTGTATATATATTTATTATTTTACTGTTAGTTAGGTGACGATTCTGATATGTATTAATGTTGTCACAAGTTAGTATGGTAATGTATATGCATATACTATAAATTAGAAAAATTAATCTATTTATACAAATCAGATCTGTACAGCTGCCTATTATATATATATTAGTTATTACATATATATGTGTGTGTGTTATTTAACTATGCATATATGGTTTATATTTAGTTTCAATATCATACCATGGTTAAAATTGATCATATAATTTTATACATATTACTTTACAGCAACAGTAATTTTCGAAAGCAAGAAACTAATATTTTTAATTATTTACTAATATTAAATATTATTTATATTTACATATTACATAAATAAATTGTATAAAATCAAATAAGTTATGAAAATTATTTTATCATAAGATAAGCTCTCGGCCATAAAATGAAATGTAAAAAATTCATTTCTGCTACTTTAAAAATTATTATTTTAATTCGCTAAAAAAAGTAAATTAAAAAAATCTAACCAAAAAAATTTAAACTTTAAAATATCTTTTGTGAGTTACAAGAAATTAGAATTTAAACAAGGTTTCGAAAACAATTTATTATTATTATTTTATGTAACTTCGAATTAATATTCAATTAAACTATATTTTAAAGTAATAAAAAATAATTATAATTTTATTTTGTGCACACATCTAAAATTTAGAAATTAAAAAAATTGTTAAATAATATATATATATATATATATATATATATATTACAAATATACTTGTAAATATGTATTACTGTTATAATAAAAATAAAATATTATTTTGTTATATAAATATATTAGTACATATATTTTTCAAGGTCTTTAATTAAAAATTATTATTTATTTTAATATATTTAAAGAACTTATTTACATTTAAATAGATATATTATGGAATTACGCACACACATATATTTTATTTACCAGATTTTATACACATATACACATACATACATACATACATACATACATACATAGATAATAACATGTTAGTGCGATGTAAATCCCAATATTTATATACGAGCATGTTATACTTTGCACGGATTGACATGTTACACATGCACACACACACATATATATATATATATATATATATATATGAGTTTGTACGATACATACATATATGTATATTGATATATAAATTAAATAAAACTATGTAATTTGTAAATTTAAATAAAATAAAAGAATTTATTTAAATAATATATAGAAATGTTATAGATGAGTTAGACTTCATATGCCCAATATAGATCCAATCAGGGATTTTTTTTTGAAATTTGCCCATAACTTCCGTTGTGGGCTTGCCCAGTTTTAAAAACAATCGGTGTTGTTACTCCAAGTGAAGCTAAATTCCGGCATCCATATTCTTATCATATAGAAATAAGTCAGGCATAGCTCCTTATTTCAGTGTATCGCCCTGGAGAGAGAATCTTCAGCCCTCTAGGGTTTAGGTTCGAGCCGGGATTGCCTGTCAGCTTTTTATTGCAACGTGTCACCCCAGAGAACCTTCAAGTCCCTCAGTACATAGGTTCGATCCATGGCCACCTATTATCCGCTGGTTGCAATGTATCACCCTGCAGAACCTTTAAGCCCCCCATTACTTAGCTTCGAGCCAGGACCGCCTATTAGCTCCTTATTTCAGCGTGTTACTTTGGAGAACCTTCAAGCCCCACTGTGCTTAGGTTCGAGCCGGGACTACTTGTTAGCTTTTTATTGCAACGTGTCACCCTGGAGAAGCTTCAAGCCACTTAACGCTTAGGTACGTGCCGAGACCGCCCTACAGTAGAGGGACGCACGTATAAGTTCACTTTTTAAAATTTCTAGTTACTAAATTCTTACGAACAATGGCGCATGCCATTTGTCTCACCATTATATCATACCTTTATGCACGAGTGTTCGAGCTAGCCACCTTAGTTCGAGTTAGGAGCTACGATCATCTAAAAACAGGCGACGTGTCACTTAGGAGAACCCTCGAACCACCATATGCTCTATCTCTAGCTCAAGCCAGGCCAGTCCACCACTCTACATATGACTTCTTATCACCCAGGAGAACCTACGGCCAACATGCGCTCACACTCAACACTAATTCCACCTAGGACTTAGTATCTTTCCAGAACTTGCTCTTATAGATGCCCGGGTTCATCCCATTAAATGATACTATTACTACATGACATGCCTTAAACAGGAAACTTTTTCTAAAAGTAATGTAGGAACTCCTCCTGACCATGTGTCACCCAGGTGGATCTCGAGCTACTCAACGCTTTGGTTCGTGCCAAGACCACCCATCAACAAAGTAGCATAGCGAAGCTCAGCGATCGTTTTCCAACCTTGGCACTTGATTTATGACTGGGTTGCTCGATTAATGCTCGCTTCTGAGTCCATTGACTGGCCCGCCCTATCAGTCAAACATATTGGTCTACCCAGTGCAAAGAACTTTACTAGCTATCAAAGATACTCTACCCCACCAGCCACAAGCAAACATTCTGATAGAGTTAGGGGTAGGCCCTAGGGGAAACTATGTAATCATTGCATATATCTAACTCTATAGCCAATCTTGTTCGATATAAATGTGTTTTATTTCTATTATAACCTTAATATAACGTGTTATGTTAATTAATTAATTTAATTAAAAGTATATTTAATAGAAAATCCATTAATGGATTGTTTTGTGATAGTAATTAAAAATGAGTAATTTATCACAATGAAACTAAGCATATCGTTTTAAATATTCCAAGTTAAGATATATTGAAACTGGATATCGATGCATCTATTAAGCCTAGAGTATGTAACGCTCTCCAAAAGTTGGACGGTGTATTATGCATGACTTTTGAAGGGACTAAGGGGGTAACAAACTGATAGTCATAAGATAATTATGGAATGACTCACTCGATAGTTTTATCTTGGTTAATATTACAAAGGTCAAACAGAAAATATCGATGTGACAAAATTACATAGTTCTCTTGACTTGAGAATACTGTTGAATTTCAATGTGAGATCTCCGCTTGATTATAGTTAAATCATGGTATGCATCTATCGAACGATTATAGTTAGGTCGACTGGAAACATTGAAAGTGAAACACCATTGAAGAGAGAATTCATCTCCTCGGTTATATGAAGTTAGTATCACGGTCAATTAAAGTCAAAATCTTTGGCCAGAGCAGTACGATTAATAATTATTATTATTAAACCAAAGACTTTGTATTTAGACTGTTGAGTTGAACATGGATGATATTGGAATTTTGACCATTACCAAATTTCACAACTCCAAAGTGATATTGTTTCGACGAATAGAATTAGTGTAAATAATTAGCACTGTTGGGTCACACTTAATAAAGTAAAATTAAATTTTACCACAATCAAGTAAGTGATATATTTGGCCATAATGTCACACCACCAGCTATGTAATGTGTGAACATTAATATTCAAATTGTTTGATATTAGTACTGACCAAATTTACACGTAAGAGTGACATAACTAAAACAATGAATATTCCTTTTACCAACTGATTTAATTAGTTTGTAATGGTTATAAATTAATTAATATTTACGAAATATTAATTATAAAAAATTTATTTGATGCGATGAATAATGTTAAACAATGTATTTATAATAGTTATAAATATATTGATCGATATGCGATATTGGTATGCGTTTAAATTTGGATTTAAATGCAGCAGACCGTTGAATATGCGAATATATGGTTTTTGTTTGATGATAATAAACATATGTGTATATATATATATATATTCATTTAAATGTATTTGTTAATGTACTAGTTTATTCTAATAGATTAAATAAATATTTGCTGAATAAAAGAAATAACACAAAATTTAAATTCAAACAGGTATTTTATTCAAATCAATATTTATTACAATTTTGAATAGTAGTAATTCATGCTCTCACTATACATTTACAATTTCACAATACAAATTTGATTACATCATAATTTTTATTTACAAATGCATCTCACTACAATTCACTAATTCACTCGTATTTATCTTCTACTCCATTCTAGATTGAATCCAGCATCTGAGCAATCTGCAAAAATTCACCCTGGCGCAGTAAAATTGAAAAGAAGTATAAAATAAAAATGTATTTTGAAAATATTATTTGTCTCAGTCGTTTGGGTTGTTCGTCATCATTTAATTTTGAATTCATCAAACACGAACAACTTGTGACATGCGCAGTGTATCACTATACATGCCACAAGGCCGTGCACACCGATATATACACTTGATAAAATTACAGGGATAGGTGAGCACAGGTCAAACCCAAATGAAAAGCCGGGTTCAACTCAAGTGCAATACAAATAAAGTCATGACACAAGCACAAGGTCAAACCCGAGCAATAAGCTGGATTCAACACAGGTGCAAATTCAAATGAAATAGTCAAGACACAAAAATCAAGCCTCGACCAAAGTTCAAGTCAATCACCAGAAAATAGAGACTGCAACATTCTGACCAAACAACGAAGTTCAATATCCAGTAATGCTACATGAAGAACATACATAGCAACCAAACTGAAATATAGAGCATAAGCAAGGCTCAATGAGGTCAAAACAAAGGCAAGAATGGTTCAAATGGCCAATCTTTCAAATACAGTTGTGAATAAGACCAAGCGGTGCACATGTATCAAAACCAAGTACAAATTTAAGTGAAAACAGAATGGTACAAGTGCAAGCTCAACTGAATCAATATGTGTAGACTACACAGTGAAGACATGTATACAGGGAACTCAAGTCTGGACCAAATGCCATCAAATGAACACGACCAAACCCGACACAATGCAACTGAAATTGTCTTGAAGCAAATGAGTGAGCATATAAATACACGTACGAAATGCATAGGACATACCAGACAACACAATGCAAATGGACTCATGCGGAACAAGCGAAGACAACAAGTTTACACGACAGTAAAGTATGAATGCCACAACATCAGAGGCGACTTCAAGACAACACAAGACAAATGCAGACAAAAGGGTTTAGTTCAATATGGTTGCAGTGAAGACTACAAGTACAAATTCATTAAAAAAATGAACTTAACATCGAAATGAAACTCAAGGAAAATACAACATGAATGTACAGATTCAGATGAAACTGGACTTCAACAAGGCCACATGCAACCCTACGACTTCAAGCATGCGAATACAGGAAAACCAAACAATGTACACAGTGGCTAGAACTATATCTACACCAAACTTTGAGGCATGTACATGATGGCAGCAAAAACAGGTACAACATAATGCAATTGTAACAGTGCCGAAGTCAGGTAATGGAAAAATTCAAATCAAAGCCAAAAATGCAGTTGAGCAAGTGCACTAGAGACATACAGCACAACTCAAAGGCATGAAGCAATACAAAGCAGTTCAGTAATCAAGTGAACACAATCACAGTCAATGGTGTGCATAGAGTTCACCGATATAACTACATATCATAGAAGAGCAGAAGCCGATGCCAAACAGAGAAAAGAACATACATGCCAAAGTCCAGGAATCATTTCAAATAAACAAAGTCTAGACAATATCACTGAGAAATGACCTAAGTCAGATAATATGAGTAACACAGTCAATGGACTGAAGTCAAAGAATTCATTACCGTGGTGGCCAAGGAAGCCGAAATCAAGGCCATGACCAGCAAGTAAACAAAATATACAAAATTGAAGAAGTCATAAATCATCTCAAGCAATCAAACAAAATCGAATGGCCAGAGCATAGCATTGATAAATTCAAATGATTATATATGAACGAATTTATAGGACATCGAATCCTATATAAACCGTAACATCATCGGCCGTAAAAATCCATTAGAGTTCAAGCAACAAAGACTAATCATTCAACTCGAATCAAAGTCGAGCATAGACAAATTGAAAAGTAAAAGCATATACCAGTTTTAACAATCATACTCAACTAAATTGAAGAAGTCACGACCAATCTAATTGATCGAAGAGAACAAATTGAAGCATCGACAACCAATAGAAGTGGCTATTCAATTTTCCCACAAAGCCCTAATTTGGAACGAAGAAGAATAAACACGAGGCCGCCATTCTTTTTGGAGCAAACCAGGCCGAAGCTATAATACAAAAGAAATGGGATTTAATTTTATCACTTGTTTATTTGTCGGCCGGCCTTGTTATTAAGGGCTTTGGTTAATTTGGGTTTTGAGTTTTAAATTGTTTTACTTTGTATTTTAATTTTTAAACTTATGTAATTTCTAGTCGTGTGACTAGGGGACAAACTATGATGGTGTAGTTAGAGAATTTGTAACTCGGTGGCTAAGTTGTGGCAGGGTAGTTAAGGCTAGTCGATAGAGGGTGTCGTGAGTTTACATGTGTAAGCGTCTGACTGCTTATTTTCAAGCAGAAACCTTGGGGGCAGCACGTAGGCAAGGTTTTGTCGAAGCTGGGTAAATCTATGTGTTCTTTTTCTTCATTTATTATTCTGCTATAATCTGTGCTGTTATTATTCTGTGAACTGTGTTGAAATTATTTTATATAAACTTCCATAATAAAAAATTTATAATTGATTGTATCACCCTATTCACCCCTCTCTAGGGTGAAATCGATCCTACAAGTGGTATCAAAGCGAGGTTTGAAAGTCATTTTAGTTTTAAAATTTTGATTTTTCAAAAACCAATTTTTGTTTTAAAAAAAGGAAGAAAAATTTGAATTTTTAAAAAGGCTTCTTTTAATACTACTTTTATTGAGGGTCGTTCTAATATTATTCCTCCTGTTTTTAATAGAACGGATTTTTTGAATTGGAAATTGAAAATGGAATTATACTTAAAATCTGTTAATGTTAAATGTTGGGATATTATTGAAAATGGGTGTGATATAACAAACGAGAAAATTATCTCGATTAATGCTTTTGCTATGCATATATTATATTCTCATATTAATCATGATAATTTTAACTTTATCTCTCATTGTGAAAGTGCACCGGAAATCTAGGATACTTTTGATGCAGTATATAGTGCAAAAGTCAACAGAAATGAGAAATCCTCCACAACCGACTCAGTTAAAGAAATGTGCTTAACAGGATGGGTAAAAGGAGTTGTGATGAGGATGATGATGATGGAGTAGCTGAGCCGGCGTTACTAATGAAGAGATTCAAAAAGTGGAACCACAAATATAGAAATCCAGCTCTGAATCAAAAATTGAAAAGCAGGATATTCAAAGCACTAGACAACCCAGAAGAACGGAAGATCATCTATCACAAGTGCAACAAACTCGGTCACATCAAGCCAAATTGTCCCCGAATTCAACTCGACAAAGAAAAGAAATCAAAAATAAGAAGTTTTGCAGCCATGTGGAATAAAAGCGATGTTGTGAGAGTGAGAAAGCTGATCCATGCTTTCGAAGTGATATAGCTGATAGCGATGATGACGAGGCAAGCGAGGTATCAAAACTTACTCACTCAGAATTACTCATTTATTTCCACAAAGTAAATAGTTTTTTCGAACGACTTAGAGAAAAATACGCTAAACTTGAATCACAAAGAAATACTTTGATGGATTTAAATAAACAACTTGATAAATTGGTTAAAAACTATCAAAGCAAGATCCCTAAATGTGATAATTGTCCATCATTTGACGAGGAGATTTTAAAAAGTTAGAAATTAAAACAACATCATTTGAAAATGAGATTCTGATTTTGAAAGAAAGTGAAAATACTAGAAGAGTAAATTCTATTAAAAAGTGCACTCAATTATTAAATGAAAATGAATCACTTAAAACGCAAGTCCAACAATTGCCTACAACTTTGGGAAAATTTTCGAATGGAGAAAGATCGTTAAATATGTAATTAGGGAAAAAAACTAATATTGTTAGACAAGGACTTGGGTACAATTAGTCTGAACGGGCTAGAAATGTAAGTAATCAAGTCAATTCCATGTGCACAATTTGTATAAAATTTGGACACAATCAAAATATTTGTTGGTATAGATCCAAACATGTAAAAACAATTCCAATTTGGGTTCCAAAAGGCATGAATATAAAATCCCTCAAAGTAAAAAAAAATTAGGTGCCAAAAGGAACATATATAAATAGTTTTAGGTCTCCACAAGCATATTTTTCAAACTCATCTGCCACTAACAACCATGGACGTATAAAAACAAATAAGTCACAAAAATCTTTATCGCATAGGTGTGGTGGCAGGCTAAGGAACAACAACAGTGTTATCTGGATTCTGGCTGTTCCAGACACACAACGGGCGACAATTCAAGTCCTTTAGCCTAATACAAAGGTGACAGAATCACAATGAGCTACAACGAAAAATCATCCTAAAGGTGAAACAGGTAACGGTATATGTATCTTGAACGATATATGTGAATATCTACACCATAATCTGATTTAATTCAGCCAGTTATTGATAAAGAAATAAATGCTGATTTTGATTCTGGCTTATTCAAAATGTTGACCAAACACCTTTTCATCCTTGGACTAATTCATTTAATTTTTTTGGGACTAATAATGATGTTTTATTGATTGATGATTACTCATGCTACAATTGGATATATCTTTTTATTTTATCCGACTCTATATTCACGGTTTTAGTTTATTGGCACGGTTTTGGTTAAAATCCAAAAGAATTTCATTGTAAAAAGATTTTACGGTAATTGTTGTAACTTCACGGTCTGGTCTGTGACTTTCATCTAATGATAATTTTGAGTGAAAGAAAAATTCAGATGCAAATTACACTGGTAATCTAGTTGATAGAAAAATTTCTAAGTGGAACGTGATTTATATTGAGACATTCAGCAATTGCATCGTTTTTTCAAAGAAAATATCTGCATATTTTCATATCATATAATTTTTCAAATAGCAGACATTTTTCTTAAAAAAACCCTTCTAGAAAATCGTTTTTGACCTTATTTTCAGATTAGTCACTTTAAAAAAATTTGATTTTATAATTTTTGGATTTGATCTTAAATGATTACATTGACTAATCTGACTCCCTACTAATTATCGAAAAGATAAATAGTGATTGAAAAAGTGATGAGTGTTGATATTAACCATATATTATAACTTGAGCTGGTGTATTTAGCAAATTTCTTTAGAAATTTAAACAAGAGTTATAAACACTTTTTGTTGGTAAAAATTTCATAATCATTTCTATTTCTATCATAGTTCTATCGACCATCACTCATCATAATCCAATATAGTATGTCAATATGTGGTGCTTTAAACAGGAATCATTCGTTTTTCATTTTTTTTAAAAGATCCAAAGTATTCATTCATTTAAAAGTCCTCACGGTTATGCATGAGTGAATTACTTGGAATTTCTGATTATGTTCTTCCGTGCTCATTTAAAAGTCCTCACGGTTATGCATGTTTGGAATGCATATCAAAATTGATTTGTTAAATAGACAAGTTGGTTCTGATCCCATTTAAAAGTCCTCACGGTTATGCATGGTTAGAAGATACTTGAATTCATTTTTTTATAAAAAAATTAGAATACTACTAATCTCATTTAAAAGTCCTAATGGTTATGCATGGTTAGTAGATATTCAAATTCCTGATATAAATATACTACAAATAGACACAACTATATGGTTTTATATGATGACATCATCCCTATCATTCCAAAGTGGAATATGCGTCAAACAGAGTATTTATGATTTTTATTTGATTTTTTATTGAAATTTAATATTTATACTCGATTGAGTATTAATGTTGTATTAATGTCAATCACTTTATCTCTATTTTTCTAACACTATTACTCTTTTGTTGTTAACGAAAGGGGAGAGAAAGTTAATATTTTGACAAATAAAGGTCAAATATTTTCTATTTTCATCTAGGCTCATTTGCATATTTTTATTTACGTGCATATATGAAGGGCGAGCTTGTGTAGAGAGGGAGCATTTAAATAAGGGGAGCATATGTAGTCTATCGATGATCAAATACATTTAATATATTCAAAATCCTAAATTTATGTTTGTTATCATCAAAAGGGGGAGATTGTTGAATATGCGAATATATGATTTTTGTTTGATCATAATAAACATATATATATATATATATTCATTTAAATGTATTTGTTAATGTACTATTTTATTCTCATAGATTAAATAAATATGTGCTGAATAAAATAAATAACATAGAATTTAAATTCAAACAGATATTTTATTCAAATAAATATTTATTACAATTTTGAATAGTACAAATTCAAGCTATCACTATACATATACAATTTCACAAATAAAATTTGATTGCATCACAATTTTTATTTACAAATGCATCTCACTACAATTCATTCATTCACTCGTATTTATCTTCAACTCCATTCTAGATTGAGTCCAGCATCTGATCAATCTACAAAAATACACACTGACACAGTAAAATTGAAAAGAACATATTTTTGCAGTGTAAAATAAAAATGTATTTTGAAAATATTACCTGCCTTAGTCATTTGGGTTGTTCGTCATCATTCAATTTTGAATTCATCAAACACGAACAACTTGTGACACGCATAGTGCATCACTGTACATGTCACAAGGCTGTGCACATCGATATATCACTTGATAAAATTACAGGGACAAGTGACCGTAGGTTAAATCCAAATGAAAAGCCAGGTTCGACTCAAGTGCAATACAAATAAAGTCACGACACGAGCACAAGGTCAAACCCGAGCTATAAGCTAGATTCAACACAGGTGCAAATTCAAATGAAATGGTGAAGACATAAAAATCAAGCCTCGATCAAAGTTCAAGTCAATCACCAGAAAATAGAGACTGCAATAGTTCTGACCAAACAACAAAGTTCAATATCCAGTCAGCTACATGAAGAACATACATGGCAACCAAACTGAAATATAGAGCATAAGCAAGTCTCAATGAACTGGTCAAAACAAAGGCAGGAATGGTTCAAATGGCCAATCTTTCAAATACAGTTATAAATAAGACCAGGCCGTGTACATGTATCAAAACCAGGTACAAATCCAACTGAGAACAGAATGGTACAAATGCAAGCTCAACTGAATCAATATGTTCAGACTACACAGGGAACTCAAGTCTGGACCAAATGCCATCAAATGAATATGACCAAACCTGACACAATGCAGCTGAAACTGTCTCGAAGCAAATGAGTGAGCATATTCGTACATGTACGAAATGCATAGGACATACCAGACAACACAATGCAAATGGACTCATGTGGAACAAGCGAAGACAACGAGTTTACATGACAGTAAAGTATGAATGCCACGACATCAAAGGCGACTTCAAGTTGACACAAGACTATTACAGACAACTGTGTTTAGTTCAATATGGTTGCAGTGAAGACTACAAGTACAAATGCATCAAAACAAATGAACTGAACATCAAAATGAAACTCAAGGCAAATACAACATGAATGTACAGATTCAGATGAAACTGGACTTCAACAAGACCATATGTAACCCTACGACTTCAAGCATGCGAATACAGGAAAACCAAACAATGAACACGGTGGACAGAACTATATCTACACCAAACTTCGAGGCATGTACGTGAAGGCAGCAAAAATAGGTATGACATAATGCAACAGTGAGAATGCCGAAGTTAGGTAATAGCAAAATTCAAGTCGAAGCCAAAAATGCAGACGAACAAGTGCACCAGAGACATACAACACAACTCAAAGGCATGAAGCAATACAAAGGCAGTTCAGTAATCAAGTGAACACAACCACAGTCAATGGTGTGCATAGAGTTCACCGATACAACTACATATCATAGAACAACAGAAGCCGATGCCAAACAGAGAAAAGAATAGACATGCCAAAGTCTAGGAATAATTTCAAATAAAAAAAGTCAAGACAATATCACTGGGAAATGATCGAAGTTGGATAATATGAGTAATACACCGTAGTGGCCAAGGAAGTCAAAATCAAAGTCGTGACCAGCAAGTAAACAAAATATACGAAATTGAAGAAGTCAGGAATCAGCTCAAGCAATCAAACAAAATCGAATGGCCAGAGCATAGCATTGATGAAGTTAAATGATTATATACGAACGAATTTATAGGACATCGAATCCTATATAAAACTGTAACATCATCGGCCGTAAAAATCCATTTGAGTTCAAGCAACAAAGTCTAATCATTCAACTCGAATCAAAGTCGAGCATAGAAAAATTGAAAAGTAAAAGCACATATCAGTTTTAACAATCATATTGGACTAAATTGAAGAAGCCGCAACCAATCTAGTTGATTGAAGAGAACAAATTGAAGCATCAACAACCAATTGAAGTGGCGATTCAGTTTTCCCACAAAGCCCTAATTTGGAACGAAGAATAATAAACACAAGGCTGCCATTCTTTTTGGAACAAACCAGGCCGAAGCTATAATACAAAAGAAAAAGGGATTTAATTTTGTCACTTGTTTATTTGTGGGTCGGCCTTGTTATTATGGGCTTTAGTTAATTAGGGTTTTGAGTTTTAAATTGTTTTTACTTTGTAATTTAACTTTTAAACTTGTGTAATTTCAAATGGTGTGACAAGGGGATGAACTACGGTGCTGTAGTTCGAGAATTTGCAACTCAATGGCTGAGTTGTGGCAGGGTTAAGGCTAGTCGATAGCGGTTATCACGAGTTTACGTATGTAAGCGTCTGACTACTTAATTTGTAGTAGAAACCTTGGGGGCAGCACGTAGGCAGGGCTTTGCTAAAGCTGGGTAAATCTGTGTGTTTTATTTTTGCATTTATTATTCTTCTATAATCTGTGCTGTTATTATTCTATGAACTGTGTTGAAATTATTTTATATAAACTTCCGCAATAATTTTTTTATAATAGATAGTATCACCCTATTCACCCCCCTTTAGAGTGAAATCGATCCTACACAGGCATCGCTTGGGATTTGACTGGTTTTGAGGCCCATACGAGGCTTACAAATTTAGGCTAGATATGGCTTGGTTCAGTTGGTAAAACGTTGTCTAAAGATGGGGGCTTTTGAATGATTAAAAAAAGTGGAATTGGTAAGAGAGAGGAGGATGTGATGCGCTTTTCTCTCCATTTGACTTCCTATTTATATGCCCGCTTTAACCGCATTTCTTTTGAGAATTTTTTCTTTCCTTCCTCCTGCAAATTTCAACCAACAAACCCCTGTTTAAATCCAAAATAAATCCAAGCTCAAATTACATCAAAATTCTTCGATTTGATCGTCGGTAATAAACAGTTCGGGAGCTTGCAACTCTTGAACTTGGAATTCGGTTCAAGAAGCCATTTTGTCATTTCAAAGAGGAATCCCTAGGCTTTGGTTAAAGGTTTTCTTTAGTATTATTAATATTTTTGATTTCTTATTTAATAATTTATTCATATGTTAGCTAGATAGACATTATCACGAATCGGTAAATTCTTACATTGTCACATTCGATGGTTATATATATTGGTGTATTAAAATAGACATTTTTTTTAAAGTCATCATGTAGATCATGATCTGATGATAAATAAATTATTTTATTATTATTAAATGACTTAATCAATTAAAATTAATTTTTTCATGAAAAGGATATGCGGTACATAGCCACACAACTGAACATAGCATAGTTAAAATATGCGACTAATAAGTATACTCGGTAGCAAACGAAGTAGCAGGTTCAAAATTACGTGTAGATTGCTCTGGATACAGTGGAATAAAATACAGACACACAAAATACTTGTTAAATTAATAATTAGCTTAACACCCAAGATGCTATGCAAGGAGGCATATTCGATGAAATCCCAGTAATACCCCTTGGTTTTGAGTTAATTATGAAATCATTTGAAATTTAAATCATGTGTTTAAGGACAAATATGCTAGTCTAAATATGCAGTAGATCTAAGGTTATTGTCAATAGATAAAATATGCAATAAGCACAAGTTATATCCTTTCTTCAACGGTAAGGAATGTTACGAAATAGGCCAAATATGTAAATTTTAATTGTTCAAGTCTTTATATGCAAATGCCGTATGTCATTTCCTTCTTTGTTGGCCATTTGCCACTATAACAGTTCTCAAGCTCTTAAGAGAGCTTAGAAAAGTTGTAGTCTAAAGTGATTTATGCTAAGAGAGGGAAAGAAGTTAGGGATCTCTTTTCATGAAGGAGTGCATCTCTATTTAAAGTAGTTGCAAGGAGGTAAGGCTCGCTTCAATTGGTTGATGTGTGTTGGCATAGATTGATGACATTACATAATGGATGGACTTGATGGTGCCTCTTTTCATAATAGTTTTAAGGTTGAACATAGCACATGGATCACTATCTTGGTGGTGGCCTCAATAAGGAGTATGTGGTGAAATATGAATGCGTATGAAGCTTGATTAAGGACTACTTTCTCCTTGCATTACTTTTGACATTCTCATGCAAATTAACAAACTTCTGACATTTTTTGAATGTTGGTGATTCACGGCAACTATGAAATTCAATAGTTTTACTGATCTGGTGACATGCGACATCCATCATGGACGACATGTGGCATCAATGAGATGTGGCATTGGCGCAACCGTTTGATATCCTAATTGTCTTGATCATATGCGGCATCCTATATTTCATCATCTTTGACTTCGACATTCCTTCTTGTAATGAAGTTCGATATCATTTCTTTGAGGCTATTTATAGGTTAGGCATTGCTTGTTATGGTTTGATATTGATCGTTTGCAATTGTTTTATGTTCATAGGTGCAATCACATATATCGCCTTTGGGTTCGACATGCTTTCTGCTTTTAGTCACGATCCTTTTGATTTCAATATCCTTTTAGTATTTGTTATTTCTTCTACCAAAATATATGGATAACATTTGCCCCCCCTCCTCGTATAAAAGAAGCTTTTTACATTTTAATGTAAAACCAAAGACTATTTCTCTGGTGACATTTGTTCTGGATTCACTATCCATTTGATTTGTTTCTATCCTCTTGCCCACTTATGAATTGAGCAACCATGTCTTTTGCATTGCTAGTAGTTTCTTTGATGTATTGCCAATAGCTCCTGTATTGGCAATAGCTCATTTGACATCTTTATCTCTTTAGAAAGTTGGGAATATTTCCATTTCTACGGTGACTCTATGTTCATGAGAATTTCATCTTCATGATCCAACATTCTCTTTTTAGTTTGAATCATTTTTGCATTTTGACTTCTTTTTTGCTTCTTTTCATACATAAACTAATTCTTCCTTTGTTTTTCATACATACAAATATATTTTTTAATAACTTTGATAACTTTTCCTTTTCAACCTTTCTTTTATGAAATTGGAGGTTCTTCATTAAAAATTATTGTTTGAAACCTTTGAAGAATAGTAATTGGAAAGGCTTTGGAAATTTGTCAAAAATATCTTTGGAATAGAAAATACTTTCTAAACTTGTAGAAATTGCACTCCTTCTTTATTTAAGAGTCACATATCTTATAACTCATAAGTAATTTCATAGGTTTTGTGAATAAAAGTTTCCCAAATGGGATTTTATAAAATAGACTGTTCATGAAATGGTAAGATAAATCAGTTTTTGGATTTTTTAGAAAATGATCTTGAAAATGATTTTTCAAAAGATGAAAAAAAAATTTGAAGACCTTTTGAGGTTTGAAATTTTACCTGACTATTATAGGATTTTCATGAGACCGTTCTTCATGTTTTCTCATCGATTGGTAAAAAAATTTAATCTCATTGACGACTAGTTCTTGTCAACTTTCCTTTCAAGCAGATACTTCTCTATATTTCAATTAATGTTCCTTTGAGAATTTGATGTTTCAACCATTGCCGTTTGGTTAGTTCATTTTACGTATCTATTTTGTTTACTGTAGAACACATTTTAGCTTTCTTCTTTAGCTGGTTATCTACATTCCTTTTTGAGATTATTTGGGTTTGAATCCTTTTGAGCACAATTGGCCACCTTTAGGCTTAATACTGGTCTCCTTAACCAGTCACTCAAAATATGAATCTGTGGTTTTTTTTATTAAGGCTTCTTGTGTCAACTATGTTGATAATAGCTTCTTATCTTTCTAGGGAAGATATCTTCATGGCCGGAATACTTTATTTAATTACCATTACTCGAACTTCGCTTGATGGCTATTCTATCTTTGGGACCAGATTGGTCATGTTTGATTGCACTTCGTCTTAGAGGTCTATTTTGATCTATCCTTCAGATGAAACTTATCCCTGTTTGATTGACTTATTTATATGAGGTTGCTTATCCTATGATTTAGGTTCTGGTTGATTCCTTCTCATCTATTCTTACCCTTTTTTCATGATTTAATCTTTGATCGATTCTTTTTGTCTCTTCTTATCCTTCTAGTAAGGATTTAGGTAGTGATTATGCTTCGTACTTTTCATTTCTTACTACCACCTTCGGCAATGATTTACTCTTTTTACCTTTTCATTTCTTACTACCATCTTTGGTAGTGATTCAAGCTTCTTTTGCTTTCTTTTCTTACTACCATCTTCGATGGTGACTTAAGCTTTAATCGAATCTTTTTGCCTCTTCTTTTAGCATTTGGACTTCTCATCCCTTCTTACTTCTTTATTAAGGATTTAGACTTTAATTGATTCTTTTAGCACTTCTTTGGGCTATGGTCTTCTACGTTTGTTTCTTTGATTGATTCTTTTTTCCCCTTACCACTCTCTTTGGTGATGATTTAAGCTTTAATTTTCTTTCACCTCTTATCACTCTCTTTAGTGATGATTTAAACTTTGATTCTCTGTCGCCCCTTATCAATTTCTTTGGTGATGATTTAAGCTTTAATTGAATCCAATATTGCCATCTTAGGCAATGATTTAGGTTTTGTAATGACCCATAATTTCAGTCACTTGAATTTGAAATATTAAATTGATTTTTAATATTGAAAAGTTAATATTATATGTTGAATAATTTGAATTTCAAATATAGCGATTTATTTGATAATTAAATTATTAAATTTAATATTTGGAATTATTTAACAAATTTAAATCCTGAATTTAATATGAATGAAAATGATTTAAATTATATTAGAATAAGAATAGAGATAGTGAACTTTTAAATTGGAATTAAAAGTGGTTAAATTGATTTTAATAATAACTCATTTAATTACATGTGAAAACAGCCTTCCAGGACACTGTCTCGGATTTCGATGAAACCGGTTTCATTGGATCCATAATAATGAATTACAGTATGCGCTAAATATCATGTCAATTGGATGTATCACTCGGTCGTGCGAGGAAGTGTAGGTTTTAATTAAAGTAATTTAATATAATTTGATTTTGAAAAGCTAATTTCTATATATGATAGAATTGAGTCTCGATACTAGTCCCATTATGTTTGAAATAGAGGTATAATATATAAAGCAACAGGCGGCACGCTTCATTTGGAATTCGAGTATTTCAGACGTTCAAAAGATAGACATTTTCTAATTAAAATAATATAGGTAAGCCATATCTAGCCCATACCCTACCCCTGTTCTTCCTATACCAGACCCATACCTTTCCTCCTTTAAAATTAGCGTGCAATCTGAAAACAAAATAGTTTTCCTTTTTTTAAAAGTGAAAACATAGACGATCCAACGGCCCTCCTCCGTCGACGCCACTACAAACCAAATCGACTCTCGACATCAATTAGGAAAGTGTAGAGCTTGATGATAAGAACTCAATCAATGGTTGGATTGTCATAGATTGCCGTGTGGAGGTCGAATTTTGGCTGCTACTAGCAACAACATTGGTTCGTTTTTTGGGTCATTCGAAATCGATGGCACGCGTGGGCGGTGCGAGCATGGGCTGAGGCGGAGGCACAGGCCACGCACATGAGCGGTAGTGGTTGGGGAAAGGATCGAATCGCATTAGAGATGGGTGCCTAGGTGTGTACGAGCGTGAGAGAAAGGGAGATGTAAATTGATAGTTCAAATTGTTATTATTTAAAGTTAATTAAAATTTAACTATATCAACATTCATTAATTACTAACTTTTTCATACGTGATCGAAATCGAGTGCGGTAAGTTGTGTTGCGATCGTATCGATGAATACTACACTATGGAGTTGGATTGGATAAATTTGGAGAACGTAAGAACTTGAATTAAATTGAATGCCTATTCAATTTGAATTCGAACCGGAGCACTTTGGCGACTTCTGAAATCAAGGCGAGTTATCCTTACCTTTTGAGTAAAACGGTTATGTTATATAGTTGATAATAAATTATTGATTGGATGTTTGAATGATTTACTATATTTATTTAGTTGGTTTGGATATATTTCCATCCCTGGAGCGGATGAGGCCCTATTACGATCCCGTGCAAGAGCGGGTGACCCTTTGTATATGTTGCCGCCTTATAGCGGTTGATTTATATTATTTGGTTATATACTGTATGTGATGCAGGGGAACATGTTGGAGAGATCCAATAGGATTCCTCACACTTTTGATTCTATTTTTATATAATTTGGTATATGATATGCCGAATGCTATATTTAATGACATGGTTATGATTTTGCTTATCAGTACTTTAATAGCATTGGCCTAATATTTGGTATTTTAAAATATTATATACTAATGGTTTGATTTGAAAAGGGATTTCAAAGTGATTTTGGAAATTATATTTGTTTTGATAATTTTTCTTGAATTATTTAAGAAAGAAATTTATTTTAAAATAGAAAGTATGATTTTTAGAGATTATAAATTTATAGTTTTAGAAAATATTTAAATAGAGATTTTGAACCGTAATTAAATATTTTTTAAATCTTAAAAATAAGTCCGCATTTTATAACATAGGGATATGGTTTTAAAAAGAAAAATTGAAATATTTTGATATGAATATTTATTAACCATTTTATATAAAGTGATGTGTGTCTATATATATATATATATATATATATATATATATATATATATATTAGGATCTATTTATAAATGTGAAAAATGTAGATGTGATAATGTATCAATGTGGCATTTTACAAAAAAAAGTGAGGATTTTTCAAATCATATTTCATTAATAATATGATAGATTCATAAACGATATTTATAAATAAATAGAAACTTCTATCATTGGATAAATTGGAAAATAAATCGCAATTGTGGATGTATGATAATATATAGGATGTTGTTTTGGAAAAATAGTTGATTCTATTTTGGAAGTTGAAAGTGAGGATAGATTTGGAGATGTTAAACGATATGTTATAAAATAGAAAGAAATTTATAAATATCGTTTTATAAATATGAAATGATTATGTTGAAAGTTAAGTATGGATTTTTATCATGGAAATATATTTATGTTTGAAAGTTGTTTGTCGATATTTTAATGTTTTGAAAAGTTAATTATTTAAATTATTAATATGGTTTTAAATAAATTATAATTGTTTATTAAAAAGTTTTGGTAATTAATTGTTATTATTTTTTATAAAAATGTTTAAGATAAGTTATTATTATTTTATTAAGAATGTTTTGGAATTATTAATTATTATCTTTAAGATATTTCGAAGTTAATAATTATTTATTATACTATTTATTATTATATGTTTTTGGAATTTAATTACTATATATTTATACTATTATTATTATATAATAATGTTTTAAAGTAAATGGTTAGAATTTATTTATGAATCTTCGAGGTTTATAAATAAACTTTTATAATGGATTTAGGCTTTATAAGAGAAACTTTTAAAATGGGTTAATGGCTTGAAGGAAGATTTGACAAGGTGGAGGAGTTTAATAAATGGTTCCTGAGATTTATCAATGGTTTTATAAATTTATAACAAAGTTTACAAATGAATTAGAATTGCACAAATAGAAAATCTTCCTCAATGTTTCATGAATATGCTTATGCCGTTGAGATAAGTATATGAATATTTTTCCAAGTATTGAAATACGAGGAATTATATATTTATATATATACTTTGTAAAATGGACTTTGATTCAAGTATTTACAAAGTGGATTTAACTAATGAAAGATTAATTAAAAGGAGGTTAGTGGTTGCTTGTGTGCTTAACCATTGTTGGCTTTTCCAATGGAATTTAAATTCCTAATTTGAATGTTTGTCTATTTGATGGTCAAAAACCGACTATCGAATTTGGACCCAAAACGTAACTTTGGATATATCTTGGAGAAACACATGAGTTACATGGCATAGTCATCTCCGATAATGTTTTACTGTGCATGTAAATCTCGTTTCATTCTCATAGGATATTGATAAGGAATTCCATCCACCAATGGTTAGGAGGTGATCTCTGCTCTTATCCTTGACTATTTATTTCCTAAAGGACAAGGGTTGAGTTTACCGAAAGTTATTGAATCTTGTTTTCGAAGAGATTAGGATTGGATATGTTATCCATAAACCACTTTGATCCAACTTAAGCGTTTCGAACTGAAGACATCTTTAAGATGATGGAACTAAAAACAGAGCTCCCAAGCGTTTCGTCCCCAGAACGAACTTGTATGGATGAATGCTAGTATTGCATTGTTTACCTAGAGGGCAGTGTTATCATTCCAAGTGGGGAGTGCTATATAAAAGGTAAAACGCACCGTCATGCCTCATCAACTTGGAATGACTAAAACATGAGCGAAGCAGCTGGGCTAAGTGGATCGCTCCTAAGTTGGGTATGATCATCCCTATCCAGAGTCGATATTATCTCTCATTTCTATGCTTTGGAGCTCATCAACGGAGTGGTGATCATAATTGGTACTATTAGTCAAGCGGTGGGCCTATTCTGTGATGGTAGGGATCCCGACGAGGTTCTCGGTGTTATTTTATCTAAAGATACACCGTGACGGGCTGAACCTCAGTAGCCCAGTCATTGTATGGAATTCATTCTCCCATACGAGCCTTTACGGTTTCAGTCGTATACCTATTATGCTGGAATTTAATTAATGTAATAATTTCGGTTATGATTAATAAGTATTTGTACCTTAAACACTATTATAATATCAGATAATTTCACATGTAATGTTTTGGTTATCGTAGTAAAAACCCGTCCGTGTTTATGTGTGGCATGGTCTTATGAGATACTTTTGATTTACAAAGTTTTCTATAACTTTAAAATCCATTTGGGTGTGTTTTCTCACGCTGGTTTTCCAGACTGCCTTGGGCATTATTTAGTTGTAATGCTCGGGTTAGATCGAGCATATTTATAGATTGCTTTGGATGCATTAAAGCTCAGGAGATGAATTGGAGGTCTTCAAGTCGTATTCATGTATATGTTTATTTTCCGCTGTTTTGTTGTTGAAATCATCAGATTTTGTGTGGATATGTTGTTATAACTATCTAGGCTAATGATTGTGATTTTCTGTTGTACTCTAATGTACGTATGTATTTAATAGTTTTTCTTTTGAAAAGATCATTGATATTATAGTATATATTGTTCCACCGCGATTGTGGGATTCGGTGTTTTGTTTAGTTTCTTTTCTCTTCTTTCTTCTCTTCTTCCTTCTTCTTTCTTTCCTATAACTATTCGTCTTCCCATTCAATTTCGGTTGGACGTGTGCGGTTTATTGTCAACTTGAATTGTGCGGATCAGCGGGTTGTTACAACTTCGTATCAGAGCGCACGGTTAAGCAAGAACCTTGCCTTTCGTCGGGTAACTCATTAAGAGATAAGGTAATGGAATACCATATTCTGAGTTTGAGTGTATTATATATATAAGAGCATATTTGTTAATGATTATAAAAACATTTTATAATGTGCTGATTTATCAGTTGAGTGGCTTATGAATTCTGGTCGGTACGTGGGACGCCACGATATCGATAGGGGTTCTAAACGCTTAAATAAGGCAAATCGACACAGTATTATTTTGAGAATTGGTAGATGAAATAATTTTATCTTGATTATATTTCATATATAAAGGAATAATTGTTTAGAAATTATTATAGCATATATGGTGTGTTTGGTAGTGAACGATAATATTTGATTATTATCATTTATTATTTGTTGTTCTAATAAAAGTTTTTATTATTATAATCTAAACAAAGACATACATTTCTAAAATAGAGTTATATAGGAAAGTGAATTTATAAATATGAATCATAAAGTATTGATTATAATTGAATTAATCAACATTTGTGAAATAATATTACATAAGAAGTAAGATCATATGAATATGATTTATAAATGGGAAGGAAATGAAATTATATAAGTATATTTATAAACATGATTTGTAAATAAAAATGGATTTAAAAAAAGAAATTTGAGAATTTAAATTCCAATGATTTGAAATTATTTTCAAAGGTTTTGGAAGAATAATAATCATATTATTTTAAAATATTTAGGTTAGAAATATTTGGAAATGGGATCCAAATGAAATAGAAAGCACTGAACTCGCTTTAGTCGTTGGAAAATAATTCTAGTGATGACTACAGCATCATCGGCATTCATTTTCGAGTTTTTAAATGATGGATTGCTACCATTGAAGTTATGTTTTGGTAAAACGGGTTTTGATTTTAGAATTCAATGTATGATTTGACAAATATGACAAAATAAGTTTTTGTAACTTATAAACCGGGTTAATGAAATGAAGTTAACTTAAGAAAGGTTAAATGAAATTGAATTGGATTTGAAATGAATTAGATGAATTAATAAATCAAATCAATGAAATGAATAATGGAATGAATATGAATTTGAGTTATAAAATGAAATGCAATTTAAGTTGTAAAAAGAATTGAATATGAACTTAAGTTATGAAGTGAACGTAAACATGAGAAATGCTATATAAAATATTTATAATGAACTTAAATAAAATTTTGATGGAACGGTCCTTAAGTGATATTAGTATTGAAAGAAATATATTAAGTAATAATTGAATGTGTGTGATGCCCCACCTTTATACTCACACTAACCAAGGACACTACTAGGTAATGCCGTCAATTAGTACGAAGAATAATGCTGTTGAGGAGTGACCATATGTGTAATTGCTTTGTGTGAGCACCGATATGCTAGATAGTATATCATGCATTTCATTCAAGAGGAAATCCGAAATACCTATACAAATTCAAAGCTACTACACGGTGTCTATGTGGTCTTCGGAAACAAATAAAATAAGCATAACACAAATCAGTCACAGATATTCATATCACTAAGACGGAAACAGATATGAATATAACACATAGAAGTGTACAACAAAGTAGTGGTCATACAAGATCCAGTACATCACAAAAGAATAGGTACAAATGCTAGACAAAAGAATATGTATACATCAAGGAGTCTCTTGAATGCATAAAAACGAAAACTACTAAGCTAAAGTAGTTAGCCAAAAGCCGGATGACGATCCCTGATAAGAAGTCAAATGGAAGCACCTAAAATACCTCGGTCTTACCCGAGTATTATTGAAAAAGAAAAATAATAAACGGATCAGACTAGCTATAAATATCTTGAAGATAAGATAGGATATGAGATATGACAAAAATGTATGATAACAATAATGTCATACTTCGACAAGCATACATTTGATGACAACAAAAATCATACAATATCCCAAATCTCCTCAAATATCCCAAAAGAATATCAAATTCTTTAGCTTATTCACCAAACCTCAAATATTGACAAAATATATCAATGCCAATCGTAAAAATTAGTGAAACACAAATTCCAAAAATCAATAAATAGAAATCCAAAAAACACAAAGGGGGGAGGCCTATCACAAATGGGAGCATGAAAACTCACCAACCCGTGTATCACAAATGGGACGCTATCCCATGGTCGCTAACCATAGTGCCGGTGCAACGACGTAGTATAATCGTATGCTCGAGGAACCTGAAACTCAACTAATTTGAAACAACGACGTAGTAGAACGGTATGCCCGATGAACCAAACTTCATAAAACCCATTGGTCGCTAGCCGAAGCTCAAAAGAACGGGGTACAATCCCCCACGGACAAAGAGACATCGCATATCACTAGACTAAACCATAAAATGATCATCATTGATCAATAAGAAGTGTGAATTACAGTAAGATGGTAAATATATGAGTTTAGCTTCATGTCCCATAAACACTGGTTTAACTTACGAACAAATTATAGATTTCCGCTCGAAAATTGTCACGAGAGTTCAATCGAACAAGTCCAAGAATTAACCGACGAATTAAACACAAGCGTTTCATACCACTTGCTTTGCTAGTCATTTAATTAGATTTTTCATTCAAGTGAGGTAAAGGTTTATGTATACTAATAGATTGGAAAATGGTTTTAAAAATGAGCTTTGTGTTAAAAGAAACATTGAAATCTTTTTTGTGAAAGAGTTTGAGTATTTACTTCTAGTATAGGGCATTTTTATTTAAAGTGAAGAATCACAAAAAAACTTGTAAAAATAATCATTCACCAAGAATTCACATACAAAAACGTGAATCAAAACCATTAAAATCGACATCAAATCCATCAAATGGACATTCTCAAAAATCCAGAAAAGAAGTCATCAAAGTCGATAATAAATGACAACAACCAATCGGATCAACCAAATGGAAATCCACTCAAAAATAGGCAATTTTCCTAAAATTAACAGCATTAGACGTCTAGTGTTTTCCCAAACGTCCGAGCTGAAGGTCTAGAATTTTCTTCCAGATCACCCAGATGTTTAGGGAACAGACTCAGACGTCTGAGCTGTAAGTCTGGAATTTTTATTCCGACTACCCAGACATCTAAGTGCTTTACCAAATGTCCGAGCTGAAGCTCAGGGGAAGATTTTTCCTAGGCCATTGATGTCCAAATCATATCGGAAGTCATCGAATGAGCGATGATGGTTAGGGATTTATGCCAAGCGACAACCCAGCCCTATAGACTCATCAATACATTCCTAACAACATGTCCAAACATCCATATAAGGATTTTCATAGATTTTGACTTCAAAATGCCAAAAATTGGAAAATTTTCCAAACCAATTCAGTTCAAAAGAAAATGGACATGAAAGAGATGTCAGGAATTCATACCTAACAACTATCAAAGGTATAGACATAGATGTGAGTTCTAGAACTCACTTTTAAACTCAAAAATAAGGATGAGAAGCTCTTAAACAAAGCAAGACCAATTCCTCTTCACTACACCTCTAGAATCTTCAATCTAAGATCAAATACAAAGTTTTTCCTAAGTTAGGTTATAGGAATTTCTGAAAATTGAAGAGGAATTGAGATGTAGAAAATGAAAATGATGCTTACCTAAGCTTCTCCTTGATTTCTAGAACTTGAATTTGAATTTCCTAAGAATCTAGGGCTTAGGAATTTTGATTTCTTTTCTTTTCCCCCATTTTTCTTTTAGGGCTTGAGGGTGTTAGGAATTTCAGAAATGAAAAGAAATAAAGAGGAGAGGAGTGGAGCGGGATGTATATAATAAGGGGTTTGGGTTCTCTTATTGGGTTAATGGGCTAGAACACAACCCAAAGCCCAAATAAAAATACCAAATTCCTAATCAACTCTAAACATATCGATGTTTATACTCAAAAAAGTCGCAAATGCCTTTTTGGACTCAATGGAAGTGGGCCCGAGTCCTAATTCGACTATTTACAAAAAGTCATGTTTCGGACTTTACATTCAACTAATGATGCTATATTTAAATAAAACATTTAAATATACAATCGTAAAGTATGCAGGTTATCACAGACTCCTCTCCTTAATGAAATTGCGTCCTCGCAATACTTAAGTAGATAATAAAGAGTTAATACCACATAAAGGCATAACAACACAAAAGAAAATTTGAAGTGAGAAGTTCACCTTAAAGAGTACAAGAGAGTAAGTCCGAATGTGTTTGCTCGATGAATTCTCTGGATTCCCAAGAGAAATCCTTAGCATTTGTGGAGCATTGAACTTTCACAAGAGGAAAATCTTTATTTCGAAGGCGTTTAACCTCCGTAGTAATGATACGGATAGGATGTTTCTCATAAGTCAAATTAGGTGAAACCTCAATTTCTTCAATAACACCAAGCTCAAGAATTGAATCAAAACTCTAAGCATTTTCGTAGTTGAGAAATGTGGAATACATCATGAATAGCTGAAAATTGAGCTGGTAATAAAAGGCGATGAGCCACGGAACCAATGCGTTCGGCGATGGGAAATGGGCCAATATATCAAGGTGCTAATTTTCCCGATCGACTGAAACACACAACACCCTTCATAGGTGAAACACCAATGAACACCAAATCTCCCACAGAAAATTCTAATTTCCTTCTTCGGTTATTGGCATACGATTTTTGTCTATTTTGAGATTCTTTCATCCTATGACGAATAAGGTCAATCTTTTCTGTCGCATCACGAATAAAATCTGGACCTAAAACCGGCTTCTCACCGGCTTCAAGCCAACATGAAGGAGATCGGCATGGTCTTCCGTAGATTGCTTGAAAAGGTGCCATACCAATACTAGATTGGAAGCTATTATTATAAGAAAAATCAACAAGAGAAATATTGTCTTCCCAACTTCCTCCAAAATCAAGAACACATGCATGAAGAAGATCTTCAAGAGTTTGATTCATATGCTTTGTTTGTACATCGGACTGAGGATGATAAGCGGTGCTAAAATTAAGTTTCGTTCCCAAAGATTTTTGAAGACCCTTCCAAAATCCACTAGTAAATAATAGATCATGATCGCTAATAATAGAAGTAGGAACTCGATGCAATTTAACAATTTCTCTAACATAGAGTTCAACCAATAGAGGTATGGTCCGATTAGACCGAACGGAAATAAAATGGACGGATTTTGTAAGCCTGTCTATAATCATCCATAAACTGTCATGACCCGAACGAGAACGGGGAAGACCATCGATAAAGTCCATAGGGACTTGATCCCACTTCCAAACTGGAATTTCTAAAGGTTGCAATAACCCACCGGACCTTCGATGATGGCCTTTACAAGTTAGCAAGTCATGCAACGCTTAATAAAGTGTGATAACTTGGAATTTTTTGGGCAATAATAATGCGATAATGTTCTTTTATAAATTATTTTAAATGATCCAAAATTTATTCTTTTTCAAAGCAAATAAATAAGTATTTGTTTATGTGTATATATAAGTAGATTTTAAATAGAATTTGGATTTGAAATTCAAAACAAATATCTTAAAAATCAAATTGGTTCTAAAAAAACTCTATATTTTAAAGCTAGTGTATATATATGATTATTTATTTAGTGTATGACAAATTTTAAATCATTTTCTTTCAAGGTTTTACAAATATTAATAAAAGGAAGAGTTTAAATATAAACACATAAAACATATATAAATATAAAAACTAATTGAAAATATAATATAAAAATAATTTCAAGAAAAATCTGAAGGTTGTTTTAACAAGAAGGAAGAATTATAGTGAAATTCAAATCATATCAAAATTTCAACTTCAATGATTTATGGTTTCATGTATATAAGTGATTTTCTTTTCGAAAACTATGATTTTTATGAATAAAAATGAGGATTTTTAAGTTGGTATCTTGGGAGGAATTGAATGATGAACGGATTTGAGGTTTTTGGCGATTTCTGGCAATCTGGAGGTAGTTGGTCATCGTGATCAAGGCTGAAGGAGGCTTGAGTGGCGGGGATCAATGAAAAAATTGTCAGGAATTTTATTGATCGCCGAAGTGACCTGGCGATGACGTTTTAGGGTTTTTAACCCTGTCTAGGTCGATGTTGGATTCGAGGCTAATACGGCCTCATCATCGCGTCGAACTCGATCGAAGGTTGGGAAAGACAACATAGGTCTTTGACAAGGACCTGGGAGTGGAGGCAGGATTTCAAATGATAGGGGAGGAGCATGATGTTCTAGTGACAACTTTGTTGTTCCAAGTATGGCTAATATGTCAAATTCGATTTGGTTGGTGATATCGGATTTCTGGGTGGTCAGATAAGGGAGAGGGTCGTCGGCGATGTGTGGGTGGACGTAGCATCGGTCGAAAGAGAGTCGATCATCTGTAAATGTGCACAAGATGTCCTGTGTGTCTATGTTGTCGTGGTTTTGGGATCTTCGGGGAATACGAGGTTTTACTCGTAGTCGAACTCGAGTTTATACGAATGGAAGGTAGATCGGGTTGTTACTCGAGAAAGTAAGGTTTGGGCTTGGGAATTTTAGAATGATTTTTAACCAAAGGTTTTTAAGCAAAAGCAAATGCAAGTTTAAGAGAAATTTTGTTAACCAGTTTTAATAAGCATATGAAAATAAGACTAAGTTTTCAAAGAAAAAGGAGATGTACAAGTTTTCAAGCAGATTTATTAAACCAAGTTCCAAGTTAATTTATTAAACAATTTTTTTTAAAAAACAAGTCTCAAGGTTTTAAATGTTAAAGTTAAATGTTTTATATTTTTTGTTTAAAAGTAATTATGTATTTGGTTAATTGTTTAATTAAATCTCTAGTGTTTTAAATGTGATTTAATGATGTAATTAAGTAATTAATTAAGATAGTGGTTTATCTTAGATTGATTAAGGACTTAAGAAATTAAGAGTTAATTAATTAACTTAAGTAATCATCAGATAATTAATTAATGTAATTAAAGGATAAGTACTTAATGTAATTACTTAAGGATAAGTACTTATGTAAATAAAGGATAATTAATTAACGAAATTAATTAATGGATAATTAATTAATGTAATAAAAGGCAATTACTTAATGTGATTAATTAATTAATGGGATTAATTAATTAATGTAAATAAAAGGTAAGTAATTATTGTTAATAATTAAAGGATGATTAAAATAATAATTAATGGTTTATAATTAATTAATGTTAATTAAGCAGGGTCTAGAAGGAATTAATTTAATTTATTTAGTGATCAAATTTAATTAGTTAGAAATGGTGATAAATTAAACTTACTTATGAATGATTAGTTTTTATTGAATATTTTAGATTGATTAATATCTCTAGTCTGATAAGTTGAGATGATCTGTGATATCATATGTTGAACTATGATAATGTGGATTTCTATCTGTGATGAATTGATGTGTAAATATGACATCCAGTATTTAAAATTGTATCGTATCCACGTAACAACTTGACTTAATAAATGGCATTGAATTTAAAGAGATCGGGGTCGGGTATTAGCAAATATCCGAAATCACTTCGATTAGTAATCTTCAATAACTCTTTATGGATTTGATTTTAGAATCAAATAGGCTGGAATGGAATAATTTAAGTAACATGACCATTTGAACCAAGTAACAGTTTTAAATATTGTTTGGTAATAAGTGAATGACTAGAATAAGTTTAGAACTCGTAGTGAGGTGCGAGTTACCTCGGGTTTTCAATTATGTTTTAAAACTTAGTATTTCATATTATATGGGTTTACTCATGCTGGTTTCCAGCCTGACCCGGGTGTTACTTTATTGTAATGCTCGGGTCAGACCAAGTATTACAGATTTTCAGGTTAGGACGTTCTAGAGCTCAGGTGGCAAGCTGGATGGCAGGGACATATGGAGTATATTCTGCTGTGTATTGAAGTTATATTACTTGTATTCTGGGACAAGTTGTTACAACTGTCCATTTTTGTTGAACTCTGATGTATTGAATGTAAATTGACAGATACAGCTTTCTTTGTATAAATGCTATTATTTGATATTATATTTTGATCCGCTGTGAACGTGAGATTCTATGTTTTGTTTTCTATTTCTTCTTCTACCTCTTTTCTTCTTACGCTAACAATCTGGAATTTCCGACATTCGTATGCTCGGCACTTCTACAGTGAACGTATTAGTGTCGAATTTTCGAAGTCGAAAATTTCGGGTCGTTAGATTTGGTATAGAGCTGAAGGTTAAGTGAGAACCTTGGCGCTGGTGGGTTTACTCATTAAGAAAAGAGTCAATAGTACCCTAGAATGAGTTGAGTGTAATATATATATGAGAGCGTACTTGTTATTTTTCTTATATAAAGGTTTTAGAATGATTTTAAAAATGGTTATAAAAATGATTTTTGTATAAGCTTATATTTTGATATATATAAAGCAATAATTTTTCTAATTGTTAAATTAAGATAATTGGTTGTTAGTTAATGAAATTGAATAAGATCATAAAAATTTAAGTGGTAGTATATATATAAGTAGGAATTGAATAATATAAGCTAAACAATAAATAAGATTGTAATGGATTCAAACTAGAAAATAAAATCCTGAAATTTGTAGAAGTGTTTTTCAGAATGCTAAATTAAGTTACATTGATTTTATATTTCTAACAAATTATGAGATAATATATAGTGAATTGGTTTGCAGGTAATCTTGGAATGGTTATGGGATGTTTGTTTTCTAATAATAATTAATGATAAAGAAAAATGAAATGTTTTAGGGAAGTAAACTTTTAGATAAGAATAACTTCTAAATTAGAATGTATCTAGATTATGAAGTTTTAAAATCTAAGTCTAGAAATTTGAAATTGTTTCATAGTGTCAAAGGAAATAATAAATAATATTATACAGAATATTTTTGAATGTAATCTTATTTTAAAACAATAGTTGTTTGAAAATTTTAAAGAAATTTGTTTTGAATTAAAACCAAAGGTGGTTTAAAATTTAAGGTATAACTTGGTGTGCAAAGGAAATAAATATGTATATATATGGGATATACATAATATCAAAAATTATTTGAAATAAACTCTAAGTGTTGAGTTTTGAATTTTTCCTTGGAATGTGATGTGAAAACCCAAAGTGAAATAAGTTTTTGAACTTATAAGTGAGAAGATTATTAATAAGAAGTTTAAACTTTGAAATAGAAATTCAAATTGGGTAATGCTGACTGGATTAAATGAATTGAATTTGACTTTGGGGAAGTTAAATGAGTTTAGAATGAACAACCTGAATTGGAAATTTCAAGATGAAATTGAGATTTAACTTAGGGAAGTTAAATGGGCTGAATTGAATAGGGTTTGAGTTCTGGAAATGTGTGATGGATGCTATTGATGGATGTTTTGGATAATTTGGATGTTTATTTACCTTGGCTTATCCTAATATCATCCTGTTGTTACTTATAATCTTTGAAATGTGAATTGGATTGGATTAAAATGAATTAAAAAGTGGATTCAACTAGTCTATATATCCATTACTGAAATTAAATGAAAAGAAAGCCTTATTTTAAAACTATTTAAAAGGCCTTGATTTTTGAAATAAAATTTCAAATATCGAAATGGAATCACTTTGAATTAAGATTTGAATGTTTAAAATGAACTTGCAAACTGAAATTGTTTAAGAGTTGGTTTCAAAGTTAAAATTGGGTAATGAATTAGGTTCCAAAGATTAAATTGTTAAAAGGTTTGAACCCTTACTTAAATTTTGAAATAAGTTAAGTAGAGGTAATTTAAGTGAATATTAAAATTTTGGACTCAGAATTTAATTGTTTAAAAAATTAGGTTGTAAAATTAAAAGTAAAGGTTAATTTGATTTAAGGAGTTAAATCAACATTTTTGAAAAATTTAATTCAAATTTATAATTCGAGATGGTTTAAAGGTTGAGATTGGATTTGAAATTGTTTCAAATTGAAGTTTTTGAATTAATCGAAATTGAATAAGTTTAAAATTCAAATAGGAATTGATTTGAATTTGAGATTGGAAATTGAAGATTGATTGAAGTGGAGATTGGGAAATCGAACAATTTGGCTCTGAACTATTTTTGAATAAATTGTTTTAACATAAATTTCTTAAATCTATTTTTTTCCAAGCTATTTACTATACAATCTTTCTTTTTAAAGCCCAAACTATTTTATACTTATTTTACAACTATTTTTGGAACTATTTGACTATTTCACAACAATTTTACAACAATTTTATAAACAAATTACTATTTTACAACTACTTTATAATTAATTTCTATTTTACAGCAACTTTGCAGTTATCTAACTATTCTCCAACTATTTGACTATTTTACAACTATTTTATAACTACTTAACTATAGCTATTTTACAACTAATAATTATCTTTCAATCACTTATCTATTTTTAAAACTTTTCAAGCTATTTTCTAGATTCAAGTTGGTCAGAGTGCAAACTGTTTATAGTTAAATACAATTGAGATAAGAATTGAGTGACAACCCAAATGGAAATTGAGGCAATTGTCAATAAGTGAATAGAAATCAAAATGAATGTGAATAGAAAGGGAATTGATTAGCTAATACTCAATGGAGATAAATATGTAGGATGTACGTTTATTACTCTATTCGCATAACAATTTAATCCAAACTCGAGCACAGAATTTTGAGATAGGTATATCGATCCGAGGTTGGATTTTTCACTCGATTTTCGACGACGAACCCTAGATATGGATGTTTGATTGGTTCTGGAAATTCTCTATAATAGTCATGGATATGCACGGATATGACTGTTTCTGATCAAGAAAACAGATCTGAGTCCGCACTTGGAAGTCAAGTGGACGATACTAGTTCGGAAGAGAAATTGTGTGATCAAGTGAGCGATCAGATTTGATATTGCATACGGATGGTATATGTACATCATATATGCTTGAATGAAATAGATATTGAAAATTTTGATAAGAAATGTAAAATGATTTTTGAAATGAAAAAGTACATTTTGAGAAATATATGATGAATAAAAGTAAAAGTTGGATATTGTTATCCCGCTTTTTGGCAAAGCCGTGATACCAAAAGATTGGTCGAAAACAAAAGACAGTTTTCCTCAGAGAGTGGTTGTACTTCGCTTCGCTATGGATATCGATGAATTTTGTCCGAGCCCGGATCAGGCTGCAAATGATAGGACATGACAAGCAAAGCCATGAAAGCCAGTGTTCCAATTTTCAGGTTAATCGGAGTTCGTATGAACGAGATATGATCGATGCAAGTTAGCCAAAAGGTGCTGTTCGTATCCATCAGAATGTGGAGGAGATGTCCATTTCGAACCCATCAGGCTCCGTTTATTTCGAATCGATCACATTCGAATCGATCAGTAGGATATTGATGACTTCGAATCGATCAGTTTCGAATCAATCAGATAGACATCCACTCAGCACGTCCGTATCCATGAAGACCAGAGCAGTTCGAATCCATCATGCGTATCCATCGGCATACCCTACTTCGAATCGATCGTTCTCATCCCCAAGCACTGCTTCGTATCAATCGTCCTCACATCCATCAAGAGTGTCAGATCATTATTTCGTATCCATGAAATCTGCCCTGTTTGTATCCACTCGGTTCGTCTCGATCCCCTTCGTATCGATCCATGATTCGAATCTATCGGTGCAAACCGGGTCGTGGCACACGATACGAACAAGGAGAAATTCATGGATGCGAAGCGGTCAACTCGGAGATAAAACAGGATCGATGCGAGGAGTGCGTGCCACGTCACTTCAGTACCATGTGCGTCCATCGATTCGAATACATGGATTCGAAGTGATCGAGTCGAAATAAACAGCCGAACGAAAATCATCAGCTCGTATCGATCATATCTCCCACGCCACTGATCCAAATGCAACGAAATTTTCACAGAAGCTTCCATACAAGGTAAAGATTGTTCCTGCCAAGTTTCAGCTTGATTGGATCATTTTTTGATGGATACGAAATCACTTCGTATCGATCTCAGATCGAGTCGAAACTTAGTGGGGTCGGTCGCGTGGGCCCACTCACGTGCCAGAAAAAGTCTCCCGAAGTTTGAGCAAGATCTAGGCCTCCTACGCCTATAAATAGCACCCTGAAGCCTTTAGAAAAGGGGATCTTTTGGCGATTCAACGTCCAGACTCTACCGGATTCAATTCCATATTTCATTATCGCTGTTGTAATCAGATTTGAAAGCTATCATCAGTTGTAATCCACTGTAATCGATTGGAATCATCAAGAGAATATCAATAAAGACATAAGCTTCAGAGTGGACATAGGCAAGATCGCCGAACCACTATAAATCCTGTGTTTGTGATTGTTATTTGTAAATTATTATGATCGTTATTGCTTAGATCTGATTTCTATATTGGTTGTTGCTGATTTGTGTTGATAAACGGGTGCTTTCACGATATGGGGTGTTTGTGACCAATTTTGGCGCAAACATTTTGGTGCTTTCACTGAGAAGTCTAATTCAGGAATTCTACCAATTAGAAGTTGATTCAGGGAGTTTGAGAGTTTAGATTTGAGAAATTATGACGAGGAAAACAAGTAAGAAACAAAGGCCAGAGAGGAGTGAACATCAAGGAAGTCAAGAGGCTTCGTCAGGAGCGAACCAAGCTTCGGTCTTCATCACTAGGGACGAAATGGAGACAATGATGAAGAAACATGAGGAGTTGATCCAGAGCTTGTTTCAACAGATATGACAACTTGGAGCGCAGAATAGAGAAGCGAATGGAGTTCAAAACGGAGCAGGACCATCCGGCGTAGCACCTGAACTAGGGGGCACGCACATGTAGAATGTTGATCCAATCTCGGAGAGAGAGAGAGGTACATCTGCGCAACCTGGGAGTAGCCGAGGAGTGAACGCTCAGTCAAGGGGGCAGATCCCAGAGTTCCCTCGTGAACTTGGGGGGCAGGTTGAGAGTGTGGAACGAAGATTGCATCCCGGAGACAATGACAAATTGGCGGAGATGGTTATAAAAGCTATGAGAGGCGGTTTGGTAAACAAAGATTTGGAGGATGTTAATAGGAGTCCTTTTACTCCAGCAATCAGACGAGCTAGGAACCCAACGGATTTCAAGCTACCATCGTTGTACATGTATAATGGGAGAACAGACCCCACGGTTCATCTGACGAAGTATATGAGGCATATGGAAGTGCTGGGGGCATCATAGGAGGTTATGGCCCAGTGTTTCCATTATACTTGGCGGATATTGTAGCGTTATGGTTCAGGCAACTAGAGAGTGGATCTATCGGAACATGGAATGATTTAACTGAGAGATTTATGAGGCAATTCAGGGTTCACATTGCGAGACCCAAGAATGTGATGACTTTGGCAACTCTAAAACAGAAAGCTGGAGAGATTTTGAGGAGTTTCCTGATGCTATTCAATGCGGCAGCAGCTTCAGTGGATCGACCAGACCCATCTATGGTTGTGATGGAAGCTATGTCCGGAGTATCTGACGGCACGGAGTTCAAAAATTCATTAACTAAAGATCCACCTGTGGATCTAGGTGAATTCTACGACGAGGCAGAAAATTTTTTACGATTGGAAGATGCAAATGCTTAAAGAGAAGAAGGAGAAGGAATTGATATTTATGCGATCAAAGGAGGAAATCCCCCCGAGAAATGCGTGGAAACAAGTAGAGGTAAAAGAAAGACTGAGAATGATGGGGACAGGTCAAAGCGGCAACGGAGGGAGTCGCGGTTCACCACTTACTCTGAGCTGAATGATTGTCTGGAACGAATTTATCAGGATACCAAAGAGCAGGTTCCGTATCGTAGACCGATGTGAAGGGATCCGACTTCTGACGAAAGAAAATCAGATAAGTTTTGTGTGTTTCATGAATTGAATGGTCATAACACTAATGATTGTAGGCATCTAAAGGACGAGGTGGAAGGGCATATCAGGAACGGTATGCTCCTTCAGTATGTGAGGAGGCGAACCCCAACAATGGAGCCAGAACGACCACCGTCTACATCAGCTAGAGGCGACCTTGAATCGGGGCGCCGTTTGATTATCCATTGATCGATTGAAATAACGATGAACAAGTTGTAAACCTCTTACTAACACGGTTAAATCATTTACACATGTAAGCGATCGCGCACGATCCATAGGCAAGCTCTGAGTGACTACTAAACCGCATCATAGTAAGAGTTTACACTTTGACATCTCCATCTTGCTTTCTGCTTTGATTTTGATTTGAACATTTAGACTTTGCTTGTATGGACATTACTATTGTGGGATTTGTGTGATTATTGCTTTGATATTTTCAACTATGAAAAAAGTTTTACTGGTATGCCCGTTGGATCGCGAACGACCCACGAGCACCACTTGCATGGCGATGAACCGCCAAAATCTTTAATTTGGAAACTCCTCGAACATGAACTCCAGCATTGGTAATACTATGTCCCCCCCGGACACACATAATTTGCCTTGAACGGCACACGATCGTGAATGATCATAACTCGCCTCGAACGGCACACGATTGCGAACGATCACAACTCGCCTCGAACGGCACATGACCGCGAACGGTCACAATCAGCCTTGAACGACACTCGATCGCGAACGATCGATATCCGCCGCGAACGACATCGACCGCGAACGGTCCCATTCCATGCTTCGCCGCGAACGGCATCGACCGCGAACGGTCCCGATTCATCTCAAATGACTCATGATCCCGAACGATCGTCATTTGAGATCATATGAAACTATCAAGTTCTTTAGAGGTTGTTGACAGGATATGAACATCCAACTCAAGGCATTACAAAACACACCTTCCTACCGTAAGGCATGTTTTCGGGGGCAAATGTTATCCCGCTTTTTGGCAAAGCCGTGATACCAAAAGATTGGTTGAAAACAAAAGACAGTTCGTCTCAGATATTGGTTGCACTTCGCATCGCTATGGATATTGATGAATTTTGTCCGAGCCCGGATCAGGCTGCAAATGATAGGACATGACAAGCAAAGCCATGAAAGCCAGTGTTCCAATTTTCAGGTTAATCGGAGTTCGTATGAATGAGATATGATCGATGCAAGTTAGCCAAAGGGTGCTGTTCGTATCCATTAGAATGTGGAGGAGATGTCCATTTCGAACCCATCAGGCTCCATTTATTTCGAATCGATCACATTTGAATCGATCAGCAGGATATTGATCACTTCAAATCGATCGGTTTCGAATCGATCAGATGGACATCCACTCAGCACGTTCGTATCCATGAAGACCAGAGCAGTTCGAATCCATCATGCGTATCCATCGGCATACCCTACTTCGAATCGATCGGTCTCGTGCCCAAGCACTGCTTCGTATCGATCGTCCTCGCATCCATTAAGAGTGTCAGATCATTATTTCGTATCCATGAAATCTGCCCTGTTCGTATCCACTCGGTTCGTCTCGATCCCCTTCGTATCGATCCATGATTCGAAACCATCGGTGCAAACTGGGTCGTGGCACACGATACGAAAAAGGCGAAATTCATGGATGCGAAGCGGTCAACTCAGAGATAAAACGGGATCGATGCGAGGAGTGCGCGCCACGTCACTTCAGTACCATGTGCGTCCATCGATTCGAAGTGATCGAGTCAAAATAAACAGCCGAACGAAAATCACCAGCTCGTATCGAACATATCTCCCACGCCACTGATCCAAATGCAACGAAATTTTCACAGAAGCTTCCATACAAGGTAAAGATTGTTCCTGCCAAGTTTCAGCTTGATTGGATCATTTTTTGATGGATATGAAATCACTTCGTATCGATCTCAGATCGAGTCGAAACTTGGTGGGGTCGGTCGCGTGGGCCCACTCACGTGCCAAAAAAAGTCTCCCGAAGTTTGAGCAAGATCTGGGCCTCCTACGCCTATAAATAGCACCCTGAAGCCTTCAGAAAAGGGGATCTTTTGGCGATTCAACATCCAGACTCTGCGGGATTCAATTCCATATTTCATTATCGCCGTTGTAATCAGATTTGAAAGCTATCATCAGTTGTAATCCATTGTAATCGATTGGAATCATCAAGAGAATATCAATAAAGACATAAGCTTCAGAGTGGACGTAGGCAAGATCGCCGAACCACTATAAATCCTGTGTTTGTGATTGTTATTTGTGAATTATTGTGATCGTTATTGCTTAGATCTGAGTTCTATATTGGTTGTTGCTGATTTGTATTCATAAACGGGTGCTTTCATGATATTTGGTGTTTGTGACCAATTTTGGCGCAAACAGATATTACTATAACCAAAATTTATTTTATGAAAAATAAGTAATGGGGTAAATAACCTTATAAAAAAATCAATCTTGAATATTTGATTTGGCATATATATATATATATATATATTTGTTACATATGATAAACTTCACTTTGCTGAATCTAAAACCAGAAGAAAAGTATTTTTGAAAAATATTTGAAGTATAAAAAGGGAATTTATAGAAATATGAAGTGATTCAAAGAATTTTCAAGATTATACATATCTATATAAATGATTTTATGAGAATGATTTTGGGAAAAAGGTTTTTGGAACCTATGGATTTTGAAAGGCTTTTGATTTTTAGGACAAATCAATTTTGGAAAGCCAAATTTGAGAATTATCGATTTTATGTAAAGGAGATTTATATGTGATATATATAAAGAGTATGATTTGAAAGATACTATTTGTGTATAGTATAAAATGTATTGAGAATGGCTGTGGGGAAAAAGGTGCTCCCGTGAAATGAACTTCTTAGGAGATCCACGAGGTGGTTCAGCCTTGAGCCTTAAGCGGAGTTCTAAATTTGATCCTAGGAGGAAGTCCAGACAAACTGAAGTTTCTGAGGATTGTGTGTGGGTAGTGAAAGTCGAGAGCGCTGATGCCTATAGTTACATGGGTTTTTGCCATGATGGCGACGTATCCCCAGGTGTAGCTGCGATCTGTAGCGATTCCATGGTGTAATCGAGGGGCACGGAGGCCTACAGTTGGCTATGGTTTTGCCGTGACGGCAACATAATCATCGGGTTAACTGCGACCATGGAGGGGGTGATGATTTCAAGAGCAGTCTTACCAGAAATGATTTCTATATAAAAAAAAATTGTTTCCTATATTTTCACTAAAATGTTTTCCAAGTATTTTCACTGGGTGTTGAAAATGGGTTTACCAAGAACTTATAGATTTTCAGTCCTACGCCTGATCAACGTATGACGAAATTCTATGAGAACGAAGATGAACTTGTCGAGACATCGAGTAATAAAAAAGTATTTTTATAAAGTTATTTTGATAATGTTATGTAGATTTTAAAGTTTTTTAAAAATCTTAAATGAAAAAGAGTTTTTAGCTAAAAAATTGTTCAAAGAATGTTTAACTTATAATAAGCCTTTTAATAAATTTTGGTATCATTCCATTTGAGGACGAAAAGATTCAAAGGGGGGAGGAATGTGATAAACCGGAATTTTTTTGGGCAATAATAATGTGATAATCTTCTTTTATAAATTATTTTAAATAATCCAAAATTTATTCTTTTTCAAAGCAAATAAATAAGTATTTGTTTATATGTATATATATATATATATATGTGTGTGTGTGTGTGTAGATTTTAAATAGAATTTGGATTTGAAATTCAAAATAAATATCTTAAAAATTAAATTGGTTATAAAAAAACTCTATATGTTAAAGCTAGTGTATATATGATTATTTATTTAGTGTATGATTAGTTTTAAATCATTTTTTTAAAGGTTTTATAAATATTAATAAAAGGAGGAGTTTAAATATGAACACATAAAACATATATAAATATAACAACTAATTGAAAATATAGTATAAAAATTGTATAAAAACATATTAAAACATAAATTCATGCAAAATAGCAAACGCAAGCTAAGGATTTCATGCATTTACAAGTGTAGCTAATTTTATCATATAATTTAACAAGTATCATGATTTTAATTTTCTTCTCATTTTTAGTAAAAGATAAAACTTGGCTATATATACCTCTACCTCTACTCTCTCTTTTCTTTTCTATCTTCCATTTTCAAACTAAACAAAGAAACCAAAAATCTATAAGCTAACCAGAAAAAAAATTCAAACAACAATCTACTTTTACAAATTTAAACCTGAAGCTAAAGCAAGGATTAGCTAACTTTAATCAAGTGAATTCAAGTTCAGATTCAAAGTACACAACAGATCAAATTCCAGTTCAAAATCAAAACAACTTCCAGGCTTTTCTGTTCAAACAAATGGTAAGTAAAACAACCTTTATAGAATCTTGAATCTGTGTAATCTTGATTTGCATATGATAAATACTTAAAGTATGTTGTGAAATGTCTGTATAGATGTAAAAAATATATGCATGCATGTCAATATATATGTAGATTTTGTGTGCATGTCTATATACAATAATATATGCTCTGTTATAGTTTTACAGGTTTAAAACTTGATCAAAATTCAAATTCTCTTCCCCTAATCCTCTATGGGTTGTGATTTATAAACAATAGTTGTTAAAATTAACACGATATTAATTTTAAAAATAATTTCAAGAAAAATCTGAAGGTTGTTTTAACAAGAAGGAAGAATTACTATGAAATTCAACTAATCTCAAAATTTTGACTTCAATGGTTTAATGATGTAATTAAGTAATTAATTAAGATAATGGTTTATCTTAGATTAATTAAGGACTTAAGAAATTAAGAGCTAATTAATTAACTTAAGTAATCATAGGATAGTTAATTAATGTAATTAAAGGATAAGTACTTAATGTAATTAACTTAAGGATAAGTACTTATCTAAATAAAGGATAATTAATTAATGAAATTAATTAAAGGATAATTACTTAATGTAATAAAAAGGCAATTACTTAATATGATTAATTAATTAATGGGGTTAATTAATTAATGTAAATAAAAGGGCAAGTAATTATTATGAATAATTAAAGGATGAATAAGATAATAATAAATGGTTTACAATTAATTAATATTAATTAATCAGGATCTAAAAGTAATTAGTTTAATTTATTTGGTGATTAAATTCAATCAATTAGAAATGGTGATCAATTAAACTTACTTATGAATGATTAAATTTTATTGAATATTTTAGATTGATTAATATCTCTAGTATGATAAGTTGTGATGATCTGTGATATGATATGTTGAACTGTGATAATGTAGATTTCTATCTATGATGAATTGTTGTGTAAATATGACATCCTGTGTTTAAAATTGTATCGTATCCACTTAAACAACTTGACTTAAGAAATGACCTTGAATTCGAAGAGACCGAGGTCGGGTATCAGCAAATATCTGAAACCATTTCGATTAGTAATCTTCAATAATTCTTTGTGGAATTGGTTTTAGAATCAAATAGGCTGGAATAGAATAATTTAAGTAACATGACCGTTTGAACTAAATAACACTTTTAAATATTGTTTGGCAATAGGTGAATGACTAGAACAAGTTAAGAACTCGTAATGAGGTGCGAGTTACCCTGGGTTTTCAATTATGATTTAAAACTTAGTATTTCATATTATATGGGTTTACTCAAGCTGATTTCCAACCTGATCCGGGTGTTACTTTATTGTAATGCTCGGGTCAGATCGAGTATTGCAGATTTTCAGGTTAGGACGTTCTGGAGCTCAGGTGGCGAGCTGGATGGCTGGGACGTATGGAGTATATTCCGTTGTGTATTGAAGTTATATTACTTGTATTCTGGGACAAGTTGTTACAACTGTCCATTTTTGTTGAACTCTGATGTATTGAATGTAAATTGACATATACAGCTTTTTGTATAAATGCTATTATTTGATATCATATTTTGATCCGCTGCGAATGTGAGATTTTGTGTTTTGTTTTCTATTTCTTCTTCTACCTCTTTTCTTCTTACCCTAACAATCTAGAATTTTCGGCATTCATATGCTTGGCACTTCTACCGTGAACGCATTAGTGTTGAATTTTCGGGGTCAAAAATTTTGGGTCGTTACATAAAGTTAGCAACATTAGGTTTCATTTCATCCCAATAATAAAGTCGTTTCATGTCCGCATAAATTTTTCTATTACCGGGATGAATGGTAAATTTAGAATGACGAGAATCTTCTAAAATGTCTTTACGAAGATCACTAATGTTTGGCACAATTATTCTATCAAATTTTCGAATACCCCCACGAGCATCAATATCAACGTCTTTCAAACCATCAACCTTATTTTGATCCCTACAACTTTGGCTAAGAAGAGACAACTCGGGATCTTTCTTTTGAGCTTCAAGGATGCGGTCCAAAAGAGAAGGATGATCCTCAAGGCTACATAAAACAAGAGATGAACATGAATCGGATTCACGATCTCGAATCTCACAAGTGGATAAAATCTCGAGATCATTCCATTTGGATATCATCATGGAAACAACCACTTGTTGCTTACGACTAAGTGCATCGACAACCCGATTTCCCTTTCAAGGAGTATAGAGAATATCAGGATCATAAGATGCAAGGAATTTGAGCCAATGTTGTTGATGCAAATTAAGTTCCTTTTGAGAAAATAAATACTTTACAGATTTATGATCAGTGTAGAGAACAAATTTCTCTCCCAAAAGAAAATGATGCCAAATTCTAAGGGAAGAAATAACGGCCGCGGGCTCTAAATCATGAGTGGCATACCTTGGCTCGGCAGGCTTTAATTGCCTAGAAGCATAAGCGATAACACGTTCCCTTTGCATGAGAACGACTCCCAAACCAACATGACTAGCATTGGTATAAACAACGAAGTCTTGGTTCCCCTCGGGAATCATAAGAATAGGAGCATCGGAAAGGAGTTCTTTTAATTTCTGAAAAGCAGCTTCACATTTGTCTGATCAAATGTACTTAACTCCCTTCTTTGTCAAACTAGTAAGAGGTATGGAAATTTTAGAAAAATCTTTTATGAAACAACCGTAATAACCCGCCAATCCAAGAAAGCAACGAATATCCATCACACTCTTCTGTTTCTTCCAATTTTGAATCGCTTCAACCATTGAAGGATTCACGAAAATTCTAGATTCGAAAATAATATGTTCTAAAAATTTAACATGGGATTGCCAAAAGTGGCATTCAGAAAATTTTGCTTTCAATTGATTGCTCCTAAAAGTTTCAAATAAAATTCGAATATGTTTTTCATGCTCTTCCTCGGTTTTAGAAGAAGTCTTTGAAAACTCGGTTCATAAGATCAACGAAATAAGCTGGAGCATTCATTAAACCAAATGGCATAACAAGCCATTCATAAGATCCATAACGAGTACGGAACGATGTTGGAGGAATGTTATCCTCTGCAATATGGAGCTGATGAAAAGTGGTTGCTAGGTCTAACTGTGAAAAGACTCTAGCTCTGCTAAATCGATCGAATAAATCATCAATCTGAGGTAAGGGATATTTATTCTTGATGGTGAGAACATTAAGCTTGTGGTAGTCAACGCAAAATCTAAGCGTACCATCGGATTTCTTCATAAAAATAGTTGAAGCTCCCTATAGAGAGGAATTAGAACGAATAAATTGTTTTGTTTCCAATTCAAATAATTGTTTACGCATATCCTCATTTTTCTTATAGGACATACGATTAGAAGGACAAGTGATAGGTAGAGCTCAAGAGATTAGATTAATTCTGACCTCAATTGCTCGCTTAGGTGGTAATCCTAAAATGGGCTCAAATATGTCGGAACATTCACGAACAACGTGAATGAGGGAATGACATCTTCCTCATCATCATTATTGTCATCATGAGGATTTAGAGAATATAAGGATGCCACCGGTTGGAATTTAAATCTTTAAGAACAATAGAAATATGCTTAATAGATTGAGGGTGTCAAAGATGGATAGTCCTCTCGGGACATAGGATGTGGACTTCATAATGGTTAAGCCAATCCATTCCCAAAATCATTCCGAAACCTAGGTTACGCATAACATGGAAATCGGCACGGAAAGCACAATCACATAAAATAATCTCGACATCTTTACAAAGTAAACTGAGTGTTGTGGATCCACCAACCGGACTCGCAATTTTCAGTGAAGTTATCAAGCACATAACATTTAAAGACAAAATATCAACAAGTTCTTTTGATATAAAAGAGTGAGATGCATCCGTACAAAAAAGAACTCGAATAGGACGATCATGAAACATAATAATGCCATCAAGAACAGAATGAAAAATACCTTGACCAAGAGAAGAGTTACTAAGCGCTTGCATAACGTTCAGCTTTCCCTCTTTCTTCCTTTGAAGTTTGGGACATGAGGATATAAGATGACTCAAAATTTTGCAATATCGACAATAAAAGGGCTTCAGACACTTGTTTGCATAGTGGTCTTTGGAACCACAATTGTAGCACTCTCCACGATTAGGGGTAGGAGTCTTTGCTATCGAAGTTTCTTGCTAACCTTTCTTATTGGGATTACGGCTTTTGAACTTAATAGGCCTCTTCTTGTTGATGTTGAAGTTTTGTTTGGCACCCACAACTTCAACATCACTTTCTTTATCGGCCTCTTCAAGTCGAATAGAAATATCAACAAGCTGATCGAAGGAAACTTCTAGTTTCAGAAGTAAAGCCTTCTTGAGGTTCTTATTCAATCCATAGATAAACCTTTGATTTTTCTTCAGTAAGGTTTATTATACTCGACCTCATATTTAGAGAGGGATTCAAAAGACATGAAATAATCTATCACAGAAGATTCACCTTAAACAAGGTCAATAAAGAGTCGGGATAAAGTTACTTTTTTAGCTTTCGGCACAAACTTCAACTCGAACGTTTTTCGGAATTGCTCCCAAGTAAGATCCTCTTTGATAATTTTCGAAATCAAAAGATCATACCAATCTAATGCTCTCTCTTGGAGCATGCTAGAAATCACTTGGACTCGATGTAGATTTATAAGATTCATGCGAGAAAAGATGTGATCGCATGTTCTACGCCAAGCTTAGACTTCTATAACTCTTTTGAAACCCTTGAATGGCCTTCTATCCAAATTGGTATAATCACTGCAAAAACGTGCAAACCAAGATTTAGGATGAGCAGGTTCTGAGATGGGTCCGACAGCTTGAGCATTCTTTACAAGATCTAAAAGCTGTTGGGTAGACATAAATACGCCATCCGGAGGAGTAGCACTGGATTGACTGGCGCTGGGATGGCCAGGTCTAACCATTTCTCTTCTATAAGAAATAAAGAAAGAAGAGGAAAAAGTTATTCTCGAAATGAATATCAAACAAGCTTGATTGATAAAACAAGGCATCATAAAGAATATAGGATAGAACGGGTCCTAAGACTCGAATTAAATCATAAGGCACGATTCCTAAGAGAGACTTAGGATGATGATCTTGCTATAATATTTTACATTGTTCCGAAGTTTGGCTCTGATACCAAGCTGTGATGCCCCACCTCTATACTCACACTAACCAAGGACACTACTGGGTAATGCCGTTAGTTAGTATAAAGAATAAGGCTGTTAAGGAGCGACCATCTGTGTAATTACTTTATGCGAGCACCGATATGTCAGATAGTATATCATGTATTTCATTCAAGTGGAAATCCGACATACCAATACAAACTCAAAGCTGCTACACAGTGGCTATGTGGTCTTCGGAAAAAAATAAAATAAGCATAACACAAATCAGTCATAAATATTCATACCACCAAGGCGGTAACTGATATGAATATAACACATAGAAGTGTACAATAAAGTAGTGGTCATACAAGATCCATTACATCACAAAAGAATAGGTACAAGTGCTAGACAAAAGAATATGTATACAACAAGGAGTCTCTATCTTGAATGTATAAAAACGAAAACTACTAAGCTAAACTAGTTAGCTAATATCCGGATGACAATCCCTAATAAGAAGTTAAATGGAAGCACCTGAAACACCTCGGTCTGACCGGAGTATTATTTAAAAAGAAAAATAATAAACGGAGTAGACTATCTATAATATCATGAAGATGAGATATGATGAGAGATACGAATAAAATATACGATAACAATAATGTCATACTTCGACAAGCATACATTTGATAACAACAAAAATCATACAATATCTCAAATCTCCTCAAATATCCCGAAAGAATATCACATTCTTTAGCTTATTCACCAAACCTCAAATATTAACAAAACATATCAATGCCAATCGCAAAAATTGGTGAAACTCAAATTCCAGAAATCAATAATTAGAAATCTAGAAAACACAAAGGGAGGAGGCCTATCATAAACGGAAGCATGAAAACTCACCAACACGTGTATCACAAACGGGACGCTATCCCATGGTCGCTAACTATAGAGCCGGTGCAACGACGTAGTACAACGGTACATGCAAGAAACCTGAAACTCAAATAATTCGAAACAACGACACCTCTCATTTGAATAGGGTCCCGGTACAATGGACCTAGTTCCATTGCATCTATATAGATGTTAATTGTACGACACATCTATATAGATATAACTAGGTCCATTGCATCAAAACAACTCAAATAACTTCTATATAGATATAACTAGGTCCATTGTACGACACATCTATATATGATGCAATAGAATTAACTTCTATATATGATGCAATGGGTCCCGGTACTAGTTCCATTGTGTTCGAAATAGGGGTATAACATATAAAATGCTAGGCGACACCTCTCATTTGAAGTTCAAGAATTTTGGACATTTAAAAGCTTCACATTTGTAATTAAAATAATACAGGTAAGCCATACTTAGCCCATACCCTAGCCCTGTTCTACCCATACAAGACCCATGACTTTCCTTCTTTAAAATTAGCGTGCAATCTAGAGAAAAAGAAAGTTTGCCTTTTTTAATTGAAAACATAGCCGATCCAACGGCCCTCCTCTATCGACTCCACCATAAGCCAAATTTTCTCTTGACATCAACTAGGAACGTGTAGAGCTTGATGATAGGAACTCAATCAACAATTGGATCATCATAGATCGTCGCTTGAAGGTCAAACTTTGGACATGACCAGCAGCATGGGTTCGTTTTTTGGGTCGTTCGGCTATCAATGAAGCACGTGAGCGTGGATTGAGGGGGACACGGTAGCGTTAAGCGCAAGTGCGCGTGTGAGCGGTAGAGGCGGCGGCAAGGATCAGATCACGTTCGAGATGGGTGCGTGGGTGTGTACGAGCGTGAGAGAGAGGGAGTGGTAAATAGAAAGTTTAAATTTTTATTATTTAAAGTTAATTAAAATTTAATTATCTCAACATTTATTAATTAATAACTTTTTCATACGAGGTCGAAACCGAGTACGACAATTTGCATTGTGATCGTATTGACGAGTACTATGCTTTGGAGTTGGATTGGATTGATTTGAAGATCGAAGGAATTTGAATTAAAAATAAACGATTATTCAATTTTAATTCAAACCAGAGCGCTTTGGTAACTTCTAAAATCGTTGGGGTTAAACTCGCCTTTTCGGTAAACTGGTTATGTTATATAGTTGATAATAAATTGTTGATTGGATGTTTGGATGATTTACTACATTTACTAGTTGGTTTGGATATATTCCCGCCCTTGGTGCGGTTGAGACCCTATTATGTTCCCGTGTAAGAGCAGATGACCCTTTGTATACAATCCCGCCTCGAAGCGGCTAATTTATATTATTTGGTTATATACTATATGTGATGCATGAGGGACATTTTTGAGGGATCCAGTAGGATTCCTCACACCGTTGATTTTATTTCCATATAACTTGATACATGATATGTTGGATGTTATATTTGATGACACTAACAAAATTTTGCTAACTAGTGCTTTAGTAGCATTGGGCCTTATTTTTGGTATTTTAAAATATTATAAACTAATGATTTGATTTAAAAAGGGATTTCAAAGTGATTTTGAAATTATATATGTTTTATCAATTTTTTCTTGAATTATTTAAAGAGGAAATCTATTTTAAAATAAAAAGCACGATCTTTATAGGTTATGAATGTATAGTCTAGAAAATATTTTAAATGGAGATTTTGAACTATGATTAAAGATTTTTAAAATCATAAAAACACGTCTGCGTTTTATAACAAAGAGTGATGTGCACGTAAATGTGCATATTTTTACCACCATATTTACTCTACTTAAATTAAATAAATGATCATATTAGGTATTTTAACTTGTTTTAACAAAAATCCATATTAATTCCAAATTGTCACATATCCATCTTCATATAGGGGCAAAACGGTCATTTGTGTGCATATATTTCTTTGAGAAAAATTAATTGAAAATTTATATATATTTGTATAGGAATTTGATCTCAAATAGGAGTGGTTTTATGAAGACACATGCATGCAAAATGAATACAAAGGAATGAAGATGGAAATAATTCAAAGTGAAGAACATGGAGGACCCCACCTACCCACCTACCTTAATATACAAATTAGAGGCTAATGCACATGTTTATGGAATTGATGGCTTCATGTACACTTAAAAGGTGATTAGTAGAAGCTAATGATTACTTGGCCTCCACACTTTCTCAAGGGTATTTTGGGCATTCCCCAAAAATATGGATTAGGGTTTCATGCTTGTATAAATAACCCCTTATGTTTCATGTAAGCCCCCTATCTTCCTTATCCTCTTCCTCTTCATTAGTTTAGGCTCAAAATAAAAGAAAGCTCTTTTTCACTTTTCATAGCTACTTAGCCATTTTTATTTTATGTAATTTTCTTTTCATTTTATGCAATGTTAATTATTGTTTCTTTTCATGCTTATTCACTTTCATGTTGTAGTGTAGATCTATTTTTTATGCAAGTAGAATAATTTTTCTTTATCTTGCTTTCATTTTCCTTTTCTTTTTGCTTTCATGTTGCAAGCTACATTTGTTAAGCAAATGACAAATATGAGAGGCTAAACCCCTTCAATTTAGGGGGTAATGAAGCTCTCTAATTATGTTGCTTCAACTATTTGTTAATTCATGCTCTCTTTGTATGCTTAATGATGATCAATGAAGTGGTTTAATTGTTGTTTTTGCTTTGCATTTGATAGCCTATATTGTTGACACCAAATAAGCTATGCTTAAACAATCACTAAAACTAATTGCCTCTTCATCAAAATATGATTATGGCAAAAGAAAGTGATTTGAAATTAAAATTTGATGGTCTATGTTTATAATCAATAGTTAATAGGCCATACTTAAAATAGATTTCATTTTCATTGTCATTTTTCAAGTGAGTTGAAAGTTGTTTAAGGGGAGTGTTATAGTTTGATGGCTTATGTTGAGCTAATTAATAGCACAAATAGGTCATACTTATGATAAACACATCAATTAAACTAACTAATGACCATAAAAGAGATTATGATTTCATATATGTTGAACTATGTGATCTAGAGAGTGGATTTATTCTCTAAATTGTCACTTAACTCTTATATTTGCTTCTTTTTTCTTTTAGTTACTTAGTTAATTTGCTAGCTAAACTTTCCATCGACTTTGGTTTAATTTGATTGAGTAGGAAATTTAAATCAACAATTCCCTGTGGATCGACCCGTATTCGCCACGTGCTACATTCGTACACCGTGCGCTTGCAGTTATTTTTATTTCAAAATTCGTTCAACGGTTTTCTAACTCGATAGAATTTCCGTCGACGAACAAAGAGATATGGTTTTAAAAAGAAAAATAGAAATATTTCTGTATAAATATTCACTGTTTTATATAAAGTGGTGTGTGTGTGTGTGTATACATGTATTAAGATTCATTTATAAATGTGAAAATTATAGATGTGATAATGTATCAATATGGAATTTTAAAAATAAAGTGAGGATTTGCAAAATCGTATTTCGTTAATAAAATAATAGCTTTATGAATGATGTTTATAAATAAAGGAAAACTTTTATCATTGGATGAATTAGAAAATAAATCACAATTGTGGATTTATGATAATATGTGGGATGTTGTTTTGGAAAAAATAGTTGATTATATTTTGGAAATTGAAAGTGGGGATGGATTTATAAAATAGAAAGAGATTTATAAATATTGTTTTATAAATATTATAAGTATGGACTTCACCAAGGAAATATATTTATGTTTAAAAGTTGTTTATCAATATTTTAATGTTTTGAAAAGTTAATTATCTAAATTATTAATATGGTTATAATTTTTCATCAATAAAATTTTGGAAATTAATTATTATTTATAATAATGTTTAAGATAAATTATTATTGTTATATTAAGAATGTTTTGGAATTATTAATTATTATCTTTAAGATGTCTGTAAGTTAATTACTATCTATTATATTATCTATTGTTATGCATTTTTGGAAGTTAATTACTATTTAGTTATACTGTTATTATTGTATAATAGTGTTTTAAAGTAAATGATTAAAATTTATTTATGAATGTTTGTGGTTTATAAATAGAGTTTTATAACGGCCGGTTTTATAAGGAAAGTTTAATAAAATAGGTTAAGCACTTAAAGGATGATTTTATAAGGTAGAAGAGTTTTATAAATGGTTCCTGAGATTTACAAAATAGTTTATAAATGGTTTTATAAATTTATAACGAAGTTTACAAATGATTTAGAATTGTATAAAACGGAATCTTCCTTAGTGTTTGGTGAATATGCTTATGTTGTTGAGAAAGTATATGAATATTTTTCCAAGTATTGAAAAATGGGGAATTATGGATATATATATATATAGAGGATTTCGATTCAAGTATTTACAAAGTTGATTTAACTAATGAAAGTGATAGAGTTAGGGTTATGCCTCAGAGGCAGTTATGTAATTTGTTACATATATCTAACTCATTGACCAATCTTGTTCGAAATAATTTCTTCCTATTATATACTTGATATAATGTGATTATATTAATCAATTAACTTAATTAAAAGTATATTTAGTAGAAAAATCCATAAATGGTATATTTTTTGATAGTAGCTACAAAGTGTTGTAACCGTGAGTAATTTATCACAACGAAACAAGTATGTCATTTTAAATGTTCCTAGTCAAGATGCATCGAGACTGGATATCGATGTATCTGTTGAGACTGGAGTACATAATGCTCTCCAAATGTTGGAAAGTGTATTACTCATGACCGCTGGGGAACCTAAGGGTTACGTACTAATAGTTATTGGATAACTATGGAACGGCTCACTTGATAGTTTTTTGTTGGTTAATATAACTAAGGTTAAACAGAAAATATCGATGCGACTGATTTACACAGTTATCTCGACTTGAGAATACTGTGGATCTTCAATATGAAAGCTCTGCTTTAACTATAGCCAAATCATGGCATGACATCCATCGAGTGATTATAGTTGGGTCGAGTGGAAGTATTGGAAGTGAAGCATTTTTTAAGAGAGGATTCATCTCCTCAGTTATATGCGGTTAGTATCATAGTCAACTCAATTCAAAGTCTCTAGCCAAAGCATTTCGGTTAATAATAATTATTATTATTGAACTAAGGACTTCGTATTCGTACTATAAAGTTGAATGCGGATGAGGTTGGAATTTTGACCATTACCAAATTTGATAAGTCCAAAGTGATATAGTTTTGACGAAGAGAATTGGTGTAAATAAATATCACAACCAGGTAACGCTTATTAAACTAAAATTGAATTTTACTGAAAATGAGTAAGCGATAAATTTGGCCATAATGTCACGCCACCTGCTAAGTGACGTGTGAACATTAGCATTAGAATAGTTAGATATTAATTGCTGACCAAATTTACACCCAAGAGTTACATAGCCGAAATGATGAATTCCCTTAAGACCAAACGATTTATTAGTTTATAATTGTTATAAATTAATTAAATTAATTAATATTTATGAAAAATTAATTACAAGATTTGAATATGATTTGAGAAATAAATAATGTTATATATATTTATAACAGTTATAAACATATCGATCGATATACAATATCGACAAGCGATTTAATTAGATTTAATTGCATTGTATTTTGACTTGGGCTTAGATGGGTTTAAGGCCCATTATTAGGGCTACAAAATTTTGGTTTCAGGAAGGTCTGGGGTGGCTAAATATAAGAAATTGGCTTGGATATAATGGGTTGAGATCAAGTGAGAATGGGTGAAAAGGTTTTCCTCGTTTCTCTCTAATACAACCATATATATATATATATATATATATATATATATATATATCTATATATGTATGTGTATGTGTATGTGTATGTGTATGTGTATGTGTATGTGTATGTATCTCTAAAATAATGACTAACCTTTTTTGACCACCATTACCTTCTACATTGCTGGTTAAAATATAGCTCTCAATCCACTCCAATATCCTTAAATTTATTTCAAATTAAAATAATACTATTCGATAGTTAGAGGTCGGTGGTTCCAGACTTGCAATCTGACAAATCCTGAACAGTAAAGAAAGGGTGTCATTGCTTCAACATGGATTTAAAGGCATCATTAAATTGATAATTTTAATTCATATTATAGTATTTAAATTATATTTTATAACCCTACAACGAGAAATTTCATATATGTCTAAATATATTGCTACTATATGTTTGGTTAGGTGAGATTTTGTTGGTAGATGTAGTTATTATAAATCAGTTTGGTTATGTGCATAATTTGTTTATTATACTATTTGATTTATGTATAGACAACCTTTGTTTACTATGCAAAATCAATTTTTGCCGTTGATAATTTATATATATATATTTATTAATAAATTCATATATATATATATTAGTGTACATTTCTCTCTTAGAGTAACATATACGCATATATGGATATATATATATATATATATATATATATATCTATGATTTAAATTTTTTTGTTCACATACATATATACAATATGAATTTTAAAATTCGAAAATTAATTATCATACATATATTCATATTTTTAAATTAACATTTAATTGAATTTTGAATTTTTTATTATATATAAAATAACCACTACATTAAAAATTCAATTTTATATATTTTTAAAATATTATATCATTCCAGAAATGCATAGAAATTTAGGATTTTTTCAATAATGTTTATTATTTTTTAATAATTATTATTATTTCAAAAAAAATGTTTATGGTTTAATAAAAATAATAATTTAACTCAAAAGTTCTTAAAAAATTATAACCTTTCGTTCGTGATCCTAGAATTTCTAGAAATTTAAAATTTGAATTTTTGATAATAAATTATTTTATATTAAATAATTATTGCTGAAATCAATGTATTTGTTTAAATATAATATTTCAATTTTGAAAAATCTCCACATTTTTCCCAAACTCTATTTTATAATCCTAGATTTTCGAAAATTTTAAAATTTGAATTTTCATCGATAGATTATTTCATTTTAATAATTTGTGGATGACAACATTATTTTATTCGTAATATATTCAAACTAAAATACTAATATTATTATGTTTGCAAAACTAAGTTAATTTTGAACTATAAATAATTTTTAATAATTTTTCTCTCTCTTTCTATATATATATATATATATATATATTTATCTATATATGAATGTTTTATGTTCATATATTATATATATAATATTTATACATACATGTGTATGTGTTTTGTAACACGTATACATGCATATATTTGGACAACATACATGACATACAAAATGAGTTAATATGTCTGTTGTGATGTAAATCTCAACATCTACATATGGGCATACTATAACTTTCACGATTATTATGTTACACATGCACTTACACTTACACATATATGTATATGATACATTTATGTTTAAACTAAATCAAATAAAATTAATTTCATATCTTACTATTTTGAATTTAAATAAAATTAATTATTTTATATAAATGAAATTTAGAAATGTTCTAATTCGGTTAGACTTCGTAAGCCCAATAAAAGAACCAATAGGTAAATTTTTTAAAATTCACTCATAACTTTCACTACGGACTAGTCTAGTTCCAACGGTATCAAAGCCCAATAGCCTGTACGGTCTAAACTAGTCATATTAGCGCTAATTAATTAAGTTTGTCCACTTAGTACGATGTCTAGAAGGTAATGTCTAGGATTGGAATTGGGTAATCAACTACACTGTCCTATCCGGTTACCGGCCTGGCCCGAAAGGTGAAGTGAGCACAAAGGTTGCCCCTAATAGAAAAGGCCCAACTTAATTTGCGCCTTGGGCTGATTTTCAAAATTGTTTTGAAAATTAATGTTAAAGATTTTAAATTTAATAGTTAAATTTAAAATAAAACATGTTTATTATAAAATTATAATACTACGTAAGTTTTCAAAATGTTTGAAAGGATAATGGTATTTTCAAAATGTTTGAAAATATTTATATAATAATTTCAAATTTATTAATATGATTAATAAAATTAATTAATTAAATATGTTAATTAATTAATTCATATATGCATGTATTATACATGTTGATATATGATATGTTATTTTAAAATGTTTAAGATAACATAAGTATACATGTATGTATACAAGTTAATTTTTGAAACTAATAAATTTTAATAAAAAAATATTTTATTGAATAAATTAATTAAAGGTCAATTGATTAAATAATATACACACATATATATATATATGACATATGTGTGTTACGCTATAAAGGTTATAGTATACACTATAAATGTTATAGTAGATATGTCCAATATAAAAGTTATATTGGAATACTGATTTAAAATTAATTAAAGAGTTAATTGATTAAAATTAATTAGATAAGATTTAATTGATGACATATTATATGTAAGAATATCATATATGTAATATGAGATATAAAAGTTATATAGTAATAAAACTTATATGATATGTGTACAAACTAAATATGAAACATCAAAGAAACCCAAATAGATTTGAGAAATAAATACTTATGTAAATGTACATATAACATAATTTCTGATGTGTCTGACACTTTAATCGCTTAGGTATTTCATAAGAAATGTATCATCCTATAAATCGATATCACTCAATATATATATATATATATATATATATTGAATATTATGAATCTTCTATATAATGTTGTCCTTTACCATATATATATATATATATATATATATATATATATATATTAGTAAATTACTTACAAGCTCCTTAGTTGTCGAGCAAACTCAAGCTAGGGATGTTATGCGTAGTATTATTAATATATCGAACAGATAAGGTAAGATGACTATATGTATTTGTTGAGAAAACTCAAGGTACATATACTATACTTGGGCCATCACGATATGGTAGGTATGAGTGAATAATCTCGTTTGATTTGTTGAGTAACCTCAAAGTCAAAATGAGATTAGAATAAGGAAAAATGTGTTAAGAGTTGTATGTGATACATCTGACAAGAAGTTTCCGTCGTTTGTGGGGCTATGATTCGTTGAGCAAACTCAAGGTTATAATACCAAAACAAACAAGTCCTAACACCCGCTAGTGAATTTGTAAGACTTCTATGTTTCATCTTAGGGTTTGGAGAAACATAAAAGACTAGCAGGAGCCTTATTAGAAAAATGAAATGGTAACATTTAATCTTTCTAATATTGTAAGAACATATGCTATATAATGTTATAATTATCTACAATGATGAATTTGTGCATTTAATATAATTGATAAAACGTTGGTCAATTAACATATATAAACAAAATGAATTGAAAGCTGACAAATAGAAATATAATATATTATTACTAATAATTCTAATTGCATGTTATATAATGTTTCTATACCTGTGACAACCCAGATTTCAGTGTCCGAAAATCGACACCCAAATACTTCACCCGTATTAGAATGCCGCAGATTCAACTGTTGAGTCTGGTTCGCTGGAGTTTATAACAACATTAGGTAATAACAACACAGCGGAATCAGAAAAGAAATTTTATTGATACACAACATCTGATACAGCAATGATACAAATGAAATGATCAACACAAATTAGAGATAGATACAATAATGGAAAAACAAAGCGACTGCAGCGGAAAGATAATGTCTTCAATGCCAAAGATACAAACCACAAACTGAACCACCACCTTGCTGTGATCAAACACAATGCGATTGCCAAACCAATGATTCCAAAGGTTGCCAAAAGCTACACCTACAAGCCGACTATCTGATAACCTGACTCTAGACCGCCTGCGTGGAAAATTGTGGGCACCTAGAGTTTAGAAAGGGAACAATAAACTCCAGGTCAGTCATGGGACTAGTGTGAGCAAACAAAAATAGTTTATCCTGAACAAAACAAACAAAAAGAAATAAAAAGAAATCCGCTATGCTTTATAGAAAATAAAACTACCGTAAGGCCTCCCACCACACACACACAATGCAAGCGCACACTTGGAAGAGATTTCTCCTTATGATAATCAAACATGCTTGATACGCAAAAATCCTTTAGATATTATTATTAGTGCATAGTGCAGAAAACCTATCGAAAGTATAATATTAATCTTAGCCAGCATACATACCATTATAGTATGCCTACTTTAGCTACCATGTTAAATGGCAGGTTCTAAACTAAAACCGTACAGGGATCGTATTGGATGATTGGATTTCCAACAAATGATCAGGCTAAGGAACTTCCTTACCGAATGGGTACGCCTATGGATGGATGCCCCGATAACCTAACCGGCTCTCTGCCAACACAAGGCCAGGTTACCTCTATAACTAGGTAACTACTAACACGAGTATGCCATCCCCCGGTCGTCACCGACCTTTATCCGAGGTACCTCTACACCAACAAATTCCAACAACCACACAAGTTAAGTATCTGGGCTCCATACCATGATACCACTTTTTATCCAGAAGGAAATGCACATACCCTAAAGGGCACGACCCTCATAACCTTGCCCCATCCTTCCTGTTTCGACCAATTTTGGATTGTGTGGTTCGACGAAGTCTCGTCCACAAAGCTATGCTTTTCACAAAAGCCATGCTTTGATCAACAAATGATCAGCAGCACTTAGCATGCCACATTGCCAAATTGGAAATATATTACTAGTAACCATCAACTACATAACTTCTGAGCTCGTATGTCTCAGAGAAGGGTGTTAAGCTAAGAGAATAAATTCTCTGCCACCAAACAGAAATGTATTTGATAGAAACCAACTTTACATCTCAAAGTGTAATGTCAAACATACATCCGTACAAGTCCATCCTGGATCTGAATGGAACCGAAGGCACTTCAAAAGAAGCTCTTGCAAATCCAGGTATTAACAATCTCGATCGGACTCCCCGTCAAACATGGAGATCTCTATACCGGCACGACTCAGTGCAGAGACATTCAGTAGGTAATCCTATCGTTCTTGAAAATACCCGGTCTTCACCGTCATCTTCAAATGCTATCCATTTCGTCATATCACTATTCCGAATGGGTTTTATGACATAAAGTCCTCTCCCGACTAAGCCGAATAATGAACGCTAATTTTAAAACATATGGATATATTGAAATCTTAGTTAAGTCACAACTTTCAACACTTGTTTCCCAAAATCTTTCATTTTGAATGGTTTAAACAATTTTTTACTTTAATCTTTTAAACAAAAGATTCACCTTTAAGATCCTCTTTAATTTGGTAACAAAGTTCACCAATATTTAATAAAGATTCATTCATAGCTTTCAAAACAATTCCATTTCAAACTTCATTTACGCACAACTTGAAAACTTTTCAACAAAAACTAGAAATCATTTCATTATATGAAAGCCATTATCATTTGAAAACAAATGCTTTTCATTTCGGGAAAATCCAATTAAATTTGCATAAGTTACAGCCTTTTAAAGGAAATCAGCAAACTGCCGTATCCTTAGCAAGTTCTATTTGAATTAACTTTAAACTCCCATAATAATTTATTTAAAATAGTTTTAAATCCATATATATATTCTAAAATAATTTCAAAATTTAAACAAGATATATTATATTCAAACTAAATTTCAATTTCAAAATTTCCTTTCCAAAAAGCTTTTCATATTCATCTCAATTCCACTTCCAAGCCATTTGGATTCAAAATTCAAATTTTAAACAAAATAAAATTTAAATTCATAATATTTGTGACTTAACGATTTCCCACGAAATCCATATTTTTGTGTGTGTGGTGTAGTCTGGGGGTTTTACACAAAACAATAACATATCACAATCATCATCAATTCAAGCACAACAATATCGATAAGCGGTATAATCCTATAACGCTTATCTTTCATTAACAGATAAACAATTTATTTTCATTATAGATAAATAAATCACAGTTCACAACTCAATTCAAACAATTCATATAACAGACATCTCACATTGAAGATATCAAATAATTCAAAGCATCTAATAGAATCCAATCATTCATAAGCAAAATTAATTCACTATCTGATTATAATTAACTTAAACCAGATTAATTATTTATTAATGAATTAGTAGTCCTGGTTAATTAGCATTAAATAGTTACAAACCATTGGCTATTATTTTAGTTAATTAATGAAATTAATTAATCAAACCTTGATTATGCATTTTAATTAATTATCCCTAATTAATTAATTAATTATCCCTAATTAACCACATTAATTAACTTCAAATCAATTAATTAGTTAACCCGTAATCAAATATCCTTTAATTAATTATCCTTAATTAATTATAAATTAATCAACCTCAATTAAATAATTAGTTATCCTCAATTAATTTTATTGAGTAATTATCCTTTAATCACCTGATTAATCAACTTTAATCATTAATTAATTACTTTTAATTAAGTAATAATCTTTAAGTAATTAATTACCTTTAGTTTTTAATTAACCATATTTATTAATTATTCATTAATTAATCACATTCAGAAATCGTCCATTAATTACTTACTCTAAGTAATTACACTTTATTAATTACATTAAGTAATTATCCATTAATTAATTTCATTAAGTAACCATCCTTTAATTATTCATCATTAATTACTTAACTCATAAAAAATTAATTAATCCTTAATTAATACTTAATTAACCTTTAATTAAGTAATTAAATTTCAAATTTATGATCCTTTAATCTTAAGATACCATTTATCTTAACTAATTTCATAATCATCATTTAAATCCTATTTTAAATAACCTTTAAGTTAATCATTATTTGAGATAAACCGTTTATCTTTAAATCTTATCTAAATGATCTTTGAAAATTAAACATACGAATTTAACTCAAAATATACAAGTTAATTAAAACCATCATCTTTAACTACTTAATTATACCATCTAAATTTATTTAAAATAAATTTAAGAATTCGTTGAAAATACAGAATTAAACACTTTAACTTAATTTATTAAAAATAATTTATTTAAAACTTTAACAAATTCCAAAACTAGTATAAAACATTTATTATCAATTAAGAAAGTGTTTAAAACTTGATTAAATTTAGAATTTGAAAATCTTGTTTTATTTAAAATAAAAAACTATTTCGACATAAACCCGAGACCACTTCGGGTTTCTACCCGAGTCATATGCATTTTTACCCAAGCCTTGCACCGAGTAATCTTCTTTCTTTTATTTTTCTACTTTATTTTTAGATTAGATTTTTAAAACCCGTTCCGTACTCACGATCACCCGAGAACAACTTTGAGCCATGCCATCATCTTCCCGAGTCCAGTCCCGAGTCGCCTCCTTCTTCTTTTCTCTCAAATCTCTGACGCATAAAGATGCACTTGTACACATGCACCACTGATCGCCGACCTTCCGATCATCGATGAGATCACCCGCAAGTCATCCATGATCACCTCACCCCAATTAACCACCCAGAAACTCGAAACGACGATGATTTCAAAATTAGCAACTCGACTACCCACTAGAACCAATTTGATCACCTACAAATGCCTTGTCTTATTGCCTTAGGCCACTAGAGACCTCAAAATTTTTGTCAGAGCTCTGCCTACTTCCAATGTTTCGATTGCAACCGGTGCGATCAACTCCGACTAACTGACGACGCTGCAGTAATCAGATAACAGACCACAACTAAAATATGGCTTTAAACCCTAAAACAACATCGATCGACCACTTTGATGATCAAGAAAAACTTCGAGCATTTTTCCTGAGTTCCCTCGCCTACAACCCATCTCCAGCAATGTAACGACATGGGATTTTGGCAATATTATTTTAATAAGCATTTAATCTAATTAAATAAAATACAAGCTTTTGATTTTATAAACAGATAGGACTTTGTACATTTACCAGTTATTTATATATGTGTGTGTATTGTGAAGGAAATTATGATTTGAAAATTTAAAATAAAATCTTTCAAAAATATTTACAATAAAATCTATCTTATTTAATTAAACAGAAGGCTCTACATTATTAACATTTGATATAATATATGCAAATGAATGTAATATAGATAATAATGTTTAAAATGAAATTAATCCTATCAATATTAAATATAAGTATAAAATATAATAATAAAAATACATGAATATAAATAAAGTCTTTAAAAAAATGTTTAAAATAAAATCAATCTTATCAATACAAAATATAAGTATAGAAATATATGGATATGAATTAAGTGTTGGATAGTTAAACTTAAATAAAAAAAGCATTTATGTTAGGAATAAAAATAAATATATAAGGTAAGATAAACCATAAATAAATACATATGGAAATTCATATGTGTATGCAAGACAAAACAAATATCTACAAACAAAATCTATGTACATATAAGAAATAGGATAAGATGTAAACATAGAGGGAAACATATGCATTAAATAACATCATCTCAGCACAAACAAATATCATTTCAATTTTCAGAAGAAACAAATCTGACCAAAGGAAACAGCTTGTACCCGAAGACACCCACCCTGTAAAACTGTTTCTATATATGTATCTTTTTATTCTTGTTCGTTCAAACATAACTTAGCAAGCTTGAAAGAAAAGAAAAATAAACATCATTATCTTACAACTCAAACATAATTCAAGATCATAACATGAAGGTTTAAGGGAAAATCAAACTGTAGCCTTCAAAACAAAAGTTGCTCTTTGTACAAACATTTTTCATGTGAGTAAACATACTATTTTAAAATTTTAAATCTGGGTATTTTATTCATGAAAAAATTGTGCTTTGCTGTATATTTTAAATAAGTAATTCTGTATGTTTCTGTTGTATTGAGACTTTTTTTATATGGTCTGTTCTTCTTAAGTACTGGTTACAGAGTAAAGTAAAGTAGAAAAAAATTAATATATCTTCATACAAACATTTTTAAGCTTAGGATTTTAAAAAAATAAGTTTGTTTAAACTTAAATCATGGCTTAGAATTTGTTTTAAGCTCGATATTGAAGTATTGTCTCTGCAAATTAAATTTTACAGTGAAAGGATGAACATATGAAAAATTCGAATATTTTAAACCATCGATTCAATTATATAGCTCGAATCTACATACAAATATAAGATTTTTAAAACAAAAATGGTGATTTGTAGTTGAGTGTGCAAAGTGTAGTTCGTAGTTGAACAGAAAACATATTTTGATCAATTTCTGTTGACTGAAGAATTTTTGGATGCTAAAATTTTGCACGAAGCTTGCTTGACCTTTATTGAAGTTAGGAAAATTGTTAAAAAAATTATCTATTGCAAAATTGATAGGACGAGGCGAATTTAGAGTTTATGCTCGAGTTTTGGACGTGGTCAGAAGCGAGGTGATTTCATCACCTCTGATTAATCGAGCTGTACAAAATTGAGGGGGAGAGTAGAATGGGGGATAGGCGAGGTGTGGATGGAGTTGGAGCATCTCTGATGGTCGGAGCAACTGGGGCGAAGTGATTTGTTGAATGGGTCGAGTTCGAGTTTTTCGAATTGGAAGCTTAATTTCGATCTAGAGTTTTTCGCGTCGAATTGAACTTTGCTTTCGAGTGTAGTGTTGTTTCGTGACTCGTTGGAGGTGGCGCGATTCGCCATAGCATCGGCGAAATGCCGTGCACATGAACGACAACAAATAGGTGTCAGGAAGTTGATGGTGAACGACTCGAGTTGTTACTCGAGAAAGATGAGAGGTTGCTTCGGGTGAAACCTGGGTGCGTGAGTATTGCCTGTTATTGTAGTTTATAACTTAAAACTTACAGAAAAAAAAGAGGGGAGAAGAAAAGTATGAGAAGAAGAAAGAGAGGGGACACTTGGGAAATAGGAGGAGAAACTCGAGTTTTAACTCGAGTGGACCTAGGGGATTTCTCGGGTTGGGTTTCAAAATACTTAGCTGAATAAAATCTATGTTATTTCATCTTAACCAAAATTTAAGTACTGAGGACCTAATTAATGAGTTCATTTAAGCTTTAATTAATTAAGTAAATACTTAAGAATGTTTTTAAATCTTAATCTATATTTTAATTAGGTAGTTAATGTGAGGTAAGTGTTAAGGTTAATTAAAATTAAAGCTTTTAAGTTAGTAATAATTTAATTCAAAATTATTAAAGAAGATTTTAAAATGTTAATTGAGATGAATTAGTTTTTAAATGTTTGAAAAGGTAATTAAGAATGATTAATTTATAATTGTAGTTAAAGATTGGTAAATTAGTGATTAAATGATTAATCAATTTGTAATTAAGAATTTTAATTAACTACTTAAAGTTAATTAATGTATGATTAGTAGTTAACTAATTAAGTAATTTAATTAAGAATAGATAATTGATTCATTAAGTAATTAGTGATAAATTAATGGGTAATTAAGTTTTATAAAATTAATAATTAAGGTTATTAATTAATAATTAAGGAGTAATGAATTAAGTAATTAGGTTTTAATAAATTGATTAAGAAGTGATTAATTAAATAAAATGGTTTGAAATGGAATAATTAATTAATTAATAAATTATGGAGCCGGATTAAAGATGCTTGCTTATAGATGATTGTATAAGTAGAGTATCTGGTATAGTGATATCTATTTGGTAATATTATGATACTCTGTGATATGCCTTGATATATCTATGATAATTGAGTATGGTTTATCTGTTATAAATGCTATGTGAATTCAAAGTGTTGAATTAAATTGTTTAAACTATTAAACAACTTGACCTTTAAAATGGCGTTTGGATTTCGATGAGACCGGGATCGGGTGTCAATTTTGATTATTCGAAAACCACATCGATCCAAATTAAACGTTAGGTCGTGGCATCTCAAGTGAAGATCGAGATGGTATTTCAGAGTACAAGGTTATCGTCGTTAACTCTGAGGGTGATTCCAAAATGAGTGTAACGAGATAATGCCTTCGGTTTCGTTCGAACTCGGAACGAACTTGTATGGATTGAATGCTTTCAGAACATTGTCAGGCGGACGATGAGCATTCTAAGAGATGTGTTCTATAAAGGTAATAGCCTCAAGCCTCATCAACCGGGAATGGCTAAAGAAGGGGAGATGCAGCAAGGTTAGATGGGTAGCACCCAAGCAGGACGAGATATACCCCTGTCTAGATGTCCCTTTATTTCGGCTGTGTGGGCAGTTGTTGGCCACAACTGCGGGGTTATCTTATTCGGGACTGTTCAGTAAGGAATGGTTCTAGCCTTGTGTTGTAGGGGGTCGGGAGTGATCCTCGGTATAGTGATCTAGGCCCCGTACTGTGACAGGCGGTACCCCAGTAGCCATGCCATTGATAGAAATCCATTTTTCCTACGAGACCCTACGGTTTTGATTTGTATTACCCACTTTTGTGGCTAGTAGCTGGAATTTAGTGGATGTAACAATTTCGGCTATTTTCTATTTACTTGAAAACCCTAGACACTATTATAATATCGCTGGATTTCCTATAAAATGTTTTGGTTAGTGTAAGGTAAAAACTTACCTGTGTTTATGTATGGGAAGTCTTACGTGATACCTTTATTTTCAAATGGTTTTCAAAGTTAAACAACTTTAACCCGTTTACGCACACAGACCCATGTTTGACATGGGGTTTATTTTTGTTTTTCATAAATTCTTGGGTACTCAAATTTTTATGAGTAGCTAAGTGATAGATTTTGGATTGTTGAGTTCTGGAGAAGCTTGGAGCAGGAGTCCAGACGTACATATCTATCTATCTAGTTCCGCTGTGTTAGTTGATGTATATTGTATTTTGGTATGTATGTAATGGTAGATATATATATATATGACTGTCTTGTTGTATGATGTTGTGTAACTCTGATATATGTAAAACTATGTAATAGTTATGTGATGTATTATATTTTGTTCCGTTTCCTCTGTGAGATTTTGATGTTTTTATTCTTTCTTTCTATCTTTTCTTTTTCTATTTCTTTCTTTTCTTATTGATGATACGTCTTTCTGTGGTTAGAAAGGCAGGTCATCACAGTTGGTATCGGAGAATAAGTTGAGATAATACCTAGGCTCTGGAGTAATATCTATCTTGAGAGTGCGTATTTGTATTTTTATATAATTATATACCTATCTAAATTTGTTGAGTTACCAGTCTAGGTGGCCAACATGAGTTCTGGAAGGAGAGGCAAAAGTAGGGGCAGTACCTCGACTGATAATGGACGAAGTCAAACTGCTAGTGAGGCTGTAGATCCAGTAGCGCCTCAGGTTAGTTTTTTCGCTTTATGCAAAGACTTCATCAACCTTGGAGGTAAACCATTTAAAGGTTCAGAATCGATAATTGAGGTCCAAGATTGGCTATGCTCTTGCGAGCGGATCTTTAAGAGTATGAAGTTGTCCGATGACTAGAAAAGAGAAATGGCTTCATGGCAATTACAGGAAGGTGTAGCAGCCTGGTGGGATGCAGCGGTAGCAAATACCTCTGAGGACGACATTTCTTGGGAAAGTTTTAAAGAGTTATTTGATGTGAAATTCATGCCAACAATAGGGAAAACTCATCTGTACTGGGATTTTCTGAATTTGAAGCAGGGTAGCATGTCTATATCTGAGTATAAGACTAAATTCAATGAAGTTTCTTGCTATGGACCAGGACTCATTGATACTCCCCTCAAGAAGTACGAAATGTTTGTGCAAGGCTTAAGGCCAGAATTTCATGAAAAGATGACGGCGCATTTGAAAGGATCTTTTATTGAGTTAATTGATATGGCACAGAGATACGAGAATTTGATGAACAAGAAATTAGTGGCACCAGTAGCAGCATCGAGAGGGAATTTTGCTAATCCGAATAAGAGGAAGTTCAATCCCAATTGGAGGAAGCGGAACAAGAAGAAAACTGGAAGTAATAACGGACCTCGCAAATGCTATATATGTCAACAAGAAGGTCACTTGGAAAATAAGTGTCCCAGGAAAGGATTTCAGCAACAGCAACTGCATTATATTGGACCGGGTTTGGCTTTGGTTCAGAGAACTCTATGCTTCAATTGTCACCAGCCAGGTCATAAAATTAAGGATTGCCCGTTACTTCATAAAGCTCAACAGAATAAGGGATTTGCTTTGGAAGGTGCACCATCTACTTCATCTAAAGGCAAGGGAGTATTGGAAGGTACGTTACTTTTAAATGGCAAGTATATTAAAGGTTTATTTGATTCGGGTGCTTCTTTGAGTTTTATTTCTCTGGAATCTATAGAGCAGTTCTTTCTTACCCCTAGTACTGTAGACTGTCCCATCTTTGTATCTAATCCTATAGGAGGGGTGACCAAATTAGATATGATCTGTAAGGATTTGAAGATTTCTTATCTATCCCATAGTTTTTCTTGTGACCCTTATGTGTTGAATTTTAAGGGGTTTGACCTTACATTGGGGATGGATTGGCTTGATAAGTATAGAGCAGTCCTGAATTGTTATAAGAGAACAGTTTCTTTGGAAACCGATCTGGGTAGAATTGCTAGAGTGACGTGTGATAATTCTGGAATTCATTTGAATAGTCTTTTTCATGGAGTTGAGACTTCTCATGAAAAGATAGAAGATATCGATGTGGTCCAAGATTTTCCAGATGTATTCGAGGAAGTCAAATGTTTACCTCCACAACGAGAGATAGAGTTTCGCATTGATTTGATTCCAGGAGCAGTACTAGTGATTCAGCCTGGCAGGAGGATGGTTCCTAGGGAGAGGTTGGAGTTAGTTAAGCAAACTCAGGATCTTTTGGAGAAGTGATTGATTAGTCCCAGTTTTTCTTGTTGGGGCTCTGCTGCGGTGTTTGTCACTAAGTTGGATGGATCGCTAAGGTTCTGTGTAGATTATAGAGAATTGAACAAAGTGACCATTCGAAATAAATATCCTCTTCCTCGTATTGATGATCTTTTTGACCAGTTGCATGGAACTTCTGTCTTTTCCCAACTAGATTTAGCTTCAAGTTTCCATCAGTTAAGGGTAGCCGAGGACAGTATTCCCTTGATTGCATTTAGGGGACCAAATTGTTTCTATGAGTGGTTGGTTATACCTTACGGGTTAACCAACGCTCCTGCCTACTTTGTTGATCTGATGAATTGAGTCTTTCGAGTTGTACTGAATAAGTTTGCTCTGGTATTCATTGATGATATTCTGATGTACTCTAAGTCTGAAGAAGAGCACATGCAGCATTTGAGAATTGTGTTGGAGAACCGAGGCATGTTTTGAAGGCAAAATTCTCTAAGTGCCATTTTTGGAAATCGGAAGTCAAATTTTTGGGGAACATTGTTTTTGGAGAAGATATCTATGTAGATCCAGCGAAGGTTGAGACCATTCAGTTGTGGAAGCAGCCGCAGACACCAACTGAAGTTCATAGTTTTCTAAGATTAGCTGGCTACTACAGGAAGTTTATCAAGGATTATTCTAAGATTTCTTCGCATCTGACTAAGCTGACAAGGAAAGGAGCTAAGTTCAAATGGACATTCCAGTGTGTAGAGGCTTTCCAAGAGTTGAAGACGAGGCTAACCAATGCACCAGTGCTAGCTATATCGGATGGAAAGAGAAAATTTGAGGTTTATACAGATGCTTGTATAGTTGGACTGGGAGCAGTTCTGATGCAGAATGGAAGGGTAATTGCGTATGCGAGTCGACAATGGAAGCCTCATGAAAGAAATTACGCTGCGCACGATCTTGAGTTGTTAGCCATTGTTTTTGCTTTGAATATCTGGAGACATTGTCTTTTGGGAGAGAAGTTTGAGCTATTCATGGATCACAAACCGATGAAATATCTTTTCTCTCAAAAGGATCTTAATGGCAGCGATGGGTCGAGTTTCTGGCGTCTTATGATTTGGATATTCTGTATACCCTAGGAACGGCGAATGTTGTAACAGATGCACTTAACAGGAATGTAGTTCTATCTCTTTTGGAAGTTGTTCCATCTCTTATTGAAAGGATTTCGAGCAAGCAAGAATCTGATAAAATGTTGAGAAGAATCATCAGAAGAGTTAGGAAGTGTCAGTGTTCAAGTTATGAGATTGATGACCAAGGAACACTGAGGATCAACGGGAGGATTTGTGTTTCGAATGACAGAGATCTGAGACAGGAGGTGTTATCAGAGTCATTGTTTCAGATTGAATATCCACCCAGGAATATCTAAGACGTATAAGGATATGAAGAGAGTCTTTTGGTGGAAGCGCATGAAGGAAGATGTAGCTGCTTTTGTCAATAGTTGTGCTATATGCCAACAAGTTAAAGGAGATCAGTAGAAGTCAGTCGGATTATTACAGCCTTTGGAAGTTCCAGAATGGAAGTGGGAAATGATTTTGATGGGTTCTATCGATGGTTTTCCTTGAAATAAGAAAGGAAACGAAGGAATATAGGTGATTGTGGATCGTTTAACTGAAAGCCCCCATTTTATACCGGTTAAGGCAACTCGTACTGCAGCTTCCCTGGCAGAGATTTTCTTGAAGGAGATAGTTAGATTGCATGGTGTTCCTGTCAGTATAGTAAGTGATCGTGATCCTATCTTCACCAGTAAATTCTGGAAGGCTCTGCAATCTTCTATGGGAACGAGTTTGAGATTGAGTACAGCCTATCATCCTCAGACAGAAGGACAGACGGAGAGGCTGAACTGAATTCTAGAAGATATGTTGCAAGCTTGTGTTTTGAATTTTGGTGGATCTTGGGAAGACCATCTTCATTTGGTAGAATTCTCATATAATAACAGTTACCAAGCGAGTATTAAGATGGCTCCTTATGAAGCTCTATATGGAAGCCCGTGTAGATCCCTATCCTGTTGGATAGAGTCGAGAGATCGTCTTGTGCTTGGACCAGATTTGATTCGTGAAGCTTTTGCGAATGTTGAGCTTATCAAGAAGAGAATGAAAGCTGCTCAGGACCATCAGAAGAAATATGCAGATAAAAGGCGAAGACAATTGGAATTTGAGATCGGAGATTTAGTCTTTGTCAAAGTTTCCCCGATTAAAGGTGCTATTAGATTCGAAAAGATGGGAAAACTTGCCCCAAGATATATTGGACCATTTCGGGTGCTGGAAAGAATTGGTGCTGTAGCTTACAGGATTGAATTGCCAGAACGGATGTCTGGAATTCATAATGTATTTCATGTATCCCATCTAAGGAAGTTTGTCCATGACCCATCGCTGGTTGTAGAACCAATAGTCCAGGAAGATTTGGAAGTCGAGCCAAACTTGACTATGGTCAGGAACCCTGTTCAGATCGTTGATCAAGACGAGAGGCAACTTAGGAGAAAAGTAGTGAAGCTTGTCAAAGTGCAATGGAGCGAGGATCCTAGAGATTGTACCTGGGAAACTCTGGATAGTTTTAGGAAAGCCTATCCAAATTTTTGTTCGGATAGCTAGTGATGTTTGTTAGAATAGCTGTTTGGTTGATTGTTATTGTATGGATGATAGTATGTTTGGATTGTTGATATAAAAGCTTTTGAATTAACTTTTGTTTTAAATTACGGGGACCAAATTCTTTTAAGGGGGAGGATGTAACGACCCGGGATTTTGGCAATATTATTTTAATAAGCATTTAATCTAATTAAATAAAATACAAGTTTTTCATTTTATAAACAGATAGGACTTTGGACATTTACCAGTTATTTATAAATATGTGTATTGTGAAGGAAATTATGATTTGAAAATTTAAAATAAAATGTTTCAAAAATATTTACAATAAAATCTATCTTATTTAATTAAATAAAAGGCTCTACATTATCAAAATTTGATATAATATATGCACATGAATGTAATATAGATAATAATGTTTAAAATGAAACTAATCCTATCAATATTAAATATAAGTATAAAATATAATAATAAAAATACATGAATATAAATAAAGTCTTTAAAAAAATGTTTAAAATAAAATCAATCTTATCAATACAAAATATAAGTATAGAAATATGTGGATATGAATTAAGTGTTGGATAGGTAAACTTAAATAAAAACAAAAATAAGCATTTATGTTAGGAATAAAAATAAATATATAAGGTAAGATAAACCATAAATAAATACATATGGAAATTCTTATGTGTATGCAAGACAAAACAAATATCTACAAACAAAATCTATGTACATACCAGAAATAGGATAAGATGTAAACATAGAGGGAAACATATGCATTAAATAACATCATCTCAGCACAAACAAATATCATTTCAATTTTCAGAAGAAAAAATAATCTGACCAAAGGAAACAGCTTGTACCAGAAGACACCCACCCTATAAAACTGTTTCTACATATATGTATCTTTTTATTCTTGTTCGTTCAAACATAACTTAGCAAGCAAAGAAAAATAAGCATCATTATCCTACAAACTCAAACATCATTCAAGATCAAAACAGGAAGGTTTAAGGGAAAATCAAACTGCAGCCTTCAAAACAAAAGTTGCTCTCTGTACAAACACTTTTCAGGTGAGTAAACATAATATTTTAAAATTTTAAATATGGGTATTTGATTCATGAAAAAATTGTGCTTTTGCTATATATTTTAAATAAGTAATTCTATATGTTTCTGCTGTATTGAGACTTTTTTATATGGTCCGTTCTTCTTAATTTCTGGTTACAGAGTAAAGTAAAGTAGAAAAAAATTAATATATCTTCATACAAACATTTTTAAGCTTAGGATTTTAAACAAAATAAGTTTGTTTAAACTTAAATCATGGCTTTGAATTTGTTTTAAGCTCGATATTGAAGTATTATCTCTGTAAATTAGATTTTACAGTGAAAGGATAAACATATGAATAATTCGAATATTTTAAACCATCGATTCAATTATATATATTGAATCTACATACAAAAATAAGATTTTTAAAACAAAATGGCGATTTTTAGTTGAGTGTGCAAAGTGCAGTTCGTAGTTGAACCGAAAACATATTTTGATCAATTTCTGTTGACTGAAGAATTTTTGGATGTTAAAATTTTGCACGAAGCTTGCTTGACCCTTGTTGAAGTTAGGTAAGTTGTTAAAAAAATTATCTATTGCATGAATTGATAGGACGAGGGGAATTTAGTGTTTATGCTCGAGTTTTGGACGTGGTCAGAAGCAAGGTGATTTCATCCCCTCTGATTGATCGAGCTATACGAAATTGAGCGGGAGAGTAGAATGGGGGATATGCGAGGTGTGGATGGATTTGGAGCATCTCTGATGGTCGGAGCAACTGGGGCAAAGTGATTTGTTGAATGGGTCGAGTTCAAGTTTTTCAAACTGGAAGCTTAATTTCGATCTAGAGTTTTTCGCGTCGAATTGAACTTTTCTTTCGAGTGTAGTGTTGTTTCGTGACTCGTTGGAGGTGGGGCGGTTCGCCAGAGCGCGGGGGAAGTGCCGTGCACGTGCACGAAAATGAATAGGTGTTAGGAAGTTGATGGTGAACGACTCGAGTTGTTACTCGAGAAAGATGAGGGGTTGCTTCGGGTGAAACGTGGGTGCGTGAGTGTTGCATATTATTGTAGTTTATAACTTAAAACTTATAGGAAAAAAAGAGGGGAGAAGAAAAGTATGAGAAGAAGAAAGAGAGGGGAGACTCGGGAAATAAGAGAAGAAACTCGAGTTTTTAACTCGAGTGGACCTGGGGGATTTCTCAGGTTGGGTTTCAAAATACTAAGCTGAATAAAATCTATGTTATTTCATCTTAACCAAAGTTTAAGTACCGAGGACCTAATTAATGAGTTCATTTAAGCTCCAATTAACTAAGTAAATACTTAAGAATGTTTTTAAATCTTAATTAATATTTTAATTAGGTAGTTAATATAAGGTAAGTGTTAAGGTTAATTAAAATTAAAGCTTTTAAGTTAGTAATAATTTGATTCAATTATTAAAGAAGATTTTAAAATGTTAATTGAGATGAATTATTATTAATTAATTGTTTGAAAAGGTAATTAAGAATGATTAATTTATAATTGTAATTAAAGATTGGTAAATTAATGATTAAGTGATTAATCAATTTGTAATTAAGAATTTTAATTAACTACTTAATGTTAATTAATGTATGATTAGTAGTTAACTAATTAAGTAATTTAATTAAGAATAAATATTTGATTAATTAAGTAATTAGTGATAAATTAATATGTAATTAAGTTTTATAAAATTAATAATTAAGGTTATTAATTAATAATTCAGGAGTAATGAATTGAGTAATTAGGGTTGAATAGATTAAGTAAGAAGTGATTAATTAAATAAAATGGTTTGAAATGGAATAATTAATTAAATTAATAAATTATCGAGCTGGATTGAAGATGCTTGCTTATAGATGATTGTATAAGTAGAGTATATGATTTAATGATATCTATTTAGTAATATTCTATGATATGCCTTGATATATCTGTGATAATTGAGTATGATTATCTGTGATAAATGCTATGTCAATTCAAAGTGTTGAATTAAATTGTTTAAACTATTAAACAACCTGACATTTAAAATGGCGTTTTGATTTCGATGAGACCGGGATTGGGTGTCAATTTTGATTATCCGAAAACCACATCGATCCAAATTAAACGTTAGGTCGTGGCATCTCAAGTGAAGATCAAGATGGTGTTTCAGAGTACAATGGTTATCGTCGTTAACTCTGAGGGTGATTACAAAATGAGTGTAACGAGATAATGCCTTCGATTTCGTTCGAACCCGGAACGAACTTGTATGGATTGAATGCTTTCAGCACATCGTCAGGCGGATGATGAGCATTCTAAGAGATGTGTTCTGTAAAGGTAATCGTAGCCTCTAGCCTCATCAACCGGGAATGGCTAAAACAGGGGAGATGCAGCAAGGTTAGGTGGGTAGCACCCAAGCAGGACGAGATATACCCATGTCTAGATGTCCTTTTATTTCGGCTATGTGGGCAGTTGTTGGCTACAACTGCTGGGTTATCTTGTTCGGGACTGTTCAGTAAGGAATGGTTCCGCTCTTATGTTGTAGCGGGTCCTCGGTACGGTGATCTAGGCCCGGTACTGTGACGGGAGGTACCCCGGTAGCCCTGCCATTGATGGAAACCCATTTTCCCTACAAGACCCTACGGTTTTGATTTGTATTACCCACTTTTGTGGCTAGTAGCTAGAATTTAATGAATGTAACAATTTCGGCTATTTTCTATTTACTTGAAAACCCTAGACACTATTATAATATCACTGGATTTCCTATAAAATGTTTTGGTTAGCGTAAGGTAAAAACTTACCCGCGTTTATGTGTGGGAAGTCTTATGTGATACCTTTATTTTCCAATGGTTTTCAAAGTTAAACAAGTTTAACCCATTTACTCACACCAGACCCTTGTCTGACCCGAAGTTTATTTCTGTTTTTCATAAACTCTTGGGTACTCAAATTTGTATGAGTAGCCAAGTGATAGGTTTTGGATTGTTGAGTTCTGGAGGAGCTTGGAGCAGGAGTCCAGACGTATATATCTATCTATCTAGTTCTGCTGTGTTAGTTGATGTATGTTGTATTTTGGGATGTATGTAATTGCAAATATATATATGACTGTCTTGTTGTATGATGTTGTGTAACTCTGATATATGTAAAACTATGTAATAGTTATGTGATGTATTATATTTTGTTCCGTTTCCGTTGTGAGATTCTGATGTTGTTATTCTTTCTTTCTATCTTTTCTATTTCTATCTCTTTCTTTTCTTATTGATGATACGTCTTTCTGTGGTTAGAAAGGCGGGTCTTCATAAGCAACAACCACGACACACTAGTCATCGCCGATCAACGGGAATCGACGATAAACCCAAAATCGATCAACTCAAAATATCTCAACAATTTCAATACTAAAAATCATGATACTAATGTCAAAAATCATCATTTCGCAATACGATTCTGTTAAGATAATCAAAACTTCAAATTAACATGATCGATTTTTTAACATGAATTTGATTAGTTCTGTAATTTAATTTTTTTTTAAGGTAATTACTTAATATAAATTTCTGATACCATTTTTAAAACTGATATTACCATGTTACAATTCTTTTTTCTTTCAAGATCTTGTTCTAAAATTAATTCATTTGGAAGATATGAATTTTTGTTATGAAGTTGTCCCTATAATACAATAGAGAAGTGAACATCTATATATATACAAATATACATATATTCAAATTCAAACATACATGCAAACGTATTCACACAATCATACAAGCACATTTCATATCATGCTTCAAATACAAATTTAAACACCAAAAGATATAACAGGGTCAAGTGGTTTACTCACTTGGATAGGAAGATATAGAACAAAGCCTGTTGCAACTGGAACCTGATTTTGATTTTAAATCTGTAACTTGATTTGTATTGGCTTTTCATTTGAGATGATCTGATCTATAGCTTGCTGATCTAATCTTTTGCTTGCTCAGGTTAAAAGGCTTGAATCTCTGAAAATTCTAGAAGTTGGATCTTTGCTTTAAAAATTTTTGCTTTCAGGTTTTGGATGATCTGTACTTTGCTTGCTTGTTTGATCTAAGATGATCAGATCTTTGTTTTGATTTGATTTTGTTTTTCTGGTTTTCCTTTTGTTTCAGGTTTTGTTGTTTCTTTTAGTTTCTTAGGTTTTGGATATGTAAAAGAAAGATGAGAAAGAAGTATAGATGTATATATAGCTTATTTTCTCTTTATTCATTATTTAAAAATAAAATAAAAAAATAAAACCAAGCATGACACTTGTTGTTTTCATGTTTTCATGTTTTACACTTGTATCTTCATGTTATTAAATGGTCACATTTTTAAATCTCTTTGTTTATAATGCTTACACATGTATTTATGTGTTTTAAATATATTTTTGTAAAATTTTATATATTATATTTACAATTTACCTTTATGCATTTCTTTTTATAAATATTTATTAAACCTTAAAGAAGTGATTTTAAAACTAATCACATAAATAAATAAACATACATATATCATATATATTAGAAATTAACCTTTTGAAAATTTATTATATTAAATTTTAATCATAACTTTCAAATCACAATGTGTGTGTGTGTGTATATATATTAAAATTAGAAAACAAATTTTCCATTAGTTTTAAATTATAGAGCTTTTCAATTCAAAATTTATTTCAAAGAAATTTTAATTTTGAATTTCAAATCCATAATTCTATTTACAATCTATATAAAATAAACACATATTTTATTTATTTGGAAAATTTTCATATTAAACCTCAATTTAATTTAAATTTTTATATTAACTATCAAATTAAATTTGACTCAAAATAGAGATCGTTACAAATTCCTCCTTAAGAAAATTTCATCCTCGAAATTTGCTAGACATGGAGACAATAAAGAACAGATGAAAACACAGAGAAATGGTTTACCTGATCAAACTGAATATTTATTCTGCATTTGGCTTATCAAATTAGAATATCATCAATAATTATGAGAACGAACTCATTCAATATTTCACGAAGTACTCGGTTCATCCGGCCTACGAAATATGCAGGAGCATTGGTTAGTCCGAAGGGATAACTAACCATTCATAGAAAGAATCGGGACCCCAAAGAATAGACAAATGGATACAATCCAATTTGGCTTCATATTTTGTTAACAAGTTCATTTTAAATAGAATTTAAAATTCATTAAAGCTAAAAATGTAAAACTGATAATAAACTGACGATGAGAATACGAAATAGGAACTTTTCTAAACAAAGATTTGTAGGGCCACTACTACTCCTAAGCTTCTTCTTGTAGCTGCCAATAAGCTATCAAAGAATTGATGTTAGATGATAAAAAAGATATTGATAGAGAAAGGTGTTTCCTTGTTGTTGTAGGTTATTGACCATTTGTAGTGGTACTCCCATGTCCCCTATCTCGTCCTCTTCTTGCACTCATACTCACTATCAGTGGATAGTAAGATAATTTACTGAGGCATACGGACAAGATATCTTAGGGATATACTCATTATAGGGCGTTCATATCTCTATCTCTAATGAGTCACGTAATGTGTTATACTTTTGAGCTAAAGTTCTTACTCAACCTTCTGCTCTGATACCACTTGTGACGACCCAGATTTTAGCATTCGAAAATCGACACCTAAATATCTCACCCGTATTCGAATGCCGCAGATTCAAACGTTAAGTCTGGTTAGTCGGAGCTTATAACAACATTAGGTAATAACAACAAGTGGAAACAGAATAGAAATTTTATTGGTACGCAACATTTGATACAACAACGATACAAATGCAATGATCAACACAAATCAGAGATAGATACAACAGTGGAAAAACAAAGCGACGACAACGGAAAGATAATGTCTTTAATGCCAAAGCAACAAACCACAAGCTCGAACCACCATCATGCTGTGATGAAACACAATGCGATTGCTAAACCAGTGACTCTAAAGGTTGCCAAAAGATACACCTACAAGCCAACTATCCGGTAACCTGACTCTGGGCTGCTCGTGTGGAAAATTGTAGGCACACAGAGTTTAGAAAGGGAACAACAAACTCTAGGTCAGTCATGGGACTGGTATGAGCAAACAAAAATAGTTTAGCTTGAACAAAAAAAAACAAAAAGAAATAAAAAGAAATCCGCTATGCTTTTTGGAAAATGAAACTACCTAAGGCCTCCCGCCACACACACAATGCAAGTGCACACTTGGAGGAGATTTCTCCTTATGATAGTCAAACATGCTTGATACGCGAAAGTTCTTTTGATATTATTATTAGTGCATAGTTCATAAAACCTTTCGAAAGTATAATATTAATCTTAGCCAGCATACGTACCATTATACTATGCCTACTATAGCTACCATGTTAAATGGATGGTTCTATAACTAAAACCGTATAGGGCTTGTAATGGATGATTGGATTTCCAACAAATGCTCAAGCTAAGGAACTTCCTCACCAAATGGGTACGCCTCTGGAGGGACTCCCCGAGAACCTAACCTGTAATGACCCGATTTTTTGACGTCCAAAAAATCGACATCAATACGTCTACTGTATCAAATGCCGAACAATCGAATGCTGGAAAACTGAACCATTAGGGTTAAAGAAGAAGGAGGTAGAAGGAAAGGAAACAAAATAACATCAAAATCTTGCCGTCATAGCAGATCAAATATAATATATAACAATAACATTAAAACACAAAGAAATCTGTACTGATCTATACATACATCATCAGAGTTCAACTCAATTCAACAACATAATCAATATCGAAAAGCTGGATAGTTATATAAACTTGTCCTCAAAACTGAATACATAGCGGAATAATAATCAAGTACGGAAGTACGTCTTGCCATCCAGCTCGTCTCCTGAGCTCCACATCAACATATCCTGTATTCTATGATACTCGGTCTGACCCGAGCATTATAGTTAAATAACTCTCGAGTCTGTAACGACCAGGAATTTTTTATCCCGAAAATTCTAGATAGTTAGGGGAAGAAGGAGATAGAAGAAAAAGAAGAAACGGAAACAACAACATCTCACATTCGCAATGGATAAAATATAATAACAAATAATATCATTTATATAAAGAAAGCTGCATCAGTAAATTTACATTTTAATAAATCAAAGTTACAACATTTACACAACCAATGGACAATTACAATAACTTGTTCCAGATATACAACAATATATCACAACGGATACGCTCCATACGTTCCTGCCATCCAGCTCGCCTCTTGAGCTCCAAAACGTCCTTACCTAAAAATCTATAATACTCGGTCTGACCCTGAGCATTACAACAAAGTAACACCCAGGTCAGGCTGGAAACCAGCGTGAGTAAACCCATCTAACACGAAATATTAAAAAATAAAACTAATTTAAAACTCGGGGTAACTCGTACTTCACTACAAATTCTTAAATTGTTATAGTCAACACTTATTTCCCAAATCAACCCTAAGTCCCTTTACTTAGTTTCAATGGTCCAGTTCACTTAAATTATTCGTTCCAGCCTATTGATTTCACATATCAAATCCATAAAGAATTATAGAAGATTTTAAATCGAAGTGGTTTCGGGTATTTACTGATACCCAACCCCGGTCTCTTCGAATCCCATATCAGCTTAATCCCAAGTTATTCAAGTGAAATACAATTCAAACTTAAACATAGGATATCACTTTACACAACATTTCATCGCGATAGATAGCCACATTATCACCGTTCAACCCAATCATATCACAAAATATTTCAAATAAGAAATATTAAATGATCCAAGGCATTCAACACCGTTTAATCATTTATGAGCAAGATTAATTAGTCACACTATTCCAATTAATTTAGATTAATACTTCGATCATCTTTTAAATACTGCTTACTTAAACAATAATTAATTACAAACCATTAATTAATCAACCCTTAATTATCTTCTTAAATTACATTAAGTAATTACCTTTAATCAATTACACAAATTAATTAACCTTCTCCCATTCACATTTATTACATTGATCCTTAATTTAGTACTCCAATTAATCATTCTATAATCGCTTACATTGATTATTTGCCATTTAATTAATCACACTCATGATTCTTTAAATCAATTACATTAATTAATCTTTTAGTTACTTCCATTAAGCAATTATTCTTAATCACTTACACTAATTAACCGTTAATAAACCTCATTAAACAACTAACTATTCTTTAATTAATTATATCAATTAATTAATCCCTTAATTACTTACCTTAATTATTTAATTACCTTAAGTAATTATCTGAATTAATTACATTACATAATTATTCTTTAATTTCATTTTGTAATCATACTTTAAACAACACACCATTTGAAATCTTCTTGATTTGTTTAAGTTTATACCACATACCTACTACTTTTTAAATTCATCATTCACTTTATTTGAATCAACTAGAGATTCAATTAAATGACTCACCTAATATTTAACTTTTCAAATCCAACCAATTTATCTTGACAACAAAAAATAAAATAATATATAAAATATAAAAAATTAAATCTTGTTAGATAATGCTTGAAATTTGTTACAAAATTTTGATTTTCCTCTCGAACTTTGTAAAATTCATACTGCTTTTAAAAACTTGAAAACTCCCTGCCTTAAAACCGGTACTACAATTACTCGTGTAAAAATTAACTCGGTAGCTAAATAACCCGACTCCAAGCTTAAAAACATTGGGCAAAAACATGAGTCAACCCTAAATTTCCCCGACACCTTCTTCTTCTTCCCTACTTCACAGCTCCATCCAAACTTCTTCTTTTACCCTGATACCTACCACCGCGAACATGCACACGTATCCATGCACACCTTCTCCGGCGATCGACTCTCGCCGCCGACCGATCCCACGAATCCCCCTCGATCCCCTAGACTCACCACCCTGCTTGGGATTCACGTTTCCACTCAAACCACAAATTCAACAGCCAAACCAAACCGCAAACAAACTGCCTACCTTGCTCCCCTTGCCTCGACACCACCAGGAAAGTACCCCTGAACTCGCCACGGCCTCCTCATTCAATTCCCCCTGGTGCGCAGACCTCAAACTCCTTCAACCCTTCGTCATTTCCCACGAATGCACCTAGTCAGAAACATGACCAAACCCTAAAATCCTCACGACATGCCATCACGTGCATTGAAAAAAATCAAGCTTATTTTTCCCATATGCACCTTTCCTTGCCCTTCCTCCTTGCCCAGCATCGAATAACGAAATCGAACTAGCAACCGGAATTGGTCGAAAGCCTAAATCTGTTCATCCCCAATTTCCCAACACAATACCCCATTAAAAATTTCAAAATCACCTTCAAAAATCATCATTTGCGATGACGAATCTATTTATGTAAGAAAAATCATGAATTATGATGTTTGAAATTTTGCAATATTTGTTTGCTTAAAATTAGGTATTCTTTTTCCTGTCTATACTTTGCAATTGCTAAGTGAAATGATTTTCGAAATAAACTACACTGACAATCGAACAATTGTACTTTTGAAATCATAGTCTAGAATTGTGTGAATCAAGAGATATGTTTTATTTTACATTTGCAAAGCTGTTAGAGAATATAGAAAGAAGAACCGAACATTTTGAATGTAGATACAAATAGCTATACTTAACATCAGATCCAAATGATTCACTCAATGTTACTTTTACTTATCTGAGTAATATTCAGTAACAAAATAAGGCTATGATTTACTCACCTGTTTCCAGGAAACAGAGAACAAAGCTAAAGACATCATTCTTAGATTAGGAACTTATATTAGACTTTGATCTCAAAGGTTGTTGAGTCAAAAACTTGTCTGATTCTAGTTTAATTCCCAAGGTTTGATTGTTGTTAAGTTGATCTTTGTATCCCTGCCGAGTTGATCTTGTATGATGTATAAGAGATGAATATTTTCTTAGCTTGATTCCAGTTTTTGATTAAACTTCCTCAGATCTGTTTCCAGTCTTAATTTGTTTAGATTTCTATTTGGAATATTTTTTTCAGACTTTAGTTTTTGGGTTTGTAAAATTTTACAGGCTTTTTCCTTTGTTTTACATAAAATTTTTTAAAGAAAAATAAAATAAAAGTGCCACATGTTACATTGCATGCTAACTCAAGTTACAAATGCTAATTCATGTATTATAAGGCTTACAAATGTCTTAATAAAATTTTTAAATTAAATTTGCTATTTATTTTATATGTGTTTTTATATCATACTTATATTTTTATGTTTAATAATTATATTAAAGTAAGTATAAACCTTATTAAATCCTATTTTAAATATTAGCCTTTTCTTTTTTTTTATTTTAGTGCTTTATGTTTTATTTAAATTTTATGTTTACATTAATAAATTTCTCTTAACTTATTTGTAAAATCTTTTAAAGGAAATAATATGGAACTACTTATATACACATAAAAAAATCAAACACGCATTATTTGTTTTTTTAAATCTAATTTACTTTAGGATATTTATCTTTGGATTTCAATCTCAAACTCAAATTTAAATTGACTCATATATATATTTAAACAAACACACATAAATTTAGTAAATGATCATTATAATTCAAAATCTATTTACATCTATATTTAAAACAACACATTATTATTTTGTTTGTAAATAACAATTTTACAAATTTTTAAATAATAAATAAAGGAGATTATTGCATTTTAAATTGTTTTGAATTATATTAATATCTTTACTATTTCTCAATGATCTTATATATATACACTTAAGATTTCCAACATTATGGAATGTTGAATATATCTATTATATATATATATATTAGTTTACTGTAAAATTTTATTATTTTTATATATTTATATTTCAAAATTTATTATAGATTCAAATTTATTTATACTCCCAAATATCTGAATTTTATCTGTTCAACAGAATAAACCAGTTAAATATCCATTTATCAAATGTCCAAAAATCTAGGTTATCACATTCCTCCTCCCTTTGAATCTTTTCGTCGTCGAAAAGGAACGAAACCAAAATTTATTCAATACTTAAAATCAGATAAATTTATTCTTTGATCATTTTTAAAATACTTTTAAAACCTATATAATATTACAAAATAGATTTTTTTTATAGAAATACTTTTTATAACTTGATGTCTCAACCAGTCCATCCTTGTTCTCACAGAAACTCAGTCATACGTTGATCAGACATAGGACTGAAAATCTATAAGTACTTGAAAAACCCATTTTCAACACCTATTGAAAATACTTGAAAAAATAATTCTATTGAAAATACAGAAAACATTTTTGAAAGTAGAGAAAATATTTTTGGTGAGAATGCTCTAGAAATCATCACCCTCATCGATGGTCGCAGTTACATCCTAGGTTACATGCCAACACAGCAAAAGTCCATGTGACTGTAGGCACTCCGCTCCCCTCGATTATGCCATGGAACCCGCCACAGATCGCAGTTACATTCCAGGGTTACGTTGCCATCACAGCAAAAGTCCATGTAACTGTAGGCATCAGCGCCCTCGATTTTCGCTGCCAGAAATGAAACTTCTCCACTCCCATATAGGTCGCAGTCTACCGATGTAAAATCAAATGTAGACTGTTGGCTCTTAGCAGCACACACGACTTCCGCTATGTCACCATAGGTCGCAGTATACCGAGATAAAATCAAACGTAGACCGTTGGCTCTCAATGGTACACATGACTTTCGCTGTGGTCTGCAGTTAATCGCAGTGACATCGAGTTATGCTGTCGTCATAGAATAACCCAATTGCCTCTGTAGGCATCAGCGCCCTCGATTTTCGCTACACACTACACAAAATCCTCAGGAACTAGTTTTTTCCGGACTCCTCACAGGATCAACTTTAGAACCCCTCCTTAGGGTTCAAGGCAATACCACCTTGTGGCACTCCTGAGAAGTTCATTTCAAGGGCGCGCATTTTCCCCCATAGCCAATCTCAAAACACTTTCTACTATACACAGTAGTATTTTCCAAATTATACACCTAGTATGAATCCCATATAAATCTTCTTTCTCAAAATCGATTATCCCAAAATCGATAATTCTCAACTAGGCTTTCCAAATTCCAAAATTGATTTTCCCAAAAAATCGAAAGCCTTTCCAAATCCATAGGTTCCAAAAACCTTTCTTCAAAATCATTCTCATAAGATCCCTTATATATATATATATATAACTTTTAAAATCATTGGTCACTTCAAACTTGTATAAATTTCCTTTTCATACTTCAAAAACTTTAAAACCCCTTTTCTTCTGGCAAAAATTCAACAAGGGGAGATTTATCTTATATAACAAAGATATATAACTTTGTTTATTCCAAATCAAATATTCAAATTTGATTACTTATAAAGTCACTTACCAGTTTACTTACTTCCATAAAGTAAATTTTTACCATAGAAATATCCAATTTCTATTTTATTTCATCATATATTTCACAAAATATATTTTTTCATTTCAAAAACCATTTTACAGTTCTTATCCATAAACTTTCAATATCAATTTCATTCTAATCCGTACGATGTACACATATCATCCGTACACAATATCAATCTGATCGCTTACTCGATCACACAATTTCTCTTTCGAACTTCTATCGTCCACCCGACTTCCTAGTGCGGACTCAGATCTGGTTTCTTGATCAGAAATCGTCATTTCCCTTGCATGGCCATAACTATGATAGAGAATATCCAGAACTAATCAACAATCCTTATCCAGGTTCGCCGTCGAAAATCGAGTGAAAAATCCCAACTCAGATCGATATAACTATTTTAAAATTCTGTGCTCGAATCTAGATCAAACCACTATGCGAATATAATAATATATGTACATCCTACGTATTTATCTTTATTGATTATTAGCCAAATCAATTTCCTTTTACATTCACTTTAATTTCTATTCACTTATTCACAGTTGTTTCAATCCCATTTGGATTATCACCTCTATTCTTATCTCAATTGGGTATTTAATCATAAACAGTTTGCACTCTGACCAACTTACATTTTGAAAATAGCTTGAAGAATTTAAAAATAGATAAGCAGTTAAAAAATAATTATTAGTTTTAAAATAACTATAAAATAGTTAATTAATTGTAAAATTGTTATAGAAATTTTTAAATAATTTGCAAAATAGCAATTAGTTATAAAGTAGTTGAAAAACAGTAATTAATTTATAACACAGTTGAAAAATTATTAAATAGTTCCAAAAATAATTGTAAAACAAGTATAAGATAGTTTTAAGTTCAAAAAGAAAAATTGTATAGTAAATAGTTAGGAAAAATAGATTTATATTAAAACCATCTATTTTGGAAATAGTCCAGAGTCAAACTGTTCAATTCCCAATCTCCAATCCCATCAGTTCAATTTAAATTTCCAATTCCATTTAAATTGACCTAATTCAAATTTAAATAACTTCAATTTCCATTGAAATTGATTTAATCCCAATTCAAGTTGAAATAATCCTCAATTTCTTTCCTAAATTCAAATCAAATTCCATTTGAATTTACTTATTCAACTTTAATCATAATTTTAATTAATTCAAAAAAAATTCAAATTGAACCAATTTCAATTCATATCAATTTCAGTTTGAATTAATCCCAATTCCCATTTGAATTTTGAACACATTCAGCTTCAATTTCATTTCAAATTAATCCAATTCAATTTTTTCTATTTGAAATTTTAAACTTATCCATCTTCAATCACAATTCCAATTAATTCAAATCAAATCCAATTTGAACTAATTCGATTTAAATCTCAACTTTAAACCATTTCGAATTATAAATTCGAGTTAAATTTTTAAATGTTGATTTAATCCCTTAAATCAAATTAACTTTTATTTTTCAATCAATAATCTTGATCTTTAAACAATTTAATTCTGAGTCAGAATTTCAAAATTCCATTTTAAATTATCTTTACTTAACTTCTTTCAAAGCTCCAATAAGAATTCAAAAACAATTTATCTTTAGAATCCAATTTTATTTCTCAAATTTTTAACTTCAAAATCAATTCTCAGTTTCATAAATTATTTATAACAATAGAATAATATCCAGATAAATAAACATCCAAATTTATTCAAACACCAATTACAGCATCCATTTTCAATTTCGAGATCTCAAACCCATTTTGAGATCACTCATAACTCCCCATTCAAATCAACCATTGAACTTCCCAAGTCAAATCTTAATTTCATCTTGAAATTTACAATTCAGGTTGCTTGTACTAAACTTATTTAACTTTCCCTAAGTTTAATTCTATTCAAATTGAGCTTCCATTTCAAATTTAAACTTCTCATTAATAATCTTCCCTCTTTAAATTTCAAATTTCTGTTAATATTCTTCCTTACTTATAAATTCAAAGACTTATATCACTTTGGGTTTCACATCACATTTCAAGGAAAATTCAAAACTCAACCTTAGAGTTTATTTCAAATCACCTTTGATATTATGTATATCCCTTATTTATACATATAATTTCCTTTACACACCAAATTATCCTTAAAAAAAATTAAACCACCTTTGGTTTCTAATTCAAAACAAATTCTTTTAAATTTTCAAACAACTCTTGTTTGAAACAGGACCCTTCATTAAAATACGTTAAATGACATTATTTATTATTTCTTTATCACTTTGAAAAAATTTCAAATTCTGGACCCAGATTTAAAACTTCCCAATTTAGATCATTCTTCAATTCCAACTTATAAGTCATACTTCCCTAAATGTTTTACTTCCCTAAAACATTTCATTTTGCTTACTCATTAATACGCATTTTATTATTAAACACAACAATCATTTATTATAATAACCAAGATTATTATATAAGGAAACCAATACATTATTATCTTATTCCGAAACTCCTTTTTTTAAATTTAAGGTTTACTTTCAGTTTGAATCCATTTCAAACTTATCTTTATTGAATTTCAATTTGGTTGTATTTCTATTACCACTAAATTTAATTCCAATAATTTAACAACCAATTACCTTAATATTTATTAGAAAGAAATATTACTTTATATATCAAAATATATTCTTATATAAAATCATTTAAAATCCTTATATAATTAATAACAAGTACGCTCTCATATATATACACTCAACTCACTCTAGGGTACCATCGACCCTATTCCTAATGAGTAATCCCACCAGAGCCAAGGTTCTCGCTTAACCTTGCTCTGATACCAAATGTAACGACCAGGATTTTCGATCCCGAAAATTCCAGATAGTTAGGGAAAAGAAGAAAGAGATAGAAGAAACAGAAACAACAACATCTCACATTCGCATCGGCTAAAATATAATAACAAATAATATCATTTATACAAAGAAAGATGTATCAGTAAATTTATATTTTAATATATCGGAGTTACAACATTTACACAACTACTGGACAGCTAAAATAACTTGTTCCAGATATACAACAATATATCACAACGAATATGATCCATACGTTCCTGCCATCCAGCTCGCCTCCTGAGCTCCAGAATGTCCTTACCTGAAAATCTATAATACCCGGTCTGACCCGAGCATTACATCAAAGTAACACCCAGGTCAGGCTGGAAACCAGCATGAGTAAACCCATTTAACATGAAATATTAAAACATAAAACTAATTTAAAACCCAGGGTAACTCATACTTCACTATGAATTCTTAACTTCTTATAATCAACACTTATTTCCCAAATCAACCCTAAGTACCTTTACTTAGTTTCAATAGTCCAGTTCACTTAAATTATTCGTTCCAGTCTATTGATTTCACATATCAAATCCATAAAGAATTATATAAGATTTTAAATCAAAGTGGTTTCGAGTATTTACCGATACCCAACCCCGGTCTCTTCAAATCCCATATCAACTTAATCCCAAGTTATTCAAGTGAAATACAATTCAAACTTAAATATAGGATGTCACTTTGCATAATATTTCATCACGATAGATTGCCACATTATCACCGTTCAATCCAATCATATCAAAAATATTTCAAATCAGAAATATCAAATGATCCAAGGCATTCAACACCATTTAATCATTTGTGAGCAAGATTATTTAGACACACTATTCCAATTAATTTAAATTAATTAAATTAATACTTCGATCACCTTTTGAATACTGCTTACTTAAACATTAATTAATTACAAACCATTAATTAATCAACCCTTAATTATCTTCTTAAATTACATTAAGTAATTACCTTTAATTAATTACACGAATTAATTAACCTTCTCCCATTCACATTTATTACATTGATCCTTAATTTAATTATTCCAATTAATCATTCTATAATCACTTACATTGATTATTTGTCCTTTAATTAACCACACTCACGAGTCCTTAAATTAATGACATTAATTAATCTTTTTATTACTTCCATTAAGTAATTATTCTTAATTACTTACACTAATTAACCTTTAATAAATCTCATTAAACAACAAACTATTCTCTATTAATTATATCAATTAATTAATCCCATAATTACTTACCTTAATTATTTAATTATCTTAAGTAATTATTTGAATTAATTACACTACATAATTATTCTTTAATTTCATTTTGTAATCATATTTCAAACAACACACCATTTGAACTTCTTGATTTTTTTAAGTTTAAACCACATACCTACTACTTTTTAAATTCATTCATTTTATTTGAATCAACTAGATATTTAATTAAACGACTCACCCAATATTTAATTTTTCAAATCCAACCAATTTATCTTAACAACAAAAAATAAAATAATATAAAATATATAAAAAATTATATCTTGTTATATAATGCTTGAAATTTGTAACAAAATTTTGATTTTCCTCTGGAACTTTGTAAAATTCATACTGCTTTTAAAAACTTGAAAACTCCCTGCCTTAAAACCTGGTGCTACAATTACTCGCATAAAAATTAACTCGGCAGCTAAATAACCCGAGTCCAAGCTCAAAAATATCGAGCATAAACACGAGTCAACCCCAAATTTCCCCGACACCTTCTTCTTCTTCCCTACATCACAGCTTCATCAAAACTTCTGCTTTTACCCTGATACCCACCACCGTGAACATGCACACGTATTTGTGCACACCTTCTCCGACGATCGACTCTCGCCGCCGACCGATCCCACGAATCCTCCTCGATCCCCTGGACTCACCACCCTGCTTGGGATTCACGGTTCCACTCAAATCACAAATTCAACAGCCAAACCAAACCGCAAACAAACTGCCCACCTTGTTCCCCTTGCCTCGACACCGCCTGGAAAGTACCCTTGAACTCGCCACGGCCTCCTTATTCCATTCCCCCTGGTGCGCAAAGCTTAAACTCCTTTAACCCTTCGTCATTTCCCACGAATCGCACCTAGTCAGAAACATGACCAAACCCTAAAATCCTCACTATAGGCCATCATGCGCATTGAAAAAAATCAAGCTTATTTTCCCATATGCGCCTTTCCTTGCCCTTCCTCCTTGCCCAGCGTCGAATCACGAAATCGAACTAGCGACCGAAATTTGGCTGAAAGCGTAAATCTGTTCATCCTCGATTTCCCAACACAATACCCCATTAAATATTTCAGAATCACCTTCAGGAATCATCATTTGCGATGAAGAATCTATTTATATAAGGAAAATCATGAATTATGATGTTCGAAATTTTGCAATATTTGTTTTCTTGTAGTAAAGTATTCTTTTTACTGTCTATAGTTTGCAATTGCTAAGTGAAATGATTTTCGAAATAAACTACACCGACAATCGAACAATTGTACTTTGGAAATCATAGTCTAGAATTGTATGAATCAAGAGATATGTTTTATTTTACATTTATAAAGCTGTTAGAGAATTTAGGAAGAAGAACTGAACATTTTGAATGCAGATACAAATAGCTGTACTTAACATCAGATCCAAATGATTCACTCAACATTAATTTTTCTTATCTGAGTAATATTTAGTAACAAAATAAGGCTATGATTTACTCACCTGTTTCCAGGAAACAGAGAACAAAGCTACAGACATCATTCTTAGATCAGGAACTCATATTAGATTTTGATCTGAAAGGTTGTTGAGACAGAAACTTGTCTGATTCTAGTTTAATTCCCAGGGTTTGATTGTTGTTAAGTTGATCTTTGTATTCCTACCGAGTTGATCTTGCATGATGTATAAGAGATGAATCTTTGCTTAGTTTGATTCCAGTTTTTGATTAAACTTCCTCAGATCTGTTTCCAGTCTTAATTTGTATATATTTCTATTTGGAATATTTGTTTCAGCCTTTAGTTTTTGGGTTTGTAAAATTTTACAGGCTTTTTCGTTTGTTTTACATAAAAAATTTTTAAAGAAAAATAAAATAAAAGTGCCACATGTTACATTGCATGCTAACTCAAGTTACAAATGTTAATTCATGTGTTATAAGGCTTATAAATGTCTTAATAAAAATTTTAAATTAAATTTGCTGTTTATTTTATATGTGTTTTATGTCATACTTATATTTTTATGTTTTGTACTTATATTAAAGAAGGTATAAACCTTATTAAATCCTATTTTAAATATTAGTGTTTTCTTTTTTTATTTTAGTGCTTTATGTTTTATTTAAATTTTATGTTTACATTTTTACATTAATACATTTCTCTTAACTTATTTGTAAAATCTTTTAAAGAAAATAATATAGAACTACTTATATACACATAAAGAAAATCTAACATACATTATTTATTTTTCTAAATCCAATTTACTTTAAGATATTTATCTTTGGATTTCAATCTCAATCTCAAACTCAAATTTAAATTTACTCATGTATATATATATATATATATATATATATATATATATATATATATATATATAACAAACACACATAAGTTTAGTAAATAATCATTATAATTCAAAATCTATTTACATCTATATTTAAAACAACACATTATTATTTTGTTTGTAAATAACAATTTTACAAATTTTTAAATAATAAATAAAGGAGATTGTTGCATTTTAAATTGTTTTGAATTATATTAATATCTTTACTATTTCTCAATGACCTTATATATATACACTTAAGATTTCCAACATTATGGAATTTTGAATATATCTATTATATATATATATATATATATTAGTTTACTGTAAAATTTTATTATTTTTATATATTTATATTCAAAATTTATTATAGATTCAAATTTATTTATACTCCCACATATCAGAATTTTATCTGTTCAACAGAATAAACCAGTTAATTATCCACTTATCAGATGTCCAAAAATCTGGGTTATCACAGAGTCAGTCTGGAAAACTAGCGTGAGAAAACACACTTAATTGGAGTGCTAAAGTTTTCAAAATCATTTGAAATCTAATGTATCTCGTAAGACCACACCACAAATAAACATGTCGGGTTTTTACCTTAGGATAACCATAACATTTTTAGCCAAATCCGTCTGATATTATAATAGTGTTTATAGAAAGTAAAATAGAAGCTAGCTGAAATTCTTGCATCTCACGTTTCAGCAATAGTTGGGCACAATCAAAACCGTACAGGCGCTTATTGGAGATTGGATTCCATACAATGGCAGGGCTACTGGGGTACCGTCCGTTACAGTACGTGGTCTAAATTACCGTACCGAGGAACCACCCTGATCCACTACATCACAAGACCGGAGCTACCCCTTACTGGATAGTCCGAATAAGTTCACCCTGCGGTTGGGATCAGCAACCACCCACACGGCCGAAATAAAGGGACATCTAGACAGGTGTGACCTTACCCGAATTGGTTGCTAGCGAGTTAGTCTTGTGTGCACCTCCCCTGTTTTAGCCATTCCCGGTTGATGAGGCTTGAGGCTATGCGTTACCTTTTTAGCACACAATCACTTAGAATCCTCATCGTCCTCCTTATGATGTTCTGAAAGCATTCATTCAAACAAGTCTGTTCCAGGTTTGAACGAAACCGAAGGCACTACTCCGACTACATCCATTTTTGAATCACCCTCAAGATTAGTAGCGATTACCCTTGCACTTCACTGCTCCATCTTCGGCTCCAAGCTCATATCAACGTCACGAAAACATTGAAACCGGATCGAAGTGGTTTTCGAGAAATAAATCCGGATCCTGGTCTCTTCAAAACGATCAGTGCATTGGCCAATATTGACAGTCGGTTATTTAACTATCGAATAACATTCACAATCAACCATCAAATTTAAATAATTTCCCAAATTATTTATTACTCAAAATATCTTCGCAAGATATCTTCTACACTTCAATCTTTCGAAAATCAGTTTCAAATCTCTTTTCACTCGTGGAATAAATTTTCAAAATTGTTTATTTCCACTGAAAATCACTAAGTCCAAATACTTTAGATTTTAAAATATTTTAAATCACTTTATTCTGGATTATACTTTAAAATATTAAAATTAAACTACTTAAACACTTTATTCAAAAATATATATCTTAAAAATATTTAAAATAAAACTACTTTATAAAATATAAAACTAATTTCTAAAATAAAAGTTAAGCCAAAATAAATTTTAAAATAAGAGTTACGAAATTCTATGCAGGTTTTCAAATAAAACTTTAACCAAACTATCTTTAAATAAATATACTTTATAAAATATGAATGTTAATAATTATCCTTAAAATCATAATACTAGTCAAACCTTTCAATTAATTACTACTATAATTAATTTAAATAAATGTTTAATTATAAAATTTAAACAACTCAAATAATAATTCCTTAAAAATACTCCTTTAAACAAACTTTAAACCTTTAACTTATACTAAAAATCTGCTTTGAAAACGTACTTGGCTTTCCAGGGAAATACACTTCTCTTTCACACCTTTAAAAATAAACCACTATTTATTTTTAAATTTTTTTACCTATTCCTTTATAATAATTCCCACCATGAATTTATACTTCTAAATATCCACTGATATATTACTTTACTTTTATAAATCTTGTTTATAAATTCCATGGTCTCATCCTTCTTTTAAAAACAATTTCAAACACTTTATCAATCTCCAAATCGATTTTCAAATTACTCCATTCTGAAATAAATTCCTTTACTTACTCAATTTATTTCAAAACCCATTAGCTTCAGATTTTACTTCTTAATTATGATTTAAAATCGTTTTAACTTAAAATACCAATTTCACATTTTTCCAAATTCCTTCTTTATCTTTCCAATAAATTAAACCTTGAATTTTAGAATAAATTCTTTTTTCCTTTAAATAATATCACTTAAGTTTTAAAATTCATTATTTCCCCTTTTATTCAAAATCTCCATTCCCATACTCAGAATTTATCTATTCGAATTCAAAATTCACTTTTATTCTTTTCCAATTCATTCTTTAATTAATTCAAGTTCTCTATAATTATTTTACTTAAAAAAATTCTCTCTTTTATTTTCTCATCAAAAATCCAATCCATACATTTTTGGTAACTCAGTATACCCAAATATATACAATCAAACCATAACACCCAATATTTCAATTACCAATATAATTTATCACAGGTTATCAAATCATATCACATAATATTAAATAATCTAATTAATTTTGAGGAATCCAGTTGGATCCCTCCAACCTGTTTCCATGCATCCATAGATGTTAGTACAATATAAAATACCAATTTCACTTCGAGGTGGAATATCACGGTATATGGGGTTATACAATCTCATCCGCTATTATGCGGTGCATAGGGTCTCATCCGCTATATAACGTGGGAAATCAATCACTCCAATATATATATATATATATATATATATACACACTACTATGTAATATACCACATCCAATAAATTCAAACATTCAACCAAATATTTAAATTTACTATTAAATTTAAATAATAATTCAGATCAGTGAGATTAACTCACCTTTAACTATGCATGCAACCCATTTCCGTCTCGATTATTTCTCCATAATTAGACCTTGCAAAAACATTAGATGATTTTATTAATATTCGAATAAATCGAACAATTAAATTCCCATTTGATAGATTTAATTAACTAATTATTTTAGTTTTATCTAATCTTCCTTAACAATTTCTAAGTAAAATTTAAGTAAGTTAATTAAATAAATTAAACACCCTAAATAAATTATTTTATCAAGCCTAGTAAATTAAATCTTATTTTTCTTCATTTTCAACCGCATATGAAAAATTATCCATATAGGCTTTAAAAATCAAATTTCATAAACTTTAAACATTTTTAAAAATTCATACTCTTTCCAAAATCTTATTTATATGAAATTTCCTGCTTTTCTTCAAACTTATATACATACATATATATTACTGAAACTGAAGTACACCTAACTGTAAATATCCTTTTCTATGATTCTGTATATGTACATATGTAAATTGAAATATATAGGTACGTTTATATAAACCAGAATTGTTATACAAATCCTCAAAATCTAAATTTTCTATATATGCATTTTATTAAATTAATTTGAATTGAAGAATATAGAAATACCACACTGCTCGAGGCCTTCGACGATCACGAACTCTCGATCGCGCCTCTCCCGACTACTATCACAAATGCGCCCCACCCCGACGTCGCCGTACCCCATAATCGAAACACCTTGCTATCTTGACCTAACATGCACGCGAGCTCCCCCGGTGAACTTGGACGCGATGGCTTCTGACTCACTGCAAGCGTTCAAGATCGCGACTCGTCGTGATGGATTTCGATAATCTGCTTCGGCTACAACGCTACCAGAAGCTCAAGATACTAGCATTACGTCAGCCCTTGCCCCCAGTCGCGACTCTGGCATTTCAAACGAATTCGGTTCGTTCTTTTTTTTGAGAGGATTCGATTTTGGTTGAATCGGACTGGAAAAGAATGATTTTGGTTTTCGAAAAAAAAAGATAGAGGGATTGTCTAGATTTGTTTGAAACTTGACTCTCGCCACTTTTTTTAGAGAGAGGAGTTTCGATTTTAGTTTGAAGACAAAAACAAGGCTGGTAGAACAATTCGTTCTTATCATTTTATTTTTTTATTTTAACCAAGAAGATGAATACATGTAAAAATTTGAAGGATAAGTGTTAGAAGGGTGTGAAACGTGTAAAATTGCCTTGTGAAAACAATTTATATTAAATATGTATATATGTTATATTAAATTTAAATTTAAATCATTTAGAAAACGAAGCTTAAAATCTCGATCTCCTATCGGGGCATGCTGCCAGGCCCTTTATAATGTTAAACCCCTATTCTAAACACAATGGAAAAGGTTCCGAGTCCTAATTCGATCGTACAGAGAAGACAGCTTTTTGAACCCAGTTGTTAAATTAAATTTCAATATAGATTTTCAGCGTGTTTACCTATCATACGATCATACGACAACTCCAAACGCTAGAAAAATTGAAATCCGATAATAATGCACTATTACGGATGCAATGGAACAAGTTTCATCAAAATCCGAGACTGTGTCTCAGAAGGCTACTTTTAAATTCAATTTAAACTATATATAATTTCAAAACTGAACAAAACATTCCCAGATTCAAATTTTAAAACTTCTATTATCTCCAGTTATAAATATAAATTTGTCAAGCCTTTGAAATATTTTCAACTAGCTAAAGACCCAAGATTCAACATTTTAACCAATTTTCAATTATTATATTAATAATTTAATTGCCAATTAAATAGTGATATTTAAAATTAAAGTTAAATTACTTTTCAAATATTTAAAATAAATTAAATATTTAAATTTCAAATATCCTAAAATTTCGGGTCGTCACATAACCGGTTCTCTGTCAACACAAGGCCGGGTTACCTCTGTAACTAGGTAACTACTGACACGAGTATGCCATCCCCTGTCGTCACCAACCTTTATCCAAAGTACCCCTAAACCAACAAATTCAAATAACCATATAAGTTAAGTATCTGGGATCCATACCATGATACCACTTTTTATCCAGAAGGAAATGCACATACCCTAAAGGGCACGACCCTCATAACCTTGCCACGTCCTTCCAGTTTCGACCATTTCGGGTTGTAAGGCTCGACGAAGTCTCGTCCACAAAGCTAAGATTTTTATAAAAGTCGTGCTTTGATCAACAAATGATCAGCAACACTTAGCATGCCACATTACGAAATTGGGAATATATCTGTAACGACCCAGGATTTTGGCCATATTATTATAATAAGCATTTAATCTAATTTAAATAAAATACAATTTTTTCATTTTATAAATAGATAGGACTTTGAACATCTTCCGGTTATTTATTTAAATATATATGCATTGTGAAGGAATCTTTGATTTGAAAATTTAAAATAAAATCTTTCAACAAATATTTAAAATAAAATTTATCTTATTCAATTCAATTAAAGGCTCTACATTTTTGACATTTGATGGGATATATGCAAACAAATGTAATATAGATAATAATGTTTATAATTAAATTGATTCTATCAATATTAAATATAAGTATAAAATATAATTATAAAAACATATGAATATAAATTAAGTATTTGGTAGTTTAAGCTTTAAATAAAGTAAAAAAACAAGAATTTATGTTAGGAATAGGAATAAATATAGAGGTTAAATTATAAGGTTACATGAAACATATCAAATAATTCTAGATATATATAGACACACACACACACTTTGAAATATATGTAGATATGTAGGTGAATTATGCAAGCAAAAAGATAACAAAACAAAATGTCTTTATACAAAAAACCAAATGAGATAAGGCTGTAAACAAAACGGGAAGCATATGCATTTAGTACCATCATCTCAGCACAAAAATAAGGTCAGTCGAAATGTTAATAATCATTTCAATTTTCAGAAAACAATTTTTGACCAAATATTAGAAAACAAAGAAAAGCTTGTACCAGAAGACACCTACTGTAAAACCTATTTTTCTATATATATATCCATATTAGTTCTTGTTCGTTCAAACATAACTTAGCAAGCCTGAAAGAAAAGAAAATTAAATATCATTATCTTACAAACTTAAACAATTCATTCAACTAAACAAAAGCAGAAAAGATTTACAGGAAAATCAAAACTGCAGCATTCAAAACGAAGGTGACACTCTGTACAAACACTTTTCAGGTGAGTAAACAAAATTTTTAAAGACTTAAGTTTAATTAAATCTGTGTATATGATTCATTGATTATAATATGCTTGCATATGTATTTTGTTTATATAGTTCTGTGTTTATATATATGAGTGTTCTGTGTAAACTTATTTTACTTGCCTTCTCTGTTTTTAGTTTTAGAATTGAATAGTTAATCAAAATACAAAATAAACTTCATCTAGTCATTTATAGGCTTACAGTTTGAAATAAAATAGGTTGTTTAAACATAAATCAAGCTTTTAAAATTTGTTTACAACCTTTTAGTGAAGTATATCAACTGGGAAATTTGATTTACCGAGCAACAAATAATTTTACGTTGAATTCGAGTATTGTAAATTGCTAATTCAATTACATAGCTTGAATCTACATACAAAAGTAAGATTTTTAAAACAGAAATGGGGATTTTTAGTTGAGTGTGTAAAGTGCAGTTCATAGATGAACTGAAATCATATTTTGATCAATTTCCGAGGACTGAAGAATTTTTGGATGTTAAAATTTTTGCACGAAGCTTGCTTGACCCTTGTTGATTTCAGGAAAATTGTTAGAAAAATTTTCAATTGCAAGAATCGATAGTACGAGGCGAATTTAGGGTTTTTATTCGAGTTTCGCAGTGGTCGGGAAACGAGGTGATTTCGTCACCTCTGATGCATCGATTTGCAAGAACTTCAAGGGGATGGTAGAGTGGGGTATTGGCGAGGTGAGGCCGGAGTTATGTTGCCTCTGATGGTCGGTGTGAGTGGGATGAGGCATTTTTGTTTGGTGAGTTCGATTGACAGTTTCGAACGAAAGGCCAAAATTTGATTTCGAGTTTTTGGCATCAAATCAAGTTTTTCTTTCGAGTGTGACGTTAGCTTGTGACTTGCTGGAGGTGGTGCGGTTCGCCAGAATGCCGGCGAGGTGTTATGCACGTGCATGGCAGCGTATAGGTGTCAGGTGGTCTCTGTGGTGAACGACTCAACTTATTACTTGAGAAAGATGAGGGGTTGCACGAGTGAAACCCTAGATGCGTGAGCGTACTTGCGTGATTACTGCAATTTTTAATTAAAACTTAGCTAAAAAAATAGAGTATGAAGAAGAAAAGTACGAGGAGAAGAAGGGACTCGAGAAATAGGAGGAGAAACTCGGGCTTTAACTCGAGTAAACGTATAGTTTTTCTCAAGTTTCATTTTCAAGAGGTTAAGCTTAATAAACTTTTAAGTTAAAAATGTTAAACAAAGTTTAGTATTAATAAAGAAAATAATGTTGGCAAACTTTAAGTTAAGATTTGATTTAAAAGTTATTAAGGGAGATTTTCAAATGTAAGATAAATAATTAATTGATATTGTAAGTTAATTAAGAATGTAAATTAATTAACTAAGTAGTTTAAGATTAAATAAATTTACAATTAAAGATTGATATTAATTAAGTAATTAGTGATTAATAAATGGGTAATTAAGTTTTATTAATTAATAATTAAGGTTAATTAATTAAGAAATAATTAATTAAGTGAGAAAAATGTAAATTAATTAATGAAATAATAATTAAGAAGTAATTAATAAATTAAATGGGTTGATTAATTAGTGGTTAATTAAGCAGGATAAAATGGTTTATTCTTAAGTAATTAATTAAGTTTAAGTTACTTAAACTAATTTTGATATGAATTGACGATTCTTGTTTGATTGATTGTGATATCTATTTGGTTATATTCTGTGATACTCTGTGATATGCCTGTGACGATTGTGTATGTTTTATCTGTGATAAATGCCATGTGAATTCAAAGTGTTGAATTAAATTGTTTAAACTATCAAACAACTTGGTCTCTAAGATGGAGTTTGGATTTCGATGAGACCGGGATCAAGTGTCAATTTGATTTTTCGAAAACCACATCGATCCAAATTAAACGATAGGTAGTGACACCTCCAAGTGAAGATTGAGATGGTGTTTCAGAGTGCAAGGGTTATTGTCGTTAACTCCGAGGGTGATTCCAAAATTTATTGTCGTTAACTCTAAGGGTGATTCCAAAATGAGTGTAACGAGATAATGCCTTCCGTTTCTTTTGAACCTGGAACAAATTTGTATGGATTGAATGCTTTCAGAACATCGTCAGGCGGACGATGAGCATTCTAAGAGATGTGTTCTGTAAAGGTAATCGTAGCCTCAAGCCTCATCAACCGGGAATGGCTAAAACAGGGAAGATGCAGCAAGGTTAGGTGGGTAGCACCCAAGCAGGACGAGATATACCCCTGTCTAGATGTCCCTTTATTTCGGCTATGTGGGCAGTTGTTGGCCACAACTGCTGGGTTATCTTGTTCGGGACTATTCAGTAAGGAATGGTTTCGGTATTATGTTGTAGCGGGTCCTCGGTACGGTGATCTAGGCCCCGTACTGTGACGAGCGGCACCCTAGTAGCCCTGCCATTGATGGAAACCCATTTTCCCTACAAGACCCTATGGTTTTGATTTGTATTACCCACTTTTGTTGCTAGTAGCTGGAATTTAATGAATGTAACAATTTCGGCTATTTTCTATTTGGAAACCCTAGACACTATTATAATATCACTGGATTTCCTATAAAATGTTTTGGTTAGCGTAAGGTAAAAACTTACCCGCGTTTATATGTGGGAAGTCTTATGTGATACCTTTATTTTCAAATGGTTTTCAAAGTTAAATAAGTTTAACCGGTTTACTCATACCAGACCCTTGTCTGACCCGGAGTTTATTTCTGTTTTTCATAAACTCTTGGGTACTCAAATTTTTATGAGTAGCCAAGTGATAGGTTTTGGATTGTTGAGTTCCGGAGAAGCTTGGAGCAGGAGTCCAGACGTATATATCTATCTATCTGGTTCCGCTGTGTTAGTTGATGTATGTTGTATTTTGGGATGTATGTAATGGCAGATATATATGACTCTCCTGTTGTATGATATTGTGCAACTCTGATATATGTAAAAACTATGTAACAGTTATGTGATGTATTATATTTTGTTCCGTTCCGTTTTGAGATTCTGATGTTGTTATTCTTTCTTTCTATCTTTTCTATCTCTATCTCTTTTTTTCTTATTGATGATACTCTTTCTGTGGTTAGAAAGGCGGGTCGTCACAGTTGGTATCAGAGCGTTGGTTGAGATAATTCCTAGGCTCTGGAGTAATATCTATCTTGAGAGTGCGTATTTGTATTTTCATATAATTATATGCCTATCTAAATTTGTTGAGTTACCTCTTCAGGTGGCCAACATGAGTTCTTGAAGGAGAGGCAGGGGTAGGGGTAGATCCTGTACCGCCTCAGGTTAGTTTTGTCGCTTTATGCAAGGACTTCATCAGCCTTGGAGGTAAACCATTTAAACGGTCTGAATCGATAATTGAGGTCCAAGCTTGGCTACGCTTTTGTGAGCGCATCTTTAAGAGTATGAAGTTGTCTGATGAGCAGAAAAGGGAAATGGCATCATGGCAATTGCAGGAAGGCCCAGCAGCCTGGTGGGATGCAACGACAGCAAATATCTCTGAGGACGACGTTTCTTGGGAAAGATTTAAGGAGTTATTTGAGGAAAAATTCATGCCAACGGTAGGGAAAACTCGTCTGTATCAGGATTTTCTGAATTTGAAGCAGGAAAGCATGTCTATGTCTGAGTATGAGACCCAGTTCAATGAACTTTCTTGTTATGGACCAGGGCTCATTGATACTCCCCTTAAAAAGAACGAAATGTTTGTGCAAGGATTAAGGCCAGAATTTCATGAAAAGATGACGACACATTTGAAAGGATCTTTTTTTGATTTAATTGATATGGCACTAAGGTATGAGGATTTGATGAACAAGGAACCAGTGGCACCAGTAGCAGCATCAGGAAGGAATTTTGCTAATCCGAATAAGAGGAAGTTCAATCCCAACTGGATGAAGCGGAACAAGAAGAAGACTGGAAGTAATAGTGGACCTCGCATGTAACGACCCAGAATTTTTGTCATTAAAAATTCGTAAATTTAATTAATTTTAAATATTAATAAGTGAAATTTATAAGTCGAATAAATTTTATTTCGAATAATTGGATTTAATTGAATAATTAAATCGATAATTAAATAGTTGAAATTACAGAAATGATTGAAAATTGGGTTAAATATGATTGAAAATCATTTGTAAAATTTTATTTTATCATATTGGAGTTATAGCAATGATATAGAACTTTTAAAATCAAATTAAAAGTTAATTTGTGAAAATTGAATATTTTAATATTTAAATCGACTAGTGAAATTAGCCAATTTTCGAACAGTCTCAGAATTGGACGAAACTAGTTTCATTGGATCCGTAATAGTTTGTTATTATCGAATTTCAATTTTCGTAGCAATCGGAGTTTTCGTTTGATCGTGGCAGCTCGAAACGCATTGAATTTGTTTTAATATTTATTTGGCGGGTTAAAATAGCCATATTTCAAATAGTCTTGGATTTCGACGAAACCAGTTTCATCGGATCCGTAATGTGATATTATTGTATGGTTTCAAATTTCGTGTCAATCGGATTTACCGTTTGTCCGGGGCAAGCCAAAACGCCTAGAAATTTGATTTACCGATTTAATTTCAAATCGAACGTTTATTGCTATAACTCGCACTGATGATCGAATTAACTCCCGAAACACATTCCATTGTGTTCGGAACGCGGGGTAAACCTTAGGAATGCCAACCGGCACGCTTCATTTGGAGTTCGGAAAATCCAGGATGAATAGTGTTTGAGAAATTTTCTATATAAGCCCTTAAAAATTCACTTTTGCAAAATGAAAACAACCCTTGGGTTAAAAAAACTGCAGGCCGCCACCCCCTTATCATCAATGGCCGAAAACTTTCAATCTTTCTCCTCTAATCTCTTCAAATCCGCAAAGTAAATCGAGAAACTTCTAACTACAAAAACGTAGAGCTAAGTGAGATCTTTAATCTGAACGGCTATGATCGTGATTGGGTCAACGGATCATCGGAAAATTGCCTGCAAAGGGGATGAGTTGCGCACGAAATTCGAGGATGATAGGGTGACTGAGCTGCCTGGTCCTCTGGCCGTGGAGAGCAATCGCGTTGGGCTTCTGTTTGATGGTTTCTGATCATCGTCCGGTGGAGCGTAAGGGGTGCGTCATCGTGGAAATAAGGGGGGATGATGGGTTTGTGCACGCGTGAAAGATGCTGGGGAAGATGGAGTATTTGCGTTCTATGGCCTGGATGCAGGAGGGAGCGATCAACGGCCAATATTGATTAGGGTTAGAAATAAAATATAAATGTTGTAAATTTATAATTAAAAATTCGTGTAACTTTAAAAATTCGTATCTTTTTCATACGAGGTCGAAAACGCATGAAACAAGTTGCGTTGGGTTCGTATGGATGAACACTACGCTATGGATTTGGATTGGAGTCATTTGGAGCTAGCGAAAATTTTGAGCAAAATTATACGCGCGTTTAATTTTATTTGAAATAAAAGCTGAAAACGAAATTGAAATCAAGGTGAGAACTTCTCACTCAATCGAATCAGTTTCGATTTTAATTTTAAATAGTTATATTTAAAATACTTGAATGCATGTTTGAATGATGATTGTTATCTATTGATTGTTAAAAATAGACATTATACGCCGTTAGTAAGCGGAGGTTATTTATTAAAAACATATACCGTGAATATTTCACAGTACAGTGAAATTGGTATTATTTATGTACTTAGAGTTGATTTCCTGCATTATATAGCGGATGAGACCCTATTGCGCCGTCTATTAAGCGGATAATATTTTAAATCCCATATACCGCGATAATTTCGTACTGGAATGGAATTGGTATTGTGCTAACATCTTTGGATGCAGGAAAACAGGTTGGAGGGATCCAACTGGATTCCTCAACAGTATTTATTTGATTTCGGATATTTTGATATTTGATTGATTATCATATACAGATATATGATGTCGTTGTTGTCGTGATTGACTATTTGGTGTGTAGCATCATTGGGCCAATTTTGGAATTTTAAAAGGATTTTTAAAGTGATTTTTGAAAGTATACGTTTATAAAATATTTTTGGAATTGATTCATTTAAATAAATAAACGTTATAATTTTAATGTTATAGAAATTATGATTTTTGAGAAATATAGTTAAAAGATGATCTTTGAAAATATGGGGTTAATGATTTTATAAAATAGTTCCAATTGGTATTTTTGAATTTATTATAAAAAGTTTAAAATATAGGATTTATAAAATTTGATTATTTTATAAATCAAAGAAAATGTGAAATTTTAAAGGAGTTTAAAGACGTTTTAAAATAATAATATGAATTGATTTATATAAAAGATTTATAAATTGATATTTATAAATTAAAAATATTTGAATTATAAAACGAGTTTTTATAAGTGTTAGAATGAAGTGTAAATGAATTTCATAAATGAATGAAATTTATAGAATTATAAACGGTGAAATTATAGATGGAATTTTATAAGCGGTAGGTTTATAAAATTTGTAAAGTTACTAAAGGCATAGATTTGGGTAAATAAATGAATCTTATAAGTTATAAGATTTATAATTTGGGAAGTTTAAAAGAACGATTTAGTAAACAAATAAATTATAAGTATTTAACTTATAATATGAATTGGTATATAATTGAGTTATAAATTGAAATAGGTTAATAAAGGAGGTTTATAAAAAGAAGTTGTTATAAAATAAATAGAAATGGAATTTATAAACATTGTTTTATAAATCCGCAAACGACTTATTTTGATAAGTAAATTGTTGTAACTTATTAATGGAGTTATATTCACGTTTTAGACAGTGAATAATCCTTTAAAATAAAATGTATAGAAATGATGAAATTGGTTAACGAAGTATATTCACGTTTTTGAATAGTGAATAATATGTTAAAGAAATTGTTTTGAATGTGATGTTTTAAATAGAATTAAAACGATCTAATGATGTTTTTTAAAATGTGTTAAGATTCGAAACCATAGATTTCAGCATTCATTGTTGAAATAGACGTTTTCGAAAAATAGAAGGAAATGGTGGACTATAACACTGTTGTTATAGTAAATGATTTCCGAAAGGAAATGTTTTGTATAGTATTGGGATTTATATATCTATTTTAATTTAGAATTCCTACACTAGTGATTTTGGGTTGTCGTAACGATGTTTTACGTAACATTCATTTTGGCCCAAATATATATGTTTAAGAGAATGATTCCTTAAAGAATGAAATATATAATTAATTTCGATTTAAGTATATTGAATATTTTCCAAATGTAGAAAATAAATAGATTTGTGAATTACTTATTAAATAAGTAAGTATGAAAATGTTTTTCCAATGTGAAATGAAACGTTTTGAGAATTTATCTTTTTGAAGATAAATTGAAAATGAATAATTGAAATCGTGTATTCATAAATATTTTGGAATTGTAAATTCACTATGGAATTTATAAAAGAAATGGGAATTTGTTTAAAAATAAACGTTGATTTATGTTTGAAGTGTGGGAATCAATTTACGGATTTAGAACGTAAATAAAAAGTAAATACTTAAGGATTTATTTAATTGGTTTAAATGAACCATGTTGAAATGAAAGTATTTCCGCGTAAGAAAAATGATTGAAATTTGTTTTTCAAAAGTGGTAAAGATGAAAAGTGATTTGAAAATTGTTTTCAAATGGTTGAATTGTGGAAAATAAAATATATATCTTGTAAAGATATTTTTGGAAAATAAATAATTTGGAAAATTATTTGGAATCTGGTGGTGTTGTGCATATCCATTGATAGTTCAATAACCGACTATCAATATTTACCTTTAAATAGGTATTTGTTGTGATTTGTTTGAATTTGAATGCCACACTTATTTTTAAATAAGCGCTCACTATTCGGGTTAACCGGAAAAGGACCTTGGGGGTCGTATAACCCATTCCGAATATGTGATACGTCGTTATGAATTGCATTTGAAGACCGGTGTTGAAGACCGGTGTTAAAGACCGGATATTTTTGAAAACGGAAGGATTACCGTCGAATGTTTCTGCACCGAATGGCCCCGGTATAGAAATACCATATGTGATGGGAAGTCCGGACGTGATTAGTGAATATCCGGATTGCAAGGACTTCTTTGTAAGTGCCTTCGGTTCTGTTTGATCCCGGAACAGACTTGTATGGATTGTATGTCTGACATTACAAATTGAGATATAAAGCTTATTTCTTTCAAATATATTTCTGTTGGTGGCGGAGAATTTATTCTCTTAGCTTAACACCCTTCTCTGAGACGTACGAGCTTAGCGGTTATGTAGTTGATGGTTATCAGCGATATATTCCCAATTTGGTAATGTGACATGCTGAGTGTTGCTGTGAAATGATCATTGTTTGATCATTTGTGATATGATCATTTGTTTGATCATTTATCTTTGTGATCATTACTTTGATCATTTGTTGACCCAAAGCATGGCTTTGTACCAAAGCGTGGCTTTGTGGACGAGACTTCGTCGGACCTCACACCTCAGAAATGGTCAAAACAGGAAGGATGCAGCAAGGTTATTAGGGGTTGTGCCCTTTATTGTACGTCATTCCTTCTGGATAGAGGTGTATCATGGTATGGAGCCCAGATATTTAACCTATGTTGTTGCTGCAAACTTATTACTTTGTGGTTGTTGGAAATCGAGGATCCTCGGATGTAGATCGGTTACGATCGGGGGATGGTATATTCGTGTCAGTAGTTACCCAGTTAGGGGTAATCCGGCCTTGTGTTGGCAGAGATCCGGTTTGGTTCTCGGGACGTCATTCCAGAGGAATTTCCATGTGGCAATGGGAAGTTCCTTGAACTAACCATTTGTTGGAAATCCAAAGAAACAATGCGAGCCTTGTACGGTTTTAGTTGTAGAACCTGCTTCCTCAGGAGGTAGCTATAGCAGGCATAATATAATGGTACCTATGCTGGCTAAGATTTATATTCTACTTTCGAAATGATTTCCCTACACTATGTATTAATAATAATATCAAAAATGATTTGATTTTTACGTAGTAAGAATCTTTGACTATCATAAGGAGAAATCTCCCCCATGTCTGCGTTTGCATTGTGTGTGTGCCGGGAGGCCTTATGGTAGTTTCATTTTTAAAAGCATTGCGAATCTATTTCAAAAATATTCCTCTATTTTGTTTTTGAAGATAAAATAAACCGTTTTGAGTTCTCACACCAGTCACATGACTGACTCGGAGTTTATTGTTTTCCTTCCTAAACTCTGGGTGCCCACCAATTTCCACACAGGCAGTCAAGAGCTAAGGTTTATCAGGATATTCTGGAATTCAGGAGTTGCTGGAGGTAAGATGGATGGCATGGCGTATTCACTAGTATATAGTATTTCTTTTCCGTTGTTTGTTTGTTGTTTGATTGTTGTACACTCTGATAATGTAATGTGATGTGATGTAATGTAATAATTGATATTGTTCTTTGTTTAAAGATTATTCATTTATCTATTATATGTTGTTCCGCTGCGATTGTGAGATTCTGATATTGTTCTGTTGTTTTCTTTCTGTTCTGTTCTCTCTTCTTCTACCTTTTCTTTCTTCTTCTATCTTTTTCTTTTTCTTTTTCTTAAAAACCCTAAGTGTTCGGTTTTCCGGCATTCGAGTGCTCGGCAGTTGATACAGTGAACGTATTGATATCGGTTTTCGGAAATCGAAGAATCGGGTCCTTACAATGTGGTATCAGAGCATATGGTTAAGCGACAACCATGGCTCTGTTGGGTATTACTCATTAGAGATAGAGTCAGTAGTGCTCTAGAATGAGTTTGAGTGTAAAAATAGCTATGAGAGCGTATTTGTTAGTGAATATGAAATTGTTTTATATTGTGATGATTGGTTTGTTGAGTGGTATACGGATTCTGGTTAATACGAGTAATTAACGTTGTTGATAGGGATCTCTAAACACTTGTACAGAACAATTCGACACGATATTGTTTTAAATTGGGTAAATGAAAAAAATTTTACCTTGAGTATATTTTATATATAAAGGAATAATTTTTTCAGAATTATTAAAGTATACATAAGTTGGTTGTTTGGTTGTTGAAAATGTAAGAATATATATATAAGTTAATTAAAAGATGTTTGAATAATCTAAATAAAAGAATAATTGTATAAGTAAAATAAATTATAAGAATTGAATTATAATTAACATGATTTACTATTGTGAAATGATCTTATATATATAAGAAGTGAAACTATATGAATATATTTATGAATTTAAAGTTAAATGTACTTTAGAATTGGGAATCTGAATTTGATTTATAAGTTGGAATTTAAGTTAAGTAAAATCAAATAATGTTGAAATGGAATGTAACTTAAGAGATGTTGAATGAAGTTGATTTTGGTACCAAAGTTGTTAGCACCAAAATTGGTCACTAACACCCTTAGAAAGATTGTGTAGAGAGAATAATGAAGAAAACAAACTTAAAAAGAGAAGAAAACATAAGTTCGAATGCGGGAAGTATGAACACCAAATTTATAGTGGTTCGACGCAGTGGTCTACGTCCACTTTGAAGCTGATCTTTATTTTCCACTTGATACTTGATTACAGATACAATCCGTTCTTAAGTATTAGAATACAATTGCAAGGGAAGAGAAATAAGTCTTGAATGAGGATTCAATGTGGAAGAGTCTCCCCAGTGCTCTCTAAAATCTGATCCTGTTTTCTGTGCCCCTGCCTCTCTATTTATAGACGAAAGTGGATTGGACTTCCCTGGTGGGCCAGGTGGCCGAACAACTAGGTCCAAGTAGTGTATGTACTGTATGCCGAACCAGGGAGGCCGGACAAGGCATGCCGAGCCGAACTCCTTATGCCGAATGAAGCATGCCGAGTCTCCCCTCTTTAGGCCGAGCGAGGCGAGAGGTTGAATGAGAGATGCAGGTCGAATGGGGCAGTAATGCCGAACGATAGTAATGTCGAGTGAAGGGCTTGGCCGAGTGAAGGGTTTGACCGAATGGCTTCTTCAGCCGAACGACTCAAGGCCGAACGATCTCCTGGACACCGAACGATCTCAAGCTGAGCATGCTGACTTCTCTGGGGAGCACTTGTGCTGAGTGAACTACGCCGGACGATGGTGGGACGCCGAACGATCTTCTGGAGGCCGAACGATCCTTTGCTTCTTCATGCCGAACGATCTTATGCTGAGCGCGATCTTGGACTGCCGAGCACTATCTGGTGCCGAATGTTCTTGCCTGCCAACCGTCTATAGATGCCCGTTGTCACGTATGCCGAGCGCTCCTTATGCCGAGTGTAATTCTGAATGGCCGAAAGTTTTCTGATGCCGAGTGCAACTCTGAATACCGAACGTTCTAGTTGCCTGGTCGATTTTCCAGGTACATTTTGCCCCCCAAAGTACGTCGTGTATTCGATAAGGGTGTGCTTTGTACTACAGAATTCGCGCAATGCCACCGAGTGCTTTGGATGCCGAACGTTCTTTGCCGAACGATACAAATGCCGAGCGATTTGAAGTAACCGATCGACACCGTTTTGACCGGTAGAACTGGTCAGAGTCTCTTCACCTTCTTCTTCTTCCCTATAAAGCCTGTCTTCTTCTTCCTCCTTTCTTTTTTCACCTTCACCTTTCAACCCCAAATCTTCGAACCATCCTTTCAATCGGACTTCAAGTACTTCTTAAGCCTTCCTAAAGCTCGATCCACGAACTAGGTATAATCCCATTGCCCAACTCCTTTCCACAAATTCGCATAGGACTGAGTCATTGCCGAACAGGTTGTGTGGAGGAATCAAATTATGTCTCCAAGGCCGATCGTTGTGAGGTAGGGAGAGATGGTTTGGGACGAACGCTTCGTAGGGCTTGTTTCGTTGTTTGAGAGGGACGCTGTGGTTCGGCACGGCCTCTGTGTATTAGATAAGGCCACGGGAAAGAGTTAGGTGGAGGAGAGGAAAATATGGAGGCCGTGCCGAGTGTTATAACTTGGCATAACCTTGGTTCGGCACGGCATATTGTTGGCCGAACGATGGGTTTGGATGTGAGCCAGTGGATAGGCCGGGTGTTGTTTCGGCCGAATAGTATTTCGGCCGAGCGATGCTCACTCAGTACGAACTGAAGGTGGGCCGAACAATGGTTGTAGGCCGAACAAGGACTTTGCCGAACATACTTAGGCCGGACAAACATTAATGTCGAATATACTGACATGCTGAACAAACATGAATGCCGAACATACTTAGGCCAGACAAACACCAATGCCAAACATACTGACATGCCGACCAAACTCAAATGCCGAACATACTGACATCCTGTCCAATTTCATAACCGAACTTTACTTGCCGTAACCGAATAACTTCTTTTAGCGTTTTCTTAAGCTGGAACTGTAATCGCCATACAGAAGGCTCTTGGAGACGGTCAGCGATGACGGTTTTCAAAGGCGGCGATTACAAGCTTAGTTTTATTCTAAATGCTTATACACGATTGAGCGCACTAGTTCACACACCACGTGGGGGATTATTCGTGTTGTTAACTCTAACATTGGTCACTTTTCAAGTATAGTTCACGCATGTGCTTAGTTGAATCCACTATTTATTCAAGATGTCTAAAAAATCCAGTTCCGCTACACTTTCCGGCAGACCCGGGCCGTTTTCAAAGCAAACAGCCGCCGATACATCTGACCCGTCAGTTTCTTCCGCTCACGACTGGCTCCTGATACCTTGGAGTCGTCGATCTTATTGGACAGCCCGGTTGACTCACAGGCTTCGAGGGTCACCGAAGCCGCTCTTCAGCGGATATGTTCTATTCATGGTATCCCGTTCTCCGACATGTTAGTTCCGTCGAGGCAGGACCGTCCACATCTGCCCCCAGTGGGATATACAGCGTGCAGCAAGTTCATGTGTTGGGTTGGAAGCGTACCACCGTTCAATCTATTTCTTCGAGATGTGCTGCGGTATCTTGACGTCGCCCCATCACAGCTACATCCAAACGGTCACGCCTTCATCTATGGAACGTACGTGCTCTTTATGGCCGTCTTCTCTAGGCCCCTAGCCCCTGGCGATATTAGGTACATATACATTACCAAGAAATGGGGAGACGGTCCCTCTTACATGTTTCTTGAGCCACATTGGAAGTGCCAAATTTTCACCAGCGCGTGGAGCAGCAAATTCGCCCAGTACAAACAGGAATGGTTTTACGTGCGCTGCCTACAGGGTTTTGCGAGGAGATGGGTTGAAGGAAGTAAGTCTTCTTTCTGAATTGATTTCTGTTCCCAATCGGTTTTAAGCTTCTGCTAACTTATCGTTTCATCTTTTCAGATTCCATTCCACGTCCCGAGGGTCGAGGGTACTCTGATGTTGTCGAAGCCATTAGAGCCCTTCCTGCTGAGGAACGAGATATCCGAGCCCTCATTTCCAATGAGTCATTATCAAGGTTCGGTCTGCTATCTCCTGGCCGCCGGATTAGTCTTCCTGAGGGCGCCTGGCTTCCCAAACCCATACCCGCTAGAGGGAAAAAACTGCTTGAATCATCTATTCGCCCTTCTCTTGAAGTAACGGAAGAGGGGGAAATTCCAAACGAGCCACCTCAAAAGCAAGGTGAGGATTTGGGCCCTGCGGTCGAAGTTCATGATATTGAAACATCATCTTCCCCTTCGCCGGCGTGCAAGTTTAGGAAGGAGAAGGTTGGCGGGACTTCCAAAGTTACGCCTATCCAGCCAGAGAAAGAGGCTTCTTCACATCACGTTGAAATTTCTCTGAAGGGCTTATCAAACCTCTCCATTCCCGACGACTTGTTCTACTATGATTTCAATGACCCGGAGTTGTTTAAGTTTCGCTCACCCGCCAGGGACGATGCGAGTGTCCCAGCCCCGAACCGAGGGGAAAAGACTCCTGTTAGCAAACCCACTGGTCCGTTAGGGGGGAAGACTAGGACACACACGGACACGTGCACTTCACTTTGCACCTACTTTTCTTTCATCATTTTGTTCCCTCGCTGATTCGCTATTGTTTGAATTCTTTGCAGGTGACATGGCGCATTCGCACGGATATGACCGCCTTCGCGGTTCGTCGACTTTACGCCAATCCGGTCGGGACTCAGGTCTCGAGAAGCGTCGAGACAGAGATAGCGACAGCGACCGAGATTATCATTCCCGGGACTCGTCATTCTAGAAGAAAACTCATTATCATCCCGAACTCCACCAGGAGACCTCTTCTCATCAGGAGCGAAGCAAAGAAAAGCGCGGTCATAAGAGGTCGCATTCCGATGCTCCTCGGGACCAACACTCTGACTCCTCTTCTACCCGGCATTCCCGAGACTCTCATAGGAGGGGTGAACTTTCAAAGCCGTCTCCTCCCGCTCCAGCGACAGGCCCGACAGTTTCGGAGAAACTGACCGAACTTAAGGCCAAATTTCCGAAGATTTGTTTTGATGGGCTAAAGTTTCTCCCACCGATTCACCCTATACCCGGAGATGTTAAGCAAAATGACATTGCCTGCACCAACGACATTTATGTTCAACATGACGCATTCGTTCATCTGGCTGAGAAGCTTTCTGAAGTCTCTGTGGAGCGCCAGCACGAAATTGACCGCCTAAAGCTTGAAGCTATTCATGACAGGGATATCATTAAGGCCCAGGATGACGAGTTGACCACTTATAAGTCTGAGCTTGAGGTCGCCCGTCAGCGCGCTAAGGACACCGCCGAGGCTGTTTCCCGCCTTGAATTAACTCATAAGAAAGAGCTTGATGAGTCAGTCCAACGGTGTGGTGCTCTAGCTTTGGAGAAGGACTCCATTCAAAAGGAGCGGGACATACTCAGCCAACGGGTCAAGGAACTCGAAGAGCAACTCCATGAGGAGAAGAAAGAAAAATTGGCCGCCCAGGTTGAGGCACAACACTATTGCGATGAGAACATCGCCACCCAGCTCCTAAAGGAGAAACTCGAGAATGATTTCTCCAAAGTCAAGGCACTAAAGAATGAGGCTCGCGAGGAGGGAAAAAAGATGGCAACTGCCGACATTGACTCTCGCCTTGAGGCGGCCAGGGAGGAAGGTAGGGAAGAGATCAAGACTGAATTCGACCCGCTCATCGCTGAATTCAACGCCCGAGTTCTCATGCATCGAGATCTAACTTTTTTGGACGAGGGCTACCTTGAGTCTCTGATCGAGGCGTGGGAGACCCTGATTCAAATTAGGAAGGCCGAGAGCGGCGTCGAAGAGGTCAATGAGGAAGCTTTGATTAAGGAGTTCTTGAAGGGAAAAGAACCTTCAGACCTATCAGCGGCTAAGGCCCTATACAGCAAAGGTTCTGTGACGACCGCCCATGACTCCCGCACCAAAACAAGGAAATAATGCGCTGAAAGGCGTGCCAGGCAGCCATGGACGATAGTCAGGGTAAAACAAAACAAAAGAATCTCTATCGCATAACTCACAGCGCATGGATAAAATACAATAGAGAAATATAATATAGTGAAGCTCCATAGAACAGAACATCATCATATAAGCATCACAGTAGTTTTGTACAATCATCTACTCAAATCCATACATGAAAGCCTCACTACAAATCACTCAACCAAATACAGCAGCGGATACCCAGTACATATAGTAAGAAAACTAATATGCAAAGCCTCCTGCTCGTCTTCGTCATCTTCAGCGTAGAACTCCTAGCACAGCACCTGTCACCTGCTACCTAGTCTGCCCATCCCAAACATGGATGAACAGCCCAAGGTAATAAGAGGAGACATAAAACCTTGAGTCAGACAAAGTCTTAGTGAGCAGTAAATTAACTATCAAACATACCAAAAGAGCATAAAGGATAAAAGGAATAGGAACCAAACCATCCCACTCCACCTCTTTCTACAGTGATAGCCCCAGACATACACTAAGGAGAAGCAAGCATAACAACATAGACAATTAAGGTAAAGCGAATACCACTCGAGTCAAGGACGATGTTTTCCAAATACAAACCCCCAAGGCCTAAACCAAGATCAGATAAGCACCCAGAAAACACCGCTCTTGAAGCCGAATGATAATACAACCAAACATCCATGACTCTGGCTATCACTGTTATCCTTGCCTCGATTTCACCGTTAGTTGAATGACCATCTGTCAAGGGTTAATGGTAACCCCGGTTCTAACCATAACTCCGCACACTGCCTTGTGCCTAGGACTTATCTACTTTGCCCAGAGTACTCAACTACCTACCTGTAGTCTTTTGGGTGTCCCGACTACCTACCTGTAGTCGTTATGGGCGCCCCATGTACTCTTGCTTTTGAGCATGCTAGAACCTTCAACAACGACGAGATCCAAGCCTCCTAGCCATCCTTCTTGACGACTATCCTCATACAAGCTCAAGCTACCTCTTGAACAATCCATTATCAACCAACTTGAACTACTCTTCAAGTTATCAACATGCTTGGAATGATCCCTGCTTGGATTAAGCCAAGACTCACATCATACTTCGCTTCATCGCATCAAAGCAAAGTCTCAACTCAACAACATGGTTTGCCTCATCAAATCATGGCAAAGTCCCATCTCAACATCATCCAATCTATACATATGAGCTTCAACATCCGCTACATATGCCTTAAGCAGCTTTCACCATTCAAGAGCCTTCTTCCATAGCTTTTGAATCCTCTTCCATCCTCTTGTTCCAAATCAACTACTAGCTAACTTGGAAACAATCAAATCAATCATACATTCAAATATCAATCATTCAAACAAGATCTAACAAGCAATATAAGCAATATCAACTATAATGGCAATTTCGTAAATAAGTGAGCAAAAGTCCAACATATGTGAAACCATAGTTTTTAGCATAGATCTATCCAATATAAAACATGGGTTTCGTCTCTAATACTTGTTAAACTAACTTGCATAAGTAAACATCTTCAAAAACCATGGATCTAGACTTCGATCTAAGAAAAATGCATGAAATCTCTAACTTTAACACCCAAACATGCCACCAATCCAATATACTCCTTTGGATCCGCGTGAGAGATAACTACCACTCACCAAATCACCAAAACAACCTAAAATCAATCAACTTCAGATCTGGACAGCAAAGATCAAGGTTTGATCCGGCAATATCTCGCTCCAATCGATGAATTCTAGCTCGAACGGATGAAGATCTTCAACTTTGGCACTTGGATCTTCGATCTCGATCTTCGATCTTGGATGGATGTTAGAATTAGATTGGAATGGAGAAAAGAAGATGAAGAAATGTTGTAGTCGAGTTTCCAAAATGGCAGCACTTCGTCGCTCCGAAATCTGGTGCCAAAAAGTGAGCCGAACCCCTCTATTTATAGGCTAGAACCTCCCTGAGTCGTCGCCCCATGAGTCGGTCCCGACTCATCATGAGTCGTCCACGACTCATCTCCTGCCGACTCACGACCTAGCACAGCCGACCCTGCGACTTAACTATACAACATATACTGCCGACTTAACACTAACCCAGATGCCGACTTAAATTCTACCGACTCAAAGACCTAACGACTCAACACAGCAAGAAGGTCACACGACTTAAGACACATACGACTTATCCCGGCCGACCTAAGCCTAATCCTTATCCCACGAGACACGACTCAACAACCCTGCCGACCTACGACTTAATACCAGAGCCGACCTAACTAATCAACGACTCAACACCAAGCTGCCTAACGACTTACGACTCATCGTTAAGTCGTGCCTACCGACTCAGTTGCAAACGACCTAACAACACAGCCTTATGGCCGACCTAAGTCCTAGCCGACTCAACATAAGTCGGTCACGATTTAACTATGACACAAACGACTCAACCTATCCCTAACTCGGTCAAACGACTCACGACCCATGGCCTCACCGACTCAACTACCCACGACCTAAGCCCTAAGTCGGTTTTCCTTAAGTCGGTCACCAACCCTTAAACCGCTATCTCGTGAGTCGGTCACCATCTTATGAAGCTAACTCCAATTAGGTCGGTCATTATGAGTCGGTCATATCCTTAAGTCGCCTAAACCCCTTGAGTCGGTCCCTATGAGTCGGTCACGACTCATCACCTAACTTAGCTATGCCTATGAGTCGGTCACGACTCATCACTTGCACTCGGGTCAACTCCTAAACGACTCAAGCTAGAAGCAACACAAACAACACTAACAACCTGTAAATTCTACGATTTATCGACACGTAAAAATACGGGTCGTTACATTCTCTCCCCCTTAGGAATTTCGCCCCCGAAATTCCAAGCAAACAACAGAAATCAAAATTATTCCGCATGCCTATCATCCATGGCAATCAACAATCCATGCAACCAATTCTAACCTAGCATGCAGAATTCTAAGACTTAGAACAAGCTACAAATTCATGAGATGTCACGACACTTTAGGGCCATACCTCGAAGAGTTCGGGATGAGCTGCCTTCATCCTCTCTTCCTCCTCCCACGTACAGTCGTTAACATCATCACTCCATTGTACCTTGAGCAACGTAATCGTCTTCCTCCTAAGCTGTTTCGTATCGGTTTCAACAATACGAAGCGGCTTACGAGGTCTCGAAACAACTGGATCAACCTCCAAGTCTTCACAGCTATCAGCAGAAACCACCGTAGTTGGGTCGTGCATATACTTCCGTAGATAAGATACATGAAAAACACTGTGCACACCCGCCATCTTTTCCGGTAACTCCAATCTATAAGCGAGCTTTCCAATACGCTCGATAATCGGGAATGGTCCAACAAATCTCGGAGTTAACTTTCCTTTCTTCCCGAATCTAATGACACTCTTCAGAGGAGAAATCTTCACAAAAACCATATCACCTACGTCGAATTCCAAATCCTTACGACGATTATCGGCATAACTTTTCTGACGATCTTGGGCTGCCTTCATTCGTTGCCGAATGATCTCTATACAATCTGAAGTCTGTCGAATCATCTCTGGCCCAAGTATCAGCTTTTCTCCAGTTTCCAACCAACATGTCGGGGAGTTACACGGTCTTCCATACAATGCCTCATATGGTGCCATACCAATACTCGACTGATAACTGTTGTTATAAGCAAACTCCACCAAATGAAGGTGATCTTCCCATGACCCTCCGAAGTCCAAAACACATGCTCTAAGAAGATCTTCCAAAACTCGGTTGACTCTCTCAGTCTGACCATCTGTTTGAGGGTGATAAGCTGTACTCAAACACAACTCGGTTCCCAAAACTTCCTGGAAGCTCTTCCAAAATCTACTAGTGAACAATGGATCTCGATCGCTCACTATACTCTTCGGAACACCATGGAAACGAACTATCCACTTCACATATAATTCAGCCAACTTCGATGCAGTCCTAGTCGATCGAACAGGAATGAACCTTGCACTCTTGGTCAAACGATCTACTATGACCCAAATCCCTTCATTCCCTGCTCTTGTCCTAGGTAGACCATCGATAAAGTCCATCGACACTTGCTCCCACTTCCATGTAGGAACCTCTAATGGCTGAAGCAATCCACTGGGCTTCTTCTGCTCAGCTTTCACCAACTGGCAATTCATACACTTGGAAATAAAATTTCCAACATCCTTCTTCATACCTTCCCAGTAGTAGGTTCTCTTCATATCCCGATACATCTTATTTCCACCTGGATGAATTGTCAACTTCGAGTGATGACTCTCCCTCAGAACTTCATCTCTCAATCCATCTACATCGGGAACAACTAGTCGCCCTTGCTTTCGAAGCCAACCCTCTCGATCGACTTCAAATCCTTTATCCTTTTCTGGATCCAATCCGGATTCCAAATCACGGATAATCTTGATAAGCTTATCATCTCTCCTTTGCCTCTCGCCAATTCTTTCCACAAGAGTAGGCCTTATCGATAAGTTTGCCAACATCTCAGGTTCCAATTCACATCTAGGCCTGAAATCAAATCCAGCCAAATACTCAAGACTCTTCCATTCCGAAAACATGGCTCCCAATCCTGCATGTCTTCGACTTAACGCATCAGCCACTGCGTTACCTTTCCCTGGAGTATAGGCTATACCAAAATCATACGATGCTAAGAACTCTAGCCACCGTTGCTGTCGAAGATTTAAATCCTTTTGGGAGAACAGATACTTCAACGACTTATGATCTGTAAACAACTCAAATCTAACTCCCAATAGATAGTGTCTCCACATCTTCAAAGCAAACACAATCGCCGCTAACTCCAAATCATGAGTCGGATAATTCCTTTCATGCGGCTTCAGTTGTCGACTTGCATACGCAACAACTTTATCCTTCTGCATTAGCACTGCTCCAAGTCCAGTACCACATGCATCGGTGTAAACCACCATCTCATCATTCCCACTTGGAATAGTCAAAACAGGAGCACTCGTCAGTCGCTCTTTCAGGATTATGAAAGCTTGTTCACACTTATCATTCCATCTGAACACTTGATTCTTCTTCGTCAATCCTGCCAACGGTGCAGCTATCTTGGAAAAGTCTTTGATAAACCGACGATAATATCCTGCTAATCCAAGAAAACTTCTCACATCAGATGCATTCTTAGGCCTAACCCAATCCTGGATCGCTGCCACCTTAGCGGGGTCAACCGCTATTCCATTTCCAGAGATAACATGGCCTAAGAACCTCACTTCACTCTTCCAGAAGTGACACTTCGAAAACTTAGCCTTCAGCTGATGTTTCCTCAAAATTTCCAAAACAATCCTCAAGTGCGTCTTGTGCTCTTCCTCAGTTCTGGAATAAATCAAAATATCATCCACGAACACAAGCACGAACTTATTCAACTGATCTCTGAATACCCTATTCATAAGATCCACAAAATATGCTGGCGCGTTAGTCAATCCAAACGGCATTACCAGCCACTCATAAAACCCGGATGGTGTTCTGAAAGCAGTCTTCGGCACACTATCCTTTGCCACTCTCAACTGGTGAAATCCCGTTGCCAAATCCATCTGAGAAAACACCTTAGCCTCGTGAAGCTGATCAAACAAGTCATCTATTCTCGGCAATGGATACTTGTTCTTCCTAGTCACCTTATTCAGCTCACGATAATCAACACACAACCTCAACGATCCATCCGCTTTGGTTGCGAACACAACTGGCGCACCCCATTCGGACACACTTCTCCGAATGAATCCTTTCTGCAAAAGGTCATCAACTTGCACCTTCAGCTCTTGCTGCTCCCTCGGTGCCATCCGCCTAAGAGGCATCACAACAGGTCTGGCTCCCTCAACTAGATCGATACGAAACTCGATCTCCCTATGCGGCGGCAACCCTTTGACTTCCTCAAAGACATTCTCAAACTCATTCACAATAGGCACCGATGACAGTCCATCCCGTGGAACAACTAGCGAATACATGAAGCTCATGAAGACGCCTTCTTCATGCTTACATCGTATCACAACCTTTCGCCCTTCCACATTCCCGACTGTCACCTCAAGCCTCTCACAATCAATCCTAGCCGCATACTTCCTAAGCCAGTCCATACCCAAAATAATTCCGAACCCCGCAAAGTTCAGAACAAAGCAATCACAAACAAACGAGCAATCATGACTCGACACAACTAGACCACGGCATATCATACACAAACATGACGAACCCCCCACTGGATTAGTCACAACCAATGGCCTATCAACAATATCCGGTTTCATACCTAACCGGCTTACCAAATCATCACAAACAAAAGAATGCGACGCTCCAGTATCAAACAACACTCTAACTGGAACACCACAAATAGAAAGAGTACCTTGAACCACCACACTCTTCCCCTTCTCCTCAGCAGTAGGAACTCTTGAAGACGACGGCACAGCTTCCAAAGCATAGGCTTGCACAACCTGCCTATCTTTCCTCGGTTCTGGACAATCCTTCTTGATATGTCCCAGCTTATCACAGTTGTAACACTTTCCCGGCACTTTGGGATTCTTACAATCTTTGTAAAGATGGCCCTTCTGCTGGCAGTTATAGCAAGTCATTTCGCTCTTCGGCTTCTTCTGGCCATCCTTACCCTTCTGTTGCTGCTGCTTCCTCTTCCTGTTGCCACTCTGCTGTGGTTTAGATACTTCCCTGGTTACAGCAACAACAGAACTTTCCTTAGGGAACAAACTCTCATGCCTCAAAGCTTTTTCCACAAGCTTCTCAAATGGATCGTCCAGATGATCCACTAACTGCCTCCCAAGATAAGCATCCAGACCAGTCACAAACTTTTCATTCTTCTGGTAGGGAGAATCAATATACGATCTGGCATACTTAGACAAAGCTTCAAACTCAGAAATGTACTCAAGAACAGGCCTTCCCCCTTGCTTGAGCTCCACAAACCTCTTAAACAAGACAGATTTCTGGGAAGTAGAGATGAACTTAGCTTCAAATCTAACTTGGAATTGCTCCCAAGTAATCTCTTCTTCTGGTGTATCTATGGTGATAGAATTCCACCAATCAGCAGCTCTTCCCTGAAGCTGTCTCGATGCAAGCTTCCTCTTAGTTGCATCCTCAATCCCTAAGTCACCAAAGATTCTTTTGCAAGCATCAATCCATCTCTGCACCTCAATAGTCGACTCCGTCCCCAAGAAAACTTTCCCTCCAAGAGCAGTATAATCCTTGCAAAGCTTGGCAAAATCCACCGGTCTCGGAGCTTGGACTTGAACTCCCATATCCACAGATGATCCTGAAGCTGGTATTCTCCTCATGATTGAAGTCATCATGGCCTCAAACATAGGAGCATAATCAACAGCTTCCCTAGCATCACGGCTACCCCTCGCAGCTTGTCTCTCACTTCGACTCATCCTTAATATCTGTAAATAAGAATGATTAGAACACCTTAAGAAACAACTGCATAAGGAGTTCAAACCCTTCTAAACTACTATATTATATATAGTAATCATCCATCAAATTACAATTACGTCTCTCTTACGTAGTTACATCAGCGAGCGTTGGCTAAAATCGATTAACCAAAGCTCTGATACCAAATGTGACGACCGCCCATGACTCCCGCACCAAAACAAGGAAATAATGCGCTGAAAGGCGTGCCAGGCAGCCATGGACGATAGTCAGGGTAAAACAAAACAAAAGAATCTCTATCGCATAACTCACAGCGCATGGATAAAATACAATAGAGAAATATAATATAGTGAAGCTCCATAGAACAGAACATCATCATATAAGCATCACAGTAGTTTTGTACAATCATCTACTCAAATCCATACATGAAAGCCTCACTACAAATCACTCAACCAAATACAGCAGCGGATACCCAGTACATATAGTAAGAAAACTAATATGCAAAGCCTCCTGCTCGTCTTCGTCATCTTCAGCGTAGAACTCCTAGCACAGCACCTGTCACCTGCTACCTAGTCTGCCCATCCCAAACATGGATGAACAGCCCAAGGTAATAAGAGGAGACATAAAACCTTGAGTCAGACAAAGTCTTAGTGAGCAGTAAATTAACTATCAAACATACCAAAAGAGCATAAAGGATAAAAGGAATAGGAACCAAACCATCCCACTCCACCTCTTTCTACAGTGATAGCCCCAGACATACACTAAGGAGAAGCAAGCATAACAACATAGACAATTAAGGTAAAGCGAATACCACTCGAGTCAAGGACGATGTTTTCCAAATACAAACCCCCAAGGCCTAAACCAAGATCAGATAAGCACCCAGAAAACACCGCTCTTGAAGCCGAATGATAATACAACCAAACATCCATGACTCTGGCTATCACTGTTATCCTTGCCTCGATTTCACCGTTAGTTGAATGACCATCTGTCAAGGGTTAATGGTAACCCCGGTTCTAACCATAACTCCGCACACTGCCTTGTGCCTAGGACTTATCTACTTTGCCCAGAGTACTCAACTACCTACCTGTAGTCTTTTGGGTGTCCCGACTACCTACCTGTAGTCGTTATGGGCGCCCCATGTACTCTTGCTTTTGAGCATGCTAGAACCTTCAACAACGACGAGATCCAAGCCTCCTAGCCATCCTTCTTGACGACTATCCTCATACAAGCTCAAGCTACCTCTTGAACAATCCATTATCAACCAACTTGAACTACTCTTCAAGTTATCAACATGCTTGGAATGATCCCTGCTTGGATTAAGCCAAGACTCACATCATACTTCGCTTCATCGCATCAAAGCAAAGTCTCAACTCAACAACATGGTTTGCCTCATCAAATCATGGCAAAGTCCCATCTCAACATCATCCAATCTATACATATGAGCTTCAACATCCGCTACATATGCCTTAAGCAGCTTTCACCATTCAAGAGCCTTCTTCCATAGCTTTTGAATCCTCTTCCATCCTCTTGTTCCAAATCAACTACTAGCTAACTTGGAAACAATCAAATCAATCATACATTCAAATATCAATCATTCAAACAAGATCTAACAAGCAATATAAGCAATATCAACTATAATGGCAATTTCGTAAATAAGTGAGCAAAAGTCCAACATATGTGAAACCATAGTTTTTAGCATAGATCTATCCAATATAAAACATGGGTTTCGTCTCTAATACTTGTTAAACTAACTTGCATAAGTAAACATCTTCAAAAACCATGGATCTAGACTTCGATCTAAGAAAAATGCATGAAATCTCTAACTTTAACACCCAAACATGCCACCAATCCAATATACTCCTTTGGATCCGCGTGAGAGATAACTACCACTCACCAAATCACCAAAACAACCTAAAATCAATCAACTTCAGATCTGGACAGCAAAGATCAAGGTTTGATCCGGCAATATCTCGCTCCAATCGATGAATTCTAGCTCGAACGGATGAAGATCTTCAACTTTGGCACTTGGATCTTCGATCTCGATCTTCGATCTTGGATGGATGTTAGAATTAGATTGGAATGGAGAAAAGAAGATGAAGAAATGTTGTAGTCGAGTTTCCAAAATGGCAGCACTTCGTCGCTCCGAAATCTGGTGCCAAAAAGTGAGCCGAACCCCTCTATTTATAGGCTAGAACCTCCCTGAGTCGTCGCCCCATGAGTCGGTCCCGACTCATCATGAGTCGTCCACGACTCATCTCCTGCCGACTCACGACCTAGCACAGCCGACCCTGCGACTTAACTATACAACATATACTGCCGACTTAACACTAACCCAGATGCCGACTTAAATTCTACCGACTCAAAGACCTAACGACTCAACACAGCAAGAAGGTCACACGACTTAAGACACATACGACTTATCCCGGCCGACCTAAGCCTAATCCTTATCCCACGAGACACGACTCAACAACCCTGCCGACCTACGACTTAATACCAGAGCCGACCTAACTAATCAACGACTCAACACCAAGCTGCCTAACGACTTACGACTCATCGTTAAGTCGTGCCTACCGACTCAGTTGCAAACGACCTAACAACACAGCCTTATGGCCGACCTAAGTCCTAGCCGACTCAACATAAGTCGGTCACGATTTAACTATGACACAAACGACTCAACCTATCCCTAACTCGGTCAAACGACTCACGACCCATGGCCTCACCGACTCAACTACCCACGACCTAAGCCCTAAGTCGGTTTTCCTTAAGTCGGTCACCAACCCTTAAACCGCTATCTCGTGAGTCGGTCACCATCTTATGAAGCTAACTCCAATTAGGTCGGTCATTATGAGTCGGTCATATCCTTAAGTCGCCTAAACCCCTTGAGTCGGTCCCTATGAGTCGGTCACGACTCATCACCTAACTTAGCTATGCCTATGAGTCGGTCACGACTCATCACTTGCACTCGGGTCAACTCCTAAACGACTCAAGCTAGAAGCAACACAAACAACACTAACAACCTGTAAATTCTACGATTTATCGACACGTAAAAATACGGGTCGTTACAGGTTCCCCCTCGAGGAAAGGAAAGGAAGCGGTTATTGGTCCATCCGGCATCGTACCCCCAGTTCGTGCGCCTACTCAGCCGGCTAGCCGACCGGTACTTAATCCCTTCGAGCAGCACCTTGGCTACGACCCGGATGCCCCCGGGCTTGGCGTTCATGTTCTATCTCCCATCCCGGAGGGTGAGACCCCTCTGACAACCGAGATTCCACCGGCACCCGGTAAGCAACTTCTTTGCTTTATAGGGTTTCTGTGCTTTTCTAGAAGCTGTCATGCTCTAACATTTGTTCTCTTGTGACTTTGTGCAGGTTGTTCTGACCCCGAGCCCACTCCGAGGAGCGATGTCGCCAAGGAGCTGGAGAAAGAAACGAGTGAGGTTGCTCGAGTTGGCGAGAGTCCTGGACCAGATGCCCAAGTAATCGGGGCACTTAATGAAGGCAAGTCCGACTCTTCTTTCGAGAGTTTTGAAATAGAAATCACGGGCGCCTCTAAGCATGCATCTGAGCCGCGCATGAAGGAGCGGCTCGATAAAGAGAAGGAAGTGACAGCCAGAGTTAAGGCTGAGCCTCGGGATGTGGACCTGGACGACCCCTTGAACAAACCATTGAAGGTCATCCTCCCTGGCGGGTCCAAGCCTATGGACGTTCCCCCTACATCTTCGGTCGTTACCCCTCCATCAGGGAAGGATTCCAAGGGTAAGCGCCCTGGGAAGGAATCATCCGGGAAGAAGTTAAAGAAACACAAGAAGTGACCATCGTCCTCGTTCAACGAGAGTTAATTTAGGTCATGTAATGATTTTTGCAGGCTGCGTAAATAGGCTGTTGACTCCGGACTTCGAAGCGCTTTTTAGCGAAAATCTTTTCAGGAATAAAGTTCAATTTCATTTTCTGTCTTTTCAAAAGATTCTTGTCATTCAGTTTTCTTTGCGATTGTGATTGTGAGTGAAATCTGAACTGCTGTGAATAACATAGACCTCCTGGTTCACCTTTACATAGCTTGGGAATTCTTTGGAGTTGTTCAATCTCCATTCTGCGCTTCATGTATTTAAAATATTTCCTAGCCTGCATGTCGGGGACTCGGCATATCCAAGCCATTTGTGTCATAGTTCATATTCAAGGGGCTTGGAGATCTGAATCACTTACATTTGGGTCCGCGCTCTGGGGACTTCGAGTAATCCAGTCCGCGTTCCGGGAACTTGGAGATTTGGATCGTTTATACTCGAGTCTGCATTCCGGGGACTTCGAGTCCAATCCCACTCCAGGGACTAGGAGATTTTCAATCGTTTATACTCGAGTCCGCACTCTGGGGACTTCGAGTAGTCCAGTCCGCGCTCCGGGGACTTGGAGATTTTAAGTTGTTTATACTCGAGTCCGCACTCCGGGGACTTCGAGTACCCCAGTCCGCGCTCCAGGGACTTGGAGATTTTAAGTTGTTTATACTCGAGTCCGCACTCCGGGGACTTCGAGTACTCCAGTCCGCGCTCCGGGGACTTGGAGAGTCTGAGTCGTTTATTCTCGAGTCCGCACTCCGGGGACTTCGAGTACTCCAGTCCGCGCTTTGGGGACTTGGAGATTTAGAATCGTTTAGACTCGAGCCTGCACTCCGGGGACTTGGAGTACTCCAGTCTGCACTCCGGGGACTTGGAGATTTAGAATCGTTTATACTCGAGTCCGCACTCCGGGGACTTCGAGTACTCCAGTCCGTACTCCGAGGACTTGGAGATTTAGAATCGTTTATACTCGAGTCCGCACTCCGGGGATTTCGGGTACTCCAGTCCGCGTTCCGGGGACTTGGAGTTTTAGAATCAATTAGACTCGAGTCCGCACTCCGGGGACATCGGGTACTCCAGTCCGCGTTTCGGGGACCCGGAGTTTTAGAATCGTTTAGACTCGAGCCGGCACTGCGGGGACTTGGAGATTTAGAATCGTTTATAGTCGAGTCCACACTCCGGGGACTTCGAGTACTCCAGTCCGCGTTCAGGGGACTTGGGGTTTTAGAATCGTTTAGACTCGAGTCCGCACTCCGGGGACTTTGGGTACTCCAGTCCGCGTTCCGGGGACTTGGAGTTTTAGAATCGTTTAGACTCGAGCCCGCACTCCGGGGACTTGGAGTATTCCAGTCCGCACTCCGGGGACTTGGAGATTTAGAATTGTTTATACTTGAGTCCGCATTCCGGGTACTTCGAGTATTCCAGTCCGCGTTCCGGGGACTTGGAGTTTTAGAATCGTTTAGACTCGAGTCCGCACTCCGGGGACTTCGGGTATTCCAGTCCGCGTTCCGGGGACTTGGAGTTTTAGAATCGTTTAGACTCGAGCCCGCACTCCGGGGACTTGGAGTACTCCAGTCCGCTCTCCGGGGACTTGGAGATTTAGAATCGTTTATACTCGAGTCCGCACTCCGGGGACTTCGAGTACTCCAGTCCGCACTCCGGGGACTTCGAGTACTCGAGTCCGCACTCCGGGGACTTGGAGATTTAGAATCGTTTATACTCGAGTCCACACTCCGGGGACTCCGAGTACTCCAGTCCGCGCTCCGGGGACTTGGAGATGTTAAGTTTTTTCTGAGCGTTCGTACGCTAGTCAGAATATCACAATTTTCAGCTTCTTGTCACAGGAATATCATACGCAGAGACATTAATCATTTATGAAAAAGGTGGCTTCAAGCCTTTATTAATGAGAGCAAGCTGAATTGTCTTATTACATGCCAAGAACTGGAAATGGAAACATACTGGAAATAAGTGCAACTACTGCATAAAGGAAATAGATTAAGTGTAGTAACGCCGCAAGTGCTCGCTGTTCCATGCTCTGGGGAGTGTCACACCATCGACGGTCGTGAGCTTGAAAGTTCCTTCTCCAAGCCTCCGTTCGACGACGTATGGACCTTCCCATGCGGGGTTCATATGCGACGGGATTGGAAAAACTCGTTTCAAAACGAGATCTCCCACATCAAAGATTCTTGGTCGGACTTTCTCATTATAATATCTCGCGACCCGATGTCTGTACGAGGCTGCTCTCAGATCAGCTTCTTCGCGTTTTTCATCGATAAAGTCCAATGATTCCAGTAAGAGATCCTGGTTCGACGCGGGGTCGTAATGAGTCACCCGATGTGATGGAACTTCAAGTTCTACGGGTATGACGGCTTCCGTGCCGTACGCCAATGCGAATGGTGTGTGGCCAGTCGCGGTCTTATGGGTAGTTCTATAGGCCCAAAGCGCTGTCGGGAGTTCATCTACCCGCTTTCCTTTAGCTTTTTCCAAACGCTTCTTCAATATGGACTTGATTATTTTGTTTACAACTTCTACCTGCCCATTCGCCTTTGGGTGAGCAACTGCTGCGAACCTTTTCTCAATGTCATACTTCTGGCAAAATTCTTTGAATTCTTTGCTCTCGAATTGAGTCCCGTTATCTGTTATGGTGGTCCGTGGAAGACCAAACGGCATATGATATTTCGTACAACGAAATTAATGACTTTCTTGGTGGTGATCGTGGCCATAGGCTCTGCTTCTGCCTATTTGGTGAAATAATCGACTACCACTATTGCATATTTCGCGCCTCCTTTGGCTAAGGGTAAAGAACCAATCATGTCAATTCCCCACATTGCAAATGGCCAAGGACTAACCATGTGCGTGAGTTCCGTCGGCGGGGCTCTCGGAATTTTTGCGTACACCTGGCATTTGTCACATTTCCTCACATAGTCTGCGGCGTCGCGGTTCACGGTTGGCCAATAGTATCCGTAGCGGAGGATTTTCTTTGCCAAAGTTTGCCCCCCGGTATGATCACCACACTCTCGCTCATGGACTTCCTCCAGTACCCGTTTTATCTCGTCATGGGCCACGCACCGGAGTAAGGGGGTCGAGAATCCCCTACGATACATTACTCGTTCTGTATTACATAACGCGAGGCCTTACGAAGGACTTGGCGTCTTTCGCTCCTCTTCTCAGGCAAATCCCCATGTAGTAAGTACTGTTTGATCGGGGTCAGTCACGATTCCCTTTCGAGTTCGGTCTCCAAGACGAAATCTATCTCCATCATCTCTATACTTGGGGCAAGTAGGGTCTCGACAGGGAACAATCCCATCTGCTGTGCATCGCCAGTGCTTGCGAACTTTGCTAACGAGTCAGCTTCTCCATTCTGTTCGTGTGGGACATGGGAGATGTCATAATATTCGAGACTTTCCAGTAGTCCTCGAGTGCGAGCAAGGTAAGGAGCCAGTCTCTGCCCCTTTGCTTGATAGTCTCCCCGCACCTGATAAACTACCACTTGTGAGTCACAGAAGATTTCGATCGACTTCACTCCCAACTCGATAACGAGTTTCAAGCCAGCAATCAATGCCTCATATTCAGCTTTGTTATTTGTTGCTGTAAATTCAAGCTTCAAAGCGTAGCAGATCGATCGGTCTTCTGGGGTTATGAGGACGATACCTGCCCCCGAGCGATGGTCGTTAGATGCCCCATCAGTGTATATCTTCCATCGAACGGGAGGTGCGACCCTATGTCCGCTCGGTTCATCTGGCAGAGTGAACTCGGCGATGAAATCGGCTATTGCTTGTCCTTGTATAGCCCTTCGTGGCAGGTAGGCTATGTCGAACTGACTCAACTCAATGTTCCATTTTAGCATCCTTCCGGAAGTTTCCGGTCGTTGGAGTACTTGTCGCAATGGTTGGTCAGTGTAGACACTAATCGAGTGTGCCTGGAAGTATGGACGAAGCTTGCGTGATGCAATCACCAAGCAATAGGCAAGTTTCTCAATCTTTGGATAGTTCCTTTCCGCCCCCGTCAGGAGTTTACCAACATAGTAAACTGGCCTTTGAACTCGGTCCTCCTCGCGGACCAGGGCTGTGCTGATGGCATGTTGAGAGACCGCTAAGTATACGTACAACATCTCGTGGTCTACTGGTTTCGACAGCACCGGGGGACTCTCCAGGTGTCTTACCAGAGACCGGAATGCTTCGTCGCAGTCGGTGGTCCATTCGAAGTTTCTCTTTCCTTTCTTTATAACTTCAAAGAATGGAATACACTTGTCTGTAGCTCTGGATATGAATCGACTCAGCGCAGCCACTTTTCCGTTCAAGCTTTGCAACTGTTTGATGGTTCTGGGTACTCGTATATCTCGGATGGCCTGGATCTTTTCCGGGTTAGCTTCAATTCCTCGTGTATTCACAATGAAACCCAAGAATTTTCCTGATGCCACGCCGAACGAACATTTCAAAGGATTGATCTTCATCCCGAAGTGCCTCAGTATATCGAGCATCTCTGCTAAGTCTCGAATGTGGTCGTTTGATTGTCGCGACTTCACAAGCATGTCATCCACGTAGACTTCCATCATTTTTCCAATCTGATCTTTGAACATTCGATTTACCAGACGTTGGTAAGTTGCTCCTGCGTTCTTCAATCCGAAGGGCATTACTACGTAGCAATACAACCCGACGTTTGTGACAAAGCCGGTGTGCTCTTGGTCCGGGATGTGCATCGGAATTTGATTATAGCCAGAGTACGCGTCCATAAATGATAGTAACTCGTGTCCGGCTGTTGAATCGACCAGTTGGTCGATCCTTGGTAGCGGGAAACTGTCCTTTGGGCAGGCTTTTTTTAAATCAGAGTAATCTACACAAGTTCTCCATTTCCCATTGGCTTTCTTTACCAACACTGGGTTAGACACCCATTCAGGGTAGAGGGCGTCGCGGACGAACCCGTTGGTTTTGAGTTTATCCACCTCCTCTTTGAGAGCTGCGGACCTCTCTGGATCCATGCCTCTCCTTTTCTGTTTCACGGGGACGTGTTTTGGGCCTATGTTTAACATATGACTCGCAGTTGCAGGAGAAATCCCACACATATCAGAATGTGTCCAAGCAAACACATCAAGGTTCACTCGGAGGAAGTCAATAAGGTTTTCAGCTGTCACGGGGTCTAGTCGTGATCCTATTTTAAGAACTCATGATGGGTCGCTGCGGCTAACTGAGATGTCAATAGTTAGTTCAGCTGGCGCTGCATTCGTTTCCCTGGGTTCCCCATCATCATCTCTCGGATCTAAGTTTCTATGGACCCGAGAATGTTGCCCGAGCCAGGGCTCGGGCGTTAGTTGTCAATCATTAGAATTTTGGATGCGGACAAAGCTGTCCGCGACCTTTCCTTTCTCCCTACGCTGTGATTCTCTGCGCTCAGCCACGTAGCATGCACGTCCGGTTGCCTGACCACCATGCACTACTCCTACTCCTTTGTCTGTGGGAAACTTTAACGTCAAACACCACGAGGCCAAGGCTGCCCTGAAGTCTGCGAGGGCTGGTCGTCCCAGGAATACGTTGTATGGTGAATCAACATCCAGCACTATGAATGGCAGGATTCGCACTCTCCTGCGTTCTCTTTGTCCCAGTTCAACTGGTAACTCCACATATCCTACTGCGTCTGTTGCTGCGCCGTTAAAGCCATGGATTCGGGATTTAGATGGTTTCAAATCCTTAGTCTCCAGCTTCATTTGGTCATATGCTTTCTTGAAGATGATGTTAACGGAACTTCCACAATCGATTAGAATTCTTCTTACGAATGCCGGTCCGATGGTCGCGGATATGACCATCGGATCGATAGTAGGGGCTTCCACCTTATCCGCATCTCTATTCCTGAATACAATATCGTCGTTCATCGTACGCTGCTGCTTTGCGGGAGCTCCATCCTCCACATTTGAACAGCACTCATACTCTGTATGTCTCAGAGAATTAGCATATCGCTCCATCTCCTGCCAATTTTTATCTGCGGGATGAGGTCCACCAGCAATTGTGTTAATAACCAATCTTCCCACAGTCTGAGCAGGTTGTTCTGGCTGGCGTGGAGCTGGCCCGCGTCCGGGGTCCGATGTCTCCTGTTTACTGTCTGGCGAGTCTTTGACAAATTCCTATAGCTTCTTCTGCCTAATCAATTTCTCAATAGCGTCTGAAGATGCCTGCACTCGTCAATGTTGTGTCCGTAGGACTCGTGCAAGCGGCAATTCTTCCCAGTCCGCTTCTGCTCCTCTGTTGATTCCTTTGGGCGTGGTTTTCTGTATTGAAAAGTGTTGCAGGTCGACAAGTAGATGTTCTCAAGAGATATATTCAGTGGAGTGTATTCGTTGTAGGTCGGGATTCTTGACTTCGATCTCCCCGTTTCCTTCTTCTTCTTTCCAGGATCTCTGCCTCCAGTTGCTTTAGACTGCCCGGGCTCGTTCTGGACATTGGCTTGAGCTTTCTCATGGTTATCTCTGGTTCTCTTCACAGCGATGTTACTCTTTACAGATTCCTGACCGGGTCCCGGTGCCTTATCTTTCCTTGTCCACCGAGCTTCTTCCCTCCTTATGAATTGATGGGCTTTCGAATAAAAACGTTCCAGTGTGGCTGGGGGCTTTCCTTCCAACCAATCTCCAAATTCAGAATCTGGATCCACTCCACGCATTACTGCCATCAAAATTGCATGATCGTTAGGATTGCTCACTTCAGTAGCGGCAACATGAAATCTCTGCAAGTATGCTTTCAGTGATTCTCCTGGAGCTTGGGTCACACTTGACAAGGACATCACATCCTTGGGACGAGTGGTGTGTATCATGAATTGTTCTATGAATTTTCTTGCTAATTCGTCGAAGCTGGAGATTGACCGTGGAGGAAGTCGAGTGAACCACATGGTGGCGATTCCGGATAAAGTTATCAGGAAGCACCTGCACTTGGTTGCGTCGTTGGCTCTTGCTGAATCCATCATCCATCCATACCTCATTGCATGCTGTCTAGGGTCAGTTTTCCCTTCATAGGCAGGAATGGTGGGCATGTTAAACTTCCTTGGGTATTCAGCCTGAAGGATGGTATCTGTGAAGGGAGTATGACTCTTGGAAACCCCCAATCTTCATTAGTCAATCCTTGGTTTTCTTTCATCAGCTGCCTAACCATAGCTGTCAAGTCGGGGGTAGGTATGGAAGATGGAAGGTTGGGTTCTTTGGGATCTTGGTGAGTCTGGTGTTCAGCCTCTTCGCGAGCATGATCCCTAGTCGATCGATTGGTGGCACCTGCTTGTGCACCTTCATCCTTGCGGCGTCTACGCCTAGGTGGTTCGTCAGCTGAAGTCGAACTATCTTCTTCTGAGTAAGGGGTAGGGTTACCTCCAGCATTCCGGTGCTGCTGCTTAGTAAGTTGAATCATGAGGTCAGCATTGGTCTGCATTTGCTCAGCAAGTTGCCTTCTGCATTCCCTAAGTTCTTTCATTAAGTCATTGAACTCTTCTCGGGAAACAACTTCCGCTTGATTTTGGTTGGAGGGTCGTACGCCTCGAATCGCTTGTTGCTTGCTAGGACCATCTTGTTGTATGCTAGCAGTTTCATGGACATCTGCAGTTTGAGAGGCCGATCTGGTTCGTGGTCCTCCCATGATAGAGTTGTTGGCTGTAACTCTGAGTAGAATCAACAGATGCCTTATGAATGATTATGGATCTCCTTCGGGGGATTTACGCAATCCAGTAGCTACAAAGTAGATCCAATAGCCTGAGAATTCAATTCTCAGTGAAAGCACCAAAATGTTAGCACCAAAATTGGTCACTAACACCCTTAGAAAGATTGTGTAGAGAAAATAATGAAGAAAACGAACTGAAAAAGAGAAGAAAACATAAGTTCGAATGCGGGAAGTATGAACACCAAATTTATAGTGGTTCGGTGCAGTGGCCTACGTCCACTTTGAAGCTGATCTTTATTTTCCACTTGATACTTGACTACAGATACAATCCGTTCTTAAGTATTAGAATACAATTGCAAGGTAAGAGAAATAAGTTTTGAATCAGGATTCAATGTGGCAGAGTCTCCCCAGTGCTCTCTAAAATCTGATCCCGTTTTCTTTGCCCCTGCCTCTCTATTTATAGGCGAAAGTGGGTTGGACTTCCTCGGTGGGCCAGGTGGCCGAATAACTAGGTCCAAGTAGTGTACGTACTGTACGCCGAACCAGGGAGGCCGGACAAGGCATGCTGAGCCGAACTCCTTGTGCCGAACGAAGCATGCCGAGTCTCCCCTCTTTAGGTCGAGCGAGGCGAGAGGTTGAATGAGAGATGCAGGTCGAATGGGGCAGGAATGCCGAACGATAGTAATGCCGAGAGAAGGGTTTGACCGAATGGCTTCTTCAGTCGAACGATCTCCTGGATACCGGACGATCTCAAGCCGAGCATGCTGACTTCTCTGGGGAGCACTTGTGCTGAGTGAACTACGCCGAACGATGGTGGGACGCCGAACGATCTTCTGGAGGCCGAACGATCCTTTGCTTCTTCATGCCGAACGATCTTATGCTGAGCGCGATCTTGGACTGCCGAGCACTATCTGGTGCCGAATGTTCTTGCCTGCCGACTGTCTATAGATGTCGGTTGTCACGTATGCCGAGCGCTCCTTATGCCGAGTGTAATTCTGAATGGTTGAAAGTTTTCCGATGCCGAGTGCAACTCTGAATACCGAACGTTCAAATTGCCTGGTCGATTTTCTAGGTAACAAAAGTAAATTAATAAAGTTAAGTGATAAATGTGAACTTGAGTTATATAAATGAAATTCAACTTTTGTAATTGAATTGAATGAATGGATTGAATGTTAATCAATTAAATGTAAATCAAGTTGATATGAAATAATGAATGTAAGAGTAATTCATTAAAATCTAATGTTATTGGAAGTTGAATAGTTGAATGAAAATCAATTTAATCAAACCAATTGAAAGTAAAGGTGTTAAACCAAATTGAATGAATATAAGCAAAGGAATTTGGTTGTAATTAATATACATTGGTTGTTATATGATTGTTAATTGATTGTATATAATTCATTAAGTATTAATGAAATTGAAAGCTAAAGTAATTGAAATCCAATTGGAAGTTAAGTGAATCTTAAATAGAAGTGAATTTGATTAGGAAGTGAACCAACTTGAATATGAATTAGTGAATATAAACTAATTGAAAATGAATGTTAGTGAAAACATCCACTGTTAATAAATCAAATGTGATTAAATTGAAAACCCATTTCATTGAATATTAAAGAGAATATGAATGAATATTTATTGGTTATGGATGATAGTTGGTTGATGGTTGAATATATTGCTTTTACTGCATTTGCTATGTTGGCATATATAGTTATTATGTTGCTATATGTTGTATATCGATACTATTGTCTATATACATGTTCTCATGTTGTTTGTTGAGTGTTTAGTAGGTGCGGATCGCATTTGCTTCGCATTTGGAGCTCGCTTTCGCGCTATATTAGCCGTATATGCTTGCTAATAATATATAAGGTACATATCTCAGGTTAAATATCGTACTTTTACACTTTTTTGCCTGCGGGATGCCTCATCACTTGATGAGATGTGTATTTGTGATATATATACTATCATTTTTTTCGGCTCGGGCCGCGCAAAGGAGACTATGGCGAATTTTTTCGAAAATTTAAGGCGTTAGAAAAATTTGAGAAAAATTGGAAAATTTTGAAAACTATAACTTTGATTTGGAGTTGAAAGTTAAACAATAGTAGTTGTTTTTGAAAAGATAACTAAGTATGATTTGAAAACTTAGTAAAGATTTTGTAAGAAGTTTAACTATGGATTTATGGAAAGTTAATAGATTCTGTAACTTTTCTTACTTGGTAATTTCGAGGACGAAATTCGTTTAAGGGGGAAAGTATGTAACGACCCAGAATTTTTATCAATTAAAATTCGTATATTTAATTAATTTTAAATATTAATAAGTGAAATTTATAAGTCGAATAAATTTTATTTCGAATAATTGGATTTAATTGAATAATTAAATCGATAATTAAATAGTTGAAATTACAGAAATGGTTGAAAATTGGGTTAAATATGATTGAAAATCATTTGTAAAATTTTATTTTATCATATTGGAGTTATAGCAATGATATAGAACTTTTAAAATCAAATTAAAAGCTAATTTATGAAAATTGAATATTTTAATATTTAAATCGACTAGTGAAATTAGCCAATTTTTGAACAGTCTCAGAATTGGACTAAACTAGTTTCATTGGATCCATAATAGTTTGTTATTATCGGATTTCAATTTTCGTAGCAATCGGAGTTTTCGTTTGATCGTGGCAGCTCGAAACGCATTGAATTTGTTTTAATATTTATTAGGCGGGTTAAAATAGCCATTTTTCAAACAGTCTCGGATTTCGACGAAACCAGTTTCATCGGATCCGTAATGTGATATTATTGTATGGTTTCAAATTTCGTATCAATCGGATTTACCGTTTGTCCGAGGCAAGCCAAAACGCCTGAAAATTTGATTTACCGATTTAATTTCAAATCGAACGTTTATTGCCATAACTTGCACAGATGATCGAATTAGCTCCCGAAACACGTTCCATTGTGTTCGAAACGCGGGGTAAACCTTAGGAACGCCAACTGGCACGCTTTGTTTGGAGTTCGGAAAATCCGGGATGAATGGTGTTTGAGAAATTTTCTATATAAGCCCTTAAAAATTCACTTTTGCAAAATGAAAACAACCCTAGGGTTAAAAAAACTGTAGGCCGCCACCCCCTTATCATCAATGGCCGAAAAATTTCAATCTTTCTCCTCTAATCTCTTCAAATCCGCAAAGTAAATCGAGAAACTTCCAACTACAAAAACGTAGAGCTAAGTGAGATCTTTAATCTGAACGGCTATGATCGTGATTGGGTCAACGGATCATCAAAAAATAGCCTGCAAAGGGGACGAGTTGCGCAATAAATTTGAGGATGATAGGGTGACCGAGCTGCCTGGTCCTCTGGCCGTGGAGAGCAATCGCGTTGGGCTTCTGTTTGATGGTTTCTGATCATCGTCCCGTGGAGCGTAAGGGGTGCGTCATCGTGGAAATAAGGGGGGACGATGGGTTTGTGCACGCGTGAAAGATACTGGGGAAGATGGAGTATTTGCGTTCTGCGGCCTGGATGCAGGAGGCAGCGTTCAACGACCAATATTGATTAGGGTTAGAAATATAATACAAAAGTTGTAAATTTATAATTAAAAATTCGTGTAACTTTAAAAATTCGTATCTTTTTCATACGAGGTCGAAAACGCACGAAACAAGTTGCGTTGGGTTTGTATGTATGAACACTATGCTATGGAATTGGATTGGAGTCGTTTGGAGCTAGCGAAAATTTCGGGTAAAATTAAACGCGCGTTTAATTTTTTTCGAAATAAAAGCTGAAAACGAAATTGAAATCAAGGTGAGAACTTCTCACTCAATCGAATCGGTTTCGATTTTAATTTTAATTAGTTATATTTAAAATACTTGAATGCATGTTTGAATGATGATTGTTATCTACTGATTGTTAAAAATAGACATTATACGCCGTTAGTAAGCGGAGGTTATTTATTAAAAACATATACCGCGAATATTTCACAGTACAGTGAAATTGGTATTATTTATGTACTTGGAGTTGATTTCCCGCATTATATAGCGGATGAGACCCTATTGCGCCGTCTATTAAGCGGATAATATTTTAAATCCCATATACCGCGATAATTCCGTACTGGAACGGAATTGGTATTGTGCTAACATCTTTGGATGTAGGAAAACAGGTTGGAGGGATCCAACTGAATTCCTTAACAGTATTTATTTGATTTCAGATATTTTGATATTTGATTGATTATCATATACAGATATATGATGTTGTTGTTGTCGAGATTGACTATTTGGTGTGTAGCATTATTGGGCCAATTTTGGAATTTTAAAAGGATTTTTAAAGTGTTTTTTGAAAGTATACGTTTATAAAATATTTTTGTAATTGATTCATTTTAAATAAATAAACGTTATAATTTTAATGTTATAGAAATTATGATTTTTGAGAAATATAGATAAAAGATGATCTTTGAAAATATGGGGTTAATGATTTTATAAAATAGTTCCAATTGGGATTTTTGAATTTATTATAAAAAGTTTAAAATATAGGATTTATAAAATTTGATTATTTTATAAATCAAAGAAAATGTGAAATTTTAAAGGAGTTTAAAGACGTTTTAAAATAATAATATGAATTGATTTATATAAAAGATTTATAAATTGATATTTATAAATTAAAAATATTTGAATTATAAAACGAGTTTTTATAAGTGTTAGAATGAAGTGTAAATGAATTTCATAAATGAATGAAATTTACAGAATTATAAACGGTGAAGTTATAAATGGAATTTTATAAGCAGTAGGTTTATAAAATTTGTAAAGTTATTAAAGGAATAGATTTGGGTAAATAAATGAATCTTATAAGTTATAAGATTTATAATTTGGGAAGTTTAAAAGAACGATTTAGTAAACAAATAAATTATAAGTATTTAACTTATAATATGAATTGGTATATAATTGAGTTATAAATTGAAATAGATTAATAAAGGAGGTTTATAAAAAGAAGTTGTTATAAAATAAATAGAAATGGAATTTATAAACATTGTTTTATAAATCCGCAAACGGCTTATTTTGATAAGTAAATTGTTATAACTTATTAATGGAGTTATATTCACGTTTTAGACAGTGAATAATCCTTTAAAATAAAATGTATAGAAATGATGAAATTGGTTAACGAAGTATATTCACGTTTTTGAATAGTGAATAATATGTTAAAGAAATTGTTTTGAATGTGATGTTTTAAATAGAATTAAAACGATCTAACGATGTTTTTTAAAATGTGTTAAGATTCGAAACCATAGATTTCAACATTCATTGTTGAAATAGACGTTTTCGAAAAATAGAAGGAAATGGTGGACAATAACATGTTTTTATAGTAAATGATTTTCGAAAGGAAATGTTTTATATAGTATTGGGATTTATATATCTATTTTAATTTAGAATCCCTATACTAGTGATTTTGGGTTGTCGTAACGATGTTTTACGTAACATTCGTTTTGGCCCAAATAAATATGTTTAAGAGAATGATTTCCTTAAAGAATGAAATATATACTTAATTTCAATTTAAGTATATTGAATATTTTCCAAATGTAGAAAATAAATAGATTTGTGAATTACTCATTAAATAAGTAAGTATGGAAATGTTTTTCCAATGTGAAATGAAACGTTTTGAGAATTTATCTTTTTGAAGATAAATTGAAAATGAATAATTGAAATCGTGTATTCATAAATATTTTGGAATTGTAAATTCACTATGGAATTTATAAAAGAAAGGGGAATTTGTTTAAAAATAAACTTTGATTTATTTTTGAAGTGTGGGAATTAATTTACGGATTTCGAACGTAAATATAAAGTAAATCCTTAACGATTTATTTAATTGGTTTAAATGAACCATGTTGAAATGAAAGTATTTCCGCGTAAGGAAAATGATTGAAATTTGTTTTTCAAAAGTGGTAAAGATGAAAAGTGATTTGAAAATTGTTTTCAAATGGTTGAAGTGTGGAAAATAAAATATATATCTTGTAAAGATATTTTTGGAAAATAAATAATTTGGAAAATTATTTGGAATCTGGTGATGTTGTGCATATCCATTGATAGTTCAATAACCGACTAACAATATTTACCTTTAAATGGGTATTTGTTGTGATTTGTTTGAATTTGAATGCCACACTTATTTTTAAATAAGCGCTCACTATTCGGGTTAACCGGGAAAGGACCTTGGGGTCGTATAACCCATTCCGAATATGTGATACGTCGTTATGAATTGCATTTGAAGACCGGTGTTGAAGACCGGATATTTTTGAAAACGGAAGGATTACCGTCGAATGTTTCTGCATCGAATGGCCCCGGTATAGAATTCCATATGTGATGGGAAGTCCGGACGTGATTAGTGAATATCCGGATTGCAAGGACTTCTTTGTAAGTGCCTTCGGTTCTGTTCGATCCCGGAACAGACTTGTATGGATTGTATGTCTGACATTACATATTGAGATATAAAGCTGATTTCTTTCAAATATATTTCTGTTGTGGCGGATTATTTATTCTCTTAGCTTAACACCCTTCTTTGAGACGTACGAGCTCAGAGGTTATGTAGTTGATGGTTATCAGGGATATATTCCCTATTTGGTAATGTGACATGCTGAGTGTTGCTGTGAAATGATCATTGTTTGATCATTTGTGATATGATCATTTGTTTGATCATTTATCTTTGTGATCATTACTTTGATCATTTATTGACCCAAAGCATGGCTTTGTACCAAAGCGTGGCTTTGTGGACGAGACTTCGTCGGACCTCACACCCCGGAAATGGTCAACACAGGAAGGATGCAGCAAGGTTATTTGGGGTAGTGTGACGACCGCCCATGACTCCCGCACCAAAACAAGAGAATAGTGCGCTGAAAGGTGTGCCAGGCAGCCATGGATGATAGTCAGGGTAAAATAAAATCGAAGAATCTCTATCGTAACTCACAGCGCATGGATAAAATACAATAGAGAAATATATAGTGAAGTCTCATAACAGGAAATCATCATATAAGCATCACAGAAGTTTTATACAATCATCTCAACAAATCCATACATCAAGACCTCACTACAAGCACTCATCAAATACAGCAGCGGATACCCAGTACATATAAGAAAATAATATGCATAGCCTCCTGCTCGTCTTCGTCATCTTCAACGTAGAAACTCCAAGCACAGCACCTGTCACCTGCTTACCTAGTCTGCCCATCCCAACATGGATGAACAGCCCAAGGTAATAAGAGGAGACATAAAACCTTGAGTCAGACAAAGTCTTAGTGAGCAGTAAATTAACAATCAAGCATACCAAAAGAGCATAAAGGATAAAAGGAATAGGAATCAAACCATCCCACTCCACCTCTTCTCACAGTGATAGCCCCCAGACACACTAAGGAGAAGCAAGCATAACAATATAGACAAATAAGGTAAAGCAATAACCACTCGAGTCAAGGGCAATGTTTTCCAAATACAAACCCCCAAGGCCTAAACCAAGATCAGATAAGCACCCAGAAAACACCGCTCTTGAAGCCGAATGATAATACAACCAAACATCCATGACTCTGGCTATCACTGCATCGTTGCCTTGATTTCACCGTTAGTTGAATGACCATCCGTCAAGGGCTAATGGTAACCCCGGTTCTAGCCATAACTCCGCACGTCGTCGCAGCCCGTGCCTAGGAATTTTCGCAACTACCCAGAGTACTAGCACGTCGTCGCAGCCCGTGCCTGGAACGCCGTCGCAGCCCGTTCCAACGTACCCTTGCTTTGAGCATGCTAGAACCTTCAACAACGATGAGATCTAAGCCTCCAAGTCATCCTCCTCGACGACCATCCATACTAGCTCAAGCGCCTCTCAAGCTAACCATTATCACCAACTCGGATCGCATCACCGAGTATCAACATAACTTTGCACGTCGTCGCAGCCCGTGCTTGGAACGTCATCATGACCCGTTCCATCTCAACATCACACTTTGCTTCATTGCATCATAGCAAAGTCTCATCTCAACATCATGGCTTGCCTTCTCGCATCATGGCAAAGTCCCATCTCGCTCTCATACTTCGCCTCTTCGCATCATGGCAAAGTCCCTCATCATCGAATCCGTCCATATGAGCTTCCACATTCACTTCATATGCCATCGGCAGCTTTCAACATTCAAGAGCCTTTCCACTTAGCTTTTGAATCACCTTCAACCATCTTGTCCAAATCAACCACAAGCTAACTTGGAGCAATCACATCTAACATACATTCAAACATTCAAGCATTCAAACAAGATATATTAAGCAATATCAACTATAATGGCAATTTCGTAAATAAGTGAGCAAAAGTCCAACATATGTGAAATCATAGTTTTTAGCATAGGTCTATCAAATCTAAAACATGGGTTTTGTCTCTAATACTTGATAAATAACTTTCATAGATAAACATCTTCAAATATGATGGATCTACATGCAGACTTAAGGAAAATGCGAGAAAACGCTAACTTTAACACATAAACATATCACCAATCCACTACACTCCTTTGGGTCCGTGTGAGAGATAACTACCACTCACCAAATCACCCAAACACCTCAAAATCACAACACTTCAGATCTGGACAGCAAGGACTTGGACTTGATCCGGAGAAATTTCACTTGAAACGGTGAAATCTAGCCTCTTCGGATGAAAATCTTCAACTTTGGCTCTTGATCTTTGATCTTGATCTTCAATCTTCAATGGATGTTAGCACTTGATGGAAGTAGAGAAAGAAGTGAAGAAAATACCGTAGTCGAGTTTCCAAAATGGCAGCACTTCGTCGCTTCGAAATCCGGTGCCAAAAAGTGAGCCGAACGCCTCTATTTATAGGCTGAAACCTCCATGTCTCGGCCGTCCTAAGTCGCCGCCGACCCAACTCCTGAGTCGCCCCCGACTCATCCCTCGCCGACTCACGACCTAGCACCTACCGACTCAACTACACAACATATACTCCCAGATGTCGACTTACGACTCAACCAAGTGCCGACCTACTTCCTACCGACTCAACCAATGCCGACTTAAATTCTACCGACTCATCACAGCAAGAAGGTCACACGACTTATCCCTGCCGACCTAAGCCTAATCCTTATCCCTCGAGACACGACTCAAAAGCCTAAGTCCCCAACGACTTATCCACTAAGTCGGCCCACCGACCTAACGACACATGGAATAACGCCATGCCGACCCAAACCCCTACCGACTCAGGACCCCACGACCTAAGCCCTAATACTATGAGTCGGCAATTCTATGACTCGGTCACGAGTTAACTCCTATGAGTCGGCCAACCCTTAAACCACCAACCTCCTTAAGTCGGCAACGTTTTAACTCGAGAAACTCTTAAGTCGGTCGCTTCCTTATCTCGGCCAACATTCTAAACCGCAACCCCTCCTTGAGCCGGTCCCCTATGAGTCGTTAACGACTTAAGACCCTATTAACTCGAGCGCGACTCAACACTTGAGTCGGTTCCCTATAAGTCGGCCACTAACTTAGGTCGTTCCAACACTCCAACTCTTAACTCGGCAAACCCCATGAGTCGGCCAACCTTAACTCGGTCACAACCTATAAACCGTTGCTTCTATAAGTCGGTCACTCATACACAACCCATTCTATGAGTCGGTTACGACTCAAGCCTTAACCCATTACCTTGTCTCACCTCCTAAGTCGGCTACGACTTACTATCGGTCGGTCACCATCCTAACTCGGCCACTCGACTCAAGCTATCATGCGACCTAAGCACTAAGTCGGTCACGACTCATGCCCCTATACGACTCAATTCTGAATGACTTAGGCTAGAGACAACACAACAACACTAACGACCTACAAATTCTACGATCCATCGACACGTAAAATACGGGTCGTTACATTCTCTCCCCCTTAGGAATTTCGCCCCCGAAATTCCAAGCAAACAATCAGAAATCAAAGATATTCCGCATGCCTACCATCCAAAGCAATCAACAAACCATGCAACCAATTCTAGCCTAGCATGCAGAATTCTAAGACTCAGAACAAGCTACAAATTCATGAGATGTCACGACACTTTAGGGCCATACCTCGAAGAGTCCGGGATGAGCTGCCTTCATCCTCTCTTCCTCCTCCCATGTACAGTCGTTAACATCATCACTCCATTGTACCTTGAGCAACGTAATCGTCTTCCTCCTAAGCTGTTTCGTATCGGTTTCAACAATACGAAGCGGCTTACGAGGTCTCGTAACCATGGGATCAACCTCTAAGTCTTCACAGCTATCAGCAGAAACCACCTTAGTTGGGTCGTGCACATACTTCCGTAGATACGATACATGAAAAACATTGTGCACACCCGCCATCTTTTCCGGTAACTCTAATCTATAAGCGAGCTTTCCAATTCGCTCGATAATCGGGAATGGTCCAACGAATCTTGGAGTTAACTTTCCTTTCTTCCCGAATCTAATAACATTCTTCAAAGGAGAAATCTTCACAAATACCATATCACCCACGTCGAATTCCAAATCCTTACGACGATTATCTGCATAACTTTTCTGTCGATCTTGGGCTGCCTTCATTCTTTGCCGAATGATCTCTATACAATCCGAAGTCTGTCGAATCATCTCTGGCCCAAGTATCAACCTTTCTCCAGTTTCCAACCAACATGTCGGAGAGTTACACGGTCTTCCATATAATGCCTCATATGGTGCCATACCGATACTCGACTGATAACTGTTATTATAAGCAAACTCCACCAAATGAAGGTGATCTTCCCATGATCCTCCGAAGTCCAAAACACATGCTCTAAGAAGATCTTCCAAAACTCGGTTGACTCTCTCAGTCTGACCATCTGTTTGAGGGTGATAAGCTGTACTCAAACACAACTCGGTTCCCAAAACTTCCTGGAAGCTCTTCCAAAATCTACTAGTGAACAATGGGTCTCGATCGCTCACTATATTCTTCGGAACACCATGGAATCGAACAATCCACTTCACATACAACTCAGCCAGTTTCGATGCAGTCCTAGTCGATCGAACGGGAATGAACCTTGCACTCTTGGTCAAACGATCTACAATGACCCAAATCCCTTCATTCCCTGCCCTGGTTCTAGGTAGACCATCAATAAAATCCATCGACACTTGCTCCCATTTCCACGTAGGAACCTCTAATGGCTGAAGTAATCCACTGGGCTTCTTCTGCTCAGCTTTCACCAACTGACAATTCATACACTTGGAAATAAAACTTCCAACATCATTCTTCATACCTTCCCAGTAGTAGGTTCTCTTCATATCCCGATACATCTTATTTCCACCTGGATGAATTGTCAACTTCGAGTGATGACTCTCCCTCAGAACCTCATCTCTCAATCCATCTACATCGGGAACAACTAATCGTCCTTGCTTTCGAAGCCAACCCTCTCGATCGACCTCGAATTCCTTATCCTTCTCTGGTTCCAATCCAGATTCCAAATCACGGATAATCTTGACAAGCTTATCGTCTTTCTTTTGGCTCTTGCCAATTCTTTCCACAAGAGTAGGCCTTATTGATAAGTTTGCCAACATTTCAGGTTCCAATTCACATCTAGGCCTGAAATCAAATCCAGCCAAATACTCAAGACTCTTCCATTCCGAAAACATGGCTCCCAATCCTGCATGTCTTCGACTTAACGCATCAGCCACTGCGTTTCCTTTTCCCGGAGTATAGGCTATACCAAAATCATAAGATGCTAGAAACTCTAACCACCGTTGCTGTCGAAGATTCAAATCCTTTTGGGAGAACAGATACTTTAACGACTTATGATCTGTAAACAACTCGAATCTAACTCCCAATAGGTAATGTCTCCATATCTTCAAAGCAAACACAATCGCCGCTAACTCCAAATCATGAGTCGGATAATTCCTTTCATGCGGCTTCAGTTGTCGACTAGCATATGCAACAACTTTATCCTTCTGCATTAGCACCGCTCCAAGTCCAGTACCACATGCATCGGTGTAAACCACCATCTCATCATTCCCACTTGGAATAGTCAAAACAGGAGCACTCGTCAGTCGCTCTTTCAGGATCACGAAAGCTTGCTCACACTTATCATCCCATTTGAACAACTGGTTCTTCTTCGTCAATCCTGTCAACGGTGCAGCTATCTTGGAAAAGTCTTTGATAAACCGACGATAATATCCTGCTAATCCAAGAAAACTTCTTACATCAGATGCATTCTTAGGTCTAACCCAATCCTGGATTGCTGCCACCTTAGCGGGATCAACCGCTATTCCATTTCCAGAAATAACATGACCTAAGAACCTCACTTCATTCTTCCAGAAGTGACACTTCGAAAACTTAGCCTTCAGCTGATGTTTCCGCAATATATCCAAAACAATCCTCAAGTGCGTCTTGTGCTCTTCCTCAGTTCTGGAATAAACCAAAATATCATCCACGAACACAAGCACGAACTTATTCAACTGATATCTGAACACTCTATTCATAAGATCCACAAAATATGCTGGCGCGTTAGTCAACCCAAACGGCATTACCAGCCACTCATAAAACCCGGATGGTGTCCTGAAAGCAGTCTTCGGCACACTATCCTTCGCCACTCTCAATTGGTGAAATCCCGTTGCCAAATCCATCTGAGAAAACACCTTAGCCTCGTGAAGCTGATCAAACAAGTCATCTATTCTCGGCAATGGATACTTGTTCTTCTTAGTCACCTTATTCAGTTCACGATAATCAACACACAACCTCAACGATCCATCCGCTTTGGTTGCGAACACAACGGGCGCACCCCATTCAGACACACTTCTCCGAATGAATCCTTTCCGCAAAAGGTCATCAACTTGCACCTTCAGCTCTTGCTGCTCCCTCGGTGCCATCCGCCTAAGAGGCATCACAACAGGTCTGGCTCCCTCAACTAGATCGATACGAAACTCGATCTCCCTATGCGGCGGCAACCCTTTGACTTCGTCAAAGACATCCTCAAATCCATTCACAATAGGCACCGATGACAGTCCTTCCCGTGGAACAACCAGCGAATACATGAAGCTCATGAAGACGCCTTCCTCATGCTTACATCGTATCACAACCTTTCGCCCTTCCACATTCCCGACTGTCACCTCCAGCCTCTCACAATCAATCCTAGCCGCATACTTTCTAAGCCAGTCCATACCCAAAATAATTCCGAACCCCGCAAAGTTCAGAACAAAGCAATCACAAACAAACGAGCAATCATGACTCGAAACAACTAGACCACGGCATATCATACACAAACATGACGAACCCCCAACCGGATTAGTCACAACCAATGGCCTATCAACAATATCCGGTTTCAAACCTAACCGGCCTACCAAATCATCACAAACAAAAGAATGCGACGCTCCAGTATCAAACAACACCCTAACTGGAACACCACAAATGGAAAGAGTACCTTGGACCACCACACTCTTCCCCTTCTCCTCAGCAGTAGGAGCTCTTGAAGACGTCGGCACAGCTTCCAGAGCATAAGCTTGCACAACCTGCCTATCCTTTCTCGGCTCTGGACAGTCCTTCCTGAAATGCCCTGGCTTATCACAGTTATGGCACTTCGCCGGCGCCTTTGGATTCCTACAATCCTTAGAGAGATGGCCCTTCTTCTGGCAATTATAGCAAGTCACTTCGCCCTTAGGCTTCTTCTGACCATCCTTACCCTTCTGCTGCTGCTGCTGCTTCCTCTTCCTATTCCCACTCTGCTGTGGTTTAGATCCTTCCCTGGTTACAGCAACAACAGAACTTTCCTTAGGGAACAAACTCTCATGTCTCAAGGCTTTCTCCACAAGCTTCTCAAATGGATCGTCCAGATGATCCACTAACTGCCTTCCAAGATAAGCATCCAGACCAGTCACAAACTTCTCGTTCTTCTGGTAGGGAGAATCAATATACGATCTGGCATACTTGGATAGAGCCTCGAACTCAGAAATATACTCAAGAACAGGCCTCCCGCCTTGTTTGAGCTCCACAAATCTCTTGAACAAAACAGACCTCTGAGCAGTAGAGATGAACTTGCCTTCAAATCTAACTTGGAATTGCTCCCAAGTAATCTCCTCCTCTGGTGTATCTATAGTGATAGAATTCCACCAATCCGCAGCTCTCCCTTGAAGCTGTCTCGATGCAAGCTTTCTCTTGGTTGCATCCTCAATCCCTAGATCACCAAAAATCCTTCGGCAAGCATCCATCCATCTCTGCACTTCAATAGTCGACTCCGTCCCTAAGAAAGCTTTTCCCCCAAGAGAAGTATAATCCTTGCAAAGCTTGGCGAAATCCACCGGTCTCGGAGCTTGGACTTGAACCCCAACATCAACAGTAGGCCCTGGAACGGGCATCCTCCTCATGATTGAAGTCATCATGGCCTCAAACATAGGAGCATAATCAACAGCCTCCCTAGCAGCACGGCTATCCCTCGCAGCTTGTCTCTCACTTCTGCTCATCCTTAATATCTGTAAATAAGAATGATTAGAACACCTTAAGAAACAACTGCATAAGGAGTTCAAATCCTTCTAAGCTACTATATTATATATAGTAATCATCCATCAAAATACAATTACGTCTCTCTTACGTAATTACGTCAGCGAGCGTTGGCTAAAATCGATTAACCAAAGCTCCGATACCAAATGTGACGACCGCCCATGACTCCCGCACCAAAACAAGAGAATAGTGCGCTGAAAGGTGTGCCAGGCAGCCATGGATGATAGTCAGGGTAAAATAAAATCGAAGAATCTCTATCGTAACTCACAGCGCATGGATAAAATACAATAGAGAAATATATAGTGAAGTCTCATAACAGGAAATCATCATATAAGCATCACAGAAGTTTTATACAATCATCTCAACAAATCCATACATCAAGACCTCACTACAAGCACTCATCAAATACAGCAGCGGATACCCAGTACATATAAGAAAATAATATGCATAGCCTCCTGCTCGTCTTCGTCATCTTCAACGTAGAAACTCCAAGCACAGCACCTGTCACCTGCTTACCTAGTCTGCCCATCCCAACATGGATGAACAGCCCAAGGTAATAAGAGGAGACATAAAACCTTGAGTCAGACAAAGTCTTAGTGAGCAGTAAATTAACAATCAAGCATACCAAAAGAGCATAAAGGATAAAAGGAATAGGAATCAAACCATCCCACTCCACCTCTTCTCACAGTGATAGCCCCCAGACACACTAAGGAGAAGCAAGCATAACAATATAGACAAATAAGGTAAAGCAATAACCACTCGAGTCAAGGGCAATGTTTTCCAAATACAAACCCCCAAGGCCTAAACCAAGATCAGATAAGCACCCAGAAAACACCGCTCTTGAAGCCGAATGATAATACAACCAAACATCCATGACTCTGGCTATCACTGCATCGTTGCCTTGATTTCACCGTTAGTTGAATGACCATCCGTCAAGGGCTAATGGTAACCCCGGTTCTAGCCATAACTCCGCACGTCGTCGCAGCCCGTGCCTAGGAATTTTCGCAACTACCCAGAGTACTAGCACGTCGTCGCAGCCCGTGCCTGGAACGCCGTCGCAGCCCGTTCCAACGTACCCTTGCTTTGAGCATGCTAGAACCTTCAACAACGATGAGATCTAAGCCTCCAAGTCATCCTCCTCGACGACCATCCATACTAGCTCAAGCGCCTCTCAAGCTAACCATTATCACCAACTCGGATCGCATCACCGAGTATCAACATAACTTTGCACGTCGTCGCAGCCCGTGCTTGGAACGTCATCATGACCCGTTCCATCTCAACATCACACTTTGCTTCATTGCATCATAGCAAAGTCTCATCTCAACATCATGGCTTGCCTTCTCGCATCATGGCAAAGTCCCATCTCGCTCTCATACTTCGCCTCTTCGCATCATGGCAAAGTCCCTCATCATCGAATCCGTCCATATGAGCTTCCACATTCACTTCATATGCCATCGGCAGCTTTCAACATTCAAGAGCCTTTCCACTTAGCTTTTGAATCACCTTCAACCATCTTGTCCAAATCAACCACAAGCTAACTTGGAGCAATCACATCTAACATACATTCAAACATTCAAGCATTCAAACAAGATATATTAAGCAATATCAACTATAATGGCAATTTCGTAAATAAGTGAGCAAAAGTCCAACATATGTGAAATCATAGTTTTTAGCATAGGTCTATCAAATCTAAAACATGGGTTTTGTCTCTAATACTTGATAAATAACTTTCATAGATAAACATCTTCAAATATGATGGATCTACATGCAGACTTAAGGAAAATGCGAGAAAACGCTAACTTTAACACATAAACATATCACCAATCCACTACACTCCTTTGGGTCCGTGTGAGAGATAACTACCACTCACCAAATCACCCAAACACCTCAAAATCACAACACTTCAGATCTGGACAGCAAGGACTTGGACTTGATCCGGAGAAATTTCACTTGAAACGGTGAAATCTAGCCTCTTCGGATGAAAATCTTCAACTTTGGCTCTTGATCTTTGATCTTGATCTTCAATCTTCAATGGATGTTAGCACTTGATGGAAGTAGAGAAAGAAGTGAAGAAAATACCGTAGTCGAGTTTCCAAAATGGCAGCACTTCGTCGCTTCGAAATCCGGTGCCAAAAAGTGAGCCGAACGCCTCTATTTATAGGCTGAAACCTCCATGTCTCGGCCGTCCTAAGTCGCCGCCGACCCAACTCCTGAGTCGCCCCCGACTCATCCCTCGCCGACTCACGACCTAGCACCTACCGACTCAACTACACAACATATACTCCCAGATGTCGACTTACGACTCAACCAAGTGCCGACCTACTTCCTACCGACTCAACCAATGCCGACTTAAATTCTACCGACTCATCACAGCAAGAAGGTCACACGACTTATCCCTGCCGACCTAAGCCTAATCCTTATCCCTCGAGACACGACTCAAAAGCCTAAGTCCCCAACGACTTATCCACTAAGTCGGCCCACCGACCTAACGACACATGGAATAACGCCATGCCGACCCAAACCCCTACCGACTCAGGACCCCACGACCTAAGCCCTAATACTATGAGTCGGCAATTCTATGACTCGGTCACGAGTTAACTCCTATGAGTCGGCCAACCCTTAAACCACCAACCTCCTTAAGTCGGCAACGTTTTAACTCGAGAAACTCTTAAGTCGGTCGCTTCCTTATCTCGGCCAACATTCTAAACCGCAACCCCTCCTTGAGCCGGTCCCCTATGAGTCGTTAACGACTTAAGACCCTATTAACTCGAGCGCGACTCAACACTTGAGTCGGTTCCCTATAAGTCGGCCACTAACTTAGGTCGTTCCAACACTCCAACTCTTAACTCGGCAAACCCCATGAGTCGGCCAACCTTAACTCGGTCACAACCTATAAACCGTTGCTTCTATAAGTCGGTCACTCATACACAACCCATTCTATGAGTCGGTTACGACTCAAGCCTTAACCCATTACCTTGTCTCACCTCCTAAGTCGGCTACGACTTACTATCGGTCGGTCACCATCCTAACTCGGCCACTCGACTCAAGCTATCATGCGACCTAAGCACTAAGTCGGTCACGACTCATGCCCCTATACGACTCAATTCTGAATGACTTAGGCTAGAGACAACACAACAACACTAACGACCTACAAATTCTACGATCCATCGACACGTAAAATACGGGTCGTTACAGGTAGCGCCCTTTAGTGTATGTCATTCCTTCTGGATAGAGGTGGTATCATGGTATGGAGCCCAGATATTTAACCTATGTTGTTGCTGCAAACTTATTATTTTGTGGTTATTGGAAATCGAGGATCCTCGGATGTAGATCGGTTACGATCGGGGGATGGCATATTCATGGCAGTAGTTATCCAGTTAGGGGTCACCCGGCCTTGTGTTGGCAGTGATCCGGTTTGGTTCTCGGGACGTCATTCCAGAGGCGTTTCCATGTGGCAATGGGAAGTTCCTTGGCCTGACCATTTGTTGGAAATCCAAAGAAATAATACGAGCCTTGTACGGTTTTAGTTGTAAAACCTGCTTCCTCAGGAGGTAGCTATAGCAGGCATAATATAATGGTACCTATGCTGGTTAAGATTTATATTCTACTTTTGAAATGATTTCCCTACACTATGCACTAATAATAATATCAAAAATGATTTGATTTTTACGTAGTAAGCATCTTTTACTATCATAAGGAGAAATCTCCCTCATGTCTGCGTTTGCATTGTGCGTGTGCCGGGAGGCCTTTTGGTAGTTTCATTTTTAAAAGCATTGCGAATCTATTTCAAAAATATCCCTCTATTTTGTTTTTGAAGATAAAATAAACTGTTTTGAGTTCTCATACCAGTCACATGACTGACTCGGAGTTTATTGTTTTCCTTCCTAAACTCTGGGTGCCCACCAATTTCCACACAGGCAGTCAAGAGCTAAGGTTTATCAGGATATTCTGGAATTCAGGAGTTGCTGGAGGCAAGATGGATGGCATGGCGTATTCACTAGTATATAGTATTTCTTTTCCGCTGTTTGTTTGTTGTTTGATTGTTGTACACTCTGATAATGTAATGTAATGTGATGTAATGTAATAACTGATATAGTTCTTTGTTTAAAGATTATTCATTTATCTATTATATGTTGTTCCGCTGCGATTGTGAGATTCTGATATTGTTCTGTTGTTTTCTTTCTGTTCTGTTCTCTCTTCTTCTACCTTTTCTTTCTTCTTCTATCATTTTCTTTTTCTTTTTCTTAAAAACCCTAAATGTTCAGTTTTCCGGCATTCGAGTGCTCGGCAGTTGATACAGTGAACGTATTGATGTCGGTTTTGGGAAGTCGAAGAATCAGGTCCTTACATCGCAAATGCTATATATGTCAACAAGAGGGTCACTTGGCGAATAAGTGTCCCAGGAATGGATTTCAGCAACATCAGCAGCAACCGCATTATAGTGCAACGGGTTCGGCTTTGGTTCAGAAATATCTATGCTTCAATTGCCACTAACCAGGTCATATGATCAAGGATTGCCTGTTACTTCATAAAGCTTAGCAGAATAAGGTATATACTTTGGAAGGTGCATCATATAATTCATCTAAAGGAAAGGGAGTATTGGAAGGTACATTACTTTTAAATGGCAAGTGTATTAAAGTTTTATTTGATTCGAGTGCTTCTTTGAATTTTATTTCTCTGGAATCCGTAGAAAAATTCTTTCTTACCCCTGGTACCGTGGACTGTCCCATCTTTGTATCTAATCCTATAGGAGGGGTAACCAAGTTAGACATGATCTGTAAGGATTTGAAGATTTCCTATCTGTCCCATAGTTTTTCTTGTGACCCTTATTTGTATAATTTTAAGGGATTTGACCTTATATTGGGAATGGATTGGCTTGATAAGTATAAAGCAGTCCTGAATTGCGATGAGAGAACAGATTTGTTGGAAACCGATCTGGGTAGGATTGCTAGAGTGGTGTGTGATAATTCTGGAATTCACTTGAGTAGTCTTTTGCATGCAGTTGGGACGTCTCAAGAGAAGGTTGAAGACATCGACGTGGTCCAAGATTTTCCTGACGTATTCGAGGAAGTCAAATGTTTACCTCCACATCAAGAAATAGAGTTTCGCATTGATTTGATTCCAGGAGCAGTACCAGTGATTCAGCCTAGTAGAAGGATGGATCCTAGGGAGAGGGACGAGTTAGTTAAGCAAACTCAGGATCTTTTGGGGAAGGGATTGATTAGGCCCGGTTTTTCTTGTTGGGGCTCTACTGCGGTGTTTGTCACTAAGTCGGATGGATCGCTAAGGTTCTGTGTAGATTATAGAGAATTGAACAAAGTGACCATTCGAAATAAATATCTACTTCCTCGTATTGATGATCTTTTTGACCAGTTGCATGGAGCTTCTGTCTTTTCCCAACTGGACTTAGCTTCAGGTTTCGATCAGTTAAGGGTAGCTGAGGACAACATTCCCTTGACTGCATTTAGGGGACCAAATTGTTTTTATGAGTGGTTGGTTATGCCTTTCGGGTTAACCAACGCTCCTACCTACTTTGTTGACCTGATGAACCGAGTCTTTCGAGATGTATTGAATAAGTTTGTTCTAGTATTCATTGATGATATTCTGGTCTACTCTAAGTCTGAAGAAGTGCATAAGCAGCATTTGAGAATTATGTTGGAGACTTTGAGGAGGCAGGTTTTGAAGGCGAAATTCTCTAAGTGTCATTTTTGGAAATCGAAAGTCAAATTTTTAGGGCACATTGTTTCTGGTGAAGGTATCTCAGTAGATCCAGCGAAGGTTGAGACTATTCTGGAATGGAAGCAGCCGCAAACACCGACTGAAGTTCGTAGTTTTCTGGGATTGGCGGGCTACGACGGAAAGTTTATCAAGGATTATTCTAAGATTTCTTTGCATCTGCCCAAGCCGACAAGGAAAGGAGCTAAATTCAAGTGGACACCCCAGTGTGAAGAAACTTTCCAAGAGTTGAAGACGAGGCTAACCAGTGCACCGGTTCTAGCTATTCCGGATGGGAAGAGCAAATTTAAGGTGTATACAGCTGCTTGTATCCTTAGTATGAGAGCAGTTCTGATGCAAAACGGTAGAGTTATTGCGTATGTGAGTCGGCAATTGAAGCCACATGAAAGAAACTACGCTACGCATGATCTAGAATTGTTAGCCATTATTTTTACATTGAAGATGTGGAGACATTATCTTTTCAGAGAGAAATTCGAGTTATTCATAGATCACAAACCGTTGAAATATCTTTTCTCTCAAAAAGATCTTAATCTGAGGCAGCAGCGATGGGTCGAGTTTCTGGCATGCTATGATTTGGATATTCTGTATACCCCAGGAAAGGCGAATGTTGTAGCTGATGCTCTTAGCAGGAATGCAGTTCTATCTCTTTTGGAAGTGGTTCCATCTCTTATTAAAAGGATTTTGAGCAAGCACGAATCTGATAAAATGTTGAAAAGAATCATCAGAAGAGTTAGGAAGGGTCAGTGTTCAAGTTTTTGGATTGATGGCCAAGGAACATTGAGGATTAACGGGAGGATTTGTGTTCTGAATGATAGGGATCTGAGACAGGAGGTGTTGTCAGAGAGTCATCGTTCCAGATTGAATATTCACCCGGGAATATCAAAGATGTATAAGGATATGAAGAGAGTCTTTTGGTGGAAGGGCATAAAGGAAGATGTAGCTACTTTCATTAATAGTTGTGCCATCTGCCAACAAGTTAAAGGAGATCAGCAGTAGTCAGCCGGATTATTGCAGCCTTTGGAAATCCCGATGTGGAAGTGGGAGATGATCTCGATGGATTTCTTTGACGGTTTGCCTAGAACCAAGAAAGGAAACAAAGGAATATGGGTGATTGTGGATCGTTTAACTAAGAGCGCCTATTTTATACCGGTTAAGGAAGCTTGTACTGTAGCTTTTCTAGCAGAGATTTTCTCGAGAGAGATAGTCTGATTGCATGGTGTTCCAGTCAGTATAGTAAGTGATCATGATCCTATCTTCACCAGCAAATTCTGGAAGGCTCTACAATCAGCTATGAGAACGATTTTGAGATTGAGTACATCCTATCATCCTCAGACAGACGGACAGACGGAGAGGCTTAATCGTATTTTAGAGGATATGCTGCGAGCTTGTGTTTTGGATTTTGGTGGATCATGGGATGACCATCTTCATCTAGTGGAATTCTCTTATAATAATAGTTACCAAGCTAGTATAAAGATGGCTCCTTATCAAGATTTATATGGAAGACCGTGTAGATCCCCATCCTGTTGGATAGAGTCGAAAGATCGGCTTGTGCTTGGACTAGATTTGATTCGTGAAGCTTTTGGAAAGGTTGAGCTTATCAAGAAGAGAATGAAAGCTGCTCAGTACCATCAGAAGAAATATGCAGATAAAAGACGAAGACAATTGGAATTTGAGATCAAAGATTTAGTCTTTGTCAAAGTTTCCCCGATAAAAGGAGCTGTTGGATTCTGAAAGACGGGAAAACTTGCCCCGAGATATATTGGACCATTCCGGGTATTGGAAAGGATTGGTGCTGTAGCTTACCGAATAGAATTGCCAGAACGGATGTCTGGAATTCATAATGTATTTCATGTATCCCATCTAAGGAAGTTTGCCATGACCCATCATTGGTTGTAGAACTAGTAGCCCAAGAAGATTTGAAAGTCGAGCCAAACTTGACTGTGGTCAGGAATCCAGTTCGGATCATTGATCAAGACGAGAGACAACTCAGGAGCAAAGTAGTGAAGCTCGTCAAAGTGCAGTGGAGCGAGGATCCCAGAGATTGTACCTCGGAAACTCTGGATAGTATTAAGAAAGCCTATCCGGATTTATGTCTAGATGACTAGTGATGTTTGCTAGGATAGACTGTTTGGTTGATTGTTATTGTATGGATGATATGTATGTTTGGATTGTTGATATAAAAGCTTTTGAACTATCTTTTGTTCTAAATTTCGGGGACGAAATTCTTTTGAGAGGGAGGAATGTAAAGACCCGGGATTTTGGCTATATTATTATAATAAGCATTTAATCTAATTTAAATAAAATACAAGTTTTTCATTTTATAAACAGATAGGACTTTGAACATCTTCTATTTATTTATTTATATATATGTATTGTGAAGGAAGCTTTGATTTGAAAATTTAAAATAAATTCTTTCAAAAAATATTTAAAATAAAATTTATCTTATTCAATTAAATTAAAGGCTCTACATTTTTGACATTTGATGGGATATATGCAAATGAATGTAATATAGATAATAATGTTTAAAATGAAATTAATCCTATCAATATTAAATATAAGTATAAAATATAGTTATAAAAACATATGAATATAAATTAAGTATTTGGTAGTTTAAGCTTAAAATAAAGTAAAAAAAAAATAAGAATTTATGTTAGGAATAGGAATAAATATAGAGGTTAAATTATAAGGTTACATGAAACATATCAAATAATTCTGGATATATACACACACACACACTTTGAAATATATGTAGATATGTAGGTGAATTATGCAAGCAAAAAGATAACAAAACAAAATGTCTTTATACAAAAAACCAAATGAGATAAGGCTGTAAACAAAACGGGAAGCATATGCATTTAGTACCATCATCTCAGCACAAAAATAAGGTCAGTCGAAAGTTAATAATCATTTCAATTTTCAGAAAACAATCTTTGACCAAATATTAGAAAACAAAGAAAAGCTTGTACCAGAAGACACCTACTGTAAAACCTATTTTTCTTTATATATACATCCATATTAGTTCTTGTTCGTTCAAACATAACTTAGCTAGCCTGAAAGAAAAGAAAATTAAGCATCCTTTTCTTACAAACTCAAACAATTCATTCAACTAAACAAAAGTAGAAAAGATTTATAGGAAAATCAAAATTGCAGCATTCAAAACAAAGGTTACTCTATGTACAAACACTTTTCAGGTGAGTAAACAAATTTTTTAAAGACTTAAGTTTAATTAAATCAGTGTGTATGATGCATTGATAATAACATGATTGCATATGTATTTTGTTTATATAGTTCTGTGTTTATATATATGAGTGTTCTATGTAAACTTGTTTTACCTGTCTTCTCTGTTTTTAGTTTCAGAATTGAATAGTTAATCAAAATACAAAATAATCTTCATCTAATCATTTATAGGCTTACAGTTTAAAATAAAATAGGTTGTTTAAACATAAATCAAGCTTTTAAAATTTGTTTACAACCTGTTAGTGAAGTATATCAACTAGGAAATTTGATTTACAAAGCAACAAATAATTTTTTGTTGAATTCGAGTATTGTAAATTGCTAATTCAATTACATAGCTTGAATATACATACAAAAGTAAGATTTTTAAAACAAAAATGGGGATTTTTAGTTGAGTGTGTAAAGTGCAGTTCGTAGATGAACTGAAATCATATTTTGATCAATTTCTGAGGACTGAAGAATTATTGGATGTTAAAATTTTGCACGAAGCTTGCGTGACCCTTGTTGATTTCAAGAAAATTGTTAGAAAAATTTTCTACTACAAGAATCGATAAGACGAGGCAAATTTAGGGTTTTTGTTCGAGTTTTGCATTGGTCGAGAAACGAGGTGATTTTGTCACCTCTGACGCATCGAGTTGCACGAACTTCAAGGGGATGGTAGAGTGGGGTATTGGCGAGGTGAGGCCGGAGTTATGTCGCCTCTGATGGCAGAGTGAGTGGGACGAGGCGTTTTTGTTTAGTGAGTTCGAGTGACAGTTTCGAACGAAAGGCCAAAATTTGATTTCGAGTTTTTGCTCAAATCAAGTTTTGCTTTCGAGTGTGACGTTAGCTTGCGACTTGCTGGAGGTGGCGTGATTCGGAAGAACGGCGACGAGGTGTCGTGCACGTGCACGACAGTGTATATGTGTCAGGTGGTCTTTGTGGTGAATGACTCGAGTTATTACTCGAGAAAGACGAGGGGTTGCATGAGTGAAACCATGGGTGCGTGAGCGTACTTGCGTGATTACTGCAGTTTTTAATTAAAACTTAGCTGAAAAAAGAGTAGTAGAAGAAGAAAAGTACGAGGAGAAGAAGAGACTTGGGAAATAGGAGGAGAAACTCGGGCTTTAACTCGAGTAAACGTATAGTTTTTCTCGGGTTCCATTTTCAAGAGGTTAAGCTTAATAAACTTTTAAGTTAAAAATGTTAAACAAGGTTTAGTGTTAATAAAGTAAATAATGTTGGCAAACTTTAAGTTGAGATTTGAATTCAAAGTTATTAAGGGAGATTTTCAAATGTAAGATAAATAATTAATTTATATTATAAGTTAATTAAGAATGTAAATTAATTTATAATTGTAATTAACTAAGTAATTTACGATTAAATAAATTTGTAATTAAAGATTGATATTAATTAAGTAATTAGTGATTAATAAATGGGTAATTAAGTTTTATAAATTAATAATTAAGGTTATTAATTAATAATTAAGAAATAATTAATTAAGTGAGCAAAATGCAAATTAATTAATAAATTAGTAATTAATAAATTAAATGGGTTGATTAATTAGTGATTAATTAAGCAGGATAAAATGGTTTATTCTTAAGCAATTAATTAAGTTTAAGTTAATTAAACTAATTTTGATATGAATCGATGATTCTTGTTTGATTGATTGTGATATCTATTTGGTTATATTCTGTGATACTTTGTGATATGCCTGTGACGACTGTGTATGTTTTATCTGTGATAAATGCCATGTGAATTCAAAGTGTTGAATTAAGTTGTTTAAACTATAAACAACTTGGCCTCTAAAATGGCGTTTGGATTTCGATGAGACCGGGATCGGGTGCCAGTTTGCCGAAAACCACATAGATCCAAATTAAATGATAGGTCGTGACATCTCCAAGTGAAGATCGAGATGGTGTTTCAGAGTGCAAGGGTTATTGTCATTAACTCTGAGGGTGATTCCAAAATGAGTGTAATGAGATAATGCCTTCGGTTTCGTTCGAACTCGGAATGAACTTGTATGGATTGAATGCTTTCAGAACATCGTCAAGCGGATGATGAACATTCTAAGAGATGTGTTCTATAAAGGTAATCGCAGCCTCAAGCCTTATCAACCGGGAATGGCTAAAACAGGGGAGATGCAGCAAGGTTAGGTGGGTAGCACCCAAGCAGGACGAGATATACCTCTTTTTAGATGTCCCTTTATTTCAGCTGTGTGGGCAGTTGATGGCCACAACTGCGGGGTTATCTTGTTCGGGACTGTTCAGTAAGGAATGGTTCCGGCCTTGTGTTGTAGGGGGTTGGGAGTGATCTCGGTGCGGTGATCTAGGCCCCATACTGTGACGGGCGATACCCCAGTAGCCCTGCCATTGATGGAAAACCCATTTTCCCTACGAGACCCTACGGTTTTGATTTGTATTACCCACTTTTGTGGCTAGTAACTGGAATTTAATGAATGTAACAATTTCGGCTATTTTCTATTTACTTGAAAACCCTAGACACTATGATAATATCACTGGATTTCCTATAAAATGTTTTGGTTAGCATATGGTAAAAACTTACGCATGTTTATATGTGGGAAGTCTTACGTGATACCTTTATTTTCAAATGGTTTTCAAAGTTAAGCAACTTTACACCGTTTACTCACACCAGACCCATGTCTGACCCGGAGTTTATTTTCTGTTTTTCATAAACTCTTGGGTATTTAAATTTTTATGAGTAGCCAAGTGATAGGTTTTGGATAGTTGAGTTCTGGAGGACCTTGGAGCAGGAGTCCAGACGTATATATCTATCTATCTAGTTCCGCTGTGTTAGTTGATGTATGTTGTATTTTGGGATGTATGTAATGGTAGATATATATGACTGTCCTGTTGTATGATATTGTGTAACTCCGATATATGCAAAAAGTATGTAATAGTTATGTGATGTATTATATTTTGTTCTGTTTCGCTATGAGATTCTGATGTTGTTATTCTTTCTTTCTATCTTTCTATTTCTATCTCTTTCTTTTCTTATTGATGATACGTCTTTCTGTGGTTAGAAAGGAGGGTCATCACAATATCACTAGTAACCATCAACTACATAACCTTTAAGCTCGTACATCTTAGAGAAGGGTTTTAAGCTAAGAGAATAAATTCTCCGCCACTAAACAGAAATGTATTTCATAGAAACCAGGTTTACATCTCAAAGTGTAACGTCGTGCATACATCCATGTAAGTCCATTATGGGTCTGAATGGAACCGAAGGCACTTCAAAAGAAGCCCTTGCAAATCTGGGTATTTACAATCCCGATCGGACTCCTCATCACATATGGAGATCTCTATACCAGCACGACTCAGTGCAGAGAGATTCAATAGGTAATCTTATCATTCTCGAAAATACCTGGTCTTCAAATGCTATCCATTTCGTCATATCACTATTCGGAATGGGTTTTATGACATAAAATCCTCTCCCGGCTAAACCAAATAATGAGCGCTAATTTTAAAAACATATGAATGTATTGATCTTAGTTAAGTCACAATTTTTAACACTTGTTTCCCAAAACCTTTCATTTTGAATGGTTTAAACAATTTTTCACTTTAATCTTTTGAACAAAAGATTCGCCTTTAAGATCCTCTTCAATTTGGTAAGAAAGTTCACCAATCTTTAACAAAGATTCATTCATAGCTTTCAAAACAATTCCATTTCAAACTTCATTTGCACACAACTTGAAAACTTTTCAACAAAAACTAGAAATCCTTTCGTTATATGAAAACCATTATCATTTGAAAACAAATGCTTTTCATTTCGAGAAAACTCAATTAATTTGCACAAGTTACAGCCTTTTAAAGGAAATCATCGAACTATTGTATCCTTGGCAAGTTCTATTTGATTTAACTTTAACCTCCTAAAACAATTTATTTAAAATAGTTTTAAATCCATATATATATATATATATATTGTATAACTTGTATAACCCTTACAAACCATAATTTCCAAAATAATTTCAAATTTTAAATAAGATATATTATATTCAAACTATATTTCAATTTCAAAATTTCCTTTCCAAAAGATTTTCATATTCATCTCAATTCCACTTCCAAACCATTTGATTCAAAATTCAACTTTTAAACAAAATAATATTTAAATTCAAAATATTTGTGACTTAACCGAATTCCCGTGAAATCCATAATTGTGTGTGTGTGGTGTAGACCTAGTGTTTTACACACAATAATAACATATCACAATCATCATCAATTCAAGCACAACAATATCGATAAGCGATATAATCCTATAACGCTTATCTTTCACTAACATACAAAAAATTTATATTCATTACAGATAAATAAATCACAGTTCACAGCTCAATTCAAACAATTCATATCACAGACATCACACATCAGAGATATCAAATAATTCAAAGCATTTAATAGAATCCAATCATTCATAAGCAAAATTAATTCACTATCTGATTATAATTAACTTAAACTAGATTAATTATTTATTAATGAATTACTAATCCTGGTTAATTAGAATTAATTAATTACAAACCATTGGCTATTATTTTAATTAATTAATGAAATTAATTAATCAATCCTTAATCATCAATCTTAATTAATTATCCGTAATTACTTAATTATCCCTAATTAACCTCAAATAAATTAATTAATTAACCCATAATCAAATATCCTTTAATTAGTAATCCTTAATTAATTATAAATTAATCAATTTACCTCAATTAACTAATTAATTATCCTCAATTAATTTTATTGAGTAACTATCCTTTAATCACTTGTTTAATCAACTTTAATCATTAATTAATTACTTTTAATTAAGTAATAATCTTTAAGTAATTAATTACCTTTAAATTTTAATTAACCACATTTATTAATTAGTCATTAATTAATCACATTTAGAAATCATTCATTAATTACTTACTCTAAGTAATTACACTTTATTCATTACATTAAGTAATTATCCATTAATTAATTTCATTAAGTAACCATCCTTTAATTATTTATCATTAATTACTTAACTCATAACAAATTAATTAATCCTTAATTAATAATTAATTAACATTTAATTAAGTAATTAAATTTCAAATTTATGATCCTTTAATCTTAAGATAACCCATTTATCTTAATTAATTTCATAATCATCATTTAAATCCTATTTTAAATAACCTTTAAGTTAATCATTATTTAAGATAGACCCTTTATCGTTAAATCTTATTTAAATAATTTTTGAAAATTAAACATATGATTTTAACTTAAGTTAATTAAAACCATCATCTTTAACTACTTAATTACACCATCTAAATTTATTTGACATAAATTTAAGAATTCATTTAAAATAAAGAATTAAACACTTTAACTTAATTTATTTAAAATAATTTATTTGAAACTTTAACAAATTCCAAAACTAGTATAAAACATTTATTATCAATTAAGAAAGTGTTTAAAACTTGATTTAATTTTGAATTTGAAAATCTTGTTTTATTTAAAAATCAAAAACTGTTTCGACATAAACCTGAGACCACTTTGGGTTTCTACCCGAGTCATATGCATTTTTACCCGAGCCATGCACTGAGTAATCTTCTTTATTTTATTTTTCTACTTTATTTTTAGATTAGATTTTTAAAACCTATTGCATACTCATGATCACCCGATAATAAACCCGAGAAATACTTTGAGCCATGCCATCATCTTCCCGAGCCCAGTCCCGAGTTGCCTCCTTCTTCTTTCCTCTCAAATCTCTGACACACACAGATGCATGCGTACACGTGCACCACTGATCGCCGACCTTTCGATCATCGACGAGATCACCCGTAAGTCATCCATGATCATCTCACCCCAATTAACCACCCAGGAACCCGAAACGATGACGATTTCAAAATCTGGCAACTCGATTACCCACTGGAACCAATTTGATCACCCACAAACGCCTCGTTCTATCGCCTCCGGCCACCAAAGGCCTCAAAATTTTGGTTAGAGCTCCACCTACTTCCTACATTTCGATTTCCATCGGTGCGATCAACTTCGACTAACTGACGACGTTGCAGCAATCAAATAACAGACCATAACTAAAACATGGGTTTAAACCCTAAAACAACATCGATCGACCACTTTGATGATCGAGAAAAACTCCGAGCATTTTTCCTGAGTTCCTCCGCCTACGACCCATCTCCAGCAACAACCACGGTACACCAGTCATCATCGATCAACGGAAATCGACGATACACCCAAAATCGATCAACTCGGATTATCTCAACAAATTCAATACTAAAAATCATGATACTAATGTCTAAAATCATCATTTCGCAATATGATTCTGTTAAGATAATCAAAACTTCAAATTAACATGATCTATTTTTTGACATGAATTTGATTAGTTCTGTAATTTAAATTTTTTTAGGTAATTACTTAATATAAAATTTTTGAAACCATTTTTAAAATTGACATTACCATGTTACAATCCTTTTTTCTTTAAAGATCTTGGTCTAAAATTATTTCATTTGGAAGATATGAATTTTTGTTATGAAGTTGTCCCTGTAATATAACAGAGAAGTGAACATCTATATATATACAAATATATATACATTCAAATTCAAACATACATGCAAACATATTCATACAAGCACATTTCATATCATACTTCAAATACAAATCTAAACACCAAAAGATATTACAGGGTCAAGTGGTTTTCTCACCTGGATGGGAAGACAGAGAACAAAGCATATTGCAACCGGAACCTGATTTTGATTTTAAATCTGTAACTTGATTTGTATTAGCTTTTCATTTGAGATGATTTGATCTATAGCTTGCTGATCTGATCTTTTGCTGGATTAGACTTGAAGTTAAAATCTTTTTTTTTGCTTGCTTAAGTTCAAAGACATGAATCTTTGAAAATACTGGAAGTTTGATCTTCGCTTTTAATTTTTTTGCTTTCAGGTTTTGGACGATCTGTACTTTGCTTGCTTATTTGATCTGAGATGATCAGATCTTTGTTTTGATTTCATTTTGTTTTTCTGCTTTTCCTTTTGTTTCAGGTTTGTTGTTTCTTTTAGTTTCTTAGGTTTTGGATATGTAAAAGAAATATGAGAAAGAAGTATAGAGGTATATATAGCTTATGTTCTCTTTATTCATTAATTTCGAAAATAAAAAGAAAAATAAAACCAAGCATGACACTTGTTATTTTCATGTTTTCATGTTTTACACTTGTATCTTCATGTTTTTAAATGGTTACATTTGTAAATCTCTTTGTTTATAATGCTTACATATGTATTTATGTGTTTTAAATATATTTTTATAAAATTTTATATATTATATTTACAATTTACCTTTATGCATTTCATTTTATAAATATTTATTAAACCTTAAAGAAATGATTTTAAAACTAATTACATAAATAAATAAACACACGCATATATTATATATATATTAGAAATTAACCTTTTGGAATTTATTATATCAAATTTAAATCATAACTTTCAAATCACAATGTGTGTGTGTTTATATATTAAAATTAGAAGAAAAAATTTCATTAGTTTTAAATTATAGAGTTTTTCAAATCCAAATTTATTTCCAAGATATTTTTATTTTGAATTTCAAATCCAAAATTCTATTTGCAATTTATATAAAATAAACACATATTTTATTTATGTAGAAAATTTTCAAATTAATTCACAATTTAATCCAAATTTTCATATTAATTATCAAACTAAATTTGACTCAAAACAGGGATCGTTACAATACCCATGCAACTGCCTAATTTAACTACTGAATACATTCGTAAGTTGGCCACTTATATATTTATTTGGTTTAGACCGTGTATTGCATTTTATGAAGTTTTGAACTCTATATGCAATTCAAGACTATGGATATTTGATCCATGTACATTTACATGTAAATATTATATGACGAGCAGTCATAGTTTATGGGGTACAATATTTCGATGAAGTTAGTTCATTTGAAGTAAGCCAATAAACAGTACTTTAAGATCATGTATTCAACTTGAATGATTTCAAAAGGATCATATTGTGTTGATGTAACACAAGACCATAAACTACGAGATACATCTAAGAACTCGACCGTTGAAATGTCATCTTAATCGGTTTACATAAAGTGCATCATATTTGATGTCCTAAATTTTAAGAATAATCGAACGTGCTTTTGTAGAAGTTATTACAATATTGTAGTCAGGTTTTCTTTTGAATAGTTTTTCCATTTGAAAGAAAAACGAATATATAAGAATAGATGTGCTTTAAGGTAAAGTTGGAATAAAGAGAATAAATAGTCACTTCTGCTTCATAGAGTAACATTGGAAACAAGAATTGTAATAATAATCGATACTTAATATTAGAATATGAAATATGGTTTTTATTCTGAAATGTACTTTCATATAGAAAATTGTTTTATATAACATTTATTTCTTTGAGTTTAAGATATTTGATCAAAGAACTCTCCATGTAAACTAGGTGTAGCATATGAAATAAGTAAACAATATTAAGTGAATGGTGGACCTCAAAATTTAGGGCGCTATTATAGTAATGGCGGAAATATTAGGAGTATGCCATATATCACCTAATGATTGAATTGTTTTCGTAAAATGTACCGAAATAATGTTTACTTTTGGAATTGACTGAAAAATAGATATAGTTATATTTCAATATGGATATTATGAATATTTATTATGAAATAGAACTGTATTATGGATTTTTTTTCATAGTAAAAGTGATGCAAAAAATACATATGCGTCTAACATTATTTACAGTTGTTTTGGAGTTATAAACTAAGCCGTAATTTTGAGAAATAATTTTACTATATGATTATGAATCATATGATACAGGTTAATTATATCTCAAACAATTAATAGTTAGGCACCAATTCAGTGGGAGCATCATAAGAATTGATGAACTCTTTGAATTAATACATATTGATATATGCAATCATATGTCTATTAATACCAAAATGGTTCCACATACTTTGTTATATTCATCAATAATTTATTACCAACATGTACATATGTATTAGATACACATGTAGTAAGCTTATGATAAAATCATAAAATATAAAACAAAGGAAATAAAATAACATGCAATAGAATAAAATGATTTGATTTGGTCGAATAAGTGAGTATATTGGAAAGAGTTCCAAATGTACCTAAAAATGAATATAGATCTAAATCTCATAAGTCATTCCTCCATGTGATATATAATAATGTACCGATAAGGAGTAATCAAACATTGTTGGACAATTTACGATTAATTGTGAGTGAAGTTGAGTTAGTTTCTTTCTATAAGGTCATGTACTTAAGAGTAGTACATAAGGTTGATATTATTTCATCTAAACAACAGTTTACAAAATCATACAAGATAAGGGTTTATAAGAAATCCCAAAATATCCTAGGATGAGGAGTTGGTAGGTTGTGCGAGTCTAAAGATTGCACGTAATAATTGTTCATGAGGGATCTTGTATGAATCTCCAAAAGGTTTTTGCAAAGGTCTGTCATCAAATGACATATTTATGTTTTGAACATAATTTTTGTAAACTAAAATTAGTTTTATAAATAAAAAGGTTCATAAAGCATTTATGAATCTCTATTCTATTTGCACTTAGAAATAATTGTTGTTTCTAGATATATCAACTTCATTGTGAAGGAATTTCTTTGAGAAATTTTTGATAGTTAAATGGAATTGGATCTGATCCATAGATAGAACTGATTATATAAGATGAAGTGAAATTAACTAACCTAAATGAACACATCAAATTAGAATGTCTAATAAGTATTCTCGTACATCGAAGAGAAACTATGCTTTCTTATAAATGTCAAAAATATACATTACCCTCGGTTTTTCAATTAAATCATTAATATTGTTGACTCTATATGGTATGACGTGCAAATCTGAAAGAATCTCAAGTATGCTATCAAAATATGATTTTGGTGGTCTTAACCAAAGAGATGTAACCCATCGGCCGAGATTGTTTCTTTATTGGAAAGACTAATGTGGTTGGAATTAAATAAGCAATGTTGATAAGAATAATATCGCAAATTTCAATTGTTGAAATTAGCATAACAAATTTCGTATTCCACAAGTTCAACATAATCCAGATTCACTCATAAAATTATCGCTCGATAAGACTTAGTGTTTGGCACTTATATATTGAAACAGAAAATTCTAAATAATGATTTACAATAAGTTGTTTACACATATTAACCAAAAATGCATCAAAGTTAGTGGGAGCGATATTGGGTTTGCGAGTCTTTGGATATGATCCAAGAAATGATACGAATGTATCATTTTATAAGCACCAAGATTGAATAAGTAATTTGATAGAAATATCAAATAGTTTGATTTTCAATCAGTGCAGAGGAAGGTGTGTTTCATAAGAAAGAACGTTAAAAGGTACATTGATATTTCTAAACTATAAGTAAACAACACGATTTTGGTTTTAACAATGTGCTTGTATTAAAATAAACTTTAATTGTTTTAATATTAATTTTGGATTGTAAATGATGTCTTTTATGGTGAGTATAAAAGATATAGGGATTGTCCCAAAAAGATATACAAGAGCACCCTATTAAAAGGAGAACATGTAAGTTGAATTTCTTATGCATTAGCAATAGGAATTTTCATATAGGTTATGTTGTGTATGATATTGTGTTTTGTTTATGTATTTGATACATGGAGCAAATACAAAATCAAAATTGATATCACTAAATGGTTGTTTGAGGTGTTCTTGCGTATTTATGAAATACTAGAGAATTGTTTATGGAAACAATGAATTCGTTATGATGGAACATTTGGATACAAAATTTTATAAGTGATATTGAGTATAACATGTCAATGATAAAATTCAAGTTAAAATCTTTAATTTTAAATGTTTCAAAATAAAAGTGATTATGGTCGATTCAACGAAATGTTGAGAACATTAACTTGAATAGTGCTACAATAAACCAATGTATACAGATGTAAATGCACAAATTTACAATTGAGCCAAAAGGTGATTCCAAATGTTGAGAATCCCAAAATATTATTATAAGATAACAATGTCATGAAATTGGTCATGATAGAACTTAAAGCTCACTAGAAGTCGAAAAACATTCTTCGAATCGTTCCATATGAAAAAGGCGGTTTATCAGTGTTAGAGAGAGTTAATCGACAAAGTAGATTATTAAAACTGTAATGACCCATAAATTTTAGTGGTTTATTAATCTAATTAATTGAATTTTGCGATATTTTAAATAGTAAAATTTGGAAATAAAAATTTAATATTTATAATACGTCTATTTTAACATTGCAACTGGTAAATTTTCGTCAAATAATATGAAAGTTTGTCCTTTGTGTAATTCTATTTCAATTTAAATCGGTTAATATATATATATATATATATATATATATATATATATATATATGGAAATGATTTTGGAGGTTTTGAAATTGAATTTATTTAAGAATTATACTCAAATACGTTTGATTTGAAATTTATTAAATTTGGGATTTTAATGATATGATTTTATAACTTGATTTTTGATTAAAAGTGATTTAAGTGAGTATTTCAAATTTACATAAATTAAAATGGTATATTTATTTTATTTAAATTTGAAGTTTGAAGTTTTATTTAAATTCTATTTGAATGATTAAGTAAATATTTCAAAATAAATAATAGTAAAGTGAATTTGATATATATATGGATTATCAAATCTAGTTTTGAAGTGTTTGAATATTTAAAACATTGAAAATATTGGTATCGGAATTGTTTATTTTGTGGTTCAAATCTGTATTTGAAATCGATACAATTTGAAATGGTTTATTGAGAAACTAAATAAACTAAAATTGATGATTTGAGATTTGGTTAAATTTGAATTTTGGAATTCAAATTGATTTGGAATCGATTTATAAAATTTGAGGAAACTATTTTATTATATAAAGTATTTTTGAATTATATTTAAACTATTTTATATTATACTTTATAAATTATTTTAATATAAACTATTTTAATATAAATCATTTTTAATATAAACTATTTTAATATACTAACTATTTTAATATACTAACTATTTTAATATAAACTATTTTAACTTATAACTCTTTTATATAAACTATTTTACTTTATAAACTATTTTATTATATATGCTATTTTAATATCTAAACTGTTTAAGTAGTGGAACTTATATTTTTAAAGTTATGAATTTCAAAGTATTATGTTTTGAAAGTGTTATAATTGCAAGTGTTTGGTTTCGAAAGTGTTATAACTTTGAAAGCGCTATAATTTTGGAAATGGATATATTTGAAATGGAAATGATATCGTATTTGGTTTTGAAATGGAAGTGATATCGTATTGATATGGTTTTGAAATGGCAATGATATTTTGAAATGACCGCGGTATTACAATAACGTTTGGTTGTTAAAGAGACAGGGATCGGAAGTTGTCATACTCTCTGCCAACTCCGAAAACCACTTTAACAATTATGTACGCGGTGGAGATTACAGAATGAAGTAGGATGGTGGCGACGATCCTATATGAAGTATATATGTGGACCCGACTCCCATGAGTTGGCATAAGGTGGCTAAAACAAGAGCTATTTTCGGGTCAATGAGGTAGCTCATCTAATCGGACACACTCCTTTGATACTATATTCTGACTTTGTGATTGATTTTGTGGCCACTTTTGATTTTTGATTTTTAGGAGTGTGGCTCGAGGTGGGCGGTAATGGCTTCATGCGTTACCACCAGCCCGGATGCGTAATTGGTATATCGACCCTTGCATTCCCTAGTTGTGCCATGTCACCTATCCTAGCATGCTTTACTACGAGTTTGACTTGTGTCATACCTATGGAATATTCTATGGTGGCCTCCTGATCTGGAGGTACAATGGTACTGTGTAGACTATTGGCACTATAAAATGTGTTAAGGTGGAAAATGTAAAGCCTTAATGCTATTTTTAAATATATTATACTTTACTTTAGACATTATTATACTAGCATATATTACTACATAGTAGATAGTTTAATGGATTCTTAGAGGATGGTTATCCCAAACATCCTTTGAGTTACTTGTATTTCAGTTGTTACTTCACTTGAGTTGGATTTATTGATATAAGAATATTAATCCTGACTCGAGTGTTTGTGCTTTGCTTTACGCTCGGATCAGACTGAGTGATACAGCTTTTGAGACTCACCTTTGGAGTTGGAGCTTCGTTTGGAGATCCATCTACATATTTTCAGATTGCAGTTATTCGGTTAATTCCAGTAATGTATTCTGATCTTGTATTTGACTACTGTATTTAAAACCTCTAATGTATCTTATTAACTCTGACATATATAATAGCTTCATGAATTACTATTCATTTTTGTTTCCGCTGCATATTGTATATTACTCTGTATCTATGATTCTGTGATCTATTTACTTACTATATATGTTGATTTTTGCCAAACATAAATTAACAATCTGGTATTTTGAGCAGTTCAAATCCGGCATGTGGGATGCGAATGGTTGAAAATATCAGGCTGTACATGTGGTATCAGAGCTTTGGTTTTAGGAAAAACTTAGCATGCAAAGTAAATTTAATTATAGAATCATTTTCATTTGAGCTTGAATTCCTTCCTCTTTAGTTCGGTTTCCTTTGAATTTTGGAAATCTCCCACTTGTTCTGAAATCCATTCTTGCCTTCCCTTGTTTGTATTCTTTTGATTCTAGAGTATCCCATAACTCCACTTCGAATGATCTCTATAAAAATCGGTGTTCCCACCAATCTTTGAATGATTTGTAAAGGGTTGAAGCTCCTTTACAATAGACATTGATTTACCGGAGATTTTTGTATCCCCGGTTTACGATGTTATCTATCTCCTGCTATGCCTGAATTCTATCTTTTGCGATCGAATGTCGATTTGCCTCAGAATTTTGCATCGATCTTATTCTTGAAGTCACGGTCGACCAGGTTAAGGTTGCCCGCGATTTATATAAACTTATCCATCTTCCTATTTTGTTATTTAATCATCTTATCTTTATTTCGAACCTATCTTCGAATCAAAATTATCTTTGATTTGAGTCCATCAAATTTGATTCTCTATCCTAGCTTTGAAATCCATTCTTATATCGTCGAGCGAGGAAGTGTATTTGTAAATTAATATTGAAAAAATGTTATATATATATTGTGTTGTTTGAGTTGTTGATGTTGATTTGGGTTTTCGATCAATTCATCTGATCAACCTATCGATAGGATTTACAAATCACTTGAATAGAGCAAACTGACACAATATTGCTTTCAAATTTGGTAAATAAAATAAATTTTGTATAATTATTGTAACATCCCAAAAAATTTGTTAATTTAAATTTGGTAATTTATTTGAACTTTTGAATTTAATTTGAAAAGTTTCAGAGGAAAGAGAATATTATTAATATTAAATACTACAAAGTTATATGCATATAAATTAAAATTTTGGTAGTTTAAGCTTTATATAAATAATAATAATTAAAAATATATAAATAAAAATATATAACATACAAGAAATTGTCTTAAACAATAAAATAAAATATATGTTCTAAATAAAATGTTAATAGTTAAACTTTGAATAGAAATAAAATTTAGAATGTATGTTCGTAATAAGATTATATAGTTATAACATGACATATGGAATACACATAAATGCATGTAAATTTTATGAACCAGGAAACATAAAATAGAAATGTAGGCAAGAAAAAAAAATCTACAAGAACAAAACAAAATGTACTTACAAAAAAAATAAAATAAATTCAAACATCATATACATGTAAACAAAAATGGGAACAAAGGCATTAAATTCTATCTATTCAAGCACAAATGAAAATCTTGCTTAGCACACCACAAAATCATTTCAGCCAAATTAAACTTTGCTTAGTCAAAAAATAAATAAAGAATCTGACCCAAGAGAAATAGTTGTTCCAGTAAACACCTACCTATACAAACTATCTCCTCTCTCTCTCTCTCTCTCTCTATATATATATATATATATATATATATATATATATATATATATATATATATCCCATTTCGTTTATCAACCTAGCAAGTCAGAGAGAAGAGAAGAATATAAGCAACATTTCTTTTACAAACTAAAGTATGATCTGCTGAAAGAAAAAAAATCAAAACTGCATCTATTCTCAAAACCAAAGTGTTCTGTTTCAAATTTTCTTCCAGGTGAGTAACATATTTTGAAAAGATTCAAGCATAATTAGACTGTGTAGATGACTTATGGTAAGTGTTATGCTTATGGCTGTATACAGATGAGAATTTATATGTATACTAATTGTACTGTTCTGTACATAGTTGTTACCATCTCTGTGTTTTGTTTTCAAAAAGTACAAGGCTCAATCAAGTTAAAAAACTTTAAATCTCACTTCCCTAATCTTTGATAGATTTTAACCTTCAACAAATAGGTTAGTTTAAACATCATTTATGAGTTAATTCTATTTTAAGCTTGAAGTGAAAAATATTGACTTTGTAACTTGGTTTACAGTGAAAAGAAGAATCATATGATAAATTCAAGTATTTTAAAACATTGAGTTGATTATATAATTTGAATGAACACACAAAGACATGATTTTTAAAATTAATACGATGATTTTTACTTGAATATTCTAAGAGCAGTTCACTGTTGAATAAATTTTGTTCTTTTTCCATTTTCTGATGATCGATTAGATATTGGTTGATGAAGATTGGTTTGAAGTTAGTGTGTTAATCCACGATCTCAGGAAAATTGTCGAAAAAAATTTTCTATTGCGTAAATTGAGAAGTCAAGTTCGATTTAGGGTTACAGCTCGAGTTATGAACGTGCTAGGTGGAAAGATGATTTCATCACGTCGGAGGTGTAACGACCCAGGAATTTTAATTTATTAAAATTTTAATATTTAATTAATTTTAAATATTAATAAGTGAATTTATAAGTCAAATAAATTTGTATTTGAATTATTGGATTTAATGGAAGAATTAAATCGATAATTTAATATGTGAAATTATGGAAATAATTGAAAATTGAGTTAAATATGATTGAAAATGATTTGTAAAATTTTATTTTATCATATTGAAGTTAGAATGATATTTTAGAACTTTTAAAATCGAATTAAGAGTTAATTTGTGAAAATTGAATATTTTAATATTAAAATCGACTAGTGAAAATAGCCATTTTTTGAACAGTCTCAGAATTGAACGAAACTAGTTCCATTGGATCCGTAATAGTTAGTTATTACCGGATTTCAATTTTCGTGTCAATCGGAGTTATCGTTTGATCGTGGCAGCTCGAAACGCATCGAATTATTTTTAATTTTAATTTGGCGAGTTAAAATAGCCATTTTTCAAAAAGTCTCGGATTTCGACGAAACCAGTTTCATCGGATCCGTAATGTGATATTATTGTAAGGTTTCAAATTTCAAGTCAATTGGATTTACCGTTTGTCCGGTACGAATTAAAACGCCTAGAAATCGATTTAAATCGGTTTGATTTAAATTGAACGTTTATTGCCATAACTCTCACAGATGTCCGAATTAGCTTTCGAAACCTGTTCCATTGTGTCCGGAACGCGGGGTAAACCCTAGAAACGCTGGTTACGGCGCGTAAATCGGAGTTCGGAATTTCCGGGATGAATAGTGTTCGATATTTCCTTATAAATAGCCACCATTCACAAATAAAAAAAATATACTAAACCCTAATTCTATTCACGTAGCCGCCACCCAGAATTCTAAGGCCAGAAATTCGCAACCTTCCTCCCTCGATTACTCCAAATCCGTCGACTATTAGGCTAAACTTTCAACTAGAGTATTGAAGAGGGCGATGAGAGCTACGAGATCAACGGTCATGATCAAATATGGAGCGACGTGGTGGCGTCTAGGGGGGGCCGACCGTGGCCGGTTCGTGCACGCATTTCTATGTAGGGGGGACCGAGTTGAGCAAGCTTGAGGCCGAGCAAGGACGTGGGTGAGGGCTTCGCGATGGTGTATCCTGATCGCGTTCAAGCTCGACGTGGAGGTGGTGAATCAAAACCCTAATCTATGAATATGGGTTCGGTTTTGTTCTGAAGCGTGAATGAAGGGAGAAGAAGCAATAGTGGGCGGCCACGATTTGGCATGATGAGATCAACGGCCCATGTTAGTTTAGGTTATAAAAATTAAAAATTATGTTGTATTTGTTTATATAAAAACTCGTGTAACTTCAAATAATCATAACTTTTTCATACGAGGTCGAAAACGCGCGAAACCAGTTGCGTTGGAATCGTATGGATGAGCACTACGCGATGAAATTGGATTGGAGTCGTTTGGAGTTAGTGAGAATTTTGGGTAAAATTAAACGTCCGTTTAATTTTATTCGAAATAAATCGCTAAAACGAAATTGAAATCAAGGTGAGAATTTCTCACTCAATCGAATCAGTTTCGATTTTATTTTAAATAGTTAGATTTAAAATATTTGAATGCATGTTTGAATGATGATTGATATCTATTGATTGTTAAAATAGACATTATGCGCCGTTAGTAAGCGGATGTTATTTAATAAAAACATATACCGCGAATATTTCATAAACAGTGAAATTGGTATTATATATAATAGCAATATATATATATTGGCATATGTATATATTGGAGTTATTGATTTCCCGCATTTATTTGTTTAGCGGATGAGACCCTATTGCGCCGTCTATTAAGCGGATAATATTTTAAATCCCATATACCGCGATAATTTCGTACTGGAGCGAAATTGGTATTGTGCTAATGTTTGTGGATGCAGGAAACAGGTTGGAGGGATCCAACTGGATTCCTCAACAGTATTTATTTGATTATGGATATTTTGATATTTGATTGATTATCATATCGATATATGATATCGTTGTTGTCGTGATTGACTATTTGGTGTGTAGCATCATTGGACCAAATGTTGGGATTTTAAAATGATTTTTAAAAGTGATTTTTGAAAATATACTATATGTTTGGAAATTGATTCATTTTAAATAAATAAACGTTATAATTTTTAAAGTTATAAAAATTATGATTTTTGAGAAAAATAGTTAAAAAAACTGATTTTTGAGAATATGATGCTATTGATTTTATAAAATAGAAAAATCGGGATTTTTGAATTTATTGTGAAAAGTTTAAATATAGGATTTATAAAATTTGATTTTTTTATGAATCAAAATGGTGAAATTATAAAGGAATTTAAAGACGTTTTAAAGAATAATATAAATTGATTTATATTAAGAGATTTATAAATGGATATTTATAAATTGAAATATTGACATTATAAAACGAGTTTTTATAAGTGTTTGAATGAAGTGAAAATGAATTTTTGTAAATGAATGGAATTCATAAAATTATAAATGGTGAAGTTATAAATGAAATTTATAAATAGTAAGATTTATAAATTTTGTGAAATTATTAAAGAATATATTGGGATGAATAATTGAATCTTATAAGTTATAAGATTTATAATTATGAAGTTCAAAGGACGATTTTTGCAAACAAATAAATTATAAGTATTTGACTTATAATATGAACCTTTGTTTTATAATTGAGTTATAAATCGAATAGATTAATAAAGGAGATTTATAAAAAGTTGTTATAAAATAAATAGAAAAGGGATTTATAAACGTTGTTTTATAAATTCGCAAACGACTTATTTTGATAAGTAAATTGTTGAAACCTATTAATGGAGTTATATTCACGTTTCTAACTGTGAATAATCCTTTGAAATAAAATGAATTAAAGGATGAAATTGATTAACGTAGTATATTCACGTTTTTGAATAGTGAATAATATGTTAAAGAAATTGCTTTGAATGTGATATTTGAAATAGAATTAAAACGATCTAACGATGTTTTAAAATGTGTTGAGATTCGAAACCATAGATTTCAACATCTATTGTTGAAATAGACGTTTTCGAGAAATAAAAGGAATTGGTGGACTATAACACTGTTGTTATAGTAAATGATTTCCGAAAGGAAATGTTTTGTATAGTATTGGGATTTATATATCTATTTTAATTTCGAATCCCTATACTAGTGATTTTTGGGTTGTCGTAACGATGTTTTACGCAACATTCGTTTTGGCCCAAATAAGTATGTTAAAGAGAATGATTTCCTTAAAGAATGAAATATATACTAAATTTTGATTTAAGTATATTGAATATTTTCTAAGTGTTGAAAATAAATAAAATTTGTGAATTACTTATGAATAAATAAGTATAGAAATGTTTTCCAATATAAAGTGAATATTTTGAGAATTTATCTTTTTGAAGATAAATTGAAATGAATAATTGAAATCGTATATGCATGGATATTTTGGAATATAAATTCACTATGGAATTTATGAATAAAAAGGGAAGTTGTTTAAAAATAAATATTGATTTATTTTTGAAGTGTGAAAATTATATATCTTGTTAAGATATGATTTTGGAAAATAAATAATTTGGAAAATTATTTGGAAACTGGTGATGTGTGCATATCCATTGATAGTTCAATAACCGACTATCAATATTTACCTTTGAGTGGGTAATTGATGTGATTTGTTTGAATGTGAATGCCACACTTATTTTTTTTGAATAAGCGCTCACTATTCGGGTTAACCGGGAAAGGACCATGGGGTCGTATAACCCATTCCGAATATGTGATACGTCGTTGTGAATTGCATTGAAGATCGGTGTTGAAGACCGAGTATTTGCAAAAGCGATAGGATGACCTATCGATTGTCTCTGCACTGGGTAGCTCCTGGTATAGAGATTCCTTAAGTGATGGGAAATTCGATCGGGATTGTGAATACCCGGATTGCAAGGGCTTCGTAAGAAGTGCCTTCGGTTTTGTTCGAGCCCGGAACAGACTTGTATGGATTGTATGTCTGACATTACAAATTGAGATATAAAGCCGATTTCTTTCAAATATATTTCTGTTGGTGGCGGAGAATTTATTCTTTTAGCTTAACACCCTTCTCTGAGACGTACGAGCTCAGAGGTTATGTAGTTGAAGGTTATCAGCGATATATTCCCAATTTGGTAATGTGACATGCTGAGTGTTGCTGTAAATGATCATTGTGTTGATTATTTGTGATAGGATCGTTTATTTGATCGCCTATCTTTGTGATCATTTCTATGATCATTTGTTGACCCAAAGCATGGCTTTTGTATAAAGTATGTTTTTGTGGACGTGACTTCGTCGAGCCTCACACCCCGTGAATGGTCAAAACAGGAAAGATGCGGCAATGTTATGAGGGGTAGCGCCCTTTAGGATGTGTGCATTTCCTTCTGGAAAAGGGTGGTATCATGGTATGGAGCCCAGATACTTACTCATGTGGAAAACACTTTGTTATGATTGTGTGAATTGATTGCGAGCGCTCGGTGAAAGGTCCCAAAGGACCGGGGGATGACATATTCGGTCAGTTGTTACTCAGTTAGGGGTAACCCGGCCTTGTGTTGGTAGAGATCCGGTTTGGTTCTCGGGGATGTCCATCCAGAGGCATTCTCATGTGGCAATGGGAAGTTCCTTGGCCTGATCATTCGTTGGAAATCCAAAGAAACAATACGTGACTTGTACGGTTTTAGTTGTATAACCTGCTATGGAATGTGGCGGTAACCTGCTATTGAACATAGTTAGCTATAGTAGGCATAGTTCGGAATGTCTATGCTGGCTAAGATTTATATTCTACTTTCGAAATGAATTTTTATCTACACTATGCACTAGTAATAATATCAAATGTCTTTTTAAATGCGTATCAAGCATCTTTGACTATCATAAGGAGAAATCTCCTCCGATTCTGCGTTTGCATTGTGTGTGTGTGCGGGAGGCCTTATGGTAGTCTCACTTTTAAAAAGCATTGCGAATTGGTTTAAAAATATTCCTCTATTTTGATTTTAAAGATAAATAAACTGTTTTGAGTTCTCACACCAGTCTTGTTAAGCTTTGGGCTATGTGATGGGGGGTTCTCGCTTCGCGGTTTGGTGGCGAACGGGAGACTCTTACTCCCACACATCCTCTTTTAGGGGGTTGGTTAGGTGTAACCTGAGACAGTTGAGAGGCTGGCCGTAAAAGCAAGTTTGGGATATCGGTGTAAGCCACGGTGGGGCTGGGATGGTTGAAAAACGAAAAATATCGATCGTTACATTTGGTATCAGAGCTTATGGTTAAGCGACAACCATGGCTCTGTTGGGTATTACTCATTAGAGATAGAGTCAGTAGTACTCTAGAATGAGTTTGAGTGTAATAATAGCTATGAGAGCGTATTTGTTAGTGAATATAAAATTGTTTTATATTGTGATGATTGGTTTATTGAGTGGCATATGAACTTTCGTCAGCATGGTCCGCAAGACTATGCCGAAGGGGTTTCCAAACACTTAAATAGGACAATTCGACACAATATTGATTTTAAAATTGGGTAAATAAAATAATTTTACCTTGATTATATTTTTATATGTAAAGCAATAATTTTTCAGAATTATTAAAGTGTATATAAGTTGATTGTTTAGATGTTTGAATAATCTAAATAAAAGGATAATTGTATAAGTAAAGAATGATAAGAATTGAATTATAATTAAAGTGAATTACAATTGTGAAATAAACTTATATATATATAAGAAGTGAAACTATATGAATATGAGTTGAAATGAAAATGAATTTAAAGTTAAATGGAAATTTACTTTAGAATTGGAAATTGAATTGAATGAGTGAATGGAAATCAATTTAATTGAACCAATTGAAAGTGATGGTGTTGAAACTAAATTGAATGAATATAAGCAAAGGAATTTGGTTGTAATTAATATACATTGGTTGTTATTTGATTGTTAGTTGATTGTATATAATTCATTAAGTGTTAATGAAAGTGAATTAATGAAATTGAAAGCTATATAATTGAAATTCAATTTGAAGTTAAGTGAATTTTGAATAGAATTGAATTTGATTTGAAAGTGAACCAACTCGAATATGAATTAGTGAATATAAACTAATTGAAAATGTATGTTAGTAAACATCCACTGTTAATGAATCATATGTGATTAACTTGAAAACCAATTCATGGAATATTAATGAGAACATAAATGAATATTTATTGGTTATGAATGATAGTTGGTTGATGGTTGAATATATTGCTTTTATTGCATTTGCTATGTTGGCATATATAGTTATTATGTTGCCATATGTTGTATATTGATACTATTATCTATATGCATGATTCTTATGTTGTTTGTTGAGTGATTAGTAGGTGCGGATTGCGTTTGCTTCGCATTTGGAGCTCGCTTTCGCGCTATATTAGCCGTATATGCTTGCTAATAAAATATAAGGTACATATCTCGGATTAAATATCGTACTTTTATACTTTTTTCCCTGCGGGATGCCTCATTACTTGATGAGATTTATATTTGTGATATATATACTGTCATTTTTTTTTCGGATCGAGCCGCGCAAAGGAGACTATGGCGAATTTTTCCGAAAATTTAAGGCGTTAGAAAAAATTTGAGAAAATTGGAAAATTTTGAAAACTATAACTTTGATTTGGAATTGAAAGTTAAATGATATAGTTTGGTTTTGAAAAGATAACTAAGTATGATTTGAAAACTTAGTAAAGTATTATAAGAAGTTTAACTATGGATTTATGGAAAATTAATAGATTCTGTAACTTTTCTTACTTAATAATTTCGAGGACGAAATTCTTTTAAGGGGGAAGATTGTAACGACCCAGGAATTTTAATTTATTAAAATTTTAATATTTAATTAATTTTAAATATTAATAAGTGAATTTATAAGTCAAATAAATTTTTATTTGAATTATTGGATTTAATTGAAGAATTAAATCGATAATTTAATATGTGAAATTATGGAAATAATTGAAAATTGAGTTAAATATGATTGAAAATGATTTGTAAAATTTTATTTTATCATATTGAAGTTAGAATGATATTTTAGAACTTTTAAAATCGAATTAAGAGTTAATTTGTGAAAATTGAATATTTTAATATTAAAATCGACTAGTGAAAATAGCCAATTTTTGAACAGTCTCAGAATTGAACGAAACTAGTTCCATTGGATCCGTAATAGTTAGTTATTACCGGATTTCAATTTTCGTGTCAATCGGAGTTATCGTTTGATCGTGGCAGCTCGAAACGCATCGAATTATTTTTAATTTTAATTTGGCGAGTTAAAAAAGCCATTTTTCAAAAAGTCTCGGATTTCGACGAAACCAGTTTCATCGGATCCGTAATGTGATATTATTGTAAGGTTTCAAATTTCAAGTCAATTGGATTTACCGTTTGTCCGGTACGAATTAAAACGCCTAGAAATCGATTTAAATCGGTTTGATTTAAATTGAACGTTTATTGCCATAACTCGCACAGATGTCCGAATTAGCTTTCGAAACCTGTTCCATTGTGTCCGGAACGCGGGGTAAACCCTAGAAACGCTGGTTACAGCGCGTAAATCGGAGTTCGGAATTTCCGGGATGAATAGTGTTCGATATTTCCTTATAAATAGCCACCATTCACAAATAAATAAAAATATACTAAACCCTAATTCTATTCACGTGGCCGCCACCCAGAATTCTAAGGCCAGAAATTCGCAACCTTCCTCCCTCGATTACTCCAAATCCGTCGACTATTAGGCTAAACTTTCAACTAGAGTATTGAAGAGGGCGATGAGAGCTACGAGATCAACGGTCATGATCAAATATGTAGCGACGTGGTGGCGTCTAGGGGGGGCCGACCGTGGCCGGTTCGTGCACGCATTTCTATGTAGGGGGGGACCGAGTTGAGCAAGCTTGAGGCCGAGCGAGGACGTGGGTGAGGGCTTCGCGATGGTGTATCCTGATCGTGTTCAAGCTCGACGTGGAGGTGGTGAATCGAAACCCTAATCTATGAATATGGGTTCGGTTTTGTTCTGAAGCGTGAATGAAGGGAGAAGAAGCAACAGTGGGCGGCCACGATTTGGCATGATGAGATCAACGGCCCATGTTAGTTTAGGTTATAAAAATTAAAAATTATGTTGTATTTGTTTATATAAAAACTCGTGTAACTTCAAATAATCATAACTTTTTCATACGAGGTCGAAAACGCGCGAAACCAGTTGCGTTGGAATCGTATGGACGAGCACTACGCGATGAAATTGGATTGGAGTCGTTTGGAGTTAGTGAGAATTTTGGGTAAAATTAAACGTCCGTTTAATTTTATTCGAAATAAATCGCTAAAAAGAAATTGAAATCAAGGTGAGAATTTCTCACTCAATCGAATCAGTTTCGATTTTATTTTAAATAGTTAGATTTAAAATATTTGAATGAATGTTTGAATGATGATTGATATCTATTGATTGTTAAAATAGACATTATGCGCCGTTAGTAAGCGGATGTTATTTAATAAAAACATATACCGCGAATATTTCATAAACAGTGAAATTGGTATTATATATAATAGCAATATATATATATATATTGGCATATGTATATATTGGAGTTATTGATTTCCCGCATTTATTTGTTTAGCGGATGAGACCCTATTACGCCGTCTATTAAGCGGATAATATTTTAAATCCCATATACCGCGATAATTTCGTACTGGAGCGAAATTGGTATTGTGCTAATGTTTGTGGATGCAGGAAACAGGTTGGAGGGATCCAACTGGATTCCTCAACAGTATTTATTTGATTATGGATATTTTGATATTTGATTGATTATCATATCGATATATGATATCGTTGTTGTCGTGATTGACTATTTGGTGTGTAGCATCATTGGACCAAATGTTGGGATTTTAAAATGATTTTTAAAAGTGATTTTTGAAAATATACTATATGTTTGGAAATTGATTCATTTTAAATAAATAAACGTTATAATTTTTAAAGTTATAAAAATTATGATTTTTGAGAAAAATAGTTAAAAAAACTGATTTTTGAGAATATGATGCTATTGATTTTATAAAATAGAAAAATCGGGATTTTTGAATTTATTGTGAAAAGTTTAAATATAGGATTTATAAAATTTGATTTTTTTATGAATCAAAATGGTGAAATTATAAAGGAATTTAAAGACGTTTTAAAGAATAATATAAATTGATTTATATTAAGAGATTTATAAATGGATATTTATAAATTGAAATATTGACATTATAAAACGAGTTTTTATAAGTGTTTGAATGAAGTGAAAATGAATTTTTGTAAATGAATGGAAATCATAAAATTATAAATGGTGAAGTTATAAATGAAATTTATAAATAGTAAGATTTATAAATTTTGTGAAATTATTAAAGAATATATTGGGATGAATAATTGAATCTTATAAGTTATAAGATTTATAATTATGAAGTTCAAAGGAACGATTTTTGCAAACAAATAAATTATAAGTATTTGACTTATAATATGAACCTTTGTTTTATAATTGAGTTATAAATCGAATAGATTAATAAAGGAGATTTATAAAAAGTTGTTATAAAATAAATAGAAAAGGGATTTATAAACGTTGTTTTATAAATTCGCAAACGAATTATTTTGATAAGTAAATTGTTGAAACCTATTAATGGAGTTATATTCACGTTTCTAACTGTGAATAATCCTTTGAAATAAAATGAATTAAAGGATGAAATTGATTAACGTAGTATATTCACGTTTTTGAATAGTGAATAATATGTTAAAGAAATTGCTTTGAATGTGATATTTGAAATAGAATTAAAACGATCTAACGATGTTTTAAAATGTGTTGAGATTCGAAACCATAGATTTCAACATCTATTGTTGAAATAGACGTTTTCGAGAAATAAAAGGAATTGGTGGACTATAACACTGTTGTTATAGTAAATGATTTCCGAAAGGAAATGTTTTGTATAGTATTGGGATTTATATATCTATTTTAATTTCGAATCCCTATACTAGTGATTTTTGGGTTGTCGTAACGATGTTTTACGCAACATTCGTTTTGGCCCAAATAAGTATGTTAAAGAGAATGATTTCCTTAAAGAATGAAATATATACTAAATTTCGATTTAAGTATATTGAATATTTTCTAAGTGTTGAAAATAAATAAAATTTGTGAATTACTTATGAATAAATAAGTATAGAAATGTTTTCCAATATAAAGTGAATATTTTGAGAATTTATCTTTTTGAAGATAAATTGAAATGAATAATTGAAATCGTATATGCATGGATATTTTGGAATATAAATTCACTATGGAATTTATGAATAAAAAGGGAAGTTGTTTAAAAATAAATATTGATTTATTTTTGAAGTGTGAAAATTATATATCTCGTTAAGATATGATTTTGGAAAATAAATCATTTGGAAAATTATTTGGAAACTGGTGATGTGTGCATATCCATTGATAGTTCAATAACCAACTATCAATACTTACCTTTGAATGGGTAATTGATGTGATTTGTTTGAATGTGAATGCCACACTTATTTTTTTTGAATAAGCGCTCACTATTCGGGTTAACCGGGAAAGGACCATGGGGTCGTATAACCCATTCCGAATATGTGATACGTCGTTGTGAATTGCATTGAAGATCGGTGTTGAAGACCGAGTATTTGCAAAAGCGATAGGATGACCTATCGATTGTCTCTGCACTGGGTAGCTCCTGGTATAGAGATTCCTTAAATGATGGGAAATTCGATCGGGATTGTGAATACCCGGATTGCAAGGGCTTCGTAAGAAGTGCCTTCGGTTTTGTTCGAGCCCGGAACAGACTTGTATGGATTGTATGTCTGACATTACAAATTGAGATATAAAGCCGATTTCTTTCAAATATATTTTTGTTGGTGGCGGAGAATTTATTCTTTTAGCTTAACACCCTTCTCTGAGACGTACGAGCTCAGAGGTTATGTAGTTGAAGGTTATCAGCGATATATTCCCAATTTGGTAATGTGACATGCTGAGTGTTGCTGTAAATGATCATTGTGTTGATTATTTGTGATAGATCGTTTATTTGATCATCTATCTTTGTGATCATTTCTATGATCATTTATTGACCCAAAGCATGGCTTTTGTATAAAGTATGTTTTTGTGGACGTGACTTCGTCGAGCCTCACACCCCGTAAATGGTCAAAACAGGAAAGATGCGGCAAGGTTATGAGGGGTAGCGCCTTTTAGGATGTGTACATTTCCTTCTGGAAAAGGGTGGTATCATGGTATGGAGCCCAGATACTTACTCATGTGGAAAACACTTTGTTATGATTGTGTGAATTGATTGCGAGCGCTCGGTGAAAGGTCCCAAAGGACCGGGGGATGGCATATTCGGTCAGTTGTTACTCAGTTAGGGGTAACCCGGCCTTGTGTTGGTAGAGATCCGGTTTGGTTCTCAGGGATGTCCATCCAGAGGCATTCTCATGTGGCAATGGGAAGTTCCTTGGCCTGATCATTCGTTGGAAATCCAAAGAAACAATACGTGACTTGTACGGTTTTAGTTATATAACCTGCTATGGAATGTAGCGGTAACCTGCTATTGAACATAGTTAGCTATAGTAGGCATAGTTCGGAATGTCTATGCTGGCTAAGATTTATATTCTACTTTCGAAATGAATTTTTCTCTACACTATGCACTAGTAATAATATCAAATGTCTTTTTAAATGCGTATCAAGCATCTTTGACTATCATAAGGAGAAATCTCCTCCGATTCTGCGTTTGCATTGTGTGTGTGTGCGGGAGGCCTTATGGTAGTCTCACTTTTAAAAAGCATTGCGAATTGATTTAAAAGTATTCCTCTATTTTGATTTTAAAGATAAATAAACTGTTTTGAGTTCTCACACCAGTCACATGACTGACTCGGAGTTTATTGTTTTCCTTCCTAAACTCTGGGTGCCCACCAATTTCCACACGGGCAGTCAAGAGTTAGGTTTATCAGGATATTCAGGATATTCAGGAGTTGCTGGAGGCAAGATGGATGGCATGGCGTATTACTAGTATATAGTATTTCTTTTTCCGCTGCACTGTATGTTGTTGTTGTACACTCTGATGATATGATGTAATGAAATGTAATGTAATGTAATAACTGATATAGTTCTTTGTTTAAAGATTATTCATTTATTATTATATGTTGTTCCGCTGCGAATTGTGAGATTCTGATGTTGTTCTGTTTTTTTCTGTTCCGTTCTATGTTCTCTATTCTCTTTTTCTTCTATTTTAAAAAAATTTCTATTTTCTGTTTTCTCTTCCCTCTATTATCTTCTTTTCTTCTCTTCTTTTCTACTTTTTCTTTTCTAAAACCCATAACTATTCGGTTTTTCGGCAACGAAAAATATCGATCGTTACAGGAGGCATCGAGTTGCACGAGATTGAGGGGGATGGTAGTGCAGGGGGATGACGTGGTGTGGCCAGAGTGGGGGATCCTCCGATGGTCTGAGACACGGCAGCGAGGCATTTTCGTTGGTTGAGTTGATTGTAGTGTCTCGAGCAAAATTGCTAATTTTTTATTTTGGGTTGATGGCTTCGAATCGAAGTTCGATTTCGAGTGTGGGTGAGGTTTGTGATTTGCCGTAGATTTTGGCGTTCGCCAGGACGGCGGCATGACGCCGTGCACGTGCACGACGTCGATCTCATGTAAGGAAGTTGGGTTGGGAAGAGACTCGAAGGAACGCTCGAGTGGAAGACATTTTGGCTCGGGTTCTCTCACGTTCGAGTGGAGTTGTTTCAGCAGTTGATTAAGTTTAAAAACTTAAGCTAGATAAAAAAAGAAAAAAAAGGAGACGAAGCAGAGAGTACGGGGGGAAAGAAGATGACTCGGGGAAAGGAAGAAGGAAACTCGAGTTTTACTCGAGTAAAAACCTGGGTTGCTCGGGTTTGCTTCATAATGGGTTAAGCCCAATAAAATTTCAAATTTATAATGTTAAGTAAAATTTTGTATTTATGAGGTAACTAATGTTGATTATGTTGAGTTAAGAACTTACTACAAGTTTTAAATTATTCAACAATGTTTTAAAATTTAATTAATACTTTAGCTAAATAATTTAATTTAAGTTAAGTAATAAAGTTAATTAACATTAAAACTTTTTATAACTGTAATAAATTGATTTTCAAAGTATGAAGAGGATTTTCTAAATGATAATTAAGGTAAATAATTACTATTAATTAATTGTTTTGAAGAATAATCAAGAATGATTTATAATAGTAATTTCAAATTGGTTAATTAATAATCAAGTGTTTAAATTAATTTGTAAATTAAGAATTGTTAAGTAGATAATTTAAGTTGATTAATTATAATTAGTAGTTAATTAAAATAATTAATCAAGGAATAAATAATTAATCAAGATAATTAAGATTTAATTAATATATCAAAAATTAATCATTGATTTAAAATAATCAATAAAAATAATTATATGGTTAATTTATTAAATCACACTCACATTGGAAAATAATTAACTATTGTTCTACACTGGATTGTTATTTCTGTTGTCTTATGATGCTGCATGATGTGAATTGTTTTGTGTTGAACTGTGATTTATGATTCGTCTCTATATTTATGTGAAAACCCTTTTTGCCCGTAAAACGGCATTTAAACTTCGATACGACAGGGAGTCGGATTCCAGTTGGATTTCCGAAACCCACATCGAACCCTGAATGCGAATCTTTGTAATTGATATATCCACGTGTTTTAAAATTAAAGCTCACTATTCGATTTAACCGAGAGAGGACCTTTGTGTCATATAACCCATTCCGAATAGTGATACGTCGAAATGGATTGCATTTGAAGACCGGTGGTGAAGACCGGGTGTCTTCGAAAACGATAGGATAACCTATCGATTGTATCTACACTGATTTACTCCGGTATAGAGATTCCCTAAGTAATGGAAAGTTCAATCGGGATTGTGGATACCCGGATTTGCAAGGGTTTCTTCCTTTATTGGACGAAGTGCCTTTGGTTCTGTTCGAACCCAGAACAGACTTGTATGGTTGTATGTCTGACACTACGCTTTGAGGTATAAAGCAGATTTCTTTCAAATACGTATATGTTGGTGGCGGAGAATTTATTCTCTTAGCTTAACACCCTTCTCTGAGACGTACGAGCTTGGAGGTTATGTAATTGAAGGTTGTCAGCGATATACTCCCAATTTGGTAGTGTGGCATGCTAAGTGCTGCTGTGTGTTGATGATCATTTGTGATCAAAGCATGGCTTTCGTGTAAAGCGTAGCTTTGTGGACGAGACTTCATCGGACCTCACAATCCGGAAATGGTCGAAACAGGAAAGATGCGGCAAGGTTATGAGGGTCGCGCCCTTTAGGGTATGTCATTTCCTTCTGGAAAAAGGTGATGTCATAGTATGGAGCCCAGATATTTACCTATGTGGTAGCTCCAATCTCATTTACTGTGTGGTTGTTGCTTCATGATAAAGGGCCCTCGGATAAAGGTCCCAAAGGACCGGGGAGTGACATATTCGTGTAGTAGTTACCTAGTTACAGAGGTAACCTGGCCTTGTGTTGGCACAGAGCTGGTTAAGTTCTCGGGACGACCCGCCAGAGGCATATCCATGTGGCAGTAGGAAGTTCCTTAGCCCGACCATTTGTTGGAAATCCAAAGAAACAATACGAGCCATGTACGGTTTTAGTTGTATAACCTGCCATGCAGCGTGGCGGTAACCTGCCATAAAACATGGTAGCTATAGTAGGCATAAAATAATGGTTGTATGCTGGCTAAGATTAATATTATACTTTCGAAAATGTTTTTACACTATGCACTAGTAATAATATCAAAGAATTTTTCTCGTATCAAACATATTTGGCTATCATAAGAAGAAATCTCCTCCAATCTGCGTTTTCATTGTGTGTGTGGCGGGAGGTCTTGTGGTAGTTTCATTTTCCAAAGGCATAACGGTTTTCTTTTATAAATCTTGTTGTATTTAAAAGCAACTGTTTTGTTTACTCATACCAGTCCCATGACTGACCCGCAGTTTATTGTTTCTTTCCTAAACTCTGGGTGCCCATAATTTCCACACGGGCAGCCTAGTAGCAGGTTTCCATGTTTCTGGTGTTAGCAGTATTTTGGAGCTTTTACCTTGAAGATATTTTAGAAGCTTTTGGGATCTCAGGGGCTTAATTTTTGGGAGTTCGCTATCGCTTCATTTCTTTAAAGACTTTTTGGCATATGATCACTTGTTGTACTATTATGATATTTATTTGGAGTTGTGATATATGTATAAAAATACTATGATGTAGTAATGGATATTATGATGATGTTATATCTATGATGAAATGCATGATATTCATTCTGTTTCCGCTATTTTATATTCATCTGATGTTGTTATAAGCTCCATCCGACTGGAGTTCGATGTTTGAATTTTCGCAGTCGAATACAAGTGAGGTATTTAGTGTCAATTTTCGAACATTGTATTTCGGACCGTGGCAATTATATTATATATATGAGTATAATTTTCTAAAAGATAATTGTTAAATGAATTGGTTGACCAAATGATATTATTTGCTTTTCATTTGTTGTTTTGTAAACCATTGATTTTACCAACGTATAAATAAATAAAATTATAAAACATGGTTTATAAATAGACTGGAATTTAAATGGATTTAAATTAGAATTTGAGAATTTAATTTTCAATGATTCCAAACTTTGATTTTAGAGTTTTAGAATGTATATTATTTAAACTGTTTTCGAATAGAAATTGTTTCCAAAGAATTTTAAAATGTTTAATCAGTGCTCTTCTATTTTGTCGCTTGAAAATAATTTCGATGACGGCGGCCGCATCATCGACATTCATTTTTTAGTTTCAAAGTGGAGAAACCATTCTGTAGCTTTGCTACACTTTTGTTTTGAAAAATAAATTGATTTGAATTTCTAAAGTATGACTTGATCTATAATATATATATATATATATATATATATATTATATATATAGGTATATGATTATATATATATATTTGATTTGATATATATAGATATATTTATCTCTAAATTGTTGAAGTGAATTCGGAAATTTAAATTCTTAAAAATTTTAATGGATGATTTCAAATTTATAAAATGGAATCAAAATTTTGAATAAATATTTAAACTTGAAATATTTAATTGGGAAAAATTTACTTGTATAATACTCAATTACATTCCAATATAATTAACTAAACCATTCAGAAGTTGAATATGTAATTGAATAATTTACAACGTAAAATGATGATTAATGATTTTATAAATAAAATTTGAGTGATTATGACAAATGTTATACACTTAGATTTTAGTTATAAAAAGTTAATAGGGATTTGAGTTATAAAATGTTAATAAGTTGATTAGATAGTAAATAAGACAAATTAAAGAAAATTCTATTTTGAAAGAAACCTTTGTGGAATCAAATATTAACAAGTTGAAATTTAATCAACTCAATGAAATACCTTGAATTTAAAAATCAATTATTGAATTTTAATTTGTTTAATTTGAAATTTGTATAGTTTTGAATTAATTATTTTTTTTTCAATCTATTTTCCTTTCTGGTTGTTTCTATTCTCCTACCTCCTTCCTTTTTGAGGACGAAAAGTTTTGAGTGGGGAAGAGTGTAACGACCCGTAAATTTTACTGGTTTATTAATCTAATTAATTGAATTTTGTGAAATTTTAAATAATAAATTTTGGAAATAAAAATTTAATATTTGTAATATGCCTATGTTAACATTGCAACTGGTAAATTTTCATTAAATAATATGAAAGTTTGTTTTTTTGTGTAATTTTATTTCAATTTAAATCGGTTAATATTTGATGATAATAAACTGTTTTCCTAAACTGAATAATTTTGTATAATAAATTAGTAAATCATCTTCTGAGTAAGACGTCATCCTCTGTTTCGTCAAATTTGGACTGCTATTGCTCTGTTAATCTTATTTTCGAAAAAATAGCAGCATTTTCGGTACCAAATATCGGCTTTCGACCGAATGGTCGTATCGTTGATATATGTGTACCATTTTGATCGTCTCGTCGTGTCGATTTCTGCAATATTTTCATCCGTGTGTTTCGGAGTTTGGGACACGACGAAATCGAAAAACTAATTGGTCGTATCGGTTCCGTGTTTGAGTCTTTTGGCATTTCCCTGTCCTTTAGTTTAACAAACAATTAATAGCCGCTAGCTATTAATTTTCCCATCAACTGTCACTAACCTTTTTATTTTCCCCATATTTATTTCTGACTATTACTATTTCACCCGGTTCAAGTTATGGTTGCTTTTCCTTCCCTGTTCATTTTCTCTCCCCTTTCATTTTTCAAGTTTGTTCATTCTGGCTCATTTAACTTGTGAAGCCAGACTACCCATACTCTTGCAAACTGTTCGTTCTCTTCTATAGGCATACGGCATCTCTACTAACCCCAGCGCTACCCACACGTCAACCCTTACCTACCTGTGACTACTGGATCTTCACGTGTGCAACCGAGATTGCTGCCTGAGCTCGCCGACCCCATTACATCATGCCATGTGGCTGCCTGCTTCGTCTCCACGCATCCACACCATGGCTGCACGGCCTCTGCCCGTCCACACGTCCCATCTCTCCTTCTTGTTCTTCCCTTTGGCCGATATATATGCAGCTGATCTCCAACTTCTTTTTTTGTTTGGTGAGTTATATAGGTGAATATATTTGTAGCTATATGAAGTTTACTTTATATGTTTTATATTTTATTATATTTTGAGTTGCATGTTCTATATAATAGGTATAAGTTATATTGGATGTAGTTTACATGTTATTATATACACAGTTTGTATAAGTATTTTGAATAGTTGATCTGTTAGTTATACAAATCAAGTTGCTTATTTTTATAAAGTGTGACAAGTTATCCATTTTTTTAATGGTTATACAAATTGTATTATTATGAATTAGAGTCTGTTATATTAGAGTCTGTTATATAATGTATATTTTGTTTATAAAGTATATGAGTTTTTGTATGTTGACTATTGGTTAGCTTCAGTTCTGCTTGTATTTGTAAATCAATATAAGATGTATTTTGTATGAAGCTGAATTTATAAAATTTATATGTATAGACCTTTATTTTTATATAAGTTTTAAATCTAATATTGACTCCACATAGTGTGTGTATTAGATTTGAGTATAATAGTTTATATTACAAGCTATGGGTTTTATTTGTAGTTTATGTTAGAATTTGAATGTTATTGTTTATTGTAAATTATAAGTATTTTATAATATGTTTTAAATATGTTGTTTACGTGTGTATGTAGTATGAACATATCTTGGTGATAGTTTGCATATCTATATATATATATATATATATATATATTGGTCATAACAATATACATTATATTACAGCATATATTTAAACATATACTAATATTTTTAAGTAGTCCGTGTATTAAAAAAAGGTATATGTTCTTATATAAGTTTGCATATAATTTTGGTTGGCCGTATATATTTGTTGCATATATATGTGTGTGTATAATAGTTTCATATCCATAGTTTTGAATGTATAAACAAGTTTCGGCACACACACACACACACACACACACACACACATATATATATAAAAGTTTTGTTTATACTGTTGTAAATATGTCTTGCTTTTATAAAATCTGTAATTCTTGTTTTATTTGGAAAGTATATGTATTTATTTCAAATTTTACTAGGTAGATATGTTTGTTCTTTTATATGTGTTTTACTTAAAACAAATTTTTTTAATACATATATATTTAAAATTTAAAATGTGTTTGAATTTAGAATATGATGTAAATATATATATATATATAGTTATATATTTATATATAGGTTCACTTATACCAATTATCATTGTCGACCCAGTCTGATTTGATTTCGTCAATTTCGATTTATCGGCTTTGTTCGTCGAATCGTGTCCCTCTAGCTTTGCTTCGGAATTTGTAGCTTGTTCTGTTGTCAAATCTATCAAGCCTTGAAAGATGAGCAATCACTTATAATTACATTCTTATATTTATTAAATTTGATTTCAATTGAAACGATAATTGAAATATGCTGTAGTAGTTATTTACATTGCTATGTATATGATATCTGTTCACCATGATATCTGACACCATTATCTGTTATTTATATTGATGATATATGCCTGTTATATTATTATCGTATCTGTTATCACTATGCAAGTTCCCTGTTAGCTTAGAGTTTCCTATGGGTTGAAATGATGCATACCTAAATGATATGTAGAATAGGAGAAAATCGTTATGGGTTGAAATGATAAACCCAAGCGATTTCATTGAATTGAATTTGGGATTGTGGGTTGAAATGATATATACCCGTATATATTTAAATTGCGGATTGAAATGATAAATATCCGTATCACTTGACCATAGGGTAGAAAATTATATATAGACACCGCTGGTCTATATATAAATACTTTGAAAATGATTTCTATTATTTTGAAAAGAAATATACGGTTTACTAAATATTGATCTTAAGATATTATATATATATATATATTTTTGGAAATGATTTCCAAGGTTTTGAAATTGAATTTATCTAACAATATTTTTAACATCACTAATAGTATTATTAATATTTTCTCTAATTTAGATGATGATATCACTTCTAATCATAACTTAATTATGATTAAAGATTCATAAGATAGATCCATCTTAATAATTTGTTCTAGTCTTTGTTTGATATTGGTTTTTAGGTATTTCATTTATATTGTTATTGTCCAGTTAGTCTTTTTATTTCCTTCCTTTTAAATACATATATTTATATATTTATTATGTAAATATACATATATATGTATCATTCTAATTTTTTATTTATTCATTTTCCAGTTACGGGTATGGGAGATAGGATATCAGGTTCATCTAGCAGGTTTTCTTATCTTCAGATTGCTGGACATCAAAGGGTAGAGAGGTTACCAGAGCAGAATATCTTCATCCAGGAAGATATATTCCTCAGTTTGGTACCCTTTTCTACTGTTCAGAGGCTTCAGAGTGGTTTCTCTTTTCAGCAGATCCACTTCAGTGCAGATGCTTATTCACCAGAGCAGAGTATCTACATCCAGGAGGATATACTCTTCAGTTTAGTACCCCTTTCTATTGTTCAGAGACTTCAGAGTGGTTTCTCTTTTCAGCAGATCCACTTCAGTGCATATGCTTATTCACCTCTTTCGATTCAGTTGGTTGGAGCTTCCTTATTAGTCTGGGACTTCGTCTTGTAGCTTTTGTTTTTCCTCTAGTTTTAGGTACTTCTTAGGAGTACTTAAGATTTGTTATTCCTCATTAGCCATGCCGGAGCTCGATATCGGGGTGTGATGGGTGGTAGCCTTGCCGGGGCTCATCTTAGGAGTACTTAAGATTTGTTGTATATGTTTTTGGTTTTCGTTACCTGTCAGGCATGTTGGCAGCACCATATATTCGTGATATATACATACTTGCATGTGTGCTCTCCTCTAATCATAGAGGATCACACATTTTTCTCAAAAAAGAATTATACAAAATAAGTTTTATTTGAAATTTATTAAATTTGGGATTTTAAAGATATTATTTTATAACTTGATTTTTGATTAAAAGTGAATTAAGTGAGTATTTCAAATTTACATAAATTGAAACGTATATTTAGTTTATTTAAATTTGAAATTTGAAGTTTTATTTAAATTTTATTTAAATGATTAAGTAAATATTTAAAAATAAATAATAATAAAGTGAATTTGATATATATATGGAATTATCAAATCTAGTTTTGAATTATTTGAATATTTAAAACTTAGAAAATATTGGAATCAGAATGGTTAATCTTGTGGTTTAAATCTGTATTTGAAATTGATATAATTCGAAAATAAATTGAAATTGATGATTTGAGATTTGGTTAAATTTGAATTTTGGAATTCAAGTTGATTTGGAATCGATTTGTGAAACTTGAGGAAACTATTTTAATATATAAAGTATTTTTAAATTATATTTAAACTATTTTATATTTTACTTTATAAATTATTTTAATACATACTATTTTAATATAAATCATTTTTAATATAAACTATTTTTAATATAAATTATTTTAATACACTAACTATCTTAATATAAACTATTTTAACTTATAACTCTTTTATATAAACTATTTTATTATATATACTATTTTAATATCTGAACTGTTTAAGTGGTGGGAGTTATGTTTCCAAACTTATGAATTCCTGATGTAGCTCAGGGGATAAGTCGTATGCAACTTAAAGAGGAAGATCGTTCTCGAGTTAAGGAAGCTTCGTTTTTAGGACTTAAATCGTTCACGAGTCAAGCAGCTATGAGTCATGAACGACCTAACTGGTCGAGTGAAGGGGAGGTACGACCTAACGAAGAAGAGGCACGAGATAACAAACACTTGAGTCGTATACGGGTTAATGAAACAGGGCTACGACTCAACGGGAACTTGGGGTGTTCAAGTCTGATGAGTCGTACACGACTCAACGACCCATCTATAAGGCGTATACGACTTATCAGGAAGAAGGAGAAGGTTCCAACTGTTAAAGGCTTGAGTCGGCGGAAGGGTACGACCTAGTTAAGTCGTTTGAGGAGTTACCACAGGAAGCTTGGGAGCTTAAGTCGTGTGTGTTTTGAGTCGTTCCATAGTTGAGTCGTAAGTCGTATGACTTCGTATATTGAGTCGCTGCCGACTTATATGCGTTGTAATATGGATGTGTCCTGAGTTGCTTTGTATGATGAGTCATATATCGTAAAGTCTTGAGTCGCTGAGGATGAGTCGTTGGTAATGAGTCGTTAATGATGATGATGAGTCGTATGTCGTTTGTATCTGATGCCTCGTGCTGTATATAAGTCGTTTATGTTTAGGTCGTCTATTTTTGCCGCTGTTCTGAGTCGTATGTCATTGTCATCTGTTGAGTCGGTTGCTTGTGTTGTGTTGTAATTGAGGCGTATAGTGTCTGTTAGGTCGGCAACGACCTAGTTGAGTCGTGAGGCATGAGTCGGTCACGACTTAAGGGTCAGGGGTTGAAAACACTATAAATAGGGGGTGTGTTGTAATTTTTTAAGGTTGTTGACTTTTGAATAAAATTCTCTTTGATTGCTTTGTGCTTTCTTTTAATTGGTAGTTGAGTGTGATCTCCTATCTCCACTTACGTCATTCGAGTGCGCTCGAATCAACGTTTGTTGAAGCCGATTCACGGAATCAAGTGCGCTTGATCAACGTTGAAGAATCGTAGATCTTCTTTCTCGGTATCGTGCGCGATCAACGAGTTGAAGATAGCTAGAATCCGGCATCTTTGGATCAACGGATTTGGGCCTTATAGTATTCTCAATTCATCGATTGCTACTTTCACTAATTGAAGTTTATTTTGATTAATCCGCTGCGTCAGTTTTGGTATCAGAGCTTGTTTTAGCCAATCATAGCTAAATCGGGTCTTGGAGCCAAGTGTTGAAGTTTGAAGTTGTTCATCGTGTTCATATTGAAGTTGCAACAAGAGGGAGAACTTTCGATCCATTCCATTTTGGATCAAAGTGTTGAAAGTGTTTGAATTTGAAGTAGGCCGTGTATACTAGTGAAGTAGCCGAGCCTAGGAAGGATCATTGGAAGCTTGTTTCGAGCTAAGGAGTTAGGCCGAGCCTTGTGAAGTTGTATGTGAAGTTGAAGCATCACTTTGTTGAAATTTTGTGAATTTCAATCATGCCGCCAAGGAGAGGTAACCGCCATCAAAATGTTGAAGCTTTATATCGGAGAGAAGAGGCCGATCAAATGGAACAACGTATGCATGAGAAGATTGATGAAGGCATTGGTAGGTTGGAAAAGCTTATGATTGATATGAATCAAAGTAGAAGAAGAAATTCACCTGAATCCATCCGTGGGGGTAGTAGAGTGTCATCACATTCAGAACGGGAGAGGAGAGAAAGTCAAGAGCCTAGGAGTGTTGGTAATCGAAGTAGGAGGAATGTTGATGATCGTGATAGACGGGATGTTGGTAGTAGGAGTGGTGGTAGAGATGCTGGAGGGCGTGAAAGACAACGATATGCATCAGACTTTGATGAGGAGTTTGATGGTGAGAGGGGAAGTATTCATTTCAGAGACCGAGATCAGAGACAACGTCAGTATCGGGTTATTGATGATGATCGACGTTGGGAATCGGGAATGAAGATGGAGATTCCGGAGTTTAAAGGAGGGATGGTAGCTGAAGAATTCTTAGATTGGTTATCTAATGTGGAGGAAATCTTTGATTTCAAGGAGGTTCCGGAGAATCGAAGGGTGAAGTTAGTTGCTACAAGGCTGAGGGGAAGAGCTTTGGCATGATGGCAGCAAACTAAACTTACTCGTGAACGAATGGGGAAGTCAAAGATAGAATCTTGGGAGAAGATGAAGAAATTGATGAGAGCTACATTTTTGCCATACAACTATCAATCGCTTATGTACCAGAGATTGCAGAATCTAAGGCAGGGGACGAAATCAGTAAATGACTATGCAGATGAATTTTACCAACTCATTGCCAGGAACGATATAATGGAGACAGAAGAACAGCTGACTGCTAGGTTTGTTGGAGGATTGAGAATGCAGATCCAGGATATGGTTAATATGTTCGATCCCAGATTTGTAGCGGAGGCACATCAAAAGGCGTTAGCTTGGGAAAAGCAAGGAAGACGTGGAGGTGGTGTGTTTACCAATTCTAACAATCAAGTGAAGGGAGTCGGTGGAAGTTCTAATGTTCCTAAGATTGTTGCCAAACCAGTTGTGAAGGAAGGTGAGAAGGCGAAGGTTAGCAGTGGGTTCAAATGTTACAATTGCCAGGAGATGGGTCATAAAAGCAACGAGTGTCCGAAGCCGAAGAAAAGAACTACGATAGTTGAAGCTGAGGATGAAGAGGAAGAAGCTGAATGTTCTAATTCACCTTATGTTGAGGAGGAAGAAGAATTATCTGGAGATGAAGGTTGTAATCTGATGATGAGGAGGTCTTGTTTGACGCCAAAACAAGAGGAGGAAGATAGTTGGTTGAGGAAGAACATATTTCAATCTACTTGCACTATTCTTGGGAAAGTTTGTAAATTTGTCATTGATGCTGGGAGTTGCGATAATATTATCTCTACAGAGGCAGTGAGGAAATTGGAGTTGAAAACCGAGAAGCATCCTAAACCATACAAGTTAGCTTGGTTAAGGAAGGGTGGTGAAGTGAAAGTTGGGAGAAGAGCTTGCGTGAAATTTTCTATTGGGAAGAAATACAAAGATGAATCTGGTGCGATGTAGTGGATATGGATGTGTGTCATCTGTTGTTGGGCAGGCCATGGCAGTTTGATCGAGCAGTACAACACGATGGTCGAGCCAATAGCTATAGTTTCATGTTCGAGGGTACTAAAATCACTTTGGTTCCCAAGAAGCAACAACAGAAGGAGAGCAAGCTTGAGGAGATTGAGGAATTGAAAACTCTGTTGACTTTGAAGGAGTTTGTTAAGGAGGTTGAAGAGGAGCCTGAAGTATACTTGTTGATTGGGCGTGAGAGCAGTGAAGAGGTTGAAATTCCAGAAGAAGCAAAGCTAGTTTTGCAAGAATTTGAGGATGTATTTCCAGAGGAGTTGCCTAAGGAGTTACCGCCACTGAGAGACATTCAACATCTGATCGATCTTGTTCCGGGAGCAGTATTACCACATAGACCACATTATCGAATGAGTCCGAAGGAACATGAAGAGTTGAGGAGGCAGGTGGAAGAGTTGCTTGAACAAGGGCGAGTGCAGGAGAGTTTGAGTCCATGTGCTGTACCAGCTTTATTGGTAACCAAGAAGGATGGGACGTGGAGGATGTGCACTGACAGTCGAGCATTGAACAAGATTACCGTGAGATATAGATTTCCCATGCCAAGGTTGGATGACTTGCTAGATCAGTTGAGTGGGGCTATTATCTTTTCGAAGATTGATTTGAAGAGTGGTTATCACCAGATTCGAATTAGACCGGGAGACGAGTGGAAGACAGCGTTTAAGACGAGAGAGGGGTTATACGAATGGTTGGTTATGCCATTTGGTTTATCAAATGCGCCAAGTACATTCATGAGGATGATGAACCAAATATTCAGGCCGTATATTGGGAAATTTGTGGTAGTGTATTTTGATGATATTCTGATATATAGCAGGAGTATAGAGGAGCATGTTCTACATTTGAGGGAAGTGTTGATTATTCTTCGTGAAGAACAATTTTATGCTGCTACAAAGAAGTGTGTGTTTATGACGAGGAGTGTTTTATTTCTGGGGTATGTTGTTTCAGAGGAAGGAATTCAAGTTGACCAGAATAAAGTTGAAGCAGTCAGGAATTGGCCACAGCCGAGGACAATTACAGAGGTGAGAAGTTTTCATGGACTAGCGTCATTCTATCGGAGGTTTATTCCACACTTTAGTAGTGTGATGGCTCCAGTTACTGATTGCATGAAGGGGAAACAGTTTGTATGGTCAGAGGAAGCGGGGGTTGCTTTTGAAAAGATTAAGTCACTATTAACGACAGCACCAATTCTTGTTTTACCGAATTTTCAGTTGTTGTTTGAATTGCATACTGATGCTTCGAAAGTTGGTATTGGAGGAGTTCTAAGTCAGAATGGGAAGCCAGTTGCTTATTTCAGTGAGAAGTTGTCAGGGGCAAAGATGAGATACAGTACATATGACGTTGAATTCTATGCTGTTGTGCAAGCGATTAAACATTGGAGACATTATCTATTTCAGAAGGAGTTTGTTCTGTACACTGATCATGAGGCGTTGAAGCATTTGCAGGGGCAGGACAAGATTTCTGCGAGACATGCATCATGGATTGCCTATTTGCAACAATTTACTGTCATTGTTAAACATAAGTCGGGAGTGACGAATCGGGTAGCTGATGCTTTGAGTAGGAGGAGTCATCTATTAACGACAATGAAAGTGGAAGTGACGGGTTTCGAGCTATTGCCAGAGATAATTGAAGAAGATCCTTATTTTAAGAAATTTGTTGAACAAGTTAAGGAAGGGAATGCTGATGAATTCATATTGGTGGATGGTTTTCTGTTTAAAGGAAATCGTTTATGCATTCCGGATTGTAGCTTGAGATTGAAAATTATCAGGGAGTTGCATGAGGAAGGACATGTGGGCCGTGATCGTACTTTACAATTAATTTCACAGTCTTACTTTTGGCCGTCAATGAGGAAAGAAGTGGGAAGGTTTGTGGAGCGATGTCATATTTGCCAAGTTTCGAAAGGAACTGCGACCAATGCTGGATTATATATGCCGTTACCTGTACCAGTTAAACCATGGGTTGATGTCAGTATGGACTTTGTATTGGGATTGCTGAGAACGCAGCGTGGTAACGATTCTATATATGTAGTGGTTGATAGATTTTCTAAAATGGCATATTTTATTGCTTGCAAGAAGACGGCGGATGCTGTTCGTGTTGCTCAGTAATATTTTAAAGAAATCTATCGTCTACATGGGTTGCCGGAATCTATTGTCTCAGACAGGGATACCAGATTTTTAAGTCATTTTTGGCTTAGTTTGTGGAAGATGGTGGGAACAAAGTTGAACTTTAGCAGCGCTTATCATCCGCAAACCGATGGGCAGACAGAAGTGGTTAACAGATCATTGGGAAATTTGTTACGGTGTTTAGTGAAAGATAATCTGAAGAGTTGGGACATGAAGTTGTGCCAGGCAGAGTTTGCTCATAACCATGTAGTGAATCGTAGTACGGGATTCAGTCCATTTCAGATTGTATATTCCAATTTACACAGGGGACCGTTGGATTTAGCAATGATACCACAAGCGAAGGGGAGTGTTAAACGGGCTGTTGATTTTGTTGAAGAATTAACCGAATGTCATAAGATCGTTCAGGAACGATTGGTGAAGACAAACGAGAAGTATAAGCGAACTGCTGATTTGAAGCGATGGAATGTTGAATTTAACGAAGGTGATTTGGTTTACGCTGTGTTGACGAAGGATCGTTTTCTGGTAGGCACTTATAACAAGTTGAAAGCCAGAAAAATTGGTCATGTAGAAGTTGTGAAACGGATTAATGAAAATGCTTACAAATTGAAATTGCCGGAGGATGTTTACACTTCTGATGTGTTCAATGTTAAACATCTCGTACCATATTATAGAGACGAACAATCTGAGGTAGAAGAATTTACAAATTCGAGGGCGAATTTTTCTCAACCAGGGGAGGATGATGTAGCTCAAGGGATAAGTCGTATGCAACTTAAAGAGGAAGATCGTTCTCGAGTTAAGGAAGCTTCATTTTTAGGACTTAAGTCGTTCATGAGTCAAGCAGCTATGAGTCATGAACGACCTAACTGGTCGAGTGAAGGGGAGGTACGACCTAACGAAGAAGAGGCACGAGATAACAAACACTTGAGTCGTATACGGGTTAATGAAACAGGGCTACGACTCAACGGGAACTTGGGGTGTTCAAGTCTGATGAGTCGTACACGACTCAACGACCCATCTATAAGGCGTATACGACTTATCAAGAAGAAGGAGAAGGTTCCAACTGTTAAAGGCTTGAGTCGGCGGAAGGGCACGACCTAGTTAAGTCGTTTGAGGAGTTACCACAGGAAGCTTGGGAGCTTAAGTCGCGTGTGTTTTGAGTCGTTCCATAGTTGAGTCGTAAGTCGTATGACTTCGTATATTGAGTCGCTGCCGACTTATATGCGTTGTAATATGGATGTGTCCTGAGTCGCTTTGTATGATGAGTCATATATCGTAAAGTCTTGAGTCGCTGAGGATGAGTCGTTGGTAATGAGTCGTTAATGATGATGATGAGTCGTATGTCGTTTGTATCTGATGACTCGTGTTGTATATAAGTCGTTCATGTTTAGGTCGTCTATTTTTGCCGCTGTTCTGAGTCGTATGTCGTTGTCATCTGTTGAGTCGGTTGCTTGTGTTGTGTTGTAATTGAGGCGTATAGTGTCTGTTAGGTCGGCAACGACCTAGTTGAGTCGTGAGGCATGAGTCGGTCACGACTTAAGGGTCAGGGGTTGAAAACACTATAAATAGGGGGTGTGTTGTAATTTTTTAAGGTTGTTGACTTTTGAATAAAATTCTCTTTGATTGCTTTGTGCTTTCTTTTAATTGGTAGTTGAGTGTGATCTCCTATCTCCACTTACGTCATTCGAGTGCGCTCGAATCAACGTTTGTTGAAGCCGATTCACGGAATCAAGTGCGCTTGATCAACGTTGAAGAATCGTAGATCTTCTTTCTCGGTATCGTGCGCGATCAACGAGTTGAAGATAGCTAGAATCCGGCATCTTTGGATCAACGGATTTGGGCCTTACAGTATTCTCAATTCATCGATTGCTACTTTCACCAATTGAAGTTTATTTTGATTAATCCGCTGCGTCAATTCCAAAGTATTATGTTTTGAAAGTGTTATAATTTTAAGTGTTTGGTTTCGAAAGTGTTATAACTTTGAAAATGCTACGATTTTGGAAAAGGATATATTTAAAACAGAAATGATATCGTATTTGGTTTTGAAATGGAAACGATATCGTATTGATATGGTTTTGAAATGGCAATGATATTTTTATTTTGAAGTATAAACTATTTTGAAATGAGCGCGGTGCTATAATAAAGTTTGGTTGTTAAAGAGACCGGGATCGGAAGTTATCGTACCTTATATTTTATTATATAAGGTGGCTAAAACAGGAGCGATTCACGGGCTAATGAGGTAGCTCCTCTGATCGGACACACTCCTTCGATACTATATTCTGACTTTGTGATTGATTTGATGGCCACTTTTTATTTTTGATTTTTGGGAGTGTGGCTCGAGGTGGGTGGTAGTGGCTGCTATGCGTTACCACCAGCTCGGATGCATAATTGGTATATCTACCCTGGAATTGCCTAGTTGTGCCGTGTCACCTACCCTAGTGTGCTTTACTATGAATTTGATTTGTATCGTACCCATGGAATATTCTATGGTAGCCTCCTGATTTAGAGGTACGTTGGTACTGTATAGACTATTGGCACTATAAAATGTATTAAGGTGGAAAATGTAAAGACTTAACGCTATTTTAAAATATATTATACTTTACTTCAGACATTATATAATAGAGTATATTACTACATATTACATAGTTTAACGGATCCTTAGAGGATGGTTATCCCAAACATCCTTTGAGTTACTTGTATTTCAGTTGTTATTTCACTTGAGTTGGATTTATTGATATAAAAATGTTAATCCTGACTCAAGTGTTTGTGTTTTGCTTTATGCTCGGGTCAGACTGAGTGATACCGCTTTTGAGACTCACCTTTGGAGTTACAGCTTTGTTTGGAGATTCATCACATCTTTTTAGCTTGCAGTTATTCGGTTGATTCCAATGATGTATTCTGATCTTGTATTTGACTATTGTATTTAAAACTTCTAATGCATCTTATTAACTCTGATATATATAGTAGCTTCATGAACTACTATTCATTTTTGTTTCTGGTTCATATTGTATATTACTTTATGTCTGTGATTCTCTTATCTATTTATTTACTGTATATGTTGAGTTTTGCCAAATATAAATTAACAATCTGGTATTTTAAGCAATTCAAATTCGGTATGTGGGATGCGAATGGTTGAAAGCTGTTATAAAACACATAATAGCATACTCATTCCTAAGGGACTAACCTAGTTGGTTTTGAGAAAACTGATTGGAGAAGTTGAAATTAGATTCTATAATTGACTCTAAGTGCAAGTGGGAGATTGATAGAGTTAGGGGTATGCCCTCAGGGAAATTATGTAGTTTATTACATATATCTAACTCAGTGACCAATCTTGTTTGAAATAAAAGGTATTTTCTTCCAATTATAGGCTTGATATAATGTAATTATATTAATTAATTAACTTAATTAAAAATATGTTTAATAGAAAAATACATAAAAGGTATATTTTATGAGGCTAGTTACAAATTGTTGTAACCGTGAGTAATTTATCACAACGAAACAAATATACCATTTTAAATGTTCCTAATCATTATGCATCAAGACTGGATATCGATGTATCCGTTGAGATTGAAGTACGTAATGCTCCCCAAATGTTGGGCAGTGTATTACTCATGGCTGCTGGAGGAACCTAGGGGTTACGTACTAATAGTTATTGGATAAGTATGGAATGACTCACTTGATAGTTTTCTGTTGGTCAATATGACTAAGGTCAAACAGAAAATATCGATGTGATTGATTTACACGGTTCTCTCGACTTGAGAATACCGTGGATCTTCAATATGAAAGCTCTGCTTTGAGTATAGCCATATCATACCATGACGTCTTTTCGGTGACTGTAGTTGGGTCGAGTGGAAGTATTGAAAGTGAAGCACTATTCAAGAGAGGATTCATATCCTCAGATATATGCGGTTAGTATCAAAGTCAACTCAAAGTCAAAGTCTCTGGCCAAAGCATTTCGGTTAATAATAGTTATTATTATTGAACCAAAGACATTGTATTTGGACTACACAGTTGAATATGGATGAGGTTGGAATTTTGACCGTTACCGGATTCCATAAGTCTAAAGTGATATAGTTTTGACGAAGAGAATTGGTGTAACCAATTATCACAACTGGGTAACGCTTATTAAAATAAAATTGGATTTTTACCGAAAATGAATAAGCGATAAATTTGGCCATAATGTCACACCACCTGTTAAGTGACGTGTGAACATTAACATTTGAATAGGTCGATGTTAATTGCTGACCAAATTTACACTCAAGAGTTACACAGCCGAAATGATGAATTCCCTTTGGACCGAATGATTTAATTAGTTTATAATTATTATAAATTAATTAAACTAATTAATATCTATGAAAAATTAATTATAAAATTTGAACATGATTTGAGAAATAAATAATGTTATCTACATTCATAACAGTTATAAATATATTGATCGATATACAATATCGACAAGTAATTAAATTAGATTTAATTGCATAGTATTTTGGCTTGGGCTTAGATGGGTTTATGGCCCATCATTAGGGCTACAAAATTTCAATTTTAGGAAGTTCTATGATGGCTAAAACATAGGAAATTGGCTTGGAGATAATAGGTTGAGATCAAGTGAGAACGGGTAAAAAAGGTTTTCCTCGTTTCTCTCTAATACAATCCTATATAATTCATATATATATATATATATATATATATTAGTGTATATTTATTAATAAATTCATATATATATATTAGTGTATATTTCTCTCTCATGATAGCATATATGCATATATAAGATATATATACGATTGCCTTTCAAAAAAAAAGATATATATACGATTTAAAATTTTAGTTCGTCTATTTATATATAATATGCATTTAAAAATTTGAAAATTAATTATCATACATATAGTCATATTTTTAAATTAACATTTTTTGAATGCGGATTTTAGCCTCAAGGAAAAAGTTAGAAAAAAAATTAGTTTCAGGGACAAGAAGTTTGTTTTTTAGGCCGAAGGACACTTTTTAGTGTAAATCACAGAATGATAGTTGTAACTATCATTTTCAGTTTACACTAAAAAGTGTCCTTCAGACTAAAAAGCAAACTTGTTGTCCTTAAGACTAAATTTCTTTTCAACTTCTTCCTTGTGCCCATTTACCTGTTTTTGAATTTTGAATTGTTTATTATATATAAAATAATTATTACATTAAAATTAAATTTTATATTTTTCAAAAATATTATATCATTCCAGAAATGTATAGAAAAAATTTAGTTTTCTTAAAATAAAGTTTATTATTTTTAATAATTAATATTATGTAAGAAAAACTATATGATTTATTAAAAATAATATTTTAATTGAAAAATTCTTTAAAATTTTCATAACCTTTCATTCATGATCGTAGAATTTCTAAAATTTTGAATTTTGAATTTTTATTAATAAATTATTTTATATTAAATAATTATTGTCGAAATCAATGTATTCATTTTAAAAAATAATATTTCAACTTTGCAAAATCTCCAGATTTTTCCTAGTTTTTATTATGATCCTATATTTTAGAAAATTGTAAAAATTGAATTTTCATCAATAGATTATTTTATGTTAATTATTTATGAATGAAAACATCATTTTATCCATAATATATACAAATTAAAATGCTAAAACTATTATGTTTGTAAAACTAAGTTAATTTCGAAGTATAAATAATTTTTAGTAATTTTCCTCTCTCTCTCTATACATATGTTTATTTATTTATATATAAATGTTTTATGTTCATATTATATATATATAATATTTGTACGTACATGTGTGTGTATTTTGTAATATATATATATATATATATATATATATATATATATATATATGCACATATTTGGACAACATACATTACATACAAAATGAGCTAATACATCTGTTGTAATGTAAATCCCAACATCTACATGTCATGGATTATTACGTTACACATGCACTCACATATATATGTATATGATACATTTGTGTATAAACTAAATCAAACAAAATTAATTTCATATCTTAATATATTTGAATTTAAATATAATAAATGATTTTATTTAAATGAAATTTAGAAATATTCTAATTCGGTTTGACTATATAAGCCCAATAAAAGATCTAGTTAATTTTTTTGAAATTCACTCATAACCAACGCAGTGGGCTAGTCCAGTTCCAATAGAAAGATTAATTAAAAGCAAATTATTGGTTTCTTATGTGCTTACCCATTATTGGTTTTCCGTATGGAATTTAAATCCTTGATTTGAATGTTTGTTTATTCGATGGCTAATAACCAACTATCGAATTGCACCCAAAACATAATTTGAAAATATTTAGGAGAAACACATGAGTTATAGGCACATTCATCTCCAACAATGATGTACTGTGCGTATAAATATCGTTTCGTTCTCCTAGGACAATGATAAGGAGATCCATGCACTAACGGTTAGGAGATAACCTCCGCTCTTATCCTTGATTGTTTGATTCTTAAAGAATCGGGGTTGAGTTTACCTAAGGTTATCGGATGTTGTTTTCGAAGAGACCAGGATTGGATATGTTATCTGAAAACCACTTTGATTCAACTCAAGCGTTTCAAAGTGAAGACTTCTTAAAGATGATTGAATTAAAGACAGAGCTCTCAAGCATTTCGTTTAGTCTCAGAATGAACTTGTATGGATGAATGCTGGTATTGATTTATTTTCCTGGGGGGTAGTGTTTGCATTCCAAATGAGAAGTGCTATATAAAAAGTAAAATGTAACATCAAGCCTGATCAATCAGGAATGACTAAAACATGGGAGATGCAGCAGAGCTAAGTGGATCGCTCCTAAGTTGGGTATGTTCATCCCTATTTAGAGTCGATATTATCTCTCATTTATATGCTTCGGGCCCATTAACGAAGAGATGATCATACTCTGTACTATTAATCGTGTGGTAGGCTGGTTCTATGATGGTAGGGAATCCCAACGAGGTCCTCAGTGTTATTTTATGTAGAGAAGCACCATGACGGGCGGTACCCCAATATCCCAGTTGTTGTATGGAATCTATTCTCCAATACAAGCCTTTACATTTTTAGTTGTATACCTATTATGCTGGAATTTAATTAATGTAATAATTTTGGCTATGATTAATAAGTATTTGTATCTCAGACACTATTATAATGTCAGAGAATTTTATATGAAATGTTTTGGTTATCGTAAGGTAAAAACCCGCCGTGTTTATGTACGGTATGGTCTTACGAGATACTTTTGATTTTTAAAGGTTTTTTATAACTTTAAAATCTAGTTGGGTGTGTTTTCTCATGCTGGTTTTTCAGATTGACTCGGATGTTAATTTATTATAATGCTCGGGTCAAACAGAGCATATTTACAAATTGCTTTGGATGCATTGGAACCCAGAAGACGAGTTGGAGGTCTTTAATTTGTATTCATGTATATGTTTATTTTTCGCTACTTTGTTGTTGAAATCATCAGCATTTGGAAGGACATGTTGTTATAACTGGCCATGCTGATGATTATGATTTTCTATTGTACTCTAATGGATGTATGTATATAACAGTTTTTCTTTTATAAAGATCATTGATATTATAGTATATATTGTTTCGCTGTGGTTGTGAGATATTGTGTTGTTTTTAATTTTTTTCTCTTCTTCTTTCTTTTCCATAGTTATCCGTCTTTACATTCAATTTGGGTTAGACATGTGAGGTTTATTGTCAACTTGAATTGTGCGAATTGGCGAGTTGTTATCGATTTTGCCACTCTTTAGGCTGTGGACTTCTTCGTCCCATCCTAGTGGTTTAGGTCCCTTACTAGTGATTTAGGCTTTTAACTTTTTGCCTCTTACTAGTGATTTAGACCCCTTACTAGTGATTTACGCCCCCGATTAGCGATCGAGCTCTTAACTTCTTGCCCCTGACATGTGATTTAAACCCCTTACTAGTGATTAAGGTCACTACATTGACTTCTTGAGCCAATTGCATTAGTAACGACTTCTTCCAACATCTGTAATTAAACATCTGATTAAGACGCACACCGACCGGGTGCAAGGTATGCCACTGCTCAAGTAATCTTTATCAACCTCGTCAGGTCAAAAGTTTAGATAAGCACAATGTGTCTTGAACCAAGGGTCATCCATCGTTTATACTTGGTGGGGTTGTAAGTTATTATTATTATAATTTTTGAGGAGGCTTTTCTCATCATGACTCTTACCTGCTAGTTCAAAGAAAGTCTTTGTAAAACTTTTTTTTTACTTATTATCTCTTAGTCAATTGATATATTTGTGGAACTCCTTTTGAAAACTAAAATTTCAATTTTTCTGATATGAAATTTCCCTTTAGAAGAAAGAACCTTTTTTGAGAAATAACTTTAATAAACCAAGAAATATTTTTTAACAATCGGCCTTTCTTTGATAAAACGCTTTTATGTGTTTGGGTATTTGAGTCATTAAGTTGAAAAGTTTCTTGGATATCTAAATCCTTTGGTAGACATGCCCCTTCTCAATGTTGCTACAAGAAGGGTTTTTGAGCAATTTCATAAAAGAAATTCAAATCTTAAATAAGAGACTGAGTAGTTATGAATCATGAACCATTAGTCTTTTAATCGAGAATAAAATTTTCTAATTGGAGTTTTAGCAGCGCTAATGAACTTTGAGAATATGCATAGGTTTTTCATTTTCAAATAGTTCATAAAACTTTGAGAATGTTTTTGTCAATGCTTTTCAAATCAAAACCTTTCATAAGAGATTAACGATGTTAAGTGACATTTTTTAATGGTTTCATAAACCATCTTTAAAATAGATATGTTGGCGCTTTCCCCCATTCATAGGGTAATTGGTAATATTTTCTTAAAATATTATTTTTTGAAAAGCAATGGGCTAAGGGAACCGTGCCCATTACATTCAACACTCAGAAATGTTTAGATACATTTTACAGCCTTATATCAGAAAACATATTATCATAATATAACATCATAACAATGACATAAAACTAAAATACATCAATTCAACCCATCCTTCACTTCAGTCCACTTAATCTTTTTCGAATTATCTTGTCAATTATACTATATATTGTAGCTGCAGCTTCCAATTTCAGATTAAAGATTATCCTATTTCTTTCATTCCATATCTCATATGCAAAAGTCTTCAAAATAATCATAAGAATTACAGTCTTTGGTGACTTCCACCTTGTTGCCTTAAATATATTAAACCATTCAATTCTCGAGCTTTTAACAGGTTTGTAAAAATTTCCATTAGCAAGCAACCTGCACCAGATTCCATAAGTGTAATTGCACTCAAAAAATAAATGAGTATTAGTTTCAGGATGTTTTTGACATAGCACACAATCTTCATTGCTTATTACACCCAAACATGTTAATTTCTGTTTTGTATTTAGTGCATTTGCCATAATTTTCCATAACAATAAATTTTCTTTTGCAGGAGATTTCTCGATCCAAATTCTTGTAGCCTATGGGAAATTTTCTGAATTACCATTATTTAATAGAGCTTTATACACCGGAGATATTGTATGTTTCCTTCCATTACTTGTCCAAAGAACTTCAAGATTTGAAGATGGAAGAGGTAGAGATGATATGGATTGCCATAATTTCCTGACTTGATTAGAACTACGATAAGGTAAAACAACTGAACCATCAGCAATATAGAATGCAACTTTAGCATTTAAAGGAATGCCAGACTGCATTTTTAAAGAGTATGGAAGAAGTTCTTGGATAATTAAACCAGTTCTAGCCCAAGGTGTTGACCGGAAAAGTAGACCATTTTTCTCAAGTGGATTGCACTGAATGATTGGCAGAAAGGTAGCTCATAATTTTAGAATATTACGCCAACTCCAGCTGCTTAAATTGGGAATATTCATCGACCAAAAATCTTTTCCGTTTATAAGATTCTTTAATATCCACTGTGTCCAGAGATCTTCTTTTCTTGAGAGTATCTTGTCATAATAAACTGAGATAGCTGCAATATTCCATAATTTTATATTTGTTATTCCCAGACCCCCTCTCTCCTTTGGCAATTGAATCTTCATAAAAGATATTGGAATTAACTTTTTAGAAAATGGATCACCATGCCATAGAAATCTATTCAATGCACTATTAATCATTGAAACTAGTTTTTTTGGAAGAACATAGTGTCTCATCCAATAATTAGCCATAGCACTTGCAATACTCTATATAATGACTAATCTTCCTGCTTGAGATAACTTTGTATTAGGCCAGATGGATAATCTATCAGTAATTTTTTCATATAGTGGCAAACAGTAAGATTTAGTGAATCTTGCAGAAATAAGAGGTAATCCAAGATATTTGGCATTGCGTTGCATCTCTTTAAGTCCTGAATGTGCAATAATACCTGCTTTCAGGTTATCACTAAGACCAGCTATTAGGATGTGTGATTTTTTATAATTTATCTTCAAACCAGTTATTGCATAAAATTGATCCAATACCTCAAGTATAGTGGTAATATTTGAAATAGTTGGCTTAGTAAAAATAACTAGATCATTACCAAATAACAGATGGGTTATGAGTGGATCTTTGCATTTTGGATGCAACTCTAATTTCTTAGATTGCACTTGTTCAATTATCAATGAATTCAGAACTTCCATTACTATAATGAATAGATAAGCAGATATTGGATCACCTTGACGTACCCTTTGTGTTCCTTTGAAAAATCCTTTTGAACAACCATTCCTTAGTGTGGAGAAGTGGGTGGTTGATATACAAGTATATATCCATGCTAGCATTGGTTTAGGAAAATTCATTCTGGAAAGAATTGCTATAATAGAACTCCATGCAATAGAATCAAAAGCTTTTTGTATGTCAAGTTTCAACATACATCTAGGTGATATATTCCCAATTCCATATCCTCTTATAAGCTCTTGGGTTAGTAATACATTATCGCTGATATTTCTGTGAGGCATAAATGCAACTTGATTGCTTGATATGATTGAAGGCAAAACATTTTGAAGTCTATTAGCTATTATCTTGGATATAATTTTGTAAAGAACATTGCAACATGAAATTGGTCTAAACTCAGAAACATTGACTGAATTGAGCATTTTGGCATTAGGGCAATATTGTTGCACTGAGACCAGTAGGCAATTTGTTATAAGAGAAGAAATATTGAATTGCTTTGATTACATCAAGTTTAATTATTTTCCATGTATTTTGATAGAAGAAAGCATTAAAACCATCTGGTCCACCAATATTATTAGATTTTAATGAAAAAACCGCCCTTTTAATCTCCTCATGTGATACACCTTGTATCAGGTTACTAGCCTGCTTAATATCCAAGTAGGGAATTTGCATTTTGAAGAGTAGGAGCAGATTTGGAATCATTGGAATTGGATTAGCAAGTATAGAAGAGAAATAATCAATGAAAGCCTTTATAATGGATTCATCATTATTTTGCATTACTCCATTCATGTCAGTTATACTCAAAATCCTTTCTCTGGCCTGTTTATTTTGATTGAGTTATGATAATATCTCGTATTCCTATCTCCTTGGTTATCAATAATATCATGCAATACTTTTTTACTCATCATAGCTTCAAATTCCAAAGCCTTATGTAATTCTTTTGATAATTCTAATTCTTGGCAAGCTAATATAGTGTTCATTGGATCATGCTGAAGTTTCTGTTGTATATGATATAGTTTCTCTCTAATTCCATCAGAAACTTTTGATCCTTCACCAAAATTATCTTTTGCCCAGATTTTTAGTTTTGCGTTCAACCTTTGTAGCTTCGCTTTTAAAATATACAATGGATTTCCAAAAAAAATTCCTGTCAAACCTGTATAACAATGCTATGGAATTTATTGTGATTAGACCAAGATTTATAAAATTTAAAAGATGGGTTTCTCCTCATAGCATTCTCATCCCATGGTAAAATAATAGGAGAATGATTTGACAGAGAGATTTAAGAATTTACAGAGAAGATTAAGCCATAAGTTTATAGTATGGATGTTTTGAAAAGCATAATCAAGCTTACAAAATGTTCTTGGACCATTTTTACTTTTATTATTCCACGTAAATTCAGCTCCAACATATGAAATATGACTAAGAGATGAATCGATAAGGGCCTGCTTCAAAGGGGATATATCTTTCAAAGTGTTAGCACCAGAATTGGTCACTAACACCCTTAAGAGAGTTTGTGTAGAGAGATTAATGAAGAAAGTAAGTTAAACAGAGGATAATATGCAGATTTAAATGCGGAAAATATGAACACCGAATTTATAGTGGTTCGACATAATTGCCTACGTGCACTTTGAGGTTAATCTTTATTGCTTTTCTCGATAATCGATTACATATACAATCCGTATACCAATTATATTGAATACAAGTACTAAGAAAAAAAGATAAGTCTTGAATGAATCTTGAATGCAGCAGAGTCTCCCCGGTGTTCTCGAAAAAAGGTCCATTTCACTGTGCCCCTGCCTCTCTATTTATAGACGAAGGTAGTTGGACTTTCCTGGTGGGCCTAGCAGCTTGGTATCTCGGCCCAAAAAGAGTGATCTCTGTATGCCGACCCAGAGAGGCCGAACGGCAAAATGCCGAGCAAGGCATAAATGCCGAACAATATGATGCCGAACAACCTGAATGCCAAGCGAGGCATTTGAGCCGAACGAAGTGATGTCGAACAACCTGAACGCCGAACGAGGCATTCATGCCGAACGAAGTGATATTGAACAACCTGAATGCGGAACGAGGCATTTGTGCCGAACGATGTGATGCTGAACAACCTGAATGCCAAATGAGGCATTTGTCGTGAACGAAGTGATGCCGAACAGTATGGAGTGCCGAATGACTCTGCCATGCCGAACATCCATAGATGCCGATCGATATTCAATACCGAACGTCTCTCATTACCGAACGCTCTCGCATGCCGAGCACTCTCGCATGCCGAACGTTCCTGAATACCGAGCGTTCTTTAATGCCGAACCTTTCTGAATGTTGTGTACTTAGTTGCTTGGTCAAATCTCCAGGTAACACTTGCCCCCCAAAGTGCATCACGTGGTCGAACGTGGTGCGCTTTGAATCACGTGTCCACTATGCTTTACTTCGAGATGTGGTTTAGTTTCCTCGATGGTGACTTCCCTTGATCACTGGTTGAGGTGATGCATGCCGAACGTCATGCAAATGCCGAACGGTACAGCCGAAGTCGAACGCTCCAAGTATGCCGAACGAATTTTTAAGCCGATGCCGAACGAGGCCGTCTTGACCGGTTCTACCGGTCATAGTCTCTTCGACTTCCCCTCTTCTCCTATAAAAGTCGGTATCTTCTTTCTTCTTCTCTTTTCACTTTTTACCTCCGTTATCCTGTATTCATGAATCTCGTCAAACTCCAAGAATTTGACTACCCTTCTTTCCTCGAACTTCATACCCTGCATCACCCTCTTCCCGAGTCACTTGGAATTAATCAAAGCCATTCCCTTAATTCCAGAATCCTCCCGAGCTTCAATCTATTAGATAGGTATGGACCCCTTCTCTTTAACTGCTTTCCCTGACTAAAAGTTTTAATATAAGGGTTAAACTCATAACTTAGAACCTGGCCAATAGGTATTCCGTGGATGAATGGATCGAACTACAATTAGGGCATGTTCTAGGGCTAGATGACGTAGAGAAAAGGGGAAGTGGGCAGAGGCAAGTTCATGAGGGTGTTGATGGAAGATGTATTGTGGTTCGGTATGGTTCTCTCATGCCGAACGAGATTGGAGGGAAGAGTAGAGGAGGAACAGAAATTGGCTAGAATGCCAAACAAATTGGTCCGACATGATTTGCCGAACGACTTGACCACGTCGTTCGATATGGTTGGAGGAGAAAGACAAAACCGTTGTTGAGGCCGAAGTGCTGAGTGTTGGGGCTTGACATAACCTCGGCTCGGCATGATTCGCCACATGCCGAGCAGTGGAGTGGAAAAATAGGGAGGAAGTACGAGTTGGATAGGATGCTGAACGTTGTTTCGGCCGAACAACGCGTAGGCCAGACGGTCATGAATGCCAAACGATACTTAGGCCGAACGAAAGTTTGGCAGAACGTCACTTAGGCCGACCAACATTTAGGCCGAACACTTAGGCCGATCAACATTTAGGCCGAACGATAATTAGGCCAAACGATAGTTTGGCCGAACGACACTTAGGCCGACCAACAATTAAGCCGAACACTTAGGATGATCAACATTTACTTTGCCTAATCCTATGACAAAAACAAGGACAATGACCTAATCCAACTAGCATATCGAACCAATTTGGACTGATAACTTCCTAGTTTCAGTAATCACAAGCCTGAACCTAAATCGACAAAAACGGATAATTTCCTCTAACATTTAGCGCCAATGTTTGAGTCTAAAATTGTAAACACCATAGGGTAGGTTTTTGGAGACGGTCATCAATGACGGTCTTCGAAAGCGACGATTCAAAGCTCAATTTTATACCATTAACTCCGTGACTTTCAATTTCTCGGCGCTTTTTCTTGAATTATTACACTAGTCCACACACCACACGGGGGGAATACTTGTGTTGTCAAGTCTAACGTCGATTGTTTTTCAAGTATAGTTCAAACAGGTACTCTACTAGATTCAATTTCTATTAAAGATGTTTAAGAATCTAGCTCCGCCACGATCTCAGATAGACTTGGGTCGTCTTCTAAGCAAGAAGTCGTAGATACTTCTAACCCGTCGACTTCCCCTGCTCATAACTTAGCTCCCGACACCCTGGAGGCATCAATTTTCTTGGACAACCCGGTCGATTCACAAGCTTCGGAGATCAATGAAAGTGCACTCCGTCGGATATGCTCCATCCACAGAATCCCCTTCGACGTATTAGTTCCATTGGGGCACGATCGTCCACACCTGCCGCCAGTTGGATATACAGCTTGTAATAAGTTTATGTGATGGGTCGGCAGTGTGCCACCGTTCAACTTATTTCTTCGGGACATGTTGCAATACATTGACATTGCCCTGTCTCAATTGCACCCGAACGGTCACGCCTTCATCTATGGTACCTGTATACTCTTCATGACTGTCCTCTCTAGGACTCCAACCTCGGGTGACATCAAATGTGTGTGTATATATATATATGATCAAGAAGCGGAGAGATAGCCCCTCTTTCATGTTTCTCGAGCCACACAACAAATGCCAAATCTTAACTGGGGCATGCAGCAAGTTCGCCCTATACAAATAGGGATGGTTTTACGTGCGTTGCCCTCCTGGTTTCGCAAGGAGATGGGTGGAAGCAAGTAATTCTTTTCTTTGGATCGATATTCATGCTTGGTCAAAGTCATGCCTCTTCTAATTCTTTTTTTCACCTTTTCAGGTATCAATCCACGTCCTGACGGTCGCGGGTATTCCGTAGCCGTCGAAGCCATTAGAGCCCTTCCTGCCGACGAACGGGACATCCGAACTCTCATTTCAAATGAGTCACTTTCGAAATTTGGACTGTTAGCAGAAGGCCTTTGGATAAACCTCCCTCAGGGCGTTTCCACATCCAGGCCCGCCTCCGGTAGAGGAAAAAAATAAGCCGAGTCTTCAGCACGCAATGCTTCTAGCGCACTAGAAGAAGGAGAAATCAAAGAAAATGAAACACCCGAAGCACTAGATGAGAACGTTGGGCCTACTCAGGACCCACTAGTTGAAATTCATGACATCGAAACGTCATCCTCCGCTTCAAAGAGGAAAAAGAAACCGACGTACAAGATAAGGAGGGAAAAAGTTGGTGCAACCTCTAAAGTAACTCTTATTCCGACAGAGAAAGAGGCGTCCTCACAACATTTGGAAAGTTCTTTAAAGGGCCTCTCGAACCTCTCGATACCTGACAATCTACTTAATTATGATTTCGATGATCCGGAGGCACTTAAACTTCACTCGCCCATCAGAGGAGATGCAGGCGTTCAAGCCCACACTCAAGGAGAAAAAACTCCCATTATTAAAGAAACTGGTCCGTCGGGGAAAAACACTAGGACGCACACAAACACATGCACTTCACCTTTCACTTAACTTTCCGTCGTCACTTTGCTCATTTCTAATTCATTGTTATTTAAATTCTATGCAGGTGACATGAGGCATACACAAGGAATTGATCGCCTCCGCGGGTTATCTATCTTCCATCATTCTGGACGTGACTCAGGTTCGGGGAGACGTTGAGACAGAGACGATGATGGCGATAGGGATGATCATTCTTGGGACTCATCATCTCGGAAGAAAACATATTACCAGCCCAAGTACCACCAACATCCCTACTCTCACCCGGAACAAAGCAAAGATAAGCACGGCTATATGGTTGCAATCCGATGTCCCCCGAGAGCAATATTCTGATTCCTCTTCCACACGACAATCCCGGGATCCTTACAGGAAAGCTGAACTTTCAAAGTCATATCCTCCTGTTCCCTCAACAGATCCAACGGTATCGAAGAGACTGACCGAGCTTAAAGCTAAATTTCCAAAGATTTGCTTTGATGGTCTAAAGTTCCTCCTGACGATCCACCATATACCTGGAAATATTAAACAGAGCGCCATCGCCTGCACCAACGACGTCTATGTTCAACATGACGCGTTTGTTCATTTGGCTGAAAAACTTTCTGAAGTCTCCATGGAGCGCCAACATGAGATCGATCGCCTGAAGCTTGGGGCTATCCACGACAAAGATATCATTAAAGCTCAGGACGAAGAGATTGCGACTTAAAAATATGAACTTGAGGCTGCCCAGCAGAGCGCCAAGGATACCGTCGACGCCATAACTCGTCTGGAATCGACTCACAAAAAAGAACTCGACGAGGCAGTACAACGCTGTGGTGCTTTGGCTTTGGAAAAAGATTCGGTGCAAAAATAGAGGGATGCATTCCGTCTTCGGGTTAAAGAACATGAGGAGCAACTCCGCAAAGAACAAGAGGAGAAGGTTGCTGCCCAAGAAGAGTCGCAACGGTATTGCGACAAGATTGTTGCACGCGACTCCTAAAGGTGAAACTTGAGGGTGAGCTTTCTAAAGTTGAGGCCCTAAAGAATGAAGCCCGCGAAGAGGGCAAAAAGATAGCCTCTACGGAAATCGACTCCCATCTTGAGGCGGCCAAGGAAGAAAGTAGAGAAGAAATCAAAACCATGTTCGACCCACTTATTGCAGAATTCAATGCCCGCATTCTCATGCACCGGGACTTAACTTTTCTGGGCGAGGGCTATCTCAGATCTTTGACCGAGGCATGGGAGACTTTAATTGAAATCAAGAAGGCCGTACACGGTATTAAGGAGGTTGATGAGGGGGCCCTGATAAAAGAATTTCTCAAGGGAAAAGAGCCTTCGGACCTATCAGCGGCTAAAGCTATTTATTGAAAAGGCTCCCCTTCAACAAAAGGGAAAGAAGTTATCATCGGTCCATCCAGGATTGAGTCTCCAGCTCGTATGCCTACCCAGCCGACCAGTCGGCCGATACGCGATCCTTTTGGACAGCACATCGGCTATGATCCGGAGGACCCCGGCCTTGGAGTTCATGTTTTGTCACCTATTCCAGAAGGCGAGACCCCACCCCCCCCGACGGTTGAGAGCCAGCCGGAACCTGGTAGGCAACTTTTTCACTTTAACATTCCAAGAGTTTTCGCTTTCCACTAGAAGCTATCACATTCTAACAATTTCTTTTTGTGATTTTATGAAGGCCGTTCTGATCTTGAGCCCACTCCGAGAAGCGATGTCGCCAAGGAGGTTAGGGGAAAAATGAGTGAAGCCACTCATGCAGGAGAGGCTCCTGTCCCGATGCTCAGGTGATCGGAGCGCATGACGAGGACAAATCGGAGACTTCCTCCCCCATCAATGGGAGTTAGAAATTCGAAATTACAGGCGTCTTCAAGCACACGTCTGAACTGAGCATGAAGGAGCAGGTTGATAAAGAGAAGGAAAAGACGATCAAGATCAAGGTCGAACCTCAAGCTGTGGACCCGGACAACTCTTTGAACAAGCCGTTGAAGGTCATTCTCCCAGACGGGTCCAAACCCATGGATGTTCCTCATACTTCTTTGGCTGTCACTCCTCCGTTAAAGAAAACCGTCAAGGGTAAACGTACCGGTGAGGAGTCATCGAGCAAAAAGTCGAAGAAGTCAAAGAAGTAGATTTTGTTGTCGTTCAACAAGAGCTAATTTAGATTATGTAATTTTTTTTGTTTTCGTAGTTGATGTAAATAAACTTTTGACTCCAAGCTTCGGAGGAGTTGTATTAGAAACTTATTTTCAATGAATAAAACTTAGTTCCTTTTGCCTTTCGGAAGATTTCTGTTGTCCGGTTTTCTATATAATCATGGTCGAAACCCAAGCTATTGTGAGTTATATTAGCTTCTCAATTCATCTTCAAATAAGTTGACAATCTTTTGGCATTGCACATTTTTTATTCCACGCTTCGGGTACTTAGAATATTTTCTAGTCCGTACGCCAAGGGCTTGATGACTTCAAGTCACTTTACATCCAGTCCTCCTTCAGGGAACTTGGTCATTTATATCGTTTATACACGAATTCGTGCTCTGTGGACTTAGAGTACTCCAGTCCTCACTCTGAGGACTTGGAGGTTTTGAGTCGTTTATACTCGAGTCCGCTCTCTGGGAACTTAGAGTACTACAGTTCGTACTCCAGGGACTTGGAGGTTTCGAGTCGTTTATTCTCAAGTCCGCGCTCTAGGGACTTAGAGTGCTCCAGTCCGCACTCCGGGGACTTGGAGATTTCGAGTCGTTTATACTCGAGTCCGTGCTCTGGGGACTTAGAGTTCTCCAGTCCACATTCCAGGGACTTGGAGGTTTCGAGGCGTTTATACTCGAGTCCGCACTCTGGGGACTTAGAGTACTCCAGTCTGCACTCCGGGGACTTGGAGGTTTTGAGCCGTTTATATTCGAGTCCGCGCTCTAGGGACTTAGAGTACTCCAGTCCGCACTCCGAAGACTTGGAGGTTTCGTGTTGTTTATACTCGAGTCTGCGCTCTAGGGACTTAGAGTACTCCAGTGTGCACTCCGAGGACTTAGAGGTTTCGATTCGTTTATACTCGAGTCTGTGCTCTGGGAACTTAGAGTACTCTAGTTCGCACTCCAGGGACTTGGAGGTTTCGAGTCGTTTATACTTGAGTCTGCGCTCTAGGGACTTAGAGTACTCCAGTCTGCACTCCGAGGACTTGGAGGTTTCGAGTCGTTTATACTCGAGTCCGCGCTCTGGGGACTTAGAGTACCCAGTCCGCACTACGGGGACTTGGAGGTTTTAAGTCGTTTATACTCGAGTCCGCGCTCTGGGGACTTAGAGTACTCCAGTCCGCACTCCGAGGACTTGGAGGTTTCAAGTCGTTTATACTCGAGTCCACGCTTTGGGGATTTAGAGTACTTCAGTCCGCACTCCGAGGACTTGGAGATTTCGAGTTGTTTATACTCGAGTCCGTGCTCTAGGGACTTAGAGTACTCCAGTCCGCACTCCGGGGACTTGGAGGTTTCGAGTCGTTTATACTCGAGTCCCGCTCTGGGGACTTAGAGTACTCCAGTTCGCACTTTGGCGACTTGGAGTTTTCGAGTTATTTATGCGCATTTGTACGTCAGACAAAGTAATGTATCTCTTAGTCATTTGTTATAGTGTTTTCATATACAGAAACATCGACAATTCATGGGAAAAGGAAATGGCTTTCACATGCCGTAAACTAAGACTAAAAACTTGCTAGAAATAAATGCAACTAAAATATGATAGAAATGAACTAACTGTAATAGCGCCGCAAATGTTCACTATTCCATGCTCGAGGGAGTGTCGCACCATCAACGGTCGCTAGCTTGAAAGTTCCTTCTCTAAGCTTCCGTTCAATGACGTATGGACCTTCCCATGTGGGGCTCATGTGTGACGGAACTGGAAAATCTCGTTTCAAAACGAGATCACCTACTCCAAAGATTCTTGATCGGACTTTTTCATTATAATATCGAGCAACTCGGTGCCTGTACGCGGCCGCTCTTAAATTAGCTTCTTCGCGTTTTTCATCGATGAAGTCCAAAGATTCTAGCAAGAGATCTTGGTTTGACTCCGGGTCATAATAAGTTACCCGATGTGATGGGACTTCAAGTTCCACGGGTATGACAGCTTCCATGCTATATGCTAATGCGAACGGAGTATGGCCAGTCGTGGACTTGTGGGTGGTTCTGTAAGCCCAAAGTGTTGTTGGAAGCTCATCCACCCACTTGCCTCTAACCTTTTCCAAACGTTTTTTCAATATGGATTTGATTATCCAGTTTACGGCCTCCACTTGTCCATTAGCTTTCGGATGAGCAACTGCTGCAAACTTTTTCTCAATACCATATTTTTGGCAAAACCCTTTGAACTCTTAGCTTTCAAACCGAGTTCCGTTGTCTGTGACGATGGTTCGTGGAAGGCCAAAATGACATATAATATTTCGTACAACGAAGTTAATGACCTTTTTGGTGGTAATAGTGGCCAACGGTTTTGCTTCTTCCCACTTGGTGAAGTAATCGACCGCAACAATTACGTATTTTGCACCACCTTTGGATAGAGGCAAGGAACCGACTATGTCGATTCCCCATATTGCAAATGGCCAAGGACTAACCATTTGTGTGAGTTCCAAAAAAACAAAAAAACTAGAAAAAAGAAAAGAAAGAAAGGAAAGAAGGGGAAGGAAAAGAGAGAGATCATCCCGATTTACAGTTGGCCAATAGTATCCATAGCGGAGGATTTTCTTTGCTAATGTCTGCCGTCCGGTATGGTCTCCACATTCACCTTCATAGACTTCCTTCAGGACTCATTTTATCACATCATGGGCAATGCATCGGAGTAATGGGGTCGAGAATCCCCTCCGATACATTATTCCATCCTGCATTACATAACGAGAAGCCTTATGAATGACTTGTCGTCTTTCGCTCCTTCTTTCGGGCACGGCTCCATGTAACAAGTACTGCTTGAATGGGGGCATCCATGACTCCTTCTTGATTTCTGTTTCTAACATGAAATCTACCTCCATCATATTTACGCTTGGAACATGTAAGGTTTCAATGGGAAACAATCCCATCTGCTGCGCATCGCCGGCGCTTCAAATTTTGCCAATGAATCAGTTGCCCTGTTCTGTTCGCGTGGAACATGTGAAATATCGTAATATTCGAGATTCGCTAGCAGCTCCTGAACGTGGGCCAAATATGGGGCAGGTCTCTACCCCCTTGCTTGGTAGTCTCCACGCACTTGATACACCACCAGTTGCGAGTCGCAAAAGATTTCAACCGATCTTATTCCCAGTTCTTTGACGAGTCTTAAGCCGACAATCAATGCTTCGTACTCGGCTTTGTTATTTGTTGTTGTGAATTCGAGCTTCAAAGCGTAGCAAACTGATCGGTTTTCAGGAGTTACCAGAACTATGCCAACCCCCAAACAACGGTCATTAGATACCCCATTGGTGTACATCTTCCATCGAACGGGAGGTATGACATTGCGGCCGTTTGATTCGTCTGTCATGGTGAATTTAGCGAAGAAATCCGCTAGCGCTTGTCCCTGTATGGCCTTTCGCGGTAGGTAAGTAATATCGAATTGACTTAATTCGATATTCCACTTCAACCTCCTTTCGGACGTTTCCGGTCGTTAGAGTACCTATCGTAGGGGTTGATCAGTGTAAACACTGATTGAGTGTGCCTGAAAGTATGGGCGAAGTTTGTGTGATGCAATCACTAAGCAATAAGCTAATTTCTCGATCGTGGATAATTTCTTTCTGCCCCCTGTCTAGCGTTTACTGACATAATATACTGGCTTTTGAACTCGGTCCTCCTCGCGAACCAGAGCCGTATTGATAGCGTGCCGGGATACTGCCAAGTATACATACAACATTTCATGGTCGATTGGTTTCGATAGCACCGGAGGGCTCTCCAAATGCCTTACCAGAGCTCGAAATGCTTCCTCACAGTCGGATGTCCACTTGAAATTCCTTTTTCCCTTCTTAATCATGTCGAAGAAGGGAATGCATTTATCCGTGGCTCTGGATATGAATCGGCTCAGCGCTGCCACCTTTCCGTTCAAGCTTTGTACTTGTTTTATAGTTCTAGGCACTTGTATGTTCCGAATAGCCCGAATCTTTTCCAAGTTAGCTTCAATTCCACGTGCATTCACCATGAAACCCAAGAACTTTCCTGATGCCACGCAAAAAGAGCACTTCAAGGGGTTGATCTTCATACCATAATGTTTGAGTATACCAAACAATTCTGCCAAGTCTCGAATGTGGTCGTTTGACTGTCATGACTTCACGAGCATGTCATCCACATAGACTTCCATCGTCTTACCAATCTAGTCTTTAAACATTCGATTCACCAGACGCTGATAAGTTGCTCCCGCGTTTTTCAACCCAATGGGCATTACTACATAGCAATATAGCCCCATATTCATGACAAAACTGGTGTGCTCTTGGTCTGGAATATGCATCGGGATCTGATTGTATCCTGAATATGCATCCATAAATGACAATAATTCGTGTCCGGTGGTAGAGTCGACGAGCTGGTCGATTCTGGATAAAGGGAAACTATCCTTCGGACATGCTTTATTCAAATCGAAGTAATCAACACAAGTTCCCCACTTTCCATTTGCTCTCTTCACTGGCACTGGGTTAGATACCCATTCAGGGTAAAGGGCGTCGCGGACGAACCCATTGGCTTTTAGCGTGTGGGTTTTGTTATTTTTTTTTTCCTTGTTTTTTTTTTATTCTTTTGTTTTTGTGGGTTTGTTCGTTGGGTTTTCCGGGTCTATGTTCAACATATGACTCGTAATTGCTGGAGAAATCCCGCACATATCAGAATGTGTCCAAGTGAAAACGTCCAAATTCGCCCGGAGGAAATCAGTAAGATCCTCGGCCACTGAGGGGTCGAGTTGTGATCCAATCTTAAGAACTCGTGATGGGTCATCCCGGCTGACTGGGATGTCAATCGTCAGCTCAGCTGGTGCTGCATTCATTTCCCTGGATTCCCTATCATCATCTCTCGGATCTGTGTCCCTAAGGATCCGAGAGTGCTGCCCGAGCCAGGGCTTGGGCACTACTTGTCAATCATCAGTCTTTAGGATACAGACGAAGCTGTCCGCAACCTTCCCCTTCTCTCTCCGTTGAGCTTCTTTCAATTCCACCACATAACATGCGCGACCGGTCTTCTGATCTCCATGTACAACACCGACTCCTTTGTCTGTTAGAAATTTTAATATCAAACACCAAGGGGCCAAAGCAGCCCTAAATTATGCCAAGGCTGGACGACCCAAAAAGACATTGTATGGAGAGTCAACATCCATTACTATGAACGTTAGGACTCGCACTCTCCTATGCTCACCTTCCCCCAGTTCAACTGGTAGCTCAATACACCCCATCGCGTCGGTTGCAGCACCATTAAAGCCGTGGATACGGGCTTTGCATGGTTTCAAATCTTTCGTTTCCATCTTCATTTGGTCATAAGCTTTCTTGAAGATGATGTTAATGGAGCTCCCGCAAACAATCAGGATTCTTTTCACGTAAGCTGGCCCGATTGTTGCAGATATAACCATTGGGTCGATAGTAGGAGCCTCCACCTTGTCCGCGTCTCGACTCCTAAACACTATGTCGTCAGTCATCATGCGTTGTTGCTTCGCGGGGGTTCCATCTTCCACATTCGAACAACATTCGTAATCCGCATGCCTTAAGGAGGTAGCATATAGTTCCATCTCCTGCCAATTCTTGTCTACAGGATGAGGTCTTCCGACAATAGTGTTTATAATCAATCTACGCACAGTCCGGGCAGGTTGTTCTAGTTGGCGTAAAGCCGGTCTGCGTCCGAGGTCTGACGTTCCTTGCCTTCCATCTTGCGGGTTTTGACAAATTCCTGCCATTTTTTCTGTCTGATTAACTTTTCTATGGCGTTATGGAGGTGTCTACACTCTTCAGTATTGTGCCCATGGGTCTCATGGAAGCGACAGTACTTCCCTGTTCGTTTTTGTTCTTCATTTCACTCCTTTGGGCGTGGCTTTCTGTATTCAAAGGTGTTACAGGTAGATAGATAAATGTTTTCAAGATAAGTATTCACCGGGGTGCATTCATTGTAGGTGGGAATCCTTGACTTCCATTTCCCTGCTTCTCTTTTCTTTCCAGGATTTCCACCTCCGGATCCATTGGACTGACTAGGCTTATTCTGGACGTTGACTTGAACTTTTCCCGAACTATCGCCGGACTGCTTCACGGCATGTCACTTTTTACAATCTCCTAAACAGGCTCTGGTGCCTTATCTCGTCTCATCCATCGAGCCTCCTCCGTTCGTATGACATGATGAGCTTTGAAATAGAATCGTTCCAATGTAGCTAGGGGCTTTCCTGCCAACCAATCTCCAAACTCCGAGTCTGGATCTACACCTCGCATTACCGCCATCAAAATTGCATGGTCGTTAGGATTGCTAAATTTTGTGGCGGCAACATGAAACTCTGTAAGTATGCTTTCAAAGGCTCCCCCGGAGCTTGGATTACGCTTGATAATGACATAACGTCCTTTGGACGGGTAGTATATATCCTGAATTGTTCAACAAATTTCTTCGCTAACTCGTCCAAGTTGGATATAGATCGTGGAGGAAGCCGAGTAAACCACATAGTGGCAATTCCGGACAGAGTGATTAGGAAACACCTACACTTAGTTGCGTCATTTGCCCTTGCCGAATCCATTATCCATTCGTACCTCATCACGTGTTGCCTAGGGTCAGTCTTCCCTTCATTGGCTGGAATAGTCGGCATATTGAATTTCTTGGGGTACTCAGCCTGTAGGATAACATCTGTGAAGGGAGTATGACTCCTGGACACTCCTTAATCTTCGTTGGTCCGGCCTTGGTTCTCTCTCATCAGCTGCCTAACCATGGCTGATAAGTCCGGAGTTTGTATGGAGGGTGGGAGGTTGGGTTCCGTTCCACGGGACCGTGTGGGTTGATGTCCCGCTTGATTTGGGTCTTCGTGATCGGGGCGTCCGGTCTCATCACGTGCCTGATCCCTGATGGACCGATCGGTAGCACCTGCTTGTGCAGCTTCATCCCTACGACGTCTACGCCTAGGAGGTTCATCAGCTTAGGTTGAGCTATCAGATTCAAAATAAGGAGCAGGACTACTTCCAGCATTCTGATGCTGTTGCCGGGCAAGCTGAGTCAAGAGATTAGTGTTGGCTTGAATCTGCTCAGCAAGTTGCCTTCTACTTTCCCCGAGTTCTCTTATCAAGTCATTGAACTCTGTTTGGGAAACGACCTCCGCTTGGTTCTGGATGGAGGTTCCTACGCCTTGAATTACTGGTTGGTTGCTAGGTCCTATCTATTGTACACTAGCAGTTCCGTGGACATCTATGTTGTGAGAGGCCAATCTAGTTCGCGGTCTCCCCATGGTAGAGTTGTTGGTTGTAACTCTGAGTAGAATCTACAGATGTCTTGTGAATGATTTGGATCTCCTTCAGGGGAATTTTCAATCCAGTAGCTGCAAAGTAGATCCTATCGTCCTGAGAATTCGATTCTCGGTGAAAGCGCCAAAATGTTAGCAGCAGAATTGGTCACTAACACCCTTAAGAGAGTTTGTGTAGAGAGATTAATGAAGAAAGTAAGTTAAATAGAGGATAATATGCCGATTTAAATGCAGAAAATACGAACACCAGATTTATAGTGGTTCGACGTAATTGTCTACGTCCACTTTGAGGTTAATCTTTATTTCTTTTCTCGATAATCGATTACAGATACAATCCGTATACTAATTATATTGAATACAAGTACTAAGCAAAAAATATAAGTCTTGAATGAATCTTTAATGCAGGAGAGTCTCTCCGGTGTTCTTGAAAAAAGGTGCATTTCACTGTGCCCCTGCCTCTCTATTTATAGACGAAGGTAGGTTGGACTTCCCTGGTGGGCCTAGTAGCTTGGTATCTCGGCCAAAAAAGAGTGATCTCTGTGTGCCGACCTAGAGAGGTCGAACAGCAAAATGCCGAGCAAGGTATAAATGTCGAACGATGTGATGCCGAACAACCTGAACGCCGAACGAGGCATTTGTGCTGAACGAAGTGATGCCGAACAACCTAAATGTCGAACGAGGCATTTGTGCCGAACGAAGTGATACCGAACAACCTGAATGCTGAACGAGACATTTGTGCTAAACGATGTGATGCCAAACAACCTGAAGGACGAATGAGGCATTTGTGCCGAACGAAATGATGCCGAACAGTATGGATGTCGAACGAGGAATTTGTGCCGAACGAAGTGATACCGAACAACCTGAATGCCGAACGATGTGATGCCAAACAACCTGAATGCCAAACAAGGCATTTGTGCCGAACGAAGTGATGCCGAACAGTATGGAGTGCCGAATGACTCTACTATGCCGAACATCCATAGATGCCGATCGATATTCAATACCGAACGTCTCTCAATACCGAACGCTCTCGCATGAAGAGCACTCTCGCATGCCGAACATTCCTGAATGCCGAGCATTCTGTAATGCCGAACATTCCTGAATGCCAAGCGTTCTCTAATGCCGAACGTTCCTGAATGCCGAGTACTTAGTTGCCTGGTCAAATCTCTAGGTAACACAAAGATAGAGGAATCCCTCCAACTTTTTGATCAGAAGAAAACATGCAAATAAAGTCTCCAAGAATTAACCAAGGTAAATTTGGTTGAGCTATAGATGAGATATTGGAAAGAAATGAGAGTCTTCTATCTAAACTATTTTGAGCATAAACAAACAAAATCAGAAAGGAAGTATTTGAAAGCAAGGATATAGCATTAAAACGATTAATTTGATCACTTTCCATTATTTTAGTCAGGTTGAAAATAACAGAATTCCAGAGCACTAATAATCTTCCATAAGGAGCACTTAGCAGATTATCATCATATAACCAATTTGGTGCAATAAACTTGCATGCCCTTTCAATCATTGACTTATCTAACTTTGTTTCACTTAAAGCAATAAGTTGAATTTGTTCATCCTTTATCAATTTTCTCACTTCAGTTTGCTTAGAGGATAAATGCCCTCCTCTAATATTCCAGTATGCAATATTGTTATTCATCATCATAACATATTAGGAGTTAATAATTGGGTAGGATGCTTTCTTGTATGTCCAATTCCACTTGCCTGAATTGAAAATCCTTTGATTTATAATGGGGACTCTTTATAATTAATTAGTTGTATTTCATCAATATTATAGCTAGCACCATTATTAAAATCATCAACAGAATCAATGAAAGAAACTTTCTTTTTTCCTCTTTTTCCTTTTTTATTAATAGATGAGGTCTGTTCTACATTTGCTTCCTTTAGAATATAAGGTGGTGGTGGTAATATTAGATGTGCAGGTGGAACTATATTGATATATGGAAAAGTTTGCACAGGGTTATCATCAATTTGCTTTTCTTCAGAAGAGTCTGGATTTAGTCTTCTTTGAGATATACAGCTTAAATCTTCATCATTTCCACTATTCAATTATATGATTGTAAAATTTTCCTGTTCCAACTGATTATTCATATCTCCCATATTTTCTAAAGCTTTACTAATTTGGGATTTTTCTTGCACCTTACAAGATCCATATTTCTCCTTTTCATTTGATTTCTCTCCTACAATTTCATTTTGTAAATGTATCTCAAATGCATCTACGTTTTCTTGAGTATCCGAGCTATTATTAGTCATATTAACTTCATCAGAGCCTTGAATTTTATTTTAAATTATGTCCTCCTGAATATTTCCAGCCTTGAATGAATCTTCACATAAATCAGATTGTGCCATAAAAGCATTTGTGGTAGTAATATTTCCTACATAGCCCTTACCATCCTTACTTCTTTGTTCAAAACTCAAACCTTCTATAACATTATCTACACAAGAATCTGATGGTTTATTTATTTTATTTTGTTGAACCAAATTCTTCCTCCCATTCTCTAGTGGAGTACAATCATTATTAACAGTTGCTTGCTCTGTTTCCTTCTTTATCCAGATTTTCTTAGTTAAAATATTTTCTTAAAATATTTACTCAAAGATGCTTTTAGTAAAACTTTTTGAATAAAATTGCTTGTTAAAATAAATGTTGGTGTATATTACTCCACCTTTGTACGATATGTATAACTGTACCACTTTGGGTTTTGCTTAGCAAAAGAAATGACTTGTTTGTAAGTCTAAAAAGTTGTGATTCATGAACTGATGGACTTCATTTTTGTAAAAATCCCATTTTAGAGGACTTTGAATACTTATCATTTTCTAGAATCTGGCATATGATTGATAATGATTCAGAAGCCCATAGAAAATCGATTATATTATATAAATTCAAGCTTTGAGATAGAGAATCATTTTATCGATATCTAAATTATCCTCTTTTACAGAAACCCATAAATCTGCTTAATAAAAGACTATAAGATCCATCTAATATAGAAAAAAAAGAAAACCATCTGGTAGTAAGAAGACCAGAAATCCACCCAATCATAAGAAATCCAAAATACCATCTGATAATAATAAGACCAGAATCTCATCTTGTAATAAGCAGACCAGAATCTCATCTGGTAATACATAGACCAAAATCTCATCTAGTAATAAGAAATCTAGAAATCCATCTGATAATGGAGATTCCTGCAATAATTGACAAGAAAATCTAGAACCTCCTGGATGTCTGCTCATAATAGATTAATCTTTGTTCCATTCTATAAGAAACTTAAATTCTATATTAGTACATGATGAATTTCAAGTATAAACACAACGAATTGGAAATTTCGGTAAGTATAGTTGATCCAAGATGGATAATAGCCACAAAACTTCACCGTCGAACTTGTTGAATTGCAAACTTCCTTCTATTTTGATATGTAGGAGTGCTCATTCCTATAGACTGCAAACCTATATACAACATACTTGCAAAATGTTTGATTTTACAACTTAAAAGCAACAATAGTATATTGCGACTAGGCTTGTCACTGTGTTGCAGCGGATCATATCCAACAATCAAGTGGCTTTCCTGCCTAACAGAAGCATTCTTGATAATATAATGCTAGCGCATGAGCTCCTCAATGGTTATAATCGTGTTAACACTTCGCCACGTGCCATGTTGAAGCTCGATTTGATGAAAGCGTACGATTCTATCCAGTGGAAGTCTATAGTCAGGATTATGTCGCAAGTGGGATTTCCAAAAGTTTTCGTAGCTTGGGTGTATGACTGCATCTCCACGCCCACTCTCTCTGATAATTAATGGAGCTGGCACCAACAACTTTGCATCAAAGCAGGGTATAAGACAGGGGGACCCCCTCTCCTCCTATCTGTTCATCTTAGTCATGGAAGTTATTACCTGTATGCTTAGGCTTGCCTTCCAAAACAAGCAGATTCTGTACCATCCAAAATGCAAGGAGCTTCAAATAACGTCTCTTCTCTTTGCAGATGACATCATGATATTCACCAAGCTTGATAACCAATCTATTGACTGCATTAAAAGTGTGCTGCACTTATTTTACAGAATAACTGGTCTCCAACTAAACATCAATAAATCAAGCATTTTACTCTGTGGGATTAATAACCTACAACGTGACAGCCTCATCACTCGTGCTGGAATACATTCTATGGCTGCTGATATGTTTTATCTTGGGCTTCCTCTTTGCTCCTCTCGTGTTACTCGTGCTGACTGTCTTCCGTTGTACGAGAAAATCACGCGTGTCATGGATTGTTGGGCTAACAATTTCTTGTCACAAGCTGGTAGGTTGATTCTTGTTCAATCTGTGAGCTCCTCTATCACGGTTTACTGGGCTAGAGTTTATATCCTACCTACTAGGATTTTGAAAATGGTTAGGCGTGCTATGTTAAGATTTTTTTGGTTCGGTACGATACACACGAGGAAACTGCTGCCATGTTCATTCTCGGCATTTGAGAAGCCGAAGTGTAAAGGCGGATTGGGGTTGCATAGTATTAAAGACTGGAACAAGGCTTCTTATAGTCATCACATCAACGTGCTATTAAATAATCAGGACACGTTATGGGTTAAATGGACTAATAGATACAATATTGGCTCCAAAAAATTCTGGCTGATGGATGTTCCGCTCTCCTGTAGTTGGATTTGGAGGGGTATCCTTAATCTCAGAAGCACTTTCCTGCCTTATGTTAAAATTAACTTAGCTGAGGGGAGTGTTTGTAACTTTTGGACAGTACCATGGATTGGCAAAGGAATTGTGCTTGATCTACTCTTCAATTAACAACAGAAGTATCAATCTGGTATTAGTTGTAGTGCGCTTGCTGTTGACTATATTGTTGATGGTAAACTTGTTGTTCCTTACACGAGCAACCAAGTTGTCAGGGCTTTTTGGGGGGAGTATGCTGGATGTCGCTTTTTTCACCCTGAACAAGACAATGTTATGTGGAATGAACGTGCTCATGCTGTTAGCAGTGTGTACACTGCCTTGACTGGTTTGGATGCTTTGCCTGATTGCAAGTGGTACAAGGTAACCTGGACTACCGTGTCTACTGGAACAGATAATCTATACTTCTGGAAGGTAATAAACAATGCTCTGATGACTAGAGATAAACTTGTTAGCTATGGTATGACTGTGCAACCAAACTGCGAGCTGTGTGATCAACATTGTGAGAGTGTTGACCATATATTCTTTAAATGTCCATATTTTCTTCATGTTTGGTCCAAACTATTAAGTTGTATGCAAGGGATGAGGCTATCTCACAGTACCAATGATCAATGGCTACTTATTGAGCAAGTGCTTGGATGGAAGGATGAACAGAAAGTATTCTTTTTCTACGTCCTGAAGAAGTTTATCAAGGTTGTTTGGAATGAAAGAAATTTAAGGATATTTGAAGGGAAGATCTGCAGTAAAGATGAGATTTGGTTGGTGCTGAAGAGAGAAATATATAGGGGGATGCAAGACAGCAATTACAGTTTTTTAGCTTGGCAGTATGAGCCGTGGGTTCCTTAGTTTTTGTTTTCTGCCTTTACGTCTTTCGTTTTTTCCTTGTTTGCTATCGTTCTGTCGTGTGATTTGTACTTTTCTTTATTTTCCCTTTTTGTTGTTTGTTCTTCCCTGTTTTCGCTGTCATTAATAAACCTGGTAGGGGACCAGTTTTAACCCCGCTTAGCCTTCAAAAAAAAAAGCAACAATAGTAATATAGTATGGTCATGTTCGCAAGGTCTTTTATTTTGAACTTTAGGAAGCTCTAGTAAACGATATAGGGAAATAAACTCATAACTAGAATACATGTTCATTTTTCTATCTCAATGATCATATATAATTTTGTATTTGTCTCTGTCTCATCTAATAGTAAGGGGAATGGGGCTATGTACATGAAAATCAATAATTTTGTTTCTACATGAACGCATCCATACCACGTGGCATCAAGCACGTATCCAGTAATGTATTAGTACATGATATAAGAATTATATTTCTCATAACTCAATGTGGAATAATAGTATGATTATTAAAATGTTATTTATTCATAGTTGGCTTTTGGTACAATATTCACCAATATTACATGTGCCTCTAAATCTTTAAATCCGAGTGTAGTTTAAAAATTAATATTCAACTCTTCACAAAAAATTGTACGAAGGTGATATAAATAGAAATAAATTTATAATTAGAGTAAATACTTGTGCGCTTAAATATCCCACATCGTTGAAAGAAACCTTCCAGCTAAGATAGTTACTATTTTTAAATTGTTAACATTTGACAACTCATTGTGATCTAGTACCCTATTTTAATAATCATATTTAACTTTGCTTGTTTAAATAAATAGTAGGGACTAGGGAGCATGTGACCGACTACTATAAAGTATAGTTGGCGTATACCTTAAGTAAAGAGCTTTTGTATGTAACATATATACTCAATGATGCATAAATTTTTGAAATCTGATAATATAATATGAAACCACACACACAGAGATATATGTGTGTATGTGTGAAGCCTTGTTTATGCGTAACTTATACTTTCAAAAGCATGATACATTCAAAACTTAATATATTCAAAATCTCATATTTTTTGAAAGCCGGGCACATTTGAATCTACACATATATATGGAACTATATACATATTCGAAATCATGTGTGTGTTTGTGTGCGAAATTATATATGCTCAAAGATTCAAAATTCATATGTTCGAAATTGTATATATTTGAAACCAATATATAAAACTTTGTATATATATTTAAAACTATGTGTACTTAAAACTTTATGAACCTTTATATATTCAAAATCCTGCATATGTTTAAAGATGATATATATTTGAAAATAATATATATGTAATCGTATATGATCAAGACCATATATACTTGAAAATCGTATGCATGTGAAACTACATATATTCCAAAACTTGACAGTTTGTGAAACCTGACACACTCAAAAACTATACATATTCAAAATCTTGTATATGATATTTGATATTTTTTTGAAATCGTCTATTTTTTAGAAACATGTATATTCGAAATCAATATATATACATATTCAAAATCATGTATGTATAAAACCATATATTTCTAAAACTTAATGATGTATATTTTCAAAACCTGACGGTATAATATAAGATAATATATATACGAAGCCTTGCATACTTTCAAAGCTTATATTTCCAAGAGGCTGATATATTCAAAATTGATATTTCCTAAACCCATATATGTAGGACATCCAAACCATCGATTTTTCCGACATCTCTTGAAACCTACGACATCATCTATGCAGGCCCAAAATCCCTAATGTTTATGACGTCCAGATATGGCCGATATCACTTGACGTTTATGAGCGCATGTGTGTGAATGAAGAGGAAAAAGTAACAGAGAAGAGAGAAGGCCAAAAAGAAAGGGGAAAAGAGATGAGGAATATCTTGTTCACAAGTAAAAGATGGTGGAAGTAAATGAAGAAATTCACGCGATCTTATGAGTCAGAAAGGAGACCAGAGGATTTGTATATTAATAAGTGAGATGATTAATTAAGGGACTGAATAGGTATTGAAATGAGTTGTCAAATAGGGAGGGGGATTATGAAGTGTAATGGAGGAGAGTGAAAGCAGAAAGCAAAAGAGATTCCAGTAATACCCCTAGTTTTGAATTGATTGCGAAAACCTTTGAAATTTTGTATTTATGGATGAATATGCAAGTCCAAACATGCAATAGATCTAAAGTTATTATCAATAGATAAAATAGGCAATAGGCACAAGTTATATTCTTGCTCAATTGTAAGGCATGTTACAATTATAAGGCATGTCCAAAAGCGATTTATATTAAGAGAGGGAAATAAGCCAGGGTCCCATTTTCATGAGAGGGCACATCTTTATTTATAATGATTGTAAGGAGGTAAGACTTGCTTCCATTGATTGATGTGAGTTGGAATGGATTAATGACTTTTCATAATGGACGGACTTGATGGCGCCACTTGTCATGATTTCTTTATGGTTGAACATATCACATGGACCACTATCTTGATGGTGGCCTCAACAAGGGGCATGTAGTGAAATATGAATGTCATTGAAGCTTAATTAAGGAAAAAAACACTAAACCCTTCCAATTTTGCTCACCTTGTATTAATGATTTTTGCTCCTTTCTTCTTGCATGGCTTTCGACATCCTTATGCAAATTAACAACTTCCGACATCCTTTTGAATGTTGGTGATTCACGGCAACTCTGAAAATAAATATCTTTACTGATATAGTGATAAGCGACATCCATCATTGATGACATGCAGCATCAATGAGATGCGGCATTGATGCAACCGTTTGATTTCCTTATCGTCCTGATCATATGCGACATCCTATAATTCAACATTCGTAACTCCGACATTCCTTTTTGTAATGAAGTTCGATATTATTTCTTTGAGGCTGTTTATAAGTTCAGATTGCTTGTTAAGGTTTTATATCGACCGTTTACAATTGTTTTACATTCGTAGGTGCGATAACCTATATCGCCATTGGCTTCGACATTCCCTCCGCCTTTGGTCATGACATCCCTTTAATTTCGACATCCTTTTAGTGTTTGTTACTTCTTCTAGCAAAAATATGTGGATAACAATACTACCACTACATAATATTTATAGCAATACAATAAATTAGGCCTCTACCCGAGATCACCATTCCTCGTTATTGTCGCTTTCAACCGATTCATGATTGTCAACAGCTAAAGAGCCCAGAAGTGTTACCTTCCAATAATCATCAAATGTTAGTTCATATGATATATATATATATTTAAAAAATTATATACATACCTGAAACCAATCGACGGTGAATAAATGATTTATTATTATTATGTATAAACATTTCAAATTATTTATTCGATTTAAAATTTGCTAAACAAACAAAATATATTTATAATACACATATAAATAATATAATTTTTTAGGAAATTTTTATATACGTTATAAAATATGCATTTGGCTTTAGATATGATTTATAAATGTTTTATTTATTAAATCCACACAGATTTTAATTTTTGAAGTATATTTTACTTGAAAATTACTTGAACCAAACATAAAATAATTTTTTAGGCAGTGAGCAGCAACAAATGTGTATTTGGTAAAAACATTATATATATATTACATAGCTATATGTTTATATATATAATATAGATCTATGTATATATTATAAATTAAAAAAAGTTAATTTTATTTTCATAATATATGATAAAGGTTTTAAATTATTTTACAAATTAATATTTAAAATAATTTTGAAATTTAATATATATATATATGTTTGTATTTATATATTTCTCATAAATCTATCCCTCCCAAAATGGCTCACACCCTTTACAAAGCGATAATGAGAAAACTTCCAACAAAAGACAGATTAAAAAAATGGAAGATTTTGGATGACTCAAAATGTAATTTCTGTTGCATAGAAGAGGAGACACATGACCACATCTTCTTTGACTGTGAATATTCAAAAAGAATCTGGAACACCCAAAAATGCAGACTCCAACTCAACAAATGCGCTACAAACCTAAAAGAGGAATTAGAATACCTGCACAGTAGGAGTCACCTCTCTGATTTGATGAAGGAGATTGGAAAAATTGGCCTCGCAGTCAGCTTGTGGTTCATTTGGAAGGAGCGGAACGGCAGGACTTTTGAAAACAAAAAGCAAGACACTTTAACTATTACAAAGCTAATCAACAGAGAAATTGCTACTGTAATTGGAAGAATTCCGACAAAGAAACTTACCATTGCATCGGAACAAGAAAAACAACTACTGGAGAAGTTGAAGAAGATGGAATTGATCGAAAGAACTCCACCAGGGAATTGGCAGCCGCCATAATCGCCCCAATTTGGAAAGTATGGAAGTTATATTGACTGATCTATGTTATGTCGGCCTGTGATATATTTGTAATGCTATTGGGCCGCAAAGCCTGTTTAGTAATTCAATTAACCAATTTTCAAAAAAAAAAAAAAATATTTCTCATAAATGAATAATACAAATAATTTATATCCAATATTATATGATAAATATATAATTAAATTTACACTTACGTGTATATATGTATGTATGTGCGTGTATGTATATTTATTTACAAAATAATTTTTATGCATGTATATATATATTTAGATTATATGATAGTATACATGAGGGGCTAATATGCCCGTTACGGTATCAATCCCAACATCTATACATGGACATATCAAACCATGTACACCATATACTATTGCACGTGGACGTACATTTGTATGTGTATATGATACAAATATATGAAATATAATATTAAATTACATAAAATTGAATTTTATGTATAAATTCATATAAGATATTGATTTTATCTGAAAGAAAATTTAGAAAAGTTGTAAATAAATGAGAATATGTATATGCCCTACAAAGATCCAAAAGGTAATTTTTTTGAAATTTACCCAATTCTTCCATTGCGGGCTAGCCTAGTTCCAATAATTGTATCAGAACGAAATAGCATATACAGCTTAAATTACCAGTATTAGGGCTAACTTATTAATGCCTACCCATATAGTAGGCTGTCTAGAAAAACGGTGTTTAAGGTTGGGTTTGGGTAATCAAGTACTCCCCCCTTCCTGACTATTAGCTTGGCCCGAAAGGATGAAGTAAGCCCAAAGGTTATCCTTAATATAAATGCCCAATTTGAATTGTTTCTTGGATTAATTCAAAATTGTTTTGGAACTAAAATTAAATTTAAAATTTAAATTTAAAATAAGAAAAGTATTATAAATGTTATAATATAGATTTTCAAATTGTTTTGAAAATTAAATTAAAATTTTAAATTTAAAAGTTCAATTTAAAGTAAAATGCATATTATACAAGTTATAATACAATTTTTCAAAATGTTTTAAAATTAATTTTGAAAATATTATTTATTATTAAGATTAATAAAATAAAAAAATTAATTAAATAAGTTAATTAATTAGATATACATAAATGCATAATATATATAATGATACATGATATGCTGTCTTGAATTAATTATGACAATATGAGTACATATGTGTGTATAAAAGAATTCTTGGTAATAATAAAATTTAACTAAATTTTTGTAATTAAATAGATTAATTAAAAATTTATTTAATATATATAATATACATGTGTTATTATAAAGGTTATGGTATATATATTGAAGATAATATGTTATAATTGAATAATATAATAATTAGTTAAAGTGTAAATTAATTAAATGAAATTTTGTTAATATACTGTTATACATAAAATATTATTATAAGTTAAATAAAGCATATAAAAGTTATATAATAATAAATTTTGTATAATATAAATGTATAAACTGAAGGTGGAACATTAAAGACATCCTAAATAGAATTAAGGAATAAATACATATGTAAAAGTACGTATACCGTGGTTTCTAATGCGTCTATCATTTGAATCACGAAGGCATTTCATAAGAAATACATTGTTCCATAAGTTGATATCACTCGATATAATATATTGAAGATTATGAATCTTTAAATAAAGTTGTCCTTTACAATTTAAACGTTAATAAATCACTAGCATTTTCTCTGGTTGTTGAACTTTCCTCAAGCTAGAGATGTAATATGTAGTATTATTAATTTATAAACTACACAAGGTAAGATACATATACATATTTGTTGAGCTTTCCTCAATGTATGTATAGTATACTTAGGTCGTTGTAAAATGGTGCGAATGGGTGAATAATCTCTCCTTACTTATTGAGCATTCCTCAAGGTAAAAACGACACTAGAAAAACCATGGCTAAGAGTTGTATATAATGCAACTGATAAGGAGTTATCTATTGATATGGGAGTATGATTTGTTAAGATTTACTAAAGGTTAGAATTCAAGGATATACGAGTCCTAACACCTACTACTGAAGTCAAAAGACATATACGTTTCGTCTTTGGCTTTAGAGAAAGATAAAAGACTTATGAGAGCCTTATTAGAAAAATGAAATGGTAACATTTAACCTTTCTAATATTGTAAGAACATATGCTATATGAAGTTATAATTATCCACATTTGTAACACAAGGAAAATTTAAGCAAAAATTTAATAAAAAATTTAATTCAAATATAATAAGGGAAAAATGGAAATTTTGAAACATCCGAATCTGGCTACAAAACTTGCACAGTTGCGTTCATAGCGATTTTCTAGACAATTTTCACATCTAATTTTTTTTAATTGGAACTAATATGGAAAATTATAAACGTTTGAAAATTCACAGTCGGAATTAGTTAAATGAAAAAATGAGATATGACTATTAATAAATTAGAAAACTAACCAATCGATTGATTGATTAGGATGGATCTATTGCAAGTGGTCGACCCTCAAGTTATATCTGATGACCTAGATTTAATTTTAAAATTTTCTTAATAGTGAAGTATATGATTAGCAATTAGGATTTAAACAAATATTTTCCAAAGGTTGATCAATGGTCCATATTACTTTGAACCCCTATAAATACATAGCTAACGAAAACTCTAATTTACAAAATATTAGTCAAAACTTTTAGACTCTGTCAAATTCAAATCTCTTCTTCAAATAGCAAACTTCCTCAAAAACAAATTAAAATATAAAAAAAGTGATTGAGAAATTTAATTCAAGTGCAAGGCTAGCAAACGGAATAGATCCTAGGCATGATTTGGAGGAGATAACTTGCATTTGAGGTGAGTGGGTTCAATGTTAATTAGGTGATTTATATAAAGTTAATTTTAGTGTACTTTATTTGATTTGGGTGGTTAAAATTTAAAAACTGGGGATCCTGTTATGTAGATTTGAGATCTAAACAATAAATATAAGTTAATGTTAACCTGTTAATTTATGAAATTGATAACCTATATATACCCCTTTTCTCAAATTCATACGAATTAACATAACCTGTAATGTTAATAGTAACCATAGGTTAAACTTCTTCACTGTAAATCTGCAAATTGAATATGAATAGGAAGTTTTGATAGTTGCAAATTTGGGTTCGCTGTAATTGCTGTAAGATGAAATTGTAAGTTACTTTAATGGAAATTTGGGAATGAACACGATTAACTAATAATTAACAAATCAAAAACAACGATAACCCCCAATTAAACAGCGACGACCGACTGGCCACTCTTACTAGAGTGGTCGACAATAATTGATCGACCGGTTGACATTTCCAAAGTGCAGTAAGAACATCGGCCTAAGGCCTAGGTTGCAAATAAAATAGTTCATAGTGTTTATATTATATATATGAATGTTAGTAGAAGTGGGGAAGCTGGTTCCCTATGTTGAAGAAGTTAGGACGTTGCAGGACTAGGTAAATGTTATTTACCCAGTAGGTTTTGACCTTCGATTGGGGGCGATCCTATCACAAATTTGCGCTCATGGTAGGTTCTACGATGGATGTGCAATACTGATGGTGATGCTTGATGAAGTGTGTAGCTCGACACCAACATGTGTTCCTTATATTTACATATGACACGACGTGAGGGCGTGTTGTTGGATTCAGGCGTGGTGCAATAAGATGCATTATGTTATGATTGAGAGGTGGACACGGACGTAGACAATGAGGCACTTCGGTGGGTCGGCTTTGCAGGCTCTCCCTCAATGCATAACTAGGGTACAATTAGTCGTAGCTACGAGAAACGTAGTCTCATTGTAGAGATTGTAGGAAAACCTATGTTTGAATAGTTACATGTAGTCGTAATGTGGAGATTGGTAGGGAAATCCTATATGGAGTAGTTCCAGTAGGTGTTAGTCAATCGTTAGTTATCTAGAGGTTTGATTAGTTGTTAACCCTAAGTATGAGCCTGCAAAAGTAATTATTGTATGTATGTATTGACCTAAACCCTTTAAGTAAAAAACATAAGTAACTCACGAACACTTGTTGGACATTCTAGGTCACATGAAGTATTACTAAAATCAACTGCATGTGATCACCATATATTAATAATGTACTCATTCATCAGACTTTTTTTTTGACTCGCTCATTTTCCTTTCTTTTTCCTTACCACAAGAGGATAAAGCGGTAGGTGATAGGCCTAAGATTAGTATGTAGATAGGCGAGCTCATCATTGGAGTTGCTTGTCATTTTATATTTCTCTCCATGTAGCTATCTATCTTATTCAATACTTATTATTTACCAGACAATGTATCGTATCTTTGTGTACTCAGGATTTGACCATGTACTGTTTTCTAAGACCGTGTTTTGAGATATTTCCTAAGATGGTTATTTTATATATTTTATTTCTTCTGCTGTAAAATCTAAAAGTGTAGAATGTCTTATGTCATATCAGTTTTGTTATGACATACCTTTCTGACCTCTAGGAACAAAACTCAATTCATCTATGATATTCGTGTGTCGTTGCCCAAGCGTCCGAAAGACAAGTTGTCATGGGGTAAAATAAAAGAATAGAACATGGCTGAATAGAAAAATCTTACAATAGAACGATTATATATAATACAAAATAATATAGTACACAAGGTCACTCCTTACATGGAGTTATCAGAGTTACACAAAAGTACTACAACTATCAGACTAGGCGATTATACGCTCTGCCTTTGCACATGTTGCTACAACATACACATTCATAATAGACATAATAGTGGAAATAAATAACTAGATATAAATAAGAGCCTCTTGCTCGTCCATCGTCCTCAAAGAGCCTAAAGAAAACCTGCTACTCTCGGACCACTCAAGTATAATTGAGTACTCAAGAAATTAGGAAAAACAAACAACTAGGTTAGATAAACAGTCTGGTATGAGTGAATCTTTAAACTTAAACATCACGAAGTGCTCACAACACTTCCCGATGCAATTATGAAAGAATTAAGCTTAAAAGTTTGGAATCAAAGGAAAGAAAAGGAAATTTTTCCAACAAAAGACTAGAAGGGTGTGACTCCCATACTGAAAGTATACCTCTAGTGAATATACATGAGAGGATCATTCTCTCCTATGACACCTCTTCGGAACTCCAAGCCAGACCCCACTAACCTTACCGAGTATTCGAGTATTTCACATCTTAGTGCATGTATAAACAAAACCAACCTAGAGTAGATGTGAATATATCCTAGCGGGAGCAATACCACATAACTTAGCCCCCACTCGCTTTCTAGTTTTAGCCATTTCCGACAAAGTATAACAAAGCTCAAATGAGCAATAAATCATCTTAGATTGATGATACACAATGAATAAAGCTGACCCAATAGTTGTAAATATTGAGGATAATTAAAAATGGCCTTATATGGAAATTAAATCTCATATTTTTATCATTACTCGTCGATTCCAAACATGACATCGTTTGGTTGAAAATGAAGCCAGGCAAGTTGAGGTAGTGTTATCGTTAGGCATTGCCTTAATGACATTTTTAATCTTCGAGATAGAAATGAGTCCATGCCTCAACGTTTAATGTTAAAACTATGACTAATCCTTTCCATATAAGTGATATTGTTTATAGAACTACTTTTCCATAACCATATCAAACTTTTACTTTTAAAACCAAACTTGTGCTGGGATTTCACATTTTAAATAATTACTTTAAACAACTTTATCAAAATGAATTGATTTACTTTAAACACAAATTAATTACCTTTTTAAAACTAATAACTTCCTTCAATACCATTACTTAAAATGATAAATCAACTTTAATCAAGGATTAATTACTTTCTATACATCTTTATTTAAAATAATCAATTAGCTTTAATCCCGATTAATTGCTTCAAAAGAACACTATTTAAAAAGATTAATTAACTTTCAAACATCCTTGTATAAATAATTAATTATCTTTAAAACATCATTATTAAATGATTAATTAATTTCAAAACAACATTATTAAAATAATTAGTTGATTTTAAATCCTTATTATTAAAATAATCAATTAATTTTAAAACGTTATTATGAAATAATTAATTTATTACAAACCATCATTATACAAAAAATTAATTACCTTTGTAAAACCCATGCACAAATTTCAACAAAATATTTCAAAGGGGAAAACATTTCCAATTCAAACATCGCAGGATATAAGGATGAGAATAAATACAAAGGCAATTAAAAACTATATATAATTTGAGAACATCTCTTGTTCAATATATGAATATATTAGAATAAAATTCAATGTCCAAATCAATATAATAGTAGAACAAGGATTTGTTCTACCAGTTGGATGTTCAAATAATCTAGTTAGTTCAATTATAGTGGAATGGAATGGAGATATATTCTACTAAGGATTTGTTATTTATATTTTATCTAATCAAATGATTATAGAATGACGTTTTATTCTGCTAAATAGATTTCCAAAATAATCCATTCAATTAATTTATAGTAGAACGGGGGTTTACTCTGCTAAACGGATGTCATCTATAAAGCATTAATATTTATCAGGCTAATTTAATGGCATAGACAAAAGATCCTTTGTTTACAAATTATTTTACTTTAAGAAAGCAATTTTAAAATGGAGTTGATAGAGTTTAAAACAAACCTTCAATTAATAATGATTTAATCTTAACTTAATGGCATATTAAATCATAATTAACTTTTAATTAAACCATAATTCATTATCAATTAATCCATAATTAAATTTTAATTAACAACTTAATAATTAAACCCAAATTAATTAATAATTAACTGAATACTTAAAACTTAATTAAATTAAATTAAATACTTAATTAACTCTTACTTAGTTAATAATTAATTAAAACTTTCATAATTAATTAAATAATTAACTAAATTACTTAATAGATACTTAATTACTAATTACTCAACTAATTATCGATTAACTACTAATTATCCTTAATTAACAAATTAATTAATTATCAACTCATACTTAATTAAGTAATTAATAATTATCTTTTTATACTTAATTAATGGTTTGAAAAAGGTTTTCAAAAACATTTGAAAAGAAAACATTTTAAATTTAGAAAACGTTAAGTTTTTCCGAACTGCATCCGAAGCAACTATCGCTATGGATGCCATAACATAGAGTGAGTTTTCTAAGTTAACTTTTCAAACCCTTTACCTTTAACTTTTACTCACTTTAAAAATACAAGTAAAAGTTTGTTGAAAAACGAAACAAAATTAAAAACTTTGGAAATATTTTAGTAAAATAAAAACTAATGAAACAATATTTGTTTTCCAAAGGATCTAAAGTCATTTTACAAGTCAAAAGAGCTAACTTTTTAGCATATATAACATCATAACATATATTTACAAGTCATCACAATAAACAGAAGCAAAATCATAACTTTTTAACTAATCACTACATTAGACCTCTTTTCAAACCTAAAGTCAACAATACACATAAGCATATATCTACCAAACAAAACCATTACTAAAACCCATCAAACAACCACAGTTTACACCGTATTAAACATCGTAAATAAAAGCTAAAACTTTCCCTGAAATATGTGAGTTTTCACTCACCAAAAGCTTACCAACTGTGACGACCCGGAATTTTTGAGCATTTAAATTTGGAATATTTAATTGATTTTAAATATTTAAAAATTAATTATTAACTTGAATTTCAAATATCACTATTTATTTGATAATTAAATTATAGAATTAAATAATTTGAAATTTGATAAAATATGAAATCTGCGATTTTAAACCTGTTAAAATATAATTGAAGGCTTATGAAATTTATATTGATAACATTGAAGATAATAGAAGTGTTAAAATTAAATCTAACACTGAATTGTTCAGTTTTGGAATTTTATTGTTTTGAATTGAATTTAAAATAGCCTTCCAAGGCACAGTCTCAGAATTCAACGAAATCAGTTCCATTGGGTCCGTAATATTGAATTATTATCGGATTTCAAATTTCGTAGCTTTCGGAGTTATCGTGTAATCGAACGAAATGCAAACGCCTAGAAAATAATTAATTGAATTAAATTTAATTGTCGATCTAAAATCTATCTTCTACATACGATCGAATTAGGACTCGAAACCTTTTCTATTGCGTTCGGAATAGGTGTACAACATTATAGACGCCGAGCGGCACGGTCGATAGGAGGTCAGGATTTTGAATTGCGTAATTCGAGAAGATTTAAATTTAAAGTTTAAAATAAATTAATCAAGCTTCCTCAATACGCAGCCGTTCCATCAAAACACTATTATTCGTCTTCTTCCACATGCTTTTTTTTTTATAAACGCGATGCTGCCTGTTTCTTCCTTGGATCGAAAAAAAATTAAATTAATGTCCACTTCATAATCGCGATACCCCTTATCATATTTTAATCGATCAGCCCTTTTCGTTACCCCATTTCTTCCTTTAGCCGAATTCAATGACATATATAAAAAAAATTGATGAAAACCCTAAGGAGAAATCGAATAGGGGAAACACGCGATTCGACTCGCATTCGTGATTTGGCTGTCCCGTGTTTTTGTAGATGGATCTCGTGATGAGGGGCGTGATTTTGTGGAGTTCGTGCGGCGATTGGAGGCGACGCTGGTGATGGGGTCGCTCGTTCGTGGCGGTTGCGTGATGGTTTCTCGAGCAGTAGCAGGTCGCGCGAAGGGGGGGCGTTGGCGATGGAGGCGGATGGTCGCTCGAGGTCGCGTCGTTGCTTAGTGGTGACGTGCGCAACAGGAAGCTCGAGCTCGAGTCCTTGAGGCACTGTACTGATGGCCGATGTCGACACCCTAGGGGAGGTCGTGATCGATGGTGGTTGCGGTGAGGTATCATTTTATTTATTTATTTAATTGAATAGATAAATGCTTACATACACAGAAAAAAGGGATTTTACAGTAGTAACTTGAACTGTTAAAGCAGTTTACTCGATCTATTAAAGCGGTTTATTTAAAAATATTAAGTTAACTTTGATTTAATTTTTAATTAAATAATATATATAGAAATGTTTAAAGATTATGAAAAATTAGATTTTTAAACATATACAGACTATTTAAATACGCAGTTTGAAATTATATAAAATATAGTTTATTGGTTTATGTTAAAAATAATTAATCAAGGTGATTTATATATTTAATAAACCCATTTGATTATTTTGTTACTAAAGGATTTAAAAAAAAAAGAAATTATTAGTTTAAAATTTTAAGTATTTGTTTAAATTATATCACTTGTTAAAAGGTTAAATTTTTAGATTAAAGAATAAATTTATCAAACTGAAATAAATCATTCGATTTGTTTAAATATTAATAAAATCATATAATTGTTTATATAAGGTCAAAAGTCAAGAAATCGGGTCAAGATTGGAAGGATTGCAATTTAAAAGCAAAGGTGAGATTTTCTCACTCATTTGGAAACATATGTTATTGTGCTAACATATGTGGATGCAGAGGAAACGGGTTGGAGGGATCCTATAGGATTCCTCAAAAGTATTTATTTCTCACTATATATGTTATGATATGACTGGATGGAAGAATTGATATAGATTTGTATGTGAATTTAATTATTAAGAGTAAAATAACATCGAAATTGAGGTTTGAAATTTATAATTAAATTAATTAATTTAACAAAGATAAATAAAACTCAATAGAAAAATAATTATTGAAATAATGAATCTACTTCAAATAGAGAATGAAGAAAAAGGAATACAGGTATCTTATAAAATGAAATTAGTCAAAGTTGAGTTTTGGAAAGATTTCAATATATTAATACATGAAGATTTATTGTAATCGATAAGTGAAATTTTATTAAGAATAAAAAAAGAATAAAAAAAAGAAATGTTGTTAAGAAGTACAAATAAGGAATTTTTATTAAGAAATAAAAAGAAATTTTGTTATGGAATAAAAAGAATTTTTATTAAACAAAATGGAAATTATTTAAGGAATAGTATGAGAATTTATATAAGAATAAAAATTTTAAGATGGATTTCCTAAATATATTTTTTTTATAATAAATGGAACTCAAAGAGATTTTATAAATTTATAAAATGAGTTTGTAAATGGGAAGGGAGTTATCAGTGGATATGAATAGAAATAAGTCATGAACTTATATTGAGTTTGGAATCTGTTTTGGAAGGAAATGGTAAAATTTTCCGAAGGTGATTGTGGATAATAGGCATTTATAAATGGATATTGGATTATCTAAAATTATAAATTTATTTTAAAAAGGGATATTTTTAAATTACTATACTATATAGGTTTTATAAATCATTTTTGAATTTTAAATATTTCGAATTAGTTATTTTTAAAGGCATAGCAACTATTTGTAGTAAACTCTAATTTTTCTAAAACCAGCTTTGAAATTTATAAATAACTAGATATAAATTTTAATATTTATATTTAATATTACTTCTTATTTTATAAAACTAGATGTTTTTAAATGTTTTTAAAATCCAATTAAAATCTCCTTGTGATGGTAAGCAAGTTTATTTAAATGAGATAAGATTAGGAGAAATCTTATAAAATGGAGAATTTGAGTTCGAGAATTTATAAGAAAAGTGAAATTGATTTTGAGAAAGGAATGGAAAAATAAAGAATATTTACAAAAAGTAAATCATAATATGAGTTAGTATAGGAAATCATTTAAATGATTTCATGGAAATAAAAGGGCTTTGAAAATTGTTTCAAATGGGTTTAAATGGAAATAATATCTGAATGATATTTGAGATAAATAATTTGAGAAAATTATTTGATGGTTTCTTGTGAATGATAATTGATAGTTAAATCACCGACTATCAATATTGGACAATGCGTTGATCGTTTCGAAGAGTCCGAGATCAGATTTAATTATCCGAAAACCACTTCGATCCGTTTTGAACGATTACGAATGAAGACCATGAAGAGTTGAAGACAGTGATTCGGTTTGTCCGGACCTAGGGCAACTTGTATGGACGAATGCTTTCAGAACATCATCAGGGGGACGATGAGCATTCTAAGTGGGACTCGTTCTTGAAAGGTAACGCTTAGCCTCAAACCTCATCAACCGGGAATGGCTAAAACAGGAGAGAGGCAGCAAGGCTTCGTGGGTAGCCCCCACTTGAGAGTAAGGTTTCCCCTGTCTAGATGTTCCTTTTTATTTTGGCTTATTGGGTGGTTGGTCGCGCCAACCATGGGGTGATCTTACTTGGGACTGTCAAGTAAGGGATGGTTCCGGTCTTGTGTTGCAGGGGAGTTAGGGTGGCTCCTCGGTACTCTGATCTAGACCAGGTACTGTGACGGCGGTACCCCGGTAGCCCTGCCATTGTATGGGATCCAATCTCCAATAAGCGCCTGTACGGTTTTGATTGTGCCCAACTATTGCTGAAACGTGAGATGCAAGAATTTCAGCTAGATTCTATTTTACTTCCTATAGACACTATTATAATATCAGACGAATTTAATAAAAATGTTTTGGCTATCGTAAGATAAAAATCCGACATGTTTATTTGTGGCGTTGTCATATGAGATGCTTTTGTTTTTCAAAGGATTTTTGAAAATATAATAATCCAATTGAGTGTGATTTCTCACGCTGATTTTCCAAACTGACTCGGGTGTTGCTTTATATGATGCTCGGGTCAGACCGAGTCAAACAGGATCGGGTTTAAAGCTAAGGAGTTCAGGAGACGAACTGATGTCAAAGCGTACTTCCGTATTTGACTATTATTTCCGCTGTGTGTGGACAAATATTAAGTTGTCTCTGCATGGATGTTTGATGTACTCTGATGATGGTATGTATGTATATGTATATGTATACAGTACAGATTTCTTTGTATTTAAAAGCTGTTATTATATTATATTTGTTCCGCTGTGATTGTGAGACTCTGATGTTGTTTTCTTTTTTTCTTCTTCTACCTCTTTCTTCTTTTACCCGAAGGCTCGTACATTTGTTCCACTTTGGACAGAACTGTTGTGGGATTTTGTTAGTTCAAAGAGGTATGGATTTGCGGGCCTTTACACTTGGTATCAGAGTTTAGGTTGGTGATAACCTTGGCTCTGGTGGGAATTACTCATAAAATAGAGTCTATGGTACTCTAGAATGAGTTTGAGCGTATTAATAGTTATGAGCGCGTATTTGTTAGTGTATATAAATTGTTTTAATATTGTGTTGATTGGTTTATTCAGTGGTATATGAACCTTCGTCGACACAGTCTGTACAACTGTATCGAAGGGGTTTCTAAACACTTGAATAGAACAATTTGACACGGTATTGTTTTTAAATGTAGATGAATGAAATAATTTTACCCAAAAATATATTTTGATATAAATAAAAGTTTTTGTAAATTATTTTAGCTAATATATGGTTGCTTGGATGTTAGAAATGATAATATTAAGTTATTATCATCGTTGTGTAAAAATTTAACTAGAAATTGAAAATATAACTAAAGATTAGGGAAAATAAATTCATTTATTAAAAGAAATTTTTAAATATAAATTAACAACGTGATTTATAAATTGAAATATAATCAAATGGAAATTTGTATAATCGTAAACTATACAAATGAATTATAGTTAAAATTGATTTAAGCAGGATTTGGAAATTTAAAATCCTGGAGATTTTGGGAATGTGTTTTGAATGGATTTTGAAAGTGATATAGCATTGAAATCACTTAGATTATTGGAAAATAATTCTGATGATGACGGCCGCATCATTAGTATTCATTTTCGAATTTCTAAGTGACGGATTGCTGTCAAAAAAAAAAACAATTTAAAAAAAATTTAACTGGATTGAAATTAATTAAATAGGCTGAAAATGATATCCAGTTGTATTCGAATTATGTTGAAATCGAATCGAGTTAAATAAATCAGAGTTAAAATAAAAAAAATTGAATTGGAATAAAAATTAAATTGAGTTATCAAATGGAATTAGATTCTTACCTAAATAAATAGAAATAAATTGGATAAGAATTAGATTGAAATAAATAAACCAGAATAACTTATAAAAGAATTAAAATGCATGGAATAAAAATATGCTTGAATTATAAATAAGCATAACTCTTGAGTTAAAAATATATTCAAGCCTATAATCAATGGAATTGTCAAAATAATAAGTGGTGATTTATAAAATTAAAAAGTGGGGTAGAAAAACTCAAGATAAATATTGTTTGATAAATTGGAAAATAAAATAAAAATCCAAACTTTAATTATATAATAAATTGGACTAAAAAAATTAGATGAAGTGATATTTGAAATTAAAAATCAAGTATTGGGTTATAAATAGGGAAGAACTAATTAGATAATAAATTAGTTAATGAAATATGTAATGAGAACCCAATGCAGTTAAATAAAAGCTGAATCGTGAGATAATGATGAATTTTGGAAATAAAACTCAAGTAATAAATTAAATTCGACTTAAGTTATTGGTGAAGTAAATGTAATTGAATTGTGAGTTCATGAAATTGGGTGGTAAATTGAAAATGGATAGTGGATTCAGAACTTGAGTTGTTAATTAGGATTCGACTTGAAGTGTTAACAAATTAGATATAATTGAAAGCTGTTGCCAAGTAAATGGATTAAAATAGTAGTGGTTTGAATGTGGAAATAAAATTCAAATATGTGGAAATAAATTGGAAATGGCCTTGTAATCAATTGAATGAGTTAAATCTGAAAATTTAAATTCTATCATAACTAATCAAATGAAATTGCAGATTTAAAATGAGATTTAATTGAGAGAGAATTAAGTTGAATAGAAAAGAAAATATTACTTGTAAAATGAAAATGAGCTTAAGTATAAAATTTGAATAACTTCAAGTAAATTAACTTAAGCTAAATAGATGGGGGAGTGGAATTGAATTCAACTTAAACTAAGTTTAATAATATTGGATTGGTTTTAAATCAAGTGAAAATAAATTTTAATCGAAATAAAATTCGGTGAGTTACAGATAATATTTAATGGAATGAAATTCTTAATTTAATAATTATAAGCCATTTAAATTGTTAAGGAATTGAATTAACTAGAGACAATAAGCAAAATAGAATGTTTTCAAGTTAATAGAATGGTTTTAAATGAATGCGGATAAGAAATGAATCACAATGAATAGATCGTGAATAAAATTGAAATGGTTATTGAATGAAATAGCCTTGATTGTTTTCGAGCTAAATAAAATAGTTTGGAATAAACAAATATGGAATGAAATGTAAATGAATGGATTGTATATGAAATTCAAACAGAATGTGTCGAGCTAGATTAAATGATTTTGAATGGACCCTGTTTGAACAATGAAACTAGTTTGGTTAATAAAATGAAATGCAAGTGAATGGATTCATATCTGAAATGCAATGAAAATGAGAATATATGGGTTGTGAATAAATTTAAAATGGAATAGAATTAAGTATAAATTGAGTCGAAATCCATTTAAATTGGTAATAAAATATAAATGCTTATTTATTCACATAGATCTCGTCAAATTGCATAGAATAAATTGTCATTGGATGTAAATCGAAGTAACTAAAATTCTATGAATTGATAGAAGTAAAATAAATTGATTTTGAGAACAATTGAATTAAATATGAGCTCGATTTGCTTAAAAATAAATTAAATGTAAGCGATTGAGTTTTAAACATTCAAATTGATGAAGTTGTATGTGAATGGATTGAAAACCATTCAAATTTAATGAAAATGGTTATAAATTAATTGGAACAGTGGAATTAGTATGAAAATTGTATAAGTTGCTTACGGAAAAATGTTTGGTGTGAGTTTCTTTTAGAATTCATGTGTTTAACTATTACAAATAAGTGAAATGTTGTTAAACTTCATTTATATGGCACTTACATGTTTAAATTGAGTAAGTACAGGTACTAGGAAGCCGTGTGGCTGGATTTTGGATATGCTAACTGCTAAAATTATAAGCCGCTTGCTTAAAATGCTAAATAAGGTACGCCTACACAATAAAAATAGGAAATATGAACTGTTTTTGGTATGTATATATATTTATATCTTTTGTCAAATTGCAAAAGCTCCTCCGTACAAAGGGGACTCTGCCAAAAAATTTCGAAAATTTTGGGAGTTAGAAAATTTTTGAAAATTTTAAAAATTTTGTTAATGACAAACGTTTTCAAATTGGAAACTGAAATAAATTAGTGAATGAAACTAATTTAAAATAATGACATGAATTTGTTATAAATGAAAAATAGAATTTAAATATTCAGAGTTAAAGATAAATTGAATTCATATGGAAATGGAAGAATCAATTTGAATAGGAATAAATATAAACTAAAGTGGTAAGATGAAAATAAATATAAGGAACACATAAAATGCTTATACTAACTTAAGTAAGGAATGATGCATTCTCAATTGGGAATTAATATTTCAAATATAATATAAAATAAAATTTGAATGAATAGATATTGACATTTGTAAGAAAGTCGATAAAATGTTTTGAATATTGTGATTGGACATATTGCTATGTAAGATATGCAGATAATATAAAGGGAAAGAGAATTGATTTTGATTTCAGAAGATAAATTTTAAATGCTCGACAAAAGGGTATGTGTTTAAATTTCTGTATGAAAATTGATTGGGATTTTGATTGAGCCACTTGGCTTTTTGGTTTCTTTTGGGATTTGAGAGGCCGTAGGGCCATTTTGTAGTTGTACCGAGCTAGCCGCGCAAAGGAGATACTGGGAAATTTTTTGGGAATTTAGGGAGTTGGAAAAATTTTGAGAAAATTTTGATACTTCAAAATTTGGCTTTAAATTAAAACTTGAATGGTTAAACAAATAGTATAGTTTGAAACTAGGGAAAAGTTTGGAAAGTTAATAAGAAGGGTAATGCGTCTTTTATTAAAAAGATAGTTGGTAGGATGTTGAATTGTTGGTTTTGGAGAAATAGTAACAGGTATTGGACCATTCTTCTTAACTAGTAATTTCGGGGACGAAATTCTTTTAAGGGGGAGGAATGTGATGACCCGAAATTTTTGAGCATTTAAATTTGGAATATTTAATTGATTTTAAATATTTAAAAATTAATTATTAACTTGAATTTCAAATATCACTATTTATTTGATAATTAAATTATTGAATTAAATAATTTGAAATTTGATAAAATATGAAATCTAAGATTTTAAGCCTGTTAAAATATAATTGGAAGGCTTATGAAATTTATATTGATAACATTGAAGATAATAGAAGTGTTAAAATTGAATCTAACACCGAATTGTTCAGTTTCGGAATTTTATCGTTTTGAATTGAATTTAAAATAGCCTTCTGAGGCACAGTCTCGGAATTCAACGAAATCAGTTCCATTGGGTACGTAATATTGAATTATTATCGGATTTCAAATTTCGTAGCTTTCAGAGTTATCGTGTGATCGAACGAAATGTAAACGCCTAGAAAATAATTAATTGAATTAATTCTAATTGTCGATCTAAAAGCTATCTTCTATATACGATCGAATTTGGACTCGAAACCTTTTCTATTGCATTCAGAATAGGTGCATAACATTATAGACGCCGAGCGGCACGTGTCCATAGGAGGTCAGGATTTTGAATTGCGTAATTCGAGAAGATTTAAATTTAAAGTTTGAAATAAATTAATCAAGCTTCCTCAACATGCAACCGTTCCATCAAAACATTATTATTCGTCTTCTTCCATACTTTTTTTTATAAACACGATGCTGCCTGTTTCTTTCTTGGATCAGAAAAAAAAATTAAATTAATGGCCACTTCATAATCGCGATACCCCTTATCATATTTTAATCGATCAGCCCTTTTCGTTACCCCTTTTCTTCCTTTAGCCGAATTCAACGGCATATATATAAAAAAATTGATGAAAACCCAAAGGTGAAATCGAATAGGGGAAACACGCGATTCGACTCGCGTTCATGCTTTGGCTGTCCCGTGTTTTTGTAGCTAGATCTCGTGATGAGGGGGTGCGATTTTGTGGAGTTCGTGCGGCGATTGGAGGCGACGCTGGTGATGGGGTCGCTCGTTCGTGGCGGTCGCGTGAGGGTTTCTCGAGCAGTAGCAGGTCGCGCGAAAGGGGGGCGTCGGCGATGGAGGCGGATGGTCGCTCGAGGTTGCGTCGTTGCTTGGTGGTGACGTGCGCAACAGGAAGCTCGAGCTCGAGTCCTTGAGGCACTGTACTGATGGTCGATGTCGACACCCGAGGGGACGTTTTGATCGATGGTGGTTGCGGTGAGGTATCATTTTTTTATTTATTCAATTGAATAGATAAATGCTTACATACACAGAAAAAGGGTTTTTACAGTAGTAACTTGAACTGTTAAAGCAGTTTACTCGATCTGTTTAAGCAGTTTATTTAAAAATATTAAGTTAACTTTGATTTAATTTTTAATTAAATAATATATTTATATTTAGAAATGTTTAAAGATTGTGAAAAATTAGATTTTTAAACATATACAGACTATTTAAATGTGCAGTTTGAAGTTATATAAAATATAATTTATCGGTTTATGTTAAAAATAATTAATCAAGGTGATTTATATATTTAATAAACTCAATTGATTATTTTGTTACTAAAGGATTTTTTTAAAAAAGAAATTATTAGTTTAAAATTTTAAGTATTTGTTTAAATTATATCACTTGTTAAAAAATTAAACTGTTAGATTAAAGAATAAATTTATTAAACGGAAATAAATCATTCGATTTGTTTAAATATTAATAAAATCATATAATTGTTTATATAAGGTCAAAAGTCAAGAAATCGGGTCAAGATTGGAAGGATTGCAATTTAAAAGCAAAGGTGAGATTTTCTCACTCATTTGGATGCCATAGTTAAAAATTTAAATGTTAAATTTAAATCATTGGATGTGCTTGGTTGATTTAGAATAGTTTATTCACTGAATGATATTATAAATCCATATACCGTGATATCCCACTTTGAAGTGGAATTGATATGTTTTTGTGCTAACATCTGTGGATGCAGGGGAAACAGGTTGGAGGGATCCAACAGGATTCCTCAAAAGTATTTATTTCTCACTGTATATGTTATGATATGTCTGGATGGAAGAATTGATATAGATTTGTATGTGAATTGGATTATTAAGAGTAAAATAACATTGAAATTGAGGTTTGAAATTTATAAATTAATTTAACAAAGGTAAATAAAACTCAATAGAAAAATAGTTATTGAAATAATGAATCTACTTCAAATAGAGAATGAAGAAAAAGGAATACAGGTATCTTATAAACTGAAATTAGTTAAAGTTGAGTATTGGAAAGATTTAAATATATTAATACCTGAAGATTTATTGTAATCGATAAGTGAAATTTTATTAAGAATAAAAAAAGAATAAAAAAAAGAAATGTTGTTAAGGAGTATAAATAAGGAATTTTTATTAAGAAATAAAAAGAAATTTTGTTATGGAATAAAAAGAATTTTTATTAAACGAAATGGAAATTATTTAAGGAGTAGTATGAGAATTTATATAAGAGTAAAATTTTTAAGATGGATTTCCTAAATAATTTTTTTTATAATAAATGGAACTCAAAGAGATTTTATAAATTTATAAAATGAGTTTGTAAATGGGAAGGGAGTTATCAGTGGATATGAACAGAAATAAGTCATGAACTTATATTGAGTTTGGAATCTGTTTTGGAAGGAAATGGTAAAATTTTCCGAAGGTGATTGTGGATAATAGGCATTTATAAATGGGTATTGGATTATCTAAAATTATAAATTTATTTTAAAAAGGGATATTTTTAAATTACTATACTATATAGGTTTTATAAATCATTTTTGAATTTTAAATATTTCGAATTAGTTACTTTTAAAGGCATAGCAACTATTTGTAGTAAACTCTAATTTTTCTAAAACCAGCTTTGAAATTTATAAATAACTAGATATAAATTTTAATATTTATATTTAATATTACTTCTTATTTTATAAAACTAGATGTTTTTAAATGTTTTTAAAATCCAATTAAAATCTCCTTGTGATGGTAAGCAAGTTTATTTAAATGAGATAAGATTAGGAGAAATCTTATAAAATGGAGAATTTGAGTTTGAGAATTTATAAGAAAAGTGAAATTGATTTTGAGAAAGGAATGGAAAAATAAAGAATATTTACAAAGAGTAAATCATAATGTGAGTTAGTATAGGAAATCATTTAAATGATTTCATGGAAATAAATGGGGTTTGAAAATTGTTTCAAATGGGTTAAAATGGAAATAATATCTGAATGATATTTGAGATAAATAATTTGAGGAAATTATTTGATGGTTGCTTGTGAATGATAATTGATAGTTAAATCACCGACTATCAATATTGGACAATACGTTGATCGTTTCGAAGAGTCCGAGATCAGATTTAATTATCCGAAAACCACTTCGATCTGGTTTGAACGATTACGAATGAAGACCATGAAGAGTTGAAGACGGTGATTCGGTTTGTCCAGACCCAGGCAACTTGTATGGACGAATGCTTTCAGAACATCGTCAGGGGGACGATGAGCATTCTAAGTGGGACTCATTCTTGAAAGGTAACGCTTAGCCTCAAACCTCATCAACCGGGAATGGCTAAAAGAGGGGAGGTGCAGCAAGGCTTCGTGGGTAGCCCCCACTTGAGAGTAAGGTTTCCCCTGTCTAGATGTTCCTTTTTATTTCGGCTTAGTGGGTGGTTGGTCGCGCCAACCACGGGGTGATCTTACTTGGTACTGTCCAGTAAGGGATGGTTTTGGTCTTGTGTTGCAGGGGAGTTAGGGTGGCTCCTCGGTACTCTGATCTAGACCAGGTGCTGTGACAGGCGGTACCCCGGTAGCCCTGCCATTGTATGGAATCCAATCTCCAATAAGCGCCTGTACGGTTTTGATTGTGCCCAACTATTGCTGAAACGTGAGATGCAAGCATTTCAGCTAGATTCTATTTTACTTCCTATAGACACTATTATAATATCAGACGAATTTAATAAAAATGTTTTGGCTATCGTAAGGTAAAAATCCGACATGTTTATTTGTGGCGTGGTCATACGAGATGCTTTTGTTTTTCAAAGGATTTTTGAAAATATAATAATCCAACTGAGTGTGATTTCTCACGCCGATTTTCCAAACCGACTCAGGTATTGCTTTATATGATGCTCGGGTCAGACCGAGTCAAACGGGATCGGGTTTAAAGCTAAGGAGTTCAGGAGACGAACTGATGTCAGAGCGTACTTCCGTATTTGACTATTATTTCCGCCGTGTGTGGACAAATATTAAGTTGTCTCTGTATGGATGTTTGATGTACTCTGATGATGGTATGTATGTATATGTATATGTATACAGTACACATTTCTTTGTATTTAAAAGTTGTTATTATATTATATTTTGTTCCGCTGCGATTGTGAGACTCTGATGTTGTTTTCTTTTTTTCTTCTTCTACCTCTTTCTTCTTTTACCCGAAGACTCGTACATTTGTGCCACTTTGGACAGAACTGTTCTGGGATTTTGTTAGTTCAAAGGGGTACGGATTTGCGGGCCTTTGCACTAACTCAAGGAAACATCTACCAGAACTTGTGTACGAGCTAGGTCTTTGCTTTAACTTGGAAAGATGGGATTTTTGGACCCTAAATGGGCATGGATGGTTCAACCATGATGCAAATAGGCTTGGCTATGATGGGTTTGAGGGATACTTGGTCCTGTTTTGGTTAGTTAGGATGTGTAGAAGAAAATATTTTTTTGTAAATTTTACTTAGGAAAGAAGTGAAATAAGGATGTATTTTTGAATTTGAAAACTTAGGAAGCCATCAATAAGATTTTCCAATGCTTAAGGAAAATGATGAGCTTTTGAATAGTAAGAAAATGAAGTGATAAAATGAGAAAAAAAGAGTTTTCATTTGTGCAAAATGGAATATGTAAATTACAAAAATATCCTTAAAGTACATGCCCTTCATTCTCTTAATGCCACATCACCTCCATCCACACTTCCTTATTCGTCACATTCCACCTTCCTCTCCCACATTCCGTCAAAGTGCATACATGAGAAAATACATTGGATAAAAGAGTGTTCTTATGTACTTAAGTTGATTTTTATACATATGGAATTTTCCATTTTATCTTTTAAATGCAAACTCCACATTTTCTTAAGTAAATGCATTTTCACCTTATTATTTAACTTATCCATCGTATGTCATTTAATATATTAATGCGTAAATGTACATTATAATGTGCACAACATTTTCAAAAACTTTTTGACAACGAAAAGTCGAAAATTGGGAAACTGATTTCTAGTCACATTTCCTATTTTCTTTTGAACTAATGATTTTTGTAAACACGTTTTATGAATCGTATCACCATCACTGGTTATTATTAAAAAGTGCTATTTTTGGGTTATAAAACCCATTTATTAGTTATTAAATAATATATTAAATATCCCTATTTAAAGTGATAAAGTGTGGGTCGTTACATTCTCTCCCATTAAAAAAACTTCGACCCCGAAATTCTACCACAACTTAAACCCAAAAAGAAACATCCAAATTACTCTTAAGTCCATGTGATGATCATAGATCTTTCCTATGTAAAATCCAGATCTATCTCTACTCGAATACATAACTTCTTTTCCGAACTAGTATCGCTCATCCGATCTTTTTTTAGCGTGGACTCCAATCTGGCTCCTTCATTAGGAATCTTCATTCTCCTTACATAGCCATATACTATGATAGAAAAATTTGGTTCCATGTCCAGAACCCTTACCAAGTTTTCGCCTTAAAAAATTGAGTGATAGACCCTTATTTGGAACGGCGTGACACACCTAAAAGTCGTGTACTTGAATTTTGGATCCAACCTATGTGAAAAGAGGAATAGTCTATTTTCAAATGTACTTATTTTATTGGTTCTCACTAACACCAATTTTTATTTCTGCTAAAATTATTTATGAAATCATTTCATAGAACTAACTTAAGCTTAATTTTTGTAATACTCTGCTACATCCTGAGAGTATATACTATTATCTGGTTCAAACTTTCCATTTTGAATTTATTTCTCTTAAATAAATTGGAGATCCAAATACCTAGCTTTATTTTAAAACTCTTTTGAAATGGTTTTTTAATACATTTTAACCGTAAAAATATATTTATATAGCTCAAGTAACCCCAAAATGATACTATGAAACTGGGTACTACCGATGGTATCATATATTTCCTTACCAAGAAAGGTAATATTTAAGAGAAGTGCTTACAATCTGAACATATCTCTTCCCTATTTTTAGTTATTTTCGAGTCATTCGAACTAGTTAACATAAAATTCTTCTTCTATTTTAAAATCCACTTTATGAAATAAAAAATATATATACTTCTTACTCAGAATTCTCTTACCAACATATCCATACTTGTCAAACTTTCAAGTAATGCTATTTATTATTTTCTTCAAAAAATCATTTAAAATAATAATATACATTTTTTCTTCTTCTTAAAATCAACTCATGCTTTTTGGATTTAATCAAAATCTGCTTTATCAAAACAAATTTATAGCAATTTTCTATGGTAGCATCTCCCCACGTAAAAGCTCGAAAATAAATACCAATGATGCTGCAGTCATCATCGGAATTATTTTCCAACGATCGAAGTGAGTTTAGTGCTTTCTACCTCCTTTAAAATAATTCCAAAATACTCCATTTTATAAATACTTACAAAATAATACATTATTATTTTTCCCATAACTTTGAAAAAAATTTCCAAGACAAACTGGATGTCGGTTCTTAAGTTCTCAGTTTGAATCTTTTATCATTCATAAACAAATCATACTTATCTAATCCATCTTTTTATAAAAACATTGCACAATGTTTATTCTTATTTTATGTTATAATAACCAATTCTTATTACAATCAAATTTAAATTTCTATCCCAACATTATCACTGAAAGCCTTATTGTCAAATTGTGAACCAGAATTAACATGGAGTTGGTATTTAATTTAACTAAAACAAGAAATGCTCATAAACTATTTGAGCCTAACTAATCAACAATAATGATAATTATCAAATATTGTCATTTCTTAACAATAAGCATATCCTAAATAACTATAAAAAAATTCTAAAAATCTTCCTTTATATATAAATAAAATATAGGTAAAATACCTAATTAAAACAATACTATGTCTGTTGGTCTTGTTTAAGTGTTTTAGAGATCTATATCAATAGCGTTAGTTATTCATATTGACCGGAATCCATAACCTACCTAACAAATCAATTAACACAATATAAAAACATTTTTATAAAAATAACAAAAACGCACCTTATATATAAGCTCAAACTCATTCTAGGGTGTCACTTACCCTATCTATAATGAGTTTACCCCACCTAAAGTCTAGATGTTCATTCAACCTCTAATGACCCTGACTCGACCTTCGAAAATCGGCAACGAATACTTCATCCGTATTCAAATGCCGCAGATTCAAACGTCGAATCTGGTTCGCCGAAGCTTATAACACATTAAATACAACAACCCAACGGAAGAAAATGAATAATATCATTGATACAACAATGAATACAATATCTGACACAATATGATACAACAATATCAGAGACAAATATACACAGCGGAATATGATATCCCAACATGAGAAAAGTCTTCAAAGAATCCAATACTGCAACTCCAAACCAAACTCCAAAAAACTCCAAGCTCCAAATCAAAAGCTTGAACCATCATCATCAATGCTAAAGTGAAACAAACTCCATCCTAAACACGATTGCCAAACCAAAACTTTAAAGATCCAAAAGCTGAAGAAGATACCCAAATGCTTCCAAACTAAAGACTTCGTAAGCTACCGAATCTACACCTATTTATTGGATTATCGGAAAAACCAAACTCTAGACTGCCTGTGTGGAAAATTATGGGCACCTAGGGTTTAGGAAGGGAACAATAAACTCCGGGTCAATCATGGGACTGATATGAGCAAACAAAAACAGTTTATCTTTAAAACAAACATTAAAAGGATTTTGAAAACATTGAAATCCGCAATGCTTTTTTAGAAAATGAAACTACCATAAGGCCTCCCGCCACACACACCATGCAAACGCAGAATTCGAGGAGATTTCTCCTTATGATAGTCAAAAATGCTTACTACGCAAAATTCTTTTGATATTATTATTAGTGCACAGTGTAAAACATTTCGAAAGTATAATATTAATCTTAGCCAGCATAGACATTTTGAACTATGCCTACTATAGCTACCATCCAAACTTTGGGGCTCCACCATAAGTAGATGGCAGGTTATACAACTAAAACCTTACAAGGTGCGTATTGGAGATTGGATTTTCCAATAAATGGTCAGGCCAAGGAACTTTCCATTGCCACATGGGTATGCCTCTGGAGGGACGCCCCAAGAACCTACCCAGATCTCTGCCAACACAAGGCCGGTCTACTCCCTTCCTGGGAGTAAAACCTAAGATATGCCACCCTCGGTCGTTTGCGAACTTTATCCGAGGATCCTCAACCACAAAGCAACATCACACAGTAATAAATATGCAGTGTCCACATGAGTAAGTATCTGGGCTCCATACCATGATACCACCCTTTTCCAGAAGGAATGGACATACCCTAGGGGAGCGATCCCTGCAACCTTGCCGCATCTTTCCTGTTTCGACCATTACCGGGTTGTGAGGTCCTGATGCAGTCTCGTCCACAAAGCTATGCTTTTTCAAAAAGTCATGCTTTGATCAACAAATGATCAACAACACTTCATATGCCACATTACCAAATTGGGAATGTATCACTAGTAACTATCAACTACATAACCTCTGAGCTCATACGTCTCAGAGAAGGGTGTTAAGCTAAGAGAATAAATCTCTGCCACCAAACAGAAATGTATTTGATAGAAACCGGTTTTACATCTCAAAGTGTAATGTCAGATACACATCCATACAAGTCTGTTTTGGGTTCGAACAGAACCGAAGGCACTTTCGAAGAAGCCCTTGCAATCCAGGTATTCACAATCTCGATCGAACTTCCCATCACTTAGGGAATCTCTATACTGGCGCGACTCAGTGCAGAGACAATCGATGGGTTATCCTTTCATTTTCGAAAATACCCGGTCTTCACCGTCGGTCTTCAAATGCTATCCATATCGTCATTATTCGAAATGGGTTATATGACACAAGGTCCTCTCCCAGCTAAACCGAATAATGAGCGCAATATTTAAAAATATATGGATATGGGATTTCAGTTAAGTCACAACTTAAAACCCAAAACTTTCTTTTCAAATGGTTTAAACAAATTACCATTTACAAATCTTTAAACAAAAAGATTCTTTTCACAATGTTCACCAATCTTTCACAAAGATTCATTCATATCCTTCCAAAAGAATTTGATTTCAAACTTGAAATCTTTTCAACAAAAATACACCTTTCAAATCCATTTCAATCTGAAAACATAGCTTTCCAATCTTTAACAAAGATTTATTCATATCTTCCGGATCAAATCTATTTCAAATTGAACCCTTTCAACAAAAATTTGAAATCCTTTCTTTATTTGAAATCTATAACAATTTGAAAACAAATTCTTTTTGTTTCGGTGAAATCCGATTTCATTTGCACAAGTTAAAGCCCTTCAAATATAACTTTGGATTAAATTCAAATTTCCAAAATAATACTTTTAAAACACTTTAAAGATGGTTTAAAATCCATATATATAATTTGCAAAAACCTTTCAAACCAAATTTTCAATCATATATTCATATCAATTTCCAAAACATATATTATATCAGTTTCCAAAACATATATTCATATCAATCAAAACAAATCATTTAAATTCCAAAACCTTAACAAGTTATTCAAAATAATCTTTAAAACTCCTTTTCAAAAGCTTTTCAAGTTTAACCCAATTCCATTTCCAAAACCATTTGGAATAAAAAAATTCAACTTTTAAAATCATTTCAAAATATTTGCGACTTAACTAATTTCCTCGTGCAATTCGTATTTGTGTGCGTATAGTGTGGTCCAGGGGTTTAACACAATAGTGCAACAACAACAATCATCACACCACAGACTAAAGCACATCAATATGGAGAAGCGGTATAATCTATAACGCTTACCTTTATTCACAGATTCATAGATGAATAATATAAGTTCATCGCAGATAATAAATTGCATCACATATGAATAAATTACATCACAGATAAATAAATTACATCATAGTTCATAGTACAAATCAGAATAATTCATATCACACAGCATCACAAATCAGGGACATCAAACAATTCAACGCACTCAATAGAATCCAAACATCCATGAGTAAGATTAATTTAATCATCTGATTAATTTAATTCAGATAAAATATTTTTAAATAATCACTAATCCTGGTTAATTAATTAATTACAAACCATTTTAATTGATTATTCTTTAATCATTTATAAATAAATTAATTAACCTTGAATTATTAATTAACCTTCAATTAATAAATTAATTAATCTTTAATTAAAGTAAAATCAACCATTTATCAATCGTTAATCAATCTTTAATCAACCTTTAATTATTCTTTAATTAGTCAAGATAAATCCTTATCTTAACTGATCACTGAATTACAACATTTAAGTCTCATTAATTAAAATAAATTTTCATTAACAAATAATTCAATTTTAAACCTTTAAGTTAATCCATAATCAAAACATTGTTTAAGGTAAACCATTTATCTTTTTAAAGTCTTATTTAAATAATCCTTGAAAATTTAAATTAACATATGAACTAACTTAAAATTCTTTTGTTAATTAAAACCATCGTATTTTCAATTAAATAAACTTAAGAATTCATTTTAAACAATAAGTCATTAAAACATTTTAACTTAATTTATGAAAGACTTTAACTTATTCTATATCTAGTATAAAACTTGTATTATTATTAACTAAGAAAAGGTTTTAAATTCGATTTATTACGTTCCAAAACCTGGAACAGGTTTCAATTTTATATTTTGAAAACCTGGTGCTTGAAATAAACAACATTAGTTATGTAGAGGAAATAGTTTCAAACTTAAAAGAAAACTCTATTTATAATTTTCTCTAAAACTGTTAAAAACAAGTACCCGAAGAAGAGCTCGAGCCAAAACACTTCATCCCCGAGGCAAACTTCATTTTTCCCGAGTCAGTCCCCTTTTTTCTTTCCCTTTTAAACTTTATTTTGGTTTTAAATTTTAAAACTACTGCAAAACTCACTCGAGCCTTCCCCGAAATGAACTCGAGCCAAATTCAATTTTCCTCGACATCATCCCCGAGTATTTTTTTTCTTTCCCCCAATTTAACATCAGCGGACATTGATGACGTTGCGTGCAAGTGCACATCCAAACGCGGCGGCTCCGACCATCACCACTATCGTCGACAAGTCGACAACCATCCCCTCTAACGCCACGACCACCCAGCAACTTGAATTCAACTCGAAATCGAGATCGAGCATAGGCGAATCTACTGGTACCAGACCCGATCACCTTAAAACGCCACACGCCATCACTACATACCACCAGACCACCCGCCACTTCAACCAGAATTTATTCGACGACCCACGAGCCAACCTACACCGGTCCGATCACCTCCGATACTACCTTGATAACGCATGAATTCAAATAATACCGTCGACCAAACCTGAAGTTTAAACCTACTACATCGCCAAACGTTTGCCATGGCAAATTATAAATTCTCCGTTTATTTTTTTGATGATTCCCACTACACCATCTTCCTTCACCAGTAGTCATGTCATCCAATTCGTCATCGATCCACGGAATTTGACAAAAACAAGTTTCCAGTTCAACTTAACATTTCGCAAGATTTCCAAGTTTAAAAATCAGAATTTTAATGTCGAAATTCATTATTTCCAATCACAAATCTGTTCCTATCATTATATTTTGAAAATCATACATTCAAAATATTTGACTCACATCAGATTTTTAAAAGGTTTTACCGTAATCTCTTTTTCTTGAATATTTACAACATATTTTCTTTTGAAACTATTTTTAGAAATAACATTGTATTGTTGTAATTATTTTCCTTTCAAAGACATGGTCTAAAAGTGTTTGGGTAATGAGATTTTGATTTTACTGTAAACAGGTTTGAAACCTGTTGCCTATAAACAGAGATATGTCACAAACATGCACACCATATATATATATATACATACATATATATATATATACATATATATATACACATACATACATATATATATATATATATATATATGTATGTATGTATATACACACACAGGCATATTTAACAACTAAACAACATTTCATAATGTATTCAAGTATCAACCACAACATCAAGATATAGAAGTAGATTATGGGTGGAAAATTTTCTCACTAGGATTATGACAGAGCAGAGACAGGTTTGCTTTGATTGATCTGATGCTTTTATTTTCAGATTTGAAATGCTTTTGAATCTTGGTTTCCAGGCTTTTAAACATTGAATTGTTGTTTTGATTTCCTAGATTTCCAAGGTTGAGTTTTTTTCTTTGATTGCTTTGCATTTCACATTGATATGTTCCAGTCTTTTGAAAACTTTGAATTTGTTGAAGTTGATTTGATTTGTAGTTTGCTTCTTGATTCTGATCCCAGGTTTGCTGAAGACTTAATACAGGTTGATATGCTTGAATCCAGTTTTGATTTATTGTTTGATTCCTTTTGTTTTGATTTACATATTTTTTTCTTTTTTGTAGTTTTCGGGTCTGAGAACTGAGAATAGTTGTTTTCCTCTTTTTTTTTTCTATGCATGTTTTTCTAAATTAAATTTTAAAAGAAAATAAATTGTCTTGCCACTTGTACACTTATGAATAAATTTAAGTTGCACTTGTATTAATTCATGTTAGAATGTTTACAAATGTTTAAAGCAAAAATTCTTATTTTACAAATGTCATAACAAGGTAAATTTTTATGTTTAAACCCTTAAGTATTAATATCTTAACATATGTTTAAATGTTTATTAACATCTTATTCAAATCTTATTTACATATAAAATATATCTTGTTTACACTTGATAAAAACAAATTATATTTATTATAGTTTAAATGTTATACACTGTTAAAATCTTATTTTATGAATTTACAAACCAATCTTACCTATGTATGTTTTTCTAATTTATTTCTAAAAGATATGTATATTTTAAGCTTTTTATTAATTCTTGTTTTAAATATCACATACACATCTTTACATATATTTTTCAATTACTTTATACTTATACAATTTATAAAGAAAATGAATTGAAAACAATTAATAAATAATTAGACATATATATGAAGTTTTAAATTCAACCTTACAAATATTCAAGACATTCAATTTCGAATCATGAAACAAAAATATTCATTGTCAATATATTCATAAATTTTAAAAAATCAAATTTCAAATTATAATCCATTTGTATAAATAAATAAACATACATCTTATTAAATGTGGAAAATTCAAATATAATTTTATAAAATACTTATGTTGAATTCCAATTCAAAATTCTATTTACAACAAAATTTTATTTCCAAGTATTATATTGTAAAATACATATTTTTCTTTATTCTGGAATTTTCATATTAATTTTACAATTAATTTCATAATTAAGTCCAAAATTTTATATTAATGACCAATTATTTCAAAATTTAACTCCAAAGATTAAATTAATTATCAAATTATTTTTAGCTAAAATTCGTAAATGTTACAGATTCTCTCCTTAAGAAAATTTCATCCCCGAAATTTGCCAAACGGGAAGATAACAAAGAACAGATGAACATATCAAATATATGGTTTACCATATTAAACTGAATATTTGTTCTGCATTCGGCTTACCAAATAAAAATATCACCCATAATTATGAGAACAAACTCATTCGATATTACACAAGATATTCGGGTTACCGGATCTACGAAATATGCAGGGGCCTCGGTTAGTTCAAAGGAATAACTATTCGTTCGTAGAATATATCTCGACCCAAATAATAGATAAATGGATTTAATCTTCCAAAATTCTCAAACATGGGGTATGGATTCCAAATGCAAGTCAGAATACCCCAAAGTATATATAACTTGTCCCTCTTCGGACTTTGATACTCATAAGAAATCACAGTAGAATTCCAAATTTGGTTTGAATGAAATCGTTTTATCGACACAAATCTTCATATTCAACTTTATATTTAATTTACCAATTTATTTCAATAGAATTTCAAATTCATTGAAGTTAAAAACGAAAAGCTGATAGAAATTTGACGAAGAGAATACGAGATAGAAACTTATCTACACGATTCGCAGGGCCATCTCACCAAAACTTCTCCTTGTAGCTGCCCCGAAGCAATCAAAGAATCGAAATTGAATGGATGATCAAAAGAGATTTGATAGGAAAAGATTATTTCCGTTGTTGTTACAGGGAATTGACCATATGAAGTGGTACTTCCCTATCCCCTATCTTGTCCTCTTCTTGCACTCATACTTACTATCAATGGATAATAAGAGAATTTGCTGAGGCACGCGAACGAATATCTTAGGGAATACTCATTCTAGGGTATACTTCACCCTATCTCTAATGAGCTACCTAATGTGTTATACTTCTGAGCTAAAGTTTCAACCTTCAGCTTTGACACCAATTCTAACGACCCTAACTCGACCTTCGAAAATCGGCACCGAATACTTCACCCGTATTCAAATGCCGCAGATTCAAACATTGAATCTGGTTCGCCGGAGCTTATAACACATTATGTACAACAAAATAGCGGAAGAAAATGAACAATATCATTGATACAACAATGAATACAATATCTGACACAATATGATACAACAATATCAAAGACAAATATACACTGCGGAATATGATATCTCAACATGAGTAAATATATCTCAACATGAGTAAAGTCTTCAAAGAATCCAATAATGCAACTCCAAACCAAACTCCAAAAAACTCCAAGCTCCAGATCAAAAGCTTGAACCATCATCATCAATGTTAAAGTGAAACAAACTCCATCCCAAACACGATTGCTAAACCAAAACTTCAAAGATCCAAAAGCTGAAGAAGATCTCCAAATTCTACCAAATTAAAGACTTCGAAAGCTATCGAATCTACACCTATTTATTGGATTATCTGAAAATCCAAACTCTAGACTGCCCGTATGGAAAATTGTGGGCACCCAGAGTTTAGGAAGGGAACAATAAACTCCGGGTCGGTCAAGGGACCGGTATGAGCAAACAAAAACAGTTTATCTTTAAAACAAGCAACAAAAGGATTTTGAAAACATTGAAATCCATAGTGCTTTTTTAGAAAATGAAACTATCATAAGGCCTCCCGCCACACACACCATGAAAACGCAGTATTGGAGGAGATTTCTCCTTATGATAGTCAAAAATGCTTACTATGCAAAATTATTTTGATATTATTATTAGTGCATAGTGGAAAACATTTTGAAAGTATAATATTAATCTTAGCCAGTATAGACATTTCAAACTATGCCTACTATAGCTACCATCCAAACAGTGGGGAGCCACCATAAGTAGATGGCAGGTTATACAACTAAAACCGTATAGGGCGCCTATTGGAGATTGGATTTTGCAACAAATGGTCAGGCCAAGGAACTTTCCATTGCCACATGGATATGCCTCTATAGGGAAGCCCCGAGAACCTGCCCGGATCTCTGCCAGCACAAGGCCAGTCTACTCCGTTCCGGGGAGTAAAACCTAAGATATGCCACCCCCGGCCGTTTGCAACCTTTATCCGAGGATCCTCAACCACAAAGCAACATCACACAGTAATAAATATACAGTGTCCACATGAGTAAGTATCTGGGCTCCATACCATGATACCACCCTTTTCCAGAAGGATGGACATACCCTAGGGGTAGGACCCCTGCAACCTTGCCGCATCTTTCCTGTTTCGACCATTACTGGGTTGTGAGATCCTGATGTAGTCTCGTCGACAAAGCTAAGCTTTTTCACAAAGCCATGCTTTGATCAACAAATGATCAGCAGCACTTCCTATGCCACATTACCAAATTGGGAATGTATCACTAGTAACTATCAACTACATAACCTCTGAGCTCGTACGTCTCAAAGAAGGGTGTTATGCCAAGAGAATAAAAGAAATGTATTTGATAGAAACCGATTTTACATCTCAAAGTGTAATGTCAGACACACATCCATACAAGTCTGTTTTGGGTTCGAACAGAATCGAAGGCACTTCCAAAGAAGCCCTTGCAATCCGGGTATTCACAATCCCGATCGGACGTCCCATCACTTAACGAATCTCTATACCGGCGTGACTCAGTGTAGAGACAATCGACGGGTTATCCTTTCATTTTCGAAAATAACCGGTCTTCAACGCGGGTCTTCAAATGCTATCCATATCGTCGTATCATTATTCGAAATGGGTTATATGACACCAGGTCCTCTCCAGGCTAAACCGAATAATGAGCACAATATTTAAAAACATATAGACATGGGATTTCAGTTAAGTCACAACTTAAAACCCAAAACTTTCTTTTCAAATGGTTTAAACAAATTACCATTCACAAATCCTTAAACAAAAAGATTCTTTTCACAAAGATCACCAATCTTTCATAAAGATTCATTTATATCCTTTCAAAACAATTGATTTCAAACTTGAAAACTTTTCAACAAAAGATACACCTTTCAAATCCGTTTCAATCTGAAAACATAGCTTTCCAATCTTTAACAAAGGTTTATTCATATCTTCCGAAACAATTCTATTTCAAATTGAACCCTTTTAACAAAAATTTGAAATCCTTTCTTTATTTGAAAGCTATAATCATTTGAAAAATTGTTTCAGTAAAATCCGATTTCATTTGCACAAGTTAAAGCCCTTCAAATATAACTTGGGTTAAATTCAAATTTCCAAAATAATAATTTTGAAAAACTTAAAGATGGTTTTAAAATCCATATATATATATAATTTGCAAAATCCTTTCAAACCAAATTTTCATTCATATATTCATATCAATTTCCAAAACATATATTCATATCAGTTTCCAAAACATATATTCATATCAATCAAAACAAATCATTTAATTCCAAAACTTTAACAAGTTATTCAAAATAATCTTTAAAACCCCATTTCAAAAGCTTTTCAAGTTTAACCCAATTCCATTTCCAAAACCATTTGGAATAAAAAAAATTCAACTTTTAAAATCATTTCATAAATATCTGCGACTTAATTAATTTCCTCGTGCAATCCATATTTGTTTGTGTATAGTGTGGTCCAGGGGTTTTATACAATAGTGCAACAACATCAATCATCACACCACAGATTAAAGCACATCAATATCGATAAGCGGTATAATCTATAATGCTTACCTTTATTCACAAATTCACAGATGAATAATATAAGTTCATCGCATATAATAAATTACATCACATATGAATAAATTACATTACAGATAAATAAATTACATCATTGTTCATAATTCAAATCAAAATAATTCATATCACACAGCATCACAAACCAGGGACATCAAACAATTCAAAGCACTTAATAGAATCCAAACATCCATGAGTAAGATTAATTTAATCATCTGATTAATTTAAATCGGATTAATTATTTATAAATAAATCACTAATCCTGGTTAATTAATTAATTACAAACCACTTTAATTAATTATTTTTAATCATTTATAAATAAATTAATTAACCTTGAATTATTCATTAACCTTTAATTAATAAATTAATTAATCCTTAATTAAAGTAAAATCAACCATTTATCAATCGTTAATCAGTCTTTAATCAACCTTCAATTAATCTTTAATTAGTCAAGATAAATCCTTATCTTAACTGGTCACGGAATCACAACATTTAAATCTCATTAATTAAAATAAATTTTCATTAACAAATAATTCAATTTTAAATCTTTAAGTTAATCCATAATCAAAACATTGTTTAACGTAAACCATTTATCTTTTTAAAGTCTTATTTAAACAATCCTTGAAAATTTAAATTAACATATGAACTAACTTAAAATTCTTAAGTTAATTAAAACCATCATCTTTTTAATTAAATAAACTTAAGAATTCATTTTAAACAATAAGGCATTAAAACATTTTAACTTAATATATAAAATACTTTAACTTATTCTATATCTAGTATAAAACTTTTATTATTATTAACTAAGAAAAGGTTTAAAATTCGATTTACTAAAGTTCCAAAACCTGGAACAGGTTTCAGTTCTATATTTTGAAAACCTGATGCTTGAAATAGACAACATTCATTATGTAGAGGAAATAGTTTAAAACTTAAAAGAAAACTCTATTTATAATTTTCTCCAAAACTGTTAAAAACAAGTATCCGAAGAAGAACTCGAGCCAAAACATTTCATCCCCGAGACAAACTTCATTTTTCCCGAGTCAATGCCCTTTTTTCTTTCTCTTTTAAACTTTATTTTGGTTTTAAATTTTAAAACTGCTGCAAAACTCACTCGAGCCTCCTTCGAAACAAACTCGAGCCAAATTCAATTTTTCCCGACATCATCCCCGAGTATTCTTTTCTTTCCCCCAATTCAACATCAACGGACATTGATGACGTCGCGTGCACGTGCACATTCAAACGCGGCGGCTCTGACTATCTCCACTACCGTCGACAAGTCGGCAACGATCCCCTCTAACGCCACTACTACCCAACAACTTGAATTTAACTCGAAATCGAGATCGAGCATATGCAAATCTACCGGTACCAGACCCGATCACCTTAAAACGCCACACACTGTCATTACATACCACCAGACCACCTGCCACTTCGACAAGAATTTCTCCGACGACCCAAAAGCCAACCTACGCTGGTCCGATCACCTCCGGTACTATCTTGATAATGCACGAATTTAAATAATTGCGTCGACCAAACTTGAAGTTTAAACCCTACTACATCGCCAAACGTTCGCCATGGCGAATTATAAATTCTTCGTTTATTTTTCTGATGATTCCCACTACACCATCTTCCTTCACCAGCAATCAGGTCATCCAATTCGTCATCGATCCACGGGATTTGACAAAAACAAGTTTCCAATTCAACTTAACATTTCGCAAGATTTACAGGTTTAAAAATCAGAATTTTAATGTTGAAATTCATTATTTCCAATTACGAATCTGTTCCTATCATTAAATTTTGAAAATCATACATTCGAAATTTTTGACCCATGTCGGATTTTTAAAAGGTTTTACTGTAATCTCTTGTTTCCTGAATATTTACTACATATTTTCTTTTGAAACTATTTTTAGAAATAACATTGTACTGTTGTAATTATTTTCCTTTCAAAGATCATGGTCTAAAAGGGTTTGGGTAATGAGATTTTGATTTTACTTTAAACGGGTTGGAATCCTGTTGCCTATAAACAGAGATATGTTACAAACAGGCACACCATATCTACACACACACACACACTTATATATATATATATATATATATATATATATCTAAATATACAGGCATATTTAACAACTAAACAACATTTCATAATGTATTCAAGTATCAACCACAACATCAAGATACAGAAGTAGATTATGGGTGGAAATTTTGCTCACCAAGATTTTGACAGAGCAGAGACAGGTTTGCTTTGATTGATCTGATGCTTTTATTTCCAGATTTGAAATGCTTTTGAATCTTGGTTTCCAGGCTTTTAAACTTTGAATTGTTATTTTGATTTCCTAGATTTCCAGTGTTGAGTTTTTTTCTTTGATTGCTTTGCATTTCACTATGATTTGTTCAAGTGTTTTAAAAACTTTGAATTTGTTGAAGTTGATCTGATTTTTAGTTTGCTTCTTGATTCTGATCCCAGGTTTGCTGAAGGCTTACTACAGGTTGATATGCTTGAATCCAGTTTTGATTCATTGTTTGATTCCTTTTGTTTTGATTTACACTTTTTTTTTTATGTTTTGAAGTTTTCAGGTCTGAGAACTGAGAATAGTAGTTTTCCTCTCTTTTTTTCTTTCTATGCGTGTTTTTCTAAATTAAATTTTAAAAGAAAAGAAATTATCTTGCCACTTGTACACTTATGAATAAATTTAAGTTAGACTTGTATTAATTCATGTTAGAATGTTTGCAAATGTTTAAAGAAAAAATCCTTATTTTACAAATGTCATAACAAGGTAAATTTTTATGTTCAAACCCTTAAGTATTAATATCTTAACATATGTTTAAATGTTTATTAACATCTTATTCAAATCTTATTTACATATAAAATATATCTTGTTTACACTTGATAAAAACAAATTATACTTATTATAGTTTAAATGTTATACACTTTTAAAATCTTATTTTATGAATTTACAAACCAATCTTACCTACGTATGTTTTTCTTATTTATTTCTAAAAGATATGTATATTTTAAACTTTTTATTAATTCTTGTTTTAATTATCTTATACACATCTTTACATACATTTTTCAATTACTTTATACTTATACAATATATAAAGAAAATGAATTGAAAACAATTAATAAATATTCATACATACATATACATATACATATATATATATATATATATGAAGTTTTAAATTCAACCTTACAACTATTCAAGACATTCAATTTTGAATCCTGAAACAAAAATATTCATTGTCAATATATTCATAAATTTAAAAAAATCAAATTTCAAATTATAATCCATTTATATAAATAAATAAACATATATCTTATTAAATTTGGAAAATTCAAATACAATTTTATAAAATACTTATGTTGAATTCCAATTCAACATTCTATTTACAACAAAATTTTATTTCCAAATATTATATTTTAAAATACATATTTTTCTTTATTCTGGAATTTTCATATTAATTTCATAATTAAATCCAAAATTTTATATTAATGACCAATTATTTCAAAATTTAATTCCAAAAATTAAATTAATTATCAAATTATTTTTGGCTAAAATTCGGGAATGTTACACAACCTGAGCTCTGATACTACTTTATGATGACCTACCTTTCTGACCATATGAACGATACTTATTACATCCACGGTATTTATGTGCCATTACCCAAGCATCAGAATGACAAGTTGTCACATGGTAAAATAAAAGAACACGGAACTTGACATAATAGAAAATATCACGATGGAACGATTATATATCATACAAAATAATAAAGTACATAAGGTTACTCCTTACATGGAGTTATCAAAGTTACATGAAAGTACTACAATTATTAGACTATGCGATTATACACTCTGCCTTTGCACATATTATTATAAAATACACATATATAATAGACATAACACCGAAAATAAATAACTAGATTGATAAAGGAGCCTCCTACTCGTCCAACGTCTTTAAAGAGCCAAAAGAAAAACTGCTACTCTTGGACTACTTAAGTATAATTGAGTATCCAAGAGTTTAGGGAAACAAACATTTCGGGTTAGACAATAAGTCTGGTGTGAGTAAATCTCTATAAAAAAAGGTTGAAATACACACAATATGTGAGACCATGTCGCCAACTACGGAATAGGTTTCCCCTTACAATAACAATATACAATCACGACAATGGATACAAATAATTAAATATCGTGAAGTGCTCAACACTTCCCGATGTAGTTAAGAAAGAAGTAAATTTAAAAGTTTAGAATCAAAGGAAAGAAAAGATAAATTTTTCAATAAATGACTAGGAAGGTGTGCCCTCCTTACAAAAGTATACCTCTAGTCAATATACTTGAGAGGGTCATTCTCTCTGATGGCACCTCTTGGGAACTCCATGCCGGACCCCACCAACCTTACCAAGTATCTAAGTGTGTCATATCTTAGTGCTTGTGAACATGGTAAGGAGTGGATCTAGTCATGGCAAAGCAAGGCAAAGGAGGAGGAGTTGGTGATGGACGAGGCTAGCAATAGGATGGGGATAACATATAGGCTTGGCTAGGGTTTCAAGTATGTTTTGGTGATGGGTTTTTGGATCATGGTGGTCACGGCCTGGCTGGAGATGGTGATGATGTGGTGGAGGCTGGTCAGGTGGTGGTGGGGAGGAGGAAATGGTTGGCAATAGGAGATGGCCGAGCATGCTTGTGAACAAAAAGAAGGTAAAAATGAAAAAGAGGGAGAAGGAGAAATGAAAACTTAATGTAAAAATTTTCTACAGGAAATGAAAACGAGAAAGAGAGATGGGAAGTGTTTTGTACGTGAATTAAAAAAGGAGGAACGGCTATGGTATTGGAAAAGGCATCTCTTCACATTCAAGAAAAGAAAACTTAAGTCTTTTAGAATTTCCAAGCCTAAAATCCAAATAAAATCAAATAAAAAGTCCAAACAAAATAGAAAATATAAAATAAAAGAAAAAATAGAAATGAAGTAGAAAATATAGAATAGAAAATAAATAGAAAAATGTTGAAAATAAGTGTAAAATGCTGAAATTTATCAAATTTAAAAAATATAAAATAGAATTTGATGAAATGAAAAGCATAACCAATATCAGAATCAAATTCAACTTCAAAGAAAAAGATTGTAAATTAAAAATAAAAATTTAAAAATTTCAACTGAAAGTCAAAGTTTGACTATAGTTGACCAAACTATAAGATTTTCATAAAATCAGTATTTTATTTTATTTGGAAAAAAGATTGTAAAAAAAATCCAGAAATTCATTGGAAAATTCCAAAATTTAAATTTTTAAATGATATAAAAATCAAAATTTCCAAATAAATTTAATTAAAAATATTTATTAAAATTATGGGTTGTTACACTCTCCCCACTAAAACTTTTCGCCCTCGAAAAGGAACGAGACACGAAAATAAGGAAAGATAAGATAGAGAAGCAAATAGTACCTGAAACAAACAATTCCGGATTCAAAGCACGCATGCTCTCCTCCGTCTCCCGGATACAATCTCGATCATCTGTACTCCACCACACTTTGACAAGGTTGACAGATTTCCTTCTTAGCTGCTTCATACCTCTATCGACAATACGAAGTGGCTTCCTCTCGATAGTAAGGTTAGGCTCAATTTCCAAACTCTTGAGAAAACTTCTCAGGCAAATCCAAATCATAAGCTAAAGAACCAATCCTCTCTGAGATTCGGAAAAGGACCTATGAACCTAGAAGCAAGCTTCCCTCATTTTCCTCTTTATCCCGAATTATTATTAAATTTATTCCACTTAATATAACTTATCATATATATTATGTATATTTACCCTTATCATAACTACTCAAGTTTATTTATAAATTCCTTTAACACTATTTTATATTGTAAATTATCCATTTACATACCTAACTTCAGAGTTATATTGGAGTGCAATCTGGTATTATAAATAAAATTTTCCAATTCAATATTTTATCTAAAATTTAAATTATTTATCCAAAATTTCCCAATTCATTTATTTCAAGTTCAATTATTTATCCAAAATTCTTTTTCAGTTTATAATTGAAATCATTCCTGAATCATAAATTAAAGAATTTAAATCTCTGATTTACCTCAAATCATTAAGAGATAATTATATACACACACACTATATATCCGATCAGTTTAAATCTAAAATCATATACTTATATTAAATCAAGCCATACTTAAGAAATTTAAATCAATTTATTTTTATTATATATTTTTCTTTTTTTTCAAAACGAAAGGGTAGCAAACCTATTAATTGGTCTCTCCTCTTCGAAACTCGAAAATGAATGTCGATGATGCAGTTGCCATCGTCGAAATTATTTTCCAGCGACATAAGAGAAAATCATAGATTTAAACATTTTAAGATTTATATTCAAACATACCTTTAAATGATATACATTTTAAACATTAAAACCAAAGTTCGAAATCATCATAATTTAAATTCTCAAATCCATAATTTAAATTCACTTAAATTCCAAATCAGTTTATAAACTATGCTTAAAATTCCCAATAAATTTATAAACTGTTTGTAATTCCATTTATTTATTTTATGAGGCCATAGTCATTGGTTTACAAAATAATAAATGAAAATCAACTACTATCATTTTGTCAAACAATTCATTTAACAATTATGTTTTAGAGAAATTGCTTTATATATAATAATTATAAAAATTTATTTTATTTACCAAATTTGAAAATGATATTGTGTCGGTTTGCTCTGTTCAAGTATTTTGGAAATCCTATCGATGGCGTTGATCAGACGAATCGATCGAAAATCCAAATCAACATCAACAACTCAAACAACACAACATATAAAACAATTTAATATTACTACAAATATACTCCCTCCCTCGATGATTCCAAAATGGATTTCAAAAATAAGGATAGAATTTCAAATTTGGGAGATTCAGGGATAAAATGAGATAGATAAAGGATTAAGATAAGGTCAAAATAGGAGATTAAAGTTATATCTGATAACTGTTGTTATAGATGAATTCAACAAGATGGAGATGATCTTTCCAAGATCCTCCATAATCCAAAACACAAGCACAAAGAAGATCCTCAAGAATCTGATTCACTCTTTCCATTTGACCGTCGGTCTACGGATGGTAAGCAGTGCTCAGATTTGGATGAGTATCCAAAGATTTCTGAAAAGCTGTCCAACACTAACTGGTGACGATGGAATCTCTATGAAGACGAACAATCTCCCTCATATAGACCTCCGCCAAACAAGAAGCAGAACAGGTAGACTTGACCGGAATGAAATGAGCTGACTTGGTCAATCTATCCACAAAGAGAGAAGAGACGCAAGACTTACATTGATCGCAGCAATTTCAACTGGACCAACAGAAACTCCATTACCAGAAACAATATGTCCAACGAATCGAACTTCATTCTTCCAGCAATGTCATTTCGAGAATTTAGCCTTCAACCAATGATTTCTAAGAGTCTCTGGAACAAATTTCAAATAAGACTCATGCTCATCCCTTGACTTGGAGAAGACAAGGATATCATCAACAAAGACTAGAACAAATTTATTAAGCACATCATGAAAACCATGATTCATCAAATCAACAAAGAAAGCTGGGGCATTAGTCAAACCAAAAGGCATAACTAACCATTCATAGAAACCATTCTTAGTACGGAAAGCAGTCCTGGGAATACTTTCCTCAGCAACTCTGAGCTGGTGGAAACTTATGGCAAGATCAAGCTGAGAGAAACAGTAGCTCCATAGAGCTAATCGAACATATCATTGATGCGAGGCGTAGGATATCTGCTCCTCTAATGAGCTTGTTTAGCTCCATATAATCAACATACGTCCTCAAAGAACCATCGGACTTAGTGACGAAAACCACTGCTGTTCCCCGTTCGGAATAGCTAGGTCTGATCAGACCTTTGGAGAACCAGTCCTCAATTTGCTTCCTTAACTCAACCTTCTCACAGGGTGCCATTCTTCTAGGAGGAAGAACTATAGGTCGAGCTCCAAGAATAAGATCAATACGGAAATCAATTTCCCATTTAGGAGGAAAAGAAGTGACATCACCAAATACATCGGGATAGAGTTTGACCACAGGAGTCGAATGAATATCAGCAGGGGAAGAATCAAGAGAATAGATTAAAACTGCCGGCATAATCCTGAGGTAATGCACTGAATCACCAAAGAATCACCAAAATCATTAACAAGAGAAACAGTTCGGGTTTTACAAGAGATAAAGGCTTCATGCCTTTTCAGCCAATCACCTCCGAGCAATAGATCAAAAGCATCAAAATCCAGAACATAGAAATCACCAGTGAAACGGTGATCAAAATAAAGGAGTTTCACTTGGTTACAAATCCTTCTAAGGTTCATAGGACCACTAATAGGACTTTTAACGCAAAAAGGTTCAGGAGCAACTCGGGAGAAAGAAGTTGCTCAGAAAGATCCATAGAAATAAAACTATAGGAAGCTCCAACATGAACAAGAAAATAGAATAAGGAAAAGGTGCTCTGAAGAGTACCTTGGGTGACACTAGGAGTAGGAGCAGAGGCAACAGCAAAATACCAGATGACTTACCCTTCTGCCGAGTAGGACAATGGTAATTAAGAAACAAAAGACAAGATTCAATCGGAATAGAAATCCTAATCAAGGAATTTAATTTACAAGGTGGATAAAGAAAGGGATGAAATTAGGAAAAAATTGATTTCACAGCAAGAAAAGTTTATATCAAAATAATCTTTAAAATACTTTGAAAATCCTTTGAAAAATCATTTTATACATGAAAATACGTTCTCTCACAAAGAAATGATTCTAAGATTGATTTCACTCATTCTAGGGCATTTCTACCCTATCTCTAATGAGTTTTTGCTCCACAGGCTAAGGTTTGCCTAAAACCAAAGCTCTGATACCAAATGTAACGATCCACTATTTTGGACCATTCAAATCAACAATAAAACCACACATGTTGGACTTGAATAATTCAAAATAGTAGATTGTAATATAATTTGGAGCAAATAAAACGAATCACGGACACAGATAAATATTAGAATAACTCGCAGCGGAAATAAAATAACCATAGTAGTTCATGAAGCTACTACAAACACAATATCCAAACAAGTATAAAATACCATAGCCTGAAAGTAGATACAACAGAAATCCCAATGCATAAATGTCCACTAATACATAAGCTGAATAGAAATAATGAATAGAAATAGATGACAACTAGATAGATAGATAGATAAACTCCAGGAAATCCTCTAGCTCCAGAAGGTGAAATCCAAAGCTGATACTCAGGCTGACCCGAGCGTAAAGAAAAACACAAAATACTAGAGTTAGGACATACATACTTATATAACGTAAACCAACCCAAGTGAACTGTAATAGAAATTCACAAGTAACTTAAAAGACGCTTGGGACCCCCCATCCTTTAAGGATCCGTTAAACTATTTACTATGTAGTAATATACGCTATTAGAATAATGTCTAAAGTAAAGTAAACTTACTTAAAAATAGCGTTAAGGCTTTACATTTTCCATCTTAACACATATATAGTGCCAGTAGTCTATACAGTACCATAGTCCCTCCTGATCGGGAAGCCACCAGAGGATACTCCATGGTACGACACAAATCAAAACTCGTACAAGGCACACTACGGTTGGTGGCACGACACAACAAGGCAACGGTAGGGTAGATATACCAATTACGCATCCGGAGTGGTGGTAACGCGTAGCAGCCACTACCGCCCACCTCGAGCCACACTCCCAAATCAAAGGTGCACACCAATCAATCATAACGTAATAGAATGGCATACGAAGAAGTGTGTCCGATAAGAGGAGCTACCTCATTAGCCTGGAATCGATCCTGTTTTAGCCACCTTATGCCAACTCATGGAGTCGGATCCACGTATATACCTCAATAGAACGTCGCCACCATCCTACTTCATTCTGGAATCTCCACCGCGTACACGGTTGTTAAAGTGGTTTTCGAAGTTGGCAGAGAGTATGACAACTTCTGATCTTAGTCTCTTTAACAACCAAATGTTAAACCCATGGTATTTATTTTAAAACATTTCTATTCCAAAACCATTTAAAGTAAGCTATTACTTTCCAAAATAATATCCATTTCAAAATTGGAAAAATTTACAAATCCATATAGGTGTTAGTTATAGCACACTAAAAATGTAAAAAATAATAATCATAAACACTTTCGAAACCATACACTTATTATGGCATTTTTAAAATGTAATAATCTAAAAATCATAACACTTTCAAAACCATACACTTATTATAGCATTTTAAAAATGTAATAATTTAAAATCATAACGCTTTCAAAACCGTACCTTTATTATAGCACTTTAAAAATGTTATCTTTTTTGAAATCATAATGGTTGAAAAAATGTGATCCATATATATGTATGATAGCATTTCAAAAATGTTATCTTTTTATAAATACAGCATTTTAAAACATTGCCTTAGTATAACATTTTTAACAATATGACTTAAATAACATAGCATTCGGAAATGCTACAAATTCTACTGTAACATTTTAAACATCATATCTTCAGTTTAAATCATAGTTATTTATTATACGAAACATATCCATTTTTATAAAATAAATTCTGTCATTCAAAATGTACTAAGTTATCCCATTTGGAAATTGTAACACTTTGAAAATGTTATTCCTATATAATAGAACTTTGGAAAACATTACAATTTAGAAATAGTAGCATTTTCAAAACATAACCTAAAAGTAACATAACATTTTTAAACATAACTAAATTAATATAGCATTTTACAAATGCTACTAATACTACTATAACATGTTAATTTGGCTTTACCAATGCAAGTAGGCTCCGCCACTTAGCAATTTGTCTAGACACATGACAATTTGGCTTGGCCATGACTTGATTTGTGGCATATAGGTTTGGCTATGATCACACAAACACGGCTAGGCAAGGGTATGTGAAGGGATGGCGAGGCAAAAATCATGTAGAAGGCAAAAGGTCAAAGGAGATGGTGCCTATTGGTTTCGGCCTTTACATTTTGGTGCCTATTGGTTTCGACCCTTGCCGAAATATTCTCGATCAGACACCTTCGTGCACACTGTGCACGTACACACCATCACCAACGACCATCTCACTGCCGCGACATCATCGACGAGTCACATCTTGCCCCCTGATCTCATTCGCCATCTTACCGAAGTCTGCCATCTCTCTGATCGAAATCGATAATTTTCCAAACCTACAGACACCCAAAAACCCATTTGCCTCTACTGATTCGATGAACTACACTCGCCCTTCCCTCCGATTTCCTCCACAAATCGATAGCCCTTTCACCGCTCTACGTCACTGCCGAAAATCGCATACTCCGATCGCACCCGTTCCCCTCAAAAATCCCACGACTTCACCATAGCCACATCCTTCCTTACATCCTAAAATCAACTTGCTCTTTCAATCTAAGCCAAAAACAGAAATTCCGCCATGGTCATCACCTGCCCTAGGTCCACCAGCACCCTCCAGATCTAGCCGCGACACCCCTCAACGTCGAGATTGTCGAAAAATAATTTTCGAAAACGAAATCGTTCATCCTTCGATTTATCATGATATAGATCACTAAAAATTCAAAATCGAACTACTAAAATTCATATTCCTACGCAGGGAACCCGATTACATGCTTGAATTCTTGATTTAATTACATTGAATTTCCACTAAAGAATGATACTTACTGTAAAACTGATGAGTGATATACTACACAGCATAATTTATTCGCTTACTATTTTTAACTTAAACTATAATAGAAAATGCATATTTTATCTGTTTATATTATCATCGTATATGAACTAGATTAAGAGATTTAGATTTTTTTTTGAAGTAGGAACAGGTATAATAGTTTACAATTAACAGAGCGGTAAACCAGAATATTTCGAAGTTTGGAAATTTAAGTTTCTCACCTTAAACATCTTGGTTCCAGAAACTTCGAAATTAAAATTTGAGATTCCTAAAATTTGGAACTTGAATTATTAAAAATCTTGTTTTGAATCTCCTGAGTTCGAGTTTAACAGAGGATGCTTTGTTTTACCGAATTTCAGAACACTGTTATATTTTTTTCTCTTTTAGTTTTCTTTTCTGTTGCTTATAATTAAAACAAAGGCTTTTGTATTTAAGATACTGGTTTTTGACTTCTAAAACAAGCCGCTTAGACCTGAAATATCCAAATATATCACAAGCTTGAAATTAACAGAAGATGGACATAATGACTTTTTGGTGGCTGAAAAGATAGTGTCTCAGCTGAAAATAACTTTTGAAAAGAAACTAAAAATAATTATGTTAGACTTTCCTTCCAGGATTTTACTGCCAAGTGTAGTTTGTTAATTAAAATTTATTACTTAACTTCCCATTGTTTTGTTAACTATTTTACAGGCCTGATTCCTTTGTTACGGCATAATGACCTGAGGTCTTTTATTTATTATCTAGTTTATATAAACCATAAGGTACTTAAAAGTATATATATATATAAGTATACACAAGAAATTTGACAGCCCAGTCATTATTACTTGACAAGGTAGTGGTGCATATGTCTCTAACATATTTTAAAATAAAGGTGAGAAAGATTAAAATAACTTCTTGGTTATATACACCTATGCAAGTATATGTTACTTAAACAAAGATTACAAGTAGCTTAAAAATTATCTTTGTTTTTGACTTAGTTGAATTTGCATTTGTCATTCATACAGTGTGAAATAAAGATGAAAACTAGTAAATTAAAATAACCTCTTGTTTCATTTATTTTATAAAAATACATATGTATTTTAAACAAAACGTAACATCCTATGTTAAATACCCCATATACATATGTTATAAAATAAAATAACTTTCAATATTAAGTACTCTATGTGTTATAAAACTTCACAGTGGTATAAAAATTATTTTTAAATCCTTCTTGTATATATAACCATATACACAATTTCATTTATAATATAGACATATATTATTTACAAATACATTAAATCATTTATTATCTATGTGTATATAGTTTCTCCCAATTATATATACAACTTCTCTTTATTATACTTAAGTGATTTTTATGCACATAAGTTTATTTATAACATTCTATAAATTAAGTATTATAAATTTTCCTTATTCAATGTGTGTATAGTTTCTTTCTAAGTATTTATTTGATTCATATACACATCTATTTGTTAATAACATTCCATCAATTTAAATATTATAAATTTCCTTTTTAACTTATCATTACACATATACCACTTTTCTAATTCAATGTATATCATTATTTTAGAATCTTAATACTTTTTTTTAGTTAATATGGACAACATTGTTTATATACCCAAAATAAAAAATATCTCTTTTTAATTCATTATGAATTTCTATCCAAATTTTATATACATCTAAATTTAGTTTAATGCCATGAATTCCTGTTCTCATTATGTGTAAATTTTATTGTTTCCTATATATAAGACTATGAGCATTTGATTTTAATAAATTTAAATTCTCTAATATAGTTTATCTTTAGAATAAAATATACACACTTAATCTTTCAACCAAATGCATATACATTCCAAAACAATCTACACATATTTTATCCAAAACAAAATATGTATATTCTATCTTTAAACTCGAATATATATGTAAGAAAATCAATTTAAATCAATCTATAATTTAATATAGATTTGAAAATTCAAATTATACTGGTTCAGAAAAATTGGTATATTATTATCAGTTATTTGGGATTTTGAATATTAAAATACAATATTATTGAATATTATATATTAATATTCACAGCTCGGGATGTTAAAAACTCTGGGTCGTTACATTCCTTCCCCTTTAAAAAAAATTCGTCCACACATAGAGAACGGATCAATAACAACTCAAACTACACAGGTAAACGCATAGATTCATACGGGCAAATCAAAATATACATTACATTAGTATCACCCATAATATTCATACGGATGTTATAATCATTCATTCAACCATACATATATTTATAGATACATACATTACCCTATCAAACATCTAACATTCATGATGTCCATGGATCAAAACACATACATAAAGCACACACTATCCAAAAGGAAACAACCTCACCAACTATGGACTCTCACTATAAGAGTCCTCCCTTTCGGGCCCTGACAATTCCCAGACCTCTGCATCACTGTCATGTACCCAAACATCCTCTGGATTAGGCACTCCAGGAATGAAACCTACACCATCTGGCTCCTCAACAGCATTACCTAAATCCCAAATGACCGCGTCACCATTCTCTTATTCAACATATTCCTCCTCTTCAAACTCTTCCTCGTCATCAAACTCCTCATCTTCCTCTTCCGTCCTTCCTCGTCCTCAAACTCCTCTTCATCGTCGAATTCCTCTTCAGGTTCTTCTTCAGCTTCCTCCCCGGGCTCCTTAACTGTTTCTTCCTTGGGCTCTTCTTCCTGAGGTTATGGCTGCTTGATAGGCTCCACTGCCACTTCCTCATATATTGATGGCTCACCCAGATCCTCATGAATCCTCTTTGTCAAACCATAATCGCTAACTCTTCTGGCCTTCGAGAGTGCTCCACCCCGGTTGATGCTACGGGTTCTCTACAATCAAAACCAAAACCCAAAGATAAGATCCTAAGGTTTTAGAATTCTATAGGCTAAGGAGTACATCAAGGTTTATATTTCAAAATTTATTCCACCTTTTAAATTCCTATTATCCTAGATTTTTATAAAATCATTCTTTCAAAATAATGTAAGTATACATACTTGAATAGTGATTATCGGATGGAGGAAATACACACATGTGTGTATATATATATATACAGTAAGTTTTATAAACAACTTATTTCTTCAATTTATAAATTCATATATATATATAACAAATAAATTATTATAAGGTTTTTAAAATTTCAAATATCCCCAACTAATTAATCTAATTAATTATTAAAATTAATCACATTAATTAATCATTACATAATCCCTAATTAATGATCTTCACATTAACTATTAACAATCCTTTTAATTACTTCTCTAAGTAATTATGCTTTAATTAACCATTTTTAATTTCAAATAAATTAATATTTAATTACCAATTAATTCATCTCTAATTACTGAATTAATTAAGTGTTAACTGCAACTTAATTAATTTTTAATTACTTGATTAATTAATTTATCTTTAAAGAGAGGAAACTTTTCCAAAAACCTACTAGTTTAAAAGTTTTCCAAATTTCAGTTAAAGAGTTTTCCAAATTTCTCTAGCAAATAAACTCAATAAAATCCTTTTTCCAAAGATTCAAATTCTAAAGGGTTCAGTTTCCTAGGGTATACTCAAGTCAAAAGGGCAACAAATGAATATACTTAAGGTTGACGGCTAAGACCACTCAGAACCCAAATGATAAATTACTATCGTCTCAACCAATCATGGTATAAACCATAAACATTTAAAAATCATACTTTTTATATGGAAAATATTTTGGGTAAAATTATTTTATCTACCCCTTTAAAAACAATATTGTGTCCGTTGGCCTGGTTCAAGTGTTTAGAGATCCTTATCAATCACGTTAGCTACTCGTATTGACCAGAATCCATATGCCACTTAACCGATCAATTAACACAATATAAAACCATTTTTATATAATTAACAAACACGCACTCTCGTATATATATACACTCAGACTCAACAAGTTGCTATAGATTCTATTCCTAATAAGCAACCCATCTAAACCTAGGTATTCACTTAACCTAGGCTATGATACCACAATGTCACAACCCATTTTTCCGTAATGATTTAAGCTGATTTTAAACCACTCTTGTCAGCTAAATCGTACGGGAAGACGGATAATGAAAGTAAGAAAGAAGGTAGAAATAGAAAGATAAATGGAAGAAAAGAGAACAAATCAGAATCTCACAGCGGATCGACTAAATTATAATATAAACAAAGCTTTACACGAAACCAAAACTGTTACTTTATATAACATATACAACTTTACATCAGAGATACAACCACATAACTCGGACAGTTATATCAATCCTGTCCTTACAAGCATAACCACACGACCAAACAGACTGAATATTAAAATCTACGAGAACACGCCTTCGGAATTCAGCTTCTCTCCGGAACAGCTTCCACTCTTCCAGTTAAACCCTGGAAATATGCTCGGTCTGACCTGAGCAAATAGGAAAAACACCAAGCCCGGGTCAGTCTGGTAAACCAGCGTGAAAAACACAATCAACTGGATTATTAAAGTTTCAAAAATCCTTTGAAAACAAAAGCATCTCGTAAGACCACGCCACAAATAAACATGTTAGGTTTTTACCTTACGATAGCCCAAACAACATTTTATCAAATCCGTCTGATATTATAAACTTGTCTATAGAAAGTAAAATAGAATCTAGCTGAAATGCTTGCATCTCACGTTTCAGCAATAGTTTAGCACAATCAAAACCGTACAGGCGCGTGGGAAAATGGATTTCCAACTAATGACTAGGCACTTAGGTACCACCTGTCACGGTACATGGCTTAGATCACCGTACCGAGGATTACTCCTAATCCCCTACAACACAAGACCGGGACTACCCCTTACTGGATAATCCCGAGTAAGATCACCCTACGGTTGGGATCAGCAACCGCACCACTAAGCTGAATGAAAGGGACATCCAGATAGGGATGACCTCACCCTAATGGGTGCTACCCACTTAGCCTTGCTGCAAAAACCTTGATTTTCAGTCATTCTCGGTTAATGAGGCTCGAGGCTAAGCATTACTTTTTAGAACGTTTCACTTAGAATGCCCATCGCCCACCTGACGATGTTCCGAAAGCATTCATCCATACAAGTCCGTCTCAGGTTCAAACGAAACCGAAGGCACTACTCCTACTACATCCATTTTGGAATCACCTCAGGATTAGTAGCGAGTAGCCCTTGCACTTCACTGCTCCACCTTCGAATCCAACTCTTGTTTTCCACACGAAAACGTACAAATCGGATCGAAGTGGTTTTCGAGAAATTAATCCCGATCTCGGTCTCTTCGAAACGATCAGCGCACTGTCCAATATTGATAGTCGGTTATTTAACTATCAAACGATCAAAAATAAATTCAACCAAGTTATTTCCCGTTATAACCTTAAGCCTTGTTTACCTTTAAAATACAAACGGATTTCAGAAAGCTTATTTCATTCGAAAAATATATATATGTATATCCAAAGCATTTTTTTCTAAATCATATATATAAATTTTCAAATATTAGCTTCAAGTTTAAATAAACAAATACTCTTTGTGAAAGTTATTATAAAATATTATTCAAACAACATTTATATTAAATAGATTTATATGGAAGAAAATGTACTTAAATATAAAAAAAATTAATCTTTAAAGGATCATTACAAAAGAGTTAAATACGTGAAAATAGTTTAACTAACACCCGTATAAGGATTTCCAAAATAATAGTAAATATCTACTTTTTATATTCTCAAAAACATTTATCCATTTCTCTAAAACATTTCTAAATATAATATTTATTTTTAAAGCAAAACTAGTTTCAAAAATCAATCCAAACAGACAAGGCTTATTAGTCTTAACGGTACTTATCAATTCACAACTCACAATCACACGGATATTTAAATCAATCATCTTCCATATATCGATTTATATTATATTCTAAAATATAATTAACAAGCACATAATAGATATATGTAAGAACAACAGATCAGCGATTATCATTGTTAGAAACAATTATACAGATATTATCAGATCAATGGCTTACACTATCCACGGCAGTTTAGATTAACTATACAGCGGAATGGTTTCTGTTTCCGCTTTCCAGATGTCAACCAGTTTGAACAATCTAAATAACACAACTATTCAGTTGGGAACATTTCAATAGTTTGTTCGTAAAATTATTCAATGGCATTCATTCCCAATTGGTATTTAGATCCTATCTATACAAGCTTATACAATTTTACTTATTTAATTTCACAATCGATCGTACAACGGCGTAACATCCGTTGATACGAACCATCCATTCCATAACAATTTATTTTATGTGAAATTAAATAATTATTATAAAAATAATATCACTTAAGAACTCGAATTCATTTTAAAGTATAAGCATTTATTTCCCTTTTATTATTTTAATTATATTTCACTGGATTCAAATAAATTCAAAGATTAATAATAAACTATTACTTACTAAAAGTTCATCCACTTAATTATAAAATCACTTATTTAAATGACTTAAATAAAGTCTCAACAAAGCAATTTTGATTTGGATTTTGTTTTACTTTAAAATCAAATTCCTTATAACATATCTCGTTTAAAAGTAGACATTATATATGAAGGGAATTGGTTTTGAATATTTATCTTAACAAACAACTCGGTATATTCTTTAAGAGAATTAGATTTTCTTTAATTTAAACAGAACTAAATAAATCAAAACCCAAATACAATCTTTAACTTAAAATAGAACAGCCCAAAGCCCACAACTAAGAAGCACGTCCAACCCGCTTCTTCTTCCCCCAACACTTCTACCATCAGAAAAATATCCAACAACAATAACCGGAATCGATGATATCAATCCAGCGGAGATCTAACTTCGATCAACTCAACAACACTCTCGGACAATCACTGAAATGCCACGAGCCAATCATAACCCAGAACGAACTCGACCCTTGCCGAAACATTCTCGATCAGACACTTCATGCACGCTGTGCACATACACACCATCACCATCGACCATCTCACTACCGCGACATCGCCGACGAGTCACATCTTGCGCCCTGATCTCATTCGCCATCTTGCCAAAGTCCGCCATCTCTCTGATCGAAATTGATAATTTTCCAAACCTCCAGACACCTAAAAACCCACCAGCCTCTACTGATTTGATGAGCTGTACTCGCCCTTCCCTCTGATTTCCTCGCTTCCTCCACAAATCTAAAGCCCTTTCACCACTCTACATCATTGCCGAAAGTCACATACTCCGATCGCACCCTTTTCCCTCAAAAATCACGCGACTTCACCATAGCCACATCCTTCCTTAAACCCTAAAATCAACTTGCTCTTCCAATCTAAGCCAAAAACAGAAATTCCGCCATGGTCGTCACCTATCCTAGGTCCACCAGCACCCTCTAGATGTGGCCGCGACACCCGTCAGCGTCGAGATTGTCGAAAACTAATTTTCGAACGGAAATCGTTCATCCTTCGAGTTCTCGTGATATAGATCACTAAAAATTCAAATCTAACTACTAAAATTCATATTCCTACACAGGGAACCCGATTACAAGCTTGAATTCTTGATTTAATAACATTGAATTTGCACTAAAGTATGATACTTACTGTAAAACAAATGAGTGATAAACTACACAGCATAATTTATTCGCTTACTATTTTTTACTTAAACTATACTAGAAAATGCATATTTTATCTGTTTATATCATCATCATACATGAACTAGATTAAGAGATTTAGATTTTCTTTTTAAAGTAGGAACGGGTATAATAGTTTACAATTAACAAAGGAGTAAGTCAGAATATTTCGAAGTTTGGAAATTTAAGTTTCTCACCTTAAGCATCTTGGTTCCAAAAACTTCAAAATTAAAATTTGATATTCTTAAAATCGGGAACTTGAATTCTTAAAAATCTTGTTTTGAATCTCCTGAGCTCGAGTGTAACAACCCTAGATTTTGAATATAAATTTAAATTTGACTTTATTTCATTTTGAAGTTATTTTAAATTTGTTTTATTTGTTAGATATCAATTCTAAAATATTTTTAAAGTGATAATAGAATTTTTTCCAAAATTTACTGCAATTATTTCTATTTTTAAAGGCTATTTCCTATCTTTCTGCTATTTTCTTCATTTAAATTATATTTAATTAAGATTTATTTATTTATTTTTATGAATGCATTTTTATTTTATGTTATTATCTTTATTTATAAATATTTTCCATGTACATATAATTTTTTCAAATTTTATTCTGTTTATTTTCAAATTTTTTAGACTAGTTTTCATTTTTGTGCTATTTTCTTATTTTTATCTTATATAATTAATAATTATTTATTTATACTTTATATTGTTGCATTTTCGAATTCAAACTGAAATTATAATTATTTTCAGTTATTTAAACTTATAAAAAAGAAAGAAATATGAAAAGGTTATGACTTTTTATTTTCCAATAGCCTTTTATATTCCACCTTTTCACATTTTAACCTAACTTTTCATTCAATTAGCCTTTACTCCTCATTTCTTTCAGCCGACCACCTTCTTTTCTCATTCACGTAAATCTTTATTTCTCATTCCTAAAGAAACTTTCGGCCATAGCTTGTGAAAAAAAAGGTAAATCTTTCTTCCTTTCTTTATTTTTTTCATTGTTTTAATTGGATTTTGCACTTGTTCTTCCTCTATTTAGGTTCAACCACCTCCTCTCCATACCCTTTCGCCTCCACCACCACCTGAGAACATCACCATCACTACCTCCTCTCTGGCCAAACCCCAAGCCGAGACATTATAGTGATTGATCCACTACAAACTCCAACAAAACTCCATCAACATGTTTTAGCCGAGCCATCATCCACTTACATCACCTTCAACACCCCATAGCCGCCACCGTCTCCACCTCCACCACCTCCAGCTTCACCTGGACTCTCTTTCACATTATTACCTTGGCTGCTCCAGTGATGGTCGTGCCCCTAGTGGCCTTTCCCGAGCCTAACTTTGGCTTGAATCCATGTGATGTTGCTTGTAGCTTGATTGTTGTGTTGTTGTTTCATCACCACCACTTTTGCACCACCTTCAAATATGTTAGGCCGACCATACCCAACCCAAACCTGAGCCAAAAACCTTGCTTTAGCCTTGTACTACACCTATGGCTGAGCCTAATGTATGCTGGAAGCAAGTGCAAAGCAATTCTGCTTTGATTTATGCGATTATTTCTAGCTTAGTTTAATCATTTTGGTTTGAAAGCTGTAACAACCCGATATTCTCAGCCATTCACATCCACACATGCCGAACTTGAATTGCTCAAAATATCGCATTGTAAATAAATTTGGAGCAAATGAAATACAATCACAGAATCGTAGAATCACAGACACAGAAATATCAGAATAACTCGTAGCGGAATATAAAATACATAGTAATTCATAAAGCTACTACGGCAGAGTCTCAAACCAAATACATAATACAGTCTGAAAAAAACATAATAGAAATCCCAAATACATAGAAGTTCACTAATACATGAGATAAACTAGAATAGCCGAAACAGAAAGTAGATATACAAATGTACATAAGCAGAAACTCCAGCAAAGACCAGCTCCAGAAAGAGAATCCAAAGCTGTGAATACTCAGGCTGACCCGAGCGTAAAGTAAAACACAAAACACTCGAGTCAGGACAATATATACTTATATAATGTAAACCAACTCAAGTGAACTGTAGTAGAAATGTACGATAACTTAAAGGATGCTTGAGATCGCCCATCCTTTAAGAATAAGTTAAACTATAAATTAAATACTCCCGTGGTTAAAATTTCAAAATGGTATTTTATACTTCAAAATAAAATATCATTTCAAAATTCAATATCATTCAAAATCCATTTCAAAATATCATATCTTCCAAACCACATTCATTTTTATTTAGTTTAAATACCATTACAAAACACATTTCAAAATAGTTTATATTCCGAAACAAATTACTTCATTTTAAATCATAAAATGAAGTTATTATATTTAATAATTAAATTATTAAATTTCCAAAATTTTAGCCTTTCAAAATTCATTTATTCACTTAATTTATTAAAACAGATGAAAATTCAACTTTCGCAGCATTTAGAAATTGCTACAGAAAGTTACATTCAAAACAGTTCAATTTAACAAAAGATAGCATTTAAAAATGCTGTAATAGGGTTACATTAGTTTCAAAAACTTAGTTAAATTCAACAATTATAACAGGTACAAAAATGCTATAAAAGCCTTTAATTAAACTTAGCCATTTGGTTCATTATTATCAACTACAGCATTTACAAATGCTGTATTATCATTTACAATAGAATTTATAGCATTTTAGAAATGCAGTTAATTAACTTCAAATATTCAGTATAATATCACAAACAATTATATTTTTATTTAAATCATTTTTAACTTATAAAATCATATAATTTCACTTTTGAAACAATCATTCAAATACCCTTATATTCATGATTTTATAAAGTTAAATCTCCATTCAAAAATCAAAATTTAATAATAATTCACTAATTAAATTCCAGCATTAAATTTTAAATTCATTAAATTAAATTTAACTTAACACTTAAGTTTAAACTTTTCAAATATAACTTAATTTCATTTTTATTTACTTAACTTAAAATTCACTTTTAAGCCAAATTCACAAATTTCCAATTTTAGTTATATTTCAAAATTTCAACTTAAATATTCATTCATTTCACATTTTAACTTTATTCAGAAATCATTAATATATTATAAAATCATTTTAAATTCACTTAATTCAAAATATCATAAATTTATCATATTTTGATATTTAATTTAAATTCCATTTGTCACCAAATTATAATTTTCAAAATAACTTACATTTCAGATTTTCTAACTTTACCATTTATTTATTTCACTTATAATTTTCAAAAAATCAATAATGCTTTACAAAAATCATTTTTAATCAAATTTAAATCAAAATATTATAATATTTACATTTCAAAAATATTTTAAAATTTTTAGAAAAACATATTTTAACAACGGGTCTGTATTTCATTTTCTAGCCTAGGTAAAGTGATACGGGTAATATATCATTTCAACTCGTAATTTACAAAGAAAACCCAGGTTTGATCATTTCAAACCCGCAATTCCAAGTAAATTAAAATAATTGAAAATCATTCAGGGCTATCATTTCAGCCCATAATGATTTTCTCCTATTCTAAAGTCCGTTCGGGTATGTATCATTTCAACCCATAGTGATTCTAATCTAAAGGGAACTTGCAGTGTGATAAACTGATAAAAATAACATAACAACAAAATATAACAGTAACAGATGTTATAACAGGTGTTTAAGCATGGGTGAACATTATATAATCATAATATAGCAGGTGTAACATGATAATGCATTTTACAGATTCAAAAGGTGTCAATTTACTAGTTATATATGTACATATTGTCTGGTGAGAATAACTCACCTGTTCAGAGCTGGAGACAGCTACCAAAGCAAACAATACAGACACTATGAAGGCACGACAATACGGAAATGACTTGAGAGTGGATAGGCAAAGCTAAAAGCCTTGATCAAACATTTAAACAAAACAATGCAACATAGATAAGTTTCAAACCAATACAGCACTTAAACAATATTAGAATCAATACCAAAACAAAGGCAAATGCATTGCACTTGTTCTCAACTTCATATGATTCAGCTAGGCATGGTATAAGCTCAGCCATGGCATGAAATTGGGTCTGGTTTGGGTTCAAACAGGGTCGGCCTATGATAGTTTTGATGGTGCATAGATCTAGGTGCATAAATCTTCAACACAAGTCAACATAACATCACACTATGCTACAATATGGTTAGACCAGAGGCTATGTAGGCCCATCCAGTAGTGCAGGTGGTGGTGGGTGATGTGGCAGAGGGTGGTGATCAGGCCAGAGCTGGTGGTGGAGGAGGAAGTGGCGGCTAGAGGTGGTTGTGGGTGATGGTACCAAGGTTGGCTCGGTTTGCAATGTTAGGTGATGTATTTGTGGAATTTTATGGTGATACTTGCTATGGAGGGGCTTGGCCTGAGCTATAGATGGACTGGAGTGGTGGTCGATCAGGCTAGGTGGTGGTGGAGGTTGGCCAAGGGCTGGAGGGGAGGTAGCCGATCCAAACAAGGTGAAGAACAAGTGAATTTCAAGGTAGAAAACAAGAAAACAAGGAAAAAGAAGAAGAGATCTCACCAAAACTTTGATCCAATGTGGTGTAGCCGTGATTTTTTTGTTTGAGGAAGTTTTTCACGTGAAAATGAAGATGAGGCTGAAGAGAAAAAGAAGTATACGGCCAAAATGAATGAAATGTAGGTTGGAAAATGAAGAGGCGGAATGTAAAAGGACTTTGGAAGATTAAGAGTTTAAACCTTTCAAATTTCCATCAATTTATTTATATAAGTTTATATTAGTGAAAATAATAATAATTTCAGTCAAAATTTCAAAAATAAAACTAAATATATAATATATATATAAATATTTATTAATTATATAAGGTTAAAATAAGAAAATAGCACAAAATTGCAAACTAGTCTAGAATAATGGAAAATAAACAGAATGAACTTTGGAAAATTTATATGGACTTGTAGAAATATTTATAACAAAGATAATAACATAAAATAAAAATGAATTCACAAAATAAATATATAAATTTTAATTAAATATAATTTAAATGAAGAAAATAGAAAAAAAATAGAAAACGGCCTTTAAAAATAGGAAATAAATACAGTAAACTTTGGAAAAAATTATAACATTACTTCAAAAATATCCAAAGACAAAAATTTACATAAAATAACATAATGACACATTTTAAAATAAAATATGACAATGAAAATATAATTTATATTATTTAAAATAGGCAAAATTGCTAAATAAAACAAATTGCACTCAATATTGAAATATACATAACTTTCACAATTTAAATTCGTTTTCAACGAAACGAAAAGCAGTATTCAATTTATTAAATATATTTTCATAATAAAATATAAAATTTAAGAATCTAAATATTTTAATTTGAATATTTAAAAAGTCAAAGTTTGACCATTTTGACCAGAAATCCACCTTTTAGTAAAATATTCAATTTATACCAGTTGGAATTGTAATTCACGTAATAATCAAAGTTTACATTTAAAAATGAAATGTTTGAAATGAAACAAGTTTAAAATAATTTAAAAATGAAATGAAGCCAAAATTAAAATATACATAAAAATCTAAGGTTGTTACACTCTCCCGCACTCAAATCTTTTCGTCCTCGAAAAGGAAGGAAGTGGAGAAACAACTAGAAAGAACAATAGGTTGGAAGACATCCCGAAAGAAGGTAGGGGAAAGTAGCTTGGAGGGAAAGTAGATTGAAAGACAAGGATTAACCATTATTTGAACCATTATACATTTCAATTTAATTTTTTTTGTTTTATAGTATGATGAATAGTCATTTGATTCAAATCTGATGGTTCAAAGTAAACAATATTTAAAATGTGACGGACGCGACTTTTCGACGCTCGAAAAACGACATCAATACATCCACTGTATCAACTGCCGAGCAATCGAATGCCGGAAAATCATACCGTTATGGTTAAAGAAGAAGAAAGAGGTAGAAGAAGAGAGAAAAAGATAGAACAGAACAGAAAGAAACAACAGAACAATATCAGAATCTCACAATCGTAGCGAAACAACATATAATAGATAAATGAATAATCTTTAAACAAAGAACTATATCGGTTATTACATTACATCACATTACATTTCATTACATCATCAGAGTGTACAACAACAAACAACAACAAACAGCGGAAGGAAATATTATATACTAGTGAATACGCCATGCCATCCAGCTTGCCTCCTGCAACTTTTTAATTCCAGAATATCCTGATAAACCTTACTCTTGACCGCCCGTGGGGAAATTGGTGGGCACCCAGAGTTTAGGAAGGAAAACAATAAACTCCGAGTCATTCATGTGACTGGTGTGAGAACTAAACCGGTTTATTTTTAAAACAAAGAACAGAATAATTTTTAAAATAGATTCGCAATGCTTTTTAGAAAATGAGACTACCATAAGGCCTCCCGCACACACACACAATGCAAACGCAGAATCGGAGGAGATTTCCCCTTATGATAGTCAAAGATGCTTGATACGCATTAAAAAGAAACATTTGATATTGTTACTAGTGCATAGTGTAGGAAAAATCATTTCGAAAGTAAAGATATAAATCTTATCCAACATACGACCATTATCGTATGCCTACTATAGCTACCATGTTCAATAGCAGGTTACCGCCACATTCCATGGCAGGTTATACAACTAAAACCGTACAGGATCATATTGTTTCTTTGGATTTCCAACAAATGATCAGGCCAAGGAACTTCTCATTGCCACATGGGTACGTCTTTACAATGACGACCCGAGAACCAAACCGGATCTCTGCCAACACAAGGCCGGGTTACCCCTAACTGGGTAACTACTGACACGAATATGTCATTCCCCGATCGTAACCGATCTATATCCGAGGATCCTCGATTTCCAACAACCACAAAGCAATAAATTTGCAGCAACAACATAGGTTAAATATCTGGGCTCCATACCATGATACCACCTCTATCCAGAAGGAATGACATACACTAAAGGGATGCTACTCCCTAATAACCTTACCGCATCCTTCCTGTTTTGACCACTTTCGGGGTGTGAGGTACGACGAAGTCTCGTCCACAAAGCCACGCTTTATACAAAAGCTGTGCTTTGTTCAACAAATGCTCAACAGCACTTCGTATATCACATTACCAATTTGGGAATATATCACTAGTAACCATCAACTACATAACCACTAAGGGTGTTAAGCTAAGAGAATAAATTCTCCGCCACCAACGGAAATATATTTGATAGAAACCAGCTTTACATCTCAAATTATAATGTCAGACACATATCCATACAAGTCCGTTCCGGGATCGAACGGAACCGAAGGCACTTACAAAGAATTCCTTGCAATCCGGATATTCACTAATCACGACCGGACTTCCCATCACAAAGGGTAATAAATTTCTATATCGGAGATCAGCCGATGCAGAAATATTCAACGGTAATCCTTCCGTTTTCACAAATATCCGGTCTTCAACACCGGTCGTCAAATGCAATCCATAACGACGTATCACATATTCGGAATGGGTTATACGACCCCAAGGTCCTTTCCCGGCTAACCCGAATAGTGAGCGCTTATTCAAAAATAAGCGTGGCATTCAAATTCAAGCAATCACAACAAACACCTATTTAAAGGTAAATATTGATAGTCGGATTATTTTACTATCAATAGGCGTGTTCAACATCACCAAATTCCAAATAATTTCCCAAATTATTTACTTTCCAAAATATCTTTACTAGATATATCATTTCCACACTTCAACCATTTGAAAACAAATTTTCAAATCACTTTTCACCTTTACCCCCTTTGAAAATAAATTTCAATCATTTTCCTTACGCGGGAATACTTTCATTTCAACATGGTTCATTTAAACCAATTAAATAAATCCTTACCGATTTACTTTATATTTACGTTCTAAATCCGTAAATTTATTCCCACACTTCAAAAATAAATCAACGTTTATTTTTAAACAAATTTCCCTTTCTTTTATAAATTCCACAGTGAATTTACAATTCCCAAAATATCTATGAATATACGATTTCCAAATCGATTTTTAATATTCATTTTCAATTTATCTTTAAAAGATAAAATCTTAAAATATTCACTTCATATTGGAAAACACTTCCATACTTATTTAATAATGTAATTTACAAATCCATTTATTTTCAACACTTGGAAAATATTCAATATACTTAAATCGAAATTAAGTATATATTTCATTCTTTAAGGAAAACATTCACTTAAACACATTTATTTGGGCCAAAGCGAATGTTACGTAAAACATCGTTACGATGACCCAAAATCACTAGTATAGGGATTCAGAATTAAAATAGATATATAAATCCCAATACTATACAAAAACATTTCCTTTAGGAAATCATTTATTATAACAACAGTGTTATAGTCTATTATTTCCTTATTTCTCGAAAACATCTATTTCAACAATGAATGTTGAAATCTATGGTTTCGATGTTTAATACATTTTAAAACATCTTTAAATCGTTTAGATTCATTTTATAATATCATTTCCCAAAACATATCCATTTTATTTAATAATATATTCACTGTCCAAAATCGCGAATATACTTCACTAACCCAATTTTAATATTTACTACACGTTTTATTTCAAGAATTTATTCGCTATCCAAAATTTTGAATATATTTCCTTTTATAAACTTCTATATTCAATTTATCAAATTCAGTTGATTTCGAATTTATAAACATTGTCTATAAATTCCATTTCTATTTATAAACTTCGATTTATAAATCTCCTTTATAAATCCAATTCAATTTATATAACTCAATTTTATACCAAAAATCTAATTTACAAGTTAACTACTTATAAGTCCTTTATTTTACAAAAATCTATTTGTTTTTATAACTTCACAATTTATAAATCGATAAATTTCATTTACTTAAGAAATCCAATCATTCTTCATTTTAACACTAACAAAAAAAACTCGTTTTATAATTCCTATATTTATTTTAATTTATAAATATCAAATCTGAAATCTTTTATATAAATTGTTTTTAAAACAATTCAAAAATCCCAATTTAACTAAACTCATTCTTTTAATAATTTACAAATCGTTATTTAAAGCTTATATACTTCAAAATCATACTTAAGTATTATTTTCCAAAAAATCATAACTTTTACGAAAATAAAATTATAACGTTTATTTATTTTAACAATTCAAAATTTAATAAAAACATATACTTTCGAAAATCACTTTAAAATTCTTTTTAAAATCAAAAATCATTATTTTAAAACTTCAAAAATGGATCCGATGATGCAACAACAACCAAATAGTCAATCACAACAACAAAGACATCATATATCGAAATGAAAATCAACAAATATCACAATATTTGTAAATAAATCAATATAGTTGAGGAATCCAGTTGGATCCCTCCAACCTGTTTCCCTGCATCCAAAGATGTTAACACAATACCAATTCTGTTCAAGTACGGAATTATCGCGGTATATGGGATTTATAAAATATTATACGCTTAATAGACGGCGCAATAGGGTCTCATCCGCTATATAATGCGGGAAAAATCAACTCCAAGTACATAAATAATACCAATTACATACAAGTTGGAATTATTGCGGTATATGTTTTTAATAAATAACATCCGCTTACTAACGGCGCATAATGTCTATTTCAATCAATAACAGATAATAAATTTATCATCCAGACATACAATCAACAATTTTAAATCTAACTATTTAAAATTTAAATCGAAACTATTCGATTGAGTGAGAAGTTCTCACCTTGATTTTAAATTCAGTTTCAGCGTTTTATTTCGAATAAAATTAAACGGGCGTTTAATTTTACCCAAAATTTACACTAGATCCAAACGACTCCAATCTAGCTCCATTGCGTAGTGCTCGACAAAACGAACCCGACGCAAGTTGTTTCGTAATTTTTCGACCTCGTATGAAGAAGTTACAACATTTTAAAGATTACACGATTTAAATATAAATAAAATTTACAATTTTCTTTTTATTTATAACCTTCAACAAATCTGGGCCGTTGGATCTGGCCTCCCCCCATCAGGCCGCACGCGTGTGCGTCTTCTCCTTCCAGTTGAACGAACGCGACATCAACCCATAAAACACGCACAAAACCCTAAACACTCGACCACCTTCAATCAACTAGCCAACGATCAAGCAGTGCCATCGTGTGCGCCTCCACGAGCTCGACCTTCGGCCAAGATATCTCCAAGCTCGATCAACAATAGGCCTCGAAAAACGCGAACAACTGCCGGCCATTCAAGTGAGGATTGTCATCGTTCCGTTGACCCAATCACGATCATAGCCATTGGATATCTAGAACTCCAAGTGCTCTACAACTTTCATGTTGGAAGTTTCTTGAATCGTTGTATAAATTTGAAAAAATTAGGGGAAGAAGGAGATTGATTTTCGGCCGTTCGTGGAGATAGTGGCGGCTGCGTATAAAGCCCTAGGGTTTCTATTTTCTTTGCAAATGTGAATAATATCGTGCTTTTATAGAAATTCTGACGAACACTATTCATTTTCAAATTTTCGAACTCCAAATCTCATGCAGTGACCGACATTTCTAGGGTTTAACCCGCGTTCCGGACACAATGGGATAGGTTTCGGAGGCTAATTCGATCATCTATGCGAGTTACGGCAATAAACGATCGATTTTAAATTAAATCGATTTAAACTAATTCCTACGCGTTTTGGCTTGCCCCGGACAAACGGTAAATCCGATTGACACGAAATTTGAAAGCATGTAATAATATCACATTATGGATCCGATGAAACTAATTTCGTCGAAATTCGAGACTGTTTGAAAAATGACTATTTTAACTCGCCAAATTAATTTTAAAACAATTTCGATGCGTTTCGAGCTGCCACGGTCAAATGAAAACTCCGATTGCTACGAAAATTGAAATCCGATAATAACAAACTATTACGGATCCAATGGAACTAGTTTCGTCCAATTATGAGACTTTCGAAAATTGGCTAATTTCACTAGTCGATTAAATATTAAAATATTAAATTTTCACAGATTAACTCTAAATTCAATTTTAAAAGTTCTATAACATCATTATAACTTCAACATGATTAAATAAAATTTTACAAATCAATTTCAATCATATTTAACCCAATTTTCAATTATTTCTGTGGTTTTAACTATTAAATTATTGATTTAATTATCAAATTAAATCCAATATTCGAAAATAAATTATTCGACTTATAAATTTCACTTATTAATATTTAAATTCAATTAAATATTCAAATCTTAGTTAACAAAAAATTTGGGTCGTTATAAACTTCCCCCCTTAAAAGAATTTCGTCCTCGAAATTATCAAGTAAGAAAAGTTACAGAATCCATTAACTTTCCAAAACAAACCATTCAATTTAAATTTTTACAAATCTTTTAAGTGTTTAACTTTTCCAAAATTCTTAGTTAAACTTCTTACAAAATCTTTACTAAGTTTCCAAATCCAAACTTAGTTTTCAAAAATTTCCCAATTTTCTCAAAAATATTCTAACGCCTTAATTTTCGGAAAAATTCGCCAGAGTCTCCTTTGCGCGGCTCGATCCGAGAAAAAAATGACAGTATATATATCAAAAATATACATCTCATCAAGTGATGAGGCATCCCGCAGGGAAAAAGGTGTAAAAGTACGATATTTAATCCGAGATATGTACCTTATTTATTATTAGCGAGTATATAAGGCTAATATAGCGCGAAAATGAGCTCCAAATGCGAAGCAAGCGCAATCCGCACCTACTAAACACTCAACAACAACATGAGTAACATGTATATGTGAAAGTAATATCAATATACATCATATAGCAACATAACAACTACATGTGCCAATATAGCAAATGCAACCAAACAACAAATGCAACCATTAAAACAACTATCATCCAATAACATCCAACAAATCCATAACCAAATCAATATTCTTTCATTTCTCATTAATATTCATTGAATTTGTTTTTCATTTTAATCACATTTGATTCATTAACATTGGATGTTTTTACTAACATTCATTCATATTCAGTTTCAATTAGTTTACATTCACTAATTTACATTCACACTAGTTTACTTCCAAATTGAATCAAATTCAGTTCATATTCATTTACTTCCAATTTGGATTCAATTACTTTAGCTTTCAAATTTTGCTAATTCAATTTCATTAACACTTAATGAATTTATATACAATCAATTAACAACCATATAACAACCAAATGATACCAAATGTATATTTAACATAACCAAATTATTAAATTTACATTCAATTTGGTCCAACACTTTTAATTCCAATTGGTTGATATTAAATTAACTTTCATTCAATAATTCAACTTCCAATAACATTAACATTTAATGAATTTACACTTACATTCATTATTCCTTATCAATTATTTACATTCTATTGATTAACATTCAATCCATTCATTAATTCAATTGCTAATTCCTTTAACAATATAAAGTTGAATTTCATTTATATAACTCAAGTTCAAATTTTTAATGACTTCATTTCATTAGTTCACTTATTAATTTACTTTGACACCAAAATCAACTTAATTCAATATTATTTAAGTTATATTCCATTTCAACCATCATTCGTTTAACTTAACTTATATTTCCATTTCTCAATTTCAAATTCCAATTTTATTCAACTCATCTTAAGTTAAATTCAAATATATTTTTATTCACTTCCATTCATTCAAGTTAAACTTTAATTCCAGGATTAAAATTTTCATTCATCTTCAATTTTTTATTTTATTAATATCAACATCACTTAATAGGTTCAATAGTTGGTTCATTTTAACTTTTCACATTATCTATATAGAGTTTCCAGAATTCAATTTCCCGGTTTTTACTCCAAAACCATTTTTGAAATTATAATCAACTCAAACCCTATTTCCTATGGAGGCAATCCATCACTTTAGAAACTCGAAAATGAATTCTAATGATAAGGCCATCACCATCAGGATTATTTTCCAGCGACCGAAGTAGGTCGCGAGGGTTGTTAAGTCGCGTGAGTACTTAACCCCGTTAGATCGTAAACCGTTAGGTTGTGTAAGTCTTTAGGTCGCATAGGTATTGAGTCGCATCTGGATAGGTCGTTGAGTCATAAGGTGGCCTAGGTCGTAAGCCTTGGGGGTCTGTTGAGTCGTGGATGACTTATGGTAGGTCGGCGGCGACTTATGGGGGCGCGACTCATGAGTTTTTTCAGCCTATAAATATAGGGGTTTGGCTCACTTTTCGGTACCGGATTTTGAAGCAACGAAGTGCTGCCATTTTGAGAGCTCGACTACAACACTTCTTCACTTCTTTTCTCCACCCTAATCTAGTGATTCCTTCCATCTAAATTGAAGATCAAATCGAAGATCCAAGAGCCAAAGTTGAAGATCTTCATCCAACAAAGAGAGATTTCATCGATTGAAGCGAGATTTTTGCCGGATCAAGCTTAGATCTTTGCTGTCCAGATCTGGAGTTGGTTGTTTTTGAGGTGTTTAGGTGATTCGGTGAGTGGTAGTTATCTCTCACACGGACCCAAGGGAGTATATTGGATTGGTGGCTTGTTTATGTGTTAAAGATAGTGATTTCTTGCATTTTCCCTAAGTATGCATGTAGATCTACCATCTATGAAGTTTTGACACCTATTTTACTACATGTTAACTTATGTAAGTTCATTCATCAAGTTGTAGAGATATTGTTCATAATTCATGCTTGTTAGAATGCATGTTAGATTTGAACACTTTAATTACCAAATTGCCATTATTGTTGTAATTGCTTATTAGATCTTGTTAAATGTTTGATTACTTGGATTAATGATTGATTTATGATTGGTTTGATTGTTTCAAATTAGCTAGTAGTTGATTTGAACAAGTTGGTCGAAGTTGCTTGTGGCATATGAGGTGGATGTGGAAGCTCATATGGATAGATTTGATGAGATGGGACTTTGCTATGATGCGATGAAGCAAAGTATGATGTGTGATAGTCTTGGCGTAATTCAGGTAGGGATCATTCCAAGCATGTTGATAACTCGAGGGATGGTTCGAGTTGGTTGATAATGGATTGCTCGAGAGGTAGCTTGGGCTAGTATGAGAATAGTCGTCAAGGAGGATGACTAGGAGGCTTGGATCTCATCGTTGTTGAAGGTTCTAGTAAACTCAAAGCAAGAGTACGTGGGGTGCCCAAACGACTACAGGTAGGTGGTCGGGACACCCAAAAGACTACAGGTAGGTGGTCGAGTACTCTGGGCAGAGTAGGTAAGTCCTAGGCACGGGTCATGATGACGTGCAGAGTTTATCTAGAACCGGGGTTACCATTAGCCCTTGACAGGCGGTCATTCAATTAACGGTGAAATCGAGGCAATGATAACAGTGATAGCCAAAGTCATGGATGTTTGGTTGTATCATCATTCGGACTCAAGAGCGGTGTTTTCTGGGTGCTTATCTGATCTTGGTTTAGGCCTTGGGGGTTTGTGCTTGGAAAACATCGACCTTGACTCGAGTGATAATTACTTTACTTAAATTGTCTGTTTGTTATGCTTGTTATGCTTAGTGGGTCTAGGGGTTATCACTGTAGAATGAGGTGGAGTGGGATGGTTGAGTTCCTATTCCTTTTATCCTTTATGCTCTTTTGGTATGTTTGGTAGTTAATTTACTGCTCACTAAGACTGTTGTCTGACTCAAGGTTTTATGTTCAACTCTTATTACCTTGGGCTGTTCATCCATGTTGGGATGGGCAGACTAGGTAGCAGGTGACAGGTGCTGTTCTTGGCTACCAACGCTGTTGATGACGAAGACGAGCTGGAGGCTAGCATATTAGTTTTTCTACTATATGTACTGGATGTTCCGCTGCTTGTATATGTTTTTGAGTGTTATGTAGTGAGGCTTGATGTATTAATTGTTCAGATGCTTGTATCAAACCTTTATGAAGTCTATATGATGATATTCTGTTATGAGCTTCACTATATACATATATTTCTCTATTGTTTTTTTTGTCCATGCGTTGTGAGTTGTACGATAGAGTTTGCTGTTTTACCTTACCTTGACCATCGTCCATGGCCGCCTGGCACGCTCTTCAGCGCACTATTTCCTTGTTTGGTGCGGGAGTCATGGGCGGTCGTCACATTTGATATCAGAGCATTGGTTAATCGATTTTAGCCAACGCTCGCTGACGTAACTACGTATGAGAGACGTAATTGTAATTTTGATGGATGATTACTATATATAATATAGTAGTTTAGAAGGATTTGAACGCCTTATGTAGTTGTTTCTCAAGGTGTTCTAAATCATTCCTTTTTTAGATATTAAGGATGAGTCGAAGTGAGAGACAAGCTGCTAGGGAAAGCCGTGCTACTAGGGGAGCTACTGACCATGCTGCAATGTTCGAAGCTATGATGACTTCGATCATAAGAAGGATACCAACTTCAGGACCGTCAGTAGATGTTGGAGTTCAAGTTCAAGCTCCAAGACCAGTGGATTTTGCTAAGTTGTGTAAGGACTATACTGCTCTTGGAGGGAAGGTTTTCTTGGGAACAGAATCAACCATAGAAGTTCAGAGATGGATTGATACTTGTAGAAGGATTTTTGGTGACTTGGGAATTGAGGATGCAACTAAGAGGAAGCTTGCATCGAGACAGCTTCAGGGAAGAGCTGCTGATTGGTGGGGTTCTATCACTATTGATACTCTAGAAGAAGAGATTACTTGGGAGCAATTCCAAGTTAGATTTGAAGCTAAGTTCATCTCTACGGCTCAGAAATCTGTTCTGTTTAAGAAGTTTGTGGAGCTCAAGCAAGGTGGGAGACCAGTTTTTGAGTATGTTTCTGAGTTTGAAGCTTTGTCCAAGTATGCTCGGTCGTATATTGAATCCCCCTACCAGAAGAACGAGAAGTTTGTGACAGGCTTGGACTATTATCTGGGGAGACAGTTGGTGGATCATTTGGACGATCCGTTTGAGAAGCTTGTGGAGAAAGCTCTCAGGCATGAGAGTTTATTTCCTAAGGAAGGATCTGTTGTTGCTGTAATCAAGGAAGGGTCTAGGCCACAGCAGGGTGGAAACAAGAAGAGGAAGCAGCAGCAACAAAAGGGTAAGGATGGCCAGAAGAAGCCGAAGGGCGAAGTGACTTGCTACAACTGTCAGCAGAAGGGCCATCTCTCCAAAGATTGTAGGAATCCCAAGGTGCCGGGAAAGTGTTACAACTGTGATAAGCTGGGGCATATCAAGAAGGATTGTCCAGAACCGAGGAAAGATAAGCAGATTGTGCAAGCTTATGCTTTGGGAGCTATTCCATCGTCTTCGAAAGCTCCTACTGTTGATGAGAGAGGGAAGAGTGTGGTGGTTCAAGGTACTCTTTCCATTTGTGGTGTTCCAGTTAGAGTGTTGTTTGATACTGGGGCATCGCATTCATTTGTTTGTGATGATCTTGTAGGCCGGTTGGGTTTGGAACCGGAAATTGTTGATAGACCATTGGTTGTGACTAATCCAGTTGGGGGTTTGTCTTGTTTGTGTATGGTATGTCGTGGTCTAGTTGTATCGAGTCATGATTGCTCTTTTGTTTGTGATTGTTTTGTTCTGAACTTTGCGGGGTTCAGAATTATTTTGGGTATGGACTGGCTTAGGAAGTATGTGGCAAAGGTTGATTGTGAGAAACTGGAGGTGACAGTCGGGAATGTGGAAGGGCGAAAGGTTGTGATACGATGTAAGCATGAAGAAGGCGTCTTCATGGGCTTCATGTATTCGCTAGTTGTTCCACGGGATGGACTGTCATCAATGCCGGTTGTGAATGGATTTGATGACGTCTTTGATGAAGTCAAAGGGTTACCGCCGCATAGGGAGCTCGAGTTTCGTATCGATCTAGTTGAGGGAGCCAGACCAGTTGTGATGCCTCTTAGGCGGATGGCGCCTAGAGAACAACAAGAGCTGAAGGTGTAGGTTGATGACCTTTTTCGGAAAGGATTCATTCGGCGTAGTGTGTCCGAATGGGGTGCACCAGTTGTGTTCGCAACCAAAGCGGATGGATCGTTGAGGTTGTGTGTGGATTATCGTGAGATGAATAAAGTGACTAGGAAGAACAAGTATCCATTGCCGAGAATAGATGACTTGTTTGATCAGCTTCACGAGGCTAAGGTGTTTTCTCAGATGGATTTGGCAACGGGATTTCACCAATTGAGAGTGGCTAAGGATAGTGTGCCAAAGACTGCTTTTAGGACACCATCCGGTTTTTATGAGTGGCTGGTAATGCCGTTTGGATTGACTAACGCACCAGCATATTTTGTGGATCTTATGAATAGAGTGTTCAGAGATCAGTTAAATAAGTTCGTGCTTGTGTTCGTGGATGATATTCTGATTTATTTCAGAAATGAGGAAGAGCACAAGATGCACTTGCGTATTGTTTTGGGAATTTTGCGGAAACATCAGCTGAAGCTAAGTTTTCGAAGTGTCACTTCTGGAAGAGTGAAGTGAGGTTCTTAGGCCATGTTATTTCTGGAAATGGAATAGCGGTTGATCCCGCTAAGGTGGCAGCAATCCAGGATTGGGTTAGACCTAAGAATGCATCTGATGTGAGAAGTTTTCTTAGATTAGCAGGATATTATCGTCGGTTTATCAAAGACTTTTCCAAGATAGCTGCACCATTGACAGGATTGACGAAAAAGAACCAAGTGTTCAGATGGGATGCTAAGAGTGAGCAAGCTTTCGGAATCCTGAAAGAGCGACTGATGAGTGCTCCTGTTTTGACTATTCCAAGTGGGAATGATGAGATGGTGGTTTACACCGATGCATGTGGTACGGGACTTGGAGCAGTGCTAATGCAAAAGGATAAAGTTGTTGCATATGCAAGTCGACAACTGAAGCCGCATGAAAGGAATTACCCGACTCATGATTTGGAGTTAACGGCGATTGTTTTTGCTCTGAAGATGTGGAGACATTATCTATTGGGAGTTCGATTCGAGCTGTTTACGGATCATAAGTCGTTGAAGTATCTGTTCTCCCAAAAGGATTTGAATCTTCGGCAGCAACGATGGTTAGAGTTTTTTGCATCATATGATTTTGATATAGCCTATACTCCGAGAAAAGGTAATGCAGTGGCCGATGCGTTAAGTCGAAGACATGCAGAATTGGGAGCCATGTTTTCGGAATGGAAGAATCTCGAGTATTTGGCTCGATTTGACTTCAGGCCTAGATGTGAATTGGAACCTGAGATGTTGGCAAACTTATCGATAAGACCTTCTCTAGTAGAAAGGATTGGCGAGAGCCAAAAGCGAGACGATAAGCTTGTCAAGATTATCCGAGATTTGGAATCTGGATTGAATCCAGAAAAGGATAAAGTATTTGAAGTCGATTGAGAGAGTTGGCTTCGGAAGCAAGGACGATTAGTTGTTCCCGATATAGATGGATTGAGAGATGAAGTTCTTAAGGAAAATCATCACTCGAAGTTGACGATTCATCCAGGTGGAAATAAGATGTATCGGGATATGAAGAGAACCTATTACTGGGAAGGTATGAAGAAAGATGTTGGAAATTTTATTTCCAAATGTATGAACTGCCAGTTGGTAAAAGCCGAGCAGAAGAAGCCAAGTGGATTGCTTCAGCCATTAGAGGTTCCTACATGGAAGTGGGAGCAGATATCGATGGATTTTATTGATGGTCTACCCAGAACCAGGGCAGGAAATGAAGTGATTTGGGTCATTATAGATCGTTTGACTAAGAATGCAAGATTCATTCCTGTTCGATCTACCAGGACTGCATCGAAGTTGGCTGAGTTGTATGTTAAGTGGATAGTTCGATTCCATGGTATTCCGAAGAGTATAGTAAGCGATCGAGACCCATTGTTCACTAGTGGATTTTGGAAGAGCTTTCAAGAAGTTTTGGGAACCGAGTTGTGTTTGAGTACAGCTTATCACCCCCAAACAGATGGTCAGACTGCGAGAGTCAACCGAGTTTTGGAAGATCTCCTGAGGGCATGTGTTTTGGATTTCGGAGGATCATGGGAAGATCATCTTCATTTGGTGGAATTTGCATATAATAACAGTTACCAGTCAAGCATTGGTATGGCACCGTATGAAGCATTGTATGGAAGGCCGTGTAACTCTCCTACATGTTGGTTGGAAACTGGAGAAAAGCTGATACTTGGGCCAGAAATGATTCGACAGACTTCGGATTGTATAGAGATCATTCGGCGACGAATGAAGGCAGCCCAAGATCGTCAGAAAAGTTGTGCCGATAAGCGTCGTAAGGATTTGGAATTCGACGTAGGTGATATGGTTTTTGTGAAGATTTCTCCTCTGAAGAATGTTATTCGATTCGGGAAGAAAGGGAAATTGACTCCGAGATTTGTTGGACCATTCCCGATCATCGAGCGAATTGGAAAGCTCGCTTATAGATTGGAGTTACCGGGAAAGATGGCGGGTGTGCACAATGTTTTTCATGTATCTTATCTACGGAAGTATGTGCATGACTCGAATACGGTGGTTTCTGCTGATAGCTGTGAAGATTTAGAGGTTGATCCAGTTGTTACGAGACCTCGTAAGCCGCTTCGTGTTGTTGAAACCGACACGAAACAGCTTAGGAGGAAGACGATTACGTTGCACAAGATACAATGGAGTGATGATGTTGACGACTGTACATAGGAGGAGGAAGAGAGGATGAAGGTAGCTCATCCTGAACTCTTCAAGGTATGGCCCTAAGGTGTCGTGACATCTCACGAATTTGTAGCTTGTTCTAAGTCTTAGAGTTCTGCATGCTAGGCTAGTAATTGGATGCATGGTTTGTTGATTGCTGTGGATGGTAGGCATGCAGAATAATTTTGATTGCTCTTGTTTGTTTGGAATTTTGGGGGCGAAATTCCTAAGGGGGAGAGAATGTAACGACCCGTATTTTACGTATCGATAAATCGTAAAATAGTTGCATTAGGTCGTTGATGTTATTAAGTCGTTTAGAGTTTGAGTCGACCAAAGCTTAAGTCATGTGGAAGTTAACCCATGTGGTGTTTAAGTCGTAGGAAGCTTGGGTCGTTTGGTAGTTTAGGTCGTGTGAGCGAGTTAGGGGAAAGCTAGCGACCTATAGAATTGGAGCGACCTATAGATACTAGCGACTTAGTGATTGGAGCGACTTATAGGTGATTGCCGACTTAAGGGTTGAACGAGTTACGACTTAGAGGTGTGGCCGACTCATAGATATGATCGACTTAAGGAAGTTAGCCAACCTAAGTTAGTTGTCGACCTAAGAGTTACGACTTAAGGTGTTGTCGAGTTAAGATAGTATACGACCTATAGGAGCTAACGATTTATAGGACCTAAGGCTTAAGTCGTACACGACTTATGGTGATAGGGTGTGTAGTTAAGTCGTGGACGGGTTATGGTATAAGCCGTAGGTCGTTGGGATGCTGTGATGGTGTTAGGTCGGCAGTATAGATGAGTCGTTAGGGTGTTTAGTTGATAGGCCGTAAACGACTCAAGGTTATAGGTTAGGTCGTATGCGACCTAAGGGAGGTGTTTAGGTCGTGAAACCCTGCTAAGTGTTAGGTCGGTATCTCAGTTAGGTCGTGAGTCGGCCAGGTGGCTTGGGTCGGTAGTGCTTTAGGTCGTGAGTCGTCTCCTGTTTAGCGTTGAGTCGTAACTCGTGAAGTTGTTAAGTCGTTCCCTGATGAGTCGTAAAGTGGTTGAGTCGTTTTCCCTGATGAGTCGTAGGTCGCGAGGGTTGTTAAGTCGCGTGAGTACTTAACCCCGTTAGATCGTAAACCGTTAGGTTGTGTAAGTCTTTAGGTCGCATAGGTATTAAGTCGCATCTGGATAGGTCGTTGAGTCGTAAGGTGGCCTAGGTCGTAAGCCGTGGGGGTCTGTTGAGTCATGGATGACTTATGGCAGGTCGGCGGCGACTTATGGGGGCGCGACTCATGAGTTTTTTCAGCCTATAAATAGAGGGGTTTGGCTCACTTTTCGGTACCGGATTTTGAAGCAACGAAGTGCTGCCATTTTGAGAGCTCGACTACAACACTTCTTCACTTCTTTTCTCCACCCTAATCTAGTGATTCCTTCCATCTAAATTGAAGATCAAATCGAAGATCCAAGAGCCAAAGTTGAAGATCTTCATCCAACAAAGAGAGATTTCATCGATTGAAGCGAGATTTTTGCCGGATCAAGCTTAGATCTTTGCTGTCCAGATCTGGAGTTGGTTGTTTTTGAGGTGTTTAGGTGATTCGGTGAGTGGTAGTTATCTCTCACACGGACCCAAGGGAGTATATTGGATTGGTGGCTTGTTTATGTGTTAAAGATAGTGATTTCTTGCATTTTCCCTAAGTATGCATGTAGATCTATCATCTATGAAGTTTTGACACCTATTTTACTACATGTTAACTTATGTAAGTTCATTCATCAAGTTGTAGAGATATTGTTCATAATTCATGCTTGTTAGAATGCATGTTAGATTTGAACACTTTAATTATCAAATTGCCATTATTGTTGTAATTGCTTATTAGATCTTGTTGAATGTTTGATTGCTTGGATTAATGATTGATTTATGATTGGTTTGATTGTTTCAAATTAGCTAGTAGTTGATTTGAACAAGTTGGTCGAAGATGATTCAAAAGCTAAGTGGAAGGGCTCTTGAATGGAGAAAGCTGCTTGTGGCATATGAGGTGGATGTGGAAGCTCATATGGATAGATTTGATGAGATGGGACTTTGCTATGATGCGATGAAGCAAAGTATGATGTGTGATAGTCTTGGCGTAATTCAGGCAGGGATCATTCCAAGCATGTTGATAACTCGAGGGATGGTTCGAGTTGGTTGATAATGGATTTCTCGAGAGGTAGCTTGTGCTAGTATGAGAATAGTCGTCAAGGAGGATGACTAGGAGGCTTGGATCTCATCGTTGTTGAAGGTTCTAGTAAACTCAAAGCAAGAGTATGTGGGGCGCCCAAACGACTACAGGTAGGTGGTCGGGACACCCAAAAGACTACAGGTAGGTGGTCGAGTACTCTGGGCAGAGTAGGTAAGTCCTAGGCACGGGTCACGATGACGTGCAGAGTTTATCTAGAACCGGGGTTACCATTAGCCCTTGACAGGCGGTCATTCAATTAACGGTGAAATCGAGGCAATGATAACAGTGATAGCCAAAGTCATGGATGTTTGGTTGTATCATCATTCAGACTCAAGAGCGGTGTTTTCTGGGTGCTTATCTGATCTTGGTTTAGGCCTTGGGGGTTTGTGCTTGGAAAACATCGACCTTGACTCGAGTGACAATTACTTTATTTAAATTGTCTGTTTTGCTATGCTTGTTATACTTAGTGGGTCTAGGGGCTATCACTGTAGAATGAGGTGGAGTGGGATGGTTGAGTTCCTATTCCTTTTATCCTTTATGCTCTTTTGGTATGTTTGGTAGTTAATTTACTGCTCACTAAGACTGTTGTCTGACTCAAGGTTTTATGTTCAACTCTTATTACCTTGGGCTGTTCATCCATGTTGGGATGGGCAGACTAGGTAGCAGGTGGCAGGTGCTGTTCTTGGCTACCAACGTTGTTGATGACGAAGACGAGCTGGAGGCTAGCATATTAGTTTTTCTACTATATGTACTGGATGTTCCGCTGCTTGTATATGTTTTTGAGTGTTATGTAGTGAGGCTTGATGTATTAATTGTTCAGATGCTTGTATCAAACCTTTATGAAGTCTATATGATGATATTCTGTTATGAGCTTCACTATATACATATATTTCTCTATTGTTTTTTTTGTCCATGCGCTGTGAGTTGTACGATAGAGTTTGCTGTTTTACCTTACCTTGACCATCGTCCATGGCTGCCTGGCACGCTCTTCAGCGCACTATTTCCTTGTTTGGTGCGGGAGTCATGGGCGGTCGTCACAGAAAACTAAAACGGTTTATTTTTAAAACAAAGAACAGAATAATTTTTAAAATAGATTCGCAATGCTTTTTAGAAAAAGAGACTACCAAAAGGCCTCCCGCACACACACACACAATGCAAATGCAGAATCGGAGGCGATTACCCCTTATGATAGTCAAAGATGCTTGATACGCATTAAAAAGAAACATTTGATATTACTACTAGTGCATAGTGTAGGAAAAATCATTTCGAAAGTAAAGATATAAATCTTAGCCAACATACGACCATTATCGTATGCCTACTATGGCTACCATGTTCAATAGCAGGTTACCGCCACATTACATGGCAGGTTATACAACTAAAACCGTACAGGGTTCGTATTGTTTCTTTGGATTTCCAACAAATGGTCAGGCCAAGGAACTTCCCATTGCCACATGGGTACGCCTCTGAAAAGACGACCCGAGAACCAAACCGGATCTCTGCCAACACAAGGCCGGGTTATCCCTAACTGGGTAACTACTGACACGAATATGTCATTCCCCGATCGTAACCGATCTATATCCGAGGATACTCGATTTCCAACAACCACAAAGCAATAAATTTGCAGCAACAACATAGGTTAAATATCTGGGCTCCATACCATGATACCACGTCTATCCAAAAGGAATGACATGCACTAAAGGGGCGCTACCCCCTAATAACCTTGCCGCATCCTTCCTGTTTTGAACATTTTCGGGGTGTGAGGTCCGACGAAGTCTCGTCCACAAAGCCACCTTTATACAAAAGTTGTGCTTTGTTCAACAAATGCTCAACATCACTTCGTATGTCACATTACCAATTTGGGAATATATCACTAGTAACCATCAACTACATAACCTCTAAGGGTGTTAAGCTAAGAGAATAAATTCACCACCACCAACGGAAATATATTTGACAGAAACCAGCTTTACATCTCAAATTATAAAGTCAGACACACATCCATACAAGTCCGTTCCGGGATCGAACGGAACAGAAGGCACTTACAAAGAAGTCCTTGCAATCCGGATATTCACTAATCACGACCGGACTTCCCATCACAAAGGGTAATAAATTTCTATATCGGAGATCAGCCTATGCAGAAACATTCGACGGTAATCCTTCCGTTTTCACAAATATCCGGTTTTCAACACCGATCATCAAATGCAATCCATAACGACGTATCACATATTCGGAATGGGTTATACGACCCCAAGGTCCTTTCCCGGCTAACCCGAATAGTGAGCGCTTATCAAAAATAAGTGTGGCATTCAAATTCAAGCAATCACAATAAACACCTATTTAAAGGTAAATATTGATAGTCGGATTATTTTACTATCAATAGGCGTGTTCAACATCACCAAATTCCAAATGATTTCCCAAATTATTTACTTTCCAAAATATCTTTACCAGATATATCGTTTCCACACTTCAACCATTTGAAAACAAATTTTCAAATCACTTTTCACCTTTACCCCCTTTGAAAATAAATTTCAATCATTTTCCTTACGCGGAAATACTTTCATTTCAACATGGTTCATTTAAACCAATTAAATAAATCCTTACCAATTTACTTTATATTTACATTCTAAATCCGTAAATTTATTCCCACACTTCAAAAATAAATCAATATAGTGCAGGAATCCAGTTGGATCCCTCCAACCTGTTTCCCTGCATCTAAAGATGTTAGCACAATACCAATTCCGTTCCAGTACGGAATTATCGCGGTATGTGGGATTTATAAAATATTATCCGCTTAATAGACGACGCAATAGGGTCTCATCCGCTATATAATGCGGGAAAAATCAACTCCAAGTACATAAATAATACCAATTCCATACAAGTTGGAATTATCGCGGTATACATTTTTAATAAATAACATCCGCTCACTAACGGCGCCTAATGTCTATTTCAATCAATAATAGATAATAAATTTATCATCCAGACATACAATCAACAATTTTAAATCTAACTATTTAAAATTTAAATGGAAACTATTCGATTAAGTGAGAAGTTCTCACCTTGATTTTAAATTCAGTTCCAGCGTTTTATTTCGAATAAAATTAAACGGACGTTTAATTTTACCCGAAATTTACACTGGCTCCAAACGACTCCAATTCTTCTCCATTGTGTAGTGCTTGACAAACGAACCCGACGCAAGTTGTTTTGTAATTTTTCGACCTCGTATGAAGAAGTTACAACATTTTAAAGATTACACGATTTAAATATAAATAAAATTTACAATTTTCTTTTTATTTATAACCTTCAACAAATCTAGGCCGTTGGATCTGGTCTCCCCCCCCCCCCCCCATCAGGCCGCATGCGCGCGCATCTTCTCCTTCCAGTTGAACGAACGCGACATCAACCCATAAAACACGCACAAAACCCTAAACACTTGACCACCTTCAATCAACTAGCCAACGATCAAGCAGTGCCATCATGTGCCCTCCACGAGCTCGACCTTCGGCCAAGATATCTCCAAGCTCGGTCAACAATAGGCCTTGAAAAACGCGAACAACTGCCGGTCGTTCAAGTGAGGATTGTCGTCGATCCGTTGACCCAATCACGATCATAGCCGTTGGATATCTAGAACTCCAAGTGCTCTACAACTTTCATGTTGGGAGTTTCTTGAATCGTTGTATAGATTTGAAGAAATTAGGGGAAGAAAGAGATTGATTTTCGACCGTTCGTGGAGATAGTGGCGGCTGCGTATAAAACCCTAGGGTTTCTATTTTCTTTGCAAATGTGAATAATATCGTGCTTTTATAGAAATTCTGACGAACGCTATTCATTTTCAAATTTCCGAACTCCAAATCTCGTGCAGTGACCGGCGTTTCTAGGGTTAACCCGCATTCCGGACACAATGGAATAGGTTTCGGAGGCTAATTCGATCATCTGTGCGAGTTACGGCAATAAACGATCGATTTTAAATTAAATCGATTTAAACTAATTCCTACGCGTTTTGGCTTGCCACGGACAAACGGTAAATCTGATTGACACGAAATTTGAAACCATGCAATAATATCACATTACGGATCCGATGAAACTGGTTTCGTCGAAATCCAAGACAATTTGAAAAATGACTATTTTAACTCGCCAAATTAATATTAAAACAATTTTGATGCGTTTCGAGCTGCTACGGTCAAACGAAAACTCCGATTGCTACGAAAATTGAAATCTGATAATAACAAACTATTACGGATCCAATGGAACTAGTTTCGTCCAATTCTGAGACTGTTCGAAAATTGGCTAATTTCACTAGTCGATTAAATATTAAAATATTAAATTTTCACAGATTAACTCTAAATTCAATTTTAAAAGTTCTATAACATCATTATAACTTTAACATGATTAAATAAAATTTTACAAATCAATTTCAATCATATTTAACCCAATTTCCAATTATTTCTGTAATTTTAACTATTAAATTATTGATTTAATTATCAAATTAAATCCAATATTCGAAAATAAATTATTCGACTTATAAATTTCACTTATTAATATTTAAATTCAATTAAATATTCAAACCTTAATTAACAAAAAATTTCGGTCGTTACATAAAACATATTAAGTTTTTAGAAGGGAAAATAACTGATCAAAATATTCTTTATATAGTACTTTATCAAGATACTTTTATCAAAAATACTTTTATAACTCGATGTCTTAACAAGTTTATCCATGTTATAATAGATTCTGGCAATGCGTTGATCAAGCGCAAAGCTAGACTTCTCCAGCTACTTAGTAGACTTGTTTCAACACCCAGTGAAAATACTCGAAAAAATCATTTAAAACAGATATGGAAAATACAATCCAAACAAATCAACCAAACCGAAACAGTTGTCTAACCATGGATCACAGATACACAATGGTTACGCCTGGATCCCCCAGGAAACAATCCATATCCGTAAGCTTTCTCAGCCCTGCGAGTTACGCCATGATGACTAGTAGAGTGCGGGATACACAATGGTTATGCCTGGATCCCCTAGGAAACAATCCGTACCCCTAGGCCGTCTCAGCCAGGCAGTTTTGCTACTAATGCGACCTACATAGAATGCAGGATACACAATGGTTACGCCTGGATCCCCCAGGAAACAATCTGTACCCCCAGGCCAGCTCTACCAGGCAGTTGCGCTATGCAATCGCGATCATAAGACCATGGAGATTGCAATGGAATTCGATTGACACTCGAGTATCATATCCGGAAAACCCAAATCAAAGAGAGAGAATAATATCGATAGAATGAATCCACAGTGTGGCCACAAAGCGGATATCAAGCAGAAGGCACTTTCCATATTTTTACTTTGAAAATATGTATCATATAGTACCTTTCAAAATCACTTTCAAATATCATACTTATATAAAGTCCATTATATATAAGATTTCATCTCAAATCGAATACTTCCCAAAATCAATAGTATATCAAATACACTTGTATAGATTTCGATTATACAAGATTTCAATTTACAAGTTGAGTACCTTTACAAATCAATAGTTTTCAAATCACTTTATACTTACACAAATCAATTTTATATAAATTCGATAACTCCCAAATCAAAGTATTTAAATAACAGAGTTCTTAATTTCAATTCCTTTCAATAACGTTTCAGTTTCACAATCATATAAGGTTTTGCCAAATCATTTCTTCCAAATTACATGTATTAAGTTTCAACGTTTCTTAAAACAATAGATTTAGAAAATAATCCAAATTTCCAAATCAACAAAATTTTGGTCAAACAAATTCATTTCCATTTCAAACATATATTCACTTTCAAAAATCATAATACTTTCAAAGTTATAAATCTTTCAAAACCAAAATACTTGAAATCATTACACTTTGAAAATCATAACATTTAGAAATCATACATTTGAAATCATAAAACATTCCTTTAATTCTTTACATTTGACAAATTTGTTCAATTAAACCAAAATCTAAAATTTCCAACTTTAATTCAATTCAAACCATCGGTTTCAATTCAATTTAGTTTTTCAACAAAACCATTTCAAATATTATCAAATTTCAAATAAAGATTTGATTTACAAAATAAACTATTTAATCTTAAATATGTTTCAAGACTTAAATATACCATATTTCAAAACTAAATTTTATAATTTCATATATCTCAAATTTTACTTCATGTTACTTACATATGTCATCATTTCGCAATATTACATTCGATCGCTCGCTTGGTCACACAAGTTCGCTTTCAAACTAGTATTGTCCATTCGACTTCCCTAATGCGGACTTCGATATGGTTTCTCGACTAGAAGCCATTAGCCTCCTTGCATAGCCATATACTATGATAGAGATTCTAAAATCAAGCCCAAAATCCATATCAAATATTCGCCATCAAGAATCAAATGAAAAATCCTAACACGAAATGGTGTAATTCGCCTCGAACTTGTGTACTCAAACTTGGATCAAATTAATTATGCGAATAAAACAACATACGTACAACTTATATATCTATTCTAACTTGTTAAATATATAGTTTCATAAGGATGTTACTAAGTTAAAACATTTAAAACCAAATTTTTATCAAACATTTGAAGACTAATTTTTTTTTAAAACATTTCGAAACTGATGTTACTAAGATGTTACTTCATTCTTACTTAGTTTTGAAATATTCATTTCATAAATCTTAATATTTTATATAAACTCAAATTACAAGTAAACCAAATATCCTTTCATACAAATATAAACTTCAAATATTCATTTATCAAAATCAATTATCATTTCAAATTCACATTCTTTATCAAAATAAAGATTAAATCATACTACTTTATACTTTAAATCATACAAGACTAAACTTATATTCTTTATCAAATACTTTATACCTTTCAAAATTTCTTGGCTTTGAAAAGTTAACCTTGATTTGGAAGTGCTCGAACCTACAAAATAGTCGAAGAAATCATATTTTCAATCCAAGAGTTGGAAATCACCAACAAATTAGTAAACCGATTTCAAAAGATAGGGTTATACCAAAACAATTCTGAATCTCGAGGACTGAACACCGGCTTACTTTAAATCATTTCAAATATATATATATACATATCTTTCGAATATCAAACCATACTTAAAAATCTGAAATCAAAATTTGGTTTCACAAGATCACTCGCATAGCAAAGCTACTAGAGTGACCTCTCCCCCGCTCAGAAACTTGAAAATCAATGTCGATGATGTATGCATTCATCGTCGAAATTATTTTCCAGCAACATAAGTGGGTTCTGGACTTTTATTTTCGTGGAACTTCTTTGAAATCTCTTCAAAATCATTGGAATTCGTTTGAATACATTTTAAGCATTTCTTGTTCAGAAAATATCTTTAAATCATATTATTATTATGTATTTTCCAAAATCTTAAAACCAATTTCAAAACATCGGAGTTCAATTCCTCGAAATTCAAATTCAAATTCAAAACCCTTCAGTTATAAATCATTTTTATATAAATCAATTTTCTTATAAATTTTCGAAATTTCAAATCCTTTTGAAACTTTAAATTTTTATTTTACAAGATATATAATCTTTATCGAAAACATTTCACCTTTAAATACAAAATTTGGCCATCCTTATCAAAATAATAATTTCGATGTATACAAAATTTTCAAAACACAATCAAACATAAATTTCAAAGGATGATTCAAGGAAGGATTTCAAAACAAAACAGAGATTCAAATTTAGAGGAACTCTGATCAGATAGAATTCTAATTCGAAGATAAGCTCGAACGAAGATGAGATAATTAATTACCAAATAGAAGGTGGATAAGCTTTATAAATCGCGGGCGACCTTAACCGTTCAACCGTGACTTCAGGAATATAACCACAGCGGAAATCTAAGGCAAATCGACATTTGATCTCCAGAGATAGAATTCGAGTAGAGCAGGAGATAGATAGCATCGTAAACCAGGATACAGAAATCTCTGGTGAATCAATGCTAATTGTAAAGGAGTTTCACCCCTTTACAAATCATTCAAAGATTTACGGAATCACCAATCTTATAGAGGTCATTCAGAGGGGAGTTATGGAGTGCCCCAAAATCAAAAAGGATAAAATAGGGACAAGACTGGATTTCAGAACAAGTGGGACCGTTCCAAAGTTCAAGGAATCCTAATCGACAAGAATCCAAACCAAGAGCTTACTAACAAGATGGATACCGAAGGGATGAAGTTTAGAAAATCTTGATTCCAAAATAAGAAAAATTTTATACCAAAATAATCTTTGAAAATCCTTTAAAATCATTTGGAAATCATTTTATACTTCGAAAATACGTTCTCTCACAAAGAAAAGATTCTGAGATTGATTTCACTCATTGTAGGATATTTCTACCCTATCTCTAATGAGTTTTTTGCTCCGCATGCTATGGTTTGCCTAAAACCAAAGCTCTGATACCAACTGTAACAACCTGATATTCTCAGCCATTCACATCCACACATGCCGGACTTGAATTGCTCAAAATATCGCATTGTAAATAAATTTGGAGCAAATGAAATACATTTACAGAATCACAGACACAGAAATATCAGAATAACTTGCAACGGAATATAAAATACATAGTAGTTCATGAAGCTACTATGGCAGGGTCTCAAACCAAAAACATCATACAGTCTGAAAACAACATTATAGAAATCCCAAATACATAGAAGTTCACTAATACATGAGATAAACTAGAATAGCTGAAACAGAAAGTAGATATAAATGTACATAAGCAGAAACTCCAGCAAAGACCGACTCCAGAAAAAGAATCCAAAGCTGTGAATACTCAGCTGACCCGAGCGTAAAGTAAAACAGAAAACACTCGAGTCGGGACAATATATACTTATGTAATGTAAACCAACTCAAGTGAACTGTAGTAGAAATGCACGATAACTTAAAGGATGCTTGGGGTCGCCAATCCTTTAAGAATCAGTTAAACTATAAATTAAATACATCCCGTGGTTAAAATTTCAAAATGGTATTTTATACTTCAAAATAAAATATCATTTCAAAATTCAATATCATTCAAAATCCATTTCAAAATATCAAAATATCATATCTTCCAAACCGCATTCATTTTTATTTAGTTTAAATACCATTATAAAACACATTTCAAAATAGTTTATATTTCGAAACAAATTACTTCATTTTAAATCATAAAATGAAGTTATTATATTTAATAATTAAATTTCCAAAATTTTAGTCTTTCAAAATCCATTTATTCACTTAATTTATTAAAACAGATGAAAGTTCAACTTTCGCAGCATTTAGAAATTGCTACAGAAAGTTACATTCAAAACAGTTCAATTTAACAAAAGATAGCATTTAAAAATGCAATAGGGTTACATTAGTTTCAAATAAAACTTAGTTAAATTCAACAATTATAACATGTACAAAAATGCTATAAAAGCCTTTAATTAAACTTAGCCATTTGGTTCATTATTATCAACTACAGCATTTACAAATGTTGTATTATCATTTACATTAGAATTTATAGCATTTCAGAAATGCAGTTAATTAACTTCAAATATTCAGTATAATTTCACAAACAATTATATTTTTATTTAAAACATTTTTAACTTATAAAATCATATAATTTCACTTTTAAAACAATCATTCAAATACCCTTATATTGATGATTTTATAAAGTTAAATCTCCATTCAAAAATCAAAATTTAATAATAATTCACTTATTAAATTCCAACATTAAATTTTAAATTCATTAAATTAAATTTAACTTAACACTTAAGTTTAAACTTTTCAAATATAACTTAATTTCATTTTTATTTACTTAACTTAAAATTCACTTTTAAGCCAAATTCACAAATTTCCAATTTTAGTTATATTTCAAAATTTCAACTTAAATATTCATTCATTTCACATTTTAACTTTATTCAAAAATCATTAATATATTATAAAATCAATTTAAATTCACTTAATTCAAAATATCATAAATTTATCATATTTTCATATTTAATTTAAATTCCATTTATCACTAAATTATAATTTCCAAAATAACTTACATTTCAGGTTTTCTAACTTTACCATTTATTTATTTCACTTATAATTTTCAAAAAATCAATAATGCTTTATAAAAATCATTTTTAATCAAATTTAAATCAAAATATTATAATATTTACATTTCTAAAATACTTTAAAATTTTTAGAAAAACAAATTTTAACAGCGGGTCTGTATTTCATTTTCTAGCCTAGGTAAAGTGATACGGGTGATATATCATTTTAATCCGTAATTTACAAAGAAAACCCAGGTTTGATCATTTCAAACCCGCATTCCCAAGTAAACGAAAATAACTGAAAATCATTCAGGGATATCATTTCAGCCCATAATGATTTTCTCCTATTCTAAAGTCCGTTCGGGTATGTATCGTTTCAACCCATAGCGATTCTAATCTAAAGGGAACTTGCAGTGTGATAAACTAATAAAAATAACAGAACAACATAATATAACAGTAACATATGTTATAACAGGTGTTTAAGCATGGGTGAACATCATATAATCATAATATAGCAGGTGTAACATGATAATGCATTTTATAGATTCAAAAGGTGTCAATTTACTAGTTATGTATGTACATATTGTCTGGTGAGAATAACTCACATGTTCAGAGCTGGAGATAGCTACCAAAGCAAACAATATTGACAGTATGAAGGCAATACGGAAATGACTTGAGAGTGGAGAGCCAAAGCTAAAAGCCTTGATCAAACATTTAAACAAAACAATGCAACATAGATAAGTTTCAAACCAATACAGCACTTAAACAATATTAGAATCAATACCAAAACAAAGGCAAATGCATTGCACTTGTTCTCAACTTCATATGCAACAGCTAGGCATGGTGTAAGCTCGGCCATGGCATGAAATTGGGTCTGGTTTGGGTTCAAACAGGGTCGGCCTATGATAGTTTTGATGGTGCATAGATCTAGGTCCATAAATCTTCAACACAAGTCAACATATCATCGCATCTATGCTACAATATGGTTCGACCAGAGGCTATGTGGGCCTAGCCAGTGGTGCAGGTGGTGGTGGGTAATGTGGCAGAGAGTGGTGGTCAGGCCAGAGCTGGTGGTGGTGGAGGAAGTGGCGGCTAGAGGTGGTTGTGGGTGATGGTACCAAGGTTGGCTCGGTTTGCAATGTTAGGTGATGTATTTGTGGAATTTTGTGGTGATGCTTGCTATGGAGGGGCTCGGCCTGGGCTATAGATGGACTGGAGTGGTGGTCGATCAGGCTAGGAGGTGGTGGAGGTCGGCCAATGGCTGGAGGGGAGGTAGCCGATCCAAACAAGGTGAAGAACAAGTGCAATTTCAAGGTAGAAAACAAGAAGAAAAAAAAGAAGAGATCTCACCAAAACTTTGATCCAAAGTGGTGTGGCCTTGATTTTTTTGTTTGAGGAAGTTTTTCACGTGAAAATGAAGATGAGGCTGAAGAGAAAAAGAAGTATACGGCCAAAATGAATGAGATGTAGGTTGGAAAATGAAGAGGCGGAATGTAAAAGGACTTTGGAAGATTAAGAGTTTAAACCTTTCAAATTTCCATCAATTTATTTATATAAGTTTATATTACTGAAAATAATAATAATTTCAGTCAAAAATTCGAAAATAAAACAAAATATATAATATATATATATTTATTAATTATATAAGGTTAAAATAAGAAAATAGCACAAAATTGCAAACTAGTCTAGAAAAATGGAAAATAAACAGAATGAACTTTACAAAATTTATATGGACTTGTAAAAATATTTATAACAAAGATAATGATATAAAATAAGAATGCATTTAAATATATAAATTTTAATTAAATATAATTTAAATGAAGAAAATAGCAGAAAAATAGAAAACAACCTTTAAAAATAGGAAATAAATACAGTAAACTTCGGAAAAAATTATAACATCACTTCAAAAATATCCAAAGACAAAAATATACATAAAATAACATAATGACACATTTTAAAATAAAATATGACAAAGAAAACATAATTTATATTATTTAAAATAGACAAAATTGCTAAATAAAACAAATTGCACTCAATAGTGAAATATACATAACTTTCACAATTTAAATCCGTTTCGACGAAACGAAAAGCAATATTCAATTTATTAAATCTATTTTCATAATAAAAGATAAAATTTAAGAATTTAAATATTTTAATTTGAATATTTAAAAAGTCAAAGTTTGACCAGTTTGACCAGAAATCCACCTTTTAGTAAAATATTCAATTTATACCAGTTGGAATTATAATTCACATAATAATCAAAGTTTATATTTAAAAATGAAATGTTTGAAATGAAACAAGTTTAAAATAATTTAAATGAAATGAAGCCATTATATAAGTATATATTGTTCTTATTTACAGTTCACTTGAGCTAGTTTACATTATATAAGTATATATTGTCCTGAGTCGAGTGTTTTGTGTTTTGCTTTACGCTCGGGTCAGCTTGAGTATTCACAGCTTTGGATTCTCTTTCTGGAGCTGGTCTTTGCTGGAGTTTCTGCTTATCTACATTTATATCTACTTTTTGTTTCAGCTTTTCTAGTTTATCTCATGTATTAGTGAACTTCTATGTATTTGGGATTTCTATTATGTTGTTTTCAGACTGTATTATGTATTTGGTTTGAGACTCTGTCGTAGTAGCTTCATGAACTACTATGTATTTTTATATTCCGCTGCGAGTTATTCTGTTTGTTCTGTGTCTGTGATTCTGTGTATTTGATTTTCATATGCTCCAAATTTATTTACAATCTATTATTTCGCATCATTCAAGTCTGAAATGTGTGGATTATTGTCGATTTGAATGGTACGAAATGGCGGGTCATTACAGTTGGTATCAGAGCTTTGGATTTTGGCAACCATTGCCTTTGTGGAGCAAAAAACTCATTAGAGATAGGGTATTTCTATCCTAGAATGAGTGAAATCAATCTCAGAATCATATCTTTGTGAGAGACGTATTTTTAAAGTATAAAATGATTTTCAAAATGTTTTCAAAAGATTTTCAAAGATTATTTTGATATATAAAATCTTTCTTGTCTTAAAGGATTTTCAAATGTTTTCTAACTTCCTTTCTTTCGCATCTACCTTATTAGATTTTTCTTTCTTTAGGATATTCATCCAAATGAATTCCCTTGTCGTATCTTAATTTATCTTTGGCTTTTCTTTATCTTGTCCTAAATTCATTCTTGATATTTTTCAGGATGAATCGAGGAAATGCCAGAGGTATGGGTCGTGGTATTGCCGCAGCTCCTCAACCTATTGCTCTAGTCAGGTTCACTGTACTTTGTAAGGAATTCTCTCAGCTTGGTGGAACCCCATTCACCGGTTCAGAGAGCATCATTGAGGCTCAGTAGTGGTTGCAGAGTCTTGAGAGGACATGTACTGGTCTTGATATTACTAAGTCCCAGAAGCGTCAGTTAGCAGCTTGGCAGCTGCGTGATTCTGCTTTAGATTGGTGGAAGTCCGTTACGGCTAACACCGTCGAAGCTGATATCTCTTGGAAGCAGTTTAGGTATCCTTTGTGTTATCTTGAATTTTGTTCCTATTTTCCTTTCTTTTGAATCTATCTTAAGCCTGTTTTCTGTATCTCTTTTCTAGTTAGGCTTTTGTGGCAAAATGGATGCCAGAAGCCTGGAAATCTCAGTTTTATCGAGAGTTTATGGATCTTAAGCAGGGTAGCATGTCTTTTGCTGAGTATGGGAGGAAGTTCAATGAACTTTCCAAGTTTGGTATTAGCTTGATTGATACTTCTCTCAAGAAGAATGAGAAATTTATCGCTAGTGTTCGTCCAGAGTATTATAGTTGCCTCATTTCTCATGTTCATGGATCTTTCACCCAACTTATGGATATGGCGATTCGCTATGAGAACCCCACATCCAAAGGTCTTGCTGTTTCTGGTGCTCAGCCTTCATCTGCTAATTCCAAGAAGCGTAAGCCTAATTTCCAACAGAAGAAGAATTGGCAGAAGCGTTCTGGTTTGGGATCTTCATCATCTGCTCCTGCTCAGAGGCAACCAGTTGATCTCTCCTCCATCACTTGCTTTAGGTATGATCAAAAGGGGCACTATGCCAATAGCTGTCCTACTTATCTGGTGCTGCTATTCCTCCATTTGCTCAGTTGACTAGGCGTAATCTTTGTCATATCTGTCTCCAGCCTGGTCATTTTAAGAAGGACTGCCCTACCCAGCAGAGGGGTACTCCTTCTGGTACCTTTGCTGTCACTTCTGCCACATCTCCTGTTCCTCCACCTGCTCCTGCTCCTAGTGATGACCAAGGTACTCTCCAGGGTTCATTTACTTAATTCCATCATCATGTTTGTGTATTGTTTGATATTGTTGCTTCACACAATTTTATCTCTGTCGCTTTATGTGATAAGTTTGAGCATCTCTTATCTCCTGAGTATGCTTATGTTCCATTATGTGTTTCAAATCCTATTGGGGGTCCTGCTAATCTTAATCGGATTTATCGAGAGGTGAAACTTCTCCATTCTGATCACGCTTTTGTGGTTATTTTTATGTTTTTGGCTTCGATGCGTTTGATTTACTGCTTGGTCAGGATTGGTTAGTGCATCATGATGCACATATCTCTTGTAAAGCCCGAACTGTTCGTCTTGTTGATGATCAAGGAAATTCCTTGATTATTCAGTGCCGCTTGCCTCGGGATTATGCTGGCAACTTTATTTGTTCTCTGGATTCTTCTCCCAGTGATCTTGATTCGACTCCTGTGGTTAGATTATATCCTGATGTGTTTGGTGAATTCACTTCTTTACCTCCGAAGTGGGTAATTGAATTTCGGATTGATCTTATTCCTGGTGCTTGACCTGTTTTTCTTCCTCCTAGAAGAATGGAACCCCGCGAGAAGGTTGAGTTAGGAAAGAAAATTGAAGACCTATCTGCCAAAGGTCTGATTAGGCCTCGTTTTTCTGAATGGGGAGCTGTGGTGGTTTTTGCCACCAAGTCTGATGGTTCTCTTCGGATGTGTGTTGATTATAGGGGGCTGAACAAGCTCACTATGAAAAACAGATATCCAATGCCATGTATCAATGACATGTTTGATCAGCTTTTTGGTGCCACGGTTTTCTCTCAGCTTGATCTTACCACTGGTTTTCATCAGCTCAGGGTTGCCGAGGATAGCATTCCCAAGACTACTTTCCGCACTGAGAATGGTTTTTATGAATGGTTAGTCATGCCTTTCGGTTTGACTAATGCTCCTGCTTTCTTTGTTGATTTGATGAATCATGTTTTTCATGCTGTGCTTAATAAATTTGTGCTAGCCTTTGTTGATGATATCCTTGTCTTTTCTAAGACCCAAGAAGAGCATGAGTCGCATTTGAAATATGTTCTTGAGACTCTCAGAAATCATCAGTTGAAGGCTAAATTTTCTAAATGCCATTTCTGGATGGATGAAGTCCGATATCTCGGGCATATTGTTTTTAGTACTGGAGTTTCAGTTGATCCAGCCAAGATCGCCGCGATCAATGCAAGTATTTCTTTCTTTCTCTTTTTCTTTATCATTTAATAATTCAATCTTTCCTGTTGTCCTTGTTTTTCCCTATTCTGTTTCAGGGTTGGGAAACTCCAAAGACTCCATCTGATATTCGTAGTTTTCTGGGCCTTGCCGGTTACTACCGGGATTCATTGAGAATTTTTCTCGAATTGTTGCACCTCTCACAGCTTTGACTCAGAAGAATGCTAAGTTTGTCTGGATTGATCAGTGTAAGGCTGCATTCAATGAGTTGAAGAGCAAGCTAACTTCCGCACCAGTTCTTACTGTTCCGAACGGAAGTGAGGGATTTACAGTATATACTGATGCTAGCCGTGAGGATTTGGGTGCTGTTCTCATGCAGGATGGTAGGGTCGTTGCCTATGCCAGCCGTTAGTTGAAAACCCATGAGTCAAATTATGCTACTCATGATTTAGAGTTGCCTTCTGTTGTCTTTGCTTTGAAGCTTTGGAGGCATCATCTTCTTGGAACCAAGTTTGATCTTTTCATCGATCATCAACCTCTGAGATATATCTTTTCCTAGAAGGATTTGAATCAGAGCCAAGTTCGTTGGCTTGAGTTTTTGGCTTCTTACGACCTCGATATTAGCTATACTCCCTGTAAAGCTAATGTTGTGGCCGATGCTTTGAGTCGGAAGAAGGCATTGTTGTGTCAGCTTGTTGTTTCTTTTTCTCCTCTTATGGATCGTATTATGGCTAAGCAGGATGAGGATGAGATGCTTAGATTGATAAGGGATTGTGTTCATTGCAGAGTTGGTGGTAGTGGTAGTTGTAGTGGAGCTCAGATTGATGATAGAGGTATTTTGAAGATTAATGGCAGGATTTGTGTCTCGAATGTTGATGTTTTAAGGCAGGAGTTGCTTCAGGAGAATCACCGATCCAGGCTTTCTATTCATCCTGGGTGTCAAAGATGTATCAGGATATGAAGAAGCTTTATTGGTGGAAGGGGATGAAGAGAGATATCTCTATCTTTGTTAGTCGGTGTGCGACTTGTCAGCAAGTCAACGCCGATCACCAGAAGAACCCTGGTTTGTTGCAGCCCCTTGAGATTCCCAATTGGAAATGGGAACAGGTTACCATGGATATCATCGATGGTTTACCGAGGACTCGGAGGGGTAATGAGAGTATCTGGGTTATTGTTGATAGACTAACCTAGTCCGCTCATTTTATTCCGGTCAAGTCTACTCGATCTGCTTCTAGCTTATCTGAGATCTACATGAGAGAGATCGTTCGTCGTCATGGTGTTCCTCTCAGTATTGTTTGTGATTGTGACCCCATCTTCACCAGTCAGTTTTGGAACGCTTTTTAGGAATCTCTGGGTACTCAATTGAACCTAAGCACTGCTTACCATCCAACCGACAGTCAAACGGAACGAGTGAATCAGATTCTCGAGGATTTTCTTCGTGCTTGTGTGCTTGATTGTGGAGGATCTTGGGAAGATTATCTCCATCTTGCTGAATTTACCTACAACAATAGCTATCAGGTATAATTTTATCTTCTATTTTTCAGTCTATTCTTGATCTTTTTATCTATCTCATTACATATTTGCATTCAGTCCAGTCTTAAAATGTCTCTGTTTGCTGCTCTATACGGACGACCTTGTAGATCCCCATCTTGCTGGATTGAATCGGTAATCGTTTGGTTCTTGGTCCTGATGTGATTTTGGAAGCTTCTGAGAAAGTTGAAGAGATTAAGAAGAGGTTGAGAGACGCTCAGGATAGGCAAAAGAAATATGCTGATAGGCGTAGAGGGAATTTGAAAATTTCTGTTGGTGATCAGGTGTTCCTTAAGGTTTCTCCCTTGAGGAATGTCATTCGCTTTGGTCGTAGAGGGAAGCTTTATCCTAGGTTCATTGGTCCTTTTCGCATTGTAGAAAGAGTTAGTTCTTTGGCTTATCGTCTGGAATTGCCCGAGAAGCTTTCTGGAGTGCATGATGTATTCCATGTCTCGCATCTTCATCGTCATCTGCATGATCCATCTCTTATTGTCCAGCCTTCTATTCTTGATAGTTTGGATATTGAGCCTAATCTGACTGTTGAGTGGAAGCCACTTCGTATTGTCGACAGAGGTACGAAGCAGCTCAGAAGGAAATCTGTGAATCTGGTCAAAGTACAGTGGAGTGCCGACGATCGAAATTGTACCTGGGAAACGGAGGAGAGCATTCATGTTTCGAATCCGGAATTGTTCGTTTCAGATACTATTTTGTTTTTCTATCTTGTTTCTCTTTATTTTCCTTTCCGTTCTTTTCGAGGACGAAAAGATTTGAGTGGGGGAGAGTGTAACAACCGTAGATTTTGAATATAAATTTAAATTCGACTTTATTTCATTTTGAAATTATTTTAAATTTTTTTATTTGTAAAATATCAATTCTAAATATTTTTAAAGTGATAATAGAATTTTTCTAAAATTTACTGCAATTATTTCCTATTTTTAAAGCCTATTTTCTAATTTTCTACTATTTTCTTCATTTAAATTATATTTAATCAAAATTTATTTATTTATTTTTGTGAATGCGTTATTATTTTATGTTATTATCTTTATTTATAAATATTTTCCATGTACATATAATTTTTCCAAAGTTTATTCTGTTTATTTTCAAATTTTCTAGACTAGTTTTCATTTTTGTGCTATTTTCTTATTTTTATCTTATATAATTAATAATTATTTATTTACATTTTATATTTTTGTTACATTTTCGAATTTAAACTGAAATTATAATTATTTCCAGTTATTTAAACTTATAAAAAAATAAAAAAAATTTGAAAAGGTTATGACTTTTTATTTTCCTATGGCCTATTATATTCCACCTTTTCACATTTTAATCTAACTTTTCACTCAATTAGCCTTTACTCCTCATTTCTTTCAGTCGACCACCTTCTTTTCTCATTCACGTAAATTTTTATTTCTCATTCCTAAAGAAACTTTCGGCCATAGCTTGTGAAAAAAAATTGGTAAATCTTCCTTCCTTTCTTTATTTTTTTTATTATTTTAATTGGATTTTGCACTTGTTCTTCCTCTATTTAGGTTCGGCCACCTCCTCTCCATACCCTGCTGCCTCCACCACCACCATAAAACATCACCATCACCACCTTCTCTCTAGCCAAACCCTAAGCCGAGACACCAAAGTGATTGATCCACTACAACTTCCAACAAAACTCCATCAACATGTTTTAGCCAAGCTTTCATCCACTTACATCACCTTCATAACCCCATAGCCGCCACCATCTCCACCACCTCCAGCTCCACCTGGACTCTCTACCACATCATCATCTTGGCTGCACCAGTGATGGCGTGCCCCTAGTGGCCTTGGTCGAGCCTAACTTTGGCTTGAATCCATGTGATGTTGCTTGTAGCTTGATTGTTGTGTTGTTGTTTCATCACCACCACTTTTGCACCACCTTCAAATATGTTAGGCCGACCATACCCAACCCAAACCTGACCCAAAAACCTTGCTTTAGCCTTGCCCAACACCTATGGCCGAGCCAAATGTATGCTGGAAGCAAGTGCAAAACACTTCTGTTCTGATTTATGCGGTTATTTCTAGCTTAGTTTAATCGTTTTGGTTTGAAAGCTTATATTCGTTATATTGTTTTTGTTTGACTTGTATTCAAGGGAATTGATACTTTGGCTCACTGACTCATATCTTTTCGGGCTATCGTGCTTGTATGGATCTCATTTTTATATTCGTTGCTGTGTCTCCAGCTCAAACCTGTGAGTTATTCTCACCTCACAATGTATACATATATAACTAGTAAATTGACCACTTGTGAATCTGTAAAATGCATTGTCATGTTACATCTGTTATATTATGATCATATGATGTTCACCCATGCTTAAACACCTTTTATATCATATGTTACTGTTATATTATGTTGTTCTGTTATTTATATCAGTTTATCATACTGCAAGTTCCCTTTAGATTAGAATCACTATGAGTTGAAATGATACATATCCGAACGGACTTTAGAATAGGGTAAAATCGTTATGGGCTGAAATGATAGGCCTGAGCGATTTTCAATTTATTTCATTTACTTGGGACTGTGGGTTTGAAATGATAAAACCTGAGTTTTCATTGTAAATTACGGGTTGAAATGATATATTGCCCGTATCACTTTACCTAGCGTAGAAAATTATATACAGACCCGTAGTTAAAATATGTTTTTCTACAAATTTTAAAATATTTTAGAAATGTAGATACTATAATATTTTAACTTAAAATTAATTAAAAATGATTTTTTGTAAGGTATTATTGATTTTCTGAAAATTTATAAGTTATAAATTATGGTAAAGTTAGAAAATTTGAATGTAAGTTATTTTGGAAATTTGGATTTAATTATAAATGGAATTTAAATTAAATATGAAATTATGATAAATTTATGATATTTTGAAATTTAAATGAATTTAAATTGATTTTATAATATATTAATGATTTTTGAATAAATTTAGAATGTGAAATGAACGAATATTTATGTTGAAATTTTGGAATATAACTAAAATTGGAAACTTATGAATTTGGCTTAAAAGTGAATTTTAAGTTATGTAAATAAAGATGAAATTAAGTTATATTTGAAAATTTAAAATTAAGTGTTAAGTTGAAATTAATTTAATGAATTTAAAATTGAATGTTGGAATTTAATAAGTGAATTATTATTAAATCTAGATTTTTGAATGGAAATCTAGCTTTATAAAATCATGAATTTAAGAAAAATTAAATGATGGTTATAAAAATGAAATTATATGATCTTAAAAGTTAACAATGATTTAAATAAAAATATAATTGTTTGTGAAATTATATTGAATATTTGAAATTTAATAACTGCATTTGTGAAATGCTATTAATTCCATGTAAATGATATTACAGCATTTGTAAATGCTGTAGTTGATGATAATGAACTAAAATGGCTAAATTTAATTAAAAGTTATCATAGCATTTTGTAAATGCTATAACTGTTGAATTTAAATAAGTTTTCTTTAAAACTAATGTAACCTTATTAACAGCATTTTTAAAATGTTGTCTTTTGTTAAATTGAATTGTTTTGAATGTAACTTTCCGTAGCATTTTCTAGATGCTGCGAAAAGTGAATTTTCACTGTTTTGATAAAATTAAGTGAATGAATGAGCTTTGAAAATTTAAATTTTGGAAATTTAATAATTTAATTATTAAATGTAATAACTTCATTTTATGATTTAAATAAAGTAATTTGATTTGAAATATAAACTGTTTTGAAATGTGAATTGAAATGGTACTTTAAATTGAATAAAATGAATATGGTTTTGAAATGAAATAGTAAGTTTGATATTTTGAAATGATTTGAAAGGATATTAAATTGTTAAATGATATTTGATTTTTGAAATAAGTACCATTTTTTAAATTTATAACTACGGGTTATAATAACGATTGGTTGTTAAAAAGACCGAGATCGAATATGGACATACTCTCTGTCGATAGAGAAAACCACTTTAACAACTGTGTACGTGGTGGAGATTCCAGAATGAAGTAGGATGGTGACGACGTTCCTAAGGTACTTTACGTGGACCTAACTCCCATGAGTTAGCTTAAGGTGGCTAAAACAGGAGTGATCTCAGGCCAAAGGAGGTAGCACCTCTGGCTAAACACACTTCTTCGATACCATTCTAATACTGTTGTGATCGATTGGGTGCACCCTTTGATTTGGAGTGTTGTTCGGGGTGGGCGTATGTAGCTGCTGCGTTACCACCAGCCCGTGTGCGTAATTGGTATATCTATCCTGGCATTGCCTTGTGTGCCGTGTCACCTACCATGCCGAGCCTTTACTACGAGTTTGTTTTTCTCCCGTAGCCCATGGAGTATTTAGGGTAGTCTCTCGATCTGGAGATATGTTGATACTGGATGGACTACTGGGACTATTATGTGTGAAGGGTGATATGGGTATCCCGAAACGCTATTTAAAAGTATGTTTATTTTACTGTAGACATTATTATAATAGCGCAATATTACTATATAGTAAATAGTTTGACGGATCTTTAGAGGATGGGCGGTCCCAGGTATCCTTTAAGTTACTTGTTCTTATTTACAGTTCACTTGAGTTAGTTTACATTATATAAGTATATATTTTCCTGACTCGAGTGTTTTGTGTTTTCCTTTACGCTTGGGTCAACCTGAGTATTCACAGCTTTAGATTCTCTTTTTGGAGCTGGTCTTTGCTGGAGTTTCTGTTTATCTACATTTATATCTACTTTCTGTTTCAGCTGTTCTAGTTTATCTCATGTATTAGTGAACTTCCATGTATTTGGGATTTCTATTATGTTTTTTTCCAGACTGTTTTATGTATTTGGTTTGAGACTCTACCGTAGTAGCTTCATGAACTACTATGTATTTTTATATTCCTCTACGAGTTATTCTGTTTGTTCTGTGTTTGTAATTCTGTGTATTTGATTTTCATATGCTTCAAATTTATTTACAATCTGTTATTTCACATCATTTAAGTCTGACATGTGTGGATTATTGTCGATTTGAATGGTACGAAACGGCGGGTCGTTACAAGTTTAACAGAGGATGCTTTGTTTTACAGAATTCCAGAGAACTGTTATATTTTTTTCTCTTTTAGTTTTCTTTTCTTTTGCTTATAATTCGAACAAAGGCTTTTGTATTTAAGATACAGGTTTTTGACTTCTAAAACAAGACACTTAGACCTGAAATATCCAAATACATCACAAGCTTGAAATTAACAGAAGATGGACAGAATGACTTTTTGGTGGCTGAAAAGATAGCGTCTCAGCTGAAAATATCTTTTGAAAAGAAACTAAAAATAATTATGTTAGATTTTCCTTCCAGGATTTTACTGCCAAGTGTAGTTTGTTAATTAAAATTTATTACTTAACTTCCCATTGTTTCGTTAACTATTTTACAGGCCCGATTCCTTTGTATAGCATAATGACCTGAGGTCTTTTATTTATTATCTAGTTTATATAAACCATTAGGTACTTAAAAGTGTATATATATAAGTATGCATAAGAAATTAGACAGCCCAGTCATTATTACTTGACAAGGTAGTGTTGCAAATGTCTCTAACATATTTTAAAATAAAGGTGAGAAATATTAAAATAACTTCTTGGTTATATATACCTATGCAAGTATATGTTACTTAAACAAAGATTACAAGTAGCTTAAAAAATTTCTTTGTTTTTGACTTAGTTGAATTTGCATTTTTTCATTCATACAGTGTGAAATAAAGGTGAAAACTAGTAAATTAAAATAACCTCTTGTTTCATTTGTTTTATAAAAATACATATGTATTTTAAACAAAACGTAAAATCCTATGTTAAATACCCCATATACATATGTTATAAAATCCCCAAAGTTTTTTAAGTTCTGTCAGTCTTCTCCCATGTCTTCTCTCCCGTCACCCATCCCCATCCCCCAAACCATACTCTCAACTGTTCACGTACTTCCTGTCTCCCACTCTTCCTGCCTTCCCTCGTCTCCCGCCTCTGACCGGCCACTTCCACCTATTCCACCTCCGCCAGACATAGCTGCCTCCTTATCATCCAATTCCTCTATGCCACCTCCTATTGATCTTTTCCCTCCCCTGCCTCCTTGTCCTCGTCCCTCTTCTACCTTTTCCCCTCATTCGCCACCCATTCTTCCTCCTCCTTCTGTCCCGCCTACTTCGTGGTCGTCTCTTTTCTCTGACAAGCCTAGGAATGCTGGGTCTTATATTCCTATTCATTTTGACATTCAGTATACTGGCACACCTCTTTCTCCTCCTGTGGAGATCGTTAATGAAGGAATTAAATCATGGTCCGATTGTTTAGTAGGATTCTTCCTTGCTAGAACAGTTAACTATATGGCAGTTAAATCTTACCTTGAAAAGGTTCGGAAACTGAAAGGCTCTTATGAGATATACTTTGACAAGATTAATTACTACTTTAGATTCTCCAATGAAGAAGACAATCTAACAATATTAAAGAAAGACCCTCTCTTCATTCGTGGTCAAATGTTTATCTTATCGAAATGGAATTCTTCTTTTGCTTCTGCTCATGCAGCAGTTAGAACTGTTCCTGTTTGGGTCCATCTTCATCGAATCCCTATTCTAACCTGGACTCTTCTTGGCATCAATTGGTTGGCATTGGCATGCCATGTTGGAAGATTAATATGTTTTGATGAAAATACGGAGAAACTGAAAAGATTTGAGTATGCGAAATGTCTGATTGAAATTACTCCTGATAGAGAACTACCCGATTGTTTATCTGTTGGTGATGGTTCATGTCCTGATATACTTATTGATTATGCATGGAAGCCACTTATTTGTACTCATTGTAAAATATTTGGACATGCAACAGTGGATTGTGAAAAGTACAATTCCAATGGTAATGCTGAAGAAATGGCTAGTAAGGGATCACATGAGCAAGTTGAGAATGGTGACAAGAACATGATCAAGTCTGGTCCAGCATTATTGCAAAAAAAGGGATTGCAAATAAAGGGTAAAAGGAAAATTAAACCCGTTCAGAAAATGTGGAAAAGAGTTAGTAAAGATGATGTTGTGAATGCTTCAAGTCATGCAATCAAATTGGTGCAATAGGCTTCGAGTCAGGCTCGTGTGGATCTTGCTGTTTCTAACCAAGTGTCGAAGACAGTTGAAATAGATAATGATACAATTAACAGTGATGGTCCTAATTCATCCCAGACTGAATTGATGGTGGTTGATACTTCACATCAGTCTCTACCTGGTAATATTGCACAAAATATTGAAACAACTACTGATGCTATTGGATTACTTTCTCTTCCTAATATTATTCCTCCCGGTATTTCTGATTCAAGACCTGTTGATGATCTTTTACTATCAACTGATGGTGTATCCACCCATAACAACTTTTCAATTCTTCAAACTTTATCTGAAGACTGTGAAGAGGATACTGATGGCTTACTTAGTCTTGAAGATCATAATATCATATCAAAAAGCAATCAAATAACCTCGTTATCTGTTCCTTCCATCAACAACATGAACGTGCACAATGATATGCACAGTGCTGTGCAATCTTCTGCACAACTTCCCGGCCTATCTCAAATCACTCATAATCAATCCCATTCCAATTCCCCTTATTCATCTCTATCTCTGCCAAATCATATATTCTCAGACATCATCCCTATCCAAACAAACAATCCATCTATGTCTCCTTCCTCCTTACATCCAATTCCTGAAAGTTCAATCTCTTCCTCTCAAAGTAAAAGGAGCAGGCCTAGGAAATCATGCAAAAAATCAAATGACCGAGACAAGGGAATTCTATACTCCATTGACCAAATATCCCCATCAATGCCAATCGCAACTGACCTTAACACTTCTTCCTCTGGTGTTAAAACCAGAGCCCACTCACAACCTATTTTATGATTGATAGAATTGCATTCTGGAACATAAGGGGGGCTCACTCCTTATCTAAACAACTGGAAATTAAAAACTTCATCTCTTCCTTCAAAATTCAAATAATGGCTATTGCAGAAACAAAATTAAATCATATCAAAACCCTCAAAGCATCCCAACTCATTAATAGTAACTGGAATTCTATTCACAATCTATCTCAAGCCCCTTATGGCAGATTGCTTATTCTTTGGAATCCTGCTATTTTCTCTATCACCCCCTTATGTGTTCATAGACAATATATTCACACTGTTATAACCCACATCCATACATCCACCATCTTCCACATGACCTTTATATATGCTGAAAACAATTGTTTGCACAGACAATCTTTCCTTGACTCTCTTCCCTCTCTTCAACCAACTACTATAACTTGGCTTTGTGTTGGAGATTGGAACTGTATGCAATCTTCGGCTGACAAGTTAGGGGGTTCTCCTCTAACCTATCAACAGACTAGACCCCTCAACCAGGCCATTTTTGATTCTAATCTCCTTCCTATTGCTGCCAGTGGTTGTCCCTATACTTGGAATAACTCCAGCAAAACTGGCAAGCTCACCTTCTGTAATCTTAACAGATCATATCAAAACTTTTCATCTGTTCTTGTTTGGCCTAAACTTCACTGCATCATTCATCCTCCATCGCTATCTGACCATTCTCCCCTTATCTTAGATTGGGGAAAAGCATATGAGAGAAGACTCCCCTCATTTTCATTTTTTAATAACTGGACTATGCACCAGGATTTTATGAAAATTGTTACTAACTGTTGGTCTATTTAAGTTTATGGTAATCCTATGTACATTTTACAGGCTAAACTCAAGCATTCAAAAGATACTCTAAGGCCGTGGGCTAAAGGCAACTTTGGAAATGGTAATAGTCTATCTCATGAGGTTAGAATTAATTTACATAAAGTGCAAAATGATATTCAGGTATGCATGGATCAGTCTCTGCTAGCTAACCTTGTTACACAGGAGCAAACTTTAATCAATCTCCTAGCCAAAACTCTTGTGGAAGAAAATAAAATGGCATATCAAAAGGAAAAAATCAAGTGGACCCTCAACGGTGACAAAAACTCTGCTGTTTTCCATGAATCTTTGAGAAGCAATCGTACTGCTGTGAATTTCTCTAACCTACTTGATAAAAATGGTGTTCTATGTTCAACTCCTGATGATGTTCATGATGGTTTTCTGGATTATTTCATTGACATTCTAGCTCCCCCTATCAACCCTCATATCAACAGCCATCTATTTGATAACATCCCTGTTCCTGCCTTATCTCAATAGGCATCTAATTTTCTTATTCAAGAAATTACTGCAGAGGAAATAAAAGATAATATATTTGCTATGAATGCTACTAGTTCCCCTGGACCGGATGGATTCAATGCCCACTTTTACAAATTTGCTTGGCCTATTATTGGCCCTGATGTGATTAAAGCAATTAAGAACTTTTTCAAGCACAATAAAATGATTCATGGGATTAATTCCACCAAGATTACTCTCATTCCAAAAACGAACCAACCTTCTTCTGTTACTCAATTTAGACCCATAGCATGCTGCAATGTGATTTATAAGTGCATCTCTAAGATTATGGCCACTAGAATGATGACTGTTATCCCTGATATAATTTCTTCCAATCAGAGTGCTTTTCTTCCATCTAGAGACATCACTGACAACATTCTGCTTGCTGCTGAATTGCTGAAAGGATATGATAGGCTTAATATTTCTAAACGATGTGTGCTCAAGCTTGACATCCAAAAGGCATATGATTCTCTCCAATGGAAGTCAATTATCTACATCCTTTACAGGATGAAATTCCCAATACCATTCCTTTCTTGGTTATACACATGTATTTCCACTGTTAAAAATCTCTGAGTTTTAATGGCGAATTATTTGGTTACTTCCATGGTTCTAGGGGTATACGTCAGGGAGACCCCTTGTCTCCATACATTTTCGTTTGTGTCATGCAATTATTCACGTCTCTCACCAATAAGTTCTTAGCTAAGAAGTTTATTGAATATCATCCCTTATGCAAAAATTCTGGAATCTCCACATTGCAATTTGCTGATGATCTTCTATTATTCACGAAACCTACAATCAAATCTATTCAGAGAGTTCTTCACATCTTGGATGATTTCAAATGTCTTACTGGTCTCAGCATTAACTACAACAAATCCAAGATTAGGATAGCTGGCATATCTGAAGCTGATAAATGCCAAATATACACTTTGTCTGGTCTCAATCCAATTCATCATAATGACGACTACCTTGGGGCCCTTATGTTCTCATCAAAAGTCAAGACCAGCCAATGTCTCAAACTTTATGAAAAAATTACTGCCAAAATCTCTTCATGGCTGATATCTAAATGCTCTATGGCTGGTAGGCTTGTGATTGTCAAATCCATAACCACTTCAATGTGCCTTTACTATGCTAGAATATTCATTCTGCCTGCCAAATTAATCTCCATGATTAACTCTGCCCTTAACCACTTTCTCTGGCATGGCAGTCCATTTTCCAAGAAGCCTATTCCTATTGCATTCAGGAAGATATGCTGTCCTCTCAAGTATGGAGGCCTTGGGGTCATGAACATTAACAATGGAATTGGGCTGCAATTTCGAGACGTATTGATACTATTTTCAAATTTGATAACAATTTATGGGCTTCGTGGGTGAGGAGCAATTTAATCAAGAGCAATCATTTTTGGACTATGCCTATTCCTATGGATTGCAGTTGGTCATGGAGGAACATATTAAGGTTAAGGGGGGTTTTTATTCATTTATTTCAGGTTGGTTTACTACAAATGAATAAAATTTCTTTCTGGTTTGATCCCTGGTCGGATCAGGGATTCATTCTTGCGGATGTGATTGGTTACAACATCAGAATCATGACTGGTATCAATGATCATGCTTCTATTTCGTCGGTTTGGTCTGAAGGTAAGTTGTTGTTGCCGTCATCTAGCTCCTCCACTGTTCGTGCCTGCTGGGATAAAATCAATGCAAATTCATCTTTTAGTATTGACTATCATGCTGCCTGGTGTCATAAACCTCATCAAATTTGTGTGGTATACTCCAATATGCAACCCCCTGCTCATGTTGCTTTGTTTCCATGGCATTCTAGAGTGTGGAATCATGGATCTATTCCTAAAGAGAATCTGCTACTCTGTAAGATACTTAACAATGGACTACACACACTGGATAAAGTTAAAAAGATGGGTACTGTACTTGATGATACTTGCCTTCTATGCAACAGTTCTAAGGAAAATATACACCACCTATTTTTTGAATGTGATTATTCTTATTACATTTGGGGTTACTGTAAGCAGATGATTAATTTACAAAACCTGATCAGAGAATCTTCTACGGAATGGTTTAGCATCTTCAAGGCTACAAGATGGAAATCTCGAAAAAGTTTGATGCTGCTGCGAGTTTTGAAAAACTTTTTGACTGTTATTTGGATGGAGAGGAATAGTAGAGTGTTTTCCAGTGTGTCTACACCAAAGCATATACTTGTCAACTCCATCCGTAGTAATTTTCGTGCATAGTGTTTTAGTTGTTGTATTTTCCTTCCTCTGATCTACTGGTTTGCCATGGATCGTTCAATTTCTTTCTTCTAATATATGGTAGGGGCCATTTAACCCCGCTGGCTTTGCCAAAAAAAAATAGAATAACTTTCAATATTAAATACTCTATGTGTTATAAAAATTCATAATGGTACAAAAATTATTTTTAAATCCTTCTTATATACATAACCATATACACAATTTCATTTATAATATAGATATATATTATTTACAAATATATTAAATCATTTATTATCTATGTGTATATAGTTTCTCCCAATTATATGTACAACTTCTCTTTATTATACTTAAGTGATTTTTATGCACCTAAGTTTATTTATAGCATTTTATCAATTATGTATTATAAATTTTCCTTATTCAATGTGTGTATAGTTTCTTTCCAATTATTTATTTGATTCGTATACACATCTATTTATTTACAACATTCCATCAATTTAAATATTATCAATTTCCTTTTTAACTTATCATTACACATATACAACTTTTCTAATTCAATGTATATCATTATTTTAGAAATCTTAATACTTCTTTTAGTTAATATAGACAACAATGTTTATATACCCAAAATCAAAAATATCTCTTTTTGCTTCATTATGAATTTCTATCCAAATTTTATATACATCTAAATTAATTTAATGCCATGAATTCCTATTCTCATTATGTGTAAATTTTATTATTTCAAATATATAAGACTATGAGCATTTGATTTTAATAAATTTAAATTATCTAATATAGTTTATCTTTGGAATAAAATATACGCACTTAATATTTCAACCAAATGCATATACATTTCCAAAACAATCTACACATATTTTATCCGAAACAAAATATGTATATTCTATCTTTAAACTCGAATATATATGTAAGAAATTCGATTTAAATCAATCTATAATTTAGTACAGATTTGAAAATTCAAATTATACTGGTTCAGAAAAATTGGTATATTATTATTAGTTATTTGGGATTTTGAATATTAAAATACAATATTATAGAATATTATAAATTAATATTCACAACTTGGGATGTTAAAAACCCCGGTTCGTTACAAATGAGCTATTGGAGAAAGGCATTATTAGGAGGAGTATTTCAGAGTGGGAAGCATCAGTTGTCCACGCCACAAAGGCAGATGGTTCTCTGAGGCTTTGCGTGGATTATAGAGAGCTGAATAAGCTGAAAAAGAAGAATCATTCTCGGTTACCCTGTATAGAAGATATATTCGATCAGTTAGTTGGAGTGAAGGTGTTCTCAAAGCTTTATTTGGCTATCGAATTCCATCAGTTACGCGGGTAGTATTCAGAAATCTGCTTTTCATATACCCGACGGACTTTATGAGTGGTTAGTCATGCCCTTTGAATTGACCAATGCACCCACCTACCTTGTTGATCAGAGGAGCCAAATTTTTAGAGAGTTGCTTAATGAGTTCATGGTAGTATTTATTGATGACATATTAATCTATTCGAAAAGAGAGGAGGAGCACAGGTTGCATTTAAAAGAAGTGCTTTATAAAATCGATGGGCATAAGTTGAAGGCGAAGTTTTCTAAGTGTCACTTTTGGTGCGACGGGGTACGCTTTTTGGGACATGTTGTCTTGAAAAGTGGGCTAGAGGTTGATCTTAGTAAATTTCCATAGTATAGGATTGGAATGTGCCAAAGAATGCCACAGAAGCAAGAAGTTGGTTTAGGGGGTTACTGTAGGAAGTTCATTAAGGACTTCGCTAAAATCTTTGCCTCTCTAATCTGACTTACCAAGAAGAATTTGGATTTCTCACGGGATGCAAAGTATGAGGATGCTTTTGTTAAGCTAAAGTAGGCTATGGTTAGTGCACCTGTCCAAGTGTTATCCGATGGCACAAAGGCATTCACAGTAAACACCAATGCTTATGGTACGGCGTTGGGCACGGTATTGACGAAAGAAGGGTAAGTGGTGAGCTATTGTGACGACCCGGAATTTTTTGATATTTGAAATTGGTTATTTAATTGATTTTAAATATTTAAAAGTTATTTTCTAACTCGAATTTCAAAAATCGCTATTTATTAAATAATTTAAATACTGAATTAATAATTGAAATTGGGAAATTTTTGGAATCTAGAGTTCCAGCCTTGTTAAAAATAATTTGATGGCTTAGAAAATTTATATTGATAATACTGGAGATAGTAGAATTTCCAAATTGAATTTAACAGTGTTTTTTCAGTTTTGAAAATTTACCGTTTAAATCGATATTTAAAATAGCCTTCCGAGACGCAGTCTCGGAATTCGACGAAAATAGTTCCATTGGATCCGTAATATTGTATTACTATTGGATTTCAAATTTCGGAGTGTTTGGAGTTGTCGTTTGGCTGTACGATAGGTAAACGCGTTGAAATCTATATCGAAAATTCAATTTGATACTGAGTCCAAAAAGCTATCTGCTCCATACGATCGTATTAGGACTCGAAACCTTTTCCATCGCATTCGGAATAGGGGTTTAACATTATAAACGCCTAGCAGCACGCCTTGATTGGAGTTCGAGATTGTGAGTTGCGAAAATCGAGACGATTTAAATTTGAATATAAATAATATAATTAAGATACTATTGTAGGCAAAGACACGTTGAGAAATCTTAAGCACGCATCCCTTACCTTTTCTCATTTGCGTACAAGTGTTTCTTCTTTTCTGATGCAAGGCACGTAACAGTTTAAAATAAAAAAAACATATGTACACAAATTAAACAAAATGAAGGAAAAAAACTATCTTTCGTTCAAAATTAGATAATGGCCGCCGTTTAAAAATCACGATATATTACCGATTCAAATCGAAATTCCCCAAATTCGAAGGCATGGTCGCGATTATATAAAAAAGAAATCAAAGCTCGAATTGGTCAAGAAGTGGAAATAGCCTAGTTCGAGCTGCTGTTTGGAAGTCTGCGGAAAGGGTTTCGCGATGTTGGCTCTCGTGCGAGCATTGAAGGAGGCGAGGATTGAATGAAAGTGCTAAGGCTACTGAAGGAAATTTATTCCAAGGGGGTCAATATTCGCGTGGAGGAGGCGCGACTTCGTCGCGATGTCAGATTCGATGGCAGGCGACGGTGTGGAGTTGCGCGAGGTTCGTCTTCGATTTGGTGGCAAGCGAGCTCGAGCTCGCAAATTGTTTGGTGATATTAGGGTTGTGTTCTGGTGGTGGTTGGTTCGTTACTGGGTACTTGACTGGGCATTGTTTCGATAATCCACGAGCTAGTTTGGGGAGCAGTAAGGTATCTTCATTTTTTTATTTAATATATACATATGCTCAAAAAAAAAATATTACAGTAAGTAAACCATCTTTGTTTTAGTGCATATATGCTAGGAAGGAATTTTTATTTCCAATAGGATTTGATGAATATATATATATAAATTACAGAAATTAATGTATGTGTACATAATATTTAGATGTAGAAAATTTTAAATGGCAGTCTAAATTTTATATATATATATATATATATATATATATATATATATATATATATATATATATTTGTGTGTGTGTGTGAAATCTATATAAACTATTTTTACAAGGATATTTATTTTCAAAATGAAAATAAAATAAAATATAAATATACACATTATTAAAATCTACTAGCTTAATTTAAAACAACATATTTTGGCGATTAATTTGTTTTATTTACCAATTTAATTATTTTTAGTTATTAAAAGATTTTTAAAGAAAAATATTAGTTCCAATTTAAATTATTAGATTAATAAATATATTATTGGTTTAAACCCAAATTTTTAGCTAAATTAAATGAATAAATAGTGATTGATTGTTTGACTAATTCAAATGCTAATAAACCATATTAATGTTTGTTACAAGGTTTAAAAACATCATGAAAACAAGCTAGAATGGAAATGGATTGCAAAAACAAAAGCAAAGGTGAGATCTTCTCACTCAATCGGAAAAGTTATAATATAAATTACTGATTGATTGTTTGGATGTGATATTATATATGATAGTGTATGTGTGTCTATATATATATATATATATATATATATATATATATATATATTGGAGTGATTGATTTACCGCATTATATAGCGGATGAGACCCTATGCGCCCCGCATAATAGTGGATGACCCCATATACCGCGATATTCCACCTCAAAGTGGAACTGGTATTTTATATTGTGCTAACAACTGTGGATGTAGGGACATAGGTTGGAGGGATCCAACTGGATTCCTCAAACGTTTGAATCTATTTCATATGATGTGATATGATCTATTGATAATCTGTGATTGATTATATTGGTAATTGAAATTATTGAAGGCTATGGTTTGGCCGAATGTATTCTGGTATTTTAGGATATCAGAAATATAAAATTAGATTTTTGAAAACTAAAGTAGAAAATTTATGTAAATTAATTTTAGCGAATTGGATAAATTTAAAAGAAGGAATTAGAAAGGATAAAGGTTTATTTTTGAAATCCTATCGAATAAAGTCCAAGTATGGGGAAAAAAGTTTTTTATAAATGGATTTTGAAAACTTAACTAGTATTGTTAAAAGTTGAAGAATTTATTTAAAATTCGGATTTAAAATGAGTTGGAAAATAAAGGGACAATTTTGAAATCAAATACGAAATTGGTTTTTCTGATTTAAATGGAATTTAAATCATAAATATAGGTGTGAATATTGGATTAATGGGTTTTGAAATAAATTTGGATAAGTAAAGGAGTAATTTTTAAATGGAGTAAATTTTGGAAATCAACTTGGAAATTGATTTAGTGTATGAAACAGTGTTTTGAAAGAAGAATGGGACTATGGAATTTATAAACTGAGTTTATAAAGTGAAATAATATATTAGTGGACATTTGGAAGTATAAGTTCACGGTGGAAATTTATAAAGGAAAGGGTAATTAGTTTTAAAAATAAATATTAATTTATTTTTAAAAGTTGGAAAGAAAATTTGTGAATTTGGGATGAAAATTAATATAAATCGAGAAGGATTTATTAATTGATTTAAATGGACTATTGTGGAATGGAAATTGTATTTTCCCTGGAAAGCCGAATAGGTTTTCAAAGTAGCTTTTAAGTATAAATTAAAAGTTCTAAAGTTGGTTTTAAAAAAAGAATGTTTTTGGAAAAATTATTTTCTTAAATTGTTTTTAAATTTTTGAAGTAAATATTATTAAGTTAATTATAGAAGTGGTTATTTTAAAGATTTAACTAGTATCTGATTTAGAAGATGGTTATTTAGATAATTATACTCTATCCAATAATTTTATTTTAAAATTTAGTTTGGGCTTAAGTTTTACATGAGATATTAGTATAAAATTTCATAACTAATATTTTAAATAAAGTTTTTAAAATAGTTTTATTTTAAGTGTTTCCAAGTATATTTTTTTTGGATAAGTGATTTAAATTATTTTAGAAACCTAAAATATTCGGACTTGGTAAATTTTCAGTGGAAATAAACAATATTTGGAAACTTATTCCACAAGAAAAAGTAGTTTGAAAATTGTTTTCAAAGGGTTGAAGTGTGAAAATATATCTTGCGAAGATATTTTGAAATAAATAATTTGGGAAATTATTTAAATCTAATGGTTGTTATGGATGTTATTTGATAGTTAAATAACCAACTATCAATATTGGCCTTTAAGACGGCATTTGAATTTCGATGAGACCGGTGGTCGGATTCCAAATGGTTATCCGAAAACCACATCAAATCTTAAAGGTGGGTCTTTTGTTTAAAAGATCAAAAATGGAAATTTGTTGTGACTTAAATCTGAATGTATCCACTTGTTTTTAAAGTAAGCGCTCATTATTCGAATAAGCCGGGGGAGGACATTAAGTCATAAAACACATTCTGAATAATGATACGACGAAATGGGATAGCATTTGAAGATGGTGTTGAAGATCGGGTATTTTCGAAAATGAAAGGATTACCTGTTGATTGTCTCTGCACCGAGTTGCTCCAGTATAGAGATTACCCTATGTGATGGGGAGTCCGGATGTGATTAGGGGATATTTAGATTTGCAAGGACTTTTTCCTTAATTGGACGAAGTGCCTTCGGTTCCATTCAGACACAGGATGGACTTGTATGGATGTATGTCTGACATAACACTTTGAGATATAAATCTGGTTTCTATCAAATACATTTCTGTTTGGTAGCGGAGAATTTATTCTCTTAGCTGAACACCCTTCTCTGAGACCTACGAGCTCAGAGGTTCTATAGTTGATGGTTATTAGTGATATATTCCCAATTTGGTAATGTGGCATGCTAAGTGTTGATCATTGGTTGATCGAAGCATGGCTTTTGTGAAAGGCATAGCTTTGTGGGACGAGACTTCATCAAACCTCACACCCCAAAAATGGTCGAAACAGGAAGGATGCAGCAAGGTTATAGGGATCGCGCCACTTAGGGTATGTGCATTTCCTTCTGGATAAAAAGTGGTATTCTGGTATGGATCCTAGATATTTACTTATGTGGCTGTTGGAATTGACGCGCCTTGGTAAAGGTCGGTTAGGACCGGGGGATGGCATACTCATGGCAGTTAGTTACCTAGTTACAGAGGTAACCTGGCCTTGTGTTGGCAGAGATCCGGTTAGGTTCTTGGGGCGTCCCTCTAGAAACATACCCTTTGGATAAAGGAAGTTCCTTAGCCTTGAGCATTTATTGGAAATCCAATCACTCAATACGCGCCATGTACGGTTTTAGTTATAGAACCTGCCATCTAACATGGTAGCTACAGTAGGCATACTATAATGGTACGTATGCTGGCTAAGATTAATATTATACTTTCAAAATGTGTTTCCGCACTATGAACTAATAATAATATCCAAAGGATTTTTGCATATCAAGCATGTTTGACTACTATAAGGAGAAACCTTTCCCAAGTGTGGGATTTCATTGTGTGTGTGCCGGGAGACCTCGTGGTAGTTTCATTTTCCAAAAGCGTGAATGGATTTCTTTTTCTTTCCTTTTGGTACAAATAACTGTTTTTAGATCTCCCACCAGTCCCATGACCGACTCGGAGCTTATTGTTTCCATTTCTAAACTCTGGGTGCCTCTAATTTTCCACACGTGTAGCCTAGAGTCAGGTTATCATTACTTCTGGATCTAAGTCAAAAAAGTATGCTGTGGAGATCAGGAGACAAGATGGATGGCGAGACGTATCACACGTCATTGACATATTATCCACTGCGTATGGTTTGCTGCAAATTCAGTTTCTATGTGGACAAGTTATCATAACTGCCCAGTTTGTGTTTTGTTAATGTTGTACTCTGATGATGTAATGTATAAACAGATATAGTTCTTTGTGTTAAAGATTAGTCATTTATCTATTATATATTGTTCCGCTGCGATTGTGAGATTTTGATATTGTTTATATCTCTTCTTCTACCTTCTTCTTCTTTAAACCTAGTGACTCGGCTTTCCGACATTCGATTATTCGGTATTTGATACAGTGGACGTATTGATGTCGATTTTCGGGTGTCGAAAAATCAGGTCGTTGCAATTTGGTATCAGAGCTTAGGTTGGCGATATACCTAGGCTTTGGTGGGGGAATTAAGCATTAGAGATAGAGTCAATAGTACTCTAGAATGAGTTTGAGTGTATTAATAGATATGAGCGCATATTTGCTAGTGAATATATAAATTGTTTTTATATTGTGTTGACTTATCGGTTGAGTGTTCATAGATTTTTGTCGATACGTGGGTTGCCATTTTATCGATAGGGGTATCTAAACTCTTAAACAAGGTAAACCGACACAGTATTGTTTTAAAATAGGGTAAATGAAATAATTTTACCCAAATTATTTTTGTATATAAAAGAAAAAAATTCCATAAATTATTATAGTTATATATGGTTGCTTGGTTGTTAGGAAGTGATAAATCAAATTATAATCATTATCGTGTAAAAATTTAAAAATAGGAATTGATATCATAACCAAAGGTTAATGAAATAAATTCAGATAACAAAATGGAATTTGTAAATGTAAATTGTAAATGTGGTTTATAATTTGAAATAGAATTCTAGGGAAATATTTGAAAATAAATTGAAAGGATTTGAAATTTTGAGATTTGGGAAATTTAAATCCCTTTTGAGTGTTTTAAAATGGTTTTCAAAGCTTTTTCAAAAATAACGGTGAAATTATTTGGGAAATATTTTTGAATTGGATATGAAATCTGGTGGGATTTGGAAGTTAAAAATATTTGAAAAAAAATTGAAGGGATAAAAGCACTAAACTCTTTTCGGTCACTGGAAAATAATTCCGACGATGATTGCGACATCGTCGGTGTTCATTTTCGAGTTTCCAGGAGGAATTGCTACCCGAATGTTTTGAATTGGGAATATTTGCGAAATTGAGTTTGATTTTGAAATAGTTTGATTATGGATATAATTGATTTAAAAAAATGATTTTGAAATACGTAAGTGATTATTTAAACTCTGGAATCTTACTTAAAAATGGTTATGGAATATTTAAAAGTTTAAAAACTTATAAGGGTTTGAGAAAGGGTGAATAGAATTCAATATTTAATTTGATTAGGAAATAAATTAAGAACTGAAGATAAAAATTGAATTCAGAATGGGAGTCAAATAAAATGATGATATGAATTAGATATGAATGAAGGATAGTTGATAAAAATTCAGTATTCAGAATTTAGGATAAATTGATTTCAAATGAAATTGAAATGCAAGTGAATATAAATGGATATAAAACCAAAATGATGAAGTAGAAAATAAATATAAGAAGTGTATAAAATACTTATATTGAACTTAAGAAATGAATGGTGAAATTCTTAAGTAAAATCTGGAATTGGGAAAATATACTAAGTATTTGAATAGAGTGAATAAAAGTGTGGGAAATGAGAATTTTTGATAGAAATCAATATTAATGTGAATAAAAGAGAATTTATATAGTTAATAATCGATTAGAAATAAATACGTGGGATGTACGTATATTACTTTATTCGCGTAGCGATTAGATCCAGAATTCAAGCACAGAATTTCGAGATAATTATATCGATTCGAGTTGGGATTTTTCACTTGATTTTTGACGGTGAACCCTAGATATGGATTTTTGGTTGATTCTGAAAATTCTCTATCATAATTTAGGACTATGCAAGGAGAATGACGGTTTCTGATCAAGAAACCAGATCTGAGTCCGCATTAGGAAGTCGGATAGATGATATTAGTTCAGAAGTGAGATTATGTGATCGAATGAGCGATCAGATTTGGTATTGCATAAGAATGATATACGGACATCGTACGTGCTTGAATGTAATGAATATTGAAATTTTGTAAAAGAGATGAGTAAAATAAATTTGACTGTACTAGTAAATACTATTGGTAGATAAGTACAGGTATCTAAAGGCAAGTATAAATGGATGTTTTGAATTCAGAAGAAAAAAATTTAATTGCTTGACAAAAAAGTATATATTTAAATTTCTGTATGAAATTTGATGATTTTCTGGTCTAGCCACTTGGCCTTTTGTTTTCTTTTGAAATCTGGGGGCCTACAGTGGCATTTTGTAGTTGTACTGATCTAGCCACGGGAAGGAGACGCTGGTGAAATTTTTCGAAAATTTAGAGAGTTAGAAAATTTTTGAGAAAATTTAGATAATTTAAAATTTTGAATTTAAATTTGAATTATTGAGAAAATAATATTGTTTAGAAGTTATGGATCAGTTCAAAAAGCTAGTAGAAGTGATAGTATGTCTTTAATAGAAATTGTTTTGGGGAGTTGAAACTGTTGGGTTTTGGGAAAATAGAAAACGAGTTATGGATCATTCTTCTTAACTAGTAATTCGGGATGAAATTCTTTTAAGGGGGGAAGAATGTGACGACCCGAAATTTTTCAATATTTGAAATTGGATATTTAATTGATTTTAAATATTTAAAAGTTAGTTTCTAAGTTGAATTTCAAATAACGCTATTTATTGGATAATTTAAATATTGAATTAATAACTGGAAATTAGGAAATTTTTTAAATCTGGAGTTCTAGGCTTGTTAAAAATAACTTGATGGCTTAGAAAATTTATATTGATAATGCTGGAGATATCAGAATTTCTAAAATTGAATTTAACAGTGTTTGTTCAGTTTTGAAAATTTATCGTTTAAATCGATATTTGAAATAACCTTCCGAGGCACAGCCTCGGAATTCGACGAAACTAGTTTCATTAGATTCACAATATTGTATTATTATCGGATTTCAAATTTCGAAGTCTTTGGAGTTGTCATTTGGCCGTACTATAGGTAAACGCATTGAAATCTATATCGAAAATTCAATTTAATACTGGGTCCAAAAAGCTATCTTCTCCATACGATCGAATTAGGACTCGAACCCTTTTCCATCGCGTTCGGAATAAGGGTTTAACATTATAAACGCCTAACAGCACGCCTTAATAGGAGATCGAGATTGTGAGTTGCGGAAATTGAGACGATTTAAATTTGAATTTAAATTTGAATATAATTAAGATTTTGTTGTAGGCAAAGACACATTGAGAAATCTTAAGCACGTGTCCCTTACCTTTTCTCATTTGCATACAAGTGTTTCTTCTTTTCTGATGTAAGGCACATAACAGTTTAAAAAGTATATACGTATACAAATTAAACAAAACGAGGAAAAAGAACTATCTTTCATTCAAAATCAGTTAATGGCCGCCGTTTAAAAATTGCGATTCATTACTGAATCAAATTGAAATTCCCCAAATTTGAAGCCATGGTCGCGATTATAAAAAAATTCGAAGCTCGAATTAGTCAAGTAGGGGAAATCGCCTTGTTCGAGCCGCTGTTTGGAAGTCTGCGCCAAAGGGTTTCGCGATGTTGGCTCTCGCGCGAGCATTGAAGTTGGCGAAGATCGAATGACACCACTAGGGCTACTGAAGGAAAATTATTCCAAGGCGGACGATATTCGCGTGGAGGGGGCGACTTCGTCACGATGTCAGATTCAACGATAGGCGACGGTGAGGGGTTGCGTGAGGTTCGTCTTCGATTTGGTGACACGCGAGCTCGAGGTCGCAAATTGTTTGGTGATGTTAGGGTTGTGTTCTGGCGATGGTGGATTCATGACTGGGCATTGTTCCGATAATGTGCGAGCTAGTTTGGGTGAAGTATGGTATCTTCATTTTTTATTTAATATATGCATATGTTCAAAAAAAATGTTACAGTAAGCAAACCATCTCTGTTTTAATACATATATGCTAGGAAGGAATTTTTATTTCCAATAGGATTTAATTATATATATATATATATATATATATATAAATTACAGAAATTAATGTATGTGTACATAAGATTTAGACATAAAAATTTTAAATGCCAATCTAAATTATTTTTATAGGTATATATATATATATATATGAAATCTATATAAACTATTTTTACAAGGATATTTATTTTCAAAATGAAAATAAAATAAAATAATACATATACACATTTTTAAAATCTACTAGCTTATTTCGAAACAACGTATTTTGGCAATTAATTTGTTTTATTTACCATTTTAATTACTTTTAGTTATTAAAAAAAATTTAAAGAAAAATATTAGTTCAAATTTAAATTATTAGATTAAAACACATATTATTGGTTTAAACCCAAATTATTAGCTAAATTAAATGAATAATTAGTGATTAATTATTTGACTAATTCAAATGTTAATAAACCATACGAATGTTTGTTACAAAGTTTTAAAAAAATCCTAAAAACAAGCTGGAATGGAAATGGATTGCAAAAACAAAAGCAAAGGTGAGATCTTCTTACTCAATCGGAATAGATAGAATTTAAATTATTGATTGATTGTTTGGATGTGATATTATATATGATAGTGTCTGTGTGTGTGTGTGTGTGTGTATTGGAGTGATTGATTTCCCGCATTATATAGCGGATGAGACCCTATGCGCCCCGCATAATAGTGGATGACCTCATATACCGCGATACTCCACCTCGAAGGGGAATTGGTATTTTATATTGTGCTAACATCTGTGGATGCAGGGAAACTGTAGGAGGGATCCAACTGGATTCCTCAAATGTTTGAATTTATTTCATATGCTGTGATATTATCTATCGATAATCTGTGGTTGATTATATTAGTAATTGAAATTATTGAAGGATATGGTTTGGCCGAATATATTCTGGCATTTTAAGATACAAGAAGTATAAAATTGGATTTTTGAAAATTAAAGTAGAAAATTTTAAGTAAATTAATTTTAGAGAATTGGATAAATTTAAAAGAAGGAATTTAGAAAGGATAAAGGTTGGTTTTTGAAATCCTATTGAATAAATTCCAAGTATGGGGAAAAAAGATTTTATAAATGGATTTTGAAAACTTAAGTTGTATTATTTAAAAGTTGAAAATTTTATCTAAAATTCGGATTTTAAATGAGTTGGAAAATAAAGGGAGAATTTTGAAATCAAATATGAAATTGGTTTTTCTAATTTAAATGGAATTTAAATCATAAATATAGGTGTGAATATCGGATTAATGGGTTTTGAAATAAATTTTGATAAGTAAAGAAGTAATTTTTAAATGGAGTAAATTTTTGAAATCAATTTGGAAATTGATTTAGTGTTTGAAACGGTGTTTTGAAAGAAGAATGGGCCTATGAATTTATAAACTAGGTTTATAAAGTGAAATAATATATCAGTGGATATTTGGAAGTATAAATTTACGGTGGGAATTTATAAAGGAATGGGTAATTTGTTTTAGAAATAAATATTGGTTTATTTTTAAAGGTGTGGAAAGAAAATTTATGAATTTGGGATGAAAATTGAGATAAATCGAGAAGGATTTATTAATTGATTTAAAAGGGCTATTATGGAATAGAAAGTTTATTTTCCCTGGAGAGCCGAGTATATTTTCAAAGTAGCTTTTAAGTACAAATTAAAAGTTCTAAAGTTGGTTTTAAAAAAGAATGTTTTCGGCGAAATTATTTTCTTAAATTGATTTTAAATTTTTAAAGCAAATATTTATTAAGTTAATTATAGAAGTGATTATTTTAAAGATTTAACTAGTATTTGATTTAGAAGATGGTTATTTAAATATATATACTCTATCCAATAATTTTATTTTAAAAATTAGTTTGGGCTTAAGTTTTACGTGAGATATTAGTATAAAATTTCATAACTAATATTTTAAATAATGTTTTTAAAATAGTTTTTATTTTATGTGTTTCCAAGTATATATTTTTTTGGATAAGTGATTTAAATTATTTTAGAAACCTAAAGTATTCGGACTTGGCAAATTGTTAGTGGAAATAAACAATATTTGAAAACTTATTCCTCGAGAGAAAAGGAGTTTGAAAATTGTTTTCAAAGGGTTGAAGTGTGAAAATATATATTTTGCGAAGATATTTTAAAAGGAACAATTTGGGAAGTTATTTAAATCTGATTGTTGTTTATGGATGTTATTTGATAGTTAAATAAACAACTATTAATATTGGCCTTTAAGATGGCATTTGAATTTCGATGAGACCGGGGGTCGGATTCCAAATGGTTATCTGAAAACCACATCGAATCTTAAAGGTGGATCTTTTGTGTAAAATATCAAAAATGGAAATTTGTTGTGACTTAAATTAGAATGTATCCACTTGCTTTTAAAATAAGCGCTCATTATTCAAATAAGCCGGGGGAGGACATTAAGTCATACAACCCATTTCGAATAATGATACGATGAAATGGGATAGCATTTGAAGACGGTGTTGAAGATCGGGTATTTCAAAAATGAAAGTATTACCTGTTGATTGTTTCTGCACCGAGTTGCTCCGGTATAGAGATTGCCCTATGTAATGGGGAGTCCGGACGTGATTAGGGGATATCCGAATTTGCAAGGACTTTTTCCTTAATTAGACGAAGTGCCTTCGGTTCCATTCAGACCCGGGATGGACTTGTATGGATGTATGTCTGACATTACAGTTTGAGATATAAAGCCGGTTTATACATTTCTGTTTGGTGGCGGAGAATTTATTCTCTTAGCTCAACACCCTTCTCTGAGACCTATGAGCTTAGAGGTTATGTAGTTGATGGTTATTAGTGATATATTCCCAATTTAGTAATGTGGCATGCTAAGTGTTGATCATTGGTTGATCGAAGCATGGCTTTTGTGAAAAGCGTAGCTTTGTGGGACTAGATTTCATCGAACCTCACACCCTGGAAGTGGTCGAAACAGAAAGGATGCAGCAAGGTTATGGAGGTCGCGCCTCTTAGGGTATGCATTTCCTTCTGGATTAAAAGTGGTATTCTGGTATGGAGCCCAGATATTTAACTTATGTGGACAAAAAGCGGTATTCTGGTATGGCGCCAAGATATTTTCTTAGGTGGTTGTTGGAATTGAGGCGCCAAGGTAAAGGTCGGTTACGACCGAGGGATGGCATACTCGTGACGGTTAGTTACCTAGTTACAGAGGTAATCCGGCCTTGTGTTGGCAGAGATCCGGTTAGGTGCTCGGGGCGTCCCTCCAGAGACGTACCCTTCGGATAAAGAAAGTTCCTTAGCCTTGACCATTTGTTGGAAATCCAATCACTCAATACGCACCTTGTACGGTTTTAGTTGTAGAACCTGCCATCTAACATGGTAGCTATGGTAGACATACTATAATAGTACGTATGCTGGCTAAGATTAATATTATACCTTCGAAATGTTTTCCCACACTATGCACTAAAAACAATATCCAAAGGATTTTTGCGTGTCAAGCATGTTTGACTACTATAAGTAGAAACCTTCCCCAAATGTGCGATTGCATATATGTGTGCCGGGAGACCTTATGGTAGTTTCATTTTCCAAAAGCATGAACGGATTTCTTTTCTTTCCTTTTGGTACAAATAACTGTTTTTAGATCTCACACTAGTCCCATGACTGAATCGGAGTTTATTGTTCCCTTTTCTAAACTCTAGGTGCCCCTAATTTTCCACACGAGCAACGTAGAGTTAGGTTATCGCTGTTTCTGAAGCTAAATCAGGAAAGTATGCTGTGGAGATCAGGAGACAAGTTGGATGGCGAGATGTATCACACGTATATGATATAGTATCCGCTGCATATGGTTTGCTGCAAATTTTGTTTCTACGTGGACAAGTTATCATAACTGCCCAGTGTTGTGTTTTGTTGATGTTGTACTCTGATGATGTAATGTATAAATAGATATAGTTCTTTGTTTTAAAGATAAATCATTTGTATATTATATATTGTTCTGCTGTGATTGTGAGATTCTAATATTGTTTCTATCTCTTCTTCTACCTTCTTCTTTAACCCTAATGATTCGGTTTTCCGACATTCGATTGTTCGGCATTTGATACAGTGGACGTATTGATGTCGATTTTTAGGCTCGAAAAATCGGGTCGTTACAGCTATGCTATTCAAAGTTGAAGGTTCACGAGATAAACTATCCTACCCATGATCTTGAGTTGGCGGCCATTGTTTTTGTGCTCAAGTTATGGATAATAATCGAATATTCTCATTCTCTAACAACCAACATACCATACATATATGATAATAGTTTCTAAAAAATTATTCCTTTATATATAAAATATAATCAAGGTAAAATATTGCATTTATCCAATTTCAAAACAATACCATGTCGAATTGCTCTTTTCAAGTGTTTACAGATCCCTATCAATAACGTTAATTACTCATATTGACCAGAATCCATAAGCCACTCAATAGATCAACCAACATAATATAAAACATTTTTATATCACTAACAAACATGCACTCATACACACACACACACACTCAAACTCATAATAAGGCATTCCATTACCATATCTCTTAATGTGTTACCCCACCAAAGTCAAGGTTCTTGCTTAACCTTCAGCTCTGATACCAAGTGCAACAGTCGAGATTTTTGACCCTCGAAAATCGGCACTAATACGTCCATTGTATTGCATGCCGAGAAATGGAATGCTGGAAAAACCGATTGTTAAGGGAAAAGAAAGAAGATAAGAAGAAAACTAAGCAACGTAGAATCTCTTTGCAGAATGAATAATCTATAATATGCAATAAATCTTTACATAAGAAGAAAATGTAATGTATGTATATACAAAACATCAATCAAAGAATACAAACCTATTTCAACTTGGACAGTTATAACAAACCGTCCTCACAATTTTTGATAAATACAACATTAATCACAACACAAAAAAAAACCTTATACGTGAATACATCTCTGGGCCTTTGGCTCGTCTCCTGAAGCTTCAAAGCATCCAACTAAAATCTGTAAATATGCTCGGTCTGACCCGAGCATTACAATAAAATAACACCTAAGTCGGTCAAGAAACCAATGTGAGAAAACAAAGGCAACTGAATTTTGAAGTAATAAAAATCTTTGAAATCAAAAGTACCTCATAAGACCATACCGCACGTAAACACGGATAGGGTTTACCTTACGATAACCAAAATCTTTTCTATATAAAATCCAATTATATCATAATAATGTCTAAGGTGAAAATAGTAATAATAAAGTAGCTCTGGTGCTCGTGATTGTACATCACAACAATATTAGGTATATAATCAAAAACCTATAAGGCACGTTCGCTAATTGTGTAGAATCCGATGGAGGTGGTCTAGGTACTTCAAGAATGGTCCTCATCACAAGGATCAAAGATATCCTTCAAGCAGCATACATCCCTAGTGATGTACCATAGGAAAAACATAGCTAGTCTTGCTAAGACCAAATGCACCACCCCATGCATGCATAACAACTGCATGTAACATCTAGATGGAGCCAACTTCACCCTATGGGTCTGCCAACCTGTTAAACGACAAAATTTCTATCAAATTAGAAAACCATTGAAAATTTTAAAATAAAAAAATAACCACAAGCGCACGGCGTACGATTGTAGCACATAACCGAGTACAGGTCGACCCACAAGGAATTGTTTAGATTTTGAATTTCTAATCAATCAAATTAAACCAAAGTCGATGGATTGTTAACTAACTAACTACAAAAATAAAAACAAAATAAAGCTAAGGAGAATAAAAACACCAATTTATAGGCAAACCCCCTCTCATAATCACATAAATCAACATAATAAAATTATGATCTCTTTTTGGTCATTTGTGAGTTTAGTCGATGCATTTTTCATAAGCATGGCCTAATTGTGTTATTAATTAACACACTTAAACCATCAAAGTTTAATGCACCTTCTAACCCGCTTACTAACTTTAATGAAAAAGACATGAAACTAAAAGTAGAATCTATTTAAGCATGGCTTATTAACTATTGAATTAGAAACAAAAACCATCAAATTTTGGTTCTAAATCCACTTCTATTACCACGATCATATGTAGATGAAGAGGTAATTAGTGATTCATGTAACTAAGCACAGCCAATTTGTTTTAAACAACATAAGCTATCAAACTCAATATTAAACACAAAATCACACAAACACTAATTTTCCATTAAGCACAAAAGAGACATAAATGAAAAATTATGTTGCATCTACATGATTCAAGAGAGCTTCATCACCCCTAAATTGTAGGGATTATCCTCTTATATTTGTCATTAAATCAACAAATGTAGAAAGCAACATGAAATAAACAAGAGGAAAAAGAGAGCAAAATGAAAAGAAAAGCTAAGTAAAAAGATGTAAATACTAAGCTACTAACAACATGAGAAAGAGAGCATGTACATGTAAAAGAACATTAACTAACATCGCATAGAAAGAAAGGTTACATGAAATAAAAAATGGCTAAGTAGCCATGAAAATGAAAAGAGAAGAGCTTTGTTTTTTTTTTGTTCCTAAACTAAAACTAACTTAGAGGAATAGGAGGGTTACATGAAACATAAAGGGTATTTATACATGTACGATACCCTAATTCATATTTTTGGGGAATGCACAAAATGTCCTTGTAGAAATTGTAGTGGCCAAGTTATCATTAGCTTCAATAATCACCCATTAAGTGTGTATGAAAGTGTAATGACCATTAGCATGTGGATTAACTTCTAATTAGTACATGAAGGAAGATGGGTAGGTGGGGTCCTCCATGGTCCTCATTTTGAATTATTTCCATTTTCATTTGTTCTCTTCACTCTTTTGCATGCATATATCTTCACGAAACCACTTGTAAAGTTAACTAAATTTCCTACAAAACAACATAGAAAATTTCAAGAAAATTTTCACAATTCAGTAAATGTGCAAAATGACTGTTTTGCCCCTATATGAAGATGAATATGTGAAAATTTAAAAATAATTTGAATTTTGATTTAAACAAGTTAAAATACATTCGCAATCCTCAACGAAGTAACCAAACAAGAAACATCCAAAGATAAATCATCAACGAGCTTTTTCGATACGAAGGAATGAGAAGCACCCGTATCGAAAAGAACTCGAATACTATGATCATGAAATAAAATAGAACCTTCCAAAATAGGTGGAGATAAACCTTAGGGCTGAGAGGGACCTTCAGAAGCCTTAGCAGCATAAAGCTTGCTAGACTTGGTACCAGCCGGAACAGTAGGGCAAGCTGAAACATGATGACCTTCCTTCTTGCAATAGCGGCAGAAGAGAGGCTTAGGACAAGCTCGAATGTGGGTTTTTGAGAGTATTTACAAATGAAGGATTTACTTTCAAATTAACACTAATAAGTTAAATATAGGCTTTGGTCATTATCATGAAATTTAAGTCTATTACTCTTCAAAATTTCCAATTAAAACGAAGGTATCGTAATAAATGGGCTATAGTTTAACTCGTTGTTTTGGTCAATAATATAGTGTAACTAATGGATTATCAAAGTTTATCAAAGTGGTATTTTCATTTCATTTCAATAACAAATCAAATCAAATAAGTTAAAATAGTGCTTGGATTTCATTTGCTTACTCTGTCTAATTTTTAATTTTTTTTTTGAAAATTTTATTTATATTACCAATATTTACATATGCCTAACTCAGAAAACCGAGGCCAGATATATTATCCGTGCACTGCCTTGTGGACTTATGTGAGGGGAATACAGAGCGTGGCGAGTGAACACATTAGTGTGAACACTTATCGACCGTAGGCGTTATTAATAAAACAATTTTTTTATATACACACACCTAACTCGGATAAACTAAGGCCGGATATACTGATCGTGCACTGCCTTTCGGGCTTATGTGAGAAGGGTACAGAGCATGACGAGTGAACACATGTGTGACGCCCCACCTCTATACCCACGCTAGCCAAGGACACTACAGGGTAATGCCGTCAACTAACACGGAGAATAAGGCTGGATAGGAGCGACCATATATAGCCTTGCTCTAACTATCTATTGAATACATCGACAATAATCATACAAAGCAGATCGACATATCCAATGAATACTTAAAACAAAATCATAGGTGCTTAGAGGATCTATCAGAACAGAATATAACAACTCAAATGTAATATACATCACAGAACAGTAGATCATCATATACACATATATTGATACATAACTGAGTTTACAAAATAATACATGTCAAGTGGTATAGCAAACCACAATATACAGACGAATCAAAAGAATACATATATCAGAGTTACAATAAAAGGACTACACAAAAAGCTTTAACAAAAAGGAACAGGCTGAATAGTCCATGCGGAAGCAAAATAGGCTAAGTCCAAAAGCACCTAACCTGAAACATCTCGATCTGACTCGAGTATAAAATACACGGGTCAGTCTAGCTAAACAAATCAGTTAGATAAACTGAACAACAATAAACATGCAAAGTTACAAGGTATAACAAATATCTCTAAAAGAGATAACACAATCATCTAACAAAAGATGAATCATATGATAACAAAACAAGCATCATATCATCGGCAACTCATAGAAACAAAGGATAGGAATATCCCAAAACAAGCCATAAGACAAATAACAAATACCAACGAAGGTAACACAAGTTCCACAAGGTAATCGCTACATATCATGCGGCTCAAAAAGACCAACACCGAAGGGCGATACCTAGGGAATATACATATGAATGAAACATAAGAAAATTTGCTCGAGCTCAGTACTGTATAAACAAGGATCCATGAGCCCAAAGACTCCAAACCCAATATCACCCATGCGGCTCATAACGACCAACATCGGAAGCGATACTAAAGGGAAACCCAATATCACCCATGCGGCTCATAACGACCAACATCGGAAGCGATACTAAAGGGCAACAAACCTGAAGGCACAAACCCTAAGGCAACATACCCGAAGGCAACAAACCGTAGTGGTGAAAGTCGAAGACCCAGTACTGGACACCACTAACTGGCAGAATGTGTCATAACTCTCAAAAAGGAATCCGAAAAGTGGTAACGCAAGTCCCATAACCACTCGTTCGCACTAAATGGTTTACTATCCGTTAGTTAATTTCACACTCAAAGCAGTACAAAGTTCACCTTATATCATCGGTAAACCAAACCCGAAGGTTAAAACGATCAATTGAATAGGTTGGGGATTAATCGGAAGGATAAACGCACAGATTCATGGTCCATGTTTTGCCCAACCATTTAATCACCCTTCCACTTCGCTCGAAGTGCGAAATTGTGTGTGTGTTTTAAATAGAATTTATAAATCGGAGAAGCGAACTTTTAATACGATTTGAAGAATTCTTTTATAAAAACCCGTGAATGAATTCAAAAAGGAATCATCAAGATCAAATATGCATAACAACTAATTGGAATCAATATACATCGATCGAATTTGGAAAACTAAGCGAACAAGGCAATTTGGCGAAAACAGCAGGTTCAGACGTCTGAAAGAAGGGATTCAGACGTCTGAATCTAAAAATTAATTTGTTTTTCAAAACAGAATTCAGACGTCTGAATCCAAACTTTCAGACGTCTGAAATAGGCATTTTTTGGCCTATTTCCCTTCTGGTTGAAAATTAGCCAATTCAGACGTCTGGAATATAATGTTGAGACACAGATTCTATGAAGTTTTTGATTTCTGACAAAGAAATAAAGGCGATCGACAAAACAAAGACATCATGGCTATAAAGAGGCACAAAAGAGCTACATATGGTACTCTAGATTATAGGTTGATTGTTTGATATTGTAGTAGTGATAAACTTGTTAAAATCTATCCTCAAATAATCATGCACCTCAATATAATCGATATATATATATATATATATATATATATATTTGAATAGCATTGCACATTCATTGTGCAACTTGACAGTAACCGGTCGACCGGTATTAATACAGGCGGTCGACCGTTTCTGTGTAAAATGCACAATGAACGTGCACACATGCACATAACGACTATATATTTGAAATCCTGTCTACTGGCCATTTTTTGACCTGTCGACTGTTTTTAAACAGAGAGCAACCTTTTCCAAAAGACGCTTCTTTCTCCAATGGTTGCATCTCTTACCTTTCATCAATGATCATATCTATTAATGGCTACTGTTCACAAAGAGTTACAACCATTTTTCTCTATATAAACTCATATAAATCATTGATTCAAAACACATGAAATATATGTTTTTCTACTCTAATTTCTGATCTTACTTTCTAAATACTCCTGCATTCTAAAAGCTCTCAATTATTTTAATTGCTTATTGAATCATTGAAATTCTTTCATATCTTTTGATTCAATAAGTAATATACTTCCCTTAATCTTCACAAAACATCATTCACATATTTTGAGGATAAGATTATAGGAAATTTGTACTACAAGTGACAAAACTGTGTTAGCAAGAACACATACCGTCAACAAACAATTATATTCATCTTTGTTGAAGTCCTCGATGTTGTAAGAGGCAAGTGTTGAAGTCCTCAGTGTTTTAGAGGCATGAAATCCCGTTCGTTTGCTCGGGTGTTGTAAACCTGTTCCTCCGGGTGAAGCGAGGTAGTTAATAGTGAAAATCCAGATAGAAGTCTGCGACTGAACGTAGGACGGTGCTCCGAACCAGTATAAAAATCTCTGGTGTGATTTTTCTATTTTTATTTACTTTGCTACTATCATCTATTTCCGCATTTATATTATAGTCCATATTACACGATCTGTGTGTACCATACTAGCACCTGCACTTGTACACCGCGCAATTTTTTTTTTCATTTGGTATCAGAGCACGGCCATCATATAACCGTAACACATTTATTTGATATATTCTTGTAATATGGCAAATAACGCAAGTACTAACACTCAAAACACCATTTACATGAAAGGTCAATCGACACAAAGACCTCCATTTTTCAATGGTCTTAACTATAGTTATTGGGCAACACGTATGTCATTCTTTATGCAATCAAATAGTTATGATGCTTGGAATGCAACTCAAAAAGAAATAGTAAATCCAACAACTGATTATTCAGAATGGACTGCGGCTGAGAAAACGGCAGCAGCCGTAAATGCAAGAGCAATAAATATGTTGTTTTGTGCATTAGACCAAAATGAATATAACCGTGTTAGTATCTGCACTACTGCATATCAAATTTGGCAAACGCTAAAAATCACTCATGAAGGTACTAACAAGGTTAAACAAGCCAAAATAGCCATGCTAAAAGGTCAATTTCAAAATTTCAAAATGAAACCAAATGAGACAATCAATGATATGTATTCACGGTTTCAAACTATCCACCATGCACTTATTGGCTTAGGACAAAAGTATTTTTATTTTGATGTTGTTTCAACAGTCCTACATTCTCTGACTAGTGAATGGGAAGGAAAAGTATTAGCAATTGAAGAAGCTAATGACCTTTCCTTCATGAAGCCAGATGAATTGATAGGAAATCTAATGTCCTATGAAGCTAACTTGCAGACTAGAAAGGAACAAAAAGAAGAAAAGAAGAATGTGGCATTCCATGCTGAAAAAGACGAAAATGAATCAGAGTCTGAAGACGAAGATCTGGCATTCATAGCAAAAGGTTTCAAAAAATTCCTAAAACAGCGAAAAGCCAGTTGTTATAACAGAAAGAAATCTGGATCAAATAAACCAACATCATCCTCTATAGAATGCTTCAACTGTCACAAAAAGGGGCACATGCAGAAGGATTGTCCAGAACAAAAGAAGAAGTCAGAAAATGACAAATTCAAATATAAGAAGGACAAGTCAAAGAAACGAGCCTTCTCAGTAACATGGGATGATTCAGACTCATCTTCATCAGAAAGTGAAAGTGATTCGGAGAATGAACAAGCTAATGTTTGTTTTATGGCAACAGAAGATGAGGTATAAATTCCTACACTTGATGAATTACTTGATATTAATGCTGAATTGATAGTCAAATATAAAGACATAAAACGTCAATTAAAAGTAGTCAAAGCAGATTTAGGTAGAACAGAGTTTGAACGAGAGATGTTAAAAGATGAGAAGAAAATATTAGGAAAAGAACTTGAAAAAATTCAAGAATCATCATCTAATGTTGACTCTCAACTATCTCTTTTGAGTCAAGAAATAGAAGCTCAAAAAGAGAAAAATAATGCTCTCACTACTGAAAATCATGAGCTTAAGGCAAAAGTCAAAATTCTAGACCTAGAAAAAGCTAGTTTACAAACAAAGTTTGATGACATTACTCAAAATGTTTCTAACTTTAACAAAGGTCGAGAAAATTTGACAAAAATCATTGAAAGTTCACAATCTGTTTCAGATAAACAAGGTTTGGGATATAAGAAACAAGAAACCAAGAAACATCTTGGTAATAAAAGAAAGAAGAGAGTACAAAAAACTGAAGCTAAGAAAAATCTTGGTTTATTATACTCCAAACCGAAACCAGTTGTGAAATTTCAAAAGAAAAATATAAAGACTATCAAAATATGGGTTCCTAAAACAAATAACAATTTGATTAAGAACAAATATATTCAAAGTTTCATGAATATTGTGCATCATAATACTAATTATGTATATAAAGGGGATACCAGACCTGTATGGGTTTGGACTCCTAAGACCTAACTCTTAGGACCCTATAAAAAGTGGGTACCATGAACTTAATTCTATTTTTTGCAGGTCCCACTTAAGAGAAGAGGAAAGTGGATATTGGACAGTGGTTGCTCGAAGCACATGACTGGAGACAAGAGCTTATTAACAAATATTACATACTCAGATGGTGGCTCCGTCACTTTTGGAGATAATTCAAAAGGCTATATCATCGGCAAAGGCGATGTGAGCAATTGCGGTACATCTAACTTACCTCTTATTACTAATGTCATGCTAGTTAGAAATTTAAAACACAATTTACTTAGTATTAGTCAGTTATGTGACAAGGGTTTTATAATTTCCTTTTCGAATAATAAGTGTAGTATTTTAGATAAAGACCATAATTTAGTTTTCGAAGGTTATAGAGACAGAAATATATATATTCTGAATATGAATATTAATCATAATTCAGATATGTGTCTTGTGTCTAATGATAATGATCCATGGCTATGGCACAAACGCTTCTGTCATATAAACTTCAGAACTATTGACAAGCTAGCCAAAAACAATCTAGTTAGAGGACTACCCAAAATGAGTTTTAAAATTAACAACATTTGTGATGCATGTCAATTAGGAAAATTGACCAAATCATCTTTTAAATCCAAGAAAGTCGTATCAACATTACAACCACTTGAGTTACTACACATGGATTTATTTGGACCTACTAGGGTGCAGTCAATAAATCACAGTCGATATGTGCTTGTAATTGTTGATGATTTCTCTCGTTACACATGGACAATTTTCTTAAAAAATAAAAGTGACACTTTCGATCATTTCAAATCTTTCGTCAAAAGAATTCAAAAATCAAAAGGGATTAAAGTTAAAAATATAAGAAGTGATTATGGCGGAGAGTTTGAAAATAATGAATTTGAACATTTTTGTACAAATAAAGGTATATATCATAATTTTTTGTTTCCCAGAACTCCACAACAGAACGGAGTTGTAGAACGGAAGAACCGAACTTTACAAGAATGTGCAAGAACATTATTAAATGGAACCACCTTACCAAAACATTTCTGGGCAGAAACCGTTGCAACTGCCTGTTATATTTTAAATCGTGTGTCCATAAGACCTCTTACCAAGAATACTCCTTATGAATTATTTAACAAAAGAAAGCCTAAAATCTCATACTTCAAAGTTTTTGGTTCCAAGTGTTTTATTTTAAATACGAAAGACCAGCTTGGCAAATTCGATCCAAAAGCCGATGAAGGAATATTTGTCGGTTATTCGGAACGAAGTAAGGCCTATCGTATATTTAATAAACGAATCAAAACTATTGAAGAATCACTTCATGTCTCTTTTGACGAATTCTATCAGCATCCTCACACTATATCAGATGATGACGAATCAATAGTCACTGACAATCCAATTATCACGAATATTGGTTCTGACTCGGAAATAATTATTGAGAATATTCCTCAAATATGTGAGTTACAATCACCACCAAGGATATTAAGAGACCATCCGGCCCAAAATATAATCGGTGAAGTAACATCACATGTCAGAACAAGCAGTCAACTCAATCAAATGGGTCATGTCGCTTTTCTCTCAAATATCGAACCTAAGAATCCAAAAGAAGCTGCTACAGACGATTACTGGATCATTGCCATGCAGGAAGAACTAAATCAGTTCGAACGCAATGACGTTTGGGAACTTGTTCCAAGACCAACTGATCAGTCAGTTATTGGTACTAAATGGGTCTATAAAAATAAGGCTGACGAACAAGGAAATATCACCAAAAATAAAGCAAGATTAGTAGCACAAGGGTATAATCAGGAAGAAGGCATCGATTATGAAGAAACTTATGCACCAGTTGCTCGACTAGAAGCTATTAGAATCCTATTATCTTTTGCTTGTCACCATAATTTCAAACTTTATCAGATGGATGTCAAAAGTGTTTTTCTCAATGGATTTATCAAAGAGAATGTCTATCTCGAACAACCTCCTTTGTTCGTACATGAAAAATATCCTGACCATGTGTTCAAATTTAAGAAAGCTCTGTATGGTTTAAAACAAGCACCTCGTGCTTGGTATGAACGATTACGTAGCTATCTTATTAACTCAGGATTTCAAATAGGCAAAGTCGATCAAACTTTGTTTATTAAACATTCTCAAAATGATATTCTAGTTATCCAGATATATGTAGACGACATCATCTTTGGTTCAACAAACGATAAACTCTGCAAGGAATTTGCAAGTATTATGACCAAAGAGTTCGAAATGTCTCATATGGGAGAACTGTCATATTTTCTTGGACTCCAAATCAAACAACTTCCGAGTGGTATCTTTATCAATCAAGAAAAATATTGCGGAAATCTTATTAAACGCTTCGGATTAGAAAATACATCTGGTAAACCAACTCCTATGAGTACAACTACACATCTTGAAAAAGATGAAAATGGTAAGAGTGTTGACCAGAAATTATATCGAAGCATGATTGGTTCTCTTCTTTATCTTACAGCTAGTCGTCCAGATATAATGATGAGTGTTTGTCTATATGCATGCTTTCAAGCAGATCCAAAGGAATCACATCTACGAGCAGTGAAACGTATAATTCGTTATCTTAATAATACCAAAGATTTCGGTCTTTTTTATCCAAAAGAATGTCCATTTGAATTAGTATCATATAGTGATGCTGATTTTGGCGGCTCGCGAACGGATAGAAAAAGTACAAGTGGTACGTGCCATTTTATTGGAAAATCACTTGTCTCTTGGTTTAGTAAGAAACAAAATTGTGTTTCACTATCAACATGTGAAGCTGAATATATATCAGCAGCTCTCGCTTGTACTCAAGTACTATATATGCAACAAACACTTCAAGATTTTGATATTCATTTATCAAATTCTATTGTATACTGTGATAACACAAGTGCTATAAATCTCTCTAAGAATCCAGTGAATCATTCTAGAACCAAACACATTGATATCCGTTATCATTTCCTTAGAGATAATATTGAAAAAGCATATATATGTCTTGAATATGTCCAAACTGATAATCAATTAGCGGACATTTTTACTAAACCTCTGCTCGAATCTAGTTTTATTAGATTACGAAGAGAGCTTGGTTTAATTTCAAGAAAAGATCTTGACTAGTAATTACTAATGATTGTCTTTTCCTTTAGTTATATTTTTAACTATAGCATTTTTTTCTAAGAAAAGATATTTATTTTCTTTAAATAAGAGCCTTTGCTTGTTTTCACGGTCAAATTTCTTTATTCACTCTCATCCACAGGCTTATGTATAAGGAATTTCTTTATAAGCTTGTCAAAACTTCTCTCTTTATTCATCTTCTCTTATCTGAGCATAAGGCTCTATACATAATTTTCTATGGCTCACATTTGTGATAAGTGTGCTCAAAAATCACACATTTCCGTTACAAGTTCCAAGCCGAAGGAGTATTATTCTCCTGAAACACCAAAACAGAAACCGAAGTATAATCACCAATACAATCGTACTCCTGGTAGTACACCAACCTCAAAACGAGTAAAGAAGTCGCTGTTTTGTTCTCCTCGTACCAAAGTACAGATCGACGAGATTCACCACTATCAGAAACATCAAATAGATCTTCAAAGACAACTCCATTATGGACAAAGCCAGCTTTATCATGAGCAACAACGAACATCGGCACGATTAGCATCTGACTCATCCTAGATTCTGTTTTCTATCTCTATATTTTAGTTTAGTAATTTAAAACATCATTCGACACTTGTACTAAATAGTGTCGTTACTTTTATTCGTATGATATTGTGGTGTGTATGATACTCTGGTATGTTTGGATATGTTATATTTTCTGCTGTGCATGGTTATTCTGGTCGATATACTCCTATATTATTCCATTATCTATTATTATTCCTTTTTGTCGATGACAAAGGGGGAGAAAGTGCTAACATTTATTTGAAGGAATATATATATATATATAAAGAATACAAACAAAATCTCAGGGAGAGATCACATATTCAGGGGGAGATTCAGAACTTCAGATATATGTTGTCATCGATCAAAAAGGGGGAGAATGTTGAGACACGGATTCTATGAAGTTTTTGATTTCTGACAAAGAAATAAAGGCGATCGACAAAACAAAGACATCATGGCTATAAAGAGGCACAAAAGAGCTACATATGGTACTCTAGATTATAGGTTGATTATTTGATATTGTAATGGTGATAAACTTGTTAAAATCTATCCTCAAATAATCATGCACCTCAATATAATCGATATATATATATATATTTGAATAGCATTGCACATTCATTGTGCAACTTGACAGTAACCGGTCGACTGGTATTAATACAGGCGGTCGACCGTTTCTGTGTAAAATGCACAATGAACGTGCACACATGCACATAACGACTATATATTTGAAATCCTGTCTACTGGCCATTTTTTGACCTGTCGACTGTTTTTAAACAGAGAGCAACCTTTTCCAAAAGACTCTTCTTTCTCCAATGGTTGCATCTCTTACCTTTCATCAATGATCATATCTATTAATGGCTACTGTTCACAAAGAGTTACAACCATTTTTCTCTATATAAACTCATATAAATCATTGATTCAAAACACATGAAATATATGTTTTTCTACTCTAATTTCTGATCTTACTTTCTAAATACTCCTGCATTCTAAAAGCTCTCAATTATTTTAATTGCTTATTGAATCATTGAAATTCTTTCATATCTTTTGATTCAATAAGTAATATACTTCCCTTAATCTTCACAAAACATCATTCACATATTTTGAGGATAAGATTATAGGAAATTTGTACTACAAGTGACAAAACTGTGTTAGCAAGAACACATACCGTCAACAAACAATTATATTCATCTTTGTTGAAGCCCTCGGTGTTGTAAGAGGCAAGTGTTGAAGTCCTCAGTGTTTTAGAGGCGTGAAATCCCGTTCGTTTGCTCGGGTGTTGTAAACCTGTTCCTCCAGGTGAAGCGAGGTAGTTAATAGTGAAAATCCAGATAGAAGTCTGGGACTGGACGTAGGACGGTGCTCCGAACCAGTATAAAAATCTCTGGTGTGATTTTTCTATTTTTATTTACTTTGCTACTATCATCTATTTCCGCATTTATATTATAGTCCATATAACACGATCCGTGTGTACTATACTAGCACCTGCACTTGTACACCGCGCAATTATTATTTTTCATATAATTTCAGACGTCTGAATCTGGGGATGAAAATGTTCCCCAGAATAATATTCAGACGTCTGAAAATAGGGTTTAAGACGTTTGAAACTTGATGGTCAGGCATTTCCTGAACCTAGGCCATCTATGGCCCAACAAATCGAAAGCAATCGGATGCGTGTTGATTATGGGCTTACGTCAAATGACTACCCAACCTTAACGACCCACCCAAACACTCCGAACAACATAAACATCAACCATATAAGGTTTTAAATAGATTTGGCTTCAAAAATCAATATTTGGCAATTTCACCAAAGCAATCCAAATCGAAAACAAGTGCATATGAACAAGTGCTAGGAATTTATACCCAACATCAATGAAATCTAGAGAAGTAGATGTGAGTTCAAAACTCACCTTCTTACACCCAAACAAAGATATATATATATATATATGTATATAAGCATAGATGTGAGATAAAAATCTCACCTTATATCACAAAACAAAGAAGAAGATGATCAAACACAAGAAGGAGACTAACTACTCTTCACTTCAATTCTACTAGCTTCAATCTAAGATCAAAACAAGTATTTCCTAGGTTAGGTTTAGGAAATTTCTGAGATTGAAGAGAGAAAGAGATAGAGAAGAAGAGGAGGAGGCTTACCTATAGCTTTTCTTTGATTTTGGAGCAAGAATTCAAGTTTGCAAGGTAAACTAGGGCTTGGAATTTCTATTTCCCTTCCACCATTTTCAGTTTTAACTTAAGTTTTAGAAGAGAAAATGAGAGAACGGAGAGGAGAGGGCTGAGTTAGGGTATTAGTTAGCTAGTGGAATGAAGCCAAACCCAAAACCCAACTAGAAAAAGTAGCCAAATTCAACTTACTCCAAACATATCAAAGCTTATACTCAAAAAGATCGCAAACGCCATTTTGGAATCAATGGAAATGGTTTCGAGTTCCAATTCGGCCATTTGCAAAAAGTAATATTTCGGACCTAAAAATCCGACTAACGATGCCATATTTAAATAAAACATTTAAATATAAAATCGTCAAATATGCGGGTTGTTACAGATCTCCCCTCCTAACAAAATTGCATCCCCGCAATTCCCAGAGACGATATTTGTAACAACTACATACATACAACAGAAAAGAAAATAAGTTTGAGACGAAAAGATATACTCACCGTTCCTAAGCAAAGATAGAAAACCCGGATAGGATCGCTCAATAAACTCTCTAGTTTCCCAAGTACATTCATTGGGGCTAGCGGACCATTGAACTTTAACGAGCGGCACGTCCTTGTTCCGAAGGTGTCGCACCTCCGTGTCAAGTACGCAAATAGGCTGCTGTACAATAGATAAGTCCGGTGAGATCTCAAGCTCAAGCAAATCAGGAGAATCAATAACAGAATCTGATTCCCGAAGACACTTCCGAAGTTGCGAGACATGAAACACGTCATGAATGCCAGATAAATGAGCAGGAAGTGAAACTCTATAAGCCATAGGGCCAATACGTTCAGTAATAGAAAATAGTCCTATAAAGCGAGGAGCCAATTTCCCAGTCGTAGTGAAACGCATAACCCCTTTCAAAGGAGAAACATGTATAAAAACAAGATCACCAATCGAGAACTCGAGAGGCTTCCTACGGCTGTCCGCGTAGGACTTCTGGCGACTCTATGCCTCTTTCATTCTCAACCGGATAAGATCAATCTTCTCGGAAGAATCACGAACAAAATCTGGACCAAGAATAAGCTTCTCCCCAGATTCTAACCAGCAAGAAGGTGATCGACATGGACTTCCGTATAAGGCTTCGAAAGGAGCCATACCGATACTAGACTGAAAACTATTGTTGTAGGAGAACTCTACAAGAGGTAGGTGATCCTCCCAACTACCACCGAAATCAAAAATACAAATACGGAGAAGATCTTCCAAGATACGATTCACCCGTTCAGTCTGTCCGTCAGACTGCGGATGATAAGCTGTACTAAAATTAAGCTTTGTTCCCAAAGCTTGCTGAAGACTCTTCCAAAAATGACTCGTGAATAAAGGATCACGATCACTCACAATAGAACTAGGAACACCGTGAAGTCTCACGATTTCCTTGACATACAACTTAGCCAAATGCGAAGCAGTCCTATTAGACTTAATAGGAATAAAATGAGCAGACTTAGTGAGGCGATCAACAATAACCCAGATACTAGAATGGCCCAATCTCGAACGAGGTAGGCCGTCAATGAAATCCATAGAAATCTGATCCCATTTCCACAATGGAATCTCTAGAGGCTGAAGAAGACCCGAAGGACGCTGATGTTCAGCCTTAAAACGCTGACAAGTTATGCAATTACTCACATAACTCGCCACATCGTGTTTCATGTCTTCCCAATAATAAAGACGACGCATATCGGCATACATCTTACTACTACCAGGATGAATGGTATACTTAGAACGATGACAGTCATCAAGAATGTCATGCCTAAGTGCAAAATCAGAAGGCACAAAAAGACTGTTCTTCTTGCGAAGACACCCATGAGAATCAATGCTGAAATCCCGCAACGCCTCATCACAGGATCCAGACTCACAAAGCTGAATAAGATGCAACAAATCAGGATCACGTCGCTGGGCATCGGCAATACGATCCAATAAAATAGGTCGAGCTCCCAAATTAAATAATAGAATAGGAGAATCAAAAGATGAACCTCGATCACGAATTTCACAAAAAGATAGAGTCTCAAGGATATCCCATTGGGCAAGCATCGTAGAAATAACAGCCAAATGTTTACGACTAAGCGCATCAGCAACACGATTACCCTTTCCAGGGGTATACTGGATATCAAAGTCATAGGAAGAAAGAAACTCGAGCCAACGCTGTTGTCTCATATTGAGTTCCTTCTAAGTGAACAAATACTTCAAAGATTAATGATCGGTATAAAGAATGAAGCGCTCGCCCAATAGATAGTGTCGCCAAATCTTCAAGGCTAAGACAATGGCGGCTAACTCAAGATCATGAGTGGCATAGCGAATTTCATTCGGACGCAGTTGCCTAGAAGCATAAGCAACTACTCGATCCTTCTGCATAAGAACAGCACCGAGACCACTACCACAAGCATCGGTGTAGACAACAAGATCATGATTCCCTTCGGGAACCACAAGAATAGGAGCATTAGTGAGAAGTTCCTTCAATGTCAGAAAGGAAGCTTCACACTTGTCAGACCAAATGAAACGAATGCCTTTCCGAGTAAGGCTGGTGAGAGGAACCACAACACGGGAAAAATCCTTAATGAACCGACGGTAATAACCCGCCAATCCAAGGAAACTACGAATCTCATGCACATTCTCAGGCCTCTTCCAATTCTGGATGGCTTCGATCTTTGAGGGATCGATAGAAATGCCATCGGAAGATACAACATGGCCTAAGAACTTAACCTTATTCTCCCAAAAGTGGCACTTGGAGAATTTGGCTTTAAGCTGATGGTGACGGAGACTACTCAAGACAATTCTCAAGTGATTAGCATGATCAGCTTCAGACTTAGAATAAATAAGGATATCATTAATGAAGACAAGGATGAACTTATCGAGATATTCTCGGAATACTCGATTCATGAGATCGACAAAGAAAGCAGGAGTGTTCGTCTACCCGAACGGCATAACGAGCCACTCAAAAGAACCATAACGAGTGCGGAAAGCGGTAAGAGGTATGCTGTCCTCCGCGAATCGTAACTGATGAAAACCTGTGGCAAGGTCGAGTTGAGAAAAGACCTTAGCACCACTCAATAGATCAAACATATCATCGATCCTAGGCAATGGATACCTATTCCTGATGGTTAACTCGTTAAGTTTGCGATAGTCAATGCAAAGCCTAAGAGTTCCATCGGACTTCTTCACGAAGAAGACCGCGGATCCCTACGGAGAAAAACTGGACTGAATTAACTGCTTGGACTCAAGCTCTAAAAGCTGCTTCTTGAATTCCTCATTTTCTCTTGTAGACATCCTCGTGGGAGGACAACTAACTGGCTGCGCGCCTGAAATGAGATCAATGCGGAACTCAATTGCCCGCTTAGGTGGCAAACCCGAGACGGGCTCAAAAACATCAGAAAAGTCACAAGCAATAGGAATACGAGATATATCATCTTCATCCCGCGAGTCAAGAGAAACAAAGCCATTTTGGAATTATCCACATCCCGAAGAATAAGAAATAGCTGAGTAGGCGAATCCGGATGTCGAAGATATATAATTCTCTCCAAACAAATAATCCTGGCATCATATCTCACTAGCCAGTCCATACCCAAAATCAAATCAAATCCCAGACAAGAAATAACGTGCAGACTCGCACGAAAAGAAAAGCCACATAAAACAATCTCAACATCATCACAAAGCAGGCTAAGGGTCGCAGATCCCCCAATAGGATTCGCAATCCTCAACGAAGTAACCAAACAAGAAACATCCAAAGATAAATCATCAACGAGCTTTTTCGATACGAAGGAATGAGAAGCACCCGTATCGAAAAGAACTCGAATACTATGATCATGAAATAAAATAGAACCTTCCAAAATAGGTGGAGATAAACCTTAGGGCTGAGAGGGACCTTCAGAAGCCTTAGCAGCATAAAGCTTGCTAGACTTGGTACCAGCCGGAACAGTAGGGCAAGCTGAAACATGATGACCTTCCTTCTTGCAATAGCGGCAGAAGAGAGGCTTAGGACAAGCTCGAATGTGGGTTTTTGAGAGTATTTACAAATGAAGGATTTACTTTCAAATTAACACTAATAAGTTAAATATAGGCTTTGGTCATTATCATGAAATTTAAGTCTATTACTCTTCAAAATTTCCAATTAAAACGAAGGTATCGTAATAAATGGGCTATAGTTTAACTCGTTGTTTTGGTCAATAATATAGTGTAACTAATGGATTATCAAAGTTTATCAAAGTGGTATTTTCATTTCATTTCAATAACAAATCAAATCAAATAAGTTAAAATAGTGCTTGGATTTCATTTGCTTACTCTGTCTAATTTTTAATTTTTTTTTTGAAAATTTTATTTATATTACCAATATTTACATATGCCTAACTCAGAAAACCGAGGCCAGATATATTATCCGTGCACTGCCTTGTGGACTTATGTGAGGGGAATACAGAGCGTGGCGAGTGAACACATTAGTGTGAACACTTATCGACCGTAGGCGTTATTAATAAAACAATTTTTTTATATACACACACCTAACTCGGATAAACTAAGGCCGGATATACTGATCGTGCACTGCCTTTCGGGCTTATGTGAGAAGGGTACAGAGCATGACGAGTGAACACATGTGTGACGCCCCACCTCTATACCCACGCTAGCCAAGGACACTACAGGGTAATGCCGTCAACTAACACGGAGAATAAGGCTGGATAGGAGCGACCATATATAGCCTTGCTCTAACTATCTATTGAATACATCGACAATAATCATACAAAGCAGATCGACATATCCAATGAATACTTAAAACAAAATCATAGGTGCTTAGAGGATCTATCAGAACAGAATATAACAACTCAAATGTAATATACATCACAGAACAGTAGATCATCATATACACATATATTGATACATAACTGAGTTTACAAAATAATACATGTCAAGTGGTATAGCAAACCACAATATACAGACGAATCAAAAGAATACATATATCAGAGTTACAATAAAAGGACTACACAAAAAGCTTTAACAAAAAGGAACAGGCTGAATAGTCCATGCGGAAGCAAAATAGGCTAAGTCCAAAAGCACCTAACCTGAAACATCTCGATCTGACTCGAGTATAAAATACACGGGTCAGTCTAGCTAAACAAATCAGTTAGATAAACTGAACAACAATAAACATGCAAAGTTACAAGGTATAACAAATATCTCTAAAAGAGATAACACAATCATCTAACAAAAGATGAATCATATGATAACAAAACAAGCATCATATCATCGGCAACTCATAGAAACAAAGGATAGGAATATCCCAAAACAAGCCATAAGACAAATAACAAATACCAACGAAGGTAACACAAGTTCCACAAGGTAATCGCTACATATCATGCGGCTCAAAAAGACCAACACCGAAGGGCGATACCTAGGGAATATACATATGAATGAAACATAAGAAAATTTGCTCGAGCTCAGTACTGTATAAACAAGGATCCATGAGCCCAAAGACTCCAAACCCAATATCACCCATGCGGCTCATAACGACCAACATCGGAAGCGATACTAAAGGGAAACCCAATATCACCCATGCGGCTCATAACGACCAACATCGGAAGCGATACTAAAGGGCAACAAACCTGAAGGCACAAACCCTAAGGCAACATACCCGAAGGCAACAAACCGTAGTGGTGAAAGTCGAAGACCCAGTACTGGACACCACTAACTGGCAGAATGTGTCATAACTCTCAAAAAGGAATCCGAAAAGTGGTAACGCAAGTCCCATAACCACTCGTTCGCACTAAATGGTTTACTATCCGTTAGTTAATTTCACACTCAAAGCAGTACAAAGTTCACCTTATATCATCGGTAAACCAAACCCGAAGGTTAAAACGATCAATTGAATAGGTTGGGGATTAATCGGAAGGATAAACGCACAGATTCATGGTCCATGTTTTGCCCAACCATTTAATCACCCTTCCACTTCGCTCGAAGTGCGAAATTGTGTGTGTGTTTTAAATAGAATTTATAAATCGGAGAGAAGCGAACTTTTAATACGATTTGAAGAATTCTTTTATAAAAACCCGTGAATGAATTCAAAAAGGAATCATCAAGATCAAATATGCATAACAACTAATTGGAATCAATATACATCGATCGAATTTGGAAAACTAAGCGAACAAGGCAATTTGGCGAAAACAGCAGGTTCAGACGTCTGAAAGAAGGGATTCAGACGTCTGAATCTAAAAATTAATTTGTTTTTCAAAACAGAATTCAGACGTCTGAATCCAAACTTTCAGACGTCTGAAATAGGCATTTTTTGGCCTATTTCCCTTCTGGTTGAAAATTAGCCAATTCAGACGTCTGGAATATAATGTTGAGACACAGATTCTATGAAGTTTTTGATTTCTGACAAAGAAATAAAGGCGATCGACAAAACAAAGACATCATGGCTATAAAGAGGCACAAAAGAGCTACATATGGTACTCTAGATTATAGGTTGATTGTTTGATATTGTAGTAGTGATAAACTTGTTAAAATCTATCCTCAAATAATCATGCACCTCAATATAATCGATATATATATATATATATATATATATATATTTGAATAGCATTGCACATTCATTGTGCAACTTGACAGTAACCGGTCGACCGGTATTAATACAGGCGGTCGACCGTTTCTGTGTAAAATGCACAATGAACGTGCACACATGCACATAACGACTATATATTTGAAATCCTGTCTACTGGCCATTTTTTGACCTGTCGACTGTTTTTAAACAGAGAGCAACCTTTTCCAAAAGACGCTTCTTTCTCCAATGGTTGCATCTCTTACCTTTCATCAATGATCATATCTATTAATGGCTACTGTTCACAAAGAGTTACAACCATTTTTCTCTATATAAACTCATATAAATCATTGATTCAAAACACATGAAATATATGTTTTTCTACTCTAATTTCTGATCTTACTTTCTAAATACTCCTGCATTCTAAAAGCTCTCAATTATTTTAATTGCTTATTGAATCATTGAAATTCTTTCATATCTTTTGATTCAATAAGTAATATACTTCCCTTAATCTTCACAAAACATCATTCACATATTTTGAGGATAAGATTATAGGAAATTTGTACTACAAGTGACAAAACTGTGTTAGCAAGAACACATACCGTCAACAAACAATTATATTCATCTTTGTTGAAGTCCTCGATGTTGTAAGAGGCAAGTGTTGAAGTCCTCAGTGTTTTAGAGGCATGAAATCCCGTTCGTTTGCTCGGGTGTTGTAAACCTGTTCCTCCGGGTGAAGCGAGGTAGTTAATAGTGAAAATCCAGATAGAAGTCTGCGACTGAACGTAGGACGGTGCTCCGAACCAGTATAAAAATCTCTGGTGTGATTTTTCTATTTTTATTTACTTTGCTACTATCATCTATTTCCGCATTTATATTATAGTCCATATTACACGATCTGTGTGTACCATACTAGCACCTGCACTTGTACACCGCGCAATTTTTTTTTTCATTTGGTATCAGAGCACGGCCATCATATAACCGTAACACATTTATTTGATATATTCTTGTAATATGGCAAATAACGCAAGTACTAACACTCAAAACACCATTTACATGAAAGGTCAATCGACACAAAGACCTCCATTTTTCAATGGTCTTAACTATAGTTATTGGGCAACACGTATGTCATTCTTTATGCAATCAAATAGTTATGATGCTTGGAATGCAACTCAAAAAGAAATAGTAAATCCAACAACTGATTATTCAGAATGGACTGCGGCTGAGAAAACGGCAGCAGCCGTAAATGCAAGAGCAATAAATATGTTGTTTTGTGCATTAGACCAAAATGAATATAACCGTGTTAGTATCTGCACTACTGCATATCAAATTTGGCAAACGCTAAAAATCACTCATGAAGGTACTAACAAGGTTAAACAAGCCAAAATAGCCATGCTAAAAGGTCAATTTCAAAATTTCAAAATGAAACCAAATGAGACAATCAATGATATGTATTCACGGTTTCAAACTATCCACCATGCACTTATTGGCTTAGGACAAAAGTATTTTTATTTTGATGTTGTTTCAACAGTCCTACATTCTCTGACTAGTGAATGGGAAGGAAAAGTATTAGCAATTGAAGAAGCTAATGACCTTTCCTTCATGAAGCCAGATGAATTGATAGGAAATCTAATGTCCTATGAAGCTAACTTGCAGACTAGAAAGGAACAAAAAGAAGAAAAGAAGAATGTGGCATTCCATGCTGAAAAAGACGAAAATGAATCAGAGTCTGAAGACGAAGATCTGGCATTCATAGCAAAAGGTTTCAAAAAATTCCTAAAACAGCGAAAAGCCAGTTGTTATAACAGAAAGAAATCTGGATCAAATAAACCAACATCATCCTCTATAGAATGCTTCAACTGTCACAAAAAGGGGCACATGCAGAAGGATTGTCCAGAACAAAAGAAGAAGTCAGAAAATGACAAATTCAAATATAAGAAGGACAAGTCAAAGAAACGAGCCTTCTCAGTAACATGGGATGATTCAGACTCATCTTCATCAGAAAGTGAAAGTGATTCGGAGAATGAACAAGCTAATGTTTGTTTTATGGCAACAGAAGATGAGGTATAAATTCCTACACTTGATGAATTACTTGATATTAATGCTGAATTGATAGTCAAATATAAAGACATAAAACGTCAATTAAAAGTAGTCAAAGCAGATTTAGGTAGAACAGAGTTTGAACGAGAGATGTTAAAAGATGAGAAGAAAATATTAGGAAAAGAACTTGAAAAAATTCAAGAATCATCATCTAATGTTGACTCTCAACTATCTCTTTTGAGTCAAGAAATAGAAGCTCAAAAAGAGAAAAATAATGCTCTCACTACTGAAAATCATGAGCTTAAGGCAAAAGTCAAAATTCTAGACCTAGAAAAAGCTAGTTTACAAACAAAGTTTGATGACATTACTCAAAATGTTTCTAACTTTAACAAAGGTCGAGAAAATTTGACAAAAATCATTGAAAGTTCACAATCTGTTTCAGATAAACAAGGTTTGGGATATAAGAAACAAGAAACCAAGAAACATCTTGGTAATAAAAGAAAGAAGAGAGTACAAAAAACTGAAGCTAAGAAAAATCTTGGTTTATTATACTCCAAACCGAAACCAGTTGTGAAATTTCAAAAGAAAAATATAAAGACTATCAAAATATGGGTTCCTAAAACAAATAACAATTTGATTAAGAACAAATATATTCAAAGTTTCATGAATATTGTGCATCATAATACTAATTATGTATATAAAGGGGATACCAGACCTGTATGGGTTTGGACTCCTAAGACCTAACTCTTAGGACCCTATAAAAAGTGGGTACCATGAACTTAATTCTATTTTTTGCAGGTCCCACTTAAGAGAAGAGGAAAGTGGATATTGGACAGTGGTTGCTCGAAGCACATGACTGGAGACAAGAGCTTATTAACAAATATTACATACTCAGATGGTGGCTCCGTCACTTTTGGAGATAATTCAAAAGGCTATATCATCGGCAAAGGCGATGTGAGCAATTGCGGTACATCTAACTTACCTCTTATTACTAATGTCATGCTAGTTAGAAATTTAAAACACAATTTACTTAGTATTAGTCAGTTATGTGACAAGGGTTTTATAATTTCCTTTTCGAATAATAAGTGTAGTATTTTAGATAAAGACCATAATTTAGTTTTCGAAGGTTATAGAGACAGAAATATATATATTCTGAATATGAATATTAATCATAATTCAGATATGTGTCTTGTGTCTAATGATAATGATCCATGGCTATGGCACAAACGCTTCTGTCATATAAACTTCAGAACTATTGACAAGCTAGCCAAAAACAATCTAGTTAGAGGACTACCCAAAATGAGTTTTAAAATTAACAACATTTGTGATGCATGTCAATTAGGAAAATTGACCAAATCATCTTTTAAATCCAAGAAAGTCGTATCAACATTACAACCACTTGAGTTACTACACATGGATTTATTTGGACCTACTAGGGTGCAGTCAATAAATCACAGTCGATATGTGCTTGTAATTGTTGATGATTTCTCTCGTTACACATGGACAATTTTCTTAAAAAATAAAAGTGACACTTTCGATCATTTCAAATCTTTCGTCAAAAGAATTCAAAAATCAAAAGGGATTAAAGTTAAAAATATAAGAAGTGATTATGGCGGAGAGTTTGAAAATAATGAATTTGAACATTTTTGTACAAATAAAGGTATATATCATAATTTTTTGTTTCCCAGAACTCCACAACAGAACGGAGTTGTAGAACGGAAGAACCGAACTTTACAAGAATGTGCAAGAACATTATTAAATGGAACCACCTTACCAAAACATTTCTGGGCAGAAACCGTTGCAACTGCCTGTTATATTTTAAATCGTGTGTCCATAAGACCTCTTACCAAGAATACTCCTTATGAATTATTTAACAAAAGAAAGCCTAAAATCTCATACTTCAAAGTTTTTGGTTCCAAGTGTTTTATTTTAAATACGAAAGACCAGCTTGGCAAATTCGATCCAAAAGCCGATGAAGGAATATTTGTCGGTTATTCGGAACGAAGTAAGGCCTATCGTATATTTAATAAACGAATCAAAACTATTGAAGAATCACTTCATGTCTCTTTTGACGAATTCTATCAGCATCCTCACACTATATCAGATGATGACGAATCAATAGTCACTGACAATCCAATTATCACGAATATTGGTTCTGACTCGGAAATAATTATTGAGAATATTCCTCAAATATGTGAGTTACAATCACCACCAAGGATATTAAGAGACCATCCGGCCCAAAATATAATCGGTGAAGTAACATCACATGTCAGAACAAGCAGTCAACTCAATCAAATGGGTCATGTCGCTTTTCTCTCAAATATCGAACCTAAGAATCCAAAAGAAGCTGCTACAGACGATTACTGGATCATTGCCATGCAGGAAGAACTAAATCAGTTCGAACGCAATGACGTTTGGGAACTTGTTCCAAGACCAACTGATCAGTCAGTTATTGGTACTAAATGGGTCTATAAAAATAAGGCTGACGAACAAGGAAATATCACCAAAAATAAAGCAAGATTAGTAGCACAAGGGTATAATCAGGAAGAAGGCATCGATTATGAAGAAACTTATGCACCAGTTGCTCGACTAGAAGCTATTAGAATCCTATTATCTTTTGCTTGTCACCATAATTTCAAACTTTATCAGATGGATGTCAAAAGTGTTTTTCTCAATGGATTTATCAAAGAGAATGTCTATCTCGAACAACCTCCTTTGTTCGTACATGAAAAATATCCTGACCATGTGTTCAAATTTAAGAAAGCTCTGTATGGTTTAAAACAAGCACCTCGTGCTTGGTATGAACGATTACGTAGCTATCTTATTAACTCAGGATTTCAAATAGGCAAAGTCGATCAAACTTTGTTTATTAAACATTCTCAAAATGATATTCTAGTTATCCAGATATATGTAGACGACATCATCTTTGGTTCAACAAACGATAAACTCTGCAAGGAATTTGCAAGTATTATGACCAAAGAGTTCGAAATGTCTCATATGGGAGAACTGTCATATTTTCTTGGACTCCAAATCAAACAACTTCCGAGTGGTATCTTTATCAATCAAGAAAAATATTGCGGAAATCTTATTAAACGCTTCGGATTAGAAAATACATCTGGTAAACCAACTCCTATGAGTACAACTACACATCTTGAAAAAGATGAAAATGGTAAGAGTGTTGACCAGAAATTATATCGAAGCATGATTGGTTCTCTTCTTTATCTTACAGCTAGTCGTCCAGATATAATGATGAGTGTTTGTCTATATGCATGCTTTCAAGCAGATCCAAAGGAATCACATCTACGAGCAGTGAAACGTATAATTCGTTATCTTAATAATACCAAAGATTTCGGTCTTTTTTATCCAAAAGAATGTCCATTTGAATTAGTATCATATAGTGATGCTGATTTTGGCGGCTCGCGAACGGATAGAAAAAGTACAAGTGGTACGTGCCATTTTATTGGAAAATCACTTGTCTCTTGGTTTAGTAAGAAACAAAATTGTGTTTCACTATCAACATGTGAAGCTGAATATATATCAGCAGCTCTCGCTTGTACTCAAGTACTATATATGCAACAAACACTTCAAGATTTTGATATTCATTTATCAAATTCTATTGTATACTGTGATAACACAAGTGCTATAAATCTCTCTAAGAATCCAGTGAATCATTCTAGAACCAAACACATTGATATCCGTTATCATTTCCTTAGAGATAATATTGAAAAAGCATATATATGTCTTGAATATGTCCAAACTGATAATCAATTAGCGGACATTTTTACTAAACCTCTGCTCGAATCTAGTTTTATTAGATTACGAAGAGAGCTTGGTTTAATTTCAAGAAAAGATCTTGACTAGTAATTACTAATGATTGTCTTTTCCTTTAGTTATATTTTTAACTATAGCATTTTTTTCTAAGAAAAGATATTTATTTTCTTTAAATAAGAGCCTTTGCTTGTTTTCACGGTCAAATTTCTTTATTCACTCTCATCCACAGGCTTATGTATAAGGAATTTCTTTATAAGCTTGTCAAAACTTCTCTCTTTATTCATCTTCTCTTATCTGAGCATAAGGCTCTATACATAATTTTCTATGGCTCACATTTGTGATAAGTGTGCTCAAAAATCACACATTTCCGTTACAAGTTCCAAGCCGAAGGAGTATTATTCTCCTGAAACACCAAAACAGAAACCGAAGTATAATCACCAATACAATCGTACTCCTGGTAGTACACCAACCTCAAAACGAGTAAAGAAGTCGCTGTTTTGTTCTCCTCGTACCAAAGTACAGATCGACGAGATTCACCACTATCAGAAACATCAAATAGATCTTCAAAGACAACTCCATTATGGACAAAGCCAGCTTTATCATGAGCAACAACGAACATCGGCACGATTAGCATCTGACTCATCCTAGATTCTGTTTTCTATCTCTATATTTTAGTTTAGTAATTTAAAACATCATTCGACACTTGTACTAAATAGTGTCGTTACTTTTATTCGTATGATATTGTGGTGTGTATGATACTCTGGTATGTTTGGATATGTTATATTTTCTGCTGTGCATGGTTATTCTGGTCGATATACTCCTATATTATTCCATTATCTATTATTATTCCTTTTTGTCGATGACAAAGGGGGAGAAAGTGCTAACATTTATTTGAAGGAATATATATATATATATAAAGAATACAAACAAAATCTCAGGGAGAGATCACATATTCAGGGGGAGATTCAGAACTTCAGATATATGTTGTCATCGATCAAAAAGGGGGAGAATGTTGAGACACGGATTCTATGAAGTTTTTGATTTCTGACAAAGAAATAAAGGCGATCGACAAAACAAAGACATCATGGCTATAAAGAGGCACAAAAGAGCTACATATGGTACTCTAGATTATAGGTTGATTATTTGATATTGTAATGGTGATAAACTTGTTAAAATCTATCCTCAAATAATCATGCACCTCAATATAATCGATATATATATATATATTTGAATAGCATTGCACATTCATTGTGCAACTTGACAGTAACCGGTCGACTGGTATTAATACAGGCGGTCGACCGTTTCTGTGTAAAATGCACAATGAACGTGCACACATGCACATAACGACTATATATTTGAAATCCTGTCTACTGGCCATTTTTTGACCTGTCGACTGTTTTTAAACAGAGAGCAACCTTTTCCAAAAGACTCTTCTTTCTCCAATGGTTGCATCTCTTACCTTTCATCAATGATCATATCTATTAATGGCTACTGTTCACAAAGAGTTACAACCATTTTTCTCTATATAAACTCATATAAATCATTGATTCAAAACACATGAAATATATGTTTTTCTACTCTAATTTCTGATCTTACTTTCTAAATACTCCTGCATTCTAAAAGCTCTCAATTATTTTAATTGCTTATTGAATCATTGAAATTCTTTCATATCTTTTGATTCAATAAGTAATATACTTCCCTTAATCTTCACAAAACATCATTCACATATTTTGAGGATAAGATTATAGGAAATTTGTACTACAAGTGACAAAACTGTGTTAGCAAGAACACATACCGTCAACAAACAATTATATTCATCTTTGTTGAAGCCCTCGGTGTTGTAAGAGGCAAGTGTTGAAGTCCTCAGTGTTTTAGAGGCGTGAAATCCCGTTCGTTTGCTCGGGTGTTGTAAACCTGTTCCTCCAGGTGAAGCGAGGTAGTTAATAGTGAAAATCCAGATAGAAGTCTGGGACTGGACGTAGGACGGTGCTCCGAACCAGTATAAAAATCTCTGGTGTGATTTTTCTATTTTTATTTACTTTGCTACTATCATCTATTTCCGCATTTATATTATAGTCCATATAACACGATCCGTGTGTACTATACTAGCACCTGCACTTGTACACCGCGCAATTATTATTTTTCATATAATTTCAGACGTCTGAATCTGGGGATGAAAATGTTCCCCAGAATAATATTCAGACGTCTGAAAATAGGGTTTAAGACGTTTGAAACTTGATGGTCAGGCATTTCCTGAACCTAGGCCATCTATGGCCCAACAAATCGAAAGCAATCGGATGCGTGTTGATTATGGGCTTACGTCAAATGACTACCCAACCTTAACGACCCACCCAAACACTCCGAACAACATAAACATCAACCATATAAGGTTTTAAATAGATTTGGCTTCAAAAATCAATATTTGGCAATTTCACCAAAGCAATCCAAATCGAAAACAAGTGCATATGAACAAGTGCTAGGAATTTATACCCAACATCAATGAAATCTAGAGAAGTAGATGTGAGTTCAAAACTCACCTTCTTACACCCAAACAAAGATATATATATATATATATGTATATAAGCATAGATGTGAGATAAAAATCTCACCTTATATCACAAAACAAAGAAGAAGATGATCAAACACAAGAAGGAGACTAACTACTCTTCACTTCAATTCTACTAGCTTCAATCTAAGATCAAAACAAGTATTTCCTAGGTTAGGTTTAGGAAATTTCTGAGATTGAAGAGAGAAAGAGATAGAGAAGAAGAGGAGGAGGCTTACCTATAGCTTTTCTTTGATTTTGGAGCAAGAATTCAAGTTTGCAAGGTAAACTAGGGCTTGGAATTTCTATTTCCCTTCCACCATTTTCAGTTTTAACTTAAGTTTTAGAAGAGAAAATGAGAGAACGGAGAGGAGAGGGCTGAGTTAGGGTATTAGTTAGCTAGTGGAATGAAGCCAAACCCAAAACCCAACTAGAAAAAGTAGCCAAATTCAACTTACTCCAAACATATCAAAGCTTATACTCAAAAAGATCGCAAACGCCATTTTGGAATCAATGGAAATGGTTTCGAGTTCCAATTCGGCCATTTGCAAAAAGTAATATTTCGGACCTAAAAATCCGACTAACGATGCCATATTTAAATAAAACATTTAAATATAAAATCGTCAAATATGCGGGTTGTTACAGATCTCCCCTCCTAACAAAATTGCATCCCCGCAATTCCCAGAGACGATATTTGTAACAACTACATACATACAACAGAAAAGAAAATAAGTTTGAGACGAAAAGATATACTCACCGTTCCTAAGCAAAGATAGAAAACCCGGATAGGATCGCTCAATAAACTCTCTAGTTTCCCAAGTACATTCATTGGGGCTAGCGGACCATTGAACTTTAACGAGCGGCACGTCCTTGTTCCGAAGGTGTCGCACCTCCGTGTCAAGTACGCAAATAGGCTGCTGTACAATAGATAAGTCCGGTGAGATCTCAAGCTCAAGCAAATCAGGAGAATCAATAACAGAATCTGATTCCCGAAGACACTTCCGAAGTTGCGAGACATGAAACACGTCATGAATGCCAGATAAATGAGCAGGAAGTGAAACTCTATAAGCCATAGGGCCAATACGTTCAGTAATAGAAAATAGTCCTATAAAGCGAGGAGCCAATTTCCCAGTCGTAGTGAAACGCATAACCCCTTTCAAAGGAGAAACATGTATAAAAACAAGATCACCAATCGAGAACTCGAGAGGCTTCCTACGGCTGTCCGCGTAGGACTTCTGGCGACTCTATGCCTCTTTCATTCTCAACCGGATAAGATCAATCTTCTCGGAAGAATCACGAACAAAATCTGGACCAAGAATAAGCTTCTCCCCAGATTCTAACCAGCAAGAAGGTGATCGACATGGACTTCCGTATAAGGCTTCGAAAGGAGCCATACCGATACTAGACTGAAAACTATTGTTGTAGGAGAACTCTACAAGAGGTAGGTGATCCTCCCAACTACCACCGAAATCAAAAATACAAATACGGAGAAGATCTTCCAAGATACGATTCACCCGTTCAGTCTGTCCGTCAGACTGCGGATGATAAGCTGTACTAAAATTAAGCTTTGTTCCCAAAGCTTGCTGAAGACTCTTCCAAAAATGACTCGTGAATAAAGGATCACGATCACTCACAATAGAACTAGGAACACCGTGAAGTCTCACGATTTCCTTGACATACAACTTAGCCAAATGCGAAGCAGTCCTATTAGACTTAATAGGAATAAAATGAGCAGACTTAGTGAGGCGATCAACAATAACCCAGATACTAGAATGGCCCAATCTCGAACGAGGTAGGCCGTCAATGAAATCCATAGAAATCTGATCCCATTTCCACAATGGAATCTCTAGAGGCTGAAGAAGACCCGAAGGACGCTGATGTTCAGCCTTAAAACGCTGACAAGTTATGCAATTACTCACATAACTCGCCACATCGTGTTTCATGTCTTCCCAATAATAAAGACGACGCATATCGGCATACATCTTACTACTACCAGGATGAATGGTATACTTAGAACGATGACAGTCATCAAGAATGTCATGCCTAAGTGCAAAATCAGAAGGCACAAAAAGACTGTTCTTCTTGCGAAGACACCCATGAGAATCAATGCTGAAATCCCGCAACGCCTCATCACAGGATCCAGACTCACAAAGCTGAATAAGATGCAACAAATCAGGATCACGTCGCTGGGCATCGGCAATACGATCCAATAAAATAGGTCGAGCTCCCAAATTAAATAATAGAATAGGAGAATCAAAAGATGAACCTCGATCACGAATTTCACAAAAAGATAGAGTCTCAAGGATATCCCATTGGGCAAGCATCGTAGAAATAACAGCCAAATGTTTACGACTAAGCGCATCAGCAACACGATTACCCTTTCCAGGGGTATACTGGATATCAAAGTCATAGGAAGAAAGAAACTCGAGCCAACGCTGTTGTCTCATATTGAGTTCCTTCTAAGTGAACAAATACTTCAAAGATTAATGATCGGTATAAAGAATGAAGCGCTCGCCCAATAGATAGTGTCGCCAAATCTTCAAGGCTAAGACAATGGCGGCTAACTCAAGATCATGAGTGGCATAGCGAATTTCATTCGGACGCAGTTGCCTAGAAGCATAAGCAACTACTCGATCCTTCTGCATAAGAACAGCACCGAGACCACTACCACAAGCATCGGTGTAGACAACAAGATCATGATTCCCTTCGGGAACCACAAGAATAGGAGCATTAGTGAGAAGTTCCTTCAATGTCAGAAAGGAAGCTTCACACTTGTCAGACCAAATGAAACGAATGCCTTTCCGAGTAAGGCTGGTGAGAGGAACCACAACACGGGAAAAATCCTTAATGAACCGACGGTAATAACCCGCCAATCCAAGGAAACTACGAATCTCATGCACATTCTCAGGCCTCTTCCAATTCTGGATGGCTTCGATCTTTGAGGGATCGATAGAAATGCCATCGGAAGATACAACATGGCCTAAGAACTTAACCTTATTCTCCCAAAAGTGGCACTTGGAGAATTTGGCTTTAAGCTGATGGTGACGGAGACTACTCAAGACAATTCTCAAGTGATTAGCATGATCAGCTTCAGACTTAGAATAAATAAGGATATCATTAATGAAGACAAGGATGAACTTATCGAGATATTCTCGGAATACTCGATTCATGAGATCGACAAAGAAAGCAGGAGTGTTCGTCTACCCGAACGGCATAACGAGCCACTCAAAAGAACCATAACGAGTGCGGAAAGCGGTAAGAGGTATGCTGTCCTCCGCGAATCGTAACTGATGAAAACCTGTGGCAAGGTCGAGTTGAGAAAAGACCTTAGCACCACTCAATAGATCAAACATATCATCGATCCTAGGCAATGGATACCTATTCCTGATGGTTAACTCGTTAAGTTTGCGATAGTCAATGCAAAGCCTAAGAGTTCCATCGGACTTCTTCACGAAGAAGACCGCGGATCCCTACGGAGAAAAACTGGACTGAATTAACTGCTTGGACTCAAGCTCTAAAAGCTGCTTCTTGAATTCCTCATTTTCTCTTGTAGACATCCTCGTGGGAGGACAACTAACTGGCTGCGCGCCTGAAATGAGATCAATGCGGAACTCAATTGCCCGCTTAGGTGGCAAACCCGAGACGGGCTCAAAAACATCAGAAAAGTCACAAGCAATAGGAATACGAGATATATCATCTTCATCCCGCGAGTCAAGAGAAACAAAGCCATTTTGGAATTATCCACATCCCGAAGAATAAGAAATAGCTGAGTAGGCGAATCCGGATGTCGAAGATATATAATTCTCTCCAAACAAATAATCCTGGCATCATATCTCACTAGCCAGTCCATACCCAAAATCAAATCAAATCCCAGACAAGAAATAACGTGCAGACTCGCACGAAAAGAAAAGCCACATAAAACAATCTCAACATCATCACAAAGCAGGCTAAGGGTCGCAGATCCCCCAATAGGATTCGCAATCCTCAACGAAGTAACCAAACAAGAAACATCCAAAGATAAATCATCAACGAGCTTTTTCGATACGAAGGAATGAGAAGCACCCGTATCGAAAAGAACTCGAATACTATGATCATGAAATAAAATAGAACCTTCCAAAATAGGTGGAGATAAACCTTAGGGCTGAGAGGGACCTTCAGAAGCCTTAGCAGCATAAAGCTTGCTAGACTTGGTACCAGCCGGAACAGTAGGGCAAGCTGAAACATGATGACCTTCCTTCTTGCAATAGCGGCAGAAGAGAGGCTTAGGACAAGCTCGAATATTATGATCAGGAGAACCATAATTGAAACACTTTCGAATGAAAGGTGTTCCAACAGACTGAGGCTGAGAACTAGAACTACCAGTCTTTTTCTTCTTGGAAGGAAAAGGCTTGGACTTCTGGAATGGAAATTGCCTCTTGTTGGGGTTCTTGGAAACCTCAACATCAACATCACTATCACACTCCTTCTCGACGGTCTCGAGATGAAGCGCCGAATCAACCAACTCCTCAAAAGAAAGCTTAAGCTGGAGCAACAAAGACTTCTTAAGATATTTCTTAAGACCAGAAACAAACATCAAATTCTTCTTATAAGAAGTGCTAATGAATTCAAGACCATACTTAGATAAAGCCTCGAATGATGCAACATACTCAGAAACAGAAGATTTCCCTTGCTTCAACTCAAGGAAGCGACGGGTCAATAAAACTTTTTCAGATTCAGGAACGAACTTGAGTTCAAATTGCTCCCGAAACTGAGTCCAAGAAAGAGTAGAATCATCAATTTCGGCTATAAGAAGCTCATATCAGTCAAGAGCACGCTCTTGTAATAAGCTAGAAGTTACAAGAACTCTATCATGGTCAGAAAGATCCATACGAGAGAAGATACGCTCGCACGAGCGAAACCAAGCTTGGACTTCAAAAACAGACTCGGAGCTCTTAAACGGCTTTCCTCCAAGATGAGAAAAATCACTGCACAGACATGCAAAGGCAGACTTACGAGGTGGAGAAACTCGAGGAGGAACTGGAGGCTGAGTGCTCCTAAACAATTCCAAAAACTGATCGGCAGACATATAAACGCCATCCGGATGTGAACCACTGGATTGCCCAGCATCCGAACGTCGTCCCCTGCCTCTTCCAGCCATACGCTGAAAGTAACATAAGAACAAGATTAATCACAAGGTAGATACTTCAATACGGAATACTACGGAATAAAATGCATTCCTGGGCGTATTCCCTAAATTCTATCTACCTTTGATAGGAGAAGGAATAGAAAGGCACGCTGATTCAAAGATTTGTATCACTTATACACTTTGATGTACCGTAATATGTGCATCTATTCCGTGTTTATCATATTTTGTCCTGAACTCAACTCTGATACCACGCTGTGACGCCCCAACTCTATAACCACGCTAGCCAAGGACACTACAGGGTAATGCCATCAACTAACACGGAGAATAAGGCTGGATAGGAGCGACCATCTACAGCCTTGCTCTAACTATCTATTGAATACATCGACAATAATCATACAAAGCAGATCGACATATCCAATGAATACTTAAAACAAAACCATAGGTGGTTGGAGGATCTATCAGAACAGAATATAACAACTCAAATGTAATATACATCACAGAATAGTAGATCATCATATACACATATATTGATACATAACAGAGTTTACAAAATAATACATGTCAAGTGGTATAGCAAACCACAATATACAGACGAATCAAAAGAATACATATATCAGAGTTACAATAAAAGGACTACACAAAAAGCTTTAACAAAAGGAACAAGCTGAATAGTCCATGCGGAAGCAAAATAGGCTAAGTCCAAAAGCACCTAACCTGAAACATCTCGGTCTGACCCGAGTATAAAATACACGGGTCAGTCTAGCTAAACAAATCAGTTAGATAAACTGAACAACAATAAACCTCCAAGGTTACAAGGTATAACAAATATCTCTAAAAGAGATAACACAATCATCTAACAAAAGATGAATCATATGATAACAAAACAAGCCTCATATCATCGGCAACTCATAGAAACAAAGGATAGGAATATCCCAAAACAAGCCATAAGGCAAATAACAAATACCAACGAAGGTAACACAAGTTCCACAAGGTAATCGCTACATATCATGCGGCTTAAAAAGACCAACACGGAAGGGCGATACCTAGGGAATATACATATGAATGAAACATAAGAAAATTTGCTCGAGCTCAGTACTATATAAATAAGGATCCATGAGCCCGAAGACTCCAAACCCAATATCACCCATGCGGCTCGTAACGACCAACATCGGAAGCGATACTAAAGGGCAACCCAATATCACCCATGCGGCTCATAACAACCAACATCGGAAGCGATACTAAAGGGCAACAAACCCGAAGGCACAAACCGGAAGGCAACATACCCGAAGGCAACATACCCGAAGGCAACAAACCGTAGTGGTGAAGGTCGAAGACCCAATACTGGACACCACTAACTGGCAGAATGTGTCATAACTCTCAAAAAGGAATTCGAAAAATGGTAACGCGAGTCTCATAACCACTCGTTCGCACTAAACGGTTTACTATCCGTTAGTTAATTTCACACTCAAAGCAGTACAAAGTTCATCTCATATCATCGGTAAACCAAACTCGAAGGTCAAAACGATCAATTGAATAGGTTGGGGATTAATCGGGAGGATAAACGCACAGATTCATGGTCCGTGTTTTGCCCAGCCATTTAATCACCCTTTCACTTCGCTCGAAGTGCGAAATTGTGCGTGTGTTTTAAATAGAATTTATAAATCGAAGAAGCGAACTTTTAATACGATTTGAAGAAATCTTTTATAAAAACCGTGAATGAATTCAAAAAGGAATCATCAAGATCAAATATGCATAACAACTAATTGGAATCAATATATATCGATCGAATTTGGAAAACTAAGCGAACAAGGCAATTTGGCGAAAACAGCAGGTTCAGACGTCTGAAAGAAGGGATTCAGACGTCTGAATCTAAAAATTAATTTGTTTTTCAAAACAGAATTCAGACGTCTGAATCCAAACTTTCAGACGTCGGAAATAGGCATTTTTTGGCCTATTTCCCTTCTGGTTGAAAATTAGCCAATTCAGACGTCTGGAATATAATTTCAAACGTCTGAATCTGGGGATGAAAATGTTCCCCAGAACAATATTCAGACGTCTGAAAATAGGGTTTCATACGTCTGAAACTTGATGGTCAGGCATTTCCTGAACCTGGGCCATCTATGGCCCAACAAATCGAAAGCAATCGGATGCATGTTGATTATGGGCTTACGTCAAACGACTACCCAACTTAACGACACACCCAAACACTCCGAACAACATAAACATCAACCATATAAGGTTTTACATAGATTTGGCTTCAAAAATCAATATTTGGCAATTTCACCAAAGCAATCCAAATCGAAAACAAGTGCATATGAACAAGTGCTAGAAATTCATACCCAACATCAATGAAATCAAGAGAAGTAGATGTGAGTTCAAAACTCACCTTCTTACACCCAAAAAAAGATATATATATATATATATATATATATATAAGCATAGATGTGAGATAAAAATCTCACCTTATATCACAAAACAAAGAAGAAGATGATCAAACACAAGAAGGAGACTAACTACTCTTCACTTCAACTCTACTAGCTTCAATCGAAGATCAAAACAAGTATTTCCTAAGTTAGGTTTAGGAAATTTCTGAGATTGAAGAGAGAAAGAGATAGAGGAGAAGAGGAGGAGGCTTACCTATAGCTTCTCTTTGATTTTGGAGCAAGAATTCAAGTTTGCAAGGTAAACTAGGGCTTGGAATTTCTATTTCCCTTTCTCTTCCACCATTTTCAGTTTTAACTTAAGTTTTAGAAGAGAAAATGAGAGAATGGAGAGGAGAGGGCTGAGTTAGGGTATTAGTTAGCTAGTGGGCTGAGCCCAAACCCAAAACCCAACTAGAAAAGGTAGCCAAATTCAACTTACTCCAAACATATCAAAGCTTATACTCAAAAAGATCGCAAATGCCATTTTGGAATCAATGCAAATGGTTTCGAGTTCCAATTCGGCCATTTGAAAAAAGTAACATTTCGGACCTAAAAATCCGACTAACGATGCCATATTTAAATAAAACATTTAAATATAAAATCGTTAAATATGCGGGTTGTTACAACATGAGTATGAACACATGACTCTAGGTGTTTATTAAGAAAAATAAATACATATATACAAGACATATTTTTTGTTTTTGTTTTTTTAGAAGAGAGAGTTTCGCACTATCATCTTAACACCATTTAACATAGAAGACAAAACAATGTTATATCATTACTTTAAATTCACCACTTTTTAAAATAAAGATTTTCAATTAGGATATTTCATAATTAACACGTATGAACCTTCGTACATACTAATTAAATCATCGTTATTTGTAATCAAACTTCATTTTTATTTTTTTAAGACAAACAACTTTCAAAATTTTCAATTTAATAAGCCAAAACCATATATTTATCCTATAGTGTTTCCTTTAAAATAAATCAAAAATGCTTAAATAAAATTGTTTTTTTGAGATTTTTTTTGGAAAGAAAAAGTAAAAATAAATCATGAAAAATCGAAAATGATGATGAGTCTCCCTCCACATTTGATTTTGACTGTCCCCACCGTCAACCCAAGTGGAAGGAGAAAAATAAAAAGATGACCCATATTTACATGAAAATGAACGGAATTTACACGAGATCAAAAGGTATATCGTCAAAAAGAAAATGAAACTGTCTTCCAAAGACCGATTCATTTGTCTCATCAAGTATATGAGACACGGCTTAAGCTCGAAAAACCAAATCGTAAATGATTTTAAAGTTGAATGTTGATTTGCGAAAACGAATGTCATTTTATTAAAAATATTACGAGTTGTTTTATTTTCGATAATTTTTAGGGTTGATAAAATAATTGATTGAGATTCAAATTTATTATCACCAAATTGAAATTCAAATTTATCATTGAAAACTTCTTTAGAATTATTGATTTCAAAATCAAAATGGTGATGCAACTCTTCCCCATCAGAATTTGACAACTCATTTTCGAAAAGTCCCAAGAAATTGCATGTGTTAAGTTCAAAATTCAACGTTGTTGTATTTAAATTTTTTAAATCGAGAAAAGGAAGATCAATTTTCAAATCGAGTTTCTAACCCTCAAAAGAATTGAAATCCAACTCAATTACCGTGTTTTCAACAACTTCATAAAGATCATCATTTTCAGTTTCAAAAGTTGTTGTTTGAAAATCAACAATTTTAGTAAAAGATGGATTATTATTTAACTCGTCACACTTTGGGATTTGATTTTGTTTATCACATTGTTTTATATATGTTACAATCAACAAGTCCGTGTGATCATTGTAGATTTCGTCTGTTTGCTCGACAAAATCCAATTTATAGTTATTAACATGAGGATTTTCACTTCGAAATCGTTGAGAACAAAGATTTTCAATCATAATGTGGTTAAGATTATTCCCATTGCCAAATTTGTTTGAAAATTTATCTTGAGTTTGAAATTTATTTTGGAGTTCAAGATTGGATTGGCATGGGTTATAATCAAAATCATATGAATTTGGAAGTGAATTCAAATTTTGAAATCCTTGACTTGAGTTATTACACAAATATGAATTACGTAAATCATTTGTACTTTGATTTTGTTGTGTAGAGAATTCAAGTAATGATGAAATGCTATTTTCAAGAGTTGAGGGTAGGTAATCGTTTTGAAAACTTTTTTGTTCAAAATTCGAATTGTTTATAGAATAGTTGTTGTTGAAATATCCATACGAATTTGGAGTGAAATTATATGGTTTATATTGATTTTCACAACTATCATGAAATTCATATGAATATGGATATTCGAATATTTTTAAGAATGTTTTTGTTTTTTTACAAAGAGAAAATATTTACAAATAGAATTTATTTTTCAAAATGGAAAATTGCTTTTTGTTTTTGGATTTTCAAAAAAAAATTGGCTTCTGAAAAGGTTTTATACTTTTTTTTGTTTTATTCATAACAAAAATCAACTCAAATTTTTTTTTGATTGTTGATTGAAAAATAAATTTAAAAGAAAGGAATTAAAAAAATTAAGTTAAGAAATATATACAATTTTTTTAGTTTTGGATTTTGATTTTTTTTGAAATATACATGAACTAATGCAACTAAATGAATGCAAGTGCTTAATTACAAATTATTTATCCTAAGTAGCTCCTAACCCAGAATTGTATAATCACACTTTTTCTTAAATCAACAAGATAGTTCTCAGCCAGGTAACGGGCAGGATTTATCGGTGCACCATGAATCACCGTAGCAATGCAGCCGAAGGTTTAAGTACCTTCAGAGAAACAATTCGGTATAATATTTACGAATCACCGTAATATTTATAATTGATTATTGCTTTGCCGTAGACTAGACACTAAGAAATTAAATTGTTCGAGGAAGACAACTTGTTAATATACAATTAAGAACTATCATTATTATTAATCAAAATTCTAAAATGAAATGCAAAGCAGAAATTAAACGTGTATTAACAATGCAACTATGAATGAAATTTGTTTTTGTTTTTTGTTTTAAATTTTAAATTTTTTTATATAAGTGTCAATGCAAGCAATCAATAATGCAATTAAAATAAAACTAGTGGTTAAAAGCAGCAACATTTTTTATAAGCAAACAAGCAGTTTATTTTTGGCAAGCAACTCCCTCCTTTATCTGCTTTGACAACCTGAAACTATAAACAAGATATGTACACTTTTTTTGGCAAACGGTTTTTGTTTGAATTTCAACTTCTGCAAGCTAAAAATATAAATAAGATATATACACTTTTTTTATAAAGAACGAAAAACTAAAAACAAACAAATTAATACAAAACAAATGAGAACAACACCAAGCAAGAGGAAAAAAAACAAATTTTTACCTGTTTTTACTTTTTCATTTTTTTCATTTTTTTAAAAAAAACTAAGAAGATAAAATAAATCAAAACGAGATTTTAACAAGGAAAACAAAAGGAGTTTAAAACAAAAAGAGTTTAAAACAAAATAAAATGTTAGCCAGGCCCAAATAAGCAAGGCCCAAGACGCGAAGAAACTCGTTCAACCACACAAACAAAATTTTCCTATCAAAAATTACAAACAAATCTCTTGGAATTAAAAACAATTGAAGAATGGAAAAGTTTATATGATTGAGTGAATCCGCAGCGAAATCCGCTGTCAAAACGATTTATTGAATTGCGTGGTTCGAGTGATTAGTGGTTTGAATCTCCTCTGTCAATACGATTGAGTAGGGAGGCACTTTGAGGCGATTTTAGATTTGGGAGTTCAATTTGGAGGGAGTGGGTGGCCGCGAGGCAGTGTTTGATGATCACGGTGATGGTTGAAGTGGTTGACTAGTGGTTTAGGGTCGCGATTGATGCTCGCCGAAGTGGTAATCGATGTTTGGAGTTCTTGGTAGAGGCGGATGATTGCAGTGGTGGTTTTCAAGAGGAAGTCATGGTTACTGTCGTGGTTGCGGTTTAGGGAAGTTGGTCGGTGATAGTTTCAGGTGGAGTTATTCGGCGATGGTGAGCAGTATGGCGACAATGCGAAGTTAATTCTCGATTTTAGCAATCTTACAGGCGGCAGTAGATGTCTGGTGAAGATTTGTAATGAAGCCAAGCAGTGGAGAGTTAATATTGGGATTTTTGTGAGTGGTTGAAGCAAAGACAGGCGAGAGGAAGTTGAAATGGCAGCGTATATGAATGTAGTGAGGAAGTGTGCTTGATTGATTAAAATGATGGCAGGTTGTAAGTGGAAGGTTGTGCATAGTGAACAGCATAAGTGGGTATATGGTCGAAATGCAGTTTGTGTTTGACAAGGTTGCAATGGGAAGGTTGCTTATGATGGTATGAAAGAGGCTGTTGCGAACGAATTGGGTTGCAGGCGGGTGATGTAGGAAGGAAATAGATGGTGAGTTGAAGTGCAAGTTGATTGGCAAGTTTGGTGAAATGCTGTGATCTGTAGGAAGGTGGATGTGGTTCGTTTGTCAAAGAGGAGAAGTATGTATGGATCTGTAGGAAGATTGGCAAGTTTTTTGAAGTATGTATGGTCGTTGGCACTGTGTTAGCAGTGAGGAGGGTGGTTTGAAAAGGTTGTGGCTGATTGAAGTAGTTATGGTTTGTTTGCGCCAAAAATGGTCACAAACACCCGATTGTCGATGAAAGCCTCAGTTCGCAATTACAGATCACGGATAACATATAGAGAATTAAAAATGAAGAACACTCAAAAAATTAAGAAAAAGCAGTAAAGAACACGGAATTTATTGTGGCTCGGCAATCGTCCTACGTCCACTTTGAAGTCGATCACTTTATTGATGTTTTCTTGCTGATTACAATTGATTACAGTGGATTACAGTGATGAATTTCGAGTAAAACGGTAACCTTGAAGTGCATAAACTAATTCGGTAGAGCCTGTACGTAGAAGAACCCAAATGTCCCCTTTTCTGTAGACCCTGGGATGCTATTTATAGGCGAAGGATGCAAATATCTCGCTCAAATCTCGAGAGACCTCTTCTGGTACGTGAGTGGACCCACGCGATCGATTCCAGGTAATTTCGACTCGATCTGTGATCCATACGAACAAATTTCATATCGATCAAGATTTGATCCAATTGAGTCAAAATTTGACATGAACATTTCTTAGGTCGTACGTAAGCTCCTGTGAAAATTTCATAGCATTTTGACTTATAGATTGTTAGATATGATCGATGCAAGTTTGTGTTTTTCAAAGGCTGTCTCGTTCGAATCGATACATTCATATCGGTCAGTTCGAATCGATATCGAGCACGTGTCTGCATGTTGACATGGCGCTGAATTCTTGGATCGATCCACTTTCGATGCCGAATTGATTGTGTCATTCCAAGGTTTTCGCCTTGTTCATATCAATCTTAACCGTTCTGTTCGTATCGATCGATTATGCCGCCTTGTTCACATCGATTGGTTGCGTTGTTCTGTTCGTATCAATCGATTGCATTGACTTAACGATACGAACTAGACACTTGCGCTTTCTTCGATGGATACAAAGTTGACCGTCTTCGATGGATATGAAGTAGATCGTCTTTGATGGATACGAACAAGACAGTCTTCGATGGATACAAACAGGACAGCTGCATGGTGATGGACACGAATAGATAGGTATGTGATGGATACGAAATCGACCAATGCGAAGGGATGGATTGTGGCCTGATCGATACCAAATGATGGATATGAACGAGTTGGTTTCCTTGACTTGTATCGATCATATCTTGAGCATACAAACTCGAATTGATTCGAAATTTGGAACGTTAGCTTTCATAGCTTTGCTTGTCATGTCTTGTCATTTGTAGCTCGATCCGATCTCGGACGAAATTCATTCATATCCATAGTGAATCTGTGTATAGCTGGCAATCGAGGAGAACTGTCTTTGGTTTCCAGTCAATTTCTTGGTGTCACGGCCTTGCCAAAAGGCGGGATAACACTTGCCCCCCAAAACATGCCTTGTGATAGGAAGGTGTGTTTTGTAGTTCGATAAGCCGGATGTTCGTATCATCTTAATGACATACAAAGAGATTGACAATCTTGTCTGACTATGAATAGTGGTCGTTCGCGATCGTATGCCATTCGAGGCGGTATGTGGCCGTCCATGGTCAGATGCCATTCGCGGCGAATGGTGACCGTTCGTGGTCGGGTGCCGTTCGAGGCGAATTATGACCGTTCGCGGTCGGGTGCTATTTGAGGCTAATTGTGTGTGCCCTAGGGACTTAGTATTATTAATGTCAGAAATCACGTTCAAGTGAATTTCTGACTTGTTTGTTATGGCGGTTTATTTCCATCTCAGAGCATGCCTTAGGACCGTTCGTGATCCCGTACATGTGTAAGTGGCTTAGCCATTATGGAATTACAAATAGAAGATTTACATTCAAAATGAGTATTTCAACAGAAATGTCCAATAAAATCAAGTCCAAACGTGAGAAATGGAAAACAAAAGCAATACAAAGACGTCAAAGTGCAAACACCTACGCCGATGCGATTAGTAGTCGTATTAGCGCATGCCTGAGAATCGTTCGCGGTCCTGTACATGTGTAAATGACTTAATCGCGTTGGTGTGGAGTTTGCCACTTATTCATCATTATTTCAATCAATTGATGACAAGCTGACGCCCTGATCCTGAACCGTTCCCAATTGATGCAGGTGGTGGCCGCTCTTGTTCCACCGTTGTTGTTCCCCTTCTCACATACTACGATAGCAGACTATTCCGGATATGCCCATCAACCTCATCCTTCAAGTGCCTACAATCATTTGTGCTATGACCTAGCTCATGGAATAAGCAATACTTGTCTGATCTTCTTTCATTGCTGGTCGATCCCTTCCCATTGGCTTTTGATAAGGAATCTGCCCCCGGTATCTTGGTAGATTCGCTCCAAAGTCTCATTCAACTCCGTATAAGAGGCGAATCTTGGTTCCTTTCGTGGTCGCATTGGTCTATCACCATTACTCCTTCCGCTCTTTCGACATTTGCATCCTCTGATCATAAAAATCCTTCAGCCTCATGATAAAATTCTCCTAGATCCATAGGGGGATCCCTTTTCAATAAATTCTTGAATTCTATGCCATCAACTATCGAGATACATCTGCCATCAAAACCATGGATGGATCTGGTCGATCCACCGATGCTGCCGCTGCACTGAATTGCGTTAGAAAGCTCCTCAAAGATTCCTCGGTTCTTTGCTTTAATGTTGCCAAAGTCATCACATTCTTGGGTCTCGAGATGTGAACTCTGAATTGATTAATAAACTTCTCAGTCAAATCGGTCCATGTTCCAATAGAGCCGCTCTCCAGTTGTCTGAACCATAGCGCTGCAATGCCTATCAAATACAATGGGAACCATCGATACATGACCTCCTCCGATGCCCCCAACACCTCCATATGCTCATATATCTTGTCAAATGAACGGCTGGATTTGTCCTTCCATTATACATCTCTAGTGTTGGTAGCTTGAATTCTGGTGGGTTCCTAGCATGTCTAATTACAGGAGCGAAGGGGCTCCTATTCACATCTTCTAGGTCTCTATTCACTAGTCTACCTCTCATGGCTCGCCTGACCATCTCCGGCAGTCTACCGTCGTTGCCAAGCAGTGTTCCTTGTCCGTTGCCCCCAACCTGCCTCCCGAGTTCACGAGGGAATTCTAGAATCTGGTTTCCTGGACGGGCGTCCATTCTTCTATCAATGCCATGTTGAACAGCTCTGCTTGGTATCCTGCCTGAGGTTGGATCAACACGCTCCTAGTGAGTGCCTCCTAGTTCTGGAGCCGCTCCTAATGGTCCAGCTCTGTTTTGGGTCCTGGTTGCTCCATGCTCCTGACTTCTATCTCTAGCATCTTCTATAGCTGCGTTACCTTAATTTTGTACTCTGGTTTGTCCAGTTCATCGAAGCAAATTCTAAATCATCTCTCCTTGTCTTTTCAAAAGCTCTTCATGCATAGCGCCCCGGATGATGAATATTGAAGCATGATTCGCTCCTGAGGAAGCCTCATGACTCCCTTCATGCTGACTTCTTTCAGTCCTCTGTCTTTTGGCTGATTTCCTTGTCATTGCTTTCCAGATCCAAGTCTTCAGACCTTCAAATTTGAAATCCAAGCTTTAGAATCCCTGAGTTCAGCCTTCTCGGTGAAAGCACCAAATTGTTTCCCCCAAAAATGGTCACAAACACCCGATTGTCGATGAAAGCCCCAGTTCGCAATCACGGATCATAGATAACAAGTATGTAGAGAATTAAAAATCAAGAATGCTCAAAAAATTAAGAAGAAAGCAGTAAAGAACACAGAATTTATAGTGGTTCGGCAATCCGGCCTACGTCCACTTTGAGGTTAATCACTTTACTTATGTTTTCTTCCTGATTACAGCGGATTACAGTGATGAATTTCGAGTACAACAGTAACCTTGAAGTGCAAAAATGAATTCGGTAGAGCATGGACGTAGAAGAATCCAAAAGTCCCCTTTTTGTAGACCCTGGGATGATATTTATAAGCAAGGGATGTAAATATCTCGGGAGACCTCTTCTAGCACGTAAGTGAGCCCACGCGACTGATCCTAAGTAATTTCGACTCGATCCGTGATCGATATGAATGAATTTCGTATCAATCAAGATTTGATCCAATCGACTCGAAATTTGACATGAACATTCCTTAGGTCGTACGTAAGCTCCTTGGAAATTTCATAGCATTTGGACTTGTAGATTTTGAGATACGTTCGATGCAAGTTCGTGCTTTTCAAAGGCTGTCTCGTTCGAATCGATACATTCATATCGGTCTGTTTGAATTGATATCGAGCATGTGTCTGCATGTTGACATGGCGCTGAATGCTTGGATCGATCCACTTTCGATGCCGAATTGATCGAGTCATTCCAAGGTTTTCGCTTTTTCGTATCGATCTTAACTATTCTGTTCGTATCAATCAGTTGTGCCGCCTTGTTCGCATCGATTGGTTGCGTTGTTTTGCTCATGTCGATTGATTGCATTGACTTAATCGGTATGAACTAGACACTCGCTCTTTCTTCGATGGGTACGAAGTAGACCGTCTTCGATGGATATGAAGTAGACCATCTTTGATGGATACGAACAAGACAGTCTTCGATGTATGCAAACAGGACAGTCTTCGATGGTTACGAATAGGACAACTGCATGGTGATGGGCAGAATAGATAGGTATGTGATGGATATGAAATTGATCGATGCGAAGAGATGGATTGTGGCCTGATTGATACGAAATGATGGATACGAACGAGTTGGTTTCCTTGACTTGTATCGATCATATCTTGAGCATACAAACTCAGATTGACTCGAAATTTGAAATGTTGGCTTTCATAGCTTTGCTTTTGACGTCTTGTCATTTGTAGCTCGATCCAGTCTCGGACAAAATTCATCGATATCCATGGTGAACCTGTGTATAACTGGCAATCGAGGAGAACTGTCTTTTGTTTCCAATCAATTTCTTGGTGTCACGGCCTTGCCAAAAGGCGAGATAACAAGGTTGTTTAACATTAAGAAACGGAGTGGCTTTGATTGATGTTGTGATGGGGTTTGTGATGCTGTGGAAGCTGGTTTCAAGCTTGTGTAGTGATACGAGGAAGTTTGAATGTAGTTGTGATGGTATGTGATTGGTTGTAGTAAGGCAAGGTTGGTTGTTGCTGTAGAAAGTGAGGCACTGTAGTGGTATGTAGTCTTAGTGAAGTTGAGGATGGAGATGATGTATGTGATTAGAGGTTGAAGATGGTTTGACAGTGGAATTTATAAGTTTGTGAAGAATGACAGTGGAGTTTCAAGGGTGCAACAATGGCTGTTACGATGTGCTGGTTCGTGGTTAGAGTGTAGTTGAATTAGATTGGAGGTGGAAGAGTCTGTATGGTGTTTATGACAGTGTAGAAGTAATGGTATGTTGTCATGCATAGTCAAGTGCAGGCAATGGTGTAGTAGTTAAGTGGAATTTGGATTGTGAAGTAAATGTTGAAGCGAAGTCAGTTGCAAGAACTTTGATGAAGTGGTGATGTTAGGAGTTGCTATGTTTTAAGTATGCAGTAGTTGACGATGACAGAGGGGAGGGGATTGTAGTGCACAGCAGCAGTTTGACGAGGCTGTATGATGTTGTCTGTAATGAAATGTAAATGATGACTTGGGATGTGAATATGGCCATAGTTGTATGTACTAGTGGGTTTTAGAGATGATGATGTCGGTTCGAATTGGCGAGCACTGATGGTTTTGATAGTGGTGTTCAGGAAGAAAGGCAGTGGTGGCTTCGGCTTGCTGTAACAATGAGATGGCAGAGGTGATTTGAAAGCAGCTGTAGTAACAGTGGAAGAAAGGCAAAGATGCAAGTTGTAATGTTTGTAACAGTGAAATGTAACAATGAGGAATAAACTTTGTAAATTGGAAATAGAAATTGAAGTGAAATTTGTAATAAAAAAAGCAAATAAAATTTGTTTTTTTAAAATTGCAAGTTTTTCTTAAATTATCTGTTCTTTTTTCGTTTTTTAACTAGAAATGCAAATGCAACAAGAAATCAAAAACAAGAATTGCACACAAATAAAATCACACAACAAGATATACAAAAAAATTAAATACACTCAACACACAAAACAAAAACACAATAGAGATCAAACGACAAATAATCCGAAGAATAGAAAATTAAAATCAAAACTATTCCCCGACAACGGTGCCAAAAACTTGTTTAACGATGGAATTTCTATCGAATTAGAAAACCGTCGAAAAATTTGAAAATAAAAAAATAATCGCAAGCGCACGTCATACGGTTGTAGCACGTATGCAAGTACGATTCGATCCACAAGGGATTGTTTAGATTTTAAATTTTAATCAACCAAATTAAACCAAAGTTGATAAATTGTTAACTAACTAACTAAAATAAATAAACACAAACTAAAATTAAGGAGATTAAAAATATGGGATTAAAAAGCAATTTAGAGGCAAATTCTCTCTCATGATCACATAAATCAACATAATGAAATTATGATCTCTTTTTGGTCATTTGTGAGTTTAGTTGATGCATTTATCTTAAGCATGGCCTGATTGTGTTATTAATTAACACGCTTAAACCATCAAACTTTAATGCACCTTCTAACCCACTTAATAACTTTAATGAAAATGATATGAAATTAAAAGTAGAATCTATTTTAAGCATGGCTTATTAACTATTGATTAGAAACATAAACCATCAAATTTTGATTCTAAATCCATTTTCATTACCACAATCATATGTAAATGAAGAGGTAATTAATGATTCATATAACTAAGCATAGCCTATTTGTTTTGAACAACATAAGCTATCAAACTCAATATTAAACACAAAATCACACGAACATCTAACTTTCCATTAAGCACAAAAGATACATAAATGAAAATTTATGTTGCATCTACATGATTCAAGAGAGCTTCATTGCCCCTAAATTGTAGGGATTAGCCTCTCATATTTTTCATTAAATCAACAAATGTAGTAAGCAACATGAAATAAACAAGAGGAAAAGGAGAGCAAAATGAAAAGAAAACCTAAGTAAAAATATGTAAATACTAAGCTACTAACAACATAAGAAAGAGAGCATGTACATGTAAAAGAACATTAACTACATTGCATAGAAAGAAAGGTTACATGAAATAAAAAATGGTTAAGTAGCCATGAAAATGAAAAGGGAAGAGCTTCGTTTTTTTAATTTTATTCCTAAACTAAAACTAACTAAGAGGAAGAGGAGGGTTGCATGAAACATAAGGGGTATTTATACATGTATGAGACCCTAATTCATATTTTTGGGGTATGCCCAAAATTCCCTTGTAGGAAGTGTGGTGGCCAAGTTATCATTAGCTTCAATAATCACCCATCGTGTGTGCATGAAAGTGTAATGGCCATTAGCATGTAGATTAGCTTCTAATATGTACATGAAGGAAGGTGGGTAGGTAGGGTACTTCATGATCCTCGCTTTGAATTATTTTCATCTTCATTTGTTCTCTTCACTCTTGTGCATGCATATATCTTCATAAAACCGCTTGTAAAGTTCACTAAATTTGCTAACAAACAACATAGAAAATTTCGAGTAAATTTTCACAATTTAATAAATGCATAAAATGGCCATTTTTCCCCTATATGCAGATGAATATGTGACAATTTGAAAATAATTTGAATTTTGATTTAAACAAGTTAAAGTACCCGATATGATTATTTAATTAATTTATATCGATTAAATATGGTGGTAAAAATATGCACATTTACGTGCACATCAAATACCCCCACACTTATCTTTTTTGTCTCGAATAAAGAAAAACTAAGATAAATCTGCTTTCATAGAGAGCACGATTGCATTGAGCGTATGCAACAAACCGTTAAACCTCTAGGTGTCCTCAATACGACGAGTATTGTCTCATGAGGGTTTTCAGCGGATACTACCTATAAAATCCAAATGCAAGGTGAAAATATTTACAAAATGCAAAATTTATTTACAAAGAGATGAATGCGAGTTTTTGAAAGTATTTACAAATGATGGATTTACTTTCAAATTAACATGAATATGTGGCTTTGGTCATTATCTTGAAATTTAAGTCTTTTACTTGTCAAAATTTCCAATAAAAACGATGGTATCGTAACAAATGGGCTATAGTTTAACTCGTTGTTTTGGTCGATAATACAGTGTAACTATGAAATGGATCCTTGTTGATCATCAAAGTTTATCAAAGTGGTATTTTCATTTCATTTCAATAACAAATCAAATCAAAAAAGTTAAAATAGTGCTTGGATTTCATTTGCTTACTCTATTTATTTATTTTTGGAAAATTTTATTTATATTTACAATATTTACATATGCCTAACTCAGAAAATTGAGGCCAGATATATTACCCGTGCACTGCCTTGCGGACTTACGTGAGGGGAATAAAGAGCGTGGCGAGTGAACACACAAGTGTAAACACTTATCGATTATAGGAGTTATTAATAAAAGAATATTTTTTATATACACAAACCTAACTCAGATAAACTAAGGCCAGATATACTGATCGTACACTGCCTTTCAGGCTTATGTGAGAAGGGTACAGTGCATGACGAGTGAACATACGAGTGTGAACACATGACTCTAGGTGTTTATTAAGAAAAATAAATGCATATATACCAGGCATATTTTTTTGTTTTTGTTCTTTTTAGAAGAGAGAGTTTCGCACTATCATTTTAACACCATTTAACTTAAAAGACAAAAAATGTTATATCTTTACTTTAAATTCACCACTTTTTAAAACAAAGATTTCCAATTAGGATATTTCATAATTAACACGCATGAACCTCCGTATATGCTAATTAAACCATTGTTATTTGTAATCAAACTTCATTTTTATTTTTGTTAAGACAAATAAATTTCAAAATTTTCAATTTAATAAGCCAAAACAAATATATTTATCCTACAGTGTTTCTTTAAAAATAAATAAAAATGCTTAAATAAAATTGTTTTTTTCTTTTTTATTTTCGAGATTTTTTTTTGGAAAGAAAAGGTAAAATGAATCATGAAAAATCGTAAATGATGATGAGTCTCCCCCCACACTTGATTTTGACTGTGCCCCTACAGTCAACCCAAGTGGAAGGAGAAAAATAAAAGAAAAATAAAAAGATGACCTATATTTACATGAAAATGAATGGTATTTACATGAGATCAAAAAGCACATCGTCAAAAAGAAAATGAAATGGTCTTCCAAAGACCGATTCATTTGTCTCGTCAAGTATAAAATTATTGATTGAAATTCAAGTTTATTATCACCAAATTAAAATTCAAATTTATCATTGAAAACTTCTTCAGAATTATTGATTTCAAAATCAAAATGGTGATGTAACTCTTCCCATCAGAATTTGACAACTCATTTTCGAAAATTCCAAAGAAATCATGTTAACTGAATTCGGCTTCCTTTATTGGATTATCAACAGCTTCATTGCATGTGTCAAGTTCAAAATCCAATGTTTTTATATTTAAATTTTTGAAATCGTGAAAAGGAAGATCGAATTTCAAATCGAGTTTCTCACCCTCAAAAGAATTGAAATCCAACTCAATTACCATGTTCTCAACAACCTCATCAAGATCATCATTTTTAATTTCAAAAATTGTTGTTTGAAAATCATCGATTTTGGTAAAAGATGGATTATTACTTAACTCGTCGCATGTTGGGATTTGATTTTGTTTATCACGTTGTTTCATATATGTTTCAATCAACAAATCTGTGACGATACGGGTTTTGCCCGCTCGAAAATCGACATCCATACTTTAAATCATATTCGAATGTCGTAGATTCGACCGTTCAAATCCGATTCGCCGGAGCTTATAACAACATTAAGTAATCAACACAGCGGAATAAAAAGAATAATACATTGATATACAGCATTGATACAATCTACCAAGAACCAATCTACCAATAGCTCGAACTCCCCATAACGATGCACAAAGATAAGCAAGACAGGTGCGAACCAAGGACTGAACTAGCTCCAGATAAAATCTACTGAACCTAAGTATCTGAAAAACCCAACTCTAGACTGCTCGTGTGGGAAATAGTGAGCACCCAGAGTTTAGGAAAGGAACAATAAACTCCGGATCAGTCATGGGACTGGTGTGAGCAACAAAACAGTTTATCTTTAAAACAAACAACAAAAGAATTTTAAAGTAAATTCGCAATGCTTTTTAGAAAATGAAACTACCATAAGACCTCCCGCCACACACACAATGCAAACGCAGACTTGGAGGAGATTTCTTCTTATGATAGTCAAACATGCTTAATACGGAGAAAATTTCTTTGATATTATTATTATAAGTGCACGGTGCAGAAAACATTTCGAAAGTAGAATATAAATCTTAGCCAGCATAGACATTTCGAACTATGCCTACTATAGCTACCATCTAAACAGTGGGGCGCCACCATAAGTGAATGGCAGGTTATACAACTAAAACCGTACAAGGCTCGTATTGTTTCTTTAGATTTCCAACAAATGGTCAGGCCAAGGAACTTCCCATTGCCACATGGAAACGCCTCTGGATGGACGTCCCGAGAACCTAACCGGATCTCTACCAACACAAGGTCGGGTTACCCCTAACTGGGTAACTACTGACACGAGTATGCCACCTCCCGGTTGTAACAACCTTTAACCGGGGCCCCAACATCAAATCACAAAACAAGACATATATATATTTGTGATGTCCACATAAGTAAGTATCTGGGATCCATACCATGATACCACTTCTATCTAGAAGGAGATGTACATACCCTAAAGGGGCGCTACCCCCTAATAACCTTGCTGCATCTTTCCTGTTTTGACCATTCCGGGGTGTGAGGCTCGACGAGGTCACGTCCACAAAGCCACGCTTTGGTACAAAGCCATGCTTTGGGTCAACAAATGATCAAAGTAATGATCACAAAGATAAATGATCAAACAAATGATCATATCACAAATGATCAAACAATGATCATTACACAGCAACGCTTAGCATGTCACATTACCAAATTGGGAATATATCGCTGATAGCCTTCAACTACATAACCTCTGAGCTCGTACGTCTCAGAGAAGGGTGTTAAGCTAAAAGAATAAATTCTCCGCCACCAACAGAAATGTATTTGAAAGAAATCTGCTTTATATCTCAAAATGTAATGTCAGACACACAATCCATACAAGTCTGTTCTGGGTTCGAACAGAACCGAAGGCACTTCCAAAGAAGTCCTTGCAATCCGGATAATCCCTAATCACGTCCGGATTTCCCATCACATATGGAGATCTCTATACCGGGGATCAGCCAGTGCAGAGACAATCAACAAGAAACCCTTTCGTTTTCGAAAATATCCGGTCTTCACCACTGGTCTTCAAATGCTATCCATAACGACGTATCACATATTCGGAATGGGATATATGACACAAAGGTCCTCTCCCGGCTAAACCGAATAGTGAGCGCAACATTTAAAAAACATATGGATATTGGGATTTCAATTAAGTCACAACTTAATAATTCCAAACTTTCTTTCAAATGGTTTAAACAATTTACCATTTTAAATCTTTTAAACAAAAAGATTTATTTCACAAAATTCACCCAGTTTCACAAATATTCATTTCCAGATTTCAAAACAATTCTATTTCAATTTGATTAATTCACTAAATCTTTAAATTAAAGATTTATCTTATAGATTTCAAACTATTTCCAAATATTCACTTTTAAAAATTTGTTTTCAAATATTCATCAATAACTGGGAAAACTTTTTCAGTTTAAACTTGAAATCTGTTTGATACAATTTGAAATTCATTTCTTCTATGAAAGCTTTTTATCATTTAGAAACAACTTATTTCGAAAAACCCTGATTTCATTTATACAGGTTACAACCTTTGGGTAAATTCAAATTCCTAAAAATAATACTTTAAAAATGGTTTTACTCGTATATAACTAGTATAATATCGTTAATCCCTAGTTTCAAATCATAGAATTCAATTTCAAGTATTGAATTCAAATTTAAATCAAAATATTTAAATTTCAAAACTTAATCAAGTTACTCAAAACAAATTTCATCTTTGAAATTCCATTTCAATTGCTTTTCACTTTAAACCCAGTCTCATTTTCAAACCAATTGAATTTAAATTTTCTGTTTAAAATCGTTTCAAAATCTGTGACTTAAATCGATTTCCTTGTGAAATCCATGTGTGTGTGTAAGTGTGGTCCAGGGGTTTAACACAATAGTGCAACAACATTCAATCATCATAGATTCAAAACACAGAAATATAGTTGATAAGCGATATAAAACTATAACGCTCATCGTCCATTCACAGATTCACAGATAATATACAGATGCAAATAAATATACACAGCTCAATCTACAGAACAAAATATCACAAATCAGATAGGATAATCAATTCAAGGCATCACATATAATACGATCATTCATAAGTAATTCAAGCATCCAATAATCATTTATAAACAGGATTTATTAATTGTTAAATCCTATGTAATTCAATTTATCTCCAATTAAATTAATTACTTATGAATTTATTATCCAATTCTGATTAAATTATTTTCATTAAGTAATTTAAATCATTTATAATTGATCATCTAATTTATTTAATCCAATAAATCATTAACATTAATCACTTTAAATCAATTACTTAATAATCCTTAGTTAATTATCCTTATTAACTAATAATATTTCTTAATCGCTTTCTTAAGAAATTATCTTAGATTAATTCATTATTAATCATTTCTAATTATAAATTAATCTAAATTATTTATTCATAAATTAAATAAATCATTCTTTAATTACCATATTAATTTAGTCATTTTATTACCTTAATTATCTCTAAGATCATTAATTTCTTTATTAATGATTTCATAAATCATTTAAGTGTATTTTTAAACATTACACTTCAAATTTAGACTCAAACTTCATTTTGAATTTGAAATTATATATTTAACGTTAACCAAATTTTAAATATCAATTAATAAACCTATATACGAAAAATCCTAACTAAATTACTCAAATTTTTATTTAAAATTTAAGCTTTAAAATATATTTTATTTTATGCTTTAAAAATCATATTTTGGTATACGAATTCGATCTACATAACTGAATTCGTAAATCAACAAGTCTGAAATTCGACTAAATTTAAGTTTGGCTCTGTTCTTTAAATTTCCAGAAACATTACTTGTATACATTTTTTTTTTACATATGTATATTAGGTAACAAACAACTTTTGTTTTAATCCCAAGTCCATAAAGTCACTAGATCAAGAGGGATTGATTTTTTTTTTTTTTGAAGCAACTTGGGTTCAAGGTTTAAAACAGAGAATGAACAAAGCCTGTACACAATTCATTTTCCAGAAAACTCATATCTATATATAAGCACCCACATACCTTATTCACTGACATGCAAGAAATAAATTATATTGTTAAATTTCAAAAGATGAGGTTACTCACCGTGATTTGAGAAGAAATGAAACAGAGCCTGGAAACTGCTGTGCATTTGAATACTTCAGATATTTGGTTGCAGACTTGAGATTTTCTTTTGCTTTGATTGAGTTTGTTTGTGATCTAAAATCCCAGGTTAAGGATTTTGATCTGCTATGTGCTTTTAGTTTTTTTTTTTCTTCTTTTTGTTTGAGAAGAACAAACTAAAATGAAGAAGTTGATAGAAAGAAGGGAGTCTACAGGCTATAACATGTTTGTACAATAGGTAAAGATTTTCCTCTTTTGTTTATTTTATTTTGTACATAAACACTTTGCTTCCTTGCCTTGCATTTCGGCTGATAATACTTGTTATGGTGGCTTGCATTAATGCCAAGGTACTATATGTCTCCATGCATATCTTATTTTATTTTTATTATATATTTTTTCTTTATTTCTTACCTCCATTGTTTGCTCGGCTGACTTGTCTGCATTTATTACTTTGTTTTGTTCATACTTATTTTACATTTGTACAAGTACTTTAGATAGTTGCATTCATTTGTTTGATTTCTTTTATTTGTTTATACCTATTTTCGGCTGAAGTGGTTTTGGTTTTATACTTGGTGGTTTATTATTATTTTTTTCAAAAAGTTGGACGGGGATATCTTATTTTTGGAGGCTGAAGATTATTTGCATAAATTAGTTGTACCATATTAGATAGACAATGGTGGCTTCTTCCTTTTCTTTATACTTTGTTTTCCATGCTTGCCTATGTTATAGACTCTTGCCTTGTATACTTCTTTACTTTGCTTTTACTGGCTTCCAGGTTGTAGCTTGCCTTGCATTTTCCTTGCATTGAAGTTATCATCTCGGCTGAGATATCTGCATTTATTATATTTGACTTCTTTTGCATTTGAATATGAAGTTTTGTTTGTATTTTTATTTTGTACTTCATTAGCTTGTTTCATACCCTACATGTTTGCTTTTATATTTGTTTGTATATGCAGGTTTTCTTTTACATATTTATGTCTTTGAAGATGTTTTGCATAACCACTTACTGGTAACATACAAGATCCCTTTACTTACCTTTGATTTTATACTTCATGTATATAGATATAAAGCTATTATAATTATTGTTATAAAAATAACTCCTCATTGATTTAAAATAATTTACAAAAGAAACCGTTTTCTTATTAATAAATAACACAAACCATTTGAATTTGCAAAAACTCCAATCGATTATCAATTAATTTCACAATTTTAAATCAAAAGTAAATTTAATTATCAATTTAAAATAAATTAAAATTCGGGATCGTTACAGACTTCCCCCCTTAAAAAGAATTTCGTCCTCGAAATTCGTCAGAGAGAGATAACGAAGATAGACGAAAGATAGAAGAACAATTCTTCGTGTCAAACTAGATATCTGTTCTGTATTTGGCTTACCAAATCAGAACGTCAATGATATGAGCACAAACTCATACAATATAGGATACTCGGGTCATCAAATCTACGACATATGCATGAGCATTGGTCAGTTCGAAGGGATAACTAACCATTCGTAGAATATATTGGGACCCAAAAATAGACAGATATATGGATACAATTTCAAAGTTTTTAGTTTAAAACTAAAGTATACCTATTAACCATAACAACCAAAACAACCAATTCATCCAAACAACAATTCTGGCCAAATTGGAGTTTATGTCCCATATTAATATATCGAATTTCCTTTCTGGATCTACCAGGAACTATCAAAGAATTGGAAAGAGACTCTGAACAAAAGAGATTGATAGAGAAAAAATTGTTTCCACTATTGTTACAGGGTATTGACCATTTATAGTCGTATTCCCCTGTCCCCTATCCCGTTCTTTTCTTGCACTCATACTCACTATCGGTGGATAGCAAGAGAATTTACTGAGGCATTCAAACGGATATCTTAGGGATATACTCATTCTAGGGATACTTCACCCTATCTCTAATGAGCTACTTAATGTGTTATACTCCTGAGCTAAAGTTCAACCTTAGCTCTGATACCAAATGTGACGATACGGGTTTTGCCCGCTCGAAAATCGACATCCATACTTTAAATCGTATTCGAATGCCGTAGATTCGACCGTTCAAATCCGATTCGCCGGAGCTTATAACAACATTAAGTAATTAACACAGCGGAATAAAAAGAATAATACATTGATATACAGCATTGATACAATATCTGAGACAACGGATGATACAATAGATATCAATATACATCAAAGATATGATACAACAAATAGCAGCGGAAAAGAAATAGATAACACTAGCAGCGGAACAAATAACTCTAAGATAGTCTTCACCGAAGAACTCCAAATCTGTAACTCCATCTCCAAGAACCAATCTACCAATAGCTCGAACACCCCATAACGATGCACAAAGATAAGCAAGACAGGTGCGAACCAAGGACTGAACTAGCTCCAGATAAAATCTACTGAACCTAAGTATCTGAAAAACCCAACTCTAGACTGCTCGTGTGGGAAATAGTGAGCACCCAGAGTTTAGGAAAGGAACAATAAACTCCGGATCAGTCATGGGACTGGTGTGAGCAACAAAACAGTTTATCTTTAAAACAAACAACAAAAGAATTTTAAAGTAAATTCGCAATGCTTTTTAGAAAATGAAACTACCATAAGACCTCCCGCCACACACACAATGCAAACGCAGACTTGGAGGAGATTTCTTCTTATGATAGTCAAACATGCTTAATACGGAGAAAATTTCTTTGATATTATTATTATAAGTGCACGGTGCAGAAAACATTTCGAAAGTAGAATATAAATCTTAGCCAGCATAGACATTTCGAACTATGCCTACTATAGCTACCATCTAAACAGTGGGGCGCCACCATAAGTGAATGGCAGGTTATACAACTAAAACCGTACAAGGCTCGTATTGTTTCTTTGGATTTCCAACAAATGGTCAGGCCAAGGAACTTCCCATTGCCACATGGAAACGCCTCTGGATGGACGTCCCGAGAACCTAACCGGATCTCTGCCAACACAAGGCCGGGTTACCCCTAACTGGGTAACTACTGACACGAGTATGCCACCTCCCGGTTGTAACAACCTTTAACCGGGGCCCCAACATCAAATCACAAAACAAGACATATATATATTTGTGATGTCCACATAAGTAAGTATCTGGGCTCCATACCATGATACCACTTCTATCCAGAAGGAGATGTACATACCCTAAAGGGGCGCTACCCCCTAATAACCTTGCTGCATCTTTCCTGTTTTGACCATTCCGGGGTGTAAGGCTCGACGAGGTCACGTCCACAAAGCCACGCTTTGGTACAAAGCCATGCTTTGGGTCAACAAATGATCAAAGTAATGATCACAAAGATAAATGATCAAACAAATGATCATATCACAAATGATCAAACAATGATCATTACACAGCAACGCTTAGCATGTCACATTACCAAATTGGGAATATATCGCTGATAGCCTTCAACTACATAACCTCTGAGCTCGTACGTCTCAGAGAAGGGTGTTAAGCTAAAAGAATAAATTCTCCGCCACCAACAGAAATGTATTTGAAAGAAATCTGCTTTATATCTCAAAATGTAATGTCAGGCACACAATCCATACAAGTCTGTTCTGGGTTCGAACAGAACCGAAGGCACTTCCAAAGAAGTCCTTGCAATCCGGATAATCCCTAATCACGTCCGGATTTCCCATCACATATGGAGATCTCTATACCGGGGATCAGCCAGTGCAGAGAAAATCAACAAGAAACCCTTTCGTTTTTGAAAATATCCGGTCTTCACCACCGGTCTTCAAATGCTATCCATAACGACGTATCACATATTCGGAATGGGATATATGACACAAAGGTCCTCTCCCGGCTAAACCGAATAGTGAGCGCAACATTTAAAAAACATATGGATATTGGGATTTCAATTAAGTCACAACTTAATAATTCCAAACTTTCTTTCAAATGGTTTAAACAATTTACCATTTTAAATCTTTTAAACAAAAAGATTTATTTCACAAAATTCACCCAGTTTCACAAATATTCATTTCCAGATTTCAAAACAATTCTATTTCAATTTGATTAATTCACTAAATCTTTAAATTAAAGATTTATCTTATAGATTTCAAACTATTTCCAAATATTCACTTTTAAAAATTTGTTTTCAAATATTCATCAATAACTGGGAAAACTTTTTCAGTTTAAACTTGAAATCTGTTTGATACAATTTGAAATTCATTTCTTCTACGAAAGCTTTTTATCATTTAGAAACAACTTATTTCGGAAAACCCTGATTTCATTTATACAGGTTACAACCTTTGGGTAAATTCAAATTCCTAAAAATAATACTTTAAAAATGGTTTTACTCGTATATAACTAGTATAATATCGTTAATCCCTAGTTTCAAATCATAGAATTCAATTTCAAGTATTGAATTCAAATTTAAATCAAAATATTTAAATTTCAAAACTTAATCAAGTTACTCAAAACAAATTTCATCTTTGAAATTCCATTTCAATTGCTTTTCACTTTAAACCCAATCTCATTTTCAAACCAATTGAATTTAAATTTTTATTTAAAATCGTTTCAAAATCTGTGACTTAAATCGATTTCCTCGTGAAATCCATAATTGTGTGTGTGTAAGTGTGGTCCAGGGGTTTAACACAATAGTGCAACAACATTCAATCATCATAGATTCAAAACACAGAAATATAGTTGATAAGCGATATAAAACTATAACGCTCATCGTCCATTCACAGATTCACAGATAATATACAGATGCAAATAAATATACACAGCTCAATCTACAGAACAAAATATCACAAATCAGATAGGATAATCAATTCAAGGCATCACATATAATACGATCATTCATAAGTAATTCAAGCATCCAATAATCATTTATAAACAGGATTTATTAATTGTTAAATCCTATGTAATTCAATTTATCTCCAATTAAATTAATTACTTATGAATTTATTATCCAATTCTGATTAATTATTTTCATTAAGTAATTTAAATCATTTATAATTGATCATCTAATTTATTTAATCCAATAAATCATTAACATTAATCACTTTAAATCAGTTACTTAATAATCCTTAGTTAATTATCCTTATTAACTAATAATATTTCTTACTTAAGAAATTATCTTAGATTAATTCATTATCAATCATTTCTAATTATAAATTAATCTAAATTATTTATTCATAAATTAAATAAATCATTCTTTAATTACCATATTAGTTTAGTCATTTTATTACCTTAATTATCTCTAAGATCATTAATTTCTTTATTAATGATTTCATAAATCATTTAAGTGTATTTTTAAACATTACACTTCAAATTTAGACTCAAACTTCATTTTGAATTTGAAATTATATATTTAACGTTAACCAAATTTTAAATATCAATTAATAAACCTATATACGAAAAATCCTAACTAAATTACTCAAATTTTTATTTAAATTTAAGCTTTAAAATATATTTTATTTTATGCTTTAAAAATCATATTTTGGTATACGAATTCGATCTACATAACTGAATTCGTAAATCAACAAGTTTGAAATTCGACTAAATTTAAGTTTGGCTCTATTCTTTAAATTTCCAGAAACATTACTTGTATACATTTTTTTTATATATGTATATTAGGTAACAAACAACTTTTGTTTTAATCCCAAGTCCATAAAGTCACTAGATCAAGAGGGATTGATTTTTTTTTTTTTTGAAGCAACTTGGGTTCAAGGTTTAAAAAAGAGAATGAACAAAGCCTGTACACAATTCATTTTCCAGAAAACTCATATCTATATATAAGCACCCCCATACCTTATTCACTGATATGCAAGAAATAAATTATATTGTTAAATTTCAAAAGATGAGGTTACTCACCGTGATTTGAGAAGAAATGAAACAGAGCCTGGAAACTGCTGTGCATTTGAATACTTCAGATATTTGGTTGGAGACTTGAAATTTTCTTTTGCTTTGATTGAGTTTGTTTGTGATCTACAATCCCAGGTTAAGGATTTTGATCTGCTATGTGCTTTCAGCTTTTTTCTTCTTGTTATTGTTTGAGAAGAACAAACTAAAATGAAGAAGTTGATAGAAAGAAGGGAGTCTACAGGCTATAACATGGTTTGTACAATAGGTAAAGATTTTTCTCCTTTGTTTATTTTATTTTGTACATAAACACTTTGCTTCCTTGCCTTGCATTTCGGCTGATAATACTTGTTATGGTGGCTTGCATTAATGCCAAGGTACTATATGTCTCCATGCATATCTTATTTTATTTTTATTATATTTTTTTCCTTTATTTCTTACCTCCATTGTTTGCTCGGCTGACTTGTCTGCATTTATTACTTTGTTTTGTTCATACTTATTTTACATTTGTACAAGTACTTTAGATAGTTGCATTCATTTGTTTGATTTCTTTTATTTGTTTATACCTATTTTCGGCTGAAGTGGTTTTGGTTTTATACTTGGTGGTTTATTATTATTATTTTCAAAAAGTTGGACGGGGATATCTTATTTTTGGAGGCTGAAGATTATTTGCATAAATTAGTTGTACCATATTAGATAGACAATGGTGGCTTCTTCCTTTTCTTTATACTTTGTTTTCCATGCTTGCCTATGTTATAGACTCTTGCCTTGTATACTTCTTTACTTTGCTTTTACTGGCTTCCAGGTTGTAGCTTGCCTTGCATTTTCCTTGCATTGAAGTTATCATCTCGGCTGAGATATCTGCATTTATTATATTTGACTTCTTTTGCATTTGAATATGAAGTTTTGTTTGTATTTTTATTTTGTACTTCATTAGCTTGTTTCATACCCTACATGTTTGCTTTTATATTTGTTTGTATATGCAGGTTTTCTTTTACATATTTATGTCTTTGAAGATGTTTTGCATAACCACTTACTGGTAACATACAAGATCCCTTTACTTACCTTTGATTTTATACTTCATGTATATAGATATAAAGCTATTATAATTATTGTTATAAAAATAAATCCTCATTGATTTAAAATAATTTACAAAAGAAACCGTTTTCTTATTAATAAATAACACAAACCATTTGAATTTGGAAAAACTCCAATCGATTATCATTTAATTTCACGATTTTAAATCAAAAGTAAATTTAATTATAAATTTAAAATAAATTAAAATTCGGGATCGTTACAAAATCCGTGTGATCATTGTAAATTTCGTCCGTTTGCTCAACAAAATCAAATTTATAGTTATTAACATGAGGATTTTCACTTTGAAATCATTGAGAACAAAGATTTTCAATCGTAACGTGGTTAAGATTATTCACATTGCCAAATTTGTATGAAAAGTTATCTTGAGTTTGAAATTCATTTTGGAGTTTGAGATTGGATTGATATGGGTTATAATCAAAATCATTTGAATTTGGAAGTGAATTCAAATTTTGAAATCCTTGACTCGAGTTATTACACAAATCATTTATACTTTGATTTTGTTGTGTAGAAAATTCAAGTAATGACGAAATGCTATTTTCAGTAGTTGATGGTTGGTCATCATTTTGAAAAGTTTGTTATTCAAAATTCGAATTGTTTATAGAATAGTTGTTGTTGAAATATCCATACGAATTTGGAGTGAAATTATATGGCTTATATTGATTTTGACAACTATCGTAAAATTCATGTGAATATAGAAATCCGAACATTTTAAAGAATGTTTTTGTTTTTTTATAAAGAGAAAATATTCAGAAATAGAATTTATTTTATAAAATGAAAAATTGATTTTTGTTTTGTTTTTTGATTTTCAAAAAAATTGGCTTTTTTGAAAAGAATTTATACTTTTTTTTGATTTATTCACAAAAAAACTAACTCAATTTTTTTGATTGAAAAATAAATTTCAATAGAAAGGATTTAAAAAATTAAGTTAAGAAATATTTACAATTTTTTTTAGTTTTCGATTTTGATTTATTTTTTTAAATATGCATGAACTGATGCAACTAAATGAATGCAAGGGTTTAATTACAAATTATTTATCCTAAGTAGCTCCTAACCCAAAATTGTATAATCACATGTTGTCTTAAATCAACAAGATAGTTCTCAACCAGGTAACGGGTAGGATTTATCAGTGCACTACGAGTCACCGTACCAATGCAGCCGAAGGTTTAAGTATCTTCAGAGAAACAATTCAGTATAATATTTATGAATCACCATAATATTTATAATTGATTATTGCTCTACCGTTGCTTAGACACCAAGAAATTAAATTGTTCAAGAAAGACAACTTGTCAATATACAATTAAGAGTTATCGTTATTATTAATCAAAATTCTAAAATGAAATGCAAAGCAGAAATTAAACGTGTATTAACAATGCAACTACGAATGAAATTTTTTTGTTTTGGTTTTAATTTTTAATTTTTTTTATATAAGTGCCAATGCAAGCAATCAACAATGCAATTCATATAAACTTGAGGTTAAAAGCGGCAATATTTTTCTTATAAGCAAACAAGCAATTTATTTTTGGCAAGCGACTCTTTCCTTTATCTGCTTTGACAACCTGAAACTATAAACAAGATATATATAATTTTTTTGGCAAACGGTTTTCCTTTGAATTTATGGTTCTACAAACTAAAAATATAAATAAGATATATATACTTTTTTATAAAGAAAGAAAAACTAAAACCAAACAAATTAATACAAAACAAATGAGAACAACACCAAGCAAGAGAAAACAAAAAACAAATTTTTACTTGTTTTTTCTTTTTCTTTTTTTTTGAAACTTTTTTTTAAACAAAACTAAGAAGATAAAATAAATCAAAATGAGATTTTAACAAGGAAAACCAAAAGAGTTTAATACAAAACAAAATATTAGCCAGGTCCAAATAAGCAAGGCCAAGACCCGAAGAAGCTCGTTCAACCACACAAACAAAATTTTCCTGTCAAAAATTACAAACCAATCTCTGTGAATTCAAAACATGTAAAGAAAGGAAAATTTTATATGATTGAGTGAATCCGCAGCGAAATCCGCTTTCAAAACGATTTAACGAATCGCGTGGTTTGAGTGATTAGTGGTTTGAATCTCCTCTGTCAACACGATTGAGTGGGGAGGCACTTTGAGGCGATTTTAGATTTGGGAGTTCGATTTGGAGGGAGTGGGTGGCCGCGACGTAGTGTTTGATGATCACGGTGATGGTTGAAGTGGTTGACTGGTGGTATGGGGTCGCGATTGATGCTCGTCGAAGTGTTAATCGATGTTTGGAGTTTTGGGTAGAGGCAGATGATTGCAGTAGTGGTTTTCAAGAGGAAGTCACGATTACTGTAGTGGTTGCGGTTTGGGGAAGTTAGTCGGCGATAGTTTCAGGTGGGGGTATTTGGCGACGTTGAGCAGTATTGCAGTATGGCGACAGTGTGAAGTTAATTCTCAATTTTAGCTGTCTTGCAGGCGGCAGTAGATGTCTAGTGAAGATTTATAGTGAAGCCAAGCCGTGTAGAGTTAGTATTGGTATTTTTGTGAGTGGTTGAAGCAAAGACAGGCGAGAGGAAGTTGAAATGGAAGAGCATACGAATGTAGTGAGGCAGTGTGCTTGATTGATGGCAGGTTGTATGTGGAAGGCTGTGCACTTGAACAGCAGAAGTGGGTATATGGTCGAAGTGCAGTTTTTGTTTGAGGGGGTAGCAATGGGAAGGTTGCTTTGATGGTATGGAAGAGGCTATTGTGAACGGATTGGGTTGCAGGTGGGTGATGTAGGAAGGGAAATAGATGGTGAGTAGAAGTGCAAGTTGATTGGCAAGTTTGGTGAAATGCCGTGATCTGTAGGAAGGTGGCCGTGGTTCGATTGTCAGATAAGAGAAGTATGTATGGATATGCATGAATCTGTAGGAAGATTGGCAAGTTTGTTGAAGTATGTGTAGTCGTTGGCACTGTGTTGGCAGTGAGGAGGGGGTCTGCAGAGGTTGTGGCCGATTGAAGCAGTTATGGTTGGTTAGCAGTAGGAAATGGAGTGGCTTTGATTGATGTTGTGATGAAGTTTGTGGAGTTGTGGAAGCTGGTTTCAAGCTTTTGTAGTGATACGAGGAAGTTTGAATGTAGTTGTGATGGTATGTGACTGGTTGTAGTAAGGCAAGGTTGGTTGTTGCTGTAGAAATGAAGCGGGGCACTGCAGTGGTATGTAGATTTTGGTATGTAGTGTTAGTGAAGTTGAGGATGGAGATGATGTATGTGATTAGAGGTTGAAGATGGTTTGACAGTGGAATTTATAAGTTTGTGAAGAATGACAGTGGAGTTTCAGGGGTGCAGCAATGGCTGTTATGATGTGCTGGTTTGTGGTTGGAGTGTAGTTGAATTAAACTGGAGGTGGAAGCGGTATGTATAGTGTTTCTAACAATGTAGAAGTAATGGTATGTTGTCGTGCACAGTCAAGTGCAGGCAATGGTGTAGTAGATAAGAGGAATTTGGATTGTGAAGTGAATGTTGAAGCGAAGTCCGTTGTTAGCACTTTGATGAAGTGGTGATGTTAGGAGTTGCAATGTTTTAAGTATGCAGCAGTTGACGATGACAGAGGGGAGGGGACTGTAGTGCACAGCAGCTGCTTGATGGGGCTATATGATGTTGTCAGTGATGAAATGTAAATGATGACTTGGGATGTGAACATGGCCGCAGTTGTATGTATTGGTGGGTTTTGGAGATGATGTTGTTCGTTCGAATTGGCGAGCACGGATGGTTTTAATAGTGATGTTCAGGAAAAAAGGCAGGGGTGGCTTCGGCTTACTGTAACAATGAGATGGTAGAGGTGATTTGAAAGCAGCTGTAGTAACAGTGGAAGAAAGGCAAAGATGCAAGTTGTAATGTTTGTAACAGTGAAATATAACAGTGAGGAATAAACTTTGTAAATTGGAAATAGAAATTGTAAAGAAAATGAAGTGAAATTTGTAAAGAAAAGGGAAATAAAATATTATTTTTTGAAATTGTATGTTTTTTGTTTTTTTTTAAACTAGAAATGCAAATGCAACAAGAAATCGAAAACAAGAATTGCACACAAATAAAATCACACAACAAGATACACACAATTTTTTTAAATACACTCAACACACAAAATAAAAACATAATAGAGATAAAACGACAAATAATCCGAAGAATAGAGAATTAAAATCAAAACTATTTCCCGACAACGGCGACAAAAACTTGATTAACGATGGAATTTTTATTGAATTAGAAAACCGTCGAAAAATTTCGAAATAAAAAAATAACCGCAAGCGCACGGTGTAACGATCCCGATTTTTAAGTTAAATTTAAATTGATAATTAATTTAATTTTTGAAATTTAATTATGAACTAAATTGAGTTTTTCCAAAATAAAATAAAATATTAATTGTACATTTATATATATATATATATATATATATATTGATTATAAATTGAAATTTGAATTTGAAATTAAAATTATAAATGTATTGAAATTAAATTGGATTTAAAACACTATATTTTAATTTAATAAAAGTTGTTTTCTAAATGTATATGTATTTTATATATATATGTGAATAGATTGTGATAACAATTTTCAAAAGACTATTTAAAGGTTAAATTTTAATTTGATATAAATGATTTTAAAAGGTTGTTTAAAGTTAAATTTATATTATAAAAAAGACTTATATATATTCTATATATGTGTTTATTTATCAATGTGCAATTAAACTTTGAAATCAATTTCTTTAAAGTTATGATTTATATAATGACTTGAATTTAAAATTTAAAATAAGAATGAATATAAAGTTTTAAGTATTTATCTTTTGAAAATTAATAAAGCCTAATATAAAACATGGTTAATATATATGAAGGTTTAAAAACTTTTCTTTCATGAACATAGTTAAAGATATAAACACTTGTAAACAAAATACATAACTAAAAAGTAATTAGAATATGAATGATTTTTTATAAAAAAAAACATTTATACATAAAGAAATACAAGTGTAAATAAGATACAAGCAAATAAACAAGTGTAAAATTTTAAAAGCATGAATTTAACAAGTGTTGGCAAAATGAACAAGTGGCAAATGCATGTGTTACTTTAAACCAAAATTTAATTAAAATGTATTAAAAGAATTTTGTAAACTAGATTAAAACTTCTCAAACAAAATGAAAACCTGCTTCAGCCAGTTTCAAAATTATCAAATCAAACCTAAGAAGTAAAAATCAAAAAGAAGAACAAAAATCAAACCTGAAGGTAGATCTGAAAGCAAAGCAAACAAAGATCAGTTTTAAAATCATATGGCAGATTAATTCAACTCAAACAAAATGAAAACCTGGAAACAAGATCCAGGATAAAAAAGCAAACCTGAAAACAAAGATTTATCAACAACTTCAGCTTCAACCAGAACTAAAACAAGTTCAGAGCATTTGAATCTAGAGCTTGTGCCAGATCAATTTAGTTTTCAAAATCTAGAAACAAAAAGAAAAATCAAAACACTTCCCGTATTCCATATTTAAGGATCAAATCAAAAGCCTGGGAATCAAATCAAACAAGATCAAAGCAAAACCAGAAACTAAAATCTGAAAACAGATCGAAGCAAATATCAAGGGGTAGAGCAAGTTCAAATTGCAACTTAGACTAAATATCAAGTTCCTGGAATCAATATCACTTTCCAGTTTTCAACATTTCAGGCTCTGCTCATATTTCCAAGGTGAGAAAATTTGAACCTACATCTGTATTGGTCTGCATATAATCAAGTATTGAACGTGTGACAGTGGAATGCTTGAATGGATGCAAATATGCTTGTATATATGCAAGAGTTGAATTTGCATGTCTGGATACACATGTAAAGGTCCCTGTTTTTGGTTACAGGGTTTCAAATTTAAGTCTAAAATTCAAATTCTCTTTGTAAAATCAATATTAGGCTATGAATCATGAAAAGGAAATGATGATAACCATATAATTCCATTTTTAAAAATAACTGTAAGCAGAAATACTTGGCAAGTATTTCAAAAACAATATATTATAGTAAAATAAATCAAAGACTTAAAATTTGATGTTCGTAAATTCTTGTTTTGAATTCATAACCTTATTCGAGTTACAAATTGATGAATTTTATTGATAATATCGTGATTTTTATATTTGAAAACCGTTTGGATTTTAGAGTTAAACAGAATCATGAAAAACATCAATTCCCGATGATCTATGTGGAATCGAACTTCGTGATCGAGTCCGAAGGAAGATGAGATGATGTAGACTAATGGAAAAATAGTCGTTGTATTTATTATCGATTATGGAAGTGGTACGATAAAAATTTAAGGTTTTAACTTAGTTTTGGGTCATGGTCGAAAAACGTATTGTCGCATCGACGTGGGCGAACTTGAAGCGATCGCAGGTGGGGGAACGTGGCGAGGAGGCTGTGATGCATCTATGGTATGGATGGCGAGTTCTCTGGTGGTCAGAAGGGTCGGCACGTGGTGATTTTATGATGGGGGGTGGTTCCAGTATTTGGATTGAGTGACTCAAATTCGATTTTCGAATTTGCTCGAGATTCAGGGTGATCGTGGTGGTTGTGGGAGTAGTCGTTGACGTGTGGAGGATGGCAGCGTCGATCGCCGTTGCTCAGACGAACTATGCATGTGCACATGGGCATTGGAGTATCTGGGTGGTTATAGTGTTGGGGAAGAAAACGAACACTCGGTTTTGTGCTCGAGTCTCTCGCAAGAACAACTCGAAGCAGATGAAGTATGGGGGAAGCCCGAAGTTTCGCTCGGGGAATCTAAGAAATGGCCCGGGTTTCTTTTGCAACCTTAAATGTTTAACGAAGGTTTTAGCAATTTTTCAAAATAAATTAAAAATGAATGAAGCTTTCAAAGCAATTGTTAAATTAATTTTCTAATGTTGATGATAACAAGCTTTTAAACAGGTTTTCCAAGGTTTAAAAATGTTAAAGTTAAAATTTTAAATTGTTCTGTTTAAAAATAACTTTACATAAGTTAATTTCTAAATATTTTTTAAAGGTGATTTATTTTAGTCCTTGAAATGATGGTTTTGATGACAACAACCTTAGAATAAGATTATAAAATATAAATACTAACATTATATTTTATATATATGTATATGCAGGATTTAACCATGTAGGTACCAAGAATGAAGACTGTACAGTATAGAGATTCAAGATTATCATGAGTACAAGATTTCAAGTAATTTAATTAGGAATTTTGTTAAAACTCCTAGAAAAGCATTGGCATCTTAAAATCCAATTTATTCGTGGAATGGAATCCACTTCGAGCCTGTTAAAGGGATGGAACCCTAAGTAGCATGGAACCTACGAAAAATCTAGTGGAACATTATTTTGTATCCACTAACTTTTATTCAAAATGTTTTACAAAATTTTATCTTGTTTTCAAAATGTTTCAAAATCTTCCTTTTAAAAGAATCAAAAACATCTATCCCATTTTTAAATACTTTTAGCCTCAAAATAATCTTTATTTTCAAAATCAAATTATCCTTAGTTTTAAACTATCTTTTAATAATAACATATTTAACTTTTAATATTTATACTTAGATTTAAATATAAAATTATAGTAAAATTATATATATATCCACCAAAATATTATATTTACTTATGTATTTTAACTATAGTTAAGTATATTTATAAAGTTTAAAATAGTGATAATACAAGATAGAAGCTATTTTCAAAGAAAAACAAATCACCAAAATTTCCTTTGGCATGTCGACATCCTCAGTCGACATGGTAGCAGTTTATTTCAAAGTTTTAAATTTCAAAGGAAGTGTCTATTCGTCATATCCTTTCACGAATGGACATAGTTGTTGTTCTACTATAAATAGGGGTGGTTTTGAACGAATTTGTATTCATATTTTTCTGGTTTTCACTCCACTTCTTCTTCCACGTTTCTTTATACACATTCTTACCATTACTCTGCCGAAATCAACATTGAATCTAACTACATCATTTCTAGTTTATACTCTATCACTATCTCAACAAGTTCTCAATGTCATTCAGAGTTATAGACTTCTTTGTAATCAATTAAGCGAGAAAGGTATGATTGTTGCCTTGGAAATCAATCAAGTGAGAAAATGTGTGATTGTAGCCTTGGAAATCAATTGGGTGCACTTGTTGCCTCTGAAATCAAGTATCTCTACCCAGAGGATTGTGAATCTGGAGAGGTGTACCTCGTGGCCTTGAAATCGAAGGTGTAATTGTACAATTGCTTTTGAAAGGAAATCCGTACTTGTGTGCGGGACTGGATGTAGGGTAACTCCGAACCAGTATAAAATCCGGTGTGTTTTCTCCTTTATTGCTTTTACTTTATTTATGTATCTGTGTTTGATTCTATGATCATATCTGTGTCTGAATATTGCATACATTTGTGTTCAAATTAATAAAAACTCAAAAAGATTTAGTAATTTCAATAAAACACTATTCATCCCCCCTCTAGTGTTTATTCTAACCTTAAGATCCGTAATCCACATTTCTCACATTTGGTATCAGAGCGAGGTTTTCAAAGTTTTCATAATTTGAATTTTGAAAAAATTTCAAAATGGCTACCAACACTGGTACTGTTAACACTACCAACACTGGTTCTATTATCCCTTTCACTAGTTCATTTGTAGAAGGTCAGTCTACTATCAGACCGCCACTTTTTAATGGCAGTAACTATGCATATTGGGTATGTAGGATGAAAATATATTTACAATCTATAGGACTATACACTTGGAATGTCACACAGACTGAATATTTTGAACCCACAACTGATTTTGCATAGTGGACTGCTGAGCAAAAGACTGTTGCAAAAAATAACTCTAAAGCTATGAATATTCTGTTTTGTTCACTTAATAGAAATGAATTTAATTGAGTGTCAATTTGTAGGTCTGCATATGAAATATGGAAAACTTTGCAAGTTACTCACGGAGGAACAAGCAAAGTTAAACAGACCAAAATTTTCATGCTCATAAACCAGTTTCAATTATTTAAAATGAATTCTAATGAGTCTGTTTGCGTAAAAAATGGCCGCAAACACCCAAAGTCGTATGAGTTGGTTGATTTTATGTTGTTCTTAGTGATTTGGGTGATTTATGCAAATATAGAAAAAGCAAGTGCTGAAATGTAAAAGACACACAGATTTATAGTGGTTCGGCAAGAAGGTGCCTACGTCCACTTTATATGTTATTCTCCTTTTTTCCTTTAGATTACAAGTACAAAGCTTTGATTACAAGTATCTAAAGTTGTTTGAGAGTTCCTTCCAGGTTTGAGCTCTCAAACTTGTCTTCCATTGTTGTACCCCTGCCCCTCTATTTATAAAGTGAGGCTGGAGGCAGGGGTCTTGGATGTTTATAGCTGCTGGTGGGCTTGGGCTGAAGCAATCTGGCCTGGTAGCGTTCTGATTCGGCGAGGCTTCATTCGGCATGGAGCTTGGAGAGAAGGATGGCTGGACCGGTGGTAGGTTGGTCCGGTGGAGCATGGGTTGAGTGGAGTTCGTTCGGTGGTAGGAGATTCGGTGGAGCTCGTTCGGTGGTAGCAAGGGAATGGTTTGGACCGGTGAGGCTGGCATGGGGGAAGTTTGGTTCGGCATAGGTGAGGAGTGTGGTCCGGTGACCGAATGGGGATGCGAGTGTGGTCCGGTGACCGAATGGGGATGCCGAATGAACTTGCATGAGTGCCGAATGCGACCTTTGTCTTGTACTACCGGATGTGAAGGCCGAATGAACTTGGCCGAACGGAACCTTGGGTTGTGAATGCCGAATGAACCTAGGAACACCGAATGAGATGAGTGCCGAATGAGCTCTGGTATGGCTTGCTGGCTGCTTCTCCTTGTTCCGATCGTGATGGGAATGCACACAACATTGATATTCCAGTTTTGTCCAAAAAATGGGATAACACTTTGCCCCCCAAAATATGCCTTGCGGTAGGAAGGCGTGTTTTGTAATGCCCTGAGCTGGATGTTCATATCCTGTCATCAACCTGCAAAGAACTTGATAGTTTATAGGCCCCAACTGATGACCGTTCGGGATCGAGCTATTTGGGGATGAAGCGCGGCCGTTCATGGTCAAGCGCCTAACTTCAAATGACGATCGTTCGTGATCAAGTCATTCGAGGGAAAGTGCGACCCTGCGCGGTCAAGCGCGTAAATCCATGCGTCGATCGTTCGGGATCGAGTCATCTGCAGTGAAATGTGACCGTTCAAGGTCAAGCGCTTTACTTCAAATGACGATCGTTCGGGATCGAGTCATTCGAGGTAAAGTGCGACAGTGCGCGGCCGAGTGGGGACCGTTCAAGGTCAAGCGCTTAACTTCAAATGACGACCGTTCGCGATCGAGTCATTCGAGGTAAAGTGCGACAGTGCGCGGTCGAGTCTGTAAGTCCACGCGTCGATCGTTCGAGACCGAGCCAGTTGTGATGAAATGTAACCGTTCAGGGTCAAGCGCCTAACTTCAAATGACGATCGTTCGTGATCAAGTCATTCGAGGTAAGGTGCGACAGTGTGCGGTCAAGTGGTGGTCCTTAAATGACGACCGTTCGCGATCAAGCCATTTGAGGTAAGGTGTGACAAGCAGTGATCAGGTGGCGGACCTCAAATGACGACCGTTCGCGATCGAGCCATTTGAGGTAAGGTGAGTTGTGCCGTTCGAGGCGAGTTGTGCCGTTCGAGGCGATTTGTGCCGTTCGAGGCGAGTTGTGCCGTTCGAGGCGAGTTGTGATCGTTCGCGATCGGGTGCCGTTCGAGGCGAGTTGTGACTGTTCGAAGTCGGGTGCCGTTCGAGGCGAGTTGTGACTGTTCGAAGTCGGGTGCCGTTCGAGGCGAATGAGTGTGCCCGGGGGGGACTTAATATTATCAGTGTTGGAGTTGTTGTTTGGGGGAATTTTCGAATCAAAGACTTCGGCAGTTCGTTGCCATGCAATAGGTGCTCGTGGACCGTTCGCGATCCAGAGGGCATACGAGTAAATAATTTTTTCATGGAATTGTAAATGTTAAAGCAATAGTACCTTACAGCAGAAATGTCCAAACAGGAAGAATTCAAATGTTCAAATCGAAACAAAAGCAAAGCAAGGATGTCAAAGTGTAAGTTCCCACTCCGAAGCAGTCAATGATCATTCAGAGCATGCCTGGAGATCGTTCGCGATCTCGTACATGTGTAAATGATTTAATCCCGTTAGTGGAAGCTTACGACTTGTTCATCGTTATTTTAATCAAGCAATCAATGGATAATCAAATGGCGCCCTGATCCAGGGTCACCTCTAGCTGATGCAGAGGGTGGTCGCTCTGGCTCCACCGCTGGAGTTCGCCTCCTCACATATTGGTGGAGCATACCGTTCCTGATAAGCCCTTCCACCTCGTCCTTCAAATGCCTACAATCATTAGTGTTATGACCATTCAATTCATGAAATACACAAAACTTATCTGATTTTCTTTCGTTAGAGGTTGGATCCCTTCGCATTGGTCTACGATACGGAACCTGCCCCTTGGTATCCTGATAAATCCGTCCCAAACTCTCATTCAACTCTGAATAGGTGGTGAATCGTGGCTCTCTTCGTAGCCACTTTGTCCTGTCATCATTATCCTCAGCCTTTCTTTTTCCTTTGCTAGTCTCCGCACCCTTTCCAGGTGGGTTTCCGCTCTTGATTGTGTAAACGTCATCTTCCTCCTCTCTTTCTGCACTAGCATCTTCCAGACGCAGAAACTTTTCAGCCTCATGATAGAACTCTCCCAGATCCATAGGCGGATCCTTGGTTAATGAATTCTTGAACTCTGTATTACCAGCTATTCCAGATACAGCTGCCATCATGACCATAGCTGGATCTGGTCGATCCACTGATGCTGCTGCAGCATTAAATCGCGTTAGAAAGCTCCTCAAAGTCTCTCCAGTCTTCTGTTTCAAGGTTGCCAAAGTCATCACATTCTTGGGTCTCGCAATATGAACCCTGAATTGCCTCATGAATCTCTCAGTTAAATCTGCCCACGTTCCTATGGAGCCGCTCTCCAGTTGCCTAAACCATAACGCTGCAATGTCCGTCAAATACAGTGGAAAGCACCGGGCCATAACCTCCTCTGATGCCCCCAGCACTTCCATGTGTCTCATATACTTCGTTAGATGGACCGTGGGGTCCGTTTTCCCGTTGTACATGTCCAGTGATGGTAGCTTGAATTCTGGTGGGTTTCTAGCCATCCTAATTGCAGAAGAAAAAGGACTCCTGTTTACATCTTCCAAGTCTCTGTTTACTAAACCGCCTCTCATAGCTCTTCTAACCATCTCTGCTAATCTGTCATTGTCTCCAAGCTGTAGTTCTCGTTCGCTGTCTTCGACCTGCCCCCCAAGTCCATGGGAGTTTTCATGTGTATGCCTCCCTGGCTGAATATTCATTCTTCTATTGCTACCAGGTGGCTCGGATGCCCCCATCTCTCTTCCCGGGGTTGGATCAACATGCTCTGCATGAGTGCCCCCTAGCTCTGGTGCTGCGCCAGATGGTTCTGCTCCATTCTGAGCTCCATTCTGAACTCCAGTTTCTCCTTGGATTTGTGCTCCAATTTGCCCTATTTGTTGAAGTAGGTTCTGGATCATCTCTTCTTGTCTTCTCATCATGGCCTCCATCTCATCCCTAGTGATGAAGATTGACGCTTGATTCCCTCCGGAGGAAGCCTCTTGACTTCCTTGGTGTTCACTTCTCTCTGGCCTTTGCCTTCTACTTGTTTGTCTTGTCATAACTCCTAGATCTGAACTCTTAGATTTCCAAATTCGACTTAGCAGAAGCTGGTTCTTCTCAGTGAAAGCACCAAAATGTTTGCGTAAAAAATGGCCGCAAACACCCAAAGTCGTATGAGTTGGTTGATTTTATGTTGTTCTTAGTGATTTGGGTGATTTATGCAAATATAGAAAAAAGCAAGTGCTGAAATGTAAAAGACACACAGATTTATAGTGGTTCGGCAAGAAAAGTGTTATCCCATTTTTTGGACAAAACTGGAATATCAATGTTGTGTGCATTCCCATCACGATCGGAACAAGGAGAAGCAGCCAGCAAGCCATACCAGAGCTCATTCGGCACTCATCTCATTCGGTGTTCCTAGGTTCATTCGGCATTCACAACCCAAGGTTCCGTTCGGCCAAGTTCATTCGGCCTTCACATCCGGTAGTACAAGACAAAGGTCGCATTCGGCACTCATGCAAGTTCATTCGGCATCCCCATTCGGTCACCGGACCACACTCGCATCCCCATTCGGTCACCGGACCACACTCCTCACCTATGCCGAACCAAACTTCCCCCATGCCAGCCTCACCGGTCCAAACCATTCCCTTGCTACCACCGAACGAGCTCCACCGAATCTCCTACCACCGAACGAACTCCACTCAACCCATGCTCCACCGGACCAACCTACCACCGGTCCAGCCATCCTTCTCTCCAAGCTCCATGCCGAATGAAGCCTCGCCGAATCAGAACGCTACCAGGCCAGATTGCTTCAGCCCAAGCCCACCAGCAGCTATAAACATCCAAGACCCCTGCCTCCAGCCTCACTTTATAAATAGAGGGGCAGGGGTACAACAATGGAAGACAAGTTTGAGAGCTCAAACCTGGAAGGAACTCTCAAACAACTTTAGATACTTGTAATCAAAGCTTTGTACTTGTAATCTAAAGGAAAAAAGGAGAATAACATATAAAGTGGACGTAGGCACCTTCTTGCCGAACCACTATAAATCTGTGTGTCTTTTACATTTCAGCACTTGCTTTTTCTATATTTGCATAAATCACCCAAATCACTAAGAACAACATAAAATCAACCAACTCATACGACTTTGGGTGTTTGCGGCCATTTTTTACGCAAACAGAGTCTATTTCAAATATGTATAGTAGATTTCAAAACATTGTGCATTCTGTAATATCCTTGGAAAAGGAATTTTCGGAAGAAGATCAAGTCAGAAAAATCTTAAATTCTCTTACTCCAGAATGGGATCAAAAGACACTTGCGATCGAAGAGGCAAATAACATCAGTACCTTAAAGTGAGAAGAATTAATTGAAAATCTAATGTCGTTTGAAGTCCAAATGATTAAGAGAAGAGAAAGAAAAGCATATGAAAAGAAATCAATGGCGTTCAATGCATTGACCGATGGATCAGACTCAAACAGCGATAATGATGAAAAGATAGCCCTTATGACCAAGAATTTTCGGAAATTCCTGAAATACAGAAAGATGAATAATCTTAAGAGAAACAACTATAAGAACTCTGGAAATCAGATTGTAGTGCCAAACAATATCAAATGTTTCAACTGTGACGAACCAGGCCATATCAAAAGAGACTGTCCGTATCCAGATAGGCAAAATCTTCCTATAAACAATGATTCCGTAAAGAAACGAAAACGTGCATTTACTACTACTCTAGATGACTCAGACTTGTCCTCAAGCGATGAAGATCAAAAGGTAGATAATTCAAATATGTGTTTCACGGCAGTTCACGACTCCGACGAATTCAGAGAAGCTGACTCGGAAAAAGGTACACGTTTACAATACAATTAGTTGAAATTGCATGCTTAGAATTGGTTGATAATTGATTTTGAATTGGTGTGTTGTTTGAATTTTAAATTTTTTATTTTTTTACTATTATTTTATTATTATATTTATTTTTAATAGTATCATAATATTTTATGGAATATACTATAATTCTGGTAATATTCCAGATATATATATAGACATTAAAAATAACAAATATATATATATATATATATATATATATATTAGAATACTTAAGAAAAATAATCATGGAAACTCAAAGGCACATGTCGACATGGTCCCCACCATGATGTCGACATGGGTACAGAATTTAAAATTCAAAATTTGAATTCAAATGGGTTGAATTTTCCTCCACCTTTTCACTTCATTCAATTTTCTAAAAAGCTACCTTTTGACCAGAGAATATGTCCTTTGAGAATCTATTTATTCATTATCTTTTATCACAACTTTTCACTCTCATTTTCAAATTCAAACTCTTATCTCAAAACTCCAAGCTCTCTACTCTCTACTCTAATGGCTTCTTCAAGCAACCCCTCCACAATGAGAATTTCCAGAAAGATAAAAGAGCAACTCTACAATGATCCATAGGCTATAAAAGCATATATCAATTATACTAACTATGGAAAAGTCCATCCCGGGAAGTTTGCTCTATTTCAAGATTTCTCTTCTTATGAAATTGATTCTCTTTTTGCAAACAATCAAGTTCTTAGTCTTATTGATGCTTCTCAAAATGATTTTATTTGTTATCCAAATCGTGTTAAAATTTTCTATGCAAATTTAAACCGTGGATTTTATATTGGAAATGATGATGAAATTTGAAGTAGTGTCAAAGGCACTAGAATTATTTTAAATTGTGATCTTTCGGGTACCATTCTCAATTGCAAAAGCACGGGAATGGATCTTTCTAGTTTTAAAATCGTTGAAAATGATCGTGAGACATTTGATCACATTTTCGAAGGAAATGATAATTTTGAATTCAAAAATCGAAACTTTCGACCAAAAGCTAGAATTGTTAATCTTCTTTTACAACATATTTTGACCCCAAGATCAGGGAATTTTAACAATTCTACCTCAAAAGTTTGCAAAGCACTTTTTTCTATTTTTGGAAATTATGATATTAATTGGGCGCAAGTTATTTTGGATGAATTTCGTCCTAAAAATCTTGAAATGGGTGAAAACACTTTGTACTATGGAATCTATCTTACTCGGATTTTTAACTATTTTGGAGTGGATTTCAAAGGAAAAGAATTTGTTTCAAGAAATGTAACGACCCGCTATTTTGGACTATTCGCATCCGCACATGTCGGACTTGAATAATTCAAAATACCGAATTGTTAATTTAAATTTGGCAAAACTCAGATATACAGTAAATAAATAATCACAGAATCACAGACACAGAGTAATAATATGCAGCGGAAGTAAAAGAGATAGTAGTTCATGAAGCTACTATATAAATATATAAGATACATCAGAGTTTACAGCAGAAGAGTAACAAGATACATCAAATACAAATCAAAATACATCACTGGAATCATCGAATACTGGAAGCAGAATAGATGGCTGGATCTTCAAGCAAAGCTCCAACTCCAAAAGTGAGTCTCGAAAGCTGAACCACTCAGTCTGACCCGAGCGTAAAGCAAAACACAAAACACTCGAGTCAGGATTAACATTCTTATATCAATAAATCCAACTCAAGTGAAATAGCAATTGAAGTACAAATAACTCAAAGGACGTTGGAATAACCGTCCTCTAAGAATCCTTTAAACTATCTACTATGTAGTAATATACGCTAAATAGATAATGTCTATCAGTAATATAAAATATCAAAATAGTGTTAAGGCATTACCATTATCCCCCTTAACACATTTTATATAAGCTTTATAGTCTATACAGCACTGTAAACTCCACTGTAAACTAGTGGGATATCAGGGAGTACTCCATAGGTATAACACAAAACAAATTCATAGTGGTCGCGTATATAGGAATACAAGTATGACAAGGCACATGAGGCAATACCCAAGGTAGTGAAACTACCATTTGCCTGATCCGTACTGGTGAGAACTCATTGCCGCAACGATCGCAACACCGTGAAACAACACTCCTGAAATTCCGAGGGTGCACCAATCAATTACAAGTAATGAGTAGTAGTTACGAAGAAGTGTGTTCGCTCGAGGTAGCTAACCCCATTTGGCCCGGCACGGCTCCTGATTTTAGTCATTTCCAATTTGACACAGGTGTCAAGTCTATCCATTATCGTTCTCTTTCTTCAGTCATCACGTACATCATTCCAACCACTTCATTTGGATCATCACTCTACGTATATTTATTAAAGTGGTTTTCGATTTAGACAGAGAGTATGTCCATAACCGATTCCGGTCTCTTTAATAACTTTCGTAATTATTACACCGATTGGTCGTTTAATAAATTTTGAAACCAAATCAATTTCAATTTCAATTAGAATAGAAATTCAACATTTCATTTGTCTTTCTAAATCAATTTCCATAATTTACGTTTCAAAACTTCCAATTTACCAATTCAAAATCTTATAATTCAATTTCAAATTTTTATTTAAAACAATTCAAATACCGATTCAAGTTCATATATAAGTTTCATTCCGTAATCATTTGAATTAATTTAATTTAACATTCAAATCAATTTAAATTAAATTAATTTAACATTCAAATCAATTTAAATTCATTTAATTTAGCATTCAAATCAATTTAAATTCATTTAATTTAACATTCAAATCAATTTAAATTCATTGATCGATTACATTCAATATTCGTTAAGTTAATTTATCCTTCGAAACCATTTCTATTAAATTTCAATTTATTAAATCAATTACTTAAGTACAACTTCATTATATCAAAACTTCAAATTGAATTAACTTGAATTCGTCAAATCAAATTCTCTAAATTACAAGTCTTATATTTATTCCAATAAATCACATTTTTAATTCTTGTTAAAGAAATTTGATTTCACTTATTTATTTACTTAGTTACAAATTTCAAAACTCAATTGATAAAGAAACTAAATTTCACGTATTCAAGAATTTCAATTTCACTTATTAATTTACTTAAATAATTTTCCAAACTTTAATAAATAAAGAAACTCAATTTCATTTATTAACGAAGTTCAAATCCACTTATTCAAAAGTTCAATTTCTCTTATCAAAGAATTCAAATTTTATTCAATTATCAAATAATTCAATCTTATTCAATTATTAAATAATTTCAAACATAATTATTAAATAATTTCAAAACTTAATAGTTACAAACTTGATTATAAATTCAAACTTAATTATTAAATCATCTCCACTTAATTATGAATTTAAACTTAATTATCAAATCATTTCAACTTAATTATAAATTCAACTTAATAATTTCAAACTTAATTATAATTTCAAACTTAATTATAATTTCAAATTTAGTTATTAAATGATTTCAAACTTAACAATTTCAAAACTCAATTATTACTAATTCCAAATTATTTATTAATAATTCCAAATTTAATTATTAAATAATTAAATTCCAAACAGCGTTCTTTCATCAATTACTACGTTAATATTTGTTTCAGATTTCAATCTTTACATTTTCCTTTCAAAAATTCAAATTCCAACTTCATTTCAAAACTTACTCTTTGCTCGAATAAAATCATTATTTTATTTTAAATCAAATTATTGACCAATCGGATTTTATTTAATTCTCTATCCTAGGTCAAATTCATTTGGGTATATATCATTTCAACCCGATTCCAATTCCAATTCACAAATCAAAGCATAGTAAAGGGACTTGCAGTGTGATAACAAGGATGGTGTCAAAGTAAATAAACAAGCAATAACAACAATCAAACACAATCCAATAATCAATTCAAATAAACCCGAAATAATCGTATTAATTCACATTGTTGTTTGTGCGAATTAATATAATTATTTATAGAATCTACACTATCATTTCATGTAGATTAAAGATTATTACACTAATTATTTATACGGTTTTTCACTTGTCATTCAATTTCAATTTTATACTACACAATTAATCCAATATACTTTCAATGGTTCAAAGTGTAATTATCACTATTCTACATGTCAATTAATTTAACAATTAAAAGGGGTCATAATTAACTAATCAAATTTAACGTATAAATCAGTTTTAAAATTTTTAACTATCCTATATCAATTCCAATTTTGCATACTATTTATCACTTAACATTAACAAATTAACGTCTAATATAAATATCAACCAATCAATCAATTATCAGCCAAACTGTATTATCATCGCATAAATAACAGATAATGGTGTCATATGTCACAGGTGAACTGATATAGGTAATAGCATATATTTAACATTATAAATAACTAACAGCAGCATATTTCAATCGTCGTTTCAATTGAGATCAAATTTAAAAAATAAAAGAACATTAATCGTGAGTGATTGCTCACCTTTCGAGGCTAGAGAGATGAATAGACAACGAAGTCGAGTCACGGATCGCAAGCACGACTTTGAAATAAACTAGATTGGAACGAATCGACGAGCAAAGCTGTTAAATATGAATTCCGAAATCAAATCAGAATAGGATCGATGAAAGTAAATGGTATCAGTGACATATATACATAACTAAACTAAAATTTGTATTTAATTTAAAACACATTTTATAAAAATCAAAATCTCTGTATATTAAAATAAATAATCATTAAACATATGTATTGCAACCAATATATTTGTAAATTTTTTAAAAAAAAGAAACAAATACAAAACCAATACATATAACATGCAGCAATCATATATGGACTTACAGATAGATTAAATAACTCATATAATCTTGTACATATAAAATTTAAACATATTATACATAACTTGGATACACTTTATAAAAACTAAGATATAACTACATGATAATGATCCATGTATACCGCACACGCAACACACGCGCATACACTACTCATGCAAAATATATACTTTAATATGTACATCAGCACGCAACGCATGTGTATAGATAATATTCCTTTAAAACTACAACACGTATATTTGTAAATCAAATATAAGCTTTATATATTTTATAAAATTTAAACAACTAGCCTTGTATAGATATAATACAATATAAAATCCATGTGCATTTTGAAATAAAAATATCTGTATAAAATATATAATAAAAATCAAATATAGGTAGGAATACCAGTTCGACAAATTCTCCCCGCACATATTTTTCTTCCCGATCATGCAATATATATGAAAAATTCACTTTACTACATATGTATTAAGGCTACTGAGCAAATTTTTATATATAAAACTTATTTAAACCCATAATATAACTAATATGTGCGTAACTGATATACAAGCTTATTTATAACTGATATACTTTTTTACTTACACACCGTAACATACTGTAAAGTGTAATAAAGATGCTCTTTTCTTTTTTTCTTTTTTTTACGCATAAAACAAACTATACTAATAGCCGAAAACCAGTACTTCCAAAGTACATGCTTATTAAATCACATAAACGAAAAAATCAAAATCTATATATTCTCATTTGTAAAGAGAAGGCTGCAGCTTTTATACGTGCAAACATACATATAGTTTATATATCAAACTTGTTATATGTACATCTTTATTAAACTCAAGTTTATAAATATCACCTTTTATATACATATAGCTGCGCGAGACTAAGTGAGCTTGAGGGGGATTTCGAAGCGGACAGTGGCTGCATAGGTGAGGGGCGCTAGCTGGAAGAAGTGTGGCGAACGGCAGGTGCGACAGCGGGTTGCGGACGAGCTCTGTTGGGCGGTGATGGGTAGTTCGTCAGGGAACGGTGTGAAGTTCGGGTGGTGGCCGTGGCGTGGGTGGCTCGGGAGGAGGTCGTGATGGAGGACGACGACGGTTGTAGGTTGTCGGCCGACGTTGCGGTTTGCAAGGCCAAAAGAGGGCGGTCGGTCGTTTGCTGCATGTTGCTCTTATGCGGCAGGGAGTTAGCAAACGGTGGCAGTGCAGGATAGGCTTGCTAGTCGATGTTGAGGGAGGGGAGGAAGTGCCGAGGTCGGTGTCAGTCCGGTGCTCCGGCGGGTGCGTTGTTCGGCCGAACTGTGGCGAGAGTGGAAGGAGAAGAGGTGTGCGTGCGGTTAAGTGGGAGGAGCCGATGTTCATAAACATATATATAAGAGAATGAACTGGAAGTGGGAAGGAACAAAGGAAATCTGGGCTTGGCTAAAGAAATGAAATTGGTAGAGGAGAAGGCATTGGCTTCAGTGATAAAAAAATGAGAAACGAACACTTAATATAACATGTACTAGGAACATGCAGAATGTTGCTTATTAAATTTGTTTACACGTAAAAATGCGCCAAGGAAGCAATGAAACGGCGACCAATAATAAATACAAATGTTGAATGGTCATGGCCAATCCTGGGAAGATAAAACGTTAATAACCATTTATTCAATACTTGGAAAGTGAATGGTTACGAAGAACAAAAAGTCGTACCGATATTGTTAGCCGTTTCGCAGTTTCGCCGTTAACCGAACTCCGAAGCACTGAAGTGAATATACCATGGTGGCCAGCGCGATGAGACGGTTAAAACGGTATACAGATATTAGTGATTCGATTGAATTATAAAAATTTCGAATTTTCTACTACGGAAATGCAAGAAAAACGCAGAAGAATAAGATCGACGGAGCTAAAGAAGTCCGAATTTGGAAAAACGACAAACTGACATATTGCTCAGAAGATGTTTTAGAATTTTTCTATGTAAAAATATTTTGGTTTTGAAAACGTTTTATTTTCATCGCTTTTTAACTGATTAAATTGAAGTAAATTTACTCGCGAAATAAACTTCCATATTTTCGGACGAAAATTTACCGGTTGCTATGTTTAACTAGACGTATTTTAAATATTAAATTTATATTTCAAAATTTTATCGTTTAAAATTCCAAAAAATTCAATTAGTAACGTTATTAAAACCGGTTAAATTTAGGGGTCGTTACAAGAAACGTTTTTAATCACTCAAACATTTCTCTTATAAAAATTCCATTTGTTTTTCAACTTTATGAGACTCTTGCCGAAAAGGAAGAGCGTTTAGCTCATGAGGATATGGAAGAAGAGGGAGATGAGGAAGAAGAAGAGGATGAAATGGAAATAGAAGAAGAAGAAGGTGAAACATCCTTAGAAAGCATTGACTATCCTCCTAATCTAACCAACAAAACCTTACTCAAAAATCAAAAGACCATCGAGAATCAATGGAATCTTAAACGATCCGTTAGTAAGAAATTGGATAAAATGTCATCGAAGATGAACAAGTTTTTCTCCAAAGTCAGCAAGCTTGGATTATCTTCATCTTCGTCATCCTCTAAGTAGTTCTACCTTTTCATATCTCGTTGTATTTGTTTTCGTGTTTGTGTAGTTTTTAATGTTTAATCATTGTATCGTTCTATTATGCAATGAAATTGAATTTCTTTTCTGCTATCTAGCTTATCTTATCTCCAAAATAAATGTTAGTATATTATATATATATATCTACATAATTATTCACAAAATAAAAAAAAGTCATCAAAATTCACTGAACCATGTCGACATCTCCCCGTGACCATGTCGACACGTACTGGTCAGAAATGACATTTCATTTTAAATTTGAAATTTGAATAACTACCTTATGTCTATTCATTTCAAACGAATTTCTACGCCTTTAAATACCTACTTCTTTCAGAATTCATCACTCAGAATTATCTCTTATCTATTTTTATCTCTAATTCTTCTCGCAAACTCAATTATGGCCAATCTAATTCATAATTTGACCGATAATCTTGAAGAAACCCTAAACTCTTTCAAGAATATTCTTTCTTTCATTCTTCGCAACCAGCGACACTTAGAGTTGAGTCAAATGCAAATGATTAAGGAGAAAGAAAAGCATTTCGATGCGATACGATGGATGATTTCCTCCATACACAAAGATGATAATGAAGCACATCCTCCCGTCTCTCTCACCAATGATAATGAAAATTTGGATGCCATTAAAGCAGACCCTATATTTGGAGAAGAAGGATGGGTGAAAGTTCCTCGTAATGTTTGATTTTATTTGATTTCTTTGTTTGATTTTAATTGATTGTTTAGATTGATTTGATTTGATTTGATTTGGTTTGGTTTGGTGTGGATTGATATTTAGTGTGCAAAACATGTATAAAAACACATTGATATATATATATATATATATATATATATATATATATATATATGATCGTTGATTAATTATCATGTTTATCAGTATAATTATCTCTTAATCTATCTATTATATACTCCATTGTATAGTTTATTAATGCAAGTACTTTAGTATAAGAATGAGGGGGAATTCTATAGTTTCGAGTAAGTTTTTGTTGATGACAAAGGGGGAGAAGTATAAAATAGGATAGTTAGGCATAGATTAAGGCGGAATTATTAGTTTTAGGGGGGGTTATTAGGATAGAAGTAATATTTTATAAACAAATGTTGTCATCATCAAAAAGAGGGAGATTGTTAGTCCTTGAGATGATGGTTTTGATGACAACAACCTTAGAATAAGATTATAAAATATAAATACTAACATTTTAGTTTAGATATTTATGTATATGAAAAATTTAACCATGAAGGTACCAAGAATGAAGACTGTACAATATAGAGATTCAAGATTACCAAGAGTTCAAGATTTCAAGTAATTTAATTAGGAATTTTGTTAAAACTCGTATAAAAGCACTGGCATATTAAAATCCAATTTATTCGTGGAATGGAATCCACTTCGAGCCTGTTAAAGGGATGGAACCCTAAGTAGGATGGAACCTACGAAAAATCTAGTGGAACATTGTTTTTTATCCACTAACTTTTATTCAAAATGTTTTACAAAATTATATCTTGTTTTCAAAATGTTTCAAATTCTTCCTTTTGAAAGAATCAAAAACATCTATCCTGGTTTTAAATACTTTTAGCCTCAAAATAATCTTTATTTTGAAAATCAAATTATCCTCGGTTTTAAACTATCTTTTAATAATAACATATTTAACTTTTAATATTTACTTAGATTTAAATATAAAATTATTGTAAATTTATATATATATATACACACCAAAATATTATATTTACTTATGTATTTTAACTATAATTAAGTATATTTATAAAGTTTAAAATAGTGTTAATAAAAGATAGAAGTTATTTTCAAAGAAAAACAAATCACCAAAATTTCCCTTGGCATGTCGACATCCTCAGTCGACATGGTAGCAGTTTATTTCAAAATTTTAAATTTCAAAGGAAGTGTTTATTTCATCATATCCTTTCACGAATGGACATGGCTGTTGTTCTACTATAAATAGAGGTGGTTTTGAATGAATTTGTGTTCATATTTTTCTGGTTTTCACTCCTTTTTTCTTCCACGTTTCTTTATACACATTCTTACCATTACTCTGCCGAAATCAACATTGAATCTGAGTACATCATTTCTTGTTTGATTCTCTATCACTATCTTAAAAAGATCTCAGTGCTATTCAGAGTTATAGACTTCTTTGTAGTCAATTAAGCGAGAAAAGGTGTGATTGTAGCCTTGGAAATCGATCAAGTGAGAAAAGGTGTGATTGTAGCCTTGAAAATCATTTGGGTGAACTTGTTGCCCCTAAAATCAAGTATCTCTACCCAGAGGATTGTGAATCTGGAGAGGTGTACCTCGTGGCCTTGAAATCGAGGGTGTAATTGTATAATTGCTTTTGAAAGGAAATTCGTACTTGTGTGCAGGACTGGATGTAGGGTAACTTCGAACCAGTATAAAATCCGGTGTGTTTTCTCCTTTATTGCTTTTACTTTATTTCTGCATCTGTGTTTGATTCTGTGATCATATCTGTGTCTGAATATTGCATACATTTGTGTTCAAATTAATAAAAACTCAAAAAGATTTAGTATTTTCAATAAAACACTATTCACCCCCTCTGGTGTTTATTCTAGCCTTAAGATCCGTAATCAGCATTTCTCACAATATAATGATGTAATTAATTACTTAATGTATTTGTTTATTAAGGTAATTAATTAAAAGATAATTAATTAATTAAATGTTAATCAATTAAAGTGGTAAATTAAAGTGTAACAGCCCTAGTTTTTAGCTATTTATTTCTTTTAATTATTTTGTTTTTGAAATATATTTTATATAAATTGGGTTTACCAATATTGTTTAAATATTTAATTTGGAGATATATTTTATAAAATTTTGTATGTCAATAAAATCTAATAATAACTGTGGAATTTTAAGCTAAGTTTGAACAGTTGAATTTCGCGTTCAAAAGACGCGTCAAATATAGGGTATAAGCAGCGTAACAAAACGTGTGTTTTTGAAATGTTATTTTTGTGAAAATTTTTTTTGTTTTGAACTGCGTCTGTTTAGCGTAGTGTAAAAATAATATTTTCAAACCTTTTTGAAGAAAAATATCAGTCAGTAAAATTTTAGCAAACGTATGTTGTTTTAACTGACCATTTGATTTTAAATAAATTGTATACGTTTTCCCTTCATAAAAATTTACCATTTCATTTATTTACTTCTAAATATAAAAATCAAGATATTAACTGTAAATAAATGGAATCGTGCAACCTTAAAAACATGTAACGTTCGAACCTCTTACCTATTTTTAAAGAATAACTGATGCACTCCTTCCTTTCAGCCATGTAACTCACTGACTTTTGCATTCACACATATTTTCATACAAAGATTTAAACCACTATTTATCAAACTAAATCAAAGGAAAATTTTGCTAGAAATAAGAATCACGAAAATTTTAAATATTTGAGTAACGTTCGAATCTGTCATTCCTCTTTGCGTGCACTTTAAAGCTGATACGTGCACACAAATTCTTTTTCCATTCGATCTGCAAAATCCACATTTCCTTTTTGTTGCCATCCTTAAACTCGGTTCCTCTGATCACGCATGCGTAAATCTCGTGTGTAACTGGTTTTGATCACGCATTTGAATCCTATTTGCTTTATTTCCTGCCTTATCAAGTAACTGAAGCATACACATCTCACCCTCTGTTTTCCCAATACTTTATTTTATAATGTACATATTTATTTCCTATCCTTCATCTAATCAAAGCTTGCCATTCTTTCTGCCAAAACAAGATGTGTAAGATGAACCAACTTTATCTTCGTAACTGATGGTGAGACCACTGTTTGTTTCTCTACCAGCCTTTGATTCAAAATCGTGCATAGCTCGGCCCTCCTTTCCATTGATCTTGCAGCAGTGCAAGTCTTTTAATTTTGCAACGTAGAACTCATCTATTTCTTTCAAACTGATGCGAAAATTTCGCATTCATATCAACAAAAATTTAATACCAATAAAACTGACACTCCCCAAATCTCGCAAGCACTGCCTATGTATATCCATGTACCCACCCATCAGTTCTTCCACATTTTGATCTGCTTTTCATTCCTCCTCTGCATCTCATTTTTTCTGCTTTGCTTCCCCCTCTAGTCATCAGGTAAAATCTCTTTTCCTTCTTCAGTCTTTTGGTTTTCTTTTCCCTGATGCCTTGCTCGGCCATTCTATTTTATGTACCATGCTTTGCCATAAGACTGTCTGCATAGGGATCTAGAATTTGTATAAGTGAAAGATCTGTGGGTAGAGACATGGAATATACTTTGGGACTTATATAAAAAACTGAGGGGATTTTTGCTTTCATATAAATATTGGCTGAGTCTTTGATGAGGAGGTGCAAATAACAAGCTTTGGCATATCAGTTGTCTGCATAAGTTCTAGCACATCAGTTGTCTGCATTTGTTGTAAAAAAATTGGGTAGGTTTCATATGTGAAAGTACTGCAGATAGGCAGTAGTAGATGGAAGTTGAGATCTGAGTTGATGTTAGAATGAGGATAAGGGTGAGTCTGTGCCTGTTACAGTTCAAGTCTGGGAAGTCTGGTTCAAGCAACAGTTATATGAGTTGTTTATTTATTTCAGGAAGCCAAGAAGATATTGCAGGAAGCTAAGGAGATGGAGATGTTTTGGGTGTGTGCACGTGTACATATTGTATCACTATGTGCATGTGTTGATACTGACAGAAGTAGAGTTTTGTTTTAGGACTGGAAGTTGGGTATGGATTTGAGTGAGGGTCTGTTATCATGTAGCCTGGAAGTCCAGATTTTGGAATACCTAAGAAAGGATAGTGGCACATAGGTAGGCTGGAACTATAGTGGGTTATAGGCAGAGATTTGTTTTTTTTTTTCAGTTGCATTTTGTTTTGAGTAGGAGTCTGCATCTGTGTACATGTTTTAGTTGCATCTGTGTACATGTTTTAGTTGCATCTATGTACATGTTAGGCTGTTTCAGATTTGCCTTCATATCTATAGTCTGCATTTCAAAATGGATGAACATGGTTCAGTATCACCATGTGCACATATGTCCTAGATTGTCTGCATATTTTACCCAAAGTTTGGGCTATGAGTGCAAAGCCTGGTGGGGGATGGGATTGACTTGGCTGGAGTTTGTTGATGACAGTGATAGGATTAGATAGGAAGCTGCTGTTCGAAACATCAGTTGAGTGTATGGAAGAAGTTGTTTCCAGTATACAGAGAGAGAGAGATGAGGAAGTGAGTAGACTCGAAGTCGTTGCAGATTTTCTCAAAGCAACTGTGGGATTTCCTCGAAGTACAGTAGGGTGTGACTCGGAGTAGTGGTTGAAGGAAGGCCTGAGTTGCCTGGTGCAGTTTGAACTGGAAGTTTAAAAAGGAAATTTTGGAGATTTAATGTATGGACCAAATGCATAAGAAGGTATAATACATGAGCATGACAGAGGATGGGTTGGATCTAGTATAAATTGATGATGATTTTCTGTCTGAGGTTATATTGGTAAGTCTGGGAAAAGTTGAAGTAGCATGGCAACAAGACATGGTTGAGTAGGTGGGTAGTGACTCATAATAGTTGATGCTATGGTCTGTTGCCATTTTAGTTGGAAACTAGGATGTCTGTCAGAAAGAAATTTAGCTACAAAATGTTGCATGAGTTTTGTTTAAGTACAGATTGAACTAGGAAATTGGAAGTGGGTGAGCATGTGCAGGTGATCAAGTCTGTGCATGTTAAGTTGATGAATGAGTGCATGACTTGGCAGAGAAATGGCTAGTGAATAAGATGAATAGGTGGATTATGGGTGGGGTTATGATGTGAACTGGAAAATGGTAATAGTGGCATGTGAGTTAATAATGAATGCAATGTATTTTGGATGCAATGAGATATTGGTTGAACATAACCAGATCTGAAATGAAATGGTAGGCATGTGTCACTGTGTGCACGTGTACATGGGTATCACGGCATATAGTAGGAAGAAATTTCACCATAGTGAGTCGGTCGGCCTTTAGGAAATTTTGTCGTAAATTTTTGTATTAGCCCGGTTCACATTTTTGAGTATGTTTTGGTCATTGTACACGGTGGAGTGGTTGAGCAAGTCAAACCAACTTTCGTTCTATTAAAATCTTTCTTTGACTGTAAATTCTAAAGTCGCGTTTCAATATTTTGAATTTTGTTCTAAATTTGAATCTAGGCGACATCAGAAGAAACTTGATCGTTATTTTCTATCGGTCTTTACCGGTGAATCGTCATTTTGAATTCAAATTTTTCTGCAACATACAGGTGAGTATTGCTCACCAGACATACGTATTTATATTTTAGTAAATTTTTGCAAGTGTATGTGTAAAAAAATTATGTCACTATTATCTGTCTGCAGTATAATATAGAATGATGAACCCCATTGAAACCTTATCAGTTATTTATATGTTGTATTATATCTGCAGTTATATTATGTTATTGTCTATTTACTGCTTAAATCACACTGCAAGTTCCCTGCTAAATATACATTGTTATGGGCTGAAATGATAGGCCTAATTGATTATTATTGTTCATCTATTCTGTTAACTGCTATAAATTAACTTGGGATTGCGGGTTTGAAATGATAGAACCCGGGATATTTGTAAATTACGGATTGAAATGATATAAATCCGTATCACTTGACCTAGGCTAGAAAACTATATACAGGCCCGTGGTCCTTATAATATTTTCTGAAATATTTAAAATTATTTTGGAAGTTAAATATTTGATTTATATCTTTAAAGGAATTTATATTGATTTTTATAAGTTAAATAAAAATAAATAAATATTCGAAGGAAATTATGGAATATAACTTATTTGGTAAATCGGGATTTTGAAAGAATAAGACTTCAGAAATAAATAAATAAATAAATAAGTTATATTTGGAAATATTTATTTAGTTAAACAATCTACTACAGCATTTAAGTGCTGTCTTTTGAAATTGGACTAGTTTCACCCATAACTTTAGGTAGCATTTCCTAAGTGCTACCGAGTCTAGAATTTGATTGTTTTAAAATTTATGGAATTAGATAAATTTTAATGTATAATTAAGTTTGGAAATCTTAAGATAGGATATTTATAACTAGATTTTCCTTAATAAATTTAAGATGAATATTTTGGTACTAAGTAAATTATGAAAATATTTAATGACTAAAATCTGGAGTTTTATTTATAGAAGTTATGGGAATATTCAAGACTAAAATAATAAACATTGATTTGTTGAAAGAATAAAATCCAAACTTAGTTTTGAATAGTAAATACTCCAAATTGAATATATATATAGAAATTGAAATGGTTTTGGGAACATAAAGTGATATGTAATTTATGGTTTAAAACTTTAAATAAAGAAATGTATTTGTAAAGCTATGTAAATTATCCTTTTACAAAGTAACCATAAAGTCAAACCATTTATTCTATATACCGTTGAATGTCCAAACCATTGTGTTTGGGAGTTATGGTTTTAAAGGAAAATTTCCAAAATATATGTTTTGGAGATATAATTCAAATATTTGGTTTCCAGATATTATAATTTTAAGCAGTATGGTTTTGGAAAAGAATTATATTTGAATATAACGATATCCTATTGTTTTGGTTTTTAAATGATATCGTATGTATAATTTGAAATGGAAATAATTATTCTGGTTTAAAGTATAAACTGTTTTTAAACGGCCACGGGTTATAATAACGATGGGTTGGCAAAGAGACCGGGATCGGATATGGACATACTCTCTGTCGATACCGAAAACCACTTTGACCAACCGTGTACGCGGTGGAGATTCCAGAATGAAGTTGGTCGGTGGTGGCGTTTCCTGTAAGGTAAATACGTGGACCCGACTCCCGTGAGTTGGCATAAGGTGGCTAAAACAGGAGCAATTCCAGGCCAATGAGGTCATTCCTCTGATCGGACGCTCCTCTTCGATATTATACTATGATTTTGGATTGATTCGGTGGCCACCTCTATATTTTGATTTTGGGGAGTTAGTCCGAGGTGGGCGGTAACTGCGGCTACGCGTTTCCACCAGCCTGGATAGCAATTGGTATATCTACCCTGGCATTGCCTAGTTGTGCCGTGTCATCTACCATACCGAGCCTTGTACGAGTTTAGATTTCTCCCGTAGCCCGTGTGGTATCCTCTAGTTGCTTCCCGATCAGGAGGAGCTATGATATTGGATGGACTACTGGGACTATTACGTGTTAAGGGCTATATGGGTAACCCCTTAATGCTAAGAAAAAAGGTATGTTTATTTTATAAATAGACACTATTATAATAGCGCAATATACTACATAGTAAATAGTTTAACGGATCCTTAGAGGATGGGCGGTCCCAAGCATCCTTTAAGTTACTTGCTCTATATTACAGTACACTTGAATTAGCTTACATTATATAAGTATGTATGTCCTGACTCGAGTGTTATGTTTTATTTTACGCTCGGGTCAGCCTGAGTTGCAGCTTCAGTTTCTTCTCCGTAGCTAGGACACTCAGTAGATCATTCGTGCTGTTGGAAGTTGATTCAGCCTTTATCCTTTCTGGAATTCAAGACTTTGAAGACTCTATCTCTATTTATGTCTTAACATTGTATTGAGTATTATAGACAATGTAAGTTCTGTTTTGTAAAAGTTATATCAGTGGCTTCATAAACCAATAAATTTTTAATTTCCGCTGCTAGATTCTGATATCTGTGTATGTGATTCTGTGATTTATTTATTGTATATTCTGAGTTTTGCCAAATTTATTCTACAACGCAGTATTTTGAACAATTCAAAGTCCGACATGTGCGGATGCGAAGGGTTGAAAATACTGGGTCGTTACAGTTGGTATCAGAGCTTTGGCTCTAGGCAAAACTTAGAATGTATGGTAAATTTGATTTACAGAATCACCTTCATTCGAGTTTGAATCTCTTCCTTTTCGAATGTGGAACATTCCCTGTGGTTCCAAAGTTCATCCGTGTCCCTCACTTTTCATCTTCTTTAAATTCTGGAGTATCTCATAACTCCACTTCGGATGATCTTTATAGTGAATTGGCGGTCTCGCCATCGTTCTAATAAAGGGGTGAAACTCCTTTACCATTAGCATTGATTCACCGGTGATTTATATTTATCCTCGGTTTATATGCTAGTATCTTTGATTATTCCAAACTTTATCTCTTCAGATCAAGAGTAGATTTACTCAATCCCGATCTGACTCTTTAAGTCACGGTAAACCGGTCAAGGTTGCCCGCGATTTATATAGACTTACCCAGTTCCTTATTCTGTTATTTAATCGTCAAGTCTTCTGATTTCAACTTATCTTGAATTATTTGAATTCATCAAAATTTGAATTTCTACCCTTGTTTTGGAAAATTATTTTTGAAAGAAAAATCTAAATATATATAAGTATGATTTTTAGAATTTTATAATTAATTTGACTATTTGTCAAGAGATAATAGTTTTGATTTTATTTATGATTTTGTAAACCATGTGATAAATAATTGAATATAAACAGTGGTCATAAATAATTTAGAAACAGAAATGAATTTAAAACAAGAACTTAAGAATCCAATTTCTGATGATTTCAAACCGTAGGTTTAAAAAAAAAAAAAAATTTTTAAAGGATATATTATTTAAAGTATTTTCGAATAGAAATTGTTTCCAAAGAATTTTAAAATATAGTACTTTTCTCTTTGTCGCTGGAAAATAATTTCGGTGATGACTGCAGCATCATCGACTTTCATTTTCGAGTTTCGAAGTGAAAAGACCATTCTGTAGTCTGGCTACAGTGTTACCTTGAGATTTTAATTGATTTGAATTTCTAAAATATGACTTAATATATATAGATATATAATTTAAATTGATTTGACATATTATGTATATATATTTATCTATCTCTAAATGGTTGAAGGAAATCAGAAATTTAATTCTTAAGTTTTATCTTTGGGAATAATTTCAATAATTAAAAATATAAATTTGGAAAAAAAAAATATTTCCAATTGGAGATAATTAAATTTGGAAGTTTTAGTTGTATAATACTCAATTTCATTTCAATATGACTTACCTTGATTTTCAAAAGTTAAAAATGAATTTGGATAATATACAATATAAAAGGATTTTATAAATAAAAATTTGAGTGGTTATAATTAATATTATACACTTAAATTTTAGTTATAAAAGATTAAGTGAGATAAATAAGAAAAAGGGAATTTAAGGAATTTATTTAAATAACCTCATAATCAAAATTTGATAATTGAGATTTTGGTTTTCAAATAAAAATTTCAAGTATAACTTATAAAAGGAATATCTCATAAAATAGGTATTTCAAATAAGTGTTAGGTTATTTGTTAAATATAGAGATAAGTAAAATAATGAACTTTTGAAATAAAATAAAGTTTATTTAGATATTACCTTCATAAAAGTTTGTTTTAAAAAAATAAGTAAAATATTATCCAAATGAATATTGCAGAATTGAACTAATTTGAAATACTATTATATCTACGGTAACATATTTTAAGTGTTGCTGTTTCTAAAAATAAATGTTTTGAAAATTATAATTGAATAAATGAAGTTTATATAAAAAAAAATGTTATGATTTTAGTAGTATGATTTCCAAATGATAATATCTATAAATCGTAATGATTTTTCAAAATATTATGATCTCAAATTTATTATCTTATTTTGTTTTGAACTATCTTTAAATGTCCTTGGTTTCCTTATCTGCTACGGATTGGGATGCTATCGCTTATACCAGTCTATTTAGAAATCTTTCTATAATCTTTGAGATCTTTGTTACTCATCGGGACCTGAGCACCGCTGAGCACCCATAGACTGACAGTCAAACTGAAGGGGTAAAACCAATTCTAGAGAACCTTCTTCGTGCTTCAAATCCGGAACTATCCGTTTAAGATTCTTGTCTATCTAGCTTATATTCTTTGTTTCTCTTCTTTCGTTCCTTTTCGAGGACGAAAAGTTCTTAAGTGGGGGAGAGTGTAACAGCCCTAGTTTTTAGCTATTTATTTCTTTTAATTATTTTGTTTTTGAAATATATTTTATATAAATTGGGTTTACCAATATTGTTTAAATATTTAATTTGGAGATATATTTTATAAAATTTTGTATGTCAATAAAATCTAATAATAACTGTGGAATTTTAAGCTAAGTTTGAACAGTTGAATTTCGCGTTCAAAAGACGCGTCAAATATAGGGTATAAGCAGCGTAACAAAACGTGTGTTTTTGAAATGTTATTTTTGTGAAAATTTTTTTTGTTTTGAACTGCGTCTGTTTAGCGTAGTGTAAAAATAATATTTTCAAACCTTTTTGAAGAAAAATATCAGTCAGTAAAATTTTAGCAAACGTATGTTGTTTTAACTGACCATTTGATTTTAAATAAATTGTATACGTTTTCCCTTCATAAAAATTTACCATTTCATTTATTTACTTCTAAATATAAAAATCAAGATATTAACTGTAAATAAATGGAATCGTGCAACCTTAAAAACATGTAACGTTCGAACCTCTTACCTATTTTTAAAGAATAACTGATGCACTCCTTCCTTTCAGCCATGTAACTCACTGACTTTTGCATTCACACATATTTTCATACAAAGATTTAAACCACTATTTATCAAACTAAATCAAAGGAAAATTTTGCTAGAAATAAGAATCACGAAAATTTTAAATATTTGAGTAACGTTCGAATCTGTCATTCCTCTTTGCGTGCACTTTAAAGCTGATACGTGCACACAAATTCTTTTTCCATTCGATCTGCAAAATCCACATTTCCTTTTTGTTGCCATCCTTAAACTCGGTTCCTCTGATCACGCATGCGTAAATCTCGTGTGTAACTGGTTTTGATCACGCATTTGAATCCTATTTGCTTTATTTCCTGCCTTATCAAGTAACTGAAGCATACACATCTCACCCTCTGTTTTCCCAATACTTTATTTTATAATGTACATATTTATTTCCTATCCTTCATCTAATCAAAGCTTGCCATTCTTTCTGCCAAAACAAGATGTGTAAGATGAACCAACTTTATCTTCGTAACTGATGGTGAGACCACTGTTTGTTTCTCTACCAGCCTTTGATTCAAAATCGTGCATAGCTCGGCCCTCCTTTCCATTGATCTTGCAGCAGTGCAAGTCTTTTAATTTTGCAACGTAGAACTCATCTATTTCTTTCAAACTGATGCGAAAATTTCGCATTCATATCAACAAAAATTTAATACCAATAAAACTGACACTCCCCAAATCTCGCAAGCACTGCCTATGTATATCCATGTACCCACCCATCAGTTCTTCCACATTTTGATCTGCTTTTCATTCCTCCTCTGCATCTCATTTTTTCTGCTTTGCTTCCCCCTCTAGTCATCAGGTAAAATCTCTTTTCCTTCTTCAGTCTTTTGGTTTTCTTTTCCCTGATGCCTTGCTCGGCCATTCTATTTTATGTACCATGCTTTGCCATAAGACTGTCTGCATAGGGATCTAGAATTTGTATAAGTGAAAGATCTGTGGGTAGAGACATGGAATATACTTTGGGACTTATATAAAAAACTGAGGGGATTTTTGCTTTCATATAAATATTGGCTGAGTCTTTGATGAGGAGGTGCAAATAACAAGCTTTGGCATATCAGTTGTCTGCATAAGTTCTAGCACATCAGTTGTCTGCATTTGTTGTAAAAAAATTGGGTAGGTTTCATATGTGAAAGTACTGCAGATAGGCAGTAGTAGATGGAAGTTGAGATCTGAGTTGATGTTAGAATGAGGATAAGGGTGAGTCTGTGCCTGTTACAGTTCAAGTCTGGGAAGTCTGGTTCAAGCAACAGTTATATGAGTTGTTTATTTATTTCAGGAAGCCAAGAAGATATTGCAGGAAGCTAAGGAGATGGAGATGTTTTGGGTGTGTGCACGTGTACATATTGTATCACTATGTGCATGTGTTGATACTGACAGAAGTAGAGTTTTGTTTTAGGACTGGAAGTTGGGTATGGATTTGAGTGAGGGTCTGTTATCATGTAGCCTGGAAGTCCAGATTTTGGAATACCTAAGAAAGGATAGTGGCACATAGGTAGGCTGGAACTATAGTGGGTTATAGGCAGAGATTTGTTTTTTTTTTCAGTTGCATTTTGTTTTGAGTAGGAGTCTGCATCTGTGTACATGTTTTAGTTGCATCTGTGTACATGTTTTAGTTGCATCTATGTACATGTTAGGCTGTTTCAGATTTGCCTTCATATCTATAGTCTGCATTTCAAAATGGATGAACATGGTTCAGTATCACCATGTGCACATATGTCCTAGATTGTCTGCATATTTTACCCAAAGTTTGGGCTATGAGTGCAAAGCCTGGTGGGGGATGGGATTGACTTGGCTGGAGTTTGTTGATGACAGTGATAGGATTAGATAGGAAGCTGCTGTTCGAAACATCAGTTGAGTGTATGGAAGAAGTTGTTTCCAGTATACAGAGAGAGAGAGATGAGGAAGTGAGTAGACTCGAAGTCGTTGCAGATTTTCTCAAAGCAACTGTGGGATTTCCTCGAAGTACAGTAGGGTGTGACTCGGAGTAGTGGTTGAAGGAAGGCCTGAGTTGCCTGGTGCAGTTTGAACTGGAAGTTTAAAAAGGAAATTTTGGAGATTTAATGTATGGACCAAATGCATAAGAAGGTATAATACATGAGCATGACAGAGGATGGGTTGGATCTAGTATAAATTGATGATGATTTTCTGTCTGAGGTTATATTGGTAAGTCTGGGAAAAGTTGAAGTAGCATGGCAACAAGACATGGTTGAGTAGGTGGGTAGTGACTCATAATAGTTGATGCTATGGTCTGTTGCCATTTTAGTTGGAAACTAGGATGTCTGTCAGAAAGAAATTTAGCTACAAAATGTTGCATGAGTTTTGTTTAAGTACAGATTGAACTAGGAAATTGGAAGTGGGTGAGCATGTGCAGGTGATCAAGTCTGTGCATGTTAAGTTGATGAATGAGTGCATGACTTGGCAGAGAAATGGCTAGTGAATAAGATGAATAGGTGGATTATGGGTGGGGTTATGATGTGAACTGGAAAATGGTAATAGTGGCATGTGAGTTAATAATGAATGCAATGTATTTTGGATGCAATGAGATATTGGTTGAACATAACCAGATCTGAAATGAAATGGTAGGCATGTGTCACTGTGTGCACGTGTACATGGGTATCACGGCATATAGTAGGAAGAAATTTCACCATAGTGAGTCGGTCGGCCTTTAGGAAATTTTGTCGTAAATTTTTGTATTAGCCCGGTTCACATTTTTGAGTATGTTTTGGTCATTGTACACGGTGGAGTGGTTGAGCAAGTCAAACCAACTTTCGTTCTATTAAAATCTTTCTTTGACTGTAAATTCTAAAGTCGCGTTTCAATATTTTGAATTTTGTTCTAAATTTGAATCTAGGCGACATCAGAAGAAACTTGATCGTTATTTTCTATCGGTCTTTACCGGTGAATCGTCATTTTGAATTCAAATTTTTCTGCAACATACAGGTGAGTATTGCTCACCAGACATACGTATTTATATTTTAGTAAATTTTTGCAAGTGTATGTGTAAAAAAATTATGTCACTATTATCTGTCTGCAGTATAATATAGAATGATGAACCCCATTGAAACCTTATCAGTTATTTATATGTTGTATTATATCTGCAGTTATATTATGTTATTGTCTATTTACTGCTTAAATCACACTGCAAGTTCCCTGCTAAATATACATTGTTATGGGCTGAAATGATAGGCCTAATTGATTATTATTGTTCATCTATTCTGTTAACTGCTATAAATTAACTTGGGATTGCGGGTTTGAAATGATAGAACCCGGGATATTTGTAAATTACGGATTGAAATGATATAAATCCGTATCACTTGACCTAGGCTAGAAAACTATATACAGGCCCGTGGTCCTTATAATATTTTCTGAAATATTTAAAATTATTTTGGAAGTTAAATATTTGATTTATATCTTTAAAGGAATTTATATTGATTTTTATAAGTTAAATAAAAATAAATAAATATTCGAAGGAAATTATGGAATATAACTTATTTGGTAAATCGGGATTTTGAAAGAATAAGACTTCAGAAATAAATAAATAAATAAATAAGTTATATTTGGAAATATTTATTTAGTTAAACAATCTACTACAGCATTTAAGTGCTGTCTTTTGAAATTGGACTAGTTTCACCCATAACTTTAGGTAGCATTTCCTAAGTGCTACCGAGTCTAGAATTTGATTGTTTTAAAATTTATGGAATTAGATAAATTTTAATGTATAATTAAGTTTGGAAATCTTAAGATAGGATATTTATAACTAGATTTTCCTTAATAAATTTAAGATGAATATTTTGGTACTAAGTAAATTATGAAAATATTTAATGACTAAAATCTGGAGTTTTATTTATAGAAGTTATGGGAATATTCAAGACTAAAATAATAAACATTGATTTGTTGAAAGAATAAAATCCAAACTTAGTTTTGAATAGTAAATACTCCAAATTGAATATATATATAGAAATTGAAATGGTTTTGGGAACATAAAGTGATATGTAATTTATGGTTTAAAACTTTAAATAAAGAAATGTATTTGTAAAGCTATGTAAATTATCCTTTTACAAAGTAACCATAAAGTCAAACCATTTATTCTATATACCGTTGAATGTCCAAACCATTGTGTTTGGGAGTTATGGTTTTAAAGGAAAATTTCCAAAATATATGTTTTGGAGATATAATTCAAATATTTGGTTTCCAGATATTATAATTTTAAGCAGTATGGTTTTGGAAAAGAATTATATTTGAATATAACGATATCCTATTGTTTTGGTTTTTAAATGATATCGTATGTATAATTTGAAATGGAAATAATTATTCTGGTTTAAAGTATAAACTGTTTTTAAACGGCCACGGGTTATAATAACGATGGGTTGGCAAAGAGACCGGGATCGGATATGGACATACTCTCTGTCGATACCGAAAACCACTTTGACCAACCGTGTACGCGGTGGAGATTCCAGAATGAAGTTGGTCGGTGGTGGCGTTTCCTGTAAGGTAAATACGTGGACCCGACTCCCGTGAGTTGGCATAAGGTGGCTAAAACAGGAGCAATTCCAGGCCAATGAGGTCATTCCTCTGATCGGACGCTCCTCTTCGATATTATACTATGATTTTGGATTGATTCGGTGGCCACCTCTATATTTTGATTTTGGGGAGTTAGTCCGAGGTGGGCGGTAACTGCGGCTACGCGTTTCCACCAGCCTGGATAGCAATTGGTATATCTACCCTGGCATTGCCTAGTTGTGCCGTGTCATCTACCATACCGAGCCTTGTACGAGTTTAGATTTCTCCCGTAGCCCGTGTGGTATCCTCTAGTTGCTTCCCGATCAGGAGGAGCTATGATATTGGATGGACTACTGGGACTATTACGTGTTAAGGGCTATATGGGTAACCCCTTAATGCTAAGAAAAAAGGTATGTTTATTTTATAAATAGACACTATTATAATAGCGCAATATACTACATAGTAAATAGTTTAACGGATCCTTAGAGGATGGGCGGTCCCAAGCATCCTTTAAGTTACTTGCTCTATATTACAGTACACTTGAATTAGCTTACATTATATAAGTATGTATGTCCTGACTCGAGTGTTATGTTTTATTTTACGCTCGGGTCAGCCTGAGTTGCAGCTTCAGTTTCTTCTCCGTAGCTAGGACACTCAGTAGATCATTCGTGCTGTTGGAAGTTGATTCAGCCTTTATCCTTTCTGGAATTCAAGACTTTGAAGACTCTATCTCTATTTATGTCTTAACATTGTATTGAGTATTATAGACAATGTAAGTTCTGTTTTGTAAAAGTTATATCAGTGGCTTCATAAACCACTAAATTTTTAATTTCCGCTGCTAGATTCTGATATCTGTGTATGTGATTCTGTGATTTATTTATTGTATATTCTGAGTTTTGCCAAATTTATTCTACAACGCAGTATTTTGAACAATTCAAAGTCCGACATGTGCGGATGCGAAGGGTTGAAAATACTGGGTCGTTACATAAAGGATAATTTGTCAAAGTGATTTATTAATGTGTTTAATTAAAGGTTGATTAATTAATTAATGTTGTTAATTCAAGATAATTAATCTGTGATTAGGAATTGACCAATCTAGTGAGTAAAGGAATATCACTTATCAATTAAGATTAATTAAATGGTAATTAATTAAGGGTTAATTAATTTATTAATGAATTAAGGATAATTAACTAAAGAGTAATTAAATAACTAAGGGTTAATTATTTAATGATTAAAAATTTATTCAATTATTAATTAAGGTTGATCGATTAATAATTTAAAGTTAATTAATTTATAATTGATTAATTAACTTGGGTCAGTGATTATCTGGTTTCAATTAATTAGATGATCAATTAATCTTTCTTATGGATGACTGTATTCTATTCAAGCTGTGATAAATGTAATTTATTTATCTGTAATGAATTTATATTATCTATCTGTGATTCTGTGTATATAGATAATCGTTATATGAATATACCGCTTATCGATATTGATATGCTTGAATCTTTGATGATTGATGATTTTGCACTATTGTGTGAAACCCCTGGACTACACTATACAAACACAAATATGGATTGCACAAGGAAATTGGTTAAGTCACGGATTTTTTTGAAATGGTTTTAAAATTGAATTTTGAATCCAAATGGTTTTGGAAATGGAATTGGGTTAAATATGAAAAGCTTTTGAAAAAGGGTTTTTGAAGATAAAAGTTATTTTGAATAACTTGATAAAATTTTGAAATCTAAAGAACTTGATTTGAATTTGAATTCAGAATTTGAAATTGAATTCTATGTTGAGAATTTTGGTTTAAAAATATTATACAAGTTATAAATGTATTTATATGGGTTTAAACCATTATAAAAGTATTGTTTTGAGAATTTGAGTTTAACCCAAGGGCTTTAACTTGTACAAATATAACCGATTTTTCCAAAACAAAAACTATTTGTTTCAAATAATAAGAGCTTTCATATAAGGAAAGAAATTCCAATTTGTGTTAAAAGGATTTCAAATTTGAAATGAAAATGGTTTTCCAAGTTATGAATGAATCTTTGGAAATGGTTTGAAAGCTATGAATTAAATCCTTGATTTAAAGATTGGATGAGTTAATCAAATTTGAAAGGAAGATTATTTTGAAATCTGTGAATGAATCTTTGTGAAAAATGGATGAACTTTGTGAAGTGAATCTTTTGTTTAAATATTTGGAAATGGTGATTTGTTTAAACCATTTGAAAAGAAAAGTTTTGGGGTAATAAGTTGTGACTTAACTGAAATCCCAATATCCATATGTTTTTAAACATTGCGCTCATTTTTCGGTTTAGCCGGGAGGGGACCTTGTGTCATATAACCTATTTCGAATAATGATACGATGTTATGGATAGCATTTGAAGACCGGTGGTGAAAACCGGGTATTTTCGAGAGCAAAAGGATTACCCGTCGAATGACTCTACACTAAGTAGCTACGGTATAGAAATATCTACATGTGATGGGGAGTCCGATCGGGATTGTGAATACCCGGATTGCAAGGGCTTCTTTGAAAGTTCCCTTGGTTCTGTTCGAACACGAAACAGACTTGTATGGATGTGTGTCCGACATTACACTTTGAGATGTAAAGATGGTTTCTATTAAATACATTTCTGTTTGGTGGTAGAGATTTATTCTCTTAGCTTAATACCTTTCTCTGAGGCGTACGAGCTTAGAGGTTATGTAGTTGATAGTTACCAGTAATATACTCCCAATTTGGTAATGTGGCATACGAAGTGCTGCTGATCATTTGTTGATCGAAGCAAGGCTTTGTGAAAAAGCGTAGCTTTGTGGAAGAGACTGCATCAGGACCTTACACCCAGGAAATGGTCGAAACAGGAAGGATGCAGCAAGGTTGCAGGGGTCGCGCCCCTAGGGTATGTCCATTTCTTTTGGAAAAGGGTGGTACCATGGTATGGAGCCCGGATACTTAACTCATGTGGATACTGTAAATCTATTACTGTGCGATTGTTGCTTTGTGGTTGAGAGCTCTCGAATAAAGGTCGCAAATGACCGGGGATGGCATATCTTAGGTGTTACTCCGGTAAAGGCAGTAAATCGGCCTTGTGTTGGCGGAGAACCGGGTAGGTTCTCGGGGCGTCCCTCTAGAGGCATTCCCATGTGGCAATAGGAAGTTTCTTAGCCTGACCATTTGTTGGAAATCCAATCACCAATACGCGCCCTGTACGGTTTTAGTTGTAGAACCTACCATTTAACATGGTAGCTATAGTTGGCATACTATAATGGTACGTATGTTGGCTAAGATTAATATTATACTTGCAAATGTTTTCCACTATGCACTAATAATAATATCAAAATGGTTTTCGCGTATCAAGCATGTTTGACTATCATAAGGAGAAATCTCCTCCAATTCTGCATTTGCATGGTGTGTGTGGCGGGAGGCCTTATGGTAGTTTCATTTTCCAAAAAGCATTGTGGATTTCAATGTTTTAAATTCTTTTGTTATTCGTTTTAAAGAAAATTGTTTTTGTTAGCTCATACCAATCCCATAACTGACCCGGAGTTTATTGTTCCCTTTCTAAACTCTGGATGCCCATAATTTTCCACATGAGCAGTCTAGAGTGGATTTTTCAGATAATCAAATAGTAGGTGTAGATTCGATAGCCATCAGCCTTCTGTTTGGTAGCTTTTGGAAATCATTGGAGTCTTTGGATTTTCGGGATCGCTTTTGCTACAAGTTCAGCATTGATGGGGATTCGAGCTTATAGCTTGAAAGCTTTGGAGATTGGCTTTGAAGATGTCGTGTTCCGCTGCTACTGCTGATGTTATCTCTCTCTTCTATTGAAGTTGATGTTGGTGTTCCTTTGTCGAAGACTTTATTCCGCTATTGTATATCTCTTGGCTCTGATATTAGATATTCGTTATATCAGAATATTGTATCAAATGTTTATATCAATGATATTATTCATTTTCTTCCGTTGTGTTGTTGTACTTAATGGCACGAGTCGGACTTCAACGGTTGAATCTGCGGCATTCGAGTACAAGTGGAGTACGGGTGTCGATTTTCGAACGCTGAAATCTGGGTCATGACATTTTGGTATCAGAGATGAAGGTTGAACCTTAGCTCAGGAGTATAACACATTAGGTAACTCATTAGAGATAGGGTGAAGTATACCCTAGAACGTGTATATCCCTAAGATATCCATTCGTGTGCCTCAGAAAATTCTCTTACTATCCACTGATAGTGAGTATGAGTGCAAGAAGAGGACGAGATAAGGGACAGGGGAGTACGACTAAAAATGGTCAATACCCTGCAACAATAGAAACAACTTTCTCTATCAATCTCATTTGATTTGATTTCAATTCTTCGATTGCTTCGTGGCAGCTCGAGCTTTGGTGTGGTGGCACTACAAATCGTTATAGATAAGTTTCTATTTCGTATTCTCTTCGTTGGTTTTCTATCAGCTTTTCGTTTTTAACTTTGATGAATTTGAAATTTATTTGAAATAAATTGGTTTATATATTATGAAGTTAAAATTGATTTGTATCGATAAAACAATTTCAGTCAAAGCCAAAATTTGAAATTCTATTGTAATTTCTTGTGTGGGTCTAAGTCCAAAGAGGGACAAGCTGGGGTAAACTTTGGGGTATTCCGACCTGAGTTTAGAATTCATTTAAGAGTTATGGAAGATTAAATCCATTTATCTATTGTATGAGTCTCTTTATATTCTACGAGTGGTTAGTTATTCCATTGAACTAACCAGTGCCCCTACATATCTCGTAGAACGAATGACCCGAATATTTCGTCGAATATTGAATGAGTTCGTTCTTGTAATTATTGTTGATATTCTAATTTGGTAAGAAAATGCAGAATAGCTATACAATTTGATCTGGAAAATCGTTTCTTTATCTTTGTGTATTCATCTGCTTTGTTGTCTCCCTGGCAAATTTCGAGGACGAAATTTTCTTAGGGGGGGAATCTGTAACGATCTCGATTTTTAAGTTAAATTCAAATTGATAATTAATTTAATTTTTGAAATTTAATTGTGAATTAAATTGTGTTTTTCCAAAACAAAATAAAATATTAATTGTATATATATAAATTGATTATAAATTGAAATTTGAATTTGAAATTCAAATTATAAATGTATTGAAATTAAATTGGATTTAAAACACTATATTTTAATTTAATAAAAGTTGTTTTCTAAATGTATATGTATTATATATATATATATATGTATGTATAGATTGTGATAACAATTTTCAAAAGACTATTTAAAGGTTAAATTTTAATTTGATATAAATGATTTTAAAAGGTTGTTTAAAGTTAAATTTATATTTTAAAAAAAAAGACTTATATATAATCTATATATGTGTTTATTTATCAATGTGCAATTAAATTTTGAAATCAATATCTTTAAAGTTATGATTTATATAATGACTTGAATTTAAAATTTAAAATAAGAATGAATATAAAGTTTTAATATGTATTTATCTTTTGAAAATTAATAAAGCCTAATATAAACATGGTTAATATATATGAAGGTTTAAAAACTTTTCTTTCATGAACATAGTTAAAGATATAAACACTTGTAAACAAAATACATAACTAAATAGTAATTAGAATAAGATTATTTTTTTTTAAAAACATTTATACATAAAGAACTACAAGTGTAAATAAGATAAAAGAAAATAAACAAGTGTAAAATTTTAAAAGCATGAATTCAACATGTGTTAACAAAATGAACAAGTGGCAAATGCATGTGTTACTTTAAACTAAAATTTAATTAAAATGTATTAAAAGAATTTTGTAAACTAGATTAAAACTTCTCAAACAAAATCATAACCTGGGATAAAGCTTCAACCAGTTTCAAAATTATCAAATCAAACCTGAGAAGTAAAAATCAAAAACAAGAACAAAAATAAAACTTGAAGGTAGATCTGAAAGCAAAGCAAACAAATATCAGTTTTAAAATCATATGCAGATCAATTCAACTCAAAAAAAATGAAAACCTGGGAATAAGATCCAGGATAAATAAGAAAACCTGAAAACAAAGATTTATCAACAACTTCAGAGCATTTGAATCTGGAGCTTGTGACCAGATCAATTCAGTTTTCAAAATCTGAAAACAAAAAGAAAAATAAAAACATTTCCTGTATTCCAGATTTAAGGACCAAATCAAAAGCCTGGGAATCAGAACAAACATGATCAAAGAAAAACCAGAAATTAAAATTTGAAAACATATCGAAGCAAAGATCATGGGGCAGAGCAAGTTCAAATTGCAACTTAGACTAAATATCAAGTTCCTGGAATCAATATCACTTTCCAGTTTTCAACATTCCAGGCTCTGCTCATATTTCCAAGGTGATAAAATTTTGAACCTACATCTGTATTGGTTTGCATATAATCAAGTATTGAATGTGTGATAGTGGAATGCTTGAATGGATGCAAATATGTTTGTATATATGCAAGAGTTGAATTTGCATGTCTGGATACACATGTACAGTCCCTGTTTTTGGTTACAGGGTTTCAAATTTAAGTCTAAAATTCAAATTCTCTTTGTAAAATCAATATTAGGCTATGAATCTTGAAAAGGAAATGATGATAACTATACAAATTCATTTTTAAAAATAATGTAAGCAGAAATACTTGGTAAATATTTCAAAAACAATATATTACAGTAAAATATATCAAAGACTTAAAATTTGATGTTCGCAAATTCTTGTTTTAAATTCATAACCTGATTCGAGTTACAAATTGATGAATTTTAATGATAATATCATGATTTTTAGATTTAAAAATCGTTTGGATTTTAGAGTTGAACAGAATCATGAAAAACATCAATTCCCGATGATTTATGTGGAATCGAACTTCGTGATCGAGTCGTAGGAAGATGAGATGATGTAGACTAATGGAAAAATAGTCCTTGTTTATTTTATCGATTGTGGAAGTGGTATGATAAAAATTTAGGGTTTTAACTTAGTTTTGGGTCATGGTCGGAAAACGTGTTTTCACATCGTCGTGGGCGAACTTGAAGCGATCGCAGGTGGAGGAACGTGGCGAGGTGGCCGTGAGGCATCTCTGGTATGGATGGCAAGTTCTCCGGTGGTCAGGAGGGTCGACACATGGTGATTTTCTGATGGGGGGTGGTTCTTGTATTTGGATCGAGTGACTCAAATTCGATTTTCGAATTCGCTCGAGATTCAGGGTGATCGTGGTGGTTGTGGGAGTAGTCGTTGACGTGTGGAGAATGGCAGCGTCGATCGCCGTTGCTCAGACGAACTGTGCACGTGCATATAGGCATTGGAGTATCTGGGTGGTTACAGTGTTGGGGAAGAAAATGAACGCTCGGGTTCGTGCTCGAGTCTCTCACGAGAACAACTCGAAGCAGATGAAGTATGGGGGAAGCCCGTAGTTTTTCTCGGGGAATCTAAGAAATGGCTCGGGTTTCTTTTGCAACCTTAAAGTTTAAAAGAAGGTTTTAGCAATTTTTCAAAATAAATTAAAAATAAATGAAGTTTTCAAAGCAATTGTTAAACAAATTTTCTAATGTTGATGATAACAAGCTTTTAAACAGGTTTTCCAAGATTTATAAATGTTAAAGTTAAAATTTTAAATTGTCCTGTTTAAAAGTAACTTTACATAAGTTAATTTCTAAATATTTTCAGAAGGTGATTTCATGATGTAATTAATTACCTAATGTATTTGTATATTAAGGTAATTAATTAAAAGATAATTAATTAATTAAAGGTTAATCAATTAAAGTGATAAATTAAAGGATAATTTATCAAAGTGATTTATTAATGTGATTAATTAAAGGTAGATTAATTAATTAATAAATATTAATTCAAGATAATTAATTTGTGATTAGGAATTGACCAATCAAGTGATTAAAGGAATATCACTTATTAATTAAGATTAATTAAATGGTAATTAATTAAGGGTTAATTAGTTTATTAATTAATTACGGGTTAATTAGTTTATTAATTAATTAAGGATAATTAATTAAAGAGTAATTAAATAATTAAGGGTTAATTATTTAATGATTAGAAATTTATTCAATTATTAATTAAGGTTGATCAATTAATAATTTAAAGTTAATTAATCTATGATTAATTAACCTGGGTTAGTGATTAATCTGGTTTCAATTAGTCAGATGATCAATTAGTCTTCCTTATGGATGACTGTATTCTATTGAATGCTATGAATTGTTTGATATCTCTACTGTGTGATGCTTTGTGATATGAATTATTTTAATTCAAGCTGTGATAAATGTAATTTATTTATAAGTAATGAATTTATATTATCTATATGTGATTCTGTGTATATAGATAAGCGTTATAAGAATATAAAGCTTATCGATATTGATATGCTTGAATCTGTGATGATTGATGTGTTGCACTATTGTGTGAAACCCCTGGACTACACTATACACACACAAATATGGATGCACAAGGAAATTGGTTGTTTCAGTTTTTTTTGAAATGGTTTTAAAATTGAATTTTGAATCCAAATGGTTTTGGAAATGGAATTGGGTTAAATATGAAAAGCTTTTGAAAAAGGATTTTTGAAGATAAAAGTTATTTTGAATAACTTGATAAAATTTTGAAATCTAAAGAATTTGATTTGAATTTGAATTCAGAATTTGAAATTGAATTCTATGTTGAGAATTTTGGTTTAAAAATATTATACAAGTTATAAATGTATTTATATGGGTTTAAGCCATTATAAAAGTATTGCTTTGAGAATTTGAGTTTAACTCAAGGGCTTTAACTTGTACAAATATAAACAGATTTTTCCGAAACAAAAACTATTTGTTTTCAAATAATAAAAGCTTTCATATAAGGAACGAAATTTCAATTTGTGTTAAAAGGATTTCAAGTTTGAAATGAAAATGGTTTTCCAAGTTATGAATGAATCTTTGGAAATGGTTTGAAAGCTATGAATTAAGTCCTTGATTAAAAGATTGGATGAGTTAATCAAATTTGAAAGGAAGATTGTTTTGAAATCTGTGAATGAATCTTTGTGAAAAATGGGTGAACTTTGTGAAGTGAATCTTTTTATTTAAAGATTTGGAAATGGTAATTTGTTTAAACCATTTGAAAGAAAATTTTTGGGGTAATAAGTTATGACTTAACTGAAATACCAATATCCATATGTTTTTAAATATTGCGCTCATTATTAAGTTTAGCTGGGAGAGGACCTTGTGTCATGTAACCCATTTCGAATAATGATACGACGTTATGGATAGCATTTGAAGACCGGTGGTGAAGACTGCGTATTTTCGAGAGCGAAAGGATTACCCGTCGAATGACTCTGCACTGAGTAGCTACGGTATAGAGATCTACATATGTGAACGGGAGTCCGATCAGGATTGTGAATACCTGGATTGCAAGGGCTTCTTTGGAAGTGCCTTCTTTTCTGTTCGAACCCGGAACAGACTTGTATGGATGTGTGTCCGACATTACACTTTGAGATGTAAAGCTGGTTTCTATCAAATACGTTTCTGCTTGGTGGCGGAGATTTATTCTTTTAGCTTAACAATCTTCTCTGAGACGTACGTGCTCAGAGGTTATGTAGTTGATAGTTACCAGTGATATACTCCCAATTTGGTAATATGGCATACAAAGTGCTGCCGATCATTTGTTGATCGAAGCAAGGCTTTGTGAAAAAGCGTAGCTTTGTGGACGAGACTACATCAGGACCTCACACCCCAGAAATGGTCAAAACAGGAAGGATGCAGCAAGGTTGCAGGGGTCGCGCCCCTAGGGTATGTCCATTTCTTCTAGAAAAGGGTGGTATCATGGTATGGAGCCCAGATACTTAACTCACGTGGACGCTGTAAATCTATTACTGTGTGATTGTTGCTTCATGGTTGAGAGCTCTCGAATAAAGGTCGCAAACAACCGGAGATGGCATATCTTAGGTGTTACTCCGAGGAAGGGAGTAAACCGGCCTTATGTTGGCCGAGAGACGGATAGGTTCTCGGGGCGTCCCTCCAAAGGCGTTCCCATGTGGAAATAGGAAGTTCCTTAGCCTGACCATTTGTTGGAAATCCAATCACCAATACGCACCCTGTACGGTTTAGTTGTAGAACCTGCCATTTAACATGGTAGCTATAGTAGGCATACTATAATAGTACGTATGCTGGCTAAGATTGATATTATACTTGCAAATGTTTTCCACTATGCACTAATGATAATATCAAAATGGTTTTCGCGTATCAAGCATGTTTGACTATCATAAGGAGAAATCTCCTCCAATTCTGCGTTTGCGTTGTGTATGTGGCGTGAGGCCTTATGGTAGTTTCGTTTTCCAAAAAGCATTGCAGATTTCAATGTTTTAAATTCTTTTGTTATTTGTTTTAAAGAAAACTGTTTTTTGTTTGTTCATACTAGGCCCATGACTAACCCGGAGTTTATTGTTCCCTTCCTAAACTTTGGATGCCCACAATTTTCCACATGGGCTGTCTATAGTTGGGTTTTTCAGATAATCAAATAGTAGGTGTAGATTCGATAGCCATAGGCCTTCTGTTTGGTAGCTTTTGGAAATCGTTGCAGTCTTTGGATTTTCGGGATCGCTTTTGCTATAAGTTAAGCATTGATGGGGATTCGAGCTTATAGCTTGAGAGCTTTGGAGATGTCGGGTTCCGCTGCTACTGCTGATGTTATCTCTCTCTTCTATTGAAGTTAATGTTGGCGTTCCTTTGTTGAAGACTTTACTCCGCTATTGTATATCTCTTGGCTCTGATATAAGAATTCACTGTATCAGAATATTATATCAAATGTTGAATATCAATGATATTATTCATTTTCTTCCGCTGTATTGTTGTACTTAATGTGTTATAAGCTCCTGCATGAGTCGGATTTCAACGGTTGAATCTGCGGCATTCGAGTACATGTGAAGTACGGGTGTTGATTTTCGAATGCTGAAATCTGGGTCATGACACACGGCGTACGATTGTAGCACGCATGCGAGTACAGATCGATCCATAGGGAATTGTTTAGATTTTAAATTTCTAATTAATCAAATTAAACCAAAGTCGATGGATTGTTAACTAAATAACTAAAAAAAATAAAAACAAACTAAAACTAAGGAGAATAAAAATATGAGATTAAAGAGCAATTTAGAGGCAAGTCCCCTTTCATGATCACATAAATCAACATAATGAAATTACGATCTCTTTTTGGCCATTTATGTTTTTAGTTGATACATTTATCATAAGCATGGCCTAATTGTGTTATTAATTAGCACGCTTAAACCATCAAACTATAATGCACCTTCTAACCCACTTACTAACTTTAATGAAAATGACATGAAATTAAAAACAGAATCTATTTTAAGCATGACACGTTAACTATTGAATTAGAAACGTAAACCATCAAATTTTGATTCTAAATCCACTTCCATTACCATGATCATATGTAGATGAAGAGGTAATTAGCGATTCATATGACTAAGCATAGCCTATTTGTTTTAAACAACATAATCTATCAAACTCAATATTAAAAACAAAATCACACAAACATCTAACTTTCCATTAAGCACAAAAGAGACATAAATGAAAAATTATGTTGCATTTACATGATTCAAGAGAGCTTCATTACCCCTAAATTGTAGAGATTAGCCTCTCATGTTTGTCATTAAATCAACAAATGTAGAAAGCAACATGAAATAAACAAGAGGAAAAAGGGAGCAAAATGAAAATAAAAGCTAAGTAAAAAGATGTAAACACTAAGCTACTAACAACATAAGAAAGAGAGCATGTACATGTAAAAGAACATTAACTAACATTGCATAGAAAGAAAGGTTACATGAAATAAAAAATGGCTAAGTAGCCATGAAAATGAAAAGAGAAGAGCTTTGTTTTTCTATTTTTATTCCTAAACTAAAACTAACTAAGAGGAAGAGGAGGGTTACATGAAACATAAGGGGTATTTATACATATATGAAACTCTAACTCATATTTTTGGAGAATGCCCAAAATTCCCTTGGAAGTGTGGTGGCCAAGTTATCATTATTTCAATAACCACCCATTAAGTGTGCATGAAAGTGTAATGGTCATTAGCATGTGATTAGCTTCTAATTTGTACATGAAGGAAGGTGGCTAGGTGGGGTCCTCCACGATCCTCACTTTGAATTATTTCCATCTTCATTTGTTCTCTTCACCCTTGTGCATGCATATATCCTCATGAAACCACTTGTAAAGTTCACTAAATTTCCTACAAAACAACATAGAAAATCCCAAGTAAATTTTCACAATTTAGTAAATGCATAAAATGACCGTTTTGCGCCTATATGAAGATGAATATGTGACAATTTGAAAATAATTTGAATTTTGATTTAAACAAGTTAAAATACTCGATATGATCATTTATTTAATTTAAATAGATTAAATATGGTGGTAAAAATATGCACATTTACATGCACATCACAGCCCTACGGGCCATGCCTCCTATCTCTGATTTTAGTCATTACCATCGATGAGGCTACGTCCAGCGTTCCAGCTCATGCCCCGCCACCAAAATAGATCACGGAATCCCAAACGAATTCTCATACCTAACAGGTCTCAGAACCAGACGTGAATTCCAACATCTCAATGTACCGCGAAACTCCTCCATAGAACCGTATATGGTTTCGGAGTGGCTATGGTTTTCGAGTCATCTCTTACGAGTACAGTCTTCCGCTTCCCTAGCGCTCCAAAAACCAATCGTCGATTTTCCGAAATGCTTAATACCGGTTCTTTTGGAGAGAATCAGATAATACACAAGAGCGAGGATCACCCCCTAACCGTTCAAGTGGATGGATCTCCCCATCGTTTGTCCTAGAATAACAAAACAAGTTTATATATACAGTATAGCACCACCGACAGTAACTGTACAATATAATTCCTGTGTTTCTTCTAGATATTCCCCGAGTTAAAATCCTTCGCTGTTAAGTAGGGAATATTTCCATACCACCAAAATAAAGAAGGATTACATACTTAGGCCAAGATTTGATGGTCGGTTATTTAACTATCAACAAACACACGTACAAATCAGGGATTTATTCCATAAGGAAAACCAACATTGGTCAAGCACATGAGCAACTATTAGCCTTCTTTAATAAATCTTCCATTCATAAAGATCACTTTATAAATTACCCGTATAACAATACTTTACAAAGGTATATCCAATGTAACGACCCGCCTTTCATTCCATAGAAATACGCAACATTAAGAAGAAAGAAAGGGATAGAAAAGAGAAAAGAAAGAAACAGACAACATCCGAATCTCACAGCGGAACGAAATATCACATAAAACATTTTATAGTATCATATACATCAGAGTTATACAGCTAATACAACACAAACTAGACAGTTATAAACATCCTTCTAGCAATTACAATTCAAGTACATCAGAGAAAATAGATACAACTCAAACACAGCGGAACCACAATACATATCTATACGCTGAAGCCCCCTGCTCCATATCTCTTCCAGAATTCGTCAAAGCAATCCTGAATCACTTGACTACTCATACATAATATGAGTACCCAAGAGTTTAATAAAACAGAAAATAAACACTCGGGTCAGACATGGGTCTGGTGTGAGTAAACGGGTTTAAATGTTGCTTAACTTTAGAAAATCCTTTGAAAACAAAAGGTATCACGTAAGACTTCCCACACATAAACATGGAAAAGTTTTTACCTTACGCTAACCAAAACATTTGATAGGAAATCCAGTGATATTATAATAGTGTCTAGGGTTTTCAAGTAAATAAGAAATAGCCGAAATTGTTACATTCATTAAATTCCAGCCACTAGCCACAAAAGTGGATAATACAAACAAAACCTTAGGGTCTCGTAGGAAGAATGGGTTTCCATCAATGGCAGGGCTACTGGGGTACCGCCCGTCACAGTACGTGGCCTAGATCACCGTACCGAGGAGCCACCCTAACTCCCCTGCAACACAAAACCGGAACCATCCCTTACTGGACAGTCCCGAACAAGACCACCCCGCAGATTGGCCATCGCCAACTGCCACACAACCAAAATATAAAGGGACCTCTAGACAGGGGTAAATCTCACTCTCAAGTGGGGGCTACCCACGAAGCCTTGCTACACCTCCCCTGTTTTAGCCATTCCCGGTTGATGAGGCTTGAGGCTACGATTACCTTTATAGGACACATCAATCTTAGAATGCTCATCGTCCACCTGACGATGTTCTGAAAGCATTCAATCCATACAAGTTTGTTCCGGGTTCGAACGAAACCGAAGGCATTATCTCGTTACACTCGTATTGGAATCACCATCAGAGTTAACGATGATAACCCTTGCACTCTGAATCACCATCTTGAGCCTGAAAGTACTATTCCATCAAACTCATCACGGAATCACCCTCCGAGTTACACTGACGAATAGTCCTTACACCTCGAGTCTTCACTCTTCACTTGAGATTCACGACCTAACGTTTAATTTGGATAGATGTGGTTTTCGGAATTCCAAATTTGGAAATCCGATCCCGGTCTCATCGAAATCCAAACGCCATCTTAATGTCCAAGTGAATTTAGTTTGAATAATTAATTCAATTCATCATTATCTATTTACACACAGATAGATAAACTTCATATCACAAACAGATAATCATCACAACCAGATAATCCATATTATCATACTATAACTAAGCATCCATATCATACAGATACTACTCATCTCATTACTGAGATCACAACCATCCAAACAATATCATCCATAAGCAATGATTTATTAATCATCAGCTATAATTAATTTAAAATGAATTAAATTAATTACAACCATCTCTAATTAATTTAAAATAAATTAAATTAATTATCACCTCTATAAGTCCTGCTTAATATCCATTAGTTAATTAACCTAGTTAATTAATCATTCTCTAAGTATTCAACTTGATTAAACATCTTTGATTAATCCTTCTCTAATTACAATAAGTAATTAGTCTTTAATTAATTTCACAAATTAAATTAATCTTAATCTTAAGTAATTAACATTTAATTACTTCATTTATTAATTAACTGTAATTAATTACATTTATCCTTAATTAATTACATTAATTAACCACTTAATAATTAATTATTCCTTAATTAAACAAATTCTTAATTACATCATTAATTATATTAATTAATGATCTATAATTCATATTTCAAATTAATTACTTTATTAAAAATTAATTACCTTTAGTAATTAATCTAAATTAAAATTACAAATATTAATCACCCTTGATTAATATTCAATTCAGTAATTAACTATCTTTAATTACTCATTAACAAATTAATTATCTTCATTAATTAATCCCTTGATTAATTACAAAAGTAATTATCCAAATTACTCATCTTCACTAATTACATTCCAGTAATTATCAATTATTACTTCTCTAAGTAATCCTGCTCCATTAATTACATTAAGCAATTACACTTATTAAATCATCAAATGATTTCTTAAATTAATTAACATAAACAAAACACATTATCAAAATTAATTACAATAAGTAATTAATTCCTTAATTATTTTTATCAAGTAATTATACTTAACAAGTTACAATTGATTATCTTCAATTAATTAATCTAATTAATTATCAAAATAAATCACATTAGTTAATTACTTAATTATTCTATGATAATTATCTTATTAGCTAACAACATTTCTTTAAATTACTTCCTTAAGAAAATTATCTTGGATTAATCATTAATCATCTCTAATTAAAATTTAATCTAAAACATTAATTTAAATCAAATAAATAAATAAATTCTTTATTATCTTTAATTATTTCTAAAATAATTCATTTACTTATTAATGACTTCATTAATATTCAAAATGTATTTAAAACAATACATTTCTAAATTTAATTCAAATTCCATTTTAAAATTTAATATTTTAAAATGTTTAACCATATAAACATTATCCAAATTTAAATTAATTTATAAACCTAAAAATAAAAGTAAGGAACCATCATTATTTATATAAGAAAAGTTTAAAAATCTAAATTACTTAATTTTACTAATGAAATCAAGCTTTTTAAAATAGATTGATTATTTTAATTTTTCAATTTAAAATTAAACATTTCATAACTTTAATTCAAATATTAAAGAAAAGAATTCTTTCAAGTTTAAACCTTTATTTGAAATCAAATTCATTTTTAAATTCCACTTTAAAACGTTTTAAACTTATCCATTATTTTAAAATTCACAAAAAAACTGTTTTAAATTCAATCTGAATTCAAAGTAAACCTGAAAACTAAATTTAGACTTGATTTCGAACTAAATCTAAGCCTTACCTAAATTTAAATTCTTCATTTTTAAAACTTGAATTCAAAATCTCATCTGAATTAAATTTCAACTTAAGCTTTTAATTTAAATCCCTGCCTAAATTTTAAATTCCATTCGAAATGTTAAAAAATGAATCCAGTCAGGTTTAATGACCTGGAACAAAACTACCCGAGGCCTCCCATATCTACTTCGAGTCCCCAACCTAGTTGCTTCGAGACAAAAACATGAAAACCCGAGACCATCTTCGAGCTAAAAACCCTGCACAACCCAATCATAGTTCACCAGACAAAATGTGCACGGTGCATATGCACCGGGACTCCGGCGACCTCCTGCCGCCATCCCACTCTCCACCAAGTCGCCGTCCACCATCCAAAATGAGTGCGACCATCAGAAACCCCTCTGCAACTCGGAATTTAAATCGAGCAATCCAAGCCACCTGGAAACACCACCGTACCCCAAAATACCCAAACCTGTCAACAGCTAATAATCCATCCTCCGATCATCTGAGACTCCGCGACTCCGGTCATCTCTTCTTCCACGACTGCTCTGCAACTTCCCAAAAACTGATAACACTCGGTGCATCATAGCAATCAAGAAGCTAAAAAAAATCGAACACCATAAAAACTAGGGCTAGAACCTGTAAACAGCTAATGCCATCGCCACCATCCTCTGGCATCTACCTCCAAATTTTCCTCCACTCTCCAATCAAACTTCCACCTCCAGACGGAACCACATCACCCCAATACCACTTGAAAATCAGATAAGCCCAAAATTCCCAATTTGGCTCAAAACAGAAATACTAACTCAACAGTTAATTATAAAATGTGAATTTTGTTTTAAAATTCATGATTTCTATCTTACATTCCTGTTATAAACTTGTTTAAATAATTAAAGATGTTTGATATTCTTGTTTATTGAAAATATTTACTGTTGTATTTGTTTCAGAGGCAACAGTCTTTTCAATATAACTAAATTTTGATTTATAAACATAATCTCCTGCTAAACAAACATCTTTTGTCACACATTAATTTCTAACTGAAATCAATTCAAGTGATAAAGAATTTCTATTAAAAAAATCTTAGTTTACAAACTAAATAGATATGCAGATACAGGCAACAACAACATCTAAACATATTCATATATGTACACACAGTACAGTCATCAATATGCATTCATCACAACATACTTATTTCTACCAATTCACATGCATAGATATCTTATGCTTTTTGCATAGTGAAGTTACTCAATTTTTTTTTTTTAAAAAAAAGAAAACAGAACAGTTTTATCTGTAGCAGATTTTGATTTCTGTGAATTAGAACCTGAGTTCTGTAAATTATGTTTAGCTTTGATTTTTAAAGAAAAACTATTTTTAAAAATAGAAGCTTACTCACCTTATTAAGAAGGAGCAGAGAACAATTGAGATGCAATCACAATTTCCTCGAACAGATGATTGCAAGTTGAATCTCCTAAAACTGTTGAATGCTCTGGATAATCAAACTGTTAAATCTGCTGTTGATGTTGAATTAAAACTGCATTTGCTAGTTGATGATGCTTTTACTTGTTGTTTGTAGTTGATTGATGAAGAAAATCCTAGCCTTAATGCATGCAGCTGACCCCTATCTTCATTGCTTATATTTGAAGATTGAACAAATTTGCTTGAATTTGTTTTGCCGATTTTATACAGTTTTGATTTTGCAGAATTTTGATTGAATTTGGGTTGTAGATTTTGAACAAGAATTGGGTTTTCAGATTTGGATTTTGAACTTTACTTAAAATCTGATTTTCAGTTTTTCAATTGAAGATAAATGGTTGAACAAAAATGTATTTGTTATGTTTTTTATCTAAAATAATAAATTTCAAAAAATAAATAACATGCCACTTGTTATCTTAGTATGTCAAATGTTTTACAAGTGTATTCCTTATGCATAAATGTCTTACACATGTTTATCTTAATATTAAAGAAATTTCTTTAATTCATGAATGTGTTTTAAATCTATCTAAAATAATATCTAATTTAATTTAGCATGTTTTAAATGTTTATTAACATTTAGTCTTTAAATAAATACATGTAAATTACTTTTATAAAATTACACATTTTAATGTTTGTTTGAATATTTTTAAAATAATATTTTTAAAGCTAATTTTCAAAAGAGAAAATTTTAAAAAGAATAAGAATGTTGAATTCAATTTTATTCAAAAGTTTTCAAATCAAAATACTATACTCTAATATTAATGAACTAAATCTTATTTCAAAAGAAAACAATTTTTAAAATAAAACAAAATAAACTTTTATTATAATTCACCATTTACACTATTATATTTATAAACAAAATAAATATAAACTTTAATTACTTTTGAAAATACAAGATAGACTTTAATTTAACTTTTGAAAAGCTTCAACTCTGATTTAAATCAAATTAACCAATTCATAATTTATACATCTATATATAAAATAAATTGGAAAATATTCTTTATTAAATTTAAATAAAAATCAAATCCCTATTTACAATGTATATACATATATACATTATAAATGAAATATCTTTAAATCAGCTTAGAAAGATAATTTTATTATTTAAATATTTTAACATTTGAAAACAACAAAATTCCCAAATTAAAATTATCATTATTATAAATTTTGAAAAGAATATCATTTGACAAATTAAATACTTATTAATCTTCAAAAGAAAATTTCTATTTGAATTAAATTACTTAATCAATATTTCACATTTTTAAAATAATTATTAATGAAATTATTAAATAAGTATTGCCTAAATTTCCGGGACATCACACCACAAATCCTTATATTTTCAATACTTAGAAAATATTCATGTACCTATCTCAATGGTATTAGTATATTCGTACACATTACACATCACAACTTAGAAATTGCACTCATATACTTATCTTAATGGTATAAGTATATTTGCAAAATTGAGAAAGATTTTTTTATTTCGATTCTCAAATCATTTATAAATTCCTTATAATCCTCTAAAACCATTTATAAACCATTTTATCATCTCTGAAAATCATTTGTAATCTCTTTTATGAATTTCAATCACTTATAATTCTCTTTATACATTTCTAAAATCATTTATAAATCCTTTACAAATCCATAAATCCATTTAAAAACACCTTTTATAAATCTATAAACTCATTTCTTAAACTCATTTATAAATACCTAATCATTTATATAACTCTTTCACCCTTTAAATAATCTTCCCTTAAGTCTTCAAACCATTTTATAAGTTCCCCTCATAAAACCAAAGTTCGTTTATACAACTCTATTTATGACTCTCGAACATATTTATAAGCAAATAAAAATCATTTACTTCTAGCAGTATTGTATAATAATTTTATTTAAATTAAACATCATGAATAAATAAATAATTATTATTAATCTTAAAACATCTTAAACTAATAATTTATTATTTCAAAAACAATAATAATTAATCGTTACCCTTATTATAATAATAATCTACTTTCAAAACCTTTTTAAGAAATCCTTATTATTAATTTCAAACCATAATCATTCTTAAAATAGTAAACCTTTCAAAATATTAACATTTTGATAAATACTTTAAAACAATATTAGCTATAAGTAAATAACTTTAAAACAATACTAATAGAAACAAATAACTTTAAAACAGTGCTAATATAATTAAACAACTTTAAAACAATATTAATATAATCAAATAACTTTGAAATAGTATTAAATCTAAATAATGACTTTTTTAAAAAATGATGTCAAATATAGTACATATATTAGAAAAAGATAGAATAATAGGTTGAAACAAAATAGAAAATTAAATCTTTAGAACAAAATATTTCTAAAAACCCAATTTTCAAATTTAAAATCATTTCTTGTCTCAAAAATCTAATTCCAATTCAATTGGCGATTTATAGTATTTCAAAATACTAATCTAAAGCCACCAGACATCAACCAATATCGATATTGATTTTCTATCACTATTGGGTTTTAGTTTTTGAACATATAATAATGTTATAACCATAGTGTCCACAGTCAGGTTCAACATTCAATAATCCACATAAAAGGAATATTATTGAAACTATTCAACAATAGCAAGGAATCTTGTTGGATCCCTCCAACCTATTTCCTCCGCATTACAAACAGTATATAATCAAATAATATAAATCAACCGCTTCGAGGCGGGATTGTATACAAAGGGTCATCCGCTCTTACACGAAAACGTAATAGGGTCTCATCCGTTCTAGGGGCAGGAATAAATCCAAACCAATAATATAAAATAGTAAATCATTCGAACATCCAATCAACAGTTTTTTTCAACTATATATCATACTAGTTAGCCAAAAAGGCGATTTTAACTCACCGAAATTTTCTATTGTCGCCGTGACATTCCGGTTTGGAATAAAAATCAAGCGACATCCGATTTTAGTCCAAATTTCTACTATCTCCAAATTCGTCCAAACTAGTTCCATCACAAAGCTAACGTCCATACGGGCGCAATGCAATAAACGGCGTTCGAATCCGACCTAATATGAAGGAGTTATCAATTTTATAAGATTTACAACATTAAATAATATAAAGTATATACTAATTACATTCTTAATTCTTTATTACCCTTATTAATCCAAAATACACTCCTTCATCCTCAAACCCACACTCCCGCCTAACTCCAAATAACAGCCCACCATAGTCGAAGCTTTCGCCTCCACCATTCCCCATCTTCGGTTGGTGAACCACTGCACCGACATCGCAATCGACTTCCTCTCCTCCACCTCAACCTCTCCATCACCATCACCCGACAATTGAGCCCCTCGCTGCCATCGCAACTCAACCCATTCTCCTTTCGACCGTGCACATGTTGGCCCCACCCAATAATGACTAGACCTTCCCAAAACATGGCTGCATGTTTCGCACAACCTCCCGAACTCGAAAAACAACTCCATTACTCGAATCGATGACTATATTCCCAAACAAACCAAGCCCTAGTTTATCATCTAAAACGTTCGCTACACATGTTTGAGCAACACCAACAACCATTGCACTCCTCCTTTTGCAAATCCATATGGAGATCTCGGCCTAATGAACTCAAAGAGACCAGCTTTAAAATTTGTTATTTTTGTTTAATTTGACTTCAAATTTCAACGTTTTTCTTTCTTGTTTTTTCAAATTTGAAGCTTGCTGAAAGTAAATAAAAAGGACATTATGTTTTTAAGTATGGAAGTTTGGGGATGGTCTGAACTTGGGAACGCATGGGTTGAGTATGGCAATTATAAAGTTATATATATATATATATATCAAATTAAAATATCGAATTACAAAACATCCAAAAGTTTCGAACTCCTATCGAGACATGTCGCCTGGCATTCTATATTTTATACCCCTGTTTCGAATGCAATAGAACTAGTTTTGAGACATAATCCGATCATATGCAAAAGATAGCTTTTCAAATCCAATTACTATATAAATTCCTGAAATTAATTTATACGCATTTCGATCTCGCACAACCAAACAATATGTCCAATCGACTCAAAAGTCGACGGCATATAATAATACATGATTACGGATCTAATGAAATTAGTTTTGTCGAAATTCGAGGTAATGCCCCGAAAGGCTATTTTTACACGTTAACTAAAACGAATTATTTTAAAAACCAAATCAATCACTTTTAGATCTAAATTAAATTTTACTATCTTTATTCTTATTTAAACAGAACTTAAATCAACTTTCAAAATTATTTTTATTCATATTAAATTCAAGATTAAATTATTTAACAATTCCAAATATTCAATTCAATAATTTAATTATCAATAAATCGTTATATTTGAATTTCAAGTTACTTAACTTATAACTTAACTTTTCAATATTTAAAATTGATTAAATATTACAAATTCAAATGACTAAAATTCTAGGTCGTTATGCTTACTACTTGGACATAGTAAGTTAATTCTAAGAATACTTGGACGAAATCCATCTATCGATCGGACACAAATATATATATATAGGTGTATATATATCGATTAAAAATGAAAATACACACTTTCGAAGTTGACCCTATCCCAAAGCCTAAGTGTTCGCTTAACCTAAGCTCTGATACCAAGTGTAATGAACCATCTTCCTTATTTTAAAATTTATCAAGAGAAGCTATGGATGTATATTCACAAGCTCTTAGGAATTTTGAAATGAAGATAGAGGTTGTAAAATGAGAAACATGAAAGAACAGTGGTATTTATAGGCTTAGGAAATGTATTTAAAAATATGTAAGTGCTTAAATTAAATATATATGTATGCATCTCCACTTCTCTCCCTGCATTTCCGTCCTCACCATGTACCATCCCCTTCTCATTCAACTATTCATGTTATATCCTCCTGTACTATATATTGAAAACATATATTTTTATATGTTAACACACACACATACACACTTTTAATATATAATATTTCCTTTCTACCTTATACATGTGTATACTTAAGTGAGCCAATTATGCACATGCATATATACATCTACACACCATGTTAAGATAATTTGTAGTGTGTGCATGTGTGTTTACAATAATGCTATGACATTTAAGATTACTTTTAACCAATGAAAAATCAATAATTCAGAAAATAATTTCCAATCGCGTTTTCTATTTCTCTATGAATTATATATATTGTAAACAAATTTTGAAAATGATTTTGTCATCGGTAGTTTTCATTTAAAATAGTTTTATTTGTTAATAAAAATTCATTTATTTGATATGAAAAAATATAGTTAAACATTCTTTTAAATAGTGATTAAATTCTGAGTCGTTACAGTTCGAGTATGAAGTTGGAAATAAAAAAGCTTGGCGAGGCGAATAGTAAGGGTGGGGATAGGTCGATATGGTCCGGTTTGAAACGCAGATTGATTTCGGACCTTTATAAACATTTAACCAAAAATGAAGACTGTGATGTTATATTTTAATATGGTCCAGTTTTAGTCCGGTTAAAGACATATATAGTATGTTTTCAGTCTGTCCTGGTTTGATTTTGGAATATATATCTTTGTACAATTTAGCGTTTACTAAACCAATTGCTAAACAATTCGGAAACATTCAATTATACACACATATGCTTTGATTTTTTTAATACATATATGTGCTTCTTTGTATGATGACCCGGATTTTTGCGTTCGAAAATCTGCATCCATACTTCACTTGTTTTCGAATGCCACAGATTCGACCGTTCAAATCTGGCTCGTCGGAGCTTATATAACACATTAAGTCTAACAACACATCGAAAGAAAAAGAATGAATATCATATACAACTCCAATGATACAATATCAGAGATACAATGAAATGCTACCATGGAAACACCAATGAACTAGCAGCGGAAACAACTAGAACTCGAAACTCCATAAGAAACACCAATATCAGCAATCTCCTTAAATAGCTCGAACCACCATCAAGTTGTACCAAGCTAAGCAAGGCCAGTCGTCCTAACCAAAAACTTCAATATCCAAAGTCTACAAAGAATTCCAAAGGGAAAGCTGAAAGCTACTGAATCGATATCTACTATCTGAAAAACCCAACTCTAGACTGCCCGTATGGAAAATTATAGGCACCCAGAGTTTAGAAATGGAACAATAAACTCCAGGTCAGTCATGAGACTGGTATGAGCAAACAAAAACAGTTTTGTCTTTAAAACAAACAAAAGAATTTTAAAACATTGAAACCCGCAATGCCTTTTAGAAAATGAAAATGCCATAAGGCCTCCCACCACACACACAATGCAAGCACACACTTGGAGGAGATTTCTCCTTATGACAGTCAAAAATGCTTGATACACGAAAATCATTTGATATTATTATTAGTGCATAGTGCAGAAAAAACCTTTCGAAAGTATAATATTAATCTTAGCCAGCATACCACATTTCGTCGTATGCCTACTATAGCTACCATGTTAAATGACAGGTTACCGCCACATTCCATGGCAGGTTATACAACTAAAACCGTACAGAGCGCGTATTGTTTCTTTGGATTTCCAACAAATGGTTAGGCAAAGGAACTTCCTTATCGAAATGGGAACGCCACTGGAAGGACGCCCCCGAGAACCTAATCGGGGCTCTGCTAACAAGGCCGATGTTACCTCACGGTTTAACCAAGCTATAACATAGGTAACTAACACACAAGTATGCCATCCCCGGTCGTTACCGACCTTTATCCGAGCGCTCGACACCAACAACCATAAAATAATAAATTTGCAGTGACCGCATAGGTCAAATATATGGACTCCATACCATGATACCACCTCTTATCCAAAAGGAAATGGACATACCCTAGGGGTGCGACCCCTAAAAACCTTGCTGCAACATTCCTGTTTCGACCATTTTCGAGTTGTGAGGCTTGACGAAGTCACGTCCACAAAGCTACGCTTTTTCACAAAGCCATGCTTCGATCAACAATGATCACCAGCACTTCGTATGCCACATTACCAAATTGGGAATGTATCACTAGTAACCATCAACTACATAACCTCTGAGCTCGTACGTCTCAGAGAAGGGTATTAAGCCAAGAAAATAAATCTCCGCCACCAAACAGAAATGTATTTGATAGAAACCAGCTTTACATCTCAAAGTGTATGTCAGACATACATCCATACAAGTCTGTTCCGGGTTCGAACAGAACCGAAGGCACTTCACAAAGAAGCCCTTGCACATCCAGATAATCCCTAATCACGTTCGGAATCCCCATCACAAAGGGCGATCAAATCTCTATACCGGGGATTAGCCGGTGCAGAGACATTTGACGAGTTATCCTTTCATTTTCGAAAATATCTGGTCTTCACCACCAGTCTTCAAATGCAATCCATAACGTCGTATCATTATTCGGAGTGGGTTATATGACACAAGGTCCTCTCCCGGCTAAACCGAATAACGAGCGCAATATTTAAAAACATATGGATATGGGGATCTCAGTTAAGTCACAACTTAAACCCCAAAACCTTCTTATCAAATGGTTTAAAACAAATTACCATTTTCAAATCTTTAAACAAGAAGATCCACTTCACAAAATTCATAAAGTTCACAAAGTTTACCTATCTTTCACAAGATTCATTAATATCTTTCTAATTCGAATCTTTTATACAAAAGATACGCTTTTCAGATCCCTTTTCAATTTGAAAACAAACTTCACCAATCTTTAACAAAGATTCATTCATAGCCCTTTTCAAAACAATTTTCCTTTCAAGTTGGATTAACTCATCCAATCTTTAAATCGAAGATTCAATTCATAGCTTTCAAAACCATTTCCACAAAACAATTCCATTCCAAAACTTTTATGTAAAAGATACACCATTTAGAATCCTCTTTGATTCCAAAACAAAGCTTAACAATATTTCACAAAGATTCATTCATAGTTTTCAAAACTATTTCATCTCAAAGACTTGAAATTCTTTCAACACAAATTGGAAATCCTTTCTTTATATGAAAGCTATTATTTGAAAACAAATAGTTTTCGTTTCGGAAAAATCCGGTTACATTTATACAAGTTAAAGCCCTTCAAGTATAAGGCTTGGTTTAAATTCAAATTCCCAAAACAATATTTTTTAAATGGTTTAAAACCCATATAAACACCTTTATAACTTATATACCCTTTTCAAATCATAATTTCCAAACATAGGATTCAATTTCAAATTTCAAATTCAAATCCAAACCAATTATTTAAATTCCCAAAACTTTATCAAGTTATACAAAATAATTTTTTACGTCTTTAATACTCTTTTTCAAAAGCTTACATATTAATCCAATTACATTTCCAAAACTATTTTGGATTCAAAATTCAATTTTAAAATCTTTTCAAAAATCTGTGGCCTAACCAATTTCCTCGTGCAATCCATATTTGTGTGTGTATGGTATAGTCCAGGGTTTTTACCCAATAGTGCAACAATATCAATCATCACAGATTGAATCATATCAATATCGATAAGCGGTAAAATCTATAATGCTTATCTTCATTCATAGATTCACAGATAAAGTAAATTTATCAATCACAAAGATTCACCATTTCGATTCGATGTAGGTTTCGGATAACCAACTGGAATTCGACTCCCTGTCGCATCGAAATTCAAATGCCGTTTTACGGGCCCAAAGGGTTTTCACATTCACACAGCGGTATATTCATCACAGATATCACACCTCAGCACAAAGCAATTCATATTACATAGCATCACAGTCACATAACAGAGATATCAATCCAATACACAACATTCAATAACAATCAAACATCTTCAATTAAGATGAATAAATCGTGTGGTTTAAATTAATTAACCACATAATTACTTTCATAAATTATCTTTAATCAACGATTAATTGTCATTAATTACAATTAATTAAATCTTAATCACCTTCATTAATTAATCATCCCCTAATTACTTTTCTTAATTAATTAACCTTTAATTAATTAATTATTCTCAAATTAATTACCTTAGTTAATAAATCTCATAAATTAATTAATTAACCTTAAATTACCAGTTAATCCTTTGATTAATTAACCTTAATTAATTACAATAATTAAGTAATTAATCCTTAATTAATAATTATTCCTTAATCACTTTCATTAATTAATTATTCTTAAGTAATTAATTATTCTTTAATTAATTATTCATTAATTACTTGATTAATCAAACCTAAATTTTTAACAAATTTACCTTAATTACTTTTATTAAATAATTCACTTCAAGTAATTAATCTCCTTTAACAAATAATTTAATTTTATACTTTAAAAGTTAATTAACCATTAAAACACTCTTTATATTAAATAACTAACCTTTAATATTATAAAGTTTGTTTAAAATAAACTTTTCAAAATAAAAGTTACGTATATTTAAACCATTTAAAACTTGGTAAATTTAAAACAATTTATTTAAAAACCTTCTTAACCCATTTTAAAAACTTAGATAACATCTAATATTAAAGAAAATTTGTTTTAACCAGATTTATTTATTTTTAAAACTTAATTTCCTATAAATTTTCAAAACTGTTTACATTACATCAGATAACCCGAGCAAAAACTCATCTTCCCTGAGGTTGACTTCGAGTCACCCACATTTCTTTTTGCTTCGAGTATTTCCACGATCCCCTTCGAGTTCGACCCTGGCTCCTTCGACATAAACCATGCTCAGACATATACATAATCATGCACGTGCACTGAAGATCGACGGCGTTCTGGCCAACACCACCCCCTTCCACAAATCCCAGATCAGCTACCCAATCGTTCAGAACCCACAAATCGACAAGTTCATGAGCCAATCAACATCGAACATCCTGACCCAAACTAGAAAAACATACGATCATCATAAAAATTACCCCGTCTGATCGCCTCGCCACCAACAACGTCATAATTTTGGTCAAAGCTCTGCCTTCCTCCCATGGTCTGATGGCCACTGGTGAGATCAACTCCAATGCGATGACTAGACAACAGTAATTCAAAATTCGATCCTGACTAAAACATAAGCTAGAACCCTAAATTAATCTCATTCATCCTCCATAATGATTTATAAAATCATCGATCATTTTTATGATGATCCCCAACCCCTTAGCAAGCTATGACTTCAATCACGAAACCTGAAAACTCCCCGATCACCAAAATTTCGACCAAACCTATTTCGCGTTCATCTTACTAATTCTCGAGATTTACCAAATTAAAAATCATGATTTTTCTTTTAAAAATTATTATTTCTAAGAACAAATCATATAATATAATCGATTCAAGAAATTAAGATATTTGAGTTTTTGTATTTATTTGAGTTTCACTGTAAATTCTTGTTCCAGTTCAAAATTTACTTTCTAATTTTATTGAAAATATTATTAAGAACTAGATTATGATTTAAAAAACACATTTTGTTTGAATCCTAAGGTCTAAAGAGGATTAGAAGTGAAGATTTAAATTTTTAAAAACAGGTTTGGAACCCTGTTAACCTGGAACAGAGACATTTGCTTTGTGTACAGACATGCACTAGTATATCCATCTATACAAAAATTCATATTCACATAAGCATACACAATCACAGATCATCATATGCAAACCAGAAGATATACATATAGATTCAAGTGTTTGCTCACCTGGAATGGTTATACAGAGGGCAAGCTTTGAGTTTGAAATTTGGAACCAGATGGTTATTTGATCTAGCCTGCATTTGAGTTTGATTATTAACTTGCTACTTTCATTTTGATTTTTGAGGTAATACACAGGCTTCAGGTTGAAGCTTTAAACTTTCAATTCTGATTTACTTTTCCAGGTTGAAATTGCTTTGCTTGATCATGTTGCACTTGATTGCGCTTGAATATTTTATTTCAGGTTTCTAGGCTGAAATGTCTTTTGTGTTTACAGGTTTTCATTTCTTTCTTTGATATGTATATCTTTCTTCTTCTTCAGATTTGAAAATGTATGGAAGAAGAAAATGTGGCCTATTTTTCTTTTCTATACATATATCTATTCCTTTTGAATTATATGATATGCCACTTGTATAATTAAGTTACACTTGTAAATTCATATTCTCTTAATTTTACAAATGTCATTATATGATTAAATTGTGTCTAAATCCTTTTGTTAAATTTTATTTTAAAATTTATGTTAAATCCTTATCATTCTATAATTTGTAAATCACATTTTATATGTTTTCAAACTATTAACATTTTTATACAACTTTTTAAAGAAATGATTAAAAATGTAATTATACAAAAATTACAAATCATAAATACACATTTATTAGTTCTCTATAATATAAAGGTTTTAAGCTCCAATTTATAAAATATTTACTGTTGAATTCCCAATCAAAATTCTATTAAAAATCCATTTATTGAATTTTCAAATCAACTCCTATTTCAATTTATTTTATATTAGTTACCAAATATTTCAAAATTTAATCCCAAAGATTAAATTAATTATCAAATTATTCTTAGCTAAAATCCAGGAATGTTACAATCCCCCCCCCACCCCGTAAGAAAATTTCGTCCCCGAAATTTGAAAGTAGGGAGACAACAAAGAATAGATGAACACACAAATATAGAGAAACAGTTTTCCAGATCAAACTGAATATCTATTCTGCAATTGGCTTGCCAAATCAGAATATCAATAATAGATACAAGAACGGATCTATATAACACTTTACAAGATACTCGGGTCATCCAGATCTACGTAGTATGCAGGGCATTGGTTAGTTCGAAAGGATAACTAACCGTTCGTAGAATATATCTGGACCCCAAAGAATAGACAGATATATCGATACAATCCCAAAACTTTATAGTTTAGAAACCAAAGTATTCCAATCTACCATAGCAACCAAACAAACAATTCATCCAAACAAACAATTCTGACCTATCTGGAGTTTATGTCCCATGCCAACCTATCCTTTGATTTAACCAAAATAATGATCTCCTATCAAAGCTTCTCCCTCGAGCTGCCACGAAGCCATCAAAGAATTGAAAAGATATTATGAACAAAAGAGATTGATAGAGAAATATTGTTTCCTTGTTGCTACAGGTATTGACCATTTGTAGTGGCACTCTCCTGTCCCCTATCTCATCCTCTTCTTGCACTCATATTCACTATCAGTGGATAGTAAGAGAATTTACTGAGGCCTACGGACGGATATCTTAGGGATACTCATTCTAGGGTATACTTCACCCTATCTCTAATGAGTTACTTAATGTGTTATACTCCTGAGCTAAAGTTTCAACCTTCAGCTATGATACCAAATGTGACGACCCGGATTTTCACATTCGAAAATCGACATCCATACTTCACTTGTATTCGAATGCCGCAGATTCGACCGTTCAAATCCAGCTTGCCGGAGCTTATAACACATTAAGTATAACAATACAGTGGAAGAAAAAGAATGAACATCATATACAACTCCAATGATACAATATCCAAATATACAACAATGATCAATATCAGAGATACAATGAAATGCTACAGCGGAAACACCAATGAACTAGCAGCGGAAACAACTAGAACTTGAAACTCCAGAAGCACCAATATCAGCAATCTCCATATATAGCTCGAACCACCATCAAGTTGTGCCAAGCTAAGCAAGGTCATTCGTCCTAACCAAAAACTTCAATATCCAAAGTCTCCAAAGAATTCTAAAGAGAAAGATGAAAGCTACTGAATCGATATCTACTATCTGAAACACCCAACTCTAGACTGCCCGCGTGGAAAATTGTGGGCACCCAGAGTTTAGAAAGGGAACAATAAACTCCAGGTCAGTCATAGGACTAGTATGAGAGAACAAAAAAAGTTTTGTCTTTAAAACAAGCAAAAGAATTTTAAAACATTGAAACCCGTAATGCTTTTTAGAAAATGAAATTGCCGTAAGGCCTTACGCCAGCAACACAATGCAAGCGCACACTTGGAGGAGATTTCTCCTTATGACAGTCAAAAATGCTTGATACGTGAAAATCATTTGATATTATTATTAGTGCATAGTGTAGAAAAACCTTTTGAAAGTATAATATTAATCTTAGCTAGCATACCACATTTCGTCGTATGCCTACTATAGCTACCATGTTAAATGGCAGGTTACCTCCACATTCCATGGCAGGTTATACAACTAAAACCGTACAGGGCGCGTATTGTTTCTTTGGATTTCCAACAAATGGTCAGGCAAAGGAACTTCCTTACCGAAATGGGAACGCCTCTGGAAGGACGCCCCCGAGAACCTAACCGGATATCTGCTAACAAGGCCGACGTTACCTCACGTTTTAACCAAGCTATAACATAGGTAACTAACACACAAGTATGCCATCCCCGGTTGTTACCGACCTTTATCCGAGCACTCGACACCAACAACCACAAAGTAATAAATTTGCAGTAACCACATAGGTTAAATATCTGAACTCCATACCAGATACCACCTCTTATCCAGAACGAAATGGGCATACCCTAGGGGTGCGACCCCTAAATACCTTGCTGCAACATTCCTGTTTCGACCATTTCCGGGTTGTGAGGCTCGACGAAGTCACGTCCACAAAGCTACGCTTTTTCACAAAGCCATGCTTCGATCAACAAATGATCAGCAGCACTTCGTATGCCACATTACCAAATTGGGAATGTATCACTAGTAACCATCAACTACATAACCTCTGAGCTCGTACGTCTCAAAGAAGGGTGTTAAGCTAGGAGAATAAATCTCTGCCACCAAACAGAAATGTATTTGATAGAAACCAGCTTTACATCTCAAAGTGTAATGTCAGACATACATCCATACAAGTCTGTTTCGGGTTCGAACAGAACCGAAGGCACTTCACAAAGAAGCCCTTGCACATCCGGATAATCCCTAATCACATCCGGACTCCCCATCACAAAGGGTGATCAAATATCTGTACCGAGGATCAGCCGGTGCAGATACATTCAATGAGTTATCCTTTCGTGTTCGGAAATATCCGGTCTTCACCACCGGTCTTCAAATGCAATCCATAACGTCGTATCATTATTCGGAATGGGTTATATGACACAAGGTCCTCTTCCGGCTAAACCGAATAACGAGCGCAATATTTAAAAGCATATGGATATTGGGATCTCAGTTAAGTTACAACTTTAACCCCAAAACCTTCTTCTCAAATGGTTTAAAACAAATTACCATTTTCAAATCTTTAAACAAAAAGATTCACTTCACAAAGTTCACAAAGTTTACCAATCTTTCACAAAGATTCATTAATATCTTTCTAATTCAAATCTTTTATACAAAAGATACGCTTTTCAGATCCCTTTTCAATTTGAAAACAAACTTCACCATTCTTTAACAAAGATTCATTCATAGCCCTTTTCAAAACAATTTTCCTTTCAAGTTGGATTAACTCATCCAATCTTTAAATCGAAGATTCAATTCATAGCTTTCAAAACCATTTCCACAAAACAATTCCATTCCAAAACTTTTATATAAAAGATACACCATTTAGAATCCTCTTCGATTCCAAAACAAAGCTTAACAATATTTCACAAAGATTCATTCATAGTTTTCAAAACTATTTCATCTCAAAGACTTGAAATTCTTTCAACACAAATTGGAAATCCTTTCTTTATATGAAATCTATTATTTGAAAACAAATAGTTTTCATTTCGGAAAAATCCGGTTACATTTATACAAGTTAAAGCCCTTCAAGTATAAGGCTTGGTTTAAATTCAAATTCCCAAAACAATACTTTTTAAATGGTTTAAAACCCATATAAACACCTTTATAACTTTTATACCCTTTTCAAATCATAATTTCAAACATAGGATTCAATTTCAAATTTTGAATTCAAATCCAAACCAAATTATTTAAATTCCCAAAACTTTATCAAGTTATGCAAAATAACTTTTTTCCTCTTTAAAACTCTTTTTCAAAAGCTTACATATTTAATCCAATACATTTCCAAAACTACTTTGGATTCAAAATTCAATTTTAAAATCTTTTCAAAAATCTGTGACCTAACCAATTTCCTCGTGCAATCCATATTTGTGTGTGTATGGTGTAGTCCAGGGTTTTTACTAATAGTGCAACAATATCAATCATCACAGATTCAATCATATCAATATCGATAAGCGGTAAAATCTATAACGCTTATCTTCATTCATGGATTCATAGATAAAGTAAATTTATCAATCACAAAGATTCACCATTTCGATTCGATGTGGGTTTCGGATAACCAACTGGAATCCGACTCCCTGTCGCATCGAAATTCAAATGTCGTTTTACGGGCCCAAAGGGTTTTCACATTCACACAGCGATATATTCATCACAGATATCACATCTCAGCACAAAGAAATTCATATTACATACCATCACAATTACAATCACATAGCAGAGATATCAATCCAACACACAGCATTCAATAACAATCAAACATCTTCAATTAAGATGAATAAATCGTGTGGTTTAAATTAATTGACCACATAATTACTTTCATAAATTATCTTTAATCAACGATTAATTTTCATTAATTACAATTAATTAAATCTTAATCAACTTCATTAATTAATCATCCCTTAATTACTTTTCCTAATCAATTAACCTTTAATTAATTAATTATTCTCGAATTAATTACCTTAATTAATAAATCTCATAAATTAATTAATTAACCTTTAATTACCAATTAATCCTTTGATTAATCAACCTTAATTAATTACAATAATTAATTAATTAATCCTTAATTAATAATCATTCCTTAATCACTTTCATTAATTAATTATTCTTAAGTAATTAATTATTCTTTAATTAATTATTCATTAATTACTTGATTAATCAAACCTAAATTTTTAACAAATTTACCTTAATTACTTTTATTAAGTAATTCACTTCAAGTAAATGATCTCCTTTAACAAATAAATTAATTTTAAACTTCAAAAGTTAATTAACCATTAAAACACTTTTTATATTATTTAACTAACCTTTAATATTATAAAGTTTATTTAAAATAAATTTTCAAAATAAAAGTTACGTATATTTAAACCATTTAAAACTTCGTAAATTTAAAACAATTTATTTAAAAACCTTTTTAACCCATTTTAAAAACTTAGATAACATCTAATATTAAAGAATTTTTTTTTAACCAGATTTTTTTATTTTTAAAACTTGATTTCCCATAAATTTTCAAAACTGTTTACATTACACCAGATAACCCGAGCAAAAACTCATCTTCCCCGAGGTTGACTTCGAGTCACCCACATTTTTTTTTCTTTGAGTATTTCCACGGTCCCCTTCGAGTTCGACCCTGGCTCCTTCGACATAAACTATGCTCAGACATAAACACAATCGTGCATGTGCACTGAAGATCGACGGCGTTCTGGCCAACACCACCCCCTTCCAAAATCCCAGATCAGCTACCCAATCGTTCAGAACCCACAAATCGACAAGCTCGTGAGCCAATCAACATCAAACAACCTGACCCAAACTGGAACAACCTACGATCATCAAAAAAACTACCCCGTCTGATCGCCTCACGCCACCAACAACGTCATAATTTTGGTCAAAGCTCCACCTTCCTCCCATGATCCAATGGCCACTGTTGCGATCAACTCCAATGCAATGACGAGACAACAGTAATTCGATCCTAACTAAAACATAATCTAGAACCCTAAATTAATCTCATTCATCCTCCACAATGATTTATAAAATCATCGATCATTTTTGTGATGATCCCCAACCCTTAGCAAGCTATGACTTCAATCACGAAACCTAAAAACCCACCGATCACCAAAATTTCGACCAAACCTATTTCACGTTCATCTTACTAATTCTCAAGATTTACCAAATTAAAAATCGTGATTTTTCTTTTAAAAATCATTATTTCCAAGAACAAATCATATAATATAATCGATTCAAGAAATTAGGATACTTGAGTTTTTTGTATTTATTTGAGTTTCACTGTAAATTCTTATTCCAGTTCAAAATTTACTTTCTGATTTTCTTGAAAATATTATTAAGAACTAGATTATGATTTAACAAACACATTTTGTTTGAATCCTAAGGTCTAAAGAGGATTAGAGGTGAAGATTTAAAATTTTAAAAACAGGTTTGGAACCCTGTTAACCTAGAACAGAGACATTTGCTTTGTGTACAGACATGCACTAGTATATCCATCTATACAAAAATTCATATTCACACAAGCATACACAATCACATATCATCATATGCAAACCAGAAGATATACATATAGATTCAAGTGTTTGCTCATCTGGAATGGTTATACAGAGGGCAAGCTTTGAGTTTGAAATCTGGAACCAGATGGTTATTTGATCTAGCCTGCATTTGAGTTTAATTATTAAATTGCTACTTTGATTTTGATTTTTGAGGTAATCTACAGGCTTCAGGTTGAAGCTTTAAACTTTCAATTTTGATTTACTTTTCCAGGTTTAAAATTCTTTTCTTGATCATGTTACACTTGAATATTTTTTTTCAGGTTTCTAGGCTGAAATGTCTTTTGTGTTTACAGGTTTTCATTTCTTTCTTTGATCTGTATATCTTTCTTCTTCTTCAGATTTGAAAATGTATGAAAGAAGAAAATGTGGCCTATTTTTCTTTTCTATACATATATCTATTCCTTGTGAATTATATGATATGCCACTTGTACAATTAAGTTACACTTGTAAATTCATATTCTCTTAATTTTACAAATATCGGTATATGATAAAATTGTGCCTAAATCCTTTTGTTAAATTTTATTTTAAAATTTGTGTTAAACCCTTATCATTCTATAATTTGTAAATCACATTTTATACATTTTCAAACTATTAAATTTTTATACAACTTTTTAAAGAAATGATTAAAAATGTAATTATACACAAATTACAAATCATATATACATATTTATTAGTTCTCTATAATATAAAGGTTTTAAACTCCAATTTATAAAATATTTACTTTTGAATTCCCAATCTAAATTCTATTAAAAATCTATTTATTGAATTTTCAAATCAATTCCTATTTCAATTTATGTTATATTAATTACCAAATATTTCAAAATTTAATCCCAAAGATTAAATTAATTATCAAATTATTATTGGCTAAAATCCAGGAATATTACACTTTGAGCATACAATTCATTTACACCCTAAATTACATAACAGTTCGCTACTTAACTACATAAACTATAAATATTTAACTTCATATTTTACTTTCATCATGAATACCAAACAAAAATAGCACCATAGCATGAAATTCTATTTCATGTAAATTTCAAAACCTTGCATAAAGACTTCATATAGGTATACCTAGCAAGGGGTAGCAAAATATTACTTGTTGCATTATCATTTTTTAATATTAGCATTTCCCTCACATTAAAACAAATGGTCGGTATACATTCATATATATAATAGATAAATGATTGTAAAATAAACCTAGCTACCACAGAAAATTTTTGTTTAATTTCACAAAACATATATGGCATCATTATGCAATTCAATAATCATCTACAAAAAATAAGACGCATAATTATACACCGAATATGAAACAAAGTAAATGAATCTAACTGCAATATTATTTTTTATGTTTAATAGCATGGGAATCGTGGTACAAATATTTTAATCGTACATAATTATATAGCGGCTGTATTAATATGAATCATTGATCACGTAGCATTATTTACTTCGGATGTATCAAACATAAGTAGATAGCAGTTTCAATTTCAATCGTTTATTATTATTGAGGAAAAAAACTCATTTTAGCTGGCTATTAGCTTTTATTCAAACAAAGGACCATATTTTTTAAACATGAAATCTCAATTAAAACATATTAACTCTAATATGAATAAAACACTAGGAACTAAAAATCATAATATCTTTTTCCTCATTCTCTAATTCCTCATAAATCGTAATCTCATCTTTTGCAAGTTCCTTATAAAATGAAAATCCAGCTACTTGTAACCAATCATTTGCACATACTAAAGCTTCTGCCATTGTTGGGGTTAAAGATGCTCTGAATGAATCAACAACTCGAGCACCAAGGCTAACAGCAGTTCCAAATGTGATTCTCGAAGCAGGAACGACAAATAAATCTTTATTATCTTTGATAGAATTGGATAACTTATTGAACAGAATCATAGTACATTTATTTGTGTCGTAAAGTAGTATGATCACATAAATAACAAAGTATATTATCATTTAATTCACTACTTGTATTGTAAAAGACAATGGATAGTATTTTTATTCCACCACTTAAGTAGCTCAAATTTTTTATATTTGAAGGATCTTCAAAAGCGTCGACCAAATACTTATCAACCTCATTTTTTATCTCAACTACATTTATATCTTGTCTCGGTCTCATGAATTGCTGCATATTAGCTACATGACCATCTTCTTCATAATTTACAACAGGAATACAATCTACCTTTGGCATTGTGGCATCTAATGATGCTTACCCACCCATATGATCAAGTTACAATTCGTATAATACAAGTCAAGAAAAATTGATTTAATTTCATCAACCATCAACTTCACCTTGTAAGATTAGGTCCAATGCATGGAAAAAATAAGCAAGTTAAGCAACATGTATTTTGGATCAAAAATCACAACAAAAATAAGAATCTTGTTCATACCATGAAGCTTCAACCAATATTTTTTGAATTTCTTTTTTATCGAATTTCCAATGCTCATTAACAAAGAATCACCACTCTATATAAATTTATCTAGTTCACTCATGATAGTGGACATCCAAAGTACTGGCTCGTTTGCGGTAACAAATTTGGTCCTATTAAATTTCAACATTCCATTACAGAAGATTTTTTAGAAATTTTACTAAATGTGATGCTATATCCTAATCATCATTTTCAAAGGTCCCTCTCTTTTTCTACCATTTATTTTTTCTTGAAAATACCCATCAAATTGACAATCTTTATCTTCTAACCTTAAAAATTCATTTCTATACTTTGAAGCAATATCTAACATAAAATATGTTGAGTTCCACCTAGTGCAAACATCTAATAAAACCATTCCATCTTTATGCTCAGTTTTCACTTGAGTCGCATAACTTCTAAATTTGACCAACCTAGAGAGGTATAAGCTTATGTATTTTAGGCAATTATGAATCCCATATATAACATTTTCAAACTCATCGATTCCATCTTTTGCAATTAAATTAAGAATATGACGAGAACAACTCTATGTAGAAAGGAACCATTCAACATTAGATTTTTCCAATTTCCAATTTCCAATCTCGTCTCTCATATAATCAATGACTACTTGATTTTCATTAACATTGTCCACTACAATTATAAAACCTTTTCAATTCCCTAATCAATCAAATAATTTTCCATTAAACTTCCAATGGTTTTACTCTTATGATTTGCAATGACAAGAAAGTTGAGGATTCTTTTGTATAGTGTCCATTTATCATCAATAAAGCGAGCAGTAAAAGCCATATAATTGACATTTTGTATTGATGTCTAAGCCGTTTAATTGAAATTATGTATTGATGTCCAAGCGTCGATGGTTAAATAAACATGTTGCGATTTATTTAGCGAAGCATATTTAAGATTATTTTTCTTCTCTAAATATAATTCCCAAACCTCTCCTGCAATTGTCCTACAAGATGGCGGACTAAACTTGGGCTATGTTACTCTCATGAAATCAAAGTATCCTTGCCACTTAATAAAACTAAAAGGAAGCTCATCTCGAATTATCATTCTAACATAATACATTCTACTAATATCCTTATTATACTCAACACATACAACTTTTGCATTATTTTCTAGTGAATCAAAAGGTTAAGAAAATTGATGCTTATTAGCCAAGAAAATAAGACACTTCTTACATTGATAAAGCATGTGCGTCCTCATGGAAGATGTCTCAACCATTGCATTAGACTGATAGACTTTTGGGCAATAGTTGCGCTTTGCTTGAGTAGGAGAAATCTCTATGCCATCCGATTTTTTATCTTTTTAAAGTGATTCCAAACTTCTAATATGTTCCTTCTATCACTAACAAGTAGAAGTGGAGCTATAGTGGTAGGTTGAACTTCAATTGCAGACAGGTTTTATAATGGTATCTCCAAAGATGATGCATTTGTGGTAGAAGCAATTCTTACCAGTGAATTATGTACTCCTTCCATACTCAAAACAAAACAATTCATACATGAGTAATGCATACTATTAAATAAAAAATAGCTCAATTGTTTTATTTTTGATATAGAAAGGGACAAATAGAAGCATCAGTTACCATATTCAATGGAACTTAAAGCACAAACTAGATTAAACATAAGATAAGGTGAAAGTAATGAAACAGAGGCACATGACCTTAAATCATGATTTAGTATCATGTTTTAAGCGAAGGGTTTGCATAAAGGCAAAACGTAATGAAACAAAGGCACATGACCTTATATGTGAATGCAACAATAAAGAATTCATAGAACGTTATGTTTTCTAAGGCTAAAGATAGAACTACATCAGTAAATCATGCCGTTAATGCTTGTAGGGATAAAATTACGCACTATTGCTAAAGTTTATGGATTGAATCCAACATTGCTGTATTTTCAAAATGAGTTTAGGGATAGAAACACACACTTTAGAGAAACATCGGTAAATCATCTTCACACTTTGAAATTATCAATAAAAAGTATACACCATGGTAATTGACCCATATAAGAAGCACTTCACAATGAATTTAAAAACGATGCTTGTAAATTTGTAATCTGATATCATGACTAAAAGAAGGAAAACAAAAAAATGCTTTAATGTTCAAATCAACACAAAATAGCAAATTGTGACCATTAGCAAACATGAAACATTTTTATTCTCCAAATTTGAAAATGAAAAGCAAATACAAAAGAAAAAAGGAAGCCTAACAAAATATATAATAAGTTGTAGAACCAGTAAGTCAAATACTAACTTAAACTTGCCTTGTTTGTACTTAAAGAAGAAGAAGAAATTCAAGATTAGTAAATTAGCATAAGAAAAGGGATGCACGACATGAAGTAGCAATCTTTTTTTAATTTAGAGAGAAAAGGGTAAGATTTATGGTGGCTTCTATATTGATTGAACAGGAAGAGTGGCGAGTGGCTACAAACAAAAAATAAAATAAAAAGGTTAGGTTTTAAGGTAAGTGGGTTGAGCTGTCATGTTGGCTTAGTGCATTTTATGAAGTTGATTACACATAGGGGTGGCAATTAGACCTGACCTGATGGACTCGAACCAAACCCTACGGGTCTCGGTTCTAGGCGGGTCAGGTATTGTTGGGTCCAAACTATACATTTCAAAACCTAGACCCGACCCGAGCTTAGGTTTGGTTTGGGTCGGGTCGGTTCGTGTCCAGTTCGGTAATAATACTAAAAATGCATATACTTCAATTTTTTGGATCTGATCTTTCAGGCCAATCAGGTTTGATCGAGTCTTTATTGTATTTTTCGTCACAAACACCTAACTTGAGACCTAGGTTTCGGTTCGGGTTTGGGTCTTTTCGGGCTGGTTTGGTTTGGTTTTGCGGTTCTCGGTTCTAATTGTCGTCCCTAATTACACAGGTTTCAAAGGACACTACAAAAATTATGTTAGCATAATTTTCTTCAAAAATAATTTATGAAGTAATTCGGTCCAGTTTAATACAGTGGCTTAGCCCTTCAAATCACAATCAAAACATAATGAAATGGATCATGTTAGTTTTGAACATTCAATTTAGATGGATAATACAGAGCAATTTCCCATACCTTTTCATCTATTCGGCGCAGACGATTTTCTTTTGGCAAAGCGGTTTACGTCTGCCCCTAGTGAAGAGTAGTGGATGGAGTTTATAACATCTTGTATTTTACATATTGAAGGATCATAAAATATTTTTATTTAATTCATATGAGGTCGTATGACTCTAAAACTTTAGGAAATGATTACTATGGATATTTTCCACCTTAAGAATTTTTATAGGACAATTCGGACCTAGAAAATCTTGTAAGGCCTGTAATTTTTAATAGATATTAAATTATGGTCCGAAACCACTTTCATTATATCGGGCTTGTGGTTTCTCTTTCTGTAGAGTGGTCAAAATAGAAAAACAGACTTATTGTATAACATATATGGTCGTTTTAAATCTATTTGTTGTTGGACAGATCAAGGGGTATTAGAGAGGTTTAAGAGCTAAGCCCAAGTCCCAACTTGGGATTTGTGCCAATAGTGGTTGTAGCACCAGCTCCCGAATCATTACTTTTTCCCAAAATTAGACCAAAACCTCCTTAGCCCTAATTTCATCAAAAAGCTTATTTTTTTTCCTTACCAACCTTACCATAAATCATCATTAGACGGGTAATTAGCAAAGGAGATCATAGATTCATCATTTTGTTGATTGCAAATTTGTGAATCTTGGCTGCTCATTCCGGATTTAGAGATTTTTACAAAAGAAAAGATTTTACACATACAATAATAAGAGTAATACTAACATATCATCAGCCTGGATAGCTAACAGCCTGTCCTCACTAATGCTGATAAATACATCCCAACAAATGCAGCAGAAATAAAAATACATAAATACGCCTTGGAGGCATCTAGCTCGTCTCCTGAAGCTCTAAATCTTCTATGACTAAATCTAAAAATATGCTCGAGATGACCCCGGCATTATAAGAAAATAACGCCAGGATCTATTTGGTGGACCAATGTGAGAAACACAATCAAATGAATTTTTAATGTTATAAAACCTTTCAAAAATATAGTTCATATAGTTATCTCTTAAGACCACGCCGCACATAAACACGGATGGGTTTTATCTTACGATAACCAAAGCAGCTATAGGAAATCTTCTGATATTATAATAATGTCGGTTTAAAATAAATATATAATATATCTATAAAGGTTACCTATAATTACATTCAACGGTACTACTTCTACAACTGAAACCAAAGGCACGTATTGGAGATTGGATTCTAATATGACAAGGCATCAGGGTGCCAACTACCACAGTACACCTCCGAAAAAATGTACTGAGGGGCACACCTTGACCCCTGCAAACACAAAGTTATCAGCCCCTTTAAAATGGCATACCGGATTACATCATCCATCGGGAACCCAGATTGCAAACATTGCCCCCGATCACCTCGCACGCATACAAAATCCGTAAATCATGATTATAGGTCAAGGAATGATGCTCCTAATGGTAGCTAAGCACATAGCACCGTGGGCATCACTTGATTTTAGTCATTTTAGGTTGTGGGGCATGTGAGGCCATGCTTTTACCTTTTTCCTCTCTTAGAAAATTCCATTTGTAATGCTAACACTGCTCTTCAGGAAACAATACAATGCCAACATTCATTCATATAAGTTGTTCTTGATATGAACAAACCGAAGGCACTACTACTACATCCTCAGGATTAGTGGCAAGTAGCTCTTGCACTTCCAAGAACTCCGCCTCAATTCCATCGTCTTGAACCAATCTTGAACCTCTTCCGAATAGTATGATGCGCATATGGTTTTGGAGTGGTTATGGTTTCGAGTCATCTCATATAAGTACACACCCCTGCTTAATGGCCGCTCCAAAACCAATCAATGGATTTTGGTAAACTCAATTCTGGTTCTTTTGGAAATAAATAGATAATACATAAGAGAAAAGATCACCTATTAACTGTTTAAGCGGACAGATTTCCTTATCATTTGTCCTAAAAGAACACAACGGGATTATACGTATATTATAACATCATCGAAGATAACAGCACTATATAATTCATGTGTTTATTATAGATATTTCTAGAGTTATATTTGGTCAAGATTTGATAGTCGGTTATTTAACTATCGAATAAACAATCGATCAAATCAGAGGTTTAGTTCATAAAAAATGAAGCACGATTAAACATATAAGTAGCGACTACGCCTCTTCAATTAATCTTTTCAGTAATTGAAAATGACCTTAAAAATATTTGAAAAATATTCATATACTATCTTAACAGTATAAGTATATTCACAAACTATTTCACTTCCAATGCTTAGAAAACAATTTCCATTTTCCCAAAATATATTTAACGGGGCCAAAACAAATGTCATTTAAAACATTATTACTATAAACCCAAACCACTTTTCCTTCGGTGTTAAGTATGTAAAGAATGCTTCTATACCACCATATTTATGAAGGATTATTTATCAAAAATCAAATCTCATTCCTTTTATAAAATTCCCTTTAATAAACCCATTTCATATTTATAAGTCCTTTTACAAATCTTTAAATTAATTTGTAACTTCTTTTATAAATCTCTTAAATTATTAATAAAACTCCATTCTATTTATAGAACTATTTTCTATTTATAAACTACTTCTTATAAATTATTATTTATAAATCTATTCTTTTATTTATAAAATACCTTTTTTAAATACTTCTTTTATTTTTAAAATAACATTTATAAATCTTTCTTTCCATACAACATTTTAAACAAAGCATTTCACAAATATTTCTACCTCTTTTAAAAATAGGATCACTTTATTATAAGAGATAAACTCCCTTTTATTTTCCTTTAAAATAAACATTCGTTATTATATCAACTTTTATATAAAATAAATACTTCCAAATACTTTTTAAAAAATTCCTAAAAGGTTGGAGTAAAATAGATAAGTTCAAAAACCATTTCTAAATAGATGCTGTAGAAAATTCCAAAATCATATTTAAAATCATTCTTCAAACCAAAATCATTTTTAAACCAAAATAGGAAATAATAGTATTTCAAAATACTATAACGAGGCCTAGAGCTACCACAGCACTAAACTAATGCTACTATTATCTTCATTACTAAAAAGGTTAGACTTTTAACATATATCAATGTCACACCCAATATGGCCAGGCTACCAAGCTTATGGCACTCAACAATTAACAACCAATAGTTAACACATCATTTTCCAATACTAATTGGGGGAATTAATTTAAAAGACAAAAATTTGTATATTTTTAACCTCAAGAACCCGACTTTAATATTTTAATCACAAAGACAAACATTCTCCTAAAATTATTCATACGGACAAACATTTTTTCAAAATTATTCATAAGGACATACATTCTTCCAAAACTACTACCAAACTAAAAACTGATACCTAAAAATTGCTACCGATAACTACAAACTCATACCTAAAAACTACTATCAATAACTAAAAACTGATACCTAAAGAAAGTTATCCTTCGGGCTAAAATACTAAAGGTATGTCCTTGAGGTTAAAACGCTGAGAAATTTTGTCCTTGACAATAATTTCCTGTATTAATTAATCCACAAATTAATTAACTTTAAATATCATCATTTTACTTTGCAGGCACAAAATGAGGATTTATTCTGCTTAATAGATATCCAAAATAATCTATTCAACTTAATTATAGCAGAATAGGGCTTTATTCTGCTCAATAGATGTCATAAACGAAGTATGACTAATTTTAACCATGTTATTACGTAAATCAACATTATAATATTCAATCATTATTATTTTATCACAAATTTATAATTCATCCAAACTAACAACTATTTATACCAAAATATTGTAATGTTAATACGAGTTTAATGCAAAAATCCATGGGTTAATCGGATTTAAATAAACATGACATAACATTTTAAAGTCAACACGTATAGTTTAAATGATTTAAACCAATAAATGATTTCTAACCAAAAGACCTAGGTCTAAGCCCACTACACAACCAAACCTGCTTGATACAGGTCTCGTTCCCAAATTCAATTTCTCCTATGCACAGCGTGCACCACCATGCATGTGAAACACCCAACCACCTCGTCGTTCGCCGATCAAAGGCCACCAACACACTCCCCCTCTCAAGCTCGAAACGCTGCTGCCATCGTTACCTACTCCCATCATTGCTTGCGAATTCTGACCATACCCTTACCCAAAACAAAATCGCATCCAGGCGCGTCAATTTTCCAACAACTGCCGCCACAACCACCTATGGCTACCCACTCCTATGCCATTTGACTCGCCATCCTCTCCTACACCTCCAAGCTAATCTACGGCCAACTCGATCCACTATGTCACTATCACTATGCCAAAAGTTGAACCCTAAAGATAACCATGGTTGAAACACTAAATTGAACTCCAGCGGCCACCTCTAACCACCGTAGCAATTTCCACCACCTCCAGCTTCTCCGCTATTACCCAAGCTTACTTCCAACACCACCATTCCTCCCTTGGAACACCACCAGGCGGGATTTTCGAGATGATCAAAATACGATCATCTACGTTACCACATTGATTCCCACCACTAAAAATTATGAAACCTCCTTTAAAAATCTCAACTCGATGATATGAACCTTTCCATATCCTCCATTCACCATTCCGTGATCGTCGAATTTCCATCATTTTTCAACATCCATTGTTATCAGATGACTCGCACCACCACGCTTGACGAAACGACGAGCGACTATTTTAAAAAAATACTAGAGATGAAAATGAACAACTTTGTAGTTGGAAGTTTTGGTTAATTTCAATCGATTGTGGAGATATAGATATTTGAAGTTGAAAAATGGAGAAAGTTTTCATTATAGAGGAAAGAAAAAGAAAGAGGAAGAAGAAGAAGAAAAGAAGAGAAGTGAAAGAAATGAAACGAGATAAGTAAAATGAATTCATGGTGAAATAAAGTGAAGTGACATGGTGCAATAATCAAGACAACACAAAGCTTCCAAGCTAAGAAACCATCATTCCAAAGTCTGGGTACTTCGCTACACAATACCTCGTTCGCGTATGGACCATGAAAAATAGGAAAAAAAGTACGATCATGCACAATAATACGCCATAATCATAGTAGAAAATATACACGTTATCTTATTCTATTTTGTATTTAGAACAAGCAATATTTGCCGTAAAATACATCAAATGATAATTTAAGTATTTTCCAAATAAAAATTGTTAAAAAACCCTTAAGTTCATATAAAAATTTGTTATTGAAAATCAAGTTGTTTTATCAAAAATTGATTTTCTTGTTATTTATTAAATTCGAATCAAATAAGAATATTTAAATAAATTAAATATTCTCATTCGAAACATCAAAAATTCTGGGTCGTTACGTACTTCACCCTTAAAAGAATTTAATCCCTGAAATTTCCTTCTCTATCAAACCAAGAAAGAAATAAGCCCATATAAATACTAAACATTTTTCATAAGCTCGTATGATGTATATAGAACATTCGTACGTAAAATCTTATTTGATCACTTACTCGGATGCACAAACTTTTCTTTCGAACTAGTATCGCTCACCGGACTCCCTAGTGTGGACTTCGATCAGGCTTTGAGAGACCTCCATTCTCCTTGCATAGCCATATACTATGATAGAAAACATCGGTAACATATCAAGATCCCTCACCAAGTGTTCGCCGTCAATAATCGAGTGATAAATCTTTATTCGGGTCAGTGTGGATCTCCTAGAAGCCATGCACTCGAATTTTGGATCAAGAACCTGCGTAGAAATGATCTACATACAACTTACATACTTATTCTTATTGGTTCTCACTTATACCAATTTCTTTTCTTTTTTTTTTACTTCCAAAATCATTTATGAAAATATTTCATAAAAATTTAACTTAAGTTTTAAACTGTATAATACTCTACTATATCCTAGGAGTATATATACAATATCAGATTTTTTTTTTACTTAACCACGATGTTATCAAATTTAAAACTTGTTTTAACTTACTATCTTTCCATTTTAAAGTTATAAAATTCTACATTTTTATTATCATAAACAATTAGCTTCCAGTTTTCAACTAATTCAGAAATTTTTGACTGTCCAAAATCATCGAAAATTCCATTTCATTACGACAAATAAAAACTACCAAACAACATATCATATTACGATACACAAACCAAACTGTCCTAATGGATAGGAAACATCGTTCTATAATATCACTTAATTGAAAACTTGAGAACTAAACATCGAGTTCTATTTCAAATCATTTTGAAATAATATTAATATACATATCCCCTTTTGTACATCAAATCATAATTTTTGAATTTAAAACAAAATTTGTTTTACCAAAACAGCTCTATATCAACTTACTATGGTAGCATCCCCCACTTACAAACTCGAAAATGAACGCTAATGCTGCTGCAGTAATCACTAGAATTATTTTCCAACGACAAAAGTAAGTTTAGTGCTTTCTATCTCTTTTAAAATCCTTTGAAATATTTCTATTCATAGTTCTTTCAAATAATATAGTTAGTATTTTTCCCGAAACTTTTAAAATCAATTTTAAAAAATACCCGAATTTAAGTTTTTAAATTATCAATTTAAATATTTTTTATTTATAAACCATACTTATATAATTTCGCTTTCTTATGTAAAATCATCTCACAAATGTATATCTTTCTTTAGATTAAACTAAACAATTTTTATTAAATTAATTTTTTAACCCAACATTATCATCGAACGCCTCATAGTCAAGTCGTGAAACTTAATTCACAAGGTGTGCTTTTCAAACTTCCCCCAATTACTACAATCAAACCATGTAGTGAAATGGTAAGACTGCTCATAAACTGACGGAGCATAATTAATCCAACATTGGATGATAATAATTAAATATTGTCATTTTCTAACAAATAAACATACCATAAATCTATATAAATTTTCAGAAATTATTACTATATATAATATAATTCTTGGTAAAATTAATTCATTTACCAATTTTAAAAACAATACTGTGTCAGTTAGTCTTGTTCAAGTGTTTAGAAACCCCTATCAACAATGTTGATCAGATGCATTGATCAAAAGTCATAAACCACCCAACAGACCAATCAACAAGATATAAAACTATTTTATAGCACTAACAAATACGCGCTCTTACATAATACACTAACTAATAGCGCTAACAAACTCATTCTAGGGTATCACATACCCTATCTCTAATGAGTTTATCCCACCAAGGCCTAGGTGTTCGCTCAACCTAAGCTCTGAAACCACACTGTAACGACCCACCTTTTTTACCCTTAAAAGTCGACACTAATACATCCACGGTATTGACAAGCTGAGCATTCAAGTGGCGAAAAGGCAGATTGTTAGGGTGAAAGAAAATAAAAGACGAAACAAAATCTCACAACGTGATGAGTAATTTATAATATAAAAATGATCTTTACAACAAAAAAGATTTTTATACATATAACAATTAGAGTAATACTGTAACATTCTCGATTTTTAGGCCAAATTATAATTTGTAATTAATATAAAATTCTGATTAATTTGTGAATTAATGGAGAATTAATTTGAAATTTTAGAAATAAATATTAAGCTTTAATATGAATATATCTTTTGAAAATATAAGTATATTTATGAAACTATATATATATATATATATATATATATATATATATATCTTTTTGAAATTAATGAGCTAAATACAGATTGTATATACATAAAACATTAAATACATAAGATATAATTTATAAATTATTAAGACATAGGTAATTTATAAAATGATAAGGATTTAAAACAAAATTTGCAAATAAAATTTTTGTTAAGGTTTTTAACATAAAAATACAAATTTAAGACATTTGTACAATTATAAAAAGATGCATATAACAAGTGTTAATATACAAAGACAAGTGGCAATTAAATCCTCTCTTAAATTAGATTTATAAATATAATGTATAAGAAAAGGATCAGGCTAATGCATGTTCCTCAAATTTTATTTCATATGCATTTTCTTAATTTTCAAACCTGAGTAAACTAAAATCAGAAAAGGAAACAAAAGCCTGAGATCAAAAATTATATTAATTCAACCAGATCAAAACAAAAACAAATCAAAACCTGTTTTCAAAATCTTCAGACTGGAAACATGAAATCAATGCAAAGATCAAAGAAAATCAAAACTGAAGCATCTCAATATTTAAAACCAAGCTCAGGCAACTCAAAGATCAGGCAAAAGTAAATTCAAATCAACTCTACTAAGCAAGATTCCAGACTAAAAACAAAACCAGAAGTTCCAGATGAAAATTCAAAAGCAGGCAATCTTCTATTTCAAATCTCTCAGGTGAGCAAACTCTTCAACTTGTATGTGTAAATCTGGTTTGTATGCGATTAAAATTGAAGTGAAGTGGTGAATGATGTTTGAATAGGTGCAATTATGTTTGTGTATACATATAAATAGGCAAATGTTGAATGTAAACAGGTATATTCATATATGTTCTTAGTTTATAGGGTTCCAAAAAAAATCAAGATTAAAAACTCAACATCTCATCCTATAATCATCTATAGACTTTGATGTCTAAATAAAACTAGTTTGAATTGGAAAGATCAAAATTTTAATATACTTTTAAGTAGTTAAGATAAATGGGTTTACTGGGAAAACATAGAAGCACAGCAAATTCAAATTTTGTTCAAAATTTAATTAATTAAAATTTGAGTTTTGAATTCATGATCTTGTTCATTTTCATAAACCATGATTTTTAAATATGAATTCATGATTTTTAAGTTAGAAAATCTCGAGCATATAGGAGTTGAATGGAATTGTTGAAACCATCAATTCTCGACGATTAAAGAGGAATCGAGCCTCGAGTTTGAGTTTGAAGGAAGATGATGTGTTGGAGATTGTTGGAAAACTATTCAGATATTTTTTTTTTTTAATTAGATTGATGGATCGAGGATGAATTAGGGCTTAAGGGTTCGTTTTGATCGATGACAATGGCAAGATCATTGTGTCGTCGTGGCAATTGGGTCGATATGACCCAAGGGTAGCGATGCATTGGATTGTGACGAAGCTTTGGTTAAGCTCGTGTGGATTCTAGTGATCTTTAGTGGTGTGGCAAAGAGGTTTGTCATCGGTAATGGGTTCCAGGTTGACGATCGGGAGTTCGATTTTGATTCCTGGTGGGTTCTTGCGATCTGGGTGGTCAGAACGTTTGGATCGTCGGAAACTCGTGGATGGTAGAGGCGATGGACGGAGCGGCGGCGGTGACTCGTGCACATGCATGAGTATCTTCATGTATGTCGGTGGTTTTGGGATCGGGAAAGAAGAGAAATGATTCGGGTTTTTGTTCGTGATGAATCGTGTTTGACTCGAAGACGTACCCAGGTATGCTATCGGGATTAGAACGGGAATATGTTAGCAGGTTCAAAGTTTTAAAATAAAAACAGAAAATAAAAGGAAGAGTAGAAGAAAGGGAAGTGACTCGGGGAAAATTCGGGGAAGAATCGAAGTTAGGCTCGGGAACAATGAGAATTGCCTCGGGTTTATTGGTTTGATATTAAAACAGTTTTAAAACTTAAAGAAAATCAAGTTTTATTGAAACAATTTTGTTAAAAACCAATTCTTTTGTAAATATTAGGTGTTGTCCAAGTTTGAATTTGGTAAAAATGGTTTTTAAATAAAATTATTTTAATTAACCAAGCTTTGAAATATTTAAAATACATATAACCTTTATTTTTAAAAAAGTTTATTTTAAATAAACTTAATAATATTAAGAAGTTAATCAATAAAAGGTGTTTTAATTGTTAATTAACGTTTAAAATCTAAGTTAATTTTATTTTGTTAATGAAAATTAATTACTTAATTTTTATTAAAGATAATCACTTTCTGTAATTAAAAGATAATTACTCTGTGTAGCTAAAAGTAAGATAATTACTTTGTGTAATTAAAAGCAGTTACTTCGTGTAATTAAACTAAAAGCTATTTACTTTGTGTAATCATTTTAAGGCTAATTAATTTTGTGATTAAATTAAAAGAATAATTAATGTAATTAATTAAAGTATTTATTAATTAAAGGTAATTAATTACTTAAAGATAATTACTTAATAAAAGTAATTAAGGATAATTAATTTATGATCAAAAGTTGATTAATCAAGCGATTAAAGAATAATTAATTAAGGATAATTAATGTGATTAATTAATTAATGATTAAGGAATGAATTAAGATTAATTAATTTCATGATTAAGGTTAATTAATTACATAATTAAAGATTAATTAATTAATGAAATTGATTAGGGATAACCACTTATTAATTAAAGAAGATTAATTAAATGACAATTAATTAAGGTTTAATTAACCGATGTAATTAATGGGATTAATTAATTAAAGAATAATAAAATAATTAGAGGTTAATTATTTAATGATTAAAGGTTGTTTTATTTATTAATTAAGTTTGATTAATTAATGTTTTAAAGGTTAATTAATTTATTATTAAAGGTTAATTAATTTGTAATTAATTAATATTAATTAACCTAGATTAGTGATTAATCTGGTTTCAATTAATCAAACGATTAATTAACCTTACTTATGGATGTTTGAATTGAATGGAATGCTTTGAATTGTTTATATCTCTGTTGTGTGATGCTTTGTGATATGAATTATTTTGATTTGAGCTGTGACGGGTGTAATTTATTTATTTATCTGTGATGAATTTATATTAATTCTTTGTGAATCTGTGAATGAAGATAAGCGTTATAGAATTATACCGCTTATCGATATTGCTGTGCTTGAATCTGTAATGTTTGATGATGTTGCACTATTGTGTAAAACCCCTGGACTACACTATATACACACAAATATGGATTTCACGAGAAAATCGATTACGTCACAGATATTTTGAAATCTAAATATTATTTTATTTAAAAGGTTGAATTTTGAATCCAAAAGGTTTTGGAAATGGAATTTGGTTGAATATGAAAAGCTTTTGAAAAGGAAGTTTGAAATTGAAATTTAGTTTGAATATGGTATATCTAGTTTAAGTTTTGAATTTGTTTTGGAAATTTGGTTTGCAAGTTTATACAAGTTATATTATATATATGGATTTTTTTAAAACCATCTTTAAAGAATTTTAAAAGTATTATTTTGGGAATTTAAATTTATCCCAAGTTTACACTTTAAGGGTTATAACTTGTGAATATTTGATTGGATTTATCCGAAACGAAAGTATTTTTTTTTCAAATAATAATGGCTTTCATATAACGAAAGAACTTCCAGTTTTTGTTGAAAAGATTTCAAGTTTGAAATGGAATTGTTTTGAAAGCTATGAATGAATTTTTGCTAAAGATTAGTGAACTTTGTTTCATAAGTAAGAGGATCTTAAAGGTGTATCTTTTGTATAAAAGATTTGAAATGGAATTGTTTTGAAAGCTATGAATTAATCCTTGCAAAAGATTGGTGAACTTTGTGAAGTGAATCTTTTTTTTTAAATTTGAAAATGGTAATTTGTTTAAACCAGTTGAAGAAAGGTTTTGGGCTTTCAGTTGTGACTTAACTAAGATCCCACTATATCCATATGCTTTTTAAATTAAGCGATCATTATTCGGTTTAGCCGGGAGAGGACTTTGTGTCATATAACCCATTCCAAATAATGATACGACGTTATGGATTGCATTTGAAGACCGGTGGTGAAGACCGGATATTTTTGAAAGCGAAAGGATAACTCGTCGAATGTCCCTGCACCGGTGGTGAAGACCGGAGATTTGATCACCCTTTATGATAGGGAGTCCGGATGTGATTAGGGATTATCCAGATTGCAAGGGATTCTTTTGAAGTGCCTTTGGTTCTGTTCGAACCCGGAACAGACTTGTATGGATGTATGTCTGACGTTACACTTTGAGATGTAAAGTTGGTTCCTATCAAATACATTTCTATTTGGTGGCGGAGGATTTATTCTCTTAGCTTAACACCCTTCTTTGAGACGTACGAGCTCGGAGGTTATGTAGTTGATGGTTACTAGTGATACATTTCCAATTTGATAGTGTGGCATATGAAGTGCTATTGATCATGTGTTGATCAAAGCATGGCTTTTGTGTAAAGCATAGCTTTGTGGACGAGACCTCATCAGGACCTCACACCCCAGAAATGGTTGAAATAGGAAAGATGCGGCAAGGTTACGAGGGTCATGCCCTTTAGGGTATGTTCATTTCCTTCTGGAAAAGGGTGGTATCATGGTATGGAGCCCAAATTGTGACGACCCAGAATTTTTTTATATTTGAAATTGGAATATTTAATCAATTTTAAATATTTAAAAGTTAATTTTTAGCTTGAATTTCAAATATCAATAATTATTGAATAATTAATTGTTGAATTTAATTATCAGAATTGGATAAATTATTGAATCGGGAATTTTAAGCCGGTTAAAAATAGTTTGAAGATTTGGAAAATTTACTTTGATAATATGGACGGTGATAACACTTTTACATTCGAATTTAAAGATGTCTTGGTTCAGTTTTGAAAATATAACGATATGACGCTAGGAACGTTGGACGTTGCATTTAAATTGGGGTTAGGGGTTAGAATTATGGACCACGGGATATTTTGTATATCAAAATATAAATTTCAAATCCTTTAGCCACCCTATAAGCAGACCTAGCCTGTCTCTATCGTCACCCTTCTCTGTGAAGCCACCTTCCATCTACATCGCGTCTTTTCCTTTATCCTTCAGCCGAATATTTCAGTAAAAAAAATACTCACGAAAGAAAAACGAGGAAACCCAAATTAATGGCAAACCTAAGAACCCAATACGATCTTCCTTTTTCTTCTCTTTTTAAACGCGAGCTCCTCAAATCGAATGCAAACCAAAACTCTTAGCTTCATCTCATTTTCCAATCTCGAACCAAATCGAGAATATCGAACGCGGCTTCAATTAAAAAAAGGAAAAAAATCGTTCGTCTTCGATTTGAGTGAGCGCCAGCAGGAGGGAAGCTCGGGTCGCCTGGGAATTTAGCCGCGAGGGCATCGCGTTGGTGATAGGGGTTTGGGCATTGGAGCTTGAGGAGATGTGCAAGTTCGAGGAGCGGCGTTGACAAGGGTGGCGTGTGCACGAAGTTGCGATTGTTTAGGCTCGCATTGATTGTTAGGGTTCGACGAAGCGACTGTAGTCGGCGCGCGTGCGTGAGAATTTCGCCAAGACAGAGGGTCGATGGCCGAAGTTCCGTAAGGTATTCTCGATTTTTATTCTATTTTCAATTAAGCATAATTTATAAATGTATGTGTATAAAGGATTTGAATTTTTAGTAAAAAGAAAATTAATATGTAATATATATATATATATTGTTACTGTAAGTTTTATAAAACAAAAGGCTTTTGGAATATATGAATATGTATATATGGTTAAATCCAGATTTTTGGATTTTGTATGAACAGTTATTTATCTATGTACATAAATAAACTGGAATAGAATATATATATATATATATATATATATATATATATATAAGATTGGTTAAATAAATAGAAATTTTAAAGATGTTGAAGGATTTATATAAATTAGATGTTTATAAAGTTTACTTAACTTATTTTTATAGATATTTAGATGTATTTCAAAATGAAAGGAAACAAATATACATATACATCAATTTCAAATTTCTAGTTAATTTTGAATAAATGGGGATTAATGTGTTAAGTTAGCTTACTTAATTACTTTAACTTCTAAGAAATTTTGAAAGGAGGAATTAATTTAAAATGCTAGTTAATTAAATTATTAAATGGTAATTAATTGTCCGATTTATAACCAATATTAATAAACCGTATAATATTGTTACAAGGTTCAAGATCGTAAGGAGACAAGCTGGGTTGGATTGAGATTGAAAATTTTAATGCAAAGATGAGGTAATCTCACTCAGTTAATTTAATTTTAAATTTAAATAATTAAATTTAAATAAATGTTTGAATGGTTGAATCGATTGATGTGTTATAGTGTGGTAATTTTGGAATTGGCATATTATTGTGCTAACATTTTTGGATGCAGGGAAAACAGGTTGGAGTGATCCAACTGGATCCCTCACATTTATTATTTAATAATTCTCTGTTATGATTACTTGATATTCTATGAGGAATATATTGGAATATTGAATGTTATGATTTGATTGGATATATCGGGGTATAATGAATTACCAAAAAAATATAAATTGAATTTTGGAAGGAAAATAAAGGAAGTAAAGTTGGAGACGAAATAATCTTAGAAAATTTAATAAAATTAGAATGAATTGAAAAGAAATAGAAGTATGTCAAGTACCAATTAATAACTTCGAGTATGAAAATAAAAGAGTTTGAATAAACAGAAATTAATGAATTGTAAAATTATGTGATATTAATACAAATGAATAAAGAATTACTTTAAAACTTAAAGTTTTAAATTTATCTAAAGGAATAAGAAGTAAATTGAGAAATCTAAATTGGTACTTCAATTAAAAGTATTTTAAATCATAAGTAAGGAATGAAATCTGAAATCAAAGGATTTTGGAATAAATGAAGTAAATTGGAAATCAATTTGGAAATTGATTTAAATGCTTGAAATTGGATATTTGGAAGAATAAATTCAAGGTGGGAATGAAAAAAATTGTTTAAAAGTAAATAGTGATTTATTTTTAAAGGTTGTGAAGAGAAGTATATTTCTCTGGATAGCCAAGTATGTTTTCAAAGTGAGTTTTAAAATAAGATACAGGTTTTAATGTTGTTTTACTATGTATGTTCTTGGAAATTTATTATTTCTAAATGCTAACTTATAAAGTAAATAATTGTCCAAATCTATTACCGTAGCAATAATTTATAAAGAGTGACTTGGTAATTTTGTTTTAAAGGTGAAAAACTAGTTTATATTTATAAAGTAACCATGTTTTCAAATATTCATATAGTATATATTTTTAATCGATTATTGAAGTAGTTTTAATTATTTTAAAGTAAATTCTAAAGTAAGTAATTTGTTAATCTATTATCGTAATAATTATTTAAAGAATGATTTGGTATTTTGTTTAAAGAAGAAAATCTAATGTATATTTATAATGTAAACTTATTTTAATTTGTTTCTAAAGTATTATTTTAAATTAAGTACTAAAGTAAAATTTTCTAAATTAAATGTTAAACATATTTTATAATTAAAATGTTTTGAAATTATTTTAAAAATCTTAAATTTTGTGGTTGGTGATCCCAGTGGGAATAGAAATACTTGGAATTTATTCTGAGAAAGGAAGGTAGTTCGAAAACTGTTTTCAAAGGGGTTTGAAAGTGGAAATACATCTTGTAAATAAATTTTGAGATAAATAAATAATTTGGAAAATTATTTATTGGTTGATGATTGTTTGTGAATATTAATTGATAGTTAAATAACCGACTATCAATATTAGCCAAATGCGTTGATCGTTTCGAAGAGACCGGGATCGAGATTAATTTCTCGAAAACCACTTCGATCCAGTTTGTACGTTTCATGAAAACGATTTTGGATTCGAAGATGGAGCAGTGAAGTGCAAGGGCTATCCTGAGGATATTTCCAAAATGGATGTGGTAGGAGTAGTGCCTTCGGTTCCGTTCGAACCCGGGACGGACTTGTATGGATGAATGCTTGCGAAACATCGTCAGGTGGACGATGGGCATTCTAAGGGATATGTTCTAAAAAGGTAACACTTAGCCTCAAGCCTCATCAAATGGGAATGACTGAAAATCAGGGGTTATGCAGCAAGGCTTGGCGGGTAGCACCCAAGCAGGGTGAGGTCATTCCAGTCTAGATGTCCCTTTTTATTTCGGCTTAGTGGGCGGTTGCTGATCCCAACCGCGGGGTGATCTCACTCGGGATTATCCAGTAAGGGGTAGTCCCGGTCTTGTGTTGCAGGGGAGCGGGCGTACTCCTCGGTACGGTGATCTAGGCCCCATACTGTGACAGGTGGTACCCCAGTGCCTAGTCATTAGTTGGAAATCCATTCTCCCTACGAGCCTTGTACGAGTTTTGTTTGTATTACCCACTTTGTGGCTAGTAGCTGGAATTTAATAATGTAACAATTTCGGCTATTTTATAAGTATTTTTAGATAGACCCTATTATAATATTAGAGGATTTCTATAAAAATTGTTTTAGCTATCGTAAGGTAAAAACCCGACATGTTTATTTGTGGCGTGGTCTTACGAGATGCTTTTGTTTTCAAAGGATTTTTTTGAAACTTTAATAATCAATTGGGTGTGATTTTCTCACGCTGGTATTCCAGACTGACTCGGGTGTTATTTAACTGTAATGCTCGGGTCAGACCGAGTATTATATAATACAGGGATTGATGCTGTGGAGCTCAGGAGACGAGCTGGATGACGATACGTATACCCGTACTTGTTTATATATATATATTCCGCTGTGTGGAGTAGTTATGTATCCAGTTGTATGATAATGTTGAGCTGTGTTTGATGTACTCTGATGATGTAATATATACAAACAGATATATGGGGTTTGAGTAAAGATCATTTATTATTTATTATATTTTATTCCGCTGCGATGGTTAGATTCTGTTGTTGATTTCTATTTTCTCCTTCTACCTCTTCTTCTTTAACCCAAATGATTCGTATTTCTGTACAGCTTGAGTTGATTTTAGTTAGAATAGTGATGACTCAAGGGGTACGGATTTGCGGGACGTTTCACTTGGTAGCAGAGCTTAGGTTGGTGATAACCTTAGCTCTGGTGGGAATTACTCATAAAACATGATCAATAGTACTCTAGAATGAGTTTGAGTGTATTAATAGATATGAGCGCGTATTTATTAGTGAATATAAAATGATTTTATATTGTGTTGATTGGTTTGTTGAGTAGTTTATGGATTCTGGTCAATACGAGTAATTAACGTTATTGATAGGGATCTCTAAACACTTGAATAGAAAAATTCAACACAGTATTGTTTTAAAGTAGGGTAAATGAAATAATTTTACCTAAATTATTTTAGTATATATATAAAAAAAATTGTAAAGTATTATAGTATTTGGATGCTTGTTTGTTAAGGAATGATAATATTAAATTATTAACACTATTGTGTAGGAATTGAATAAGAAATTGAAACTTATAACCAAAGTTGAAGAACACGTTTATATAACAAAATGGAGTTTGAAACATATATTATAAATATAAATTATAAATTGAAATAAACTTCATATACAAATGTGATTAATTGGAAATAGGATTCCAGAGAAATATTTGAAAATAAATCGAAATGGATTCCGAATTTGGAATTTTGAGAGGTTTAAATTCCTGGGATTTGGAAATGGTTTTCAAAGAGTTTTGGAGAAATAATAGTGATATTATTTCGGAAATATTTTTGAATTGGAATCGAATATGGAGAGATTTGAAAATTTAAAAATATTGGAAATGTTGATAAAGAGATAAAAGCACTAAACTCTTTCGGTCGCTGGAAAATAATTTCGATGATGATCGCGACATCATCGGTGTTCATTTTCGAGTTTCCAAGAGAAGAATTGCTACCCGAATATTTTAAATTAGAATTGTTTGTGAACTGGGTTTGGTTTTGAAATTCCAAGGAATAATTGAATGTGCCAGAAGATTTTGGATATAGTTGATTTCAAAAGTGATTTTGAAATTTTGGAAAATTGTTTAACTCTGGAATTTTTTTTAAAATGTTTATGGAATAATAAAAATATATTGGCTAAATAAAAGGTATAATTCCGAGTTAAAAAGTAAAATGTGAATGAGATTGATTGTAAATAGATATAAATAAGTTGTGACTTATAAAATTTGGAAGCAAAATAAACAGGCCAAATAAATTGTTTGTAATGATAATGAATATAATCCAAAATTTAAAATATACAATAGATTGAACTCAAGTAAAACGGTTAGAGTGATTTTTGAAATAAAAATCTAATATTGGGTAAAATTTTAAATAGACTACTTGATTAATTAATGGAATATGGAAATGGAACTCAAATTGGTTAATAAAAATTTGAGTTGTGGATAAATGATAGAATTTGAAAGTGAAGTTTGAGTTATTAATAGAAATTCAACTTGAAATTGTAAGTGAATTAAATTTGAATTGAAGTTGAATGGAATTGAATTTACATAAAAAATGATTTATATTGCAAATAAAAATCTAAGAAGTGATAAATTGGAAATGGCCTCGTTATAAAATGAAAGAAATTCAGAAATAAATTATTGAATGTGAATTAGAATTCATATGGATTCAATGAAATATATTAATTTAATTTAAACGAATGGAGCTGGCGATGAACTCAAATTAAACAAAATATAGTTGAAATGTGATGGTCTGAGTGGTAAATAAAATTCAAGTGAATAAAATAAAATTGAAATGATTGCAAATGAATATAGAATGCAAAATAAATTGAACGAAATTAGTTAAAATGAAATCAAATTAAGTACGGATTGAATTGGTATTAATTTAGAATAGTTATAAACTGGAATGAATATTCTTTTAAGTAAATATCACTGAATCTGCATAAAAATAATTGTCATTTGACGTAAACGAGATTTTGTAAAATTCTATGGGTTAACAGAAGCCAATGAAGTTGGTTTTTGATTCAATTGTAATAAATATGGGTTTGTTTGGATGGAAAATAAATTGAATGTAAACAATGGAGTGTAAATGAGTTCAGCTTGGATTGTTGATGAATTGAATATAACTGAAAATATGAAATTCAAAATGATTGACTAAATAAACTAATTTAAATTAGTTAGTAAATGAATTGGTTGATAATTGAAAGTCAAATTAAGGATTTAAATTTGGAAGTGCTTATAAAAACAAAATGTAACTTGAGTTTTGAAGTTGAAATATGTTGAAGGAAAATAAAATAACTTAAGTAAAATTTGAATAAGAGCTTGATTTAAGTAAAAATTGTGAAATAGTTGTGTCGAGTTTTATGAAATGATTTTAAATAAAACTTGTTTGGTAAATGAAATTAGTAATTGAGTTAATTAACTTAAGTTATATTAATGAGAACTTGACTTCGAATAAAATGGAAGTTAGATTGCTTTGGAAATTAATTTAATTTAAATGAGTTTGCTTGGACTTAAAATGAATTTAAGTTAAGTAAGAGAGTTGTGGAATCATTCGAATTGAACGAGATGGTTTGAATATTGTTTGGAAGCATTCAAATAAGTGTTGAAATATTTCATATGTGTTTTTGAAAGTATATAATATGCACTGGTTATAGAATCCATGTTTTGGTTATTCATAATAAAGTGAAATGTTGATAAACTTTGTATATTTGACACTGACATGTTTAAATTGAGTAAGTACAGGTTTTCGGAATCCGTTTGACTGATTTTGACTGCGCTAATTGCTTAAATAAATAGTTGCTTGCTTTAAATTGCTAAATAAGGTGCGCCTACGCAATACAAATAGGAAATATGAACTGTTTTTCTGTTTTCCGACCGTGTGGGTCGATGTATATATATTTATATCTCTTGTCAAATTGCAAAAGCTCCTCCGTACAAAGGAGACTCTGCCAAAAATTTTTGAAAATTTTGGGAGTTAGAAATTTTTTGACTCTTTTGAAAATTTCCACTAACGACAAATGGTTTAAACTTGTTAAGCAAATAGAATTATAACTGAATGTTGAAACCTAATTTAAATTGTATAAGTAAAGTGTGATGAAGAATTGTTCGAAGAAACTAAGAAGAAAAAGTTTGCAAATAAACTTCTATTTAAGATTTTAAATAAGTTAGTAAGTAAACTAATAAAAGGTAATTAGATTTGGAATTTATTAGTAAATTGAAGCAAATTGAAACTTATATAGAATTGAAATTCAATTTGAATATAAACTTCAGTAGTGAAAAATTAATGTAAGAAGTGTATAAAATAATTATATTAAACTTAAGAAATGAAGGTGAAATTCTTAAGTAAGTTAGCTTTGAAAATATGCTAAGTGAATAATTGAATAGAGATTTAAAATTGGAAGTATTGACAAGGGAAAATTGTGCATGAGTGTATGACAATCAAAATAAATGTGAATAAAGAGGAAATTGATATAATTGATAATCAATTGAGGCAAATACATAGGATTTACGTATATTATTCTATTCGCATAGCTATTTGATCCAGATTTCGAGCATAGAATTTCGAGATAGTTATATCGATCCGAGTTAGGATTTTTCACTCGATTTTCAACGGCGAACCTGAATATGGAATTTTGATTGATGCTGTAAATTCTCTATCATAGTTATGACTATGCAAGGAGAATGACGGTTTCTAATCAGGAAACCAGATCTGAGTCCGCACTAGGAAGTCGGGTGGACGATACTATTTCGAAAGTGAAATTGTGTGATTAAGTACGCGATCAGATTGCTATCGCATACGAATGATATAGGTACATCGTAAGGGCTTAAATGGGATGAAGAATGAAATTTTGGAAAGAAGTCAAATATATGATTTTGAATGTTGTGATTATATATTTTTTCCAAACAGGATATGCAGGTATGAATAAGGGAAAGGGAAATTGGTTTTGATTTCAGATACTAAATTAAAATTGCTCAACGAAAAGGTATGTGTTTAGATTTCTGTATGGAATTTGATTGGGTTTTTGGATCTAGCCACTTGGCTTTTTGTTTTCTTTTTGGATTTGGGAGGCCGTAGAGCCATTTTGTAGTTGTACCGAGCTAGCCGCGCAAAGGAGACGCTGGCGAAATTTTTCGGAAATTTAGAGAGTTAGAAAATTTCGAGGAAATTCTGATAATTTTAAATTTGATAATTTTAAATTTGATTTAAAATTTAAATTTGAATGATTGAGTAAGTAATATTGTTTGAACTATGGGAAAGTTGGGAAAGATTAGTAAGAATGGTAGTGGGTGTTTTATAAAAAGATAGTGGATAGAATGTTGAACAGTTTGGTTTTGGAAAATAGTAATGGGTATTGGATCATTCTTCCTAATTAGTAATTTCGAGGACGAAATTCTTTTAAGGGGGACGGAATGTGACGACCCAGAATTTTTTTATATTTGAAATTGGAATATTTAATCAATTTTAAATATTTAAAAGTTAATTTTTAGCTTGAATTTCAAATATCAATAATTATTGAATAATTAATTGTTGAATTTAATTATCAGAATTGGATAAATTATTGAATCTGGAATTTTAAGCCGGTTAAAAATAGTTTGAAGATTTGGAAAATTTACTTTGATAATATGGACGGTGATAACACTTTTAAATTCGAATTTAAAGATGTCTTGGTTCAGTTTTGAAAATATAACGATATGACGCTAGGAACGTTGGACGTTGCATTTAAATTGGGGTTAGGGGTTAGAATTATGGACCACGGGATATTTTGTATATCAAAATATAAATTTCAAATCCTTTAGCCACCCTATAAGCAAACCTAGCCTGTCTCTATCATCACCCTTCTCTGTGAAGCCACCTTCCATCTACATCGCGTCTTTTCCTTTATCCTTCAGCCGAATATTTCAGTAAAAAAAATACTCACGAAAGAAAAACGAGGAAACCCAAATTAATGGCAAACCTAAGAACCCAATACGATCTTCCTTTTTCTTCTCTTTTTAAACGCGAGCTCCTCAAATCGAATGCAAACCAAAACTCTTAGCTTCATCTCATTTTCCAATCTCGAACCAAATCGAGAATATCGAACGCGGCTTCAATTAAAAAAAGGAAAAAAATCGTTCGTCTTCGATTTGAGTGAGCGCCAGCAGGAGGGTAGCTCGGGTCGCTTGGGAATTTAGCCGCGAGGGCATCGCGTTGGTGATAGGGGTTTGGGCATTGGAGTTTGAGGAGATGCGCAAGTTCGAGGAGCGGCGTTGACAAGGGTGGCGTGTGCACGAAGTTGCGATTGTTTAGGCTCGCATTGATTGTTAGGGTTCGACGAAGCGACTGTAGTCGGCGCGCGTGCGTGAGAATTTCGCCAAGACAGAGGGTCGATGGCCGAAGTTCCGTAAGGTATTCTCGATTTTTATTCTATTTTCAATTAAGCATAATTTATAAATGTATGTGTATAAAGGATTTGAATTTTTAGTAAAAAGAAAATTAATATGTAATATATATATATATATATATATATATATTGTTACTGTAAGTTTTATAAAACAAAAGGCTTTTGGAATATATGAATATGTATATATGGTTAAATCCAGATTTTTGGATTTTGTATGAACAGTTATTTATCTATGTACATAAATAAACAAGAATAGAATATATATATATAAGATTGGTTAAATAAATAGAAATTTTAAAGATGTTGAAGGATTTATATAAATTAGATGTTTATAAAGTTTACTTAACTTATTTTTATAGATATTTAGATGTATTTCAAAATGAAAGGAAACAAATATACATATACATCAATTTCAAATTTCTAGTTAATTTTGAATAAATGGGGATTAATGTGTTAAGTTAGCTTACTTAATTACTTTAACTTCTAAGAGATTTTGAAAGGAGGAATTAATTTAAAATGCTAGTTAATTAAATTATTAAATGGTAATTAATTGTCCGATTTATAACCAATATTAATAAACCGTATAATATTGTTACAAGGCCCAAGATCGTAAGGAGACAAGCTGGGTTGGATTGTGATTGCAAATTTTAATGCAAAGGTGAGTTAATCTCACTCAGTTAATTTAATTTTAATTTTAAATAATTAAATTTAAATAAATGTTTGAATGGTTGAATCGATTGATGTGCTATACTGTGGTAATTTTGGAATTGGCATATTATTGTGCTAACATCTTTGGATGCAGGGAAAATAGGTTGGAGGGATCCAACTGGATCCCTCACATTTATTATTTAATAATTCTCTGTTGTGATTACTTGATATTCTATGACGAATATATTGGAATATTGAATGTTATGATTTGATTGGATATATCGGGGTATAATGAATTACCAAAAAAATATAAATTGAATTTTGGAAGGAAAATAAAGGAAGTAAAGTTGGAGACGAAATAATCTTAGAAAATTTAATAAAATTAGAATGAATTGAAAAGAAATAGAAGTATGTCAAGTACCAATCAATAACTTCGAGTATGAAAATAAAAGAGCTTGAATAAACAGAAACTAATGAATTGTAAAATTATGTGATATTAATACAAATGAATAAAGAATTACTTTAAAACTTAAAGTTTTAAATTTATTTAAAGGAATAAGAAGTAAATTGAGAAATCTAAATTGGTATTTCAATTAAAAGTATTTTAAATCATAAGTAAGGAACGAAATCTGAAATCAAAGGATTTTGGAATAAATGAAGTAAATTGGAAATCAATTTGGAAATTGATTTAAATGCTTGAAATTGGATATTTGGAAGAATAAATTCAAGGTGGGAATGAGAAAAATTGTTTAAAAGTAAATAGTGATTTATTTTTAAAGGTTGTGAAGAGAAGTATATTTCTCTGGATAGCCAAGTATGTTTTCAAAGTGAGTTTTAAAATAAGATACAGGTTTTAATGTTGTTTTACTAAGTATGTTCTTGGAAATTTATTATTTCTAAATGTTAACTTCCAAAGTAAATAATTATCCAAATCTATTACCGTAGTAATAATTTATAAAGAGTGACTTAGTAATTTTGTTTTAAAGGTGAAAATCTAGTTTATATTTATAAAGTAACCTTGTTTTCAAATATTCATATAGTATATATTTTTAATCGATTATTGAAGTAGTTTTAATTATTTTAAAGTAAATTCTAAAGTAAGTGATTTGTTAATCTATTATCGTAATAATTATTTAAAGAATGATTTGGTATTTTGTTTAAAGAAGAAAATCTAATGTATATTTATAAAGTAAACTTATTCTAATTTGTTTCTAAAGTATTATTTTAAATTAAGTACTAAAGTAAAATTTTCGGAATTAAATGATAAACATATTTTATAATTAAAGTGTTTTGAAATTATTTTAAAAATCTTAAATTTTGTGCTTGGTGATCCCAGTGGGAATATAAATACTTGGAATTTATTCTGAGAAAGGAAGGTAGTTCGAAAACTGTTTTCAAAGGGGTTTGAAAGTGGAAATACATCTTGTAAATAAATTTTGAGATAAATAAATAATTTGGAAAATTATTTATTGGTTGATGATTGTTTGTGAATATTAATTGATAGTTAAATAACCGACTATCAATATTGGCCAAATGCGTTGATCGTTTCGAAGAGACCGGGATCAAGATTAATTTCTCGAAAACCACTTCGATCCAGTTTGTACGTTTCGTGAAAACGATTTTGGATTCGAAGATGGAGCAGTGAAGTGAAAAGGCTAATCGCTACTAATCCTGAGGATATTTCCAAAATGGATGTGGTAGGAGTAGTGCCTTCGGTTCCGTTCGAACCCGGGACAGACTTGTATGGATGAATGCTTGCGAAACATCGTCAGGTGGACGATGGGCATTCTAAGGGATATGTTCTAAAAAGGTAACGCTTAGCCTCAAGCCTCATCAAATGGGAATGACTGAAAATCAGGGGTTATGCAGCAAGGCTAGGTGGGTAGCACCCAAGTAGGGTGAGGTCATTCCAGTCTAGATGTCCCTTTTTATTTCGGCTTAGTGGGCGGTTGCTGATCCCAACCGCGGGGTGATCTCACTCGGGATTATCCAGTAAGGGGTAGTCCCGGTCTTGTGTTGCAGGGGAGTGAGCGTACTCCTCGGTACGGTGATCTAGGCCCCGTACTGTGACAGGTGGTACCCCAGTGCCTAGTCATTAGTTGGAAATCCATTCTCCCTACGAGCCTTGTACTAGTTTTGTTTGTATTACCCACTCTGTGGCTAGTAGTTGGAATTTAATAATGTAACAATTTCGGCTATTTTATAAGTATTTGTAGATAGACCCTATTATAATATTAGAGGATTTCTATAAAAATTGTTTTAGCTATCGTAAGGTAAAAACCCGACATGTTTATTTGTGGCGTGGTATTACGAGATGCTTTTGTTTTCAAAGGATTTTTTTGAAACTTTAATAATCAATTGGGTGTGATTTTCTCACGCTGGTATTCCAGACTGACTCGGGTGTTATTTAACTGTAATGCTCGGGTCAGACCGAGTATTATAGAATACAGGGATTGATGTTGCGGAGCTCAGGAGACGAGTTGGATGACGATACGTATACCCGTACTTGTTTATATATATATATTCCGTTGTGTGGAGTAGTTATGTATCCAGTTGTGTGATATTGTTGAGCTGTGTTTGATGTACTCTGATGATGTAATATATACAAACAGATATATGGGGTTTGAGTAAAGATCATTTATTATTTATTATATTTTATTCCGCTGCGATGGTTAGATTCTGTTGTTGATTTCTATTTTCTCCTTCTACCTCTTCTTCTTTAACCCAAATGATTCGTATTTCCGTACAGCTTGAGTTGATTTTAGTTAGAATAGTGATGACTCAAGGGGTACAAATTTGTGGGTCGTTTCACAAATACTTAACTCATGCGGCTACTGTAAATTTATTATTTTATGGTTGTTGATTTGTGGTTGAGGCCACTCGGATAAAGGTCGGTAACGGCCGAGGGATGGCATACTCGTGTAGTAGTTACCTATTACAAAGGTAACCCGGCCTTGTGTTGGCAGAGAGCTGGTTAAGTTCTCGGGGCGTCCCTCCAGAGGCGTACCCATGTGGCCCAGGAAGTTCCTTAGCCTGACCATTTGTTGGATATCCAATCACCAATATGAGCCCTATACGGTTTTAGTTGTATAACCTGCCATTTACTTATGGTGGTGACCCACTGTTTAGACGGTAGCTATAGTAGCCATACAATAATGGTTGTATGCTGACTAAGGTTAATATTATACTTTCAAAAGGTTTTCTGCACTATGCACTAATAATAATATCAAAAGGTTTTTGCATATCAAGCATGTTTGACTATCATAAGGAGAAATCTCCTCAAATTGTTCATTTGCATTGTGTGTGTGGAGGGAGGCCTTATGGTAGTTTCATTTTTCAAAAAGCATTGCGGAATTCTTTAAATTTATTTTGTATTCTTGTTAAAGATAAACTATTTTTTTTTCTCACACCAGTCCCATGACTGGCCTGGAGTTTATCGTTCTCTTTCTAAACTCTAGGTGCCCACAATTTTTCAAACGGGCAGCCTAGAGTTTGATTTTTCAGATAATATATTAGGTATAGATTCAGTAGCCTTTAGCTTTCTATTTGGAATTTTTTGAAGCCTTTGGATTTGGCAATCGCATTGTTGTGTTGCCAAGTTTGCTTAGTGCAATTTGATGGTGGTTCAAGCTTTTGGATTGGAGTCCTTGGAGCTTTGGCAATGGAGATGTATTCTATTGGATCCCCGCTTTCTCACTTGGAAATTCTATTGGAGTTATCTTTCCACTATCGATGGTTGCAAAGTCTAGACCATCCAGTTGTGTTATATTTTCGCTGTTGTCTTATATCTCTGATATTTGTTGATATCATTTGTACTAATGTTGTATCAACTATTGTATATCAATGATATAGTTATTCATTTTTCTTTTGCTGTGTTGTTGTACTTAATGTGTTATAAGCTCCAGCAATTCGGATTTCGACATTTGAATCTGTGGCATTCGAATACGGGTGAAGTATGGATGTCGATTTTCGAGCATCGAAATTCGGGTCGCCACATTTGGTATCAGAGCTGAAGGTTGAGTAAAAACTTTAGCTCAGGAGTATAACACATTAGGTAACTTATTAGAGATAGGGTTACAAATACCCTAGAATTGGTATATCCCTAAGATATCTGTCCATATTGCCTCGGTATATTCTCTTACTATCCACTGATAGTGAGTATGAGTGCAAGAAGAGGATGAGATAGGGGACAGGGGAATACCACTACAAATGGTCAATACCCTACAACAGCGGGAACAATATTTTCTCTATCAATCTCTTTGATCATCAATTACTTCTAATTCTTAGATGGCTTCGTGGCAGCTACAAGAATACAAGAAGAGGCTTTGGTGTGATAGTGGCCCTGCGAATCTTCGGTTTCTTATCAATCTTTTTGTTTTAACTCTAATAGACTTGAAATTTTAAATTGAAATAAATTGGTTAAATAAATATGAAACTGAATTAAATGGTATCCGTTTGTTTATTATTCAGGGATCCAATCCGGAGAGGACAAGTTGGTGTATACTTTTGATATTCCAACATGAATTGAGTATCCATTGTTTGTTCTGTTGGGTCCAGATTTATTCTACGAATGGTTAGTACCCCTTCGAACTAACCAATGCCCCTGCATATTTTGTAGACCTGATGACCCGAATATTTTGTGAGAGTATTGAATGAGTTTGTTTTCCTATTTATTGATGATATTTTGATTTGGTAAGCCAAATGCAGAAGAAATATTCAGTTTGATCTGGTAAACCATTTTTCATCTATTTGTTGTCTCCCTAGCAAATTTCGGAGATGAAATTTTCTTAAGGGGGGATCTGTAACATTCCCGATTTTTAGGCCAAATTAAAATTTGTAATTAATATAAAATTCAGATTATTTTATTGAATTAACGGAGAATTAATTTGAAATTTTAGAAATAAATATTAAGCTTTAATATGAATATATCTTTTGAAAATATAAATATATTTATGAAACTATATATTTTTTTTTTTTGAAATTAATGAGTTAAATATAGATTGTTTATACATAAAACATTAAATATATAAGATATAATTTATAATTAATAAGACATAGGTAATTCATATGATAAAGGTTTAAAACAAAATTTACAAATAAAAATTTAGTTAAGGTTTTTAACATAAAAATACAAATTTGAGACATTTGCACAATTATAAAAAGATGGATATAACAAGTGTTAATATAAAAGACAAGTGGCAATTAAATCCTCTCTTAAATTAGATTTATAAATATAATGTATAAGAAAAAGATCAGGCTAATGCCTCAAATTTTCTTTCATCTGCATTTTCTTAATTTTCAAACCTGAGCAAACTAAAATCAGAAAAAGAAACAAAAGCCTGAGATCAAAAATTAGATCAATGCAACCAGATCAAAAAAAAAAAATCAAAACTTGTTTTCAAAATCTTCAGCCTGCAAACAAGAAATCAATGCAAAGATCAAAGAAAATAAAAACTGAAGCATCTCAATATTTAAAACCAAGCTTCAGGCAACTCAAAGATCTGGCAAAAGTAAATTCAAATCAACTCTAGTAAGCAAGATTCCAGACTAAAAAAAACTAGAATTTCCAAATGAAAATTCGAAAGTAGGCACTCTTTTGTTTCAGATCTCTCAGGTGAGCAAACTCTTCAACCTGTATGTATAAATCTGGTTTGTATGTGATTGAAATTGAAGTGAAGTGGTGAATGATGTTTGAATAGGTGAAAATATGTTTGTGTATACATATAAATAGGAAAATGTTGAATGTGAACAGGTATATTCATATCTGTTCTTAGTTTATAGGGTTCCAAAAAATATCGAGATTAAAAACTCAACATCTCATCCTATAATCATCTATAGACTTGATGTCTAAATAAAACTAGTTTGAATTGGCAAGATCAAAATTTTAAAATACTTTTAAGTAGTTAAAATAAATGGGTTTACTGGGAAAATATAGAAGCACGACAAATTCAAAATTTGTTCAAAATTTAATTAATTAAAATTTGAGTTTTGAATTCATGTTCTTGTTCGTTTTCATAAACCATGATTTTTAAATATGAATTCATGATTTTTAAGTTAGAAAATCTCGAGCATGTGGGAGTTGAACGGAATTGTTGAAATCGTCAATTCTCGACGATTAAAGTGGAATCGAGCCTCGAGTTTGAGTCTGAAGGAAGATGATGTGTTGGAGATTGTTGTAAAAATATTCAAATATTTTGTTGTTAATTAGAGTGATGAATTGAGGATGAATTAGGGCTTAAGGGTTCATTTTGATCGATGACAATGGCAAGATTGTTGTGTCGTCCTCAAGGCGATTGGGTCGATCGGACCCAGGGATAGCGATGCATGGGATCGTGATGAAGCTTTTGTCAAGCTCGCATGGATTCTGGTGATCTTGGGTGGCATGGCGAAGAGGTTTGTCATCGGTAATGGGTTCCGGGTTGAGGATCGGGAGTTCGATTTTGGTTCCTAGTGGGTTCTGGTGATCTGGGTGGCCAGAACGTATGATTGGATCATCGGCAACTCATGGATGGTAGAGGCGATGGGCGGAGCGACGGCGTTGACTCGTGCACATGCACGAGTATCTTCATGTATCTGGGTGGTTTTGGGATCGGAGAAGAAAAGAAATGACTCGGGTTTTTGTTTGTGATGAATCATGTTTGACTCGAAGACGTACTCAGATATGCTATCAGGATTGGAACGGGTTTATGTTAGCAGGTTTAAAGTTTTAAAATAAAAATAGAAAATAAAACGAAGAGCAGAAGAAAGGGAAGTGACTCGGGGAAAATTCGGGGAAGAATCGAAGTTAGGCTCGGGAACAACGAGAATTGGCTCCTGTTTATTGGTTTGATATTAAAACAGTTTTAAAACTTAAAGAAAATCAAATTTTATTGAAACAATTTTGTTAAAAATCGATTCTTTTGAAAATATTAGATGTTATCCAAGTTTGAATTTGGTAAAAAGGGGTTTTAAATAAAATTATTTTAATTAGCCAAGCTTTGAAATATTTAAAATACATATAACCTTTATTTTTAAAAAAGTTTATTTTAAATAAACTTAATAATATTAAGAAGTTAATCAATAAAACATGTTTAATTGTTAATTAACTTTTAAAATCTAAGCTAATTTTATTTTGTTAATGAAAATTAGTTACTTAATTTAAGTTATTAAAGATAATCACTTTGTGTAATTAAAAGCTAATTGCTATGTGTAATTAAAAGTAAGATAATTACTTTCTGTAATTAAAAGCTAATTACTTTGTGTAATTAAATTAAAAGCTGTTTATTTTGTGTAATCATTTTAAGGCTAATTAATTTTTTTGATTAAATTAAAAGAATAATTGATGTAATTAATTAAAGTATTTATTAATTAAAGGTAATTAATTACTTAAAGATAATTACTTAATAAAAGTAATTAAGGATAATTAATTTATGATTAAAAATTGATTAATCAAGTGATTAAAGAATAATTAATTAAGGATAATTAATGTGATTAATTAATTAATGATTAAGGAATGAATTAAGGTTAATTCATTTCATGATTAAGCTTAATTAATTACATAATTAAAGGTTAATTAATTAATGAAATTGATTAGGGATAACCACTTATTAATTAAAGAAGATTAATTAAATGACAATTAATTAAGGGTTAATTAACTAATGTAATTAATGGGATTAATTAATTAAAGAATAATTAAATAATTAGAGGTTAATTATTTAATGATTAAAAGTTGTTTTATTTATTAATTAAGGTTGATTAATTAATGTTTTAAAGGTTAATTAATTTATTATTAAAGGTTAATTAATTTGTAACTAATTAATATTAATTAACCTATATTAATGATTAATCTGGTTTCAATTAATCAGACGATTAATTAACCTTGCTTATGGATGTTTGAATTGCATGGAATGCTTTGAATTGTTTGATATCTCTACTGTGTGATGCTTTGTGATATGAATTGTTTTGATTTGAGCTGTGATGGATGTAATTTATTTATTTATCTGTGATGAATTTATATTAATTATCTGTGAATCTGTGAATGAAGATAAGCGTTATAGGATTATACCGCTTATCCATATTGTTGTGCTTGAATCTGTAATGATTGATGATGTTGCACTATTGTGTAAAACCCCTGGACTATTCTATACACACACAAATATGGATTTCATGAGGAAATCGTTTTGGTCATAGATATTTTGAAATCTAAATATTATTTTATTTAAAAGGTTGAATTTTGAATCCAAATGGTTTCGGAAATGGAATTGGTTTGAATATGCAAAGCTTTTGAAAAGGAAGTTTGAAATTGAAATTTAGTTTGAATATGGATATCTTGTTTAAGTTTTGAATTTGTTTTGGAAATTTGGTTTGGAAGGTTTATGCAAGTTATATTATATATATATGTGTGTGTGTGTGGATTTTTTTAAACCATTTTAAAGAATTTTAAAAGTATTATTTTAGGAATTTAAATTTAACCCAAGTTAATACTTTAAAGGTTATAAGTTATGAATATTTGATCGGATTTTTCAAAACGAAAAGTATTTGTTTTTAAATAATAATGGCTTTCATATAACGAAAGAACATCCAATTTTTGTCGAAAAGATTTCACGTTTGAAATGGAATTGTTTTGAAAGCTATGAATGAATCTTTGATAAAGATTAGTGAACTTTTTTCCTAAATAAGAGGATCTTAAAGGTGTATCTTTTGTATAAAAAATTTGAATGGAATTGTTTTGAAAGCTATGAGTTAATCTTTGTGAAAGATTGGTGAACTTTGTGAAGTGAATCTTTTTGCTTAAAAATTTGAAAATGGTAATTTGTTTAAGACATTTGAAGAAAGGTTTTGGGCCTTAAGCTGTGACTTAACTAAGATCCCACTATATCCATATGCTTTTTAAATTAATCGCTCATTATTCGGTTTAGCTGGGAGAGGACATTGTGTCATATAACCCATTCTGAATAATGATACGACGTTATGGATTGCATTTGAAGACCAATGGTGAAGACCGATTATTTTTCGAAAGCGAAAGGATAACTCGTTCAACGTCTCTACGCTGGCTGATCCTCGGTATAGAGATTTGATCACCCTTTGTGATGAGGAGTCCAGACGTGATTAGGGATTATCCGGATTGCAAGGACTTCTTTTGAAATGCCTTCGGTTCTGTTCGAACCCGGAATAGACTTGTATGGATGTATGTCTGACGTTACACTTTGAGATGCAAAGCTGGTTTCTATCAAATACATTTCTGTTTGGTGGCGGAGGATTTATTCTCTTAGCTTAACACCCTTCTCTAAGACGTACGAGCTCAAAGGTTATGTAGTTGATGGTTACTAGTGATACATTCTCAATTTTGTAATGTGGCATACGAAGTGCTGCTGAACATGTGTTGATCAAAGCATGGCTTTTGTGTAAAGTATAGCTTTGTGGATGAGACCTCATCAAGACCTCACACCCCGAAAATGGTCGAAATAGGAAAGATGCGGCAAGGTTATGAGGGTCGTGCCTTTTAGGGTATGTCCATTTCCTTCTGGAAAAGGGTGGTATCATGGTATGGAGTCCAGATACTTAACTCAAGTGGTTACTGCAAATTTATTACTTTGTGGTTGTTTCTTTGTGGTTGAGGCCCCTTGGATAAAGATCGGTAACGACCGGGGGATGGCATACTCGTATAGTAGTTACCTAGTTACAGAGGTAACCCGGCCTTATGTTGGCAGAGAGCTGGTTAAGTTCTCGGGGCGTCCCTCCAGAGGCGTACCCATGTGGCCCAGGAAGTTCCTTAGCCTGACCATTTGTTGGAAATCCAATCACCAATACGAGCCCTGTACGGTTTTAGTTGTATAACCTGCCATTTACTTATGGTTGTGACCCATTGTTTAGGTGGTAGCTATAGTAGGCATACAATAATGGTTATATGCTGGCTAAGGTTAATATTATACTTTCGAAAGGTTTTCTGCACTATGCACTAATAATAATATCAAAAGGTTTTTCGTATAGAGCATGTTTGACTATCATAAGGAGAAATCTCCTCCAATTGTGTGTTTGCATTGTGTGTGTGGCGGGAGGCCTTATGGTAGTTTCATTTTCCAAAAGCTTTACGGAATTCTTTTATATTTCTTTTGTTTTCTTTTGTTAAAGATAAACTTTTTTTGTTTGCTCACACCAGTCCCATGACTGACCTGGAGTTTATTGTTCCTTTTCTAAACTCTGGGTGCCCACAATTTTCCACACGGGCAGCCTAGAGTTAGATTTTTCAGATAATCAGATAGTATGTGTAGATTCAGTAGCCTTCATCTTTCTATTTGGAATTCTTTGAAGCCTTTGGATTTGGCAATCGCATTGTTATGTTGCCTAGTTTTCTTAATACAACATGATGGTGGTTCGAGCTTTTGGATTGGAGTCCTTGGACCTTTGGCAATGGAGATGTATTCTATTGGATCCTCGCTTTTTCACTTGGAAATTCTATTGGAGTTATCTTTCCGCTGTCGATGGTTGTAAAGTCTAGACCATCCAGTTGTGTTATATTTTCGATGTTGTCTTGTATCTCTGATATTTGTTGATATCATTTGTATCAATGTTGTATCAACTATTGTATATCAATGATATATTTATTCATTTTCTTCCGTTGTGCTGTTGTACTTAATGCATTATAAGCTCCGGAAATTCGGATTTCGACATTTGAATCTGCGGCATTCGAATACGGGTGAAGTATGGATGTCGATTTTCGAGCGTCGAAATTCAGGTCGTCACAAATACTAAGGTATCATCAGCCTGGACAGTTATAACAGCATGTCCCCATTAACGCTGATAAATACAACACAACAAATGCAGTGGAAACAACGACACTTAAATACATCTTAGAGGCATCTAGCTCGTCTCCTAATGTTCCGAGGCATCCATAATTAAATCTGTAAATATGCTTGGAGTGACCCAAGCATTATAACGAAATAACGTCCGGATCAATCTGGTAAACCAGCGTGAGAAACATAATCAAATGGATTTTTAATATTATAAAAACTTTCAAAAATAAAAGTATCTCGTAAGACCACATCGTACATAACACGGACGGGTTTTTACCTTACAATAACCAAACCATTTATAGGAAATCTTTTGATATTATAATAATGTCTAGGGTTTAAAAAAATATAACATATCTGGAATGGTTAACCATAATTACATTCAAATAGTACTAGTTCACAACTAAAACTGTAAGGCATGTATTTGAGATTGGATTCCAACATGACAAGACACCAGAATACCACCTACCATAGCGCACCTCTAGAAAAATATTCCTAGAGCCACATCTAGACCCTCTACAAACATAGAGTCGGCTGCCCCTTTAAAAGGCATACCGGATCACATCATCCCTCGGGAACCAAGACTGCAAACATTGCCCCTACCCCTCCTCCCTCTCCCCTCTGATCACCCTGCATGCATACCAAATCCGTAAATCCCGATCTTAAATCGAGGAATGATGATCCTAATGGTAGCTAACCACATAGCTTTGTGACATCCCTAAATTTTAATCATTCCTACTTGTGAGGCCATGCTTTTAACTTTTTCCTCTCTTAGCAAATCCTGCTTGGAATACCAACACTTTCCTTTAAGCAACAATGCAATGCCAACATTCATCCATACTAGTTGTTCAGAATATGAACAAACCGATTGCACTACTTCTACCACATCTTTAGTATTAGTAGATAGTAGCCATTGCACTTCAAATAAAATCCATCTTCGATTACATCATCTCGACCTGATCTGGAACCTCTTCTAAAGCGCAGATTGCACATACGGTTACGGAGTGGTTACGGTTTTGAGTCATCTCATATAAGTACATTCCCCCAGTCACCGGTCGCTCCAAAACAAATCAATAGATTCTAGTAAACACAATTATGGTTCTTTCGAAAAATAAACCGACCATACATAAGAGTGGAGATTACATCTTAACATTTTAAATAGATGGATTTCCTTATTGTTTGTCCTAGAAGAACACAATGGGTTTATACATTCAATATAGCATCATTGAAGATAATTGTACCATATAATTCTCGTGTTTTTTCTAAATATTTCCAAAGTTATATTTGTTCAAGATTTGATAGTCGATTATTTAACTATCAACTAAACAATCAATCAAATAAAAGGTTTAATTCATAAGAAACCAAGCATAATTAGACACGTAAGTAACCATTAAGCCTCTTTAATTAGTCTTTTCATTAATTAAGAATCACCTTAAAATACTTGAAAAATATTCATATACTTATCTAAATGGTATAAGTGTATTCACAAACCATCTCACTTCTAATACTTAGAAAACATTTTCCATTTTCCCAAAATGATATTTAACCGGGCGAAAAAAAATGTCATTTAGAATATTGTTACGTTAAACCCAAACAACTTTTCCTTCGATGTTAAGTATGGAAAGAATGCTTCCATACCATCATAATTAAGAAGCATTATTTATTAAATATTAAACTGTATCCTTTTTATAAAATTCCCTTTTTATAAACTCATTCCATATTTATAAGTCCTTTTATAAATCTTCAAATTAATCTGTAAAACTTCTTTCATACATCTCTTAAATTATTTATAAAACTCCTTTTTATTTATAACACTCTTTCCTATTTGTAAAACTCTTTGTATAAAATATTATCTATAAATTTATTTTTTTATTTATAAAATACCATTTATAAATCTCTCTTTTATACATTTATAAATTTTTCTTTCCATACAAGATTTTAAACAAAGGGTTTCACAAATATTTCTCTCTTTTAAAAACAGGAGCGCTTTATTATAAGAGATAAACTCCCATTTATTTTCCTTTAAAATAAACATTCATTAATATATTAACTTTTCTATAAAATAAATGCATTCGAAATACTTTTAAAATATTTTCAAAAAGGTTGGAGTAAAATAGATAAGTTCAAAACAGTTACTAAATAAGTTCCATAGAAAATTCTGAAATCATATTTAACATCATTCTTCAAACCAAAACATTTTTAGATCAAAACAACAAATAATAGTATTTCACAATACTATAACGGGGCCCAGAGCTACCATAGCACTTAACAAATACTACTGTTACTTTTATTACTAAAATGGTTTTGCTCTTAACATAAATCCATGGCATACTCAATATGGTCATGCTACCACGCTTCTACCACTCAACAATTAAAAATCAATCGTTAACACATCGTTCTCCAATATTAATTAATCCTCAAATTAATAAACTTCAGAAATCATCATTTTACTTTAACAAGCACAGAAGGAGGATATATTCTGCTCAATAAATGTTCAAAATAATTTATTCAATTTAATTATAGCATAATGAGGTTTTATTCTGCTCAATAGATATCCAAAATAATATATTCAATTTAATTATAGTAGAATGAGGCTTCATTATGCTTAATAAATGTCCAAAATAATCTATTCAATTTATTTACAAAAGAAATGGGATTTATTCTGCTCAATAGATGTCACAGACGAAGTATAAATAATTCAACCATGTTATTACATAAATCAATGCAATAATATTCAATCGCTATTATTTTATCACAAATTTATTCTTCATCCAAACTAAAAATTATTTATACCAAAATGTTGTGCTCGTTAATACGAGTCTAATGCAAAAATATGATGGTCAGTTGGATTTTAAATGAACACGATATCACATTTTAAAATCAACACATATAGTTTTAATGAATTAAACAAATAAATGATTTCACACCCAAAACACTTAGGCCCAATCCCTACAAAACCAATCTCGCTTGCTACAGGATCTCCTTCCCCAATTCAATTTCTTCTATGCACAAATATGTACCACCGTGCACGTGACATGCACAACCTCCCCGCCGTTCTTCGATCCAAGGCCACCAACACACTTCTCCTCTCGAGCTCCATATGTCCCCATCATCGTTGCTTGCTCCTATCATTCCCTAGCGAATTCCGACCATGCCTAACCCAAAATTAAATCGCGTCCAGGTGCGTCTATTTGCCAACAACCATCGCCATAACCACCTTGGCTACCCACTCCTATGCCATTCGACTCGACATCCTCCCCTACACCTCCAAGACAATCCACGAACAACTTGATCCACCATTCCACTTTCACCACGCCAAAAGTCGAACCCTAAAGATAACCATGGTCGAAACCTTAAAATCAAACTCTAGCAGCCACCTCTGACCACCTTAGTAGTAGCCACCACCTCCATCTTCTTTGCTATTACCCAAACTTACTCCCAGCACCACCATTTCTCCCATGGACCACCAACCCTCTAAAATATTTGAGATGATTGAAAAACAATAATTTTCCTCCCAACATTGATTCCCTCCACTAAAAATTATGAAACCACCTCTTAAAATCTCAACTCGACGAAATGAACCTAACCATATCCTCCATTCATATTTCGTGATCGTCGAATTTCCATCATTTTTCAACTTCCACTGTTATCATATGACTCCCACCAATACATTCGATGAAATGACGAGTGGCTATTTTTTTAAAAGTACTAGAGATGAAAACGAACAACTTTGTCGTTTTAAGTTTTGGCTAATTTCAATCGGTTGTGGAGATATGAATTTTTGAAGTTGAAAAATGGAAAAGGTTTTCATTACAGAGGAAAGAAAAAGAAAGAGGAGGAAGAAGAAGAAGAAAAGAAAAGAATTGAAAGAAATGAAATGAGATGAGTGTAATGAATGAAGTGAAATGAATTTATGGTGAAATAAAGTGGAGTGATATAGTGAAATAATCAAGACAACACAAAGCTTTCAAGCTAAGAAACCATCATTCAAAGTCTGGGTACTGCACTATTAAATATCTCATTCGCTTATGAACCGCGAACGACAAACATAAAAATACAATCATGCATAACAATGCGTCCCGACCACAAAATAACAGTACAATAGACAGGTTATCTTGTTTTGTTTTGTTTTCAAAATAAACAACGTTTGCCATGAATCACGTCAAACGATGATTTAAATATTTTTCAAATTAAAAATTATGAAAAAATCCCATAAATTCATTTAACAATGTGTTATTAAAAAACGAATCTTTTTTTCAAAAGTTGATTTTCTTATTACTTATTAAATTCAAATCAAATTTGATTATTTAAATAAATTAATATTCTCATTCAAAATGTTAAAAAAATTGGGTCATTACAATACTTTAGTTTGGTAAATTGTGCTTTGATATGTTTTGTTAACGCTTTATGTAGTTAGGAAAGTAGATCATCGAAGTGGGCAAATCGAAGGCGAAAGTGGTTGGAATTGGATAAAACTTGGAGGAGGGGATTTGGAGCAAGAAAGGAGACCAAGGTTCAAGTTGCATGAAGTTTGGGTCATGGGATTCATATCAATGATGAGATGACTGTTGAGTTGAGTGTTTGCAGGTTAATTCGGCAAGAAGGCAAGGCTTGGGGACTTAGGCAACAAAATTTCAAGGAAGACTTTAGGTTGAATGTAGGGAGAGGTCCAGAGACTTGAAGTTGGAAAATTAGCTAAATGTAGTGGTCAGTACTAATCACTTTTGATCAGTACTAGCATTCGGGTAGAGCTTGGAGCTTAGGGTGCTTGGGGAATGAAGCGTTGAGTTCTAGGCATGTCGAGAAGAAGAGATCGGGCTAGAAATTACTTAGACAAAATTTGGCTAAGTATAGAAGAAGAGAATCATATCGGTATCGATCATTTCTGTTTGGTAACGACATGACGCTATGGGGCCTTGGGTGATGAAACTTACAGGAGGGGAAATGTTGACTCTACATGTCATGATAAAGGTGTTTGTTTGTTCGCTTGGGGTTCAATGGCGACGTAGTGGTACGATGAAGGATTACAACTTCAGGATTTCAACAATGGTAACTCTATGGTGAATGGGTTTAGCTTCCATGATGGCGGTTTAATGTTGAAAGAAGTCGTGTGAATGATTGCCTACAAAGGGCGGGTTCTTGAAAGGGTGACCCCATGAATAGACGGTTGAATTGTCTATTGCGGTAAGAAGGAATGTGGTATGGTTCCTTAAGGATACTGGAAATTAGACGAACCAAAGAAATGGCTCGAATACGCATGCTATGGAACCTTTAATGCTCGGAGTGTTTTATGATGTACTCGAAAGCAGGGGTATTGTGAAGATGCTCATGGGTACTTCATTTGATTACCCCAGATCGGTTGAATATGTGTACTCTAGACCGGTGGGATGACTCTAGCATCAACTTCGGGCTAAAGACGAGTAGATTGAAAATTAGGATTTATGCATTAATTCTCAGTAGAGAAATGGTCAGACAAGTTATCATATACATAAACCACATTGAGTGATAATGAGGGTTATTTAATGAATGCTATGTTAGTTTTGGTTGTTTTCTTCTGTAGTCTATCACTCTATGGATTTTACTTAAGATAGGTATTATTGATAGGGATACCTGGGCACCCATCGTTGTACTTAGGTTGTAGTACACTTTTATGATGTTTGTAGGGTAGCATATTATGTTCATTGTGTGCTAATTCTTTAAATGCAGGGATATATCAGGTATGACTCATACATTTTTGTTCCTTACCATATCGCCTTGTATAATATTTTTAGATATCTTATCATCACACCAGATTGTTGTCTAACTTGAGGTTTTTTATTTGCTTCTTATTATCTCGGATACTCTTAAACGAGTAGATTAGATAGCAGGTCTAGGTGATGCACGGTAGCTGTACAAAGGACGAGTTGGATAGAGATTTCTCTTATTATGTATATGACTACTATGCGTACTCCACTATGCCAATGGAGCCTTGATAGTGTTTGCTTAACATTATGGGATAACATTTGGGTTTATTTAGTTCTATATTCTATGTTGTTATGTTGTATAATTTTGAAGATCTGTGGTATTTGATCACTTAGTTTTTACCGTCTCTCCAGTTTTTTATATGTGTTGGCTATCATAATTTATTCGATGCGATATGAAATATGCAACAGGTTCTATGATTAGTTTTCTTTCTTACCCTTAACAATCATCCTACATTAACCGAGCAACGCAGCAGTACACTTATATATGTATATTGGGTATCGGTGGTGTAGGGTGGTCGTCATAGGGTTACTTTGGTAGGAAGTTTGGATTTCGGTCCAAGTCGAAAATGGCAATGAATGATAGGTATGTTCTTACTATAGTTGGCTTAGTTGTTTTGATGTGGACGTCTTCAAATTATTTATTTGTTCAATTTTATATAGAATAGTTGTATTATGCTTGTATTGATGTTATGGGTAATTAGCAACTTATGATGGTTAATTGATTCATTCATATGGAAAGTACGAGGAAAGATTAGCATTTTAATAGTTTTGTTAGATTCTGTTTCTAGTTTGGACATGAGTTACGAAATAATCCTTAATGTAGGAATGGTATATTTTATAAACGTTGAATTTTTATGACATTAAAGTTCTTGTTGTTTTGGCTAAAAGTTCACTGAGGACAAATGGTTAACTTTATTGATTGCTTTCAGGTTATTGCCATGTCATAAAGAAATGACTACATGCGATAAATTTATGATTGTTATTACCAATATCTATATTATATTTCAATTTCATTATTTTTCATTTGCCAGAATACTGCATTTAAAATGACCTTCATCTTCAAACTTTTTTCTTCCGTAACACACAACAAATTATCTACTTTGTAATGGAACTTCTATTTATAGTTGTATACATAATATCATGATAACGAGCTATTGGATTCAGTTGATAAAGGAAACTTAATAGCAGCTTTAAGCCATTGCAAAATGAATTTTGGCAGCGATTGATGCCCATCGCTAAGTTTCATTTGTCAATGGTTCTAAGCCGTTGCGCAATTTAATTTAGCAATGGTCCAGAACCATTGTGAAACTAAAATTTTCAATCACTCAGAGACGTTGCTAAATTTCACTTGCAATGGTTTTGGACCGTTGTTAAATTTTAGTCACTCCCTATTTCGAAAAAACTTTGGACCATTGCAAACTCCAACATCAATGACCCAAAGCCGTTGTGAAGTAGCTTTTATAGTTTAGTGTATTGTGATTCAGAAGGATGGATTTAGCTTTGAACATGAAGTAATTGAGCAAACTATTTTATGTTTTTGAAATTGGTTACAAAACTACATCATAAGTTTTTGAAATAACATCCTATTTTATTATTTTATCAAAAATATTTTACTATTGTTATTTATTTGCTTCAACAATAAATGATAAACAACAATTTATTTCAAATATTGGGAATTTACCCTAAAATCCTACGTTCACTTTGTTTCTATATAACTCAAAAACAATAATGGATGATCTAAATAATAAAAAGTTTAATTCAAACAACAATTATATAAATATTTATTATTATTTAACTTAACAATAATAATCTAACATATTTTTTTTTAATATACTCAGAAGAACCCAATGGACCGGTAAACTCCTAAGGGGAATTAAATTGTATATGTCTGCTTCAACTCATGACCTATAACCCTCGAATACTATTTTTTTACGAGAAGTGTATGCAAGGCATGGCTCGAACCTAGGTCTATTACCAGACCTATCTACATTTAAAAAAATTACATTTAATATCTATAGTGATATAATTATTTATTAAATTCCAATTCACTTAAAAAATAATAAAACCCTTCTTGAATCCACTCAAAATAAGTTTATCGTTGTCATTTATTAAATTTCTTGTAAATTGATTAATAATAACCTTATCAAAATTTGCATGTTAATCTCATTAATCATATTATATTTATTATCTATAAATATAATTCTAAAGTGCATAAATAAACTTACTTGAATTTGTATTAACAATTTTACTCTTGCTCTCACTTAATTGTAATAAATTTACCTTAAATCTATAAGTAAAAATAATTATAAAATATTATTCAATACTTAATGTATCATAACTAAATACATTCACACTGAAACAATCAACGGCATGCAATAATAATTCTAATTATATAATTTGATTGTTTCCTTTATTAGTGTTAATGCTTTTTTAATAGCACAAAATTATTTTATTGCTATATAAACTAAGTAATAAATCCATATTTTATCATAATTATTACTAATAGATTAGAGGGAAAAAGGAGAAAATCTCGAACTCTCTTTGGATGCATTTGCGACAAACAGAAACGAGGCATTTGAGCAGGGAAGATTGGTGAACGGAGAATGCGTTTGCGGCTACGAATGGGGTATTTGAGCGGAGCATTTAATTTATGATTTTAATTTAATTGATTTATAGTTATTTAACTATTATTTTTTTGTAATATTTCATTAAACAAAACTAATACATTTTAACTTCAAATACAAGCAAATAAAACAAGCTAGAAAATTTAACCAAATAAACTACGAAATTTAACCAAACATAGTAATGACGCCTGCGGAACAGACCCAACTAGTACGACATAAATCCAGTTATCTCCTCATCGGGTAATATTTCCACCATATCCAAGTTTACAGGATCTTTGTGAAAAATTATCATAATCTTCCACCACTCCACATGCATAGTAGCCGACAGTGTAGAATAACAACGTTGTATGGCGTTGGTGAAATTGTCACTCTTAACAAACGACCATCCACACATGCCTGCTCGAGCTGCCATGCTCTGTTTGCCAGCTACATTTGGGCTGAGCGAGTGTGATATCTCTGACCATCCATAAGCCATACCAAGTTGTATTGGAAGTAGCAAAAGGCTGAGCTAGTGGAGTTGGAGGTATATGATACTTGCAGGTGTTCTTTTATATGCAACCTCCAAAAAGCTAGTCCAGATCTCTAAATTTGAGCGAGGCATTTCTCCTGAATTTCTTATATTTGCGTGCAGTGGTGTTCCACCACTCCTCGGAACCGTCCAGCCAATTATTCTTTGCATCCTAGTAATGTTTCAGGTTGTCTCATTTGTTCTTCATCTGTGTATGACCCTAGTCGAGGTTTAGTCTCTCGTTGAATACTGTCGCCTTGGTCGAATAATACTCGCTAACTGAATTATTTCTGTCCGGCAGATAATCAATGCAGGGATCTATGAAAAGCTCCTCCCGTTCGGGAGTCCATAAAGCTATAAGCTAGGAGGAAGCATAAGTAGTAGCAGAACCTGAAGAATGCGCCATACTACAGAAAAATGAAAATTTAAAAACGTAGAAAAAACTCCTAGAAAAACAATTGTTGTAGATAAGGTAAAAATAAATAGAATAGCGTAGAAAATTAACTTTAAATAAACTCGAATGGATCAGAAAAATTCGAAAAAGGGAAAAAATAAGCTATTTAGATTGCTATGAGTAGAAGGATGGTTGCGCTTAATAGGGGGATTGGAGGTTGAGAAATGTGGTGGTTGGAGAGAATGACACAACATGTTCAATGCTAGTGTACCAATTTCGTTGAAGCGGCCAAACGGTCCAAATTTTGGATTTGGAACGTTGGTGCGTCGGACACGTGAACACGTCAAAAACATGAGTGTTACTAAAATGGCCGCGAACGACACCTTAAAGGGATTGTATCACGATCACCAACCAATAAGTAATGATCAATTTACAGCAACTCATTACAATAATCATGAAGTACTTAAAAGACATATATTTCACCCTACACAATGTTGCATGAGTTGACCCACGCCAATTATGACCATATACCCAACACATACAAATATACTCCAACCACATTCAAATAAGTTCAAGCACTCCAAACCGCAATCCAAAATAACAAGAACAACATCAAACCTACACCCACTGCTACATTGTTAAGATGACGTAGGAAAAGCTATGTTGTTGACAGGAAAATAAATCAACTTCTTGAGAGAATTTTAAAGCAAATCTGCGTAGAGCTCTCATCGCTAACAATCTATCAATATCACGAGGGGTTGGGGATCGAAGACATTCTTCAGCAAATTGTAAAACAATGGTTTTACAAAATTCTTTCATACATAAAATTACCGTTGAGTCTCCAATTCTCACTTTATCATCATGCAAATCACCAGAAGTTCCGTATAATATCATGCGTTATGCAGTTTTAACCTTTTGTAGTGGGGAAACTCCTAGTTCAATGATTTAGTTTATTCTGTGTGCAAAAAGATGTTTGTTTTGGTTAATTTGTCAAGAATCCGATTAAAAACAATCTTTGACATTCAGAATCTTTGTCAGAAATCTACATCGCCGTACACGGGGATTTTTAAAAATAATCCATAATTAGTTGAATGTGGCCAGTAACATGGCCTCTCCCATATCGTAAGTTCTTCCTTCTAAGAACACTACCCCTTGGGTTGATGCAGAGCTTTCAGCATTTTCAAGAGCCATTAAGTCCTTCACTTCAGAAGCCAACATTCTTTGTTGGGTAACACAATTTTCAATGAATTCTTCCGAAGATGAAGACAGTGATGAGAAGCACCACAAACTTTTTAGGTAACTCATTCGATATATTAGTAATGATAAATTTAGAAGATTGAATGAGTATGTTGTTGGTAGCCTTTGACCCTACTTATAAGGTCTTTTTATAAACTATAGCCTCGTTGCACTGCTTTTAATGCTTCCTAACCTGATTAGCGAAGATAGTAATGCTTGCGCTGCTTGTAATATTTGCACTGCTTTTATGCTAGTAAAATATTTAATGCTACTAAACTTGATGTTGCAGTGCATCTAATAAAGTTTGCACTGCTTTAAATGAAATGACTAGTGGATTTAAAATGTTTTCCAGCCTAAGCATTCTGACAAAGTAGTGCATTTAATAATGTTTGCACTGCTTTTAACGTTGCACTGCTTGACTAGTGGAGATAGAAGGCCTTAGTTCTATTTATATCATACCATTTGCCAATTATGCTCTTCACTAATATTATACCAGTAACACATAAAAATGGTGGATTACAATCATACTTCATTACCCTCATCAAACTCGTATGAAGGTCCTTTAAGACATGATTCCCCACCGGATACGTCTTCCCCCAATCACCAACCGAGTGGTACGCTGAAATGGAGGAAAGACGCTGTGAGGATATAAGGGAGCATGAGAGAGTTTTGTAAGAGCAAAGGCTTTTAAAAGATGGAAGAAGAAAAAGAGCGGAGTGGCGTAGAAACAATGAAAAAAGGCAAAAATGGCATGAAACACGCCACCAAGTACCTCAGGCAGATCAAGAGGCTGCTCTGGACACGTATATTGTAACTATGAAGTTTTTATTCTATATTCTATTATAAGAAACGGAACTGACATCGGTTAACATCACTGTGGATGTCATAATTTTTCGAACGGTTGTGAACCCTGGCAATGGCTTGACGATCCATTACCTCATCGAGTAGTTGTGTACTATTAAGCTTGAAGAACAAATTTAAACATTTCTGAGGACACTTGGTACAGTTCACTTATTATGTGGTCGAAGACGGTTTTTTTAATCAATTAGTGTGTTTATCTTTGATATATTATGTTTTCTTGTTTCAATGTTTATAAGGTTTAACTAAGTTCAATGTTGTCATGTTTGTTCTTATCTTGTAAGCAAATTAAGTAAGCATGTAATGGTTTAATTTAGTAAGTGTTATCCAATCTTTTGGCCCGGCTATATTCAAGCCGACTGGAAAAATTAGACCAGGCCATCATCGAGGAAGATGGCTTAGAAAGATGATTATTAGGCTCAAAGATCAAGCGTAGGCAATGATATGGCAAGATGATCAATAGAGGCCAACAGATAGACTCTCCAGAATATTCTAAGTATGGAATAATGCCTCCCCTAGGCGAGGGTTTAGTGCCTATCTCTTTCCTTAGGATATCGGTACATATCCTCAACTAATGTCCTAAACTTGGTAAGATCAATACAGAGTGACACGGAAGGCCGCATGAGGCTACATTCCAAGTTTCAGGTCATTTGGAGTTTGTATGCTCAATTTATGGGTAAATTACTTCACCTATCAAAAGGGATTAGTATGAAAGGGATCGTCCATATTCATCTTTCAATACATATTGCAACAATGATCGGTCAATAACTCAAAACCTAAAGATGCTATCAACATGAAACTTGGAGTATAAACTAACTAAGACATGTGGAACTCCTCGTAAGGATCGCATGGCATTTGGATCAAGTTGGAGGGATCGGTACCTATCCCTCTAGAGGGATCGGTAGAAATCAGAATTCAAGCAATACTACTTCACAAAAAATGCGATATCTCGCAAACCGTACGTCAGAATCGCATGGAATTTGGGAAGCAAGTAGCTAACATCATAGGGTATCCCTCATAGGGATAGCAGCCCATTTGGATTCATTTATAGGGATCGGTACCGATCCCTATTGTAGGCTCCGACAGGCCTGCAAAAGTTTGGGTCGCCTCATCTTGGTCTCCTGAACCTTCTACCAAAATTTTGGTCTGATCTGTGCGTCTTCCCCTATAATTATAGGAAGCACGATGTCAGAAAAGCGATCCTGCTTTCTCTGCCGAGGCTCTACCATTTTTATTCTTCACTTTTGTACTAATAGATTCCAGCTGATCCAAACACTCTTGTAATTATAATCAAGTGGAATATCAATAAAAATATGAAGTGAATGTATGTCAAGATTGCCGAACCACTATAAAAATTCTGTGTGTTCATTTATTATTTTTGCTCTGTTTTACTTTCATTCTTCATTTAATCTCTACAAGATTCTACTGGGTGTTGATGCCCATTTTTGGCGTCAACATTTTGGTATTTTCACTAAGAAATGAATTCTCGGATTGACTGGATCTCATCATCTACTACTGGATTTCCATATTCACACGATAGATCCAGCTTTCAAACGATAAACTTCATATTCTACTCACATTTGTAGAAGATCTAAAGGATGCTAATAGCCATGGTTAAAGAGACTAAGTCTACTTCCCGTGTTTTTGGAGGATCTAATTATGCTAGTGCTCTTGTTTAGGGTCGTTCATGTGTTCATGTCCATTTTGAAGGGATCAGACTCACTCATATATGCAAGTTCTCAAGATTAGATGTTGAATTTTGCATTCAAGTTAGCGAAGGGCCAATCCCTCTTTGAAGGTCTAGACGGCCAATCCTTCTCTAAAGGCCTAGACGGCAAATCCCTCGCTAAAGGCCTAGATGACAAATCCTAATAGACTTACTCAATATCGATCCCTTCAGACTTACTCAATATCGATCCCTTCAGATTTTCTCAATACCGATCCCTTCAAAAATCTTAAATACCGATCCCTCCAAAAAGCTTATATACCGATCGCTCCAAAAGGCTTATATACCAATCGCTCCAAAAGGCTTATATACCGATCGCTCCAAAAAAGTAAATATATCGATCCCTCTATAAGGTGTATATACCGACCCGTTCAACATATATGTATACTGATCCCTTCAGTATATATACCGACCCTTCTCCAAGGTATATATATACTGATCCCTCTTCAATGTATATATACTGATCCCTCTTTATAGTATATATATACTGATCCCTCAAGCTATACCGATCCCTCAAGCTGATAGTCATGCTTAATATCGATCCCTCTCTCAAAAACTCATGTGACCAATCCCTATACCCAAAAAAATATCAAGCGGCAGCTTTTGAATTGCAACCAGGGAACGGACAAACAACCGCTACTCAAACGATACTCCCAAAGGTGGAGAACATAAGTGATGTGACTCTAAGCAAACCCAAGAAACATTCGTCCAAAGCTAAACTCGGGTAAAACCAAGATTTTCTCCAAGCAAACGCCAAGATGACTCTAAGCACTGTTCTTCACTGACCCGACGCTTCGAATTCAGTGACACCAAGCAAACCGATTGCTGACTCCAAGCAAATAGCAGATTTTCTCGAGTCTGACTCCAAGTAACTTACCATCGATCCGTCAATACTGGTCCATCTTGCTTTGTTGATATCTCGGGCATGCATACATCACTCACAAGCATGATAAGTAGCTGTAACGTAAAAACAAACCAGATTGACGATGACTAAAGCATCTCCCCTAGTCGAAGCCTATTCATTAAAGCCGTTTAGTGTGCAATATATCCGAGGAGATTCAATGTACCAATCATACTGGTTTACTCAGGGAAAACTGACCCTGGACAACATCTCATGAATTCCTATATTCCTCGAATGTATCTATCATACGATTTATGCGATTATCGCCTAAATCCATCTTCATATTCAATCAACCGGATCAGAAGTTTGTCGAGCAGTTTAGAATGATTGTGACTCACAATAATGATGTGATGTCATTATCCAATTTATTCCAAATGTTAGGTGAGCCACTCAAAGACTTCCCGTAGAGATTCAGTGTCGTCTTCGTCACTAAAGCGAACAATCCCAGCGAGGATATCATACTGATGGAGTTGATGAGGGGAATCAACCCCCAGACAGATTTTAGCAGCTAGTTAGCTAGAGAGCCTCCTATGACCTTGGATCGTCCCTGTTACAAAGTGAATCAGGAACTAAGCAAGGAAGAGGTAGAGCAAACTAGGAGAAAGAACAATACGAGCCTGTTGGCTAATGACTCAGATTTCGGTAGACGACCCAGGATCTTAAAATTCGACTCATATATTCTTTTGAACGATTCAATTGATAACCTCTACATGGAGACTCACGACTCATAGCAGTACTGAAAACAGCCTCGAGAGAGTCCACCGAAGCTTAAAGAAATCCAAGGAATGTTGTATATTCCAAGATGCACATAGTCCTAACACTGGCGATTACAAACACCTCCGAGATGTGATCACAAAGCTATTTCGGAAAGGAAAGCTTCAATAGTATGTGCAAGATCTGCTGAATGCGGGCATGGAACATCCGATGCCTATCAGTAAAGAACTTTGATTATCGATCGGACCGTTGACGGTCGATATCCCGCTGAAAGGAGCTAGGAACAAAGTTGAATAGCGAGCACACGATGTTGCTTCACTTATCAATGAGATTTATTCCGATCTTCTTTGAATTATTTTTATTTCGGTTTCAATTATGCTGTGAACTACAACCAACTTAAACTAAACTACTTCCAAAATGATGCAAGTGACCAAGTACTCAGAGTTAACCGCTAACCAATCCCCGTAAACCGTGATCGGACCTATGGAGTTTCATCAAGACGAGCGTGATTCGATCACTCATCAGCAACCATGTGCCTCTTATTTGGGGCCAAGGACTAGAGATGGAAAAGCTCATCTCAGTCAGAATCCAATACAAAGGGCATGACTGACCATCCATTCATTGACCTCCATATTTGACTTAGAGACCTAAGCAAGGCTTGGAACGATTGTGGACCGGTCATCCACTCCTCGGGTCATAAAGTAAAGTTTGACGAAATAAATAGGCTTCTCATAAAGCTCAATGATGTTGGGATCTAACTAGAGTGGATGTGATTTGATTATCTACTCATCAACTCCTGCCCTGAACACAAGAGGCAGTTCGAAAGCCCGACTTGAAGTAGCCAGGATGGACTGACTACTCATCAACCACCACTCTCAACACATGGACACGACTGCACCCTGAAACGGATGCGGCCCAACTATCCACTCAATAGCTCTCTACCTCCGTTTGCAAGAAGGAGTACGAAGCAAACTATACAAGACTTAATATCCAACCCCAGCATGGATGTGATCCAACCATCCATCATGTACCTCCTTCCTTGACTTGATTGGAAGAGCTAAAATACCAAGCGAAAGAGAATCAATGGTCCATTTGTCAAGTTTCGTCCTGGATGCTGGGGGTAGAATTCCATTCCATGGATAAACATGGTTCGACCGTTCGCTCTATAGCTCTGACTTCATCTTGGCAACTGAAGTATAAATCAAAAATGGGAATGACTGACTGCCCACAAAATTTCTAGGTCCCTGACTGCGGACTATAACATCTAAAGTCCCTGACTGTGGACTAGAAAATTCTAAGTCCTCGACTTCGGACTAGAAAACTCGAAGTCCCTGAGTACAGACCAGAGTATAAACCAATCGGGCGGAAACACGATTTCCCATGGAAAAATTTCCAAGTACCTGACTACGTAGAAAATCATAAGTCCCTGACCGCAGACTAAAAAGGTATAAATCCTCGATTGCGGACTAGAAAACTCTATGTCCCTGACTACGGACCAGAGTATAAATCATTCGGGTGGAAACACGACTGCCCATGACAAAATTTCAAAGTCCCTGACTACGGACTAGAAAATCCCATGTCCCCAACTGGATGAAAAAATTCTAAGACCCCGACTGCAGACTAGAAAACTCTAAGTCCCTGACTGCTGACTAGAGTATAAACCATTTGGAAAAAAAGACTACCATGTGTGGAAACATGACCGCCCACGACAAAAACTCTAAGTCTCCGGCTGCGGAGTAGAGTGCTCTAAGTCCCTGACAGTGGACTAGAGTATAAACCATTTGGTGGAAACCTGACCGCCCACGAAACAAGTCTAAGTCCCCAGAGTGCATATTGGCGTATAAACATGGATGAATAGATGAGTGGATTTCAACCGTTTTATATTCTACAAGCTCCGGCCTGAAACCGACAGGAGGAGTATAAACTCGCTAAGGATGGAATTCGTCCGTCGGACTTATGGCCTTGCCAAATCACTAAAAGCAGAATACGATAGCTCATTATAGCTCTGGAATGGTGTTCTTTATAACTTAAGGCAATGATTTCAAGGAGACATCTATACAAAACAAATCGAAATGACATTCGAAGTTACGGATGACTGACTATATTATAGCATCAGATCGAGGGTCAATATCGATCCGCACTAAGCACAAACGGATGTGACCCGGATGTCCCTTGAAAAACTATGATCACCAGAGTGTGGAAAGGACAATAAATCACAAAGACTTGATCCTTAACTCTCCAGCACCCTCCTTCGATCCGTCGGGAGGAGTATGAAACTGGATGAGCATGACCCAACTGCACTTGAGCCAAGTTTACACATAGATCTGATTATAGAATATGAATCAAAATGGACGTGGTTGACCGTCCATTACCCAACTCATGCCCGAAATCTGACAAAGCATCGAAGCATTCCCCTTGGAAGGTAAAACAAGAATACAATCCAGTATAGGCGAGACTCGGCCTTCCATCAACCAACCTGATCCCATGATTCAACGGGAAAGAGTATAAATCTATAGTGGACATGGCTTGCCTTCTTACTTATCGAGGTATGCCCCTGACTTGGGGGCACGAGCGAGAAACAAGATGAATGTGAACCGACCATTCAACGATCAACTCTATGTCTTTGGAGCTTAAGTGGGAGTATAAACATAACTAGGACGAGACTCAACCGTCCATGTAGTATATTTATCAACCCGAGATTGGGAGCAAAAGTGTGATCGTCCAAAGATTGGCTGGATAGCTCAATATTGTAACTTATATATTGTGTTTATAACCACTTAAGGCTACGATCGTAAGGATGCCAGAGATAGAATCATTGAATCGACGCCTAAGCTCATGGGCAACTGACCATCATTCCAACCTGAATGACGAGCAATAGTTCACCGGTATTCTGAATGGAAAGCATGTTACTCGAATACACAAGCAGATCCAAACTCAAAGTAAGAGCCAGCAATGCAGCTGCACGCAACTCGAGGCTGACCCCTACTCGATATTTACTTCAACGTGCTTCTAAGCTTGATCTTTGGCCATTTGCAGATAATCACTCAAAGTATTTAGAGCCCTTCACTATCAGACTTAATAACTCATGACAAGACTCTAAGATTCGACCGGAGTAACCATCATCATTGACCATCCCAACTAGATTTCATGTTGGTTGTTATGCGAAATAGTTACATTTGAACTCAAAGAATCCAACACTACACCCGTTAGCTGACAGTCGACATTACAGTCAACCATGGTGACCCATCACGGGTGCTGAAAATCGAATCACAGCTCATTACAACCATAATGAAGGAATTAACTAGCTTTCTCTGAATGAATCTTGATGTATTCGCTTGGACCCATTCCAACTTGCATGTGATCTTACCGACTATCGTGAGCCATTCATGATATATCAAATCGAGGCATGTCCCGGTGAGATAAAAGCAACTCGTCGTGGATCTAGAGAGGTCCGCTGGACTTAAAGTGGAAGTGCATAAACTCAAAAACAACAGGTTTACCCGGGAAACCTCTATTCGAAATGGGTATCCAATCTAGTTCTCTTGAGAAAAGCTAATGAAAGTGGTAGACATACATCGATTACACTTCCCTGAACAAGATATGTCCAAAAGCCAGCTTTTAAGGATCAACTAGCTGGTAGACTCAATCGTTGGAAATGAACTACTTTCATTTATGGATGGGTACTCCAAATACAACCAGATCTTGATGCACGTCCTCAACTAGGAGCACACCAACTTCATTACCGATCTAGGGTTATATCATTATCTTGTGATGCCATTTGAACTAAATAATGCTGAAGCTACTTACCAGAGACTGGTCAATAGGATGTTCAAAGACCAGATCAAGCGATCGACAGAAGTATATGTGGATGATATGCTTGTAGTCACGATGATCAAACAACCACGCCAATGACTTAGCAGAGATGTTCAGTGTTATTCGAAGATATGGAATGAAACTCAATCCCTTAAAAACCTCTTTCGGTGTTGTGTCAAGGAAGTTCCTAGGTTTAATGTTCAACTCCCACAGAATTGAAGCCAACCCTAAGAAAATTTAGGCAATCAAAGACATCTAGGTACCGAAGACAATCAAGTAGGATAGAGTCTAAATGGGAGGTGGTCGCCCAAAGCCGATTCATCTCTAGGGCCATCGACAAGTGTATTATCTTCTTTGACCTAATCAGGAGATAGAAAAGAAACTTTGAATGGATGTAAGGCTGCACTAACGCATTTTAAGCTCTGGTAGATCACTTAAAGAGTGCGATAACCTGGATTTTTGAAACATCTGTTAACTAGTGATTAACTGGGTTTTTACTATTGATATATTGATTTTATTTGATTGAACAAACAAAATTTTGATAATTAAAAATATCTGGAAAAACATTTATTTGATAATCTCCTGATAAAACTATTGAAATTTGACAATATTAGTTTAATGATCATCTTTTATAATTATTTAATTTGGCAAAATTTACCTTTTCGAAAATACAAATAAAAATGTTTTCTATTATAATGTGTGTGTGTGTGTGTATTGTAAAGGGTTAGCTATGATTTAAATTCAATATGAATTGTCAAAGCTATCAAAGGTAAATTCTATTTTTTTTAACAACAAAGATAGAATATATATATACACACACAATATATCAATCTCTTCTCTTTTATTTCTTTTTCTATCTTCAATTTTCAAAAACTCAAAGAAAAGTATTTACTAAATAGAAAATTAAATATAAAAGTTTTATAAACCATTTAAAAATAATAAACATATGCATTATACAAATGTTGAGATATTAGCATATGGTTTAACAAATGTAAGATAATTAACATATGCAAATGACAAATGTAGACTATTTTTAACAAGTGTCACCATTTTCTTTTTATTTTATTTTATTTTTAAAAATCATAAATTAAGCTATAAATATATCTCTCCACTTCTATCTTTCATTTTTCCTATTCTCGTTTTCAAAACAAGAGAAAAACAAAACCTGTAAACAATTTCAAACCAGAAATTAAATCAAACTATAATTTTTTTTTAAAACAACCACACCTTCAACTTGAATTATCAAAGCTGATCAAAGCATATTCAATTAGATCCATCAAGCAAATCATCTCAGATTTAAGCAAGATCATTTCAACAACTAAATCATGGCTTCAGATCATAAAGCAGGAGCAACTCAACAAGTTTCCAGTTCAAAATCTAAAGCAAAACTGTTTCAAAGCTCTGTTCAAACATTTTCCTGGTGAGTAAACTTCTTCAAATCTCTCTGATAAATAAGAGGATTTAAAGATGAAATAAAGATAACAATATATTGTTAGGATTTTTGCATAAGAACGAATATAGTTATGCATGTGTATGAGTGAATGTAATGTATGTGTACATATTTCTTGCTCGGTTCTTTGTTCCTGCCATGATCAAATTTTAAAAAAAAAAATCAATTCTCCTCGTCTACATTGTTCTATGATATGATGATAATAGGAAATTTGTTTGTTTACAATTGTATTTTATTTCAAAAAAAAACCTGGTGGGATATTATCAAGTAAAAATGTGGAAAAATATAATTTATAGTCAGTTAACCAAACTTTGTCAAAATTCGAACATCATGATTGGGCGATTGGATCATATGATCTGGTTCACTGTTAAAAATCATGAATTCCAACTGTGTTTTGGTGATTTTTAGTTTTATGTTGAAGGTAGGAAGTTGAGTTGAATGGGATTTGGGTATTTGTCAAATCCCGACGAACCGGTGGGTGTCGCAAGTCGAGTGGTGGCACGGAGAAGGCTCAGTGGTCGGGTAGTTCAAATAAATTGGTTCGACATTTTTCTATGGAGGTTTTTGGCGTGTCGTGATTAATTTAGGGTTTAGTGTCAGGATTTGGTTGGTGTCAGTTTTGGCCTAATGGCGTCGAATAGAGGGGGTTTTAGGCGTGCACGCCTGGGGGAAAGGTCGGGGTGACGTTGACGATGCTCTGGGTAAATTTTTGTAAGGGAATGTGGGTCATGTAGACGTAGGGAGGCGGTTGTAGGTAGTTTGAAGGGATGATTGGGATCGGGTTTTCGACCGTCGATGATGCATGCACGTGCATGGCAGCGGGTGCGTGCACGGTGAAAAGTTGAAGTAGGAGCAGCTGATAGTGGGAAGAATGAATTAGTTTGGAAGAAATAGAGGGAAGGGAGAAAAGGAGATTTGGGCCGATGTTGTAGTTGGGCCAAGTTAGGGTAGATAAGATAATAAGTAAAAAAAAAGGAAAAGAATAAATAAAGAAAAGAGAAGAGGATGGAGGGGATTTGGCTGTTAAGGCAGTTTGGGTCGAGTGGGCCTGTTTGGTCAGTTTGTAATTAGGTATAGCTCTCAAAGTATATTTCAAAACAAAATTTTAAAGGAAATACGGAACAAGTTTAAAGGAAATAGAAACTGAAAGCAATTTAATAAACAAAGTTTAAAAGCAAATTGTTTAACAAAGATTTTAAAGCTAAATGAAAATAAACAAGTCTTTCAAAGTAAAAGTATTTAACAGATTTTTAAACAAGTTTCAAAGATTAACTTTTTAAAGACTAAATGTTTTTAAATTAATTTATTTGGTTTTGGACTAATTAGGTATTGGGATAATGATAAATTAATTCGAAGATTTATTTAAATAGATTTCAATAATGATTAAGTAATTAATAAAGATAAAATTGTTTATATTTTAACTAATTAAGGTCTTAAGTAATAATTACTTAATGTAATTAATTAAAGGATAATTAATTAGTGGAAGAAATGGAAGAATCATAAATTAACTAATGTTGATAATTAAAGGTTAATTAATTAATGATTAATAATTAAAGGTTGATTAGTTGATTCCATTAATTGATTAAAGTGATGTTAGATGGTATGTAATTAATCATTGTTAAGTAAGCAAGATTTAAAGCTAATTAATTTAATTTATTTGGAGATTAAATTAAATTTATTAGGAATAGAACAACTAATTTATCTTTCTTATGGATGATTAATTATAATAAATGCCTTGGATTACTTGATATTTATGATATATGATTTGTAATATGCGATGTTTGGGTTGAACTATGATAGTATGGAATAGCTATCAAAAATGGAATCGTTATATGAATATCTTACTCTGAATATAAATTGAATTGTATTCACTTAAACAACTTAGATGAAAATGGTATTGGTTTCGAAGAGACCGGGGTCGGGTATCAGCAAATACCTGGAACCACTTCGATATGTAATCTACAATAGTTCTTTATGGATTTTACTTGAAATCGTATAGGCTGGAATGAAATAAATGAAGCAACATGATCATTTAAACTAAGTAACAGCTCTTAAATATTGCTTTGTAAATAGTGATTGACTATAACATGTTAAGAACTCGTAGTGAGGTGCGAGTTACCCGGGATTTCAAAGATGTTTTAGTTTAGTATTTCAATTTATAAGGATTTACTCACGCTGGTTTCCAGCCTGACCTGGGTGTTACTTTATTGTAATGCTTGGGTCAGACCGAGTATTACATATTTTCAGGTTAGGACGTGCTGGAGCAGAGAGGCAAGCTGGATGGCAAGAACATATGAAGTATATTCTGCTATGTTATATTGTTTGTAGTTGGGACGAGTTCTTTATAACTGTCCAGTTTTTGTATGAATGGTTGTACTCTGGTGTATTGAATGTAAATTGACAAGTTACAACTTTCTTTGTATAAATGCTGTTATTTGATATTATATTTTGATCCGCTGCGAATGTGAGATTCTATGCTTTGTTTTCTATTATTCTTCTACCTCTTTCTTCTTTACCCTAACAATCTGGGATTTTCGGCGTTCGATACCTCGGCACTTCTACAATGAACATATTAGTTTCGAATTCTTGAGGTCGAAAATTTTGAGTCGTTGCATTTTGGTATCAGAGCTGAAGGTTAAGCGAGAACCTTGGCTCTGGTGGGTTTACTCATTAAGGATATGGTCAATAGTAACCTAGAATGAGTTGAGTGTAATATATGTAAGAGAGCGTACTTGTTATTTTCTTATATAAAGGTTTTAAAATGGTTTTAAAAATAAATGATTTTTATATAAGTTTATATTTTGATATGTAAAGAAACGATTTTTCAAATTATTATGTATATTAAGAAATTAGTTGTTGGTTATTGAAATTTAATAAGAATTTAAGTGGTATATATATGTATATATATCCAAATAGGAATTGAATAATATGAACTAAATAAATAAGATAAGTTTGAAATGGATTCTAATCAGAGAATAAAATCGTGAAATTTGTAAGAATGTTTTCAGAATGTTGAATTATGTTACTCGGATTTTACTATCAAATAAATTATGAGAGAATATATAGTGAATTGGTTTCCAGTTATGATAACCTTGGTTATTATCTTAAAATGTTTGTTGTATCTTGATATGGAATGTTTGTTAATGATTAAGCAGAATGAAATGTTTTAAGGAAGTAATAATGACTTATAAATTGGAATTGAAGATAATTAAAATTGTGAAGTTTTAAATCTAAGTCTAGAAAATTTGAAATTTGTTTCAAAATCTTAAAAGACATAAGAAATAATATTTTTAAATGAAGGAATCTTATCTTAAAACAAGAATTGTTTTAAATTTTAAAGAAATTTGTTTTAAATTAAAACCCAGAATGGTTTAAAATTTAATGTATGACTTGAAGTGTAAATGAAATAAATATGTATATGTGTGGGATATACATAAGATTAAAGTTGATTGGAAGTAAACACTAGGTGTTGAGTTTTGAATTTTCCCTGAAATGTGATAAGTTTTCGAACTTATAAGTAAGAAAGGACATTGATAAGAAGTTTAAAATTTTGAAATGGAGAATTCAAATTGAATAAGGTTGACTGGATTAAATAAATTGAATTTAACTTAGGGGAAGTTAAATAAGTTTAGAACAAAACAACCTGAATTGGAAATTCCAAGATGAAATTAGATTTAACTCAGGGAAGTTAAATGGAGTCGAATTGAAGGTGAGTATGTGTGATCTCAAAATGGGTTTGAGATCTGGAAATTGAAAATGGATGCTATTGATGAATGTTTTAAGTAAGTTGGACGTTTATTTATTATGACTTATTCTGATATCATCCTATTGTTATTAATAATCTATGAAACTGAGAATTGGATTATTTTAAATGAATTAAGAAATGGATTGAGGTAATGTGCATCCATTACTGAAATAAAATAGAAATAAGAATATGAAATGGAAATCGCTTTGACCTTAAAGATTTAAATGTTAGAAATAAGCTTGCTGAAAATTTGTTAAGAATTTGTTTCGAAGTTAAAATTGGGTAATAAATTGGATTCTGAAGATTAAATCATTTAAAAAGCTTTGGACTCTTATTTGAACTTTGAAATAAGCTATGTAAAGGTAATTTAAAATGAAATTTTGAAATTGGGACTCAAAATTAAATGGTTTAAAGAATTAAATCAACATTTAAAAATATTACTCGAATTTATATAATTCGAGAGGGTTCAAAGTTGAGATTTGAATTGAATTAGTTCAGATTGAATTTGATTTGAATTAAATGGAAATGAGATTGAAGTTGAATAAGTTTAAATTCAAATGGGAAGTGATTTGAACTTGGGATAGAAATTGGAGTTAATTCAAATTGAATTGGAATTGAATCAATTTAAATGGAAGTGGAAATTGGAAATTGATTGGAAATGGAGATTGGAAATTGAGCAGTTTTGCTCTAAACCATATTTTTTTTCAAATAAATTATTTTAATATAACTGTTTTTAAATCTATTTTCCTAGCTATTTACTATACAACCTTTCCTTTTAAAACACAAACTATCTTATATTAATTTTACAACTACTTTGAAACTAATTACTATTTTACATCTATTTTACAAACTAATCACTATTTTATAACTACTTTATAACTAATTACTATTTTACAACTATTTTAAAATTACTTAACTATTTTACTACTATTTACAACTAATAGCTATTTTACAACTACTTATCTATTTTAAACTTTTCAAGCTATTTTCTAAATCAAGTGGTCAGAGTGAAAACTGTTTATAACTGAAGTAATTAATCTAGTAGAATGAAGCAATTTCGAATAAGTGATAGAATCAAAATTGAAGGTGAATAGAAAGAAAATTTATTTAGCTAATAATCAATGAAAGGTAAATACGTAGGATGTATGTACAATACTCTATTCGCATAGTAATTTTATTCGGATTCGAGCATAGAATTTCGAGATAGTATATCGATTCGAGTTGGGATTTTTCACTCGATTTTCGATGGCGAACCCTGAATATGGATTTTTGATTGATTCTGAATTCTCTATTATAGTTAGGCTATGTGTAACGACCCGATTTTTCAACCATTCGCATCCGCACATGTCGGACTTGAATTGCTTAAAATACCGCGTTATAAATAAAATTTGGCAATATCATCATATACAGTAAATAAATAGTCACATAATCACAGACACAGAGTAAATAATAATGCAGCGGAAGTAAAAGAGATAGTAGTTCATGAAGCTACTATATATATATAAGATTCATCAGAGTTAAACAAGACATAACAGAAGGGTAACAAGCTACATCAGGTACAAATTAGAATACATCACTGAAATCACTGGATACTGAAAGCAAAATAGATGGCTGGATCTTCAAGCACAGCTCCAACTCCGAAGGTGAGTCTTGAATGCTGAATCACTCAATCTGACCCGAGCGTAAAGCAAAACACAAAACACTCGAGTCAGTACATACATACTTATGAACTATAAATCAACTCAAGTAAACAGTAACAAAATGCATTAGTAACTTAAAGGATACTTGGGATCGCCCATCCTTTAATGATCCGTTAAACTATTCACTATGTAGTAATATTCGCTATTATAATAATATCTAATAGTAAAATAAACATACTTTAAAATAGCGTCAAGGGGTTACCCATATAGCCCTCAACACGTAATAGTGCCCGTAGACTACACAGTACCTGCGTACCTCCAAATCGGGAGGCTACGAGAAGATACTTCATAGGTACGACACAAATCAAACTCGTAGTAAAGCTTACTGTGGTAAGTGACACGACACACAAGGCAATGCCAGGGTAGATATACCAATTACGCACACGGGCTTGTGGTAACGTAGCAGCCACTATGCCCACCTCGGAACACACTCCCAAATCAAAGTCGAAGGATGGCCATCAAATCAATCACAAGTAAGAGTATAGTATCAAAGAAGTGTGTCCGACCAGAGGAGCTACCCCTTTTGACCCGAGATCGCTCCTGTTTTAGCCACCTTCAGCCAACTCATGGGAGTCGGTCCACGTAATGTACCTCAAGAACGTCGCCACCATCCTACTTCATTCTGGAAACTCCACTACGTTCACGGTTGTTAAAGTGGTTTTCGGAGTTGGCAGAGAATATGACAACTTCCGATCCCGGACTCTTTAACAACCAATCATTATCATAACACCGTGGCCATTTCAAAATAGTTTATACTTCAAAAATTCAAATCATTTCATTTCAAAACTATATTCCTATCAAAATAGTTTATACTTCGAAACCAAAACCATTTTATTTCAAAATTATATTCATTTCAATACGATATCATTTCCATTTCAAACATATATTCACCTTTCAAAAATCATAATACTTTCAAAGTTATAACTCTTTCTAAAATAAAATACTTGAAATCATTACACTTTGAAAATCATAACATTTCGAAATCATACATTTGAAATCATGGCACCTTCCTTTAATTCTTTACATTTTACAAATTAATTCGAATCAACTCAAATTTTCAAATTTTAAATTTAATTCAATTCAATCCATCAGTTTCAATTCAGTTTCCCAACAAACCTTTTCAAATCTTATCAATTTCATATATATATTTGATCCACAAAATAAACTATTCAGTCTTTTGTATATTTCTGAGATTTAATATCCCACAATTCAAAACTAAATTTTATAATTTCATATATCTCAAATTTAACTTCATTATTACTTGGTTTTGAAATATTCATTTCATAAATCCAATATCATTTAAATAAACTCAAATTACAAGTAAACCAAATATCCTTTCATACCAATATAAACTTCAAATATTCATTTATCGAATAAATCAAATAAATCAAAATCAAATATCATTCCAAATTCACATTCTTTATCTAAATAAAGATCATGTCATTCAAAACCATTTCAATCATTAAAATATCATATCCTTTCAAAACCTCATTATCAAATCATTATTTGAATTCAAAATCAAATATTCAAATTTAAATACCTTTTTAAAAAAATCAATTATGTCATTCATTTATTATTTTAAATATCATTACAAAACATATTTCAAAATTACAATCAAAAATTCATTTATCTCATTACATTTCATTCCATTTAACACATAACCAAGTAAACCTTATTTAAATTCAAATTCAATTTAAATTCCTTAAAATTCAAATTTAAATATTAAAATTTATTCAAAGCTCCTTAAATTTCACAAATAATCAATTCCAAATGTTGAATTATTATCACTTTAAAGTATAACTCAAATAGTGTTAAAACCTATAACATTTCAAAACATTGTCAAATTTTAGCAACGACATCATTTATAAAGTGCTACAGTAGGTGTTTAGTTTCCAAAATAGTTCAGTTCAGGAACAACAGCATTTATAAAATGCTGTAATAGATATTGAGTTATTTTAAACATGGTTAAATTCCAAAACAACAGCACTTAAAAATGTTGTCATAAGTATTTAGTTATTTTCAGAACTTAGTTAAATTTCAAAAATGATAGCACTTGACAAATGTCATCGTAAAACCATAGCATTTTTGGAAATGCTATCAATAAAATTCCAAATTTTATTTTAACTTTCAGAAACATTAAAACTTCAATTTTTGTTATTTTAAACTTATAAATCATATTTTTTAGGCTTCAAAATTTCACATTTAAATCATTTTAACATATGATTTATCACAACAAAATTTTAAAATCAAATATCCAATTTAAAACTCAATTCATTTGTTAAGTCAAAATTTCACTGTTTCTTAACTTATAAATTTAACAAAACTTAACATTTTACTTCAAATATCATTTCAAAACTTTAAATTTAGTTCCATTTTACATTTTTAAAATATAATTTAAAGTCAAAAATCACATTTACTTCAAATTTACATACTAAAATTCAATTCAAATATTTAACTTTCTTAAAATATAAGATAAATATTTAAATCATAATTTCATACTTTAAAATACATATTTATGTAAAAAAATAATTTAAAATATACCACGGGGTTTGTATATAATTTTCTATCCAAGGTTAAGTGATACGGATATGTATCATTTCAATCCGCAATTTAAAAAGAAAACCCGGATTCTATTATTTCAAACCTGCAATCCCAAGTCAAATAAAATACATTAAAAATCACTTGAGCCTATCATTTCATCTTATAATGATTTTTCCCTATTCTAATGTCCGTTCGGGTATGTATCGTTTCAAACCACAGTGATTCTATTCTAACAGGGAACTTGCAGTGTGAACATATGCATTAACAATATAAACAATTATACTAACATGTCAATGTCACAATTTACTGTCATATATCATATGTCAGGTGATAATTAACAAAGTTAACATGGTAATAACATGAAATAACATGTCATATAATCATCATTAACTTACATAAACGTTTTAATTACTAATCACTTGTCATCCATTTACCGTTTCATAGGTAATAATGTCAGAGTGAGAAGGACTCACCTTTATCAAAACTAGAGACCAAAACAACACTCAAGAACGATTACAAAAGCACGACAAGCATGATTAGATTTGAATGGATGGAGAGCCTTGTAAACAACACAAAATATAACATACATAAGCACAAATATAAATATTGACATACAAATAAAGTCAACAACTTTTGTTTGCAAAACAATTGCAAAACAAGATAGATAACCAAACCTTAGGAACAAAAGAATTGTACAAGACAACATAAGCTTGGCCAAAATGCAAATGGGCTTGATCTAACCACACTAGGCTTGGCCTTGGTCATGTATGCTCGGCCATGAGTCATGAGACATGGCTATGGACATTAAATGGAAGGTAAAGGCATGGAGAGGCAAAGGTATGCAAGGGGTCAAGGGATGGAAGGTTTTGGGTCAAGGGATGCAAGGTTTTGGTGCATCTAGGCTCGGCCATGCCACTACAGGCTAGGTCAGAGGCTGATGTGAATGTCCAGAGGTGATGTAATGTGCTGGTGGTGGAGCTAGGGGTGATGGCCGAAGCTACAACATGAGATGGTGATGGGAATATGGCTTAGCTATGTAGTATTGGAAGGTTTTACAAGTTTTATGGTGTTTGCTCGATAAGGTGGCCACGGCCTGGTCTGGACAGAGGAAGAGGAGGTTGTAGGCCGTGGATGATAAGGAGGAGATGATGGTGGTGGTCGGTGGAGGTGAAGGTGGATAGTGGCTGAGCAAACATGTAGATTAACAAGGCAAAATCAATGAAAAAAGAAGAAGATGAGAAAATGGAAGCCATGACTTACCAAACTTTCAGGAGATGAGAAATGAAAACGTGAGATGTTTTATTTACGTGAAAAGCTAAGGAAAATACATGGCCAGAAAGAAAATGGAAGGTCAGGACAATGAAGAGCCAAGCAAATGAAGAGGCATAAGGAAAAGGAAAAGACACAAGCAGCAAAAGGCTCTTGATTTTCCAAGCTTCATGTCATGTACAAGTTCAAATAAATAAAATATATACACATAACATGTCATGTTATGCATGTAAACATAAATTAGAACATGACATGACAAACAAAATATTATTTATGTAAATTAAAATAAATAATTTTTGTTAAATAAAACAATTTACATACAATAGTTTAAAAAGCATAACTTTCACAATATTAATCAGATTTCAACGAAACGAAAAGTAGTATACTTAAAATTTTATTTACTTTCATACAAAAAAGATAAATCTAAAAAGTCCAAATTTTAAAATTTTAAATTAAAAGTAAAATTTTGACCATATTGACAAAAATTCACAATTCTAGAAAATATTCTATTTATTTATGTTTGGAAATATAATTTACATCAAAATCAAAATTTATATTTAAAATAACAAAGTTTATCCATTTTAATAAATAAAATAATTTTTTTTTAAATCAGGAAATTCAATTTAAAAATAATTACAAAATATACAATTAAAATAATCACAAAATACAAGGTTGTTACACTCTGATAACTGTTGTTATACCTGATAACTGTTGTTATAGGTAAGTTTAATAAGGTGGAGATGATCTTTCCAAGATCCTCCAGAATCAAGAACGCAAGCACGAAAAAAAAGATCCTCAAGAATCTGATTCACCCTTTCCGTTTGGCCGACGGTTTGTGGATGGCAAGCAGTGCTCGGATTCAAAATGAGTACCAAAGATTATTAAAGATTACAGAAAGATTTCAAAACAGACTGGTATATGCAATAGCCTCCCCATTCTGTAGCAAGATAAGGGAAATAAGGACAACCAAAAGATAGTGTAGAAAACAATAATAAATTTGAAACCATGAAAATTTCAACTTAAATTGAAAATTAATTTTACATAAGTTAAATAAATCTTAACCATCTCTAATTTCATTATCTTATCATCCACTTATTTTAAATAAACAATCTCTAAAATCATGGATTTGAAAAAAATTATTTATTATACTCATAATGTACTCAATAAAATTAATTCTTCTTTACTCCTAATTATAATTAAATTTATTCCTCTCAATATATTTTATCACATATGTTAAATATATTTATACTTATTATAACTGCTTTAAATTTATTCTTAGTTCCTTTAACATCATGTTATATTGTAAATTATCCCATTACCTCCTTTTTTCTCTATTTTCCACTGTTAATCTTTTTATAACTAAAATTTAAGTGCATAACATTTATTATAACCACTCAAATTTTATTTATAAAATCCTTTCAGACTATATATTATCCTATTACATATTCAACTTCTGTATAATTTAGGTAAGTTATATTGGAATGAAATTGTGTATTATACAAATAAAACTTTCCTATTTAATCATTTCAAGCTTGAATATTTATCCAAATCTTGAAATTGTACTTGGAATTATCCTTCAAGATAAAATTTAGGAATCAAATTTCAGATAAATTCCAAACTATTTAGAGATAAATAAATGCACATATACTATATATATATATATATCCATTCAAATTTAAAACATATATCAGCATATGTTATAAATCCAGTCTTATTTTAGAAATTCAAATCAATTAAATTCCCTAAAACAATACTGTAGCAAGACTGCAGAACGGTCTCTTCAATTCGAAACTCGAAAATGAATGTCGATGATGCTGCAGTCATCACCGAAGTTATTTTCCAACGACATGGAGAAGAGCACTAATTTTAAACTTTAAAATTCTTTGGAAACAAATTTCTATTAGAAAATACTTTAAATAGTATATCCTTTTAAAACTTTAAATACAAGGTTTTAAACCATCGGAAATTATATTCTCAAATTCTTGTTAAATTCATTTTAAATTTCCAAATAAATTCATAACCATGTTTTATAGTTCAATTATTTATATATGAAACAAGAGATAATGATATATAAAATCAATTATTATTTCTTAACAACCAATTCAAGTAAAAATCCAGAAAAATTTATAATATAGTTACAAAATTTTTTTCATTACTAAATTTGAAAAACCATATTGTGTCAGTTTGCTCTGCAAGTGTTTTTGAAATCTTATCGATAGCGTTGATCAGACGAATCGATCAGAAACCCAAATCAAAATCAACAACTAAACAACACAATATATAAAACATTAAATATAGATTTACAAGTACAATTCAAAATGTTTTGAAGATAGATTGGAAACAAAAGACAAGAAAATTAAATAACAAAATAGAGAGATGGATAAGCTTATATAAATCGCGGGCAACCTTAACTGGGTCAACCAAGAATGGATTTCTAGGGTAAATCTACATTCGGCCTCAAGAGATAGAATTTGGAATTATAAGAGATATTAGCATCTAAACCGAGGATATAAAAATCTCCGGTGAATCGATGCTGTTGTAAAGGAGTTTCACCCCTTTTACAAATCAATTTGAGATTGGCGGGACCGCCGAATCATTATAAAGATCATTCGAAGTGGAGTTATGGGATACTCCAGAATCAAAAGAAGACGAATAGTGAGGGACACGAATGGATTTTGGAACCGCAGGGAACGTTCCAAAATTCAAAGGAATCGAGTCAAAAAGAAAGAGATTCAAACTCGAATGAAAGTGATTCTGTAAATGCATTTACCATATATGCTAAGTTTTTCCTAGAGCCAAAGCTTTGACACTACATGTAACGACCCGATATTTTAACCACTCGCATCCGCACGTGTCGGACTTGAATTGCTCAAAATACCGCTTGTAATTAAAATTTGGCAATCTCATCATATACAGTATAAAATAATCACATAATCACAGACACGGAGTAAATAATAATGCAGCGGAAGTAAAAGAGATAGTAGTTCATGAAGCTACTATATATATATATATATATATATATAAGATACATCAAAGTTAAACAAGATACAATAGAAGGGTAACAAGATACATCAGGTACAAATCAGAATACATCACTGAAATTACTAGATACTGAAAGCAAAATAGATGGCTAGATCTTCAAGCAAAGCTCTAACTCCGAAGGTGAGTCTTGAATGTTGAATCACTCAGTATGACCCGAGCGTAAAGCAAAACGCAAAACACTGGAGTCAAGAAATAAATACTTATGAACTGTAAATCAACTCAACTGAACAGTAACAAAATGCATCAGTAACTTAAAGGATGCTGGATCGTCCATCCTTTAAGGATCCGTTAAACTATTTACTATGTAGTAATATTCGCTATTATAATAATGTCTAATAGTAAAATAAATATACTTTAAAATAGCATCAAGGGGTTACCCATATATCCATGAACACGTAATAGTGCCTGTAGACTACACAGTACTTGCGTACCTCCAGATTGGGAGGCTACGAGAAGATACTTCATAGGTACGACACAAATCAAACTCGTAGTAAAGCTCGCTGTGGTAGGTGACACGACACACAAGGCAATGCCAGGGTAGATATACCAATTATGCACACGGGCTTGTGGTAACGTAGCAGCCACTACGCCCACCTCGGAACACACTCCCAAATCAAAGTCGAAGGATGGCCATCAAATCAATCACAAGCAAGAGTATAGTATCGAAGAAGTGTGTCCGACCAGAGGAGCTACCCCTTTTGGCCCGAGATCGCTCATGTTTTAGCCACCTTCAGCCAACTCACGGGAGTCGATCCACATAATATACCTCAAGAACGTCGCCACCATCCTACTTCATTCTGAAAACTCCACCACGTACACGGTTGTTGAAGTGGTTTTCGGAGTTGGCAGAGGGTATGACAACTTTCGATCCTGATCTTTTTAACAACCATTCATTATTATAACACCGTGGCCATTTCAAAATAGTTTATACTTCAAAAAATAAAATCATTTCATTTCAAAACTATATTCCTTTCAAAATAGTTTATACTAGCCCTTATAAAAAAAAACTTGTTTTTGAACCTCTTTCACGCTCATGTCACGTCGAGGTACTGCAGAAGAAAAAACTACAAAATCCGATCCAATTTATCGTAATCGATTAGTTAACATGTTGGTTAACCGTATTCTGAAACACGGAAAAAAATCATTAGCTTATCAAATTATCTACCAAGCCGTGAAAAAGATTCAACAAAAGACGGAAACAAACTCCTATTGGGTTTAGGGATAATCAGGCTCGAACTGATGACTTCCACCACGTCAAGGTGACACTCTACCACTGAGTTATATCCCTTCCCGGCCCCATCGAGAAATAGAACTAACTAATCCTAAGGCAAACGGTCGAGTCAAAACTATATTCATTTTAATACAATATCATTTCCATTTCAAACATATATTCACCTTTCAAAAATCATAACACTTTCAAAGTTATAACTCTTTCTAAACAAAATATTTGAAATCATTACACTTTGGAAATCATAACATTTTGAAATCATACATTTGAAATCATGGCACCTTCCTTTAATTTTTTACATTTTACAAATTTATTTGAATCAACTCAAATTTTCAAATTTCCAATTTAATTCAATTCAATCCATCAGTTTCAATTCAATTCAGTGTCCCAACAAACCATTTCAAATCTTATCAATTTCAAATATAGATTTGATCCACAAAATAAACTATTCAATCTTTAGTATATTTCCAAGCTTTCATATCCCACATTTCAAAACTAAATTTTATAATTTCATATATCTCAAATTTAACTTCATTATTACTTAGTTTTGCAATGTTCATTTCATAAATCCAATATCATTTAAATAAACTCAAATTACAAGTAAACCAAATATCATTTCATACTAATATAAACTTCAAATATTCATTTATCGAATAAATCGAATAAATCAAAATCAAATATCATTCCAAATTTACATTCTTTATCGAAATAAAGATCATGTCATCCAAAACCATTTCAATCATTAAAATATCATATCCTTTCAAAACCCCATTATCAAATCATTATTTGAATTCAAAATCAAATATTCAAATTTAAATACCTTTTAAAAAATCAATTATGTCATTCATTTATTATTTAAAATATCATTACAAAACACATTTCAAAATTCCATTCAAAAATTCATTTACCTCATTACATTTCATTCCATTTAATACATAACCAAGTAAACCTTATTTAAATTCAAATTCAATTTAAATTCCTTAAAATTAAAATTTAAATATTAAAATTTATTCAAAGCTTCTTAAATTTCACAAATAATCAATTCCAAAAGTTAAATCATTATCATTTTAAAATACAACTCAAACAGTGTTAAAATCTATAACATTTCAAAACATTGTCAAATTTTAGCAACGACGACATTTATAAAGTGCTACAGTAGGTATTTAGTTTCCAAAATAGTTCAGTTTAGGAATAACAGCATTTATAAAATGTCATAATAGATATAAAATACACGGCCAGAAAGAAAATGGAGGGTCAGGCATGAAGAGCCAAGCAAATGAAGAGGCATAAGGAAAAGGAAAAGACACAAGCAGCAAAAGACTCTTGATTTTCCAAGCTTCATGTCATGTACAAGTTCAAATAAATAAAACATATACACATAACATGTCATGTTACACATGTAAACATAAATTAGAATATGACATGAAAAAAAAAATTATTTATGTAAATTAAAATAAACAATTTTTGTTAAATAAAACAATTTACATACAATAGTTTAAAAAGCATAACTTTCACAATATTAATCGGATTTCAACGAAACGAAAAGCAGTATACTTAAAATTTATTTACTTTCATACAAAAAAGATAAATTTCAAAAGTTCAAATTTTAAATTTTTAAATTAAAAGTCAAAGTTTGACCATATTGACAAAAATTCACATTTCTGGAAAATATTCTATTTATTTATATTTGGAATTATAATTTACATCAAAATCAAAATTTATATTTAAAATAACAAAATTTATCCATTTTAATCAATAAAATAAATTTTTTTAAATCAGGAAATTCAATTTAAAAATAATTACAAAATGTACAATTAAAATAATCACAATATACAGGGTTGTTAGACTATGCAAGGAGAATGACGGTTTCTGATCGAGAAACCAGATCTGAGTCCACACTAGGAAGTCGGGTGGACGATACTAGTTCGGATGTGAAATTGTGTGATCGAGTGAGGGATCGGATTAGATATTTCGTACACATGATATATGTACGTCGTATGTGCTTAAATGAAATTGATATTGAAATTTTGAAAGAACTGAGAAATGATTTTTGAAAAGAAAAGTATATTTTGGGAAACATATGTGAATAAAAGTGGAAGTTGGATATCTTTTGAAATTCACTTTATGAAAAGTAAGTGATATGGTAAGTAACATTATAAAAGAAAATCAATTTGAATTTTGATTTGGCGTAGTAAAGTTATATATATATATATATATATATATATATATATATATATATATTGTTATATATGATAAACTCCCCCATGTTGAATCTAAAACCAAAAGAAAAGGGTTTTTGAAAAATATTTGATGTACAAAAGAGGTATCTATATAAGTGATCCAAAGATTATTTTAAGTTGGAAAGGATAAGTTATATATATATATATATGTATGTATGTATGTATGTATGTATGTATGTATGTATGTATGTATGTATAAATGATTTTATGAGAATGATTTTGGAAAAGGTTTTGGAACCTATGGATTTGGAAAAGCTTTTGATTATTGGGAAAAATCAATTTTGGGAATTTGGAAAGCCAAGTTTGGAACTATCGATTTGAGATATCGATTTCGAGTAAAGGAGATTTTTATGTGAATCATAAAGAGTATGATTTAAAAGATACTATAAGTGTATAGTATAAAATATTTTGAGATTGGCTCTGGGGAAAAAGGCGCTCCCATTGAAATGGACTTCATAGGAGATCCACGGGGTGGTTCTGCCTTGAGCCCTAAGAGGGAGGCTCTAAATTGGATCTTGGGAGGAAGTCCGGACAAACTAAAGTTCCTGAGGATTTTGTGTTGTGGGTAACTAAAGTCGAGGGCGCTGATGCCTACAGAGACATTTGGGTTATGCTGTAACGATAGTGTAACTCGATGTCACTGTGATCTACTACGGACCATAGCGAAAGTCGTGCGGCCGTGAGAGCCAACGATCTATGTTTGATTTTGTCGCGATGGAAATGTAACATCGATAGACTACGATCTATGAAGATACAGTGAAAGTCGTGAGGCAGTGAGAGCCTACAGGCTACATTGGGACTCGATTGATGTAGTCTACGACCTATGTAGGAGTGGTGAAGTTTCATTTGGTAGCGAAATTTGAGGGCGTTGATGCCTACAGTTACATGGATTTTTGCCGTGATGGAGACGTAACCTTGGGTGTAGCTGCAATCTGTGACGGATTCCATGGCGTAATCGAGGGGCGCGGAGTGCCTACAGTTATCTATGGATTTTGTCGGTATGGCAACGTAACCATTGGGTTAACTGCGACCATGGAGGGGGTGCTGATTTCCAGAGCATTCTCACCAAAAATGTTTCTATATTTTTCAAATATATTTTCTATATTTTCACTAAAATATTTTCCAAATATTTTCATTGGGTGTTGAAAACGGGTTTCCCAAGTACTTATAGATTTTCAATCCTACGCCTGATCAACGTATGACCGAATTTCTATGAGAACGAGGATGGACTTGTTGAGACATCGAGTTATAAACGTATTTTTATAAAGCTATTTTGGCAATATTACGTAGGTTTTAAAGATGTTTTAAAATTTTAAGTAATGGGAATTGAGTTCTTAAAGGATAAATTAACTAATAATAAGCACTGTAATAAAAATTCTGGCTTCGTTCCTTTTCAAGGACGAAAAGATTCAAAGTGGGAAGGAATGTGATTACTCGGATTTTTGAAACATCTGTTAACTGGTGATTAACTGGGTTTTTAATATTGAGATATTGATTTTATTTGATTGAACAAATAAAGTTTTGATAATTAAAAATATTTGGAAAAATATTTATTTGATAATCTCCTGATAAAATTATTGAAATTTGACAATATTAGTTTAATGATCTTCTTTTATAATTATTTAATTTGGCAAAATTTACCTTTCCAAAAATACAAATAAATATGTTTTTTATTATAATGTATGTATGTGTGTGTATTGTAAAGGGTTAGCTATGATTTAAATTCAATATAAATTTTCAAAGCTATCAAAGATAAATTCTACATTTGTTTAACAACAAAGATAGAATCTATTATATATACATTACATCAATATCTTCTCTTTCATTTCTTTTTCTATCTTCAATTTTCAAAAACTCAAAGAAAAGTACTTACTAAACATAAAATTAAATATAAAAGTTTTATAAACCATTTAAAAATAATAAACACATGCATTATACAAGTGTTGAGATATTAACATATGGTTTAACAAATATAAGATAATTAACATATGCAAATGACAAATGTAGTCTATTTTTAACAAGTGTCACCATTTTCTTTTTATTTTCTTTTATTTTTAAAAATCATAAATTAAGCTATAAATATATCTCTCCACTCCTCTCTTTCATTTTTCCTATTCTCATTTTCAAAACAAAACTTGTAAACAATTTCAAACCAGAAATTAAATCAAATTATAATTTTTTTTAAAACAACCACTCCTTCAACCTGAATCACCAAAGCTGATCAAAGCATATTCAATTAGATCCATCAAGCAAATCTTCTTAGATTTAAGCAAGATCATTTCAACAACTAAATCAAAGCTTCAAATCATAAAGCAGGAGCAACTCAACAAGTTTCCAGTTCAAAATCTAAAGCAAAACTGTTTCAAAGCACTGTTCAAACATTTTCCTAGTGAGTAAACTTCTTCAAATCTCTCTGATAAATAAGAGGATTTAAAGATGAAATAAAGATAACAATATATTGTCAGGATTTTTGCATAAGAATGAATATAGTTATGCATGTGTATGAATGAATGTAATGTCTGTATACATATTTCTTGCTATGTTATTTCTGCCATGATCAAATTTAAAAAAAAAATCGATTCTCCTTATCTACATAGTTTTAGGATATGATGATAATAGGAAAAAAAATTGTTTGCAATTGTATTTTATTTTAAAAATAACTTGGTGGGATATTATCAAGTAAAAATGTGGAAAAATATAATGTACAGTCAGTTAACCAAACTTTGTAAAAATTCGAACATCATCATTGAGCGATTGGATCATATGATCTGGTTCACTGTTAAAAATCATGAATTTTAACTGTGTTTTGGTGATTTTTAGTTTTATGTTGAAGGAGGGAAGCTGAGTTGAACGACATTTAGGTATTTGTCAAATCCCGGCGAATCGGTGGGTGTCACGAGTCGAGTGGTGGCACGGAGAAGGCTCAGTGGTTGGGTAGTTCAAATAAATTAGTTCGACATTTTTCTGTGGAGGGTTTTGGCGTGTCGTGATTAATTTAGGGTTTACTGTCAGGATTTGGTTTGTGATAGTTCTGGTCTAATGGCGTCGAATAGAGGGGGTTTTTGGCATGCTCGCCTGGGGGAAAAGGTCGGGGTGACGTTGACGATGCTCTGGGTAAATTTTCGTAAGGGACTGTGGGCCATGGAGACGTAGCGAGGCGGTGATGGGCGGAGAAGTTTTGTTCCAGTTTTGGGCAAAGACTCGATTTCTCGAACTATTGATCTAATACCTCGTGTCTTTCGTCTTCGTGGTGGGGCGGTCGTAGGTAGCTTGGAGGGATGATTGGGATCGGGTTTTCGGCCTCTGATGATGCATGCACGTGAACGGTAGTGGGTGCGTGCACGGTGAAAGGTTGAAGTAGGAGCAGCTGATAATGGGAAGAATGAATTAGTCTGGAAGAAATAGAGGGAAGGGAGGAAAGGGGATTTGGTTCAATGTTGTAGTTGGGCTAGGTTAGGGTAAATAAGATAATAAGTAAAAAAGGAAAAGAATAAATAAAGAAAAGAGAAGAGGATGGAGGGGATTTGACTGTTAGGGTAGTTTGGGTCGAGTGGGCCTGTTTGGCTAGTTTGTAATTAGGTAGAGCTCTCAAAGTATATTTCGAAACAAAATTTTAAAGAAAATACGGAACAAGTTTAAAGGAAATAGAAAATGAAAGTAACGTAATTAACAAAGTTTAAAATCAAATTGTTTAACAAAGCTTTTAAAGCTAAATGAAAATAAACAAGTTTTTCAAAGTAAAAGTATTTAACAGATTTTCAAACAAGTTTCAAAGATTAAATTTTTAAAGTCTAAATGTTTTTAAATTAACTGATTTGGTTTTGGAATAATTAGGTATTGGGATAATGATAAATTAACTCCAACATTTGTTTAAATAGATTTTAATAATGATTAAGTAATTAATAAAGATAAAATGGTTTATCTTTTAATTAAGGTCTTAAGTAATAATTACTTAATGTAATTAATTAAAGGATAATTAATTAATGGAAGAAATGGAAGATCCATAAGTTAATTAATGTTGATAATTAAATATTAATTAATTAATGATTAATAATTAAAGATTGATTAGTTGATTTCATTAATTGATTAAAGTGATGTTAAATGGTATGTAATTAATCATTGTTAAGTAAGCAAGATTTAAAGCTAATTAATTTAATTTATTTGGAGATTAAATTAAATCAATTAGGAATACAACAACTAATTTATCTTGCTTATGGATGATTAATTATATTAAATGCCTTGGATTACTTGATATTTCTAATATGTAATTTGTTATATGCTATGTTTGGGTTGAACTGTGATAATATGGATTCTTTATCTGAAATGGAAACGTTGCGTAAATATGTTACTTTGAATATAAATTGAATTGTATTCACTTAAACAACTTAGATGTAACGACCCGAAATTTCAACTCCGAAAATCCCAGATTGTTAAAGAAAGAAGAAAGAAGAAAGAAGAAAGAAGAAAAACAGAAACAACAAAATCTCACATTCGCAACGGATCAAAATATAATATCAAATAATAACAGTTATACCAAAAGAAAACTGTATCAGTTAATTTTACATCAATAAATCAGAGTTACAACCATTACACAAATATTGGACAGTTAAAATCACATATCCTAGCTATGCAACAATATATCACAGCGGAAACACTCCATACGTTTCCTCCATCCAGCTCACCTTCTGAGCTCCAGAACGTTCTTACCTGAAAATCTATAATACTCGGTCTGACCCGAGCATTACATCAAAGTAACACCCAGGTCATGCTGGAAACCAGCGTGAGTAAATCCATCCAACAAGAAATATTAATGCATAAAACTTATTTTAAAACCCGGGATAATTCGTACCTTACAACAGTTCTTAGCTTGCCATAGTCAATATACACATCTTATAATCATATCTAAGCATTATTACTAAGATTAAATGACCAAATTTACATCATTTATTTCATTCTAGCCTATTTATCCCAAAGTCAAATTCATAAAGAATTGTTGTAGATTATCGAAGTGGTTTCGGGTATTACTGATACCCGACCCCGGTCTCTTTGAATCCAATAACATTCTTTAAGCCAAATGTTTAAGTGAAAATAAAACAATTTATACTCAGAGTAATATAATTCACATAGCGATCCTATCTCAGGTAGGTAATCCATATCCAAACACCACAGCATCACAATCACATACCAGTGATAACAAATAATCCAAGGCATCCAATATCATTTAATCATTCATAAGCAAGGTTAATTAATCACACAATTAATTTAAACCAAATAAATTAATTACCTAACCCTACTTAATTAATATTAATTACAAATCATTTGTTGTTTCTTTAATTAATTAATGAAATTAATTAATCATCCTTAATTATCCAGCTTAAGTAATTATCCTCAATTACTTAATTATCTCTTAATTAATCATATTAATTAACTTTTTATTAATTTATTACATTAACAAATTAACCCTTTAATTACTTACATCAAGTAATTATCTTTTAAGTAATTAACCTCTAATTACTTACATTAATTAGTCTCTAATTACCACTTAATTAATCTCTAATTAATTAATATATAACCCTTAATTATTAATTAATTAATCTCTAATCAATAATTAATAATTTCTCTTTAATTACTCAATTTAAATTTAAGTAATCTATAACTACCCAAAATCTTAATTAAATTCAAGATAACATTTAACTTTGAAACTTTGAAAAACATTTATTTACTTTGAAAACTTTCATTCCCATGCTTTTAAAATTGTTAAACATTTACTTGAGAAACTTAAACAATTTATTACTATGAAAAACGACAGCCCATTCGGCCCAAAAACCAGACCAGCCTGCTTCTTCTTTTAAAAACAACGCGACCATGGATGAGGGTGATGATTTCCAGAGCATTCTCGCCAAAGATGTTTCCTCTATTTTCAAAAATGTTTTCTATATTTTCAACTAAATATTTTTTAGTATTTTCAGTGGGTGTTGAAAACAGGTCTGTTAAGTACTTATAAATTTTCAGTCCTATGCCTGATCAACGTATGATCGAATTTCTTTGAGAACGAAGATGGACTTGTGGAAACATCAAATTATAAAAAGTATTTTTATAAAACTATTTTATAATGTTATGTGGATTTTTTTTAAAAGTATTTTAAATTTGATCAAAGAATAATTTATCAGATTTGGGTATAGAATAAATTCTGGCTTCGTTCCTTTTCGAGGACGAAAAGATTCTAGGGGAAGGAATGTGATAACCCAGATTGTTAGGACATCTGGTAATTGGATAATTTACTGATTTTATTTGGATAAATAAAAGGAATTATGATAATTAGAATATATCTGGACATGTATATAGACAAATTTGGACTATAATAAATACTGACTTATAAATATCTAGATAAATATTCATTTGATGATATTTGTTTAATGAACTTCTATTATAAATATTTATTTGGCAAAATTTATCTTTTCAAAGCTAATAAGTATAATTTTCTAATATGATATATAAGTATGTATATTGTATTGAAAGCTATATTTTGATATTAATAAATATATATAGATACTTATTTTATTATTAAAAATATAAAATTCAACTTTAAATAATTCTTTGAAAATTATACACATGTATATATATGCAAGGTTGGTTTGTAAATATGTAAGGTGAAATTTAATTAAAGATTTAAAAAATACTTTTCCTTTTATATACCTAAAACTAGATATAGTTAGCATATATGTAAAATACAAAGCACATATGTAGATATAAATAGATTTTAAAATAGAATTATTATGTACAAATTTAATTTGTGTTGTCTAAGTATATACATATATTTGAGTTGATTTCAAATTGGATTTTTAATGGAAATTTAATTTGAATTTGAATTTGAATTTGGCTTGGATATTGAATTTCAAAAGATAGATATATATATATATATATATATCTTAAATATAATTTGGATTTAAAAGAGTATATGTATATATGATTTTTTTAATTATATTTTAAATCATTTCCTTTTTTAAAAAGTTATGTAGATTTTAAATTTATTAAAGGATTTTATAAATTTTCTTTTAAAAATTAACAAGGGATAAAATTTAATTTGTATATGTATAAAATTTATATAAAGTCATATTTAAACATTTGAAAACATATAAATACATGTGTAAGCAAATTGCACACAAATTACAAGTGGAGGAAAATTTGTAACATAATTAACAAGTGTTAACATGGTATAATCTGATGTTACAAGTGGCATATTTGTTCTCTTTCAAGATTTAATTATATGAAATAGAATGAATTAGGAAACCAGGCTTTACTTCTAAATTTCTTTTATCTTCTCATAAACCTGTAAACTGAAAAAGAAAATTGTAAAAAAAAATACAATCTCTTACAAAAATCCCAAAACTGAAGCATCTCAAAACAGCAACAACAATTTTCAAACACGATGATCAGTTTCAGTTTCAACTCAACAAAAATCAAAGCAAGATTCAATCAAATAAAAAATTAAAGTTTCAGCTTATATACATCAGGTTCCAGATTTCAAAAGCAAACATGTCCTCTGTTCATCATTTAAATGTGAGTAAACAGAAATTTTAACCTGTTTAAAAATCTTGTTGCATGCTGTGAACTTGAAGTGAAGTATGATAAATGTTTATATGATTGTTTAAAAATGAATTATATGTATATCTATATGATTGAATGGGTGTGCATGATGTTTGTCCTGTTTATATTGTATGGGTTCAAAGAAAAAAAATTTGATCAAAATCTAAATTCTATTTCCCGGATTCTTTTTTAGTCTTCAGTATATGACAAAATTTGTTGATATAGCAAGATCATTGGTTTAAAAATATATTAGGTAAGAATCTGATGGTAGTTTTCATATAAGGGAAGAAGAATAGTAGGATTCAAATACACATCAGAATCTCAACTTTAACAATTTGTTGTTTCAAATATATAATGTGATTCATTATCGAAAACTAAGATTTTTAAAAGTAAAATCTTCATTTTTAGGGTAGTAAATCATAAGGAATCGTGAGAAGACCGTGGATTGTGTTTTCGTCTTTTCTTGATGATCGAGGTGATCTGGGTGGTATGGATCACGGCCGGGGGTACCGGAGGAGTTATCAGGCTCGGCAAAAATATTAGGTGAATTATTCGTTCACCGTGGCGGCGGCAGATCGTCGTGGTAGGGTTTTCGCCTTGTTTTGGTCATGACTTTTATTTGACCAGGGCATCGCCGTCGTGGCATCGGGGTTGACCGGTTGGGGGGGAAATGAAGCGTGTAGTTGTGGCGAACTTTTGGACGAAGCTTTGTGAATTCTAGAGGTCGGCGTCGTCAGGACGAGGCGACGTTTGGTCGATGGTTGGGTTCCAGTGGGGCTCTGTGGGGTTTGATTTCGATTTTCGAGATCGATCGAGAAAACTGGTTTGTCTGATGGCTTGAGGAGATTATAGGCAACTTATCGACGATGATCTTGGAGGCCGGAGTTTCACCGTCGATCGGTGCATGTGCACGAAGTGTTTCCTGTGCAGCAGTGTTGTATTGGAGATGAAGGAATTTCCTCAGGGTCGATCTCGAGGAAAAGAATGGTTGTCTCAAGTGTGTTCGCATGAGTATCTATATAACATTTGACAGTTTTAGATTTTTTTTTTGACAAGTTAAAAAAAAGTGAAGCTCGGAAAAAGGGAAGGGAAACTCGGGATTAGTTCGAGTAATCCTGGGATTTGTCTCGGGTAAGAATAAATATTAACTAAATATTCTAAGGTTAACATAATCAAGTTTTTAATAATACACTTAATCATTCTTTTATATAAAGTATTTATTTAAGCGTTGGATTAATTAAGTTGAATTATTTACTATAACATAGTAAGTTAATTCTTAAAGTTTACTAAATTAATAATGTAATTAAATTAAGAAGATTAAATGAGTATTATCATTAATTAAACTTAAAGATCTTAAGTTAAATCATATATTAATGATAAATAAACCCAAGTTTATTAAGATTTTAAATGATAATTAAGTAGTTGATTAAGATAATTGACTTTAATTGATTAAATTTTGAGTGACAATGATTAATTAATTAATAAAAGTAAGTAAAGGTTAATTAATTAATAAATTGGTTGATAATTAAAGATTAATTAACGAGATAAATTAAGGATTAATTACTTAGTGTAATTAATTAAAGGATTAATTAATATAATTAATCAAGGAGTTAATTGAGTAATGTAAGTAATTAAGGATGGTTAATTACCGCACGTGATTAATCAGGTAAATTAATGAATTTGATTAACTATTAAATGTAATCAATTTAAAAAGAGTAATTAAGCTATGGAAATAATTAGAGGATCATTAATTAATGTAATTAATGAAAATAATTAAAGGTTAATTAGTGCAAATGGTTAAAGAATAATTAATTTGAGTAATTAATTAAAGGCTAATTACTTAATGTAATTAAAGGTGATAATTAGAGGATGATTAATTAATTGATTTATAATTAACTAATGTTGAGTAAGCAGGATTTAAAGATGATTGAAGTAATTAATTTAATTTATTTAAATTAATTAATGGTATAACAAATTAACCTTGCTTATGGGTGATTGAATGATATTGAATGCCTTGGATTATTGTTATCCCTGGTATGTGATTGTGATGCTATGTGATATAAAATGTTTTGTAATATGATATGTTTGGGTTCAATAATGATAATGTGGTTATCTATGATGAATTGTTGCGTAAAAGTGTCAATCTGTGTTTAGAAATTGAATAATATTCACTTGAATAACTTGGGTTAAGATGACATTGGATTCGAAGAGACCGGGGTCGGGTATTAGCAAATACCCGAAACCACTTCAATTTGTAATCTTCTATCCATTCCTTGTAGACTTGATATGTGAGATAAATAGGCTGGAATGGAATGATATGGACCTTTGAAACTAAGTAAAGTTTCTTAGGGATTGGATTTGTGAAATAAGTGTTGACCATAACCTGTTATGAACTCATAGTAAGGTATGAGTTACCCAGGATTTCAATTATGTTTAAAGCTTAGTATTTCAAACTACATGGGTTTACTCACGCTGGTTTCCAGCCTGACCCAGGTGTTACTTTGATGTGATGCTCGGGTCAGACCGAGTATTACAGATTTTCAGGTAAGGACGTTCTAGAGCTCAGGAGGCGAGCTGGATGGCAGGAACGTATGGAGTGTAACCCGCTGTATATTATTGATTTGTATCGAGAACATGTTGCTTTAACTGTTCAGTGTTTTGTGAAAATTTTGTAACTCTAATGTATTAATGTAAATTAACTGATACAGTTTTCCTTTGTAAACTGCTATTTTATTTGATATTATATTTTGAGCTGCTACGAATGTGAGAATCTATGTTTTGGTGTTTCTGTTTCTTCTTCTTCTATCTCTTTTCTTCTTTTTCCTAATTATCTGAAATTTTCGAGATCGAAAATCTCGGGTCGTTACATTTGGTATCGGAGCAAGGTTTCAATCCTTGGACCTGTGGGTTATGGGCCCGCCATGCTTCTTGGACCTGTGGGTTATGAAATAGAATGAATTAGGAAACCAGGCTTTACTTCTAAATTTCTTTTATCTTCTCATAAACCTATAAACTAGAAAAAAATTTGAAAAAAATATATAAATACAATCTCTTCCAAAAATCCCAAAACTGAAGCATCTCAAAACAGCAACAACAATTTTCAAACCCAATGATCAGTTTCAACTCAATAAAAATCAAAGCAAGATTCAATCAAATAACAAATAAAAGTTTCAGCTTATATGCATCAGGTTCCAGATTTCAAAAGAAAACCTGTCCTCTGTTCAACATTTAACTGTGAGTAAACAAAAATTTTAACCTGTTTAAAAATCTTGTTGCATGCTGTGAACTTGAAGTGAAGTATGATAAATGTTTACATGATTGTTTAAAAATGAATTATATGTATATCTATATGATTGAATGGATGTGAATGATGTTTGTCTTATTCATATTGTACAGGTTCAACAGAAAAAAAATTAATCAAAATCAAAATTCTATTTCTCGGATTCTTTTTTAGTCTTCAGTATATGACAAAATTTGTTGATATAGCAAGATCATTGGTTTAAAAATATATTAGGTAAGAATCTGATGGTAGTTTTCATATAAGGGAAGAAGAACAGTAGTATTCAAATACACATCAAAATCTCAACTTTAACAATTTGTTGTTTCAAATATATAATGTGATTCATTATAGAAAACTAAGATTTTTAAAAGCAAAATCTTGATTTTTAGGGTAGTAAATCATAAGGAATCGTGAGATGACCATGGATTGTGTTTTCATATTTTCGCGACGATCGAGGTGATCTGGGTGGTATGGATCACAGCTGGGGGTACAGGAGGAGTTGTCAGGCTCGGCAAAAATATTAGGTGAGTTATTCGTTCACCGTGGCGGTGGCAGATCGTCGTGGTAGGGTTTTTACCCTTCTTTGGTCATGACTTTTATTTGACCGCTGCATCGTCGTCCTGGCATCGGGATTGACCGGTTGGGGGGAAAATGAAGCGTGTGGTTGTGGCGAACTTTTGGACGGAGCTTCGTGAATTCTGGAGGTCGGCGTCGTTAGGAAAAGACGATGTTTGGTCGATGGTTGGGTTCCAGTGGGGCTCTGTGGGGTTCGATTTTGATTTTCGAGATCGATTGGAAAACTGGTTTGTCTGATGGCTTGAGGAGATTGTAGGCCACTTGTCGACAATGATCTTGGAGACCGAGTATTACAGATTTTCAAGTAAAGATATTCTGGAGATCAGGAGGCTAGCTGGATGGCAGAAACGTATGGAGTGTAATCCACTGATTATTATTGATTTGTATCGGGAACATGTTGCTTTAACTATTCAGTGTTTTGTGAAAATGTTGTAACTCTGATATATTGATGTAAATTAACTGATATAGTTTTCCTTTCTAAACTGCTATTTTATTTTATATTATATTTTGATCTGTTGTGAATGTGAGAATCTATGTTTTGGTGTTTCTGTTTCTTCTTCTTCTATCTCTTTTCTTCTTTTTCCTAACTATCTGGAATTTTCGAGATCGATAATGCCGTGTAGTTACATTAGATGAAAATGGTATTGGTTTCGAAGAGACCGGGGTCGGGGTATCAACAGATACTCGGAACCACTTCGATATGTAATCAACAATAATTCTTTATGGATTTGACTTTAAAATCATACAGGCTGGAATGAAATAAATGAAGCAACATGATCATTTAAACTAAGTAACAGTTCTTAAATATTGCTTTGTAAATAGTGATTGACTGTGACATGTTAAGAACTCGTAGTGAGGTGCGAGTTACCCCGCGATTTCAAATATGTTTTAGTTTAGTATTTCAATTTATAAGGATTTACTCACACTGGTTTCCAACCTGACCCAGGTATTACTTTATTCTAATGCTTGGGTCAGACCGAGCATTACAGATTTTCAAGTTAGGACGTGTTGGAGCAGAGAGGTGAGCTGGATGGCAGGAACGTATGAAGTATATTCTGTTGTGTTATATTGTTTGTAATTAGGACAAGTTCTTTATAACTATCCAGTTTTGTATGAATGATTGTACTCTAATTTATTGAATGTAAATTAACAAGTTACAAATTTCTTTGTATGAATGCTATTATTTGATATTGTATTTTGATCAGCTGCGAATGTGAGATTCTGTGCTTTGTTTTTTGTTCTTCTTCTACCTCTTTCTTCTTTACCCTAACAATCTGGGATTTTCGACGTTCGATTGCTCGGCACTTCTACAGTGAACGTATTAGTGTCGAATTCTCGAGGCCGAAAATTTCGGGTCGTTACAAAGAGACCTATCATCCTATCCAGGCCGCCGGATCCCAAAGAATTATACATCTATTTAGCTATGTTGGTACACGCCATAAGCACCAATGCTATGCGAAGAGAAACAGATCCAAAGACCAGTATATGATGTAACCAAGCGATTGATAGTCTCGCCCCATTAATATCTATACTGACCAGCCGTTACAAAAGGTCCTACTGCAACCTTAGACGTTTGGAAGGTTACTCAAATGGAAAATTGAGCTAAGCCAATTCAATATCACTTATCTCCCTCGAAGAGCTATCCATGGACAAACATTAGCATACTTCATATCTAAATTCACTACATCAGATGACTATCCAAAGAGCAGTGGAGAACCGACCAACCAATGGAAAATGCACACAATTAGAACTTCCAATGATCGGTGTTCTGGCGTTAGAGTTGCGTAAATGACTCCTTAGCAATGATCGATTTACTATGTCCTGAAACCCAACTTCCCTACAACAAATAACGGAGCTAAGTATGAAACCTTGATCGCTAGGCTCAAACTTGTTAGAGAACTGGGAGTGGAAACTTTACATATCTTTTGTGATACCCGGTTAGTACTATGCAAAGTCAGGGAAGATTATCTTGTTAGAGGGCAACATCTTGCTCCTTATATCAGCTGGGTCCAAGAGCTGTTGGTTGACTTCGAGTATCACACCATTACACACATCCTCAGAGAACAAAATGAAAAAGCCATGTCACTGGCCAAGCCGGCTAGTTTTGGGGATGCGCAGCAAATAGACTTGTCCTGGTTGAAGTACATAACATTCCAAGCATTGATGGATGGAGATCGACAAGATCTTGGAGATGAAGTTAGAAAAGGAGTCATGAATGACACATATCAAAGACGAACTACAATGGAGAGTTCTTACTGAATGGAGGAATGAAAAACGATAGATGCTCCTAAAAGCTTCACGCTGCGTCATCCAAGAAGGAATCATGTATAGAAAGGGTTTTTTCGTTCCCCAATTTTGGTGTGTCGCCCATGACGAAATCAAACGAGTCTTGAGAGAAGTTCATGAAGAAGAATGTGGCAATCATACCAGGGGCAAACCTTGATAAAGAAAATACTCCGCTACGGGTATTACCGACCAACTGTCAATCGAGATGCAGCTGATCATGCTAGACAATGCGACGAGTGTAGATGTTTGCGAAAATTTCGAGAGCCCCATTGACTGAAATTACTCAAACGGCCAGTCCATAGCCATTTTTCGATTGGGGTATTGACATCATCAGCTTCTTACCGATTCAAAAGATGGAGCATAATACATCATCGTAGCAGTTGATAACTTCACCAAGTGGGCTGAAGTAGAACTTTTAACCACAATCACGACGAAGAAAATAACCAACTTTATTGTCCTGGACATCATTTGTCATTTTGACCTTCTACGAACCATTATAACTGATAATGAAGCCCAATTTGACAGCGCTAAATTTAAAGATTTTTATCGTTGCATCATACTGAAAAGAGATTTGTGGTATTTGCTCGCCCTCAAGCAAATGGACAGGTTGAAGCTATGAACAAAATCATAAATTCCATTATGAAGAGACGTCTGGAAAAGGCTAGAGGTAAATGGGTGGATGAACTCCCAATGGCATTATGGGCTTACAGAACAACCCACGAGTCCACGACTGGCCATACTCCATTCACCCTTGCTTACGGCCCTAAGGCACTCATCCCTATAGAACTTGAAGTCCCCTCCATCTAGTGGCTGAGTACACCCCCTATTTCACTAAAACTATAAATGATGAATTGCAATTGAATTGCAATTAAACTAGAAGGAATTGATGAAAACTCGTGAGCGTATAAAACGCATCCGTGAGACAATGACAAGAACGTGTAACTGAACGTGCACGTGTATAGAATTTAGAATATTTTCATTGAATTGACAAATGAATATCCAGAAGGTTATGACTTATATCTCACGAATTTGGACTCTTCGTTGTGATTTTGGATGAAATATTAAAGAATTCATATATTGTCGATTCTAGTAATTCTACACTGGTCGTTGCTACTGTGGTATTAGTGTAGGATTAAATTCATTTTATGTCCAAGATTTCCAGCAAATCAAGAACCAACCTCTAGTTGCACCACAACCAGTACCCCAACCGCTACATGTCCACATTCAAGAACCTCCTTTGCATAACCCATTCACCGCCCTTGTCCGAGACTTTCAACAAATCAAGAATCAGACTGCTGCTATACCGCAACCACCCCTTGTATACTATCAAGAACCTCTCATACCTAATCTATATACCACTAACATTCCAGTTTCTATGCCAACAGTTCATCATTCAAAGCTAGGAATTCCCATTCCTTTAGTTATTGAATTTGATGATGAAAGAGATAAGCTCAGTTTTGAGACTGAACATGATACGTGCGATAGTAATGTCCTTTAGTCAAGTATTGGTAATGATGAGAGTAAGTTTAATGTTGAAGATAAGCGTGTTATTCCAGAAACTGATGAATCAAATAAAAACCACTTTAGTTATGATGAATTGGAAGGAATTGGAAAAACTAATGAAAATATATCCAAAGAAAAGGTAAATGAGGATAAGAATGCAACTAATGATTTTGACAGGCTAACTCAAATCATTGAATGCTTTTTTGGTTCAGATTCAACCATATATGGGATGATCAATACTTGTTGTGCTTTTGAATCACATGCGTGTTATAGAAAGCCTTATAATGAAGAAACTATTTTCATATTTGATCCAAGTGGTGGTCCATTGGAAGGTGCAAGGGAGTTAAAGTATTCGATTGTCAGTCGACCTTGAGGATAAGGTCATTTTTAAGGGGAAGGGAGATGTAACAACCAGGCCATTGATTGTCATGTTTAAGAAGAAGCAAGACTACTGCCTATGCCTAGAAAATGGAAAAACACCATCTTCAGCCAGGTTCGTTAGATGCAGCCATGGGAATATTGGAGTTGGTAACTGGATATAGCAGGAAGACATTAGATGCTGAAGTGCTTGAAGTCATGGCCTAAGGAGGAAGCTACATGGATGTACCAATTGTGCATGTTGTGCACATGCCAACTGTTACAGGCATTATTTGGGCATGTTTAGTGTTGTATTTGGGCTGAGAGTCTTTGTATTTGATGTTGAGTTTGTATACTTACTATGTGGTTAAACCAGAGTGGGTCGAGTCAAGTTAATGAGGAGTGGGTCGAGTCAAGTTATGAGTGCATTAAGTTGTATATAAATGCATGTACAAGCACTGTAATCAGTGTTGAGAAAATCCTAAGCTAATACATTCCTTTTTCATTCCTATTTGTAAGCATATCCTTTCTTCTTCCTAGATCATAGCAAGTAGATGATTCTGTTAGTTAGATTTTAATTCCAGTTCGATTATATCTTTGCATAGTTTAGTCTTTACAATTTCTGTTCTGTTACTTTTCTACATTGATCATTTCCAGTTCTTCTTGTTTCTTTTTTTGCCATCATCTATTCTAATTAATACATTTGTTTTCTTTTGAAATTTTTATTGTTTCATTCCGGTAGCTATAATATTTTGGTTCTTTTAAATCTTATAATTACATTTCGTTCTTGTAGCTTGTAAAATTCCATTTCCTGTTATTGCATATCTGCATATATATAGTAACAGTTCTTGTATCTAGGTATCATTTGCTTTATTAATTCCTAGTTTTTGTTGCCTATGGCATCTAAATTTTCATATTTTGTTCAATACTTGTTATCTCCTATGCTTCTTGGTAATTCATTCTATTACAATTCATAATTGCCATCACTTGTTCTTCTATGCAACTTGTATCTGTTCTTATTCATGTAAAGTAAAGTATCATAGCAATATCAATTTCTTTGCTCATATCTTCACTTCTATCCAACTTCTCCATTTTCTTGCTTCATTTCATTTATCTGCATTTCTTGTTACAATTTTTGATATCTACTCATACAAAACTGCCATATATTCATCATTCTTCACCATTATATCACCATACATCCTCCTGCACATCCACCTTCCACCATGAAAAAATATTCAGTCCCACCACCGCCGTACATATTGGTATCAGAGCCACTAACTAGGGCAATCTCTGACAACCAATCAGATCCTAACTTCGCCAGCACATATTCCTAATTTTTTCCTCCAAATCAATGCCTAGCATGGACATGGCAAGGAGAAATCAAGAATCATCCCCTTCATCCTCTTCCATAACCGCCTATGCACTATCAAGATTCTCATATTCCAAACCTATGCACTACCCTTCATATGCCAACATTCCCTCAACCAGTACCCTATCAACCAGTTGCAATAACTCTTGCTCCAAATCATTAAGAACCCTTTCTTCCCAGTAATTCAAGAAACCATTTCCCAAGCCTAAGAGATACTGTTAACAATACCCTTAACATCCTTCAAACCCAAGATTTTGAATCACCATCATGGATAATATTTGAATTGGAGCATTCAATCAAGATTCTAGAATCAATGGAGTATAGCACCATAATAATGTTCATCGATTCTATCAACAAAAATATTGGTGATACTATGACTTCCCTTCAAAGCAGCCTATTAGCAACATCTCTTTCAAAGATTCAGAAGAAAAAATATCAATGGGCTTCCTTATAGAATTTGGAATATTTGCATCGAATTGAAAAATGAATATCTAGAAGGTTATGACTTATATCTCAACGAATTTGGGCTCTTCGCTGTGATTTTAGATGAACTATTAAAGAATTCATATATTGTTGATTTTTCTAGTAATTCTACATTGGTCGTTGCTTCTTGTGGTATTAATGTAGGATTAAATTCATCTTATGTCCAAGATTTCCAGCAAATCAAGAACCAACCTCTAGTTACACCACAACCATTACCCCAAATGCTACATGTACACATTCAAGAAACTCCTCTACATAACCCATTCACCTCCCTTATCCAAGACTTACAATCAAGAATCAAACTGCTACTATACCGCAACCACCCTTTGTATACCACCAAGAACCTCTCATACTAACCCATAAATCACCAACATTCCAGTTCATATGCCAACAGTTCATCATTCAGAGCTAATAATTCCCATTCTTTCAGTTATTGAATTTGATGATGGAAGAGATAAGCTCAATTTTAAGATAGAACATGATACTGCAATAGTAGTATCCTTCAGTCAAGTATAGGCAATGATGAGAGTAAGTTTAATGTTGAAGATAAGCATGATATTCCAGAAATTGATGAATCAAATGAGAACAAATTTAATTATGATGAATTGGAAGGAATCGGCAAAATTAATGAAAATATATCCCAAGAAAAGGTAAATGAGGATAAGAATGCAACTAATGATTTTGATAGGCAACTCGAATCATTGAATGCATTTTTGGTTCAGATTCAAATATAGATGGGATGATCAATACTTGTTGTGCTTTTGAATCACATGCGTGTTATAGAAAACCTTATAATGAAGAAACTATTTTCATATTTGATCCGAGCGGTGGTCCATTGGAAGGTGCAAGAGAGTTAAAGTATTCGATTATCAATCGACCTTGAGGACAAGGTCATTTTTAAGGGAAAGAGAGATGTAACAACCAGGCCATCGATTGTAATGTTTAAGAAGAAGCAAGACTGCTACCTATGACCATGAAATGGAAAAAACTCCATCTTCAGCTAGGTTCGTTAGAGGCAGCCATGGGAATATCGGAGTTGGTAGCTGGAGATAGCAGGAAGACATCAGGTGCTAAAGTGCTTAAAGTCATGGCCCGAGGAGGAAGCTACAAGGATGTACCAATTGTGCATGTTGTGCATGTGCTAACTGATACATGCATTATTTGGGCCTGTTGAATATTGTATTTGGGTTGAGTGTCTTTATTTATGATGTTGAATTTGTATACTTACTATATGGTTAAACTACAGTGGGCTGAGTCAAGTTAATGAGGAGTGGGCCGAGTCAAGTTAATGAGTGCATTAAGTTGTATATAAATGCATGTGCAAGCACTGCAATCAGTGTTGAGAAAATCTAAATCTAATACATACCTTTTTCACTCCCATTTGTAAGTAGATCTTTTCTTCTTCCTAGATCATAGCAAGTAGATGATTTTGTTTGTTAGATTTTAAATCCAGTTCGGTTATATCTTTGCGTAGTTTGGTCTTTGCAATTTCTGTTCTGTTACTTTTCTACATTTATCATTTCCGGTTCTTCTTGTTTCTTTGTTTGCCATTATCAATTCTAATTAGTACATCTGTTTCCTTTTGAAATTGTTATTGTTTCATTCTAGTAGCTATAATATTTCGGTTCTTTTAAATCTTGCAATTAGATCTTGTTCTTGCAGCTTGTAAAACTCCATTTCCTGTTATTACAAATATGCACATATGTAGCATTAGTTTTTGTATCTAGGTATCATTTGCTCTATTAATTTCCATGTGCCTTTGGCATATAAATTTTCCATTTTTTTATTCAATTCTTATTAATTCCTGTGCTTCTTGTTATTTCATTCTACTACAATTCATAGTTTCCATCACTTGTTCTTCTATGCAACTTGTATATGTTCTTATTCATGCAAATTAAAGTATCATAGCAATATCAATTTCTTTGCTCAAATCCTCACTTCCATCCAACTTCTCCATTTTCTTGCTTCATTTCATCCATCTGCATTTCTTATTTCAATTTTTGGTATCTGCTCATACAAAACTACTACATATTCATCCTTCTTCACCATTATACCACCATACATCCTCCTGCACATCCACCTTCCACCATGAAAAAATATTTAGTCCCACCACCACCTCACATATAAACAATAAAGATTACCTTTTATCTACCTAACTTAATTGAATAAACCTGAATAAATCATTTTTCATCCACTGATCGAAATCATATCAAGATTGAGTTGCAAATGTATTAGTTTGAACTAGAACTTGCTATTAAGAAAGTTAGGACGCATTAAACAAAATCAAAGATTAACAAAGATAAGAACCAACTGTATCGGTGTGTCTAAAACTGTGATAAATACTGGGATTTGATCAGAAAACATCTAAATATATGGTATCAGAGCAAACCTAAACATATGCCATCTATGAAAGACAAAGAGTTTATAGAGTTATCAAAACCTGTCGGGATTCAAGAATAACATCATATGAATCAGTGGATTGACAAACCATGAATTTCATCATCACTTCGCTCCATAATTTTCTTACCAAAGTTAATTAATATAAAAAATGAAAAGAAGAAATAAAAGCTCAGACCTTCTTAGAGGGATTGTGTTACCATCACCGACCAGTGATAACCATTCTGCGGCACAAAGAATTTCATCATCGCCATGAACAGATAAGTACATAAGATTGAGTTACAAGAAATAAGAAAAGCAAGTAGTCGGCTGTAGAGACGATGGAGGCCGTAAGATATGGAAGGTCTAAATTTATACTATATAGGAAGAAGAAACCCAACATCTCAACCGTCCAAATAGCTTGTGTGGATATTATTGCCTGGTTTAGTTTTCTGCCAATAGAATAGATTTAAGGGGAGAGTCCAGTTAGTTCGGTCGGTTTTGAGATATAAAATGTCAAATCAAATAAAAATCGAAAAAATTAAAACCAAACCAAACTCAACTGAATTAATTTCAGTTATTTCAATCGGTAACCGGATTAAAAAAAGCAAATAAGAGAATTTACGATATGTTGTTATTCACATGATTGATATAGTCCATGGAAAATATAAATCTATGTTTATATATATTATTTCGAGTATTTATTTTAAGTTTATAATAAAATTTAACCGATTTTTAAGAGATAATATTTATTTTTTATTACTGAACCGATTGTTAAAAGTATTACAATGCCATGAATTTGGATAATATAGTAAAAGTTTAGTTAATTCGGTTAAGCTGATAATCAAAATAAAAGTATTTTACAAATCGAATTCAAACCAATATAATTTTATAACCGAACCGAACCAACCAAAATGTACTGGTTAATTTGGTTCTAATCGAATATTGCTCACCCCTACATAGCATTAAAAATTTACATCATGCATCAATGTTTTTAATTGTTGTTATTATAATTTGAAGTCATTGATACTGCATAGAGGTGTCGTGGTTGCACTAACCGTTGGGATTATCTTCAACCATAATGATAATTGTTTGTGGTTGGTCATAAAAATTTATAGATGTTACCACAACTGTTTATGATGATTAACCATCATATATAATAATTTGAAACCTTTTATACATTTATTATAAATTACACACACGTTGTTGTTGAAAAAACTACGCTTCTAACTTAATTCACAAACTAGCTTTTTTGTTTGTAAAGTGAACAATTTATGACCATGTCATTAGCTTTTGAAAACTATATACCATTAGTGTACATGTTAGTTCTCAAACTTATATTACTCTATTGTATATTTTCTATGAAATATAACATTAAAAATCATGTACAGGTTGTGTAGTTTACCGCAATTACCAAAATCTTCAATTGTTACTATAGCCATTACCATAGTAGATGGTAATCGTATGAACAGTTGAGTGTGGTTGAGCTGTTAATAGTTCAATTGCAACACCCTATTAATAATCACTCTAAAATGCACTTCAATATCATTTATATCTTAATATTGCCCTTACACACTAAAAATTACTACATTTAGTACCCACAATGCATATACAGAAAACACACACGTTCTCTTTTCTTATTTGAATGACAAAACATTCTACTTTCGTTCAAGTTGAACCTACAATAAAAAATGAGAAAATCGCAACGAATGCGAAGGCGGGGACAAAATATAAGTAATGAAGTGTGAAACCCTGGCTTTCCTATACTACAAATATTTACTTTAGGATAAATGGTTTGATTTTGGTTACATTTAAAAAGTACTAGTTAGTTTATTTCTTGATGAAAAAAAAGGGAAGAATTAATTTTGTTCAGTAGAACAAAGAATGTATGATTAATACGCAATAGTGAACTAATTATTAATACGCAATAGTGAACTAATGATTATAATGAAGCCAAGTGGCACTGCGATATAGTTCATGGGTATTGGAGTCTTTTGTTCTTCTAAATATTAAAACCATAAAATTTGTGGATTAGCTATAAATCGTTGTTGAAGACACCACAGATGAAGTTTTTGGAGTATTTGTGACTAGAATCAAAATTTACAAATGAGAATCTAAAATTTTGTTGAAAGAAGAAGAGATTTAATATATATCATTTGTGAACGACAAAGAGTTTACATAGCGGTCAAAACCTACCTATCAGGATTTATGAATAATATCATACGAACCAATGGATTGACAAACCATGAATTTCACAGTTTTATTTCCAAAGTTAATTAACCAAGAAAAGAAATGAAGAAATAAAAGATCATAACTTCTTAGAGTGATTATGTTGCTATCACTGGCTAGAGATAACCGGTGTATGACATACTACAACAAAACAGAGATGTTAACAGAGATTAATTCAAAGAATTAATAAGGGAAACTAGTCCATTTGAGAGATGATAGATGTTTCAGAAGATAAAGGGTTTAATTGTTGGAGAAATCTAGAAGGCCATAAAGGAATTTGGGCAATTTGACAGGCATAGGGGGGAAATAGTATAATCCCTTAGATTTCTACATTTTAGGCAACCTTTTTTACTCTAACTTAACTACCCTAGTCTCCTGAATTCATGCCTCATAGCATACTTCTTAACTTTATAGCGTGTTTGGAATAAGAAACCCTACATCTCAACTATCCAAATTTACTATTCACACCAAATTTTACTATCAACGTAATATTTTAATATATCTGAAATGATACCGTTGATGGAAAAACAAATAGGTTTAATGTGTCGATGAGGAGCATCGGGTAGTAGGGTAAAAGGGAAAATTTAAACAATCATTTTAATTCATTATGCACAAGATCTTTTATAGTGTTGTAATGAATAATGCCGATAAAGTAAATTCATTTTAATTGTATTATTTGATAATTTGATGTGAATTTAATTCCAGTTACATCATTATCATCGTTATATCAATAACATAAATTTGATTTATTACAACATATTATTTGTTCAAAATAATATTAATGAATAAATTTTATTATTGGCTTGAATAACATTTATTCAAATATAAAATTTAATAAAACGGTTATACATATTATAATTTTTCAACTTCAAATAATTATCTAACTAGAATAATTAATTTCACAATATGCAATTTTCATATTACTAACGTTAATGCACAACTAATTAATTGATGACTTAATTTATTTAAGTCCTATTTGTGATGTTATATACAAGTGTATAATGTCCAGTTTAATAGCGCCAATGCATCCGAAATTATAGTACGAATAAAAGTTGTATGTAAAATGGAGTTCGCATGTGAGCATTACGGGTGTTCTAATAAGTGGAGGGTTAAACCATAATTTTGAATTTGATAAGGTTTAATTCACCTTCTTCCCTGATGCCCTAACCGCTAGAGCTGAAAACTTGTAACAATTAATCCCGTTGCAAAAGATAACTAGAGCCCTGCCGCTGCCACCGTTTTACTCATCTTTGCCAGAGCTAACCATTTGATCCCATAGTGGCTGCCTCCAATGAAGAGTACCCAATCCGTAATTTCACTCGACTGCTTCAATTGCAGGTTCGTTCATGTACACCATCACATCTAGTGGAGCCGTTGAGACCTTGTTGTTCCCTTTCGGTGTCGATATTGACTCCAAAGACGAACTCAATTAGCCTGCAAACAATTTCCTATTATGATGTGCATGAATATTTAATGGTATCATGCACAAAATATCATTCTTTTTTTGTACAATAATATATATGTATATATAATTAATAATGAACCAATAATATTAATTCAAAATGATTTTTTTCTATAAAATTTAAGAATAAATTTAGGTAAAACATAATTTTATAAATTGAGTAAGAGAAAATGATTTAAAATTTTCTCTAATAATCATGTTGGTTAAACACATCTTAAACAATCGGATTTGGCTTTGAGAGAACTTTCTCCAACTCGGTGGTGGAGTTGTAAAGCTAATCATTAAGATGCAATTATTTTGGGGAAAGAGAATAAAATTTTGTATCATTGAATGACGCTATTTATAGCACTAATTGACTATGTAAAATATCACACACAGATCCACTATTCAAGATATAACCAACTATAAATGAGATCTTATCTCATAATCAATTGGACCCATTTAATTAATCCATACCTATATATTTTGGCCTGTCTTGCTTTAAAATAATTTTAAAAATTTCAACAACCAAAATTATATATATATTTATATTATATTTGAATTATTATTAGCAAAAAAAATAATTAAGTTAATATATATAATAATTATATACTGTTAATTAATATTAGACCCTCTAATAGTAATTAAAGGATAGTAATAAAATAATTAATATAATGATTATATTACTTTATCTATAATAATAATTTATAACTTTAATAATTTATTTGAATAAATTATTTTAGATCAAAAACCGAGAGTTGCAGTTATGTGACTCCTAGGAGTTAACTTGGTCCTTAGTAACATTTAAACAATTTAAATATTAAAGCCTGTATGGATTATTAAAGCCTTTATGGACTTTGTTAAACATAATAGTGGACATGAGTTAGGTTGGTTATAGATTATCTAGATGAAATCCAGTTTCTTATCTTTCAAAGTGACATCCTTAGGCAACAATATGTTGTACATATTTTCTCTTCATCATCACTGTATCTAAAGCTCATTCAATGGTCAAAACTTTATCATTTTCATAGTTAATTGCAAAGTACAACATTAAAGTCCATGGTTCAATTCGATAACAATTATCAATTGACTGTCTTACTTTGGAAAAAGGCAATGACATTACATTGACTACCAATTACGATGATACTAACCTTCTATTCAAAGGAAACGAATCATCTCTTGAATACTATTGCACTTCAAGTAATTCAACTTATACCCAACTAACCTTAACACAATCCACATTGTCATATGATTAACTATAAGCAGAGCATAGTTTAAACACCTAAGATTCATAGTATTCTCAAGTCAAGGACAATTAAACATCATCACCTGAGATCATCTATTTGACTTTTACCAATAGAAGACTCTAAATGAATCTCCTATAATTGTTCCAAACAATTACACGTCATAATCCTTTAATACCCCGATAGTCATGAGTAATTCACCATCCATCATTTGGCGAATGTTACACACACTAATCCCAATGGATATATTAATATTATACTCTCGATACATCTTAATTAGGAATATTTTAGGGTAAATATTGATTTTAAATGATTCAACATCAATGGTTACAAACATATTCGCAAATGCAATTGATTGGATACTTTTCCTAAAGGTTTTCTAGTTATATATATAAATGTATTTTATATCTAAATAAAATAATAAATATATGTTGTGCCAAAAGTAGGACAAACACCTGATCATAATTAAGTAGAGAACGAAATGAAGAAATTAAATGGAAAATAAACTACATCGCATACAACAATTTATAATGGTTCGATTAAACTCTAGCCTACATCTACTTGAACTTTGTTAATGATTTTATGAGATTTTACGAAATGTGTTCTTACGATTGGGTTCTCACAACTCGATGAGATTCCAATAGAGTGACAGAGCAAAGTCAAAGAGTTTAAAAAGCGAAAAAAATCTCAAATTAGATTCCCTCTCTCCTATTTATAGATGTAGATCAGCAAAATAGGCTTCAATGTTTGCCACCCACATTCTCCACATTTAGGAGGAGGTTCTGGAAATTGTGGCCATATTCACAAGTTAGGAGTCAATTAGGTATCGAATTGGGCTTTACAACTCGATATCGAGTTGTCACTTATTCCATTTTTGAATTTCCAACCTTGTTTACTTGCCTCCTTAGATATAAAGCTTATGGGCAACCTTTCTTCACTCCATATTATATGACAACCATGGTCTATTCATCCCTTTTCTTTAGGTTGTGTTACCGGCTAGCACTTAGGAATCGACACCGAGTTGAGTGGCTAAACTCTATACTGAGTTGTCCTTTCTATTATTTTTTTGTTGATTTTATTATATGCCACTTTATTCCTCTGGAAAATGGTTAAGTTCCCTCGAGTTATAAGCAAAGTGCTATATCATTCTTGGATCTTTGGTTGAATTCTAAATATTCGAGTTATAATTCTGGATTTGTGGCTTATTATCCAACCACTAATGGTTTTGACTCGTCCAGATACAGCAGGTTCAAAGGCATGATAACACTTACCCACCCAAAGTATACCTTGTAAATAACAAGGTATGTTTTGGATCGAGATAAGTTATCAACTTCGAACTCTACTTTTAAATAAATGTTTCCATTCTTCGAACCGTTTGCATAGATCGGTTACCTTCTCTGGATCGTCGCATTAATTTGATCAGCTGTTGGATTCACATCTCTTAGGCGGTATAAATGTTGAAGCTTGTATTTCTTATTCGTCATTGGAATTCTGGAAGTTCTAGAAGCATTTTCTTTAAATTAGTCGGGTACAACTTTGATATTTGAAGTTTTTCATTCCCTTATGACACAAGCCTCACTCTTTCTTTTCTTTTCTTTTCTCTTTTCCACTTTTTAAATCAAAGTTCAGTACCGATCATCTATGCCCCTCGAGCCAGCACCATAATTTCAGCCTATTTTTTAGTGTGATCCTATACTTAAGCAAATCTAACTTCTTCTTCTCCCTTACTAAGTATTTTCAAACTCACGGCCTTCCACCGTTGACCTTCAAATTTTACCATCATTTAATCATCGTCTTGTCTCAAATCACAACAGTTGACCTCTCTCTAGCGCCCTTGTCATCAACAACGCGACCATCTTGATGTGAACATATCATTCCATTTGAATTCGCTGTGTCAAGTTGGGTTCCAATTTGAATCGCTACTTCAAATCGTCGTTGTTTACTTCTCTAATCTTAGGTAGGTGATGGTGCTACTATAGCAGTCTTTGATGTCGGTTATCGCCATCATCCATGCTTGACCACAGCTGGATGAAAAAAATTCCCCTTTTATTGGATCAGTTACAAACTAGGACACAGAAAGTTTTCTGAAAAATTATGAAGTTAAGATTGTTTTTTATGAAACCTAGGGACGACTTAAGTTTTTATATAAGTTTCCTAGGACTGACCCGAGCCTCTAACTTAACTATGTACTTCAGATCAACTCCGAGTCATAACTATCTCCGACGTGAGTTTTTCAAGTAACCCTATATCTCATGAGTTTAATCTTTCAAAAAAATTCTAAGTTTGAAAAGGAAGGGGAAATGGAGCTTTTGAGTGATTTTGGCTAAGTGAAGATTATGGTTGTATTTATTGGGATGGTTTTTAATAACGGTCATATTGAACATGCTCTGCCATTCGAATGGACATTCTACTGTTAGTTTAGCTTGACACTTCACTCTAATGTCTTTGAAAGAGAAATCCTATATCGCTCCAAACAACTGTTCATTTCTCATAAATTGTACAATAACAGGTAACATCTGATGCATGGTTCCGTTGTGCAATGATGCTCGTTTGCTAGGACGAGCAAGCTACCTACATAGAGTGTTTGCATTCATAATGCTTTAGACACCAAACACATACACTATATAGATTAAATTATTTATCATTGCCCCTTATCGATGTACAAGATCTATTTGGTCAATACACATTCACATCTGTTGGGTCTTGTACATTGGCTATACAGGGTTTTATTTCATTATGGAAATTACAGGTAGATTCTACGTAACCTTTTCATTTGTGAAGTTTTCAAAAGTATGGATTACAGACGCTCCTTATGTATCTCAGCGATGGCTGCATAGCCATCTACATTAAAGGTAGTTTGACCTACAACAAAGTCAAATTCACCTCTTCCTAAATATCTTATATGCCATCTATTTCATCATCCTTCTGGCTTCATCCACCTCATCTTAGGTGAGGCAGTCACTAAAGATCATCCTTTTTGTATCCACGGGCGAAAATTTATGAAAATTTCACCTGATATTGATCTTAGGGACACTAATATTCTTAATAACCCTTAGGTTCCCTATCATCTAGGCTTGTTAAAGCGATCGTCTTAAGGATTTGTGATAGGAACGACATTCTATTGTAGATGTTTTTGTCCCGGAACTTTATCAGTAGGCTCACAACCCTGAAGGTCATACCGCATGCAACTGGTATGTGTGCTTATCGTGGTATGTCCTACCATTCAATCACTTTATTTGGATAATGCTCCATTATATGAGACTTTCCCTTGTCTAGTTTCATCAGAACAGTTACGCTTCATTGAACAACATGTATATAGTTCTTCTACATCACCTGAGCAAAGTGCTGACATTAGAGTAGATTCGGTACTTATATTCTTTCAAAAGGCGAAAGGGAAGTCTTTCTTTCGTCTATTTGGAGCCATATGCACGTTATCATGTCATCCAATGCCTTTTTAATAAGCTTAGCTATTTCAAGAAGCAATATTTCTTCGTGTGGTGCCCTCTCGGATTTGCCCACAAATGGCCGTCTGGACATTAGTTTTACTATCACACACCATCCATGCGGTGCTAACACCATCCTTTCATTTCCATTAATTTTTAGGTATCCCAAGAAGTCTTATGTAATGACGACACCGCGATACCTATATTATTAAAGAACGTTATAAATAATGTCGTCTAATAATACAGAGAATACGGATTGTTAAGGGCGAACGAACGTGAATATATCTTTAAACTAACATTGACACTTCATATGTACGGTTTACTTAATCTCTGGAATGAAATTTGATGTGTACAGTCACATTTCAAAGTAATAATCACACGGGTTTCTCAAAATCAGAATAGTAGATCATATAAACAACAGTCACTGATCACAGCGGAATAATAAATATTTTATACATATACAAAACTGGGAGTCTATCAAACATAACACTAGACTCATATAATAAATCTCTATCTCAATTATACATCTCATACACAAACACTAATCCTAAATGAGATAAACTAAAAGTCGAAAATGTTTATCTTCTTGCTAGCACAACCATCTAAAGGTCAACCTATCTTGTAACCTAAAAAGTCCCGGCTTGACCCGAGCATTAAATAGCACTCGAGTCAGATTGTCTCTAAATATTCAAAAGGGTGAGAACAAGATATAACACAAAAATAAATAACATATAAGTAAATCCAAATGTCTAAAATATAACGAGTAACTTAATTAATTTAACTCAGAATTTACTTCAACGCAAAAGGTTATATATTTAGGTCACAAACACAGATTATTCACTAAACATAGGATTATAGAATAAAGCACAATATTCCTAACATAAAGAAACAAATTCCATACCGTGGCAAACAAACAAACGCGGTATCATTCGTATTGAACTGATACCAAAGATCGGGAACATAGAATCTCGACACGATCACAAGGATCGGAGAACTAAGAATCTCGACCGAACACAAGGATCGGAGAAAGTAAACAAAACCTCATATCTTGAGCGATCATAAGGATCATGGAAAACCAAGTCTCGACCGATCCCAAGGATCGAGAAAAAATCCACAAGTATACTTCTTAAGAATCTATCACCTCGCCGAACGCCAAAAAAGAGTAAACTCTTAAGTGTCAAATACTATCATTTTAGTAACCACAAGAACTTAACCAAAATGTCCCACACCGTCCGGTGAAATTCAAATATTTACTATAAGCTAGTAAATCTCACTTATTATGGATATAACCAAAAAATCTGAACTATATTTCCTTAAGGATCTATCGATCCCACCGAATACCAAAAGAGAATACAATCCTAAAGTGTTAAATACTTCCAAATTGAAATCACAAGAATTTAACCAAGGCATCCCATACGATCCCGTGAAGTTCAAGTATCAGCTAATGGGTTAGTAAATTCTACTCAAACATTTTATTCGATGAGTTATACCATATTCGATGAAGCATTATTTGAAAGCATTTAAACCAATTATAACATTAAATCAATTATTAGTATTTCTCATCTTATAGAATTAAGGCTCTCAAAACATTATATATCTTTATTTCAAAATCTTCTCCAATTACTTAAATACAAATAAACTCCCAAATCCAAGAATCATACTCTTATTCTATAGAAAATAATTTTCAAAACATTCCATATATATAATGCTTACTTTCAAATTCCTATTCATAAAATTCAGAATCCATTAATGACCAACTATGTGTGTGTGTATCATAAATCTGATTTTTATACCAAATACTTTTTTATATATATTTGTTCCTAAAATCCTTTTTAAAAGTTATATATATGTATATTACATTAACCAGATTCTGAAAACCCAATATATAAAAGAAACCGTTTAGTTTAGGAAACAATAATACCTACTTTTCAAATCCATGTTGGTGTTCAAACGCTTGTTTTATAACAACTTAGTTTATATTTTCAATATCCATATTTCAAAATCCGTTAATCTTTATACTAGAAATAATTATATATATATATATATATATATATATATATATATTCACTTTACAAAATCTTTATAGAAAGAAATTAGATTGATATAGAAATTTAGTTTGAAATCTATATATTATAATAAACTATTCTTTTGCAAATCTCTTTTATTACAAACCATATACATTTTGAATAAATATGCATATGTTTATAAAACTCTAAATGAATTCACAAATTCAAGAATCAAAACCCGAAAATAGGCATTGAATTAGCATGAACTAGTCCATAAAACAATGCATATAACACTTAAGAAAACACCCGGGAAAATGAAAGGGCGAACGGGGCCTCTCTTGGAGCTGAAATAGCTCCAAGAATTCATGCCACTGGTGCACAGGTGCCCTACCGGTCCACCAGTGGTGGTGAAACATGGAGCTATTTTAGCTTCAAGTTGCCCTCCAGTGGTCTGTCGATTGATGATTTTCAAGCGTTTATTCGCCTTAACTACTGGAGCAGTGATTTAGCAATAATGCAAGCACAAACACAACTGTAACTTGAGATTTAAAGCATCATATAATAAGGGTTTTCAGTAAATAAAAAGCGGATATCATACAATAGGAGACATCATATAAGATTAAGATTAAATATATCATTGATTAAAACAATTCAACCAATAGTCACATGCATTCAATATACATTTAGAAATATTATGTAAGTTAAAAATAACTCACCTTTTCTCTTTAATATCTTGTCAGACAAAAGATTCTACCTTGCTTCTTAAGATTTCATAAAACCCTAATAAATATCTCAAAAGAAAAGGAGAATAAGTACTACCATCTAAATAAACTAAAATTGGTCGAGTTAGAGGATAGATAAGAGTTAAATAAACATTCTATAATTTTTTGTTGATTTATCTAAACTTTTTTCTGTTTTAAAAATTAATTTTTGCTTCTTGGGTTGAAAGGAAGAAGACTTTCTTTTTACTGTAGAATTTCTAAACGTAAAAATGAGAAGAAGGAGAGAGTTCTTTTCTTCTTAATAGCCTAATGGGAATTGGGTTAGGCACACATATCTCAATAACTAATATATTATCTTATTTAGCATGATTATTCTCTATTTTAAGTTTTCTAGTTACACTCCCAATCACTTGCTTACCAAATAATCATTTCTAATTCTACACATCAATTAATAATTGATTTTTAACACCAGAAATCCCAAAATATCTTTTTAGATCAAAAGACTTCTTTTCTCATTAATTTAAATAAGCTAATGACAATATAAACTTAGAATTTCAAATGTTTCAAACTATAGTTCAAATTCAAACAAGAGAATTCCATAAGTGCTTATTAATAATGAATAACTTCTTAAAACAAGTCTACTAATCATTACTTATTCTTTTCTAAACTAAATTCTCAATTTTCTTTAAATAAACTCTAGAATTCTAATTTCTCCAATATAAACTTAAAACTCACCATAATTAAATGAAATCTCAATTTCCTAATAAATTGAATTATTCATTCTACAAAAATTTATCTTTTATAAAACAACACAAATTCTAACTCAATGATTTAAATTATCTAATTTAAATCATTATTAAATTTATTTTATAACCCAAAAGCAAAGATGTTACATCTTGGCAGCTCGGCTTTTACAAGTATCCATCGACGTTTCCTTACCATCCCGACCAAAGAATGGGAGATGATATTCCTATTGACAGACGAGAGAATGCGGTTGTTCAACATTTTGGATCCTAATCATAGGTTGGGACTCGCACCAAATGTCTATGAAGGTGCTCAACATGCAGCTAGAGTTAAGGAAAACGGATGTTCTCCCCGTCTAAGAGACCCGAGTCAATCCAGAAGAAAATATAAGGGAGATAGAAATGCAAACATCATCGTAGAAGGAGGTGATGGTAATATTGATGACGATAGTAACAAAGAAAGGTAACAATAAGGATATATATCTTGTTCATGAATCTTCTGGTGATAAAGGTGGCAATGATCTGGTGCCACTCATTTCTCCATAGCCAAAGTTGAAGATTATCTCATATCGCTAGGTTTCACAGCCACCACTAGTTTCCATAACAGAGGAGACACTGATTCCTCCTTTCGGAGATATACCGGATAAAAAAACTTCTTTTGGTCTTGATAACATTAACACTGCTGACATCGACTCTTCCATCTGCTTGTCTACCAATGTACCTGCAATGATTGTAGGGAAGATAATCGCTATTAGCAAGCTTCAAGACCATGGTCCATATGGGGCATTAAGACGCATTGTCACTTCACAACACTTTGAATCACTACATGCATTATCTTTTGATCTTCCCAGTATAAACTCGGTTATGTTTTGTTTTTAGGTTCCATGGATCTCTGACATCTTTTTGATAAGATTTAGAGCTATAAAGATGAATATTAGATGCTTAGTGCGTCGTGCTATCATTACGAATCGTCTCCCAAGTTTTACTCAATAAGCATCATAGGAGGGAACATGAAAGATGGAACAACGATTTATTTAGAGCCCCGCTAAATCCCTGCAAAATCCTAGCTATGGCACATAACGCTTTTCGACCACTATGTTATTTCAATTTAGCACCATAAATGGCACATTTGCTTTATGCCTCATTATTTTCTGCTACACCCGCTAAAACAAAGGCTTTTTCATATCTGCTTTAGCAACATAAATATATAAAGGTTAGATTGACTAGTTTTCTTTAAACCATGTCAGCAAAGTTAAAGTATAGACTAAATTTTAAGGCATAAATGCTCAATGCAAGTTAGAAATCTATTATAGTCACCAAATCTAATCTGCATAAATCATGGTATTTTTAAAGTTTGTATAAAAGATTAAACAATATTTTTTTCCTATAAAAATAATGTGGGAATAAGAAAAAATAACTTTAAATATTTAGTTTTATCGCCAATGAAGATTTTTCACCTCTTTTATTTACCGCTATATCCCTGCTTTATCTTCGCTATAACTTTTTGCACCTCCACCACTATAGAACCGTTATGTACTTGAACTATATAGCGACAGAGACTACAAGCACCACGATGACTACTACGGAGGGTTTGATATGACTTCACCTTCTCAACATATAGTTCACTCTCCAATGCCACATAGTATGGATAAACACTCGATGGGGCCTGATCTTGTCCCATCAATTCAACTTCTTACTGCTCCATCTTTAATTCCACCAATGACATAACCAATAGTGTCTTCCTATATGCCTAGACAATCCTACAACTATCTAGGCTTATGGCTTCTAACCTTTATAGACGAAGGCACATTAAAGATCATCTTCATGTTTGTGTTTTAGGCATGGCTATCGAATTGTCTTGAACCCACATCTTGCTGTTGTGAAGTAGGCCTTTCTAAAGATTTGCTTTGACGGGGTCAAGTTCGTCCCTTACCTGAAAGAAACTCCTCATCATATTAGGCCCGAAGACCTGGCTTATGTAGGTGACGTATATGATTAGTACTACAAGTGGAAGAGGCTAACAAAAGCCATTTTCAAGGTAAATCATGAGATAACAGTATCTCTCCAAGGGAAAAGTTGATCGAAAAGGACAATAAGCGCATTATCAAAAATCTTGATAAAGGAACTAAAGGGCTCGAGACTTCATCGACGACTGCCAAAAGGAAGTTGTAAGAAAGGATGAAGTCATTTGAAGAGAAATTAAAGAGGCGGTAGGATCGGGTTTAGGCTGCTCATTACAAGAGCCATAACCTTAGGTTGGAAAATGAAAATCTCCGAAAGATTATTGACGAATAGGCCTCAAAGATTCATAGGTTAAAACATGCGTTGAAGACAGAGAAGAAGGAGAAAGTCGATGATCTTACTCATGCCCACAAATATTGCAACAAGCTATTAGATATCTGATTGATGAAAGAGGAAGCCGGGGCTTGGGTGACGATTGCTGATAACTAGGTCAAGGCGATCGAGGATTAGGTTAAGTCTGAGATCGAACCTACAATCGTCCGATTTTATGCGAACATTGTCAAGTTCGAGAAATTGACAATGGCTAAACAAGGGGTATCCTAGGGTCTTAACTATGGTCTAGAGGAAATACCAAGGAAAGAACAAGGGCATTCCAATGGAGATAAGATTGATGAAGAGGAGTTAAAGCTCGACATCCTACAGGATGAAGACATAGAGGCGCTCGAGGCTGGCGGACTCCTTCTAACATCTGAGGTTGTTCCCCAAGCCAGTGTGTCTGTTGGTCCCCTACCTAAACCTAACTCTAAAGGTTTGGGTGAGAGTTCCACTTCTGTTCTCTAGGGATCTACGATAGAGACTTCAATGCAAATGGTTGATACATCTGGTGCCGCCACCTCTTCCAGATCGAGCTATTGACCATTGAGCTTGTTATTCCTCCTTTTGGTACTTCTATGACTTCCACTGTGGTTTTAGGCATTTCAACTCATTTAACATCTTCAGTTGATGTACAATTTAATCCAAGCAACCCGGTTGTACTAGTTCAGAGTTTTTTCTAAAGCTACCTATCTTATCTCCTATTGTGGAGGAAAGTTTAGCAGGGACTCCATTACATATGACCTTTGCATCTCTTGGAGGTATATCATTAACTTTGCCAATATTCGAGATGGCTCACACAACACCAGTTGATGTCGCTAATCTCTAGTTTCCTATTTTTTAAGTTTCAGGTCTACCTACTCTTGCCCCCGCCTGAAGGGGACTTGTCTTTGGGCACTCAAGCTACAATGACTGAATTAGTCATCATGTCCACTCCTATTTTAATTCCAGCCTCTTTAACAGATCCTACTCCTAGTCCCAATGCTGAAATGATACATGCTTTGGATCACGAGGCCATGGGCGACGAAGACATAGTCGTCACTGGGTTCACCGAGCGTACATCTATGCCTTTGATGTAGGAGGAGAAGATATCATAAACTATAAAGCTTAAATATATTAAGAAGGAAAAGATGGATGACATTCCTCCTAGCCTTTCAATATCATTGTCGATACCACCCATTTTCATCTCTATTTCCACTCCTACCTCGGGTAGCTTCTAAGTCGATGCTCTGAGTTTTTGAGGAGCGATTATGATTGGAACACTGACCCTAAGGGCTATCTATCTCGGGGATGAAAATATGGCAAGTTTGGTAGGAGGCATATTACATATTCTTTTGAGGAGAGGAAGAATAAGAGAAGAAGATAAACCCTTAATCATTGTTCTTTCATGCTGTCATTTGCCCGCTCGTTGTTCGTTTGTTTTAGTTTTCGTTCCATGCACATAAGCTGTTGTTGTGCAAGTACAGCCCCTGCTTTTGCTTGCCTAGTATAGTTGTTGTGAATAAAATAGTTTCTCTTTTCAAATCTCCATTTCATTTGATGATATACCTAGTCCATTTATGTTAATTGCAATTGCGTTTGAATTCGAGCAACATCACCATCCCCCATAACTACGTATATGAGGACAACTTCTCATGATTGCTTGGCTAAATCCATTTCTTATTTTTTTTATCTCTAGTCAGGTTTCATTCGAGCAGAGACAGGGTTGAAATTTATCTCACTCCCTATCTTTGGACAGTAACATTTTGGATGTTTATCTCTGGACATCCACACTCATCCTGCATATCTTTGAGCATTGATTATAACTAGTCACCTTGATTGGTGGTTAAAATGCCAATCTCTGGATGTATGTGCTCGACTATGCCTGTAACAACCCGATATTTTCAGCCATTCGCATCCACACATGTCAGACTTGAATTGCTCAAAATACCGCATTGTAAATAAATTTGGAGCAAATGAAATAAAATCACAGAATCACAGACACAGAAATATCATAATAACTCGCAGCGGAAATTAAAATACCATAGTATTTCATGAAGCTACTATAACAAACTCTCAAAACATAATACATAATATCAGTATGAAAAACATATACAATAGAGATCTCAAATACATAGCAGTTTATAAATACCAGAGCTGAAATAGAACAACTGAAACTGAAAGGGAATAGATAACTGGACAAGAAAAATCTCCAGTGATTCCTAGCTCCAGAAAAGAAATCCAAAGCTAAGCTGTAAATACTCAGGCTGACCCGAGCGTAAAGTAAAACACAAAACACTCGAGTCAGGACATACATACTTGTATAAAGTAAACCAACTCAAGTGAACTGTAGTAGAAATGCACAATAACTTAAAGGATGCTTAGGATCGCACATCCTTTAAGAATCAGTTAAACTATAAATTAAACACATCCCGTGGTTAAAATTTCAAAATTGTATTTTATACTTCGAAGTCAAATATCATTTACAAATTCAAAATCATTCAAAATCCATTTCAAAATATCAAATATCATATCTTCCAAACCATTTTCATTTATTTAAAATACCATTTCAACACACATTTCAAAATAGTTTATATTTCAAAACAAATTACTTCATTTTAAATCATAAAAATGAAGTTATTATATAAATTATTAAATTTCCAAAATTTTAATCTTTCAAAACTTATTCATTCACTTAAATTTAAATTTTCACTTATAACTTATTTTCATTTTATTTACTTACTTCAGAAATTCACTTTTAAACAAAATTCATAAATTCCAATTTAAGTTATATTTCAAAATTCAACTTAATATTCATTAATTTCACATTTTGACTTATTCAAAATCCATTAATATATTATTAAATAATTTTAAATTCATTTAATTCAAAATATCATAAATTTATCATATTTCATATTTAATTTAAATTCCATTTATAATTAAATCAAAATTTCCAAAATAACCTGTATTTCAAATTTCCACTTTATCATTAATTTATTTCACTTATAAATTCTCAGAAAAATCAAAATACTTTACAAAAATCATTTTTAATTAAGTTAAATCAAAATAATATAATATTTACATTTCTAAAATATTTCAAAAATTTTAGAAAAATATATTTTCATCACGGGTCTGCATTTCATTTTCTAGCCTAGGTAAAGTGATACGGGTAATATATCATTTACACCCGTAATTTACAAAGAAAACCCAGGTTTTATCATTTCAAACCCGCAGTCCCAAGTAAATGAAATAATTTAAAATAGTTTAGGCCTATCATTTTATCCCATAACGATTTTCCCCTATTCTAAAGTCCGTTCGGGTATGTATCATTTCAACCCATAGTGATTCTAATCTAAAGGGAACTTGTTGTATGATAAACTGATATAAATAACAGAATAGCATAATATAACAGTAACATATGATATAATAGTTGTTTAAGCATGGGTGAACATCATATGATCATAGCATAGCAGATATAATATGGTGATGCATTTTACAGATTCACAAGTGATCGATTTACTAATTATATAAGTACAAAACTGTCTGGTGAGAATAACTCACCGGTATAGGCTGGAGATGACAACAAACGAATGCACAACTGAGATCCACATAAGCACGATAACACGACAAAGATTCGAGTGGGAGAGCCAAAGATTAATTTCCTTGAATACAATTCACACAAAACAATATAACAAATATAAGCTTTCAACTTAAAAAACGATTAAACAATGCTAGAATTAACTGCATAAAATAAAGCTAAAAGCTTTGTGCTTGCTTTCAACCTTCCTTACGCTCGACCATAGGGTTGAATACATGGCTAAGGCATGGTTTTGATCTGGTTGTAGGTTTAATTGGGTCGGCCATTCATGGGAAAAATGGTGCAAAAGTATGGTGATGGGAAACAACACAAACAAGCAACACTACAAGGTTTCAAGGCCTAAATAGGTCACGGCCAAGGCCACAAGGCACGACCATCTCTGGTAAGGTCAAGAGGATGACGTGGCAGAGGGTTTTAGGTTGGCTGGAGGTGGTAGTGTAGGTGGCGGCTAAGGGGGTGACGAAGGTGGTGGATGTATATATGTGCTCAGCTATGCTATATAGTAGGAGTTTTGTGCATTTTGGTGATGGATCCTCACATGGATGGTGCACGTCTAGGCTAGGGTTTGTAGAGGAGGTGGTGGTGATAGGTTCAGGTGGTGGTGGAGGCGGCAAGGTTGATGGAGGAGGCAGGGCCGAACCTAGAAGAGGAAGAAACAAGTGTTAATTCAAATTAAAAAACAATGAAAAGTGAAAAAAGAAAGAAAAGAAGTTTACCAAAATTTTTTCCAAATCAATGGCCGAAATTTTCAATGATGAGGAGAAAAAATGTTTACATGAAAGTGAAAACGAGATAGGTTGGCTGAAGGAATGAGTTAAAGCAGCCAATTGAATGAAAAGTGATGGTTGAAATGTGAAAAGGTGAGAATACAAAGAGCCTTAAGAAATAAAAAGTCACAAAACCTTTCACATTTCTCTAATTTCTTTTTATCATTTTAAATAAACGAAATATATATATAAACTCAGTTAAAATACAAAAATATAACTGTTATGAGACATACATATGTGTAGTTGTATGTTTATGTATACATTTACATTTGTTAGTCGTTTGTACTTTTGGTTTGTAATATAAGGCCCAGCCTAACTGTAATATGAAGGCATTAGTTCGTGGGCTTCAGTGGGCTGATGGAGTCTTGTATATATACTTTGTGTTTCGTGAATAACAAGGAAACGAATTTAAGGTTTTCTGAAATATTCTCATTTGATAATTCGTTAACATGGTATCAGAGCGAAAAGAGGTTCAAATTCATTAATCCCGCTAGGACTTCTTCTCCTTCAATTGATCGTCTGATTTACCAATTGTATTCAATCTCAGATCTTAGCTTGCTTAAGTCATGGGAGAAAACAAGGTTATTCACGATATTGTTCAGATGATGCCCAAGATCACCGATCATAAGTTGAATGATCAAAACTATTTAAATTGGAGTAAAACGATTCGTCTTTACCTCAGGAGTACTGACAAAGGCAATCACTTAACTGAAGATCCACCAGATGCTGATTCTAAAGAAGAGAAGGATTTACTGTGGCTACGAGATGATGGTCGTCTATTTCTTCAGATCCGGAATTGAATTGATGCTGAAGTGATTGGTTTAGTGGATCATTGTGAATTTGTGAAAGAATTGATGGAATACTTGGAGTTCTTGTACTCTGGAAAAGGAAATTTGACAAGGATGAACGATGTATGCAAATCGTTCTATAGAGCAGAGAAACAGGAGCAAACATTAATGAGTTATTTCATGAATTTCAAGAAAATATATGAGGAATTGAATCTGTTGCTTCCATTTAGTCCAGATGTTAAAGTTCAACAGCAGCAGCGAGAACAAATGGCTATAATGAGTTTTCTTGCGGGATTGACACCCGATTTTGAATCTGCAAAATCACAAATCTTATCTAGATCTGATGTATCATCTTTGAAGGAGGTGTTTAGTCGAATTTTACGAACTGAAGGTATTCAGACTCCAATTACTCCAGTTGACAGTGCGTTGATTAGTAGTAGCAAGAATTTTGAATCTTGGAAATCAAGTCCCCAATCTGATAATAGACAATTTTGGAATAATTCTTCTATTAAAAATGTTCAAGGAAATAGATCAGGAAATGAAGGGAAGTTCTGTGCATATTGCAAGAAGCCGGGTCATACTAAGTTTGAATGTAGGAAGTTGCAATACAATAATTCAATGGCAAACAATACTGCTAATTCAAGTAAAACGGTGCTATTAACTGCTGATGAATACAATAACTATTTGAAATATCAAGAAGGGTTGAAGAGCAATACACCAAGTCAAAATTCTTCTTCAGTCACTATGGTTGCTAAAACTGCTAATGGTGAGAATCAAACACCTAAATGGGTCATAGATTCAGGTGCTACTGACCATATGACAGGTAATTGTCGTTTATTTTCTGACATTCATTTAAACAAGTCACCACATGTTGTTACACTAGCTGATGGATCACAAACTTATGTACAAGGATCAGGAAATGTAGATTACATCCTCATTTGCCATTGAACTCAGTATTATACTTACCAAATTTTTCATTCAATTTACTATCTGTGAGTCAAATTACTCGTAATCTCAATTGTTGCATATCCTTCTTCCCCGATTATTGCTTGTTTCAGGATCTTGTGACGAATCAAATTATTGGTAAGGGTCAACAAACTGGAGGCTTATATACACTCAATGCTGCATCTCCTGAACATATTACATGCTCAAGTGTTGATTCTGCTCTTAAGACTCATAATCAGTTAGGGCATCCATCACTTGCTTTACTTAAAAGACTATGTCCACAATTTAATTCTATATCTACATTAGATTATGAGTCTTGTCATTTTGCTAAGCACCATCGTGTAAGTTTGAGTCCTGGAATAAATAAAAGAGCTTCTTCAGCATTTGATTTAGTCATTCAGATATATGGGGACCGTGGTCTACTGTGTCAAAGAAAGGATATAAGTACTTTGTAACCATTGTGGATGATCATACTCGTGTAACCTGGTTATACTTAATGAAAAACAGATCAGAATTATTTTCTATATTTTCTATGTTTTGTGCTAAAATGAGAAACCAATTTAATGTATCAATCAAAACTCTAAGAAGTGATAATGCAAAACAGTACATGTCCAGTCAGTTCAGTACTTATATGGCTAAGTATGGTATGCTTCGTGAGACATTATGTGTGGATACAGCAGCTCAAAATGGAGTGGCAGAGAGGAAGAATCGACATCTCATTGAAACTACTAGAGCACTTCTCTTTCAGATGAATGTTCCCGAAGTATTTTGGGCAGATGCTGTGAGTACGGCATGTTTCTTAATTAATAGAATGCCTTCAATAGTGCTAAACTATGAGGTTCCTATTCAAGTCTTGTGTCCAAATAAAACCATATATCCAGTCAAACCCAGAATTTTTGGTTGTGTATGCTATGTAAGGGATGTGAACCCACAGTTAACCGAACTAGACCCAAAGTCATTGAAATGTGTATTTGTTGGATACTCAAGACTTCAAAAAGGATATACATGTTTTTGTCCCAGTCTTTATAAGTATGTTGTATCAGTTGATGTAACATTTGTAGAAGATGTACCTTACTTCTCTCCAGCAGTTAAAGAATTACAGAAACAAAAAGAAGAGAGAGAAGAGGAAGATGTCTTAATCTATCATGCTGATCTACCTCAAGAAAGTGCAGAAAATGATGAAGAAAATATTAGTGTCACATAATAAGATGAGATGAACTTACCAACAGTGGATGATAGAGAAGCCTCAAGACCATATCCTAATTTGGATCTACCTATTGCACTTCGAAAAGGTAAACGCAAATGTACATATCCTATATCATCATATGTTTCATATGACAAATTAGATCAAATTTCTTCATCTTTTGTATCTACCCTTGATAAAATTACTGTTCCTAAAACTGTGAAAGATGCTTTATCTAAACCTGAGTGGAAAATGGCAATGTTAGAGGAGATTGAAGCATTAGATCAAAACCAAACCTGGGAGTTAGTACAGTTACCAGAAAATAGAAAGGTTATTGGGTGCAAATGGATTTTTAATGTCAAAATGAATCTAGATGGTTCAGTGGCTAGACTTAAAGCTCGCCTAGTTGCTAAAGGTTATGCGCAAGTTTATGGAACTGACTATTGTGAAACGTTTTCTCCTGTAGCTAAAATGACCTCAATCAGGCTGTTTATTTCATTAGCAGCAACACATAATTGGAAGTTGCATCAATTAGACATCAAAAATGCTTTCTTACATGTTGACTTAAAGGAAGAGGTATATATTGAGCAACCACCTGGTTTTGTTGCTCAAGGGGAGCAAGGAAAGGTGTGTAGGTTGAAGAAAAGTCTATATGGGTTGAAACAAAGTCCAAGAGCATGGTTTGGCAAATTTAATCAAGTAATTGAGAAATTTGGTATAATTAAAAGTAACTTTGACCACTCTGTATTTTATAAGATTTCACGAGAAGGAATAATTCTCCTTGTAGTCTATGTTGATGATATTGTGATAACTGGAAGTGACAAGAAGGGAATTGTTGATCTTAAGACATTTATTCAAGATCAATTTCATACAAAAGATTTAGGTGAGTTGAAGTATTTCTTAGGAATCGAAGTGATAAGAGATAATGGACATATCTTCATGATACAAAAAAGTATACACTGGATTTGCTTTCAGAAACAAGACATTTAGGTGCAAAACCATGCACAACTCCTATGGATACAAGCCATGGGTTAACAACTGAAGGTGAATTGTTTGATAATCCAGAAATGTATAAAAGGTTAGTTGGCAAGTTAAACTATCTAACGGTGATAAGGCCTGACATTGCTTTTCCAGTCAGTGTTGTTAGCCAATTCATGAATTCACCCACAATACTTCACTGGAATGCTATTAAGCAAATTTTGTGCTATCTGAAGGGAACAGTAGGTCAAGGCATTGAGTATACTAATCATGGTCATAACAAGATAGAGGGTTTCACTGATGCTGATTGGGCTGGATCTAAATCAGATAGGAGGTCAACATCTGGGTATTATGTGTTTGTTAGAGGTAATCTAGTGTCATGGAAAAGTAAGAAACAGACTGTTGTGTCTCGTTCAAGTGCTGAGTCAGAATATAGAGCCATGGCCAATGTAATTTGTGAGTTGATGTGGTTGAGTCATGTTTTGTATGAATTGAAGTTGAAGAATGTGGCATCAGTAGACTTGTGGTGTGATAACCAAGCAGCTGTTCATATTGCAACCAACCCAGTTTTTCATGAGAGGACAAAGCATATCGAGGTTGACTGCCATTTCATCAGGGAGAAGGTACAAATGGGCTTAGTGAATCTGAAGCACATTCGGTCTGGTGATCAGCTTGCAGATTTATTCACCAAGGCATTAAATGGAGCACGAATCAGATTTCTGAGTAACAAGTTGGGCATGATAAATGAATATGCACCAACTTGAGGGGGAGTGTTATGAGACATACATATGTGTAGTTGTATGTTTATGTATGCATTTACATTTGTTAGTCGTTTGTACTTTTGGTTTGTAATATAAGGCCCAGCCTAACTGTAATATGAAGGCATTAGTTCGTGGGCTTTAGGGTTTGTAGAGGAGGTGATGATGATGGGTTCAGGTGGTGGTGGAGGCGGCAAGGCTGATGGAGGAGGCAGGGACGAACCTAGAAGAGGAAGAAACAAGTGCTAATTCAAATTAAAAAACAATGAAAAGTGAAAAAAGAAAGAAAAGAAGTTCAAAAAAAATTCCAAAGCAATGGCCGAAATTTTCAGTGATGAGGAGAAAAAAATGTTTACGTGAAAGTGAAAATGAGATAGGTCGGCTGAAGGAACGAGTTAAAGCAGCCAATTGAATGAAAAGTGATGGTTGAAATGTGAAAATGTGAGAATACAAAGAGCCTTAAGAAATAAAAAGTCACAAAACCTTTCACATTTCTCTAATTTCTTTTTATAATTTTAAATAAATGAAATGTATATATAAATTCAGTTAAAATACGAAAATATAACAAATAAACAAAATATAAATAAATAAATATTAATTATATATGATTAAATTAAGAAAATAGCACAAAAAATGAAAACTAGTCTAGATAATTTGAAAATAAATGGAATAAACTTTGAAAAAAAATTATGTACACGAAAAATATTTATAAATAAAGATAAGAACATAAAATAAAAATGCATTCACAAAAATAAATAAATTTTAATTAAATATATTTTAAATGGAGAAAATAGCAGAAAAATAGAAACTAGCCTTTAAAAATAGGAAATGAATGCAATAAATTTTGGAAAAATTCTATTATCACTTTAAAAATGGAATCTCAAAAATAAAACAAATTTAAAATGATTTCAAAATAAAATAAAGTCAAATTTAAATTATATTCAAAAATCTAGGGTTGTTACACTCTACCCCACTCAAATTTTTTCGTCCTCGAAAAGAACGGAAAGGAAAAACAAAGAGAAACAAGGTAGAAAACAAAATAATACCTGAAACGAATAATTCCGGATTCGAAGCACCAATGCTCTCCTTCGTTTTCCAGGTACAATCTCCATCATCGGTACTCCACTGTACTTTGACCAGATTAACAGATTTCCTTCTGAGCTGCTTCGTACCTCTGTCGACAATACAAAGTGGCTTCCTCTCAACAGTCAGAATAGGCTCAGAATCCAAACTATCCAGAACAGAAGGCTGGACAATAAGAGATGGATCATGAAGCTGACGGCGAAGATGCGAGACATGGAATACATCATGCACTCTAGAAAGTTTCTCGGGCAAATCTAAATGATAAGCCAAAGAACCAATTCTTTCCACAAATGCGAAAAGGACCCTCGAAAAGTAAGAAGAAGGTAGGAATATCTAGGAGGGGAAATAAATTGAAAGACAAGGATGAACTATTATTTTAAAACCATCTAAATGTCAATTTAAAATTTTATATTTAACATTTTAAACATTTTATAATATGGTGAATAGTCATTTGATTCAATTTTAATAGTTCGAAGTAAACAATATTTAAAACAATTTAAATCATGATTAAAATATCCTTTATATAATATTTTACCAAAATACTTTTATAACTTGATGTCTTAACAAGTTTACTTTCGTTCCTGCAGACTCTGACCATGCGTTGATCAGGTGCAAAGCTAGAATCCTTCAGGTACTTAGTAGACTTATTTCAACATCCAATGAAAATACTGGAAAAACTTTTAAAAAAACAGATATGGAAAGTACAATCCAAACAAAACAACCAAACCGAAACATGTCGATCATGGATCGCGGATACACAATGGTTACGCTGGATCTCCGAGGAAACATTCGTACCCGCAGGCCGACTACCGCAGCCCTGCAATTACTCCATGAAGACTGGTAGTACCGCAGATACACAATGGTTACGCCTGGATCCCCCAGGAAACATCCGTACCCTTAGGCTCTCGCAGCCCCTGCAGATTGCGCTACTAAGCGACCCAATAGATCACAGATACACAATGGTTACGCCTGGATCCCTCAGGAAACATCCATACCAGTAGGCTCTCGCAGCCCCTGTGAATTACGCTATGCAGTCGCGCTCGTAAGACCACAGAGATCACCGTGGAATTCGATGGACACTCGAGTATCATATCCGAAAAACCCAAATCAGAGAGAGAATAATATCGATAGAATGAATTCACAGTGTGGCCACAAAGCGGATATCAAGCAGAAGGCACTTTCCATATCTTTACTTCGAGAATATGTATCATATAGTACTTTTCAAATCATTTTCAAATATCATACTTATGTAAAGTCCATCGCATATAAGATTCCATTTTCAATTCAAATACTTTCCAAAATCAATAGTATATCAACTCATACTTATATAGACTTCGATTATATAAGATTTCTCTTTATAAATTGAGTACCTTTTCCAAATCAACAATTTTCAAATCAATTTCATACTTATACAAATCAATTTTATACCCATACAAATCCATTTTATATAAGTTCGATAACTCCCAAATCACAGTATTTAGTAAAACAAGGTTCTCAATTTCAATTCCTTTTCAATATCAATTCGGTTTCAAAATCATATATGATTTCGCCAAATCATTTCAAATTCACATTCTTTATCAAAATAAAGATTAAATCATTTTCAAACCATTTCAATCATCAAAATATCAAAATGGTTACAGAGTTTAAAACCATCTTTTTTAAAACCTTCAAACAATTTATTTCTGTATGAAAAATCCAGTTTACCATTGGAAAGATTTTTATTATATATATATACTTTATTCAAAACATTTCAAATCTATATTTCATACCAGTATAATTCAACATAGTCTAATTTATTTCACCCAACAAACAGTTTCAAACTTATATAAATCATATTACTTTATACATTAATCAGACCAAACTAAACTTATATTCTTTATCAAATACCCTGTGCCTTTCAAAATTGCTTAGCATTGAAAATTTAACCTTGATTTGGAAGTGCTCGAACCTTAAAATAGTAGAAGAAATCATATTTTAAATCCAAGAGTTGGAAATCACCAACAAATCAGTAAACCAATTCCAAAAGATAGGGTTATACCAAAACAAAATCTGAATCTCGAGGACTGAACACCGGCTTACTTTAAATCATTTCAAATATATATATACATATATCTTTCGGATATCAAACCATACTTCAAAATCTGAAACCAAAATTTGGTTTCACAAAATCACTCGCATAGCGAAGCTACTAGAGTGGCCTCTCCCTCACTCAGAAACTTGAAAATCAATGTCGATGATGCATGCATTCATCACCGAAATTATGTTCCAACGACATAAGTGGGTTTTGGACTTTTATTTTCTTGAAACTTCTTTGAAATCTCTTCAAAATCATTGGAATTCGTTTGAATACATTTTTAAACATTTCTTATTCAGAAAATATTTTTAAATCATATTATTATTATATATTTTCCAAAATCTTGAAACCGATTTCAAAACACCGGAGTTCGATTCTTCGAAATTCAAATTCAAAACCCTTCAGTTATAAATCATTTTATATAAATTTAAATTTCTCATAAATTTTCAAAATTTCAAATCCTTTCAAAACTTCAAATTTCCATTTTAAAAGATATAAAATCTTTATCGAAAACATTTTACTTTTATATACAAAATAAGGTCATCCTTATCAAAATAATAATTTCGATGTAAGCACAAATTCCAAGATAAAACCAAAAACAAATTCGCAAAGAATGATTCAAGGATAGATTTCAAACAAATAGAGATTCAAATTTAGAGGAACTCTAATCAAATAGAATCCTGATTCGAAGATAAGCTCGAACTAAGATTAGATAATTCAATAATAGAAGATGGATAAGCCTACATAAATCGCGAATGACCTTAGCCGGGTCAACTGTGACTTCAGGAATATAATCAATGTGGAAAATCTAAGGCAAATCGGCATTTGATCGCCAGAGATAGAATCCAGATATAGCAGAAGTTAGATAGCATCATAAACCGAGGATATAAAAATCTCCGGTGAATCAATGCCAATTGTAAAGAAGTTTCATCCCTTTAAAAATCATTCAAAGATTGGCGGAATCACAAATCTTGAGAGAGGCCATTCCAAAGTGGAGTTATGGAATGCTCCAAAATCAAAATGGATAAAATAGGGAAGACAATACTGTATTTCAGAACAAGTGGGAGTGTTCCAAAGTTCAAGGAATCCTAATCGATAAGAATCCTAACGAAGAGATTTCCAATAAGGTGGATACAGAAGGAATGAAGCTTAGAAAATCTTGGTTTCAAAACAAGAAGATTTTTATACCAAATAATCTTTGAAAATACTTTAAAAATCATTGGGAAATACGTTCTCTCATAAGGAAATGATTCTGAGATTGATTTCACTCATTCTAGAGTATTTCTACCCTATCTCTAATGAGTTTTTGCTCCGCAGGCTAAGGTTTGCCTAAAACCAAAGCTCTGATACCAACTGTAACAACCCGATATTTTCAGCCATTCGCATCCACACGTGTCAGACTTAAATTGCTTAAAATACTGCATTGCAAATAAATTTGGAGCAAATGAAATAAAATCACAAAATCACAGACACAGAAATATTAGAATAACTCGCAGCGGAAATTAAAATACCATAGTAGTTCATGAAGCTACTATAACAAACTCTCAAAATATAATACATAATATCAGTCTGAAAAACATATACAATAGAAATCTCAAATACATAGCAGATTATAAATACCAGAGCTGAAATAGAACAACTGAAACTGAAAGGGATCAGATAAGTGGACAAGCAGAATCTCCAGCGATTTCTAGCTCCAGAAAAGAAATCCAAAGCTAAGCTGTAAATACTCAGGCTGACCCGAGCGTAAAGTAAAACACAAAACACTCGAGTCAGGACATATATACTTATATAATGTAAACCAACTCAAGTGAACTGTAGTAGAAATGCACAATAACTTAAAGGATGCTTGGGATCACCCATCCTTTAAGAATCAGTTAAACTATAAATTAAATACATCCCGTGGTTAAATTTTCAAAATGGTATTTTATATTTCGAATTCAAATTTCATTTAAAAATTCAAAATCCATTTCAAAATATCAAATATCGTATCTTCCAAACCATATTCATTTATTTAAAATACCATTTCAACATACATTTCAAAACAGTTTATATTTCGAAACAAATTACTTCATTTTAAATCATAAAAATGAAGTTATTATATAAATAATTAAATTATTAAATTTCCAAAATTTTAATCTTTCAAAACTCATTCATTCATTTAAATTTAAATTTTCAATTATAACTTATTTTCATTTTATTTACTTACTTCAAAAATTCACTTTTAAACAAAATAAATAAATTCCAATTTAAGTTATATTTCAACATTCAACTCAATATTCATTTATTTCACATTTTGACTTATTCAAAATCCATTAGTATATTATAAAATCATTTTAAATTCATTTAATTCAAAATATCATAAATTTATCATATTTCATATTTAATTTAAATTCCATTTATAATTAAATCAAAATTTCCAAAATAACCTATATTTCAAATTTCCACTTTATCATTAATTAATTTCACTTATAAATTCCCAGAAAAATCATTTTTAATTAAGTTTAAATCAAAATATTATAATATTTACATTTCTAAAATATTTCAAAAATTTTAGAAAAATATATTTTAATCACGGGTCTGTATTTCATTTTCTAGCCTAGGTAAAGTGATACGGGTAATATATCATTTCAACCCGTAATTTATAAAGAAAACCCGGGTTTTATTATTTCAAACCCGCAGTCCCAAGTAAATGAAATAATTGAAAATCGTTCAGGTCTATCATTTCAGCCCATAACGATTTTCCCCTATTCTAAAGTCCGTTCGGGTATGTATCATTTCATCCGATAGTGATTCTAATCTAAAGGGAACTTGCTGTGTGATAAACTGATATAAATAACAGAACAACATAATATAACAGTAACATATGATATAACAGGTGTTTAAGCATGGGTGAACATCATATAATCATAGGATAGCAGATATAATATGGTGATGCATTTTACAGATTCACAAGTGATCGATTTATTAATTATACAAGTACAAAACTGTCTGATGAGAATAACTCACTAGTATAGGCTGGAGATGACATCAAACAATGCACAACTGAGATCCACATAAGCACGATAACACGACAAAGATTCGAGTAGGAGAGCCAAAGATTAATTCACACAGAACAATATAACAAATATAAGCTTTCAACTTAAAATACGATTAAACAATGCTAGAATTAACTGCATAAAACAAAGCTAAAAGCTCTGCGCTTGCTTTCAACCTTCCTTAGGCTCAGCCATAGGGTGGAATACATGGCTAAGGCATGGTTTTGATCTGGTTGTGGGTTCAATTGGGTCGGCCATTCATGAGAAAAATGGTGCAAAAGTATGGTGATGGGAAACAACACAAACAAGCAACACTACAAGGTTTCAAGGCCTAAATAGGTCACGACCAAGGCCACAAGGGCACGGCCATCTATGGTAGGGTCAATAGGATGACGTGGCAGAGGATTTCAGGTTGGCTAGAGGTGGTGGTGGTGGTGTAGGTGGCGGCTAAGGGGGTGATGAAGGTGGTGGATGTATATATGTGCTCGGCTATGCTATATAGTAGGAGTTTTGTGCGTTTTGGTGATGGATCCTCACATGGATGGTGCACGACCAGGCTAGGGTTTGTAGAGGAGGTGGTGATGATGGTTTTAGGTGGTGGTGGAGGCGGCAAGGCTGATGGAGGAGGCAAGGCCGAACCTAGAAGAGGAAGAAACAAGTGCTAATTCAAATCAAAAAACAATGAAAAGTGGAAAAAAAATAAGTTTACCAAATTTTTTTCCAAAGCAACTCTAGTCACCTCGGATGACTAATACCCTGTTCTCCATGGAAAATTTCACTGCTAAGCACCATGGGGCTAGAGCCACCCTAAAACTGGCAAAGACCGGTCAGCCTAAAAAGGCGTTATACGCAGCGTATGTATCCATCATAATGAAAGTCACAATCCACCCTCTCTTACAGTCACCTTCACCCAACTCCACTAGAAAGTCCGCACATCCCATGGGATCTATAGTCACTTTGATAAATCCCTGAATCTAGGATTTACATGGCTTCAGATCCCGGGCCATCCTTCATCATTTGGTCATAAGTTTTCTTAAATAAAATATTCACCAAGCTCGCACAATCGATGAGAATTTGCTTCACATTCATTGGCCCAGTCATGGCCGTTATTATAAATGGTCAAGTGTCGATGCTTCTACTCCATTAGCATCACGATGTCATCCATTATCATCCTTAGCTGCTTTAATTGAGCTCCATCTTCGACAACAAAGCAGCTTTCTTGAACAACATGCTTCGTAGAACTCCCATACCTTTACATCTAGTTCCAGCTCTTCTCTACCGGATGAAGTCCACCGGTGATCAAATTAATAAAAAGTCTTTTTCCAAGCTACCTAGGTTCATCTTCACTAGGCCCACCCTAGCTTCGTTGAGGCATCTGCCCTAGGGGTTGAACAGTACTTGGCCGCTAGTCTATGGGACTTTCACATATTGCCGAAGTTTCTTTTTTCGGATTAGTTCTTTGATTACATCTCTCGAATGCTTGCACTCTTTAATATTGTGCCCTTGTGTTTCGTGGAAGAAACAATACTTCCTTGATATTTTCTCTTTTCGCTGACTCCCTCCGAGCCAGCTTCTTGTAGTTCTTAGTACCCTATGTCACAAGGTGGATATTCTCAGCAATGTCATTGAGCAGGGTGTAATCATCATGTTTCAGGTACCTTATACGCTTCTTGAAGTCCAGTTTCCTGCACTCAGCACCCTGATTACCTCTCTTCTAGTTGTTTTTTTTTATTTCCAACATAAATAGCAACATTTCCGGTGCTCTCACTAATCTGTTTCATAGTAACATCTGTAAACCACCTTATTTAACTATTTTCCACCAACCTTTCTGATGGCCGTATCTACTTCTTCCAAGCACGGATATTGGGTTGCTTTTCTATAGAACTCCTCTATGGTTGATGGTGGTTTCATTACCAACCATCTACCAAAATTCATTTCTGGATGAGTTCCTCTGATTAAAACCATCAGTACAATGTCCTTCTTTCTTACCTCAGTTATAGTCATGTTAAACCTGCCCAGGAAATTTTTCTGAGACTCCCCAAGATTCTTTAAAATGTTAGATAAAGACATCACATCTTTCAGACGATCGGCATGCAATCGGAACTGCTCCACAAACCTTCTGGCCTATTGGTCAAACAAAAATATAGACCTCGATGGTAGCCGAGTGGACCACTTCATAGCTACATCTTCCAAAAATATCGAAAAACATTATCATCTAACATCATCGGTAGCCCTGATGCTATCCATATGTCATTCATACTTCAACAGATGTTGTCTCAAATCAGTCGTTCTATTGTAAGATTACATTGTGGCTAGGATACACCTCCCGTAATATCTCCTCGGTAAACGGGTTCCTACTAAGAGAAGAACCCCCGTCATCATTATTTCTATAATGATTTTCATTCGCCAATCTCCTTACCATATCAGCTAAACACTTTACTTCTATTAGAAAACCTGAACGAAAATCATCATGGCCTGCCCCGAGTGTTTGGCTACACAAATGGTATCGATTTATTCCATGATACCTTGATTCTCCATTCTCTAGGAGATTCATTCGTCCAATCGATCGGTTTCTACGTTCTCTTCACGATGGATCAGCAATAGTCGCCTAAACTCCACCATTCTACCACCAACAATAAGGCCATCATCGGCATCCACATCTTCTTACAAATCAACCAAAACATCGCCATCCACGACTCGGGAGGTAAATCGTCATCGAGTTGTAAGGGCAGTTCAGCATCATTTGTAGCCTACCAACCTAAGTCTATCCAGCTCCAATTTTCGAAGTTCCAACTTCCTTCATCTTTACTTTCCACTTTCCATCTTCGTACTGCTTGATGAGGAGGAACTATCTTCTTCTGAATTAAAAGGTGACAACTTCTTTTTGTTTTTCTACGGCTTTGGGATAGCTGGGTCATCAACTCCATATTTTCTTTCATCTTCTTCATCATAGCATTTCAGCTTCTCATTCATCTCACTCGTTATCCTATCCAAATTAACTCTAGTAACCATTTCCGATACACTCTAAATTTCTACATTACTAAGCTGATTGGTTTCCTCTCTACACTAAAAGCCATTATTTTCCACATCATTATTAGGTTTGGAGGTAGTAGATTTGTCCTTAGCATTCTTAGGTGTTATTGCTTTTGTAGATCCTATGATAGATTTTAAGAAAATCCAAATTAGCAGGATCTTTTAAGGAGAACTTACAGATCTACTCTATGGATTATAGCAATCCAAAGGTTGAGAATAAATCCAAACAGTGAGAAATTCGAGTTCTTAGTGAAAGCATAAACTGTTTGTGCAAAAAATTGGATAAACACCTAATCATAATTAAGTAGAGAATAAAATAAAGAAATTAAATGGAAAATGAAGTAAATCAAACACAATAATTTTATAGTGGCTAGACTAAACTCTAGCATACGTCCACTTGAACTTTGTTAATGATTTTTTGAGATTTTATAGAATGTGTTCTTACAACCTGATGCTCAGAACTTGGTGATAACCCAATAGAGTGATAGAGTAAAATCGAAAGGTTCGGAAAATAGAAAAAGAATCTTGAATTAGTTTTCCTATCCTCCCATTCATAGATATAGATCAGCCAAATAGGCTCTGATTTTGCTATCCACATTCTCTACGTTCTGGAGGAAATTCCTAAAGAAAACCATGGTCATGTTCATAAGTACGTAGTCAACTGGATACTGAGTTGTGCTTCATAATTAGGTGTCGAGTTGCCACTTATTCCATTTTCGGACTTCTAATCTGGTATACTAGTCTCCTTTGATATAAAGCTTGTGGCAACCTTAATTCACTCCATATTGTATGCCATCCGTTTGTTCATCGAATTTCTTTACGTTGTTTTACTGGCTATCACTTATGGATCGGCATCGAGTTGAGTAAACAACTCGATACCGAGTTGTAACTTCTTCTATTTTTTTGTAGATTTTCTTTTATGCCACTTATTTCTCTAGGAAATTGTTAGCCTCCCTCTAGTTATAAGCAAAGCTCTGCATCACTCTTCGAGCTTTGGTAGAATTCTAACTTTCAAAGTTATAGTTTTAGAATTTTGACTTACTATCTGAGCATTAAATGATTCCGACTCTTCTAAATGTGATCTGGTTCATAGGCAAGATAACAATATAGTAGAAAATTAAACCAAAATATTACTTTGTTTCAAATAAGACTCGCCATAAAGGTTAAGTTCTATAATCAAATTATATAATTACCCCTAGGCACGCCTTAACTCCATTAATCTCCCACTTGCACTTAGGGTCAACTACAGTGGAGTATGACCATTTTCTCAACCAGTTCTCCAAGAAAAAACCGAGAAAAGGATCTTAATGAGTGGATCTGTAATATTATTAGTTCACATCTACTTTTCGATTATGCTTCTTCGTCACTAATAAATTTTTATATGGCATTCGAGAATCAATTTCAATCGGGTTTTGCCCTAAAACCGCTAAAAACCTCATTTAAACAAACTTATTTAAATTAAACAATTTATAATTAAAGCATATCATCATCCAAATCATCAAAAAAACGAACTTAATCTTAAATCCGAAAACATATGATCATAAAACGAAATAGAGATGGTGTAAATTATTATCCACCTTGATTAAGATAAGAAGATTGATCTGAGATTGAGATTTATTTCCCTAGCTTTAATCCTTAGCTTGATTTGAATTTTCTCCTCTTTTCTTTCTAGCTATGGTCGGATCCTCTTTACGTTTTTTGTGAAATGAGTAATGAAACGTGAATGGTATGTGAACGAATATATAAGGGTAAGGGGTTATGTGCGGATTCCCAATATACCATTATGCAAATTAATTAACTTTAAGCCTATTTAATTAATTAAATTGAGCACAACCCCTTAATTATTTATTCAAATCTCAATCCCCTTATCACTTAAACACATACATTATTCAATTTACGTTATCTAATTATTAAATCTCATGAATAATGTTATTAAAAACTAGGGGTATTACAGGCTCTCCTCTTTAAAGGATTTTGTCCTTAAAATTCAGTAAGGACTAAATACTGAACACAGCAATCATCTATGACGACTCCTAACAACCATACAAGTCTACCTGACTAACAATTATCTATATAAATCTAATATAGACATACCTGTAAGTAGATTAGGATAAGTATCTTGAATCCTGTCATCTATCTCCCTAGTACAGTCCTCGTTGTCGCTCCACTAAACTTTCACCAACTTGATTGTCTTGTTTCTTAATCTTTTCTCGTCTCTGGCTACAACCTGAACTAATTGTCTCTTAAAAGTCAAATTAGGCTTCACTACCAAATATTCCAATCTTGTTGGAGGAATAGTAGTCTCTGGATCATACATGCACTTGCAAAGATGAGACACATAAGATACATTATGGACACCTGCCATACTGCTCGGAAACTCTACTTTGTATGCGAGCTTTCCAGTCCTCTCTATAATATGGAATGGACCAACATATCTCGGTGCCAATTTCCCTAAATTTCCAAATTGTACCACACCCTTCATCGGTTATACTATAATGAAAACTCTATCTCCAACTGAGAACTCTAGGTCTTTACGCCTCTTATCTGCATAACTCTTCTGTCTAGATTGAGCTTCCTTCATTCTTTCTCAGATCAACTCAATCTTCTCTGACGCCTCCCTAACCAAATCTAGACCCAAGACCAATCTGTCTCCTATCTCCAACCAACATGCTGGTGATTTGCATGGCCTTACATACAAAGCTTCAAATGACACCATTCCTATACTAATCTGATAACTATTATTATAGGAAAATTCAATCAAATGTAGGCGATCCTTCCAAGACCCACTAAAGTCCAATACACAAGCTCTCAATAAATCCTCGAGTACCTTATTGACTCTTTCTGTCTACCCATCCGTCTGAGTGTGATAATACTCATCTTGAGCTTAGTGCGTAAAACATCCTATAGACTCTTCTAGAATACGCAAGTGAACAAAGCATCTCTGCCACTGATTATACTACTAGAAACTCCATGTAGTCTAACTATGTTCTTCATGAATAACTTATCTAAAACAGCTGTCGTCTTGGTTGACTTAACTGGAATGAAATGGGAACCCTTGGTCAACCTGTCTACTATAACCCATACTTTTATTTCCTCTATTTGACCTTGGCAACCCGTTTATAAAATCCATGAATATCGAATCTCATTTCAAAACTGGAATCTCTAAAGGCTGAAGCAACCCACTTTACTTCTGATGTTCGGCTTTCACTTGTTGACATTTTGCACACTGCCTAACCCACAAGCCAACATCCCTCTTCATACCTTCCCAACAGAAGCTCCTCTTTATATCTTGATACATCTTGGTCCCTCTAGGATGAATTGTAAACTTGGATCGATGACATTCTCAAAGAACTTCTTTCCTCAAGTTCTCAACATTCGAAACACACAACCATCCTTTTTTTCTCAACCTCCCATCTGGTTAAGAGTGAAATCTTTCTAATCATCGATCTCGGCTCCGATCTCAAGCCCTTTAATTTTTTTGGCCCATAATGAATCCTTCTTTTTCTTAGAAGCAATTCTCACGATCAATGCTGGTCGAACTTCTAAACAGGACAACATGGCAGTACTCTAACTAGAACTAGCAGTTGACCTTAACTGCACACTACAAGTAGTCAAAGCTTCTAAATCCTTCCATTCTGCAAACATAACCAACACCATATTCTGATGCCTTCTGCTAAGAGCATCCACTACTTTATAACCTTTCCTTGGTGTATACATTATACCAATATCACAAACAGCTAAAAACTCTAGCCACCCTTACTGTCACATATTCAAGTCCTTCTGAGAGAATAAGTATCTTAAAGACTTATGATCTGTGTATAGCTCAAATCTCTCCCCTAAAAAATAATGCCTCCAAATCTTCAGTGCGAAGATCACCGCAACTAACTCCAAATCATGAGTAGGATATCTCACTTCATGCAGCCTAAGCTGTCGTGAAGCGTAGGCAATCACTTTACCCTTCTGCATTAACACAGCTCCTGATCCAGTTCCACATACATCGGTGTACCCCACCAACCCTTGGTTTCCTTCTGGAACTACTAGCTCTGGTGCATTAGTCAGCAAATGCTTTAATTTAAGGAATGCTTCCTCACATCTGTCCGACCAAACAAACTTCACCTCCTTCCTGGTTAGCTTAGTCAAAGACACTGCTATCCGTGAGAAATCTTTGATGAATCTCCGGTAATAGCTAGCAAGTCCAAGAAAACTTTTAATCTCAGTCACCATCTCTGGTCTCTTCCAATTGTTAACAGCTTCAATCTTATCTGGACCGACTGACAAGTCCTTCTCTGAAACCACGTGACTGAGAAATTTAACCTCTTTCTTCCAAAAATGACACTTAGAAAACTTCGCCTTTAGCCGATGCTGCCTAAGTGTCTCAAGCACAACTCTAAGGTGATCTTCAGGCTTGCTTTTATATTTAGAGTATTAAAATATCATCTATAAACACCAACATAAATCTCTCCAAATACCCTTGGAAGACTCGGTTCATCAAATCCACGAAGAAAGAAGGTGCATTCGTTAACTTGAATGGCATTATTAACCACTCGTACGAACCATATCTAGTCTATAATGCTATCAAAGGAATACTATCCACTGCCACTCTTAACTGATGGAAACATGTCATCAAATCCAACTGAGAAAACACTCTGGCTCCACACAACCAATCAAATAGATCATCAATCATCGGCAAAGGATACTTATTCTTGATCGTCCTCTCTTTCAACTTACGATAGTCGATACACATCCTCAACCACCCATCTGGTTTCTTCACGAATACCATGGTTGCTCCCCAAGACGAACTGCTTAGTCTAATAAAATTCCTTCCTTCTAGATCCACTAGCCGCACCTTCAATTCCTTCATCTCGGTCGGTGTCATCCTGCTAGGTGGTCTACTCGCAAGTTTAGCTTCTAGCACAAGATATATTCGAAACTCAATAGCTCGTTTTGGTGGTAGTCATGTGACTTGCTCAAAGACATCTACAAACTCTCTTGCCACTCAAACCGGACTTCTTCTTCCACGTCCATTGCACTTAACAAAGCACAACTACTCCAGTCAGAATTCTCCACTGAGAATATAATTCGTTATAAATGTCTGGGTGTCTTGGTAATATCTCCCCATCCTGGAAAAATATCCTAGCCTCATACTTGCTAAACCAATCCATATCCAAAATAATTCCGAAATCTATGAAATCAAAAACATATAGACTGCATGCAAATTTATGATCTAACAAATCAAATTCTAACTGCTCACATCTCATCCCCAAAGTTGCATACCCTCCTATTGGATTTGCAACCCTTAAGGAAGTAATAAGGTATATGAGTTCTAAGCATAACCTATCAACCAAACACTGGGATATAAATGAATGTGATGCACCGATATCAAATAGTATCCTAACTGGTATACTCTGAATCAAAAACGTACCTTCCATCATAGTCTTTCCTTTTTCAGTTGTAGTTGGTTTAGCAGATGATGGTCCAATAGCAAAAACCTTTCCTTTGTCTACCCCAAAAGGTTCTGGACACTGGTTCTTATAATGCCCAATTTGGTCATAGTTGAAGCGCTTCACATTCTTCTTATCTGCGGACTCCTTCCCTTTGCCTGACCGTCTCTCATTTGCATAATGATTCCTCTTGTCATACTTGTAGCAAACTAAATCAACATTTACCTTCTTGATAGCCTTTCCTTTTTGGGCTCCCTTCTTCTTAAAGAACTTTCTTTTCTTTCCTTGAGAACCTTGAGTTTCAACCGGCTTCTCTCTAGCACAAACAATAAGCATTTCCTCATGGAAAATTTCCATCTCCATAACCACATTACAAGGATCACGGATATATGTCGAGGTCGTCCTAGCAAGCTCAAGCCTCAGCCCCTAAATAGACCTCTCATTCCTTATGATGTTTGTGTCTATAGTAGCATATCCATATCGAGACAGCTTATCAAACATAGTGGCATACTCGATAAGCGACATCTCTCCCAAAACTAGATCCATAAACTTTCTCATCAATGCTGACTTAGCAATCTCAAATAGAAACCTCTGTTCAAATCTTCTTCTGAATTCAGCCCATGTTAGCTCTTCCTTCGGAACTCCGGTAGTAACACTATTCCACCAATGAAGTGTCGACCCTTGCAACTGCCTAGATGCTAACCTTCTCCTATGCTCATCATCCAAACCCAAGTCGGCAAAGATACTCATAATGCAACAGCCAACTCGATACTTCTATGAAATCCTCTGTTTCCATAAATAATTTACCACCTAGACCGATGTAACCTCTGCTCAGCATAGCATAAGTATTCCCAATTTGAACTATAGGATTAGCTCCTCCAACATTTCCAGCAACTCCTGCTTGTATCATATTGACGAAGAACTGATACATCGCCCCCATATCTACTGGTGGATTTCCAGAACACATATTGGCATCAACATTTTGGTTAGCATTAGACTGTCGACCTTGGTTCCTCCCGGTATTAGGTCGAGCATTTCCATTGGTTGTGGTGCTTCCTCCACGAAGATTTCTACTTCCGTTTCCTACTTCCATTTCCTACTTCCATATCCTCTTTCTCGTAAATCCGCATACGAGCCTTAGTAAGTTACAGAAGAACGATCTAAGAGAGAGGAATACGTACTTATATATATATATATATATATATATATATATATATATATCAAATACTAGTACATTATTATAGCGTTATCCCAAACCCTGATCTTAGATTCCGATTCATTGGATAATGTTTCAAAAAGCTTTTAGGTTTAAATTTCTTTTAAGTTTCATAAACCTATGCTTTGATACCAACTTGTAACATCCCCCTACTTTGAGGCCCAAAACTAACGGTTATAGATGCTGCAGTCATCCATAGTTATTAATCCTCGACGACCAAATATGACAATGTTAGATACATTGATACACGGAAATGTATGAATATGGAAAACAATTAAAACCTCAAACTAGATCCACATTCCATTTCAAAACATTTCAAATTAAATTACATAATCCCACAATAGTTAACCACGTTCAAAGAAAATATATTTATTACAATATACGCCAAGAGTGACATATGAATAAGCCTGTAAACAGATGCAGTCGGATACGGATAGTGCCGTATCCGTATTCGAAAATGAAAATCCGTATTCGAATCTGTATCCTATATCCGCGAATATCCGTTGAATACTATCTGCATCCGTATCCGCTAATATTTTTGGATATCCGAAAATATCTGTATCCGGCTTAGCGAATACAGATATTTTTGGATATCCGAAAATATCTGTATCCGGACCTCAAAATGTATCCGAAAATATCCGAAAATTAATCAATATAATGCATATTTCATTTTTTTGACTGAAAAAAAGATTAAAAAACCTTGTAATACATAAATTACAACAAAATAACAATAGGTAGTCCAATCACACAAAATCCGTACAATAAATTAGTGTATTTGTATTAAATTTATGGATATAAAATAACATATTAATATATAAATATTTAATTTCAAACCGGACGGATATTTATCAAATACGGGTACAGCCATATCTGTATCCGTATCCGAAATATGTTTCGGATATCCGCATCCGCTTTTTGGATATCAAATATTTTTCATGTTTTCGGATATGGATACAGACGGATTTCGGATATTTTGGGTATTCATTGACAGGCCTACATATGAACATGCCCTTTTGGATAATCAAAGTATGTATATATATAGGCAATTTAACCCTTTTCCTTTACAAACAACACAACAGAATCAAAATAAAAAAGAACTCTAGATAGCTGCCATGCCTCCTGCACGTCTTAGAGGCTTTATGCGTCTAATGAGGTCCTGAAAACCTCAACTCTCAAACTACTCAAAATCAATTGAGTACCCGAGAGTTTAAGGGGAAAACATAAACTTCGAGTCATACTAAAAGTCTGGTATGAATAATAATGTACCATCTCAAACCATTTAGATATCTAGTGAGACCACGCCGTTTAGTGGAACGGGTTTTTCCCTTACTAGTATCTTAAAACCTTTATAAAACCATATACTGTGCTCCTACATCCACAATGGTTAAAACAATTCAAAACAGTATGATATGGTGATATGCAAAATGCAAAACAAGTGAATCAATTCTGGATTCCCCATTCATTTTGACTATCTGTCACAGTTATAGTTTCTAATATTACTATTAACCTAATAGTTTTCATGGATTGACTAATAACTGGTAAAATGATTATGGACTCCCTGTCCAGTTACATAGTTTTCATGGGATCACTAAGAACCTATTGTTAACTCCAATATCTTTACTCTTATCCTAGTTTTCATAGGCTGACTAGAAACGTATTGGTAACTCTAATATCTTTTCTTCTTATCCTAGTTTTCATGGGCTGACCAGGAATCTATTATCATCTATCAATATATTAGTTCAGATATAGTTTTCATGGGCTAACTACAAACCTATTGGCCCCTGCCAATATCACATCATAGTTTTTACGGGCTAATTATGAACCTGTCTTTCTGACATCTTCATTTATACATAGTTTTCATGGGCATACTGTGAACTTATTGGCCCCTACAAATATCTTTTCTTTTAATATTTTAGCATCCTATACTCTGGTTTTCTAACCTCTTGGATGCAATTCTACTCATTCCGAAGTTAACTTAATTTATACTCACTATTGGGTCAACCTAACTGGTTATTCTGCCCTTTACGAAAATGCAGTTATTGGTCCGTTACAATGTGAATATATGTATGTGTGTGTGTGAAGAAGAAAACACAATAACTCAGTTAATCCCTTTAACCGTTTAATCAAAGAAAACGTCTTCAAAACTCCTTTTCAAAACACTTTATTTATTTATGTCATGGTTTTCTTTTAAAACGAGACTAGGTTATTTGTTTTGAAAACTAAGGCTTTTGAAACCTTCAAAACCTTGCTTTCGACCTCATTGGATAACCTCCTTCGAAATCATATAAATTTCTTTTCAAAATATTATGCCCCAGCCTTTTGAAACACTTTAAAACTTCTCTTTCGAAATCTTTCGAATGTAATAAAGTATTATTTATTAACTATTAGAAGCATGGCTTCGAAACCTTTGAAAGTACCTCTTTCGAAACCTTTGAAATACCCCTTTCGAAACCTTCGGAAGTATCCCTTCTAAAACCATTGAAAGTCCCTCTTTCGAAACCATTGGGTTTATACTTAAAATATCATTTTGGTCAAAGTTAATATAAATGAAAGTATCTCTTTAGAAACCATCCTTTATCATATAAAATTATTAGGGAAAAACTTGATGGCTTCTACACCATCCCTTCCGAAAGCTTCAAATCATTTAAACAAAACACTAAAGGATAGCGTCGAAACCCCCTTTCGAAGCCATTGCCTTCGAAACTCTTGGATCCTTTTGAAAGCATTTAGGAAGTGGCTTAAAACATCTTTAAATTAAAACTACCCTCTGAAGTCATTGATGCTTCAATATTCTCGAAAGGTAAAAAAAATGGCAACAGGGCTTCGACTAGGTCGGAAGCCCTTCTTTCGAAAGCATTATTTTATAAGTAAAGAACCCATTCAAAAGCTTATTATTTAAAACATAAGATGACAACACCTTTAAAAGTCTTTAGAAAACCTCTTTCGAAAACATATGCTTCGACTCCTTCGAAGACTTTAATAAAACAAAGTCATGCGTACCGACCCCATCGGAAGCAATGCTTTCGACACCATGACTTCCGCCTTTCTCCAATCCACTACATACCAACTAAGCGATACCTTGTATATTGCTTTTGGCTTAGTGGGGTTTCGACTCGATTGAAGGCGGAAGCTTAGAGTCGAAAGGCACTTCTATTAGAGGTGGAACCCGCTTTTCCGAGTAAAAGCTTATCAATGCCAATTAAAGCAAATTCTATCTAACAAACCTGCCATGTGTAAACATATGATTGATTGCCTTAACTTTTCAAATTCTTTACCAAAATAACCGCCGCTTAATTCCAGATCTAAAACAAGGTTAATTTAACAAATAAGCCCTTCCATTAAGAAAAACCAATATTGCAAATAAGTCCTTGTAAATTAATTTAATTTGCATAACAAATCACTTAGGAAAAATCCCCAAAAATGATAGAAATTCACTTTCATCATGTTATATAACATATTAAAATTTCAGATCTAAATTCTCAATATAATTTCTGAAATAAATTCGTAAATCCAATTAACCATATTTTCCTCTAAAAGTTCATAATAGACTTTCGATAGTTTGGAAAATTATCAAAATTAAAACCCAACTTTAAAATCAAGTTATACATACATAAATTTTTTCCATGGCATTCAAGAATCAATTATATTCAGTTCTGCCTAAAACCGCCTAAAACCTCATTTAAACAATCTTATTTAAATTATACAATTTATAATTCAAGCATATCATAATTCAAATCATCGTAAAAATGAATTTAAATTAAATCATAAAACATATGATCATAAAAAAATATAGAGACGATATAAATTATTATTCACCTAGATTAAGATAAGGAGATTTGTCTGAGACTGAGATTTATTTCCCTAGCTTTAATCCTTAGCTTTGATTTGAATTTTCTCCTCTTTTCTTCTTAGCTATGGCAGGCACCTCTTTACGTTTTTATTTTTCATTTTTGTAAAATGAGAAATGAAACGTGAATGGTATAGGAACGAATGTATAAGGGCAAGAGGTTATGTGTGAATTCCCAATATACCCTTATGAAAATTAATTAACTTTAAGATCATTTAATTAATTAAATTGAGCACGGCCTCTTAAGTGTTTATTCAAATCTCAATCCCCTTATCACTTAACATTCACATTATTCTATTTAATTTATCTAATTGAATCTCATGAATAGTATTGTTAAAAAATAGGGGGTGTTACAATTTATTAAGAAATAAGTAATAGAAATTGATTGAAAGTATTAGTAAAGGGGATTTCAATGAGCAAATATATAATAAGGGTAAGAAAATAAAATAAGAGTTATTAGAGAAATTATAATTGGCCATATAAGTATGAGGGAGTAATATTGAATAATTGAATGAAGAGGATTTGTATTAAGGGAAATACTAGTATATACTCTTAACCGTATTTTCTTTCCTTCACACTCATTTTTCACTAACATTAAACAAAAGCACATTAGTTAAGGTTGGCCACCATTCTTAAGTGTAAGAAGAAGAAAATAAAAACCAAAAAAAGGAACTTTCACTTCTAAGAAGAAAGAGGAAGATTAAATTAAGATTTTCAACACCCATGTGAGTAACACTCTAATTACCTCCAAACCTGTTTAGGTTTAGTTTTGATGTGTTTTGTTGATGATAAACACATTTGTATGATAATGAATGATTTTTCTTATGATTGGATAATTAAATGGATGAATTTTAAGACACGTTTAAGAGAAAAACATGCACTAATCTTCTCTAAATGCTTTCAAAATTTGTTATACTACTTCTAGTAGTAATTAGAAGTGGACTTCAATTTTCATAATTTTTGGATGAAGATATAATTAACTGTGAATTTTCTAACTGAAAAATAGCTATTTTTAAGTCAAAATTTAATACTTTAAGAATATTATATTTTAATATTATGATCCAAATTTTTTACTACAAGCACATAAGGATGTCTTTTAATTTCTATGAACTTCTGGGAATTTTCTCAGAAATTTTGGATTTAATGTGAATTTTCTAGCCTAAAGAAAGGTTAGTTAGTAAGTAGTAAATTAATTAATTAATGATAGGGATTAATTAACATTTTTGTAACACCCTGTAAATTTTAATGAGAAATGTAATAATTAAAATAAGATTAAATATTTGAATTTGAGTTAAACTGTGAATTATGAATATTAAAGTTTGAATTTAAATAATAGTTAATGTTAAGGGAGATTTAACATTTAAATAAACAATAATTAAAATTTGGTTAACATTTAAATTAATTAAGTATTTAATAAACAGTTAACATAAATTAAAGAACGTTGAAATCAATGATCACAAGTAGGGACCGATCGACTGCCTATAACCAACGGTCGGGAGATGAGAGTGTGAGGTGGCTAGGTTTTGGGGAATTAAACGTATCAAATTTAGTTATTTTAATATGATGTTCTGGCTCCTTCTCACCCCTATAAATAGATTGCTAGACCCCCAACTTTTCCTTAAAAAAAATTATCGCAACAACGAAGCTCTATCAAGTTCTTTCTCCATAGGGTTTTGGAAACAGTAAATTTTCTGGTAAGTAATCCTAATTTCTAATCTCTAATTTAAATTAAATTTCCAATCTCTCATATCTATCTTCTAATTTCTAAAATCTTATATATACACACAATCTATTTATTGTATATTGAAAAACGGGAAGATCTAGCAGAGAATTAGGAGTGGTATAAATCAGATCTCATAACCTTCTTCTTCTTCTTAAGATTCCAGAAACAGTTAGAATTTTCAGGTAAGATGTTTAAATGTTTAATTCTTTTAATTTCTGATTTTGCTTCTTTTCTAATTCTGTATCTAATTTCTATATATACAATTCACTTTGTTGTATATTCCAAAAGAGGGTGATCTAAAAGGGAATTTGGTGTGGTGGACTCAAATCCAGTTAGGAAGCAAACAAATTCTTTGTGAGTGGAAAAATCAAGTTTTTCGCATTTTTATAATTGAATAGTATTTCTTTGGATTTGATGTATGCATTGGAAAATTTTGGTAAACGAAAACATAACATGTACAACCCCTAAAATTTCTATAAATAAATGTAAATTCTTTGAAAATGTTGGAATTTCAATTGTTTTGCATTAATATGGTAGAATCAGATCTGTGTTAGGATTTAAGCAAATTTATAATCTTTCCCACTTTATCTCTTTTATTTTCTCTTGTAGTGTCGAAGTATTTTAACAGTAAATAAAGTAATAAATGATGTGCAAAATATGATTTTTGATCATTTATAGTTTGCACCACCAATTTCATTGAAATAAGTATGAATCCCTTTTTCACTCCAAGGTGGTAATTGCAAAAGTTGGATAGAATATAAAAGGTTTAAATTATAAAGTTTATTCCTTAAATAGAGGAGTTAATTCTATTATATTAATTAAAATGAGATAAATTTGGTATTATTTCTTGTTGTTTACAAGTTAAGTTGTTGGCTAAGGATATTATCTTTTGTTTGGAGCTTGGGACTTGTATGAGTTTTGACATTTAAATTAATTAGCATTTTTTTTGCGTGTGATTGGAAATATTTTATTTGAATCATGTGCATATATATATAATATTGACGTACTGATTATTAAAGTTAATAATAACGTAATAATTATAGCATGCCGAACATATTAATTAGAATTAATAGCGTGTTAAAGTGTATTAATTTCTTAGGAAGGTAGTTGGTGATAATTATGGGAATTAATCCATAATTAAAGGCATAATAAGGAGATACCTTATATGGCCTTAATCATTAATTTTGTAGGATGGTATATGTATATAATGGTTATACATACGAAGTATGACTAAGTTATAGGGATTCGAGGCCAATCCAAAGTTACATAGAAGTCTGTCCGGTTAAATCTGGCTACCAGCGTTGTGCTTTTATGAACTAATGTGGGACATCACCTGTAATAAATAATCCCGGTGGACGCGAGGTTAGTTCCAATTTTGTAGGGTAAATCTGCTCAGCTAATCTAGCTGTCAGTGCGAATAGTCAAATAAATCAGAGATGTCACCGTTGGATTATGGATCATTAGTTACGTCATTGATACGATAGGAGAAATCTTTAAGAGGGGTCTGCTTCGGGTTAGAGGTATTGAATGACTATGGTAGGCTCTTTCTTAGGAGAATATTAAGCGTCCTAATGAGATTTCTTATAATGTCAGCTAGTGGAAACTGCCTTGGGTTAGATCTTAAAATAAGGGGGACCTACCTATTTTATAGGTCTTTAATGGTTAGACTCTACCTAAGTTTCCAGGAAAGAGGTATCAAGTGGTTTGGTGGTTGCCGCTCTCGCATTGTTAATGATGGTTGAGTTAGAATTTGGAAATATGTTGGGTATTAAGTGATGGGATATTTTATAGGTACTAAATGGTTAGATTCTGCCTAATCTCCAATAAAGTGTATTTGTTAGTTTGAGTGCTTTCTCCTGCATCATTAACTTTAGTTGCATTGGAGTTTCGAATTGGACTAGAAAAGCCTTCAGGTCTACAGCTAAGGTTATTAGTATCTGCAGCCACCACCATTTTGGGCAACTGTTACATTTGGTATAATTTAAATACGTAAAACATATTTCTTATCTAAATAATACTACCCAAGTACAATTATGGTAAAGCCTAAGATTTTTATTTCACCAGACATTTGTTATTTTGACCCACTCCTCGTTACAACACATAGGTTAGAGGAGATAATGCTGATTTAGGAGATAAAGGCGGAGATGAAGACTTGTAGTAGTTATATATTTATTTATATTATTTTTATTGTACCTAGTTCAGACTGTTGTGTTATTTTGAATGTTTTTCTATAGAGGCTTTATGAAACATGTTTTAATATCAAACATGTTACTGATTGGATCATAGGTTTTGATTGCTGACAAGACACGACAATTCACGAATCTATGACTACGATAACATCTAGACTCATCGGCCCAATATATGGTTTGTATAATTATATATTTTAACAAGGGTCATCATATGTGTATATAAAGTCTAGTTTAGTGCTTTGTTAAAATCTTTCCTCAAAAATCATCATTCACATTCAAATAAACTTGCATGCATAATTTAATGAAAATCAAGTTTTCAAAAAATTCATGGAGCAAGGCTCGAACCCGGGTCACTTGTTTAGAAGGCAAGTACTCTAACCAAATAAGCTACTGTAGTTTTTGCTTAACAACAGAATTCAGTCGAGTGAATACAGTCAGTCAGTCGGCTGAATCTGTGCATTTTAACATATCTGTGCATGATTTTTTACATGATTTTACTTTTCAGTCGACCGACATTTTTGACCAATCGACTGACCTGAACCTAACTGTCATATTTTCAAATAACACGTCTCCTCTGCGAAGGGTTGCGATTGATTTCTAAACGGGAATAGTTGCTTCTCTTCATCGGAACTCTTCATCAATGGCAGCAACTCTTTGTTTTTCCATATATACTTGTTTCCAAACATTCTACAATCATCAAAATCATTCTAACTACTCTCTATTACTCTTGTGCTCTCATATTCTTGCATTCTATATCTAATTGCTTTGAATCTCTTAATTACTTACATATTCATTGATTCTAAGCAATATCTTCCTTTCTTGTTCTCACATACATTTCAAATACTTGAGGTCAGATTATAAGAAGGGTGTAATACAAGTGACAAATCCGTATTATTAGAACACAAAAAGTCAAACAATATTTTGTATTTGTTAAAGTCATGTTCTGCTGCTCAGGCGTGTAAAGTCCTCTTCGGCTACTGAGGCGAAATCCTATTCTGCTGCTCAGGTCCTTATTCGGATGCTCAGGGTTTGTATAGACCTGTTCCTCCAGGTTAAGTGAGGGTTGTTGTTTTAGTGAAATTCCAGAAGGATTCTGGGACTGGACGTAGGACGGAGCTCCGAACCAGTATAAAAACCTCTGGTGTTATTTTTATTATACTGCCTTTATATTTCACACTATTTACTGTATAGCTATCATCACTACATTCTGTAACATTGTATATCCATATTACATGATCTATATCACACAGTTTTTACAATTGGTATTAGAGCATTATGTCATCCTATAACTGTCACACAGTTATTTGATATCTCGATAATATGGATAATAACACTAACACCAGTTTTATTGAAGGTCCATTGCATGACCTCCATTGTTTAATGGCATGAATTACAACTATTGGGCTACACGAATGCATATATATATGCAAGCAAATAGTTTTGATTCATGGAACATTACACAATCAGTATATCACATACCCACAACTAAATATTCAACATGGTCAAACACACAAAAACAAGATGCTTCTTCAAATGCCAAAGCCATGAACATGTTATTTTGTGCTTTAGATAAAAATGAGTTTAATCGTGTTAGTATGTGCAACGCTACCTATGAAATATGGAGAACACTAAAAGCCACTCATGAAGGTACTAACAAAGTTAAACAAAGTAAAATATTTATGCTAAAGAATCAATTTCAAAATTTTAGGACGAAGCAAGATGAATTTATAAATGATATGTCCTCCAGATTTCAAGATATTCATCATTCTTTATTAGGACTAGGAGAGATATATTCCGACTTTGATATTGTTTCAAAAATCCTTAACTCTTTAACGGACGAATGGGAAAGAAAAGTTTTAGTTATTGAAGAAGCCAGTGATCTTTCTACCACAAAACAAGAAGAGTTAATAGGAAATCTAATGCCCTATGAAGTAAATTTGCAGGCTAAAAGAGTACAAGCACAAGACAAGAAGAACATAGCTTTTCATGTTGAAGAAGAAAACTCAGATTCAGATGAGGAAGACCTATCATTTATTGCCAAAAACTTTAAAAAGTTTTTAAAGTACAGAAAAGGAAATCAAAATAATGGCAAAAGAAACTTCAACAATAAGCCATCATCCTCAGTATTAGAATGTTTCAATTGCCATAAGAATGGACATATACAACAAGATTGTCTAGAACAAAGGAAGGGAAAACAAAATAAAATGGACAAGTTCAAGAGAAAAGCTTTTTCAGCAACATGGGATGACTCAGACTCTTCATCTTCTGAAAGCGAAAGCGACAGTGATAATGAACAAGCAAATGTATGCTTCATGGCAAAAGATAATAAGGTCAGTGATCTAACTTTTGATGACATGATTGAAATAAATTCTGAATTATTAGACGCTTTAAAAAGTCTTAAAAAAATATAAGGAAGCTTTGGAAAATCAGAAGAAAGCAGAATTCGAAAGAGATATGCTTAAAGACGAGAAGAAATTAGAAGAAGAACTTGAGAAAATTCAAGATTCACTCTCGGACAATTCTCAAATCGCTCTATTAAGTCAAGAAATAGAAGCTCAAAAAGAAAAGAATAATGCTCTAACTTCTGAGAATCATGAGTTAAAAAACAAAAATTAAAATTATTGAGTTAGATAACACTAGTCTCAAAACTAAGCTTGATGGCATTACTAAAAATACTTCTAATTTTAATAAAGGAAGAGAAAATTTATCCAGGATTATTGAAAATTTTCAACCTGCTTCAAGTAAGAAGGGATAAGGTTATGTTAAGAAATCAAAAGCTCCACCTAAAAATGAAAATAAAAGGAGAAATAAATTAAAATCATTGACAGAAAATATGAATAAAAATTATCTAAATATTTAAGTTCCCGTTAATTGGAAAAATAGGGAAAAATACATTGATGATTATTTTGATATGGTAGTTAATAATGAAAATAATATTTATAAAGGTTCAACCATACCCAAATGGGTATGGTTTCCTAAAAATTAGGAAATTATAAGAACCTTGGGTATCACATGCTTTAAAGTTAATTTTTTCTTCTTCTGATACCTTACATTATAAGTAGTAGTTATTTTGTTTTACATTGTTCTATGTTAACACTTATATGAAATATAATTTATATCATCATATAAACTCTCTTTTTTGTCGATGACAAAGGGGGAGAAAGGTATTGCTCTAACACTATTTGCGGGAATAAACCATGCAAGCACAGATTAAGGGGGAGAAAAGATTAATTATTTATAGGATGAGAAATCTATAGCACAATTATAGGAATATATTCAGTGAGAGAGTTAATATCAACAAAGCTTGTCAAAGATTCATTCGTAGCAAATGAAGTTGTCATCATCAAAAAGAGGGAGAATGTTGGATCATAGGTTTTGATTGCTGACAAGACACAATAGTTCATGAATCTACGATTACGATAACATCTAGACTCATCTGCTCAATACATGGTTTGCGTAGTTATATATTTTAACAAGAGTCATCATTTGTGTATATGAAGTCTAGTTTAGTGCTTTGTTAAAATCTTTCCTCAAAAATCGTCATTCACATTCAAATAAACTTGCATGCATATTTTAATCAAAATCAAGTTTTTAAAAAATGCATGGAGTGGGGCTCAAACCCGGGTCACTAGTTTGGAAGGCAAGTACTCTAACCAAATAAGCTACTGTAGTTTTTGTTTAACAACAGAATTCAGTTGACTGAATCTGTGCATTTTAACATATTTGTGCATGATTTTTTACATGATTTTACTTTTTAGTCGACTAACCATTTTCGATTAGTCGACTGAAGTAAATCTAACTGTCATATTTTCAAAAGACACGTCTCCTCTATGAAGGGTTGCGATCGATTTCTGAACGGAAATAGTTGCTTCTCTTCATTGAAACTCTTCATCAATGGCAGCAACTCTCTGTTTTCTATATATACTTATTTCCAAACATTCTACAATCATTAAAATCATTCTAACTACTCTCTATTACTCTTGTGCTGTCATATTCTTGCATTCTAACAGCATTCCATATCTAATTACTTTGAATCTTTGAATTACTTACATATTCCTTGATTCTAAGCAATATCTTCCTTTCTTATTCTCACACACATTTCAAATACTTGAGGAAAAGATTATAGGAAGGGTATACTACAAGTGACAAATCCGTGTTATTAGAACATAAAAAATCAAACAATCTTTTGTATTTGTTAAAGTCCTGTTCTGCTACTCAGGCATATGAAGTCCTCTTCAGCTGCTAAGGCGAAATCCTATTCTGCTGCTCAGGTCCCTGTTCGGCTGCTCGGGGTTGTATAGACATGTTCCTCCAGGTTAAGTGAGGGTTGTTGTTTTAGTGAAAGTCCAGAAGGAGTCTGGGACTGGACGTAGGACGGAGCTCCGAACCAGCATAAAAATCTCTGGTGTTATTTTTATTATACCACCTTTATATTCCGCACTATTAACTGTATAGCTATCATCACTACACTCTGTATTATAGTATATCCATATTACATGATCCATAACACACAGTTTTTACAACTGAAATGGTTTTCTTTATGAAATGGGTACTTGTTTCTGATATTATATTTTATCCATTCTGTTGTGAGATTCTAAAAGTATAAATAGATAGCCTGTGAATCGTGTATTGTTTTAATTTTATCAACTTAACAACTTGCCTTGAGATGGGCCTAAGGTTCAATGGGTTTTTGTTTGGTCGAAATTAGGTCCATTTCGGGGTGGGTTGTTACAATTTTGAGGGTAAGAGAAATTACTTCTCTAATTTTTTGGAAAAGATAACTGTAGGAATGTAAGAAACAAACGATAATTCAACATATAAGGAGATTTTATGGAAAGTAATTAATTTTTATGGAAATATAACAATTTTCAAAATAATTACAAAACTGCCAAGGTGACATGCAATAGATTAACCTATGATAGCTCATAGAGCTTGACATTCGATAGCTCTAAATAATGACATGCGATAGATCACAAAGCTAAACCTTCGATAACTTTGAAAGATGACATGCAATAGCCCCTAGAGCTCAACCTCTAATAGTTTTGAAAGATGACATATGTTAGCTTCTAAATGCTCAACCTTTAATAAATTTGAAAGGTTATATGCGGTAGCTTCTAAAACCTAAACCTTTTATAGCTTTGAAAGATGACATGTGATAGCTCAGAGGGCTAAACCTTCAATAATTTTGAAAGATGATATGCGACGGCTCCTAAGGCATTTAGGGCATTATGCATCTAGTGTACAAACCTTGAGGGAGCAGCTAGGGCCAAGCGCTTCAATTGTGACAAGCCCAGCCATAAGAATAAAGGTTATTTGAAGTTTAAGCGGTCAAGGCTTTTTGCCTTGGGGGCACCTTTAGTTATACCAATGGCTAAAAAAAGGAATGGGTGTTGCGCTATGAGGTATGATTTTGATATTTAGTACTTCAATTAGAGTCCTTTTTTATACTAGTACTACACACTAAAGATTTGACAGATAGGTACGAATTAGGTGATATTTGCTTGATTACATCTTTGCATCTAGTTAATCCGATAAGTGGATATGCCACTCTTAGATTAAGGTACACCGACCTTGAGTTTTCCTTGTTTGGACATCTGCTTTTATGTGGCCAATTTGTGTTTGACTTTGTAGGGTATGAGGTAATTTCGAGATGGATTGGTTATTATGTAATAACATTAGGTTCTATTACGCTAATAGAGTTATTGCCTTATGAAATCCAAGGGGTGGAGAGAGGATTATGATAGCATTGAAATAAATTAAGGAGAAGTCAAGACTGATGTTATATGTAATGGAACATTAGGAGAATGAGATCGATAATGTTAGTGGTTGAGAGCTCGTTGATATTTTTTGAGCCAGTACTAAGATTTGTTGAAAACAGTGATTGAATTATTAGAACCTCTATTCTATGATTTCGATGGCAACAACTATATAATCATACATATACAATGTATTCCATCTATTTGCAAGTAAATGCTTTGAGAATTCACGATATCATAACTTGAAGACGAACAGTAGAAGAAAAGAAACATTGGCAGAAGAGAAGCTATTATAATGTTTTATAGTCATAGATAGATGATTTGTAAAATCTCCTCGAGTTGTTTTTATACAAAATTGCAGATAAAAAGTTTTACAAGGTTTTCATTATTTCAAACAAATTAACTTTGCATGTACAAAGGCATCAGATGTCTTTTTATATAAGTCAGACGTCTGACTGTGCTCTCAGATTAATATATATATATATATCTGTGTGTGTGTGTGTGTGTGTGTGTGTGTATGTATGTATGTATGTATGCATGTATGCAGATAGACGTCTGAACTTTATCCGAGGCGTCTGAACTGGGTAATGGGCTAAAACTCGAATAGAATCTTGCTTCATTCTAATAGTTGCATCCATATCTCTTCAATGCATTTCTTCTTCCTTAAAGATTGCAACTCTTAGATTGAAGTAGAATATACTAAAGGTTATTACTTCTCAAGAAAACCCTTTAACACTTGTAAATATGTAAAGATTTTAAGAAATAATTAACTTGAATTTTTTGAATCTTTTCTCTTCTTGCATACTTTGATTTCTAAAAGCAATCAATACATCATTCTTATCACTTACTAAAAACAAAGCTCCTGTATTTTCCTTGCCTTTTGTTCTAACTGATCCGGAGCCTATTATGGTCACCTCTTCTTTTAAAAGTTTGGATAATAATTGTGGACGGCACACGTTAAATGCCGGCTAGCTTTAAAACAAAGCTTCACATACACATACTACTCAAAGGAGATTATAGGAAGATTTGTACCGTGTAGTCAAAATCAGTGTTACTAAGAATAAATGCTTGTCAAGAAAAGACTTTTTGTATCAAGCCTATGTTCCGGCAAAGCGAGGGTTGTTTGCTAGTTTAAGGCCGAAGGGGAGCTAAGGGACAAGGTATAGGACGGGAGGCCTGAACCAGTTTGTGGTTGTTTCTTTACTATTATTTACTTTACTCTAGTAGTTATAAGTTAGGTTTTATTACACTTGCATATTAAATATGAATACACGATCCATACACACTTTCATGAGTTACTTATAGACCTTTACCAGGTGGTCGACCTGTTAGCACATATAGCATAATGCCATCCAAATAAAAGGAAGAATTATAGAAGCAACTAGTGGAACTTGAGCATAAAAGTTTCATTAGGCTGACTAGTTCACCGTAAGGAGCATCCATATAATTTGTGAGGAAATCAAATGAAACACTATGAATATGTGCTAACTATAGGTAGTTGAAGGAGTTAACTATAAAGAATCTTTATCCACGCCTAGGATATAGATTTATTTGATCATTGATTGGAGCTAGAGTGCTTTAGAAACTAGATTTGACAACGAGATTTCATTAACTTAGAACATCTGAAGACAATGTTTCACTAATAACGTTTAGAATCAGTTATGCCTTTTGGAATAACCAATGCCCCTGCTTGTAACGACCCATGAATTTATCATGTTAGAAAATAATGTTTAAATTTTGAAAATATTCAAATATAATATTTTTAACATTAATAATGGTGTTTGGAATAATAAATAATATTGGTAATCTTATTTGAATGAATATTTATAAAAATATTTACTTTGGAAGATATATCGATAAAATAATCGAAAATTGTTTTATCGAAATATAGCTCTTTGGCCATTCAAAGTCATGCAAGAAGCTGGATATATACACTTATTTATCCATATGAGTGAGAATATATAATAAAATTATTTATTTTATTTTTGAAAATAAAATGTCTTTATGACATCGTTATTTTACAATAATTGATTCTTGAATGTAAATTGAGTTTAAATGGTTTAATAATTATTTTAAAAGTCAAATGAATCCCATTTAATTATTATATAATGATAGAAATATTATTTTTAAACTTTGTTTACAAAGATATGTATATTAACTAAAAAGTGAAAATATGATCACAAATCAAAATGGGATTTCGTAATGATTTAACATAAAAATGTTGTATAACGTTGTGGATCATTATGACATATATATGCATATAAACATATGCACATACATATACACATGCACATGAAAACACACACACACACACACATATACAAATAAAAAAAATAAAAGATAAAAGAAAATATCATGATATTATTTATAAATATCATGATATTTTCCAACCAAAGTAAACCATCAACTTACCATCACACACACACTTGAGTAGGCACATGAGGGGGGTACCTTCGGCCGAAATGGTGATGGAGTTAGAGGGTGTAATGGTGATGAAATGATGATGTGTTTGCAACTATCACATTTCCTCCTTCATTTTTCTAAGCTTCTTCACCTCTTTGTACTCCTCGTTAATCGCTTCTTACCTTAGGAAATTTATAGAGAAAAATATTCCAAAAAGTAATTAAATTTATATAGTAAATATATTATACAAACACCTCAAAACCAAAGAAAAACCCCTCCTTTCTCCCCTTGAAACCCATGGCCACCACCTCCAACCACCCAAGGTTGAGCCTTCCCTCTCTTTCAAGCTAGACCGAGAGCATCCAAGCACCAAATGCTAAGGCCGAACCACCTAGGAAGCATTAGTGCAAGCTTTGCGAGCTCCAACTCCGGAATAGTGAAGCTATAGTCATTTTAAAGTTAGTTCGATTGAATCTAAGGTGAGAAAACACTATTTATATATGCTATATATGATGATATATATTTTTTTATGCTTGGTTTTGATGATTGTTTGTCAAGTTTGGATGAAATAATATGTTTGTTTGGATGTGTAAACAATTCATGTTTAATACACATCGAAATTATACAACGGAAATCACTTTCCGATATAAATTACAAAAGTGTTACAAGATGGTTAAACCTCTTTAAAATGGTTTTAAATGATTTATAAATGTTTTATAAACATTAAAACTCAAATTAGAGAAGTTTTGATGAGTTTTGAAAATGGAGTAAAAAATGGACGCGTCACGTAACGGTAGTTCACAATTTCATGCAAAATAGTCAAATATAAATTGGAATTGTTAATAATTTTAAAAACTCTTCTAATCATGGTTTACAAACAAAAGAAAGAGATCGAAATTTCATCTAGTAGATTTTGAAATATGAGTAAAACAAGTTTTCAAAATAGTCGCGGTTTGGCTATTCAAAAACCAAAGTGATAAATTCTTAAAATGGATATTTTAATTTTTTTAATGTTTTAAAAGAGATTCGAATTATAAAAATAGGCTTCTAATAGATAGAAAAGTTTTTTTGATCAAAGAAGCCTTAAAAACATTATTTGCAGCATTTTTTCGCAGCACTTTCTAATAACTTTTGCAAATAACGTTTTAACTTAATTATTTTTTCCCTAATCTTTTAGAAACATTTCCAAACAAATAATTAAGTATTTTAAAGATGATTTGGAATTTTTTAAATTACTTCTAAAGAAGTTTAAATAATTTATTAAAAAACTGTTATAAATAAATGATTTAACCTTGGCTCTGAAAGCCGATGAGTAAAATGGATTTTTCTATTCGCGAGATCCGAATGCGGGCTGCTTAGACTAAGGAGAATTTCAAGAGCAACTAGTGCCCTGGCTAACATGGCCACTTTCCTGGGCGAGGAATAGATAAGGTCGAAATGTCGAAAACGAGACAAGTCAAAAGATTCAAATTTACAAATTTAATACAACTTGGATCGTGTAGGAATAATTTTCTTACACTTGGTATTAAATTCCAAGGAGGAAACCTATACTGTCCATATGAACTTAAAAGGCAATTCCACTGTTATTTGATGGATAGTAAAGGTTGAATATGGAAATTGATATTGAGTAGAATTAGAATAATTCCATCAACCCTTTTTACTCAATAATTTTTTCAAACATGATTTATAAGAAATGGTTTGGGGTTTTTCAATGTTAAAGAGAGGTTTAATAATCTCGTATATACTGGAAAAGAAATGATACATCTCTAAAAGATGTTTTATCGATAATTGATTCGGGAAGATCAGGATCGAAATTGGGTGATTCCTATGCAAAAACCACTGCGAATCAATGTATGTTCGAAAGTGAAAAAAATGATAAAGGTAATGATTCTGAAGACGGAGGTCTTTATAATGAAAGGTCCCTTGCCACTAAGCCCTCTATTTCCATATTATATGCATATGGTAGTAGTAGTACTTAATTTTGAAAATCTTCGATGCAAGGACTTCTCATTGCTAATCCTAGAGGCGATTCCCAAAACAGGATGCGGTAGGATAATGTCTTTGGTTTTTCGTGTTTCTGGACAACTTGTATGGACAAATGTTTGACATTGCATTTTTAAAATACATGTACATTGATCTCTACAAACATACATCTGTCTGGTAGTTTAGGAGGTAACTTTTTTTACACTTAATATCCATCTTGAGACGTATGAGCTCAAAGGTTGTATATTTATGGAAATCAAAAGTGTGTGATGGAAATGGCAAGGTGGCATTCTAAGGAGGATATGGCAATGTAGGATTTGATGATTCTACGCAGGGTAGAGTACGACCATAAGCCTCGAATCTAAGAATGATAAAAACAAGGTAGACGTGGTTAGGTTATGTAGGTCACACCCATTAGGATATGGTTATCACCTTTCTAAATTACCCTATATATGTCGGGTATGTTGTGTATGCTTTGGGATCCTGTCAAAAGTCCGTAACAACTGGAGTGATGTCATATTCGGTACTATCTACAGTAAAGATAGGTTGGTTCTGTGTTGGCAGAGGACCATCTTTCCGAAGATGTACTATCAGAAGGTAGTCTCTTACCTTGTCATTGTATGAAATCCATTCTCTAATACGAGCCTTTACGGTTTTAGTTGTAAACCTACCATGTTGTCGAATTTAATAAATGTAATAATTTCAGCTATGATTAATATGTTATTTGAAAGGATTTTCAAAGAATGTCATGAAAGATAGTATCCCAGATTTTGCTTAGAAAATGTCTCGGTTATCATAAGGTAAAAACATGTTTCGTGTTTATATGCGACGTGGTCTTATGAGATACCATTTTTTTTCCAATACCCGTATTTTTGAGTTTCTCACACATGTCTCATGACTGATCTGGAGTTTTTTTCCCCTTAAACTCTGGGTGCCCAATTTTTCAAGCAACCAAGTAGTTAGGTAGCATGAAGCATTTTGGGAGAGCATGGAGCATTTTGGGGAAAACATGAAGCATGGAGGTTCTTATGATGATAGTCATCTGTTGTTAGTTTCCGTTATATTATATATTGGGTATCCACCAGCCCATGTAAGGCATATGCAGTTATAACTGTCCCTAGCTGGGTTGGTACCTACCATAACTCTGATGAATCACTTAGGAATGATCTTATGTACTTTACACATATATAACTATAAGTTGTTTTAAATACGATGAGAGCTTCTGTTTTGTTCTGTATTCTTTCTTTCTTTCTTTTAAAACCCCTAATAATCCATCTCTCCGGTACTTGGATTTGTAGCACGTGAAAACCAAGGATGTATTAGTGTCGATTTCTGAGGGTTGAGGAGATAGGTCATCACATTTGGTATTAGAGCTTATGTTTGAGTGAATACCCAAGCCTTGATGGGGTCAACTAATTATAAATAGGGTTAGTAATGCTCTAGAATGAGCTTAGTTAAAGAGTGCGCATATTTGAAATTTTATCTGAATAAGTATATTCAAGTTCTATGCCCATTCCTTAAGATAATCTTGTCCATAACTCAAAAGATGTTTCCTTACTATATGCAGGTAGTAGGAGATGAGTAACATAAGAGGACGAGGAAGGGGAGGTAGCAACATCATGGCCACCAACGGTCGATCAAATGCTACAGTAATTAGGGAAGTGGTAATTACTGTGCAACCTCAAATTAACTTTGCTACTCTATGCAAGAATTACACCAGCTTGGGAGAGAAACCATTCAAAGGAATGGAGCCCATTATTGAATTATAGGCTTGGCTCCGATCACGTGAAAGGTTCTTCAAAGGACCGATCGGGGATGAGCAAAAAGGTTCTTAGATTCTTGGAAGTTGCAAGAAGGGGCTCTAGCTTGGTGGGAGTCCATATCTCTGAACGATTCGGAGGACAATTTCTCATGGGAAAGGTTTAAGGATGTATTTCAAGAACAATAAATACCAGCAGTCCGAAGATCCCATCTCTATAGGAATCCGTGGAAGAATATTCCCACAAGTTCAACGAACTATCTCGCTTTGGGCTTGGTTTGAAAGACGTGCCTCTCAAAAGGAACGAAATGTTTATTATAGAAATGAAGGAATAATATCAGGACAAGATGACTGCTCACGTAAAAGGAACCTTTATGGACCTATTGGATATGGGCTTCCGATATGAAGCCTTAGACAAGAAGAACTCGGTACCTATAGCATCCCCTATCTGGAGGTCCGAAGCTCAGCACTACAGATGCTGTAGTCATCCATAGTGTTAACTTTCAATGACCAAATATGACAATGTTAATAGTATCCATAATATCAGAAGCACTTGAATATGAAATAAAAAAACATCACAAATTAAAAACATTTTTCTGATTACATTTCAAAACAACATTTCATATTCAAATTACATAATCCTATAATTGTTTCCTAAGTAAAGATTAAATATAATTATTACAAAATACGCCAAGAGAGACATGTGAAGATGTCCTCTTGGTTGACCGGAGTACTATATAGTCATAACTGACTTAATGCAACACTGCAGAATCAAACAAAATAAAACATCAACTCCTAAATAGCTATCCGTCGGCCACCTGTTCATCTTCAGAAACTTTATTCGCCAACCTACTAAAACCTGAAAATCCTAAACCCTCAGCCTACTCAAATCAATTTCGAGTGCCCAAGAATTTAAAGGAAAACATAAACTTCGAGTCAGACATAAAGCCTGGTGTGAATGATACTATACATCTTGGTTATTTAACATTAAGCGAGACCATGCCGCTTAGCGGATTGGATTTTCCCTCACTAATATCCTTTTAAAACATATCTTTTGCAAATCATAATCCTACAACCAAAACTGGTTGAAAACGTTAAAGCATTATCACGTAAACATATCAGATAGCAAATGAACTATATGTCCGAATATTATAGTTTCGTTTTCTAACTACTAACATTTGGCTGACTCGGGTCTACCAGACAATATACGAACAAATAATCTAACATCTGTTAGATACTCCTCTTCTGGACGGTCTATCCCTAACCTATCTTCTCCAAGGGTCATGCGATCCAATGGTTTTACAGGCTCACCAATAACCTATCTTTGTACAAATATATTCCCTTTCGCATGTAACATCATTTTAGTCTTATCTGTGATAAAGCCCTACACACTGGAATATTGGACTAAATTATGTGGGTCTAATAGCTAATGTATAGGGCGCGACCCTATACCAGTCCCATTTGGTATACAAATATCTAAGTCATTTTACTTAGGGTGATCTCCTCATAAATTTTCCTTAAAAACCTTTTCATCTCAAATTGATTTAAAACCTCCAAATCATATGTAAACAAGGAAAATACATACTCTATGCTTTACTCAAAATTACATTGCCATGATATATATACTTAACTCAAATCTTTGTTGATTAAAACATTTAAACCTTTGAAAGTATCCCTTTCGGAACCAAATAAACCTCTTTCTTTCGCCTAGGCCGAAAAGGCCAAAACATTCATTACGAAACCATTCATATAAACCTTTCGAAAACACTTCAAAAAACCTTTCCATCGAAAGCTTTAAAAACCTTAGACATCCTATCTTCAAAACCTTTAACAATGCCTTTCGAAATCATTGGAAAAACCTTTCCCTTAAAACCTTTTGAAACCATTGGGGAACCACCCTTTCGAAACTACCCTTCAAAACCATTCGAAGGCATCAAAAAACCTTTGCAAACAGCAAACCTTTCGAAAGCATTTAGGTTCAATTTAAACAAGTGGAAACCTTTTAAAACCTTTGAAAACTATCTTCTTCGAAACCTTTGGGTTCTAACTTCAACAGAGCAAAAGGGTCATAAAACATTTAAGTTGAAAGCACTCTTTCGAAAACTATTCCTAAGTAAAGAAGTGATCGTATTGAAACCGACCATTCTGAAAGCATTGGAGAAGTGGCTTGGGTTTTAAAGCAAAACATACCTTCCGAGACCATTGACTTCAAAAGGTAGAAAAGTGGCAGCTAGGGGTTTCGATCCCGACGAAAGCATTTACTTAAAACAAAAGACGCAAATCATTCGAAACCATTCCTTTAAGGAATTAGACGCAGTCGAAAGCCAACCAAGTTGAAAGCAAACACTTCGAAAGCAAAGCATGTGCATTTTCAATTAAAAGCAAGGCAACTTTTCGACCCCTTCGAAACCCTTTGGTTCGACCTAGTGCCTTTCGCCTTAGTCCAATTCGCTACGTACCAATTACTTAATATCAGGCGCATTGGTTTCGATGGAAATAAAAGCGGAAGTACTTGGTCGGAGCCCTTGGTGCCGAAAGTAGCGAAATATGCCAAAAGCATGTAAAAACTGATTTTTACATTAAAAAGAAATCCTTTTCGACTAACCTTCCTTGTTTGTCAAAATATTATTGGTTGCTAATATTTTTTAAAAGTGCTGCAATATTTCAGAAAGAAGCAATTTAATTTATATACAAAATACCCCTTCTCCTTTTATAAATATATAAAACATTAAAGTTGTATACCTTGAATAATTTTATATATCTATTAAAACACTTAAGAAAATTCTACAAAAATTCCAGAAAATCAATTTAACATGTTTATTTATTAATTTCCGACGCAAAACATAAATAATTTAGCTGTAAATTATTTTAAACCCAAATAATCATTTTCTTCACTAGAAAATTAATATAAAATCCACATTAATTAAGAAAATTATGAAAAAGGGAACTCATTCCTAAAATATCATTTTTGATCTATATCAAAAATCGCAAGGCATTTGGATGTCATTTAATAGGGTTTTCACATTAAAACATATCATAAAACCTATATGAATAAACATAAATCATCAACAAGCATATATATAAACAATTAATCATTCAAAAACATGGCATAACCTTGCAAGATAAATCGGGTTTAACCTTAAAATTGAAAATCATTAGTAAAACATGAGATGTAGTCATATTCACCTTAGCTTTGAGATTTGATCTCGACTAAGTTGCTTAAGCTTTTCCTGTGAAACCTTGCTTATCTTCTCTTTTCTTCCCTTAATGGTGGTTGGCCTCAAGTTTGATTTTTCTTTTATGAATATAGAAATGAACATGTGAATGATGGGGTTAAGGGTTTAGGGTATATCGATGTGTCCTATTTCTATGTAGTCCCTTATCTATTTGCCTTAACATTTTAATTCTTTAGTTCATTTATACATGGCACAACTACCCTTACTAATCACAAATCTCAACCCATTAACCATTGTACATTATTTCATTTAATATAGTTAATTAAATGTTCGTAATAATGTTACTAAAAATATGGGGTGTTACAGCACTCACTCAAGAAAATAAAAACCATTAAAATAAGAGAAAGAAGCCATGACAAGGAAAACTGTAGGGAGGATCACAAGAGAATTGTTTTAAGGATGTGACTTATTATAATTCCCAAAAGAAAGGCCATCTTTCCACAAATTATAGAAATCCCAAGGTTCAAAGGCACCAACAAGAAACCATCTCTCCTACGGTGCAGAAAAGTCTCTACCATAACCGCTACCAACTCGAACATTAGAAAAACAAGTTCCCGTTGATGAACAAGGGAGAGCATGCTAGAATTTTTGCCATAAAAGATAAACCCACAACCTCCGTAGATGTAAAAGGAAAAGGAGTTATAGAAGGTAACATCTATGTTAATAATGATTTAGTTAGATTATTAATCGATATAGGAGCTTCCTATAGTTTTATTGCGAAGAGATTAGTAGATAAATTAAAATAATCACAAAAATAATAGATACCCTTATTTGTGTGTCCGACCTCATAGGCGGCGTGATTGATCTTTGTATGGTTTGCAAGGATATCCAAATCATTTATCCTCCTCATTATTTTTCATGTACCTATTTATTCTTGACTTTATCGGGTTTGAAGTTGTACTCGATATAGACTGGCTATCCAAGAATAAAGGTATTCTAGATTGCGTTAAGAGAATGATATCTTTATGGAACAACTTTGAAAATTTTATAGAAATACTTTGTGAGGAACCCAGTCCAATAAGGGATAGTTTCTTCTATGCACTTGACTCATCTCAAAAATATTTGGAGATAATACCAATTGTCAAGGAATTTCAGGATATTTTTTTGGAAGTTAAAAGTTTGCCCTACATCGAGAAATTAAGTTCTGCATTGACTTAATTCCTGGTGCAAGACCCATTATTCACCCTATTTGAAGGACGGCCCAGAAGGAAAAAGATTGAGTTGGCAGACTAAATAGATGAGTTGTTAAAGAAAGGACTAGTTAGACCAAGTCGCTTGAGTTAGGGTGTATCACTGGTCTTTTTTGCAAAGTCTAATGGCTCTTTAAGGCTTTGTGTAGATTATCGAGACCTAAACAAGAAAACGGTTAAAAACAAGTATCCTCTACCCCGCATAGATGACTTGTTTGATCAACTTCATGGTGCCAATATATTTTTGCAAATGTATTTAGCCATGGGATTTTATCAACTAAAATAATTGAGGATGACATTCCATTAACTACATTTAGGGGTTCAGATTGCTTTTACGAATGGTTAGTTATGCCTTTTGGGTTGACCAATGTGCCCTCTTATTTCGCAGACCTTATGAATAGAGTAGTTAGAGATGTGCTAAACAAGTTCATGTTAATTTTTATTGATGATATTCTTATCTATTCCAAAACCGAGAAGGAACAGGGAAGTCATCCAAAGATTGTGTTAGAAATATTGAGAAGAAATGTACTTAAAGTTAAATTCTCAAAATGTCACTTTTGGGAAAAATAAGTTAGATTTCTTAGGCATATTGTGTTAGTAGAAGGGATCTCAGTGGATCTAGGAAAGATTTCAGCTATACGAGATTGTAAGCAACCATGGACTCCGACAGATGTTCGAAGCTTCTTAGGATTAGGCAGATCCTACATGAGGTTTATCCAAGATTTCTCAAGATTTCATCCCACTTGACAAAGTTGACTATGAAGAATGTTAAATTCGATTGGACACCAAAATGTGAAGCAATATTCCAAGAGCTCAAGAAAAGTTAACTACCGCTCCCATCCTAGCCATTGCTAATGGAAGCGAAGGTTTAACTGTTTATACTGATGCTTGCTGAGAAGGTGCAGGTGCAGTTTTGATGCAGTATGGAAGGTTATCACTTGTGCGAGCAGGTGACTAATGACGCATGAAAGGAATTATGCAACATAGAACTTAGAATTATTAGCCATTGTGTTCGCATTAAAGATGTAGAGCATTATTTGTTAGGTAAGGATTCCTTATGGTTTATTTTAAATAAACTTTAATCAACCTTAGTAAAGAATATTCCTTCTTTAAATAGGTGAAAAGTTCGATCTCTTCATAGATCACACGTCTTTAAAGTATCTTTTCACTCGGAAGAATTTAAATTTGAGGCAAAAACGTTGGCTAGAATTTCTCGTATCATATGATCTTGATATCTTACACACACCCGGGAAAGCCAATGTAGTGGTAGATGCGCTAAGAAGAAGGCATGCCATTATAGCCCATTTAAGAGTACGTCCCACTCTGATCAATCGTATAAAAGAGAACTAGCTTCAAGACCCGTTTATTTCAAGAAAAGCCACGTAATTAGGGGAAAATATTTTACCATGAAGACGGATAGGATTCAGCGTGGATGATCAAGGAATCTTAAGAATGCGGGGGAGAATGTGTGTTCCGAATATTGATGGGATTAGGTAGGAAGTTCTAGGCGAGTCCCATAATTCCCGACTTACAAATTTTCAGCAAATCAAAAGCAATCAGCAAAAAGACTTTCCGAAGGGAAGACTTCTATTCATTTTAGTATATGTGCAAATTGTCAGCATATCAAAAGTAATCAGCAAATGATTGCTGGACTACTACAACCTCTGTAGATTCTAACTTGGAAGTAGGACCAGATATCAATGGATTTCATCGACGACTTACCTCGAATAAGAAAGGTAAATGAAGGCGTTTGGGTTATCACAGACCAATTGACCAAGAGTATGTTTTATTCCAGTAAAGCCAACAAGGACCGCTTCAAGTCTGGCAGAGACATGCATGAAGGAAATTATAAGATTGCATGGAGTTCCAAGCAATATAGTGAGTGATAGGGACTCAGTTTTACAAGTCAGTTTTGGGAGGCATTATAGACAGCTTTGGGAACTAAGCCGGATTTAAGCACCGCATACGATTCTCAAACTAATGGGTAGACCGAAAGGGTAAATAGAGTCTTAGAAGACCTTTTGCGAGTTTGTGTCTTAGATTTTGGAGGTTCATGGGAGAGTCATCTCCATTTAGTGGAATTCTCCAACAGCAACAACAGCTATCATGGAAGCATTGATATGGCACCATATGAAGCTTTATGTGGTTGTCCGTGTAGATCCCCAGCATGTTGGATCGAAATAAGAGATCGGTTAGTACTTGGCCTCGATATGATCCAAGAAGCCTCATAAAAGGTAAAAGAAGCACAAAGTAGGTAGAAGAGTTACGCTGATCAAAGGCGTGAGAATTTGGAATTTTCATCGAGAGATTTGGTATTTTTGAAGATCTCTCCCATAAGGGGGTAGTGAGATTTGGAAGAACTAGGAAGCTAGCACCTCGGTATTGGACCTGTTCCCGTTCTTGAGTGGATTGACCGTTAGTCTATCGAGTAGAATTACCAGAAAGATTGTCAGCGTACATAATGTTTTTCACATATCCCATTTATGGAAGTATTTGTATGACCCGAAATAAATTATAGAGGCGACAACACAAGAAGATTTGGAAGTGGAACCTAACTTGACAATTATTCGAGAGCCTGATTGGATCGTGGATCGTGATGAGAAGCGATGAAAGAGAAAGGTTGTGTGATTAGTTAAAGTTCAATGGAGTGGTGATGCTAACGATCACACATGGGAAACAGAAGATAGAATGAAAAAGCCTTATCATGAGAATCTGTAGCCTATATATATGTATTGTATCGCCATAGTGTACTCATTGCTCGTGGTGTAGTCACTTATCGTATCTTTATATACATTTCATTATATATATATATTCCATTTTGAGTTATCTTCTTATCGTAATTTCGAGGATGAAATTCTTTTAAGGAGGGAAGTCTGCAACAACACGTGAATTCATCATTTTGGAAAATAATATTTAAAATTTAAAATTATTCAAATATAAGGTTTTTAATGTTAATAATGGCGATTTGAACAATAAATAATATTGGTAATCTTATTTGAATAAATATTTACAAAAATATATACTTTGGAAGATATATCGATAAAATAATCGAAAATTGTTTTATCGATAAACAACTTTTGGCCATCCAAAGTTGTGCATGGAGTTAGATGCATACACTCATTTATCTATATGAGTGAGAATATGTAATAAAATTATTTATTTTATTTTTTAAAATAAAATATCTTTATGGCATAGTTATTGATATCACTATTTTTGAATAATTGATTTTTGAATTTAAATTAAGTTTAAATGATTTAATAATTATTTTAAAATTCAAATGAAGCCCTTTTAATTATTATATAATGATAGAAATATTATTTCCAAACTTTGCTTACAAAGATATGTATATTACTAAAAAGTGAAAATATGATCGGAAATTAGAATCGGACTCGTGACGATTCAACGTAGAAAAGTTGTATACAATATGGACAACTGTGACATACACATGCATATATACATGTGCAGATATGTATACATATACACATGCACATGAAAACACACACAGATACACACACACGAATAAAAAAATAAACGATAAAAGAAAATATCATGGTATTATTTATAAACATCATGATATTTTCCAACCAAAGTCAACCATCAACTTACCATCACACATACACTTAAGTAGGCAGATGGGGTTTGGGGGGGGGGAGGTATCTTCGGTCGAAATGGTGATGGAGGAGGAGGGTGTGGTGGTGATGAAATGATGATGTGTTTACACTTAAATATCACGATATTTTATCACTTCCATTTGCCCAAAAATACCCACCATCCACCTTCATTTCCATTCACATTTCCTAAGCTTCTTCACCTCTTTACACTCCTCGTTAATGGCTTCTTCCCTTAATAAATTTATAGAGAAATATATTGCAGAATGTAATTAAATTTATATAGTAAATATATATTATCCAAACACCCAAAACCAAAGCAAAACTCCTTTTTTCTCCCTTTGAAACCCATGATCACCACCTCCTACCAACCAAGGCCGAGCCTTTCCTCTCCTCCAAGCTAGGCCGAGAGCATCCAAGCACCAAAGGCCAAGGCTGAACCCCCTAGGAAGCATTAGTGTAAGCTTCATGAGATGCGATTCCCAAAATAGCAAAGCTAGTCATTTTAAAGCTAGTTCGATTGAATCTAACGTGAGAAAATGCTATTTATATATGCTATATATGATGATATTTTTTTCTATGCTTAATTTTGATGATTTTTTATCGAATTTGGATGAAATAATACGTTTGTTTGGATGTGTAAACTATTCACGTTTAATACATGTCGAAACTACACAATGAAATCACTTTCCAATACGAATTACAAAAATGTCACAAGATGGTTAAACTTCTTTAGAATGATTTTAAATAACTTATGAATGTTTTACAAACACTAAAATTCAAATTGGAGAAGTTTTGAGGAGTTTTGAAGAGTGAGTCAAAAATAGGTGCGTCGCGTAACGGCACTTCGCGATTTCGCGTCAAAATAGTCAAAGATTATACAAAGTGAAATATAACTTGAAATTCGTTGGAATAAGAATTTTTAAAACTCTTATAATCGTAGTTTTCAAGCAAAAGAAAGAGATCGAGATTTCATCTAGTAGATTTTGAAAAATGAGCAAAACAAGTTTTTAAAATATTCACGCTTTGACGGTTCGGAAACCAAAGTGATAAATTCTTTGAATGGATATTTTTACTTCTTTAAAAATATTTATATTAATATATTAAAATGTTTCAAAATAGATTTGAGTTATAAAAATGAACTTCCAGTTGATAGAAAAGTTGTTTTGATCAAAGAAGCCTTAAAAACGTTATTTGCAGCATTTTTTACAGCACTTTCTGGCAGCTTTTGCAAACAACGGTTTTAACTTACTTATTCTTTCCTAAATCTTGTTGGAACATTTTTAAATAAATAATTAAGTATTTTAAAGATAATTTAAAGTTTTAAAATTACTTTTGAAGGAATTTAAATAAATGATTAAAAGAAAACCTGTTATAAATAAATGATTTAATATTGGCTCTAAAAGCCGATGAGTAGACCAGATTTTTCTATTCGTGAGATCCATAGGTAGGGTGCTTGAACTAAGGAGAAGTTCAGGAACACCTGGTGCCCTAGCTCACATGGCCTCTTTTCTGGGCAAGAAATAGATAAGGTCGAAATGCCGGAAACGAGGCAGGTATAAAAGATTCAAATTTACAAATTTAATACAACTTGGATTGTATAGATATAATCTTCTTATACTTGGTATCAAATTACAAGGAGGAAACCTACACTATCCATGTGAATTTAAAATGCGCTTCCAACATTATTCGATGGATAGTAAATGTTGAATACAGAAATTGATATTGAGTAGAAGCGGTATAATTCCCATCGGCCTTTTTACTAAATAATGTTTTCCAACATGATTTATGAGAAATGATTTGGTGTTTTCCAAAGTTAAAGAGATGTTTAATAATATTGTATATATTAGAAAAGAAATGATATATCTCTAAAAGATGTTTTATCGATAATTGGTTCGGGGAGATCGGAATCAGATTGGGTGAGTCCTATCCGAAAACCAAACCAATGTATGTTCGAAAATGAAAATATGATAATGGCAATGATTTCGAAGACGGAGATCTTCATAATGAAATGCTACTTGCCACCAGCCCCTCGATTTCCATAATATATACATATAGTAGCAGCGGTACTTAATTTTGAATTTTTTTGATGTAAGGACTTCTCGCTACCAATTATACGGGTGATTCCCAAAACAGGATGTGGTAGGAGAGTGCCTTTTGTTTGTCTAATTCCTGGACAACTTGTATGGACGAATGTCTGACATTGCATTTCTAAAATACACGTACATTGATCTCTACAAACATACATCTGTTTCGTGATGTAGGAGTTAACTTCTCTTACACCTAACACCCTTCTCTGAGATGTACGACTTCGGAGGTTGTACGTTCGTGAAAATCAATAGTGTGTGATGAAAATGGCAATGTGGCATTCTAAGCAGGATTTTTTCATTCTATGCAAGGTAAAACGTGACCTTAAGGCTCGCACCCGGGAATGACAAAAACATAATAGATGCGGTAGGACTATGTGAGTCGCACCCATTAGGATACGGTCAACACCTTTCTAAATTACCCTCCATATGTCGGTATGTTGTGTATGCTTTGGGATCTCGGTAAAGGTCGATAACGACCATGGTGATATCATATTTAGTACTATCTACGGTAAAGGTAGGTCGGTTTTGTGTTGGTAGAGGATCATGCATTGGTACCTCGGTGTAATTTTCTAGAGATGTACTATCGGAAGGCAATCCCTTACCTTGTCATTTTATAGAATCCATTCTACGATACGAGCCTTTACGGTTTTAGTTGTAAACCTATTATGTTGTCAAATTTAATAAATATAACAATTCCAACTTTGATTAATATATTATTTGAAATGATTTTCAATGAATGTCATTAAAGGTAATACCGATTTTGCATAGCAAATGTTTTGCTTGTCATCAGGTAAAAACTCATTTCGTGTTTATGTGCGACATGGTCTTATAAGATCCCTTTGTTTTTTAATACCCGTATTTTTGAGTTTCTCACATTAATTCCATGACTGACTTGGAGTTTATTTTCTTTTCACTTGTACTTTGGATGCCCTATTTTGGGCAGCCAAGTAGTCAGGTAGCATGGAGCATTTTGGCAGAAGCATGAAGCAATTTGGAAGAAACATGAAGCATGGAGGTTCCTACGATGATAGTTATTTTTTGTTAGTTTCCGCTGTATTTTGTATTATGTATTGAGTATCCACCACCCGCTGTAAGGGTAGGGCAGTTATAACTGTCCTTGGTTAGGTTAGTACCTACCGTAACTCTGATGAATCATGTGGGAGTGATTGTATGTACTTTCCATATATATATATAACTATAAGTTGTTTTAAATACGATGTGAGGTTCTGTTTTGTTCTGTCTTCTGTCTTTATTTCTTTTAAAACCCCTATTAATCTGCCTCTCATACACTTGGATTTGAGGTGGCATGTGAATACCGAGGATGTATTAGTGTCGATTTCCAAGGGTCGAGGATGTGGGTCGTCACACTGCTTTTTGTTTATAATACGTACATATGGATTTTTGATGATAACAACCATACAATAATGCTATTATTATACTTATTAAGTTATTTTAGGTCAAAACGATGATGGAAAAGGTGAAAAATAAATTAGCTAAAAATATGCAAAGATGAGATTTAAACCCGGATGGGCTAAGAAATGAGTGCATGCTTTTACCACTAAACTTAGGAAGCTTTTGGAAAATATGCTTCAGTCGACTGAAATCTTTGCTTAGTCGGCTGAACTAGCCTAAGTTGACTAACTTATAAATAACAGCCGACTGAATCGAGCCCGAAGTCCTGGATCAAAATTAGCCACTTTTCAGTCGACTGAATTTGATCCTTAGTCGATTGAGCTAGTACAAAAACGACTATTTTTTTTTAAATTGGTGCCTTCGTGTCTCTTCGCTCTAGAAGTTACATCCCTTCGCTCGTGCAGCCGCTTCTCTTCATCAATGGCGAATTTGGAAGATTGCACTCCTACATTGGCATCTCTGCAACAACTACATAATACCCTAACCATTCTTGAGTCATTTACATTGAAACGCAACTCTATGTTTTGAATTCTAGGTCTCAAACTTTCAACTCCAAAGCAATACTATGAATTCCACGAAATTCATGTGATTTAGAGATTTCGACTAGTATGCTTCATCTTCACATCCCATATTCTAGTCGAATAAACTCCTTAGCCTCTACATCTCTACTCAATATAGTTTGGTCTGGTTATATGAGTTATTGTACATCAAAGCGACATTCTGTATATCAAGATACGCTGTGCCAGAAAGTAACATTTGTTACACTGCTTGTAACTGCTGTTGAAATCCTGTTTGGTTGTTCAAGCGGAGCTTGTAAACTTGTTCCTCTATGTGAAAGTGAGGGTGTTGTTAGTGAAATTTGTAAGAGGTGCTTAGGAACTGGACGTAGGAGACATGCTCCGAACTAGTATAAGATCGACTGTGTTATCTACTATTTTATTTCCGCTGCATCTACATTGTTTACAACTGTTGGCCATCTTTGATCATGTGCATAGAAATTAACATGAAGAACGCGTGCTTTAAATATTTTACATTAGCATCTATATAAAGTTGAAGAAAATAAACTTATTATACATAACGTATATTTAGGGGGAGCTATTTTATAATATAAAGTTGTGTGGTTGTCATCATAAAAAAGGAGTTAACTTGATTGGTTTTGGACGACTTTGCATTTCAGGTATTATCATAATGCTTGCTTTTAAGTTTTTTTTTGACACTAGTTACTGTTGGTTATAAAGCTGATGAAAAATAGGGTACCGTAATTTCGATGGTAATTTTCAGCCCATCAAATTGAGGTGTTTGGAAGGTCCTAACTTTTTTCTTCTTCGATTATATTTCTGCTAATTATATTGGGAATCACAAAAGTAGAGAATATATATAAGGATGTATATATAATGTTACTTTTAGTGGAAAACTGTTAAAACCGGTATATGCGAAGCTCTTAAGCATGTATTGATCCGTTACAATAACACTTCAAGTAAACCAATCAAATCACTACGATCATTAATGGTCAAAATCAGTATTCTCAAAACCTCTCATAATCGGTATTACAAAACTCCCAATCAAAGCCTAAGAGTCGTTTTCGACTGACGGTAACAGGGCATTTGAGCGAGAAATTTGAGCGGGGTATTTGAACGAGGAAGATGATTGAAATGAGAATGTGTTTGTGTGCTGCGAGTGGAAAATCCAAGCTGAGTATTTTAAATGTATATTTTAAAATAAAATTAATTTATATTTAATTATTGTTTTTAATGAATAACATGTCTCAATAATTTGTAAAAATGGAAAAATAAAATTATCAATTGCTTGGATTTTGTTCAAACCAACTTCGTAATATATAGCACTTTGATACGATTGCAACGTAGAAAACTGCATTTCAAACGAACATCATTTGCGCAAGTTATTAATTTTAGAAATTTATAAAAAAAAATTAAAATTCCATAAACGTAACCCGATGCACCAAAAATCACATTCATATGAACGGGGCACTTGGTCGTTACCATTCCGCACGTCGGACGCGTTGGAAACGATAATATGGCAAATTTTAGCTGCGGATCCTAAGAGCGATACTCCTATCTAAGCGAGTGACCATAGCGTAGTGTTTTGCTCAAATCCCAAATACAATTTAAGATACAAGGTTGAATTAGGGCTGTTAATGGATAACTGAAAAATCCGAAATTCGTCCGTATCCGAATTAAGTTAGTAGATTATATTATAGGAAAATAGGTACACGTAAGAAGTTGCAAAAAATTTTTGTCAGACAATAAGTTTGTTTTTTAGTCCGATGGACACTTTTTAGTGTGAACTAGAAAATGATAGTTGTAATCATCATTCTGTAGTTTACATTAAAAAGCGTCTTTCTAAAAAGCAAGCTTCTTGTCCCTAAAACTAATTTTTTTCCAACTTCTTCCCTGAGCCTAAAAATCACATTATATTATATGGGCTTAATGCTTATTAACCGTTTAAACTATTTATTATTATCATATTTGTTAATTTTTAACACTATTATAATAAATGAGATTGAAAAATATTTATGGTAAACTAAAATTTTCCTTTTATTATTTTTGATTTATCGGTCGTTATCGGATAACATAATTATTCGATACTCGTTCATATCCACGGACGATGATATTCGATATTCGAAAATGATTTCGAAGGCAGATGCGGTTATCGCATGCGGATGCGAATCCAAACGCCAAGTAGTCTAAAAATGGCGCTGCAAACGTAGGCGTAACGAAAGGCGGGAAGTTATTCCACGATCGATTACCGTGTTCCTGCGGGTCTACAAACACCAGCATAATCACTAGTACGTGCCTCTCATCTATTCGGTAAACTTAATAAAATTTCTATGTTAATTTATACCGCAGGTGCAACTCAATAAGTGCATGCTTCCTCAACCCTAAATCTTGACATGCCACTAACCCAGAAATTCCTAATTCAAAAAAAAATCACGTTAGTTTGTCTTAATTATTTATAATTAGGGTTTCAGGAACAGAAAACTAAGGTTTTATCTCAATGTATACTAATGCGAACGAGGAACCTCGACGTACGAAGATATCGAGCGTTGCGAAGCAACTCGCTCAACCTCGCCTTAGCAAAAAACTTATCGTTGATCTTCTTAAGGTAAAACTCTCGACTAGGATACGCCGTTTTTTCCTGGACTGCGTTTGATTCAATTTATTTGAAGTATTATTTTATTAGGGGTCGTGATACTGCTGCATTCAGTATGATTTGTTTGAATGCATAATATTAATTTGATGGGTTAGCAGTTTGCCTACTAGTTTGAATGCTGAGAAGATTACCTGTCTCAGACTGAATATACCACGAGTAGTGTAAAATTTATTTTGTCTATACTTGCAGGAAGCAGAAAACGAACTATCAGAATTGGGGCAGTCCTCTTCACTAAGCCAAGTGATAGGGCCGTTGAACCAAGCTTTAGTTAAAGAAAACTTGCTTCATCACAAGGACAAAGATGTTAAATTATTAGTTGCCTCGTGCTTAACTGAGTCCCTTCGTGTTTTGGCACCTCACCCACCTTTTAGTGATGAGATATTTAAGGTAATGTTTCTTTATCATTGATAGCACAACACTATTGTATGGGAAGAAACGCATTATCCTTCACATGGTGTAATTTGTTTGAAACATTTTATAGGATGTATTTCGACTCATTGTTAGTACATTTGAGGATTTGGGGGACGTAGGAAGTGTATTTTTCACGAGAAGGTTAAGAATATTGGAGACTGTTGCTGCGCTCAAGTGCAGTGTGATATTGCTCGACATTGGTCTCGAGGATTTAGTGCAAAAGATGTTTGAAATCTTTTTCAAAGTTGTGAAGTAAGGGTCATTTTTTACTCAGTTTAATTCTTTTACTATGACCTTTCTTAAGCCATAAATGTCAATACCTTGGACATCTACCCCAATCCTTAGTTTTGATGAACAAAATATCTTATTAATTTTAGAAGTTATCTTCATGATTTTTGAAATGTAGTTTCATGCAGTAATGTTAATGACCAAAGGTTAGAAACATCCAATGTCAAATGTCAGTAAATTACCACCCTTATGCTTCAAGCTAAATGTAAACAGTCTACAAACATACAAAGACCATCTATTCATTTGCATTAATATTGATTGTGTAATAGTAATTCAAATTGTTATTTTATTTGGTCATCTGCACTACATTAGTTGAACAAGCATGAATTCCCATGAAACAAAAGAAGCACACGTGAAGCGGCAAATGATAAGAGTCGAGAAAATGAGAATGTAAGCGAAAAAGAAATAAAAAGTTAGCATGCTTATAGGGTTTGGAAAGAGGCTAGGAAAGAGGATAATTGTTTATTATTATTAATCGTAATTTGTATTATTATTTTGTTTAATATTATTAATATTATTTTACGCATGTTATTTGTATAATATGTTATTTTCTGTTTTACGTATAAAATTGTATAAACATAGTTGACAAAACTTACACAATGTATAGTGATTAGTGATATGTTTCAGTTTTTAATTAGTGATTAGTTTAGTACTTATAATATTATATTACTTATGTTGTTTGTATATTATGTTATTTATTAATTTATGCATAAAAAAAATCAAAATCAAATTAATATTTTTTTTTAATAATGTGTGCCGGTTTGGGGGATGAGAACCATTGGGTGCGTAGGCAACACCCCTACGGAAGGTGATTAATATGGCTGTTAGATTTCAGGGGGGTGGTGTTCAATTGAAAAGGTATATGTTTCTAGTCATTTTTTGTTTTCAAAAATATCATATTTACACATTATAAAATCACATTTATAAATTTTAAAACACAACCAATAACCATTATGGTCATTTATTCATCAATACTTAAGTACACTTAATTACTCCAATTATGTAGTTATGATTGATTCACGTTCGATGCTTTGGCTAAATCAGACGTATTGGATGCGAAATGACTAAATTACAAGCTTCGTTTGAATAAGGCACAACCTATATTAACCTAACTTCCATGTTTGACATGATGTTGTAGTCCGACGCATCTGACATGGGAATTGAGCACCAAATGGCTACCAGTGCACCTTTGATGCATGTACTTCATCAAAAAGACCCTTAAGTCACTCTTAATGTGTGTGCGTTATCAAAAAGAAGCATACAAGTAATCCATGTCATGGCTATAAAAAGCACGCTATGACGTGCGTCAGGGCACAAGGTGCGGTGATTGTAGCTTTCGGCTCTATGACACAAGGCGCGACGATTGTAGCTTTCGGATCCATGACACACGCACATGAGAAAGAGCACCAATGGCACCTTTTTTTTGTTTTTGTTATTTTTCATTTTTCAATTCTTTTTTCACCGTCCAAAAATTGTATGAACACATATGTTCATCATATGTTTGTGTTTGCAATTTGATTTTTGTTTTAGGTTCTAAAAAGTTGTTTTTTTCCATGTAAATTTCTCTTTTCTTTAAGGACTATTACATTTAATTATTGATATGAAAAAACTAGTTTTCTTCGTCTAAAGTATCCTTAGAACACGTTATAATCTTACCTTGGTCATATATCCATGAACTAATATTAATGTTTGATTTTAATATATATTTTCTTCATATGATATAATAAATTGATGTAAGATCTAATTTAGGAATTTTTTTTGTTTGATGTGAAATAATATACTAAATAAGTTAACAAAATTATTATGAAATAAAAAATGCAATATAGAACAAGCATATTAGAGTAACACGAAACAATTTTTTTTAATCAAATAACACCACACCAAACAAAATATAATTAAGTATCATCTCTTCATTTTTCTCTCTTAAGGCATACAAATCAGTTATAAGGTTATAGGTTATACTTGAAATTAATTTTTTAAACAACAGTTGTAAGTTTTTTATTCAAAATTCAACTTCTTCACAAATGATTAAATATTGAATGATGTACTATAATTAAATAACATATATGCTTCTGATATTATTGTGAAATTATATATGTATTTTTTTGGATGTATGCTACTTTAAAATATGGATTGTATAGTCTTATGTAATTAATTATGATGTTTAATAATTTTTTTTAAGAACATATGCAATGAATCTGTGTGCCATTTGCTGTGCCATACGGCAAGGCTACATGAGGCTTTCTGCCGTGCGCCATTAATAGTTATGGTGATAATTGGCTACATATCCATGTGTTGTCAAATGCTTAGCTAGTTACAAGAATGACTTTTGAAGTAACTCTTCCCTATAATTTTGCTAGTATACGATCATTCAAATGCAGACAGAAATATTTGAAAATTTGAGTATAAAGCATCTGTTTATCTTATGTTTACTTATATCTCATTCAATTAATATTATTATTGTTATTGCTGCTGCTATTATTATTATTATTATTATTATTATTATTATTATTATTATTATTTTGATCAAGAGAATGAATTGCTAATCAAGGTTCCTGATAGTAATTATATTGGTCTTTCTCCAACCTATCTTTACGTCATTCCTTGTAAAATATTTTTATTCTCCACACCGCAGTAACATTTGGAGTATTGTTTTATTGTTTATACTTTTTTCATTCGAGTCCTATCATCCTGCTGCATATTATACCACAAATTAAGGCGGTCTCTACTTTTTTTCCCCAGGCAAAGTCATCAACAGAGCATCTTCCAAGCTATCCTGTCCATTATGACCGTAATCTTAGAGGAGAAAGTTTCCAAACGGCTTCTTTATTTGATCCTCCAGAACTTGTTAAAGGATGAAAAAGTAATTCTTTTGAAGGAGCATTTTTCCGTTTTCTTTTTTCAATTTACTTTATACCTATGAACTGTTTAGTTTCAAAGTAGTGAATTAGTTGCTACGTGCAAGCGACTTGATTGGGGGAGCCGATTTGAATGTTAACCTATATTATCGACTCATTGGAAATATGATATACTTGTGATTCTAAATAGAGGCAGAACCTAGCATGTAAGACCTCAACCATGTGAGGGTTTTAGAGCGACTAGGTTGGAAATTTAGCTGCGTTGAATAAATAAATATTCCAGTAGGCCGTGCGTGGATATGGTTTGCAATCCATGTCACCAAGCCGAACAAGTAAAAACTTGCTTGACATTCTATAGCTGTTTAATTATGAACTTCCAATTGTGGTCATCATTTTTGTTACCTACAGTCTGTTTTCAGTATAATTTCTTCCAATCCAGCCTCTTGTTTAATTGGCTGGAGGTCCAAAATTGCATATCCATGTACTTGAGATAAAATAGTTGTGACATTGTTGAAATCCTGCATTTACTGTGATCAAAATGTTTGCATTCAGCGGTTACTGCAATTTTTTAATATCTCAATTGCATTTTCCAGCGTTTTAAAACTTGTGTAGATTTCCAAATGCAAAAGCATGTTTTTTTTCCTTTCGAAAAAAAAACATAAGATACACACATATGAGCATTAGTAAATGGGAATGACACCTTTAACCGACTTTATTGCATGATGAAACATGATATATGCAATGTTCATATGGATTCGTGCGTCACATTTTTGCAACACTTTTCTATTCTTATAAAACTTGCTTGAAGTGAACAGAGAATAGAATTATAAAAAAAAAAGGTGGAACCCAGTGCATGAGGCTTTCACACGATAACAGACTCTGGAGAAGTTGATAATGTACGTAGCCTTTCCCTTGCATTGCAAAGAGGCTGTTCCGAACTCGTACCTGAGCGTCCAGATCACCATGCAGATGATCTAATCGTTGCGTCAAGGCTCTACCGCATGCATTAATATGCCAACAGCCGTGAATCACATGAACACTTTAGATTTTTCCTCATGCATTAGTTTTTTTATTAAATAATAATAGTAAAACAGTAGAAATTCCTGCTCTCTTATTAATTCTAGGAGTTTTCTTCACTCTTTAATTCTCTCCAAATATTTTATTATCAAATCCATATAATTTATCAGTTTACAATTCTACCAAGCTTTTCACATCATTTTACATTCAAATATTTTTTTTATAAAGTTTCCACAATCATTACAGATCTCTTCTAATATTTTACACTCGAACTCACATGTTAAATCAATTACATAATCCAAATTTAAACTGTTTGATAAGTTCTAAAAGATGATATGTGTTACCCCGCCCTTTGGTAAGGCCGTAATACCAAAAAATTGACTGATAACTGAAGATAATCTGTCCCGAAGTCGGTTATACACAAGTTCGCTATGGATACTGACAATTTTTGTTCGAGTCTGGATCGGGCTACAATTGATATGGTACGACAAGCAAAACTATAAAAGTCAACATTCCAAATTACAAGTCAATCGAAGTTCGTATTCTCGAGATATGGGTCGATCAATATCAAGAGAAAAACCATCGGTTCGTATTGATGACTGTTCCATTTCATATCCACTATGTTCGATCTAGTTCGTATCCATCCATGCTCATGTTACTTCGTATTCATCATGACCGCTTTGTTTCGTATCCATCAACAAGCAACGCTTCGTATCGATCTCGTCGATACGTACATCGTTTCGCTCCTCATCAACTCGGTTTGTATCGATTGGCCAACGATCGATGCGAAGCATGCCAAAAAAAATCAATACAAAGGGTGTATGGGGTGATCGATACGAAACGGCTCCTAAGGCATCGATGCGAGGTACACTGAATTGTTTGCTTCGTATCGATTCCATCTCTGTGTATTTCGTATCGATCAGTCGAATGATCGATACGAAACAATGGCTAAAGATCGATACGAAAAGGATAGTCATATATCAATATAAAGCAGCCTCTGGATCATCGATACGAAATGAAGCATTCCATGACAATACAAATAAAGCATGAAAAAGAGAAGTGGTCACGCGACACGAAGGATGGATCTATCCTAACTTATCGCTCCACGTCACCGTCATTTGATCGACATGAAGGAATCGATACGAATCGTATCGATACGAGCTCAACAACATATCAACAAATCAAACTTGCATCGATTGTATCTCACAATCTACATGTTCAAATGCCACCAAATTTTCACAAGAGCTTGCGTACAACCTCAAGAATGTCTGTGATCGATTCCAACCCAAAAGGAGTAGTATTGGATCGATATGAATTTGGTTCGTATCGATCATGGATCGAGTCGAAATGTCAGAGGATCGACCACGTGAGCCCATCCACGTTAGAGAAGAAGTCTTTCGAGATCTGGACGAGATATTTGTAGCATATGCTTATAAATAGTAGCCCAAGGCTTCAGAAAAAGGATTTGGGGTTCTTCTACGTCGTTACTCAGCAGAACTCCATTGTAACTTGATTACTATCATCTATACTCTTGTAACCAGCGAGCGATAATCATTAAAACAACAACTCTTCAAAGTGTACGTATGCTACAACGTCGAACCACTATTAATCGTGTGTTTCTACCGCTTTTCTTTTAAATTTTGAGTGTTCTTCACATTTATGTTCTCTACATACTTGCTATCTGTGATTGCAAAATGGTGCTTTCATAGACAATTGAGTGTTTGTGACCAATTTTGACGCAAACATTATGCAAACCATAACCGCATCAACAAATTGGTAAAATTAACTTTAGTCATATACAAAGATTTATATAAATCACATAACATAAATTATATTCATGAATAACCAATTTGTTTTTTAATTTATTTATCTCAATGAATTTATCATACGTTGCGCTATAAAAATTTATTTTGTAACTTCAGATATTTACAATTTGAAATTTCTACAATTATTTACAAATCCTTCTCATTTTTCTCGTAATATTTTACATTCAAGTCCATATACTAATCATGCAATCTTAAATTTAAATAATTTAGAATCTTAGATAAAATGCAATTAATTAATATTTATCAGTTCCTCTAATAAATCTTAAAACTATGACAAGTCCTTCTCATTTTTCTTTTAATATTTTACGTTCAAGTCCATATAGTAATCATGCAATCTTAAATTTAAATAATTTAGAATCTTAGATAAAATGCAATTAATTAATATTTATCGGTTCCTCTAATAAATCTTAGAACTATGACAAAATCAATTTGTATGCAATATTCATATATAAGGAAGAATGAAAGGAAAACAATTATTCAAATATATAAAGATGTGTAAGTCTCATAACACAAAATGATGTCTTTTTTAATTTATAATTCATATCTCAAAAAGTTTATCATACGGTGGATGATATTTTTTCTTAGCAACTTTTAAATGATGAATTTATATTTTACAGCATTGTGATGTGAACACACGGAGTACACTCATAAAAATTAGGTTATGTAAACATTCTCATTATATTAAATCTTGCTCAAATCATAACTCAGCTAGTTGTTACATATCTTTATTTTGCAATTAGCATGACCGTCCTACAACAACATGAAATCTACGATTAGCTTAGCTGCAAAGTTGAACTAGTTTAATAATTGAAATATTAAACAACGCATAAACGTTTACAATGAATAAAAGTTTACGCATGGAGAAGCTGACCATAAGATGCTCTTCTCAATTACAATTACATACAAAACTCTTCTCAATTTTCTCTTACAACTTTACATTCAACTTCTTATATTTTAATTAGTTAAGTTGATGATTAATTTAAATTATTTTGACAGTTTAGATCATTTATTATCAATTAACTCATTTAATAAGTTTTTATAATAAATGACAATTTAGTGTGTACATATACACACAACGTTTGCATTAGCAATAATGGTAAATCATTTCTTCATTCATTATTAAAAAAAATCACATAGCATCAGTTATTCCTAATTACAATAATAACAATTATAATTTACATTTTTTCCTTTTTTAAGTTAGGACATTAATTCCCACATAGTAAGGATTTAACCCTCTTTGATGGTTGCATGCCATCTAATAACTGATTAATCTCAATAAATTTATCATATACTGCATGATAAAAAACCGTTTTTAACAATAAATACAATGCCATTTTTAACAGCATTATATATGCAATGTCCGGGTTACGCACTAGTTGATTAAAAAAATTAAAATTTTAAATGCCTACTCATAAATAGTTTATATGTACACGTACAGTATTCTACTCCTTACCAACCTATTATTTTCTTCTAATTTTGTTAAGCTTGTTTATTATAAATTTTTGATAGTTCTAAACTATTGTTTTGATAACATAGTTAAACCGATTCTCTCGAAATTTAATAATCAAATAAAAATACATGAAATGTTATTCTTACTAGTTGCCACAGTGAAGCTGAACAAAATTTTGTCTTGGTCGTAACTTTTTGGTTCTTTTTTTGTGGTGTTCAAACAAACCGTCTTGTTAAAAGCTTATCATTCTCTGTACCATGTACCTTGACGAGGGAAAAAATGGCGATCTATCTATATCATAAAACAAAATTAGCGAAAACTGCCTTATTTTAGTGCCATACAACCAAGGTTCGGGATCTAGATTTCGGTTGTTTGTAAATTTTGAAATTTCGATCTAATTCGTAAATTTCGGTTGAAGTTTCAGTTTTGGATTTCATTATTTACTTTTTATGTAATTACACATATTTGTTTAATTAATTGAAACATGTATAATTTATCTTTAATTGAAAAATTAGATTTAAATGAACAATATTGATTAATTATAAATATTTACAACACTAACAAATATATTTATTTATTACTTCGTACTTTAACTTTTTTAGTTATATTATTCCTATATTTTGCGATTTTGCATGTTTTCAAAATTAAAATTTAGATTTTGAATATTTGTATATTTGAAACTCAAATTATTTCTTTTTTTGATTTTCTTCTATAAAATTTGTATTTCAATAGTTTTTCCTTATTGAACCGGAGGTTCGATTTGGTTCCGTTTTGGTTCCTAATGAAAGCAGAATGGATCGACAGAATCTCGATGTTTTGGTCCAAAACTCAAACCTTGTATAGAACTCAAACTACAACTTTAGTGCTCCTATGATCAAGCTTACAACTGACTCAAAAAAGAAAAATAAGAAAATAGAAAAACGCCCGCTATGAACTGGGCAACAGAATAGATTAACTGAATGACCCTGCAAAAACAAGTTAAAAAAAGGAAACCAACACAGAGCATAAAAATACCGCTTGAATGAAATGATGTCAGGATGAATATATATTTGCTTTTCAACAGGCATGATCTCATTTATTCAGTTGATGTATAAGAGCGATATCCATAATTTTGCCATCTAATATCTAGTTATGTTGTGTATGGGGAAATGTGTTGAAAACATACCATACCATTTATATATAGTAGCAATGTACATATGCATCCAATAATCTGTCATCTATTTTAAAATTAGTTCAGCATCCTTGAGAAGCTCTAAACTAGTGATTTGTTTGAATGAAAACTGATTATTGAATAAACTATGATGTGACAAAGTTTATATATTTTGAAATGTAATTTTATAATCGAACAATTCTCGTGGGATCTACTTTTAGTTTAAGCTATATGATGATTATGTATTACATAACATATGAATATGAATCACGGTATTTGCACTTCATAATATTTGTTCAAATGGATCATGAGACTTAAATTTTGCAGTTTTAAATATCAATTTACTCAACAATAAATTGGTGAACGACTAAAAGATCGTCAACACATATTTTTGAACTAAAAGTCTCTTCTTGATCAGCAGTACATAGGCGATTAATTTTTTGAATGTGCAGATATTTGGTTCTGATTCAGTTGGGTTCATAAGCCACCAATTTTAGGCACATGCAATTTATTTTCTACTTCTTGTCCAGTAGCGTTTAAATCTTACATTTATTTTTCTTTTGATGATGTAATAATCTTAATTAGGAAGATTATCGATCAGTATTCCACTGTTGCACGGTACTACTAATATAGTTTTCCTTCATTAATGGGTTAACTTACATTGTCATGTCATTTTATTTCTCCATAGGGCGCTTCCTTCTATATTGCTGTTTCTATACTTCAGAAATGTGCGGGAAAACTGGAGACACCGATTTGTGATTTTTTAACATTTTGTATGTTAGACAGAGATGCTTTGGGTAATGAACTGAAAAAATCATACCACGAAGTTATCTTGAAAATTTTCCAACATGCTCCAAAAATTCTTAATCCCATCATCCCAATTTTAACTCAAGAAATGCTAGTAAGTTATTCTCCAATGATTTCAAGCATTTTATTATCTATTCTATTATGAAGTACAACACTAGTAAATCAAGTTGAAATTTGAAATAATATCCTCAGATTGATCAAGTGGATGTGCGATTGAAAGCAGTTCATTTAATAGGAAAGCTTCTTCCTATATCAAAGCTTAGCTTAAGCCAAGAATATGGAGCGCTCTTTGTTGAGTTCTTGAAAAGATTCTTAGACAAGTCACCAGATGTTAGACTGGCTGCAATTGAATGTGCTAGAGAGTGCTACATTGCCAATCCTTCTGGGAGAGAAACAAATGATATTTTGAGTGAGAACATATAGCAATTTTAATGTTAATCTCTCCATAACATGATAAAATATATTTATATGTTTCACAACTGGCGACAGCTGCTCTTGGTGGGAGGCTACTGGATTTTGATGATAAAGTAAGAATGCAAACTGTTCTAGCGGTTTGTGATTTGGCAATATCTAACTTGGCCTACTTTCCATCTGAGTTGGTGACACAGTCTCTTGAACGACTTCGTGATAAAAAGGTTCTAATCCAAGCCTTTTATTATTCTGGTTAATCATATAAGCTCATTATTTTTGTGTGTGTGTGGAGTTGGGTGTTGACAGACAAATACCAACATGAACAAGGAAACAAACACTTGTTCAACATAAGGGCTATTACTGTTTAAAGTGAATGTTAATGTGTTAAGGATGACACAAATGGTTAACATACATTTAGAACCTTGGATAAGTTACAAGGTTGTTGAATGCAATTTCGAGAGGGATTACCTGCTCTTTCTTATTTACCCCTTTTCATGGTTATGGAAAACCATGACACGGTTTTAGTATATGACTATATGGATCTAATTTACATTTTGAGAGGGAATACCTGCTCTTTCTTATTTTCCCCCTTTTAATGATTTTGGAAAACCATGACACAGTTTTAGTATATGAATCTGACTTGCATTGACCATGGACCAGGTTCATGTTCTTCCAGGCATCAATATTGTTCAGTCCCTAATTATATGTTTCCACAATCTATTCATTGAGGATATGTAACTAGCTCAAACTGATACCAAAACATAACTATTAGCTGACCAGAATCAATTAAATGTGCACAATTGACGGACCAATGTGTGCATGGTATCATAAGTAGACGTTTTTCTCATCTTTATTCTCTTTTAAACTGTGCAATTCTTTGCAGGTGTCTGTTAGAAAATGTGCAATGCATAAGCTGTTAGAGCTGTACAGGGTTTATTGTGACAAGCTCTCAAAAAATATTATCGTGATTAATGATCAGTATGAACAAATTCCCTGTAAAATATTACTTCTCTGCTTTGACAAAGATTGCAAGGAATTCAGGTCTGGCTAGGTAATTTTGTATTATTCATGTAATTTCCAGAAAAAATATTGCAATATTTATTTTTTCTCCAGATCTCAATACATGGAGCGCATACTCTCAGAACATCTTTTCCCAGATTCACTTTCTATGCAAAAGAAGGCTGCTCACTGGATTACTATATTCTCATATTTTACACTTCCTCATATAAGGGCTTTGAACTCCATCATGTGTCAAAAGAGGAGGTAGCATCTTTTTTTTTTCAAGTCATATCGTGTTAACGGTTATTTGTTACTGATATTTGTTCATTTATATTTAGGTTGCAACTTGATATTCAAATGTATTTAAATCTTCGAGCAAAAGAAAAGGTAATAGGTGCTCAGTATTTTCAATCCATGCAGGGTGGTCATACTCATATTAGAAGTATCTTACTTTTTTTGTAGGGTGTTTTTTTCCCACACATGTGAAACTGGAAACAAAGACAAAATATGTTACTTCCTAGTGTTATTTTCTTTAGTAACAGACTCCTTGAATGTTACAAAGGTGGTTAGGAGCCTTAGCATTTATGGCACATGGTTTCTTGCAAGCTATTACAAACTTTAATATTTGGGAGAATTGTGAACGTGGTATAGGATATGAACAGTCTTACAAATGCTATTGCTGTAATGTTCATATAGTTACATATTTTCGATCCAGAACATTTAACTTGGATTATATGCTACAGTTCACAACAATTTCAAGTTTTATCTGGTTGAGAGTCGAGATTTTTCTTGAGTTCCCTGACTGAATTTTTTGGATAGGACCAGTTCCTTAACATTTTGATAAATTCAGATGCAATGATTAAGCTACATATCACATCCAACTTGCACAAAAATTAACACCCTTTATGCTCTCATGATTTAAGCATTAGAGATGAAGATGAATGGTTTAGACTATCCAAAAAAGTGGCACACCATTGATATCAAAGGGTTTGGGCACATATGGCTGCATAATGACTTCCAATAAAATAATTAACCATGCTTACTCAACAGATGGTGGTTTTTTTAATATTTATTTTTTATTTTTTATTTTTAGTTTTTGTATGAATATAATGCTTTATGTTTATTGAGATATAACTTAATCATGAACCATTTTCTATAAATGAGATAATTTTCTCAAAAAATAGAAATATAGTATGCAACAAATTTAAGTTCTCAAAGGAACAAATATGCTGTGGTGGTGCGGGTGGTGTGCAAGTTGATGGGTGTAGGGGTGTCTAGAAAAGAAAACATTTAATTTTAAGTTACCAAGTGCACGTGTGTTAATCAGTCATATTTTTAGACATAATAATATTAAAGAGTCACACCAATGTTGTAATCCACCAAATTCTATCATCCTGCTGCACAATGGTGGTTAGTATGGTATCATTTTGTAATAAATGTGAACACACTGCCTGACTTGGTCTCTTCAATGTTGGCCCATGTTTTTCAGGAGAATGTTTCTGATGAAGTATACAAGAAAATCTTTTTTCCATCGTTTGAGAAGATGTCAGTTGCATTTACAGACTCTTCCAAAGCTGAAGATTATTTTCAAAAACTGCATCAGATGAAAGATGAAAATATTTTTAAGGCTTTACGCGAATTGGTTGATGAGCAGACAACTATGGCAACAGCGCGCACTATCCAAGTAAGTTTTCTGTTTTTTATGACTAAAATAACAATACTTTAAAGTTCTAATCTGCCTTGTCTTTCTATTTACCTGTTTTGTGTTCGTGATTGTTCTTTAGTTATGTAAACATTTAACTTAGTAGTACATTTTTAATTCTTTTACTTCACTAACCTTAAAATATCCTGTACAGCAAAACAATTAGCATTTTTTTTAATACTGATTATTTATCTGTTTGTTAATCCACTGTTCAAATTGAGAAATGTTTGCAAAGGAAAAAGTTTTGGTTGGTTGCTTTTTAAATAAAGCCTTTCTGGGATTAATTTTATTACCAAGCGATGAGCAATCTTTTCGATTTTTGGCAAGTAAATAAAGTTAATGATACGACCTTTATGTATTTAAACTGGATACTGCAATGATAACTGAGTTTTTCGTAAACCATAATTACCGATGATTCCGCAGGTACGATCTTGAAACTTAATGAGCTATAAGAGGATAAAATAAGGGGCATGTAAGATTTTTAAAACTTATAATACTAATAAAAATAAAAATTTGAACAATGTTTCAGAATAATCTAACTTCGTTCAAGCAAAGAAAGATACTTGGACAATACTTTTGCATTTTTTGCGCAGATGTTTAAACTAGGCTTTCAAAATGAAGCTTGCAAACCATACATTTTTCGATTATCAACAGAGCCAAGTGATTTGACCTTTTGTATGACATTATTGATTGAATGTAAGACCATTAACTTCAACTTGATATTATAGTTATAACATTATATTAATATAATATTATATATTTCATGATTATGTAGAATAAGATGTAATTCTTATCTTGTATAATCAATAGTTAAAAAAAATCCATTGTTTAGTATCAGCTCGTCCCGGTATCCATCTAAAACTGTTGGAAAAACAATTCCATTAGATTTAGAGAAATAACACAATTTTCTCTTTTACGCAAGACCCATTAGAAAATCCACACTTATATCTCAAATCTTAATACAATCATCACAAAAAGAAAAAAAAAGTCTATCTGAAAAATAAAACAATTTTTATTTATCTTGGAGTTCTAGCTCTAGAAAGCAAAAATTGAAAATTGGAAACACTTGATTTGTATTATATTTATGATCATACAGCGCACACGATGCATATTTTAAGTGAAAATATTGCAAACTCTTGATATTTAGTAGTTAATCAAATATGCATAAAAGTTGCTTTTAATCACATTAATGGATGTTATATATATATATATATATATATATATATATATCAAAAAATGTTGCCAAATCGAGTATTATAAGATAACATCAAGTTCCTATACTTTCTTAAATTAAGCATAACCACATATTGTTTAAAAGAGTTTTTAAACGAGGAAAGGAGGTGAGGGTAAACATGAGATTACAAAATGGCTTAGGATTGAGATGAGGTAGTTTTAATTATTATTTATCATTACTAATTGTTAATGTAGATTAAAAAGTTTGTTCTTTTTTCTTTTTGAAGAAATTTCATTAATGATTAAGTGAAAGGAATCATACACCAAGTTAACATGTTTGTTTTCTCGCTTCTTATTGGTTTTGGGTATGCTGTTGGATAAATTGAGATTACAAAATGGCTTAGGATTGAGATGAGGTAGTTTTAATTATTATTTATCATTACTAATTGTTAACGTAGATTAAGAAGTTTTTTTCCCTTTTGAATAAATTCCATTAATGATTAAGTGAAAGAAATCAATAAAGTCATACATACAACAATTTAACAGGTTTGTTTTCTAGCTTCTTATTGGTTTTGGGTATGCTATTGGATAAATTGGATTTGTAATTGGATCTTAGATCGATATTTTAGCTTTGGGCTTTTATTAAAATAATTTTAATTGATTACTCACAAGGTCTTAAATTTTGAATTTCGTTCGTGTCTCGTCTCGAGAATTTTACGCAATATCTCATATCGGATAAGTTCTCGGATGAGATGAGTGTATCATAGGCGTACATCTCAAGTTGACAACTCGAATTTTAAAGTTCATATTGGGGTATCTCGGAGTAACTTAAGCATCAAAAATTGATATTTTATAAATTCTTATAGTAATTGTTATCTAATTATAAACTTTTTAACATAAATAATTCATATAGAATGATAATATTAAAAAAATCTTTTTAGTGAAGAGTGATATTATTATATTAATTGAATGGATCCTACCCATCTGAATTAAAAAAATAAAAAATAATATACAGTCTTTTTTTGCCCACTCATTAGAAAATCAAAAATAGAATTAAAGGGTTAGTGACAAGCACCGTGCCCCAGTTGTTAAGTGATTCGGTTTTGGTGTGAGAGGCAAATCTTTGGTGTGAGAGGTCACAAGTTCGAAACTTGGGTAGGGTGATTCGAACATATATTGACATGTGGTTTGTATTCTGTTGTCCCAGTGACATGTTGTATCTAAGTACGATTTCAAAAAAAGGTTATTAGAGTGCAATTTCTTTTGAATCGTTATAAGAAGTAAAAGAAATGTGTGGATGAAAAAACATAACTTCGTATGTGATTTTATCTTAAATTTCTCTTGAGATCTTAATATCTTTGACTAGATGAGTGTTAAATAAGATATAATCAAAATTTAATGTCTCATTACGCTAAATCTCGTTTCGATCAAGTTCGAAATGGAATCTCGAGCTAGATCTCGGGTGAGATAAATGAGATTTGGGGCAGTGATTACTCGGCTAAGTTGGACTGTGGCGTTAATTATATCTTTGTTTGAACAATTTTTTCTTTCATATCAAAGTTTGTACTTGTTTGCAAAATGTTTTCATTTTCAATACTAGTATGAGCCCGTGCTTCGCACACGGGCTGTTTGTGTTATTGTATACGTTGATATTTTGTTTGAGCTCATATATGTAAACGGAAAACCAGGGCATTTTTGGAATTTCAAAAAGACACCGAGTAAATTAGTTCAACGAATTTTTTTTATTAGTAGCAAAGATGATTGCAGATATACATCAGTTTTTAACAGCTCAGCCATTTGCCTTGTTTTGTATAGAATATAGAAAACCATATGAGCGCAATGCAAATTACTCATATTTTGAAATACAATGGCACAATTGCCAAATGCTCCAATGCATTTCTTATGGGCATGATTAGTAGTTGCGGCTGTGCGTATAGTTCATAAAATGCCAAATGGTGCAGTTGACAGAAACTAACAAAACTGTTAACAGTTTAGAATTGTCATATTTTTGCTAACAGTGTATTTTTGTATGGGTGCAATCGGTAATATTTTGATAAATATCCAGAACTATAGACTAAAACTTAAAATGGACTTTCTAAAATCTAATCACCCATTAATTGATGGAGCAATCGTGTCGCTAAATTTGACATTCTATTCTATTTTATTTTATTTTGGTCAGTTGCCTAAGGCCACTTTTGTTTTGAACTAATTATGTCTTGATGCATTGAGAATTGCTAAAATTGTTAACAATTTGCTTTGATTAGTGGCTCTTTCATACAATTGCTCTTATTGTGAAAGAGGTTCTGCCTTCACATTTTTCAAGTGATCTGTATGTTACCGCTTGATCTCAGATTTGTTCGTTGGTAATATCCCACAATATTGTGTCCTATTTCATTATGCTCTTGCAATGGAAATGCATGCAACGGTGTAATTGAAGCGATCAACGATGAAGTGATTACATTAACATTGATCATTGCATACACGAAAATTGATCATCTTATATGCATTACATCTTATGCATCAAGCTAAACTGACTTCTTGTACGTTAAGCCAAACCTTAAAGATTTTAAATTTTAAGTGGTAGTGTGTAACTATGATTTCTTCATGAAAAAAGAAGATAATTACCCTCGGATGCATCAGATATTAACTTCCCCATCATAAGCGTAGTAGCTGCATGGGTTTTTATATGTACAAATATGTACATATAATATTTACGCCTTTATTACTTAAGTTTTGTTTGCCATTCTAATGGATTATCCAAATTTTCTTTCATGACTTCAGGACTCGATTCTTAAAAGGATAGGGAAAGACCATCAGTGCTACGAGTTCTTCAAAATACTCTCCAAAAAATGTTCTTATTCAATATTTGATGCTGAACTTGTTCAACACATATTTGATTTTCTTCTGTCAGAGAAACATGACAGTGAAAAATATGTGCAGGCTGCTGGCGATCTTCTCCTTGTAAGTGCTTTTAAAGATGAGAAAACAACTGTAGGAATCGTTGATAGGTTTACAATGTATTGTTTCCACCAACTCTTCCCTTGAATAGCTATCCATGTTTATATGCATGTACTTGTGTGCGTGTATGTACGTTCAATCAAAAATCTTACGATTTGAATCCTGTTTCGGATCGAAATCCTCCAACTATGATTCAATTTATAATTAATGATTTAAAGCTAAATTAAGTTTACATTTGAGAAAATCATTCAATCTATGCTAAACTAAAATATATATTAAGATATACATTTGAATCTACAATCAAGTTTCATGATTGCTAAACAATAAAGAAAGATGAAACAGAAGTGAATCTAGGTAGTGCTCGTTTGTAGTATTCAAATCAATGTTCAAAATTCTGGTTTTAGTTTTCAATTTGGTAATTTTGAAATTTCGGTTTCGTTTACAAGATTCCGGAAATTTCATTTCAGGTCCGGTTCTGAATTTCATTACTCTTTGAATTTTTTTTAGTCACTACATTAATAAGTAGTTAAACACTACAATTTTGTATGCTGTAAAGATTATAACTATAGTTGGACCTGCTGTTGGAGTATAGTTGTAATTTAATAATCGATTGGACCTTCTATTGAAATAGTATTAAATATAACATGGAAAATAAAAATCAAACCCAATCCAGCAAGCCCTAATCCTACACCAAATTAAATTATTTCCTAATCTTAATCGTAAACCCATCGCCGCCATTATTAGCAAAACCCTAATCGACGAAGAAAAAGAAAATGCAATGCCACCACTCTCATATGTGAAATGCTGCATCTCTCCCCTTTCCCTGCTCGATGCCGCCTCTTTTTCTCTCTTCTCGGGTATTTATAGATATAAATTTTTTTGTTTTATATTATTGTGCCATTCGAAAATGGATTTGTAGTCAAATTTCGACTTGGCCGTCGCCGTAACCAGATTGAAATGACCATGATTTCGTTGTGTTGGTCTTAATCTCGAACCATGATTTGAATACTTCTACATTTACTCATATTTCAAGTTAATTGATAGGATACACACACAAATATGAACAATTCATTTTTTTTTTTGAATTTTGAACTTAAAGCGATCCTTTTTTGGAATACGATTTTCATAATTTATATTTAGTATCTTCAAAATCCTACATTTTTTTGGATCTTTAGCTCAAATATGTACATGCGCACGTGCTCATGTCATCAGTTAAATCCTTCGTTATCGTATTTGGTTGTTTTTGGCAAAGATTTACAAAGTAAATCATCTATATAACCTATTTTTGAGGGCCTAGACAAGTGGTAGAGTACATGGTTTAATTCGATGCAAAACTAAGAGCCTTACCAAGGCTTAACATGTGAATCCTGTTGAAAAAAGCAGGGTGCCTTTCTGGATGCAGTCACAGGTGATGTATGGCTATCAGAGAGCCTCCCATTAACTCCTAATCTAGGGATATATCTACTAGTTGGTAAAACTGCTAGATAGAGAAATTTGGTTATGGAGGGGGATATTATTAGAAAGAGGTGGGATATATGAAAGTTCAATTAAGCGAAATCAATCATGTCTGAACACAGTGATACATAGAATAATAATGGCTTGGATTTGGACTTTGAAGGAGATCTACCCTTGATTGGATCTACTGCTCGATCTTTCATTGATTTTCAACTAAATGTGCCCCGACTGAAACTCAGTTTGGTTAAGTGGTTTTTTTTTTTTGGGGGGGGGGGGGGTTAGGGAGGGAGATGATGTAAACGAAAATAATAATGTACATAAAGCAAGGATTCATTTCAGTTAACAAAAATTAAAATTGTCGATGAATGGAGGATATAGGCTTACATGCATATACATACATACCCACACATTCATACATACATATGCATACATATTATATATATATATATATATATATATTCATCTAACCGAGTCTTCATGTTCTCATTGTATTCGTTGCCCATTATTTATTCTGCGTTGGAGTTTCCACACCCAAGAGTTTGGATTGTATTAAGTTTTAACATATTTTATACGAGGAAAGGGGGAGAATGATAGATTTTGAAAAAAAAACTAGACTGAATGACATCAAGTTTTATTTTTGGGTTGAAGGATAAACTTTGAAAACGGATTAGGCTTAAAAACAATGCTAGTTATAACTAGCATTATATTCAGTTTTTAAACTGTACAAAATGCTAGTTATAATCAGCACTATATTCGGTTTTACACTGTACAAAATGCTAGCTATAATTAACATCGTCCTTCAGCCTAATTTTTTTTTTTAAAATTTGTCCTTCAGCCAAAAATGAAACTTGTTGTCCTTTCAGCTTAAATTTTGTTCAAAGTTTGTCCTTATGCCTATTTTTCACTTTCTATATTATGAAAATCATCGCTACAAAATTTTCAATCATTTTGAATTTTTAGCATTTTCGGAACTACCTTTCCACACAACATGTCAAATGAAAATATTTGATGAATTGTATTGGCTTAAGATTATGAAGGGTCAAAAAGTTCTAAAATGATCCAATTTGTCATGAAACTTATCTGCGTACTATAAATGTCCTATCTACAAAAAATGTTATAAACCAAAACTTATATATGTGAGAAAAATCCATGGCAAATAAATAATAGACTAAAGGCACAAAGATGTGGAGAGTGTGTGTGTATCTGTGTGTGTAATACATATATGTATGATAATGAATATACATATGTGTATGTATAAAAACATATGCATACACATGCATGTCATATATGATATATACATTTACGTATTTTTATTGAGGTAGATTCAATAGCCACCCCTAAAGTCAACATTTCATGTGCACCCTTATAAACGTTGAGTCGATAGAATCATGACTAGCGCGACGAGATCGCATTAATTGATGGCAATATTCAATGATAATTGTTAAAGTCATTAAACATCATTGTTGGTCATTAATTATATCAAACTTACGGACTACATCAATGTGCAAATGTTATATAATACACATACATACACAAATATATGTGCATGCATGCATACATACACATATACATATACATACATATACATATGCATACATACATTCACACACACACAGACATACATACACACGCACATACGTACACACACACATATCCCATGTATACAAGTTGTTTTGTTAGGAATTATAACTTGATTGGGGAATAGTATCTCAAGTTGACGTCCCCTAGATTCGACACATTTATATCAAGTGCGGAGCTAATAAAAATCGCAATGTGCCACCAGAAATGCTCAATTTCTGCGATTCTTGTATAATTGTCATAAAAAGTTCATGCTAGTATCATCAATTTGCAAGGCTATTGAATGCTACATATGTCAATTAATGTTTTACGGCTTAGGTTTCATTTTTATTCCAAATAAGTATGTACCACTGGGTCATGAGGGGACATCCTAGTCTTCTATTTAACTATTTCTTTGTTCCCTAAGTCTGGAAATAATATTGTTCTGCTGAAAATTCTGATGAAATTTTGTTGTTGACCTTCCATTGTTATGAGAAACACGAGTTATTTGTTCTATTGACTCTCTAAACTATTATACGCTATGCGTCTAAATTAATGTAAATTACCATGTAATTAGTGCATTTGCACTAATATTCTAGAGATCTTCATATTTTAAATACTTGCGGCAGGGAAATGTTTGATGTAGAATCTTTCAAATCCTTTCGATTTGATTATCATTTGTGACTGGAATGTATTTAAAACTGTTTCCTCTACCCCTATCTGATATATAAAACATGTATGATGACTAAAAATTGTACATTCCTCTTTTAGCTACAACATTGCCGGCTGTATGCTTTTTTACAAATTTGATTGACAAACTGCACGCAGAATGGCATCATTTGGTCATTCAGTATATCAGCTGAAAAGTAAACATACAAAATCTACACCCACACCTGTATTTCTTCAAGGATGACTGCTCTCCATGACATTTCACTGCCATGCGTATCTCATATCTAATTTTTTTGTCAAGTTAACAGCCATTGCCTCATTCGAGTTGCGTGATCACCTTCAAGCCTTTTTCTGATATCTCAGTGAAACATATATTCCTTCTTCTCTCTCTAAATTACTGTGAGCTTGAGGGCTGAGTGCTAGCGATTAGTTTAAAATATTTCTTTTGTTAACTCAAGTCTTTTAAGAACATTAATATACAGAAGCAGAATATTACGCCAACAACTGCTAACATAGCAACGTGCTAAATTTTTTAGTTAAATTTATCCAGAAGGAATGTTGTGTATTTCTGCTATTTCCAGCTTTGATTTTATCTTCCAAATTTTTGGAATGATCTTTCACCTACATGTCAAAGTTATTTTCAGCCAAAAGATTGAGCACAAGTAGTCTGCTATAATTACCAGTCCTGTTAGCCTCTTTATTAGCGCACTGAGCATATTCTAGCACTGTAGTTAGCAAGACACGCATCGCTAAGCATTAGCTTAAACTTCAAATTCGAGTTCTTGCCACCCTCAACCGACCTAATAATCATTTTTTGCATTCAATTTGATGACAGTACTACATATCTATAGATGAATCTCCACCTCAACTTATATGCTGTAGTTTTTTTTTTAATTTTTTTTTTTGATCCAGCTGTAGCTTAACTGCCGATAGTTTCCCTTTGGTCTTTTATGTTGGTTGCCGTGTGATTATTACACAACACTGACGATTGCCGTATCATTTTATACGAGGTAGATAATTGTCAACATGTCTCCTTCTCTGCTAAAGGGTTGTGAGGAATACATTTTGAAATTACTGTTGGAGGTGCCTGTCCTATCAAATGAAAAGCTTCTGCAAATTCTGGCAAAAGCAGGTCACACCATTTCTATCAAGTTCAGGTGTAATTTTGGTATTATGCTCGTATTATAATTTTCATTTTGCTGTATATTTGTGGGAAACATCCAGACCTCACAAACTCGGTGCTTAGCTATGTGGACGATTTTGTTGCGATGGTCTTTTTATCTTTATCTAGTTTTTATTTATGAAGTCTAAGTTACCTGTACTTGTAGAAGCATGTCTGAAAAATGTTCCTAGGATCTTGAGAAGAATTCATACAGTAGTAGAAGCTTTTTTGCGAAGATGCTTTTTGCAAGTGAATAGAGTTATTAAACGGGGTCAAATTTATAATTTGTGTTAGGTTTGAAAAACTGTAGAATGTTTGGGCACCTTTAGCCTGTGTCCCACAATTTAGAGTGTTAAATTATAGATTTAGCAATTGTAATAAAAATAAATGTATGATGTACAAAATAGTATGTTTTGATCACTTGTTTTAAGCCTGGACAAATGTGGAAACTGGAATGGTACATTCAAGACAGTCTTTGAGCTAAGAGACTGGAATAAGATGTGGAAAAACATAATAAATAAGACCATTTTAATTATAACAGAATACGTGGTAATTATCTTTTACTGTCAACTTATCAATAAAAAATAATCGCCATATCTGTCTTGCATGATTGATGAAAGAATAAGAAATTTTCCGTGATAATAAAAATGGATGTTTTGTATGCTAGTAACATCCAGTGTGTACAAATAAGCAAATAATGGCCCATGATGTTTAATTGTGTTTCAGGAAAATTTAAATGAAATGCTAGTGGTCTGTGTGATGGAAATGTTTTTTATAATTTATGTTTTGATCATAAACAGCAGTACATGTTTCAAGTATGCATTGTTAATATTTGTGGCATAAGCTTTAGGCATTGTGATATATATTGTTTTTTTTTCTTTTTACCTTTTCATTCAGTTTCCTTGTTCTTGTAGTTTTGTCAGCTGATGTAACATTTATATAATTCTTACACAGTGATATTTCTCCGTCCTTGGAGCAATATTGCCTTAAAGGAACACGAGCTGAATCAAAATATGCTGTTTCTGCAATAGCTTCTCTGAACAAGGGTTCTGATTTCATGCTTGGCAGTTTATGCAAGGTATATAATTTATTTACTCTGTTAAATGGGTAGACCATCAATAAATTTATGTTGATTAAATTTTGGAAAATAGCTTCTTTGAATTATTTACTCTCTGTTTATGCAATACCTATGAACTTTGAGTTGCATTTCGGCCATCCTATGCTCAACGTTATGCGTGTGTCAAGTGTCGAAGATGCAAAGCGACTCAACGAAGCTTTGACTTCCGCTTTCTCTTGCATGATTACTATGCCCTTCTTTGCTTTACGCAAAGCCATTTTTCATGCCAATGTCCTGATTGAACAATACACATGAATTAATCAAACATATAGAATGAGGTTGGTAACACCTTTTTGTAATTAAGAAAAAAGTTCTTATTGTTATATGCTCTCCGTCTCATATATGAATACTACAGCTGTTTCCTCTGAACTTGCAACTCAAGACTCATTCATCAGTCCACACACCCACTTATACAACATGAGCCGCATCTAATGATTCATCTTGACATGCATTACAACCATCACTCAAGCTTCACCTTGAGGATATGCTTTGATCATGCACATTTTATAATGATCCCTTGAACCATCAATTCTTGATACCATGTGTTTCATCAAGTCTAAGTCTGACAATGTGCACCCATCTCAATGAGTATGGAAAAAGCAGAACAAAGCTTTTGCTTTTGCAATCATTCATATGATTACTGTATTTTGCTTTGCTTTGCATGTTAGCTCTTATGCTGATGTCTTGATTGTATATCCCAAAATCCCAATTACCGATCATGCATCTAAAATGAGATTAGTAACATTTGGTATATATAAAAAAGAATCCTTCTTGTTCCATGTCATCAATCAATCTACACACACATAGGATCGTTCAATGACACTCCTATTTTGCAGCACCTCACTAGCCCTCAGATTTCCACCACACATTCCGATTTAAATAATAGTATGATGTGGTTAAGTATGTTACATTCCTGTTTCCACCGTTTTTCCTTCTTTGTGCTATATATGATGTGGCTTAGCCCTACCATCATTGTAAACAATTGTAATAATATTTTTTGTAAGCGTAACACCTCTCTCTCTCTCTCTGTATATAGGGAGATTCCGTTGCACTCACATAATTAGATTGCTACTTTTGAACTTGTGGTGTTGGACTTATTCTATCCATGTTTCCATATGTACATTGTGAGTTTCAACAAAATCAGTGGGTCATATCTAGTAGTGGATCAATCAACCCTGCTTGCCTTGCGGAGAAATTAGGACGATGTAAGAAATTAGGACAACGTGAATCGCATTTTTTTACGTGGATACTTCAAGGCCGAATTGATACACACTTGCACAAAACCTGCGAAGTAATTTCAAAAAACAAAGTTAAAACCTTTTATGCTAATCTTTGATGCGTATTATAGTTCAACTTTGTTTATAAAATCATATATTCCGTCGAGATCTTTATTCTTTATACTTCAAGACACATCCTATATGGTTGTTGACTTGCGGTACCAAAAACCGGGGAAAAAAAAACAAGCCAATACCTAAAAAAAAAAACCAAAACAGGGAAAAAACCGAACTAAAAGAAATTGGTTTAGTTTTCTAATTTGAAAAAATCGAAATGAACAGAAATAACCCGTTTCATTAATATTTGACTTTTTATGGTTTGCCATAATAGCTAATTATCAATTAGATCTCAAATACTCAGCCTCTTACCCCCAAAAGTAGCTTTAGGTTTTCAATTCAATCTCTGCCATGTCACGTTGTCTCACCTGCGCAAAAGTGCTCTCTCCCTCATCCAATCATCCTCACCGGTGTAGCAACAACAATGCTCTCTTCCTCATTAGCACTTTTGCCATCCTCACTCAGTTGACTATGTGAATAACGATAACAAGTTTATGTTGGATGGGAACAAAGTTTAGGATATAAATGCAAAATGAGAAGATTTGGGCTTAATGTTTGCTGTAAGTGCATCTATGTTCTTTTTTCATACTTTTAGTATGCTAAGTTTTTTTATTTGATGCGCTAAGCATGTTTACAAATGGTAGGTTTTCATTAAAAAAATGGATGTATAGTCTTTTATTGAATGTTTATTGTCTTAATTTGATGCTGTTGCCTTTAGCCACTGGCCAGTAGTCTTCTTCTATAAATGCACTAAATATAAATATTGGAACTTTTGTGTTAAGTGCTTGATGATTTACTCAAACTTGAAATGGCTAATTTAGTTGCGCAGTTGATAATTTATGTATATTGTTTTCTATTGAACTTGACCTTAGTGGAGTTAAGTCGATGAGTTAATTCCTTTCACTCCACTCTCTTAACTGTTAAATGTTTGTTTATATATGACTGACGTAATGTACCATTGTAGCGATAAATAAAAAGAAACACACAATTATTTTGTGGAACACCCGGCAGTTGTAGCAAAATCATTTGTAGGTATATTTTAGTTTTTTTTCTTTCAAAGAATACATTGCATTTTCTTAGTTTTTCTCTTTCCTAGAGTTCTATTTTCCAAAAGGGAAAAAAATATATCCTAAAACACTGAACGTAACTGAAGCGTGTAAGGTCGGTTTGCGATTCAAAAATATGCTGAACCAAGTCAAAAACTAATTTGGTTTTCGATTTTGGCTAGAAGACGTTGTGCAAATTGAACCAATTCAGAAAACCCATTAACAGCCCTACATCCTAGGATCTTATGCTGAAAGATAGTGTGCGAATCAGAATTAAAAAGGCTTTCCTACCCTTTCCACAAAAGAGCAAGGGTTCGCGAATGTCCGTCAATATCAAATTTGAATATTAGAAAATCATACCAATGCAACTAGCTGATTTATTAGTTGATTTGGAACTTACATGAAAAGCTTCCAGTGCCACATTATTCAATGCTATGGATTATGTTATTCAATATTTTCTTCGAATTACTGATAATTTTCGTTTATATTTTCTTTGTTACAACGCACTTTTTTTTATGATAACAATGTGCGCTTTTTGCTATTAAGATTTTGTGTTTTCGAAGATAGAGCCATGCATTTTTTTAGAGTCTAATTAAGTTTGAAGTACTAGATGGGCAACTGAAATATGATTTATGTAACTTGGACAATGGTTCATCTGTTATCTTTAGTGATAATAAATACAGTTCATTGTTCGTTAGGAATCATGATCCAACCATAATATCATAAAGAAGAAGCGAAAAAGAACAAAGAGGGGGAAAATAGAGCAAGAAGAATAAAACAGAATAAAGTAATAGTATAATCCTACCGGCAACTCAATGCTATTGGCTTGGAATCAGGCAAAGTGTTGTCCACAACACCTATATATGTTTTGACAACCATTAGCTGGAGATCAGATTTTAAGTCCGATTTTCGTACCACTTGGACAGTGATGGTTGTATTTCTTCTTATTTAACATATACTAATTTGAAAGCTCATTATCTCTATGGGTAATTTTGGTTAAAGGTCAAAATTGCAAGGTTTTTTTGGATTCTAGGACAACTACAAAATTTAGCCAAAAGGACATTTCACATCTCATTCACACACACATGTGAAATCACTGCTTTCCGTCCTACTGCACCCCACGCCGCCCTACATCTGCGTTTAGCCGCTGCTCATGCCCGTCACCTAATGTAGTCGCGCCCTCCCTAACTGTTCCCTCCTCAAAATCAAACCCTAAAAAATAAAAACACACCTCTGCCCACTGCCACCGTGCCTCTTACATCTTCCAGCACATCACAATATCGTTTCTCACCTCATCTTGGTCACTAATCATCAATTATTGCAAAAAGCAACATGTCGTATCTTTTAATCAATAAATGATTACACAAAGTAAGGTCAATCATTGCACGATAAAATTGAAATACAACTGCTGTTTTTTTAATCTAGTAAATACAAAACTGATGCTATACGATAGTATTATAAAATAGTTTATGAAAATTAGCTCAACAAATATTAGCGAAATTTCAAAAATGACACCGCCTTTACAAAACCGTGCAGTAGTATTGTAAATTAATTTGTGAAAATAGTATTACAAATGTTCAAAAAATAAAATAAAAATCATATCAACTTTACTAAAAATCATGAAATGTTACTAGGAAGTGAAATTTAAAAATATTAATTCAAAAATGATGCTTCAATTCATAAAACCTACTACAAGCAAAAAAAAGTTAATATACTTAACAAACCGATGCTAGAATTCAAAAACGCTATTATAAAATATAACCGTGCGAGATATAATCATAGTAATGAAAGGCGCGTGCCATGACTCACCGCGTTGCATTTGCGCCTTTTTTCCTTGTGGCGCGGTGCACATGAAAAGATGCACCGAATGGCGCAAATGGCGCATAGCGCAAAATAGCGCGCCTTTTCGTTACTACTGTTTTTAATTTCGTTTTTATTTGTTTTTCATTTTTTATAATCCAAACTGTATAAAAGTTAGCATTCATCATATTATGGAGCATTAAAAAGAAGGTACAATACAATGTCCATGACATTATTGATCTAATATCCTTGAATGATATTGATGATTGTAATGAATGATTAACGAGAAATATGGATGATGCATCCCATGTTGAAGATGAGCTTGTGTTTGATGACGACAATGATGACTTGACTTAGGGTGTTGTTGCTAAAGCAACATGAGTGGAGGAAACTAGATATCCGAGTAAAAAAACATTTACATCGAGGGGTTTTTAAGTGCCCGCTAAGAAGTAAATGAGATAGAGGTGGAAGATGCTGAAACTTATAAATCTGATGATGCAAACATTGATTTGAAAAATGTGATTGTTGAACATATTCAAATTTTTAGTTTATCAACAATATGTATAATTATATTGGAATTTGCCTTTAGAAAACCATTATGCTTGAAAGTCTATGTTTATAATATTACATTTGATGATTTTTTTTGCAAAATGCATAGAAGAATCTTTGTTGCATATATTTAGCAAAAATATTGAACTTTATAAATTTATTGTTATATATATTATTAAATTTATAAAGAAAATTCTAAATGTGTGTAGTAAATAAAAAAGGCATGCGCCATTTGCCGCGCTGTACGTCAAGGCTTAGGAGAGGCTTTGTGCCTTTTTGCGTCGTGTGCCATTAATAACTATGGATACAATACAAATGTTTATAAACTGCTACTAGAAATTTTAAAAAGCTACTACAGTTCAGAAACTGCTAATACAATTCATAAAATGCTACTATAAATTGACATTACGAATATATCTATAAAAGATACTACACAATAGTATTATTATATATATCTAAAAAGATTTTACAATTATTTATAAATATAAAGAAAAACAACTACATTTCAATTCTTCTACTACAATTTATAAAATGCTACTATAGAATAACATTACGAACATAAATATACATAATGTTATTTATTTAAAAAACAGAAGTGATACTACACTCATCTAAAAGAATGTTACGATTTTTTATAAACTGCTACTACAATTAAAAAACCCATTATACTTTAGAAATTGCTACCACAATTCATAGAATGCTACTATAAAATAACATTACGAACATGAATATACATAATGTAATTTGTTAAAATAAATGAAAAATGATGATATAGTAGCGTTACTATACACATCTAAAAAGATGTTACAACTGTTTATATACCGTTACTACAATTTAAAAAGCTACTACAATTCAAAAACTATTACTGTAATTCATGAAATGCTACTATAAAATAACATTATGAACAATAATATACATAATTGCGTTTTATTAAGAAAAATAAAAATTGATACTACACAGCATCATTACCACAATTGTCATATTCTTCCTCAAATTACCGCTTCTTCCTCAATTTGCTGATTCTTCTCTAACATCACTTCACTCATGTTGAAACTCGAAATCATTGCTGCCATCAGAACCATCCTTTCTCCATTCGTACGCGCCGCCTCTATACCGTCAAAGCACTTCAACTTCGTGCTTTCTTCAAAACCCTAGCCAACCACCAACGCATCCACCTAAGTCTTTGCCAGCACCGTCAAGATCTGCCGCGCCTCCGTCGAGATCTGCTGTATCTCTGTCAAAATCTGCCGCACCTCTGTGTAGATTTGCCACATATCGTTCATCACGTGCAAAGTTAACTTACTGTTCGTGGTAAGTAACATGTCATTCTCACTTAAATATTGTACTTCTATATTTAGTTCAAACGTTTGTCCTTGCTAAAAAATTTAAAAGCCCGTCATTGAAACTAAAAAATTAGTAAGATATGCCATTCACACTATTTTTCCTCTCATTATCTCAATTCTCGAGTATTAGAACCAATCAGTTTTCACAATAGTTCAATTATTTTATAGATGGATGACTCATTTATATGTTGCATTCTAAAATTCTACAAAGTTATTGATGTTCTATTTTATTAGTCGTAATCGTTGTTAAAATTCGTTTAATCGTACGATTCAACTCCCAATTCAAATCGATTTGCACCTTTCTCGATTCAAAACATGTATGAAATCTCAATACATAAAAATCGTACGATTAAGTTTCAAATTGAAAATATTGGGTAAAGTTTGAATGAACGATTGCTTACAGTTCATTTGACTGACTTCAAATTGAAGCCGTACCAAAATTCGCATCCAAATCGAAGTAGCAAAGAATAATTTCGAAAATGAAAATTTGCAAAATTTATTTATTTGGAAAGGAGAATCAAAGCAGAGCTATCCAGAATCAACTTTTATGGAGTAAAAGCAAAGATAGAGTTGTACATTAATTTAATTTTGTTATTTGTTAGTGGAGTTTGTACAATGTTTTTGCCACTCTATATAAAGAAATTTAAACTTACATGATTGAGTAAACATTAACGTATAAATTTCTTTAAATCTACGACTTAAATATTGATTCGAGTCAAAATAAGAACATTACGATCAACGGTTTATGATTTAAATCTCAAATCGACAACCTTGATCGTAGTCTTGAAAGTTAATTCCGTGTTCTCTCAAGTACAAGAAAGTGAACAAAAAAGTGACAAAATAGTTTTGATTTCGATGACATAAATCTAGATTAAACTTGTTTAATTCGTGTATCGCATTTTTATGTTTAATTGATTGCTTTGGTTATTTTGATTACTATTGATTTAGTACCGTGAAATAAGTATTGTTTGTGGTTGTTGAGCATGATTAGATCTTTACAAATAGTATTAAAACTTTTCACGGTTTGCTTAAATCTTAGAGGATTGATTTTAATGGCCGTGGTTAAAAAATAAATCGTTATTTTGTAAATGGATAACATGATATAATGGAATAAGTGTTTTCAAGTCATGAAAATTAAAGGTGCATAAAGACAGAGAAGATTTTTAAAACAATTTCAATGGTGGATAGCTTGAAAGATAAGATTGAAGAAGAATTGGACTTGAAAGTGGATGCTTTCACTTTAATTTATGCTTGTCTTACCGATAAAGTTCTTGGTTAATTTGCTTATATGAAAACGGTAAAGTAACTATGAGATGCACTTGAAACGGAATATTTAAATAAGTCGACGATGTAATATATAATCCTTAGTCAATGACTACCAGAAGGTCTTGAGTTCGAACCTTCGGAACATAAAAATGAATTATTTGCTTGGATATAGCACTGCTCTTATTTTTAAATTAATATATAAATATATAATCCTTAATCAATAACTTTTTATTTTCAAAGTGAGGAGATCTCGGTTTTAGTTTCGGTTTTAATCGACTAAACTTTCGAAAATTCCAGCAGTTTTTTTATTTTGGATTTCAGTGATCAATTTACACACACATAATAAACGAAATACATAACAAAATACAAATTATAAACCTAAAATTGTCATTATTTTAAAATTGAACCAAACCCATAACCTAATCTTTAATTATTTTGGTTTTAAACTAGCTTAAATCAAACCTTATAAACTAAATCAGCCTAATTGACTTCAATCAACTTCACTAAAGTCCATACCAGCCCATATAATCGTAAGTAGTAATACACCAGCCCTAAAACACCTTAAACCCTAACTATTGGCAAACCCAACTCACTTCTTTGCCCTATTCTTTATTTTCTCTTCATTGCCTCAGCTCGATAGGAGATTAAAAAAACAGGGCATGGGGTTAAAATTAACTTGGATGTGACGTTCGTGTTTTAAAATTGAACCAAACCCATGACCTAATCTTTAATTAATCTGATTTTAAACTAGCTTAAATCAAAACTTATAAACTAAATAGCCTAATTAACTTCAATCAACTTCACTAAATCCAAAGTAGCCCATATAATCGTAAGTAGTAATAAACCAGCCCTAAAACACCTTAAACCCTAACTATTGGCAAACCCAGCTCACTTCTTTTCCCTATTCTTTATTTCCTCTTCATTGCCTCAGCTCGATAGAAGATTAAAAAAACAGGGCATGGGGTTAAAATTAACTTGGATGTGACGTTCGTGTTTTAAAATTGAACCAAACCCATGACCTAATCTTTAATTAATCTGGTTTTAAACTAGCTTAAATCAAACCTTATAAACTAAATCGGCTTAATTAACTTCAATTAACTTCACTAAACCATACTAGCCCATATAATCGTAAGTAGTAATAAACCAGCCCTAAAACACCTTAAACCCTAGCTATTGGCAAACCCAATTCACTTCTTTTGTCCTATTCTTTATTTCCTCTTCATTGCCTCAGCTCGATAGGAGATTTAAAGAACATGGCATGGGGTTAAAATTAACTTGAATGTGACGTTCGTGTTCCTCGAATTGAGGAATACAAGATAAAATCTTGATTTTAAAAGATAAAAGCTTTGAGTTAGTTTTTAATCTTAATTTTTTTATATTTTCTTCAACTTTGAACATGAATATTTGCTTTTATTTCTTTGTTTAGCTGGGCTTTGAGTTGAAGATTATCGCTCAATTTGAGCACGGTTTTCAGTTGTTTTTATGGTCTTCAATGGAATGGATTTTTGGGATAATCTTGTCTCGCTTCCATTTGGTACAAAACCGGGTTGGTTGGTATCTCAATGTTTCGAGCAAAACCTCTTACTTAATACCTTGGTTAGCACACATAAATGTGCAATGTGTTGTGAATCTTAATGCGATGAATATTGACATTAAAAATGAAGCATATGCTGTGGCTCAATAACATGCGTGCTCTTTGCGAAGCCAATGTGGTATTTAATGGAGGTATTCAGGTGAAAGGGGAATGTGCTTTGGTGTTGTGAAAGAGGTATTTGAACGGGAATTAAGTAGGTACCATACGCCTTAATTATTTAATTAGTTGCTCTTTCGTTGTTATTCAGGTGAAAGGGGAATGTGCTTTTGTGTTATGAACGAGATATTTGAACGGGAATTAATTAGATACTATACACACTAGTTATTTAATTAGTTGCTCTTTCGTTGTTCATATCATATTTAACCAATGTAATATTATGTAAAAAAATTTATTTAAATTTGTTTCCCACCTATCAACAAGTACTTCGTTCATTAATAATTTAATTAATTGCTCTTTTATTATTCATATCATATTCGACCATTATCATGTCATAAAAAAACGTAATTTGAATTAGTTAATAGTAAAGTTGTATTAATTTTGGATTTAATTTATTTTAAAATATACATACATGTACATAAATTGCATACATAATTCTAATTTGCTTTACCAATTTACGATATTAATTTTAAAATTTTATGTTTTGAAATTTGTTTAAAGTAATTGGTTTTGGATTTATTTCCTTATCTAATTTTTTAATCAATTCAATATTAACAATACCGTGTTATTAGTAGGAAAAGTGTTTTTATGTCAAATTTCGATTTCTGTCTAAATTTAAATTCATTCAATGTATATGTTGTACTTTAACTACATAAATATAATCGGTTGAATAAAATATCTTGTATGTTGTTAAAAAGGGCATTTGATTTTAAGGACACATTTTAGAAAAATACTAGATCCAAGAACAATGAACTTTAATAATTAGATTAAGGACGAAGATTTTATTAGATTGTGTTAATCTCAAGTTCATTTTAATTGCTTATTTCACTAAATTAATAAAATAAAAATAAAGAATGACACTCGAAATTGCAAAAAAAAAGATTTTGAAAAAATTAATCGATTAATGTTAGTATGGATATATAGAAGTTAACAGCTCGGAAAGCTAAGTGAATATAGCTTTATAACCTAAAAAATAGCATTATATTATATCACTCAAAATATAGAACTAACCAGCTTGGAAAGCTATCATTATTTAGCTTTTGAAAATTGTTAGTTGTAAATAATAATGTTATATACATTTAGCTCTCCGTGCTGTTTTTCCCTATATTGTTTTTTCTCACATTCACATCACTTTCGTAATTAATTTTTATTATGTGTTGCATTCTTTTTTCACACGTTAAAGAAAAACATTTTTGTAATCAACCTTTATTATTTGTGAAATGTTGACGTGTGTCTTTGATTTAAAATATTTGGATCTTATCCAATTGAAACTTGAAAGTTGTCATTGATGTGAATAACGGAAGTTGGTTGTTTTTTGAAATAAAAAAGAAAACAATTGAGTCCTTGAAACAAATATCCACTTGTTTAAATTCATACCAAGGTCAAAAACTAAATATACAAAGATATTTAAATAATATTTTTCAAAGCATTCCTTTATTATATATATTGCACGAAATCTATTTTATTATGAACAATGTCAAATTAAATTACGTTTATTTTATATTTGATAAAATGGTCGGATAATTGTATATAACATTTTCTGTTATTGGAACAAGTCAACAAATTTTGTTTCTTTTTGTTAATATACCCAATCAATTAGTTAACAATGTTACTATTAATTATCGTCACCGACAGTTACATACATGTGAATATTAAACAAATATTCATGAATACACACACACATGATCGGTGAGGTTTATGGCCAAAATGTGCGTGCGTGCACGTGTGTATGCGTTTCAGCAAATGATATATGCATACGTATGCGGTATTCCATATAAATGCATATTGAAGGGTTGTGTGTCTGTATGCATATTGCACACACACACACACATATATATAATTTTACATATGATACTTGACCTGTATTATTTAACTAAAATTAAGCTTGTCAATGGATACTTTCGGATACAGATAGTGCCATATCTGCATCCACATCCGAAATCATTTTCGGATATCGGATATCTGCATCTACAGATACGGACGGATATCGGATAATTATCCTATCTGTCAACGACCGATGAATCAAGAAATATAAATGGAAAATTTTAGTTTAACATAAACTTTTTTCAATCCTACTGATTATAATAGTGTTAAAAATAAACAAATATAATAGTAATAAATAGTTCGAGCATTTAATATGAATTTAGTGTGTAAAATATAAACTTCTGACTCAATAAAACCATAAATATCTTTCACAGTACTAAAATACACAATTTAAACCATAATCTTGAAAAATACCGGACGTATAATTTTTAGATGCCGATGTCTTCATATCCGCATCCGTTTTTCCGGATATCGGATATATATCCGCTTTTCGGATGCGGATGCAGACAGATTTTGGATTTTTCGGATATCTATCGATGACCCTAACTGAAATAACGTATAATATATATTATTTAACAAAGTATCGTTCACATTTGATTTTAACCTTAATATGAATTTTAACTAACATATGAGGTATCTTATTTATTTAACATAGTATCTTTTTGTATCTAGAGCCTATCATATCTAGACGTTGATTGAATTTGAACTTCAGACAAAAATCAAAATTAGACATATAAGCACCTTTCCTATTGATTGCATATTGCTTATATTGAATAAGCCAAAACAAGGTAAGGAAATAAATTCAGAACCAGTTACTTCAAACAAAATTCGAAACATATAATTTTAAAATTAATATTGTAAATTGAAAAACAAATTAGAATTTTGTATGCATTTATTTTTATAACAACTGAACATGCATGCATATTTTGGAATAAATCAAATTGGAAATTAACACAGTTTACTATTAACCAATTCAAATTGTACAAATGTTTTTTTCTTTCAGTTAGACAATAATGATCAAATATGACATGAATAATGGAAAAGCAACAATTACATGCTTAATGAATGTAGTGCCTTGGTAGATGATCATCCCAAAACTTCTTCGTTAATCAAATTGCCCACAATATTCAAATATGATGTATTATTGCCAAGGTCTTAGGTTCTGACCGAAATCACGAGATTCTGACCATCTTAATTCGGTTCTGGCCGGAGGCAGGACGAAATTAGGTCAAAATCTCGTTCCGTTGTTCCTCGATAAAACAAAACAATTTTTTTTAAATTTTTGTATTTGCCGCCTTAATTGTGAAAAAAGGGCAAACAACAACAAGTAAGCCATTATTCCCAAACAAGTTGGGGTCAGCTAGAGATGGAATTCAGAACTAAATGACAAATTCAATTTAAAAGTCATAACAATAACAATAATAAAATAAAGTCAAATAAGTAAATTAATAATAATAACAACTAAGTAAAATAAAAATAAAGATAAAAATATATATGTATATATATGTGTGTGTATGTATATAAAGAAATGATAATAATAATAATACTAATAGTGATAATGGTACTAATAGTAATATTACTTAAAGGCCAAACCTACGTCTAGGGGCGGGTGTGGAAAATTTCCGTATCAACCGAGACATTTTTCGTTTCTTCCAAGCATTGACGGAATGATACAACATGGCTCATATTCCGTACCGCCAATCCCGGAATCCCATGAGGGGGAAAGCGGAAGAAACGTGGAATTCAATTTTTTCCGATAAAAAACTTCTCAGATGTAAATTATACATCAAACATCAGCAAAAACACAAAACCATAATAAATTGAAGACACCTTATACATAAAACATCAGTTTCCAATAGAGCATCAATTACCAACAGAGCATCAGTTACCAACAGAATATAAACCAGTAATAAATTGAACACAGTGCAGCTCGAAAGCAATACAAAACAGTAATGATTTGGAATGATTTGAACAAAGCAATAATTTGAATGCATTATGATTTCTAATGATTCAGAAGAAACGTACAGTATAGCCTTAACATAATACAAAACAAATAATAACTTAAACTGCACTGAACTGAACTATGAATCAGCTTCTTGACAGAATTAGATTGTAAAATAGCAGATTCATTCCTGAGAGTAGCAAATACCAAAGCAAATGCATCAAAGATTCAAAAGTGGTGCTAATTCCACTATCATATATCATTGCTATCAGGATTTTGTCTTCAGCTTCAATTGCAATATGACAGAGCTTGTGAGTATGCATTTAAAGTGTGATTATTCTATATAGGCCAAAAGTATGTCAGTAAAAGATAAAACTTGCTTCAGTCACAATATTTCAATCATGCCATTGCAATATCCACTATGAAAAAAAAAAAGAACCTTCAAACATCCCAAATTAACTTTCACGTAGGTCTGTCACGAATACTTTCGGATGCGGATAGTGCCATATCCGCATCCGCGACCGAAATCATTTTCGAATATCCGCATCCGCGGATACGGACGGATATCGGATAATTATCCTATCCGCTAACGATCGATAAAACAAAAAATATAAATAATTTTTTTTAGTTTATCATGAACTTTTTCAATCTCATTGATTATAGAAATGTTAACGGTAAACAAATATGATGATAATAAATAGTTTTGAGTAGTTAATATGCATTTAGTGTATAATATAAACTTCTAACTTAATAAAACAATAAACAAATATATTTCACTTACTACAATACACATAATTTAAACTATAATATTGAAAAATACCGGACGGATAATTTTCGGATGCGGATGTCTTCATATCCGCATCCCTTTTTCCGGATATCGGATATTTATCCGCTTTTTGGATGCGGATGCGGACAGATTTTGGATATTTTGGGTATCCGTTGATAGTTCTTTTTCTTTTTGGAGCACTATGATGATATTGGTGCTCCATTTTACAAATTGTAATCTTGCAAGTTGATTTAGTATTTGTATTCTCTCAAGTATAAAAAAGTAATAAAAAAGGTGTTGGATCCAAAGACGTAAACTGGTTTGATCAAGCCTTGTTACCATCATGTTTCTACTTAATTGTTTTTTATTTGTGTTTGGTTGATTGTTATTGATTTTAATTCGTTAAAACACGATCTTATTTGTAGGTGTATAGCGTGATCAGATTTTAAGTCTTACTAACATTTAACTTTGGTCTATGGTAGTAACCAAAACTAAGTAGAGTGGTGTCTTACAAATATGACTTAGATGGATCTATACAAAGCAGCAGCTCTTATTAATTCTATGAATTGTGTCGTGGAGGACCATCAAGATTTCCAATGCTCTGTTGTTCCATTCAGTGACTTATTATTCTTTATTAAATCCATAAAATCCATCTTCGGAAATACTGGGCAAAGAGTATTCATGTTTAGTTTATGTTCAAAAAGGCTGGACAGCATTGGTTGCTGCTGCCGGACGTTGCAGTATGATAAAGAGGCTGATGTATCTTTCTTTCAGCAAGCCATGTCTTTTATGCACCAACGATAGCTCCTATAGAAGCTTTTGCTCCAGTATTGTGTTATGCTCAGTTTTTCGTTTTAATATCGATCTTAAGGTCCGGCGTGTCAACATGCATACAGAGGCACTACTCACTTTTGATCTTCTTTGATGTTGCCTTTTTAATTCTCAATACGTTTTTTCGAAATAATATGATATGTGTGTATGTATGCATCTGAAGTCATATTTATACATCAAGAATAAACAGCATACTCTGTTTTTTATTTTTATTTTCCAAGTTTGCATGCATTAATTCAATAGGTTATCTACATAAATGTTCTTCTGTCCTGCTTTTAATGTTCCTTTCAGAATTGACTTTGCAAACCCACATGTCATTCTTCTTTAAGCTGATGTTTTTCTGTAAATATTTGTACCTTAACTACTCTGTCTGCAGAAACTTGTCAGCTCCCTGCATGATGGTGGGAATATTCCTCCTATTTTACAGGCTTTAGGCTATGTTGCAAAATATTATTATGAAACATATCGGCAACATGAAGACATTATAGGGCAGTTCATTCATGAAAATGTCTTCAATTCTTTCCAGGTTAGCTAACTTATTTTGCTCGACCTACTTTTATCTTATTAGAATATATTATATTGAAAAATAATGCATACAGTTATTGATGCAAACTACTACATTCAAAGGATTTCTAAAGTAAACATTCAAGAGATTTCCTCTCATGAGTTTATTCTATTTTATAATTTGAGGAGATTACAGTATTACATGATACATGAAAACTCTAACTCAAACGCTGATACAGCAGCCAAAGCTGATGTGCCCCCAAAGGACAAAACGCTCACGTCACAAGGGGAAGAAACTGGCTTATCAAAATAACCATAAGGTATAATGCGATTTTTGTTACATATTTGGGCGGCAACAATTTTCAGTTTGAAGTTTAGGCTATATTTTTATGAAGCTAATAATCTTCATGGTACTGGAAGTCAGTCAAGACATGCATGCATGCACGCGCACACTCACACACCGTTGGTCGTTCACAAGATAACCATGCTTATGTTGATTGGATTTGAATCATGCAATGAACATTGAATACCAGTTTCTCAAATGCTCAGTTTGGATGTGGTTTGTTTAGCAGACTAATCAATATGCATGCACTTAATGTTCAACTGCATAAATTTTTAGAATTGATTGAACAAACCATTTGGTTTTGGAAACATGCCAACAATTCGGTACTACATCAGGAAACATGTTTATGCTCCTTAATGTTTGTCTATCGAGTGGTTATCACATGTGTATCATTCTAGGTTTCAGATACCGAATCATGCTTAATTCAATAAATAATGGTTCTGCAGACAGCTTCTTTTGTTTCTTTTTTCTGCTTGATTTTAGTACTTCAGATGTGGAATTAATATTGGGGATGCATCATCATAGTTCTAACAAACAGTAAAGAATAAAATCGTGCTTTTGGTTCAATCTTGTCAATAGCATCTTTTGCACCTCTTATTTTTTCCCCTAATCCCCCCTAGTTTTTATCTTTAATAGTGCTTCTCTTCAGCTGTATTTTATACTCTAATTTAACCCAATGCTAATTTTAATTTGTATCTTGCTGATGATGAATGACCCAACTCTGATTATTTTATTAATTAAGCATTCCATCTTTGTATCCTTTTATAAAAGGAGGGAGATGATTTGGTTCTGCATGCATGACTTATTTATTTTAGCCTGAAGATTGTTACTAGTTAGCACTCTTTTCCAATTAAGGATTTCAAAACAAAAGTCTAGAAGGTTGTAAATTTGTTCAGTTGAATGTTAAAACAACGTCAACTTCAATATTGTTAGAAGACATGTTCTATAACATATATTCAATTCATGCACAAACCTAAGGTTCTAATTAAGTCTCCTTTTGATTATGCATTAAGAAGCATTCATGTCTCCTGTATCCTTCAAATCAAGCAGACTCCCTTTTTAATTAAGTTATGGAGTCAATATTATCTATTATAGTTGTATATCTTCATTTTGTGCATAACTTCCATTCAGTTTTCTATAATGCAATCAAAAAATAATTTACCCTATCATTTACCTTTTCTTACTTTTCATTTAACATGTATATTTATGTTGCAAGTTTGATTTTGTAGATATATGGGATGAAGATGCTTGCTAAGCTTTTTTCATCACATCAACTAGCAGATCACAAACAGAAAGTGAAGAATTTTTTGAATATCCTATTAGAAACTATACGAGAAAATGGCTCAATGGGCTTTAGCTCTGCAAGGTGAGTTTTTTTTGGCTTGTCAATTCCTAGAATATCATCAGATTAGTATTTTTGTTAGTTCTGATTGAACTAACCTATGTATTTTATTATTATTCAAAACACGTCGTGCACTATTTATTAGATCTTTATTCTTTAGGTCATTGAACATACCTGTCCAAAGTTGTTTATTGCAACAAAATTCAGGCCTGATCATCAAAACCACAATTTTTTATGCTGTACCGATCAAAACAAGTTTTGCTATGTATAAAATAAAGAAAAAAGTTTTAGTTTCCATATTTCGATCATTCAGGAACATGTGCTTTAGTTCTGTTCCAAGATGGCGAGTACTCTTCATCATTTTATCTTTGTTTTTAAAAAACTTTTTAGTATTTGCCTAACTTACCATAATATCTTTAACACTTTGCTTTTCATATTTTGAGCTTAAAATGCGAATTAGTGCGTAAGCATGCTTAAGCAACTATAATGGCATCTCACTTCTTATAAGGCATGGAATAAATAAATTAGCGATGAATCTATTTTAGCTTGCTGTAATTCTTGTATACATATTCAATGTAAGGTCACTATCAATAATAAATCTAAAAAATTGTGGTTTGTTTTGGTGCATTCTAAAAACACTTTCATACCAAATCAGCGGTTATGATGTGTGATGTTTCTTTGACCTTTGAGATAGAAAGTATGATGTCTCAGTTGTTTAGTCTTTGTTTGACTTGTTAATGTCTTTTTATGCATAATATGTAAGATCAAATGTATAAATTAAAAAATTTGTATACAAAGACATATATAAATTATTTAAATAAGCAATTCGTATGCTCATAGGATATGCAATATATGGCCTTTTGTTCATTAACAACCCACACTTGTAAGTGAAATAAATAATGTATCAAACACGAGTCAAATCAAGTCAGCTGCTAATATTTTTAAGGATGGAGATATCTTATTTCAGAAAGGTAATCATCTCTTTCTAGTTTTCATTTTTCAAAGCAACTTTTACAGTTTTAAGCACTAATTGCATGACTGATACCTTGCAGACAAGGGTGGAGAATAGTTTACGCTTACTATTTTATTTCATCTTGTTAAATGATCTATAAGCTAGTAAGAGATATTAGAATGACATTTTCTTTTTTAGCCATGTCCATTATGTTTCTACTAAGTTTATCTCCTTATTCTCTATTTTGTACATATATTATTTTATCTATACCCCATTCCTTCTTAACTATAAAGTCAAATTGGTTGCAGATTGGTTGCTATAAACTGCAAACACACATTGGGCTTCATCTTGAATATTCCTACTCGTATTAACAGTTGATATGTATAGCTCATTTATTAAGTTTTTATAATGCAGTGTGGATGATGCATCTCATTTGAGATTTGCTGCTGCAAAATCCATTCTTTGTCTTGCTACAAGATGGGATTTTCTTTTAACACCTGAGATGTTTCGTTCAGCGATTATGATATCAAGGGTAAAAGTTGCCGCCATTTTAAAAATAATGCTCGATGTTCTAATTTTATTAGTCTTTTTAGTGGCTGAGTTTTTCTTCATCTCATTTTAATTTCTATGGGAAAAAAGTCAATTTATTTTTCTAGTTGTGTATATTAGGGCTGTCAATGGATACCCGAAAAATCCGAAATCTGTTCGCATCCGCATCCGAAAAGGAGATAAATATCCAATATCCGGAAAAAGGGATGCATCCGAAAATTATCCCTCCGGTTTTTGTCAAGATTATAGTTCAAATTATGTGTGTTTTAGTGCGATGAAAGATATTCGTTTATTATTTTATTAAGTTACTAGTTTATATTATATGCACTTAATGCTTATTAACTGCTCGAAACTATTTATTATCGTCTTGTTTGTTAATTTTAGCACTTTTACAATCAATGGGATTGAAAATATTTATGTTAAACTAAAATTTTCTTTTTATAATTCTTGATTTATTGGTCGTTAGTGGATAGGATAATTATCCGATAGCCGTCCTTATCTGCGGATGCGGATATCCGATATCCGAAAACGATTTCGGATGCGAATGCGGATAGAGAATGCTGATATGGCACTATCCGTATCCGAAAACATCCGTTGACATGCCTAGTGTATATAGTAAAACTAACACTATCATCTGCCTCCATTTCATATTTGATTGGCATTTTGAGTGAGTTTTTGTTTGTTTATTTTTCTGTTTTAATTCCCAGAAAAAAAATTCTCTGAAGGCCAATACTATATATAGTTCACTTATCTCCTTCACCATATCTCAGAAGGTCAATTCCAGGAAATATATACTGTTTTAACCTTATTTGCCATAAAACACCTAAATTAACCCAATAACATATTTCATAAAAGAACTTAATGGTAATACTCTAAGTCACCATTTGTATTTTTTCCATTTTCCATGTTCTAGACATCATAAATACGGATAAAATGAGACAACTGTTATCAGTAGATTAATATGGTTCTCAGGCCTTAATCACAACATACTACCAAAAAGAATATTAGATGCTGAAGTTCAGCTATACATGTTTAAAACAATAACCATTTCATTTTATTTATATGATTGTGTTTTTATTTTTAAGCTTACGGCATAGGTTATGGTAAGTTGTTGCTGTCAATATTGCTAGGTCTTGTATTTTATTGCAGGATCCTTCTCCCAATGTGCGCAAGCTATTTTTGTGTAAAATATACAAGCTTCTGAAGACTCGGGCTCTCCCCCTTAGATATGCTTGTGCATTTGCATTGGCTTCATCAGATGGTCTTGCAGATATTCGATCTGATGTATGTCTTATTTGGTTTTTGTATGTTTTAAGTACCGTTAGGCAGCATTAATTTTTTACATTATAGGCGAACAAGTTTCTCACGGACTTTGTAAAGGAGTACTGTAAAGACTCCCCTCAGGGTAACATATTGGACCGTGATGCAAATTATGCAGCAGTGACCAACTGCCCAGAATATACCATAGTTTATATTATCCATATTCTTGCCCATGATGTGAATTTTCCTTCTGAAGAATGTCAAGATGATAATGCACATAATACATTTTGCAGGTAATATGCAAATATATTCATTCTAGGATTTTTGAATGTCCTATGTGTGTCGATACATTCTCATGTTCCATTTGACTCCAATTTTTTCATGTTTCTGTGCAGTCCATTGACCGTTATCTGCCGTACATTGCTGGAAATAAGCTCTGCAAATAGCAGCAAGAATATAAGTAACACCATACCTTATTTACTGGGGATTTTGCGTGCCATTAAGAAAGCCAAAGATGCTGTGGATGACAAATTTACTCCAGTATGCTAATTTTATCCTATCGATAAAGGCTTTCTTGTTGCAAGTTATGCATTTGTCACTAAATTTACCCTTTTCCATGCAGAACTTGCATATTCTTTCCGACATAGCTTTGTCTGTTATAAAAACGCAAAGTCATCAGTGCTGGTCTTCCCCATCTAGTCCTCAAATTATCTTACTGCCATCATCTTTTTATAAATGCCCTGATACAGCAGAAAGAGAGGTATGCTATCTAACTCATTTTCGTGCATGTTGATTTCAATTCCTGTTACTGTGAATTTCCATAATAGGTGTTCAGATCATTTTATATTCCTTTAGGAACACACTAAGATAAAATTTCTCAGGAGATTTTTATTTGTGAAAAAGATGCTTGATAATTTTGAACTCTAAACCTTAAAGTTACTTGATAATTAAGAATTACCCTTTTGTCATTTTCTCCTTCATTCTCATCTGCAATTATACCAATTTAATGTTTTTCAATGCGCATATAGCTAGCTGGCTCTGATTTCAAACAGCAAGCAAAATCAGGAGAACTTGCTAAAAGTTTGGATTCCAGGAAGGGCAGTTCAAACAGCATGCGTTCTAAAGGGGAAACTGATTATTCACTTGCTTATCTGAAAGTGCAGAAAAGTACTACTGAAAAAAATGAAAAAATAATTGGTGTTTCTAAGGCAGTACGTAAAAAGGCTGTCTCCGAAGATTCATCTAAATCAGTAGAATTGACCACTGAAAATATAGCTGCTCATGAAAATACTGGTGAAATGCCCTTAGTTTCTAATCAAATGGGCAAGGAGAAGTTATCATCGTGTGGTTCTGTTGGTACAAATCCATTATCAACAGACCCGTTTGTGCGTAAGCAACAAGGTAATTCTATCCCTCTTGCAGCATCAGAAAGAAATAATGTCTGCAATTGGTTTGAGGGTTCAAAAAATGAATCAAGAGATGTACCTTCTCAAACATGCATGCAAATGGTATTTTCACCACATTTTCACCAGTATATCTATTGCTTGAATATTTAACTTTTAGTCTTGATGGCCCTGATTCTTTTAGCAATGCGTAGATGTCTGCAGATAGTGCTGAAAAGTTAGTAGGGAGGCGAATCAGATTGTGGTCCCATATCAATAAGTGGTGAGTTTTAGTGGTTGCGTCAAAGGGATAGAGATTGAGGTCTTCCTTGACATTTCCTTTCTTTTCTCTATGCAGTTTTAATTCTGTTGCTGTTACTTCATATGATTCACAGAGAAGTAACCATAAGGTATTTTTTTTTTCCACCTATCCGTTTCTTGTAAAAATGTCATAGGTCAGCATATAGGTTTCTTCCTATTATAGGTCAACTATGGATGTTATTTTAAGTTTATTTGTTACCTCGGGCTCTGGTCATTTGCACATAGACCCTTCAAATGAGTCTGGTTGGATTTATGTGACTTGGGCACCAGTTTATTCTACTGTTTTACCTGATCCATTTTACCCATTTACAAAACAATCAACATTGACCCATAAAAAAGTTACATGACTCCAACCCATAAAAAGTAGTATCATGATCGACAAGTGTCATAAACTCCTAGTTGGCAATTGCATTATACTAACATCAAAGAGTATGTAAGTATTTAAATGCTATACTAGACCTTGAAATATGATTTAAGAAACCAAGAAGCTATTACAAAATGGTACCAAAAGTATCACAAAAATTCTAAAAATGAAGCTTAATCAAACACATATTCAGAAGCATGTCAATTTACAAATATTCGGAAGCATATATCAATTTACAAATATACAGAAGCATTAGCAATATTGATATGATTGCATCCACATATTAACAATAACCCAAAATTACCACGTAGCTCTAAAAACGGAGCGTAATGAAACAAATATCCAGAGCATATCAATTAACAAACATCAAAACTCATATGCAATATTAATATGATTGCATCCTAATATTAACAGTAAACCATAGTTATCTATGCGATAAATGTTTATGCAGTTAACATGAAAACTTGTTAATTGTTTGGAATGGTCTATGTTTCTATTTGTGCATAAACTGCACGACTTTTGCGTTTACGCTTTATAATATACAATTATTAACGACAACTAGGTTTATGTAATTTATTGTAACTTTGTTTGTTCGATATATGCATATGTTTACGTAATTCTATGCTATTAACAACAAATAATAACTTTATTAATTTTCCACAATTACCATCAAAACATATTACTATATGTAACTAACAAGTTAGACAATTTGCATATAAGATATGATTGATATGATAATATCGTACTACAACAAAAAGTTGAGTTTTGTTGTAATACATATTATTTATGTGACCATATACATATTGTCACTTAAGACGGAAAGTGTGAATTAACGATTTGCTCCTCATCGGTTTGAAAATCAAAAGCATTGTCTTTAAGCTTCTTTATTATTGATGCTATAGCCATTCTGTATAATCACTCCCGTGAGTAAAGTAATGCATGCCTCATGTTATCTTGCTTATGAAAACATCGACAAACTATCAAGATCCCTATATTCAGTATTAAACACACTTTCTTAAGGGCCACTATCTCAAGTGGCAAGTGATATTGTGCTTTAGACATATTCTAGAGGTCATGCGTTCAAACTTCCTAGACATCTAAATGAGTGATCTGTTTGTTTGAATGAAGTACCACTCTTATTCTAAAAAGATTAAAATAAATGTTAAACACACTTTCATATGCAACCAGAAAAAAAGATCGGCTCACATATTCATTGTCATACGAGAAATAATTTGATATTTGTATGATCGAGATTCTCAAAACGAAAGAATGATGGTAAAAACTTCACAATCTAATAATCTATTTTTACGATATGATTGAAGTTTGAAATTTCAGGGACTATAATCAAAGTTAAAGCTACACTAGCCAATCTAGTAATGTTTTGAATCCTGATTTGAAAAATTATTTGATCCTTATAACTGGAATTCTAATACTGCATTTTAGGATTTCAGAATATTTTTTCAATAAAATTATGACTCCCAGATCGGATACGTTACTTAAAGCTATTTACACAAGTTCTTGCCAACCATGCATCAACAAATACTATGGTTGAAGGCACTAGCATTTGGGTTTGTAAACAAAATTTGATATAAAATAAAATATCTGAAAATGCCCTTATTTCCTAGATAATCAATTAACCGTGGAATCCCAACATACAAGTGCTTTGTTTTGCAAATAAGATTGTTATGATTGTACGCCTTCTTATGTTTCTAATTGAGTTACGGTTTATGCTGTAATTCATTTTTTCTTATAAATGTTGCTGTGTACAATGTATTTGTCGATTCGGTACTTAGTTTTATATAAGCAGCATATGTTGTTAGACAATTTACTTGATACAATATGTTGATATTTTGTGCAATTTGTTGAATATTTATCAGTAACGTATGTCTACAGTAATATGTTATGTAAATTACTATATAATAAGCAATATCATTTTGATTAGGAGTAGCACCGTCTCAATGAAAAAAAAATCAGTAAAAAAAAATAAAAAAAATCAAATCATAGATGTCTTGAGAGTAATACCACAAACTATTTTAGAACCCCATCAAATCTCCCCACACACAGATACACTCACTCACACACACACGCTCTCTCTCTCTCACTTTGATATGATAAAATTAGAAGAGAAATTAAAAAAAAGTTTCAGTGAATCATCAAAATAATTTACCGTAGCAATCACAAAGCAAGAGATTGCATTTAAGTTCATTATTGAGCTCAATTAGAAGATAATGTTTTGATGAGTATTTTCATTTCTATGCTAATATTTGTTATTTCCTATAGCAAATAAATCATTGGTTTGGTTAAGTATATATTATCTGAAGCAGCAATGACTCTGTAAAATGGAGCAAATAAATCACTAAAGTATGCACTTATTTTTTTTCAATATGCACATATTTCATTATCTGGAGCACCGATGATCCAGTGCTTTATTAATTGAAAATAAAACAATCATGAACAACAAGCAATACAGCATAGAGTTAATTAGAAGAATAATTATGATTTATCTTCCAGAGTTTGAGTTGGTTGATCTTCATAAGATTGATTCTTTGTTTAACACGGGTCAACATCTTTTTGAGACTTTTGCATATCTACTATAGTAGCAGTATGTAAAATCACTTTGTTGGATTTGTTTTCTTACTTATCTTGCAAGGTTACTTTTGATAATGGGGACATAGAACTATTGCACCTGGGGGATGAAAAATGGGAAGCCGAGGAGTCCAGGGAATTGTCAGATAAGGTTTGCATTAACTGTTTTGTACCTTTTGCTATATTTGAATTTTTTAACTGAAGTAGTATTTTATTGGTACAGGGTTGTGACGTCCTCCATAAAGCACTGTGAGTACATATAAATTGTTGTACTCTTTATCGTCAGTGTTATTTTACATTGATCATAACCTTTATACTTGTGAAAGTCAAAATTTTGCTTCCAAATGTTATCTCTCTTCAAAAATGCAATTAGATCCTCGAATATGGCTAGGTTAACTGCTGCTAACCCCACTCTATCTTTGGCTTGATCGATACACATTCCCCTTTCTTCTCTATCTCTTGATTCCCCACCCAGTTAAATCTTTGGTTTAGTGCTGATATCTTTTGCTTTGGAATTATTTTGCTGCAAACCCTTTTTTTTTCTCTGTATGTGCTTTACCCCTACATCCAGTCAAATCATAGGAGAAACAATAGAGTTGGGTTGGTGAACTGCTTTCAATGGTGACAGTTCAAACTGGAAGGTTTGATTTGTGGTGAAGCTTAATGGCGATGTGAATGATTTGGATGAAAATTAGCTAGAGTATTTTAGGAGAATGGGAAAGGAAGAATTTTGGTTAGTTTAACTCAAATAGCTTGTGTTATTGTAGTTGTTTTATTATTGGTTACATGATGTGCATATGATATCAATGTTATACGATGAACATGACAAGGATCTATGTTTGAAAAAGGAAAAAAAGAAAAGAAAAAAGACGATGTTCAGGTAGTTAGTTTGCAGAAAAACTTGTGGAGCAAAATCTTGTCACGAGGTAAATTGGCCAAATGGATTCTATTAGGTTCCTCAGATCTTTGTGTTCAGTTTGTAATTTCTTTAACGATCAATAATATCATTATTATAAGTATATATATGCGTGTGTGCGCGCACGTGCATGCACGCTTGCATTTGTAGTGGGTGCTCTTGTGCGGGCACATGTGCATGTAAGGTCCGATTTCAAACCGACAAATTTTGAATTGAAAATTAAAATCTCGGAAGCTTTCTAATATCAGTCATCATGAAATATTCCTCGCTGTTAAACATCAATCCCTTGTTTGATTGATTTCACAACGCCTACACTGTTTAATTACATCTTGTAATGATCTTTAGCAACGTTGAGGGTTTATTTTTCCCTTTTAGTTTTTTTTTTCCTTTGGAGATCGGAGTTTTTAGTGCTGCAGCCCTTCAGGCACTTGGTTGTTGTAATTATGATCAAGGTTTTAAAATGCGAAAGTGTACACAAGGCGTTCTGTCACTCGCGAGGCGTAAGCCTTAAAACGTTGATGCGTAAATTTTTCGGGTAAACATTGATGCACAAGTTATTACTGGTTTGTTATAATTAGGTTTTGATTGATAAATAAAAACTGAAAATTAATCATATAAAATTATAAATAATAATGTAAACACTTAACTTTAATGATTGCAGTCCTAATCATTCTTTATTATTCAGCCGTAAAAATATAAATGATTAAAACTATGAATAAAATTTAAGCACTTGAAGATGTATATACAAATGATTCAATCGTTATTTGTATGTTTGAAGAATTTTTATTCAATTTTTAGCTCCAAAATTGTATGCATTTTATTTTTTTCTTTTCAATTGTCTTCAATTTATTTTCTTAGTTTTTGAGAATAATGTTTGGTCGATTCTAGTTGAATCGATATTATAATTAGTAGAAAATCATGTTAAGTTATTATTTTTCCTTCTGCCAATTTAAATTGAGCCGCATAATTTATTTGGAGGTTCGGTGATGACAATTCATAAATTTTCTTTAAAAAGCATTTGAGAAAATTCCTTATGTAGCCCTCAATCGTTGTTTAAAAAACAGTTTACTTATGTTGATGTTGAAATTGAGAAGTAAAAAACACTAACTTTTATTTTCATAAATTTTATTCTTTTTATGTTTGCTATTAAATAATTGAAGTTTTATTACTGCTGTTAGTGTCAATATTTATAGTTAATGGTTAAAAAAATTTCGAGTCGCATGCCTTAGGCATGCGAGGCATAATGCGTTTTGTATGCTTCGTAAGCCTCAAGTTGCTGAGGCGTAAGCCTTAGAGGTAAAAAAAGCATTTTTTATAAAGCCTCAAGGCGTTTTATCTCGTCTTGCCTTGAGGCGAGTATCGATGCGGGTTTTTTAAAACAATGTTTATGATATAACCACAGATCAAATTGTATGCAGGATTTACAATTTGGTGTACCATGAAGAATTTTTGTTGCAGCCGCATATATTTGCTTTTGGTGGGACCAGTCAAATATGGATATCATCTAAATTTTGGTTTAGATAATATTATTACCCAATTTTTTCTCACATATGTAAATGTGTGTGATAGTGTTGCTTGATTTAAGGAGCAAGTGAATATGAGTTAGAAAGAAATAGTAGCAGCCGAATCCTTTTAGGGTGTGGAAAATTTGAGATTTAGGTTACTCTCTTAAAACCATTGTCCTCTTTGACTTGAATGATATAAGATCTTGGGATAGTCTTCTGCAACCTATTTATTCATTAGATTTTGCGCAACTAAATCCTAACAATAGTGATTGTTGTATAGGATTCCCCTCACAGAACACTGCTTTCCATTGTTGTAAAAGGCGCACCATAACTTGAAACCATCCCCTTATCTTATGCAATTTGCTTATGATAAGGCACACAAAATGAAACAATGATGCATAACACTAAAAAGACACTATTTTCACTTCTTTTCCTTCAATTTTTCTTTTTCCCATTCCTATTACAGAATCTAAAAGACAGAATAAAATAACGATAATACAAACATTTATTATATCTTGTGTTTTAAATTTAGCATGTTATACTTTCCAGTGTTTTATGTTTGTTAAAATTTTAAGTGATGATTGGTTTATATTTGCTAGTGCTTTATATTTGTAGAGAGGAGTATAATTTTTAGAGGTAAACACAAACACATGAACAATAGAAGAAAATTGTTTTCAAGTTAAAACATTATATTTCATAAGAGAAGATACACCTCAATTGCATTCGTATAAAACAAACTAGAAACTTGGTTTTATATATAGCCTTACACAATAAATAATAATTATTACATTGAAAATTCTAGTCACCCTTTCAATGAAAAGAAATATAGATTCAACTTGAAAGGTTGTCCTAAAATTTTGACCATATTAAGAAATAACTGCACACTTTCCAATGTAACCATTCAAGTCAAACTTATCTTTTCAACATCCCCCTTAAGCTTAAATTGGAATAACTCCAATTCCTTTTGAGTTTTACAAAAGTTTCACATTTCAATGCCTTTGTAAACATATCAACTAACCGATCTTTTGTTTTGCAATACTTTACATCGATTTCTTCGTCTTTCATCAGCTCACGAATAAAATGATACTTGATTCGAATGTGCTTGCTCTTACGATGGAACACTAGATTCTTTGACTAGGAAATTGCCAAACTATTATCACGAATATTTTAGTACCTTTAGCTTGATCATGCTTTAGTTCTTTTAACGTCCATCTAAGTCAAAGTACTTGACAACCCGCTGAAGCCAGTGAAATGTATTCTTCTTCAGTGGTAGAAAGTGCACAGTATCTTGCTTCTTGAATTCCATGAAGTAGCATCTAAACCAAAGCTAAACACATAACCTGAGGTACTTTCTTCCTATCACAAAATCCAGTCAAACATGGATCTTTCACACTTTTGTAGTGTATCTCATAATCAACAATACCAAGAACATTTCTTAGTATTCTCTTCCTGCTTCCCAATGAATTGCTTTTGGTAACTCCATGAATCGACTAATTATGCTTACTGCAAATGCAATATAAGGAATCGTTTCCTAAGTACATAAAACTCCACACTAGATTACGGTAGAGTCTTACAATCTTACCACCATCATCTTTACCCATCTTTGATCCAACTTCCATAGGATACCAAGTGGAGTTGCATTCTCTAACCTGAAACCCGAAACGTTTCAACAAATCCATCGTACTTCTTTTGTGGTATGAAAATACCATCATCACTTCGTTTTACTTCGGTATCCAGAAAGCAATGGGGAAACCCCAAGTTGGTCATTTTGAATTCTTTCATCATTCATGCTTTAAGTTCTTCACATAATTTACTAGAATTTCCAGTAAATATCAAATCATCAACCTATAAGAAAATCACCAAATGGTTACCTTGCTTGTCTTCTTTGACATAGACCGTATGCTAAAAAGGACGTCTTTTAAATCCTTCCTTTGTAAGGAAGCCATCAATACGATTGTACCATGCTCTTGGTGCTTACTTCAAACCATCCAAAGCCTTCTTTAAATGACACGCCTTATTCTTGTTTCCTTTCTTTACATGACCAAACGGTTGCCCCACATAAATTTCTTTATCAAGGACCATTCAGAAATCTTGATTCGACATTCATTTGATATACCTTCAAATGTTCTTGTGTAGCCAAAGTTAAGATCGAAAGCACTTTATTATCACATATTTTAAATCCACGTTGCGCCGATTCATATAAACACGAGAAAGCTTGTTACCAATCATGTGATTGCTGCGATCACCGTCAACATACCAAATTTCATAATGCACAACCTCTTAATTTTCACGTGCCAAAAAGAGTTTCATCATATTTTCCAGCATAATAACTCTCATGCATAAGTGACGAGTCACTTTTGTTCTCATCATTTGATCTAAGATCAACAAAAATCTAGATGTGTGTGCATATCTCTTGCGGTTATAACATTTGACAATTGAATATGATCCTCCATGACCAATAATTTGATGCTCATCCTCTTCCTTGTCCACGAGGATCATATTCTTTTCTATCAAAATTTCTATTTTCTACCCCAACTCCTCTTCCATTACCATATGAAATCCAGCTCTTCTTCCACCTCGAGATCCTCCATGAAATGATAGTTGCGTTTGAGGTGCTTGTTGAAGAGAAGAAGATGATAAGATGTTAAATTGCTTAATGCGAAGCTCATGGGAGACAAGAGAACCCATCAAACTTCAATCGCCAAACTTGCCTTATTATTAGACTATTCAATTGCTACAACCACATGCTCGAGCTTTCTTGTCATACTTGAAATGTTTCTCCACAATTCTTTGATCTTCAAATTTCTCCTCATTTACACGTAATTGATTTGTGATAGAGATGATTCGATTTAAGCACTCCACGGACTACGTTTCTTTCATGTGTTGCATATCAAATTCGCTTCTAAGAGTTTGTAATCTTAACATCTTTACTCTTTCTTCACCTTTGTAATTTGTTGCAAATAAATCTCATGTATTCTTTGTTGATCCTGCACAAGAAATTCTTTCTAATATCTCAACATCGATAGCTTAAAAATAAATAACCATGCCTTCTTATTGTTTTGTTGTTTCTTTTTCAACTTTGTGACCTATTGCAGAGTTATGTTGACTTGATTTACCGGCTCTACGACACCTTTTTCTACAATCTCTCATATATCTTGAGATTCATATAACATCTTCGTTTGAATGCTTCATTGACGATTCTTTTTACATTCACGGGATAATTGATGTTGTAAAATATTGCCCCTACTGGCCATCGGCTTTGATACCATTTTGTAAAGGAGAAGGAGAGCAAGAGGAGCATAATTTTAGAGGTAAACACAAACATAAGAACAAGAGTAGAAAATTGTTTTCAAATTTAATAATTATATTTTAAGAGAAGATACAACTTAATTGCATTGATACAAAACAAACTATGAACTTAGCTTTATACTATAGCCTTGCACAATAAACAATGCTAATTACATTGAAAATTGTAGTCACCCTTTCAATGGAAAGAAACATAGATTTAACTTGAAAGGTTATCTTAAATTTTTAACCATATTAAGAAATGAATACGCTTCTCAATGCAACCATTCAAGTCAAGCTTACCTTTTTAATATGTATTACTATACCTATGAGTGTGAGGGAATGCAACTGTCTTGTTTAATGCATATTGTCTTTTTATTAGTTTTGTTTGCTTTTGAAATGACTTGCATATATTAAATTTAATGCAAACATGATATTTTACGAACTAATACCAACACACAAAAAAAGCCCTTCGCCATCCTTCAAAAAATAAGGTCCGTTTGGGATGAATTTTGCGTTTTGCGTTTTCAATGTGTATTTCAAAAGACGTGAAAGACGAGGTGGTGATGGAAACTATAGCCGTTACAATAAATGAGAGAAAATAACAAAAAAAAAGTCGTTTTCAATTTTATTTAGTTTTACATTTATCAAATTTTCCAAGTTGATCTCCTTTCCCAATGCTTCATGTTTGAAGCAAATTGCTAAACTTAAATTTCAAACCAAACGGATCTTAAGCTTGCTTGTTCATCCATCTCAAACCCAGGATTCAGTAGTATATAATAATGAATTTTGTCACGATGTTCGAGATACGAAATGATAACTGATATAAATATCATAACTACATCTTAATTAAGATTGGAAATTCTATTCGGCACGTGGAATTACGGCCATTTCGGTCCGGTTTTGGCAGTGTCCGCACTAGAATTTGATTAAAATTCCATTTCATTCACGGACGGTCTACGAAAAACTATTTATATCTTACTTGGCGACGCGAGCAGAAGAATTAGAAGCAATAAGCACTGAACAAGAGAAGTTAATCAATTCTAGGGTATTTTTAAGGTGGGCTAGGAGCAAGAGAAGTTCAGCAAGGAAAATTAAGTCGTAGCAAGGAAAAATCGAGCTCACGGGAGAGGGAAATTGAGCAAGAAGAGAGGGGTTTCAAGCGTGAAGAGAGGGGTTTCAAGCGTGAAGAGAGGGAAATCGAGAAATGAGGAAGACGACATCCAAGGTTGAAAATAGACTCCGTCTTTTGGAAGTTGAGAATGGACTCGTTGGACTATGTATATATTGTTTTAAGAATAGTTATAACAACAAATTTTAGTTTGTTTTTTTGTTGAACTTGCTAAAATATGAGTAATGCTAACTTAAAATCCAGTTACATTTATATTTGTTAAAGTACAAAGTATTTGAATGTAAATTTTTTCGAAGGAAACGAAATTCAGAACAAAAACTTTAAAGGAACATGCGAAAATTTCGAAACGGAATCCATACTACAGAAAAGTTTAGGTAGTGTTTGGTTTACCCTTTTTAGTTTTAGGTTTCCGTCCATATAAAATGCGCACGACGCATGTATATTGTGTGGGAAACGACCAATTTAGAAAACAAAGTTAACATACAAAATAGAAAACAATTTTTTCTCTCCATGTTTTGAGAAATAAGAGAAGCACCAAAATTATCTATTCTTCCATCGTTTCTCCATCCTTTCCGTGGTTCCCTCCATCTTCCTTCCATCTTATCCATCGTCCCTCCGCAGCTCTCATATTTTGTAATTAATGTTGAAAACTCAGAACTTATTTTAAACCAAACACTACTTTAGTGACTAGAATAGAACCGAAAATCAAAATTTAGAACATTGAGGTTAACTAACATAGCTTCATTACATCCTTCATGAGACCTAAGATGGATGCAATGTTAATAATAAGAATAAATAAATAAAGTGAATTCTTATATCGGCTGGACTGGTTGTTACATCTTGTGCTATCAAAAAAGTGTTTTTACATCGTGCTAGGTATATGGATCTAAAGCTACTTGTTAAATAGCAATTTTAAATGCTTTGTAGGAATGATCGTAAAAGAGGAAATTCTAATGATTCTGAAATTGCTAAACAAGATGAAGATCCTTCAGTATGGTGAGATTTTATATGTTTGATTGTTTTTACCGAGCTTCACAAAATTTGTCCCTGTATTATACTTTTGAATATTTATAGTCTGATTTCTTCTAGCAGCAGTCGTGAGGAGGGATTGGATTCATTTCGTAAAAGCAACTCACAATGTCAATCTGCTAATTTGGATGAAAATAATGAAAACTTTATTAATGGAATTGTACCTTGCAACGGTAAATAGCTTTATCATTTAATTTTGAATGTTTACCTCTTATTCCTCTCAATATTATTATTTCTAATACTGCATTAACCATCGTAGATATAATACATAGCATATAGTACACCACAAACGCACAAATCTTTTGTCATACACAAGCACAGCAGCACATGCACAATGACAATGCAGTTAGGAAGTGAAGACAATATGCCCATAAGAATAGTTTATCATTCACGCATTTATGATATTTTCCCTTTAATATGTATCCACTAAGTTATACAATTTAATTGTATTTCTAGTGATCCACCGTAGAAGCTTATAGTATATTAACACAAATTTGATTGACACGGCGCATTACATGTTTACAGAGAAATGGATCTGTGTATGACACATATGGTTAACCATGTTATAAACTTATAATGCAGTATGTTATAATTTTTTTTCACCCTGCATTGTATTTGATTAAGAAACAACACACGGGCAAATATGCAAGTTCTAAGTAATAACACTAGTTTTTGTGTTATACACTTTGTGAGGATCCTCTTCTTCTACTCTCGAAAATCGACATCAATACATTCTCGGTATTCACGTGCCACAAATCCAAGTGCCGGAGAGGCGGTAAGAAAAAAATGAAGACAAGAACACACGTACATTATTTCAACAAATAATCTTTACAGCGGAAATTTACATACATTCATAAAAGTTTAAAAATGGACAGTTAAAAATATCCGTCCTTACAAATGCGGAATACAATACTACTCAAGAGGGGTGGAAACAATCTTCTAACTCGATAATACGAGCTCTTTCAGATTTCTTCGAACTAAATCTAACTACCAGGCTGTCCGGGGAAAATTAGGACACCTAGAGTTTAAAGGAAAATAAAAAATAAACTCTGAATCAATCATGCGACTGGTGCGAAAAACTCAAAATACACGATTTGAAAAGAAAAAGGTTTCTCATAAGATCATACCTACACATAAATACGGACGTGTTTTAACCTTATGATAACCAAAATATTTAACATGCAAAATCATTGATATTATTTCTAATGACAATTCTGTAACATTTGCAAATAAATTTATTAATCTTAGCCGAAATTGTTAACATATTAAATTTCGATATGTTATGCTCTATAAATAAAACTCTTACAAGCTCGTTCGAGGAATGAACTTCCATACAATGGCAGGTAAGAGACTACCATCCGTACATTACATCTCTAGAGGAATGTACTGAGAATACATAAACAATCCTTCGCATCTGGCAAGACCTGTCTATCCCTATTTGGTACTCATACACGGCCTGGATAGAACCGGATATGACATCACCTCGGTCGTAATCGACCTATTTGGGGCCCATAGCGTACACAACATACTTGACATATGGAGAGTAATCTAGAAAGATGATCACCATATCCTAATGGTTGCGAACCATATAGCCTTGGGCGTACCTTGTTTAAGCCATTACCGGGTGATGAGGCCTGATGTAGCAATCACCTTTCACATAGCACATCCCACTTTGAATGCCACATTGTATCCCATAGTCACATAACTGATTTTTACAAGCGTATAACTCCTGAGCTCTTACGTCTCAGGAAAGGGTGAAGCTAAAAGAAGTTGTCTCCTGCCACCAAACAGATGATACGTTCATATTCGAGGAATCAACTTCCATACAATGGCAGGTAAGAGACTACCTTCCGTACATTACATCTCTAGAGGAATGTACTGAGAATACATAAACAATCCTTCGCATCTGGCAAGACCTGTCTATCCCTATTTGGTACTCATACACGGCCTGGATAGAACCGGATATGACATCACCTCGGTCGTAATCGACCTATTTGGGGCCCATAGCGTACACAACATACTTGACATATGGAGAGTAATCTAGAAAGATGATCACCATATCCTAATGGTTGCGAACCATATAGCCTTGGGCGTACCTTGTTTAAGCCATTACCGGGTGATGAGGCCTGATGTAGCAATTACCTTTCACATAGCACATCCCACTTTGAATGCCACATTGTATCCCATAGTCACATAACTGATTTTTACAAGCGTATAACTCCTGAGCTCTTACGTCTCAAGAAAGGGTGAAGCTAAAAGAAGTTGTCTCCTGCCACCAAACAGATGATACGTTCATATAGATCAATTTATGTAACTAGAAATGCAACGTCAGACATTCATCTATACAAGTTGTTTAGAAACAGGACAAACCGAAGGTACTTTTCTACCACATCCCGTCGAAATTACCCCTAGGATTAGAAGCGAGAAGTCCTAGCATCGAAGATCTTAAATGAAGAACTACTGCCATATAATATGATATGAGAAATTTCTTCCGAGGGTCAGTGACAAGCAGCCATGCATTCAATTTTCTAAATCATATCCATGTCTTTACTTCGAATACATAAATTGGTTTGAAGTGGTTTTCAGATAGGAATTATCCAAATCCGACCCCGGTTTCTTCATTGATAAAAGAGGTCAAGTAAATATTTTTTTTAATCAATTAAATTCTTTTCATCAAAATCTATTAGGAGATATATTTCTAAAACATTTTTTTCGGTATATACGAGATCATTAAATCTCTCTTATCAAATCCTTTGATTACTTTAAAGTAGGAATGATTCAAAATCATTTCGTTTCACTTAGGAAAATATTTCCAAACAAATTCTTTTAAATCTTAATATAAATTTCTTAATTCATAACTCAAAATCTTGATTGAGTTAAAACCATGTTATCTAGGATGTTAATCCAAAATCAATAAATATTAAGTGAGCAGAATTTATATAAATCATCTAATTCTATTCAATATTAATCCCCGTATTCAGTAAGTACTATGGGCGGAATAACGACGAGATCACCTTCTAAATTCCACGAATGACACGAGCTCCCTCTTCGGGCTTTAACACCGAGTACAAGAAGATTATCTCCATAAAAGCCAGGTTATTTATATTCGGAAAATCAAATTCTTTATACTTTGAAATTTTTTGATCCGAGTAAATCAAATTTACTATCCCATCCGTCGGCCAGTCCGAATAGCCAGGAAGAGCAGGAAACTGGTTTTTCAAACCCAAGCCTAGACATTACTTCTCTGACAACCATAAGACGGTCAAATTATTTGATCGAATCTAAATCATTTAACATTTAACCATTCCATAAATCCTTCAAAATAGCTTTAAAATACTTACTTAATCACTTGTAAACATTTACAAAAGATTTGGAAAAGGATAGTTGCGTTTAAAACTATATTTCAAAAGTTACAGAAAAGTGCTGCAGAAAATTGCCGTGGAAAGTGCTTTTTAAGTTATATTGATCAAAATGACTTTTTATCCATCGGAAATTCATTTTTATTACTCAAATCACTTTTAAAACATTTTTAGAATTTATATTATATTTTTAAACAATTTTAAAATATCATTTTCAAAATAAATTCTTTTATAAATTTCGAACCGCGAAACCGTGATTTTTCCAAAAATCTGTTTTACTCATATTTCAAAATCTTCTTATCGAAATCTCAATTTTTTTGCTTTGTTTGAAAAAAACTATGGATATAATAGTTTCGAAAATTCTTATCTCGAAGAATTCCGAGCTAAATTCCATTCCATTTACTCGTTTGACTTTTATAGTGTGAAATCGTGAATGCTGTTACGTGACGCGCCTGATTTTTGACTAAATTTTCATTTACCTTTCAAACTTTTTCAAAACTCTTTCATATGTTTATGAACATTTCAAACTCATTTAAAAACCTTTTTAGAGTGGTTAACATTACATATACACCAATTCATTAAATAAAGGAAAGTGATATTCTTTGTACTTATCGACGTGTATTTTCGTGACTTGCATATATATTGAACATTCATATTAAACACCAAACTTAATCAAAGCATATTAAATATATGTTGCAAACATCATATCATATCCAAAAATATAATATAAGTAAGAGTTTCTCAACTTTATTTTTCTTTCGAGTTAGTCTAAAATCGGCTATAGCTCCGTCACGATCGAATTAAAGTTAGTGAAATTGAGCTTGAGATTCCTAGGAGGGCTCGGCCTAGCTTTGCAGAGGGTGGAGCTCACGGCCTTGATGAATGGAGGAGTCGGCCGTAGGTTTAGGAAGAGGAATGGAGGAGATTCGTCTTCGTTTGAAGTGGAACTGAAAACTTATATGTATTATACGGTTTTAATTTTTTTTTGCTACATATTTCACCATAATTTTGTTAAGCATAAAAGCCATGAAAAGAAGCTTGAAGTGGAGATGAAGATGATAAGAATATGGTGTAAAAATATGAGAAAGTGTGGGTATTTATTAGAGAAAATTTGAAAAAAAATATCTAATGGCAAAATTACCAAATTGCCCTTAGCCCACACCCCTCCTACTCCCTACACATGCACGGCAGTCCCCCAGCCTAGAGATGTTGATGTGAGGTGGTGTGATGATGTTGTTGAAAAGTTGAGTTGATGTTTGCTTTTTAGTTGTTTTAAGTGTCAAGTTTTAGGAATTTATTTAATTGTTTTGTAATATGTATATATTTAAGTGTTCATGTACACATATATGTTATTACGAGTATGTGACATGTGTATGCATGTACATGTATGTGCATAAGAGGATAATAACATTTTAAATGGTTTCGAACAAGTTTTGTTTGTTAAACCGTTGAAAACCAATTATTGGTCACATTTTCACTTATCAATTCATATGCATACATTTGTAAATAAAATTTGAAAATAAATTTCTTATCATTATTAATAAATTAAAATGATTACATTTCATTTGTAAAATCATGTACAGTAATACTAATAATTATTTACAGTAATTGCTATTATACCGATCAAGCGATATCGATTTTTTTCCTTATATTTTCATATCAATTATTTGTTTTTGTAAAATATCATAAATGTTTTCTTAACGCTTTATAACTATTTATAATGAATTACTATCATTTACAAATAATTATTGGAATAATTATAATCATTATCAAATCATTAAATCTCGGTTTAATTTAATAAATCCATTATTATATTTAAGGGCATTACTAACAATGTTACAAGTATATTTAATTTTTCAAAAATACAATAAATTATTTTATTTCATATTCTTGTTCAATTATAAAAATAAGTGTATCTATCCAGTTCCATGCGCGTCGTTTTACGATTATTGAGCTATTTTTGTATAAAACAGTTTTTGGCCATTTTATCGATTTAAATCTCGAGGAAAAATATTTTTGTGAATATCTATTCAAAATAAGATTTATTATTATTTATTATCACTCAAAACAATTTTATTTGTATTATCCATCTTTTATTTAAAAAATTAAAAATTAAAAATAGTTTATCAAAGCGATAAATTTGCGAGTCGTTACACAGGTACTCATATCGCTAATGTTCATTTGTTCACTTGGGAAAAGTAGCAACACTGAGCATGAATCAGTTGTCTTTGCATTGAGCAAACCCATCTTCCACTGTACCGGTTCCACTGAAATTTTCGTGTAGTTTAAAATTTCAATAATGGTTGTCGGTGAAACAGTCACTGTTCTCAGTTGGACATCTGTGTTGCTCGCAAAGTATTGCGTCTGTTTTGTTATTAATTTCCGTATATATTTGGAAATTCATAGATAAAAAATTGATTTGCAACAATGCCTTGCTCAGAAAAATCATGTATATTTTGTATTATATTTGCACTGTGCTATTTTTATCAACTGTTATATGTAAGATGCTGATATTTCAGGAACAAGCAACGGAAAGGGTAAAAAGTTGGTGCCTAAATCTTCATCAAAGAAACGTCCAGCCCTAAATGTAGTTCATGAAAACACTAGCAGCATTGTATGTATCATCCCTCATATTTCTTTTGGTTCACTTGTTAATTGTGATTGTTTTTATTTTTTTCTTATATTAAAGGAATAATAATAAGAATTGAATATTTTCATTTCAGGCTACTCGAAGGAGCACCAGGCTTCGGAAAACATAGCTCTACTACAGAAGAACTGGAAACTATATGTGTTCTATGCACACCACACACAAAGCTGAAACTTGATAGTCCAATAATTTAGCGTTTGAATCTTAGTATCCTTGTTAGACTAGGGTTCTCATGAGAATACGAAAATGTAGGGATGTGCTATTCTAATTTTTTTGTTTTTGTTTTTTTAACCTAGTTTACTAATTTATGATAAAGGGATTCCCATTTCTTATGAAAGATCTAGCATGTTTAAGTGCAAGTGATCAGCTAAATGAGTGGGCTTAAAACGATCACTCATTTATACTTTTGTTGCCAATGAGTGAAAAAATAACTCGATTCTTCCAAATGCTTGAATTTTCTCAGTTATTTAGTAAGTGCCATTTGCAACACGGTTCAACTTCACAGTAGTAGGGAAGAACACGTTTTGAACAATGCTTTCAGATGTATTTCTATATGCATTTTCAATTTAATACTGATTTTTTGTTGTGTTTATTTTTGAAGTTGTTTTATTGTGTCTGCTGCAAGGCTGAATCACGTTGAGGATGAAGGGAGTTGCGTGTAGACGGGAAAAAGTACCGTGGTTGTGGATTTCACTTAAATGGTCTATAAACGATTGGACTTGTGTTCGATGTGTATTTCAGCAAATGTATATATTTCAATCTTTAAATTGTTTAAATATTGATGGAGATTCGAGTTCACATTTGGAAGTCAGCACAATTAAATTTTGATCCAAACAATCAATGTAAATTAATTTATAAATGTTATAAATTAATAGTAAAGCTGAATATGAATATTGCATTAAATTTTAATGACATTTTAATTGTTTGGTTAAAGCTTGAAAAATTATTTAAAACAGGGTGAAAGTTGTACGTAGATTTAATTTAATAAAGTGCCATGGATAAATGAGTTAAATAACCAATTTAAATGTTAAATCATTTTGACTCAAGATCTAGAAGCCTAGATTTCAGCCATGATGGGCCAAAGTGAAGTAATCGGACGGTGTGCATGGGTAATGTTATCCATAAAATATTTTCATTGTGAAAAAAGAGGCAAGAACATTAATAAAGATCAGTAAACACCAGAATAGTCTATTTAATCATTGCTTTTGACAAGAAGATAAAAGTGCCAGTATCATCTTTTGAAGAGGTCAAGAGGATGTTTCAACAGAGCAGTTCGACAAGGTCGAAGGCTACCTTTTGAAGGCAATAGCAAACATGTTGACATCTCTCGAAATGCTCGAAGGACACTTCTCGAGGGCAATGAATAGCAGACTTTCTACATTTTGCGCCAAACCATTCGAAACGACTTGGTTTCGCCTTCATTCACCTTCGCCAGAAGTATGATCAATCAAATCAACCATTTCGAAAGCATATGTAGCCTTTCGAAATGGTTAGAGCCATTCTCACATATGAAGGAAAGACTACATGTTTACTACCACAAAAGCATAAGGTTCCAAATTAGACAGGGATGAAGCTTTCGAAGGGGACCTTTTTACGGTAAAGCCTTTAAGGCGTTTTGACTCGTTCGAAACCCTAGGAGAACATGTCTCGATAGCATTGAAGGCCGACACCCAAGCCAACTTACACGGCACATCAACATCCAAGTGAAGAGCACATCAATAGAGTTCCATGAGTGTAGGTCTTTTGTGTCCAAATTCTTTTTCAAAAAGTAACCCCTCAGTGCATTAGAAGGGTTTGATTACAAAACTTCTTTCTCTCAAAAGAGACTTTACGACAAAAATTGACATTCAGAAGGGATGTTTACAAACATTTAATTGGAAAAAAAATATTTTCATATAAAAATGATTTTCAAAAGCCTACGATGCTATTCCGTAGCACCTCCTACATGGAAAGTTAAAACCTCTGACGTCCATATCACCTCTTAGAGAATGGGTCAGAATAAGCACCCATCAACAACCTTCTAGAGGAAGGTCAGCTCAGAATACACTACACCCCTTAGAGCCAAAGGAAGCCAAGAAGAGGCACCAAACAAATGAAGAAAGACAAAGATCTTTACAGTTCAGAGCAAAAGTCAAAACCTAAAAGAATAAACGGTTAAAGAAAGAAATCTATCTACTATCTATGACAAAAACCCAAGAGAATAAAGGGTTAAAGAAAGAGATCCATCCTTCACTTAAGACAAAGTTGAAACCCAAGAGAAGGAAATAAACAAAGGCAAAAGGATGGAGATATCCAATGTCATAATAAAAAACAGACAAAGAGTCCAAAACCATAGCCTAAAAAGAAAAAAACGGGTTAACAAATTTCAGAACATCCAGTGCCTGAAAAATGGCTTCTACGCCAAAGGGTTAAAAACTTGCATTCAAAAAGTAGACACAAGGCAAGAAAATGGATAAAGAAATCCTTAACATAAGAAGGAAAGCAAAGATCTATACAAAATCTAAAAGGATGGAATAGATAAAAAACTTTACTACAAAGATGAAAGTGACTCCATTTGAGGAATGGATTGAGTACATCATTCTTGGATCTTCAGAGATAGAATAACCCCTAAGGATAAAAGAAAATATATATTATATATGAAACCATCATTCTAAATGACTGCATGACTCAACAAAACTACTTGTTACAAACTTATAGGTTCCGGAAGCTTTGGCTAAAACTTATTAAATTTACCTCTACTGGACAAATTTCAGATTTCATGCTTATATTAAATTTCTAACAAATGTATTTGTTAATTGGAATCCTGACAAGATTTCGGTTACATACCTAATTTTATTTACTTTGAGTTTCTTGTCATGAAGATTTTATTTCGGGTTTGCCAATCCCCAACTCCTATGTTGACTTTTATTATGATTTATTGGTTTCATATTTTTAACTTCGTTAGTGAATTTCCATAGTAATTTCTTATTGAATTCCTGGTTTTGTGAATTCTCAATTCCTTCATTAGTTTTTGTAATGACTTATGGATTTTATATATGTGGATTTTCATGATGATTTCCTATTGATTGTTTTTTTACGAGGTCTTGATTTCTTAACTCCTTTGTTGAGATTCCACGATGATTCATGAACTTTCCGTTGATTTTCTGACTTTGAATTAGAATAAATTTTGAGTAGATTGTTTGAAGGATACAATCTCAATAGGTTTCTGATTACATTCCTGAATTTTCGGTTCCTTTTAATAATAATCTTCCATCTTATTGAAATGTAAGTTTCCTTGTTGATTTTTGGGTAATTTATGAATTCCACATTCCTAATTTCCTTACTTGGATTTATGATCTTCTTCTACCAAAGTTTTGGACTTATGAATCCTAAAGGTCTTTACTAATTTTCGTGGTGATTTGCGGATTGCCAATTCTTGATTTTCGATGGAGATTATGTAATGAATTCTTACTGAACTTCTGGTTTATGAATTTTTTTTAATTTCCTTATTGAATTTTCATGATGATTTGTGAACTTCCAATTAAATTTTTGAATTTAAATTCTATACAAGATTTTCTCAACATTAGATAAAATTCGATTAGAGAAGAGGGTAAAAGGAGAAGAGAATCTCCAAATCATTATATGAATAAATGGTATCAGTATCAAATTACTTACTAATTTTTCACTGAATAGAAACTACTAACCAATAGCACATGGATGAAAATAAAATTATATCGAAGGAACGAGATGAGGCCACCAAGAGCATGAAATTAATACCTAAAGGTTGAAGGAAACTTAACTCAAGAAAGGGATATCAAGAGTACATGGTAGATTTTCTCCAAAGAGCCAATGCCTGCTAATCAGGTTATATTGTTCCACATTTTAAATAATAGAGGTTTGATTGTGTAATATTCAGAATACTTCAAAGATGATACCAAATAATACTTGGAACATTGACTTCACAAGTTTAAGATTATCCGTTAAGGTCTCATAATAAGGTTACGAATCTAATGAATGCTATTAGTTGTTTTGCAGGAAATAAAAAGAAAGGATCATTGGAGTTTTTCTCCTAAAGAACAAAAGTTTCTTTCATACGGGGGTTAAATATTATCCATAAAATATTCTCAAGAATGAGAGTACGATAAAAGAGGCGAGAACATTGATAAAGATCAGAAAACACCAGAATAGTCTATTCAAACATAGCTTTCGATAAGAAGGCGAAAGCGCCAGCAGCACCTTTTGAAGAGGTCATGAGGATGTTTCAACAAAGTAGATAGAAAGCTTTCGATTAGGTCGAAGGTTACCTTTCGAAGGCAATAACAAACATGTTAACATCTCCCAAAATGCTTGAAGGACACTTCTCGAGGGCAATGAATAACAGACTTTCTTCATTTTGCGCCAAACCATTCGGAACGACTTGGTTTCTTCTTCATTCACCTTCGCCAGAAATATGATCAACCAGATCAACCCTTTCGAAAACATATGTAGCCTTTCGAAATGGTTAGGGCCATACTCACCTATGAAGGAAATACTACACATTTACCGCCATAAAACCATAAGGTTCCGAATTAGCCAGGGAAGAAGCTTTCGAAGAGGACGTTTTTATAGCAAAGCCTTTAAGGCGTTTCGACTCATTCGAAACCCCAAGAGAACATGTCTCGACAGCATTGATGGTCAGCACCCAAGCTAACTTACACGGCACATCAACATCTAAGTGAAGAGCACATCAATAGACCTACCGATGAGGTCGAAGACTACCAGGCCATACCTTTCGATGAAGTTGAAAGGAGACAAAGCGAGGCAGAAAGAAGTTCCTCTTCGGCAGCAGCAGAAAAGTGGCCATGTAACACTTTTGACTAGGTCGAAAGCTGTTAGTCAAGAGATGCGCATGAAAGTAAGAAGGTTGACCTTTCGACCACGACGAAAGCTTGGGGTCATAAGGTCCCAACCGGCGTCTATGCATAAAATCTTAAGGGTCAGATTTAGGGGATTCGGTTTCTTTCACTCCTCACTTGTATTTTATTAAGCTTATAAACTCGAATTCCCAAATTTAATTGGATATTTGGTCAATTTTTACAATTAAGATCGAATAAAAAGGAGATTATGATAATCTTGTGTACATAGCAATTCTGAGATTTCTATCTTGGACAGATATGTAAATCTTCTATTAAGCTGATCGATAGGTCCCCTTTCAACTAGGTCGAAACCTATAGTTCTCATAGTTCATAGAAGTCTTAGCCTAAGCTTACCCTTTCGACAGGATTGAAACCCAACCAATCCAACCTTTCTCCGAAATTATTAAGTCCCAACCATAAGTCATCAGAAACACTTCGAAAGGTGGTTTCGACTGAGTCATAACCTCATCAATTCGAAAAAACTTATTAAGAGGAAAATATACCTTTCGACGGCATCGATAGGTACTAATGAGGCGACCCAGACTAGTTCTACCTATCTGAAAAGTGTTATCCGGGTTTTTTAACCCAACAGGATCCAGCGGAATACAGAACAACCCCATCACATCAGAATGGCTTAGAACTTAACAAGAAAGGCTAAGGCAAGGAGTTGAAGAGAGCCAAATCATATTACTAAAACAACGACCAAGTTCAACTGAACTAAGAAGCTAGCGTCAGTCAGCAATCAAAGCACAATCAGCCAGCATATCATCATCAAGACGGAGTAACGTGCAACGGTACTACTCAACCAACTACGATAAAAGACCGTGGAAACATCACTAATTCCATACTCTAGAAAAATCCTAAGTGCTTGGATCATCCGCGACCCATACTTCTGCTCAAATCATCAAATAAACTAGATATGAAACACTATCAAAAAGAGGCAAGACTTGGCCCGCAAAACGAACCAAGTCAATGGGTCCCTAGCGACCCATGGTTTTGGTTTGTTTTGCGAGCCAAAGCCTCCCAGGTTGCCTGTAGCCCACCTGCGAGCTGATGAAGACAGGCCTGATCCAGAAGCCTTCCGGCCTCTATAAATACCATTCCACCTGCAACACAAAGAGAATCTTCTCAGGACTGGTTGAAGCTCTGCTGGAATTATTGTTCACTCTCTACCTCCCTCACAACAATCTTCAAAGGAATACACAGTGATTCTCCAGTGGATTCCTACTCTGGAGATCCAATCTAGCTTGGAAACGACCGAAGCCTTGTAATCAAACAACTTTTGTAGCAACAACCAGTCTATAGACAAGCTATAAAGTTGACGTAGGCTTTATTAACAGCCGAACCACTATAAAAATTCTTTGTCTCCTTTCTTTTATTGTTCTTTCTTTATATCTATGATCTGTGATATTGCTTTGTCAGAATAGGGTTGGTGCTTTCAAACTCTAACCAGGGCTTGGTCAATTTTTTGGGTCAACATTTTGGTTCTTTCATTGAGAGCCTTGAACGAGATTTGAAAAATTAAAGTTTGAATCCGAGATTCAAAGAAAAATGAAGAGGCCTAATACCAGATATAAAACTGGAGCAAGTCAACCGAAGCTTAGGGCAGCCAGGAAGTGTCCTCAAATTCTCATCAACCCAGCCATGTGATTAGAGGGGAGATGAAAGGGATGCATGATGGACTCTTAGCTAGACAACAAGAGATGATGGATGGATTATTCGAGAAGATGGAGTAGCAAGGGATGGCTAGATCTGCAGGAAATAGGAATCAAACTCCGGGGAATAATGCAGGGATTACCGAATTTGGATTGGATCAAGGTGGAACATTGCACCCACGCCTAGAGAAATCGACACATTGGGGCAGTGCTGGAATCAACATGGAAATCAATGCCGAAGCGACTATTGAAAAACTAGGGACTGGTGGCATAAGAGATGATTCGAATACTACGATGTGGACGACAGAAGGATATATACCAGAACTTCATCGAACAAACGAAGGAATGAATGATGCTAGAGTTGCAAATCAGAACGTAGGTATGTTGCTAGAAGAGTCCATCCTGGGATACCCTCAACTTGGACGGTGAGAATAGAGTTGCTGAATTGGTACGGAGATTCATCAAAGTAGGCCTCGTAGATCAGGGTCTGAAAGATGTGAACAAAAATCCATTTACTGCTAATATCTGTAACGCGAGAAACTCTCCAGATTTCAAGCTACCGACACTGGAAATGTACGATGGGAAGATAGACCCGACGATTCATATGATGCGATACATCCAACATATGGAGGTGCTGGGTGCTTCTGAGGAAGTAATCGGACGATGCTTCTCCTTATACTTAACAATTTGGCTACAATGTGATTTAGACAATGAGAAAATGGGTCCATAAGCACGTGGACCAACTTAGGAGCATGTTCTTTAGACAGTTCAGGGTTCATGTCTCATAACCAAGGAATGCACTTACGCTCTCAAATGTAGAGCAAAGGCCTAGAGAGTCCTTGAGAAGTTATTTAACAAGATTCAATGCTGCGGAAGCTGTGGCAGACAAACCAGACCCATCGTTTATCCTAATGGTAGCAGTATCTGAAGTCGCGAATAAGACTGATTTCAAAGCCGCATTGAAAAGGGATCCATCGATGGATCTTGCAGAATTCTATTACGAAACTGAGAGGTACCTTCGTCAGGAAGTCATCGAAGCCGAGGATGAGGATTTTGAAATAAATGCCATCGAAGGCGGAGGACCATTTGGAGTTGGAATTGGAAAAGACAAAGGGAAGATAAAAGCCGATGACAACATCAAAGACCCAAAGCGACAGAGAAACGAGCCAAGATTCTCCTCATACATCGACCTGACTGAAACCCTGAATAGGATATACCTGGATACAAGAGGGCAGATCCTCTACTAAAGGCCGCCAAGGAGGGGTCCCACTGATCGAGAGAAAAGATCTAAATTTTTTGAATCTTCCATGGGTTGAATGGGAATGAGACGAACGAGTGTCGACACCTTCGTGATCTAATAGAAGAACTGGTCCGGAACAACCAGCTACCACAATACGTGAGGAACAGAACTGCGGTGGAATTGCAGGGAAAATCGCCGTCCATGGAAAATGCATCAAGAAACACCCTGGGACAAGCGCCAAAACAAATTATCCCATGAGCAGGGTAAACAGAAGTCGGATTCGATTCAATGCTTTGTTTTATTATTTCTTTTCCTGCACTTTTCTTTTGGTATGTAGATGATAATAATCAAAGGTCGCTTACACATGTACGAGACCCCAAGTGGTCCTTAGGCATGCTTTGAGTTGGATGCCTGAGAGAACTTAGGACAATAGCAATCGAAGGCCGTTTACATGTGTACGGGATCCCGAACGGTCCTTAGGCACGCTCCGAGTCAGATGCCTAAGATGAACATTTAGGACTTCTGGTTGTTTAATTTCTGTTCATTCGTTTTGATTTGAATATTTTAATTTTGATAACTGATATTGATCGCTTTAGAGTCCCACCATGGGACTAGAGTGCAAGGTGCAAGTCCCATTTTCAAAGAGCGGGTGGATAAAATTATACGATATTGATCGCCTTAGAGTCACACCATGGGACTAGAGTGCAAGAAGTAAGTCCCCTTATCGAAGAATGAGCGGATGGGCTTACTTAATCCCCCCTAACTTAACAAACAAGCGATCCAGAAAGATCGTCCCATTAACTTAAAACATTGAGAGATCGCGCTAGACCGAATATTGTACGATCCAGAGAGATCGCACGTTAAACTAACATTAAACGGCCCAGAGAGATCACACATTAAACTTACTTAAGCGGTCCTAAAAGATCGGACCTTAAAACATATTTGGTTTTGCAAAAAATAAAAAGGATTTGAATGCCTTGTAAATAGAACAAAACAGATAAATCCTGGATGAACACAGGATAACTTGGATATATGATGTGATACAATGTGATTTTGATATATGTTGTGACATGATGTGATTTTGAGATATAATGTGATTCTTATATATGATTTGATTTTGATATATGATGTAAAAAAACTTTGAATGAAAAGAAAAAATTGATGATGATGTAAATCCCCAATGAACACGGGACAATTAGAGATTGTAGTATCGATTTTACCCTAGAGGGGGGGGGGTGAATATGGTGATACTATTAAGTATAAAAATTATTGCGAAAGTTTATATAAAATAATTTCAACACAGATCACATCTAAATAATAGCAGCACAAATATAGCAGAATGTAAAAAGCAGAAAATAGAACACACGGATTTATCCAGCTTCGGCAAAACCCTACATACGTGCTGCCCCTAAGGTTTCTACTAGAAATTGAGTAGTCATATGCTTAAACATGTAAACTCGTGACATCCGCTATCGACTACGCTGACTCTATGCTCAAAACCCTGCCACAACTCAGCCACCGAGTTGCGAATTCTCAAACTACACCACCGTAGTTCGTCCTCTAGTCACACGGCTAGAATTCATGAAAGTTTAAAAGTAGATTATAAATTAGAAAATAATTAAAATAATGAAAACCCTAATTTTTTAAAGACTATAGCCCAAAGTTATTATTTGAAGAAGCCGACCCAAATAAAATAGGTAAAGTGATAAAGCAATTTTCCCTTCTCCTTTTCTAGTCATTCGACCTGTATTCTTTCTTTTCAAAAATGGCTGGTTCAATTTTTTTTCCCTCGTTCTGAAATTAAGGCTTCTGAAGTTGCCGCCTTGTTGAATTGATTTGATGAATGTTTTCTTCTATCAGTAATTGCTTGCAGCTTCAAAGTTGAGATTTACCGATGCTTTGAACTGGTACGTTTGTTCCCTTTTCGATTTATATTGTACTCGACTTGATTCGAGTTCCTAATTGATGTTATGATCTGTGATATGCTTGAACTCAAATACTTTTCATGGCCGATGATGATTGGGTTTATATAGGGTTTATTTTCCTAAATTTCGTTCGTATATTTTATTTGAATTCGTATGATAATTTTAAGCTCGATTATTCGAATTAAGTTGAATGTTTGTGATGATTTCTGACTTATTCAAGTTATATAATTCTTTGTTACTTGATTGTCACGGCTTGTTTGATTTCGTGGCCACCAAGGCTTGATTTTCAAATGACTTCGTATTCTCTGATTTTCTGAATCGACTTGGTTTTTGATATCACCTGACTTCGGTCATTTAATACTGTCATAATATTTGACTTTGGCATTGACTTGTTCAATTTGAAATTCCTGATGCGATTTGAATTCGGCCATTTGTGATACGAGAATTTGACTTTGTTAATTCGTTCCTCATATTATCAGACTTTTCATTCACGGCTTCATTTGTTTTCCGCTGTTACATTCTTTGGTTGCACTTGTTGTCATTGTGTACATATTGTAGCTTGATTCTTTGACCATATGTGCTATGCTCTGGTGCCTTTGTAGTATTGGGTCTTCGGTTGTAGCACGTTCATTAGTCTGCACTTTCACTGGTTGTAGCTCTTTACTATTTGAACTGTGCCTTTGCTGTTTGCATTTCTATCTGATATGGACTTGTGTATGCATATATTCTAATTATCACTACTCTACATATTGGTCCTGGCATCATCCTTCGCCGTGTTTTGCTTATGCACTCTATTGCATACATGTTGACTTTGCATATATGTTTGTTACTCTGTTTCTCTTGAGTTTCTCTTGGAATTTATTGCTTTGAACCAGTTTCATTTTATCCGGTTTCACTGTGAATGCATTCATTCTTTATTGCCATGTGTGGTATACAAGTTTGGTTCAATTTCTGTTTGTCTAGTCTGGAGCTTTTGTTGCAGTCTGGAGCTTGTTTCATTTCACCGTTCACTACCTATATATATATATTTGCATATGTATATATGTATGCTTGTTGTACTCTGTCTTTTTGAGATCTGATCATGTCGGGTTGTACATTTTGATTCTCTGGTCACTATCTTGAGCAGTCGAACTATATTCAGTTGAGTTTCATATCAATTGAAAGTCTAGGGTGCATTGAGTTTTGTCCATTGATCAATCGGGTCTGCACCGGATAGTTGCTGTGCACTGAGTTGAATCGAGCTTATAGCTTGGGTTTGATCTTTTGCTAATATCGTGACTTTATCTCACTTGAGTTGAACCCAGATTTTGATTTGGGTTTGACCTTGTGCTCACCTGTCCCTGCAATTTTGTCAAGAGTATGTAGGTGTGCACGGCCTTGTGGCATGTACAACGATACACTGTGCATGTCCCAAGTTGTTCGTGTATGATGAATTCAAAATTAAATGATGACGAACAACCCAAATAACTGAGGCAAATAATATTTTCAAAATTACATTTTATTTTACACTGTAAAATATTTTCTTTTCAATTTTACCATGTCAGAGTGTATTTTTGCAGATTTCTTAGATGCTAGATTCAATCTGCAATAGAGTTGATGAATAATATGAGTGAACAAGTGAAATGTAGTGAGGTGCAAATGTAAATGGAAAATTGTGATGTAATCAAATTTGTATTTTAATGTGAAATGTTGTATATATTTTGAGAGAACAAATTTGTAGTATTCAAAATTGTAATAAATATTTGTTTGCGTAAAATATCCCTTTAAATTTAAATTATGTATTATTTATTTTATTCAACAAATATTTATTTAATTCTGTGAAAATAAAATAGTACATTAAAAAATACAATTAAATGAATGTATATATGTTTATTATGATAAAAATATATTATATACTAGCATATTCAACCGAGATGTGTAATGTTATTATGGACATGCGATGTAATAACCTCGAATGAAATTGGAATGATTGTGATGTATAGATTACAGTTTGGCAAAGTCTAAAGTCTTAGGCTGTAACAGGTTTGGAACGACTTATGACTGGTAAGAAAATCCGAAGTAACTGGACAATCCACCAAGACTAAAGCTGACCAACCAAATACTCGTTGCCATGACTTGTTCTAAAGCAAATCACACCTTTCATTCAAAAGGCGTACTTTGGGGGGAAATGTTATCTGGGTTTTTAACCCAACAGGATCAAGTGGAATACATAACAACCCCATCACATCAGAATGGCTTAGAACTTAACCAGAAAGGCTAAGGCAAGGAGTTGACGAGAGCCAAATCATATTACTAAAGCAACGACCAAGTTCAACTAAACTAAGAAGCTAGTGTCAGTCAGCAATCAAAGCACAATCAGCCATCAGATTGTCATCTAGACGGAGTAACGTGCAACGATACTGCGCAAACAACAACGATAAAAGACTATAAAAATATCACCAATTCCTTACTCCAGAAAATTCCTTAGTGCTTGGATCATCAGCGACCCATACTTTTGCTCAAACCATCAAACAAACTAGATATGGAACACTATCAAAACAAGGCAGTACTTGGCCCGTAATATGAACCAAGTCTATGGGACGCTAGCTACCCATGGTTTTGGCTCTTTTTGCGAGCCAAAGCCACCTAGGTCGCCTGTAGCCCACCTGCGAGCTGATGAAGATAGGCCGGGTCCAAAATCCTTCCAACCTCTATAAATACCATCGTACCTGCGACACAAAGGGGATCTTCTTGGGACTGGTTGCCGAAGCTCTGTTGGAATTATTCTTCACTCTTTACCTCCCTCACAACAATTTTCAAAGGAATACACTGTGATTTTCCAGTGGATTCTTACTCTGGAGATCCAATCTAGTTAGGAAACAATCAAAGCCTTGTAATCAAACAACTTTTGTAACAACAATCAGTCTATAGAAAAGCTATAAAGTGGACGTAGGCTACGTTAATAGCCGAACCACTATAAAAATTCTCCGCCTTCTTTCTTTTATTGTTCTTTCTTTATATCTGTGATCTGTGATATTGCTCTATCAGAACAGGATTGGTGCTTTCAAACTCTAACCAGGGTGTTGGTTCATTTTTTGGGTCAGCAAAAAGTGTTAGTGTGATAACCCTGATTTTTTTAGGGTAATTTTATGATTCAATTTAGTTTATGACTGTTTAATAAAAAAATATATGAATAGAAACTTGTTGCCAATGAATGGTTAAAAAAAAGGTATGAACTGGTGCACTAGACAGTGCATACACATATTTTCTACAATATAAAATAGGCAGAAATTAATTTGTAAGTTAGAATAAATAAATTTCAAATACATAGGCATGAAGACATGATTATTGCAGACATGAATATGTCTTTAAAGCAAGTTTAGTATAAAGAAAATAAAGTATGTAGTCTAGAATAAACATATGCAGAAGATAGTAAGTATTTAAATAAATAAATAAATATGTTTACATATGATACGCAGGAGCATAAGGAAGCACTGCTGGTAGGAGACAAGATTTGCATGGAAATAGTGTGAATCTTTAATAAAACACTTTAGCTAATTTCAGTAATTCTTTTGCTTGAAAAAAAATGTAAGTCATGCATATAACATGACCCGGGGTAAGATAAAAGGAATAGGGTATATTTTCTGAGAAAAATAACAAGAACCACTTACCCATTTTCCCTAAAAAAAAATGAGAAGCAGATCATAGTTGATGGGGCAAAACTGACATTGGGTAATTTTCTAAAACCCTAGTGGCAGCCAGGGTCTAGTATAAGAAGGCTTAAGGGTAGTGAGATCTGTCACTATTTTTAAAACAGAAAAAAAATATAGCAATAGAAATATAAACCAGAGAGCATTGGCCATTAGCGTTAAGAGGAAGTGGAAGATCAAAGGGAAAGGAAGGCTTAGGAAAAGGAGTTAAGGCGAGTAACCTCACTGGAAACATTGGTAATAAGCAATAAGTCCTGAATATTGAGGCAGCTTGACTAAATTTATATTTTTATTTGTTTGCAAGCTATGTTGTTTTTATGATTTGGTAATTTTCACTTGCTTTATGATCTGTTTAAATGAAAACCCTTTTATATAGATTTACCCAGAGTGAAATAGCCAGGGATTTAATGTTTAAATATGTCCTTCTGTGTTATGATTTAACTGTGAGATGAAGTAGTGAGTGTGGGTTTTCTTTATATATATTTGCTAGTTTAAAAACCCAGGATACTTAATATGGATATATGGTCTAAAAATGAAGGAGGATATGGGGCTGCAACATTGTGTTGTTGCTTATGTCTCATATCAACAACAAATGAAAATATAGGGGTGCAATGTATACATGTGCTGAGCCTCTACATTCCATGAACTATCCAATAAAATACTTGTGATTTAGTCAGATTTGAGGACCTACTAGATCTGATTGAATCAGAGGTAGAAAGAAACCAACAGAAAAATTTATTTATGTCCATATGTTTGTATTAGGATCTATTGAAATTCATAGGAAAAATAACATGTTTAAGAAATCACCTCTGTTGCTATGGAAATGTGCTTGCTAGTGAAAACATGATTTGTTAACCTCTAGATGTATGTATGGGACTGAATGTTTTCTTCATTGCTTGACTTCATTGCTTGAACATGAGATGCAGAGAGGTATTAACACAGTATTAAAAGAAAAGGGGGAGTGACACTTAGTAACTTAACTAAGGACTTGGGATCTTAGGGCTACAAATATAGCTTGGCAAGGTGAACATTGCAAGCTCACACATGGTATGATTATACCCAGGGGCCTGAGTGTGCTGGGTTAACAGTGAATATGCCCCAGACAGTGTGTGATTTAATAAAAGGAAAAGTAGCTAAAGACCATAAAAACAAAATACAGGATATTGAACATTAGTAACAGGTTCATGTGAAGGCTTGGGTAAAATTCCTGATGGCCAGAAAAATCTGTAGATGAGAAATGATGATTTAATTGATAATTGTGTTGACTATCTGATGGTATTCTATGGATGAATTCTATGTTGGTTTTCTCTGTAACAAATCAGTAAATTATATATCATTTTGTGTACACTAATGAACATGCGCAGGTTACCCAGAAATATGCATAGGAGCAATATTTCATTCTTCTATCTATTTTGTAGTTATTTGAATGTGAGAAAAGTTATATAAAATTAATGTTTTCAGTTAGATTACTCATACCAGGCATTAGTCTGACCCATGTGTGTGTTGATGCACTATTGGGTGTCTTATATTTTATGAGGCAGTCCATAGTGATTGTGCAGGTAAATAGGTATTTCATGGATCAAGCTTAGATGTTAAACTGCTTAGAGATTTTGGATGTTATGTTTAAAGAATTACTGAAGTTAAATTTGATGTTTATGTTGAATTTTGTCAATCTGCTTAGTTTAAGTTTGCTTGAGAAGCCAATGTTTTACTATACTGTTCTGCAAATATTAAACTTATATGTATCAGCTGAAACTCTTGTGTCTTGACTTACCAATGTGTTGTCTAGTAATGAAGTCTTTAAATTTTTAAACTGATCAACTTATGATGATAAATGATCTGAGTTCATAAGAAGGTATTGATTGAAGGAATAACCAAATATTTAACCCTAAAAACTTATGTTTAAATTGATATAAAAATCTGGCAGAAGAAAGGGTTTTGAGTTGCTTTAAAAATAGTCTAAAAAGAATGATATGCTCTTTGTTTTAGAATAAATGCAAAATAGATATGGCTAACCTAACCACATTATTGAGTCTGGATTAAGCCAGCACTGGAAAAAAAAAGATTTAAATTCAATTTTGCAACAAAGCTATACAACTCAAAAATATAGGGGAGACTCAGTTGAAAAAAAATGAATGAGCACCTGAAATTTCCTAGAGACACACACATGCTCAAGCAAGGACACAGTTTATACAACAATAAGATTATGGACATAAATGCAAAATGCTAAGCCTAGAAACCTGAAACCCAAAATCAAGCAATGATTTAAAGTATGCCTAGAAATTTGATTTCTAGAAAATTATATTGCTATGTGGGAAGTTATTATTAATAACTTTCTGCAGATTTCTACTTATAACTTTTTATACTCTGATTCAAGTAGAAATTAACTTATATATCTTCATATATGTAAGTTTAAGTTGAATTAAAACAAACCAATATTTATTGGCAGAAAGATCCTGAAAAGGAGAAAATAAGAGAGATGATTTTTCTCAATTTAGATGACCACTTTACATATGCAAAATTTTTTTTTTAAGTAAAAGAAAGTGGTTCATTTCATTTGGTATCAGAGCTATGTTGTTAAATAACATAGCAAAATTTTGTATGAACTTGTTTGCATTGGTGTATGATGTGTTGATTGCTTTAGATACTTTGTTCTGTTAGTACATATATTACTAATATCTATTATAACTAAATAAGGATAAATTGATGTAAATTAATTTATAGAGGAATAGGCAAAATGAACTAACTTAAGTGTTATATCCATAGAACTATGGTGAGACCTAGACAACAAGATGTAGGACCAAGTGAACCACCTATGATGAATATGCAAGAATTTATGAGAGCCCTAAGGGATGGAGTAGGCAACAGGCAAGAAAATCCACTTGAAGAGCTTTCCAAACTTCTCAAGACCTTTGCCAATCTTGGAGGCAAAACTTTTGATGGGACAGAGGGGATCATGGAAGTTCAAAACTGGCTTAGAATTTTTGGACAGAATTTTTACAGATATGCAAGTTGAAGACCAAAAGAAGAGGCAAATAACATCTAGACAACTGAGAGGAGCAGCTTTGGACTGGTGGGAAGTTACCATAGCTGGAAGACCTGAAGGAGAAGTGACATGGAATCAATTTAAGGAAATGTTGGAAGGAAGATTTGTACCTGCATCAGCTAAAGAATCTTTGCTAGAGGAATTCATTAAATTAAGGCAGGGGACTATGAGTGTTACTGAGTATACACAGAAGTTTGAATCACTAGCAAAATATGGTGCAGTGCTTATCACAACCAGAGAAGCTAAAAATGGCAGATACATTCAAGGGCTGAATGCTAGCCTTAGTAGAGCTATGTTGCCATATAAGGACAGGACATTTGATCAAGTTTTGGATCTGACTCTGAGTATTGAACAGCATGATAAAGCCAGGGAAAATTTCAGAGCACTAAGGAATAATCAAAATAAGAAAGGAAAGGGTAAGTTTCACCCTTATGATAAAAAGAAAACAGATGTAACTTCCACCAAAAAATCAGAAGAAGTCAAAACTGCTGAGGTTAAGAAGAAAATCACTTGCTATAATTGTGGACAAGAGGGACACATGAAAAATAGGTGTACAAATCCTAAACCAGCATCCTTCAAATGTCACCAGTGTGGAAAAGAAGGTCACATAAGGAGGAACTGTCCAGAGTTTAAGCAAGGAAAAGTGAGTACTTTGGAGGTGAAAGGCAAAGCAACAGAAGGACCAAATGTTGAGAATCATGGCCAAGTTGAAGGTACTTTGCTTATTCACTCAATACCTTTTACAGTAGTGTATGATACTGGGGCTACACACTCTTTAATTTCTCATGATATTGCACAACAATTAAAATTGAATTGTATGATTGTTGATAGGCCATTGCTTATTAAAAGTCCTTTAGGTAATTCCTGTGTTTTGGGTATGATGTGTATGCAACTGGGATTGAATATAGGGGGATATATGTTCAATGCAGACCTATATGTGTTGCAATATCCAGGCATAGGAGTTATTTTAGGAGTTGATTGGTTAAGAAAATATAGGGCTGTTATAAATATGGAGACCTCCACCATATCATTGAAAACTTCTGAAGGAAAAAGAATAGTTGTTCTTTGTGAAGTAAATAAGAACAGAAATATAGTTACCCTTGCTAACTTATCTAGTGAGAAGCATATGCCAGCATTAGAAGAAATTCCTATAGTAAATGAATATGCTGATGTGTTCGATGAAGTTAGAGTAGTTTCAAACCATAGACCAGTAGAGTTTTCAATTAACCTGATTCCAGGAGCTAACCCAGTGGTTAAGAGGCCAACTAGAATGGGGCCTAAAGAATTGATAGAACTGAAGAAACAATTGGTTGAACTAGAAGAAAAAGGCTTCATCAGACCCAGTAGCTCATCATGGGGAGCACCAGTGGTTTTTGTTAAGAAGCAAGATGGATCTCTCAGACTATGTATTGATTATAGAGAGTTAAATAAAGTTACAGTTAAAAACAAATACCCCTTACCAAGAATTGATGATCTTTTTGATCAATTAAGTGGTGCAAAAATATTCTCCAGACTTGATTTAGCTTCAGGATTTCATCAAATGAAAGTAGAAGAGGAAAGCATTAAATATACAGCTTTTAATACTAGGTATGGACTTTATGAATTTTTAGTGATGCCCTTTGGCTTGACAAATGCTCCCTCTTACTTTGTTGATTTGATGAATAGAATTTTTAGAAAATACTTAGATAAATTTGTGTTGATATTTATTGATGATATCTTAATTTATTCTAAGACAGTTGAAGAGCATGAGAATCATTTGCATATAGTACTACAGAAATTGAGGCAAGAAAATTTGAAGGCAAAATTTTCAAAATGTACATTTTGGCAGAATGAGGTAAACTTTCTAGGACATGTGATATCAGAAAAAGGTATATCTGTAGATCCCAATAAGGTAATTGCAGTTCAAGCTTGGAAAAGACCTACTTGTGTTACAGAGGTCAGATCTTTTATGGGGTTGGCTGGTTATTATAGAAGGTTTATAAAAGATTTGCCAAGATTTCAATTCCATTAACTAGGTTGACAAGGAAGAATCAGGTATTTGCTTGGACTGAGGAATGTGAGAAAGCCTTTGGGAAGTTGAAGGAGGCACTAATACAAGCTCCAATACTAAAAGTACCTAAAGGAAATGAAAATTTGGTAATATATACTGATGCAAGTGGACAAGGACTTGGGGCAGTATTGATGCAACAACATCAAGTGATAGCTTATGCCTCTAGACAGTTAAAACCCAGTGAGATAAAGTATGCTACACAGACCATAAGTCACTTAAATATTTGTTTTCACAAAAATAATTAAACATGAGGCAACAGAGGTGGGTTGAACTACTAGCCTCATATGATTTTGAAATATTGTATACACCTGGCAAGGCTAATAAAGTAGCAGATGCTTTAAGTAGACAGCATGTTAAGGTAGCTAGGTTGATGATAGAAGAGTTTAATACTCTATCACTATTGATTGACTCAGAAGTAGAAGGTGAAAGTGTAGAAAGTATGAGCATATGCAGTGAGAATGTAGAGATGGAAAAGTTAAGTTTTGTTATTTTGGGGTCAGAATTAAAAACTAAAGTTGAAAAGGTACAATACCAAGATTCATCTTTACTTGAGAAGAAAACTCAGATATTAAATGGAGAGATAGTGGAAGGTTTTCTATTGAATGATCAGGGCCATTTGAAGAAAGGAAGAAGAATATGTGTTCCTGCCATTGATGAATTGAAGCAAGAAATATTGGATGCTTATCATAAAAGTAAATATACCATACATCCAGGAAGCACAAGAATGTATCATAACCTCAAAAGAGATTATTGGTGGAAAGGTATGAAAAGTGCAGTGGCAACTTATGTGTCTAAGTGCATGGTTTGTCAACAGGTAAAAGCTGAATACCAAAGACCTTCAGGGATGCTTCAACCTTTACAAATACCACAGTGGAAATGGGAAGATATATCAATGGATTTCATTGATGGTTTTCCAAAAACTAGGAGGGGAAATGATAGTATTTGGGTTGTAGTAGATAGGCTAACTAAATCAGCTCATTTCATACCTGTAAAATCAAAAAGGAATGCATGCACATTAGCTCAATTATTTATTAAGGAAGTAGTTAGGTTGCATGGAATACCAAAAACTATAGTAAGTGATAGAGATACCATCTTCACTTCAAAATTTTGGCAAAGTTTTCACAAAGCAATGGGGACTGATTTATGCTTGAGTACAGCATATCACCCACAATCTGATGGACAAACAGAAATTGTGAATAAATTGCTTGAATACATGTTGAGGGCATGTATACTGGATTGGGGAGGAAACTGGGAAGATCACATATTTCTGGCAGAGTTTGCATATAACAACAGTTATCACAGTAGCATAGGCATGGCACCCTTTGAAGCACTCTATGGTAGGCTATGTTTATCACCTTCAAGTTGGATTGAATCTGGGGAGAAGGTGGTCTTAGGACCAGAAAATGTAAAAGAAATTTCTGAAAAGATAGCTTTGATTAGAAAAAGAATTGCTTCTGCCCAAGATAGGCAAAATAAATATGCAGATCAGAAGAGAAAGGTAGTGCAATTTGATGTAGGAGATTTTGTATTTGTTAAAATATCACCTATGAAGAAGGTTCTAAGGTTTGGGAAACAAGGAAGTTAATTCCCAGATACATAGGACCATATAAAATTTTAGAAAGAATTGGAAATGTCGCCTATAAGTTGGAATTGCCAGAGGAGATGAGGGCAATGCATGATGTTTTTCATGTATCTCAGTTAAGGAGATGGATTCATGATGCAGAGACAATCTTGGAATCCACTAGGGATGTGTAGATAGATCCCAGAATGGTTTATGAAAAAGAGCTAGTAGGTATTGTTGCAAGAGAAATTAAGAAATTAAGGAATAAATAAATTAAATTGGTGAAAGTGCAGTGGAGCCTTGACCCAAATGATGCAACATGGGAAGTAGAAGATAAAATCAGAAGTGATTATCCAAAATTGTTTAATTGAATAAAAGGCATAACACATATATGTTGATAAATACTTTGATTAAATATGTAGTGTGAATTTTGTTTTAAATTTACACAGAGTTTAACTAAGAGGTTAGTTTGAAAATGATTGATTTTCTGGATTGAAAATACTTGAGTTAAGTATGAAAGAATTGTGGGACACAATTCCTAAAAGGAGGGGTATATGTGATAACCCCGATTTTTTTAGGGTAATTTTATGATTCAATTTAGTTTATGACTGTTTAATAAAAAAAATAGGAATAGAAACTTGTTGCCAATGAATGGTTAAAAAAAAAGGTATGAACTGGTGCACTAGACAGTGCATACACATACACATATTTTCTACAATATAAAATAGGCAGAAATTAATTTGTAAGTTAGAATAAATAAATTTCAAATACATAGGCATGCAGACATGATTATTGCAGACATGAATATGTCTTTAAAGCAAGTTTAGTATAAAGAAAATAAAGTATGTAGTCTAGAATAAACATATGCAGAAGATAGTAAGTATTTAAATAAATAAATAAATATGTTTACATATGATACGCAGGAGCATAAGGAAGCACTGCTGGTAGGAGACAAGATTTGCAAGGAAATAGTATGAATCTTTAATAAAACATTTTAGCTAATTTCAGTAATTCTTTTGCTTGAAAAAAAATGTAAGTCATGCATATAACATGACCCGGGGTAAGATAAAAGGAATAGGGTATATTTTCTGAGAAAAATAACAAGAACCACTTACCCATTTTCACTAAAAAAAAAAGATAAGCAGATCATAGTTGATGGGGCAAAACTGACATTGGGTAATTTTCTAAAACCCTAGTGGCAGCCAGGGTCTAGTATAAGAAGGCTTAAGGGTAGTGAGATCTGTCACTATTTTTAAAACAGAAAAAAATATATAGCAATAGAAATATAAACCAGAGAGCATTGGCCATTAGAGTTAAGAGGAAGTGGAAGATCAAAGGGAAAAAAAGGCTTAGGAAAAGGAGTTAAGGTGAGTAATCTCACTGGAAACATTGGTAATAAGCAATAAGTCCTGAATATTGAGGCAGCTTGACTAAATTTATATTTTTATTTGTTTGCAAGCTATGTTGTTTTTATGATTTGGTAACTTTCACTTGCTTTATGATCTGTTTAAATGAAAACCCTTTTATATAGATTTACCCAGAGTGAAATAGCCAGGGATTTAATGTTTAAATATGTCCTTCTGTGTTATGATTTAACTGTGAGATGAAGTAGTGAGTATGGGTTTTCTTTATATATATTTGCTAGTTTAAAAACCCAGGATACTTAATATGGATATATGGTCTAAAAATGAAGGAGGATATGGGGCTGCAACATTGTGTTGTTGCTTATGTCTCATATCAACAACAAATGAAAATATAGGGGTGCAATGTATACATGTGCTGAGCCTCTACATTCCATGAACTATCCAATAAAATACTTGTGATTTAGTCAGATTTGAGGACCTACATAGATCTGATTGAATCAGAGGTAGAAAGAAACCAACAGAAAAATTTATTTATGTCCATATGTTTGTATTAGGATCTATTGAAATTCATAGGAAAAATAACATGTTTAAGAAATCACCTCTGTTGCTATGGAAATGTGCTTGCTAGTGAAAACATGATTTGTTAACCTCTGGATGTATGTATGGGACTGAATGTTTTCTTCATTTCTTGACTTCATTGCTTGAACATGAGATGCAGAGAGGTATTAACACAGTATTAAAAGAAAAGGGGGAGTGACACTTAGTAACTTAACTAAGGACTTGGGATCTTAGGGCTACAAATATAGCTTGGCAAGGTGAACATTGCAAGCTCACACATGGTATGATTATACCCAGGGGCCTGAGTGTGCTGGGTTAACAGTGAATATGCCCCAGACAGTGTGTGATTTGATAAAAGGGAAAGTAGCTAAAGACCATAAAAACGAAATACAGGATATTGAACATTAGTAACAGGTTCATGTGAAGGCTTGGGTAAAATTCCTGATGGCCAGAAAAATCTGTAGATGAGAAATGATGATTTAATTGATAATTGTGTTGACTATCTGATGGTATTCTATGGATGAATTCTATGTTGGTTTTCTCTGTAACAAATCAGTAAATTATATATCATTTTGTGTACACTAATGAACATGCACAGGTTACCCAGAAATATGCATAGGAGCAATATTTCATTCTTCTATCTATTTTGTAGTTATTTGAATATGAGAAAGTTATATAAAATTAATGTTTTCAGTTAGATTACTCATACCAGGCATTTGTCTGACCCATGTGTGTGTTGATGCACTATTGGGTGTCTCATATTTTATGGGGCAGTCCATAGTGATTGTGCAGGTAAATAGGTATTTCATGGATCAAGCTTGGATGTTTAACTGCTTAGAGATTTTGGATGTTATGTTTAAAGAATTACTGAAGTTAAATTTGATGTTTATGTTGAATTTTGTCAATCTGCTTAGTTTAAGTTTGCTTGAGAAGCCAATGTTTTACTATACTATTCTGCAAATATTAAACTTATATGTATCAGCTGAAACTCTTGTGTCTTGACTTACCAATGTGTTGTCTAGTAATGAAGTCTTTAAATTTTTAAACTGATCAACTTATGATGATAAATGATCTGAGTTCATAAGAAGGTATTGATTGAAGGAATAACCAAATATTTAACCCTAAAAACTTATGTTTAAATTGATATAAAAATCTGGCAGAAGAAAGGGTTTTGTGTTGCTTTAAAAATAGTCTAAAAAGAATGATATGCTCTTTGTTTTAGAATAAATGCAAAATAGATATGGCTAACCTAACCACATTATTGAGTCTGGATTGAGCCAGCACTGGAAAAAAAAGATTTAAATTCAATTTTGCAACAAAGCTATACAACTCAAAAATATAGGGAGACTCAGTTGAAAAAAAAATGAATGAGCACCTGAAATTTCCTAGAGACACACACATGCTCAAGCAAGGACACAGTTTATACAATAATAAGATTATGGACATAAATACAAAATACTAAGCCTAGAAACCTGAAACCAAAAATCAAGCAATGATTTAAAGTATGCCTAGAAATTTGATTTCTAGAAAATTATATTGCTATGTGGGAAGTTATTATTAATAACTTTCAGCAGATTTCTACTTATAAATTTTTATACTCTGATTCAAGTAGAAATTAACTTATATATCTTCATATATGTAAGTTTAAGTTGAATTAAAACAAACCAATATTTATTGGCAGAAAGATCCTGAAAAGGAGAAAATAAGAGAGATGATTTTTCTCAATTTAGATGACCACTTTACATATGCAAAAAAAAAAAATTAAGTAAAAGAAAGTGGGTCATTTCAGTTAGCAACTTTCACTTATTCTAGAGGAGGTTTCAAAGGGATAACTCATACTTCAAACCCTACTTTGAGGTGTTGACAAGTTTTCTTGTTAACAGGTAAATTAGGCGAATTTCAAAAAATTCTTATTTAGATCGTAGTGGATTTATGAATTCTAATGAGTTTCATTAGATCCAATCCGGTTGATGTAAACAAAATTGCAATTTATTAATATTGTTCTATTTTAGTTAATTAATCATATTAACTAGTTTAATGTTGATTAGATGTGAAATTTGTAAGGTAAGAACATATCAAATATGTTCATATATCAAATTGTGTGACAAACATGATGTGAAGCAAATGTAATTTGGTTGGGTTTTATCATTTAGGTATGGTCTAATTGTTAATTATGGGAACAATTTAATATATCATACATGTGACTACTATGCAATCAATTAGACGTAACAATTATCATTTTTGCATATGAGAAAGGTCAAATGAACATGTAAGGTATAAAGTTTGAATATATCAAGTATATTCGTCTTTTGAAATTGTGTTTAATAAGGAATAACATTTTATTATTTGATCCAAATGTAATCACATCAGGATCTAGAAGGAAAAAAAATATAAAAATGTGGTATCAATAATTGATTGAACCTTCCTCTTTTGCAAACATTCTATTAAAACCAAACCTACTTATTATCCAATTGACATGTGATAATAAAATGTTAAACATGACAAATAATAACAAAGCAACAACTCAATATATACATGTGTAGATATTAGAAATAACATCCATCATGTATATGTTCGGAATTCATATGTGTATATCAATTGCCTCAATTTAATTTGATTTTGCTAAATGTATGTTTGATTACAAAATATTACGAGATCTTGAATATTAGTGATAAAGATTAATTAAACAAAACTTGACATAAATGACTAGTAGAAAATTAAAAATCCAAATTTAAAGTTAGAATCTAAATTTTATTTGGCAAGTATTATTCATAATTAAGATCCAGTTTACATTCATAAGTTGAAAATAATTTTAATTATTCAAAAAACACGCACACATACAAATTCAAATTTGAACTTTTAGTATGAACATGAGATTCACGTATTTCTAAATGTTTTTATAAATAAATGTATAATAGACATGCACAAGTGCATGCTCGCACGCACACACGCACATATATGTATATGTATAATGTTAATTTTATCACTCAGAATTGATTTAATTTGGAAATAAAACAATCAAAAGGAGTTTAAAAATAGAAATATACATATGAGCATTAGAAAAAGATGATAATGCATTTCATGTTTCAGAATGATTCAAATCAATATTATTTGATTCATTAAAATTATAGATGACCTTAGAAAATTATTACATATATATTGAATCATATACATACACAGGCACGCGTGCGTACACACGCGCGCACACGCACACACATATATGAAATTGTAATTTTACACACATAAGCAATTTCAGCTTCAAACAAATGAATCTAATCAAATCAAAATATAAATCACACACATTATATATATGTACACATACAGTGTCTCTCTCTCTCTCTCTATATATATATATAATCATTATGAAAAGATACAACAAAATATAAATATGCAAAGAAATTTACCTTATGGATCTACCAATAAGTTACACCTTGATTTGAGCTTTCTTCTTAGACCTTTACGATCCACATCCAATACTTGCAAGAGATGAATGGACCACTTATGTTTATTTCATTTGATGTTCACATTTTATTTGGAGTTGAAAATATATTTGAAAAAGGAATGATGAATAATCAACCATGGTAGGAAGAGGAGGAGAAAAGGAAGGGTGAATGAGAGGATTTTATTAATTGGAGAATAATACCATTTTTATTTCTCTTTAAAAACTTCCACTTTTAATTCTCAATTAATTTTCAATCAATTCTCATCCATATATCTTCCTCTCTTAAGCATTTCAGGCCACATCATTCCATCACATGGATATTATTCTTAAAAACTTATTCAGCAACTAACTATATTTAAAACTCGTTTAGATATATATCCATATCGTACATCGATACATGCATATATAACTTTTATATTACATTCAAATGATTAATACCAAAATATCAAATAAATTAAATCATAAGTAATTTCTCTCAAATATCAATTAATCCAGTTAATTCACAATATTTTATAAATCAATTAAATCATGTGGTTTTTCGAAGAATTCACAAACAGGCTTGTGTGACTAGGAGATCTGAATCCAATCAACAATCAATATTGAAAAATTCAAATATTAACATTCATACATAGCCTTTGTTAGTTATGTGGTGGTTTGGCTGAATTCACCACTTGTAGACCTTTTTAGTAAATCCCATTTTGTAATTTCTTAAGCGGTACCAATTAGTGATGATTATTTACACTAGTTCTTTTCATCAATACTATATTACATTAGGACTTATAGAATTTGATTTTGGTCAAAATTCCGATATCGTCCACATTTAAATTGGTTAGTCCATAAATAAAGTCCTTGTTATGGTAATAAAATTTATGATTAACCGTACTACCATATCGATAGATTTTTTTACTTCGAGTTGACTCCATTTGGCTGTGATCCTCATATAACCGAGGAGACAAATTCTCTATTGAATAGTGTTTCACTTCTAATACTTCAACTCAAACTCAACTATAGTCATTAGATGGATGCCATGTCACGGTTTAACCATAATCAAAGTGGAGTGTTCACATTGAAGTTCAACAATATTTTTAAGTCGAGAAAACTGTGTAATGTCGTCACTTCGAGGTTTTTAATTTGAACTTAGTTATTATTAACCAACAAAAAACTCTCAATGAGTCATTACATAGTTATTCAACAACCATGAGTACGTGACCCCTTGTTGGCTCCAACAGCCATGTGTAATACATTGTCCAACATTTGGAGAGAATTATGTACTTTGGTCTCAAGGATGTATCTATCAATATCTTTTCTCGAAACATCTCGACTAAGGTTGTTTAAAATAAAATTTTATTTTATACCATGATTGATTATGCACGATTGCAACCATTTTGAACAACCCGGAATTTTCACTACAAGAACAACAGTAAATAACGGCGCTAGCTTCCGATGACCACCGACGGGTGTATTCTATAGCTACCAACGGCTAATGATCTTTGTGGCTTTTACGTAAATAAAATACAGTGATCATGGTAAACCATCAAAAATCAACGTAAGTGCGCCGTCGACAGCCGTCAAAAGCCATCAGAAATAAGCATGTATACAGCCTGTAAGCTGAGACCTGATTCATTATCTCATTCCTCTTTAAACCCTAACTCCGTCACCTCCTCTCCGTCTTCAGCCAGCCCCCACGCCTCCCCGATCATCTCCAACTTTATCATTCTCCACTTCGACAAGCCTAGGTCCTTCATCAATCTCCAATCAGGTTTTATTCCTGAACCCTATTTAATTTTAATTTGTTAAATTTGAGTAAATTTGTTATTGTAGTTGTTTATAATATTCCATTGATTTTTTACAATACCCCATTCAATGCTAATTATAGTTATTCTCATCTAAATGTCGAAAACATTAATTTGTTTAGTGTATGTTAGTGTATAAACGTCGATTAATTAGTGCATATGCGCATTAGTGCTAGCTTGGGTCAATTAGGGTAGATGTGCATGATTTGGTGTATAGATTCTCTAAAATGTCGAATATGATAATTAGTGCTATATTTTTTTTATCCTTAAAGAGTTTTTGACCTCGTTTGACTAGTATTGTATATGATCATTATATTGATATTCATTTTTGTCAAAGAACGGACATATAAATTCATCTGATACAATATTCGTCGGATTTTTCCCTGTATAGGATAAGTTATAAACGCAATAAAGTAACTATATTTTGTAAATTACATTTTGAATGGTTCAAAAAATTTCAACAGCACTTCCTTTTTGTTTCCTGTATACATGCAATTGTGTACGATACAGGAAACACGGAGAAAGTGCTGCCAAAATTTTGTTGGCTTGTTTAAAATAAAATGATTTACAAAATGTAATTTATTGTGTTTGTAATGAGAAGTAGGATGATCGACCATCAAAGTAGAAAACCGTAACCTAAAAATTTATCATTTTATTCACAATGCCAATCCGTAAAATGTATAAAAGATAATTAAAATAAAGTATGGTTTAAGAAACAATAAAATTTATAAATGAATTGAAAAATAAAAATTAAAAAATACTATATAATACATAAAACATAAAAAATGTAAGATTGAATTGAAAAATAAAATGTCAGTCCATTAAATGATTAATACTTTTTTTAATTTCTACCATATGTTTTAAAATAGGTAAAATGGTCTATTATTTTATTGATCGTAGCTAGATATATCAACAACGAAGGGAAATGGAAGGATCAATAAACGAACATTATAATGTTGTATACGTATTTATTGAATTAGGTTTAAGTAATAATGGAAATGACGAACAAATTCGTTGTCCATGTAGTAAGCACAAATTATTGAAGCATTTAATATCGGATATGGTTAGAGTTCATTTATGCCAATACGCTTTCATGTCGAATTATTTGGTATGAGACCATCATGGAGAAATTGTAGCACCTATCATGTACAGTCAGAGAAGGAGGTTGGTAATGAAATTATTACGACTCATAGAAGATATGCTTGAAGTGCGTCATGATCAATGTTCCATACCGTTAAAGTTGACAATGACAATATTAATGTCGAAGAAGAACCAAATATTGGAGCAAAAAATTCTATGATTTATTGGATACTGCTAAGAAACCCCTTTGGATGTCTGTACAAGTGGCACTCAATTATCAGTAACTTCAAATTACATTGCGATGAAATCAAAATAGAATTCCATAGAAGCTGGATTTACAGTTGTTGTACAAGCTGCTAAATAGCATATGCCACCCGATAATTTAATATGCGAAAATCATTATGAATTGAAAAAACTTATGTTTGCTTTTGGTTTGCCGTATTAAAAAATGGATACATGTTTAATTAGTTGCATGTTGTTTTGGAAAGAACACATCAATCTTAGAAATTATAGAATATGTAACCAGGAAAGATACAAATCAAGAAAAAAGGAGCGAAAGGAAGTTCCATATAAGCGTATGCATTACTTACCTAACACTCTTAGACTTCAAAGATTATATGCATCTTCTGTAACAGCGCATCATATGAGATGGCACAGTGTGAGAACACAGGAAGAAGGTACGTTAACACATCCAGCTTATGAAGAAGCATGGAAGCATTTTGATAAGAAATATCCTACTTTCGTAGTGGGGAGCCGTAATGTTAAACTTGGTTTATGTACGTATGGATTTTCACCATTTTCTTAGTTTGGTTCTAAATATTCGTCTCGACCTATAATTGTTACACCTTATGATTTACCTCCGTGGATGTGTATGAAAACTCCATTTATGTTTCTCACAATCATCGTTCCTGGCCCTGATGATCCAACACAAGGAATCGATGTTTATTTACATCCGTTAATTGAAGAGCTGAAAATATTGTGGTACAAAGGAGTTAAAACATATGATATTTCAAAAAGAAAAGAACTTTTGTATGTTCGCCTCTTTGTTGTGGACAATTAACGATATTCCTACCTATGCAATGCCTTCGGGTTGGAGTACGGTCGGTCTTCTAGCTTGTTCTTATTACATGGAAGAATCATGGGCATTTCCTTTACCGTATGAGAAGAAAATTTCATAGTTTGATTATCATCGGTGTTTTCTCCATATTAATCATTCTTTTAGAAAAGATAAAAAAACTTTACATCTAATAAACATGGAACTTTGCGACCACCAACGATTTGGTCAAGCGAAAATATATATGACCTTGTAAAGGATTAACCAAAGATAAATGAAACCGAAGAACAAATCATAATTCAAGGCAAATGGACGATTCATAATTGGTGCAAACAAAGTATATTTTGGGAGTTTCCTTATTGGAAAATTCTCCAAATTCGTCATAATATTGACATGATGCACAACAAGAAAAATGTGTTTGATAATCTGTTTAATACAGTTTTGAATGTTAAGGGTAAGACTAAGGATGATTTAAAATCAAGACGTGATATACAAGATATATGTAATCGTTCCGAGCTTCATATCAAGCCAAATGGCACTAAAACCCCAAAGCATGTTATGAGCTAGACAATAACCAAGTTAAAGTACAGTTAAAATGAGTGGAAGGATTAATATTTCTTGATGGGATTTCTTCTAATCTCCATAGATGTGTCGACTATAGAAATGGTAAATTGATTTGGACGAATTCATGTAATGATGGAAAATTTGTTACCCGTCGCTTTTAAAGAACTGTTGCCTGTGAAAGTTTGAGAGGTTGTAATAGAACTTAGTTTTGTTTATAAAAAGGTTTGTTCCACTATATTAAAAGTTGATCATCCATGTAAACTTGAGGAAGAAATCCCTATACTGCTTTGCAAACTGGACAAAATGTTTCCTCCAACTTTCTTTAATGCGATGAAGCATTTACCTATTCATCTTCCATATGAAGCACGTCTCCGAGGTCCTGTGCAATATGGATGGATGTATTCATTTAAGAGGTATTAATATTGAGTATGTTAAATATTAATTTAATTAGATATTTAAGTAAATTTTAATTTGAAATAATTTTTAACAGGTAGCTAAATCATCTATAGAAAAAATTGAGACAAAAAACACGAGTTGAAGATTCAAAGAAGAAACTTCGTTCTTTTTCTCCCATTATTTCGGTGATCATGTGCACTTATCATTTGAAAGTGCTACACGTAATGATGAAGGCGTGGAACAAGATTCTTTCGAAGCAATTTTTTGTATTTTTAAACAACATGACCAACCTGTTGGAAAATGTGTGGACGTATGGTTTGATGATAGAGATTACCATGTAGTACACACATATTCTTCTTAATTGTGCTGAGGTTGCACCATTTATTAGGTAATATTAAATGACAAGTCTGGATATATTTATTTTAATACATGTACATTAATTATAATGAAATATTTTATCTATATGTGCAGTGTTTATGAATCACAATATCCAAGCGACGATATCGGTAAAGATTTTGCTAGTTGGTTTTCAAATTACATTTATGATCCGATAAATTGTGTGGCCGATGAAGGATTGAAATATCTAGCGATGGGACCAAAAACAAAAGTCAAGACATACCCAATATTCTTTGTCAATGAAAATGAATTCAGCACCAATGAATATGGTGCTGAAAAATTAACTAACAATACCAGTGTATTTGTTAAAGACAGTGATGATCTAAATGATCATATAAAGGATTTTTATGGCGTGTTAACCTAGGTTCTGAAATTAACATGCACCCAAACTATAATTTTATTGAAATAAAGCATATCTCGCGTTATCATAAGTACGATCCTTTTATACTCGCCAAATTCTCTATAATTTTATTACACCCCTTATCCATCTCTAAAAAGAGATAAAGAAGATTGGTCGACAATGTCTAAAATGAAGGCAAGATTTACGTTTGATGGAAAGAATATTCTAGACGAACAAGCTTATCAATCAGATATGAGGAGAGTGGCAAAAAACAATAACCGACGATCAAATCGAATTTGGACCTCTAAATAATGAATTAAATGTATTAGTAGAAGAATTTGAGACCGTAGAGGAAAACAATAGAGTACGGGACTGAGTATGAATCAAAAAATGACAAGGATTGATTAAGAAAGTATATTTTAATAGAAGGTAATTTATGCGATTATTTATGTTAAAATTTTCTCATTTACAATGATAGCTTTCTCATAATTAAATGATATGTTTGCCATAATAAAATGATATGTTTGTGACAGGTATTATGTCTTTTTTTGACTCCGCGGTTCTTCCCATTTAGGTTCTCCATATTCTTCTCAGAGAGGGACCGCCGCTAGAGGTGATGGCAGCGACCCATCAATGCATGCACTGCATACCGCAGTGACTTTGCAGCATAAACCCTAATTCAATTTCAAATCTAATTTCGAAAACTCAGACTCTTAAAATCCCAACATATTATATATCATTGGAAAGATCTCAACGAGCGTAATGTACTACTGTAATTCATTTTTCGATTTGATGCACGTTTGACCAGAACATGATGATGAAGTTTTGGTCTTCCATAGGTCGTGGTTCCGTTTAACGGTGGACCGTCGTCCGATCGACAATCAGACGACACTGCATTGTAGAGGGCGTAAAGAGGGGCCATTCTATACGGTTCGTTCATGTTGGAGATTGCTAGAAATCGCTTGAAATTGGCGAGAACATGGCGGCGGTGCTAGCGGCCGTAGAGGTTTGGAGGTGGTCGCGTGGTAGAGGCTTGGCGACCTGACTTAGGCATTGCAGTGGCGAACGTCGATCGTGGTGATTTTGCATGTTGGTAGCAGCATTTAGAAGAGTTGGATGGTGGCGCTGTTGGATCATGCTCGAGTAGATCTTAGCTAAGGTTTCTGATAGGTGACGAAATTACCGTTTTCCATCGTCTTATTTTAATTTTAAAATTAAATTTTAAAGCTTCTAACGCTAATAACCTTTTCATACGAGCCCGGATTCACACGCGGTTTTCTCGCGACTGTATTAAAATTTTGGACTATGTAGAACGGTTTGGCTATATTCTGAGACTGTTAAAATTTTAGGCTTTATTTGGATTTTAAGTCGATGAAAATTAAAGGTGAGTGATTTAACCCACTCATAAATACTAAATCATCTTATGTTGGTTAAATTAATTTATGATGTGATTAGAAATCTACTGATGGCTGTTTGGTATATTTAAATTATCATTCAAATTTAATTTGAATTTATATTGAATTTAATTGCCATTTGAATTATTATTGGAATTGAATTGCTAGTTAAATACCTGATAATGATAACTAGTTACTTGTTGTGATTTATTGGTTGATTTGAATGATGATTTTGATAGATGTTTAATTGTTGACATTTTGAATGATTTGATGTTATGTTTATTTTATCTATTGTTATCACTCTTTGAGTTCCCTTAGTTATTGTTAGGAAAATCACTATGGATTAAAATGATACATACCCGAACGATCTTGTAGATTAGGGAAATATCGTTATGGGTTGAAATGATAAACCTGTAATGACCCGATATTTTCAACCATTCACATTCGCACATGCCGGACTTGAATTGCTCAAAATACCAGATTGTTAATTTATATTTGGTAAAACTCAACATATACCGTAAATAAATAATCACAGAATTATAGACACAGAGTAATATACAATATGCAGTGGAGTAATATACAATATGCAGCGGAAAATAAAGGAATAGTAGTTCATGAAGCTACTATATATATATAATTGAGTTAAACAAGATACAATAGAAGTCTCGAATACAATAGTCAAATACAACATCGGAATACATCATTAGAATCAAATGAATACATGAAAGCTGAATAGATAGCTGGATCTCCAAGCGAAGCTCCAACTCCAAAGGCGAGTCTCAAAAGCTGAACCACTCAGTCTGACCCGAGTGTAAATCAAAACACAAAACACACGATTCAGGATTAACAATCTTATATCAATAAATCCAACTCAAGTGAAATAACAACTGAAATACAAGTAACTCAAAGGATGTGTGGGATAACCATCCTATAAGGATCCGTTAAACTATCTACTATGCAGTTATATACGCTATTATAATAATGTCTAAAGTAAAATAAACTTACTTAAAAATAGCGTTAAGGCTTTACATTTTCCACCTTAACAGATATATAGTGCCAATAGTCTATACAGTACCATCGTACCTCCAGATCGGGAGGCTAGCATAAATACTCCATAGGTACGGCATAAATCAAACTCGTACAAGGCGCGCTAGAGTAGGTGACGCGGCACAACTAGGCAATGCCAGGGTAGATATACCAATTACGCATCCGGGCTGGTGGTAACGCATTGCAGCCACTACCGCCCACCTCGAGCCACACTCCCAAAATCAAAAGTGGCCACCAAATCAATCACAAAGTCATAATATAGTATTGAAGGAGTGTGTCCGATTAGAGGAGCTACCTCATTGGCCCGGAATCGTTCCTGTTTTAGCCACCTTATGCCAACTCACGGGAGTCAGGTCCATGTATATACCTCAATAGGATGTCACCACTATCCTACTTCATTATGGAATCTCCACCATTTACGTAGATGTTAAAGTGGTTTTCGGAGTTGGCAGAGAGTGTGACGATTTCCGATTCCGGTCTCTTTAATTACCAAACGTTATTATAACACCGCGGTCATTTCAAAATAGTTTATACTTCGAAACAAAAACATCATTGCCATTTCAAAACCTATCAATACGATATCATTTCCATTTCAAAACCAAATACGATATCATTTCCAATATCCTAGCACTTTCAAAGTTATAACATTTTCGGAAACAAACACTTGAAATTATAACACTTCAAACGTAATACTTTGAAATTCATAACTTTGAAAACATAACTTCCATGACTTAAACAATTTAGATATTAAAATAGTGCATATACAATAAAATAGTTTTAATTTAAAATTACTTTATAAAATAAATTAATTTCCTCAAACTTCACAAATTGATTTAGGTCAACTTGAATCCAAAAATTCAATTTAAATCAAATCCCAATTCCTAAATTTCAACTCAATTCAGTTTCAATAATCCGTTTCAATTTATATCAATTTCAAATATAGATTTGAAACTCAAATGAACCATTTCAAATTCCATATATTTCAAAGCTTTAAATATTCCATAATTTCAAAACTAAATTTTTATAATTCCATATATATCAAATTTAATTTACTATTATTTAGTTTTGAAATTTACTTAATAAATCCAATATCATTTAAATAAACCTTTCAAACTTCAAATAACTTAATATTCTTTAATTTATTTAAACTTGATATATTCATTTAAATCACCTTAAACAAAAAAAATCAAGTTATAAAAATCATATCCTTTAAAATCTCAAATTTAACAGATTTCAAATCAAACTTATTTGAGTATAATTCTTAAATAAATTTAATTTCAAATCAATTTCAAATTTATTTTCCAACCTTTATTTATTTAAATCATTATAAACTCTATATTAAAATAAAATTTTAAATAACTATTTAACCATGTTATATTTTAAATAAAAATCAAACTTTATTATTAAACTTATTCTATATTATAACAAATTTATACGTAGCTTAAAATTAAAAATTTAACTATATATAAAATAACATTTATATAATATCTAAATCAATATTTTATATAAAACCATATATTTCTTTCCAAAACCATAGAAATCATTTCAAAATATTTTTATGTATAGACCACGGTGTGTGTATATAATTTTCTATCCTATGGTCAAGTGATACAGACATTTATCATTTCAATCCGCAATTTAAATATATATGGGTATATATCATTTCAACCCGCAATCCCAAATTCAATTCAATGATAATCGCTTGGGTTTATCATTTCAACCCATAACGATTTTCTCCTATTCCACAGATCGTTCGGGTATGCATCATTTCAACCCATAGTGATTCTATTCTAACAGGGAAACTTGCAGAGTGATAATAGAAATGGTAATAATATAAACAAGCATATAACATCAATAGAAATAACATATAATGGTGTCAGATGTCACATGTGAACAAATATAGATAATAGCATATATAAAAATGTAAATAACTAAAAGCGACATGTTTCAATTGTCGTTTAATTAAAATCAAATTTAATAAATATAAGAACATTAATCGTGAGTGGTTGCTCATCTTTTAAGGCTAGAGAGAAAAGACAATGGATGAGTTATGGATCCAAGCACGAATTTCAAAACAAAGCACGATGGACTCGAATTCGACGATCAAAGCTAACAAAAAGGAACCGATGAACAAAATGAATCAGTTTTGATATAAACTGAAAATATATACATCATTATATATATATATATATATTTTGTTTGTTTTTCTAAAATAAATTTCAAAGTACATATATAAATTTATATACCAATTATATATTTAACAATATAGACTTATACACTAACTATTTGTATAACTTATATGTATAGTCAATATAACCCATCATAACTTATATAAATAAAAATTATACAACCGAAAAAAACAATGTAAGCAGGAAAAATGTTCACGCGACCACAAAATCTGTTAAACAAATATACATACCTATATATATTTTAAACAATTTTGTGTAACACATCTCCTCAAACAACATTTATATAAACATCTGCATGTATTACTACTATATATATACAACTGATACAAAATTAACATTAAATGGTATATAACGATTTAAAAATAATATTTAAATAAACAATACATATGACATAATATATAGAATTTGGAACGTAAATAGTTATATTATAACTAAATATGAAACGAAAACTTGTTAAATAAATATTTATATGCTAAACTTATAACAGACTGTAAATAACAAACTATATAAACGATTTATTATAAAATGTACAGACTTAAAGAACTGAAAGGGTTTTGAAATATATTATATAACTTGAAACACATGTATTTTACATTCGCAACAATATATACCAAACAGAACTCCAGTACTAAAACAAATGCATAAGAACTGTACAAAATATACAACTTATAATATATACAACTCATAGTATGCATACATGAAGCCAATCTTCAATAATATATATATATATATATAAGATTAAAATATACATATATATGCGATTTTTAAAACAATATTTTGAAATATATATATATATATATATATATAAGGCCATGTATATATCTCACAACTAAACAACGAATTTATAAAATTAAACTTAAATAAAATGATAATATATATCAACTTATACAGGCATTTACAACTAGCATTTACAATCTTGAAACAACATATAAATATACATATACACCATAACTGTAAAACAATATATAATATATATAATTCATATGTAACATAAAGCAGATTGCAAATATGTTTGAACAACTATATAGGTTAGATATATATATAATAACTCAGCTAGTAATATGCTACAGCCCTTCTCAACATTGTACATATATAAAACAATATATATACTTTATATACGGTGCTTATATGATATAGAACAGCTTATATATGTATGTATGTATGTATGTATACATATATATATACAGAAAACAACTATATAACTATCATGTATATAGAAAGCTAATATACACGGCTATTATAACTTAATATACTTTATAAAACATAAACTGATGTATATATAAAGTAGATTTGTATAAAATAATATTAACAAGTGTACATACAGAACTTATATAATGTTTATCACCTACACAACAACTTCGGCCGAAGGCTACGGGGATGGGAGGCAAGGCTGCTCGGTAGCTACATGTGGAAGATGGTTTTTTTTGTAATGGTGGTCGGCAGAGGTGGCGAGCATTACAGCGAGGCCAAGAATGAAGGAGGCAGGTCGAGGTTGAATATCAGTCACCCATAATTTTGGCATTGAAGGGGAAGAGGCTCGGGTGGAAAATGAGAGAGGCAATAGGAGAGAAGAGAAGGAGTCCAAAAAAAATGAATGCAAAGTTTTATAATTTTATAATATTATATTTCAAAAGAAACAAACATTGAAAGAGGAGATGCAATCCGATGAAAATTTTAAAAATTAAAATGGTGGGAAAATCAAACGCCAAACATTGAACTCGGCAATTTATAAAGGTGAGTGGCGATTTAATTTCGGATGGTAGATAAATGAAGGCGACGGAAGTCAAAAGGTTCGAAAACGGTTACCGATAAAGTAATCATTTTACTAATTTCATCGTATCTCGAATTTCGAAACACACGAATGAATATACGGCAAAGATCAGTACGACGATACGATGAAAACGGTATACAGATATCTGTGGTACGATCATCTGGTCAAAAGTCGATATCGGTATCGAAAATGCTGCTAGTTTCCAGAAGTGAGATAAACGGAGCAATACCAGTCCAAATTTGGGAAAACGAAAGTTGACATCACACTCAGAAGATGATTTAAAAATTTATTGTGTAAAAATATTAAGGTTTGGAAAATATTTTATATTCATCAAATTTAACTGATTTGAATTGAAATAAAATTACACTAGAAAATGAACTTCAATATTATCGGATGAAAATTTACCATTTGCTATGTTTAATTACACGTATTCCAAATATCAAATTTATATTTCAATTTTTTATTATTTAAAATTTCACAAAAATTCAATTAATAAAAAAATAAAACCAATAAAATTTACGGATCGTTACACTCTCCCCCACTCGAAACTTTTCGTCCCCGAAAAGGAAGGAGGTGTGAGAATAGAAACAACCAAAAAGGAAAATAGATTGAAAAACAAAATAAACAATTAATTTAAACTATATAAATTTCAATTTAAAAAATTAATATTCAATAAATGATTTTAAATTCAAGCTATTTCATTGAGTTGATTTAATTTCAATTTATTAATTCCCTCAAAACAGAATTTATTTTATTCATCTCATTTATTCATTATCTTATTATTCAATTTATCTATATTAACATTTTTTTATAATTAAAATTTAAATGTACAACATTTGTCATAATCACTCAAATTTTATTTATAAAATTATTAGTCATCATTTTACATTGTAAATTATTCAATTACGTATTCAACTTCTGAGTGGTTTAGGTAAGTTATATTGGAATGTAATTGAGTATTATACAAGTAAATTTTCCCAATTTAATAATTTCAAGTTTAAATATTTATTCAAAATTTTTGACTTCATTTTATAATTGAAAACATCCTTTAACACAAATTTAAGAATTAAATTTCCGATTTCACTTCAAACCATTGGAGATATATATATATATATATATATATATATATATATTTATATCAAATCTATAAATATATACCTATATTATAAATCAAGTCATACTTCAGCAATTCAAATCAATTTAATTTCCAACATAATAGTTTAGTAAGGCTACAGAATGATCTCTCCACTTTGAAACTCGAAAATGAATGTCGATGATGCTGCCGTCATCACCAAAATTATTTTCCAACGACAAACGAGAAGAGTACTGACATAAACTTTAAAAAATTCTTTAGGAACAATTTCTATTCGAAAAATACTTAATGTACATTTTAAAACTTTTAAAACCAAATTTTGAAGTCACCGGAAATTAAATTCTCAAAATTTTAATTTATATTCATTTATATTCGAAATCAATTTATAAACCCTGTTTTTTTATAATTCCATTTATTTAATCATGTGGTAATAGTCATTGGTTTACAAAACAATAATTGAAAATCAAATATTATCATTTTGTCAAACAGTTCAGCTAATAATTATCTTTTAGAAGATTTACTTATATATACATATATACATACATACATACATACATACATATATATATATATATATATATATATATATAACCACACAAAATTCATTTGTTTACTAAATTTGAAAACAACATTGTGTCAGTTTGCTCTGTTCAAGTATTTTGGAAATCCTATCGATAGCGTTGATCAGACGAACCGATCAGAAATCCAAATCAACATCCACGACTCAAACAACACAATATATAAAACATTTTATATTAATACCAAAACACTCCCTCACTCAACAATTCTAGAATGGATTTCAAAACAAAGATTAGGGTTAAAATTCAAGGGGACCCTAATCAAAGCGAATTCTAACTGAAAGATAATCTCGATAGGGAGATAAATAGATTGTAATGAGAGAAAAAATGGATAGACTAATATTAATCATGGGCAACCTTAACCGGGTCAACCGCGACTTCAGGAATATGATTGATGCAGAATTCTGAGGCAAATCGACATTCGATCGCAAGTGATAGAATTCAGGCATAGCAGGAGATAGATAGCAACATAACCGAGGATACAGAAATCTTTGGTAAATCAATTCCTATTATAAAGGAGTTTCTCCCCTTTACAAATCATTCGAAGATTGGCGAGATCGCTCATTTATTATAGAGGTTGTTTGAAGTGGAGTTATGGGATTCTCTAGAATACGAATAAGGAGAGATAAGGATGGATTTTGGAACCGAGGGAACGTTCCAAAATTCAAAGGAATTGAGTCAAAGAGGAAGAGATTCAAACTCGAATGAAAGTGATTCCGTAATTAAATTTACCCTATATGTTGAGTTTTACCTAAAACCAAAGCTCTAATACCAACTGTAACGACCTGATATTTTCAACCATTCGCATCCACACATGCCGGATTTGAATTGCTCAAAATACCAGATTGTTAATTTATGTTTGGCAAAACTCAACATATACAGTAAATAAATAATCACAGAATCACAGACACAGAATTATATACAATATGCAGCGGAAATAAAGGAATAGTAGTTCATGAAGCTACTATATATATATATATGTAACAGAGTTAAACAAGATACAACAGAAGTCTCAAATACAATAGTCATATACAAGATCAGAATACATTATTAGAATCAACTGAATATCTGAAAGCTGTATAGATGGCTGGATCTCTAAGCGAAGCTCTAACTTCAAAGGTGAGTCTCAAAAGCAGAACCAATCAGTCTGACCCGAGCGTAAAGCAAAACATAAAACACGCGAGTCAAGATTAACATTCTTATATCAATAAATCCAACTCAAGTGAAATAACAACTGAAATACAGGTAACTCAAAGGATGTTTGGGATAACCATCCTCTAAGGATCCGTTAAACTATCTATTATGTAGTAATATATGCTATTATAATAATGTCTAAAGTAAAATAAACTTACTAAAAAATAGCGCTCAGGCTTTACATTTTTCACCTTAATAGATATATAGTGCCAATAGTCTATACAGTACCATCATACCTCCAGATCGGGATGCTACCATAAATACTCCATAGGTACGACACAATCAAACTCGTACAAGGCGCGTTAGGGTAGGTGACATGGCACAACTAGGCAATGCCAGGGTAGATATACCAATTACGCATACAGGTTGGTGGTAACACATAGCAGCCACTACGCCCACCTCGAGCCACACTTCCAAAATCAAAAATCAAAAGTGGCCACCAGATCAATCACAAAGTCAAAATATAGTATCGAAGGAGTGTGTCGGATCAGAGGAGCTACCTGATTGGTGTGGACTCGCTCCTGTTTTAGCCACCTTATGCCAATTCACGGGAGTCGGTTCCACGTATATACCTCAATAGGACATCGCCACAATCCTACTTTATTCTGGAATCTCCACCGCGTACACAGTTGTCATACTCTCTGCCAATTCCGAAAACCACTTTAACAACCAAACGTTATTATAACACCGCGGTCAATTCAAAATAGTTTATACTTCAAAACTAAAATATCATCGCCATTTCAAAATCATATCAATACGATATTATTTTCCTTTCAAAATCAAACATGATATCATTTCCAAAATCATAGCACTTTCAAAGTTATAACATTTTCTGAAACAAACACTTGAAATATAACACTTTCAAACGTAATACTTTGAAAACATAACTTCCACCACTTAAACAGTTTAGATATTAAAATAGTATATATAATAAAATAGTTTTAAATTTAAAATTACTTTATAAAATAAAATAATTTCCTCAAACTTCACAAATTGATTCAAATCAACATGAGTCCAAAATTCAATTTAAATCAAATCTCAATTCATAAATTTTATCTCAATTCAGTTTCAATAATCCATTTCAATTTATATCAATTTCAAATACAGATTTGAACCTCAAATAAACCATTTCAAATTCCATATATTTCAAAGCTTTAAATATTCCATAGTTTTAAAACTAAATTTTTATAATTCCATATATATCAAATTCAATTTACTATTATTTAGTTTTGAAATATTTACTTAATAAACACAATATCATTTAAATAAAACTTTCAAACTTCAAATAATTGAATATTGCTTCAATTTATTTAAACTTGATATATTCATTTAAATCACCTTAAACACAAAAAATCAAGTTGTAAAAATTGTATCCTTTAAAATCTCAAATTTAATAGATTTCAAATCAAACTTATTTGATTATAATTCTTAAATTTAATTTCAAATCAATTTCAAATTTATCTTCCAACCATAATTTATTTAAATCATTATAAACTCTATATTAAAATAAAATTTTAAATAAATATGTAACCATATTATATTTTAAATAAAAATCAAACTTTATTATTATACTTATTCTATATTTTTTTTATACATAGCTTAAAATCAAGAATTTAACTATGTATAAAATAACATTTATATAATATCAAAATCAATATTTTATATAAAACCATACATTTCTTTCCAAAACCATAGATATCATTTCAAAATGTTTTTATATATAAACCACGCTGTTTGTATATAATTTTCTATTCTGTGGTTAAGTGATACGGATATTTATCATTTCAATCCGTAATTTAAATATATACGAGATATATCATTTCAACCCACAATCCCAAATTCAGTTCAATGAAAATCGCTTGGGTTTATCATTTCAACCCATAACGATTTTCTCCTATTCTACAGATCGTTCGGGTATGTATCATTTCAACCCATAGTGATTCAATAGTAATAGGGAAACTTGCAGAGTGATAACAGATATGGTAATAATATAAACAAGCATATATCATCAATAGAAATAACATATAATGGTGTTAGATGTCACATATGAACAAATACAGATAATAGCATATATAAAAATGTAAATAACTAACAGCGGCATATTTCAATTGAAATCAAATTTAATAAATATAAGAACATTAATCGTGAGTGATTGCTTACCTTTCGAGGACAGAGAGAAAAGACAATGGATGAGTTACGGATCCACGCACAAATTTCAAAACAAAGCACGATGGACTCGAGTTTGATGATCAAAGCCGGCAAAAAGGAATCGATGAACAGAACGAATCAGTTTTGATATAAATTGAAAATATGTACATCATTAAAAAAGAAAAACAGAGAGATGTATACTGTATAATGCAAACTGAAACAGAGAAAAAAATGGAATGATTTTTTTTTTCCAAATAGAAATGAAAATTGCAAATGCAAGAAGAAAACAAATGGAACAACTACATTCACACAACTTAAATGCACACAAAACAAACACACAACAATTTTTTAAATGCGAACAAACAAAGTAAAAACACGCAAAAATCAAATGAAAATAATTCATAAAATGGAAAATTAAAATCAAATCAAGTCCCCGGCAACGGCGCCAAAAACTTGTTAATCGACTACTTTTCTATCGAGTTAAAATAGTCGAAAATTTTCAATTAAAATTAACCGCAAGCACATGGCTTACTATCGTAGTACATGGAGAATATGGGTCGATCCACAGGGAATTGATGATTTTAAATTTCTATTCAATCAAATTAAACAAAAGCTGAAAGTGTGATTAACTAAAAATGTAGAAAAATGAGCAAAAGAAAATTGATAAAAATATGAGAGTAGAAAAACAATTTAGAGATAAATTCACTCCCTAGATCACACAGTTCAACAAAAATGAAATTATGATCTCTCCTTTTTGGTCATTAGTGAAGTTAAATGATGTGTTTATCATAAATAGGGCTTATTTTGTGCTATTAATTAGCTCAACTTAAGCTATCAAACTATAACACACCACTTAAACCACTTACTAACTCTAATGAAAATGACAACAAAGTTGAAAATGAAATCTATTTTAAGTATGATCTATTAACTATTAATTAGAAATATAGACCATCAAATTTGAATTTCAAATCATGTTCTTAAGCCATAATCATATTTTGACGAAGAGGCATTTGTGTTAGTGATTGTTTAAGCATAGCCTATTTGGCGTCAACAATATATGCTATCAAATTCAAAACAAAAACAACAAGTTAAACCACTTCAAGCATTGTCATTAAGCACAAAAAGAGAGAAATAATATCAAAATGTTGAATCTAGATTCTAGAGAGCTTCATTACCCCTAAATTGAAGGGATTAAGCTCTCATTTGTGTTATCAAATCAACACAAGTAGAAAGCAACATGAAATAAAAAAACAACAAGAAGAGGAAAATGAAAGCTAATGGAAAAGAGAACTATTCTACTTGCATGAAAGTAAATCTACACTACAAACATAAGAAAAGGAGAAGCATGTAAATAAAAGAGAATTAACATCGCATAAAATAAAGAAAAATTACATGAAATAAAATGGCTAAGTAGCCATGAAAAAAGAAGAGAGAAAAACTTTTTATTTTGAGCCTAAACTAAAACCAAGAGGAACTAACTAAGAGGAGAGTTACATGAAACATAAGGGTATATATACATGTGTTAAACCCTAATTTTTTTTTGCGAAATGCCCAAAATACCCTTGAGAAAGTGTGGAGGCCAAGTAATCATTAGCTTCTACTAATCATCATTTAAGCGTACATGAAGTCATTAATTCCATAAGTATGTGCATTAGTCTCTAATTTGTACATTGAGGTAGGTGGGTAAGTGGGGTCCTCCATGTTCTTCACTTTGAATTATTTCCATCTTCATTCATTTATATCTTCTTTGTGTATGCATATTCCTTCATGAAACCACTCCTATTTGAGATCAAATTCCTACAAAAATACATATAAATTTCCAATTAATTTTTCTCAAAGAAATATATGCACAAATGACTGTTTTGTCCCTATATGAAGATGGATATGAGACGATTTGGAATTAATATGGATTTTGGTTAAAACAAGATAAAATACCCAATATGATCATTTATTTAATTTAAATAGATTAAATATGGTGGTAAAAATATGCACATTTACGTGCACATCAAGCATTATATATATATTAATTTTATTTGTTTTTCTAAAATAAATTTCAAAGTACATATATAAATTTATATACAATTTATATATTTAAAGTGCAGACTTATATACTAACTATTTGTATAACTTATATGTATAGTCAATATAACCCATCATAACTTATATAAATAAAAATTATACAACAGAAAAAATAATGCATGTAGGAAAAAATGTACATGTGAATACTAAATATGTATAAACAAATATGCATACCTATATATATTTAAACAATTTTTGTGTAACACACCTCCTCAAACAACATTTATATAAACATCTGCATATATTACTACTATATATATAAAACTGATAAAAAATTAACATTAAATGTTATATAACTATTTAAAAATAATATTTAAATAAAAAATACATATGATATAATATATAGAAACTGGACTGTAAACAGTTATATTATAATTAAATATAAAATGAAAACTTGTTAAATAAATATTTATATGCTAAAGTTATAACAGACTGTAAATAACAAACTATATAAACGATTTATTATAAAATGTATAGACTTACAGAACTGAAAGGGTTTTGAAATATATTATATAACTTGAAACAACATGTATTTTATATTCGAAACAATATATACCAAATAGAACTCAGGTACAAAAACAAATGCATAAGAACTATACAAAATATACAACTTATAATATATACAACTCATTATATGCATACGCAAAGCCGATCTTCAATAACTCAGTATACAAATATATATATATATATATTTAAGATTAATATATATATATGTGTGTGTGTGTGTGTGATTTTTAAAACAATATTTTGAAATATATATAAGTCCATGTATATATCTCACAACTAAACAACGACTTTATAATATTAAACTTAAATAAACCCATAATATATATCAACTTATATAGGCATTTACAACTAGCATTTACAATCTTGAAACAACATATTATACCTATACATATACACTATAATTGTAAAACAATATATAGTATATATAATTCATATGTAACATAAAGCAGATTACAAACCTGTTTTAACAACTATATAGATTAGATATATATAACAACACAGCCAGTAACAAGCTACGGCCCTTCTCAACGTTGTACATATATAAAACAACATATATACTTTATATACGGTGCTTATATAATATAGAACAACTTATATATATATACAGAAAACAACCACATAACTTTCATGTACATAGAAAGCTTATATACACGACTATTATAACTTAATATACTTTATAAAATATAAACTGATGTATATATAAATAGATTTGCATAAAATAATATAACAAGTGTACATACAGAACTTATATAATGTTTATCACCTACGCAGCAGCTTCGGCTGAAGGCTACGGGGATGGGAGGCACGGCTGCTCGGTAGAGACATGTGGAAGATGGGTTTTTTTTGTGATGGTGGTCGGTAGAGGTAGCGAGCATCACGGCGAGGCCGAGAATGAAGGAGGCAGGTCGTGGTTGAATATCGATCACCCATAATAGGTGGAAAATGAGAGAGGCGAAAGGAGAGAAGAGCAGGAGTCCAAAAGAAATGAATGCAAATTTTTATAATTTTATAATATTATATTTCAAAAGAAACAAACATTGGAAAGAGGCAATGCGAACCGATAAAAATTTTGAAAATTAAAACGGTGGGAAAATTAAACACCAACATTGGACTCAGCAATTAATAAAGTGAGTGGCTATTTAATTTCGGCTGGTAGATAAATGAAGGCTACGAAAGTCAAAAGATTCGAAAACGGTTACCAATAAAGTAATCATTTTACTAATTTCATCATGTCCCGAATTCCGAAACACACGATTGAATATGCCGCAGAGATCAGCATGACGATATGATCAAAACGGTATACGTATATCTGTGGTACGGTCATCCGGTCAAAAGTCGATATCGGTATCGAAAATGCTGCTAATTTACCAGAAATAAGATAAACGAAGCAATACCGTCCAAATTTGGGAAAACGAAAGATGATGTCACACTCAGAAGATGATTTACAAATTTATTATGTAAAAATATTAAGGTTTGGAAAACATTTTATATTCATCAAATTTAACTGATTTGAATTGAAATAAAATTACACTAGAAAATGAACGTCAATATTATCGGATGAAAATTTACCATTTGCTATGTTTAACTAGACGTATTCCAAATATCAAATTTATATTTCAAAATTTTATTTTTTAAAATTTCACAAAAATTAAATTAATAAAAAATAAAACCACTAAATTTACGGGTCGTTACAAAACCCAAGTGATTTTATGGATTTGGAAAACTGTGATTCGGAATACGGGTTGAAATGATATATATTTGGAAACTTAAATTTATTGCGGGTTGAAATGATATATATATATATATATATATATATATATATATATATATATATATATCCATATCACTTGACTATAGGGTAGAAAATTATATACAGACACCGGATTGGTTAAATTAAATAGTTTTAAAATCTTGAATTTGGATTCTTGATTAAATGTTATTGTTTCAAAGGAAATAAATTATAGATTTATATGAATTTAATTATTTTTTCGATTCAAGCTTTGAAAGTTGAAATTGGAGTGGTTAAAAAGGAATTGTCTAGGAATTAAATTGGAAATGTGAAGTTAAAATCGATATATGACTTTGATTCGAAAATTTGAATTATTTTGAAAGGTTTGGATCTTAAAATTTGACAATGTTGTTAAATTTGATTTAAGTGGTTTTAATAAGTAAATTGAAATTGGGCTTGAAATTGATAGGAGTTGAAATGGTTTTAAACAAGAATGGAATTGAATTTAAACCATTGATTTGGCTTATTGAATCGAAATTGAAGTTAAAATGAATGTTTTGGAAATTGAAGTTATTTCGAGTTGAAATTGAAATCACACTGATTTGGAACTAAATCGAAGCTAAGTCATTTGAATTGAAAGATTAAAATTGAGTTCTGCTGATTTGAAATTAGGATATGGTCCAGATTTGTTGAAATGGAAGAAACTGTTTGATTCGATATGCAACTGTATGAAGTATGAACGCAACCCTGACCCCCTCGGATCAGCTTGATATAACTAAAACAGGAGCTATACCGGGCTAAGTGGGGTCGCTCCTCCGATCGGGCACATATCTTCGGTACCATATTTGTTACTTTGTGATTGATTTGGTGGCCACCCTTTGATTTGATTAGGAGTGTGTCTCGAGGTAAGCGTAGTAGCTACTATACGTTACCACTAGTCCAGGAGTGCAAACAGTAGAATCCTATCCTGGCATAGCCTTGCGTGCCTTGTCATATGGCTTATCGAGCCTACTATGAGTTTGGCTTGTGTCATACACTATGGAGTGCCCTCTGATAGCCTCCACTTTACGGAGGAATTACGGTAGTGTATAGACTACGATGCTAATATAAAAATGTGTTAAGAAGGATATGGGTAACACCTTAACGCTGTTTTAATACTTTACTTTACTGTAGACATATTATAATAACATACTGTATACATATGTAGATAGTTTAACGCATCCTTAGAAGATGGAGTCTGGAACATCTTTTAAGTTATTGCACGCACGTTAGACACTAGATAGGAGATGTAAATTCCCATAAACATCTTCAAAGCCGTTACACTCATATTTACTTATTTTGATTTAACTTACATAAGATCTTTTAGTTCTGACTTAATGTTTTGTCTTTTCATTACGCTCAGCTCAGCCTGAGCATTTCAGTGTTGAAGACCATCTTTGTGTTGTGGAGATGCCACAGCTGAACCAGCACTTGACGGAATATGTGCAGCAGCATGAGACATTCGCTTCATCGTCGGGTTCTTTCGGAGGGGAGGACGAGTCTTGATAGGTACGTTATTTTGTGTTTGTGTTTAGACATTGTATATATGCACTTGGAGATGCTGAGTATGATGTGTTTTGCTATGTTTGATATATGTTGATGAGAGGTTGGATGTTTTGTGTTGATTTGGGTATGTTTGATACATTTTGTAGAGATGTTGGATGTTTGATTTTGATTGGATATGCTAGGTACATTTTATGGAAATGTTGGATGTTTGATTTTATGTTTTTTAGTTTGTTTGAGCTTGTTTGTTATTAATATTGCTGTTGGTATAATATGTGATTTTAGCATTTATATATATATATGTATATCTATGATATATATTGATGTATATAGATTGTATGGGTATCAAATGGCTGCTAGAAAGAAAAAATTCTCAGGTTACCGACGGCTTTTGACGGATAGCGACGACTATCTAGTCACAATATTCCGATGGATAGCGATCGCTATCGACAGAATATTGGTAAGCTTCATGCCTACATGTACACTATCAACCATCTGAAAACCGTCGTTGATAGTTGTACAAAGTCGTCAAAAATCCATGATCGATTCCGTCGAAAAGAGTCGGGAAGCACGTACGCTATTTCGTCTGTTATCGACTACTGCGGACGGCTACCTATCGTCAGAATTTGATGTTATTCTTATAGTGTTTTAATATTTTGAATGAGAATATTTAATTCATTTAAATATTCAGATTTAATTCAAATTTAATAAATAATAAGAAAATAATAAATTATTAGAATGACTCGATTTTTATTTTAGTTTTTAAATTTAATTTATGGATTTTTCCATAATTTTTAATTTGAAAAATATTTAAATTTCTGTTTGACGTATTTTGCGGCAAAAGTTGGTATTTTTAAAATTTTACAGAATAGGATAACCAATGTATTTTATTATTATTTTGAGATCGTGTCGTATTTTTGTACGCGATCGTATTTTTGTTTTGTCATTCTTGGTTTGTACGCGAATAAAATTCTATATGGGCGATACGCCAGAAATCACAAGATAAGTATAACCTAACACTTAGAAATACCAATGCACTTGACTATTCCTCGTTCCTCTTTCTCTTTTTAGTTTCAATTTCCTGTTAAACCAAAGAAAGAAAATGCGACCTTCAAAAATCAAAATCAAATTATATACTAAACGAAAAAATATAAAACAAAAATCTTTAAGTTTGTATTGGACAGATCTACAAATATATGTAGTTTGGTTGAGTTCATTGATGATTTGAAGGATCGAAGTTCAACAGTGAAATTAGGGTTTCACTCGGTTGTTGACTGGAAGGAATTTGGTGAAGAGTGAATTTGAGTTTGTGGTGCGATGGGGAGCCGGCAACGGTGGCGAACTCCGTTCGTCGAATGGTCGACAGGAGGTGGAGCGATGATGTGCGTGTATATGGCCTTGGGATGTATCTTTGTGTATGAGTGTCTGGTGGTTTTTGGGAAGATGAGATTGGAAAGAGCTAATTAAAATTAATTAGTTAATTAATGTATTTAACCGTTTAATTAATTCAATAACTTATAAAATGAATATCTCTCTCATATGAGGTCTAATCGAGACATGTTTTTTGCATTACACTCGTAATAGCATGACCTGCGTATTGAAATTGGTTTCGTTGAAAATGCGTGCAAGATGAATTTTGAGCTAAAATTGAACACCGTTCAATTTTAGATCAAACCAGAATGCTTAGGGATCAACTAGAATTTCGATGAGTTATCTCACCTCTGAATGATTCTATAATGATATATAGTAGATATAAATTATTATTTTAGAGTTTGTATGGTTTATTTGGTTTGGTTGAATATCTACTATTAAGCGAATGATATATAAAATGAAATACAATGAATTTTGTAGAGAAATCCTGATTTCTCACCGTTGTGATTTTTAGTTTTAGTTATTTACATGTAGATTTTAATTCTTGTTATATACTTATGTTATAAATTGTTGGATGTCAAAGCTTGGTAGTTTGGCCATATTGGATATGACATTGATATATGTTTAAAATTGAACATTTTTAGTGATATAGGTAGTAATAGCATTATTTAAGTGATATGGTAACTATTGGCTAATTTATTGTATTTTGAAATGCTATTAATTGCTGTTTTGGTTTGGAAATCATTTTGATTTGAAGAATGATTTTTAATCCGACTTTGGGAATTTCCGTGACATTTTATTTAAAATGAGTTTTGAAATTCTCTATTTTACTTCAATCTTTTTCTTAGTCTTTCCTTATATATATAGAAATGTTTTAAAAGTATTTCCAAAAAAGTATTTACTTTTATAGGAAATTTATTATAATAAGGAATGAATGTTTGTTTTAAAGGAAATAAAGGGGAATTCATATAGTAACCCGATTGAGTTTTGAAGATGATAGGAATGTTTTGTTATAAATATTTGTGAAACATTTTTTTGTAAAATTTTGAATAAAAAGGACAGAATTATAAATGATATTTTTTTAATAAACGAATAGATTTTATAAGAAATAAATATACAAAGAAGTTTTATAAAAGAATTTTTATAATCATATTTGGAGATCTATAAAAGGTGATTTATAATTATAATTAGAGCTCTATAAAAGGAGATTTATAAATGATATTTCTTTTAAAGGAGATTTATAAATGATATTTTATAAAAGGACTTATAAATGAAATTTTATAAAGAAATTTATAAATGGAGCTTGTACATATCAAAGCGATTTTAAAAAAGGAATTTTACGAAGGAAATGAGGTTTGATTGCTATAAATGATCATTTTAAGTTATGGTGGTATGGAAAGTATTCTTTTCATACTTAACACCAAAATTTCGTGGTATGGAAACTCGTCTCTATCTGGAAAATTCAGAATGTATGTCGAGACATGGGTAGTATGCTAACTTGTCCGACTACATTGTTAATTGAGGGGCAGTACTGTTTGAAATTAGGAAGGGGTAGTAAGTATATTTGATCTAACTTTTATATGATCTATTCACTTACACCAAAAGGGAAGTGTTTTGGATTATTGTTATTAATATTTTAATATGATATTTGTTTAGACCCAATTGAGTATGGTTTTGGAAAATGAAATCTTTCCTAAAATTTGTGAATATACTTATACCATTGAGACAAACATATTGGTACATTTCCTAAGTATTGAAACTGTAGTGCTTTGTAAATTTACTTAAACTGTTGATACAGGTATACGGAAAAAATTTCCAATTGAAGGTGAAATGTTTTATGAGTATACTTATGCAATTAAGATAAGTATATCAATATTTTTTAAGTATTGAAAAGAGTAGAAGGGGTTTGTGAATATATCTTTGTAAAAGTATTTTAATACAAGAATTTACAAAGTGGTTTTAATTAATGAAAGGATTAATTGAAAGGTTTAGTTGTTGCTTCATGCTTAACCATGCTTGGTTAAATCTCTAGTTGAATTATTTGTTTGTATGATAGTTAAATAACCGACCACCGAATATTAGCCTATTTTAAAACTATTGTTGTCGATTCAGAGTAATCGTGATCAAATATATTATCCAAAAACCACTTCGAATTGGCATAAGCGTTAGAATAGAAGACATCTTGTAGATGATGGAGTTGAAGACATAGCTCTTTAAAATGCAAGGGCTACTTGCTACTAATCCCGAGGGTGACTTGAAAAAGGATGTAGTTGAAGTAGCGCCTTCGGTTACTTGATATCTTGAACAACTTGTATGGATGAATGCTGGCATTAAATTGTTGCCTAGTGGACACTATTAGCAGTCCAAGTAGGATTTTCTAAAAATGTAAACGTTGCATCAAACCTCGCCATCCGGGAATGAATAAAATAGGAGATATCGGCATGGCTATGTGGTTCACAATCATTAGGGTATGTGCTTCACCCTTTTAGATCACTATTTGTGGATTTGGTATGTGCATGAGAGCTCTTGGGAAAAATTTGCAAAGCAACTAGAGTGATGACATATTTAGTGCTATCCTGTAAGGGGTAGGCCGGTTCTGTGTTGATGAGGATCTATGTGAGGCCCTCGATCTAGAGGTGTACTGTGGCGGGGGTACCTTGGTTCCTTGTCATTGATGAAATCCATTCTCCAATAAGTGCATCACGGACTTAGTTGTGCCTAACTAACTGAACATGAGATGCAAGCATTCCGGCTATTATATATATATATATATATATATATATATATATATATATATATATATATATTAAACCTTATACATTATTATAATATCACTAGATTTCTGCTGAAATGGTTTGGTTATCGTAAGCTGAAAACCTATCTGTGTTTATGTACGGTGTAGTCTTACGAAATATCTTTATTTGGAAAGGTCTTATAACATTAAAATCCATATGATATGTGTGTTCACATTGGTTTACCAGACTGATCCGAGCGTTATTTTCGTATAATGCTCAGGTCAGCTCAAGCATATTTTCTGTAACGACCCGTAAATTTTGGTAAATAAATTTGGTTAAATTAATGAGATTTTGTAATTAAATTTAGATAGAAATAAAAACCTTATAATTTATAAATGGAATAATATTGAAACAAATTAAATTTGTACATGAATAATAAAATAATAACTATGATGAAGTGTAACAATGATTATTAAAGCTAAAATTGTTATAGATTAAATGAAACTACAATAAATGAAATAGTGTAAGCGTTATACCTGGATGTAAATTGAATATAAAAACATAAAGTAGGTATTGAATTAGTTAATGAAAGAACACATTGTTACATTTATTGAATTAAATTAACGAAATTAAATATTAATAAATGGTCATTTAATAAAACCAATGTTCTGGGAGTAATTATAATAATTGTTTGAAATACGTATAAACTTTCATTTGGAAATCAATTGGATTTAAAATGAAATTTGGTATTACATTTATGAGTTTAAATGTTTGTTTATTTTGTAAAGTAATAAATGATGTAATAAAAGAGTGAAATCTCGATAAATAAATTTAATTGAGACTTTAATTATAAATAATGGGTGAAATAATAGGATGAGAATGGTGTATGCAATCAATTTCAACACTTGTCCGTTAGTGATAGCTTAAATGTAATTTAACGTTAATAGAATATAATAAATGAAAATGGGTAATCAATTGCAATTAATCTAATTAAAGGTTATATTAGTAGATTAGGGTAGAAATGGGTAATAATGTATTTCTAATGGTGTATGAATTAATAAATGATTTAAATTTAAGGAAATGATGTTAAGGTTATTCATATTGGACAATTTATTGAATTATAAGGAATGGAAATAAAGTTTTATCAATATATTGGAATTTAATTTCTGATAATAAGATAAATTGAAATTAAATGAAATTGTAATCGCTAAATAATACGTTATTTGAAATTTTGTATGGTTTAAGTCTGACGTGTGTGGTTTATCGTCGATTTAAAATGTGCGAAATGGCGGGACGTTACATCTGGTATCAGAGCTTTGGTTTAGCGATAAAGCTTAGCTTTGTGGGGTCTGACTCTTTATTAATAGGGTAGTAATACCCTATGGGAGTCGCTGAGTGTATATATATGAGAGAGCGTATCTGTTAGTGTTATAAAAGGTTTTGATATTGTGTTGTTTTGTTTCATTTTGTATTTATAAATTCTGGTTGATGTATGGGACGCTATGACATCAATAGGGATTTCTAAACACTTGATAGAACAGACCGACATAATATTTGTTTTTAATATAGGTGAATGAAATAATTTTTCCTATTATATTTTCTATATATAAAAAGTAATAAATTTTATAAAGATTGTATTTGGGTGTTATATATTGGTTGAAATTAAATTTGAAAGTAAAATAAATGGAAATTGGAAATTTTAGAACTTAAGTTCCGGGGGTTTTGAAAATTTCTTTTGAATAATTTGGAATATAATAATAATATTATTAGAAGTATTTTTTGATATAAATATTTCAATATAATTTGAAAGAATTGTTTTAAAGAAATTTTGGAAAAAGAAATAAGTTTTGTACTCCCCTCTCTGTCGTTGGAAAATAATTTCGATGATGGTGGCTGCATCATCGACATTCATTTTCGAGTTTCGAAGTGGGAAGGCCACTGTAGTAGTTTTACTGCAGATTTATTTTTGTAAACAAATATAAATTTTAAATTGTTTTAAATATAATTGGATATATAAACTGGAAATATATACATTTATCTATTATTTTAAAATGATTTGAAAAATTAAACCCGGTATTTAAATTCTTAAGTTTCTGTTAATTAATAATTTCAATTATTGTAGTGAAATGGAATGTAACTAATTAATAATTGAAACCTTTAATTAAAATAAGAGATAAATGCTAAGTTATAAATATAATTTAAAGAAAGTTGAAATGGTAACTTATAAAACAAAGATGTAACTATTGAACACTTAATTTAATTAAAAGATGAGGTAAAACTTGTATAAGTTTCATTTACATTTCTTTAACATATATATAACTTACCAAAAGATGTAAAAAGTTAAAATGTTAATAAGAAACGTAATGGATATTATACAAGTAAAACTTATGAATGAAAGTGTTCAATGAATTTCTTTTGTAAATAAGAATTTGATGTTGTAATTATTTGAACTTAAGTTATAATTGAAAGGTTACTGTAATAAAGGTAATAGGAAGCAAGTATTGCAAGTATAAGATTATAAATTTAAGTAAATGAATTGATATGCAAAGAAATTAAATTAAACATGAATACGGTAAATAAATAATATTAAGAGTGGATAAATGAATGTAATACAATAAAGAGAAATTTCAAACTCAAGTAAATAAGTTGAAGTATTTCTAAATAAAAGTTTGTAAGAAATAAATGTAAATTAAAAAGATAAACCATTATATGAATGAAAAGAAATCAAACAACAAAAGTATGAATGGAATTAATAAGAATAAACTTAATCTATTGTTTGAGATTGTTGTTTGTTTGGTTTATAGTAGTTTGGGCAAAGATACTTTAAATCTGTTTAGAAGGTATGAATAATCTATTTAGTGTCACCTAAGACTGTTGAGTGAAGGGTACGCTTAGTAGTTTATTTTTCTTTCCGTACAATTTAAAGTTTTGAGCCCGAACAACTATTTGTTTTGTTTGATATAAATGAATGATTGATGCGTGTTGATCTTATGTGATGGTTGTATGCTTGTTGCAAGTGATGGTTGATTGATTTGTTTGTGGTGATTAAACAACTTAAATATTTCATTTTATATAATTTTAACTTTTTGGATTATATAAGTGAAATACAGATTATGGAAGCAACTGCAGTTGCATTTGGTTTCATAATATAAGCGTAAATTGCCCGACAAATAGGTACGTTTTCAGATTACAGTTTATAGCATTATTATATTATTTTTCCCGTTTGGGATATATATATTATTTTGGAAATTATTATGTTATATATTGATATATTTGATATTATATTTTCTCCAGAGCCTCCCCGTACAAAGGCGACTCTGCCGAAATTTTCCGTAAATTTTGGACTTAGAAAATTTTGAAAATGTTTTCCGAACTTTATTAATTTAAGTATAAAAGATTTAGGTTTATAAATGGGTATATTTTATTTAAATTATTAAATTTGGTAAATTTATTTGGGTATAAATCTAATATTTTAAGTAAGATATATTGATTTCTTAATTCTTCCTTTCCCTTCCTTTTCTTTTCGGAGACGAAAAGTTTTGAGTGGGGGAGAGTGTAACGACTCATAACTTTTGGTAAATAAATTTGGTTAAATTAATGAGATTTTGTAATTAAATTTAGATAGAAATAAAAACCTTATAATGTATAAATGGAATAATATTGAAACAAATAAAATTTGTACATGAATAATAAAATAATAACTATGATGAAGTGTAACAATGATTATTAAAGCTAAAATTGTTATAGATTAAATGAAACTACAATAAATGAAATAGTGTAAGCGTTATACATGGATGTAAATTGAATATAAAAATTTAAAGTAGGTATTGAATTAGTTAATGAAAGAACACATTGTTACATTTATTGAATTAAATTAAGGAAATTAAATATTAATAAATGGTCATTTAATAAAACCAATGTTCTGGGAGTAATTATAATAGTTGTTTGAAATACGTAGAAACTTTGATTTGGAAATCAGTTGGATTTAAAATGAAATTTGGTATTACATTTATGAGTTTAAATAATTGTTTATTTTGTAAAGTAATAAATGATGTAATAAAAGAGTGAAATCTAGATAAATAAATTTAATTGAGACTTTAATTATAAATAATGGGTGAAATAATAGGATGAGAATGGTGTATGCAATCAATTTCAACACTTGTCCGTTAGTGATAGGTTAAATGTAATTTAACGTTAATAGAACCTAATAAATGAAAATGGGTAATCAATTGCAATTAATCTAATTAAAGGTTATATTAGTAGATTAGGGTAGAAATGGGTAATAATGTATTGCTAATGGTGTATGAATGAATAAATGATTTAAATTTAAGGAAATGATGTTAAGGTTATTCATATTGGACAATTTATTGAATTACAAGGAATGGAAATAAAGTTTTATCAATATATTGGAATTTAATTTCTGATAATAAGATAAATTGAAATTAAATGAAACTGTAATAGCCAAATAATATGTTATTTGAAATTTTGTATGGTTTAAGTCTGACGTGTGTGGTTTATCGTCGATTTAAAATGTGCGAAATGGTGGGACGTTACATTTTCAGATTTCGTTATAGATGTTTTGGAGCTTTGGGGGACAGGCTAGATGCCTCCAAGAAATATTCACATATTTCTTTTCCTTCCACTGCATTTGTTGTTATGTATTTATCAGCATTTGTGATGACAGGTTGTTATAACTTTCCAGGCTGAGTATTGATAGTTACTGTAATTGATGTTTGTATATTATAGTTTCCTTTTGTGAAGATTTGTTGTATATTATATATTACTCGTCACGGTGTAAGATTCTGTTTTGCCTTTTCTTTCTTTTCCCTCAACAATATGTCTTTCCGACACTTGGATGCTCGACATGTGAATATCGAGGATAGATTAGCATCGAATTTTGAGGATCGAATAGGAAGGTCATTACAGGTGGTTTCAAAGCTTAGGTTGAGTGAACACCTAGGCTTTGGTGGGGTAGACTCATTAAAGATAGGGCTAGTAATAGCCTATAATGAGTTTGAGTGTATTATGTATATAAGTGCATATTTTTTAGAGCTATAAAAATGTTTTATATTGTGTTGATTTATCTATTGAGTGATTTATGAATTCTGATCGATGTAGAAGGAACAATTGTATCAATAGGATTTCTTAAACACTTGAACCAGACAAACCGGCACAATATTGTTTTGAAATTGGTAAATGGAATAATTTTACCTAGATTGTATATTTTATATATAATTGAATCATTTCAAAAATCGATACGATAATCTATAATGTGTTTGTTTGTTAAGAAATTATAATATTCAGTTATTATCATTTATTGTTTGATTAGTTGTGCTCGACTAGTTTATAAGCATATATTTGCTTGATTAAAACGAAGTTCAAACACCTTGTGAACTAAGTTTCATAGTTTTACTATAAGGCATTCAGTGGTAATCTTGAGTTAACATTTAATATTAATAAATGTTTTTCATTATAATCTAAATAAAGATATGCATTTGAGAAGTTGAGATTTTATAAAGTATGAATTATAAATAGGATGTAAGCTGAGAATTTGAGAACTTAAATCCCAGTGTTTTGAAATTTGTTTTTCAAAATATTGGAGGACACAATAGTAATATTGTTTTAAAATATTTACAGATAGAAATATTTTAAAAAGATTTTAAAAGAGGTAACACAACACTGAACTCACTTCTGTCATTGGAAAATAATCCTGGTGATAGCTGCACATCATTGATGTTCATTTTATAGTTTCTAAGTGGGAGAATGTTACCATAGTTGTTTTGCTATAGAGTTGTTTTAGTAAAACAGATTTGATTTAAATTCTGAAAATATGATTTGATATACAAAAAGAGATATGCATATTAGTATGTATTATTTCAAAATAGAGTTAAAATAAAACCCAGATGTTTAATTCTGAAGTTTTCAGTTAAGTTATTATATGGATGAATGTATCCTATGCATCATGATAGTTTGGTTTGTGCATCTCATTATGATATATTGTTTGATAGTTTTCATTTGTTGGAATGAAATTAATATTTCGACGATTTTGGACAGTTGGAAACTTCCAAATTAATGGAGAAATTGAAGTTAAGTGTTTTTATGAAATAGAAGAAAATAAGTTTCTGTAATTTATGAATTTGAAAAGATAGTAAGTTAAATAAGTTCTAAATTTTTTGAACCTCTTGGTTAAGGAAAACAAATCAGAAATTTGTATATACACTCTTCGGATGTAGATATAGAAGTGTGTTATAAGAATATGAACTTAAGTTTTAAAGTATTGATAAACATAAGCTGTATTTTACAAATGTTTATAAACTTAAGAAAAGCTTTATGAAATGGTTCATAAATGATTAGCATTAAAGGAAATATATTAAGTAAAAATGAATGTGCATTAAAAAGAAATAGATGTAATTAAGAACCAATAGAATAGATACGTAAATTGTACGTAGATCATTTTATTTACATATATTCTTGATTCAGATTTGAGAACACGATTTCAAGGTGATTTACATCGATCTGAACAAAGATTTTTCACCCGATTCTTGACCGTGAACATTTGATATGATTCCAAAGTTTTCTGTCATAATGTATGGCTATGCGCGGAGAACAGAGGTTTTTAATCAAGAAATCTGATTGAAGTCTACACTAGAGAGGTTGAGTGAGCAATACTAGTTCGTAAGTAAAAGTTGTGTGATTGAGCGAGTGATTGAATTTTATATTGTTTAGGGATGATATATGTACATCATACATGATTGAATGAAATTATATGTTTTTGACACTAGAAATGCAAGTTATATTGATGGTATTTGTAAGTGAGATATAGGTTCATGAAAGTAAAGACTAGCTTGCTGTATTTTGTTTCATGAGTAGAGTTGATTGCTCAACAAATTAGTATGTATTTATTGTTTAATGGATGTGTTTGCTATGTACCATACACAATCTATAAGATATATAATAAATATATATTGTTGTTGATGATTTTATGCTTCAGAGATGAGAGGTCACTTTTGGGCTTTTATTTTTTTCTGTTGGTCTGGGCCAGGTATGGCCGGTTGTAGTTTTTCCGTTCGAGCCCGCAAAGAAGGTGCTGCTTAATTTTTCCATAGTGTATGAGATTTTGAAAGATTAATAATAAGAGATTTTATATGTTTACGGGTTTGATGACATTTTTATTCCTTTGGTAATTTCGGGGCGAAATTCTTTTAAAGGAGGAAGAATACAACGATTCGAAATATTTAACGTTTCGAATGAGAATAACTAATTTATTGAAATATTCAGATTTGATTCAAATTTAAAAATAATCAGAAAATCAAAAATTAATAAAATGACTCAAATTTTTATTGTATTTTTAATTTACTTTATAAGATATTTCCATAAATTTTGATTTGGAAAATATTTAAATTTCCGTTTGATGTATTTTACAGCAAACGTTCGAATTTTTAAATTTTACAAAATAAGATAACCAGTGTATTTTATTATGGTTTTGAGATCGTATCGCATTTTAATGCACGGTCGTATTTTTGGTTTGCCTTCATGGTTTGTATGCAAACGAAATTCTGTATGGGAAGCGCCCGAAATCAAAAAATAACTATTACCTAACACTTAGAAAAATAAACGACTTGACTATTCCTCGTTCCTCCTTTACTTTTCATTTTCAATTTTCTGTTAAACAAAAGGAAGAAAATGCAACCTTCAAAAATCAAATTATATGCTCAACGAAAAAATATAAAACCAGAATCTTTGAGTTCGTATTGGAAAGGTCTGCAAATTTATATAATTTTGTTGATTTCGGTGATAACTTGGAAGAATCGACGTTCAACAATGAAACTAGGGTTTAATTTAGTCATTGACTGCAAGGGAATTTGATGAAACAGAGAAAGGATTTGGGTTAATGGTACGATAGGGAGTCGACAACTAGAAAATGGTGAGGTGCGGTCATTGATTTGAAAGTGCGATGTCGCACTGTAGCATTGGAGGAGCGATGGTCGCTTTTTTCTAGGATGGGTCGAGGTCGACTTTGAGGGGGGAATGTGTAGAGGTTCCGAAGAGAGAGACGTTGGCAAACTCCATTCATCGAACGGTGCAATGGAGGAGGCATGGTGCTGTGATTGTACATGAACTTAGGAAGTATCCCTATGCATGAGTGTCAGGTTATTTTAGGGAAGATGAGATTAGAGAGGGGCGACCAAAATTAATTATATTTAATTGTTTAATTCAATAACTTATAAAATAAATATCTTCTCATACGAGGTCCAGTCGAGATCTACTCTTTTGCGTTACGATGGTAATATTGTCATCTACGCGCTAGAATTAGTTTTGTCGAATTTGGAACAATAGGAATTTTGAATTAAAATCAAACGTCATTCGATTTTAGATCAAACCGGAATGCTTAATCATTAATTAGAATTTCGATGAGCTATCTCACCTATGAATGATTTCTACTATGATATATAATAGATATAAATTATTATTTCTGAGTTTAGATGATTATTTGGTTTGGCTAAATATCCGCTATTGAAAGCGAATAATATAAATGAAATAATAAAATTTTTGTAGAGAAATCCAGATTTTCACTATTGTGATTTTTAATTTCAGTTATTTACCTATTGATTTTATTTCCAGTTATTTACTTATACTATAAATTGTTGGATGTTAAAACTTGGTAGTTTGAGCATATTGGATATGACATTGATATATGTTAAAAATTGAACCTTTTAGTGATAAAGGTATTAATGGCATTAGTTAAGTGCTATGGTAGTTATTGGTCTCCTTATAATATTTTGAAATACTATTAGTTTCTATTTTAGTTTGGAAATGATTTTGATTTGAAGAACTAATTTTAATACAACTTTTGGAATTTGTGTGATATTCTATTTAAAATGGGTTTTGAACTTCTCTATTTTACTTCAACCTTTCTATTAGTCTTTCCTAATGTTAACAAGAAATCTTGTCTACACCTCAAAGTGAAAAGAGAAGTGCGAGTGACCCTTTCGAAACCACCTTTCAAATTAGTTAAGGTAATCTAAGGCTTCTTCGAAACCACCTTCCGAATCAGTGGGGTGATCCAAGACTCTTTCGAAACCACCTTTTGAATCAGTTGTAGTAATTAAGGACCCTTTCGAAACCACCTTTCGCATCAGTCCTTTTGACTTAGCCGAAATGGTGCCTTGAAGACCTTTCATCGCTGTTGAATTCAGGGCATCCTTCTAACTTTGCTTTCGAATGGAACTTGGGTACCTTTGACTCCATCGAAAGATATAGAAACGTCATTCACCCTTGTTGTTGATGTGCTATGTAAGTAGGAAAGGATGTTGGCTTTTGACACTGTCGAAAGGGGTATTTTCGGGGCTTCGAATGACTTGAAGCATAGAGAAGGCTTAGTTGCGAAAGATAGCTTTCGACAGAATTCACAGTGATTAATGCAGAACCTCCATCTTCTGTGTTTGAGAAAGCAATATTAGTCATATGTGAGATCTCCTTCATATTCATGGATGGTTTCAACCGATTCGAAAGGTTGATCTATGCTTATAAAGGGGTCGCTTTGGCCAAGCGTTCTTCCGTGGAAGGTAAACAATGGTGAAATCAACTGTTTCGAAAGGTTTCGTGCATATATGGAAGCTTGTTATCCATTACCTTCGAAAGATGCTTTTAACTTATACAAATTTTCATTATACATGCAGAACCAACTGTTTCGAAAGTGGTTATCTGAAGCAGAAGGGTAGCCTCGTCCTCTTTCGACCTCTTTGAAAGTCCATTGCTCATCCAACATTTTGCAGAAGCATCCATTTGACCCTTTCAAAAGGTCTTATTATTGTTATTATTCTCCGTGAATCCTTCTTCTATATTCTTTAAGGTTTTAACAAAGTTGGAGTGATTTTTGATGATAACACTTACCCCCCAGTGAAGGGATACTCTATACTTTTCAAGTCAACTGTTTTGACACCCATCATTGTTTTAGTATAAAAAATTTCAGCCTTTTGATATTCCAAAATGAATTTTGGCCGTTCATTTAAATTTGATGGAATATCTTTCATTTCATTTTTTGCTTCTAAATCACGCTTCTTTCTTGCCCTTTTCATTTACCTATGATTAAAAACCTTGAAGCAAGAATTTGAAATTTCAACCTCTTATTAAATTCTAATTTTAGGAGAAGCAAGTTCATATTTAAGATATGCATCTATTATTCTATATTACAAATCGATTTATCATGTTTAATTTCAATTTCAAATTCTTAGGTTTGAATTTGCGTTAGTGTTTTAATTTTTGAGAATAATATAAGTTTATCCTTCATATAAAATGATCTTTATATTCATTTTTTATGCTGATTTCGGTTAATCTATGGTATTAGTTTAGGGTTCGAACTTGAATTCGCCAAATTTAGGGCTATTTGCTTTTGTTGTATGCGAATTCACGCTTGAATTCTATTATGTTCAATTTTAATTTATCTGGGAGGACTTTTTCTTAAGATTAAAAATTAACTTCCCACACTATCAACTGAATTAAGAAAAATATACTTTTTTGTTATAGTCGAAAGCCTTATCTAACCTTTCGATTTGATCGAAACCCCTAAAATTGAGACAAGCCTAGCCGTATGCGCTCTTTCGAAATTCTATCTTGCCCTTTCAACTTATAACCTATAATAGTCAATAGGAATGTAACTATCATTTTCTCAGCATTAACATTGTCGAAACGTCTTAAGGACCTTTAGTTTGTATTGAAATTATTTTGCTCCGAGTCTTTTGACTTAATGAGAGTATGGCGTTTCGGCAATATTCATATTTTTAACTAGAATAAATTCTGTGGGTTTCGACGTTGTCGAAAGGTATATTTCACTTGATTGGGGGATGTTGTTAATGGTTTTGACAAAGTATATATCCAAATTAGTACTGTGTGGATAGTTGCACTTATTAATAATAACAAAATATCCTTCAGGCTTTTGATGTTATCGAAGGGTGTGTTCAGGTTCCTGTATTTCATCCTTCCTTTCGATACCATTGAAATCTCAATGAATTTAATAATTTTTGTTAACTACAACCCCCTTTTGAAGCCATGGAATTATATACTTCGATGGATATTTGAGCCATTGCAATAGGCTTTCGACACTTTCGAAAGGCGTTAATAGTGAAATAAATTATAACTTCAACGATTTCACCTATCAGGATCATGGGTTCAAAAAGAGCTTCCAACAAAATCAGAAAAGGATATAGTTTTAGAACTAGAATCTTCCCCAAAGGAGACTGAACGGTTTCAAGGCATTCCCTTATATCTTCTTAAGACGAAGTAGATGCAATCCTTAATGACTTCGGAATTACCGAAGATGAAGCTATTCCTCCTGGCGACAATGCCATCGTTCAAAATCCTCCCTATGGATATTTCGCTTACACTGCCATCCACATTTGGCATAGAGGTTCATTCTATTTCTTGAGTTCTTGCCAATATTTCTGAGTACCTTGGCATAGCTCCTATTCAGTTATCGCCAAATGTATATACATATCTCATCTCCTTAGAGCTCATAGCCTTAGAGTCGGGAATTCCTTCTCTAAGTGTTGAAGTTCTAAGTTAGTTGGTGCATCATGTCAAGCTTAGCAATATATGCAACTAAATTTTTAGGTCTAACCCTCACAAGAAGTTAGTTTCAGAGGGAGTAAACGAGCTCAAAGATTGGGTGACCCGATTCTTTTATGTCAAATGCTTTCTAAATATTAGTAAAGCTTTCACTTCTCTTCGTAAGTAGATCATTACTATTGTTTTTCATTAAATTATTTTCCTTTGCTAAATTACGTTTTCTTATTAGGCTCTGCTCCTAACGATCTTAATGATGAAGGTAAGACAATTGTGAAGTTGTTAATCGTTGCCTCAAATAGTATTGGTAATAGGCTCACATTACTGACCCCAGCAACCTTCAGAAATATTCTCTCATTTCAGAAGGCTAGAGGATTCTTGGATAACCTCCTCTTGTCCAACATACTTCCAATAGCAAATGCTTCTTATCCTTGGGTGACCCCAAAAACTTTTCGTCTTTGTCTCCGATTTTCCCACACCAATCCAGTAAACTTGTGTACCGTTTGTAACTTACCATTGTGTTACTCTTTAGATTGCTTTGCTAACTTATGCTTTTTAGTTTTTACAGCTGCTCCTTCGTTTGAACTGTCCACGAGAGATCCACTCCCTCCACCTTCTAAATCTAGCTCTAACCAAGGCCATTGCTCGGTCAATAATGATCGCTAAAATAAAATTGAGCGGAGTGCTATTGTAGGTCCTTCTTCTAAGAAAATTAAAACTGCCGATGTCCAGTCTTCTCTTCTTCAAAAATGGGCAAACCTATTGTTGTAGGCCAAGCTCTGGAAGTTCCTACTCTTGACATCACTGCTAACCAACCTAAAATGATTCCTTCGAAGGACGACTTCATGTCTCACACAGTTGTGTCCGATTCTCCCAGCGTCATTCAACAGATGCAAAAGGATTTAGGCACTTCAACTCCTCCCAGGAGTTAAATCCCTCTAGACCCCCATCACCAGTGTCTCTTAATGATTTTGAGAAGATTGTACAATAATTTATGAATTCTCCATCGTTCAATTTCATTCAACCACCTACCTCTGTACCTGACACGGTAAGTCATTGTTAATCTCTCATTGAACAACAACTTCTAGTATGTTCCATACTACTTGATTTTCTTATTACCATTTTATATTGAATCTTGACTCATGTTTTACTTTTCCTTTCAGATCTCTAAAAGATGGTACTCCCTCTAAGAAAACGTTTCAAATTCTTCCACTGAGAGATCTAAGCTCAAAGAAGAAGTCTCAACTCTAAGTAACTAGATTACTTCCCTCACTGCTGCTAAAGATAACGTAGTGAGGGAACAGGAAAGATTGAGCGCTTATTTTATTCAAGCGGAATCTATAATTTTCGAGGAGAGAAAGTCTAAATAAATCTTAGTCGATGAGGTTTTGGTTTTAAAAATGACTCTGAAAGAGTTGGAAGATGAAAAGGCCAGGATGAATTCTAAACATGTATCTCTCAAGAAGAGATGTAAATTTTTCAAAAAGAAATTGGAGAAGAAAAGGAATTATTTAACCATGGCTATCATAACCATTTCCAAGGCTAAGCAAAAGGTGTCTCAATTTCTGAGCACTTCTCCGAACGATATCATCGTAAATTCTTATGAAGATGCACTCATGCTATTTTACTCCAATAATATAGAGTAATGCCCATTTTTTAGCTTTCCCTTACCCGATCCTGTATTGATTAAAAGATTCATGAACAAAATCAAGGAAATGGAGCAAGGGATTGAGGTCCTTGATAGAGAAGAAATTGATACCTTAAGCTCCTATATTTCAAAGCTCGTCCTGTAGAAGGATACTTCGAGTCAGACAAAGAGGGAGATAATGAGGATGATGAAGCCGTTGCTGAAGAAGGCGACAACGATGATGACTATGACAATGATAGCCTTGATAATGATGATAGAGGTCAGGGTTCTGATGGTAATGGGGGTGATCATGATGACTCTCTAGGAGGGGGTGACGATGACACTTCCAAGGCTTCAGATAAAGTCATCCTTGATCCTTGTGCCATGAAATGGGTCAAACTGAATTTCTCGAACCCTTTGATTTTATGAAAAAGACACCGATATTGATGTTGGAGAGCAAGAAGGGAAAAAGTAAACCCTTCAAACTTTTTTTAGGTATGGAATTATTTTTCAAAATGGCTTTCACTTTCAAGATTACATTGGCTAATATCTTTCCATTTTAGATAAGGAAGAAATCCATTCATCTTTATAAAAAGCTTAAAAGAAAACATGAGGGATTAAATAGCCTATGTAGAGAGTTAAATAAACAATTAAAAGAATACAATGCACTCGCTGACAAATATTATAAGCTTAATAAAGGCGTTGCAGTATTAGCGTCTTTTAAAGATCATAAAGCTACCTCTCGACTGAAAAGAGTGCGCCATTGGTATGACAAGCTCTTAAAAAGATAACAGAGAATTGATAACAGTCTTTGGGATGTTGATCGAGGACAGAGATATACTTGTAGACTTCCCATATAAAGCTTATTCTAGACATCAAACTATATATTTTTCATACTTGAGTGATTTAAGTGGGAGTCTACTTAGATATCCACATAGGAGGTACTTAGATGAATTTGGGTCTAATCCTCATCCGGGGGCTTGCTAGAATTTACCGCGAGTCAACTTAATTCCTTGCGTATTGCCTCCAGGAAAACTCAAGTATTATAAGGATAAATTCTTTTCCGAGTTATTCAAAAAAAATCAATTTTGTAAGAACCAGATTAAAATTAGCAATCATGTAATTATATTGATATGTAAATTTTCTGCATTCGCTTTCTTTTATACCTAATTGTATTTTATTACGTTATTATAAAGTAAATGTCTCTCAAGTAGCTTTGTTACTAGGGATTGGTTAGGCAAATACGTTAAATTAAGAAGAGATTACTTAGAAAATACCATGCTCTTGAAATCCTCAAGATTGGCTAGATATTGCTTACAAAGAGATCTACAGAAGCTTTATATGCAACATCCCCGTCTTTGCTTTGATTTTCTAGATGAAGAAAAGGCGAAGTTCCTTAAGGAAATTCATATATATCATAAAAAATTGATTTGTGGTCATGATAGGCCTCAAGTCAGAGAATGGGATTATAGCATATGTCCCCCAATTATTGCCCTAGAAGGATTTAATTCCACTTTTGAATCGACCACCACTCTTTCAGCTAACTCTTTTAATGAAGTTAAAAATGCCATTTATAGACTTTAAGTGTGATAGAGAAAAGGAAGTATTTAACTATAAAATTGATGTTGCACCCTTTGTTTTTATTTCTTTTTGAGTTATAACCTCCACTATTGTAATAAAAGAAATTCATTCTCTGGGATAGGAATTACAGTTAGCTACCATACCACTCTCACTAGATCCATTATCTCGTTTCACCAGTATATGAATTGGTTGGTGGCGGATCTTGAAAAGAGAAGCCTATTTGGAGATCCTTTGTCCACCCGACTTTAAGATAGTACTGAAGCATTGGAATTACGTAGGATTTTTTTGCTTCAGAAGGCAATTATTAGAGATCTTAATGATCAAATCATTAGTCTCAAAGTGAATATCAAGAATAAAGATGAAATGGTTTCCTAATTGAAATGCCAAATTAAATCAAACCCTTCCATTGACTTTGATCATGAGATGTCTAAGCTTTTCCAATAGGTAAGTGATTTAAGGGTAAAATTAAAAGATAGTCAAGCTCAGTGTAAATCCCTGGAATTTATTATGGGAAGCGACATTCCAAATATCAATTTACCAACTTCTCCAATCACCTCTTCTATTGTGAAATCGACAAGGTCTTCGTCTTTTTCTATTCAAAAATTCACCACTACAAAACCCTCCCATAGGTTTAGATGAGCAGCCGGTAGGTGAATGGTGTAGAAAGGTTAAATATGAAATGATGAGATATTTCGATGATCAACAGAAAGTGAGGTATTTGCAACGCACCAATGTGTATGCAACCAAAATCTAAAGGCTTGAACATGTAAATTATCTTATTCGAAAGCGCACCCTATTTATATAGACAAAAAAAAGACCCTTAAAGGAGCTAATAACTCTTTCAATCATTCTTTAAAGATATGTATTGAATCTATTAAAAATGCCGACGAAATTAAGAAGAAGGAAAAGAAGCTCAAAGAAATTCATTGCATAGTGATTTGCCATATTATTGATCCTTTACTTGCAGAGAATTTAGATAAGGTTGTCTAAAATCTTTGATGTATACACTGTCATATAATATTCTTGTAAATTTTTTTTTAAATTATGTAAATATCACATGGTTTATTGTCCTTTCTTGTACTCGTAATGTTGTTTATGAATTTGCCTCTTGATAGCTTTGACTACGGTTTTCTTTGTGTTTGTTGAATCAATTGGTCTTCCTCGTCAATCTTGTTTTCCTGCAAAGTATAAAGTAGGCAACATTTCTTATCATTAATTTGAAGTTTTTGCAAAAATGTGCCCAGTAGTTTGCTCGTAACATTATTGGAGATAGTATTAGAATTTTTGATAATAAATTTACATAATTTTAATTTCGGGAATAATGGAAATTAATAGATTATTATCTTCCGATAATAAGTGGCAAGAAATCGAAAGTTGGTAATAATATTAGACTAGAAATTCTCGTGCGGCAATAATAGAAGCCCCCATATCTAGCTTTGATAGTAATGAGAGAAGTTCAGAATTTTATCTCTGGTTGTATTAATAGAAGTCCAGAAATCTGATTACGAAAATAGTGGAGGACCAAAAGTTTAGATCTTTCATTAATAATAGAAGTTCATAAATCAACTTTTGGAAATAATATTAGTAGATCCAAAACTCAGATTTGTGTAATAATTCGATAAGTGAAGTCTAGAAGTTAATAGTTGTAGACCTGAGACCCAGATTTGGGTATTGAGACAGATTTATAAATTATTATCTAAAAATTAGCAGAAGACAAAAAGTCCATAACAGAAGAGCTGAAAAAACATGAGAACCGAAACCCAAACTCGGGTATTAGTGAGTGAAATTCAGAAATCATCCTATATAAATTCATTATCCGAGAAGTATCGTCCGGAAGTAGTAGAAAACTAGGAATCTGTTCCTGTTAATGAGAGGAAAGGTTTGGAAAATATTATTTGAATAATGGAAGTTTATGAATTCTTATCTTAGTCTTTTGTTCTGCACCTCTCTTTGAATGCTGATTGTTCGAATCTTTTGCTTTATGTCCCCTCTTTGCTTTTTGATTCTTTTGACATGTGCCATCCTTTAGGTTTTATATTATTGTTGTTGTTTTGTGTGCCACTTCTCAGGCTTGGACGTCTTAGTTCGTCATTGTTCGGTGCACTTGGTTAGCTTATTCACTAGTCAGACCCAAGGACTTACCCGACCTCCCACTAGGAGGCGCTCCAGCTAGGCCTTTAGGTGGGACTGAAGGCTTGTTCTTTGCCTTGACCAGGCCATAGCATGGCAGGATCAAAGGCTTACTTCATCCACCCTCCAGAAGGTGCTCCAGCCAGATCTTATAGGCGGGACTAAAGGCTAGTTGATGCCTTGACCTAGCCATAGCGTGGTGCATTCAAGGGCTTACTCCGTCCCCCTCCAGGGAGCATCATGATCTGGTCATAGCATCGCATGATAAAAGCTTATAGATATTTTAACCTGGCCATAGCGTGGCATGGATAAATGTTTGCTATATTCTCCCTCTAGGAGGCGTTTTGACTTGGCCAACTCAGCGTGGACAAAGACTTATAACTGTTTAAAGTAGTCACCAACTTTTAGGAGAATTATACTCCCGACCATGTAGATTTTTCTTAGAAAAGAGGTACTTACTGAATTTGATTAGGATTGCTTTACAAATCTAATGATTTTGCCTTATCTGAAAAAGTTGATAATCACTCCTTCGAGAGATCTACATTGATTGGTTTCATGTCCATTCATCATATGGTAATGACAGAAGATCCTCCTATGTTTCTTTCATATTTGGTCTTTTTCGTTTTGTATGGCCAATAGTTGAGTTCCTTCCTTGTTAATATGTAGATGTTCTCGATTGATGTAGTCAAGTTGCACTCTATAGGGAGTCTTGATTTGAAGCTTGTCTTTTAAGGTTGATTTCTAGGTTTTTTATTGCTTGATTCAGGAACTTCATTCTCAATGACCAATTTTCTTTTTAAAACCTTTCGAAGCTCATATGTAGGTAATGATCAACTTGTCGTTGGATGCCATTTTTGAGCAAAGGTGTAATAATCAGCCATCATTCCTTCTTTAAAGATAGTTCCTTTTGCATTGCACTGGATAGATTTTTTCATTTGAACAAACAAATTATCACCTTTACATCTTGCTTCTCCTAAAGCAAAGATGGGTGTAGCGCCAATGTGGAATGGGTTTAGGCTCCAATTGTTTGGATCATAAGATTAATCTCTTTTCTTTTCCATAACTATTAAAGCTTCCATTCTTAACATTTGTTCTTCATATAACCTTGAATCTTCAACAATTTTATTAGAGGACCTAGCCAAGTGTGGTTCTGAAAATCCTTGATTAGATTTTTTGACTTTGCTAAGCATTATGATATAGGATCTAAGGATAACTTGGAATGGAATAGAGATAGAGGAAAGTAAGTTTGAGAACTCAATAAAGTCAGAGGTTCGCCCTCCTTCTAGCACCAAAATGTTAACAAGAAATCTTGTCAACATCTCAAAGTGAAAATAGAAGTGTGAGTGACCCTTTCAAAACCACCTTTCGAATTAATTAAGGTAATCCAAGGCTCCTTCAAAACCACCATCCAAATCAATTGGGGTGATATAAGACTCTTTTGAAACCACCTTTCGAATCAATTAAAGTAATCAACGACCCTTTCGAAACCACCTTTCGAATTAGTTAAGGTAATCTAAGGTTGTTGTTTAATGGTATCTAAGGGTTTTAACCGTGTCAGTAGAGTTTTATTCCTTTGAAAGGTATCCCTTCAAATAGCATTGATGCGAGTGCTCTATAATTGAATCTATATAAAAAGCATTGAATCAGATTCTATGTATCTGAAAGTACTATGCACTTGCTTTATTAATAATTTTCTTGAATACAAGAGGCTTACATACTACAAAGAAGCGAAATCCTCAATTTGATTTAAGGATTAAGGTTTAAAAATTCAAGAAAAGAACAAGTATCCAATGAATGAATTCAGATCCCCAAAATAATACTCCTAAGGTGTTATTTATAGGCCTAGGTTGGACCCTTTTGTACTAGTCCTTTCAACTTAGTCGAAAGGGTGCCTTGAAGACCATTTGTCATTGTTGAATTTAGGGCGTCCTTCTAACTAAGCTTTTGAATGGAACTTGGGTGCTTTTGACTCCATCGAAAGATATAGAAGCGTCATTCACCTTGTTGTTGATATGCTGTATAAGTAGGAAAGGATGTTGACTTTCGACACGGCCGAAATAGGTATTTTTGGGGCATTGAATGACTTGGAACATAATAGAAGGCTTAGTTGCAAAAGGTAGCTTTCAAAGGCATTCCCATTGATTAATGCGAAACCTCCATCTTCTGGTGTTTAAGGAAGCAATATTGGTCATATGCGAGATCTCCTTCATATTCGTGGATAGTTTCAACCGATTCGAAAGGCTGATCTATGCTTTTGAAGGGGTTGCTTTGGCCAAACTTTCTTTCACGAAAGGTAAGTAATGGCAAAACCAACCGATTATATACAGAAGCTTGTTATTTGATACTTTCAAAAGTCGCTTTTAACTTTTATGAATCTCCTTTATGCTTGTGGAACCAACTATTTCAAAAGGGTTTTAAGCAGAAGGGTAGCCTCGTCCCTATTCAACCTCTTCGAAAGTCCATTTCTCATCCAACATTTTGCAGAAGCATCCCTTCAACTCTATCGAAAGGCCTTACTATTGCTATTATTCTTCATGAATCCTTCTTCTATATCCTTTAAGGTTTCAACAAAGTTGAAGTGATTTCTGATGATAACACCTAATGTATATATAGAAATGTTTTAAAAGTATATCAAAAAAGTATTCGTTTTTATATAAGATTTATTATAATAATGAATGAATGTTTGTTTTAAAGGAAATAAAGGGGAATTTATCCATTTCAAGGTAAGTAATTAGGTTTAAAAGAAGATAGGAAAGTTTTGTTATAAATATTTGTGAAATGTTTTTATATAAAATGTCGAATAAGGAGGATATATTTATAAATGATATTTCTTTTAAATAAAAGAATAGATTTTCGAATGGTGTTTTATAAAAGGCAAACTATATCATTTTGGGAAACTAGAAATAAATAACATTTATGGATTTATAATGATATTTTTAATTGAAAAGTATTTGTTTTGATTTTACAATTGGAGGATTGGGATAAGTATAGGAGATTTAAAATTAGAAATAAATTTACAAGGAAGTTTTATAAAAGAGTTATATAATTATATTTAGAGATTTATAATAAGAGCTTTATAAATATACTTTGAGATTTATAAAAGAAGATTTATAAATGATATTTATAAAAGAAAAATTATAAATGAAGTTTTATAATGGAATGACATTTTATAGAGGAATTTACAAATGGAGTTTGTAAATATAAAAGATATTTATAAAAAGGAATTTTATAAAGGAAATAAAGGAAATGGGGTTTGGTTGCTATAATTGATCATTTTAAGTTATGGTGGTATGAAAGGTATTCTTTTCATACTTAACACTGAATTTCGAGGTATGGAAACTTGTCTCTATCTTGAGAACTAAGAATATATTTCGAGGAAATGATAATATGCTAACTTGTCCAACTACATTGTTAATGGTGGAGTAGTACTGTTTGAAATCAGGACGTGATGGTAAGTATATTTGGTCTAATTTCTATACGATCTATTTACTTACTCCAAAAGGAAAGTATTTTAGGTTATTGTTAATAATGTTTCTAAATGATATTTGTTTTAACCCAATTGAGTATGGTTTTGGAAAATGAAATCTTTCCAAAAATTTATGAATATACCATTGAGACAAGTATATATGTACATTTCTTACATAATGGAAATGTAGTGTTTTGTGAATATACTTATACTACTGATATAAGTATACGAAAAAGTTTTCTAAGTTTGAACGTGAAATGTTTTGTGAGTATACTTATACAGTTGAGATAAGTATATCGATATTTTTCAAGTATTAAAAAGAGTAGAGGGAGTTTGTGAGTATATCTTTTTAGAAGTATTTTAATACAAGAATTCACAAAGTGGTTTTAATTAATTAAAGGATTAATTCAAAAGGCTTAGTGATTGCTTTTTGCTTAACCATGCATGGTTAAATCGCTGGTTGAATTGTTTGTTTGTTTGATAGTTAAATAATCGACTATCAAATATTGACCACTTTTAGAACTATCGTTGTCAATTCGAAGTAATTGAGATCAAATATATTTTCCAAAAACCACTTTGAACTGGCATAGGCATTCAAATTGGAGACATCTTGAAGATGAAGGAATTGAACACGGAGCACTTTAAAGTGCAAGGGCTACTTGCTACTAATCTTGATGGTGATTCCAAAAAGGATGTAGTCGAAGTAGCGTCTTCATTTTGTTCATATCCCGAACAACTTGTTTGGACAAATGCTAGTATTAAATTGCCTGGAGGACAGTGTTAGCATTTCAGGTGGGATTTTCTGAAAAGGTAAAATGTTGCATCAAACCCGACCATCCGGGAATGATAAAACCGGAGATATGCGGTAAGGCTATATGATTCACAACCATTAGGGTATGGCGTTACCCTTCTAGATCACTATTTATAGATTTGATATGTCCATGAGAGCTCTCAGGAAAAGTTTGCAAAGCAAATGGAGTGATGACATATTCAGTACTATCCAGTAAGGGACAGGTCGATCTTGTGTTAGCGGGCGGTCCGTGTTAGGCCCTCAGTACATTTTCTAGTGGTGTACTGTGGTAGACAGTACCTCGATGCCTTGTCATTAATGGAATCCATTCTTCAATAAGTGCCTTACGGACTTAGTTGTACCCAACTATGCTAGAACGTAAGATGCAAGTATTCTAGCTAATTTTGTATTTTAAACCCTGGACATTATCATTATATCACTGGATTTTCTGGTGAAATGGTTTGGTTATCGTAAGGTGAAAACCTATCTGTGTTTATGTATGGTGTAGTCTTACAAGATACCTTTATTTTAAAAGATTTTACAACATAAAAATCCATATGATATGTGTTTCTCACGCCGGTTTAGCAGACTGACCCGGGTGTTATTTTCTTATAACGCTTGTGTCAGCCCAAGCATATTTTCAGATTTAGTTATGGATCTTTTAGAGCTTCAAGAGATGAGCTTCTTACCTCCCAATCGTATTCACGTATTTCTTTTATTCCCGCTCCATTTGTCGTTTTGTATTTATCAGCATTTGTGGGGACAAGTTGTTATAACTATCCAAGTTAATGATTGATAGTTACTCTGATTGATGTATGTATATTACAATTTTCTTTTATAAAGATCTATTGTATATTATATATTACTCGTCACGATGTGAGATTCTATTCTGTTTTCTTTCTTTTTCTCCAACAATCTATCTTTCCGACACTTGGATGCTCGGCACGTGAATACCGTTGATTTATTAGTGTCAACGTTTGAGGATCGAAAGGTGGGTCATTACACATTTGCAACTACAATCACATAACATTTTATTTAAGGGTTTTCTTATTTATGTACTTTAAATTAATTACATAATTAATTATATCACTGTATAACAAAGTATAATAGAAATCAAATACTTTTATTATGAACAAGATCGGTCACATGGTTAGATATATGCAACAGATTGCACAATTTCCCTTATGACATACCCCTAACTTTATCACAAAGCATGTTGGTAAAGGGAGGGGACTATGTCTCCATGTGTTTGAGGGAAAGTGGCTAGATATTTGTACTCTAGTTGGCTATAAATTTCCACCCTTTCTCATTATCTCCACACACTAAATAGACATAACCCTAGATTCTAGATAAGGAACTAGTCGAGCCAAGGAGACGGTGTTGCATTCCATAGCCAAGGAAGTAGAACAAAGTGTTCGAGGAGGAGCAACCAATAATCGAAGTTTTTGAAAGTCAGTCGAGTCACAATTAGGAGGTAACTTCCTTATTTAAATATATTCTAATACATATCCATTTTATTGTTTATTTGTCATCATCATAGAGCAATTCAGTTAGTTAAAATAATTTGAAAATAAATAATAATTAAATAAAACATTAAACTATACATAATATATACATGCATACACAAATATACACACATATATATGTGTGTGCTTAAGTATATATATAATTGTTCTCTATTTTTAAATAAAATTTTAATTACAAATTCGAATACACACACACACATATATGGGTAAAGACCAGCTACACGTTATTTTTACTACACCTCATATTACCCCGATTTCAACCATATATTCCGAATTAAATAATAGAAAGACGTGATAAGAGAGAGAAAGTATAATTATTTAAATCGGAACTATGGTTGAAATTGGGGCATTTGAGGTGTAGCAAAAATGAGGTGTAGCCGATCTTTGCTATATATATATATATAAACTTTTTAAATCTATTTAAATTATTTTTGGTTTTTGTATTTTAAATTAATTTCTTTACGTCTTAGATATCAAACAAAAAAATATATAGATACATATGGAATTTCAATCAAATAATAACTTTTTACTCGTAGTCTATGGAAAAAAATAATTTTTTTTGTAAATGTCAAAAAGGTTTTAAATTTTAAATGTTTGGAAATTCAAGGATAAATTTTATATTACTATATCCGCACGAATTATATATATTAAATGAGAAATTAAAATATTTTTGATGGAAAAATTTAAAATTTAAATATCTTATTAAATTGGTGAAACCTTTTCAATTCCAATTACCAAATGTATAAGTCTTTATAAATTCAGTAATATACATGTATATGTATATGTATGTATATCATTAATATAAATAATTTATTTTAAATATACGTCTATGTATGTAAGCCGAAAGTATATTATAATCACTTTTTAATTAATATCACATTACATACACACACATGTATGTGTGTATGTGTATATACATTTTAATTAATTAATTAATGGCCAAATTTAAAAATATTATATATATAAATATTTCTATTCAACATACATACAAACATACACACACATATATATTTAATGTTCATGTTAATGTGGATAAAATTATATGTGTATATATATGTCGTTTTACATCATTATTGACATTAACCCAGATATATATTAACCATAAATCATAACGGTTAGTTATAACATATGTTCCCATATTACCCCAATGAAAGTTTACCACTTTTAATATAGTTATAATGTTTGTATTGTGACTTTGAACATATTAAAATATTAAAGCTCAGATTAAATTAAAGTAGGATTAATAAATTGAATTTAAATTATATTGATAATAAAATATTATTATAATCTAATAAAAAATAATTAAATATTACCCAAACTCATTTTTTGCAAAGCTAGCGGGGTTGGCTGGTCCCCTCTACTAGATATACCAAAAACATAAAAGATACAAACAAAGAACTCCAGTGTGACGACCGCCCATGACTCCTGCACTGAACAAGGAATTAGTGCGCTGTAAAGTGTGCCAGGCCGCCATGGATGATCATCAGAGTAAGGTAAAACAGCAAACCCTATCATATTATTCACAGCGCAGGGATAAAATACAATAGAAAAGTATACATAGTGAAGCTCATTGAACAGAATCTTATCATATAAACTCATAGTAGTTTTATACAAACATCTGAATAGTTAAAACATCAAGCCTCACTACATAACACTCAGAGTATCAAACAAACAGCGGAACATCCAGTACATATAGTAAGAAAACAATATGCAAAAGCCTCCAGCTCGTCTTCGTCATCAACAACGTTAGTCACTAAGAACAGCACCTGTCACCTGCTACCTAGTCTGCCCATCCCAACATGGATGAACAGCCCAAGGTAATAAGAGTTAAACATAAAACCTTGAGTCAGACAAAAGTCTTAGTGAGCGGTAAATCAACTATCAAACATACCAAAAGAGCATAAAGGGTAAAAAGGAATAGGAACTCAACCATCCCACTCCACCTCTTTCTACAGTGATAGCCCCCAGACACACCAAGCAGAAACAAACATAGCAAAGCAGATAATTAAAGTAAAGCCATTATCACTCGAGTCAAGGTCGATGTTTTCCAAGTACAAACCCCCAAATCCTAAACCAAGATCAGGTAAGCACCCCGAAAACATCGCTCTTGGCCCAAGTGACGATACAACCAAAACATCCAAACATCCATGACTCTGGCTATCACTGTTATCATTGCCTTGATTTCACCGTTAATTGAATGACCGGCTCATTCTTTCATCCGTCCGTCAAGGGCTAATGGTAACCCCGGTTCTAGACATAACTCCGCACGTCATCGTGACCCGTGCCTAGGACTATCGAATCTGCCCAGAGTACTCGACCACCTACCTGTAGTCTTTTGGGTGTCCCGACCACCTACCTGTAGTCGTTTGGGCGCCCCATGTACTCTTGCTTTGAGTTTGCTAGAACCTTCAATAACGATGAAATCCAAGCCTTCTAGTCATCCTCCTCGATGACTATTCTCAAACTTGCCCAAGCTACTTCTCGAGCCCACCATTATCCACAAACTCGAACCATATCACCGAGTTATCAACATGCTTGGGATGATCCCGTCTGGTTAAACCAAGGCTATCTCACATCATGCTTTGCTTCCTCGTATTATAGCAAAATCCCATCTCAACATCATCATCAAATCTATCCATATGAGCTTTCTCATCCGCTTCATATGCCACAAGCAGCTTTCCTTATTCAAGAGCCTTTCCACTTAGCTTTTGAATCATCTTCGACCAACTTGTCCATCTCAAACCCATAAATCAACTAACTTCTATCAATCAATCAAATCAATCATTAATCCAAACAATCAACCATTCAAACAAGATCTAAGTAAACAATTATAACAATAATGACAATTTCGTAAATAAAGAGTCCAAATCTAACAAACATGAATTCCAAGTAATATCTTGTTGAATGAACTAGCATAGGTTAACATATAATAAAATGGATATCAAAACTTTATTAACGATAGATCTACATGCAGACTTAAGGAAAATGCATGAAATTACTATCTTTAACACACAAACAAGCCACCGATCCAATATACTCCTTTGGGTCCGTGTGAGAGATAACTACCACTCACCGAATCACCTAAACACCTCAAAAGCAACTAACTTCAGATCTGGACAACAAAGGATCTAGCTCGATCCGACAAGATTCCGCTTCAAACGATGAAATCTCTCTTCAATGGATGGAGATCTTCAACTTTGGCTCTTGGATCTTCGATTTGATCTTCAATCTTTGATGGATGGAAGCACTAGATTAGAGTAGAGAAAAGAAGTGAAGAAGTGTTGTAGTCGAGCTCTCAAAATGGCAGCACTTTGTCGCTTCAAAAATCCGGTGCCAAAAGTGAACCAAACCCTTCTATTTATAGGCAGAAAATCCCTTAAGTCGGCCGCCCCATAAGTCGTTGCCGACCTAACGACTTGCGACCTAACACCCAGGCCGACCTACGACCTAAAGCACTGCCGACCTAATAATGAATACCACAGTGCAACCAAGCAACTTAACAAACGTGGCCGACCTAACGACCTAACGCTATGGCCTCAACGACCTACGACCCAAGTCCAATGCCGACCCAGCGACTCAATTGAGATGCCGACCTATCAACTCAACACATGCAGCCGACCTAACTACCTAACGACTTAGGACCAACCACTCACAAACCCATACGCGACTTAACACATAACCACTGGGTACGACCTAACCCTTGCCGACCTAACCCTTGCCGACCTAACCCTAAGCCGCTACACCGACCTAACTCCAACACAGGTGTTCCTTGGGTCGGTCAATCCCTATAGGTTGTTAACTTCTCTAGGTCGGTCCAACTAGTTAACCCCTAAGTCGTTAACTCCCCTAAACCATTAGCTCTTAGGTCGGTGACCTTTCTAGGTCGGCAACACTTAAGCCGGCCAACCACTAGGTCGGCTATCTTCTTAACCCGGCCACACTTCCCTAAGTCGCCCTTCCTCCTTAACTCGGTCCATCCCTTAGGTCGCTAGCTTCTCTAATTCGCTCACAAACCCTTAGGTCGTTCCATCCTATAAGTCGCTCAATCCACTAACTTGCTCACCATCTTAGGTCGGCCAATACCCTAAGTCGGTCACTCTCTTAACTCGCTCCACCGACCCAAACCACAACTCGACCTAAGCTCCCACACGAGCTAACTCTGGTTGACTTAAAAAATGCAAATGACCCGATGACAACTATTTTACGATTTGTCGACACGTAAAATACGGGTCGTTACATTCTCTCCCCCTTAGGAATTTCGCCCCCGAAATTCCAAACAAACAAGAGCAATCAAAAACTATTCTGCATGCCTACCATCCATAGCAATCAACAAACCATGCATCCAATTACTAACCTAGCATGCAGAATTCTAAGACTAGAACAAGTTACAAATTCATGAGATGTCACGACACCTTAGGGCCATACCTCGAAGAGTTCAGGATGAGCTGCCTTCATCCTCTCTTCCTCCTCCCATGTATAGTCGTTAACATCATCACTCCATTGTACCTTGAGCAACTTGACTACTCTCCTCCTAAGCTGTTTCGTGTCAGTTTCCACAACACGAAGCAGCTTACAAGGTCTTCTAACAACTGAATCAACTTCCAAATCTTCACAGCTATTAGCAGAAACCACTGTACTTGGGTTTTGCACATACTTCCGTAGATACGATACATGAAAAACATTGTGCACACCTGGCATCTTTTCTGGTAACTCCAATCTATAAGCGAGTTTTCCAATTCGCTCGATAATCGGGAATGGTCCAACAAACCTCGGAGTCAATTTCCCTTTCTTCCCGAATCGAATAACATTCTTCAGAGGAGAAATCTTTACAAAAACCATATCACCTACATCGAATTCCAAATCCTTACGATGCTTATCGACATAACTCTTTTGACGGTCTTGGGCTGCCTTCATTCGTCGCCGAATGATCTCTATGTAATCCGAAGTCTGTCGAATCATTTCGGGCCCAAGTATCAGCTTTTCTCCAGTTTCCAACCAACATGTCGGAGAGTTACACGGTCTTCCATACAATGCTTCATACGGTGCCATACCAATACTTGACTGGTAACTGTTATTATATGAAAATTCCACCAAATGAAGATGATCTTCCCATGATCCTCCAAAATCTAAAACACATGCTCTAAGGAGATCTTCCAAAACTCTGTTGACTCTCTCGGTCTGACCATCTGTTTGGGGGTGATAAGCTGTGCTCAAACACAACTCGGTTCCCAAAACTTTCTGGAAGCTCTTCCAAAATCCACTAGTGAACAATGGGTCTCGATCGCTTACTATACTCTTCGGAATACCATGGAATCGAACTATCCACTTAACATACAACTCAGCCAATTTTGATGCAGTCCTAGTTGATCGAACAGGAATGAATCTTGCACTCTTAGTCAAACGATCTATGATTACCCAAATCCCTTCATTTCCTGCTCTAGTCCTAGGTAACCCGTCAATAAAATCCATCGATATTTGCTCCCACTTCCATGTAGGAACTTCTAAAGGCTGAAGCAATCCACTTGGCTTCTTCTGTTCGGCTTTTGCCAACTGGCAATTCATACATTTGGAAATGAAATTTCCAACATCCTTCTTCATACCTTCCCAGTAATAGGTTCTTTTCATATCCCGGTACATCTTATTCCCTCCTGGATGAATTGTCAGCTTCGAGTGATGACTTTCCTTCAGAACTTCATCTCTCAATTCATCTATATCAGGAACAGCTAGTCGTCCTTGCGTTCGAAGCCAACTCTCTCGATGGACCTCGAATCCTTTATCCTTCTCTGGATCCAATCCAGATTCCAAATCACGGATAATCTTGATAAGCTTATCGTCTCGCTTTTGGCTCTCGCCAATTCTTTCCACTAGAGTAGGTCTTATCGATAAGTTTGCCAACATCTTAGGTTCTAATTCACATCTAGGCCTGAAGTCAAATCCAGCTAAATACTCGAGACTCTTCCATTCTGAAAACATGGCTCCCAATCCTGCTTGTCTTCGACTTAACGCATCTGCCACTGCGTTACCTTTTCCCGGAGTATAGGCTATACCAAAATCATATGATGCTAAAAACTCTAGCCATCGTTGCTGCCGGAGATTCAAATCTTTTTGGGAGAAGAGATACTTCAACGACTTATGATCTGTAAAAAACTCAAATCGAACTCCCAATAGGTAATGTCTCCACATCTTCAAAGCAAATACAATCGCCGCTAACTCCAAATCATGAGTCGGATAATTCCTTTCATGAGGCTTCAGTTGTCGACTTGCATATGCAACAACTTTATCCTTCTGCATTAGCACTGCTCCAAGTCCAGTACCACATGCATCGGTGTAAACCACAATCTCCTCATTCCCACTTGGAATAGCCAAAACAGGAGCGCTTGTCAATCGCTCCTTCAGGATTTCGAAAGCTTGCTCACACTTAGCAACCCATCTGAACACTTGGTTCTTTTTCGTCAATCCTGTTAATGGTGCAGCTATCTTGGAAAAGTCTTTGATAAACCGACGATAATATCCTGCTAATCCAAGAAAACTTCTCACATCAGATGCATTCTTAGGTCTAACCCAATCCTGGATCGCTGCCACCTTGGCGGGATCAACCGCTATTCCATTTCCAGAGATAACATGGCCTAAGAACCTCACTTCACTCTTCCAGAAGTGACACTTCGAAAACTTAGCCCTCAGCTGATGTTTCCGCAAGATTTCCAAAACAACACGTAAGTGCGTCTTGTGCTCTTCTTCGGTTCTGGAATAAATCAGAATATCATCCACGAACACAAGTACAAACTTGTTCAACTGATCTCTGAACACTCTATTCATAAGATCCACAAAATATGCTGGTGCATTGGTCAATCCAAACGACATTACCAGCCACTCAAAGAAACCGGATGGTGTCCTAAAAGCAGTCTTCGGCACACTATCCTTAGCCACTCTCAACTGGTGAAATCCCGTTGCCAAATCCATTTGAGAAAACACCTTAGCTTCGTGAAGCTGATCAAACAAGTCGTCTATTCTCGGCAATGGATACTTGTTCTTCTTAGTCACTTTATTCAGCTCACGATAATCCACACACAACCTCAACGATCCATCTGCTTTGGTTGTAAACACAACTGGTGCACCCCATTCGGACACACTACGCCGAACGAATCCTTTCCGAAAAAGGTCATCAACTTGCACCTTCAACTCTTGCTGTTCCCTAGGCGCCATCCGCCTAAAAGGCATCACAATGGGTCTGGCTCCTTCAACTAGATCGATACGAAACTCGATCTCCCTATGCGATGGTAACCCTTTGACCTTGTCAAAGACATCCTCAAACCCATTCACAATAGGCACCAATGACAGTCCATCCCGTGGAACAACCAGTGAATACATGAAGCTCATGAAGACGCCTTCTTCATGCTTACATCGTATCACAACCTTTCGCCCCTCCACATTCTCGACTGTCACCTCCAGCCTCTTACAATCAACCCTTGCCGCATACTTTCTAAGCCAGTCCATTCCCAAAATAATTCCGAACCCCGCAAATTTCAGAACAAAACAATCACAAAAAAAAGAGCAATCATGACTTGACACAACTAGACCACGGCATAACATGCACAAACAAGACGAACCCCCAACTGGATTAGTCACAACCAATGGTATATCAACAATTTCCGGTTCCAAACCCAACCGGCCTACAAGGTCATTACAAACAAACGAATGCGACGCCCCAGTATCAAACAACACTCTAACTGTAACACCACATATAGAAAGAGTACCTTGAACCACCACACTCTTTCCTTTCTCTTCCACAGTAGGAGCTTTCGAAGACGATGACACAGCCCCCAAAGCATAAGCTTGCACAATCTGCTTGTCCTTTCGCGGTTCTGGACAATTCTTCTTGATATGCCCCAGCTTATCACAATTGTAGCACTTCCCTGGGACCTTAGAATTCTTGTAATCTTTGGAGAGATGACCCTTCTGCTGACAATTATAGCAGGTCACTTCACCCTTCAGCTTCTTGTGGCCATCCTTACCCTTCTGTTGCTGCTGCTTCCTTTTCTTGTTTCCACCCTGCTGTGGTTTAGGCCCTTCCTTGGTTACAGCAACAACAGATCCTTCCTTAGGAAACAGATTCTCATGCCTGAGAGCTTTCTCCACAAGCTTCTCAAACGGATCGTCCAAATGATCCACCAACTGCCTCCCAAGATAAGTGTCCAAACCTGTCACAAACTTTTCATTCTTCTGATAAGGGGATTCAATATATGACCGAGCATACTTGGACAAAGCTTCAAACTCAGAAACATACTCAAGAACCGGTCTTACACCTTGCTTGAGCTCCACAAACTTCTTAAACAGAATAGATTTCTGAGCTGTAGAAATGAACTTAGCTTCAAATTTATTTTTAAATTGCTCCCAAGTGATCTCTTCCTCTAGAGTATCAATGGTGATGGAATTCCACCAATCAGAAGCTCTTCCTTGAAGCTGTCTTGATGCAAGCTTCCTCTTAGTTGCATCCTCAATTCCCAAATCACCAAAGATCCTTCTACAAGCATCAATCCACCTATGAACTTCAATGGTTGATTCTGTCCCCAAGAAAACCTTTCCTCCAAGAGCAGTATAGTCCTTACACGACTTAGCAAAATCCACTGGTCTTGGGGCTTGAACTTGAACTCCAACATCTACTGATGACCCCGGAGCTGGCATCCTTCTCATGATCGAAGTCATCATAGCCTCGAACATAGAAGCATAATCAGCAGCCCCCTCAACAGCATGGCCTCCCCTAGCAGCTGGTCTCCCGCTTCGACTCATTCCTAATATCTAAAAGAAATGATTAATATACCCTGAGAAACAACTGCATAAGAAGTTCAAATCCTTCTAAGCTACTATATTATATATAGTAATCATCCATCAAAATTACAATTACGTCACTCATACGTAGTTACGTCAGCGAGCGTTGGCTAAAATCGATTAACCAAGGCTCTGATACCAAATGTGACGACCGCCCATGACTCCTGCACTGAACAAGGAATTAGTGCGTTGTAAAGTGTGCCAGGCCGCCATGGACGATCATCAGAGCAAGGTAAAACAACAAACCCTATCGTATTACTCACAGTGCAGGGATAAAATACAATAGAAAAGTATACATAGTGAAGCTCATTGAACAGAATCTTATCATATAAACTCATAGTAGTTTTATACAAACATCTGAATAGTTAAAACATCAAGCCTCACTACATAACACTCAGAGTATCAAACAAACAGCGGAACATCCAGTACATATAGTAAGAAAACAATATGCAAAAGCCTTCAGCTCGTCTTCGTCATCAACAACGTTAGTCACTAAGAACAGCACCTATCACCTGCTACCTAGTCTGCCCATCCCAACATGGATGAACAGCCCAAGGTAATAAGAGTTAAACATAAAACCTTGAGTCAGACAAAAGTCTTAGTGAGCAGTAAATCAACTATCAAACATACCAAAAGAGCATAAAGGGTAAAAAGGAATAGGAACTCAACCATCCCACTCCACCTCTTTCTACAGTGATAGCCCCCAGACACACCAAGCAGAAACAAACATAGCAAAGCAGATAATTAAAGTAAAGCCATTATCACTCGAGTCAAGGTCGATGTTTTCCAAGTACAAACCCCCAAGGCCTGAACCAAGATCAGGTAAGCACCCCGAAAACATCGCTCTTGGCCCAAGTGACGATACAACCAAAACATCCAAACATCCATGACTCTGGCTATCACTGTTATCATTGCCTTGATTTCACCGTTAATTGAATGACCGGCTCATTCTTTCATCCGTCCGTCAAGGGCTAATGGTAACCCTAGTTCTAGACATAACTCCGCACGTCATCGTGACCCGTGCCTAGGACTATCGAATCTGCCCAGAGTACTCAACCACCTACCTGTAGTCTTTTGGGTGTCCCGACCACCTACCTGTAGTCGTTTGGGCGCCCCATGTACTCTTGCTTTGAGTTTGCTATAACCTTCAATAACGATGAAATCCAAGCCTTCTAGTCATCCTCCTCGATGACTATTCTCAAACTTGCCCAAGCTACTTCTCGAGCCCACCATTATCCACAAACTCGAACCATATCACCGAGTTATCAACATGCTTGGGATGATCCCGTCTGGATTAAACCAAGGCTATCTCACATCATGCTTTGCTTCCTCGTATTATAGCAAAATCCCATCTCAACATCATCATCAAATCTATCCATATGAGCTTTCTCATCCGCTTCATATGCCACAAGCAGCTTTCCTTATTCAAGAGCCTTTCCACTTAGCTTTTGAATCATCTTCGACCAACTTGTCCATCTCAAACCCACAAATAAACTAACTTCTATCAATCAATCAAATCAATCATTAATCCAAACAATCAACCATTCAAACAAGATCTAAGTAAACAATTATAACAATAATGGCAATTTCGTAAATAAAGAGTCCAAATCTAACAAACATGAATTCCAAGTAATATCTTGTTGAATGAACTAGCATAGGTTAACATATAATAAAATGGATATCAAAACTTTATTAACGATAGATCTACATGCAGACTTAAGGAAAATGCATGAAATTACTATCTTTAACACACAAACAAGCCACCGATCCAATATACTCCTTTGGGTCCGTGTGAGAGATAACTACCACTCACCGAATCACCTAAACACCTCAAAAGCAACTAACTTCAGATCTGTACAACAAAGGATCTAGCTCGATCCGACAAGATTCCGCTTCAAACGATGAAATCTCTCTTCAATGGATGGAGATCTTCAACTTTGGTTCTTGGATCTTCGATTTGATCTTCAATCTTTGATGGATGGAAGCACTAGATTAGAGTAGAGAAAAGAAGTGAAGAAGTGTTGTAGTCGAGCTCTCAAAATGGCAGCACTTCGTCGCTTCAAAAGCCGGTGCCAAAAGTGAACCAAACCCTTCTATTTATAGGCAGAAAATCCCTTAAGTCGGCCGCCCCATAAGTAGTTGCCGACCTAACGACTTGCAACCTAACACCCAGACCGACCTACGACCTAAAGCACTGCTGACCTAATAATGAATACCACAGTGCAACCAAGCAACTTAACAAACGTGGCCGACCTAACGACCTAACGCTATGGCCTCAACGACCTACGACCCAAGCCCAATGCCGACCCAGCGACTCAACTGAGATGCCGACCTATCAACTCAACACATGCAGCCGACCTAATTACCTAACGACTTAGGACCAACCACTCACAAACCCATACGCGACTTAACACATAACCACTGGGTACGACCTAACCCTTGCCGACCTAACCCTTGCCGACCTAACCCTAAGCCGCTACACCGACCTAACTCCAACACAGGTGTTCCTTGGGTCGGTCAATCCCTATAGGTTGTTAACTTCTCTAGGTCGGTCCAACTAGTTAACCCCTAAGTCGTTAACTCCCCTAAACCATTAGCTCTTAGGTCGGTGACCTTTCTAGGTCGGCAACACTTAAGCCAGCCAACCACTAGGTCGGCTATCTTCTTAACCCGGCCACACTTCCCTAAGTCGCCCTTCCTCCTTAACTCGGTCCACCCCTTAGGTCGCTAGCTTCTTCAATTCGCTCACAAACCCTTAGGTCGTTCCATCCTATAAGTCGCTCAATCCACTAACTTGCTCACCATCTTAGGTCGGCCAATACCTTAAGTCGGTCACTCTCTTAACTCGCTCCACCGACCCAAACCACAACTCGACCTAAGCTCCCACACGAGCTAACTCTGGTTGACTTAAACAATGCAAACGACCTAATGGCAACTATTTTATGATTTGTCGACGCGTAAAATACGGGTCGTTGCATCGAGGGCCATAAGCTATAGAAAAGCCCTTAAAAAGCGACACACAAGGCCCAAAAATAAAATTAAACATAAGCCTAAATATAGAATACCTAAAAAAAATATAAATAAAAAGGATTCGGTAGGGATTCAAATTAAGGCATTCTCTTATATGCAATATATGAGTTAATAAACTTCGCATCGAGTTTTGCTGTCCTTTAAATATTTTTGCATTTGAAACGATCCTGACTCGACCTTCGAATATCGGCACCGAATACGACACTCGTATTCAAATGCGCCAAACGTCGAATCTGGTTCGTCGGAGCTTATAACACATTAAGTATAACAACACAGCGGAAGAAAAAGAATATACATTTATGATATACAGCATTGATACAATAACTCATACAATATGATACAACAGATGGTACAAATAGCTATTCGGTGCAGAGACAATCGATAGGTTACCCTAACGTTCTCGAAGACACTCGGTCTTCAACACCGGTCTTCAAATGCAATCCATAACGTCATATCACTCTTCGCAATGGGTTATATGACACAAGGTCCTCTCCCGGCTAAACCGAATAATGAGCGCAATATTTAAAAACATATGGATATGGGATTTCATTTAAGTCACAACTTAAAAATCCGAAGCTTTTCTTTTAAATGGTTAAACGGATTACCATTTCAAATCTTTAAACAAAAAGATTTGTTTCTCCAAGTTCGCCCAGTTTCACAAAGATCTATTCATAGATTTCAAAACAATTTCCATTTCAAATGGATTAACTCATTTAAATCTTTAAATCAAAGATTTAACTTATAGCTTTCAAAACGTTTCCAAAGATTTATTCATAACTTAGAAGGCCATTTCCACTTTAGACTCGAAAATCCTTTTAACACAAATTGGAAGTTCATTTCTTATGTGAAAGCTTTTATTATTTGAAACAAATTGTATTCGTTTCGGAAAAGTCCGATTTATACAAGTTAAAATCTTGGGTTAAATTTAAATTCCAAAACATAATTTTTTTAAAATGGATTAAAACCCATATAAACCCATTTATAAGTTGAATAACCTTTTTATACCCTAGTTTCCAAATCATAGAATTCAATTTCAAATACTGAATTCAAATTTAAATCAAATTATTTAAATTTCAAAACTCAATAAAGTTATCCAAAATAACTTTTATTTTTGAAATTCATTTCCAAAAGCTTTCAATTCTAATTCCAAAACTATTTTGGATTCAAAAATTCAATCTTAAAACAATTTCAAAAATCTGTGACTTAACCCATTTTCACGTGCAATCCATATTTTTTGTGTATAAGTGTGGTCCAAGGGTTCAACACAATATCATCATCACAGATTCAATCATATCGATAAGCGGTATAACCCATAACGCTTATCTTTATAGGTAAAATAAATTTTCCAATCACAAAGATTTACCATTACAATTCGATATGGCTTTCGGATAACCAACTGGAATCCGATTGCCTGTCGCACGAAATTCAAATGTCGTTCTACGGGTCAAGGGGTTTTCATATTCATACAACAGTATATTCATCATAGATATAACAGCTCAACACAAAGCATTAAATAGCATCACATCACATATCAAATATCAATCCATTACACAACGTTCCGTAACAATCAAACATCTACAATTAAGATGAATAAATTGTGTGCGTTTAAATTCACATAATCACTTTCATCGGTAACTTTTTTTTATCCATGATAAACTATCATTAATTTCAATTGATTACTTCTTTATTAGTCATTTCTTAATTAATTATCTTAATTAATTAACCCTTAATTGTAATTAATTAAATCTTAATTACTCTTATTAATTGACCTTTAATTAATTACTTCAATTAATAAATCCTTAATTATTAATTAAATCTTAATTATAATTAATTATCCTTAATTGATTATTCTTAAATTAATTACCCTAATCAATTAACCATATTAATTAATTATGCTGTAAAGTAATTAACCCTTAATATTTGATTAATCAATCTTTAATCTTTAATTGTCTACTCTTAATTACTTTCACTAAGTAATCATTTTTTTTAATCATTCATTAATTACTTCATTAATAAACTTGAATTATTAATTAATTTCTTTAGTTACTTTAATTACTTTCATTAGTTAATTATTTAAAATTTCATCAATTAAAAGATAGCCATTTATCTTTATTATTATTATTATTTTTCTTATCGTTTGATTCTTATTTAATAAACCTTGCTTAATTATCATCCTTATCACATTAGTTACTTTAAAAAGTTAAGATAGTTTAAATAATATTTTATCTTACTTATCCCTTTAAATTACATTATTTATTTAATAAATAACTTTATAAAATAATGTAGACAAGATTAAATAAATTAAATTTAATTCCTTTAAAACATCTTACTTAAATCCTTAATTAATTTCAAAACTTTACTCAAGATCATCTTTTGAAAACATGGATTAAAATGTTTAAAAAGTTTGGACTTATTTTAAAGCAAAAAAAAAAAATTGGTTTACAGGACAGACCCAAGACCGCTTCGAGTCACCCTCGAGGAAATTGCCAGTTTACTTCGAGTTTCATCGAGAATCAACTCAAGTGCCTAACTTCAAATCTTAAATTTTTTTCCTAAGTATTCTTACCCGATAAATTTGAACTTTTACTCGAGTAAAAACTGCAGCCAGCAACCCTCTTTTCCGAAGACAACTTCGAGAAATAAACCCTTTCGTTCCCAACGTGCTACTGATACACGCCAGGGGTTGTGCACGTGTACCCTCAAATGCCGGAGCTCCGGCCTCCAAAACCATCGCCGACCAGTCACCTTCAATCGCCCCAAGCCATCCAAACACCCATAAACTCGAATCAAATTTGAGAACGTGATCGAGTCGACTCGACCAAATAAACCCAGCGAAGCATCATCAGGAAATTGCCCGGCGCCATCACCTCAGGCCATCGTAGATCACGCGAATACACACGAACCTTCCACAATGTTCGACGCCTTATTCGGCACTGGTGCGGTGGCACTCGATCCATCCACGACCATGCAGCAATCACGAGAATCCAACCTGTTTTTAACCTGACTTAGAACCCTACATTAACCTCGCACGGCCACCATGACGAATAATAATTTTACCCACGATTTTTCTGACAACCACCAACCCATCAGCCACCTACCACATCAATTTCGAGACCCCTGATCACCATGACCGCCATAAATTGTCCAAATACAATTTTCTGTTCATTCTAAGAATTCTCGACATCAAGTTGCTTAAAAATCCCGAGACATGTATCTAAATTCATAAATTCGTGATACAAACTTGATTTTACAATCAAATCCTAAAGTTAAGAAGTTTGAATTTTTCTGATATACGATCTACTGTGAATCACCTTTTCCCACAAAATTTATTCAATATTTTTTTGCTTGAATTTATTTTTTTAAAATAATTTTACATTGCCTTCAATGATCTTATTTTAATATTGAATGTATAAAGAGCAGTTAAAATTTTGTTTTATTTGGTTTTAGATTGTAGAACAACAGAGTAAATATATACTCAGGCATAACAATACAAGCATAGTTTAGTCCATAACCTCCCCGACCAAATGCAACCCAAAATTCAAACAGTTCTAAGAATTTAAGAGAAGAGTTTACTCACAGGAGAAGATTGAGGCAGAGATAAGGAATTGAGGAATTTTGTTGATGATGATCTGAAGTTTTAAGACAAACTGGGACCAGAACAAGTATGTATACAAGCATACATTCCTATACCTACATCTAATTATAGGCATGTAGGAATATACATCAACAATTCAAGCAATTTTCTCTTCATCACTCATCAATATCATCATAGAACAAAGGATAATCCAGATTCAAGTTAGAGATAGATTTGCTCACATTTTTTCCAGAAAACAAAAATGCTTTCCTGACAGTTTTCAAAGATAGATGAAGGCTTGTAACTTTTTTCCTCTTTCCTACTTTAATTTTGGAGTTTGGCTCTGCAAATTACAAATGGAAATCCTTGCTTATACTCAATCATGTTCATATACTTAAGTCATTAATAACAATAGTTTTTTATTTATTTTACTTACAGTATGAATCTCTGCTATACACGGAGAAGCCTTTTTATTTCTACAGTTGAAATTCAGAAATGGATTAAGTCTTTGATCTTGATTTTTTTTCCTGCAATTGATTGGTAAAGTTGTTTAAATCTTTGTTTTATTTACTGATCAAATTCAAATTTTTTTTAAAAAAGAGAAATTTACTTGCCTTTAATTATTTTCCAGAGAAAACTACACTGCCTAGTTGAACCTGATTTGCTTGTTCCAGATTAGAGAATTTTCTTTTCTTCCTGACTTTGATATTGAAAAATTTTGTTTGATGTTTACTGTCTACAGGTTTGAGATTTTGAATCTTTGTTTCAGATTGATTTGCTTTGAGTTTTTAGAAGAGAACGGCATTTTCTTTCTGAGTTTTTCCTTTCTTTCTTTCTACTTTATTTTTGGGTGTTGAGATTTGAGATACTCAAATCTAATGTTACTGTTGTTTCAGATTTTGCTGAGATACTTAATAATTTCATATGGGGAACTGTAACAACCCATATATTTGGACCATTTAAATTGACAATAATCTACACAAGTCAACTTAAATAATACAAAACACGAATCATTATGGGATTATAAATACATAAATGTAAATGAGAATCAATACAACATCACAGATACAGAACAGTCACAGAATAATGCAGCGGAAAATACATCGTCATAATAGCAGTTCATGAAGCTATTACATGAAGTACAACAATGTCTTAACATAAAGTGACTAAAAGGAAAAACATAAATGTCCAACAGACTAGGACATCAATACAGGAATGGAAATAGACTGATAAATATAAATGCTAAGCCTTCAGCATCTTCAGCCAACCTTGATCAGCAACTGGATAGCTTCAGACTGACCCGAGCATATACAAAAGGGAAACACTCGAATCAGGACTCAAGGTCTTATATAGAATAATCAAATGCAGGGAATAAAGTCCATAACTCAAAGATGAATGAAATAACATCTCTAAGGGTCCGATAAACTACCTATATATACAATAGAATACGATATGTAGATAATGTCTAATCAGTAAACTTGATAAATATTCAGGAATGTTACAGATTCCCCCCTTAAAAAAATTTCGTCCTCGAAATTTTCAAAGGACACGAGAAAGAATAGATGATAGATAAGGAAATATCTTTCCAAATCAAATTGGATATCAATTCTGCATTTGGCTTACCAAATCAGAACATCAACAATAGGTATGTATGAGAACAAACTCATAGAATTATTTCACAAGACATTCGGGTCCATCGATCTACGAATATGCAAGGGCATTGATTAGTTCGAAGGGATAACTAATCGTTCGTAGAATATATCGGATCCCGGAGAATAGATAGATAGATTAGATAGATTGATTTAATCTTCCATAATTTTCAAATACTAGGTATGGGTTCCAAATTCAAGTCGAAATATCCCAAAGTATATACCAATTTGTCCCTCTTCGAACTTTGATATACACAAGAAATTACGATAGAATTTCAAATTTGTTTTTAACCGATATCGTTTTATTGATACAGTTCAAATTTAGCCTTGTATTGGTTAACCAATTGTGACGACCCGTCTTTCATTCCACAGAAAAACGTATCATCAATAAGAAAAGAGAGAGATAGAAATAGAAAGATAGAAAGAAAAGAAACAACAAATATCAGAATCACACAGCGGAAACGAACAAAATATAATATTACATATATCCCTTACATAATTTACATATCAGAGTTCACAAAATAATACTACTCCATTACATCAGCCATTCATAATAGTTCTTACAACCCAAACAACTTAAAACACACAACACCCAAAATGTCACTACTGCGAATATAGATAGATAGTACGTCTGGACTCCAGCTCCAACTTCCAAAACATATGCTAATCCAAACCTAATCACTTGGCTACTCATAAAAATTTGAGTACCCAAGAGTTTATGAAAACAAAATAAACTCCGGGTCAGACATGGGTCGGGTGTGAGTAAATCGGTTAAAATTGCTTAACCTTTAAAATCATTTGAAACAAAAGGTATCACGTAAGACTTCCCACAAATAAACACGGGTAAGTTTTTACCTTACGCTAACCAAAACATTTGATAGGAAATTCAATGATATTATAATAGGGTCTAGGGTTTTCAAATAAATAGAAAATAGCCGAAATTGTTACATCTATTAAATTCCAGCTACTAGCCACGAAAGTGGGTAATACAATCAAAACCGTATAGTCTCGTAGGGAAAATGAGTTTCCATCAATGGCAGGGCTACTGGGGTACCTCCCGTCACAGTACGGGGCTTAGATCACCGTACCGAGGATCACTCCCAATCCCTGCAACACAAGGCCGGACCCATCCCTTACTGGATAGTTCCGAACAAGACAACCCCGCAGTTGTGGCCAACAACTGCCCACACAGCCGAATAAATAATATGGGACTTCTAGACAGGGGTAAATCTCACTCTCAAGTGGGGGCTACCCACGAAGCCTTGCTGCACCTCCCCTGTTTTAGCCATTCCCGGTTGATGAGGCTTGAGGTTACGATTATCTTTATAAAGAACTCATCTCTTAGAATGCTCATCGTCCACCCGACGATGATCTGAAAGCATTCAATCCATACAAGTTCGTTACGGGTTCGAACGAAACCGAAGGCATTATCTCGTTACACTCATTTTGGAATCACCCTCAGAGTTACGACGATAACCCTTGCAATATAAAACTCCATCTCGATCCTCTCCTGAGATGTCTCGACCTAACGTTATTTGGAATCGATGTGGTTTTCGGACATCCAAATATGGAAACCCGATCCCGGTCTCAACGAAATCCAAAGCGTGTCTTTTAGGTCCAAGTTGTTTAAAGTTTAAACAATTCAATTCAGATTTAAGCATCACATAACATTATCAACAGATATTAACCAGTATCTATCACTGATATACAACATCTCATCACAGAATATAACTCAGCTATCATTCAACAGATATCAACCATATACAAATATCAATACAAACTATCATCCACAAGCAAGCACTACTTAATTCATATCATAATTAATTTAGTTAATTTGAATTAAATTAATTACTTAAGAATTAATCACTTAATCTTGCTTAAACAAACATTAATTAATTAATTAATCATAACCATTTAATTAATTAATCACTTCTTAATTATCTTATAATTAATTAATTACCACTAAATTAATTAATAATCTTTATTTAATTATCAATTAATTACTATAATTATTTATTAATTAACTTTGATTAAAAATTAATCATTCCTTAATTGGTTATTAATTAACCCTTAATTTATTATAAATTAACCTTAATTACTTCTTAATTACCTTAATTAATTCTTAATTAATTTCTTAATTACATAATTAATTATTCATTAATTAACCTAAATTATTTAATTAATTAAACCTTAACCCTTAATTAATTTACAATTAATTATAAATTAATTAATGTATAATTACTTGATTAATTAACTCTAAATCAACTAATTAATTAACTACTTAATCACTGATTTATTAATCATTAATCAATTAATTAATTAATTATTAATCACTTATGAATTAACCTTAAATTAATTAATAAATTAATTAATTACCCATTAATTGTCATCTAATTTAATCCTTAATTACCCATTAATTAATTCATAATTAATTAATTAAATCTTAATAATTAATTAACCAAAATTAATTAATTAATTCCATCACTAATTACTAATAAATTAAAGTAACTTAAATTACAAAATTTAATTAACTTTAAAACAAAACAATATTCATTTATCTTCAAAAACTCTTACATATTTAAGTATTCAATTTTATTAAAAACTAATTACTTTTGAAAATGTTAGATTTAAAAATGTAAATCCATTTCTAAACTTCAACAATAAAAATGTGATTACTTTTAAAAATAGAATTTTTACATTTCAATAGTTGTGAAGTATAAAGTGTTTAAATCCAACTTAAACAAGATTGAAGTTTGAAAAACAACTAAAACTTAACTTCATAAATTAGCTTAAAGCCCGGCCCAATACACTACCCAGACCCACTCCATCTCTCCCTACCTCTCTTCATACTTTCCTGAACCCATTAACACACGCACAAACATCTACACCCCCGAGCAAACAGCAACCCAACCCGAGCCACACATGGCAAATCACACGACCAAGCACGAGCCTAACTCGAGCGCGACTTCGAGGAAACCCACACACACGCAAACGCACTGACACTCGCACGGCCTCGTGCACATGCACGAACCCACGGCGCCACCATCGTCACCGCCGACCCCACGTGCAGACCACTCTTCGATTCCCAAACCAAGATCAAAACCCAGAATTCGACAATATGATCCCAAACAAAATCGAGAGTTTCGAGCCAAAATTCGAACTGCCGACGCTAGAAGGAAATCCATCAACCACGACCACCGTACCTCGTTCCGGCACCAAACTCCGGCCACGCGTGCGCAACACCCACACGCAGCTCCACCTCGAACCAGCCCTAACTCAATCAACCCAAAGCTTCCCGCGATCGAAAACTTGAAGCTCGAAAAAAAAAGTATCTTAAACCCTACAAACCCAAATTACGAATTCTATGTTGTATAATAAATTCGATTCGTATTTTTCTGGTGTTATATAACATCTAACAATACTTCAAATTAAATTTCAAAAGCTAAAATCAATCCAGGCTTGAGAATTTTACAAAAGCCCCAAATACAGAAATCTTTAAAATTCGAATTCAATATCAAGTTATAAATTCTGATTCCACTTTGAAAGTTCATAACTTGCATTATATATCCAACATATATATATCTGATTCATCAAAAATTAACATGATTTACATGCTACAATTTTCTTTGTTTTACTGCATATGCTTGCTTCCTGCAATTTACTGTTTATCAATATATATATTTAATACTTATAACATATTGTCTCTAACTTATATTTATTTGAAAATATATATCAAACATCACCCTTCTATATTTTAATTTAAAGTTTGATAAGAAAATTTGCTTGATCATGAAGCAACAGAGGATTAAAATTCCATTAACATGCACAGTCAAATAATTGAAACTGTAAACATCATCTTACAAATCAGTTAACATGCAAGCATTCATTACTAACATTCAACATACAACTTTTATACTTAAGATTTTAATTTAAAGATTTACTCACCTTATTTTTTTTCCAAAGAAGATTCAAATTTGCAGAGACAAATTTGTGAACTATAGACTTCTAAAAACTGAGATGACTTGATTGTTGATGCTTTTAATCTTGAATAAGTTGATGCTAAACTTTGATTGTTGCAGAAATTTTGTTGAAGATGTGAAGAAGTTCAGATTTTTGGAGAGAAAAAAATGAAAATTTTTGTTTTAGTAAAAATGAGAGAGTATGCATGAGAAATTTGTTTTATAAAAACTTAAAGAAAAGAAAAACTATATAATGACACTTGTCAAATTAATGGTTAAATTCCTAACACATGTTTTATTAGTAAGCTTAGATGTTAAGATGTTAACATGTGTTTTATTTCATGCAAAAATGAAATTTAAATTTTTACTTAATTGATTTCCTTATATATGTTTATATTTAAATCCTTAGAAAAATCAATTTCCTTTTTGAATAATGAATATAAAACCAATGTTATAACATAATTAAAATTATGAGAATATCCTTCAAAATTCAAAGTAAAATTTAGAATAAAGCTTAATATAGTTTAAATCCTTCAATATATCAATTCAAACACAAATTGAATTCTAAAAATCCAATTCAAGATCAAATTTGGTATGAATAAAATCTTAACACATTCAATTCCTTATATTAGTTTTTAATTGAAATAAATTTATATTTACCATTCATTTATTAGTTGTTGAAAAATTTACAAATTCATCAATTTGAATTAATTTATTATATAGATTATCATATTTAAATTCGGTGTGAAATTCCGGGATATTACAATCCTCCCCCCTTAAAAGAATTTCGTCCTCGAAAGTTAAACAAAAGATAATCCAAAATTTTTCATTTTATTCAACACTTCAAACATACATAACATCCATACATAAGTAACCATCAAACAAACATCCAAACAAACATACATCCAATACAAACACCATTAACTATCCGAACACATATCCGGATAAGCCTTCCTAATACTATCCAGAGTCTCCCAGGTACAATCTCTGGGATCATCACTCCACTGGACTTTAACAAGCTTCACAATCTTGCTTCTGAGCTGCCTCTCATCTTGATCAACAATTTGAACAGGATGTCGGACAACTGACAAGTCCGGCTTAACCTCCAATTCCTCCTACACAGCTGGCTCCATAATAAGAGATGGATCGTGCATATATTTCCGTAGATGAGATACATGGAAAACATTGTGAATTCCAGTCATCCGGACTGGCAATTCAATCCTATATGCAACAGCACCAATCCTCTCGAGAACTCGGAACGGACCAATGAATCTCGGAGCGAGTTTCCCTGTCTTTCCAAATCTTACAGCTCCTTTAATAGGGGAAACTTTGACAAACACTAGATCATCAATCTCGAACTCCAATTGTCTTCGTCTCTTATCAGCATATTTCTTTTGTCGATCCTGACCAGCTCTCATCCTTTTCTTGATCAGCTCAACTTTAGCAGATGCTTCTCGGATCAAATCTGGTCCAAGCACAATACGATCCTTTGACTCTATCCAACAAGCTGGAGATCTACACGGTCTTCCATATAATGCTTCATAAGGAGCCATCTTGATACTTGCTTGGTAACTGTTATTATACGAGAACTCCACTATATGTAGATGATCCTCCCACTATCCTCCAAAATCTAATACACAGGCTCTCAGCATATCTTCTAGAATTCGGTTAAGTCTTTTCGTTTGTCCATCTGTTTGTGGATGATATGCTGTGCTCAATCTCAAATTAGTTCCCAAAGCTGTTTGCAATGCCTCCCAGAATTTGCTGGTGAAAATCGGATCTCGATCACTTACAATGCTGACTGGAACGCCATGCAATCTCACAATCTCCTTCAAGAAAATTTCATCCAAAGAAACTGCAGTTCGGGTTGCTTTAACTGGTATAAAATGGGCGCTCTTGGTAAGACGATCCACAATCACCTATATTCCTTCATTACCCTTCTTAGTTCTAGGCAGTCCGTCGATGAAGTCCATTGCAATCATCTCCCATTTCCATATCGGGACCTCCAAAGGTTGCAACAAACCGGCTTGCTTCTGCTGATCTCCTTTCACTTGCTGGCAGATAGCACAATTATTGACGAATCTGGCTACATCCTTCTTCATCTTCGGCCACCAGAAAACTCTCTTCATATCCTTGTACATCTTTGAGATTCCTGGATGGATGTTCAATCTGGAACGATGACTTTCAGATAAGACTTCCTGACGCAGATCTCTATCATATGGAACACAGATCCTTCCGTTAATCCTTAGCGTTCCTTGATCATCAATCTCAAAACTAGGACACTGCCCCTTCCTAACTCTTTTGATAATTCTTTTCAACATTAAATCAGATTCTTGCTTGCTTGAAATCCTTTCCAGAAGAGATGGAACCACTTCCAAAAGAGAAAGAACCGCATTTCTGCTAAGAGCATCTGCCACGACGTTCGCCTTCCCTGGAGTATACAGAATATCCAAATCGTATGATGCCAAGAATTCAACCCATCGCTGCTGTCTTAGATTAAGATCTTTCTGAGAGAAAAGATATTTCAACGGTTTATGGTCCGTAATAACTCAAACTTTTCTCCTAAAAGATAGTGTCTCCATATCTTAAGAGAAAAAACAATAGCCAACAGCTCTAGATCATGCGTAGCGTAGTTTTTCTCATGTGGCTTCAACTGCCGACTCGCATACGCAATAACCCTACCATTCTGCATAAGAACAGATCCCAATCCAACAATACAGGCATCAACATACACTTCAAACTTGCTCTTACCATCAGGAATAGCCAAACAGGAGCACTTGTCAACTTTGTTTTCAGTTTCTGGAAAGCTTCTTCACACTCCGGTGTCCACTTGAATTTAGCTCCCTTCCTTGTCAGCTTTGTTAGATGAGAAGAGATCTTAGAATAATCCTTAATAAACTTCCTGTAGTAACCGGCCAATCCAAGAAAACCGCGAACTTCTGTAGGAGTCCGAGGCTGCTTCCATTCCAGAATAGTCTCAACTTTAGCTGGATCTACAGAGATTCCTTCACCAGAAACAATGTGGCCCAAAAATTTCACTTCTGATTTCCAAAAATGACACTTTGAGAACTTTGCCTTCGGCACATGCCTTCTCAAAGTTTTCAAAACTATTCTCAAGTGCTGCTTGTGCTCTTCTTCCGATTTAGAATAAACCAAAATATCATCGATGAAGACCAAAACAAACTTATTCAGAACATCTCTAAAGACTCGGTTCATCAGATCAGCAAAATATGCAGGAGCGTTGGTTAACCCGAAAGGCATAACCAACCACTCATAGAAACAATTAGGTCCCCTTAATGCGGTTAAGGGAATACTGTCTTCAGCTACCCTTAACTGATGGAAACCTGATGCTAGATCTAACTGAGAAAAGACAGATGCACCATGAAGCTGGTCGAAGAGATCATCAATGCGAGGAAGATGATACTTATTCCGAATGGTCACCTTGTTCAATTCACGGTAGTCTACACAGAACCTTAGCAATCCATCCGATTTAGTGACAAAAACTGCAGCAGAACCCCAACAGGAAAAACTTGGTCTAATCAAACCCTTCTCCAACAAATCTTGAGTTTGCTTTACTAATTCCTCCCTTTCTCTTGGAGCCATCCTCCTACTTGGTTGAATTACAGGTACTGCACCAGGAACCAAATCTATACGGAACACTATTTCCCGATGCGGAGGCAAACATTTAACTTCCTCGAAATCCCGGACTACTTCAATATCTACAACCTCTTCTTGAGAAGTCTTCACTCCATGTAAAAGACTACTCAAGTGGATTCCAGAGTTATAACATATTACTCTGGCAATCCTACCCAGATCAGTTTCCAACGAAACTGTTCTTTCATCAAAATTTAAGATAGCTTTATATTTGTCAAGCCAATCCATTCCCAATATAAGGTCGAAACCTTGAAAATCCAATACATAAGGATCACAGGAAAAACTATGGGATAGATAGGAGATTCTCAAATCTTTACAAATCCTATCCAATTTGGTTACTCCTCCTATAGGATTTGATACACAAATGGGATTGTCTACGACACTAGGAGTAAGTAAGAAATTCTCTACAGTTCCCAGGGAAATAAAACTTAAAGAAGCACCAGAATCAAATAAGACTTTAATAAACTTTCCATTTAAAAGTAAAGTACCTTCTAAAACTCCCTTGCCCTTGGATGAGTTTGATGGTGCACCTTCCAAAGCAAATACTTTGTTCTGTTGAACCTTATGAAGGAGCGGACAGTCCCTAATCATGTGTCCCGGTTGGTGACAGTTAAAGCAAAGAGACTTCTGAACTAAGGCTGACCCTGGTCCACTATACTGCTGCCGCTGCTGCTGAGATCCTTTGCTGGGACACTTGTTTGCCAGATGACCTTCTTGATGACAAATATAACACTTTTGGGGTTCATTATTGTTCCCAGACTTCTTCTTGTTTTGCTTCTTCCAGTTAGGATTGAATTTCCTCTTATTATGGTTGGAAGAATTCCCTCCTAATGCAGCAACTTGTGCCACTGACCTCTTCTTCATCAAGTCTTCATACCTTAATGCCATATCAATAAGCTCCACAAAAGACCCTTTTAGATGTGCAGTCATTTTCGCATGATACTCAGGCCTCAACCCTTGGACAAACATCTCGTTCTTCTTAAGAGGTTTGTCTATAAGTCCTGGTCCGTAGCAAGATAACTCATTGAACTTTGTCTCGTATTCAGCTATGGACATATTCCCTTGTTTCAGATTCAGAAAATCTTGATAAAGCCGAGTTCTTCCTGCAGCAAGCATATACTTTTCCTCAAACCTCTCCTTAAATTCTTTCCAAGACATACCATCCTCTGAGATATTAGCAATCACTGAATTCCACCATACTGCAGCACCACTCTGCAATTGCCACGCACCCATTATTCTTTTCTGCTCATCTGATAACCTCGTGCTCTTAAAAATCTTCTCACAGGAGCAAATCCATTCTTGAACTTCTATTTTAGTTTCTGATCCTTGAAATGGTTTCCCTCCTAGATGAACAAAATCCTTGCATAATGCAGCAAAAGTGGCTGAAGACGTAACTGGATTAACAGTCTCATCATCAGTCTGCTCTCTTCTGTTACCAGTTGATCCACTTCCAACAACTCTTCCCCTTCGGCCTTTTGAACTCATATTGGCTACCTGAACAGGTAATCCAATCAATTTAGATAGGGATATAGTTTACGCACTCTCAAGATAGATACTACTTCAGAGCCTAGGTGTTTCTCAACCATTCCTCTGATACCAACTGTGACGACCCGTCTTTCATTCCACAGAAAAACGTATCATCAATAAGAAAAGAGAGAGATAGAAATAGAAAGATAGAAAGAAAAGAAACAATAAACATCAGAATCTCACAGCGGAAACGAACAAAATATAATATTACATATATCCCTTACATAATTTACATATTAGAGTTCACAAAATAATACTACTCCATTACATTAGCCATTCATAATAGTTCTTACAACCCAAACAACTTAAAACACACAACACCCAAAATGTCACTACTGCGAATATAGATAGATAGTACGTCTGGACTCCAGCTCCAACTTCCAAAACATATGCTAATCCAAACCTAATCACTTGGCTACTCATAAAAATTTGAGTACCCAAGAGTTTATGAAAACAAAATAAACTCCAGGTCAGACATGGATCTGGTGTGAGTAAATCAGTTAAAATTACTTAACCTTTAAAATCATTTGAAACAAAAGGTATCACGTAAGACTTCCCACAAATAAACACGGGTAAGTTTTTACCTTACGCTAACCAAAACATTTGATAGGAAATTCAATGATATTATAATAGGGTCTAGGGTTTTCAAATAAATAGAAAATAGCCAAAATTGTTACATCTTTTAAATTCCAGCTACTAGCCACGAAAGTGGGTAATACAATCAAAACCGTATAGTCTCGTAGGGAAAATGAGTTTCCATCAATGGCAGGGCTACTGGGGTACCGCCCGTCACAGTACGGGGCCTAGATCACCGTACCGAGGATTACTCCCGATCCCCTGCAACACAAGGCCGGACCCATCCCTTACTGGATAGTTCCGAACAAGACAACCCCGCAGTTGTGGCCAACAACTGCCCACACAGCCGAATAAATAATAAGGGACTTCTAGACAGGGGTAAATCTCACTCTTAAGTGGGGGCTACCCACGAAGCCTTGCTGCACCTCCCCTGTTTTAGCCATTCCCGGTTGATGAGGCTTGAGGTTACGATTACCTTTATAAAGAACTCATCTCTTAGAATGCTCATCGTCCACCTGACGATGATCTGAAAGCATTCAATCCATACAAGTTCGTTCCGGGTTCGAACGAAACCGAAGGCGTTATCTCGTTACACTCAGTTTGGAATCACCCTCAGAGTTACGACGATAACCCTTGCAATATAAAACTCCATCTCGATCCTCTCCTGAGATGTCTCGACCTAACGTTATTTGGAATCGATGTGGTTTTCGGACATCCAAATATGGAAACCCGATCCCGGTCTCATCGAAATCCAAAGTGTGTCTTTTAGATCCAAGTTGTTTAAAGTTTAAACAATTCAATTCAGATTTAAGCATCATATAACATTATCAACAGATATTAACCAATATCTATCACTGATATACAACATCTCATCACAGAATATAACTCAGCTATCATTCAACAGATATCAACCATACACAGATATCAATACAAACTATCATCCACAAGCAAGCACTACTTAATTCATATCATAATTAATTTAGTTAATTTAAATTAAATTAATTACTTAAGAATTAATCACTTAATCTTGCTTAAACAAACATTAATTAATTAATCACAACCATTTAATTAATTAATCACTTCTTAGTTATCTTATTATTAATTAATTACTACTAAATTAATTAATAATCTTTATTTAATTATCAATTAATTACTATAATTATTTATTAATTAACTTTGATTAAAAATTAATCATTCCTTAATTGGTTATTAATTAACCCTTAATTTATAATAAATTAACCTTAATTACTTCTTAATTACCTTAATTAATTCTTAATTAATTACAAATTAATTTCTTAATTACATAATTAATTATTCATTAATTAACCTAAATTATTTAATTAATTAAACCTTAACCCTTAATCAATTTACAATTAATTATAAATTAATTAATGTATAATTACTTGATTAATTAACTCTAAATCAATCAATTAATTAACTTCTTAATCACTAATTTATTAATCATTAATCAATTAATTAATCAATTATTAATCACTTATGAATTAACCTTAAATTAATTAATAAATTAATTAATTACCCATTAATTGTCATCTAATTTAATCCTTAATCACCCATTAATTAATTCATAATTAATTAATTAAATCTTAATAATTAATTAACCAAAATTAATTAATTAATTCCATCACTAATTACTAATAAATTAAAGTAACTTAAATTACAAAATTTAATTAACTTTAAAACAAAACAATATTCATTTATCTTCAAAAACTCTTACATATTTAAGTATTCAATTTTATTAAAAACTAATTACTTTTGAAAATGTTAGATTTAAAAATGTAAATCCATTTCTAAACTTCAACAATAAAAATGTGATTACTTTTAAAAATAGAATTTTTACATTTCAATAGTTGTGAAGTATAAAGTGTTTAAATCCAACTTAAACAAGATTGAAGTTTGAAAAACAACTAAAACTTAACTTCATAAATTAGCTTAAAGCCCGACTTAATACACTACCCAGACCCATTCCATCTCCCCCTACCTCTCTTCATACTTTCCTGAACCCATTAACACACGCACAAACATCTAAACCCCCGAGCAAGCAGCAACCCAACCCGAGCCACACACGGCAAATCACACGACCAAGCACGAGCCTAACTCGAGCGCGACTTCGAGGAAACCCACACACACGCAAACACACTGACACACGCACGACCTCGTGCACATGCACGAACCCCCGGCGCCACCATCGTTACCGCCGACTCCACACGCAGACCACTCTTCGATTCCCAAACCAAGACAAAAACCTAGAATTCGACAATACGATCCCAAACAAAATCGAGAGTTTCGAGCCAAAATTCGAACTGCCGACGCTAGAAGGAAATCCATCAACCACGACCACCGTACCTCGTTCCGGCACCAAACTCCGGCCACGTGTGCGCAACACCCACACACAGCTCCACCTCGAACCAGCCCTAACTCGATCAACCCAAAGCTTCCCGCGATCGAAAACTTCAAGCTCGAAAAAAAACAGTATCTTAAACCCTACAAACCCAAATTACGAATTCTATGTTGTATAATAAATTCGATTCGTATTTTTCTGGTGTTATATAACATCTAACAAAACTTCAAGTTAAATTTCAAAAGCTAAAATCAATCCAGGCTTGAGAATTTTACAAAAGCCCCAAATACAGAAATCTTTAAAATTCGAATTCAATATCAAGTTATAAATTCTGATTCCACTTTGAAAATTCATAACTTGCAATATATATCCAACATATATATCTGATTCATCAAAAATTAACATGATTTACATGCTACGATTTTCTTTGTTTTACTGCATATGCTTGCTTCCTGCAATTTACTGTTTATCAATATATATATTTAATACTTATAACATATTGTCTCTAACTTATATATATCTGAAAATATATATCAAACATCACCCTTCTATATTTTAATTTAAAGTTTGCTAAGAAAATTTGCTTGATCATGAAGCAACAGAGGATCAAAATTCCATTAACATGCATAGTCAAATAATTGAAACCGTAAACATCATCTCACAAATCAGTTAACATGCAAGCATTCATTACTAACATTCAACATACAACTTTTATACTTAAGATTTTAATTTAAAGATTTACTCACCTTATTTTTTTTTTCCGAAGAAGACTCAAATTTGCAGAGACAAATTTGTGAACTACAGACTTCTAAAAACTGAGATGACTTATTGTTGATGCTTTTAATCTTGAATAAGTTGATACTAAACTTTGATTGTTGCAAAAATTTTGTTGAAGATGTGAAGAAGTTCAGATTTTTGGAGAGAAAAAAATGAAAATTTTCTTTTTAGTAAAAATGAGAGAGTATGCATGAGAAATTTTTTTTATAAAAATTTAAAGAAAAGAAAAACTATATTATGACACTTGTCAAATTAATGGTTAAATTCCTAACACATGTTTTATTAGTAAGTTTAGATGTTAACATGTGTTTTATTTCATGCAAAAATGAAATTTAAATTTTTACTTAATTGATTTCCTTATATATGTTTATATTTAAATCCTTAGAAAAATCAATTTCCTTTTTGAATAATGAATATAAAACCAATGTTATAACATAATTAAAATTATGAGAATATCCTTCAAAATTCAAAGTAAAATTTAGAATAAAACTTAATATAGTTTAAATCCTTCAATATATCAATTCAAACACAAATTGAATTCTAAAAATCCAATTCAAGATCAAATTTGGTATGAATAAAATCTTAACACATTCAATTCCTTATATTAGTTTTTAATTGAAATAAATTTATATTTACCATTCATTTATTAGTTGTTGAAAAATTTACAAATTCATCAATTTGAATTAATTTATTATATAGATTATCATATTTAAATTCGGTGTGAAATTCCGGGATATTACACCAATTTACTTAATTTAAAATTCCCAATTTATTTAAAATAATTTTCAATTTAAAATTTCAAATTCATATTCATTAAAGTTTAGATCGAAAAGATGATAAGAAACCGATGAAGATATGAAGTACGGACTTTCTACAATGATTCGTAGGGCCACCATCACATCGAAGCTTCTTTCTGGAGCTGTCATGAAGCCATCAAAAGAATTTGGAATCGAATCAAAGGAGACTGATAGAAAGTTGTTTCCACTGTTGCAGGGTATTGACCATTTGTAGTGGTACTCCCCTGTCCCCTATCTCGTCCTCTTCTTGCACTCATACTCACTATCAGTGGATAGTAAGAGAACTTACTGAGGCATTTGAATGAATATCTTAGGGATATACTCAATCTAGGGTATACTTCACCCTATCTCTAATGAGTTACTTAATGTGTTATACTCCTGAGCTAAAGTTTTAACCCTCAGCTCTGATACCAAATGAAACGATCCTGACTCGACCTTCGAAAATCGGTACCGAATACAACACTCGTATTCAAATGCCGTAGATCCAAAAGTCGAATCTGGTTCGCCGGAGCTTATAACACATTAAGTATAACAACACAGCGAAAGAAAAAGAATATACATTTATGATATACAGCATTGATACAATAACTGATACAATATGATACAACAAATGATACAATGAATATTAATATACATCAGAGATAAGATACAAGACAATAGCAGCGGAAAGAAAAGATAACACAGCAACGGAACAAAATCTCCAATATGGTCTTCAAGGAAGAACTCCAATATCGGTAATCTCCATCTCCAAGGCACCAATCCAGAAATAGCTCGAACTCCCAATAATGATGCACAAAGATAAGCAAGTACAGTCCTGAACCAAAGACGGAACTAGCTCCAGATAATCTACTAAACCTGACTATCTGAAAAACCAAACTCTGTACTGCCTGTGCGGGAGAATTATGGGCACCCAGAGTTTAGGAAAGAAACAATAAACTCCAGGTCGGTCTAGGACTGGTATGAGCAAACAAAAACCATTTGGTATTTTAAAACAAACAACAAAAGCTTTTAAAGTTCAAATCCGCAATGCTTTTGGGAAAATGAAACTACCATAAAGCCTCCCGCTACACACACAATGCAAACGCAGACTTGGAGGAGATTTCTCCTTATGATAGTCAAATATGCTTAATACGAGAAAAATTCTTTTGATATTATTACTAGTGCATAGTGGAAAACCTTTCAAAAGTATAATATTAATCCTAGCCAGCGTAGGTACCATGATATTATACCTACTATAGCTGCCATTTTAAATGGCAGGTTCTATAACTAAAACCGTACAAGGCGCGTATTGTTTTGATTGGATTTCCAACAAATGGTCAGGCTAAGGAACTTCCTACTGTCCATGGGATCGCCTCTGGAAGGACGTCCCGAGAACCTAACCGAATCTCTGCCAACACAAGGCCGGGTTACCTCTGTAACTAGATAACTATTACTCGAGCATGCCATCCCCCGGTCCTTTGGGACCTTTATCCGAGGCGCCTCTAAACCACAAAGCAATCACAAAGTAATAGATTTGCAATATCCACATGAGTAAGTATCTGGGTTCCATACCGTGATACCACCCTTTTCTAGAAGGGAATGACACACCTTAAAGGGCGCGACCCTCATAACCTTGCCGCATCTTTCCTGTTTCGACCATTTCCGAGCTGTGGGGTCCTGATGCAGTCTCGTCCACAAAGCTACGCTTTACACAAAAAGACATGCTTTGATCATAAATGATCAACAAATGATCATCAACACACAGCAGCACTTACAATGTCACACTACCAAATTGGGAGTATATCACTGATAAATATCAACTACATAACCTCTGAGCTTGTACGTCTCAGAAAAGGGTGTTAAGCCAAGAGAATAAATTCTCCGCCACCAAGCAGAAATGTATTTGATAGAGATCAGTTTAATATCTCAAAGTGTAATGTCGGACATATAACCATACAAGTCTGTTGCGGGTATGAACAGAACCGAAGGCACTTCCGAAGAAGCCCTTGCAAATCCAGGTATCCACAATCTCGATCGGGCTTCCCATCACTTAGGGAATCTCTATACCATAGCTATTCGGTGCAGAGACAATCGATAGGTTACCCTAACGTTCTCGAAGACACTCGGTCTTCAACACCGGTCTTCAAATGCAATCCATAACGTCATATCACTCTTCGCAATGGGTTATATGACACAAGGTCCTCTCCCGGCTAAACCGAATAATGAGCGCAATATTTAAAAACATATGGATATGGGATTTCATTTAAGTCACAACTTAAAAATCCGAAGCTTTTCTTTTAAATGGTTAAACGGATTACCATTTCAAATCTTTAAACAAAAAGATTTGTTTCTCCAAGTTCGCCCAGTTTCACAAAGATCTATTCATAGATTTCAAAACAATTTCCATTTCAAATGGATTAACTCATTTAGATCTTTAAATCAAAGATTTAACTTACAGCTTTCAAAACGTTTCCAAAGATTTGTTCATAACTCGGAAGACCATTTCCACTTTAGACTTGAAAATCCTTTTAACACAAATTGGAAGTTCATTTTTTATGTGAAAGCTTTTATTATTTGAAACAAATAGTATTCGTTTTGGAAAAGTCCGATTTATAAAAGTTAAAATCTTGGGTTAAATTTAAATTCCAAAACATCATTTTTTTTAAAATGGTTTAAAACCCATATAAACCCATTTATAAGTTGAATAACCTTTTTATACCCTAGTTTCCAAATCATAGAATTCAATTTCAAATATTGAATTCAAATTTAAATCAAATTATTTAAATTTCAAAAATTAATCAAGTTATCCAAAATAACTTTTATTTTTGAAATTCATTTCCAAAAGCTTTCAATTCTAATTCCAAAACTATTTTGGATTCAAAAATTCAATCTTAAAACAATTTCAAAAATCTGTGACTTAACCCATTTCCACATGCAATCCATATTTGTGTGTGTATAAGTGTGGTCCAGGGGTTCAACACAATAGTGCACAACATCATCATCATAGATTCAATCATATCGATAAGTGGTATAACCCATAATGCTTATCTTTATAGGTAAAATAAATTTTCCAATCACAAAGATTTACCATTACAATTCAATGTGGGTTTCGGATAACCAACTGGAATCCGACTCCCTGTCGCATTGAAATTCAAATGTCGTTCTACGGGTCAAGGGGTTTTCATATTCATACAATAGTATATTCATCACAGATATAACAGCTCAGCACAAAGCATTAAATAGCATCACATCACATATCAAATATCAATCCATCACACAACATTCCATAACAATCAAACATCTACAATTAAGATGAATAAATTGTGTGGGTTTAAATTCACATAATCACTTTCATCGGTAACTTTTTTTTATCCATGATAAACTATCATTAATTTCAATTGATTAAGTCTTAATTAATCATTTCTTAATTAGTTATCTTAATTAATTAACCCTTAATTGTAATTAATTAAATCTTAATTACTCTTATAATTGAACTTTAATTAATTACTTTAATTAATAAATCCTTAATTATTAATTAAATCTTAATTATAATTAATTATCCTTAATTGATTATTCTTAAATTAATTACCCTAATCAATTAACCACATTAATTAATTATGCTGTAAAGTAATTAACTCTTAATATTTGATTAATCAATCTTTAATCTTTAATTGTCTACTCTTAATTACTTTCACTAAGTAATCATTATTATTTTTTAATCATTAATTAATTAATTGATTAACTAACTTGAATTATTAATTAATTTCTTTAATTACTTTAATTACTTTAATTACTTTAATTAGTTAATTATTTAAAATTTCATCAATTAAAAGATAGCCATTTATCTTTATTATTATTATTATTTTTCTTATCGTTTGATTCTTACTTAATAAACCTTGTTTAATTATTATCCTTATCACATTAGTTACTTTAAAAAGTTAAGATAGTTTAAATAACATTCTATCTTACTTATTCCTTTAAATTACATTATTTATTTAATAAATAACTTTATAAAATAATGTAGACAAGATTAAATAAATTTAATTTAATTCTTTTAAAACATCTTACTTAAATCCTTAATTAATTTCAAAACTTTACTCAAGATCATCTTTTGAAAACATGGATTAAAATGTTTAAAAAGTTTGAATTTATTTTAAAGCAAAAAAAAACTGGTTTACAGGGCAGACCCGAGACTGCTTCGTGTCACCCTCGAGGAAATTGCCAGTTTACTTCGAGTTTCGTCGAGAATCAACTCGAGTGCCTAACTTCAAATCTTAAATTTTTTTCCTAAGTATTCTTACCCGATAAATTTGAACTTTTACTCGAGTAAAAACTACAGCCAGCAACCCTCTTTCCCGAAGACAACTTCGAGAAATAAAACCCTTTCGTTCCCAACGTGCTACTGATACACGCCAAGGGTTGTGCACGTGTACCCTCAGATGCCGGAGCTTCGGCCTCCAAAACCATCGCTGACAAGTCACCTCAATCGCCCCAAGTCATCCAAACACCCATAAACTTGAATCAAATTTGAAAACGCGATCGAGTCGTCTCGACCAAATAAACCTAGCGAAGCATCATCAGGAAATTGCCCGACGCCATCACCTTAGGCCATCGTAGATCACGCGAATACACACGAACCTTCCACAATGTTCGACGCCTCATTTGGCACTGGTGCGGTGGCACTCGATCCATCCATGACCACGTAGCAATCACGAGAATCCAACCTGTTTTTAACCTGACTTAGAACCCTACACTAACCTCGCACGGCCACCACGACAAGTAATAATTTTACCCACGATTTTTCTAACAACCACCAACCCATCAGCCACCTACCACATCAATTTCGAGACCCCTGATCACCGTGATCGCCATAAATTGTCCAAATACAATTTTCTGTTCATTCTAAGAATTCTCGACATCAAGTTGCTTAAAAATCCTGAGAAATGTATCTAAATTCATAAATTCGTGATACGAACTTGATTTTACAATCAAATCTTAAAGTTAAGCAGTTTGAATTTTTCTGATATACGATCTACTGTGAATCACCTTTTCTCACAAAATTTATTCAATATATATAATTTTGCTTGAAATTTTTTTAAAAATAATTTTACATTTAAGACATCATTTGCCTTCAATGATCTTATTTTAATATTGAATGTATAAAGAGCAGTTAAAATTTTGTTTTATTTGGTTTGAGATTGTAGAACAACATAGTAAATATATACTTAGGCATAACAATACAAGCATAGTTTAGTCCATAACCTCCCCAACCAAATGCAACCCAAAATTCAAACAGTTCTAAGAATTTAAGAGAAGAGTTTACTCACAGGAGAGGTTTGAGGCAGAGATAAGGAACAGAGGAATTTTGTTGATGATGATCTGAAGTTTTAAGACTAACTGGGACCAGAACAAGTATGTATACAGGCATACATTCCTATACCTATATCTAATTACAGGCATGCGGGAATATTCATCAACAATTCAATTAATTTTCTCTTCATCAAACATCAATATCATCACTGAACAAGGGATAATCCAGATTCAAGTTACAGATAGATTTGCTCACATTTTTTCCAGAAAACAGAAATGCTTTCCTGACAGTTTTCAAAGATAGATGAAGGCTTGTAACTTTTTTCCTCTTCCCTACTTCAATTTGGAGTTTAGCTCTGCAAATTACAAATGGAAATCCTTGCTTATACTCAGTCATGTTCATATACTTAAGTCATTAATAACAGTAGTTTTTTATTTATTTTACTTACAGTATGAATCTCTGCTATACACAGAGAAGCCTTTTTATTTCTGTAGTTGAAAACCAGAAATGGATTAAGTCTTTGATCTTAATTTTGTTTTCCTGGAACTGATGATAAAGTTGTTTAAGTCTTTGTTTTATTTACTGATCAAATTCAAATTTTTAAAAAAAAGAGAAATTTACCCGCCTTTAATTATTTTCCAGAGAAAGCTGCACTGCCTAGTTGAACCTGATTTGCTCGTTCCAGATTAGAAAATTTTCTTTTCTTCCTGACTTTGATATTGAAATTTTTTGTTTGATCTTTACTGTCTACAGGTTTGAGATTTTGAATCTTTGTTTCAGATTGATTTGCTTTGAGTTTTTTAGAAGAGAATGGAATTTTTTTTCTGATTTTTTCCTTTCTTTCTTTCTACTTTATTTTGGGTGTTGAGATTTGAGATACTCAAATCTAATGTACTGTTGTTTCAGATTTTGCTGAGATACTTAATAATTTCATATGGGGAACTGTAACAACCCATATATTTGGACCATTTAAATTGACAATAATCTACACATGTCAACTTAAATAATACAAAACATGAATCATTATGGGATTATAAATACATAAATGTAAATGAGAATCAATACAACATCACAGATACAGAACAGTCACAGAATAATGCAGCGGAAAATACATCGTCATAATAGCAGTTCATGAAGCTATTACATGAAGTACAACAATGTCTTAACATAAAGTGACTAAAAGGAAATACATAAATGTCCAACAGACTAGGACATCAATACAGGAATGGAAATAGACTGATAAAGATAAATGCTAAGCCTTCAGCATCTTCAACAAACCTTGATCAGCAACTGGATAGCTTCAGACTGACCCGAGCATATACAAAAGGGAAACACTCGAGTCAGGACTCAAGATCTTATATAGAATAATCAAGTGCAGGGAATAAAGTCCATAACTCAAAGATGAATGAAATAACATCTCTAAGGGTTCGATAAACTATCTATATATACAATAGAATACGATATGTAGATAATGTCTAATCAGTAAAGTACGATATTAAAATAGCATTAAGGCGTTACCATAATTCCCCTTAATACATTTTATAATGCCATAGTCTATACAGCACCGTAAACCCCACCGTAAACTAGTGGTTATCAGAGGGTACCCCATAGGTATAACATAAAACAAAACGTAGTGGTCGCGAATAGGATAATCAGTATGACAAGGTACATGAGGCGATACCAACTAGGATACTAGTAGTTGCGTGATCCGGACTGATGTTGAGCATAACCAGCAGCTACCTCAACACTGCAAAACAACACTCCCAAATCAAGGGGTGCACCCAAATCGAATCACAAAAGTAATAGATACGGTATCGAAGAAGCGTGTCCCCTAGAGGTGGCGAACCTCAATGGCCTGGCGCGGCTCCTGTTTTAGTCATGTCAGAGGTCATCCAATATCGTTCTCTTTCTTCAGTCAATGCGTTCACCAAATCATCCACTTCATTCTGGATTGACACACCGCGTATAATAGTTATTAAAGTGGGTTTCGGTATCGACAGTGAGTATGTCCATACCCGATCCCGGTCTCTTTAATAACTACGTATTTATTACCCAACGGTTGGTTAAATTAAAGTTTAAACAAATCAAAGTCCAAAAGTCAAGGTGCAAATTTGACTTCCAAAATTTGACATTTCACGATTCAATTTATTTCAGATATTTAAAACATATTTCCAAATGTAATTTTAGTTCAAACATTTGAGTTAACAATATAATTCAGCATTCAATGTTCAATTCAATAAGATCTAAGTTTCGCTTATTAAATTTAGTTCGAATCAATGGTTAACTTAGTTAAATGAATTCGATTTAATGGTTAACTTAGTTCGAATCATTAAATCAAATTCTATTCATTTCAATTCATATTACACTCACTGTTATCATAAATTCGACTAAATCAAATTTCATTAACTAAATTCCTTTTATCAAAACTTCATTTGATTTATTTACCAATTCAATTAAATTTCTATTTAAAGGAATCCATTTCCATTTATTTGGTTCAATGATCTACATATCACAAATAAGTTATTTCTGAGTTACAAATCAACTCAATCCACATTCCGTTTAAAATGTCCTGATTTGATTAATTCATTAAATTTAAAATCATTTAAATTTTAAATTATCACTCAATTTAATCCATAAAACTTTAGTTAATTTTGTATTCCGCTTAAGTCAAAATTTTCTTAATTTCAAATCAAATTTATAACAAGTTCCAAATCTATTTAATTAAGACCGAGTTTAAATCTAAATCTAACAACTCTAATAAAATTTTAAATTATTAAATTCTAGAACTTACTTGTTTCTAAATCTCATTTCAATTAAATTTGCCAATTCATTTTATTCAATTAAATAAGTTTATTAATCCGTTCAATTAAATCCATTAATTTATTTCAATTTAATCCATTAATTTATTTCAATTTAATCCATTAATTTATTTCAATTAAATCCATTAAGTTCGTTACTTAATTTCCAAACAAATTGTTACGTTCATTCCTTAATTTAAAATATATTTCAATTTCAAAAATGACTTTTGCTGACCAATCGGGTTTCTTATTTTTAATTATCTATCCTAGGCCAAGTTGTTTAATTGGGTATTTATCATTTCAACCCAATATCATTCAATATAAAACAAAGCATAGCAAAGGGAACTTGCAGTGTGATAACTGGGATGGTGTCAAAGTAAACAAACAAGCAATAGCAACCATACATAACAATTCAACAATTTATTAAATAATCCCGAAATAATCGTATTAACTCACATTTGTTGTTTATGCAAATTAATATAATTATTCCTAGAATCCACACTATCATTTCATGCAGATTAAAGATTATTACATTATGGTTTCTCTTGGTGTCTATTATCAATTTACTATATCAATTATACATTCAATGGTTCAAGTGAGGTTAACGCTATTTCTACGCGTCGATTTATTTAACATTTAAAGGGGTTAAATTCAACATATATAATCCATTTTAAATTGTTAACTATCCTATATCAAATTCAATTTCATATTAAATTTTACTTATATTAACAACCCAAATTCGACATCACATAATACATTTAGTGTCACAACTATTTGTCGTAAACTAACAATATTCAAACTTAACTTGCATAGCGATTTACAGCTTTATTTCAACAATTTTAACAATCAACAATTTAATATTCAAATTAATATTAACAACAACTATCACTTGATTATCATAGCATAATAGATTGAGTCGTGAATGAAATATTCACCTTGCGTGGTAAGAGAAGATGACGAAGCACGAAGACTAATAGATAAGAGACAATAACAAGCACGATGCAAAACGACACAAACTGCAATCAAACAAATAATTAATCAACAATTTTTTTATTGCAATATATCAATTGAATATATATACATAAACCATACCAACAGCGAAGCAAGACAGATTCAACAAGCGGGATGGAAATCTAAGTCTCCGAAGTAGTAGCTGGAACAAAACACAGTAAAACGCTGTATGTGAACAACCAGAATTTTCAAAGCTATATGCTGCTATATACTAAGACATCTAATATATATATATACACACACAAAACTATACAGAATCAAAACTTCATAACTGAAAACATAGATATACAACTGATTATATGCATACAAAGTTCATAAGCCACTGATTTGTGTAAAATCATATATACAACCGTATGTGTATGAACCTATAAAACTATAACTATATATAAAATCTTTATATAAACTTTATATTGTATATAACAAAATAAAACAAAACAGAGATATAGAAACTTTATGTTAAACTTTATAAACAACATATAAAACTAAACTAACATCAAAACCGAAGCTATATAAACTATATACGTGATCTGTTTGTATTCTGTAACTTTGTAAATCTAAACTTTGTAAACTAATGTATATTGTATATAAAAAAATGAAACTTTCTTCTTCCCTTTTTTTATACTATTTATATGTCTATATATACGAACAGAAAAGGGGGGGTAATCGGCACTGAGGCCAAGGTGGCATCGGTCAGGGTCGTGGGGGGGTTGTGCAGTGCGGCAGTGGGTGTGGTGCGGCGGAGGCGGGCTGTTGGGCGACGGCTGGTGGAGCAGTGGAGTGGGGAAGCGGGGCTGGGAGGCGATAGCGAGCGAAGGTTGTGGACGCGGGGAAGGCGGCTGTGGGAAGTGGACGCGGAGGCGGCTGTGGGGCGACGCGGTGGAGGGACAGGCGAAGTGGGTGGACGTAGTGCGGCTGTGTCCGAGGCGAAGTGGGCAGTGGATGGAGCGGAGTGTGTGGACGTGGGTGGAGCAGTGTGGGTGGACGTGGGAGGCGACGGGGCTGGGCAGTGCATGGTGGAGTTAGCTTCGTGAGTTTCTTACTGGAAGCAAAGGAAAAAGAAAAAAAAATGAAATATGAAGGAGGAAGAAGAAAGGAAGTGCAGAGCAGTACGTACCAGAGTTGAGTGTGAAGTGAAATCTATTAATGCAGAGGGAATTAATGAAGGCAGAGGAATTAATGAAGGCAGAGGAATTAATGAAGGCAGATGGTAGCAGATATATACAGAGAAGTTTAGAGTCCCAAGGTCAAGGCAATGATGCCTTCGGTAAACGTGATGGCTATTGGGTTCCGAATGGTCAAAGGCCCTTAGGATTCTGAGCGTTGGAAAGTTGGGTACCGGTTTGCGCTGCGTAACGGACCAGTTTGTACTCCGTTGAACAATTTTAATTTGCAACGCCGAACTCCGATTGACACAAATAAATATACCGCTTTGATCAGCGCGACGAGGCGGACACAACGGTATGAAGATATTGATGGTTTGAAATTGTTTGAGAAGTGGTTAATCTTATTGAACCATTTGCTCGAGCGAATAATTTAATTATCAATTAAAAGAGAAATTTTACGAAACGAAATGCACCGTCATGATCAGGATATTTTTCTTATGCAACATTGTGAAAAATATTTGAGTTCGGACGATAGAAAATTTACACAAAATTTAAACTAATATATAAATGTGATGACCGAAATTTACTTCAATATTTTTCAACGAAATTTGGCGTATGCCTATGTCTATCTAGACCCATTCCAAATGTGAAGTTTGAATAGCAACGGAAGTTATTTGTGAAAATTCGAATTTCTACACTAAACAACGATTTTAAATTTTTTTAAACTGGGTCAGAATTTCAGGCTCGTTACGTTCTCCCCCACTCAAAACTTTTCGTCCTCGAAAAGGAACGCTGTAATGAGTAGAAGAATAGATAGAAGAGACATGATGGATATATAATTGATTATGGAACAGAATATAGAATATAGAATGGAGTTTACCTTCAACAAACAATTCTGGATTAGAATCCCGGATACTCTCCTTGGTTTCCCAAGTGCAATCACTATCATCGGGACTCCATTGGACTTTGACTAGGCTAACAGATTTCCTTCTAAGCTGCTTCGTATCCCTATCAATAATACGAAGTGGTCTCCTCTCTATAGTCAAATCCGACTCAATATCAACCTCATCTAACTGAGTAATAGGAATGGTCATGGATGGATCATGTACAACCTTCCGAAGATGTGAAACATAGAATACATTGTGCACGCCCTTAAATTTCTCCGGCAGTGCAACTCTATAGGCTAGTGTACCAATTCTCTCAGTGATAGTGAATGGTCCAACAAATCTAGGAGCGAGCTTTCCTCTACGACCAAATCGAATAACATTCTTCAAAGGCGATACCTTAAGAAATACCTCATCCCCAACCTAGAATTTTAAATCTCTTCTATGCCTATCTGCATAGCTCTTCTGCCTATCCTGTGCGGTTTTCATCTTCCTTCTGATCTCATTAACCTTCTCGGATGCTTCCACAATCATATCTGGGCCAAGAACCAATCGATCACCAGGCTCAATCCAACAAGTTGGCGATTTGCATGGCCGTCCATATAAAGCTTCGAACGGTGCCATATCAATACTTGCCTGATTATAAAGATAGTTAAATTTCAATTCAATTTTACTTATTCAAATTGAAATTTTTTGATTACCTGATAACTTTTATTATATGTGAATTCAACCAAATGGAGATGGTCTTCCCAAGATCCACCGAAATCAATAACGCAAGCTCGGAGCAGATCCTCCAAATCTGATTTACCCTCTCAGTTTGGCCATCAGTCCGAGGATGATAAGCTGTACTCAGATTCAGTTTAGTGCCCAAGACGTCCTGAAATGCCTTCCAGAATTTACTAGTGAACAAAGGATCTCTATCGCATACAATACTAGATGGAACTCCATGAAGTCTAACAATCTCTCTCATATAAATCTCGGCCAAACTCGAAGCAGTACGAGTGGTCTTAACATGAGTAAAGTGAGCATATTTGGTCAACCTATCCACAATCACCCATATACTCTCGTTACCTTTTCTGGTCCTCGGTAATCCATCAACGAAGTCCATTGAAATCTGATCCCATTTCCAACATGGAATCTCTAAGGGTTGAAGTAATCCTGCTGTCTTCCGGTGATCGGCCTTGACGTGCTGGCAAGTGGTGCATCTACTGACATATATAGAGATATCTCTCTTCATCCCACTCCACCAATATAAACGCTTCATATTTCGATACATCTCGGTGACACTAGGATGAAATGAAAGTAATGACTGATGGTTCTCTCTAAGCACTTCCTGTCTCAATCCATCGACATTAGGAACACAAATACGGTTGTCAATCCTCATAACTCCATTACCATCTATCTGTGCTCCTACTTTACTGTCAGCATTTCCGACTCTACCAAGAACTAACTCCTTCATGCAATAGAGCAGGGTGTCCTCGTATTGCTTAGCTTTGATGTGATCCATAAGAGATGGGGAGATAACAAGCTGAAATAGCATGCCTTCTACAAGATTACAACACGACAATGCTTTCCTACGGCTCAGAGCATCAGCTACAACATTTTCTTTCCCAGGAGTATAATTGATGTCGAGATCATATGCAGCTAAGAATTCGAGCCATCGGACTTGTCTCTGGTTCAAATCCTTCTGTGAGAAGATATACCACAAGGACTTATGGTCCGTGAATAATTCAAATTTTGTTCCCAAAAGATGATGCGTCCATAGTTTCAAAGCAAACACAACAGCAAGAAGCTCCAGATCATGAGTTGCATAGTTTACTTCATGGGTCTTCAACTGACGACCAGCATAAGCAACAACCTTACCATTTTGCATCAAGACATCGCCTAAACCTTCTCGACAAGCATCGGTATAGACAGTTAATCCTTCACTCCCGTCAATTACCGCAAGAACTGGGGCTAAAGTTAACTCACGCTTTAACTCATTAAAAGCTGATTCGCACTTCTCACTCCACATAAACTTGACATCCTTTCGAGTAAAAGCAGTAAGTGGGGCAGAAATCTAGGCAAAGTGCTCAATAAATCTACGATAATAACCGGCCAAGCCCAAGAAGCTACGAATCTTTGTAGGAGTTTTGGGAGTCTCCCAATCCTGAGGATAAATTTCAAATTAGAAAGGAATAAGATGGATCGAATAGAAATAGCAAATAGGATAAAACTTACATTGATTACGGCGATCTTAGCTGGATCGATCGAAATCCCATTTTCAGAAACAATATGGCCAAGGAATCGTACTTCGTCTCGCCAGAAGTGGCATTTCGAGAACTTGGCTTTAAGCTGATGATTTCGTAGTGTTTCCAGAACATAAGAAAGACGTGTCTCATGCTCTTTCTCATCTTTGAAGAAGACGAGAATATCATCAATGAAGATAAGAACAAACTTGTTAAGGACATCATGGAAGACTCGATTCATCAAGTCGACGAAATAACCAGGGGCGTTGGTCAACCCGAACGGCATAACCAACCATTCATAGAATCCGCTCTCAGTACGAAAAGTTGTCTTACGGATACTATCTTTTGCTACTCTGAGTTGGTGGAACCCAGTGGTTAGATCAAGTTGTGAGAAGACTTTAGCTCCATGGAGCTGATCGAATAAATCATTTATGCGAGGCATCGGATAGCGATTTTTGAGAGTGCGTTTGTTTAATTCCCTGTAATCAACACACATGCGAAGAGATCCATTTAATTTGGTGATAAATACGACTGCGGCTCCCCATTCAGAACAACTTCTCTTGATCAAACTCCTAGCAAATAGATCATCAATTTGAGTTTTAAGTTCAGCTTTCTCTTTAGGAGCCATCCTTCTGTGAGGGAGAACTACAGGAGTAGCTCCAGGAATAAGGTCAATGCGGAAATCGATCTCCCGTTTAGGTGGTAGAGAGTTACCTCTCCAAATACACCAGGAAACTTCTGAACAATAGGAGTGGTACTAAGATCATCCGGGTGAGCATCAAGAGAGAATATGAAGCTTTCGGCATATTTCTGAGGTGATTTGCATTCAATGACAAGTGGTAAGCCCTTGTCATTGATTAGAGAAACAGAAGGAGCTTTGCAAGAAATAACAGCCTCGAATTTTCTTAACCAATCAGCACCCAACAAAATGTCAAATGCTACGAAGCCAAGCACATAAAAATCCCAAGTGAATCGATATCTTCCATACAAAAGCACAACCTCTTTACAAATTCTAGTGAGGTTGGCAAGTCCTCCAATAGGTTGGAGACACATAAGGAAGTAGTAGCAAGAGTAGGTTCTAATTTGAGCTTATTACAAAGATCAATAGATATGAAGCTATGAGAAGTACCAGTATCGAATAATACCCTAACAGGTAAATCATTTAATGAAAAAGTACTTCATAAGGTACCTCGGTCATCCTGAGCAGGTGGTGGAAGTGGTGCAGGAGTGGTGATAGCATATACTCCAGATGGTGTTCCTTTCTTCCACAATGGGCAGTCTTTCTTGAAGTGACCTGGCTGGAGGCAGACATGGCATAAATCACTCCTCATCTGAGAAGGTGGCGGAATAGCAGCTCCGGTAGATGGACAACTATTAGCATAATGGCCTTTCTTATCGCATTTGAAGAAAGTGATATTAGCAAGGTCGATTGGGCTTTTCTAGGCATATCCCAATCCTGTAGTCTTTTGCCAAGCTTTCTTTTGTTGATCAAAGCTCATCTTCCTCTTTCCGAGCCGGCTAGAAGATAACTGAGTAGGAGTGGCCTTAGCAGTGGGCCCCCTTGGCTTTGCCTCATATCTAAGAGCATAATCAACAAGCTCTGTGAAGGGGCAATGAGTGTGGCCAGTAAGCAAGTCATAATACTCTGGTCTAGCTTCCAAAATGAACTTCTCATTCTTTAGAAGGGGTGTTTCAATCAACCCCGGACCAAACTTGGAGAGTTCGTCGAATTTCCTCTCGTACTCGGAAAAAGTCATACTGCCTTGCTTAAGGTCCATAAAAGCTCTATAAAGTTGGGTTCTCCCAGCAGCGGGCATCCATTGTGCCGAGAAAGTATCCCTAATCAAAAGATAGACTAGATGAATAACATTCCAAAGATTGAAAGAAGAATTTAGACTACGAAATCCAGACAAATTTATACCTAAACTGGGCCCAAGTGATGGTGTTCTCCTCGATACGAGAAGTAACGGATTCCCACCAATCTTATACGGCATCCTGAAGTTGCCAAGCTGTAAGCTGATGCTTCTGAGCATCAGTGATTTCTAATCCAGAGAATATCTTTTTTAAGCCTTTGAGCCATTGCTGAGCTTTGATAATGCTCTTGGATCCGAAAAAATTAATACCCCCTAGCTTTGTATACTCCTTACTAAGAGTGGTGAATTTGACTGGAGCTGGGGCGGCAGGTGCAGCCCGGGCAGGACCGTTGCCTCTTCCTCCCCTATTGTTTCTTCCGGTACTCATCCTGAAATATCGAAAGAGATTTAGAACCAAGGATAGAAAAATCATAAAGCTTAAAGAAAAATCTAATTTTACGAATCAAAAGAAGTTTGAATTAAAAGGATCTGGATATTGAATCGATTCTCCTCATTCTAGGGTATTGCTACCCTATCTCTAATGAATTTATATAACCCCAAACTAAGGTTTTTAGGGAAACCAAAGCTCTGATACCAACTGTAACAACCCGTATATTTGGACCATTTAAATTGACAATAATCTACACATGTCAACTTAAATAATACAAAACACGAATCATTAGGGGATTATAAATACATAAATGTAAATGAGAATCAATACAACATCACAGATACAGAACAGTCGTAGAATAATGCAGCGGAAAATACATCGTCATAATAGCAGTTCATGAAGCTATTACATGAAGTACAACAATGTCTTAACATAAAGTGACTAAAAGGAAATACATAAATGTCCAACAGACTAGGATATCAATACAGGAATGGAAATAGACTGATAAAGATAAATGCTAAGCCTTCAGCATCTTCAACCAACCATAATCAGCAACTGGATAGCTTCAGACTGACCCGAGCATATACAAAAGGGAAACACTCGAGTCAGGACTCAAGATCTTATACAAAATAATCAAGTGCAGGGAATAAAGTCCATAACTCAAAGATGAATGAAATAACATCTCTAAGGGTCCAATAAACTATCTATATATACAATAGAATACGATATGTAGATAATGTCTAATCAATAAAGTACGATATTAAAATAGCATTAAGGCGTTACCATAATTCCCCTTAACATATTTTATAATTCCATAGTCTATACAGCACCGTAAACCCCACCGTAGACTGGTGATTATCAGAGGGTACCCCATAGGTATAACATAAAACAAAACGTAGTGGTCGCGAATAGGATAATCAGTATGACAAGGTACATGAGGCAATACCAACTAGGATACTAGTAGTTGCGTGATCCGGACTGATGTTGAGCATAGCCAACAGCTACCTCAACACCGCGAAACAACATTCCCAAATCAAGGGGTGCACCCAAATCGAATCACAAAAGTAATAGATATGGTATCGAAGAAGCGTGTCCGCTAGAGGTGGCGAACCTCAATGGCCTGGCGTGGCTCTTGTTTTAGTCATGTCAGGGGTCATCCAATATCGTTCTCTTTCTTCAGTCAACGCGTTCACCAAATCATCCACTTCATTCTGGATCGACACTCCGTGTATAATAGTTATTAAAGTGGGTTTCGGTATCGACAGAGAGTATGTCCATACCCGATCCCGGTCTCTTTAATAACTACATATTTATTACCCGATGGTTGGTTAAATTAAAGTTCACTACAAGAAAATGTTATATTTATTGCACGAATGGACAGCATTGAAACATAAATTGCTGTCTTTGTTTAATTATTAGTTGCTTAGCGTCAAATACAACGCATTGTCCATGCTGTTAAAGTTTCCTACAGCAAAGCGAAAAATTAGGCGGTCCATACTATTTCCCTCCCTCCCATTTTCATTACCGCGAAATTCCATTTTCACTGCCAAGTCCAAAACCCTAAATCACAGAAAACTCCCCATTTTCATCGCTCATCAAAATCCTAACGCGTTTGAATCTATCTTTCGGTATTATCGCATCTTTAGAATCCTACATTCCAAAGTCGTCTCTCTGTAATATATTCCTTTAATTAACTTTCTTCTTCATATCTCTCAATGATTGATGGAACCGATTTATGTGATTTCGTTCTTACTAGGTGCATCTAAGAGGAAAAGCAGTAGGAAAGAATGTTGATTTTGAGAAAATCGCAAGGAGAACTCCAGGTTTTACTGGGGCAGACCTTCAAACTCTTATAAACGAAGCAGAAATTCTCGCAACAAGATGCGACTTAAGGGGATCAGTAAAGACGAGATCAGCAACGACGAGATCAGCAAAGATGAGAACTCCAGTCTAATTCCGGTTTCAATTCGAATTTATCTAATTTGATTTAATTGCTTTAATTTTACTTTCTAATTTGATTTTAAGCAGTAATCAAGGACATGCTCTAATTGCTTCTTTTTTCCTATAGGGTATTTGACTTTTAAAGTGGACACACAATATCATTCAACTACTGCTATGAACTGTTTTTAAATAGGTATGATTTATCTTTTTGCCTTGAAAAGTATGATTTATTTTTTTTACCTGGAAACAACATTTTTACTTCTGCGGTTTACAAAGTCAGTTGAATTTTAAGTTTTGGTAGTGGAAAATTTGAGTTTTGGACTTTCAGAATGTCTAATGTTTATAAAGTCAATATAATACTGGTGATGGCTTATTTTTTTTCTTCCCTTGGTCGGAGTAATTAGTTAACAGTACTTGTTTTTACCTCAGTATATACTCGGTATGATAACAACTAGAGACTTGATAAGAAAAGGTTTGGTACAAAACTTGAATGGTTAAACTAATTGGATCTATACAATGCTGTTAATGTGTTTTGTATTTCTATTCTAGTTTTAGGATGTGTTTTAGTGCATTATTTGAAATATGCATCAGATGACTTATATTTCTGCTATACAGCTGTCATAGTGTTAGAAATAGTCAATATAGTGTTAACCATGTTCCCATTTATATGTTAGTGCCTAGAGTTTAGGAAGTAGTGGGTATTTTCCTTTTATTTAAAGCTTTGTGCGTAGTTCTTATTATCAACGCAAAACTTGGAGGCAGTGCAGTTGTCAGGCTGATGTGTTGAAGTGCACCGATGTAAATGTTGTATGAAGTCTGGGTGGTCAGGTGATGTTAGGCGATATGGTTGAAGGCACTGGTTATGCGACAGAGATTTTGGACGATGTTAGAGCCACCGTGTGAATATGAGGAGCACGGGGGAGTGGCTGCTGTGGGGTGTAAGTATGGAGCAGTGGCATGTGGAGGATTGTTGGTTGGCATGCAAATGGAAAAGAGTTCTTTCAGGTGGTTTTGCTATTGAGAAACAGTCAGTTTGTCTGATGTTGTGTTGTAGGAGAAGATGTAGTTGAACTGTTATGGAGCAGCAATATGGAAATGTTGTGACAGATGCAAGTTTATAAATGGATGATGAATGTATTACGGAGGAAGTTGAACTGCTGTTGGCTGAAAATGTGAGATAAATGGAGATGATGGCAGTTCAGTAGTATTAAAGGTGAATGCATGTATGGTTGACTGTTCTAATTGATATGGCAGTGATAGTTGTGGCTTATAGGCTGTTTTGTGAATTGAATGGTTGAAAATGTGGTCTCGGCGGTAGGTGGTTGAGATGAAGCAGGGTAGTAAATGTATGGTGATTTGAAGTGTGTTGTAGTAGTTGATCAAAATGGTGGTCTGGGTGAAGGTGGTGTTGTTGAACTGTGCAAATGTATGGGGAGACTGTACTATAGCGTTTGGTAGTGAAACATTAATGGGAGGAAGGGCAGTGATGCTATTTGGTTAAGGCTTCAGTTTGAATAGCAGCAGTTTGAAGATATATGCAGTGTGAAAATGGAATGTAGAAAAACGGGTAGAAATGTATATTGACAGTGGTGCAATGTATGGCCAGAGAGGTATGCAACAACCGTTTGTATTGGATGTAGGGAGATGTGGTTTTGGTGTTGCTGTGGCTGTGAAGTAGGAGGGATGTGAAGTGTTGTTGTGAATTGGAGTTGATTTTTGGCAAGGAGATGACAGTGGGGTATGGAACAAGGAGGTGAAGTAGAGTGTTGGTAGTATGGGAGGTATGGAAAGATGATGTGTATGGGAATGTAGTGGTCGGATAAACAGTTGTGATGCTAGACAGTGAGGAGGTGGTAGTGACTGCAGAAAGGTGGATGATGCAATGTTGATCAGGATAGTAAATGGTGGGTGTGTGTATTAGTTGTGGAATGGTATAGGGGGTGAATGATGGCTTTGTTTGGGAAGGCAGGTGGTGTTCTTGGTTATGGTAGTATTGGGGGCAGCAGTAGATGTTGTAGATGAGTGTGGTGACTCGAGAAGCACTGGAAGTTGATGAAGAGTGCTGGCAGAGGTTGCTGTGTGGATGAAGCAGATATTGAGATGAAGAAGTATAAGAATGCTGATGTTTGTTGAAGGTAATTGTAGTTTTGAAGCTGAAGTGACTGTGGGAAGTTTGTATGGTGTCATTTGAAGTAGGCAGTGGTAGAGAAGTATGGTTTATTCATTCGATTTTGCCAAGGTATGTTGATTTTTTTCCAGCATTTTCCAAGAAAACATAAAACATAAAACAAAGAAACATGGGGGAGGAGGAATTACATGCAGCTCATCCTTTATTTAAAACCATATTCTCTTCTTAAGTCGTATCTAAAATTTCATGTAGTTTATAAAACATTTAATGCACTTGAATATCGCTTTAGCCCACTGTAAGGTAAAAAAATTCAGTTACTTATTTTCTTGCCCTCCCATTGAGACAATCATTAATGTCTTAGCATAGGAAAAAACTTACAGCTGTAAACTTAACTACATATCAGTGGTCTGTGTAAATCTAATTAACTTATGCTGTTTAATTTATTATATTAATAACACACACAACAAATTTATTATATTTCATAATGGGACCAAAATTTGGTTAATAATTTTAGTTTTAGTTCATTTCAAGAAATTTATTTTACATAATTTTTATAATTTTTATCTAGTATTAAAATTGCATATTTGTTTACGTATTTAAAAAAATTTGTACTAGAATTTAGAAACCCGAATCAAAGGGGAATTTTCGAAATGGGACAAAAATTTGGAATTTTCCACTGACCGGAATGGAAACTAAGAATTTCAAACCTTGACTAGTATAATTGCATATTGAGTCTATCTGCAACATAGGTTTTTATATATGCTTGGTTCTATTTACAGAGCTGTAATTCTTTTATTTACAAAATTTGCACTGTACTTATAAATGCGTTAATTATTAAACCAATCAGTATAGAAAATTTAACCACTCTGAAGATTTGAACAAATTGATGTACTTCTTAAATTTTTTTAACACGGTTAACTAGTGGCAACAAGTGTTGGTTTTGGAGACCAAATTTGTGATCTTTGGTCCGAAACACCAACCAACTAAACCCTGCTGGTACTATTATTATTTCTTTGCTTACTGAATGAAAACATCATCAGTATTCTTTGTCAAGCAACATTGAACTGCTTATATTAACTATGTACAAATATAAATAAATGTTTATCCTGATTATAATATCATTAATGTTACTTCAACTTTTTTTCAAATTGGAACTAGACGATTTTAATTTTATCAATCTGCTTATACATGTCTTTAGGTGGCATAATCATCTCAATCCTTCAATAAACAACAAGTCATGAACTCAAGAGGACGAGATAACGCTAATTCATGCTCATGATGTGCTTGGAAACAAGTGGGCAGAAATAGCCAAGTTACCACCTGGAAGGTTAGAATTTACAATATAGCACTATGATTGCTTTTGTAGAACTGAGGAAAACCATGCTAGGCCTATAAAATCATAGGGAGATGTGTCCAAACCCCCAAATTTCAGGAAACCAACAGAAAGGTTAGTGTTGTCATTAAGCTTTGAAGAACCTGTCACCTAATTCTCATCTTGGTTTTCTGGTAGATGGGCTAATTTTTGGGAAAATCAATCAACATACCAATGAAAACTCTAAGATGAAGTACGGTTTACGTGCGAGGGGAGTAGTGAGTTTTCGGTAAAAGTAAGATTACATCAAAGATCGACTCTAGGTCCATATCTACCTGATTGGTCCGGGATAAAAAAATGAAGGAAACATTGTAAAAAAAGATGGAGGTCTACCGGAGTCTTTACCGACAAGGACAAAGATGGAGGTCACTTGAAGGTAACTATTATCTCAACTCACATTGAAAATAAAGTCACTTTTCAGAAGTTATCTGAGTTGTTATCTGAAATTGTTATCAGAATGAATCTCAGTAAAGTTACCAAGTTGGATAGAAGTACCTCAACTGATGGCTCAATAAAAGATTTGCGAAGTAGGAAAAATAGCACAATGGTTCAATAAGATGTAGGCACTAAGACATAACTTATATACAGGAACCAAATTCACACTTTCAATTCAACTTAAAATATATCAATAATTAATTTAAAGTAGTATACTGGAAAAGGACATTTCTGATTCTGTTTTTCCTTTCAATTCACTTATATACAATGATTTTCTTTCCAAATTATGAGTTATGGTTTTTCCCTTTATCTGGAAGTAGGTAACGACGTTAGCAAGAACTTCTACCTCTAGCTGAAAATAAAAACCAATCTAAAAATCATAATTTAGATAACATTCAACATAATAACCTGAAAATTTGAACTGCGACCCATGCTAGTTTGTATATAAGTATATGTTGTAGTGTTACTCCTCCAAGTCAAGTTCAATAAGGCATCCAACATTGAAGTGCACAACAAATAAATTGAAATTAAGGGGAAAAAGCATTACTTGATGCAGTATCAAATGTATTTATTTGATGTACTGTCAAGTGTATAACAAACAATAAAGTGCTGTTATTATTTCTAAGATTATATTGTGAAGCTACAGGTTGCCGAAATTATCCAAATAAAAGCACATTCAGTAAAAGAATAATTATAATACACAAAATGATATTTATGTCCTAAGACAAATATAATGAAGTGTTTTCATAAACTTTTTTGAAACATATGCTCAGTTAAATACTGAGCAAGTTAGTTAAAAACTTGAAAACCTAACAAGTATATGATCACTTGAAAACCGAGCAAACGCTCAATTGAAAACTGAGCATATGCTCTATTGAAAACTGAGCCTATGATCAATTGAAAACTGAGTGTTCAACTGAGCTATGCTCAGTTGAAAATTGAGCGAGTTTGCTCAGTTAAAATTGAGCGTAGTTAAAAAAATAAGGCATTCTCAGTTGAAAAATGAGCATATGCTCAATTGAAAACTGAGCATATGCTTAGTTAAAAACTTGTTTGGTTTGCTCAGTTAAAAACTAAGCATGTTGCTTTGTTAAAAACCGAACATAATTTCGTATTTGATATTTTTCTTCATCGATAAAATGACCAAATCGGTATTCATGATAATTTATGTTTACTTTTTATGACTAATAGACGTATGTGCTTTTTGACAGGTGGTGTATGATGCTCTGGGTTTACGCTATGGTGGAAGGCATGGAAAAAATATGTTGCCGCACTCATTCTCCTTCAAATGTATTTTGTGTCGATGTTCTTACACCTTTACTTTTACTATGTATCGTTTTGGTTAGCTATGGTTGTATGGATTGTTACTTTTATTATGTATTGTTTTGGTTAGCTACGATTGTATGAATTGTTACTAATATTTATATGATTAATATTGTGCATGAAATGCTTTTATTCATATTTTTTTATGCTTAATTGTTAATACTGTGTGAAATACCGTATATTACTTCCTTTTTATATTAATTCTAGGAAAAAAGCTATACATATTATAGCATTATACTAGTGCAATAAAAATATTCTGCAACGATTAAACAGTTTTCATAGCAAATAAATAATGCTATGAAAGACTAAAGTAAACATTCTATAGCGTTTTTATAGCATTTATAGTTGCTATAATAATCCGCAATGATATTTCCATAGCATTTATAATTGCTATAATAATCAGGTAATGATATATCTACAGCGTTTACAATTGCATAGAAAGGTACTTGTATGTCATGAATCGTCCATTTAATAGCAATTCAGAAACGCTATAAGTAACGTCATTTATAGCATGTTTTTTATAGCGATTCTGAGGTTGCTATTAAAGACCCCTGACATATTACAACTTGTTGATATACAGCGTTTATAAAAACGCCATCGTATCCTTTTACAACGTTTTTTAAACGCTATAAAAAGGTATTTTTCTTGTAGTGCTTTAAACAAATCAAAGTCCAAAAGTTAAGGTGAAAATTTGACTTCCAAAATTTGACATTTCACGATTCAATTTATTTCAGATATTTAAAACATATTTCCAAATGCAATTTTAGTTCAAACATTTGAGTTAACAATATAATTTAGCATTCAATGTTCAATTCAATAAGATCTAAGTTTCGCTTATTAAATTTAGTTCATAATCGATGAATTCAATTTAATGGTTAACTTAGTTCGAATCATTAAATCAAATTCTATTCATTTCAATTCATATTACACTCACTGTTATCATAAATTCGACTAAATCAAATTTCATTAACTAAATTCCTTTTATCAAAACTTCATTTGATTTATTTACCAATTCAATTAAATTTCTATTTAAAGGAATCCATTTCCATTTATTTGCTTCAATGATCTACATATCACAAATAAGTTATTTCCGAGTTACAAATCAACTCAATCTACATTCCGTTTAAAATGTCCTGATTTGATTAATTCATTAAATTTAAAATCATTTAAATTTTAAATTATCACTCAATTTAATCCATAAAACTTTAGTTAGTTTTGTATTCCGCTTAAGTCAAAATTTTCTTAATTTCAAATCAAATTTATAACAAGTTCGAAATCTATTTAATTAAAACCGAATTTAAATCTAAATCTAACAACTCTAATAAAATTTGAAATTATTAAATTCAAGAACTTACTTATTTCTAAATCTCATTTCAATTAAATTTGCCAATTCATTTTACTCAATGAAATAGGTTTATTAATCCGTTAAATTAAATCCATTAATTTATTTCAATTTAATCCATTAATTTATTTCAATTAAATCCATTAAGTTCATTACTTAATTTCCAAGCAAATTGTTAAGCTTATTCCTTAATTTAAAATATATTTCAATTTCAAAAATGATTTTTGCTGACCGATCGGGTTTCTTATTTTCAATTATCTATCCTAGGCCAAGTTGTTTAATTGGGTATTTATCATTTCAACCCAATATCATTCAATATAAAACAAAGCATAGCAAAGGGAACTTGCAGTGTGATAACTGGGATGGTGTCAAAGTAAACAAACAAGCAATAGCAACCATACATAACAATTCAACAATTTATTAAATAATCCCGAAATAATCGTATTAACTCACATTTGTTGTTTATGCAAATTAATATAATTATTCCTAGAATCCACACTATCATTTCATGCAGATTAAAGATTATTACATTATGGTTTCACTTGGTGTCTATTATCAATTTACTATATCAATTATACATTCAATGGTTCAAGTGAGGTTAACGCTATTTCTACGCGTCGATTTATTTAACATTTAAAGGGGTTAAATTCAACATATATAATCCATTTTAAATTATTAACTATCCTATATCAAATTCAATTTCATATTAAATTTTACTTATATTAACAACCAAATTCGACATCACATAACACATTTAGTGTCACAACTATTTGTCGTAAACTAACAATATTCAAACTTAACTTGCATAGCGATTTACAACTTTATTTCAACTATTTTAACAATCAACAATTTAATATACAATTTAATATTAACAACAATTATCACTTGATTATCATAGCATAATAGATTGAGTCGTGAATGAAATATTCACCTTGCGTGGTTAGAGAAGATGACGAAGCACGAAGACGAATAGATAAGAGACACTAACAAGCACGATGCAAAATGACACAAACTGCAATCAAACAAATAATTAATCAACAATTTGTTTATTGCAATATATATCAATTGAATATATATATATAAACCATACCAACAGCGAAGCAAGACAAACTCGACAAGCGGGATGGAAATCTAAGTCTCCGAAGCAGTAGCTGGAACAAAACACAGTAAAATGCTGTATTTGAGCAACCAGAATTTTCAAAGTTATATACTGCTATATACTAAGACGTCTAATACACACACACACACACAAAAAAAAAAAACTATACAAAATCAAAACTTCATACTGAAAACATAGATATACAACTGATTATATGTATACAAAGTTCATAAGCCACTGATTTGTGTAAAACCATATATACAACCGTATGTGTATGAACCTATAAAACTATAACTATATATAAAATCTTTATATAAACTTTATACTGTATATAACAAAACAAAACAAAACAAAACAGAGATATAGAAACTTTATGTTAAACTTTATAAGCAACATATAAAACTAAACTAACATCAAAACCGAAGCTATATAAACTATATACGCGATCTGTTTGTATTCTGTAACTTTGTAAATCTAAACTTTGTAAACTAATGTATATTGTATATAAAAAACGAAACTTTCTTCTTTCCTTTTTTTTATATACTATATATATCTCTATATATACGAACAGAAAAAAGGGGGTAATCGGCACTGAGGCCAAGGTGGCATCGGTCAGGGTCGTGGGGGGGTTGTGCAGTGCGACAGTGGGTGTGGTGCGGTGGTGCGGCGGAGGCGGGCTGTGGGGCGACGGCTGGTGGAGCAGTGGAGAGGGGAAGGAGGCTGGGAGGCGACAGCGAGGGAAGGTTGTGGACGTGGGGAAGGCAGCTGTGGGAAGTGGACGCGGAGGCGGCTGTGGGGCGACGCAGTGGAGGGAGAGGCGAAGTGGGTGGACGTGGTGCGGCTGTGTCCGGGGCGAAGTGGGCAGTGGATGGAGCGGAGTGAGTGGTGTGGGTGGAGCAGTGTGGGTGGACGTGGGAGGCGACGGGGCTGGGCAGTGCATGGCGGAGTTGGCTTCGTGAGTTTCTTACTGGAAGCAAAGGAAAAAGAAAAAAAATGAAATATGAAGGATGTAACGACCCGCAAATCCGTACCCCTTGAGTCAACACTATTCTACAACAATCAACTCAAGTTGTACAGAAATACGAATCACTTGGGTTAAAGAAGAAGAGGTAGAAGAAGAAAGTAGAGAAAACAACATCAGAATCTAACCATCGCAGCGGAACAAAATATAATAGATAGTAAATAATCTTTACTCAAATCAAATATATCTGTTTACATATATTACATCATCAGAGTACATCAATCACAGCTCACATCAATAACATACAATGGATACACAACAACTCAAACAGCGGAATATATATATAAACAGGTACGAGAGTACGTATCGACATCCAGCTCGTCTCCTGAGCCCCACAGCATCAAATCCTGTATCCTATAATACTCGGTCTGACCCGAGCATTACAGTTAAATAAAACCCGAGTCAGTCTGGAATACCAGCGTGAGAAAATCACACCCAATTGATTATTAAAGTTTTAAAAATCCTTTGAAAAACAAAAGCATCTCGTAAGACTACGCCACAAATAAACATGTCGGGTTTTTACCCTACGATAGCTAAAACAATTTTTTTATAGAAATCCTCTGATATTATAGAAAGTAAATAGAATATAGCTGAAATGCTTGCATCTCACGTTTCAGCAATAGTTGGGAACAATCAAAACCGTATGGGCGCGTAGGGAAAATGGATTCCAACTAATGGCTAGGCACTGGGGTACCATCTGTCACAGTACCTGGTCTAGATCAGTGTACTGAGGAGCCACCCTAACTCCTCTGCAACACAAGACCGGAACCATCCCTTACTGGACAGTCCCGAGCAAGATCACCCCGCGGTTGGGATCAGCAACCGCCCACTAAGCCGAAATAAAGGGACATCTAGACAGGGATGACCTCACCCTCCAGTGGGGGCTACCCACGAAGCCTTGCTGCGTATCCCATGATTTTCAGCCATTCCCATTTGATGAGGCTTGAGGCTATGCGTTACCTTTAAAGAATATATCCCTTAGAATGCCCATCGTCCACCTGACGATGTTTCGCAAGCATTCATCCATACAAGTCCGTCCCGGGTTCGAACGGAACCGAAGGCACTATTCCTACTACATCCATATTGGAAATATCCTCAGGATTAGTAGCGACTAGCCCTTGCACTCCACTGCTCCATCTTCGAATTCAAAATCGTTTCCACGAAACGTACAAACCGGATCGAAGTGGTTTTCGAGAAATAAATCTCGATCTCGGTCTCTTCGAAACGGTCAGCGCATTTGTCCAATATTGATAGTCGGTGATTTAACTATCAATTAATATTCACAAAACAACCATCAACCAATAAATAATTTCCCAAATTATTTATTTATCCAAAATATCTTTCAAGGTATATTTCTATTGTTAATCCTTTGAAAACAGTTTCAAAACCATTCCTCTATTCAGGATAAACTTTCCCAAATATTTTCTATCTCCTCTGAAATCACCAAGCATAAAACTATATTTTTAAAATAATTTAAAACACTTTACTTTGAAATATATACTTTAAAACATTTATTTTAAAAAGCACTTCAATAATTTAATAAAATACATACCATATGAGTATTTGGAAATAAGGTTACATAATAAAATATACAACTAGATTTACACTCTTAAATCAAATACTAAATCACTCTTTTAATAATTATTGCTATAATAGATTAAAAGGAAATACTTACTTTAGAAAATTAAATATTAGAAATAATAAATTATACAAAATTTTCTTTCTATAAAAACAACTTGAAACCGTCAAATTAATTTTTAAAGATTTTCTTTTTAAAAACATGTACTTGGCTATTCAGAGAAAAATTCAACTTCAATCACTTAAATCAATTTTCCCAAATTGATATCCAATTTATTTTATTTGAAATGAGTTCCTTAATTCCTCAATTCATTTCAAAATTCATTAGTTATGGACTTATTATTTATGTTATTATTTTCCGTTTGATTTTAAACCTTTTAATTGAATATAAAATTTTCAGATTTTCCAATTCCTTCTTTATTCCTTCCAATAATTTAAATCTTAAATTTTTAATCAATGTTTGTTCTTTGAATTAATATCACTAAAGATTTAAAATTCATTAACTTCCTGTTTATTCAAAACTTCCTTTCTGTTCCCAAGATTTATTTATTAGAATTTTAAAGTCACTTATTCCTTTTTGAATTCATTCTTTGAATTTATTTATAAATATCTTACTTACAATCCACTTCTTTTATTTCTTTCCAAAAATTCAAATTATATATATTTCATGGTAATTCATTATACCAAATTATATCCAACCTAACCATAACATTCAATATTCCAACATGAATCATCACAGAACATCAAATCATCATAATCGGGGGATTTACATAATTTAATTAAATGTTGAGGGATCCAGTTGGATCCCTCCAACCTGTTTCCCTGCATCCACAGACGTTAACACCACATGATATTGCCAATTTCAAATTATAATATACTATATCACATCAATCAATTCAATCACACAATCAATTATTTAAATTTAATCATTTAAATTTAAATTTAAATTGAGTGAGATTAACTCACTTTTGGCCTAGATTGCCACCATATCCATCTCGACTTGTTTCATTTCAGATTTCAACCTTTGAATAAACATCATATGATTTTATTAATTTTTGAATTCATCGATCAATTAATTCTTAATACTTCGGTTTTAACTATTTAATTAGTTATATATAAATTTTTTTTTAATAAAATATTTAAACTAATTGAAAACAAATCTCTTCCCAGTAAATAACTCAATTTACATTCGCCACGATTTTAAACTCCAAAAATATTCACTTTAAATTTTAAATCTATTAGGTAAGTAAAATTATAAATTTTACGCTACTGTTCAAAGTTTCTAGTCGATACATACATATATACAAATATCCTGAAATCTGTATATATTTTTACATATAAGATTTTAATCAAAACAGAGAATACTCACCCCAAGAAGCAACCCAAAACCCAGCATCATCCACGCGTTCTCAGGCCGAGATCACCCCCTTCATCGAGTCGACGCTACCCCCTAAACAACCGCGAGATCCCCAGGCGCCGCTGTCCTCCATCCTCATGCGCCTCGTCCCGTGTTTGCCACCATGTCTGTTGTCGCCTTCAATCTTCGCGAGACCCAAGTCGATCGCCCCCAACTTCACGCGAAACCCTAAACGCCTACGCCAGCTCGAACGAGCCCTCCTCCCCTCCCCCGCGACTTGCGATTCAATCGCGAGTCACATTTTTTTTATACAAATGAATTGATTTGGGGTTTTGGAAAGAAGAGGTTTGGTTCGGCCATGAGTTTCGAATTTTTGAAAGAACGAGAAAAATGGGTTTCGAGATTATTTTTGTTTTTCGGCTGTTTGGTTTATAAATTTTGTTTTTTCCTTTGGCTTCCAAGGCAAGACTTGGCAAAAAAATATAAAAGAAAGCTTCTACTTTTAATTTTATTACTTAAAACACGACTTTGAACTGATTGAACGATGGAAAGAAGTGTTGCTTGTCGGCTGAGACTGGTACAGTGAGTCGAATTGAACTCCAAAAGTTCTGATGTGAGATGTATTTGACTAGTTGAAGTATTATATTTAAATTCCGAATCGGCTATTATCAATTAAATTTTCAACGCGTTCATCTATCGTATGATCACACGACAACTCCAAACACTACCAAATTTGAAATCCGCTAATAATTCAATATTACGAATCCAATAAGACTAGTTTCGTCAAATTCCGAGACTGCGCCTCGGAAGGCTATTTTTAAATTCAATTTAAACAATAAAATTTTCAAAACTGAACAATTCACTGTTAAATTCAATTTTACAACTTTTATTATCCTCTGTACTATCAATATAAATTTTACAAGCCTTCAAATTATTTTTAACCGGCTTAAAATCTCAGTTTTCATATTTTGTACCACTCCAAATTATTTAATTCACAATTTACTTGTCAAATAAATTATGATATTCGTAATTCAAGTTAAAATTATTATCTTGGATATTTAAAATCAATTAAATATTCCGATTTTAAGTGCTCGAAAATTACGGGTCATCACATTCCTCCCCCCTTAAAAGAATTTCGTCCCCGAAATTATTAATTAGGACGAATGGTCCAATATCCGTTTATTATTTCCCTAATCCAAACAGTTTCTAACAATTCAGCATCGCACCAACTATCTTCTTATAAAAGACTCATTATTTTTCTTATTAACCTTCCAAACTTCTCTATAGTTTTAGACTATACTATTGGTTTAACCATTTAAGTTTCAATTTAAAACCAAATTTTGAATTATCAAAAATTTTCTCAAAATTTTTCTAACTCCCTAAATTCCCGAAAAATTTCGCCAGCGTCTCCTTTGTGCGGCTAGCTCGGTACCACTACAAAATGGCTCTACGGCCTCCCAAATCCAAAAAGAAAACAAAAAGCCAAGTGGCACAATCCAAATCCCAGTCAAATTCCATATCGAATTTAAATACATACCTTTTTTATCGAGCATTTCAAATTTATATCCTTTGAAATCAATCCAATCCTCTTTTCCCTTTATATTACCTGCATATCCTGTTTAGCACTAATATCCAAACACAATATTCCCAAAACAGTTTATCCACTTTCTCACAAAATGCCAATATCTATTCATTCCAATATTGACTTAAATTATATTAGTAGTATCAATTTTCATTTAAGAAGAATTCACCATTCCCTCTTAAGTTAGTATAAGAATTCTATATACTTCTTTATTTGTTTTCACTTTACCACTTTAGTTAATATCTATTTTTTTATTCAAATCGATTCTTTCATTTCCATATGAATTCCATTTATTTTCAACTCTAAACTTTAAATTTTTATTTTTCATTTATACTGATTCATGTTATGATTTTAATTAACTCCATTTACTAATTTATTTCAATTGTCCAGTTTGAAATTGTTTTGTCGTTAACCAAAATTTTCCAAATATTTTCTAACTCCCAAAATTTCTGAAATTTTTTGGCAGAGTCTCCTTTGTACGGAGGAGCTTTTGCAATTTGACAAAAGAGATAAATATATATACATCGACCCACACGGTCGGAAAAACCAAAAACAGTTCATATTTCCTATTTTTATTGCGTAGGCGTACCTTATTTAGCATTTTAAGCAAACAGCTTATAATTTTTAGCAACTAGCACAAACAAATCCAGCCACACGGCTCCCAGGTACCTGTATTTACTCAATTTAAACATGTAAGTGCCAAATATATGCAGTTTAACTATATTTCACTTAGTTGCAATGGTTAAAACATATGAATTCTAAAGAAATGCACATCCAACATTTTCCGTAAGCAATTTTTACAACTTCCATACTAATTCCACTGTTTCAATTAACTTATAAACCATTTTCATCCAATTTGTTGGTTTTCAATCATTCGTATATCACTTCGTCAATTTGAATGGTTAAAACTCAATGAAAACTCAATCGCTTACATTAAATTTATTTTTAAGCAAAACGAACTCATTTTTATTTCAATTGCTCTCAAAATCAATTTATTTTATTTCTATCAATACATAGAATTTTAATTTCTTCTATTTACATCCAATGACAATTTATTCTATGCAATTTGATGAGATCTATGTGAATAAATAAGTACTTATGTTTTACAATCAATTGAAATGGATTTCAACTCAATTTATACTAAATTTTATTCCATTTGAAAATTTATTCACAATTCATATATTCTGGGTTTCATTGCATTTCAATTTTATTAACCAAATTAGTTCATTCAAAACCATTAACAACTTAGGTGCCATCTCCATTACCAATTAAATTTCCTTTTTATTTTAATCCATTCACAATCATTTATTTAGCTCGACACATTCCATTAAAGTTCATTTACAATCCATTTATTTACATTTCATTCCATGTTAGTTTATTCCAAACTATTTTATTTAGCTCGAAGACAATCCGAGCTATTCCATTCAATAACCATTTCTCAACTCATTTAAACCAACACTTCATTTGATACTTGTTTATTCCATCATTTATTTATTCAATATAATTAGTTTATCCACATTCACTTAAACCATTCTAATAAACTTGAAACATTCTATTTTCCTTATTGCCTCAAGTTATTTCAATTCCTTAATAATTTTAAATGGCTTACAATTATTTATTCTAGAATTTCATTCCACTAATATTATTTATAACTCACCGAATTTTATTTCAATTAAGATTTATTTTTACTTGATTTAAATCCAATTCACTATTATTAATCTAAATTTTAAATTGAATTCAATCTAACTCCTTCCATCCTCTAGCTTAAGTTTATTCACTCCAATTTTATACTTAAGCTCATTTCATTTTGCAAATAAATTTCTCTTTCAATTTAACTTGATTCTATTTCAATCCAATCCCATTTCAAACTACAAATTTATTTGATCAATCATTATACATTTTAACTTTCTAGATTCAGCTCATTCAATTTATTACCTGTCTATTTTCCAAGTTATCTTCACTTATTTGGATTTTATTTGCACCTTCAAACCATTGCTATTTTAATCCATTTACATTTTTATTTGATACATTCCCACTTATATTTAATTCGTTAACACTTCAAGTTAAATTTTCAATTTATAACTCAAGTTTTAAATCCACTATCCATTTTCAATTTACCACCCAATTTATTAACCACAATTTTAATTACATTTTCCTCACTATCGATTCAGGTCGAATTTGATTTATAACTTGAGTTTTATTTCCAAACTTCAATATTAACTCACCAATTCAGCTTTTATTAACTACATTACATTCCCCTTTACACATTCTATTAACTAATTTATTATCAAATTAATTCTCTCCTGTTTATGGTTCAATACTTGATTTTATTTCCAAATATCACTTCATTTAATTTTCTTAGTTCAAATTATTTTATAATTCAAGTTTTGATTTTATTTATATTCTGCAATTCATCAATACTATTTATTTTGGATTTTCTATCCCATTTCCAATTTATAAGTCACAACTTATATTTCATACAATCACACGCATTCCAGGCTTGAATATATTCATCTTTTATTTTTAATCCAAGCCTTATGCTTATTTATAACCCAAGCATATTTTTATTTCATGGATTTCTAATTCTTTTACAAGTCATTCTGATTTATTTAACTCAATCTAATTCTTATCCAACTTATTACCCAGTTATCCAGGTAAAAATTTAATTTCATTTAATAACCTAATTGAATTCTAATTCCAATTCAATTTCATTTTAACCTAGATTTATTTAACCCAATTCGATTTCAACTAAATTCGAATACAACTGGATATTATTTTTAGCTTATTCAATTTATTTTAATCCAGTTAAAATTTTTATTCTCCAATCCAAGTTAGTTTCATTTTTAACTTTTCACCCTTTTAAATTTAAATTCTCAACATCCATAGCTTATATTCCCTTCCTGATATAAAAATCATTTCCATTTGTAAGCTTACATCTATCTCATCAAGATTTTTAAACACCCGGCTTTTGGTTTCAAATCATTTAAAAATCTCGAACATCACAAATCACATTTCTCAAAGGCCAAACCAATCCTGGTTTTATTCCCAATAAATTTCCTTCGAAATTTCAAAAACAACAGGTTTTCCTGAACAAATCAATTTGGTAGTAATTCATCACTTAGAAACTCGAAAATGAACATCGATGATGCTGCAGTCATCACCGAAGTTATTTTCCAGTGACTGAAGTGAATTCAATGCTATCTCCCTTCCAAAATCCATTTTTAAACAAATTTCCTTTCAGAAATAACCAAAAACAACAATGCTACTATTTAATTTCAAAATACTTTCAAAATCTCCGGGTTTTAAAGTTTCAAATCCTGTTTTAATTCAAATTTTAACTATAATGCATTTATACAGTTTATGCTTATACAAACTTCTTTTTAATTGCATTTCAATTCATAAATTACATTTATAATTCATATTTACAAATTTCATTTTATAATGAATTATTCCCTCAAACTTTGGTTATATTTCAATTTCTAGTTAAATTTTTGCTTAACAACGACAATACTTAAATATTATCATTTCTAACATCCAAGAAATCATATGTCAACTAAAATAGTTTACAAAAACTATTCTTTATATCAAAATATGGGTAAAATTATTTCATTTACCCATATTTAGAACAATACCGTGTCGATTTCTCTATTCGAATGTTTAGAAACCCCTTCGATACAGTTGCGCAGACTGTGTCGACGAAGGTTCATATGCCACTCAATAAATCAATCAACACAATATTAAAACAATTTATATTCACTAACAAATACGCGCTCATATCTATTAATACGCTCAAACTCATTATAGAGTACTTCAGACTCTAATTTAAATGAGTAATTCCCACCAGAGCCAAGGTTATCACCAACCTCTTCTCTGATACCAAGTGTAACGACCCGCAAATCCGTACCCCTTGAGTCAACACTATTCTACAACAATCAACTCAAGTTGTACAGAAATACGAATCACTTGGGTTAAAGAAGAAGAGGTAGAAGAAGAAAGTAGAGAAAACAACATCAGAATCTAACCATCGCAGCGGAACAAAATATAATAGATAGTAAATAATCTTTACTCAAATCAAATATATCTGTTTACATATATTACATCATCAGAGTACATCAATCACAGCTCACATCAATAACATACAATGGATACACAACAACTCAAACAGCGGAATATATATATAAACAAGTACGAGAGTATGTATCGACATCCAGCTCGTCTCCTGAGCCCCACAGCATCAAATCCTGTATCCTAAAATACTCGGTCTGACTCGAGCATTACAGTTAAATAACACCCGAGTCAGTCTGGAATACCAGCGTGAGAAAATCACACCCAATTGATTATTAAAGTTTCAAAAATCCTTTGAAAAACAAAAGCATCTCGTAAGAGCACGCCAAAAATAAACATGTCGAGTTTTTACCTTACGATAGCTAAAACAATTTGTTTATAGAAATCCTCTGATATTATAATAGGGTCTATAGAAAGTAAATAGAATATAGCTGAAATGCTTGCATCTCACGTTTCAGCAATAGTTGGACACAATCAAAACCGTACGGGCGCGTAGGGAAAATGGATTCCAACTAATGGCTAGGCACTGGGGTACCACCTGTCACAGTACCTGGTCTAGATCAGTGTACCGAGGAGCCACCCTAACTCCCCTGCAACACAAGACCGGAACCATCCCTTACTGGACAGTCCCTGTAACGCCCCGAAAATTTGCGACTTTCGAAAATTCAACATCGATACTCACTTTATCGACTGTCGAGAAATCGAAGGCCAAAAACCGGAATGTTATGGGTTTTAAAAAGAATTTAAGAAAAGGAAGAAGAAAGAAGAGAGAAAATAGAGGGAAAAGATAGAGAAGAAAACAGAAAATAGGAAGAAGAGAAAATAGAAAAGAGAACAGAAAATTTTAAAATAGAAGAAAAAGAGAATAGAACAGAACAGAACAGCAGAACAACATCAGAATCTCACAATTCGCAGCGGAACAACATATAATAATAAATGAATAATCTTTAAACAAAGAACTATATCGGTTATTACATTACATCACATTACATTACATCATATCATCAGAGTGTACAACAACAACAAATAGTGCAGCGGAAAAAGAAATACTATATACTAGTAATACGCCATGCCATCCAGCTTGCCTCCAACAACTCCTGAATATCCAGAATATCCTGATAAACCTTAACTCTTGACTGCCCGTGTGGAAATTGGTGGGCACCCAGAGTTTAGGAAGGAAAACAATAAACTCCGAGTCAGTCATGTGACTGGTGTGAGAACTCAAAACAGTTTATTTACTTTAGAAATCAAAATAGAGGAATATTTTTAAAGTCAATTCGCAATGCTTTTAAAAATGAGACTACCATAAGGCCTCCCGCACACACACACATGCAAACGCAGAATCGGAGGAGATTTCTCCTTATGATAGTCAAAGATGCTTGATACGTATTAAAAAGAACATTTGATATTATTATTAGTGCATAGTGTAGGAAAAATTTCATTTCGAAAGTAGAATATAAATCTTAGCCAACATAGACATTTCGAACTATGTCTACTATAGCTACCATCCAAACAGTGGTGACCACCTAAGTGAATGGCAGGTTCTACAACTAATACCGTACAAAGTTTCGTATTGGGAATTGGATTTCCAACGAATGATCAGGCCAAGGAACTTCCCATTGCCACATGAGAATGCATCTGGATGGACATCCCCGAGAACCAAACCGGATCTCTACCAACACAAGGCCGGGTTACCCCTAACTGAGTAACAACTGACCGAATATGCCATCCCCCGGTCCTTTGGGACCTTTTCACCGAGCGCTCGTAATCAATTCACATAATCATAACAAAGTGTTTTCAACATGAGTAAGTATCTGGGCTCCATACCATGATACCACCCTTTTCCAGAAGGAAATGGACACATCCTAAAGGGTGCTACCCCTCATAACCTTGCTGCTTCTTTCCTGTTTTGACCATTCACGGGGTGTGAGGCTCGACGAATTCACGTCCACAAAAACATACTTTATACAAAAGCTATGCTTTGGGTCAACAAATGATCAACACAATGATCACAAGGATAGACGATCAAACAAATGATCCTATCACAAATAATCAACACAATGATCATTTCAGCATCACTCAGCATGTCACATTACCAAATTGGGAATATATCGCTGATAACATTCAACTACATAACCTCTGAGCTCGTACGTCTCAGAGAAGGGTGTTAAGCTAAAAGAATAAATTCTCCGCCACCAACAGAAATATATTTGAAAGAAATCCGCTTTACATCTCAACTTGTAACGTCAGACATACAATCCATACAAGTCTGTTCCGGGCTCGAACAAAACCGAAGGCACTTCTTACGAAGCCCTTGCAATCCGGGTATTCACAATCCCGATCGAATTTCCCATCACTTAAGGAATCTCTATACCAGGAGATACCCAGTGCAGAGACAATCGATAGGTCATCCTATCGCTTTCGCAAAAACTCGGTCTTCAACACCGATCTTCAAATGCAATTCATAACGACGTATCACATATTCGGAATGGGTTATACGACCCCATGGTCCTTTCCCGGTTAACCCGAATAGTGAGCGCTTATTCAAAAATAAGTGTGGCATTCAAATTCAAACAAATCACATCATATACCCATTCAAAGGGAAATATTGATAGTCGGTTATTGAACTATCAATTGATATGCACACATCACCAGTTTCCAAATAATTTTCCAAATTATTTATTTTCCAAAATATCTTTACAAGATATAAAATTTTCACACTTCAAAAATAAATCAATATTTATTTTTAAACGAATTCTCCTTTTCATTCATAAATTCCATAGTGAATTTATAATCCAAAATATCTATGAATATTCGATTTCGATTATTCATTTCAATTTATCTTTAAAAAGATAAATTCTCAAAGTATTCACTTTATATTGGAAAAACATTTCCTTACTTATTTATTCATAAGTAATTCACAAATTTTATTTATTTTCAACACTTAGAAAATATTCAATATACTTCAATCAAAATTAAGTATATATTTCATTCTTTAAGGAAAATCATTCACTTTAACATATTTATTTGGGCCAAAACGAATGTTACGTAAAACATCGTTACGACAACCCAAAATCACTAGTATAGGGATTCGAAATTAAAATAGATATATAAATCCCAATACTATTCAAAAACGTTTCCTTTCGGAAATCATTTACTATAACAACAGTGTTATAGTCCACCATTCCCTTTTATTTCTCGAAACATCTATTTCAACAATAAATGTTGAAATCTATGGTTTCGAATCTCAACACCTTTTTAAAACATCGTTAGATCGTTTTAATTCTATTTAAAACATCACATTCAAAACAATTTCTTTAACATATTATTCACTATTCAAAAACGTGAATAAACTTCGTTAACAATTTCATCCTTTTATTCATTTTAATTCAAAGGATTATTCACATTCAAAAATGTGAATATAACTCCATTAATAGGTTTCAACAATTTTCTTATCAAAATAAGTCGTTTGCGAATTTATAAAACAATGTTTATAAATTCCATTTCTATTTATTTATAAAAACTTCTTTTTTATAAATTCTTTTATTAACCTATTCCAGTTTATAACTCAATTATAAACTAAAAGTTCATATTATAAGTTAAATACTTATAAAACGATTATTTTACAAAATCGTTCTTTTAAAGACTTTCCAATTTATGAATCTTATAACTTATAAGATCCATTTATTTAACCAATCTATTCTTCAAATAATTTCACCAAATTTATGAATCTTACTATTTATAAATTTCATTTATAACTTCACAGTTTATAATTCTATAAATTTCATTTATTTATGAAATTCATTTTCACTTCATTCAAACACTTATAAAAACTCGTTTTATAATGTCAATATTTCAATTCATAAATATCTATTTATAAATCTCTTAATATAAATCAATTTATATTATTCTTTTTAAACGTCTTTAAATTCCTTTAAAAGCTTCATCATTCTCTTGATTTATAAAATAATTAAATTTTATAAATCCCATATTTAAACTTTCAATAATAAATTCAAAAAAATCTGATTTAACTATTTTATAAAATCATTAGCATCATATTCTCAAAAATCAGTTTTTAACTATTTTTCTCAAAAATCATAATTTTTATAACATTAAAATTATAACGTTTATTTATTTAAAATATATCAAATTCCAAACATATAGTATATTTTCAAAAATCACTTTATAAATCATTTTAAAATTCCAAAACTTGGGTCCAATGATGCTACACACCAAATAGTCAATCACGACTACAACGATATCACATATCGTATATGATAATCAACGAATATCAAAATATCCATAATCAAATAAATACTGTTGAGGAATCCAGTTGGATCCCTCCAACCTGTTTTCCTGCATCCACAAACATTAACACAATACCAATTTCGCTCCACTACGAAATTATCGCGGTATATGGGATTTAAAATATTATCCGCTTAATAGACGGCGTAATAGGGTCTCATCCGCTAAACAAAAAATGCGGGAAATCAATAACTCCAATATATACATATGCCAATATATATATATATTGCTATTATATATAATACTAATTTCACTGTTTATGAAATATTCGCGGTATATGTTTTTAATAAATAACATCCGCTTACTAACGACGTATAATGTCTATTTTAACAATCAATAGATATCAATCATTATTCAAACATGCATTCAAATATTTTAAATCTAACTATTTAAAATAAAATCGAAACCGATTCGATTGAGTGAGAAGTTCTCACCTTGGTTTTATTTCCGTTTCAGCTTTTATTTCGAATAAAATTAAACGGACGTTTAATTTTACCCAAAATTCTCACTAACTCCAAACGACTCCAAACCAACTCCATCGCGTAGTGCTCGTCCATACGATTCCAATGCAACTGAGTTTGCATTTTTTCGACCTCGTATGAAAAAGTTATTGATTTTACAAGTTTGTACACAATTTTATATAAACAATTCAACATAACTATATAGTTTTCAACCTTCATCAATTATTGGCCTTAGGATCCATCTCCAAGCAAATCACAGCCTCCATCCCTTCTTCTTACCCCACGTTCACATCTCCAGGCATCACAATTTAGGCCGAACCCATCACTTAAAGATTAGGGTTTCATCTTGCACTCTCATCGCTCAACTAAATTCCATCACAACCCCACCATCTTGAAGCCCTTCGCGAGCTCGACCACCACCACCAACATCATGAAGCTCGGCCCCCTATATGGCCAGGAATTACGTGCGCAACCGGCCACGAACGGCCTCCCCTAGCGCCATCCACGTTGCACCGTTTCCGATCATCTCAGTATGGAATCGAAGCTCTCGTCGAGCTCTTCGACTTCCGTGTTGAACACTTCACGTAATTCTTTACGGATTGAGAGAGATTGATGAAGAAGTGAGAGCGATTTCTGGCCATTGGTTGTATAAGTGGCGGCTAGGGTTATGAAATTAGGGTTAACGATCCTGACTCGACCTTCGAAAATCGGCACCGAATACGACACTCGTATTCAAATGCCGCAGATCCAAACGTCGAACCTGGTTCGCCGGAGCTTATAACACCATTAAGTAAATAACACAGCGGAAGAAAAATGAAAAATAACAGATATCGATATATACAACATTTGATACAATATCTGATACAAACAGAATGATACAATGAACATCAATATATATCAGAGTAATGATACAAGATAATAGCAGCGGAAAGAAAAGATAACACAGCAGCGGAACAAAATCTCCAATATAGTCTTCAAGAAAGAACTCCATCTTCAAAACACCAATCTAGCAATAGCTCGAACTCCCAATCACAATACACAAAGAAGAGCAAGTCTCGTCCGTAAAGGATTGCCAAATCCTAGGCTGAAAGCTATCGAATCTACACCTACTATTGATTATCTGAAAAACCCAACTCTAGACTGCCCGTGTGGGAAAATAGTGGGCACCCAGAGTTTAGGAAAGGAACAATAAACTCCAGGTCAGTCATGGGACTGGTATGAGCAAACAAAAATATTTGGTCTTTAAAACAGACAACAAGGTAATTTAAAATAAATCCGCAACGCTTTTTGAAAAATGAAACTACCATAAGGCCTCCCGGCACACACACAATGCAAACGCACACATGGGGGAGATTTCTCCTTATGATAGTCAAATATGCTTAATACGAGAAAATTCTTTGATATTATTACTAGTGCATAGTGGAAAATCTTTTGAAAGTATAATATAAATCCTAGCCAGCATAGGTACCATGATGCTATGCCTACTATAGCTGCCATGTTAAATGGCAGGTTCTACAACTAAAACCGTACAAGGCTCGTATTTGAAGAATGGATTTCCAACAAATGGTCAGGCTAAGGAACTTCCTACTGCCACATGGGATCGCCTCTGGCGGGACGTCCCGAGAAACTAACGTTACGGTTAGATCTCTGCCAACACAAGGCCGGGTTACCTCTGTAACTAGGTAACTACTACACGAGCGTGCCATCCCCCGGTCCTTTGGGACCTTTATCCGAGTTTCATATGCTACTGCTTCGAGTCATTTTACTACTCTCCCCACATCTTCCTGAAACATTCCAACCCAACACAGTTTGGAAATTTTTGTGTATGAACCCTAGTGAACAAGGGGTTAAAGGTTGGGTCAGTAAGAAGTGTTGGATGGATCGAGTATTCTGGTTTTTGGAGAATATGTAGTAGGTGTATGGATGGTCTCATTGCCGTAGAGATGGACTTTCAGATGATCGGAGCGACAAGAATATGCCGCTGACAGGTTGGGACTAAAACCTGAAAATATAGTCTTCAAGAAAGAACTCCATCTTCAAAACACCAATCTAGCAATAGCTCGAACTCCCAATCACAATACACAAAGAAGAGCAAGTCTCGTCCGTAAAGGATTGCCAAATCCTAGGCTGAAAGCTATCGAATCTACACCTACTATTGATTATCTGAAAAACCCAACTCTAGACTGCCCGTGTGGGAAAATAGTGGGCACCCAGAGTTTAGGAAAGGAACAATAAACTCCAGGTCAGTCATGGGACTGGTATGAGCAAACAAAAATATTTGGTCTTTAAAACAGACAACAAGGTAATTTAAAATAAATCCGCAATGCTTTTTGAAAAATGAAACTACCATAAGGCCTCCCGGTACACACACAATGCAAACGCACACATGGGGGAGATTTCTCCTTATGATAGTCAAATATGCTTAATACGAGAAAATTCTTTGATATTATTACTAGTGCATAGTGGAAAATCTTTTGAAAGTATAATATAAATCCTAGCCAGCATAGGTACCATGATGCTATGCCTACTATAGCTGCCATGTTAAATGGCAGGTTCTACAACTAAAACCGTACAAGGCTCGTATTTGAAGAATGGATTTCCAACAAATGGTCAGGCTAAGGAACTTCCTACTCAACTGTAAGTAATTAGAAGTGTTTGTATTTAATAAATTATGTACAACAAAGAGTAAACAGAAATCTGTACTTACAATTTACAGATCTAAACTCTATGATCTAAAGAAGAAAAAGAAAAAAATTCAGGCTTTCACTCTTTGAAGCTGTCAAAACACTTCTCTGCTTCTTCTTTGTTCTCTGTCAAAATACCCAGGTGAGCAACTTTCCCTCCTGAAACCTATTTTCTTGTTAATGCTTGTGAGTAACACTTAATTTAAAGTAAATTAAGTAGGATTGTTTGCTTGATTTTCTGATAAGTAAAGATTTGCACATGTTTTCTTTTTACTGCCTGTGCATGTATGAATGCAATGCATGCTTTGATTCCAAGGTTCTGATTTTTTTTTTCTCTACAACTTGAAATCAGAATTAGCTCAAGTCTTGGGCTTGATTTTCTGCAACTTGGATTGACCTAATTGTTTAAATCTTGTTTTAGTTACTGATTACAACTTCTAATTCAAATTTTTTCAAAGGAATTTTACTCGCCTTTATCTCATTCCAGAGGAAAACTGCACTGTTTTCCTGTCCAAACTGAAGCACCACCTTTTTTTTCTTTGCTTGCTTTGATCTTCTATTCCATTTGCATTGCTCTAGATCAGGTTGTTGTCTGATCCAAATGCATGCTTTCATGTTGAAATGCAGGTTCTATGATTGAATTTGCAGATGCAAAGAAATGCAGGGTCCCCTTGCATTTCCAGATTATGAAAATATGAAATGCAGCCCCTTTGTTTCCAGAGTTTGATATTTGATTGCCTCTTCAATTTTCCAGATTTTTTTTTTAGTTTGATCTGAGAATTGTAAAACTGAGTTGCCAATTTTTTTTTTGATATCTATGCTTTAGACAGCTTTATGTATTGGAATAGGTGAGGCCACATCTCTTTTTACTGTTTGTTTCAGATTTTGTGAGATATGGTTTGATTGCATTATGGGAAAATGAAGAGTTCTTGTAATTTTTAATCTTATTATTTTATTTAAACAATTAAATTGAATGCCATTTGTATATATGTATAGATATGTAAGATCTTTAAGGTATGTTATGTTGGTTTGTATGTACACATACACAGTATCCTTATGTTTTCTTATGTATACATACCTAAAGCTTCATTCATTCTTGTTTTAATATAGAAGTAATTTGTATTATTTATATTTTCATATGTTAACATTCATTTTAAATTTGAAATCAATTCCAATATGTATTCAATCCTTATGCCAATATTATTTTAAACTTTTATTACTCATTTTATACACATTTTGTTTTATTAATTTTAAAGAAAGAAATGATTTTAACTAATTATGTTTTTAATAAATAACCCATATAAAATAGTATTTAGTTTTAAACAATTGTTTTTGAAAATCATTTATATCTAATTCAAAATAAAATTTTCAAAAGAAATATTACCAAATTTCTACTAGTATAAAATTATGTGGTTTTAAAATCCAATTTTATATAAATATATACATTTTGAATTTTCAAAATCAAAATCCTTTTTAAAATTTTAACTTTCAATATATACATATTTATTCAAATTATAGTGCATATTCATCTCAAATAAAATTATCCTTAAATTCCCACCAAATTTCTATTTATAATCTAAAATTTTAAGTTTATTTTGGAAATCTCAAATTAATTCACAATTAAATTCACAGTTTAAATTCAAAATCAATTTAATTATTGAATTATTTTGGCTAATATTTCAGGAATGTTACAGAGTGAGATTTCTCCTTATGATAGTCAAACATGCTTACTACGAGAAAAATTCTTTGATATTATTACTAGTGCATAGTGGAAAATCTTTCGAAAGTATAATATAAATCCTAGCCAGCATAGGTACCATGATGCTATGCCTACTATAGCTGCCATGTTAAATGGCAGGTTCTACAACTAAAACCGTACAAGGCACGTATTGGATGAATGAATTTCCAACAAATGGTCAGGCTAAGGAACTTCCTATTGCCACATGGGTACGCCTCTGGCGGGACGTCCCGAGAACTAACGTTACGGTTAGATCTCTGCCAACACAAGGCCGGGTTACCTCTGTAACTAGGTAACTACTACACGAATATGTCATCCCCCGGTCCTTTGGGACCTTTATCCGAGCGCGCGCACAACAACACCACACAGTAATAGGTATAGTGTATCAACATGAGTAAGTATCTGGGCTCCATACCATGATACCACCCTTTTCCAGAAGGAAATGACATACCCTAAAGGGCGCGACCCTCATAACCTTGCCGCATCTTTCCTGTTTTGACCATTTCCGGGGAGTGAGGTCCTGATGCAGTCTTGTCCACAAAGCTACGCTTTGTGCAACAAAGCCATGCTTTGGGTCAACAGATGACCAAAGCAATGATCACAAAGATAAATGATCAAACAAATGATCATATCACAAATGATCAACCAATGATCATCACACAGCAGCACTCAGCATGCCACATTACCAAATTGGAAATATCACTGATAAATATCAACTACATAACCTCTGAGCTCGTACGTCTCAGAGAAGGGTGTTAAGCTAAGAGAATAAATTCTCCGCCACCAAGTAGAAATGTATTTGATAGAGATCAGATAACATCTCAAAGTGTAATGTCGGACATACAACCATACAAGTCTGTTCCGGGTTCGAACAGAACCGAAGGCACTTCCGAAGAAGCCCTTGCAAATCCGGGTATCCACAATCCCGATCGGACTTCCCATCACTAAGGAGAACTCTATACCGGAGCAACTCAGTGCAGAGTCAATCGATAGGTTATCCTATCGTTCTCACAAATACCCGGTCTTCACCACCGGTCTTCAAATGCTATCCATAACGTCGTATCACTATTCGGAATGGGCTATATGACACAAGGTCCTCTCCCGGCTAAACCGAATAATGAGCGCAATATTTAAAAACATATGGATATGGGATTTTAGTTAAGTCACAATTTATAAAATCCAAAACTTATCTTTCCAATGGTTAAACAAATTACCATTTTTAAATCTTTAAACAAAAAGATTAATTTCACCAAGTTTCACCCAATTTCACAAAGATCTATCCATAGATTTCAAAAACAATTCCCATTCAATTTGGATTAACCCAATTAAATCTTTAAATTAAAGATTTATAACTTTCAAAACACGTTTCCAAAAATTTATCTAAAACTTGGAATACTATTTTCATTTTTAGACTTGAAGCCCTTTAACACAAATTGAAAGTTCATTTCTTATGTGAAAGCTTTATTATTTGAAAACAAATAGTTTTCGTTTTAGAAAAATCCAATTTATACCAGTTGAAATCTTGGCTTGAATTTAAATTCCAAAACATCACCTTTAAAATGGTTTAAAAACCCATATAAACCCATTTATAAGTTGAATACCCTTTTTAAACCTTAGTTTCCAAATTTTAGAATTCAATTTCAAATATTGAATTCAAATTTAAATCCAATTATCTAAATTTTCAAAACTTAATCAAGTTATTTAAAAATAACCATTTTCAAAAGCTTCAATTCTAGTTCAAAACTATTTTGGATTTGAAAATTCAATTTTTAAAACAATTTCAAAATCTGTGACTTAACCCATTTCCACGTGCAATCCATATTTGTGTGTGTATAAGTGTGGTCCAGGGGTTTTACACAATAAGAGCACATCATCAATCAGCACAGATTCAATCATTACAATTCGATGTGGGTTTCGGATAACCAAATGGAATCCGACTCCCTGTCGCATCGAAATCCAAATGTCGTTTCACGGGTCAAGGGTTTGCATATACATATAACAACATATACATCACAGATATAACAACTTAGCACAAAGCAATACATAGCATCACATCATATATCTAATATATCAATCCATCACAAAACATTCAATAACAATCAAACATCTTCAGTTAAGATGAATAAATTTGCGTGGTTTTAAATTTATCAACCACATAATTACTTTCATTGGTAATCTTTAATCAATGATTAATTATCATTTATTACAGTTGATTAAGTCTTAATCACCTTCATTACTTAATTAATTAATTTTTCTTTAAATTAATTAACCTTCGAACATTTGATTAATAAATCTTTAATCATTAATTATCCATACTTAATTACTTTAACATGTAATTAATCACTTAATTAATTATTCTTAACTCTTTTATTCATTAATCATTAATCAAATAATTTAAACCTTTAACTAATTATTAATTAATTCTTCAATTAATAACTCAAATGATTAACTCTTAATCACATTACTTAATTACTTTTAATAAAGTATTTATCCTTTACTTAATTACCTTTAGTAATTAATCACTTAATTACTTCCCTAAGTATTATATTAGATTAATCCAAAGTGATTATCTTAATCAATCATAATTTAATTACTTAATTAACTAATTAACTTAATCATTTAAAATTAATTAAATGATTCTTAACTCATTATATTAAAAGATTCTTAATTAAGAAAACATCATCTTAATTAAATCATTTATGACAAATAAAACTTGATAATTAAAAATGATTCAATTATCTCAATTATCTTTACAAATTTAATCATCTTTAATCAAATTCAAAATAACTAATAATAATCCTTATTACAATTGATTATCAAATTCTAAATCATTAAACTTTATTTAAATAAAATATAATATTTAGAAATCAATTAAATTTAAACATATTTTAAATTGAACTTTTAAAATCTTTAAAACCTTTCCAAATTTATTTAATAAAGTTTAATATAAACTTTATTTCAAATCCACTTATTTTATTTTAACTTTTCAATTAAAAGTTAAACTTATCATAATTTTATTTCAATACTTAAAGGAAAGAATTTTCTTTTAAAAAATTTAAACCTTTATTTGAAATCAAATTCATATTTAAATTTTACTTAATAACATTTCCTGTCCCATATTTAAAAATTTTCAAAACTGTTTGAATTCAAACAGATTTCAAAACAAATCTGAAATCATAATTAATTTGACTTCAAACCCAATTTTAAATCTTGCTTATAATTTAAATGTTTCATTTTAACATCTTGAATTCAAACTTAATTCCCATTTCAAACCTAAATTTGAATCTTGTTTTTAAATATTGAATTCTCTTTTAAATTTTTAAAAGAACAAAACAGTTTTTAAATAAAAACTGGATTCAAAGAATCCTGAAAACTAAATTTACACTATTTCCAGATTTAAATTTAAAACTAACCTAAATTTAAATTCATCATTTAAACTTTTCAAATTCATAAACTTACTTGAATTCAATTCAAACCTATACTTGAATTAAATCATAGCTTTTAAACTTGTTGAGTTTTTTCCAGATTTAAAAAAAAACAACTCTCAGGTTATAACCTGCACTATATTTACTCTGTTTCCAATTTAAGTTTAAATCTTACTTAATATTTAAATTCTTCATTTTAAACTTTTGAATTCATAAACTTACTTGAATTTAAATCATACCTACACTTAAATTTAAATCATTGCTTTAAACATTTTTTTCCAGATATTAAAAAAACACAACACTCAGGCCTGCACAACTAAACCCGAGACCATCAATAATTTACTTCGGGTCAAAACCCTGCCTGCTTCGAGTCACAGTACAAAATTCACGAGGTTGACTTCGAGTCACCCAACCCTGCACCAGCCAAAGTTCACCAGAGACCCCTATCTACTTGTGGACATACACCACTGCTCCGGCGACTTCCAATTACCTCCACCATCCTCTCCAAGGAGCCATCCACCCCTTGACCTAATATCAAACACCAACGTAATACTCTGTAGCTTGATAATCAGATTCAAGCAAAATGACAGCAACCTGAAAAAGCTTCAAACCCAAATATGTAAATCCTGAAAAAAACCCTATTGACAACATCTCAACTATCTGATCAACTTCCCCTTATCTCCCCCACTCTCTTCAGTTAACACACCACCTCCAGAAGGAATCCAAGTTCCAAAATTTATTATATGATTTGATACCCCAAATTCCAAATTCTGCACAGACTAAATTTATTAACCCCTCAGAAGCTTTTAAAACCTGAAGCATGTTTTAATATCCATGTTTAACATGCATTAAAGCTTTAAAAATTGATTGAATAAATTAAAGTTGTTTGGTAATTTTACTTTATGACACTATTGTCTGCTGTTACTTATTTCCAGTAGTAACAGGTTTTCTTTTTTTCTTTTCTAAATTAAAAATTTTCAAATCCTAAATCTATGCCACACAAACTCAAATTTGATTATATAATAATTTCCTAACTAAGATTCATACATAGAGAAGTAGATTTGTATTTAAATCCAAGAAATAGCAGAAGCATGTCTGCAGAAATTCATATTACACTTATCTGCATATTCAAACATAATCCACTCAACAGTCAAGCATATACTCAACTCATGCACAAATAAAATTTTAAACAACCTATAAATTTTGAATTACTCACTAAAGAGAAAGAACAAAACAGTTTTAATTGCTACTGTTTTAATTTGCTCATTTAAAGGCATTTGAATTAAACTTTAATCTCTGCAAAATCTTGATAGCTTGGATTTTAAAAGTAAAAACTGTTTTTAAAGCAGAAAATTTACTCACAAGCATTAACAAGAAAATAGGTTTCAGGAGGGAAAGTTGCTCACATTAAAAATGCAGAGAGCCCTTTTGAAGCTGGAATGAAATTTGTAAGGAATTTGTTTTAAAAATCAAATTTGTAGTTTGAACATTTGATTCATATCTCTGAATTTATAAACCATGACAACTTATTTTTTTTTCTTGATTTAAGTTTACACTGTGTTTTCTATTTCCAGAGAACAGTACTAAGTTATTTTAACTTATACAAGTTTTTCTTTTTGAATGAATATTAGAATTTAACCACCAGTTTTCTTTTCTAGATATTAGAACCAAAATAAAATTTTGAGATGAGTTTGAACTAAAACAGGGACTGCATATTTATATATACAGGCATGCAACTTCACACTTATCTATTTATAAACATATACACAGCAGTTTACATCCATTCAAACATTTTCCCATCGCACCATCAAACATTCATCACAAATGATCAACAAAATTAGGCTTTAAAGAATCAGTTTGCTCACCTGGATTGGATATTTGGACAAAGCAAAAACTGGATGTTGCTTAAGAAGGAACAGAGGAGCATCTTGAGCATGTACATTTTTGTCTTTCTTTCCTTTAAATCTTGAAGTTAAGTCTGCAACTTTTAAATACAAATTTTCTTAGTCTCTGTTATATTTGTTTACTTAATTCATTAATAACAACAATTTTAATTTTTTTTTTACTTACTGTTTAAATTTTTTATACAACAGAGAAAGCTTCTCTGCAGTTAAAACCAGAAATTGTTTTAACCCTTAAATCTTGGTTTTCTCCTGCAACAGATTGATAAAGTTGTTTAAGTTCTCTACCTTAATATTGTGTAACAACTTCAAACTCAAAAAAAAAAACAAAAATTAAAAAGAAATTTACTGGCCTTTGAATTGCTTAAGAGGATCTGCACTATCTCTGGCCAAAGACTGAAGCTTTGATGTTGATTTATAAATCAGCAGTTTTGATTCTGTTTGTTTGATGTTTAAAATCTGAAGCTAACAGGTTGTAGCTCTGACTCCTTTCAATTGCTTCAGGTTGAATCATTGATTTGTGAAATGCTTTTAAGTTGAGTTGCTTTCAGATTTGATCTCTCTTTTGATTTTCTTCCTCAGATTCTTGTTGTTGAAGAAGATTTTTCAGATTTGAACTTGCATGTTTACTGAGTTTTTTTCTTTTTCTTTTTAGCTTTGATTTGCTCTTGAATCTTTGGTGTTGTGGTTTCTGAGATACCAATCTTTGGTACTGTAGTTTCAGATTTGGTGAGATATTATTATAATTGCATATGGGGAACTCAAAAGTTTTCCTCAATTTTTTTTTTAATTATTTTATTAAGGAAATGATGTTTTTATGCCACTTGTTAAAAACAATCTTAAGCTTAAGATCTTGTTAATTCTTCTACTCCACCCTCATGTGTATATGTTTACATTTGTATACATGTTTTCTTTGTTTTAACCTTTGTTTTAAGTTAAATACTTATGTTCATTTTTAAACAATTTAAATAGTTTTAAACATAACTTTATATTGTATTTATTTTCAAGAAAAAAAAAGCAATTTGAATTTTTGATTTATGAAACATGATTTATGCTTTTAGCCCTTTATCAATTTATTTGCAAGTTACTTACATACACTTGTATTCATTTATATAAATATACATCTTATTTTCCTAAATCCAATATATATTTTTAAGCTACTTATACTTAAATTTCTTATAAATTTTTTCTGTTTATGATCAAAATTATTTATTTATTCTAATTAATTCTCATTTTATTTTCAAAAAAATAAATTAAATTGCCAATTTAAACTTAATGAATTTCAGGAATGTTACAGATTTCCCCCCTTAAAAGAATTTCGTCCTCGAAATTGCAAGAAAGACGAGAAAGAAAAGATAATAGACAAAGAAATTATTGATCGCATTAGATCGAAATATTTATTCTGCATTTGGTTTACCAAATCAGAATATCGACAATATGAGAACAAACTCATATAATTATTACACAAGATACTCGGGCTCACCGGTCTACGAATATGCAAGGGCATTGATTAGTTCGAAGGGATAACTAATCGTTCGTAGAATATATCGGATCCCAGAGAATGGATAGATGGGCTTAATTTACAACAATTCCCAAATGCTAGATATGGATACCAAATTCGGGTCGAATTATCCCAAAGTATATACCAATTTGTTCCTCTTTGAACTTCAATCAACACAAGAAATTACAATAGAATTTCGAATTTAGTTTTAATCGATATCGTTTAATTGATCCAATTCAAATTTAGCTTCATATTTTTAACCAATTTAACTTAATTTAAAATTTTCCCATTTATTTAATTTAAATTTTCAAATTCATTAAAGTTTAGATCGAAAAGCTGATAAGAAACTGACGAAGATACGAAGTAAGAATTTTCTACAACGATACGTAAGGCCACCATCACACCGAAACTTCTTTCTGGAGCTGCTATGAAGCAATCAAAAGAATACGAAATCGAATCAAAGGAGATTGATAGAGAAAAGATATTTCCACTGTTGCAGGGTATTGACCATTTGTAGTGGTACTCCCCCGTCCCCTATCTCGTTCTCTTCTCGCACTCATACTTACTATCGGTGGATAGTAAGAGAATTTACTGAGGCGTTCGAACAGATATCTTAAGGATATACTCATTCTAGGGTTTACTTCACCCTATCTCTAATGAGTTACCTAATGTGTTATACTCCTGAGCTAAGGTTTTAACCATCAACTCTGATACCACTTGTGACGACCCTGACTCGACCTTCGAAAATCGGCACCGAATATGACACTCGTATTCAAATGCCGCGGATCCAAACGTCGAACCTGGTTCGTCGGAGCTTATAACACATTAAGTAAATAACACAGCGGAAGAAATGAATAGCATATATCGATATACAACATTTGATACAATAACTGATACAACATGAATGATACAACAGAATGGTACAATAGATATCAACATTATCAGAGATACAAAGAATAGCAGCGGAAATAAAAGATAACACCAGCAGCGGAACAAATCTCCAAAATAGTCTTCAAGGAAGAACTCCAGTATCGGTAATCTCCAAAGCACCAATCCAGAATAGCTCGAACTCCCAAATCAAAATGAAGAGAAGCAACTCGATCCAAATGCGATTGCCAAATCCTAAGGCTGAAAGCTATCGAATCTACACCTATTACTGATTATCTGAAAACCCCAACTCTAGACTGCCCGTGTGGGAAATAGTGGGCACCCAGAGTTTAGGAAAGGAACAATAAACTCCAGGTCAGTCATGGGACTGGTATGAGCAAACAAAAACATTTGGTCTTTGAACAAACAAGAGAATTTAAATTTGAAATCCGCAATGCTTTTTGGAAAATGAAACTACCATAAGGCCTCCCGGCACACACCCCTGTGTAACCTTCATCCATCTCCAGCCACCTCTAATCTTCATCTCCGACCATCTCCTAACTATCGGAGACCACACTACAACTTCAAAACCCCAGATCCCCTGAGATCAATCTTGAATTTGAATTCAAGTTTTTTAACTACAACTTGTAACAGCCTATACCCAATACCACCTAAAACCTGACAACGTCGATTCCTCCACTTCTCGACCATCATTAACACCCAAACTATGGTGTTAGCTTCATCACTACACCATCCATCATTTCCCAAAACAGCTTCGAACTCGATGCAATGAGGAGTACAAAATCGACCACAAAACAGTATCCCAAATAAACTAGGGTTCCTCAACTAAAATCTCAAATTAAAGTCTCAAAACTGAAATGCAAATCAATTCTATAAATTTCCTATGATCTATGATAGATGACTACCTCCAGAAAACAAATCCACTCAAATCAAATGCAAGGATCAACTGATCTTGATAAAAATGTAAAATACAGTTAACATGAAACTGCATTTTATTCTTATCACTGTAAAATTTAATTTTAGTTTTAAAATCCTTGAATTTACATAATGATTCTATTAGTAAACTTATGCTATTCTAGAACATCATGATTTATTCAAAGTTAAGTAATAACAACAACAAAAAGACAAGTCAAAGGAAAGAACTCAGAGATTAAACATGAGTTTGGAATTTTGAGGCACAGATATGAAACTTTCATCATCATGTATACAGGCATATATCAAAGGTATAAAATTCACGGCCATTTCATATAAGTTCATATCAAATTTTTTTAAAAAAAACATAAACAACTTTACCTATTAAATAAATTATGAGCGAGTTACTCACAGGTAAAAGAAATAAGGAAGTCTGGTTTTAGAAGAAGGGTTGCTCATAGGTAAAAGAAATAAAGAACCCAGTTTTTTTTTTATTTAAAAAAAATAAGGTTTGCTCACAAGCATGGAAACAGAGAAGCAACTAACAACAGAGTTTAATATATGCATCAGATAAAAGAGGGTGAAGGATTGCTCACCTATTTTCCAGATGACAAAAGCTTTTGACAGTTTTTCAAGCAGAGATGGAAGCCTGCAACCCCTTTTGTTTTGATCTAAACCTTGCAAATTTATCTGCTTTGCATTTCCCTTTTGATTTGTTCAAGTGCTTTGAAAACTTTGAATTTGTTTGATTTGTTTCCTGAACTGATTTACAAAGTTGTTCAAATCTTTGTTGTACTTAATTTATTATATACAAACAACTTTATTTACTTACAGGTTTGAAATATTGTTATACACAAGAAGCTTCCTTTTTTTTTTGCCACTTGAGATCCAGGAATGAATTTAATCTTTGAACCTAGTTTCTTCCTGCAACTGTTAAATAAAGTTGTTTAAATTCTTGCTTCATCACTGATTCACAAGCTCAAAATTCTATTCTTAAAAAGGAAGTGACTTGCCTTAAATTATTTCATTTGTTTCATCATCTCTGTTTCCATTTTATTCAGTTCATTACAAATTTAATTACTTGAGTTAAGATTAATCCTGACTCGAGTGTTTTTGTGTTTTGCAATAAACGCTCGGGTCAGACCGAGTATTTTTGCAGCTTGAAGATTTTCTCGCAGCGAAGTTAGAGAGAGAGGGGAAAGCACTTCATTAAAGCTTTTCAGAATTTTTTTTTTTCTTGTACTTAATAAAATAAATTGTTTACGCTGTATAAAATGTAATGTATTGTAAACTCTGATACTTGTATATAAAAGAAAAGTTTATTTATAAAATATATTATTGTTTCTGTGATTCTGTGACTGATCTTGCTTATCTAGGTGAAATGTGATGGGGGGTTCTCGCTTCGCGGTTAGGTGGCGAACGGGAGACTCTTACCCCCACACGTCCTCTTTAAGGGGTTGGTTAGGCGTAAGCCATGACAGTCGAAAGGCTGGCCGTAAAAGCAAGGGCAGGGTACCATTTGTAGCCACGGTGGTGCCGGGATGGTTGCAAAGCCTACCGGTTGCTGCTGACGGAAAGGCTCACGATTTATTTTAATGCAAGTATTTAAATTTGTTTGAATTTGAATCTTGGTTGCATGCTATGATTTGGGGGTTATTCATTATCATTTGCTCAGCTACTTTGAATTCTAAACTGATAGGAACAGATAACACACTGCATGTTGGTTGTTGGTTGTTATTCGCTATCATTTGCTCTGATATTTTGATTTTTATACTGATAAGAACAGATGTTATTTGAAACTGGTTTTTTTTCTACTGATAAGAACAGATACTATGTGAAATTTGTTTTTTAAACTAATAAGAATAGATGCTACCAAGTACTTGATTTAAATTGATAAGAACAGATGCTATATCAAAACTTTGCTTGCTTGTTGTTGCTGCATGTGATGATCTTGGATGGAATATATTTGCAAGTATATATGTGTAAATTTATGGATGCATGCCTGTATAGTGAAGATGCTCCTCTCTGTTTTGAATTAACAGTTTAGATTTCAAGTTTCAATTTAAAACTGCTATAAATAAAACTTATCTGTATATTTCAAGTTTCAATTTAAAAGTGTATGTTTTGTATGGCTGTTTTATGATGATATTCTGTGTATACAATGAAGTAAATATGTATCTGGGTTAGTTTAAATATACAGATTTGCAATATACTATATAGTTTTGCATGTATTAGTTTATGAGTATAGGTTACTGTTTTATGATTATGACAGTCTTTCTAAATTTCAGGTCCAAAATTTAGTAAAACTTGAGTGCTGTTGAATCAATCTTTAATAGTATATGAATCTTGAACAAAGTATGTTTTAAAAAATATATATATATATATATGGTTTAAAATTTTGTTAAGTTAAAAAGAAACTTTAGTTTACTGGAAAATAAGAAAATAACAGGTAGAAGAAAATAGGTGAGTAAACTACCACTTAAAAAGGTTTAAGTGATAATTAATCTGTTGCTTGATAAACTTCTGAAATGATGAATGCTTGCATGTTTATAAGTTGGTGATTTACCTGTGTATATGAATGAGTTAGTATACATGCTAGTTAGACTGTTCCTCTCTGATATTTTTAGATACAGAGATTTTAAATGAATCAAGTCCAAACCTTCTTATCAAATCACTTAGTGAATTATGATCCTAAACAAGTTAATTTGGGTAAACAACATCTAGTTTTAAATGACAAGTTCAAGTATAAACTGAGAAAAAAAGAAAGAAGATCAAAGTCACTGGATTTTGAAATTTGTCTGGAAACAGATAACACAGTAGCAAATTTTTATCAATGTTTGAAAACAAATGTTAATTTATATTGATTCAAGCTTATATCTTGAATCATCACTGAAAGTTAGGAATTTCAAAATCAAAATTTCAATTTTTAGTAGAGTATAATATGTGTAATTGGGATTTTAGTGAAATTTGGGTTTTTGCCAAATCCTGAACCCACTCTTTTATGTCTGAAGCTTAGTTAGAAGTTATTATAAAATCAAATTTGAGTTGTGTTGCATAGATTTAGGTTTGAAAAATTTAAGTTTAGGAAAGCAAAACCTGTTACTATTGGAAATAAGTAACAGCAGACAAAAGTTTTCAAAGAAAAAAAAATTTAAGTAGTTGAGGTGCATGATTGTTCTGGTAATAAAGACAGGTATTGAGTATTGCATGCATGATGTTGTTCCAATCTTCATATCCATATATGACTTCCCATTCACCTGATGGACCTAGTTGTCTTGTCCACTGTTCTATATGTTTGCATAGTTGATGTTCTTTGTAATTGCATTCACTTGGCATTGACTTGTAGTATAATTGTTGCATTTGTATCACTGTTGAGTTGCTGTACATATGAACTTGCATTCATTCGAGTTGTATTTATATTCTAGTCATTGTAGTATGTCATCACTTAAGTCTGCCTTGTTAAGTTCTGTTGCACTTGTTCATTTTCACTATGTTGCACATTTGTGTCTGTTGTCATGGTTGCTGTGATGTCATCACTTAAGTCTACCTTGTTGAGTTCTGTGCACTTATTTTTTTTCCAAACTACCACACCATTGACGTGGGCCAGAAAGTATTTTCAGGAAAGTATAAGGCTTTGTTGGTTTGCGGTTTTCAGTTTTGGATTTTCGTAACAACCGCAATGCATTCAGTTAATTATTTCTGAAAGTTTTGAAAAAAACCGATTTAGAAAATGATTTTTACATATAAAATTGAATATCACTTATTCTTATTTTCTGCATTTTGGGAAACATAAAGATCTCTCCCCTTTACTATTTTCCCTTTTTGTTGTAATGGCTATGATTTTTCCACTTTCTGCTCCTCTTCCATGCTTTTTAAAATACATACTGAAAAAAAAAAAAAACACAAAACTTGAAGTCCAAACCAAACAGGTCCCAAGGATTTAAAACACTATCCCCAAAGGTCTGTGCTAGTATGCACGAAGTAATTTTATGTTTCTACAGGCAAATCATTATTGCCTCATTTTATAGACTTAACAAATAACTGAAAGAAGTAACACAATTTTAGTCAGAACCAACAGTTGCAGGAGCGCTGCTGCCTTGCCATATTAATTTTTTTTATATGTTCATCCCCAATGATTTCATTTTGGGATTTAAGTGGCACATTCCACCTGCTAATATTTGATGCTTCATGACACTGTCAATTACAGCTGATTTATTTTGTAAACTCCCTGATGCATTTCCATATGCTCTGCCGTGAGCTGTTGTGTTGACTGCATTGTTGTGCCTGGGTTTTTTTCTCACTGATCATTTGTATACACACAGTTGTGTGCTTCTCAGTTGCACTGTGGTTGGCCTGCATTTGTGTCACTATACTTGCTTCACTGCCCTGTACACGAAAATTCTACAGGCTTCATTTGATGCACTTGCTTCGCTGTTGCCTCTGTGTTACCTCTGTTGTTTGTCTTTGACCTTATATCTCCATACTGTTTTTTTTAATTTGGCACTGGTTTTGCCTTGAGCCTTTTCTTTGCAGTGATTTGTCTGATTTGCGCTTGCAGCCACACGGGATTGACAGATTTTAAAAATTAGAGTTGTTAATATGAGAATCCATAATAGATTTTGAATTGATTCATGTGATCCATTTTATTCAGTTCATTACAAATTTATTTACTTGAGTTAAGATTAATCCTGACTCGAGTGTTTTTGTGTTTTGCAATAAACGCTCGGGTCAGACCGAGTATTTTTGCAGCTTGGAGATTCTCTCGCAGCGAAGTTAGAGAGAGGGAGATTAAAGCACTCCACTAAAAGCTTTTCAGAAATTTCTTTCTTGTACTTAATAAAATAAATTGTTTCCGCTGTATAAAATGTAATGTATTGTAAACTCTGATACTTGTATATAAAAGAAAAGTTTATTTATAAAATATATTATGATTATTCTGTGATTCTGTGGCTGATTCTGTTTAAATGTTATAAACTAAATAACAATTCGTCATTTTGAACGTTTCTAGTTGGTTTAATTACCGACTAGAGGCGGTCAGAGCGGCGGGTCGTTACAAAGGCAATCAAACATCTACAATTAAGATGAATAAATCTATGTGGTTTTAAATCTATTCCTCATATAATCACTTTCATTAGTAATTAACTACCCTTAATTGCCTCTTTAATTACTTCTAAATTAATTACATTAATTTATTACCTATTATTGATTAATTAATCCTAATTAATCATCCTTAATTACATCACTAATTAAATAATAAATGATCTAAATTATTTCTTAGATTAATTACTCAAAGTAATTAACAACTTAATTACTATATTGACCCAAATTAATTATCCTTAATTTAATTTCTTAAATTAATTATTTGATTAATTACTAAATAATTAATCCAAATTACCTCCCACTTAAACATCTCCACTTAATTACAATCTGTAAAATTAATTTGGCTAATATTAAATTGTGGGGTTATTTGTGAATTAATTAGATATTTCCAGAATAAACTTAAAATTTTAGATTTTAAATAGGAATTTGATTTCAAGTAAATAAAAATTGAATTGGCTTGAAAATTTGAAAATTCTAAAATTAAAATATATTGTAAATAAAATTCTGAGTATATTTGAATTCTTCAAATTTAATAAAGATATTTGTTCATTTAATTATACAAATGAATAAAGAAGTGGACATTTCATAGAGATCTCATAATCATCTCTTTTAAACATCGAAACCTGGCTCTGATACCAATATAGTCTTCAAGAAAGAACTCCATCTTCAAAACACCAATCTAGCAATAGCTCGAACTCCCAATCACAATACACAAAGAAGAGCAAGTCTCGTCCGTAAAGGATTGCCAAATCCTAGGCTGAAAGCTATCGAATCTACACCTACTATTGATTATCTGAAAAACCCAACTCTAGACTGCCTGTGTGGGAAAATAGTGGGCACCCAGACTTTAGGAAAGGAACAATAAACTCCAGGTCAGTCATGGGACTGGTATGAGCAAACAAAAATATTTGTTTTAGTTATTTTTTTTTATCAAATTATGAAGAGAGTGGTGCTATTTATAGAGAAAATCGAAACACTATTCATCCCGGAAATTCCGAACTCCGATTTAGGCGTCGAAACTGACATTCCTAGTGTTTATCCCACGTTCTGGACACAATGGAACAGGTTTCGGAAGCTAACTCGGAAGTATGTGCGAGTTATGGCTATAAACGCTTAATTTGAATTAAACCGATTTAAGCGATTTTCTAGGCGTTTTAATTTGTACCGGACAAACGGTAAATCCAATTGACTTGAAATTTGAAACCTTACAATAATATCACATTACAGATCCGATGAAACTGGTTTCGTCAAAATCCGAGACTTTTTGAAAAATGGCTATTTTCACTCGTCAAATTAAAATTAAAAATAATTCGATGCGTTTCGAGCTGCCACGATCAAACGATAACTCCGATTGACACGAAATTTGAAATCCGGTAATAACTAACTATTACGGATCCAATGGAACTGGTTTCGTTCAATTCTGAGACTGTTCAAAAATTGACTATTTTCACTAGTCGATTTAAATATTAAAATATTCAATTTTCACAAATTAACTTTTAATTCGATTTTAAAAGTTCTAAAATATCGTTCTAACTTCAATATGATAAAATAAAATTTTACAAATCATTTTCAATCATGTTTAACTCAATTTTCAATTATTTCCATAATTTAACATATTAAATTATCGATTTAATTATCCAATTAAATCCAATAATTCAAATAAAAATTTATTTGACTTATAAATTCACTTATTAATATTTAAAATTAATTAAATATTCAAATTTTAATTTCTAAAAATTCTGGGTCGTTACAATCTTCCCCCCTTAAAAGAATTTCGTCCTCGAAATTATTAAGTAAGAAAAGTTACAGAATTTATTAATTTTCCAAAATTTATAGTCAAACTTCTTACAAATCTTTACTAAGTTTTCAAATCATACTTAGTTATCTTTTCAAAAACAACTACTATTGTTTAACTTTCAATTCCAAAATCAAAGTTATAGTTTTCAAAATTTTCCTAATTTCTCAAATTTTTTTCTAACGCCTTAAATTTCCGGAAAAATTCGCCATAGTCTCCTTTGCGCGGCTCGATCCGAAAAAAAAATGACAGTATATATATCACAAATATACATCTCATCAAGTAATGAGGCATCCCGAAGGGAAAAAAGTATAAAAGTACGATATTTAATCCGAGATATGTACCTTATATTTTATTAGCGAGCATATACGGCTAATATAGCGCGAAAGCGAGCTCCAAATGCGAAGCAAACGCGATCCGCACCTACTAATCACTCAACAAACAACATGAGAACATGCATATAGACAATAATCTCAATATACAACATATAGCAACATAACAACTTATATGTCAACATAGCACATGTAGTAAAACAACATATATTCAACCATCAACCAATTATCATTCATAACTAATAATATTCATTCATATTCTCATTCATATTCAATGAAATGGTTTTTCAACTTAAATCATATGTGATTCATTAACATTGGATTTTATCAACATTCATTCTTATTCAAGTTGGTTCACTTCCAATTTAAATTCAATTTTATTCAAATTTATTTACCTTCCAATTGAATTTTAATTACTTTAGCTTCCAATTTCATTAATTCTTAATGAATTATATACAATCAACTAACAACCATATAACAATCAATGTTTATTAATCACAACCAAATTCCTTTGCTTATCAATTGGTTTAATTAACTTGATTAACATTCAATCTTTCAACTTCTAATAACATTAGATTTTAATGAATTATCACTTACATTCATTATTCCATATCAATTTAATTTACATTTAATTGATTTACATTCAATCCAATTCAATTTCTAAAGTTGAATTTCATTTCTTTATTACAACTCATATTCATAAATATATTCATATAGTTTCACTTCTTATATATATAAGTTTATTTCACAATTGTAATTCACTTTAATTATAATTCAATTCTTATAAATTTTTACTTATACAATTATTCTCTTATTTAGATTATTCAAACAACTTAACAATCAACTTATATACACTTTAATAATTCTAAAAAATTATTCCTTTATATATAAAATATAATCAAGGTAAAATTATTTCATTTACCAAATTTAAAACAATATTGTGTCGAATTGTTCTATTCAAGTGCTTAGAGATCCCTATCAACAACGTTAATTACTCGTATTAACCAGAATCTATATACCACTCAACAAACCAATCATCACTATATAAAACAATTTTATATTCACTAACAAATACGCTCTCATAGCTATTATTACACTCAACTCATTCTAGAGTACTACTGACTCTATCTCTAATGAATTATACCCAACAGAACCATGGTTGTCGCTTAACCATAAGCTCTGATACCAAATGTAACGCCCCGAAAATTTGCGACTTTCGAAAATTCAACATCGATACTCACTTTATCGACTGTCGAGAAATCGAAGGCCAAAAACCGGAATGTTATGGGTTTTAAAAAGAATTTAAGAAAAGGAAGAAGAAAGAAGAGAGAAAATAGAGGGAAAAGATAGAGAAGAAAACAGAAAATAGGAAGAAGAGAAAATAGAAAAGAGAACAGAAAATTTTAAAATAGAAGAAAAAGAGAATAGAACAGAACAGAACAGCAGAACAACATCAGAATCTCACAATTCGCAGCGGAACAACATATAATAATAAATGAATAATCTTTAAACAAAGAACTATATCGGTTATTACATTACATCACATTACATTACATCATATCATCAGAGTGTACAACAACAACAAATAGTGCAGCGGAAAAAGAAATACTATATACTAGTAATACGCCATGCCATCCAGCTTGCCTCCAGCAACTCCTGAATATCCAGAATATCCTGATAAACCTTAACTCTTGACTGCCCGTGTGGAAATTGGTGGGCACCCAGAGTTTAGGAAGGAAAACAATAAACTCCGAGTCAGTCATGTGACTGGTGTGAGAACTCAAAACAGTTTATTTACTTTAGAAATCAAAATAGAGGAATATTTTTAAAGTCAATTCGCAATGCTTTTAAAAATGAGACTACCATAAGGCCTCCCGCACACACACACATGCAAACGCAGAATCGGAGGAGATTTCTCCTTATGATAGTCAAAGATGCTTGATACGTATTAAAAAGAACATTTGATATTATTATTAGTGCATAGTGCAGGAAAAATTTCATTTCGAAAGTAGAATATAAATCTTAGCCAACATAGACATTTCGAACTATGTCTACTATAGCTACCATCCAAACAGTGGTGACCACCATAAGTGAATGGCAGGTTCTACAACTAATACCGTACAAAGTTTCGTATTGGGAATTGGATTTCCAACGAATGATCAGGCCAAGGAACTTCCCATTGCCACATGAGAATGCCTCTGGATGGACATCCCCGAGAACCAAACCGGATCTCTACCAACACAAGGCCGGGTTACCCCTAACTGAGTAACAACTGACCGAATATGCCATCCCCCGGTCCTTTGGGACCTTTTCACCGAGCGCTCGTAATCAATTCACACAATCATAACAAAGTGTTTTCAACATGAGTAAGTATCTGGGCTCCATACCATGATACCACCCTTTTCCAGAAGGAAATGGACACATCCTAAAGGGTGCTACCCCTCATAACCTTGCTGCTTCTTTCCTGTTTTGACCATTCACGGGGTGTGAGGCTCGACGAATTCACGTCCACAAAAACATACTTTATACAAAAGCTATGCTTTGGGTCAACAAATGATCAACACAATGATCACAAGGATAGATGATCAAACAAATGATCCTATCATAAATAATCAACACAATGATCATTTCAGCATCACTCAGCATGTCACATTACCAAATTGGGAATATATCGCTGATAACATTCAACTACATAACCTCTGAGCTCGTACGTCTCAAAGAAGGGTGTTAAGCTAGAAGAATAAATTCTCCGCCACCAACAGAAATATATTTGAAAGAAATAGGCTTTACATCTCAACTTGTAACGTCAGACATACAATCCATACAAGTCTGTTCCGGGCTCGAACAAAACCGAAGGCACTTCTTACGAAGCCCTTGCAATCTGGGTATTCACAATCCCGATCGAATTTCCCATCACTTAAGGAATCTCTATACCAGGAGCTACCCAGTGTAGAGACAATCGATAGGTCATCCTATCGCTTTCGCAAAAACTCGGTCTTCAACACCGATCTTCAAATGCAATTCATAACGACGTATCACATATTCGGAATGGGTTATACGACCCCATGGTCCTTTCCCGGTTAACCCGAATAGTGAGCGCTTATTCAAAAATAAGTGTGGCATTCAAATTCAAACAAATCACATCATATACCCATTCAAAGGGAAATATTGATAGTCGGTTATTGAACTATCAATTGATATGCACACATCACCAGTTTCCAAATAATTTTCCAAATTATTTATTTTCCAAAATATCTTTACAAGATATAAAATTTTCACAGTTCAAAAATAAATCAATATTTATTTTTAAACGAATTCTCCTTTTCATTCATAAATTCCATAGTGAATTTATAATCCAAAATATCTATGAATATTCGATTTCGATTATTCATTTCAATTTATCTTTAAAAAGATAAATTCTCAAAGTATTCACTTTATATTGGAAAAACATTTCCTTACTTATTTATTCATAAGTAATTCACAAATTTTATTTATTTTCAACACTTAGAAAATATTCAATATACTTCAATCAAAATTAAGTATATATTTCATTCTTTAAGGAAAATCATTCACTTTAACATATTTATTTGGGCCAAAACGAATGTTACGTAAAACATCGTTACGACAACTCAAAATCACTAGTATAGGGATTCGAAATTAAAATAGATATATAAATCCCAATACTATTCAAAAACGTTTCCTTTCGGAAATCATTTACTATAACAACAGTGTTATAGTCCACCATTCCCTTTTATTTCTCGAAACATCTATTTCAACAATAAATGTTGAAATCTATGGTTTCGAATCTCAACACCTTTTTAAAACATCGTTAGATCGTTTTAATTCTATTTAAAACATCACATTCAAAACAATTTCTTTAACATATTATTCACTATTCAAAAACGTGAATAAATTTCGTTAACAATTTCATCCTTTTATTCATTTTAATTCAAAGGATTATTCACATTCAAAAATGTGAATATAACTCCATTAATAGGTTTCAACAATTTTCTTATCAAAATAAGTCGTTTGCGAATTTATAAAACAATGTTTATAAATTCCATTTCTATTTATTTATAAAAACTTCTTTTTTATAAATTCTTTTATTAACCTATTCCAGTTTATAACTCAATTATAAACTAAAAGTTCATATTATAAGTTAAATACTTATAAAACGATTATTTTACAAAATCGTTCTTTTAAAGACTTTCCAATTTATGAATCTTATAACTTATAAGATCCATTTATTTAACCAATCTATTCTTCAAATAATTTCACCAAATTTATGAATCTTACTATTTATAAATTTCATTTATAACTTCACAGTTTATAATTCTATAAATTTCATTTATTTATGAAATTCATTTTCACTTCATTCAAACACTTATAAAAACTCGTTTTATAATGTCAATATTTCAATTTATAAATATCTATTTATAAATCTCTTAATATAAATCAATTTATATTATTCTTTTTAAACGTCTTTAAATTCCTTTAAAAGCTTCATCATTCTCTTGATTTATAAAATAATTAAATTTTATAAATCCCATATTTAAACTTTCAATAATAAATTCAAAAAAATCCGATTTAACTATTTTATAAAATCATTAGCATCATATTCTCAAAAATCAGTTTTTAACTATTTTTCTCAAAAATCATAATTTTTATAACATTAAAAATTATAACGTTTATTTATTTAAAATATATCAAATTCCAAACATATAGTATATTTTCAATAATCACTTTATAAATCATTTTAAAATTCCAAAACTTGGGTCCAATGATGCTACACACCAAATAGTCAATCACGACTACAACGATATCACATATCGTATATGATAATCAACGAATATCAAAATATCCATAATCAAATAAATACTGTTGAGGAATCCAGTTGGATCCCTCCAACCTGTTTTCCTGCATCCACAAACATTAGCACAATACCAATTTCGCTCCAGTACGAAATTATCGCGGTATATAGGATTTAAAATATTATCCGCTTAATAGACGGCGTAATAGGGTCTCATCCGCTAAACAAAAAATGCGGGAAATCAATAACTCCAATATATACATATGCCAATATATATATATATTGCTATTATATATAATACCAATTTCACTGTTTATGAAATATTCGCGGTATATGTTTTTAATAAATAACATCCGCTTACTAACGGCGTATAATGTCTATTTTAACAATCAATAGATATCAATCATTATTCAAACATGCATTCAAATATTTTAAATCTAACTATTTAAAATAAAATCGAAACCGATTCGATTGAGTGAGAAGTTCTCACCTTGGTTTTATTTCCGTTTCAGCTTTTATTTCGAATAAAATTAAACGGACGTTTAATTTTACCCAAAATTCTCACTAACTCCAAACGACTCCAAACCAACTCCATCGCGTAGTGCTCGTCCATACGATTCCAACGCAACTGAGTTTTCATTTTTTCGACCTCGTATGAAAAAGTTATTGATTTTACAAGTTTGTACACAATTTTATATAAACAATTCAACATAACTATATAGTTTTCAACCTTCATCAATTATTGGCCTTAGGATCCATCTCCAAGCAAATCACAGCCCTCCATCCCTTCTTCTTCCCCCACGTTCACATCTCCAGGCATCACAATTTAGGCCGAACCCATCACTTAAAGATTAGGGTTTCATCTTGCACTCTTATCGCTCAACTAAATTCCATCACAACCCCACCATCTTGAAGCCCTTTGCGAGCTCGACCACCACCACCAACATCATGAAGCTCGGCCTCCTATATGGCCAGGAATTACGTGCACAACTGGCCACGAACGGCCTCCCCTAGCGCCATCCACGTCGCACCGTTTCCGATCATCTCCGTATGGAATCGAAGCTCTCGTCGAGCTCTTCGACTTCCGTGTTGAACACTTCGCGTAATTCTTTACGGATTGAGAGAGATTGATGAAGAAGTGAGAGCGATTTCTGGCCATTGGTTGTATAAGTGGCGGCTAGGGTTATGAAATTAGGGTTTAGTTATTTTTTTTTATCAAATTATGAAGAGAGTGGTGCTATTTATAGAGAAAATCGAAACACTATTCATCCCGGAAATTCCGAACTCCGATTTAGGCGTCGAAACTGACATTCCTAGGGTTTATCCCGCGTTCCGGACACAATGGAATAGGTTTCGGAAGCTAATTCGGAAGTATGTGCGAGTTATGGCTGTAAACGCTCAATTTGAATTAAACCGATTTAAGCGATTTTCTAGGCGTTTTAATTCGTACCGGACAAACGGTAAATCCAATTGACTTGAAATTTGAAACCTTACAATAATATCACATTACGGATCCGATGAAACTAGTTTCGTCGAAATCCGAGACTTTTTGAAAAATGGCTATTTTCACTCGTCAAATTAAAATTAAAAATAATTCGATGCGTTTCGAGCTGCCACGATCAAACGATAACTCCGATTGACACGAAATTTGAAATCCGGTAATAACTAACTATTACAGATCCAATGGAACTTGTTTCGTTCAATTCTGAGACTGTTCAAAAATTGACTATTTTCACTAGTCGATTTAAATATTAAAATATTCAATTTTCACAAATTAACTTTTAATTCGATTTTAAAAGTTCTAAAATATTGTTCTAACTTCAATATGATAAAATAAAATTTTACAAATCATTTTCAATCATATTTAACTCAATTTTCAATTATTTCCATAATTTAACATATTAAATTATCGATTTAATTATCCAATTAAGTCCAATAATTCAAATAAAAATTTATTTGAATTATAAATTCACTTATTAATATTTAAAATTAATTAAATATTCAAATTTTAATTTCTAAAAATTCTGGGTCGTTACAATATTAAAATATTCAATTTTCACAAATTAACTTTTAATTCGATTTTAAAAGTTCTAAAATATCGTTCTAACTTCAATATGATAAAATAAAATTTTACAAATCATTTTCAATCATATTTAACTCAATTTTCAATTATTTCCATAATTTAACATATTAAATTATCGATTTAATTATCCAATTAAATCCAATAATTCAAATAAAAATTTATTTGACTTATAAATTCACTTATTAATATTTAAAATTAATTAAATATTCAAATTTTAATTTCTAAAAATTCTGGGTCGTTACAGTCCCGAGCAAGATCACCCCACGGTTGGGATCAGCAACCGCCCACTAAGCCGAAATAAAGGGACATCTAGACAAGGATGGCCTCACCCTCCAGTGGGGGCTACCCACGAAGCCTTGTTGCATATCCCCTGATTTTCAGCCATTCCCATTTGATGAGGCTAAGCGTTACCTTTAAAGAATATATCCCTTAGAATGCCCATCGTCCACCTGACGATGTTTCGCAAGCATTCATCCATACAAGTCCATCCCGGGTTCGAACGGAACCGAAGGCACTATTCCTACTACATCCATATTGGAAATATCCTCAGGATTAGTAGCGACTAGCCCTTGCACTCCACTGCTCCATCTTCGAATTCAAAATCGTTTCCACGAAACGTACAAACCAGATCGAAGTGGTTTTCGAGAAATAAATCTCGATCCCGGTCTCTTCGAAACGATCAGCGCATTTTTCCAATATTGATAGTCGGTGATTTAACTATCAATTAATATTCACAAAACAACCATCAACCAATAAATAATTTCCCAAATTATTTATTTATCCAAAATATCTTTCAAGATATATTTCTATTGTCAATCCTTTGAAAACAGTTTCAAAACCATTCCTCTATTCAGGATAAACTTTCCCAAATATTTTCTATCTCCTCTGAAATCACCAAGCACAAAACTTTATTTTTAAAATAATTTAAAACACTTTACATTGAAATATATACTTTAAAACATTTATTTTAAAAAGCACTTCAATAATTTAATAAAATACATACCATATGAGTATTTGGAAATAAGGTTACTTAATAAAATATACAACTAGATTTACACTCTTAAATCAAATACTAAATCACTCTTTTAATAATTATTGCTATAATAGATTAAAAGGAAATACTTACTTTAGAAAATTAAATATTAGAAATAATAAATTATACAAAATTTGCTTTCTATAAAAACAACTTGAAACCGTCAAATTAATTTTTAAAGATTTTCTTTTTAAAAACATGTACTTGGCTATTCAGAGAAAATTTCAACTTCAATCACTTAAATCAATTTTCCCAAATTGATATCCAATTTATTTTATTTGAAATGAGTTCCTTAATTCCTCAATTCATTTTAAAATTCATTAGTTATAGACTTATTATTTATGTTATTATTTTCCGTTTGATTTTAAACCTTTTAACTGAATATAAAATTTTCAGATTTTCCAATTCCTTCCAATAATTTAAATCTTAAATTTTTAATCAATGTTTGTTCTTTGAATTAATACCACTAAAGATTTAAAATTCATTAACTTCCTGTTTATTCAAAACTTCCTTTCTGTTCCCAAGATTTATTTATTAGAATTTTAAAGTCACTTATTCCCTTTCGAATTCATTCTTTGAATTTATTTATAAATATCTTACTTACAATCCACTTCTTTTATTTTCTTTCCAAAAATTCAATTTATATATATTTCATGGTAATTCATTATACCAAATTATATCCAACCTAACCATAACATTCAATATTCCAACATGAATCATCACAGAACATCAAATCATCATAATCGGGGGATTTACATAATTTAATTAAATGTTGAGGGATCCAGTTGGATCCCTCCAACCTGTTTCCCTGCATCCACAGACGTTAGCACCACATGATATTGCCAATTTCAAATTATAATATACTATATCACATCAATCAATTCAATCACCCAATCAATTATTTAAATTTAATCATTTAAATTTAAATTTAAACTGAGTGAGATTAACTCACCTTTGGCCTATGATTGCCACCATATCCATCTCGACTTGTTTCATTTCAGATTTCAACCTTTGAATAAACATCATATGATTTTATTAATTTTTGAATTCATCGATCAATTAATTCTTAATACTTCGGTTTTAACTATTTAATTAGTTATATATAAATTTCTTTTTAAATAAAATATTTAAACTAATTGAAAACAAATCTCTTCCCAGTAAATAACTCAATTTACATTCGCCACGATTTTAAACTCCAAAAATATTCAATTTAAATTTTAAATCTATTAGGTAGGTAAAATTATAAATTTTACTCTACTGTTCAAAGTTTCTAGCCGATACATACATATATACAAATATCCTGAAATCTGTATATATTTTTACATATAAAATTTTAATCAAAACAGAGGATACTCACCCCAAGAAGCAACCCAAAACCCAGCATCATCCACGCGTTCTCAGGCCGAGATCACCCCCCCTTCATCGAGTCGACGCTACCCCCTAAACAACCGCAAGCTCCCCAGGCGCCGCTGTCCTCCATCCTCACGCGCCTCGTCCCGTGTTTGCCACCATGTCTGTTGTCGCCTTCAATCTTCGCGAGACCCAAGTCGATCGCCCCCAACTTCACGCGAAACCCTAAACGCCTACGCCAGCTCGAAAGAGCCCTCCTCCCCTCCCCCGCGACTTGCGATTCAATCGCGAGTCACATTTTTTTTTATACAAATGAATTGATTTGGGGTTTTGGAAAGAAGAGGTTCGGTTCGGCCTGAGTTTCGAATTTTTGAAAGAACGAGAAAAATGGGTTTCGAGATTATTTTTGTTTTTCGGCTGTTTGGTTTATAAATTTTGTTTTTTCCTTTGGCTTCCAAGGCAAGACTTGGCAAAAAAATATAAAAGAAAGCTTCTACTTTTAATTTTATTACTTAAACACGACTTTGAACTGATTGAACGATGGAAAGAAATATTGCATGTCGGCTGAGACTGGTACAGTGAGTCGAATTGAACTCCAAAAGTTCTGATGTGAGATGTATTTGACTAGTTGAAGTATTATATTTAAATTCCGAATCGGCTATTATCAATTAAATTTTCAACGCGTTCATCTATCGTATGATCACACGACAACTCCAAACACTACCAAATTTTGAAATCCGCTAATAATTCAATATTACGAATCAAATAAGACTAGTTTCGTCAAATTCCGAGACTGCGCCTCGGAAGGCTATTTTTAAATTCAATTTAAACAATAAAATTTTCAAAACTGAACAATTCACTGTTAAATTAAATTTTACAACTTTTATATCCTCTGTACTATCAATATAAATTTTACAAGCCTTCAAATTATTTTTAACCGGCTTAAAATCTCAGTTTTCATATTTTGTACCACTCCAAATTATTTAATTCACAATTTACTTGTCAAATAAATTATGATATTCGTAATTCAAGTTAAAATTATTATCTTGGATATTTAAAATCAATTAAATATTCCGATTTTAAGTGCTCGAAAATTACGGGTCATCACAAAGGAGGAAGAAGAAAGGAAGTGCACAGCAGTACGTACCAGAGTTGAGTGTGAAGTGAAATCAATTAATGCAGAGGAAATTAATGAAGGCAGAGGAATTAATGAAGGCAGAGGGTAGCAGATATATACAGAGAAGTTTAGAGTCCCAAGGTCAAGGCAATGATGTCTTCGGTAAACATGATGGCTATTGGGTTCTGAATGGTCAAAGGCCCTTAGGATTCTGAGCGTTGGAAAGTTGGGTACCGGTTTGCGCTGCGTAACGGACCAGTTTGTACTCCGTTAAACAATTATAATTTGCAACACCGAACTCCGATTGACACAAATAAATATACCGTTTTGATCAGCGCGACGAGGCGGACACAACGGTATGAAGATATTGATGGTTTGACATTATTTGCGAAGTGATTAATCTTATTGAACCATTTGCTCGAGCAAACAATTTAACTATCAATTAAAAGCGAAATTTGACGAAACGAAATGCGCCGTCATGATCAGAATATTTTTCTTATGCAACATTGTGAAAAATATTTGAGTTCGGATGATAAAAAATTTACACATAAAATTTAAACTAATATGTAAATGCGACGACCGAAATTTACTTCAATATTTTTCAACGAAATTTGGCGTACGCCTATGTCTATCTAGACGCATTCCAAATGTGAAGTTTGAATAGCAACAGAAGTTGTTTGTAAAAATTCGAATTTCTACACTAAACAACGATTTTAAATTTTTTTAAACTCGGTCTGAATTTCAGGGTCGTTACAGGAACTGAAAAGTTTTTTTTTTAAATTTAAATCCCATTATTTTATTCAATTAAATAATGTAAAGATCATCATGATTATGGAATCTTAAACACTTGTACATTTCATACTTACATATGTATGTTTGACATTTATAATTTTACAAAGATAAAAGAAATTTTTATATAAAATTTTATATCATATTTATTCTATAAATAAATGTATTTTTTTTTCTATTTATATTTACACAAACAAAATTTTATCCCAAATAATTTTTTACATTTAACTTTTGTTCAACATGTTTATACAATTATATATTTGTACAATTTACATTCATACACATTTTTTTATTATTTACTTTTGTACAACTTTTGAAAGAAAAGAAGGATTTAAAAATTTTGATTTCATATTAACAATTAATCACTTTTATTCATATATGAAAATTTAACTTAAAAATAACATTTTGAAAATGAGTACACTAATTTTTCTTTTTATTACAACTTCCAAATTTTAATATATTTAAAATTTAGAAAACAACTGTCATTATCTTTTTATTAATCTCTAGCTTTTAATTTCTATTTTATTTTTAATACATTTTATTTTGAAGCTCAATATTTATTTATAAATCACTTATTCTTATCTTTAAAATTATATTTCTATTTATAATCAAAAATTATTTATTTATCCTAGAAATCTCAAATAAATTCACAATTTATTTACAAATATTAATTTAATTTCCAAATTAAACTTGATAAATATTCAGGAATGTTACAGCATTTCTCTCGTCCTAAATCATGAACACCATTTTCTTGATTAGAAGAATCAGAAGAATGCCATTATTAGTTCCCCATCGAGTAGCTTTTAAAAATAGTAAACCGTTTTATTGAGGAGTTCTTCGAAGGAGTGCGCACATTATAATTTCTACGGACACAAAACCAGATGTTGTAGCTGAAGGAACAATTAAAAGAACAAGCGGGAATCACTTTCAATAGGGCCATTGTAGAAAGTGCATGAGACATGAAATAACATGCCTTAAATCTAAAGATTTTCTTGAATGTGATTTTCATTTCGAATTACCTTCCAAAGCATTATATTCTCCTTAGGTTTAGATATAGAGCACCATATTCTGCGCCTCTAAGGAAAATAAGGTTCTTGCTCAACCACAGATTTGTATACTTTGAATTAGAGTGGGAATTGCCACCTTACTTAGTTCCATCTTCTTTAGCTTCAAAAATCATAACTTCTTTCAAGGACCAGAAATGTCTAACTATCTGATAGCTAGAATGAGGAAGTAAGATTTTACCCTCTTGCAAGAAAGAGCCGACTCCAGCATTGTCTAGGATACCAAATTGCATTTTTAAAGGATAACTTAAGCTAAAATGTAGCCCGAAGAAACCCAAAGGAGAATTTCAAAAATAAGTAGATGACTTTGGAGATGTGTTACACTGAGTGAGTAGAAGAAACTCAATTCTAGATTTCAAGATATTTCTCCAATACCAGCTGCCATCATTAGGAACAGACATGGATCAGAAGTATTTCTTTTTAGATTTTCATGTGTCCATCTTGTCATCGTGTCATTGCCATTCTACATAGGTTTATTCATATGCGAGGATATGCCTGCTAGGTTCCATTTTTTGATTTTGATTACCCCAAACCCACCTCTGTCATAAGGAAGAATTAATTTACTAAATGAAAGGCGAACTGATTTTTTTGAGTAAAGGTTTTTACATGCCTTAAGAAGTGGTTCGTTGTCGAATTAATCATTGATATAAATTGTTTGGGGAGAACATATTTTAGCATAATATAGGTATATTAAAGTAGTAATAGATTTAACTATGACCAATCTACCAGCAATGAAATTTTTGCAGTGAGCCATAAAAACAATTTACTCATTATTTTGTCAAACAGGGCAAGCATTGAGCAGTAGAGATCCTTAGAGTAATAAGGGGAGCTCCTCAGTGATTGAGGTAGATGTCAAAATAGCAAGAATTGATAGAGCAGTTATATTATTAGCCTCAACATCAGAAAGACCAGCTAATAAATATTGGATTTGCCTATGTCACTGAAAAACCAATGAAGAGATAGAAATGTTTAGGGTTTTCAAGACATTTAACATATATTTAATATTTGGTTTCATGAAAATGAAGAGGTCATATGCAAAAATGTAGGAAGAAATTCTCTGATTTTTGCATTTAGGATGCAGATCAATTTCTTTAGTTGAAATACTATTATTGATGAGGCAAATAATGCCTTTCATGACAGTAACAAATAAACATGGAGAGTAAGGATCTCCTTGTATAATGCCTTAGGTCTTGTGAAAGTAGCCAAACCCCCCCCCCCCCCCCCCCCCCCCCCGTTTAAAGCTAAGGAGTATGAAGCAAAGGATATACAAGTATAAATCCATGGTAAGAAAGGAGGAGCGAAGTTCCTTTTTTGACGATTGTTTATTTTGGTACTCCGCTACAATATCAAATGCCTTTTGAATATCAAGTTTTATAGAGTATTTGATAGAGGTAATCTTTCTTTGGTAGCTTCTTATAAGTTCTTGAGTCAAAATTATGTTGTCAGTGATGGATCTACCCATCAAAAATGCATTTTGATTTGATGAGATATTTTAATCTAGGAAAATCTTCAATCTGTTGGCGTGAACCTTTGAAATGCATTTATATATTACATTACAGCAAGTTATAGATCTAAATTGGGAAACACTGGAAGGAGAGATAGTCTTTGGCATATGAGCAAGTTTTGTGACATTTATTCTTGAAAGCATTTTATTTTTGTAAAAGAAATTTCTAATAGCTTTTGCAACATCATTATGAATTAATTCCTAAGAAGTTTTGAAAAGGAATGCATTAAAGTTGTCGGGCTTAGAAGAGCTGTCATACTTCATATCAAAAGTATAGCCCTTTTGATTTCATCGTTAGTAATTTCATTTATTAGGAAGAAGCTGCATTAAGAACTTATAGAGGTAACCACAAGCTAGATATTGGGGAAAGGTCAAGAGTCATAGGAGTAGTGTTTGCTATAGTGGTTGAAGTAATCTAAAAAATCCTTCTTTATTTCAGTAGTAGAGTTGTAGTCATTATCATCCATGTCTTTTTATAGAATTTACTTTATTATTCATATTTTAATTTTCAGGTAGGAGTGAAAAATAGAAGTATTTCTATCACTACCTAAATCCCTGTTAGACTTTAATTTTTTGCTTCTTTTTATTATTTTTAGTTTACAGAGATTCTTTTAAGGAAACAACTTTTAAGTGTTCTAGCTTGGATAAGAGAATATTCATAGGTTGGCTCCTCATATTAATCTAAGTTTTGAGAAGAACTTTTCTTAATGTTGTAGAAAGTTTTGCACCATCTCCATATATCTCAGAAGACCAGGCTTTGAGTTTGATTTTAGTGAGCTTTAATTTAGTCTGCAAAATATACATAGGATTATCTTTAATATTAGTACTTCCATATGCATCAGTAACATCAAAAAATAAGGATGACCAGCCAATCTACTAACAAATGAACATGAGGAGGGTCCTCTAATGATAGGCTTTCCCCAGTAGAGTATGATAGGAGAGTGATTAGATAGGTAAGGAAAAAATGTTTAGTATGAGAGAGGACAAAAGCTAGAAGGTTGAAATATGCTCTGTATAGTTTGCAAAAGGTTCTGACTCCACTTCTACTACTATTTTTCCAAGTGAAAAAAGAGCCTATGCAAAGTATATGAATTATGTTAGAGGAGAAAAAGGAACCGTTGAGAGGATTGGTTAAAGCATTTGTTAGTGGTTATCCACCCACATTTTCATGATAAAACTACATGCAATTTCAAATCTCCTAAGGAAAGCCATGGAGAAGAAGAAGATTAAAGAGAGGTTAATATGTCGAGGAATATTGGTTTGGAGATTTTATTATTTTCAATATAAACAAATGTGATGTGGAAGGAAGTTCCAGAGGCAATGTAAAAGATATAAGTGTGATAGAAGGATTCCAAATTACCAAAATTCTCTTATAAGGGGCTTGAGCTAAATTATGAAGGCTAGACCAGGAAGGAGGTATAACTTTAATTGCTTAAGAAGTTAGGTTATGGTTGAGTTTAGTTTTACAAAGGGAAATGAGTTGAATATTTTGTGAGGGAATCAAATTTTTTATGTCAGATTGCTTAGGTATAGCATGAGCACCCCTAACATTCACATGGCCGTTGTATCTAACTTGGATCAAAATTTGATTTGTTGGATAAAAGATTTGTAGTGACATGTGAAGTTTTACTAACTCTAGTATTAGGTTGTCTTAAAGATATTTGCTCTATGGAAAAATCGGTACCTATATCAACATCATATGATAGCCTTATTTTTCTTTTGGTTTTCTTTTTTTAAATTTGGTTTTTAAAGAGAGGAGATTCAACATTATTTTTTGGAGTGATTATGTTTTTTTGATTAGAAGAATTCATTAACAAATGAGCAGAAGGAGAGAGCTTCAGGTATGGGATTATCAAAGGAGTTGAAAGATTAGAGGATGAAATTTGATCTTCAAATGAATTTGGGCCAAAAAAAATGATATTGAGAATAGCATAATTAATTATTTAAGAGTAGTACAACCATTGTGCATGTGCACAAAGCAAGTGTACATGTTTTGATGATGGTTATGGTTGAGCATATTAGATTTGAATGAAGAACATGATTGTGGGATTGATATCACCAGGATCGAGAGAAGAATGACAATGGCTACTGAAGAATTTGTATGAGGTTGAGAACGAAAAGTTGATTGTGGAACAATTTTTGATGATAAAATATTCAGAGCATCAGGGAAATTTGGAATTATTACATTAAGCATAAACATGACTATAGTTTCTTGGATAGTTCAAACAATTGAGCATGAGCATGAACCATGCTTTGGCTAGCAAGATCATTCTAAGGTTGAGCAAAGTCCTTTCGAGCAGAGCTAGTGCACACAATTAGTCATGTTATATTTATTGTTGAAAGCACTTTAGAATTCTCAAGTTCTTTATCAAGTATTTCACTTTCTCCTTCTTATAAATCCACTAGAGTATCGAAATTGTTATGAATTGCAGTAGACAGATGCATATCAGAAGCAAGAATAACTACTTGATCACTTGATGGCTCAATATCCTTGTCACCTTTGAACTGCTTGCAATATACTGCTTTTTTGATGAAATTTTTATGAGGTGTTGCTCTTTTGCATTTGTTTTCTCACATTTACTCCTTTTCGATTTAATTTAAAACTATTCAAAGTCACGTCTCTTCCCCATGCATATGTAAGCCAATTGCTTCATTGCTACCAACCTCATGACTAACTTATTGAACAACACATACCACTCTTATTACTTTATTTGTTCCATCCCCATGCAAACGCTGACTACCCACCAAAACAGCATTTCTAACATCTTCATTTCCTTCATTTGCAATAGATTTTCCACACATTCTAGAGTGCAATTACTAAAACTTTGCAAGCAGTACAAATTAGGGGCCTTCATGAATATTCAGTCAATTGCATTTGGTCATTTGTCATCTCTCGTACATATGAAATGTGGCAATACTTTAACGGGGGAAAATTTAATCAAATTCTTTGCATACTCGACTTTTTAATTCTTTAGTGTTTTCATCGCATAGCAGATTAATCAATCAATATGACACATGAGCTAGTTAATGGCTAGGAAAGTCCAAGTGAGCAAAGGAATTTGATATAAATGAACCCACACTGGAACTGATTTTATGTTTGATTGAGCAAACCCAAAACAAGGGTTCCAAGATGTAATAATGAACTTCTATCCTCTGATAAAAGTGGGACGCGATTTTATAATTTTCATTCTATCTCTTCTTATTTAAATTTTAAAAAAAAATTCCCATTAGAAAAGTATCATAATTGCCTTTAGTTTCCATATTTTAGCTAGATGGTTAGTGACTGCCATATAATTCACCTTTGCCCCCTAAAGAAACAAACTAAAAATTCATTCCAAGTTTTGACACCTTCTTCAACAATTCGTAAAGGAGATGTAAGTGAAGAACCATGTAATTTTGATCAAAATGACATGGTATGTAAGCCCTTACATTTCTCGGTTTTGATTTAAGAAGGCTGGACCAGGTAGCTTGATTGTCTTTTACAGTAGGAGCAATTTCTACAACATCAACCTGACAACCAAGAAAGGAGCTAGAAAAGGGAAAGGGAGGAGGGACAGAAAGAGGAACACAAGATGGAGAAAAAGAAGAAGGAAGAAGAGGTCTGGATCGGGGGTAAAGGAGGAGGGTAGGTGGATGAATGGTTGGGGAATTGGTGGTAAGGAGGAGGTACGGTAAGGGAGTGGGCATGAGATATTTGAAAAGATAGGAAAGGAAAGGTCAAGGGATTTAGCTTCCATTAAGAAAAATAACCCATTTAAATTCACTCTTTTGTTAATAAATTCTAAATATGATTTAATGCAAATTTATTATTCATATAATACAAAATACGATCTTATTCAAATTAATAAAATAATTTTTTTATATTCACCCTTTTACCTCCGCTATCAATGTGCATGATCCAACAATGGTAACCAAACTTAAGGCGACTTTATGGAAACAATTAGATGAGTGTCTAAGGAAAAAGTTCTTAAACTAAGAAGAAGGCTACTATAACTAAGGAACGTTTTTATGAACAAAAAACTTTCCAATCTCCTGATCATTGCCTAGCTCATCGAAGTGGTCTTTTTCAAGGTTATACCCCTGTGGAAGGCTTAGAACTATTTTAAGCGTTAGGTTGATTCAAATAAGTGTATATGAATATTATAAAATAAATTTAAAATCATTTCAAATTTAATGAATATAAATGATATATTTGTAATTAATTAAATTATTTAGTTAAAGAAAGAATACATACGTACATATATGTATATGTATCTATAAATTAATGAATTATAAATGTGACATCCTAGAATTTCGAGCAATTTAAATGTGATAATCTCTCTTATTTAATTAATTAAAAATGATAATCTCCTTGATATTAAAATTGGCAAATTGTTATTTTAATCATTATAATGTGATGATTTTAATGATAATTATAAATAGATTCTTAAATGGAATGATTATTTTTATAAAATTTATTTTGGTTGTTTTATAACTAGATGTTTTTAATAGACTTATTATTTTCAAATTTAAATAAGTATTGTTTAAATGTTTATAAGTCTATTTAAGTTAATTTTTAAAAATTGAATTATTATTTTCAAATTTAATAATGTGTTTGTTTAAATTAATATATATATGTTTAGGTTGATTTTAAATTGGATTTTTAAATTTGAATTTGAATTTGAATTTAGTATTTGAATTAAATTTAAAAGATAATTATTTTGTAATAGTTTAGAAAAAAAATATGAATGAAGTTTTCATTTGGATATAATTTGTTTTATATTCTTTTTCCTTAACAGATTTTATTTTTATAAGTTTAGAAAGTATTTATTTAAATAGTAAATAAATGCAAAAGTTTTATGTTTACATCTATAAATGAATTAAATACACTATGTATGATTTTATTTGAAATATGATTGGTTTTGTTTTTATTTTCTTTTAAAGATTTTTTTTTAAATTTACTAAATCATTTATTAAATTAGAATTGTATTAACTAATTAAGATATTTATATAAAAGCTTTTTAAATCAATTTAAAAATATATAATAATGAACAAATACATGTGTTAATCTATAAACAATCCTTTGTAACATGTGTTAAAAAATTGAATGCGGTATGGGACAAGTGTCATATTGTGTTTTCATTTTCTTTGATTTATTTTAAAATCATAAATTAGCCTATATAAGTATTCATCTTTCATTAGTATTTCCTTTTCTCTTCTTAATTCTAAACTCAAAGAAAAACTTCACATGTTCTTTACTCTTCAACCAGAAAAAAATCAATTCTTGTAAACCTTCTTCAAGTTTTAACACAAAATCCCTGTACTTCATTTTCTCAAATCAAAGGAAAAATCTATAATCCATTTTCCAAATTAAAGTTCCAAAGCCTGTAACTCACCTCAAAAACAAAACCAGTAAACACTTACTGAAATCAAAACTTGTACTTCAATTTTCAAATCAAAAAGACCAAAACCTGTCAGTAAATTCTCAAAACCATTACTAAGCTTGTAACCAAGAAATCAAATTTCATAATGCAACCTGGAATCAAAGCTATCAACAAAATCAAGTTTCAAATTTATAATGCAACCTGGATTATCAAAAGAAATCAGCAGCAAATTGCGTTTCAACCTGCACCAATCAAAGTTTTAGGGCAATTCAAGTTTTCAACTTCAACCTAGTTTTTCAAAGCATTCAAAGTTTTCAAAGCTTCATCTCACTTTTAATCATCTCCGCATTTTGGTTAAAAGGTGAGTAAACTTTAAAATTTAAAACTGAAGTAACTAATATCTGTTGCATGTGGATTACTGTGTTAATGGTTGCTTTGAATATCTGTATGTATGCAAGCCTATGTGTATTTCTGTTGAGTTTAACATCTCTGTTCTTAGTTTGTGCCTCTGATTTTTAAAACTGCAAACATAAATCACCTTCAGATAGATGCATGTGACATATGTTTGGTGTAAACTTGTAATGTATGTTTGAAAATGTGATTGCATGATGGTTTTATGATTCTGAAAACATGTTTATAGATGCTGTGTGAATGTCTGGATATGACATTCTTCTCTGTTTTAAGTTCCAGAAATTTAAACATAGATTAAAAATTTAATTTTTCACACACTCTAATCTCTTTTAGGCTTAAGTATTTGAACAAAGTTTGTACTAAACTATGTTTTAAAAATATTTTTAAGAATAATAGATAGATATATTATCTGGGAAAATAAAAGCACAGAGGAGCTTAAGAAGTGTTAAAAATCAAATTCAATGATCTGTTAATTTATATATACAATCTGAATTCCTTTTCCAAACTAAGATTTTTAACACCAGAATCTTGATATTTAACATTGAATTGGATGAACAATTCAACATTGACTGGAAATGGGTTTAGAGAGTTTTCTGGTGATCAAAGGGGTTTGGATAGTCGAGATTCCATTTGGATCTAGCTGGATGATTAGGTGGTACGGCAAAAATGGCAGAAGCGTCGAATAATTGCTGTGGCGACGGCAGTGAGGAGATTTAGGTTTTTAAACCTAATCTGGGCATGTATGGAATCGAGATCATTGCGACGTCTTGGATGCATCGAGCTGCATCAAACTTTGTGATGGAGCAACGTGGATTTTTAGCAAGTCATGGCTGAAATCGCAGCGGAGTCTGGTGAACGGCGTCGCGGTTTCGAGGGATTTTCTGGTAATGGGTAGTTCCAGGTTCGTTCGTGATAGCTTGTTGTTGCTTCAGGATTCGTGAAGAGTTTTGGGTGATCAGAATCGATTGAATGGAGCATCGCCGACTTGTTAAAGGTGGTCAGAGGTGCCGGAGTGGTCGTTTGTGCACATATACGGTGGTCTTGCTCATGTCAGTGGATTGCTGTGGGAGTTTGACTCGAAGAAGGATTCGTGCAGTTGGCTTGTGACTCGAGTGTAGACTCAAGCGGTTTGGGAAGTTTTTGGGTTCAGGTTTTAATTTAAAACTTAATCTAAAAACTTACACTAAATTTTAAAATGAAGAAGGGGACTCGGGTTAGACGCAGTGGACTTCGGCTTCGTCCTAAAGCAGGTATTAAGAAATTTTAAAAAGGATTTTAAAAACTTGGTTTTGAAATTTAAAAATGAATTAGTTTAAAACTTTATTATATAAATTACTTATATAATAGTTGTTTTCTTTAAACATTGTTTAAGAAGTTTGGAATTTGATTAAATTTAATTTGGTTAAGTAAAGTTTAAAGTTGTTTTCAATGTTAAGTTAGAAATGAAATATAAAGGTAAGTTAAAGGTAAAATGTTTAAAATAGTTTTTAAAGCTCTTTAAAAGTTTATAAGACAAGTTTGAAAAATTAAATTAAAAATTTGTTTAAACTATCATTTGATAAATGTTAAAGTTATTTAATGGAAGTTGTGATTTGTAACTTTAATTTATCAAGTTGAATGAGTATTTTAAAACTTAATTAATGATTTAATAAGTAAAGTTATCCTTAAAATAAATTGTTTTAAATGATAATTAAGACATAAATGAGATAAGGTTTTATCTTAAGGCCATTATGGTTTTAATGATTGGAGATTAATTAAGAAATTTAAGTGTAATTAATTAACTTAATTAATTAAGGATAAATGGTAAATTAAGTAATTAATTAAGAGTAATTAATTAATTTAATCAACTGATGATTAAGGATTAATTAACTTATAATTGGGGGTTATAATTAATTAATTAAAATTTAATTAATTGTAATTAAGGATTATTAATTAAGTAATTAAAGATCAATTAATTTGTAATTAGAAATTAATTAATTAAGTAATTAGAGGTTGATTAATGTTAATTAAGAATACTTAATTAAGTTTTATTAATTAATAATTAAGTTCTATTAATTAATAATTAAGAGATAATTAATCTATAATTAAAGATTAATTAAGGGTTAATTAATTTTAATTGAGGGTTGATTAACTGGTAATTAAGAAATACTTAATTTGTAATTAAGTTGTATTAATTAATAATTAAGGTTTATTAATTAATGGTTAAAGAATTAATTAATCTGTAATTGAAGATTTAATTAATTTGTTTAATGGTAATTAAGGGATGAATTACCCAATTGTAATTAATTTGTTAATTAATTAAAGATAGTCTCTTGGTGATTAATTAAGTATAGATACTTACTGAGATTAATAAGTGTAATTACTTAGTAAAGTAATAGTGTATAATTACTGGATGTAATTAATTAAGGGAATTACTTAATGAGAAGTAATTAATGGGTAATTACTTAGTAGAAGTAATTAAGGATTAATTACTTAGGGTAATTAATCAAAGGATTCATATAATTAATTAAAGAGTTAATTAATTAAGTAAGTATCAACAGAAGGGTAATCACTGTTTATGATTAATTGAGATTGATTAATGGATGTAATTAATTAAGGATCAATGTAATTAATTATAATTAATTAATTAATGGAATAATTAATTAAGGATCATTAATTTATGTAATTAATGAGAGTAATTAAAGGTTAATTACTATAAATGGTTAAGAATAATTAATTTGTGAAATTAATTTAAGAATAATTACTTTATGTAATTGAAGAATAATTAATCAAGGTGATTAATTAAGATAGATATTTGAAGGATGGTTAATTAATTAAAGGTTAATTAATTATTGATTAAGCAAAGTTGGTGATTAATTCTTAAGTAATTGATTTAGTTTAAGTTAATTAAATTAATTAAAATATGGATTAATAATTGTTGCTTATGGATGATTGTTTGAGTAGAATATCTGAATTGGTTGATATCTATTGGATGATATGCTGTGATATTCTGTGATATAATATTTGATATATCATTGATAAACGTGTGATATTTATCTGTGTTAATGCTGTGTGAATTCAAGTATTGTATTGAATTGAATTGTTTTAACTTTAAAACAACTTGGACCTAAAAGATGGTGTTTTGGATTTAGATGAGACCGGGATCGGGTTTTTAGATTTGGATATCCAAAAACCACATCGATCCAAATTAACATTACGTCGTGACATCTCAAAGTGAAGATCGAGATGGAGTTTTGAAGTGCAAGGGTTATTGTCGTTAACTCTGAGGATGATTCCAAAATGAGTGTAACGAGATAATGCCTTCGGTTTCGTTCGAACTCGAAACGAACTTGTATGGATTGAATGCTTTCAGAACATCGTCAGGTGGACGATGAGCATTCTAAGAGATGTGTTCTCTAAAGGTAATCGTGGCCTCAAGCCTTATCAACTGAGAATGGCTAAAACAGGGGAGGTGCAGCAAGGCTAACTGGGTAGCACCCAAGTAGGACGAGATTTTCCCCTGTCTAGACCCTATTATAATATCACTGGATTTCTTATCAAATGTTTTGGTTAGCGTAAGGTAAAAACTTACCCATGTTTATGTGTGGGAAGTCCTAAGTGATACTTTTTCTTTCAAAAGGTTTTTAAAGTTAAGCAACTTTAACCGTTTACTCACACCAGACCCATGTCTGACCCGGAGTTTATTTATGTTTTATTAAACTCTTGGGTACTCAAAATTTTACGAGTAGCCAAGGGATTCAGGTTAGTTTTGATGAATTCTTAAGGAGATATGGAGCAGGAGGCTTCAGCGTTGTAGATAGATAGTAGTTCCGCTATGTTGATCTCTGTGTTGGTATCTGTATTGTATATTGAGTTGTATAACTAAACAGGTGTTTATAACTGTCTAGTATGTGTTGTATAAGCTGTGTAACTCTAATGTATATGATACTATGTAATATTTATGTGATTAATATAATTTATTCGTTCCGCTGTTGAGATTCTGATGTTGTTTCTTTCTTTCTTCTCTATCTTTCTCTTTTCTATCCCTTTCTTTCTTAAAAATGATGCGTCTTATTATGGAGAATAAGGCGGGTCGTTTCAACAAATATTGTAGTATATATATTATATGCAAAGAAAATTTGTGGTTAAATAAACTAAAACCTATAGAAACTTAAGAAAGTATACAATGGAATGTATATAAAGTCATATGATGTCATGAGTTATACTCATCCACGTTACGCAGTCAATAATACCATATAATTTTGAATTATGAATTTAAATAAAAATTCTCTTCATCATTTATAATATAAATAAGGTAAGTCTTATAATATCTACAGTAATGTTCATATAATCACTAGAAAAGCGAGAATATTATGTAACTTTGTTGAGCACTCTTAACATAACATAATTCCTCTTAAAATATCACAAAATGATGGGTTAGGTTATCTAATGTACTTTATGATTTGTTGAGCACCTTTAAGGTCATAAAGATGATTAGAAGAAAGCAAAAGAAATGTTAAGAATTATATATGAGATATAAATAGTAAAGTTTACTAACCTTTTGTGGTGATTATAATTTGTTGAGCAACCTCAAGGTTGTAGTAACATGATAAATGAGTCTAACACCCACTAAAGAAATTTATGAAATTCCTATATAGCATTTTGGGTTTTTGAGAGATGTAGAAATTCAGTGAGATCCTTACTAGACAAATATAATAAATCAATCTAATAAGTAAGAACATGTAATGCTATCTAATTTACTCTAGTAAAATTGCATAGATCAAATAAGCATGATGAAGCTATCTTCCAAAAGGAACACGCTAACTGGTACAAACTACAAAGATTGGTTAAGAAATGTTAAGATCACACTGACCTATGAAAACTATTATTAGGAACTCCTATCGACAAGTTTTAATGACGACAAACCATATAATAATAATTGTACATATATATCTCATATCTTATTTTTGTAGATACTCAAGGATAGAAATCAAAGCATGGAGCATGGATCACAGCAGTAGAGAGATAAATATTGTATACAAATCTTAGAAATATTATGTAAAATCTCCCTGGATTTTGTATATGATAAAATACACATACATTTACATAGGAAAAAAAATTTCCCATATTTGCAGACGTCTGATATTATGCTCCAGACGGTTGGTCGCAACCTCTGGAATTTTTCAGATAACACATGATCAGACGTCTGGTCATCACAATCCAGATGTCTGGATTTGGCTCGAGGATTTTTTTTAAAATACACAACTGTCAAATCTAAAAGGTTGCTTTTGCATCTCTTCTTCAATTCAGTTCTACCCCAAACAGAAGCATCTCTAGAAACAAAGACAAATGGCAGCAACACTTCAAATCAATCTTTTCACAACTAGAAATACATCATAGATTTTAAATTGAAAAAAAAGTTTCTAATTTCTTTTCTCTATATCTACTTTACACTCAAATTCAAGTCACTCATATTTGCTATCAATATTTCAACCAACGATCATTAACTTTGGTTCAGTTTTCTTCCATATTTCCAAAACACATACATATTTATATCTATACATATCCAATGGAGATTATAGGATGACTTGTTCATATTGTCAATATCAGTGTTAATTGTTGAGTCACAGCTTCTATGAAGATTTTGATTGCTGACAACAATATTAAAGCGATCGACAAATCAAGACCTACATATGGTACTCTAGATTATAGGTTGATTATTTGATGTTATAATAGTAATAAAATTGTCAAAATCTATCCTCAAATAATCATGCACAAAATATAATATATATATATACACACATGCACTTTATTGTGCAATTTAACAGAGACCGGTCGACCGGTCCAAATATAGGCGGTCGACCGTTCCTGTTGGATGTGCACAATAAACGTGCACACATGCACATAACGACTATATTTTTAAAAACCTGTCTACCGGTTAGTTTTTGACCTGTCGACCGTTTTTAAACAGAGAGCAACTTCTTCCAAAAGACACATCCTTCTTCAATGGTTGCGTCTCTTCTTCTTCATCAATAATCATAACTTTTGACTGCAACTTTTCACCAAGGGTTATAACTATTTTCTCTCTATAAATACACATCAATATCATTGATTAAAACAAAAAGTTTTATTAAAAAATTATATATGCTTTCTATCTATTCTCTGAATTCACTTGCATTCAAAAAGCTCTAAACTACTTTCATTCCTTATTGAATCATTGACACTATCTCATATATTTTGATTCAATAAGCAATATAAATTCCATAATCTTCACAAACATCATTCACAATTTGAGGATAAGATTATAGGAAGAGTGTACTACAAGTGACAAATCCGTGTTTACAAGAGCACAAGTTGTCAACAACAATTGTAATTGTTTTTGTTGAAGTCCTCGGTATTGTAAGAGGCAAGTGTTGAAGTCCTCAGTGTTGTAGAGGCGTGAAATCCCGTTCGGCTGTTCGGGTAATTGTAAACCTGTTCCTCCGGGTGAAGCGAGGTTGTAATTAGTGAAAATCCAGATAGTAGTCTGGGACTGGACGTAGGACGGTGCTCCGAACCAGTATAAAAATCTCTGGTGTGATTTTTCTATTTTCTATTTACAATGCTATTATCATCTATTTCTGCATTTGTATTGTAATCCATATTACACGATCCGTGTATACTATATTAGCACATATAATTGTATACACACCGCACTTTCATTTGGTATCAGAGCACGGTCATCATATAACCGTAACACAGTTATTTGATATATTCTTGTAATATGGCAAATAACGCAAGTACTAGCACTCAAAACACCACTTACACAGAAGGGCAATCGACACAAAGACCTCCATTTTTCAATGGTCTTAACTACAGTTATTGGGCAACACGTATGTCATTCTTTATGCAATCAAGTAGCTATGATGCTTGGAATGCTACTCAAAGAGAAATAGTAAATCCAACAACTGATTATTCAGAATGGACTGTGGCTGAGAAAACGGCAGCAGCCGTAAATGCAAGAGCAATAAATATGTTGTTCTGTGCATTCGACCAAAATGAATATAACCGTGTTAGTATCTGCACTACTGCATATCAAATTTGGCAAACGCTAAAAATCACTCATGAAGGTACTAACAAGGTTAAACAAGCCAAAATAGCCATGCTGAAAAGTCAATTTCAAAATTTCAAAATGAAACCAAATGAAACAATCAATGACATGTATTCACGGTTTCAAACTATTCACCATGCACTTATTGGGTTAGGACAAAAGTATTCTGATTTTGATGTTGTTTCAACAGTCCTACATTCTCTGACTAATGAATGGGAAGGAAAAGTATTAGCAATTGAAGAAGCTAATGATCTTTCCGTCATGAAGCCAGATGAATTGATAGGAAATTTAATGTCCTATGAAGCAAATTTGCAGGCTAGAAAAGAACAGAAAGAAGAAAAGAAAAATGTAGCATTTCATGTTGAGAAAGATGAAAATGAATCAGATTCTGAAGATGAAGATTTGGCGTTCATTGCTAAAGGTTTCAAAAAATTCCTAAAATATCGAAAAGCCAGTCGCTACAATAAAAGGAAACCTGGATCAAATAAACCATCTTCATCTGCTATAGAATGTTTCAACTGCCATAAAAAGGGACACATGCAGAAGGATTGTCCAGAACAAAATAAAAAGTCAGAAAATGACAAATTCAAATATAAGAAGGACAAATCAAAGAAACGAGCCTTCTCAGTAACATGGGATGATTCAGAATCATCTTCATCAGAAAGTGAAAGTGATTCGGAGAATGAACAAGCTAATGTTTGCTTTATGGCAACAGAGGATGAGGTACAAATTCCTACATTTGATGAATTACTTGATATTAATGCTGAATTGATAGTCAAATATAAAGACTTAAAACGTCAATTAAAAGTAGTCAAAGCAGATTTAAGTAGAGCAGAGTTTGAACGAGATATGTTAAAAGACGAGAAGAAAATACTAGAAGAAGAACTTGAAAATATTCAAGAATCATCATCTAATGTTGACTCTCAAATATCTCTTTTGAGTCAAGAAATAGAAGCTCAAAAAGAGAAATATAATGCTCTCACTACTGAAAATCATGAACTTAAAGCAAAAGTCAAAATTCTAGACCTAGAAAAAGCTAGTTTACAAACAAAGTTTGATGACATTACTTAAAATGTTTCTAACTTTAACAAAGGTCGAGAAAATTTGACTAAAATCATTGAAAGTTCACAATCTATTTCAGATAAACAAGGTTTGGGATATAACAAACATGAAATTAAGAAACATCTTAGAAATAAAAGGAAGAAGAAAATACAAAAAACTGAAGCTAAGAAAAATCTTAGTTTATTATATTTCAAACCAAAACCAGTTATGAAATTTCAAAAGAGAAATGTCAAGACTATAAAAATATGGGTTCCTAAAACAAATAATAATTTGATTAGGAACAAATACATTCAGCAATTCATGAATAATGTACATTTTAATAACAATTATATATATAAAGGGGATACCGGACCCAAATGGGTTTGGACTCCTAAGACCTAACTCTTAGGACCCTATAAAAAGTGGGTACCATGAACTTAATTCTATTTTTTGCAGGTCCCACTGAAGAAAAGAGGAAAGTGGATATTGGACAGTGGTTGCTCAAAGCATATGACGGGAGACAAGAGCTTACTAACAAATATTAAATACTCAGATGGTGGCTCAGTCACTTTTGGAGACAATTCAAAAGGTTATATCATCGGCAAAGGCGATGTGAGCAATTGTGGTACATCTAACTTACCTCTTATTACTAATGTCATGCTAGTTAGAAATTTAAAACACAATTTACTTAGTATTAGTCAGTTATGTGACAAGGGTTTTATAATTTCCTTTTCAAATAATAAGTGTAGTATTTTAGATAAAGACCATAATTTGGTTTTTGAAGGTTATAGAGACAGAAATATATATATTCTAAATATGAATATTAATCATAATTCAGATATGTGTCTTATGGCTAATGACAATGATCCATGGCTATGGCACAAACGTTTCTGTCATATAAACTTCAGAACTATTGACAAGCTAGCCAAAAACAATATAGTTAGAGGACTACCCAAAATGAGTTTTAAAGTTAACAACATTTGTGATGCATGTCAATTAGAAAAATTGACCAAATCATCGTTTAAATCCAAGAAAGTCATATCAACATTACAACCGCTTGAGTTACTGCACATGGATTTATTTGGACCTACTAGAGTTCAATCAATAAATCACAGTCAATATGTGCTTGTAATTGTTGATGATTTCTCTCGTTATACATGGACAATTTTCTTAAAAAATAAAAGTGATACTTTCGATCATTTCAAATCTTTCGTCAAAAGAATTCAAAAATCAAAAGGGATTAAAGTTAAAAATATAAGAAGTGATCATGGCGGAGAGTTTGAAAATAATGAATTTGAACATTTTTGTACAAAGAAAGGTATATATCATAATTTTTCGTTTCCCAGAACTCCACAACAGAATGGAGTAGTAGAACGAAAGAACCGAACTTTACAAGAATGTGCAAGAACATTATTAAATGGAACCACCTTACCAAAACACTTCTGGGCAGAAGCTGTTGCAACTGCCTGTTATGTTTTAAATCGTGTGTCTATAAGACCTCTTACCAAGAATACTCCTTATGAATTGTTTAACAAAAGAAAGCCCAAAATCTCATACTTCAAAGTTTTTGGTTCTAAGTGCTTTATTTTAAATACGAAAGACCAGCTTGGAAAATTCGATCCAAAAGCCGATGAAGGAATATTTGTCGGTTATTCGGAACGAAGTAAGGCCTATCGGATATTTAATAAACGAACCAAAACTATTGAAGAATCACTTCATGTCTCTTTTGATGAAATTTATCAGCATCCTCACACAATATCAGATGATGACGAATCAATAGTCATTGATAATCAAATCATCTCAAATACTGATTCTGACTCAGAAATAATTATTGAGAATACTCCTCAAATATGTGAATTACAATCACCACCAAGAATATTAAGAGACCATCCGGCCCAAAATATAATAGGTGAAATAACATCACATGTCAGAACAAGGAGTCAACTCAATCAAATGGGTCATGTCGCTTTTCTCTCAAATATCGAACCCAAGAATCCAAAAGAAGCTGCTATAGATGATTACTGGATCATTGCCATGCAGGAAGAACTAAATCAGTTTGAGCGCAATGACGTTTGGGAACTTGTTCCGAGACCAACTGATCAGTCAGTAATTGGTACTAAATGGGTCTATAAAAATAAGGCTGACGAACAAGGAAATATCACCAAAAATAAAGCAAGATTAGTAGCACAAGGATACAATCAGGAAGAAGGTATCGATTATGAAGAAACTTTTGCACCAGTTGCTCGACTAGAAGCTATTAGAATTCTATTATCTTTTGCTTGTTATCATAATTTCAAACTTTATCAGATGGATGTCAAAAGTGCTTTTCTCAATGGATTTATCAAAGAGAATGTCTATGTCGAACAACCACCTTTATTCGTACATGAAAAATATCCTGACCATGTGTTCAAACTTAAGAAAGCTCTGTATGGTTTAAAACAAGCACCTCGTGCTTGGTATGAACGATTACGTAGCTATCTTATTAATTCAGGATTTGAAATAGGCAAAGTCGATCAAACTTTGTTTATTAAACATTCTCGAAAAGATATTCTGGTTATCCAAATATATGTAGACGATATCATCTTTGGTTCAACAAACGATAAACTCTGCAAGGAATTTGCAAGTATTATGACCAAAGAATTCGAAATGTCTCATATGGGAGAACTATCTTATTTTCTTGGACTTCAAATCAAACAACTTTCAAACGGTATTTTTATCAATCAAGAAAAATACTGTGAAAATCTTATCAAACGCTTCGGATTACAAAATACATCTGGTAAACCAACTCCTATGAGTACAACTACACATCTTGAAAAAGATGAAAGTGGTAAGAATGTTGACCAGAAATTATATCGAAGCATGATTGGTTCTCTTCTTTATCTTACAGCTAGTCGTCCAGATATATTAATGAGTGTTTGTTTATGTGCTCGTTTTCAAGCCGATCCAAAGGAATCACATTTACGAGCAGTGAAACGTATAATTCGTTATCTTAATAATACCAAAGATTTTGGTCTTTTCTATCCAAAAGAATGTCCATTTGAATTAGTATCATATAGTGATGCTGATTTTGGTGGCTCACGGACGGATAGAAAAAGTACAAGTGGTACGTGCCATTTTATTGGAAAATCACTTGTCTCTTGGTTTAGTAAGAAACAGAATTGTGTTTCACTATCAACATGTGAAGCTGAATATATATCAGCGGCTCTCGCTTGTACTCAAGTACTATATATGCAACAGACACTTCAAGATTTTGATATTCATTTATCAAATTCTATTATATACTGTGATAACACAAGTGCTATAAATCTTTCTAAAAATCCAGTGAATCACTCTCGAACTAAACACATTGATATCCGTCATCATTTCCTTAGAGATAATATTGAAAAAGGTAATATACATCTTGAATATGTTCACACTGACAATCAAATAGCCGATATTTTCACTAAACCATTACTTGAATCTAGTTTTATTAAACTACGAAGAGAGCTTGGCTTAGTATCTCGGAAAGATCTAGAATAGAATAAGTAACCTTCAAACTTAGGCTATACATTTTTTCAAATAATTCTTAAATTTCAGCCTATAACAAACTATACCTATTTTTATAACTTTTTTATGCATCATTGTTTTTGTTTACGGCTAATTATCTCTAACAAATCCTATCCTCAAGTTCATTGGCAAACTTTTTTCTATATAAACGTTTGAAAAATACACTTTCATTCATTCACCTTCTTGCTGAAAATTATAAATCATCTTAAACAAGCTACCATGGCACACATTTGCGACAAATGCGCAGAGGAATCTCATATTTCTATCACAAGCTCGGAGTCGGAGGAACAATACTCTCCGATTACACCGAAACAAAGGCCGGAATGCCCTCACCATTGTTTTCACACACCTGGCCATACTCCAACATCCAAGCGTGCAAAGAAAGCACTATTCTGCTCTCCGCGCACGAAGGCGCAAATCGATGAGATTCATCACTACCAAAAGCATCAAATCAATCTTCAACGACAACTACATTATGGTCAAAACCTACTATACCATGAACAACAACGTACTTCAACTCGTTTATCCGCCTTAGAACGAATGGCATCATTCTTCTGCGGTTCAAACAAACACGATGTTCATGAACCAATGCCATGCAGGCCATCGACTTCAACGACTCCAAACTCTTGGGATAGAAATTATAACGAAAACGAAGGAGCTCGAAATAAGTGGAGTCCGTGGGCTAAACGCATTGAAAACGACAAGAATTCTAATAACAACTCACCTTCTCATTAGAATTCCATAATGTATATTGTTTTGCTTTCATATATAATTCTTGTAATACAGTATATTTTTGCAATAATGACATAATATATAATATATTCATTCGACTCGTTTTCAAAATTTTTGCCAAATTCTGCATTTTTGCACACAGAGCCAAACCGGTCGACCCCCTGAAATATGACCGGTCGACCGTTTTGCTCTCGGGTTGAAAACGGTCGACCGGCCATATGCAGGCGGTCGACCGGTCGGCAGTTATTTCTTTTTTTATATATACTTCACGTATATATTTTGCCACCAACCCTCTTTACTTTCTACTCTCTACTGAAAACTTTCCCATTTCAAAACCCTAGTTCATATTCTCAAGCTTCACAAACTCTCAAATTCTCTTCAATGGCTCCTCCTCAGAAGAAATCAAAGAAAAGAGCAACATCAGAATCTTCTTCTCTTACTCTCTCTGCTAGAAAATGGCTAGAATCTCCGGTTGCAGTAACTAGATGGAATCAAATGACAAATTACAAGTTCCATCCGGGCTCATTCATCAAATTCGACGATTTCACTGCATACGGTATTCAAAGATTAGCAAATAGATCTCGTATCTCTCCTCTTATTGATTTTTCTGTAAATAGCGTACAAATTAATCATTTGATGATTAAGCTATTTTACGCGAATATGAATTTAGAGGAATATACACCGGATAATCCAAATGGAGTTATTTGGTCAGTAGTATGTGGCAAACGAATCTATCTCACTTATGATAGAATTGCTTCTATTTTGGGAATACCGAATAGAGGTGAAGAGTTTTCATCGACATTTTGTGAAGTTTTCACCCGGAATAGTACGAGTCATAAATTTATAGAAGATGATAGTAACGGCACCAAATCGATTGGGCTACGACCGACTGCAAGGTTGTTACACCATGTCCTAATGCACTCTCTATTTCCTCGATTAGGAAACTATGATGCCGTTTACAAAGAGAATTTCAAGGCTCTTTATGCTATCTACTGTGATATCGAAATAAATTGGGTTCACATGATTTTCGATGAAATTCTTAAGGTAAATAACTCTACTCGTCCACATTTCTTCTATAACGAGTATATTATGCGTATGTTGCTTGCATGTGGAGTCACACCCCCGGATTCGGCATATTCTACACCAAAGTGTATTGACTCCACTACTATCAAACGGATGAAGCTTCCTCCTCCATATGTTCATATTATGCCTTTCGAACAATGGCAACAACGCGATACTCAAGAACAACAAGCTCCACCATCTCGTCGTCGTTCTGAAGATGTTAGATTATTGAAATCTAAATCATCTACAAGAGAATCTCTTGAAACCATCGCTCGGAATCAATTTTTACTTGAATCAAGACTAAAACGAATGGATTCGAAAATTGATAGACGATTCAACAAGGTAAAGTCATTCTTCGGCGCTATATGGGATGCTATATCATGTAGCACATCCGTCTCGACCCAACATCAAGACCCCGGAAAACGTCCGGCTCCTCCAACTTTTACTTGGTCGACATCCGAGGAATCCGGTGGTACAAGCGGACAAGGTCGTGGGGACAATGACGATGATGATGACGATGACGATGACGACGACGATGATGATGATGATGAGGAAGAGATTCAGTCGGAATGAAGTTAGTTTGTTTTTCTTTTCATTTCTTTAGAAACATCTATGGCACTTGTACTAAATAGTGTCCATCTTTTTATTCGTAGTAAACTATGACTTGCATTGTACTTCATCAAAACATCCTGTGTTTGAATGTATGCATTGTTCTCTTTGGTTTATATTTTCTATTGTTTACTCCTTTTTGTCGATGACAAAGGGGGAGAAAGGTGCTAATAATTGTTTGCAGGATGAAAGGAGCTAATAATTGTCTGCAGGAAATCACATATTCAGGGGGAGATTCTATACTTGAGTTTTATATTGTCATCAATCAAAAAGGGGGAGAATGTTGAGTCACAGCTTCTATGAAGATTTTGATTGCTGACAACAATATTAAAGCGATCGACAAATCAAGACCTACATATGGTACTCTAGATTATAGGTTGATTATTTGATGTTATAATAGTAATAAAATTGTCAAAATCTATCCTCAAATAATCATGCACAAAATATAATATATATATATACACATGCACTTTATTGTGCAATTTAACAGAGACCGGTCGACCGGTCCAAATATAGGCGGTCGACCGTTCCTGTTGGATGTGCACAATAAACGTGCACACATGCACATAACGACTATATTTTTAAAAACCTGTCTACCGGTTAGTTTTTGACCTGTCGACCGTTTTTAAACAGAGAGCAACTTCTTCCAAAAGACACATCCTTCTTCAATGGTTGCGTCTCTTCTTCTTCATCAATAATCATAACTTTTGACTGCAACTTTTCACCAAGGGTTATAACTATTTTCTCTCTATAAATACACATCAATATCATTGATTAAAACAAAAAGTTTTATTAAAAAATTATATATGCTTTCTATCTATTCTCTGAATTCACTTGCATTCAAAAAGCTCTAAACTACTTTCATTCCTTATTGAATCATTGACACTATCTCATATATTTTGATTCAATAAGCAATATAAATTCCATAATCTTCACAAACATCATTCACAATTTGAGGATAAGATTATAGGAAGAGTGTACTACAAGTGACAAATCCGTGTTTACAAGAGCACAAGTTGTCAACAACAATTGTAATTGTTTTTGTTGAAGTCCTCGGTATTGTAAGAGGCAAGTGTTGAAGTCCTCAGTGTTGTAGAGGCGTGAAATCCCGTTCGGCTGTTCGGGTAATTGTAAACCTGTTCCTCCGGGTGAAGCGAGGTTGTAATTAGTGAAAATCCAGATAGTAGTCTGGGACTGGACGTAGGACGGTGCTCCGAACCAGTATAAAAATCTCTGGTGTGATTTTTCTATTTTCTATTTACAATGCTATTATCATCTATTTCTGCATTTGTATTGTAATCCATATTACACGATCCGTGTATACTATATTAGCACATATAATTGTATACACACCGCACTTTCATTAATCAAAGCACATTCTTGACGAAATATTTATATTGTAGCAAGCCTATTCCTCCGGACGAAGCGAGGGTTATTGTTAGTGAAATTCCGAAGAAGAGCTTCGAGACTAGGTGTAGGACGGGAGGTCCAAACCAGTATAAAATTTCTGATGCGATCTTTATTTTATTATTATCTCATTATCTTAATTTATCGTGTATATAATAATTACTTGTCATATACGTAGTATACGATCCATATAGTCTTTCAATTGGTATCAGAGCAAGGTTACTTCAGATCACAGTAACACATATTTGAAACCTGTTAATATGGCAAGTATCTTTCAAGAAGGTCAGTCTACTGCATGTCCTCCTCTATTCACCGGATCTAATTATGCATATTGGTCAACCTGTATGAGAATTTTTATGTAAGCAAATGATTTAGAAATATGGTTAGCAACTCAAATTAAGTATGTAGCACTTGAAACAAATATTAGCACATGGACAAATGCACAAAATACCGTTGCTTTTAATAATGCTAAAGTATGAATGTTTGCTTTCTTGATAAAAATTAATTTTCACGTGTTATGTTATGTACCACTGCTTATGATATATGGCATACTTTACAAGTTACACACGAAGGTACAAATAAAGTCAAACAAACAAAAATATCAATTTTACAAAATCAATTTTCATCTTTCAAACGAAACAAAATGAGTCAATTGTTGACATGTACTCCAGATTTCAAACTATACAACACGATCTTATGGCACTAGGAGTCAAATTTACTTATTTTGATTTAGTACCTCGAATTCTCAACTCTTTAACAATTGACTGCGAAAGAAAAGTATTGGCTTGAAGAAGCTAATGATCTTTCTGAACTCAAAGTTGATTGGAAATTTAATGTCATATGAAGCTAATTTGCAGGCCAGAAAGGAACAAAACCATGATAAGAAGAACATAACATTTCAAGCAAGCATTGAAGATTCTAAATTGTATGAAGATGAAATTGTATTCACTTCCAAGAACTACAAAAAATTTAAGAAATGAAAGAAAACAACAAGATTCCAAAATAGTAGAAAATCATACTCATCAAATCAAACTTCGATCCAGTGCTTTGAATGTGATCAGTTTAGACGTGTGAAGAAGGATTGTCCGAAACCGAACAACGAGAAAAAGAAAAATAAGTTTGAGAAATTTAAGAAAAAGAGAAAAGCATTCCCAGTCACATGGGATGACTCTGACTCTTCCTCTTCATCCGATAGTGACAGTGAAAGTGGTATGGAGCAAGCAAATGTATGTTTCATGGCACACACTAATGAGGTATGTCCTAAACTTACTTATGACGAAATTTGAGAAGTAAGTACGGAACTTGATGACAAATATAGAGTAACTAAGAAATTAAATAAGGAATATGTTGCTAAGATAAATCGATTGGAATTTCAGATTGGGTTACTGAAAGATGAAAGATCAATTTTAGAAGAAGAATTAGAAAATGCTCAAGAATAAAGAAACTTTCTATTGGAAATGATGCTTTATCTTGTGAATTAGGAAAAGTCAAATTAGAAAATAATAAAATTAGTAATGAGCACATTATCATAAAAGATAATCTAGAAACTTCAAAATCCAAAATTACCGATCTTAAAAACAAGTTGGATAAAATTACTAATAATGTTACAAATTTTAACAAAGAAAAACAAGACTTTGATAACTTGATTCAAATTTCCAAGCCATTCAAAAATCAAAATGGAGTAGGGTTTGAGAATAAGTAAAAAATTACAAAGTATAGTAAGATTTATACTAAGGTAAAAAAACCTTCTTCCAAAATAAAAAATTGATCTCGAATTCAAAAATGATTAAAATATGGGTTCCTAAAACAAATACAACCTAATTAAATAGAAATATATAGATAATTATATGAAAGAAGTGATTCACAATAATAATTATATTTCAAAAGGAACTAGACCATCATGGGTATGGTTACCTCGTTTACTAACACTTAGGACCTAAAAATAAAAAGGGTACCAATTTTTTATTTTTTATTTTGTTGCAGGTATCCAAATACAAAAATAAAGAGAAATGGATATTAGATAGTGAATGCTTCAAGCACATGACAGGAAATGCTCACGTGCTGTCAAATATAAAGTACATTGATGGTTGTAACTTTTGGCGATAACTCAAAATGATTCGTCATTGGCATTGGAGAAGTCATCAATATTAGTACCTCTAACTCTCCTATTATTTCTAATGTTTTATTAGTAGAAAACCTAAAGCATAATCTTCTTAGCATAAGTCAGTTGTGTGATAAAGGGTTTGAAATAAAATTTGAAAAAGGTAGATGTAAAATTCTTGATCAAAACAAAAATTTACTCTTTGAAGGATTTATAAGTCTTAATATATATATATCCTAAATAGGAACATTAAAAATAATTTATATTTTTATCTAGCCGCAAATCATGATGATCCTTGGATTTGGCACAAACGTTTTTGTCATATAAATTTGAAATATATTAACAAACTAGCAAAACATGATCTAATTAGAGGTCTTCCTAAAATTAATTATAAAATTAAAAATTTATGCGACGCTTGTCAAATGGGCAAGTTAATTTTTTTTTTCAAATCTAAAAATAAAATATCTACTAAGCAACCATTAGAATTACTTCATTTAGATTTATTTGGACCATCCAAGTACGATCAATAAATCATAACAAATATGCGTTCGTAATTGTAGATGATTTTTCAAGATATACTTGGATATTATTTGTAAAACATAAAAGTGACACTTTTGGAATGTTTAAAATCTTTGCAAAATGGATTACTAACTTAATGGATTTAAAAATTAAAAATATACGCAGTGATCATTGAGGAGAATTCGAAAATGAAATTTTCACTAATTTTTGTAACAAAAAGGAATTAGTCATAATTTTTCGGTTCCTCAAACACCACAACAAAATGGTGTAGTTGAAAGGAAAAACTTTACAGAAATGTGCATGAATACTACTAAATAGTAGTAACCTACCCAAACATTTTGGGCTAAAGCTATTGCCACTGCCTGTTATGTATTAAATCGTGTCACACTTCGACCTATGACTAAAAATATGTGTTATGAAATATTTTATGGAAGGAAACCAAAAGTTTCGTATTTCAAAACTTTTGGGTCAAAATGTTTTATTTTAAATACTAAAGATAATCTTGGAAAATTTGACCTTAAAGCCGACGAGGGAATTTTCATTGTTTATTCAAAACGTAGTAAAGCTTATAGAATTTATAATAAATGAACAAATATTATAGAAGAAAGCTTACATGTGTCTTTTGATGAAAATTTCCAACAAACTATTAAAGAAGATGAAGATGAAATCGTAACTAAAAATCAAATTAAAAATACAAATAATATGAATAATTCATCCTCCGATAATAATGAAAATGTTTTAAGATCACCCACATGAATATTAAAAAATCATCCTTTGGATAATATAATTGGAGACTTAAATTCTCGAGTCACTAGAAATAACTTAAATCAAACGAGTCACGTTGCTTTTATCTCAAATACAGAACCTAAAAATTATAAAGAAGCGTCTAAGGATGATTCTTGGATCTTAGAAATGCAAGAAGAATTAATCAATCTGAACGTAATAATGTATGGGAACTTATTCCTAGACCATTAGATCAATCTATAATAGGAACAAAATGGGTTTTCAAAAACAAAGTAGATGAGAATGAAAATATTATTCGTAACAAAGCATGATTAGTTGTTCAAGGTTTCAACCAAGAAGAGGGAATTGATTACGAAGAGGCGTTTGCTCCCGTAGCTCATCTCGAAGTAATTCATACTCTACTTGCTTTTGCGTGTCATCACAACTTTAAATTATTTCAAATGGATGTTAACAGTGCCTTCTTAAACGGTTTTATCAAAGAAACTTTTTTCATAGAACAACCACCGTTATTTATCCACGAACAATATCTAGATCAAGTTTTTAAACTCAAAAAAGGGTTTATACGGTTTAAAACAGGCACCATGTGCTTGGTACGATCGGTTAAAAACTCATCTACAAAATTATGGATTTCAAATTGGCAAAATAGACACTACACTATTTATAAACATAAAAATAATGATATATTAGTTGTACAAATATATGTTGTCGACATCATATTTGAATCAACTAATGAAAGTTTATGTAACGAATTTTATGAATTAATGAAAAATGAGTTTGAAATGTCACACACGGAAGAATTAATTTTTTTCCTTGGATTACAAATAAAACAATTGGACAATGACATTTTTATAAATCAAGAAAAGTATTGTAAAGATTTACTTAAACGTTTCGAAATGGAGAACACTACTAGTAAACCAACTCCTATGAGCACAACTTTATATTTTGATAAAGATGAAAATGGAAAAGGTAATGATCAAAAATCTTATCGTAGTATGTTCGGCTCTTTATTATACTTAACAGCTAGTCGCCCGTGGGTGTTTCTTTGTGCGCTCGTTTTCAAGCTCAACCTAAGGAATCACATCATTGAGTAGTCAAACAAATTTTACATTACTTAACCAACATCAAAGATTACGGCTTATTCTATCCTAAAGGTACGGCTTTCCAACTCGTATCATATAGTGATGCAGACTTCGAAGGCTGTAAAACAGACAGAAAAAGCACAATGGTACCTGCCATTTTATCGATCAATCTCTGGTTTCGTGGTTTAGCAAAAAGCAAAATTGTGTTTCACTCTCGACGTGTGAAGCAAATTATATCTCTGCCTCCTTAGCTTGTGCTCAAGTAATCTATATGCAACAAACACATAGAGATTTTGGTAAAATAATTGAAAAATCACCGATGTACTGCGACAATACTAGTGCTATCAATTTATCTAAAAACCTAGTTAACCATTCTTGAACAAAACATACAGACATACGACACCATTTTCTTAGAGATAATGTAGAAAAAGGAATTATCACCCTTGAATTTGTTAACACCGACAATCAAATTGTCGATATACTCACGAACCATTAAATGAACAATCATTTGAAAAACTCAAACGAAACTTAGGAATTTGTTCATATAATGAATTAATAAACTAAACTATATATTCTTTACTATCTTTAGTTGTTACTAAAAAAATCTAACAAACAAACACCTTCTTCACCTTTCATTTTTGAAACCTTCTGAACACCACAAACTGTTTTTAATAAAAACATTTTTTTATAAAAAAGAAGAAGAAAAAAAAACCATAAATTTCGTTAACTAACAAACACTCTTTTTCTTTAATTAGAAATTGAAAAACCTATATTTATATTTCTCAAAAATTTTTTTTTTCTTTAACCAAATAATCTTTCACTCCCTAAAATAGTTGAATTTTTATCTATAATGTCGTCTAATCACGATTCGACTTACTCAGCCATTGATTTCTCCTAACCTTCTTCTAGTAGTACGTATATATCTCCTACCAAAACAACAACAAAATCCTCTCCTTCCACGCACGTTGTTCCTACTACTATTCCTATGTACCATACATGCTATTCTCCAAAAGGAAAAAAAAGGAAAATATGGTATTAATTTCGAAAATGCTTCTCTTCACGACAAAATTGACAAAGTGCATCATTATAAAAAAGAAATGATGAACATTCAAAAAAAAATGTACTATAAACAACAGAACCAAGAAGTGTGAGAAATGAGGATTACGGATCTTAAGGGTGGAATAACACTAGGTGGGTGAATAGTGTTTTATGGATTTTCTAAATCTTTTTGAAACTTATGTAATTTAATCACCAACAAATGCAATTCACAGCCACAGATATAATCACGGAGTCAGACACAGATGCAAAAACTAACTAAAAGCAGTAAAGGAAGGAACACACCAGGATTTTATACTGGTTCGGAGTTACCCTACATCCAATCCCGTATAATCGTATGGATTTCTTACCAAAATAATCTCCCAGATTACACCCCCGGTTTCAAGGCTACGAGGTACACCCTCCGATATTCGAGTCCAGGGCAAACTCTCTTGATTTAACCAGGCTACAAGATCACTTGATTGATTTTCGGGGTTATAATCACACCCAATTGATTTCAAGGCTCAACTGCACCTTTTACTTAACAGTTTGATTTAAAAAAGATTCTATAACTCTGAATAGCACTGAGATCTTATGGAGAGAGTGGTAGAGAATCAAACAAGAGATAATCAAGTTTGATTCACTTGGTATTTCGGCAAAGTATAGTTTAGGATTCTTTAGAAAAAAAGTGGAAGATGAAGAGGAGAGAAAATAAATGAAATCTGGTAAAAAATTTGTTTAGAACTTACTGGTATTTATAGTAGAGCAACAACCATATCTATTCGTGAAAGGATACGACGAATAGACAGTTCTTTTGAAAATTGAAATTTGAAAATAACCGACACCATGTCGACATAGGGGGTTGAGGGATGTCGACATGCTCAAGGCAAAATTGATGTTTTGATTTTCTTATTAAAATTGGTTTCTATAATTTTTCAAAACAATTTCTAAACTTTGTAATTATATTTGAATATAGTTTAAACAAAAGAGTTCAGAGAGTAATTTTTAATATATATAATCTTAATCTATAAAGTAATTTAAAATCCGAGTACATAAATATTTTAAAGCTAAAATATTTAAACCAAGAGAGATGTCTTCTTGAAAAGAAAGTTTTGAAAACATTTTTTAAAACCAAGAGATATATATTTTTGAAAAGCATTTTTGTAAAATTAGTGGATATCAAAATAGGACCACTATATGTTCCACTGGATAATGTCTGGGTTCCATCCCTCTAGGGTTCCATCCCTTTAACAGGCTCGAAGTGGATTCCATTCAATGAATAAATTTCGAATAAAGATGTAAGTGCTTTCAAGAAGTTTTAACATAATTCTAGACTCAATACTTATCTTGTACTATTGAAATCTTTAACTCTTGATTACTTGATTTTTTGATACTCATGAGTCTTCAATCTTGATATCTTCGATCTTTAAATTCATCAATCTCGTATCTCTATACTGTACAGTCTTCGTTCTTGGTACCTACATGTTTATACCATGCATATACATATATATCTAAAGTACAATGTTAGTATTAATATTTTATAATAAATCCTAAGGTTGTTGTCATCAAAACCATCATCTCAAGGACTAACAATCTCCCCCTTTTTGATGATAACAACCCATGTTTATAAAATATACTTCTCCTTCACAATAACTCCCCCTTAATTTAAGCCTAACTACTCTAACTACTCTATTTTATATTTCTCCTCCTTTGTCATCAACAAAAAAACTTATCCTAAACTAATATAACTCCGCCTTAGTCTTATACTGGAGTACCTGTGACAAATTATGACGGAGTGTGTGTGTGTGTATAAAATTACAAGAGTTAATAATAATGACTTGACAAATGTGAAATTTTAAACCCAATAAATTCATACTATGTTTCATATAATGTTATACAATCCATTCAAACCAAATCAATTCTAATCAAATCAAATCAAATCAAATCACACAATTCAAAAACAAGCAATTCAAACCATAAAGAGATCAAATATTTCTAGAACTTCAACCTATCCTTCTTCTCCAAAGATAGGATCCTTTTTAATAACTTCCCAATCTTCATTACCTTGAATCCAAGTTCCTACAGGATTTGTATCGAGATCATCTTTTTTGAGGGCAAAAATCATCCAACGGAGGGCATCAAAATGCTTCTCTTATTCTTTTATCATCTGCATTTGACTTAGTTCTAAGTGCCTTTGATTGTGGAGAGTAAAAGTAAGCATATTCTTGAATGAATTGAGAGTTTCTTCAAGATTATCACTTAGAGTTTGATAAGAGGAAGCCATTTTTGGTAAGTAGTGAAGAGATGCAAATAGAGATAATTAGAAATGAGAAGACTACAAATTTCTGGAAGAAACATGTGTTTAAATAGGCAGAAATTCATTTAAAATGAATAGACATAAGTTAGTCATTTTAATTTAAAAATTTAAAAATAACCAAATCTGACAGTTATATGTCGACATAGGGGGGTAGAGGCATGTCGACATGGGTCTGTTAATTTATATGTCTTATTTATTTTGTGAATAAGTATGTATATATATAAACTTATATACTATACTAACATTTATTTCAGAGACACGATAAGGTAGAAAAACATAAGATAGATGATTTTTATAAATAGTTGAGATGATGCATAGGATACTACATAATATGATAAAAAGAACAATACAAGCTCACACAAAACAAACTAATACATCACAACCTAGTTCTTAGAATGTGCTAGAGGATGTGGAGGATGATGATAAGCCAAGTTTCCAACCAACTTTAGTAGAGAATTTGTTCATATTAGTAGACGTTTTATCCAATTTCTTACTAACGATCTTTTGAGAATCCGTTGATTTTCCACTATAATCTTTTAATTTTTGTGGAGAGTTTTGTTGGAAGGATTGTTAGTATTAGTAGGATATTCAATACTTTCCAAGAAGGTTTCTTCATTATCTTCCTTAATTTCCATTTCCTCCCCCTTCTTCTTCTTCATCTTCTTTCTCCATATCTTCTTGTGCCGAACTTTCATCCTTTTCGGCAAGAGATTCATATTGTTGAAATATGAAAGGAATTTTCATGAGAGAAACGTTGGCATGATTAAACAATTTTCTTGAAAAAAATTCTTCCCATTTGTAATCAACGCCGAAATAATTAAAAATCCAAGTGAGATAGATTCCATGATACAAGGTATTCTCACCCATTTCCAAATTCTTAGGACGAAGTTCATCCATAATCACTTGCGCCTAATTAATGTCATAATGACCAAAGATAGAAAAAAGAGCTTTGCAAACTTTTTAAAATCGGATTATTGAAATTTTCCGATCTAGTAGTGATAGTATGTTGCGAAAGAAGATTGACAATACATGCTTTTGGACGAAAGTTACGATTTTTATATTCAAAGTTGTCATCTCCTTCGAAAATGTGATGAAATGTCTCACGATCATGTTCATCAATATAAAAAGTAGAAAGATCTATTCCCGAACTCTTGCAATTGATAATGTTTTCCAAAATTTCACAATTTAAAACAATTTTAGTGCCTTTAATACTACTCCAAATTTCATCTTCATTTCCTTCATAAAAACCGTGACTCAAATTCGCATAAAACATTTTAACAAGATTTGGGTAACAAACAAAATCATTTTGAAAATTGTCAAAAAGACTAAGGATATGATTCTCTTCAAGAAGAGTATTGATTTCATATGTAGAGAAACCGCTAAAGACAGCAAACTTTCCCATATGAACTTTTCCAAAATTAGCATAGCTTATATAAGCCTTGATTGCTTCCGGATTATCATACAGATACTCTTTAATGGTTTTAGACAGCCTCATTGTAGATGGAGTGCTTGAAGAAACCATTTTTGAAGAGAGTAGAAAGTTTGAAAGAGCGATAGAGAGTTTGAATTTCAAAATGAAAGTGAAAAGGTATGATAAGATAATGGAAATAAACAGATATTCAATAGACATTTCTCTGGTCAAGAGGTACCTTTCCAGACCATTGGGTTTGGTGAAAAGGTGAAGAGAAATTCAAAGATTTGAATTCAAATTTGAATTTCCAATTTCTGACAGGGATGTCGACATCATGGGTTGGGCCATGTTGACATGTGTCAGAGAATTCATGGGACTTATATTTTCCTATATACTTTAATATCTATATACATGTATTATTTTTAATGTCTATATATTTTCTAGAGTAATATTAAATATAATAATACTCTTTTAATAAAAAATATTGCAAGATTAAAAATAGAAATATAACTAATAATACAAATTTAAAATTCAAACAATACATAATTTCAAAAACAATCAAACAATTTTAAGCAAACAATTTCAATCAATATATTATAACGTGTACCTTTTTCTTGATTCGTATCTCTAAGATCATCGGAATCATGAATAGCCATAAAGCACATATTTGAATTTTCCGTCTTCTGATCATCATCGCTTGAGGATTAGTCTGAGTCTGAATTGTCTAGTGTAGCGGTACATGCTCTTTTCCTTTTCTTTGTATAATCATTGCTTGCAGGAAACTTTTGCTTATCATGATGCGGACAGTCTCTTTTGAGATGGCTTGGTTTGTCGTAGTTGAAACATTTGACGTGGTTTGGTACTTCATTATGATTTCTAGAATTCCTGTGATCATTCCTTTTGAAGTTGTTCATCTTTCTGTATTTCAGAAATTTCCAAAAATTCTTTGTCATGAAATCTATTTCTTCATCCTCATCCCTTCCCGAGTCGGATCCATCTATTAATTTATTGAATGCAATTGACTTCTTTCCGAATGCCTTGCTATCTCTTCTCCCTTGCATTTGTACTCCGAATGACATTAGATTTCCAATCAATTCTTCTAGCTTTAAAGTACTGATATCATTTGCTTCTTCGATTGCAAGAGTTTTCTGATCCCATTCCGGAGTAAGAGAATTTAGAATTTTTCTGACTTGATCTTCTTCGGAAAAACTTTTTTTCCAATGATATTAGAGAATGCACAATATCCTGAAATCTACTATACATATCTGAAATGGACTCATTAGAATTCATTTTGAATAATTGAAACCGATTAGTGAATATGGATATTTTGGTTTGTTTGACTTTGCTTGTTCCTTCATGAGTAACTTGCAAAGTTTTCCAGATATCATATGCAGACTTACAAACAGATACTCCATTGAATTCATTCCTATCAAGTAAACAAAATAAAATATTCATGGCTTTGGAATTATTTTGTGCAATAGTCTTTTGCTCAGCAATTCACTGTGCAAAACTAGTAGTGGGTTCATAAAATTCAATTTATGTGATATTTCAAGTGTCTAATTCTATTGATTGTAATTATATTTTCATTCTACATGCCCAATATGCATAGTTACTGCCATCAAAAAGTGGTGGTCTGCAGTAGACTGACCCTCTACAAATAAACTAGTGATAGTGCTAACAGAACCAGCATTGGTAGCCATTTTTAAAACTTTTCAAAATTCAGATTATGAAAACTTTGAAAACTAATGCTCCGATACCAAATGAAATGCGGATTACGGATCTTAAGGATGGAATAACACTAGAGGGGGGAGGGGGTGAATAGTGTTTTATGGATTTTCTAAATCTTTTTAAAACTTATGTAATTTAATCACCAACAAATGCAATTCACAGACAGAGATATAATCACGGAATCAAATACGGATGCAAATACTAAATAAAAGCAGCAAAGGAAGAAACACACCAGGATTTTATACTGGTTTGAAGTTACCCTACATCCAGTCTCATACAATCATACGGATTTCATATCAAAATAATCTCCCAGATTACATCCTCGGTTTCCAGGCTACGAGGTACACCCTTCTATATTCGAGTCCAGGGAAAAATCTCTTGATTTAACCAGGCCAAAAAATCACCTAATTGATTTCCGGGGCTACAATCGCACCCAATTGATTTCAAGGCTCAACCGCGCCTTTTACTTAACAGTTTGATTTATAAAAGATTCTATAACTCATAATAGCACTGAGATCTTATGGAGAGAGTGGCAGAGAATCAAACGAGAGATAATCAAGTTTGATTCACTTGGTATTTCAGCAAAGCATAGTTTAGGATTCTTTAGAATAAATGTGGAAGATAAAGAGGAGAGAAAACAAATGAAATCTGGTAAACAATTCGTTTAGAACTTACTGATGTTCATAGTAGAGCAACAACCATATCTATTCGTGAAAGGATACGACGAATAGACACTTCATTTGAAAATTGAAATTTGAAAATAACGGACACTATGTCGACATGAGAGGTTGAGGGATGTCGACATGCTTAAGGGAAAGTTGATGTTTTGATTTTCTTATTAAAATTGGTTTTTACAATTTATCAAAACAATTTCTAAACTTTTTAAATATATTTGAATATAGTTTAAACATATAAAAGAGTTTAGAAAGTAATTTTTAATATATATAATCTTAATCTATAAAGTGACTTAAAATCCAAGTATATAAATATTTTAAAGCTAAAATATTTAAAACCAAGAGAGATGTCATTTTGAAAAGAAAGTTTTGAAAACAGTTTTTAAAAACGAGAGATATATATTTTTGAAAAGCATTTTTACAAAATTAGTGGATATCAAAATAGGACCACTATATGTTCCACTGGATATTGTCTGGGTTCCATCCCACTAGGGTTCCATCCCTTTAACAGGCTCGAAGTGGATACCATTCCATGAATAAATTTTGAATAAAGATGTAAGTGCCTTAACATAATTCTAGACTCAATATTTATCTTGTACTATTGAAATCTTGAACTCTTGATAGATTGATTTCTTGATACTCATGATTCTTCAATCTTGATATCTTCGATCTTTAAATTCAACAGTCTTGTATCTCTATACTATATAGTCTTCATTGTTGGTACTTGCATGTTTTTATCCTGCATATACATATATATCTAAACTATAATGTTAGTATTTATATTTTATAACAAGTCCTAAGGTTGTTGTCATCAAAACCATCATCTGAAGGACTAACAAGGAGCTCATGTAAACTTTTTAGAAAAGTGCATCCTTGTAATATGTGGACACTCTCCTACAAAGGATTGTGTTTATGTACGATCTCCTCGTGTGATCGAAACTCCTCCACGTGCTCATCGAGTAACTCCACGTAAACTATGGGGAGAAGGAACAAGTGAAGCCCAATTAAGTCCGGTATCTCCTTCTTGTTCTCCACCACAACCTTTAAAAGAAGATACAAAGGAGGAACCAAATTTGTGGGAGAAAAAGAAACACTGTTCTTCTAAAAACTATATTTTGTGTGTGTGTATATATATATTCTAGTTAAAATAAGGTTAAAACTATTCAAGATTATAATTTCTATCTTGTTCTTAATATATATATATATAATAATAATAGTAATAACAATATGAAATCAAATTGTGACTATTCTGTCAAAACAGACGTCTGGAGAGCCAGATGTCTGATTGTTCTCACGGGTTATCATAGACTCAAAGAACCAGACGTCAAATTCCTCTATCCAGACATCTACTTACAAACTCGAAAAGCTTCTCTCCCAAGCTCTGCAAGATCCAGACGTCTGCCTATAAGTTACTAGACATCTAGAATCACTCTCTGCTTTATATGATATATAATCATTTCAAGCACATGGACGTCTGCCTCATCATTCCAAACGTCTGAACCCTATCTCTGCCTGTGCCGATCTGTTGTCTTTTCACTATATTAAAACATCTCTTCGATTTTTACCTTACGGTTTCATTCTCTACAAAACCCCATTAAAACCCAGATCTTAAAATTTACCTTCAATTTTCAAATACAATGCCTCCCAAATCAAAAACTGCAAAGAAGCAAAAGAAAGTCAGGGTTCTTCATCTCAAACAACTGTTGTCACTGATTCTCACATCAAATCATGGCTTGATCAAAGCCCTAGTTCCATCAAAAGATTTGATGATTTGAAGACTATGAAGTTTCAAATCGATCCCTTCTACCAACTACTATGATTTCCCCTCTATGAAATACATTTGTTATGTGAAGATGCCGAGGTTAACTATTTGATCGAACAAGGTCCAAATGACCTAACCATAGATCAACTGGCTATTTTTCTCTTTTATTCAAATATATGTAGTACTTCCATTTGGAATCCCCAAGATGAGGAAAATTGGCTTTGGACTAGTGTCTATGGAAAAGTCATTAAGCTTAGCCCGGGTATGTTAGGACGAATACTCCATTGCTCTTACATGGGTATCGAATTAAAAGACATACCGGACAAAAGATTTTTACCCCGTGATAAGGTCACTCACCTTCTTTGGGAAGATCATATGGAACAATGGAATACGAAGAACCTCCAACCTAGGGCAAGACTACTAAATCGCATGATTATTAACATCATAATACCAATAAAAGGTAGTCACGAACAAATATATGAAACATATCACAAAGCTATGTATGCTATATTTGGTGGTATTAAAGTTAACTGGGCTCAATTTCTTTTCGATGAAATTAAAAATTTCTGGATTCATAAGCACCAGACAATTATTTATGCACCCTATATAATGTGGATTCTTCAATTCCAAGGCATCCCTTCTTACTCATCATATTTTGAAGAACTACAGACTAAAGAAAGTGGGTCCAAATACTTCAAGCTTATGCATCTGTGGGATGAACCGCCACCTATAATATCATTTTCTCAATGGACTATGCAGCAACAACAACAACAACATCAGCAGCTTCCACAGAGCAGCAACAACCCCATCCACAACAACCTGGTCCTTATGTTTTCCAGCAACATCCTTCCGAATATCACTCAGACTAAGATATTTCATAAGCCCGAGGGGAACCCGCTTTAACAAAATCATATCATGACTTATCAATTCGAAATCAATAACTTTTATCTCGTAATCAACAAATCTTAGGATAAAAAGTTATTTGTCTTGACAGATATGTCTGAAGCATATCTTCTCGAACGAGCAAAATCGAGAAAACACTGGATAAGGTTATATCCACTCTTGGTAAAGTAATAAGGAAAGTTTGTAGTCGATCATCATCCCGGTCCTCATCCTCATCACCGTCAGCTCCTTCGCCTGCTCCAAATATCTCTTCCATTCCACCATCTTCAACAAAAACACGAGGAAAAGAAGCTATGGAAGACGAACCATTAAAGGAAACAGATGAAGAGGAAAGTGAGGACTTTAATATGCAAGATCCTTTCCCCCATCAGCAGAGGTACTTGGCTTTTTAGGGGTTGTTTATTCAAGAGGATGTAGAATACAATGATCAATGCAATTGGCCAGAGAACACTTTTGATCCTTCAGCTTTTTGGGATTACTATAATGATATCTACGGAAGTTTTTCTAACTCGACTCACTATCACCAGTAGTTTCTACTTTATTTCTTCCACTATATTTTGCTTTTATGTGTTTCTCATTCTATGTACTACTGTTTCAGTTATCATGTACTACAATTTCTATGTTTTATATAACATTTTCTATTTTCTCTATTCTTTTTGATAATGCCAAAAGGGGGAGAAATATGCATACACACAGGGAGAGAATAACATACGATATACATATATACAGAGGGAGTAAAATATGTTTTATGATACATTTTTTGTCATCATCAAAAGGGGGCATATTAGGAACTCCTATCGACAAGTTTTGATGACGACAAACCATATAATTATTATAAATACATATCTTGTATCTTATTTTTGCAAATACTCAAGGATACAAATCGAAGCATGGAGCATGGATCACAGTAGTAGAGAGAAAAATATTATATAAAAATCTTAGAAATATTATGTAAAATCTTCCTGGATTTTGTATATGATAAAGTACATATACGTTCACACAGGAAAACAAATTTTCCATAGTTCCAGACGTCTGGTAAACTGCCCCAAACGTCTGGTTACAACCTTTGGAATTTTTCAAATAACACATGACCAGACGTCAAGTCATCACAATCCAGACGTCTGGATTTGGCTCTGAGAATATTTTTTAAAATACACAACTGTCAAATCTAAAAGGTTGCTTTTGCATCTCTTCTTGAATTCAGTTCTACCCCAAATAGAAGCATCTCCAGAAATAAAGATAAATGGTAGCAACACTTTAAATAAATCTTTTCACAACTATAAATACATCACAGATTTTACAATTGAAAAAACAATTTGCCGATTTCTATTCTGTATATCTACTTTACACTCAAATTCAAGTCACTCATATTTGCTATCAATATTTCAACCAAAAATCATTAACATTGGTTCAGTTTTCTTCCATATTTCCAAAATTCACACATAATCATATCTATACATATCCAGTGGAGATTAAAGGAAGACTTGTTCTTATTGTCAATATCAGTGTGAATCAGAGCACATCCTTGATGAAAGATTACTATTATAACAAGCCTATTCCTCTAGGCGAAGCGAGGGTTATTGATTAGTGAAATTCCGAAGATGAGCTTCGGGACTGGACGTAGGATGGAAGGTCCGAACCAGTATAAAATTTCTAATGTGATCTTTTTATTTTACTTGTAATGACCCATAAATTCGGATAATTAAAAATATTTAATTTAATAAGGTTATATGATTTAATGTTGAAAGGAATAAAAATTTGTGAATTAATAGTGAGAATATAACTGGAATGAAATTAAATTGTATTAATTTAAGGAAATTGATAATGGCTTGGAATGTAATTCCAATTAATTAAAAGGATTAAAGAGTTATAACTAATATAGCTTGCGATTAAATTTTAGTAATATATGTATTAATTGATAACTGAATTAAAAGAGCATTTGATAACTAAATTAAAAGAGAAATTGATAATTTAAGTGTTGTATTAATTAAATAGTATGTAACAAATTTTAACTTGAAAAAAATGAATGTTGTATGAACAATGTAACGACCCGAAAATTTCGTTAACTAAATTTGTCATATTTTCCATAATTTTTAATAAAAGAATGTTAGGAATTTGGTGTTGCCATTTGTTCTTATTAAAAGTTAACAATTTAAAATGAGATTTCCAATTCAATAAAATAATGTAAATATTGTGGTTTAAATTTTGAATGGAATATGTGAAAACAAGAGTAATTATGGAATAATATGTTATTTATTTAGCATTGAATAAAAAAAAATTTAAGCCAATTTTAATTAATGGTAATAATGCGATATAAGCTAATAAATTTGATCTCAATGCGATAACCATTTAATGAAGGTAATGAAACAGGATTTAGAAAAATGTATACTAGGTATAAATCAAATAGAAGGAAACAAACGTATATATCGAATTGATTTATGAATAAATACTTTGGATAGTAATTGAATGTACAGTAATGGTAATTTAAAACCTATTTATAGTAAGACTGCATAAGATTCAGTAAATTAAGTGATGGAAAGATTTTTCCTAGATATACTTTGAAGATGTGAAATTAAAGGTGAATATTAAAATTGGTTAATGTAAAATAACATTGATTAACCGTAAATGGGAATAAATTTGAAAATAAAAATTTATGTTACAAGTGGGTGAAAGTAAAGATAAGGGTTAAGAGTGTTGGAATAGGTATATTAGAATAACTATAAAGTGTAAATGAACGTATTTATAGCAACATGAATTATTGAAGGAAAATAATTGGTAAACGGGGTTTGGGCTAAGGAAATGTTATTGATTGTTTTGAAACCTTATTTATTATGGGAAATTAATTTAGCATAAGCAAAACCAATGCAAATATCTAATTTATCAGTAAAGCAATAATAATAAATAGTAATCAATGCAAATTATGTAACAATAGAATGTGAAATTTGGGGAATAGACGCAAAGTATATATGAGTTGCTAAAAGTATGCATAATAAGTGAAAATTTAATAAATCAATGTCCTGTAGAGGTTGGAGTATGGTTAGTAATAAAAGCTTTTAAAGGAAAAACCTTTAATTTATAAATGAAAATCAATGCATTAAATTAGGTGTAACTGAATGCATGTAAATAATTTTGTAAGAATAAGTTAATAAACAATTTATTTGTGCATACCCGATTTAATTGAAATAACAGAAAAGACAAGAACTTGATTTGCCTAGGGGTATATATATTGATAAACTATAACTAAATAGAAAGTTTGGTAGTAAATAGGATATAAGAAGACAAAGGCAACTAGTAAATTAATAAATGAATTCATAATAATAAGTAGTAATTAATGCATATATATTTGGCATTAGTGATAATTACAAAACTTTACCCATTTATCTAATTTATTTAATTAAATCTAAATCTATGGCAACATTGTTGTAATGATGGTTGTAAGTGAATTTGAATGTAAAAGGGTAATAATTATTTAGGTTAACCATTTTGAGTATGTTAAGTTAAGAATGACAATCGATTGAAATAAATCTAAATTAATTATTTTGTTTTGGTTAATGTGTTCTAGTTAATAAAGGGGAGTTTATAAGAAATGAAGCATGCACTAATGACATGTGTTATAATTCAAATGTTATTTATACCCATAAAATGTCTATTTACTGAATAGAAAGATTTTAAATCAATAAGCGAATTTATTGAGGTTCCAATTTATAATTTATAACATTTAATGTAGACTCAATTACAATTAATTGACTTAAATCGTGCAGTTAGCGTAGATTTGTTTTGTAATTGGAGTAGTTAATCCTATAAGATGAAGTTAATGCTAATTCTATTTATAATTGGACCATTTGTTGATATAGATTATAGAAAGCAAGATGTATAAATTTAATTAAAGTATCAACATTCAACAATTGTAATTATTGAAAATTAAAATGGAAGTTGAGGATAATAAGGTGAAACCATAAACAAATGTTAATACATCCTTATTACTGGTAAAAGATGAGTATATAAAAGTTTGAAAATCAAAAATAGGTTTTTGAAAACTTAATTTATAATTTCTAAATATAAGGAAGTGGAGAAATTAACACTGCAATGGATAGACTTATCAGCTTTTAATTTACATCTAAATTTGTTTAGATCAATTTGGAAATTAATAAAATTGTGGATATATTTTGAAACGTAAACGAAACGTCTAGATTTACATTTGTATATACGTTAAAATAAAATGTAAATGATAAGGAATTTATTTATTTCCTAAATCCGTAACGTGTGTAATTAATATTATTTATCTTTTGGGACCACTTCCGTTTGCACGTTAAAATTCGTGCACACCTATTCTTTTGCGATCTATCTATAAAGACGATCAAAAAAACCCTAGCCTCCATCTTCTATCATTTGTCTGTACGTTCTTTTCTTCAACTCCTTCTCCTCCTCAAATGGATGCAAACCTAGATCTATTTCTATTCAAATTTCAAATGAAAATTCAAACATCTCAGAAAAATTCCAAAAAAAAATATATGTTGTAGATTTCATCCATACGAATCTACGCGCAGTCTCTGTTTTCGAAATCGATACTCGAGTCAGCAGCAAATCGCGGTCAAAATCAGGAAATTCGAAACGTAAGTTAATTTGGGCGTTTTGATTTGGAGCGACTATTTGCAAATTGGTTTCTGGGTATTGGAGAGCTCGGCTAGGGAAGTCGTAATGGTGGAGGCGCGTCACCATCTGGTGGCCTGGGGCGGTCTAAAGGCACGGTCAAAGATGGGGAGGGCGTGCGTTGAAATGGGTTCATTCCCTAGACGAGCATACGTGAGTTGAGAAGAAGCTTTATGACGTGGCAAGCTTTAACTAGGTTGTTGTTTAATTTTGTTTTATTTAATTTTTGTTTCAACTCATTAAAATTGAACAACTTTTTAATACGTTACCCGTTTCGCGCGAAATTTCTTTTGTTAGGATCGTAATTAAATTACGGATCTGATGACGCTGGTTTGGACAGATTTGGTGAACGTTCGATTTTTGAGTTTAAATTGAATTTAAATTCGATTTAAATTCAAAATGTGAGTGTTTTAACCCACTCATAACTTCTAAAAGTTTTTATGTTTGTTAAATTTATTTTAGATATGAGTAGAAATTTATTTATGATTGTTTGGCATGTTTTATTCAGCATATCGGTTAATTCGCATTTATTTAATTTAACTGTCAATTTAATTCATTTATTGCATATTAATTGACAGTTAGAATTTATTTGTTTGCATATAAACTACTAGTTAAACAGTTATAAATTTAATTGAATATAAAATGTTAGTTAATAACTGTCAATTATTTCTTGTTATATTGTATATATATTGATGGTTGTTAAACTGATGATGTTTGAAATAATTTTGATTGATGATGGGTGAATGGATGTTTTATTGTATATCATTAAACTACAAGTTATCATGCATTTTTCATTTCATTTGGGGTTGTGGTTTGAAATGATATACAACCGCAAATTTTTATTTTTAAATTGCGGATTGAAATGATAAATATCCGTATCACTTGACCATAGGATAGAAAATTTTATACAGGCACCATGGTCTATATATAAATATTTTAAAGCGATTTCTATGGTTTGGATGGGATACAGTTTATAAAAAATTTAACTTTGATATTTTATAAATAATTATCCTTCTATATATATACATATGAAGTTAAATTTTGAATTCAAGCTGGGTATAAATCTGTTAAATAAAAATTGGAAAAATTTGAGAAATGGAATTTGATAATTTATATTATATGTTTAAGTTGGAAATTTTAAGATATGATATTTATAACGGGATTTTTCCAAGATAATTTAGAATGAATATTTTAGTATAAATTAATTTGAAGCAAATATTTAATTGCTAGAGATTGGAGTTTTATTTATGGATCTTATGTGAATATTCAAGACTAAATAATAGAACATTTAATTTGTGGAAAGAATAAATTCCAATTTTAGTTTTGAAATATTAATACTCCAAATGGATATATATATATATATATATATATATATAGAAATTGAAGTGGTTTTGGAACTTGAAAGTGATATTTAAATTTTGGTTTAGACTTTAAATAAAGAAATATATTTGTAAAGCCATGGAAATTATTTTCTTTACAAAGTAACCTTAAAGTCAAACCATTTATTTTATATACCGTTGAATATCCAAACCGTTTAAGTTTTAGAAGCTGTGGTTTTAAAATTTATGAATTTCGAAATATTATGCTTTGAAAGTATAATTCAAATGTTTGGTTTTCAGATATTATAAATTTTAAAGCAGTATGATTTTTGGAAAAGAATTATATTTGGGAAAAATGATATCATATTGTTTTGGGTTTTAAAATGATATCGTATTCATAGTTTTGAAATGGAAATTTTTATTCTGGTTTTTAAAGTATAAACTATTTTTAAATGACTGCGGTGTTATAATAACGATGGGTTGGCAAAGAGACCGGGACCGGATATGGGCATACTCTCTGTCGATACCGAAACCACTTTGACTAACCGTGTACGCGGTGGAGATTCCAGAATGAAGTAGGTTGGTGGCGACGTTCCTATAAGGTAAATACGTGGACCCAACTCCCGTGAGTTGGCATAAGGTGGCTAAAACAGGAGCGATTGACGGGTTAATGAGGTAGCACCTCTGATCGAACACTTCCCTTCGATACTGTACTCCAACTTTGGATTGATTTGGTGGCCACCTTCATTTTTTATTTCTTTGATGTGGGGAGTTGTCCGAGGTGGGCGGCAGATGCGCGCTGCGCGTTTCCATCGGCCCGAAAGCGTAATTGGTATATCTACCCTGGCATTGCCTAGTTGTGCCGTGTCACCTACCCTATCGCGCCTTGTACGAGTTTGGATTTCTCCCGTAGCCCGTGTGGTATCCTCTGGTGGCTTCCCGATCAGGAGGGACTATGATATTGGATGGACTACTGGGACTATTACGTGTTAAGGTGGAAAATGTAAAGCCTTAATGCTACTTAAAAGTATGTTTAATTTACTATAGACACTATTATAATAGCGCAATATACTACATAGTAAATAGTTTAACGGATCCTTAGGAGATGTAAATCCCGAGCATCTCTTGAGTTACTGCACTCATATTTAATTCTGTTAATTTAACTTACATAAGATCTTTTAGTTCTGACTCGAGTGTTTTTGTCTTTTCAAATTCGCTCGGGTCAGTCCGAGCGTTTCAGGATTTGAAGATTTAGCTTTGGAGGACGAAGACGAAGATTTGTATTCTTATTATTTATACTAGTGCACTACACACTGTTCCGCTGCATTGATATTTTAGTATGTGAACTCTGATAATTATTATATAAAGAAGAAGCAAATGTTTTGTAAACAGTTATATAAACAGTATATTTTATTATTATATTTTATCCTTCCGCTGTGAGATTCTATTTTGTTTATTTCTTCTCTGTTTTTTTCTTATTTACCCCATAACAATCCGCCCTTCCGTATGGTTTGAATCGGCATGTGTGTCGATTTGAAGCGTGCAAAAAGGCGGGACGTTACAAACAACTATAACATTTGTGTGTAAATAACAAACATACAAATGTAACTAAAAGTTAAGGGTGACAATTATTATATGTTGCCTCTTTGTTTAGCCTGTTAAATTAAAATTGAAATTTAATTGAAATTAATTCACTTAATTAGTGCAGTTAATGTGCGTTGAATTGATAATTATAGAAGTTGATTTAATAAGATGTAACCAATGGAAATTTTAGGCATGATATAACAATTGATTGAATAAAAAGAATTGGAATCAAGTTTGCCGAATTTATTAGAATTTTAAATTATAATAAATGGATTGATTACAATTAAATGCAAATAAAGATTACGTTAATGGAAAGTAAGATGAAAATGGTAAGATATTAATGTTATAAAATATATAACAATGTTAACTATGTATGTAGAGAAATAATTGATTGAATTAAAAGATCGAAACAAAATTAAATAAATTTATTGAAATTAAATTATATTAATTGGATTTAATTACGGTTGTAACTGAACACTGTAATTTGTAAATTATTTAACACCGAATTATATGCTAACTTGTTTTAATTTATTTTAAATGTCTATGCAATAAAAAATGATAAAGATTGGTTAGTTAATTAATTTGAATATAAAAGGTGATTAATTTATTTAATATCAATTTATTTAATTAGAGTGAAAATAGCCATTTTGGCCTCTGACTTGGATTTTGACGAAACCAGTTTCATTAGATTCATAACGGTGAATTATTGTAGGATTTCAAGTTTCGTAGCGATCGGACTTTTTATTTTGTAACAAACCAAAATTTTTAATTAAATTTATTTGAAGACTTTGATTTTTAATTATTTAAAAATTGTAATTTTGGAATTTTCCAATATAATTTTGGATTTTGTTTATAATTTATTTTTCAAATACAATAAAATAAATATTTTCTGAAAATCTTATATTTTGGTCAACGGAAAGTCAAAGTTTGACCAAAGTTGAAAATTTTTAAATTTGAAATTTTAATTTCTAATCTTTTTCTTTGAAGTAGTATCTGATGCTGATATTTATTCTACTTTCTGTTTCGTCAAATTCTGTTTTATACTTCTAAAATTGATAAAATTCAGCGTTTTACACGCAAATTTTTCTCTGTATTTTTCATCGTTCATTTTTCCATTTTATTTTCCATCTTTTTTTTGTTTGGGCTTTGCTTTATTTGTGGTTTTGATTTGTTTTGAAGTGGGCTTGATATTGGGCTTGGAAATTCAAAAAGACTTGAGTTATTTGGTTGTTGCCTTTTCCTGGTTCTTCCTTTCCTAGCCGTTCTACGCCTCTTAGCCATTCAAAACTCTTTCATTTTCACGTAAAAACATCATTTCCTCCTTTCACGTCCTCATTCATTCACCTGAGAAAAATATTTGCAGTAAGTTCCATGGCTTCCTCCTCTTTTTTATTCTCTTTTTCTTTTGTTCTTTCTCTTCTACACTCAGCTCGGCCTCTACCTTTCACCATCAACCCCAACCCCTAGCCGACCATCACCTCCTCCTCCACCACCACCTTCCATGGCCAGCAACCCTCATCACCATCCTCATCCAGGCCGTGAATCCCATAGATCAAAACCCCATCACCAAATCATGTTGCAAACCCTAGCCGATCCCCTATACATCATCCACCATCTCCTTGTAACCTCGGCCACCACCACCATTGCTATCTCCTCCAGCCCGTGACATCACCACTGACCTTATCCGCACCACCTAATGACCCAGACCTGACCTCTTGCCTTGAACCAGACCGAGCCATGTTTGCTATGGCCGAACCCCATGACCATTCACCTACCATGTCTCTTTGCCTTCACAACTCCTACCTCTTTACATTCCTTTGTTTTACCTTCTTTTGCTGACCATTGGCCAAGCATTTCAGGCTAGACCTGATCATGGCCAAGCCATTGTGATGGTGACCAAGCCCATTTCCTATGAGGCCGAGCCCACTTGCAATTGTCAAGTCATTTTGGTTCACTTTGTCCTTGTTTTGTATTCTTTTGTGTTTGAATCTATACTTATATTTGTTTTATTTTAATTGTTGTTGCAAGACTCAAATCTTGGCTCTCCATCCACTCGAATTTAAGTCGTGCTTGGTCGTGCTTTCCAAAGTTTATTCGTGTGTCTTGAATTGTTAACTTTAGCTTTAGAAGGTTAATTATTCACTCTCGACATTTGCACTTATATAATTGTGAAACAATGGCATGTGAATTGTAGTTGATGATGTGATAGTAATTTATTTATGCACGTGATATGATATTTCATGATGTTATAACCTGATATTTATTTGTTACATCACCTAATATGATATGCCTATTATACTGTTTATTCATTTACTGCTTCTCACACTACAAGTTCCCTGTTAGTATAGAATCACTATGGGTTAAAATGATACATACCCGAATGGACATTAGAATAACGAAAAATCGTTATAAGTTGAAATGATAGGCTCAAGCGATTTTTATTTTTTTTATTTGACTTGGGATTGCGGGTTTGAAATGATAGAACCCGAATTTTTCTTTTTAAATTACGGATTGAAATGATACATATCCCTATCACTTGTCCAAGGTTAGAAAATATTATACAGACCCATGGTTAAATATTAAATAATATTTTCCTAAAAGTTATTAAGTATTCTTGAGTTTTAACATTATTGAAATTTTAACTTAAAAGTTGATTTAATGATTTAAAATACAAAGAGACATTGATTTTCTATAAGTAAAAATTTTATAAGTCAATTATTGGTTTTAAGTTGAATTTAAAGATTTTATTTATGATAAATAACTTAATAATTAAATTTGATTTAATATGAAATTTAAATCTAACCTAGTGATTGTAATAGATTTTATTTTATGAAATGGATATGTTTTGTAAAATAAATAATCATGATTTAGATGGTAAATGTATCTTAAATTTTGACTTAACTTGATAATTGAAAATTTAGTTTTTCAAATGGAAATGTTGAGTTTAACTTTGAAAAGGAATATCTTATTTATGAAATGGGTATTTTAAAATAAAGTGTTATGTTATTTGTTAAAATCAAAGTTAAGTAAAAGTGTACTTTGGACTTAATAAATGAATTATAGTTAATTTGGATATTTTATTTACTAAATTTTATTTTATTTAACCATAAGTTAAATGATATCCAAATGAATATTTTATAAAGCGTGAGATATGTTTTTATAAGTTAAAAATGGCAAAAAACTAAGATTTTAATGTTTCTGAAATGTTATAACAAATCTGGAATTTGAATTGGTAGCATTTCCAAAATGCTATTGTTTTAAGGTAGAATTTGCTAAGTGCTACCATTTCTGAAATTAAATTATGTTTTGAAATACTAATATACCTACTGTAACACTTTATAAATGCTACCATTTCTGAAATTAAACTATGTTTTGAAATACTAATATACCTACTGTGATACTTTATAAATGCTGTTGTTTTTGAAATTAAACTATGTTTTGAAATACTAATATAGCTACCGTAACACTTTATAAATGCTGCTGTTTTTGAAATTAAACTATGTTTGAAATACTAATAGCTACTGTAACACTTTATAAGTGCTGCTGTTTTTGAAAATGAAAATATTTGAATACTACTATATCTAACGTAACGTTTTCTAGGTGCCGCTGTTTCTGAAAATACAATGTTTTTTTGAAATTGTTATAATTGGACGAATGAACTTTGGAAATGAATATTATTTTGGAAGATTTTGACATTGATTTAAATGGTTTAAATGAAGATGTTTGAGTATTATGATTTTCTAAGTATTACAATTTCCAAATGATAATATTTCAAAGTGTTATGATTTCATGGTATTATGGTTCCAAAGTGTTTTGGTTTTAGAGTTGTTATAACTTTGAAAGTACTATGGTTTTGGAAATGAATTTATTTGAAATTGTATTAAATTAAGAATTGTCTTTAAATAAATCGATTTGAAACTTATTGAAATTGAAGATCTAAGGATATGACTTTATAACATGGTTTTGGTTTAATATGAATTAAAGGAATATTTCAAGCTTAAATAAATTGAAGGAAATATTCAGTGATTTGAAAATTTGGGTTTTATTTAAAAGATATCATATTGATTTAGGTTTTGAATGGAGATGATATTATGTTGACATAGTTTTTAATGGATATGATGTTTCGGTTTTGAAGTATAAAGGATTTTTGAAATAAATGTCCATGGGTTATAATAATGGTTGGTTGTTAAAGAGACCGGGATCGGATATGGGCATACTCTCTGTCGATACCGAAAACCACTTTAACAACCGTGTACGTGGTGGAGATTCCAGAATGAAGTAGGATGGTGGCGACGTTCTATTGAGGAATGTACGTGGACTTGACTCCCGTGAGTTGGCATAAGGTGGCTAAAACAAGAGCGATTGACGGGCTAATGAGGTCGCTCCTCTTATCGAACACACTTCTTTGTATGCCATTCTATTACTTTGTGATTGATTGGTGAGCACCTTTGATTTTAGGGAGTGTGGCTGAAGGTGGGCGGTAGTGGCTGCTACACGTTACCACCGGCCTAGAAGCGTAATTGGTATATCTACCCTGGTATTGCCAAGTTGTGCCATGTCACCTACACTAGCGCGCCCTGTATAATTTTGGTCTTGTGCCGTACCTGTGGAGTTTCCTCTGGTGGCTTTCCGATCAGGAGGGACTATGATACTGTATACACTACTGGCATTATGTATGTGTTAAGGTGGAAAATGTAAATCCTTAACTGTAACGATTCCGGTTTTTTAGCCAAATTAATTTAGTGATTAATTTGATTTTTGAATTTAATATAGAATTAATTAGTAATTTAATTTGAAATTTCCAGGAACAAATGAAATAAAATGTGTTTGTTTACATAAAAATAGATATGAAAAGAAGTTTGATCTAAAAATTCAAGGATAAGTGTCTTATAAACAAAAATTGGATTTGTTAACTCTGTATTTTGAAAAATTAAAGTATATATGTATATAAGATTATTTATTTGTGTATAATTGATTTTCAAATCATTTTTCTTTATATAAGTGCAAATATAAATATTCAATCATTTAAACTATAAATTTTAAAATTTAAATAAGAATAAATAGGAAAGTATGGTTTAAATTCAACATAATATTTACAAAAGTTTTCAAACTTAATCATTTTCAAAACATTAAGATAGATATTTATTTATTTAAAGGGTTGGTAACTTGAGTTTAAAATTCGAAATAAGATTTGCATATATGTAAATATAAACACATGAAAGTACAATTCATGAATTAATGTACAAAACATATAAACACAAATATGTACATTTTGACATTTGTAAAATAGATTTTAACATATTTTCACAAGTGTGATAAGAACATAATATTAATTAACAAATGCAAACCTTCTTCATAAAAAATTAAATGGTGTTAATAAGTGTAAGTAAAATCTCATATGACATTTGTATATTTATAATATTATGAATTAACATGTGTTGCTTTAATATGAACTGTATTTACAAGTGTCATACTTTTATCTTTTCTTTCCATTTTAAAATTTATAAATGAAGAAAGGGATGAACAAAGCTATATACATTAACTCCACTCTTTCTCGTCTTCTTTCTATTTTAAAACCTAAAACCTGAGAAAAGAAGCAAACCAGTGACAAAAATTTTAGCAATCAAACCTCTTCCAATTTTAGATCTGATCAAAAGAAGAATCAAAAACCAAGATCAAGTTCAAAACAAAAAATCAGAACCTGGAAAAACAAATCCACTGTAAATTGCAAACCTGGGAATCAGAAAAAGATCAAACAACACTTAAGTTCACTTTAGTGTTAAATCAAACATTCCAGATCATTAAGATCAAGACAAAAGTTCCAGAATCCGATTTCCAGATTTTTGTTCAAACTTCTCTGTTTAAAACCAATCTAGGTGAGTAAACACTTTTTAACCTGATTCATGCTTGATGTTGTGAAACGAAGCTGTGAAAATGTTGGAATGCATGAAAGTATATTGCATGTATATATCTGCAAATCCCTGTGTGTGTGCATGATAGTCACAGGCAGAAATGCCTTTGTTCCAGGTTTTACAGAGTTGAAACCTGTTTGAAAAAATCATCAAACCTCTCTTCATATGATTCATGTTAAGTTCTACAATCTAAAGGGAACATTTTGTAAAATCAAGTCCTAAGTTTAAAAAAAATTATTTTTGAGAATAGTAAGTTTAAGTTTATCTGGAAAACTAAATTTTACAGTAAAATTTTGAAAACCATGTAAAATTCGAACCTAGTAATTTGTTGTTTCACCTACATTATTGAATTCATCTTGAAAAACAGTGAATTTTAATTGACGAATCAAGATTTTTAGTTTATAAAATTATGAGAAAATGATAGTTGAACGGAAAAGCTATTTTTATCAATTCCCGATGATCGGCGACGAAATGACAATCGGGGTTGATGCTGGAGATGGTCAGGGGTTTTGTGATCATAGGAAAAATACAGGTTGGATTTATAAATGATCAGGGCGGTGTAATGATGAGGTAATAGGGTTTAAGGTCAGGTGTAACGACCCTGGATTTTGGCCCCTGTTATTTAATCTGATTAAATAAAAAGTAGTTTGATCATATTAAAATGAATGTGATTTTGGGATTATTGCTATTTATTTATATAAACTGTATTTTAAAAAGGAGATTGATTTGGAAATTTGGAATAAGCATCTCAATAATATTTATAATAAAATTTATCTTATATAATTTGATTAAAATACTTTACTTTGTTTATATTTAGTATAAATAATACATATAGATAATAATGATTGAAAATTCTAAAATAAAAGATTCTTAACAATATCTTGATAGAATTTACCTTATAGAACTAAATTAAAGTATTTTACATTGTTAACATTTGAGAAACAAATACAAATAGATGATAATGTTCAACATAAAGTATTAATATTTATGTAAGTCAAATTTTAAATATAAAAAAATAAGTGAACTCATGAATCTAAGATTAATGTTTTACGAATGGAAATAAATATGAAGTATAACTATAAATATAAATATAAACAGGGGTTAGGTGATACATTAAGTATAAATCATAATTATGGACATAAGCATACAATACAAATATACTTATGCAGCTGAACATAATTATAATTATGTAACCATGTTATGAAGCAAAGCATTTATTTGCTATCTTCTCAGCCTACTATTTGGCCTATGAAAGTATATTACAAATCTTTATACATAGTACAACATATTTTCATTCATAAGGCAAACATCTACCTGCAAGTAAAACAGTATCTGACAATACATGTGAGTATAAACTATTTCAACTAGAAGATACTAAAGCAATTTTATAATAAGTATGTAAAGTTTAAAAGAAAAGTAAAGTAAAAAGAATAAGTAGCATTCAAATAACAAAGACTAAAGGTAAATCAGACAAGTAAATATGAATGAAAAGTAGTTATGTAAAGCAAACAAAACAAAGTATATGCACATATAATATCTCTGAACAAAGTAAAAACCTGCAAGCGAACATTAATCTATATGTTAACATAGGTGCAAAGACAAAATGTTTATGTCAGCAAATACTAATTAGTGTAAGCCTAAATGAAAACATATTAGTACAAACAAATCTTTCAATATCTTTGTACCTAACTCATGTGTCAGCAAGCATTTAATTTATGATAACATAAGTGTGAACGTATACATTAATTAGCACAATTTTCTTTCTGGAAAAAAAAATCTGCCAGCCGAAATATCCAAAGCATTTCAGGATTTAGTACCTTGTTACAAATAAAAATAAAGCAAATGTAATATCAAGTTAAAGCTTGTGCAAGAAGACTTATCGTTCAAGTTATATATGTATTCATCATTCCTTATTCTTGAGTTCATATGTAACTGTAAAAGCAAAACCTGAAAATAAAAATAAAGGAAGAGCAAGTTCAAAATTTTAATTCAAAAACAGAAAGCAGAGAGGATCATAAGACAGTTTCAAACTTCTGTTTCAAAGCAACAAGGTTCCAAACTCAATGCTTTCTGTTTACATTCAGGTGAGTAAACATATTTTCTGGAAATTTAAAACTTGATACTTAGATCATGAACTCTTATGCCTGCTATATACTGAATTTATGATACTCTGTGATAATGTTGTTACTGTAAATTTTGTGTTGATCTGCAATATTTCAGACTCCTGAACAAAGAAAAATAGATAAAGAATTTATACTTTATCTTGTAAACCATTTTGAAACTATGATTTTTGGTCTTCAATTAGAAATCTAGACCTTGTTTTGATATTTTACTGTAGGACATGAACTCTGCAACTTCAAGTTTGCAGTAAGAAATTAATATGTGCAAAAATTCAAAGACTTTAAATTGTTAATTCAAATTCATATATTAAACAAACATGCAAAGTTAGGATTTTTAATAAATGAAATGATAATTTTTAGATCAAAGTTTGAAGTGCAGTTTCAAGAGAAGCCGAAAATTGATTTTTATCAATATTGGTTGATTCAACAAAATTTAATCATTGAAATTTCCTATGAAGCAAGGATGAAGTTGTATTAACACTAGAAAAATGTCAAATTATTTTTCAAGTGCATAAATTTTGAGTTTGTGATTAAAGTAGGGTTTAGTTCACGTTTTTGTTGGGTCTTTTTGTACGATGATTTCTTCATCAAGAGTTGACCGAGCTCGGAGTGTTTTTGAGGGATGAAGGAAGGTGACGTTGGCGACACGTGGCAGGAAGTGCGACTTAAACGGTGGTCGGCGCTAGGAGGAAAAGGGTTTTCATTTTTGCTGTTCGAATTTCAGTTCACCCAGTGGGTAATGTTTTGATTCCGTGGTCTTTGATTCGAGATAGCACTTGAATTCGAGTATGTGGTCGAAGAGGAATTTTTGGAGGCTGGCGCGCGTCGCCGGAGGCGAAGCGAACCACCGTGCACGTGCACGGTGGTGAAAGGGTGTCTGTCGTTTTTATGTGGGTAATTTATAGGTTCTGCGCGTGAGAATTGAAATACTATTGTGGTTTCATTTATAACTTAAGTTTAAAAATGAGAAGAAGGAAGAAAAGTTACAGGAAAAGAAGAGATGGAGTGAGAGAGAGAGACGCGGGGAAGACACGAAGGAAACGTGAGAGTTTCTCGAGCAAAGGACGATGCAGACTCGGGTGCCTTTCTTAGGGACGTGCATAATTTTTGTTTATCATTTTGTTATAACTAAGTTAATTAAGCAATGTGTTAGTTTAGGTTATCTGTAAAGATAGGTGATAAAAATAAGTAATTAGAAGGTTAAGTAATTTATACTTGAAATTTTAAATTGATAACTTTAAATTAATTTTGGCAATTAAAATAAATCATATGTTAAATCAGCTTAAATCTTAAGATCGCTAGCTAGCTAATTACTTGAAAGTTAATTAATGGAAATTAACTTAAGTGATTAATTAGGGATTCTACTTTAATTAATTTAAATAATTTGTGATAAGTAAATAACTAATTAATTTGAAATAAGTAAGTTATTAATTAATAATTAATAATTAGGAATCAACTAATTAACTGAGTAATTAAGTAACAGTTAATGAATAAAGGTTTAGTAATTAATTAAAGATCAAATACTTAATAAATTGATAATTAATGATGAACTAATTAGTTAATTGATCATTAATAAGTTAATTAATCAGTAATTAATTAAGCAGAATTTAATAGTTTATTCTTAAGAAATAAATTAAGTTAAGTAAAAACAAACTGTTTTGGTATGCATTGAAAATTCTGTTTGATTGACTTTGATATCTGTTTGATGATAGTTCTGTGATATGTTAGGATATACTATGAATATCTGTGATAACTATGTATGATTTATCTGTTATATCTGTTATGTTAATTCTGGTATTTAATTAAGCTGTTAAGTTAAATAGACAACTTGGCCCTTAAAATGGCGGTTGGATTTCGATGAGACCGGGATCGGAAGAATCAAATTTTGATTCTCCGAAAACCACATCGATCCAATTTAAACGTTAGGCCGTGAATCCTGAAATCAAGATCGAGTTGGTGTTTTCAGAATGCAAGGGTTATCGTCGTTGACTCTGCGGGTGATTCCAAAATGAGTGTGACGAGATAATGCATTCGGTTTCGTTCGAACCCGGAACGAACTTGTATGGATTGAATGCTTTCAACACATCGTCAGGCGGACGATGAGCATTCTAAGTGATATGTTCTTTAAAGGTAATCGTAGCCTCAAGCCTCATCAACCGGGAATGGCTAAAACAGGGGAGATGCAGCAAGGTTAGGTGGGTCATGCCCAAGCAGGACAAGATATTTTCCCTGTCTAGATGTCCCTTTATTTTTCGGCTGTGTGGGAGGTTGCTAGCTACAACCGCAGGGTTTATCTTGTTCGGGACTGTTCAGTAAGAAATGGTTCCGGCCTTGTGTTGCAGGGGGTCGGGAGTGATCCTCGGTACGGTGATCTAGGCCCCGTACTGTGACGGGCGGTACCCCAGTAGCCCTGCCATTGTTGGAAATCCATTTTCCCTACGAGACCCTACGGTTTTGATTTGTATTACCCACTTTTGTGGCTAGTAGATGGAATTTAATGAATGTAACAATTTCGGCTATTTTCTATTTACTTGAAAACCCTAGACACTATTATAATATCACTGGATTTCCTATGAAATGTTTTGGTTAGCGTAAGGTAAAAACTTACCCGTATTTATTTGTGGGGAGTCTTACGTGATACCTTTGTTTTCAAATGTTTTTTTTTCAAAGTTAAACAACTTTAAACCGTTTACTCATACCAGACCCATGTCTGACCCGGAGTTTATATTTCGTTTTTCATAAACTCTTGGGTACTCAAATTTTTACGAGTAGCCAAGTGATAGGTTTTGGACTTGATTCTGGAGGAGCTTGGAGCAGGTGATTCTAGATGTATATAACTATATATGTAGTTCCGCTGTGTTAGTGATGTGTATGGTACCTCTGATGTATGTATTGATAGATGTAGGTATGATTGTCATATGTATTGATATTGTATAACTCTGATATATGTAAAAACTATGTAACAGTTATATGATATATTATATTTTATTCCGTTCCGTTGTGAGATTCTGATGTTGTTGTTCTTTCTTTCTCTTTCTTTTCTATTTCTATCCCTTTCTTTCTTAATGATGATACGTCTTTCTGGTAGTAGAAGGACGGGTCGTCACAGTTGGTATCAGAGCGAGGTTGGTGATAACCTTGGCTCTGGTAGGAATTACTCATAGAATAGAGTTTGTAGAACTCTAGAATGAGTTTGAGTGTATTAATAGATATGAGCGCGTATTTGTTAGTGAATATAAAATCATTTTAATATTGTGTTGACTTATCTGTTGAGTGTTTATGGATTCTGGTCGATGTGTGGGACGCCATTTCATCGATAGGGATTTCTAAACTCTTAAACAAGGTAGACCGATACAGTATTGTTTTCAAAGTAGGGTAAATGAAATAATTTTACCCAAAATTATATTTTGACATAAAAGAAATATTTTTCTGAAATTATTATATATGTTTGGATGATTGGTTGTTAATACTATAATTAAAAAAATAAAATAAAATTTGAGTGGGTTATAACCAAATAAAATTGTCTAAGTATGATCTTAAATAAAAAGGAATATAACTAAAACTTGATTAAACCAGAATTTAAGTCCCGGAAATTTGAAAGATGTTTAAATGAATTTAAACAAAGGATTTGGGAATTTAAAATCTTGGGAATGTTTGAAATGTTTTTCCAAAGATTTAAAGGCAATGATGGAGTATTGTTTTGGGAAAAATATGATTTAATGGAAATTGTTTGGAAAGAATTTGTGAAAATAAGGAAGCACTGAACTCACTTCAGTCGCTGGAAAATAATCTCGATGATGATGGCCACATCATCGGTATTCATTTTCGAGTTTCCAAAGTGATGAATTGCTACCAGGATAGTTGGTCATGATAATTGTTTGGGCATGTTGGGAATACAAGTTGTTTTAGAAATTTCAAAAAGAGAAAATTTGTTTTGGTGAAAACAAGTGTTTGGAATTTGAAAATTTGATTTGACATACCAAGTGGGTAAGTGTAGTTATCCTTTCAAAATGGTTTTGGAAATGAAAACCGGGCAATTGAATTCTAAGAAATTTTAATTAATAATGTGAAAGTTTAAATGAATCAACTATGGGACTTATTAAGTAAAGTTGATATTAATAAGATGAAATCGGGAATTTTAATCCCGGAATTCAAATTTAACTTAAGTAAATGAAAATAAGGAAACATATTGAAGCTTAACCCGAGATAAGTTAAATGGAATTGAAGTTCAAAATAAACTTAATTGGATACGAAATTTGAAGGTAAAATGATTGTAATTGTGAGGTGGAAATTTATACTTTAAGATAGTAAGTGTTATATATATATATATATATATATATATATATATATATATATATAAAATCTGAAATTGTGATTATAAGATGATATGACCCAAATGAGTAATATAAACTTTAAAGTAAACAAATAAGTTTTGAGCTCATATATTGAGAAATAAATTTAAGGAATGGTAAGTAGCTAGATTTAACTGAAGCTGAGTTAAAATAAAATTGAATTTAAATGAATTCAATCGAGTTACTGATAAAATTGAATGAAATAAAATTCTTATGTAATAAGTAAATGTAAACCAAAGTAAGTATTGAATTGAATTTAAATAGAAATGGTGTGAGTTGTAAACAAATCTAATTCAAGTATAAATTAAATAACCTTATTATGAATAAATTCAATAATGAATTGTTAATGTAAATTAAAAATTTAAGGATGGATAAAAGAATAAACTAATCAAATAGATTAGTAAATAGTTGGGATTTGATTAAAGGAAAATCAAATCAAAGATTTGAATGGAAATTGGTGAAATAGAATAAACTTAAGTCATTGGGTGGAACAGTTTGAAGAAAATAAATGACTTAAGTAAATTGTGAGATGGTTATTTAAAGCATTGGTTGTCGGTTTAATAAAATGGTTTGGAATCAAACCTGATTGAAATGAAAGGAAATGCAATGTAAGGATTGTGAATAAATTAATTGTGGTGGAGCCAAGTGTAAATTGAGTTGGAATCAATTTAAAATTTGTTATAAAGCTTAAGTAATTATTTATTCACAATAATATGGTCAAACTACATATAGAAATGAGTTGTTTTGAAGTAAACAAGATTAGATAAAATTCTATGAAGCAAAATATGATGATTTTGAAATCATTTGGAATGAATATGAGTTTGTTTTGCCTAAATGGATTATATAAACAAGTAAGTTGTAAATCCCTTTAAACTAAAGAGAATAGTTTGAGAATTGATTGGAATTAATTGTGATAAGGATTGGAACCTTACATATGTGCTTATGAAAATATGTAATGTTAAACAAATGGAGACTCTGCTAAAACTTTTCAAAATTTTGGGTGTTAGGAATTGAAAAAAAATAATACAAAAATTTAGCAACAAACAATTTCAAATTGAAAATTTGAAAATAAACTAAAGAATGAAACTAATTCGAAAATAATGATAGGAATCAGCCATTAAAAGAAGATAGCCAATAAAATTAAATGTTCAGAGTTGAAGATAAATTGAATTCACATGGAATTGGAAATTCAGATTTAAATAAGAAGAGTAAGGCTTAAATGACAGAGTAATAATATAAGAGTATATATAATGCTTATATTAAGCTTAAGAAGTGAAGAGTGAAATCTTAAGTAAAATTGATACTGAGAAAATTATTCCAAGTGGATAGAATCAGAATAATGTGAATAAAAGAAAATTTTTATGGTTGATAATCAATGGATATAAATACGTAGGATGTATGTATATTATTTTATTCGCATAACAAACTGATCCAGATTCGAGCACATAATTTCGAGATAGTTATATCGATCCGAGTTAGGATTTTTCACTCGATTTTCGACGACGAACCATGGATATGAATTTTGATTGGTTCTGGGAATTCTTTATCATAGTTGTGACTATGCAAGGAGAATGACAGTTTCTAATCAAGAAACCAGTTCTTAGTCCGCACTAGGAAGTCGGGTGGACGATACTAGTTCGGAAATGAAATTGTGTGATCGAGCGATCGGATTTGATATGGCGTACGAATGATATGTGTACATCGTACGGGCTTGATTGAATAGATATTGAAATTCTGTAAAAAAAAAGTCAATTAAATTTGGAAAGAGTTAATACTGTAGCTTTTAGAATTGAATTGCTAGAATGGATGTCTGGAATTTATTGTATATTCCATATATCTCAGGAAATTTGTTCATGATTCATCATTAGTTGTTAAACTAGTGGTTCAGGAATTTGGAAGTCAAATCAAACTGGACTGTGGTCAGGAATCCGGTTCGGATTGTTGATCATCGAGAGACAACTCTGGATGATTTTAGGAAAACTACCCGGATTCGTGTTCAGATAGTTAGTGTTGGTTGTTAGAATAGACTGTTTAATTAGTTGTTTGTTAATATGTAAATGATATTTATGATTGGCATAACAGCTTTTAGATTATCTTTATTTTAAATTTCGGGGACGAAATTCTTTTAAGGGGGGAGGAATGTAACAACCCTGGATTTTGGCCCCTGTTATTTAATCTGATTAAATAAAAAGTAGTTTGATCATATTAAAATGAATGTGATTTTGGGATTATTGCTATTTATTTATATAAACTGTATTTTAAAAAGGAGATTGATTTGGAAATTTGGAATAAGCATCTCAATAATATTTGTAATAAAATTTATCTTATATAATTTGATTAAAATACTTTACTTTGTTTATATTTAGTATAAATAATACATATAGATAATAATGATTGAAAATTCTAAAATAAAAGATTCTTAACAATATCTTGATAGAATTTACCTTATAGAACTAAATTAAAGTATTTTACATTGTTAACATTTGAGAAACAAATACAAATAGATGATAATGTTCAACATAAAGTATTAATATTTATGCAAGTCAAATTTTAAATATAAATAAATAAGTGAACTCATGAATCTAAGATTAATGTTTTACGAATGGAAATAAATATGAAGTGTAACTATAAATATAAATATAAACAGGGGTTAAGTGAAACATTAAGTATAAATCATAATTATGGACATAAGCATACAATACAAATATACTTATGCAGCTGAACATAATTATAATTATGTAACCATGTTATGAAGCAAAGCATTTATTTGCTATCTTCTCAGCCTACTATTTGGCCTATGAAAGTATATTACAAATCTTTATACATAGTACAACATATTTTCATTCATAAGGCAAACATCTACCTGCAAGTAAAACAGTATCTGACAATACATGTGAGTATAAACTATTTCAACTAGAAGATACTAAAGCAATTTTATAATAAGTATGTAAAGTTTAAAGCAAAGTAAAGTAAAAAGAATAAGTAGCATTCAAATAACAAAGACTAAAGGTAAATCAGACAAGTTAATATGAATGAAAAGTAGTTATGTAAAGCAAAAAAAAACAAAGTATATGCACATATAATATCTCTGAACAAAGTAAAAACCTGCAAGCGAACATTAATCTATATGTTAACATAGGTATGAAGACAAAATGTTTATGTCAGCAAATACTAATTAGTGTAAACCTAAATGAAAACATATTAGTGCAAACAAATCTGCCAATATCTTTGCACCTAACTCATGTGTCAGCAAGCATTTAATTTATGATAACATAAGTGTGAACATATACATTAATTAGCACAATTTTCTTTCTGGAAAAAAAATCTGCCAGCCGAAATATCCAAAGCATTTCAGGATTTAGTACCTTGTTACAAATAAAAATAAAGCAAATGTAATATCAAGTTAAAGCTTGTGCAAGAAGACTTATTGTTCAAGTTATATATGTATTCATCATTCCTTATTCTTGAGTTCATATGTAACTGTAAAAGCAAAACCTGAAAATAGAAATAAAGGAAGAGCAAGTTCAAAATTTTAATTCAAAAACAGAAAGCAGAGAGGATCATAAGACAGTTTCAAACTTCTGTTTCAAAGCAACAAGGTTCCAAACTCAATGCTTTCTGTTTACATTCAGGTGAGTAAACATATTTTCTAGAAATTTAAAACTTGATACTTAGATCATGAACTCTTATGCCTGCTATATACTGAATATATGATACTCTGTGATAATGTTGTTACTGTAAATTTTGTGTTGATCTGCAATATTTCAGACTCCTGAACAAAGAAAAATAGATAAAGAATTTATACTTTATCTTGTAAACCATTTTGAAACTATGATTTTTAGTCTTCAATTAGAAATCTAGACCTTGTTTTGATATTTTACTGTAGGACATGAACTCTGCAACTTCAAGTTTGTAGTAAGAAATTAATATGTGCAAAAATTCAAAGACTTTAAATTGTTAATTCAAATTCATATATTAAACAAACATGCAAAGTTAGGATTTTTAAAAATGAAATGATAATTTTTAGATCAAAGTTTGAAGTGTAGTTTCAAGAGAAGCCGAAAATTGATTTTTATCAATATTGGTTGATTCAACAAAATTTAATCATTGAAATTTCCTATGAAGCAAGGATGAAGTTGTATTAACACTAGAAAAATGTCAAATTATTTTTCAAGTGCATAAATTTTGAGTTTGTGATTAAAGTAGGGTTTAGTTCACGTTTCTGTTGGGTCTTTTTGTACGATGATTTCTTCATCAAGAGTTGACCGAGCTCGGAGTGTTTTTGAGGGATGAAGGAAGGTGACGTTGGCGACACGTGGCAGGAAGCGCGACTTAAACGGTGGTCGGCGCAAGGAGGAAAAGGGTTTTCATTTTTGCTGTTCGAATTTCAGTTCACCCAGTGGGTAATTTTTTGATTCCGTGGTCTTTGATTCGAGATAGCACTTGAATTCGAGTATGTGGTCGAAGAGGAGTTTGTGGAGGCTGGCGCGCGTCGCCGGAGGCGAAGCGAACCACTGTGCACGTGCACGGTGGTGAAAGGGCGTCTGTCGATTTTCTGTGGGTTATCGCGTGCTCTTACGCGAGTCGAACTGGCTTCTGCATCAAGTAATTATAGGTTCTGCGCGTGAGAATTGAAATACTATTATGGTTTCATTTATAACTTAAGTTTAAAAATGAGAAGAAGGAAGAAAAGTTACAGGAAAAGAAGAGATGGAGTGAGAGAGAGAGACGCGGGGAAGACACGAAGGAAACGTGAGAGTTTCTCGAGCAAAGGACGGTGCAGACTCGGGTGCCTTTCTTAGGGACGTGCATAATTTTTGTTTATCATTTTGTTATAACTAAGTTAATTAAGCAATGTGTTAGTTTAGGTTATCTGTAAAGATAGGTGATAAAAATAAGTAATTAGAAGGTTAAGTAATTTATACTTGAAATTTTAAATTGATAACTTTAAATTAATTTTGGCAATTAAAATAAATCATATGTTAAATCAGCTTAAATCTTAAGATCGCTAGCTAGCTAATTACTTGAAAGTTAATTAATGGAAATTAACTTAAGTGATTAATTAGGGATTCTACTTTAATTAATTTAAATAATTTGTGATAAGTAAATAACTAATTAATTTGAAATAAGTAAGTTATTAATTAATAATTAATAATTAGGAATCAACTAATTAACTGAGTAATTAAGTAACAGTTAATGAATAAAGGTTTAGTAATTAATTAAAGATCAAATACTTAATAAATTGATAATTAATGATGAACTAATTAGTTAATTGATCATTAATAAGTTAATTAATCAGTAATTAATTAAGCAGAATTTAATAGTTTATTCTTAAGAAATAAATTAAGTTAAGTAAAAACAAACTGTTTTGGTATGCATTGAAAATTCTGTTTGATTGACTTTGATATCTGTTTGATGATAGTTCTGTGATATGTTAGGATATACTATGAATATCTGTGATAACTATGTATGATTTATCTGTTATATCTGTTATGTTAATTCTGGTATTTAATTAAGCTGTTAAGTTAAATAGACAACTTGGCCCTTAAAATGGCGGTTGGATTTCGATGAGACTGGGATCGGAAGAATCAAATTTTGATTCTCCGAAAACCACATCGATCCAATTTAAACGTTAGATCGTGAATCCTGAAATGAAGACCGAGATGGTATTTTCAGAATGCAAGAGTTATCGTCGTTGACTCTCCGGGTGATTCCAAAATGAGTGTGACGAGATAATGTCTTCGGTTTCGTTCGAACCCGGAACGAACTTGTATGAATTGAATGTTTTCAACACATCGTCAGGCGGACGATGAGCATTCTATGTGATATGTTCTTTAAAGGTAATCGTAGCCTCAAGCCTCATCAACCGGGAATGGCTAAAACAGGGGAGATGCAGCAAGGTTAGGTGGGTCATGCCCAAGCAGGACAAGATATTTCCCCTGTCTAGATGTCCCTTTATTTTTCGGCTGTGTGGGCAGTTGCTAGCTACAACCACGGGGTTTATCTTGTTTGGGACTGTTCAGTAAGGAATGGTTTCGGCCTTGTGTTGTAGGGGGTTAGGAGTGATCCTCGGTACGGTGATCTAGGCCCCGTACTGTGACGGGCGGTACCCCAGTAGCCCTGCCATTGTTGGAAATCCATTTTCCCTACGAGACCCTACAGTTTTGATTTGTATTACCCACTTTTGTGGCTAGTAGCTGGAATTTAATGAATGTAACAATTTAGGCTATTTTCTATTTACTTGAAAACCCTAGACACTATTATAATATCACTGGATTTCCTATGAAATGTTTTGGTTAGCGTAAGGTAAAAACTTACCCGTATTTATTTGTGGGGAGTCTTACGTGATACCTTTGTTTTCAAATGTTTTTTTTTCAAAGTTAAACAACTTTAAACCGTTTACTCATACCAGACCCATGTCTGACCCGGAGTTTATATTTTGTTTTTCATAAACTCTTGGGTACTCAAATTTTTACGAGTAGCCAAGTGATAGGTTTTGGACTTGATTCTGGTGGAGCTTGGAGCAGGAGATTCCAGATGTATATAGCTATGTATGTAGTTCCGCTGTGTTAGTGATGTGTATGGTACCTCTGATGTATGTATTGATAGATGTAGGTATGATTGTCATATGTATTGATATTGTATAACTCTGATATATGTAAAAACTATGTAACAGTTATATGATATATTATATTTTGTTCCGTTCCGCTGTGAGATTCTGATGTTGTTGTTCTTTCTTTCTCTTTCTTTTCTATTTCTATCCCTTTCATTCTTAATGATGATACGTCTTTCTGGTAGTAGAAGGACGGGTCGTCACATCAGGTGTGGTCGAAGATCAGTTGCGTGGTAATTTCGTCGTCATGGGGGAAATAGAGTGGATCAGACCAAGGGGGTTAGGAAGGGGATGGATAGGCGAGTCTTCAGGCACGGAGGTGTGAACTCTGATGATCAGGATCGTGGGCACGAAGGGGTTGTTGTTGATTGAGTTGTTCCAGGTGGGGTATTTATGTGGTCGAATTCGATTTCGAGATCATACTTAAACTCTGGATGGTCGAAAGTTTAGGGGAGGTCACCAGTGAATTGCGGGTGATCTTGACGACGGCCAGAGGCGATCAGGTCGGTTGTGCATGTGCACAAGTTAGCATGTGTGCCTGATGGTGTTTGGGAAATTGGGGAGAAAGGTATGGCTTGGGTAGAACGCAAGAAGAAGAAGATTTGGCTCAACGTCAAGTGGAGTTGCATGTGTCTCGAGGGTTTTGTTTGGGTTGCTTGAGGAAGTTTGAAAATTGCTCGAGTAATTTGTGCTGTGGCTCGGGAATTTGGGTAGATATCTCGGGGTTGTTCCTTGGGTTGAATCTGGGTTGATATGTATGTTAATAACAGTTTAAAATTTTAAAATAAAATCAAGTTTTAAAAAGAAAAGTGGAAGACTCGAAGGGTTGCTCGGGAATTTGGAAAACTAGCTCGGGTGAAGACCCGAAGTGCCTCGGGTTTAGATGTATGCCAGTTTTGAAATTTAAATTTAACAAGTTTTTATTAAATCGAGTTTAAATAATTTCTTGTTTAATTATTTTAAATATAATAAATGCTCTATTTTTTTTTTGGAGTTGGTTAAAGATTTAAAAATAAATATTTTTAAATTTATTAAATTTAAGGTATTTTATTATATGCCTATTATTTAAATTTAAGTTCATTTAAATAAGTTTAAAAGATGCATTGTAATAACTTTAAGTAACTTAAAGGGTTTAAGTTGAATGGTGTGGTATGAAGATTTATTGCAAAGGTTTATCAAATAAACTGGAAAGAAATTAACTGATGAATTAAGATAAATAGTTTATCTTTTAAATTAATTAGGGTGTTGAGTAATTTTTTAATGAAATTTAAAAATGATGTTAAATAATTTAAAGTAATTAATCAATGGTTGATTAGTTGATATGATTAATTTATCAGTTGATTTTAGTATAATTACTTAAGTAAAAGAATGATTAATTAATGATGAATAATTAAAGGTTAATTACATAATGAAATTAATTAAATATAACTACTTAATGTAGTAATTAAAGGATAATTACTTAATGTAATTAAGTTAAAGGTTGATTAATTAATGAAAGCAACTAAAGAGAAATTAATTACTTAAAGTTAATTACTAAATCAAAAGTAATTAATTAATAATTAAAGTTGATTAATCAAGTGATTAATTAAAGGATAATTAAGTAATATGGTTCATTAATTAAAGTAATTAATTTAAGGATAATTAATTAATGAAAGGTTAATTAATTAATGAAATTGATTAGGGATAATCACTTATTATAATCAATTAAGGATAATTAATTAAATGATGGTTAATTAAGGGTTAATTAATTTATATCATTAATTAAGAATCATTGATTAAAGAATAATTAAATAATTAAAGGTTAATCAATGATTAATGATTGATTGAATTATTAATTAAGATTGATTAATTTATGATTAGAGGTTAATTTATTTATTATTAAAGGATAATTAATTAAAAATGGTTTGTAATTAATTAATGTTAATTAACCTAGATTAGTGATTAATCTGGTTTCAATTAATCAGATGATTTATTAACCTTACTCATGGATGTTTGAATTCTATTGAATGTTGAATTGTTTGATATCTCTGGAGGTAATGTTTTGTGTTATGAATTATTTTGATTCGATCTGTAATGAATGTAATTTATTTATCTGTGAAGAATGTATATTATTTATCTATGAATCTGTGAATGGAAGATAAGCGTTATAGAATATACCGCTTATCGATATTGCCGTGTTTGAATCCGTGATGATTGATGTTGTTGCACTATTGTGTTAAACCCCTGGACTACACCATACACACACAAATATGGATTGCACGAGGAAATTGGTTATGTCACAGATTTTTGAAATAGTTTTAAAGTTGAATTATGAATCTAAATGGTTTTAGAAATGGAATTGGGTTAAATATGAAAAGCTTTTGAAAAAAAGTTTTGAAGATAAATGTGACGCCCCACCTCTATACCCACACTTGCCAAGAACACTACGGTGTAGTGCTGTCAACTAGCACGGAGACTAAGGCTGTTGAGGAGCGACCATCCATGTAATTGCTTATCACACAGTGGCTATGAATAATCTTCGAAAACAAACATAGAAAAAATCATAACACAAATCAGTCACAGACATCCATATCACAAGGGAGGAAGAAGATATGAATATATATGTAACGTCCACTCTTTTCGCACACTTTAAACCGACACTTGTCCCAATTCAAAGCATACGCAAGGGCGGATTGTTATGGGGTAAATAAGAAAAATAGAGAAGAAATAAAACGAAAATAGAATCTCACAGCGGAAGGATAAAATATAATAACAAATATACAGTTTCATAAACAGTTTACAAAAGCTTGATTCTTCTTTTACAATAATATCAGAGTTACACATACCAATACAAGCAATGCAGCGGAATAGAAAGAGTGTGGTGCAATACTATATGTAAAATAATACTGATTCTTCGTCTTCGTCCTCCAATGCTAAAATCTGCTATCCTGAAACGCTCGGACTGACCCAAGCGAATTTGAAAAGACAAAAACACTCGAGTCAGACTAGAAAATCTTATGTGAGTTAAATAAACAGAAATAAATATGAGTAAGTAACTCAAGAGATGCTCGGGATTTACATCTCCTAAGGATCCGTTAAACTATTTACTATGTAGTATATTGCGCTATTATAATAGTGTCTATTTATAAAATAAACTTACTTTTAAATAGCGTTAAGGCTTTACATTTTCCACCTTAACACGTAAAATGCCAATAGTCTATACAGTACCGTAATACCTCCTGATCGGGAGGCTACCAGAGGATACTTCATAGGTATGACACAAATAGAAACTCGTAGTAAAGGCTCGGTATGGTAGGTGACACGGCACAGCTAGGCAATGCCAGGGTAGATATACCAATTGCTATCCAGGCTGGTGGAAACGCGTAGCCGCAGTTACCGCCCACCTCGGACTAACTCCCCAAAATCAAAATATAGAAGTGGCCACTGAATCAATCCAAGTCAAAGTATAATATCGAAGAGGAGCGTCCGATCAGAGGAATGACCTCATTGGCCTGAGAATCGCTCCTGTTTTAGCCACCTTATGCCAACTCACGGGAGTTGGGTCCACGTATTTACCTTACAGGAAACGTCGCCACCACCTACTTCATTCTGGAATCTCCACCGCGTACACGGTTAGTCAAAGTGGTTTTCGGTATCGACAGAGAGTATGTCCATATCCGATCCCGGTCTCTTTGCCAACCCATCGTTATTATAACACCGCGGTCATTTAAAAATAGTTTATACTTTAAAACCAGAATATAATCCATTTCTAAACCATAATATTACGATATCATTTCTTCTTTTAAAACCCAAACCAATATGACATCGTTTATCCCAAATATAATTTTCCAAAATCATAATGCTTTAAACTTCATAACTTCTGAAACCCAAATATTTTTCAAGCATAATATTTTGAAATCCATAATTTCAAACCATAACCTTTAAAACTCAAATGATTTGGATATTCAACGGTATATAGAGTAAATGGTTTAACTTTTAAAGTTTACTTCGTAAAGAAATAATTTCTACGGCTTTATAAATAAAATTCTTTATTTTAAAGTCTAAACCATAACTTAAATATCACTCTTGAGTTCCAAAATCATTTCAATTTATATACATATATGCCTATATTCATTTGGAGTATTTATATTTCAAAACTAAAGTTGGGTTTTTCTTTCTACAAATCAATGCTTTATTAATTAGCCTTGAATATTCACATAAACCCATAATAAATAAACTCCAATTCTAGTGATAAAACATATATATTTTCCAATTCAAATTATACTAGAATATTTTTCCAGTTCAAATTTATACTAGAATATTCATTTCAATTCATTTTGGAAAAGTTCAATTTATAAATATCATATCCTAAAATTTCCAACTTAACATTTAAACATAGGATATAAATTGTCAAACTCCATTTTTTAAATTTTCTTCCATTTTTAATAAAGAGATTTATACACCTTTTAATTCCAAAATTTCAACTTCATATGTATATAAATATGGAAGAAAAATATTTATACAGTATAAATTTTAAGATTATTATAAACCGTATTCCATCCAAACCATAGAAATCATATTAAAATAGTTATACGTAGACCGTGGTGCCTGTATATAATTTTCTATCCTATGGTCAAGTGATACGGATATTTATCATTTCATTCCGCAATTTAAAAGATATAAAATTTGCGGTTATATATCATTTCAAACCACAATCCCGAATGAAATAAATATGCATGATAATTGGCAATATAATGATATACAAATAAAACATCCATTCAACAACACATCCATCATCTAATCACAAACATCAAGCAATATCAATCAATAACAATATATGTTTGGTAATAGACACAGGTAATAATTGGCAGTTTTATTTCAAATTATATTTATCAACTATTAATCTAACAGTTTATATTCAGTGATAATTGACATAACTGTTAACTAGCAGTTCATATGCAAACAAAAATTTCTAACAGCCAATTAATACGCAATAAATCAATTAAATTAACAGTTAAATTCAATAAAATGCAATTCAACAGATATGAATGAAATAACATGCCAAAAGCTCATAAATAAATTTCTATTCATTTCAAATATTTATTTAACAAACATAAAAGCTTCTAGTAGTTGTGAGTGGGTTAAAACACTCACCTTTTGAATTTAAATCGAATTTAAACCCGATTTAAACCCAAAAATTCGCCCGTCTCAGAATTCGTCCAAACCAGCGTCATCAAGTCCGGAATTAAATTACAATCCTAACAAAAGAAATTTCGTGTGAATCCGACTTCGTATGAGAAAGTTATGGCGAAAAATGATGATTGAATTCAAATAAATAAACGACACATATTCACTCACATATACAGGTCCACGTCAGCAAGATAATCTTCACCTGCGCACGCACGTTCCAGCGTCTCCCCTTTCGCATACCAGAGCCGAACCCATATTTCCAACCCTTGACCACCGTTAGACCATCTTTTCCGGCGCCTCCACACCCCGTGACCAACAGCGACTGCCGCCATCCTCTTCCCCTAGCCGAGGCGCACCCCAACGGCACCACCACATCACCCAATAACGCCGTGCGCCGCCGCCTCTATTAAACCCTAATCGAATATTGACTCCAATCCGACCGTTGAATTGCCAAACAAACTACATGGATGTGCTTCCCATCGTCCATACTACAATACCCAGAAACAGAATCTCGATCCGATGAAGTTTTGTGCGACGATGATGAACGGTTTTGGGGCTGTTTGAATTTATTCTGGATGAACGACAGCTCCAATTGAAAAACGAACTACACCATGAGATTACGCGTATCGAATACTTCAACATATATTTTTTCTGGAATTTTCTGAAATTTTTGAGTTTTGAGTTTTGATTTTGAACTGTGGATAGATCTGGAATTGGATCTGAGATGTATCCATTGAGGAAGAAAGAAGGTTGAAGAAAATGAACGTACAACAAATAGACAATAGGGTGAAGCTAGGGTTTATGATCGCATATATATAGACAAATAGAAGAAGGCTAGGTGGGTACGGATAACGAACGCGCTAGACGGTAGTTGGCCCAAAAAGCCCGTTCTGACCCCGGAACGAAATTTATCAACAGATAGGTATTTTAAAATATTCTGAACGCGATGGAAAAAGTTTCACGACCAAATTCGATCGTATGAAGAAGTTATGCTGAAAACAAGATTTCCAAATTGATTTCAAATTGATTTTTAATAAAATCGATTTCAAGGCGTTTCGCGTCCGTACGATCAAACGACAAGTCCGATCGATACGAAACTTGAAACCCTATAATAATTCACCGATACGGATTCGATGAAACTGGTTTCGTCGAAATCCGAGTCCGTGCCAAAAATGGCTATTTTTAATATTTATTAAATAAATTAAAATAAATTATAAATCCAGTTTTTATGTTTCAACTTCTAATATTGGCCAAATTTTGTGACTTATATAATTCAAACAATCCCAAATGGTTTTCCAAGCTTGGATGTGAATTAAAATTTATAAGTATATCAATTTTGCAGTGTTAATCTCTGCGTTTCCTTATTATTTGGGAATTATAAATTTTATTCGCAAAACCCAATTATTAAATCATATACTTTTATACTCTCATCTTAAATCTAATTAAATAAATAACTTGATTTCCATTTCAACTCATTTTTAATTGCAATTAACCTTTTTACCATAAATTAAAAATCCCAAATTAAAAATAAAATTTTATTTCCATTTCCTTTTTCTCAATTTGTTTATTAATTCCCATCCAAATGAATTCAACATTATGAATTTGATAAATTTATTAGATTTACTTCCTTTCTATATTTCTAAGTTATCGTTGTCAATATGAACATTAGTTTAAGATTTCACTCAAATGTTTACCAATTCAAATCTAAACTCAATAACGTCCTAATTAACGTTAGAATCCGTTTTATTATGCATAAATTCTAAATTTTATTGACCCAAATTTTCTTCTTTTCATTCCATATTAATTGTCAATCCCATAGAAAAATTAACATTAGGTTCATACCTTTTTACAAATAACTCCAATTTCTTCCAAATAATAATTACATAAACTATTAAATATTAAATCCATTAAATTGCAATAAATTCAATTGATTGCAATTTATTTCCAAATAAATTTGGATTTTTATTTGGTTATACACAAAATTCCGTTATCACTTGCCTAACAAGGTTATTGTCACCTAAGATCTCACTGCATCCACATTTCACATTTTCATTTCCTAGTTTCTTTACTTTATTCTACATAATTTATTACAAATGGGACATCTTATTTGTATTTAACATTTCTCAATCACCAATTCATTTCACTATAACTGCGGTAAATTGGCGGATAAATTGAATTTGATTCCCAAAATCTAAATTAACAAGAAATAAGGGTAGGTAACATACAATAGTCATTACTCCAAATTCTAGTCACCTAAATAGGCTTTTATTCCTTGCAAATAAATGTTACTATTTATTTTCATAGTACAAATCTCAATGATTATTCCATCTTATATTTGCTTAGGCCATTTATAGTCCACTATACATATCTACATAAATGGGTAATTTATTCAATTCATTAAGTGTCAATTCTATTAAGCCCTATTTATATCTTTATGCATTCTTCTATTACTTTACAAAAGGGAATAACTTTTAAACTCATACACTTAATAACAAAACCGTTATAAATCCAATAAACTTCCAAATCCAAGTTTGTACACATTTTACACAACTATTATGATTTCTCACAAACGTTGAATTTATTAAATGGCCATTTATTATAATTTAATTCCCTTAATTGAATCAAATGCTTATTATTATATATATTCTTTCCATTCTACCATTCCTTCCCATTATAAATTCATTAGCGTATTTACACATCTCTATCTTTCAAATATAAAATAACCAAACTGATTACAAACACTGTTTCTATCAATTTTCATAAGTTTGTTCAAAACTATACTTTTGTTTACATAAAATAAATTTTATGTTTCTATTAGTTTTCTTTTCCCTTCACCACAGGCATAAATTATTACTATCTACACTAATTACATCTTTGTATTAATGAACACCATTTAAGTTAATATTTATACTAACATTCACAAATTCAACATTTATTTGTTTCTTCAAAATTACTTTAAATCAAGTTGTGAAAATTTACATTATCCACATCTATTATCATAAAATTTTATAGTTACACTAAATTGCAACCACTATACCAAATTTCTACATTTATTTTTAACCAAATTAGAATTTATATTAATTCATTTTATTAAATATCATAAATTTAACGGGTCGTTACAATCTCCCCCACTCAAAACTTTTCGTCCCCGAAAAGGAAAAAGAAGGGAGGAGGAAGATTTACAGTGCATCTTATTTCAAATATTAACTTATAAACAATATTTTACTGGATTAATTTCCTTTAATGAAATATACTTGTTTTATAATCATTATATCCTTTAATACTTGAATTATTAAAGTTGGAAAAATACTTTCACAAAATTCTAAGTCCAAAATTTCCTGAAAATTTTGGCAAAGTCTCCTTTGTACGGAGGGACTCTGGAGAAAATATAATATCCAAATATACAAATATATTACACATATTATCCAAATAAAATATCCCAACACGGGAAAATATATAAAATAGCGCTTTATTCGAAATCCGGAAACGTACCTATTTGTCGGACACTATACGTTTTTTATTTTGGAACCAAAAGCAGTAGCAGTTGCTTCCATCACCTGTATTCACTTATGTAGTCTAAAAGTTAAATATTTATATTACAGTGAAATGTTTGGATAGATTCAATCATTCATATCCAATCAAATGCAACGACCATAAATTTTAACAAACAGCACATGCCACCAACAGACAACCATTCAATCAAACAATCAATTTGTTGTTCGGGTTCAAATTCTGAAATTGTACGGAATGAAGAATAACTATCAATTGCATCCGTTACTCAACAGTCTTAGATGGAACAAAGATAGATTATCTGTTCATCCCATAACTCCAAAATTCCTTACCCAACAAACATACATCAACCAAACAATCCAAACCAACACCAAAATAGTTTATTTACATTTATTTCATAATTCAGTGGTTTGATTTTCTTTCCTTCATTTATGGGGAAATTCTTTGTTTCTTACAAGTTTTATTTTCCAACTATCACAAAATTCATTATATTTGTATTTCCTTTTATTACTTAAGTTTCCTTTTATTACCTAAGTTTATAAAATAAATTCTCATTAATAACAACAAATATTTTGAATATCTTCATTTCCTTACTTCTTCACTTGTAAGATTTCCCTTAAATTCTTAATCTGCTAACATTCATTCTTATAAGTGGAAGTTTTTATTTATCCATTAACTATGAATTGCAGTCATTTAAATTTTCCTACTTTCCACATTACTCTTATAAGTGGAAGTTTAATCTCCATTCTTTTAATTAAATTTAATGTTTATCCATATTACTCTTTGTCTCATATGTATGCAAATTCATCTTTATAGCTTTGCAATTATTCTCTTATTTCAATTAGAGGTTTCAATTCATTTATTACTTAACTTTTATTTCACTAACAAATTTTAAACAATTAATTAACGGAAAAATTTAGAATTAAGTACCGGGTTAAATTTCAATTTATTTTCAAATGATAGATAAATAAGTTCTTACAACTCAATATCTCTAATTATAGTTAGAGCAATAAAAGAAATTTTTTTTAGAAAATTTCAAATAAATCTGTAGTAGAATTCACTACAGTAGCCTTTCCCCTTCGAAACCCGAAAATGAAAGTCGATGATGCGGCCGCCATCACCAAAATTATTTTCCAGCGACAGAGAGGAAAGTACAAAATTTATTCTCTCCAAAATCTTCTTTAAAACAATTCTTCCAAATTATACTAAATATTTATATAATAAAATACTTATAAACCAAATCATTATATTCATAAATCCTTTGAAAGCAGATTTTCAAAATCCCGGACTTAAGTTCTAAAATCTCCCATTTGATTTATTATAATTTCAACTTAGCTTCAATTTATTATAAAATATTTTTTTTTCCTAACACCCAATCTACAGCAACCAAATATATATATATATCTTTATAAAAATATTTTTATATATAGAAAATATAATAGGCAAAATTCTTTCATTCGCCTATATTAAAACAAATATTATGTCGGTCTATCCTATTAAGTGTTTAGAAATCCCTATTGATGACATAGCGTCCCATGCATCAACCAGAATTTATAAATACAAAGCGGAACAGATTAACACAATATAAAAATCTTTTTATTAATACTAACAAATACGCTCTCTCATATATATACACTCAGCGACTCCCATAGGATATTTCTACCCTATTAACAAAGAGTCAAACCCCACAAAGCCAAGGTTTATCGCTAAACCAAAGCTCTGATACCAGATGTAACGTCCACTCTTTTCGCACACTTTAAACCGACACTTGTCCCAATTCAAAGCATACGCAAGGGCGGATTTTTATGGGGTAAATAAGAAAAATAGAGAAGAAATAAAACGAAAATAGAATCTCACAGCGGAAGGATAAAATATAATAACAAATATACAGTTTCATAAACAGTTTACAAAAGCTTGATTCTTCTTTTACAATAATATCAGAGTTACACATACCAATACAAGCAATGCAGCGGAATAGAAAGAGTGTGGTGCAATACTATATGTAAAATAATACTGATTCTTCGTCTTCGTCCTCCAATGCTAAAATCTGCTATCCTGAAATGCTCGGACTGACCCAAGCGAATTTGAAAAGACAAAAGCACTCGAGTCAGACTAGAAAATCTTATGTGAGTTAAATAAACAGAAATAAATATGAGTACAGTAACTCAAGAGATGCTCGGGATTTACATCTCCTAAGGATCCGTTAAACTATTTACTATGTAGTATATTACGCTATTATAATAGTGTCTATTTATAAAATAAACTTACTTTTAAATAGCGTTAAGGCTTTACATTTTCCACCTTAACACGTAAAATGCCAATAGTCTATACAGTACCGTAATACCTCCTGATCGGGAGGCTACCAGAGGATACTCCATAGGTACGACACAAATAGAAACTCGTAGTAAAGGCTCGGTATGGTAGGTGACACGGCACAACTAGGCAATGCCAGGGTAGATATACCAATTGCTATCCAGGCTGGTGGAAACGCGTAGCCGCAGTTACCGCCCACCTCGGACTAACTCCCCAAAATCAAAATATAGAAGTGGCCACTGAATCAATCCAAGTCAAAGTATAATATCGAAGAGGAGCGTCCGATCAGAGGAATGACCTCATTGGCCTGAGAATCGCTCCTGTTTTAGCCACCTTATGCCAACTCACGAGAGTTGGGTCCACGTATTTACCTTACAGGAAACGTCGCCACCACCTACTTCATTCTGGAATCTCCACCGCGTACACGGTTAGTCAAAGTGGTTTTCGGTATCGACAGAGAGTATGTCCATATCCGATCCCGGTCTCTTTGCCAACCCATCGTTATTATAACACCGCGGTCATTTAAAAATAGTTTATACTTTAAAACCAGAATATAATCCATTTCTAAACCATAATATTACGATATCATTTCTTCTTTTAAAACCCAAACCAATATGACATCGTTTATCCCAAATATAATTTTCCAAAATCATAATGCTTTAAACTTCATAACTTCTGAAACCCAAATATTTTTCAAGCATAATATTTTGAAATCCATAATTTCAAACCATAACCTTTAAAACTCAAATGATTTGGATATTCAACGGTATATAGAGTAAATGGTTTAACTTTTAAAGTTTACTTCGTAAAGAAATAATTTCTACGGCTTTATAAATAAAATTCTTTATTTTAAAGTCTAAACCATAACTTAAATATCACTCTTGAGTTCCAAAATCATTTCAATTTATATACATATATGCCTATATTCATTTGGAATATTTATATTTCAAAACTAAAGTTGGGTTTTTCTTTCTACAAATCAATGCTTTATTAATTAGCCTTGAATATTCACATAAACCCATAATAAATAAACTCCAATTCTAGTGATAAAACATATATATTTTCCAATTCAAATTATACTAGAATATTTTTCCAATTCAAATTTATACTAGAATATTCATTTCAATTCATTTTGGAAAAGTTCAATTTATAAATATCATATCCTAAAATTTCCAACTTAACATTTAAACATAGGATATAAATTATCAAACTCCATTTTTTAAATTTTCTTCCATTTTTAATAAAGAGATTTATACACCTTTTAATTCCAAAATTTCAACTTCATATGTATATAAATATGGAAGAAAAATATTTATACAGTATAAATTTTAAGATTATTATAAACCGTATTCCATCCAAACCATAGAAATCATATTAAAATAGTTATACGTAGACCGCGGTGCCTGTATATAATTTTCTATCCTATGGTCAAGTGATACAGATATTTATCATTTCAATCCGCAATTTAAAAGATATAAAATTTGCGGTTATATATCATTTCAAACCACAATCCCGAATGAAATAAATATGCATGATAATTGGCAATATAATGATATACAAATAAAACATCCATTCAACAACACATCCATCATCTAATCACAAACATCAAGCAATATCAATCAATAACAATATATGTTTGGTAATAGACACAGGTAATAATTGGCAGTTTTATTTCAAATTATATTTATCAACTATTAATCTAACAGTTTATATTCAGTGATAATTGACATAACTGTTAACTAGCAGTTCATATGCAAACAAAAATTTCTAACAGCCAATTAATACGCAATAAATCAATTAAATTAACAGTTAAATTCAATAAAATGCAATTCAACAGATATGAATGAAATAACATGCCAAAAGCTCATAAATAAATTTCTATTCATTTCAAAAATTTATTTAACAAACATAAAAGCTTCTAGTAGTTGTGAGTGGGTTAAAACACTCACCTTTTGAATTTAAATCGAATTTAAACCTGATTTAAACCCAAAAATTCGCCCGTCTCAGAATTCGTCCAAACCAGCGTCATCAAGTCCGGAATTAAATTACGATCCTAACAAAAGAAATTTCGTGTGAATCCGACTTCGTATGAGAAAGTTATGGCGAAAAATGATGATTGAATTCAAATAAATAAACGACACATATTCACTCACATATACAGGTCCACGTCAGCAAGATAATCTTCACCTGCGCACGCACGTTCCAGCGTCTCCCCTTTCGCATACCAGAGCTGAACCCATATTTCCAACCCTTGACCACCGTTAGACCATCTTTTCCGGCGCCTCCACACCCCGTGACCAACAGCGACTGCCGCCATCCTCTTCCCCTAGCCGAGGCGCACCCCAACGGCACCACCACATCACCCAATAACGCCGTGCGCCGCCGCCTCTATTAAACCCTAATCGAATATTGACTCCAATCCGACCGTTGAATTGCCAAACAAACTACATGGATGTGCTCCCCATCGTCCATACTACAATACCCAGAAACAGAATCTCGATCCGATGAAGTTTTGTGCGACGATGATGAACGGTTTTGGGGCTGTTTGAATTTATTCTGGATGAATGACAGCTCCAATTGAAAAACGAACTACACCATGAGATTACGCGTATCGAATACTTCAACATATATTTTTTCTGGAATTTTCTGAAATTTTTGAGTTTTGACTTTTGATTTTGAACTGTGGATAGATCTGGAATTGGATCTGAGATGTATCCATTGAGGAAGAAAGAAGGTTGAAGAAAATGAACGTACAGCAAATAGACAATAGGGTGAAGCTAGGGTTTATGATCGCATATATATAGACAAATAGAAGAAGGCTAGGTGGGTACGGATAACGAACGCGCTAGACGGTAGTTGGCCCCAAAAGCCCGTTCTGACCCCGGAACGAAATTTATCAAACCAATATATCCAGATAGGTATCTTAAAATATTCTGAACGCGATGGAAAAAGTTTCACGACCAAATTCGATCGTATGAAGAAGTTATGCTGAAAACAAGATTTCCAAATTGATTTCAAATTGATTTTTAATAAAATCGATTTCAAGGCGTTTCGCGTCCGTACGATCAAACGACAAGTCCGATCGATACGAAACTTGAAACCCTATAATAATTCACCGATACGGATCCGATGAAACTGGTTTCGTCGAAATCCGAGTCCGTGCCAAAAATGGCTATTTTTAATATTTATTAAATAAATTAAAATAAATTATAAATCCAGTTTTTATGTTTCAACTTCTAATATTGGCCAAATTTTGTGACTTATATAATTCAAACAATCCCAAATGGTTTTCCAAGCTTGGATGTGAATTAAAATTTATAAGTATATCAATTTTGCAGTGTTAATCTCTGCGTTTCCTTATTATTTGGGAATTATAAATTTTATTCGCAAAACCCAATTATTAAATCATATACTTTTATACTCTCATCTTAAATCTAATTAAATAAATAACTTGATTTCCATTTCAACTCATTTTTAATTGCAATTAACCTTTTTACCATAAATTAAAAATCCCAAATTAAAAATAAACTTTTATTTCCATTTCCTTTTTCTCAATTTGTTTATTAATTCCCATCCAAATGAATTCAACATTATGAATTTGATAAATTTATTAGATTTACTTCCTTTCTATATTTCTAAGTTATCGTTGTCAATATGAACATTAGTTTAAGATTTCACTCAAATGTTTACCAATTCAAATCTAAACTCAATAACGTCCTAATTAACGTTAGAATCCGTTTTATTATGCATAAATTCTAAATTTTATTGACCCAAATTTTCTTCTTTTCATTCCATATTAATTGTCAATCCCATAGAAAAATTAACATTAGGTTCATACCTTTTTACAAATAACTCCAATTTCTTCCAAATAATAATTACATAAACTATTAAATATTAAATCCATTAAATTGCAATAAATTCAATTGATTGCAATTTATTTCCAAATAAATTTGGATTTTTATTTGGTTATACACAAAATTCCGTTATCACTTGCCTAACAAGGTTATTGTCACCTAAGATCTCACTGCATCCACATTTCACATTTTCATTTCCTAGTTTCTTTACTTTATTCTACATAATTTATTACAAATGGGACATCTTATTTGTATTTAACATTTCTCAATCACCAATTCATTTCACTATAACTGCGGTAAATTGGCGGATAAATTGAATTTGATTCCCAAAATCTAAATTAACAAGAAAAAGGGTAGGTAACATACAATAGTCATTACTCCAAATTCTAGTCACCTAAATAGGCTTTTATTCCTTGCAAATAAATGTTACTATTTATTTTCATAGTACAAATCTCAATGATTATTCCATCTTATATTTGCTTGGGCCATTTATAGTCCACTATACATATCTACATAAATGGGTAATTTATTCAATTCACTAAGTGTCAATTCTATTAAGCCCTATTTATATCTTTATGCATTCTTCTATTACTTTACAAAAGGGAATAACTTTTAAACTCATACACTTAATAACAAAACCGTTATAAATCCAATAAACTTCCAAATCCAAGTTTGTACACATTTTACACAACTATTATGATTTCTCACAAACGTTGAATTTATTAAATGAACATTTATTATAATTTAATTCCCTTAATTGAATCAAATGCTTATTCTTTTCATTCTACCATTCCTTCCCATTATAAATTCATTAACGTATTTACACATCTCTATCTTTCAAATATAAAATAACCAAACTGATTACAAACACTGTTTCTATCAATTTTCATAAGTTTGTTCAAAACTATACTTTTGTTTACATAAAATAAATTTTATGTTTCTATTAGTTTTCTTTTCCCTTCACTACAGGCATAAATTATTACTATCTACACTAATTACATCTTTGTATTAATGAACACCATTTAAGTTAATATTTATACTAACATTCACAAATTCAACATTTATTTGTTTCTTCAAAATTACTTTAAATCAAGTTGTGAAAATTTACATTATCCACATCTATTATCATAAAATTTTATAGTTACACTAAATTGCAACCACTATACCAAATTTCTACATTTATTTTTAACCAAATTAGAATTTATATTAATTCATTTTATTAAATATCATAAATTTAACGGGTCGTTACAATATAACTAACACACGAAAGTGTACATCAGAGTAGTGGTCAGTAAGATTCACAATAATACAAAAGAATAGCAACACGTGTTATACAAAAGAATACAACTATGAGTCTATATCTCAAGTGTATACAACAAAAACTGCTAATCTAAACAGTTAGCCAAAAGTCAGAGTGATGAATCCCTGGGAAGAAGTCAAGCAGAAGCACCTGTAACATCTCGGTCTGACCCGAGTATTATTTAAGAAAATAATAAACGGACCAGTCTAGCTATAAATATCAGATGACATGATATAACATAAAAGGTATGGCATAAACATAAAATATCCATAATGACATACCACTATAAGTATGTAAATAATGATCAACAGAAGATCAATCAATAAGAGATAATCAATATCACAAGAATCTTCTCAAAGATTCGGAAAGGGCATCATACCCCAAACTTGTACTCATGACAAGTCAATGACAAAAATTCTAGAAATCAATGCAAGAAGTCCAGAAATCATAGAAAAGAGAAAGAGGCCTATCACATGACGGTCCGAAGACCAAGGGGAGCTAACCCACATGTGTGAATGGAATCACACAGATTGAGGTCCAGACTAACCAAAAAGCAAAAAGGTATGTGTGAGTGGAATCACACAAGTGGTGTCTAGTCTAACCTCGCAACAAGAGACATCGCACAGTTGCTAGTCTAAATCATCAGAATGATCGTCATGATCAACGAGAAGTGTCAATTACACTAAGCTAGTAAATATAGAAGTTTAGCTTCATGTCCCATAACCACTTGCTTAACTTAAATATTTACGAACAAACTGTAAATCTTCACTAATAAAATTTGTCACAAGTGGTTCAATCGAACAAGTCCAATAATTAACCGACGAAGTGAACGCAAGCGTTTCATACCACTTGTTTTACTAAGTTGTTTAATTAGATTTCTCATCCGAGTGAGGTAAAGGTTTGTATATACTAATAGATTGGAAAACGGTTTAAGAAAAGAACTTTGTTATTAAAAATAGAGTTGAAATTGTTTGTTAAAAGAGTTTTGACATTTAGTACTAGTATTGAAACCTTTATATTATAAAGTGACAAAACACAGAAGCAATTGTAGAAACAATCAGTCACAAAGATCGCATACGGAGATGTGAATAAAATCCAAGGAAATCAGCTCGATGTTTTTCAGATAAGATCCCCTACGGGGGGGTCCGGGGGGGGGGGGGGTGCGGGGGCAACGCCCCTGCTACGGGGGTCGACCTGCCCGGTCAGGTCGCGGGGGTCCAGGGGGCAGCGCCCCCGGCGGGGTGGGGGCAGCGCCCCGTCCAAAACAGTACGACCTAGTGAAGACCTAAGGGAGAATAGAATCGAGCGACCTAAGAAGGCAACGACCTAAAACCCTAACGAGTTAATACCACGCGGCAGAACGAGTTAAGAGGGAAGGGGTCAAGTGACCAAGAGGTTACGCGACTTAAGGGTTAGGCCCGAAGCGACCTAACGGGATAACTCGTGACCGACTTAAGGGTTGTGCGACTTATGGGTTAGGCCAGGAGCGACCTAACGATATAAGGTCCAACGACCTACGAGTTAAGGGTCCAACGACCTATTGGGATAACTCGTAAACGACTCACGACCTATGGACGAAGGACTAAACTCCGAACGAGCTAAAAAAATGGCCAGAACGACCTAGGGTTAACTCGTAAACGACTCACGACCTATGGACGAACGACTTAACTCCGAACGAGCTAAAAATTGGCCAGAACGACCTAGGGTTAACTCGTAAACGACTCACGACCTATGGACGAACGACTTAACTCCGAACGAGCTAAAAAATGGCCAGAACGACCTAGGGTTAACTCGTAAACGACTCACGACCTATGGACGAACGACTTAACTCTGAACGAGCTAAAAAATGGACAGAACGACCTAGGGTTAACTCGTAAACGACTCACGACCTATGGACGAACGAATTAACTCTTAACGAGCTAAAAAATGGCCAGAACGACCTAGGGGCAGTTTTTCACCAAAATCACTAAAATTTAGAGTTTTTCGCCAATCCAATCCAAACCAAATGCAAATGTGCATACTAAAGTGATAGGGAATCATTCCCAACAGTCCAATATAGATATAGACTAGATTTGTGGGATAAAAATCTCACCTTTGCACTAAAATTTATGAAGATGAAGCTTGAAAGCAAGGAGAAGCAATCCAAAGCTTGAATCCAATATCTTCTACTTGAATTTGGAGTTGAATGTTGGATTTGCAATTGAATTTGTGTTTGGAGTTTTTAATTTCCCATTCTCTTCACCATTAATGCCAAAGCTTGAGTTAGTTAGGAAATTTATGAAGAGTGAGGAGAAGGGGGTTGGAACTTGGGCTTAATAGGCTAAACTAACCCAAAGTCCAAAGCGGGAAAAGTTAGTGAAATTTCACTAACTCCAAACCTATCGATGTTTATACTTAAAAAAATTGTAAACGGCATTTCGAACTCAATGGAAGTGGTCTCGAGTCCTAATTTGACCGTTTGCAAAAAGTAGTTTTTCGGACCAATATCCGATTAACGATAAAATATTTAAATAAAATATTTAAATATTAAATCGATAAATATGCGGGTTGTTACAGACTCCCCTCCTTAAAGAAATTGCGTCCTCGCAATATATAAGATGGAAATAACAAGTAACAACCATAAAAGCATATTAACACAAATGAAATTTGAAATAGGAAGTTCACCTCAAAGAGCAGGAGTAAGCAAGTCCGGATGTGTTCGCTCAATGAATTCTCTGGATTCCCAAGAGCAATCCTTAGGATTTGAGGACCATTGAACCTTCACAAGCGGAACATCTTTATTTCGAAGTCGCTTGACCTCCGAAGCAATAATTCGAATAGGTTGCTGCTCATAAGTTAAATTCGGCGAAACTTCAATTTCTTCCACAACAGCAGGCTCAAGAATAGAATCGGAATCCCGAAGGCATTTCCGTAATTGAGAAACGTGAAATACGTCATGCATAGCAGAAAACTGAGCCGGCAATGCAAGGAGATAAGCCATGGAACCAATACGTTCAGTGATAGGAAATGGCCCAATATATCGAGGCGCTAACTTCCCCGATCGACTGAAACGTACAACACCCTTCATAGGGGAAACACGAATAAAAACAGGATCTCCAACATAAAATTCTAATTTCCTTCTTCGATTATCGGCATAGGATTTTTGTCTACTCCGGGCTTCTTTCATCCTATGTCGAATAAGTTCAATCTTTTCCGTGGAATCACGAATAAAGTCTGGACCTAAAACCAGCTTCTCACCGGCCTCAAGCCAACAAGAAGGAGACCGGCATGGCCTTCCATAGAGTGCCTCGAAAGGTGCCATAACAATACTAGACTGGAAGCTATTGTTATAGGAAAATTCGACAAGTGAAATAAGATCTTCCCAACTTCCACCAAAATCGAGCATACATGCACGAAGAAGATCTTCAAGAGTTTGATTCACACGCTCGGTTTGTCCATCGGACTGGGGGTGATAAGCAGTGCTAAAATTAAGCTTCGTTCCTAAAGCTTTTTGAAGACTCTTCCAAAATCCACTAGTAAACAATGGATCTCGATCGCTAACAATAGAAGTAGGAACTCCATGCAATTTAACAATTTCTTTGATAAAGAGTTTGGCCAAAAGAGGAACGGTTCGGTTAGACCGAACGGGAATAAAATGGGCGGATTTAGTAAGTCTATCAATGATCACCCATAAGCTATCATGACCCGAACGAGAACGGGGAAGGCCATCTATAAAATCCATGGAAATCTGGTCCCACTTCCAAATTGGAATTTCTAAAGGTTGCAATAACCCACCAGGCCTTTGGTGTTCGGCCTTGACAAGTTGGCAAGTCATGCAACACTTAACAAAGTTAGCAATATCAGATTTCATTCCCTCCCAATAATAAAGTCGCTTCATATCAGCGTACATTTTACTACTACCAGGATGAATGGTGAATTTAGAACGATGGGAATCTTCTAAAATATCTTTACGAAGATCACCAATATTTGGTACGATAAGTCTACCAAATTTTCGAATGCCGCCACGAGAATCAATATCAAAGTCTTTCAAACTTTCAATGTCAATTTTATCCTTAATATTTTGGCCAAGAAGAACCAATTCAGGATCTAGGCTTTGAGCTTCAAGAATGCGGTCTAAGAGAGAAGGATGAGCCTCAAGGCTACATAAAACAAGTGATGAGCACAAATCGGATACGCGCTCTCGAATCTCACAAGTGGATAAAATCTCGAGATCGTTCCATTCGGATATCATCATAGAAACAACTGCTTGTTGTCTACGGCTAAGAGCATCGGCGACACGATTACCCTTACCGGGGGTATAAAGAATATCAAGATCATAAGGTGCAAGGAACTCGAGCCAACGCTGTTGACGCAAATTGAGTTCCTTTTGAGAAAATAAATATTTCAAAGACTTATGATCCATGTAAAGAATAAATTTCTTTTCTAATAGATAATGACGCCAAATTCGAAGGGCGAAAACAATAGCCGCGAGTTCTAAATCATGTGTGGCATATCTAGTCTCGGCCGGCTTCAATTGCCTAGAGGCATAAGCAATAACACGTTCTTTTTGCATAAGAACGGCACCCAAACCAATGTGGCTAGCATCAGTATAAACAAAAAACTCTTGATTCCCTTCGGGAATAACAAGAATAGGAGCATCGGAAAGGAGTTCTTTCAATTTCTGAAAAGAGGCTTCACATTTGTCCGACCAAATGTATTTAACTCCCTTCTTAGTCAAGCCAGTAAGAGACACGGCAATCTTAGAAAAGTCTTTAATGAAACGACGGTAATAACCCGCCAATCCGAGAAAACTACGAATCTCTGTCACGCTCTCCGGTCTCTTCCGATCTTGAATCGCTTCAATCTTTGAAGGATCCACGGAGATTCCGGATTCGGAAATAATATGACCGAGAAACTTCACACGAGATTGCCAAAAGTGGCATTTAGAAAATTTCGCCTTTAATTGATTGCTCCTAAGAGTTTCCAATACAATCCAAAGATGCTTTTCATGCTCCTCCCCGGTTTTAGAATACACAAGGATATCATCAATGAAGATGAGAACAAACCGATCGAGGAAATCTTTGAAAACTCGATTCATGAGGTCAACGAAATAAGCTGGAGCATTCGTTAACCCAAATGGCATAACAAGCCATTCATAAGATCCATATCGAGTACGGAATGATGTCAAAGGAATGCTATCCTTTGCGATACGAAGCTGATGGAAACCGGTAGCCAAGTCCAATTGTGAAAAGACCTTAGCACCACTAAGCTGATCGAATAGATCATCAATCCGAGGTAAAGGATATTTATTTTTAATAGTAAGATCGTTAAGCTTGCGATACTCAACGCAGAGCCTAAGAGTACCATCGGATTTCTTTACGAAAATAGCCGAAGCTCCCCAAGGCGAGGAACTAGAGCGAATAAATTGCTTCGTCTCCAATTCGGATAATTGTTTGCGCATCTCTTCATTTTCCTTATTGGACATGCGATAAGGAGGACGAGTAATGGGTTGAGCTCCAGAAACAAGATTAATTCTGAACTCAATTGCTCGTTTAGGTGGTAAACCTAAAACGGGCTCGAATATGTCGGAAAATTCACGAACAACGTGAATACGAGAAATAATATCATCTTCATCATCATCATCGTTATCACGAGGATTTAAAGAATATAAAGATGCCACCAAACAGGATTCTGAATCTTTAAGATTAACAGAAATCTGATTAACAGATAGTGGATGTCGGAGATGAATGGCCCGCTCAGGACATAGGATATGAGCTTCACAACGATTAAGCCAATCCATTCCCAAAATCATTCCAAAGCCTAGGTAACGCATAACATGCAAATCGGCTAGGAATGGAAAATCACATAAAATAATCTCCATATTTTTACAAAGCAAACTAAGAGTTGCGGATCCACCAACAGGATTCGCAATTTTTAAAGAAGTCATTAATGCAGTAACACTTAAGGAAAAAGTGTCTACCGGTTCCTTTGATTTAAAATAATGGGATGCACCCGTATCAAAGAGAACTCTAATAGGTTGATCATGAAATAAAATAATACCATCAAGAATGGAATGAGAAATACCTTGGTCACGAGATGCGTTGCCAGGGGCTTGAGCCACATTTAACTTTCCCTCATTCCTGCCTTTATGTTTGAGGCATTGATGTATAAAGTGATCTGGGCTCTTACAATAGCGACAAGATTTGTTCTTTGAGCACTTGTTCACAAAATGATCCTCTGCGCCACAGTTGAAGCATCTCGCAATATCAGGAGAAGGAGCCTTTGCAGCAGGAGTTGCTTGTTTACTCTTCTTATTGGGATAAGGGCCTTCGAACTTGTTGGGCCTCTTTTTGTTATTGAAATTGGGTTTGGAAGCTACTACCTCCACCTCACTTTCTTTATCAGCCTCTTCTAGACGAAGAGCGATATCTATAGGTTGATCAAATGCAACTTCTAGTTTCAGGAGTAGTGGCTTCTTAAGATTCTTATTTAAGCCATAAACGAACCTCTGGTTCTTCTTTAGTGGAGTATTTATATACTCGACCCCATATTTGGAAAGAGATTCGAATGATGCGACGTAGTCCGCCACAGAAGACTGACCTTGAACGAGGTCAATAAATCGCCGAGCCAAAATTACCTTTTCAGCCTCGGGCACGAATTTCGATTCGAAGCGTTCCTGGAAGTGCTCCCAGGTGAGATCCGCTTCATCAATTTCTGAGATTAACAGCTCATACCAATCCAATGCTCTTTCTTGGAGCATGCTGGAAGCCACCTGGACTCGATGGAGGTCAACGAGGTTCATGCGAGAGAAGATCCTATCGCACGTTCTGAGCCAAGCCTGGACCCCAATGATAGTTTCAGAGCCTTTAAACGGCCTCCCACCCAGGTTGGGGTAATCATTGCACAATCGTGCAAACCCCGACTTTGGGTGGGTAGGTGCCGGATTAGCTCCAGCTGCTTGAGCGTTCGTTACTAAATCAAGTAACTGTTGAGTAGTCATAAAAACTCCATCCGGTGGTGGAGCACTAGATGATCCAGCTCTGAGACGACCTGGTCTAGACATTCTCTTCCTTAAGAAAGAAAGAAGAGAAAGAAAATAGTTATTCACCAAATGAATATCAATCATTCTTGACAGGTGAAGTAAGAAATCATTAAAGAAATAGGATGAATCGGTTTGAAGACCCGAACAAAATCCTAAAGCAAGACTCCTAAGGTGGACTTAGGACGATGATCCTTGTCAAGTTATTCTACATTGTTTCGAAGTTTGGCTCCGATACCAAGCTGTGACGCCCCACCTCTATACCCACACTTGCCAAGAACACCACGGTGTAGTGCTGTCAACTAGCACGGAGAATAAGGCTGTTGAGGAGTGACCATCCATGTAATTGCTTATCACACGGTGGCTATGAATAATCTTCGGAAACAAACATAGAAATAATCATAACACAAATCAGTCACAGACATCCATATCACAAGGGCGGAAGAAGATATGAATATATAACTAACACATGAAAGTGTACATCAGAGTAGTGGTCAGTAAGATCCACAATAATACAAAAGAATAGCAACACGTGCTATACAAAAGAATACAACTATGAGTCTATATCTCAAGTGTATACAACAAAAACTGCTAATCGAAACAGTTAGCCAAAAGTCAGAGTGATGAATCCCTGGGAAGAAGTCAAGCAGAAGCACCTGTAACATCTCGGTCTGACCCGAGTATTATTTAAGAAAATAATAAACGGATCAGTCTAGCTATAAATATCAGATGACATGATATAACATAAAAGATATGGCATAAACATAAAATATCCATAATGACATACCACTATAAGTATGTAAATAATGATCAACAGAAGATCAATCAATAAGAGATAATCAATATCACAAGAATCTTCTCAAAGATTCGGAAAGGGCATCATACCCCAAACTTGTACTCATGACAAGTCAATGACATAAGTTCTAGAAATCAATGCAAGAAGTCCAGAAATCATAGAAAAGAGAAAGAGGCCTATCACATGACGGTCCGAAGACCAAGGGGAGCTACCCCACATGTGTGAATGGAATCACACAGATTGAGGTCCAGACTAACCAAAAAGCAAAAAGGTATGTGTGAGTGGAATCACACAAGTGGTGTCTAGTCTAACCTCGCAACAAGAGACATCGCACAGTTGCTAGTCTAAATCATCAGAATGATCGTCATGATCAACGAGAAGTGTCAATTACACTAAGCTAGTAAATATAGAAGTTTAGCTTCATGTCCCATAACCACTTGCTTAACTTAAATATTTACGAACAAACTGTAAATCTTCACTAATAAAATTTGTCACAAGTGGTTCAATCGAACAAGTCCAAGAATTAACCGACGAAGTGAACGCAAGCGTTTCATACCACTTGTTTTACTAAGTTGTTTAATTAGATTTCTCATCCGAGTGAGGTAAAGGTTTGTATATACTAATAGATTAGAAAACGGTTTAAGAAAAGAACTTTGTTATTAAAAATAGAGTTGAAATTGTTTGTTAAAAGAGTTTTGATATTTACTACTAGTATTGAAACCTTTATATTATAAAGTGACAAAACACAGAAGCAATTGTAGAAACAATCAGTCACAAAGATCGCATACAGAGATGTGAATAAAATCCAAGGAAATCAGCTCGATGTTTTTCAGATAAGATCCCCTACCGGGGGGGGGGTCCGGGGGGGGGTGGCAACCCCCCAAGGTGGGGGTGCGGGGGCAACGCCCCTGCTACGGGGTTCGACCTGCCCGGTCAGGTCGCGGGGGTCCAGGGGGCAGCGCCCCCTGTGGGGTGGGGGCAGCGCCCCGTCCAAAACGGTACGACCTAGTGAAGACCTAAGGGAGAATAGAATCGAGCGACCTAAGAAGGCAACGACCTAAAACCCTAAGGAGTTAATACCACGCGGCAGAACGAGTTAAGAGGGAAGGGGTCAAGTGACCAAGAGGTTACGCGACTTAAGGGTTAGGCCCGAAGCGACCTAACGGGATAACTCGTGACCGACTTAAGGGTTGTGCGACTTATGGGTTAGGCCAGGAGCGACCTAATGATATAAGGTCCAACGACCTACGAGTTAAGGGTCCAACGACCTATTGGGATAACTCGTAAACGACTCACGACCTATGGACGAAGGACTTAACTCCGAACGAGCTAAAAAAATGGCCAGAACGACCTAGGGTTAACTCGTAAACGACTCACGACCTATGGACGAACGACTTAACTCCGAACGAGCTAAAAAATGGCCAGAACGACCTAGGGTTAACTCGTAAACGACTCACGACCTATGGACGAACGACTTAACTCCGAACGAGCTAAAAAATGGCCAGAACGACCTAGGTTAACTCGTAAACGACTCACGACCTATGGACGAACGACTTAACTCTGAACGAGCTAAAAAATGGACAGAACGACCTAGGGTTAACTCGTAAACGACTCACGACCTATGGACGAACGACTTAACTCTGAACGAGCTAAAAAATGGCCAGAACGACCTAGGGGCAGTTTTTCACCAAAATCACTAAAATTTGGAGTTTTTCGCCAATCCAATCCAAACCAAATGCAAATGTGCATACTAAAGTGATAGGGAATCATTCCCAACAGTCCAATATAGATATAGACTAGATTTGTGGGATAAAAATCTCACCTTTGCACTAAAATTTATGAAGATGAAGCTTGAAAGCAAGGAGAAGCAATCCAAAGCTTGAATCCAATATCTTCTACTTGAATTTGGAGTTGAATGTTGGATTTGCAATTGAATTTGTGCTTGGAGTTTTTAATTTCCCATTCTCTTCACCATTAATGCCAAAGCTTGAGTTAGTTAGGAAATTTATGAAGAGTGAGGAGAAGGGGGTTGGAACTTGGGCTTAATAGGCTAAACTAACCCAAAGTCCAAAGCGGGAAAAGTTAGTGAAATTTCACTAACTCCAAACCTATCGATGTTTATACTTAAAAAAATTGTAAACGGCATTTCGAACTCAATGGAAGTGGTCTCGAGTCCTAATTTGGCCGTTTGCAAAAAGTAGTTTTTCGGACCAATATCCGATTAACGACAAAATATTTAAATAAAATATTTAAATATTAAATCGATAAATATGCGGGTTGTTACAATAAAAGTTATTTTGAATAACTTGATAAAGTTTTGAAATTTAAATAATTTGATTTGAATTTGAATACAAGATTTGAAATTGAATTCTATGTTTTGGAAATTATGGTTTAAAAGGGTTATACAAGTTATAAATATGTTTATATGGGTTTTAAACAATTGTAAAAGTATTGTTTTTGGAATTTGAATTTAACCCAAGTTTTATACTTGAAGGGCTTTAACTTGTGCAAATGTAATTGGATTTTTCCGAAACGAGAACTATTTTTTTCCAAATAATAATAGCTTTCATATAAAGAAAGGATTTCCAATTTGTGCTGAAAAGATTTCAAGTTTGAAATGAAAATTGTTTTGAAAGCTATTAATGAATCTTGGTTAAAGATTAGCAAACTTTGTATCCAAAATAAGAGGATCTTAAAAGGTATCTTTTGTATAAAAATTTGGGATTGAAATGGAATTGTTTTCAAGGGCTTTAAATAAATCTTTATGGAAGATTAGTGAACTTTGTACAATGAATCTTTTTGTTTAAAAGATTAAAATGGTAATTTGTTTAAACCATTTGACTAAAGGTTTTTGGGTAATAAGTTATGACTTAACTGAGATCCCAATATACATATGTTTTTAAATTTGAGCGCTCATTATTCGATTTAGCCGGGAGAGGACTTTGTGTCATATAACCCATTCCGAATAGTGATACGACGATATGAATAGCATTTGAAGACCGATGGTGAAGACCTGATATTTTAGAAAGCAAAAGGATAACCCGTCAAATGTCTCTGCACCGACTGGTCCCCGGTATAGAGATTTGATCACCCTTTGTGATGGGGAGTCTGGACGTGATTAGGGATTATCCGAATTGCAAGGGTTTTTTTGTGAAGTGCCTTCGGTTCTGTTCGAACCCAGAACAGACTTGTATGGATGTGTGTCTGGCGTTTCACTTTGAGATGTAAAGCTGGTTTCTATCAAATACATTTCTGTTTGGTGGCGGAGAATTTATTCTCTTAGCTTAACACCCTTCTCTGAGACGTACGAGCTCAAAGGTTATGTAGTTGATGGTTACTAGTGATATATTCCCAATTTGGTAATGTGCCATACGAAATGCCGCTGATCATGTATTGATCGAAGCATGGCTTTGTGTAAAGCGTAGCTTTGTGGATGAGACTTCGTTGAGCCTCACAACCTGGAATGGTTGAAACGGGAAAGATGTAGCAAGATTATTTAGGGGTAGCACCCTCTGAGGGTATGTCCATTCCTTCTGGATAAAAGTGGTATCATGGTATGGATCCCAGATACTTAACTATGTGGTTGCTGCAAACTTATTGCTTTGTGGTTGTTGGTTGAGAGGTGCCTCAGATAAAGGTTGGTTTCACCCGGGGGATGGCATAATCGTGTAGTAGTTACCTAGTTACAGAGGTAACCCGGCCTTGTGTTGGCAGAGATCTGGTTAGGTTCTCGAGGCGTCTCTCCAAAGGCGTACCCATGTGGCCCAGGAAGTTCCTTAGCCTGACCATTATTGGAAATTCAATCACCAATACGCGCCTTGTACGGTTTTAGTTGTAGAACGTGCCATTTAACATGGTAGCTATAGTAGGCATACTATAATGGTACGTAGACTGGCTAAGATTAATATTATACTTTCGAAAGGTTTTCTGCACTATGCACTAATAATAATATCAAAAGAATTTTGGCGTAGTAAGCATATTTGACTATCATAAGGAGAAATCTCCCCCAAGTGTGCGATTGCATTGTATGTGTGCCGGGAGGCCTTATGGTAGTTTCATTTTCCAAAAAGCGTTGCGGATTTCAATTATTAAATGCTTTTGTTGTTGTTTCAAAGATAAAATGTTTTTATTTGCTCATACCAGTCCCATGACTGACTCGGAGTTTATTGTTCCCTATCTAAACTCTTAGTGCCCATAATTTTGCACACGGGTAGTCTAAAGTTGGATTTTTCAAATAATCGAGTAGCAGGTGTTGATCCAATAGCATTCAATCTCTGGATATTAGCATTTTCATTTGGATCGAGTTGCTTCACTTCAGTGTGGATGCTGATTCTAGCCTTTTGGTTTGGAGTCTTTCTAGTCTTGGAGCATTGGGAATGGTGTTGCGGTTAATTGGAGTATCTATCTTAAGGACTTCTGAAGATATTATCTTTTTGGAGTTATTTCTTCCGCTGTTATCTTGTATCTCCGATATTGATGTCAATTGTATCAGTGTGTTGTATCAATACTGTTGTATATCAATTATATATATCAATTATATATATTTATTTTTCTTTGGCTGTGTTGTTATACTTAATGTGTTATAAGCTCCGGCGAACCGAATTTGAACGTTTGAACCTGCGACATTTGAATACGAGTGAAGTATGGATGTCGATTTTCGAACGCTAAAATTTGGGTCGTCACATTTTGGTATCAGAGCTGAAGGTTGAACTTTAGCTTCTGGAGTATAACACATTAGGTAACTCCTTAGAGATGGGGTGAAGTATACCCTAGAATGAGTGTCCCTAAGATATCCTATCCGAACGCCTGAGTAAATTCTCTTACTATCCACTGATAGTGAGTATGAGTGCAAGAAGAGGACGAGGTAGGGGATAGTGGAGTACCACTACAAATGGTCAATCCCTGCATCAACGGAAGCAACTTTCTCTATCAATCACTTTGTTGATCATCCGATATCAATTCTTTGATGGCTTCATGGAAGCTAAAGGAGAAGTTTTGCTATGGCGGTGGCCTTGAAAATCATTCCTATTTCGTATTTTGATTATCAAATTTCTATCAGCTCTTCATTTTTAACTTCAACGAAATTAAAATTTATTTGGAATAAAATTGGTAAATTAAATATGAAGTTAAATTAATTTATATCGAAAAAACGATCTCGATTAAAACCAAATTTGAAATTCTATTGTAATTTCTTGTAAAGATCAAAGTCTGAAGAGGGACAAGCTAGTATATACTTTGGGATATTCCAACCTAGATTGAGTATCCATTATTTGTTCTTTTGGGTCCAAATGTTCTACGAATGGTTAGTTATTCATTCGAAATAACCAGTGCCTGGATATTTCGTAGATCTGGGTGACCCGGTGTTTTGTAAAATATCGTATGAGTTTGTTCTCATAGTTATCGATGATATTTTGATTTGGTAAGCCAAATGTAGAATAGCTATTCAGTTTGATCTAGAAAACTGTTTCTCTATCTTTGGGTGTTCATTTGTTCTTTGTGGTCTCCCCGCTTTCAAATTTCGAGGATGAAATTTTCTTAAGGGGGGAATCTATAACGATCCCAGTTTGTTAGCCAAATTAATTTAGTGATTAATTTAATTTTTGAATGTAATATAGAATTAATTGGTAATTTAGTTTGAAATTTCCAGGAACAAATGAAATAAAATGTGTTTGTTTACATAAAAATAGATACAAAAAGAATTTTGATTTAAAAATTAAAGGATAAGTGTCTTATAAATAAAAATTGGATTTGTTAACTCTATATTTTGAAAAATTAAAGTATATATTTATATAAGATTATTTATTTGTGTATAATTGATTTTCAAATCATTTTTTTTTATATAAGTACAAATATAAATATTCATTCATTCAAAATTTAAATAAGAATAAATAGGAAAGTATGGTTTAAATTCAACATAATATTTACAAAAGTTATCAAAGTTAATCATTTTCAAAACATTAATATTTATTTATTTAAAGGGTTGGTAACTTGAGTTTAAAATTTAAATAAGATTTGTATATATGTAAATATAAACACATGAAAATATAATTCATGAATTAATGTACAAAACATATAAACACAAATGTGTACATTTTGACATTTGTAAAATAGATTTTAACATATTTTAACAAGTGTGAGAAGAACATAATATTAATTAACAAATGTAAACCTTTTTCATAAAAAAATTATCTAGTGTTAACAAGTGTAAGTAAAATCACATATGACATTTGTATGTTTATAATATTATGAATTAACATGTGTTGCTTTAATATGAATTGTATTTACAAGTGTCATACATTTATATTTTCTTTCCATTTTAAAATTTATATATGAAAAAAGGGATGAACAAAGCTATACATACATCTAACTCCACTCTTTCTCATCTTTTTTCTATTTTAAAACTTAAAACCTGAGAAAAGAAGCAAACCAGTGACAAAGATTTTAGCAATCAAACCTCTTCCAATTTTAGACCTGATCAAAAGAAGAATCAAAAACCAAGATCAAGTTCAAAACAAAAAATCAGAACCTGGAAAAACAAATCCACTATAAATTGCAAACCTAGGAATTAGAAAAAGATCAAACAACACTGAAGTTAATCAAACATTCCGGATCGTCAAGATCAAGACAAATGTTCCAGATTTTAGTTTCCAGATTTTTGTTCAAACTTCTCTGTTTAAAACCAATCCAGGTGAGTAAACACTTTTTAACCTGTTCATGGTTGATGTTGTGAAACGAAGCTGTGAAAATGTTGGAATGCATGAAAGTATATTGCATGTATATATCTGCAAATCTTTGTGTGTGTGCATGACAGTCACAGGCAGAAATGCCTTTGTTCCAGGTTTTACAGAGTTGAAACTTGTTTTAAAAAAAATCATCAAACCTCTCTTCATATGATTCATGTTAAGTTCTACAATCTAAAGGGAGCATTTTGTAAAATCAAGTCCTAAGTTTAAAAAAAATTATTTTTGAGAATAATAAGTTTAAGTTTATCTGGAAAACTAAATTTTATAGTAAAATTTTAAAAACCATGTAAAATTCGAACCTAGTAATTTGTTGTTTCACCTACATTATTGAATTCATCTTGAAAAACTATGAATGTTAATGGAAGAATCAAGATTTTTAGTTTATGAAATTGTGAGAAAATGACAGTTGAACAGAAAAGCTATTTTTATCAATTCCCGATGATCGGCGACGAAGTGATTATCGGGGTTGATGTTGGAGATGGTCAGGGGTTTTATGATCATAGGAAAAATACGGGTTGGATTTATAAATGATCAGGCGGCGTAATGATGAGGTAATAGGGTTTAAGGTCAGGTGTTGCCGAAGATCAGTTGCATGGTAATTTCGTCGTCATGGGGGAAATTGAGTGGATCAGACAAAGGTGGTTAGGAAGGGGATGGATAGGCGAGTCTTCAGGCGTGGAGGTGTGAACTCTAATGATCAAGATCGTGGGCACAAAGTGGTTGTTGTTGATTGAGTTGTTCCAGGTGGGGTGTTTATGTGCTCGAATTCGAGATCATACTTAAACTCTGGATGATAGAAAGTTGAGGGGAGGTCACCAATGACTTGCGGGTGATCTTGACGACGGTCAGAGGCGATCAGGTCGATTGTGCATGTGCACAAGTTAGCATGTGTGCCTGATTGTGTTTGGGAAATTGGGGAAGAAAGGTGTGGCTCAGGTAGAACGCAAGAAGAAGAAGATTTGGCTCGAAGTCGAGTGGAGTTTTGAGTGTCTCGAGGGTTTTGTTTGGGTTGCTCGAGGAAGTTTGAAATTTGCTCGAGTATTTTGTGTTGTGGCTCGGGAATTTGGGTAGATATCTCGGGTTGTTCCTCGGGTTGAATCTGGGTTGATATGTATGTTAATAACAGTTTAAAATTTTAAAATAAAATCAAGTTTTAAAAAGAAAATTGGAAGACTCGAAGGGTTGCTCGGGAATTTTGAAAACTAGCTCGGGTGAAGACCTGAAGTGTCTCGGGATTAGATATATGCCAGTTTTGAAATTTAAATTTCACAAGTTTTTATTAAATCAAGTTTAAATAATTTCTTGTTTAATTCTTTTAAATATAATAAATGTTTTAGGCGTTGGAATTGGTTAAAGATTTAAAAATAAATATTTTTAAACTTATTAAATTTAAGATATTTTATTATATACCTATTAATTAAATTTAAGTTCTTTTAAATAAGTTTAAAAGATCTAATGTAATAGTTTTAAGTAACTTAAAGGGTTTAAGTTGAATGGTGTGTTATGAAGACTTATCGCAAAGGTTAATCAAATAAACTGGAATGAAATTAACTGATGAATAAAGATAAATAGTTTATCTTTTAAATTAATTAAGTTGTTGAGTAATTTCTTGATGAAATTTAAAAATGATGTTAAATAATTTAAAGTAATTAATCAATGTTTGATTAATTGATATGATTAATTTATCAATTAATTTTAGCATAATTACTTAAGTAAAAGGATGATTAATTAATGATGAGTAATTAAAGGTTAATTACTTAATAAAATTAATTAAATATAACTACTTAATGTAGTAATTAAAGGATAATTACTTAATGTAATTAAGTTAAAGGTTGATTAATTAATGAAAGTAACTAAAGAGAAATTAATTACTTAAAGTTAATTACTCAATCAAAAGTAATTAATTAATGATTAAAATTGGTTAATCAAGTGATAATTAAAGGATAATTAATTAATATGGTTGATTAATTAAAGTAATTAATTTGAGGATAATTAATTAATTGAAGGTTAATTAATTAATGAAATTGATTAGGGATAATCACTTATTGTAATTTATTAAGGATAATTAATTAAATGATGGTTAATTAATTTATATCATTAATTAAGAATCATTAATTAAAGAATAATTAAATAATTAAAGGTTAATTAATAGTTAATGATTGATTGAATTATTAATTAAGATTGATTAATTTATGATTAGAGTTTAATTAATTTATTATTAAAGGATGATTATTAAAAACGGTTCGTAATTAATTAATGTTAATTAACCTGGATTAATGATTAATCTGGTTTCAATTAATCAGATGATTTATTAACCTTACTCATGGATATTTGAATTCTATTAAATGTTGAACTGCTTGTTATCTTTGGTGGTAATGTTTTGTGTTATGAATTATTTTGATTCAAGCTGTGATGAATGTAATTTATTTATCTGTGATGAATGTATATTATTTATCTATGAATCTGTGAATGGAAGATAAGCGTTATAAAATATACCGCTTATCGATATTGCTGTGTTTGAATCTGTGATGATTGATGTTGTTGCACAATTGTGTTAAACCCCTGGACTGCACCATACACACACAAATATGGATTGCACGAGGAAATTGGATAATTCACAGATTTTTGAAATAGTTTTAAAGTTGAATTTTGAATCCAAATGGTTTTGGAAATGGAATTGGGTTAAATATGAAAAGCTTTTGGAAGGAGTTTTGAAGATAAAAGTTATTCTGAATAACTTGACGAAGTTTTGAAATTTAAATAATTTGATTTGAATTTGAATTCAAGATTTGAAATTGAATCCTATGTTTTGGAAATTATGGTTTAAAAGGGTTATACAAGTTATAAATATGTTTATATGGGTTTTAAACCATTTTAAAAGTATTGTTTTGGGAATTTGAATTTAAACCAAGTTCTATACTTGAAGGGCTATAACTTATGCAAATGTAATCGGATTTTTTGAAACGAAAACTATTTGTTTTCAAATAATAATAGCTTCATATAAAGAAAAGATTTCCAATTTGTGTTGAAAAGATTTCAAGTTTGAAATGAAAATTGTTTTGAAAGTTATTAATGAATCTTGGTTAAAGATTAGTGAACTTTGTTTCCCAAAATAAGAGGATCTTAAAAGGTATCTTTTGTATAAAAAATTTGGGATTGAAATGGAATTGTTTTGAAGGGCTATAAATAAATCTTTGTGGAAGATTGGTGAACTTTGTAAAATGAATCATTTTGTTTAAAAGATTAATACAGTAATTTGTTTAAACCATTTGAAGAAAGGTTTTTGGGTAATAAGTTGTGACTTAACTGAGATCCCAATATCCATATGCTTTTAAATTTGAGCGCTTATTATTCAGTTTAGCCAGGAGAGGACTTTGTATCATATAACCTATTCCAAATTGTGATACGACAATATGCATAACATTTGAAGACCGGTGGTGTAGACCGGATATTTTCGAAAGCGAAAGTATAACCCATCGAATGTCTGTACACCAACTGGTCCCCGGTATAGAGATTTGATCACCATTTATGATGGGGATTCCAGATATGATTAGGGATTATCTGGATTGTAAGGGCTTCCTTATGAAGTGCCTTCGGTTTTGTTCGAAGCCGAAACAGACTTATATGGATGTGTGTCTGACGTTACACTTTGAGATGTAAAGTTGGTTTCTATCAAAACATTTCTGTTTAGTGGCGGAGAATTTATTCTCTTAGATTAAAACCCTTCTCTGAGACGTACGAGCTCAGAGGTTATGTAGTTGATGGTTACTAGTGATATATTCCCAATTTGGTAATGCGGCATACGAAGTGCCGCTGATCATGTATTGATCGTAGCATGGCTTTGTGAAAAGCGTAGCTTTATGGACGAGACTTCGTCGAGCCTCACAACTTGGAATGGTCGAAACAGGAATGATGCAGCAAGGTTATTTGGGGGTAGCGCCCCCTGAGGGTATGTCCATTTCCTTCTGGATAGAAGTGGTATCATGGTATGGAGATCAGATGCTTAACTTATGTGGTTGCTGCAAACTTATTTCTTTGTGGTTGTTGGTTGAGAGGCGCCTCGGATAAAGGTTGGTTACGTCCGGGGGATGGCATACTCGTGTAGTAGTTACCTAGTTATAGAGGTAACCTGGCCTTGTGTTGGCAGAGATCCGGTTAGGTTATTAGGGCGTCCCTTCAGAGGCATACCCATGTGGCCCAGGAAGTTTCTTAACCTGACCATTGTTGGAAATCCAATCTCCGATACGCGTCTTGCACAGTTTTAGTTGTAGAACCTGCCATTTAACATGGTAGCTATAGTAGGCATACTATAATGGTACGTATGCTGGCTAAGATTAATATTATACTTTCGAAAGGTTTTCTTCACTATGCACTAATAATAATATCACAAGAATTTTGGTGTAGTAAGCATGTTCGACTATCATAAGGAGAAATCTCTCCAAATGTGCGATTGCATTGTGTGTGTGCTGGGATGCCTTATGGTAGTTTCATTTTCCAAAAAGCATTGTGGGTTTCAATTATTAAATGCTTTTGTTGTTTTTTAAAAGATAAAATGTTTTTGTTTTCTCATACCAGTCACATGACTGACCCAAAGTTTATTGTTCCCTATCTAAACTCTGGGTGCCCACAATTTTCCACATGGGCAGTCTAGAGTTGGATTTTTCAGATAATCGAGTAGTAACTGTTGATTCGATAGCATTCAATCTCTTGATATTGGAAATCGCATTTGGATCGAATTGCTTCTCTTCAGTGTTGATGGTGATTCTCGCTTTTTGGTTTGGAGTCTTTCTAGTCTTGGAGCATTGCGAATGGTGTTGTAGTTGATTGGAGTATCTATATTAAGGACTTTTGAAGATATTATCTTTTTGGAGTTATTTCTTCCGCTGTTATCTTGTATCTCTGATGTTGATATCAACTGTATCAATGTGTTGTATCAATACTATTGTATATCAATGATATATATTCATTTTTCTTCCGCTGTGTTGTTATACTTAATGTGTTATAAGCTCCGGCGAATCGGATTTGAACGTTTGAATTGCGACATTCAAATACGAGTGAAGTATGGATGTCGATTTTCGAACGCTAAAATTCGGGTCTTCACATTAACGCTATTTTTAAGTATGTTTACTTTACTTTAGAAATTATTATAATGGCGTATATTACTACATAGTAAATAGTTTAAGGATCCTTAAAGGATGGGTGGTTCCAAACAACCTTTAAGTTACTTGTGCATTTATATTACAGTTCACTTGAGTTGGTTTACATTGTATAAGTATGTATGTCATGAATCGAATGTTTGTGTTTATTTTCTTATGCTCGGGTCAGCCTGAGTATCAGCTTTGGAATTCACCTTCTGGAGCTAGGATTTGCTGGAGAATATCTAGTTGTCATCTATTTCCATTCAGTATTTTCTGTTGAGCTTATGCACTAGTGAACATTTATTTATTGGGATTTCTGTTGTATTTACTTTTCAGACTATGGTATTTTGTACTTGTTTTGAGACTTGTTCTGTGACAACGTTGTAGTAGCTTCATCAACTACTATGGTTATTTTATTTCCGCTGCGAGTTATTCTGATTTATCTGTATCCGTGATTGGTTTTATTTGCTCCAAATTATATTACAATTTACTATTTTGAATTATTCAAGTTTGACATGTGTGGTTTTATTGTCGATTTGAATGGTCCAAAATAGTGGGTCATTACACCGTACAGACTCGAAACGCATAGAAATTTATTCAAAGAAATCAATTTGAAATAAGCTGATTTTAAAGCTAACTTATTCGTACATGGAAATAGGACTTGAAACCTGTTCTATCGAGTTTAAAATTATTGAAAACATCTATTTTGATATATGAGATGACTTATTTTCGTTTCGGGGTCAGAACGGGCTTTTTGGATCGCGTAGTCGTTTCGATCTAACCCTGCCTATATATAGGCTGTTTTAAACCCTAATTGTTTCTCATGTTATTATTTCTGTACATACATCTTCTTCCTCCTTATCAAAACTAATTCCCAAATTCCAAAACCTAATTTCAAAAAAAAAAAAAACTAAAAAATTTTTCTCCAGGTTTACTTCGAGTCGGGAGGAGGTTTACTTTGAGTTTCAGAGTAGGAAACCCTGCAGCGACTTAGGATTAGAGAGAGTTCGAGGCCAACCAAGGTGGATCTGGGTGCGATTCATGTTCCAGAGACGAAAACCCTAGAGCGATTATGGGTTAGGAGCCAATTGACTAGGGTCTCGGGTCAGTTTGGAAAAAACTCAGAGCAAGCACCGGGTAATTGAGGAGAAGACCGAAGTAAGACCCAACGTCAAAACTTTCCAATCTTCTAACGTAAATAACCTTTCATACGGGCTTGCATTCGTGCGTGATTTTCTCCATTGGGATCATATCAGAATTTCGGACATTGTGGAACAGGTTTGGTCGAATTTTGAGACTGTTAGATTTTAGGTCCTAAATTGGATTTCAAATCGATTTGAAATCAAAGGTGAGTGTTTTAACCCGCTCATAACTTCTAAATTATCTTATGTTAGTTAAATTCAATTTATGATGTGACTAAAAATTAATTGATTGATATTTGGTATGTTTTAATTGTCATTCTAGTTAAATTGAGTTTTATTGCATTTAATCATCGTTCAATTTAATAATTAATTTAAAATTGTCAATTAATACATATTATTGATTATCAGTTATCTACAGATGTTATAGATTGATTTGGATGCTGATTGTGATGGATGTTTGATTTTTGATATTGGATGGTTGGATGTTGTATTTATGTTGTTTTAATACTACAAGTTCCATATGGGTTGAAATGATACATACCCGAATAATCTATAGATTAGGAAAAATCGTTATGGGGTGAAATGATAGACTCGAGCGATTTTATGGATATTATTTAATTCGGGATTGTGGTTTGAAATGATATATAACCGTAAAATTTTAAATTGCAAATTGAAATGATAAATATTCGTATCACTTGACCATAGGGTAGAAAATTATATACGGACGCTGGATTGGTTAAATTAAATGATTTTTGACTCTTTAAATTTTGAATTCAGTTAACTGGTATTTTGGAATAGAAATTGATTTATATAATCTGAAGTATTTTCGATAATCCAAGTGTTGACGCTGAAATTGGAATTGATTTAAATGAATTGTCCAAAGGATCTAAATTGAAATTTCAAAGTTGAAGTGGCAAATATAAATGAATTTATCGGAATTGAGTTATTGAATGTTTGGATATGTAACGACCCGAACTTTTCGACCTTGAAAATTCAACACTAATACGTTCACTGTAGAAGTGCCAAGCAATTAAACGTCGGAAATTTCAGATTTTTAGGGTTAAGAAAAAAGAGGTAGAAGATACAGAGAACAAATACAGAATTTCACATTCGCAGCAGATCAAAATATAATATCAGATAATAGCATTTACACAAAGAAAAACTGTATCTGTCAATTTACATACAATACATCAGAGTTCATCAAAACTGGATAGTTGTACCAACTTGTCCTAGAATAATCAATACAACTCTCAAACACACAGCGGAATATACTCCATACGTCCCTGCCATTCAGCTCGCCTCCTAAGCTCCAGAACATCCTAACCTAAAAATCTGTAATACTCGGTCTGATCCGAGCATTACAATCAAGTAACACCCGGATCAGGCTGGAAACTAGCGTGAGTAAACCCATATAATTTGAAATACTATGTTTTAAAACATAACTGAAAGCATGGGGGTAACTCGTACCTTACTACGAGTTCTTAACTTGTTATAGTCAACACTTATTTCACAAATCAATATCTAAGTATCGTAACTTAATTTAAATGGTCCAGTTACTTAATTTATTCCATTCTAGCCTATTTGATTCTAAGCTCAAATCTATAAAGAATTACTGATGATCACTAATCGAAGTGGTTTCGGGTATTTGCTGATTACCCGACCCCGGTCTCTTAGAATCCAATATCATCTTAAAAACAAAGTTGTTTAAGTTTAAACAATTTCATTTATACCCAGAATTACAAATTTACATAGCAATTCATCACAGATAAATCCATATTATCACATTTCAACCACAACATTTCATATTGTAGCACGTCGCATATCAGAGATATCAAGCAATTCAAGGCATTTGATATATTCCAATCATCCTTAAGCAAGATTGATTAGTTGTTCAATTCCAATTCATTTAATCTCCAAATAAATTACTTTAATTACTTTAATTACCTTTAATCCTGCTTACTTCACATTAATTAATTACAAACCAATTAATTAATTAATCATCTCTTAATTATCTATCTTACTTAATTATAAACCATGTATCTTAATTAATTATTGAATTAATTAATCATTCCTTAATTATTCACATTAAGCTTTAATTACTTTCATTCCGTAATTATCCATTAATTTCCTACATTAAGTAATTACACTTTATTGATTACATTAAGTAATTATACTTAATTAGTTACATTAATAATTAAACTTCATCAATTCCATTAAGTGATTATCCTTAATTAATTAAACTAATTAATTATCTTAAATTAATTACAATAATTAATTATCCCTTAATCACTAGTTAATGATCCTTACATTAATTACATTTATTAACTATACTTAAATTAATCAAGACCTTAATTAAGTAAAGACAAATCATTTATCTTAATTAATCATTTACCTGAATCACATCTTAATTCACACATCATCTTATTATCTTTGAAAACACTTAGGAATTTAGTTACAAAATTAACCTAATATGTAATTACTTTAAACAAAATAATCTTAAACATTTTTAAATTTTTGAAAACTTGTTTAAAACTTGTTTAATAAATTTACTTTGGAACCTGGTTTATATTGTTTGAAAACATATTTAGATATACTTTAAAATTGGCTAAACATTCTTTTGAAAACTAAATCATTTTAATAACTTTTTAAACTTTAAACTTGTTTAAACATTTGCTTTTAAACTTGAACATTTCTTATACCTTTAAACATGGTTAGTGTATACTCGAAAACTTCCCATTTAAACTTTGTTTAAAATTTACTTGTGCTTCTAAACTGAATTTATTGTTTCATAAAAAAACTGGACAAGATTCCTTTAAATTTTAAAACCTGGTAACCTACACACAACTAAAACCCGAGTGCCCGAGCCTACACTCGAGATCCTCGAGCAAAAACCCGAGCAAAAACACAAAATTCCCGAGTCAATCGCGAGCAACACACGCGAACTCACCTTACTTCGAGACAAAACACAGAAGGCTTCGAGACCGACCCGAGGAAACCCTTCTTCTTCGATCACCACACAACGCACAGACACACAAACGTGCACATGTACACCTGAACGTTGATCTGACCATCTCCGACACCCTGCCGCGACACTCGTAAGTCAACGATTATCTCGTCGACTCATCTGACCCTCCAGTTCCGATGAAATCGCCTGAGAACCAAATTGAGCTACCCAGCACACAACAGGAACCAAACCGATCAACCAAAACTTCACCACGACGACGCTCCCGACCACCAACATCCACGTTGCTTCATCTAAGGCAACGTCACGACACTCATCTTCGATTCCTCCACACGCGATCGTCTTCGGTTTCCCGACGGCGATGCATTCACCTCGATAAAACCATCGACCAAAACTGCAATCGAACCCTAGTTCGACGTCGCCCGACCTCCATGTCGATCTAAAAATTCCCTCACCATTTTTCCTGTGATCACCATCCTCCACACTCCCTCCAGCCTTGATCATGATGACAAACACCTCGCCGATCGTCGGAATTCAACGATAATAGAAAAACTGATCAACTCAGAAATTCTTGACATTCACGCACTTAAAAATAAAGATATCTATATCAAAATTCACGATTTCCCAAAGCAAATTAGATTGTAAACTTAAAACATGATTTCCAGACTTTCAAATTTTAACTTGCATTTGTTTTTTACTGTAATTTATCATTTTAGAACTAATTACTTAATTTAAATTATTGAAACCATTTTTAAAAATGATATTATACTATTACAATTATTTTCATTTCAGAGATTACATCCTAAAATAGATTATATAAAGATCAATTTAATTTATTTTGAATGGGTTAGATCCTGTAGAACAAACAGAGACATATGTATATACATATATAGACATGCACAGGCTTTCATATTTATATACAGAGTATTTCATTTAAGTAAAACCACGAAAATCATATTTTCAATATCACTTCACAAGTTAATCACATGCAACAAATATTCAACTAGATTTAAACTTTGAAAAGTTTTGTTTACTCACCTTTAAAATTTGAATAAAGAACCTGGACTTGCTTTTGAAAACTGAAGATGACTTAATCTGTTTCCTGATATTTGAGATGAACTTTGCTTTGAACTTTTCTTGAGTTTAAATTTGAATTTTTTTCCGGTTCTTTGAACTGCTTTAGGATTTTGAGATGAATCTACTTGTTTTGATTTAAACTTGTTTGAATTTCAAACTGAGACTTGGTTTACTTTTGAGTTTGATATGATCTGATCTTTGTTTTAAGATTGAATTGAACTTTTGCATTAAGCTTCAGTTTGAATTTGGAATTTGCTCAGGTTTGTTTTTGAATAAAAGAAAATGAGAAGAGAAGTAGAGATGTATTTACCCTTGATTTTCTTATTTTAAAAAAAATGAAAAGAAAATTAAAAACATGACATTTGTAATTTGCATGCAAAGATGATTACACTTGTTAATTTACATGTTAAGATAGTTTACACTTGTCTACTTTCTTGTTAAAACACCTACACTTGTAATTTTGCATGTTATAAAATATTTTTAATATGCTCATATAACTTTTGTATTATATTTTCATTTAGTTTTACATATATATATATATATTATTATTTTCATACATTTTCTATTTTTAATTAATGCATTTCCTACTATTAATATGCATATAATTTTTAAAGAAAATAACTTAAACTTAATAAATAATCATATATACATGTATACTAGTATTAAAATGTAGAGTTTTTTTATATCCAATTTATTTTTTAAAGATTTTTACCTTTGAATTTCAAATTCAAATTCTATTTATAATCTACTTATATATATATATATACACACACATAAACAAATACATATCTTATTTGTTTTTGAAAAGATAAATTTTGCCAATTCTAATTATATCAAGAGATTATCAAATAAATATTTATCTAGATATAAATATTTATTATCAGATTTATTTGTTCAACTTATAAATTAGTGTTTCAATAGTTAAAATCAGATAATTATCCAATTACCAGATGTCCAAAAATTCGAGTTATCAAGGATACAGCTTTGAAATTTATTTTAAACTATTTTAATCAATTTAAAATTGTTTTAATTTAATTAATCTATTATAACATATTTAATACAATTTAATCTATTTTACCTATTTATACTAATTTAACTTATTTAATCTATTGTAAATCTATTTAATATAATTTAAATCTATTTAATCTATTTTAAATTTATTTGATCTATTTAAAAATCTACTTCATATAATTTAAATCAATTTAATATATAATTAATCCATTTTAAAAAATTTAAACCTATTAAAACTATTTAATATATTTTAAATTGATTTAAATTATTTTTAAATCTAATTAAATCAAATTTAATTTATTTAAACTATTTTACTATTTAAACTATTTTCATCTATTTAAACTATATTTATCTATTAAAAATATTTATGATTATCTAAACTATTTTCTGAAATTTCAGACTATGTAAAGTTGAAGTATTTATATTTAAATCATTGACGGTGATACAACCTAAGTTGGAATTTGGAATTGATACTTTTTGTGAAATGACATAATTGAGTAAATATGATTTTTGAAAGTGAATATGATTTTGAAAGAGATATGATTTGAAATTATTTTGATGTAAATTGTGAATTGACTTTTTAGAAATTTAAAAGAACCATCCGGTGTGTAATAAGCGTTTGGTTGTTAAAGATACCGGGATCAGATATTGTCATACTCTCTACCGACACTGAAAACCACTTTAACAACTGTGTACGTGGTAGATTCCAGAAAAGAAGTAGGATGGTTTGGTGAATGATTTCTATCTGAGGTATGACGTGACCCTGACTTCCGTGAGTCAGTTTAGATGTGACTAAAACATGAGCCACGCCGGGCCAAGTGAGGTCATTCCTTCTACCGGACACATTTCTTCGATACCATATCTGTTGCTTTACGATTAATTTGGTGTCCACCCCTTGATTTTGATTATGGGAATGTGTTTCAAGGTGGGCGGTAGTAGCCGTTATGCGTTACTACCAGTCCGCATATGCAATTGGTATATCTACCCTGGCATTGCCTCAAGTGCCGTGTTCACATGCCCTAGCGTGCCTTCTACGTGTTTGTTTTGTGCCATACCTATGGAGCGCCCTTTATGTAAACCTCCAGTTTATGGAGGGGAGTATGATACTGTATAGACTATGAGAATATATAAAATGTGTTAAGAGGGATATGGGTAACGCCTTAATGCTATTTTAATACTTTTACTTTACTGTAGACATATTATAATAGCGTATTGTACTACATAGTAGATAGTTTAATGGATCCTTAGGACATGTAAATCCCGAACATCTCTTAAGTTATTGCACTCACGCTAGACACTGGATAGGAGATGTAAAATCCCATAAACATCTTTGAAGCCGTCACACTCTTATTTACCGTTGATATAACTAATATAAGATCTTCTAGTTTTGACTCGACTGTTTTGTCTTTTCAATTCGCTTGGGTCAGCATGAGCATTTCAGGGTTAAAGACCTTATTTCTGGAGGAGAAGACGAAGATTTGTGTTATTATTATTTATGATATGTATTCCACTGCATCATGTTGTTCCGCTGCATTATTTATTTATTCCTGTTTATGTAACTTTGATTTTTGTTCTGTAAAAGAATAGTCAAATGTATTTATAAAACAGCTTCGTGAACTGTTATTTGATTATAATATTTTGTCATTCCGCTGCGAGATTCTGTATTTATTTTATTTATTTCTCTTTTTCTTATTTACCCCATAACAATTTGCCCTTTTGAATGATTTGAGTCTGGCATGTGTGTCCGCTTAAAAATCCTAAAAGGCACAGTTGGTATCAGAGCTTTGGTTTAACGATAACCTTAGCTTTGTGGGGTCTGACTCATATTAAATATGGTAGCAATACCCTAGAATGAGTCGTTGAGTGTATATATGAGAGATCTTATTTGTTAGTATTATAAAAAGGTTTTTATATTGTGTTAATTTGTTCCGTTTTGTATTTATAAATTCCCATTGGTGCATAGGACGCTATGACGTCGTAAGGGATTTCTAAACACTTAATAGGGCAGACCGACACAATATTTGTTTTGAAACGTAGGCAAATGAAATAATTTTGCCTATTATATTTTGTATATAAAATAACAAATTTTATAAATGATATACTTGGTTGTAATATATTTGTTTGTTAGGTAGTGAAATCTATAAGTATTGGTTGAAAAATGAGATTGTAAATAAAATGAATATAAACTGAAAATTTAAGAACTTAATTTCTGGGATTTTTGAAAATTTCTTTTAAAAGATTTTGGAATATAATATTATTATTATTTGGAAGCATTTTCTGATATAAATATTTCAATGTGATTTGAAAGGAATGTTTTATAAGAATTTTGAAAGGAAATAAGTTTTGTACTCCCCTCTCTGTCGCTAGAAAATAATTTCGGTGATGAGTGCACGCATCATCGACGTTCATTTTCGAGTTTCAAAGTGGGAAGACCGTGTAGTAGTTTTATTGCACAATTGTTTTGATAAATTAATCTTAATTTTGAATTCTAAATATTATTTGATATATATATAAAAGATATGATTATATATATTATTATTTTAAAATAATTGGAATGAAACCCGGTTGTTTAGTTCTTAAGTTTCTGTAAATTAGAAAGTGAAATTATGGTAATGAATGGAATCTTGACTATATTAATAAGTGGAAATTTCTAAGATGAAAGCAAGAAAGTTAATGTTAAAAATGATTAATGAAATAGGTAAGAAACTAAAATTTTGAAAACTGTAAATAAAAAGGAAACGAAAATAAGAAATGGTAACTATTGAACCTTTTGTTAACTAAAAAAATTAGATAAATTGCGTAACTTTCTATTGCATTCTAAAAAACATTTATATATATTTAACTTACCAAATTATGAAAAGTTGAAATGTTAACAAGAATATGTAATAAAATATTATACATGTTAAACTTAGGAAAAATAAAAGTGTTCCATGGAACTCTTCTATAAGTAATAATTTTAATGTTATAAATTGTTACAAACTAAAGTAAATAGTTTGAAATGCTACTAATTAAATGTAATAGAAGTGAATAATGTAAGAAAAATGATTTTAAGCTTAAGTTGGCATTCAAGCTATCTATAACCAGATTGAATGGAAAAAGGTGAATGCTGTAAATAAATAATCATAAACTTGAATTAATATTGAAACCATTTATAAATAAAGTGAGTACTATATTAATTGAATGATTATAACTTCAGAAAACATTGAAATGATTTAAAATGGATTTAGTATTCGACAAAACTATATATGGAAGAATGAATGTGAAAAAGGAAATAATCTATAAATGGTGAATTGGATTGTAAAGAAACTTACCTAATAATGTATAATTCGATAATTGAAAAATTACTTACTTAAACATTGAATGTAAAGTAATAAAATGAAAGAAAATGGCACTGCATGAATAAAAGGGAAAGGAACCTTTGTAAGAAATAACGAATGTAAATTTATGAAAATAAACATTATATGAATAAGAAAAGAAAAATTTATTGATGAAAAAAGGGAAAATCAAGCTAAATTGTAAATGAGAAGTAAACTGAAATATAATATATACAATACTTCAACAGTGAATTCATTTATGATCCAAATAATTTAAATGGATATAACTTATGTAAGTAAAGAATGCGAACTAATGGGATAAGCCTTACATGAATGCATGAATTTACAATTTTGTAAGTAATGAACGTGAATTAAGAAAAATCATTGTATGAAAAAATAAATGAACAATAAATGATGTGAAAAAGATAAATAGAGTAAACTTGAAAATGTGTTGAATTCTTTGTTCGCTTGACTTATGGATTGGTTGGGAAAGGATACTTTTATTGTGTATGATGTATAAATAAGCTATAAAGTTATCTACGAATGTTGAGTGTATGGTTTACTTTATAGTTTATTTATCATTTATATGATTAGAAGTTTTGAACCCGAACAAACCATTTTTTTTGGTTGCTATGGATGGATGATTGCTCTCTTTGTTGAAATGATGTTTGTACAGTTGTTTGTTTGCAAATGATTATTGTTTTGTTGTGATGTTTTGTTTGTTAAACATTGAAACAACTTAAATATTTCTCTTTATATAATTTTCTAACTTCTTTTAGATTATATAAGTGAAATACATGTTATGGAAACATTTGCTACTGCTTTTGGTTTCATAATTTAAGCATTGTTTGCCCGACAAATAGGTACGTTCTCGGATTACGGTTTTATAGCAATACTATATTGTTTTTCCTGTGGTTCAGGATATTTTATTTCAAAAATATGATATGTATTGTTATTATTGATATTATTATTTCTTCCAGACCTCTCCGTACAAAGGAGACTCAGCCGAAATTTTTCGTGGATTTTGGACTTAGAAAAATTACGTGAAATGTTTTCCAAACTTTTTTTGACTTGAATATAAAATGATTTAATTGTCATAAATTAATATATTTTATATAAATTATTAATTATTTAAATTAATTGTTTATAAATTTAATATTTGAATAAGATATATTGATTTCTTAGTTCCTTCTTTTCCTTTTCGAGGACGAAAAGTTTTGAGTGGGAGAGAGTATAACGACCTGTAAATTCCGATAATTAAAAATAGTTAATTTAATAAGGTTCTGTGATTTAATGTTCGAAGAAATAAAAATTTATGAATTAATAATGAGAATATAACTAGAATGAAATTAAATTGTATTAATTTAAGGAAATTGATAATGGCTGGGAATGTAATTCCAATTAATTAAAAGGATTAAAGAGTTATAACTGATATAGGTTGTGAATAAATTTTAGTAATATATGGATTAATTGATAACTGAATTAAAAAAGCAATAAATAACTAAATTAAAAGAAAAATTGATAATTTAAGTGTTGTATTAATTAAATAGTATGTAACAAATTGTAACTTTAAAAAAAATGTTGTATGAATAACTTTCACATTTGTGTGTAAATAACAAACATTCAAATATAACTAAAAGTTAAGGGTGACAATTATTATATGCTACCTCTTTATGGAAATCAATTGAAATTAATTCAGTTAATTAGTACAGTTAATGTAGGTTGAATTAATAATTGTAGAATGTCGATTCAATAAGATGTAACCAATAGAAATTTTATGCATGATATAACAATTGATTGAATAAATAGAATTGGAATCAAATTTGCCCAATTTATTGGAATTTAAATTATAATTAATGGATTTATTACAATCAAATGCAAATAAAGATTATGTTAATGAAAAGTAAGATGAAAATGGTAAGATATTAATGTAATAAAATATATAACAATGTTAACTATGCATGTAGAGAAATAATTGATTGAATTAAAAGATCATAACCAAATTAAATAAATTTATTGAAATTGGATTATATTAATTGGATTTAATTACAGTTGTAACTGAACACGGTAATTTGTAAAATATTTAACACCGAATTATATGTAAACTTATTTTAATTTATTTTAAATGTCTATGCAATAAAAAATGATAAAGATTGGTTAGTTAATTAATTTCAATATAAAAGGTGATTAATTTATTTAATATAAATTTATTTAATTAGTGTGAAAATAGCCATTTTGGCCTCTGACTTGAATTCCGATGAAACCAGTTTCATCGGATCCATAACGGTGAATTATTGTATGATTTAAGTTTCGTAGCGATCAGACATGTCGTTTGATCGTACATACTCGAAACGCGTAGAAATTTATTCAATTGAAATCAATTTGAAATAAGCTGATTTTAAGCTAACTTCTTCATACGATGGAATTAGGACTTGAAACCTGTTCCATTGAGCTTAAAATTACCGAAAACATCTATGTTGATATATGGGATGACTTATTTTCATTTCGAGATCAGAACGGACTTTTTGGGTTGCACAGCGTTTCGATCCAACCTTGCCTATATGTAAGTTGTTGTAAACCCTAGTTGTTTCTCATGTTATTATTTCTATACATACATCTTCTTTCTCCTTCTCAAACCTAATTCCCAGATGCTAAAACCTAATTTCAAAAAAAAATAACTAAATTTTTTTTGCTCCAAGTTTACTTCGAGTCGGGAAGTGGTTTACTTGGAGTTTCAGAGGAGGAAACCCTACAGCGACTTAGGGTCAGAGAGAGTTCGAGGACAAACAAGGAAGATCTGGGCACGCTTCATGTTCCAGAGGAGAAAACTCTGTAGCGACTTTGGGTCAGGAGCCAAATGACTCGGGTCTCGGTTCATTTTGGAAAAACTCTAAGCAAGCACCGGCTAATTGAAACGGCGACTCGAAGTAAGACCCCAAGTTCAAATTTTCCATTCTTCTAACGTTAATAAATTTTGCATACGAGCTTAGATTCATACACAATTTTCTCTATGGGGTTTGTATCAGAATTCCGGACGTTGTGGAGTAGGTCTGGTCAAATTCTAAGACTGTTAGATTTTAGGCCCTAAATTGGATTTCAAATCGATATGAAATCAAAGGTGAGTGTTTTAACTCACTCACAACTTCTAAATTATCTTATATTAGTTAAATTTAATATATGATGTGATTAAAAATTAATTGATTGATATTTGGTATGTTTTAATTGTCATTCTAGTTAAATTGATTTTTATTGCATTTAATCATCTTTTAATTTAATATTGAATTTAAAATTGTCAATTAATACCTGTTATTGATTATCAATTATCTATTGATGTTATTGATTGATTTAGATGATGATTATGATGGATGTTTGATTTTTGATATTTGATGACTGGATACTGTATTTATATTTTTATAATACTGCAAGTTTCCCTGTGGGTTGTAATGATACACACCCGAATGATCTATAGATTAGGAAAAATCGTTATGGATTGAAATGATAGACTCTAGCGATTTTATGGATTTTATTTAATTCAAGATTGTGGTTTGTAATGATATATAACCGTAACGTTTTAAATTGCAGATTGAAATGATAAATATCCGTATCACTTGACCATAGGGTAGAAAATTGTATACGGGCACTGGATTAGTTAAATTAAATGATTTTTGACTCTTTAAAATTTGAATTCAGTTAACTGGTATTTTGGAATAGAAATTGATTTATATAAACTGAAGTATTTTCGATAATCCAAGTGTTGATGCTGAAACTGGAATTGATTTAGATGAATTGTCCAAAGGATTTAAATTGAAATTTCAAAGTTGAAGTGGCAAATATAAATGAATTTATCGGAATTGAGTTATTGAAATGTTTGGATTGAAGTTTACTTTAAACTATTTTAATCAATTTAAAATTATTTTAATTTATTTAATCTATTACAACCTATTTAATACAATTTAATCTATGGGGCATTTCACTAGAAGGAAAAACTTTGAAGTCCAGTTAGTTTCTAGGACACATATCTACAGAAATAAATTTCAAGGCCAAAGCCAGCAGAATAATTACTTTTAAGGACAAAGTCAACAGTCCAATTACTTTCAAGGACATAATTTCATAGGTTTTTAGGACTTTGAAACTAATTATTTTGCATTTTGTCCTTAAAAGTAATTATTTCAGTTATGTGCCCTAGAAACTAATTGCACTTGGTAAAGAGGCCCTTGTGGCAAATTTTCACTTAATCTATTTTACCGATTTGAACTAATTTAACTTCTATTTTAAATCTATTTAATATAATTTAAATCTATTTAATCTATTTTAAATTTATTTAATCTATTTAAAAATTTACTTAATATAATTTAAATCAAATTAGTCTATAATTAATCCATTTAAAACATTTTAAACCTAATAAAATCAATTTAGTATATTTTAATTCGATTGAAATCATTTTTAAATCTAATTAAATCAAATTTAATCTATTTAAACTATTTTCATCTATTTAAACTATTTTTAACTAGTAAAACCATTTGTGATTACTCAAACTATTTTCTAAAATTTTAGACTGTGTAAAGTTTAAGTATTTATATTTAAATCCTTGATGGTGATACAACCTAAGTTAAAATTTGGAATTGATACTTTTTGTGAAATGACATATTTGAGTAAATATGATTTTTGAAAGTGAATATGATTTCGAAAGAGATATGATTTGAAATTAAATATGACATTTTGATATAAATTGCCAATTGACTTTTTGGAAATTTAAAAGAACCATCAGGTGTGTAATAAGCGTTTGGTTGTTAAAGAGACCGAGATCGGATATTGTCGTACTCTCTGCTAGTACCGAAAACCACTTTAACAACTGTGTATGTGGTGGATTCTATAAATGCAGTAGGATGGTTTGGCGAACGATTTCTGTATAAGGTATGACCTGACCCTGACTCCCTAAGTTAGCTTAGATGTGACTAAAACAGGAGCCACGTCGGGCCAAGTGAGGTCAGTCCTCCTATTAGACACATTTCTTCGATACCATATATGTTGCTTTATGATTGATTTGGTGGCTATCGCTTGATTTTGATTATAGGAGTGTGTTCTGAGGTGGGCGGTAGTAGCTGCTATGCGTTACCACCAGTCCAGATACGCAATAGGTATATCTACCCTGGCATTGCCTCGAGTGCCGTGTTTACATGCCCTAGCGCGCCTTCTACGAGTTTTTTTGTACCATACCTATGGAGCGCCCTCTGTGTAAACCTCCAGTTTACAGAGGAGAGTACGGTACTGTATAGACTATGGGAATATATGAAATGTGTTAAAGGGAATATGGGTAACGCCTCAACGCTATTTTAATACTTTTACTTTACTGTAGACATATTATAATAGTGTATTGTATTACATAGTAGATAGTTTAACGGATCCTTAGGATATGTAAATCCTGAATATCTCTTAAGTTATTGCACTCACGCTAGACACTGGATAGGAGATGTCAAACCCCATAAACATCTTTGACGCCATCACACTCATATTTACCGTTGATATAACTTACATAAGATCTTCTAGTTCTGACCCGAGTGTTTTGTCTTTTCAATTCGCTTGGGTCAGCCTGAGCATTTCAGGTTTGAAGACCTTATTTTTGAAGGTCGAAGACGAAGATTTGTGCTATTATTATTTATGATATGTATTCCACTGCATCATGTTGTTTCGCTGTATTATTTATTTATTTATTCCTATTTATGTAACTCTGATTTTTGTGCTGTAAAAGAATAGTCAAATGTATTTATAAAACAGCTTCATGAACTGTTATTTGATTATTATATTTTGTCATTCCGATGCGAGATTCTGTATTTGTTTTATTTCTTTCTCTTTTTCTTATTTACCTCATAACAATCCGCCCTTTTAAATGGTTTGAGTCTGGCATGTGTGTCCTCTTAAAACGTCCAAAAAGGCAGGTTGTTGCATTACTATTATCTCATTATCTTAATTTATCGTGTATACAATAATTACTTATCATATACATAGTATACGATCCATATAGTCTTTCAACTATGGTATGTTGTCACTAATGAGCCAATGGCTAAAGTCAATAAGGATGCCACGCTCAATCATCCAAGGCTTATGAAAAATGGTCACTAGACTGTAAGCTTGTCCACTGCTATGTATTATCAACTATGAGCATAAAACTTTAAAGACAACACAAGAATATGGATATTTGTGAAACATTTAGATACCTACAAAAGTTGTATGGTGACGAGTCTTGTATCACAAGTTATGGGATCACATGGAAACTGTTCCATGCGAAGATGAGCAAGGGCATTTCAGTCTAAGATCATGTGCTCAATATGATTGGGTACAGTAAGAGGTTAGCCAAGTTAGGAATTATACTTAACACTAAGCCACATAATGGTTTGATTCTTGGATCACTGACTCCGTACTTTGACCCATTCGTATTTAATTCTAATAAGAACTCGTTGAAGCATACTATTGTGGATCTCCTTGATATGTTAAGGACGATCGAGAATACTTCACGAAAGAACTAAATGTAGTGCTAGCTGTTATGCTTACCTCTTCCTTACCTAATTTAAAGAAGAAAAACACTGGCCGAAGGGTAACAAGGGGCAAAACCAAGATGCAAGAGAGAGGCGATTGTCAATTTTTCTCGAAGAAGGGACACTGGAGGAGGAACTGTCTAGACTATTTATGTCTCTCGAGAGGAAGCATTCAGACTCTGTTTCTAAAGGCATTTTATTGATAGAAAATTGTTTACTTATAAGTGCATCTAGCCAGGTTTTAGGCACTGGATTTGGAATTTAAATCTAGAATTAATTATAGGTACTTAGGAGCAAGAGGCCCATGACAAGAGGAAGTATGGAATTCCAAGTTCCAAATCAAGCTATGATACATATCGTTACGATAGGAGAGTACCATGTGAAGCTTACTGGTGGAAATGATTAGATTTTATATAATTGCTATCACTGAACTTTTTTGATGTTAAAGCGATACTTATATAAGCAAAACACCAATTTTAGTGTCTCAGAGGATCTAACCCAAGACCTCTAGAACCATAATCTAGAGATCTTACCACTTAATTTAGCGATCCTTATTATGTACCTAAATTAGTAGAATAATTTCTGTTCATATTTGACAGAAAAAAGATACAAAACTGTTGGTTATGAATATTTATAGTGATAATATTTTGGATATTTATTATGGAAATAAAACTATTGGTTTTGGGTTTTTTAATAACGCAACTTATATACTTAATAATAATCGTATATTTTATGTTGAAAATAATAGTTACATTTGCATTGTAAATTAAGGCATATTAGTATAAAATGATTGATTAAGTTAAGAAACCAAAGGTTTATACCATTTAATGGAAGCAGTGAAAGAGTCAATGAATTCTTAGGACTATTAAAAACTAATAGACGAGCTCCTATATCTATAACTACCAAAGGTGAAACCATGTACTTTTCAACATTCATTGATGAGGTATCGATATACGGATAGTGTTTGTCATGAAACAAAAATCATAGATCTAGATAAATTGAAAGAATATAAGAATGAAGTAGAAACCATGAATATATGAAAATCAAAATACTTTGTTCTGATCGAGGTGGTGAGTACATTGGATATGAACTCCAAGTGCACCTAAAAGAGGGTAGGGTTCTCTCTTAAGTGACTCCTCCATGTACACATCAATACAATGGTGTTTTCAAAAAGGAGGAATCAAACTTTTTTGGTTGTGGTTTGGTATGCGATGAGTGAGTTGGCTCTTTCCATTAGGGGATATGAGTTAGAAACCGTGGTGTATATGTTGAGTAACATACCATCTAAATATGTGCCTAAGACTAGTATAAGTTATGGTTTAACAAGAATCCCTACCTTAATTACCTTAAGGTATGAGGTTGTTAGACTTAAGTTAAAAATGCAAACCCCACTAAGTTTGAGACAAGATTAGTTTTATGTAAGTTTATAGGGTATCCAACAAATTCACATGGATATATATTTTATAATACCGAGGAATGAAAGTTTTTGTTTTGAGACATGCCACCTTTTTGGAAAAAATATTTCTCTCATGAGAGATTGGTGGTAGTAAGATAAACTTGGATCAGAACCAATAAACTTCCATACAGACCGAATATGTAAACAATAATTCAACACCCATAAAAAATATGCAACATATTAGAAGGTCTAGTAGGGAATTTTGCACACTAAGGAGATAGGATGGGTTTCTCATTGATGGCGAGAGCATAGACTATGACATTCATAATGACGACCCCCTCACTTATCGACAAGCCTTGGAGAGTAAAATCTTTATCATATGGCTTGATGTGATGAAGTACGAAATGGATTCTATGTACAAAAACAATGTATGGACTTTGGAGAATGTACCTGAAGGGGTGAAACCCATCAGGAGAAAATGGATCTTTAAGAAAAATATTGGTGTAGATGGGTAGCTCGAGACCTATAAAGCAAGGTCGAAAGCGAAAGGTTTCCATCAAATTCAAGATTTTGATCATAATGAAATGTTTTCGCCAGTCGCCATGCTTAAATGAATTTGGATTCTACTTGCATTCGCTGCTTATTATGACTATGAAATATGGCAGATGGATGTTAAAACAAAATTTCTAAATTGTGATTTAGAAGAGACCATTTATATGTCGCAGCCAGAGGGTTTTGAGGTTAGTGGGAGTAGCAGTAAGGCATGTAGACTCTTAGTTAAGCAAGCATCTAGGAGTTGAAGCAAATGTTTCAATAAGGTAATTAAATAGGTTGGCTTCTGTCAAAACACAGAGGAAGTGTGCATTTATAAGAAAATGCAAAGTGGTGTTGTAACGCTTTTAGTATCATATGTTGATGACTTGCTACTGATTTGTAACAATGTTCCGATGTTATAATCTATGAATACTTGGTCATTCAATAATTTCTCAGTAATGAATTTGGAGAGGAATCATATATACCTGGTATTATGATCTATAGGGATAGATTTAAGAGGATGTTGGGATAGTCCTAATCTAAAATAGATACTGTACTAAGATGATTTAGTACATAGAATTTCAAATGCAGAAATATTCTAGTGCGATATGGAATTGTCCTTTCTAAGAAGAACTCCTCATCTACAAATGAGTAATTGCAGCGCATGAGTTGGATTCCTTATGCTTTAGCAATAGGGTCCATCATGTAAAAGGTTGGATGTCATTTTTGCGCTAGGTGTAGTTAAGCAATATCAATAAAATCCAAGAAAAAAATCATTGGACAACAGTTAAGGTCATTCTTAAGTAAATACTAAGGATTTGTTTTTGATTAAGGAAAGAATGAACTCCTTATGAAGGGGTATTCAAACTCATGCTTTTGGAGTGATGTTGAAGACGCTAAATCAGTTAGATGTTTTGCCTTTACCCTCAATGGAGGAGCCATTAGTTGGAAAGTTCAAAACAAGATGTTATGGCCGATTCAACTATGGAGATTGTGTACATTTCCTTGAACAATGTCGAAAAAAGAAGTATGTGTGTACGTGCAAATTCATTAAGGAGGTAGGAGTGATCCCAAGCATTTACGGGGCGACGATATTGTATTGTGTTAATAACGTGATAACGCAGATAGATAAGGAACCACGATCCCATAAGAAGTCCACTTGATATGACCATTTATCTTGATGAGAGATCATAATCAAAAGAGTAGATACCAAGGGTAACGTAACATATCACTATGGAGGTTTCTTTGTCTAATTTAGGAAGACCATAGTGACAAGGCTCTATAATTGCCCCTAATGCAAGTAGGAGATTGATAAGTTAAGGATGTGCCCCAGGGGCACTTATGTATTCAGTTTGTAACGACCCGAAATTTTTTATCCCGAAAATTCCAGATAGTTAGGAAAAGAAGAAAGAGATAGAAGAAGAAGATCAGAAACACCAACATCTCACATTCACAGTGGATAAAATATAATAATAAATAGCAACAATTTGCAAAAGAATTCTATATTTGTCAATATATCTTTATAATACATCAGAGTTACACATATATACAGACACTGAATATACACAATTATCATGTCATAGATATACAACAATATAATACAGCGGAAACACTCCATACGATCTTGCCATCCAGCTCGCCTCTTGAGCTCCAGAACGTCCTTACCTGAAAATCTGTATTACTCGGTCTGACCCGAGCATTACATAAAATAACACCCGGGTCAGGCTAGAAACCAGTGAGAGTAAGCCCATCCAACATGAAATGCAAAGCATACAACTTATTTAAAACCTGGGGTAACTCGTATCAATTTGCAAAGTCATAATTTGTTATAGACATCATTTATTTCACACATCAATTTTCTAAGAACCAAAATTTGGATTAAATAGTCCAATTCACTTAAATCATTTCATTCCAGCCTATAGATTTCACATATCAATTTATAAGAATCGAAGTAGTTTAGGATATTTACTAATACCGAACTCCGGTGTCTTTTAATTCCATGTCATCTTAATCCAAATTATTCAATGAAATACAATTCAACTTAACATACAGGATGAAACTGTTTTATACCCAACATTTTATATCACATAGCATCACACATCACGTACCAGAGATATCAACTAATCTAAGGCATATAATATTATTCAATCATTCATAAGATTAATCAACCACACCATCCCGAATTTGTTTAATTAACCATAATTGAATTAAATCAATCACCTTTAAATTCTGCTTATACATTAGTTACAACCCAATTGATTTATCCTACAAAACTCACCCGATTTAATTAATCCCCTTGATTAATTATTCTTTAATTGCATTAAGTAATTAGTCTTTAATTAATTACATATATTAATCATCCTTAACCATTCACATTAATTAACCTTTAACTAATTAATGACATTCATTAATGATCTTTAATTAATTACTTCCATAATCCTTAATTAATCCTATACAGTAATTAGCTATCCTTCAATTACTTACATTAATTAATACTTTAAATTTATTACACTCAGTAATTAAACCTTAATTACTTCATTAATTATTCATTAATTTCTCACATTTATTAATTAACCTTAATTAATTACATTCATTAATTAAATCCAAACTAATTTCGATTAACCTTAATTAATTAACCAAGTAATTAATCATCTCTTAATCACTACTTAATGACCCTAACATTAGCTTTCCATTAATTACCACTCTAAGAAATTATCTTTTAATTAATTACCCCATTAATTAGATTTCTATTTACAACATTTGATTTTTCTTACAAAACTTGATTTTGAATTATAAATTTGAATTCTTCTTACATAACTTTGCTTTTAAAAATTTTGAAAACCTGATTTCCTTTGCAACCAATTGTTTACTTGAATCCAGGCTATCCCCGCAAAACTCGAGTCGAACCTTACTAAAAAAACCCGAGCCTATCCCTCAAAAACTCGACCAAACACTCGAGTCACTAGCAAGCACCAACGACTTCGAGTTCATCACGTGAAAACTACGAGTCTTACCCGAGTCGCTCCACTTCTTCTCTAAAAATTTAGTTCACAGCCAACACACCGGCCAAACGTGCACGTGCACATAACCCCCTGCCACCGTCGATCGTCACCAAGACCATATACAAGTTGCCAATGACTCCACTACTCCTTCCAATAACGCAGAATCTAAGACGGCAATGCAAATCGAAAACGAGCTTCACGATCAGCAATTGGAATGAAACACAGACGACACAAATCTCCTCGCCGTCGATGATCACGACATCTGGAACTCACTGGCTTCACTCCAGAGCATCACCACATCCCTACATGGCTATCCCCTGTCTTGCGATTAACTCTGGTCTCCCCATGGTGGCGAAATCATCCCGAAACCATCTACGACCCAAAACTAGGTTTAGAAACTTCCTCAACCAACACACGCCGACACGGTGATCTAAAGCCCCATCAAATAATTTTTCCGGCCTCCCTGATTGACGTGCTATCCTTGACAAAAACTTCGACCATCAACAGTTCGTTGATCATCAGATAAAGGTCGAAATTCATTTTCTGTTCAACCAACGATTTCTCACAATACCCAATACTAAAAATCAAGATTTCCATCTTAAAAACCCTAATTCTTGAAGTAGATTCAAGCAATATACTTGAAACAATTAACTGTTGAAATCAATTTTCTGATAAATCCTGAGTTTGACTGTAAGTTGAATATTCTAGTTGATATTCTTCTTAATTCTTACTTTTAATGTTTTTAAATTTTCTATCTTGTAATCTTAAACAAACTTTGTTTAAACATTACATTATACAACAAATCAAAAAAGGAACCTGTTCGTCGACGGAAATTCTATCGGTTTAGAAAACCGTCGAACGAATTTAGAAATAAAATTTATACCGCAAGCGCACGGTGTACGAATGTAGCACACGGCGAATACGGGTCGATCCGCAGGGAATTGATGATTTTAAAATTCTATTCAATCAAATTATACCGAAGTCGAGAGTGAATAGCTAGAAATGTAAGAAACTAACAAAAACTAGCAAAAGAAAATGATAAAAATATGAGAGTTAAGAGAACAATTTAGAGATAAATCCACTCTCTAGATCATATAAATCAACAAAATGAAGTTATGATCTCTCTTTTCTTGTCATTAGTGGATTAGTTGATGTGCTTATCATAAGTATGGTATATTTGTGCTATTAGTTAGCTCAATATAAACCATCAAACTATAACACAACCACTAATACACATTTAACTCTCATGAAATATGACAACAAAGTTGAAATAAAAATCTATTTTAAGCATAGCCTATTAACTATTGTTTAGAAACATAGGCTATCAAATTTCAATTTCAACATTCACTTCTTTGCCATAATCATATTTAGATGAAGAGGCAATTTGTGTTATGTTTGTTTAAGCATAGCCTATTTGTTATAAACAACATAGACTATCAAATTCAAAGCTAAACAACATCATTAAACCACTTCAATCATTCTCATTAAGCACAAAAAGAGAGCATAAACAACAAAATGTTGGATCTACATACTTGAGAGCTTCATTACCCCTAAATTGAAGGGATTAAGCTCTCATATTTGTTATTATATGAACAAATGTAGAAAACAACATTAAACAAGAAGATAAAAGAGAGCAAAATGAAAGGAAAAATTATTCTACTTGCATAAAATAAAAGAGAGCTACACTACAACATGAAAGTAAATGAACATGAAAAGGAAAGAGTATGTATTAAATTGCATAAAATAAAAAAGATTACATAAAATAAAAATGGCTAAGTAGCCATGAAAAGAGAAAGAGGAGCTTTCATTTTATTTTTGATCTAAACTAAACTAAAGAGAAGGAGGCCTAAGAGAGACTAAGAGAGACTAAGAGAAGAGATCATGTTACATGAAACATATGGGTATTTATACATGTATGAAACCCTAATTCACTTTTTTGGGGAATACCCAAAATGCCCCTTAGGAAGTGTGGAGGCCAAGTAATCATTAACATGTCTTAATCCCCCATTAAGTGTACATGAAGCCATTAAGTCCAAAAGCATGTGCATTAGCCTTTAATTTGTACATTAAGGTAGGTGGGTAGGTGGGGTCCTCCATGATCTTCATTTTGAATTATTTCCATCTTCATTCCTTTATATTCTTTGTGCATGCATATTTCTTCATGAAACCACTCCTATTTGAGACCATTTTCCTACAAAAATATATATAAATTTCCAATCAATTTTTCTCAAAGAAATATATGCACTTAAATGACCGTTTTGCCCCTATATGAAGATGAATATGTGAAAGTTTGGAATTAAAATGAATTTTGGTAAAAACAAGTTAAAATACCCAATATGATCATTTATTCAATTTAAATAGAATAAATATGGTGGTAAAAATATGCACATTTACGTGCACATCAAATACCCCCACACTTATCTTTTTATTCGTCCTCGAATAAACTAAAACTAAGATAAATCCGTTTTCGTAGGGAGCACGATTGCATTGAGCGTATGCAATAAGCTGTTAAACCTCTGGGTGTCCCCAGTAGGACGAGTGTTGTCTCGTGAGGGTTTTCAGCGGATACTACCCACAAAATCCAAATGCAGGATGAAAATATTTACAAATGCAAGATTTATTTACAAAGAGATGAATGCAAGTTTTTGAAAATATTTACAATGAAGGATTTATTTTTAAATTGACACGAATAAGTTAAATATAGGTTTTGGTTATTATCTTGAAAATTTATGTCATTTACTCGTCAAAATTTCCAACAAAAATCAAGTTATCAGAACAAATAGACAATAGTTTAACTTGTTGTTTCGGTTGATAACAAAGTGTAATTATAAAATGGATCCTTAGTTGATTATCAAAGTTTATCAAAGTGGTATTTTCATTTCTTTTCAATAACAAATCAAATCAAATAAGTAAAAATAGTGCTAGGATTTCAATTGCTTGCTCCCTCATTATTTTCAAGAAAAATTGCACACCTAGCTCAGGTAAACTGAGGCCAGATATACCACCCATGCACTGCCTTTCGGACTTATGTGAGGGGAGTACAGAGCATGGCGAGTGCACACACTTTCGTGCATACACCTATCGACCGTAGGTGGTTTTTATTATGTTTTTTTTTACATGTGTTTCATACATGCATAACCGTGAGGACTTTTAAATGAGTATGGAAGCACATAATCAAAGATTCCAAGTAATTCACCCACGCATAACCGTGAGGACTTTTAAATGAGAGTGAATACTTGGATGTTATTATTTTTTTATTATTTTTATTATTATTTTTTAAGAGAGAGAGAGAGAGTTTTGCAAAATCATCTTAGCACCATTTAACTTAGAAGACAAAAAAAATGTTATATCCTTTACTTTAAATCAACCACTTTTTAAAACAAAGATTTTCAATTAGGATATACTTCATAATTAACACCATGAATCTTCCTATATACTAGTTAAACCATTATTATTTGTAATCAAACTTCAATTTTATTTTTGTTTAGACAAATAAATTTCCAAAAATTTCAATTTAATAAACCGAAGCCATATATTTATCTTATAGTGTTTCTTTTAAAAATAAATCAAAAGAAAATTTGTTTTTGGGATTTTTTATTTTTTGTTTTTGCGATTTTAAAGTAAAAATAAACCATGAAAAAAAAGAATGAAGATGAGTCTCCCCCCACACTTGATTTTGACTGCGTCCCCACGGTCAACCCAAGTGAAAGGGATGTTTATTATTATTTACATGAAAACGAAAGGCATTTACACGAGATCAGAAAGTATATTGTCAAAAAGTAAATGAAACGGTCTTCCAAAAACCGATTCATTTGTCTCGTCGAATACACGAGACACAGCCTAAGCTCGAAAAACCAAACCGTAAAAGATTTCGAAATTGAATGTTGATTTGGAAAAACAAATATTGTTTTATTGAAAATTGGATGAGTTGTTTTGTTTTCAATGATTTTTGGGGTTGATAAAACAATTGATTGAAATTCACATTTATGTTCACCAAATTGAAATTCAAGTTTATCATTGAAAACTTCTTCCAAATTATTGATTTCAAAGTCAAAATGGTGATCGAAATCTTCCCCATCAAAATTTAATGACTCATTTTCGTAAATTCCGTAAAGCTCATGTTCGTTAAATTCATCTTCCTTTGTTGAATTATAAACAACTTCATCGCATATATCCATTTCAAAATCCAAAGTTGTTGTATTCAAATTTTTAGAAAAAGGAAGATCGAAATTTAAATCGAGTTTCTTACCCTCAAAAGAATTGAAATCCAATTCAACTAACATGTTTTCAACAACTTCATTAAGATTTTCGTTTTCAATTTCAAAAGTTGTTATTTGAAAATCATCGATTTGGGTAAAAGATGGATTCTCACTTGACTCATCACACATTGGAATTTGATTTTGCTTTTCACGTTGTTTCATATAAGTTTCAAACAACATATCTGTGTGATCATCGTAGATTTCGTTCGTTTGTTCATTAAAATCCAATTTGTAATTATTAACTTGATAATTTTCGATTTGGATTCGTTTAGAACAAAAAATTTCACTCGTATCGTAGTCAAGATTATTCCCATTGCCAAAATTATTTGAAAAGTGGATCACATTTTCGTTTTGATTTTGAAATTCATTTTGGAGTTCAAAATTGTATTGGCATGGGTTATACTCGAAATCGTTTGAATTTTGAAGTGAATTCAAATTTTGATTATTTTGAAAACTTTGATTCGAGTTATTGCACAAATATGAATTACACAACTTATTTATCATTTGATTTTGTTGTGTAGCGATTTCAAGTAAAGATGAAATGCTATTTTCAAGATTTGAAGGTTGGTCATCATTTTGAAAATTTTGTGGTTCAAAATTCGAATCGTTTAAACAATAGTTGTTGTTAAAATATCCATACGAATTTGGAGTGAACTCATATGGATTATATTGATTTTCACAACTAAATTCAAGTGAGTAAGAGAGAGGAAACTCAGACATTTTCAAGATTTTTTTTTTGTCGTTTTTTTTATAAAGAAAATTTTTTACAAGTGGAATTTATTTTCAAAATGGAAAATTGATTTTTTTTTTTTTTGATTTTCAATTTTTTTTTTTTTTTTTTAAGAAAAAGTTTTATATATATTTTTGGATTTTTGAAATTTCAAAGGAAAAGGATTTAAAGATTTCAAAGAAAAATAAAAGGAATATTTACAATTTTCTTTTTATTTTGGATTTTTGAAATTTTTTTTTTGTTTTTTTTTCTTAAATATGCATGAACTAATGCAACTAAATGAATGCAAGGTTTAATTACAAATGATTTATCCTAAGTTAACCCAAAATTGTATACTCACAAACTGTCTTAAATAAACAAGATAGTTCTCAGCCAGGTAACGGGCAGGATTTATCGGTGCACCACGAATCACCGTAGCAATGCAACCGAAGGTTTAAGTACCTTCAGAGGAACAACCACTATAATATTTACGAATCACCGTAATATTTATAAATGGTTATTACTCTGCCGTAGCCTAGACACCAAGAAATTAAATTGTTCAAATAAGACAACTTTTCAATATACAATTAAGTGTTATTGATTTCTAACCGTTATTATTAATCAAAATCTAAGATGAAATGCATAACATAAATTAAACGTGTATTAACAATGCAACTACGAATGAATTTTTTTATTTTTTTAAAATGCAAATGCAAGCAATCTACAATGCGATTCAAATAAAACTAGAAATGAAAGCAGAATTTTTTAGCAAGCAGAGCAATTGATTTTGGCTAGCGAAGGAAGCAATTTTCAGCAAGCTATTCTTCCTTTATTTCCTGCTTTGGCAACCTAAAAAATTAAAACTAAGATATATACAATTTTTTTTTTTTTTGAAAGGAAACTTAAAAGTAGGGTTTTACTTAAAAAAAAATAAAATTAAACCAACAGGCAATTTAAAAGCAATTCAACTCAACCTACAAAAAATAACCCGGCTCCACTGACTATATTAGTTCAAACAGAAACAAAAAGCTCCACCCATTAAACAATCCACTCACTAAACTTATAACCCACCCACACACTCAAGTTATTAGCCTGCCCGTTTTAAAGAATACCCGGCCCACTAAGATAAAACAAATGAAGCAAAGTTCATTGTCTTCATTTTCGAAATAAAAATTAACTGAATACCCAGATTCTTTCACAAAATTTCCCAAATTCTCAATTCTTACAAATTCTGTTAATTGAAAACCCCCAAAAGCCTCGTCAATTCGAAGTCAGTCAATCGCAAGATGTCAGATGAGATCGGAGGGTAGTTGTGAGTCGCGATTTTTGGGAGGAACTTCGCGGTTTTGGGTAGTTCGTGATTCAGGGGTGTGCCGCACTGATTGGAATGGAATGGGTTGAGATGAGAGAGGAGTGTCGATGGCTAAGTTGCGAGTGCAAGCTTGTGGTGGTGTGACGTCGCAGGTTGATGATGATTGTGGAGTTCTGGGAATTGGGATGCGATGGAGGTTGAGTCGAAGCCGCGAAGTGGTTGTTCAATTGGGTGCGGTGCTCGGGTGATTGTCAAGGAGATGGTAAATTGTAATGGTGAGGTCAGTGGGTTCTTTTTTTTTTTTTTTTTTTTTGGGTGGAGTATTGGGCTGGTTTGGAAAATGAGTTTGAGTGTTGTAGTGGTTGAAGTGGGAAAGTGTGTGGCATGTAATCAGTGCTGTGCATGCACAGAGGGGTGCACAGGGAGGTATTGGCAGCGACTAAGGAGCAAGTAAAGTTTGATTTGGTGGTGAAGTTTGTATAGTGGTAAGGAGTATGTTTGCTGTGAGGCGATTGGTTTGCTATAGTGGGGAGGATGAAGGGGTGGCTCCTGCTCTTGTGGTGGCAGTTATGGAATGCTTGTCGGAGATGGTTCGTTGTACTCTGAAGTGGGCAAGGCAGTGATGTTTTTTTTTCTTTTTGCCTTTGAAGTTGTATTGGTGATGGGTGATGAAGTGAAGGAGGCTGGTTGTAAGTGAGAAATGTAGAGGGGTGAAGTGGTAAGGGAATAAGGCAGTGGGAAGTTGGTAGCTGTGGTCTATGCAGAAGTTTGTAGTGAATGTAGGTATGTGGTTCAGTTTGTATGGTAGAGGTGAGTGTGGAGAAGTATGGCGAAGTAGTAATGGTATCGTTCAGGCAAGTTGTATGAATTTTTCGTGCTGCAGAAATGTATGGTTGATGGGGTCCACACTGTGGCAGTAAGAATTGAGTGGTAGTGGTTGCTAAATGTAGTTGTGAAGTGGTGATGGTGTTGACTGGAGGTGGTGATGGTCAGAGGAACAGTTGCACTTTGTTTTGGTTTTTGAATGATGAATGGCAATATGTTGGTGGATTCGACTGATGTGAGTCGGTTGTAGGAGAAGAGGCAGTAGAGTGTATGTAGTGTTGGAAATGGCTTGGGGAACAATGTTGGAAATTGATGGGTGATTGTAGAAGCAGATTGACAGGGAGGAGGAGATGGTGTAGGTTAGAAATGTTGAATGTTGAAGTTTTGCAGAGAGGATGTATGTAAAGAGAAGTAAGAGTGGTGTGTTGAAGTGCAGACAATGGTGGGAAATTGGTGATATATGTTGTAATGGTCTCTGATGTTGTGAACTGATTTGGCCAGAGGTTTGCAGGCTGTAGCAAGGCAGCAGTGGAACTGCTATGCAGTCAGATGTGCAGTTAGATATGTATTTGTGGAAAGGAAGAACAGTATGAGTTTTGGTCAGGAAGATATGTACAGTGAATGTGAACAGAGAACAGAAAATGCAAACAGTAAAGAAAAATGTAATGTAACAATGTGTTTTTTTTTTCAAATTGTAAATTGTAAATGGAAAATGTAATTGAAAAGGAGATGGAATAAAATTGAAGATAAATGCAATGTTTTTTTTTTTTTTTTTGGTATGATATGCAATGCAAATGGAAAACACAATGTCACCAAAACACACAATATATATTAAAAAAAATTATACAAACACACAAAATATAAATAAGCAAAAATCAAACAAACATAATTCGAAGAATAAAAAATCAAAATCAAAGCAACTCCCCGGCAACGGCGCCAAAAACTTGTTCGTCGACGGAAATTCTATCGGTTTAGAAAACCGTCGAACGAATTTAGAAATAAAATTTATACCGCAAGCGCACGGTGTACGAATGTAGCACGCGGCGAATACGGGTCGATCCGCAGGGAATTGATGATTTTAAAATTCTATTCAATCAAATTATACCGAAGTCGAGAGTGAATAGCTAGAAATGTAAGAAACTAACAAAAACTAGCAAAAGAAAATGATAAAAATATGAGAGTTAAGAGAACAATTTAGAGATAAATCCACTCTCTAGATCATATAAATCAACAAAATGAAGTTATGATCTCTCTTTTCTTGTCATTAGTGGATTAGTTGATGTGCTTATCATAAGTATGGTATATTTGTGCTATTAGTTAGCTCAATATAAACCATCAAACTATAACACAACCACTAATACACATTTAACTCACATGAAATATGACAACAAAGTTGAAATAAAAATCTATTTTAAGCATAGCCTATTAACTATTGTTTAGAAACATAGGCTATCAAATTTCAATTTCAACATTCACTTCTTTGCCATAATCATATTTAGATGAAGAGGCAATTTGTGTTATGTTTGTTTAAGCATAGCCTATTTGTTATAAACAACATAGACTATCAAATTCAAAGCTAAACAACATCATTAAACCACTTCAATCATTCTCATTAAGCACAAAAAGAGAGCATAAACAACAAAATGTTGGATCTGCATACTTGAGAGCTTCATTACCCCTAAATTGAAGGGATTAAGCTCTCATATTTGTTATTATATGAACAAATGTAGAAAACAACATTAAACAAGAAGAGAAAAGAGAGCAAAATGAAAGGAAAAATTATTCTACTTGCATAAAATAAAAGAGAGCTACACTACAACATGAAAGTAAATGAACATGAAATGGAAAGAGTATGTATTAAATTGCATAAAATAAAAAAGATTACATAAAATAAAAATGGCTAAGTAGCCATGAAAAGAGAAAGAGGAGCTTTCATTTTATTTTTGATCTAAACTAAACTAAAGAGAAGGAGGCCTAAGAGAGACTAAGAGAGACTAAGAGAAGAGATCATGTTACATGAAACATATGGGTATTTATACATGTATGAAACCCTAATTCACTTTTTTGGGGAATACCCAAAATGCCCCTTAGGAAGTGTGGAGGCCAAGTAATCATTAACATGTCTTAATCCCCCATTAAGTGTACATGAAGCCATTAAGTCCAAAAGCATGTGCATTAGCCTTTAATTTGTACATTAAGGTAGGTGGGTAGGTGGGGTCCTCCATGATCTTCATTTTGAATTATTTCCATCTTCATTCCTTTATATTCTTTGTGCATGCATATTTCTTCATGAAACCACTCCTATTTGAGACCATTTTCCTACAAAAATATATATAAATTTCCAATCAATTTTTCTCAAAGAAATATATGCACTTAAATGACCGTTTTGCCCCTATATGAAGATGAATATGTGAAAGTTTGGAATTAAAATGAATTTTGGTTAAAACAAGTTAAAATACCCAATATGATCATTTATTCAATTTAAATAGAATAAATATGGTGGTAAAAATATGCACATTTACGTGCACATCAGAACCAAATGATCTTTGAATTATATTACACCCAGAAATTCAAAACAGGGCAAATACTTTTCTTTTTTTAGGAAAGTTTACTCACTGTGTTAAAAAGGAGGAACTCTGCTGCCTTTTTCCTCTGCCGCAGGCTTTTAGGTTTCAAAATTTGAACAGAGGTTGCTGATTTTTTGTTTCTTTTTTTATTTGGTTATCTTCCTCCAATGCTGAATTAAACAAAGGATAGTGTTGTTTAAAAAGAAAGTAGGCTGCAGCCTCCCTTCGTGCACAGCAAGCTTCCTTTTCCCTTTTTTTTATTTCTTTATTAGACTTGATTTGATTTCCATGTTTCAGGTGATCTGATTATTGAATTTTTTTTGATATAACGTTTTATAGGCTTGAGTTGAAATTTTGTGTGCTTGAAAAGAAATTATTATGATGATGTCTCTTAAAATGTTTACACACATGTCTTCATATGGATTTATTCACACACACACACTTGCATCTTCCTATGTATATTTTTGCTTGTATTTGGCATCATGTGTTTTTTCATGCTTATAACTATCTTCCACATATATTACTTTTGTACACTTTTATATTACATATATATATTTATTCACACCTTTACCAACTTCCCTATATTTAATTTATATGAGTGTATATATATACTTGTACTTAGTTTCTTTTTCAATTTTGTTCATGCACGTTAGTTCATATGGTGAACATGTATATATATATATATATGTATATATGTATATATAACTTGTATATCTATATATTTATGTATATGTTATTGACATCATAAAACTTTGTACATATTTATATTTACATTCTTGGATATTATATTTTAATTTAAATAGTGGTGTTTTATATACATTTTTCTAAAATATTTATCAATCTATATGTACCAGATGTTTTACAAATTCCAAAGTTATATACTTTTTAAGTTAATATATTGGTTCAGGTATTTTAATCATCAGAAATTTATTTATTCGATCAATCAAAATTAATATTCTGATAATTTAAATCAAATAATTACCCACTTATCAAACGACTAAAAATCCGGGTCATCACACAGTTATATATTGTAAACAATCATGTTCAAAATAAAACATGCTTTTGGTTTTATTTTCTTTTATATGTGTTATTATATAGTTATATAAATAATGAACTGAATATGTTAAACATGTATAGGTAGAAAATCCTTAGGAGAAGCATTTTATTGATTGCAATTATGAATGCGTTCATAACCATGAGGATTGAATTGATATCGAAATGCTTACTCCTTAAATATTTCTAGTCAAGATGTATCAAGAAAAAGATATTGATATTGAGACCAATGTACGTAACGTATTCCATACGATGAATGGTAAATTACTTATTAGGGGCACCAATGGGTGACGTTCCTGCGTTTTTTTGGAACAACCAATGAATAACTCAACGAGTCTTCCAGAGGTTAATATGACTAAGATAAAATAGAATATCTCATGGCAATGACGTATAATAGTTTTCAGATTTGAGGGTACTGTCAATCTTAAGTAGTTTGTATATACTAAACAGATGGAACGACGACTATGTTGCGATTATATTTGGATATGTTGGATCAGGTGGATTAGTAGTGGGGTAAAAATGATGAATTTAAAAAATTCATTTTGTTAGATTACATAAGATATTATTTTGCATTTATGAGAATAAAACTTTATTTATACATCAAATTTAGTATTTATTAATAAAAGAAGTTTCGGTAGTATTTTAATTTATTTAACTTATTTAAAAAAATTCTTTATTTGTTAATTCAAATAATAATGTTTTATTATTAATTTATTTAATTTTAATTTCATATATTGATGTTTCAGGTTGTATATATTCAAAATACGAACATCGTGACGATAAAAAACTATGGGTTAACCAATAGATATAATGGGAAAATTGATCTTTGTTTCCTATGGTCAATAAAGTGTCATGTGTCCAAACAATGTTATAAGGGTATTATATTTATTTTATACATTTACTAAACATAAACAAGAGCTAGGATTAATAGCCCTCCTTATTTTGCACTTATTTTAGCCCCTTGATATCAGCCATGAGTTTATATTTAAATATTTAATCCATGTGATAGGAGAGAGAAAGAATAAATATTTAAATAAAAACTTATGGTGATATCCGAGAGCTACAAAATGGTCCTAAATAAGGGGGCTATTGATCCTAGCTCTCTCTATATATTTGTTTATATTTAGTATATTTGGTATATATATTTATATTTATATATCTATACTATTTTTTTAAGAAAAGAAAATTAAGTTACTATTCAAAAATGAGCTTTCCAACCCAAGTAAGTAATGAAGAAGTAAGGTAAGAATGAGCAATAGGTCAACGAAAAGGAAATACATAGTAATGCATTACCCACACATATTGTATCTCGAAAAGGGAGTGGCTCTCTATACAAGCCAAATTTGAAGCCAGTTCAGCGTAACTTGATTGAAAACACACCAACTGTTCCTTCCGCTTCAAGGTTGGTTACCGACAAAGAGATTGAATGACCCAGCTTCTTATTGAGAATATCGACGATATCTTTAATATCCCGCTCCCTATTCAATTTTGATCTTTACTGTGCTTGCACATCAGAGATCCATATTTGAAATACACAGCATCATAAATCTTTTAGAGAACCTTGCCTTTAGATCCCTCGCTTGATGACACAATTCAGTGTAATCTTCGAGCTCACCTTCGAAAGCATTGTCAATCACTTGAAGAGTGCCGGGACAACAAAAGTTTCGACAACCGCAAGTGGCTAACTAAAGGGAAGACAGATTTAAGGAGAGCTTTATGGAATCACAAGGGGGATCAAAAGGAAATCGAGAATCAAGTATAACTGCTTTGGGGATATCATGAGGAAGTGGGGGTAATTATCTGTTCATTGCTTGGTTTAACAGTAGCAAGCACATTAGCAGTGACTTGAAGATGCACCTTAGGAGTATAAGAACTTGAGTTCTAAGCTGCCTGATTATAAGCATGAACAAGTGCAATATAACTTTGCTCCTAGACATGCATAGTAGGAGATATTGAAGAATATGCTTGTTGTTCATGTTTTGGAGATTGGGAGACCAATGCAATTTGCTGAGAAACGGCATTGGACACTTGGGCCTGAGCATAAAAAACTAAGGGAGCCGTAAGAAGAACTTGAGGAGTCCATCGGGGATGTTAAGACTATGCGAATATAGGCGAATTCAAGGAAGGAGCCAATCTTTCTTTAAGCACTACGGAAGCTTGCATTCACATAGATGAAGCTTGAGCAAGCACATTGCCTGGAAATTGTGGAGAGTATATAAGAGAGCATTTGGGGATGAGGCAAAAAATGCTTGAGCGTTGCTTTATGATGCAATGGTAGGAGTATGGGAGGCAGAACTATAATGCGAATGAGAAAAAAATCAATGCAAACTACTGAGCACTGGAAGAACCATGATTGACCATGGCAGCAATACTAACTTCCGATAGGGCATGGGCAGACATAGCAGGGTCATTAATTGCATCACTCTGAATTGCGGCAAGTTGAGATTTATTCTGGATCACCTTAGGAACCCCTATCGCATTCTTCACATGATCCTTAGTTTGCATGTGACCAATGACATTACATACCAAACAATTGGGAGGGGGATGGGTTTATATTTGTAATATAGCAGCACAAAGTTGGTATGTGTAACCTCTTATTGGCTTAGCAAATCAAATTCTAAATGGTCACACCTCATCCCAAGTGTTGCGTAACCTCCTATTGGATTTGCGACCCTTTAGGAAGTAACTAAGTAAAAGGGTTCTAGGTTAAGCATATCTACCAGACATCGAGAAATAAAAGAATGAGATGCTCCTGTATCAAATAGAATGCTAACAGACATACCGTGGATCTGTAGTGAACCTCCCAAAATAGCCTTCCCCTTTTCCTGCACAACAAGCCTTGCGGTTGTGGGCTCCAAGGCATAAAATCGCCCTTTTCCTTCCTTCGCAGGCTCTGGGCACTTGTTCTTGTAATGACCCACTTGATCACTATTAAAACACATGACATCTTTCTTTCCACCAACCTCTTTTCCTTTTCCTTTGCCGGTTCGACATTCATTTGCATAATGTCCCTTCTTGTTGCAATTGTAGCGAACCACTTCAGCCTTACCTTTCTTTTGTGCTCCTTCTTTCTTAGCAGTCATTTTCTAGAAAAATTTCCTCTTCTAAGCCTGTCCCATCTGGGCTTCCTTCCTCAAGAAAGCCAATGCATACTCTTATCGTAATGCCATTTCAACAAACACATCACTGGGGTCCCTCAAGTGCGATAAAGTTGCACTTATCAGTTCTGCATCAATCCACAGATATACTTCTCATTCCAACTGATCACAGTGTCCACCAAAGCATACCCGTATCGGGCCAATTCCTCAAACTTCCTGGTGTACTCCAACACGGTCATATCTCCCTGCTTCAATTCTACAAACCTCCTTACCAATGTAGCCTACGCCATCACAGACATAAATCTCTCCTAAAATCTTCTCTTGAATTCCTCTCAAGTTATGGTCTCCTCATCAACTCCAACAATAACGGTATTCCACTAGAATAGAGCAGCTCCCTGCAACTGCCTCAAAGCCAGTCTCCTTTTTTGTGCATCATTCAGTCCTAGATCAACAAAGATTATTTCATAATGCAATAGCCAATTCTCCACCTCAATCACATCTTCAGTACCAATAAACGGCTTCCCTCCAAGCCCAATGTAATCCCTACTCAAGTTGACATACTGATTGACCATAGGAACTTCCTTGGCTCCACCTCCAGCAGCGCTACCTCCAACAACACCAGCTGCTACTCCAACTTGCACCATATTTACAAGAACTGATACATCGTTCCCATGTCCATTTGGGAAACTCCTGCACCAGCAGTTTCAACCTATGCGTGACCAGGACCTCTCCTAGTGTTTGGTCGGATATTTCCATTGGTATTGGTGCTATCTCCACTAATATTTATGTTGCTGCTTCTTCCCTCCATATCTGTATTCAAACCTCATGAGATACAGATGAATAGCCTAGCTAAGATAGGAGTCAAAAGAAATAGCGTATACTTATATATATAGCAAATACAAGTACGTTACTATAACATCATCCCATACCACGATCTTACTCTAATTTCTAAGGATTATATTTTTAAAAAAATCATTTTTAATTAAAGTATTTCATAAACCATGCTCTAATACCAAACTGTAACATTCCCTATCTAGAGGCCCAAAACTAAGCGCTACAGATGCTGCAGTCATCTATAGTATTAGCTTCCGACGACTAAATACGGCTATGTTAATGGTATCAATAATATCAGAACCACTTGAATATGTAACAAAAACAAAATTTAAAAACCATAAGTTACTTCATTACATTTCCAAAATAAATTGTTTCACATTCACGTCACGTAACCCAAATCGTTTCCTAGGTACAGATTAAATATAATCATTACAAATTATGCCGAGAGCAGTATATAAAGATACCCCCTCGGTTGGTCAGAGTCATATGGTCATATTAGACCTAATACACAATAACACAACGAAAAATCCATCATCACAGAATAAAAGCAGCAAATCTTAAGTAGTTATTCGTTGCCTCCTACATCCTCCGGCAGCTTATTCGTCAACATGCTAAAACCTGAAAAGATCCTTAACCCTCAACTTACTTAAATCAACTTTGAGCATCCAATAGTTTAAGGGGAAAACAAAAATTTCGAGTTAGCATAAAGCCTGGTGTGAATAATATTATACATCCCGATTCAATTATGTTAAGTGAGACCACGCCGCTTAGCGGAACGGGTTTCCTCTCACTAACATTCTTTTAAAAACATATCTTTGAAAAATATTTCATAAAACCATATACTGTACTCCTGCATCCGCAATGATTAAAAATAGTAAAGTAATCATTGTGTAAACATACATAAATATTAGGTAATAATGAACTACCTATTCAAACACACAAGTTTTGTTTGGATAACTTTTAACCTTTGGCTGACTAGGGCCTGCCAGACAATAAAATAAAAATTAACCTAAACCAGTTAGATATTCAACTTTTGGATTATGTATCCTTAACTATCTGTTAAATATTTTCCATTAACTAATTGTTAAATACTTCACTTCTGGATGGTCTATCCCTAACTTAATCACCTTCTAGGTCTTCCCGACCCTAATGGTTTTTTGGCCTCACCAATAACCTATATGTATACAAACATTTGTTCCTTTCGGCGTGTAATCATAAATTTAGTCTACCTGTGACGAAGCCCTACACACTGGAATTTGGGCCAACAATTAGCTGGGGCTATTAGCTAATGTAAAGGGTGCGACCCCATACTAGTCCTATCTGGTTTTCTAATATCTGAGTCATTTATACTTAAGGATCCCCTCCCATAATTTTCCTTGAAAACATTTTCAAAATGATTTAAACCTTTAAAACAAACTTAAACAAGGAAAATAATATAATCTCTATACTTTAATCAAATCATATTACCATGTCAGATATATATCCGTTACTTAAAATTTAGTTGATGAAAACATTTAACCATTTGAAAGAACCTCTTTACATATTTTGAAATTATCTCTTTTAAAATCAAAACCTTTCGAAACCGTTTGTCAAACCTTTTGAACTCATTTAAAGAAAACCTTATAAATGCTATAAACTTTGGACATCCATCTTTTAAAATCACTTTAAATCATTACCTTAGAAAAAAACTTTGGAAAACCTTCCTCCATAAACCTTTCAAAACAATTCAATGAACAACCCTTTCGAATGCATAAAACCTTTTAAAACATAAACCTTTCGAAGGCAAACTGGGTTCAATTCAAAACAATCTAGAAACCTTCTTTTAAAACCTTAAGTCTTCATTGGAAACAACCTCTCGAAAGCTTCGGGTTATACTTTACAAAACAAGGGTAAATCACCTAAGTCAAAACTTCCTTCCGAAATCATTGAAGAAACGACTAGTTTTAAAAACAAGTAAACCTTTCGACTGGGTCAGAAGGGTCAAAGCAAAACATTTATATAAAGCAGTAGAAACCCTTCAGCTATGTCAGAAGATTTCAAAACAAAGTAATAGAGGAAGCAATAATAACCCATCGACTAAGTTAGAAGGTTAAAATCTTTCTTTTGAATAACTTGACTTGGTCGAAAGTAACCAAGTCGAAAGCTTAAATTCGAAAACAAAGCAGGCGAACGCTTTTTATTTGTAAAATAATTATATTCCAACCTTTTAGGACATCAACCCTTCGACCTTGAACCATTCGGCTTTATTCAATTCATTACGTACCAAACATTTGATACCTTATGCATTGAACTTTGACCTTGTCGAAAGTTACCCTTTCGACTGTGATGAAGGGTCTGAGGCGGAAGCTGTAACGACCCGTAATTTCGCTACTTCCTTTCGACTGTGATGAAGGGTCTGAGGCGGAAGGTGTAACGACCCGTAATTTCGCTACTTCGAAAATGAGAGATTTCGTTCAATTTAAATTTAAAAGGAGTTTAAATCTTAAAATAAATATGTTATATATAATAAATTATCTATTCTTATAGTTAATAAATTAAAAAGTATAAATTTGGATTTTAGAACAAATTGATAAAAGTTAAGTTTTGTTAAAATAAATAAAGGCTTAAATAAATGAATTTAAATATTTGTTTAAAAAGGTAAATCTTATTTAAAACATCTAATAAAGATAATAAAAGTATATTAAAAGATTTAAAAGTATGTTAATAATCATTTTACAAAAATAACCAAAATTTGTTGCATTTTGTTAGTTTTACGTATATTGTAAAATTAGAGATTTTGACATTAATTAATATGATTTTGAAATATAGAGAGACATGTTTTAATTTATTTAAAGAAGTAAAAAGTTCATATTTAAATTTTGTTTACATAAATAAATAGTTTAACTAAAACGTCAAAATGTGACCGTAAAACATTTTGTCGAAAAACGACGTTTCGTCAATTAAAAGTTGTCGCAACGTCGTCGCACCTTTATTTTCTTATATAAGAACATATATTCTAATAGTGTAAGTGTTAATTAATTAACTAATCAAGTTTACTTTTACTAAATAAGATTAGAAACTTCTAGAAAACAATTAAGAAAAAGTAAGCACAAAAAGACAAAAATATCATTTCAAAGCAAAAGGTAAAACATCAAATCAAACCAAACATAATTATTACTTTAGTTTTCTTACTTTTTAAATGAAAGTGACATAAAGCATGAATTGAAATGTGATGTTAAGTGTTGAAAAAGGTAAGATTTCTTAAAAAGTAAGTAAAGGGCATTTTGGTCATTTTACATAATAATATTTTATTCCAAACTTTTTCCTATAAATAGCGATGCATATCTCTTCTATTTTCACACAAATAATTCTCTTCTTCTTCTTCCTTTAAGCTATTTTAATGGCTTCTCTCTTTATGAGAGGTATGAGGGTTAAAAATAATGAAATGCTTAAGCACTAATCCACTTGTTACTCTCTAACCCCTTCTTAATTCACTTCTTCTTCTTCTCTTCTTAAAAAGGGCCTTAGGCCGTAAGTTTTTGAGTGGATAAGGGGAGGACATGAGCAAAGCAAGTAGAGATGGAGATGGTCGAGCACTTGGAAGCATGGTTATGATAAGGTTTAGAAAGGTTTAGTGAAACGTTGAATTAAATGAATGTTGGTAGGAAGTTAAACGTTTTGGTTAAAGGTGAGAAATTATCATTGCTTTTGAATGTATATTTTAGTTATGATTAAACAATCACATTTACACACTTATGACATATGTATATTTATACCAAATTGATTGTTAATATGGATGATTTGGTAGTTAGTAAATTAAGTGAATTGTGATAATATATCCCGTTATGATATTAATAGTGAAGGTTGGATTTGAAATCATATGTATGTGATTGGTTGAATGGATATTATGTTAGTGATGAATATGAATGTTGGATATGTTCATTTTGATTAAGTAATCACTTTTGTTAAATAAGACCATATTTTAGTGATATGAGATATTTTGGAAAAATAAGTCTCTTTTCATTTAGAAGTGAAATTAAAGTTAAAATAAAAGAGAATTTGAAATTTGAAGTGAATCGGATTTGAAAAGAATAGTTAATTTGAAATTGAAATTAAGATGAATGGTGAAATTGAAATTGAAATCAATTTTGAAAAAATGAAGTTTAGTTTGAGAATGAATTGAAGTTTAAATTGAAATTAAATTTGAAATCTAAGTTTTAAATGTGCTTAATTTGAGATTAGAATCGAAATTGGAATTTAAAATTTAATATTAAAATAATAGGAATAAAATAATATTACAATATGGAAATAGTGAAAATACATTTTAAAAAGTGAAAATATTGATTTAAAATAATTTGTAATAATTTTGTAAGTGTTAAAATCCAATTTGAATAGATTATTTCAAATAGTGAAAAATAAGTTAAAACTAGATGCGTCGCGCAATGGTAGTTCGCGATTTCGCGCCGCAAAGTTCAAATGAGTGTATAGAGTGGAATATGGCTCGGAATCCTTCGAAATAAGAAAGTTCCGGACTATTATATCTATATCTTCTAAACGAAGAAAGAAAATCAAAGTTTCGATAAGTAGATTTTGAATTAAGTCCAAGTCAATTTTCTAGAAAAATCGCGCTAGTGCATTTAAGTGACCATATCAAGAAATCTGTTTAAATAAATATTTTTAATAACGGAAAAATATGAAATAAATTTGATAAATCAATTTAAATGATTAAAAAGAGATTTGGATTGGAAAATATGAATTTTCAAATGTTTAAAAGTTGTTTAATTCAAATAGGCTTGTTTAGCACTTTCTGTAACACTTTTCTGCTGCAAATTCTATAACTTTTGGAATATAAGTTTAAATGTAACGATGTTTCCCAAAATAAATTATGAATGTTTTAAAAAGGATAATTAAGCATTTTGAAAGATAATTTGGAATATTTATAAGCAATTCCAAAATAAAGTTGAAAATCTGAGTATGCGGAAACGACTAGTATATTTGTCCCGCCTGTGAGATCTTGGAAGATAAAACAAGGTGTTTAACTAAGGTTAGGGATGGAGCAACCAGTGTCCTGAACTTACCTGGCCTATGTTTTCTTTTCTTAGGCGAGGGGTGGAACAGATCGAAAGGAAAGCCCGGATGCTCTTAAATAAAAAAGATTGTATTAAGTTTTTGAAATAAAAGAAGATTGGTATTATCCAAAATTTAAGCAATCTCCAAAATAAATGATTTCCATGATCCTGTTTACTCAAAAATGTTTGCTAAGATTGATTTAGGGTTTATCGTAAATGATGTCTTTAATAACATTGTTTTTGACCCGCTTAAAAAGTTAAGGAATTTGGATTAAGAAATAAGTATTGAAATTGAAATATTTTCCAAAGCAAGAGAATGAATTACTTAGAATTATCGTAAGTCATAAGAAAGAGATTTCGAAATCATCCGAAAAGAATTAAAGTGAAAAGAGACTTAATAAATCCTATGTACTCATATTCACTTTTATCGATGATTGGATTACGAAGGAACCGGAGTCAGATTTGGTTAATTCCTATCCGAAAACCAATTCGGACCAATGAATACGTTCGAACGTGAAGATTTGTTGAAGATGATGATTTTGAAGACCGTGGATCTTTATAGCGTGAGGACTGCTTGTTGACTTGCTCAGGGTAGCTCCCGAGTTATATATAGCAGTGGTCTCCTCGTGACGGAGATTTTGCAGATTGCAAGGGCTTCTCTCCTAGTAATGGTCGAGGAAAGTGCTTTCGGTTTGTCCTGTTCCTGGACAACTTGTATGGACGTTTGTCCGACATTGCATTTCTAAAGATTACGTACATTGGTTTTTACAAACGTACATTTGTGGTGGTGGAGAAGGCAACTTCTCTTAGCTTAACACCCTCCTTGAGACATACGAGCTCAAGGGTTGTATTTTTGTTGAAGGCAAGTAGTAGTTAAACGGAAATGGCAATGTGGCATTCAAAGATGTGATATGTGCAATGTGAAAAGGTAATCGTTTGCCTCAAGCCTCATCAAACCGGAAATGACCGAAACATGATTAGATGCGGCAAGGCTAAGTGGGTCATTCCCAATTAGGGTATGATCATCCCCTTCTAGACATATTTCTTCTCGCTATGATGTTCGGGATGTTAATTAATGTGGTGTATGGAAAACGAGCGCTCGGTTAAAGGTCGGTAACGACCGGGGGATGACATATTCGGTACCATCTAGTTAAGAGGTGGGTCGGTATTGTGTTGGTAGAGGAGCTTTGTGATGGTTTCTTGGGACATCCATCTAGAGGTGTACCCATTTCGGAAGGTAGATCCTGCGCCGGTTCATTTGTATGGGAATCCATTCTCTAATAAGAACCTACGATTTGTTTGTATTGACGTAATGAATAGCCTCGAAATGCTATATGGGTAACCATTTCGGATAAGATTAATAAGTTTATATGCAAATGTTTTCAAAGAATGTCGTTAGAAATAATATCAAAGGTTTTGATATAAAAGTGTTTTAGTTATCATAAGGTAAAAACCCATCTGTGTTTATGTGTGGGCGTGGTCTTATGAGATACTCTTTCTTTTCAAAGGATCTTTATAAAAAGTCTGATATATGACACTGTCATTTATTATTGAGTTTTTCTCACGCTGGTTTATCAAGCCTGATCCGGGTATTTTCAATACACGGGTCAGATCCGAGTAGTTTCAGGTTTAGTCAAAGATGGTTGGAGTTTCCAGAGGAGAGCTAGAGATATTCATCGACGTATGGAGATATGCTACTATCCGCTTTGCTTAGTGTATTATTTTGTTTGATGTTTGTCAGCTTTTGTAAGGGCGGGTTTTATAACTGTCCAAGCTGAAGTTAGGTTAGACTCTGGTATACGTATTTAAAAGTTTTCCGTCGTAAAGATATTTGTTCAATAATATATGTTATTCCATTCGAGTGAGATTCTGTTTTGTCTATTTTTCTTTCTACCCTTAATGATCCGTCTTTTCGTGCGATTTGAGTTGGACATATGTGGTTTATTTTTGATTCAAAGAGTACGGAAAAACGGGACATTACAGAAGGTATATTGCTGTATGGGCTGAAACATGGAAAAAAAAGTGATTTTTGTTATTTTAACTTAAAAAGGGAACTTTTCAATCAACCTGCCTTTGTTTGTTAAATTTTCATTGGTTAATGAATACTTTTTAGAAATGTGCTTCAACTATTACTACAATTAATTAATCATTTTATTTTGCAAATGCCACTTCCCCTTTATAAATATATAAAATATTTAAGTCCCATACCTTAAATTATTTTTATGTCCATCAAATGACTTAGGAAAAATCAAGAAAAATCCTAGAAAACCTACTTAATATATTTCCTAACATATTAAAATTTCAAACACAAATAATTATTATTTTAGCTAAAAATAATTTATAACCCAATAAATAATTTTTTTACTAGAAAATTAATATAAAATCCATAATAAATAAGAAAATTATGAAAATCGAAGCCCATCTCTAAATATTATTCGAGATCTATATTTAAATTTTCAAGGCATTCAGATGTCATTAAATAGGGTTTTCATGCCAAACATATCATATGAACAAGTACGAACATGTATAATTTCATCAACAATATATATATATATATATATATATATATATCTTAAACATCAAACATGGCATAAATATAGCAAAAACATTTCGGATCTGGTCATAAAACCGGAAACTAAAAGAATATAGGATGTAATAAATATTCGCCTTAGCTTTGAGATTATGGGTGAGAGATTTGATTGTTGAATTAGTTGATTACTTCTCTTTTCTTGAATCCTTGCTTTAATTCTTATTTTGAGAATGGGAAACGGTGGCCAACCTTAGCAATTTAGTTTGAGTGAAATGAGAGTGAGAATGAACATGAGTTACCTATCTCCTAAGGGTTTAGGGTATAAGGTTTTACTATTTCCCATATTGCACTTCTCATTTCCTAACACATTATCTAATGTTATTTCATTTTTAGCTAACACTCTAATCTTGGCACGTCTACCTTTAGCTAATCAAATCTCAACCTATCAATCTTTACATTATTTAATTTAATTTTTAACTAATTAAATACCCTAAATAATGTTATAAAAATATGGGATGTTCCAGTTTGGCTGTTGAAAATGTCCACGTTGACCATTTGAGGAAATGAGGATGAAGCACACATTCCATTGAAAACCGAGCATATCCCATTCTAGATTTATTTTATGTTGGCTTATCCATCTCCATTAGAATACGTATACACTTGCAACGCTATTAATAGTATCATTCTCCTAATATTCCGAATCAAGATTAAGACGTACCTATATTAGCAAGAACGATGGCAATCCATTTAATAATGTAATCCCCAGCTTCTATTATTGAATAATAATCAATCGACGGTCAAAAAAAAGGGGACGCCTTTCAATATTCTTTCGTGGTCTTCTTCTTTCTCAATTTCACTAAGAGAAAACTATTTTTCTTAGAAAATATTTCAAACTTGCCACTCGGTTTACTTACATGCCCATTATAAGCACAAAAGTGGATATAATAAGGTCTTGCTCCAACCGCATACAAAATTAGCATGTTATTCAAATTCATAATGGATTTCTGGTACATTTCTTCTGTAACATATGCTCATGTTTCACCTACTACCTTTCGAGGAGCTATAAATTTAGGAGTACATTTATTACTAGTGTTTGCAATAGGGTTGCGGGACAAAACAACATGTTTTCAATTTCTCTCCCTCATCATAGAGCCTAGAGCTGGGAGTGATCTTGTTGACCAACTTTAGCGATGGTGGGAGCCACAGTCTTCGAGGGCGTCGTTGAGGGTTCCTTGGGCTGAGAAGAGACATTGGAGAGCTCGCAATCCACATCATTGTCTTTTTGGATCTCGACGTTTGACCAGGCCTACGTGAATAGGAAATGATGTAAATCATCAACTGGTCAGAAGCATGCTTTGGGATTTTGCTTACCTATCGTGAAAAAGACCGCGGCTAACCCCGGTGTTTATATTATTTGTTTTATATATATATATATATATATATATATATATATTATATGGGACAGACTATTTGGACAAAAAAACACAATTGGTGAAAGTGAAGATCTGGTCCATTGGACCGTTTTTCCGTATATGGGAGATGGAAATTAAGGGCAATCCAGTGGTGAAGATCTATTGCATCACTAATTGTGTCTACGTTTTATATCCCGATAGATTTTCTCATATTATATGTGTGTATGTGTTTGCCATTACAAATTTTTATTTAAAAATAAGGTTATAACATATATAAAGATAAATATAATTATATATATATACACTACAAAATATTATACAAGGAAATTATATTCAATATATATATATATGGTTTTATTTAAATTTAAAATTCAAATTTCAAAATTGTCCTTTTCAAATTTGAAATATATTATCATTATTCAAAGTAAAATATCTATAAAATCAAACATCATTTATTTTATTTTTTGTGACCGTAAAAAAATGTCTTTTCACTAATATAAATATCTTGGATGAAATTAATTATTTTGACAATTCAAAATATTTGAATTCGAACTTATACAACATATCTAAAAAAATATGATCCTAATTTATTATTATTATTAAACGTTTTTGTGTGGAAATTTATATATTATATATATATATATATATATATATAACAAATTTTACCTCAACAAACTGAAAATATATTACTATATTTATATATAACAGGAAAATAGGCGTAGGGAAGAAGTTGCAAAAAAAATTAGTCTCAGGGATAGCAAGTTTGTTTTTTAGTCTGAAGGACACTTTATAGTGTAAACTAAAAATGATAATTTTAACATCATTCTGTGGTTTACACTAAAAATTGTCTTTCAGCCTAAAAAGCAAACTTCTTGTCCCTGAAACTAAAATTTTCTATAACATTTTCCTTGTGTCTAAAAACCCCTATATATAATATATTATTATGGCCAAGGGGTGGAGGCTATCCTATTTATGGCCAAGTAGTTGCACCTAGTTCTCCTCCTTTTTCTCCAGCCCTAAGAGACCTGGCCCGTTTCCCCATTAAACAAGTATAGCTGGCCTTGTCATTCACTTAGCATGGTCAAATGCATATTGACTCATATTTGAATCATTGTTTTAATCGTTCAATTTTAGGTCCTTAACCAATTAAATTGACGTACAACTTTTATACATTGTTCTAGCTGATTTCAAATTTCAACAAAATAACTAAATGTACCGTAAAATATTAATACAATGTTTGTATTAATTTACTGTTAATTTATAACATTTATGACTTAATTTTTCCATTGGTTAAATTTGGAAATAACTAATAACGCCGTTGTGTTGATTCTCTGGTGTGAACTTGATTCTCAATCATTATTTAAACATTTTAAATATTGAAGCCTGTACAAACTTTGCTGATGTACAATTTTGAACATAAGTTTAAAATTTACAATTTATCTAGGCCAAATTCAATTTATGATAAATAATAGTGCCCCTGGTAATGGCATCTTATACACGTATTCCTTTTGTCATCCCTATATCACTTAGATCTAGAATTAGTCTACGGTCAAAAACTCTATTAGTATCGATATTTGATTGCATAAATAAATTTTAAAGTCGTAAGTTCAATCTGATAACATTTACCGTTTAACATATTTACTCTACTTAGATATTTTGGCTTTTAAGTCGTAGATCAAGTACGATGATATTAACCTTCTATAACGAAGGAGAGGAACCCTCTCTTAAGTAGCATTTCACTTCAATAGTTTAACATATACCCAACTATGGTTATAACAAGGTCGCCATGCCAAGTATTTAACCATGACCAAATATAGCCTAACTGCTCAAGATCGACAGTGCCTTCAAGTCAGATTACTTCCTATATGTCGTTACCATGAGATCTTCTATTTTTTTCTTAGTTATATTAACCTATAGAAGTCTCTCATTTAAGTCATTATGTGTATATAATCCCTTGGTACCCCTACTGATCAAAATTAAATCACCGTCCATTATATGGAGAGCATTATGCACACTAGTCTCAACAAATGTATCGATATCCTTTCTCAATACGTCTTGTGACGACTTCCGTACACCTCTGATGCTTATATAGTCAAATAGTGTGCAACTAGAGCATCTGAGAGATGTCGAATGATAGTATAAGGGAAGAAAAGAAGTAAAAAAGAGAAATAGAAGAGAAAATAATAAAAGTGAAGAGAAAGAAAACATCATATAACACAGAACATGTAGCATTTCTCACAGCACATCGAATAAAATATTATAATCATCACAAATATAAAACAAGAAAAACAGTAGTAACTACATGAGTCACAAAATCAGAGTATGTAGGCTCATATAGTCATACAAAATAATAATAGAGTTTATGAAACTGATAAATAAACTCAACCGATAAACTATCTCTAATAAATAGTAAGTCAAATGCTGTCAAGGCTCCGTAGTGTCACACGGCGAAATAAATGATACTTAGCCCAAGATATAAATATGACACAGTGTTGCCTCTTATTAGTCCATCTACACAAATCCATGTGTTGTTTACACTAGCTATCTAGCTTACACATTTAAGAGTACCTAAAATAATAAAAAGAAAAATATAAAACCTCGAGTCAGACAATAGTCTGGTGTGAGCAATAAACAATCTCAAAATACTAAGAAAGTCGATATAGTATATGAGATAAAGTGTAAGGAGAATCATATCTGACCTGTCCCTACAACCAAAGAGTTAACACATAATACAGGATATATGCTACTCTATCATAGTCATCACAAGTTACTATACGTCAAAGTACTAACGGGTGTTCAGGATGTATATCAAAATAACTACATCAGGTGACAACCGTAGAGTGATAAACAACCAAAGCAAACATAACATCCATCATCCATCCTCACATCACTCACTCAATGTGTTGGATACGTGATAACTTGAATGACCTATCATGGTCAAGGACTACTCAACATCCCGGTCCCTCAGTATTAAAATCCATGCCACACAATAGGCCAAGAAATTAAGTAGCCCATCATGGCTGATCCAGGGTAAAAGATCGCCCGTCTTGGAGATCAGATCACCCGTCATAAAGTTTAGATCACCTGTCATGGAGGTAGGAGCCCCTCAAGGATCAAACAGGTACCATATATTGCTCCCGCTTTACGAGTGTCCTTCGAGTATCACCAATCCCTTTTCACATGACATTAATGGCAGTGCTCATCCTGGACTATCTCTACGACTCCCATCATGAATTCACTACGGTCGGGAACTACTCTAGATAACCATCATTAGTCACAGAATCTCGTCATGTCCTGTAACCTTCCTCCAATAGTCCACTTAATATGACTCATATTTATCTACTTTGCATCTCAAAGTATAACTATCCCATCACTAAACTTATCACTTCCCATCACGAGTCATTATCACCATGTCCCAAAGTCATTGCATCGAAGCATCACATCCTCGCTTCATCACCAAAACCACTCGTCGAAGAGCCATAACATTAAAATCAAAGGTCGAATGAATGAATAGTCACATCATGCTCCTCTAAGCCTCTCCATCATCCATGTCAAAAATTGGTCAAATCGACCATCATCAATGGTGGTAGATACCAACCACTCCTTAGTAGTCGATAACAACCACTTTGGTTGTGTACTTGATCAAAAATGGCAGGTACAAACCAAATGAAAACATCCGACATCCATATTGAAGTCTGAGGCACATATACAAGACCATCGTCTCTCGTATTTAGATTGATCGATACGTACAAAAATCTATGCACAAAATTCTATCCTGCAGGATATTTCCTAATTCACCTACGATTGGCTTTTTCACCCAAAACAAGCAAATAAGCTACATGCAACCAAAGATCATATAGACATCTATTATAGCCTATATGCATCTATAATAATATGCATAAAATACATCTAGAGCGACCAATGTGGGATTAATATCAAAAATTAGCCTTAGTCTAACCATTTCATAAAAATAGTATGTTAATAAGAAAATATGTAATATTTGATTCTAAACTATTTTAAAATACTTTTGAATTATTTTATAAAATAAGATGTAGTTATTAATATATTAAAAATCATGTTTTAAAGTTAAGAATCATTCCATAACACCAATGTTATACTATACTAACAATCATAGTACAGTGAGAAAAATATCACTCATCTTAACAAAAGCCAACTACTACTATGCCAAGTTGTAGAGCTCTCCATCATGAGTGCAACGCAAGAAACTGCTTCTAAATCATGCCTCATATGCAAAAGATATGAATTAAATATGAAATGTTATTAATAAAATTAATTAAATAAGTTAAGTTAATTACCTTAATTAATCATCTTCCCTAAATCGTAAACCCTCTTCCTATACATGTATCGGTGCATAAACCAAAACCGCACAAAGTCTCTCTTCAGTTTCTCCTCGATTACTCAACTAATCTAAACACCATTTTCGTTAACATGCTCATCGATATTTCCTCTTTGCGATGACTCCCATCATGTGAAGCTTAGTTTTCTCTCTCGAAATGCGACCTTAGGGTTTGCCAACGACAAGGGAGATGTCGCATCTCCCCTCATAGTGCCATACCTCCCCGAATCACCACCGTCTACTCCTCTTCGCACATGAAGCCCTATGCCACCCTCAGATTTTATTTTCTCATCCTCCAATTCTAGTAAACCCAAACCCTAATTGTGTCCATGAGACAGTTGGCCTCGCCAATCCCAACCACACCCAACCAAACCACTATAGATTTCAAGTTCTCCTCGCTACGATCTCAATGAATCTAGCCTTGTGATTTATCATTGACCGAAACTATCATTTTTTATTTTTGAAGGGTTAGAGAAAGGGCAGCTATTTTTTTTTCTTTTATAGGAAATGTAATAGTAAAATGAGAGAAGCAGTGTTTACTTATATTGGCATGATATATTATTTATTTGATTTCTCAAATAAATCGTCGATCGTTTCGAGCCCGTACGACCATGCAGCGCGCTCGATCGTAACGAAACTCATCGGCATACAACACCTTATTTTTTCGGTCTATTTGGTATAAATTTCATCGCTATCTAAGATAGCGCTTTGGGATGATAATTTCACACATTTCGAGATCGTTTTGGCCATTGGATCATCTAATTTCTAAATATAATAATGTTTATGCTCATTTTAATCTGCAATGTTGATCCGAACTCAACGAAAGTGGTCTTAAGTCCTGATTCAACCATATGCGAAAAATAGTATTTTTGGACCTTTAAATAATTAACGATTCAATATTTAATAAATTATTTAAGTACCTTATTGTTAAAAATACAGGTCATTACCTTCTCTCCTCCTTAAAAGGTTCATCCTCGAAATGCCTTAAGCGAGGAAAAAAATCTTCTATCCCATAAGCTTTCAAATCCCCTCACGTTCTAGAAAAATTCAACAGCACATCCTTTGCACGGCTAGGTCCAAAAAAAATCCCAAATCATCATATACATGTACACATCTCATATCTAGGCATCTTATGTCCGAGGCATCTTATTTCTAAGGATGAACAAGCATATATACCCAAATCTATACTAAGATCTTATGTAGCTCTTTTATAGCAAGTGCATACCATTTAGATTCGAATAAAAGCGAGTAGGCATCCAATTAGCCAACACTTGCTTCCATGTACCTAAACATGTACTCAACAAAAATTAAACACAACTGTAATGTCATATCAGGTATTTAGTGTGATAAATCATATATAGAAATCATCTCAAATAAATATGCTACATAAAATCACAACTATCTCACATGCCTAACAATCATATAAGCATAAGCAATCATGTCAAATGCTAACAATCAAATATCAAACATGAACATATAAGATCAAACATCAAAAAGTAACGTCCATGTCTACCTAACATGCAGGGTACAAAACTATCTAGTATAAGGCATCAAATATGATACCCAATATGAACATTGATGGAAAATGGAAATATCATCAAGCAAAGAACCCCGGACAAGAGATCCTCATGTTCTTATCGGTCTTCTATATGCAATTGTCTTTGCTTTCGCTCCACTGAACCTTTGCCATTTCGCCGCCTTCCTCCTAACCTATTTCATATCACATCCTACGATACAAATAGACCTACGAGGTCTCAAAGTCTCAAGTTTAATCTTGATATCTTCTAGTCAATCCGGTGCCAAATTTCCCAATGCCTCTTGTGAGTTCTCCCAAAACTCACTGGTGAACAATGGGTTTCGGCTACTTACAATGTACTTCGACACAACATAGAATCGGACAGTCCACTTCACACATAATTTGACTAATTTGGATGTCATTTTCCAAGACTTAACAAATATAAATCAAGCATTATTTGCCAGCCTATCGACTGTAACCCAGGTTTTATCGTATTATCCCGTAGTCCTCGACATTCCATAGATGAAGTCCATCAATATTTATCCCTATCTTTACCTGGGTACCTTACGTGGGTGTAGTAACCACTTGGCTTCTTCCATTCAGCATGTACTAGCTGGCGGTTCATTCATCTCGAAATGAATGCTTGACGTCCTTCATCCCCTCCTAACAAAATGACTACCTCATATCATGGTATATTTTATTGTTATCGGGTTACATAATCAATCTCGAATAAGGACACTCTCATGGTGTCTCATCTCTTAACCTAATGACACTAAGAACAAATAATATCTCATCCTTACGAAGCCAACCACCTCGGTCGAGTTTGTACTGCATTTCCTCTATAAACACTACTCATTCCTTTAACTTAGCCATAATCTTCACTAGTCTAGCTTCATGCCTCTGACTAGTAACGATCCACTAGATCCAATTAGGTCTGCTAGTCAACCTAGCCATCATCTTTGGCCGTAGCTCACATCCAGTTCTGAAGTCATAACCAATGATAAACTCAAGTTGCATGCACTCTAGGAACATCGCTCCCAAACTAGCATGTCTTATACTCAAAGCATCAAAGACTATATTTCCCTTATAGGCATATAGGAAATGTCAAAGTCATATGAGGCCAAGAACTCTAACCGTCACCGCTAGTAAAGGATAAGATCCTTTTTGGAGAAGAGATACTTCAATGATGTGGAATCAATGAACAATTCGAACCCCTCTCCTAATAGATAGAGCCTCCAAATCTCCTAAGAAAATACTATAGATGCCAAGTTCAGAATTATGAGTTGGATATATCCTCTCGTGTAGTTTCAGTTATCGACTAGAATATGGGACAAGCTTATCCTTTTGCATCAATACCGTACCTAGTCAAGTATCATAATCATGTATGCACTATCGACTCCTCATTACCACTCAAAATTACTAATACGGGTGACTCGCTAACCTCTTTTTCAGACTCATAAATGTGTGTTTACATGTCGCATCCCAAATAAAAATATGATTCTTCTCGTCAAATCGGTTAACGATGCTGCTATCTTGGAAGAGTCCTAGATAAAACGTCTATAATATCCTGATAATCTAAGAAAACTCATCATATCCATATCACTCTTGGGTCTATTCCAATCCTGGATTTTCACAACTCGCAGGATCCATGACAATGTCCTGATTCGAAACATCATGACCCAAGCATCTCACTTCCCTCCTTCAGAAGTGATACTTTGAAAATCTCACCATCAATTGGTGTTTTTTCAACATCTTCAATACAATCATCAATCATGTCTTGCTCGTCCTTGAGTAAATGGAAGTACCATCAATGAGCATAAGCATAAACTTACTCAAATGATTCTTTGAAAAACGGTTTCATGAGATCTACAAAGCATGTTGATGTGTTGGTTAGCCCGAACGGCATAACCAACCAATCAAAATCCAAGTAGCATACAAAACGTTGTGATCAGTACCCTCTCTTTAGTTACTTTCAGTGGATGAAACCCTTTCGCAAGGCCCAACTGAAAGAACACCTTTTGCCATAGAACTGATCGAACAAGCCATCAATAAGTGGAAGTGGATACTTGTTCATCATCTCATTAAACTCATGGTAATCAACATATAACCACAAAGAGCCATTCAAATTAGTGGTGAACACTATAGGTGCATCCCACTCAAATATGCTCCTACAAATAAACCCTCGCCACATCTCACCTTTAGTTCCTTCTACTCTTTAGGAATCATATGCCTCAAAGACATAACCACTGGTTTAACACCTCTAATCGGATCGATACAGAATTTTATCTCCCTATGTGGTAGTAATTTGATCACCTCATCGAATATGTCCAGATATTTTGAAGCTACGAGCACACATGATAACTTATCATATGGGATCTCGAGCAAATATAGAAAGCTAACCATCATCCCTCATCATCTGGTAGGCAGCCTAACACTACCTTCCGCTCACCATCGGTCTTATCATCCCCAACGGCCTCTCGCAATCTACCACCATTCCATACCTATTCTGCCAGTCCATTCCCAGACTATAATACCAAACCCAATTAAATCCAATATGAATGAATTAAAAAAAAAAGCATTCATGACTTGATAAGGAAAAGTATCGATAAAATATGCACAGGATGGCTAATCCCCCAACAAGTACAATCCCAATCTACCTACGAAACCACTAGATATAAAGGAATGTGAAATGCTGATATCGAATAAAACGCGTATGGAGCACAATAATTAGAAAGCATAACCTAGATAGTAATGCCCTTTCCTTTCTCTTTCGTAGATTGAGCACTCGATGAAATCAGTCAGTGCATATGCTTCCATTATCCGCTTCTGCTTAATTGGTTCGGGACAGTCCTTCTGCATTAAGTACAGGCGTTTATATCACAAAACCTTCTCAATCAACTCCTCAAATATCTCTTTGATATGACCAATAAATCGCTTCCCAAGATGATCGCTCCACCTGTGATAAACTTTTCATTCTTTCTAAGTGGAGCATCAATGAAAGTAAAATCGTACATCGATAGCATATTGAATTTGGTCACATACTTTGACATAGACATATCGCCTTACTTCAAATTGATGAACTTCCTAAACAATATCAACTTTCAAAAATTCGAGATAAATTTCTCTCTGATGTGAATTATGAACTGATCCCAAGTAAAATGATCCACGAGAATTGAAGCTATAAGGGCACTCCACCGATTTATTTTTCATCCCTGGAGTCATCTAAACGTCAACTTCTACCTCATTATATCATCTAACTTTAAGTCATTGAAGATCCTTTCGCAAATATCCACCCAATCTTGCACCTCGATAGCTGACTCCTTTCCAATGGTTGGTCTACCTTTTAGACTCATGTAGTCTTTATACATTTCGACAAATTTAACTCTAGGCATTTGTACTTGAGCACTATAATCATTTAGAGCAACTTGGGCATTCCATAATAATGTTTCGCACCATCTTAGAAAATTTGTTATGTAAATCAGGGTTAATGGCCCTATTCCTACCCACTCTTCAACCCCAAAGACGGAGTCAACTGCAGCATTTCTCATGTGTTAGATCATCCTTAATACATAAAAAGAATAATCAGTCTTTCCTAAAGAAAAACTACAATAGTGGTACCCATGTGTGCAATACAACTTATATGCTATATATACTAATATATAGTTTTGAAAACTAAAATATATAACAAATACGCAATCTCTCGTATATAGGTATGTTCTCGATCTAGTCTAAGGCAAAAAACTTGCACCCTATCTCTACTGGATCACAGTATCAACTTAGGTTAATCACCTAACCTAAGCTTTGATAGCAAACGTAATGATAGCCATACACCTCTGATGCTTATATAGTCGAATAGTGCGCTACTAGAGCATTCGATTGATGTAGGACGATTGTTTACGGGAAAAAAGAAGTAAAGAAGAGAAATAGAAGATAAGAGAAAGAAAATATCATATAATCACAGAACCTGAGCACATCGAATAAAATATAATAATCATCACAAATATAAAACATGTGAGACAGTAGTAACTAAATGAACAGAAGAATCAGAGTGCATAAGGCTCGTATAGCTATACAAAATAGTAATAGAGTTTATACAACTGATAAATAAACTCAACCGATAAAATGTCTCCAATTATAATAAGTTAAACACTATTAAAGTTTTACGTTATCACAAAGTGGAATAAACAAAAATAAGCCCAAAATATAAATATGAGAAAGTTGCGCCTCCTGCTAGTCCATCTACACAACTCCATGTACGATTTACACCTACTATCTAGTTTACTCATTTAAAGGTACATGAGATAATAAAAAGAAAAGCATAAAACCTCAAACAAGATAACAGTCTTGTGTGAGTGATAAACAATATCTGCTACGAAAGTTTATATAACTATATGGGATAAAGGGTATAGGGAATCATATCTAACCTCTTCTTGCATCCAAAGAGTTAGCATATAATATGGATATATGCTACTCTATCATAGTCGTTACAGGTGTACTATATGTTAAAGTACTAATGGGTGTTCGAGTATCCACATAAAAGATAACTACATCATATGACATCCATAGTGCGATAAACAACCAAAGAAAACATGTCATCCATTATCCATCCACACATCACTCACTCAGTGCATTGGGTACATGTAACTTGAAAGACCCATCATGGTCAAGGCTACTCTATATCCTGGTTCCTCAAAACTCAAATTCAAGCACTCAGTAGGCCAGGGAACTAGGCTGCCCATCATGGTTGATCTGGGGTAAAAGATTGCCCACCATGAAGTTCATATCTTCCGTCATAGAAATCAGATCTCTTCATGGATAAAATAGGTACCATATGTTACCCCTGGTTTATGAGTACTCTCCAAACCTTCGAGATCCCTTTGCAGACATTATCAATACTAGAGCTCATCCTAGTCTATCTCTACAATTTTCGTCATCAAATCACCATAGTCGAGAACTACTTTAGACAACCATCATTAGTTATAGAATCTCATCATATGTCCTGTAACCTTCCTCCAACAGTCCCCTCAATATGACTCATGGTCATTTACTTTGCATCTCGAAGTATAGTTATGCCATCACTGAAGCTACCACTTCCCATCACATGTCATTATCAACAAGTCCCAAAGTCATCGCGTCGAAGCATTACATCCTTATTTCACTGCCAAATCACTCGTTGGATAGCCATCCATCAAAATCAAATGTCGAACGAACGAACGAACGAAACGTTACATAATGCTGCTTGAAGTCTCTTCATCGTCCAATCAAAAATTGACCAAATCGACTATCTTTAATAGTGGAAAATATCGACCACTCCAGTAGTCGATAACTACCACTTTAGTCGTGTACTTAACCAAAAATAGCTAGGTACAAAGTAAATGAAAATGTCAGACATCCATCCTAAAGTCTAAGGCACATACCCAAGTCCATCATCTCTCGTCTTTAGATCGGTCGGCATGCACGAAATTCTGTACATGAAATTCTATCCTATAGGATATTTCCTAACATTATATCGCCTACGATTGGTATTTTCATCCAAAATAAGAAAATAAGCATACAAACATCTATAGTAGCCTATGTGAATCTATAATAACACACATATAATGCATACAATACATCTATAGCAACTAATGTGGGATTAATATCAAAAAATAGCCTAAGTATAGCAATTTCGTAAAAATAATATGTCAATAAGAAAAATGTGATATTCGATTTAAAACCATTTTAAAACACTTTTAAGTTCTTTTATAAAATAAGGTGTAGGTTTAAACATATTAAAAATCACGTTTTAAAGTTAAAAATCATTCCAAAATGCTGTTTTTATACTATACTAACAAACATAGTACGGTGAGAGAAAATATCACTCACCTCAACAAAAGCCATCCAATCCTATGCCATGTCGTAGAGCTCTGCATCATGAGTGCAACATAAGAAACCATATCCAAATCGGACCTTGTTTGCAAAAGATAGGAGTTAAATACGAATCGTGATTAATAAAAATAATTAAATAACATAAGTTAATTACTTAATATATCACTTCCCGAAATCATAATCCCTCTTCCTGTACACGTATCAGTGCACAAACTAAAATCGCATACACTCTCTCTTCAATTTCTCTTGATTACTCAAAAATCTCGACACCTTTTTCACCAATATGCTCCTCGACATGTCCTCTTTGCGATGGAAAATATCATATGAAGCTCGATCATCTCTCTCAAAATGCAACCTTAGGGTTCGCTAACAACAAAGGAGATGTCGCATCTCCTCTCACAGTGCTGCACCTCCCCAAATCAACACAGTCTACTTCTCTTCTCACGAGAAGCACAACATCACCCTCAGATTTGCCTATATCATACTCAAACTTTGATAAACCCAAAGCCTAGTTGTAGCCATGAGAGAGTTGGCCTTGCCAATCACAACTGCACCCAACCAAACCACTATAGATTTGAAGCTTTCCTCGCCATAGTCTCAATGGATTTGCCCTCATGATTTATCGTTGACCGAAACTATCAATTTTGATTTTTGAAGTGTTAGAGAAAAGGGCAACTATTTGTTCTTTTATAGGCAATGTAACAATAAAGTGAGAGAGGGAGAGGTAGTTTTTTTCATATTAATATAACATATTGTTTATTTGATTTCTCAAATAAATCATTGTACGTTTCGAGCTCGTGAGGCCACACGATGAGTCTAATAGCAACAAAATTTGTCAACGTACATCATCTTATTTTTTAGTCCTAATGGAACGAATTTCATCATAGCACTTAGGGATCATAATTTTTCACATTTCAAGATCGGTTTGGCTATCGGATCATTTGATTTCCAAATACAGTGATGCTTATACTCATTTTAATCTGCAGTGTCAATCCGAACTTAACGGAAGTAGTCTCGAGTCCTGATTTGACTATTGGGGAAAGATCATTTTTTAGACCTTTAAATAATTAACGATTCAATATTTAAATCAATTATTTAAATACCCTATCGTTAAAAATACGGGTCGTTGCATTCTCCACTCCTTAAAAGGATTTCGCCCAGGAAATGCCATAAGTAATGAAAACGTCTCCTTACCCATAGGCTTTCATAGCCCCCCCTTGTTTTGGAAAAATTCAGCATCACCTCCTTAGCGTAGCGAGGACCGAAAAATCCTAAATCATTATAGATATGTATACATCTTACATATGAGGTATATTATATCTAAGGCATCTCATTTCTGACGACAAATAAGCTTATATACCCAAATCTACACTACATATCTTATGTACTTCTTTTATAGCAAGAGCATATGAATAGGCATCTAAACTTCCAAATATAGTGATGCTTATACTCATTTTAATCCGCAATGTTGATTTGAACTCAACGGAAGTGGTCTCGAGTCCTGGTTCAACTGTATGTGAAAAATCATATTTTTAGACCTTTAAATAATTAACGATTCAATATTTAAATCAATTATTTAAATATCCTATCGTTAAAAATGCGGGTTGGTAGACATCTTGACTAATAACATTAAGGAGTTTTTATTTTTTATATCGATTTAATACTCGTGTTTATGACATATTCGTAACTACAATCAATAAAACACTAATCCAAGGAATTTTATATCGATATACATTTAATGTAGTTAGTTCATTATTTATAATATTACAATGCATATAATAGAAAACAAAACCAAAGCATGCTTTATTTTGAATAAGATTGGTTACAGTGTTAGGTTTACACAATAGGTTACATAGGGCACGCCCTTAACTCTATTAATCTTCCACTTGCATTTGGATCCAATTATGAGGCCTCATCGCCATGCTTTTGATTAATCTTCCTAAAACAGATCGAGAAAGCTCCTTAGCAAATGGATCTGCTATGTTATCTTTGGTATCCACTCTCTCGATCATGATCGCCCCATCATTGATAATTTGCCTTATCAAGTGGTAACTACAGAGGATGTGTCTTGACTTCTTGTGAGCTTGCGGTTCCCTAGAAATCTGCATTTCCACATTACTATCATAATACAATAGCATCGCACCTTCAATGCTTAGGATCACTCCTAGCTCCTTATTGAATTTGGACATCCACACTGCTTCTTTTGCGGCATCGTTCAAATTGATGTACTCAACCAACATGGTAGAATTGGCCATAACTTCTTGTTTGAAATTTCTTCAACTAATGTCCTCTCCATTAAGGGTAAGCAAAATATCAAAGACTGACTTACTGTCATCTATATTTCTTTGAAAACTTGAGTTTGAATATCGCTTTATAAAGAGTTGGCATTTTTGAAATCAAGAACATATCCTTGGTATTTTTTAAATGCTTAGGGATGGCTTAACTGATGTCTAACGTTTTTCTCTTAGATTTGATTAATATTGACTTAGTGCACCTAGTGCAAAAGATATATCCAACTCGTACATAATAGCATACATCATCGATCCTATTGCTAAAGCATAATGAATCCAGCTAATGTGTTGCCTTTCCTCATCTATAGATGATGAGTCCTTCTTAGAAAGGACAGTTACATATCATACTAGAACATTTCCATGCTTGAAATTTTCCATACTAAATTAAATTAGTATGGTATCTATGTTCACAAATTAGGACAATCTGAATATCCTCTTAGATCTATCTCTATAGATCTTTATACCTAATATATAGGTGTAACATCTCTAATTTTTGCTTAGATATTTAATTACCAAATATTTAAATAAATAACATGGGAGAGTATGCTGTATAGATGGTGTGGATAATTGCTATATAAATATGTAATTTAAATTACAAACTTTAAATGGAGAAATAATTTAGGAGGAAAGGAATTAAAGGCTTTAATTACATATGAGAAAAAAGGAAATAAGGATGACACATATAATTTATTTCCCCTAACACCTACTCTCCCCCTTCATATTAATTCAGCCTTTACCTCATAAACAAAGAAAATAAAAACAAAACACAAAAACTAGAGAAACTCCATTAAAATTTCATTCAACGAAAAAGAAGAAAAGGAGGAAAGCTTATGCGAAGAAACCAAGGCAATTATCTTTACACAAGATCAAACTAAGGTGAATAATATTTTAGTTTCATTATTGTATACTGCTTTGTTTTAGATTAGTGATGAAACCTGAACTGATTTGTAGATGTTTATCATGCATACGCTTTAGATAATTATTTGCATGTGTTATGGCAAATTTTTATGTAATTTCTGTAAAGGATAAACCATATTTTTAATCTTTAAATACTTTGAATATTGACATGATGTTTGAAATAGTATTTTGGAGATGGATTTTAAATTTCATAATTTACTGAATTATTATAAATTTAATATGAATTTTCAAAGTAAGAAATGGACAATTTTGGTTTTTTAATTATTTAAAATTGGAAAAATAATTGTTCTATTTTGAAATTTTTATATGACGTTAAAGAGGAAAATTCTGATTTTTGGAAATTTTTGAGGATTTCCCCAAGTACTAGTGAGTTAAAAAAATTGTTCTATTCTAAAGGGTTTTAAGTGAAAAAAGGAAATTAATAGCATAATTAATAGAAAATTTATATTTTATGAAAGAAGAGAAAATTTTCCTTTTGTTTTGCTGTAATTTGCTAAAAGGATTTTGATTAACCAATGAAATTTGATAAAATAATTAGTAGGTAAAAAGTTGTTACTTTTAAAGGAAATAAATCAGTTTTGTAGATATTTACATAATATCATTGTAAACATGTGATAACCTCAATTTATCAATATGCGATAGCTATATTTTTATCAACATGAAGCAACATGTATTTGTCAACATGCGATAGCTTGTATTTGTCAACATGCGATAACTAAATATTTATTAACTTGTGATTTCTATGTTTCAATCAACTTGCGATAGCTATTGGTTTATCAACTTGCGATAGCTATGTTGTATCAACTTGCGATGGCTATGTGTTTTCAACTTACAGTAGCTGTTTGTTTTCAATACGCAATAGATTTATTTGGTTGATGTGTCATAGCTTTATTTGTCAATATGCGGTAACTTCATGTAGTGCAAACATATGATGGCTTTGATTTATTTGACATGTGATAGGCTATATTGTTACATGTGATGGCATAAAATTTAAAGTGTGATAGCATAAGATTTTAAATAGAAAGTTAGCTTATTTTGTGACACTTGATACTTTCCAACTCTATGTTGAGCTATATTTCCTTAAATAACATATATAGTTTTTGTTAAGTATTTTGACATGTTTTCAAAGGAAAGAAAAGATATTTATGCTTGTTTTTAAAAGAATTTTTGTGAATGAAATTACTACTTTATTACATGTTATTTTTTATATAAAATTGCTATAATGTAAACATATATTTATGGTGGATAATGATGTATTATATGTTTAATCCTGTATCTTGATCAGTTACTACTACATATGTAAAATTGTTAATATGCTTACTTTTATGTTACATGCGATCACCTAATATTTATTGACCTTTTGGATTGTTAACAGATGACAGTTAGGTTTGTTTCAGTAGTGGAAATGGTCAGACTATTGAGTGAGTAGAAATGCATCCATGAGTCCGAAAGTACCAAATTGTGTTCGGATGACTTGGACTGACAAAAGATATGTCTCATGAATACTAAAAAAAACCCATATTTTTTGGTGGATATTGGAGTAGGGTCACGCCCTATCCCCTAACCATTATGCCCCCGGTTGGTTAGGTCTACGATTCCATTGCGTAGGGCTTTATCAGTGGACATACTAAAATTGTGGAGTTATGCAATGAAAGGAACTCATAATAGTGATGCTTACCATTGTTTTACTTTTATCATGGGAGTATATTGGTAGTCTTATGGAAACAAAAACTGCTGTTATTTTCTCTTAAGTAGACAAGAGATTTAGGATCATCTAGTTATATTTTGGCCCGAGTCAACCCAATAGATTTTTAGTTGGCATGAAAAAAATATAGGTTCATAGTGACCCTGGACAGACTATGCCATGGTCTATTTTATAGGATTGGATAATTATGGGAATGTGTAACCCTTTTACCTTAGCGAATGACGGACAATTCATTTTGACCCATTATGCATGATGATAATGATATTGATATTACGATGATGTTCTACTCATTTTGGTTGCAGATATGTTATGAGTGATATATATAGATTATAAAGGTGTTAGTGAGGGGAAACCCATTTTGTGCTTCAACGATGTTGTCTCATTAGTTACCCAATTTGGTTTGAAATGGTATAATATTATTCACACCAGACTTTTTGTTTGACCCAAAGTTTTTAATTTTTCACGTAAACTCTCGATACTCAATTTGAATTGGGTTGGTTGAGAGTGGTATTTTAGGTTTACATAAATAAGCTTTTGAAGACGTGTAGAAGGCAAACTACTATTTGTAAGTATTTTTGATATGTAGTGTTAGCTGCTTTTATATTATTGCTAAATGTATTTAATGGCGAGCACTATAACCGTTTAGTAGTTGAGGCTTTGGTCGTGCAAGTGGACATCTTCATATATTGCTTTTGGAATTATATTTGTATTTATTATGTATTATCAGAATGATGGAATCATATGGTTATGTAATGTAACTGGATATAATGAATTTGCAAATGAATTCATGAATTTTATTTTTAAATTTGTAAATTCTTGTGCTCGTGATGTTATTGATACAATATAGTTGATCTTATTTTATCACTGGAAAATAATGCTAAGGGTGACTGGAATATAATATCTATTTTCGAGCCTCAAAATGAGGGATGCTATAACTTGGTGTTAGGGCATAGGCTTACATAAAACTTAATAAGATTTTGAAAAACATGACCCAAATTAATTAGAAAGAGTAAAGATAAGGGAATGTGATAGCGTTATAATAGCATACTTATTATTTGATATGTATATAAGTACGCATATCTATATATACTCTCTATTCTATCTTAGATCAACCTTTTATATCTTATAAAGATTCTTACGCAGATTATGAGAAATAGATACCAGAAGGGAAAGATTGCACTTAGGAAGCAGAAGCATCGTAACCATTGGAATTGTTTGGCGTAATACTCAAATGCTAACCGAACTAACTACCCTAATACAAATGCTATGCTAATATGGATGTTGTGGTTGCACCAGTTGATATAAGGACATTGTATTAGTTCTTTGTTAATACGATGCAAGTCGAAGCAACGGCTGGACTGAGTAGAGGTAACTATTGTAATGCTGGGAGCTGCTGCACCAGAAATGGCGTCTCGTAACAACTATGCCACATTAATTTGGGATTATGCTTGCTTGGGAGGAAAACCATTCATGGGAACGGAGAATGCCATCGAGGTAAATGATTGACTTCTTGAATATGAGATGATCTTTGTTGAACTAGGGTTGAATGATGACCGGAAGAGTAGATTGGCTTCAAGGCAGTTCCAAGGAGCTGCTTTGTAGTGGTGGAATATTATTATGTGGGAGTCCTAGGGGAGGAGCTTACTTGAAGCAGACTTTAGTGAGAGGTTTGAAGAGAAGTTCTTGTCCAAAGCATCTAAGTTTACTTTATTTAGAAGGTTTTTGGAGTTGGAACAGGGTGAGATGAATGTGCTAGAGTACGATATGATTTTTGATAAGTTTTTAAGGCATGGTCAAGCCATCCTTAATTCTCTACTTAAGAAGAATGAGAAGTTCATTCGTGGGCTGAAGCTGGAGATTACTAAAGCAATAATGTCACATTTTAGAAATCTGTTTAATTTCATGGTGGACATGGCTTTGAGAAATGAGGATTTTCTTTCATATATTAGGAAAAATAAGTTTGTGGAGACTACAGATTTCCATGGTGAGAAGAGAAAGTTCTTTAGCAAGAAGAGAACACAAGTGGATCTTCTATGAAAGGGAAGTCCAAAATAGTTTGTTATAAGTGTGATAAGAAAGGGCACTTTGCCAATTAGGGCCGCTCTAAAGATAGTTGACAAAAAGGGAGTGAAATGCTATAACTGCAACATGATGGGACATTTCAAGAGAGAGTGTACAAAATACGATCAAAGATGAAAAAGGAAAGGTTGGTCTTTGGAACCAAAAGCTTCTAGACCAACTGAATAGGAGAAAGGAATGGCTTTGTTAGGAGGTACACTTCTTATCCATTCATTCATATTAAGTGTTATTCGATATAAGAGCATCGCATTCTCTTATCTTTAGATGTTTAGTAGATAAGCTAGATCTTGAACCAATATGCCTTATTACATCTCTATGGGTTGCCTATCCGATAGGCGATTATACAATTCTTGGGATTAGATGTGACCATGTCGAGTATGATTTGTTAGGTCTTGTTTGCCTGCAATTTACTTATGTTTGAATTTGTGGGTTTTAGGTTAATTTTGGGTATGGATTGGTTATGCCAATATGACTTAAGGATTTTTTGTTGATATAGATTAATAACCTTAAGACACCCAGATTGCCGTGATAGAATCACATACTCATTAGAAGAATCCAGTTTATATTTATATGAAATGTTGGGTGCTATGGAAGGCTTAGAGGATGAAATTAATCGGGTTTTCGTAGTAAGAGAATATGCATATATTTGTGAGCCTATTATGGGACTACTATAAAAATGTACCAAAGAGTTTCGAGAAGATCTCGTACTTGGAGCCAAACTTGTAAGCAACCACCTTGAATTATAACACCTACTTAAGTGAAAGAATTAAGGGTACAGCTAGTGGTTTTGGAAGGGAAGAATTTTATTAGACCAAAAAGTTTGCCTTGGAGACATGTAGCGGTGTTTGTGACAAAAACCGATGGGTCGTCAAGGATGGGTACTGATTATAGAAATCTAAATAAGAAGATGATAAAGAATTAATACCCTTTTGTTGACTAGTTTTCTAGCCAACCTCGGAATGAGACTAATGCATTATGATGAGCAAATGTTACTTGCAAATCACTAAGATGAAAGTGAAAAATAATGATTTCAGTACATAGCTAAAAGGTAAATTACAACCGACCGTTGATGTGGTTGTAAGGACAGATTGATGACAGTTGTCAAGGTGTAAGAAGATGTGTGGTGGATGAAAATATGCTCATTGCTTCTGTACACCAGTCGTAGGCTTCACTTTTAATTCGTCGATTTCATATATTCTTGATGGTAAAAAATTTTAGTTCAGCCACTAGCTACAATGCTTCGAATAGGTGGACGGACAACTTGTCATTTACTTGAGTGCTTATATAGTAAAACTTGCTGAGATGATTGACCGACTATCGATGTATGAAAGAAACTAGGAATCTCGCTAAGGACCATATTAGGAAGATGGTGCATGGGCGAATGCAAGGTGACCGGGGTGGATACCCAAGATCGATCAGAGGTGGAGGTACTAAAGCCAGGCCAAGGACGGGAGATGCTTAAGAAGATCTTACATGATGTGCCGCCTATTGAGGTGGGCTTGGAGAGGTGCCAACTGTCAACTGGACCGACATTGAGCGAACATATTGACTCGGAGTTGTGTCGATAGGATGCTAACATAGGAATGCTAGTCATTATTGATCTAAATCCGTCTGGACTAGGAGGGGTTGGGTCGAAATCTTTCCTAAATGTGAAGGGTACCTAGACATGAGGCAACCATGCCTCACCTTGATGTCTTGTTGAATGGAAGGAATGGCTTGAAACCACCATGAGCTTGGGTCGGCTTATGCAGGACAGTTATAGAATGGTTGGGCTAGCTTTGATTGTGCCAGACTGGTTTAAAATTAGGCTGCTAATTACTTACGAGAAAATTAAACAACATTTTGCCCCAAGTCTGTATCCACGTGCGGGTGTGGGCTTGTCAAATCAAAAAAGATTGCCGATTGATAAACCTAGAATATATTCAATGTACAAACCATGTAGCCCTGTGCTATTAGTTGTGGCAGTTTGCTTTGCCAGACGTGGGAAAAACGTGCATTGATTGATTTTGTGTCGATCTCTTCTAAACGGTTGGGAATCTTTCTGCCTTTTGAATCCAATGCACATGTTTAAAGGTGTGGGTATATAAATACCCCATGTTCTTCTTCGTCGAGCCCATAAACTGTTTCCTCATGAAAATTCTTCATAGCCTATGGATTTTTCGTGATTCTTTACTAATAAAAAATAGCTTGCTGCATCGTCTATTTACTTTCCAAATGTCTTTCCATGTATACCTTTTTATCTAACTTGTTTGGTATGATAAGGAAGGAGAAAGCTTTCCCCATGCTGAACTTGAACTTGTTAATTGCAGATCAAACCATCACATAGACCTTCTTCTTAAGATGGATCTTAACATGCTACTTGGCTAGGATCCATGCCCACTGGCCAGGTCTCCGATGGTATTCGAGTGTCGTTGTTATGCTAATGGGCAAGCTGGGGTTGGTGGATTTCCTCTTTGTCTTGCTCTAAATGTTTTGAACTTAGGCATGCTTCGATGCTTTAATGCTTTGTTGGAAAGAGTAGTGGTTGTGGCCTCCACCTTCAATGTCACAGTTAAAGTCCTAATCGTCCTCTTGGTAGTGTTGACTAGGAGCTTTTCAAGGTCTCTTGTGAGATTTGATGTGGAAGGATTCCAAGATGGATCACACTCCCCTCTCTTTAGTAAATTCTCTCTTTCTTCTTTTCAACTAGCTAGTGATAATAACACCATTATAAGCCTACTAGGGTAGGCATTGTGCCTCTACATTCTTTAAACTAAACAGATCTTTTATTGCAAACTTTGATTGGGAATCTTATTGCTATTTTTGCTTGTTTTTTGTGTATGACTTGATGAGCAAAGCACTTTGAATAGCTAATGGTTCTTGTATGTATTTTGCAGAAATGCCTTTATATTTTAAGGCTATTTAAATATCAATGTGATAATATGGTAGTTCGTACAGTTATTAATGCAGACCTGGTACCGACCAAATGTAGAATGGCAGTTTGCATTGGCATGAGCTAAAACGCAAGTTTGCACATGGGTTCTCTTAGGTTACAACAGATCAAACAAAGAGTGGTAATGATCCTAGGCTCAAACCTAATCGCATGGGGCTATGAAGTTCTCCTGAGTGACACACCACCAGTCATGAAGCAACCATTGATCTTGAAACAAACTGAAGATCATTGCTTAGCTTAGACACTCTAGTGTAAGTAAGTTGCATGATGATGAAGTGCGCTATATGAAGCCCGCTCACGAGGACTTATAGATGGGAATGTTTTTTAGAAAGAAGAACTTATCCATAATGATGGGTCTATATCGAGTTTGTGATGATTCTGCTTCTTATATGAGGTGATGGACTATAAGAGAGAAGTAGTTGCCTATTGGCATTAATGCTTCAGGGTTGGGTAGGTCTTGGCAAGAACCAAGGCATTGGCCAGCCCGTTGGATCTATTGAGGAACCCATTCCTAATTGTTGGATGCTCTTGATGCAGCATTAGAACACCCTTTTTTCCTACCTAAGGGAATTCCCATAACATTCCCTTGCTTTTTGTTGATTGCCCTTGATTTCTCTGACCTTGTCTTGGTTCATGACTGGGCAGTTGTAGTAAACGATGGCATCCAGCTCAACAAGTGTCATCGTCCTATTTGAAGGAACCGAGCCAGCTTGCAAAGGAAGAAATAGGTGAATTTCAAAAAATTTATCATTTTTGGATCATTAATGGGTCTATGATGTCTAAATGTATTTAGATCTTATCTAATTTTAAAAAAATAAAATAAAATATGTATTTTATTTAATACTATTTTTTATTAATTTAATCCTAAAACAGTCAAGAACGAGATATAAAAATATGGTTTGAATAAACCAAATATATTCATTCCTTAATTGTGCAATAGAACAGTTAACATAAAGCAAGTATGATCAATTGATAACATGATGTATATGAATAAATAAGAATAGGTTTAAAGGCAATCACGTAAGGGACAAAGGGGAAAGAAAAGATGATTGATTCATCTTTCCCTTTTAGACAAAACTTGATTTATACAGCATTCAATTAGAAATCGATGAATCATTATGATGTAAGAACGCCAACAATAATTCATATGCATATACTACTGCCTCATTTAAAATTGTTTTATATTAATAAAGCATTTGTTATACAATTTGAAATATAAACATTATGTTTTATATGTACATATACATATAGTTGTAATTATTTATATATAACGATTAACCCAAAACTCTTAATTAATTCAAAATAAACCATATTACTTTTAAATTTTCTGATGTATTTATGAACTTATGTAAACTCAAATTAGTTAACAAAGTATATATGTATAAAATTTAATCAAGTTATTTAACCTATATGAAAAATGTTTTTCTTAAAACAAAAGTGAAACATACTAAATTGAGCAATATATTAACAATCCTTTGAATACATAAAGAAAGATATTAGTCATGTCAAATATGGTAACAAATTTAAAAATTTGTTGTAATCAATTTACTATCAAAGCATCCTTTAATCATGTGTGGGTTTCAGTTACAATAAGATGCAGATAAGAACAAACAAACTTTCAAATCTAAGGAGATTCAACCCATACGAATAAATAATTTTTTCATTATTATTATAAACAAAAGGTAATATATACTGAATTAAGCAATATGTTAAAATCCTTTGAATACTTAAAGAAAGATAATGTGATGTCAAATTGGGTAACAAATTTAGAAATATATTGTAATCAATTTATTATCAAAACACTATTTAATCATATGTAAGTTTCTAGTACAACACAAATGCAAACAATAAGAACATATAAACTTTCAAATCAAAAGAATTACACTTTGATTTGAATGGTTAAACAAAGATCTAAGATTAAAATATTGTCTAATCATATACAAGTTTTAGTTTTGATTTATCTAAGTAAAAAAACCAATCAATTCATGTAATAAACAATTCTACTACATAAACCATTTCCAAATCAAATGAGACAATATTATACACATATAAATTATGGTATTCAATTTTATTCATTAAAACATTATATAAAAACTACTAGAATAAGAAGATCATACCTTAATTCCAAAGCCTTAAAGTACACCTTTGTGATGACCCATCTTTTTGGACGGCTTAAATCGAAAATAAACCACATATGTCTAACTCAAACCATTCGAAATAGAGGATTATCATTGTGGTAAATAAGAAAATAAGAGAAAAGAAGGAAAAAAAAACACAGAATCTCGCTGCGAAATTGGTAAAATATAATAATCAAATAAACAGTTCGTGCAGCTGTTTTACAATATACATTTGATTACACAAATTTTACACAAAATCAGAGTACAATCAACAAACATACCAAAATAATGCAACAAAATAATAATAGTAAATACAATCTAGCAACTCCATCTCCATCTTCAAGGAATAATGTCTTCAACATTGAAATGCTCAGGCTGACCCGAGCTTAATGAAAAGACAAAACACTCGAGTCAGAACTAAAAGTATTTATGTAGGTTAAATCAATAAGTAAATATTAGTGTAATAGCTTCAAAGATGTTTACGATATTTTACATTTCATATCCAGTGTATAACATGCATGCAATATTTTACAAGATGTTACCGGATTTTCCATCTCCTAAGGATCCGTTAAACCATCTATAAGTAGTAAAATACGCTATATATTTAGTGTCTATCAGTAATGTAAAGTATTAAAATAGCATTAAATCTTTACATTGATCCCTCTCAACACATTTTTAAGCAGGTAGTCTATGCAGGTCCTATAACACAACCAATAATGTCGGTAGTCAGTGAGTCTTCTATAGGTACCATATTAAAATGAATTCGTAGTGGGCGAGAATAAGGATAAAGTATGACAAGGTACGTGAGGCAATGCCCAAGGTTGGATTCTACCAGTTTACCCTTTCTGTCTGGTGGTAACGCATCGTAGCTACGACCGCCCATCGAGTCCACCACCCTAAAAAATCAAATCAAGGTGCACCAACCGAGTTCAAAATCAATATAATAATACGAAAGGCGATGGCCCTAATGGTTGCGAACCCCTTGGCCAGACATAGGCTCCTATTTCCAATTGACACAAGTGTCGGGGTCATCCATTATCGTTCTATTTCTTCACATCTGACAAATGCCTCCAATTTAACCACTTCATTCTAGATAACATCCACCGCGTACACAGTTGTTAAAGAGTATGCCAATAAGAGGCCCCGGTCTCTTTCACAACCAAACATCATTTTCCTACTGGTTAGTTCTTTTACATTTCAAAAATTGATTCATATTTGATATCAAAATATCATATTTAATTCAAAATATCCTTCTTCTCAAAATATTATATTTACCCAAATATGTCATTTTCACTTGCACAGTTTGAAATTTTAGAAAATAGTTTGAATAGTTTAAATAGTTTGAAAATAGTTTAAATAGTTTGATATAAAATGGTTTGAGTATTGAAAATGGTTTATATAGTAAAATAGTTCGGAGAAATCTAAATAATTTGAATATTAACAAAAATAGATTTTAAATTATTTATATTAAAATAATTTATATTGAAAATAATATCAAATCAAATTGTTTCTTTCCATTTCAATAAATCTGGACCCATGTCCAAATTTTAAATCAACAAACTCAATTTCAAATTGTTTCTTTTCATTTCGAATTAACTTCAATTTTTGAAACGTTCATGTTTTAACTTCAATTTTGATCCAACAATCCAATTCAATGATTTGAATTTCAATTAAATTCTTGTTTAACCCATTTCAATTTATATCAATTTCATGTCCCATTTCAATTTATTGATTTAAAATCCTTAAATCAATGTAAACATCATTGTTCAATTTTAAGATTCGAATCTTTAAAATAAATCAATTTTCCAAATTAAATTCAAATATCAATTATAACTTCACATTTCCAATTCAATTCTTTAAAACTATTTCATTTAACCAATTCCCGTTCCAACATTTCATAGCTTGAATTAGAAAATAATTTAATTCATGTAAATCCACAATTTATTTCTTTTAGATAATGTTATTTAATCAAAATCCAAAAATCAAGATTTTTAAAACCATCGAATTTAACCAATCCGGTGTCCGTGTATAATTTTCTACCCTATGGCCATGTGATCAGTTATTTCAACTTTAATTATAGGGATGGATATATATCATTTCAATCCAAATCAAAATGTCATAGGTATATATCATTTCAACCTATTTCTGAATATATTTGAAATAATTTAAATAATAGTTTATATGCTTTCAAATAATATACAGAGTGAAACATGGATATATAAAAATAAATAAACATTCAATCATTCAAAATGTCAACAAATAAACATCCATTATAATTAACATCCAAATCAGTCAGTAAATCACAACAATTAACTAGTTATCAATATCAGGTACTTAACTAGCAATTAAATTCAATATTAATTTAAATATCAATTTAATTCAATATAAACTCAAATTAAATTTAAATGACCATTTAAATTACAAAACAACAATTAATAAAATTCTTTGTACTTCATAAATTTAATTCAACTTACAAAAGAAGATTTAGTATTGCGTGGGTGGGTTAAATCACCCACCTTTGAATTAAAGCCGATTTAAAATCCAAAAAAACCCAAAACTTGAAAAGCCTCCAAATTCAACCAAACCAATTCCATATTATCTAAAATTTGATACGATACTAACTGAAGAAACCGTGCATGAATCTGAGTTCGTATGCAAAAATTATTAACATTAGAAGATTGGAAATTTTAAAATTAAATTAAAAGCAATTGAAGGGCACAATGCTAATTAGATGACCTTCCCAACCCTAGTATCGCGACCACGCCTGAACCCATCCTACAGTCACCAACTTCGAGCCAAGATCACTACTGACACACTCCTCTTCACTTCGATCAGACAACGCCATTGCATCGACCAACTCCACCCCACGCCCAGCCTCTATGCGCCCCCACGAGATCCGCCACCTCTAGCTTCAAGGCCATTTTAGGCGAACTTCGCCGATCATATCGACCACCAAACCACATGGATGAACGCTGCTCGACGCCTTGTACAATACTGTGCCCTCCGATCGTTGATTGCTTGATGATCCACAATTGATTTTCAAACCCTATAACGGATGGTCGAGAATAAATCGCCAATTTCTGGATAAATGGAGCCTCCAATCGAAAAACGAATTGCATATGCATATTACGTTCGTTAAGAGCTTCGCGATGACATATTATATGATATAATTGGAGCAGTTTGAATTTTGAAGTTTGATTTGGGATTGTAATTAGGGTTTAAGATGTCTACCATTGAAAAGGAATAGATGTGAAAGAAATTGTACGTATAGAAAAATGGAATTAGAAAGCTGCTAGAGTTTATAATAGATTATATGTAGATAAAGCTGAAACAAGAATAGATGGAACAGATCGATTGGACCCACGCAATAGCAAAGACCCGGAAAGCCCATTTTGTTCCAGAAACAAAAATAGATCGTCCAATATATTGAAATATAGGCTTTCAATATTTTTAAACTCAATAGAACTAATTTCAAACCCTAATTCTATCGTATATATAAGTTAGCTTTTAAAATTGAATTATATCCATTTAAATTCCTTTAAATGATATTTACGCTTGTCGAGCTCGCACGATCAAACTTAAGTCCGTCGCTATGAAACTTGAAATCTATAAGAATTCACTATTATGGAACCGATGAAACTGGTTTCATCAAAATCAAAGGTAGCGCCCAAAAAGGATAATTTTACACATTAATTAAATGAATTATTATTTCAAAATCAATTTAATCATTTTTAAATTCAATTTAAAAGTGAACCCTTTTCATCATTCTTGATTACACGGAAATTAATAATATTTTTAAAATTAGATTTTCCATGTTAAATCCAATATCTAATTATTACATTGCTTTCAATACTAAATTACAATAGAAATAAAACCTAGTCTATTATAATTTAAATTTCAACAAATTCTTTTATTTTTATTTACATTCTTATTATTAAATCAAATACCTTATGAATTTATTAAACACAAGTTCCTGTTTTATTACAATCATTATTCTACAGTTAACGTCTTTCCTTCTATTAACTGCAATATTTAATTACATTGAATTTCATTGATTTTTAAATTAATTTCAAACGGATTAAATAATAAGGTAATAAATAAACAATTGTTATACATTAGTAATTTAGCATATTTCTAACTTTATTATTTACAACAAAAGCTAATAAATTTATGTACTAAATGATTAATTTCATATTCTATAATAAAACCAATTTCAATTATATAACATATAATTTCACCATTAAATACGACATTTATTTTATTCATCAATCACTTTCATTATTATCGTTAATTGGAATTACACTAAACAATTGTCCATTTTATTCAATCGACATTATTAAATTATATTCTAATATTTTTTCCATTTATAAATCATAAATTTTAATTTTTGATAATATTATATTCCAAAATCTTGTTAAATTGAATATTTTTAGATGCCCAAAATATGGGTCATTACAACCTTGAAAGATTTAATTTTTCCTTTAGAGTTATCCAATGAATCGTACCTTGAACGATGAATCAAACCTCTTAGATTCAGGAATCAGCCTCTAGATGTTGCAAGGATCAAGTGATAAGAACCATCTTGAATTTATTGGTTTTATTTGAATTTGTTTTATGAAAAATTTATTTTCACGGAGGCCATTGAAGGAGAGATGAGAGCTTAAGAAAGAAAGAAGGAAATTTTGTTTATCTAAAATAAGACGTGAATGAGGATATGAGAGAGAACATGTTTTAAAAGAAAACAAGAAAACCTTTTCAATTTCCTCCTTTTAAAGCCTTCCTTATTTAATTCCAAAATTAAATCACCAAATCCTCTTCCATCCTCTTCATATATTCGGCAGAATAAAATAAAAAGAATAGAAGAAAGTTCATTTCATAAATGATATTCAAGTGATCCATAAAAAGGAAATTTATTTCCTTTCTTTTTTTTAAATTAATTCCTCCTTTATATTTCTAAATCACATCTGAAACCTATCCCTTTTTTCATTATGCATGTGGGCCTCGATGAAATATTCCAAAAAACACATAGCAATTAATATTTTAAATCCAATTTAAATATTTTATTGATATCGATTATCAATACGCACGTTTATAAGTTTTATAGACACACTTTATTAAGTACTAATTCAAATAAATCAAATGAAGTTTAATAATTAATATTTCATAAAAATTAATTAACTTAATCAATTTACAATAATTTATAAACTAATTAAATCATGTGGTTCATCCAGAGTATTCATCATCATGATTGTGCGACTCAAAGGTGTAAATTCAGTCAACGATTAATATCAAACTATTTGAATATTAATGTTCACATGTCACTTAGCAGATGGTGTAACATTTTGGCTAAATTTATCGCTTACACATCTTTTGGTAGAATTCAATTTTACTTATTATAATTGGTACCTCATAGTGATAATTATTTACACCAATTCTCTTCATCAAAATTATGTCACATTAGTACTTATGGAAATAGGTAATGGTCAAAATTCAAATATCATCCACATTCAACTTTATAATCCAAACACGAAGATGATTAAATAATAATAATTATAATTAACCGAACTGATATAGCTAGAGACTTTGACTTTGAGTTGAAATCAGCTGACCGTGATACTAACCTCATATAACTGAGGAGACAAATCCTCTTGAATAGGGTTTCACTTCCAAGGCATTCACTCAACCCAACTATAGTCATTCGATAAAGACGTTGTGCCATGATTTAGCTATAATCAAAGCGAAGCAACCATATTGAAGATCAATAGTATTCTTAAGTCGAGCGAACTGTGTAAATTAGTCACATCGATATTCTTTGCTTGACCTTAGTTATATTAACCAACAGAAAACTATCGAGTAAGTCATTCCATAGTTATCCAATACCTATCAGTACGTAACCCATTAGAGCCCCTAGAAGTCATGATTAATACACTTCCTAACTTTTGGAGAGCGTTTCATACTCTAGTCTCAATAGATGTATCGATATCCAGTCTCGGTACATCTTGACTAGGAATATTTAAAAAGGTAAATTTATTTTCATTGTGATAAATTACTCATGATTACAACACTTTATAACTACGATCACAAAACAAACCATTTATGGATTTTCTATTAAATATACTTTTAATTTAATTAAAACACATTATATCAAGTGTATAATAGAAAGAAAACACCTTTTAGTCTGAACATGATTGGCCATCAAGTTAGATATATGTAACAAATTACATAATTGCCCCTAGAGCATACCTCTAACTCTATCAGTCTCTCACTTGCACTTGGTGCTAGTTATGGAATCTTATTCCAAATTCTCCAATCGGTTTTCTCAAAACCAATTGGTTCAGTACCTTTGTGAATGAGTATGCTATTATGTTTTAATTATCTACTCTATCAATCAACTCTCTTCGATGGTGATAAACTATTTTATCATGTGAAACAATACAAAGTATGTCTCTCGACTTCTAGTGATCTCTGAGTTCTGTTATGAACTATTTCGCAACATTGTTATCTTACAACAATGTCATGAGATTCTCAATATTTAGAATCGGCATGGCTATAAATTTGTGCACTTATAATTTTATATACATTATTTTTATTGCATCAATATTCAAGGCGATGTACGTAGCCTTTCGTCATTGAATAACCCATAGCCTTTTATTTGGAACATTTCCAACTTAAATATTCTTAACTTGAATTTATTATTAACATACTGCACTCAATATTACTTATAAAGTTTGAGTTTGAACACTCCTTCATAAGGAGTTTTTATTTCTATAAACAATTCTCTAGTATTCCATAAATACACGAAAACACTTCAAACAACCATTTAGTGATATCCATTTGGATTTGATATTGGCTTCACATATCAAATACATAAACAAATCATGATATCGTAGAAAACATAACATGTATGATAATTCCTTTTTCCAATGCAAATGAATCAATCTTACATGTTCCGTATTAAGCATTTCAATAAGGCGTCTTGCACATTATTTATGTAATGACCCACTTTTTCGAACAATTTAAGCGGACAAATAACCAAACATGATCCACTCAAATTGAACGGAAAGGCGGATAGTTAAGGGAAAAGAAGAAGAAAGAAGATAAGAGGACAACCAAAGAACACAAAATCTCACAACAGAACGAATAATCTATAACATGAAACAAATCTTTACACAAAACAAACTGTAATGTATGTATATACAAACATCAAGTAAAGTTTACTAACCTGTTTCAGCATAAACAGTTATAACAATTTGTCCTTACATTTGCTGATAAATATAACAAACAATTTCAGTAGAAAATAACCATATATGTGAATATGCTTCTAAGCCTCCAACTCATCTTCTGAAGCTCCAATGCATCCAAACTAAATATGTAAGTATGCTCAGTCTGACCCGAGTATTATAATAAAATAACACCCAAGTCGGTCTAGAAAACCAATGTGAGAAACACACCCAACTTGATTTTAAACTTATAGAAAACTTTAAAATCAAAAGTATCTCACAAGATCATGCTACATATAAACACAAATGTGTTTTACCTTACGATAACCAAAACCTTTTCTATAGTAAATCCATTGATATTATAATAAAGTTTAAGATTGAAAATAATAATAATCAAGAAGTGTGATGCTCCGTAGTGTGCCTCACAACAATACTAGGCATATAGTCAAAAACCGATAAGGCCCATTCGCTAATTATGTAGGATTTCCATGGAGGTGTCCTCGGTACTTCGAGAATGGTCCTCCTACACAAGGATCAGAGATATCCTTCCGAAGTAGCATACATCCCTAGTGATGTACCATAGGAAAAACATAACTGGTCTCGCTAAGACCGATTACATCGCCCCATGCATGCATAATAACTATAACTAAGTCTAGGTGGAGCTGACTACACCTTATGAGTTTGCCAACCCTACTGGCCATGCCTCCTATCTCGGATTTTAGTCATCATTGCTGGTGAGGCTACATTCGACATTCCAGCTCACGCATCGCCACTAAAATAGGTCATGGAATCCCATATGGATTTCCATACCCCAACGGGTCTTGGAACTACACAAGAATTACAGCATCTGAATATATCACGAAACTCCTCCAAAGAACCGTATATAGTTTCAGAGTTGTGACGACCCGACTTTCTCTCCATAGAAAGTCGCATCATCTTTAAGAAAGAAAGGGATAGAAAAGAGAAAGATTGAGAAGAAAGAAAGAAACAACATCATAATCCCAATAGCGGAACGAATAAATTATATTAATCACATAAAATAGTACATAGTATACAACATCTATCAGAGTTACACTGATTATACAACACATACTAGACAGTTATAAACACCTGTCTAGTTATACAACTCAAATACAACTCAACATAACGACTCAGAGAATACATAGCGGAACACTATAAATATCTACAAACGCTGAAGCCTCTGCTCCATTGCTCCTCTAGTATTCGTCAAAGCTAACCTAAATCCCTTGGCTACTCGTAAAAATTTGAGTACCCAAGAGTTTAAGAAATACAGAAGATAAACTCCGGGTCAGACATGGGTCTGGTATGAGTAACAGGTTAAAGTTACTTAACTTTGAAAAACCTTTGAAAACAAAAGGTATCAAGTAAGACTTCCCACACATAAACATGGGTAAGTATTTGTCATACGCTAACCAAAACATTTGATAGGAAATCTATTGATATTATAATGGTGTCTAGGGTTTTCAAGTAAAATACAGAAATAGCTGGAATGCTTACATCTCACGTTCCAACATAGTTAGGCACAATCAAAATGTACGGCACTTATTGGAGTTTGGATTACATACAATGGCAGGGCTACTGGGGTACTGCCCGTCACAGTACGTGTAACGACCCAGAATTTTTAACAATTTAAATTGAAAATATTTAATTAATTTTAAATATTTGAATGATGGTTTGGATTGAATTTTCAATATAACTTTGAATTTGACGATTTAATTTATAGAATTTAATCTATCGAAGTTGAATAAAAATTTGAATCTTCAAATTTAAGCTGATTAAAAATATTTCAAAGGCTTGTAAAATTCATATTGATAATATTGAAGATTTTAGAAGCTTCAGAATTTAATTTGGAAATAAATTGTTCAGTTTTGAAATTAAATCGTTTGAATCGATATTTAAAATAGCCGTCCGAGGCACAGTCTCGGAATTCGACGAAACCAGTTCCATTGGGTCCGTAATATTGAATTATTCTCGGATTTCAAATTTCGTATTTTTCGGAGTTGTTATGTGAGCATACGACGCGTAAACGCATTGGAATTTAATCGAGTTCAATTTAAATTTAAATTTAAAAATTTGTCAACGACAGCATCCCATTTGTCGCGCCTAGTATCACTGAGGAGATCGTGCAGGGCATACTCCTTTGCGTTTAAATTACCCTCTCCCCCTTCACTCTCGTTCAAAAGTAAAATCAAAAGAAAGAAGAAAATTAATGGCCGCGTACACTCCCTTCAGTTATTCGATCTCGAGCCCTCCCTCCTCTTATTCGAAGCTATTGACCGAGCCTCTTTCTTTCCTTTTTTTTATTTAACTTCGTCTCCAGGCAAAAAAAAACAAACAAACGGCCGAAGCCCTAAATAAAAGTCGCGATCGACATTAGAGGCGACGGCGACACGAGGCGATGGCTTCTACAGGGGGCGGCGCCTGGGGTACGTTGTTGACTTCGAAGGTGAGGTCGAAGGATGTGGGGCTCGGCGATGGGTCTGGGTGATGTCGCGGTGGCCGAACTAGGGCGTGGCGGCGGCTCGCGTGCTCTCGAAGAGGGGGGCGGCGCGTTATTGGGTGGCGGCACGCGTTGGGAGGGTTGCGAGCAAATTCGCGATGAGGGGGAAGCAAGCTGGGTTCGTCGTCAGTGGGTTGGGTGTGCGAGGCCGGCCCTGGATTCGTCAGAGTCGCGTGGGGTAGCAGGGTTCATGTTGCAGTAAGGTATTAACTTTATTTGTTTTAAGATTTAACTGATGTGAATAAATATATACACATATATATATAACTTTGGGAAAATTTAAATTTGAAAATAAAAAAAAAATTAATTTAAATGTTGGTATATTGACAGTAAAATAAGTCACTGTGATTATTTACAGAAAATGTTTTATATAAATAAAGTTGAAAAAGGAAATTTAATTGTTTAATTTAAATTTTAGTTAGATAAATTTATTAAACAAAATTGGATAATTTAAATTTCAAAAGGGAGATTAGTTTTGAATTTAAGTTTTTGTTAAATAAATTTATTTAAAAGGGGTTTGTTTAAATTTAAAAGTACTAATTTCAGTTAAGAAATATCTATTTTTATTTAAAAAGAAGTAAGTAGGTATATTAGCAGAAAATTTAGTTTTAGAGTAAATTTTTAATTTAACAAATTTTATTAAAAGAAACTGGTTTAAAAGCAAAACCATCGGTTAATTAGATTGGAATAGGGGAAATTGGTTATTCGATTTATTTCGGATACTAAAGAATTTTGTAAAATTGTTATACAAGGTTGAATATTTTAAAAGTTATGTTAAAACTAAAATAATAAGGTGATAGATTTATTTAGTTAATCTATTTTAAGTCACTAAAAATAATCTGTTAAATGAAAATAAATATTCAAGTGGATTTGATAAATTGTTGAAGTTAAATTTTTAAAGACAGGAATATTATTTTTAGAATGTGAAAAGTATGTATAAAAAAGAAAATTAGTTTTAATAAATTTATTTAAAGAAGAAACTGGTTTAAATAAAACAATTGATTAATTTAACAATCAAGAACGAAAATTGAATAGTTCGATTTAATTTGAATATTAATAAAATTATTGGCTAATTTAATTTACCTAATAGGAATTTAATTTATTGGATAAATAAATTAAAAGAATTCTAGTTTAGGATTTAAATCTTCAATTAGACAATTTTATTGAAAGTGAGTTTGGTTAATTTAAATTAAAATTTTAGTTAAAATAATTTATTAAACAAAGGAATTTTAAAAGATTTAAGAAAATTTATATAAGCAAGATGTTAGAATTATTTTAAAAAGAAAATCAGTTTGAATCTTTAATTTTTAGTTTAAAATAGAAATCATTAACTTGAGATTGAAATAATTAGTTGAATAAATTCAATTTAAGGATAAGTTAATTAAATCTATTTAAGAAGAAAATTTAGTTTTAAGATTAAATTGTAGTTGAATAGAATTATTTAAAAGGAAAATTTATTTATAACAAATTTAATAGTTAAAACCAAAAATGTGTTAGTTGATTTAATTTATAAAAAGAAATTTAAATTTTAGTTAAATAAAATTTTAAAGAAGAAATTGGTTTAAATAAAACTATCAGTAATTTAACTATTAAAAATGAAATCACCGATGAATTAAAATTATCTAATGAAAATTTATTATTCGATTGATTCGAATATTAATAAATTGTGTATAATATTTATACAAGGTATAAATGAAGAAAACAAGTTGAATTGGAAGTGGATTGCAAACGGGAATAAAGGTGAGAACTTCTCACTCAAAAGGAATTTCTGTTGTTTATTTAAATTTTAAATAGTTAAATCTAAAATTTGATTGACTGTGTTGATTGAATGCTTGAATGATGATTGTTATATATTCCTCTATTTTGATTTTAAAGATAAATAAACTGTTTTGAGTTCTCACACCAGTCACATGACTGACTCGGAGTTTATTGTTTTCCTTCCTAAACTCTGGGTGCCCACCAAATTTCCACACGGGCAGTTAAGAGTTAGGTTTATCAGGATATTCTGGATATTCTGGAATTGCTGGAGGCAAGCTGGATGGCATGGCGTATTATTTATATAGTATTTCTTTTTCCGCTGCACTGTTTGTTGTTGTTGTACACTCTGATGATATGAGGTAATGAAATGTATAAAATGTAATAACTGATAGTTCTTTGTTTAAAGATTATTCATTTATTATTATATGTTGTTCCGCTGCGAATTGTGAGATTCTGATGTTGTTCTGTTGTTTTCTATTCCGTTCCGTCCTATCCGTTCCATTTTCTATTCTCTTTTTCTTCTATTTTAAAATTTTCTATTTTCTTTTCCCTCTATTTTCTCTTTTCTACCTTTCTCCTGTTTCTTCTTTCTTCTTCTTTTCTTTTTCTTAAACCCATAACATTTCGGGTTTTTGGCCTTCGATTTCTCGGCAGTCGATAAAGTGAGTGTCGATGTTGAATTTTCGAAAGTCGAAAATTCCCGTTTGTTACAGTACATGGCCAAGATCACCGTACTGAGGATCCACCCTAAATTCCCTGCAACACAAGGCCGGAACCATCCCTTACTGGACAGTCTCGAACAAGACAACCCCGCAGTTTTTTGCAACCAACTGCCCACACAGCCGAATATAAAGGGACCTCTAGATAGGGGTAAATCTTATCCTACTTGGGTGCTACCCACTTAGCCTTACTACACCTCCCCTGTTTAAGCCGTTCCCGGTTGATGAGGATTGAGGCTACGATTACCTCTAGAGAACACATCTCTTAGAATGCTCATCATCCACTTGACGATGTTCTGAAAGCATTCAATCCATACAAGTTCGTTTTGTGTTCGAACGAAACCGAAGGCATTATCTCGTTACACTCATTTTGGAATCACCTTCAGAGTTAACGACGATAACCCTTGCACTCTGAATCTTCATCTTCACTTGAGATTCACGACCTATCGTTATTTGGATCGATGTGACGACCCGTAAATTTTTCACATTTGAAAATGAAATATTTAATCGATTTTAAACATTTGGAGATTAGTTTAACTTGAATTTCAAAAAAAAAATCACTGTGAATTTGGTAATTTAATTATTGAATTTAATTTATTGAAGTTGAATAAAAATTTGAATCTTCAGTTTTAAGGTGATTAAAAATATTTTCAAGGTTTAGAAAATTTATATTGATGATACTGGAGATAGAAGAATTTTTAAAATTGAATTTGAAACTGATTTGTTCAGTTTTGAAATTATATGGTTTAAATCGATATTTAAAAATAGCCTTCCGAGGCACAGTCTCGGATTTCGACGAAACCAGTTCCGTTGGATCCGTAATATTGTATTATTATTGGATTTCAATTTTCGTAGCAATCGGTGTTGTCGTTTAACCCTGGCAGCTCAAAACGCATAGAAACTATTTTAATCGATTCAATTTAAAATTGATCGTTTACTTCCGTAACTTGTGTATATGATCGAATTAGCCTCTGAAACATGTTTCATTGTGTTTGGAATGAGGATAAAACCTTATAAACTCCTGGCGGCATGTCCGAATCGAAGTTCGAGATTTCGAGTTATGCTAAATGAGTTATGCGGTCAAAACCATTCAAACCCTACCTTCTTCTACATGCTTCCCCTCTTCAATATTTACAACCGAGCCCTCTCCCTTCTCAAAATAAAACTATTCGAAATCGAGCTGTGCTTCAAAAAAAAAAAATCAAAATCAAATAAACGAAACTTCTCTTCAAAACACAAAATGAAATTGAATTCAAACAATGGCCGAAATTCAAAGCAGATAGTCCCTGTTCTATTCCCCTCCTCCCCTTTTCAAATCGAATGAAATTTTTCATTCAAATCAATAAATGGCCGAGCTCGTTCACGTAGAGACATCGAGGTCGAATCGCAATGTAAGCTAGGGCATCGAGGCGGCTGTAGACAATTATAGGCGACGGCTTGGGGCTCGATTTCGAGCGTCTCATTCGAGGCGGTGAGGCGTGTCGCGATGGAGGAGTCGCGTGCGAGGCGATGGTGGGAGATTTGATGAGGTCGAAGAACAGAGTGTTGGAGCTCATTTTGGAATTGGGATCGTGCATACTAGAGGTGATGAGAGAGCATTTCGACTGGAAGTAGGTTAGCTCGAGTCACGATTTTTCTGGTGGCGGTGGCGATACAATTGGCGAAGTCGATCTGGGAGCACGGTGATTGGAAAATTTGGTAGCAGAGTCGGATCCAACATTTAGGTATGGGTCCTTCCTGCGTTTCGATAATTAAATTTGAATTTATATTTTAAATTTAAAAAGGAAACAAATTTTTTATAGAATGGGGTTGCTGTGATAAACCTTGTGTAATGCAGATAGGAAAATATAAGGATTTATGTGAATTAGTTTTAAAATCTAGGTAGAATTTGTATTTAAGTATATATATGCAGTAAAGGTAATTGCATTTTTATTTAACTTTATAGATATATATGTACAAGGTTTAAAACAGAAAAATATATCTTTTTATTGGTTTGAAATAAAATCATCGGTAATTGATTTCATAAATGGGGATTTAATTGTTCGAATTATTCAAATATTAATAAAAATCATCTAATGATTATACAAGGTTTAAAACTGTGAAGAAACAAGCCGTGATGGAAAATGGATTGCGAAACAAAAGCTAAGGTGAGATCTTCTCATTCAAAATTTTAATAATTGAAAATTTCAGTTATTGACTAATGATTGAATTGTAATAGTTAAATTTAAATTGTTGATTGTGTGCTTGGATGATTAATTTATTATCAGTTATATTAGTTTAGACCCTATGCGCCGCATAATAGTGGAGGTTATTATATTAAACTCATATACCGCGATATTCCACCTAGAAGTGGAATTGGTATTATATATGTATTTGGAGTTGATTTCCCGCATTATATAGCGGATGAGACCCTATTGCGCCGCATGATAGCGAATGATATTTTATAAGTCTCATATACCGCGATATTCCACCTCGAAGTGGAATTGGTATTTAATTGTTGTGCTAACATCTGTGGATGCAGGGAAACATGTTGGAGGGATCCAACTGGATTCCTCAAAACATTTGATTTGTTTCATATGTTGTGTGTTTATTTATCTATAATCTATGTGTGATTATACTGTGCTTAAAATCGTTGACGGCTGAAATTTAGCCGAATATATTTTGGTATCGTAAGATATCAGAAATAAATGAAATTGCATTTTTTAAATTTAAGTAGAAAATCTATAGTGAAATCCTATTGAATAAATTCCAAGAAAATAGGAAAAGATTTGACAAAGGAATTTATTTTTAAAAGGCAATAAATTTGTAAGTCAAATTAAAAATTGATTTGGTGTTTGGAAATGATTTTTTTGAAATCAACTTGGAAATCGTATATTAGTGAATATTTGGGAATTTGAATTCACAATGGGAATTTTATAAAGGAAAAGGAAATTTGTTTTAAAAATAAATGTTGGTTTATTTTTAAATGGTGTGAAAAGGAATTTACAGATTTGGAATGTAAACTGAAATAAATCAAGAAGATTTATTAATTGATATAAATGGACAGAGAATTCTTCCCTGAAAAGCCGAGTATATTTTAAAGTAGCTTTTGAAATATAAATTAAAAGTTCTAGAAATTGATTTCGAAGAATATTGCTGGAGGAATTATTTTTGGGAGTTGTTTTAAATCTTTAAAGTAAAGATTTATTTAATTAATTATAGAAGGGATTTTTTTAAAGATTAAATTGATATTTGATTTAGAAAATAGTTATTCAAATATTTATACCTATCTACTAATTCTATTTTAAAACTAGTTTGGACTTGAAATTTTATATTAGTTATTGGTATAATATTTTCATAACTAATATTTAAATAAATGTTTTAAAATAGTTTTATCTAAATGTTTCCAAGTATATATTTTGGATAAGTGATTTAAAGTATTTAAAATATTTGAACTCGGCAGACTTTCAGTGGAAATGAATAATATCGGGAATATTATTCCGCGAGTGAAAAGTGATTTGAAATTTGTTTTCAAATAGATAAAGTGTTAAAATTTTATATCTTGCAAAGATATTTTGAAAATAAATAATTGGAAAAATTATTTAAATCTTGGTGTTTGTTGTGAATATTTGTTGATAGCTAAATAGCCGACTATCAATATTTGCCTTTAAACGACATTTGAATTTCGATGCGACCAGGGGTCGGATTCCAAGTGTATATCCGAAAACCACATCGAACCTTTATGATTGTGATGAATCTTTTATTTAAAAGGTCAAAGTGGAAATGGTTGTAATTTGTTGAAATCTGAATGTAACACTTATTTTTAGAACATAAGCGCCCGTTATTCAGATTAGCCGGGAGAGGACCTTGTGTCATAAAACCCATTTCGAATAACGATACGACGAAATGGGATTGCATTTGAAAACGGTGTTGAAGACTGGGGTATTTTCGAAAGCGAAAGGATTACCTGTCGAACGTCTCTGCACTGGGTTGCTCCGGTATAGAGATTTTATCACCCTTTGTGATGGGGATTCCGGACGTGATTAGTAGATATCCGTATTTGCAAGGGCTTCTTTGGAAGTGCCTTTGGTTCCGTTCGATTCCGCAACGGACTTGTATGGATGTGTTAAAGCTGGTTTCTATCAAATACATTTCTGTTGGTGGCGGAGAATTTATTCTCTTAGCTTAACACCCTTCTTTGAGACGTACGAGCTCAGAGGTTATGTAGTTGATGGTCACTAGTAATGCATTCCCAATCTGGTAACGTGACATACGAAGTGCTGCTGATCATTTGTTGATCAAAGCATGACTTTGTGAAAAGTGTAGCTTTGTGGACGAGACCTCGTCGGACCTCACACCCCACAAATGGTCGAAACAGAAAAGATGCGGCAAGGTTATGAGGGTCGCGCCCTTTAGGGTATGTCATTTCCTTCTGGAAAAGGGTGGCGTCAGGTATGGAGCCCTGATATTTAACATTTGTGGTTGTTGGTGTAGAGGATCCTCGGACAAAGGTCCCAAAGGACCGGGGGATGGCATACTTGAGTAGTAGTTACCTAGTTATAGAGGTAACCTGGTCTTGTGTTGGCTGAGATCCGGGTAGGTTCTTGGAACGTCCCTTTAGAGGCGTACCCATGTGGCATAGGAAGCTCCTTAGCCTGACCATTTGTTGGAGATCCAAAGAAATAATACGAGCCCTTTATGTTTGCAATTGTATAACCTGCCTCCTTAGGAGTTAGCTATAGCAGGCATAATATAATTGTACCTATGCTGGCTAAGATTAAAATTATACTTTCGAAATGTTTTCTACACTATGCAATAATAATAATATCGAAATGGTTTTTGCGTATTAAGCATGTTTGACAATCATAATGAGAAATCTCCCCCAAGTGTTCGATTGCATTGTGTGTGTGCCGGGAGGCCTTATGGTAGTTTCATTTTCCAAAAAGTACAGCGGATTTCTTTTTTTCTTTTCTTTGTGAAAATAACTGTTTTTAAGATCTTACACCAGTCCCACGACTGACCTGGAGTTTATTGTTCCCTTTCTAAACTCTGGGTGCCCATAATTTTCCACACGAGCAGCCTAGAGTCAGGTTATCATTATTCTGGAGAAAAGTCAAAAGAGAGATTCCGTGGAGATCCGGAGCAAGCTGGATGGCGAAGCGTATCACTTGTATATGTAATATTTCTTTCCGATGTTTGTTGTTATACACTCTGATAATATAATGTGATGTAATGTAATATGTGATATAGTGATTCTATTTAAAGATATTTATTTATCTATTATATGTTGTTCTGCTGCGAAATGTGAGATTCTGTTTATTGTTTCCTCTTCTTCTTCTACCTCTTCTTCCTTAAACCCTAAAGATTCGTAAGTTTGTTCCTCTTTGGGCTGAATTGTTGTGGGATTTTGCCAGCTAAAAAGGGGTACGCATTTGCAGACCTTTACAAATGGTATCGGAGCATCTGGTTAAGCGACAACCTTGGCTCTGGTGGGTGTTACTCATTAGAGATAGAGTCAGCAGTACTCTATAGTGAGTCTGAGTGTAGATATGAGCGCGTATTTGTCAATGAATATAAAATTATTTTATATTATGTTGACTTATCGGTTGATTGTTTATAGATTCTGGTCAGTGCTGTTTGGCCAACTGTATCAATAGGGATTTCTAAACTCTTAATAAACTGACACGGTATTGTTTGAAAATTAGGGTAAATGAAATAATTTTATCCAAACTATTTTCGTATATGAAGGAAATAATTTTCCGTAAATTATTATAGTAGTATATGGTTGCATGTTTGTTAGGAAGTGATAATATTAAATTAATATCATTGAAATTGAATAAGAAATTGAAATGATAACAAATAACTAAGAAATAAAATCCATATACGAATGGCATTTGTAAATATAAATTGTAAATGTGATTTATAATTTGAAATGGAATTCCAGAAAAGTATTTGGAAATGTTTTGGAAGGAATTTGAAAATTTTGGAGATTTGGAAAGTTTAAATCCCTTTTGATTTTGAAGATGATTTTTAAGGGTTTGAAAAAAATGTTTTTGGAGGGATAAAAGCTCTAAACCCTTTTCGGTCACTGGAAAATAATTCCAGTGATGATCGCGACATCATTGGTGTTCATTTTCGAGTTTCAAGGAGAGGAATTGCTGCCAAATGATTTAATAATTGAAGTTGTTTGCAAATGGGGTTTGGTTTTGAAATTCAAAGGATAATTTGAATTGTTTTCAATAATGGTTTTGAAAGGTTGAAAAGACCCTGGAATGTTATATAAAATATTTATGGAACATCATTAACTTGATAACTTGTAAAGTTTGAAGTTGTTAAAATAAAAATCTAACTTAAAGAGAAGTTGGACAAAAGTAAATGTGGAAGTGAAAATAAGTTGGATAAGAAATGTGTTGGATAAAAAAAAAGTGGATTGGAATAAATGAATTCGAATAACTTATAAAAGAATTAAAAATCCATGGAATAAATAAAAGCTTGGGTTGAATTAATTTGGGAATGGTTAGTAGCATTCAAACATGAATGTGTCGAGCTAAATAAAATGGTTGTGAATGAAACTTGTTTGATTAATGAAATGCAAAATGAATTGAACGGAATCAATTGGAAATGAAATAGAATAAAGAGTAAATTGAGTTGGCATTAATTTAAATTAGTTATAAACTAGATTGGATATTCTATTTAGTCGTCGAATTTGCAAAGAAATGGTTGTCGTTTGACGCAAACAAGATTGCATAAAATTCTATGAGTTAATGAAAGCCAATAAAATTGATTTTTGATCAATTGAAATGGATATGAGTTCGTTTCGTTTAAAAAATGAATTGAGTGAAAGAAAGTGAATTGTAAATCACTTGAATTGAATAGAAATGGTACGGAATGTGGTCGTAAGCAATTAAATTTGTATTGAAACCTTATAAATTGCTTATGGGAATTATTTTGAGTGCATTGCTTATGAGAACTATGTGTTTATTATTAAAAATAAGTGAAATGTAAATGTATTTCCTATATATGTCACTTACGTGTTTAAATTGAGTAAGTACAGGTACAGGGAGGCCGTTTAGTTGGATTTGATTGCGCAAAATGCTAATTAAATAAGCCGCTTGCTTAAAAATGCTAAATAAGGTACGCCTACGCAATAAAAATAGGAAATATGAACTGTTTTTGTTTTTCTGACCGGGTGGGTCGATGTATATATATTCATATCTTTTGTCAAATTGCAAAAGCTCCTCCGTACAAAAGAGACTGCCAAAAATTTTTGAAAATTTTGGGAGTTTGAAAATTTTTTTGTTAGCGACAAACGACTTCAAATTGAAACTAATTTAAAATAATAATATGAATCGGTTATAATTGAAAGATAAAATTCAATATTCAGAAGGTAAATTGAATCCAAATAGAATTGAAAGTGTAAATCGAATTCAAATGAAATTGAAAATGAAAAATTGAATAAAAATGGATATATAACTTCAATAGTAAAGTAAAAATGGTATAAGAAGTACATATTGAAATTCCGTAAAGAAATGTGCAAAATCATATTTGAATGTTGTAATTGGATATTATGGCTAGTAGAATATACATGTATGTTACAGGAAAAATAAAAAAATTGGAATTGGGGTTTTGAAGATAAAATTTAAATTGCTCGACAAAAGGTATGTATTTAAATTTCTATTTGAAATTTGGTGATTTTCTTGCCTAGCCACTTGACCTTTTGTTTTCTTTTAGAATCTGAGGGCCTGTGGTGCCATTTTGTAGTCGTACCGAGCTAGCCGCGCAAAGGAGACGCTGGCGAAATTTTTCAAAAATTTAGGGAGTTAGAAAAATTTTGAGGAAGTTTTAAAAGTTTAAAATTTTGAATTTAAATTTAAATTGTTAGAGAAAACAATGTAGTTTGGAACTTATACTTGAATTTGGAAAGTTAGTTAAATTAATGAAGAGTGTTAAATAAAAAGATTTGTTTTGAAAGTTGGAACTGTTTGGTTTGGAAAATATTAAACGGGTTGAGGATCATTCTTCTTAACTTGTAATTTCGGGACGAAATTCTTTTAAGGGTGGAAGGATGTGACGACCCAGAAATTTTTAACATTTGAAAATGAAATATTTAATCGATTTTAAACATTTGGAGATTAGTTTAACTTGAATTTCAAAAAAAATCACTGTGGATTTGGTAATTTAATTGTTGAATTTAATTTATTGAAGTTGAATAAAAATTTGAATCTTCAATTTTAAGGTGATAAAAAATATATTCAAGGTTTACAAAATTTATATTGATGATACTGTAGATAGTAGAATTTTTAAAATTTAATTTGAAAATGATTTGTTCAGTTTTGAAATTATATAGTTTAAATCGATATTTAAAAATAGCCTTCCGAGGAACAGTCTCGGATTTCTACGAAACCATTTCCGTTGGATCCATAATATTGTATTATTATCGGATTTTAATTTTCGTAGCAATCGGAGTTGTCGTTTAACCCTGGCAGCTCAAAACGCATAAAAACTATTTTAATCGATTCAATTTAAAATTGATCGTTTTATTCCGTAACTTGCGTATATGATCGAATTAGCCTCCGAAACACATTTCATTGTGTTCGAAATACAGATAAAACCTTATAAATGCCTGGCGGCATGTCTGATTCGGAGTCTGGGATTTCGAGTTATGCTAACGAGATATTTTGGAAATTTAATAATAATATAAAAAATTTAAATGGTCAAAATCATTCAAACCCTACCTTCCTCTGCACACTTTCCCTCTTCAATATTTACAGCCGAGCTCTCTCCCTTCTCAAAATAAAACTATTCGAAATCGAGCTGAGCTTCAGAAAAAAAAATCTAAATCAAATAAACAGCCGAACTTCTCTTTAAAACACAAAATGAAATTGAATTCAAACAATGGTCGAAATTAAAAGCAGATATTCCCTCTTCTATTCCCCTCCTCCCCTTTTCAATCGAATGAAAATTTTCATTCAAATCAATAAATGGCCGAGCTCGTTCGCGTAGAGGCATCGATGTCGAATCACGATGTAATCTAGGGCATCGATGCGGCTGCAGACAATTATAGGCGACGGCTTGGGGGTCGATTTCGAGCGTCGCGTTCGAGGCGGCGAGGCATGTCACGATGGAGGAGTCGCGTGCGAGGCGATGGTGGGGGATTTGACGAGGTCGAAGCACAGGGTGTTGGAGCTCGTTTAGGAATTAGGATCGTGCATACTCAAGGTGATGAGAGAGGATTTCAACTCGAAGCAGGTTAGCTCGAGTCATGATTTTTCTAGTGGCGGCGGCGATATGATTGGCGAAGTCGATTTGGGAGCACGGTGATTGGATATTTTGGTAGCAGAGTCGGATCCAACATTTAGGTATTGGTTCTTCCGGTATAGAGATTTTATCACCTTTTGTGATGGAGATTCCGGACGTGATTAGTAGATATCCGGATTTGCAAGGGCTTTTTTGGAAGTGCCTTCGGTTTCGTTCGATCCCGGAACGGACTTGTATGGATGTGTATCTGACGTTACACTTGAGATGTAAAGCTAGTTTCTATCAAATACATATCTGTTGGTGGCGGAGAATTTATTCTCTTAGCTTAACATCCTTCTCTGAGACGTACGAGCTCAGAGGTTATGTAGTTGATGGTTACTAGTAATGCATTCCCAATTTGGTAACGTGACATACGCAGTGCTGCTGATCATTTGTTGATCAAAGCATGACTTTGTAAAAAGTGTAGCTTTGTGGACGAGACTTCGTCGGACCTCACACCCTAGAAATGGTCGAAACAGGAAAGATGCGGCAAGGTTATGAGGGTCGCGCCCTTTAGGGTATGTCATTTCCTTCTAGAAAAGTGTGGTGTCAGGTATGGAGACCTAATATTTAACCTTTGTGGTTAATGAAAATACTTTTCTTTGTGGTTTTTGGTGTAGAGGATCCTTGGATAAGGGTCCCAAAGGACCGGGGGATGACATACTCGAGTAGTAGTTACCTAGTTACAGAGGTAACCTGGCTTTGTGTTGGCAGAGATCCGGGTAGGTTCTCGGGACGTCCCTCCAGAGGCGTACCCATATGGCATAGGAAGTTCCTTAGCCTGACCATTTGTTGGAGATCCAAAGAAATAATACGAGCCCTTTACGATTGCAATTGTATAACCTGCCTCCTCAGGAGGTAGCTATAGCAGGCATAAAATAATGGTACCTATGCTGGCTAAGGTTAATATTATACTTTCGAAATGTTTTCTACACTATGCACTAATAATAATATCAAAAGGATTTTTGCGTATTAAGCATGTTTGACTATCATAATGAGAAATCTCCCCCAAGTGTGCGATTGCATTGTGTGTGTGCTGGGAGGTCTTATGGTAGTTTCATTTTCCAAAAAGCACAGCGGATTTCTTTTTTTCTTTTCTTTGTGAAAATAACTATTTTTAAGATCTCACACCAGTCCCACGACTGACCTAGAGTTTATTGTTCACTTTCTAAACTCTGGGTGTCCACAATTTTCCACGTGGCAGCCTAGAGTCAGGTTATCATTATTCTGGAGCAAATTCGAAAAAGAGACGCCGTGGAGATCCGGAGCAAGCTGGATGGCGAAGCGTATCACTTATATATGTAATATTTCTTTCCGTTGTTTGTTGTTGTACACTCTGACAATATAATGTGATGTAATGTAATATCTGATATAGTGATTCTGTTTAAAGACATTTATTTATCTATTATATATTGTTCCGCTGTGAAATGTGAGATTCTGTTTATTGTTTCCTCTTCTTCTTCTACCTCTTCTTGCTTAAACCCTAAAGATTCGTAAGTTTGTTCCTCTTTGGGCTAAATTGTTGTGGTATTTTGCCAGCTAAAAAGGGGTATGGATTTGCGGACCTTTACAATCGATTTGGTTTTCGGATATCCAAATCTAGAAGCCCGATTCCGGTCTCACCGAATCCAAAACGCCATCTTTTAGGTCCAAGTTGTTTTAAAGTTAAAACCATTCAATTCTATTATCTATATACACATAGATAGATAATTCACAATCTCACAATAGACAATCCACGTTATCATCACAAATAGATAATTCACATTATCATCACAATTTAACCAAAGCATCCATATCACACATCATTACTTATCTCATATCTGAGATCTCAAACCATTCAAGGCAATCAATATCATTCAACATCCATAAGCAATGATTTATTAATCACCATCTATAATTAATTTAAAATGAATTAAATTAATTACTTCATCTCTAATTAATTTAAAATAAATTAAATTAATTAATTTTATCACATAAATTTTGCTTACATATCCATTAATTAATTATAAATCAATTAATTAACCATTCTCTAATTATTCATTTTAATTAATCATCCTTGATTAATCCTTCTCTAATTACTTTAAGTATTTAGTCTTTAGTTAATTACACAAATTAATTATCCTTAACCATATATAGTAACTAATCTTTAATTACTTCATTAATTAATTAACTATAATTAATTGCATTAATCCTTAATTAATTACAATTAATCTATTACTCTATAATCACTTATTATTGATTAATTAATATTAATTAACCAACCCTTAATTACATCATTAATTACATTAATTAATGATCCTTAATTACTCCTTTAATTAATTATTAATCATATTTAATAATTAATCATTAATTAATCTTATTCATTAATCCACCTTGATTAATCACAATCAATAATTAATTATCCTTAATTACTTCACTAAATAAATTAATTAATTACTCCTTAATTAATTACATTTAATAATTAATATTTAATTAATTATATTTATTAATCAACCTTGATTAATCTCATTCAGTAACTAATTATCCTTAATTAATTAAATCTCTTTATTATCTTCAAATAACTTTATTAATCAAATCTTAAATTGATTACACTAAGTGATTAATTATTAATTACTTTCACTAAGTAATTATTTTTCAAATCAATTACACAAAGTAGTTAAACCTAATTCTACTATCACTCTCCAATTAATTACACCTGTAATTATCCATTAATTACTTCACTAAGTAATTATACTTTATAAATTACACTAAGTAATTTTACTTAACCCATCATCCAATGATTATATAAATTAATTAAACTAATTAATTAACTTAAATTAATCACATTAATTTAATTAATTACATTAAGTAATTAATTCCTCTTAATTACTTTCATTAAGTAATCATACTTAAACAATTCCATAAATGATTATCTTTAATTAATTAATATAATTAATAAATCAAAATTAATCACATTAATTAATTATTTAATAATCCCTAGTTAATGATCTTCATTAACTTTTTACAATTCTTTAATTACTTCTCTTAAGTAATTAAACTTAGATTAATCATTATTAATTACAAATTAATTAATCTTTAATAACCAATTAATTAATCTCTAACTATTTAATCAATTAAGTGATTAACTGATACTTAATTAATCTTTAATTACTTGATTTATTAATTTCTTAATCATTAATTAAAAATCTTAACTTATCCAATTAATGATCTTAATTACAAATTAATTTTTCCTTAATTAATTAACTTAAACTTTAATTAATTAATTTAAAACCTTAATTACTAAATTAATTAATCCAAATCATTAATAAATTAAATTAATTAATTATCCATTTTTAATTACCTTAATAATTTAATGAATCACAAATCTTTAAATCTTAGTTTAACTTTAAGATAAAAACATTTCTTACTTATGATATTATCATTAACAAAGCATTTAAAAACAATTTACTTCCAAATTTACTTTCAAATTTCATTTTAAATTTAAGATTTAAAATGAATACAAATTTAACTTTAACAAATATTAAAAACAATTTAAAAACACTTTAAAATCTCATGTTAAATAAATACTTATCTTATAAAAGAAATACTTATCTTATAAAAGAAATTGAATTTAAACCAAATCCATTTTTAAATTTAATCCATTTAAATTATACTTTAACATTTAAAGTTGTTAAAACATTTTTTAAATTTTATAAAATTTATTTAATTCAAAATTAGGATACAAAGTAAAACTTGAAACCATACTTAAACTTATTTAAAACTTTGTTTAAATCTTGTTTTAAATTTAAAAATCCATTTTAAAATTTAAAACCAGACAAGTTTAAAAGAAACCTGTAACCAAATCATGACCTGAGCCAACCCTTCAGAGGCTTCGTGTCAATCACTCAATAACTTCGAGCGATACACCTGAACCACTCGAGAAAAACTCGAATACATCAGGCTCAAACCCAAACTCACCAGATACAAGAAGATGCACCGTGCACATGTATGGTGCCGCCGACCACCTCCGGTCATCTACGATAACCTCTTCACATCGGCGATCGATCTCGCACCCTACCTCGATCATCAAAACACTGATAGCAAACTCGAAATCGAATTCGAGTGTTCAACCCAAATCCTGGAACCAAAAACTGAAACGACACATGAAACTTGGAAATGCCTCATCAACGCATCTTCGACCATCAGAGAGTCAGAAACTCCGGCTACACCATCTCCAACATCCAAGCTTCCATCTCCCTGAATCTTCTTGCACTTGATCATCCAGAGATGTCAAGATGATCAAAATACTCAACCAAATCAAAACTAGGGCTACAGACTTAAATCCTCCACCGTCGATAGCACGATATCTAACCACCTTTCTGATAATTTTGCCAAAGTCCCCGATCACTCAACTGCCACCGGAAGGAAACCCGAACTCCCAGACCATCGAGATCACTAGAAACCACTCAGAATTCAAATTCTGATCAACTCCACCATACTCGTTCAAATCCAAACTAAAAATTATGGCTTTAGTTTTAAAAATCATGTTTTATATAAGGTTTCAGATCACAAGCCTGAAACATTAATTAACATGTAATGAACCAGAATTTTGAATAATTTAATTTAAAAATATTTAATTTATTTTAAATATTTGAATGATGGTTTGGATTGAATTTTCAATATAACTTTAAATATGGCGATTAAATTATAGAATTTAATCTATTGAAAGTTGAATAAAAATTTGAATCTTCAATTTTAAGCCGATTAAAAATATTTCAAAGGCTTGTAAAAATTCATATTGATAATACTGAAGATAATCGAAGCTTCAGAATTTAATTTGGAAGTGAATTGTTCAGTTTTGAAATTAAAACGTTTGGATCGATATTTAAAAATAGCCGTCCGAGGCACAGTCTCGGAATTCGACGAAACCAGTTCCATTAGGTCCGTAATATTGAATTATTCTCGGATTTCAAATTTCGTATCAATCGGAGTTGTTGTGTGAGAATACGACACCTAAACGCATTGAAATTTGTATCGAAAACGAATTTAATTTAAATTTAAATTTAAATTAAATAAAAGACAGCATCCCTAACCTCAAGCCTAAAATCACTCCTTCGATCACGCCTAAAATTGTGCAAAGCATGACCGAGCATACTTCTTCCAATTTTAAGTAACTCTCTCCCTCTCCAGTTTTTTTAAAATCAAAGAAAACGAAAGATAAAAATTAATGGCCGAAGCCCCTATCAGATTCAAAATAAAAAATAAAAAAAATCGAAGCAGCTTCAAAGAAATCGAAACGAAACCATTCCTTTATCCAAATCTAGCAATGGCCGCGGCATAGCAATAGGAAGTTCGAATCAAACTCGATTTCGATTTGATTCGCGAGTTTGCAAATCTGGGATGCTCGACTTCGTACATCGGCGACGCTCACGAGCGCGCGCGCGTGATGATGGGGCAGAGTCGAAGCTTGCGCGTGCGATTCAAGGCGGCGCGCGTGTTCGTTCGTGGCTTGGGTTCGCGTTCATGGCAGTGGCGATCGAGCGGCGTGCGATCGATAGAGGGCGAAGTGGATTGGGCCGCGTGCTCGAGTAGGTCAGTGGGTGCTTGCGTGGGGGTTGTGACGTGATGGCGAAGGCGACGTCAGTGCGACAGCGGCGACGAAGTGGAGGCTCGAGTTCGAGCTGATGGTTTTATCAGTAAGGTAATTTATTTTATTTTATTTTGTTCGATTTCTAAAACTAAATTTTATATATATATATATATATATAGACAGTAAGTTCAAACAATTTTAACTCTTGAATTATTCAAAAATAAGTATTTAAATTTAAAACAGTAATTTAAATATACTATATACAGTTTTAAGTTAAATTTGATTTAAATAGGAAAAAAAATATTTGGAGTAAAGAAGTAATATATCATATTATAAGTAAATACGAGTAAGTTATATTAAAAGAAAATTTTAATTTTTAAAACCAAAATTTTAGTTAAACGAATTTATTAATGGATTGTTTGATAAGTTTATTTAATTCGTTTAGTTACTAGAAATAAATTATTAATGGAAATTTAGTTTAAAATATAATTTTTAGTTAATCACATTTGTTAAAATAAAAGGAAGAATTTAATCATTAGTTAAATAAATTTTTAAAGGGAATTTAGATTAAAACTTAATTTTTTATAATTTATTTAAAAGAAATTGATTTAAAGAATTATTTTAAAAGTAAAATAATTAGTTGAAATAAATTTATTAAAGAAGAAACTGGTTTAAATAAAACTATTGATTAATTAAACAATCAAGAAAGAAATTGGTTATTCGATTTGTACGAATATTAATAAATTGTGTAAATATTTATACAGGGTATAAATCAAGAAAAATCGAGTCAGAATGGAAATGGATTGCAAAATAAAAGCAAAGGTGAGAACTTCTCACTCAAAACGATTTATTTAAATTTTAAATAGTTAGATTTAAAATAGTTAGTTGTGTTGATTGAATGCTTGAATGATGATTGTTATATATATATATATATATATATATATATATATATATATATATATATATATATATATATATATATATTGGATGTGAATAGACCCTATACGCCGTTAGTAAGCGGAGGTTATTTATTACACACATATACCGCGATATTCCACCTCGAAGTGGAATTGGTATTATATTATATATATAGCAATATATATATATATATATTGGCATATGTATATATTGCAGTTGATTGATTCCCGCATTGTATAGCGGATGAGACCCTTTTGCGCCGCCTATTAAGCGGATAATATTTTACAAAATCCCATATACCGCGATATTCCACCTCGAAGTGGAATGGGTATTGTGCTAATGTCTGTGGATGCAGGGAAACAGGTTGGAGGGATCCAACTGGATTCCTCACAAATATTTATTTGATTCAAATATTGTGATATTTGATTGTTTATCATATCGATATATGATGTTTGAAAGTCGTGATTGACTATTTGATGTGTTGCATCATCGAATCCAATTTTTAAGTTAAAAATAACGATTTTGATTTTTAAGGGATTTCTAAAGTGATTTTTGAAAGTATACGTTTATAAAATATTTTTGGAATTGATTCATCTTAAATAAATAAACGTTATAATTTTAATATTATAAAAATTATGATTTTTGAGAAATACGGTTAAAAGTTGATTTTTGAGAATATGAGATTAATGATTTTATAAAATAGTTTAAATTTGGATTTCTGAATTTATTATAAAAAGTTTAAAAAAATAGGATTTATAAAATTTGATTATTTTATAAATCAAAATGAGGAAATTATAAAGGAGTTTAAAGACGTTTTAAAAGAATAATATAAATTGATCCATATAAAAGATTTATAAATTGATAATTATAAATTTAGAATATAATTGAATTATAAAACGAGCTTTTATAAGTGTTAGATTGGATTGTAAATGAATTTCATAAATGAATGAAATTTATAGGATTATAACGGTGAAGTTATAAATGGAATTTTATAAACAGTAGGTTTATAAAATTTGTAAAGTTACCAAAAGAATAAATTTTGGATAAATAAATAAATCTTATAAGTTATAAGATTTATAAATTTGGGAAGTTAAAAGAACAATTTTGTAAACAAATAAATTATGAGCATTTAACTTATAATATGGACTTTCGGTATATAATTGAGTTATGAATCGAATAGGTTAATAAAGGAAATTTATAAGAGAAAATTGTTATAAAATAAATAGAAATGGAATTTATAAACATTATTTTATAAATCCGCAAACGACTTATCTTGATAAGTAAATTGTTGTAATTTATTAATGGAGTTATATTCATGTTTTAGACAGTGAATAATCCTGTAAAATAAAATGAATAGAAATGATAAAATTTGTTAACAAATATATTCACGTTTTTGAATAGTGAATAATATGTTAAAGAAATGGTTTTGAATGTGATGTTTTAAATAGAATTAAAACGATCAAACGATGTTTTCAAAATGAGTTAAGATTCGAAACCATAGATTTCAACATTCATTGTTGAAATAGACGTTTTCGAGAAATAAAAAGGAAATGGTAGATTATAACACTGTTGTTATAATAAATGATTTCCGAAAGGAAATGTTTTGTATAGTATTGCGATTTATATATATCTATTTTAATTTCGAATCCCTATACTAGTGATTTTGGGTTGTCGTAACGATGTTTTACGCAACATTCGTTTTGGCCCAAATAGTTTAAGAGAATGATTTCCTTAAAGAATGAAATATATACTTAATTTCGATTAGAGTATATTGAATATTTTCCTGGTATATAAAATAAAAAGACTTGTGAATTACTTATAAATAAATAAGTATGGAAATGTTTTTCCAATATTAAGTGAATATAGAGAATTTATCTTTTTAAAGGTAAATTGAAAATGAATATTAGAATTCGAATGGAAATCGTATACTCATGAAAATATTTTGGAAATGTAAATTCAATATGGAATTTATAAATGAAATTGGAAAAAATGGGTTTAAAAATAAATATTGATTTATTTTTGAAGTATTGAAGATATATATCTTGTAAAGATATTTATGGAAAATAAATAATTTGGAAAATTATTTGGAATCTGGTGATGTTGTGCATATCCATTGATAGTTCAATAACCGACTATCAATATTTACCTTTAAATAGGTATTTGTTGTGATTTGCTTGAAATTGAATGCCACACTTATTTTTTTTAAATAAGCGCTCACTATTCGGGTTAACCGGGAAAGGACCTTGGGGTCGTATAACCCATTCCGAATATGTGATACGTCGTTATGAATTGCATTCGAAGACCGGTGTTGAAGACCAGATATTTTCGAAAACGAAAGGGTTTCTTGTTGATTGTCTCTGCACTGGCTGATCCCCGGTATAGAGATCTCCATATGTGATGGGAAATTCGGTCGTGATTAGAGATTATCCGGATTGCAAGGACTTCTTTGTAAGTGCCTTCGGTTCTGTTCGAGCTCGGAACAGACTTGTATGGATTGTATGTCTGACATTACAAATTGAGATATAAAGCCGATTTCTTTCAAATATATTTCTATTGGTGGCGGAGAATTTATTCTCTTAGCTTAACACCCTTCTCTGAGACGTACGAGCTCAGAGGTTATGTAATTGAAGTTATCAGCAATATATTCCCAATTTGGTAATGTGACATGCTGAGTGTTGCTGTGAAATGATCATTGTGTTGATCATTTATGATAGGATCATTTATTTGATCGTCTATCTTGGTGATCATTTCTATGATCATTTGTTGACCCAAAGCATGACTTTGTATAAAACGTGGCTTTGTAGACGTGACTTCGTCGAGCCTCACAAACCGGTAATGGTCGAAACAGGAATTGTGCGGCAAGGTTTTCAGGGATAGCGTCCCTAGGGTATGGCCATTCCTTCTGGAAAAGGGTAGTATCATGGTATGGAGCCCAGATACTTACTCATGTTGAAATACTTATTATTATGGTGTGATGTTGGTTAGAGAGCTCTCGTTTAAAGGTCCCAAAGGACCGGGGGTGGCATATCTGAGGGTTTATAATATCCCTTGGGAAAAGGGTTTCCCGGCCTTGTTTGGCAGAGATCCAGTTGGGTTCTCGGGACGTCCTTCCAGAGGCGTTTCCATGTGGCAATGGGAAGTTCCTTGGCCTGACCATTTGTTGGAAAATCCATTCTTCAAATACGAGCCTTGTACGGTATTAGTTGTATTACCTGCCATCTACTTATGGTGGTCACCGCTGTTTAGATGGTAGCTATAGTAGGCATAGTTCGAAATGTCTATGTTGGCTAAGATTTATATCTTTATTTTCGAAATGAATTTTTCCTACACTATGCACTAGTAATAATATCAAATGTTCTTTTTAATGCGTATCAAGCATCTTTGACTATCATAAGGAGAAATCTCCTCTGATTCTGCGTTTGCATTGTGTGTGTGTGCGGGAGGCCTTATGGTAGTCTCATTTTTAAAAGCATTGCGAATTGACTTTAAAAATATTCCTCTATTTTGATTTTAAAGATGAATAAACTGTTTTGAGTTCTCACACCAGTCACATGACTGACTCGGAGTTTATTGTTTTCCTTCCTAAACTCTGGGTGCCCACCAATTTCTACACGGGCAGTCAAGAGTTAAGGTTTATCAGGATATTCTGGAATTCAGGAATTTCTCGAGGCAAGCTGGATGTCATGGCGTATTTACTAGTATATAGTACTTCTTTTTCCGCTGCATTGTTTGTTATTGTACACTCTGATGTAATGAAATGAAATGTGATGTAATGTAATAACTGATATAGTTCTTTGTTTAAAGATTATTCATTTATCTATTATATGTTGTTCCGCTGCGATTGTGAGATTCTGATATTGTTCCGTTGTTATTTCTTTCCGTTTTCTTTTCCATCTGTTTCTCTCTTCTTCTACCTCTTTCTTCTTCTTTTCTTTTTCTTAAACCATAACGTTTCGGTTTTTCGGCAACGAAAAATCGAAATCGTTACATTTGGTATAAGAGCATATGGTTAAACGACAACCATGGCTCTGTTGGTGTTAGGTGTTACTCATTAGAGATAGAGTCAGCAGTACTCTAGAATGAGTTTGAGTGTAATAATAGATATGAGCGTGTATTTGTTAGTGAATATAAAATTGTTTTGAATCGGGTAAATACGATAATTTTGCCCAAAACTATTTTTGTATAGAAAAAAAAATGATTTTCTATGAATTATTATAGTATATGGTTGCATGATTGTTAATAAGTGATAATATTAAATTATTATCATTATTATATGGAATTAAATAAGAAATAAAATGGATTGAATTCAAGTAAACTAACTTGATAAATTATTAATTCATGGACTAATGAATTGGAATTTGAATTAGTTAAATAAAAGTTTAGTCGTGAGCTAAATTTGAAGATAAATTTGAATTTGTATATAAATTCAAGTAAAAGAAATAAATTGAAATTTCCTTTGTTAGTAGTTAAATAAATTCGAGATGAATTGAATATGGAAATTGAAATTTAAAATGAATAAGTGAATGTACCAATTTGAAAAGAATTAGTGAATAAAACTAATTTAAAGTAGTAATATGAATTAGTAAATGAAAGTTAATCGTTAGAATTCAATATTTAGAATTGAGAATTGAATTCAAATAGAATTGAAATTGTAAATTGAATGAAATGAATGTGTAACTTCAATTGTGAAGTAAAAAAACGTATAAGAAGCATATATTGGAAATTTTGTAATGAATTGGCAAAATGGTTTGAATGTTGGAATTGGATATTATGACTAGTAGGTTACACAGGTGTATAAAAGAATTGGGATTTTGATTTCAAAGATAAAAATTGAATTGCTCGACAAAAAGGTACGTATTTCAATTTCAGTATGAGATTTGATGATTTTCTTCTCCAGCCACTTGGCTTTCTCTTTTCTTTTTGATTCTGAGGGGCCGTGGTGCCATTCTGTAGTCGTACCGAGCTAGCCGCGCAAAGGAGACGCTGGCGAAATTTTTCGAAAATTTAGGGTGTTAGAAAAATTTTGAGAAATTTTGAAAGTTTGAAATTTGAATTTGAATTTGAATTTAAATTTGAATTGTTAGGGAAACAATGTTGGTTGAAACTTATAATTGAAGTTGGAAAGCTAGTTGAAATGATAGTGAATCTCTAGTAAAAAGATTTAGGTTAGTAAGTTGATAAAACTATTTGAATTGTGAAAAATAGTAGACGGATTAAGGGCATTCTTCTTAACTTGTAATTTCGGGACGAAATCTTTTAAGGGGGGAAGATTGTAACGACCCAGAATTTTGAATAATTTAATTTGAAAATATTTAATTTATTTTAAATATTTGAATGATGGTTTGGATTGAATTTTCAATATAACTTTAAATATGTCGATTAAATTATAGAATTTAATCTATTGAAAGTTGAATAAAAATTTGAATCTTCAATTTTAAGCCGATTAAAAATATTTCAAAGGCTTGTAAAAATTTATATTGATAATACTGAAGATAATCGAAGCTTCAGAATTTAATTTGGAAGTGAATTGTTCAGTTTTGAAATTAAAACGTTTGGATCGATATTTAAAAATAGCCGTCCGAGGCACAGTCTCGGAATTCGACGAAACCAGTTCCATTGAGTCCGTAATATTGAATTATTCTCGGATTTCAAATTTCGTATCAATCGGAGTTGTTGTGTGAGATACGACACCTAAACGCATTGAAATTTGTATCGAAAACGAATTTAATTTAAATTTAAATTTAAATTAAATAAAAGACAACATCCCTAACCTCAAGCCTAAAATCACTCCTTCGATCACGCCTAAAATTGTGCAAAGCATGGCCGAGCATACTTCTTCCAATTTTAAGTAACTCTCTCCCTCTCCAGTTTTTTTAAAATCAAAGAAAACGAAAGATAAAAATTAATGGCCGGAGCCCCTATCAGATTCAACATAAAAAATAAAAAAAATCGAAGCAGCTTCAAAGAAATCGAAACGAAACCATTCCTTTATCCAAATCTAGCAATGGCCGCGGCATAGCAATAGGAAGTTCGAATCAAACTCGATTTCGATTTGATTCGCGAGTTTGCAAATCTGGGATGCTCGACTTCGTACATCGGCGACGCTCACGAGCGCGCGCGCGTGATGATGGGGCAGAGTCGAAGCTTGCGCGTGCGATTCAAGGCGGCGCGCGTGTTCGTTCGTGGCTTGGGTTCGCGTTCATGGCAGTGGCGATCGAGCGGCGTGCGATCGATAGAGGGCGAAGTGGATTGGGCCGCATGCTCGAGTAGGTCAATGGGTGCTTGCGTGGGGGTTGTGACGTGATGGTGAAGGCGACGTCAGTGCGACAGCGGCAACGAAGTGGAGGCTCGAGTTCGAGCTGATGGTTTTATCAGTAAGGTAATTTATTTTATTTTATTTTGTTCGATTTCTAAAAATAAATTATATATATATAGACAGTAAGTTCAAACAATTTAAACTCTTGAATTATTCAAAAATAAGTATTTAAATTTAAAACAGTAATTTAAATATACTATATACAGTTTTAAGTTAAATTAGATTTAAATAGAAAAAAAAATATTTGCAGTAAAGAAATAATATATCATATTATAAGTAAATACGAGTAAGTTATATTAAAAGAAAATTTTAATTTTTAAAACCAAAATTTTAGTTAAACGAATTTATTAATGGATTGTTTGATAAGTTTATTTGATTCGTTTAGTTACTAGAAATAAATTATTAATGGAAATTTAGTTTAAAATATAATTTTTAGTTAATCACATTTGTTAAAATAAAAGGAAGAATTTAATCATTAGTTAAATAAATTTTTAAAGGGAATTTAGATTAAAACTTAATTTTTTATAATTTATTTAAAAGAAATTGATTTAAAGAATTATTTTAAAAGTAAAATAATTAGTTGAAATAAATTTATTAAAGAAGAAACTGGTTTAAATAAAACTATTGATTAATTAAACAATCAAGAACGAAAATTGGTTATTCGATTTGTTCGAATATTAATAAATTGTGCAAATATTTATACAAGGTATAAATCAAGAAAAATCGAGTCAGAATGGGAATGGATTGCAAAATAAAAGCAAATGTGAGAACTTCTCACTCAAAAGGATTTATTTAAATTTTAAATAGTTAGATTTAAAATAGTTAGTTGTGTTGATTGAATGCTTGAATGATGATTGTTATATATATATATATATATATATATATATATATATATATATATATATATATATATATTGGATGTGAATAGACCCTATACGCCGTTAGTAAGCGGAGGTTATTTATTACACACATATACCGCGATATTCCACCTCGAAGTGGAATTGGTATTATATTATATATATAGCAATATATATATATATATATTGGCATATGTATATATTGCAGTTGATTGATTCCCGCATTGTATAGCGGATGAGACCCTATTGCGCCGCCTATTAAGCGGATAATATTTTACAAAATCCCATATACCGCGATATTCCACCTCGAAGTGGAATGGGTATTGTGCTAATGTCTGTGGATGCAGGGAAACAGATTGGAGGGATCCAACTGGATTCCTCACAAATATTTATTTGATTCAAATATTGTGCTATTTGATTGTTTATCATATCGATATATGATGTTTGAAAGTCGTGATTGACTATTTGATGTGTTGCATCATCGAATCCAATTTTTAAGTCAAAAATAACGATTTTGATTTTTAAGGGATTTCTAAAGTGATTTTTGAAAGTATACGTTTATAAAATATTTTTGGAATTGATTCATCTTAAATAAATAAACGTTATAATTTTAATATTATAAAAATTATGATTTTTGAGAAATACAGTTAAAAGTTGATTTTTGAGAATATGAGATTAATGATTTTATAAAATAGTTTAAATTTGGATTTCTGAATTTATTATAAAAAGTTTAAAAAAATAGGATTTATAAAATTTGATTATTTTATAAATCAAAATGAGGAAATTATAAAGGAGTTTAAAGACGTTTTAAAAGAATAATACAAATTGATCCATATAAAAGATTTATAAATTGATAATTATAAATTTAGAATATAATTGAATTATAAAACGAGCTTTTATAAGTGTTAGAATGGATTGTAAATGAATTTCATAAATGAATGAAATTTATAGGATTATAACGGTGAAGTTATAAATGGAATTTTATAAACAGTAGGTTTATAAAATTTGTAAAGTTACCAAAAGAATAAATTTTGGATAAATAAATAAATCTTATAAGTTATAAGATTTATAAATTTGGGAAGTTAAAAGAACAATTTTGTAAACAAATAAATTATGAGCATTTAACTTATAATATGGACTTTCGGTATATAATTGAGTTATGAATCGAATAGGTTAATAAAGGAAATTTATAAGAGAAAATTGTTATAAAATAAATAGAAATGGAATTTATAAACATTATTTTATAAATCCGCAAACGACTTATCTTGATAAGTAAATTGTTGTAATTTATTAATGGAGTTATATTCATGTTTTAGACAGTGAATAATCCTGTAAAATAAAATGAATAGAAATGATAAAATTTGTTAACAAATATATTCACATTTTTGAATAGTGAATAATATGTTAAAGAAATGGTTTTGAATGTGATGTTTTAAATAGAATTAAAACGATCAAACGATGTTTTCAAAATGAGTTAAGATTCGAAACCATAGATTTCAACATTCATTGTTGAAATAGACGTTTTTGAGAAATAAAAAGGAAATGGTAGATTATAACACTGTTGTTATAATAAATGATTTCCGAAAGGAAATGTTTTGTATAGTATTGCGATTTATATATATCTATTTTAATTTCGAATCCCTATACTAGTGATTTTGGGTTGTCGTAACGATGTTTTACGCAACATTCGTTTTGGCCCAAATAAATATGTTTAAGAGAATGATTTCCTTAAAGAATGAAATATATACTTAATTTCGATTAGAGTATATTGAATATTTTCCAAGTATATAAAATAAAAAGACTTGTGAATTACTTATAAATAAATAAGTATGGAAATGTTTTTCCAATATTAAGTGAATATAGAGAATTTATCTTTTTAAAGGTAAATTGAAAATGAATATTAGAATTCGAATGGAAATCGTATACTCATGAAAATATTTTGGAAATGTAAATTCAATATGGAATTTATAAATGAAATTGGAAAAAATGGGTTTAAAAATAAATATTGATTTATTTTTGAAGTATTGAAGATATATATCTTGTAAAGATATTTTTGGAAAATAAATAATTTGGAAAATTATTTGGAATATGGTGATGTTGTGCATATCCATTGATAGTTCAATAACCGACTATCAATATTTACCTTTAAATAGGTATTTGTTGTGATTTGCTTGAAATTGAATGCCACACTTATTTTTTTTAAATAAGCGCTCACTATTCGGGTTAACCTGGAAAGGACCTTGGGGTCGTATAACCCATTTCGAATATGTGATACGTCGTTATGAATTGCATTCGAAGACCGGTGTTGAAGACCGAATATTTTCGAAAACGAAAGGGTTTCTTGTTGATTGTCTCTGCACTGGATGATCCCCGGTTTAGAGATCTCCATATGTGATGGGAAATTCGGTCGTGATTAGAGATTATCCGGATTGCAAGGACTTCTTTGTAAGTGCCTTCGGTTCTGTTCGAGCCCGGAACAGACTTGTATGGATTGTATGTCTGACATTACAAATTGAGATATAAAGCCGATTTCTTTCAAATATATTTCTGTTGGTGGTGGAGAATTTATTCTCTTAGCTTAACACCCTTCTCTGAGACGTACGAGCTCAGAGGTTATGTAATTGAAGTTATCAGCAATATATTCCCAATTTGGTAATGTGACATGCTGAGTGTTGCTGTGAAATGATCATTGTGTTGATCATTTATGATAGGATCATTTATTTGATCGTCTATCTTGGTGATCATTTCTATGATCATTTGTTGACCCAAAGCATGACTTTGTATAAAGCGTGGCTTTGTGGACGTGACTTCGTCGAGCCTCACAAACCGGTAATGGTCGAAACAGGAATTGTGCGGCAAGGTTTTCAGGGATAGCGTCCCTAGGGTATGGCCATTCCTTCTGGAAAAGGGTAGTATCATGGTAGGGCTGTCAATTTCCTACACGACCCGAAACCCGCACGGAAATTAGCAGGTTAACCCGACCCGATAAGTTGGCGGGTCATTTTCGGGTCAACCCGAATTTGACCCGTTTATAAACGGGTCGGTTTCGGGTTGACTCGCTAACCCGAAATTGACCCGTTAACAACCCGTTTATACTTATACGGGTTATACGGGTTGACCCGACCCGTTTATGACCCGCTCCGACCCGTTTACGACCCGTTTACACCTTATACGGGTTGACCCGATCCGTTTACGACCCGTTTACACCTTATACGGGTTGATCCGACCCATTTACGACCCGACCCGACCCGTTTATAAACGGGTTACACGGGTCGGGTCGGGTCAACCCGTTTATAAACGGGTCGGGTTCGGGTTGAGTTTTTATGACCCGTTTAATAAACGGGTTGACCCGACCCATTTAAAATCAAGCCGAACCCGACTTGACCCGACCCAAACCCGACCCGACCCGACCCATTGACACCCCTATATCATGGTATGGAGCCCAGATACTTACTCATGTTGAAACACTTATTATTATGGTGTGATGTTGGTTAGAGATCTCTCGTTTAAAGGTCCCAAAGGACCGGGGGTGGCATATCTGAGGGTTTATAATATCCCTTGGGAAAAGGGGTTCCCGGCCTTGTTTGGCAGAGATCCAGTTGGGTTCTCGGGACGTCCTTCCAGAGGCGTTTCCATGTGGCAATGGAAAGTTCCTTGGCCTGACCATTTGTTGGAAAATCCATCCTTCAAATACGAGCCTTGTACGGTATTAGTTGTATTACCTGCCATCTACTTATGGTGGTCACCGCTGTTTAGATGGTAGCTATAGTAGGCATAGTTCGAAATGTCTATGTTGGCTAAGATTTATATCTTTATTTTCGAAATGAATTTTTCCTACACTATGCACTAGTAATAATATCAAATGTTCTTTTTAATGCGTATAAGCATCTTTGACTATCATAAGGAGAAATCTCCTCCGATTCTGCGTTTGCATTGTGTGTGTGTGCGGGAGGCCTTATGGTAGTCTCATTTTTAAAAGCATTGCGAATTGACTTTAAAAATATTCCTCTATTTTGATTTTAAAGATGAATAAACTGTTTTGAGTTCTCACACCAGTCACATGACTGACTCGGAGTTTATTGTTTTCCTTCCTAAACTCTGGGTGCCCACCAATTTCTACACGGGCAGTCAAGAGTTAAGGTTTATCAGGATATTCTGGAATTCAGGAATTGTTGGAGGCAAGCTGGATGGCATGGCGTATTTACTAGTATATAGTACTTCTTTTTCCGCTGCATTGTTTGTTGTTGTACACTCTGATGTAATGAAATGAAATGTGATGTAATGTAATAACTGATATAGTTCTTCGTTTAAAGATTATTCATTTATCTATTATATGTTGTTCCGCTGCGATTGTGAGATTCTGATATTGTTCCGTTGTTATTTCTTTCCGTTTTCTTTTCCATCTGTTTCTCTCTTCTTCTACCTCTTTCTTCTTCTTTTCTTTTCTTAAACCATAACATTTCGGTTTTTCGGCAACGAAAAATCGAAATCATTACATAACATGTTTGAAAGTTTCACTTATCATAAATTTTCTCTATTCTTTTTGGTTTCCAGAGACATTCAATTTAAATTTTAACTTAGTTAAAATTTTAATCATTAATCTATGATTAAACAAACAACTTTTGTTTATATTTTAAATCCTAACAGAAACTAGATTTAGAGAAAATAGATTTTGTTTAAAATCATAGCTCTGAAACTAAGCACAGTCAATATACTGATACAACAACCATCTGCACATCCACACATTCATATACATACACAGAAGTGCACCAAGCTATACGAACATACTAATTCCAGATATGAACATGCAACATATTTTATATACTTAAATTTTTTAAAGTGATGTTACTCACCTGTTATACAGAAGAACATAGCACCTTTATTTTGAAAACTGGAATGCTAACATGAATTGCTTCTTTGATTTCTAGGTTGTTGAATTGATTTGTTTTGTAAACTTGAATGTTTGTTATTGAATCTTGCATGCTTGCCGATGTTACTGGAATTTGAACTTGCTTCAGACAATTTCCAGATTTGAAAAAATGCAGGCTTTGATGCTTCAGGTTTTGATTTGTTTAGAAAATTTGCAGGCTTACTTGTTCTCAGTTTTGAAAGAATTTAGTTCAGGCTTTTGAAAAGGAGTTTACAAGTTATAGAATGCAGGCTTTTGAATTGTTTGAAAATGAAATTACAGGATTTCAAAATGAAAATTCTTTGCATGCTTTTGATTTTGATAGTGGATTACATGTTTGAAGAAGATGATTCTCAGATTTGAAGAATAATGTTTCAGGTTATTTTTCTTTTGATTTCTGGTTTGAGGACTTTTATTACTGATTTTGTTTTGTTGAAAGATTTTACAGCTGAAGTTTTTCTTAAGTTTTGAAAAAGGGTTGGAAAAGAATAGAAGATAGCAGTCTTAAATTTATATAAGTAAAAATGTGTTTTATTAAGAATAATAAAAATGAAAATTAAAGAGTGACACTTGTTTAAAGTTTAACATTTGTCACATTCCCTTGTTTACTACTTAACACATGTCTTGTGTATTATTTATCTATTTTAAATGTTAAATAAAAAGCTTTACTTATTTTTAAACATTAATAAAAGCTTTATTCTTAATTTATTATTTTACAAATACTTATTTATATATGTATAGATAATTTTAAAGAAAATAAAATCAATTATATTTATAAATAAAAGCTTATACAAATATCTTTAATTCAAATGTTTCAAAATATCTATCTTTTGAATTTCAAAATTAATTCAAATTTAAATTAATTCTAAAATCCAATTTAAAAATCAAGTTATATATATAAACTACATATTTAACTATGAAATATCTATTCTATTTTTTATTAAAATCTATTTATATCTACTTACATTATTAATATTATATGAAAATAACAAATTTGACAAATTTAAATAATTTATTAAAGAGATTATCTTATTATTTATTTCAAATCATATTTATCAAGAAATATTTAAAATGAAAATAAAACAAATCTTATAAACATTCATCTTAAGTATTTTAAAGCTATATGGTTATTTATTTAAATATTCTTTGAAAAGTTTTATATTAAATTTAATCAAATTTCCAAATTGCCAAATATATTTAGAATTTGAAAACAAGATTTTATTTATTAAATTTCAAATTAAAGCTTTTCTATTTACAATGTATACAAATATATATATATATATATATATATATATATATTATAAATATAAAACATTTTATTAGCCTTTTAAAGATAAAATTCAGCAATTAAATATTAATTAAAAGAAAATTATTAAATCAATTCAAATTTTATTAACAAAGATTATTAATTCAATTTAATTTTTAACACAGATTATTAAATTGATATTGCCCAAAATTCCGAGTCATCACATTCCTCCCCCCTTAAAAGAATTTTGTCTCCAAAATTTAAAAGCAAAGATAATTTAATAATCTATCTAAGATTTTAATTTTTATCACAAGTATCTTATCAACCATATGCTAACAACCATAGCAACCAATTCACTCAATCAAACAAATTTAGCTATCCAGACAAAATTCTGGATATAACTTCCTAGAGTTTTCAGGTATAAATACCGGGATACTCGCGCTACAGAACCCAAACAATTTATACTACTAAGATACAGTGCTACTTGTCGTCTAGATCTACAAAATTAAACAGGATATAAGACTACACTCAAGTCTGAATCAACAACTAAATCCTTTTGAACTGCTGGTTCCAAAACCAGAGATAGATCATACACGTACTCGCTCAGAGATGCGTAAAACACCTTGAATTCCAGTCATCCAAACTGGCAATTCAACCTTGTAGACCAAAGCACTTATCCTAACCAGAACACAGAAAAGATCCAATATACCTCGGAGCTAGCTTCCCAGTCTTACCAAAACTTATAGCTTCTTAGATCGGAGAAAACTTATCCAAAATCAAATCTCCAACTTCAAAATCCAAATTCCTCCGTATCTAATTCACAAAACTCTTCCGACGGTCCTGGTTTGCATACATCCTTCCTGATCAGCTCAACCTTTGCTAATGCCTCTTGAAACAAACTGGACCAAAAACAACCCAACATACTGATCCTCTCACGATCAACTAAAATCAAGATCAAACTCTACTATCATCAGTAGAAAACAACTTCTCCAATCCAGAAAATACAAAATAGATGCACTCCCAAACTGCTTCCGCTGCACAACTCTGATCTGGAGTAGCTGAAAATGCTGATGATGAACACGAGCACAAATTGTATAACCCATCCCAGAAATATGGTTCCACATATCCATAAAGAGAAAACTCAGAAGTTCCACCAATACTTCTCTCTAGAAGCCATCCTTCTATTAAGCTGTACCACCGGTACCATTACTGGAATCCTAGTCGATAAGGAAACTCAATCTCCAGATATGGGCAAACCCCCGATCTCTTGAAGACATCCGAAAAAATATCTAACAACCCAAGAGATCACTCAACTATTGCCAGTCACTTTTGCGATCAACCCATCCAAATTCCAAAGAAAATTGTTCTCTCTTTACCAACCAAAAAAGATTACGCTTATCTAGCCAATCCATCAAAGAAATGGATCCACTTAGCTGCTTCTGAACTCCACTTCAAGAAAACTGCTTAGCCAGATTTACCTTCTTGAAGGCAATAGAACACTCCGAGCTCCACTGCTGATACACATGCCAAAGACTTCCTTAACTAGAAGCTCCTCGAGAAACTAGGGCCTCAATGTCAAACACAAACATCCCGCTGAACAAAGCCACAACACCGATGCAAACACACTTCCTTAAACATGCTCCAAAAGAAACATCTACGGAGACATCCATAGTCACTGCATCTCATCACACTACTTCCTGAGGTTGCCAAGATACCATCACTCTCTTCTGCTTACCGACAGATCCGAACTCTACTCAACCAACTTCCAATATGGACTCCGAACCTTTTAAAGGTTTCCTTCATAGATCGATGAAATCCTTACACCACAGCCAACGCTTACTCGAGACGGTATTGGGTCTACAGTCTCGATAGATACACTTCCAAACCCAACAATCAGACTCCAACCATTGGTAGTCGTGCTACACACACCACTACCCTTTCTACCTTAAGAACTTATATTGGAAAACCCGAACAGGAAACCCAATCAAATAGATAGAAATATATATATATATATATATCAAAATTTCAAATACGCTCTCTCAAGATAGAAAACACTCCAAAGCCTAGGTATTCACTCAACCTAGCATTCTGATACCAACTGTGAAGATCTAGGCTTTGCAACCATCGACACCGGCCACTCTCCGTCGTGCCTCACAGTGGTACCTCATGTTTGCTTTTACGGCCAGCCTCCCGACTCGCAACCAACCCCTCAAGGCCTTATACTACTTCAGGGGACATGTAGGGGTGAGAGTCTCCCGTTCGCCACCAAATGCAAAGCGAGAACCCCCTATCATGCTGTAATGTAGCAAACCCGATCCCAGTCTCACCGAATCCAAAACGCCATCTTTTAGGTCCACGTTGTTTTAAAGTTAAAACAATTCAATTCTATTATCTATATACACACAGATAGATAATTCACAATCTCACAACAGATAATCTACATTATCATCACAAATAGATAATTTCACATTATCATCACAAATAGATAATTCACATTATCATCACAATTTAACCAAAGCATCCATATCACACAGCATTACCTATCTCATATCTGAGATCTCAAACCATTCAAGGCAATCAATATCATTCAACATCCATAAGCAATGATTTATTAATCACCATCCATAATTAATTTAAAATGAATTAAATTAACTACTTCATCTCTAATTAATTTAAAATAAATTAAATTAATTACTTTTATCACATAAATCTTGCTTACATATCCATTAATTAATTACAAATCAATTAATTAACCATTCTCTAATTATTCATTTTAATTAACCATCATTGATTAATCCTTCTCTAATTACTTTAAGTAATTAGTTTTTAATTAAGTACACAAATTAATTATCCTTAACCATATATAGTAATTAATCTTTAATTACTTCATTATGTAATTAACTATAATCAAGTACATTAATCCTTAATTAATTACTCTATAATCACTTATTATTGATTAATTAATCTTAATTAACTAACCCTTAATTACATCATTAATTACATTAAGTAATGATCCTTAATTACTTCTTTAATTAATTATTAATCATATTTAATAATTAATCTTTAATTAATCTTATTCATTAATCCACCTTGATTAACCACAATCAGTAATTAATTATCCTTAGTTACTTAATTAAATATATTAATTACTCCCTAATTAATTACATTTAATAATTAATCTTTAATTAATTATATTTATTAATCACCCTTGATTAATCTCATTCAGTAATTAATTATCCTTAATTAATTACATCTCTTAGTTATCTTCAAATAACTTTATTAATCAAATCTTAAATTGATTACACTAAGTAATTAGTTATTAATTACTTTCACTAAGTAATTATTTTTCAAATCAATTACACAAAGTAATTAAACCCAATTCTACTATCACTCTCCAATTAATTACATCCTGTAATTTTCCACTAATTACTTCACTAAGTAATTATACTTTATAAATTACACTAAGTAATTTTACTTAACCCATCATCCAATGATTATATAAATTAATTAAACTAATTAATTAACTTAAACTAATCACATTAAGTTAATTAATTACATTAAGTAATTAATTCCTCTTAATTACTTTCATTAAGTAATCATACTTAAATAATTCCATAAATGATTATCTTTAATTAACTAATATAATTAATAAATAAAAATTAATCACATTAATTGATTATTTAGTAATCCCTAGTTAATGATCTTCATTAACTATTTACAGTTCTTTAATTACTTTTCTTAAGTAATTAAACTTAGATCAGTCATTATTAATTACAAATTAATTAATCTTTAATAACCAATTAATCAATCTCTAATTATTTAATTAATTAAGTGATCAACTGATACTTAATTAATCTTTAATTACTTGATTTATTAATTTCTTAATCATTAATTAAAAATCTTAACTTATCTAATTAACGATCTTAATTACAAATTAATTATTCCTTAATTAATTAACTTAAACTTTAATTAATTAATTTAAACCCTTAATTACTAAATTAATTAATCCAAATCATTAATAAATTAAATTAATTAATTATCCATTTTTAATTACCTTAATAATTTAATGAATCACAAATCATTAAATCTTAGTTTAACTTTAAGATAAAAACATTTCTTACTTATGATATTATCATTAACAAAGCATTTAAAAATAATTTACTTTCAAATTTCATTTTAAATTTAAGATTTAAAATGAATACAAATTTAACTTTAACAAAGTTAAAACCCTTTGAATCTCATGTAAAAGAAATACTTGTCTTATAAAAGAAATTTTAAAAGAATTTAAACCAAATCCATTTTTAAATTTAATCCATTTAAATTATACTTTAACATTTAAAGTTGTTAAAACATTTTTTTAAATTTTATAAAACTTATTTAATTCAAAATTAGGATACAAAGTAAAACTTGAATCCATACTTAAACTCATTTGAAACTTTGTTTAAATCTTATTTTAAATTTAAAAATCTATTTTAAAATTTAAAACCAGACAGGTATAAAAGAAACCTGTAACCAAATCATGACCCCAGCCAACCGTTCAGAGGCTTCGAGTCAATCACTCAATAACTTCGAGCGATACACCTGAACCACTCGAGAAAAACTCGAATACATCGGGTTCAAACCCAAACTCACCAGATACATGAAGATGCACCGTGCACATGCACGGTGCCGCCGACCACCTTCGGTCATCAATGATAACCTCTTCACATCGGCGATCGATCTCGCACCCTACCTCGATCATCAGAACACCTATAGCAAACTCGAAATCGAATTCGAGTGTTCAACCCAAATCTTGGAACCAAAAACTGGAACGACACATGAAACCTGGAAACGCCTCGTCAACGCATCTCCGACCATCAGAGAGTCAGAAACTCCGGCTACACCATCTCCAACATCCAAGCTTCCATCTCCCTGAAACTTGTTGCACTCGATCATCCAGAGATGTCGAGATGATCAAAATACTCAACCAAATCAAAACTAGGGCTACAGACTTAAATCCTCCACCGCCGATACCACGATAATCTATCCACCTTTCTGACAATTTTGCCAAAGTCCCCGATCATTCAACTACCATCAGAAGGAATCCCGAACTCTCAGACCATCGAGATCAACAGAAACCACTCAGAATTCAAATTCTGATCAACTCCACCATATTCGTTCAAATCCAAACTAAAAATTATAGCTTCAGTTTTAAAAATCATGTTTTTATATAAGTTTTCGGATCATAAGCCTAAAACATTGAATTAATATGTTTGAAAGTTTCACTTATCATAAATTTGCTCTGTTCCTTTTGGTTTCCGGAGACATTCAATTTAAATTTTAGCTTAGTTAAAATTTTAATCATTAATATATGATTAAACAAACACCTTTTGTTTATATTTTAAATCCTAATAGAAACTAGATCTAGAGAAAATAGATTTTGTTTAAAATGCTAGCTCTGAAACTAAGCACAGTCAATATACTGATACAACAACCATTGCACATCCACACATTCATACACATACACAGAAATGCACCAATCTATACAAACAACTGCCACCGGAAGGAAACCCGAACTCCCACACCATCGAGATCACTAGAAACCACTCAGAATTCAAATTCTGATCAACTCCACCATACTCATTCAAATCCAAACTAAAAATTATGGCTTTATTTTTAAAAATCATGTTTTATATAAGGTTTCAGATCACAAGCCTGAAACATTAATTGATATGTTTGAAAGTTTCACTTATCATAAATTTGCTCTATTCTTTTTGGTTTCCAGAGACATTCAATTTAAATTTTAACTTAGTTAAAATTTTAATCATTAATCTATGATTAAACAAACAACTTTTGTTTATATTTTAAATCCTAACAGAAACCAGATCTAGAGAAAATAGATTTTGTTTAAAATCATAGCTCTGAAACAAAGCACAGTCAATATACTGATACAACAACCATCTGCACATCCACACATTCATATACATACACAGAAGTGCACCAAGCTATACGAACATACTAATTCCAGATATGAACATGCAACATATTTTATATACTTAAAATTTTAAAAGTGATGTTACTCACCTGTTATACAGAAGAACAGAGCACCTTTATTTTGAAAACCGGAATGCTAACACGAATTGTTTCTTTGATTTCCAGGTTGTTTAATTGATTTGTTTTGTAAAATTGAATGTTTTTTATTGAATCTTACATGCTTGTTGATGTTACTGGAATTTGAACTTGCTTCAGACAATTTCCAGATTTAAAAAAAATGCAGGCTTTGATGCTTCAGGTTTTGATTTTCTTAGAAAATTTGCAGGCTTGGTTGTTCTCAGTTTTGAAAGAATTTAGTTCGGGCTTTTGAAAAGGAGTTTATAGGTTATAGAATGCAGGCTTATGAATTGTTTGAAAATGAAATTATAGGATTTGAAAATGAAAATGATTCGCATGCTTTTGATTTTGATAGTGGATTACAGGTTTGAGGAATATGATTCTCAGATTTGAAGAATAATGTTTCAAGTTATTGTTCTTTTGATTTCTAGTTTGAGGAGTTTTATTACTGATTTTGTTTTGTTGAAAGATTTTACAGTTGAAGTTTTTCTTATGTTTTGAAAAAGGATTAAAAAAATATAGAAGATAGAAGTCTTAAGTTTATATAAGTAAAAATGTGTTTTATTAAGAATAAAAAAAATGAAAATTAAAGAGTGACACTTGTTTAAAGTTTAACATTTGTCACATTCCCTTGTTTATTACTTAACGCATATCTTGTGTATTATTTATCTATTTTAGTGTTAAATAAAAGCTTTACTTATTTTTAAATATTAATAAAAAATTTATTCTTAATTTATTATTTTACAAGTACTTATTTATATATGTATAGATAATTTTAAAGAAAATAAAATCAATTATATTTATAAACAAAAGCTTATATAAATATCTTTAATTCAAATATTTCAAAATATCTATCTTTTGAATTTCAAAATTAATTCAAATTCAAATTAAATTCTAAAATCAAATTTAAAAATCAAGTTATATATATATACATACATAACTACATATTTAACTTTGAAATAACTATTCTATTTTTATTAAAATCTATTTATATCTAATCACATTATTAATATTATTTGAAAATAACAAATTTGACAATTTTAAATAATTTATAAAAGAGGTTATCTTATTATTTATTTTCAAATCATATTTATCAAGAAATATTTAAAATGAAAATAAAGAAAATCTTATAAACATTTATCTTAAGTATTTTAAAGCTATATAGTTATGTATTTAAATAATCTTTGAAAAGTTTTATATTAAATTAAATCAAATTGCCAAATATATTTAGAATTTGAAAACAAGATTTTATTTATTAAATTTCGAATCAAAGCTTTTCTATTTAAAATGTATACAAATATATATATATATATATTAAATATAAAACATTTTATTAGCCTTTTAAAGATAAAATTCACTAATTAAATATTAATTAAAAGAAAATTATGAAATCAATTCAAATTTTATTAACAAAGATTATTAAATCAATTTAATTTTTAACAAAGATAATTAAATTGATATTGCCCAAAATTTTGGGTCATCCCAAGAGTTGTTATGGTTTTCAAGTCATCTCTTACAGGTACACTCTTTTGCTTCCCTGGCGCTCCAAAATCTAATCATCGATTTTTTCGGAATGCTCAATAACGGTTCTTTTGGAAATAATTAGACAATATACAAGAACGGGGATCACCCCTTAACAGTCTAAGTGGATCACAGATCTCGTCATCATTTATCCTAGAAGAACAAAACATGTTTATAAGTACAATATTGCATCACTGAGGATAACTGTACCATATAATTCCCGTGTTCCGCCTAGATATTTCCAAAGTTGAAATCCTTCAGTATTAAGTATGAAATATTTCCATACCACCAAAATTAAGAAGGATTCATATTTAGGCCAAGATTTTGATAGCTCGTTATTTAACTATCCACAAACACTCATCCAAATCAGGGATTTATTCCATAGTGTAAAAACAACATCGGTTAAGCATAAAAACAACCACAATCTCCTTTAATAAATCTTTCATTCATAACAATCACATTGTAATTTACTTGTTTTAAAACACTTTTACAAAGGAATATCCACAAATCCCTATATTTCAATACTTAGAAAAAATCCATATACTTATCTCAATGTTATAAGTATATTCACACACATTACACTTCACAACTTAGAAAATGCACAAATGTACTTATCTCAGTGATATAAGTATATTTTCAAAATTGAGGAAGATTTTCCTTTTTACTCGATTCTAAAATCATTTATAACTCCATATAATTCTCTAAAACCATTTATAAACCATTTTATAATCTCTAAAAAATCATTTATAATCCCTTTTATAAATTCAATCACTTATAAATTCATTTTGTACATTTCTAAAATATTTATAAATTCATAAAAACCATTTATAAAACTCCTTTTATAAATCCATAAACCCATTTCTTAAACTCGTTTATAAAAATTAACCATTTATAAAACTCTTTAATCCTGTAAATAATCTTCCCTTAAGTCTTCAAACCATTTTATAATGCTTTTTTTCTAAAACCCAAATCTGTTTATAAACTCTATTTAAGGGTCTCGGAGACATTCATAAATAGGGCTATCAATTTCCAGCATGATTCGAAACACGACTCGATGATGACACGAAAATTAGCGGGTTTGGGTGATATGATATCACGGGCGGGTCAATTTCGGGTCAACCTGCCATAACCCGTTTAATAAACGGGTGGGTTCCGGGTTGACCCGCAACCCAATTTTGACCCGCCAAACCCGTTTATTACAAAATGTGTTTATAATTTTTTGCAGCTTGGGCCGACGTTTGTAGTTTTGTGTTCGTCCATTATCTAATAATTATCATTTCCTCCATAATAAATTACCAGGTCACAAGACTCATGACTCATAGGCGGCTAGGATTTTCTTTTTCATTTCTCTATCATTCTCCTTTTTCATTTCCACATCGTCCCCCAATAGATCGCACGGCCTTGCATGGCGTCTCCACTTCGTCCTCCCATAATCACTCATGCCTGGAAAGTTTTGTAGAAGAAATCAGCCAAGACGTATGTAAGTATTTTTTTATAGCAGTAAACTCCTTGTAAACATTTTTCAACCTCAAAGTTGGTGTTAAATAATTGTTTAAAGGAATTAGCTATCCGATAACCGCTCAATGCAATCAATTGATTAATATGTGATAGGAGAACTTCAGTGTATATTCCCAGTTGTTAGGCCAATTGATTAAAGCACCAAGATGTTAAGAGGTGTAAAAAAGATTCTTATAAAGATCTGGCTGATGGCTTAGATAAATTTCATTTGTTTGTTCCTAGTTTTTTGTCAATGATTACGTTATCAAAAAATTATGATTGTATCTTAAGCGTTTTGTTTCATTTTTCATTTTATTCTAGATAAAGTTGATTGTCAAGTTTCGCCATTCGAAATATTGACTTTTTACAATTTTATTACAGAATCAATGTTATATTTTCAGATATCTAACAAACTTGGTAGCTGTTATTGATTTTACATAACTGAATAATGTTGTGTATAATGTAGTCAAATTCAATGCATGCGCATATCGATATCTATCTGAAAGTAAATATGATAATAGTACTCCATTTTTTTACTGATCTCAGATTTAATAGCATTTCAAACTTGAAACTTGGTAGAAAAATATGTATGCGTAGATATTACTTGATATTCTTTATGTATAATTCGAAATGCTTACTTAGCTTACAACATACTTATCAACATTATCAGTGATAGTTTCAAGTTTGAAAAAATAGACATTAAGGAATAACTGATTGTAAGTTGTAATTTGTGTGCATAGCATGAGTTCACTCTATTATATTATGATAGCAGCAAATTTACCTCTAACTATAAATTGCTTTTGTGGTAGTTAAAGTTTACTTTTCATTAAAAAAATTGCTTTTCGATAGCAGCAAACTCGTTTATTATAAATTGATATAGGTAAAGTTACAATTTGCATTACTCCACATGGTCATTACATTATAAGTCCTTGCTTGCATCCGACTTTAAAAAAAATAGTCCTTTACTTTGGAAATTATGTGAGGTGTGGTGGGTTATGGATCCTTGCTTGTACGTTTGTATATTATTGTCCAATGCTACCAGATTAGGGTTTTCTTTTTCTTTAATTTGGCAGAAAAGAGATGGACACTTTTACACCAAGCAGTGAGAGTGGTGAACATGTTTGAGATTCCAATATGGAAGCATTGGAATTAGACGACATAGAAATAAAAAGTGCAAAAGTTGTTGGTAAGAGACGTAGTGTAACAAACAACGATTTTCGTTCTTCGATAATCCGACATCGACACTCACTTTATCGACTGCCGAGAAATCGAAGGCCGAAAACTCGGAATGTTATGGGTTTTAAAAAAAGAATTTACGAAAAGAAAAAGAAAGAAGAGAGAAGATAGAAAATAGAGGGAAAAGAAGATAGACAATTTTTAGAAACAGAGAATTTTAAAATAGAAACGGACAGAAAGGAAACAAAAAGAACAACATCAGAATCTCACAATTCGCAGCGGAACAACATATAATAATAAATGAATAATCTTTAAACAAAGAACTATATCAGTTATTACATTACATACATTTCATTACATCATATCATCAGAGTATACAACATCAACAACATCAAACAGTGCAGCGGAAAAAGAAATACTATATACTAGTAATACGCCATGCCATCCAGCTTGCCTCCAGCAACTCCAGAATATCCAGAATATCCTGATAAACCTAACTCTTAACTGCCCGTGTGGAAATTGGTGGGCACCCAGAGTTTAGGAAGGAAAACAATAAACTCCAAGTCAGTCATGTGACTGGTGTGAGAACTCAAAACAGTTTATTTAACTTTAAAATCAAAATAGAGGAATATTTTTAATCAATTCGCAATGCTTTTAAAAAATGAGACTACCATAAGGCCTCCCGCACACACACACATGCAAACGCAGAATCGGAGGAGATTTCTCCTTATGATAGCCAAAGATGCTTGATACGCATTTAAAATAACATTTGATATTATTATTAGTGCATAATGTATAACAAATCATTTCGAAAATAAAGATATAAATCTTAGCCGACATAGACATTTCGAACTATGCCTACTATAGCTACTATCCAAACAGTGGTGACCACCATAAGTGAATAGCAGGTTCTACAACTAATACCGTACAAGTTTCGTATTGGGAATTGGATTTCCAACAAATGATCAGGCCAAGGAACTTCCCATTGCCACTGAGAATGCCTCTGGATGGACATCCCCGAGAACCAAACCGGATCTCAACCAACACAAGGCCGGGTTACTCCTAACTGAGTAACAACTGACCGAATATGCCATCCCCCGGTCCTTTGGGACCTTTTTCCGAGAGCGCTCTCTAATCAATTCACACAATCATAACAAAGTGTTTTCAACATGAGTAAGTATCTGGGCTCCATACCATGATACCACCCTTTTCCAGAAGGAAATGGACACATCCTAAAGGGTGCTACCCCTCATAACCTTGCTGCTTCTTTCCTGTTTTGACCATTTCCGGGATGTGAGGCTCGACGAATTCACGTCCACAAAAACATACTTTATACAAAAGCCATGCTTTGGGTCAACAAATGATCAACACAATGATCACTAAGATAGACGATCAAATAAATGATCCTATCACAATAATCAACACAATGATCATTTCAGCATCACTCAGCATGTCACATTACCAAATTGGGAATATATCGCTGATAACTTCAACTATATAACCTTTGAGCTCGTACGTCTCAAAGAAGGGTGTTAAGCAAAGAATAAATTCTCCGCCACCAACAGAAATATATTTGAAAGAAATCGGCTTTATATCTCAAATTGTAATGTCAGACATACAATCCATACAAGTCTGTTCCGGGCTCGAACAGAACCGAAGGCACTTACAAAGAAGTCCTTGCAATCCGGATATTCACAATCCTGATCGGATTTCCCATCACTTAGGGAGTCTCTATACCGTTGCAACTCAGTGCAGAGACAATCGATAGGTCATCCTATCGCTTTCGCAAATACCGGGTCTTCAACACCGATCTTCAATGCAATTCACAATGACGTATCACATATTCGGAATGGGTTATACGACCCCATGGTCCTTTCCCGGTTAACCCGAATAGTGAGCGCTTATTCAAAAATAAGTGTGCATTCAAATTCAATCAATTCACATCAAATACCCATTCAAAGGGAAATACTGATAGTCAGTTATTGAACTATCACTGGATATGCACACATCACCAGATTCCAAATAATTTTCCAAATTATTATTTTCCAAAATATCTTTACAAGATATAAAATTTCAACACTTCAAAAATAAATCAACATTTATTTTCAAACAAATTCCCTTTTCACTTATAAATTCCATAATGAATTTATATTTCAAAATATTCGTGCATATACGATTTCAACTATCCATTTCCAATTTATCTTCAAAAAGATAAATTCTAAATATTCACTTCATATTTGAAAACATTTCCATACTTATTATTCATAAGTAATTCACAAATCTTTTTATTTTCAACCTTGGAAAATATTCAATATACTTAAATCGAATTAAGTATATATTTCATTCTTTAAGAAAATCATTCTCTTAAACATATTTATTTGGGTCAAAACGAATGTTGCGTAAAACATCGTTACAACAACCCAAAATCACTAGTATAGGGATTTGAATTTTAAATAGATATATAAATCCCAATACTATACAAAACATTTCCTTTCGGAAATCATTTACTATAACAACAGTGTTATAGTCCACATTTCCTTTTATTTCTCGAAAACGTCTATTTCAACAATAAATGTTGAAATCTATGGTTTCGAATCTCAACACATTTAAAACATCGTTAGATCGTTTTAATTCTGTTTAAAACATCATATCTAAAACAATTTCTTTAACGTATTATTCACTATTCAAAAACGTGAATATACTACCTTAACAAATTTCATCATTTCTATTCACTTTAACTTAAAGGATTATTCACTGTTCAAAATGTGAATATAACTCTATCTCTAAGTTATAACAATTAACTTATCAAAATAAGTCATTTGCGGATTTATAAAACAACGTTTATAAATTCCGTTTCTATTTATTTATAAAAACTTCCTTTTTATAAATTCCTTTATTAACCTATTCCAGTTTATAACTCAATTATAAACTACAAGTTCATATTATAAGTTAATTACTTATAAAACGATTATTTTACAAAATCGTTCATTTAACTTCCCAAATTATTAATCTTAACTTATAAGATTGTTTATTTATCCAAAATTCATTTTTTCGATAACTTTATAAATTTTATAAACCTATTGCTTATAAAATTTCATTTATAACTTCACAGTTTATAATTTCATAAATTTCATTCATTTAGGAAATTCATTTTCACTACATTCAAACACTTATAAAAACTCGTTTTATAATGTCCATAATTCAATTTATAAATATCCATTTATAAATCTCTTAATATAAATTAATTTATATTATTCTTTTAAACGTCTTTAAATTCCTTTAAAATTTCACCGTTCTCTTGATTTATAAAACAATCAAATTTTATAAATCTTATATTCAAACTTTTAATAATAAACTCAAAAATCCAGTTTAAACTATTTTATAAAATCATTGGTTCATATTTCTCAAAAATCGACTTTTAATCGTATTTCTAAAAATCAGCTTTTTAACTATATTTCACAAAAACCATAATTTTTATAACTTTAAAAATTATAACGTTTATTTATTTATAATGGATCAATTCCAAAAATATAGTATATTTTCAAAAATCACTTTAAAACCATTTTAAAATCCCAAAATCTGGGTCCAATGATGCTACACACCAAATAGTCAATCACGACTACAACGATATCATATATCAATATGAAAATTCAATCAAATATCAAAATATCTGAAATTGAATAAAAACTGTTGAGGAATCCTGTTGGATCCCTCCAACCTGTTTCCTGCATCCAAAAACATTAGCACAATACCAATTTCGCTCCAGTACGAAATTATCGCGGTACATGTTCTTAATAAATATTATCCGCTTAATAACGGCGTAATAGGGTCTCATCCGCTAAACAAAAAATGCGGGAAATCAACAACTGCAATATATACATATGCCAATATATATATATTGATACTATATATAATACCAATTTCACTGTTTATGAAATATTCGCGGTATATGTTTATATTAAATAACATCCGCTTACTAACGGCGTATAATGTCTATTTTAACAATCAATAATTTACAGTCATCATTCAAACATGCATTCAAATATTTTAAATCTAACTATTTAAAATAAAATCGAAATCTATTCGATTGAGTGAGAAATTCTCACCTTGGTTTTAAATTCCGTTTCAGCTTTTATTTCGAATAAAATTAAACGCGCGTTTAATTTTACCCAAAATTCTCACTAACTCCAAACGACTCCAAACCCACTCCATCGCGTAGTGCTCGTCCATACGATTCCAACGCAACTGAGTTTGCATTTTTTCGACCTCGTAGCAAAGAGATATCGATTTTTAAACTTTACACAAATTATATAAACTAAATTCACAAATTTTTTTTCTTTATACCCAGTTTACATCACACCCATCCATTTCCTTCTAGCAAATCACGGCCGCACCAGTGTTCTTCTCCCCTTCCACATTCACGCGCACGCATCAGTAAAACCGAACCCATTCGATCCATATTAGGTTTTGATTTTTCACTCTCCATGTTGAACTTGAACACGATCAAGCACCATGGCATCGAAGCCTATCACCTAAGCCACCATCGACCAGAAGAGCTTCGAGCTCGGTCATGATCTCGGCCCCAAAAACGCGTATGACTTCCGGCCATTCAAACCCATTTTTACGTCGATCCACAGCCCCGTTCTCAATCACAACCGTTGGATTCGTAGTTCGTGTTGTGCTTTACAAGTTCCATGTTGAAGAATTCTTGAATCGATGAACGGATTGGAAGATTTGAGGGGGAGAAGTTGAACAATTTTCGGCCTTAGAAATAGGGGGAGGCGGCTGCAAATTTAGGTTTAGGGTTTTTCTTTTATTTTTTTTATTTTTAGAATGGTGTCTATTTATAAGAAAAGCTAGCGTAAACACTATTCATCCCGGGAATTCCGAACTCCGATTTAGGCGCCGTAACCAGCGTACCTAGGGTTTATCCCGCGTTCCGGACACAATGGAACAGGTTTCGGAAGCTAATTCGGAAGTATGTGCGAGTTATGGCTGTAAACGCTCAATTTAAATTAAACCGATTTAAATCGATTTCTAGGCGTTTTAATTTGTACCGGACAAACGGTAAATCCAATTGACTTGAAATTTGAAACCTTACAATAATATCACATTACGGATCCGATGAAACTGGTTTCGTCGAAATCCGAGACTTTTTGAAAAATGGCTATTTTGACTCGCCAAATTTAAATTAAAAATAAATCGATGCGTTTCGAGCTGCCACGATCAAACGATAACTCCGATTGACACGAAAATTGAAATCCGGTAATAACTAACTATTACGGATCCAATGGAACTGGTTTCGTTCAATTCTGAGACTGTCCAAAAATTGGCTATTTTCACTAGTCGATTTAAATATTAAAATATTCAATTTTCACAAATTAACTTTTAATTCGATTTTAAAAGTTCTAAAATATTTCTATAACTCCAGTATGATTAAGTAAAATTTTACAAATTATTTTCAATCATTTTTAACTAAATTTTCAATTATTTCCATAATTTAACATATTAAATTATCGATTTAATTATCCAATAAAATCTAATAAATCAAATAAAAATTTATTTGACTTATAAATTCACTTATTAATATTTAAAATTAATTAAATATTCAATTTTTTTATTATTAAAAATTCTGGGTCGTTACAATCTTTCCCCCTTAAAAGAATTTCGTCCTCGAAATTACAAGTAAGAAAAGTTACAGTATCTATTAATTTTCCAAAATTCTTAATTAAATTCCTTACAATACTTTACTAAGTTTTCAAATCATACTTAGTTATCTTTTCAAAAACAAACTACTATAGTTTAACTTTCAATTTCAAAACAAAGTTTAAAGTTTTCAAAATTTTCCAATTTTCTCAAATTTTTTCTAACGCCTTAAATTTCCGGAAAAATTCGCCATAGTCTCCTTTGCGCGGCTTGATCCGAAAAAAAAAATGACAGTATATATATCACAAATATACATCTCATCAAGTAATGAGGCATCCCGAAGGGAAAAAAGTATAAAAGTGCGATATTTAATCCGAGATATGTACCTTATATTTTATTAGCGAGCATATACGGCTAATATAGCGCTAAAGCGAACTCCAAATGCGAAGCAAACGCGATCCGCACCTACTAATCACTCAACAAACAACATGAGAACATGCACATATGCAAATAATCTCAATATACAACATATAGTAACATATCAACTATATATATCACATAGCAAATGCAACAATAGCAATATATATTCAACCATCAACCAATTACATACATAACCAATCAATATTCATTTATATTCTCATTCATATTCAATGAATTTGGGTTTTCACTTTAAATCATATTTGATTTATTTACATTGGATTTTATCAACATTCATTCTCAATTCAATTAGTTTACATTACTAATTAAATCCAATTCACTTTCGATTCTATTCAAATTTATTTACTTCTAATTTGAATTCAATTACATTAGCTTTCAATTTCATTAACACTTAATGAATTACATATAATCAATCAACAATCATATAACAACCAAAGTATATTAATTACAACCAAATTTCTTCGCTTACTTTCATTCATTTTTTTTTTTTTATTCAACTTCTAATAACATTAGATTTTAATGAATCAACACTTATATTCATTATTTTATTTAATCCATTAATTCAATTCAATTTCCAAAGTTGAATTCTATTACATAACTTAAGTTCATATTCTTTTAATCCACTTGATTATTTACTTCGATACCAATATCAACTTAATTCAATATCTCTTAAGTTATATTCCATTTAACTTTAAATTCACTTTTATTCACAACTCATATTCATATAGTTTTACTTCTTATATATATAAGTTTATTTCACAATTGTAAATCACTTTAATTATAATTCATACTCTTATAATTCACTTGCTTATACAATTATTCTTCAATTTAGATTATTCAAACAACCTAACAATCAACTTATACACAATTTAATAATTTTGAAAAATTATTTCTTTATATATAAAATATACTTAAGGTAAAATTATTTCATTTACCCAATTAAAACAATACTGTGCCGAATTGTTCTATTCAAGTGTTTAGAAACCCCTTCGGCATAGTCTTGCGGACCACGCTGACGAAAGTTCATATACCACTCAATAAACCAATCATCACAATATAAAACAATTTTTTTTTTTTTTATTCACTAACAAATACGCTCTCATAGCTATTATTACACTCAAACTCATTCTAGAGTACTGCTGACTCTATCTCTAATGAATAATACCCTACAGAACCATGGTTGTCGCTTAACCATCAGAGCTCCGATACCAAATGTAACAAACAACGATTTTCGTTCTTCGATAATCCGACATCGACACTCACTTTATCGACTGCCGAGAAATCGAAGGCCGAAAACTCGGAATGTTATGGGTTTTAAAAAAAGAATTTACGAAAAGAAAAAGAAAGAAGAGAGAAGATAGAAAATAGAGGGAAAAGAAGATAGACAATTTTTAGAAACAGAGAATTTTAAAATAGAAACGGACAGAAAGGAAACAAAAAGAACAACATCAGAATCTCACAATTCGCAGCGGAACAACATATAATAATAAATGAATAATCTTTAAACAAAGAACTATATCAGTTATTACATTACATACATTTTATTACATCATATCATCAGAGTATACAACATCAACAACATCAAACAGTGCAGCGGAAAAAGAAATACTATATACTAGTAATACGCCATGCCATCCAGCTTGCCTCCAGCAACTCCAGAATATCCAGAATATCCTGATAAACCTAACTCTTAACTGCCCGTGTGGAAATTGGTGGGCACCCAGAGTTTAGGAAGGAAAACAATAAACTCCAAGTCAGTCATGTGACTGGTGTGAGAACTCAAAACAGTTTATTTAACTTTAAAATCAAAATAGAGGAATATTTTTAATCAATTCGCAATGCTTTTAAAAAATGAGACTACCATAAGGCCTCCCGCACACACACACATGCAAACGCAGAATCGGAGGAGATTTCTCCTTATGATAGCCAAAGATGCTTGATACGCATTTAAAATAACATTTGATATTATTATTAGTGCATAATGTATAACAAATCATTTCGAAAATAAAGATATAAATCTTAGCCGACATAGACATTTCGAACTATGCCTACTATAGCTACTATCCAAACAGTGGTGACCACCATAAGTGAATAGCAGGTTCTACAACTAATACCGTACAAGTTTCGTATTGGGAATTGGATTTCCAACAAATGATCAGGCCAAGGAACTTCCCATTGCCACTGAGAATGCCTCTGGATGGACATCCCCGAGAACCAAACCGGATCTCAACCAACACAAGGCCGGGTTACTCCTAACTGAGTAACAACTGACCGAATATGCCATCCCCCGGTCCTTTGGGACCTTTTTCCGAGAGCGCTCTCTAATCAATTCACACAATCATAACAAAGTGTTTTCAACATGAGTAAGTATCTGGGCTCCATACCATGATACCACCCTTTTCCAGAAGGAAATGGACACATCCTAAAGGGTGCTACCCCTCATAACCTTGCTGCTTCTTTCCTGTTTTGACCATTTCCGGGATGTGAGGCTCGACGAATTCACGTCCACAAAAACATACTTTATACAAAAGCCATGCTTTGGGTCAACAAATGATCAACACAATGATCACTAAGATAGACGATCAAATAAATGATCCTATCACAATAATCAACACAATGATCATTTCAGCATCACTCAGCATGTCACATTACCAAATTGGGAATATATCGCTGATAACTTCAACTATATAACCTTTGAGCTCGTACGTCTCAAAGAAGGGTGTTAAGCAAAGAATAAATTCTCCGCCACCAACAGAAATATATTTGAAAGAAATCGGCTTTATATCTCAAATTGTAATGTCAGACATACAATCCATACAAGTCTGTTCCGGGCTCGAACAGAACCGAAGGCACTTACAAAGAAGTCCTTGCAATCCGGATATTCACAATCCTGATCGGATTTCCCATCACTTAGGGAGTCTCTATACCGTTGCAACTCAGTGCAGAGACAATCGATAGGTCATCCTATCGCTTTCGCAAATACCGGGTCTTCAACACCGATCTTCAATGCAATTCACAACGACGTATCACATATTCGGAATGGGTTATACGACCCCATGGTCCTTTCCCGGTTAACCCGAATAGTGAGCGCTTATTCAAAAATAAGTGTGCATTCAAATTCAATCAATTCACATCAAATACCCATTCAAAGGGAAATACTGATAGTCAGTTATTGAACTATCACTGGATATGCACACATCACCAGATTCCAAATAATTTTCCAAATTATTATTTTCCAAAATATCTTTACAAGATATAAAATTTCAACACTTCAAAAATAAATCAACATTTATTTTCAAACAAATTCCCTTTTCACTTATAAATTCCATAATGAATTTATATTTCAAAATATTCGTGCATATACGATTTCAACTATCCATTTCCAATTTATCTTCAAAAAGATAAATTCTAAATATTCACTTCATATTTGAAAACATTTCCATACTTATTATTCATAAGTAATTCACAAATCTTTTTATTTTCAACCTTGGAAAATATTCAATATACTTAAATCGAATTAAGTATATATTTCATTCTTTAAGAAAATCATTCTCTTAAACATATTTATTTGGGTCAAAACGAATGTTGCGTAAAACATCGTTACAACAACCCAAAATCACTAGTATAGGGATTTGAATTTTAAATAGATATATAAATCCCAATACTATACAAAACATTTCCTTTCGGAAATCATTTACTATAACAACAGTGTTATAGTCCACATTTCCTTTTATTTCTCGAAAACGTCTATTTCAACAATAAATGTTGAAATCTATGGTTTCGAATCTCAACACATTTAAAACATCGTTAGATCGTTTTAATTCTGTTTAAAACATCATATCTAAAACAATTTCTTTAACGTATTATTCACTATTCAAAAACGTGAATATACTACCTTAACAAATTTCATCATTTCTATTCACTTTAACTTAAAGGATTATTCACTGTTCAAAATGTGAATATAACTCTATCTCTAAGTTATAACAATTAACTTATCAAAATAAGTCATTTGCGGATTTATAAAACAACGTTTATAAATTCCGTTTCTATTTATTTATAAAAACTTCCTTTTTATAAATTCCTTTATTAACCTATTCCAGTTTATAACTCAATTATAAACTACAAGTTCATATTATAAGTTAATTACTTATAAAACGATTATTTTACAAAATCGTTCATTTAACTTCCCAAATTATTAATCTTAACTTATAAGATTGTTTATTTATCCAAAATTCATTTTTTCGATAACTTTATAAATTTTATAAACCTATTGCTTATAAAATTTCATTTATAACTTCACAGTTTATAATTTCATAAATTTCATTCATTTAGGAAATTCATTTTCACTACATTCAAACACTTATAAAAACTCGTTTTATAATGTCCATAATTCAATTTATAAATATCCATTTATAAATCTCTTAATATAAATTAATTTATATTATTCTTTTAAACGTCTTTAAATTCCTTTAAAATTTCACCGTTCTCTTGATTTATAAAATAATCAAATTTTATAAATCTTATATTCAAACTTTTAATAATAAACTCAAAAATCCAGTTTAAACTATTTTATAAAATCATTGGTTCATATTTCTCAAAAATCGACTTTTAATCGTATTTCTAAAAATCAGCTTTTTAACTATATTTCACAAAAACCATAATTTTTATAACTTTAAAAATTATAACGTTTATTTATTTATAATGGATCAATTCCAAAAATATAGTATATTTTCAAAAATCACTTTAAAACCATTTTAAAATCCCAAAATCTGGGTCCAATGATGCTACACACCAAATAGTCAATCACGACTACAACGATATCATATATCAATATGAAAATTCAATCAAATATCAAAATATCTGAAATTGAATAAAAACTGTTGAGGAATCCTGTTGGATCCCTCCAACCTGTTTCCTGCATCCAAAAACATTAGCACAATACCAATTTCGCTCCAGTACGAAATTATCGCGGTACATGTTCTTAATAAATATTATCCGCTTAATAACGGCGTAATAGGGTCTCATCCGCTAAACAAAAAATGCGGGAAATCAACAACTGCAATATATACATATGCCAATATATATATATTGATACTATATATAATACCAATTTCACTGTTTATGAAATATTCGCGGTATATGTTTATATTAAATAACATCCGCTTACTAACGGCGTATAATGTCTATTTTAACAATCAATAATTTACAGTCATCATTCAAACATGCATTCAAATATTTTAAATCTAACTATTTAAAATAAAATCGAAATCTATTCGATTGAGTGAGAAATTCTCACCTTGGTTTTAAATTCCGTTTCAGCTTTTATTTCGAATAAAATTAAACGTGCGTTTAATTTTACCCAAAATTCTCACTAACTCCAAACGACTCCAAACCCACTCCATCGCGTAGTGCTCGTCCATACGATTCCAACGCAACTGAGTTTGCATTTTTTCGACCTCGTAGCAAAGAGATATCGATTTTTAAACTTTACACAAATTATATAAACTAAATTCACAAAATTTTTTTCTTTATACCCAGTTTACATCACACCCATCCATTTCCTTCTAGCAAATCACGGCCGCACCAGTGTTCTTCTCCCCTTCCACATTCACGCGCACGCATCAGTAAAACCGAACCCATTCGATCCATATTAGGTTTTGATTTTTCACTCTCCATGTTGAACTTGAACACGATCAAGCACCATGGCATCGAAGCCTATCACCTAAGCCACCATCGACCAGAAGAGCTTCGAGCTCGGTCATGATCTCGGCCCCAAAAACGCGTATGACTTCCGGCCATTCAAACCCATTTTTACGTCGATCCACAGCCCCGTTCTCAATCACAACCGTTGGATTCGTAGTTCGTGTTGTGCTTTACAAGTTCCATGTTGAAGAATTCTTGAATCGATGAACGGATTGGAAGATTTGAGGGGGAGAAGTTGAACAATTTTCGGCCTTAGAAATAGGGGGAGGCGGCTGCAAATTTAGGTTTAGGGTTTTTCTTTTATTTTTTTTATTTTTAGAATGGTGTCTATTTATAAGAAAAGCTAGCGTAAACACTATTCATCCTGGGAATTCCGAACTCCGATTTAGGCGCCGTAACCAGCGTACCTAGGGTTTATCCCGCGTTCCGGACACAATGGAACAAGTTTCGGAAGCTAATTCGGAAGTATGTGCGAGTTATGGCTGTAAACGCTCAATTTAAATTAAACCGATTTAAATCGATTTCTAGGCGTTTTAATTTGTACCGGACAAACGGTAAATCCAATTGACTTGAAATTTGAAACCTTACAATAATATCACATTACGGATCCGATGAAACTGGTTTCGTCGAAATCCGAGACTTTTTGAAAAATGGCTATTTTGACTCACCAAATTTAAATTAAAAATAAATCGATGCGTTTCGAGCTGCCACGATCAAACGATAACTCCGATTGACACGAAAATTGAAATCCGGTAATAACTAACTATTACGGATCCAATGGAACTGGTTTCGTTCAATTCTGAGACTGTCCAAAAATTGGCTATTTTCACTAGTCGATTTAAATATTAAAATATTCAATTTTCACAAATTAACTTTTAATTCGATTTTAAAAGTTCTAAAATATTTCTATAACTCCAGTATGATTAAGTAAAATTTTACAAATTATTTTCAATCATTTTTAACTAAATTTTCAATTATTTCCATAATTTAACATATTAAATTATCGATTTAATTATCCAATAAAATCTAATAAATCAAATAAAAATTTATTTGACTTATAAATTCACTTATTAATATTTAAAATTAATTAAATATTCAATTTTTTTATTATTAAAAATTCTGGGTCGTTACACGTAGGAAGTTTACTTCTGAGGTATGGACTAAGTTTGAAATTATTCCCTTGCAAAATGATTGAAAGCAAAGACTGAGTGTATGAAATGTGGTGCTGTTTATTTATATGATAGTATTATGGCACTAGAAATCTAAAACGTCATATTAAAACTTGTTTCAAAACTACTGATCATTGTCTACGTTAATTGCTTCTAAGTCAAAACGACGGCTCTATCACAACAAGGTCTTTTAAATTTGATCCAGATAAGTTTAGAGAATTATTGGTAATGTCAATAATGATGCATGATTTGCCATTTCAATTTGTTGAGTATGCTGAAATTAGACGATTATTTTCTTATGTTTGTGTGGATGTTAAGTTGACTTCTAGAAATACCGCTAGAGCTGATGTGATGAAAATGTACGAAAAGGAAGAATTGAGACTTAAAGGCATGTTAGTTCAATTCCAGTATGGTTTATGGACTTCTAAGCAACTGACGGGTATATCTGTTCGACTGCTCATTTTGTTGATGCTAATTGGATGCTTCAAAAAAGAGTGTTAAATTTTAGTTTTATGCCTCCTCCACATATTGGAATTGCTTTGTCCGAATTTTTTTATAATTTGTTCACTAATTAGGGCATTGACAAAAAAATATTTTCCATTACCTTAGACAATGCTAGTGCTAATGATGTATTTGTTAATTTGCTGAAGGAACAACTTTTGTTGAGGGAGTCTTTGGTGATGGATGGTGATTTTTTTCACGTTAGATGTTGTGCTCATATTCTTAATCTTATAGTGCAAGATGGGATAAATAAGTTGATATATGTATGTCTAAAATTAGGGAGAGCACTAAATATGTATGAGGTTCACAAGCGAGGAAATAAAATTTTTAGAGTGCATATCTCATATTTCTTTGGAGTGTAAAAAAGGTTTACATCAGGATGTTCCTACTAGATGGAATTCCACATTTATCATGCTTGAGAGTGCTCTTTATTATTCACGTGCTATCTGCCATTTACAATTGAGTATTCTAACTATAAGAACACTCTTTCTCAATCTGAATGGGTGAAAGTGGAACAAAATTGTAAGTTTTTGAAGGTTTTTAATGATGTGACTTTTCTTTTTTCTGGCTCCAAATATCCTACTGCAAATTTGTATTTTCCTCAAGTATTTGTTGTTCAAGATACTTTGCAAAGTGCTAGGGCTGATGGTGATAGTTTTATGAGTAAGATTGCATATCGTATGATTGGAAAATTTGAGAATTATTGGAAGGCATACAGTCTTATTCTCTTGATTGCTATTATTCTAAATCCTAGATATAAGATTCAGTTTGTGGATTTTTCGTATAAGAGGCTTTTTGGTGGTGGTTCTGTAGAAATGGACAAAGTTTGTGCAACTTTGTTTGCACTTTTTGATATTAACATGCAAATATATGGTAAAAAAAGACACAGTTTCTAGTAGTCAAAGTCAATCTTCTTCTGGTGGTATCTTAGTTTCTAAAGAATGCTTGGATGAGCCAAAGTTGGATAGGAAGACAAATTTGGATAGGAAGACAAATTTGGATATTCTTGACTATTGTAAATCTAATCAATTTATATTTTGAGAATTATCTATAATGGGTCGTGATGTGCTATCCATTCCTATATCTACTGTTGCATCAGAAGCATCATTTAGTGCAGGTGGTCGAGTTCTTGATCAATACCGAAGTGCACTTAAGCCTGAAGTTGTTGAGGCAATTATATGTACACGAGATTGGATATTTGGAGATGGAGGTTAACTTTCTTACTCTATTTTGTATTTTCTAGTGCATAAAATTTGATTTTTTAAAAATTTAATAACTTGACAGGTGCTAATACTTTTCCACCTAATCTTGAAGAGTTAACGGAGGACATTAGCAATTTAGAAATTAGCGGTACCTACTCTCAAACCGCTAAGTGTTCTTCTAACAATCAACATATGGATATATGATTATGGGCGCATATGTACAAGAGGTATGTATTACTTGATTTATTAAACCTCATATTTTATAGATACAAAATTTGTTTCATTTTTAGTGGTAGTAATATTAGCATAGATTAGATTATAAAAAAATAAAAACCGATTCATAAAGTTAGTTTAAAAATACTTTGGACAGAAAAAACTATAATAAAGATGAAAACTATAGTTGTTTCAAAACTTTCATTCCTATACAGATCTTCATTTACTAGATGTGTGCTAGCATTTAAATATTTACATTTACAAGATGAAATTATATAGAATTTGAGTATCGTTCATGATGACAACATAAAGGTCCTCCGCAATGGAATTATCAAACCATATTAGACTAATAGTTTAGGAGTTAAAGAAATTTGAGCAAATTAAATATATACAGCAATAAATAAAGAAAGCGTTATTTTCAATTGCAGTAAAAACTAATAAGTTAAAAGAAACATGTCAATATTAAGATAAATTTATAGAGGTATTTGCAATGTCATGAAGTTAGCTCACCAATAAAGTTAGTGATAGTCAATCTAAATATAAGAATGAAGTAATTATCCATTTTTCAATATGAAAACTGGTTGTTGTTGCGACTTTTCTATTGATTAGAAAAGCACAAATTTTAATAAATTCTGCAAGCGCACAGGCGTGTAGTATGCAGGTCGAACACAGGGAATTGTATTTTAAAACAATTAAAATCCATAGTTAAATCTTAGGCGTGTTAAATGAATTCGACGGTGAATTTTGAACAGAAAATAAAAACAATAATATACTCCGTATCGATTTCGAAACTAATCGAAATTGCAACCAAAATATAGAATTGTAAAAAAAATCAGAATAGAAATTGAAATTGCGGAAAAGAAGATAACGGAGCAAACGACTGAAATAATTATTAACTAACTGAAAAGAGTGCAGAAAATAACTAAGAACAAAAATAAATAAATTGCTAAATCTAATCAACAATCCTACGTATTCTGTTCGAAAATAAAAACCAGTGCTGAATTTAAATCTAAACTTGAAGAAAAGTGATGAGGTAAGAGATCATATGAAGGTGCTGTATAATGTTGTATATGTAGGCCTCAGCCCCTAAAATCAGTCCATCTTTTTAGCAATAGGACCGGTTCTATTCTTAGTATTTGCCAAGATAATTGTTCTGACTGGGTCCATTCCTTGAATTGGTGAAGAGTCCAGTTGCCACGTCATTGCTTGAAATACTTTTATATGTGAATTGGTCCAAATTCATACATAAGCTACTTTTGAATGTGTCCCATTTTGCTTCATATCATGGCTATGTATTATGCTACTTTTTAGGAGGAACTGGTCCTTTGCTTGAATTGGTGAAAGAGAACATATATACGTCCATATCATTGCTTGAATTGGTCCATATTGCTTTGAATTGATGTTTGCTACCTTGAGAATATGCAGCCAATATTTACTAAATCAAAGTATGTGCATGCTTGCCATGTCATTGATTGAGGTTGGTCCCCACTTTCTTGAATTAATTAAATTTGTTCCTTGCTTTGAGTTTGAGCACGTGACTTGAGATATAAATATGATTTGTTTCCCATGTTGCTTGCACCCATATGCTGAAGTGAAAATGTGAACTAACTCATTTCGCATAAATTGAAGTGTGACATTGCTTTGATTTATTTGGTGCTTAAAATGTTGCACTCATTCCGCTTGTCTTTTGAACCAAAGGACGCCCCAACCGATTAATTTCAACGTTGCACTTCGGAATCTATAATCTGCAAAACCACAACAAATACCCATATAATACTGCTTTATTAAAATAAAAATATATGAAACAAACGGTTTAAAATGCAGAAAAATACATTCATCAAATACCCCCACACTTGAACTTTATTCGTCCTCGAATAAACGAGAAAATAAAAACTAACTAAATCATTTTTCATAGGAAACACGATTGCATTGAGCGTATGCAACAAGCCGTTAAACCTCTAGGTGTCCTAGTAGGACGAGTGGTGTCTCTTGAGGGTTTTCAGCGGATTCTACCCACAAAATCCAAATGTAGTATGTGATGATTCTAAAGTACTACATTAATGCAAAATTCTACACAAATGGAGACTCGATTTACTTCAATCAGTTTTAGTCAACTTCTTCAAATTTTTGGTTCCTCACTAATCACAAATTTCAATGTAGCTCAAGTTTTCATACATTAGATTCTAGTTTGGCCAGTTGTTTCGGTCGATAACATAGTGCAGCCATGAAATAAATTCTTCACTGTTGATCACAGTTTTTTTCAAAATGGTATTTCTCATTTCCATTTGTATAACAAGCCAAATCAACAAAGTCAAGAAGTGTTTGGGTTTCAAAGCTTAGTCTCTCTTTACTAGTTTTTTTTCTTCTTTTTTTTTTACACCTATCCTTTGGACCAAGGTATACCACCCATGCACTGCCTCGCGGGCTTACGTGAGAGTTGGGACAGAGCTTGGCGGATTGTGCAAACCGACGCTGACTATGTCAGAAAAGGTCGGTAATCCTTAGGTGATTATTTATTTAATTATTTATACACCTAACTCAGAATGCTGAGGCCAGATATACCATCCATGCACTGCCTCGCGGGCTTACGTGAGAGTTGGGACAGAGCTTGGCGGATTGTGCAAACCGACGCTGACTGTCAGAAAAGGTCGGTAATCCTTAGGTGATTATTTATTTAATTATTTATACACCTAACTCAGAATGCTGAGGCCAAGTATACCATCCATGCACTACCTTGCGGGCTTACGTGAGAAGAGTATAGAGCGTGGCGAGTGCACACACTTTCACAAGTGTGCACACCTATCGACTGTAGGTGTTTCTTATTAGTTTTTTTTTTGAGAAGAGCTAAAGAGTGTTATGCAAATCAACTTAGCACCACTTAACTTTAATGATTTGAGATGTCAACGCATGTACTTTAAATCTGCCATTTTTTTAAACAAAGACTACAGTTTAGAAAAGATTTCATAACCATCACCTATGAATCCTCCTATATACTAACCTCACTATTATCGCTTGTAATTCAACTTTTCATTATATTTTACATTTGAAATTAGTGATTCACAAAAATCTTCATCAATTGACTTCAACTGCTTACTTACTTTGTCTTGACTAATTAAAAATAAATCGAAGTCCTAAAAATATTGGGAAATGAAAAAAATTGAAAGGAAATTTGAAAACAAATAATGATATGATTTTTTTTAAAAAAAATGATGCTACACTATGAAATATGAACAAACAGAATGAGATATGCGTCCCCCCCACACTGGAATGAGACAGTGTCCCAACTGTCAAATAGAATGCAAATGCAAAATAGAAGAAAAAACTAAAAAAATACAACCTGGTATGTGCAAGATAGTGAGCGGCTCATGCCGAATAGCTAGGTTCGTGAAGATCCACGAACTCATCGTCCTCGTGCTGTTCAAACTCTAGAAATGGCTTCAAGCGTTGTCCATTGACCTTTGAAATGGAACCGTCCCTAGGATTTTCAATTTCAACTGCGCCATAAGGGTATACTGTTTTCACAATATATGGATCTGTCCAACGGGATCTCAATTTTCCCGGAAATAAATGAAGTCTGGAATTATATAAGAGAACTTTCTGACCTTCTTCGAATGTCTTACGAAGTATGGATTTATCATGATAGAATTTGGTTTTCTCTTTATAAATCTTAGCATTTTCGTACGCTTCATTTCTTCGTTCTTCTAATTCTGACAATTGTAATTTACGATGCGATCTGGCTTTTTCTATGTCAAAATTAAAGTATTTGATTGCCCAAAGTGCGCGGTGCTCGAGCTCAACGGGTAAATGGCATGCTTTTCCAAAGACTAATCGGTATGGTGACATTCCTAGATTGGTTTTATAAGCTGTACAAAATGCCCAAAGGGCGTCTATCAATTTAGATGACCAATCTTTTCTGTTGGAGTTAACCTTCTTTTCAAGAATTTGTTTAATTTGTCTATTAGAAATCTCGACTTGACCGTTGGTCTGTGGATGATATGGAGTAGATAGTTTATGAGTGATAGAATATTTCTTAAGAAGAGATTCAAAAGCACGATTACAAAAATGAGAACCGTTATCACTTATAATGGCTCGAGGTGTACCAAAACGGGAAAATATGTTTTCTTTCAAAAATTTGACAACAACTTTATTGTCATTCGTTCTGGTAGGAATGGCCTCAACCCATTTAGACACGTAATCTACTGCATGTAGGATGTAGAGATTTCCAAAAGAATTAGGAAAAGGACCCATGAAATCGATGCCCCAAACATCAAAAATTTAGATGACAAGGATCGGATTTAGGGGCATCATGTCACGTTTGGAAATACGACCTGTTTGTTGACATCTAGCGCATTTGGAGCAAAATTCGTGGGCATCACGAAAAAGAGAAGGCCAATAAAAACCGCACCGTAACACCTTGGCAGCAGTTTTCTTTGCTCCAAAATGTCCTCCACATGCTTGATTATGTGAAAAAGAGAGGATGCTATGGAATTTATGTTCTCGGACACATCTGCGAATGATTTGATCGGTGCAATATTTGAAAAGATAAGGATCGTCCCAGTATAAGTTCCGAACGTTGGAGAGAAATTTTTGTTTATCTTGTTTTGACCAATGAGAAGGTGTTTCATTTGTGACAAGATAATTTACAATGTCCGCATACCATGGTGCACTAGAGAGTGAAAGAATTTGTTCATCGGGAAAATGATCGTTGATTTGAGAGTTATCATAGTTTTCATGAACTATACGAGAAAGATGGTCAGCTACGACATTTTCAGAACCCTTTTTATCTCGTATTTCTAGGTCAAACTCTTGAAGAAGGAGAATCCAACGGATTAAGCGGGGTTTGGTATCCTTTTTCGTGAGTAAATACCGCAAGGCGGCATGATCGGTGTAAACTATGACCTTAGAACCTACGAGATATGATCTAAACTTATCGAGGGCAAAGATAACTGCTAAAAACTCTTTTTCTGTGGTTGAGTAATTCAATTGAGCTTCATTAAGAGTTTTGCTAGCATAATAGATGACTTGAGGAAGTATATCGATTCGTTGACCTAAGATGGCTCCGATGGCATAATCAGAAGCGTCACATATTAATTCGAAAGGCAAAGTCCAATTTGGAGGTTGGATGATAGGTGCAGTGGTCAAGATCGATTTGAGGGTTTCAAAAGACTTTTTACATTCATTGGAAAATTCAAATTTGACGTCTTTAGCCAGAAGATTTGAAAGAGGTTTTGAAATTTTTGAAAAATCTTTAATGAACCTCCTATAAAATCCTGCGTGGCCGAGAAACGAGCGAATGTCCTTTACGGACGTTGGAGGAGGAAGGTCAACAATAAGATCAACTTTAGATTTGTCAACTTCTAGGACACTTTTAGAGACAACATAACCTAAGACTATTCCTCGCTTAACCATAAAATGACATTTTTCCCAATTAAGAACAAGAGATTTCTACTTACATCGCTTTAAGACACGTTCTAAACGAAAGAGGCATTGATCAAAAGATGACCCATAGATTGAAAAATCGTCCATGAATATTTCTAAGAAATCCTCCACCGTATCAGAAAATATACTCATCATACATCTTCGAAAGGTAGCAGGAGCATTACAAAGACCGAAGGGCATGCGACGATAAGCGAAAGTTCCGAAGGGACATGTGAATGTTGTTTTATGTTGGTCCTCTAACGCAATGGGAACTTGATTATAGCCAGAGTAACCATCAAGGAAACAATAATATTCATGACCGGCTAAGCATTCGAGCATTTGATCAATGAAAGGGAGGGGAAAATGATCTTTTCTTGTTGCTGCATTGAGTTTTCGATAGTCGATGCAAACACGCCATTTTGTTTTGACCTTTGTTGGAACAAGTTCGATATTCTCATTTGTTGTCACAGTGATTCCAGACTTCTTTGGTACAACTTGTACCGGACTTACCCAAGTACTGTCAGAGATAGGGTAGATTATGTTATTGTCTAAACATTTGATAATTTCTTCCTTTACCACTTCTCTCATGTTAGGGTTTAATCGCCTTTGAGCTTCGCGAGTGGGTTTAGCCTCGTCGACTAAATGTATTCGATGTTCAATAATTGATGGAATAATTCCCTTAATGTCAGCGATTACCCATCCTATTGCCTCTTTATTTTCCCTTAAAATTTTCAAAAGTTGTTCTTCTTGGTCCTTAATGAGATCGGATGCCAAGAATACAGGGAAATTTTCCGAAGAATCTAAGTATGCGTACTTAAGATCGTTTGGAAGAGGTTTGAGGTCTAATTTAGGACGTACTTCTCTTGAGGCTTCAGTTGACATCAACTGATTGAATTCTAGTGAATTATGAGAAGAGCAGAGCATATAATTTAATTCCTAAATATATTCATCTTCATTTAAATTAGAATTAAAATGATCTAGGCACATGTTAAGAGACTTCGTAATATCACTAAAATCATTTTCTACAATTGTTTGGATCATGTCAACTTCTTCTATTTCAAGATCCATTGGTTGTCTGTTAAGATTGAATATATTTAGTTCAATGGTTAGGTGCCCAAAGGAAAGTCGGAGTTGACCATTCCTACAATTTATGATAGCATTTGATGTTGCTAAAAATGGACGACCTAATATCAAGGGAATCTGACCGTTAGGATTTGAGACAGGTGCGGTCTCTAGGACTATGAAATCGACTGGGAAATAGAATTGCTCGATTTGTATCAAAACATCTTCAACTGTGCCCAATGGTTTTTTGACAGATCGATCAGCTAGTTGAATTGTGATGTTTGTAGGTTTTAATTCCCCTAGTCCAAGTTGACAGTACACGGTATAAGGCAAAAGATTTACACTCGCTCCAAGATCGAGTAAGGCATGACTAATGTGAGTGTTACCTATTTTACAGCCGATTGTAGGACAACCGGGGTCCTTATACTTGATTGGGGAGGGATTTGAAAGAACAGAGCTAGTGTTTGCAGTTAGAAATGCAGTCTTAGGAACGTTAGTGGCACGTTTTTGAGTACATAGCTCTTTCAGACATTTGGCATATTGAGGAATTTGCTCGATGGTATCAAGAAGTGGAATATTGACTCGAAATTGTTTGAAGATTTCAAGAATTTGGTCAAAATTAGCGGGCTTCTTCTTTTTGTTGAGTCTATGAGGAAATGGAGTTATGGGTTTATAGACTCGTTTGGAAGTTTTTTCATTCGAAGAAGAAGGTGTTATATTAGAGGGTGAAGATAAGGGAGCTGGAATGTTGGGGTTGCCAACATCAGAAGGTGAAGAGTGGTCGGGATTGCCAACCTTAGATGAAGAATTAGAATCGTTTTGATTGACAACCGTGGTTGTCCACTGAGTTTTAGAATTTGGAACATGGGATGATTTAAGAAGGATGTCTTGGTTGCCGACATGGTTGTCCACCTTCTTTCCAGACCTTAATGTGGTGACAGCCTTAACCGGATTTACATCTTCGTTCTCACAAAGATTTACTCCTCGAGAGTTATACTTTGGATTCACTTCGGTTTGACTAGGAAATTTACCTTTCTCATTGATTTTCATGAGATCCTTCATCATTATCAACATTTGTTCATTTTGTTTGGTGATTTGCTCAATTCTTGCATCTTGGTTAGTGATTTGTTCATTTTGTTTAGAGAGTTGTTTTTCCAATCGAGCAATTTCTTGTGAAGGCTAAGAAGGTTGGGTTGATGGATTGAAATTAGGATGCCTGTATGGTTGATTCGAAGGTTTTGTTTGAGGAGCGGGTTGAGAATTTTGAGAATTAGAGGTTGGGGCTCGATAATTCGGATTTGGTATCATTGGATACATATGTGATGGATTAGCCACATTGTTAGGATTTGACCATGAAAAATTGGGATGATGCTTCCAGTTAGGATTATATGTGGACGAATAAGGACTATTTTGAGCTATAGCATTGATTTGGTCTTGTGTGTAGTAATGAGGTAGCCCTTCTCCTTCTTGAGGAATTTGGGCATCTATAGGAAGATGTGATGGGTCAATGACATGTACTCCTCTATTTGGAGCACGAATTGGAACACGAATTGTTTCCCATTACATATCCTTTTCCGAATACTCTTCTAAAAATTCCCAAGCTTCCTCGTCTGTTTTTGCAATGAATTCTCCTCCGCACATTGATTCGAGTTGGGATCTTGTTTGATAGTTAAGCCCTTCATAAACGATTTGGCACAAAACGTGTTTAGGGATTGCATGATGTGGGCAACTATATAACAATTGATTGAACCTTTCAAAATATTTTGAAAAAGTTTCTCCTTCATTCTGGGAGAATTGGTTGATTTCAGTTCGAATTTTAAGAGTTTTGTGGAAAGGAAAAAACTTTTTCAAAAATATAGTAACGAAATTGTCCCAACTCTTAATTGAATTTTTAGGAAGAGAATTAAGCCATCTTTTCGCACTTTCTAGAAGTGCGAATGGAATAAGTCTTAGCCTGATGGATTCATTAGAAAGTTGTTGCATTTTAGTTGTAGAAGCATATAACTCAAATTCACTAAGAAATTCATATGCATTTTCAGACCCAGTGAATTTTGGTACCCCTTGGATAAAAGAATGTTTTAGCTCAAAATTATTTCTTTCGGCAGGTGGAAATGAAATAACCGAAGTATGAACAGTCCGTGTTGGATAGCATCGGTCTCTAAGGGATAATGGTCGGTTCTCATGAAATTCATTATTTCCAACATGTGATTTAGGTGATAATTTCGGTGAATTGTGGTGTGAACTTTGTTGTGAACCGTGTTGTGAACCGTGATTGCTCATATTTGTTCGATTTGAAATTTTCGTTGATTTGTTTAATGAAATATTTTGGCTTTCTAAACGGTTAAAATTATTTCTTGCCCAAACGCGCATAAACAAATCAAGGTGTAACAGCCAAAAGTAAATTAAATCAGTTTTCAGTTGGGCACCTGTAGAGTTGAAAATTACTTACAGAGGTGTATGATAGCCCGTCCAATGCAGCTGAGTAGCGCTAGCGGATCAAACTCCAAAGTTTGTGGTTGCTATGTTGTTGCTACCTATCAGATATCTAAGAGATGATAAGCTTAGAAAAAATTAAACTGCAACTGTGTATATATAAATGAAACATGACTGAAATAAGCAAAATGGAATGTAACTTGATGAAATAAGCAAAACGAGAAAAAAAGTAATTTTTTTTATTTTTTTATTTTTTGTTACGTGGAAACCAAAATAGCAATGCAACTAAATAACGTGTACCAGCAGTAAGTTGACACACAAAAAATGAAAGGAGAAGCTCACGTATATGTGACAGCTAGTAATGCTTAAAATGAGATTATATGTGATAGCATACACATGAACGTGAGAAACAAAATTTAAACTAACGTAAGCTGGGTATGTGAACAGAAATCAACTAAATGAGATGCAACTCACATGCAAAATGTAACGGAAAAAGCAAATGCAGCGAACGAAAAAAATGCTATTTTTTTTTAAGTAAAACGCTACTTTGGTGAATGGAACTGAAACACGATAAAAAAAACGATTTTTTTTTTGAAAACTAATGCAAAAAAAGTAAAATAAATTAACACGAATAGACTTAAAAACGAAAAATCGAAAATCTCAAAATAGCAACTCCCCGGCAACGGCGCCAAAACCTGTTGCGACTTTTCTATTGATTAGAAAAGCACAAATTTTAATAAATTCTGCAAGCGCACAGGCGTGTAGTATGCAGGTCGAACATAGAGAATTGTATTTTAAAACAATTAAAATCCATAGTTAAATTTTAGGCGTGTTAAACGAATTCGACGGTGAATTTTGAACAGAAAATAAAAACAATAATATACTCCGAATCGATTTCGAAACTAATCGAAATTGCAACCAAAATATAGAATTGTAAAAAAAATCAGAATAGAAATTGAAATTGCGGAAAAGAAGATAACGGAGCAAACGACTGAAATAATTATTAACTAACTGAAAAGAGTGCAGAAAATAACTAAGAACAAGAATAAATAAATTGCTAAATCTAATCAACAATCCTACGTATTCTGTTCGAAAATAAAAACCAGTGCTGAATTTAAATCTAAACTTGAAGAAAAGTGATGAGGTAAGAGATCATCTGAAGGTGCTGTATAATGTTGTATATATAGGCCTCAGCCCCTAAAATCAGTCCATCTTTTTAGCAATAGGACCGGTTCTATTCTTAGTATTTGCCAAAATAATTGTACTGACTGGGTCCATTCCTTGAATTGGTGAAGAGTCCAGTTGCCACGTCATTGCTTGAAATACTTTTATATGTGAATTGGTCCAAATTCATACATAAGCTACTTTTGAATGTGTCCCATTTTGCTTCATATCATGGCTATGTATTATGCTACTTTTTAGGAGGAACTGGTCCTTTGCTTGAATTGGTGAAAGAGAACATATATACGTCCACATCATTGCTTGAATTGGTCCATATTGCTTTGAATTGATGTTTGCTACCTTGAGAATATGCAGCCAATATTTACTAAATCAAATTATATGCATGCTTGCCACGTCATTGATTGAGGTTGGTCCCCACTTGCTTGAATTAATTAAATTTGTTCCTTGCTTTGAGTTTGAGCACGTGACTTGAGATATAAATATGATTTGCTTCCCATGTTGCTTGCACCCATATGCTGAAGTGAAAATGTGACCTAACTCATTTCGCATAAATTGAAGTGTGACTTTGCTTTGATTTATTTGGTGCTTAAAATGTTGCACTCATTCCGCTTGCCTTTTGAACCAAAGGATGCCACAACCGATTAATTTCAACGTTGCACTTCGGAATCTATAATCTGCAAAACCACAACAAATACCCGTATAATACTGCTTTATTAAAATAAAAATATATGAAACAAACGGTTTAAAATGCAGAAAAATACGTTCATCAGTTGTACATGGTTTATCTTCATCATCAAAATTGTATGTGCTCTTATAGTAAATTTGGATTAAATTTGCCTTAGATGTTGGTTAACATAGAAGGCCTTAGTTATAATTACATTTGGCGTAGGACAATACTATTATATTTGATATGTAGTGCATAATGTTGTAGGCCATGATTACATAACTAATACAACCTTAGATATATATACATCACTACCATAAAGTAATAAAGTACGAGTAGTTTTTGACTAAAATATAAAGTTTCACTTAATAAACTTTTGAATATGTTAGGGTTCTTGGTTTAGTACCAGTGACAATGATACATAGCCCTTGTTTATCCAATCGACTAGTAAAACCATTATAGAAAGAAATGAAATTACAGTCAAATCTTAGCTCAAAAATTCACAAGACCCTCTTTTTCCTTTGTTAAATTTCATCATGGTTTCACGTTTCCCTGGTTGACATAAACTATGATTTTGTTCATATTTTGTTAGTAATGCTTTACCTCTTATGCCTTACTCAAAATTACTGAAATGAAAAAAAATGAAAAAATATATATTATGATGGTACATGCAATATGCTGAGATGGAAATAATCATAGGAAGATGGACAATAATTGATGTTCGTTGCATACAATAATCGTATACCCAGATAGTCGCATTGAAGTTATAGTATAGCACAATACGCCTTACTACACAAGTCGCACATTGCTTATTACAAATTACTCTCATTTTAAAGATTAGCCACATTGACACAAGTAGATTGAGTTGCAGATTTAATGGACAAGCTTAATGTGTTCATATCACCAAAGCCAACTTCCCCATTTAGCCCATGCTTCCAGTTTTTCAAGCTTACCATCTCTTGAAATGGTTGAAAATATGGTATATCTAGTGCTTGGTTCCTGTTTTCTCATGTTCTTGATTTTGACTACTATAATAGATATTACTTTCATTATTGCTGTAGTCTTGAGGTCCACTTCCAAAGAAATCTTCAAGTTGCACATTGCTTATCTTTAAAATGAAAGAATTATTTATTATTCTACCTTTTTTTACAATTATTGCAGGCAAAGCAAGGCTATGGGCCAGGTGCCAACAATTTAGGGAAGCTTCTATCGTATGTGTTGAATTACTTACAAGATTGTTTGTTGTCATAATGTCGTTGTCATATTGTAGTTGTCATATTGTATTTGAATATCATTTTCATGTTGATTATTGAATAATTGCAAATTTGAAGGAACTATTTAGGTAGACTGATATGCTCGAATGTTGTATCATGTTAAAAATTTGTTACTCTACTCGTATATGCTCATGTATGATGTTATTTTCTTATATTTGTTGACCTAAATGCTCATGTATGGGTTACAATATGTGTATGCTCTACTTTTACTGAACACATCTGTTTGCGCCAAAATTGGTCACAAAAACCCAATTGTCGATGAAAACACCAGTTCACAATCATAGATCACAGATAACAATTATATAGAGAATTAAAAATGAAGAACACTTAGAAAATTAAGAAAAAAGCAGTAAAGAACACAGATTTTATAGTGGTTCGGCAATCCGACCTACGTCCACTTTGAAGTTGATCACTTTATTGATGTTTTCTTGCTGATTACAATTGATTACAATGGATTACAGTGATGAATTTCGAATATAATAGTAACCTTGAAGTGAAAAAATGGATTCGGCAGAGTCTGGACGTAGAAGAATCAAAAGGTCACTTTTCTATTGGATCTGGGATGCTATTTATAGGTGTAGGCTGCAAATACTCGCTCAAATCCCCGAAGACCTCTTGTGGCATGTGAGTGGCCTACGTGATCAATCCCAGGTGATTTCGACTCGACCCGTGATCGATACGAATGAATTTTGTATCGATTAAGACTTGATCCTATCGAGTCGAAATTTAGCATGGACATTCCTTTGGTCATACGTAAGCCCCTGTGAAAATTTCATAGCATTTGGACTTGTGGATTGCGAGTTACGATCGATGCAAATTAGAGTTTTTGGTAGGCAGTACAATATGTATCCATTCCCTTCGTGTCGCATTTGTTCGTACCGATCGAGGTACGTGTCTGTGAGTTGACATGGAATTTGTTTATAGGATTGATCTGCCCTCGACGCCAAATCGATCGAGTCTCTCCAATGTTCACGCCTCGTTCGTGTCGACCTAATGGATACCATTCTTCATATCGATCCTAGGATGCCTATTTCGTATCGACGGTTCAACAGCCTTCTCGTATCGATCGAAAAAGGGTGGCATTCGTATCGATCGATCACCTTCTCTTTGTATCGATCAATGGCCGACCGATACTAAATACATGGACGGGTGGATCGATTTGAAGTACATGGAATAATCGACACGAAGCGACAATTGCCCATGGAAACGAATTAGCTGGTTGTGATGGATGCGAAGTGGGATGAGCTCGGAACAATACGAGTGGGGTGTGCATGATGGATACGAATAGTGTATGATTTGTGGATATGAACAAGGCCCGCAAATCGATGGATACGAAGTGTACTGAACCCGATGGATACGAGCAAGAACAATGTTCAATTTTGCATCGATCATATCTTGAGCATTCGAACTCGGATTGACTTGAAATTTGAAATGGTGGCTTTCATAGCTTTGCTTGTCTTGTCTTGTTGATTGTAGCTAGATCCAGACTCGAAAAAAATTCATCGATATCCATAGTGGACCTACGTACGACTGATCTTCGGGATGAACCGTCTTTGGTTACCAGTTAATCTTTTGGTATCACGGCCTTGCTAAAAGGCGAAATAACACTTGCCCTTCAAACATGCCTTGCGGTAGGAAGGTGTGTTTTGTAATACTATAAGCTGGATTTTCATATCCCGTTGATGATCTGTAAAAGAAATTGACAGTCTTACCTGACTTTGAATGACGATCATTCAAGATCGTATGTTGTTTGAGGTGGTATGTGGCCATTCGTGGTCGGATGCCGTTCGCGGTGAATGGTGACCGTTCGCGGCCGGGATGTCGCTGGACGTGGTTTGTGATCGTTCGTGATTGGGTGCCGTTCGAGAGGAGTTGTGATTGTTCAAGGTTGGGTACCGTTCGAGGCGAATTGTATCCGTTTGTGGTCGGTGCCGTTCGAGGCGAGTGGTGACCGTACGCGGTCGGGTGCCGTTCGAGGCGATTGGTGGCCGTTCACGGTCGGGTGCGGTTCGCGGCAAATTGTGTGTGCCCGGAGGGGACTTAGTATCATTAATGTCAGATTTCACGTTCGAGTGAATTTCTGAATTGCTTGTTATAGCGGTTTATCGCCATCTCAGAGCATGCCTAAGGACCGTCCGTGATCCTGTACATGTGTAAATAACTTGGCCGTTATAGAATCATTAAAACCAACTTTACATTCAGATGAGTCTTTTAACAGAAATGTCGAACAAAATCAAGTCCAAGCATAAGAAATGGAAAACAAGAGCAACACAGAGACGTCAAAGTGCAAACACCTACATCAATGCTATTAGTAGTCGTATCAGAGCATGCCTGAGGATCGTTCGCAGTCTTGTACATGTGTAAATGACTTAATCGCATTAGTGTGGAGTGTGCTACTTATTCGTCATTATTTCAATTAGTTGATGACAAGTTGACACCCCGATCTTGAGCCGTTCCTAGTTGATGCTGGTGGTGACCACTCTCGTTCCACCGTTGTTGCTCCCCTTCTCACATACTGCGATAGCAGACCATTCCGGATATGCCCCTCAACCTCATCCTTTAAGTGCCTACAATCTTCATGCTATGACCATTTAGCTCGTGGAATAAGCAATACTTGTCGGATCTTCTTTCATTGTTGGTTGGATCCCTTCTCATTGGCTTTCGATAAGGAATCTGCCCCCTTGTATCTTGGTAGATTCGCTCCAAAGTCTCATTCAACTCCGTATAAGAGGTGAACCTTAGTTCCTTCCATGATCGTGTAGGTCCATCCCGTCATCCTTGGCCTTCCGTTTCCCTTTACCAGTTCCTGAATCTTTTTCAGGAGGATCTCCGCCCTTGACTGCATAAACATTAACTCCTTCTTCTCTTTTAGCATTTGCATCCTCTAATCGTAAAAGTACTTTAGCCTCATGATAAAATTCTCCTAGATCCATAGAGGGATCCTTTGTGAATGAATTCTTGAATTATGTGCCATCGGCTATGCCAGATACAACTGCCATCAAAACCATGGATGGATTTAGTCGATCAACCGATGCTACCGCTGCATTGAATCGCATCAGAAAGCTCCTCAAAGATTCCCCGGTTCTTTGCTTTAGCATTTCCAAACTCATCACATTCTTGGGTCTCGAAATGAGAACTCTGAATTGCCTCACAAACTTCTCAGTCAAATCGGTCCATGTTCCGATGGGGCCACCCTCCAGTTTTCTAAACCATAGCACAACAATGTATGTCAAATATAATGGGAAGCATCGGGCCATGACCTCCTCCAATGCACCCAACACCTCCATATGCCTCATGTACCTTGTCAGGTGAACGACTAGATCTGTTCCTCCATCATACATCTCTAGTGTTAGTAGCTTGAATTTCGGTGGGTTCCTAGCCTGTCTAATTACGGGAGCGAAGGGGCTCCTGTTCACATCTTTCAGATCTCTATTCACTAATCTACCTCTCATGACTCGTCTGACCATCTCCGCCAGTTTGTTGCTATTGCCAAGCAGTGTTCCTTGTCCATTGCCTCTGACCTGCCTCCCGAGTTCATGAGGGAATCCTGGAATCTGGTCTCCTGGGCGGGCGTCCATCCCTCTATCAATTCCATGTTGAGTAGCTCCACTTGGTAACCTGCCTGAGGTTGGATCAACATGCTCCTAGTGAGTGCCCCCTAGCTCTAGGGACGCTTCTAATGGTCCTTCTCTGTTCTGCATCCTGGTTGCTCCACGCTCCTGGCACCTATCTCTAGCATCTCCTACAGCTGTGTTAACTTGATTCTGCACTCCAGTTTGACAGCTTGTCGAAGCAGATTCTACATCATTTCTTCTTGCCTTTTCAGAAGCTCTTCATGCATAGCTCCCGTCATCATCTCCATCTCATCTCTGGTGATGAAGATGGAGGTTTGGTTCGCTTCTGAGGAAGCCTCTTGACTCCCCTCATGCCGATTCCACTCAGTCCTCTGTCTTCTTGTTGATTATCTTGCCATAACTTTCCAGATCCAAGTCTTTAAGCTTTCAGATTCGAAGTCTAAGTTGTTGAATCCCTGAGTGTTAGCGTTCTCAGTGAAAGCACCAAAACGTTTGCGCCAAAATTGGTCAAAAACACCCAACTGTCGATGAAAACACCAGTTCACAATCACAGATCACAGATAACAATTATGTAGAGAATTAAAACTGATGAACACTAAGAAAATTAAGATAAAAGAAGTAAAGAACACAGAGTTTATAGTGGTTCCGCATCCGGCCTACGTCCACTACGATTGATGCAAATTTGAGTTTTCGATAGGTTGTACAATTCGTATCCATTCCATTTCCTTCCCTTCGCATCGCTCTTGTTCATATCAATCAGGACACGTGTCTGTGACTTGACGTGGAACTTGTTTTTTGGATCGATCCGCCCTTGACGCCGAATCGACCAAGTCTCTCCAATGTTCACGCCTCGTTCGTATCGACCTAATGGACACCATTCTTCGTATTGATCCTAGGACGCCTATTTTGTATCGACGATTCAACAGCCTTCTTGTATCGATCGAAAAGAGGTGACATTCATATCAACCCATCACGTGCTCTTCGTATGGATCAATGGCCGACCGATACGAAATACATTGACGAGTGGATCTATACGAAGTACACGGAATGATCGACATGAAGCGACAATTGCCCATGGATACGAATTAGCCGGTGGTGATGGATGCGAAGTGGGATGAGCTCGGACCGAAACGAAGTGGGGCGTGCTTGATGGATACGAACAGTGTATGATTTTTGGATACGAACAAGGCCCGCGAATCGATGGATACGATGTGCACTGAACCCGATGGATACGAACAAGAACAAGGTTCAATTTTGCATCGATCATATCTTGAGCATACGAACTTGGATTGACTTGAAATTTGGAAAGGTGGCTTTCATAGCTTTGCTTGTCATGTATTGTCGATTGTAGCTTGATCCGGACTAGGACAAAATTCATCGATATCCATAGTGGACCTGCGTATGACCGATCTTCGGGACGAACCGTCTTTGGTTTCCAGTTAATCTTTTGGTATCACGGCCTTGCTAAAAGGCAGGATAACAGCACCTAAAAAGAATTTCTAATTTTGCAAATATTATGTAAACGGGTTATATGGGTTACACTGGTCAACCTATTTAATCCCGATCCGACATGGCCCTTTTAGTTAAACGGGTTACATCGGTCATGTCGGGTCAACCAGTTGATAAACGGGTCAGGTTTAGGTTCAAAAAATATGACCCGTCTAATAAACGGTTGACCCGACCCGCTTAAAAATTAACCCGAACCGACTTGACCTAACCCGATACGATCCATTGACAACCCTATTCATAAATAAATAGCAATCATTTACCTCAACAGCACTATTATATAACAGTAATCATATACAATACATTATAGATAAATAAATAATACTTACTAACCCTAAAACACCATAAAATAATAATAAATAATTTTCAAAAACATGATTAGGTAACAATAATAATAAATCTTTGCCATTATTATAAATAATAATAATTAAATTCCAAATTAGTTCTAATGAATCATTATTATTAATTTTGAACTACAACAATTATTTAAAATAAATAACTTTGAAACAATATTAAATATAAATATATAATCTTTAAAAACAAAAATTTCTAAATGAGACATGTCGCCTGGCATTCTATATGTTATACCCCTATTTTGAACATAATGGAACTTGTTTCGAGACCTAAATCGATCATATGCAGAGATAGCTTTTCAAACCCAATTATTTTTATTTTTGAAATTAATTTGTATGCGTTTCGATCTTGCACGCCCAAATGATATGTCAAATCGCCATGGGTCTAATGGAACTGGTTTCGTCGAAATTCAAGATATTGCCTCGAAAGGCTATTTTTACAGGCTAACTAAAATGAATTATTATAAAAATCAAATAAATCATTTTTAAATCCACACAAAAAGTTTACTATCTTCATTCTTATACAAATAGAGTTTAAATCAACTCCAAAATCATTTTTATTCACATTAAATATAGGACTTTCTTATTTAATAAAATTCCAAAATTTAATTCAATAATTTAATTATCAAATAATCGCTATATTTGAAATTCAAGTTATTTAACTTATAAAAATAATAATTCAATATTTAAAATCAATTAACTATTTCAGTATCAATTAACTAATATTTTGGATTGTTACATTCTTCCCCACTTAAAAGAATTTCATCCTCGAAATTAACAAGTAAGAAAAATGCCCCCAGCCCATTAAACTTTTTAAAACCAATTAGTCAAAACTTTGTTATCAAAAATTTCTAAATCTTTAGGTTCATTCTTAGTTACTAACTAATACCATTCTAAATTACAATATAAACATCAATTTTAGTTATCAAAATTTTCTTCAAATTTCTCGAACGTTTTCTAGTGCCTTAAATTTACGAATTTTTTTGCCAGCGTCTCTTTTGCGTGACTAGATCGGAAAAACTACAAAATACCACTATGATCCAGTTCAATAAAGAAAACAAAAGCTAAGTGACTCAATCATAAAACCATCAAATCAAACAAAAATTTAAACATGAACCTTTTAGTTGGGCAGCCATATTTTACTTGTGGAACCAAAGGCATCAAACTAGCTTTTGCTTTTATATACGTGCATCTTATTCACCAATGATATCCAATCATATAGTTCATAATCATGTTATTTTATATTTTCAATTTTCAATATTTACTTTACTAAAGCTTGTACTATGTACATATATCTTTCGTATGCAATATCAATTTTGTAATTATGTACGATGTACATTTACTTGTCTATTCTAGTCTGCCTTCTTTTATTATGATATCGAATTTGCTTTAGTTCACACTTATCACAATAATTTCCTATTTAAATAGCATGCGCAGTAAATGCAGACTTAGGCTCATTAATTTTTATGGCTTCAAGTTCTTGATTAACAATTTTCTTGTTTCAGTCTATACTTTACTTTATTGTCTCCTATTTTAGGAAGTAATTCTATTTTATTTGGTTGGTTATGGAAACTATATAATCCATTTCCATATCTTAATATTTGATAATACTATGAATAATAATCCGTAACTGCAAGATATTTCTTTTACTATTTTGAAGTAGTGTAAAATACAACAGGTTCTCTATTTTACACTGGCTCCCCTTTTTATTTCTTTTATTTTTACATTTACGTTTATCACTATATTTTAGATGTTAAGTCATGGAAATGTATCCTATTCCCTAAACCGACCAATTAATCTAATAATTACTTCCAAATTTACTTTTCATGTTTTAATGTGATTTATTACAGTAGTTCTAAACTTTTATTTACATCTTTATTTCAGTATTCTTAATTATTTAATCCATATCCGCGTTTAATCTATTCTAATCCATGCGCGAAGAAAAAGGAGAGGATAGGAGAAAATTGATGCTTGCATAAAATCCAAAACGTAGGAAAAGATATAAATAAGGCGTAGAAAACAGTATATAAATACTGTAAATAAACTGCAAGTTTTCTTATAGTTTAGCATAATTTAATTAATTGATTAATTACTGAATAAAATTTTATAAATGAGAATCTAATGATAATACATCTTAAACTTAAAAGATATATAAATAAATCCACTCACCTTTCGTCCTTAGCTTCGCTTGTGCTCCGCTTGGCTCGACAGTCCTTCTGAATCCCCTTCTTCCAAGGTGTATAATATTTAAATTATAAAATCTTCTTCTTAGAAATTATTTTCTTTTTAGGGTTCAACCTTAGGCCTAGAACTTAAAGAAATATTTTCTAGTTAGGGTTCAGCCTTAGGCATTGAACCCATGGAAGAAAATCTAATTGTGAGAAGATAGCAAGGCCTAGGATCCTATTTATATTGGAGCTTGGCGACCTCAGACCGTTGGATCCTTGGATTGAACCTAGAGCCACCACGTCATTGGGCAATTTGGAGCCATCGGATTGAAAAACATATGGCTTAGATCGTGCAAAAATGGGAAAGCACAACGTTGCACGTACCGGGACGAAAGTTCATCCGGGCCGTGCATGGGTCAATAGGGTAGTCAATCGCCCTTAGCCAGCAGTCGACCGTTGCGCCTATTGGGTCGACCTTCTGGTCAACCCATATCCGTGTTATATTATTATTATTTTTGTTCGGTTACTTATTCTGTTTCGTTCTTAACTTCTTCATATTGGTTCGGATTTAGACAAGTTATATATGAAAACTTATAAGAAAATCGCCCCGGATGCAATGGTACAAGTTCCAAAGCCATATTCCAATAATTCTAAAATTATTTATTTTCATTACTTATCGTTTTACATTACATTTCGACTATATAAAAATGGGGGGTGTTACACGTTCGATCAACGTATTACTAGATTTTGTAAGAACGAGGTTAAAGTTGTTGAAGCATCGAGTTATCAAAAATATTTTCAATGTAAATTATTTCGATATAAAAGTATAAAAGAATTTTTAATAAAGAAAATTTCCAAACATTTAAGAATTGAATATAAAAACCACTTGAATTATCTATTAGCGTAATTAAGAAACCAATAAAATTACGTAAGTTGTATATAAACCATTCTATTTGCATTTATAGTTTCGATTTAGATTTGAATACACGATTTTAAGGTAATTGACACCTGTCCGATTTAGGATTGTTTGTTCGATTCTCGACGTCGAACACTGAAACAGATTTTTGATACAAATATGAAGTTCTCTATCACAGTTTATTAATGTATAAGGAGGATGGAAGTTTCTAATCAAGAAGTCGAATTAGAGTCCGCACTAGAGTAGTCGGGTTACCAGTACTAGTTTGGAAAATAAAATTAACATTCGAGTAAGAGGTCGAAATTATTATACGTACGAATGACATATATATCATTTGGATTTTAATAAAATGAATGTATGCTATGATTATTTTTGATTAGGATTATTATGTTGTTTGGTTGCATGTAGTTTAACATAATCCTTGTCAGTTGCATTACATTCATGTGTTGCACATAGTTGTTGTTATAATTTCTAGTTGCATTTAGCTTTTACATCATTATAATTTCATATAGAATTGCATCGTCCTTGTAATTGGGTCATATTACCATGTTATATCTGATTGCTTTGTTTTAATGATGCTATGTTGTTTTGATTTCATGTAGTTTTACGTTTCATTATAAATGTGAATTGATTGCTTGTGTGTTAAACATAGTGAAATAAATTGAAATTGAATGTGAATGAAATATATATGAATTAATTGGATGGATATTATTTGTTGGATGATTTCTTTTGTTGCAAATCATTGTTATAACTGTTTTGGTTGCATAGATTGTTACGTTGTATATTGAGGTGTAACATTCCCCTATTTGGAAGCTAAAAACTAACGGCTATGGATGCTGCAGTCATCCATAGTTATTAATCCTCGACGACCAAATACGACGGTGTTAGACTCATTGATACACAAAAACATATGGATATGGAAAAAACTTAAACTTCAAACAAATTCACATTCTATATCAAAATATTTCCAATTCATTACATAATCCCAAGTTCGCAAACCGCATTTAGAGAAAATATATTTATTACAACATATACCCAGAGCAACATCATAAACAACTCTGCCATTATAAACAACACAGCGGAATCAAAAGAACAACACAACGGAATCAAAAGAAAAGAGAGCTCTAAATAGCTATCATGCCTCCTTCACGTCTTCAGAAGCTTATTCGTCTTAAGAGGTACCTGAAAACCTCAACTCTCAAACTACTCAAAATAAATTGAGTACCTGAGAAGGAGAAAACATAAACTTCAAGTCAGACATAAAGCCAGGTATGAATAATAATCTACCTTCTCAATCATTTAGATATCTAGTGAGACCACGCCACTTAGCGGAACGTGTTTACCCTCACTAGTATCTCAAAACCCTTACAAAACCTTATACTGTGCTCCTGCATCCCTAATGGTTAAAACAATTAAAAATAGTATAATATGATGATATGTAAAAACAAATGAATCAATTCTAGATTACCCATCCCCATTCATTTTAGACTATCTGTCTCAATAATAGTTTCTAGGATTACTATTAACCATTAGTTTCCATGGGCTGACTAATAACCGGTTTAACATTTAAGAACTCCCTGTCCAATTATATAGTTTTCATGGGATGACTATGTACCTATTGTTAACTCCAATACCTAACTCTTATCCTAATTTTCATGGGTTGACTATGAACCTATTGGTAACTCCAATATCTTTTATGCTCTCCCTAGTTTTCATGGGTTGACTAGGAACCTATTGACATCTGTCAATATTTCATCTGGATATAGTTTTCATAGGCTACCTACAAACCTACTGGCCCTGCCAGTATCCAAACATAATTTTCATGGGCTTAACATGAACCAGTATATCTGACATCTTCCGCTTCACATAGTTTTTTTTGCACCAAAATTGATACTAGCACCCTTGAATAGAATTGCGTAGAGAGATTAATGAAGAAAATAGATTAAAGCAGAGAAGTAACATAGTTGAATGCAAAAGGAACAACGAAAACGAGAGCACTGGATTTATAGTGGTTCAGCATAATTACCTACGTCCACTTTGAATATAATCTTTATTACTTTTCTAATCACTTGAGTACAGATACAATCCGTAAGCAAATAAGTTGAATTTAAGTTTGAGAAGAAAAGAAGTGAGTATAAAAAATGGTAAAGTATCCTTTGAGTTCTCGAAAAAAGGTCCTCTTCAACTGTACCCCTTCCCCTCTTTTTGTAGACGAAGACAGGCTAGATCCCTTATGCAAGCCCATAACCAAGACGACTCAGCCCGTAAGTGATGCTTCAGGATGTCCAAACCAAGTACATCGAGCCATCCTGGCCGAACCAGGGGTTACTTGTGAATGACTCGAAGAAACTCCTTAGTCAACTCGAAACAAATGGTGTTGGAACTCGAAGCAAGGAAACATCAGGTAACTCCTCGACTCACTTTAGGATGCACTATCCAAAATATGCTGACCCATACATGCCAAATCATTATGGCCGAACCTCACGCGTCGAACCAGGCCCGACCGACCCATCTTGGCCGACCTATGCATGACCCTTCTTCCTTGACTGAGCGGCATCTGCTAATCCACCTAGACCGTGACATGTGTGACCTTATCTTTGACCGATCCATATATTTCGACCCACCTTATCCTTCATAACATGACCGAACGACATAGTCTTCCCTCCTTTGACCGAGTCATACATATCGATCCTCTTAAGCTTTTGCAATATGACCTATTTCGATCGTGCTATGTATTTCCTTTCTTCTTAGACCGAGCCACGTACGACCGAGTCACTTTGAGGGAGCGACCCATGTCTGACCGACCCAATTCAACTCACTCTTCTTGGCTCGAGTCCCATCTAGATCTAGCTGCAACCTCTACAACTATCGCCTTGTAGCCAGGCCAAGCTTCCGGGTAACATTTTCCCCCTAAAGTGCGTTGTGTGAATCAATATGACGTGCTTTGAATCAGCGAGTAATTCCTGCTTATAGAAGCTTGTCCACTCTGAGTGGCAACTGATTGTCACCTTTCATTAGCCTTTGACGAAGCTTCGTACTGCTTGAACGCGTTAATTGAATACCGAAGAAATTCGTAAAATCTTGATTCAACTTCTCAAAAACCGAATGTATACAACCTTTCGAAGGCTTGATCACGGTAGATTTCCATATCCATGCTCCTTCACTTATCTGGTAATATCTGTCTCTTTATCACATATCATGTCCAACCGTCAGTGTACATGAACTTATTTATGTATATATACGTAGATATATCTTTTTTTATTATTATTTCTTTTTTTAAATAACAATGAGTGGATTGGTTACTCCGGCAAAAGGTGGCATGTCAACACCGACCCACACGATCAGTCTGAACACCGTCTCTCCCCACCGACACATTTAAAATGCATAGATCGGTTCTAAAGGCAACTGCCTGTTCGTCTCCCCTTTATTGCATATAAAACTCAATCCTTCCTCTTCTTTTCACCTTTTCACAAAAACTTTTGACTTATCTCCTCTCGAACCTTAGCCAACACTCCAACTTTCCTTTCTTCTCCCAAATCCAAGATACCCATCTCACAACTCCTATTGCTAGCGAACCCAAACGAACTTCGACCCTAAATCCAACAGTTCCCATAAGCATCAATCCATTCTTGTAGGCATGAACCTTTCGGTCGATTTATTTCTCTAAGCTAGAAATCTCATGTGAATTCGAATTCATGGGCTTTCTTCGGCTAGGTCCAGTAGGAATAAAAAAATGATGGGGGATGATTTGGAGATGGGACGTGCCTTAGGCTAGGAGTTTGTTTAAGGATTATGGAGGGAAGTAGCATAGCTCTAACCTTGAGGTCGGTGTATGGAGTGTTAGGAAGTAGAGTCGGCAGGTGTTTGGAGTAGGGCTAGTTAGGTAAACCCTTGATGGGAATTAGGCTCGGTTTGTCTATGAGGAACTGGTTCGGTATCGAGGGAAGGAGAGCGGATCGGTATCTTGAGTGAGAGTGTCGGTTGGTATTGAGAGGGAGAGTTGTGGGTTGGTATGGACTTAGGAGTATGGGTCGGTATTCTGAGCGAGGGAGTCGTTCGGTATTAAGGGAGTTAATATAGGTTGGTGCCTTGCATAATGGTGTGGGTTATTTAAACTTCAGTCCGCTTTCACTGGACTTGGAGATTTTTGAATCATTTATACTCTAGTCCGCATTCTGGTCACTTTGAGTACTCTAGTCCGCACTCAGGGGACTTAGAGATTTTTTGAATCGTTAATACTCTAGTCCACACTCTAGGGACTCAGAGTACTCTAGTCCACACTCTAAGAACTTAGATATTTGAATCGTTTATAATCTAGTCCACACTCTGGGGACTTAGTGATTTTTGAATCGTTTATACTCTAGTCTGCACTCTGGGGACTCTGAGTACTCTAATCCGCACTCTGGGGACTCAAAGTACTCTTGTTCGCACTCCGGATACTTAGAGATTTTTGAATCGTTTATACTCTAGTCCGCACTTTGGGGACTCGGAATACTCTAGTCCACACTATGGGGACAGAGATTTTTGAATCGTTTATACTCTAGTCCACGCTCTGGGGACTTAGAGTACTCTAGTTTGCACTCTGGGGATTTAGAGATTTTTTGAATCGTTTATACTCTAATCCACACTTTGGGGACTCAAAGTACTCTAGTCCGCACTTTGAGGACTTAGAGATTTTTGAATTGTTTATACTCTAGTCTGCACTCTGGGGACTCAGAATACTATAGTCTGCACTCTAGGGACTTAGAGATTTTTGAATCGTTTATACTCTAGTCCGCGCTCTGGGGAGTTAGAGTACTCTAGTCCACACTCTGGGTACTTAGAGATTTTTTGAATTATTTATACTCTAGTCCACACTTTGGGGACTCAGAGTACTCTGAAGGTGTGTAAGCTGTGTGGCTAGTTAACACTTAGGATCATGTAATATGGAATATTATATTAGTGCGGAAATATAAACTAGATAATAGATATTACTAATAAAGTAAATGAAATAAGAACACCAGGACTTTTATACTGGTTCGAACTTCCCGTTCTACATACAGTCCTAGACTACACTCTAGATTTAACTCTATAAACCCCTCTCTTAAACCAAAAGAATAGGTATACAACACCTGAGCAGTCGAACATGATTTTCTGCCCCAAACAGCCAAAGAGGACTTTTATAGCCTAAACAACCGAACAGGACTTCTACTGGTACAAGTAAATAGTTGACGCTTGTGTTTTGAATAATATAGATATGTCTTTAATAGTACACCCTTCGTATAATCAAATCCTTAATTATATATTATGTGTGTGAAGATATGAAAGAAAGATATTGCTTAGAATCGAAGAATATATTAATTAGTTTGGAGATTCAAGCAATATATAGATTGTGATTGCTTTTAGATTGCAGAGATAGATAGTAGAGAATATAACAAGAAATCAAAATAAAATTCAGTTATTTGAGAAGTGATTCTAACGTGTTTATATAGTGAACAAATAGTTACAACTATTCACAAAAAGTATCAATCAAAAGGTGCAGCCATATCTCTTCAATTTGGATCGAAACTCTTTGCAATTAGAAGTGACTCTTTAGGAAAAATAGCCGTTTGAGCCGGTCAGTCGACTTAGCAAAATCGACCAGTCAACTGAATATTCAAAAACAGTGTAAAATGATGCATATTTGTGCACTGAACAGGTTCAGTCGGCTGGTTGTTTTCGATCAGTCGACTGACCTGGTTGTCAGTGCATAGTTTGCACATATTTAAAAAAAATGAACTTTAAAAATACTTTGAGTATGTGCAAACTACTTGAGGATAGATTTTAACAATTATAAACAATATCTAAGACTAAAACTTCAGTAAATAATCATACTATACTTAGATTTGTAGTCTCATCTCCTTTGTAGTTTAATATCTTGCATATCTCATTCTCTTTTTGTCGCTTGATCGTATAGTCTCATTAATGATCGTTTATGCTTTTTGTCATGAATCAAAAACTCATGTTCAACATTCTCCCCCTTTTGATTTATGACAATCTGTTTTCGACGATGCTATATATTAAGAAATATATACCGGAAGTTATATAATTCTTCCCCTGAATATGTGGCGACATGTCTAATCCTGCAAAAGTTGGTTAGTCATACAAATTTCTCCCTTTGTCATCGGCAAAAAGGAAATAAAAAACCATATAATATGTTATCACATAAGCATTGTGAACTAACAATATATTAAATAACAATCACAAAGAAACATATTTTTTCAAATTCTACCGGGCTATTTATACAAGCCCATCAACAACAAAGAAATTAAATGATACTAGAATGTTTTTAACTAAAAAACATCATAAATGAGAGGTAAGTTAGAGATACCGTTATTGCTCACATCACTTTGCCGATGATATAATCTTTTGAATTATCTCCAAAAGTGACCGATCCGCCATTTGAGTAGACAATGTTAGTTAACATGTCCTTATTACCAGTCATGTGCTTTTAGCAACCATTGTCTAAGATCCATTTTCCTCTCTTTTTATGTGGTACATCATCATTTGTAGCCATGAAACATACATTTGCTTGCTCTATGTAACTGTTGCTATCACTATATGATGATGATGAAGAATCTGAATCATCCAATGTTACTGAAAATGCTTTCTTCTTGAATTCGTCCTTCTTGAATTTGTTTTTCTTTTTCTCTGGACAATCTTTCTTCATATGACCCTTCTTATGACATTCGTAACATTCCATGACATAGGATGATGGTTTACTGCTATTATTGTTTTTGTTGGAGTTACTTTTGTAACTCCTGAATTTGTTATTCTTTTTGAATTTCAAAAACATTCTGAAATTTTTAGCAATAAGTGCCATATCCTCTTCATCTGAATCTGAATCATATTTTTTGCTTGAAATGCTAGATTCTTCTTGTCTTGTGCCTATACTTTCTTTGCCTGCAAATTCACTTCATATGACATTAGATTTCCTATAAATTCTTCCAGTTTCATGGTTGATAAATCATTAGCTTCTTCAATTGCTAATACATTTTGTTCCCAATTGTTCGTTAAAGAATTGAGGATTTTTGTAACAATACCAAAATCAAAAAAAATTGTTCTAGTGACAATAGTGAGTGGTATATATCTTGAAATATAAAGTATATGTCATTTATAGTTTCGTTTGGTTTCATTTTGAAATTCTGGAACTGATTTTTCAACATAGAGATTTTGCTTTGTTTGATTTTGTTAGTTCCTTCATGAGTTACTTTTAGAGTTCTCCATATATCATAAGTAGCTGTACACATATTGACCCTATTAAACTCATTTTTGTATAATGCACAGAATAACATGTTCATAGCTTTAGCATTTGAAGTAGCATCAGTTTTTTGTGTATCAGTCCAAGTTGAAAAATCTTCTGTTGGCATTGTATATTCTTTTTCGATGATATTCTAGGTTTCAAAACAATTACTTGCATATATATTCTCATTCTAGTAGACTAGTAATTATAGTTAAGACCATTAAATAGCAGTGGTCGAGCAGTTTGGACCGTGTAATATGAAATATTATATTAGTGCAGAAATATAAACTAGATAATAGTAATAAAGTAAATGAAATAAGCACACTAGGAATTTTTATACTGGTTCAAACTTCAGAAATTTTTGTACTGGTTCGAACTTCCTGTTCTACGTCCAGTCCCAGACTACACTCTGGATTTAAACTCTATAAACCCCTCTCTTAACCTAGAGGAATAGGTATACAACACCTGAGCAACTGAATAGGATTTTTCTGCCTCAAACAGCCAAAGAGTAATTTTAATGCCTGAACAACCGAACAGGACTTCTACTGGTACAAGTAAATAGTTAACGCTTGTGTTTTAAATAATATGGATATGTCTTTAGTAGTACACCCTTCCGGTAATCAAATCCGCAAGTATATATTGTGTCTGTGAAGATATGAAAGGAAGATATTGCTTAGTATCGAAGAATATATTAATTAGTTTGGAGATTCGAGAAATATATAGATTGTGATTGCTTTTAGATTACAGCGATAGATAGTAGAGAATATAGAAAGAAATCAACATTAAATTTAGTTATTTGAGAAGTGATTCTAACGTGTTTATATCGTGAATAAATAGTTATAACTATTCACAAAAAGTTTCAATCAAAAGGTGCAGCCATATCTCTTCAATTTGGATCGAAATTCTTCGCAATTAGAAGTGACTCTTTAGGAAAAACAACCGATAGAGCCGGTCAATCGACTAAGAAAAATCGACCAATCAACTGAATACTCAAAAAACAGTGTAAATTGATGCATATTTGTGCACTGAACAGGTTTAGTCGACTGGTTGTTTTCGGTCAGTCGACTGACCTGGTCGTCAGTGCATAGTTTGCACATATTTTAAGAAATTATAACTTTAAAACTACTTTGAGTATATGAAAACTGCTTGAGGATCGATTTTAACAATTATAAACCATATTTGAGAATAAAACTTCAGTAAATAATCATACTATACTTAGATTTGTAGTCTTCATCTCCTTTGTAGTTTAATAGCCTGCATATCTCATTCTCATTTTGTCGCTTGATCGTAGTATAGTCTCATCACCGATCGTTTAAGCTTTTTCTCATGAATCAAAAACTCATAATTCAACATACTCTAGTCTACACTCTAGTGACTTAAAGATTTTTTGAATCGTTTATACTCTAGTCCGCACTCTGAGGACTTAGAGTACTCTTGTCCGCACTTTGGGGACTTAGAAAATTTTGAATCATTTGTATTCTAGTCCGTACTCTGGGGACTCAAAGTACTCTAGTCCGCACTCTGGGGACTTAGAGATTTTTGAATCATTTATACTCTAGTCCGTGCTCTGGCAACTTAGAGTACTCTTGTCCACACTCTGTGGACTTAGAGGTTTTTTTAATCATTTATACTCTAGCCCGCACTCTGGGGACATAGAGATTTTTGATTCGTTTATACTCTAGTCCGCGCTTTGGGGAGTTAGATTACTCTAGTCCGTACTGTGGGGGCTTAAAGGTTTTTTGAATCGTTTATACAACAATCCACACTCTGGGGACTCAGAGCACTCTAGTACGCACTCTGGGGACTTAGAGATTTTTGAATCATTTATACTCTAGTCCTAACTTTGGGAACTCATAGTACTCTAGTTCACACTCTGGGGACTTAGAGATTTTTGAATCGTTTATACTTTAGTCCTAACTCTGGGGACTCATAATGTTCTAGTCCGCACTTTAGGGACTTAGAGATTTTTGAATCATTTATACTCTAGTCTACGCTCTGGGGACTCAGAGTGCTCTTGTCCGCACTCTGGGGACTTAGAGATTTTTGAATCGTTTATACTCTAGTCCGCGCTCTGGGGACTTAGAGTACTCTACTCCGCACTTTGGGGACTTAGAGGTTTTTTGATTCATAGCTGGTCGACTTTCAGTTTTATGTGTGCGCTTATACGCCAGACAGATTAATGCAAATTAATTTTGCCAGGATATTATAAAACACGAAACACCAATAGTTCATGGAAAAATAGCTTCAAGCCTTTATTGATTGTAGAAATTTGGGAAAAACCGAATTGTCTTATTACATGTTGGAAACAGAGAACAACAAAAGAAACATATACTGGAAACAATTGCTACAAAAATGCAAAAGAAATAAACTAAGTGCAATAACGGCACAAATGCTCGCTATTCAATGCTCTTGGAGTGTCATGCCATCAACAATTGCTAGCTTGAAGGTTCCTTCTCCAAGCCTTCGTCCAATGACGTAGGGACCTTCCCATGTGGGATTCATATGTAACGGGACTGGAAAAGCTCGCTTCAAAACAAGGTCGCCCACTTTGTAAGTTCTTGGTCGAACTTTATCATTATAATATTGGGCGATTCGGATCCGATTTGCCGCTGCCCTTAAATCAGCTTCTTCACGCTTCTCATCAACAACGTCCAATGACTCCAGTAAAAGAGCTCGGTTTGTTCTAGGATCATAATGAGTCACCCGATGAGAAGGAACTTCAAGTTCCACAGATATAATAGCTTCAGTGTCGTATGCCGAGGCGTAAGGAGTGTGGTCAGTCATGGACTTGTGGGTGGTTTGTAGGCCCAAAGTGTTGTTGGAAGCTCATCCACCCACTTGCCTCTAGCCTTCTCTAAATGTTTTTTTAGGTTGCACATGATTATCTTATTTACGGCTTCAACTTGCACATTCGCTTTAGGGTTAGCGACTGCTGCAAACATTTTCTCAATGCGATATTTTTGGCAGAACTCTTTGAATACTCTACTCTCAAATTGAGCTCCGTTGTCAACAATGATAGTCCGTAGGAGACCAAAGCGGCATATAATGTTTCACACAAAAAAGTTAACGTCCTCCCTCATCATCTTAGGTTGGTTTGGGATGGTGGCGGGCTCTGCATCTGCATTAGCTTGCTGATTTTTGGGTCTCACTTCCTGGACGCTGGCAATTTCATTGGCATCAGCATTGTGGGACGTAGAACTGGTATGTGGCCATGTCATCTTAGAGTTATCCATAGGAACTCTGAGTAGAATCTCTGAACTCTTGAGAATAAACTTGGATCTCCTTTGGGAGAATTCCTCAATCCAGTAGCAATAAAGTAGATCCTAACAACATGAGAATGTACTTTCTCAGTGAAAGCACCAAAACATTAGCACCAAAATTGGCTACTAACACCCTTGAATAGAATTATGTAGAGATATTAACAAAGAAAATAAATTAAAGCGGAGTGAATACAAAAGGAACAACGAAAACGAGAACATCTAATTTATTGTGATTCAACGTAATTGCCTACGTCCACTTTGAATATAATCTTCATTGATTTTCCAATCACTTGAGTATAGATACAATCCGTAAACAAACAACTTGAATTTAAGTTTGAACAGAAAAGAAGCGAGTACAGAAAATGCGGAGTATCCCTTGAGTTCTCAAAAAAAGGTCCTCTTCAACTGTACCCCTGCCCCTCTACTTATAGACGAAGACAGGCTAGATCCCCTTCGCAAGCCCATGACCAAGATGACTCGGCCCACAAGCTATACTTTCGACACCCTGCCTTCCACCTATCTCCAATCCACTACGTACCATCATGATGATACCTTGTGTATTGGTTTCGACGTAGTTGGTTTCGACAAGGATGAAGGCGGAAGCTACAGTGTCGAAAGGTGCTTTCCTAAGTAGGTGGAACCACTTTTTTGAGCAAAACCAAGTTTAATTCTTGTTTAGGTAATCTTTTCTCTAACTAACCTGCCACATGTCAACACCAGATTGGCTGCCTTAACTTTTTCAAATTCTTTTTCAAAAATAACTACCACTAATCAACATCTAATCATGGTAAAGTTAATCGAACAAGCCTGTCTAATTTTTGCAAATAAGCCCCTCTTATAAAACAATTCATTTTGCATAGAAAATCACTTTGTAAAAATCTCCAAAAATTCTAAAAAATTTACTTTAATCATGTTAACTAACATATCAAAATTTTAGACCCAAATTCTCAATATCATTTCTAAAATAAATTATGAACCCAAATTACCGTATTTTCCTTTGAAAATACATAATAATCTTTCCATAGCTTGGAAAATTCTCAAAAATTGAAACCGAACTCCAAACTCATGTTTCTCATAACATTAAATTTTCTCATGGCATTTAAACATTATTTAATCTCGATTTTGATCTAAAACGATATAAAACCCCTTCAAATAATCATGTTTAAATCAAATAAATCTTAAATCAAGCTTAATTTATTCCTTAAATCCAAAAATATGTTATTTAAATTAAAATATAGATATAATTATTATTCACCTTGCCCTAGATAAGGAGATTGGATTGATATTGATTTCACTTAAGCTTGAATCTCTAGCTTTAATTTGAATTTTCTCTTTCTCTTAATGGCCGGCCGTTCTCTGTATTTTTGTTTATGTTTAAAATGAACCGAATGGGAAGTAAGAAGGTGGAAATGAAAATATATAGGGGAACAGTTATGGACGGCAATTTCCAATAATACCCTTATGTGATTTAATTAACCAAAACCCATTCATAAGCCCATTTGGTAATTCATTAGGTGTGGCCCTAAATTAATTAATTCAAGTCACAATCCCCTGATCACTTACATTTACATGATTCTATTCAATTTATCTCATTAAATCACCTGAATAATATTATAAAAAATAAGAGGTGTTACAGGTTCCCCTCCTTAAAGAATTTCATCCTCGAAATTCAGTAAGGACTAAATACTAAACATAGCAATCATATATAACGACTCCTAACAACCATACTAGTGTCCTTGACTAGAAAAAATATATATAAATTTAATATAGACATACCCTCAAAGAAGATAAGGATAAGTATCTCGAATCATGTCCTCTGTCTCCCAAGTACAATCTTCCTCATTGCTGCTCCATTAAACTTTCAAAAACTTGACTCTCTTATTCCTAAATTTCTTCTCATCACTCGCAACAATCTGAACTGGTTGTCTAACAAAGGTCAAATTGGGTTCCACTACCAAGTCATTCAACTCTATCTGAGGAATGTTAGCCTTTGGATCATGCACATATTTGCGAAGATGAGACACATGAAACACATTATGGACACCTGCCCTAGTGCTCGACAACTCAACGCTGTACGCAAGCTTTTCGATCCTTTCTAAAATCTAAAATGGACCAACATAACTTGAGGCCAACTTTCCGGACTTCCTGAACCGTACCACACCCTTCATCGGTGATACCTTAATGAAAACATTGTCTTCCATTGAGAACTCTAGGTCTTTACGCCTCTTATCTGCATAACTCTTCTTTCTGGATTGAGCTTCCTTCGTCCGCTCTTGGATTAACTCAACCTTCTCTGATGCCTCACTTATGAAATCTGGACCTAAGGCCAATCTGTCTCCGGTCACCAACCAACATGCAAGGAGTTTGCATGGCCTTCCATACAAAGATTCAAAAGGCATCATTCCTATACTAATTCGATAACTATTATTATAGGAAAACTCGATCAAATGCAGGCGATCCTCCCAAGTTCCACCAAAATCCAATACACGGTCTCTCAACAAATCCTCAAGCACCTTATCGACTCTCTCTGCCAGTCCATCCGTCTGTGGATGATATGCGATACTCATTTTGAGCTTAGTGCCTAAAACATCCTATAGACTCTTTTAGAATTCGCTAGTGAATAAAGCATCTCTATCGTTGACTATGCTACTAGGAACCCCACGAAGTCTAACTATCCACTTTATGAACAATCTCGCCAAAACTGATGCCGTCCTGGTCGTCTTTACTGGAATGAAATGGGCACTCTTCGTCAAGCTGTCCACAATATCCCATATACTTTCATTTCCTCTTTTTGACCTTGGAAACCCATATAAAAATCAATGGATATCAAATCCACTTTCACACTAGAATATCTAGAGGCTGAAGTAACCCACTTGGCTTCTGATGTTCAGCCTTCACTTGTTGGCAGTTTACACACTGCCTAACCTACAAGCCAACATCCCTCTTCATGCCTACACAATAGAAGCTCCTTTTGATATCTTGAAACATCTTAGTCCCTCCAGGATGAATCATAAACTTGGATCAATGACATTCCTCAAGAACTTCTTATCTCAAGTTCTCAACATCGGGAACACATAGTTGTCCCTTCTTTCTCAACCATCCTCTCTGGTCAAGACAAAAATCTTTCAAATCACTGATCTAAGTTCCAAACTCAAGCCCTTCTAATCCTCCCAGCTAATCCTCCTTCTATTTAGAAGCAATTCTCTCCATCAATACTGGTCGAACTTCTAAACAAAACAACAACTAGAACTAGCAATCGATCTTAAATGCACACCACAACTGGCTAAAGCTTCTAGATCTTTTCATTCTACCAACATAGCTAACACAACATTCTGATGTCTTATGCTGAGAGCATTTGCTACTTTATTACCTTTCCCTTGGGTATACTCTATACCAAAATCATAAGCAGTCGAAAATTCCAACCACCTCTGTTGTTGCATATTCAACTCCTTTTGAGAGAATAGATATCTTAAAGACTTATGATTGGTATACAACTCAAATCTCTCCCCTGAGAGATAATACCTCCAAATATTCAAGGAAAAAATCACCGTTGTCAACTCTAAATCATGAGGAGGATATCTTACTTCGTGCGATCTAAGATGCCTAGATGCGTAAGCAATGACTTTGCACTTCTGCATCAATACTACTCCCAATCCAGTCCCATACGCATTTGTGTATACTACCAACACCTGGTTACCATTTGGAACTACTAATATGGGAGCATTGGTCAACAAATGTTTAAACTTAAGGAATGCTTCCTCACATTTGTGGGACCAAACGAACTTCACTTCCTTCCTGGTAAGCTTAGTCAAAGGCGCTACTATCCGCGAGAAATCCTTAATGAATCTTCGTAATAACCAGCAAGTCCCACAAAACTTTTGATCTCGGTCACCATCTCTAGTCTCTTCCAATTGTTCACAGCTTCGATCTTATCTGGATCGACTGACAATCCTTTGTCTGAAACCACATGACTAAGAAACTTAACCTCTTTCTTCCAAAAATGACACTTGGAAAACTTCGCCTTTAGCTGATTCTTCCTCAGCGTCCCTAACACAACTCTATGATGATCTTAATGCTCTCTCTTATCCTTAGAGTATACCAAAATGTCATCAATAAATACCAATATGAATCTATCCAAATACTCTCGGAAACTCGATTCATCAAATCTACAAAGAAAGAAGGTGCATTCGTCAACCCAAATGGCATCATTAACCACTCATAAGAACCATATCTAGTCCGAAATGCAATCAAAGGAATACTGTACCCTACCACTGTTAACTGATGGAACCCAGTCACCAAATCCAACTGGGAAAACATTTGGGCTCCACTCAACTGATCAAGCAGATCATCAGTCTCGGCAAGGGAAAGTTATTCTTTATCATCCTTTCGTTCAACTTACGATAGTCGATACACATCCTCAATGACACATCTGGTTTCTTTACGAATACTACAGCCACTTTCCAAGGCAAACTGCTTGGTCTAATAAAATTCCTTCCTTTTAGATCCACTTGTTGCACCTTCATTTCTATTGGTGTCATTCTGCTAGGTGGTCTACTTACAAGTTCAGCTTCTGTCACATGATCTATCTAAAACTTAATAGATCTTTTCGGTGGTTGCACTGTAACTGGCTCAAAGACATCTGCAAATTCTCCTACAATCCAAACCTGACTTAACTCTTCACCCACTTCCACTGCAATTAATAAAGAACAACAACTTCGGTCAGAATTCTCCATTGAGAATATAATTCGATTATGACTATCTGGGTGTCTCAAAGATATTTCCCCATCCTGGAAGAATATCCTGGCCTCATACCACGTCAACCAATCCATACCCAAAATGATTCTGAAATCTTACACATACAAACTGGATGCAAACTTATGAACTAACAAATCAAGTTCTAACTGATCACATCTTATCCCCATAGTTACATACCATCATATTGGATTCACAACCCTTAAGGAAGTAACAAGGTATGCGAGCTCTAAGCATAACCTATCAACCAAACACTGGGATACAAATGAATGTGATGCATTAGTATCAAAAATATCCTAACCCGTACACTCTGAATCCAAAACGTACCTTCCATAACAGTCTTTCCTTTATCAGCTGTAGTAGGCTTAGATGATGTTCGAACAGCGAAAACCTTTTCCTTGTCTGCCCTAGCTGGCTCTGCACACTGGTTCTTGTAATGCTCCACTTGGTCACAGTTAAAGCACTTTAGATTCTTCTTGTCTGAGCCTTCTTTCCCTTGCCTTACCGGCACTCATTAGCATAATGACCCATCTTGTCAGATTAGTAGCACACCAAATCAGTCTTTTCTTTCTTGCCAGCATCCCTTTTCTAGGCTCCCTTCTTCTTAAAGAATTTCCTCTTCTTTCCCTGAGGACCTTGGGATTCAACTAGCTTTTCTCTAGATGAAAAAGCAAGCATCTCCTCATGGCGAATGACCATCTCCACCACCACGTTAAAAGGATCTCGGATATGGGTCATGGTCATCTGAGAAAGCTCAGGTCGCAATCTTTGAATGAACCTTCCATTCCTCCTGACATCAGTGTCCACTAAAGCATATCCATATCTAGACAGCTCATCACTTAACAACATACTCGATCACTGACATCTCTCCCTGAAGTAGATCTATAAACTTTCTCATCAATGCAGACTTTGCAACTTCAGATAGAAACCTCTGCATAAACATTCTTCTAAAATCAACCCATGTCAACTCTTCCTCTGGTACCCCAACGGTAGCACTACTCCACCAACGAAGCGCTGACCTTTGCAACTGTCTAGATGCTAGCCTTCTCTTTTTCCCATCATCCAAGCCTATACCAGTACCGATCCTCTCATAACTCAATAGCCAATTCTCAACTTCAACAGCATCCTTCGTTCCAACAAACGGTTTTCCACCCAAACTGGTGTAGTCTCTGCTTAGCTTAGCATAGTTATTTCCAATTATAGCCACAGGATTAGCTCCTCCAACATTACCAGCAACTCCAACTAGCAAAAGATTGGCCAACAACTGATATGCCATCCTCGCATCTACTGACGAATTTCCAGCACCTACATTGGCTTCGGCATTTGGATTAGCATTAGCTTGTTGACCTTGGTTCCTCCTAGTATTAGTCAAGCATTTCCATTGGTTGTGGTGCTTCCTACACCTAGATTTCTTCTTCCATTTCCTGCTTCCATATCATCTTTCTCGTAAATTTGTATATGAGCCTTGGTAAGATATAGAAGAACGATCTAAGAGAGAGAGGGGAACATGCACTTATATATGTCAAATACAAGTATGTTACTATAGTGTTAACCCAAACCTCGATCATGTTTGCAAATTCAATGGATTATGTTTGAAAATCTTTTAGGTTTAACTTTCTTTTAAAATTTCATAAACATATACTCCAATACCAACTTGTAACATCCTCCTATTTGAAGGCCCAAAACTAACAACTTTGGATGTTGCAGTCATCCATAGTTATTAATCCTCGGCGACCAAATACGGCGGTATTAGATTCATTGATACATAGAAACACATGGACAAGGAAAAATTTAAACTTCAAACAAATTCACATTCCATATCAAAATATTTCCAATTCATTACATAATCCCATGTTTGCAAACCACGTTCATATAAAACAAATTTATTACAACATATTCCCAGAGCGACATATGTGGATGCCTTCTGGGATGATCAGAGTATATATATATAGGCAATATAACAACTTTGTCATTACAATCAACACGGCAAAATCAAAAGAAAAGAGAACTCTAAATAGCTATCATGCCTCCTGTGCGTCTCTGGAAGCTTATTCGTCTTAAGAGATACCTAAAAACCTCAACTCTCAAACTACTCAAAATAAATTGAGTATCCTAGATTTTAAGGGGAAAACATAAACTTCGAGTCAGACATAAAGCCTGATATGAATAATAATATACCATTTCAATCATTTAGATATCTAGTGAGACCATGCCGCTTAGCGGAATGGGTTTCCCCTCACTAGTATCTCAAAACCTTTACAAAACCATATACAGTGCTCATGCATTCATAATGGTTAAAATAATTCAAAATACAATAATATGATGATATGCAAAAACAAATGAACCAATTCTAGATTACCCATCCCCATTCATTTTAGATCGTGTATCAATTATAGTTTCCAAGTTACTATTAACCTATTAGTTTTCATGGGTTGACCAATAACCGGTTAAACATTTAAGGACTTCCTGTCCAATTACATAGTTTTCATGGGATGACTATGAAACTATTGGTAACTCCAAAATCTAACTCGTACCCTAGTTTTCATGGGTTGACTAGGAACCTAATGGTAACCTTAATAGCCTTTGTTCTTACCCTAGTTTACATGGGTTGACTGGGAACCTATTGACATCTGTCAATATTTCATCTGAATATAGTTTTCATGGGCTAACTACAAACCTACTAGCCCTGCCAGTATCCAATCATAGTTTTCATGGGCTTACTATGAACCTGTCTGTTTGGCATCTTCCTTTTCACATAGTTTTCATGGGCTTACTATGAACCTGTCTATTTAACATCATTCTTTTCACATAGTCTTCGTGGGCTTACTATGAACCTATTGGCCCCTGCCAATATCATACAGTTTTCATGGGCTTACCGAGAACCTATTGGTCCCCGCCAATATCTTTCCTTTATATTTTAGCATCCTATATTCTGATCTTCCTGACCTCCTGGATTCAATTGTACTCATTCAAGAGTTTGTTCAATTTATATTCACTACTGGGTTAACCTAATTGGTTGTCCTACCCTTTATCCCCAAAATGCAGTTATGGGTCCATTATGAAGTGAATATATTCATTTTAGAAGAAGTAATATAAAACATAGCAATACCACTCCAGTGGGTTTAATATACAACTTGGTTAATCCCCTTAACCCACTTCTTTACCAAAGATAGCTTCTTCTTAAAACCATTATAAAAATTCCTTTAATATAGCCATGGGTTTTTCCTTTAAAAATAGAGTTTGGGTCATAAAACCTTTCGATAACTTCGAAATCTAGCTTTCGACTTCATAGGATAACCTCCTTCGAAAGCTCTTAAAAATCATTAGGCTCCTGCCTTATACTAATTTGAATTCTACCTTTCGAAACCTTTCAAATACATTGAAGTATTAACACTTAATTTTTTAGAAGCTTAGCTTCGAAACCGGTAGAAAGTACCCCTTTTGATCCCATTGGAAGTAACCCTTCTGAAAACATTAAAAATATCCCTATCGAATGCATTGGGTTTATACTTAAAACATTATTTGGGTCAAAGTGAATATAGTCTAAAAGTTCTGTTTCAAAACCATCTTTATTATTTATAAAACATTAGGGGAACATGATGGTGTCGACACCATCTCTTTCAAAAGCATAAAACATCTGGGTAAAACATAATAAGGTTGGTGTCGAAATCACTTTCGAAACCATCACCTTCGAAACCCTTAACCCCTTTTGAAAGCTCTAGGAAGTGGCTTGAACTTAGAAAACAAAACACCTTTTGATAGTATTGATATCTTCAATACCATCGGAAGGTAATACAACAGCAGTAGGATATCGAGTAGGTCGGGACCCCTTCTTTCAAAATATTCTGTTATAAGTAAGGAACCCAGTCGAAAGCAACTATAAGTTAATGGCAACCCCTTTTGAAATCCTTCAAAACCTCTTTCAAAACCTTATACTGCGACTCTGTAGAAGGTTTAAAACAAAACATAGGCAGGCGCTTTTCTTTTAAAAATAAACCAAGGTTTCGACCCCTTCAGAAGCTATGCTTTCAACACCGTGCCTTCCGCCTATCTCCAAACCACTTTGTACCATCATGATTATACCTTGTGTATTGGTTTCGGCGTAGTTGTTTTTGACAAGGATGAAGGAAGAAGCTACTATGTCGAAAGGTGCTTTCCTAAGTAGGCAAAGCCACTTTTTTGAGCAAAACCAGGTTTAATTCTTATTTAGGTAATCTTTTCTCTAACTGACCTACCACATGTCAACACCAGATTGGTTGCCTTAACTTTTTCAAATTCTTTTTCGAAAATACATGCTGCTAATCCAAATCTAAACCATGGTTAAGTTAATCAAACAAGCCCTTCCAATTTTTGTAAAGAAGTCCCTCTTCAGAAATAATTTATTTTGTATAGAAAATCACGTTGAAAATCTCCAAAAATTCACTTTAATCATGTTATCTAACATATCAAAATTTTCGACCCAAATTCTCAATATAACTTCCAAAATAAATTATAAACCCAAATAACCATTTTTTCCTTTGAAAATTCATAATAACCATTCCATAGCTTGGAAAATTCTCAAAATTGAAATCCAACTCCTAAAATCATGTTTCCCATATAAAATTTTCCCATATAATTTAAACATCATTTAGTCTCGATTTTGATCTAAAACCGTATAAAACCCATTAAAAAAATCTTGTTTAAATCAAACAAAACTTAAATCAAGCATATCATCATCCAGTATATCATAAAAATGAATTTATCCCTTAAATCCGAAAATATACGATTTAAACCAAAATAGAGATGGAATTATTATTCACCTGCTCTAGATAAGGAGATTGGATTGAGATTGATTTCCCTTAAGCTCGAATTTCTAGCTTTCATTTGAATTTTCTCTTTCTCTTAATGGTCGGCCGTTCTCTATATTTTTGTTTGCGTTTTAAAATGACGTGAATGGGAAGTAAGAAGGTGGGAGCGAAAATATACAAGAGGGAGGTTATAGAGACAATTTCCACCAATACCCTTATGTGACTTAATTAACCAAAACCCATTCTTAAGCCCATTTGTTAGTTTATTAGGTACGACCCTTAATTAATTAATTCAAGTCCCAATCCCCTTATCACTTACATATACATTATTCTATTTAATTTACCTAATTAAATCTCTTGAATAATGTTATCGAAAATTAGGGGTGTTACATGATGCTTATGCTTTTGGTTTGGATTTAGAATTCATGCTATATAGTTCAATCAAACTCATGCATGCTTTATATATATTTTTATAATTAAGTGATATTCATATTAAGTTGAGATAGTAACATTTAAAGCCCATTCAAACACATATGTGATTTGGCTTGCTTTTGCTTGTTTTAATATGAGCGAACTCGCTCATATTAATAATAAGGTACATATTCGGATTACATGACATACTTTTATGTTTCTCCCTATGGGATGCCTCATCACTAAGATAAGATGTATATTTGTGTTATATATATATGTGTTGTAAATTTTTACGATCGAGCTACGCAAAGGAGATGCTACTGAAATTTTCCACAAATTCAAGCGTTAGAAATTTTTTTTAAGATGTTAAAATTTTTATAACTTGTTTTACAAATAAGCTAATATTAGAATGGTATAGTATAGGCATGGTAAAGGTTTTGCAAATAATATTTCTATGTTTTGTATATTGATTAATTTGAGTAAAATATATCAAATGTTAGATTTCTTACTTAATCCCTTTTCAAGGGCGAAAAGTTTTAAGTGGGGGAGATTGTAACGACCCATATTTTTAACTATTTTAAATTATTAAATTTAGTACAATTTTTGAATAAAAATGGTTAAAAATAAAATTTAATGATTTATTAATGTAATTTATCGGATATGAACTTAGATAAAATTTTAAAATTACAAAATTCAATATGAGAAAAGATGATAACTTATATTAGAAAGTAAATTTAATAATATCAAATTGTAAGTAACTGATAAATTTTTTTTGATATGATCATGTTAGGTAAATAAAGAATCGAACGAATGTTTATTTAAAAGTAAAAGCGTAAATTTATTTATATAAAATTCTATGTATTGAATGTGTTTATAATCAATAGCTGGAATTGAATAATAAATATTGAATTATTTAAATAGAAATAAAAATAATTGTTGATAAAAAATTGTTTTGAAATCTAATATTGGAATTCATTGAAATTCTAATATTGGAATTCATCGAAATTAGATTATTGAAATACTTTAAATAAAGAAGTGTAGCATAGTGTAATCTATGTATTTAATGTAAAAAACATTTGTGTATTGAATTAAAACGGATATTTTATTTATAAAATGACATTTGAAATAATATATATAAGTATGTCTTATTTGACTATGGTTATAATTTGTAAAGAGTGGAAGTAGTCGTTTTATTATTTGAACTCGTTTTTAAAAAGAAAATTTTATTAGTTAAATAATTTATATTTCAAAGATAAGTGATTTCCTTGACAATTTAATTGTTAAAATTTGAAATTTGAAATTGTTAATGACCAAATCTCAAATTTAATATGAATGGAAATGACAATAGTTGATTTAAATTTTATATAAACAAGAATGAAAATGGTTAACTTTTAAATTTGAATTTAAAAGTGAATAATTGATTATGAAAATAGCCTATTTTAATTAATGTGTAAAAATAGTATTTTTGGGCACTGTCTCGAATTTCGACGGAACCAGTTTTTTCGGATCCATAATAGTGAATTATTATAAAATTTCAAATTTCATAGCGATCAAACTTATCTTTTGGTCGTGCGAGCTTGAAGCGCATGGAAATTAATTAAAGGAATTTAATTAAAATAATTTGGTTTTGAAAAGCTATTTTCTGAATATGATGGAATTGACTATGGATACATATTCCATTATGTTCGGAGTAGGGGTATAACTTATAGATTGCCAAGTGGCACGCGTCATTAGGAGTTCGGAATTTTCACGGATGAATAATGTCGTGATTTTTTTTATATAAGGTCATTTTTTATTCATTTGCAAACCCTAGTCTAATTAAACCCTGGCCGCCGTTTCTTTTTCTTCAATGGCCAAAATTCATTTCTTTCCCCTTTCAATTTCTCTCAACCACTTATAATCTCGACCCAGCTTCAACACGAAAGTTGTACAACACGATCTCCTCTAAAAGATCAAAGGTTGGATCATGTTGATGTCGCTCGAATTCGCCAGAATTGAGACCTTTAGGGTCGGCGTCTTTCCTCGAGTCATGCATAGATGGCGGCAGTGACCTGGTTGCAGGCTAGGGTGGAGCTCGAAGAGGTGGTTGCAGCGATGTGATTAGATCGAGGTCCAGTGGGGTCTGGTAGCGCGCGCGTCAAAGCATTTGACCGCAAAGATTGATTTCTCAACTGGAACGATGAGGAGGGAGAGTGTTGATTAAGGTTTAAGTTTAATAAATTAATTATGTTAATTATTATTTTAATTATGTCATTGTATCAATTAAAGCATAACTTTCTCACGAGCTCTAATTTGAGCGAAACAAGTGGCGTTGGGTTCATATTGACGAGGACTACGACATGGAGTCGAATTGAAGTTTATTTAACACTGAAAATTTTTCAGTTCAAATAAAATGAGTGGTTAAACCCATTCACGACGTGCTAAACTTCTACTATTAGTTAAATCAAATAGCAAAGTGATAAATTTATGTTGAATTGTGACAGCCCACAAATCCGTACCCCTTGAATCAACACTATTCTACCACTATTAACTCAAGTGGCACAGAAATGCGAACCATTAGGGTTTAAGAAGAAGAGATAGAAAAAGAAGAAAATAAACAATATCAGAATCTCACAGTCGCAGCGGAATAAAATATAATAGCAACTATATATCTTTACACAAAAATGAAATCTATAACTGTTTAATACATCATATCATCAGAGTGTCTCATACATCAGCAAATACCAATCAGACATACCATACAATCATAGCAGCGGATATATATATAAGTATATATAATACGTCTCGGACTCCAGCTCCTCTCCTGCTCCATAGCAACCTGTCTTGAACATATAATACTCGGTCTGACCCGAGCATTATAATGAAATAACACCCGAGTCAGTCTGGAATACCAGCTGATAAATAATGCATCCAAATTGATTATTAGGTTTCAAAAATCCTTTGAAAACAAATGCATCTCGTAAGACCACGCCACAAATAAACATGTCGGGTTTTTACCTTACGATAGCTAAAACACTTTTTATAGAAATCCTCTGATATTATAGTAGGGTCTATTTACAAATACTTATAAAATAGCCGAAATTGTTACATTCATTAAATTCCAGCTACTAGCCACCGAAGTTTGTAATACAAACAAAACTCGTAAAAGGCTCGTAGGGAGAATAGATTTCCAACAATGACTAGGCACTTGGGTACCACCTGTCACAGTACGGGGCCTAGATCACCGTACCGAGGACTACTCCCTTCATCCCCTGCAACACAAGGCCGGAACCATTCCTTACTGAACAGTCCCGAACAAGATAAACCCCGTGGTTGGCGCGACCAACCACCCACTAAGCCGAAATATATATAAGGGACATGTAGACAGGGGAATTACCTTGTCCTGCTTGGGCATGACCCACCTAACCTTGCTGCATATCCCCTGATTTTCAGTCATTCCCATTTGATGAGGCTTGAGGCTAAGCGTTACCTTTAGAACGTTTTCACTTAGAATGCCCATCGCCCACCTGACGATGTTTCGCAAGCATTCGTCCATACAAGTCCGTCCCGGGTTCGAACGGAACCGAAGGCACTACTCCTACTACATCCATTTTGGAAATATCCTCAGGATTAGTAGCGACTAGCCCTTGCACTTCACTGCTCCATCTTCGACTCCGAACACGTTTTCGCACGAAACGTACAAACCGGATCGAAGTGGTATTCGAGAAATAAATCTCGATCCCGGTCTCTTCGAAACGATCAACGCATTGTCCAATATTGATAGTCGGTGATTTAACTATCAATTTATATCCATAAACATCCATATGCATCCATCACACAATAAATAATTTCCAAATTATTTATTTTCCTCAATATCTTTAAAGGATATATTTTCCAAATTTCCAAAACTCATTAGAAAACAATTTCCAAAGTTCTTCCTTTACAAGGTAAATCCTTTACCAAATATCCTCATTGGAAATATCCAAGTTCAAAACGTTTTAGATTTAAAATAATTAAAACATTTTATCTAAAATATACTTTAAAATAGGTAAATTTACTATTAATTACATACTCAAAATATAATTTTAAAATATATAAAGCAAAACTAATTTATAAGATATAACTTGATTTAAAATGAGGTTTTAGTTATACTATATTTTTAAAAATAGAGTTTTAAAAGAATTTAATAATTTCAAACAACTTTATTCAAAAACTAGCCTTTAAATAAATCCATTTGTAAAAATAATTATTTTAAAATAATAATTTCCAAAACACTCTCTTTTTAAACAAGTTTAAATTTTTAAAACTCCTTTTTTATAAAATTAGTTTAAACTCGAACTTGGTCCTTCCCAGGGAATCTCATTTCCACTTAACATCACAGAAATCCTTCTCTCGTTTTCCGTCCATTTATTCAATTTAGTTTTATGGTTTTATAACATAAACTTACTTCCACATTTGTCAATTGATAACACTTCTCTTTGTTTATCATTCCAGATTTTACAAATTTTCAATTTCCATTTTTAAATAGATTTCAGATTTAATTTCTTTAAAATCCATTATTTAACAATACCCTTTTATTCCTCAAAAATCCAATTTATCCATTTACAATTAATTATGGATTTATAATTTACTCAGCATTATTCCAATTGAGTTTTATTTCAGTTTTCCATCCAATAGATTCCAATTTCTTATACTCCTTTAAATTCCTTATTTATAAATTCCTTAATTTCCTTTTTGAAAACCCAATTTAATTCCTTTATAATTAAAACTCCAAATTTCTTATAATTAATATTCTGGGTTGGTAATTTATATCACAATATCACAATACAATTTAATTCCAAATTTATCCATCACAATATAAAAACAGGCATCATCATCAATTATAAAAATAATACTACATTGTGAGGAATCCAGTTGGATCCCTCTAACCTGTTTTCCCTGCATCCACAAATATTAGCACAACTATATATATATATATATATATATATATATATATCAATCCAGACTGATAATAACAATAATATGCAACCAATCACACAGATATTTAAATATTAATTATTTAAAACAGCCAACATCCAGATGTGAGTGAGTTAAACTCACCTTGAGTTTCGGCGGGCGTTCGAAATTCAAATTAAACCGAACAACGTTCGATTTAACTCAAATTTCTACTTGCCCGAAATGACTCCGGATCTGCACCATCGCGTAGTGCTTGACTCTACAATTCCAACGTTTCCAGTTTCGTTAAATTCTGATACAGTATGTATGATATATTAATTTTCAAAGTTCATTTTCCAATCTAAAAACAATATCTTTTAATTAAAATTTTATTATTTACCACAAACAATCAGGGCCGTTCGATCAATGCTTGAAATCAAGGCCGTCTCCCCTATTCTTTCTTCCACACGCAACGCTACAGGTTCGAGAACCCAACATCGATCAAAAAGCACGATTGCCGCACCCTCCAAATCACGACCGGACGTCGATCTAAAGTCGCCTACGTGTGCGCCAACTCGCATGTCACCCACGCCCTAAAGATCACGACATGCGGTTCATCCTAGAGCTCAAACACGGAGCACGAACGCCGGCCATTCGCGACCGAATCGCAGCCACCACACAACTCGAAACGCCATCACGTCCATACGGATTTGAAGCTCTCACTAATCCCGACGTTTTCTTAGTTATGAGTTTTTGAATTTATTGTGAGGATTGATCAAAAATAGAAGATGAACGAAGAAGCTCCACAGCCATTAAACGCATAGGGGCGGCGGCTGTGAAAACCCTTAGGGTTTGGGCTAAAAACGTGTGTATATATGTATTCATTTATTAACATTATTTTAATATATTAAAATCAATTTTAATGAACACTTGCAAACGAACTCCAAAACACACGTGCCGACAGGCGTTCCTAGGGTTTTTCCGTGTTCTGAACACAATGGAACAGGTTTCGTAAGCTAATTTAATCGTACGCGCGAGTTACGGATAGAAACGATCAATTTAAAATTAAACCGATTAAAACGATTCCGATGCGTTTCGAGCTGCCACGGTCAAAGGACAACTCCGATTTCTACGAAAATTGAAATCCGATAATAACAAACTATTACGGATCCAATGGAACTGGTTTCGTCGAATTCCGAGACTGCGCCCCGGAAGGCTATTTTACTCATCGATTAAATCAAGCGATTTCTCAAAATTAACGAAATCACTTAAAATTTCCCTTCTAAAATCTTATTAACTTAACAATAAATCATGAAAAATTTATAAACACATATAAAAATCAGTCTGGCTCATTCCGGACTAAAATCTAATGATTTGCATTTTAATAATATTAAATTCATTTTAAATTAATATAAAATTCCAAATATTAATTTACTAACTTCAAAATTCATCTAAAAATCCAATAATATCAATTATGACCAATTGAACTTAAAAATACATTTAAATCATTTTTATAATCATTCACATCCAATTTCCCGAATTCTCTCAGTCCAATATTTAATTATTATTATTATTCAATTTCAAATTAAATTTCCACATTAGCAATTTTAACTTGTTAATTTAGTTTAAACCAATTCTTTTTAGTTCAAAATAAATCTTAAACCCATAGTAAACATTTAAAATGAATTAAATGTTCACAAATCCCGTGTTAAAAATTCCGGGATGTTACATTCCTCCCCCCTTATAAAAATTTCGTCCCCGAAATTTGTATAAGGTAGAACATACTTTCAAACCCATTTACTTACCCCATTTGCTTAGTTAAAAGCTCATATACACTTCACAAAATCCTTTTGCTCAATTCCCAAACCTATTTGCTTTACTTCCCTAAAGCTTTAATTTTTAACTTATAACTTTCTAAGTTACTAAACTTTTCCAAAACCCAAAAATATTCTAACTCCCAAAATTTCTGGAAAATTTTGGCAGAGTCTTCCCTGCACGGAGGAGCTTTCGCGATATCGCGATACAGGTAAATATATGCACATCGTCCCACACGGACGGAAATCAAAATATATCACAAAATATATATCATTTCCCAATTATATTTGCGTAGGCGTACCTTTTAGCAAATTTTAAAAGCAAGCGGCTAATATACCGCCACATACGCGCTCTAACTCTCTCGAACGCCTTCCATACCTGTACTTACTTAACAAACATATCAGTTTTCAAAGATATGACATTTTACAACATTTCCAATATAAGTATAAGCCAAAACATATCCATTTCATATCCTAACAACACTTTGCAAAATTTCATAAGCAAACCATACTTTATAACATGGATAAAGTTCCTTTTCTAATGCCAAATTCCATTTTATTTCACACAAAAGATTTACAAACTAGTTTCACCATTCCAATTCATAATTACTATCACCAATTCATATTCACTTCTATATTATGAATATATGCTTTCAATTCATTTACCTTTCTTTTTAATTAACCTGCATTTACATACAAACCCATTAAATAGATTCTAATCCATTTTCCATTATTCAAATGTCAATTTCATTTACCTCCTTTAATTCATTCACTTACATTTGTACTCACATCCATTTCACTTTTTAAATCACATTCTTATTCACACCTTTCAAGTTTATTATTCCTCTTAAGTTTATTTTTATTATTTCATTACTCTTATTGTTTTATTATATATATAATATTATTATATTTTTTATTTTTTTATTTTTATAGTTGTATATCCTTCCATACCTATTTATAACTCGTACATTCTTTTTTTTTCCATCACAATAACTATCTTAAAAGTCATTTGCTTGCATTCAAATTTTATTTTCCAAACAAATTGCATTTAAAGCTATTCCATAAGCTTAAAAATAACCACCACATCATCTTTCTTAAATGATTTCAATTCCATAATATCTCAGTTTGTTTCCATTTTAATTGATTCTTACCAAATCAAACCATTTACAAATTTTAATCCAACTAGCTTATACATTCAGCTTTAGTTCAAATTAATAACATCTCATTCCATATTATTTCCAACTCTCACACATCTTTAATTCATACTTGCTTATTCCATCACCATAATTAATTAAAATTCTCTTCACTTTCATTTCAATTTCTACACCTAAACACATTTATCCAAGACCACATTTTTTTCTTCAGCTTAATCACAATTATTTATTTTTCTTAAGCATTCTTTACAATATCTCCATTATCTTCTTATAAATCAATTTTTTTATTTTCATTTGATTCTCATACAAATCAATTCCAATTCATTTACAACTTTTAATCCACTTTATTTATTTATTCAATCCATTTTAAATTTATTCACCTTCACAATTCATTTCTGAAATTATTTTATTAACAATGTGGCTACTTTAAGTCATTTCACTCACTGGAATTTATTTACAATTCAAACCATCACAATTATAATTTAATTCCATTTTTCATCTACGCTTCAATATTTGTTACCACAAATTTAAATCCCATGCCACAATTGGATTTTTATTTACTTTCCAAATTTTAACCAAACTGTCAAAATTCTATTTATTTCAATACAAATTTCATTAACTTGTAATTCAATTTAGTCTCTAGCCTAATCCATATTAGGTTTTAATTTGCTTCCTCAATCCACTCTGAATTCATTTATACTATGACCATTTTCCAACTATTCCATTTAGCAAAATTTAAATTTCACCCTTTCCTTTTCACTCCTTTAAATAGATCTAAATTTCTTTCAATTTTCTTTATTACACAACTGAAATTTAATTTCAATTTCATTATCAAGCAAATTTCATTTTCCCAAACATAAGTTTAAGACTTATTTGTTAACTTAAGAACATCCACCTTTATATGCTCACTTTGCTTCATTACACTTTACATCTCATTTATGATTAAGTTTTGAATTTGCCACACCACTCAACTCTTTCCATTAATGAATTTCAATTTTACTTCTATTCAAGAATTTAGATTGTTTACTTAAGTCAAAATTCCATTTTATAATCAAAAATTTAAATTATAACACTTAATAACTTAAGAATATGCATTTCTTTATGCAATTATAAACAATCCACATTTCACCTTTATATCCAATTCAATTTAATTCCAATTCAATTAGATTTAATTCAATTTCAAATTCTTAATTTTAATTCTCCATGCACAAATTCAAGATTTATTTACTAACTTAAGTACATTCACTTCCTTTATATCTCACTTTACCTTATCTCAATTCACATTTCATTTGAGATTAAATTTGAATCCACCACACTATTCCACTATTTTCATTTGTGATTATAACTCCATTTCTATTTTATAAGTTCACCAACTTATTTATTTAAAAGCTCATATTTCTCATTTCAATCCATCTACATCATATAATCACAATTTCAAATTTTTATATATATGTGTATCACTGAATTCTTAAGGATACAAATTTCTTTCATTTAACTTCTTACTCAATATTAAATCCTCAATCTCACATTATAAGTATACAACTTAATAACTTATGGGTACAATCCATTTCACAATGACCCATAATTTCAAACCAACTGCATCTTAATTTAATTTAAATCAATTTTATTTTAAGTCCAATTTATTTTACTTATCCAAGTTAAATTCAAATTTTCTACTCACTTCAACATATTTTATTCACTTTCAATTACTCAAATTAAATTTTAATTCCAAGACTAAAATTTTCATTTCTTACTTCTTATTATTATTAATTTCACTTAATAAGTTTAATAGTTAGTTCATTTCAACTTTACACATTATTTAATTAGAATATCCCAGAATTCATTTTACCCGGTTTTATTCCAAAACCATGTTGAAATATATCAAATATACACCGATTTGGTATATCAATCAAATCACCAGATTTTCCAAAACAATTTGTTTACACCAAACAAATTTCCCATGTTTTTGAAATGTCCAAAACGACTGTTATACCCAACTAGTCCAAACAACACCATAACCAAATATTTGGGAAGCAATCCATCACTTTTAGAAACTTGAAAATGAATTCTAATGATGTGGCCAGCATCATCAGGATTATTTTCCAGCGACTGAAGTGAATTCTATGCTTCATACTTACCCAAATTCATTTCAAAACAGTTTCCCATTCAAACATATTACTCAAAATAATATTTCATCATTACCTTCAATACATTGGAAAACATTTCAAACCTTCCCAGGATTTTAAATTTCCCAAACCCTTTTATTTCCATTACCTTTAAAATCCTTTCCAAAACTTCCGGGATTTAAATTCTGGTTCAATTCAAATTTTAATTTCACTTCTTATTCACAACATATTTAATTAATTATATTGGGTTATAGACCATTTTAATATTTTATATTCTTATTAACTTATCATTTCAAATTTTGGATTAATCTTAGATTCTTACTTAATTATGGTATTAACAATCCAACAAACACCCAATATATAATAAGCTAGAAAATCATTTCTTTTATATCAAAATATAATTTTGGGTAAAATTATTTCATTTACCCCCTTTTAAAAAACAATACTATGTCGGTTTATCTTTTTTAAGAGTTTAGAAATCCCTATCGATACGGTTGTACTTCCCGTACCGACCAGAATTCATAAACACTCAGCCGATAAGTCAACACAATAGAAAAACAATTTTATATGCACTAACAAGTACGCTCTCATAGCTATTATTACACTCAACTCATTATAGAGCACTATTGACTCTATTTAATGAGTAACTTCCCCACCAAAGCCTAGGTTGTCGCCAACCTACGCTCTGATACCAAGTGTGACAGCCCGCAAATCCGTACCCCTTGAATCAACACTATTCTACCACTATTAACTCAAGTAGCACAGAAATGCGAACCATTAGGGTTTAAGAAGAAGAGATAGAAGAAGAAGAAGAAAATAAACAATATCAGAATCTCACAGTCGCAGCGGAATAGAATATAATAGCAACTATATATCTTTACACAAAAATGAAATCTATAACTGTTTAATACATGATATCATCAGAGTGTCTTATACATCAACAAATACCAATCAAACATACCATACAATCATAGCAGCGGATATATATATAAGTATATATAATACGTCTCGGACTCCAGCTCCTCTCCTGCTCCATAGCAACATGTCCTGAACATATAATACTCGGTCTGACCCGAGCATTATAATGAAATAACACCCGAGTCAGTCTGGAATACCAGCTGATAAATAATGCATCCAAATTGATTATTAAGTTTCAAAAATCCTTTAAAAACAAATGCATCTCGTAAGACCACGCCACAAATAAACGTGTCGGGTTTTTACCTTACGATAGCTAAAACACTTTTTATAGAAATCCTCTGATATTATAGTAGGGTCTATTTACAAATACTTATAAAATAGCCGAAATTGTTACATTCATTAAATTCCAGCTACTAGCCACCAAAGTGGGTAATACAAACAAAACTCGTAAAAGGCTCGTAGGGAGAATGGATTTCCAACAATGACTAGGCACTGGGGTACCACCTGTCACAGTACGGGGCCTAGATCACCGTACCGAGGACTACTCCCTTCATCCCCTGCAACACAAGGCCGGAACCATTCCTTACTGAACAGTCCCGAACAAGATAAACCCCGTGGTTGGCGCAACCAACCACCCATTAAGCCGAAATATATATAAGGGACATGTAGACAGGGGAATTACCTTGTCCTACTTGGGCATGACCCACCTAACCTTGCTGCATATCCCCTGATTTTCAGTCATTCCCATTTGATGAGGCTTGAGGCTAAGCGTTACCTTTAGAACGTTTTCACTTAGAATGCCCATCGCCCACCTGACGATGTTTCGCAAGCATTCGTCCATACAAGTCCGTCCCGGGTTCGAACGGAACCGAAGGCACTACTCCTACTACATCCATTTTGGAAATATCCTCAGGATTAGTAGCGACTAGCCCTTGCACTTCACTGCTCCATCTTCGACTCCGAACACGTTTTCGCACGAAACGTACAAACCGGATCGAAGTGGTATTCGAGAAATAAATCTCGATCCCGGTCTCTTCGAAACGATCAACGCATTGTCCAATATTGATAGTCGGTGATTTAACTATCAATTTATATCCATAAACATCCATATGCATCCATCACACAATAAATAATTTCCAAATTATTTATTTTCCTCAATATCTTTAAAGGATATATTTTCCAAATTTCCAAAACTCATTAGAAAACAATTTCCAAAGTTCTTCCTTTACAAGGTAAATCCTTTACCAAATATCCTCATTGGAAATATCCAAGTTCAAAACGTTTTAGATTTAAAATAATTAAAACATTTTATTCTAAAATATACTTTAAAATAGGTAAATTTACTATTAATTACATACTCAAAATATAATTTTAAAATATATAAAGCAAAACTAATTTATAAGATATAACTTGATTTAAAATGAGGTTTTAGTTATACTATATTTTTAAAAATAGAGTTTAAAAGAATTTAATAATTTCAAACAACTTTATTCAAAAACTAGCCTTTAAATAAATCCATTTGTAAAAATAATTATTTTAAAATAATAATTTCCAAAACACTCTCTTTTTAAACAAGTTTAAATTTTTAAAACTCCTTTTTTATAAAATCAGTTTAAACTCGAACTTGGTCCTTCCCAGGGAATCTCATTTCCACTTAACATCACAGAAATCCTTCTCTCGATTTCCATCCATTTATTCAATTTAGTTTTATGGTTTTATAACATAAACTTACTTCCACATTTGTCAATTGATAACACTTCTCTTTGTTTATCATTCCAGATTTTACAAATTTTCAATTTCCATTTTTAAATAGATTTCAGATTTAATTTCTTTAAAATCCATTATTTAACAATACCCTTTTATTCCTCAAAAATCCAATTTATCCATTTACAATTAATTATGGATTTATAATTTACTCAGCATTATTCCAATTGAGTTTTATTTCAGTTTTCCATCCAATAGATTCCAATTTCTTATACTCCTTTAAATTCCTTATTTATAAATTCCTTAATTTCCTTTTTGAAAACCCAATTTAATTCCTTTATAATTAAAACTCCAAATTTCTTATAATTAATATTCTGGGTTGGTAATTTATATCACAATATCACAATACAATTTAATTCCAAATTTATCCATCACAATATAAAAACAGGCATCATCATCAATTATAAAAATAATACTACATTGTGAGGAATCCAGTTGGATCCCTCCAACCTGTTTTCCCTGCATCCACAAATATTAGCACAACTATATATATATATCAATCCAGACTGATAATAACAATAATATGCAACCAATCACACAGATATTTAAATATTAATTATTTAAAACAGCCAACATACAGATGTGAGTGAGTTAAACTCACCTTGAGTTTCGGCGGGCGTTCAAAATTCAAATTAAACCGAACAATGTTCGATTTAACTCAAATTTCTACTTGCCCGGAATGACTCCGGATCTGCACCATCGCGTAGTGCTTGACTCTGCAATTCCAACGTTTCCAGTTTTGTTAAATTCTGATACAGTATGTATGAGATATTAATTTTCAAAGTTCATTTTCCAATCTAAAAACAATATCTTTTAATTAAAATTTTATTATTTACCACAAACAATCAGGGCCGTTCGATCAATGCTTGAAATCAAGGCCGTCCCCCCTATTCTTTCTTCCACACGCTACGCTACAGGTTCGAGAACCCAACATCGATCAAAAAGCACGATTGCCGCACCCTCCAAATCACGACCGGACGTCGATCTAAAGTCGCCTACGTGTGCGCCAACTCGCATGTCACCCACGCCCTAAAGATCACGACACGCGGTTCATCCTAGAGCTCAAACACGGAGAATGAACGCCGGCCATTCGCGACCCAATCGCGGCCACCACACAACTCGAAACGCTATCAAATCCGTACGGATTTGAAGCTCTCACTAATCCCGACGTTTTCTTAGTTATGAGTTTTTGAATTTATTATGAGGATTGATCGAAAATAAAAGATGAACGAAGAAGCTCCACAGCCATTAAACGCATAGGAGCGGCGGCTGTGAAAACCCTTAGGGTTTGGGCTAAAAACGTGTGTATATATGTATTCATTTATTAACATTATTTTAATATATTAAAATCAATTTTAATGAACACTTGCAAACGAACTCCAAAACACACGTGCCGACAGGCGTTCCTAGGGTTTTTCCGTGTTCTGTACACAATGGAACAGGTTTCGTAAGCTAATTTAATCGTACGCGCGAGTTACGGACAGAAATGATCAATTTAAAATTAAACCGATTAAAACGATTCCGATGCGTTTCGAGCTGCCATGGTCAAACGACAACTCCGATTTCTACGAAAATTAAAATCCGATAATAACAAACTATTACAGATCCAATGGAACTAGTTTCGTTGAATTCCGAGACTGCGCCCCGGAAGGCTATTTTACTCGTCGATTAAATCAAGCGATTTCTCAAAATTAACGAAAGCACTTAAAATTTCCCTTCTAAAATCTTATTAACTTAACAATAAATCATGAAAAATTTATAAACACATATAAAAATCAGTCTGGCTCATTCCGGACTAAAATCTAATGATTTGCACTTTAATAATATTAAATTCATTTTAAATTAATATAAAATTCCAAATATTAATTTATTAACTTCAAAATTCATCTAAAAATCCAATAATATCAATTATGACCAATTGAACTTAAAAATACATTTAAATCATTTTTATAATCATTCACATCCAATTTCCCGAATTCTCTCAGTCCAATATTTAATTATTGTTATTATTCAATTTCAAATTAAATTTCCACATTAGCAATTTTAACTTGTTAATTTAGTTTAAACCAATTCTTTTTAGTTCAAAATAAATCTTAAACCCATAGTAAACATTTAAAATGAATTAAATGTTCACAAATCCCGTGTTAAAAATTCCGGGATGTTACATGAATTCTATCTGAAATTTAATTGATTTAGATCTAATTTATTGAATTTGAATTGACTAAATTTAGATTACATTTAAATTTGACCGTTAAATTGATAATTAAATTTGTTAGTTGGATTTAACCACAAAATTGATAGTAAATCTGACAGTTAAATATGTGACATTTAATTTTGATAGGAAAATTTTGACATATATTAAACTTATTAAATCGACATCAAAATTTGATATTTAAATCAATATTGGGTTGCATAACACCTTTAGTTAAACACCCTAACACTGATAATTATTGATTGTTGTATGATATGGTTGAATTGGTTGATTTGGATGTTAACTCGTATCGTGATGGATGATGCTGTATGTAATGACCCACTATTTTGGACCATTCAAATCGATAATAATCCACACATGTCAGACTTGAATAATTCAAAATAACAGATTGTAATAAAATTTAGAGCAAATAAAATCTATTACAGAATCACAGACGCAGAAATATCAGAGCAACTCGCAGTGGAAAATAAAATACCATAGTAGTTCATGAAGCTACTATAACAAAGTCTCAAAACAAATATATAATAACAGCCTGAAAACAAACACAATAGAAATCCCAAATACATAGAAGTTCCCTAATACAAGAGCTGAAATAGAACAACTAAAACTGAAATGTATAGATAACTAGATAAGCAGAATCTCCAACGATTCCTAGCTCCAGAAAGAGAAATCCAAAACTGTGAATACTCAGGCTGACCTGAGCGTAAATAAAACACAAACACTCGAGTCAGGACATACATACTTATGCAATGTAAACCAACTCAAGTGAACTGCAGTAAGTGTACAAGTAACTCAATGGATGCTTGGGACCACCCATCCTCTAAGGATCCGTTAAACTATTTACTATTTAGTAATATTCGCTGTTATAATAATGTCTAATACTAAAATAAACATACTTTAAAATAGCGTCAAGGAGTGACCCAATACTCCCCTTAACACGTAATAGCGCCAATAGTCTATACAGTACCTGCATATCCCCAGATCGGAAGACTATGAGAAGATACTCCATAGATACGACACAAATCAGACTTGTAGTAAAGATCGCTATGGTATGTGACACGGCACACAAGGCAATGCCAGGGTAGATATACCAATTACACACACGTGTTGGTGGTAACGTAGCAGCCACTACGCCCACCTCGGAACACACTCCCAAATCAAAGGGTGGCCACCAAAACAATCATAAAGTAATAGAATGGTATCGAAGAAATGTGTCCGAGCAGAGGAGCTACCCTTTTTGGTCCAAGATCGCTCCTGTTTTAGCCAACTTAAGCCAACTCACGGGAGTCAAGTCCACGTTCATACCACAATATGATCGTCGCCACCATCCTACTTCATTCTGGAAACTCCACCGCGTACACAGTTGTTAAAGTGGTTTTCGTTATCGACAGAGAGTATGTCCATATCTGATCCCGGTCTCTTCAACAACCAATCGTTATTATAACCCGTGGTTATACATTTCAAAATGGTATTTTATACGTCAAAAATCAAATATCATTTCAAATTCAAATCTTTATAGGGATAAAGATCAAATCACTTCCAATCCATTTCAAAATATCAAAATATCATATCCTTTAAAACCACATTCATAGTTTATTTTAAATACCATTCCAAATCACATTTCAAAATGGTTTATATTTCAAATCAAAATACTCCATTTAAACTATTTAAAAGTGAAGTCGTTATACTTACTAATCAAATATTCAATTCCTAAAAATTTAGCCTTTTCTGAGCTCATTTATTCAGTTAAAACTACAAATCATTGAAATTTCAGCTTTTCACAGCACTTAGAAAATGCCACGGTAAGTTATATTTCAAAAAAATTCATTTCAGCAAAGACAACATTTAAAACTACTGTAGTAGTTCAGTTACACTTGAAAAATCTCATTTCAGCAAACTGCAGCACTTATCAAGTGCTACTATAGCCCTTTTATTTGTTTCGGATTTTAGTTTTCATTCTGCAACCACAGCACTTACCAAGTGCTGTAGTATCACTTGGTCAAATTTCAGCCATAGGTTATTTGCATCAGCACTTACAAAGTGCTGTAATATCCTTTACTTCAGATTTTAAGTTAACTTCAGAAATGATAGCATTTCTGAAGTGTTGTTAATTCAATTTTTAGATTTTCAATACAATATCAAAAACTAATAATCTTTGATTTTAACCCTTTTAACTTATAATAATCATATTTTTCCACTCAAAAATGTTCATTAAATACCCTTTGACTTATGATTTTTATAAAGTAAAATTTTATACATAAAATCAATTTTTTTTATAATTCACTTATTAAATTCAAGCGTACAATTTTCCATTCTTTGCATTTTAAAAAAATTAACTTAACACTTAAGTTTTAGTTACCATTTCAAAATATAAAATTGATTTCCATTTTATTTACTCAACTTAAACTTCATTTTAAACAAAATCTCAAATTTCTAAATTAAGATATATTCAAATTACAATTTAACCATTCATTTATTTAACATATTTAACCTATCGAAAAATCACTAATCCGTTATTTAAACATTTTAAATTCAATTTAAATAAAATTATCATAAATTTACATTTGAAAAATACTTAAAAATTTCAGGAAAACTTTATAAAATATCCACGGGTCTGTATAAAATTTTCTAACCTAAGTCAAGTGATACGGATAATATATCATTTCAATCCGCAATTTACAAAGAAAAATCCAGCTTCTATCATTTCAAACCCGCAATCCCAAGTTAAATAAAATAAATAAAAAATCGCTCAGGACTATCACTTCAACCCATAATGATTTTTCCCTATTCTAAAGTCCTTTTGGGTATGTATCATTTCAACCCATAGTGATTCTATTCTACAGGAAACTTGCAGTGTGAGAACATAATAAAATAAACAATATAGCAACATATAGCAGTATCATATGATGTGACAGGTTTATAAACAAGGGTTAACATCATATGATTCATATCATAGGCCAGTATAACATGATATAATATTTCTACACATTCACTTGTTATCACTTCACAGTTCTATAAGTATGAATGTCAAGCGTGAATAACTCACCTTTTCAAGCTGGAGTTAGCAAATCAGAACACACAGACAAATCCAGAAAGCATGATACAGCACGACTTTTGATTCAAGTGAGTAGAGAGCCAAAATGTTGATCTTAACAACAAATAAAACAAGACAATATAAACATATATATTCAACACAAAACATCATTGAAACAATTTGAAATAAAAAGTAACAAAGAACAAGATGGTTTGACCTTTCTTTAACCACTTAAGAGCTCGGCATAGGGGATCATATGCTTGGCCATAGTTGTGTTATAGGCTCGGATATGGATCAAAACACATGGCTAGGCTAGGAATGTGAAGGGGTAGGAGTTACAACATGAAGAATACAAAGAGACAAGGCAAAAGAGGAAGGTTTGGTGCACTACTAGGCTCGACCTAGTCATCATTTGGGCTCGGCCATGTATGATTTAAGTCAGATCAGTGCTGAAGTGATGGCCAGAGGTGAAGTCAGCGGGTGGTGGTGGTTCTAGGGGTGATGGCGAGGCAAAATATGGAGGAAATGGTGAAATTATGGGCTCGGCTAGGCATTTCAAGGGGTGATTTGCAAGGATTTTTGCGTTTGCTTCATATGTAGGTTACGGCCAGATCTGGACAGGGGAAGAGGAGGTGGTTGCTGTCATGGATGGTAATGGTGATGGTCGGTGGAGATGATGGTGGTAATGGTCGAGCAAAGCACAAGAAAGATCAAGGCAAAAATCAATGGAAAAATGAAGAAAAGTAAGAAAAAACAGAAGCCATTACTTACAAAAATATTTCAGAAATAAGATAGCCGTGAGTTGTGAAATGATGAGAAGTTTCTCACGTGAATGACAATGAGAAAACACACGGCTATTGCATAGAAAAATGTACAGCCAAAGCAAAAATGTAAAGCCAAGAGAAATAAAAAGACAAGGCCAATGAAAAGTCACAAGTTGTAAAGGCTTTGTCTCTTCAAATTTCCACTTTCTTTTATTCAAAATAAACCAATAGAAAATCAAGTAAATAAAATAGAAAATGAAAACAAAATAGAGTAATAATGTATATAAATAAATATTTTTAGGAAAAATAGAAAATAAATAAGAAAATAGTTTATTAAACTGAAACTAGAATTTAAAATTGTAAACAAAAATACAATTAACATTGGAAAATCACCACTACACTTTTAAATGTTTTAAAATTAAAATCTTGCAATAAAATCAATTTTAAAAATATTTTCAAAATGAAATAAAATCTATTTCAAATAGTTTCAAAAATCTATGGTTGTTACACTCTCCCCTACTCAAATATTTTCGTCCTCGAAAAGAATGAACACGGAAAATAAGGAAAGCAAGATAGAAAGGCAAATAGCACCTGAAACAAACAATTCCGGATTCGAAGCACGAATGCTCTCCTCTGTCTTCCTGGTACAATCTCGATCATTAGTACTCCACTGTACTTTGACCAGACTAACAGATTTCCTTCTTAGCTGCTTCGTACCTCTGTCGACAATACGAAGTGGCTTCCTCTCGACAGTCAGATTAGGCACAATATCCAAACTATCAAGAGCAGAAGGATGAACAATAAGAGATGGGTCATGAAGATACCGGCGAAGATGTGAGACGTGGAACACATCATGCACTCTAGAAAGCTTCACGGGAAAATCTAGACGACGAGCCAAAGAACCAACTCTTTCCACAATGCGAAAAGGACCAAGAGCCAAACGATTACCGGATTCAATCTAGCAAGATGGAGATCTACAAGGTCACCCTTAAAGAGTGCCAAACAGAGACATTTTAATACTGGCATGGATTCAAAGATGGAATGAGATAGATAAAGGATTAAGATAAGCTTAAAACGAAAGATTAGATTATACCTGATAACTATTATTGTAGGTGAATTCGACAAGATGGAGATGATCTTCCAAAGATCCTCCATAATCAAGCACACAAGCATGAAGAAGATCTTCGAGAATCTGATTCACACTTTACTTTTGACCGTCGGTCTGTGGATGGTAAGCAGTGCTCAGATTTAGATGACTACCCAAAGATTCCTGAAAAGCTTTCCAAAACTGACTGTTAAAGATAGGATCACGATCACAAACAATACTAAGAGGAACACAATGGAGATGAACAATCTCTCTCATGTAGATCTCAGACAAGCTAGAAGCAGAACGGGTAGACTTGACCGGAATGAAATGAGCGGACTTGGTCAGTCTATCCACAATAACCCAGATACTCTCATTCCAGATAAACTTCACATTCTTACGAGTCAAACCAATGAGAGGTGCAGAAATCCAAGAAAAATTCTCAATGAATCTCCAGTAATAACCGGCAAAGCCCAGAAAACTACGAATCTCAGAAGAAGTCTTAGGAGTTTCCCAATCCTGTAACGAATAGGGAGAAATAAGAATAATAGAAAAGATAGAATAATTAAACGACGAAGGAAAAAAAGAGAAAGAAAGAAAGACTTACATTGATCGCAGCGATCTTGACTGGATCAACAGAAACTCCATTACTAGAAACAATATGTCTAAGGAATCAGACTACAACCTCCCAGAAATGACATTTAGAAAATTTAGCCTTCAATTGATGATTTCTAAGAGTCTCCAGAACAGATTTCAAATGCGAATCATGCGCTTTCTTGGAATTAAAAAAGACAAGTATATCATCATTAAAGACTAGAACAAATTTATTAAGCACATCACAAAAAACACGATTCATCAAATCAACAAAGAAAGCATGAGTATTAGTCAAACCAAAAGGCATGACTAACCATTCATAGAACTCATTCTCAGTACGGAAAGCAGTCTTGGGAATACTTTCCTCAGCAACCTTGAGCTGGTGGAAACCTATGGCAAGATCAAGTTGAGAGAAAACAGTGGCACCATAAAGCTGATCAAACATATCATTGATACGAGGCATTGGATATCTGTTTTTTCATAGTGAGCTTGTTCAACTCCCTATAATCAACGCATATCTTCAAAGATCCATCGGAGTTAGTGAAAAAACCACCGCTGCTCCCCATTCCGAATGGCTAGGTCTGATCAGACCTTTGGAGAATAAGTCCACAATTTGCTTTCCCAACTCAATCTTCTCGTAGGGTGCCATTCTTTAGGGAGGAAGAACTATAGGTCGAGCTCCAGGAATAAGATCAATACGGAAATCAATTTCCCACTTAGGGGGTAAAGCGGTGACTTCACCAAATACATTTGGATAGAATCTGACCACACGGGTCGAATGAAGATCACCAGGAGAAGAATCCAGAGAATAAATAAAAATGCCAGCAAAATCCTGAGGCACACGGCACTGAATAATCAAGGGATTTCCTTGATCATCCACAAGATAAACAGATCGGGCTTTACAAGAGATATGGGCGTCATGACTACCAAGCCAATCACTTTCAAACAATAAATCAAAAGCATCGAAGCCCAGAACATAGAAATCACCACTAAAGCGATGATCAGAATAGAGAAGTTTCACTTGCTTACAAATCCTATTAAGGTTTGCGGGGCCCCTAATGGGATTTAAACACATAAAGGTACAGAAGCATACTCAGGAGAAAGGAGATGCTCGAACTTATCACACAAATCAATAGAAATAAAACTATGCGAAGCTCCAATATCAAATAAAACACGAACATGATGCTGAAATAAAGAAAAGGTGCCCTGAAGAGTACCTTGGATATCACTAGGAGTAGGAGATGGAGAAGATGCAGAGGTGACAGCAAATATACTGGAAGGCTTACCCTTCTACTGGGTAGGGCAAGCCTTTTCGAAATAGCCAGGCTAAAGACAGTATGGCAGAGATCATGCCTCATCAACTGAGCAGGAGGAGGAACAGCAGTACCAGCTAAAGTAGGGCAACTATTGTCATAGTGTCCCTTCTGATCACATTTGAAGTAGGTGATAGCAGAAAGGTCAACACGCTGCCTCTGAGAAGGAGAAGATGATGAAGATACCAAACCCGAATTCTTGAGCCAATTCTTCTTATGCTGCTGGAAATTAGGCTTTCTCTTCTTAGAGTTAGCAGAGGAAAACTGAGATAAAGGAGCACCAACAATAGCAGGACCTTTAGAAGTAGGGTTCTCATAACAAATAGCCATATCCATAAGTGCAGTGAAAGGGCTGTGGACATGGGCAATAAGACGACCATAGTACTTAGGACGAGCACCAGCAATGAACTTCTCATTCTTCTTGAGATGAGTGTCTATCGGACCAGGATCGAACTTAGAAAGTTCGTTGAACTTTCTCTCATAGCAGAAAAAGACATGCTTCCCTGCTTGAGATCCATGAACTCCCTATAAAGTTGGAATTTCCCAGCCTCAGGCATCCACTTAGCAACGAAAGCATCCCTGAAAAGATGATAGATAAGCTTAGAAATGGCATGAAAGAGATAGAAAAAAGAATTCAAAGAAACACAAGAAGATAATTAAACTGCTCCCAAGTAAGATCAGCCTCGACGGTGTTAGCCGTAACAGACTCCCACCAATCTTGTGTAGCTTCCTGCAACTGCCATGCTGCTAACAGACGCTTCTGGGCATCAGTAATCTCAATACCAGTAAATATCCTCTCTAAACTCCGTAACCATTGCAGGGCTTCAATAATTCTCTCTAAACCGGTAAACTTGGTTCCACCAAGTTGGGAGAATTCCTTACAGAGAACAGTAAACCTAACAGGTTCAACAGGCTGAGGAGCTGGGGCAATACCACGACCTTTAGCTCTGGCATTTCCACAATTCATCCTGAAAAGTCAAGAATGATTTTAGGACAAAGGTAAAGAGAAGACAAAGGTAAATTTACTTGGAAAGATATCCTAAAGATAGAAAATACTAACATGGTAGATACGAAAGGAAGGAAGTTTAGAAAATTTTTTCCTCCAAAAAAAGAAAAGTTTATATCAAAATAATCTTTGAAAAATCCTTTGAAAAATCATTTTAAAAATTAGTCTATGCTTTGAAAATATGTTCACTCACAAAGAAAATGATTTTGAGGTTGACTTCACTGATTTTAAGGTATTTCTACCCTATCTCTAATGAGCTTTTGCTCCGCAGGCTAAGGTTTGCCTAAAAACCAAAGCTCTGATACCAACTGTAGTGACCCACTATTTTGGACCATTCAAATCGACAATAATCCACACATGTCAGGCTTGATAATTCAAAATAACAGATTGTAATAAAATTTGGAGCAAATAAAATCTATTACAGAATCACAAACACAGAAATATCAGATCAACTCGCAACGGAACATAAAATACCATAGTAGTTCATGAAGCTACTATAATAAAGTCTCAAAACAAATACCTAATATCAGTGTGAAAACAAACACAATAGACATCCCAAATACATAGAAGTTCCCTAGTACAAGAGCTGAAATAGAACAACCGAAACTGAAATATATAGATAACAAGATAAGCAGAATCTCCAGCGATTTCTAGCTCCAGAAAGAGAAATCCAAAGCTATGAATACTCAGGCCGACCCGAGTGTAAATAAAACACAAACACTCGAGTCAGGACTTGCATGTTTATACAATGTAAACCAACTTAAGTGAACTGCAGTAAGTGTACAAGTAACTTAAAGGATGCTTGGGACCGCCCATCCTCTAAGGATCCGTTAAACTATTTACTATGTAGTAATATTCACTATTATAATAATGTCTAATAGTAAAATAAACATACTTTAAAATAGCATCAAGGAGTGACCCAATATTCCCATTAACACGTAAAAGTGTCAATAGTCTATACAGTACTTGCATATCTCCAGATCGGTAGACTATGAGAAGATACTCCATGGGTACGACACAAATCAAACTCGTAGTAAAGCACGCTATGGTAGGTAACACGGCACACAAGGTAATGCCAAGGTGGATATACCAATTACGCACACTGGCTGGTGGTAACGTAGCAGCCACTACGCCCATCTCGAAACACACTCCCAAATCAAAGGGTGGCCACCAAAACAATCATAAAGTAATAGAATGGTATCGAAGAAATGTGTCCGAGCAGAGGAGCTACCCCTTTTGGCTCGAGATCGCTCCTGTTTAAGCAAATTAAGCCAACTCACGGGAGTCGGGTCCACGTTCATACCACAATAGGATTGTCGCCACCATCCTACTTCATTTGGGAAACTCCACCGCGTACACAGTTGTTAAAGTGGTTTTTGGTATCGACAAAGAGTATGTCCATATCCGATCCCGGTCTCTTTAACAACCAATCGTTATTATAACCAACGGTTATACATTTCAAGATGGTATTTTTTACTTCAAAAATAAAATATCATTTCAAATTCAAATATTTATCAGGATAAAGATCAAATCACTTCCAATCCATTTCAAAATATCAAAATATCATATACTTTAAAACCTCATTCATAGTTTTTTTTTAAATACCATTTCAAATCACATTTCAAAATGGTTTATATTTCAAATCAAAATACTCCATTTAAATTATTTAAAAGTGAAGTTACTATACTTACTAATCAAATATTTCAATTCCCAAAAATTAAGCCTTTTCTGAGCTCATTTATTCAGTTAAAAACTCTAAAACGTTGAAATTTCAGCTTTTCACAACACTTAGAAAATGCTGCGGTAAGTTATATTTGAAAATAATTCATTTCAGCAAAGTCAGCATTTAAAACTGCTGTAGTAGTTCAGATACACTTGAAAAATCTCATTTCAGCAAACTGCAGCACTTCTCAAGTGCTACTATAGCCCTTTTATTTGTTTCGGATTTTAGTTTTCATTCTGCAACCACAGCACTTACCAAGTGCTATAGTATCACTTGGTCAAATTTCAGCCATAGTTTATTTGCATCAGCACTTACAAAGTGCTGTAATATCCTTTACTTCAGATTTTAAGTTAACTTCAGAAATGATAGCATTTCTGAAGTGCTGTTAATTCAATTTTTAGATTTTCAATACAATATCAGAAACTAATAATCTTTGATTGTAACCCTTTTAACTTATAATAATCATATTTTTCCACTCAAAAATGTTCATTAAATACCCTTTAACTTATGATTTTTATAAAGTAAAATTTTATACATAAAATCAAATTTTTTTATAATTCACTTATTAAATTCAAGCGTACAATTTTCCATTCTTTGCATTTTAAAAAAATTAACTTAACACTTAAGTTTTAATTACCATTTCAAAATATAAAATTGATTTCCATTTTATTTACTTAACTTAAACTTCATTTTAAACAAAATCTCAAATTTCTAAATTAAGATATATTCAAATTACAATTTAACCATTCATTTATTTAACATATTTAACCTATCGAAAAATCACTAATCCATTATTTAAACATTTTAAATTCAATTTAAATAAAATTATCATAAATTTACATTTTAAAAATACTTAAAAATTTCAGGAAAACTTTATAAAATATCCAAGGGTCTGTATAAAATTTTCTAACATAAGTCAAGTGATAGGATAATATATCATTTCATTCCGCAATTTACAAAGAAAAATCCGGCTTCTATCATTTCAAACCCGCAATCCCAAGTTAAATAAAATAAATAAAAAATCGCTCAGGCCTATCATTTCAACCCATAATGATTTTTCCCTATTCTAAAGTCCTTTTGGGTATGTATCATTTCAACCCATAGTGATTCTATTCTACAGGGAACTTGCAGTGTGAGAACATAATAAAATAAACAATATAACAACATATAGCAGTATCATATGATGTGACAGGTTTATAAACAAGGGTTAACATCATATGATTCATATCATAGGCCAGTATAACATGATATAATATTTCTACACATTCACTTGTTATCACTTCACAGTTCTATAAGTATGAATGTCAAGCGTGAATAACTCACCTTTTCAAGCTGGAGTTAGCAAATCAGAACACACAGACAAATCCAGAAAGCATGATACAGCACGACTTTTGATTCAAGTGAGTAGAAAGCCAAAATGTTGATCTTAACAACAAATAAAACAAGACAATATAAACATATATATTCAACACAAAACATCATTGAAACAATTTGAAATAAAAAGTAACAAAGAACAAGATGGTTTGACCTTTCTTTAACCACTTAAGAGCTCGGCATAGGGGATCATATGCTTGGCCATAGTTGTGTTATAGGCTCGGGTATGGATCAAAACACATGGCTAGGCTAGGAATGTGAAGGGGTAGGAGTTACAACATGAAGAATACAAAGAGACAAGGAAAAAGAGGAAGGTTTGGTGCACTACTAGGCTCGACCTAGTCATCATTTAGGCTCGGCCATGTATGGTTCAGGTCAGATCAGTGCTGAAGTGATAGCCAGAGGTGAAGTCAGCGGGTGATGGTGGTTCTAGGGGTTATGGCGAGGCAAAATATGGAGGAAATGGTGAAATTATGGGCTCGGCTAGACATTTCAAGGGGTGATTTGCAAGGATTTTTGGTGTTTTCTTCATATGTAGGTTACGGCCAGATCTGGACAAGGGAAGAGGATGTGGTTGCTGTCATGGATGGTAATGGTGATGATCGGTGGAGATGATGGTGGTAATGGTTGAGCAAAGCACAAGAAAGATCAAGGCAAAAATCAATGGAAAAATGAAGAAAAGTAAGAAAAAACAGAAGCCATTACTTACAAAAATATTTCAGAAATAAGATAGCCGTGAGTTGTGAAATGATGAGAAGTTTCTCACGTGAATGACAACGAGAAAACACACGGCTATTGCATAGAAAAATGTACAGCCAAAGCAAAAATGTAAAGCCAAGAGAAATAAAAAGACAAGGCTAATGAAAAGTCACAAGTTGTAAAGGCTTTGTCTCTTCAAATTTCCACTTTCTTTTATTCAAAATAAACTAATAGAAAATCAAGTAAATAAAATAGAAAATGAAAAGAAAATAGAGTAAAAATGAATATAAATTAATATTTTTAGGAAAATAGCCGTTTTAAATTCAATTTAAACATTTTAAATTCAATTTAAATCAAATTATCATAAATTTACATTTTAAAAATACTTAAAAATTTCAGAAAAACTTTATAGAATAACCACGGGTCTGTATAAAATTTTCTAACCTAAGTCAAGTGATACGGATAATATATCATTTCAATCTGCAATTTACAAAGAAAAATCCAGCTTCTATCATTTTAAACCCGCAATCCCAAGTTAAATAAAATAAATAAAAAATCGCCTAGGCCAATCATATCAGCCCGTAACGATTTTTCCCTATTCTAAAGTCCGTTCGGGTATGTATCATTTCAGTTCATGGTGATTCTATTCTACAGGGAACTTGCAGTGTGAGAACAGAATAAAATAAACAATATAGCAACTTATAGCAGTATCAGATGATGTAACAGGTTTATAAACAAGGGTTAACATCATGTGATTCATATCACGGGCATGTACAACATGATATAATATTTCGACACATTCACTTGCTATCACTTCACAGTTCTATAAGTATGAATGTCAAGCGTGAATAACTCACCTTTTCAAGCCGGAGTTAGCAAATCAAAACACACAGACAAATCCAGAAAGCACGATACAACACGACTTTTCATCAAGTGGGTAGAGAGAAAAGATGTTAATCTTGTAAACAACAAAAAAAACCAGACAATATAAACATATATATTCAACACAAAACATCATTGAAACAATTTGAAATAAAAAGTGACAAAGAACAAGATGGTTTGAACTTGCTTTAACAACTCAAGTGCTCGGCGTAGGGGATCATATGCTCGGCCATAGTTGTGTTATAGGCTCGAGTATGGATCAAAACACACGGCTAGGCTAGGAATGTGAAGGGGTAGGAGTTACACAATAAAGAAAAAAGGGACAAGGCAAAAGAGGAAGGTTTGGTGCACTACTATGCTCAACCTAGTCATCATTTAGGCTCGGCCATCATGGTTCAAGTCAGGTCAATGCTCAAGTGATGGCCAGAGGTGAAATCAGCAGGTGGTGGTGGTTCTAAGGGTGATGGTTGAGCGAAAATATGGAGGGAATGGTGAAATTATGGGCTCGGCTAGGCATTTCAAGGGGTGATTTGCAAGGATTTTTGGTGTCTGCTTCATATGTAGGTTACGGCCAGATCTGGACAAGGGAAGAGGAGGTGGTTGCTACTACGGATGGTGATGGTGAGGGTTGGTGGAGATGATGGTGGTAATGGCCGAGCAAAGCACAAGAGAGATCAAGGCAAAAATCAATGGAAAAATGAAGAAAAGTAAGAAAAAAAGAGAAGCCACCACTTACAAAAATATTTCAGAAATGAGATAGTCGTGAGTTGTGAAATGATGAGAAGTTTCTCACGTGAATGACAATGAGAAAACACACGGCTATTGCATAGAAAAATGTATGGCCAAAGCAAGAAAGCCAAAAGAAATGAAAAGACAAGGCTAACGAAAATTCACAAATTGTAAAGGCTTTGTCACTCCAAATTTCCACTTTCTTTTATTCAAAATAAACCAATAGAAAATCAAGTAAATAAAATAGAAAATGAGAACAAAATAGAGTAAAAATGAAAATAAATAAATATTTTTAGGAAAAATAGAAAATAAATAAGAAAATATGAAATTGAAACTAGAATTTAAAATTGTAAACAAAAATACAATTAACATTGGAAAATTACCACTACACTTTTAAAATGTTTTTAAAATAAAATCTTGAAATAAAATCAATTTTAAAAATATTTTCGAAATGAAATAAAATATAATTTAAAATATTTTCAAAAATCTAGGGTTGTTACATTGTTGATTGGATGTATGTTGCTAGTGGTTTTGATATTTCCATTTTATCACTCTGTCATTATCACTATTGATATAATTGATCATGTGGACATTTAAATTTGATATAGACTTGGATATCCTATTTGATATGCGAATTTTTATGTATAATTGACTGCTTTGGCAGAGTTGTGATTTTGTGATTTTATCGTCGTTTGGTGAATATTGAGTTATATTTATCGTATTTTAAAAAGCTTTAAAATCTAATCTTTAGAAATTTATATATTATAAAGAATTTAATTTTGTGAATCAAATTAAAATTAGTTTTTGAAATTAACTTTAATTTCATTTATAAAATTTAAATTCTAATTTTTATAATAATATATGTTTATCCTAAAAAGAGCAGTAAAAAGGGTTTGCAAATTTTTCTATGACTTTAATAAATAAAAGGGAAATGTTATAAGTAGGTCGATGTTTGAAATCCAACCATTAAATGTTTTTTATACTTGATACGTTTGAATTGGGTTATTTTCAAATTCGAGCTTTGGAAATGTTAGAATTAAAACTTGTTAAAAAATTTGTGTAAAGAATTCAATTTGTAATTTGTGTAAAGAATTCAATTTGTAATTTCAAAGTTATAATTGATATATGATTTGAATTATGGAAATTGTATCATTTTAAAGATTTGAATCTTAAAATTCGAGCATTGAAGTTAAATTGATTTAAGTGATTTAAATCGGTGTATTTAGATGACACTCGAATTTATATAAATGAAATGGTTTGAAATGAGATTTGAATTGAAACTTGAGCCACTAAATTAAATCGCTTGAATCAAAATTGAAATGGATTTAAATCAAAATCGAGAAGTTTAAATTGAATGGAACTAAGTTTGGATGGAAAAGAATTGAAACATTGGAAGTTTAATTTATTCATTTGTAATTTGGATTCGAGTCCAGATTTTTTGGAAATGGAAAGGAGCAGTTCATTTTGAAACTATATTTTTCCTGATATTGATTTGACTTACATGAGGATTTTTAGCCCTGACTCGAGTATTTTATTTTTCATTACGCTCGGGTCAGACCTAGTTTTTCAATTATCGAAGATTGTCATTTTGGAGGATGAAGACGAAAATTTAGTATATCATATCTACTTGTATTTATTTCATTGCATTATTTCATTCGGTCTATTAAAAATGTATAACTCTGATACTATTGGGTAACTCAGTTTTATGTTGAAAATTGAATTGTATATATATTATAGTGGCTTCATGATCTGTTTATGCGACCATTATATTTTGTCTTTCCACTGTGAGATTCTGTTATTGTTTTCTTCTTTTCTTTTTATTTATTTAATATAAACTCATTGATAATCTATCTTTTGAACGGCTAGAGTTGGACATGTGTTGTTTATTGTCGACTTGAACTATTCAAAACTCGTCACAATTGTATTACCATCTACTCTGTTAGCCAATTTCAAAAAAATGATACGAACAAGTTGTGAATGGAAGATAGTTGATAAAATTCAATATTCAGAGTTTGAAGATGAATTGAGTTCAAGTAGAATTGAAATGAAAATCAGAATGAAAATGGGGAAAAAGTATTGAGATTTGGAAAGATTCTGATATTGTTTCTATTTCTTCTTCTACCTCCTTCTTCTTTAACGCTAATGGTTCGGTTTTCCGACATTCGATTGTTCGGCATTTGATATAGTGGATGTATAAATGTCAATTTTCGGACGTCGAAAAATCGGGTCGTTACATTTGGTACTCTTCGTCATTGTCAAACTGCCTTTATTATGTGAAAATTTTGGAATATTTCTAGATATCTTTTGATTCCTGCTTTGTTTTATTATCTACATCACATTATTATTTTCACAAAACAATTTCATAGGATTCTAAATAGTTGGAATCACCCCTAACATAATTATAAATTTGTGCACTTATATTTACGTAAATTTTACTTGGTGTTATTTAAGGCGATGTACTTATCCTTCGTTTGAATCAGCCATCACGTCTTATTTGAAACATTTCCAACCTAAATTCCTTAACCAAGGTCGAATATAAATTTAGGATTGATATACCATATTCTGTATCACTTATGAAGTTTGAGTTCGAGCACTCCATTATAAGAAGTTAATTGTTTCCTAAACAATTCTATGGTGTTTCGTAAATACTCGATAACATTCTTAACTACCACTTAACGACCTTAACTCATATTTGATTTATTCACTCAATGTACCAAGTCATAAGGGAAATGTGATATAGTGGATAACATATCATATATGATAATTCCTATTGCCAATACATATAGGATCTGTCTCATATTCTCCTTTTAAACAATTAAATATGGTGTCTGTGTACATTATTAGAGACAATCCCAACATCCTTTTATACTAATTATAAAAGTTATCATTTTCAAATCCTTACATCGAGAATAAAACAACCAAACTAAAACAAATTTTAACACAAGTGCATTATTAACAATCCGTTGTATGTTGTTTACTTATAATTTAGAATTATCTTCGTACCTTTTAATATTCTTTCTTAAAGACATACGCCCCACTGCATTTTGACGAAAAACAAACTGTTTGATATTTCTGTCAAGATACTCGTGCAATTCTGATGCTTATCAGATGCCACTGTTGTATCTGCCTTTGGATCTTACCCAAAATGTACAAAGATTTTATCGCTTCTACTGATTTTGAGATATTTGGTATTTATGTGCAAATAGTCTTTTCCAAATAGTTAATTTGAAGTTATGTTTCAACGTCAATGTGCCTAAACTCAAAATAAATTATGTGATAATTGGGTGTAGATTCTGAATGGAATTAAGCATGTTGACTATAGAAATTACTTTAATAATTTCAATATTTGAAATCGGTGAAGTCAGCTTTATCAACATGGCTATATATAAGTCTAATTGCATTAATCTTATTGAACACACTTTCAACTAATTGATTGTATCATTTCGGGTGAAAATATCAAAAATCAAATTTTGATAATGTACTTGGAATTCATTCTGGATTTAAAGCATCGCACCTTTGGTAGAGTTCATTTTCTTAATGGCTTAGACAGGACATTGTTATACTAACAATTCTTTTTCTTGAAGTTGATAAGAATCTTTAAATATATGAGAGTTCTTATTAGAAATTCTATTGAATTGTGTCCATTTTAGGCTTGGTTAATTTCAGTGTGTATTATATAATCAATTTCCGTATTAGAATCTTTAGATCATACCCAATACTTACATAAACTTAATTCAATTTTGAGCTAACGAACATATGTTCGTAACATAAATTAGTCAATCATCGTTGGTCAGTCCCAAACTATTTTGGGGGTGATCCACAAAAAGTTCCTCATGGTTGAGTTTTACATGCAACCTCTAGATTCACATAACCCATCAACTCCATGATCTAGAATATGTATAAATTTCTTATCAACTCATATCTTGTACATGCTCGTAAACTACGCTGAAATTAAATTTAGCATATGTACCTACACTTAAGCACATGTCCTTATAGAAATAAGTTAACTCAACATTACTTATTTTCAATCATACTTTGACCAACAAAGCTGATAAATCTTTCTGTTACATCGTTATGTATCATAGAGAGAAGTGAGTTTGATATTAAATCTTTTTCACTTAAGTACATTTGGAAATCATTTTCAATATACTCAACTATTCGATCAAATCTAATAGTTTTATTTTCTTTGCATATTATATTTTCTACTTCTGTTTTAAAATCTATGAACTTATTAATGATATGCTACTCATGTGTCAAATACATATGTTCATGTCTGTGATAGTTAATTGATGGATTTAACGAATTAAGTGGATCTACTTTAGGATCATTAGATCTTGGACTGCACACATACGCACATACATGAAGAGTTCGTAAACTCCTTTTGCCGCTCCAATTGAATGGGTGATTTTCTCTCAATCTTTTGAAATACAACTCACTAGTATCGTATCATTTATAATCATATGGTTAAAGAATTATTTCTCAAAAATATGGCTTGGTCCGTAATTCCAAAATAATTGTAGGAAATTTTAGATACTATTGTAATTTCTATAACTATTGCATCACTATTGTTACAAAAAAATACCATCACAATAATAGATTTATTTTATATTGAATATCTCATATTATACTAAAACTATATTTATTTTTATTCAGTGCTGAAAACATTATCATAAATAATATTTTGTACACATACGAAAGTAAATCTTTTATAACTTGATGCATCCATTAATGAATGTCATATGGTATGCACCACTATCTCCACCATTACTATAATGGTATGTAAATACGAAGCTTTATTCAACTACCTATTATGGGCCATTTATCCCATCCACTGTTACTAGTTCACAATCGCGAGTTTAGATCATATGTCTTAAACTCAAAGAAATAACTCATATGGAAAATAATTTTCTATAATACAATTACATGTAGAATATAAATCACATTGATCATTCCATAATACATATCTACTTAGCATTTATTCGAATTTTTTTTCAATATCTCTACATGAAGTAGAAGTGACCATTCACTCTCTTCATCCCAACAATGTTTATTTTACATCCATATCTATGATGACCTGGAATTTCTGAATATTTGAAATTGAAATATTTAATTTATTTTAAATATTTGAAAGTTAGTTTATCTTGAATTTCAAATATCACTATTTATTTGGCAATTAAATGATTGAATTTAATTATTGAAAGTTGGGTAAAATATTAAATCTTCAGTTTTATGCTTGTTAAAAATATTTCAAAGGCTTGGAAATTTATATTTATAATATTAGAGATAATAGAAGTTTTAAATTTGAATTTGAAAGTATTTTGTTCAGTTTTAAAAATATATCGTTTAAATCGATATTTAAAAATAGCCTTTCGAGGTACAGTATCGGATTTCTACAAAACCAGTTCCATTGGATCCGTAATAGTGTATTATTACCCGATTTCAATTTTCGGAGCGTTTGGAGTTGTCATGATCATACGGTAGATAAACATGCTGAAAACTATATCGAAAGTTTAATATAATAACTGGATCCAAAAAGCTATCTTCTCCATACGATCGAATTAGGATCTGAAACCTTTTCCATTGCATTCGGAATAGTCGTATAACATTATGAACGCCTAGCGACACGCCTCGATAGGAGATCGAGATTGTGAGTTGCGAAAATCGAGATGATTTGAATTTGAATTAAATATATATATTCACAAATTTAACACGTTTACTCCCTTTCAACACATGTCCTACCGCATTAACACGCGACATCTAAAAAAATATAGATTTCTCCTTCTTCCCCTTTTTTATTCGAATCTCCCAGCCGAAAAAAAGAGAAAATCAAAAATTAATAATGGTAGTTCGATTTAAAATCTTTGAGTTATTCTTTTCCTCTTCCAACGAACGAGTGACTCATTCGCTCTAAGTAGATTTTTATCGCGACATCCTCACGTCTCGAGTGGCGCATCGTGCATCGCGTGTGGTGAGGTCGCGAACTTCAATTGATGAGTGGAATCGCGTATCCTTTCTCTCTTCTGCCTTCAACCACGAATCGATTTATATTCAATCGAGATGTAGGCAGAGGCGACTTCACTCGATCGAGGTGGAACAGCCTTGAAGCAGCGACCAAATTCCCGATGTTCGGTGAGGTCGACGCGCTTGCACGTACGCGTGGAGGCTGCGGCGAAGGTGGCGACAGCAGGATGACGTGGATGGGTTCGATGGGGACGCGAGCAATGGTGGAAGGCCGCGAGCTAGGGTTCATAGGCTGTGAGGTATTTATTTTTTCGATTTGTTAATTCTATTAAATAATTTCTTTTCTTTAGGGAAACTATGTACTGTTCTTTTTAACTATATATATATATATGTATATATAGTATAAATTACAGCAAGGTGTATATATATGCTGTTTATTTATTTTAGATTTAATAATATATGTGTGTATATACAAATATATACATTAAAAACAGAAATATATATATATATAGGTAAGATTTTGAAAAAAAATAAATGGAAATTTTAAAAGTTTATATAAAAATTTGATTTTTGAAATATATAATTTATTTTTATATATGTAGTTTCGATTCGGAAATATATATAGATATATATCAATACTCATTTTAAAATTTACTAGTTTTAAAAATATGTGTTTAGGGTGATTTATTTGGTTAATTAACTTGTTTAATTATTTTAGTTACTAAAAGACTTTTTAAAGGAAAATTATTTGTTAAATTAAATTGTTAGTTAAATAAGTAGTAATAAATTGTTTGATCGAGTCAAAAGTATTAATAAACCGAATAAATGTTTATACAAGGTCAAAATCTGAAAGGAAGCAAACCGGATTGCAAATGAGTTGCTTGCATAGTCAAGGTGAGTTAATCTCACTCATTTGAATTCCGTTTAAATTTAAATAGTAAAATTTAAATTATCGATTGATTGCTTGAATCGTCTGGATGCGATAGTATATATATAGTAGTATATATAGTATATATTGGAGTGATTGATTTCCCGCATTATATAGCAGATGAGACCCTATGCGTCCCACATAATAGCGGATGATCCCATATACCGCGATATTCCCACTCAAAATGGGATTGATATTTTATATTGTGCTAACGTCTATGGATGCAGGGAAATAGGTTGGAGGGATCCAACTGGATTCCTCAAAATATTAAATTTATTTTTATGTTCAGTAATGTGATTTAGGTCATAACCTGTGATGATTATATTGAGTATTGAAATTATTGAATGCTAGGGCTTGGTTGAATACATATTGGTATTTTGAGAAAATGAAATATATATATAAAGTTTGGATTTTTAAGGGGAAATTTTTAAGTAAAATAATTATAGAGAATTTGGATAAATTAAAGAATGAATTAGGAAAGAATAAAAGTTGGTTTTTAAATTCTAATAAATTAATTCCGAGCATGGAAAGAAATTTTTGAATAAATAAGAATAAATGAATTTTTGAAGCTTAAGTAACATTATTTAAAGGAATAAAGGATTTATTTTTAAATTCAAGATTTAAAATTATTGGAAGAGATAAAGAAGAATTTGGGAAGAAGTAAAAAATTGGTATTTTCAGTTAAATAAGATTTTAAATCATAATGAAGGAGTAAATATGAAATTAATGGGTTTTGAAATAAATTGAGTAAGTAAAGGAAATTATTTTGAAAATCGATTTGGAAATTGATTTAGTGTTTGAAACCGTGTTTTAAAGGAAAATGGGATTATGGAATTTATAAACTGGGTTTATAAAATGAAATATTTGTCTGAGGATAATTTGGAAGTATAAATTCAGGATGGGAATTTTTAAAAGAATGGGTAATTTGTTTTAAAAATAAATAGGGATTTATTTTTAAAGGTGTGGAAGGAAAGTGTACATTTCCCTGAAAAGCCAAGTACGTTTTCAAGCAGATTTTTAGGTTAAGTTAAAAGTTTTAAAGTTGTTTAATAGAATGTTTTTGAGAATTATTATTTAAATTAGTTTAAAATTTTAATGGTAAATATTTTATTAAATTAGTTATAGTAGTAATTATTTTAAAGGGTTAATTGGTATTATGGTTTAAAAAGATAATTATTAATATTTTTATTTTATAAAGTAGTTTTATTTTGAAGATAGTTTGGCTAAAGATTTTATTTAAAAAACTTGTATAGAATTTCATAACTTTTATTTTAAAATTTGTTTTGGCTTAAATTTTACAGGAGAAGTTATTATAAAATTTCATAACTAGTAATTTAAATAATAAGTGGATTTTATTTTTAAATGTTTTAAAGTATATACATTTTTGGGTAAAGAGATTTTAAATTATTTTGAATCTGAAGTATTTAGACTTGGTAATTTTTAGTGGAAATAGATAATATTTGGGAAATTATTCTGCGAGAGGAAAGTGATTTGAAAACTATTTTCAAAAGATTGAAATATAGAAAAATATCTTGCGAAGGTATTTTGAAATAAATAGTTTGGAAAATTATTTAAAGTCTGATGGTTGTTTGTGATTGTTATTTTTGATAGTTAAATAATCGACTATCAATATTGGCTAATGCGCTGATTGTTTCGAACAGAACGGGATCGAGATTAATTTCCCCAAAACCACTTCAAACCGGTTTGAATGTTTTCGTAAGGAAGACAAGAGCTTGGAGTCAAAGATGGAGCAGTGAAGTGCAAGGGCTAATCGCAACGAATCCTGAGGGTGATTTCAAAATGGATGTAGTAGGAGTAGTGTCTTCGGTTCCCTTCGGACCCGGAACGGACTTGTATGGATAAATGCTTTCAGAACATCGTCATGAGGACAGTGAGCATTCTAAGTAAAAATGTTCTTAAAAGATAAGCTGAGCCTCGAACCTCATCAACCGGGAATGACTGAAAATCAGGGGTTATGCAGCAAGACTAAGTGGGTAGCACCCAATTAGGGTAAGGTCATCCCTGTCTAGAGGTCCCTTTTTATGCGGCTATATGGGCGGTTGCTGATCCCAACCGCGGGGTGATCTTATTCGGACTATCCATTAAGGGGTAGCTCCGGTCTTGTGTTGCAGGGGATCAGGGTGAATCCTCGGTATGCTGATCTAGACTGGGTAACGTGACAGGTGGTACCCCAGTGCCTAGTCATTAGTTGGAAATCCATTCTCCCTACGTGCCTTTACGATTTTGATTGTAGAACCTAGTATTACTGGAATTTAATATTGGGAACAATTTCGGCTATTTGAATAAGTATTTGTACATGACACTACTATAATATCAGATGATTTGATACAAAAATGTTTTGGGTTATTGTAAGGTAAAAACCCGACATATTTATTTGTGGCGTGGTCTTACGAGATACCTTTGTTTTTAAAGGATTTTTGAAACTTTAATAATCCAATTGAGTGTATTTTCTCACGCTGGTTTTCCGGATTGACTCGGGTGTTGTTTAACTATAATGCTCGGGTCAAACCGAGTATTATAGAATACAGATTCTGGATGGACTGCTACGGAGCTCAGGAGACGAGCTGGATGGCGAGATGTATCACACGTATTTAATTAATATTCTGCTGTGTTTTCTTAATTGCATAGTCAGCTTTTGTGAGGACAAGTTAATATAACTGTCCAGTAATTGTTTTGATATTGGTGTACTCTGATGATGTAATGTATAAAACAGATATAGTTTCTTTTGTGTAAAGATCAGTTATTACCTATTATATTTTATTCTGCTGCGATGGTAAGATTCTGTTGTTGTTTTGTTTCTCTTCTCCTACCTCCTTCTTTAGCCCTAATGGTTCGGTTTTCTGACATTTGATTGTTCGACATTCGATACTGTGAACATGTTGATGTCGATTTTCGGGCGTCGAAAAATCGGGTCGTTACAATATCAAACATTCGCTTTCCTTCCTAAATGGTTGAACCATTCAAAAGAAAACTTTTACCACAAGGTTGCACCCTGAACTCTTTACAAAACCATATTCGAACATGTTTAATGTTTTAAGGGTATTTTATGGGTTACACTTAAGTAAACCATCAATACCGACGTTTCACTGGTTAAATTCTTAGGTTGATCTTTTAGCCTTGATCTAGTGTTGTTTTTGACACAGCAAGATTCTTATTGTATTTAATCATATAGAAAATATGATCTTGCATTATGGTTTACTTTCTTATTCCGAATGAACCAATTTCATTAAAATTTTGTGTATTATAAATGAGACAGATTACGATACAACTTTTATTTGTGACCTTATATGGATCGAATATTTGTATTGCTTTAGAATTCAAAATTCAAAAGATAATATATAGTCTTGGGCAAATAAACACCCAAGTTATGAATATATTTAGTAGTTGTATAATTCATCTTTTGCATGAATCTTGAAGCGACAACATGCCAAAAGATTTATTGGAAGTATGTTTTATATTTGTTTGTCAATACTAATTCATTTCATTAGTATATTTCAATTGGTAAACAATTTTATCAATTAAACTAATTGCACAAATTCATTATAGTATATAATTTTGTTCTCGTATATCATGTTATGATATTCGAAATGCTAAATATTATCATCTCATTTTTCTAATAAGGCACCAACTAGATATTTATATTCATCAGAATCCTAAGAGAAATATAGAAACACTGTGATTTCTTTATTGAGTGTTAGAACCCGCCTGCATTAGAATTCTAACCTTGAGTTTACTCAATAAATCATAGGCCAACAAGTGACAAGCAACTTTTTAACGGTTGTCTCGTATACAACTCCAAACTATGGTCTTTGCCTTAATCTTAACTTTGACCTTGAGTTTGCTCAACAATTAAGAGAGATTATTCACTCTTACCTATAATTTCTCGATGGCCTAGTATAATGCACATATCTTTGGTTTTCTCAACAAACACATGCATGTATCTTACCTCATTTAAGTAATATATTAATAGTACTACATATAATAACCCCAGCTTGAGTTTTCTCAACAATTAGTGCATATATAAGCAATATATCAATATATATATATATATATGATAGAGGGAAACTTTTATTAAATATTCATAATCTTTTAATGTAAGTTGAGTGATTTCAATTTAATGAATAATATATTTCTTATAAAACAACCTCGTGATTCAAGCGTTGGATACATATGGTATCATGGTATACACATAATACATACGTACTTATTCCGAAAACCTATTTTTGTTTATTACAGTTCCACTATATTTTTTTATACATATATAGTTATACAAGTTTAATTTAGTCATAACTATTATATATATATCATTAATTAAAGCATTTTAATTAATTTTAGTTTTTATTAGTTAAATCATATTAATCAATACTTCATATCTAATAATTAACCAATTTAATTTAAATATATTTTACTATAGAAAATTTTACATTATTCATCTTAAAAATATTTAAGATAAATGACCAACTAACAACTTTATAGTTTTATTTATATATACATACATATATGTATATTTCAGAAATATATATATGTACATTAATTAATTAACTTATAATTATTTATTTATTTAATAAATCTTTTCATTTAATAAGATGATTTAATCAATTATTTAATTAATTGAGAAGGTTAAAACAATTTTATCTCAAATAATTTTAACATAATTATACAACTACAACAATTATATTTACATACATTTATTAATATATGTGTGTTTTAATTATTATTTAATTTAATTAATCAAATATATATTAAATTTTTTTAAATTAATTATTTAGTTTCTCAGAACAATTTTGAATTTTTTCAACTTATTTTATAATATTTTTAGAAATTTCTTTTATTTTTAAATTTAAAACATATTTTTAAATTTTCAAATCTTAATATGAAAATTTGCCCAAGCCCTAAACTAATTTGAGCCCTACATCTAGGCCAACCTTTAGGACTTTCTCCACTAATTGGGCTAGACCAGTAGTCAAGGAAGGGAGAATAGTTGATTATTCAACCCTAAGCCCAGACACTATTTTTCTAGATACCCATCAAATAGATAAGTTTAATTAGTTGACCCTAAATGTGACAAATTAGACTTCATAGACCATTCAAGCTTTGATACCATTATTTTATCCAACCAGTTTTGGCAGTAGAACAAAAGGGTGAATTTCAAGAAAAAGTCGCTAGTTGGATCTTAGTGGGTCAATGAAGTATAAAATCTAATGCTAGATCTGACCTAGTTGTTTTAATAAAATTATGTTTTATTAAAACATTTTTCTTTATTCAATTGGTCTAATTAATTAAATATATTTAATATGAATATTTGATGGAGAGAAGGCGTGGCAATCATGGACAAATTAAGAAAAGAGAAAATTAATCAGAAATGAACGAGTGAATAATGTTTTATGGAGATAATAGATCCATATTTATCTCTTATTGGGCCTATGAAGCCTAACTTATTTTAGATCCAATGTAAAGAATTTTAAATAAAATCTTAATTTAATTTAATTTATTTGTACAAAAGTATTAATTTTATTTATTTAATATATAATGTATATGCGTATCGAATGCATATGTGTATAGGAAATGCAAATTCAATCTCCACCTCGTTTGGTCTACATGATCCTGGAGATGACAATCCCTCCTCGCTTACTTCCATGATACTCTCTCGTGATACTGCTAGCGGTGAGGCTAACGCTTCTTTTAGCCATAAGGTAAAGCATAATGCTTCCTCCTTTGAACTTGTTAAGCCTCCACTTTATCATCCTAAGCAAAGTCCACGTTCAATACACCTGTGAAAACTCAGATGAATTGCTACGATCATATTCTACTACCAGAGGCGTATAGAGCTCCTCCTCCTCTTGCTGAGCATACCATTATCTCCTCGCCTAATGCTTATCCTTCGATTAGTACTGGCCGGGTGACAAGACACATGAAGATGGCATTGTTGAACTCTACGGGCCTCCCAACGTAGCTCGTATCGTGCAATAGGTTATGCGAAGCCAAAGTCTTGAGTACGATATATTATTGGTGTAATAAAGTTGGCAATTGGTCATTTGGTCTACAAGCCGACGATTGGGTTTTTGGACTTGGTTTGCTCAGTGAAGTGTAGCTTCTGATTAGCGTTCTAGGTGAAATGTTTCAGTGTTAACAAATTTGTTTATGGTATGTAATATTTATTGTTGAGACACTATGTCTCTTACTTGTTTTTTGCTCCTGTTGTCTTGGATTTTTTCCAGTTATGTTGTTGATTGACAACTTGTCAATCACCTATAGTGCTTGTTTTTATTATTTGTTATAATAAAAATGGTAGGGGTCCATTCAACCCCGTCGGCTTTGCCAAAAAAATACATTTGTTGTAACATCTCGCCTTTTTGCACGCTTTAAATCGACACACATGCCGATTCAAACCATACGGAAGGGCGGACTGTTATGGGGTAAATAAGAAAAAGTAGAGAAATAAAAAAACAAAATAGAATCTTGCAGCGGAACGATAAAATATAATAATCAAATAACAGTTCATGAAGCTGTTTTACAAAATCATTTGATTATATTTATACAATACATATCAGAGTACACATACCAGAGAATAATAATTAATGCAGCGGAATTAATGGTGTAGTGGAGTAATATAGTAGATAATAGTACTTCAAATCTTCGTCTTCATCCTCCAGAATAAAATCTTCAAATCCTGAAATGCTCGGACTGACCCGAGCGAATTGAAAGGACAAAACACTCGAGTCAGAACTAAAATATCTTATGTGAGTTAAATTGACAGAAATAAATATGAGTGCAATAACTTAAGAGATGTTCGGGATTCACATCTCCTAAGGATCCATTAAACTATTTACCGTGTAGTAATATATGCTATTATAATAATGTCTACAGTAAAGTATTTGCGTTAAGGGGTCACCCATATAGCCCTTAACAAACTTTTATATTCCCACAGTCTATACAGTACCGTAATCAACCCCGTATTGGGCGTCGTCAGAGGGCACTCCATAGGTATGGTACAAAACAAAATCGTATAAGGCGCGCTAGGGTAGGTGACACGGCACAACTAGGCAATGCTAGGGTAGATATACCAATTACGCCTCCGGGCTAGTGGTAACGCATAGCCGCAGCTACCGCCTACCTCGAACAAACACCACCAAAATCAAAAAAAAAAAATGGTGACCACCGAGTCAATCCAAAGTCAGAGTATAGTATCGAAGGGATGTGTCCGATAAAGGGTGCTACCCCCATGGCCCGAGAATCGCTCTTGTTTTAGCCACCTTATGCCAACTCACGGGAGTCGGGTCCACGTATTTACCTTAATAGAACGTCGCCACCATCCTACTTCATTCTGGAATCTCCACCGCGTACACGGTTGTTAAAGTGGTTTTCGGAGTTGACAGCGAGTATGACAACTTCCAATCCCGGTCTCTTCAACAACCAATCGTTATTATAACACCGTGGTCTTTTCAAAATAGTTTATACTTTAAAACCAAAATATAATATCCCTTTTCAAAACCATATAAATACGATATCAATTTCCTCTTTTAAAACCAAATCAATATGATATCATTTCAAATATATCCTTTTTCTAAAACCATACCACTTTAAAATTTATAATATGTTGAAACCATGCATTTGAATTATAACACTTCGAAACATAATACTTCGAAATCCATAGCTTTAAAACCATAACTTCCAAAACTTAAATGGTTTGGATATTCAAACAGTATATAAAATAAAATGGTTTGAATTTAAAATTACTTTATAAAGTAAATAATTTCCACGACTTTAGAATTTTATTCTTTTTAAATTAAGTCTAAATCCATAAATTTTAAATTCACTTTCAGTTTTCAATAAACCACTTTAGTTTCAATATATTTCAAAATTTGAGTATTAATCAATTAGAAACTAAGGTTGGAAATTTCTATTCAACAATTCAATGTCATATTATTTAGTTTGAAATATTTGCATAATAAATCCATAATCATTTAAATAAAACTCAGATTACCTATAACTAAATATTTCCTTCAATTTATTTATACTAGAAATATTCATTTAATTCATCATGAATAAAAATTCAGTTATAAATATCATAGCCTTTTAAAATTTCAAGTTAATAAGTTCTACATCAACTTATGGAATTTAATTCTTAAATAAGCTCAATTCCAAATAAATTTCCAACTTACCTTCCAATTTTAATTGATTTAAATCAATTAAAACTCTATATATATTCAATATCTTAAAGATGTACTTAACCATATAATACAAAATAATCAAACTCCATTAGTCAACTTATTTATTTTATTTAACAAATTTATACATAGCTTAAATTCAATAATTTAACTATATATGTATATATAAAATAATATTTATATAATATCAAAATTTAATATTTATTTAACCGTATCCTATCCAAAACATAGAAATCATTTTCAGAATATTTATATATATATAGACCGACGGTGTCTGTATAAAATTTTCTATCCTATGGTCAAGTGATACGGATATTTATCATTTCAATCCGCAATTTAAAAATAAAATTTTATGGTTATATATCATTTCAAACCGCAATCCCAAATGCAATCAAATGCATAATAACTTACAGTTTATGATGATATAAATAAACATCCATTCATCCATCATAAAATCATACATCCATTCATCAAAATCATCATAGAATTCAAACAATACATCAATATATAACGAAAAATAAACAACAGGTATCAACTAGCAGTTTATATTCAGCAATAATTTAATTAACTGTTTAAGTGGAAGTTTATATGAAATAAATAAATAAATAAATAACAAATTTAACTGGTAGTTTATATACAATAAATAAATAAGTAACAATTTAATTAAATTAATTTAATTTAACTGGGATGATGATTGAAAATATGCCAAATAGTTATAAATTAATTTCTAAACACATCATAAATAAATTTAACAAACATAAGAAGTTTTAGAAGTTGTGAGTAGGTTAAAACACTCACCTTTTGAATTTAAATTCAATTTGAATTCAATTTAAACCCAAAAATTGGACGGTCTCAGAATCCATCCAAACCAGCGCCAATATGTCCGGAATTTCAATAAGACCCTGGGGAAGAAAACCGCGCGTAAAACGGAGTTCGTATGCGAAAAGTACGCACGTTAGAACGATTGAAATCAAAAATTAAAATAAATAAATAAAACAAGAAAAACAAAACTAACCTCCATCCACGTCACCTTCTCTACACACGCGAACATCACCAGGCCGCAGACGCACGAAGCACGCTCCCTAAAAAACACCGCCGAACCCTTGCTTCGATCGCCACTGCATGGCCGATCCACACCAGACGCCACGCGCAGAAGTACAACCGTACTGCCCTGCCACCGCCCCGAGGTTCCAGCGACCCACTCGTGCGCACGAAAGGGGCAGCCGCCACCAAAAAAATTCGAAACCCTAATTGAAATTTGCCGTCGATCTAACCGTTGAATTGACAAGCAAACACCACTGATGAACTCCCCTCCGTCCCCTCTTCAAAACTCAGAGACGGTTCGTCGATCAGTCGATGTTCATCGACGCGCGATGAACGGTCGAAAATGGTTCTGCGATTTTTTGGACAAACGGTGATTCAAACCCAAAATTGAACTACAGATCCGAGATGCGTACATCGAGAGCTTCGATATGTATTTTTTTCAAATTTTTCTGAGGAGTTTGAAATTTCAGCTTTTGATTTGATTTGGGATTGCAATCGGAATTAGAGCTTTTCTGCCATTGAAGTGGGTAGGTGAATAAAACGTATAGAAATGAGGAACAAAGGCTGCTAGGGTTTATAGCAGGATATATATAGGCAGGATTGACACAAAAAGCCCGTTTCGCCTCCGGAATGAAATTGGGTCAACCCATATATCAAAATAGGTGTTTTAAAATATTTTAAACGTAATGGAACAAGTTTCAAGTCCAAATTCCATAGTATGAAAAACTTATGCTAAAATCAATTTAATTCAAATTGATTTCAATTGATTTCAATTTCGTTTATTTCAAGGCGTTTCGAGTCCGTACGATCAAACGACAAGCCCGATCGTTACGAAACTTGAAACCCTACAATAATTCACCGTTACGGATTCGATGAAACTGGTTTTGCCAAAATCCGAGTCAGTGGCCAAAATGGTTATTTTTTAGTTAATTAAATAAATTAAAAATCAATAAATTAAATCCAATTTTTAATTTCACTTCTAAAATTGAAAATTTTTATCACCTTTATTTTTCTTTATCAATTACACTAATTTACCAAATTTAAATGTCAGATTAGAGTTGATTAATCCATCAATTCCAATGTTAACCTCAATTTCAATATTTAATTTCAATTTCATTAAATTTAGAAATTATAAAAATAAATTCCAAAAATCCATTTATTAAATAAATTAATTATTATTCCATTCATTCCTGTCAAATAGATGGATTAAACCTTGGATTCAAAACCATTACATACATATTCTCACTCATCTAAATTCCCATTTTAAATATTTAATTCATTTAATTACAATTAACCCTTTTATCATAAATTAAATTCCAATATATTAATAAAACTTTATTTCCATTCTTATTATTCACTAATCATCGTATTATTAAGAATATTTACGTTATTCCCCATTATTACCTTAATTTATTTTAGCGTAACATTTAATTTAGATTTATTGCAATGATTTCCAATTTAATTGAATGAACTAAATATATATATAACTCATAATTATTGTTGTCAAAACTCTTAATCACACATTTATAAGTTTATTATTTCCACTCCAATATTATAGTTATTTACAAAGTATTGGATTTTATTCAATTATCATTTATTATTATATATATTAATTAATTAATTCCATATTTAAGTTCGTTTAAATTTATTACCAAGTACACATTTACCTTATTCCAACAAATTGGAATTCCATTCAATTACTATAAACAATCAGCTTCCCATCCACACTTTATTATCAACCCACAATTATTGCAATTCATCATCTTATTTTGATTTTATCCCATTACCATTAAATTACATTCAATTACTATTCAATGTATATTAATTCATTAATTAATTCGATATTTACGTTTGTTTCCTTCCATTTGATTTATAACCTAGTATACGTTTACATTAATCCCATTTCATTCTATCCATTAATGGTATTGCATTGAAATTTAATTTATTAGCTTATATCAACATTATTACCATTAATTGCAATTGGATTACCAATTTTATTCAATACCCTAAATAAATAACATATATTAATTCAATACTTACATTCGTTTACCTATGTTTCATTTATACAAATTATATTATTCCACACATTAATACAATCATTGCATTTTTTCTTATTATATTCCATTTATAGCTAAGTCATAACATTTGAATTATTTTATTAAATTGGAACGTTCATTCAAATTCACTAATTATTAACTTGCGTTAACACGTTTCCTTAATTTACAATCAATTACTGTAACAATGTGTTCTTACATTAACTAATTCAATGCCTACCCTATACTTTTCATATTAATTTATAAAGTTTTTATTTCTACTAATTTAATTACAAAAATCTCATTAACTTAACCATTTTAAACTGTCCAAAATCACGGGTCGTTACATGTGTATAGTGCACATGCAACATATAAGTAGTGTACATGGTTTAAGTGCCTATATATAAATGCTGGGATTTATACCGCAATGGACACATTTGTCCATTTATATACATATTTATTGTCTATAATTGAATTTATTGTTTATGCATACATGCATATACACACACACAGACAAAAATCCATAATAATAATTTTGTTTATTTAAAATACTGATCAATTCAAAATTGTTTGAATTAATATCTAAAATACATAATGAAAATTTTAAAATTATAAAGTTAGATCTAGGTGTACATAAAAATAAGTTTTAAATTTAAATTCAAATTCCAAATATATACATATATGTTTAAAAATATTCATATATATGCACGTAATTTATTATTTTTACGAAATGAACAATTAAAATTTTATTTATTTTAGGTTAGAAAATATTTATTCATAAATTATTAATTAATAAATATAATTACATATGAAAAAATATTTTTTAACTTCTAGCTGAAAATATTTTTGATTAAAAGTAATTTTTTTATTTGTATGGATTTTTATTATTTTTTAAATGTAAATCTATACGGATTTATTATAAAATTAATTTTTTATATAATGTATATCTATGTGGATTTACATGAACAAAATTATTATTATTATTTTAACACATACTTTAGTTGCTTAAAATTTAAAATCTATATGTACTATAATTAATTATGTTTAATATATATATATATTTATATTTATATATATATAATTTAATCCAAAAAAATATGTCTAAATATGTGTGCAAAATTCGACAGTAATTATATATTTAAATTCATTATATTAAATAGCATATAATCATCATAACCGAAACAAGCAATATATATATATATAATAACAATTGTGAAAATAAAACATTACTAATATTTTAGCCTGTGAAGTGCACCTTGAATGTTGGAAAAAAAGCTTTTTTAAGTCTAATACAAATTCCTTCAGAAAGTGCAGCTAACTAGAAGAGAAAAGTACTCCTTGAAATAGATTTAATTTGACTTAATTTTATTTGGAAAAATAAAGGTAAAATCCCATTGATACTTGTGGCTAAGATGAGTAGAGGAAGGCAAAAATTAAAATCCAAAAAGATAGGAGGTGATGTTTAAATAGGCACCATAAATGAGTAAAAAGTGGAGATGCAGCTCTCCTTGATTACACATTCTTTTAGCTAATATAAAATTAATTTTTTTATTTCAACTCACCCTTTACTCCTGTTATGGCTAGTTATTACATGAGTCATATGGGCCCATAAATTTTTTCCAAATCCATTCAGTGTTTATTTAACTTAAACCAATTTAAATATTTATTAATATAGTATGTCGATATGTACATATATAATTTTTATATACACACTTTATTAAATACTAATTTAAATAAATAAAATATAAACTAAAAATTAATATATCAACAATATCAATTAATTAATTTATAGAAATTATAATTTCATTAAATTGTGTTGTATTTCGGAGCATTCAACATTGCAGTTATGCAACTCAAGTGTGTAAATTCAGTCAACAATTAATATTTAACAACTGAAATGCTAACGTTCACACATCACCTTAGCTAGAATTGTGATAGTTTGGCCAAATTTATCACATACACATTTTTTAGTAAAATGCAATTTCACTATTATAAGTGATACTTGATAGTAACGATTATTTACATTAATTCTCTTCGTTAAAACTATATCACTTTAGGACCTATGGAATTTGCTTTTAGTCAAAACTCGATATCATCCACATTCAACTTGTTCAATCCAAGCATAAAGTCCTTAGTTCAATAATAACAATTATTAACAATCGAACTGCCATATAGCCAAATACTATGACTTTGAGTTGACTGTAGTTGACCATGATACTAACCTCATATAACTAAGGAGACGAATTCTCTATTGGATAGTTTTTCACTTCCAACTGTTCAACTCGGACCCAAATATAGTCGTTTGATGGACATCATGCCACGATTTAACTATAATCAAAATGGAGTGTCAACATTGAATTTCAATAGTACCCTCTAGTCAAGAGAACTGTGTAATATCATCATTTTGTGAGTCTCTATTTGACTTTAGTTATATCAACCAACGGAAAACTCTCGAGTGAGTCAGTCTGTAGTTATCCTATAACTATACTACATAGACCCTTGGTTCACCCAGCAACTATGAGTAATACACTGTCCAACATTCGGAGAGCATCACATGCTCTAATCTCAATGAATGTGTCGGTACCTTGTCTTAAAACATATTGACTAGGAATATTTAAAATAATATGTTATTTTTAATGCGATAAATTTCTCATGATTACAACACATTGTAACTGATATTACATAACATATTATTTAAGTATTTTCTATTAAATATACTTAAATTAGTTAATTATAATTAATATAACACAATACAAAAAATATGTAATAGAAAGAAAAACACCTTTTATTTTGGACGAAATTTTATTACAAAGTAAATAATTTACAATTACGAAATATCCTTCAGGCCATATCCATAACTCTATCAATTTCCAACTTGCACTTGGGGCGAACTATAGAATCTTAGTCCCATCCATTCGATTTGTTTGCTGAGAAATGACCAAGTAGCCCCTTTTTGAATGGATCTACTATGTCTTCCTCAGTAGCTACTCTATCAATCACTACTTCTTTATTAGCAATGAACTCACTAATAAGGTGGAACTTTCAAAGCATATGCCTTGATTTCTTGAGAGCTTTTGTTTCCTTTGCTATCTGCATCGTAGCATTATTATCATAAAACACTTTCATTGCATCTTCAATGATCGAAATCACTCTTAGCTACACACCTAGACCACTTCCTTAGCCGATTCACTGAGGGAAATGTATTCGACCTCCATCGTTGAATCAGCTAATGCTTCCTATTAATAACTTCCTAACCAATAGCCCCACCGTTTAAAGTAAAAACATAACTAAATACAGACTTAATGTCATCGATATCGCTTTGAAAGCAAGAATATGCATACCCCTTCATAAGGAGGTCTTCATTCCTATATATAAAGATTAAGTCCTCTGTATTTCTCAAATATTTAATTATACATTTTACAGTAGTCCAAGTCTCCTCGTCAAGATAAGACCGGTATACGCTTACGCATCTTAATGCATAAACCACATCTGATCCAGTATATAACATAATGTACATCTATACTATATTATGATTAGTGAGTTTGATTTCAAGAGCATAGAAGCCCTTTGAATTTGGACAGTTGAACCATCATCGAATTTATACATATTTTTATCTGCCCTCTTTTTGTTCACCAAAACCTTCCGTTCTCTCTAGCCCTACTCTCCTCCTCCCACTTTCCTCCACCTGAAATCGATCGAAACCATTCGGCTATGCAATTATTACTGAGTTTGGTTTCAATAACGTAGAAAGTTTTAAACTCAACGGTCACAGCTGCTTCTTTTTCTTCCATTCTTCAATTTCCTTCTCTACTTTTTCACCCTACAACTTAAATCAACTTTCTTTTAACCTAAATCTTGTGCCCCAATTTTACAACCACAACCACCCAATCTCAACGAAAATTATTTTGTTGCCTGAGGTGAAGCGTGTATATGCCTTCATCTTATTTGTTGCCCCAGAAGAGACGGATTGGCTATCGATGTTGGTTATAATGTTTTGTTTTGACTTCTATTTTCATCGACCTAGTTTACCTGGTTTTTAATAAAATTCTAGGTCTACTAATCAACCGCCTTAGATATCTGCGATGCTCCGCATTGCAAATCCTTTTAGCCTTCTATTCATCATGTAAATATTAATCCATGCTCTTTTGTTTAGCTTTTCTATATTTGTTCTCATGTTTGTTTGCGTTTCACATAATTATAGATCCTAGATGTTCTCCATTTTTCCCTTTTCTTTAATTGCTTAATTTTTTTCCTAACTGTTCTTCCTTTACCGATTTGAACTAATTTAATTTTTTTCCCTAAATCGCCTGCACCTGCTTATGATTTAAATCCACCATTGTTACTTCATTTGCTGACTTCAAATGCGTTTCAATTATGAATTTCATCTAATAATGATTGAAGCATAGCTAATTATTTTTATTTCAATGCTTAAATTTCAATTTTCACTCATTTTTCTCATTCGATAATGGTAGTTACAGTAAACTTAAACATGCACATGATGACTAGCTATTTTTATTTTGCTGTGTGAAGATTGGGTTGCAGTTATTTTAATCCCATTAAATTTTGTTATAGTTGTTACAGTAAACTCAAATTTGTGTCAGTTTCCACCATAGATTGTTTCTGCACTATCAAGTCATGTTGCCAGACTTGAGCTTGCTTATCAACTATTATTGGAAATGAGATTTGTTCATTATCACTTTATCCACACATCATCATCAATCACAAGTCAGGTACTGTATACATATCGAAATGTATAATTTGTTTTTAAATAGCTTATCTTTGATTATGCTCTTGATTATCATTCCTTTATTTGTTTTAGTTGTGTTCAGTTTCTAGGTTCTGTCATTTAAAATAAAATCAATTGTTCATATGGTATTTTAATATTTGCACACTCTATAATTTATACGATATTATAACATTTGAACACTCAATATTGTATGAATAGTATACGGTGAGATATTGCAATAACCTTCAAAGTTGAAATATTATGAATTGTGGTGCAAGTACTCACTCCCTATATCTCTCTACTGATTGGTTTTATTAGAGAACAAGTGCCCAAATAGCAAAAAATTAACAATTGACGATAATAAGATGGACATGAATTCGATGTCAGTTCACCAAAGAGGTTCTCAAGACGAGGTATGATTATTTTTTTATATATAGATATTGAAATATAATTTGAAGTTGAAATATTACTCATTTACAGTGCACATACTTACTCTATAAATCTGTATATTAATTAGTTTTCTTTTAGAGAAGAGGTGGTCAAACAACAAAAAATTAACAACTGATGGTAATAAGATGGATAAGAATCTTATGACATGTCACTAAAAAGGTTCTCAAGATGAGGTGTGATTATTTTGTCATATGTCAATATGTACCCTTATACCTTATTAGAACTTTTCTGAAAGTATTTTAAATTTATTGATACTATGACAAAATTATAAATGAATGTTATATATATATGTATGTATGTATGTATGTATGTATGTATATATTGACTTTTGGACGTCTAGTTTACAAGGCTGAACCAATGATAAAACATTTGGGAAAGCTTTCTAAAAAGTTGATCAGAAATCATCAAGCTTTTTTAACTATCATGGAGTTGAATGCACATGTCCAAAGTTATGCATAAAATGATGACGTAGTTGCATATTTAATTAGGAAGTCAGATTGCAAAACTTTGTAATGTCAGTCACTAACTATCAAACTCCATTGCTCATGTGCTAAAAGTAATAATGTTTTGATTCGAAATTACCATTGCTATTGTTTTTGATGATTTTTCTACATAATTATATTTGCTCGATTGCTCGATTGCCAGTAAAACATTCAATCGAAATGTTAACATGTTTGCTTAATTCCCAACCTAATCACAAAGAGGGAGAAATGAAAAGTTCTTAATGCTGTATATTCTTTTAATTTATAACACAAATTTGTGTAGGGAATTTATTTACATTTATTGTGTGTTAATTAAATCTTTAAAGGAAGTTAATTTTGGTATGTTTAGGGTTAATAAAATCAATTTAGTCAACGATTTTTTTTGAAATTTGAATTCTAAAAGTTTGTTTACAGTATAGAGTTGGTCCATTCATTCCCTTTCTAATTAATAATTACCGCATTTTTTTCATTATTTCCCCATTTTCTCCATTACTCCTTTCCATTTACATTGTCTGAAGCTTTTCGATTTTGCAAACATGAACAACTTTTCATATTTTTAATTCTTTTGTTTACCTCCTTTTAATACCTGCTACTTTTAAAAAGGATACTCATATTTACTGTATTTCAATACCAAGTTTGTTCATATTTACTTCCTTTTTTCGTTCATTTTCCAACTTCATTTTACTGAAATGTCATTTCATTTATTTCTAATTAATAGCTGCCTCCCTTTTGAAATCTCTTTGGCCCTAAACCTAACTCTAACCTTATAGATAAGATATGATGCAAATGAAACCCCAACCTCCATTCTAATCTTTTCTTCTTCTTCAAATCTCCTTATTATCTCTCCATTTAATTTTCCCTTCCCCTTCAAATATTCTTCTTCTTCAAATTTTATTCGATTTCAAACTTTTTTTTTTTCAAATCTTGATCTTCTCTTCCATTTTCAATTCTTCTTATTTTAATCCTTTTCTTTTCCAATTCTTCCTTTTCAAATCTTTGTCTTTCAAACCTTTTAAAAGTACATACATAAATATATATGCATATACATACATACATACATATATATATATTAATATAATAAGGAGGGAAATTAAAGTAAATCAAAATAAAAGAAAAATTACAGAACAAAGCTAGCAATCAAGAAGGAGACTAAGGAAACATAGATCGAGCTATTGATTAGAAGTCTATTATTTTCAGATTCGTATAAAGGTGAGTGTTTTAACCCACTCACAACTTCTAAATTTTCTTATGTTTGTTAAATAGATTTATGATGTGATTAGAACTTTATTTATGACTATTTGACATATTTTGAATCATCATCTTGGTTTACTGAATTTATTTGAATAAAATAGTAATTTAATTTATTATTGAATGTAAATTGCCAGTAATACCTGTTATTTATTATCTGTTCTATATTGATGTTATTGATTGAATTGGATGATGATTGTGATAAATGTTTGATGATTGATATTGGATGAATGGATGTTGTATTTTATATTGTTATAAACTGCAAGTTATAATGGATTTTTATTTTTCGGGATTGTGGTTTGAAATGATATATAACCATATTTATGTTTTAAATTATGGGTTGAAATGATAAATATCAGTATCACTTGACCATAGGATTGAACATCATATATAGACATCGTGGTCTATATATATAAAAATATTTTGAAATTGATTTCTATTGTTGTTGGAAAGAAATACATGGTTTTATATAAATATTGGTTTTAGATATTACATAAATGCTTCTTTATACATACAGTCAAATTCTTGACTAGAACTATGCATAAATTTGTTGATATAAATAAGTTAATAATAAAGTTTGATTTTCCTTAAAATATAATATGGTTAAGTATTTATTTAAATTATATTTTAATATAGAATTTATAATGATTTCAACAAATTAAGGTTGAAAGATAAATTGGAAATTGATCTGAAATTGTATTTAATTGAGAATTTTATTTAATAAAAATTTTTATTTGGGACTCATTGAATTTGAGATTTTAAAGAATATGATTTTTAACTTGATTTTTGTTTAAGGTTATATAAATGAATATATCATGTTTGAATAAAGTGAGGGAAATATTGAGTTATTTGAAATTGGAGTTTATTTGAATGATATAGGAATTGTTAAGTAAATATTTCAAAACTAAAAAATAGCATACTGAATTTGATATATATAGAGTTAACAAATTTAGTTTTGAAATGTTGAATATTGAAAGCTTTGAAATCTATTGAAATGGTTTATTTGGAGGTTCGAATCTATATTTGAAACGATATAAATTGAAATGGTTTATTGCAAACTGAAAGTGAGTTGAAAGTTATGAATTGAGATATAATTTAAAGTGAATAAAATTATGAAGTCGAGGAAATTATTTTACTTTATAAAGTAATTTTAAATTTAAACTATTTTATTTTATATGCTGTTTGAATATCCAAACCATCTAAGTGGTGGAAGTTATGGTTTAGAAGCTATCAAATTCAAAGTATTATGTTTTGAAAGGTTATATTTCAAGTGTTTGGTTTTGAAATATTATAACTTTGAAATTGTTATCGTTTTAGAAAAGGATATATTTGGAATGAAAATGATATCGTAATTATTTGGTTTTGAAAGGGCAATGATATTTGGTTTTAAAGAACAAACTATTTTGAAACTAACGGCGGTGTTAAAATAACGTTAGGTTGTTGAAGAGACGGGGATCGAAAGTTGTCATACTCTCTACCAACTCCGAAAACCACTTTAACAACCGTGTACGCGGTGGAGATTACAGAATGAAGTAGGATGGTGGCGGCGTTTCCTTTGAGGTATATACGTGGATTCGACTCCCGTGAGTTGGCATAAAGTGGCTAAAACAGGAGCGATTGACGGACTAAGAAGGTAGCACCTTTTATCGGACACACTCCTTCGATATCATTCTATTACTTTGTGATTGATATGGGCCCTTTGGATTTTTGGGGTGTTGTTCGAGGTGGACGGTAGTAGATGTTATGCGTTACCACCGGTCCGGAAGCGTAATTGGTATATCTACCCTGGCATTGCCTAGTTGTGCCGTGTCACCTAAGCTAGCGCGTTTTGTACGAGTTTGATTTGTGTCGTACCTATGGAGTATCCACGGGTAGCCTCCCGATCAGGAGGTATTACGGTACTATATAGACTATTGTCACTACTACGTGTTAAGGGGAATATTGGGTCACTCCTTAACGCTATTAAAAAGTAAGTTTATTTTACTAATAGACATTATTATAATAGCGAAATATTACTACATAGCAAATAGTTTAACGGATCCTTAGGAGATGTGAATCCCGAGCATCTCCTAAGTTACTGCACTCATGTTTGACACTAAATAGGAGATTTCAAATCCCGTAAACATCTCTGACGCCTTTTATTTCCGTTGATTTAACTCTTATAAGATCTTTTAGTTCTGACTCGGGTGTTTTGTCTTTTCAATTCGCTTGGGTCAGTCCGAGCATTTCAAGATTCAAAGAGTTTATTTCTAGAGGACGAAGGCGAAGATTGTATTACTATTATTTATTGTATTATTCCACTACATTCATACTGTTCCGCTACATTATTCATTATTCTCTGGTATGTGTAACTCTGATATGTGTTGTATAAGTATAACCGAATATTTTGTAAAACAGCTCCATGAACTGTTATTTGATTATTATATTTTGTCGTTCCGCTGCAAGATTCTGTTTTGTTTTCTTTCTCCGTTTTACTTATTTACCCCAATAACAATTCTCTTTTGTATGGTTTGAGTATGACGTGTGTGGTTTTACGTCGATTTAAAACGTACAAAAAGACGGGATGTTACATCTGGTATCAGAGCTTTGGTTTTGCAATAAATCTTAGCTTGGTGGGGTCTAACTCTTTATCAATTGGGTAGTAATACCCTGTGATGAGTCGCTGAGTGTGTGTGTGTGTATATATATATATATATGAGAGAGCGTATTTGTTAGTGTTATAAAAAGGTTTGATATTGTGTTAATTTGTTCAGTTTTGTATTTATAAGTTCTGGTTGGTGCATAGGACGCTATGACATCAATAGGGATTTCTAAACACTTAATAGGACAGACGACACAATATTTGTTTTGAATATAGGTGAATGAAATAATTTTACGTATTATATTTTCTATACATAAATTAATTTTTTTCTAAAAGATTATATTTGGTTGTAATATATTGGTTGTTAGGTAGTGTAATTTACAAATATTGATTGGAAACAAGATTTGAAGAAAGTAAAATAAATGACAAAAAACTAGAAATTTAGAACTAAAGTTCCGCGGTTTTTAAAAAAAATTCTTTCGAATGACATTGGAATACAGTAATAATATTATTAGAAGTATTTTTTCTGATATATTTCAATATGATTCGAAAGAACTGTTTTAAAGAAATTTTGGAAAAAAATAAGTTATGTACTCCCCTCTCTGTCGCTGGAAAATAATTTCGGTGATGAGTGCACGCATCATCGACATTCATTTTCGAGTTTCGAAGTGGGAAGGCCACTGTAGTAGTTTTATTGTAGATTTATTTGATAAACAAATGTAAATTTTAAATTGTTTTAAATCTAATTGGATATATAAATTGCAAGTATATACATTTATCTATTATTTTAAAATGATCTTGAATAAAACCAGGTATTTAATACTTAAATTTTCGTTAATTAATAGTTTCAATTAGTGTAGTGAAATGAAATTCAACTAACAAATTGAAACCTCTAAAGAAAATAAGATATTTAATGCTAAGTTACAAGTGGAATTAAAAGAAAGGTTGAAATTTGTAACATATAAAACAAGGATACTATTATGGAGCATTAAGTTAATTTAAAAGAAATAAAGTAAACTTGCGTAGTTTTCAATTGCATTCGTAAAAACATACATATAACTTACCAAAAGATTTAAAAAGTTGAAGTGTTTAATAAGAAAATGTAATGGAAAATTGGACAAGAAAACTTATATAATGAAAGTGTTCAATAAATCACTTTAACAGATAAGAATTTGATGTTGTAGTTCTTATAAACTTGAGTATATTTGAGAGGCTACTTATTTAATATAATAGAAAGGTAAGTATTATAAATAAATGAAAATTTGCAAGAAATAAATGTAAATTAAAAAGATAAATCATTACATGAATGAAAAGGAAATCAAAAAAAAAAATGTTATGAAATGAAATTAATGAAAATGAACTTGGTCTATTGTTTGAAATTGTTGTTTGTTTTGATTTATGGTTGTTTGGGCCAAGATACTTTAAATTTGTTTGGATGTATGAATAATCTATTTAGTTTCGTCTAAGACTATTGAGTAAAAGGCACACTTAGTAGTTTATTTTTCATTCTGTACATTTTAAAGTTTTAAACCCAAACAACTATTTGTTTTGTTTGCTATGGATATATGCATGGTTGATTTTATTGACTCCATATGATGGTTGTATGTTGTGATTGCGAGTGATTATTATTGATTTGTTTGTTAGTGGTTGAAACAATTTAAATATTTCATTTTATATAATTGTTAACTCATTTTGGATTATATAAGTGAAATACAGGTTATGAAAGCAATTACTACTGCTTTTGGTTTCATAATTAAGCGTTGTTTGCCTGACAAATAGGTAGTTCTCGGATTACGGTTTTATAGCGTTATTACATTATTTTGGAAGATATATGTATATACTGTTATATCTGATATTATAATTTCTCCCGAGCCTCCCCGTACAAAGGAGACTCTGCCGAAATTTTTCGTAAATTTTGGACTTAGAAAATTTTTGAAAAATATTTTTCAAACTTTATCAATTTGAGTATAAAAAGATTTAATAGTTATGAATTAATATATTTTATTTAAGTTGTTAAATTTTGTAAATTTGTTTGTTTATGAAATTAATATTTTTGAATAAGATATACTAACTACCTAATTTCTTCCTTTCCCTTCTTTTTCCTTTTCGAGGATGAAAAGTTTTGAGTGGGGGTGAGTGTAACGACCCGTATCTTTTTCTGGTAATTAAAACTATTAGATTAAATTAGATTTTGGAATTTAATGTTGTGATAAATTAAAATTTATTATTTATAAATGGGAAAAAATTAAAATGGAATTTAATAAAGTCGATTGAATGAAATTGACAATTGTTAATGTGATTTCAATCGATTGTAGTAAAGCTAATTAGGAATGTAATAGTAGAACTTAAATTGGAAATAATTGTAATGTTTAATAAGGAAGAAAACAAATGACCGTATGAATGTAAATTCTAATTGATTGGAATAATAAATGTTAAAAAAAAGAATAATATATATTTCTTTACTAAATAAGAAAAAATCATATGTTTATTTATTTGAAATGTTGGTAGTTGAAAAATATATTAAAAAAAATAAGAAATTAATAACTTTTGGTTTGTGTACAAAACTTCTAATTGCGTAATACGTTAAATTACTACAAAAAGGAATTGATTTGTCTCATTTATTTTTACCTTAGAAATCAATGACAATTAATATAATTGGAATCTTTTAATTAAAAAGTGGGAAAACGTTAATTGTAAACATATATTGAAATAAATTTAAATTGGGTGATTTATTTCCAATTAATTCAAGTCATGTATCAAAATTCAATGCTAGTTTACTGCGTATATGTTTATACCTAAATTTAAACTTATGTCTTAGATCCAATTAGATCATTAAAAAAAGGATTATTTAGGCTTGAAATCTCATACGTTATTAAATTAAATGTTAATAGGAGATGATAAAGGGGGTAAAATAGATTTACACTTGAATATTTCCTTTTCAATTAGACTTTATTAGATTTTAATTGCAACATAACTTACCTTTCCATCTTCACTTTTCTAATTTACACTTACATCCATTGCCTCCTTATGTGGATTGTTTTCATACCTTTTATTTATGAATGTAAACTATAAGTGGCGATAAAGATGTACATATATATATTATACACCTGTTTATATTACCCTGTATATGCTATCATATTTTTAAATGTATGTTAATGCATTCCTAGTAAAACATTCAATTGAAATGTTAACATGTTTGTTTAATTCCTAACCTAATCACAAAGAGGGAGAAATGAAAAGTTCTTAATGATGTATATTCTTTCAATTTGTGACACAAATTTGTATAGAGAATTTAGTTTCATTTATTGTGTGTTAATTAAATCTTTAAAGGATGTTAATTTTGGTATGTTTAGGGTTAATAAAATCAATTAAGTGAACGATTGTTTTTGAAATTTGAATTCTAAAAGTTTGTTTACAGTATAGAGTTGGTTCATTCATTCCCTTTCTAATTGATAATTGCCGCATTCTTTTCATTATTTCTCCATTTGCTCCATTAATCCTTTCCATTTACATTGTCTGAAGCTTTTCGATTTTGCAAACATGAACTACTTTTCATATTTTTAATTCTTTCATTTACCTCCTTTTAATACCTACTACTTTTAAAAAGGCTGTTCATACTTACTATATTTCAATACCAAGTTTATTCATATTTACTTTCTTTTTACTGAAATGTCATTTCATTTATTTCTAATTAACAACGGCCTCCCTTTTCAAATCTCTTTGGCCCTAAACCTAACTCTAACCTTATAAATAAGATACGATGCAAATGAAACCCTAGCCTCCATTCTAATCTTCTTCTTATTTTTCTTTTTTCCTTCAAATCTCCTTATTATCTCTCTTTTTAATTTTTCCTTCCTCTTCAAATATTCTTTTTCTTCAAATTTTATTCTATTTCAAACTTTCTTCTTCCTTTTCAAATCTTGATCTGCTCTTCCATTTTCAGTTCTTCTTATTTTAATCCTTTTCTTTTTCAATTCTTCTTTTTCAAATCTTTTTTTTTTTCAAACCTTTTAAAAATACATACATAAATACATATATATTAATATAATAAGGAGGGAAATTAAAGTAAATCAAAATAAAAGAAGAATTATGGAACGAAGCTAGCAATCAAGAAGGAGACTAAGGAAACATAGAGCGGAGCTATTGATTAGAAGTCTATTATTTCCAGATTCTTATAAATGTGAGTGTTTTAACCACTCACAACTTCTAAAATTTCTTATGTTTATTAAATTGATTTATGATGTGATTAGAACTTTATTTATGACTATTTGGCATATTTTGAATCACCGTATAGTTTATTTGAATTTATTTGAAAAAATAGTTATTTAATCTATTATTGAATATAAACTGCTAGTAATACCTGTTATTTATTATATGTTCTATATTGATGCAATTGATTAAATTGGACGATGATTGTGATAAATGTTTGATGATTGATATTGGGTGAATGGAAGTTGTATTTTATATTGTTATAAACTGCAAGTTGTTATGGATTTTTATTTTTCGGGATTGCGGTTTGAAATGATATATAACCATATTTATGTTTTAAATTACGGATTGAAATGATAAATATCTGTATCACTTGACCATAAGATAGAAAATCATATACAGACACTGTAATATATATATATATATATATATATATATTGAAATTGATTTCTATGGTTTTTGGAAAGAAATACATGGTTTTATATAAATATTGATTTTAGATATTACATAAATGCTATTTTATATATATAGTCAAATTCTTGACTTGAGCTATGTATAAATTTGTTGATAAAAATAAGTTAATAATAAAGTTTCATTTTTAAAAAAATATAATATGGTTATGTATTTATTTAAATTATATTTTAATATAGAATTTATAATGATTTCAATAAATTAACGTTGAAAGATAAATTGGAAATTGATTTGAAATTGTATTTAATTGAGAATTTTATTTAATAAAAATCCGATTTGGGATTCACTGAATTTGAGATTTTAAAGAATATGATTTTTAACTTGATTTTTGTTTAAGGTTATATAAATTAATATATCAAGTTTGAATAAAGTGCGGGAAATATTCAGTTATTTGAAATTGGAGTTTATTTGAATGATATTGGAATTATTAAGTAAATATTTCAAAACTAAATAATAGTAAAGTGAATTTAATACATATAGAGTTAACAAATTTTGTTTTGAAATGCTGAATATTGAAAGCTTTGAATCTATCGAAATGGTTTATTTGGAGGTTCGAATCTATATTTGAAATCGATATAAATTGAAATGGTTTATTGCAAACTGAAAGTGAGTTGAAAGTTATGAATTGAGATTTAATTTAAAGTGAATAAAATTTTGAAGTAGAGAAAATTATTTTACTTTATAAAGTAGTTTTAAATTTAAACCATTTTATTTTATATGCTGTTTGAATATCCAAACCGTTTAAATGGTGGAAGTATGGTTTAGAAGCTATGAAATTCAAAGTATTATGTTTTGAAAGGTTATATTTCAAGCGTTTGGTTTTGAAATATCATAACTTTGAAAGTGTTATGTTTTAGAAAAGGATATATTTGAAATGAAAATGATATCGTATTGATTTGGTTTTGAAAGGGCAATGATATTTGGTTTTAAAGAATAAACTATTATGAAACTGACCGTGGTGTTATAATAACGTTTAGTTGTTGAAGAGACCGGGATCGGAAGTTGTCATACTCTCTGCCAACTCCGAAAACCACTTTAAAACCTGTGTATGTAGTGGAGATTTCAGAATGAAGTAGGATGGTGGCGACATTTCCTTTGAGGTATATACGTGGACCCGACTCTCGTGAGTTGGCATAAGGTGGCTAAAACAGGAGCGATTGACAGGCTAAGAAGGTAGCACCGTTTATCGGACACACTTCTTCGATACCATTCTGTTGGGCGAATCCTCACCACCGATCCAAGGTCCCACCGAACCAGGCCTCGCCTCGCTACTTGCCGAATCGCCCCTAAAACCAACCCTGCCGAACCAAAAGCGCTCACCAACAACTGCCGAACCAACCAAGACCGGACCAACCCTCACCACAACTGCCGAACCAAAAACCCTCACCACAACTACCGAACCAAGCCAAGACCGGACCAACCCTCACCACAACTACCGAACCAAACCAAGACCGGACCAACCCTCTACACACCACCGAATCAAACTCCACCAAGCTACGACCGAACCAAGCTTCGCCGAACCAAACTCCGCCGAACCAGATGTGCCAGGCCAGATTGCTTCAGCCCAGGACCACCAACAGCTATATACATCCAAGACCCCTGCCCCCAGCCTCACTCTATAAATAGAGGGGCAGGGGTACAACAATGGCGGACAAGTTTGAGAGCTCAAGCACGGAAGGAACTTTCAAACAACTTTCATATACTTGTATACAGAGCTTTGTACTTGTAATCTGAAAGAAAAAGGAGAATAACATATAAAGTGGACGTAGGCACGTTCTGGCCGAACCACTATAAATCCGTGTGTCTTTTACAGTTTAGTCCCTGCTTTTTATATATCTGCGTAAATCACCCAAATCACTAGAAACAACATAAAAACAACTAATTCATAAGACTTGGAGGTGTTTGTCCATTTTTTTTTGTGCAAACATTTTTGGTGCTTTCGCTGAGAACAAGGAGCTCGAAGCTTCAGCCTCTCCCACTTTTTCCTGTCAGCATCGTTCATTTGGAAAACATGGCTCCCGGACGGAAGAAAGACGCTAACAAACGAAAGAACATCGCAACTGGCAGCGTCCCAGATCCAATAATCAGAGACCAAGACAATCATCCAGTTCCAACAACAAATTTAAATCAGGCAAATCCGACAGCCCCCACTACGGAACAACCAATTACAAGAACGGATCTGGACAGGATTGTGGCTGAAGTAACTAACCGCTTCGCATCTCAACAAGAAGCCTTGGTGGACCAACTCATGTCACGCTTAAGGGATGCTGAAGAATCCAACCGCAACACTGAATCATGGGGCGAGTCCCGATCTGGAGGATCTGGGAGACGACAGAGGTCTTTCTTCTTCGAAGAGGTTAACAACAGAAACAGCCATGGTAGGAGCCGAGCCCGAACTCAGCCTGAATTTCGACCCGAGGAAACACTTGGAGCCGAACCCAACAGGAGAGGTGCCAGGCAGGGGTCGGATGTAGCTGAGCCTGTCATGCTACCTAACCATGGAGACACCAGCAGACGGGGCCGAGCTGGAGTCCAACCCGAAGTTGGACCCGAGGAAGTGCTAAGAGCAGAACCCAGCAGGGGAAGATCAAGGCAAGGGCCAACTGTAGCTGACCCCAGCATGCCCCCGGAAGACCCGAGGCAGCCATTGGAGAATGTCAGAAGTGATAAACGATACCATCCTTACAGGTCATCTGGACGGAATCAATCCCGCAGGGAAGAACCAAATTCATTCTCATCCGCTCCAAGTTCTGATGAAAGGATGGCGCGATTGTTCAGGGAGTGCATCCAACGGGAGCAAAGGGATCGGGGGATAGGTGCTAGAGTAACCAGCCCCTTCACCCGCAATATCGAAACTGCCATTACCCCTCGGGAATGGAAAATGCCGACGATGGAACCTTACAAGGAAACCTCTGACCCCATCGTACACTTACAAAGATACACCCAACATATGCTCATGACCGGAGCAACAGAGGGAGTGTTGTGTAAATGCTTCCCACTATTCTTGGCAGATCTAGCTACCTCCTGGTTCTGCCACCTACCCCAAAGGTCCATCAGCTCATGGGAAATGCTGAAAGAAAAGTTCATCAGTCAGTTCCGCATTCATGTGGAACAACCCAAGGACGCTTATTCCTTATCTAATATCAAACAGAAACCCGGAGAAACAGTGCAACAATATCTAACCCGATTCGACGCCGCGGCGGCCGCAGTCCAAGATGCCGACGAGAAACTTATCCTCATGGCTCTCTGCAGTGGTGTACATCCGGACACTAAATTTGCTGGAAGACTAACCAAGGAAAAGCCAGCTACTTTACCTGATTTCTTCCATGAAGCTGGAAAGTATATGAGACTTGAAGACACTGCCACTGAGAGGCAGTCAGGGCAACAGGCTAAGACGGCTACAGACAGGGTCCCCGCTGCAACAAAGGATGTTCGAAGAAATAACTCTAGAGACAATGCTGGGGGCAAGAAGGGAGAAAAGCACTTATATCGACCGGGACCAAGATTTGACTCTTACACTCCTTTAAATGAAACAATCGAAAACATCTTCCTAGCCACTCAAGACGAAGTTAGATACAAGCGCCCCCCGCACAAGAAGGAGTCAGATAACGCACTCAAATCTGGAAAGTTCTGCCGCTTCCATGAATCCCATGGACATGACACCAATGAATGCTACCATCTCCGGGACTTGATCGAAGAACACATCAGAAGGAAGAGACTGGAACGCTATGTAAAAAGCCAGAACAGGAATTCAACTCCTGCCAATGAGAATCCTGGATCCCCCCAGAAGCAGGCGGAGGAAATTGCAACACCAGTGGCTCTAATCAAGAGAAGATAGTGGTCCATACCATATCGGGAGGACCGCACATCGCCAACAGAAGCTGGGCAGAGATGGAAAGATACGGTAAGTCACTTAAAAACAATGAAGGCTACGTTAATTCTATTATGGAAGAACGCCACCCGAAACGGAAAGAGAGCGACGACATCACATTCAGTAGGCGTGACCTAGAGGGAAGGCAGTACCCACACATGGATCCTATGGTCATCTCTGCCTGGTTCGGACCAGCCAAAGTATTCCAAATTTTAATAGACACTGGAAGCTCAGTAAATATCCTGTTCAAGCATGCTTTCGACAAAATGAAGCTGTCAATGAAGGATGTGTCTCCCTGCAACAAACCATTACATGGTTTCACTGGATATGCAAAGATGCCCCTCGGGCAACTAGATCTATTTGTCGAAATAGGAAGTCATCCCCGCTCCGCTGTGCGAAAACAAACGTTTGTACTAATAGAGAACCATTCGGCCTACAACGCCTTTTTGGGAAGACCAGCCTTGTCTGACTTCCAAATTGTCCTAGCCCCATGGTGCCTGAAGATGAAATTTCCAACAGATAACGGAATAGGAGAAATAGAGGGAGATCAAGACGCTGCTCGAGACTGCTATGTAACTGAACTTCGCAATAACCGTAGAAAAGATAAAGGGAAAAATGCAGAGACTACTCTCTGCATGAAAAACTTGGAAGCATAGCAACTAAAGAAAGCCCCTCCTCTTCGATATACCAGTGACCCTTTCAATGAATTAAACCCCAGGGACAAAGAGGAGGAGGCCACCGCCGAGCCTGCAAAGGCTATGGAATTCGTAGCTGTAGACAAACATGACTCGAGTAGACTATTGAAAATCGAATCTCAACTAGAAGAAGAGTTAAAGGATCAACTCATTGATTTTCTTCGCCATAACATGGATGTATTTGCATGGACGCACACTGATATGACAGGAATCTCCCCAGATGTAGCATGCCACGTACTGAACATCGATCCCACAAAGGTACCAGTAAAGTAGAAAAAGAGAAGCATGTGGGCAGAACGATCAGCAGCCCTAGAGGAAGAAGTGAAGAACCTACTTGCCAACGACTTCATACGAGAAGCCATCTACCCAGAATGGATCGCCAACCCGGTACTGGTAAAGAAAGCTAACGGGAAGTGGCGAACATGCATCGATTTCTCCAACTTAAATGACGCTTGCCAGAAAGACTGCTTCCCACTCCCCCGAATCGACCAACTCGTGGACAGCACTGCCGGACACGAACTCTTATCCTTCATGGATGCATACTCAGGATATAACCAGATCCCTATGCACGCCCCTGATCAAGACCGAACTAGTTTCATCACTTACCGGGGATTGTACTGCTACAAAGTAATGCCTTTTGGACTTAAAAACGCCGGGGCTACTTATCAGCGCCTTGTCAACAAGATGTTTGCGGAACTAATAGGACAAACTATGGAAGTTTATGTGGATGACATGCTGGTAAAATCGAGGAAAGACAACGATCATATAAACCACCTGGATGAGATGTTTCAAGTACTTCGCCAATATGGAATGAAGTTGAACCCTCTAAAGTGCTCCTTCGGAGTGTCGTCGGGAAAGTTCTTGGGGTTCATCGTTCATGCCAGAGGGATTGAAGCAAACCCCGAACAAGTTCGAGCCTTACAAGATATCAAGATACCATCCAGTCGAAGGGAGATGCAAAGCCTAAACGGGAAAGTGGCCGCCCTAAGTAGGTTCATCTCTAAAGCAACCGACAAATGCATCCCTTTCTTCGAAGCTCTAAAGAAAGACAAAGGAAAGTTCGAATGGACTAACGAATGCTCGACAGCCTTCCTTAACTTAATCGGACAACTCCAGAGACCACCGGTGCTCTCAACTCCAAATGAAGGCGAGGAACTATACTTATACATTGTTGTATCGTCCCATGCTTTAAGCGCCGCTTTGGTGAGAGAAGACAACCGCACACAGCGGCCCGTATACTTTGTAAGTAAGAAATTTACACGGGCAGAAGCTAGATACCCTAAACTTGAGAAGCTAGCATACTGTCTGCTGATCACGTCACAGAAACTGCGACACTATTTCCAATCTCATTCCATCAGAGTTTTAACCGATCAACCGCTAAGGCAAGTACTCCATCGCCCAGACACTTCTGGGCGATTACTTAAGTGGTGCATTGAACTGAGTCAATATGATATCACCTACCATCCTCGCACCGCTATCAAGAGGCAAGCCATAGCTGACTTCATTGCCGAGTTCACTACTAACGAAGGTAAGGAGCAATCTGAAATGGCAGAAGATATCAAGTGGAATCTCTTCGTAGATGGAGCATCAAATGAACAAGGCTCGGGGGCAGGTTTTGTGATAATCACCCCCAGGGGAAGGAAGCTACACTACGCCCTAAGGTTGGAATTCGCTGCCACCAACAATGACGCAGAATACGAAGCAGTGATAGCCGGATTAGAACTTGCCCTGGAGATTGGAGTCGACTCTTTATGTCTCCGTAGTGATTCCCAACTTATTGTAAATCAAATACTGGGAGAATTCCAGGCTCGAGGAGAACGACTCACAGCATATCTGAGGAAGACCATGCTGCTGCTCAATCAATTGGATCACTATTTAATCAAACACATTCCCCGAGAAGAGAATCAGGAAGCCGACGAACTGGCAAAGCAAGCTAGCATGAAGGACGACACCGCTTCACGAACAATAACCATCTCACAGCAACTAGCCTCGAGTTACGAGACGATGAATATGATAGCTGCAATCGAAGAGGAAACTTGGATGGCTCCTATCCGAAAATATTTACAAGATGGCACACTGCCCGACGAGCGTAACAAAGCTAAGAAAATCTTAAAGAGAACTTCCCGCTACACATTACAAGAAGGCATCCTCTACCGGCGCGGCTTCTCTAGTCCCTTATTAAGGTGTATCGCTGGAAGGGAAGTCAGGGAAGTCTTATCCAACATCCATCAAGGAAGTTGCGGAGGTCACACTGGAGGGCAGACTCTGGCCAAGAAGATACTCCGATATGGATATTACTGGCCCACTTTAAACAAAGATGCCTTGGACTTCGTCAAGAGATGCGACAGATGTCAAAATTTGCTAAGATTCCTCGACTACCCACGAAGGAGATTACTCAAATGACCAGCCCTTGGCCCTTTGCAGTATGGGGAATTGACTTGATTGGCGAACTGCCAACGGGCCGAGGCGGAGCCAAATATGCTATAGTAGCAGTCGACTATTTCACCAAATGGGTGTAAGCGGAGCCTCTAAATAAAATATCTTCGGAAAAAATTATCAACTTCTTGATCAAAAATATTCTATGCAGGTTCGGAGTCCCGCTCAAGATCATATCGGACAATGGACTTCAATTTGATAGCGAGGAATTTGCCGACTGGTGCCAAGAGCACGGAATTCACAAAAGCTTCTCATCTGTGGCTTACCCCCAGGCAAACGGACAAGTCGAAGCTGTCAACAAAATCCTCAAAACCCCAATCAAGAAGAAACTTGAAAAGTCAAAAGGCGCTTGGGTGGATGAACTTCCTACGGCACTTTGGGCCTACCGCACATCTTACAGAACATCAACAGGGCATACTCCTTTCTCTTTGGCATACGGATCAGAGGCCATGCTCCCAGTTGAAACTATAGTGCCTTCCCACCGTAGGATCCACCACAACCCGGAAGAGAATGAAGAACTCCTACACATGTCTTTGGATCTAATTGAAGAAAGAAGAAATGATGCAGCACTTAAAGCGGCAACTCACAAGCAAAAAGTAGCAGCACAATACAACTCTAAAGTCAAGTACCGTAGCTTACAGGAAGGATATCTTGTCCTCAAGCGGATCTTCCCGCGCCCCGGAGCGTTAGATCCAATCTGGGACGGACCCTATGTAATTCATAAAGATCTCCACAACGGAGCTTATATTTTGTCAACAGTGGACGGAGAGGTGTTCCAGAGGGCATGGAACATCCAACACCTCCGTCGATACTTCTCTTAACTTGTACCGCCCATATGAAGTGAATTAACAAAGAGAATCAGTGGATGTCGGCATTTTCGTGCCGAACCACTTTAAAAATCTTGTCTCTTTTTAACTTGTTCCTTTATATCTTGGCTGCTTGTTAAGCTTTATCCTTTCCTGTTGAACAAAATCGTGTATAACGACATTTCCATACTGGAACTTCACGGAGCAACCTCACCTGGACAAGACTCAACAGGTACTATGCGATTCTATGCACTCGCCAATGAGAAACTTTTGCTCCAGCATCCCTCTGCTGTGGGTTAACTCATTGCTCGCGACTGCCCTCAAAGCCAACTGTAATGAGCCAATTATAAGCCATCAAGAAGGCCGACTATAGCCGATGGCAGCTCATTACGGCGTTCGGCTCGTCGACAACTGTGAACCTACTTTAAGCCCCAACATAAGGTGTGGCCAGCCAGGGGTAGTTCACGGTTGACGATCGGCAACCACGCTAGCCGGCCACAATAAATCGAATAATACCCACGATTACGGGCCATAATGGCTTGGGTAGTTACTGTGCACGATCTCGGCTCCGATATGTCTTAAGTGCGGCTGTGGTAAAAAAGATAAACTCCCCGCGGAGGCATAAGATCGGTGACAAATGTCTCCAAGACCCACAGCTAGGGAAAGTTACTACAAAACCCGTTTGCCACGAACTTAAGCATATCGACGGCCTTCCGTGACTGGAAGTTTTACTTTTCCTATATTTCCATTCCATTTAAATACTTTTCTTGTATCCTGCATAACGGTCCCCAAAGTACAGGACACTAAATAGGAGGCATTCGCTCACGAGAATATGAGTCCGCAAACTGGGTGACAAGGCACTCAGCCGCATCCATGGTCAATTACACAAGATGTCCAAAGCTACCCCCTGCAACCAGAACATGAAGGGCGGTACTTTTTTCTCTTGTACATAATCATGTAGCTATGACTTATTCGTAACATTGCAAAACATGAGATTATATTTCAAGCAAAAGCTTAACATCGAACACAATTAAATCACAGGCATATGCATAAACTATGTTTTTTTTTATACAGCACTTCAAAATAATAACAGCATTCAAAATATAACAGAATCAGCTTACGTTATAAGCTTACATAAAGACGTTCAATAGCATAATTTCAACTTGAGAGTACATTAATGTTTTGAACTAGCATGTACATGAATGTCAAGCAGGCCAAATAAAATAACCAACTGCACCAGTGCTCCGCCCTCGTCCTACCAGCTCTTCGAATCTACTTGACTGCAGGATCGGAGCTCCCAGCATGATGAACAGAGGCCCCACCGGTCCAATTCAGGAAAAGAGTCCATTAAACTGACAACGAACGATCAAGTTATGAAAAGCTAAAAAGGGAAAACTCACCAACACCCGCTTCTTGGTCCTCATCCCCCAACTGCACACCGGCTTCCTCCGCAGCAAGTAGCCGCATCCCCTCCTTCACCGCTACCTTCTCCTCCTTTGAGAACTGGGCGGTAACCACGTCCATCCTGAATGCCGCTCCACCTTCCTTATCCGCATCAGCCTTGGCCTCCTCCAAAGCCCGGAGATATATCCTAGCCATGATCCGGGGATAGTCATCCATCCAGGATAGATTACCCTGCTTCCAAGTATGGAAGTACATATCCTGCAACATCTCATCCATCATCCCTTCATTCTCCTCAAACTCCCTCACCCGGGCCTCGGAGGACAGCAACTTAGCGATGGCAACATCCCTCTCCGATCGATATCTCAAGCGGTCAGCCTAAAGAGACCTCCTCATTTCCTCCATCTCTTCCTTTAGCCTGGCCTGAGCAAGCTCTGCGACCTCAAGCCTCCCAGACAACTCCTCTACCTGCTCGAGATCCGCCCTCCGAACCTCATCCACCGTCTTTCGTAGTTCTGCCCTACTAGCCTCTTCCATAGTCTCCTTCAACCGCCTGGAGGCTGCCTCGTGCTGATAAATCTGAATGGCCTGATCGGCGAGCTGCTTGGCTTGATCAGAAACCATTAACCGTAGTCGGATGTTGGCACTCCCAATCTCCTCTCCAGCCTTGACCAGTCGGGCATGATGATCCATCAACTTCCTGGTCTCCTCCGCAACACGGTCAATATTAGTCGTGGCTTCGTCCCTCATGGTAACTATCCGAGTAAGCAAATCAAGGTCTAGGGACTTGGCCTCATCAAGCACCCGTACCATGGGGTTGCGGGGAAGAAGGTGCTCACCCGTGGCCTCGTCAAATGAAATATCCTGAGAACTCGGGTCCAGATCGGGGTAACCGGCAAATGGGTTGCGTGTCAAACCAAGGCGATCTATCGGGGTGACGGTTGGATTTTCCGACAGATGTGGGGAAGGAATAAACCCAGTATCTTCCTCAGTAATATCGTGAATAGGCTGGACTGGGGGCTGAGGACCAGGTGGAGAACCAAGCAAAGAACGTCTCCTCTTCCTCTTCCGAATGTCTTCTTCGATAACTCCGAGAAGGGGGCGATAGCCAACTACGTCTCCAGGACGGTTAGTAGGAGGCTTGGGCTTGGCAGAGGCTTTGAGAAGTCTGTATTGTTCGAGGCGGTGTCGAACGCCCGAGGTCTTTGCCACCCCGCCTGCCCCTGGAGTTAAGAACAAGTGTTACGAACATACAATGATCCATAATTCAAGAAATATGTTAAGTTAAAAGGGTTGAGAAGGCACATCTATTATACAAACCCTGCGGAGGAGTAGGATACTGCAATAAGTCCTGAATCTCATTCTAGGACGGGAGCGAACCATAAGATATTCCTAAGTCCCTATCGTAAATGGAGTCTGCAGAAGTCAAAAGTTCACCTTGAATCGCCGGAGTCGCCTTAGCTGAAGAGCTCTTAGAGGATGGATCGGCACCAGACCCAGCCTTGTCAGCCTCCTTTGCCTTCTCAACCAAAGCCGATCCTCCCTCCGACTCCCCGAAAGCTTGACGGAAAGCATCATCCGTCCACTCATGAATCTCTCCCGCTTGCCCGAAGATTAAGGCACCAACACCACTACCGCTCTGTCCATCGCCTCCTTCACCCTCACCTATATCCCCTCCACATCTTCCTCCCTCGGAGCAATTGGGCAAGTGCTAGGAGAGGGGCCGTCGGACTTCTTGAGCTTCTTCCCTCCGACAGCTGGAGGCTTTGTGAAAGGTTCCCTCTTGCCGCTTTTCACGATGGCCCCTTCCTTGGCTTTGGCGGCCTTCTCCTCAGCCGTATCTCTCTGCTTAACCACGGACTGGTGTGGCAGGATCAAGTTGTGCTCTAGGAGAGTAGCGTTCCTGATCAGGTAAGAAGCCGACCGATCCTGTCCCGGAATAGCCCTTATTTCCGCAGCCATCCGAACCAAGGAATCATTCTCCACGACTGCAAAGCCACCTGTCGCTAGCAAGAAATAAAAGCATATAAGGAGGAGCATTGCAGCCGAGACAAAGAAACTACAAATGGAGTTCAACTTACAGCCAGAAGTGAAAAGGCGGAAGGAAACGGAGTCATCCTTGATAAAAAACCATTCTTTCTTAAACATACTGAGCTTTGAATACAGGTCTAGGACCGGTTTAAAGGGAACGGCCACTTCCAAGCTAATGTACGGAGACCCCTTCTTATAACCTCTTAAGTTATATAAATATCGAATATCCCGGTTGGAAGGGGGCGCCCGTACTTTCTCTGGAAAATAACGAATAAGCACACCAGGATAGCGTAGGAATTGGGCTGGAGCTGGAAAGGGGCCACCTTTAGATAGGTAATGAAGCTGACTATCCATGCATTGATCGGAGGAATGGCCCCGCACATGCAATGGTATCGGCCATACGCGAAATATCCCTCAAGGGGATTGTACGGCATCACTCCGTCCCCCGGCAACAGCATGCTCGCTCTGTCAATCCCAAAGGAGCGAGAGATGACATCAAGCTGCTCCTCTCTGAGGGAGCTAGGAAAACAGTTGGGCGGAGAGTTCAGAAGCTCCTGAGGACCGTACCCGTCTACTAGTGACCTCGGGGCGGGTCCAGGACGTTCTACTCTTGGTTGAGCTAGGGGCACTGAGGAGGACCCCCCTTCTCCCTTGGACTTCCTTTTATCTGATCGAGTTTCCACTCTTTGAGACATTTATCTGCAACACGAGAAAGTATGTCGTTAAAACACATAAACTATGTAATCTAGAGTTTCACTAATAGTTCAAGTATAAAAGTCCATTCGGTAAGGGATTCATTCAACACTCGGAATTCCCAAGCTCATTCGGTAGTACAGCCCAGAGCTCATTCGGCAGTACACATTCGGCATTAAACGTCTCTTAACCCATCCGGTATTAGGTTCATTCGGTAATCAGCATCACCAAGGTCATTCGGCGGTCACACTCCCAATACCATTCGGTAGTTTAAAAACACAGGGATCATCCGGCAATTACCTGGTCCGTTTGTCAAAAGGTTTCAGCAATATAAGTTGATTCGGCAGAAATCTGGTTCGGTTCTCTCGATTCAGTAAGGAATAATGAAGGGGTGTAGCCTCTACTTATAGGCAGATATAGGACACCGAACCAAATGGATCGGCACTCAGGGACCGAATGGAAACATCCTAGCTAAAACAAAGCGCGACACATACAGGCATGTGCCCCACTTTGGGGGGCAAATGTTGGGCGAATCCTCACCACCGATCCAAGGTCCCACCGAACCAGGCCTCGCCTCGCTACTTGCCGAATCGGCCCTAAGACCAACCCTGCCGAACCAAAAGCGCTCACCAACAACTGCTGAACCAACCAAGACCGGACCAACCCTCACCACAACTGCCGAACCAAAAACCCTCACCACAACTACCGAACCAAGCCAAGACCGGACCAACCCTCACCACAACTACCGAACCAAACCAAGACCGGACCAACCCTCTACACACCACCGAATCAAACTCCACCAAGCTACGACCGAACCAAGCTTCGCCGAACCAAGCTCCGCCGAACCAGATGTGCGAGGCCAGATTGCTTCAGCCCAGGACCACCAGCAGCTATACATCCAAGACCCTTGCCCCCAGCCTCACTCTATAAATAGAGGGGCAGGGGTACAACAATGGCGGACAAGTTTGAGAGCTCAAGCACGGAAGGAACTTTCAAACAACTTTCATATACTTGTATACAGAGCTTTGTACTTGTAATCTGAAAGAAAAAGGAGAATAACATATAAAGTGGACGTAGGCACGTTCTGGCCGAACCACTATAAATCCGTGTGTCTTTTATAGTTTAGTCCCTGCTTTTTATATATCTGCGTAAATCACCCAAATCACTAGAAACAACATAAAAACAAAATTCATAAGACTTGGAGGTGTTTGTCCATTTTTTTTGTGCAAACACATTCTATTACTTTGTGATTGATATGGGCCTTTTGATTTTAGGGGTATGGCTCGAGGTGGGCAGTAGTAGCTACTATGCGTTACCACCGGTCCAGAAGCGTAATTGGTATATCTACCATGGCATTGCCTAGTTATGCCGTGTCACCTTCCCTAGCGCGTCTTGTACGAGTTTGATTTGTGTCGTACATATGGAGTATCCTCTGGTAGCCTCCCGATCAGGAGGTATTACAGTACTGTATTGACTATATGCACTATTACGTGTTAGGGAGAATATTGGGTCACTCCTTAACGCTATTTAAAAGTAAGTTTATTTTAATAATAGACATTATTATAATAGTGAAATATTACCACATAGTAATTAGTTTAACGGATCCTTAGGAGATGTGAATCCCGAGCATCTCTTAAGTTACTGCACTTACGTTTGACAATGGATAGGACATGTCAAATCCCGTAAACATCTCTGACATCGTTCCACTCATATTTATTTCTATTGATTTAACTCTTATAAGATCTTTTAGTTCTGAATCGAGTGTTTTGTCTTTTCAATTCGCTCGGGTCAGTTTGAGTATTTCAGGATTCGAAGACTTCATTTCTGGAGGACGAAGACGAAGATTGTATTACTATTATTTATTGTATTATTCCACTACATTCATACTGTTCCGCTGCATTATTCACTATTCTCTGGTATGTGTAACTATGATATGTGTTGTATAAGTATAATCGAATATTTTGTAAAACAGCTCCATGAACTGTTATTTGATTATTATATTTGTCGTTCCGCTGCAAGATTCTGTTTTGTTTTCTTTCTTTCTCTCTTTTTCTTATTTACCCCAATAACAATTCGCCCATTTTTATGGTTTGAGTCTAACGTGTGTGGTTTATCGTCGATTTAAAATGTACAAAAAAGCGGGATGTTAGAGGGCATTATTTTTGGTATTTTGAATACTGTAAACGATGACTTTGATATAAAAAGGATTTCAAAGTAATTTTGAAAGTATAAATAATGTTTTAGTAATTGTTGAATTATTAAAAGAAAGGAATTTGTTTTAAATTAAATAAAAGTATGATTTTTTTGGTATTTTCGATTTATTATTTTGTAAAGTGTTTTAAAACAGAGATTTTGAATAATTTTATAAAAAAGATTTATAGAAGTGATAGTTTATAAATAAAGAAATAGATTTAACAGGAATTTACAAATGTTTAGTAAATGGATTTTGGAAAAAGATTTATAAAGAAATGCATTTATAAATGAATTTTGTTAGTAAAATTAGTTGTATAAAAGAATGGCTTTATAAATAGAAGTTTATAAAATAAATGTGAAATTTATAAACGTAATTTATAAATATAAAATGACTTATGTTGAGATATAAATATGGATTTTTATTTAAAGGAATGTTGAAAGTAATGTTTTTGACGAAGTAATGGTTTTAAATGTAATTTATCTTTTTAAAAGTCATGTTTTGAAAATAATAATTCCAAATAAAATTTAATGGTTTTGAAAAATGTTTTAAAATGTGATAATTATCAAAAACATAGATTTCAACATTCATTGTTGTAATAGACGTTTTCGGAGAAGTATGCAAGGCATGGACCCTAACACTGTTGTTATAGTAAATAATTTACGAAAGGAAATGTTTTATATAGTATATGATATATATATATATATATATATTAATTTATCAAATTCCTACGCTAGTGTTTTGGGTTGTCGTAACGATGTTTTACATAACATTTTGACCCAATAAATTATGTTTTGATCTTCCATCGTGAAATACATCACTTGGTTCTTACGATCATACTAAAGACTTGGTGGTCTAGGAGCATTTCTTCCTATACTTAACACCCATCCGAAGACATAAGAACTCTGAAGATGTACGGTTATAGAAATCTATTTGGCGTGTCTCCAAATGGTAGTGTTATGAAAGATAATTTGAAATGGTTTCGAGAATATATCTTTCTCAAAGATAATTTGAAGTAAATATTTGGAAATTGATTTAATCAATAAAATATTTACTAAATGGGCCAAGTGATTGCTTATGATGCTTGACATTGTTTGTTGATTTAATAGTTAAATAACCGACTGCCAAATATTGGCTCTTTATCGTTGTTAATACGGAGAGACCAGGTCCAAGAACCACTTCGGACCAATGTATATGCGTTCAAATGTGCAAGTGTTGGAAGATATTGATATTTGGGATTTTCGTAATGAAGAACTGCTTGTTGATCATTTGATCAATGCAAGGACTAATCGCTACTAATCCTAAGGGTAATTTTCGACAGGATGTGGTAGGAAAGTGCCTTCAGTTTATTATATTCCTGGAAAACTTGTATGGATGAATGTCTGAAGTTTCATTTCTAATTACATTAATTGATCTCTGTAACATATATTTTTCTTGGTGGAGGAGAAGTCAACTTCTCTTAGCTTAACATACTTTTCTGAGACGTACGAGCTCAAAAGTTATACGTTTATAGAAATCAGTTGTGTGATTATGGAATTGCAATGTGGTATTCAAAGAAGAAAGTGATATATGCCATGTGAAAGGTTAACGAGACCTCAGGCCTCACACCTGGAAATGACCAAAATAGGGTAGATGCAGCAAGGCTATGTGGTTCGCAACCTTTAGAATATGATCATCCCCTTCTAGATATATTTATTCCCACTATGATGTTAGAGTTTTAAATTATTATGGATATATGCTAAGAGGGCCCTCGGATAGGTCGGTAACAATTGGGGTGATGACAATTCAGTATTATCTAGTTAGAGGTAGGCCAGTCTTGTGTTGGTAGAGGACCATCAGTTGGGCCTCAGTACATTCCTCTAGAGATGTACTGCCAAAAGGTAATCCCTTCACCTGGTTATTTGTATGGAAATCCATCATCCACTATGTGCCTTCTATTTTGTTTGTGAGCCGAGTATGCTGGAATTTAATAATGGCAACAATTTTGGCTATTTGAATTATTATTTGTGCACTAGATACTTGTATAATATAACAAGATTTGATATGAAATATTTTGGTTATCGTAAGGTAAAAACCCGTCCGTGTTTATGTGTGGGCGTGGTCCTACGAAATACCTTTATTTTGATAAAGTAAAGTTTTATAACTTTAAATAAATTTAGCTAAGACGTGTTTTCTCATGCTGGTTTACCAGACTAATCTGGGCGTTGTTCCCTTTCATTGCTTGGGTCTGATCGGGTATATTTATAGATGTAGATTTGGATGTTTTGGAGCTTCAACGGACGAGCTGGAGGTCTTTGGGTCGCATTCATATGTTTATTTTTCCGCTGCATTGTTGTTTAAATTATCAACAATTGTAAGGACATGTTATTATAACTATCCAGGCAGATGATCAGTGATCGACTATTGTACTCTGATTGATGTATGTATATTACATTTTCTATTTTGTAAAGATCATTGAAATTATATTATATGTTCCGCTATAATTGTAAGATTCTATGATTGTCTTAGTTACTTCTCTTCTCTTCGTCTTTCTTTCTCATGATTATTTGTTTTTCCGTTTGGTTTAGGTCGGACATGTATGGTTTATTTTCAGCTCGAAACGGGATTGGATTTGCGGGTCGTCACATCGCTCTTAATCAAGACATCTTTTTATTTCGAAAACTCTATTCATTTAAGAGATTCAAGAACACAATATCATGGTTTTATTTCAGAAACCTTTTGAAAGCATACATATAGCCAGAGTAACTCAAAAATGATGCCATGGAACTGGGTACTACCAAATAGTATTATATATCCCTTTTACTATGTAGGGAAATACTCAAGAGAAGTGTTTATCGTCCGAACACATCTCTTACCTATTTTTAGTCATTTCCAAGGCACTCGAACTAGTCAATCATAAAAATATTTCTTTCGTCACAAATTCCCTTTTATAAAAATACTATTTATAGGTAAATAGTACGTTAATAAAGTCATCCACTAGATTTGAATTCATTTAGATTCGAACTCGTTTCTATTTTACAATAACAAAAAGGATAATTTACTAAGTGCACAATCATATATGCATAAGTAAATATTCGGTTGTCACTTAGAAAATTATCCTGATTATCACAAAATAGATCAAAACTTCTTCCCGAATTGTCCAAAGAAACTTTTCTTTCAAATCCATTTTAAAATATTTGTATCTTAAAATCTCTTTAAGTACAATTACTATAACTTTTCCAAAATCATTTAAAATTTTATCAAAGCCACCAAGATTTAATATTCTCGTAATCATTTTCATTTTTATAGGGTCATCTAAAGATTTTCTTTTAACTAAACACGTTTTATTCTAAACCCAATTTTAACCCTACATCTCATCGATAACTATATAGACTTTTGAAAATCATTCCTAAAATATATCATAGGTAAAATTATTTCATTTACCATATTTAAAACAAAATTATGTTAGTTTTACTTGTTCAAGTGCTTAGGAAATCTCTATCGATAACGTTGGCCAAACTATTGGCCAGAATTCTTAAGCCTTTCGACAAATCAAGCAACACTATATAAAACATTTTCACCCATTAATAAATACATATCCATTTTTATAATATACTCAGGCTCATTCTAGGGTCTCGCCTACCCAACTAAAATGAATTTACCCCACCAGGGCTAAGGTTCTTGTTTAACCTTTAGCTTTGATACCAAATGTAACAAACCGGATTTTAACCCTAAAAATTCAACGCTATTACGTCCACTGTATTACATGCCGAACGTTCAAGTGTCGGAAATACCAATCTGTTAGGGTGAAAGAAGTAGGTAGAAGGTAGAGAAAACTAAAACAACATGGAATCTCACAAAGCAGTGAATAATACATAATACAACCATGATCTTTACAGAAAAGAAACATCTTTATTCATATATACAACAATGGAGTACATTAGACTTATCCTAAAATTTTGGACAGTTATAGAATCCTATCCTCATATTGACAAACATATAGACTCTATAATACAGCGGAAGTGGAAATACGTAAAAATGTCTTGCCCATCCAGCTCCAAAGGATCTATCCAAACCTGGGAAAAACATGCTCGGTCTAACCTGAGCATTACATGGAATAATGGCCATGTCAGTCTGGTAAACCAGCGTGAGTAAAACCCGATAACAAGTACAACGAAAATGATTTCTACATTTGAAAACTTTTCAAACAAAGTATCTCGTAAGACCACACCGCACATAAAAATGGATGGGATTTTACCTTAGATAACCAAAACATTTTATATAAAAATCTAGTGATATTATCATAGTGTCTAGGTTTAAAGTAAATAGATAAAATAGCTGAAATGCTTGCATCTCACGTTCCACCATACTAGACCCAACAATCGAAAAGGTAAGGAACGTATTGGAGATTGGATTTCCAACTAATGACTGGGCTACTGGGGTACCGCTTGCACAATACACCTCCAGAAAAATGTACCAAGGTCGTACCTAATTACCCCTACCAACATAGGACTGGCCTATCCCTTGCTGGACAATATCGAATATATCATCACCCCGATTGTTTTGCAACCTTTAACCAAGACCTCCCACATACACAAATTCATTGATAATTGTGTACATATCTAGAAGGGTGATGATATACCTTAATGGGTGCAAACCACATAACCCTGCTGCATATCTCGTGTTTTAGTCATTCCCGGTTGATGAGGCTTGAGGCTACATTTTACCTATCTAACTAGCAATCCATCTTGGAATGCTAACATTTCCCTCTAGACGTCAATGCAATGCCAGCATTCATCCATACAAGTTATTTCTAGGTCTGACCGAAATCAAAGGCATTAACTCCACTACATCTATTTTGGAATCACCCTCAAGATTAGTAGCAGTAGTCCTTGCACTTTAAAGAGCACCATCTTCAATCATCATCAATATGTCTTCCACTTGAACGTACATAATGGTTCGAAGTGGTTTCCGGATATATAAATCCGATCCCGGTCTCTCCGTACCAACAATCGATAATTTTCGGTTGACTCATTCCCGGTTCTTTTGGAAGTAAGTATTCAAGTCCTTGTCGGAAACTCGAATTTTATATTCATACTTTCTAAGTCAAATTAGGCCAAATTTGATAGTCGGTTATTTAACTATCAAATAACAACAACAAAATCTAGAGATTTAATTACCCGAAGAAATCACTATGCATCAAAACCATTTTCATTTATAAGTATCCTTTCCCAATCATTTATCAACATTCATATACTTATCTCCTTTACATAAATATACTCATAAAACATTTACAGGATTTCCTATTTCCAAATCTCTTAAACGGATTTAACTACATTATTTAAATTGGATAAAAGAATAACTTTAAGCACTATTCCTTCGATATTAAGTGTGAAAAGGATGTTCCATACCATAATTTTTTAAAAGGTCAACCTCGACAAACCCAAATGTTGAATTCCTATTGTAATTATCTTCAATAAATCCTTTTATAAATTACCCTTACCCATGAAATCCTTTTTGCTTTCCAAACCCGTTTACAAAACATTTATCAACCTTCATACTCATTTACGAGACTCTTTATAAATATTCAAACCTGGTTATATAAAATTCTTCATAAACTTTCAAACTTGTATAAAACTTCCCTTTATAGACATCCAAACCCATTTATAAAATCTTTTTATAAACATTCAAAACTTCTTCTTAAACTCCTTTTATGAATACCCTAAAATTATTCATAAACTCTTTATATAATATTCAAAACAATTGTCAAATCAATCTTCAAATATCTTGTTCAAAATAGAATAATCTTGAAGACTATTTTAAAAATAAATAAATATTAACTTTCCAAAACCAAATAGAGGCTTAATGACTACAATGGATCATTAAATTTGGGTTTACTTATCCAAGTTATATCATGGGTATTGCCCATCAGATATGTAAGGGCTTCACACATAACGTACAATCAGTCATAGGTAAATGTTCAAGTTAAAAGTATAGATATATCCATTATCAGTGAAAAATATACATATACAAGTATATTCTACATGCTTAAGTTACCTTGACCAACTAATTCAAATTAACTTCTTTGTGTTTATCATGTTACCGATATTCAACATTTGTACTAAACACAAGTCGCCTTACTTCCCATAAAACGTGTCAACATTTTATAATCACTAATTAATTCGAGAGATCCTTGATATGAAATCAGTTAACCTTAAAAATAAAACTAATTTAAAACATAACAGATTAATTTTAAAAATAGCTTTGAAAAGATTAAAGTATATTCAATTAGCTTAAACCCTAATTATACCTTTAATAAATCAAGATTAATTCATAATTAAACTTTAATTAACTTAATGAACTTGGTTAAGTCCTAATTTACTTTCTAATGTATCTTAGTTAAGGTTTAAACAATTCAGTATTAGTTAAACCCTAATTAATTAAAATTAATTAAATAATCACTCAATTAAATAATTATTAATTAATCTACTTAACTTAATTAATTAATAATTAACCATTTGATTACTTCTTAACTTCATAAACCATTAATTAAAAACTTTATTAATCACTAATTAATCATTAACCTTCCTTAAGTGTTACTTAAACCTTAATCACTTACTTAATTACTAATTAAGCACTAATTACTTTTAATTACTTTATTAAATAAATAAATTATTAAATTATCTAAACTTAACTCTTTTAATGTTACTAATTAAGTTTAGAAAACTTTTTCAAAACATTCCAAAAGAAAACATTTTAAAATGAAAGTCGACAATTTTGGCATCCATAGCGACTATCGTTGTGAGTGCGGTTCGCTTAAACTTACTTTATGCAAAATACTTTGTTTATTCCTTGCTACTACAAGTTTGGAAACCTAATTTTGAAAGTTTTTGAAACTTAACAACCAAGATAAAAATTTTGAAACCATTTCCAAAATTTATAACTAGAAAATTTAGTTTTGATTCAAAATCGGATCTTACGTCTGTCGCAACATACAAAGGTGTAAACTTTGTAATTCTTACACAACATACAACTATTTTTTATCACAACCATACCGTAAACATACCATATACCAACATCACATTGTTACAACCAAACATGCCACTTTAAACATCCAAACATGATGCTTAACCAAAGCCTTAGGCGATTTCTAGCATTTTTGTGAGCAAATTCACCTCTCTAGCCTGTTTATATTTTTATATAAGTGAGAATAATTTTATTTATGTTATTTGTTGCTTTTTTGGATGATATATCATGTATATTAGTTTTTTTGGATATGTTGCCCCCTATTGGAGTGGATGAGACCCTATTGTGTTCCAGTGTAAAAGCGTATGACCCTTTGTATACAAATCCCGCCTCGAAGTGGTTGATTTATATTTTTATAATTATATGCTCTCTGTAATGCAAGGGAATAGGTTGGAGGGATCCAATAGGATTCCTCGCCACTATACTTTTCATATATATGCCGATATATGATGCTCTGGATGCCATGTTGATGTTTTTGATGTGAGTGTTGTGGTAGCATTGGGCTTATAAAAGGATGTTCCATACCACCATTTTTAAAAAGGTCAACCTCGAGAAATGCGAACCTCGAATTCCAATTGTAATTATCTTCAATAAATCCTTTTATAAATTTCCCTTACCCATGAAATCCTTTTTGCTTTACTCCAAACCCGTTTACGAAACATTTATCAATGTCCATACTCATTTATGAAACTCTTTAAAAATATTCAAACTCGGTTATATAAACTTCTTCATAAACTTTCGAACCATGTATAAAACTTCCTATTATATACATCCAAACCCATTTATAAAATCTTTTTATAAACATTCAAAAGTATTTCTAAAACTCCTTTTATGAATACCCTAAAATTATTCATAAACTTCTTTATATAATATTCAAAACTATGGACAAATCAATCTTCAAATATCTTGTTCAAAATTGAATAATCTTGAAGACTATCTTAAAAAATGAAATATTAACTTTCCAAAACCAAATGGAGGCTTAATGACTACAATTGGATCATTAAATTTGGGTTCACTTATCCAAGTTATATCGTGGGTATTTGCCCAACATCAGATATATAAGGGATTCACCCATAACATACAATTTTTCATAGGTAGATGTTCAAGTTACAAATATAGATACATCCATTAGCAATGAAAAATATACATACACAAGTATATTCTATATGCTTAAGTTACCATGACCAACTTATTGAAATTAATTTATGTCTTTATCACATTACCGATGTTCAACATTTGTACTAAAACAAGTCAGCTTATTTCCCATAAAACGTGTCAACATTTTATAATCACTAATTAATTCATTTTGTTACTTAATGGTCTAGGCGAGAGATCCTTGATTTGAAATCAATTAACCTTAAAAAGAAAACTAGTTTAAAACATAACCAATTAAGTTTAAAAATAGCTTTGAAAATATTAAAGTATATTCAATTAGCTTAAACCCTAATTATATCTTTAATAAATAAAGATTAATTCATAATTAAACTTTAGTTAACTTAATGAACTTGGTTAAGTCCTAATTGACTTTCTAATGTATCTTAGTTAAGGTTTAAATAATTCATTATTAGTTAAACCCTAATTAATTAAAAATTAATTAAATAATCACTTAATTAAATAATAATTAATTAACCTACTTAACTTAATTAATTATTAATTAACTATTTGATTACTTCTTAACTTCATAAACCACTAATTAAAAACTTTATTAATCACTAATTAATCATTAACCTTCCTTAAGTGTTACTTAAAACTTAATCACTTACTTAATTACTAATTAAGAACTGATTACTTTTAATTAATTTATTAAATAAATAAATTATTATACTATCTAAACTTAACTCTTTTTACCTTACTAATCAATTTTGGAAAACTTTTGCAAAACATTCCAAAAGAAAACATTTTAAAACGAAAATCGACAATTTTGGCGTCCATAGCGACTACCGCTATGAGTGCAGTTCACTTAAACTTAGTTTACGCAAAATACTTTGTTTATTCCTTGCTATTACAAGTTTGAAAACCTAATTTTTAAAGGTTTTGAAACTTAGTAGCAAAGATAAAAACTTTGAAACCATTTCTAAAATTTGTAATTAGAAAATTAGTTTTGGTTCTAAACCGGATCTCACGTTCGTCGCAACATAAAAAGTGTAAACTTTGTAATTCTTATATAATATACAACTAGTTTTGAGCACAACCGCACCATAAACATACCATACACCAACATCACATTCTTACATCCAAACATACCACTTTAAATTTCCAAACATGATGCTTAATATCCAAACACAATTTTTAACATCCAAACTATGCATACCATAAATCGCAAACGTATATCATAATCATAGCATGATATTTTTACAACAAGAATTCTGGATTTCCAAACCATATAGTCTATAGAAATAAAGTTAGTTCTTTCTAAAAATGAGATAGTTTTACTCATCGAAAATCTTTGAAATCCGAAATGCCTTAGATGCGCAAAAATCATCCCAAAAATATGTCGTCCTCCACATGATTTTTGGACATATTACTCTCGAATTTTGAAAAGTGATCAAAAGAAAAGTTTTAAAAAATTATTTTCTCTATAAACTAAAAATAGAGTGACTCTAATCAGTTTCCATTTGAGGTAGATATGGTTAAAAGAAGGTGAGCTATTTTCAGACCTGAATTTCTGAGTTTAAAAGTACGCTGCAAAGAAATGATATTTTGACCTAACTAAGCTTGAAATTAGAAAAAGTGTTAAAATAGAAAGCTATAGCTATTGAAATTTCATGCGATTTGAAAAAAGGAAATCTTGATTTGGTGTAATATAGAAGAAGTTATAGCCAAATAAAGCGGAGAAAATTTGGAGAAGAAAGAGTTTAAAAACAAGTTTACATCTTTAAAACAATTTAAAACTTTTGATTTAAAAAAAACTTAAGACTAATATAAAAATACATGAAACATGAAATGGAGCTTAGTAAAGAGAAAGATGAAGATGTAAATGAGATTTGGTGTAGGGTATGTGTATTTATAGACAAGAAAATCAGTAAATGTCTAAACTACCCTTTGCATAAAATTATATAACATGTCATGATATGTTAGGTCACATCACCATCCTCCCTCCCTCACTAGTCACGCTTCCCCCTCTCCAGTCACATCCCTTAGGCTCATGCTTGGATGATGATGATGGTACCAAAGAAATGACAAGAGATAGATATGTATTTTGTAATATATAAGTGTATTTGTATAGATATGTTATTATTTTTAAAACCATGACTTGTAACATCACTTCATAAACATAATTAACATAAGATAATATATTATTAAGTGTATTATTATATGGTTGATTATCTACTATACATGCGTATATATAGTGCATAAAGGAAAACAACGCTCTGACAACTTTTCAGTGTCGAAAAGTCAAATTCTGGAAAACGTTCTTTGGTCACATTTTCTATTTTTCTACGAACTATATATTTTGGTAAAAAAATTTAAAAAAATATTTTACCATCATTATTAAATAATTAAAATAGGTTTATTTGTAAACAAAAAACCATTTATTTAATATTTAAACTTAACTTGAATTTTCGAAGAAATGTATAAAACTAATGATATTAACTGTTGATGTCATAAATACATTTTTTTCCAAAAATAAATAAATTATTTTATTTCATAATCTTGTTTGTATACATATATCAATGCATGTATCCAGAGCTGTGCATGATTTTTTTAAAAATCAGTTTTATCGATATTTTACCTAGGATGATATTTACAATTTTCAATATTTTACCTAGGTAGTTTTTGTACAAATATTTTTCCCAAACGAAATAACTATGATTATGTACCACTTAAAACATGATTGTTTCTTACTTTTAAACCCATATCTAAATATTTTAAAATAAATATAATTTATCCAAGTCATAAGTTTGCAGGTCGTTACATAGAGCATGTAAACTTAGGCAATTTCTTGGTCTGCAATCCATATGTTATGAGCAATTATTAATTTAGGATCAGCATTTTCAATGGGTTTTATTCTTAGAGGTTCAGTTAGAAATGACCATAGCATTCATAGGTTAGTACTATTTTGATATCTCTTAACAAACCTATATAGTTAGGTCCAATGAGCTTTCCATTTTCAAAAAATTACTTTGATGTAGACATTTTTCTAAAAATATAATTCAGCAGATTAGGACATTTATACAAAGCAAACATTTCTTATATTATTCATAAGGTAAATATTATATTTCAATGTATTAATAAGCACCCACTAGACTTTTATGCTTCTTAAAACCCTAAAAGGGGACATAGAACCATTTGATTTCTCTAGTGTGAGTTAGGACTCGCATGTCTTGGGATTCTGACCATGAGGAGAGCTCAACAAGTCATCGGCCCATATGCGATGGATAACAGTTTATCGGGTATCACATAAAACTCTTAACCTACAGTCTTTATTCTAATCTCATCTTGACCTTGAGAAAAGCTTAACAAATCAAGAGTGATATTAACTCATACCTACCATTTGATGTTGGCCAAAGTTTAATGCACGTACTTCGGGGAAAGTTCAATAAATACGTGCATGTATCGTACCCTATCTAGTCAATTTATTAACAGTGCTACACATAACATCTCTAGCTTGAGAAAGCTCAAGAACAAAAGAGTATGCAAGTAATATGATAATATATAAAAGATAAAGGAAAAAACTTACACTAAAGGTTCATAATTTTTAATGTACGTATATATATGTATGTATATCTCTGTGTGTGTATTTATTTGAATGATATCGACTTATGGAACAATGTATTTCTTATAAAATACCCTCGTGATTCAAGTGTCAAATACATCCAAAATCAAGGCATACATACTATACGTATGTGTTTATTCCTTGAATGTACTTTGGATTTATTATATTTCCACTCTGTTTAACTAAATCATATTTAATTTAGTTCTAATTTTATTAATTGAATCATATATAATTAATTTAATTAATTGGTTAATTTAACCAACATTTTAATTAACTTAATTATATTCATTTTAAACATTTTAAAATTGAAAAAATATATATATATAGACACGCACACTCTACCATTTATAGTAATATACACATGTATATTATTGATCAATTAACATTTAATTAATATATTTACTTAAAACAATTTTAATTAAATTTAATGAATTTTCAAAATTTTATTTATTAATTAACTTAAACATTTCAAGATGAATGCAAATATATCATTACATATGTTTAATTTAATTAACTAACTTTATTTATTTAATCTGACTAATTATAATAAATTTTTTGAAAATAATTAATTAAATTTCAAAACATTTTTATAACATCTTTAAAATTTCTTATATGTTTTGAACTTAACCTTTTAAATTTATAATTTTGAAAATTAGCCCAAGGCCCAAAATTAGTTCAGACATTTATATTGGGGAAAACCTTTAGGCTTACTTCATCCTTTAGGCTAGACCAGTAGCTTGATAGGGCTGGAGTACTAGATTGCCCAAACCCAACCTTGGACTACCTTTCTAGACACCCTACTAAATGGGTAGGCTTTAATAAGTTAGTTTCAATATTACTAATTTGGACCGTATAATTTATTGGGCTCTGATACCATTGTAGAAACCGGGTAAGGCCATAGTGGAATAAACGCTGAAATTAAAAAAAAATTCCATTAAAAAATTCAATATTTAGATCTTATGGGCATATGAAGTATAACTTATTTTAGATCTAATCTAAAGAATTTTAAATAAAATATTTATTTTATTTAAATTGATTATACAAAAGTATTGATTTTTTTACTGATATATGTGTACCAAATACACATATATGTGTATAATGCACGTGCAACATATAAGAAGTGTACATAGTTTAATATGCCCATATAAAGGTGTGGAAATTATACCGCAATGGAAACGTTTGTCTCTTTATATACATATTTTCTACCCAATATTTAATTAATTATATACATATATAATAACAATAATAATAATTTTTTTTATCTAAAATACTGACCAAATCATAAATGTTCGAATCAATATCTAAAATACGTAATGACAATTTTAAATTTAAAAGCCAAATCTAGATAAAACCTATTTTAAACTTGAATTCAAATTTCAAATATAAATGTTTATATATATATATATATATATATATATATATTCTTTCGACCAAAAGCATTTTTGATTAATTTTTTTCTATTTACAAATTTGTATGGTATTTGTATTTACTTTTTTAATGTAAACCCATACAAATTTACATTAAAAATTAAAAAGAATCATAATGTTAATTCATACAAAATTTACATAAATATTTTTTTAAATACATACAATAGTTGTTTAAAATTTTAAGTCTATAAATATATTGTTAGATACATTTTATTATATATATATATGTATATGTGTGTGTGTGTGTATTAATTTGAATATATTGAATATATATGGGTGCATGCACGCACGCAAAATTGGACAACAATTATATATATAAATTCGTTACAGTAAATAACATATAATCATCATAACTGAAATAAATAACATAAATTGATAAAAAATAATTGTGAAAATAAATCATTACCAAAATAGTAGCCTATGAAGCTCATCTTGAATGTTGAAAAAAAGCTCCTTTAGATCTAATCTAAACTCCTCCAAAAAGTGCAACTAACTAGGAAAGAATACCACTTCTCAAAATATATTTAAATCGATGTTATTTTATTTTGAATAATGAAGGGAAAATACCTTGGATGCTTGTGGCGAAGATGAGTTGACGAGGTGAAAAATTAAAATCCAAATGTAAGAGGAGGTGAGGTTAAATAGGCACCCGAAATGAGTGAAAAGTGGAGATTCAGATCTCTTGTTTACTCATTCATTTAATCAATCAAAAAACAAATTTTCTATGTTCAAAAATCACCCCTCTCCACTATATTATGGTCGGCCATTATTGTTATATGGAACCGTCACAATTTATAAATCTAAGCGATATATATTTAATTTAAATCCAATTTAAATATTTATGGATATCATATATTGGTGAGCACATATATAACTTTTATACATGCACATGCTAATTCAAATAAATCATATAAAATTTAATAAATAATTTTTCATAAATATTAACTAATATTAATAATTATAATTTATTTAAATCGTATGGTGTTTAAGAGCATTCAACATTGCAGTTGTGCGACCCAAAGGTGTAAATTTAATCAGAAATTAAAATCGAACAATTTGAATATTAAAGTTCACATGTCACCTTAGCTAGTGATGTAATAGTTTGGCCAAATTTATCGCTTACACATTTTTCAGTAAATACAAGTTCACTATTATAGGAGGTACCTCATAGTAACTATTATTTACACCAATTCTCTTCGTCAAAACTATATCACTTTAGGACTTATGGAATTTGGTTTTGGTCAAACTTCCAATATCATCCACTTGTTTAATCCAAACACAAAGTCCTTGATTCAATAATAATAATTAACTGAATTGCTCTGGCTAAAGACTTTGACTTTGAGTTGACCGTGATGCTAACCTCATTTAACCGAGGAGATGAATTCTCTACTGAATAGTGTTCAATTCCAATGCTTTAACTCAGACCCAACCATAGTCATTCTATGGATATCATATCATGATTTGACTATAATCAAAGTGGAGTGTCCACAATCAAGTTCAATGGTATTCTCAAATCAAGAGAACTGTGTAATATCTTCACTTCAAGATTTTGTTTGACTTTTATATTGACTAATAGAAAACTCTCAAGTGAGTCATTCCATAGTTATCCGAAAATTATCTATGCATAACCCTTTGGTACTCCCAACAGCCATGAGTAATACACTATCTAAAACTTGGACAGTATTACGTACTTTAGTCTCAATGGATGTATTGATACCCCTCTCGAAACATCTTGACTATGAATATTTAAAACAATATGTTATTTTACTGTGATAAATTTCTCGTGATTGCAATACACTGTAATTACTATCACATAATATATTTTTTAAGTATTTTCTATTAAACATACTTAACATAAATAATTATTATTAACATAACATGGTATGACAAATATATAACAGAAAGAAGAACACATTTTGTTTTAAACGAGATTTTATTATAGTGTGATAAATTATAATAAATTACATAATTGCCCTTATGGCATACATCTAACTCTATCAGATTTATTTGTCGATGCCCGTTTAAAATGATAAAATTGGGTCTGCCAACGCCATACCGATGCCTTATCGGTGCTCAATTAAAATGCTAAAATTGGATTTGTTGATTCCTTACAGATGCCATTTTTTGGCACCATGGCTGAAACATTTTTATAACATTTCTCACCTCAATTGCAAATTAATATATATTTGATATATAACCACACTAATATAACATAATAATATCCAAACATAAGCGAATCTAATAATATCCAAGTAATATACAAAAATAACATCCAATAACATCCAAACAACTTCCAGTAATATCCCATAGTAATATCCAAACAATAACCAAACATTATCCAAACATCCAAACGGTATCATCCAAACACAATACTAACTACCCTACCACACAATAATATCTAGACAAATTAATATCCAAACAAGATAAATATTGACTACTCCCCCACAAACCACCTAGCATCATCATCATCAGATGATTTTACGATGGCAATGGCAATGTGCAACGAACTTAGGTGGCAGGGATGGGTTGGTAATGGACATAGGGGTGGCTAAGGCTTTGGCTGTGGATGTAAGGGTTGTGGCTACGACTTTGAACTAGATGGCTTCGGCTTGCGACGTGGTTTCGGCTTGCAATGTGGGTAGAGGAGGCGAGGGGCTTGTGGATTTAATTTTATTTTTGATATATCGAAAGTGATTGGGAAAGGATGTGACGTGGGAGGCTAAGCAAATGGTCTACGCCTTACCAATGCTGCGCCGACGCACCAATAATGGAATAGGTATGGAGTCAGTAAGTAAACATAGGTAATAGTTTACCTACGCCTTATAAAGGCTGTGCCAATGCCAAAAATAAGACGTCAACATGACATCGGTAGTTTCATATAGGTAAATAGCCTCTTTTCTAGTAATGATATAACATAGGTGATATGAACATGGTCAATATATACATATATTATAAATATTAGGATCTATATATACCATGTATATACTTAGCATTTATATATATGTTAATTGCCATATAAAAATTATTTAATAAAAATATCAAAACACATATTATATTTTCTAAACTTATGTTTCATGAAAAGTAAGGGTAATCCTATATAAGTACCATATACAATTTGACTACATCATAGTTTTCAAATTCAAATTCAAATATAAAACATATAACTTTTGATGTGTTAAACATATATTCAAATGCTAATCTATATCTAAGGCATTAATTCAAAATTACATAATATCTTAAATTTGACCAACATTGTTAGTATAAAATACATACAATAACATCGGATGCAATACGTAGCCAAAACCGAAAACATATAAACATATGTTTTAGTATTAAACTATCATATTGAATTAAAACAATATATTTAATTAACTAATTAGATTGTTTTAGTTAGTTATAACTAAAGTAATGACAATAAATGTATAAATGGTGAAAAGCATGAATCAAAACATATGTAAATGTAAAAGTAGATTGTACCTTATAGATCTTGCCTATTAGTAACGCCTTGTTTTGTAAATTCTCCTTAGATTCATAGAATGAACCTTCCTATTTTATTCTATTTGACATTATTTTGGGTAAATGGAACCAAAATTTTCATTCATGAAATAAAAGGTGAGACGACCATGAGAAGAAAGTAGAAAAAGAAGAAGAGGGAGAAAAGCCAAAAATGAAAGGAGCGAAAATTAGGGGATTTTGTTTTAATGGGGAGAATGAAACATTTGATGTTCTCTTTATTTAACTTCCCTTTTAATTTCTCTTTACTTTTCAATCAAGCAAAACTTCCCGTCACACTAGCATGGCTAGTCATATCATTCCTTATATGGAACAAAATTTCTATAAGCCCGTTTAAGTAATTATCTCTATTTGAAACCTATTTAAATATATACCGATATCGTATATCAATATGCACATATATAACTTTTATATACATTCAAGTAGTTATTAAAAACACTAAAAACATCAAATAAATAAATCAAATACGGTCCTTCAATATACCTTAATCGAACCATCCTCCTATCACAATCCAATACTACACCATAGCGTGACATCCAATCCATTCCCAAAATAAACCCATACCCCAAAAAATTTAGTACATATGCATCACATGAGAACTCACGCCATGAATGGCCAACTTTAAACTACGACAACATCGATAAATGGACCGATCTCCCAACATGATTTGATGTCAAAATGGATTCATGCACGATGTTAGGTTTAAGGGCTAAACTATCGATTAATGCACTTGTTATGAATGAAAGGGATGCACCAGTGTCAAACAAGGCATAAATGGAAGAATCGGGTAATGCCAACACACCTTCCATCATAATCTATTTCTACATCTCCTAAACAGACAGTGGTGAGATACTTGAGGTTGGAATGACTTATAAAACATATGCCTTAACCACATGTCCTTCCTTCTTCAAAGGCAAGCAATCTCTTTTCATACTGTCGAACTGATCATAATTATATCATTTTGTGTTTTGTTGAGTTGGAGCCGCCTTACAATCCTTTGAAAAATATCCCACTTGGTTATAGTTGTAACACCTACCCTTTGGAAGGTTCATCATGTAGTTCTTTACAATGTGTCCCATCATTCGGCATCTACTACAAGTAATCGCTTGTCCCTTGCCTTGTCCTCCTTGTGGTCCAATACATTTATGCTCACCTTGTTGTTGGCCCTATCCTTCCTTGACTTGGTTTTTAATTACGTTTCTATTCAGAGAATTTAGTAATGCCCCTTACTAGTCCCTCAAATGTAGCCCTATACGAAGTCTGATACCATGCAAGTTCCCTTAGATGTGAACTCAAGCCTTTTACAAACTTTAATGCTTTCATCTCCTGAATGTTTACTAACATGAAACCAAATCTGGCCAATTTGTTAAACTAACTTACATGCTCTCCAACTGTCATCTCTTCTTGCTTAAGGTGAATAAACCTCTAACAGTTCCCTCTCGGTCTTAAAAAAGATCCTTGTCTTAAACTTTGTCTTAAACATTCCTCAAGTAATAACATCCTCTTCTACTTCTGCTGTCACTACTTCCAACTAAAATGTTGCCTCACCTTGCAATGCCAAGAGTCCAATTGTCTCCCGGTAATATTACCAAGTCCTAACAAGTTGAAAATCTTCTCATAGGTATTAAGTCATGCCTGAATCATCGAATATGGTTCCACTCCAACAAAAGGCCTCCCATTAAGGTTGGAAAAATCCCTACATGATTTAGAGAAGTCAAAACTGGTGGTGCTTGAAAGTTTTTTGATCATATATTATCTATCTTGTGTATAATATGCAAGCGTATAAGTTAATGCAATCGTAAAAGAGGATGGATCCTACTCATATGTACCCGGCTATTGTCTTTGGTCGTTGAACTCCTCATCTTCATGAATTGAAAGGCCCTGAAATGCCATGTAAGATGGTTGTTGAAAGTCTTCCATCGATCACCTCTATCATGTGACATACACTCGGGTGAGGCTTGAGAATGATAATCTGGTGTTTGAACCCGATGGGAGGTGTTTAGCAAGGCGGCAATGATGAGCATAAGGAAGATCGACCACGTACTTTGCGCATCACTTTCACTAAAGTAGAGACCACTTTGTCTAAATTCATCTCCATCTTTGACATCCTAGTGGAGAAACAGCATTCCAATCCGGTCATTTTTCTGTTTAAAGCTCGCTGATTGGCTGTGATTATTTTTTGGTTTTTGATTGTCAAATTACGAAGAGATTCATTTGATCTTTAGTTCAACGCGAGCTTCTTGTATTTTAAAGTTTGAATATATTCGGTACCATGACTAGAGGAAGGTGGATGTTGGGAAGGATGACGGGAGTAGTTTGTTTAGGAGCGCTAGTTTGAGAAGGACCATGATGTTCTTGTTCTTGTTGTGGTTGAGTCCATTGGTTGAAGGATATGATACGATGTGAACTCTGGGGAAGATGCATCAGTGAAAGATATTGTGGTCCACTATCTTTGGTTAGAATTACGAAGGAACTCCAAAATCTTGCAAGATGTGCATTATATACAGAGCAAAATAATGGAACGACAATGCGTAGACCAAAATCCTTTAACTTGGTCATGAATAAATTTTTCCCAATTAACCGGTAGATGAGCAAATATTGCATAGAAAGCTCTATGGTCGTAGGGACAAATTTGTTCAGACTACCTAGATGTGGAATGATGGTATGAATTATCATTCGATTTAATAGTCTAACTCATGGTCAAAGATAAATGGGTTTCCACTGCTGCATTCTATCTTCCAATATTTGATGGGTAACTTCACCCCTAGGTAGAAGACTGTGATCTGGTATATTGGTTAAATCAATCCCCTCATAAGAACATCCTAAAATACGACCAATGGTATACACATCAATTTTAACTTCTTTCTCACAAACACTTAACCATAACCAATCATCATCTTCTCTGAATTCCAAATCTCGAAACTACATAGATTGGAGTAGAAGAGATAAATAGCTAGAGGGTCAATGATTAGTTTATTTGAATAATAGCTAATCAAAATGCAATAGCTAGCATCAGTAGTAATTCCTAGGATTTCATATTCCGTTACATTGCTAAGGTGAAAAACGGACCAGAATGGATCTTCTTTTGGGTAAGCGCCTCGAATCGTTTGATTGAATTGGGATTACTACAAAGCCATTGGTTAATATGAGATTATGTGACCGGTGCTTGAGAGGAGGAGGAAGATTCGCCTTGCTTTTGCTTTTTGGAGACGTTAACCTTCTTGGTAGCCATTGATTAAAGAATTTAAGAGTTTTGAGAGCGAGGGTTTCAGGAAGTAAGAGTTGAAATGGAGGTAAAGTGAAGAGAAAGATAAAGTTTTTATATATGGTTGTTGGAAAATTATTGACAGAGTAGCGACAGACATTCGTGAGGAAGTCACAGACGTTTGTGGCTTCAGTGAAAATGAAGCAGAGAGATTAAACAGACGTCTGTGATCGTTCCATAGATGTATATGGCTATAGAAGATTTAAATAAAGAGTCTTCACAGACGTTTGTGAGGTTTCCACAAATGTATGTGGTTATAGGGAAAATTTTCCCGTAACTGATGACTGTAAGTCTGTTGTACATTCACAAACATCTATGATATGTAATTTCTGTCATCTAAAGGAATATTTTTATATGAATGAAAAATTTATTAAAATTTTAATATAATAAACAGTATACATACCGAAAATCAATCAGTATGATGTGTAACATAAGTTTTAGTTTTGTCGGAGAATTCTGAGTTATTGATTTATATTATATCCCGTGAATTTGGTTCAACTTTTGTATCGTTAAGTAATGGATTTAGTGGAGACTATCTTGGACGAGCTGGAGTGTTAATCCAATCTTCGTTTGACGGTCTCGATTTGCATAAATTTCTTGGAGTAAAGTTATGCGCTTTTGTAGGAGTTTCTTGTAATTGAGGATACTTTTGATGTATACAATTTTTTGTTGGTGAATGACCACAAATTTCTAAAATACACTTTTCGAGAAAATTTAGATGAGATCCTTGACATTGTTGCTCATAATACATTTCATGTTGAATAACAATCACTTCTTGTTGATAGTGATATATCTCATCGACTTTGTCGGCGAGAGATGTTGATTTCAGATCAACTGACCATTTAGCTTTCTTTTCTTTAGGAGAAAAGTTGGTATGGTAGGTTGGTAATGTAATAATGTTTAAAGAGTTCGAACAAGTTGATGTTGGTTTGGATTTAGTTGGTGAGACGTAAGTTCTATTTGACGAGGGGGCTTTATAGTCGATAGTCGAATAAGTAGAGTCGTGATTGGAAGATATTGTATTATTTGCTGTAATTATTTATGTTTAAGTAGTATATAACATAATTTATAAGATAAAATTTAGCTATATTTATAAAATTAGTTGAGAAAAATGAATTAGGTCATAGGAATTAATATCAGATATTAGTTGGATTTAAATGATTATTATTTAAAAAATTATGTGGTTGTTGTTAATTCCAAGTTATAAACTTAATTATTCAATTCAAATTGCATATAAACTATTACAAATTTAAGTGAACAAAATATTATTTCTATGACTTTAGTTAACCAATTCATTGAATGATCAAATTCCTAGATCCCGTCTTAACTTAATAAAAGTTAGTTCACTTAATGCTTTTGTAAAAATATCAACTATTTGATTTTCGATATTAACAAATTCTAGAATTATTATTTCTTTTTCAACATTATCTCTTAGAAAATGGTGACGAACATCTATATGTTTTGTTCGCGAATGATTAATTGGATTTTGCGATAAATTTGTAGCACTAGTAGTATCGCAATACCTTGGAGATTTGTTTGTTATTTTTCCATAGTCTTTAAATGTTTGTTGCATATATATTACTTAAGTGGAAGCAAAGGCAGCACAAATATATCCGGCTTCACATGTTGAAAGAGAAAACACAATTTTTCTTTTTACTAATCCACGAAACTAACGATTGACCAATAAAGTGACATGTGCCATTTGTACTTTTTCTATCCAATTTACATCACAAAAATCCACATCATTGTAAGATACAAGTTCAATCGTGCTACCTTTTGGATAAAATAGACCATAATCTTTAGTGTTGGTTAAATATTGTAAATCCGTTTAATTGCCCGATGATTTGATTCTTTAGCTTGTGCTTGAAATATTGCACATAAACAAACACTCTTCATAATATCCGATCTATTAGTGGTTAAGTAGAATAAAGATCTTATCGTGCATCGATGTGATGACCCGGAATTTCTGGATATTTGAAATTGAAATATTTAATTGATTTTAAATATTTTAAAACTGGTTAAACTTGAATTTCAAATATCACTGTTTGTTTGGTAATTAAATTATTGAATTTAACAATATGAAATTGGATAAAATATTGTATCTTCAGTTTTGAGCTTGTTAAAAATAATTTGAAGTCTTGTAAAAGCTATATTAATCATATTGAAGATAATAGATGTGTTAAAATTGAATCTGAAAGTGTTTTGTTTAGTTTGAAAAATATTTTGTTTAAATTGATATTTAAAAATAGCCTTCCGAGGCATAGTCTCGGAATTCAACGAAACTAGTTCCATTAGATCCATAATAGTGTATTATTATCGGATTTCAATTTTCGTAGTGTTTGGAGTGATCGTTTGACCGTACGGTAGATAAACACGCTAAAATCTATATTGAAAATTCAATATTATAACTGGGTCCAAAAAACTATCTTCTCCATACGATCAAGTTAGGCCTCGAAACCTTTTACAGTGCATTCGGAATAGAGGTTTAACATTATAAATGCCTGGCTGCATGCCTCGATAGGAGGTTAAGATTTCGAGTTGCATTTTTTGAGACAATTTAAATTTGAATATAAAAATATAATCAAAGCACTATAGCCTTTACAGACACGTAGAGAAATGTTGAGCACATGTTTTCTTTTTCTGTATATTTCACATGCGTCCTTAAAGAAATTGAATATCTCATTCAAAAGAAAATGTACCGAGTAAAAGAAAAAAAGAGAAATCGACTCACCTCTAAATCAATTCTTGAGAAAAAAATTAGATTCAGATCGAATGAAAATGGCATCCTCCCTAAATTTTCATTCAATCAAAAATCCAGTTTTAGAAAATAAAATAGTAGAGCAATCGAATTCGAATTTGACTCCAACAAGGCAAAAAGGAATCGATCTCGAAGATCGATTCATATTTGGGATACGCGTGAAAGGTTGGCGGGCGACGCAAAGGTGGGCGATGGTGGGAGGCCTGGCAGTGGCATTCGGGGAGGGCGTGGCTAAATCATGTGCACACGCATTCGCGCTCGCGCGAGGAGAGGTCAAAGTCAGGCACTTGTTCACAAAGGTTGATTGGTTTCGTTAGTTGTGATGGAGGCATTCGATTTGTGGAGGGAGCACAAGCTCGCAGGCAAAGTCAATGGTTTTTGGCGAGGCAAGCACGATGTCAAGGCAGTTGGTGGTTCGCGACTAATTCGAATATTAATAAAACCTTATAATGTTTATTACAAGGTTTAAAAATCGTGAAAACAAGCTGGAAGGGAAATAGATTGCAAAACAAAAGCAAAGGTGAGAACTCCTCACTCAATCGGATTACCCAGTTTAATTTAAATAGTTAAATTTAAATTATTGGTTGTTTGCTTGGATTGAAAATTGTTATTAGTTGGATGTTAAGTTATATATAATAGTGTGTGTATATATTGGAGTGATTGATTTCCCACATTATATAGCGGATGAGACCCTATGCTCCCCGCATAATAGCGAATGACCCCATAAACTGTGATATCCCGCCTTTAAGCGGGATTGGTATTTTAAATTGTTGTGCCAACTTCTGTGAATGTAGGGAAATAGGTTGGAGGGATCCAACTGGATTCCTCAAATGTTTGAATTTATTTCATATGCTGTGATATGATTTATTGATAATCTGTGATTGATTATATTGGTAATTGAAATTATGGAAGGCCATGGTTTGGCCGAATATATTTTGGTATTTTAAGATACCAAAAATATAAAAATTGGATCTTTGAAAGGAAATTAAAATAGATAATTTTAAGTAAAATAATTTTAGAGAACTGGATAAATTAAAAGAAGGAATTTGGAAAGGATAAAGGTTGATTTTTGAAATCTTATTGAATAAATTCCAAGTATGGGGAAAATTTTTTTTATTAAACGGAAATAAATGGATTTTGAGAACTTAAGTTGTATTTTTTAAAAGTTGAACAATTTATTTAAAATTTGGATTTTAAATGGGTTGGGAGAAATAAAGGAATTTATTTTAAAAATGGAGTTAGTTTTGGGAAATCGATTTGAAAACTGATTACATGTTTGAAACTGTGTTTGAAAAGGAGAATGAGACTATGGAATTAATAAACTGGGTTTTACAAAGAGAAATAATATATCAGTGGATACTTGGAACTATAAATTCACGGTAGGAATTTATAATGGAATGGGTAAAAAAATTTAAAATATATAGGGTGCATTTTTAAAGGTGTGAAAGAAATGTGTATTTCCCTGAAAAGCCAAGTACGTTTTCAAAGCAGATTTTTAAGTATATGTTGGAAGTTTTTAAAGTTGTTTAAAAGAATGTTTTTGAGAATTATTATTTAATTTGTTTAAAATTTTAAAGGTAAATATTTTATTAAATTAGTTATAGTAGTAATAATTTTAAAGGGTTAAATGGTATTATGATTTAAAAAAATATTATTATTATTTATATTTTATAAAGTAGTTTTATTTTAAATATACTTTGGCTAAAGTTTTTATTTGGGAAACTTGTATAGAATTCAATAACCTTTATTTTTAAATTTGTTTTGGCTTAAATTTTTCATGAAAAATTATTATTAAATTTCATAACTGGTATTTTAAATAAAGTGTTTTAAATAGTTTTTATTCTAAGTGTTTTAAAGCATATATATTTTTAGATAAAGTGATTTAAATTATTTTAAAATCTAATGTATTTAGTCTTGGTGATTTTCAATGTAAATGAACAATATTTGGAATTTATTCCGCAAGAGGAAAGTGAACTGAAAATTGTTTTCAAAAGGGTTGAAGTGTAGAAAAATTTATTTCTTGCGAAGATATTTTGAAATAAATAATTTGGAAAATTATTTAACTCTGATGGTTGTTTATGTATGTTATTTGATAGTTAAATAACCGACTATCAATATTGGCCTTTAAGACGGCAATTGAATTTCGGTGAGATCGGGGTCGGATTCCAAATGGTATCTGAAAACCACATCGAATCTTAAAGGTGGATCTTTTGTTTAAAAGATAAAAAATGGAAATTTGTTGTGATTTAACTAAGATACGAATGCATCCACATGTTTTTAAAATAAGCGCTCATTATTCGGATAAGCGGGGGAGGACACATCTAACGACTCGGATTTTCGCGTTCGAAAATTGACACCTGTACTTCACTCGTACTCGAACGCTACAGATTCAAACGTTCAATCCGATTCGCTGGAGCTTATAACACATTAAGTATAACAACACAGCGGAAGAAAAAATATATGAATATATCATTGATATACAAAAGTATTTGATACAACACATTTGATACAACTGACTATTAATATATCAAAGATAGATACAAGACAATAACAGATACAACAGCAGCGGAATAACAATGTCTTCAATGCCAAACTCCAAAAACTCCATCTCCAATCCAATGCTAGCTTGAATCCCCATCTAGTTGAACTTGTAGCAAACTCGATCCCAAAAATACAAAGACTCCAACGATATCCAAAAGCTACCAAACCAAAGGCTGATGGCTATTGAATCTACACCTACTATTTGATTATCTGAAAAACCCAACTCTAGACTGCCCGTATGGAAAATTGTGGGCACCCAGAGTTTAGGAAGGGAACAATAAACTCTGGGTCAGTCATGGGACTGGTATAAGAAAACAAAAACAGTTTATCTTTAAAACAAACAACAAAAGATTTTAAAAGAAATCCGCAATGCTTTTTTGGAAAATGAAACTACCATAAGGCCTCCCACCACACACAACATGCAAACGCAGAAATGGAGGAGATTTCTCCTTATGATAGTCAAAAATGCTTGATACGTGAAAACCATTTTGATATTATTATTAGTGCATAGTGGAAAATATTTGCAAATATAATATTAATCTTAGCCAGCATACAACATTTCGTCGTATGTCTACTATAGCTACCATGTTCAATAGCAGGTTACCACCACATTCCATGGTAGGTTATACAATTAAAACGTATAGGACGCGTATTGTTTCTTTGGATTTTCCAACAAATGACCAGGCCAAGGAACTTCATATTGCCACATGGGAACGCCTCTGGAGGGACGCCCCGAGAACTTACCCAGCTCTCTTCCAACACGAGGACGGTTAACTCCCTTCCCGGAAGTAAAACCTAAGATATGCCACCCCCGATCGTTTGTGACCTTTATCCGAGGGCCCTCAATCACAAAGCAACATCACACAGTAATAAAATTTGCAGTGTCCACATGAGTTAAGTATCTGGGCTCCATACCATGATACCACCCTTTTCCAAAAGGAATGGACATACCCTAAGGACGCAACCCCTGCAACCTTGCCGCATCTCTCCTGTTTCGACCATTTTCGAGGTGTGAGGTCCTGATGCAGTCTCGTCCACAAAGCTACGCTTTTTGACAAAGCCATGCTTCGATGAACAAATGATCAGCAGCACTTCGTATGCCACATTACCAAATTGGGAATGTATCACTAGTAACCATCAACTACATAACCTTTGAGCTCGTACGTCTCAGAGAATGGTGTTAAGCTAAGAGAATAAATCTCCGCCACCAAACAAAAATGTATTTGATAGAAACCAGCTTTGCATCTCAAAGTGTAACGTCAGACACACATCCATACAAGCCTGTTCCGGGTTCGAACAGAACCGAAGGAACTTCCAAAGAAGCCCTTGCACTCCGGGAATTCTCAATCCCGATCGGACTCCCCATCACATATGGAGATCTCTATACCGGGCGCTAATCGATGCAGAGTCGTTCGACGGGTTATCCTTTCGTTCTCGAATATACCCGGTCTTTACCACCGGTCTTCAAATGTTATCCATATCGTCGTATCTTTATTCGCAATGGGTTATATGACAAAAGTTCATCTCCCGGCTAAACCGAATAATGAGCAAAATATTTTAAAATCATATGGATAATGGGATCTCAGTTAAGTCATAACTTATTATCCAAAACTTTTCTTTCAATGTTTTAAACAAATTACCATTTCAAATCCTTTAAAAAAAATTCACTTTACAAAGTTCACCAATATTTCACAAAGATTCATTCATAGCTTTTCAAAACAACTTCCTTTTCAAATTGGATTATCTCATCCAATTACTAACCCAAAGACTCAATTTATAGCTTTCAAAACTATTTCCAAAGATTCATTCATAACTTTCAAAACAATTCCCATTTCAAATCTTTTATATATAAAAGATACACCATTTAAAATCCTCTTCAATTTCAAAACAAAGTTTAACAATCTTTCACAAAGGTTCATTCATAGCTTTCAAAAACAATTCACAATTTCATTTCAAACTTGAAATCCTTTCTTTATATGAAAGCTATTATTATTTGAAAACAAGTAGTTTTCGTTTCGAAAAAAATCCAATTATATTTGCACGAGTTAAACCCCGTGAGTTAAATTCAAATCCAAATCAATACCTTTAAAATGGTTTAACCAATATATAACTTGTATAACATCTTTAAACCGTAGTTTCCAAATATAGAATTCAATTTCAAATTTTTAATTCAAATTCAAATCGAGTTATTTAAATTTTAAAACTTAGTCATGTTATTTGAAATAACTTTTATTTTTGAAACACCTTTTCAAAAGCTTTCAATTCCAATTCCAGAACTATTTTGGATTCAGAAATTCAATCTATAAAATAAATAAAAATCTGTGAGTTAACCAATTTCCTTATGAAATCCATATTTGTGTGTGTATAGTGTAGTCCAGGGTTTTACACAATAGTGCAACAACATCAATCATCACAGATTTAATCATAATAATATCGATAAGCGGTATATTCCTATAACGCTTAACTTCATTCACAGAATCACATATATAAATTCATCACAGATAAATAATAAATTACATTCATCACAGCTTAAGACAAAACAATTCATGTCACAAAGCATCATACATCAGATATATCAAACAATACATGGCATTCAGTATAATCCAAGCATCCACAATTAAGTTCAATTAATCATCTGATTGATTTAAACCAGATTAACCACTAATCCTGGTTAATTAATTTACAAATCATTTTGATTAATTATCTTTTAATAATAAATTAACTAACCTTTAATTATTAATTAATTAATCTTTAATTAATAATTTAATCATTCTTTAATCATTAAATAATTAGCCTTTAGTTATTTAATTATTCTTTAAACAATTTTCCTTAATTAATAAATTAATTAATCCTTACCATTAAATTAATTATCCCAAATTAATTATAATAATTAATTAACCTTAAGTTAATTACATAGTTAATTAATCCTTAATTAATCACCATTTAAAAATTAAAATAAGTGATTATTCTTAATCACTTAATCAACTTTAATCATTAAATAATTACTTTTAAATTAAGTAATTACCTTTAAATTAAATACCTTAAGTAATCTTTAATTTATCATATAAATAGATTAATCACTATGATTAATTTTTATTTAATTAATCACGTTAAATAAATCTTTAAGTAATTAAATATTTAATCCCTTGATAAATTAACCTTCACTTTCCATCCTTAAATACCTTAAGTGATTTCATTTAATTATATTTGAAAATAATCAAAGATTTAATAAGATAATCAACTTAATACAAAATGATATAAACCAACAAGTCTAAAATGATTTAATTTTTAAAATTTAAATCCATGAAAAACTTGCTTAATACTTTACTCTTGAAAACTTAGTTTATATTTCTTAAAACCTTATTTTAAAACTTGTTTAAAATTTAGAACTTTATTTATTTTCTTTTGGAAACTTATCTAGTTTATATATGTTTTGAAACTTTGTTAAATTAAAAATTTACGTTGTAACTAAAATGAACTATTGTATTTTAAAACTTGAAAACATATTTTTTTTTCTTTAAGCTTGAAATCTGGTAACAGATTAATCAAACCCGAGATAGAATTTCGTTTACCAAGCTCGACTTCGGGTTACCCTTTCTTCTCATTTTTCTCGAGTAAATTCGTACGTTTCTTCAAGATGAACCCGAGCTTCGTCTTTCTTCCCAAAATTCCAATAACACAGCCAGATACACCACACACTAGTGCAACGTGCAAACAACCACGACCAACTACGGTCGACTTCACCGGTGTATACAGGTCAACGTTGACCTCTTCCATCCATTCCAACACCCCAAAACTGAAACGAGCCCGAAAATCAAATTTGAGCATCAATGGCTACCACCTGAAACAGCCTGACCACCCAAAAACGCTTCGCGCTTCCACACCAGGTCGCTTGAACCCATGCGACTCCGTCCAAAGCAACGTCACACCCCCGAGCTTCTATCCCCCCAGGTCCGGACAACTTCGATCAACCCACGGTGATGCAACGATCCATCTTTCTGGCCTTAACGAAAACTGGACTTAAATCCTAATTAAACTTCGACTAACTTCACCATCGATCTATAAAATTATTCACTAATTTTCTGATGATCACCAGCTCTTAAGCTACCTTCAACATCAAATTTGAGCCACCACTCCACGTTGATCATCAAATATTGATGAAAGTACCAATTTGAATAAATTCGACAATTCCCATTATATACGAATTTAAATCCTTTGAAACCATTACCTAAAGTCGTCATTTTTTCATAAAATTTAGTTTATGAAATCCAAATTCAAAATTAAAATGGTTGATTTTTATCTTTTCTGAAGGTTTTACTGTATATTTTTAAGTTTTCAGTTAATTCCTTAATAAAATTTCTTGGAACTATTTTTAAAATTTTAATTTGAAAAGTGCAAGCAAATTTTATTTAGGAATCAAAACCTAATATTGATTCATTTGGATGGTGTAATTTTTTTTTTGAATAGGTTAATCAAACCTATCATATAAAACAGAGGCATGTTTGCCTATGTGCACACACAAATTTACATCTAAATATCAGCATGCAGGCAACAAATCAAGCACTCCTCACAACATACATCAAGTATTCAACACAACAGTTAAAGATGAGTGTGCTTTCTCACCTTGGGTTCAAAATAGAGGACAATTATTTGCAACTAGAATCAGAGGATTGCTTTGATCCTTGAATTATTATCTGGCTTGAATTTGAGACACTTCATTTTTGCTTGATTTTCTTTTGTTTTCCAGATTATTTTCCAGCTTTTAAGTTGCCACAAAATTTTGGACTTGATTGTTTAATGTTTGAGAAGCTTTTGAGTCTTGGCTTTCCAGTTTTTTTTCTTTCTTTTCTACACTTGATTCTTGAATTGTTTCCAAGCTTTTGAGAGAATTGTTTTGATTTTCCTTCTTTTTATTTTCTTCTTTCTCTTCTGGTTTGCTTTCTTTATTTCTTAGATTTGATTTGCTTGCTTGATCCCTGACTTAATTGTTTTGAAATAGTGACCAGGTTTTTGAACCTTTTTTTAGTACAGATCTGTTTGTTTATAGATTTTGAATTGTGAAGATAAAAGAGAAGTGAAATCTGATTTTTTTTCTTTTTCTATACCTATTTACTAAAATTTTAAAAGAAAGGTTTATTTTCTTGCCACTTTTTTCATCCATTAGTTACACTGGTAAACACATACTTTCGAAAGATTACAAATGTCTTAATACATCTTTAAAATACTTACACATGTATTAATCCTTAATTTTTAACCTACAAATGTCTTTTGCAATGAAATTTATGTTTATATCCTTGCTTTAAATAAATTTTAAAATTTTGTTTTAAACCTTACTTTGTTTTAATTTATAAAACATGTTTTATGTTTTTTTTATACTTGCATATATATGTTATGTATTTTAAATCTTATACTTATATTTTCAAAAGATATGTATGTTTTTAAAGCTTTTATTAAATCTTGTTTTCAAATCATATATACATCATACATTTTTCAATTATTTTTACTTACACAACTTTTTAAAGAAAAATGAATTGGAAACAATTCATACATATAAAATACACATACATTTAGAAAACAACTTTTATTAAATTAAAATATAGTGTTTTAAATCCAATACATTGTCCAATCTTTATTTGTAAAATATTTAATTTAGAATTTCAAATTCACAATTAAATTTAAAATCAATATCCAATATATTATTTTATATATTATATATAAATCACTTTTATTCATGTTACATTTTATTGAAGATTAAATCTTTTTATCAAATCCTATTTTTTGTTAAACTATTATACCTTATTGAATATTCATATTATCTTGAACTATTATTGTTATTAATAAATATTTATTTGAAATTCAAACCCATAATTCGCCTTCGCCTAAAATTCCACGCCTTTGCCTTCGCCTTTGATTGAAGTTTTGCCTTTTGGCAATGGCTCCCGTTCCTTCCGTTCATCCCGTTCCTCCCACCCCTCTCGCCCCCCCCCTCTGGCCATCCACCTGTTCCGTCTCCTGATCCCACCCCAAACTCTTATCATCAACCTAACTCCAATTTCGACAGCATTCTGCCCCTCCTTCGTCGACCTCTGCCCACAACCACCCGGCATCTTCTGCCCTAAACATGACATCTCTCTTCGATTTGTCAAACCGACCTCACCTGGTCCCCACGGTCTCCCAGTCAATCCCCAAAAATTGTATGCCCAGGTGGCCGCCACCCCCTCCTCCTCCCCCCCCCCCCCCCCGTTACCTAACCCTTCGATCATCAAGCGTCACAAATTTCTTCCCATCTTCAGATTGACCCGTTTGACTATTGAATTCCTGAAGTCAAAAAGGCGATGTTTCCAGTGCGCTGGAAATGATCACGTGGCCAAAAAGTGCAGAGAAACAAAGATTTGCTTTTTCTGTGGATTTTTCGGCCACTCACAACTGTCGTGTCCCAAGAAATTTTTTATTAACTGCAACGCTTCGACAATTGCGCGTATCATTCCAAATCGCCAATGTTCAAATCGCTCAATCTTCTGGGGCCCCACTCTCTGATCCTTCTGCCAAACGTAATAATGCGCAGCCTAAATGGCCCCATCCGCTGATCCAATTGGAAAACGTAAATTTTAAATTGCGCAGCCTAGATGGACCCTACCTACTGAGCCAATTAACAATCACAATTATACTCCTCAATCTGATCAACTTTCCACCCAAATTACTCCCACAAATTCCTCTCCTCTTCCTTGCTTCACCATGGATAATCCCTCAAACTATTTCACGGCCATAATTATAGATGGTTTCTGGACCGTCGATACTCTTTCAATCACCCTTATAGCCAACCTCCAGATTCAAGAATGGCCGATATGGCTGCTGTTAGACAATCGTTTTCTGGCCTTTTGCCCTTCTGTCATTGCCCGAGAACAAGCATTAAGGCTCAGGTCGATCACCAAAATTAACAGTGCGAGATCGGTCCTTATTGAACCATGGTCAATTTTCATACCGCCGTCTGCTCCAAGCTTAGAACCCCATCATGGGCACGGGTGCGAGGTTTTCCCGAATTATTGTGCAACAATCTTGAGGCGGTGAGCTCCGCCTTGAACTCCATTGGCAGAACTGTATCCCTAGACGAATGCGACTGGGCGCACTTTGATCATAGATTTCTTTACATCTGAATTCAGTTCTTTGAATGAATAACCACCCCATGCAGTTTTGTTACCCGCCTCAACAACTCAGATCATTTGCTCATTGTCGACCGTTGTAATCACGAATACCCTAATAGGCGCTCGGAAACTTTCATCTCAGGTATTGACTTTGAAAGCGACTGGTAATGCTTCAATGAACCCCTCATAATCTCTTCAGATCAATCGGACTCAGAAGCCCCTTTTGATGCCATGAATTTTGAGGTTGTCATGTCTCCACCTAACCTCCCCCCTGCCCCACAGTTACGTATCCAAGATGACTCCCCGGAGATAATGAGTCCACCCAATGCTAGTGATATGCTAAATCTTGAACCTCGCTGGGACCTCCTGGCCGATCTCGACCTCTCCACCCCTATCCATTTACAACTTCCAGAGCCACAAGATTAATCGCCTCCTCTAACTGTGTCACATCCACCGCCCCATGTCTCCACTTCAGCTCCGCCACATCTGGACTCGCTCTCCCTTGCCCTAGTTCGACGGAGCAATAGGCTTAACCATGGCGCGGCCGCTTTAGGGAGCTCCTGTAGTTTTCTTAAACCGGTCATTTTTTCATCAGCTAACTCTAAATTAAATAAAAAATGAGTCATTGCATGGGCATTAATCTATCTAACGAACACCACATAGCCATGCAAAGACTAGAATCCGAGCGTATATCCTTATCCCAATGAAAATTGTCACATGGAATGTTAGGGGTTTGGGTGACCCCTCTAAATGCCACGCAATCAATCTTCTTTTGGCCCCCCAAAAAATTGACATCCTTCTTCTGCAAGAAACCAAACTTTCAGATTCGTCCCCTTCACTAATTAGACTTTTGGGTGGTTCCTACCTGTCTCGGCCCACGTAGGCTCCATTGGCTCAAGTGGTGGCATAATCACTATGTGGAATGACCCAATTGGAACATGTGTCAATCCATCCAACACACTGCTGCTTTACATATAATCCTTCATCACCTTCACTTCGACTTATTATATCTCATCTCTAATGTCTACGGCTCTCAAAGCTCTCTAGAGCGAGAAGCTCTTTGGTCTAACTGCCTGGAAACCGCCTCCCTTTTTAATGGCCCTTGGATTATTGGAGGTGACTTCAACACAACCAGATCCTCCTCCGATAGAAACTCGGGTACCTATTGAAATGACTCATTTTCTTTTAATGACTTTATCAATTCCTGCGCGCTCATAGACCCACCAATCAGTAACCGCCTCTTCACTTGCTCAAATCGCCGATCAATTCCATCTCTAGCTAAGCTAGATTGCTTTCTATTCAATCCCGCTTGGGATGACCTTCACCTACTAACACTTATCACTGGCCTTGCCTCGACCGTATCTGTAACAACCCACATATTTTACGATTGTATATTTAAATATTTTATTTAAATATAGCATCGTTAGTCGGATTTAAGTCCGAAAAGCTACTTTTTGAAAACAGCCGAATTAGGACTCGAGACCACTTTCATTGAGTCCAGAATGGTGTTTGCAACCTTTTTGAGTATAAACTTTGATATGTTTGGAGCTAGCTAAAAATTTGACCTTTGCACTTTGGACTTTGGGTTTGTGTTAGCCTAAACTATTAACTCTACCTCCACCCTCACTTCGCTTCATTCACTTTCATTTCCTAATACCTTCAAGCTTTAGATAAAAATAGGGGAAGAGAAAAAGAATTAGAATTCCTAAGCCCTAGTTCCATTGCAAATCCAAGCTCCAACTCCAAATTCAAGGAGAAGCTATTGGTAAGCATCCTCTTCTTCTTCTTCAACTCATTCTACCTTCAATTTCAGAAATTCCTAAACCTAATTTAGGAAATATTTTTCTTTTAAGCTTAGATTCAAGCTTATAGGGTTAGAATTGAAGAGTGATTGTTCTTGCCTTGCTATATAGCTTCTTCTTCATTGTTTTGAGAAAAAGGTGAGATTTTTATCTCACATCTATGCCTATAACTATCTTTGATTGTTGGGTATGAATTCCTAATACTTATTCATGTGCATTTGCTTTTGGTTTGGATTGAATTGGTGAATATTTCAAGTTTTGGTGTTTTGAAGTCAAATCCTTAAAATCCTAACTTTGATGTTTGAACATGTGTTTAGTGATGCATCGAAGAGCCTATAGGGCTAGGTTGCCGATTGGCATAAACCCTTAGCGCCCGTTGCTCGTCCGATTGGAATCATTGAGATTTTGCTCTTTATTTGATAGGCTGTAAAACAGCCCCAGTGCCAGTCAGTCGACTGACCTTTGCAGTCAGTCGATTGGCTGTAGCATATGAATGTTCCGGGGCTGTCTGCAGAGGCTAGAAGTCTCTGTTTCCTACAATCAATCGACTGGCCTCTCTAATCAGTCGATTGACCTGCTTGTTTTTGCCTATTTAGCATATTTTGCTTGAAATTCCAATTTTTATCGATTCGTGGTTTTCCGATTTGTTGTTATCATTTATTATCGACCTTGATGACTTCTATTTTGGAATTTTTGGGTGTATCCATTTTGATGGATTTGGTATCGGTTTCTTTGGGTTCGATTCACGTCTTCGAATGTGAGCCTTTGGTCATTGATTGTTTTTACAATCAACTTTGTGATTTTTCACTTTAAAATACAATGGTTTCTATACTAGTAGTAAATATTCAAACTCTTTCTCAAAGATGATTTCAATTCTATTTTTAGTACAAAGTCCTTTATAAAACATTTTCCAATCTATTAGTATATACAAACCTTTATCTCATTCGTTCGAGAAATCCAATTAAACGACTTAGCAAAACAAGTGGTATAAAACGCTTGCGTTTATTTTGTCGGTTAATTCTTAGACTCGTTCTACTGAAACTCTGATGACAATTTTTATGAGTGGAGATCTACAATTTGTTCGTTAATACTTAAGTTAAGATAGTGGTTATGGGACATGAAGCTAAACTCATTTATTTACTAGTTTAGTGTAATTGACACTTCTTGATGATCGATGAGGATCATTTTTGTGGTTTTGACTAGCGATGTGTGATGTCTCTTTGTCTGCGAGGGAGACTAAACCCCGTTTTGTGGAGTTTTGACTCAAATTGGTAGGGTAGCGACCCCATGGTCTTCGGGCCATTTGTGGAGCTTCGGCTCAAATTGATGGTTAGCAACCATGGAATAGCGTTCCGTTTGTGATGCACATGTTGGTGAGTTTCCATGCTCCCGTTTTGTGATAGGCTTCCTCCTTTTTGTGATTTCTGGATTTCTATTGATAATTTCTAGAATTTGTGTTTCACCAAAATTCGTGATTTATATTGATAAGATTTATCAATATTTGTGCATTGGTGAATTTGTGTTTCACTAACTTCTGTGAATTTGTGTTTCAACAACTTTTACGATTGGCATTGATAAGCTTGTCAATATTTGTGGTTTAGTGACTAAAACAAAGAGCACGACATTCTTTCTAGTGCTTCAAGATTTCTTGAGATATTGTATGATTTTTTTTGTTATTTAATGTATACTTGTCATAGTATGACATTTTTGTTATCATACGTTTGTATCATATCTCTTATTCTATCTTGTTTTACCTGATATTCATAGCTAGACTGATCCGTTTATTATTTTCTTCTTAAATAATACTCGGGTCAGACCGAGATATTACAGGTGCTTCTACTTGACTTCTTATTAGAGACCATCGCCTGATTTTTGACTAACTACTTTAGATTGATAGTTTTTGTTTTACATTCGAGATAGAGACTCCTTGATGTATACTTATTCTTTTGTCTAGAACTTGTATCTATTCTTTTGTGATATTGTGGATCATGTTTGACCACAACTCTGATGTACACTTCTATGCACTATATTCGTATCTATTTCCACCTTTGAGATATGAACATCTGTGACTGATTTGTGTTATGTTTATTTCTATTTTTTTTCCGAAGACCACATAGCCACTGTGTAGTAGCTTTGAGTTTGTATTTGATATGTCGGATTTCCTCTTGAAATGAAATGCATGTTATACTATCTGACATATCGATGCTAGCACAAAGAAATTACATGGATGGTTGCTCCTCAACAGCCTTATTCTTCGTACTAGTTGACGGCATTGATCCGTAGTGTCCTTGGCTAGTGTGAGTATTGAGGTGGGGCGTCACACTATCTGACCACTGCCCTCTTCTCCTAGATTTTGTATCCACACCAACCCTCCATAAACAATTCAGATTTGAGCGCAGATTTGCTTGGTCCAACCATCTCGGTGTCAATCTGCTACTGCCAAAGTAGTTTCCAAACTTCGCTCGCTCAGAAAGCTCATTAGACCTTGGGACAAATCTATCTAGGCATCGATCCGCATCCGTATTGTGGAAACCCAGGATAAAATCTTACACTTCAACATTCTAGAGGAACCCGACCCTTATCTGATTCGAAATCTGCTCGCCTCAAGGAGTTAGAAGTAGATCTTTAAAGGCTTATCAAACAAGAAGTGATAGGTTGGATGCAACGGTCAAAATCCAAATGGATTGAAGACGGGGACAAGAATACGGCTTATTTCCATCGTATCGCCAATAGCCGATGCAGATTGACTTTCATCTCCGAAATCATCCATAATAATTCCATCTTCACCAACCAATCTGATATCCTTAGTCTCTTCACAGAATACTATCGCAACCTCCTTGGCAAAACCTCTCCTCAGCTTCCCACTATAGACTGGAATCTCCTCTATCCCAACCCTGATCCTATCCCTGTAGATTCCCCCTTTACAGAGGATGAAATCTGGTCGGCTGTGAAAGATATAGCCGAGGATAAATCCGCTGGTCTAGATGGCTTTGGACCTCTTTTTTTCAAACACTTTTGGGCAACAGTCAAATCTGACATTATTGATTTGTGTATGGAATTTCAATCTAACCCCACCCTTATCGCAAGGCTAAACTATGCCAATATCATCCTCATACCCAAATCCCCGGGCTCCACCACCTTTCCTTCATTTCACCCAATCAGTCTTCTCAACACAACCTTCAAAATTATCACCAAACTCCTTGCTAAGCATCTACAACATGTTATAGGTGCTCTGGTCGGTATTGAATAGTCGACGTTCATTCTGGGCCGAAACATCCTAGACTGTGTTGCTGCCACCCAAGAGGTTATCTCATTCTGTCACCACTCCTCCACCCCAGGGGCCCTCCTCAAACTAGACTTCTCCAAAGCTTTCTATTCTGTCAACTGGTATTTCTTGATTGAACTTATGAAACATAGAGGCTTTTCAGATATTTGGTGCAATTGGATAAAATGTGTTCTAGATACAAGTCTTTTAGCATTCTCTATCAATGGTTCTATAGGCGGACATATAAAATTTTCCAGAGGTCTTAGACAAGGCGATCTCCTCTCGCCACTCCTTTTGTGCTCATCTCAGATGTCTTCAATCGCATGGTTCAACTCACCAAATCCAGTAACCTCCTTGCCGGCATCAACCTACCCAATTCTGAACTGTCAGTTTCCAACTTGCAATTTTCTGATGATACCATATTACTCATCTCCCCTAATCCAGTTCACCTCCACTGCCTCAAAGTCCTTTTATATAGTTTCGAACTCATCTCTGGCCTCTCCATCAACTTCTATAAGAGTTTTGTCATCATGCTAGGTGGTGCTCATCATCTCGGCCCCTATGTTGCATCTCTGCTCAACTGTAAACTTGATCATTTTCCCATCACCTACCTTGGTATCCCTCTCCATCCCACCAAACTTGCCCGACAAGAATGGTACCCGCTTACCTCTAAGATCGAATCTCGCCTATCATCATGGAAAGCAAACTCCATATCTACCACTGGCCGTCTAATCCTCGTTAGATCGGTGCTAACCGCCCTTCCTATATATTGTATGTCATATCATGTATTACCGAAATGGGTTATCAATAAAATTTATTCTTGTAGGCGTGCTTTCCTCTGGAATGGTTCTAAAGGAAAAATCTTAATCAACTGGAAGTCAATCTGCCTACACGTGGATCACGGTTGTCCAAGGCTAGTTAATCTTCGCTCCATCAACTACGCTCTCTTATCCCAATGGCTATGGCATATCATCACTTCTGGACACTTCATCTGGAAGGATTGGATCCTGCAATATCATTACTACTCCAATCCACATTTGGTTCTCCATACTACTCCGCGCCTTTCATCTTCTCCATTCTGGGGAGGCATTGCAAAACTCATTCCCCGAGTCAAATCTCTATTCCATGTATCCATTGGCAATGGCCACAATTGCCTTTTCTGGCTCGATATCTGGCATGACTAGTTCCCCCTTGCGCACTCCCTCACTCATCTATTTCCCCATATCTCTCATCCATTCAGATTGGTTGCTGATCTTTCCACACTCGACCTATCCAGCATCTGCCCTCCTACTCTCTTTGACCTTAGCACGCTGTCCGACCTTAACTCGGCCTCTAACATACTCCTCTCCATTCAACTCACAGATTCCCTAGATCACTATGCCTGGGCTCTAAATCCAATGAAAGCCTTTTCGTTTGCTGCTTGCTATTCATACCTCAATCATTCTGGTAGGTCATTCGCTTTGCAAGACTTTGGAAATGTAGACTACCTCCCCACATCCTTTTCTTCCAATGGTGTCTTATCCACGGCAGTATCAACACTAAGGATAGGCTCAAATGATGGAACACTCAGATTGACCCTCGTTGTGTCTTGTGCTCCATGCAAGATAATCCATTGCTCACCTTTTTTTCGAACGTGACTTCTCTTGCTACATCTTTGCCTCGACCAGTGCCAACCTTATTGGCTTCATCCCGACCACACACTCGTTCTTTGATCATTGGCAATCCAATAACACGAATGAAACTCTTGACTCTTTCATTGGCATCTATAGTTGGTGCATCTGGAAAGAAAGAAATGCTTTTGTCTTCAATAAACCTAAAAATAGTGTTCTTGGTATTTGTAACAAAATATCCTATTTGTTTGCTCTTTGGACAGGCTCGGTGCATAGGCGTCCCTTCACCTAGCGCCTTCCTTCCAACAACGGTGACGCTTCAGATTGACTGCTAATGTTCGAAGTTCCTTTTGCTGCACTTTGTGGATCCTTTTGTTGCATTCACGGGGCCTTCTATCCAGCCCGTGATTAACTAAGACCCTCACTTTGTCTGTTTTTACAACAACTCTATTTCTATTACTGTATATATAACTAGCTACAATGGTCCTTTTTGGGCTTTGTTCTATAGATGATTACTCCTATTGGCTACCGATTAGGCTTGTTGATCGGCCATGACCCTTATTTCCTATAATATAATTTATCTAATCGGCTGTGTAGCAATGCGCTACACACCCGTTTCTTAAAAAAAACCATAATTCAATTTACAATTTATTTATAATTAAGCAGGCACAATATTTATCAAAATTTAGAAAATACCAAATTAGTTCAGAATTTAATTTCAAAAACTAAATTAATCACCAATTAAAGTTGATTTAAAAACAGGAATGTTACAGATTCCCCCCTTAAGAAAATTTCGTCCCCGAAATTTGCAAGGGAGACAACAAAGGATGGACGAAAGATAGAGAAGTATTTCTCATGATCAAACTGAATATCTATTCTGCATTTGGCTTACCAAATCAGAAAATCATCAACAAATATGAGAACGAACTCTTTCAATACTACACAAGATACTCGGATCACCAGATCTACGAAATATACAGGGAATCGGTTAGTTCGAAGGGATAACTAACCATTCGTAAAATATATCTGGACCCAAATGAACAGATAAATAGATTCAATTTTCTACAATTTTCAAACACTAGGTATGAATTCCAAACTCAGGTCGGAAATACCCCAAAGTATACATCAATTTGTCCCTCTTCGGACTTTGATCAACACAAGAAATTACAATAGAATACCAAATTCGGTTTTAATCGAAATTGTTTTATCAATACAAAACTTTATATTTAACTTCATATTTAGTTTACCAATTTATTTTAATAAAATTTCAATTTCATTAAAGTTGAAACGAAAAGCTGATAACGAGAATATGAGGTAGGAACTTATCTACCCGATTCACAGGGCCACAATCACATTGAAGCTTCTCCCTTGAGCTAACACGAAGTAATCAAAGAATTTGAAATCCCAAAGGAGACTGACAGAGAAAGTTATTTCTTGTTGTTGCTGCAGGAAATTGACCATTTGTAGTGGTACTCACCTGTCCCCTACCTCGTCCTCTTCTTGCACTCATACTCACTATCAGTGGATAGTAAGAGAATTTACTGAGGCATATAGATGGATATCTTAGGGAATACACATTCTAGGGTATACTTCACCCTATCTCTAATGAGTTACCTAATGTGTTATACTCCTGAGCTAAAGATTCAACCTTCAGCACTGATACCAATTATAACGATCCTGACTCGACCTTCAAGTCTTCCCCACCAACTTTTTCTTTGAGACACGCATAGACCCATCACGAGATCAAACCCGAGAACATCACGTCTTCTCCAACATCTCAGTAGTGCCAGATACACAAGTGCACGCGTGCACTTGTACAAGTGATCAGAGCGACTCTGATCATCGACGCCGGCACCCATAAGTCAAACTTGACCTCGTTGACGAACTCCATCACCATGCCCCGACCAATTCGTCCAGACTCATAATCGAACGCGTAAGCACTAACTGGAGCAAAATTTCAATCGAAAGAACTACCTCTGGCACCCACCTTCGATCGCCTGAGTTTGAGTCACCACTTCTAGTGCCTCATCGTTCAACCACGTACTCAATCCCCCACCTGCGATTGATCCTAGTTCACTATCGACAATGCACTATTCCGGAATCCCAAATCGACCATTCTAGGTGTTTAAACCCTAACTTGCTCGTGCTAGATCACCACCGTGGTTTGTAAATTTTTCGACCATTTTTCCAATGATCACGATACCTCTACCTATCTCCCAAACCAGTCGCAAAACGCCTCCCCCTCCAGTTCGCCAGAAAACGTTGAAACTTCCAAAACTAATCAACTCACAAAACCTCATCGACTACAATCTTAAAAATCTCAAAACCCATATTAAAATTCATGATTTTATCATATAAACCAGATTATGAAATTTAAATATGAAATTTTAATCATTGGTTTTCAACTATTTTTATTACTTTTACCGTAATCTTCTATTTCCAGACTATTTATTAGATATAAATACTTAAAATTATTTTTAGAAATAAAATTACATTTCTATACTTATTTTCCTTTCAGAGATCATGACCTATAAGAGTTTGAGGAAGAAGAAATTGAATTTTTTAGATTTATCTTTGGCCTGGAAACAAACAGAGGTGTGCTCATTCATATACATGCATGCACATCTACCTACATACATATATATTCAACATGCAAAGATAATTTTTATCACACATTAACAGATCATTACATGCAACCAAGATGTAAACCAAATTTAAAGTTTTGGGATGAGGTTTGCTCACCTTGGATTGAAGATAGAGGACAATGATCAGAAACCTGTTTATTTTCAATTGGAATCAGAGGATTGCTTTGATCCTTGAATTTATATCTGGCTTGAATTTGAGCTTCAGATTTGCTTGATTTTCTTTTGTTTTCCAAGTTTTAAGTTGCCATAAAATTTTGGACTTGATTGTTTAATGTTTGAGATGCTTTTGAGTCTTGGCTTCTAGTTTTTTTTCTTTCTTTTCTACACTTGACTCTTGAATTATTTCCAGACTTTTGAGAGAATTGTTTTGATTTTCTTCTTTTTATTTTCTTCTTTCTCTTCTGGTTTGCTTTCTTTATTTCTCAGATTTGATTTTCTTGCTTGATCCCTGACTTAATTGTTTTGAAACAGCAACCAGGTTTTTGAACTTTTTTTATTACAGATTTGTTTTTTTTATAGATTTTGAAATGTGAAGATAAAAGAGAAGCGAAATCTGATCTTTTTCTATACCTATTTTCTAAAATTCTAAAAGAAAGGTTTATTTAATTGCCACTTGTTCAACCCATTAGTTACACTTGTAAACACATACTTTGAAAAGATTACAAATGTCTTAATTCATCTTTAAAATACTTACACATGTATTAATCCTTAATTATTAACCTACAAATGTCTTTTGCGATGAAATTTATGTTTATATCCTTCCTTCAAATAAATTTTAAAATTTGTTTTAAACCTTGCTTTGTTTTAATTTATAAAACATGTTTTATGTTTTTTTCATTCTTACATATATATATGTTATGTATTTTAAATCTTATACTTATATTTTCAAAAGATATGTATGTTTTTAAAATTTTTATTAAATCTTGTTTTCAAATCATATATACATCATACATTTTTCAATTATTTTTACTTACATAACTTTTTAAAGAAAAATGAATTGGAAACATTTTATACATATAAAATACATATACATTTAGAAAACAATTTTTATTAAATTAAAATATAGTGTTTTAAATCCAATACATTATCCAATCTTTATTTATAAGATATTTAATTTAGAATTTCAAATTCACAATTAAATTTAAAATCAACATCTAATATATTATTTTATATATTATATACAAATCATTTTGTTCATGTTACATTTTATAGAAGATTAAATCTTTTTATCAAATCCTATTTTTAGTTAAACTATTATACCTTATTGAATATTCATATTATCCTGAACTATTATTGTTATTAATAAATATTTATTTGAATTTCAAACCCATAATTCAATTTACAATTTATTTATAATTAAGCAAGCACAATATTTATTAAAATTTAGAAAATGCCAAATTAGTTCACAATTTAATTTCAAAAACTAAATTAATCACCAATTAAAGTTGATTTAAAAACAGGAATGTTACAACATTAAGTCATAAAACCCATTCCGAATAATGATACAACAAAATGGGATTTCATTTGAAGACCGCGTATTTTCTAAAACAAAAGGATTGTCTGTTGAATGTCTCTACACCGAGTTACTCTGGTATAGAGATTACCCTATGCAATGGGGTGTCCGTACGTAATTAGGGAATATCCAGATTTGCAAGGACTTTTTCCTTAATAGGACAAAGTGCCTTTGGTTCCATTTAGACCTAGGATGGACTTGTATGGATGTATGTCTCACACTACACTTTGAGTAAAGCTGTTTTCTATCAAATACATTTCTATTTGGTGGTGGAGAATTTATTCTCTTAGCTTAATACCCTTCTCCGAGACGTACGAGCTTAGAGGTTATGTAGTTGACATGCACTAGTGATATATTCCCAATTTGGTAGTGTGGCATGCTAAGTGCTGAGCAATGGTTGATTGAAGCATGGCTTTTTTGAAAAGCATATCTTTGTGGGACGATACTTCGTCGAACCTCACACCCTGGAAATGGTCTAAATAGGAAGGATGCGGCAAGGTTATGGGGGTCGTGCCCCTCAGTGTATGTACATTCCTTCTGGATAAAAAGTGGTATTCTGGTATGGAGTCCAGATATTTTACTTATGTGGATAAAAATGGTATTTTAGTATGGAGCCCAGATTTTTACTTATGTGGATGTTGGAATTTGAGGCGCCTCAGTAAGGGTCGGTTACGACCGGGGTATGGCATACTCGGGACAGTTACTTACCAAGTTACAGAGGTAATCCGGCCTTGTGTTGGCAGAGATCCTATTAGGTTATCAGGATGTCCTTCCAGAGTCATACCCATTCGGATAAAGGAAGTTCCTTAGCCTTGGCCATTTGTTGGAAATCCTAACAATCAATATGATCCATGTACGGTTTTAGTTATAGAACCTGCCATTTAACATGGTAGCTATAGTTAGCATACTATAATGGTACGTATGCTGGGTAAGATTAATATTATACTTGCAAATGTTTTTCCACGCTATGCACTAATAATAATATCAAAAGGATATTCACGTATCAAGCATGTTTGACTACTATAAGGAGAAACATCCTCCATGTGTGCAATTGCATTTGAGTGTGTGCCGGGAGACCTTATGGTAGTTTCATTTTCCAAAAGCATGAATGGATTTCTTTTTGTATAAATAACTGTTTTAAGTTCTCACACCAGTCTCATGACTGACACTACACCATATTAGCAGTTTTGCAACCCCTAAATGCGGAAAATTCACAATGGCCTTGAGTCGTTGCTAAATAGCAACGTTTTTTAGCCGTTGCAAAATTATTAACAACGGCTTAAAGCTGTTGCGAAATGAGGATTAAATAGCAAATGTTTTTGGTGCAAATGTTTTTGCTACAGGCTCTAAACCGTTACCAAGTTTCCCTTGACTTAATTGAATACTCCCCTCATTCCCAAACTAATACGCTCCTGTGGCAATTAACTTTTCCAACAAAAAAAATACCGCTTGCCCTAATCCAATTTCTTATTCCCAAACCAGATCTAGTTTCATCTAAACAATCGATCCAGATCTCTGAGCAAATTCTGGCATCTGGTTTCGCAATCGATCCAGTTCTAGAAGAATCGGCTTATCCTTGTGTTTGTAAACTCATATTGTCAAAGCAGTTCCTAAATTGGCTCCTCTGTAATATCGAAATTTGCCATCGATCCAGTCAAGATATACAATAGGATTCGATTTTTATTTTTAATCGTTAGAAATGGTTTGTTATGAATGATTTCATGATGGTTTTGTTGTATATTTGTAAATAATCTTTTTGTGTGATGAGGAAGAAGAAGGAAAACTGGTTTGAAATCTTTTTTGTGTAAACCAAATTAGAAATATGATTTTTCTCAGATATAATTATTGAACATTTTGCTTAATTGTACATGTATCTTTACATAATTTACCGGACATGTTTTGTCCAAAATATGTTTAGTAAACCAACTTGAGGCTGGATTGATCTCTATCATGGCAAATAATTAAATATTATAGACTTCCCTTGTCAAAGTAAGAATTATTCACTTTTTTACTGAAATTGGACGTTTACTTGTGCACCACTTTGACAAAGGAAAGGGCATCTTCTAATAAATGACGAAAAGGTGTACTGGCTCTGCTTGTTAGGAGAGACACAGTGACAAGATGCTCATTTATTTTCAAATAAATGCCCTCATTAAAAATAAACGCCCTCGTTAACTTTTTTATTTAGTGAAATGAACAAGTAGACTTTCAGTAATTATTATTAGTTTTGATGACTTAATACGCATAGTCCAGTTAGAAAGATTTTTTATTATTCCAAAGTTTACCCATGTGTAACATAAAATTTATCATTTTCTTAACGTTTTATTAAGTTTTTTTTATATTAGACAACTAGAAAAATTCAAACCTAGCATCAATGTTGTTTTTAGTTTTATCTCTTTGTATGTTAAGGTCATTATTTTTCGTTTTATTTTACTTTTCTATTGCAGGTTACAATCATCGAAAACGTAAATACTATCAACCAACACAATTTAAAAATTAAAAAATGATGAAAACGTACCGTAATGTTTGAATAAAAATTAAAAGTTAAATAAGTGAATTTATAAATTGATTAATAAGAATGGAAATGAAATAAATATAAATTTTACCAATGCTACCTTCAATTTGTGGATCATGCTATTTTCAATTTGTGGATCACTCGATCCTTTTTATGATATATTATTATTCACAAATAATTAAAATATATGTGATGCATGTGCAAAAAATTATAATTAAACAAATAATCTGGACAAGTGAACAACGCAGATTTATTTTAAGTTCAAATGAAAACTAAAACGATATATGCAATAGATATGTGAAAATTGATGTATTAAATAACTATGAAAATTTGGACAAGAACGTGTGATATTTTTAGAATAACTTATTTCAACACATTGGGTATACTAATAATACTGAAAACATAAATTGGTAACTTAGAAGCATCACAAGTTTTAACTATCATAATGAAGTATTTTCATCTTGACCAAAGCTTTATAAAGTATATTTTCATCATCAAACTTTCTATTTTCGTCCTGTTTTGTAAATCTAGCATTACTTAAACACGTGAATGTTTGTTTTTTTGGTTTGTATATAAGACATAAGATCAAATGATTAAGTGCGTTTTGTATGGTAGGTGCTCCGAATAATAATTAGTTTTGATATCGAGGGGTAATATTATCAAAATTGTAATTTATGTTCACAAAACAAATTTCTAACATAATGAAACAAATAATATTTCAATTAGTCAGAAATAACCAATCAATATTTGGTATTCAGCATTCAGCATTTGACATTTTAGAAAATTGATATTTTAGCTTCTTAATTTTTACTAGGGTTTATCACCTTTCGATTTGTAAAACCAGCGAACACAATAGTAGAAAATATATTCAGCTGACTCAATATCCTTAAACAATGACTCATGTTCTGTAAGAGGTATAATTATTTTTTAAGTTGCTCGTACTTTCAAGTTTATAAAATGTTGTATATATTTTAGTTGGCAGATCAATATATCTTCAAGTATAGATAAAGAGTGGATGAACGAAGCCGATCAAAGAACCCCACGATATATGGAAGGAGTGCAGAAGTTTATTAATTTTGTTGTAGAAAATGGTGGCAATAAGGAAATCTATTCTTGTCCTTGCACACAGTGCAAAAATATGAAAATGAAAATTAAATTAGATGAAATTCATTTCCATCTGCTTAGATGAGGAATTGTCCAATCATATACTGTTTGGCATTTTCATGGGAAGAGTCAGCAATGAACCAAAAACAACATGTTAGTCAAGCCATAAGTACCGATGACTCTGAACTTCCTAGGATGGAAGATTTGGTCAATGATGTTGATAGATTTCATCAATTTCAACCTACAAGTTTGTTGCCAGATAATATTGGGGATTCGCCTACGGTTGATGTTGATTGGCATGCCAATCAAAGCAAGAAGTATAAATCACTTTTTGATAATGCAAAAGAGCCATTGTATCCTTCATGTCCAAAAGGGATAACAAAATTGTATTTCCATCGTCAAGCTCAATAACTTGAAAACCTAGTATGGCTTTTCCGACAATGGTGTGACTGCACTCCTAGAATTCATAAAGGGATTACTTCCTGAAGGTAACACACTACCAACAAAGTATCACGACATGAAGAAGATGATTAAGCAAGTTGGTGTGGATTACAAAACTTATGATGCGTGCATTAATGACTGCATTTTGTATTGGAAGGATGATGCAAATAGAACTTTTTGTCCACTTCGCAAACAATCAAGATATAAAATATACCTCAAAAGACGTTGAGACATTTCCCTCTAATTCCTAGGCCGAGGAGGTTGTATACTATACCATGGATAGAAAATGCTAAGACTTGGCATGGTCGTGCCAAGTCTAATTCAGACGTAATGCGTCACCCATGTGATACTTCTCAATGGAGAGCTACAGATTCTTTTGACAAAACATTTGCTGTTGAATCATGAAATGTCACGCTTGGATTAGCAATGGATGGTTTCAATCCACATGCATCTCTAAGTAACCATTATAGTTGTTGGCTAGTAGTTATAGTACCATATAATCTTCCTCCATCCATGTGCATGAAAAGAGAGTTTTCAATGTTGACATTGTTGATTTTTGGACCAAAACAACTAGGAAAGGATATTAATGTTTATTTGCAACCGTTGATAGGCGAGTTACAACTTTTATGGGAAGGAGTCGCTGCATTTTACTAATTTAATAATTCTGAGTTTACAATGGGAGCTAGGTTGTTGTGGGAAATTCATGATCATCCTGCACTTGGGACTTTATCGGGATGCACAACTCATGGCTATTTTGCATGTCCCACATGTGGGGAAGACACTTGTTCTTACTATCTTCGTGCAAGTAAGAAGATGTGTTACATGGGACATCAAAGATTTCTTCCTTTCAAACATAAGTTTCGAGACGAAAAAATAAACTTTGATAACAAACAAGAATATCGTCGTCCTCCACGGCCATTGACTGGTTATCAAGTTGAAGAGAAGGTAGCTCATATCAAGATGAAAGTTGGTAAAGACAAACTAGAAATCGGTCGAAAACGAAAAAAGAAAACCGATGAAGACGAAGTTGAGAATGTTCCTACATGGTATAGGAGGTCCATCCTCTTTGATTTTCCATATTGGAAAGCAAATTTGGTCCGACATAATATTGATGTTATGCATACAGAGAAGAATGTCACCGAGCATCTCATTAGCATAATTATGGGACATAAAGACAAGTCAAAAGATGGCGTCAATGCACGTAAGGATTTGAAAAACATGGGTATAAAAAAAATTGTGGGTGAGTGAAGATCCTGAAAGAAATAAAGTAATCATACCAGATGCAACTTCCACCTTGAGCAAAGATGAAAGGCTACGATTTTGCACCATTTTGAAAAGCCTAAAAGTGCCTAGCAAATTCTCTTCCAACTTCAATAACAATGTGAACATCAAACCTCCTGAACTAACAAATATGAAGTCTCATGATTACCACGTAATAATGCAGCAATTACTTCCGGTATTGCTTCAGCATTCTTATCCACAACATAAGGATCTATGTGATGTTGTACATCATATTTGTCTATTTTTTAACATTTTATGCTCAAAGGTGATCAACAGAGAACATCTTTTAAAAGCAATGACTAATTTGGTAGAAGCAATTTGTATGTTTGAAAAATATTTTCCACCTGCATTTTTTGACATCAGCATCCACCTTATGGTTCATTTAGACGATGAAGCAATGATATGAGGACCTGTTAGATATAGGTGGATGTATCCTTTTGAACGGTAAATTACTAATCTTAGTTTTGTTCATCATCATTCAATTTAAATAGGTACTAGTTATTTGTAATTGATTTATATTCATATGTTGATGAGAACATATAAAGGATATGTCCGCAATAAAAGATATATTGAAGGATGTATTGTAGAAGGATATCTCGTACAGGAAGCTAGTCTTTACTACATGGAGTATATGCCAAAAGGAGGCGATGGCACACATAAACATACTCGTGAGGCTTTCTTAGATGAGGATGATGAGTTTGCTGGTGAGATGCCTCTAGATAATGGTAAAGACATAACCTTAACCTCGGTGCAGTTTGAACAAGTTCATAGATGGGTCCTCAATAACTATGATGGATTGGATGAATGAGAGAAGTAAGTTCACAAATAACTCCTGAATCTCCACCATTGCAAGTATATAAATGTTTTGAAATGTGTTTTTTGCAGAGGTATAACATCTATGTGAAAATTACTAAATCTCAATCTTGAAATGGGTTTCATCCGTGGAAGATTGTCAAAGTTTTACTCTATGGTTACGTGACAAGGTATATACTAAAGCTTATTTAACATTTCACGCGTACTTAAAGGTATCATGCACCTTATTAATCATACTTTTCATATATTTTATTTTTTCAGTTGGTGAAAACAAACGATGTTGATTCAACTCTTTGGCGCCTTGTGAATGGGCCGAAGTTCAAGGCGCGCAGTTATATGAAGTACCAAGTAAACGGGTTTACATTTTCCTCGAAAAATTACGAAGAGTGGATGGTAACACAAGACAGCGGTGTATGTATGAGAGCAACCAAAAATTTAGAGCCAGTGGGAAAGATAAAAATTATACAAAAGCTGAAACACTGTATTATGGAGTTATTCAGGAGATAATTGAGTTGGATTATATAGAATTCAAACAAATGGTATTTATCGTGATTGGGTAAAGGTCGACGACAAGGTCAATGGTTGCAGATTGATCCTGTTTCAAACTTGATTACAGTTAATTTAGGGAAATTGAAGACCAAAGATAGGATGAACGATGAGACATTTATTCTTGCGTCAGAAGCGAGTCAAGTGTTCTACTCAAAAGATTTAAAAAATAGCGGATGGTTTGTGGTTTTACACACACCTAAGCGGTTGACTACAATCGTGGATGATCTTGAGTTTCCTACAGTCTATCAATCAGCCTTTGAAGATAACAAAAAATTAGAAGATCTTACCAAATGCATATGTTAATATAAGATGTATTTCTTAATTGAATTGAGTTGAATTTCAAATGTGGCTGAATTTAGAATTTTTGATTATAATTTAGAATTTTTCATGTATCACCATTTAATTATTATTCTAAATTTTAGAAATTTGTTTGCGTAGGGCTATAAAATGAATTAAAGACATGGTGTTGCATGTGGTGATGGACAACGGAATATGTCGATAATCTTATTAAGTCTATCATTGCATCGTATAGCATTTCCATTTTCATTATCATTCAGGCGAGCTAATTGATAAGAATATAATGATACCGCAATAGTCATATATTGTTACGGGTAATGTTTGAATGCTTAATCTATTCTATATTTACTTTTGTGACTTGCAAAAGTTTCATACTTCAGCTCATAAAGCTAAAGATCATAAACAGTAACTTTGACTTTAGTTCACATGCTCATTTTATTTCTTATACCAACCAAATTAGCTAAATTCGTTTCCATTAATCTTAACTTAGCTGTGAATATAGTATGTGCATCGTTGCGTGTGCACATGTTTGTTTCAACTTGTGCGTATGTGGAGGTTATGTGTGAGTTGTTATATTTTCATGCAAGGTCATGGTAGTTTGGTTTTTGTGTTTCTTTTCTATCTTCCTTATTTGCCTCTACTGTTATTATTTTCACTTTAAGGTTAAATTATACTATAAATTGAAGCAACTTGTGCTATTTATATTTTTATAATGCAAAGTGGAACTGCACCTAATATAATATGTAAACTTATGCAATTAAATTGGATATTGAATGTGTGTTGCTTGGATATATGTGGGTATATCTATGTGCGCATGCGTGTGTATATAAATTTTACATTTATGATATTTTATATTAAGACATGTCAATTTAAATTACTTTTTCCTCAACTATTATCTACGATGTTCCATGATTTTCCTAATATATCAAATGCAGTAGTATATATGTATGTATCTATGTATATTAAATTTTAGACGTTGCAAAATATGTTATAGTGGGAATGCTTGTTTGACAATTATTTTGATTTATATCCGTCTTTCAAATTTTTTTGATCGATTAAATGTTTACCTATCTGGTCTGTAAATTCTAAAGCTTAAATTGGTCCAGTCAAATCAACTAATTTTAATTGGTTCAAAATCTACATACGCTATATCAAAAAAATCTACATGCCCTTTCAACCAGATAAACATCTTTTACCTGGTCCACAATGGATATTTTTTAAATTTGCTAAATAAAATGAACCCTTATCCATTTACGACTACTATAAAAGCTAATACTGCCCGTTGTTATTTAGAAGTCCATACAAAGGTATCTTTCTCAACCATTATTATTTAGCTTTTACTTTTCTCGTACTGTAACACTACATATATATATACACACATACATGAAACAAAAAATTGGTTTCATTGTTCCTTCCCATGTTATATATTTTTCTTCTAATTAACTCTTTTCTACGATGAATCAATTTTAATCATTGTCCTTGGATACTTCATGATGGAATATCTGTCCTGGTGGGCATCAAAATATTTACCATCAAGATCATATTAATAGCTGCCCATTGGATGGATTTCAAAACATTATTATTTTGTATTGATAGTTCTGTCTAGTTAGGAGCGGAGAGTTCCATTGGTGGGTGTGCACACATACATATGAGCCTCCATTTAAATTATTTACCATTTTACTTGATTTCAATTGTAAAACCAACATAATACATCATGTGCTTTTTACTGAAAAAATTAGCAAAAGTTAGAGGATTAAGTTCAATTACTTCAGTGCCAAGCATAAATATGTCATGAGAATTATTAATCTGATATTATCGGTTGATGTCTGTAATGTTAAAATCGTTAACTTAGTTTATATAATAGTACAACAGAATAGATACATTACCTCAATTGGTACTTGCATAGTTGCATATAAGCTTCCGTAAGAAATTTTATTTTATTTTTTTAGGCAACCACCGCATTAATATTAATATTTATATGGTCAGAAAACTACTTCGATTATTAAAAGTAAAATAAAATATGAATCTATCCTGTCTATCTACTATTCTTCCCTCTATTATAAAAAGAGAATATATGTGATTGTAAAAGAATATACTAATTTATTCTTAGCAATTCAAATGTTTATTTTACAAATTTCTCAAGTATATGTGATTGTAAAAGAATATACTAATTTATTCTTAGCAATTCAAATGTTTATTTTACAAATTTCTCCTGCAATTTTTAATCAAAAATGTCATTCCTTTTTACATTTGATAGTATATTTATAGCACTTATTACATTGTAGCCGCACAAGAAAATAAACAAAACAAAAATTATTTTGTAATTGTTTTGCTTGTTCATTAGTAACTTACATTTCTAAATTTATTCTGACGTCATATCTTTAAGTGATAATTTATGCCGCATCCTACTCGACTTTGAGAGGCATCTAACAACCTAGTATTTTTGAAAATATTATTTGCATAACGTATGCTGCGAACTATTATGCTTTGAACTCGTATATGTTTCTTTCTGAATACTTGCAGCATTAATGTCAAAAGCCGCGGAAACGTCGATCCATTCAGTCGCGCATTCGTCATCTTCACAACCCGAGAAAGTTGAGACAAATGCATATGGTGTTCCAGTTTCTGATAATGTTGGGAAAATAGGCAGTAGACTTGGTAAATTGGTACGAATTCATGTGCCGATATCATATGAAAGTTGGGATAAAGTACCCAACAAATGTAAAGATGACGTTTGGGCTGAATTGCGGGTAAGCCATTCTCTCTTTTTTCCCAATAATTCTTTACTGCAAACTGATATTTAACTTATCCATAAATAAAAATTATAAAAAGATACATAATAAGTTAATCATAGTTCTCATCTCTTTTCATTTAAAATTTGCATTACATAGTTCTCATCTCTTTTCATTTATAGATCGAAGCCTAAATCGTTTTATATTTTGAGGTATGATTTTCTTTCTATGAATCGCACTTGCCTACAAAACAACAGATGTGCATACCCATAACACAGACATGCACACCTCAATCCGTACATAGAAGCACATATAAACTTGCAGATATATGCACACATTCATATAATATTTCAAGTTATTATCATCACAGGCAATAGAATAAAGAGTATAGGTTTTAAAAATGAAGTTTGCTCACCTGATTCACTTTTGAACAGAGGAGGTTGAATACTGGAAATGATGATTTGGCTTAAGCTTTGAATTTGTACTTTGATTTTTGTTTTTTTTTGAGCTTGCTTTCAAAACAGAGTTGAAGTTGCTTTGATTAAATCCCAGGCTTGTAAATTGATTTGTAGCTTAATTTTGTTCCAGATTTGCTTGATTACAGGCTACATTTCCAGACTTTGGATTTGCATTTGCGGCTTAATTTTGTTTCCAAGTTGCTTGATTACAGCAACAAATTTTTGACCCAAAACTTGAATGCCTTTTGATTTCTGATTTCTTCCTACTTTTTAATCTGGTGATCTTCAGGTTCGGAAACTTAATTTTTCAGGCCTTTGTTAGTTGAAGTTTTGTTTTAAATCTGAGATGATTTTGTTTTTTTTTCTTTTTCTTTTATTTACTGATTTCAGATTTGAAGATATGAGAAAAAAATGAATGTAGTTTAGTTTTCATTTTCCAAAATAAAAATTTAATTCATTTTGAACAAAATTTATGCCACTTGTTTTCACATAAACATTCTTACTTAACACATATCTCAACATATGCTTTTTATTTTTAAATGTTTATGTTTTTATCTTCTTGTATATTTTTACATTTGCATGACTTTTTAAAAGAGAATGATTTAATACTAATGTATATATTCATATTTTCAAGGAATTGGTTTTCAAAAATCTAATTATATTATAAATAAACAATCACACATATGTTAATTAGAAAGTTTAACTTTTAATCAACTTTTAAACTTTTACTATATTTTAAACACTACAAATAATATTTTTTTTAAATATAACAAAGCATGTTTCTATTTACTTTTTAGACTACAACATGATATGATCCAGCTACCTACAAAGCATGTTTCTATTTACTTTTTAGACTATACTGATACATATTTTGGTTATATATTTTTGTTCCCCTGCACTAATGATCTGCGTAGACATGATTTGTGAATTTTCCAATTGAACTTCCAAAGTTTTTAATCTGGTCGAAGTATAAAGAACAATGTAGAGAAAAGCGGAGAATGATCCAACATGCCTTAGTACATGACTAAAAGTATTTACATGATCCAATATATTTTTTTATAATCTTTGTGGATATGTTGAACGGATGCGTTCAAACTGCAGTACTTCACATTTGTCATTTAACTTGATTGGTCCATACGGTCAGAACAAGAACTCACAGTCGGACATACCAGCCTCGTAGTATGTTAAAAGTTTTTATATATTTTCTTTTTAACGTCTTTTTTATCTTCTATATGTGCATACATTATATGAGCTAGAGTCAGATACAAAAGAGTTGTATTTTTAAAAAATGTGCGAATCATTTAGAAGATACACAAGTGAATTGAGGACAGGATACTACGAAAAATTTGATAATGATGAAGCCAGAAGGAAAAACTGTCCGCCAAAAGTTAGCGTAGAAGATTGGGACGGATTCTTGAAAAATGAAGCAAAACCCGACGCACGCGAAAGAAGAGAGCTAGGCAAAAAAAATAGATCACAATACAATTATACTCATCACGGTGGTCGTACAAGTCACGTCGTAGTAGAATATAAAATGGTACATTTTTAATTTTTTTGTTATTTCGTTGTATTTTACCATTTCGTTGCATCATTAATTTTCTTGTGCAGACTAGAATATATGTAAAGTTACGGACTTGGTACTGTCATGTTCATCAATCATTACAGTGTTGTTGCTCTTTGTTCATATTTGTTGCCTATGAGATAACTAGGCTATGTTAGCCTCAAATTAAAACTGAGTTACACAAAACAAGTTAAAGCATTTACAACCATTTTTTATTAATTTCTACAAGTTCTCCCCTTTAAGTAATCTTTTATATGGCATGAGCAAGCTTTTAGCACTAGAAATGACAAAATTGTTTACATATGACAAAATTCTTTAAATTGTTTCTAAATGGTTTCAGGCAAGTTGATAACTTCAGCTGTTTACAAGCATATAAGCCATGCCTGCCTCGGTTTTAAATTGAGACTACCTCAGTTTAAACTGAGGCCATGTTGCCTCAGTTATGAACCGAGGCAATGCATGGCTTCTTGGACATGGCATCTTCAGGACTAGAAATATTTAATTTCTGTACTTAAATACAAGTTTTTATTTCTATTGTTTTGTCATTTTATTACATGGGATCTTAATCAGAATCAAATTTTCATAATTTTATTAAGCATCTAATGGTGACATAAGCTTAGAATGATATGGTTTTATATTAAATGCTAAAGTAAAATATTCAAACAAACAGCAAGTGTGCCAATTCTAAAATAATAACTCAATTTCAGCACTTCTTTCTGAATGTCCTGTAAGAAAACCACTTACAACTTGCAAAATCTTCCAATGGATCTATTTAAAACTTCATATTAACGTTTTGTTATTAAGAAAAATCGATGTTTCGATTGCAGGCAATTGAAAATCCAGGAAAAGAAATCATACGCTGTGAAGTGTGGGAGAAAATTCACACAAAAAAGGATGGCACCATATCGGATTCAAATTCTTCGTACTTTGTAAGTTAAACAATATATTGTTTTAGATGATAAATTAAAAATGATTTACTATTGACAAGCACCTTTGTCCAAGTGGTTAATTGATTCGGCTTTGGTGTAGGATGTCACAAGTTCGAAACTTGCTTTCGAACGTTTATTTGACATGGGATACGTTGTCCCAGTGATTTGTTGTATATAAAGTACCGGTTCAAAAAAAAATGATTTACTATTATGACATATATGTTTACATGGTTTATCGGCCTATAACTTATATGCACGTAGTATCTCAAGTATTATCATATTTTAGGGTAAAATTGCAAAAGCATGGGAAACAATCAATGACAACAAGGAAGAAGATATGCCATTGGATGAAGACATCTTGTCACAAGCGTTCGGCAAAGATAAAAGGGGCCGGACTCGAAGTGTTGGTACTATAGCACCAAAGACACAAGTTAAAGCATCTACTATTCCACATAAACAACTCAGAAGGAGTAAACAAGACTCAAATAGATTAGAAACAAGGATGTAGAAGGTGGAGGATTCATTGGAGAATGTAAAAGGGGAATTGAACACATTGGTTGACATATTAAAAGGATATGTGAAATAGATGCCAGACATTGCTTCCAACGAAGGAGGAAGTGGTGGGACACATCATGAAAGTGTTGGAAGAACGTCGAACAATGACGATGCCGCTAACCCGCTTATTTCGCATGTCCAGGAAAATAAAAAATGTGAAGTGTTGAACTTTGATCTTGAAGTCATTGCAACAGGTTTTGTATGCAAAGATTCGACAACGTCCATCATACATGGAAAACCTGTACCTCCTACACATGAGAAGTTGATTGTGGACAATATACTATTAACAGATGAGACCACAGCCAAACAAAATCATCCTCTTGCTATGACCTTTGATGATGTTGGAATCAGTGGTTATGTGTGTCATCCAAAGAGTTCAATTCGATCTTTTGACGCTGGAGCAGGTATATATTATTATTATCCAATAAATTCAATCTGAATGGAAACCTATATATGTTCTTTGATCTGTTCTTAATATCAGAATCCTCTCATCTTAATATCAAAACTGAAAATTCTACAAAATCAGATAATTCTCTGATCTGTTATTTGTTTCAGGTTGAAGATGCTTTCTCTGTGTACCTTTCTGATTTAGAAAAGCTTGATCCGTGAGGTAACATTTTTTTTTCACATTACTATTGAAAATAGGTTGTAAAATTAATAAAACCAGTGTTAGACTGTGGGCTGGGTTGGTTATTAATTTGGGAATTTAGTTGTGGTTTCTGGAAATCTATTGGGTGAAAACCCAAAGTAGATGGATGTTGGAGTTAAGTTGCAATTTGATTTGTTAATTCAGGTTTGGGTTGCTGCTTCGGTCGATGGTGTTTTGGCGATTGAATTGGTTTGAGGATTCAGGTTCAAAGAATTGGGGGCTGAGGCGATTGCTTCTCAAGTATGTTCGAAGTTTGGTTATTAGAGAATTATATGTGTACGTTGTTGTTGTGAGATGTTTTTGTGAAGTAAAGGTAGACTATTGAAGTATGTGATGGAAGAAATTAAGTGGTATGCTTGGTTGAATGGTTTTGATCAGTGGTGAGGCAGTGGGAAAGGTTATGCTGATTGAAGTGTGGAATAGAGGAGGATGTGGAGCACCGGTGGTAAGGCAGTAGTTAGGTGGTTGAAGTGGTGGGTTAAAGGGTGGTAGAGCTGTTGTTGGTTACTTCTTTGGATTTTCATGTAATGGTATCATCTGTCAATTACATCATCACTGTACTTCCACTGCATCACCTAGTCATCACAAACCAACTTGCACACCTACCACTGGCTATAGCACTACACTACCACAAGCTTCTACTTGCCTTCCATCTCTATTAACATTCAATTGAACACAACCTGCCTGCCACACCCAGTTCACCACAGTCCAAAATCACGTCCACAACCTTCTACCTTTCATTACCTCCAAATGCTCATTATTACTGCACATCAAAACAACATATACCACTGCTCATCTTGCCTGAATCACTGCACACACGCTACTACACTTCTACACATCCAAATGATATTGTAAATGCCTCATAACCCAGCTCTCAACTGTACTCAGCAAGTGGCATTAGGATTTGTGTTGCAGAGACGGTCGAGAAATGGACAAAGTTCATCAATGTCAGATTGAGGGTGGAGTTAGATGATGAGGATTAATAATAAATTTCATTTGGAATAGGAGTGACCGGTGGGCGGTTGTAGTGATGAGGGTTTTAGATATTGTAGGCAAGTGTTGCAATTGGAAGAAAATTGGTGGCTGTTTTGATAGTTGTTGAAGTTGAAGAAAAATGGTAGCTGCTGTATTAAGGATGGTAGTGCACAGCGACTGCGAGGATGTTGATGATTTTTCTTATGCTAATTGACTGTGATGAAGTGGTTGAAATGTGAGAGGTTGTTGGTGGTTAGTACAGGGGAGTTTGCTAAAGGGTGATATAGGCAGAAGATGATGGATGTGAAGACGTGAGGCGGTATCACTGATATGAGATTGTGGTTTCTTGTATGGATGTGAAGAAGTGCTAGTAGTGGGAATGGAGTTGCCTGAAGTTGAGTTGAACTTGGAGTTGTTTGCTGATGTGCAGAGGAGTATGGGATTTGTTGTGGTCGAATGGTGGTCAGTGAACGAACAGAGGAATTGGTTGAAGGCTGTTGTAGTGTTGAAGTTTGTGCACTTGTTTGATGTTGTAGTCTGATGTTGTGGAGTACGTATTTGTATGAATGTATATGGAGTTGCTAGCAACTGTTGTCTGTGGAAGAAGTGTTGAAGGCAGAGGAGTTGATTGAAGTATGGAGCTAAAGACACGAGGTTTTGCACTACCTGGTACTTCATCATATTAGTAGGAAGTGCAAACTCGAATGCTTCTAACTGTACACATTCAATTAGAAACTTACAGAGGATCAGAATTCATTATAGAGAATGAAGACTTATAGTGTACAAAACTCATAGGGGATGAAAGATATTACCAGCAATCATCGGTTCAATGCAAGGATATCTAGTTTAGTTTAGGTTGTTGCTATAGATAATATATATATATATATATATATACACACAGTAAATACTCCTACTTTTCCTGAATAAAAAATAAATAAAGAAATAACAAACTTAACTAAATATAACTTTAAATAGGAACTTAGACAGAATATGAAAATTCTTTATCCCCATACTAATACTCTGGAAAAAAGGTAGGAAAGATGAAGATGATGATGATGAACTTGAAGTAAAAAGTAAAAATGCACCAAAATCATATGCATCTGTCTGTGTGGTAGCTTTTCCTGTCTTGCTTAGTTCAGGTGCCAAGTAACCAAGAGTTCCAACTACATGAGTTGATTGAGGATTGCTTCCATGATCGTGTAGTCTTGCCAGCCCAAAATCACATAGTTTTACATTTAGCTCATAATCTAGCAAAACGTTTGTTGCCTTTATGTCTCTATGGATGACCACTTGCTCCCACCCATCGTGTAAATATAGAAGTCCTGATGCTACTCCTTTTATTATTTGAAACCTTTGCTTCCAGTTCTGTGTTGCCTTTTTATCACCCATCGTGTAAATGTAGACTGCTTAGTTCAGGTCGGTGAAGTGAGTTGTTTGTAGACTGTGAGGCCAGGATGCACTAATATTTGGTGTGCACTGAAAGTTGAAGTGGTGTGTTGCATAGATATTTTAGCTGAACTTCATTATTTAGAAAAATAAGAAGTTTAAACAAACATATGATATTTGACCTCTTTATAAACAAACATCAATTTCTTGTTTTGTGCAGGCATGAAACTTATGTTGGTAGGAGCATTAGACGATTGGAGGAAGATGTTATGTACCGTATGTGTTGTACTATGCATGTAGTATTATGTAACGATGTCGCTGTTGTACTATGTATGTTATGTATACTTGTTGAACTATATAGTGGTATGTGTTGATGTTGAACATTATAATTCAAACATTTGTTATTTTTGGTTTTTGTGTTGAATCTATGAAAAATATTTGGTTTAATAATCTTTCTTTTGTGATAGTATCAAATTTGCAAATTTTTGTATTAATTATGATAATGAAATGACTATCACTGGTGCAGAGAAAAATTTCGAATTTTTAAAAATAAAATAAAAATAGTAATTAGTAACGGATTAAAGCCATTGCTAATACTTAAAACATCAGTTATACGTCTACATTTAACAACGGATAAAAGCCATTGCAAAATAAAATCCGGAACGGCTATAAGCCGTTGCTAAAGAATATTATGCAACGTCCCTTAGCCGTTGCAAAAATATATTTCGCAATGGATTTGAGCCATTGTGAAAGTTTTACCACTGCCCATTTCGCAACGGCTCAAAGCCGTTGCGAAATGAGGATTTTGGTGTAGTGTGACTCGGAGTTTATTATTCCATTTCTATACTCTGAGTGCCTATAATTTTCCATAAGGGCAGCGTAGAGTCAGGTTATAGGTAGGTTCTGGAGCTAAGTCAGGGAAGTATGCCGTGGAGATCAGGAGACAAGCTGGATGGCGAGACGTATCAGATGTATATGATGTATTATCCGCTGTGTATGATTTACTACAAATTAAATTTCCATGTGGACAAGTTATCATAATTTCCCAGTGTTGTATTTTGTTGATGTTGTACTCTGATAATGTAATGTATAAACTAATATAATTCTTTTGTTTAATGATCAGTCATTTGTCTATCATATACTGTTCCGCTGCGATTGTGAGATTCTTATATTGTTTCTATTTCTTCTTCTACCTATTTCTTATTTAACCCTAACGGTTCGGGTTTTCAGCATTCGATTGTTCAGCATTGCATACAGTGGACGTATTGATGTCGATTTTCGGATGTCGAAAAATCGAGTCATTACAATTTGGTATCAGAGCTGAAGGTTAAGCGAGAACCTTGGCTCTGGTAGGGATTACTCATTAGAAATAGAGTACGTAGTACTCTAGAATGAGTTTGAGTGTATTAATAGATATGAGCGTGTAGCTGTTAGTGAATATGAAAATAGTTTTTATATTGTGTTGACTTATCGGTTGAGTGTTTATGAATTCTGGTCTGTAGGATGCCATGTCGTCGTAGGGGTTTCTAAACTCTTAAACGAGATAAACCGACATAGCATTGTTTTAAAATAGGGTAAATGAAATAATTTTAACCAAACTATTTTTGGACATAAAAGAAATAATTTTCCATAAATTATTACAGTATATATATGGTTGCTTGGTTGTTAAGGAATGATAATATTAAACTATTTTCATTGTTATGAAGAAATTTAAAATAAGAATTGAAATCATAACCAAAGGTTAAGAAAATAATTCAGATAACGAAATGGAATTTGAAATGTGAATTAGAAATTTGGTTTATAATGGGAAATGAAGCAAAAATTCCAAAGTAATTTTTGAATGTGGATTGAAATGATTTGGAATTTGTAATTTTTGAATTTAAATTCCTTTGATATGAAAATGGTTTTCAAAGATTTTGGAGAAATAACAAGGAAATTATTCAGAAATATTTTTGAATAGGATTCGAAATCTGGTGAGATTTAGAATTTAAAAATATTTGAAAATGTTTTCAAAAGGATAAAGCACTAAACTCTCTTCGGTGGCCAGAAAATAACTTCAGTGATGACTGCAGCATCATCGATGTTCATTTTCGAGTTTGAGGAATTGCTACTTGAATGTTTTAAATTGGAATTGTTTGCAAAAGTTGAGTTTGATTTTAGAAATGTGGAGGATTTTGGATATAGTTTATTTCAAAGGTGATTTTGAAATGTTGAGAAATTGTTTAAAACTCTGGAAGTAAATTGGAAATGTTTATGGAATCACAAGGGGTTTGATATCTTATTAAATTTGGAAATTTGCTTGAAATGAAAATAAATTGGCAAACTTATAAAAGTTAAAAATTTGAATTAAAAATGTAACTGAATTAAGCAAGATAGAAGTAAATGAGCTTAATGAATGGCTATTGGAATAGGATTTACTAATTGTGGAATGAATTTGTAAATGATCGAAGGGATTTACATTTCTAAGTAAATGAAATTAGAAACTAGATATTGGAGTTAAATTTGAATTGTGTGATATGGAAAGTTAGCCAAGTTGGACTAAATAAAACAAAGGATTGAAATAAAATTTGTAAGTAAACTAACTGACTAAAATGAGTAAGCAAATGAATTTAAAATGAATATAGAGAGGATATTTAATTTAAATTGTAAGTAAATAGAACTTGAACTGAATACTCGAATTCAATTCAAATTGGGGCAAGTAAAGTAAAGTTGAAGAATTAATTCAAAGAGGACTAAAGATAATAAAGGTTTGAAAATAAAAATGGTGGAATTCTTAAGGTAAATTTGGAATTTAGAAAATATTCTAAGTAAATATTTGAATGAGAATTTAATAAAGACGTGTGATATGATAAGTGTGGATAAGGTAATGAAAATCAAGATAAATGTGAATAAAATAAGAGAGAATTGATATAGCTAATAATCAATTGAGATAAATACGTGGGATGTACGTATATTATTTTATTTGCATAGCGATTTGATCTAGATTCGAGCACAGAATTTCGAGATTGTTATATCGATCCAAGTTGGGATTTTTCATTCGATTTTCAACGGTGAACCCTGGATATGGATTTTTGGTTGATTACGGAAATTCTCTATCATAGGTCAAAACTATGCAAGGAGAATGACGTTTCTGATCAAGAAACCAGATCTGAGTCCGCACTAGAAAGTCGGGTGGACGATACTAGTTCGAAAATGAAATTGTGTGATCGAGTGAGCGATCGGATTTGGTATTGTGTACGAATAATATACGGACATCATACGGGGTTGAATGAAATGAATATTGAAAATTTTGTAAAGAAATGTATAAAATGATTTTGAATGTTGTAATTGGACATTATTGCTAAATAGGATATACAGGTGTGTTAAAGGCAAAGGATAAATTAGGATTTTTTTTGATTTTAGAAGATAAATTGAATTGCTCAACAAAAGGTATGTATTTGAATTTCTATATGAAATTTGATGATTTTCTGGTCTAGCCACTTGGCGTTTTGTTTTCTTTTGAAATCTGGGGGCCTTAGAGGCATTTTGTAGTTGTACCGATCTAGCCATGCAAAGAAGACGTTGGCGAAATTTTTTGAAAATTTAGAGAGTTAGAAAATTTTTGAGAAATTTGGATAATTTAAAATTTGGATTTAAATTTGAATTTGAATTGTTGAGAAAATAATATTGTTTGGAAGTTATGGATGAGTTTAGAAAGTAATAAGAATGATAGTGTCTTTAATAAAAAGTTTTTAGAGAAGTTGTTAAAACTGTTAGTTTTGGGAAAATGTGAACGGGTTATGGATCAATCTTCTTAACTAGTAATTTCGGGGATGAAATTCTTTTAAGGGGGAAGAATGTGATGACTCGGAATTTCTGGACATTTAAAATTGAAATATTTAATTGATTTTAAATATTTGAAAATTTGTTTAACTTGATTTCAAATATCACTGTTTGTTTGGTAATTAAATTATTGAATTTAATAATATGAAATTGGGTAAAAGTTTTGAACTTGTTAAAAATAATTTGAAGTCTTGTAAAATATACATTAATAATACCCAAGATAATAGAAGTGTTAAATTGAATCTGAAAGTGTTTTGTTCAGTTTTAAAAATATATTGTTTAAATTGATATTTAAAAATAGCCTTCCGAGGCACAGTCTCGGAATTCAACGAAACTAGTTCCATTGGATCCGTAATAGTGTATTTTTATCGGATTTCAATTTACATAGTGTTCGGTATGATCGTTTGGCCGTACGGTTGATAAACGCACTGAAGTCTATATTGAAAATTCAATATTATAACTGGGTCCAAAAAGTTATCTTCTCCATACGATCAAGTTAGGCCTCGAAACCTTTTACAGTGCATTCGAAATAGAGGTTTAACATTATAAACGCCTGACGGCATGCCTCGATAGGAGGGCAAGATTTTAGGTTGCATTTTTCGAGACGATTTAAATTTAAATTTAAATTTGAATATAAAAAAGTATAATCAAAGCACTGTAGCCTTTGCAGACACTAGAGATATGTTGAGCACGTGTTTTCTTTTTCTGTATATTTCGCACGCGTCCTCTAAGAAATTGAATATCTCGTTCAAAAGAAAATGTACCGAGTAAAAGAAAAAAAGAGAAATTGACTCATCTCTAAATCAATTCTCGAAAAAAGATCCAGATCGAATGAAAATGGCCTCCTCCTTAAATTTTCGTTCAATCGAAAATCAAGTTTAAAAATATAGTAGAGCAATCGAATACGAATTCGATTCTAATAAGGCAACAACGAATCAATCTCAAGGATTGATTCACATTTGGGATACACATGAAAGGTTGGCGAGCGACGCAAAGGAGGGAGGGGGCGACGGTGGGAGGCCTGGCAGCGGCATTCGAGGAGGTCGCGGCTAAATCATGCGCATGCGCATTCACGCTCGTGCGAGGAGAAGTCGAAGTCAGGCGCTCGTTCGCAAAGGTCGATGGGTTTCGTTAGTTGTAATGGAGGCCTTCGATTTGTGGAAGGAGCACAAGCTTGCGGGCGAAGTCTATGGTTTTGGCGAGGCAAGCGCAATGTCAAGGCAGTTGGTGGTTCGCATTGATTTGGGCTGTGACGAGGTATGCGTGGAGTTTGGGCATAGGTATTTCATGCGAGCAGTGAGGTATCGTTTTCTATAATATATAATTGTATTTAAATTTACTGAACATTTATATGCAAGTTATTTTTCAATTTGAAATTATATATATATATATATATATATATATATATATATATGTATGTATGTATGTATTTATACATAATAAAAAGAATTTAAATGAACAACAGAAAAATATTTAAAAGCAGTTCTGTTTTAGTTTAAAATATGTATATATATATAGGCCATAAAAATATGTAGGGGTTAAAAACAGAAAACTCTTACTTTTTCTGGTTTGAAATATATATATATATATATATATATATATATATATAACTAAATTTAGATTTTTGAAATCTATAGTTTATTTTGATTATATTTGTGGTTTCAATTTGAAGGAAATATATATATACGTACATATACATATAACAGGAATTTTTAAGGGTTTGAAGTTATATAAAATTAGATTTTTAGATCTATGAATTATTTTTATAAGCATATATATATATATGTAGTTTCAAAAGGGGATAAATATACTTATACACGTTTTTAATTTACTTGTTATTTTAAATAATGGACTGGTGAATAAATTGTTAAGTTAACCTATTTAATTTATTCTAGTTACTAAAAAGATTTTAAAGGGAAAATTATTAGTTTAAATTTAAATCACTAGTTCAAATAAAAAATTTGGTTTATTAAACTTATCAAATAGGAAAATTAATTTATTCGACTAATTGGAATATTAATAAAACATTATAATATTTGTTACAAGGTTTAAAAATCGTGAAAACAAGCAGGAAGGGAAATGGATTGCAAAAAAAAAAGAAAAGGTAAGAACTCCTCACTCAATTGGATTACCCAGTTTAATTTAAATAGTTAAATCTAAATTATTGGTTGTTTGCTTGGATTGATAATTGTTATCAGTTGGATGTTCTGTTATATATATATATATATATATATATATATATTGGAGTGATTGATTTCACGCATTATATAGTGGATGAGATCCTATGCGCCCCGCGTAATAGCGGATGACCTTATATACCACGGTATCCCGCCTTGAAGCGGAATTGGTATTTTAAATTATTGTGCTAACATCTAAGAATGTAAGGAAACAGGTTGGAGGGATCCAAATGGATTCCTCAAATGTTTGAATTTTTTTCATTCGCTGTGATATGATTTATTTATAATTTGTGATTGATTATATTGGTAATTGAAATTATGGAAGGCTGTGGTTTGGCCGAATATATTTTGGTATTTTAAGATACCAGAAATATTAAAATTGGATCTTTGAAAGGAAATTAAAATAGAGAATTTTAAGTAAAATAATTTTAGAGAACTGGATTAATCAAAAAAAGGAATTTGGAAAGGATAAAGGTTGATTTTTGAAATCTTATTGAATAAATTCCAAGTATGGGAAAAAGAATTTTTTTTTTAATAAATGGATTTTGAGAACTTAAGTAGTATTGTTTAAAAGTTGAAGACTTTATTTAAATTTCGGAATTTAAATGGTTTGGGAGAAATAAAGGAATTTATTTTGAAAATGGAGTTAGTTTTGGGAAATCGATTTGAAAACTGATTAAATGTTTGAAACTGTGTTTTAAAAGGAGAATGAGACTATGGAATTTATAAACTGGGTTTCATAAAGAGAAATAATATATCAGTGGATATTTGGAAGTATAAATTCACGGTGGGAATCTATAATGGAATGGGTAATTTGTTTTAAAAATAAATAGTGGTTTATTTTTTAAAGGTGTGAAAGAAAAGTGTATTTCCCTGAAAAGTCAAGTACGTTTTCAAAGCAGATTTTTAAGTATAAGTTGGAAGTTTTAAAGTTGTTTAAAAGAATGTTTTTGAGAATTATTATTTAATTTGTTTAAAATTTTAATGGAAAATATTTTATTAAATTAGTTATAGCAGTAATTATTTAAAGGGTTAAATGGTATTATGATTTAAATAATATTATTAATATTTATATTTTATAAAGTAGTTTTATTTTAAATGTAGTTTGGCTAAAGTTTTTATTTGGAAAACTTGTATAGAATTCAATAACCTTTATTTTTAAATTTGTTTTGGCTTAAATTTTACATGAAAAATTATTATTAAATTTCATAACTGGTATTTTAAATAAAGTGCATGTGATTTTGAATATATTGCACGTGAGTTGAACCCCGCTTTACATTTGGGTTTGACCTGTGCTCACCAATCCCTGTAGCATTATCAAGTGTATATCGATGTGCACGGCCTTGTGGCATGTACAGTGATACACTGTGCATGTCACACTGTTCGTGTGTGATGAATTCAAATGTGAATGAGGACGAACAACCCAAATAACTGAGGCAAATAATATTTTCAAAAATCATATTTCAAAAATATTTCTTTTTCAATTTTACTGCGTTAGTGAATATTTTTGCAGATTGCTCAGATGCTGGATTCAAACTGGAATGCAGTTGAAGACAAAATACGAGTGTGAGTGATATGTAGTGAGGTTATTAGTGTAAAAATAACTGTGATGTAATCAAAATTGTATATGTATAGTGAGAGCTTGAATTTGTACTATTCAAGATTGTAATAAATATTTGTTTGAATAAAATTTCTGTTTGAATTCAAATTCTGTGTTATTTATTTTATTCAACAAATATTTATTTAATCTATGAAAAATAAAATAGTACATTAACAAATACATTTAAATGAATATATATATATATGTTTATTATCATCAAACAAAAATCATATACTCGCATATTCCACAGAAAGGTGATTTTCTTTTTTCAAAAAAGAAGTGTCTATTCGTAATTGACAGTTTTAGCCCATGACAGACATCTGTGATTAAATCCTCAAACGTTTGCCACCTGTTTAAATTTTATCCCAGGACACACAAACGTCTATGGTTTTATCACGGATGTTTGTGAGGTGTACAACTAGTTTTTCACCTTCATTTTGATGTACATGAAATTGTGTGTGCCCGTGTATGCATATATACTCAAGATGACCTTAACAGTATTATATCTAGGACTCTTTTATAATAGAATATCCTTAGTATGGTCAATGAATCTTTGTTTCTTTTTGAATCTCAATATCTTCGAGCATGGTGACTTCTAGTAACATACACCTACAATCTTGATAAGATCTATATATGTATATGATCTTATAGTTATTATCATTAAAACATAAATTGGAGGTTCTAGAGGTAGTGGTGGCTACGAGTTCACTAGGGTAGGTACTAGCTTAGCTTGTTGCTTGAATATGGCATTTGAATCCTACTAGAATATCAACTATGTGGATACCCAGTATATCTACTCGGTTACTAGTCCCTAACCTGGTCTCTACCCCATCATATTAGCTGCATTGGTCTCTGTTCTAGTTTCGATTGAATTACTCATTTTTACCTACTAGAAAATACAAATATACTCTCTCAATAAGTTCCTAACCTCTTCTAAGGGTACGCTTTTGCTCTTGTACAAAATGTAATAACCCGCCTTTTTCGACCCCTAGGCTCAACGCCCAAACCTATGTTAACACCTCGAGAACCGAAAGGATGGGACGCTGTGATATAGTAACCTAGATAAAATATTGTTCTAACCGATTGCTTTCAAAATCTCATAGTGAAAAGACACGGAGTATAATATATAATAACCATAATCACTTTGATTACACTATAATATATTTACACTGTAGGATACATGTCTTTATAATACTAGTCAAACCTAATTCATATACATAATAAATCCAACACATAATTCTTATTTATTGTTAGAATTGGGCCAGTATGCAGCTAGATAAATAGGTAATTTCTAAAGTATATTATTCCATTTTGGATCTTATTGGATCTATGAAATCTAAATTTATTTAGATCTTATCTGAATTTACTTTAAATAAAATGAATATTTAATTTAATTTATAAATAAAGTTTTATTCATTTTAAATTTATATTATATAATAAATATGTGTTTCGTATACACATAGGTGTGTTCATGCACATGCAACATGAATGGTGTACATGGTTTCACATGTTCGTATATAAATACTAGGGTTTTGCACTATAATGGACATATTATCCCTTCTGTATACATGTGTGATATCAATATGAGTGAATGTAGTTTATAAAGTAATTATAAATTTAATATAAAGAATTTATAATTTTCAAATTCATATATTAGGTTCAAAATTCAAAATTCAGATCTAGATACAGATCTACAAAATGAAATACCTAGTGTTTACAAATTCAAACTAATATATTAGTTTTGTGTAAATACATACATGTGCGTATATAATTCGATAAATACTTTTTTATTAATATATATGTATTATATATATATAATATTTAAAAATACTATATATATGTATAATGTATACTCATAAACATATTTTATGTAAATTAATCCTTATTTTCGCCTTTACTTTTTTTATCAAAAATGAATTTTTTTAGTTTGATTTTCATTTGGAAACCTATGAAAAAATTGGTTTTTTTGTTCCAAAAATAATATATGTATGTGTCATGTTAAATATTTATATAAACATATTTTATATAATTTATAATGTATGTATATTTATTAAACATAACATTTAATTTAATAAATTACAATATTGTATTGAAATATAAAATTATATATATTAAAATAAATTTGAAACTATAAATAAATAAACACACACACACGTATATATTAATGTAAAATATATTTTAATTAATAATTTTATATTAAATCGGTTTTATTTCATATCACTTAATATCATTATTTTGAAAAACAAGTTTTTTATTTTAGAGGAAAATAGGTACAGGGAAGAAGTTGCAAAAAAATTTAATTTCTAAGACAGCAAGTTTTCTTTTTAGTCTGAAGGACACTTTTAGTGTAAACAGAAAATGATAGTTGCAACTATCATTCTATGATTTACACTAAAAAGCGTCCTTCAGCTTGAAAAGCAAACTTCTTATCGCTAAAACTAAATTTTTCTATAATTTTTGCTTGACACTAAAATCCCCTTTATTTTAATGGCCATGAGCAATATGTATAATTACACATATGTAAAATAGTGTTTTTACATATGTACACATGTATACAATCCATCCAATGAAGACAAAACAATGGAATACAAATTCGTCATATATTTAACTGCTATTTAAACGCATATAATAAAACATTATATACATTAATATACCATTGTAAAAAGAGAATTTAACCTTTCATCTAAGGCCCAGATAGTACACCTTGAGATAGAATTAGAACTTCACCGAATGATTTCTAAATCTCGAAAGTGTTACCATTTTGAATGTAGCTACCATTAATCCTTAGATTGTATTTGATTAATTGTTTGTAGCTTGAAAATTTGAGAATGGATGGAGGGAGTTTCTAGCCTTTGCTGGTTAGAGAGTTCCAAAAAGAGGAATCAAACTGTTAGGGTTGGAGGAAATATGAGAGAGTCTAAGGAGTACAATTAGAATCTAGATCCACATTTCTCTCTAACCAATTCTTATCCTTTAATTCAAAATCCCACTTCTATATACCATCATATGTTGGCCTCACTGCTCTCATAGAGTCGAGTATAACAGAATATTCTATAGGCTTTTAGGTACCTTAAAGCCTGATCAATAATTTGCACATTTAAATCTAATTCAAATGGGTATCGGTATCGTATATCAATAACTGTATTTATAACTGTCATATATACACTATTTAATATTGATCAACATAAATAAAATAAATGTTTCTAATTAATATTTCATAAATTTTAATTAATTTAATTAATTTATAAAATTATAATTAATTAAATCAGGTGGTAATAAGAGTATTCAACGCTTCGGTTGTGTGATTCTTGAGTGTAAATTCGATCAACGATTAATATTAAACAATTTCGATATTAATGTTCACATGTGACTTAGTAGGTGGTGTGACATTATGGCCAAAATTATTGCTTACATAGCTTCGGTAAAATCTCATTTTACTTATTTAAGTGTTACCTGGTAGTAACGGTTATTTACACTAATTCTCTTCATCAAAACTATATCACATTAAGACTTATGGAATTTAGTGTAACAAACGGAAATTTTCGACTTTCGAAAATTCAACATCGATACTCACTTTATCGACTGCCGAGAAATCGAAGGCCAAAAACCCGAAATGTTATGGTTTAAGAAAAAGAATTTAAGAAAAGAGAAAGAGAGAAAAGGTTAGAAGAAAGAGGAAAAAAAATAGAAATTTTTAAAATAGAAGAAAAAGAGAATAGAGAACATAGAACGGAACAGAAAACAACAGAACAACATCAGAATCTCACAATTCGCAGCGGAACAACATATAATAGATAAATGAATAATCTTTAAACAAAGAACTATATCAGTTATTACATTTTATACTTTACATCATATCATCATCAGAATGTACAACAACAAACAATGCAACGGAAAAAGAAATACTATATAAACTAGTAATACGCCATGCCATCCATCTTGCCTCCAGCAATTCCAGAATGTCCAGAATATCCTGATAAACCTTAACTCTTGACTGCCCGTGTGGAAATTGGTGGGCACCCAGAGTTTAGGAGGGAAAACAATAAACTCCAAGTCAGTCATGTGACTGGTGTGAGAACTCAAAACAGTTTATTTATCTTTAAAATCAAAATAGAGGAATATTTTTATTTCAATTCGCAATGCTTTTAAAAATAAGACTACCATAAGGTCTCCCGCACACACACACATGCAAACGCAGAATCGGAGGAGATTTCTCCTTATGATAGTCAAAGATGCTTGATACGCATTAAAAAGAACATTTGATATTATTACTAGTGCATAGTGTAGAGAAAAATTCATTTCGAAAGTAGAATATAAATCTTAGCCAACATACGACCATTATCGTATGCCTACTATAGCTACCATCCAAACAGTGTTGCGACACCATAAGTGAATGATAGGTTCTACAACTAAAACCGTACAAGTTTCGTATTGTTTCTTTGGATTTCCAACAAATGATCAGGCCAAGGAACTTCCCATTGCCACATGAGAATGCCTCTGGAAAGACATCCCCGAGAACCAAACCGGAACTCTGCCAACACAAGGCCGGGTTACCCCTAACTGGGTAACTACTGACACGAGCACGCCATTCCCCGATCGTAAACGACCTTTCTCACGGGATCCCGATAGCCGACAACCACAAAGTAATAAATTCGTAGTAACCACATAGGTTAAATATCTGGGCTCCATACCATGATACAACCTCTATCCAGAAGGAAATGTACATACCCTAAAGGGTGCTACCCCTCATAACCTTGCCGCTTCTTTCCTGTTTTGACCATTTCCGGGGTGTGAGGCTCGACAAAGTCACGTCCACAAAAACATACTTTATACAAAAGCCATGCTTTGGGTCAACAAATGATCAACACGATGATCACCAAGATAGACGATCAAATAAATGATCCTATCACAATAATCAACACAATGATCATTTACAGCAACACTCAGCATGTCACATTACCAAATTGGGAATATATCGCTGATAACTTCAACTATATAACCTCTGAGCTCGTACGTCTCAGAGAAGGGTGTTAAGCTAAAAGAATAAATTCTCCGCCACCACAGAAATATATTTGAAAGAAATCGGCTTTACATTCTCAACTTGTAATGTCATACACACAATCCATGCAAGTCTGTTCCGGGCTCGAACAGAACCGAAGGTACTTACAAAGAAGTCCTTGCAATCCGAATAATCTCTAATCACGTTCGGATTTCCCATCACATATGGAGATCTCAATACCAGGGATCAGCCAGTGCAGAGACAATCAACAAGAAACCCTTTCGTTTTCGAAAATATCCGGTCTTCAACACCGATCTTCGAATGCAATTCATAACGACGTATCACATATTCGGAATGGGTTATACGACCCCAAGGTCCTTTCCCGGTTAACCCGAATAGTGAGCGCTTATTTTAAAAAAAAACAAGTGTGGCATTCAATTTCAAACAAATCACAACAAATACCTATTTAAAGGTAAATATTGATAGTCGGTTATTGAACTATTAATAGATATGCCAACATCACCAGATTCCAAATAATTTTCCAAATTATTTATTTCACAAAAATATCTTTACAAGATATAAACATAATTTCCATACTTTAAAAATAAATCAATATTTATTTTTAAATCTAATTTCCAAATTTCATTTATAAATTCTATATTGAATTTACATTCCAAAATATTTATGAATATACGATTTCCATTCAATTTCTAATATTCATTTTCAATTTATCTTCAAAAAGATAAATTCCAAATATTCACTTAATATTGGAAAAGCATTTCTATACTTATTTATCTATAAGTAATTCACAGATCTTTTTATTTTCTATACTGAGAAAATATTTAATATACCCTAATCGAAATTAAGTATATATTTCATTCTTTTAAGGAAATCATTCACTTAATCATATTTATTTGGGTCAAAACGAATGTCGCGTAAAACATTGTTACGACAACCCAAAATCACTAGTATAGGGATTCGAAATTAAAATAGATATATAAATCCCAATACTATACAAAAACATTTCCTTTCGGAAATCATTTAATATAACAACAGTGTTATAGTCCACCATTTCCTTTTATTTCTCGAAAGCATCTATTTCAACAATAAATGTTGAAATCTATGGTTTCGAATCTCAATACAGTTTAAAACATCGTTAGATCGTTTTAATTTAGTTTAAAATATCACATTCTGAACATTTTCTTTAACATATTATTCACTATTCAAAAACGTGAATATACTACGTTAATAAATTTCATTCTTTTATTCATTTTACTTCAAAGGATTATTCACAGTCAAAACGTGAATATAACTCCATAAATAGGTTTCCACAATTTACTTATCAAAATAAGTCATTGCGGATTTATAAAATAATATTTATAAATTCCATTTCTATTTATTTTATATCAACTCCTTTTTATAAATTCCTTTATTAACCTATCTCAATTTATATCACAATGATATGCTAAAAATTCATATTATAAGTCAAATACTTATAATTTATTTATTTACAAAATCATTACTTTAAACTTCCCAAATCTATAAATCTTATAACTTCTAAGATTCATTTGTTTATCCACATCTATTTCCTAAATAACTTTATAAACTTTATTTATAAAATTCTATTTAGAACTTCACCGTTATAATTCTATAAGTTTCATTCATTAGTGAAATTCATTCACAATTCTTTCTAATACTTATAAAAGCTCGTTTTATAATTCCAATATTTTTAATTTATAAATATTAATTTATAAATCTTTTAATATAAAACAATGATATTACTATTTTAAAACGTCTTTCAACTCCTTATAATTTCATCATTTTAATTTATAAAATAATCAAATTTCATAAATTCTATAGATTTCATTCCTTTATGAAATTCATTTACAAATCATTCTATCACCTATAAAAGCTCGTTTAATAATTCAAGATATTCTAAATTTATAAATATCAACTTATAAATCTTTTAATATAAACAATTTATATTATTACTTTAAACATCTTTAAACTCTTTTATAATTTCATCATTCTGATTTATAAAATAAAAAAAATTTATAAATCCTATTTCTAAACTTCTTATAATAAATTCAGAAGTCCCAGTTCAAACTATTTTATAAAATCACTAATCCCATATTTTCAAAAATCAACTTTTAACTGTATTTCTCAAAAATCATAATTTTCATAATATTAAAATTATAACGTTTATTTATTTAAGATGAATCAATTCCAATATTTTTATAAACGTATACTTTCAAAAATTATTTTAGAAATCAAAATCGTTATTTTTAAACTTCAAAAATTGGATTCGATGATGCAACACATCAATAGTCAATCACGACTTTCAACATCATATATCGATATGATAAACAGTCAAACATCACAATATCTAACATCTATAAATATTTGTGAGGAATCCAGTTGGATCCCTCCAACCTGTTTCCCTGCATCCACGGACATTAGCACAATACCATTCCGTTTCAAGACGGAATATCGTGGTACATGGGATTTTATAAATATATATCCGCTTACTAACGGCGCAATAGGGTCTCATCCGCTAAAAGAAAATGCGGGAAATCAATCAACGGCAATATATACATATGCCAATATATATATATTGCTATATATATATAATATAATACCAATTCCACTTCGAGGTGGAATATCGCGGTATATGTGTGTAATAAATAACCTCCGCTTACTAACGGCGTATAGGGTATATTCACATCCAATATATATATATATATATATATATATATATATATATATATATATATATATATATATATATAACAATCATCATTCAATCATTCAATCAACACAGTCAAGCAAATTTTAAATCTAACTATTTAAAATTTAAATAAATCGTTTTGAGTGAGAAGTTCTCACCTTTTATTCCCGTTTGCCATCCACTTCCAATTCAACTTGTTTTCTTCATTTATACCTTGTATAAATATTTACACAATTTATTAATATTCGAATCAATCGAATAAATTAAATTTTCATTTGACAAATTTTAATTCATCCGTGATTTCTTTTTAATAGTTAAATTACTGATAGTTTCTTTTAACCCAATTTTCTCCTTTAATAAATTTATCTTAACTAAAAATTAAATTTTATTAACCAACTCTCTTTTAATAACTTTATCAATTTTTTTTTTTTAAAACAAATCCCTTTTATAAAACAAGTTTTCCTTTTTATAATTTATTTAATTAAAATTAAATTTAAACAATTAAACTTCCATTAAAAATTTATTTTTTTAGTAACTTAAACGAATCAAATAAATATTTGTTAACGAGTTAATCACTTTAATGTAACTATTAAATATTCTTTCTAGGTTTAAACATGATAACAATATTTAATTTCAATTTATTTTTAAAACTAAGTTTTCCTTTCTTTTAATAAATTTAATTAACCAGTGGCCTTTATTTTAAATCAATTCCTTTTAGTAAATTAACCAAACATTTAAATTTTATACTAATTCTCTTTTTATACACACTTTTCACATTCTAAAAATAATATTCCTGTATTTAAAATTTTAACTTCAACAATTTATCAAATCCACTTGAATATTTATTTTCATTTAACAGATTATTTTTAGTGACTTAAAATAGGTTAACTAAATAAATCTATCACCTTATTATTTTAGTTTTAACATAACTTTATAAATCAAAATATTCGACCTTGTATAACAATTTTATAAAATTCTTTAATGTCTGAAATAAATCGAATAACCAATTTTTCCTATTCCAATTTAATTAACCGATGGTTTTGCTTTTAAACCAGTTTCTTTTAATAAAATTTGTTAAATTAAAAATTTACTCTAAAACTCAATTTTCTGCTAATATACCTACTTATTTCTTTTTAAATTAAAATAGATATTTCTTAACTTAAATTAGTACTTTTAAATTTTAAAACTAAATTTTCTTTAACATATTTATTTTTAACCACTAAAAATTAAATAAGTTATTTTAAATTAATTTGTAATCCTCACTGACTGCATTTTCTTTATTTATATCGATTTAAATTATTTACACATATTTTGTTTTCAAAAATTTTATTTAACTATAATTTAAATTTTCTTTTAACTGTAAATAACAAAAATCTCATTTTCATATATTTTTCTGTTTTTAACTTTAAACACTTTAAAATTCCATTTTTTTTTTCAAGTCTGCATTTAAATTCTTTTTTTTTTCAGTAAAATTTGAAAACTGCATACATAATAATTTTTTACTGTGTACATATTTATAATTTATAAATTAAAATAAAAATAAAAATAATACCTTACTGCTCCATCCCAGTCGCGAGGCCCCCTCCCCTTTGCCTTGAAATCGCGATCGCCTCCACGAAGTTGAAGTCGCCGCTATCCACCTACGCGAGCATCGCCCCCAAACGCCGCCGTCGCTGCTTCGAAGACCCCCAATTCGTTCGACCCAAAAATTGTTGCCGCGAGTTGCCGCTGCCCTACTTCGAATCGCCACCCCTAATTCGCCACCGCCCCATGCGCGACCACGCCTACGCGCGCATGCCACCGCCCCTACGACACGCGCCGCCGCCGTGTGCTTCCCCTGTTGACCGCGACTTCCTCGAATCGCGCGCCCACAATCCTCACGCGCAAGTGCGCCTCTTCCTGCTATCGCACGCGCTCGCGATATCACCTCGCCATTGTTTTACTTTTCTTTTTTTTTAATTCTGATTTGGGGATGTTTGGTATGAATTAAAGAGGAGGAAGAAAGAAAACGAACGAGTAGGAGGCTTCGGCTATTATCTTTAAGGGAGGAGAACGAGAGATTTTCTTCTGCCATTTCTAAATTTTTTTTTTTTTTTTTTGCAATTTGCTTTTGAACACTGGAGAGGGAGAGGACATTTAAAATCGTGAAGAACATGGGCTGCACGATCTTTTCTTCGGGATCGTAGGCGTGATAAATGGGATACTATTAGGGATACTGTCCTTTATTTAATTTAAATTTAAATTTAAATCGTTGAGAATTTCGACGCGTTTACTCGTCGTATGCTCACATAACAACTCCGAAAAATACGAAATTTGAAATCCGAGAATAATTCAATATTACGGACCCAATGGAACTGGTTTCGTCGAATTCCGAGACTGTGCCTCGGACGGCTATTTTAAATATCGATTCGAACGATTAAATTTCAAAACTGAACAAATCACTTTCTAATTAAATTCTGAAGCTTCGATTATCTTCAATATTATCAATATGAAATTTACAAGCCTTTGAAATATTTTTAATCGGCTTAAAATTTTAGATTCAAATTTTTATTCAACTCTCAATAGATTAAATTCTATAATTTAATCGCCAAATTCAAAGTTATATTGAAAATTCAATTCAAACCATCATTTAAATATTTGAAATTAATTAAATATTCTCAATTTAAATTATTCAAAATTCAGGGTCGTTACAATCTTTCCCCCTTAAAAGAATTTCGTCCCGAAATTACAAGTTAAGAAGAATGCCTTTATCCCGTCTATCATTTTTCACAATTCAAATAGTTTTATCAACTCACTAACCTAAATCTTTTTACTAGAGATTCATTATCTTTTCAACTAGCTTTCCAACTTCAATTATGAGTTCCAAACAACATTGTTTTCCTAACAATTTAAATTTAAATTCAAATTCAAATTTCAAACTTTCAAAATTTTCTCAAAATTTTTCTAACACCCTAAATTTTCGAAAAATTTCGCCAGCGTTTCCTTTGCGCGGCTCAATCGGTACGACTACAAAATGGCACCACGGCCCCTTAGAATCAAAAAGAAAAGAGAAAAGCCAAGTGGCTAGAGAAGAAAGTCATCAAATCTCATACTGAAATTGAAATACGTACCTTTTTGTCGAGCAATTCAATTTTAATCTTTGAAATCAAATCTCAATTTCTTTATATACCTGTATAACCTGTATAACCTGCTAGTAGTAGCATCCAAATCCAACATTCAATTATTCAAACCAATTTGCCAATTCTATTGCAAAATTTCGATATATGTTTCTTGTATATTTTAACTTCACTATTGGAGTTACATATTCATTTCATTCAATTTTACTCTTCAATTCAATTTCATTCACAATTTAAAATTCCATTTGAATTCAATTCCATTTGAAATTATTTCACAAATGAATAAATTATCGAGTTAATTTACTTGAATCCAATCTATCTTATTTAATTCCATATACTAATGATAATAATTCAATATTATCACTTCTTAACAATCATGCAACCATATACTATAATAATTCATAGAAAATCATTTCTTTTCTATTCAAAATAGTTTTGGGCAAAATTACTTTATTTACCCGATTCAAAAACAAATTTTATATTCACTAACAAATACGCACTCATATCTATTATTACACTCAAACTCATTCTAGAGTACTGCTGACTCTATCTCTAACGAGTAATACCCAACAGAACCATGGTTGTCGCTTAACCATAAGCTCTAATACCAAATGTAACAAACGGAAATTTTCGACTTTCGAAAATTCAACATCGATACTCACTTTATCGACTGCCGAGAAATCGAAGGCCAAAAACCCGAAATGTTATGGTTTAAGAAAAAGAATTTAATAAAAGAGAAAGAGAGAAAAGGGTAGAAGATAGAGGAAAAAAAATAGAAAATTTTAAAATAGAAGAAAAAGAGAATAGAGAACATAGAACGGAACAGAAAACAACAGAACAACATCAGAATCTCACAATTCGCAGCGGAACAACATATAATAGATAAATGAATAATCTTTAAACAAAGAACTATATCAGTTATTACATTTTATACTTTACATCATATCATCATCAGAATGTACAACAACAAACAATGCAGCGGAAAAAGAAATACTATATAAACTAGTAATACGCCATGCCATCCATCTTGCCTCCAGCAATTCCAGAATGTCCAGAATATCCTGATAAACCTTAACTCTTGACTGCCCGTGTGGAAATTGGTGGGCACCCAGAGTTTAGGAGGGAAAACAATAAACTCCAAGTCAGTCATGTGACTAGTGTGAGAACTCAAAACAGTTTATTTATCTTTAAAATCAAAATAGAGGAATATTTTTATTTCAATTCGCAATGCTTTTAAAAATGAGACTACCATAAGGTCTCCCGCACACACACACATGCAAACGCAGAATCGGAGGAGATTTCTCCTTATGATAGTCAAAGATGCTTGATACGCATTAAAAAGAACATTTGATATTATTACTAGTGCATAGTGTAGAGAAAAATTCATTTCGAAAGTAGAATATAAATCTTAGCCAACATACGACCATTATCGTATGCCTACTATAGCTACCATCCAAACAGTGTTGCGACACCATAAGTGAATGATAGGTTCTACAACTAAAACCGTACAAGTTTCGTATTGTTTCTTTGGATTTCCAACAAATGATCAGGCCAAGGAACTTCCCATTGCCACATGAGAATGCCTCTGGAAAGACATCCCCGAGAACCAAACCGGAACTCTGCCAACACAAGGCCGGGTTACCCCTAACTGGGTAACTACTGACACGAGCACGCCATTCCCCGATCGTAAACGACCTTTCTCACGGGATCCCGATAGCCGACAACCACAAAGTAATAAATTCGTAGTAACCACATAGGTTAAATATCTGGGCTCCATACCATGATACAATCTCTATCCAGAAGGAAATGTACATACCCTAAAGGGTGCTACCCCTCATAACCTTGCCGCTTCTTTCCTGTTTTGACCATTTCCGGGGTGTGAGGCTCGACAAAGTCACGTCCACAAAAACATACTTTATACAAAAGCCATGCTTTGGGTCAACAAATGATCAACACGATGATCACCAAGATAGACGATCAAATAAATGATCCTATCACAATAATCAACACAATGATCATTTACAGCAACACTCAGCATGTCACATTACCAAATTGGGAATATATCGCTGATAACTTCAACTATATAACCTCTGAGCTCGTACGTCTCAGAGAAGGGTGTTAAGCTAAAAGAATAAATTCTCCGCCACCACAGAAATATATTTGAAAGAAATCGGCTTTACATTCTCAACTTGTAATGTCATACACACAATCCATGCAAGTCTGTTCCGGGCTCGAACAGAACCGAAGGTACTTACAAAGAAGTCCTTGCAATCCGAATAATCTCTAATCACGTTCGGATTTCCCATCACATATGGAGATCTCAATACCAGGGATCAGCCAGTGCAGAGACAATCAACAAGAAACCCTTTCGTTTTCGAAAATATCCGGTCTTCAACACCGATCTTCGAATGCAATTCATAACGACATATCACATATTCGGAATGGGTTATACGACCCCAAGGTCCTTTCCCGGTTAACCCGAATAGTGAGCGCTTATTTTAAAAAAAAACAAGTGTGGCATTCAATTTCAAACAAATCACAACAAATACCTATTTAAAGGTAAATATTGATAGTCGGTTATTGAACTATCAATAGATATGCCAACATCACCAGATTCCAAATAATTTTCCAAATTATTTATTTCACAAAAATATCTTTACAAGATATAAACATAATTTCCATACTTTAAAAATAAATCAATATTTATTTTTAAATCTAATTTCCCAATTTCATTTATAAATTCTATATTGAATTTACATTCCAAAATATTTATGAATATACGATTTCCATTCAATTTCTAATATTCATTTTCAATTTATCTTCAAAAAGATAAATTCCAAATATTCACTTAATATTGGAAAAGCATTTCTATACTTATTTATCTATAAGTAATTCACAGATCTTTTTATTTTCTATACTGAGAAAATATTTAATATACCCTAATCGAAATTAAGTATATATTTCATTCTTTTAAGGAAATCATTCACTTAATCATATTTATTTGGGTCAAAACGAATGTCGCGTAAAACATTGTTACGACAACCCAAAATCACTAGTATAGGGATTCGAAATTAAAATAGATATATAAATCCCAATACTATACAAAAACATTTCCTTTCGGAAATCATTTAATATAACAACAGTGTTATAGTCCACCATTTCCTTTTATTTCTCGAAAGCATCTATTTCAACAATAAATGTTGAAATCTATGGTTTCGAATCTCAATACAGTTTAAAACATCGTTAGATCGTTTTAATTTAGTTTAAAATATCACATTCTGAACATTTTTTTTAACATATTATTCACTATTCAAAAACGTGAATATACTACGTTAATAAATTTCATTCTTTTATTCATTTTACTTCAAAGGATTATTCACAGTCAAAACGTGAATATAACTCCATAAATAGGTTTCCACAATTTACTTATCAAAATAAGTCATTGCGGATTTATAAAATAATATTTATAAATTCCATTTCTATTTATTTTATATCAACTCCTTTTTATAAATTCCTTTATTAACCTATCTCAATTTATATCACAATGATATGCTAAAAATTCATATTATAAGTCAAATACTTATAATTTATTTATTTACAAAATCATTACTTTAAACTTCCCAATTCTATAAATCTTATAACTTCTAAGATTCATTTGTTTATCCACATCTATTTCCTAAATAACTTTATAAACTTTATTTATAAAATTCTATTTAGAACTTCACCGTTATAATTCTATAAGTTTCATTCATTACTGAAATTCATTCACAATTCTTTCTAATACTTATAAAAGCTCGTTTTATAATTCCAATATTTTTAATTTATAAATATTAATTTATAAATCTTTTAATATAAAACAATGATATTACTATTTTAAAACGTCTTTCAACTCCTTATAATTTCATCATTTTAATTTATAAAATAATCAAATTTCATAAATTCTATAGATTTCATTCCTTTATGAAATTCATTTACAAATCATTCTATCACCTATAAAAGCTCGTTTAATAATTCAAGATATTCTAAATTTATAAATATCAACTTATAAATCTTTTAATATAAACAATTTATATTATTACTTTAAACATCTTTAAACTCTTTTATAATTTCATCATTCTGATTTATAAAATAAATTTTTTTTATAAATCCTATTTCTAAACTTCTTATAATAAATTAAGAAGTCCCAGTTCAAACTATTTTATAAAATCACTAATCCCATATTTTCAAAAATCAACTTTTAACTGTATTTCTCAAAAATCATAATTTTCATAATATTAAAATTATAACGTTTATTTATTTAAGATGAATCAATTCCAATATTTTTATAAACGTATACTTTCAAAAATTATTTTAGAAATCAAAATCGTTATTTTTAAACTTCAAAAATTGGATTCGATGATGCAACACATCAATAGTCAATCACGACTTTCAACATCATATATCGATATGATAAACAGTCAAACATCACAATATCTAACATCTATAAATATTTGTGAGGAATCCAGTTGGATCCCTCCAACCTGTTTCCCTGCATCCACAGACATTAGCACAATACCATTCCGTTTCAAGACGGAATATCGCGGTACATGGGATTTTATAAATATATATCCGCTTACTAACGGCGCAATAGGGTCTCATCCGCTAAAAGAAAATGCGGGAAATCAATCAACTGCAATATATACATATGCCAATATATATATATTGCTATATATATAATATAATACCAATTCCACTTCGAGGTGGAATATCGCGGTATATGTGTGTAATAAATAACCTCCGCTTACTAACGGCGTATAGGGTCTATTCACATCCAATATATATATATATAACAATCATCATTCAATCATTCAATCAACACAGTCAAGCAAATTTTAAATCTAACTATCTAAAATTTAAATAAATCCTTTTGAGTGAGAAGTTCTCACCTTTTATTCCCGTTTGCCATCCACTTCCAATTCAACTTGTTTTCTTCATTTATACCTTGTATAAATATTTACACAATTTATTAATATTCGAATCAATCGAATAAATTAAATTTTCATTTGACAAATTTTAATTCATCCGTGATTTCTTTTTAATAGTTAAATTACTGATAGTTTCTTTTAACCCAATTTTCTCCTTTAATAAATTTATCTTAACTAAAAATTAAATTTTATTAACCAACTCTCTTTTAATAACTTTATCAATTTTTTTTTTTAAACAAATCCCTTTTATAAAACAAGTTTTCCTTTTTATAATTTATTTAACTAAAATTAAATTTAAACAATTAAACTTCCATTAAAAATTTATTTTTTTAGTAACTTAAACGAATCAAATAAATATTTGTTAACGAGTTAATCACTTTAATGTAACTATTAAATATTCTTTCTAGGTTTAAACATGATAATAATATTTAATTTCAATTTATTTTTAAAACTAAGTTTACCTTTCTTTTAATAAATTTAATTAACCAGTGGCCTTTATTTTAAATCAATTCCTTTTAGTAAATTAACCAAACATTTAAATTTTATACTAATTCTCTTTTTATACACACTTTTCACATTCTAAAAATAATATTCCTGTCTTTAAAATTTTAACTTCAACAATTTATCAAATCCACTTGAATATTTATTTTCATTTAACAGATTATTTTTAGTGACTTAAAATAGGTTAACTAAATAAATCTATCACCTTATTATTTTAGTTTTAACATAACTTTATAAATCAAAATATTCGACCTTGTATAACAATTTTATAAAATTCTTTAATGTCTGAAATAAATCGAATAACCAATTTTTCCTATTCCAATTTAATTAACCGATGGTTTTGCTTTTAAACCAGTTTCTTTTAATAAAATTTGTTAAATTAAAAATTTACTCTAAAACTCAATTTTCTGCTAATATACCTACTTATTTCTTTTTAAATTAAAATAGATATTTCTTAACTTAAATTAGTACTTTTAAATTTTAAAACTAAATTTTCTTTAACATATTTATTTTTAACCACTAAAAATTAAATAAGTTATTTTAAATTAATTTGTAATCCTCACTGACTGCATTTTCTTTATTTATATCGATTTAAATTATTTACACATATTTTGTTTTCAAAAATTTTATTTAACTATAATTTAAATTTTCTTTTAACTGTAAATAACAAAAATCTCATTTTCATATATTTTTCTGTTTTTAACTTTTAAACACTTTAAAATTCCATTTTTTTTTTCAAGTCTGCATTTAAATTCTTTTTTTTTTTTAGTAAAATTTGAAAACTGCATACATAACAATTTTTTACTGTGTACATATTTATAATTTATAAATTAAAATAAAAATAAAAATAATACCTTACTGCTCCATCCCAGTCGCGAGGCCCCCTCCCCTTTGCCTTGAAATCGCGATCGCCTCCACGAAGTTGAAGTCGCCGCTATCCACCTACGCGAGCACGCGCGCCATCAACATCGCGAGCATCGCCCCCAAACGCCGCCGTCGCTGCTTCGAAGACCCCAATTCGTTCGACCCAAAAATTGTTGCCGCGAGTTGCCGCTGCCCTACTTCGAATCGCCACCCCTAATTCGCCACCGCACCATGCGCGACCACGCCTACGCGCGCATGCCACCGCCCCTACGACACGCGCCGCCGCCCTGTGCTTCCCCTGTTGACCGCGACTTCCTCGAATCGCGCGCCCACAATCCTCACGCGCGAGTGCGCCTCTTCCTGCTATCGCACGCGCTCGCGATATCACCTCGCCATTGTTTTACTTTTCTTTTTTTTATTCTGATTTGGGGATGTTCGGTATGAATTAAAGAGGAGGAAGAAAGAAAACGAACGAGTAGGAGGCTTCGGCTATTATCTTTAAGGGAGGAGAACGAGAGATTTTCTTCTGCCATTTCTAAATTTTTTTTTTTTTTTTTGCAATTTGCTTTTGAACACTGGAGAGGGAGAGGACATTTAAAATCGTGAAGAACATGGGCTGCACGATCTTTTCTTCGGGATCGTAGGCGTGATAAATGGGATACTATTAGGGATACTGTCCTTTATTTAATTTAAATTTAAATTTAAATCGTTGAGAATTTCGATGCGTTTACTCGTCGTATGCTCACATAACAACTCCAAAAAATACGAAATTTGAAATCCGAGAATAATTCAATATTACGGACCCAATGGAACTGGTTTCGTCGAATTCCGAGACTGTGCCTCGGACGGCTATTTTAAATATCGATTCGAACGATTAAATTTCAAAACTGAACAAATCACTTTTTAATTAAATTCTGAAGCTTCAATTATCTTCAATATTATCAATATGAAATTTACAAGCCTTTGAAATATTTTTAATCGGCTTAAAATTTTAGATTCAAATTTTTATTCAACTCTCAATAGATTAAATTCTATAATTTAATCGCCAAATTCAAAGTTATATTGAAAATTCAATTCAAACCATCATTTAAATATTTGAAATTAATTAAACATTCTCAATTTAAATTATTCAAAATTCAGGGTCGTTACATTTAGTAACGGTCAAAAAATCGATATCGTCCATATTCAACTTTATATTCCAAACACAAAGTCCTTTGATCGATAATAACAATTATTATTAACCAAACTACTTTGGCCAGAGACTTTGAGTTGACTTCAGTTGACTGTGATACTAACCTCGTATAACTATGACGATGAATTTTCTCTTGAATAGTGTCTCACTTCCAATGCTTCCACACGACCCAACTATAGTCATTTAATGGATGTCGTGCCACATTTTTACTATAATTAAAGCAAAACTTCCACACTAAAGCTTAACGATATTATGAAGTTGAGGGAATTGTGTAATATTATCACATCGATATTATCTATTTGACCTTAGTTATTCTAACAATAGAAAACTATTGAGTGAGTCATTTTGTAGTTATCCAATAACTATCTATACGTAACCCCTTGGTTCCCTTAATAATCACGACTAACACGCCGGCAAACATTAGGAGAGCATTACATACTCTAGTCTCAACTGATGTATTGATATCCAATCTCGATATATCATGACTAGGAATATTTAAAATAGTATGTTTATGTTATAATGATAAACTACACATGGTTACAACACATCGTAGCCACTATCACAAAACATATCATTTATGGATTTTCTATTAAATATAATTTTAATTATATTAATTAACATAACATATTATATCAAGTATATAATAGAAAGAAAACACCTTTTATTTCAAACAACATTGGTTATCGAGTTAGATATATGTAACAACTACATAATTGCCCTTAAGACAAACACTTGACTCTATCATTTACATTATTTACAATATGTACAGCAAGATACTTGTCTTCTAAACTATCTCTCTTCAAGCTCCATCAACCTAGAGATATATATAAAGGGGAAAATAGGAGTAATCAGGCATATGCCTGAGTGAGTGAGCCATACTTGCATTATAAATACTAAAAAGACAACACTATAATATGATAAGAGTCTATCGTCTTTAATCTCCTCATGCCCTTCTAGTCACACCATACTTAACCTATCATATACATCCAGTCCCACCGCTTGGGCAAAAGAATGGTATCTAATCAAATTCATGTGGACTTACTTCCTTGGACTCGCTACGTGCGCTATAGGGTCACCTGTTGTCCACCATCACATCAATCTCATGTACGACTCACTTCCCTAGACTCACCTTGTATGCTACAGAGTCGCATATTATCTATACCTTGAATAAAATCTGGACTCATATCATGGACCTGCCTCTTGTACTACAGGATCGTTTTACATCCACTCCTCCTATAGAAACACCGTAGAGGAGCATTTCAATAACTGGATCACCTCCTCGTGTCATAGGCTCGTATCCTGAGTCGCTAACTTGCGCTATATGCTCATATACATTCATGTTAATGTCGAAAAAATTCTATATAAAAATAACATACAAATCAAACTGCAACAAATGATGAACATCCACATAATTCTCCTTGGATCATAGCATTAACAACCGCTCTGAACCAGCCTCCAGATGTCATCTGAAAACAAAGGGAATAGGCTGCGAATTGAAAAATATTAATATATATTGGCCTGCAAGGCCAGGTTTGACCTGAACTCGGAGACAACCATAGGTCCGTCGGTCACTTAAACCGATCGACTGGTCGTGGTCAGAAATTTATTTTCTGATCACGATTTTGGTCATCCCTCCACATCATTTCACCTCCAATCGCCTACGTATTCTGTTTAGCCATCTATAACATTCCTAACATCTTAAACTATGTTTTATGTCATTTTACACTAAAATTTAATCAAAATTTATAGTTTCTGCATTAGTTTAGGCAAAAGGGTAATTAATTTAGTTTCTACGTTTATTAGTAATCATATCCCTCCTAATCCCATGTAACCTCCAAATTTACTATTCAGTGATTATCTACTCGTTTATTGGCTACGAATAATACAAACAGAATTATTTATGCATTATATTGGAAGAAAGCAAAGATCACTCATTAAGTTGCTCTCTACTACTTTAACCATCGTTTTTCGGACTACTGCGCCACCAAGCTTCTAAAATTCTCCATCAGTTTGATATGTATGTATATTATTCTCTGTATTCATTGTGATATCGTTGGTTTCATGTGAACCCATCGGGAATTGAGTGAAATATGATTATTTGAAATTTCAGGAAAAAAGAGGGAAAGTGAATAGCAATGGAGCGGTATCAGTTTCTAAAATGGAAAATATGTTACATAATCTGGCTATTTATAATCGAAGGGAAAACAATGTACTCCAAAATTCAAATTTTAATGCTTGCTTAGCTTGGCATGAAAATCATCTTATTACTCCATATGGACTACAAACAAGGCAAATGAATATATTATGAAAATTAGAAAATGAAATGAACGCAATGGCCTGGGTTTGGTCATTAAATTCCAAAGTTGGAAAATAACCATATTGCCCCTTCTTATTTTTAATTTATTTTATTTACAAATCAAATCTAATATTTAACACTAATATTTTGATTATAATATATATAACAAATTTTCGAGATATTACATTCTCCCTTCCTTATATGAACTTCGTTAAATTTCTAAGGAATGAAAAATGTAATAATGCTCATATCGTTTTTCAAACCCATATCAATTTAGTAACAGACATAATATCCAATTTATGTAATAAATTTAAATGAGTCTATCAAAACAGTATGAATAACGTTGGTTACCCATAATGCCATGTAACTTGCATTTTCTATACTTATGATGCAGAAATATAGCTAATGCACACCCTATATGAATGCAATAAGATGACATGTCAAGCATGGATGCATAACACCCTAATATAAACATATACTTCTATATGAATTCAAATCCAATAGTATTCATTCTAACATCCAAATCATCTAGAGTATCCAATCCTAATCCTAAAATAATCTAACCTAAAGAAATCAGACTAAAATAAGGAATATATCGAAAAAGAGTTGAGGATGAGTAGCCTTCATCTTCTCTTCGGGCCCCATATACTCTCACTAACTTCACTCTTTTCCTAAGTCATTTCACCCTATGTTTGACAATGTAGGTTAGACACGGGATGAGCTGGTTCAGGTTCCAACTCTACCTCCTCTAATTGACTAGGTGCATTTATAGTGATTAGATCATGTACAAATTTCAATGTGACACATGGAATACATTATGGACTACCACCATCTTCTCCGGAAGCTCCACTTTATTTGCCAAACTCCTTATTCTCTTCAACACTGGAAGTGATTAATAAATTGGGGTGCTAACATCCTTGAACTTTCGAACCTTACCACGCTCTTCAATGGAGAAACCTTCACAAAGACCAAATCTCCCACTGCAAATCCCAAATCTTTACACCTCTTATCAGCGTATGACTTTTTCTGATCTTGTGCATCTTTAATCGTCTTCCTAATAGGTTGCACCTTCTCTACAGTATCTCTAACAATCTATGGACCCAAAATGATCTGATCCATAGACTCCCACCAACATAAAGGTGACTTACATGGCCTTTCGTACAATGCTTCGAGTGTGCGTCATGCCTATAGCAGTTTGGTAGCAATTATTGTATCCAAACTCCACTAGAGTTAAATTATCCTCCCAAGCTCCCTCGAAATCCAATATGCATGCCCTTAACAAGTCTTCCAACACTCGGTTCACTCTTTCAAAATGTTAATCAATTTATGGGTGATTTGATGTGCTCAGATTCAGCCTGGTCCCTAATGAATCTTTTAGACTTCTCTAAAATTCACTTGGAAAAATGGACTCCGACCTCTTATTAGTCAGAACTCCATGCAGTTAAATCACTTCTTTAATATATAGTATAGCTGATGTCTCTACCGTCCTTGTATTCTTAAGTGGGATAAAGTGTGCACTTTTTCATGAGTCGATTTACAATAATCCATGTACTTTCAATTCCTCTCCTACTTCTAGGTAATCCATCCACAAAATCCATAGATATGCACTCCTACTTCCCTATATATTCCATTACATGCCTCTTCATCCTTGGCCAGTAAAATATCCTTTTTACATCTTTATACATCTTATCTCCTACTGGATGAATAGCCATCCTAGAATAATGACACTCACTTAAGACCTCCTCTATCAATTCGTTAATCTGTGTTGCACACAACCTTCCATCTCTCTTTAAATAGTCCTTATGTCTTTGGAGTAATGATCCAAATGGCTCGATTGTTCACCCCATCCTAACCACTCCATGATAGTAGCTAATGATGTGTCCTGCCTTTGATGCAATCTAATATGATCCATCGGTGCATGTCTAACCTCCATCGCTACTAGCAACCCAGGTGCATATGTCGATTTGGTTTACAAATCAAACTTTGAAATAAACTTCAAATTCTTCTATTCTAATAGCATAGCATTCACTTCAACGTATTTTCTACTCAAGGCATCAACAACTATGTTTCCTTTCACTGGAGTGTAAGTATCCCAAAATCATACGATGATAAGAACTTCATTCACTGTTATTGTCTCGGATTCAAATCCTTTTGAGAAAATAGGTACTTGAAAGATTTACGTCTCGTAAATAGCTCAAATCTCTTGCCTAACGGATAAAGTCTCCAGAACTTCATTGCAAATACAACAGCAGCTAACTCAAGGTCATGCGTCAGATAATTCGTCTTATGATTCTTAGGCTACCGACTCACATACGCCACTACCTTCCCCAATTGCATAAGGACAGCATCAAGATCAGTACAACATGCATTAATATACACTATGAAAGTTTTAGTACCATTAAGAATAACCAAAACTGGAGCACTTATCAACAACTTCTTTAATCGAACAAATGCCACTTTATACTCCAAACTTGAAGTATAAGTCAGCTTCTTCTTAGTCAAACAAACTAGAGAGTGTAACATTCCCGATTTTTGAGTCAAATTTGAATTGATAATTAATATAAATTTTGGGTTAAAATTTTGAATTAAATTGAGTTCTTCCAAAATAAATAAAGATATGTGTTGTTTATATATATATATGTATATAAATGGATTTTTAATAGAATTTCTAATTGAAAATTTAGAAAAAAATAATTTGAATAATACATATTATAAATTTGATGTGGATTAATTTGAAATTTTTTAATGAATATATTTATGAATATATATGGATTGAAAGTTAAATTATAAATAAAATTTTGATTTTTGGAAAATTCAAAATGTAAATATTTATAATTAAATTGGATTTATTATAGAAATTAAGTTATAAAACATTTTCCTTAAAAAGTTATATAAGTTTAAATAATAGAAAATGTATCAATATAACACTTCATTCATTTAAAAAGAATAATAACTTGAATTTCAAATTTTAAAACAAGAATAAATACCAAGCTTTAATTTATACATATCTTTGAAATTAATAAGATAGACATTTTTAAATAAGTTGGGTTCAAATAATCTACATTTTTAAATTTAATAAAAATGTGTTTTCTAATTTTAATATGTATGTATATCTTTTGAAAAAAATATAGTTTGTAAATATATAAAAGTATAAATAAGAAAAACATAAAACATGATTTATAAATAAGAATAAAGTAGGGGTTAAAATATAAATTGTGAAGTAATTTAAAATAAGGTCTTAAACATAAATTTTATGATTTTTTTTAACATTTGTAAAACATTACATAAGTAAATAACATGTGTAAAAATTTTATAAAACAATCTTACATTTGTAAATAGATTAACAAGAAGAAAAGACAAGTGTTGGTTCAACTTTGTTTTATAATTACAAATGTCAATTGTCTTTTATTTTCAAATTAATCAATAAAATTATGGAACAAAGATATTTATACATAAATATTCTCCTACTTGTTTCTTGTTATTCATATTTTTCAAAATCCACAAAACCAGAAAAAAATTAAATCAAAACCTGTTAAATTCAAAAAACAAATCTGCAGCATTTCAAGGCAAACCAGATCTTAACAAAGAAATCAAAACTCTGTGCAACAAAATCAAGCCTGGAAGTCAAATTCAACATCACAGCTTCAAAAAGAATTCAAACAGTAATTAAAGTTCAGTTAAAAAACAAGGCAGAGATCAAAGCCTAGAAGTCAAATCTAGATCAAAGAAAAAAATCAAAACAAAACCCGAATCAAACCTGGGAAATCAAAAAGAATTCAACTTGGGGATTAAATCTTCATCAAAGCTTCAAGAAATTAATATTGGAAATCAAACAACAACAAAACCTGAGGGACGCAGAGAAAAACAAAGTTTAAAGTATTCAAAACTAAAGCATATCAAAATAGCAAAATCAAATTTCAAATTCCAGTCTTTTGATCTGCAACTCCAGGTGAGAAAACTAGACCTGAATCTATTTTTATGTCTTGATGTTATGATTGATCCTTGAAGTAAAATAGTGAATGATGTTCTGCATGTATGAATATGTGTATGCATGTGTGTATCTGAGCAATGTCTGTGTATATGTTTTCCTCTGTTTATAATTGCAGATTCAAACTCACTAGAAAAATTAGTATCTTCCCATCTAATTGAATTCAAGCTATAATTTCTAAAAAGGATATGTTTGTATCAATATAACATCAATTTAAAAAATTATTAAGAAGAATATACAGGTAGGATTGCTGGAAATCAAGATGATAGAGAAAAAAATGAATTTAAGCCGAGGATTTGATTTTTAAATTGGCAAGTTTTATCATACAGACTGATTCGTACAAAAAGATGAATTTAGAAAATCATTTCATGATTTTTAAGCAAGTAACGGTCGAGAATTTCTAAGATAAACAAAAATCCTATTTTGGTCAAACTATGACGATCGGCGACATGATTGGCCTCGTGATCGAATCTGGAGCACGCTTGTGGGTCAAGGATCATCAGAAAAATGGTGAAATAATTCAAGATCATCAGAGAAGATAGTCGATGTAAAAATATGGTTTGGGACCTCGTTTGAATGATGTTGTATTCGAGGTTACTGCACTGTCAAAGGTACATCGGACTTCACCGCAGGGGTTGGAAACGAAGCTCGAGTGGTTGACGTTGTTCTGGGTAGGCTCGCGAGGTTTCAGGCCAACGCTGGCGGCGGAACGTGGAGTTTTCTGGTGATCATGGTTAGTTCCAGGATGAGTTGTTATGATCAATTTCGATTCAGAGACTTGTTAAGGGTGCTGGGTGGAAGTTGGTATTGAGATGATCTTCGGTGACTCATTGGAGGTAGCGGCGATGATCAGAAAAGCTCTAATCATCGGTGCATGTATACACGTGCATCTGGTGTCAGGCTTATCTTGCTCGAGAAGATAGGGGTTTGAACTCGAAGACGTGCTCGAGGAATTTCGAATCAGACCCGAGTTCACTATCGAGTCGTTCGTTGGGTAGCAGGTTTTAAGTTTTCACAATGAAAATAGTGTGGGTTTGGGTTTACTTGAGAAAGGCTTAAGAAAAATGGTATTTTGCTTCGAGATGGACTCGAGGTATCTTGGGTTAAAGCAGTAGCTGTAACGTCCCTCCTTTTCGTATGCTTTAAATCGACGATAAACCACACACATCAGACTTAAACCATATAGAAGGGTGGATCGTTATGGGGTAAATAAGAAAAAGCAGAGAAAGAAAAAGAACAAAACAGAATCTTGCGGCAGAACGATAAAATATAATAATCAAATATACAGTTCATGAAGCTGTTTTACAAAAACATTTTATTATACTTATACAATACATATCAGATTTACACATACAGAGGAATATCATTAACAATGCAGCAGAACAGTATGAATGTAGTGGAATAGTATAATAAATAATAATAAATCTTCATCTTCGTGCTCCGGAATACGGTCTTCCAAATCCTGAAATGCTCAGACTGACCCGAGCGAATCAAAAAGGCAAAACACTCGAGTCAGAACTAAAAGATTTTATGTAGGTTAAATCAACAGAAATAAAATATGAGTGGAATGGCATCAGAGATGTTTATGGGATTTGACATTTCATATCCAGTGTCTAACGTGAGTGCAGTAACCTAAGAGATGCTCGGGATTCACATCTCCTAAGGATCCGTTAAACTATTTACTATGTAGAAATATTTCGCTATTATAATAATGTCTATAGTAAAATAAACTTACTTTTAAATAGCGTTAAGGGGTTACCCATATAGCCCTTACCACGTAATAGTCCGAGTAGTCCATCCAATATCATGGTCCCTCCTCATCGGGAAGCCAGAAGAGGATACCACACGGGCTACGGGAGAAAACCAAACTCGTACAAGGCACGCTAGGGTAGGTGAGACGGCACAACTAGGCAACGCCAGGGTAGATATACCAATTACACACACGGGCTGGGGGTAACATGTAGCAGCTACTACCGCCCACCTCGAGCCACACTCCTAAATAAAAAAAAATCAAAAGTGACCACCGAATCAATCCAAAAGTCAGAGTATAATATCGAAGGGATGTGTCCGATCAGAGGAATGACCTCATTGGTCCGAGATCGCTCCTGTTTTAGCTACCTTATGCCAACTCACGGGAGTTGGGTCCACGTATATACCTCAAAGGAACGTCGCCACCATCCTACTTCATTATGGAATCTCCTCCGCGTACACGGTTGTTAAAGTGGTTTTCGGAGTTGGCAGAGAGTATGACTTCCGATCCCGGTCTCTTTAACAACCAAACGTTATTATAACACCGCGGTCATTTCAAAATAATTTATTCTTCAAAAGCATAATATAATATCCCTTTCAAAACCATAAAAATACCATATCATTTCCACTTTAAAAACCAAATCAATATGATATCATTTTTATAAAACCCAAATCAATATGATATCATTTTTATTTCAAATATATACTTTTTCCAAAATCATAGCATTTTCAAATCATAATACCTTGAAACCCATAACTTTGAAACATAACTTCCAATGCTTAAATGGTTTAATATTAAATTACTTTGTAAAATAAATTAGCTTCTTTAATTTCACAAATCAATTCCAAATACAGATTTGAATCCCTAAATAAACCATTTTAATTACCATATATTTCAAAGCTTTAAATATTCCACCATTTCAAAATTAATTCTTTGATAATCCCATATACATCAAATTCAATTACTATTATCTAGATTTGAAATATTTACGTAATAAATCCAATATTATTTAAGAAAACTTTTAACTTCACATAACTAGGTATTCTTTCAATTTATTTAACTTAATAAATTCATTTAATCAACTTTATATTCATTTAAATCGCTCTAAACCAAATCAAGTTATAAGAATCATACCCTTTAAAATCTCAATTTTATTTAAATTTCAAGTCAAATTTATTCGAGTATAATTCTTAAATAATTCAATTCAAACCAATTTCATATTTATCTTCCAACTTAATTCTTATTTAAGTCATTAAAACTCCAGAAATATAATTTAAATAAATACTTAACCATATTATATCTTAATAAAATCAAACTTTATTATTAAACTCCTATTACCTTAAATAAATTTTATATATAGCTTAAAACCAAGAATTCAACTATATATAAAATAACATTTATACAATATCCAAATTAATATCTCATAAGACCATATATTTCTTTACAAAACCATAGAAAATAATTTCAAAATATTTTTATATATAGACCACGGTGTCTGTATATAATTTTCTACCCCATGGTCAAGTAATACTGATATTTATCATTTCAATCCATAATTTAAAATAAAATTACGGTTATATCATTTCAAACCGCAATCCCGAATGAAATAAAAATGCATAACAACTTGCAGTTTATAAAAAATATAAATACAACATCCATTCATCCAATACCAACCATCAACTATTTATCACAATCATCATCTAATTCAAACAATAACAACAATATAGAACAGGTAATAAATAGCAGGTATTTACTGGCAGTTTATTTTCAATGATAATTTAATTAACAATTTAACTGACAGTTTATATGCAATAATAAATTAAATAATAATTTAACTCAATAAATTTAATTTAACTGGAATGATGATAAAATATGCCAAATAGTCATAAACAAATTTCAAATTACATCAGAAATAAATTTAACACACATAAGAAATTTAAGAAGTCGTGAGTGGGTTAAAACACTCACCTTTAGAATTTAAATTGAATTTAAATTCAATTTAAACTCAAAATTTTAACAACCTTAGAATTCGTCCAAACTAGAGCCATAATGTCCGGAATTCCGATACGAACCTAGCGGAGAGAACAGCTCGTAAATCAGATATCGTATGAGAAAGTTATGTTAGTTGGAACAATTGAATTTTAAATTGGAATACACCCAAACTTTCATACACCAACGCCGCCGCTGCTAGGGCCACGCACACACATCGACCAACCACCCATGCAGTGCCATGCACCCACGCTCGACCTCACGAACACCCCCTCCCCCCTCTCGCAGCTTCACCTGGTCGCCAGAAATTGAGCCGCCTCCAATTAACTAGGGTTTTGAAACTTCATTGAATTATTCGCGATGATCTGACCGACAATATCACCCGTGGACCACACCGATGCAAAGCATACGAGCCTCTCTACATAACCCATAAATTGATTTGACGATCGGGAGAGTTTGATTTCGACGCGATGAATGGTCGAAAATTGTTCTTTGATTTCCGGACAAACAATGTGTCGAATCGAAAAACGAGTTGCAGATCTGAGTTACGCTCTTCGAGAGCTTCGAGTTGATACAGAATTTGACATAGTTTGTGGAGTTTGAAATTTTAGCTTTGGATTTGATTTGGAATTGTATTTGGGAATTAGGGTTTGCAGCTATTGAAAAGAGGAGCTAATAGACGTACAGAAATGAGGAATAAGAAATGAATTAGGGTTTATAACAGGGTATTTATAGACAAAACTGAAGGTAGAATAGATGGACCAGATTGATGAACGCGTTGAACGATAAAATGGCCCGAAATACCCGTTCTGACTCCGGAACGAAATTGGGTCAACCCACATATCAAAATAGATGTTTTAAAATATTTTAAATGCGATGGAATATGTTTCAAGTCCAAATTCCATCGTATGAAGAAGTTATGCAAAAATCAATTTATTTCAAATTGATTTCAATTGATTTCAATTTCATTGATTTCAAGGCGTTTCACGTTCGTACGATCAAACGACAAGTTCGATCGCTATGAAACTTGAAATCCTACAATAATTCACCGTTACGGATCCGACGAAACTGGTTTCTTCGAAATCCAAGTCAGTGGCCAAAATGGTCATTTTTACATTAATAAAATAAATTTATAGTTAATTAATTAAATCAAATCTTAAATTTCAATTCTAAAATTGACAAATTTTACCCCTTTCAATTTTCTTATCATTTACACAAATTTAAACAAATTTATATGTCAATTTAGAGTTGATAAATTTATCAATTTCAGTATTAACCTCAATCCCATTAAATTCAAAATTATAAATTAAATTTCCAATAATTCTATTTAATTTTCTTTTCATTCTATTATTCAATTCGTTGATGTCAATGGATGAAATTAACATTGGACTCATGATCTATTTCATTAGTATTCTCCAATTCCAACTTAATTTTCAATTAATGTAATAATTAAATATTTAATTTCATTCATTTGCAATTAATCTAATTATTGAATTTAAAATTTCAATAAGTTAATAAACCTTATTTTTCATTCTTTAAATCAACCAATTATCATATTATAAATAGAATTAACATTATTTCCAATTAGTTCCTTAAGTTATACTAATATAATATTGAATTGAGATTCATTGCAATTGATTACAAACTTGATTTAATGGACTAAATAAATGATTACTTTAATATAATTGTTGCCACTAACCCTTAATCATATTTATATAAGTTATCATTTCTAAACAATTACATACAGAACATTGATTTTATTCAATCACTATTTATTCATTATAATTCATTGATTAATTCAATATTTACATTTATTTCTCTTATATTAATTTATTACCAAATATTCCTATTTACAATCAATTAAAACCCTAATAGTTGTTTCAATCAATTGGGATTGCATTGAATTAATTATTTATTAGCTTACATTAACATTCTTACAATTCGTTCCTGTTATATTTACATTGTTACGTTTTTTATTTTTATTATAACATTTAAATTTATTTTCATTAATTAGAATTTCCTTCCATTCATTTATTATTAACTTTAATTAGCATTGTTTACCTTGCATTAACATTATTGCCTTAATTTACATTCAATTACTATTAAACAAGATATTATTGCATTGGTTGATTAAATGCCTACCTTTAATTACTTATTTTAAATTTTATATCCAAGTGCAACAATTAACACTATTTCTTTATTGGGATTTCACTCCAATTGTCAATAATTAACTTTGAAATTACCATTGCTAGCATTCATTTCATTATAAATTATAAAGTTTTTTATTTCTTTCTAAATTTAATTACAAAAATCTTATTAAAATAACCAATTAAATTATCGAAATTTTTGGGTCATTACACTCTCCTCCACTCAAAACTTTTCATCCCCAAAAAGAAAAACAAGGGAAAAGAGGAAATTATAAATCAATAAATATTATTCAAAACATTATATTCATAACAATAAGTTTACAGAATTGGATAATTTAAATAAAATATAAAGATTTATAAACAATTAAATCTTTTTATATTCAAATTTATAAAGTTGGGAAAATATTTTAAAATTTTCTAAGTCCAAAATTTACGGAAAATTTCAGCAGAGTCCTTTGTACAGAGAGGCTCGGAAGAAAATGTAATATCAAAAATAAGAATATATAACATATATTCTCCAAAATAATATATATCCCAAACCGGAAAAAATAATATAATAACGCTATAGACCGAAATCTGAAAATGTATCTATTTGTCGGACAAACAACGCTTAATTATAAAACCAAATGTAGTAGCAATTTGCTTCCATAACCTGTATTTCACTTATATAATCTAAAAGAGTTAATAATTATATAAAATGAAATATTTAACGTTGTTTAAATCAATAACAAACAAATCAATACAAACAACAATCACTTGCACTAAGGCATACAACCATTACATAGAATCAACACAAATCAATCATTCATTCATATCAAACAAAACAAATAGTTGTTCGGGTTCAAACTTTAAATTGCACATAATGGAAAATAAACAACTTAGTGCATCATTTACTCAACAGTCTTAGGTGAAACTAAATAGATTATTCATACATCTAAACAAATTTAAAGCATCCTTGCCCAAACAACCATAACCAAACAAACAGCACTTCCAAACAATAAATCAAGTTAATCTTCCAATTTCATAGCATTTATTGTTTGATTTCCTTTAATTTACATTTTTTTATTACAACCTTTTACTTCTATTTATTGATTTAATGTTTATTTCATTTATTTTCATTTATTACTTCCAAATCTTATTTCATTTATTAATGCCATCATTTATTAATTATTTCATAATTTCATTTAGTAACATTCATTTATTTATAGTATTCATGTTTAATTCAATTTCTTTGCATATCAATTCATTTACTTAGGTTTATAATCATTTATTTATAATACTTTCCTTTCTATTATATTAAATCGGTAATATTTCCAATTATACTTGAAGTTTATAATAACTACAACATCCAATTCTTATTTATTAAAGAATTTCATTAAATACTTTCATTATTCAAATTTTACTTATATAATATCTATTACATTTTCTTATAACATTATAATTTTTTATAGTTGGTAAGTCATATATATGTTGAAGAATGCAATTGAAAGTTATACAAGTCTCTCTTCTTTCTTTTAATCAATATAATGTTTAATAATCATATCCTTTTGTTTCTAGGTTACATATTTCAACTTTCTTTTAATTTCCTTTATAACTAAGCATTAAATCTCTTATTTCATTTAGAGGTTTCAATCATTAGTTAAATCCCATTTCACTACACTAATTAAAACTGTTAATTATCGAAATTTAAGAATTAAATACCTTGTTTTATCTAAATCATTTTAAATAATAGATAAATATATATTTACAACTTATATAACCAATTATATTTAAAACAATTTAAAATTCACTTTTGTTTATCAAAATAAATCTGTATTACTATTATAGTGGCCTTCCCACTTCGAAACTCGAAAATGAATGTCGATGATGCCTGCACTCATCATCGAAATTATTTTCTAGTGACAGAGAGGGGAGTACAGAATTTATTTCTTTCCAAAGTTTCTTTAAAACAATTCTTTCAAATCATATTGAAATATTTCTATCACAAAATACTTCTAAGTAATATTATTATTATATTTCAAAATCATTCAAAAGAAATTTTCAAAACCCCGAAACTTAAGTTCTAAATTTCCAGTTTCATTTATTCTATTTTACTTCAAATCCTATCTTAAACTAATATTTATAAATTACATTACCTAACAACCAATATATTACAACCAAATATATAAAATTTATTTTACATATAGAAAATATAATAGGCAAAATTATTTCATTTACCTATATTCAAACAAATATTGTGTCGTTAGTCCTATTAAGTGTTTAGAAATCCCTATTGATGTCATAGCGTCCTATGCACCAACCAGAATTTATAAATACAAAACGGAACAGATTAACATAATATTAAAACCTTTTATAACACTAACAAATACACTCTCTCATATATATACACTCAGCGACTCATCATAGGGTATTACTACCCTATTAATAAAGAGTCAGACTCCATAAAGCTAAGGTTTATCGCTAAACCACTCTGATACCAGATGTAACGTCCTACCTTTTCGTACGCTTTAAATCGACGATAAACTACATACGTCAGACTTAAACCATACAAAAGGGCGGATTGTTATGGGGTAATTAAGAAAAAGAAGAGAAAGAAAGAGAATAAAACAGAATCTTGTAGCGGAACGATAAAATATAATAATTAAATATACAGTTCATGAAGCTGTTTTACCAAAACATTTGATTATACTTATACAATACATATCAAACTTACACGTAGCAGAGAAAAATCATTAACAATGCAGCGGAACAGTATGAATGTAGTGGAATACAGTAATAAATAATCATAAATCTTCATCTTCGTCCTCCAAAATACGGTCTTCCAAATCCTGAAATGCTCAGGCTGACCCGAGCGAATTGAAAAGACAAAACACTCGAGTCAGAACTAAAAGATCTTATGTAAGTTAAATCAACAGGAATAAATATGAGTGGAACGGCGTCAGAGATGTTTACGGGATTTCACATCTCCTATCCAGTGCCTAACGTGAGTGCAGTAACTTAAGAGATGCTCGGGATTCACATCTCCTAAGGATCCGTTAAACTATTTACTATGTAGTAATATTTCGCTATTATAATAATGTCTATAGTAAAATAAACTTACTTTTAAATAGCGTTAAGAGGTTACCCATACAGCCCTTACCACATAATAGTCCGAGTAGTCCATCCAATATCATGGTCCCTCCTGATCGGGAAGCTAGCAGAGGATACCACACGGGCTACGGGAGAAAACCAAACTCGTACAAGGAGCGCTAGGGTAGGTGACACGGCATAACTAGGTAATGCCAGGATAGATATACCAATTACGCACACGGGCTGGTGATAACATGTAGCAACTACTACCACCCACCTCGAGCCACAACCTCAAATAAAAAAAAATCAAAAGTGGCCATCGAATCAATCCAAAAGTTAGAGTATGATATCGAAGGGATGTGTCCGATCAGAGCAATGACCTCATTGGCCCGAGATCGCTTCTGTTTTAGCTACCTTATGCCAACTCACGGGAGTTGGGTCCACGTATATACCTCAAAGGAACGTCGCCACCATCCTACTTCATTCTGTAATCTCCTCCGCGTACAGGGTTGTTAAAGTGGTTTTCCGAGTAGGCAGAGAGTATGAAAACTTTCGATCTTGGTCTCTTTAACAACCAAACGTTATTATAACACCGCGGTCATTTCAAAATAATTTATTCTTCAAAACCAGAATATAATATCCCTTTCAAAACCATACAAAAATGTTATCATTTCCGCTTTAAAACCCAAATCAATATGATATCATTTTTATAAAACCCAAATCAATACGATATCATTTTTATTTCAAATATATCCTTTTACCAAAATCATAGCATTACCTTGAAACCCATAACTTTGAAACATAACTTCCAATACTTAAATGATTTAATATTAAATTACTTTGTAAAATAAATTAGCTTCTTTAATTTCACAAATCAAATCCAAATACAGATTTGAATCCCCAAATAAACCATTTCAATTTCCATATATTTCAAAGCTTTAAATATTCCACCATTTCAAAATTAATTCTTTGATAATCCCATATACATCAAATTCAATTACTATTATTTAGATTTGAAATGTTTACGTAATAAATCCAATATCATTTAAGAAAACTTTTAACTTCACATAACTAGATATTCTTTCAATTTATTTAACTTGATAAATTCATTTAAATCAACTTTATATTCATTTAAATCACTCTAAACCAAATCAAGTTATAAGAATCATACCCTTTAAAATCCCAATTTTATTTAAATTTCAAATCAAATTTATTCAAGTATAATTCTTAAATAATTCAATTCAAACAAATTTCATATTTATCTTCCAACTTAATTCTTATTTAAGTCATTAAAACTCTAGAAATATAATTTAAATTAATACTTAACCATATTATATCATAATAAAATCAAACTTTATTAGTAAACTCCTTTTATACCGTAAATCAATTTTATACATAGCTTAAAACCAAAAATTCAACTATATATAAAATAATATTCATACAATATCCAAATCAATATCTCATAAGACCATATATTTCTTTACAAAACCATAGAAAATCATTTCAAAATATTTTTATATATAGACCACACTGTCTGTATATAACTTTCTACCCTATGGTCAAATAATATGGATATTTATCATTTCAATCCATAATTTAAAATAAAATTACGGTTATATCATTTCAAGCCATAATCCCGAATGAAATAAAAATGCATAACAACTTGCAGTTTATAAAAAATATAAATACAACATCCATTCATCCAATACCAACCATCAACCATTTATCACAATCATCATCTAATTCAAACAATAACATCAATATAGAACAGATAATAAATAGCAGGTATTTACTGGCAGTTTATTTTCAATGATAATTTAATTAACAATTTAACTGATAGTTTATATGCAATAATAAATTAAATAATAATTTAACCCAATAAATTTAATTTACTTGGAATGATGATAAAATATGCCAAATAGTCATAAATAAATTTCAAATCACATTAGAATTAAATTTAAGTCATATAAGAAATTTTAGAAGTCGTGAGTGGGTTAAAACACTCACCTTTTGAATTTAAATTGAATTTAAATCCAATTTAAACTCAAATTTGAGCAGCCACAGAATTCATCCAAACCAGAGCCAAAATGTCCGAAATTCCAATATGAACCTAGCGGAGAAAACCGCGCGTAAATCGGATATCGTATTAGAAAGTTATGTTAGTTGGAACAATTGAATTTTAAATTGGAATAAAAAATAATAATAAAGAAATTACATTACCCTCCACGTCACTCTCTCTTCCCAGAAACACGCACGCTACAGGCACGAGACCTTCTCATTCGAACTACCCAAGCTACAGTACCGTGTTAATTTTTGAACATACACCGCCGTCGCCGCTAGGGCCACGCATACGCATCGACCAACCACCCACGCAGTGCCACGCGCCCACGCTCAGCCTCATGAACACCCCCTCTGCAGCGTCTCCTGGTTGCTAGAAATTTGAGCCGCCTCTAATTGACTAGGGTTTCGAAACTTCATTGAATTATCCACGATGATCTGACCGACAATATCACCCATGGACCACACCGATGCGAAGCATACGAGCCTCTCTACATAACCCATAAATTGATTTGACGATCGGGCGAGTTTGATTTCGACGCGATGAACGGTCGAAAATTGTTCTTCGATTTCTAGACAAACAATGTGTCGAATCGAAAAACGAGTTGCAGATCTGAGTTACGCACTTCGAGAGCTTCGAATCGATATAAAATTGGCATAGTTTGTGGAGTTTGAAATTTTAGCTTTGGATTTGATTTGGAATTATATTTGGAAATTAGGGTTTGCAGCCATTGGAAAGAGGAGCTAAAAGACGTACAGAAATGAGGAATAAGAAATGAATTAGGGTATATAATAGGGTATTTATAGACATAGCTGAAGGCAGAATAGATGGACCAGATTGATAAACGCGTTGAACGATAAAATGGCCTAAAAAGCCCATTCTGACTCCGGGACGAAATTGGGTCAACCCATATATCAAAATTGATGTTTAAAATATTTTAAACGCGATGGAACAGATTTCAAGTCCAAATTCCATCGTATGAAGAAGTTATGCAAAAATCTGTTTATTTCAAATTGATTTCAATTGATTTCAATTTCATTGATTTCAAGGCATTTCACGTTTGTACGATCAAACGACAAGTCTGATCGCTACGAAACTTGAAATCCAACAATAATTCACTGTTATAAATAAATTTCCAATAATTATATTTAATTTACTTTTCATTCTATTATTCAATTCATTGATGTCAATGGATGAAATTAACATTGGACTCATGATCTATTTCATTAGTATTCTCCAATTCCAACTTAATTTTCAATTAATGTTATAATTAAATATTTAATTTCATTCATTTGCAATTAATCCAATTATTGAATTTAAAATTTCAATAAGTTAATAAATCTCAATTTTCATTCTTTAAATCAACCAATTGTCATATTATAAATAGAATTAACATTATTTCCAATTATTTGCTTAGTTTATACTAATATAACATTGAATTGAGATTCATTGCAATTGTTTACAAACTTGATTTAATGGACTAAATAAATGATTACTTTAATATAATTGTTGCCACTAACCCTTAATCATATTTATATAAGTTATCATTTCCAAACAATTACAGACAGAACATTGATTTTATTCAATCACTATTTATTCATTATTAATTCATTGATTAATTCAATATTTACATTTATTTTTCTTATATTAATTTATTACCAAATATTCCTATTTATAATCAATTATAACCCTAATAGTTGTTTCAATCAATTGGGATTGCATTGAATTAATTATTTATTAGCTTACATTAATATTCTTATAATTCATTCCCGTTATAAATTCATTAACGAATTACAAATTCTTATTTCTTCCGATATATAACAAAACTGATTACATAACACTGTTCTTATCCAACTATCATTAATTTTATACTAACTCATCAATTTGTTCAATATCTACTCTTGTTTCCTTATATTCAATTTATAGTCAAGTATGACATCTAAATTATTTTAGTAAAATGGAATTTCATCAGAATCGTTAACGATCGACTTTAATTGACATTGTTACGTTTTATATTTTTATTATAACATTTAAATTTATTTTCATTAATTGGAATTTCCTTCCATTCATTTATTATTAACTTTAATTAGCATTGTTTACCTTGCATTAACATTATTGCCTTAATTTACATTCAGTTACTATTAATCAAGATATTATTGCATTGGTTAATTAAATGCTTACCTTTAATTACTTATTTTAAATTTTATATCCAAGTGCAACAATTAACACTATTTCTTCATTGGGATTTCACTCCAATTGTCAATAATTAACTTTTAAATTACCATTGCTACACTTCTTTTTAGCATTTATTTAGTTATAAATTATAAAGTTTTTTATTTCTTTCTAAATTTAATTACAAAAATCTTATTAAAATAACCAATTAAATTATCGAAATTTACGGGTCATTACAGTAGCAGGTTCAAATCTTCAAGCAAATCAAGTTTTAAGTTTCAAATTAATTAAGTCTTGAATTATCCTCTTAAACAAATTTTCTTTTAAATGATAAGTATTGTATTTCTTGTTTGAAATTAGTTAGATTTTAAATATGAATTATTTCCATTTATCAAGTTTTAAGTGTTTAATAGGAGTATACTTCCATTTATTATTTCTTAAGATTATTTTCAATAAAATTAATATCTTATTTAAAAGGTTAATTATGAAGATAAAATAAGTGAATTGAGAATATGAATAAATTTATTTGTTAATAATAAATTTACATAAAGGTTAAAGTTAATCGTTTTTAAGATTAAAGTTGATTTGGTTTTAAATTAATCTTGTATTAGGTTAATTAATTTGAATCCTTGAGTGTTTTCAAATACAATTAAATTAATTAAGAGTCAAGTAATTAATTAAGATAAATAGGTTATCTTTAATTAATTAAGGTTGAAAGCAATTTCTTAATGAAATTAATAAAAGATTATCTCTCAGTGTAATTAAGGGGATAATTACTTTGTGTAATTACATTTAAGGTTAATTAATAAATGAAGATTAATTTATGTTAAGTAAGTAAAAGGTAATTAATTACATAAGATTAATTACTTAATTAAAATTAATTATTTGATGATTAAAGTTAATTAATCAAGTATGATTAATTAATGTAATTAATCCGAATTTATGATTTGGGATAATCACTTATTGTAATTAATTAAGGATAATTAATTAAGGGTTAATTAGTTAATGTGATTAATTAATAGATAATTAAATATTAAAGGATAATTATTTAATAATTAAAGGTAAATTGATTTATTAATTAAGGTTAATTAATTAATAATAAAAGGTTAATTAATTTATTATTAAAGGATAATTAATTAAAATAGTTTATAATTAATTAATGTTAATTAACCTGGATAAGTAATTAATCTGATTTCAATTAATCAGATGATCAATTAACCTTACTTATGGATGAATTGCATAAACTGTTTTGAATTGTTTGATATCCCTGATGTGTGATGCTTTGTGATATGAGTTATTATGATTCGAGCTGTGATGAATGTAATTTATTTATCTGTGATAAATTTATACTATTTATCTATGAATCTGTGAATGGAAGATAAGCGTTATAGAGATATACCGCTTATCTATAATTACTATGCTTGAACCTGTGATGATTGATGATGTTGCACTATTGTGTGAAACCCCTGGACTACACCATACACACAAAAATATGGATTGCACGAGGAAATTAGTTAATTCACAGATTTTTGAAATAGTTTTAAAGTTGAGTTTTGAATCCAAACAGTTTTGGAAATGGAATTGCATTAATATGAAAAGCTTTTGAAAAGGAATTTTAAAGATAAAAGTTATTTTGAATAACTTGGTAAAGTTTTGAAATTTAAATAATTTGATTTGAATTTGAATTCAAGATTTGAAATTGAATTCTATGTTTAGAAATTATGGTTTAAAAGATTACAAAATTTATGAATGTGTTTATATGGGTTTTAAACCATTTTAAAGTATTGTTTTGGTAATTTGAATTTAACCCAAGGGCTTTAACTTGTAAAAATGAAATCGGATTTTTCCAAAATGAAAACCATTTATTTTCAAATAATAATAGCTTTCATATAAGGAAAGAATTTCCTATTTGTGTTGAAAGGATTTCAAATTTGAAATGAGAATGGTTTTCCAAGTTATGAATGAATCTTCGGAAATGATTTTGAAAGCTATGAATTAAATCTTTGATTTAAAGATTGGATGAGTTAATCCAAATTGAAAGGGAAATTGTTTTAAAAGAATATAAACGAATCTTTGTTAAAGATTGGTATACTTTGTTTTCAAATTGAAAAAGGATCTTAAAAATGTATCCTTTCTATAAAAGATTTGAAATGGAAATTGTTTTAAAATCTGTGAATGAATCCTTGTGAAAGATGGGTGAACTTTGTGAAGTGAATCTTTTTGTTTAAAGATTTGGAGATGGTAATTTGTTTAAACCATTTGAAAGAAATTTTCGGGTTTTAAGTTGTGACTTAGCTGAAATCCCAATATCCATATGTTTTTAAATATTGCGCTCATTATTTGGTTTAGCCGAGAGAGGACCTTGTGTCATATAACCCATTCCGAATAATGATACGATGTTATTGATCGCATTTGAAAACCGGTGGTGAAGACCGGGTATTTTCGAGGATGAATGGATTACCCATCGAATGACTCTGCACTGAGTAGCTACGGTTTAGATATCTCCATATGTGATGAGGAGTCCGATTGGGATTGTGAATACCCGGATTGCAAGGGCTTCTTTGTGAAGTGCCTACGATTCTGTTCGAACTCGGAACAGACTTGTATGGATGTGTGTCTGACATTACACTTTGAGATGTAAAGCTGGTTTCTATCAAATACATTTCTATTTGGTGGTGTAGATTTATTCTCTTAGCTTAACACCCTTTTTTGAGACGTACGAGCTCAGAGGTTATGTAGTTGATGGTTACTAATGATACATTACCAATTTGGTAATGTGGCATATGAAGTGCTGCTGATCATTTCTTGATCGAAGCATGGCTTTTGCGAAAAGCGTAGTTTTATGGACGAGACTTAGTTGAGCCTCACAACCCAAAAATGGTTGAAACAGGAATGTTGCGGCAAGATTTTCAGGGGTCATGCCCCTAGGGTATGTCCATTTCCTTCCGAATAAAAGGTGGTATCATGGTATGGAGCCTAGATATTTACCTATGTGATTGCTGCGTACTTATTGCTGTGTGGTTGTTGGTTGGGGGCCCTCGGATAAAGTTTGGCAATGACTGGGGATGGCATATTTTTAGGTGTTACTTCCGGGAAGGGGTAACCCGGCCTTGTGTTGGTAGGGAACCTTTTTGGTTCTTGGGGGCGTCCCTCTAAAGGAGTTCCATTCGGTAAGGAAGTTCCTTAGCCTGACCATTTGTTGGAAATCCAATCATCCAATACGATCCCTTTATAATTGCAGTTGTATAACCTGCAACCTCAGGTGGTAACTATATGAGGCATAATACAATGGTACCTATGATGGCTAAGATTAATATTATACTTTCGAAATGTTTTCTGCACTATACACTAATAATAATATCAAATGATTTTCGTGTATCAAGCATTTTTGACTGTCATAAGGAGAAATCCCCACGAAGTGTGCACTTGCATTGTGTGTGTGGTGGGAGGCCTTTTGGCAGTTTCATTTTCCAAAAAGCATTGTGGATCTCAACTTTAAATATTTTGTGGTTTGTTTTAAAGATAAAACTGTTTTTGTTTGCTCATACCAGTCCCATGACTAACATGGAGTTTATTGTTCCCTTCCTAATCTCTGGGTGTGCACAATTTTCCACACGGGCAGTCAAGAGTTGGGATTTTCAGATAATCAAATAGTGAGTGTAGATTCGTTAGCATTCAATCTCTCGATATTAGCACTCGCATTTGGATCAAGTTGCTTTACTTCAGCATGGATGGTGATTCTCACTTTCTAGATTTGGAGCTTTAGCAATGGAGTCGCTATATGTTGGAGTATCGGTTTTGAGGACTTCTGAAGATATTATCTTTTGGAGTTATTTCTTTCCACTGTATCTTGTATCTCTGATAATATGGATCAAGTAGGTGTATCATTGTTGTAATCAACTATTGTATATCAATGATATTATTCTTTTTCTTTCGCTATGTTGTTATATTTAATGTGTTATAAGATCTGGCGAACCAGATTTGACGTTTGAATCTGTGGCATTTGAATACGGGTGATGTATTCGGTGTCAATTTTCGAAGGTCGAGTCAGGATCGTTATAGGGAGGCTGATATTGTAACAGCCTGCCTTTTCGACCCTCAAAAGTCGACACTAATATATCTATGGTATTCATGTGCCGAACAACCAAGTCTCGGAAAGACGGATGGTTAGGGAAATAAGAAGAAAGAAGACAAGAAGAAACTAAACAGCATCAACTCGCACATCGCAACGAAAATCTATAATATAACAATGATCTTTACAAAAGAAAACTTTTATATACATACATCCATCATAGTACTAGCCTATCATCTACCTAGATATTTATAACATTTTCCCTTATAATTTCTGATAAATATAATAAAACCATGCAGCGGAACATAAAGAATTACGTAGATTCATCTTGGCCTCCAACTCGTCCTGTGAGCTTCAATGCATCTAAAGGTAACTGAAAACATGCTTGATCTGACCCCGAGCATTATATAAAAACAACATCCTCGTCAGTCTGGTAAAACTAGCGTGAGAAACACAGATCATAAGAATTCTTTTATAACTTATAAAATCTTTTGAAATCTAAAGTATCTCGTAAGATCTCGCCACACATAAACACGGACATGTTTTTACCTTATGATAACCAAAACATTTTTGTTATAAAATCTAGTGATATTATAATAATATCTAAGGGTTTAAAGTAAACATATCAAGTAGTTGTGATGTGTGTACATGATAACAATAGTAGTTATACAATCAAAACCGAAGGGGCTTTTTGGAGAATGGATTTACAACAAATGGCAAGGAAAGGGACTACCTTCCAAAAATCTGTACACCACTAGATAAATATACAATAAGTTTAAAAACCTTTCGATTTCTACTAACATAGGACCAACCTACCCTTTACTGGACATTAATGAATATGATCACCCCTTGGCTATGTCAACAACAATAATGGGCCTCGAAGCGTACGTAAAGATATCGACACTAGATCTTGGGATGACCATACCCTAATGGGTGCGACCCACATAGCCCTGCCACATCTACCCTATTTTTTCTATTCCTGAGGTGTGAGGATTTGAGAGGACACGATTACCTTTTCCTCATAGAATACCATCTTGGAATACTAACACTACCCTCCACGTTGAAATGCAATGCCAACATTCATCCATACAAGTTTTTTCGGGATCGTACAAATATTCTTCAGTTACTATCTTTCATTTTGAAGTTACCCTTAAGAAGAATAGTATGGCTCCATAGCATAATTCATAACAATCTATCAGGAATGCTATTAGTTTAGAGTGGTTCGGATAAATTGTCCTTGTCTAAAACCGGTGTCTCCCAAACTAAGCGGTAATTTCAAGCTAACTCAATTCCGGTTCTTTTGGAAGTATGCATTAAGCACTTGAGTCCTCACCCAGGGAACTCGAAAAGACACAATATACTTCCTAAGTTAAATCAAGTCAAGATTTGATAGTCGGTTATTTAACTATCAAATAAACAAACATGCTATAATCTAGAGATTTTATTTCTTATAGCAACAACTAAGCTTCAAAATAATTTTTCATTCATTTAAATCTCCTTTCAGAATATTTATCAAAACATTCATATACTAATCACATTGGAATATAATATTCATAAAACATTGTGAAAGATTTCTCATTTCAAAATCATATCAAAAGGATCGAATGTTATTTAAATTAAAAAAAAAGGGCAACCCCAAACACTATTTCTTCGGTGTATGGAAAGGAAGCTCCATACCACCATAATTAAGAAGGTTAGTTAAGCGAAACCCCACCTCAAATTCCTTTTATAAATTTCTTCAATAAATCTTTTTATAAATACTTTCCATTTATGAAATCTCTTTTGCTTAAATTCTAAATCCATTTCCAAAATCATTTATAAAAACTCTTTCATAAATCTCCATTTATAAATTCCCTCTATTTTTATTTGAACAACTTACAAAATTACTTAAAACACTTATCCTCAAATTGATATAGACTTAAATTCTATTTAAAAACCATAATTTTACACATTTAAAAGGAGACTTAGTGACAACAATGGTACCCGATCAATTTGTGATTTAATATAAATTTAACTTTCAAGTCACAACGCAAACATTACATTTGCAACAGATAAATAAAATCCAAAATCCAAAATCAAGGAGTAATATGTCATTATAAACTAGCTGGCATATACATGTCCAAAATAACCTAATAGCAGAAGGGTGGCTTGTTCTGCTACATGGATGTCCAACGATCTATTAAGTTTAGTTATAGCAGAATGGAGATTTATTTTGCTAAACGGTGTACAAACAATCAATTCAGTTAAAGATATAGCAGAACGGTGTTTTATTCTGCTAATAGATGTCCCTGTTTAGTATAACTTATTCATAGTCATTGTTTACTAATGGAATAGACAAGAGATCCCTTGGTTTAAAATCAGTTTAAAGTTAAAGATTAAACCTTTATTAAATTATATTTAATTCTTTATTTACTAATTAAATCATTATTTAATTACTAATTAAATCTTAATTAACACTAATTTTATACTTAATTAATCCCTAATTAAATCTTAATTAAATCCAATCAGATTAATTAATTAAACCCTGCTTTATTAGTTATTGATTACCAATTAACCCTAATTAAATAAATAATTAATTAATTAACTTAATTATCAAAATTATTTCTTAATTAACTTTTAATTTAACTAATGATTAATCAAACTTCCATGATTAATTAATTAAGATTAATGTTATCCCGCTTTTTGGCAAAGCCATGATATCAAAAGATTGGTCGAAAACAAAAGACAGTTCGTCTCAGAGATTGGTTGAACTTCGCTTCGCATGGATATCGATGAATTTTGTCCGAGCCTGGATCAGGCTACGATTGATAGAACAAGGCAAGCAAAGTCATGGGAACCAGCGTTCCAAATTTCAGGTTAATCAGAGTTCGTATGAACGAGATATGATCGATGCAAGTTAGCCAAAGTATGCTGTTCGAATCCATCAAATTGTTGAGAAATGTCCATCTCAAACCGATGGGGTTCGTATCCATCAATGATTTCCTTGTTCGAACCCATCAGGTTCCATACACTTCGAATCGATCGAGTTCGAATCGATCAAGCAACATTAACAGTCAGTTCGAATCGATCGGTTTCAAATCGATCAGGTGGGCATCGTCTCAGCATGTTCGTACCCATCGGCTTCGCATCGAACGGAGTGGTCAGGCCTTCGCATCGATGGACTTCGTATCGATCAAACTTCGGCTAGAGTGTCACATTCGAATCCATCGGCATGGCTCGATTCGTATCCATCGGCTTCGTATCGACAACCTAACATCAAATTCGCATCCATCAGAGATACGCTGCTTCGTCTCCATCCCAAGGCCGTGTTCGAATCCATGAACAGAGGCTTGTTCGTATCCATCAGGTCAATGAATCTTGAATGACGTGTCCTCCAACGATACGAACAAGGCGAAATCTATGGATTCGATGCGGTCAACTCGGAGTATAAACCGGATCGAGGTGAAGTATGCGCGCCACCTCTTCACAAAACCACGTGAGGTGATTGATTCGAAGGAGTCGATTCGAACCGATGGATTTGAAATGGACAACCAACCGAAACATGCTAGCTCGTATCGATCCTATCTCCTAAACCACTTATCCAAATGCAACGAAATTTTCACAGAAGCTTCCATACAAGGTAAAGTTTGTTACTGCCAAGTTTCAGCTCGATTGGGTCATTTTTCAATCGGTTTGAATGGAGTTCGAATCGATCTCAGATCGAGTCAAAATTTGGTGGGATCAGTCGCGTGGGCCCACTCACATGCCAGAAAAAGTCTCCCGAAGTTTGAGCGAGATCTGGGCCTCCAACGCCTATAAATAGCACCCCGAAGCCTTAAGAAAAGAGGATCTTTTTGGCCATTCAACATCCAGACTCTGCCGGATTCAATTCCATACTTCATTATCGTTGTTGTAATCAGATTTGAAAGCTATCATCAATTGTAATCCGCTGTAATCGATTGGAATCATCAAGTGAATCAATAAAGACATAAGCTTCAGAGTGGACGTAGGCAAGATCGCCGAACCACTATAAATCCTGTGTTTGTGATTGTTATTGTTTAGATCTGAGTTCTATATTGATTGTTGCTGATTTGTGTTCATAAACGGGTGCTTTCACTATATTGGGTGTTTGTGGTCAATTTTGACGCAAACATTTTGGTGCTTTCACTGAGAAAAGATGATTCAGGATAATTTGAATTTGAAGACTTAAGAGTTTAGATCTAAGAACCATGACGAGACAAACAAGTAAGAGACAAAGGCCAGAGAGAAGTGAACATCAAGGAAGTCAAGAGGCTTCTTCAGGAGAGAATCAAGCGTCGATCTTCATTACTAGGGATGAGATGGAGACAATGATGAAGAAACAGGAGGAGTTAATCCAGAGTTTATTCCAACAGATAGGTCAACTTGGATCACAGAATAGAGAAGCTGATGGAGTTCAGAACGGAGTAGGACCATCCGGCGTAGCACCTGGATTAGGAGGCACGCACATGGAGAATGTTGATCCAATCTCGGAGAGAGAGAGAGAGAGGAGCATCTGCGCAACCTGGGAGTAGCAGAGGAGTGAACGCTCAGTCAAGGGGGCAGATCCCAGAGTTCCCTCGTGAACTCGGGGGGGGGGGGGGGGGGGCAGGTTGAAAGTGATGAACGAAGATTGTGTCTCGGAGACAATGACAGATTGGCGGAGATGGTTAGAAGAGTTATGAGAGGCGGTTTGGTAAACAAAGATTTGGAGGATGTCAATAGGAGTCCTTTTACTCCAGCAATCAGACAAGCTAGAAACCCACCGGATTTCAAGTTACCATCGTTGGACATGTATAACGAGAGAACGGACCCCACAGTTCATCTAACGAGGTATATGAGGCATATGGAAGTGCTGGGGGCATCAGAGGAGGTTATGGCCTGGTGCTTTCCATTGTACTTAGCGGATATTGCAACGTTATGGTTCAGACAACTAGAGAGTGAATCCATCGGAACATGGAATGATGTAGATGAGAGATTTATGAGGTAATTCAGGGTTCACCTTACAAGACCCAAGAATGTGATGACTTTGGCGACCCTAAAGCAAAAAACCGGAGAGACTTTGAGGAGTTATCTAACACGATTCAATGCAGCAGCAGCTTCGGTGGATCGAGCAGATCCATCTATGGTGGTGATGGCAGCTATGTCCGGAGTAGCTGACGGCACAGAGTTCAAAAATTCATTGACTAAAGATCCACCTGTGGATCTAGGGGAATTCTACGACGAGGCAGAAAAGTTTTTACGATTAGAGTATGCGAATGCAGAAAGAGAAGAAGGAGAGGGAATAGAAGTTTATGTGCTTAAAGACAAAAAGCCTCTCGAAAAGGACTCAGGCAAGGATAAAGGAAAACGAAAGGCTGAGGACAGTGGTAACGGGCCAAAGCGACTACGGAGAGAGGCACGATTCACCACCTATTCAGAGCTGAATGAGAGTCTGGAACGAATTTATAAGGATACCAAGGAGCAGATTCTATATCGTAGACCGATGCGAAGGGATCCAACTTCTGACGAAAGAAAATCAAATAAGTTTTGTGTATTTCATGAATTGAATGGTCATAACACTAATGATTGTAGGCATCTGAAGGACGAGGTGGAAGGGCATATCAGGAATGGTATGCTCCTTCAGTATGTGAGGAGGCGAACTCCAACAGTGGAACCAGAGTGGCCACCGTCTACATCAGTTAGAGGCGACCTTGAATCAAGGCACCGTTTGATTATCAATTGATTGAAATAACAGTGGACAAGTCGTAAGCTTCCTACTAACACAATTAAATCATTTACACATGTATGAGATCGCGAACGATCCCTAGGCATGCTCTGAATGATCATTGACTGTTTCGTAGTGGGAACTTACACTTTGACATCCTCGCTTTGCTTTTGTTTCGTTTTGTTTTGGACATTTAGACTTTGCTTGTTTGGACATTTCTATTTTAAAACTCATCTGTTGAATAGATATTTGGTTTTGATAATTCCGAAATGGCTAAGCTACTTACACATGTACGGGGTCGCGAACGGTCCTCAGGCATGCTCTGAGATGGCGATATGCCGCCCTGACAAACGATCCAAGGACCCAATCGAACGTGAACCTGGTATCAACAATACCAAGCCCCCCTGGGCACACTTATTCGCCTTCAATAGGCACACAAACGATCCAGGAACTCACCCGAACGTGACCCTGTCATCGATAATACTAAGTCCTCCCAGGCACACTTTCTCGCCTCGAACGGCATCCGACCGTGAACGGTCACGATTCGCCTCGAACGGCACCCGACCTCGAACGGTCACAATTCGCCTCGAACGGCACCAGACCTCGAACGGTCACAACTCGCCTCGAACGGTCACAATTCGCCTCGAACGGCACAACTCACCTCACCTCAAATGGCTCGATCACGAACGGTCGTCATTTGAGGTCCGCCACTTGACCACGCACGGTCGCACTTCACCTCAAATGGCTCGATCCCGAACGATCGTCATTTGAAGTTAGGTGCTTGACCATGAATGGTTGCACTTCATCTCAAATATCTCGATCCCGAACGGTCTTCATTTGAGGTCCCATAAAACTGTAAATTCCTTTGCAGGACATCAACAGGATATGAACATCCACCTCATGGCATTACAAAACACGCCTTCCTAACGCAACGCATATTTTGGGGGGAAAATGTTATCCCGCTTTTTGGCAAAACCGTGATAGCAAAAGATTGGTCGAAAATAAAAAACAGTTCGTCTCAGAGATTGGTTGCACTTCGCTTCGCTATGGATATCGATGAATTTTGCCCGAGCCCGGATCAGGCTACGATTGATAGAACAAGGCAAGCAAAGTCATGGGAACCAGCGTTCCAAATTTCAGGTTAATCGGAGTTCGTATAAACGAGATATGATCGATGCAAGTTAGCCAAAGTATGCTGTTCGAATCCATCAAATTGTTGAGAAGATGTCCATCTCGAACCGATGGGTTCGTATCCATCAATGATTGCCTTGTTCGAACCCATCAGGTTCCACACACTTCGAATCGATCGAGTTCGAATCGATCAAGCAACATTAACAGTCAGTTCGAATCGATCGGTTTCGAATCGATCAGGTGGGAATCGTCTCAGCATGTTCGTACCCATCGGCTTCGCATCGAATGGAGCGGTCAGGCCTTCGCATCGATGGACTTCGTATCGATCAAACTTCGGCTAGACTGTCACATTCGAATCCATCGGCATGGCTCGGTTCGTATCCATCGGCTTCGTATCGATAACCTAACATCAACTTCGCATCCATCAGAGATACGCTGCTTCGTCTCCATCCCAAGGTCGTGTTCGAATCCATGAACAGAGGCTTGTTCGTATCCATCAGGACAATGAATCTTGGACGATGTGTCCTCCAACGATACGAACAAGGCGAAATCTACGGATTCGATGCGGTCAACTCGGAGTATAAACCGGATCGAGGCGAAGTATGCGCGCCACGTCTTCACAAGACCACGTGAGGTGATCGATTCGAAGGAGTCGATTCGAACCGATGGATTCGAAATGGACAACCAACCGAAACATGCTAGCTTGTATCGAACATATCCCCCAAACCGCTGATCCAAATGCAACGAAATTTTCACAGAAACTTCCATACAAGGTAAAGTTTGTTCCTGCCAAGTTTCAGCTCGATTGGGTCATTTTTTGATCGGTTCGAATGGAGTTCGAATCGATCTCAGATCGAGTCGAAACTTGGTGGGATCAGCCGCGTGGGCCCACTCACGTGCCAGAAAAAGTCTTTCGAAGTTTGAGCGAGATCTGGGCCTCCAACGCCTATAAATATCACCCCGAAGCCTTCAGAAAAGAGGATCTTTTTGGCCATTCAACGTCCAGACTCTGCCGGATACAATTCCATACTTCATTATCGCTGTTGTAATCGGATTTGAAAGCTATCATCAATTGTAATCTGCTGTAATCGATTGGAATCATCAAGTGAATCAATAAAGACATAAGCTTCAGATTGGACGTAGGCAAGATCGCCGAACCACTATAAATCCTGTGTTTGTGATTATTATTTGTGAATTATTGTGATTGTTATTGTTTAGATCTGAGTTCTATATTGGTTGTTGCTGATTTGTGTTCATAAACGGGTGCCTTCACGATATTGGGTGTTTGTGGTCAATTTTGACGCAAACAATTAATTAACTTTAATCCACAATTAAACCCTAATTAATTAACTTAATTATAATTAATTAATAATTATCTTAATTAATTAATAATTATCTTAATTAATTAAATAATTAATTAATTAACTCTTATTTAATTACCAAACTAATTAACTTTTGAAATAAATTACCACTTTGAAAAGATTTTCAAAACCATTTCAAGAAGGAATTATTTTTAAATACAAACACTAACTTTTTCCGAACTGCATTCACAGCGACTATCACTATAGATGCAACTTGTCAAAGTTAGATCCAACGTTAGATTTAGTTCAGATCTAACTTTGGACTTCACTTCTAACTTTGCTCTTACTTACTTCTCTTTAAAATCTTTGTCTTAACTTGAAAACAATTAAACACTCTTGATCTTTCCAAGCGATCTCTCATCTCTTTTGCATAAAAAGGTATTAATTTTCGTCACACATAGCCAAACAACCAAGTTAACACATTCAAACATGCATAAATCATCACATGCATAAGCAAGATGTCAACTTTAACAACGAATCAAACTTTAAAGCTACCTTTAACAAATCCAGTTTAAACCATACCTAATACAACACAAATACAACTAACCAACATGGATCTACTCTAAACTAACATCATATTATACATGTAAACACTACAAGATATAAATGTGAAGTCTTCCCAAAAAAAATAAACATTTACTCACCAAAATCCCACCAAATTACTTTAAACTTTGAAAACGGACTAACACTTCAAAAATCCTCAAGAAAAATGATTTTTCTCCACTTCAAGCTAACCAAAGGGCTCAGCCTAGGCTGTAATTGGCTCGACCAACATGATGATGGGATCAATCAACATGGAAAAAATGGAGATGTCCTGAAAATGAAAAGGAACGTGAAGTAGGAAGGAAATAAGTGATTTAAAAAGATTTAAAAGGTTTTAAACTAAAAGGATTTGATTTTAAACCTAAGAAAGGAAATGGAAGCCATCAAAATAATTTCTAAGCTTTTAAAAAGAATATAAGATTTTGAAAAGTTTGAAAAGTGAGAATGGAAGGGGGAGAGAGAAAGATTTGTTTTTATAAAAAGGAATGAAGTAAAATTACTTTTCTACGCTTTAGTACACTTACCCTCCACTCAAATTTTGCCACCTCACCACCTTATCCTCTTCCGTATATTTTACACATGTAAAACAATGTTATCCCCCTTATTAACCAACATGTAATACCCATTTTATACTTTGGTTAAGAGATGAAAGGATGTTTCATGCTTTATTTAATTTGATTTTTTTAACTTACAAATGGTCACAGTATCTTACATAAGTGTACATATGTTATTAACACTTATTTTATTTCTAATCCATACTTAAGTTAATTTGAAATGTGTAAATATACTAACTAAGGTGTTTGCAATTTTTAATCGTGAAAAATTGAAAATTTTCAAAAAGCTTTCCGATCACGTTTTCTAATTTCTTTTGAAATAAATGTTTTTGTAAACTAAATTTAAAAAATATTTGCACCATCACTAGTTATAAATTAAAAAGGGTATTTTAAGTTTTAAAATCCATATATAAATTATTTAATAATATATTAAATATCCATATTTAAAGTGATTAAATTTTGGGTTGTTATATTCTCCCCCTTAATATAATTTGTTCCCTGAAATTAGCACACAAGAAGCTAACACAAACCAACACAAAGGCCCATATCCGTATCACAAATTCATATAAAATCATATACTAATCAACCATAGCACAATAGTTCATACACAATATAACACAAACAACCTACTTATCTACAACGACTTAGGGAAAGCCCCTCTAATACTATCCTCTAACACTACTTCTCGATGAGTCTTATTTCAGTTTGCCAAAAATGGCAGTTAGGAAATTTAGCCTTTAAATCATGACTCCTTAATGTTTCCAATTCGAACTATGGTGCTTGTGTTCCTCCTTGATCTTAGAATAAATATGATGCCATCCATTGAGACCAACATAAATTTATTGAGTATATCTCTAAAAAGTCGATCCATGATGGCTACAAAATGGGTGGGTGCATAGGTCGGCCCATAGGGCACAACCAACCAATCAAAGAAACCCTCCAGTCCTCTAAAAGCTGTCATGGTTGAATCATATTCAGATATCCTTAGTTGGTGAAATTCCGTGTCCAAATCCATATGCAAGAATACCTTAGCACCCTATAGTTGTTTGAATGTGTCACCTATGTTGGGTAAGGTATACTCGTTCTTACACATCTACTTATTCAATTCACTTAAGTCCACACAACTTGGCGAACCATCTTACTTAACAACAAAACCCACAGCTTCTCCCTAATTTGAGTGACTTGGCTTAATCGGACCCTTACTCAAAAATTCCTCCATCTGATTTACTAAATCTTTTCATCCACTCAGAACCATCTCATGCTTAGGCTGCATACAAGGTTTCCATTCAGGGATCAAGTTAATAATGAACTAAATCTCATGAAGTGGGGGTAGACTACTTACTTCTTCAAAGCCTCGGGGAAATTTTTAACAACTAATAATAATTCCAACTTTTCTCAAGGTTAATCAAATGCATAAAGAAAACTCCTCATTCTTTTACCAGGTTCTTGACATGATATCTCAATAAATTTCCTAAATTTGGCTTTTAAAGTCATAGTCCTTCTAACACAATCTAGGATATCTCTATTCTTTTCTAGAAAATCCATACCAAGAAAAATTTCAAAACCTTTAAAATCTATGACATAGATGTTACATGGAAATTGGTGGGTTAGGTATGTAACTTGTACATCTTCATAAATCATGCATAGATTAGTCGTACCACCTATGGGATTGGTCACACAAATAGGGGTTTATACAAATTTCAGAGTAAGTCTTAATCTGTCAACTAGATCTTCAGAAATAAAACTATGGAAGGCTCCAATGTCAAATAACACTCGAATCGAAATACCATTTATTACTAAAGTACCTTCCAGAATCCCCTTCACTTTCCCTAAAGTTGAGGGTTCATTCTTAATAGCATAAATCTTTGATTACCGATCTTTTTGCACAAGCATACAATCCCTTTCCATGTATCCAAGCTGGTGGTAGTTAAAGCAGGGTATCCTTTAGGCCATTAGAGAAAAATGCCATGTATGCTAATTTTGTGCTCTAGAATGCTTATAGAACTTTGGAATGTAGACTTTCTGCTTACAAACATTCCACTTATAATCCTTGAACATGATCTCCTCCACCTGATTTTCCTTTCCTATTCTTTTTCCCATGTTGATTGAACTTCCTTTTATTTGAGTTAATCTTGACACCGTTTGGGGAATCTAACAGCTTCTTCTTCTCGAGTCTTCAAAATGCAGAACCACGTCTTTAAGGTCTATGAAAAATCCCTTTAATGACCGGTCATTTTCCCTTGGAACCCTTCGTCATTCCTATCAGAAACTTCTCATTCTTCTTGAAGGGTGTGCTAATGAATTCTGGTTCAAAACAAGAAAAATCATTAAACCTGATCTCATATTCCAATGCACACCCATCTCGTTGCTTAAGATCTAAGAAATTCCTATATAAACTGGTCTTTTCTACTGAAGTCATGAACTAGTCTTCAAACCCTTTCTTAAATCTAGCCCAAGAAAAACCTTCTTTTGGAACATTTTCTGTAATAGAGTCCCACCATGTTGCCACTCCATCTTTTAACTACAAAGAGGCTAAGGTGCGCTTCTGCTCGTTTGAAAATCTAATCCTTTGGAAATCTTCTCATTAAAACGAAAACCATGTGGGGACTTCTATAATGGATCTTGTGTCCTTAAATGGATTTCCTCCTAGATTAGAAAAATCTTTGCACAAGGATGCAAAGTCAATATGGAGCTATACATGTGCTACTTCTTCTAGTGATCATATCCTTCTAGCTATTGGGGTTCGACCTTCGATGGTCGAAGTACTACCATTCCCCTTTCCCTGTCTTCTTCTAATTCTCATATCATACCACCTAATCATAATAAAATGTCCTCAGAATACACTTCTACGTATAACTTATATTAGAAAAGGTTCATCTATAAATGATATTAAGTAACCATCTTCATTCCTCCAACCAACACCTACACCCAAATAACTATATAAATTTGGAAATTTTCTTTATATAAGAAATACAACCCTGGGTAAAATTATTTTATTTACCCATTTTAAAACTATTATATGTCTACTTGTCTTTTCTAAGTGTTTAGGAACCCCTATCGACAACGCCGATTAGGTGCGTTGACCAGAATTTATAAGCCACTCAATAGAAAAACCCACACAATATAAAAAAAAATTATAGCACTAACAAATACGCACTCATATATAGAATACTCTTAACTTGTTCTAGGGCACTACTGGCCCTATCCATAATGAGCTTACCCCAACCAAAGCCTAGGTGTTCGCTCAACCTAAGCTTTGATACCAAATGTAACAACCTATCATTTGACCCTCAGAAGTTGGCACAAATACATCCATGGTATTCACGTGTCGAACAACCAAGTGTCAGAAAGACAGATGGTTAAAGGAAAGAAGAAGGAAGAAGACAAGAAGAAACCAAACAACATAGGATCTCACATCACAATGAATAATCTATAATATAATAATGATCTTTACAAAAGAAAATTTTGATACACATACATCCATCAGAGTACGAGCCTATAATCTACCTAGGCAATTATAACACCTGCCCTTACAATTACTGATAAATGCAACAAAACCATGCAGTGGAACGTAAAGAATTATGTAGACATGTTATGGCCTCCAGCTCGTTTCCTGAGCTCCGTTGCATCCAAAGCTAATTTGAAAACATGCTCGTCAACGCTTGGGTCAATCTGGTAAAACCAGTGTAAGAAACTCAAATCATAAAAAAATTATTATAACTTATGAAATCCTTTGAAATTAAAAGTATCTCGTAAGACCTCACCGCACATAAACACGGTCAAGTTTTTACCTTATGATAACCAAAACATTTTTACTATAAAATCCAGTGATATTATAATATTTTCTAAGGGTTTAAAGTAAATATATTAAGTGGTTGTGATGTGTGTACATGATAACAATAGTAGGTATACAATCAAAACTGAAGGGGATTTTTGGAGAATGGATTTACAACCAATGGCAAGGTAAGGGACTACCTTCTGAAAATCTACACACCTCTAAATAAATGTACACTAAGATTAAAAACCTTTCAACCTCTACCAACAGTGGACCAACATACTCCTTACTAGATAGTATCAAATATGATCACCCCTTGGCTATGATCAACAACCATAATGGACCCTCAAGCATACATAGAGATATCCACAGTAGATCTTAGGATAATCATACCCCAATGGGTGCGATCCATATAGCCCTATTGCATCTACACTTTTTTGTTATTTTCAAGGCGCAAGGCTTTGAGAGGCTACCATTACCTTTTCTGTAACAACCTGTTAAATTTTAAGGTTTTTAATTACGTTATTTAACTGAATTTTTGAGAAATTTTGAAAAATTAAATTTGGAAATAAAAATTTAATATTTGAAATACGTCTATTTAAACATACCAATTGTTAAATTTTCATCTGATAATATGGAAGTTTATTTCTATTGTGTAATTCTATTTCAATATAAATCAGTTAATATTGATGATAACAAAATATTTTCAAAACCTGAATATTTTTATATAATAAATTTGTAAATCATCTTCTGAGTGAGGTGACATATTTTGTTTCTCCAAATTTGGACTGCTATTGCTCCTTTTATCTTATTTCTGGCAAATTAGCAGCATTTCCGATACCGATTATCGACTTTTGATAGGACGATCGTACCACCAATATCTATACGCCATTTTGATCGTCTCGTCATGCTGATCTCTACGGTATATTCAATTCTGTATTTAGAGGTCACGGCACATGACGGAAATGATGATAATGATCCGTCGTAACATTACAAAATTTTGTGACTTTCCATTTTCTTACATTTTCAAATTGAAACGTGCTGTCCAATCAAGCCATAAATTATATTAGCTGTATCACAGGGTAACCATTGAAATTTCATTTATTCTATATAAATATTCATCAGGAACCATGCTGCCTGACTATTCGTTCAATAAGAACCTGCTTTCTTCCTCTCTCCTCTATATTTTGTTAATTCTTGTTACAAAAGCCTATATACGTTTGAGTCCTCCCCACGCCATCTCCATTCTTTCCAAATCCTCCGCCTTTTGGCATGCGAGAACATCGCCACTACACCAACCTCCACCTCCATACACATGCCATCACCGTAGGCCGAACCCCCTTTGCACCACCAATCATAACCTACACCTGGAAACCGAACCCACTTCCTTGCCTAAAAACCCACATCCACCAGCCTCCATCGTTTCAACACTACTGCCTCGTGCCTCTCCCACTCCACCTCCGTGTGTTCTTTCTCCCCATGCCGAGCCTTGTTTCCCCGCCTCCTACAGCAAGGCCGAAAGCCTCTCACCACCCACTACTATCTCTTTTTTCTCCTTTATAACATATCGGGTGTGTGTGTGTATATGTATATATATGTGTGTGTGTGTGTATTTTCTTATACTATTTTAAATATAAATATATAATTGCTATGTTATATATTGAGTTGTCTACATACTTTGTTAGTTTTGGTCTACCAGTTTATGTATATATTACTTTTTAGTTTACAAAATATAATATTCTGTTAAAAATATATAAGTTATTAGGTATATATAGTATATGTTAAAGTGTTTACATAAGCTTTCAAATTTGTTGTATATACTAGTTTGTACAAGAGATATTATATGCATATTGGTTTATTTGTTCGTATATGTTTTGCTGGTTTCCTCTTGATTGTATGTGTGAGTTATATAGATGTATAATTTGCAGTATGGGTTTAAAAACTTATATATATAAAGTGAAGGCATAGATCATATGTGTGGGAAGTTATAAGCCAACAGTATATTATACTATAGATGATATTATATATAACAAGATAAGTTTTATATAATAGTATATATGTATATAAGTATTTAGATTTGTTCAGTTTAAAAGTTGTGTCTGTCCTTTGTTTTATATATATAATATAATGAAACTAGTACTACGAGGTATATTATAGTATAAACAAAGTAATATATATATATAAAGTTGTATAGTATGTTATACTTAGATTTCCAAATTTCTTGATTACTGTTAAAAGAGCTATACATATAGTCAATAAAGGTTGTTATATATATATATATATATATATATATATATATATATATATATGTTATGGTCTGAGTGTTGTGATGCATGTTTTACAGAAGCATTATTACGAATTAGATATAAATTTATGGTTTATCTAAGTTGTTATTACATGTATTGGTATTATATACAACAATATATTGTTAATATGGGTTGATTTAAATTATGTACCTGGGAAAGAAAAGTAAATATACATTTTGTATGTGTTGTATGTTATAAAAGTTATATACTATAAAATAAAGTGAAATTCGGATTTTGAGATATATATATATATATATATGATTGTGTGTGTGTGTGCAGTTTTTGATTTTTATATATATGTGTTTAATATTGGTTTTATAATAAGGATGGATCTTAAAGTATTTTATATTAAGGTTTTATATATTTGAGTTTGGTTTGGGTATAAATATATATGTGTTATTTAATAATTGTTTTAAATTAAATATTGATTTCATGGAAATAATGAAAAATACATATACATATACATATACATATACATATACATATACATATACATATACATATACATATACATATACATATATATATATATTGTTTCTACCAAACTGATTTGAACTGTCTCATCGATTCTTTATCTATCAGTTTGTCAGTCAAATCCGTATAAATGTAGCTTTGCTTTGGAATTCGTGCTTGGATTCGTAGCTCATTTCTTTGTTGTCTCTCTAACCTCGAAAGGTGAGCAATCACTCACAATTAACACTCTTATATATATTAAATTTGATTACAATTGAAATGACAATTGAAATATACTGCTAAATTGGACTGTTAATTATTTAAATTTTATATATGCTATGCTATAATTTGTAGCCGTTCACCAGTAGGATGTGACACCATATCCTGTTGTTTATATTATATATTTATTGATGATATATGCATGTTATATTATTATCATATCTATTATCACTCTGCAATTTCCCTGTTAGTACAGAATTCCCTATGGGTTGAAATGATACATACCCGAACGATATATAGAATAGGAGAAATCGTTATGGATTGAAATGATAAACCCAAGCGATTTTCATTTGAATTGAATTTGGGATTGCGGGTTGAAATGATATATGCCCGTATATATATATTTAAATTGCGGATTGAAATGATAAATATCTCTATCACTTAACCATAGGATAGAAAATTATAAACAAACACCATTTGTTTATATATATATATATATATATATATATATTAAAAGTGATTTCCAAGTATTGAAACGAATATTTTGTTTTAATAAATATTGATTTTAAGATGTTATATATGTATGTTATTTATAAGGGTTTAAATTTCGATTTTAAAATTTATATGTTTTGAAAATTGTACGGTTATAAATGAATTTTGAAATTATGTTTCAAACATAAAGTTTATAATAGAAATTAGTTGGAAATTATATTTATTTAAGAATTATATTTAAATAGGTTGATTTGAGATTTGTTGAACTTGAGATTTTAAAGGGTATAATTTTATAACTTGATTTTTGTTTAAAGTGATTAAATGAATATTTCAGGTTTGAATAATTTTGAAGGGAATATTTAGTTTATTGTAATTTAGGTTTTATTTAAATGATATTTGATTTTATTAAGTGAATATTCGAAATGAAATATTAATGAAGTTAAATTGAGATATAAATGAAATTATCAAATTTAGTTTTGAAAAGGTTGAATATTTAAAGTTTTGAAATATATTGAAATTGAAATGGTGTATTTTGTGGTTCAAATCTATGTTTGAAATCGATATAATCTGAAATGGTTTATTGAGAAGCTGAATTGAGTTGAAATTTGCGAATTGAGATTGAATTAAATTTAAATTTTGGAATTCGAGATGATTTGAATCGCTTTGTGAAATTTGAGGAAGCTATTTATTTATATATAAAAAGTTTAAATTATTTTAAACTATTTATATATTTTACTTTATAAATTATTTTGATATAAACTATTTTACTACAAATCATTTTTAATAAAAAAGCTATTTTTAATATACTAATTATTTTAATATAAACTATTTTATTTTATAAACTATTTTATTATATACTATTATTAATATCTAAATGATTTAAGTGGTGGAAGTTATTATTTCAAAGTTATGGTATTCCAAAGTGTTAAAATTTCCAAAGTTATGAGTTCCAAAGTGTTAAATTTCAAGTGTTTTGGTTTCGAAAGTGTTATAACTTTGAAAGTGATGATTTTTGGAAATGAATATATTTGAAGTGAAAATGATATCATATTGAATATGGTTTTGAAATGGAAATGATATTTTAGTTCTAAAGTATAAACTATTTTGAAATGATCACGGTGTTATAATAACGTTTGTTGTTAAGGAGACCGGGATCGGATATTGTCATACTCTCTGTCAATACCAAAAACCACGTTAACAACTGTGTACATGGTGGAGATTCCAGAATGAAGTAGGATGGTTTGGTGATGATTCTATATGGTATTTACGTAGCCCTGACTCTCGTGAGTCAGCTTGATGCGGCTTGTACAGGAGCCACACTGGGCCAAGTGAGGTCATTCCTCCTATCGGACACATTTCTTCGATACCATTCTATTTCTTTTGTGATTTGATTGGGTGCACCCTTTGATTTTGATTTGGGAGTGTGTCACGAGGTGGGCGGTAGTAGCTGTTATGTGTTACCACCAGTCCGTATATGCAAACGGTATATCTGCCTTGGCATTACTTCGAGTGCCTTGTCGCATCCATATCGCGCCTTCTACGAGTTTGTTTTGTGTCATACCTATGGAGTGCTTCCTGATAGCCCACTTGCGAGTGGAGTTTACAGTATCTGTATAGACTACGGCATTATAAAAACGTGTTAAGGTTGATATGGGTAACGCCTTAACACTATTTTAATAGTTTACTTTACTATAGACATATTATAATAGCGTATATTACTACATAGTAGATATTTCCATGGATCCTTAGAGGATGGTTATCCTAAACATCCTTTTAGTTACTTGTTTCAGTTGATATTTCACTTGAGTTTTATCTATTGATATAAGAATGTTATTCCTGACTCGAGTGTTTTGTGTTTTGCTTTATGCTAGGATCAGACTGAGTGTCACAGCATTTGAGACTCACCTTTGGAGTTTGGAGCTTCTCTTGGAGATCCAACTATCAATTCAGCTTTCAGTCATTAAGTTGATTCCAGTGATGTATTCGGATTTTGTTATTTGACTATGGTATTCAAGACTTCTCTTGTATCTTGTTTTAACTCTGCTATATATATAGTAGCTTCATGAACTCTATTCTTTTGTTTCGGCCGCATTATCGTTATATTACTCCATGTCTGTGATTCTGTGATTTATTTATTTACTGTAAATGCTGAATTTTGCCAAATATAAATTAACAATCTGATATTTTGAGTAATTCAAGTCCGACATGTGCGGATGCGAGTGGCAAGAAATACCGAGACGTTACAGTTGGTTTCAGAGCTCTGGTTTTAGGAAAAAGTCAATATATAGAGTAAATTTAATTACAGAATCACTTTCGTTCGAGCTTGAATCCCTTCCTCTTTGATTCGGTTTTGGAATGTTCCTCTCGGTTTCAAAATCCATTCTTGTCTCTCCCTGTTTGTGTTTTGTGATTCTGGAGTATCCCATAGCTCTACTATATAATGTGTAAAGGGGTGAAACTCCTTTACAACAACATCGATTCATTGGAGATTTCTATATCCTCGGTTTAGATGCTGATATCTCTTGATATGCCCAAATTCTATCCCTGTCGATCCGATGTCGATTTGCCTCAGAATTCTACATTGATCTTATTCTTGAAGTCACGGTTGACCCGGTTAAGGTTGCCCGCGATTTATACAAGACTATCCATCTTTTCTCTCTCTCTGTAATCATCTTGTCGTCGTTTCGAGCCTATCTTCTAGATAGAATTCTTTTGATTAGAGTCCCATTTGTATTTGAACCTCCATCCTTGTTTTGAAATCCATCCTTGAATTATTGAGTGAGGGAGTGTATTTGTAATTTATATAAATTGTCTATATTGTGTTGTTTGAGTTGTTAAGTTTGAATTTTGGGTTTCGATCAATTCGTCTAGCTAATGCTATCGATAGAAATTCCAAAACACTTGAACAGAGCAAACTGATACAATGCTGTTTTCAAAATTTGGTAAATGAGATAATTTGTATAGTTATATTTTTGACATATATAAGTATAAACTTTCTGAAATTTGATAGTTAACTGGATTGTTAGAAATGATAATATGTGACTCTTATTTTTTGTTGTATACCATTGACTATTCCAACATATAAATAAATGAATTATAAAACGTCGTTTTTAAATTGATTTGAAATTGAAATGAATTTGGGAATTCAATTTTCGGTATTTTCAAGAAAATTTTTGGTTTTCAAATTTTTGATATATATATATTATTTAAAAGTAATTTCGAATAGAAGTCGCTTCCAAAGAAATTTAAAAGTTTTAAGTCAGTACTCTCCTATTTTGTCGTCGAAAAAAATTTCGGTGATGATGGCCGCGTCATCGACATTCATTTTCGAGTTTCAGAATGGAGAGACCATTCAGTAGCTTTGCTACACTTTCATTTTGAAAAAAAATGTATTTGATATAAAATTTCTTGTGTATAAATTTATCTATGAAATACATATGTATATAATTATTCCAATATAGTTGAACTGAAACCGGAAATTTGAATCTTAAAGTTTTATATTAAGAAATGATTTCATTTATTGAAATAAAGTGAAATGTTAGAATAATTGGAATATCTAGAATGATAAATTGAATTAAACCAACTTGAAATAGTTGAAATTAAATGAAAACATATTTATATAATACTAAATTGCATTCTAAAATACGTAACTTGCCTAAATATTCAAAAAAGTTAAAATGTTAGGATATAATTGAAGCTTATACAAGAAGAAACTTAAGTAATAAACTGTTCAAACTGAGATCTGGCTTAATATAAATGTTGCAGACAGAAGGAAAATATGTACAGTATTTAATTGCACTCATAAACACTAATAAAACTTACCTAGAAAGTTTAAATGTAATTAGAATGTAATTGGATAGCATATACTATAATGTAGGTAATAGGATATCAAAAATGATATTTTGTTAAGAGAATTCACTGATAAGAAATTGGATAATAATTTGGATAAAATAAATAAGCTAATATAAAAAATGAATTTTTTTTGAAAGAAATGTTGATAAAATAAAAGAAAATCAATTTCTAAATTGAACGACTATTTATTAGTTGAATAAAATGGATTAAACCAAATTGTTGAATATTAATTTATTTTGAGTAGATGAAGCTGAATGTTGAGGTGGAATTAACTATGGTTGAATAATAGATTCGATAGATGAGTAAGACAAAACAAATTTTGTTGAGAAAATTTTGTAATAAATGTTAATAAATTTTTTAACAAATGTTAACAAATTTGAAACAAACCTATGAAAATGAAATAAATCAAATGTGAACACCATAAATTTGATTGATTAAATAAAATGAACTGGAATCGATTAATTTTTAAAAAATGGCGTTTATATGGTTTAATTAATGTTGTATTTCAATCTATTTCTTTTTGGTTGTTCCTATTCTCCTACCTTCTTCTTTTTCAGAGACGAAATGTTCTGAGTGGGGGAGAGTGTAACTACGCGTAAAATTTTAAGGTTTTTAATTACGTAATTTAACTGATTTTTTGAGAGATTTTAAACAATTGAACTTGGAAATAAAAATTTAATATTTGAAATACGTCTATTTAAACATAGCAATTGTTAAAATTTCATTTGATAATATGGAAATTTATTTCTATTGTGTAATTCTATTTCAATATAAATCAGTTAATATTGATGATAGCAAAATGTTTCCCAAACCTAGATTTTTTATATAATAAATTTGTAAATCGTCTTCTGAGTGAGTCGTCATATTTCGTTTCTCCAATTTTGGACTGCTATTGCTCCATTTGTCTTATTTCTAGCAAATTAGCAGCATTTCCGGTATCGATTATCGACTTTTGATAGGATGATCGTACCATCAATATTTGTATCCCGTTTTGATCGTCTCATCATGCTAATCTCAACGGTATATTCAATTCTGTGTTTTTTTGGGTACGCAATGGAAACGATGATAACGATTCGTCATAACGGTACAAAAATTTATGACTTTCCACTTTCTTATATTTTTAATTGAAACGTGCTGTCCAATCAAGCTATCAATTATTCTAATTGTATCATAGGGTGACCGTTGAAATTTCATTAATTCTATATAAATATTCATCAGGGACAATGTTGCCTGACTATTCGTTCAATAAGAACCTGCTTTCTTCCTCTTCCTGCTATAATTTTTATTCTTGTTACAAAAGCCTATATATGTTTGAGTCCTCTCCACGCCATCTCCATTCTTTCCAGATTCTCCGCCTTTTGGCATATGAGAATAGCGCCACTACACCGACCTCCGCCTCCACACACAGGCCATCACCGTGGGACGAACCCCCTTTGCACCGCCGATCACAACCTACACCTGGAAACCGAACCCACTTCCTTGCCTGAAAACCCACATCCACCAGCCTCTATTGTTTCAACACTACTGCCTCATGCCTCTCCCACTACACCTCCGTGCGTTCTTTCTCCCCATGCCGAACCTTGTTTCCCCGCCTCCTACAGCAAGGCCGAAAGCCTCTTACCACCTACTACTATCTCTTTTTTTCCTCCTTCATAACATATCAGGTACGTACGTACGTGTGTGTGTGTGTGTGTATTTTCTTATACTGTTTTAAATATAAATATATAATTACTGTGTTATATATTGAGTTGTCTGCAAACTTTGTTAGTTTTGGTCTGCTAGTTTATGTATATATTATTTATCAGTTTACAAAATGTAATATGTTGTTAAAAATATATAAGTTATTAGGTATATATAGTACAAGTTAAAGTGTTTACACAAGCTTTCAAATCTATTATATATACTATTTTGTACAAGAGATATTATATGCATATTGGTTTATTTGTTCATATATGTTTTGTTGGCTTCCTCATGATTGTATGTGTGAGTTATATAGATGTATAATTTTCAGTATGGGTTTAAAAATATATATATGAAGTGAAGGCATAGATCATATGTGTGTGCAGTTATAAGCCAATAGTATAATTTACTACAGAGGATATTATATATAGCAAGATAAGTTTTATATAATAGTATGTATGTATATAAGTATTTAGATTTGTTCGGTTTGAAAATAGTGTCTAGCCTTTGTTTCATATAATATAATGAAACTAGTATTACAAGGTATATTATAATATAAACAAAGTAATATATATATATATAAAGTTGTATAATATGTTATACTTAGATTTCCAAATTTCTAGATAACTTTTTAAAGAGGTATACATATAGTAAATAAAGGTTGTTACATATATGTGTGTGTGTGTGTGTGTTTTGGTCTGAGTGTTGTGATGCATGCTTACAGAAGCATTATTATGAATAAGATATAAATTTATTGTTTATCTAAGTTGTTATTACATGTATTGGTATTATATACAATAATATATTGTTAATATGGGTTGATTCAAATTATGTACTTGGGAAAGAAAAGAAAATATACATTTTGTATGTACTGTATGTTATAAAAGATACATACCATAAAATAAAGTGAATTCGGGTTTTTAGATATATATATATATGTATGTATGTATGTATGTATGTATTTATATATATATACACACACATATATATGTGTGTGTGTTTAGTATTGGTTTTATAATAAGGATGGATCTTAAAGTATATTACATTAAGGTTTTATATATTTGGGTTTGGTTTGGGTATAAATATATATGTTATTAAATAATTGTTTTAAATTAAATATTGATTTCATGGAATAATGAATAATATACATACATACATAAATACATACATACATATATACATATATATAATGTTTCTACCTAACTGATTCGAACTGTCTCATCGATTCTTTATCTATCAGCTTGTCCGTCAAATCCGTATACATCTAGCTTTGCTTTGGAATTCATGCTTGGATTCATAGTTCATTTCTTTTCCTATCACTCTAACCTCGAAAGGTGAGCAATCACTCATGATTAACACTCTTATATTTATTAAATTTGATTTCAACTGAAAGGACAATTGAAATATACTGCTAAATTGAACTGTTAGTTATTTAAATTTTATATATGCAATGCTATAATTTGTAACCATTCACCCGTGGGATATGACACCATATCCTGTTGTTTATATTATATTATTATTGATTATATTTGCTTGTTATATTATTAGCATATCTGTTATCACTCTGCAAGTTACCTGTTAGTATAGAATTCCCTATGGGTTGAAATGATACATACTCGAACGATCTGTAGAATAGGTGAAATCGTTATAGGTTGAAATGATAAACCCAAGCGATTTTCATTTGAATTGAATTTGGGATTGCGAGTTGAAATGATATATACCCGTATATATATATATATATATATATATATATATATTTAAATTGCGGATTGAAATGGTAAATATCCGTATCACTTAACCATAGGATAGAAAATTATATACAGGCACCGTTGGTCTATATATATATATATATATATATATATATATATATAAGTGATTTCCAAGGTTTTGACACGAATATTTTGGTTTTAATAAATATTGATTTTAAGATATTAGATATGTATGTTATTTATAAGGGTTTAAATTTAGATTTTAAAATTTATATGTTTTGAAAATTGTATGGTTACGAATGAATTTTGAAATTATATTTCAAATATGAAATATAAAGTTTATAATAGAAATTGGTTTGAAATTATATTTATTTAAGAATTATAATTAAATAGGTTGATTGGAGATTTATTGAATTTGAGATTTTAAAGGATATGATTTTATAACTTGATTTTTTTAAGTGATTAAATGAATATTTCAAGTTTGAACAAATTGAAGGGAATATTTAGTTTATTATAATTTGGGTTTTATTTAAATGATATTTGATTTTATTAAGTGAATATTCAAAACTAAATATTAATGAAGTTAAACTAAGATATAAATGAAATTATCAAATTTAGTTTTGAAAAGGTTGAATATTTAAAGCTTTGAAAATATTGAAATTGAAATGGTTTATTTTGTGGTTCAAATTTGTGTTTGAAATCGATATAATTTGAAATGTTTTATCGAGAATCTGAATTAGGTTGAAATTTATGAATTGATATTAAATAAAATTTGAATTTTTGAATTCGAGTTGATTTGAATAGCTTTGTGAAATTTGAGGAAGCTATTTATTTATATAAATTATTTTGAAATTATTTTTAAACTATTTATATATTTTACTTTATAAATTATTTTGATATAAACTATTTTACTACAACTCATTTTTAATACAAAAGCTATTTTTAATATAATAATTATTTTAATATAATGTATTTTATTTTATAAACTATTTTATTATATACTACATTAATATCTAAACTGTTTAAGTGGTGGAAGTCAAGATTTCAAAGTTATGGTTTTCCAAAGTGTTAAAATTTCCAAAGTTATGAGTTCCAAAGTGTTATAATTTCAAGTGTTTTGGTTTCGAAAGTGTTATAACTTTGAAAGTGATATAATTTTTGGAAATGGATATATTTGAAGTGAAAATGATATCGTATTGAATATGGTTTTGGAATGGAAATGATATTTTAGTTCTGAAGTATAAACTATTTTAAAATGATCACGGTGTTATAATAACGTTTGGTTGTTAAAGAAACCAGAATTGGATATTGTCATATTCTCTGCCAATACCGAAGACCACTTTAACAACCGTGTACATGGTGGAGATTCCAGAATGAAGTAGGATGGTTTGGTGACGATTCTATATGGTATTTACGTAGCACTGACTCCCGTGAATCAGCTTGACGCGGCTAAAACAGGAGCCATGCCAGGCCAAGTGAGGTCATTCCTCCTATCGGACACATTTCTTCGATACCATTCTATTGCTTTTATGATTTGATTGGGTGCACCCTTCGATTTTGATTTGGGAGTATGTCACGAGGTGGGCGGTAATAGCTGCTATGCGTTACCACCAATACGGATACGCGAACGGTATATCTACCATGGCATTGCCTCAAGTGCCTTGTCGTATGCCCTATGGTGCCTTCTACGAGTTTGTTTTGTGTCATACCTATGGAGTGCTCCCTGATAGCCCACTTGCGAGTGAAGTTTAAAGTATCTGTATAGACTACGACATTATAAAATGTGTTAAGGGGATGTGGGTAATGCCTTAACGCTGTTTTAATAGTTTACTTTACCATAGACATATTATAATAGCGTATATTATTAGATAGTAGATAGTACCATGGATCCTTAGATGATGGTTATCCAAAACATCCTTTGAGTTTGTGATAACCCGGTAGGCATCAGATACTTGGATAATTGTCTGATTTAACTATTGAGAAATGTAGATTTATAGATTGAACAAATAAATCTGATAATAAATATTTATATCTGGATAAATATTTATTTGATAATCTCCTAATATAATTACTTAAATTATTCTTTTAAAAATAATAATAATGATTATATATATAGATATAAATAGATTTTAATAGAATTATTATTTTCAAATTGAATTTGTGTTTGTTTAAATATCTATATATATTTGAGTTGATTTTAAATTAGATTTTAAATTGAATTAGAATTTCAATTTGGTTTTAAATTTGAAATTTAAAAGATAAATATTTTAAAATATTTTGGATTTAAAAATACATTATATATGATTTTATTTAGAATATAATTGGTTTTATATTATTTTCTTTTAAAAGTTTTATTTATATAAATTAAGAAAGCATTTGTTAAACAGTAAATTAAATACAAAAGCATTTTATTAACATTTTAAAATAATTAAAAATTGTATAATGACAAGTGTTAATTTATGAAATCATCTTAACAACATATGTAAAATGATAAACATTTTCTAATGACAAATGTTAGATGAATAAACAAGTGTCACCCATTTATTTTTATTTTCTTTTATTTTTGATAAATCCTAATTATCCTATATAAACATATATCTCATCCCTTCACTTCTTTTTTTCCTATCTTCACTATACAAATCAGGGAAAACTCAAAACAAACCTGCAATCAAACATTTCTCAAACCACAAGAAATCAAAACAAAAGCCTGTCAACCATTTTCAAACTCAAGAAAAAAAATCTATAGCCTGTTTACATTTCAACAACCGGAAATCACCAAAACAAGGCAAGCTTCAACCTGTAATCAAAAGCCCAGATCATCTCAGTTTTCAAGCATTCAAGTATTTTTCCCAATAACAAGCTTTCAAAGATCATAGCAATTCATGTTTTTAAATTTAAAAACTGATACAAGATCTGTTCAAACATATTTTTACAGGTCAGTAAACTTGTATCTTAAAGCTTAATTTGTCTATATATGTGTGTTTCCATGAGATAATCTTTGAAATTATGACGAGTAGTATATTTTCATGTTTGTTTAGAGATGATTGCATGTATATATGAGTGTGAATATGGATCTGCATGTCTTTGTGTATAGATATTATCTCTGTTCTTAGTCTACAGACACAAAAACTAAATCAAAAATCAATAACTCCTTATATAAATACTTTTATGTTAGGATCTTTGAAAGAAAATTGGTTGTAATTGTAAGATTCAATTTTTAAAAATAGTTTCAAGTATACGCATGAAGTAATTATGACAAAAATTAAAATTTGGTAAATCGATTCAAATCAAAAAATTAAAGTAGTTAAATCTCAAGTTTTGACTATATGATCTGAATTGATTTTGGAAACGATGATTTTTAAAGGTAAAATCAAAAAATTTATGCTTGTAGTTAGTGAGGATCTGGGGGATGATCGGAATTTAGTCTTTGTTCAAATTCAGGCGATTGTGAAACTCGGTGAGGTCGGGGTTCGAGCAGAAGGTGGATCGTGGGTCGAGGATGGTAGGAAAATGATCGGGGTGAATATCTTTCGCCGTGGCGGCGGCAAATCGATGATGTAGGGTTTAGTGAACCTGATGGGTTGTCGTTGAATTCGGGTCATTTGCGAGGTCTTGGGTGATCAGAAGATGATCGGTCTTGGGGGAAATGCCACATAAGTCGATGACGAAGCTACGGTCGTGGTGGCATGGATGCTGGTGCTCTGGGTTGTCGATGGTGAGGTGTTTTATTGATCGGCTTTGGGTTCCAGGGTCATCGTGTAGCTCGACTTTTGATCACCGTCGATGTTGAGTGTTTTGGGTAGAGAAGATGGTCGTGCTTGGCAACAACGACTTGCGGGTGATCTCAACGATGTCCAGTGGTGAACGGAGTGGCTGTGCATGTGCACGTGTGCACAAACGTGTCTGGGTTGATGTTTGATTTTGGGGAAGACGATGTTTTCTCAGGTCTGGTTCGAGTAGGCTTGGATTTTGCCTCGAAGTAGTGAGTTGACAAGTGTGATTTGGGGAAATTATGGGTAGGACTCGGGGAAATTATGGGTAGGACTCGGGGAGAACGGGTGTAGTCTCGGGCTGCTTGTTATTAGTTAATCAAGTTTTAAAAGCTTATCAAAACTTGTAAGTTTCAAAGGAAAATGCAAAATCAAGTTCTTAAACAATGAGTTAGCAAGTTTTAAACAAGTTTCCAAAGTTTTAAAATGTTTTCAAACTGTTTGTTTAAATCAATTTTATAATAGGTTAAATCCTATATGTTTTAAGATGAATTAAAAGTTGAAATTTAATGAAGTATTGATTAATTAATGTATTAGGGATGGTTAAATTGATTTATGTAATCAGTTAAGGAAATAATTAATAAATTTAATTATTAAGATAATTAATAAAGGTTAATTAATTTGTGTACTCAATTTAAAAGATTGATTTATTGATGTTATTAATTAATTTAAAAGATGATTAATTTATTAAAGGTTAATGAATTAATGAAATTAATCAGTGATAATAATGAAAGTAATTAAAGGATAATTGCTTGATGTCATTAATTAAGGAGGGTAATTAATGGGTGATTACTAAATGTGATTTGTTTAATGATAATTACTTAATAGAAATAATTGAGGATTAATTACTTAGTGTAATTAGTTAAAGTATGGATTAATTAAGGAAATTAATTAAATGGTTAGATAATTAATGAATGTGATTAATTAATCAATGTAAGTGATTTTAGAATAATTAATTAGAGTAATTAATTAAGGATCAACATAATAAATTATTATTAACTTATGAGAGTAATTAAAGGTTAATTAATGTGAATGGTTGCGGGTTAATTAATTTATGTAATTAATTAAAGGCTAATTACTTAATGTAATTATGATGATAACTAAGAATGATTAATTAATTGGTTTGTAATTAATTAATATTGAGCAAGCAAGACTTAAAGATGATTGAATTAATTAATTTAATTTAATTTATTTAAATTAATTAGAATGGTGTGACTAATTAGTCTTGCTTATAGAAGATTATGATATATTGAATGACTTAGATTATTTGATATCTCTTACATATGATTGTGATGCTTTGTGATATGAGACACTTGGATCGAACTGTGATATTTGGAGTATCTATCTGAGGAATTGTGTATGGATATGAAGTCTTGAATATAAATTGAATTGTTTAAACGTAAACAATTTGGCTTAAAGAATAACATTGGGATCGAAGAGACCAGGGTCGGGGATCAGTAAATACCCGAAACGACTTTGATTTGAAATCCACAATAATTCTTTATAGATTTGATATGTGAATCAAAAGGCTGGAATGGAATAAATTAAGTAAACTAGACTATTGAAACTAAGTAAGGGTACTTAGGGATTGTTTGAGAAATAAGTGTTGGCTATAACAAGTTAAGAACTCGTAGTGGTGTACGAGTTACGCTGGGTTTTGAATAAGTTCTATGCATTAGTATTTCATGTTAGATTGGTTTACTCACGCTGGTTTCTAGCCTAGCCTGGTGTTACTTTGATGTAATGCTCAAGTCAGACCGAGTATTGCGGATTTTCAGGTAAGGATATTCAGGAGCTTAGGAGGCGAGCTGGATGGCAGGAACGTATGGAGTTTTCCGCTGTGTATTTGAGAGTTGTATTGATAGTAGTCTGGAGTAGGTTGATATAACTTTCTTGTAACTCTGATGTATTGTATGTAAAGTAATAATTACAGCTTTTCTTTATAAAAAATGCTATTATTTGTTATTATATTTAATCTGCTGCGAATGTGAGATGTTGTTGTTTTCTGTTCTCCTTCTTCCTTCTTTATTCTTTCTTTAACAATCTGAAATTTGCGGTGTTCGATTTCTTGGCACTTCTACAGTGAACGTATTAGTTTTGAATCTACAAAGTCAAAATTTTGGATCGTTACATTTAGTATCAAAGCAGAAAGTTAAGCGAGAACCTTGGCTCTGGTGGGTTTGCTCATTAAGGATAGGGACAATAGTACCCTAGAATGAGTTGATTGTAGTATATATGAGGGTGTATTTGTTATTTTCTTATAAAACGATTTTTATATAAGTTTATCTTTTGATATATAAAGAAATAATTTTTCTAATTATTAATGAAATTGGTTGTTGATTATTGGAATAAAATAAAATAATGAGAATTAAGTGGAAATAGTAATACAACCACATTGAAATTGAATGAAGATAAGTTTGAAATGGATCCAAACTGAAACTAAAATCCTGAATTTGTAGAAGTGTTTTCAGAATACGATAATATTGAATTGGTATCTAGATATGATAATCTTGGTTATTATCATAAATGGTTGTTATGTTTAATAATGAAATACTTGTTAATGAGAAGCAAAAAAATGAAATGTTTTAAGGAAGTAAACATTTAGGCGAGTATGACTTATAAATTGGAACTTAAAGATTAAATGTTAGGAATGAGCTTTCTGAAAATTTGTTATGGATTGGTTTCGAAGTTAAAATTGGGTAATAAATTGGATTCTGAAGATTAAAGCATATAAAAAGTTTTGACTCTAATTTGAAATAAGTTAAGTATAGGTTATTTAAAATGGAATTTTGAAATTTGGACTCTGGAATAAATGGTTTAAGAATTTTAAGTTGTTAATTTAAAAGTAAAGGTTGGTTTGATTTAAAGGATTAAATCAACATTTAAAAATTTAACTCAAAATAGTGAAATTCGAGATGGTTTTAAGTTGAGATTTGAATAGACTTAGTTCAAATTGAATTTGATTTGAATTAGTTGGAATTGCGATTGAAGATCGATAAGCATAAAATTCAAATGGAAAATTTGAATTGAATTAATTTGAAGTGAAATTGTAGTTGAATAAGTTTGAAATTCAAATGGAGTTGATTTGAATTAGGGATAGGAATTGAAGTTAATTTAAATTGAATTGAAATTGAATCAATTTAAATGGAAGTGGATTTGGAAATTGATTAGAAATGGAGATTTGGAATAGAATAGTTTGGCTCTGAACTAAAAGCTAAATAACATCTCATGCTTATTTTACAACTACTTTTGGAACTATTTAACTATTTTAATTTTACAACTGTTTTATAAACTAATTACTAGTTTACAACTATTTTGCAATCATCTAACTATTTTGAAATTATTTTAAAATTACTTAACTCTTTTTCAGCTATTTTACATCTAATTTCAACCACTTATCTATTTTAAAAAATTTCAAGATATTTTCTTAATACAAGTTGGCAGAGTGCAAACTGTCTATAATTAAATACCAATTAAGATAAAAATTGAAGTGTTAACCCAAATGGAAATTGGGAGTAATTGTGGATGAGTGAATAGAGTCAAAATGAAAGTGAATAGAAAAGGGAATTGATTTAGCTAATGATCAATAAAGATAAATACGTAGGATGCACGTATATTATTCTATTCGCATAGTGATTTGATCCAGATTCGAGCACAGAATGTCGAGATAGTATATCGATCCGAGTTAGGATTACTTGATTTTCGACGGCGAACCCTGGATATGGATTTTTGGTTGATTCCGGGAATTCCCTATCATAGTTATGACTATGCAAGGAGAATGACGGTTTCTGATCAAGAAACCAGATCTGAGTCCACACTAGAAAGTCTGGTGGACGATACTAGTTCGGAAGTGAAATTGTATGATCGAATGAGCGATCAGATTTGAAATTGCGTACGGATGGTATGTGTACATTGTACGTGCTAAAATGAAATTGATATTGGAATTTTGAAAGAAATGAGAAATGATTTTTGAAAGGGAAGGATATTATGAGAAATATACATGAATAAAGGTGGAAGTTGGATATCTTTTGAAATTCACTTTATGAAAAGTAAGTATTATGGTGAATAAATTTATAAGGGAAACCAAATTTGAATATTTGATTTGGTATGAATAAAGTTATATATATTTGTTATATATGATAAACTCCCCTTGTTGAATCTATAGCCAAAAGAATAGATTTTTGAAAAATATTTGAAGTATAAAACGAGAATTTATATGAGTATGAAGTGATCCAAGATTTTTCAAGGATATATATATATATATATATATATATATATATATCTACATATATATAAATGATTTTATGAGAATGATTTTGGAGAAGGGTTTTTTGAAAATAGTTGAAGTATAAAGGGGGAAACTATATAAGTGGTCCAGAGATTATTTTCAAGTTGGAAAGGATAATTTTTATATACATATATATATATATATACAGATTTTATGAAAATGTTTTTGGAAAAGATTTTGGAACCTATGGATTTGGAAAGGGCTTTTGATTTTTAGGAAAAATCAAATTTTCGGAGTTTGGAAAGCCAAGTTTGGAACAATGATTTGAGATATTGATTTTGTGTAAAGGAGATTTATGTAAATCATAAAGGGTATGATTTGAAAGATACTATAAGTGCATGGCATAAAGTTTTTTGAGATTGGCTCTGGAGAAAAAGGCGCTCCCATTGAAATGAACTTCATTAGGAGATCCACGGGGCGGGTCTTCCTTGAGCCCTAAGGGGGAGGCTCTAAATTGAATCCTGGAAGGAAGTCCGGACAAACTGAAGTTTCTGAGGATTATGTGTAGTGGGTACCGAAAGTCGAGGGCGTCGTTGCCTACAGAGACATTTGGGTTATGCTGTGATGATAGTGTAACTCGATGTCACTATGATCTACTGTGAACCATAGCGGAAGTCGTGTGTGCCATGAGAGCCAACAGTCTATGTTTCATTTTTCCGCAATGGCAACGTAACATCGGTAGACTGTGAACTATGGTGACATAGAAAAAGTCGAGAGGCCGTGAGAGGCTAAGGCTACATTGGGACTTGACTGATGTAGTCTGCGACCTATGTGGGAGTGGCGAAGTTTCATTCGGCAGTGAAAATCGAGGGCGTTGATGCCTACAATTACATGGACTTTGTCGTGATGGCCACGTAACCCAGGATGTAACTACGATCTATGGCGGGTTCCATGGCGTAATCGAGGGGCGCGGAGTGCCTATAGTTATCTGTGGATTTTATTGGGATGGCAACGTAACCATCAGGTCAATTGCGACCAAGGAAGGGGTAATTATTTCCAAAGCATTCTCACCAAAGATGTTTCCTCTATTTCAAAAATATTTTCTATATTTTCATAAAGTTTTTGAAAATATTTCCAAGTATTTTCACTGGGTGTTGAAAATGGGTCTGCTAAGTGCTCATAGATTTTCAGTCCTACGCCTGATCAACATATGACCGAATTTCTGTGAGAACAAGGATGGACTGGTTGAGACATCGAGTTATAAAAAAGTATTTTTATAAAAACTATTTATAATATTATGTGGATTTTAAAAGTGTTTCAAAAATGAACAAAGAATAAATTATCTGATTTTAAGTTATTGAATCGAATTCTGGCTTCGTTCCTTTTCGAGGACAAAAAGATTTAAAGGGGGAAGGAATATGATAACCCGGATTTATGGGCATCAGATAATTGGATAATTATCTGATTTAACTATTGAGAAATATTGATTTATAGATTAAACAAATAAATCTAATAATAAATATTTATATCTGGATAAATATTTATTTGATAATCTCCTAATATAATTACTTTAATTATTCTTTTAAAAAAACAAATAATAACGATTGTTTATATATAGATATAAATAGATTTTAATAGAATTATTATATTCAAATTGAATTTGTGTTTGTTTAAATATACACACACACACACACACACACACATATATATATATTTGCGTTGATTTTAAATTGGATATTAAATTGAATTTGAATTTGAATTTGGATTTAAATTTGAAATTTAAAAGATAAATATTTTAAAATATTTTGGATTTAAAAATATATTATATATTATTTTATTTATAATATAATTAGTTTTATATTATTTTCTTATAAATTTTTTATTTATATAAATTAAGAAAGTATTATTAAATAGTAAATTAAATACAAAAGCTTTTTATTAACATTTTAAAATAATTAAAAATTGCATAATGAGAAGTGTTAATTTATGAAATCATCTTAATAACATATGTAAGATGATAAACATTTGCTAATGACAAATGTTAGATGAATAAACAAGTGTCATCCATTTATTTTTATTTTATTTTATTTTAAATAAATCCTAATTAAGCATATATAAACATATATCTCATCTCTTCACTTCTTTTTTCCTATCTTCATTATACAAATCAGAGAAAACTCAAAACAAACCTGCAATCAAACATTTCTCAAACCATAAGAAATCAAAATAAAAGCCTGTAAACCATTTTCAAACTCAAGAAAAAAATTTATGGCCTGTTTACATTTGAACAACCTGAAATCACCAAAACAAGGCATGCTTCAACCTGTAATCAAAAGCCCAAATCATCTCAGTTTTCAAGCATTCAAGTATTTTTTCTAGTAACAAGCTTTCAAAGATCACTGCAATTCAAGTTTTTAAATATAAAAACTGATACAAGCTCTGTTCAAACATATTTTTACAGGTGAGTAAACTTGTATCTTAAAGCTTAATCTGTTTATATATGTGATTGCATGAGATAATCTTTGAAATTATGATGAGTAGTACATTTTGCATGTTTGTTTAGAGATGATTGCATGTATATATGAATGTGAATATGGATCTGCATGTCTCTGTGTACAGATATTATCTCTGTTCTTAGTTTACGAACACAAAAACTAAATCAAAAATCAATAACTCCTTATATAAATACTTTTATGTTAGGATCTTTGAAAGAAAATTGTTTGTAATTGTCAGATTCAATTTTTAAAAAGAGTTTCAAGTATACACATGAAGTAATTATGACAAAAAATAAATTTACAGTGGTAAGTCGATTCAAATTAAAAATTAAAGTAGTTAAATCTCAAGTATTGAGTATATGATCTGAATCGATTTTGGAGACGATGATTTTAGAGGTAAAATCAAAATTTTTAAGCTTGCAGTTAGTGAGGATCTGAGGCATGTTTGGAATTTAGTCTTTGTTCGAATTCAGGTGGTCACGAAACTCGGTGAGGTCGGGGTTCGGCCTGAAGGTGGATCGTGGGTCAAGGATAGTAGGAAAATGGTCGGGGTGAATATCTTTCGTCATGGCGGCGGCAAATCGATGATGTGAGGTTTAGTGAGTCTGATGGGTTACTATTGAGGTCGGGTCATTTGCAAGGTCTAGGTGATCAGGAGATGATCGGTCCTAGGGGAAATGTCGCATATGTCGATGACGAAGCTATAGTCATGGTGGCATGGATGCTAGTGGTCTGGGTTGTCGATGGTGATATGTTTTATTGATCGGGCTTTAGATTTCAGGATCATCGTATAGCTCGACTTCTGATTAACGTCGATGTTGAGTGTTCTGGGTAGAGAAGATGGTCGTTCTTGGCGACAACGACTTGCGGGTGATCTCGACGACATCTAGTGGTGACCAGAGTGGCCGTGCTGTGCACACGTGCACAAACGTGTCTGGGTTGATGTTTGATTTGAGGGAGATGATGTTTTCTCGGGTCTGGTTCGAGTATGGTTGGATTTTGCCTCGAAGTAGTGAGTTGACGAGGTTGACTTGGGGAAATTATGGGTAGGACTAGGGGAGAACAGGTGTGGTCTCGGGCTGCTTGTTGTTAGTTAATCAAGTTTTAAAAGCTTATCAAAACGTGTAAGTTTCAAAGGAAAATGCAAAATCAAGTTCTTAAACAATGTATTAGCTAGTTTTAAGTGAGTTTCCAAAGTTTTAAAATGTTTTCAAATTGTTTGTTTAAAGCAATTTTATAATAGGTTAAATCCTATATGTTTACTTAAAAGTTGAAATTTAATAAAGTATTAATTATTTAATGTATTAGGGATGGTTAAATTAATTTATGTAATAAGTTAAGGAAATAATTAATTAATTTAATTATTAAGATAACTAATAAAGGTTAATTAATTTGTGTAATCAATTTAAAAGATTGATTTATTAATGTGATTAATAAATTAAGGTAATTAATTTAAAAGAAGATTAATGTATTAAAGGTTAATTGCTTAATGAAATTAATTAGTGATAATAATGAAAGTAATTAAAGGATAATTGCTTGATGTCATTAGTTAAGGAGGATAATTAATGGGTGATTACTAAATGTGATTTATTTAATGATAATTACTTAATGAAAGTAATTGAGGATTAATTACTTAGTGTAATTAGTTAAAGTATGGATTAATTAAGGAAATTAATTAAATGGTTAGATAATTAATGAATGTGACTAATTAAAGGATAATTAATCAATGTAAGTGATTTTAGAATAATTAATTAGAGTAACTAATTAAGGATCAATGTAATAATTTATTGTTAGTTTATGAGAGTAATTAAAGGTTAATTAATGTGAATGGTTGAGGGTTAATTAATTTGTGTAATTAATTAAAGGCTAATTACTTAATGTGATTATGATGATAATTAAGAATGACTAATTAATTGGTTTGTAATTAATTAATGTTGAGTAAGCAAGATTTAAAGATGATTGAAGTAATTAATTTAAGTTATTTAAATTAATTCGAATGGTATGACTAATTAGTCTTGCTTATAGAAGATTATGATATATTGAATGACTTAGATTATTTGATATCTCTTACATGTGAATATGATGCATTGTGATATGAGACACTTGGATTGAACGGTGATATTTGGAGTATCTATCTGAGGAATTGTGTGCGGATATGAAGTCCTGAATATAAATTGAATTGTTTGAATGTAAACAATTTGGCTTAAAGAATAACATTGGGATCGAAGAGACCGGGGTCGGGTATTAGTAAATACCCGAAACGACTTCGATTTGAAATCTACAATAATTCTTTATTGATTTGATATGTGAATTAACAATCTGATATTTTGATTTATTTATTTACTGTTCTGTGATTTATTTATTTACTGTAAATGCTGAGTTTTTCCAAATATAAATTAACAATTTGATATTTTGAGCAATTCAAGTCCGATACGTGCGGATGCGAATGGCAAGAAATACCAGGATGTTACATTTTCCTTATAGCAGACCATCTTGGAATGATAACACTACCCTCCACATGGAAATGCAATGCCAGCATTCATCCATACAAGTTGTTTTGGGATCAAACAAACATTCTTCAATTACTATCTTCCATTTTGCAATCACCTCCAAGAAGAATAGTATAGCTCCATAGCATACTTCATAATGATCTGTCTTGAACGTTATTAGTTCGAGTGGTTTGGATAAATCATTCTTATCTGAAATTGTTGCCTCCAAAACTAAGCAGTAATTTTTTACTAACTCAATTTGGATTCTTTTGGAAGTAAGCATTAAGTACTTGAGTCCTCACCTAGGGAACTCGAAAATACAAAACAAACTACCCGAGTTAAACCAGGTTAAGAATTAATACTCGACTATTAAATATCAAATAAACAAACAGGAAATAATCCTGAGATTTAATTTTCCCATAGCAACCACTGAGCCTCAAAATAATTTTCATTTATTTAAATCTCCTTTCAGAATATTTATCAAAATATTAATATACTTATCACACTGGATAAGTATATTCACAAAACATTGTGAAAGATTTCTCATTTCAAAATTATAGTAAAAGGATCAAACAAATGTTATTTGAATTAGAGATAAGGATAACCCAAACACTATTCAATCAGTGTTAAGCAAGGAACGGAAGTTTCACACCACCATAATTAAGAAGGATGGCTAGGGGAAACCTCATCTCAAATTTCTTTTATAAATTGCTGTAACAAATCATTTTAATAAATCATTTCCATTTATGAAATCTCTTTTGCTTAAATTTCTAAATCCATTTACAAAAACTCTTTTATAAATATCCATCATTTATAAAATGTAACGCCCCACCCCGAGACCCACCGTAGTAAAGAGAATTAATAAGTAATTCCGTCTACTAAAGCGGAGAATAGGGCTGGTTAAGGGCGACTATCTATAATTTTGTCTTAAACATTTACTGAATACGTCGATAAATGCAATATAAATTTTTTTCTACTCAAGTGGATCGACATACCTAGTAAATTCTTAATCTAAAACTATAGGTAGTTAACGGATCTATCAGAACAAAATACAATAACTAATGTAAAGCACATCGCAGAACAGTGATCAACATCATGTACATACATATACACTGATACATATTTAGTACAATACAATATGAATACAATAAAGGTGGTACACGACCATACCATATACATTGAATCAAATATAAATACATCAAAGTATGTGGAAGAACAAAAATTGCTCAAGAGAAAGGAGAGCTGATATCCAACATCAACTTCAAGCTAAGTCCAATAGATGATACCTGAAATAACTCGGTCTGACCCGAGTATAAATACACGGGTCAGTCTAGCTACACGAATCAGTCAATATCGGTAATATGAAGCATAATAGACATGAAGATACTTCTTCTCGAAAGAGAAGAATAAATCGATAAAATCATAAGCTCAACATTTAAGTAACAAACGCTACTTAAGTGAACAAATACCTCGAAGGAGGTAACTTAAACTCAATACTCAAATCAAACACAAATGCCTCATATCATCGGCGACATCCCAAAATGTCTACATGGTTTCCATGAACCATATCTCCTTAAAAGGAGAAACATCAATACACACTCTTGCCAAAATGGCAAACATAAAACATTCTCAAATTGGATGATCCAAAACTCAAACATAGATGAATCTCCAAATTAAATTATACCTCATCTCATCGGTATAAATGTATATAAATCTCAATCTCAACTCGCCAAAATGGCAAAACCCAGAATATCTTATAAAATCCTGAAATTATCAAAACTCATAACTCAAGGAACTCGATAAGAGTTCAAAACATCACAATTGAAATCACCATATATATAACATCTCATATAGCACTAGGCTATCGATGTAATAAAACATCTTAAAAATGTAAAATCACGATAAAACAGAAAACTCAGAAAATCCGGATTGGCCAAATCCCCGATTGTAATGCTGAAGCAATGCTGCGCGTGCAAAACTCAGACGGCCGAAGCCTCAGACAAGGTCACTAACACATCCCAAAGCAGTTCGTCCTCATGACAAGGTCGCTGACACCTCCCAAAGCCATTTTGTCAGCCCTAACAAGGTCGCTAACACCTCCCAAAGCAGTTCGTCCTCATGACAAGGTCGCTAACACCTCTCCAAGCTATTTAGTCAGCTCTAACAAGGTCGCTAACACCTCCCAAAGCAGTTCGTCCTCATGACAAGGTCGCTAAGATCTCTCAGAGCAGTTTTGTTAGGTAAACATCGTGAATGTGTCACAAACTCACGGATAGGAACCCGAAAAGTATTAACGTGTGTCCCATACCACACATTCGCACTTAGCGGTTTACTAGCCATTAGTCGATGCCATACTAGAAACATCATAAAACTCAGAAAATTATATCTCGCCTAGTCTCATTGGCGAGTGAAAAAGAGATACCATATTTTTCTCATTTCATTGACAAGTATTAAATGGCATCGTAACTTGTCTCATCTCATCGACAAGTGAAAACATCATGATGGTTCCTCAAAAACCATAAATCTCAAAATATGAAATCATAAACTCAAGACTTGCCTTATATCATTGGCAAGTAAATAAAACATCGTGATGGATCTCATCGACAATACTCCGATATAGGAGGTCTTAAACCATAATGTTTGCCAAATATTGGCCATCTTAAATAGTTCCAATAAATAGGAATTATAAAAATCAAAATATGTCATAAAATGGCAAAACATCTCAGAATCAATATTCCCAAATAGCTTCGATCGTACAAGTCCGAAATTAACCGAATTAGTAAACACAAATGTCCCATACCACGTGTTTTACTAAATCGTTTAATTATCTTTCTTATACGTTCGAATAGTACAAAAGTGTGTGTTTTATATTTAAAATAGTTTACTAGAGAAAACAAGCTTTTAAAACTTTTTTTTTCATTCTAAAAAGATTAATAAAACCAATATTTGAAGTTCCTTTATTATAGGAAATAAGAAGATTTTATATTAGAAAAATAATTTTAAAATACTATATAATAATAATTTGAAATTTTCATATATTTCAAAAATCACTTCAAAAATGGTTAGTGGAAACCGTGCTCGAAAATAAAGAAAAACAAGAAAGATAACTCAAGACCGATAACTTGAGTTCAATACGAATTCAATTCAAATTTAACCCTAAATCAATTCAAATTCTATTTAAATTTCAATTTCAAATTCTTCAGATATAGCTAGCCTATTGATAGGAATCATAGCTCTCAAAACATCTCAAAACAACTTCAAAATCGAATAAGAATGAGAGCAAAAATAAACTAATACAATTCTTGGGTCAATAATTGTTATTGCTGCCGTTTTGCTCTCGCAACAGCGACAAACAAACACAGTTTTGATCAAGCAAACCTCAAAATTCAAGAGACACAAAACATGAAACTTTTAGTACAAAGTTTAAGCTTTCCGTAACATCTAAGATTATTAAATTTGGATAAGAAATGAGAAAGTTATGATAAAAATAGTTCAGAGATCTAAATTCAACACTGCTGTCATTTTCATCTCGGGATAGCAACGATCAAATGCAGTTTTGATCAATATAACTTCAAAATTTCAAAAACCTCAAAACATGAAACTTTTAGAACAAATTCTTAAATTTCCAGAACATTAAATACTATTGAATTTGGATAAAAATTGAAAAAGTTATGCTTAATTTAGTTTCAGATTCAACAACAGAGCAAATAATAGTTTTGCTCTCGAGATTACAATAGAAACACTCAAATTTGAAATAGATAACTTCAAAATTATGAAAAGCACAAAACATAAAACTTGTAGTATATGATCTAAGATTTCCAAAACATCTAATATTCTTAAATTTGGTTAAGAAACGAAAGAGTTATGCTTAAATTACTAACAATATTAGTACTGAAATTTGACAGGGCAGAAACTATTACTCTGTTAAAAAACGGATTTTGACTAAGAAATCTTCAAAATATGAGAAAGTAACTAAAACAAAAGTTCTTCCATAGAAAATTATCTTTCTACTGCAGAAAGATTCAGCACAATTGGATTTACCAATCAAAAATTATGTCCATTTTACTTTCAGGTATTAACTCGGAAATGTTTTATATGGCTGTGCTATAACATTAGTTTCAAACTCAATTTCGACCAATTTAACAGCAGAATTTCGAAATATGATTAAAAGAAAACTTGTAGCTAATTGAAATAACTTTCAACCACAAAATGATTGAGTCAATTTGGGTTAGTCTACCTTATATTATCGTTGTTTTACTGCAGCTACTTTTTTTATATCAAATTTCCAGCAAACAATAACACAAAAATCACACAAGTTTTCAACCAAATTGCAAACAATTGAATCAAAAATCATTCAAATAATAATGTGCAGAAAACAAAGATTTAGAAATAGGCATGTGAGTGATTAACTCACCTCTATCCTTTAATTCAACAATCGTTATTATCACTTCAGCCCAAATTTCCAAACTAGTAAACTCTAAACAAAAATCAATCCGAAATATACCCAAAAGCCCTAATTTAGTTTACTGTAAATTGAGAATTCAAATCATTGAGATGTATTTAAGCTAGATATGATTACCTGCACAAATAAGCTCTCAAAGATTTTTAATTTACCATGAATTGAAGAAGAGATTTGATTTTTTTTCTCTAGGTTTTGAAAGAGGAATTGAGTTCTCTGGAGGGTTAGAGAAGAGAATGAAAATGTACGTACTGTAACTTTTCTCTTCTCATTTATTAGGTTAATAGGCCAGTAAAGAATATTTACACTAATTGGGCTCAAGTCCAACAAAATAAAAGAAATAAGATTATGTTTTTTTTACTTAATCACTTAACTAAGTATGTTAAGAAATGAACTTATCAATATTTCAAGGTCTACTTCCTTAAAAATTATGAAATTCATTACTTATGATAATAAAAATGTTTTATACCCAATTAAAAGATGATTTACATAATTAGAACATATTTATTATCATATTTCTCTATTTAAGAAAATAGCAAATTTACATTATTAATTACAAAACTCATTGTAATTAACACTATAAATTACACAAAAATCACAATTTTGTGTCATAAAATTTTATAACTCATTTTATTAAATATATCCCATTTTAAAAGTAATTACTTCTTTTTTAAAAAAAAATTAAATGAAGTAAAGAGCAATAATTAACAAAATTATTGCATTAACTCTAAATAAAACACATTTTCCTCATTTTATCCTTAAATATATTGTTTATTCCCAATAAACAATTTAATTTCCTCTTTAATTATTAATTTACGCTATTAAATTATAACTGCCATTATAATTTAATATTTTCAGGTAATCGCAAAAACCAGGGTTGTTACATAAAATCTCTTTTATAAATCTCCATTCATAAATTCCCATTTAAACAAATAATTGAATAGCTTACAAAATTATTTAGAACACTTAATCCTCAAATTGACAAAAAATTAGAGTCAATTTAAAAACCATAATGTTACAAATTTGAGAGAAGGTTTGATAACTACAATGGTACCTAAATAAATTTACGATATGTTTTTAATTTAACTTTCAAGTCACAATACAAAAATTACATATGCAACATATTAACTAAATACATAGCCCAAAATCAAGGAACCTAATAGCAGGAGGGTGCTTTGTCTTGCTAAACGGATGGCCAATAATATATTAAGTTTAGTTATAGCAGAACAAGGATTTATTCTGCTAAAAGGTATCCAAACAATCAATTCAGTTAAAGCTATAGCAGAACGGTGTTTTATTCTGCTATGATGTCCCAGTTAAGTATAACTTATTCATAGTCGTTGTCTACTAATGGCACAGACAAGAGATTCCTTGGTTTAAAATCGGTTTACTTGTAAAAAGAACTGACTTAAAAATAATTGTTGAAGTTAAAGATTAAACGTTTATTAAATAATATTTAGTTCTTTATTACTTACTAATTAAATCATTGTTTAATTACTAATTAAACCTTAATTAACACAATTTAAAACTTAATTAAACTTAATTCATCCCTAATTAAATCCAATTAGATTAATTAATTAAACCCTGCTTGATTAGTAATTAATTACCAATTAACCCTGATTAAATAATTAATTATTAATTAAATTAATTATCAAAATTATTTCTAAATTAACTTTTAACTTAATTAATCATTAATTAAACTTCCTTGATTAGTTAATTAAGATTAATTAACTTTAATCCATAATTAAACCCTAATTAATTAGCTTAACTATAATTAACTAATAATTATAATTAATTAATTATTAAAATCTTATTCAATTACCAAAATAATTAAAATTTGAACCTAATATAATTAACATTCCAAAGAAATTTAAAAACCATTTCAATAAGGAACCATTTTCAAAATCTAAACACTAACTTTTTCCTATCTACATCCATAGCGATAATCACTATAAATGCAATTCGTCAAAGTTAGATTTAGTTTATATCTAGCTTTAAAGTTCACTTCTAACTTTACTCTTACTTACTTCACTTTAAAAACTTAAATAAAAGTTTTATTTTTAAAAACTAATTAAAGCTTAAATCTTTTTCTTAACTTGAAAATAATTAAACGCTTTTGATCTTTCCACGCGATCTCTCGTCTCTTTTGCATACAAAGGTACTAACTTTCATCACACATAACCAAACAACCAAGTTAACACATCCAAACATACATAAATCATCACATATATAAGCAAGATGTTAACTTTAACAATAAACCAAACTTTAAAGTTACCTTTAACAGATCTAGTTCAAACCATAGCCAATACAACACAAATACAACCAACCGACATGGATCTACTACTAAACTAACATAATATTATACATGTAAATGCTAAAAGATATAAAGGTGAAGTATTTTCACAAAAAATAAACACTTACTCACCAAAAATCTTTCAAATCACTTTAAACTTTAAAAATGGACTAGCACTTCAAAAATCCTTAAGCAAAAATGACTTTTCTCCACTTCAAGCTAGCCAAAGGGCTTGATCTAGGCTACAATCGGCCTGGCAAACATGATGATGGGCTCGGACAACATGGAAAAAAATGGAGATTGGCTTGAAAATCAAAAAGAAGGTGAAGTAGGAAGGAAATAAGTGATTTAAAAAAGATTTAAAAGGTTTTAACTAAAAAGATTTGATTCTTAAACCTAAAAATGGAAATGGAAGCCATTAAAATAATTTCTAAGCTTTTTTTAAAATAAATAAGATTTTGAAAATTTGAAAAGTGAGAATGGAAGGGGGAGAGAGAGAAAAATTTGTTTTTATAAAAGGTAATTAAGTAAAATTACTTTTCTACCCTTAAGTACACTTGCCCTACACTCAAATGTTGCCACCTCACCGCTTTATCCTCTTCCTTGACGTGTAAAACAATGTTTTCCCCCTTATTAACCAACTTGTAATACCAATTTTGCACTTTGGTTAAGAGATGAAAGGATGTTTCATGCTTTATTTTATTTTATTTTATTTTTTCTAACTTATAAATGGTCACATCATCTTACATAAGTGTACTTATATTATTAACACTTATTTTATTTCTAATCCGTACTTAAGTTAGTCTGAAATGTGTAAATATATAAACTAAGGTGTTTACAACTTTTTAAACAACTTTTAACGGTGAAAAATTGAAAATTCACAAAAAGCTTTCCAATCACATTTTCTAATTTCTTTCGAAATGAATATTTTTGTAAACTAAATTTAAAAACTCTTTTCACCATCATTAGTTATAAATTAAAAAGGGTATTTTGATTTTTAAACTCCATATATAAATTATTTAATAATATATTAAATATTCATATTTAAAGTGATTAAATTTTGGGTCGTTATAGATATGTTCACAAAAATCTTAATAAAATTTTAATGAAATCCAGCTAAACCCTAAAAGCTACAAACCTCTGATGCATTCTTCAACGTGTTTTAACTTTTTACTACAGCCATCTTCTCTGGGTTTACTATATCTACCAATACTACATGCCTAAGGAAATGAACCACCTTCGTCCAAAGGTGACATTTTGATAACTTTTCCTTCGACCGATTCCTCCTCTAGCATCCATTACTACTCTCAAATGGACTTTATGTTCCTCCTCACTTTTGGAGTAAATAGGAATTCCATCCACGAATATGACCACAAACTTATTTAACCGCTCTTGGAAACTACTCATCAAATCCACAAAATAAGCCGGAGCATTAGTCAGCCCAAATGACATGACTAACCACTCAATGATCTGTCGGGTGTGTGGACCGCGATCTTGGGGAAACTACCTTCGGCCACTCTCAATTGATGAAACCCAGTTTCTTGAGCAAGCTAAGAGAAAACCTTTACCCGAAAGCCTTCGTCCCGACTAATTGATCGTCAAGTTCGTTAATCGTGGCAAGAGATGGTGGTTTTTCCTTATCAGCCTATTTAATTCTCAATAATCAACACATAAGCTTAGAGAAACATATGCCTTAGTAGGGAAAACAATAGGCGCTCCCTATTTTGAAGTACTTCTCTAAATAAATTCTTTCTACAATAACTCTAAAACTTTTCTTATCTAGCTCTCTCCTCTCCTTCGAAGCCATATGCCTAAGAGGTAACAATACCAGCTTTGCGTCTTTCTCGAGATGAATTTGAAATTTGATTTCTCTTTAAGGAGGAGATCGAAAATTCTTTAAATACATATAGATAATCCTTCACTACAGGAATAAATGAGAGCTCTTCTTGTGACAAGCTAAGAGAATGTAAATATGTCAATAATAGAAATATCATGCTCACGACATAAAATCAAATCAAGTCCTTTACCACTTCTCAATCGAACCATTATCCTGTCACAATCTAAGACTACCCCATAGCACAACATCTAATCCATTCCCAAAATCAACCTATACCACGAAATTTTTTATACATATGCATCATAAGGGAACTGGGCACCATGAATGACCAACTTTAAACTAAGACATAACGTCAATAAATGGGTCCACCACGAATATGATTCAACATTGAAAGGTATTCATGCATAATGTCAGTTTTAAGGGATAAACTATCAACTAATGCACTTTCTATGAATAATGGGAAGCACCAGTGTCAAATGAGGCATGGACAAGATAATTGGATTGAATCATCACACCTTCCATCATAATATATTTCCCTTTCTTATGAACTGACAGTGGTGTAATACTTGAGGTTGGAATAGGATCCAAAGCATATGCCTTAACCATCTATCCCTCCTTCTTCAAAGCTGGGAAATCACTTTTCGTATGGCTGAAATGATCACAATTGTAGCATTTTATCTTTTGTTGGGTTGTGGCTACCTTTAAATCCTTCGAAAAATGTCCAACCTAGTTATAGTTGTAACACCTACCCTTTGGAAGGTTCCTCCTATAGTTATTTGCAATGTGTCTCGTCTTCTGGTATATATTATAAGTAATCGCATGTCTCTTGCCTTTTCCTCCTTGTGGTCAAATATCCTTACGCTTACTTTTTTGTTATCCCTCTCCTTTCTTAATTTTACCCTTAATTATGGTTCCAATTAGATAACTTAGTCATGTTGCCTCCACTAGTCCTTCAAATGTACCCCCACAAAGATTCTGATTCAGTGCAAGTTCCTTTAGAGATGAAGTCAAGCACTTCCTAAACATTAATGCTTTATTCTCTTGAGTGTTTACTAACTCAAAACTAAATATTGGCCAAGTCATTAAATTGACTTACATACTCTCCAACAGTCATCTCTCCTTGCTTAAGATGAATAAACCATTCTAATAACAAATCCCTCTCACCTTCAAAAAAAATTTGCTTCAAACTTTGTCTTAAACATTCCTCATGTAATAGTGTCCTCTTCTACTTTTGCTATCTCTACTTCCAACCAAAATACTGCCTCACCTTACAAATGCCAAGAGGTCAATTGTCTCCAGGTAATATCACCAAGCCCTAATAAGTTGAAAACCTTATCACGTGTACTAAGCCTTACTCGAGTCATCGAGTATGGTTTCGTCTTAAGAAAAGGCTCTTACTAAGGCTAGAAAAATCTCTACACAGCGTAGGAAAGTCAAAAATTGGTGGTATTCGGTGTTAACACAACAGTGATTTTGATGACAACAACCATATAAATACATGTACCGATGTTTTTCAAGTTATATAGAATATTTTGCAAGATATTATACAGGTTTATACACGTACAGGATAATCAAGTTTAAAGAATGATCAGCAAAAAGACTAGAGACCGGGTTTCAAAGATGATCAAGTTATTTGAAGACTCATGATTTTGAAGACAAAGACAAGAAGAGTTCAAGACTATAGTTCATAGTTAATGGACATTAGATTAATTTATTAAAGTCCTTTAATAGCAACTTTCTTTCCTTTGAATACTCTCTTATCAATTATTTATTTTATTATCTAAATATTTATTTTATTTCTACAAATATCTTATAAGAGTTATATATATATATATATATTAAAGTATTCAGAAACAATATTTAATAGTTATACAAAAGTTTAGAATTTTAAAACTCCTTAAAAAAAATTGTTTTTCAAAACATACACAAATATGTCGACATTGGCTACATAGGTATGTTAATATATCTACCGTTAAAGAGATGTCTTGAATTTTAAATAGTTATGATTTTTGGTTACATCTCTTCATGAATAGACACGCCCTTTTAAACACTATATAAAGAAGACTAGAAAATATATTTTAGCAACTACTTTCTCTATACTTGTTACTCCAAATTTTCATTATATATTTCACAAAATTCACTTTCCATATTCTTCGGATTCATTCAAATTCAATCTCCACTTTACTAAATTCGTTCTCTATAATACCTACTGATTTGAAAGTATCCTCTCTTCGATTCAAAGATCAAAGTGCTATCAAAGGACTATAAGATATTATGTATCCAAAGTACAACTATTTTATTTAGAATTAACAACTCTCTACTATTATTTGAGTATGTGTGCTTGTTGCCCATTCAAATCAAGCAATTATGCTTGCTTCTTATTCAGATCAAGTAGGTATGCTTATTGCCTTATTCAATCAAGTGGGTGATGTTGGTGCTTGATTAAATCAAGAGAGTCTACGCTGAGCTCAAAAAGTCAGGAGGGTGTGTCTCATTCACTTAAAATTGAGAATGTATTTTGGTTAGCTTGCTACTTGATTAAATTAGGCGTTGGAAATGAAATTTATACATACATTGTACAGGACTGGATATAGGATTGGTTAATCCGAACCGCTATAAAAACTTCTTGTGTCTTCTCTCTTACTTTCACTTTACTTTTACTACATATGTGTGTGTGTGTGACTGCATGTTAATATATATCTACATTGATTATATACTTAATTTGAAATCTTGAAACAATTAAGAAAAATTCTAATAAGTTATAAAACACAATTCACCCCCTTTAGTGTTAAAGTAGCCTTAATATTTGTTCACACTAGTATAATTTATACTATATAGTTTCCCACGTTTGGTATCAGAGTCCTAAATTTCCAAAAACCTATTATTTTACTTTTGAAAAGTAAAAATGGCCAGTAACACTGGTAGTACACATTTCAATACTTTTGTAGAAAAAAAATTAATTTCTAGACCCTCATTGTTTAATGGAAGTAATTATACTTACTGTTACCTAGGCAATTGACCCAATAACGCGTGCGTCACCGATCAAGCACATCGCTCAGCACAAAGCGTCGTTCGACATAGAGCCTCGTTCGGCACACCTCCCCTCGCTCGGCATAGAGCCTCGTTCGACACACCTTCCCTCGCTCGTCATAAGACCTCGTTCGGCATGGAAGCTCGTTCGGCACACCTTCCCTCGCTGGGCATAAGGCCTCATTCGGCATGGGAAGGTCGTTCGGCATTGAGAGGTCGCTCGGCATGAAGCCCCGCTCGGCATCTCCCCTCGACCGGCATCAAGTCTCGTTCGGCATAGACCTCGTTCGGCCTACACTCTTCCCTCAGCACACTATCTCGATCGACATGCAGATACCGTTCAGCATATCTTCCTCGATCGGCATATAGATACCGTTCGGCCTGGATATATGGCTCAGCAATTTCCGTTCGGCATTTGTGGCTCGGTGTATAGAAGTCACTTACTATGGGCCGAGGTATCTTACTCCTAGGCCTATGAGGGAAGTCCAACCCATCTTCTTCTATAAATAGAAAGGCAGGAGCATAGTGAAAAGGACCTTTTTCAAGAACACCGGGGAGACTCTGCCGCATTCAAGACTCATTCTCTTTACTTAGCATTTGTATTCAAGTAGTAGGTGTACGGATTGTATCTGTAATCAATTGTTGAGTAAAGCAATAAAGATTAACTTCAAAGTGGACGTAGGCAATTACGCCGAACCACTATAAATCCGGTGCTCTTGTCTTTGCATTTAATTTAGCATACAATTCTCTGTTTTAATTTACTTTCTTCATTAATCTCTCTACATAATCTATCTCAAGGGTGTTAGTGGCCAATTCTGGTGCTAACATTTTGGTGCTTTCACTGAGAATCGTATTCTTAGGCTGCTGGGATCTGCTTTGTAGCCACTGGATTGAATAAATCCCTTGAACGAGATCCAAGTCATTCACAAGAAGTCCGTTGATTCTACTTAGAGTTCCTATCAATAACTCTACTATGGTAAGACCACGTACTAGACCGGCCTCTCATAACGCGAACATCAACGAGATTGCTAGCGTAAAACAAATAGGACCTACCAATTGACAAGCAGATCTAGGTGCAGGGACTATCACCCAAAATCAAACAGAAGTCATCACCAGGACAGAGTTCAACGACTTGATGAGAGAACTTATGGAAAGTAGAAGACAACTTGCTAAGAAGATTCAAGCTAATGCTAACCTTATGACTCAACTTACTCGGCAACAACATCAAAATGCTGGAGGTAGCCCTGTTCCTTACTCTTCATCTGATAGCCCGATTTCATCCGATGAACCTTCCAGGCGTAGACGCCGCAAAACGGAAACTGCACAAGCAGGTGCTATTGATCGATCAACTAGGGATCGCTTACATCTTGGAGACCACACTCAAACTAGAACGGCAAGATTAGGAGCTGGAGCACGTGTGGATAATGGACGTCCAGCTCACCAAGACCCCAGTGAAGCTGGTCCCCAAGATACACGTTTGACAGGCCGCCAACAGAGGAGACACCAACTTGAGTGGTCCCGTAGAATAGAGTCCAGCCTTCCATCTTCCATACAAACTCATGACTTATCAGCTATGGTCAGACAGATGATGAGAGAGAATCAAGGCTTGACCAATAAAGATTGGGGGATATCCAGGAGTCATGCTCCATTTACGGATATTATTCTACAGGCCGAGTACCACAGGAAGTTTAGCATGCGAACTATCCTGCCCTACGAAGGAAACACCGACCCCAGGCAACACAGATGAGGTACGAGTGGATGATGGATTTGGCTAGAGCGAATGACGCAACCAAGTATAGATGCTTCCTAATCACTTTATCCGGAATCACCACCATATGGTTCACTCAACTTCCCCTACGGTCTATATCCAGCTTTGATGAGTTGGCAATGAAGTTTGTAGAACAATTCAGGATATACGTCACTCGTCCCAAGGATGTGTTGTCCCTATCTAGTGTAATCCAGGCTCCGGGGAAGTCATTGTAAGAGTATTTGCAAAATTTCATGTTGCGGTTACTGAAGTTAGCAACCCTAACGACCCCGCGATTCTGATGGCGGTAATGCGAGGAATAGATCTGGATTTAGAGTTTGAAGATTGGTTGGCAGGAAAGCCTCCAACTATGCTGGAGCGTTTCTATTCGAAGGCTCATCAATTCATAAGGAGGGAGGAAGCTAGATGGACGATGCGAGATAAGGCACCAGGGCCTGTTCAGGAGACTGTGAAAAGTAACATCGCCGTTAAACAATTCGGTGACAACTCGGGAAAGGTTCAAGTCAATGTCCAGAAAAAGCCTGGGCAATCTAAAGGGTCCAGAAGAGGAAATCCCGAAAAGAAAAGAGAAGTAGGGAAATGGAAGCCAAGGATTCCAACCTATAATAAATACACCCTACTGAGTGCATCTCTTGAGAATATTTACATGTCAACCTGTAACACTTTTCAATACAGAAAGCCTCTTCCAAAGAAGTCAACATAGGAACAAAAGTGGACTGGGAAGTACTGTCGATTCCATGAGACTTACGGGCACAATACAGAGGAGTGTAGACACCTCCACGATGCCATTGAATAGCTGATTAGACAGAAAAAATTGCAGAAGTTTGTCAAGAACCCACAGGAAGGAAGGCAAGGAACATCGTACCTCTGTATGACGCGGGCCGGCCCCACGCCATACAGAGGTACCTGCCCGAACTGTAGGGAGACTGGTCATAAACACTATCGTCGGTGGACCTCAACCTGCAAACAAGAACTAGAAGGAAATGGAGCGGTATGCTAACTGCTTAAGGCATGCGGATTATGAATGTTGTTCGAATGTGGAGGATGGGACCCCCGCTAAGCAACAACGCATGATGACAGACGATATAGTATTTAGGAGCCGAGATGCGGACGAGGTGGAGGCTCCTACCGTCAACCCGATGGTCATATCTACGATGATCGGGCCAGCATATGTGCAAAGAATTTTAATTGATTGTGGAAGTTCCGTTAACATCATCTTTAAAAAGGCATACGACCAAATAAAGATGGAGACAAAAGATTTAAAGCCATCTAAATCCCGTATCCATGGCTTTAATGGTGCAGCAACTGATGTAGTGGGGTATGTTGAGTTGCCAGTTGAACTGGAAGAAGGTAAGCATATGTGACGACCCGGAATTTTAAACAATATCAATTTAATAATCTTTGTTAATAATTAAATTGATTTGATTATTTTATATTATAAAATTGGCAAGTTTAAATTCTTTTGAAAACCAATAATATTTTAATTTGGAAATATTTATTTTAGCAATTTAAAATTGGTAAGATTTATTTTTTTCTAAAGCTAATCAAAATGTCTTCTATTTATAATGTATATATATATGTATATGTTATATATTGGAAATCTTTAATATAATAAATCTATATATTCAAATTGTAATATATATGAATATATATATATATATTGTGGTTTGAATTTGTGTTTCTAAATTCAATATAGTAATTATCAAAACTAATGTTAATATATTTTCCATTTGAAATGTATATATTTGAATATATACTAGAAATGGATAAAATTTGTTATTTTCGAATATAAATAACCAAAATAATTAATAATATGATTATTTTAAATATAGATATAAATGAATTTTTAAAGTAGAATTATTATTTTGAATTAAAAAGGTGTTTGTTTATATATATTAGAAATGGGAAAACTTATTGTTTTGAACTTAATAAAGTGTTTTCAAACTTTATTATATATAATTTGTAATTTGAAAATTTTAATTTGACTTAATATTTTTAAAAATGATATTTGAGATTTAAAATTTTAATAACAATGATAATTTCTTATCTATTATAAACATATATTTTAGCTTGAGTTTAAGTAAGAACTAAATTAGAAGTTCATTTTCTTTTGTTTTCAATATTCTTTCATTTTAAAATTCAAACATAAGGCAAAATTGGTTTGTGAAAATAAATATAGAGTTAAATTAAAATTCTCAAGCATATAAACATATGTTATATTTATTGGATCAAAAGCATAAATTATGTATAAATAAATTTTTACATGAATTCACTTTTGAATATTTATTAAAATCTAAAAGCTTATTTATATAAGATAAAAACATTTTTATATTCATGTAAATATTTCATAATTACATATACATAGCTTAAATAATTTATAAAAAAGAAAAGTAACACTTGTAAATCAATAATTAAGCATTAAAATACATTACATACATATACATATTACATGCAAGGCTTAAATAAATTATAAAAAAATAAAATAAAATAACACTTATAAGTGTATTAGGCTTATTAAAGACATTTGTAAGAATTAAAGCATATGTGTAAGATAATTAGAACATAAGGTAGACAAATTCAATTCTCTTGATAAATTAATTTTAAAAATAAATAAGAAGAAGAGTTTTAATCTTCAGCTAAAAAATTCGTTCTTCTCTTCAACAAAATTGAATACAAATCAAAGATCAAAAGAGAAGTAAAAACTATAAAATCTAAAACAAAAAGAAGATAAGCTGGAAAATTTAAATCAGAGGCAAGATCTTCAAATACAATCAAGCAACAAGATGTAAAACTTCATCAAGCAAAACAGAAATCAACTGCAGCAGGATTGTATTCAGCATGTAGAAAGATTCAGATTAAAATTTAAGAACCTGGAAATAGTTTCTATCCTCTGCATTTCTAGGTGAGTAAATGAATTTTTAAAAGCAGTTTTAAATCTTGAATTTCATCTTGTTCTTGTGTATGAAATCATGATGATTTGTCTCGATTCTTGGATTCAAACTGATGCACGTTGGTGTATGAGTGATTGATGATATTGAGATGCCTGTAATCATAAAATATATGCTCTGTGTGCTTATACAGGATTCAATTTCATAATAAAATCAATAACTCAATGTTGAATTCGAATTGGCTTTTGATTTGTAAACAAAGTTGTTTGAAATCATGTAACATTTCATCTAAAAATAATTATAGGTTTTTAAAATGAATAATTAGCTCCAATTTGAATTTACAGTAAAAAATCAAATTGGGTCAAAAATTTATGAATTCAATTTTTAGTTTTGACTTCATGATTGAAATAGTAATAGAAAATCGTAAATTTTAGTGTAATTATCTCGATTTTTAATTGGAGAATTGATTGAGTTTCTGGAGTTTGAACGAATCAACTATTTTAGTCGGTTTCATTCGATCAGCAGCAAACTGGCCGACATGCTTCGTTCGGAGGGTTGAGGGGAGGTTGATGATCATCAGAAAAATACTTTGGGTATTTATTGTTGATCGAGATGACCGGTAATGGTCGAGATTGGGTTTTACATCTTGATTTTGTCGTCGTTGTTCATTTTGGTCTCGCGGCGACGAGGAGCTATCGGAGGCAATCACATGTTGTGCCGTGGGTTCTGAAGGTCGTGACGAAGCTACAGGGAGGATGGCGCGGCGTCTCGAGTGATGGGTCGTCGGGTAGTTATTGGTTTTAGCAGTTTGGGTTTTTAGGTCGTTTTTTATTCTAGTTTGAATCGTGATTTCTGGGTTGTCGCAATTGGTTACCGTGGTCGAGAGCGATGTGTCGAAGACCGGAGTGGAGATCGTCGGCGGCCAGGGACGTCGTGCACGTGAACGTGCACGGTTGCGTGTATATGGGGTTGGGTTTTGGGAATAAAGGTTGGAGCTCGAAGTTTACTTCGGGAATGTGGTGTTGTTTCTCGAAGCAGGGGAGTAGTGGGGGATGGTCTCGAATTCGCATCGGGATTCAAGAGGGTTTGCTCGAGTATTCATTCAAGCGTCTGGATGTTGTGCTCGAAGGTTGCTGGGTTGAGCAGTTTTGTGGCGTTCAGGTTTTTAAAATTTAACAGCAAATGTTTAATGAAAATTTTAAACAAAGGAATTTGATTTTAAAATTGTTTCCCAGTTTTTAAAACAAAAGTAAAACAAGATTTTACTTATAAAATATATTTGTTCCTAAATATAAGTTTTGATAAGTTTATATATTGAAATATAAATTTTTTTTTAAAGATCGAAAAGCAGATTTTTCAAAATGATTTTTATATTTAAATTTATTTAATAACTTAGAAATGTTTTAAAGATTTAAATGTAAATTTGAATGTTCAAATTGATTTAAATATAATTGATTTCTAAAGTGTTTTATTTTAAATAAAGTTAAATGATAAAGATTATCTTAAGTAATTTAGAATTTAGATTAACTAAAGATAAACAAATGTATGAAGATAATTGGAATAATTCAATTATTATTAATAATCAAGAGTTATTGGTTAATATAATAATTTAATTAAGATAATGATTTTCTTAATTAAGGATCTTTATAATATAAGAAGTTAAAGAATCATTAAACTAAATTTAAATAATTAATTAAGTAATTAATTAGTGTTTAATTAAAGATAATCACTTATGATTTAATTTGGTTAAATAACTTGGTGAAGTAATTAAGAAATTAATTACTGGAGGTAATTAAGTAAAAGGAAATTATTTACCAAAGTAATTTGAGATTAATTACTATATGAAAGTAAGTGAAAGTGATTAAAGGGTTAATCACTTAGTGTTAATAATTAAACAATTTATTAATATAATTAATTAAAGGTTTAAATTATTTAATTAATGATTAATTAATAAAAGGATTAAGAGAATTTAATAATGTGATTAATCACTTGTTAAAGCAATTAATTAAGAAGAAATTTAATTAACGGAAGTAATCATTAATTAATGGAAATAAATAATTAATTGTTAATTGATAATTGAAGGGTAATTAATCTATAATTAAGTTTAATTATTAAATGTAATTAATCAAATGTGATTAATTAAAAGTAATTAATCAAGTATGTTTAATTAAAAGTTATTTATCAAGTGTGATTAATTAAAAAGTAATTAATTAGGTGTGATTAATTAAAAAGGATAATTAATAAATAATTATCAGGGTAATTAAAGAATAATTAATCAAGGATGATTAATTTAAAAAGGTAATTAAGAGATAATTACTTGGTATAATTAAGAAGTAATTAATCAAGATGATTAATTTATACTGTAATTAAGGAATTGCTTAAAGTAATTAAGAGATAATTAATCAAGGGGGATTAATTAAAGTGGATAATTAAGTGATGTTTAGTTAATTAATTTGTAATTAATTAATGAATAAGTAAGTTGGATTGATGATAATCCAAGTGGTTAAGTAAGGAATTAATTTAATTAAGGATTAATTAAATTAATTAAGTTTGGATCAAAACTTGTTTATGGATTATTAATGATTGGATGATAAATATCATTGGATGAGTTAATGATATTGGATGATATTGTATGTCATTAGTTGATATGTGATGATTTGAATGTGATATATCTGAGATGTGATATATATGCTGCTTTGTGATATGTGTGGATGAATTCGATAATAGTGGATTATCTATCTGTGTGTTATGAATCATCCATTTATGTTAAGTGATATTCTGAATATCTACTGTTTAAACCCTTAAGTACAACTTGGACATTAAAATGGCGTTTAGGATTCGATGAGACCGGGACCGGGTTTTATATCTGAAAACCACATCGATCCGTATTAACGTTAGGTCGTAAATCCAAATGATGTGAAGTGAAGACTCGAAGTGTAAGAACTATGTATCATTATAACTCCGAAGGTGATTCTAGAATTAGTTTAACGAAGATAGTACTTTCAGATTCGAGATGAAGATTCAGAGTGCAAGGGCTATTGTCGTTAACTCTGAGGGTGATTCCGAAATGAGTGTAATGAGATAGTGCCTTTGGTTCCGTTGAACCCGGAACGGACTTGTAAGGATTGAATGCTTTCAGAACATCGTCAGGAGGACGATGAGCATTCTAAGATAGATGTGTCCTATAAAGGTAATCGCAGCCTCAAGCTTCAAGCCTCATCAACGGGGAATGGCTAAAACAGGGGAGGAGCAGCAAGGTTAAGTGGGTCATGCCCAAATAGGACGAGATTTTCCCCTGTCTAGATGTCCCTTTTTATTTCGGCTGTGTGGGCAGTTAGATCTGCAGCCAACTGCGGGGTTGTCTTGTTCGGGACTATTCAGTAAGTAATGGTTCCGGCCTTGTGTTGCAGGGGATTTAGGGGGGCTCCTCGGTACGGTGATCTAGGCCGCGTACTGTGACGGGCGGTGCCCCAGTAGCCCTGCCATTGATGGAAACCCATTCTTCCTACGAGACCCTACGGTTTTGATTGTATTACCCACTTTTGTGGCTAGTAGCTGAAATTTAATCATGTAACAATTTCGGCTATTTCTTATTTACTTGAAAACCCTAGACACTATTATAATATCACTGGATTTCCTATCAAATGTTTTGGTTAGCGTAATGTAAAAACTTTTCCATGTTTATGTGTGGGAAGTATTACGTGATACCTTTTCTTTTCAAAGGATTTTCTAAAGTTAAGCAATTTTAAACCGTTTACTCACACCAGACCCCTGTCTGACCCAAATGTTTATTTTCTGTTTTATTAAACTCTTGGGTACTCATGTTATGTATGAGTAGTCAAGTGAATCAGGTTATCCTTGAAATTTTTTGGAGGAGCTTTGGAGCAGGAGGCTTCAGCGTGTAGATATATAGTTAGAGTTTCTGCTGTGATGTTATTCTGTATGGATGTTCTTGTATTATACATTAGATAGAAAAACTGTCTAAATTGAGATGTATAGTTGTGTACTCTGATGTATATGATACTATATATATGTTATATATTATATTTCATTCGTTCCGCTGTGGGATTCTGATGTTGTTGCTCTTTCTTCTCTTTCTTTTCTTCTTCTATCCCTTTCTTTCTTAAATAGCGATGTGTCTTTCTGGTGATAGAGAGGCGGGTCGCTACAGCATAGGAGGGTGCAAATCCTACGGTTTATAGTGTTAGATGTTGATTCTCCGTATAATGTGTTTCTGGGTCGGCCAGCCCTGGCAGAGTTTGGGGCAACTTTGGCCCCGTGGTATTTGACTTTGAAGTTCTCGATAGACAAAGGAGTTGGAGTGGTGCATGGAGATCAAGCGACCGGTCGCGCATGTTATGTGGATGAGCTGAGAGAGGCCCGGCGGAGAGAGAAAGGAAAGGTTGCGGACAACTCTGTCCGCATCTGGAATACTGACGAATGACAAGTAGTGCCCGAGCCCTGGCTCGGGCGCTCTCTCGGATCTATAGAGACATAGATCAAAGAGATGATGATGGGGAATCTAGGGAAGCAAAAGCAGCACCGGTTGAACTGACGATTGACATTCCAGTCAGTTGAGATGACCCATCATGAGTACTCAAGATTGGATCACAACTTTGTTAGGAACTGAGTTGATGATGTTTTGATGACAACAACCTTATATAGTTATTATACTTTACTTTATAAAATATTTACTAACATTGCCATATAGATATATATATATATATATATATATATATCGATATATAGGAAGTATATGCAGGTATCATCGAAGACTGATCAGTATAAAGACTCAAGCATCAAGATGAAGATTATAGATTCAAGATTCAAGACTCTAGAGAATCAAGATTTCAAGATCTCAAGATAAGTGTCTTGTATTTTGTTAAAACTTCATAATAGCACTCTCATCTGTCTTCTAATTTTCTTTTGGGATGGAACCCAATTTCTATCGAAACCAGTGGCTTACAAACCCACGACAAGTAGCTTACAAACCTACGACAAGTGGCTTACAAACCCACGAAAATCAAAATCATTTAAACTACTTTGTACAAGTTCTCGAGTCCTATGGAGGAGCTCTGTAGGAAGGTTTTTGCAATTTCAGTTTGAATAGATTTTTCAAAATGTTTTTTAAATATGTTTTCAAAATGTTTTAGCTTTCAAAATCATGTTTTCAAAAATGTTTTCAAACTTTGTTTTAGCCTTGAAATATTCCCCTATTCCGATTTTTAAAAAACTTCTATTTTTAAAACATCAAATATTTTGATTTTAAATATTACTTATATAATTGACGGTCTATATCAATTATATATATATATATTTAAAATAATGTTTTATATTCATTCTCTATCTCAAAATATTGTTTAAACACTTTAATTTGCTTCAGAGAAGTTTCAACTTGTTTTAAATTCAATTGTCTTTACAAAACATTTCTATAATTTTGAACTAAGGGATGTCGACATAAGGGGATACCCCATGTCGACATGGTGACAGTTGGATTCAAAATTCAATTTTCAAAAGAAGTGTCCACTCGTTCGAAAACCTTTCGCCAATGGTTATGACTGTTGTGCATCTATATAAAGGCTTCCAAAACGAATTTTTTTTAAAAACTACTTTCTTATTTTCTTCACTCTTTCTTCTCCACCATTCCATATCCATAAAACTTCATATTTTCAAGATCGTGCCATCATTCTGCCAAATTGTCAATAGAAAATCATTTAGATACTCTCTCTATTTGATTCTCCATCATACTAAAGATCAAAGTGCTATTCAGAGTTATAGGATTAATTTATATTCAAAAAGTCCATAGAGTCTATCCATTCAAAAGGATTGTTATTAAGAAGTATTAGGGTGATCTTGTGTCTCGAAAATCAAGAGAGTTTACCCCAGACTCGGAGATAGGAGGGTTCCTCAAGGCCTTAGAAATTGAGGGTTGTAATTTGGATATTGGCTTATAAAAATCTGTACAAGGATATTGCCTTGGTGCAGGACTGGATGTAGGAGGATTCCAAACCAGTATAAAATCTGGTGTGTTCTTTCCTTTTACTTGCTTTACTTTACTATTTGCATTTGTTATATGTTCTGTGATCATTCTGTGTTAGAATTCTGTTTAGATCTGTGTTGAAAGTTTTAATTTAGTCATATAGTTCACATATTTTTTAAAACACTATTCACCCCCCTCTAGTGTTATTTCTGCCTTAAGATCCTTAATCCGCATCCCTAACAATTGGTATCGGAGCATTGGTTATCATTGTTTTCATAATCTGAAACTTGAAAAATATTAAAATGGCATTTTTGGAAAATTGTGTTAAACTGTTTTGAATCTATGCATTTCATCAAAGTATCATAAGTCTGCATGTAGTTATTTTGAAAAATCAAGTTATCTACCGAATTTGTGTGTTATGTAGGGACAGACATGTTATATGGCTTTTGACGAATCAACACCCAATAGACAAACTGTGCAAATTGAGAAAGATAAATGGATACTTGATAGTGGCTGTTCGAGGCACATGACTGGAAATCCCGAGATACTCAAGGACATTACTTATCAAGATGGTGGACTATTCAATTTTGGTGACAACTCTAAAGGATATGTGGTTGGCGTCGGCAATGTCGGTAACTCTAAAACTTTACTTATTTCTGATGTTTTATTAGTTAGGAACTTAAAACATAATCTTCTTAGTATAAGTCAACTTTGCGATAAAGGTTTTAAAATTAAATTTGGAAAAGATAAATGTCACATTGAAGATGATAAGTCTAATATAATTTTTGAAGGTATTAGGAAGAAAAATATTTATATCCTTAGTATGAAAATTTGAAATGATAATCTATGTCTTTTGGCTAATACAAGTGACCATTGGATTTGGCATAAAAGATTTGGCCATTTGAATTTCAAATTATTATCTAGGATATCAAAACTTGACTTAGTTAGAGGTCTACCCAAGTTAAACTTTAAAGTAGATAGTATTTCTGATGCTTGTCAATTAGGAAAACTTAAGAAAAGTTCATTTAAATTAAAAGATGCTATTTCTACCTCTAGTCCTCTAGAATTACTTCATTTAGATTTATTTGGTCCATCTCAAGTTCAATCAATTAACCATAGTAAATATGTTTTTGTTATAGTAGATGATTATTCAAGATATACTTGGAAAATCTTTTTAAAACATAAAAGTGATGCTTTTGAAATATTTAAAAACTTTTCTAAAAGAATTCAAAAACAACATTCTTTCAAAATTAAAACTATTCGAAGTGATCACGGTGGTGAATTTGAAAATGAAAATTTTGAGAATTTCTGTACTCAAAAGGGAATTACTCACAACTTTTCATTTCCAAGAACTCCACAACAAAACAGAGTAGTAGAACGTAAGAATAGAACGATTCAAGAGTGTGCTCGTACAATGCTTTCTGATAGTAATTTACCTAAACATTATTGGGCTGAAGCAATTGCTACAGCTTGTTATCTATTAAATAGAATTTTAATTAGACCATTAACAAATAAAACTCCATATGAATTACTTTATAATAAGAAACCTATAGTTGCTTATTTTAAAGTCTTTGGGAGTAAATATTTTATACTTAATACAAAAGATAATTTAGATAAATTTGAATCAAAAGCTGATAAAGGATTCTTTATTGGTTATTCTAATAGAAGCAAAGCATTTAGAGTTTTTAATTTAAAAACTAATACTATTGAAGAAACTATGCATGTATCATTTGATGAAAATCTTAAAGATATTGTACAAATAGATGATGAAGAAGATTTTATAAATTTAAATCAATCTAATGAAACAATTAGTGAAATAAATCAACCTAATAAGAGATTTAAAATATCAAAATATCATCCTATAGAAAATGTTTTAGGAAATATTTAATCTGTAGTAAGAACTAGAAATCAATTAAGTAGTATGAGTAATGTAGCATTTATATCAACAATTGAACCTAAAAATCCAAAGGAAGCATCGTCTGATGATTCATGGATTCTTGCCATGCAAGAAGAATTGAATCAATTTACCAAAAATGATGTATGGGAACTTGTTCCTAAACCTGAGGATAAAAGTATAATTGGAACTAAATGGGTTTATAAAAATAAAATGAATGAACTCGGTGAGGTCGTAAGAAATAAAGCTCGTTTAGTCGCGCAAGGTTATTGTCAAGAAGAAGGAATTGACTATGATGAAACCTTTGCCCCCGTAGCAAGATTAGAAGCCATAAGAATTCTACTTGCTTTCGCTAATTATAATAATTTCAAATTATATCAAATGGATGTTAAATGTGCTTTTCTAAATGGTTTTGTAAAAGAAGATGTTTATGTTGAACAACCTCCACTTTTTGAAGATAATAAATTTCCAAACCATGTATACAAGTTAAAGAAAGCTTTATATGGTCTAAAGCAAGCTCCTAGAGCCTGGTATGAAAGACTAAGATCTTATTTACTTCAATCTGGTTTTGAAATTGGTAAAGTAGATACAACACTTTTTATTAAAAGAAATAATCAAGATATTCAACTGGTTCAAATATATGTAGATGATATAATCTTTGGATCAACTAATAACATAATGAATAAAGAATTTTCAGATATAATGACGAAAGAATTTGAAATGAGTCACATGGGAGAATTAAGTTTCTTCTTAGGGCTTCAAATTAAAAAACTAGAAAATGAAATCTTCATAAGTCAAGAAAAATATGCTAAAGACTTAATAAATGAATTTGGTTTAAGCACCTCTAGTGGGAAACCAACTCCAATGTCAACAAATGTAGGTTTAAGTAAAGAAGATAAATCAAAAGATATTGATCAAACTTTATAGAGGGGAATGATTCGTTCGCTACTCTATATAACAACGAGTCGTCCTGATATTATGCATAGTGTTTGTCTCTGTGCAAGATACCAATCACAACCTAAAGAAACTCACTTAAAAGCTGTTAAAAGAATTTTAAGATATGTAAAATACACTTTAGATTATGGTTTATTTTATTCTAAAAATAATACTTTTGATTTAATATCATATTGTGATGCTGATTATGCTGGTTGTAAATCAGACCGAAAGAGTACAAGTGGAACTTGTCACTTTCTAGGACATTCACTGGTTTCCTGGTTCAGCAAGAAACAAAATATTGTTTCCTTGTCAACAACTGAAGCAGAGTATATATCTGCTACTCTGGCCTGTTCACAAGTCATATATATGCAACAAACTTTAAAAGATTTTGGAATTAACATAAGTAAATTACCAATATATTGTGATAATACTAGTGCAATAAATCTATCTAAAAATCCAACTCATCATGCTAGAACTAAACATATTGATATAAGACATCATTTTCTTAGAGATAATATAACTAAAGAAATAATAACTCTAGATTATATAAATACTGAAAAACAAATTGCTGATATATTAACTAAACCATTAACCGAACAGAATTTTACTAAATTTAGAAGAGAATTAGGTATTTGTTCAAAATATAAAATATAAAATAATATAATATAATAATCAATAAAAATTCAAAATAAAAATTACATTTTTTTAAGAACATGTCGACATGCCCCATCTCATGATGTCGACATACCCAACAAAAATTTGAAAATTGAATTTCCCTTCAAAGTTAGTTATTTGGTTATTTATCTATTTATTTCGTTTTCTCTCCTCTTTCTTCACTATATTCTCTGTAAATAACTTCTGAAACAATAAAATAATGGCCTCCTCTTCTACTAACGAACCCATTTCACCCACATCTCCTCATTCTGGTCCATTTCAACGAAGTACGCACGCTCGAGTGATCAAATTGCAAGAGAAGATGAAAGATATCCTTCAATTGATGACTGAAATTCAAGTAAGTCAACTTAGGATGGCTAGAGAACAACAAAGGCAAGGGAATATTATTAGGAATGTACAAAAATTCCTTATGGATAACCTTACAAATCCTATTAATATTGAAGACTTTTCACAAGCCATGGAATCCGAGGAAGAAGAACCTATGGAAGAACCACAAGAAGACCAAGAGGAAGATCAACCTTTACCTCAACCCGAAGACCCTATGAATACGGACGAGAGCGTTATTTGCGTTGGTGAGATCCTTGTTGATACTAATGGAAACATAATTGAACAACGTGGAAACTTTTGTCTCCACTACCCCAATTGTTCGATTCATAAGTCTCCTATAGTTAAGGATCGTCATTAAAGCGTACTTTCATTTTATTCTTTGTTTTAAATTGTTTTGTTTGTTCGTTTTTATGTATGTTCTTATATATGTTGTAATAACTAAAATGTGTTCACTTATACTCATTGTTTCATGCTTGTTCTATACATATTATTTGTTCATACTAATCATTCTTGAATTCTTAAGTAGTTAATAGTTTTTGTTGATGACAAAGGGGGAGAAAGTTATAAAAATATATGTGCTTAGTGTAAGAGGGAGTCATGGAGTAAGGGGGAGTTGTAGTTTTAAGAAGAAGTCACGAAGTAAGGGGGAGTTATTGAGAGTTATGGTATGGTAAGAATATTTTATAAATAAAAGTTGTCATCATCAAAAAGGGGGAGATTGTTAGGAACTGAGTTGATGATGTTTTGATGACCACAACCTTATATAGTTATTATACTTTACTTTATAAAATATATACTAAAATTTCCATATAGATAGATATATATATGTATATGTATATGGGAAGTATATGCAGGTATCATCGAAGACTGATAAGTATAAAGACTCAAGCATCAAGATGAAGATTAGAGATTCAAGATTCAAGACTCTAGAGAATCAAGATTTCAAGATCTCAAGATAAGTGTCTAGTATTTTGTTAAAACTTCATAATAGGACTCTCAACTTTCTTCTAATTTTCTTTTGGGATGGAACCCAATTTCTATCGAAACCAGTGGCTTACAAACCCACGACAAGTAGCTTACAAACCTACGACAAGTGGCTTACAAACCCACGAAAATCAAAATCATTTAAACTACTTTGTACAAGTTCTCGAGTCCTATGGAGGAGCTCTGTAGGAAGGTTCTTGCAATTTCAGTTTGAATAGATTTTTCAAAATGTTTTTTAAATCTATTTTCAAAATGTTTTACCTTTCAACATCATGTTTTCAAAAATGTTTTCAAACTTTGTTTTAGCCTTGAAATATTCCTCTATTCTGATTTTTAAAAAACTTTTATTTTTAAAACATCAAAACTTATTCTGATTTTAAATATTACTTATATAATTGATGGTCTATATCAATTATATATATATATATATATATATTTAAAATAATGTTTTATATTCATTCTCTATCTCAAAATATTGTTTAAACACTTTACTTTGCTTCGGAGAAGTTTCAACTTGTTTTAAATTCAATTGTCTTTACAAAACAACATCTCTATAATTTTGAACTAAGGGATGTCGACATAAGGGGATACCCCATGTCGACATGGTGACAATTGGATTCAAAATCCAATTTTCAAAAGAAGTGTCCATTCGTTCGAAAACCTTTCGCCAATGGTTATGACTGTTGTGCATCTATATAAAGGCTTCCAAAACGAATTTTTAAAAAAAACTACTTTCTTATTTTCTTCACTCTTTCTTCTCCACCATTCCATATCCATAAAACTTCATATTTTCAAGATTGTGCCATCATTCTGCAAAATTCTCAATAGGAAATCATTTAGATACTCTCTCTATTTGATTCTCCATCATTCTACTAAAGATCAAAGTGCTATTTAGAGTTATAGGATTAATTTGTATTCAAAAAGTCCATAGAGTCTATCCATTCAAAAGGATTGTTATTAAGAAGTATTAGGGTGATCTTGTGTCCCAAAAATCAAGAGAGTTTACCCCAGACTCGGAGATAGGAGGGTTCCTCAAGGCCTTAGAAATTGAGGGTTGTAATTTGGATATTGGCTTATAAAAATCTGTACAAGGATATTGCCTTGGTGCAGGATTGGATGTAGGAGGATTCCGAACCAGTATAAAATCCGGTGTGTTCTTTCCTTTTACTTGCTTTACTTTACTATTTGCATTTGTTATATGTTCTGTGATCATTCTGTGTTAGAATTCTGTTTAGATTTGTGTTGAAAGTTTTAATTTAGTCATATAGTTCATATATTCTTTAAAACACTATTCACACCCCCTCTAGTGTTATTTCTGCCTTAAGATCCTTAATCCGCATCCCTAACAATCTCGACCCGTCAACGGCCGAGGATCTCACTAATTTCCTCCAAACGAACCTACATGTTTTCGCATGGACACATTCAGATATATGCGGGATTTCTCCCGCTATTGCGAGTCATATGTTGAACATAGACCTGAAGTACGTTCCTGTAAAACAAAAAAGGAGAGGCATGGACCCAGAGAGGTTCGCTGCTCTCAGAGAGGAGGTTGACAAACTCAAAGCCAATGGGTTCATCCGCAATGCCTTCTACCCGAATGGGTGTCCAACCCAAGCGAATGGGAAGTGGAGAACTTGCGTTGATTACTCTGATTTAAACAAAGCATGCCCGAAGGATAGTTATCCTTTACCCAGAATCGACCAGCTCGTCGACTCAACGGCTAGACGTAAGTTACTGTCATTTATGGATGCGTACTCGGGATATAATCAGATCTCGATGCACATTCCAGACCAAGAACACACCAGTTTTGTCACAGATGTTGGGTTATATTGCTATGTAGTGATGCCCTTCGGATTAAAAAAAGTGGAAGCGACTTACCAGTGTCTGGTAAATCGAATGTTTAAAGACCAAATTGGTAGGACAATTTAAGTCTATGTGGATGACATGCTCGTGAAGTCACGACAGTCAAACGACGACATTCGAGACTTAGATGAGATGTTTGATATACTCAGACATTATGGGATTAAGATCAATCCTTTGAAGTGTTCCTTTGGCGTTGCGTCGGGGAAGGTTTTGGGTTCATTGTGAATGCATGGGGAATCAAAGCTAACTCGGAGAAGATTCAAGTTATTCGAGGCATACAAGTACCTAAAACTATAAAACAAGTACAAAGCTAGAAAGGGAAGGTGGCCACGCTGAGTCGATTCATATCTAGAGCCATAGAAAAGGTATTCCTTTCTTCGATGTAATGAAGAAAGGAAAGAGAAATTTTGAGTGGACATTCGACTGTGAGGAAGCATTCCAAACTCTGGTAAGGCATTTAGAAAGTCCCCTGGTACTATCGAAATCGGTAGACCATGAGATGTTGTACGTGTACTTGGCTGTATCCCAGCATGCTATCAGTACGGCTCTAGTTTGTGATGAGGACCGAGTTCAGAAGTCGTTGTACTATGTTAGTAAATGTTTAACGGGGGCAGAAAGAAATTAATCTAAGATTGAGAAACTAGCCTATTGCTTGGTGATTGCATCACGCAAGCTCCGGCCATACTTTCAGGCACACTCAACCAGTGTTTATACTGATCAACCCTTGTGGTAGGTACTCCAACGACCGAAAACTTCTGAAAGGATGTCAAAATGGAATATCGAGTTGAGTCAGTTTGATATTACCTACCTGCCACGAAGGGCCATACAAGGGAAAGCGTTAGCAGACTTCATTGCTGAATTCACCATGTCAGATGAATCAGACGGTAACAATGTCATACCTCCCATTCGATGGAAGATGTGCATCGATGGGGCATCTAACGACCATTGCTTGGGAGTTGGCATAGTTCTTGTGACTCCTAGAAACCGATCAGTTTGTAATGCTTTGAAGCTCGAATTTCCAGCGACAAATAATGAAGCCGAGTATGAAGCATTGATTGCTTGCTTGAGACTTATCAGAGAACTGGGGGTAAAATCGGTTGAAATCTTTGTGACTCACAACTGGTGGTATACCAGGTGCGGGGGGACCATCAAGGGAAGAGACATAGACTTGCCCCATACCTTGCATGGTTTCAAGAGCTGCTAGCAAATCTAGAATATTATGATATTTCGCATGTCCCATGTGAACAAAACAGAGAAGCCGATTCATTGGCAAAATTTGCGAGCACTGGCGATGCACAGCAAATGGGATTGGTTCTCGTTGAAACCTTACATACTCCGATTATAAATATTATGGAGGTAGATTTCGTGTTAGATATAGAAATAGAGAAGGAATCATGGATGACACCATTCAAGCAATACTTTCTACACGGGGTCTTCCTCGAAAGAAGGAGCGAAAGACGATAAGTCTTTTGTAAAGCTTCGTGATATGTAATGCAGGACGGAATAATGTATCAGAAGGGATTCTCAACCTTCTTATTCCGATGCATTGCCCATGATGAGATAAAACGAGTCCTGAAGGAAGTCCATGGAGGAGAATGCGGTGACCATACTGGAGGGACAGACATTAGCAAAGAAAATCCTTCATTATGGATACTATTGGCCAATTGCAAATTGGAACGCTGTAGACTATGCAAGGAGATGCGACAAATGCCATAAGTATGCAAAAATCCCGAGAGCTCCATCGATGGAACTCACACAAATGATTAGTCCTTGGCCGTTTGCAATGTGGGGAATCAACATAATCGATTCTTTACCCATATCCAAAGGTGGTGCAAAATACGCGACAGTTGCGGTCGACTACTTTACTAAGTGGGCAGAAGCAGAGCCTTTGGCCACGATCACCACCAAGAAGGTCATTAATTTCATCGTACGAAACATTTTATGCCGTTTTGACCTTTCACGGACTATCATTACAGACAACAGAACTCAATTCGAAAGCAAAGAGTTTAAAGAATTTTGTCAAAAGTATGGCATTGAAAAAATGTTTGCCGCAGTTGGTCATCCAAAAGCCAATGGACAAGTGGAAGCCGTGAACAAAGTAATCAAGTCCATATTGAAAAAGCGTTTGGAAAAGGCTAGAGGCAAGTGGGTGGATGAACTTCCAACAGCGCTTTGGGCTTATAGAACCACCTACAGTCCACGACTGGTCACACTTCATTCGCATTGACATATGGCATGGAAGCCATCATACCCGTAGAACTTGAAGTTCAGTCACATCGGGTAACTCATTACGATCCCAAGATAAATCAGGGACTTTTGCTGGAATCGCTGGACTTCATTGATGAAAAACGTGAAGAAGCTGATTTAAGAGCGGCCGCGCAAAGACACCGAGTCGCTCGATATTATAAAGAAAAAGTCCGGCTAAGAGTCTTCGACATGGGCGACCTCGTTTTGAAATGATTTTTTCGGGTCCCGTCGCATCTGAATCCCACATGGGAAGGTCCATACGTCATCGAACAGTGGCTTGGAGGAGGAACTTTCAAGCTATCGACCAGTCATGGCATGACACTCCCCCGAGCATGGAATAGCGAGCATCTACGACATTATTATATTTAGTGTATTCATTTTCTATCTTTGTTGCAATTATTTTCAGTATGTTTTCATTCAGTTGATTCTTAGTTTTTAGCATGTAATAAGACAATTAGCTTGCTTCGTTAATAAAGGTTTGAAGCCATCTTTTAAATGAATTATTGATGTCTCCGTGTATGATAATTTTATGACAAAAAAATAGAGTTACATTATTCTGTCTGACGTACGAACGTGCATAAACGACTTAAAATCTCCAAGTCCCCTGAGTGTGGACTAGAGTATAAACGACTTAAAATCTCCAAGTCCCCTGAGTGCGGACTGAAGTACTCTGAGTCTCCTGAGTGCGGACTAGAGTATAAACGACTTAAAATCTCCAAGTCCCTTGAGTGCGGACTAGAGTACTCTGAGTCCCCTGAGTGCGGAACAGAGTATAAATGACTTAAAATCTCCAAGTCCCCTGAACGCGGACAGGAGTACTCTGAGTCTCCTGAGTGTGGACTAGAGTATAAACGACTTAAAATCTCCAAGTCCCCCGAGTGCGGACTGGAGTACTTTGAGTCCCCTGAGCGCGGACTAGGGTATAAACAACTAAAAATCTCCAAGTCCCCTGAGTGCGGACAGGAGTGCTCTGAGTCCCCCGAGTGCGGACTAGAATATGAATGGCTTAAAAATCTCTAAGTTCCCGGAGTGCAGACTAGAGTACAACTGACTGGAAGTCATCAAGTCCCTGGCGTACGGACTGAAAAATATTCTAAGTACCCGAAGCATGGAATAAAGGATGTACAATTTCAAAGAATTCCTGGGTTATATGAAGATGAATTGGGGGTTTATGTAACTCCCAATAGCCCGGGTTTCAACCGCAATAATACAAAAAGGTGAATAGTAAAAGTCATTTGAAAGACAAAAGAACTAATTTTATTTATTCATCCAAAATAGGGTTCTACCATAACTCCTCCAAAACTCGGAATAAAAAGTTTATTTACATTGACTACGGAAATAGATAAAAATAATTACATAATCTAAGCTAGCTCTCGTTGAACGAGCGTAACGACTACTTCTTTGACTTCTTGGGTTTCTTTTCGTCCTTTGTTTTCTTTGGTGACTCTTCCCCCATGCGTTTTCGTTTGGACGTTTTGCTTGATGGGAAGGTAACAAACGAGGAAGAACGAGGGACCTCTAATGGCCTGGACCCACCTGGAAAGATGACCTTCAAAGGCTTGTTCAAAGGATCATCAATATCCATGACTCGGGGCTCGACTTTGATTTCAACTATCGTTTTCTTTTCCTCCGCGAGCTACTCCTTCATGCTCATTTTATAAGTGTGTCTAGAGGTGCTTGTGATTTCAATTTCATAACTTTCTTCGACGGGGGAAGTCTCAGACTTATCTTCATCAAGCTCCTCGATCACTTGAGCATCTGGACCAGGAGTCTCTCCCGCGTGAGTAGCCCCGCCTGTTTTCCCCTTCTCCTTGGCGTCACCGCTCCTCGAAGTGGGCTCGGGGTCAGAGCGACCCACGCAAGATCACAAGGGACAAATGTTAGAATATAACGAACTCATTCCAAAAGCAACGGCTCTTTGAATTTTAACAAGAAAAGTTGTTTACTGGTTTCTTGCTGGCTCTCAACTGCCCGTGGGGTCTCAACCTCTGGAATGGGAGATAGAACATAAATGCCAAGGCCAGCGTGTTGCTCGAATGGATTGAGTAATGGCCGATCAGCCGATTGAGTAGGAGGAAGAGCTGGAGACTCGGTTCCAGACGGACCGGCAATGACATCTTTTCCTTTTGATGAGGAGGAACCTTTGTAGTAAAGGGCCTTCACTACAGAGAAGTCTGAAGGCTCGTTCCCCCTGAGAAATTATTTTACCAAAGCCTCCTCGTCAACCCCTTCGGTTCCCAACTCGACCTTCTTGATCTTTATTAAAGTCTCCCATGCCTCGACTAGAGATTCAAGGAAGCCCTCGCCAAGAAAAGTTATGTACCGATGCATGAGGACACGGGCGTTGTATTCTGCTATAAGTGGGTCGAACATGCACTTTATCTCCTCCCTGCCAGCCTCTGTAGCCGCCTCAAGGCGAGAGTCAATCTCTGCGGATGCTATTCTCTTGCCCTCTTCACGGGCTTCATCCTTCAACATCCCGACCTTAGAGAGCTCGTCGTCAAGCTTTGCCTTCAGAAGTCATGTGGCAACAATCTCGTTGCAATATCGTTGCGACTCTTCCTAAGCAGCGTTTTTTCTCTCTCTCTCTCTTTGCAAAGTTGATCTTCTAACTCTTTGACTCTGAGGGCAAATGCATCCCTTTCCTTCTGAAGTGAATCCTTCTCTAAAGTCAGGGCCCTACAGCGGTGGACCGCTTCATTAATTTCTTTCTTATGAGTTGCCTCTAGATGATTAACGACCTCCGTAATATCTTTAGCACTTTGTTAGGCGGCTTCGAGCTGAGATTTCTATGAAGAGAGCTCTTTATCTTGAGCTTTGATAATGTCTTTATTGTGAATGGCTTCAAGCTTCAGGAAGTCAATTTCGTGTTGACGCTCCACAGAGACTTTCGAGACGTTTTCAGCTAGATGGACAAATACGTCATGTTGAACATAAACTTCGTTGTTGCAAGTAATGGTGCTCTATTTGACGTGTCCTAGAACGTGATGAATCTTCGGGAGGAAATTCAGACCATTGAAGCAGATTTTGGGGAACTCAGCCTTAAGCTCAGCTAGCCTCTCCAATATCGTCAGATTTGTTGCAGGAGCAAGGGGAGGTGGCTCTGAAAGTTCAGTTTTCTTTCTCGAGATTGTCGTATACTGAATGAACCAAAGTGTTGATCACGGGGGGGCATCGGATTGGGACCCCTTATGGCCGTATTTATCACTGCCTTGCTCCAAGTGGGAAGGAAGATTATAATGGTATGAAAGCTGATGTTAGGTTTTCGTTCGAGATGATGAATCCCGGGAGTGATAATCCCTGTCGCCCTCATCATCTCTATCCCGACGCCTTTCGAAGCCCAAATCCCGTTCAGAGTGGTGAAAGATAGATGACCCGTGAAGAAGATTGAGTCCGTGTATACGTCCCATATCACCTGGACAAAATTTAAATAACAACAAGTTAGCGAAGAGTAGAGCAATGGTAGAAATTTAAGTGTAAAGGTGAAGTGCATGTGTCCGTGTGTGTCCTAGTGTTTCCCCCCAATGGACCAGTTTCTTTATCCCTATTTATGGGAGATTTTTGTCCCTGAACGTGGGCTTGAGCACCAGCATCGCCTCTTGCGAGAGAATGAAGTCTAAGCACTTTCGGATCATTGAAGCCGTAGTTAAGCAGATCATCAGGAATAGTAAGGTCCAACAGGCCTTTCAATGAACTCTCTAAGCGTTGAGGAGAAGGCTCTCTCTCCACCGGAGTGATGGTGACTTTAGAAGTTCCACCCGTTGTCTTCTTCCTCGGTTTGTAAGTCAATTTTTTCTTTTCCTTCGCAGGGAGAGGTGTTACTTCGATATCGTGCACCTCGACTACGGCTCTCGAGCGGGGCCAACACTCTCGCCATGTACTTCGGGCGTTTTAGCTTCTTTAATCTCCCCCTCCTCAGATGTGTCAGGGGTGTCATGTGTTGAGGGTCCGGCTTGCTTCTTTCCTTTGCCTAAAGTAGACCCGGTTATGGTGACACCTGGAGGAAGGCTTATCCGGTGGCCCGTCGCCAGTAGCCCAAACTTCGAGAGCAATTCGTTTGAAATAAGAGATCTAATGTCCTGGTCTCCTACGACGATAGCTCGAATAGCCTCAATGGATTCAGAATACCCGGAGCCTACAGGACATGGGCTAACACCTGTAGAAGTAGAGAAAGAGTTATAAATGGAGAAATCACCATCGAATGCAAGTGTTAATCCAAAAAAAAAACTAACTTCCTTCTACCCATCTCCTTGCGAAGCCAGGGAGCAGTGCACGTAGAACCACTCCTGCTTATACTAGGTGAATTTGCTCCATGCCCCGGTTAGAATTTGACACTTGTTGTGTGGTTCGAGAAATACAAAAGATGGGATGTCCGATCATCCCTTGAACCGATAAATATAACGGATATCGCCAATAGTCGGGAGCCGGAAGAGGACGCTCATAAAGAGAATGCACGTGCCATATATGAATGCATGACTGTTTGGATGCAATTGCGATGGAGCGATCTCAATATACTGTAACAGATCATGGAGGAAGGAGTTGAGTGGCAGCATGCTACTAACCCAACACATAAATCTGTTGCAGGCTGTGTATCTGACTGGGGGCAGGAGGACAATCTTGTCTTGATGGAACCAACACATCATCGAAAGGAATCTCGTGCACTGAGCATATGCATCGAAGAGCGCTTTCATTAATTCTCGAGGCTTGAGAATTGATCGGTAATCTAAAAAGATCGCTGCATCCAGGGCATCAGGAGCCAAGTCAACAGATGCGATCGTAGGGTGCGGCATGTCTTGAACAGGATTACTCGACGAATTTGAAGTCCCAACTACTTCTTATTGATAAGATGGCATGGGTCTGTCCGAGACTGTGGTAGTACTTGATTTCCTAGACATCTTTAATGTGTGTAGAATCTGATGAAATACTGTTTGAACTATACTTGAAAAACAATCGTCATTAGACTTAATGACAAAAATACTCCCCCCGCATTGTGTGTGAACTAGTGCATTCATGCAAGTATAAGTGCCAAGAAATTAAAAGTCACAGAGTTGATGAAACAAAGTTAGGCTTCGAACTATCATCTTCAATGACCGTCATCGTTGACCGTCAACGAGAGCTTGTCGTAAGATGGTTTATGTTTTGAACTCGACATCGGCGCTATACGTTGAAGGTTATTATCCATTTCAATCAAGTTAAGTTCAGATTTATAGTTCTTGAGACGAAGAGTTGTCAATCCAGAGCGGTCGATATGTTTATTTGCTTAAGTCCTTGTCCTTGTCTTTGTCATATGTTTAGGCATGATAAGTAAGTCAAGTCAACATGGATTACATTTGAGTTAGAATGGTTATGGTTATTGTTGTCTGCTTTAAGACTTAATGTGGAACGATACTCGAGAGACTCGACTAAGTAATCACCTAACCTCTCCTCACTCGCCCTTCATCGTTCGACATGAAGGAGTCATGCCGAGCCATGATCATAGTGAGCCACTTCGCTCGGCGCTCTAGGTTCAATCCTCACTTCTCTCTTATTTCCTCGTTCGGCATGTGGGAGTCATGTCGAGCCACGATCGTACCGAGCCACACAGCTCGGCCCTATAAGCCCAATACTCATCCCTCACCAACGTCCTCTCTATGTCGTTCGGCATAACAACACTCATTTCTCCCTCGTATTCTCTGATTGCCTTTCAGCATGACTCATTGCTCTCCTCCAATCTCTCTTTCTCGTCCGACACGCGATAGTAATGCCAAGCCACAGCCATTTCTCTTTCTTACACCACTCTGCCTTGCCCTAAGACATGTTCTCGATTCATTGTCCTCATCTACACGGTATCTACTATCCTAAATTTTACAGAGATTCATGAATTCGTATCTTGTGCCTAGTTTCCTAGTCGAGATAAAGTGTTTGAAGGAGAGGTCATTACCTAAGAAATGTCTCGAAGCTTAGAGAGATCCTGGAGTAGGAAACACGATTCTGATCAGATTCGTTGATTAAGGAAGGAGGTGAAGCAACGCATTAGGTTCGAGAAGAGAAGGGAACGGTAAATAGTTCGTAGAAGTCTGGTAGAAGAAGATTTCGTAAGGTATGTAGAGCGGAGGTAAAAGTGAAAGGGAGAAGAGGGAGGAGTAGTGGCTTATATAGAGAAAAGAGAATTTGAACAGGTATTGATCGGTGGACCCGGTCAAGGTATCTCGATGGTTCGACATACTTATGCTGAACGACATGTGACTTTCCGAACAACTCGCCCAGCATCCATATGGAACATTTTTGTGTATGTTACAAAAGAGAAGAGGGAATTTGATATTAACTCAAAGCATGTCGTGTTGTCTCACACAACACACTTTGGGGGGCAAGTGTTACCTAGGCAATTGACCCGGTACCGCGTGTGTCACCAAGCAAGCACATCGCTCAGCACAAAGAACCGTTCGACACAAAGCGTCGTTTGGCATAGAGCCTCGTTCGGCACACCTTCCCTCGCTCGGCATAGAGCCTCGTATGGCACACCTCCCCTCGCTCGGTACAGAGCCTCGTTCGGCATACCTCCCCTCGCTGGGCATAAGGCCTCGTTCGGCATGGGAAGCTCGCTTGGCACAACTCCCCTCGCTCGGCATAAGGCCTCGTTCGGCATGGGAAGGTCGTTCGGCATTGAGAGGTCGCTCGGCATGAAGCCTCATTCGGCATCTTCCCTCGACCGGCATCAAGTCTCGTTTGGTACAGACCTCGTTCGGCCTACACTCTTCACTCAGCACACTGTCTCGATCGACATGCATATACCGCTGGCATATCTTCCCTGATCGACATACGAATACCGTTCGGCCTGGATATATGGCTCGACAATTGTTGTTTGGCATTTGTGGCTCGACGTACAGAAGTCACTTACTACGGGACGAGGTATCTTACTCCTAGACCATGAGGGAAGTCCAACCCATCTTCGCCTATCAATAGAAGGGCAGGGGCACTGTGAAAAGGACCTTTTTTCGAGAACACTAGAGAGGCTCTGCAGCAATCAAGACTCATTCTCTTTACTTAGCATTTGTATTCAAGTAGTTTACAAATTGCATCTGTAACCAATTATTGAGTAAAACAATAAAGATTAACTTCAAAGTGGACGTAGACAGTTACGCCGAACCACTATAAATCCGGTGTTCTTGTCTTTGCATTTAATTTAGCATACAATTCTCTGTTTTAATTTACTTTCTTCATTAATCTCCCTGTAAAATCTATCTCAAGGGTGTTAGTGGCCAATTCTGGTGCTAACACTTACTAGTCATGTAGGATGAAAATTTATTTACAATCCAATGGTTTAAATATTTAGAACATTACAAAGAGTGAGTATACTGAACCCCAAACTGAATACTCAACATGGACACCAGATTAAAAGACATAAGCACTCAATAATTCAAAGGCCATAAATGTTTTATTTTTCTCTCTAGATAAGAATGAATGCAATCGAATTTTTATTTGTAAGACAACTTATGAAATTTGGAGAATAATGCAAGTTACACAAATGGGTTGTAATGATCCGCCAATTCATCACTTAAGAATTTGTTTAAAATATTCAAACATAATATTTTTTAACATAAATAAGGATGTTTTGAACAATAAACAATATTGGAAATCTCATTATGAATAAATATTTAAAAAAACATATACCTGGGAATAAATATCGATAAAATGATCAAAAATCGTCTTATCGATAAATAGCTCTTTGGCCATCTGACATCGTGCATGGAGCTGGATACATACACTCATTTATCCATACGAGTGACAATATTAATAGAATAATTTACTTTATTTTGGAAAATTAAAAGTATATATAACATCATTAATAATGTCGCTATTTTGTAAGAATTGATTTTTTAATTTAAATAGAGTTTATGTGATATCCCGGAATTTCAGGGAATTTAAAATGTGATAATCTCTTAAATAAATTATTTAAAATGGATAAAATTGTTATTTTCAAATATAAATAACCAAAATAAAATTAATGTGATGTTTTTAAATTTAGAGATAGATTGATTTTAAATAAAGAATAATTATTTAGATTATGTTATTTTATAAATTTGGTTTTAAATATACTTATTATTTTCAAAATTTAATAAGTGTTGTCAAATAAATTTTAATAGAATTTAATATTCCAAATTTAATAATGTATTTGTTTAAATTAATATAGATATACTTGATTTGATTTTAAATTGAAGTTTAAATTGAATTTGAATTTGAAATTTGGATTTAAATTGAAATTTTAAAAAGAATATATATCTTGAAATTATTTTGGACATAAAAGGATTTATGAATAAAGTTTTTATTTTAAAATAACATTTATTTTATATCAATTTAAAAACAAAAGGTTTTTTTAATTTAGAAAATATTTGTTTAATAGTAAATAAATACGAAAGCTTTTAAAATAGCATTTAAAAATAGATTAAATAATTTTATATGATTTTATTTAGAATCTAATTAGTTTATATTTTATTTTCTTTTAAAAGTTTTATTTTTATAAAATAAGAAAAAGCATTTATAAATTAATAAAGGTATTTATTAATTAGCAAAATTAATCAGAAAAGCTTTTAAAATCATTTAAAAATAATTTAAAAATAAGGAATGAAATGTGTTAATTTCTAAAACTCATTGATTAACATGTGTTATGGATTAAAGAAGGTTTGTGACAAATGTAATAGAATTTAATAAGTGTCCCCTTTTGTTTTTATTTTTCTATAATTTTATTAAACCTTAAATTTTAACACATAAAACTCCCATTCTTTCTTTCTTCATCTTTTTTTTCTTTCAAATTCAAACAAGAAACTAATGGCCACAATCTGAAATATTCTCATATGCAAACCAGAAAACCAAAACCCTATAATTTCAAGCCTGAAAACAATATACAAATCCTCAAGTTCAAAAGCCTATAGAATTCTTTTCAAAACTACAAGCCTGTAATTTCTTCTCAACCTGAAATAATTTTACAAAGCTCAAATTCAGAAGCAAATTTATAACCTTTTCCTCAGAAACAAACCTGTTCAACTTTTCAAACCAGAAAACCTTTGAGCAAAACCTGTTATCTCCTTTGAAACAAATTTCAAAGCCTGTAATCTCCTCAAAAGAACAAGTTTATAGCAAATTCTCAACTCAAAATTCTCAAAACCTAGCTCTGTAACCATTTTTACCAAAGCCTGAAACCTTCTGTTATCAAAATCTGGAACATTTTCAAAACTGCAAGCCTAGAATCAAACCATTATCAAATGTCTTGAGCCATCGTCATCTTGTTCCAGTCCAGTCAGGCATTCCAGCTTCAAATGTTCAAGATTCAAAGCATTTCAGTTCTTATGTTTCAAGCTAGACAAGCTTTCAGAAATCAAGCTTTCAGAAAACAAAACAATATCAATGTGCAGTTTTCAAATTTTCAAAGGGGCTTCAGTTTTCATTCCAGTTCAAGCTCTCTGCTTTTTCCTTTGCTGAGTAAACGTTTAATTAAAAAGTTTAAGTAAATGATGGTTGCTTATGAAATTTCTAAGTTAAATGATGCTTGTTTGTGGTATTTCTGCATATATATATATCTCTGTGTGTGTGTGTGTGTGTGTGTGTGTGTATGTTAATGTGTGCATGTCAGTTTTCATTCTGTTTTTGAACTACACGGTGTAATATAATTCAGAATCAACTAGTTCTTTCTCTGGTTAGTTTTATGTTGTGGTGTTTAAACAAAGTTTGTTTAAAACATCAAGAATTAAATTTTAAAAATATATATAAAGCAAGAATTGAGGATAATATCAACCAGGTTATGGGTTTTACAGTATAAACTCAGAAAATTATCAAAATTGATTTCAACGATGAAGAGATTCGAGTATATAATCTGAATTGAATTTGAAAACTAAGAATTTTAAAGGTGAAATTAGGATTTTTATGCAATGTTGAGTATGCATTTTGGTAATGTCTGGAATATGGTTCTTGAGCATTTTCTGATGGTCAGAGGATCTCGAGTGGTCGGGATTCTGTCTGGAGTTAGATGGACGATTGAAGTGTTGGGAAAAAATAGTGGATGAGGCATTTGCGGGCCGTAGCGGCGGCGGTAGATAATTAGGTTTTAAACCCTATTTTAGTTGAAGCTTGAGTTTGTGGTCAGCGCTTTGTCTCAGGGTGATCGAGCGTGGCGAAACTCAGGGAATTGGTGGCGTAAGGGTTCGACAGGGTGTGGCCAGAGTGGTCTGACCTCTGGTGGTCGGAGCAGTGCGGACGAAGCGATTTGCTGGAGGTTGTTTTGGGTCCCAGTCCATGTGGATAGCTTGATTTTGTTCGTGGGTTTGTGAGTGTCGATTGATGATCGATATGTGTTGCTGCAATGTTGAATGATGTGCCAGAGGGTATGGAGAAGGTCGGAGGTGGCTCCGGTAGTGGTGCATGTGCATGGAGTTGTTTGGGGTGTCAGTGTTTTTGGCTTGTGGGATTGCTCGAAATAGAGGTCGGGTTTTGGTGTTAGTACCTCGAGTTCGTTCTCGAAGTAGTTGAGGGTGATAGCCTGTAGATTTTAAACTTAAAATTTAATCAAAGTTTTAAAAAAAAACGAAGAGAAAAGGAAAACTCGGGTTTCACCCGAGTAAGCTTCGGGTTTGACCCGAAGCAGAAGATGTTAAGTGGTTTTAAAGTTTTAAAACATGGGTTTTTTTGAAACTTAAAATTTTAAATTGGTTTAAAACTTTTATATAAATTACTTGACATTTAATAAATGTTTTCTTAAACATTTTGATTAATAAGTTTTGAAGTTTGATAAATTTAAACTTTTTTAGGAAAATTTAAAGTGATATTTAAAATTGAGTTATGAATGTAATTTTAAAAGTTTATATAAAAGACAAGTTTTTTAAATTCAAATTGAAAATAGTTTTTAAAAACTATTAATTGATAAATGTTTAAGCTATTTAAAGTTATGTTTTGATAACTTTATTTTAAAGATAAATAATTATTTTATTTTAAAACTTAATTAATGATTAATTAAGTAAAGTTAATGATAAAGATAATGATGTAAACATGTTAAGGGAAATTAAGGCATTTATAAGATAATGGTTTATCTTAAGATAATTAAGGTTTAGTGTTTTGTAATTAATTAAATTAATTAAAGGGAAATTAAGTTTAGTTAATTAGTTCAATTAATTATAAAGGATAAACTAAGAAATTAATTAAGGATAATTAATTTACTTGGTTAATAAATGATTAAGGATTAAAAGTTAATTAATTTAAAGATTAATTAATTTGGAATTAAAGATCATTAATTAGATTATTAATTAATGATTAGAGATAAATTAATTAAGTAATTAAGTGTAATTAAGACTTAATTAATCAAGTAATTAAGATTGATTAATTAAGTGATTAATGAGTAACTAATTAAGTAATTAAAGGCTACTTAACTAATAATTAAGAAGTTCTTAACTTATGGTTAAATTTTATTAACTAATAATTAAGTTCTATTAATTAATAATTAAGTTTTATTAATTAATAATTAAAGGATAATTAATCTATAATTAAAGTGGTAATTAATTGATTAATCAAATGTGATTAAGGATTAATCAAATGATAATTAAGGATTGGTTAACTGTTAATTAAGGATTAATTAACTAGTGATTAAGGAGTAATTAATCTGTAATTAAGTTGTTAATTAATAATTAGGTTTATTAATTAATAATTAAGAGATAATTAATTAGTTAATTAATGATTAATTAATTAATTATAAAAGTAATTATGGATTAATTAATTTGTATTAAGAAATATTGATTAATAATTAAGGTTATTAATCGATAGTTGATGGATAATTAATCAGTTAATTAAAGGTTAATTAATTGATTATGAAAGTAATTAAGGATTGATTACTTTGTATTAAAAGAGATTAATTAATAATTAAGGATTATTAATTGATAATTAAAGGATAATTAATTGATTAATTAAGTTAATCAAGGAGTGATTAATTAATTAAGGTTAGTAATTAATTAATGATTGTATGAGCAGGATTAAGTGATTAATTCTTAAGGGATTAATTTAAGTAATTAAATTAATTATGATATGGATTGATAATGCTTGCTTATGGATGATTGTTTGTTGAATGTCTGAATTGGATGATATCTGTTGGATTGATATCTATTGGATGATATGTTGTGACATTCTGTGATATGATATTGGATATATCAGTGATAAATGTGTGATATTTATCTGTGTTAATGCTGTATGAATTCAAGTATTGAATTGAATTGAATTGAATTGTTTAAAACTTTTAAACAACTTGGCTTTTAAGACACATTTGGATTTCGATGAGACCGGGATCGGGTATCGAATTTGATGTCCGAAAACCACATCGATCAAGTTAAAAGTTAGGTCATGAATTTAAGTGAAGATCGAGTTGAAGACTCGAAGTGTAAGAACTATCTATCGTAAAACACTGAGGGGATTCCAATACGAGTATAACAGAGATAATGCTTCTAGGTTCGAGATGGAGTTTTCAGAGTGCAAGGGTTATTGTCATTAACTCTGAGGGTGATTCCAAAATGAGTGTAACGAGATAATGCCTTCGGTTTCGTTCGAACCCGGAATGAACTTATATAGATTTAATGCTTTCAGCACATCATCTGGTGGACGATGAGCATTCTAAGATAGATGTGTTCTATAAAGGTAATCGTACCCTCAAGCCTCAACAATCGGGAATGGCTAAAACAGGAGAGGTGTAGCAAGGCTAAGTGGGTCATGCCTAAGTTGGACCAGATTTACCCCTGTCTAGATGTCTCTTTTACTTCGGCTGTGTGGGCGGTTGAATAGCTACAACCGCTGGGGTTGTCTTGTTCAGAACTTTTCAGCAAGGAATGGTTTCGGCTTTTTGTTGCAGGGGATTGGGAGTAATCCTCGGTACGGTGATCTAGGCCACATACTGTGACGGGCGGTACCCCAGTAACCCTGCCATTGATGGAAACCCATTCTTCCTATGTGCCCTTACGGTTTTGATTGTATTACCCACTTTTGTGGCTAGTAGCTGGAATTTAATGAATGTAACAATTTCGGCTATTTTCTATTTACTTGAAAACCCTAGACCCTATTATAATATCACTAGATTTCCTATCAAATGTTTTGGTTAGCGTAAGGTAAAAACTTACCCATGTTTATGTGTGGTGAGTCTTACATGATACCTTTTGTTTTCAAAGTTTTTTTAAAAGTTAAGCAACTTTAAACTGTTTACTCACACCTGACACGTGTCTGACCCGGAGTTTATTCTGTTTTTATTAAACTCTTGGGTACTCGAATTTGTACGAGTAGCCAAGGGATTCAGGTCTGCTTTGATGAATTCTGGAGAAGAGATGGATCAGGAGGCTTCAGCGTTTGTAGTTATATAGAGTTTCTGCTGTATTATATCTCTGTGATGATGTATGAGTTGTATTAGAGTTGTATAATAGACAGACTTTTATAACTGTTTATTCTGAGTTGTTTTATCTATGTAACTCTGATATGTATATGACTATTTAATATCTATGTGATAAATTATATTTTGTTCCGTTCCGTTGTGAGATTCTGATATTGTTGAGTTCTTTTCTTCTATCTCTTCTATTTCTACCTCTTTCTTTCTAAATAATGATGCGTCTTTCTGTGGAATAAAAGGCGGGTCGTTACAATTTAAACGATTTAATAATTATTTTGATTAATAAATTAAGCTCTTTTAATTCTTATATATTATGATAGAAATACTATTATAATTTTTTTTTTAAATATATGTATATTAACAAAGAAAAAAAAAATGACCTTAAATCGAAATCGGAATTTGTAACGATTCAATATGCAGAAGTTGTGCAACGTTGTGGATTAAATGTGACATACATAAGCACATATACATGTGCACATACATGAAGATAACCAAATGTGCATGGACACACACACACACAGATATATATATATATAATCAAAAATATCAAAGATACTTTCTCACTTCCTTGATACTTAAGCATTTCAAAGTCAACACTAAAAACACATGTACATGCACATGAGCTACATATATAGGTGAGGGGCATGTTCAGCTGAAAAGAGGGTGTAGAAGGAAGTGATGGTGGTGATGCTTATGCACTTAAATATCATGATATTTTTACTCCTTCGTTTGCCTATAAATATCACACCTCTTCTTCGCTTCATTTCTTCACTTTTCTCGATCAAATTCCTACGCTCTCTTCACTACTATAATGGCATTTCATCTAAGAAAAAATAGGGAGAAAACGAATGCAAAAAAAAATTAAATATATAGTATATACACACACACACCAAAACACCTCAAAACTACCACAATCCTCCTCCTCTCCACCTAAATGCCCTATGGCCACACACTCACCCTCCATATCCTAGCCTTTCTCCTCCCCTAAACTAGTCCATGAGTCAACCAAGCCTCCAAGGTCAAGGGCGAGCCTTCTAAAGGAAAAATTCCAAATGTTCATGAGCTTTAAATTCAAGTTAGCGAAGCTATAGCAATTTTAAGTTAATTTTTAATCCGAGGTGAGAAAACTACACTTATATTTATATATATACATATATATATATATAGATGCTGATATGTTATTTTGTTTGGTTGCTATGATTTGATCACGTTTGCTTGTCAAATGTTGTTGTTTGGATGTTTAAAACAAGTCACATTTAAATACACGTCGAAATATCACAAAGGAAATCACTTTCCTTTTTGTAAATGAAATGGTATATATGAGATGATTTTGGGAATTTGGTTTAAAATGTTTTAGAAATGTTTTGTAAACATTTAAAAGTGTTTCGACAGAGTTTGAAAGGAAAACGAAAATGAAGTTGAAATAGGCACGCCGCGTAACGGCAGTTCGCGATTTGCGCCTTAGAAAGTTAAATCCGTGTATACAATGGATTTAGAGTCGGAATTCTTTGTAATAAGAATTTTAAAAAAAAATAATCATAATTTTCAAATAAAATAAAAACATCGAGATTTCATTTAGTTAGATTTTGAAATATAAGGAAATCAAGTTTTCAAAATAGTCGTGGTTTGGTAATTCGAAAACCAAAGCGAAAAATTCTTTTAAATCGATATTTTTAATCCTTCAAGTATATGAAATAAATACTATAAATCTTTTAAAATGTTTTAAAGGAGTTTTGAATTATAAAAATGGGTTTCTAAATGATAGAAAAGTTGTTTTTATCAAATAAGCCTTAAAAGCACTATTCGCAACACTATTCGTAGCACTTTTACACCACATGCTAACTTTTGAAATATGACATTAAACTTAAATACACTTTTCCATATATTTTATAAATGTTTTCAAATAAATAAATAATTTTTTTAAAAATGATTTGAAGTTTTAATAATTTATTTAAAAAAGTTTATATAAATGATTCGATGAAAGAAATTATAAAAAAAGTGATTTAATCTTGGCTCTAAAGCCACTGAGCAGACTGGATTTTTCTATTCGTGAGATTCGGATGTGAGGTACTTAAACTAAGGAGATGTTCAGGGCAACCAGTGCCCTCGCTCATCTGGCTTCTCTCCTGGGCAAGGCATAGATAAGGTCGAAATGTCAAAAACGAGATGTATAAAAGATTCAAAGTTCATAGATTTAATTTGATACAACTTGGATTGTATGAAGATAATCTTCTTATATTGGTATTAAATTCCAAGGAGCGAACTCATATTAACCGTGTGAATTTAAAAGGCGATTTCTCCGTTATTCGATGGATAATACTTGTTGAATACAGAAATTGATATTGAATTAAATTAGTATAATTTCCTTGGATCCCTTTTTTCTCAATAATGTTTTCAAATGTGACTTAGGAGAAACGGTTTGGTGTTTTCAAATTAAAAAGTGAGGTTTAATGATTCTGTATATACGAGAAATTAAGAGTTTGAAAGTTATATATCTTTAAAGGATATTTTTTGATAAATGGAATGAATTAATCAAATAATAATTAAATATATACCTGACGTCTTTTTATTGATAATTGGTTTGGAGAAACCAAAATCGAACTTGCTATCCAAAAACCACTTCGCATCAATGTATGTCTTCGAAAGTGAAGACATGTTAAAGACAATGAAGTTGAAGGTGGGGATCTTCATAATGAAAGGACTACTTGTTGATTACTTCAAAGTAACTCTCGAGATAAATAAATAGCAGTGTTCCCCTCATTCTAGGATATTCGTATGCAAGGACTACTCACTACTAATCCTAGGGGTAATGCCCGACAGGATGTGGTAGCACGGTGCCTTCGGTTTGTCTAGTTCCTGGACGACTTGTATGGATGAATGTCTGACATTGCATTTCTAAGATCACCACGCATTAAAATATGTACAAACGTATAGCGTAGGAGGCAACTCTCTTATAATTAAAACCATTATCTAGGACATGCGAGCTCAAAGGTTGTACTTTTGTGGAAATCAATAGTATGTTATTGGAAATGGCGATGTGCCATTTTAAGTGAAAATTTCCTAAGAAAGGTAAACATTACCTCTGAGCCTCACACCCGGAGAATTGTGAAACAGGGGTTGCTTTAGGGCTAAGTGGTTCGCTACCATTAAGGTATGATATCATCTTTCTAGATTTATTTATTTCTACCCACTATGACATTGGGTTTAAATTATGTGGTGTATGCTTTTGGGATCCCTGATAGATCAGTAAAGGCCGAGGTGATATCATATTCAATGTTATCCACCACCAGATGGGTCTGTGAGTAGGCTGGTCTTTATTTGCAAAGGTGTCAAATGTGTCGATCCTTGGTGCATCCCTCTAGAGATGCACTGTACGAGAGGTAGTTCCTTACCTCGCTATTCGTTGGAAATCCAACTCTCCAATATGTGCCTTCGGTTTTCGTTGTAAACCTATTATCCCGTCAAGTTTAACCAATGTAACAATTTCGACTATTTGAATATGTTTAATTTAAAAGTTTTTGAAAGAATATCATTAAAAATAATATCATTGAATTTTACGTAGAAGATTTGATTATTATATTGTAAAAGCTTGTTCCGTGTTTATGTATGGAGTGGTTTATGAGATACCCTTTTGTTTTTCAAATACTCGTATTTTGAGTTTCTCATGACCGATCCATAGTTTATTTCCCATTTCCTTTTCCCTTAAACTCAGGGTGCCTTATTTTTTTGGGCTGCAAAGGAGTCAGGTAAGTTGGAGCATTTGGAAGGAGCAAGGAGCATAAAGACTAAAGGGTCCTTTTGTCAAAGTGATCTATTTTCAAATTTCGGCTGTGTCACGTAATATGTATTTAGTATCTACTAACCTCTTTAAAGATAGGTTGTTATAACTTTCCGTAGCTGAGTTAGTACTTATCGTAACTCTGATGAATCACTTAGAGTGATTGTATGTACTTTCCATATGTATAATTAATGCGAATGCGTGATTCTACTGTTATTATATCTTCTATCTTTATCCTTTTTTAAAAACCCCTGATTATCTGCTCTCCGACACTGGAATTTGCGGTACATGAATACCGATGATGCATTAGTGTTGATCTTCGAGGGTCGAAAAGGCGGGTCATCACATAGGTACTAGTAAAGTAAAACAAACTAAGATTTTTATATTAATCAATGATTTTCAACTTTTTAAAATGAAACCAAACGAGTCTATTTTCGACATGTATTCTAGATTTTAGGATATGGTTCACTCATTAGTATCATTGGGCTAAAAATTATCATAAGAGGATCAATTTAGGAAAATCCTTAATTCGCACTCTTCTGAATAGGATCAAAACACATTAGCAATAGAGGAAGCCAATGATATTCGTATATTGAAAATTAGAGAGTTAATTGGTAATCTAATGTCCTATGAAGCATGGTTGCAGGGTAGTACATAAAGCCAGGTAACCGAAAAGAAATCAATCGCATTCAACGCAACAACTGATGAACAAGATTCAGATGACGATCATAATAATGAGGAGATTGCTCTTATGACTCTAAATTTCAAATAAAATTTGAAATAAAAAAAATGAACAACTTTTGTAAAACTAAAACAAAAGTTCTGGGAATGAAAATGCTTTTAAGTATTACAATTATGGTGAATATGGCCATCTACGAAGAGATTATCTGCATCAAAAGAAAACAGAGAATTCACAAACACTGGTTCATTCAAAAAGGAAAGGGCTCATAATGCAACTTTGGGTGATTCTGATACAACATTTAGTAACAACGAACCAAACACTGAAATATCAATATGTGTTTTATTGTGATGGAACATTAATCAGAGCAGACAAAGGAAACAACAAAATCAGTACTTTTTACATCTCACACGGTATTTTTATTTTTCTGGAAATTACTTAATATAGGAATAAACATATAATATTAAGTATACATAAATATAAATATATGATGATAATAAGTAATATATATATATATAATATGATAAGTATATATATAATATAATTATATTTCTTTAATTTTTTGAACTTCGAAATTTTGGTCCATATGTCGACAGGTATCACATGGGTATGTCAACATATCAGAAAAAATTAGGAGAATCTTTTCAAAATTTAAAATTTTGAAACTCCCACTCTTTTCATTGATTTAAAATTTTGAAAAGCCGCCTTTTCACCTGTTACATGACAATAAAACTTCTATTTATTCACGCCTTCTTGCCACATCTTCTACACACAAATTATTTTTCACTCTCTTTCCTCCAAATCGAACCAATAATTTCTTCCTCAAATAAACCCTCTTCATCCAAACCCATTATGCTTACCAAAAGAACCAAAATTCAAGTTTTCAATAATCAAGAGTCCTTTGAAAACTATATTAAGTATGCTAGTTATGGAAAAGTCTTTTTGCGAAGATTTGCAAATTTTAGTGAGTTTAATTCTTATGGTTTACAGGATCTTGCTTTAGAAAATGGTATTTTTGGTTTAACTAGTTTATATCAGAATGATTTTGATTGTTATCCCGATTTGGTTAAATTGTTTTATGATAATTTGAAATGGAAAGTTTTATCATCGAGAAAAAACTCAAATTTGGATGGTGTCAAAGATACTACTATTGTTTTAGATTGCGAAATTCTTAGTTGTAAAATTAGTGGAAATGACCTCTCCACTTTTGAAATCGATCCACTTTTGAAACTGATTATGGAAATAGAGAAGTTATGCATGATTTGTTTTCTAATAATGAAGAGTATGATTTAAAGCCAACAAATCTTAGGCCTAAAGCAATATTAATGTGTCTTATTTTAAAACAAAGTATTACACCGAGAACGGAGAATTACAACAACCCCACACAAAAAGTTTTCAAAGCCTTTTTCTCTAATTTTGAACAATATGACATAAATGTTAATACCACATATATTTATTTTGACGACGACAACCATATAATTATGTATACTGATGACTTTCCAAGTTGTATAGAATGTTTTGCAAAATATAACATAAGTTTATATAAGAACATGATAATTGTGTTTATAGATAGATCAGCAAAGAGACTGGAGATCAAGATTTAGATATGATCAAGGTATTTGAAGACTCGTGAGTTTAAAGACAAAGATATAAAGAGTTCAAGACTATAATTTATAGTTAGTATACATTAGAATAAATTGCCAAAGCCCTTGGATCACAACCATTTGTTCTATTAATACACTCTTTCAAATTATTTACCTTATATTTATTTTATTATTCAAAATATTTACTTTATTTTCAAAAATATTTCTACAAATATTTTATAATAGTTTTATATATTAAAGTATTCAAAACCTATGTTTAAATAAATTAACATGAGTTTAGAATTTTGCAATGTGTTTAAAGTGATTTTGATTTTCAAAAAATACATGTATATGTCAACATAGGCTACCTAAGACTGTTGGGGAGATGCCTTTTTAATTTTAAATAGTTTCAATTTTTGGTTATATCTCTTTATGAATAGGAACATCCTTTCCCACACTAGATAAAGAGGATTGGAAAACGAATTTTATTAACTACTTTCTCTACTTTCTTTCTTCTCCAAATTTTCATTATATATTTCATAAAATATGCTTTCTATACTTTTCGAATTCATTCAATTTAATCTCTACTTCACTACATTTATTCTCTATAATCTACTTACTGATCTGAAAGTATTCTCTCACCGCTTACTGTTATTTATTTAGGTATGCTTGTTTCCCATTCAAATGAAGTGGGTGTGCTTGTAGCTTGATCAAATCAAGTAGGTGATCTTATTGCCCGATTAAATCAAGTGAGTCTACACTAAACTCGTAAATCAGAAGGTTGTATCTCATTGCCTTGAAATTAAGACTGTATTCTAGTTTGCTTGCTACATGTTCAAAGTAGGTATTGGAAAAGAAATTCGTACATACATTGTACATGACTAGACCTAGGATTGGTGAATGTAACGTGAGCCTTTTCAACCCCCAAGTGTCGACATTAATACATCCATGGTATTCATGTGTCAAGCACCCAAGTGCCAAAAAGGCAGAATATTAGGTAGAAGAAAAGAAGAAAAGAAAACGAACAAGAAAGAAGAGAACACGATATCAGAATCTCACCACGGAACAATGACCATATAATATAAAAATGATACTTTTACAAAGGAAAACTATATAGATACAATAATTAGAGTAAACTAACCTATTATCAACCTGGATAGTTAAAACAATCTATCCTGACAATTGCTAATATTAAAAATAAACAAAGTAATGCAGAAATAAATTATACGGTAGGTAGTCATCCAACTCCTCTCCTAGAGCTCCAATAAATCATCAATGATATCTAGAAATATACACGGGTTGACCCGAGCATTATAAGAAGAATTACACCCGGTTAGTCGGTAAACCAGTGTGAGAAAAATCAAATCATTTGAATTGCTATATTTGTAAAACCCTTTTAAAGAATAAAGGTATCTAGTGACCACGCCGCCAATAAATATGGACGAGTTTTTACCTTACGATAACTAAACCGTATTATAAGAAAATTTAGTGATGTTGTAATAATGTCTAGGGTGTTAAATATTAACATAAATCATAGCTGAAATGGTTACATTGGTTACATTTGACAGCATATTTAGGTATATAAAAAAACCGCTAAGGTACATTCGTATATATGGATTTTCCACAGAGACCTCCTCAATGAGATCGATCTCCTATGACATGGATCAAAAAATACCTTCTGAACATCGTATATATCTAGATAAAATATACTATAAGGTAAACACAACTGGGCCATCATCCGAACACTCGCGTGAATAATATATACGAAGTATCGACAACTCCCCACTAGCAACATCTATAAGCAAACTCTAGATATGGAGTTTTCGTACCACTCATGGGTCAGCTAAACCCCAGGATCATGCATCCTACTATGTCTTTAGTCATTTTCCCGATGTCGAGGCTAAGTTCGGCATCTACACCCGAGTTTTCAACAAAATTCAATCACAAAATGAATTCCATATGGATTCCATTATCTCAACAGATTCCAGAACCACACATGGTTTCCCTCATTCACTTCTAAAACAGATAACCGTTCACTTCTAAAATAGATAACCAGTATCTCCGCCTTAAAGTGGTTTTCGATAGGTACAACACTTACAGGTTCCTGTCTCTCCAAGACCGAGTCGATGAATTTGGCCTTATTCAACAATAATGAGAATGATCACATAAGGGAACTAAGTCCTGAATACTTTCTCATAAGCAAGTAACATACATGTACTATCATTTCATGCAACGCATGGTCAAGTCACGCAAACAATTTTTAATCCCTTTTTAATTAATTTATCTTTTATTAATTAAAACCCTTCTTATTAGAAAAACATCTTTATATCTAATAAAACTTCTTTTATAAATCAACATTTAATTAATTAATACTCCTTTATTAATCTTCCTCTATATTCTTGCATAAATATATTTAACTATTCACCTATACTCTTGTTCGTCGATGGAATTCTATCGGATTAGAAAACCGTCGAACGAATTTAGAAATAAAATTTATACCGCAAGCGCACGGTGTACGAATGTAGCACGTGGCGAATACGGGTCGATCCGCAGGGAATTGATGATTTTAAAAATTTCTATTCAATCAAATTATACCAAAGTCGAGTGAAATTGTTGGATAGAACTAAAATGAAGCTAAACTAGAATTGAAATGTGATTAGTAAACTATAGAACTAGAGAACAATTTAGAGGCAAATCCACTCTCATATTTTTGTAAATCAACAAACACATAATTTATGATCTCTAACTTTGATATTAAGTGAAATAATCATTGCATTTATCATAAGTATGGTTTTTTTATGTTATTAGTTAACATAACTCAAACCATCAAACTATAATACAACAATTATACCACTTATAATTCTCATGAAAAAGGAGCCAAAGCAAAAACTATTTTAAGTATGATCTATTTACTATTGTAACTAGTAACATAGATCATCAAATTTCATTTTTACTTTCATTTCATAATGAAAAATTAATTAGCAAAAGTTGATGTAAATTGTGTTTATGTTGAGTAAGAATAGCTCATTTGCATAAGCAATATAAGCTATCAAACCCACTTGTATAAACTTACATCAAAATTCACATTCATGAAGCATAAACAAAGAGATCATAAATCATAAAAAATGTTGAAATTACATAAAGTTAGAGAGCTTCATCACCCCTAAATTGAAGGGGTTTAGCTACTCATTTGTGGCATTGAAGCATCACAAGTAAGTTTCAACATTAAAGAAAAGAAAATAGAAAATAAGCAAAGAAAGCAAAAGAGATTAGCTACTAACTACTTGCATAAATGTAAATCTAAGCTATGAACATAAGGAGAAAGAGAGCATATAAATAAACATTAACAATAAAACAAAGAAAAACATGTAAAAAAGAGAGAAGAAAGAGGCTTGGAAGCCATTTTTATTTCATAGAACATTGAGCTTACACTTTGATTTCTTAATTTCCTAAGTAAAATGAAAGAGTAGATGATCATCTTCATGTACATAAGAGGGCTATTTATACATGCATAAAACCCTAATTCTCTTTTTAGGGAGCTTCCCAAAATACCCTTGAGGTGGTGTAGCCTCCAAGTAATCATTAACATTCACTAATCCCCCACTTAATATGTACATGAAGCTTTAAGTCCTTTTAGCATGTGCTTAGCTTCTAATTGGAAGTTAGGTAAGTGGGTGGGGTCCTCCATGATCTTGAACTTGAATCATTTCCTCTTCATTCCTTTGTATTTCCTTGTGCATGCATGTATCTTCATATAAGCCTCTTCCATATGCATCCAAATTCCTATAAGAATAAGCAAAAAATGTCCAAGTAAAAATTCTTACATTGACACATGCACAAAAATGACCGTTTTGCCCCTGAATGATGATGAAAATATGATGGTTTGGAAATAATTGAATTTTGGTTTTAAACATGTTAAAATGCCCAAATATGATGATTATTTAAAAAAAAGATAAAATATGGATGTAAATATATGCACAATTACGTGCACATCAAATACCCCCACACTTATCTTTTTATTCGTCCTCGAATAAAGGAAAACTAAGATAAATCCATTTTCGTAGGGAGCACGATTGCATTGAGCGTATGCAACAAGCCGTTAAACCTCTGGGTGTCCCCAGTAGGACGAGTGTTGTCTCGTGAGGGTTTTCAGCGGATACTACCCACAAAATCCAAATGCAGGATGAAAATATTTACAAATTGCAAGATTTATTTACAAAGAGATGAATGCGAATTTTTTGGAAATATTTACAAATGAAGGATTTATTTTTAAATTGACACGAATAAGTTAAATACAAGTTTTGGTCATTGTCTTGAAAATTTAAGTCATTTACTCGTCAAAATTTCCAATAAAAATCAAGTTGTCATGAAAGATAGACCATAGTTTGGCTAGTTGTTTCGGTTTATAACACAATGTAATTATGAAATGGATCCTTAGTTGATTATCAAAGTTTATTAAAGTGGTATTTTCATTTCTTTTCAATAACAAGTTAGGTCAAACAAGTTAAAATAGTGCTAGGATTTCAATTGCTTGCTCTCTCATTATTTGCAAGAAAAATTACACACCTAGCTCAGGTAAACTGAGGCCAGATATACCACCCATGCACTGCCTTTCGGGCTTATGTGAGGGGAGTACAGAGCATGGCGAGTGTACACACTTTCGTGCATACACCTATCGACCGTAGGTGGTTTTTATTAAGTCTGTTCTTTTTTTTAATATGTGTTTCATACATGCATAACCGTGAGGACTTTTAAATGAGTATGAAAGCACATAATCAAATATTACAAGTAATTCACCCATGCATAACCGTGAGGACTTTTAAATGAGAGTGAATACTTTGGATGTTATTAGTTTGTTTTTTGTTTTTTTTTATATATATTTTTTTTAAGAGAGAGAGAGTTTTGCAAAATCATCTTAGCACCATTTAACTTAGAAGACAAAAATGTTATATCCTTTACTTTAAATTTACCACTTTTTAAACAACGATTTTCAATTAGAACATACTTCATAATTAACATAAATGAACCTTCCTATATACTTGTAAAACCATTGTTATTTGTAATCAAACTTCATTTTTATTTTTGTTAAGACAAATAAATTTTCAAAAATTTCAATTTATTAACCAAAACTTATACTTATCCCATAGTGTTTCTTCAAAAATAAATCAAAATGGTAAAAAGAAAATGTTTCTGAGATTTAGGAGTTTTGAGATTTTTTTTTTTTGAAGAAAATGAAAATTCAAAAATGCCATGAAAAACTAAAAAAAATGAAAATGAGACTCCCCCCACACTTAATTTTGACTGTGTCCCCACAGTCGATGCATGATATAATGAGTGTAACGGGGAAAAATATGTACATATTTACAAAAGAGGGTTAACATTCTTACTAGACGTAGCTTGGCTCATGAAGGATCATGAGCTCCTCCTCTTGGTAACCGGGAAATTCCAAGAAGGGTTTTAAACGATGACCGTTGACTTTGAAAATCGATCCATCCTTTGGGTTTTCTATTTCTATGGCACCATGTGGAAAAACAGTTCGTACCACAAATGGTCCGGTCCACCTTGATTTAAGTTTCCCAGGAAATAAATGAAGTCTCGAGTCATATAAAAGAACTTTCTGGTTAGGCGAAAACTTTTTCCTTAGGATTGACTTGTCATGAAAAACTTTGGTTCTTTCTTTGTAAATTTTCTCGTTTTCATACGCGTCGTTCCTAAGTTCTTCTAGTTCGTTGAGTTGTAATTTTCGATTTTCGCCAGCTTCTTCATGATCAAAGTTTAAGTTTTTTATTGCCCACAACGCTTTGTGTTCAATTTCAACGGGTAAATGGCAAGCTTTACCGTAAACTAAACGAAAAGGGGACATCCCAAGGTTAGCTTTAAAAGCAGTACGGTAAGCCCAAAGCGCGTCGGTCAATTTCTGAGACCAATCTTTTCGATTTTTATTGACAGTTTTCTCCAAGATTTGTTTTATTTGTCGATTTGAAACTTCAACTTGGCCACAAGTCTGAGGATGATATGGAGTGGATAACTTGTGGGTTATCGAGTATTTTTTTTATTAAAGTTTCAAAAGAACGGTTGCAAAAATGGGTTCCGTTATCACTGATTATTGTGCGAGGTGTGCCGAACCTCGAAAAGAAGTTTTCTTTAAGAAATTTCACAACAATTCTGTGGTCATTGGTTTTGCAAGGAACGGCTTCGACCCATTTTGAAACGTAATCGACAGCGAGAAGGATATACAAGTTTCCAAAGGAATTGGGAAAAGGTCCCATAAAGTCGATACCCCATACATCAAAGATTTCGATCGTAAGAATGGGGTTTAAAGGCATCATATCTCGTCGAGAAATTCGTCCAAGCATTTGACATCGATCACAAGTTTTACAAAATTCAAACGAGTCTTTGAAAAGAGAAGGCCAATAGAAACCACACTGAAGCACTTTTTCCGCAGTTTTTCGAGGACCGAAATGTCCACCGCACGCTTGATCGTGGCAAAACGAAAGAACACTCCTTATTTCATTATCCGGAATGCAACGTCGGATGATTTGGTCGGGACAATATTTGAACAAGTATGGATCGTCCCAATAGAAATATTTCACTTGGGACATGAATTTGCATTTTTCCTGTTTGGACCAAGATGAGGGAGTTTCTTTAGTGACTAAGTAGTTCACTATATCAGCGTACCATGGATCGATAGAAATAGAAAGAAGTTGTTCATCGGGGAAGTTTTCATTGATCGGCAAGGAAGATGGTGCGTTCGAAAGACGAGATAAATGATCGGCTATGACATTATCGGATCCTTTTTTGTCTTTGATTGTAAGGTCGAATTATTGAAGTAAAAGGATCCAACGAATCAAACGGGATTTAGCATCCTTTTTAGCGAAGAGATATCAAAGCGCAGAATGGTCAGTGTAGACCGTAATGTGTGAACCTATCAAGTAAGGTCGAAACTTTTCAAGCGCAAAAACGACAGCTAGAAGCTCTTTTTCAGTTGTTGTGTAGTTGAGTTGAGCGTCGTTCAAGGTCATACTCGCGTAGTAAATGACATGAAGGTTCTTGTTGATGCGTTGTCCCAAGACAGCACCAACGGCAAAGTTTGAAGCGTCGCACATTATTTCGAAAGGAAGATCCCAATTGGGTGCGCAAATGACTGGGGCAGAAATGAGTTCGCTCTTAAGACGTTCAAAAGAAGAGATACAATCAGAGTTAAAATCGAAAGGAACGTCTTTTCCAAGAAGGGTCGTCAAAGGACGGGCGATTTTGCTAAAGTCTTTCACAAAGCGTCGATAAAAGCCAGTGTGTCCTAAAAATGATCGAATGTCCTTAACAGATTTGGGAATGGGTAGATTTGCAATGACATTGATTTTCGCTTTGTCTACCTCAATGCCTTTGTTTGAGATGATATGTCCAAGGACAATGCCTTGTTTGACCATAATGTGGCATTTTTCCCAGTTCAAAGTCAAGTGTTTTTCTTTACATCGATTCAAAACCAACTCGAGGTGATGTAAACATTGAGAAAAAGAATCGCCGAAGATAGAGAAATCGTCCATAAAGACTTCTAGAAAGCGCTCAATCATGTCAGAAAAGATTCCAACCATGCATCGTTGGAAAGTCGCAGGAGAGTTACAAAGTCCGAATGGCATACGTCGATAAGCGAAGGTACCGAATGGACACGTGAAAGTCGTTTTCTCCTGATCTTCGGGAGCGATTGGAATTTGGTTATAGCCGGAATAACCATCAAGAAAGCAATAGAATTCGTGACCGGCTAAACGTTCGAGCATTTGGTCGATAAATGGAAGAGGAAAATGATCCTTACGTGTTGCGACATTTAGTTTTCGATAGTCAATGCAAACACGCCAACCCGTTTGAGTACGAGTTGGAATAAGTTCGTTAGCGTCGTTTTTTATAACAGTAAGTCCGGACTTTTTAGGCACGACATGAATTGGGCTAACCCATGGGCTATCGGAGATGGGGTATATGATACCGTTATCGAGGTGCTTAAGAATTTCGTCACGAACCACATCTTTCATTTTTGGGTTAAGCCTCCGTTGTGCATCACGAGTGGGTTTGGCTTCATCAATCAAATGAATGCGATGTTGGACAATAGCAGGGCTAATTCCCTTAATATCAGTAATGGACCACCCAATTGCTTCTCTATTTTTCAAAAGAATAGAGAGAAGAGAAGCTTCTTGGTCAAGAGAAAGATTGTTAGAAATGATGACAGGACAAGTTTCGTTTTCACCTAAGTATGCATACTTAAGGTGAGCGGGAAGTGGTTTGAGGTCTAATTTCGGGAGTTTTTCGATTGAAGAATTGGGTTGAGATTCGGACTCAACTTGAAGCGATTCGAAGAGAAGAGTGTGTTCGATCTCGTTGGGGACTTCATGAAACAATTTTTCGTACTCGGCCTCGCGTTCATCGTTAAGATCAAATGTTTCGTTTTCAAAGTTTTCATGAATGGCACTAACTTCTAATGTTTGGTCACGAAGTTCGTTCGAGTGGCTTTCAAGATTGAAAATGTTAAGGTCCAAAGTCATGTTTCCAAAAGAGATTTTCATCGAACCGTTACGACAATTGATTAAGGCGTTTGAGGTGGCTAAGAATGGTCGGCCTAAAATCAATGGGATTTGACTCGCAGGGTTTGTCACGGGTTGTGTTTCGAGAACGATAAAATCAACAGGGAATATGAATTGCCCTACTCGAATGAGCACGTCTTCGATTTCTTCCACGGGCTTCTTAATGGAACGATCGGCAAATTGAAGCGTAACTTTCGTGGGTTTGAGCTCACCTAAGCCTAATTGTTCGTACACGGAGTATGGAATCAAGTTGACACTCGCGCCTAAGTCTATTAAACATTTGTTAATCGTCTTTTCTCCAATTGTACACGAAATCGTAGGGCAGCCAGGATCTTTGTATTTAACGGGTATGGATTGGGACAAGACTTCACTCAAACTAGCGGCTAAGAAGACTTTTTTGGGCACTTGAGTGTGTCGCTTTTGGGTGCACAAGTCCTTAAGAAATTTCGCGTAAGTGGGGACTTGCTGAACGATGTCAAGAAGAGGAATGTTAACTTTGACTTGTTTAAAATTTCCAACATCTTTTCCATTTGGTCCGAGTGTTTCTTTGGTCGAAGACGATGTGGAAATGGAACATGATACTCGGTAGGCGGGTCTACTCGAGTAGTAGAAGAAGAATTTTGATTGTCGTTCGATTCGACGTTTGGCTCCACGTTCTATTCTGAGTCGTTCGTTGTTTTAGAAGTATCAAGAAAAGTTCCCAGTGAATCATTTGGATTAACGACTTGATTATCGATTTGTTTACCAGAACGGAGAGTTGTGATAGCATTCAACTAGGTGACATTGCTATCTTGAACAACATGGGCTTGATTTGAATTTGCGTTTTGATTTCTGGGATTTGGAAGGGGCTGGCTTGGGAATGTTCCTCGTTCACGTTCACTTACAGACGTGGCTAATTGACTCATTTGCATTTCGAGTTTCGCAATCGATTGGTTTGAGTTTTGCATATATGAAGTCAATAAATTTTGCAAATTGCTGTTTGATTGAAGGCTTTGAGTAGTTGCCTTAGCCAATGTTTCAAGAGTTTTCTCAAGCGAAGTTAAACGTTTATCGTCTTGTGGAGGATGAGTAGAATTTGGTGGAAAATTTGGTTGTTGCGGTTGATTATGAGACGGGCCCGCAAAGTTTGGTTGAAAATTATTGGGCTGAAAGGGAGGATTCGAAGCATTATTCGGAAATGCTTGAAAATTGGGATGAATCGTATTCGTGTTGGGATTGTTTTGGTTCCACGCAAAATTCGGATGATTTCTCCATCCAGGGTTGTACGTTGGAGAAAACGGGTCGTTTTTGGTTTTATTGAAAGCATTGATTTGTTCGACGGAATTGGGACACTGATCGGCTATATGATTAGGATCGTTGCATTTATAACACATTGGTTGGGAAGCTTGGTTCGTTTGATTCGATGAGAAAACGTTATCGAATTTTTTAATCATTGCGTCGATCTTAGCTTCCAAAGCAAAAGAAGATCCCGTCGAGTGTGCACTCGATCGTGAGTAGATTGATTTTTCGTTCGAGCGTTCCCATTGGGACGACTTTTCAGCGAGGTTTTCAAGAAATTGCCAAGCATCGTCATGATGTTGGGCAAGAAAATTGCCTTGGCACATTGATTCGAGCATGGTTCGTGAGCTGTTTTCGAGTCCATCATATAAGATTTGGCAAATCGTCCATTTTTCAAAGTTATGGTGTGGACATTTTATCAAAAGCTCTTTGAATCTTTCAAAATATTTTCCAAATGGTTCACCCTTCAATTGATGAAAATTTACAATTTCGTTTCGAATTCTACTTGTTTTTTCTAAGGGGTAGAACTTTTTTAAGAAAGCTTTTACAAATTCTTCCCACGTTTTAATTGAGTTCGAAGGTAAGCTGTACAACCATTTTTCAGCGTAATCCGTAAGAGAAAATGGGATTAATCGAAGTTTGATTCCGTCATCAGAAAGTTGTTGAAGTTTAATGGTTGCGCAAACTTGTTCGAATTTAGTCAAAAAGATGTATGGGTCATCGTGTTCGAAATTGCCAAATTTTGGAAGCGTGGCAATATGGTTCGAATGGATTTCGAAATGGTTACCCGTAGGGGCGGGTAATGTGATGCAAGATGGAATAGAAACTCTATCGGGAAAGATTCTATCCATAAGAGTTCGAGGGGCGTTTTCGTTCGCCATTTCGGGAGGATTGTCTGTTCGAGTTAAACGGTTTGTAGAAGGGTCACGAATCCAAGTATTCGTTGTTGTGTCACGAGTCCAAGTACTCATGCACAAGTGAAAGTCGAGAGGAGAAAGAAATTAGAAACGAGTTTGGAGAATGAAGGAAGATTTGAAAATGTTTTTTTTTTTTTAAGGGAAAAAAAACTATTTACCAAGTGAAGTTTATTTCAAAAAGAAAAGTTTGATTTTTGTTTTGTTTTTGAATTTTCAATTTTTTTTTGAAATGATTTTACAAATTTTTTTAGATTTTTGTTTTTGAGTTTTTTTTTTTAAATATGCATGAACTAATGCAACTAAATGAATGCAAAGGACTTAATTACAATTTTCTGTCCTTAGTAGCTCCTAACCCAAAATTGTATAATCACACTTTGTCTTAAATCAACAAAAATATTTCTCAGCCAGGTAACGGACAGGGGTTATCGGTGCACTACGAATCACCGTAGCAATGCAACCGAAGGTTTAAGTACCTTCAGAGGAACAACCAGTATAATATTTACGAATCACCGTAAATTTTATAACTGGTTATTACTCTGCCGTAGCCTAGACACCAAGAAATAAAATCGTTTAAGTAAAACAATTGTGAAGATACAATTAAGTCCTAAGTGAGCTCGTGACACCCTTAGGTCCAACATCTAATCTTTATTATTAGTCAAATTCTACGATGAAATGCGTTTGTGGGCTAAGGAAAGGGTGATGAAATCCCTCACCTTATGTGAATTGGGGTATTGCCCTTAGAAAAGAAAAACAAGATGAGATGAATGCAAAGCAGAAATTAAACGTGAAATTACAATGCAACTAAAATGAAGTTTGTTTTTTTTTTTTTGGATTTTGTTGAATTTTTTTTTTTGTTATATATAAATGCAAATGCAAGCAACCAACAATGCACTAGAGATGAAAGCACAATACTAGAGCGTGCATATTATTAGCAATTTTTTTTTGTTAGCGGCGATTTTAGCAAAGCAAAGCGATTATTTTTCCTTTTGGCAAGCAATTCCTTGTAATTTTCTGCTTTGACAACCTGAAATGAAAAACAAGATATATTCAACAATTTTTATTGTTATTATTTCTTTGTATGTTTATCAAAGATGAAAAACAAAATAAGCGAAAAACAAAACAATTGAAAATAAAATAAATGAAAAATGAAAATTAAACAAACTTGAACTTGTTTTTTTTTTTTTTGAATATTTTTTTTTTGGAGAGGAAATTGAAAATTAAACAGACTTTTTTTAAAAAAAAAGAAAACAAATTAAACAAAACTAAAGTAAAACAAAAGAAAAGACTTTTTTTTTTAAAAAAAGAAAACAAAAGAAACTAAAATAAGTAATTAAAAGAGAATTTTTTTTTTTAAGGAACAAGACAAAAAAATTAAACGACACAAAAGAAAAAAAAAACAAACTCTTCTCTTTTTTTTTTTAAAACCTAATTAGGGCCCGGCCTAAGAAGTAAAGGCCCAAAACAAATTTCTCAACGGGTAATTATATACAACATAGAGCACCGCTGAGTACTCCAATTCATAAACTCTCGCACCCAAAATTCAATTTCACGAATCAAAACCTCTTCTTTGTTTTTTTTTTGTCTGGGAAATTTGTGTTCGCGAATGTCTGCGATGGGTGATTGGGGTTTCAAAGACAAATTGTTCAAGGAGATGTGATTGGCGAAATGGTAAGTTTGGTCGCGGCGAAGGGTTCTCTAATTCAGGTTGGGGGTTCGGCAATTGGAGATTGTGGAGGAAACTTCGAAGTACGAGTTGCTCGATCGGGGTGGTTCTTTTGCGAATTTGGGATGTTGAAGCTCAAGTAGTTCTGGTGGTTGTGATTACTTTGGACAGGAGGGGGCTTGCGGCAGTGGTTTGTTTTATGGAGGATTACTGTGATGATGTGAAGTGGGGTTTGCAGCAGATGATGAAGAGGTGAGTGCACAGCAGTTGTATGTTTGAGTTTGAGTGAACGTGGAGATGAAAAGTGGATATGTTGATGGCTGATATGAATTATGTTGACTGAGTGGAGCGAAGGGGGATAGTGATAGCAAGCAGGGGTATGGTTGTTGGTCAGGACTTGATTCAGGCAGGTTGTTGAGTGGATATGGCAATTGGTTGGTTGAGAGTAGCGACAGGGAAGGAAGTTATAGCGAGGCTAGTTGCGAAGTTTGTGATGACAGAGGTGAAATTGAACGGCAGTGGATGGACTATGGTTTGGCAGTGAAATTGCTTGGAGGTGGTTGCGGTTGTGAAGCACTGTTTTGTATGGGAGGCAGACAATTAAGTCAGGTGAAGTATGGGTAGTGTTGGAGAGATGTTGGACTGTAAGTGGTGAAGAAAGTGATTGAATTCTACCAGGGAAGACAATGTACAGTGAAGAGGGTGAATAAGAAGGTAGTAAGGTGGAATTTAAAGGCAGTGAAGAGTGAAGCAAGATGGTTGTTGTTGGGAGGTTGACTGATGATGGATGTTATAATGGTGGAAGGTGATATGTAAGTGGTCGGTTGTATGGTGGGTGAAGTTGCTGTGTTTGTGATAGAAGGAGATGGTCAGTGGATGGTTTGGTTGAGCAGCCAAATGAGGTAGTGGGTGATTTGTTATATGTGATGGAGATGACAGTGAAGGTGGAGCTGTTGTATAAGAGGGGAGCAGGGAAGTTTGGATGTGGAAGTTGGTTGTGTATAAGCAAATGGCAGAGGTTAATAATGAGTATTGCGGTGGTCTGAACTTTAGTGGCAGTTGGCAGAAGTGTATTATTGTTGGCAAGCTTCGGGTGTTTGAATGCGAGGTGGCTTGAATGCAGAGGGGGATGGTAGTTGCAGTATTGATGGATGGAAGTATGCGTGGTGGTTGATAGGAAGATGGATGAAGATGAATTTGGTGTTGTGTGGGTTTGGGGTAATTGAAGTTGCGGTTGTGTTTTTTTTTTTGGCTGTAGTTTGAATTGCGGAGGATATGGCAGTTTTTGTAGAGTGTCGACAGTATAGAGTAATGGAATTTTGAATATTGAACTGTAGTGTGCAGTAGAGAATGAATTGTGATAAGGGGATGAAGATTTGGTGCTTTGTTCACAACTGTAGGCTTGTGGTTGGGTTGTTTGGTGAGTTTCTTGTCGTTTGTAATATGGCCGCAAGCAAGTCGTTGTAGTATAGTGGTGAGTATAGTGGTGAGTATTCCCGCCTGTCACGCGGGTGACCCGGGTTCGATCCCCGGCAACGGCGCCAAAAACTTGTTCGTCGACGGAATTCTATCGGATTAGAAAACCGTCGAACGAATTTAGAAATAAAATTTATACCACAAGCGCACGGTGTACGAATGTAGCACGTGGCGAATACGGGTCGATCCGCAGGGAATTGATGATTTTAAAAATTTCTATTCAATCAAATTATACCAAAGTCGAGTGAAATTGTTGGATAGAACTAAAATGAAGCTAAACTAGAATTGAAATGTGATTAGTAAACTATAGAACTAGAGAACAATTTAGAGGCAAATCCACTCTCATATTTTTGTAAATCAACAAACACATAATTTATGATCTCTGACTTTGATATTAAGTGAAATAATCATTGCATTTATCATAAGTATGGTTTGTTTATGTTATTAGTTAACATAACTCAAACCATCAAACTATAATACAACAATTATACCACTTATAATTCTCATGAAAAAGGATCCAAAGCAAAAACTATTTTAAGTATGATCTATTTACTATTGTAACTAGTAACATAGATCATCAAATTTCATTTTTACTTTCATTTCATAATCAAAAATTAATTAGCAAAAGTTGATGAAAATTGTGTTTATGTTGAGTAAGAATAGCTCATTTGCATAAGCAATATAAGCTATCAAACCCACTTGTATAAACTTACATCAAAATTCACATTCATGAAGCATAAACAAAGAGATCATAAATCATAAAAAATGTTGAAATTACATAAAGTTAGAGAGCTTCATCACCCCTAAATTGAAGGGGTTTAGCTACTCATTTGTGGCATTGAAGCATCACAAGTAAGTTTCAACATTAAAGAAAAGAAAATAGAAAATAAGCAAAGAAAGCAAAAGAGATTAGCTACTAACTACTTGCATAAATGTAAATCTAAGCTATGAACATAAGGAGAAAGAGAGCATGTAAATAAACATTAACAATGAAACAAAGAAAAACATGTAAAAAAGAGAGAAGAAAGAGACTTGGAAGCCATTTTTATTTCATAGAACATTGAGCTTACACTTTGATTTCTTAATTTCCTAAGTAAAATGAAAGAGTAGATGATCATCTTCATGTACATAAGAGGGCTATTTATACATGCATAAAACCCTAATTCTCTTTTTAGGGAGCTTCCCAAAATACCCTTGAGGTGGTGTAGCCTCCAAGTAATCATTAACATTCACTAATCTCCCACTTAATATGTACATGAAGCTTTAAGTCCTTTTAGCACGTGCTTAGCTTCTAATTGAAAGTTAGGTAAGTGGGTGGGGTCCTCCATGATCTTGAACTTGAATTATTTCCTCTTCATTCCTTTGTATTTCCTTGTGCATGCATGTATCTTCATATAAGCCTCTTCCATATGCATCCAAATTCCTATAAAAATAATCAAAAAATGTCCAAGTAAAAATTCTTATATTGACACATGCACAAAAATGACCGTTTTGCCCCTGAATGATGATGAAAATATGATGGTTTGGAAATAATTGAATTTTGGTTTTAAACATGTTAAAATGCCCAAATATGATGATTATTTAAAAAAAAAGATAAAATATGGATGTAAATATATGCACAATTACGTGCACATCAACTCTTTTCAATACTTAAAAAGTATTCATATACGTATTCCAATGGTATAAGTGTATTCACAAACCGTTTAACAAGTTTTATTTCCTTGAAATATAATAAAAGAGATTAAAACAATTACTACCAAGACATTGCTATAATTAACTCCTTTTCTTTTATAATTTAAGCATATAACATTTTCTATCTCTTTATAAATATTTCAATACTTGTTATTACCGTTAAAATTCCATTATTAAAGATTTGTAATATTTCTTCCAAATTATAATTCAAGAGTTTAAACACAACTACTGTTGCTAAAACATTTTTTACTACAAACCCAAAATCGTTCCATTTAATAATTTTCTTTAAAATTCTCCATTTAAAGTTTAATTACATTTAAGGGTTAAAGACAAGTGTTGCATAAAACATTCATCATAATAAACGAAAACCATTTTATACTTTTGAAACACTCCTTTTTAAAACTCCCTTCTTAAAGATTTATTTATATTCAAGGGTTAAAGACAAGTGTTGCTCAAGACATTTTTTAGGACAAGCCAAAACCATTTACTGGTATTTTTCTACTAAATATCCATTAGAAAATATCTAATTATATACCCAAGTATAATTAATAATAAGGGTTAAAAACAAGTGTTGCTAAAGCACCATTTACAACAACCCAAAACTATTTACTTATCCATTAATAACTTTAAACATTTATTTAAAGATCGAATTATATCCATACTTATTAATTAAGAAAATATACTTTTAGTAGATTCCATAAAACGATTTATTTTAACTTTAGTGTTGAAATCCAAACTCCCTTTATTTTATTTATAAAAATATTTAATTTAACATTTAAAACTTATATATAGAAATACCTTTAAAGAACTTATTAATATGTTAAAATACTTTTAAAACTACTTAAAATATATGACAATTATTTGTTTAGAAGATTATGTAAAAATAAGGAATTTTGAAATAAATAGAAAAATAAGTTTTAATTTTAGAAGCTACTTAGTTTAGAAATTCATAGTTGATTGTTAAACCATATTTAAACTTGAAATCAATTTTAAAACTCTCTATCATAAGTTCGAAAACAATTCTGAAAAGATAAGAGAAAGATTTAAATATCATTTTTTAATAATTTATAGTTTCAAACAGAAAATATAGAATGCTAGAAGTAATTTTCCATAGCTCAAAAGCATTTCAAAAGCAAAGACAGCACTTCAGAAGTACTACCAAAAGTCCTGGGCTTTCATTTAAGTGAATTTGCTACAACTTTGCACCTAGATTTCGACGTCTTAACAAATGGTTTTTAATTCATTCCTTTTAAATTAGTTATTATACTTTGATACTTGAATACCATGAAGAAAATCCTAAATATTTACTTCCAATCATTTTAGAGAATTTCCCAAAAACAGTGTATTTTACCGAACTACACTTATAACGACTATTTCGCTAATACATATTGCATTTCGTTCAACTAGCTATCAAATGAATTAGGCTTTAAAAATTTCCCAATAAAAATAATATATTATTTACTCCTTAAATATAAAAGAAACCGCTAAAGAAGTTTGTAGAAAAATATCGTTATTTCGCTAAATAAAAAGTGTCGTTATAGCGACATTTTTATTTCAATATTTTTTACTTTGGTTTACTTCTTATATAACTTTCCAAAATATATTCTTTACTTTTCTAAACACTTATAGAAGTGTAAATAATAACCAAACAAGTTATTTTAAGATATGTCATTAAATATCCATTTTCATAAGTTATAGTACAAGGGATTCAAAGTGTGCTTATAGCGACTATCGCTATATGAAAATTCCGTATTCGATTCAATCTTGTGTTATTATCTTTTATACACATATATGATTCCAAGTTCAAACCATATCACTACTAAACATGTATTAACATATGTACTAATAATCATGTCCAATTTAGATGTTTAAATGTGCTTAATTTGAATAACATAATCACATTCTCTTTAAGGCTGCTACTTTAACAAATCATATGCTTTTGGAAGCATATAATAAAAGGTTATAACTTTAAGTAGTTAGTATATATTATTATATATAATAGCAAGCATATTAACATGTGATTAACAAGCAATTATCAAGTGATATAACAAGCAATATTATCAAATTAATAACTTGATTCGAAGTGAGACTAACTCGCTTTTCTTTTACCCAAACACTTCCGACCAACATTTACTTCATTCAACACTTCTCTATCATCTCTAACTTATCCAAGCATCTCATAAACTTCTCCTCCATCTTCCAAAACCACATGACCATCACCTCCCCTCTCCTTGAACTCACGACCCAACCCTCCTCCTACTACCCCTAGCTCATGGCCTTAAGGCCTAAACACCACCTCCTTCACTTCAAAACTCATGACCTTTGACCATTTTATTTGTTCAAGGGTCACCGTCAAAAACAGAAGAGAGGGAGAAAAGAATTTTAGAAGAGAAGTGAAGTTGAGTTTGTGAAAATATGAGTGTGTATGCATGCTTTTATATAGTGTTAGGAAATGAGAGTAAAATGTGAATAAACCCCTCCTTAGCCGTGAAGTTAAGCATGTAAGACCATGCTCTTACACAAGCATGTTTTCCCTAAATCAAGGAGTGATTTAAGAGTCCTTTATGTACTCTTGTCCATCCTTACCTTTTGCTAATATACATTTAGTTTAATTAATTATTAATTAGTAAAGAGATGCGTTTTAATTCTTGTCATATATTTACATATGATACCTATTCAAGCTGCAACATATTTACACAACTTGTGTTGAATAAAAAGTTTTTTTTAACAAAACATTTTCCAATCATATTTTTAGTATTTATCCAAAGTGTATATTTTTGTAAACATATTTCAAAATAACTTTTCTAACATTAGTTATTAATTACAAGCACCTTTGTCCAAGTGGTAAATTGATTCGGCTTTGGTGCAGGATGTCACAAGTTCGAAACTTGCTTTCGAACGTTTATTTGACATGGGATATGTTGTCCCAATCATCTGTTGTATATAAAGTACCATTTCAAAAAAAAAACATTAGTTATTAATTAAAAAGTGTTTAACATGGTTATAAAATCATATTTAATCATATTAAATCCTGGACACAAATATTTAAATGATTCAGATATTTAAATATGAAGTGTTTGAAATTTCAGATCATTACAGTTAACCAACCCATTATAAAAACTCCTACCGCTATCTCTCTTACTTTTACTGCACTTATATATCCGTTACTGATTGTTGATATGTATTTTTGATTGTTTGTCTGTGTTTGAATTAAAATCTTGAAATAAGTTATAAAAATTCCATATAAGTTATAAAACACTATTCACCTCCTCCTCTAGTGTTAAAGTAGCCATAAGATATATGTGCACAATAGTACTACACTGTTTCCCACATTTAGTATCAAAGCATTCTGTTTTCAAAAACTCATCATTTGATTTTTGGAAAGCATAAATGGTTAGTAACACTGGTAATACACTTTTTAACAATTTTGTAGAAGGTCAATCAACTAGTAGACCCCTACTATTTAATGCTATTAGTTACATCTACCGGTCTTGTAGGATGAAAATTTATCTACAATCCAATAGTTTAAATATTTGGAATATTACACAGAGTGAGTACACTGAACCCCAAATTGAATGCTCAACATAGACGCCAAACTAAAATACAAAAAAAAGGGAGAATTTTTGAACTCCGAAATTTCGACCCATATGTCGACATATGTCCATGGGTATGTCGACGTACCTGGTAGAATTTTGAAGAATCTTTTCAAAATTCAAAATTTTGAAATTTGATCTCTTGCATTAATTTCAAATTTTGAATTTCCACCTTTTCACTTAACATATGACTCTTCAATCTCTATTTATTCACTCTCTCTTATCTCATCTTCTACACATAAATTATTCCAAAATTCAAACTTATTCTTCACTCTCTTTCCTCCAAAACAAATCAAAAATATCTTCCTCAAACCAACCTACTTCATCCAAAGCCATAAGCTTACCAAAAAGATCAAATGTCAACTTCATAATGATCAAGAGTCCTTTGAAACTTATATTGAATATGCTACTTATGGAAAAGTATTTTCAGGAAGATTTGTAAATTTTAATGAATTTTCTTCTTATGGTTTACAAGATTTTGCATTAGAAATGGTTTCTTTGTTTTAATTGATTTATCTCAAAATGATTTTGATTGTTATCTCAATCTGGTTAAAATGTTTTATAATAATTTGAATGGAAAGTTTTTTCAAGGAGAAGAAGGTCAAATTTAGAGTAGTGTAAAAGACGCTATCATTGTTATAGAATGAGAAATTCATGGTGAAATTTTTTGTTGTAAAAGTAGTGGAAATGATCTATCCACTTTTGGAATTGATTATGGTAATAGAAAAGCTATGTAGGATTTATTTTCTAATAATAAAGAGTACGATTTTAAAGGCAAAAATCTTAGGCCTGAATCAAGACTAATGAGTGTTATTTTACAATAAAGTATTAAACTAAGGAGGGGAAATTACAACAACCCCACTCAAAAAAATTCAAACCACCTTTTGCTATTTTGGAAAATATGATATAAATTAGACTCAAGTGATTTGGGATGAATTAGTTCATAGGAAAATCTCTAGGCATGAGAACATACTATAGCATGGTGTGTACCTTATTAGAATCTTCAATCTTCTTCATCATCTTTTTAGATCTTTTATTTTTCCTTGTATATCTAAGTTTTATGTTTTCTAGTTATTCCATGTATTCTTTTATTATATCCATGTAATTCTCATTACCATTAATGAAAATCACTTAGAAATTTAATTTTGCTGTTAAATATTATTTTAATATTCTCTGGAATTTTAAAATTAAGCTAGCACAAAATATAAACAAAAAACAATAACAATAATTATGCAAACTTATGCATATATGTCAACATATAGGGCACAGGTATGTCGACATATACCTAACCGTTTTTTTTATTTTTGAAATTCAAAAGTTAGCTAATTTTTGGAGGGACTAGTTACTAACCTGACCTTTCACTTCTATAAAAGAATATTTCTTCTAGAAAACTCAGAAATTAATTCAACGTCTTATTTTATTCCTCTCCACTCATTTCTATTCATAAAATTTCCAAGTTAAAAGCTCGGTGAAAGTCTAGAGGAGACTCTACAACCATTCAAAAATGCTCTTTGATTCATTCTACGCAATCGACAATTGGAGTTGAGGAAAATGCAAATGATCAAAGAACGGGAAAAACAATTTAATTCTCTTTGATGTTTCATTTTTAGTTTCGCCAAACAAGTTCAAAGCAATGCTCGTGTGTGCTTGAACTCTAAAGGGAGAATGGATGATGAAGAATTGGAAGTTTCAATGCCAATTATGTCTTCGTATTTGAAGGATGGGTTGATATTCCCAAGAAAATCTAGGTTTTAATTTGTATTTGTAATTAATATTTTAAATTTATATTTTTAATAATTTGCACTAATAATAAGTATTTGTTATACTTTTTAGTTATATTAGTGTAATAAACTCTAGTAGTGTTTGTACTTTTTCATGTAATTAATAAAAATAAAATTTATGATGTATGGTTAAAACAGATGTAATTATGGATTGTATACATACATAATCATTTCTCTAAAAAATTATTGTTCGGTTATTATTGATTTTGATTATATATACAACATTATCACATACATATATCATATTCGCGAGGAGTTTATTTTCTTTTACCCATTTTTGTTGATGATAAAGGAGGTAAAAAAATTATAAAATATGCATATACTAAGGGGCGATTATATAAAATAGGAGGAGTTAATCAATTTAGGTGGAGTTACATTATATTTTATAATAAACATATTTACATGGTTGTCATCATCAAAAGGGGAGATTGCTAATACCACATATATTGGTTTTGATGATGACAACAACCATATAAATAAAGATACTAATGATTTTCCAATTTGTATAGAATATTTTTTGGAATACTACATAGGTTTATACAAGAATAAGATAATTGTGTTTGAAACTGATAAATAAAGACTGGAGATCGAGATACAAAGATGATCAAGATATTTGAAGAATCATGAGTTTAAAAACAAAGACATAATAAGTTCAAGACTATAAGTTATAATTAGTATAAATTAGAATAAATTGTCAAATTTTTAGATAATTACCATTTGTTCTTTAAATACTCTCTTATCAAATTGAATACTCTATTATCAAATTATTTACTTTATTTTACTATTTAAAATATTTATTTTATTTTCAAAAATATTCCCACAAAAATTTTATATATTAAAGCATATATAAACTATGTTTAAATAAATTTACAATAGTTCAGAATTTTGTAACACATTTAAAGTGTTTCTATTTTTCAAAAAATACATGGATATGTCAACATAGACTACCTATGTATGTTGACATATAGACCGTTAGAGATATGCCTTTTGAATTTTGAATAGTTGTGATTTTTAGTAACATCTCTTTACGAATACACATAAACCATCATACACTATATAAAGGGGATTGGAAAATGAATTTTATTAACTACTTTCTCAATTTTCTTCGTACTCCAGATTCTCATTATATTTCACAAATCCACTTTCTATACCCTTCAAATTCATTTAAATTCAATCTCTACTTTACTACATTCATTCTTCACAATATATTTGTTGATTTGAAACTATTCTCTCGTTAATAAAAGATCAAAGTGCTATCTAAAGGGCTATAGGATATTTTGTATCTAAAGTACAATTGTTTGTATTTGGAATAAACAACTCTCTACAATTATTTGTATGGGTGTGCTTGTTGCAAATCAATTGGGTAAGCTTTACAGCCCAAACAAATCAAGTGGCGATCTTGTTTCCTAGTTAAATCAAGATAGTCTACCCCGAACTTGTAAATCAGAAGGGTGTATCTCGTTGCCTTGAAATCAAGGCTGTATTCTAGTTTGCTTGCTACCAATTTAAAGTAGGCCTTGGAAAAGAAATCTGCATATGTACTATGCAGGGTTTGATGTATGACTGGTTAACCCAAACCAGTATAAAAACTCCAAATGTCATCTCTCTTAGTTTTACTTTTATTTTTATTGCATTCATATATTTGCGACAGTCTGTTAATATACATTTGTGATTAATTTCTGTATTTGATTTTAAATCTTGAAATAAGGCAAAAAATTCCAAATAAGTTATAGAACACTTTTAAACCACCCACTTGTGTTAGCCTTAAGATCCATTCACAATAGTACTACATCATCTCCCATAATAAATAAGGATCAAGAGATTTTGGATGACTATGTTCAACAGAAAATTTCTAGACATTAAAACACGCTTTATCATGGTGTGTGCCTCACTAGAACATTCACCTATTTTTGTACTGATTAATGAAGTGAAAACATTTTGCCTCATAAAATTTTGGAAAAAACAAATCTCTCTCATGTACATCCCTCTTGAATTTTAACCATATAAATCTCTTACCAAAAAGGGAATAGAAATTAGCAAAAGAAGAAGAACACGAAATTCTTCAAGAAGAAGTGCAACGACCCAGAATTTCGGACACTTCATATTTAAATATCTAGATTATTTAAATATTGGGATCTTAGATTTGATTTTATTAAAATGATTTAATAAGATTTTTAACCCCTTTTCAAATCATAAGTAATGATGTTAAACTTATTTAGGAAAAATGTTTAAAAAAATAAATACTTTTAAAAAATATCGATATTGGGACCAAAAATCGTTTTATCGATAAACAGCTTTTTAACCTTCAGAAGTTGTTCTGTTTTTTTGCATACACTTATTTTCTTAGGAAATAAATAAAATGAAATAATTTTTTTTTCATTTATGGAAATAAACTTTTTGGATGATGTCATGGGTTATGCCATCAAAGATATTATGAAATGAGCATAAATGGAAATGCTTAAGTGTTAAGCAAAGATAAAGGAGAAGTGATGTTTGTAATTAATGTTAGGTCCTTTGTGAGGGGGTTTTTGGTCATTCAACATCTCATTCTAAGCCTATATAAGGAGGGCATACCCTTAGCAATAAATCACTAATTCACTAAGCTTGAATGAAGTATGAGAATTAGAGATGGTGGAAGTGCTTAAGCACTAATCCATTAATTATTCTCTAACCTTTTCAAGTCTTAACCAAATCATTTTCAGTCTCCTTTAAACTTTTGCTTTAGGCCTAAAACATCTTTGGAACCATGATTAGCAAGTAAAAATTGGGATAAGGTGAGTGGAAAAGGGGGATCCAAGGGAGGACCTTGAGTAATAGGAGGAGGAAGGTGTTGCCTTTGTTTGAAAGTGCTAAAGGTTGGATATTTAGGCTTTTAGTCATGGAAGGAGATGGTTCTTTGATTCTTGTGGCTTTATACTTTGGTTTAGAATGGATCTAAATGAGTTATCTCACTATCTTATAAGTATATATTGTGTGTGTGCGTGTATTTTGTGTGCAAAGTATAATGGTTAAAGTGACACTAACTAAGTAAAGTTATAAACTTAGGATCACTCTTGCTTTTGAAAGCAAATGACAACTTTATATTGTATAACATTATTTCTATTACCCTCCTAAACATGTGGCATGGCCTTGACTTAATGTTTAAATGGTTGTTTAACTTGTGTGTTAAATTAAAGTAAGTTTGAAAGTATTTGAAGCTAGAATAGTCGTTATAAGTGCACTAACAAAAGAGTAAAAATTGATAAACGATGTTTTACTACATGAAACAAGTTTTACTAATAAAAGAGGTTTTAATTAATAAAAGTATTAATTAAATAAAAGGAGATTAGAAGTCACTTATGTGAATTAATCATTCTTTATATGACCTGATCATGGTTTGTATATTTACTCGTTTATAGATAACATTCAATTGTATACTTAGCGCTAAAAGCCGATGAAGTAGGCTTGTCTAGGAATTAAGACTGGTGTTCATGTAGGGTTATGAATAGTAGAGCTCTACCTAATGACTTTACTCTCGATCAAGGGATAATGAGATGAAAATATCAGAAATGTGATAAGTATACGAGACTTCATTTCCATATACGATTGCTCTGATTATCACTGAATGGCGAAATTCGTTGATTCAGTCTTGAAGAGACTGGGATCGGTAAGTGTTTTACTTATAGAAAACCACTTAAAGGCCGAGATACATATTCAATCTCTTGGAAGTGGATCTATTCGAGATGCTGGAATCCATACGTGGTTTCGAGATCTGTTCGAGACGTGGGAATCCAATTAGAAATTCAAGTTCTGTTCAAGTGATGAAGAATCGTGTGAGAGATGCTGAACGTGACCACGACATAGAAAATGGCAGAAAATAGAGTATGATGTACGACCTGGTGTTTAGGTAAGACATGTCAGGATGTTGTCAACTCCGTATCTAGAGATACTTATCGATTGTTGTCCAGTGGAAGTTGGTGATATTTGGTTCACGTTGTTCATGTTTATATTCGTATGATGGGCCTCTCATGTTTACTTTAACGGTAAACTTTACTTAGAGAAATACGATGCTCGAAGGTACTTTCAGACCCTTGTGCTAAAGATTGGGTTTGGCTCCACCAAAGATATCTCCATGGAAAATCCATTATATGAACGTTCCTTATCTATTTTGATTGTACACTCTAGTATGCCATTGAATGTAACTAATGTAACCATTCCAGTTATGTTATAATATTTATATTCTACACCCTAGACATTATTTATTATATCGCCATATATACTCGTTAAATGATGGTTCTTTTGAGGGAATAACCGTTTTGGGATTCCATGTAGTCTTAAAATACTGTTATATGTTGGTCACATATTTCTTGAGTTTCTCATACTAGATTAATGTCCGATGCTTATTTTTTGTTTCCCTCAATTCCTTGCATACTTTTTTGAGTAATCTCGAAAAATGATAGTTTTCATTGATGTTCTTTAGATCTCGAGAAGATGAACTGTGTTTCGCTCGCCGCGGTATTCTCATTTCCGCTGCATTATTATATTGTACATATTAGCATTTGTGAGGACAGCTTGTTATAATTATCCATCCTGATGATATCACTTAGGTTTTGTAACTCCGTAATTTCTATATCAATGTAACCCTTTGTATTGTTCCTTTAATATTATATATTATCGTTCTGCTAGTGAGATTCTGATATTGTGTTCTCTTCTTGCTTGTTCTATTTCTTTTTATTTTACCCTAACAATTCATCTTTCTAGCACTTGGGTGCTCAGCACTTGAATACCGTGGGTGTATTAGTGCCAACATTTGAGCGTCGAAAAGGCATGTCATTACATGTGGTATTAGAGCTGAAGTTTAAGCAAGAACCTTAGCTTTGGTGGAGTATGACTCATTAAGAGATTGGATAATGGAATGTCCTAGTATGAGTCGAGTGCATTATACATATGAGAGCATATTTGTTACTGTTTTAAACGTATACCTTAATGATAACTATAACTGCGAAAATTAAAGATCTTATATAACATAACTTATATAAGTATGAATTATTGAAGTATATTTCAATTAACGTAAGGATTAATGATGCTTATCTACTATCCTTTGCTATTTAGTTTAGTTATGCTCTGTCAGTTTATCGGTATTAACTATCATTTGTTGATTGTTGATATATGTTCGACTAGTTTATGGGCACTTTTATATTTTGACTGCATGGATTGGGTAAACAGTATTTGTAGGTGCATTGAAAAAACACTTTGTGAATTAAGTTTCACAATTTGACTATAAGGCATTCGGTGGCAATGTTAGGTTAAAAGTTTAATTTAGTAAAATATGTTTATTTTAATTTGAGAAAGATGAAATATTTTAAGGATAAACATATGTGAAAAGATTTATATAAGAAATTAAATTTTATACAAGTGTGGTTTTAAAACATGATTTATAAATAAAGAGGATTTAATTGATATTTTGAGAATTTAAATCCCAGTGTCTTTGAAAAAGTTTTTCAATATTTTAGAGAAAATAATAGTAGTATTATTTGAAAGTAAGTATTTGGGAAATTGGTTAATGGAATTAGGATCATGGTACTTAGTAATATTTACGAAGTAATTTGGGAAATTGGTTAATGGAATTAGGAACATGGTACTTAGTAATATTTACGAAGTAATTGATACCATTGTGAAATGATTTTGGTTAAGTTCGAAAGACATAAAATGGATGTACTTAACACACTCATGTCGTTTGAAAATAATTCTAGTGATGACTTCAACATCATCAACATTCCTTTTTGGCTTCTAAGTGGAGGATGTTACGGGGTTGTTTTAGTAAAACGTATTCTGATTTGAGTCTAAAAGGAATGATTCGTTATAAAAAAAGATAAATGTATGTATTATTATTTCAGAAGCGATTTGAAATAAAACCGGTGCTTAGTTCTAATGTTTTCCTTTGGAAATAAATTTGTCATGAACTTTTTGTGTAGAAAAGTTTTATATGTATACTATATAGAGTACCCGAGTGGTAGTGGCATAGCCCGGAATGAATGTTGAAACCTTTTCATGTTTTCCTTTTTTGGGTAAAGTGTGTTTAATAAATTACTAAAATTTGTTAAGTTATTTTATGGACACATATAGCCTATGCATTAGGATTGTATGGTATGTACATCATGATATGATATGTTGTTTGTTAGTTTTCATTTGTTAAAATGGAACAGAATTTTCGGAGGATTTGGACAGTCGAAAGCTTCTTAATCGTTATAGAACTTGAAGATAAGTGTTTTGTGAAAATATAAAAGATGAGTTTATATTACACTTGAATATGAGAAGTTTGTAAGTTAAAACAAGTTATAAATTTATTGAACATCCTCGGTTAAGTAAAAAAAATTAAATGTTTCGTATATAATCTTAGGATGTCATGGAGTATTATAAGAGTGTGAATTTAAGTTATAAAAGAATTATAAACTAGAAGTTATGTTTGTATGGAATGATTCATATATGATTTTAGTATTGAATGGAACATATTATTAGTGTAAATAAAAGTGATAAAAGATTTGGTACAGCTAAGAAACCAATAGGATAAGAACGTATATTGTACGTAGATCATTTTATGCACATGACTACTCTTGATCTAATATTTGAGTACATGATTTCGAGGTGGTTTACACTGGTCGAAACAAGGATTTTTCACTAGATTCCTCACGGCGAACACTTAATATAGATTCTTGATAAGATTCCAAAGTTTTGCACTATAATATATAGCTATGTAAGAAGAATGAAGGTTTCTACTCAAGGAACCAGATCGTAGTCCGTACTAGAGAGGTCAGATGATTTATACTAGTTTGGAAGTGAAATTTATGTGATCGAGCAAGTGATCGGTATTGATATTATGAACGGATGATCCATGAACATCGTACGAGTTTTAATACATGAATGCTATGTTTTGTGGGCTTATGGAGAGTTTAGGAGATGAATCCTTAATTTGTTATGAGGTAGCATGAATAATTGACTAAATAACAACCCGAGGCTATTGAGCGTAAAAACACTTAGTAGATTGTTTATCATCCTTCTACGATGAGAGGATTTTGAACCTATGCAAATCATGTGCTTTATTTGCTAATAGGTACTATTAAGTATTGCCATGTGATTGTTTGTTTGGTTGCTTGTGTTGGAATTTCGAGGACGAAATATTCTAAATGAGGAAGAATGTAATGACCCAAAATTTCGGACTCTTCATATTTAAATATCTGAATTATTGAAATATTTGAATTTTGGATTTAATATTATTAAAATGATTTCGTAAGATTTTTAACCCCTTTCAAATCATAAGTAATAATGGCAAACTTATTTTTTTTTTAAAAATTACAAAAATAAATACTTTGAAAAAATATAAATAATGTGACCGAAAATCGTATTATCGATAAACAGCTTTTTAACCTTTAGAAGTTGTTTTGATTTTTTTTACATATGCTTATTTTCTTAGAAAATAAATAAAATAAAATAATTTTTTTCCATTTATGGAAATAAACATTATGGCTGATGTCATGGGTGATGTTATTAAAAGATATTATAAAATAACCATAAATGGAAATACTTAAGTGTTAAGCAAATGATAAAGGGGAAGTGATGTTTGTAATTAATGTTAGGTCCTTTGTAAGTTGTTTTTAGTCATTTGACATCTCATTCCTAAGCCTATATAAGGTGGGGCATACCCTTAGGAATAAATCACTAATTCACTAAGCTTAAGACGAAATATGAGAATTAAAAATGGTAGAAGTGCTTAAGCACTATCCCACTAATTATTCTCTAACATTTTCAAGTCTTAACCAAATCAACTTCAATCTCTTTTAAACTTTGGATTTAGACCTAAAAATTATGGGAATCATGATTAGCAAGTAAAAGTGGGAGAAGGTGAGAGAAAGAGGGAGATCTATGGAAGGTACGTGAGCAATAGGAGGAGGAGGAAGGTGTTGCCTTGGTTTGAAAGTGCTAAAAGTTGGATCTTTAGGCTTTTTGTGATGGAAGGAGGTGGTTCTTTGATTCTTGTGGCTTCGTGATTGGGTTTGGCATGGATCAAAGTGAGTTATCTCACTATCTTATAAGTATATATTGTGTGCGTATATGTTGTGTGCAAAGTATAATCGTTAAAGTGACATTAACTAAGTAAAGTTATAAACTTTGGACCACTCTTTCTTTTGAAAGATAATGACAGCTTTATATTATATAACATTACTTTTATCACCCTCTTAAACATATGGCATGGCCTTGAATTGATTTTTAAATGGTTTTTTAGGTTGTGTATTAAATTGAAGTAAGTTTGAAAGTGTTTGAAGCGAGAATAATCGTTATAAGTGCACTTCTAAATCCCTTATTTTTATGAATTTTTATAAATAGATGGGAAAATATTCTTAAGGGTTTATTTCCATGATTTATAAGTACCCTAATGGTGGTAATTACTATAAATATTTCAACTCTTAAATCACTTGTTGAAGTAGTTAAAACTATACACAAAAATCGTGTTTTTCAATGTGTTCTTTAAGGAGAATTTTTAACAGCATTTATAAATGCTGTGGAAAGTCGCTTATGGTTTTAGTGTTTAAAAATGATATGTAAATTTGGTATTTTTCGCTAACCTTTATAGGGATGTTTTCAATCATATTTTGAAGTATCTTAAAGTTGGTTTGAAGTTTAAATATATTTTGAATAATTATATGTGTTTTCAAAGTGAAGACGTTTTATAATATAAAACATGTTTTTGATCAAATTATAAATTAGTTATTTTCAAGTAATATTTTACAACGATATTTAAAACTAATTTACAAGTATTTTTAAAGTATATAAAATGTAATATCCTAAAATTTATGATTTTAAATTTGGTAACTTGTTTAGATTTTTAAAATTTAATTTGAAAAGTGTCAAAAGGAATATAATATTATTAATAATTAATATTATAAAGATATATGGATATAAATAAATATTTGATAGTTTAAGCTTTATATAAATAATAATAAATAAATAAAAACATTAACAAACAAGAAATTGTCTTAAACCATAAATAAAATATATGTGATAAAATTTGATGTTGATAGTTAACTTTAAATAGAAATAAAAATTTAAAATGTATGTTTGTAATAAAATCATATGGTTATAAAATGACATGGGAATACATATAAATTTGTATGAGAATTTTATAAACAAGGAAACAAAGACTTATGCAAGAAGATTAAAAAAAAATCTACAAAACAAAAACAAAAATAGTACTTACCAAAAAAAATCGAATAAGATTATCTATAAACTAAGAGGGGAACAATAGCATTTAATGCTTTCTTCTTAGCACATATTTAGAGTCAATTCGAATGTTACAAAAATCATGTCAACTGCAAAACCAGATTTTGCTTAACCACCAAAAATAAAAATATCTGATCAAAGAAAAAGTTGTTCCAGTAAAACCTCCCCTTAGTACAAACCACTTTTCTTTATATATACACACACCCATATTCATTTTATTTCGTTCATGAAAACATAACAAAGTCAGGAAGAAAAAATTATAAACATCGCCCTATTTTCAAGCCTAAATACAATCTGTTGAAAAAATCAAACTGCGGTCTTTCAAAACAAAAGGGAGTTCTCTGTTTCAAAATAATTTCAGGTGAGTAAACTTATTTTTTTTAATTGAAATCAAAGTATTTAGTTCATGAATCTTGTGTTTTTGTTGTATATTGAAAAGAAAATGTTGTTCTGTATGTTCTGTGTTACTGGAAACTTTTATACAGTTTGTTCTTCAATGTTTTGTTTCAGAGCAAAGTGAATTAGGAAAAATTCAAATAAACTTCATACAAACCTTTTTAGCTTAGGATTTTTAAACAAAATAAATTTGCTTAAACTTGAATCAAAGTTAACATTTGTTTTATGCTTGATCATGAAGAGTTAACCTTGTAACCAAAATTTTACAGTAAAAACAAATTTTTATGATAAATTCAAGTATTTTAAATCGTTGATTTGATTACATAATTGGATTGAACATTCCAAGATATGATTTTTAAAATTAATATGATGATTTTTCATTTAGTATTCCAAGTGCAGTTTGTGTTTATACAAAATTTGTTCTTTTTCCATTTGCTGATGATCAATCGAATGTTAGTTGATGAAAATTGGTTTGAAGCTAGTGTGTTGATCCACGATCTCAGGAAAATTGTCGAAAAAAATTTCTATTGCATAAATTGAGGAGTCAAGTTCGATTTAGGGTTACAGTTCGAGTTTTGAATGTATTCAGTGGAAAGAGGATTGCGTCCTCTTGGGCTGATCGAGCTTCTTGAGATTCAAGGAAATGGAAGAGAGGATTGTTGATGTGATATAGCCGAAGTCGTGGATTTTTTGGCGAACGACGCGTGGAGAATGAGGCGTTTGGGTTTGGGTATGTTCAAGTTTCAGGTTCGACGAACAGGCGAATTTTGATTCTGAGGTTTCTGTATCGAATCGAGCTTCGATTTCGAGTTTGGGTGAGTTTTTCGACTTGTCGCGGATCGCGATGTCCATCGGAGCGGCGGCGAGGCAACGTGCATGGCCTTGCGATGTGTTAGGTGATTTTCTAGTGAGAACAACTCGAGTTAAAACTCGGGTAATTAGTTGATCTGCTTCGAGTTGGTTGTGGGTGCGTTAGTATGTGTTATGTATAAAAGTTTAAACTTAAACTTAGCTTAAGGAAAAAAATGATGAAAGGAAGAAGAAGAAGTAGGTACGAGAGGAGGAGAGGAAGAACTCGGGGAAGGGACGAGGGAAACTCAAGTTTGACTCGATTGAGAACTAGGTTTGCTCGGGTTATTTCCAAAATGGGTTAAGCCCAATTTATTTAAAGTTTATAATGTTAAAGTGAACAATGTTGACTATTTTTAAGTTAAGAATTTGTTTCAAGTTAATCGACTAAGTGAGTACATATCAATGCTTTATAAAACCTTAATTAATATTTTAATTAAGTAATTAACTTAAGTTAAATATTAAATTTAATAAACATTAAAACTTTCAATGTAACAATAAATTGATTTTCAAAGTGTAAAGAAGATTTTTAAATGATAATTAAGGTAAATAATTCTTATTAACTGATGGTTTTGAAAAGTAATTAAGAATGATTTATAATAGTAATTTTAGATTGGTTAATTAATAATTAAGTGTTTAAATTAATTTGTAAATTAAGAGTTTGTTAATTAGATAAATTAAGTTGATTTATTATAATTGGCAGTTAATTAAAATAATTAATTAAGAAACAATTAATCAAGTTAATTAAGATTTAATTAATCATTGATTTAAAATAATCAATAAAAATAATTATGTGGTTAATCTATTAAATCACACTCACATTGATTGAAAATAATTAACTATTGTTCTGCACTGGATGGTTATTTCTGTTGTGATTGTAATACTGTGTGGTGTGAATTACTCTGTACTGCTCTGTGATTTGTGATTTGTTTCTGTATTGATGTGAAAACCCCTTTGCCCGTAAAATGGCATTTAAACTTCGATGCGACAGGGAGTCAAATTCCAGTTGGTTATCTGAAACCCACATCGAACCGTGAATGTGAATTTTTGTGATTGATATATCCACGTGTTTCAAAAAATTAAACGCTTACAACTCGGTTTAGCTGAGAGAGGAACTTTTTGTCATATAACCCATTCCGAATAGTGACACGTCTAAATGGATAGCATTTGAAGACCGGTGGTGAAGACCGGGTGTCTTCGAAAATGATAGGATAACCTATCGATTGCCTCTGCACTGAGTTGCTCCGGTATAGAGATTCCCTAAGTTATAGGAAGTCCGATCGGGATTGTGGATACCTGAATTTGCAAGGGCTTCTTCCTTTATTGGACGAAGTGCCTTCGGTTCTGTTCGAACCCGAAACAGACTTGTATGGTTGTGTGTTTGACACTACACTTTGAGATATAAAGCAGATTTCTTTCAAATACGTATCTGTTGGTGGCGAAGAATTTATTCTCTTAGCTTAACACCCTTCTCTGAGACGTACGATCTCAGAGGTTATGTAATTGAAGGTTATCAGCGATATACTCCCAATTTGGTAGTGTGGCATGCTAAGTGCTGTTGTGTGTTGATGATCATCTGTTGATCATTTGTGATCAAAGCATGGTTTTCGTGTAAAGCATAGCTTTGTGGACGAGATCTCATCGGACCTCACAACCCGGAAATGGTCGAAACAGGAAAGATGCGGCAAGGTTATGAGGATCACGCCCTTTAGGGTATGTCATTTCCTTCTGGAAAAAGGTGATGTCATGGTATGGAGCCCAGATATTTAACTATGTGGTAGCTCCAATCTCATTTATTGTGTGGTTGTCGCTTTGTGATAGAGGGCCCTCGGATAAAGGTCCCAAAGGACCGGGGAGTGGCATACTCGAGTAGTAGTTACCTAGTTACAGAGGTAACCCGGCCTTGTGTTGGCAGAGATCCGGGTAGGTTCTCGGGACGTCCCGCCAGAGGCGTACCCATGTGGCAGTAGGAAGTTCCTTAGCCTGACCATTTATTGGAAATACAAAGAAACAATACGAGCCCGTACGGTTTTAGTTGTATAACCTGCCATTTACATATGGTGGCGCCCCACTGTTTAGATGGTAGCTGTAGTAGGCATACAATAATGGTTGCATGCTGGCTAAGATTAATATTATACTTTCGAAATTCTTTCTACACTATTCACTAGTAATAATATCAAAGAATTTTTATCGTATCAAGCATAATTGACTATCATAAGAGCTACTCCAATTCTGCGATTGCATTGTGTGTGTGGCAGGAGGTCTTATGGTAGTTTCATTTTCCAAAAGCATAACCAATTTTCTCTATAAATTTAGTTTATTTAAAAGCAACCGTTTTTGTTTACTCATACCAATCCCATGACTGACCCAGAGTTTATTGTTTCTTTTCTAAACTCTGGGTGCCCATAATTTCCACACGGGCAGCCTAGTAGCAGGTTTTCATATTCTGGTGTTGGCAGTATTTTGGAAGCTCATATCTTGGAGATATTTTAGAAGCTTTTTGGGATCTCAGGTGCTTAGTTTTTGGAAGTTCGCTATCGCTTCGTTCCTTTGAAGACTTTTTGGATATATGATCACTTGTTGTATTATCATGATGTTCTACTAGGAGTTGTGATATATGTATTAAGAATATTTTGATGTACTAACGGATATTATGTCGATGTTATATCTGTGATGTGATGCATGATATTCATTCTGTTTTCGTTATTTTGTATTCATCTGATGTTGTTATAAGCTCCATCCGATTGGAGTTCGATGTTTGAATCTTTGGCAGTCGAATACAAGTGAGGTATTTAGTGTCAATTTTCGAACACTGGATTCCGGATCGTGACAAAGTGGTATCAGAACTGAAAGTTGAGTAAGAACTTTAGCTACAGAGTATAACACATTAGATGGCTCATTAGAGATAGGGTGAAGTATACCCTAGAATGAGTATAACCAAGACTGAGACCCCAAAATTTTCTTAGCCTGTTTTCTTTTTACTGCTGATATTCCTAAGATATTTCGTCCGTATATCTAAACCAGTTTTCTTACTAATTACAGATAGCAAGAATGAGCGGACGAAGAGGAAGAGCTAGGGGTCAAGGAAGTGCCACAACAACTAATCAAGATCCCTCAATAGCAGTAGCAGCAATACCTATTCAACAGCAGCCGAACCTGGCTGATTTATATAAAAATTTCTCAAGGCTTGGTAGTAAGCCGTTCAATGGCAAGGAGTCGATTGTTGAGGCTCAAGCATGGATCAGATCATGCGAGAAAATCTTTAGAGGGCTAAAGCTGCAAGACGATTAGAAGTGACTCATAGCTTCTTGGCAACTTCAAGATGAGGCCTTAGCCTGGTGGGCGACAGTTATTGTAGATAAGCCAGAAGATGAGTTTACTTGGGAAAATTTCGAAGAAGTATTTGAGAAGCGCTATCTGCCATCAGCTGGAATTTCTCGAATGTACCAGGAATTCATGGACTTAAAGCAGGGGAGTTTGTCATTCGAGGAGTATCTAAACAAATTCAATGAATTGTCTCGGTTTGGTCTAGAATTGATGAATACACCTTTGAAGAAGAATGAAAGGTTCATTCGTGGGATGAATAAAAAGTTCCACGAAAGAATCACTGGCCACAATAAGGAATCCTTTTCAGATTTGGTTGATATGGGGTATAGATATGCTATGCTTGATATGCAAGAAGCCCCGGTGGAGAAAGGGAATTCGGGTAATCAAAATTGGAAGAAGAGGAAATTTGGAGGCAAGAAACCATGGCAGGGTAAGGAGAAAAATAAGAGCGTTCAAGGAAGCATAGCAAAGAATGTCACTTGCTATAATTGTCTTGAAAAAGGCCATTACTCAAACAGTTGCAAGAAGCCAAAGAGATATCAATCCGTTTAAGTGAAGCCCAGGAAATGTTATTATTGTCAGAAAGTGGGACATGAAGTTAAAGACTGCCCAGTCATGAAGCAAGCTCAGACAGCAAAGGTGTACGCAGTCAAAGACCAACCTGCATCTTCCAAAGCAGAAAAAGGGAAAGGAGTTCTGGAAGGTAATCTCATCATTTATGATAGCATTGTTAGAGTTCTATTTGATAAGGGCGCTACACATAGTTTTATCTCTCAGCAAGTTATTAATGAATTGAATCTTGAACCCGATTTTGTTGATGAACCCATATGCGTAAAGAATCCAGTTGAAGGTCCCGCGAATCTTTGTCTTTGATGTAGAGACATTCCTATCTCATATTCTCATTATCAATTCCCTATTGGTCTCTTTGTTCTTGATTTTAACGAGTTTGAAGTCTTACTCGGAATGGATTGGCTAGCAAAATATGAAGCCAAATTGGATTGTAACAATCGATTAATTTCAGTTAAAACCGAATTCGGAGACTTTATCGAAATTTCTTGTGAGGACCCTAGTCCAAAAAGAGAAGGGTTGATGTATAACTTGGGTTATCCCGAACCCAGTCTGGAGTCTATAACCATTGTTAGAGATTTTTCGAATGTGTTCGGAGAGGTGAAATCTCTACCTCCACATCGAGAAATAGAATTCAGAATTTACCTAGTGCCCAACGCTCATCCTGTCGTTCACGCAAGTCGCAGGATAGCACCCAGGGAAAGGGTTGAATTAGTTCGGCAAACCAATGATCTACTAGCAAAAGGATTAATTCGACCCAGTGTTTCTGAATGGGGTTCCGCCGTTGTATTTGTTGCTAAATCGGACGGATCTTTGAGACTGTTTGTAGATTACCGCGATCTCAATAAGCTGACTCTCAAGAATAAATTTCCACTACCTAGAATTGATGATCTGTTTGATCAATTGCACGACGCTCGTTTCTTTTCAAAGATGGATCTAGCCAGGGATTCCATCAATTACGAATCGCCGAAGATTGTGTTCATTTGACCGCTTTCAGGGGTCCTAATATGTTCTACGAATGGTTAGCCATGCCTTTCGGCCTAACCAATGCTCCAGCATACTTCGTAGATCTTATGACTCGTGTGTTCCGAGAAGTATTGAATAAATTTGTGCTCGTGTTTATTGATGATATTTTGATCTATTCCAAGATAGAAGAGGAGCATGCCGAGCAACTTAGAATCGTTTTGGAGATATTGAGGAGGAATATTCTATTCGCAAAATTTTCCAAATGCCACTTTTGGGTCAAAGAAGTTAAATTCCTTGGCTATATTGTTAATGAAGAAGGAATTGCTGTTGATCCTAGCAAAATTTCCGCTATTATTGATTGGAGAAAACCCACTACCCAAAAGAAGTTCGAAGCTTTTTGGGCTTAGCAGGCTATTATTGGAAGTTTGTTTAGGACTTTTCTAAGATAGCTAGTCAGTTGACCAAGCTAACAATGAAAGATGTAAAGTTCAATTGGACTCTGAAATGCGACGAAGCTTTTTAGGAGTTGAAGAAGAGATTAACCACAGCTCCTGTTCTCGCTATTATCAACGGGAATCAAGGATTATCTGTTTATATCGACGCTTGCGGTGATGGTCTGGGTGCGGTACTAATGCAGAATGGGAAGGTAATTGCCTACGCGAGTAGACAATTACGTCCTCATGAATGAAACTACCCAACCCATGATTTGGAACTCTTAGCTATTATCTTCGTTTTGAAAATATGGCGACATTATCTTCTGGATAAGAATCTTTTCAGCTTTCTTAACAATTTACGAAATTAACTTAATAAATATGCCTAATGAACCCTCTTTCTCTAGGTGAAAATTTTGAATTATTCACCGACCACAAATCTGTGAAATATCTATTCACCCAGAAAGATCTAAATCTGCGACAAAAACATGGTTGGAATTTCTGGCATCTTATGACCTGGATATTCTATATATGCCCGGAAAAGCCAATGTAGTTGCCGATGCTTTGAGCAGAAGACATGTTGTTCTCGCATATCTTGTTATCGCTCCTACTCTTCTTAAGAAGATTGCAAGACAGCAGACTGAAGACAAGTTTCTTCGGGAAATTCGTAGAAGAATATGTCGAGGTGAAGATTCTAGTTTTGCAATTGATGATCATGGAGTTATAAGATTAAAAGACAGGATTTGTGTTCCGGACATCCCTGATCTGAAACGTGAAGTTCTAGATGAATGCCACAAATCCAAGCTTTGCATTCAACCAGGAGTCAATAAAATGTATCGTGATATCAAAAGAACTTTCTGGTGGAAGACAATGAAAAGGGACATATCTATATATGTGAGTCATTGTGCTACTTGCCAACAAATCAAAAGCGATCAAAAGAAAATGGCGGGTTTACTTTAGCCTTTAGAGGTACCCAAGTGGAATTGGGACCCGGTATCGATGGATTTCATCGACGGGTTGCCTCATACTCAAAAAGGCAATGAAGCAATTTGGGTTATTGTGGACGGTTTGACAAAGACAGCCCACTTTTTGCCAGTGAAATCTACCCGCACGGCTGCAAGTTTAGCTGAATTATATGTGAAAGAAATTGTTCGTCTCCACGGTATTCCTAGCAGTATAGTGAGTGATCGTGACCCGATCTTCACCGGTAGATTTTGGGAGGCATTTCAAGACGCATTGGGAACAAAACTGAATTTCAGCACTGCTTATTACCCACAATCTGATAGGAAGACTGAGAGGATAACCGGATTTTAGAAGACCTGTTGCGTGCTTGTATACTTGATTTTGGTGGTTCTTGGGAGGACCATTTACATCTGGTCGAGTTCTCATATAACAACACCTATCAGGCCAGTATAGAGATGGCTCCTTTTGAAGCTTTATATGGTCGTCCGTGTCGATCACCCGCATGTTGGATTGAGGCAGGTGATAGACTCGTTCTTGGACCAGATATGATTAAAGAAGCCATGGAAAAAGTTGATTTTATACGGAAGAAATTGAAAACGGCTCAAAGTCGTCAAAAGAGTTATTATGATCGCAGGAGAAGAGATTAGGAATTTCAGATTGGAGACTCTGTTTTTCTCAAAGTATCTCCTATGCGAGGAGTATTAAGGTTTGGAAAGACCGGTAAGTTGGCACCACTGTATATTGGTCCATTTCCTATTCTAGAGAGGATCGGTTCTTTAGCCTATTGGGTATAGTGACCTAGCTGGTTGTCTGGCGTGCATGATGTGTTCCACATTTCTAGTCTTTGGAAGTATGTGCATGGTCCAAATAGTATTATTGAAGAAGCTGCTAAGCAGGATCTCGAAATCACTCCTAATTTAACAGTTAGAAGAGAACCGATAAAGATTGTAGATCGTGATGAAAAGCGATTGAGAAACAAAGTTGTGAAACTAGTTAAAGTTCAGTGGAGTGGCGATCCAAAAGACTGCACTTGGGAAACCGAAGACAATATGCAAAAATCATATCCCAATTGCAGAGTGGATATCTCGGCTTAAACTGGTAAGCCATTTCCTTAATTTTTCTGAATTCGTATATTATTTGTTTTCTTTTCTCTCTCTTTCAAATTTCGAGGACGAAATTTTTCTTAAGGGGGGATATTTGTAACATCCTAAAATTTATGAATTTAAATTTGGTAACTTGTTTAGATTTTTAAAATTTAATTTGAAAAGTTTCAAAAGGAATATAATATAATTAATAATTAATATTACAAAGATATATGGATATAAATAAATATTTGATAGTTTAAGCTTTATATAAATAATAGTAAATAAATAGAAACATATAACAAACAAGAAATTGTCTTAAACCATAAATAAAATATATGTGATAAAATTTGATGTTGATAGTTAACTTTAAATAGAAATAAAAAAATTTAAATGTATGTTTGTAATAAGATCATATGGTTATAAAATGACATAGGAATACATATAAACTTGTATGAGAATTTTATAAACAAGGAAACAAAGACCTATGCAAGAAGATAAAAAAAATCTAGAAAAAAAAACAAAAATAGTACTTACAAAAAAAAAATCAAATAAGATTATCTGTAAACTAAGAGGGGAACAATGGCATTTAATGCTTTCTTCTTAGCACATATTTAGAGTCAATTCGAATGTTACAAAAATCATGACAACTGCAAAAGCAGATTTTCTTAGCCGCCAAAAATAAAAATAGCTGATCAAAGAAAAAGTTGTTCCAGTAAAACCTCCCCTTAGTACAAACCTCTTTTCTTTATATATATACACACAACCATATTCATTTTATTTCGTTCATGAAAACATAACAAAGTCAGGAAGAAAAAATTATAAACATCACCTTATTTTCAAGCCTAAATACAATCTGATGAAAAAATCAAATTGCAGTCTTTCAAAACAAAAAGGAGTTCTCTTTTTCAAAATAATTTCGGGTGAGCAAACTTATTTTTTTTTAATTGAAATCTAAGTATTTAGTTCATGAATCTTGTGTTTTTGTTGTATATTGAAAAGAAAATGTTATTCTGTATGTTCTGTGTTACTGGAAACTTTTATACAGTTTGTTCTTCAATATTTTGTTTCAGAGCAAAGTGAATTAGAAAAAATTCAAATAAACTTCATACAAACCTTTTTAGCTTAGGATTTTTAAACAAAATAAACTTGTTTAAACTTGAATCACAGTTGAAATTTGTTTTATTCTTGATCATGAAGAGTTAACCCTATAACCAAAATTTTACAGTAAAAACAAACTTTTATGATAAATTTAAGTATTTTAAATCGTTGATTTGATTACATAATTGGATTGAACAAACCAAGATATGATTTTTAAAATTAATATGATGATTTTTTATTTAGTATTCCAAGTGCAGTTCGTGTTTGTACAAAATTTGTTCTTTTTCCATTTGCTGATGATCGATCGAATGTTAGTTGAAAATTGGTTTGAAGCTAGTGTGTTGATCCACGATCTCAGGAAAATTGTCGAAAAAAATTCTATTGCGTAAATTGAGGAGTCGAGTTCGATTTAGGGTTACAGTTCGAGTTTTGAAGTATTCAGTGGAAAGAGGATTGTGTCCTCTTTGGTTGATCAAGCTTCTTGAGATTCAAGGAAATAGAAGAGAGGAGTGTTGACATGATATAGCCGGAGTCGTGCATTTTTTGGCGAACGACGCGAGGAGAACGAGGCGTTTGGGTTTGGGTATGTTCAAGTTTCAGGTTCGACGAAGAGGCGAATTTTGATTCCGAGGTTTCTGTATCGAATCGAGCTTCGATTTCGAGTTTGGGTGAGTTTTTCGACTTGCCGCGGATCGCGATGTCCACTGGAGCAACGGCGAGGCAACATGCACATGCACGGCCTTGCGATGAGTTAGGTGATTTTCTTGTGAGAACAACTCGAGTTAAAACTCTGGTAATTAGTTGATCTGCTTCGAGTTGGTTGTGGGTGCATTAGTATGTGTTCTGTATAAAAGTTTAAACTTAAACTTAGCTTAAGAAAAAAAATGATGAAAGGAAGAAGAAGAAGTAGGTACGAGAGGAGGAGAGGAAGAACTCGGGGAAGGGACGAAAGAAACTCGAGTTTGACTCGATTGAGAACTGGGTTTGCTCGGGTTATTTCCAAAATGGGTTAAGCCCAATTTATTTAAAGTTTATAATGTTAAAGTGAACAATGTTGACTATTTTTAAGTTGAGAATTTGTTTCAAGTTAATCGACTAAGTGAGTACATATCAATGCTTTCTAAAACCTTAATTAATATTTTAATTAAGTAATTAACTTAAGTTAAATATTAAATTTAATAAACATTAAAACTTTCAATGTAACAATAAATTGATTTTCAAAGTGTAAAGAAGATTTTGAAATGATAATTAAGGTAAATAATTCTTATTAACTAATGGTTTTGGAAAGTATTTAAGAATGATTCATAATAGTAATTTTAGATTGGTTAATTAATAATTAAGTGTTTAAATTAATTTGTAAATTAAGAATTTGTTAATTAGATAAATTAAGTTGATTTATTATAATTGGCAGTTAATTAAAATAATTAATTAAGAAATAATTAATCAAGTTAATTAAGATTTAATTAATCATTGATTTAAAATAATCAATAAAAATAATTACGTGGTTAATCTATTAAATCACACTCACATTGATTGAAAATAATTAACTATTGTTCTGCACTGGATGGTTATTTCTGTTGTGATCGTAGTACTGTGCGGCGTGAATTGCTCTGTACTCTGTGATTTGTGATTTGTTTCTGTATTGATGTGAAAACCCCTTTGCTTTCAAAACGGCTTTTAAACTTCGATGCGACAGGGAGTCGGATTCAAGTTGGTTATCCGAAACCCACATCGAACCGTGAATGTGAATCTTTGTGATTGATATATCCACGTGTTTCAAAAAATTAAACGCTCACTATTCGGTTTGGCCGGGAGAGAAACTTTGTGTCATATGACCCATTCCTAATAGTGATACGTCGAAATGGATAGCATTTGAAGACCAGTGGTGATGGCCGGGTGTCTTCGAAAACGATAGGATAACCTATCGATTGTCTCTGCACTGAGTTGCTCCGGTATAAAGATTCCCTAATGGGATGTTCGATCGGGATTGTGGATACCCGGATTTGCATGGGCTTCTTCCTTTATTGGACGAAGTGCCTTCGGTTTTGTTCGAACCCGGAACAGACTTGTATGGTTGTGTGTCTGACACTACACTTTGAGATATAAAGCAGATTTCTTTCAAATACGTATTTGTTGATGGCGGAGAATTTATTCTCTTAGCTTAACACTCTTCTTTGAGACGTACGAGCTCATAGGTTATGTAATTGAAGGTTATCAGCGATATACTCCCAATTTGGTAGTGTGGCATGCTAAGTGCTGCTGTGTGTTGATGATCATTTGTTGATCATTTGTGATCAAAGCATGGCTTTCGTGTAAAGCGTAGCTTTGTGGACGAGATCTCATCGGACCTCACAACCAGGAAATGGTCGAAACAGGAAAGATGTGGCAAGGTTATGAGGGTTGTGCCCTTTAGAGTATGTCATTTCCTTCTGGAAAAAGGTGATGTCATGGTATGGAGCCCAGATATTTACCTATGTGGTAGCTCCAATCTCATTTACCGTGTAGTTGTTGCTTTGTGATAGAGGGCCCTCGGATAAAGGTCCCAAAGGACCAGGGAGTGGCATACTCGAGTAGTAGTTACCTAGTTACAGAGGTAACCCGGGTGTGTTGGCAGAGAGCCGGGTAGGTTCTCGGGACGTCCCGCCAGAGGTATACGCATGTGGCAGTAGGAAGTTCCTTAGCCTGACCATTTGTTTGAAATCCAAAGAAACAATACGAGCCCCGTACGGTTTTAGTTGTATAACCTGCCATTTACTTATGGTGGCGCCCCACTGTTTAGATAGTAGCTATAGTAGGCATAAAATAATGGTCGTATGTTGGCTAAGATTAATATTATACTTTCGAAATTCTTTCTACACTATGCACTAGTGATAATATTAAAGAATTTTTATCGTATCAAGCATAATTGACTATCATAAGAAGAAATCTCCTCCAATTCTACTATTGCATTGTGTGTGTGGCGGGAGGTCTTATGGTAGTTTCATTTTTCAAAAGCATAACAAATTTTCTCTATAAAGCTAGTTTATTTAAAAGCAACTGTTTTTGTTTACTCATACCAGTCCCATGATTGACCCGGAGTTTATTCTTTCTTTTCTAAACTCTGGGTGCCCATAATTTCCACACGGGCAGCCTAGTAGTAGGTTTTCGTGTTCTGGTGTTGGCAGTATTTTGGAAGCTCTTATCTTGGAGATATTTTAGAAGCTTTTTGGGATCTCAGGTGCTTAGTTTTTGGAAGTTCGCTATCGCTTCAATCCTTTGAAGACTTTTTGGATATATGATCACTTGTTGTATTATCATGATATTCTATTTGGTGTTGTGATATATGTATTAAGAATACTCTGATGTATTAATGGATATTATGTCGATGTTATATCTGTTATGTGATGCATGATATTCATTCTGTTTCCGCTATTTGGTATTCATCTGATGTTGTTACAAGCTCCATCCGACTGAAGTTTGATGTTTGATTCTTGGGCAGTCGAATACAAGTGAGGTATTTAGTGTCAATTTTCGAACACTGGATTTCGGATCGTGACATAAAAATTTTCAAAAAGAAAATTGATTAGTCTTTACACTAAAAGACGATAAGGTAGACTTCTCTATTTATGAGAGTTAAGACTGATGTCGAGTAGGAACGGTGCAATAGAGCTCTGTCCTATCGGGCTTCCTACTTGAATGAGGAATAATTAATTTGGAATGTCAAAAATATGTTAATCTTGTTGTTTGCTTACTTATTTAAAAGGTAATTAACTTTGCTTAATGCTAAAAGCCAAAGAAGTAGGCTTCTTTACTTCTAAGAGCTAAGATTGATGTCAAGTAGGGACGAAGCAATAGACCTCTAACCTACCGGGATTCACTCTTGAATGAGGAACAGTTAAGTCAGGAATGTTGAAAACGGGTTAGTCATGTTGCTTGTTACTTGTTTATGGAAATCATTAATATTATACTTAACACTAAAAACGACGAGTATGCTTGTCTTTTTGTAAGATTCAAGAATGAAGTGTTTAGGCAAGGCTTGGATGCAACTAGTTCTCCAACTTACTTGGCTTCACTATTGAATGATGAATGGTTAAGTTGAAATTTCAAAAACGAGTTAAGTATACGAACATTGATTTGTATTATCAATTGTTTTAACTAGATAGTCGATTAGTCAACTATCGGACTTAACCAATTGTTATCCTGGATCTTTAAAGGAATCTTTTAAAGATAATATAAACATAAGTGAAATGGTTTTAGGTTTGTTGTTACAATGTGTTAATTACATTTTTCTTTAACCTTTTTGAGTATACTTATAAATGTAAAAGTTTGTAGTGACAATGTTTAAGTAACGTTAGTCTTAAACCTTTCGAATGGATTTGTGAAAGTACTTAGACCCTTAAAATGGATATTTTGAAGTAAATTATAAGTAAGGAATCATTTGGAAAAAAGATAGAAAAAGTAAAGGTTTAAAGTAATAAATCTTGTTAGTGATTTGTGAATATACTTAGATCATTTGAGATAAGTGTATGAATACATTTTAAAGTATTGAAAAGGGTACAAATGAAGAGTAGAAATTGATAAACGATGTTTTACTACATTAAAGAAGTTTTACTAATAAAAAGGATTTTAATTAATAAAATTACTAATTAAATAAAAGTACTAATTAAATAAAAGGAGATTAGAAGTCTCTATTGAGACTTGATATGCTTTGTATGTTTACTCGTTTATGGAAACATTTAATCATATACTTAGCACTAAATGTCGGTGAAGTAGGCTTGTTTGGGAATTAAGGTTGATGTTCGTGTAGGGATATGAGCAATAGAGCTCTAACCTACCCGCTTTACTCTAGATCAAGGGATAGCGTGAGATGAAAACATCAAAAATATGATAAGTATACGAGACTTGGTTTCCATAACGGTCACTCCCATTATCATTGAATGACCAAATTCGTCGACTTAGTCCAGAAGAGACCGATCGGTAAGTGTTTTACTTATCGAAAACCACTTCAAGGCTGAGATACATGTTATTTCTCTTGGAAGTGGATCTGTTTGAGATGCTGGAATCCATGTGTGGTTTCGAGATCCGTTTGAGATGTAGGAATCCAATTGGGAATTCATGTTTTGTTCGAGTGATGAAGACTCGTGTGAGAGATTCCGAACACGACCTCGACATCGAAAATGGCAGAAAACAGAGTATGATGCATGACTCGGGGTTTAGCTGACCCGTCTCAAGGTGTTGTCAACTCCATATCTAGAGATACTTAATGATTGTTGGCCAGTGGAGGTTGTGATATTTAGTTCATTTGTTCATTTTTATGTTCAACTCCACATCTAGAGATATACGACGCATGGAGGTACTTTCTAATCCTTGTGCGGGAGACTAGATCCGCTCCACTGGAGAGATGTCCATGTAAAATCCTTTATGCGAACATTCCTTCTCGATTTTGATTATATAGTCTAATATGTTATTGAATGTAACCAATGTAACCATTCTAGCTATGTTATAATTACACCTTAGACATTATCTATTATATCACTTTATATACTTAGTAGATGGTGGTTCTTTTGAGGGATAACCGCTACGGCATTCCATACGGGCTCAAAAGTACCTTTATATGTTGGCCGCATTTTTTTTGTGTTTCTCATACCAGATTTATATTCGACGCTTGGTTTTTGTTTCCCGAAATTCCTCACGTACTCTTTTGAGTAGTTTGAGAAAGGTAGGTTTTTGCTGATGTTCTTTGGAGCTCAAGAAGATGAGCTGGATGTTTCACCTACCGTAGTATTCTCATTTTTGCTGCATTACGATATTGTACATATCAGCATTTGTGCGGACGGGTTGTTATAACTGTCCAAGATGATAATAGCACTTAGGTTTTGTAACTCCAAAATGTCTGTATTAAAGTAACCCTTCATACCGTTCCATTGATATTATATATTACCGTTCCGCTAGTGAGATTATGATATTGTGTTCTCTTCTTCCTTGTTCTATTTCCTTTTATTTATATTTTACCATAACAATTCATATTTCCAGCACTTGGGTGCTCGGAACGTGAATACCTGGATGTATTAATGTCGATGTTTGGGGGTCGAAAAGGTGTGTCGTTACAAGAAGAAAGTGAAGCTATGGAAATCGATGAGCAGGAAGACCAAGAAGAAGAGGAGAAGGAAATGGACACTTCCCTAGAATGCTTTGACAAACCATCCCGCTATTACAAAGAAATTCTTAAAAACCAATAAAAGCCTCTCAATAATCAAAAGAAGCTAAAATGTTCCTTTAGTAAGAAATTCGCTAGCCTCTCTAACGAAGTGGACAAATACTTTGGAAAGATTATCAGAAAGCTCAATGGAAATTATTCACTTTCATCATCATCATTTTAGATCTATTTAGTCATCCTTATGTTCTCTAGCTTTTACTTATGTTATTTTCATGTATTTTTTATTATGTTTATGTATCTCTCTTGGTCAATAATCAAATATGCTTAGAGACTTTATTTCTACTATTAACTTTTGCTCTCCGAAATCATCAAATAAAATAATATAAACTATAAAACAAAAACAAAAATAAAAATAAAAAACATGTAAATTACTGCATATATGTCAACATAGGTTGCCTATATATGTCGACATGCACTGGCAGTTTTTCAAAAATTTTGAATTTCAAAATGTTAGTTATATTTAGGAGGTATTAGTTATTAATCTGACTTTTCACTTCTATAAAATCGTTTCTCTTCTAAAAAACGTAGAAAACCATTCATCTTCCTATTTTATTCTACACATTTCTTTTCATAAAAATGAATTCAAACCATGACTTTTCAAAACAAAAATAAATGCAAAATCTAGAAGAAACTCTTTAATCTTTCAAGAATGCTCTTTGCTTCATTCTTTGCAATCAACGACACTTGGAGTTAGGTCAAATGAAAATGATCAAAGAACAAGAAACCAATTCGATTATCTTTAACATTTATTTCTAGTTTTGCCAAAGAAGTTCAAAGCAACGCCCTCGATGCTCGAGCTCTAAAGTGAAAATGGATAATGAAGATTGGGAAATTATCAACACCAATCCTACCTTTGGAACTGAAGGATGGGTCGAAGTTCCTAAGAAAATCTAGATTTTAATTTGAATTTTTAATTTTTGTTTATAATATATAATTTATAATTTGTACTTATAATGTGTATGTGTTATACATTTTAACCATATTTGTATAATTAACTCAAGTTATGTTTATGCTTTTTCATGTAATTAATGAATAGATGCAAAATTTGTGGTGTATGGTAGAAAAAGATATAATTATGGTTGTGTGTATGTATATATAGTTATTTCTTAGAAATATTATTTTTACTGTTATTATTGATTTTGATTCCATATACAACATTATCACATAAATATGCCATATTTAGAGGGAGTTCGTTTTTTCTTTTCCCATTTTTGTTGATGACAAAGAGGGAGAAAAATATAAAATATGCATGTACTAAGGGTGAGTTATCCAATTTAGGTGGAGTTGCATTATATTTTATGATAAATATATTTATATTATTGTCATCATCAAAAAAGGGGAGAATGTTAATACCACCGATATGAATTTTAATGACAACAACTATATAAATATTGATTGTGGTGTTTTTCCAAGTTGTATAGAATATTTTTAGGATATATGCAGGTTTATACAAGTACAGGATAATCGAGTTTAAAGACTGATCAATAAAATGACTAGAGATCAAGATTCAGAGATGATCAAGATATTTGAAGACTCATGAGTTTAGAAACAACGACAAGAAGAGTTCAAGACCATAGTTTATGCTTAATAGATATTAGATTAATTTGTTAAAGTCCTTGGATTGCAACTTTCTTTTCTTTGAATACTCTCTTATCAAATTATTTATTTTATTATCCAAATATTTATTTTATTTCTTCAAATATTTTATTGTAATTTTATATATATTAAAGTATTTAGAAACAAGGTTTAAATAATTGTACAAAAGTTCATAATTTTGAAACACCTTAAAAAAAATATTTTTAAAACATACATAAGTATGTGGACATAGGCCACATAAGTATATCGACAAATGTACCATCGAAGAGATGTCTTTTGAATTTTGAATAGTTGTGATTTTTGGTTACATCTCTTCGAAAATGGACACGTCCCTTCAAATAATATATAAAGGGGACTAGAAAACGAATTTTAATTAGTACTTTCTCTATATTCTTTTTACTCCAAATTCTCATTATATAGAAAATCCACTTTCTATATTCTTTAAATTTATTCAAATTCACTCTCTACTTTACTACATTCATTCTCTACAATCCACTCACTTATTTGAAAGTATTCTCTCTTCAATTCAACGATTAAAGTTCTATCAAAGGGCTATAGTATAACATGTATCCAAAATACAACTATTTTTATTTGGAATCAACAACTCTATACTATTATTTATGTAATCATGTTTGTTTCCCGTTCAAATCAAGTGGGTGTGCTTGTTGCCAAATTAAATCAAGTGGGTGATCTTGTTGCCCGATTAAATCAAGAGACTCTACCTTGAGCTCAAAAAGTTAGGAGGGTGTATATTATTGTCTTGAAATTGAGATTGTATTCTGGTTTGCTTGCTATGTGATTAAAGTAGGCCTTGGAAAGGAAAACTGTACAGCGCTGGACGTAGGATTGGTTAATCTGAATCAGTGTAAAGACTTTTGGTGCCATCTCTCTTACTTTCACTATACTTTTACTACATCTATATATATCTATGACTACTTATTAATATATATACGCGTGTGTGTGTTGATTATTTGTCTTCGATTTAAAATTTTGAAACAATTTAGAAAAATTCTATATAAATTTAAAAACTCTATTCATCCCCTCTAGTATTAAAGTAGCCTTAAGATCCCTTTACATTGGTATAATTTATACTACACAGTTTTCCACATTTAGGATAGACTCACACCTTAGGTAGTAGTGGTAGTGGTGACTACGGGTTTAGTGGGGCAGGTATTAGCTTAGCTTATAGCCTAAATATACAATTTGAATCATATTGGAATATTAACTCGGGGATATCTAGTATATCTACTCTGTTGCTTGTCCCTACCCTAGTCTTTACCCCATCGATATTGGTTGTGTTGGTCTTTGTGTCATTTAGGCTGTATTACTCATTTTCATCTATCTATAAAAATGGGATTCATTAGTAAAAGGACTGGAATAATGAATGAGTGTGCGCATATATACTTGACTCCTATATAATATGTTTATATACATATCTAACAGAAAATATAAATATGCTCTCTCAATATATTCCTAATCTCTATTCAAAGGGTATGGTTTTTCTTTGATACCAAATGTAATAACCCACCTTTTTTCGATTACTAGGTTTAACTCCTTCACCGACGTTAATACCTCGAGATCCAAAAAAAGTGATTTATTGCGATATAATAACATGGAGAAAATACAGTTCTAACTAATAGCTTTCGAAATCTTATGGCGGAGGGAAACAAAGTATGATATACAAATAACCATAATCACTTTGATTACAACATAATATATTTTCATCATCGGATACATATATCTGTACAATACCAATCAAACCCAATCCATATACACAATCAAATCCAAGTTATGACACTTATTTACATTATTTACAATGTGTACAACTATATCCTGATCTTTTGAACCATCTCATCACCAAGCTCATCAACCTAGAGATATAAATAAAGGACAAAATAGGAGTGGATCAGCCATATGCTTGAGTGAGCGAGCCAAACTTACTCCACACATACTACGAGGACAACACTATAACATGATAAGAGTCTATCGTCTCGAATCTCCTTATGCACTAATGGTCACGCCATACGTAACCTATCATATAGATCAGGTCCTACCGTCTATGGTATAGAATGGCATCGCATTGACTCACATCCTACATTTTCCTCTTCAATTAGAGGAACACTTAAAATACACTCCTCCACACTAGATTGTCAAAGTTCTACATAGGAGCATAGCAATACCCAAATCACCTCCTTGTGTCATGGGCTATGATCATGAGTCACTAACTTGGACCATAGGCTCATGCACGTTCAGTTAACATCAAACAAATTCTATATAACGAATAACACACAAATCCAACTCCAATAAATAATTAGCATCCATATAATTCTCCTTGGATCAGTAGTGTTGAAACCATCTTTGAAATAGTCTCCTAATGTCAACTGAAAGCAAAGGAAATAGGACTCGAATTGATAAATCTTAATATGAAATGGCCTGTTCAGGCCTAGGTTTGACCTAAATCCAAATACGGCTACCTAGGGTCGAGCGCTCATGGTCAGAAATTTTTTTCTAATTGCAATTTTAGTCATTCCTCCACGTCGTTTTGCCTCCAACCACCCTCATTCTGCCTCTGATCGTCTGATACTTTCCTAACATCTTAAACTATGTTTCTTTAGTCATTTTACACTTAAATTTCATCAAAATTCATAGTTTATATATTAGTTTAGGCAAAAGGGCGATTAATTTAGTTTCTAAGTTTACTAATCATTATTGCCCTCCCAATCCATGTTAAATCCGAATTTACTATTCAATGGTTGATCATCTACTTGTATATTGGCTTAAAAATAGCATTATCAAAGCACTATATTCGAAGAAAGCAAAGATCACTCACCAAATTGTTGTCCACTGCTTCATCCTACACTGATCAGATCACTGCGCCACCTGGCTTTCGAAATTCTCCTTCAATTTGGTATTTGCGCATAGTATTCTCCGTATGCTTTGCGATGTTGCTGTTTTGGTGCGAATCTATCAAGAATTGGGTGAGATATGAAGATTGAATATTTTAGGAAGAAAGAGGGAAAGTGAATAGAAATGGAGTGGTGTCAGTTTCTGAAACGGAAAAAAAGTTACATGCTCTAATTATATGTGGAGGGAAAGCAACAGTCCCTAGAAATCAAATTCAAATTTTGGCGCTTACCTAGCTCGATATGAAAATCTCTCCATAATTCCTTCATACAGACTCCAAACGAGGAAAATGGATATATGCATGAATCGAAAAACGAGATGCTTAATATGTCATAGGTTTCGTTATCAAATTCCAAAATGGGAAAATGACCATTTTGCCACTCCTTATGTTTAGTTTATTTTATTTATAAATGACATCCAGTTATTTAACACTATTATATTGTTAATATTTTAATTATTATATATACCAAAATTTTGAGGTACTACAATTTGGTCGAATTCATTGCTAATAGATTTTTCGGGTAAAATTCAATTTCACGTCTTCTTAAGCGGTACAGTAATGTTATTTTACGCATATTCTGTTCGTTAAACCAATATTACTTTAGGATACATGGAATTTGGTATTGGTCAAAATCCAATAATGTCCATATTCAACTCGATTATTCGAAAACAAAGTCCTTAGTAAAATAATAGCATTTATTATTAACTGTTTTACTATGGCCAGAGATTTTGATTGTGAGTTGATTGTAGTTGACCGTGACACTAACCTCATACAACCGAGGGGATGAATTCTCTATTGGATGGTGCTTTATTTCTAATGCTTCAACTCAAATCCAACTGCAGTCGCTCTATAGATCGTCATGCCATGATTTAGTTATAATCGAAGTGGAGTATTTACATTGAAGTTCATGGGATTCTTAAGTCGAGGGAATTGTGTGACATCATCACCTTTAGATTTCCTATTGGACCCAGTTCTTATTAACTAACAAGAAACTCTCGGATGAGTCATTCCATATTTATCCAATAACTATGAGTACGTAACCCATTGGTGCCCCTAACAGCCATGAGTAATACATTACTCAACAATTAAAGAGTTTTATGCACTTTGCTCTCAAGCGATGTATTGATATCCTTTCTCCAAACATCCTGACCAAAAAATTTAAAAAAAAAGTGTTATTTGATTTTGTGATTAATTATTCATGATTGCAACTATTTACAGCTACAGTCACATAACATTTTATTTAAAGATTTTCATCTTAATATAATTTAAATTAATTATATCACAATATAACAAAGTATATAAAAGAAAAAAAACATATTTATTATGAAAAGGATTGACTACAAAGGTATATGTGTGTGTGTGTGTACATAACAAATCGTATAATTTCCCTAGAGCATACCACTAACTCTTTTAGTTATGAACACTACTATTGCACTCAAGATTACCACTAAGATTATCTTATCGCTTGCAACATCTGCAAATTTGTGAATTCTACTAAAAAATGAAGATTATAATTCTCTGTCTATTAAACTTAAATCAACTCTATGAGATAGGAATAGTTGAACTTCATGCAGTGGATCTCTAACCTATAAAATTAAAGTTCAAAAACAAAGTACAAAGTAAATACAGAAGAAAAATATCCGATGTTAAACGGAGGAAGAGGAGAATGACGTCAAGCCATCGTGCCTTTTATGCCCTAGGCAACACATGTGCTACAATAGGATAAACAGAGGATTGAGATTCTACAAGGTGAGTTAACATCAAAATCTCATCTTTGGTTTTGATTATAGGCTGCAACTTACCTGCATGAAGCCAAAAATTGCTAGCATTGGCAGTCAGCCATACGATGTCGAATTCACTTTCGAACCTTGCTCGTGAGCTTATTTTTCGATAAGGTATAATCAACTTAACTTTTAAAAGACGGGATCTATCACCTGGAGGTACGGTTGGGATTATAGTTGTTGCTATTTAAAAATTGTGATGCTTGACATCATTGTTGGATAGTGCATTACTTTGAGATCGAAAATCCAATGTCATTTAAGAAATTTGAGATTGATGCGGCGCCTTAAGATTAATGCTGGTTGAGGATACTTACGTATGTCTAATGGAACTTGGCTAGCACGCTATGGGTTAAATGAGTATTTCTTTTCTATTTTAGATCTTATTGTGAATATGAAGTCTAAATCAATTTAGATCCAATCTAAAATTTTCAATAAAATATTTATTTTATGTAATTAATTTATATAAAGATTTAATTTATTGTACATATAGTATAAGATGTGTATGTGTAACTAATACACACATACATGTAAATTCTACATGCAACATATGGATGTGCACATGGTTTAGTGTGTCCATATGTAACTGTTGGAATTTACACTACAATGGACGTATTTCCCCTTTATATACATAGATGTCCATAATTAATTTATTATACATGCATACATATATACATATATAAAAACACTTATACATTCAGTAGTGTTTATTTAAAGATATTAAATTAAAAATAATTCAAATCAATATCTAAATTATCTAAAGCTAGATTTGAATTTAAAAACAGATCTAGATCTAGAATAAATATCCATTTGAAGTCTAAAATTCAAATTTCAAATGTTGATATCTTAATTATATATACATATTGAAATTCGAATTCTGCAGATCTTGATGAGAACGTAGAAATTAATGGGAAGAATGAAGATTCAAGTGCTGGTAATGCTAGAGCATCTAGGCAGAAAATATATTTAGAAGCGGTTAAGGGATTATCAACCACTATGGGTAGGAATTTAACTTTTATAGAACCAAGTATAGATGAATCAGATAATTTTGCTTTTCTACCAGATGAAATAACTCATCGATCTAGTTCAAAGTGGGAGCATACTCTAATCTATTATGTGTATGGAGCAAAACCTAGATATTTTCAATTTAAAAACTCTATTGGCAAAGTATAAATTAGAAATAATTACGAGCTAAAGGTTCACAAGACCGGTTTGTCCTTATTATATTGACATTCATCATGAGAAATTACAAATGTTTTAACAAATGGACCCTACACATATGATTCTAGAGACATTATTATAAAACAGTGGGAATTTAGAATGGATTTGGTGAAAGATAGGTTACAAAGTATGCCTATCTGGATCAAATTGATTAATCTTCGTTTAGAGCATTGGGACTCCTAAGCTTTAAGAAGAATTTATAGCATAGTTGGATATCCAATATGTCCGGATTGGATCACTGCATCTATAGAAAGCACCAACTATGATCGAATTCTTATGAATATAACTACTTCTACCAACTACATTGCAAAGATCGCCGTTAAAACTGGCAATGGAGATGTAACCTATGTGTGACAACCCAAATTTTGGTCATCTGATAATTGGATAATTATCTTTTTTTATTTGGATTAATAAATAAATGGAAATCTAAAGAATATCTGGATATGTATATAAATGAATTTGGAATCTATAAATTTAAATATTTGGAAATGATAGTCTTGTAGGAAATTAACATATATATATATATATTTAGACAAACTTTATAATGTTAGAAAATTCAAATATATACATACATACATATATGTATGTATGTATGTATGTATGTACATGTACATGTACATGTATATGTATATGTATATGTATATGTATATGTATATGTGTATGTATATGTATATGTATATGTACAGTGATTAGGAGGCATTGTTTTGAATTCAATAATTTTCGAAGGGTAATTAAAGTTAAATTCTATTTAAAAATATAGAAACCGGTTCCAAGAGCTATTTAAAATACAAAACACATATGTAAATATAAAATAAATAATCTATAAACAAATAAGAATTAAGTAGGATTATAAACATAAATTATAAATAAATTAGAGGTAAGGTTTTAAACATAAAATACACAGTTAAGACATTTGTAAAATAGTAGTATCATACACATAACAAGTGTAAATTAAACAAGTGGCAACTAACTTCTCTTTAAAAAAAAAGTAAACTGAAAAAAAATCAAAACAACAGGAAGCCAGATCAAAAATAGAGGAACCGTAGATCAAAATAACATCTTCAAGCCTGTAACAAACTAGAAAAAAGATCAAAGGAAAATTAAAACAATCATCCCTTTCAAGTTCAAAAACTCAAAAGCAAACAAAGCGGCTCAGTTTTAAGAATTAAAGCAAGTTCGAGCATCAGGTCATTTCAATATTTTCAACCTGATTAAAGCAAGTGGATTCAAGATCAATTCAACAAAGCAAATTAACTTCCAGTTTTAAATCATCTCTTCTCCTCTGTTCATATAGTCGGTGAGTAAACAAATCATTTCATTTTGAAATTTAATTTGCTTATTTCCTGATGCCTGAGAAAATACTTGAGGTTTATCTATGAATGATGTTTGCATAGATTGAATTTGTTAAAGTGAGGTTAAACTCCTATATATATACACATACATGCCTGTGTATGAATAAATCTGCCTTCTGTCTATTTCAAATCAGCTTAATCTAGTTCAAAATTTTATATTCCCTTATATAAATAAATTTATGTATAATCTTTAAAAGGAAATTGTTTGTATTCGCCAGATTCAACTTCTAAATTTTTTTTAGAACAAAACTAACAAGATATTTTCTGGAAGAAAAGATTACAGTAGAAATCATATCAAATCTGGAAAATCAATCATCTCGATCTTGAGTTTTGGTTGTAGATTTAGTTTCGTACTGGGAAACGATGATTTTCGATAGTAATTTCAGGTTTTTAGATTTGTATGTGTCGAGATATTGCAAGTTGATCGAAAATTCTTCTTCGTCGATTATCGACGATCGGAGGAGGTCTGGTTGTCGAGTTTTTGTCCGATGGTAGCTTAGAGGTTGGGGTACTTGGGAAAAATGGTTATTGGATTTCTAGACCATCATTGTGAACGAATGGCATCAATGTAGGGTTTCAGGCGACGTTTTTGGTCGAGCTCGGGTTTGATTTCATGGTGGCGTCGATAATCAATCGGAGTCGTGTGCAAGGAGGGGATGGATGGAGTAAGTTGTGACGGAGCTTTGGCCGAGGGTCCAGTGGTTAGCGGTGGCTGTATGAGGCCGGGGATGGCGATTATCAGAAAATGGTTTCGACCAGGTTTAGGTGAAAGGTTCGATTTCTTCGAAATTGAAGATTTGGTCAAAATTAGTAGGTAGCTGTGATGATCGGTATATATGTGACTTGAGAGATAGTCGACAGCAAGTCATCGTCGACCAGAATTCGTGTGCATGTGCACACGTGAGTGCACAGTTGGGTGAACTCGAATTTAAGAGGGGAAGAATGGAAGAAAGGATTGCGTGATGGGTCGTAACGGTTTGGGCCAGAATTTATGAAAGGAATTTTTGAAGAAAATATAAGTAAACGTTGATCAAATTTTGGAAGTAAAATAAATTGTGTTGACCTGTTTTGGAAACAAGATTTTTATATCAGTTTCAAGCAAAAAAATTTAAAAACAAGTTTCCAAAATAAAATTTAAAATAAAATGTTTTGAATTTAATTGTTTGGTTTTGTCTAGGATAATCAATTAAAGTTAAAATCCCTAAGTATTATTCAAATGTAATTTTATGATGGGATTAAGAAGTATTTAAGATCAGTGTATTTAACCTTGAATTAATTAAAAGCTCTTCGGTGATTGATTTCAAGCACTTGATTTAAACAAGAGATAGGTGGTGAGCAAGTAATCAATTAAGGTTATTTTAAATACTTAGTTTTCAAAGAAAACTTTAAACAAGTTTAAAGTTTGAAATATTAACAATAATTTAGTTTAAAAGAATAATTTAGTTTAAAGTTTATTCAAATGAAATAAGTTTTCAAAATAAATGTTTTGCAACTATTTGTTAAAAAGGGAATTTTATAATAAATTTTAAATTAATGATAATTTAGTAAATAATAAAGATAAATGGGTTATCTTAATATTGTTTGATTATTTATGTACTTAATGATGAGTTCTTTCCAAAAGTCATTAACATGGTTTAAATGGTAATTGTTTTTTTCAAAGGTTGATTAACAAATGGAAAGTAATTAAGGATAATTAGTCACTTAAAAATAATTAATTAATATAAGTAATTACGGATGGATAATTAATGGTTTTAAAGATAGATTAATCAAGGATAATTAAGGATTAAATCAAGTAGTAATTAAGGGTTGATTAATTAATAATTATGAATTAATTAATTTTTAATTAAGATTATTAATTAATAATTAAGTTTTATTAATTAATAGTAAATGGATGATTAATCAGTTAATTAAAGGTTGATTAATTGATTAAGGATTGATTACTTTGTATTGAAGGAGATTAATTGATAATTAAGGTTTATCAATTAATAATTAAAGATTAATTAATTGGTTTATAGGGTAATTAAGGAATGAATTACCCAGTTGTAATTAATAAGGAGAATGTGATTAATTAATTTGTTAACTAATTAAAGATAGTCGCTTGGTAATTGATTAAGTATAATTACTTAATGAGGTTGATAAGTGTAATTACTTGGTGAAGTAATTGAAGGTTAAATTACTAGATGTAATTAATATATGAGAAATTTCTTAATGGGATGTAATTAAAATTTAATTACTTAGGAGAAGTAATTAGGGATTAATTACTTGGTGTAATTAATAATAGGATTAATATAATTAATTAAGTAGTTAATTAATTATGATAAGTAATTACAAGATGGTTAATTACTGTTTATGATTGATTAAGGCTGATTAATGGAAGTAAATAATTAAGGATCATTAATTAATGTAATTAAGGAAGTAATTAAAGATTAACTACTGTAAATGGTTAAGGGTAATTAATTTATGTAATTAATTAAAGGATAATTACTTTAGGTAATTAAAGATAATCAATCAAGGATGATCAATTAAGATGGATAATTTAAAAATGATTAATTAATTGATTGTAATTAAATAATGATTAGGTAAAGGTAATCTAAGTGATTAAAAGATTAGTAATTAATTAAATTAGAGACAAATTAAATTAATTTTTGAAATGATCTGTCTTGCTTACGAATGATTTAATGATGATTTAATGCCTTGAATTGATTTATATCTCTGAAATGAAATGTTTTGTGTTATGTTGGGTGGACAAGGATAATGTGATTATCCATCGATGATGAATTGTTGTGTAAGAAGTGACATCCTGTATTTGAAGTTGAATTGTATTTCACTTGAATAACTTGGGTTAAGATGACATTGAATTCGAAGAGACCGGAGTCGGGTATTAGTTAATACCCGAAACCACTTCGTTCTTTATAGAAATTGATGTGTGAGGTAAGTGATGTTAACAAATTGTGAATTTGTAAATTGATGCGAGTTATCCTGGGTTTTATGTAAGTTTTATGCTGTGGTATTCCATGTTAGATGGCTTTACGCACGCTGGTTTCCAGCCTGACCCGGGTGTTACTTTGATATAATGCTCGGGTCAGACCAAGTATTACAAATTTTCAGGTAAGGACGTTCTGAAGCTCAGGGGGCGAGCTGGATGGCAGGAATGTATGGAGTGTATTCCGCTGTGATTTATTGTAGCTTATCTAGGACAAGTTGTTATAACTATCCAGTGGTTGTATTAATGGATGTAACTCTGATGTACTTAATGTAATTAACCGATACAGTTTTTCCTTTGTACAACTGCTATTTTATTTAATATTATATTTTAATCCGTTGCGAATGTGAGAATCCGTGTTAAGTATTTTCTGTTTTCTTCTTCTTCTATCTCCTTCTTCTTTTTCTTAACTATCTGGAATTTTCGAAATTGAAATTTCCGGGTCGTTACATTTGGTATCAGAGCATTAGGTTAAGCGAGAACCTTGGCTCTGGTGGGTTTACTCATTAAGGATAGGGTCGATGGTACCCTAGAGTGAGTTGAGTGTGCGTGTGTATATGTATGTATGTATGTATGTATGTATGTATGTATGTATGTATGTATGTATGTATGTATGTATGTATGTATGAGAGTGTACTTGTTATTTTCTTATATAAAGATTTTAAATGATTTTATATAAGAATATATTTTGATACATAAAGCAATATTTATTTCTAATAAATATTAAGGTAATTGGTTGTTAGAATATTGGAATTAAATAGAATACAACCAAACTGAAATTAAATAAAGATAAGTTTGAAATGGATTCAAACTAAAATTAAAATCTTGAATGTGATATGGAGTTTCAGAATGAGATAATAATGAATTGGTTTTCAGATATGATAATCTTGGTTATTATCCTAAAATGATGAAATGTTTGTTAATGATTAAGCAAAAATAAATGTTTTAGGGAAGTAAAACATTTAGGTAAGAATGACTTATAAATTGGAACTAAAAATGATCTGAATTTTGAAGAATTGAATCTGGATCCAAAATATGAAAATTGTTTCAAAGTGATAAAGAAATGTTATTTAAAATATTTGAATGAAAGTGTCCTATTTCAAACAAGAGTTGTTTGGAAATTTAATGAAATTTGTTTTGAATTAAAAATCAAAGGTGGTCTAAAATTTAAGGAAAACTTGGTGTGTAAAGGAAATAATATTATTCGAACTATTTTGAATATAATCTTACTTTAGAATAAGAAGTTGTTTATAAACTTTAAAAGAATTTGTTTGAATTAAAACCCAGGGTGGTTTAAATTTTAAAATTTGGCTTGGTGGGCCAAGTAGTAAATATGTATATATATGTGGATATACATAATATCAAACATGGTTTGAAATAAACTCTAGATGTTGGGTTTTAAATTTGGAATGAGATGTGATACCCAAAGTGATAAGTTTATGAACTTATAAATGGGAAGATTATTAATGTGAAAATTAAAAATTGGAAATAGGAATTCAAATTGGGCAAGGTTGGCTGGATTAAGTAAATAGAGTTTAACTTTGGGAAAGTTGAATAATATAACAAGCAACCTGAACTGGAAATTTCAAGATGAAATTGGGATTTAACTTGGGAAGTTAAATGGTAAATTGAATTGGGAGTTTGTGTGATCTCAAAATGGGTTTGAGATCTGGAAATTGGAAATGGATGGATATATTAAAATAATTTGAATGATACCATTCTGTTGTTATTAATAATCTTTAATTTGAATTTGTATTTGTTTAAATGAATAAAGAAGTGGGGTGGTAATATATCCATTATTAAGATAAAACAGAATCATTTTGGATTTAAGATTTGAAAGTTTAAGATAAAACTTCAAAGGTTCGGTTTCAAAATTTAAATTGGATAGTAAATTGGATTTCAAAGATTAAATTGTTAGAAGAATTTGAGTTATTATTTGAACTTTGAAAATAGTTAAGTGAAGGTAATTTAAAATGGAATTTTGAAATTTGGACCAAGAATTAAATTGTTTAAAGACTATAAAATAAAGGTTATTTTGGTCTAAGAGGTTAAACCAGCATCTGAAATTTAACCAGAATTTATATAATTCAAGATGGTTTAAAGTGAAATTGAATTTAAATTAGTTCAATTTGAAATTTATTTGAATTAATTGAAATTGTGATTAAAGTTGAATAAGTAAATTCAAATGGAAATTGATTTGAATTTAGAAAAGAAATTAAGGATTAATTCAACTTGAATTGGGGTTGAATCAATTTCAATGGAAATTGAAGATATTTAAATTGGAATTGAGTCAATTAAAATGGAAGTGGAAATTTAAATGGAATTGACGGGAATAGAGATTGGGAATTGAACAGTTTGGCTCTGAACTATTTTTCCAAATAAAATATTTTAATATAAACTATTTTAAATCTATTTCCTATCTATTTACTATACAACTTTATTTTTAAAACCCAAACGATCTTATACTTATTTTGCAACTACTTTTGGAACTATTTAACTATTTTTCAACTATTTGTCTATTTTAACCTTTCAAGCTATTTTCTAAATATAAGCTGGTCAAAGCACAAACTGTTTATGATTTAATATCCATTTGAGATAAGGATTAAAGTGATAATCCAATGGAATTGAAAGAATTGTGATTATGTGGATAGAAATTAAAGAAAATGTGAAAGAGAAATTAATTTAGTTGATAATCAATGAAGATAAGTACGTAGGATGTACTTATATTATTCTATTCGCATAGTGATTTGATTCGGATTAGAGCACAGAATTTCGAGATAGTTATATCGATTCGAATTGAGATTTTCACTCGATTTTTGACGGTGAACCTGGATATGGATTGTTGATTGGATCTGGATATTCTCTATCATAGTTATGGCTATGCAAGGAGAATGACGGTTTTTGATCAAGAAACCTGATCTGAGTCTGCACTAGGAAGTCGAGTAGACGATACTAGTTTGGAAGTGAAATTGTCTGATCGAGTGAGCGATCAGATTGGTATAGCGTACGGATGATATGTATACATCGTACGGGTTTGAATAAAGTTGGTACCGGGAATTTTTGGATAAGAAATTTGAAATGATTTTTGAAGTAAAAATATATTTTGTGAAATATATTATGAAATAAAATAGAAATTGGATATTTCTATGGTAGAAATTTACTTTATGGAAGTAAGTAATATGGTTAACGGCTTTATAGAGTAATCAAATTTGAATATTTGATTTGGAATAAATAAAGTTATATATCTTTGTTATATAAGATAAATCTCTCCTTATTGAATCTATTGCCAGAGGAAAAGGATTTTTGAAAAGTATTTGATGTATAAAAAGGAAATTTATACAAGTTTGAAGTAATCCAAAGATTTTCAAAATTATATATATCTATGTATATATATATAAAGGATTTCATAAGGAAGATTTTTGAAAAAGGTTTTGGGAACCTTTGGATTTGGAAAGGCTTTTGATTTTTGGGTAAAATCAATATTGGATTTGGAAAGCCTAATTTGAAAATCATCGATTTAGGGATAATCAATTTGAGAAAGGAGATTTTGATGAAATTCATACTAGGTGTATGATTTAGAAGATACTATATTGTATAGTATAAAGTGTTTTGAAATGGCTCTGGAGAAAAAGGCGCTCCCTTGGGATGAACTTCCCAAGAGTACCATAGGTTGGTACTGCCTTGAGCCTCTAAAGGGGAGGTTCTAAAGTTGATCCTATGAGGAGTCCGGACAAACTAGTTCCTGAGGATTATTGGCTAGCGAAAGTCGAGGGCGCCGATTCCTACAGAGGCATTTGGGTTATGCTGTGACGACAACGTAACTCAATGTCGCTGCGATCTACTGTGTGGACCATAGGGGAAATCGTGTGGAGGTGAGTGTCAATGGTCTACGCTTGATTTTGCCGGGAAGGCAACGTAACATCGGCAGACTGCGATCTATGGTCAAGTGGAGTAGAGAAGTTTCATTCTTTCGGCAGCGGAATTCGAGGGCGCTGAGGCCTACAGTTATATGGGTTTTTTCTGTGATAGCAACGTAACCCCAGTTGTAGCTGCGATCTGTAGCGGGTTCCATAGTATAATCGAGGGGCGCGGAGACCTATAGTTATCTGTGGATTTTGTCAGGATGGCAACGTAACCATCGGGTTAACTGCGACCATGGATGGGGTGATGATTTTCCAGAGCATTCTCACCAAAGATATATCCTCTATTTTAAAAAAAAATTCTATATTTTCAATAAAATTATTTTTCAAAATATTTTCACTAGATGTTGAAAATGGGTCTGCCAAGCACTTAGAGATTTTCAGACTTACGCCTGATCAACGTATGACCGAATTTCTATGAGAACAAGAATGGACTTGTTAAAACATCGAGTTATAAAATATTTTTATAAAAACTATTTTTGTAATACTATATAGGTTTTAAAGTGTTTTAAAAATGATCAAAGAAAATTTATCTGATTTTAAGCATTTTAAAATTCTGGCTTCGTTCCTTTTCGAGGACGAAAAGAGTCGAAGGGGGGAGGAATGTGATAACCCGGATTTTGGTCATCTGATAATTGGATAATTATCTATTTATTTATTTGGATTAATAAATAAATGGAAATCTAAATAATATCTAGATATGTATATAAATGATTTTGAAATCTATAAATTTAAATAATTGGAAATGATAATCTTATAGGAAATTAACATATATATATAAATTTTGGCAAACTCTATAATGTTAGAAAATTCAAATATATACATATAAGTATATAAGTATATATATGTATGTATGTATGTATGTATGTATGTATGTATGTATGTATGTATGTATATGTACAGTGATTAGGAGGCATTGTTTTGAATTCAATAATTTTCAAAGGGTAATTAAAGTTAAATTCTATTTAAAAATATAGAAACCGGTTTCCAGAGCTATTTAAAATACACAACACAAATGTAAATATAAAATAAATAATCTATAAACAAATAAGAATTAAGTAGGGATTTGAACATAAATTATAAATAAATTAGAGGCAAGGTTTTAAACATAAAATACATAGTTAAGACATTTGTAAAACAGTAGTATCATACACATAACGAGTGTTAATAAAATGAAACAAGTGGCAACTAACTTCTCTTTAAAAAAAAAAGCAAACTGAAAAAAAAAATGAAAACAACAGGAAGCTAGATCAAAAATAGAGGAACTGTTGATCAAAATAACATCTTCAAGCCTGTAACAAACCAGAAACAAGATCAAAGGAAAATTAAAACAATGATCCCTTTCAAGTTCAAAAGCAAACAAAGCAGCTCATTTTTAAGAATTAAAGCAAGTTCCAGCATCAGGTCATTTCAATATTTTCAACCAGATTAAAGCAAGTGGATTCAAGATCAATTCAACAAAGAAAATTAACTTCCAGTTTTAAATCATCTCTGCTTCTCTGTTCATATAGTCGGTGAGTAAACAAATCATTTCATTTTGAAGTTTAATCTGCTTATTTCCTGATGCCTGAGAAAATACTTGAGGTTTATCTATGAATGATGTTTGCATAGATGGAATTTGTTAAAGTGAGTTTAAATTCCTATATATATATACATGCATGCCTGTGTATGAATAAATCTGACTTCTGTCTATTTCAAATCAGCTTAATCTAGTTCAAAATTTTATATTCCCTTATATAAATAAATTTATGTTATAATTTTTAAAAGGAAATTGTTTGTATTCGCCAGATTCAGCTTCTAAATATTTTTTAGAACAAAACTAACAGGATATTTTCTAGAAGAAAAGATTACAGTAGAAATCATATCAAATCTGGAAAATCAATCATCTCGATCTCGATTTTTGGTTGTAGATTTAGTTTCGTACTGGGAAACGGTGATTTTTGTTAGTAATTTCAGGATTTTTAGATTTGTATGTGTCGAGATACTGAAGGTTGGTCGAAAATGCTTCTTCGTCGATTATCGACGATCGGAGGAGGTCTGGTTGTCGAGTTTTTGTCCGATGGTAACTTAGAGGTTGGGGTACCTGGGAAAAATGGTTATTAGATTTCTAGACCATCATTGTGAACGAATGGCTTCAATGTAGGGTTTCAGGCGACGTTTTAGGTCGAGCTTGGGTTTGATTTCATGGCGGCGTCGATAATCAATCGGAGTCGTGTACAAGGAGGGGATGGATGGAGTAAGTTGTGACGAACTTTGGCTGAGGGTCCAGTGGTTAGCGATGGCCGTATAAGGCCGGGGATGGCGATTATTAGAAAATGGTTTCGACCAGGTTTAGGTGAAAGGTTTGATTTCTTCGAAATTGAAGATTTGGTCAAAATTAGTAGGTAGCTATGATGATCGGTATATATGTGACTTGAGGGATAGCCGGCGGCAAGTCATCGTCGACCGGAATTCGTGTGCATGTGCATGCGTGAGTGCACAGTTGGGTGAACTCGAATTTAAGAGGGGAAGAATGGAAGAATGGAAGAAGGATTGGGTGATGGGTCGTAACGGTTTGGGCCTGAAATTTATGAAAGGAATTTTTGAAGAAAATATAAGTAAACGATGATCAAGTTTTGGAAGTAAAATAAATTGTGTTGACCTGTTTTGGAAACAAGATTTTTATACCAGTTTCAAGCAATTTTTTTTAAAAACAAGTTTCCAAAATTAAATTTAAAATAAAATGTTTTGAATTTAATTGTTTGGTTTTGTCTAGGATAATCAATTAAAGTTAAAATCCCTAAGTATTTTTCAAATGTAATTTTATGAGGGGATTAAGAAGTATTTAAGATCAGTGTATTTAACCTTGAATTAATTAAAAGCTCTTCGGTGATTGATTTCAAGCACTAGATTTAAACAAGAGATAGGTGGTGAACAAGTAATCAATTAAGGTTATTTTAAATACTTAGTTTTCAAAGAAAACCTTAAACAAGTTTAAAGTTTGAAATATTGAAAATAATTTAGTTTAAAAGAATGATTTAGTCTAAAGTTTATTCAAATGAAATAAGTTTTCAAAATAAATGTTTTGCAACTATTTGTTAAAAGGGGAATTTTATAATAAATTTTAAATTAATGATATTTAGTAAATAATAAAGATAAATGGGTTATCTTAATAATGTTTGATTATTTATTTACTTAATGATGATTTCTTTCCAAAAATCATTAACAAGGTTTAAATGGTAATTGTTTTTTTCAAAGGTTGATTAACAAATGGAAAGTAATTAAGGATAATTAGTCACTTAAAAATAATTACTTAATATAAGTAATTACGGATGGATAATTAATGGTTTTAAAGATAGATTAATCAAGGATAATTAAGGATTAAATCAAATAGTAATTAGGGTTGATTAATTAATAATTATTAATTAATTAATTTGTAATTAAGATTATTAATTAATAATTAAGTTTTATTAATTAATAGTAAATGGTTGATTAATCAGTTAATTAAAGGTTAATTAATTGGTTAAGGATTGATTACTTTGTATTGAAGGAGATTAATTGATAATTAAGGTTTATCAATTAATAATTAAAGATTAATTAATTGGTTTATAGGGTAATTAAGGAATGAATTACCCAGTTGTAATTAATAAGGAGAATATGATTAATTAATTAAAGATAGTCGCTTGGTAATTGATTAAGTATAATTACTTAATGAGTTTGATAAGTGTAATTACTTGGTGAAGTAATTGAAGGATAAATTACTGGATGTAATTTACATATGAGAAATTTCTTAATGGGATGTAATTAAAGTTTAATTACTTAGAAGAAGTAATTAGGGATTAATTACTTGGTGTAATTAATAATAGGATTAATATAATTAATTAAGTAGTTAATTAATTGAGATAAGTAATTACAAGATGGTTAATTATTGTTTATGATTGATTAAGGCTGATTAATGGAAGTTAATAATTAAGGATCATTAATTAATGTAATTAATTAATGTAATTTAGGAAGTAATTAAAGATTAACTACTGTAAATGGTTAAGGATAATTAATTTGTGTAATTAATTAAAGGATAATTACTTTATGTAATTAAAGATAATCAATCAAGGATGATTAATTAAGATGGATAATTTAAAAGATGATTAATTAATTGATTGTAATTAATTAATGATTAGGTAAAGGTAATCTAAGTGATTAAAAGATTAGTAATTAATTAAATTAGAGACAAATTAAATTAATTTTTGAAATGATCTGTCTTGCTTATGAATGATTAAATGATGATTTAATGCCTTGAATTGATTTATATCTCTAAAATGAAATGTTTTGTGTTATGTTGGGTGGACAAGGATAATGTGATTATCCATCGATGATGAATTGTTGTGTAAGAAGTGACATCCTGTATTTGAAGTTGAATTGTATTTCACTTAAATAACTTGGGTTAATATGACATTGGATTCGAAGAGACCAAAGTCGGGTATTAGTTAATACCCGAAACCACTTCATTCTTTATAGAAATCGATGTGTGAGATAAGTGATGTCTCACAAATTGTGAATTTGTAAATTGAAGCGAGTTACCCCGGGTTTTATGTAAGTTTTATGCTGTGGTATTCCATGTTAGATGGCTTTACTCACGCTGGTTTCCAGCCTGACCTGGGTGTTACTTTGATGTAATGCTCGGGTCTGACCGAGTATTACAGATTTTCAGGTAAGGACGTTTTGAAGCTCAAGGGGGCGAGCTGGATGGTAGGAACGTATGGAGTGTATTCCACTGTGATTTATTGTAGATTATCTGAGACAAGTTGTTATAACTATCCAGTGGTTGTATTAATGGATGTAACTCTGATGTACTTAATGTAATTAACTGATACAGTTTTTCCTTTGTACAACTGCTATTTTATTTAATATTATATTTTGATCCACAGCGAATGTGAGAATCTGTGTTTGGTGTTTTCTGTTTTCTTCTTCTTCTATCTCCTTTTTCTTTTTCTTAACTATCTGGAATTTTCAGGATTGAAATTTCCGGGTCGTTACACCATGTTAATGCTGAATACAAGTATAAGCCATATATCTGCACCACTTGCAATACTTTTCGTCACCAAACTGAGAAATCCCCTAATAACCAAAAATCATCAACTGCTGTAGAAACACAACAGCAGTCAACATGGAGAAAAAAGGAAGTTCAAAGGCACAACAAGAATCTACATCTACCTCTATCTAACATGATACAAAAATGTTCCACAAACCTCAACATATGATAAGGATAGAGTGCATCAGTCTAATCAACACACACATGATGCAAAGCTAGACGGTAAGAAGAAATCTCATAAAGGTAAACAGAAAATGGAAATGCCTACCTCTACTAGTAATAGATTTGAAGTCCTTTCCTCCCTTAAATTAGAATCTTCTGCTGAGCAAGAGGACTTCATTCCTACACAAGATGAATTTGAAAATGATATTGAATTCGTACAAGTTGCAGAAAACATTATTGAACAACCTGAAGAACTTGCGTTAGACACATTATATGCTATGTTTGTTTCAACCAGCCCAAATTATGAAAAGGAAGTACAACCAACCAAGACAACTGTCAACAAGAACAAAGATCCCCCAAAAAGATTTACAAGGGCTAGAAAGTCGGGTAAATGACTTTTATTTCTTGGAATGTATGAGGGATTAATACTGATTCTGAAATGTGTCAAGTATTAAGCCTCTTAAAATCCAATAAACCAACTATTATAGGTTTATTGGAGAATAAACTATCTACTTATATAGGATAAGTTACTTAATGTTGAAAACTGAAAAAAATTGGGAAGACTTACATAACAAAGACTTACATAACAATGATTGTGGGACAAAGGGGAGAATTTTATTATTATGGATCAATTGATATGGAAGGTTGCTGTTATTAATAAATCAGAGCAGAAAATAACATGTACTTCTCAAAATGTGGGAGGATATGTAATGAATCTAACTCTTATGTATGCTAGTAACTTGTTATCACACAGGGAGTTTTTATGGCAAGAATTAATAAATCTTGCAAGTGTTATTGATGGAGCATGGCTACTAATGGAGGATTTCAACAATGTTCTTAACCCTAAGGACAAGAAAGGGGAACTACCAGTACCCTTCTATCATCTCAAAGGTTTTACCAATTGCTTACTCCAATGTGACCTCACTGAAGCAAACATTCAAGGATTTCAATTCATCTCTACTACTAATAAAGAAAATTCATTGAACTAATCTACTCGGTGTCTTTCTGAAATTCTGAAAATTCCCTTGCCCGTGTGCAAAGCACGGACCCATACGAGTACTAGTATGGAGAAGGAAAGGGGTAGCTACACATATAGAGCAAGTATTATTTATTGGTACTTTCCTACATCACTTCCAAGATTTTATAGCTACAGCCATTTCATCTACATTGAGTGACCATAATCCCATCATCGTTAAACTTCACACGCAAGATGTCCACAACAAGAAAAATTCCTTTTAGATACATAAATAGCTGGCATATGGCAACTGGATATGATGGACAAGTTGAACAAGTTTTTCCTAATTTACATGGGGCATAAAAATTTAGAGATTTATCACCAAACTGAGAAGAAGCAAACAAAATATCAAAGCATGGAACAAAACAAGAGCAAAAGACCCCGACTCTCTTGAATTAACATATAATGAAAAGTTACTAGCTTCAAACAGTAACCCAGGGGAGGTACATGCTTATGAAGATTTAATTATATAAGGAAAAACATAAAAAGGAAAATGCATGAATACATACAGCCTGTGCAGAAGTCAAAGATAAGTTGGTTAACAGAAGAAGATACCAATTCCAAGTTTTTTAACACAAAAAAGTCCATAAGGAGAAATGGAAAAAAAATCAAGCTATTTGTAACGACGTTGAGGAACTGGTATATAATACTAAGCATATTGTAAAGCAAGCCCTACAATATTACTTTGAGTTATATAATGGAGATCAGAATGCAGGCCTTTTTCAAGATACGAACTGTAGAAAATGTATTAATCATATAATAATATAATTTTTACTGCAATTTATGACAAAGACAGAGGCCAAAGTAGCAGTTTTCTCAATCAAAGATGAAAAGTCCTCTGGACCAAATGGATTTTCAACCAAGTTCTGCAGGTTGCATTGGCAATCAATACAAGATAGTTAACTTCTGCTATTAATTATGTGTACCATAATGCTGATATTTCGAGGGCTCAAAATGTACTTTTCTGAATTTAGTGCTAAAAATTGATAGCCCTATAACAATATCAGACTATAGACCTATAGCTTGTTGCAATGTGCTTTATAAAAGAATAACAAAAGTGATATGCAATAAGCATAAGGGTATGATGCCTTATTTAATTTCAATTGCTTAATGTGCCTTATACCAGGAAGAAATATAATGCAGAACATATTATTGACCCATGAGAATATTAGAAACTTTAACAAAAAAGACACCAAAACGTTTTACATTAACGTTGATCTTCAAAAAGCTTATGAAAAAATAAATAAAACTTTTATATGTCATATGCTTACAAGAATTTAGTTTTCTGGTCAATTTGTTCTTTTAATCAAAAGATGCATATCAACCCCAGTTTTTTCCATTCTTATAAATGGAGAACCACATGGGTACATCACATCTAATAGGGGTATTAGACAAGGGTATCCACTTTCTCCTTATTTCTTCTGTATTGTATGGAGTATTTTTCACTAAAATTTGAGGTTGTTGTTCACTACACCAAATAAGTGATTTTGCAACATTTTATATCTGTCAATTGCTAACACTTATAAATGTCACAGACCGCTAACAGTAAAAAAGTGTTAGGATACCTAAAAAGTGTTAGTAAAAATAAATAGTCTTCTACATTAATTTTGCCAACGCATATAAGTGTTACAACAATATGTAAAAATGTAAATAATTTAATAACAAAAAGGAGTCTTTTGTAATTTGTAAATATGATCCCTTTTCCCACGCTTTCCCATTCCTAAACAGTTTTTGGCCGCTTAAAATTTGATTTAGGGTTTGCTCTTCCTCACAAAAAAGGGACGTCCTTCTTCTTCCTCAATCGCACTGAATTATTGCTTATTCTTAGGTTAGCACGTCCCATATGTTCAAGTTGCATAACTTATCTCATTTTTTTAGCTAATGCCTATAGCCATAGTTACCGCATAGACGCATCAGAACCGCTATGGACCGTCCATTCCGACCGGCCGTGGGACCCACCTCTGACCGAAGGCGGCAAGATCCGTTCTTGGTCCACCGGAAAGAAGCTTCGTGCTACTGTTCACAGTTTTTCGATCCATTGCGTCATAGTTTCGCCATTTTTAAGGTGTCTTCAAACTGGGAATGAAGTGGTTAGAGCTCTCTGTGCAGTCGTCGATGATGAGTCTGACCTCCTCTTTATGGAGAGTTGTCACGATGTTACTGCTATTGATCCATCTCACGTCAAGGTACTACAATTTTAAATTTAAGTAGAGGGCGTTTGATAATTTTGTTCTAATGTGTTTGATTAAATGCGCCTTTAGTCCATTTCCTTATGATTTTTCAGTGCTTTGCCAAGCGGTATTAATTGCCTTGATTCAACTTAACTGATAAACTTATTCTTTATTTGAACTACTAAGAAATACTGATTACCTTAAATCTTGATGGAAGATACAGATATAATTGTGCACCGCAATACTTACATTTAATTATCTTTATCTAGCGAAAATGCTTTAAGTTGATCACTGCTCCTTATGCAAACATTTCATGTTATCAGGAAGAAAGCATATTAAGTGTCTATCCAAACACATTAGTTCTACTGTTGCACCACATTATACCTTAAAATTTACTTGTCAAACATAATTTCTCACTGAAAATTACCCAATTAAACAACAGTCTATTATTGCCAATCAAAATAAATGTTCCATTTTCAAATGCTACATGGTTGAATGACAATATAAATTGAGAAAAAAGAAAAACTATTAAAACATCAATATTATGTCACATAGTTCAATCAGTATCAGGTTTTGGTTTAACTTTTAATTGTATTCAGGGTAGGATAATTTCCATTTTATCTTGAATACTGTCAGATTTGGTAATTTGTGTAGATTAAGATGCAAATTACTGTGTTCAAATGTAAATCATTAGAAAGAAAAAAGAAACACAACCATCTTGAGTTAGTCTTATATATTTTGATATGCACATCTGTGCTTGCATAATTCACGCTGCCTGTATATCATATATTACACGCTTTCAGGGTTTAAAAACTTGGATTTGAGACAAGATCTCGGACTGATATCTTGGTTCATATCTTGGATTAAGTTTTAATATCTCAAGTGAGAATAGTGTCAAACAAAATAAAAACTATATTTTTACAGAAGAAGTGCTTGAACAGGAAATTATATCTGATATCATCTAGTTTCCCCATATAGTTGGTTTCATACATGAAGTAGCATTCACAAAAACTGACTGAAAATTTAAAATATATTTTCAGTAACATTATCGGCCTAATATACAGGTTCATGTCGAGCTTGGATTATGTGAAGTCATGTGTTCACAAGCAATAAGGATCGATGAGCCTGCTAAAGAACATAAATGGTTTCCTGACATTTTAGAGCTTGAAAGTATCTTCCCAGCTGAAACATTAGACCATACTGTAGAGCGTATCTACCATCAGGTATCATATTATCGATTTAATTTTTATTTTTATTTCAATCTGCCAAGGGAATGGGATAGGGATGTGTGCTGTCATGTTTGGTTAATATACCTTTAGCTATTATGATTTTATCCTTAACAAAAAGAAATAGTTAGTTAAATTATAAAATGATTTTTCATGGAATGTTGTAGATAAGATATCAAAATACTGTTTATCTTCCAATAAGGAGAGTTGCACAATATGCTACTCAACTACGGTATTATTATCTTGATGTGTTGTAGACATGTAGAAAAATTGTTTTAACACTATTAAACTGGGTTGCACAACTCGGTGTTAAAACTGAGTTGCGCAACCCAGTTTTAACACTATTAAACTGGGTGGCAGCAACTCATATTTTTGTTCTTCATATTTTATGTTTTTTAATGCAATGTGTAATATAATTACAATGCTCGATAATTAATAAAGTTCAATATTTACTTAATTATAATGTTCAACCATTGCTTATTTGTAACGCAGAGTAATTAATTGCACTATTCATTAATTAAAATATTTAATTACTTAGATATAATATTCGGTAATTAAATGTCATTATATAAGTTTGTTTTTTACAATTAATTTGTATTATGTGTACCTCATCTGGGTGTACTGTCCTGGTTTTGTACACTATTAAGAAATTATTTGAATATTTAACATTTTAAACCGCGGTTATTTCAAACTATAAATCAATATGCAGTTTTGTTTATTCCACCGACCGTAACCTCATTCAAGTTACAATTATTAATTAACATGTATTAAATTCATTTTTAAATATTGGCACTTCCAAGCATTCTCGGTTAGCATTAGTTTGACTATCAGTAGTTTCACTATGGTAATAGTGATTTATCACTTACCGTAGTGGTTCACGGTTTGTTCTTTTTTTTTATTTGTTGATAATCTCATCTGCTTCTCAGTTCCTGTTTTTTAGGAACTAAAATTAGCGTTTTTAATCTCAAATAAACTACAGATTTTTAGCAATTAAAAAATTAAGACTGAAATATATGAAAATATCCTTTTCTTCTTTAAATCAAATTTATTCTGCGTTCTGTTTGCATATAAACTGCATTCTTTATGATGTATAAATTTTCAATCGTAATGGTTAAACCTGTTGTTTCTTTAAGCAAAGCCATATGGCTTAAGTATCCTTAAATTTACTGTTATACTATGAAAAAGGTGATCATGGTCTATTTTTGTGCTCTGTTAGAGTATAAACTGCATTCTTTATGATGTATAAATTTTCAATCAGTAATAGTTAAGCCTGTTCGTTTCTTTGGGCAAAGCCATATGGCTTAAGTACCCTAAAATTTATTGTTATACTATGAAAATGGTAATCACTATCTATTCCATTTCTATACAATAATGTATATTGTATTCTGTCAACACTGGCGTTAAATAGCTATAACTTTGGAATTTCAACAATCAAAGGTGTCTGGTTAGGTTTAGTCAAACAACTCTTCTATATTCTAGAAGGCACAAGAAAGAGGATGAACTTGGATTTGCACTAATAAGTTTGATTGCTTGATGATGATCAGTTTTTTTTAAAATGTAGACAACTGTTCAGTTAAAATCCAAACCTCAGAGATTCCTATTTTATGCTGCAGCTCCTTTTCGTTTTTGCTTCCAAAATCCTAATTTACTATAGGTATCTACTGATTTTTGACTAAAAATACACAACTGTTTTCATTTACATTTTGTTTATAATATAATGAGGTGATGATAATAAGAATACTAATAATAAATTCTTTTGTAAACTGAGTATTGCTATGGATAGGTGACAATATTGATGTTGATTAACTTTTTAGAACTGCTAATATTATGGGAAAGAGTGGCAGTAAAGAGGAGGTTTGCAAAACTGTTTATTTCTCCGCTCCCCCAAAATGTTGAATAAATGCTTAAATCATCGTAGTCGCCATCGACACTCTCTCAACTGAAACACGAAAGTCCTCCTTAGGTTTTCCTCATCGTCGAAGTCGGTGATTGGAATTCTCATCATCATGGAATTTTTTCGTTCTCTATCGAAGTTACCCTGCAGCTGAAGTCAAAATGGGTGAGTCATCCAATAGTTTTTTGTAAAATTAGGCTTTTAATTGAATTTATACCGATTATGTGAACTATGAACTATGTCCAACATACGAATTGGTTTGGAGCAAAAGCATATCAGAAGAACAACTTGGATTATACCAACTATGCTGCTTAAAATAGTTGATCTGAATGTATGTTTTAGATTAGTGTTCATCAATGTATATTTGCTCTACTTGATTGATTCTTTTGCAACTGTTTTGTTTGACTCATTCTATTGTTTAATGCAAGGATGGAACCCCTATTAATTGTTTTTTCTTCTTCTGAATAGGTGATATAGTATTTGTGTTATCTAAACAGTAAGTTCGATCTGCCTATGTGCTAACAAATTTGGATTTTTATCATTCAGTTGGGTGATGGGGATATATTAGTCACTACTACTGAGCTACCTTGCTCTGGTATTGTTTAAACATAATTTTCAAAATATTCAATTTGAAAAGTTGAGTCCTCACCCTAAGGAGGAACCTGTACACTAACCACATCGTTATGGCATGTTTGACTCCCTGTGTTGTCTATCTGTAATTGTCTGGACGGTGTTGCCTTCTACTAATTTTGTGATGATTGAACAGGGCTAGAGACACCCTGATCCAGTAATTTAGAGCTAATGATTTTGGAATGAAGCTCTTTGCTAGTTATATCAAGTATTCCTCGTGATGCTCTGCTATGGCATTTACAGATGTTGAAACTCTGTATAACTTTTGTTGTTGCATTGATGTTAAGTTGTTCCTCTGTCCCATTTGCTGCTGCATTAGTCCCTGTCTGCGCGGCCTTCACTAGTTCATTAAAATGTCTTTTGTTGGATCAGTATAATGGACTTCCTCATTAGATATTACAATCTATGTATCATCAAGTAGTTCTTCTGATACTACATTATCTTTCAAAACTATATTAGCATTGACCTCAACATGAGGTATATATGGGCATACAACATTCTCTTACCCAAACACTTCTGAGGAATTCTAATCAGTGTCTTGCTACTTATCATTATTGTTACCTGCTTCCTTATCTGTATGTTACTTATCATTATTTTAACCTACTTTAGAAGCATGATCCTTCTACACCTAAATTTTGTTAGACTTAGGAAGATGCCTTAATTCTTGGTATTTATCATACCAACCACCCAATGGGCATTGTATACTAAAATCTTTTTTATGCAGGTCTAAATGTCGAACAATTTCAATGCTAGTAAATATTAATAATGAATATTTAATTAGTTTAAAAATATTTGTTCTTGCAGGTCAAGGAAAATCTGAAAGAGAAAGTTACGCGGACAATGGTTTGGAAGGCGGGACATATAAATCAGAAATCTGGACAAGTTCTTCCATCTACGGCAAATGCCAATGTAAGTATTTTTACTTTAGCGATCTGGGCAGGGTGGAAGCATGTGTGATGATGGGGATTAAGGAAGGTTATGGTGAATGAAGGAATTGCAGTGGCTTTATATTGGTAGTTGCTTTTAATACGGTGATGTCTGTTGGCAGGGTGAAGTAACTAGAGAAGAAGTGTGAAGTTGTTGATGATGATGGTGAGGAGTTGTTGATTGAAGGCAGAAGTGTGAATGTGAAGTGAGGCTGAAGCGTTATGTCTGCGGTTGTTTGATGAGGAAAATGGGAAGTTTGATGTTAGTGGAAGTGTGTTATTGGTTGAAGATGTTGATCAGGTGGGCAAGGGTGTGCAGGGAGGAATATGATGTTGTGACTGTGTGTAGATGCACTATTGTATTGTTGAATGTAGATGTTGGAAGTGGTACTGTGGTAAGTAGTGGATGAATGTGACAGCAGCAATGGGTAAATGAAGTGTTGATGATGGAGCGTGTTATGTGGTTGTATGATGAATGGGAACTATTTGTTGATGTTTTGCAGTTTTGTATGTGGAGTAATGAAGAGAATCGTGGTGATATGTGAAGATACGATTGCTTGGTTGCATTGTCATTGTGTGCGCAGTGTCAACTGGTTGAACAGGGTTTGTGAACTTGGTGCGATAAAGGTTGTCAATGGGATGTTTTGGCAGATGGTCAGACAGTGGTTTGTGGTTTGTATGTACTTCCAGGCAGAGGAGTTGTGGATTTGGTTATTGTGCATGTCGTTACAGTGGTGGTGTTGAAGTTCTAGCGCCAGTAGAAGGCTGAACTGTGATGAACAGGTGTTGTTAGTTGCAATTTGAGTGTGGAGTATAGTGTGAAGCATAGTTTATCAGATGGGGGCTTTGTGATATGGCCTATGTTTCGTCTTCACAGTATCTAAAATTCTATTTATTAGTAGCTCGTATTATATTGCATATTTAAAATTAGATAAGAAATTGCTTTTTTGTAATTTGGATATGATATTGTGGTATTTTGAAATTCGAAAGTTTGTAGCTCATATTATAGTACTATGTAAATATGATATTGTTACATTTGAGATATGGAAGCATTTTAGACTTCATATTGAATTGATGATGAATTATATATGATATGGACATCATCATTTTTGAGATATTATATTCGTTTGTTTTAAGAATTTAATGTTAATTGTGTACAAAATAGTGTAAAAACATAATTTCAACTAGTAACGCATATAAGTGTTACCAATATTTTGGATAACAACACTTATCTATGTCACAAACCTAAATGATAAGCAAAGCATTTTATGTGTAACAACACATATACGTGTTACTAAATAATCATTTTCCAACACTTATAAGCGTTACCGTATATTTCTGTACCAACACTTATAAGCGTTACCGGATATTTCTGTACCCACACTTATAAGCGTTACCGTATATTTAGGTGCCAACACTTATAAGTGTTAGTAATACGTATATTCGTAACACTTGTCACAAATTTGGCCGCTTCATTCCTCACAGTCCATTAGTAACACTTAAAAAGTGTTACTGAAATTATTTGTAACACTTATAAATGTTAGGATTTGCCTGTTTTGGTGTAGTGAATTAGACAAAAAGAAATTACTCCTATAAATAATGTTCAACCATATATTTCATATTTGTTTTATGCTGATGACATTATGGTATTTGCTACAACTGATGTCAAAAGCGCACAAACTACCACTCAACTGGCTATATCAGATGGGTTGAAATAAATCAGATGAAGACAAAAATCTACTTCAGTACAGATTGTCACAACAAGAATAAACTACCAAATTTTTTGCAATTACAGGAGGGAATTCTACCAGTTAGATATCTTTGGGTCCCATTATCCATAGACTACTTACACTACTCTGAATGTAATGGTCTTTTTCAAAGGATCATGCAAAAGTTTGATACACGGGGATGACAACTTATTATCTATAGCTGGTAGGGCAGAACTGATACACCCTGTAATAACTCCTATGGTGTTATACTGGCTTAGCTTCTTGTTTATCATATTCCTACGGCTACTTTAATTAAAATAGGTAGCCTATTGTTGACTTTTCCTAGGCAAGCAAGAAACATTAAATAGCATGGAGTAAACTTTGTAAACCAAAGAATGAAGGAGGCATTAGGATCAAGAATTTTATATATCTCAGGACAACAGCTTGTTTAATACTAATATGGCAATTACTTTCCAAAAATACTTTGTGGTTTCGATGGTATAGGTATTGCAGCACATGTAATTTCTGGCAATTACCTTTCAATAATAATATGTATTGTACTATGAAGAATATGATCAAACATAGAAATGACAGCTTGAAATGCATCCAAAGAATAATAGTTAATAGTAATTCCACTATGCTTTGGACAGAACATGGCTTAATTGTAAAAGTTTAGTGGACATACTGGGTTAGGACAGATACTACTTTAGTGAATACAAACATGCAAAAGTCTCTCATATAAATCAGCAAGGCTAGTGGAACACTTCTATTCTATCTAGAACTAAAGAATGTAGCGAATTTATTGACAGTGTACATATGCATTCTGATAGGACCAGTGATCATTAGGAATGGTATGGACAAAAAGTTTTCTCTTTTTCTAAAACTAGGCAGTAATGTAGAAATTATTAATTGGTATAATTGGTGCTCTATCATATGGGTCAATATAAATAGCAAGAAGATGTTTCTGTTTGCTTAGAGGATAATGTTAGGCAGGGTTAATACAAAAGGCAAGTTATGCCAATGTAGGATGGATATAGATAAGCAGTGTGTGCTTTGTGAGCAACAGAAAGAGACTACTAATCATATTTTTTCAACTGTAGTTACAGCAAATATATATATAGAATCTTCTCAAACTAAAGCTAAATCACAACACTAGTTCTTATACTTATCAAAGACGAAGTTAAAGACAACAAAGATAGTTTTCCCATCAACGATTAAATAGGCCAGCTAGCTTCCTGTTGTTTAGTCACCATAGCTTACCACCTATGGGACGAAAGAAATAAGAGGATCTTTGAGCATTGGAATTTAAATAAACTGGAAAGAGCTAAACTCATACAAGTAGATGTTACTTATCTTATTCGGAGATCCACTGCCAAAATGAAACATACTACCAGAAATAAGGAGATATTGAGAAGATGAGAAGTACATCTAAACAATAATGGGTAATTGTAAATTTTGATATTTCTTCTGAAGCTCGAACCTTGCTATGTAGCACGCGACATTCCCTATTATTTAGGGTTTACCTAGAGAGATAAGGATGGTGAGTCGCGCTTTATTCTTTTATTCTCTGTTGGATTTTTATTTTTTTTCATGATGTACATAGTTGTATTTAAAGGTATGTGCTCATAGACTAGCCAATGTTGTACTCTTTCTCCCTACTGCTCTGGTGGGGTTTTTTTAGGAGACATGTTATCTAGGGTTATTATACATCACTAAAAGGAACCAATTTCAAAAAATAATTTGAAATCCAATTCATTATTATGACGTTAAAGAACCATTGTTTGATCCACCTCCTTAAAAACCCTTACTAGAGTAGTAAGGAATATGAGTGTGACATCAACCAATGTTATATAATGTATACATATACTCCAATACAAATATTCTGTTAACAAATTAACATCAGACCAACAAAATTAAATCCTTCAAGCCCTATCCAGTACCCCATCTTCTTCTTTAGCCTCCATTATTTAATTATATTCACCATTGCTTGCAGATCTCCTTATTCCTCAATGTCTTCCTAGTTGTCTTAGTTGATTTTCTCATCATCAGAACAATTTCTGTTTATATATCAGCTTACATCTTTGAATCTTCGCCATCGGCTTCAAGTTAAAAATTCACGAGTTCCTTTCCTGCTAGAGATGATGAATTGTAGTTACCAAACTTGTTGCTGCAATTTGAGAGATCTGATCATCTAGGGTAAATTCTTATCTTAGTTCTTTAGTTTCTTCATTTAGAATTTTAAAACTTGCTAGGATTAATTTTAGTTTATGTCTCATCAAAGTCCAAATATATGAGTTATAAGAGCACTGGAAAAACAAATTCTCTTTATTCTCTTCCTATGATTCACATGTCGCACATGTTATCGAATAGTTCATACCCCATTGTCGCAGCATATTAGTAGTGTTTATATCATTCTACATCACTTTGTAAGCTGATCTTATGCAAATTTAATCCTTCTGATCAATCCATAATAGCGTCTCATGCATGCTTGAAATCAATCCGGGCATGTCCTTCCATCTCCATATAACGGTGGTGTATTCTATATGAATAGTGACCTGCCCTACTTGCTCTTCTATTCCTTTACATAGTGGTAATAAATTAAGATTAATGTCATTATTCTATATGACTGAACTAACCCTGTAGTTGCTAGAGTTTGTAACATGTAGTTTATCCCATCCAAGTACATTCACCATTTACGGTACATTCATCCAATGATCAAACCGAAGATCTATGACCTCACCATTTACCATAAGATTTTGAATTAGATTTCTCATGTCACTGTGTCTCAAAATTGATTTCATAGTGCAAGACATGTTATTATCAATAACCATCACCCATAAATTATGTTGTGAATAATATTTGTTACTCATCCATGTGGACCACATTATCTGCATTGATAGTTGTTTCCACAACATTTTTAATTCACATATATCTCTAGGATCTTCTAATTTCTTTAAGCCTATGCCACCCTCCTTTTTTGGTGTGATAACTCAAAAATCTGACCCTTTTAGAGCTAATAATAAACCACACATGTCCTACCAAAACAGAACGGAAAGACAATAATCATAAGAAAGAAAGAAAGAAAAAGAGAATAAGAGAAGAAGAACAAGAAGAAGAAGAGAAACATAAGACAAAAAAGAAACTAAAACAATCACAGAATCTCACAATCGCAGCGGAACAACATAAAATATCATATTAATGATCTTTACAAAACAAATACTGTAATATACATACATCCATCAGAGTACAACAATCAATCGCTAATTATTAGCCTGGACAGTTATAATAACCTTTGCTCTGCTAATAACTTAAACAACAATGCAGTGGAAAAATAAACATATACGTGAATATGACAAAAAGACATCCAGCTCGTCTGTTGAAACTCCAAGGCATTAAATTTGAACCTGTAAATATACTTGGTCTGACCCGAGTTGTAACGGCCCGCAAATCCGTTCCCTTTTGAGCTGGCAAAATTCCACAACAATTCAGCCCAAAGTGGAACGAATGTACGAGTCTTCGAGTTTAAAGAAGAAAGAGGTAGAAGAAGAAGAAAAGAAAACAACATCAGAATCTCACATTTCGCAGCGGAACAAATATAATAGATAAATAAATATTTTTAAAACAAAGAACTATATCACTTATTACATTACATCACATTACATTATCTGACTGTTACAACAACAAACAGCGGAAAAGAATATAACATATACTAGTGATACGCTTCGCCATCCAGCTTGCTCCTGATCTCTACAGCATCTCTTTTTCGAATTCGCACCAGAATGATGATAACCTGACTTTAGGTTGCTCGTGTGGAACATTATGTGCACCCAGAGTTTAGAAAGGAAACAATAAACTCCAGGTCAGTCGTGGGACTGGTGTGAGATCTTAAAAACAGTTATTTTCACAAAGAAAATAAAAAGAAATCCGCTATGCTTTTTGGAAAATGAAACTACCATAAGGCCTCCCGCCACACACACAATGCAAACACAGAATTGGAGGAGATTTCTCCTTATGACAGTCAAACATGCTTGATACGCAAAATCCTTTGATATTATTATTATTAGTGCATAGCGTGGAAAATATTTTGAAAGTGTAATAATAATCTTAGCCAGCATAGGCATTTCGCACTTATGCCTACTATAGTTATCATGTTCAATAGCAGGTTACCGCCACATTCCATGGCAGGTTATACAACTAAAATCGTACAGGGCGTGTATTGTTTCTTTGGATTTCCAACAACTGGTCAGGCTAAGGAACTTCCTATTGCCACATGGGTACGCCTCTAGAGGGACGTCCCAAGAACCAACCCGGCTCTCTGCCAACACAAGGTCGGTTACCCCTTCCCGGGAAGTAAAACCTAAGATATGACACCCCCGGTCGTTTGCGACCTTTATTCGAGGATCCTCTACACCAACAACCACAAAGAAAAGTATTTGCAGTAACCACATAGGTTAAATATCAGGGCCCCATACCTGACACCACCCTTTTCCAGAAAGAATGGACATACCCTAGGGGAGCTACCCCTGAAACCTTGCCGCATCTTTCCTATTTCGACCATTACCAATTTGTGAGGCTCGATGAGGTCTCGTCCACAAAGCTAACTTTTCACAAAGCCATGCTTTGATCAACAAATGATCAGCAGCACTTCGTGTGCCACATTACCAAATTGGGAATGTACCACTAGTAACCATCAACAACATAACCTCTGAGCTTGTACGTCTCAGAGAAGGGTGTTAAGCTAGGAGAATAAGTTCTCCGCCACCAACAGAAATTTGATAGAAACCAGCTTTACATCTCAAAGTGTAATGCCAGGCACACATCCATATAAATCCATTCCGGGATCGAACGGAACCGAAGGCACTTCAAAGAATCCCTTGCAGATTCGGATATTCACTAATCACGTCCGGAATTCCCATCACAAAGGGTGATAAAATCTCTATACCGAAGCAACTCGGTGCATAGACATTCGATAGGTAATCCTTTCATTTTCGAAAATTCCCGGTCTTCAACACCATCTTCAAATGCAATCCCGTTTCATCGTATCATTTTTCGGAATGGGTTTTATGACATAGGGTCCTCTCCCAGCTAATCCAAATAATGAGCGCTTACTTTTAAAAATAAGTGTTCAATCAGATTTCAAAAATTCAAAACAATTTCCACGTTGATCTTTTAAATATAAGATCCATCACAATCACAAAGGTTCGATGTGGGTTTCGAATGTCCATTTGGAATTCGACTCCCAGTTGCATTGAAATTCAAATGCCATTAAAGGCAAATATTGATAGTCGGTTATTTAACTATCAATCAACATTCACAACAATCGCTAGGATTTAAATATTTTTTCCCTCAATTATTATTTTCGATATATCTTCGTCAGATATAATTTTTTTAACACTCCAACCATTTAAAAATAAATTTCAAATCACTTTTCCACATTTCAATACCTTGAAAACAAATTTCAAATCATTTTTTCCTTATGCGGAAAACATTTCCAAATATTTATTCGTTTCCGCTGAAAATCTGCCGAGTTCAAATATTTTAAAATAATTTAAAATGCTTATCCAAAATATACTTAGAGATATTTAAAATAAAATTATTTTGAAACACTTACTTAAATATTAATTATGAAAATATTATACTAATGTCTCATATAAAAATTCAAGTCCAAACTAATTTTTAAATAAAATCAATAGAAAGGATATAACTGTTTAAATATTCAATTTCTAAAACCAATATCAATTAAATCTTTAAATCACTACTTCCATAATTAATCAAGTAAATCATTACTTTAAAGATTTACAAAATAACTTAAGAAACTAATTTCTCCAAAATATTCTTTTAAAACCAACCCTTGAACTTTTAATTTATATTTCAAAAGCTATTTTACAAACATACTCGGCTTTTCAGGGAAAATACACCTTCCTTTTCAAAATGGATCATTTTTAATCAATTAATAAATCCTTCTGGATTTATTTTAAATTTACGTTCCAAATCCGTAAATTTCTTTCCACACTTTTTAAAAATAAAACAATATTTATTTTTAAAACAAATTTCTCTTTCTTTTATAAAATTCCCATTTTGGATTTAAATTTTTGAATGTCCACTAATTTACGATTTTCAAATCGATTCCCAAGTATTTACTTTCAATAACTTTCAATACCAAATCAATTTTTCAAATTGATTTCTAAATTTATTTCGATTACCAAATCCAATTCCAAATTGGTTTCTAAATTTTTTCAATCGATAAATCAATTTTCATCTCAATTTCCCAAAGGTTTATTTTTAAACACCAAATTTATTAGTTTTTGTAACAAATTCCTTCTTTTAAATTTATTCAATTTTCTAAAATTAATTTACTATAAATTTTCTACTAAATTTCAAAAATCCAATTTATCTATTTCTAGTATCCTACGATACCAAAAATATATTCGGCTAAATTATAGCCCTCAACGATTTAAATCACAATATAATTACACACAGATTATAAATAAATAAACACACAACATATGAAACAAAATCAAATGTTTGAGGAATCCAGTTGGATCCCTCCAACCTGTTTCCCTGCATCCACAGACGTCAGCACAACAATTAAATACCGAATATCGCGGTTTATGGGATTTATAAAATCTCTTTTGCTATTATGCGGCACATTGGGTCTCATTTGCTATATAATGAGGGAAATCAACAACTCCAAATACATATATAATACCAATTCCACTTCGAGGTGGAATATCGTGGTATATGAGTTTAATATAATATCATCCGCTATTATGCGGCGTATAGGGTCTATTTCCATACAACTGATACTAAATTATCATCCAAGCACATAATTAACAATTTAAATTTAATTATCACAATTCAACAACCAATCAATAACTGAATTTTTTAATTATTATAGTTTGAGTGAGAAGATCTCACCTTTTCTTTGCGTGCAATCCATTTTTCGTTTCGACTTGTTTTCTTTCAAATTTTTGACCTTGTATGAAAATTTTATACAATTCATTAATATTTGAAATTATCGAACAGCCTATTTCCATTTATAAATTTAACTTAGACTAAAAATTTAATTAAACAAATTTCTTTTAATAATTCTTAGTAACCAAAATAAATTTCCTTTAAATAATTTTATTTAATCTAGTTATTTAATTTAAACCAAAATTTTCCCTTTTATAAAAAATTGATAATTAAAATAAGTTAAACAAATAAACCACCTTAAATATGAACTGGTAAGTTTAAAATGTGTAAATTTATTTTTCTTTGAAACTACTTATATATACATATATACAAATTTAAAACACAATTTTTTTCTTTAAAGACAGCAGGAAAAAATTTGAAATTTACCTTTACTGTAAAAATTTCTCGGTTTTAACTGTATATACAAAAATTAATATGTAAACTTATTTAAAATAACTACCTTCACCACGCTAGCCTATCGGCACTTCCATTTGTCGGCGACTCGCCACCATTTCCAGAAATGACTTTGCGAAACCCACGCAACCAACTCTCCATGCCGCATCAGATCGTCTCCCCCAGGCGAACATGAGCTTCGCGAGACTTCCCAGGCACCATCGCCGCCCCTGGTCTCATCCATGATTGGCAGTCGTCCCCAAATCTTCGATTAAATCAAGTCGTCGCTGCTTTGAGTCAATTGTGCCCTGCCGATGTCACAATTCCCGGTTGCATCGACGACGATAGCTTCCTATCGCGACCCCCCTGATGCTTTCGGCCGCCGCGACCTCGCCCTAGCTCAGATCGAAATCGCGATTTTTTTTCGAGCCAAAGCCGAAGCCTAATTTTGATTCCTCTGGGAATTTTATTTTGATTTGAAACGAGGCTATACTATCCGCCTTAGTCTTGAATTTTTATTGCTCTTCCATTTTTTTCTTTTGCTTGAACGAAAGAAAACGTTTTCGTTTATTTCTTATGTTTGAACGAAAAGGTAGGATAGGGTGGCATGTAGGGGAAAACAATAAAAATATGTACGTTACATTTTGCAAAACGGTGTCTACGATTTGATTTTGATCATATTTTTCATCCTTTTTTTCTTTTCATGGCAACTCCCACGCATCCCCTTTCCCATACCCCGTCCTTTAAAACTGTCCCTCCCTTATCAACAACTGTTCTCCCTCCTCCTTCCCCTATGGCCCCCTTACCAAACTCCCCACTAACCTTACCTCCACCTGTTCCTCCACCTCTTCGGTCAAACCCATCTGTTGACTCTTCTTTCTCTTCCTGGACCTCTCTTTTCAAATCCAAGCCACGCGATGTTGGACAGTACTCTCCGGTTGATTTACCTCTTGAATACAATGGTGCTGCTCTTGTTCCTCCGAGTGCAGTTTTTCAAGCAGGTAATGATTTTTTGGGGAGATTAGTTGGTTGGATTCTTTCTTGATAAGTCGCTGTCCTACTTACCTGTGATCAACCATCTAAAGAAACACTGGAAACTCAAAAGAGAAATTACAGTTAAATCTGATGGAACCTTGTTCCTTTTCCATTTGTCTTGCGCTGAGGACAGAAGGAAAATAATTGAATCAGATCCTATTTTCATTAGGAACAAGATTTTCATTGTGAAGGCTTGTGATCCAACAATTAGAAACAGTTGTTGTACAATAAAAACAGTCCCGGTTTGGTTAAAATTAACCAATATACCAATATTTGCTTGGTCTCTTTTAGGCATTAACTGGCTTGCCTCGAGAATTGGCAGGCTCTTATGCATGGATTCATCAACTGAAAGAATGGAGAGGATTGGATTTGCTAAATTCTTAGTGGACGTCTAGCCAGATGCCGATTTGGTTGATGAGTTTCCAGTGCAATTGCTTGTTGGTTTCTACGCAAATGGTGTGGGTTAGCTATCTATGGGGACCTGAAATTTGCACAGATTGTAAGGAATTTGGCCATTCACAAGCCAATGCTTGATACATTGTGGAGATAAAGAGGAGAATAAAGTGGATTTCGTGTCTCTGGTGAAGAACCAAGAGGGGAAAGATAAAAACCATGGGATAGGTAAGCAAATTATGAAAAATAAACAAGTCTGGAAGAAAGTACCTCAAAAGAAAGTAAAATTAGTGGAAAGAAACTCTCAGTTAAGTACAGCACACGTGGACAATGGTGAGATTGTGGAGGGGGATGGGGCAAAATCTATTGCTCAGCATCAAGTAGTGAATGGTAGCAATGATGTTAAGAGTGGTAATGTTATTGAAAGAGGTAGAAATGAATCAAATTTAGGGCACATGACTGATAAGCAAGATGGAACTGAGCTTATTGCATGTAGAAATGATGATATACTAGTTTTGAAGTGTCATACAGTTGAGAATGTAAGCTTATTAGTGCTTGATGCTAATAACCATCTGAAGCAAGATAACCGAGCTGAACTAACCAACCAAAAACATGCACAAAAGGCAGATATTGTACAATCAATGCACAAACATGCACAAAATTCTTTTGCCTCATCGCAAACAAATTGCAATTCCCAACTAGATCCAATTTCTGATGAGTTTTTCTGCAGTATGTTGCAACAGCAAATAACTGACCTAATCTTCTCCTCCCATCATACATCTCTCTCTTCTTTTTCTTCTGCCCCTTTAACCTCTGCTTCTCAAGACAAAACTCCATCAAAGCAACCATATGCCTTTTTAGGATCAATACCTGGTTGGATTTCGCCACCAGCTCCTAAAGATTCATCAGAAGTCAACGGTGTCTCTATCAAGTATGGTCAGCATAAGAAGAATAATAAGTTAAAGAATCACAAAACAGATAAAACCATAATTTAGTCTCCCATTATGAGGAGCATGACAGAAGCAGCTCTACACTCTCTAGTATAATCCATGATACACAGTTTTGGCGCATGGAATATTAGAGGAACACATAACTTCCTCAAACTTGAACAAGTAAAGCATTTAATATCCACTCACGAGCTATCAATCTTTGCTATCCTTGAAACTAAGCTGAATCTTCCCCTAACAATTTCCGCAGCTAAGTACATAAATCCTATGTGGTCCCTTTCTCATAATCTTCCTGGAGAGAGCTATGGTCGAATAATGATGATTCATAATCCTGCCGAGCTTTCACTTGATCTCCTTCATGCTACACCACAAATAATGCATTTTCATGCAAATTACTACAATTCCTCCTCCTCTTTCTACATTTCCTTTGTTTATGCTTCTAACTCTCTTTTCCTCGAGACAATCGCTCTTCAATATAATTCCTGCTCTCAGGCAGGAATCTCATCCATGGGAAATTGTGGGATATTTCAACAGTTGCTACAACTTGTCTGACAAGCATGGGAGCATTCCACTCATGCTAAGGGATATACAACCGTTGAATATTGCAATTTCTGATTCATCTTTAATTCCTATCCCCAAATCTGGTGCTATCTTCTCTTGGAACAATAGGTCTAGGAGTGGGGTTCGAACTTTTTCTAACATTGATCATTCATTTATCAACTTCAAAGACCTTTCGACATGGCCCAATATATCCACCTATCTTCCTCATCCTGTTCTTTCTGACCATTCCCCCCTCATCATATCTACTGGGAAGCTGCCCCATGGAATACAAAGAGGCTTTAAATTCTATAACTCTTGGGTTAAAGATCCAGAGTACAAAACAATCTTGCAGTCTGCTTGGATGAATAATAATTATTTTGGAAATCCTATGTATATTTTTTGCAGGAAGCTCAGGGAAACAAAAGAAGCTTTAATGGCATGGGCTAGACTCAAGCATGGCAATGGCAATCTCAAATCTTTCAAACTCTTAGAGAAGTTGAAGGAGGCGCAGGACTTGATGATGGCTAATCCTGACAGTGTTGACCACGCTGAAAAAGAAACTGCTCTTTTCAATGAGCTCAACATTGCTATGGAAACCGAATGTGATATGGAAAGACAACAACTTCAAAACAAGTGGGCTGCTGAAGGGGACAGGAATACTAAATTCTTTTATGCCTCCCTAAAGGAAAAGCATTCAAAAATAACATCACTTCTATCATGGATGAAGCAGGTACCCTTCACACTTCCCCTGAGAGGGTTCACAAAGCCTTTCTGATGTATTACACTGCCCTTCTTGGAAATGATAATAATTTCACTCCCGAGCTTGATCAACTGTCTAATATAAATCTTCCTAGAGTTAATACTCTTTTTGCAATGAATAAAAGCTCGTGTGGCAGTCCTGATGGCTTCAATGTGGTTTTCTTCACTACTGGATGGGATATAGTTGGTGGAGATTTCTGCAAGGCAGTGAACAATTTCTTCGATAAATTTAAAATTCTCAAATCTGTTAATGCTACGAACTTGGTATTAATTCCAAAAAGCTTGCCTGCAGATTCTTTCTCTTCATTTAGACCCATCTCCTGTTGCAACGTTGTCTACAAATGCATATCCAAAATTATTGCCACAAGACTGGTTGCTGTTCTGGTTCGAATTATTTCAAATAATCAGGCAGCTTTCTTGCCTAAAAGAAACATCCATGGCAACATCATGCTTGCCCATGAATTATTAAAGGGTTATAAATGTGCTAATGCTACGCCTGGAGCAATGTTGATGCTCAATTTAAGGAAGGCGTATGATAGTGTACAGTGGAAATCAATTGTAAGAATTATGGCACTCGTGGGCTTCCCTAAAGTTTTCGTTGCATGGGTTTATGAGTGCATCTCTACCCCATCCTACTCCCTTCTCTTGAATGGTACAAATACTGGCTTCTTTACGTCTGAGCAAGGCATTAGGCAGGGGACCCTCTTTCATCCTATGTTTTTCTCTTGGTTATGGAAGTCTTAACTTGCTTATTAAATCCATTGTACGTTAATAGGCATATACAATATCACTCCAAGTGTAAAGAACTTCAGATCACTTCCCTCCTCTTCGCTGATGACATCATGATCTTTACCAAACCGAACCTTCATTCTATTGACAACATTATGGGTGCTCTTCATAAGTTCTACCTAATGACAAGACTTAGACTTAATCATAGTAAATCAAGTATTCTGTTTGCTGGGATTAATATCATGCAGCAGCAAAACCTTGCTACCTCTGCTAGTTTGCACATGGAACATGACATGACATATCTTGGTCTGCCACTTTGTACTTCTAGGGTGACACTTGCGGACTGTTCACCACTGTATCAAAAAATAGCTGCTGTCAAGGGGTGTTGGGCGAATAAATTCTAATCTCAGGCCGGCAGGCTTGTTCTCGTCAAGTCGGTTTGCTTATCGATGATGGTCTATTAGGCTAGAGCATATATTCTTCCAATCAAGCTTTTGAAAACGGTGAGAATCGCCATAATGAGATTTTTCTGGTTTGGGTCCTTACATTGTAGGAAGACTTTTCCCTGTTCTTTTTCTATTTTGGAGAAGCCTAAAGCCAAAGGGGGGTTGGGTTTGTGCAACATTGAAGTTTGGAGCAAAGCAGCCTATAGTCATCACCTTAATGCGCTGATGCAGAAGAACGATTCCTTATGGGTCAGGTGGGTTCTCATGTATAATGTTGGAGCAAAAGATATTTGGCTTATGGAAGCTCCGCAGTCTTGCAGTTGGATTTGGAGAAGCATTTTGAATTGAGAAGCACTTTACAACCTTATGTGCAGATCATGTTTCTGACAGAAGCACTTGCAGTTTTTGGCATGAGCCATGGAGTAGTAAGGGTATCATACTTGATCAACTATTCACACCTCAACAAAAATATCAATCTAGTATTGGTTTGAATGTAATGGCTGTTGAGCACATTGTTAATGGTGAACTTGTCATGCCTTACTCTAGTAACCAGTTAGTCAGAGCTATCTGGGGACAATATGATGACAACAGATATGTGATGTGGGATCACGACACTGTTCTATGGAATGGTAAAGAACACTCTGTCTGCAGAATTTATGAGGCATTGTTTGGTATGGATTCGGTGCCTAAATGCAAGTGGAGCAAGGCAACTTGGGCTGCGTACTCTCCTAACAGTAATAATCTAATGCTCTGGAAGGTGCGGAACAAAGCATTGTTAACAAGAGATAGGTTGATTGGGTTAGGCATGTCTGTCCCTTCCTGGTGTGAATTATGTTACATACAAAATGAGAGTTTCCGGCACTTATTCTTTGAGTGCGAGTACGTTCTGCAACTTTGGAACAATTTGATGAACATATTTGAAAGGGTGGTTGCTTCTTCAATTTCTGCTGATCAATGGGGATTCATTGAGTATGCTTCTAGGTTGAGTGATGAAGAAAGTTTTCCTTTTTTGTTCTCTTTGAAGAAGCAGTTGAGAAGAATCTGGGAAGAAAGGAATAAGAGGGTATTCAATGGAATCAACAGGAGTCATGAGGTGTTATGGTCAGCTTTGAAGCAAGACATATTGATGGGAATGAGGGGTAGTGTGCATACCTTTCTTGATCACCAGATTGATCCGTGGATTGGCTAGTTTCCCTATAATTTTCCGTGTTTATCTTCTTTCTTTTCTTTTTTGTTCTTTCCTTTTATTGTCATCTCTGTGTAGTGTTTTCTCTTTTTAATAAATCTGGTTGGGGACCAGTTTAATCCCGCTTGCTCTGCAAAAAAAAAAAATCGTCTCGATTTCGCATCCTAAATTCTCGATATTGTATCAAGACATGCCGCTAGGCGTTTATAATATTATACGCCTATTCCGAACGCAATGGAAAAGGTTCCGAGTCCAAAGTCGATCGTATGGATAAGATAGCGTTTTGAACCAGTTATTAAATTGAATTTCGACAGAAATTTTGGCGCGTTTGCTTATCGTACGACCACACGACAACTCCGAATACTACGGAAATTGAAATCCGATAATAATACAATATTATGGATCTAATGGAACTGGTTTCGTCGAATTCCGAGACCGTGCCTCGGAAGACTATTTTTAAATATCGATTTAAACAATATAATTTCAAAACCGAACAAATCGCTTTCAAATTCAATTTTAAAAATTCCACTGTCTCCGGTATTATCAATATAAATTTACTAAGCCTTTAAAATATTTTTAAACAGCTTAAACTGAAGATTTAAATTTTCACCCAATTTCCTTAAATTAAATTCAATAGCTAAATTGCCAATAGTTAAAATTGAAATTCAAGTTTAAAAACAACTTCCAATATTTAAAGTCAATTAAACATTCCATTTCAAATGTTTAAAATTTCCAGGTCGTCACATCCTTCCCCCCTTAAAAGAATTTCGTCCCGAAATTACTAGTTAGGAAGAATGATCCTTAACCCATTTATTATTTTTCCCAATCTAAATAGTTTTATCATCTTACCAAAACAAATATTTTTATTTAAGACCCATCACTAATTCAACTAACTTTCCAACTTCAATTATAAGTTCCAAACAACATTGTTTTCTCAATAATTCAAATTTAAATTTTAAATTCAAATTTCAAATTATCCAAAAAAAATAAAAAATTTCTAACACCCTAAATTTTCGAAATTTTTTGCCAGCGTCTCTTTTGCGCGTCTAGCTCGGTACGACTACAAAATGGCACCACAGGCCCCCAGATTTCAAAAGAAAACAAAACGCTAAGCGGCTGGACAAGAAAATCATCAAATTTCATACTGAAATTTAAATACATACCTTTTTGTCAAACAATTTAATTTTATCTTCAAAATCCCAATTCCAATTTTTCTTTTTCCTGTAATATACATGTATATTCTACTAGCCATAATATTCAATTACAACATTCATATATCATTTTGCATATTTCATTACAACAGTTTGAATACTTACTTCTTATACCATCTTTACTTCATTATTGAAGTTATATATCCATTTTCATTCAATCTTGCATTATCAATTTCATTTGAATTCAATTCACAATTTCAATTCTATTTAGATTCAATTTATCTTCTGAATATTGAATTTTATCGATTATCTTTCATTCACAACTAATTCATGTCACTATTTTAAATTAGTTTCATTTACTAATTCATTACAAATTCCAATTGAATTTATCTCAAACCTTTTTTTTTTATTTCCACCTTTATTATCTTTAGTTCACTTCGAACCAATTTTTTTACAACTTCATTTTATTTCACACAATTCAAATTTGGTTTTCGCTATTCAGTTTCAATTCCAGTTTTATTCTTTTGTTTATCCCCAAATACAATTCAATTTCAATTCACCATTTGGTTTACAACCACTTATATTTAAGCTGGATTTCAAATTTCATATGAATTTAATTTATCTTTCATTTATAAATATTGAATTCAATTCATTTCAAACCATATTAATTTGTCATTTCATCAAAAAAAAAATTGAAAAGCAAGCGGGGTTGACTGGTCCCCTACCAGGTTTTATTATAGAAAAAGATAGAGACACAACTGTAACAATCTACAGTCGCAAAAAGGAAAAAATAACATGAAAAAATCTCAGAAAAGGAAAGAGATACACCACAATCACTGACCAATCACAGTACACATCACTACAATTTTCCACACAATGAATCATAGTATGAGCAGCCCAAATGTGCACAACAGATACACAGGTGGGTGCACAAACAGGAAGAAATCAGCGGCCACATATCAACTCAGCAAATCATGGCAGTGGGGGAGAAACCTCGCTTGGAAAATCTTAAGCCAGTGGTGATGTTTGCTTTGATTTTGACCCAAAGCTGGTGCGCCACACTGACATCACCATCGACATACCTTGAATTCCTCTCCTTCCAGATCAGACGAACATAAATCTTCAAAACAAAAAAGATGATATCCTTGCGACTGCTGCTCCATTTCGTTACATTCTTCAGCACATTCCACAAGCAAGAAGAGGTACCATCATGTTCTGATAGTCCAACCTTTTCCATCAGTGTACAAAACATATTAATTAAATAATGACAATCAAAAAAAAATATGGTAACATGTCTCCGGTTTGACATTGCAGAAAAGGCAAAGGTTGTCAATTTGCATTCCCACAGCCACCAATCTATCTCTAGTTAGAATAGCACTTTGTATTATTCTCCAAAGCATCAAGTTGTCACTAGCCGTTGAATGAGAGGACCAAAGAACATTAGCCCAAGGAAAAATAGTACTGGCTTCAGAACTTGAAAGTAAAGCATAGACCCTACCAATAGTATGTGGTTTGCCATCCCAGCAAAGCCCAGTTTCATGCATGATCTTCACATCATAATGTCGCATGTTCCTCCATAACATGTTGACCACCTGATTGCTGGAATAAGGAGCACAAAGCTTCCCATTGAGAATGTAATCAACAGCATGAGCATTGCTAGCAATTGAGGTCTGAAGTTTTTCATGATCACAAACCATTTTAATCAGCACCATACCATCACATAGCCATGGGTCATTCCAAAAACTCACTGCACAACCAGGAGACAAACTGTGTTTGACAAAAGGAAGGAAAGTGCTCCTCATATTTAGGATATTCCTCCATATTCAACTCGTGCCTTGATTGATGCTCATATCCCAGAAGTTACCATTCTTTATTCTATAAGTCCACACCCACTGCACCCATAGACTGTTTCTTTTGAGCAAAATTGCCTCAACATGCGAACTAACAGCAGCCCTATTCCATAATGATAAGTTGATGATGCCAAGCCCACCCTTGCCAAGTGGCTTTTCAATAGAGGAGTATGACAGAGGAACCATTTTCCTATTGTGTATATTACCAGTCCACAGGAATCGAAGAAGGGCCGCTCTTAACATTGAGAGCAACAACTTGGGGAGAATATAGGTTCTTGTCCAATACACTGTCATAGAGAAACACACAGACTTTACAAGCACCAATCTTCCAGCCATGGTTAGGTATTTAGCAGTCCAGTTGTTTAGCTTGGATGTAATTTTATCATAGAGTTGAGAACAATCAGCTCGAGTAACCCTGGACGTACACAAAGGTAAGCCAAGATAAGCCATATTATATTCCATGCTTTGGTAGCCAGAAAATCCAATCAACCAGTCATTGGCAGGCCTGGAAATTCCAGAATTGAGGATATGTGACTTAGCCTTGTTAATTCGTAATCTAGTAGCAAGGAAGAAGGAGTGTAGAGTGTCATTAATGGCAGTCATGGATTGTTGATTTGGCTTGGTAAATATCAATATATCATCCGCAAAAAATAAGGAAGTGATATGTAGCTGCTTGCACTTTGGATGGTAAGAAATATTCTTCTTATCATATTCCAACGTAAGCATACAAGAGAGAGCTTCCATAACAGCAATGAAAATATATGATGAAATAGGATCCCCCTGTCTGACTCCTTGTCTTCCTCTAAAATACCCCATGACCTTCCCGTTATAGCATAAAGAGTAAGCAGGAGTAGAAATGCAAACATATACCCATGCAACAAATACTTTGGGAAAACCCATTAAAGACAGCACACGAACAATGGAGGACCATTGCAAGCTGTCGAAAGCCTTCTGAATGTCGAGCTTGATCATTGATCGAGGGGAAATATGACTTCTACCATACCCATTGATTAGCTCATGGGCCATCATAATATTGTCAAGTATATTCCTATTGGGAAGGAAGGCTGATTGATTTGGAGAGACTATAGATGGCAGCACTTTTACAAGTCGTAAGGCAAGAATTTTTGATATACACTTGTAGACAACATTGCAGCATGAGATCGGTCTAAGAGAGGAGACATTTTGGATAGGCCTAATTTTAGGAATGAGGACAAGGTTGGTCCATTTATTGCACCAAGCAACCTGAAATGATGGAAGAAGTTATGAATTGCCGCAGTGAAGTCATGGCAAACAATATTCCAGGTTGACTTGAAGAAGACAACATTGAAGCCATCCGGTCCACCAGTCGAAGTCGTTTTCAAGGAGAAAAGAGCATCTTTTATTTCCTGATCAGTAACCAAAGAAACAAGCATCTCCTTCATAGGTTGATCAAGCCATGGTAAGGGGAGATAATTAAGCCTGTCAAGGTCAGGTTCAAATTCATCATAGTTGCCAAGAAGCCTAGTGTAGTATTGAAGCAAATGCCTGTCAATGTCATTATCAGAAGTAAGCAGGGTGCCATCATTGTCATGGATTGTATGGATGTAGTCTCTGGCATGCTTATCCTTAATTTATGCATGGAAGTAGGCAGTGTTCCTATCTCCCTCATTCACCCACCTCTGTTTCATCTTTTGCTTCATCATACTTGCTTCAGAGTCCAAAGCATTGCTAAGCTTTTGGAAAAGGACAGATTCAGCTTGGGCATAAGCAGCATTAGTTGGATCATCATCCAACCGCACTTGCGCTTCCAACAGCTGCTCTTTTATTGAATTAGAGATTTGAGTGCCCTTGCCAAATTTGAGAGAAGCCCACTGTCTCAAAGCATGCTTCATGGCCTTCAACTTCCTGCACAAAATAAACATAGCATTTCCATTATATTTTGTTGACCAAGCATTAGACACTATGTTGTAGTACTGAGGTTCAGAAACCCAAACGTTAAAAAATTTAAAAGCCTTCTTCCTACTGCATGGCTTGTGAATAGGAGAGAGAATTAGAAGGGAGTGGTCAGATAGTATGGGGCTAGGAAGATGGGCAGAAATGGAAGGCCACAAAGAGAGGGCAGAAGCATTGCAGAAAGAGTGGTCAATGTTAGTGAATGTTCTTTTGCCAGACCAACTCCTGTTGTTCCAAGAGAAGGGGACTCCAGATCGGGGGATAGGGAGGAGATCAGAATGAGATATTGATATATTCAAGGGAGCAATGTCTCTTGGCATTAGAGGAATGCCACCAATCTTGTCAGCAAGATTGAAACAGCAGTTGAAGTCTCCCAATGCAATCCAAGGATGGGTATTCTGTCTGAAGTTAGGTAGAAGGTTGAGCAACACTTGTCTAGCATCAACAGCATTGTGGGCATAAACGATGGTTAAGAAAAAATTATAATTAAGATGAAGATGGGTGGCATGAAAGTGAATATGTTGAGAGGTAGAATGGATGGGAGTGAGAGAGAAGATCAGAGGATCATGGACAGTGAGAATCCTTCCATATGAAGCATGCTCATGATTGTGATTTACATGCCAGTGAGGATTGATGTATTTTGATGTGTTCATGGTTAAAGGAAGAGAAAGCTTGGTTTCCAAGATTGCAAATATCTTAATATTATGCTCAGAAATTAGAGTTTTGACGTGATTAAGTTTATCTGGGTTATGAGCACCCCTGATGTTCCATGTTGCTATTTTATACATTAAAAAAACTAGAAAGAGGGATGATGCTCTTTTGCCCTACTCCTAGTTGTAGGAGGGTCAGTTCGAACTGATTAAAGTTTTGCTGCTAAGGAAGAATACTTCAGGGCCCCAGGGGTTGAAGTTTCAGGTCGAGGAGGTGGCGATACCCATCCCGGGATGGATCCAGGAAAATTGTATGGAGAGGGGGTTGTGATGATGGTTTTTGAACGTGGTGTGGATGATGATGGGGAGACAATGGGGATAGGTGGCTTAAAAAGGTCAAAGATTTGATTCTTAATAAAATCCATGAAGGCTTGATCTGATGAGATTGGTTCGTGGTCTACGGTTGTCAACTTTGTATGGGATATTAATATAATAGATATAGGTTTGGTAGCATGAGAGAGTTGTGAATTGCCTTCAGTATTTGAACATTTGTTTTTCCACTGAGCAAAGTCTTTGCTGAGAGAATTTGATACATCAGTGTCATTGGAACATAAAGTATGTTCAACATGTTTTGCATTAACAATGTCATCACAGGGTAATGCCCTTTCCTCCAATGTTTCAGTTGAGCTTGGTTCATTTTCACTATACTCAGTAAGATCATGCAGAAGCATAGAGAAGGGGTTTGCATTCAATAATGGCTCATGTTGCACAGGTTTTATCTGCTGTTTCTGAACTTGGGTATTTGATACCTCAATATTACTTGCAACAAGGGTGACATGCACATCCTTTTCATTAATATCTTTTCCTCTTTCTTCATTTATTAAGACTTTATGGTTCATCACATTGCTTCCATTATTGTTTGTTTCCTTTCCACTAACTAACTGTTTGCCTACTGATTTACTTTTCTTGTTCAAAATAGCATGCTCTCTATTCTTCCTAAAAGCCACCTTTCTCCACTTCACGTTTGAATCATCAGTATTGCTTTTTCCACCTCCTTTCTTAGTACATTCCTTTTCTATAACATTTTTGGCCCTAACACAACCCTGTTCCACTTTATCTTTGTTCAAAACTACACTTTTATGCACCAAACAGCTACTATCCTGATGCCCAAACACCTTACACCTCTCGCATATCAAGGGCTTCCACAAGTATTCAACTTTGACCTGTTGCTCAGTGCCATCCAAGAGCTTAACCATAAAGGCATCAGGCAACTCAACTTGAGCAGATACTTCCACCAAACATTTTGCGTACCCAATTCTTCCCATCTTTTCAGTATTCTCATCCATACACAAAAACTTTCCTACCCTCGTCGCTAACCAGTTAATACCCAGGGGTGACCAACAGTAAAGTGGAATGTTGGAGAGTTTCAACCACACCGGCACTGACTTTATCGTGCTCACACTGTTTCCTATGGTTGGATCCCATTCTTTTATTATAAACAGTTTGTTCCTCGTCACGATTGGATCAGATTGGATGATCTTCCTTCTATCTTCATCAGAAGATAGATTGAAGAGGAACAAACTTCCATCTGATTTGACTTCTATCGACCCTTTTAGACGCCATACACGCTTTAGATGATTCAAGACTACCATGTAGGGCAATGGAATATCGAGAAAAAACCAACCAGGCACTGGCCCCAGACAGCATTACATGCATTCACCACTTCCACCGGCGGCACAATAGCACCGTCATCAAACACAAGCGGGAATTCAACAGGAGAAAAATTGCCAGCATTGCGAGGTTTTGCTCTGAAGAGAGAATTCCATAGCGGAGGGCTTGAAGTAGTGATACGGTTGGTGGGAGAAGGAGCATGAGGTAGGTCGGGGAGAGAAGATGGAGAGGTGGCAGTGGTCGAGGAGGGCGGCGGGTCAGGCAGAGGAGGTATGGTAGGAATAGTTGATGGCGAGGAAGATAAGTACGGGAGGTAAGGTTGCTGGTTTGAAGGGATAAGACAGGGAGGGAAAGGACGGGGGCAGAGAGAGGCCATGACAGTAGGAAAAATATTTAAGTTTTGTAATAATATGTAAAACTTTGGGGCCAAGGAAACTATGTTTGCCCTGGCCTTCGGTTAGCCGGTTTTATAAGTGGTCGTGCACTATGTCTCATTATTGTGGCCGCTGGGATTCGAACCGGTGGCACTACAACCACATGTAGAAACTCCACTATGTCTTAACCACTGGACCACTAACCACTACAACCACATGTAGCAACCCCGTGCATTAATTTCACTTACTAATTTCATTTCAATACTTCGCTTTGTTTATCACAAATCAAATTCAATTCCAATTCCAGTTTTATTTACTTACAAATTCGAAATGAATTTCAACATTCAATTTCACTTTCATTTAATTTCAATTGTAAATTTATTTATTCATTCACAACTTTATTTTCCACCTTATAAAATTTTATTCCATAACTATTTTTTATAAGATTCCAGAGACTTTTCAACAATTCAAAACCATTTTTGAAATCAATTCAAATTATCCATTTAAATTTCTAAAACCGAATACAGTTTGCAAACAACTTTAATTTAAAACAATTCGGTAGCAATTCCTCTTTTGGAAACTCGAAAATGAACACTGATGATGTCGCGATCATCATCGGAATTATTTTCCAGCGACCGGAAAGAGTTTAGTGCTTTTATCCTTCCAAAACATTTTTTCCAAAACCTTTGAAAATTATTTTCAAACTAAAAGGGATTTAAACTTTTCCAAATTTCAAAACATTTCCAAATACTTCTCTGGAATTTCGTTTCAAATTATAAATCACATTTACAATTTATATTCTCAAATTTCATTTGTATGTGAATTTATTTCTTAATTTTGGAGTTACGATTTCAATTTCCTATTCAAATGATAATAATATTATCACTTCCTAACAATCAAGCAACCATATACTATAATAATTTATTAAGATTATTTCATTTATCTACGAAAATAGTTTTGGGTAAAATTATTTCATTTACCCTATTTCAAAACAACATCATGTCGAATTGTTCTGTACGAGTGTTTAGAGATCCCTGTCGATAGAATTGTATAGACTATATCGACCAGAATTGTGACGACTCGGAAATTTTGAGCATTTGAAATCGGAATATTTCACTGATTGTAAGTATTTAAAAGCTAATTTTTAACTTGAATTCAAATATCACCATTTATTCGGCAATTTAATTATTAAATTAAATAAGTTGAAGTTGGGCAAAATGTTGAATCTGGAAGTTCTAAGCCTGTTAAAAATAATTTAAAGGCTTGTAAAAGTTATATTGATAGTACCGAAGATAGTAAAGGTGTTAAAATTGAATTTGGAAGTGTTTTGTTAAGTTTTGAAATTTATCGTTTAAACCGATATTTTAAAAAATAGCCTTCCAAGGCACAGTCTCGGATTTCGAAGAAATCAGTTCCATTGGATCCGTAATATTATATTATTATATTATTACCATATTTCAAATTTTATAGCGTTTGGAGTTGTTAAGTGAGCGTACAATATATAAACGGGCTGAATTTATATCGAAAATTTAATAAAATAACTGGGTCCAAAAAGCTATCTTCTCCATACGATCGAATTTGGACTCGAAATCTTTTCCATTGTATTCGGGATGGGGGTATAACATTATAAACGCTAGCGGCACGCCTCGATTGGTGATCAGGATTTTTGACTTCGTTTTCTCAACAATTTAAATTTGAATTCAAATTTAAAGATAGATAATGAAATTGCATTGAATACTATAGCTAGCATCACGTATAGAGATTTAAAAACTCGCGTTACCTTCTTTAATACGCTTTTTCGTTTAATAAATAAAATAAAAAGTAGATATTTTTCTTCGTTCGGAGAAAAACCGAAACCACTCTCTTCTCATTCAAATCTAAGGTTATGGCCGAAGCCTAAAAATCGAAATCATATTCTTTCCCCCTTCCAATTCCACGAATTTGAAAACCCTACTTCCCCTTTTTCCTTCTTCATACGAATTCATTCGTACAAAAAAAAAGAAGCAAACGAATCCGCGATTGAAGCTTGGAATTAGGCGAGGCTCGATATTGTTTTTCCAGTCGCGATTCTGTGTGCTCGAAGTCAAGTGTTGGCAGTCGCAAATTCAAGGAGGAGGCGGTGAACTGGAATCGTGTAGAGGGAGCGACGATGTGGCCGGGGCATGGTCACAAGCTGGGTGATGTAGGGCGCTATGGTGACGCACGCGATCAAATTGGGGGAAAGGGTTTTTCGCGAAGAAAGAAAACAGTCGCGGCATAGTGATGCTCGAGGGTCGTGGTGGCAAACATGAGGGAGGCTTGTATCGCAGCGAGGTATATGTGTGATTTAAATTTAATAACACTTATTTATGAATTTATCTTTTAAAAAAAGTAGAGGAAAAGGGTTGGCAGTCGCGAATTCAAGGAGGAGGCGGTGAACTAGAATCGTGTGGAGGGTGCGACGATGTTTCCGGGGGCATGGTCACAGCAACCTGGGTGATGTAGGGCGCTCTGGTGACGCACGCGAGCAAATTGGGGGAAAGGGTTTCTCGCGAAGGAAGAAGACAATCGCGGCATAGTGATGCTCGCGGGTCGCATTGGCAAATGTGAGGGAGGCTCATATCGTAGCAAGGTATATGTGTGATTTAAATTTAATAACACTTATTTATGAATTTATCTTTTTTTTAAAACGTAGAGGAAAAGAAAATTTTACTTATAACTCATGTTTGATGTTAACAGTAAGGTGTACGTATATATTAACAAATTATTTTCAAAACTTAAAGCTAATTTTACACATATGTTATACAGGGAAAATAGTGTGTATATATATATATATATATAAGGTTTAGATATAGATTTTTCTTTAAAAAAAAGAGGGGCAGTATAAATTATTTTCATGGGTATATATATATGGATATAGAATTTGAAATCTATATAAACTATTTTTACGAGAGGATTGAAAAAGGGGAAACGATTAAATAAATCATTGTTAAGTAATTTATAAAATGAGATAATTGGTCCGGTTATTACAAATATTAACAAATCCATAAATGTTTATACAAGGTCCAAATCGGGAAGAAATAGACGAGTTGGAAATGGATTGCAAACATCAAAATCAAAGGTGAGTTAATCTCACTCATCTTGTTATATTTTAAATTTAAATGATTAAATTTAAATAATTGGTTGGTTGATTGATTTGATTGGATGTGCAATATTATATATAGAAGTATATAATATATCTTGGAATGATTGATTTCCCGCATTATATAGCGGATGAGACCCTATGTGCCGTATAATGGCGGATGATATTTTATTTAAATCTCATATACCACGATATTCCACCTCGAAGTGGGAATGGTATTTTATGTTGTGCTAACATCTGTGGATGCAGGGAAACATGTTGGAGGGATCCAACTGGATTCCTCAAAATTATTTATATTGTTTAATATTCTCTGTTGTGGATATTGGATATTCTGTGATGAATTTTATTGATAATTGGAATGTTGAATGCTATGGTTTACTTGAATATATTTCGGTACACTGAGTTATCAAAATATATAAAATTGGATTTTTGAAAATAAAAGGAAGGGAATTTGTAAGTAAAATAATTATAGAGAATTTAAGTAAATTTAAGAATGAATTGGGAAAGAATAAATGTGATTTTAAAATTCTACTAAATAAATTCCGTATATGAAAAGGAAATTTTGAATAAACAGGAATATAATGAATTTTAAACTTCAGTGTTATTATTTAAAAGAACAAAGCATTTATTTTACATTTAAGATTTAAATTTTGAAAAGAATAAAGAAGAAATTGGGAAAATCTGAAATTTGTATGTTTTAGTTAAAAGATTTAAAATCAAACGGAAAATAATAATAATAATAATAATAATAATAATATTAAAGTCTATAATTAACGAATTTTGAAATGATTTGAGTAGGTAAATAAATTTATTTCAAAATGGAGTAAATTGGAAATCAATTTGAAAATTGATTTAAGTGGTTAAAGTTGGAACTTTAAAAAGAGAAGTGGGACTTTGGAATTTATAAACTGAGTTTATGAAAGTAAAGTAATATATCAGTGGATATTTGGAGAAACAAATTCACGATGGAGAGTTATTAAAGAAATGGAAATTTGTTTAATAATAAATAGTGATTTATTTTTAAAAATAGAAAGAGAAGAGTATTTCCCTGGATAGCCAAGTACGTTTTCAAAGTAAAACTTTTAAATGTAAGTTAAAGGCTTTAATGTTGTTTTGCCTTTAATGTTGTTTTAAAAGTAGGTTAGGAAATTTGTTATTTCTAAATGTTTAAATTCCAAAATAAGTATTTTCTTTAGTATATTTAAAGCAGTAATCATTTAGAGGTGGCTTGGTATTTTGATTTTAAAAGTTAGAAATTCAGTTTTACATTGCACAAAGTAGGTTTAGTTTAAATATTCTTAAAGTATATATTTTAATAAGTATTAAAGTAATTTTTAATTTAAATGTTTAAGATATATTTTATAATAAAGTGTTTTTAAATTATTTTTAAAATCTAAAGTGTTGTATTTGGTGATTTCAGTGGAAATAGAAAATATTTGGGAAATTTATTCTGTAAAAAGGAGATGGTTTGAAAACTGTTTTCAAAAAGATTTGAAAATGGAAATATATCTTACGAAGATATTTTGAGGTTAATAAATAATTTGGAGAAATTACTTATGGTTGATGGTTGTTTGTGAATGTTAATTGATAGTTAAATAACTGACTATCAATATTGGAAAATGCGCTGATCATTTCAAAGAGACCGAGATCGGGATTGATTTCTCGAAAACTACTTCGATCTGGTTTGTACATTTTCATGGAAAAACGAGTTCAGAGTCGAAGATGGTGCAATAAAGTGCAAGGGCTAGTCGCTTCTAATTCCGAGGATAATTCCAAAATGGATGTAGTAGGAATAGTGCCTTCGGTTCCGTTTGAACCCGGAACGGACTTGTATGGATGAATGCTTTCAGAACATCGTTAGGTGGACGATGGGCATTCTAAGTGAAACGATCTAAAGGGTAAAGCTTAGCCTCAAGCCTCATCAACCGGGAATGACTGAAAATCTGGGGCTATGCAGCAAGGCTTAGTGGGTAGCACCCATTTTCGGTGAGGTCATCCCTGTCTAGATGTCCCTTTTATTTCGGGCTTGGGGGTGCGGTTGCTGATCCCAACCGTGGGGTGATCTTACTCGGGATTATCCAGTAAGGGGTAGTCCCGGTCTTGTGTTGCAGTTGGTCGGGAGTGATCCTCGGTACGCTGAACTAGACCAGGTACCGTGACAGGTGGTACCCCAGTGTCTAGTCATTAGTTGGAAATCCATTTTCCCTACGCACCCGTACGGTTTTGATTGTGCCAAACTATTGCTGAAATGTGAGATGCAAGCATTTCAGCTAGATTCTATTTTACTTTCTAGAGACACTATTATAATATCAGAGAATTTTAATAAAAAGTGTTTACCCTATCGTAAGGTAAAAACTCGACATGTTTATTTGTGGCGTGGTCTTACGAGATGCTTTTGTTTTCAAAGGATTTTGAAACTTTAATAATCAATTTGAGTGTGATTTCTCACGCTGGTATTCTAGACTGACTCGGGTGTTATTTAACTATAATGCTCGGGTCAGACCGAGTATTATAGAATACCGGAAAGGACGCTGTGGAGCTCAGGAGACGAGCTGGATGGCGATACGTGCTTCCGTACTTGATTTATATTCTGCTGTGTATTCAGTCGTGTGAGAACAGGTCATGATTATTGTCCAATTGTGTGTTATGTGATTGATGTACTCTGATGATGTAATGTATAAACAGATATATTTGTTTTTGTGTAAAGATCATTTATTATCTATTATATTTCATTCTGCTGCGATGGTTAGATTCTGATGTTGTTTCTATTTTCTTTTTCTACCTCTTCTTCTTTAACCCATATGGTTTGTATTTCCGTTCATCTTGAGTTGATTGATGTAGAATAGTGTTGACTCAAGGGGTACGGATTTGCGAGTCGTTATAAGAATCCATATACCACTCAACAAACCAATCATCACAATATAAAACAATTTTATATTCACAAACAAATACGCGCTCATATCTATTATTACACTCAAACTCATTCTAGAGTACTACTAACTCTATCTCTAATGAGTAACACCCAATAGAGCCAAGGTTGTCGCTTAACCAACTGCTCTGGTACCAAATGTAACGGCCCCCAAATCCATACCCCTTTGAGCTGGCAAAATTCCACAACAATTCAGCCCAAAGTGGAACGAATGTACGAGTCTTCGGATTTAAAGAAGAAAGACGTAGAAGAAGAAGAGAAAACAACAACAGAATCTCACATTTCGCTGCTGAACAAATATAATAGATAAATGAATATTTTTAAAAAGAACTATATCAGTTATTACATTACATCACATTACATTATCAGACTGTTACAACAACAAACAGCGAAAATGAATATAAAATATACTAGTGAAACGCTTCGCCATCCAGCTTGCTCCTGATCTCCACAGCATCTCTTTTTCGACTTCGCTCCAGAATGATGATAACCTGACTCTAGGCTGCCCGTGTGGAACATTATGGGCACCCAGAGTTTAGAAAGGGAACAATAAACTCCAAGTCAGTCGTGGGACTGGTGTGAGATCTTAAAAACAGTTATTTTCACAAAAAACATAAAAAGAAATATGCTATGCTTTTTGGAAAATGAAACTACCATAAGGCCTACCGCCACACACACAATGCAAACGCAGAATTGGAAGAGACTTCTCCTTATGATAGTCAAACATGCTTGATACACAAAATCTTTTGATATTATTATTATTATTAGTGCATAGTGTGGAAAACATTTTGAAAGTGTAATATTAATCTTAGCCAGCACAGGCATTTCGCACTTATGCCTACTATAGCTACCATGTTCAATAGCAGGTTACTACTACATTCCATGGCAGGTTATACAACTAAAATCGAATAGGGCGCGTATTGTTTCTTTGGATTTCAAAAAAATGGTCAGGATAAGGAACTTCCTACGGCCACATGGGTACGCCTCTGGAGGGACGTCCCGAGAACCTACCCGGCTCTCTGCCAACACAAGGCTGGTTACCCCCTTCCGGGGAAGTAAAACCTAAGATATGCCACCCCCGATCGTTTACGACCTTTATCCGAGGATCCTCTACACCAACAACCACAAAGAAAAGTATTTGCAGTAACCACATAGGTTAAATATCAGGGCTCCATACCTGACCACCCTTTTCCAGAAGGAATGGACATACCCTAGGGGAGCTACCCCCGAAACCTTGCCGCATCTTTCCTGTTTTGACCATTACTGGTTTGTGAGGCTCGACGAGGTCTCGTCCACAAAGCTAACTTTTCACAAAGTCATGCTTTGATCAACAAATGATCAGCAGCACTTTGTGTGCCACATTACCAAATTGGGAATATATCACTAGTAACCATCAACTACATAACATCTGAGCTCGTACGTCTCAGAGAAGGGTGTTAAGCTAAGAGAATAAATTCTCCGCCGCCAACAGAAATTTATTTAATAGAAACCAGCTTTACATCTCAAAGTGTAATGTCAGACACACATCCATACAAGTCCGTTCCAGGATCGAACGGAATCAAAGGCACTTCAAAGAAGCCCTTGCAAATCTGGATATTCACTAATCACGTCCGGAATCCCCATCACAAAGGATGATTAAATCTCTATACCGGAGCAACTCGGTGCAGAGACATTCGACAGGTAATCCTTTCGTTTTCAAAAATACCCGGTCTTCAGCACCATCTTCAAATGCAATCCCATTTCGTCGTATCATTATTCGGAATGGATTTTATGACACAAGGTCCTTTCCCGGCTAATCCGAATAATGAGCGCTTATTTTTAAAAATAAATGTTCAATCAGATTTCAAAAAAATCACAACAATTTCCACTTTGATCTTTTAAATATAAGATCTATCACAATCACAAAGGTTCGATGTGGGTTTCGAATGTCCATTTGGAATTCGACTCCCGGTCGCATCGAAATTCAAATGCCATTAAAGGCAAATATTGATAGTCGGTTATTTAACTATCAATCAACATTCACAACAATCGCTAGGATTTAAATATTTTTTCCCTCAATTATTATTTTCGATATATCTTCGCAAGATATAATTTTTTTTAACACTCGAACCATTTGAAAACAAATTTCAAATCACTTTTCCATATTTCAATACCTTGAGAATAAATTTCAAATCATTTTTTCCTTATGTGGAAAACATTTTCAAATATTTATTCGTTTCCACTGAAAATCTACCGAGTTCAAATATTTTAAAATAATTTTAAATGCTTATCCAAAATATACTTAGAGATATTTAAAATAAAATTATTTTGAAACACTTACTTAAATATTAATTACGAAAATATTATACTAATGTCTCATATAAAAATTCAAGTCTAAACTAATTTTTAAATAAAATTAATAGATGGGATATAACTGTTTAAATATTCAATTTCTAAAACCAATATCAATTAAATCTTTAAATCACTACTTCCATAATTAATCAAATAAATCATTACTTTAAAGATTTACAAAATAACTTAAGAAACTAATTTATCCAAAATATTCTTTTAAAACCAACCCTAGAACTTTTAATTTATATTTCAAAAGCTATTTTACAAACATACTCGGCTTTTCAGGAAAAATACATCTTCCTTTTCAAAATGGACCATTTTTAATCAATTAATAAATCCTTCTGGATTTATTTTAAATTTACGTTCCAAATCCGTAAATTTCTTTCCACGCTTTTTAAAAATAAAACAATATTTATTTTTAAAACAAATTTCTCTTTCTTTTATAAAATTCCCATTTTGGATTTAAATTTTTAAATATCCACTAATTTACGATTTTCAAATCGATTCCCAAGTATTTACTTCAATAACTTTCAATACCAAATCAATTTTTCAAATTGATTTCTAAATTGATTTCGATTACCAAATCCAATTCCAAATTGGTTTCTAAATTTATTTCAATCGATAAATCAATTTTCATATCAATTTCCCAAAAGTTTATTTTTAAACACCAAATTTTTTATTTTTTGAAACAAATTCCTTCTTTTAAATTTATTCAATTTTCTAAAATTAATTTACTATAAATTTTCTACTAAATTTTAAAAATCGAAGGTTTATCTATTTTTGTTATCCTACGATACCAAACATATATTCGGCTAAATTATAGACCTCAACGATTTAGATCACAATACAATCACACACAGATCATAAATAAATAAATACACAACATATGAAACAAAATCAAATGTTTGAGGAATCCAGTTGGATCCCTCCAACCTGTTTTCCTACATCCACGGACGTTAGCACAACAATTAAATACCAATTCCACTTCGATGTGGGATATCGCGGTACATGGGATTTATAAAATATTATCCGCTATTATGCGGCGCAAAGGGTCTCATCCGCTATATAATGCGGGAAATCAACAACTCCAAATACGTATATAATACCAATTCCACTTCGAGGTGGAATATTGCGGTATATGGGTTTAATATAATATCATCCGCTATTATGTGGCGTATAGGGTCTATTTCCATACAACTGATAATAAATTATCATCCAAGCACACAATCAACAATTTAAATTTAATTGTCACAATTCAACAATCAATCAATAACTGAAACTTTTAATTATTATAATTTGAGTGAGAAGATCTCACCTTTACTTTGCATACAATACATTTTCCGTTCCGACTTGTTTTCTTTCAAATTTTTGACCTTGTATGAAAATTTTATACAATTCATTAATATTTGAAATTATCGGACAGCCTATTTTCATTTATAAATTTAACTTAGACTAAAAATTTAATTAAAAAAATTTATTTTAATAATTCTTAGTAACCAAAATAAATTTCTTTAAATAATTTTATTTAATCTAATTATTTAATTTAAACCAAAACTTTCCCTTTTATAAAAAATTTGATAACTAAAATAAGTTAAACAAATAAACCACCTTAAATATGAACTAGTAAGTTTGAAATGTGTAAATTTATTTTTCTTTGAAACTACTTATATATACATATATACAAATTTAAAACGTAATTTTTTTCTTTAAAGGCAGCAGGAAAAAATTTGAAATTTACCTTTACTGTAAAAATTTCTCGGTTTTAACTGCATATACAAAAATTAATATGTAAATTTATTTAAAATAACTACCTTCACCACGCTAGCCTATCGGCACTTCCCTTTGCCGGGGAGTCGCCACCATTTCTAGAAACGACTTTGCGAAACCCACGCAATCAACTCTCCATGCCGCATCAGATCGTCTCCCCCCTAGGCGAACACGAGCTTCGCGAGACTTCCCAGGCACCACCTCTGCCCCTAGTCTCACCCACGATTGGCAGTCGTCCCTGAATCTTCAATTAAATCAAGTCGTCGCTGCTTTGAGTCAATTGTGCCCTGCCGATGTCACGATTCCCGGTTGCATCGACGACGATAGCTTCCTATCGCGACCCCCCTAATGCTATCGGCCGCCGCGACCTCGCACTAGCTCAGATCGAAATCACAATTTTTGTTCGAGCCAAAGCCGAAGCCTAATTTTGATTCCTCTGGGAATTTTATTTTGATTTAAAATGAGGCTATACGATCGACCTTAGTCTTGAATTTTTATTGCTCTGCCATTTTTTTCTTTTGTTTGAAGGAAAGAAAATGTTTTCGTTTATTTCTTATGTTTGAACGAAAAGGTAGGATGGCGTGGCGTGTAGGGGAAGACAATAAATACGTGTACGTTACATTTTGCAAAAAGGTGGCTGCAATTTGACTTTGATGCGATATATATATATATATATATTTAAATTTAAATCGTCTCGATTTCGCACCCTAAATCTCGATATCGTATCGAGATATGCCGCTAGGCGTGTATAATATTATACGCCTATTTTGAACGCAATGGAAAATGTTTCGAATCCAAATTCGATCGTATGGAGAAGATAGCGTTTTGAACCAGTTATTAAATTGAATTTCGATAGAAATTTTAGCGCGTTTGCTTATCGTACGACCACACGACAACTCCGAATGCTACGGAAATTGAAATCCGATAATAATACAATATTACGGATCCAATGGAACTGGTTTCGTCGAATTCCGAGACAGTGCCTCGGAAGACTATTTTTAAATATCGATTTAAACAATATAATTTTAAAACTGAACAAATCGCTTTCATATTAAATTTTAAAAATTCCACTATCTCCGGTATTATCAATATAAATTTTCTAAGCCTTTAAAATATTTTTATACAGCTTAAAACTGAAGATTCAAATTTTTACCCAATTTCCTTAAATTAAATTCAATAACTAAATTGCCAAATTTATAGTTAAAATTGAAATTCAAGTTTAAAAACAACTTCCAATATTTAAAATCAATTAAACATTCCATTTCAAATGTTCAAAATTTTCGGGTCGTCACACCAGTATTGAAAAGGAAGAACGTCCAGATCAGTCTGATAAACTAACATGAGAACCCACATCTCAACTGAATTTATTTTGAAGTTATAAAAACTTTCCTTTATCAAAATAAAGGTATCTTGTAAGACCACGCCCATACATAAACACGGATGGGTTTTTACCTTACGATAACCAAAGCATTTTATATCAAATCATGTTATATTATACTAGTGTCTAGTATACAAATAATATTAATCATAGCCGAAATTGTTACATTGATTAAATTCCAGCATACTTGCCATAATCGTGGGTTCTACAAATAAAATGGCAGGGACGTATTGAAGAATGGATTTCCATACAAATGACCAGGTAAAGGGACTACCTTCCGGCAGTACATCTCTAGAGGAATGCATCCAGGCCCAACTGATGGTCCACTACCAATACACGACCGGTCTACCTCTAACTAGATAATACCGAATATGTCATCACCTCAGTCCTTACCGGCCTATCTGAGGGCCCTTGTAGCATACACCACAATAATTTAAAACCCGAACATCATAGCGGGAACAAACATATCTAGAAGGGGATGATCATATCCTAATGGTTGTGAACCACATAGCCTTGCTCGTCTACCATGTTCCGGTCATTTTCGGGTGTGAGATCTAAGGTTACGTTTACCTTTCACATAGCACGCTATCTTTTCTCTTTGAATGCCACATTGTCATTCCTTCGATCACTATTGACTTTCACAAACATACAACCTCTTAGCTTATATGTCTCAGAGAAGGGTGTTAAGCTAAGAGAAGTTGCCTTCTCCACCATCAAAAAGATATATGTTTATAAAAGTTAACGATGTAATCTAAAAAATGCAATGTCAGACATCCATCCATACAAGTTGTGAAGGAACAAGACAAACCAAAGGCACTTCTCCTACCGCATCCCGTCGGGAATCACCCCTAGGATTAGTAGCAATTAGTCCTTGCATTGGATATTTCATAACGAAGGGACCACAGCTACTATATGTATATTGGGAGTTTATCTCCAAATGATCAACAGGCAGTCCTTCATTACGAAAATCCTAAATATCAATGTCTTTCAAACCTGCACATTCAAATGCATATATGTTGGTCCGAAGTGGTTCTCGAATAAATCCGACCGTGGTCTCTCCGGATCAACAACGATAAAGAAGCTAAATATTTGATAGTCGGTTATTTAACTATCATAACAAACAAACAATATCTAGCACCAAAAGCAACCACTAGGCCCATTTAATTGTCCTTTCATTAAGTAAATCAACTTTCAAATATTTACTGCAAATTTTCTTTAAAAGGATATATCCTCAAAACCATTTCAAATTTTCCTATATTGGAAAACGTTTCCATATACTTATATCAACAGTATAAGCATATTTACAAATTATTTCATTTTCAACACTTAGAAAATATTTTCGTATACATATACCAACGGTATATGTATATTTAATAACACTGCCATTTGGAGACACGCCAAATAGATTTCTATAACCGTACAACTCCAGAGTTTATATGTCTCTAGACGAATGTTAAGTATAGGAAGCAATGCTCTTACTCCACCAAGCCTATTGTACGACCATAAGTACCAACTCGTGTATTTCATGATGGAAGGTGATAATTTATTGGGTCAGAATGAATGTTGTGTAAAACATCGTTACAACAACCCAATACATTAGTATAGGGATTTGGAAAATTATATATAGATAAATCTCATATACTATATAAAACATTTCCTTTCAGAAATCATTAACTATAGCAACAGTGTTATAGTTCATACCTTCCATTCTTCCTCGAAAACGTCTATTACAACAATAAATGTTGAAATCTATGTTTTCGTTACTTATCACATTCTAAAACATTTTCAAAACCATTAAATTCCATTTGGAAATTATTATTTCCAAAACCTTTACTTCTAAAATATAAATTACCTTTAAAACATTTAACATCATCAAAATATCACTTCCAAACATTTCCTTAAACAAAACTCCATATTTAGATCTCAATATAAGTTATTTCCATATTTATAAAACTATTTTTATTAATCTCCTTTCTCTTTTATAAAACTTATATTCATTAAAATTCCTTTATTTACAAAATCTATTTATAATTCCATTCTTTTAAAAAACTAATTTTACTATCAAAATCGATTTTCTTTATAAATCTAATTTATTTATAGAAATCCAGTTATAAATCCATTTACAAAACAACTTCAAATCCACTTACTAAATCTATTTCTTTGTATATAAAAATTACTACTATAAATCATTTTTATATAAAGTTATTAAAAAATCACAAATCAAAGTATTTCTCAAAACTATACATTTATAACAACAAAAATCATAACTTTTATTTCTTTAAAAACAAATCAAATTCTTTTAATAATTCAAAATTTATTAAAAAATATATACTTTCGAAATTACTTCGAAATCCTTTTCAAATAAAAATCATCATTTCATTATTTCAAAATATTAAGGCTTAGTGCTACCATAGAACTAGATAAGTCAAATCACATCAAAGACATCTTCATGACATCCAAAACATCATATATCAGCATATATATGAAAATAAATCAACAACGGTGAAAAATCCTGTTGGATCCCTCTAACATGTCCTCCTACATCACAGAAAGTATATAATCATAAAAATATAAATCAATCGCGTCAAGGCGGGACTCGTATACAAAGGGTCATCCGCTCTTACACGGGAACGTAATATGGTCTTATTTGCTCCAATAGCGGGAATATATCTAATCCAACTAATATATATTGTATATAATCCAAACAAGTAAAAATCATCATAAATAAATTTATTTCCACTTATATAAAATAAAAGCAGGCCAGAGAGGTGAGTTTACTCACAAAAATACCAGAAATCACTTAAGCGCTTCGGTTTGAATCAAAATTGAATGATTATTCAATTTAACGCAAAATTCCAACTAGCTCCGGATTCATCCAATCCAACTCCATAGCGTAGTGTTCGCTGATACGAACGCAACGCAACTTGTCGCACTAGAAATGCACCTCGTACGAACAAGTTATGAATTAATAATCATTTGATAAAATTAAATTTAAATTAACTTAAAAGTAAAATAACTTAAACTAATAATCTTTCTGTCTTTCCCTCCCTCATGCTCCCGTTCGCGCGTGCCCAGGCCTATATATATATTTTTCGAGTGAAAATCGTTCGCTTACCCATGACGAACCGTCGCACCTCCCACAAGCCCACGTCGTCGCTCGGCATGACTACCTGCACACCCAACACCGCACGTACATGCACATATGCATGAGAAATCCTAACCCAACCCATGACCTGCAGATGTACACAAGTCAATTTCTGTCGCCTCGACTCCTCGTTCGAAAATCTGACTGTATATTAGCTTCGGATGGACATGCTCTACATTTTCCTAGTTGAAGCCGTTAGCTAATTCGGCTCCTACAGGCTCCGATCAACATCGAACATCGAATTTGGAGTTTAGAAATGGCAGCGAAAATCTATTTAGGGTTAGGGTTTGCAAAATGAAAGGAGTTGAGGACTATTTATAGAAAATTTCATGTGACACTATTCATCACTATGAAAATTCTGAATCCCAAACAAAGCATTCCGCCTGGCGTCTATATGTTATACCCCTATTTCGAACACAATGGAATATGTATGGGAGCCAATTCTATCATATTTAGAAGATAGCTTATCAAATCGAGTTATTTTAAATTAAATTCTTTAATAAATTTCTACGTGTTTCGAACTCACACGATCGAACGATTTATCCAATCGATACAAAACTCGACAGCATACTACAATTCACTATTACGGATCCAATGAAACTGGTTTCTTCGAAATCCAAGAAAATGCCAAAAAAGACTATTTTTACACATTAATTATAACAAGTGATTTCCAATTTCAACTTATTCACTTTTAAATCAAAATTAAAAGTTTACTAACTTTATTCTATATTTAAATAGAATTTAAATCAACTTTATAAATCCTTTTCATTCATTTTAAATTCAAGATTTCATTATTTAAACAATTTCAAAATTAAATTTAACAGTTAAATTATCAAATAAATCATTATATTTTAAATAAAAGTTATTTAACTTATAAAGTTTACTTTTAAATATTTAAAATCAATTAAATATTTCAAATTCAAATGACTGAAATTCTGTATCGTTACATTTGGCATGCACAATTTATTCCAAAATATTTTATTCTTTTTTCCACCTCAAAAAAAGTCAGCATTAATCATATCAATATTTTTTAATATAGCCAAAGGAAGCTGATATATTACTAGCCAATACAAAACCATATGGTATATGGCTACATTTATCATTTTAGCTTTGCCTGGCATTGATAGATATTTGCAATCTCATCTATCTACTTTACTTGTAATCTTCTTAAAAATGGATGTTCTAAAACATCTTGGAAATTTAATAGAAATTTAAATGGAAATTTAATAAGAAAAGTAAATTTAATTGAAACAAGGATTAAAAAGGAAAATTTTCATAAACATCCAAATTTGGCTATGAAACTTGCACTATTGCATTCGTAGCGAATTTTTAGACAATTTTCTTATATAACACTTCGTAATTGGAGTTAGTATGGAGAAGTTACGGATGTTGGAAGAATCAAAGGTAGAATAAAAAATTTGAATAAAAATTTCACAAATTAACAAGGTGATCGGTCGACCTAGAAGAGTCAAAGGTCGATGAGTAGCGATTGACCCAAAGAGGTTAGTAGTCAACCAAAAGCAGCATAAATTTGAGAATTTTGTAATGTGTTCAAATGGTGGAGATTAGTTACTTCATTACCAAGTTTGGATGCGCATACATGATCACCTCAAATATTCTCCAGAAAAAATCTAATGTCAGAAGCTTATCTCCAAGCCTATAAGTTCTAGCTTAATCTAACCCTAAATCTACACGAACAATTTACTATAATGAAACTCTATCAAATTCTAATCTCTCCTCCAAACCTAAAATTCTTAAAAATCAAATAAAATCAATGTAGAAGAATATAATCAATTGAACCTAGAAGAATCAAGCTGAGCTAGCATACAGAGTGGCAATTCTCTGGAGAAGCAAATGGGAAGAGCTTAGGCTTGAGGTGAATGAGAACAAATTTAGTAAGATGATTATTACAGTTAAGTTCAAAAGACTTTATTTGATTTAGGATGCGAGAAACCTAATTTGAAACATGTAAAACACTAGATTAAAATATATAAGTTGTTAAAACTGATTTGATACAAGCATCCCTTTCTGTCAATTAAATTGTGAAACCCTATAATATTTGATTTGGAATTACAGTAAATTGTTAATTGGATATTGATATATATATATATATATATATATATATATATATCTTTTACACTTGAATCTGCAGAGTCTAAATTAACGAACCCTAAATTGAGTTGCAAATTGACAATTAGACTTGTTATCTAGTAATTATGATTTACCAATAACTGCTTACGACATCGATTAACCAGTAACTAATATTGATTAAAAATCGACAACGAACAAATGCAGAAAACCTTAAAGTTTGTTCACCAACTATCAACCGTGGACCCCCAACGGTCGACTGTTCAGAACAAAAAATTTAAATGTTTAACCTTGGACTAAGGCCTAAGTTAAAGAATAAAAATTATATAATTTAGAAAAGAAAATTATGTAAATGGAAAATTATTCGTTGATCCTATATTGGGGCTAAAGGTCATTTCCCTATCAAAAGACTATAGTCATCACGGTATTGGGTAAAAATTAAATACCCAATTAAGAATCAAGAGTTGACTAGGGCAATGTATTTTATAGATACGGAGTTGTCTAGGGCGATGTATTTCATAGACACGGAGTCGGCTAGTGTGATGTATTTAAAAGACACGGAGTTGATTAGGGCGATATTTCGTAGACACTTAGGGGTGTTTCATAGTGGACATGCAACATTGGTGGAGACACCAGGCAGTGAGCCTGGTGCTAATGGAGGATTCTATATGAACAGTCAGGCCATGTGTAGCACGATAAGAGGCTATAGAATAGAAAGGAGCCTGGTACTAACGAGAGTTCTTGTACACACGGATCTGATGAGACATGGTATAGGTGGATGCCGGTGCAGTACAATAAAAGGCATTTAGCACTACGATCAAGAGATGGACACGGGTGAATACGATGAGTCATATAGTGAGTTTGCATTTCAGGGTTCTCCCTCTCCAGGCATAGTGATGGTATAGGTATTTATGGGAGAGCACTTACCACAGTCTCCTATGGAATGTATTTTCTTATTGGATGACTCTAGTGACGTTGGTCGATTATTAATGTGAGGTTCAATTTATAGTTTGACCCTTTGTGTTAAGTAAGAACCCTTAGGTATTGGACCTTAGGAGTTCACAGACACTTGTAATACACCCTTTGTCACTTAGAATATTTTGAAGTTAACCGCACATGATCATCACATATTAAAATTTTACTCATTTACTAGACTTTTGTCCAACACACCCTCTTCTTTTCATTCTTTCCCCCACCACAAGATGACGGGTTAGCAGTTGATGGGCATGGTACGTGGAGAAAGGAGCTTTACGTTGGAGTTCTCATATTATTTATTGTTCATCTTATAGTTACCTATTATACTAAATGTCTTTAAGTTTATATATTACTTTGAAAACAGTGTGCATGTAAAATAAGTATTTTGGAAGCTATTTTTCTGATATGTCTATTTTATGTACTTATATTTTAATTCCATCGATTGTGAAATATGAAAGTGTAGAATGTCTTAGAACTTACCCTTGTAATTATGCTCTCGAAGGTGTTAAAATCCCAAAACTCATAGTTCTCGACATGACGTAGTCCGAAAGTCAGATTGGGCTTTGGATCGGTGTTACTGGAGGTGTGGGTTATTACATATATAGTCTACATAATGGAGATAATTATTGGAGAGAGGTACTCCTAAGTATCTCACTGGTAATTTTCCTTCACTTATTTTCAGAATTTACAAGATTTCTTCATTGCATATTGTGTGTTTGCTAAAATGTATAGTAGATTTCAAGCTATTAATTGTAGGCATGCATTCTCATCCAGCTGGTTAAGTATTCTTCTAAGAGTGGTTGCACTTTTATTATCAATAGTTGAACAATATAAGATCATATACATATAGTAGGTGAGAAATTATATGTTGCAGTTATCTTAATTATATGTATATGTGTGTGTTTGTGTATATGTGTGTGTATGTATATGTGTGTATATATATATATGTATGAATGTATGTATAATTTTATATTTTTATTTATAAAATATAAATTTGTAAATATAAGTAGTAATATGTTAAAAATTAATTTTTTCTCTCAAGTGAAGCTTTTTAATATTAAAAAAATTGTTTTACAAATCTGTGTGGATTTGTAAAAAAAATTTGTTTTACAAATCCATGCGGATTTGTAAAACACTGTATATATTTTTCCATTACTACAACTTTAAAATCCATATGGGTTTTATTCAATATATATATATATATATATATACACACACATACATACATATATTTAGTACATAATAATTTAAAAGGTGTTTAGAAGACATTTATAAATTTTTGTTTTTATTTTATAAATATATATGTATAATTGTTTTTTATTAAACATAAATAAATATATGTGAATGCAAATTAATAATTAATAGTTATATGTGTATGTACATATGTATACTAATTTAAAATTCATATTTTAATTAAAAATGATATTAAAATTATTTTCATTTTTGATTTTTTTAAGTTGTCGATAATAATTTCATATGTATTAGGTTTATACAAAAAAAATTATCAATTTAAAAGTGCATCTATATGCGTGTTAACCTGACCGAATAAATATATAAATTCGTGACAAGCGAGGACATAATTTATGCATACAAATTGACATAGATAAATGAATATATATATATATAACAAAATAGATCAAAGATTACCAATACGGTAGCATTGAATGTGCATCTTGAATGTTGGATTCAATAGATCTTCGATCTAACATATTCATGTCCTGAAAAGCAGCTAACCGAAGAGCGCGCAACACCTTTGATATTGATTTAATTTGATTCATAGTTTTATTTTGAAACGAAGAGGGGGAAGGTCCTGTAATTGGAGGCCAAGGATAGATAAGGAGGAGTCAAATGCGAAGTGCAACTGAATAGGGAAGGTTGGTTTAAATAGGCAATAGGAAAGAGTAAAAAGAGGGAATCTAGATCTTCTTTTTACCTCTCATTATGAACTCAACATGTATTTCAAAAAAATATCACCCTTCCCCCTATTATAAGAACAATCGCTATTATGGCTAATGGATACATACATATTTCCAAATCCAATCAATATGTATACATTTTAAATCCAATATAAATGTTTATTGATATATACATACCTAACTTTTATATATGCACTTTATTAAATACTGATTCAAATAATTCAAATAATATTTTATAAATAATATTTTGCAAATATTAATCAGATTAGGTAATTTATAATGATTATAATTTAATTAAATAGTGTGGTATTTTGGAGTATTTAATATTGTGATTGTGCGGCTCATATGTTTAAATCAAGTCGGTGATTAATATCAAACAATTTAAATATCAACATTCACACATCATCTTAGCTAGTGATGTGACTATCTGGTTGAATTTATCGCTTATACACTTTTGGTAAAATCCAATTTTACTATTTTAAGCAACCTTGGTAGTGACATTTATTTATATTGGTTCTCTTCCTCGGTACTATATCACATTAGGACTTATGAAATTCGGTTTTTGATCGAATTCCAATATCATCCACAATCAACTTATATAATCCAAACATTAAGTCCTAGGTTTAATAATTATTATTATTATTAACCGAGCTGCTCTGGCCAAAGACTTTGAATTTGACTTGATTACAATTGACCATGAAACTAACCTCATATAACCAAGGAGATGAATTCTCCATTGAATAGTGTTTCACTTTCAATGCTTCTATTCAGTCTCTACTCTAGTCGTCTAATAGGCATCATACCATAATTTAACTATAATTAAAGTGGAGTTTCCATATTAAGGTTTAGAAGTATTCTCAAGTCGAGGGAACTGTGTAGTATCATCATTTTAATATTCTCTGTTTGACATTAGTTATATTAACCAACAAAAAACTATCGAGTGAGTCATTCCATATTTATCCAGTAACTATCAGTATATAACCCCTTGGTGCCTCCAGCAGCCATAAGTAATATGTTGCCCAACATTTGAAGAGCTTATGAACCTAATCCCAGCTGATGTACCGATATCCCATCTCGAAACATCTTGACTAGGAATATTTAAACAATATGTTATTTTCAGTGTGATAAATTTCTCATGATTACAACGCACTGTAATTACTATCCCAGAATATCTCATCAAAGGGTTTTATATTAAATATACTTAAAATAAATAAATAATTAACATAACACACTATGAAAAGTATATAATAGAAAGACAAATACCTTTTATTTTGAATGATATTTTAGTACAAACTTAATAATTCACAATAAATTACAGAATTTTCCCTAGGGCTATCCCTAACTCTATCGATTTCTCGCTTGCATTTAAGCCATTTTTTGAATCTTAATCTCATCCCTTTGATCAGTTTGCTTAGAATCAGTCAAGTTAGTCCTTTCGTGAATGGATCTTCTATGTTGTTTAATAATCTTCTTTGTCAATCAACTTTCTCTGATGCTGTTAAACTGCCTTTATCATGTGAAACTTTTCGGAGTATGGTTCTCAGCTTCTAGTCAACTTGATTTGTGTCATGACATTGTATCATATAATAATGACATAGGATTCTCCGTACTACTTGGAATCAGCCTTTGCTTAATTATAAATTTGTGCATTTATATTTATATATACAGATCTTTTATTGTGGTGCTATTTAAAGCGGTGCACTTAGCCTTTTGTTGAATCAGCCACACCCTTTTATTTGGAATATTTTCAACTTAAAGCTCTTTAACTAAGGTTTGAACAAGAATTTAATATTGACATATTATACTTGATATCACCTATGAAGTTCAAGTTTAAGTACTTCTTCATAAGGAATTTGTTATTTCCATAAACAATTCTCTAGTATTTCACAAATACTCGAGAATACACTTAACTACGAATTAGCGGTCTTGATTCAAATTTGCTGCTTATTTATGCATCAAATACATAAGCGAAATATTATATTGCAGACAATACATTGTGTATGATAATTCATATTGCAAATGCATAAAGGATCCATCTTACATACTCCATATTAAACATTTTAATACAGTGTCTGTGTGTATCAATTGAAACATTTCCAACATTTTTTATTCTGATTATAAAGGATATCATTTATAAATCCAATATCGATGATTAAACAACCAAACTATAATGACTTTAACTTTGGTACATCATTAATAATCATAAGTATATCGTTTACCTCTCAGAAATACTATAGTAATAGTCTTTTCTTACAGACACATGCTTTGTTTGTGTTTTGATTGAAAATCAAACTATTTTATATTTCTATCAAAATAATTGTTTAACTCTGATGTTTATCAAAATGATACTTTTATATCAGTTCTTTGATCATGTCCAAAACCCACAAAATAAATATCACTCCAACTGACTTCGAGACACTTTGGTTGTTATGTGCAAACAGTCTATTCAAAATTATTATTTAGAAATTTCATATTCAACATATATGTACCAAAACATAAAGTCGTATCAGGTGATAATTTTCAAGAAAAATCCAAATTTAAGCACGTTGAATGATGAATCTATTATGTTAAGTCCAATAATTTGCAGTGTTATTTTATCAACATTGCTCGCTATACTCTACCTGCATTGGTCTTCTTGAAAACACATTTGCAACTAATTGGATCATATCCCTTTGGGGACAACTATCAAAATCATACTTTTATAAAGTGCTTGGAATCCAATTCAGATTCGCATATTGTGTCATATGGTAGAGTCAATACACTTAATGGCTTATTAACAATGGCTTATAGGAAGTCCTTTTCTCGACATCGATATGAAACTCATAGTTTCTCTTCAATGTGCAAGAATACTAATTAGACACTCTAATGTGTTGTGTCCGATTAAGTATGGTTAATTTTATAATCAGTTTAATCTTTAGATCGTATCCAAATCCATTTTGCTATCAATCATTTCTAAAAGAAAAATGACAATTGTTTCTCAGTGCAATAGAATATGTATTCATAGCCATTTTATGAATTTCCTTTATATATAAAACTAATTTGATTTTAGTTTATGTAACTTATTTCCAAATTATAAAATTGTCAATCGATATTGAATGGTCCAAAACTCCTTTGGTGTGTTCCACGCAAGATCCATCACGTACAATTGTTACGTACTATCTTTCGACTTGCACAACATGTTAACTCCTTAACTAGGATATGTAGTGGTTTTTCATAAACCTTATCTTGTATAAGATCATAGATTATACTTTAGATAAAATTAATTTTAACCTTCTATATGCATCCTTATAGAAAGAAGTTTACTCAATTTCATTCACTATCAATCGTACTTTGTTTAACAAAGTCCAATTACTCCTTGATACATCATTGTGTATCATAAGGAGGATTGACTTTTTATATTTAATATTTATTTATTTATATGTGTATTTGAAACTCTTCCAATATACTTACCTATTTGATCATATTGAATCATTTTATTTCCTTTTGCATGTTACATTATTTACTTTCGTTTTATATTCTATGAACTTATTATAGACATACTATATATGTATTAAATACACTTTTTCATTTGTATGATACTACATCAATGAATTTTAAGGAAGTATGTAGAACCATTTTGATTAATTAGACTTATAATTGCATACATCTATATGTATCAATCCAAATAGTTTGCTAACTATTATATCACTCCCACTGAATGGATGCTTTGCTCTTAATTGTTAGAGATACAATTCATCGGTACCATATGATTCATAATCATATGATTAAAGAATCATTTTCTCAAAACTATGAGTTAGTCCATAATTCAAAAATAATTGTAAAATTTAGATAATTCTGTATTTTCTAATGCATTATATTGTTATGAGAACAAATACCATTATTATAGTTTTATCTTATAACGGATATTCATAATATTCACGTTGAAAATAAAGCTATGTCTATTCTCGATCGATACTAAAATAAATTATTATTTCATAAATAATTTTTTTGTAACTTGATGCATCCACTAAGAAATGTTATATGGTATGCTCGCATTATTTTTTCCATTCATATAATAGCATATGAAATATAAAGCTTTATTCAACCAATTAATACATAATTTTATTTGATACACTGTAACTAGTTCACAATCGAGAGATTCAGACCAAATATCTTACACCCATGCAAGTAAATCTTATAGAAGATAAGTTTTTTATATAAAAATATATTTTTGAATTGAAAACGTATTTCTTATTCCCTGTTAAGTATTTTTATTATTTTACATAATTCTCGGTATTAATGCCTCTTCATGAAGCAGAAGTGGCCATTCACTCTCTTCATCTAAATTATGCCTTAAGTCACATCACCTCTCGCATAGTTTCTTTTCTATCCAAATGGTCGAACCATTCAAAAGGAAACCCTTGTTACAAGATCATAACGAACTCTTTATAAAAATGAATTCGGTCATCCTTAACATCTAAAGAATATTAGATAAGTTGCACTTCACATAAATTTATCAAATTGATTTTTTAGTGATTGAATTCGTAAATCCATCTTGCATCTCTTGGTCTTGTGTTATATCTAACACAACAAGATCCTTACTGTAATCAATCATATTGAATACACGATCTGACACTATGCTTTACTTGCTTACTTCGAATGAACTGCTTTCATCGTGGTTTCGTATTATGAATTACAACAGTTCATCGTATATATATGTGTGTGTGTGTGTGTGATTGAATATGGAACAAATATTCATATACTCGTATTATTTTAGAGTTCGGAACTCATAGAAGACAATACATAGTCTAAAATGAAAATAAACGCATAAGAGATCAAGTTGTGAATGTATTTAGTAGTCGTATAATTAAGCGCTTGTAAGGCTTTGAATTGATAACATGAAAATTTATTAGCAAGTATATTTTATATTTTTGTTTGTCAATCTTAATTCAGTTCATTTATATTTTAACTGTTAAACATTTTATCAGTTATATTAACTGCACAATTTTATTAATGCAGATTAGTTTATTTTTTACATGATGTTCTTATATTATTATTAAGGTTAAATCGCTACATCAGATCTACCGCACAAAAAACGCTACATTAATTTTTCATAGCATTTGTAAAGATGTTATATAACGACATGTTATAATAGCCCGGACGCATTTCGTAGCACTATAAACAATGCTATTATATAGAACATTTAGTTGCATTTTGTTTGTATTTAGTTTCAACTATGAAAATATTTCCACAGCATTTTTGATATGTTCTTCAATAACATTTAAACTTTTATTTATAATGTTTAAGGACTGTTATAAAAAGATATTACCTTTGATATGAATATATTTCCATAGCGAATTGCTTTTTCTACAGCTCAGTGTAAGCACTGTAATATGTTTTTCTATGGCATTAATTTTTGACGTAATTAGTTTTAATAGCTCTTCGCCTTCTATTTCCATTAGTAGTTTTCCACTTTTAATATTTTTAATATATCGCTTGAATTTTGCTACGCCATTTCTACTTAGTGTTATATAATGCAATTTTTTCTCTGAGTTAAATTATGCACATTTTTATCTATTATAAACAGGCATTTAAAACAACAATAGATTTTTAAAATAGAAATCGCATGTAAACATATCTAATAGCAACCAACATATTTGAAAGAAAAACAAAAATCATATATAAAGAATAAAAATGTACTTACATAGTTGATATCGTTCTTACGTAATTGAGTAAATATTAAAAGTTGAGACATAGATCCATAAATATACATGAAACCATGCTCCCTTAGTCTTCCTCTTGTAAACATGCACATTCCAAATTTCAAAACTTATGATTTACATAAGTAATAGCTAGAGACTCTTCAATGTATCAACATAGTCTAGAGACTCTTCAATGTATCAACATAGTTTAGATAAATTATCGAATAGGTTAGATAAATAATCAACATAGTTATATCTATTATGAGAGAACATATGCAGGCAATTATGAGGCATATGAAAAAAGCAATTTAGCAAAATATATTAGCATATGGACGTACTAAGCGAAAGGGACAGCGGATTAAGGAACTTAAGGCTAATTTAACACTAGAGGGGAGGTGAATAGTGTTTAAAAAATTCTAAGACTTATATGAACTAAATTGAAATTATGACACAAACAAATGCAGAACTTAATCACATAAAAATCACAGAATCGAACACAGATGCAAAAAGTAAATAAATAACAGTAAAGGGAAAGAACACATCGGATTTATATTGGTTCGGAGTTACCCTAGATCCAGTCCTGTACCAAGGAAAACCACCTCATACAGATTTTTATTAAACCAATGTCGAGATTACGCTCATCAATTTATAAAGGCCTTGAGGTCCCTCCTGTCTCACGAGTCCAAGGCAAGCTCTCTTGATTTACGGGCCATAGGATTACCCAATTGATTTCCAGGCACAACCACAGCTTATAGAGAGACTCGATAAACTTTTGATTACAAATTGATCCTATAACTCTGAATAGCACTTTGATCATCGAGAGAAAACAGAGAATCAAACAAGAATGAAATTCTAATTTGATTCACTTGAGAAATTGGCAGAATTTCGGCACGATCTTAAAAATATGATAATTATAGAACATGCATTTGTGGAGAAGAAGAAATGAAGAAACTATGAGAATTGTATATCAAAAATTCGTTTGAGAAGGCTATTTATGGAGTACCAACTGTCATAACCATTCGTAAAGAGATTTAAATGAATAGACACTTCTTTTGAAAGTTGAAAATTTTAAAATCAATGGCCACCATGTCGACATGGGGTATCCTATGATGCCGACATCTCCTTGTTAAAAATAATGTAAAATTGTTTTGAAAATGGTATTGAAATGAAAACAAGATGAAATGATACTGGAGTAAAATAAACTAATTTTACTATGTTTTAAAACATAAAAACAAAGAATATTTTAAGGCTAAAACATCTTTTTGAAAATCATTTGAAAAGATAATTTTAAGGCTAAAATATTTTGAAAAGCAGTTTTGAAAATCGTTTTGAAAAACCGTTTTGAAGTAGTTTTGTAAGCTTCTTCCTGCAGAATATCTCATCACATCAGGACTCGAGAACTTGTACAAAACCAGGATGTTCGTGGGTTTGTAAGCCACTTGCCGTAGGTTTGTAAGCCACCTGTCGTAGGTTTATAAATCACTAAGAAGGTAGAAATGGGTTCCATCTCAAATGAAATTCGAGACGAAGATTTCCATGCTATTATGAAGTTTTAACAAAAACTAGATACATATCTTTGAAATCTTGATCTTGATACTCTAGAGTCTTCAATCTTGAGTCTTGAGTCTTTATACTGATAAGTCTTCAGTAATCAATATCTGCATATCTATATATCCTGCTTATACATATCTATCTAGATTATAGTGTTAGTATATATTTTATAATAAGATAGTTAAAAAGGTTGTTGTCATCAAAACCAACATCTTAGCTCCTAACAATCTCCCCCTTTTGATGATGACAACCTGTATTTATGAAATATACTTACTATACCATAACTCCTATCATAACTCCTCCTTTTTCCATGACTCCCCCTTACTCCAAGACTCCCCTTTACTCCAAGACAACTACTATTTTACAACTTCTCCCCCTTGGTAGTCAATAAAAACTTATAACTAATAAAATCCCTGAACTTGTTATAAGATAATCAACCATAATAAAATAGATTAAACCATATATATAAGCGTAATAAGTGCTAAGTGTGATCATATGTGTAATCAAATAAATCAATCATCAGCCAATCATATTTACATTAATTATTCAATCCAAACATATGTACAAACCATACCAAATAAGTTAAGTCAATTAAGTTTTAAAACACACCAATCAAATCAAACAAATAACATACAGAATGGCTAGACATTCTGGTACTTCCACCCATCCATCTTCTCCAAAGATAGGGTCTGCTTTAATGGCATCTCATTCTTCTTTATCTTTGTCGAGAGTGACTGGTGGAATTCCTTCGAGATCGTCCTCGTTAAGGGCTAAGATCATCCAACGAAGGCCGTCGAAATGTTTCTCTTGCTCCTTGATCATCTGTATTTGATTTAATTCTAAGTGACGCTGATTACGAAGTACGAATGTAAGAATATTCTTGAAGGAAGTGAGAGTTTCTTCAATATTATCACTTAGATTCTTAATCGGAAAAGCCATAATTCAAGAAATGGAAAGAGATATGAAAGAGAGTGGTTAGAGATGAAGTTTGACAATTTATTCTGGAAGAAACAGATATAAATAGGGATAGAAAGTCATTTGAAATGAATAGATATTATTTAGTTACATGGATTTAAAATTTGTAAGTGTAACTAGTTTCTTCCCATTGGATGTCGATATGGGGGTATGGTGTATGTTGGCATGCCTCTGCCTAAAGTGACATTTTTCTTTATTTTGAATATTATTAACAAACCTATTAAACTAAAATTTGTATAATATAAAAACAAACAATTACAGAGACAAGTGAACAAGAATAACAGAAAACAAACGATTTCATTAATAATTCTAGTTAATATTACATAACATAATATAATATTAACTAAAATAAAGAAACTACAAAGATAGAACTTAAGATAACATGAATAAAACTAATTAGATGAAGATGAAGAAGATGATTGTCCAAGCTTTCTACTAATTTTCCCAAAGAACTTGTCGATTTTAGTGGAAATCTTATCCATTTTCTTACTCATTGATCTTTTAAGTGTCTTTTGATTTTCCACTATAATTCTTTGATTATTGAGAATGGTCTTATTGGATGGATTAGCGGGATTAGTAGGATATTCTATACTTTCTAAGGAGGTTTCTTGATCTTCCTCTTCCTCTTCCTCTTCCTCTTCCTCCTCCTCAATTTCCATTCCTTCCTCTTCTTCTTCCTCCATTTCTTCATGAGCAAGCCTTTCTTCCTTTTCCATAAGTGTTTCATATGGTTGAAACATTATGGAATTTGCATAAGGGAAATGTTTTCATGGTTGAACACTTTTCTAGTTATAAATTCTTCCCTTTTAAAATCAACTCCAAAGTAATTGAAAAAATCCGAGTAAGATAAATTCCATGGTATAATGTGTTTTCACCCATGGCAAATTCTTGGGCCTTATCTCATCCAAAATAACTTGAGCCCAACTGATATCATAATTTCAAAGATTGCAAAAAGTGCTTTGCAAACTTTCAAAGTCGAATTGTTGTAGTTTCTCGATCTTGGTATAAGAGTGTGTTGGATAAGAAGATTAACAATTCTTGCTTTTGGATGAGAATACCAATTTTTGAATTCAAAATTATCATCTACTTCAAAAATGTGATGAAATGTCTCTCGATCACTTTTATTGATTTGAAATTCTGAGAGATTCATTTCGGTATACTTGCATCCCAAAATATTTTCCAAAATTTCACAATCCAAAACAATTTGTGTTCCTTTAACACTACTCCAAATTTGTCATTCTTCCTCATCATAAAAACCGCGATTCAAATTCGCATAAAACATCTTAACAAGGTATGGATAACATACAAAATCATTTTGTTTATTATCAACTAAATTAAGAATAGAACATTGTTGAAAAAGATTTTCAATTTCATAAGAAGGAAAATCTTCAAAAATAGCAAATTTTCCCGTATGAATTTTACCAAAGTTTACATAGTTGATGTAAGCTTTAATAGCTTCTAGGTCATTAAAAAGAAAGTTTTTGACAGATTTTGGAAGCCTAATGGTGTTAGGAGTGCTTGAAGAGGCCATTGAAGAATTTTGAGAGGAGTTGAAGATAATGAAGATAAGTTTGAAATTTCAAATGAGAGTGAAAAGTGATGATAAAGCGAGTGAGATAAATAGAGATTATATGGTCATGTTCTCCGGTCAAGAAGCATCTTTCCAGAAAATTAAAGTTGGTGAAATGGTGGAGGGAAATTCAAAAGTTTGAATTCAAATTTTGAAATCAAATTTTGAGGGGCATGTCGACATGGGGTATCCGGGTATGTCGACATGTGCCTATTGATTCAAAGGACAAATGTCTAATCCTATTTTCTACTAACTATATATATTATATTCTATATTCTAATTATATAATTCCTATAATAACATTAAATATAATAATACTTAAATATTAATAATTTAATATTTAAAATATTATTAAAATAATATTATTTTTGAATTTAAAATTCAAATATCAAGGGATAAATTTGAATTTAAAATTCAAGGAATTTAATAAAATCAAGCAAACAAACAAGCATCCATTCAACCAAGAAAAATAAAAAATAATATAAATGTGTACCTATTTTTAGATCCATACTCCAATCGTCGTCTGATTCATGAATAGTAGTGAAACACAAATTTGAATTTTCCGTCTTCTTTTCATCATCATTGGATGATGAGTCCGAGTCATTAAGAGTTGTTGTGTATGCTTTCTTCCTTTTCCTTGACGAAACATTTTTTGGAGGGAATAAATGTTTATCTGGATACAGACAGACTTTTCTATAATTCTCGATTTTATTGCAATTGTAGCGTCTGTTGACGTTCTCTGTGTAAGAAACAAATGTGGCTAGCTATTACTTTGGATCGTGTAATATGGAATATAATTAAATCTAAATGCGGAAACAGATGATAATAGCAAAGTAAATGAAAATAAGTAAAATAAAACAAGCACGCTAGGAATTTTTATACTGGTTCGAACTTCTCGTTCTATGTCCAGTCTCAGACTCCTTCTGGAATTTCAACTGCAACAACCCTCACTAAACTCAGAGGAACAGGTTTACACTGCCTGAGCAACCGAACAGGACTTCACCCGCTTAAGCCACCGAATAGGACTTCAATACAAATAACAAATGTATCCGACTGTAGTGTGTTCTTAAATAACACCGATAAGTCAATTGAGTACAATCTTCCTATAATCTTCTCCTTTATGATATATAGTGATGTGCTTTGAGAATTGTGGAAGATAAAGTGATCAATGATCAAAGTATGTAAACAATTTGAGCGCAATTTGAAAGTTTGAGAATAGATGAGAATTCAAGAATGCTAAAAGTAAATTCGGTGAATTGTTTGTTGAATTCTATAATCTATTTATAGTATATAAAGAGTTGCAACTATAGATGAAAAGTTACATTGAAAAGAATAGGTGCAACCATTGATTTTGAAATCATTTCTCTTCGGTGAAGAGAAGTGACTTTTCAAGAAAATAGCAGTAAGACATATTCAGACGTCTAAATAAAATAATTCAGACTTCTGAATTGGATTAAAACATAAACAGCAAGCTATTAGGCAATTTTTGACCATTTTCAGATGTCTGAATATTTTCATTCAAACGTCTGAATATTGTGAAAACAATATTCATGTTTTAGCATTCAGACGTCTGAATTTGCTCTTTTGTGCATGTATGAGCATGTGTTTGTATATATTTATATATATATATATAAATATATATATATATATCATTTTAGGAGAGATTTTAACAAATTTCTAAGTAAAATACGAACTCTAGACACACTATACTCAGCTTAAAACATCTGAAGAGGAATCAATAAATCTCCCGCAAAGATGGTTAGTATGCATAACATTTTATATAGGTTGTCACAATCAAAATCGAGATTCCAACATTCTCCCCCTTTTTGATGATGACAACTATATAAAATTAATAACAAACATTTAAAGTATTGTTACTCCCCCTGCCAATATGCACAATTTAAAATTTCTCCCCCTTTGTCATCGACAAAAAGAAAGAGCATGGATAATAATAGATAGTTCATTTCATTAAAGCAAACAAAGTAGTATATAATAATACATGAAGAGTTAATTCAGAAATTTCTCATACAACTAGTAAATCAAAGTTACAAGCAAAACATAAGATAATAACTAAAACAGATAAAGATAATTAAAATTGGCTTGAAAGAGACGGATCATTGTGATTAAAACTTGAGCTTGAGGAAGACCACTCAAATGGAGACGGATTGTAAGCTTGAGTGGATGAAGAGCCGGAATAAGAAAGTCGATCCCATATTTTATTGATAAGGACAATTTCATTAATATTAATTCCTTAATAAGGACAATTTAAAATATGACCTAGTCTTTATAGAGGTAAGAAGATTCTTACGCCACAAACTATTCTTACGCCACAAACTAACAACCAAACACAATCTTGACGATTTTGAGGATTTTGATGATCCAAATTTAAGTTTGCAAGAAAGAGTTTAATCATAAGATGATTAATCTTAACATTGTTAGGAGTATACCCAATCAAGCTGTCGAAATGAAATTGCTCCGCTAACTCTCTAATACGATATGCTGCGAAATCCAGGAATTTCATGAATGCTCCTTCGAAGATGTTGGAGTTCTTCATAGAATTAAATCGAGAAACAGCAACATCGTTCCATAGCCATTGTCGGATTTGGTCTTCTGATGGTTTGGAAGTTGATTCTCTAGTTCTCTTTGATCTTGGTGCCATTGGAGACTTAAAGGAAAGTTAAAAGCTTTGAGAAAGATAAAAATGGAGGCTAGGGTTCTGAAGTAAGTAGGAATGAAGTGAAAAAGTCATTATATAGAGGGTGAAAAGGCAGGGGTATAATGGTAAAGAAGATAAAGAAGAATAGCTAAAAAATAGGCTCATAAAAATTCAGCCGTCTGAATCTGAGGCAAAAATTTTCTGCTACGAAGGTTCAGACGTTTGTTTCTAATAATTCAGCCGTCTGAATTTTGTACAGAGGCACATATAGTCTTTATTGAGAATAAAAACAATACATATTATTAAATAATTTTAAATATTACAATTTTCAGAATAAACAGAATTAAATGACAAATTAACATATTATATAAACAACAAGAAATAATTAATTTGATTTTGAAGAAGTGGATGGAGTATGATATGATTCTTCTTCAACTTTAGTGTTCTCTACAAATGGTCGAAGTGGAGACCGTCTGTTACCATGTTCCCAAGAATTTGGAGTTGTCGGTGAACGTTGTGGTGATGGTTCCCAAGGATTGCGACGACTTGGAGAAGGAGCTGTAGACGGTTGATGAACTGTATCTTTTGATGAAGAACCATAGAACTTTAACGCTACTTGTTCCAAAAAGCTAAGCCGTTTGGCATAACATTTTGTTCATAGTATAATTCATGTTGTAAGTCTAATGTTTCTTCTGATAGTGATGAATATCATCGATTTTCTCTTTCGTGGATAGTGATCCAAAAAAGAGAGACCATCTTGTTCTTTTAGTTGGTGGAGTATATCCAGTATGAGTTGAGGATGGAACAATCGGAACTGGTTCATATATTGGAGTAGGAGTTGGTAGATTTTTCGTCCCGATGAAGGAGAGGTGAAAGATAGCTCAGATGATTCAGAGTTATACTGAGATGACATGATAGAACAGTAATTTTTGAAAATTTAAAAGAAAGTTGAATAAATTCTTGGTGAAAAGAATTAAGAAATGCAGATAATATATAGGTAGAAGCTAGATAAAAATAGAGAAAACAATGTATGGTTAGAAGAATAATGGCCATAGGAAAAAGTGGTGAGAATGAAAGGTGCATAAGAATTCAATAACAACCTTATGTTTCAAAAAACATAGAGAGTGAAGTGGTAGTGTAGAAGAATATCGAGTATGAGATCTTGAGTTCGAGTGCTAGACAGCACTTTTTATTTTCTTTTGAAAGAAGCTATGAATTTAAAAAAAAAATTAACAAAAAATTCGAACTTATAAATCTTTAAAAGAGACGATTCCATGTTCTCGTCTTAAATTGATGAAAGTATTTTCATTTAACGGTTTTGTAAAGATATCTACCAATTGTTTGTCAGAGGACACAAATTCTAGATTTATTAAATCTTTTTCAATATTATCATGAAGAAAATGATTACGAATGTCAATATTTTTTGTTCATGAATGATTTACAGGATTTTTAGATAAATTTATAGCACTAGAATTGTCACAATAAATAGTTGATTTACATAAATTAAAACCAAAATCTTGTAGTGTTTGTTGCATGTATATAACTTGAGCACATGTCAAAGCTTCAGAAATATATTCCGCTTCACATGTTGATAATAAAACACAGTTTTGTTTCTTACTAAACCAAGATACAAGAGATCGTCCAATGAAGTGACAAGTCCCACTTGTGCTTTTTCCATCTGTTCGGCTTCCTCCAAAATCAGCGTCACTACATGACATTAATTCAAAAGGACATTCCTTTGGGTAGAATAGTCCAAATTCCTTGGTTTTATTAAGATACCGTAATATGTGTTTCGCTGCTCGTAAATATGATTCTTTGGGCTCTGCGTGAAATCATGCACACAAGCAAACACTCATCATTATGTCAAGTATACTAGCTGTTAAATATAGTAACGATCCAATCATACTTCGATATAATTTTTGGTCAATACTTTTGCCACTTTCATCTTTATCAAGATGTATGGTTGTACTCATAGGAGTTGGTTTGGTAGAAGTATTTTCCATACCAAAGCGTTTAATTAGATTGTTACAATATTTTTCATGATTTATAAAAATACCATTTTCTAATTGTTTTATTTGTAAACCAAGACAATAATTTAATTCACCAATATGTGACATTTCAAATTCATTGGTCATTATTTTAGAAAAATCTTGACATAGTCTTTCATTTGTAGATCCGAAAATAATATCATCAACATATATTTGAACAATTAAAATATCCTGCTTATTTCTTTTAATAAAAAGAGTTTGATCAACCTTTCCAATTTCAAAACCAGAATCTATTAAATATCTTTTAAGATGATCATACCAAGCATGAGGTGCTTGTTTCAAACCGTATAAGGCCTTTTCAAGTTTATAGACATGGTCAGGAAATTGTTCGTGTATGAATAACGGAGGTTGTTCAATATAAAACCATTTAAAAAAGCACTTTTAACATGCATTTGATACAATTTAAAGTTATGAAAATATGCATAGGCCAGTAAGATTCGTACTGCTTCTAGTCTAGCGACTGGAGCAAACGTTTCTTCATAGTCAATCCCTTCTTCTTGATTATATCCTTGAGCAACTAATCTAGCTTTATTTCTAGTAATATTTCCTTGTCATCTGCTTTATTTTTGAAAACCCACTTTGTACCAACAACAGATTAATCACTAGGCCATGAAACTAAATCCCAAACGTCATTTCTTTCGAATTGGTATAGCTCTTCTTGCATAGCGATTAACCAATTTTCATCGGTAGATGCCCCTTTAATATTTTTAGGTTCAATATGAGAAAGGAAAGCTACATGACCCATTTGATTTAATTGACTTCTTGTTCTAACAGATGAATTGAGTTCTCCAATGACATTAACAGAAGGTTGGTCTCTTAATAATCTAGGTGGAGATCTTAATTCATTGTTATTGTGAACAATGTTTTCATTATTTTCAAGATTTGAAATATCTGTATTTGTGACATTATCAGGGAATTCTTCATCATCTCTTATACTTGGGATTTGTTTAAAATTTTCATCGAAAGATGCATGAAGTATTTCTTCGATGATATTTGTTCTTTTATTATAAATTCGATAAGCTTTGCTTCGATCCGAATATCCTAAAAAGATTCCTTCATCGGATTTTCGATCGAATTTGCCAAGCTGATCTTTTGTGTTTAATACAAAACATTTTGAACCGAATACTTTAAAATAAGAGATATTTGGTTTTCGACCATTAAAAAGTTCATAAGGAGTATTCTTAGTTAGTGGTCGAATAGAAACACGATTTAAAACATAACAAGCTGTTGCAACTACTTCAGCCCAGAAATGTTTTGGCAACGTACTTCAATTTAACAAAGTCCTTACACATTCTTGTAAACTTCTATTTTTACGTTCTATAACTCCATTTTGTTGTGGAGTTCTAGGAAATGAAAAATTATGGAATATTCCTTTCTTCTTACAAAAATGTTCAAAGGCTTCGTTTTCGAGTTCTCCTCCATGATCACTTCTTATGTTTTTGATTTTCAATCCTTTAAAATTTTGAATTCTTTTGACAAATTTTTTAAAACCATCAAAGTATCACTTTTATTTTTCATAAAAATAGTCCAAGTATATCTAAAAAAATCATCAACAATTACAAACACATATCTACTGTGATTAATGGACTGTACTTGTGTTGGTCCAGATAAATACATATGTAGTAATTCAAGTGGTTGTAAAGTTGAAATAACCTTTTTAGATTTAAAAGATGACTTAGTTAATTTTCCTAACTGACATGCATCACAAATATGATCAGTTTTAAAATTCACTTTTGGTAGACCTTTTACTAAATCATTTTAGAAAGCTTGTTTATAGCTTTGAAGTTAATGTGACAGAATCGTTTGTGCTATAACCAAGGATCATTTTCTTTGGCTATTAAACACATATCTGAATTATGAAATATTTTCATATTCAGAACATAGATATTTCTATCTCTATTACCTTCAAAGATAAGATTTTGATTTTGATTAAAAATACTACATTTGTTTTCAGAAAAAGTGATTTTGAATCCTTTGTCACACAATTGGCTGATACTAAGTAAATTATGTTTTAAATTTTTGACTAGTAAAACATTTGAAATAAGAGGAAAATTTGAAACACCATTTTTGCTCACATCGCCTTTGCCGATGATATAGCCTTTGGAGTTGTCTCCAAATGCGACGAAGCCTCCATCTGAGTAAGTAATGTTTGATAGCATATCTTTGTCTCCTGTCATATGTTTTGAGCAACCACTGTCGAATATCCATTTTCCTCTTTTCTTGAGTGGGACCTAAAAAATATATAAGATAACATTAGTACCCACCTTTTTTAATAGGGTCCTAAGAGTTAAATCTTAGGAAACCAAATCCAAGAAGGTTCGGTATCCCAATTAAAAATGTAATCTTTATTTTTATGAATAGTTTCTAAACAGGTGTTTATATATTTCTTCCTAATCAAACTGTCGTTTGTTTTAGGAACCCAAACTTTTATGTTTTTCGGGTAAGTATTCCTTTTTGACCGTTTTACAATAGAATTAATATTTTTCCTAATTTTCTTTTTAGGTGAAGCTTTTGTTTTGTTAACGTGCCCTAATCCTTTCCTACTTGAAACAAATTGAGAACTATCAATAATTTTATTTCTCTTCCTTTATTAAAGTTTGAAACATTTTTGTTGATGCTATCTAACTTTGTTTTGAGACTGGTATTATCTAATTCCATCAATTTTACTTTTCTCTTTAATTCGTGATTTTCAGAAACAAGAGCGTCATTCTTTTCTTTTTGAGTTTCAATTTCTTGACTCAAAAGAGTGAGTTGAGAATTAATATTAAGGAATGATTCTTGTAATTTTTCAAGTTCTTCCTCTAGTATTCTCTTCTCATCTTTGAGCATATCTCTTTCGAATTCTGCTTTGTTCTTATGTTCACGAGTCTCCTTATGTTTTCTTTTGAGTTTTTTTATAGTGTCAACTAGCTCTGAGTTTATCTCTATCATATCATCAAAAGTAAAATCACTAACCTCGTTTCATTAGCCATAAAGCAAACATTAGCTTGCTCATTTTCACTGTCACTGCTACTAGTTGTTTTTCCGGAATTTCAAGAACTTTTTGAAATTTTTGGCAATAAATGCTAGATCTTCTTCATCTGAGTCGTCATCTTTTTCTTCTTCAGCATGGAAATCTATGTTCTTTTTGTCTTGTGTTTGTACTCGTTTTTCCTGCAAATTCACTTCATAGGACATTAGATTTCCTATTAACTCTTCAGGTTTTATGGTAGAGAGGTCGTTAGCTTCTTCAATAGCCAAGAATTTTCTTTCCCATTCATCTGTTAAAGAGTTTAGGATTTTTGATACAATATCAAAATCAGTGTATTTTTCTCCTAATCCTAATAGTGAATGATAGATATCTTGAAATCTAGAGTACATATAATTGATGGATTTATCTTGTTTCATTCTAAAGTTTGGAAACTGATTTTTGAGAGAGATTTTGCTTTGTTTGACTTTTTTAGTTCCTTCATGAGTGATTTTAAGCATTCTCTATATTTCATAAGCAGTTTGACACATGCTAACACGATTAAATTCATTTCTATCTAGTGCACAAAATAATATGTTTATAGCTTTAGCATTGGCAGTAGCATCTTATTTTTGTGTGTTTGTCCAAGTGGAGTATTCTCCAGTAGGAAGAGTGTATTCATTTTGGGTAATATTCCATGATTCAAAGCTATTTGATTGCATATAGATTCTCATACGAGTAATCCAATAATTATAGTTCAAACCATTGAAAAATGGAGGTCGTGCAATGGATTGACCTTCAATAAAACTAGTATTAGTGACAGTGTTAGTGGTAGTGCTGGTGTTGTTTTCCATATTAGCAAAATATTAGATAACTGTGTAACGGTTATAAGAAACCTTGCTCTGATACCAAATGTAAGTTACTACTGTGGCTAGCTATTACTTAGGATCGTGTAATATGGAATATAATTAAATCTAAATGCGAAAACAGATGATAATAGCAAAGTAAATGAAAATAAGTAAAATAAAATAAGCGCACCAGGAATTTTTATACTGGTTTGAACTTCCCTTTCTACGTCATATCCCAGACTCCTTCTGGAATTTCAACTACAACAACCCTCAATTAACCCGAAGGAACAGGTTTACACTGCCTGAGCAACCGAACATGACTTCACCTGCCTAAGCAACCGAATAGGACTTCAATACAAATAACAAATGTATTTGACTGCAGTTTGTTCTTAAATAACACTGATAAGTCAATTGAGTACAATCTTCCTATAATCTTCTCCTTTATGATATATAGTGATGTGCTTTGAGAATTATGGAAGATAAAGTGATCAATGATCAAAGTATGTAAGCAATTTGAGTGCAATTTGAAAGTTTGAGAATATAAGAGAATTCAAAAATGCTAAAAGTAAATTCGGTGAATTGTTTGTTGAATTTTATAATCTATTTATAGTATATAAAGAGTTGCAACTATAGATGGAAAGTTACATTGAAAAGAACAGGTGCAACCATTGATTTTGAAATCGTTTCTCTTCGGTGAAGAGAAGTGACTTTTCAAGAAAATAGCAGTTAGAGATATTCAGACGTCTGAATAAAATAATTCAGAGTTCTGAATTGGATTAAAACGTAAACAGCAAGCTATTAGGCAATTTTTGACCATTTACAGACGTCTGAATATTGTGAAAACAATATTCATGTTTTAGCATTCAGACGTCTGAGTTTGCTCTTTTGTGCATGTGTGTGCATGTGTATGTGTGTGTGTATATATATCATTTCAGGAGAGATTTTAACAAATTTCTAAGTAAAGTACAGACTCTAGACACACTATACTCAGCTTAAAACATCTGAAGAGGAATCAGTAAATCTCCTACAAAGATGGTTAGTATACATAACATTTTATATAGGTTGTCACAATCAAAATTGAGATTCCAACACTCTGTATTATTTCTTGAATTCCTTTGATCATTTCTTTTGTAATTATTCATATTTCTATATTTTAGGAATTTCCGGAAGTTTCTTGTCATAAAAGCAATCTCCTCATCACTGTCTGGTTCTGAATCTTCAGTTGTTGCATTGAATGTTAATGACTTCTTTTCTGTAGCCTTGTTTTCTCTTCTTCGTTGCAGTTGAACTTCATAAGACATCAGATTCCCAATCAATTCTTCTATTTTCATCAGGCTGATATAATTTGCTTCTTCGATTGCAAGTGTCTTTTGATCCCATTCTGTAGTGAGTGGATTTAGAATTTTTTAACTTGGTCTTCCTCCGAAAAGCTTTTTCCCAGTGCAATTAGTAAATGAACAATATCTTGAAATTGACAGTACATGTCGAAAATGGACTCATTTGCATGCATTTTAAACAATTGAAATTGATTAATTAATATGGAAATTTTAGTCTGTTTAACTTTGCTTGTTCCTTCATGAGTAAATTGCAAAGTTTTACAGATTTCAAATGCAGACTTACAAACGAACACTCTATTAAACTCATTCCTATCTAATGAACAAAATAATATATTAATGGCCTTTGAGTTATTTTCTGCAACAGCCTTTTGCTCAGTCCAATGGCAAAATTGGTAGTTGGTTCAACATACTCATTTTGTGTGATATTCTAAGTGTCTAATCCTACTGACTGCAAATAAATTTTCATTCTACAAGCCCAATATGCATAATTACTGCCACTGAAAAATGGTGATCTAACAGTAGACTGACCTTCTACAAATGATTAGGGTTAGGGATAACAAAACTAGTGCTAGAGTTGACATTACCAGTGTTGGTAGCCATTAAAACAATTTTCAAGTTTCAGATTATGAAAACTGTGGAACCCAATGCTCTGATACCAATAGAAAGGGACAGCGGATTAAGGATCTTAAGGCTAATTTAACACTAGAGGGGGGTGAATAGGTTTTAATGAATTCTAAGACTTATAATATGAACTGAATTGAAATTATGGCACACAAAAATGCAGAACTTAATCATAGAACAATCACAGAATCAAATATAGATGCAGAACGTAAATAAAAAGCGGTAAAGGGAAAGAACACATTGGATTTTATACTGGTTCGGAGTTACCCTACATCCAGTTCTGTACCAAGGCAAACTACCTTATACAGATTTTTATTAAACCAGTGTCGAGATTAAACTCCATAATTTATAAAGGCCTTGAGGTACCCTCCTGTCTCAAGAGTCCGGGGCAAACTCTCTTGATTTACGGGCCACAAGATTACCCAATGGATTTCCAGGCACAACCATACCTCATAGAGAGACTCGATAAACTTTCGATTAAAATTTGATCCTACAACTCTGAATATCAGTTTGATCTTCGAAAGAGAACAGAGAATCAAAGAAGAATGAAATTCTAATTTGGTTCACTTAAGAATTTGGCAGAATTTCGGCACGATTTTAAAAATCTGATAATTATATAACATGGATTTGCGGAGAAGAAGAAGTGAAGAAAATATGATAATTGTATATCAAAAATTCGTTTGAGAAGGCAATTTATAGAGTACAACTATCATAACCATTCGTGAAGAGATTTAAACGAAAAGACATGTAACGTCCCCGTTTTTAAATCAAATTTAAATTGGTAATTAATTTAATTTTTAGAATTAAATTGTGAACTTATTGGTGAATTAATTTGGAAAATTTCCAGAATAAATAAATATGTGTGTTTGTTTATATGTATGAAAGAAATTTGTAAATAAAGGATTTGATTTAGAAATCTAAATATTTTATAAATAGATTATAATTTTAAATTTTCCCAAAATAAATAATATACGTTATCTGTTTACTTATTTATATATATATGTATACAAATTGACTTCTAAAATTGAATTTTGAATTTGAAATTCAAAAATAAATGTATTGAAAATAAATTGGATTTAAAATTTTTATTTTTAAGTTAATAAGAATTTGTTTTCTAATTATATTAAATATGCATTTTGATTTGTAAGTGATATTTTGAATTTGATATAACAAATTTTCAAAGGCTATTTAGGGATTAAATTCTAATATATTTATTTATGTATAATCAAATTTTAAAATCATTTTCTTTAAAAGGTTATATAAATGTTAATAAAGAAAAATGTATTTATTTAAATAGGAAATATAATATAAGGTTATATTTAAATATTATTAACATGAAGATTTAAAGTGTTTTTAAAATATAAACATAAAAAAACATATTACAAAATTTACAAATAAAATAAAGAAAGGGTTTAAAACATAAAAATTTGAGTTTAAGACATTTGTAAATATTAATACAAGGAGATTGAACAAGTGTATTAATAAGATCATGCATTATAACAAGTGTGAGGTTTGGATAATATGTAATTAATAAGTGGCATTTAAGTGTTTCTTTTAATTTAACTTTTAAAAACATGTTCTAAGAGTAGTAACCAGGCTTCGGTCAAAAACTTGGAAAAGGAAATCAACAATCTTCAACCTGTTCAAACAATAAATCAAAAGCAAATTTAAAAGCTTCAACCTGATTCCCGAGCAGCATCAAAATCAGGTTCAAACTCAAATTGCCGTACAAATCAAGTACAGGTTAAATCAAAACATGTAGCAAATCAACATCAGGTTCAGGCTTCAAATAAATCTGGTTCCAGTTAAAAAGTAAAAAAATCTGTTATCTACTTCATCAAAAAAACATTGTGAGTAAAATCTTAACCCTATACATATACATATACATATACATATATATATATGTATATGTATATGTATATGTATATATATGTATGTATGTACGTACGTACGTACGTATGTATCTTGATCTGCCTGTGATAAATTCTTGTTGTGTGATTGTGAAATGTTTGAATAGATGAAGATATTTCTGCATGTATATGTATATATATAAACACAGAATATTTGATGCATGTCTGTGTATATGTATATATCCATCTTTGTTCTATTACACAGGCTTCTAAATGAAGTACAATAATTCAATTTCTTTGCGTACATGCAACTTTAGGTTGTGAACTCTAAAAGGAAACTGTATGTAATAGCAAAAACCTATTTATAAAAATATAATTAACAAATAGTTTGCTGGAAACAAAAGATTTACAGTAATAATCATCTAAAGAAAAAAAAACCCGAATGTTTAAATTCCTTGTTTTAATTATGTAATCTGATTAGTGCTTGCAAATGATGAATTTAGAGATAGAAATCATGATTATTAATATCAAGAATAATGAGATATCTCGTGTTGAACGTTTTTGAGTTATACATAGATTGTCGATGATCGGCGGGTCTGGGATCATCGGGGTTGGTGTCGATGGTAGTTTGGAGAATGTCGATTCCTGGAAAATAGTATATGATTTTATAACGTGTTGTGGCGGTCGATCATCGATGATGTAGGGTTTAAGGTTGGGTTTTGTTTGACGCCGTTCTCGAAGCATTTGCGCCGACGTGATATCGTCGGACTAGCTTGGAACAAAGGGAATCGAAACATGGTGTTGTGGCGCGGCTCTGGGTAGGACGGCGAGTATTTTGGTGATCGGAATATGCGGGTCGAGGTGATCTTTAGTAGCCCAGTTTGTTTGAAATTGTGTTGATTTTCTCAAATGTCGATTTCGTCATCGACTTGAGGATTTGGGTGGTCAAAGACTTAAGGTGGATCGTCGATGACTTGTGGAAGGTAGCGAGGACGACTGGAGTTCGTCAGAGCTCCGGTGCACATGCACACGTATATCAACGTATCTGCGTGGACTTGGATTGGGAAGAAGAAGAAGATAGCTCGAAAACGAACTCAAAGTAGTTTGTGGATTTGCTCAAAGGAAGGGAGGTACGCGAGTTTCTTGGGGGGATGCTCGGGAAGAACTCGGATTGAGCTCGGGTCTAAGATTTGTATAAAAACAGTTTTTAATTTTTTTTAAAAAAATCAAGTTTTATTTAAAACTATTTTTGTTAAAACCAGTTCTTTTGTAAATAATAAATGATTATCCAAGTTTAAATTGGTTAGAAGGTTTTAAATAAAATTATTTTAAATTAACTAAGTCTAAAGGTATTAAGATATGTATAACCTTTGTTTTAAAGTTTATTTTAAATAACTTTGTAATGGAATTAAGTGGTTAGAAAGATTTTAAGAAGATAAATGGTTTATCTTAAATAAATGTTTTGATTATTAATTAACTGAAAAGTTTTAAAATTTATTTATTTATTATTGATATTTATTTTATTTTATGAGATTTAAATTTTGTAATTAAGTGATTAATTAAGACAAAGAATTTATCTCGATTAATGAAGGTCTTAATTAAAGGATCATTATTGACTTATCAATGACAATTACTTAATGCAATTAATTTAAGGTTAATTTAATTAATGCAAGTAATTAATGGATTTATGTGATAAATTAGTTAAATACTTAATTAAAAGTAATTAATTAATGATCAAAGTTGATTAATCAAGTGATTAAAATTAATTTATGAATTATTAATATAAGCGATTAGGGATAATCACTTATTGTAATTAATTAAGGATAATTAATTAAAGAATAATTGAATGGTTAGGGGTTAATTATTTAATAATTAAAGACTGATTCATTTATTAATTAAGGTTGATTAATTAATAATTAAAGGTTAATTAATTTATTAATAAATGATTAAGAGTTAATTAATTGATATGTTTTGTAATTAACTAATATTAATTAAGCAGGATTGGTAATTTATTCATAAGTAATTAATCTGGTTAAAAATAATCAGATGATTAATTGATCTTACTTATGGATGTTTGGATTGTATTAAATGCTTTGAATTGTTCGATACTCCTGATGTGTGATGCTCTGTGATATGAATTGTTTTGATTTGAGCGATGATGAATTTATATTATTTAATCCATGAATGAAGATAAGCATTGTAGGATTATACCGCCTATCGATATTGTTGTGCTTGAATCTGTAATGATTGATGATGTTGCATTATTGTGTAAAACCCCTAGACTACACCATACACACACAAATATGGATTGCACAAGGGAATCGGTTAAGTCACAAATATTTGAATTTAATATTATTCAAAATGGTTTTAAAAGTTGAATTTTGAGTCTGAAAATTTTTTTTGTTGTTTTTGTTTTCAAAAAAATCTGTTTTTGTTTGCTCACACCAGTCCCATGACTGACCTGGAGTTTATTGTTCCCTTTCTAAACTCTGGGTTTCAACGTTTGTTTACATGGGCAGCCTAACGTTTATTTACACTTCTTTTTAAAATTGAAACTTTTGAAATCAATTGCCACCATGTCGACATGGGGTATCCTATGATGTCGGCATCTCCTTGTTAAAAATAATGTAAAATTTGTTTTGAAAATGGTATTGAAATGAAAACAAGATGAAATGATTCCGGAGTAAAATAAACTAATTTTACTATGTTTTAAAACACAAAAACAAAGAATATTTTAAGGCTAAAACATCTTTTGAAAATCAGTTGAAAAGATAATTTAAGGCTAAAATATTTTGAAAAGCAGTTTTGAAAATCGTTTTGAAAAACTATTTTGAAGTAGTTTTGCAAGCTTCTTACTCCAGAATATCTCATCACATCAGGACTCGAGAATTTGTACAAAACTAGGATTTTCATGGGTTTGTAAGCCACTTGTTGTAGGTTTGTAAACTACTTTTCGTGGGTTTGTAAGCCACTAAAAAGGTAGAAATGGGTTTCATCCCAAATGAAATTCGGAATAAAAATTTCCATGCTATTATGAAGTTTTAACAAAAATTAGACACATCTTTGAAATCTTGATCTTGATACTCCAGAGTCTACAATCTTGAGTCTTGAGTTTTTATACTGATTAGTCTTCAGTAATCAATACCTACATATCTATATATCCTGCATATACATATCTATCTAGATTATAGTGTTAGTATATGTTTTATAATAAGATAGTTAAAAAGGTTGTTGTCATCAAAACCAACATCTCAGTTCCTAACAGTAAGTAGATAAATTGAATTAAGTGCATGTTGGCGCAAAAGAAAGTAAGAGAATCAAGGTTAAGCTAGGTAGCAAAACAAGGACCAAAGCATGAAGTATGTAGTTTAGCAGTATACCCCAACATTGGGACAACAACAAAAGATTGTGAATCTTTCGTGCATTCAAACTAATCAGTGGAAGGGTTGACTTAGTTGTGACATAAAGAATACTTAATACCTAGTTATGTGACCAATAAGAATACCAGAATTGCATAAGAGATGCTAGAAGTAAAGATAATTCATTAACATTCTAAGTTCAATATAGTAGTACATCTTAAACCAAGCGGTTACCAATCAAAATATATACGTCAAAAAATATAAACCGAGTGCTTCAGCTGGATGGAAGAAAATTAATATGATTCTAACAAACTATGAATATGTGGATATTTAGAAAGAACAAATTTTAGATTGTAATATTTTTGAAACCTGAGTCAATTTTGATGGTTCCAATTCATCATAGCTTTATTGATCGTCCAGGGATTACTGTCACTAATACTTTAAACAAATCAAAATTTTGGTAAGCTTGTAAGGCGGACTACAAAAAAGTTACCTATAATACATTAAAATAAAACAGTCTATAAATTTTAAACATTTCAGCTGAAATATTATAATTCGTGGACTCGTATTTTTTACGGTAAGTGGCTCCAAACCCATTAATCATCAATAAAACAAATGAGACTACAATTATTTATTACAAACAGAGAAGAGTACCATGATTATATAACACTTATCCAAATACATTAAAACTAATAAGGTAAAAAGTTAATCTTAAATTATTAGGATGATGGTCATTCCATTGATGATGTCGTCAGCCTAACTAAAGAACCGAGTAGACAAGCACCCTGTTCGGCTTTGGATGAGAAGTCAGAAGTTCGAAACTTGCGCTTGAATGTTTATTTGACATGTGACATGTTATCCCAGTGACATGTTGTATGTAAAGTACCAGTTCAAAAAAAAGAACAGAGTAAATTGAAATTTTTATTAATATACATTATATAAAGTGAATATTAGGCTCAGCTCCTTGAAATCAAACTTAATACACAAAAACTCCTCCCAAAAAAAAATTATAAATTAGATCCCCACAATTATTCTGTAGATAATTGCATACATTTATGCAATTATTACATGAATAATTGCAGACATTTATATAATTATAGCCAAAAATTGCATAAATATCTGCAATTATTCAGAGAATAATTGAGGAAATTTTCGTAATTTTTTTGGTTGTTTATTGTGGTAATTTATGTAATTTTTTAGTGAATAATTGCGAAAATTTCCGTAATTTTTCAGTGAATAATTGCGAAAATGTTTGCAAATTTTTTGGTGAATAAGTGCGAAAATTTCTGTAATTTTTCAGTGAATAATTGCATAAATGTCTGCAATTATTCCCTGAATAATTGCATAAATGTCTATAATTATTCAGTAACTTAATTTTAGAAATCTAATTTACATACTTTGTTTGACAATGATGTTTAATATATTTTGAAACTTAATAGGAACTTTAGCCAAACCATCCCTAATATAAACCTAAAAACAAGTTGTCCCAAGCTGAGCATCTAATGCGTCATGGGTACTTATTAAAATGCAAATAAAATGCACAAGTCTCTTTGTGTATTTATTAAATGCAAATAAAATGAAAAAATAAAATATTTTAGGATTGGATTACCTAATCTCAGGGTCGGCCTAACATAGTTAGATAGATTACATCCTAAATTATCTTGTTATAATGTGTTAGGTCAATAATATTCTTATCAAATGTAAAATGATATTGCTAATAGAAAACGATAATTCTACTCTACCTGAAAATTCCCATACCCGAATCCTACGAATATCATCCAAACCATACAATATCTACAGCCCCCCTGATTTCCACCTTTGGATTCTAGATCCGCATATTTTTACTCCCTTTTTTCGGTCACTACAGCACAGTTCAATAGAAAATGTCTTATTTTAAAAGACAACTAGAATAATCAATAATGGATAAAAACTAACCAGTCAATCATAAAAACTAACCCAAAGGTTTCAAATACTGAAACCCAAATCATATCTACCAACTCCTCCCCTAGCCGCCAGCCTCCACCAAAACTTGATCTACCACCAGATTTCAACCTTCATGACGCCTCTAACTATGCCTACTTGATCATCACAGAAGCAGATGGATTCCTTCCAGTTGTCCACAAAAAATGGAGACGTTTACCAAAATTTAGTCCCCCTACATCCAATTCCAAACACCAACAACACCCCAATTCACCATGTGATAGGATGCATCCGTCCGGTCATCACTAATCATTAGGTTAACCCCAATCGACCCCCTTGTCTAACCCTAGCCGTGGTTCAATCCCTAATCAACCATCTCCTTTACAAAATTCCTGGAAATTCTTCTCTACTTCTAGTAGAACATGGAACGACGTTGTGAAAGGTAATAATATACTAATCTTTACTCCGCTTAAATTTCATCACCCGCGTGAATTCAATGCACTCAAATGTGCCAAAATGTCTGATGAAGTTGTTTAAGATGCTAGAAAACAATGGGGCAATGCTTTAACTGTTTATGTGGTAGGTCCTAAACATCACTACCCATTTTTCAAAGACTATATACAAAGGGTTTGGGAACCTAGCGAAAAATTAACTATTTATTCCAAAGAAAATGGCTTTTCTGTTATCAAATTCAACAAAAAGGAAGACTGTCATAGAGTACTTGAAGGTGGTCCTTATTTCTATAACAAAAAACTAATGTTGATAAAAAGATGGTCGGTATGCAACTAAACAAAGAATTGCTTCACACATTACCTATTTGGATTTGACTTACTAGTCTTCCCTTTGATTAGTGGACTGAAGAGGCATAAGCCCTATATAGCCTCCGTACTTTGGATGCTTATTAAATTGGACAAATTCATATAAGGTATTATTTACGCTAAGGTTCTACTCGAAGTCTAGCTCGTTTAATTACCAAAAACAAATCCCCATTCTAACTGAAAATGACAAGATTATTATGCAAGATGTTGAATATGAATGGAAGCTACTCATGTGGAAATTACCAAAGTTTTGGTCACAATGAAAATATTTGTCAATTTTCAAAGATCTGTGTACCTAAACAAAACAACCAAAGTGCCGATAGTGACAATATTGAAATAGAAGCAGATGTGAACATGAACAACTTAAGACACAATAGAGTTAAATCAACAGCAAACAACATGCATAGCAGTGAAGACGGCCCAGTTTAAAACTCTAATAATTCATAAACTAATAAGGCAGTTCATCAAAGCAACTCAAACCAGCCTGACTCTCAAAACAACAAACCAACCCGGTTGTTCCCAATTGTGACACAGATCTTAATGCTAATCAAGTCATTTTACTTCATACAGTATAAAAAAATGGTGGTAACATGAATGCTATAGTGACTCAGAAATGATCACCAATGGTAATGGCCCAGAGGACTCAACGCATGCCACCACAGTAGACTGGTCAAACTCCAGCTCAGACCTTCCTCCCACTGCAACCGATCCCGATCATCCCTCAAATCCATATTTTTCAACTAGATCGAAGTCTGCCAGGAAATTAGACCAGAAGAATAGAATTCAAAGCTGCCTTGACCCCAGAAGTTATAGAAAACTCTGCTTGGAACATTTTGGTCAATCGGCTCAAAAGTAAAAGTAGTAAAAAAAAAAAAAAAAAAAAAAAAAAACCGAAGACATCAAGGGATGCTACTTCCCCTAATTTAAGTAGCATTCATAATCTTTCTTTATAGATGGAGTTCCTTACATGGAACATTAAGGTTATGAATGTGCCTTCTAAACAATTGGAAATCATGTTGTTAATTAAAAGTGTCCAGTGTTAAACTATCTAGTGATAACATGGAAAACTTTATGTCTATAATAAGTGGAAATATGCGCACAATATACAAAATGGTCAAAAATGCAGTATTATTATTATGTAGGACTCCACCCAATGGTCTAATATCATTCTACAATCTACACTCTAATGATTAATACATGTCATGTATTATTCATCATGCAGGTGGTATTAGTGTTTTTTTAACTGTAGTTTATGCTTTTAGTACTGAAGTGCATCGTGCTGACTTATGGAATTACATAACAGAACGGTCATCTACTTTCAATCTACCATGGCTTGTTTTAGGTGATTTTAATGCAATTTTAATAAGCCAAGATAGAATGACCAATGGTATTTTCAATCCTCTGGGTTAAACCAAGTTCATCATCTAACTTCATTAAACCTAAATTTATTGGAAAAAAAATTACTTGGAGAGGAGGTCCAAACATTTCTATTCACAGCAAGATAGATAGAGTGTTTGTTAACTCTACTTGGTTAGAAAAATTTCTTCAATTTGACCACTCTGCTATTACTGTCAAATTCGATTCCCAATTTTCAGCAAATACAAGAATTCCTTTCAGATATAATAATTCTGGGCATCTACACTCTAATTATAATTATACTCTCCATGATGCTTTAAATTTAAATGTGCAAGGAAATCATCTCCACATCCTTTTGAGTGAATTAAAGGTTGCTAAAAATGCACTCAGATCATGGCAAAAAAATAAAGGATATATATATATATATATATATATATATATATATATATATATATGCTATATCTGAATAACTAAAGAAAGAAGCTAATGAACTATATGACCAAATAGTTCAAAATCCTTTGGATGCAAATTTGGCAACACAATATGCAAATAAAATTGAGCATTTATCTAATATGCTAAAGAAAGTAGCTATAGAGAACAGTCAAAATGAAACTAAACTGGTTGACAAAAGGAGACATGCCTACTGAAAAATTCTTCAACAAAATGTCTATCCCAAACCCTAGCAAAAAGAGTAGATATATTCTTAATTCAAATGGAACATGGACATCGGCATCAGAAAAGTTAGCACAAGATGCTATTAACTACTAGTTCACATCAACAGGGGCTACTAATCAATTTCCTAGCATTACATCCAAGAAGATTCTTTCAGATAAGAAGAAACTCTTCATAAACCATTTCAGTTAGATGTAATCAAGGATGCAATCTTTGAAATTGATGATAAAAGTACTACATGACTTGATTTTATGAATTCAAAAAAATTAAAAATCCACTGGGATCAAATTAAAACAGACATTTGGAAAGCAACGAATGGTATCCTTCAATCAAGTAAAATTATTAGAGAAATAAACCACATTTTCATTTGTTTAATTCCAAAAAAAACAAGACTCTCTACATATTTCATATTTCAGACCATTATCCCTACGTAATGTTGCTTATAGGGTCCTTGCAAACCTATTATGCAATAGAACGAAAGCCTACATGTGTGAATCTCACTTAATTAAAATGCTTTCATACCAGGAAGAGTGATTTCAAAAATCCTTTATTGGCTTATGAAATGGTTAGAGGATTTAATTGGAAAAATTCTAACAAATTATCCTTAAAAATTGATTTTCATAAAACATATGATAAGATAGTCAGAGAATTTATACATCACGTGCTGATATCCATGTGTTTCCCGATTAAATTTGCTAACCTGATTTGTGAATGTATATCTACCCCATTATTCTCTATCCTAAGAGATGGCTGCCTTTTGGTTTTTTTGAAAGTGCAAGGGGATTAAAGCAAGGAGACCCCTTTTCCCTATACTTATTCTGCATAGCACTAGAATTCCTTATTATTAAGCTTGTTTAGAATATCTAAGAGGATGTCTCACCCCTATCTATCAAGTTGAACCAATTAATACATTTTTTTCATATGAAGACGACATTCTAATCATGACCAAAGCCATTGAAAATAATACCAAGCTTATCCAAACTACATTTTCCGAATTACACTGTTTTTCTGGGTTTTCATTGAATGAAATTAAGTGTAATCTATATTTCAGCAAAGGTGCCAAAAACAAGAATATTATTTCTAAACTTTTAAAGGTTGACATGGGTAGTCTTTCTATATTCTACCTAGGCATCCCTCTTTCAAATAGCAAACTTAAAGTAAGATATTTTGGGCAAATAATAGACAAAATAATTAAAATTTTCAATTACTGGAGCAGTAAACAACTCAATATTAGTGGTAGGGTTGAACTTGTCAAGATTGTTATTCACCCAATGATACAATTTTGGATGCAAGTTACTCAAATTCCAGTCAATATAATACACAGAATAAAATCAACATGTGCTAATTTTGTTTGAAAATCAAAAGCACATAGAATGAGCTGGGATGATGTCTATAAAACTAAAAGTGAAGGTGGTCTAGGCATAAGTAGACTTGATGATGTTGCCAAGGAAATAGCTACTTAATTAGTTCGGAGGTATATCCAACGGGACAGTCTTTGGGTAAGTGGATGCATAATAAATACTACAAAAAAAGAAAATTTTGGACAATAGTTTTCGATAACAATGCATTATACGCATGGAAAACTCTTATAACGGCTAGATAATGGTGTAAAGGACTTGTGGATAAAAAAATTGTTAATAGTGAAGACACATGTATGTGGTTTGACCCATGGATTGATGGTTCATCTCTAGTGGATAAGCTAGGTTGGAATTACATTACTGTGACAAGTGGCTCCAGTAAAAAAGTTTCCTCCCTCGTTTCTGGAAATGAATGGAATGCAACATCTAACTGTTTACCTATCTATATATGTCAATCGTCAATGCAATAAAAATCCATAGTCAATGAAAAAAGACTTCTAGTTTCAGCTACCCACAAGAATGGTCAGTTCAGTCTAAACTTTGCTTAGAACCAAATAAGATGCAGATATGCAGAATTAATGTTATCTGGGATAGCAAATGTGCTCCAAAAATGTCAACATATTCATTACTGGCTAAATTAAATAAACTAAAAACTAAGGACAAGATAATCAAATGGAATATCTATGTTGATCAAACATGTGTTTTATGTTCAGCTCAACATAAGAACAAAGACCACATCGTTTTTAATTGTGCTTACTCGAAACAACTACTGGCAATTATAATGGGTAAACTCAATGTTTCTTGCTGTAATTCAATGGACATCACTCAAATTTTTGACTTCATAACAAATAGATAGAAGGGGATAAAAATCTTCAATCAGTTGGTAAATATAAGTATCACTTCCCTGATTTTGCACATTTGGCTTGAAAGAAACACATGTATTTTCAAAGTCATTAAACTACCAATTCAAATTAGAGCTACCCTCCTACTTCAAGACTGTAAAGATCTAATTCTACAAGCAAAAATTAGAGATTCGGATATAAAAGTTATAAAGTTTATCTTTGTGGAGTTTGAATCACTCTTGACCTAAACTCTAAAACCTAGACGATGAGCAATTGTCCTCTGACTTCTATAGATTGGAGCGTAAGATTGGAGCGCTTCCTTCAATTAGTTCTTCCAACTATCACCAGAATGCTTCATTTTTCGATCGATTTCTTCTCTCGAAGCAGATTGATTTGGGAGAATTTTACAAATTGTTTCATTTTCTTTTCGGATACGCTTTAACAATCCGAGTTGCATGATTTTGAGCATTAGATGGATGGGAAGTGTGAAGTGAGCTGGAGTCTGAAGTTGCATTTATATTTTTATTATTTCTTGTTTAGTCTGGTTGCACTTATTAATACTCCTTATATTTGTAGCAGGGGCCAGTTCCATTGGGCGCTGATTTAATAGCATCCGGGGATGGATGTCTATAATTGGGACGTCCAACCCCTTTATCCTCACAATTCAAGTTTTATCTGCTTTTTTATTTAAAAAAGATCAAAATGTCGCCACGTGTAACCAAATCGCAAGACATACCGTTCGCCATCAGCCAAAGTAGCTTGTAGGCGCAGCACACATTGCTCCAGCACCAGACATGATGATTTTTCAGCTACAGATTCTGCATGAGGTGCCAGAGGAATACAGTCAGCATTAGACGTGGTCAAGATACAATTCTAAATAATAAATAACTATTAATACATGATGGATACATTTGTCGTATACTAACCATGAAATAATGTTTATTAGATAGATATGTGATATTATAAAATGCATTACTTTGCTGTTTGAATTTAAATTGTACAATAATCTCGAACAACCCTTTAATTTTATAGTCACGGTATGTCGATTATCGGCGTAGTTGGACAAAGTGTAGAGCACAACAGTATGACACACTACCACGGGTTTTAGTAGATAGGCTATAAACCAGTCATTTTGCACATTTCTTACATATTATGCCACCACTGTAACGTTCCTGAATTTCAGCTAAAATAATTTGATAATTAATTTAATCTTTGGAATTAAATTATGAAATTTTGTTAATTAATTTTAAAATTTTAGATTTAAAAGTTGAATCAATTGGAAAATTTCCAGAATAAATAATGATATGCATTTTTAGATTGAATTTGGAGTTTGAAAATTGAAAAATAAATATTTTGAGAAATAAATTGGATTCTAGAGATAAATTGAATTTAATATTTTTATTTTTAAACTAATAAGAAATTGTTTCTAATTTTATCTAAACTGTGCATTATAATTTGAAAATGAAGTTTTGAATATGATTTTAATTTTTTTTTTTCCAAAGGTTAATTAAGAATAAAATTATTTATTCATGAGAAGTTAAATTGTAAAACCATCTTTTGCTTTAAAAAGATTATATAAATGATTAATAAAAAGATGTATTTATTTAAATAAGAAATATAATATAAAGTTATATTCAAAATAGTATTTGAAATGTTTAAAATATAGTAAAGATTTTGAATGTTGTTTAAAAACTAAATTTTATTATATGAGAAGACATGTGTTACTTAAATTATCATTGTATTTACAAGTGTTAAATTATATAAACAAATTTACAAAAGCTATTCAAAAAGTTGTATAAAATAAAATAAATAATGGGAAATGTGTATGTGAACAAATAAAGATAAAACAAGGTTTAAAAACAAAAGTTTAAATCAATTCAAGACAAGGATATAAAATATAAATGCACAAAGATATAAATGTGTAAAACATAAAGTATACAAGGATTTAAACAAAGTTGTAAATTAATTTTTAAAAAGGTTAAAAACATAAAATACCTATATGATAACAAGTGTAAGAGATGAATTGTAACGACCCAGAATTTTAATTAATTAAAATTTGTATATTTAATTTATTTTAAAAATTTATAAGTGAAATTATAAGTCGAATAAATTTTATTTCGAATAATTGGATTTAATTGGATAATTAAATCGATAATTAAATAGTTGGAAATACAGAAATAATTGAAATTTGGGTTAAATATGATTGAAAATGATTTGTAAAATTTTATTTTATCATATTGGAGTTAGAGCGATATTATAGAACTTTTAAAATCGAATTAAAAGTTTATTTGTGAAAATTGAATATTTTAATATTTAATCGACTAGTGAAATTAGCCACTTTTCGAACAGTCTCGGAATTGGACGAAACTAGTTCCATTGGATCCATAATAGTTTGTTATTATCGGATTTTAATTTTCGTAGCAATCGGAGTTGTCTTTTGACCGTGGCAGCTCGAAACGCATCGAAATTGTTTTAATATTTATTTGGCGAGTTAAAATAGCCATTTTTCAAACAGTCTCGGATTTCGATGAAACCAGTTTCATCGGATCCGTAATGTGATATTATTGTATGGTTTCAAATTTCGTGTCAATCGGATTTACCGTTTGTCCGGTGCATGCTAAAACGCCTAGAAAATCGTTTAATCGGTTTAATTTTAAATCGAACGTTTATTGCCATAACTCGCACAGATGACCGAATTAGCTCCCGAAACATGTTCCATTGTGTTCGTAACGCGAGGTAAACCTTAGAAACGCCAACCGGCATGCTTCGTTTGGAGTTCGAAAATTTTCGATGAATAGTAAATTGGAAAATTTTCTATAAAAGCCCTTGCTCTCTTCACTTTTGCAAAATTCCTAAAGCCCTAGGGTTTCAGGTTGGAGCCGCCGCTTCTAATATTACCAACGGCCGAAATCTTATCCTCTTCCCCCTCAAATTTCTTCAATCCATACTTCGATTCGTAAAACTTTCTGAAGCAAACTTGTAGAGCTCGTCAAGAGCTAGACATCCAACGGCTAAGATCGTTTCTAGTGCTTCGGATTGGCTGCAAATCGAGCTAGAAGTCCTGTAGTTGCGCACGACTTTCGAGGAGGAAGAGGCAGCCGAGTTCACCAAGGTTGCAGCCGAGCATGGAGTTCGTGATGGCCTTCAATATGGCGCTTGCTGATCAAGTTGAAGTTGTTTGTGGAAGGAGCATAATTAAACCCTAATTTTATAATTTGGGTTCGGCTATTCCTGTTGAGAGTCGCGTGAACGAAGTAGGAGGGGGGAAGGAGGACGTGCGACCTGGATGAAGGGGTTGGAGATCTAATGGCCGAGATCAATTTAGGTTTAGAAAATTATAAATTTATGTTGTAATTTATATGTTATAAATTCGTGAAACTTTAAAAATGTATAACTTTTTCATACGAGGTCGAAAACGCGCGAAACCAGTTGCGTTGGAATCGTATGGACGAGCACTACGCTATGGAATTAGATTGGAGTCGTTTGGAGTTAGTGAGAATTTCGGATAAAATTAAACGTCCGTTTAATTTTATTCGAAATAAATCGCTAAAACGAAATTGAAATCAAGGTGAGAACTTCTCACTCAATCGAATCGGTTTCGATTTTTATTTTAAATAGTTAGATTTAAAATTCTTGAATGTATGTTTGAATGATGATTGTTATCTATTGATTGTTAAAATAGACATTATGCGCCGTTAGTAAGCGGATGTTATTTATTAAAAACATATACCGCGAATATTTCATAAACAGTGAAATTGGTATTATTTATGTACTTGGAGTTGATTTCCCGCAGTATATAGCGGATGAGACCCTATTGCGCCGCCTATTAAGCGGATAATATTTTAAATCCCATATACCGCGATAATTTCGTACTAGAACGGAATTGGTATTGTGCTAACATCTTTGGATGCAGAAAAACAGATTGGAGGGATCCAACTGGATTCCTCAACAGTATTTATTTGATTATGAATATTTTGATATTCGTTGATTATCATATCGATATATGATATCGTTGTTGTCGTGATTGACTATTTGGTGTGTAGCATCATTGGACCAGATTTTGGAATTTTAAAAGGATTTTTAAAGTGATTTTTGAAAGTATACGTTTATAATATTTTTGAAATCGATTCATTTTAAATAAATAAACGTATAAATTTTAATGTTATAAAAATTATAATTTTTGAGAAATATAGTTAAAAGTTGATTTTTGAAAATATGGGGTTAATGATTTTATAAAATAGTTTAAATTGGGATTTTTGAATTTATTGTGAAAAGTTTAAAAATAGGATTTATAAAATTTTAATTATTTTATAAATCAAAATGATGAAATTATAAAGGAGTTTAAAGACGTTTTAAAAGAATAATATAAATTGATTTATATAAAAGGTTTATAAAACTGATATTTGTAAATTTAAAATATTGGGATTATAAAACGAGTTTTTATAAGTGTTAGAATGAATTGTGAATGAATTTCATAAATGAATGAAATTTATAGAATTATAAACGGTGAAGTTATAAATGGAATTTTATAAGCAGTAGGTTTATAAAATTTGTAAAGTTATTAAAGGAATAGATTTGGGTAAATAAATGAATCTTATAAGTTATAAGATTTATAATTTGGGAAGTTAAAGGAACGATTTTGCAAACAAATAAATTGTAAATATTTAACTTACAATATGAACTTCTGGTTTATAATTGAGTTATAAATTGAAATAGGTTAATAAAGGAGATTTATAAAAGGAAGTTGTTATAAAATAAATAGAAATGGAAATTATAAACATTGTTTTATAAATCCGCAAACGACGTATTTTGATAAGTAAATTGTTATAACTTATTTATGGAGTTATATTCACGTTTTGGACAGTGAATAATCCTTTAAAGTAAAATGAATAGAAATGATGAAATTGTTTAACAAGTATATTCACGTTTTTGGATAGTGAATATTATGTTAAAGAAAACGTTTTGGATATGATGTCTTAAATAGAACTAAAACGATCTAACGATGTTTTCGAAATATGTTAAGATTCGAAACCATAGATTTCAACATTCATTGTTGAAATAGACGTTTTCGAGAAATAAAAGGAAATGGTGGACTATAACACTGTTGTTATAGTAAATGATTTCCGAATTGAATTGGGTGTTTTCAAAAATAAAAGTTATTTTTGAATAACTTGATTAAGTTTTGAAATTCAAATAATTTAATTTGAATTCAAGATTTGAAATTGAATTCTATGTTTGAAAATTTTGGTTTAAATATGTTATTCAAGTTATAAACGTGTCTATATTGGTGTTGAACCATTTTAAAAAGTATCGTTTTGGGAAATTTGAATTTAACCAAATTTTATACTTAAAGAGATATAACACGTGCAAATGAAATCGGATTTTCCCGAAACGAAAACTATTTGTTTTCAAATAATAATAGCTTTCATATAAAGAAAGAATTTTCAATTTGTGTTGAAAAGATTTCAAATTGAAATGGAATTGTTTTGAAAGGTTATAAATGAATCTTTTTCAAAGATTGGTGAACCTTGTTTAAAATTGAAAGGGGTCTTACAAGTGAATCTTTTGTTTAAAAGATTTAAGTGTGGAAAATGTTTAAACCATTGAAGGTTTCTGAAATGAATCTTTTTGTTTAAAATATTGGGAATGGTAATTTGGTTTAAACCATTTGAAAGGAAAATTTTGGATTTTAAAAGTTGTGACTTAACTGAAATCTCATATCCATATGTTTTTAAATATTGCGCTCACTATTCGGTTTAGCCGGGAGAGGACCTTTGTGTCAAATAACCCATTCCGAATATGTGATATGTCGTAAATGGATAGCAATTGAAGACGGTGGTGAAGACCGGGTGTCTTTGAGAACGATAGGATAACCTATCGAATGACTCTGCACTGAGTTGCTCCGGTATAGAGATCTCCATATGTGATGGGGAGTCCGATCGGGATTGAGGATGCCCGGATTGCAAGGGCTTCTTCGGAAGTGCCTTCGGTTCTGTTTGAACCCGGAACAGACTTGTATGGATGTGTGTCTGACATTACACTTTGAGATGTAAAACTGGTTTCTATCAAATACATTTCTGTTTGATGGCGGAGATTTATTCTCTTAGCTTAACACCCTTCTCTAAGACGTATGAGCTCAGAGGTTATGTAATTAATGATTACTAGTGATACATTCCCGATTTGGCAATGTGGCATACGAAGTGTTGCTGATCATTTTTTTATCAAAGCATGGCTTTGTAAAAGCGTAGCTTTATGGACGATACTTCGTCGAACTTCACAATCCGGAATGGTTGAAACAGGAAGAATGCGGCAAGGTTATTTGGGGGTAGCACCCCCTGAGAGTATGTTCATTTCCTTCTGGATAGAGGTGGTATCATGGTATGGAGCCCAGATACTTAACCTATGTGGTTGCTGCAAAATTTAATACTTTGTGGTTGTTGGTGAATCCCGGATAAAGGTCGGTTACGACCGGGGGATGGCATACTCGTGTAGTAGTTACCTAGTTATAGAGGTAATCCGGCCTTGTGTTGGCATAGATCCGGTAAGGTTCTCGGGACGTCCCGCCAGAGGCGTACCCATGTGGCAATGGGAAGTTCCTTGGCCTGGTCATTTGTTGGAAAATCCAAAGAAACAATACGTGTCCAGTACAGTTTTAGTTGTATAACCTGCCATGGAATGTGGTGGTAACTTGCTATTGAACATGGTAGCTATAGTCGGCATAGTTCGTAATGTCTATGCTGGCTACGATTTATATTATACTTTCGAAATGATTTTCCACACCGTGCACTTAAAATAATAATATAAAAGAAATTTTCTCGTATCAAGCATATTTGACTAACATAAGGAGAAATCTCCTCCAATTCTGTATTTGCATTGTGTGCTTGGCGGGAGGCCTTATGGTAGTTTCATTTTCTAAAAAGCATTGCGGATTTATTTTAAATCTCTTATTGTTTGTTTTAGAAATAAATGTTTTTGTTTGCTCATACCAGTCCCACGACTGACCCGGAGTTTATTGTTCCTTTCCTAAACTCTGGGTGCCCACTATTTTCCACACGGGCAGTCTAGAGTTGGGTTTTTCAGATAGTAGATATAGATATCGATTTGGTAGCTTTTAGCTTTCTTTTTGGTATTCTTTGGAGATCTTGGATATTGGAGTCTGTAGATTCATGGACGAGACTTGCTTATCTTGGTACAATTTGATGGTGGTTCGAGCTACTGGCTTGGAGTTTTTGCATTGGTGCTTTGGAATTAAAGTCATTGTCACTGTTTGGATTTTTTGGTTCCACTGCTATACCATATTGTTATTCCGTTGTAGCATTGTTATCTTGTATCTATGATATTGATTCATATTGTATCATTATTGTATCGAATATTGTATATGATATTCATTTCTTTTTCTTCTGCCGTGTTGTTATACTTGATGTGTTATAAGCTCCGGCGAACCAGATTCGACGTTTGGATCTGCGGCATTTGAATACGAGTATCGTATTCGATGCCGATTTTCGAAGGTCGAGTCAGGGTCGCTACATTTGGTATCAGAGCTGAAGGTTAAAACTTTAGCTCAAGAGTATAACACATTAAGTAACTCATTAGAGATAGGGTGAAGTATACCCTAGAATGAGTATATCCCTAAGATATCCGTTCAAATGCCTCAGAAAATTCTCTTACTATCCATTGATAATGAGTATGAGTGCAAGAAGAGGACGAGATAGGGGACAGGGGAGTACGACTACAAATGGTCAGTATCCTGTAATAGCGGAAACAATTTTCTCTATCTCCTTTGATTTGTCTTTTCAATTCTTTGATGATTCTTGGTAGCTTCAGGAAAAAGTTTTGATATATTTACATGGGACACAAACTCCAGATGGGTCAGAATTGTTTGTTTGGATGAATTGATTGCTTTGGTTGCTATGGTTGATAAGTATATTTTGGTTGTTTAAACTAATTTTTTTTTGGGATTGTATCCATATATATGTCTATTCTTTGGGGTATTCCGACTTGAGCTTGGAATCCATACCCAGTGTTTGAGAATAATGGAAGATTAAATTCATTTATTTGTTCTTTTGGGTCTTGATATATGCTACGAGTGGTTAGTTATCTTTTGAACTAATCAATATCCCAATATATTCGTAGATCTGGTGACCCGAGTGTCATTGATATTCTGATTTGGCGAGTCAAATGCAGAATAGATATTCGGTTTGATCTGGTGATTCATCTCTTTATCTCTCTATATTCTTTTGTTGTCTCCCTACTTTCAAATTTCGAGGATGCAATTTTCTAAGGGGGGAATCTGTAACATTCCTGAATTTCAGCTAAAAATAATTTGATAATTAATTTAATCTTTGGAATTAAATTATGAAATTTTGGTAATTAATTTTAAAATTTTAGATTTAAAAGTTGAATCAATTGGAAAATTTCCAGAATAAATAATGATATGCATTTTTAGATTGAATTTGGAGTTTGAAAATTGAAAAATAAATATTTTTAGAAATAAATTGGATTCTAGAGATAAATTGAATTTAATATTTTTATTTTTAAGCTAATAAGAAATTGTTTCTAATTTTATTTAAACTATGCATTATAATTTGAAAATGAAGTTTTGAATATGATTTTAATTTTTTTTTCAAAGGTTAATTAAGAATAAAATTATTTATTCATGAGAAGTTAAATTGTAAAACCATATTTTGCTTTAAAAAGATAATATAAATGATTAATAAAGAGATGTATTTATTTAAATAAGAAATATAATATAAATTTATATTCAAAATAGTATTTGAAATGTTTGAAATATAGTAAAGATTTTGAATGTTGTTTAAAAACTAAATTTTATAATGTGAGAAGACATGTGTTACTTAAGTTATCATTGTATTTACAAGTGTTAAATTATATAAACAAATTTACAAAGCTATTCAGAAAGTTGTATAAAATAAAATAAAATAAAATAAAATAAAATAATGGGAAATGTGCATGTGAACAAATAAAGATAAAACAAGGTTTAAAAACAAAAGTTTAAATAAATTCAAGACAAGGATATAAAACATAATGCACAAAGATATAAATGTGTAAAACATAAAGTATACAAGGATTTAAACAAAGTTGTAAATTAATTTATAAACAAGGTTAAAAACATAAAATACCTATATAATAACAAGTGTAAGAGATGAATTTAACAAGTGTTAAAATAAATGTACATGTGTTAGTTGTATAAACAAATGGCATTATCACATTAAAATTGAAATAAATGAAAGAAAAAAATTATGTAAAGAAACAAACTAGGAAATCATCAAAACAAAGAACCTCTTTAACTTTAAAACTGAATCAAAATATAATAAAAACAATCTTCAAGTTAAAGCAAAGTTGAATATCTACTCAAAGCTGCATCAAACAATCTCAAGTCCGAAAAAATCAAACTACAATCTGAAGCAATGCATTGGGATTCAAGGAAGATCTAATTCAATTCAAAAAAAATTCTCAAACCTGGAATAAAAAAAACCTGAAGTCTGAAAGCTGGAAAATAAAGCAAATTTGAGGCTTAAAACAAATTCAAACCTGTAAGTGAATCATTTTTTGTTTGTTATTAATGAAGTAAGTAACAAATGCAATAGGAAATTTAAAACAAAGTTTTATGTTAATAAGCTTCTGCAGATCAAAGAAAATAAAATGCCTGTCTCTGTTCAACAGCAATCAAGTTCCTCTCTGCTCTGTCAAAACACTATGAGCAAACCCTTAACCTTATACATATTTTTGTTTTGCATGAAGTTGGTATTGACGAATGTTTGTGAATAAGCTTGCATATGATTATGATTGCATTGTGGTTTCTTGTGAATGAATGTTGAAGTTCAGATATAAGCCTACCTGTATAAATTGAGTTGCCCCTGTTTCTTGTTTTCTTCTAGACCAGATTTACAAATAAAATTCTCATCCTTTGATTTAATAATTGATAGAACTAAGAATATAAACAAAGGTTGTTTGTTTGATTTTAAATAAGTTTTGAAAATTTATTAGAGTTAAAACAACTTGTAAATACCTCTGGAAATCAAGACATTTGGGTAACACCTTTAATTAGTCAAAATACAAACGTTTTAATTTGCGAATCCAGGTGTGTCAACTGAATTATTGTACTCAAACATGATTTTTAAAGTTAAAATCATAATTTTTAGATTTAGGAATAGAGAGCAGTTTGGGTTTGTTTGGATCGTGTATTTTTGGACATCACGGTCGATCTCATTGATCGGTGAGGTCGAGTCTCCTCCTGGAGGTGGAGGAGCGATCATTGTCAATGGGAAAATTATTAGGTGTTCGTGGATTTCAGTGTGAAGGTGGGAATTTTAGTTTGAAATCTGGTAACCTAGTTTTGGTCTTTATCGAAAAACGTGTTTGTGCGGCGTCGTAAGTGGATCGGAATCAGTCGCAGGGGGGTGAATCGATGCATCATGGCATGGGGATGCTCTGGTCTTGGTGGCTCATGTCTAGGTGGCCGGGATCGTTGGTGACGGTGGTTATTGTTGATCGAAGTTGGGGGTTCTGGGTGCATCGCCATACTCGATTTCGAGAATCAGGCGAATTTGTAGTTCTGGGTGTTTGCCTGTCATGGGGTGGTCGGCGGCGACGTGCGGGAGGTTTCGGGGGTGGTCAGATCATTGGCGAGCAATGGTGCATGTGCACGCATGTCATTATGTAGCTGGGTGGTTGTGAAGTTGAGGAAGATGATGTTAACGCAGGGAAACTTTCGGGATTATCATGATTCGACTCGAAGTCAAACTCGAGTAGGATTTTTTTACGTACTAGGTTCTAAACCTTTAAATCAAAACAAGTTTAAAAGTACAAAAAAAGGGGAAGAACTCGGGTCGTTCTGGGAAGAACTCGAAGTGGAGTTCGTGAATTGAAGGGTTTGGCTCATGTTAAAAGGAAGTGTGCTCGGGGGGGGGGGGGTAATTTTACAATAAGTTTTGTTTTTATTCTTATTTTAGTTGATTATTTAACAAAGTTTAAGCTATTTAAATGTTAAAACAAGTTTGACAAATATAGGGAGGGTGAACTAATGATGAATTAAATAAAGTTTCAAGTTTATTAATCATATTTTAGAAGTTAAAATGAAAATTAAATGAGTTTTAAACAAAGTTTCAAAAATTTAATTTTTTAGTTAAATATTAAAAATTGATTTGTTTTTAAAATAATATATATATTACGTATTCTATTTTTAATGCTTTCAAATAGGATGCAATAATTAATTATTAGAATAGGTGGTTAGTTATCAATATAACTAAATTAAAGGGTTATTGGTTTAATCAAAGTGATTTGTTAAATTTTATTAATCCATTAAGAATTAAGGTAAAATAATTACATGAATCGGGTTAATTAAATAATGACTTAAAGATTAATTAATGAAAGTATTTAAAGCATGATTTATTAATAAAAATAATTAATAAATTAATTAAGAAATCAAGGGTAATAAATTGCTTGGAGATAACTACTTAATTAAAAAAATACTAATTTATGATTAAAAGTTGATTAACCAAGTGGTCAAACAATAATTCATTTAAGGATAACTAATTAATATGATTAATTGGAAGATGATTAATTAAATGGTGAATTAAAAAATTAAAGGATAATTATTTAATAATTAAAGGCCGATGAATTATAATTAAAGGTTAATTAATTATAAATGGTTGAATTAATAAATGATTAAAGGATAATTAATCAAAATGATTTGTAATTTATTAATATTAATTAACCAGGATTAGTATGTCATAAGTAATTAAACCTGATTTGAAATTATTGGACAATTAACTGATTTTACTTATGGATGTTTGGATTCGATTTGATGATTGAATTGTTTGATGATTGTGATGCTCTGTTTTGATTAGAGCTATGTTTACTGTGATTTATTTGTTGTGATATATAATTGTGATCTGTGAATGAAAGATAAGCGTTACAATTGGTTTGTACCGCTTGTCAAATATAAGCGTTATAGTTATATCGGTTATTAAGTATATTGCTGTATTTGAATCTGTGTTGATAATGATGTGGCACTTTTAATGTGTAAAACCCCTGGACCACACTTATACACACACAATATGGATTTCACGAGGAAATCGGTTAAGTCACAGATTTTTGAAATAGTTTTAAATTTGAATTTTGAATCCAAATGGTTTTCGAATTGAATTGGGTGTTTTCAAAGATAAAAGTTATTTTTGAATAACTTGATTAAGTTTTGAAATTCAAATAATTTAATTTGAATTCAAGATTTGAAATTGAATTCTATGTTTGAAAATTTTGGTTCAAATATGTTATTCAAGTTATAAACGTGTCTATATTGGTGTTGAACCATTTTAAAAAGTATCGTTTTGGGAAATTTGAATTTAACCAAATTTTATACTTAAAGAGATATAACACGTGCAAATGAAATCGGATTTTCCCGAAATGAAAACTATTTGTTTTCAAATAATAATAGCTTTCATATAAAGAAAGAATTTTCAATTTGTGTTGAAAAGATTTCAAATTGAAATGGAATTGTTTTGAAAGGTTATAAATGAATCTTTTTCAAAGATGGGTGAACCTTGTTTAAAATTGAAAGGGGTCTTACAAGTGAATCTTTTGTTTAAAAGATTTAAATGTGGAAAATGTTTAAACCATTGAAGGTTTCTGAAATGAATCTTTTTGTTTAAAATATTGGGAATGGTAATTTGGTTTAAACCATTTGAAAGGAAAATTTTGGATTTTAAAAGTTGTGACATAACTGAAATCTCATATCCATATGCTTTTAAATATTGCGCTCACTATTCAGTTTAGCCGGGAGAGGACCTTTGTGTCAAATAACCCATTCTGAATATGTGATATGTCGTAAATGGATAGCAATTGAAGACGGTGGTGAAGACCGGGTGTCTTTGAGAACGATAGGATAACCTATCGAATGACTCTGCACTGAGTTGCTCCGGTATAGAGATCTCCATATGTGATGGGGAGTCCGATCGGGATTGAGGATGCCCGGATTGCAAGGGCTTCTTCGGAAGTGCCTTCGGTTCTGTTTGAACCCGGAACAGACTTGTATGGATGTGTGTCTGACATTACACTTTGAGATGTAAAACTGGTTTCTATCAAATACATTTCTGTTTGATGGCGGAGATTTATTCTCTTAGCTTAACACCCTTCTCTAAGACGTACGAGCTCAGAGGTTATGTAATTAATGATTACTAGTGATACATTCCCGATTTGGCAATGTGGCATACGAAGTGTTGCTGATCATTTTTTATCAAAGCATGGCTTTGTAAAAGCGTAGCTTTATGGACGATACTTCGTCGAACTTCACAATCCGGAATGGTTGAAACAGGAAGAATGCGGCAAGGTTATTTGGGGGTAGCGCCCCCTGAGAGTATGTTCATTCCTTCTGGATAGAGGTGGTATCATGGTATGGAGCCCAGATACTTAACCTATGTGGTTGCTGCAAAATTTATTACTTTGTGGTTGTTGGTGAATCCCGGGATAAAGGTCGGTTACGACCGGGGGATGGCACACTCGTGTAGTAGTTACCTAGTTATAGAGGTAACCCGGCCTTGTGTTCGCAGAGATCTGGTTAGGTTCTTGGGATGTCCCTCCAGAGGCGTACCCATGTGGCATTGGGAAGTTCCTTGGCCTGATCATTTGTTGGAAAATCTAAAGAAACAATACGCGCCCAGTACGGTTTTAGTTGTATAACCTGCCAAGGAATGTGGTGGTAACCTGCAATTGAACATGGTAGCTATAGTAGGCATAGTTCGGAATGTCTATGCTGGCTAGGATTTATATTATACTTTCGAAATGATTTTCCACATCGTGCACTTATAATAATAATATAAAAGAAATTTTCTCGTATCAAGCATATTTGACTATCATAAGGAGAAATCTCCTCCAATTCTGTGTTTGCATTGTATGTGTGGCGGGATGCCTTATGGTAGTTTCATTTTCTAAAAAGCATTGCGGATTTATTTTAAATCTCTTGTTGTTTGTTTTAGAAATAAATGTTTTTGTTTGCTCATACCAGTCCCACGATTGACCCGGAGTTTATTGTTCCTTTTCTAGCCCACAATTTTCCACACGGGCAGTCTAGAGTTGGGTTTTTCAGATAGTAGATATAGATATCGATTTGGTAGCTTTTAGCTTTCTCTTTGGTATTCTTTGGAGATCTTGGATATTGGAGTCTGTGGATTCATGGACGAGACTTGCTTATCTTGGTACAATTTGATGGTGGTTCGAGCTACTGGCTTGGAGTTTTTGCATTGGTGCTTTGGAATTAAAGTTGTTGTTGCTGTTTGGAGTTTTTGGTTCCGCTGCTATGTCATATTGTTATTCCTCTATACCATTGTTATCTTGTATCTCTGATATTGATTCATATTGTATCATTGTTGTATCGAATATTGTATATGATATTCATTTCTTTTTCTTCCGCTGTGTTGTTATACTTAGTGTGTTATAAGCTTCGGCGGACCAGATTCGACGATTGGATCTGCGGCATTTGAATACGAGTGTCGTATTCGGTGTTGATTTTCGACGATCGAGTCAGGGTCGCTACAACCACGGTCATTTGATCGTCCACTCATAGCAGCCCTAGTTAAGAGGTGGTAGCCTACGACACATAATTTTCATTTTTCAAATTATGAGCTCGGCATTACTCCCGCCATTTTTTATATGTTGACTGGGATTGAGATCGGAGACCCAAACTTGATACTATTTCCTTTTGATCATACAGTTGAGAGCCCCAGGATCTTCACTATTTATCTACCCTATTTTGAGGAGGGTTATGTTGCCTCCAGGGCGGTTCCCTTTACATATCTACAGGCATTACAGCTCATATGAGCACCAATCCTATGAGTGATGCCGTTCTTAGAGCATTTCTATTTTACTTATTTCGTTCAATTTTCTTTTCAAACCAAAAGAGTATCATTAGATTAGGTTACCTTGCAGCGGTAGCCGATTTAAATCAGCTGCACACTATCGATTGGGGTTTTGCTATACTTGGATATTTGTACAACGCTCTTGATTTTTATGCTTTGGGGGAGGTTAAATAGATGTTTGGGTTTTGGTACATTCTGTCATGTCGGTACTATGACTACACGGTGAACATGCATCCCCGTATTGTTGAGACTACTAGTCATGCTTCAAAGACATATTTTCCACGCATAGGACGATGGTGGCGTGTTCAGTTAGTTTCTCGAATGCCTATGGGGGTTAGACATAACCTAATGGAGGCCCGTACTTAAATTGATATAAGGTGCAGGAACAATATTTTCCGTGCACCAAGGGCTTCATGTTGGATTGCCATGATACGTGGGGGACGGATGCATGATGCTTATCCACTTTCTATTTCGTATGGGTTGCGGAGGATGATCTTACTCCCACCGGCGTTTCTTCCTATTTGGTATTTGGGGGACAGATGCTTATTTCAGAATACTGGGGAGTTACATATCCCTGAAGATACATTATCTTGCAACAGCATGTTCGGCTGACGTCGGATCATTGGATCAAAGTACATACAGGGATTGAGATAGATTGGATGGGTAGATGCTTCTACATTTTTCTTTGCGAAGGAGCACTATGACAACTACGGGATTAGAGTTGCTCCTCGATGATACATGTTGCCTGACTACACTCGAGGTATGAATTTCGTTCACATAGGCCCACACGTTGCCAATGGCAGAGTTCAGGCACCTCTATTTTTCTTTGATGCCACTCCATCCTAGTATTCTCAACGGCCCATGGACTTCGGTCTGGACGCCTGTTATAGAGTGTATGATCTTACCGATACTCTTATCGAGCAACCGATAATTTATCCCCCGAATCGTGAGATTGCTGGTGTCCCCACTGTTGGACTATACCCGCCTTATGAGGTAATTCATTGTATTTATAATTCATTGTACGGTATTAGTTAATCAATCATATATTGATATATTATATGTAATTACAATATGCAAGTAGGTTGGACGAGCATCGGCGGTATATTGCCATCATTTAGCATATGGCACTCATTTATACTCAGCCGATCAGTCTTCAAGCTTAGTAAACACAGCAATCGATGTAGGCTGTAATAGTCCGCAAATCCATACCTCTTCGAGCCGACAATATTTTCTAACAGTTCGACCCAAAGTGGATGGAAATGCGAACCATTAGGGTTAAAGAAAAAGGAGGTAGAAGAAGAAATAGAAAACAACATTAGAATCTCACAAACGCAGCGGAGCAATATATAATAGATAAATGACCGATCTTTATACAGAAAGAACAATATCTGTTTTATACATTACATCACCAGAGTACAACACAATCAATAGCAAAGTACTGAACAGTTATAATAACTTGTCCACACAAAGCTGAACATACAACATTCCATACACAGTAGAAATAAGCCAGGTACGTGTGATACATTTCGCCATCCAGCACATCCCCTGAGCTCCATAGCAGTCCATCCAGAATCTATATTCTATAATACTTGGCCTGACCCAAGCATCATAGTGAAATAACCCCCGAGTCAGTCTGGAAAACCAGCATGAGAAAATACACTCAATTGGATTATTAAAGTTTTCAAAATCCTTTGAAATCAAAGGTATCTCGTAAGACCATGCCACAAATGAACATGTCGGGTTTTTACCTTACGATAACCAAAACAATTTTTATCAAATCCGTCTGATGTTATAATAGTGTCTATAGAAAGTAAAATAGAATCTAACTGAAATGCTTGCATCTCACGTTCCAGCAATAATTGGGCACAACAAAAACCGTACAGGCGCTTATTGGAGATTGGATTCCATATAATGGTAGGGCTACTGGGGTACCGCCCGTCACAGTACCTGATCTAGATCAGAGTACCGAGGATCCCCCCTGATCCTCTACAACACAAGACGAGAGCTACCCCTTACTGGATAGTCGGAATAAGATCACCCCGCGGTTGGGATCAGCAACCGCCCATACAGCCGAAAAAGGGACATCTAGACAGGGATGACCTTACCCTAATTGGTTGCTAGCTACTTAGCCTTGCTGCACCTCCCATGTTTTAGCCATTCCTGGTTGATGAGGCTTGAGGATATGCGTTACCTTTTTAGAACGTATTTCACTTAGAATGCTCGTCGTCCTCCTGGCTATGTTCTTATAGCATTCATCCATACAAGTTGCCCCGGGTCTAGACAAACCGAATAACCATCTTCATCATCTTCACGGTCTTCACTCGTAAACGTTTAAACCGGATCGAAGTGATTTTTGGATAACTAAATTCGATCTCAATCTCTTCGAAATGATCAGCGTATTGGCCAATATTAATAGTCGGTTATTTAACTATCAAATCACACAATCATCCAAATAATTGTTTTATTTCTACTGAAAAAGCACCAAATCTTAATAACTTAGATTTTAAATAATTTAAATCACTTTATCCAAAGATATATATACTTTAAAACATTTAAAATAAAAACTACTTAAGAGACTTTATTCAGAATGATAATTATGAAATTCCATAATAATTTTCAAGTAAAACTTAGCCAAAACTACCTATAAAGTAAAAGTTATTTATATAAAGTATAAATATTTAGCAACTATCTTTTAAATCATAATACTAGTTTAATCTTTAAAATAATTACTACTACAACTAAATTAATAAATATTTACTTTAAAATCTTAAAACAATTTAAATAATAAATTCCTCTAGAACGTTCTTTTAAACAATTTTAAAACTTTTAACTTATACGTAAAAACCTGCTTTGAAAACATGCTTGGCTTTTCACGAAATTTCACTTTCCATTCCAATATAACCGTCTAATCATTTATAAATCCTTCTTGATTTATCCTACATCTTAACCCGTAAATTTCTTTCCCACGCCTTTAAAAATAAAACTACTATTTATTTTTAAAAAAAATTACCCATTCCTTTATAAATTCCCACCGTGAATTTATACTTCCAAATATCCACTGATATCTTATTTCACTTTATAAACCCAGTTTATAAATTCCACAGTCTCATCCTCCTTTTAAAACACAGTTTCAAACCCTAAATCAATTTCCAAATCAATTTCAAAATTTACTCCATTTTAAAACAAATTCCTTTACTTACTCAATTTTATTTCAAAACCCATAAATTTGAAATTTTACTTCTTCATTATGATTTAAAATCCTATTTAAACTGAAAATACCAATTTCATACTTTTTCCCAAAATTCTTCTTTATCTCTTTCAAACTATTTTAAACCTTGAATTTAAAAACAAACCCTTTTTCTATAAATAATATTACTTAAGTTTAAAAATTCATTTATTCTCATTTATTCAAAAATCTCCTTTCCCTTACTCGGAATTTATTTATTAGAATTTAAAAATCAACTTTTTATCATTTCCCAAATTCATTCTTTAATTTATCCAATTTCACTATATTTATTTACTTAGAATTCCTTTTCTATATTCCCTTAATATCCAATCCTTATATTTTTAATATCTCAATATACCCAAAATATATTTAGTCAAACCATAGCATTCAATATTTCAATTCCCAATATAATCAATAAAATCTACCGTAGATTATCAAATAAAACATATCACTGAAAATGAAAATAAATTCCCACATTTTAAGGAATCCAGTTGGATCCCTCCAACCTGTTTCCCTGCATCCACAGATGTTAGCTGTCACGGCCCGATATTTCAATGCCTGAAAATCGACATCAATAGGTCCACTGTATTAAATAACGAGCAATCGAATGCAGGAAAACCAATCCGTAAGGGAAAGAAGAAGGAGGTAGAAGAAGAGAAAACAACAAACAACATCAGAATCTCTCAATCGCAGCGGAATAATATATAATAGATAACCACAAAATTTTTATACAAAAGAATCGGTAACTGCTTATTACATTACATCATCAGAGTACAACATCAAACAATAACACAACACTGAACAGTTATAATAACTTGTCCTCTAAGCTGAATGTACAACTTACATTGCACAGCGGAATATACATCAAGTACGTGTGAGACGTGTGCCATCCAGCTCATCTCCTGAGCTCCACAGCATCCTTTCCTGTATTCTACACACTCGGTCTAACCCAAGCATTATAATAAAATAACATCCGAGTCAGTCTGGAAAACCAGTGTGAGAAAACACACTCAATTGCATTATTAAAGTTTCAAAATCCTTTGAAAATCAAAGGTATCTCGTAAGACCACGTCAAAAATAAACATGCCAGGTTTTTACCTTACGGAAACCAAAACATTTTTATCAAATCCGCCTGATATTATAATAGTATCTATAGAAAGTAAAATAGAATCTAGCTGAAATGCTTGCATCTTACATTTTAACATAGTTGGGCACAATCAAAACTGTACAGGCGCTTATTGGAGATTGGCTTCCATACAATGGCAGGGCTACTGGGGTACCTCTTGTCACAGTATCTAGTCTAGATCAGCGTATCGAGGACCTCCTCCGATCCTCTACAACATAAGACCGGAGCTACCCCTTACTGGATAGTCTGAATAAGATTACCCTGCGATTGGGATCAGCAACCGCCCACACAACCGAAAAAAGGGACATCTAGACCGGGATGACCTTACCCTAATTGGTTGCTAGCCACATAGCCTTGCTGCATCTCCTCTGTTTTAGCCATTTTCGGTTGATGAGGCTCGAGGTTAAGCGTTACCTTTTAGAACACATCTCATTTAGAATGCTTACCGTCCTTTTGACGATGGTCTGATAGCATTCATCCATACAAGTCCGTTCCAGGTCCGAACGGAATCGAAGGAACTACTCCTACTACAACCATTTTGGAATCACCCTCAGGATTAGTAGCAATTAGTCCTTGCACTTCACTACTCCATCTTCGACTCCAAGCTCTTGTCTTCCTCATGAAAATGTTCAAACCGGATCGAAGTGGTTTTCTGGAAATTAATCCCGAACTTGGCCTTTTCGAAACGATCAGTGCATTGGAAAATATTGATAGTCGGTTATTTAACTATCATATAACATCCACAAACAACCATCATGCTTTAATAATTTTCCAAATTATTTATTACAAAATATCTTTGCAAGATATTTTCTATACTTCAATCCTTTGAAAACAGTTTTCAAATAGCTTTTTCTCTCGCGGAATAAATTCCACCCAATTGTTTTATTTCCACTGAAAATCACCAAGTCTTAAATACTTTAGATTTTTAAATAATTTAAATCACTTTATCCAAAAATATATACTTTAAAACATTAAAAAAATATAAAATACTTAAAACACTTTATTTAAATACTAGTTATGAAATTTTATAATAATTTCTCATGTAAAACTTAAGCCAAAACTAATTTTATAATAAAAGTTATTTTATAAGTTATAAATATTAAATAATTATCTTTTAGATCATAATACTAGTTAAACCTTTAAAATAATTTAACTTATATAATTAACTAAATAAAAATTTACTTTTAAAAATTTTAAAACCATTAAATAATAATTTCTTTCTAAAACATTCTTTTAAAACCAATTTAAAACTTCTAACTTATTCTTGGAAATCTTCTTTTGAAAATATACCTGGCTTTTCAGGGAAATACACTTTCCATTCCAATACAACCGTCTAATCATTTATAATCCTTCTCGATTTACTCCAGTTTAATTTACGTCCAAAAACCGTAAATTTCTTTTCCACACTTTAAAAATAAAAAAACTTTTATTTTTAAAACACATCCCCATTACTTATAAATTCCCATCCTGAATTTATACTTCCAAATTATCCTCTGATTAATATTTCACTTAATTTATGAACCCTGTTTAAAAACTCCATAATCTCATTCTCCTTTAGTCATAGTTTCAAACACTTAATCAGTTTTCAAATCGATTTTCAAAACTAACTCCATTTTAAAACAAATTCCTTTACTTGCCCAAATTTATTTTGAAACCCATTAATTCCATATTTACTTCTATATTTATGATTTAAAATCTTATTTTAAACTGAAATATCCGCTTCATACTTCATTCAAAATCCTACCCTTTCATTCAAATTTTCTGCTTTATCTATGTACACACACACACACACACACACATATATATATTAGTGGAAATTAGCCATAGGGCCTCTTTAGCAAGTGCAATTAGTTTCTAGGACATACAACTGAAATAATTATTTTTAAGGATAAAATGCAAAATAAATAGTTTATAAGGTCTAAAAACCTATGATATTATTCCCTTGAAAGTAATTGGACTACTGACTTTGTCCTTAAAAGTAATTATTCTGCGGACTTTGGCCTTGAAATTAATTTCTATGGATGTGTGTCCTATAAACTAATTGGACTGCAAAGTTTGTCCTTCTAGTGAAATGCCCCTATGTGACGCCCCACCTCACAATAGCAAAGAGTATTAAAAGAAATACTGTCTGTTATTACGAAGAATAAGGCTGGATAGGAGCGGCCATCCGTAGTTAGGCCTTACACTAGTATTAGTTACCTCGATAGGAGTGGTATATATTTTTATTTTTCATCTCTTATTTATTTACTCCCATCGACGTATCCAATTCCAGTATAAAATGAACTACGATGGTTTATAATAGTTTAGGACAATATATATAATAATAACACAGATCAGCTAAATGCGGAACACAGATAGTAAAAGTATCATATATATATAACTGATGTCAGTTACAATACGTGTGATACAATACATATGATACAACTACAACTGTCGACTCTGGAAGTTACATATACAAGTACATTAACGTATATAATATACATGAACACATATCTTCCAATACAACTACACTGTCTACTATACAATGACGACAACTACTCCAAAAGATATGAAAGACTTCATAGCTCAAGCAGTAACCAAAGCAAGATATCTACAACATGTAATAACTCGGTCTGACCCGAGTATTAAATTCAAAAGAAAATAATACATGGGTCAGTCTAATTCAAACTCAGTTATTAGTGCACAGAAGCAATAATAATTAAGTAACAAATAGACGACAATCACAATAAATCTCGTCTATCCGATCCTTAAATAAAGAAATCAGATAACGATAAATATAACACGTAACAGTGTTAAACAACAAATCAGTAAATCCAAATTATCAACAAAGATAAATTAAAAAGATTATCAAAGAAAATAATTTAGAAAAAAAAACATCAGAATTGCCTAAACGGCAATTAACAACAAAATCTAATTATTAAGTAAATAATTAGAAACTCATAATCTAATTATCAAATTGATAATTAGACAATAACAAAATCATCAAATTAAACTAATCAAAATACAATTCAAAGCATATTGAATTGAATAAACGAAATAGTTCAAACAATTGAAATATCAATTAAAATGTCAATTCGGGTAGGGCTGCAGTACATGCACGCGTGTACTGCCTCGCCACTACAGTGATTAAATACACAAAAGATCAATAATTCAAAAGCAATTGAATATCAATAAAAGCAATACCGTGTGGCTGCAGTACACGCTTGCGTGCACTGCCTTGCCACTACTGTGATGACGTACACAAAAGCTCAACGAATCAAAAGCAATTGGCATCAACTCAAATCAAACTATCAATGACCAGTGGACAATGACAATGCCGAAGTCCTCCAAGTTAGGGACATAAGGGCCGAAGCCAATACACAAAGAAAATGTAAAGTCATAGTCAAGTAGGGAATTCGCTACCGTAACGACCAAGGGAAGGTCGAACGGTTCTGAAACCCCGAGCTGGTGGTATAATACCGATCCCGATAAATGACAACACTAAGTGCACATGTATAATAATAATGAACCAATATCGATCCAGTTCAATTGCAGTGGCAGTAGTGAAACTACAATTTCCAAAATAAAGCATGAAAACCTCAATATGCAGAGAACTGCAATTACCCAAAATGAAGCAAGAACTAACGTACACGAACCTGAAGGCAACAGGTACAAGGAAAAAACCTCAATATGCACCAAGGAACAGTACACAAGTGGCCCAGCAAATACAAAGAAATCAAACAAGGTCGTGTCTGAATACAAGCACGCCCAAAGGTGCACTAGTGTATAATGGTACACAGACACATCAAAACTGCACAGTGCAAAATAACCCAATGAAACCAGAAATGTGCTCAAAGCAAATACAGACCACATGATGGAAGGAATACATAAATGTACAACTCCAAGTGTGTCAACCAAACAACTCAATGCAGTAGCACAGGTCAACATGACAGCCGATGGAACGAGGCCGAACTAGATGAAAGGCAACAAGTGATGCATCAACAACTCAATATGTAAATAATACAAGTCGGTATTTTACTGAAGCCAGAAGCAACAGCGCTACCTAACACAAAGTCAAGTAATAAAATCAAGGTATGAACAGAAATTACTTGCAACATGATGCAATGAAAGCAACTTACAAAAATCAAGTTGGGATGCATATTCGAACAACCTATGTCAAAACCATCAATCGAAATGAAAACTGTCTCGAGTAATAATACCAGAAACTACAAAGAAACCAAGTGTATGAAGACTGCATCAAGAATACAACTCAGAGGCAATCAAACATATAAGCAGCAGACTCGAGTGATACAAGCTCAATGCAACTACAGCCGAGACTGTAACGACCCAGAATTTTTATAAATTAAAATTTGAATATTTAATTAATTTTAAATATTTATAAGTGAATTTATAAGTCAAATAATTTTTATTTGAATTTTTGGATTTAATTGGATTATTAAATCGATAATTTAATATGTTAAATTATGGAAATAATTGAAAATGAGGTTAAATATGATTGAAAATGATTTGTAAAATTTTATTTAATCATACTGGAGTTATAGAGATATTTTAGAACTTTTAAAATCGAATTAGAAGTTAATCTGTGAAAATTGAATATTTTAATATTTAATAAATCGACTGTAAAATAGTCAATTTTTGAACAGTCTCAGAATTGAACGAAACCAGTTCCATTGGATCCGTAATAGTTAGTTATTACCGGATTTCAATTTTCGTGTCAATCGGAGTTATCGTTTGATCGTGGCAGCTCGAAACGCATCGATTTATTTTTAATTTAAATTGGCGAGTCAAAATAGCCATTTTTCAAAAAGTCTCGGATTTCGACGAAACCAGTTTCATCGGATCCGTAATGTGATATTATTGTAAGGTTTCAAATTTCAAGTCAATTGGATTTACCGTTTGTCCGGTACAAATTAAAACGCCTAGAAATCGATTTAAATCGGTTTAATTTAAATTGAACGTTTTCAGCCATAACTCGCACATACTTCCGAATTAGCTTTCGAAACCTGTTCCATTGTGTCCGGAACGTGGGATAAACCCTAGGTACGCTGGTTACGGCGTCTAAATCGGAGTTCGGAAAATCCGGGATGAATAGTGTCGCTCGTTCCTTATAAATAGCCCTACCCCTTCACAAAATTTGATAAAATATATTCCAAAACCCTAGTTCATATACTGCAGCCGCCACCTATAGATGAATGGCCAGAATTTACCAAACTTCTTCCCTCCAAATCTTCTAATCTATGCATCGATTCGAGAAAGTTTCAACTAGAAAGTTGTAGAGCACAACACGAACTAGAGATCCAACGGTTATGATCGCGAATGGCTTCACGGATTGATGGGAAATCGAGTGGGAAGGCAGCAAGTTGCGCACGCATCCCTAGGAGGAGGGTGAGGCCGAGTTCAACAGGCTTGGGGCCGAACCTAGCTTGTCTCGAGAGCTTCGTCATGGCGTTGGAGTGATCGAATTTCGTTGAGCGAGGAGACGGTGAAGTTAAAACCTAATTTCTTGTAATGGGTTAGTTTGTTGCGTGCTTGAACCTGTAGCCGTGCGTGGTGATGTAGGAGATGAAGATTTTGGGCCTTTGGATCATGATCATGTGGCTAGGATTGAGGAGAGGTTTAAATTATTAAAGTTGTTGTAAAAGTTTATATAAAATCGTGTAACTTCATAATAGCATAACTTTTTCATACGAGGTCGAAAAAATGCAAACTCAGTTGCGTTGGGATCGTATGGACGAGCACTACGCGATGGAGTTGGTTTGGAGTCGTTTGGAGTTAGTGAGAATTTCGGGTAAAATTAAACGCGCGTTTAATTTTATTCGAAATAAAAAGCTAAAACGGAATTTAAAACCCAGGTGAGAACTTCTCACTCAATCGAATAGATTTCGATTTTATTTTAAATAGTTAGATTTAAAATATTTGAATGCATGTTTGAATGATGACTGTAAATTATTGATTGTTAAAATAGACATTATGCGCCGTTAGTAAGCGGATGTTATTTAGTAAAAACATATACCGCGAATATTTCATAAACAGTGAAATTGGTATTATATATAATATCAATATATATATATTGGCATATGTATATATTGCAGTTGTTGATTTCCCGCATTTTTGTTTAGCGGATGAGACCCTATTGCGCCGTTATTAAGCGGATAATATTTAATAAGAACATGTACCGTGATAATTTCGTACTGGAGCGAAATTGGTATTGTGCTAATGTTTTTGGATGCAGGAAAACAGGTTGGAGGGATCCAACTGGATTCCTCAACAGTATTTATTTAATTTCAGATATTTTGATATTTGATTGATTATCATATCGATATATGATATCGTTGTTGTCGTGATTGACTATTTGGTGTGTAGCATCATTGGACCCAGATTTTGGGATTTTAAAATGATCTTTAAAATGATTTTTGAAAATATACTATATTTTTGGAATTGATCCATTATAAATAAATAAACGTTATAATTTTTAAAGTTATAAAAATTATGGTTTTTGTGAAATATAGTTAAAAAGCTGATTTTTAGAAATACGATTAAAAGTCGATTTTTGAGAAATATGAACTAATGATTTTATAAAATAATTTAGATTGGATTTTTGAATATATGATAAAAGTTTAAATATAGGATTTATAAAATTTGATTATTTTATAAATCGAAAAGATGGTGGAATTATAAAGGAATTTAAAGACGTTTTAAAAGAATAATATAAATTAATTTATATTAAGAGATTTATAAATGGATATTTATAAATTGAATTATGGACATTATAAAACGAGTTTTTATAAGTGTTTGAATGTAGTGAAAATGAATTTCCTAAATGAATGAAATTTATGAAATTATAAACTGTGAAGTTATAAATGAAATTTTATAAGCAATAGGTTTATAAAATTTATAAAGTTATCGAAAGAATGAATTTTGGATAAATAAACAATCTTATAAGTTAAGATTAATAATTTGGGAAGTTAAATGAACGATTTTGTAAAATAATCGTTTTATAAGTAATTAACTTATAAGATGAACTTGTAGTTTATAATTGAGTTATAAACTGGAATAGGTTAATAAAGGAATTTATAAAAAGGAAGTTTTTATAAATAAATAGAAATGGAATTTATAAACGTTGCTTTATAAATTCACAAATGACTTATTTTGATAAGTTAATTGTTATAACTTAGAGATAGAGTTATATTCACATTTTGAACAGTGAATAATCCTTTAAGTTAAAGTGAATAGAAAGGATGAAATTTGTTAATGAAGTATATTCACGTTTTTGAATAGTGAATAATACGTTAAAGAAAATGTATTGAATGTGAATGTTTTAAACAGAATTAAAACGATCTAACGATGTTTTAAAGGTGTTGAGATTCGAAACCATAGATTTCAACATTTATTGTTGAAATAGACGTTTTCGAGAAATAAAAGGAAATGGTGGACTATAACACTGTTGTTATAGTAAATAATTTCCGAAAGAAAATGTTTAGTATAGTATTGGGATTTATATATCTATTTAATTTCGAATCCCTATACTAGTGATTTTGGGTTGTTGTAACGATGTTTTACGGAACATTCGTTTTGGCCCAAATAAATATGTTAAGAGAATGATTTCCCTTAAAGAATGAAATATATACTTAATTCGATTTAAGTATATCGAATATTTTCAAAGGTTGAAAATAAAAAAAAGATTTGTCGATTACTTATTTTTAATAAGTATGGAAATGTTTTCCAATGTGAAGTGAATATAGAGAATTTATCTTTTTGAAGATAAATTGAAAATGAATAATTGAAATCGTATATGCATGAATATTTTGAAATATAAATTCATTATGGAATTTATATGTGAAAAGTGGAATTTGTTGAAAATAAATGTTGATTTATTTTTAAAGTGTTGAAATTATATATCTTGTAAAGATATTTTGGAAAATAAATAATTTGGAAAATTATTTGGAATCTGGTGATGTATGCATATCAATTGATAGTTCAATAACCGACTATCAATATTTCCCTTTGAATGGGTATTTGATGTGAATTGATTGAATTTGAATGCACACTTATTTTTGAATAAGCGCTCACTATTCGGGTTAACCGGGAAAGGACCATGGGGTCGTATAACCCACTCCGAATATGTGATACGTCGTTGTGAATCGCATTTGAAGATCGGTGTTGAAGACCGAGTATTTGTGAAAGCGATAGGATGACCTATCGATTGTCTCTGCACTGGGTAGCTCCTGGTATTGAGATCTCCTAAGTGATGGGAAATTCGATCGGGATTGTGAATACCCGTATTGCAAGGGCTTCGTAAGAAGTGCCTTCGGTTTTGTTCGAGCCCGGAACAGACTTGTATGGATTGTATGCCTGACATTACAATTTGAGATATAAAGCCGATTTCTTTCAAATATATTTCTGTTGGTGGCGGAGAATTTATTCTTTGCTTAACACCCTTCTTTGAGACGTACGAGCTCAAAGGTTATATAGTTGAAGTTATCAGCGATATATCCCATTTTGGTAATGTGACATGCTGAGTGATGCTGAAATGATCATTGTGTTGATTATTTGTGATAGGATCGTTTATTTGATCGTCTATCCTAGTGATCATTGTGTTGATCATTTGTTGACCCAAAGCATGGCTTTTGTATAAAGTATGTTTTTGTGGACGTGAATTCGTCGAGCCTCACACCCCGTGAATGGTCAAAACAGGAAAGAAGCAGCAAGGTTATGAGGGGTAGCACCCTTTAGGATGTGTCCATTTCCTTCTGGAAAAGGGTGGTATCATGGTATGGAGCCCAGATACTTACTCATGTTGAAAACACTTTATGATTGTGTGAATTGATTACGAGCGCTCGGTGAAAAGGTCCCAAAGGACCGGGGGATGGCATATTCGGTCAGTTGTTACTCAGTTAGGAGTAACCCGGCCTTGTGTTGGTAGAGATCCGGTTTGGTTCTCGGGGATGTCCATCCAGAGGCATTCTCATGTGGCAATGGGAAGTTCCTTGGCCTGACCATTTGTTGGAAATCCAAAGAAACAATACGAAACTTGTACGGTTTTAGTTGTAGAACCTGCCATTTAATATGGTAGCTATTAGTAGGCATAATATAATGGTACCTATGCTGGCTATGATTTATATCTTTACTTTCGAAAGGATTTGTTCTACACTATGCACTAATAATAATATCAAATGCTCTTTTTAAATGCGTATCAAGCATGTTTGACTAACATAAGAAGAAATCTCCTCCAAGTCTGCGTTTGCATTGTGTGTGTGGTGGGAGGTCTTATGGTAGTCTCATTTTTAAAAGCATTGCGAATTGACTTTAAAAATATTCCTCTATTTTGATTTTAAAGTAAATAAACTGTTTTGAGTTCTCACACCAGTCACATGACTGACTCGGAGTTTATTGTTTTCCTTCCTAAACTCTGGGTGCCCACTAATTTCCACACGGGCAGTCAAGAGTTAGGTTTATCAGGATATTCTGGATATTCTGGAGTTGCTGGAGGCAAGCTGGATGGCATGGCATATTACCTATATAGTATTTCTTTTTCCGCTGCACTGTTTGTTGTATGTTGTACACTCTGATGATATGATGTAATGTAATGTATAAAATGTAATAACTGATATAGTTCTTTGTTTAAAGATTATTCATTTATTATTATATGTTGTTCCGCTGCGAATTGTGAGATTCTGTTGTTGTTCTGTTGTTCCTTTCTGTCCCGTCCTATTTTCTTCTGTCTTTTTCCTTTTTCTCTATTCTCTTTTTCTTCTATTTTTAAAATTCTTCTATCTTCTATTTTCAAATTCTCTATCTTCTTTTCCCTCTATTTCCTATCTCTTCTCTCTTCTTTCTTTTTCTTTTCTTAAATTTTCTTTTTAAAACCCATAACATCTCGGTTTTCGGCCTTTGATTTCTCGGCAGTCGATAAAGTGAGTGTCGATGTCGAATTTTCGAAGAACGAAAATCCGTTGGCGTTACATTTGGTATCAGAGCTCTTATGGTTAAGCGACAACCATGGTTCTGTTGGGTATAATTCATTAGAGATGGAGTCAGTAGTACTCTAGAATGAGTTTGAGTGTAATAATAGCTATGAGAGCGTATTTGTTAGTGAATATAAAATTTGTTTTATATTGTGATGATTGGTTTATTGAGTGGCATATGAACTTTCGTCGGCGTGGTCCGCAAGACTATGCCGAAGGGGTTTCTAAACACTTGAATAGAACAATTCGACATAATATTGTTTTAAATTGGGTGAATGAAATAATTTTACCTTGATTATATGTTATATATAAAGAAATAATTTTTCAAAATTATTAAATGTATATAAGTTGATTGTTAGGTTGTTTGAATAATCTAAATTAAAGAATAATTGTATAAGCAAAAGAATTATAAGAATTGAATTATAATTAAAGTGTTTACAATTGTGAAATAAACTTATATATATAAGAAATGAAACTATATGAATATTTAAAGTTAAATGGAATATAACTTAAGTGTTGTTGAATGGAATTGATTTTGGTATCGAAGTAAATAAATCAAGTGGATTAAATGGAATATGACTTAGGAGTTATATAAATGAAATTCAACTTTGGTAATTGAATTGAATGAATGAATTGAATGTTTAATCAATTGAATGTGAATAATTGATATGGAATAATGAATATAAGTGTTAATTCATTAAAAGCTAATGTTATTAGAGGTTGAATAATTGAATGAATATCAATTTAATTAAACCAATTGAAAAGTGATGGTGTTAAACCAAAATGAATGTAAGTGAAGTAAAGAAATTTGGTTGTAACTAATATACATTGGTTGTTATATGGTTGTTAGTTGATTGTTTATAATTCATTAAGATTTAATGAAATTGAAAGCTATGTAATTGAATTCAAATGGAAAGTAAATAAATTTGAATAGAATTGAATGTGAATTAGATTTAATTAGTGAATGTTAACAAATTGAAACTAATTGAATTGAGAATGAATGTTAGTAAATCCAATGTAAACAAATCAAATGTGATTTAAAGTGAAAACCAATTCATTGTATATGAATGAAAATATGAATGAATATATTGGTTATGAATTTGTTGAATGAGTATTTAGTTGGTTGATGGTTGAATATATATTGCTATTGAATGCATTGCTATGTTGGCATATATAGTTGATATGGAGATATATGTTGTATATTGAGATTATTTTCATATATGCATGTTCTCATGTTGTTTGTTGAGTGTTTAGTAGGTGCGGATCGCGTTTGCTTCGCATTTGGAGCTCGCTTTAGCGCTATATTAGCCGTATATGCTTGCTAATAAAATATAAGGTACATATCTCGGATTAAATATCGCACATTTACACTTTTTTCCCTTCGGGATGCCTCATTACTTGATGAGATGTATATTTGTGATATATATACTGTCATTTTTTTTTTCGGATCGAGCCGCGCAAAGGAGACTATGGCGAATTTTTCCGAAAATTTAAGGCGTTAGAAAATTTTGAGAAAATTTGGGAAAATGTTTGAAAACTTTAAACTTTGATTTTGGAATTGAAAGTTAAACAATAGTAGCTGTTTTTGAAATGATAACTAAGTATGATTTGAAAACTTAGTAAAGATTGGTAAAAAGTTTAACTATGGATTTTGGAAAGTTAATAAATTCTGTAATTTTCTTACTTGTAATTTCGAGGACGAAATTCTTTTAAGGGGGAAAGATTGTAACGACCCAGAATTTTTATAAATTAAAATTTGAATATTTAATTAATTTTAAATATTTATAAGTGAATTTATAAGTCAAATAAATTTTTATTTGAATTTTTGGATTTAATTGGATTATTAAATCGATAATTTAATATGTTAAATTATGGAAATAATTGAAAATGAGGTTAAATATGATTGAAAATGATTTGTAAAATTTTATTTAATCATACTGGAGTTATAGAGATATTTTAGAACTTTTAAAATCGAATTAGAAGTTAATCTGTGAAAATTGAATATTTTAATATTTAATAAATCGACTGTAAAATAGTCAATTTTTGAACAGTCTCAGAATTGAACGAAACCAGTTCCATTGGATCCGTAATAGTTAGTTATTACCGGATTTCAATTTTCGTGTCAATCGGAGTTATCGTTTGATCGTGGCAGCTCGAAACGCATCGATTTATTTTTAATTTAAATTGGCGAGTCAAAATAGCCATTTTTCAAAAAGTCTCGGATTTCGACGAAACCAGTTTCATCGGATCCGTAATGTGATATTATTGTAAGGTTTCAAATTTCAAGTCAATTGGATTTACCGTTTGTCCGGTACAAATTAAAACGTCTAGAAATCGATTTAAATCGGTTTAATTTAAATTGAACGTTTTCAGCCATAACTCGCACATACTTCCGAATTAGCTTTCGAAACCTGTTCCATTGTGTCCGGAACGTGGGATAAACCCTAGGTACGCTGGTTACGGCGTCTAAATCGGAGTTCGGAAAATCCGGGATGAATAGTGTCGCTCGTTCCTTATAAATAGCCCTACCCCTTCACAAAATTTGATAAAATATATTCCAAAACCCTAGTTCATATACTGCAGCCGCCACCTATAGATGAATGGCCAGAATTTACCAAACTTCTTCCCTCCAAATCTTCTAATCTATGCATCGATTCGAGAAAGTTTCAACTAGAAAGTTGTAGAGCACAACACGAACTAGAGATCCAACGGTTATGATCGCGAATGGCTTCACGGATTGATGGGAAATCGAGTGGGAAGGCAGCAAGTTGCGCACGCATCCCTAGGAGGAGGGTGAGGCCGAGTTCAACAGGCTTGGGGCCGAACCTAGCTTGTCTCGAGAGCTTCGTCATGGCGTTGGAGTGATCGAATTTCGTTGAGCGAGGAGACGGTGAAGTTAAAACCTAATTTCTTGTAATGGGTTAGTTTGTTGCGTGCTTGAACCTGTAGCCGTGCGTGGTGATGTAGGAGATGAAGATTTTGGGCCTTTGGATCATGATCATGTGGCTAGGATTGAGGAGAGGTTTAAATTATTAAAGTTGTTGTAAAAGTTTATATAAAATCGTGTAACTTCATAATAGCATAACTTTTTCATACGAGGTCGAAAAAATGCAAACTCAGTTGCGTTGGGATCGTATGGACGAGCACTACGCGATGGAGTTAGTTTGGAGTCGTTTGGAGTTAGTGAGAATTTCGGGTAAAATTAAACGCGCGTTTAATTTTATTCGAAATAAAAAGCTAAAACGGAATTTAAAACCCAGGTGAGAACTTCTCACTCAATCGAATAGATTTCGATTTTATTTTAAATAGTTAGATTTAAAATATTTGAATGCATGTTTGAATGATGACTGTAAATTATTGATTGTTAAAATAGACATTATGCGCCGTTAGTAAGCGGATGTTATTTAGTAAAAACATATACCGCGAATATTTCATAAACAGTGAAATTGGTATTATATATAATATCAATATATATATATTGGCATATGTATATATTGCAGTTGTTGATTTCCCGCATTTTTGTTTAGCGGATGAGACCCTATTGCGCCGTTATTAAGCGGATAATATTTAATAAGAACATGTACCGTGATAATTTCGTACTGGAGCGAAATTGGTATTGTGCTAATGTTTTTGGATGCAGGAAAACAGGTTGGAGGGATCCAACTGGATTCCTCAACAGTATTTATTTAATTTCAGATATTTTGATATTTGATTGATTATCATATCGATATATGATATCGTTGTTGTCGTGATTGACTATTTGGTGTGTAGCATCATTGGACCCAGATTTTGGGATTTTAAAATGATCTTTAAAATGATTTTTGAAAATATACTATATTTTTGGAATTGATCCATTATAAATAAATAAACGTTATAATTTTTAAAGTTATAAAAATTATGGTTTTTGTGAAATATAGTTAAAAAGCTGATTTTTAGAAATACGATTAAAAGTCGATTTTTGAGAAATATGAACTAATGATTTTATAAAATAATTTAGATTGGATTTTTGAATATATGATAAAAGTTTAAATATAGGATTTATAAAATTTGATTATTTTATAAATCGAAAAGATGGTGGAATTATAAAGGAATTTAAAGACGTTTTAAAAGAATAATATAAATTAATTTATATTAAGAGATTTATAAATGGATATTTATAAATTGAATTATGGACATTATAAAACGAGTTTTTATAAGTGTTTGAATGTAGTGAAAATGAATTTCCTAAATGAATGAAATTTATGAAATTATAAACTGTGAAGTTATAAATGAAATTTTATAAGCAATAGGTTTATAAAATTTATAAAGTTATCGAAAGAATGAATTTTGGATAAATAAACAATCTTATAAGTTAAGATTAATAATTTGGGAAGTTAAATAAACGATTTTGTAAAATAATCGTTTTATAAGTAATTAACTTATAAGATGAACTTGTAGTTTATAATTGAGTTATAAACTGGAATAGGTTAATAAAGGAATTTATAAAAAGGAAGTTTTTATAAATAAATAGAAATGGAATTTATAAACGTTGCTTTATAAATTCACAAATGACTTATTTTGATAAGTTAATTGTTATAACTTAGAGATAGAGTTATATTCACATTTTGAACAGTGAATAATCCTTTAAGTTAAAGTGAATAGAAAGGATGAAATTTGTTAATGAAGTATATTCACGTTTTTGAATAGTGAATAATACGTTAAAGAAAATGTATTGAATGTGAATGTTTTAAACAGAATTAAAACGATCTAACGATGTTTTAAAGGTGTTGAGATTCGAAACCATAGATTTCAACATTTATTGTTGAAATAGACGTTTTCGAGAAATAAAAGGAAATGGTGGACTATAACACTGTTGTTATAGTAAATAATTTCCGAAAGAAAATGTTTAGTATAGTATTGGGATTTATATATCTATTTAATTTCGAATCCCTATACTAGTGATTTTGGGTTGTTGTAACGATGTTTTACGGAACATTCGTTTTGGCCCAAATAAATATGTTAAGAGAATGATTTCCCTTAAAGAATGAAATATATACTTAATTCGATTTAAGTATATCGAATATTTTCAAAGGTTGAAAATAAAAAAAAGATTTGTCGATTACTTATTTTTAATAAGTATGGAAATGTTTTCCAATGTGAAGTGAATATAGAGAATTTATCTTTTTGAAGATAAATTGAAAATGAATAATTGAAATCGTATATGCATGAATATTTTGAAATATAAATTCATTATGGAATTTATATGTGAAAAGTGGAATTTGTTGAAAATAAATGTTGATTTATTTTTAAAGTGTTGAAATTATATATCTTGTAAAGATATTTTGGAAAATAAATAATTTGGAAAATTATTTGGAATCTGGTGATGTATGCATATCAATTGATAGTTCAATAACCGACTATCAATATTTCCCTTTGAATGGGTATTTGATGTGAATTGATTGAATTTGAATGCACACTTATTTTTGAATAAGCGCTCACTATTCGGGTTAACCGGGAAAGGACCATGGGGTCGTATAACCCACTCCGAATATGTGATACGTCGTTGTGAATCGCATTTGAAGATCGGTGTTGAAGACCGAGTATTTGTGAAAGCGATAGGATGACCTATCGATTGTCTCTGCACTGGGTAGCTCCTGGTATTGAGATCTCCTAAGTGATGGGAAATTCGATCGGGATTGTGAATACCCGTATTGCAAGGGCTTCGTAAGAAGTGCCTTCGGTTTTGTTCGAGCCCGGAACAGACTTGTATGGATTGTATGCCTGACATTACAATTTGAGATATAAAGCCGATTTCTTTCAAATATATTTCTGTTGGTGGCGGAGAATTTATTCTTTGCTTAACACCCTTCTTTGAGACGTACGAGCTCAAAGGTTATATAGTTGAAGTTATCAGCGATATATCCCATTTTGGTAATGTGACATGCTGAGTGATGCTGAAATGATCATTGTGTTGATTATTTGTGATAGGATCGTTTATTTGATCGTCTATCCTAGTGATCATTGTGTTGATCATTTGTTGACCCAAAGCATGGCTTTTGTATAAAGTATGTTTTTGTGGACGTGAATTCGTCGAGCCTCACACCCCGTGAATGGTCAAAACAGGAAAGAAGCAGCAAGGTTATGAGGGGTAGCACCCTTTAGGATGTGTCCATTTCCTTCTGGAAAAGGGTGGTATCATGGTATGGAGCCCAGATACTTACTCATGTTGAAAACACTTTATGATTGTGTGAATTGATTACGAGCGCTCGGTGAAAAGGTCCCAAAGGACCGGGGGATGGCATATTCGGTCAGTTGTTACTCAGTTAGGAGTAACCCGGCCTTGTGTTGGTAGAGATCCGGTTTGGTTCTCGGGGATGTCCATCCAGAGGCATTCTCATGTGGCAATGGGAAGTTCCTTGGCCTGACCATTTGTTGGAAATCCAAAGAAACAATACGAAACTTGTACGGTTTTAGTTGTAGAACCTGCCATTTAATATGGTAGCTATTAGTAGGCATAATATAATGGTACCTATGCTGGCTATGATTTATATCTTTACTTTCGAAAGGATTTGTTCTACACTATGCACTAATAATAATATCAAATTCTCTTTTTAAATGCGTATCAAGCATGTTTGACTAACATAAGAAGAAATCTCCTCCAAGTCTGCGTTTGCATTGTGTGTGTGGTGGGAGGTCTTATGGTAGTCTCATTTTTAAAAGCATTGCGAATTGACTTTAAAAATATTCCTCTATTTTGATTTTAAAGTAAATAAACTGTTTTGAGTTCTCACACCAGTCACATGACTGACTCGGAGTTTATTGTTTTCCTTCCTAAACTCTGGGTGCCCACTAATTTCCACACGGGCAGTCAAGAGTTAGGTTTATCAGGATATTCTGGATATTCTGGAGTTGCTGGAGGCAAGCTGGATGGCATGGCATATTACTTATATAGTATTTCTTTTTCCGCTGCACTGTTTGTTGTATGTTGTACACTCTGATGATATGATGTAATGTAATGTATAAAATGTAATAACTGATATAGTTCTTTGTTTAAAGATTATTCATTTATTATTATATGTTGTTCCGCTGCGAATTGTGAGATTCTGTTGTTGTTCTGTTGTTCCTTTCTGTCCCGTCCTATTTTCTTCTGTCTTTTTCCTTTTTCTCTATTCTCTTTTTCTTCTATTTTTAAAATTCTTCTATCTTCTATTTTCAAATTCTCTATCTTCTTTTCCCTCTATTTCCTATCTCTTCTCTCTTCTTTCTTTTTCTTTTCTTAAATTTTCTTTTTAAAACCCATAACATCTCGGTTTTCGGCCTTTGATTTCTCGGCAGTCGATAAAGTGAGTGTCGATGTCGAATTTTCGAAGAACGAAAATCCGTTGGCGTTACAGAGACTTAATTGATTCAAGCCAAGGCCGAAGCAAGCATAGTGACACAAATCAGATACAAGGGGAAATGCAAAAATGAAATATATAGCTTAAAGTTTCAGTGCAATGACATGGTGAAAATGGAACCATGGAACAGCAGAAGCCAATGCCAACAAAGGAAAGAACATAGCATGCAGGTGTGGTAATCATGAATTCGAACTAGTGAAGTTTAAATGCCGCAAGTCAACAAGAAGGAATCAAACCAAATCAAAAATCAACACCGTCTTATTCAATTAAATTAAAAACATCAGAGAAATCATCAACATCGAAACAAAGTCGAACGACCTAAGAATGAAATAGATGTGAGTGATAATTCACTCACCTTGTTCGAGGCGTAGATTCAACTGTTCAGAGTCGAAGCCGAGCACGAGGAACCGATCGACCAAAGCTATTCGCGATATCCACTTAATCGATCTAATTAAAGTCGACGTCGCCAAATCTGTGCAAAACCCTAATTTTTGAACGACGAGGAAGAGGCCGCCATTTTTTTCGTTTTCTTATTTTAGGGTTTCGAATGAACGAATGAAAAAAGGGGGAACGGGTTTTTGAACGAATGAATGGAGGAACCGGTTTTCCTCTTGATATAACACAACCCAAAGATAGAAACATGGACCAAAATTAGATTTTTAAAGTCCACATAATATTCAGCGAATTGCTAAAAGAATTTCAACCGATGTAAAAACTCCAAATAGCCATTAGCTAACACATTAATCGTTTAATGATGATTATATATTGTTACAAAATCCCAGGGTTGTTACAGACTCCCCTCATAAAAATTGCGTCCCCGCAATTTTCATAATTAAGGTTGTAAATAACAATTATTTTTCTAACATAAACTGGTTAAGCTAGAAAAATAAAAGTCAAGAACACAAATGCCAAAGAAATCTTTTAATTTCATAAAAGAAATTCACAAATTCTCCACAAAATCTAATTATCAATAGATAATTCAGAAAACAGCAAAACTGAATAAATACGATTATCAGCAATATTTAATTATCAATTAGATAATTGGAATACAGAAATCAAAAAATAGTAATATCTAATTATCGACACGAAAATTAGAAAACAGCAAAATCTAATTATCAACAAAGACAATTAGAAAACACCAAATCACAAATCGCAAAACCGCAAACATCTAGTTATCAACCAGAAAATCAGAAAAACACGAACTCCATAATCAGCAAACTCTAACTATCAACAGAGATAGATAGAAAACAACAATTCAATATAATCAACATAATCTAAAATCAATTAGGGACTAGAAAATCTCATAATCAACAAAAATTAGCAGTTATCTAATCATCAAAAACGATGATCAGAAATCTCAAATCAACAAATATTTAATTATCACAAACGATAATCAAATCTCAAATCAATAAATATTTAATTATCAAAAACGATAATAAAATCTCAAATCAGCAAATATTTAATTATAACAAACAATAATCAAATATCAAATCAACAAATATTTAATTATCACAAACGATAATCAAATATCAAATCAACAAATATTTAATTATCACAAACGATAATCAAATATCAAATCAACAAATATTTAATTATCACTAACGATAATCAAATCTCAAATCAACAAATATTTAATTATCACCAACGATAATCAGAATCAACAAATATCTAATTATCAAAAACGATAGTCAGAATCAACAAATATCTAATTATCAAAAACGATAATCGGAATCAACAAATAACTAATTATCAAAAACGATAATCGGAATCAACAAATATCTAATTATCAAAAACGATAATCAGAATCAACAAATATCTAATTATCAACAACGATAATCAGAACTCATATCAACAAATATCCAATTACCTGCAGATAATTGGAACAACAAATATCTAGAAATCAATTAAGATAATCTAGAAAATCAACATAAAAGGTTGGATCGATCCCATCAGATGGCGAGTTTTTAAGCTACGCCGCACGTGCATCAACAAATGGACGAAGCCTACCAAGTACTATATTTTTGGCTCCCAACAAATGACCCGAAGGTCCAACAAATGACCCGAAGGTCTAGTACTGGTATTGACCCGAAGGTCCAACATATGACCCGAAGGTCCAACATAGTGGCTCGAAAGCACACGAAAATCATCAAAACAACAAATATTTCAACTAACGAGTCCGGAATTAACCAAAATAGAAAACGCACATGTCCCATACCACGAGTTTTACTAAATCGTTTGATTCTCTTCATCGTTTCCTTGAAAGTGCAAAATTGTGTATTCCAAAATAATATTCACATTCTCAAACGGACAAGTCCGGAATTAAGCGAATCAGTAAAAGAAAGGGGTCATAGTCCTCGATTTTGCTGAAACGTTTAAATCGCTTCCTCATTCTTTTGAAAACGCAAACTGCAAAACTTCTGAAAACAATTTCATTTATTTTATAAAAGTAATAATTTACATTCTCAAACGAACAAGTCCGGAATTAAGCGAATCAGTAAAAGAAAGGGGTCATAGTCCTCGATTTTGCTGAAACGTTTAAATCGCTTCCTCATTCTTTTGAAAGCATAAACTGAAAAAAATTTGAAAACAATTTTTATTTTGAAACAATTTTTTTTAAAAAATACGTGATTAAAACAGCAACATCAGTAGAAATTCGACAAGGAAATTGCACTTCTCAAAATACCGTAAAAACGGACAAAAAAATCAGCATTGCGGGATAACCGCTTGAAAATCCACTTTAAAACTTGACGGTTACTGAAGTTAAAGCGACAGTAATTTTTATACGTCAAAATCTCATTAAAATAATTCGCATCAAAATATAATACTAGTGAATTTTCATTCATTAAAAATGTCAACAAAATACCGTATTTCAAAAATGTAGCACCGGTGTAAAAATCCCGTTATAAAAATAATGGCAATAAAATACGTTTAAAACCAAACATCGGTTTTACGTAAAATTATTGCAGCAACGTACAACTCAGATTTGCACGTATACTACAAAGTGAATAAAGAAATCATTCAAATATATCTTCAACAAAGATAATTCAAAACAGCAAAAATCTCAACAAAATCACATAACTGCAGTCGCTTCGGATCCTCAAATCAGATTCGAAATCTTCAAAGAAAACAAATTAAACACAGCTATGTGAACAACAAATGAAATTTATTTCAATTTCATATTTTGATTCTTAAATCAAAAAGGTTATCAGCTGTACTCAGCGAAGACAGTCGCTGTTTCCGCTGCGCACTCTGATAAACCGACACAAATTACTTAATCATCAAAACACAGTTTTCACTTTTATTTTTTAAATAAAGATATTTAAAAAAATTCCATCATACTTTCAAAACTTTAGTTTCGACTCAAGGCACAACAAAACATCGACAAATAGTTGTAACACTTGTTCCATCTAAGTTATATTTTATATTATGTCCATAAACCCCAAGCTCTGATACCAACTATGACGCCTCACCTCTATGCTCACAATAACAAAGAGTATTAAAAGAAATACTGTCTGTTATTACGAAGAATAAGGCTGGATAGGAGCGGCTATCCGTAGTTAGGCCTTACACTTGTATTAGTTACCTCGATAGGAGTGGTACATATTTTTATTTTTCATCTCTTATTTATTTACTCCCATCGACGTATTCAATTCCAGTATAAAACAAACTATGATGGTTCATAATAGTTTAGGACAATATATATAATAATAACACAGAACAGCTAAATGCGGAACACAGATAATAAAAGTCTCATATATATATATATATATATATATATATATATATAACTGATGTCAGTTATAATACATGTGATACAGTACATATGATACAACTACAACTGTCGACTCTAGAAGTTACATATACAAGTACATTAACGTATATAATACACATGAATACATATCTTCCAATACAACTACACTGACTACTATACAATGATGACGACTACTCCAAAGGATATGAAAAGACTTCATAGCTCACGCAGCAACCAAAGCAATATATCTACAACATGTAATAACTCGGTCTGACCCGAGTATTAAATTCGAAAGAAAATAATACACGGGTCAGTCTAATTCAAACTCAATTATTAGTGCACAGAAGCAATAATAATTAAGTAACAAATAGACAACAATCACAATAAATCTCGTCTATCCGATCCTTAAATAAAGAAATCGGATAACGATAAATATAACACGTAACAGTGTTAAACAACAAATCAATAAATCCAAATTATCAACGAAGATAAATTAAAAAGATTATCAAAGAAAATAATTTAGAAAAAAAAACATCAGAATTGCCTAAACGGCAATTAACAACAAAATCTAATTATTAACTAAATAATTAGAAACTCATAATCTAATTATCAAATTGATAATTAGACAACAACAAAATCATCAAATTAAACCAATCAAAATACAATTCAAAACATATTGAATTGAATAAACGAAATAGTTCAAACAATTGAAATATCAATTAAAATGTCAATTCGGGTAGGGCTGCAGTACACGCACGCGTGTACTGCCTCGCCACTACAGTGATTAAATACACAAAAGATCAATAATTCAAAAGCAATTGAATATCAATAAAAGCAATACCGTGTGGCTGCAGTACACGCTTGCGTGCACTGCCTTGCCACTACTATGATGACGTACACAAAAGCTCAACGAATCAAAAGCAATTGGCATCAACTCAAATCAAACTATCAATGACCAGTGGACAATGACAGCGCCGAAGTCCTCCAAGTCAGGGACATAAGGGCCGAAGCCAATACACAAAGAAAATGTAAAGTCAAAGTCAAGCAAGGAATTCGCTACCGTAACGACCAAGGGAAGGTCGAACGGTTCTGAAACCCCGAGCAGGTGGTATAATACCGATCCCGATAAATGACAACACTAAGTGCACATGTATAACAACAATGAATCAATATCGATCCAGTTCAATTGAAGTGGCAGTAGTGAAACTACAATTTCCAAAATGAAGCATGAAAACCTCAATATGCAGAGAACTGCAATTACCCAAAATGAAGCAAGAGCTAATGTACACGAACCTGAAGGCAACAGGTATAAGGCAAAAACCTCAATATGCACCAAGGCACAGTACACAAGTGGCCCAGCAAATGCAAAGAAATCAAACTAGGTCATGTCTGAATACAAGCACACCCAAAGGTGCACTAGTATATAATGGTACACAGACACATCAAAACTGCACAATGCAAAATAACCCAATGAAACCAGAAATGTGCTCAAAGCAAATACAGACCACATGATGGAAGGAATACATAAATGTACAACTCCAAGTGTGTCAACCAAACAACTCAATGCAGCAGCACAGGTCAACATGACAGCCGATGGAACAAGGCCGAACTAGATGAAAGGCAACAAGTGATGCATCAACAACTCAATATGTAAATAATACAAGTCAGTAAGGATTTACTGAAGCCAAAAGCAACATCGCTACCTAACACAAAGTCAAGTAATAAAATCAAGAATGCGAACTAGTGAAGTTTAAATGCCGCAAGTCAACAAGAAGGAATCAAACCAAATAAAAAATCAACACCGTCTTATTCAATTAAATTAAAAACATCAGAGAAATCATCAACATCGAAACAAAGTCGAACGACCTAAGAATGAAATAGATGTGAGTGATAATTCACTCACCTTGTTTGAGGCGTAGATTCAACTGTTCAGAGTCGAAGCCGAGCACGAGGAACCGATCGACCAAAGCTATTCGCGATATCCACTTAATCGATCTAATTAAAGTCGACGTCGCCAAATCTATGCAAAACCCTAATTTTTGAACGACGAGGAAGAGGCCGCCATTTTTTTCGTTTTCTTATTTTAGGGTTTCGAATGAACGAATGAAAAAATGGGGAACGGATTTTTGAACGAATGAATGGAGGAACTGGTTTGCCTCTTGTTATAACACAATCCAAAGATAGAAACATGGACTAAAATTAGATTTTTAAAGTCCACATAATATTCAACGAATTACTAAAAGAATTTCAACTAATTTAAAAACTCCAAATAGCCATTAGCTAACACATTGATCGTTTAATGACGAATATAAATTGTTATAAAATCCCAGGGTTGTTACACCCTATATATTAAATAAATGAAAATCCAAAACTGCTACATATATTTATAAATTTCTAATGAAATAGAATGTCCTTCTAACTTATATATTTATACATATATTAAATTAAAAAAACAGAATGGGTTTACTATAATATATATATTTATTCTTTCATTTTAAATTGAAAACAGACTGCCCCTTTCTTTATATATATATATATATATATATAAATAAATAAATATAAGTCCATTTTCTGTGTATAAATAAACATTTATTAATAAAATGATACATCGCTGCCTCACCTTGAGCTAGTATTGCCGAGCACCCATGCGACCTGATCTTCCACATCTTGATCAACCCCAACCTCGAACCACTTCCTGAGCATGCCAAAACACTTGCCTCGCCATCGTGAACAACTCATAAGGTCGATGCTTCCTCTACAAACCCCAATCCATCGACGACGAGGCACAGCCCTGATGCGAGCGCGCCTAAATCTTCGACGACGCGGCCCCTTCCCACTTATGAGTCTGACCTACCAACGCCTCCTCCCCTAACTTGAGCACACCCCACGCACGATGCTCCCCAGTCTGTTGCCTCTCCTCGACCACGAGTCAGTCGCTTTTTATTTTATTTTTTTGAAATGAACGAAATCATTTTCGATTTCGTTTTTAAATTATCTGAGGAAAAAGGCTTCGGCAATTCCTTAGATCTGGATTTCATGTTTTATGATAAGGTTTGTTTGAACGAGTTCGTTATCCCCTTTCTAACTTTTTTTATATCTCATTTCAAATGTTTTAACTGAGGATAAGGGAGAGGGTTGGTAAAAAAATAGGGGACAAGAGAAGACGCGTGTCTAGAGAAAAGAAAAAAGATGCCATGTGTGTAAAGGGAAGAAACATGTTTAATTTGTCTTGTGAAAACATTATTATATTAAATACATATATATTATATTATGAATTCAAATCGTCTCGATAACACAACCTAAAATCTTGACCCAGGCATTTATAATGTTATACGTCTATTCTAAACGTAATGGAAAAGGTTTCGAGTCCTAATTCGATCATATGGAGAAGATAGCCTTTTGAACTCAATTATTATATTGAATTCTCGATATAAATTTCAACGCATTTATCTACCATACGGCCATACGACAACTCCAAATACTATGAAAATCTGATAATAATACACTATTACGGATCCAATAGAACCAATTTCGAAAAATTCCGAGACTGTGCCTCGGAAGGCTATTTTTAAAATGTCGATTTAAACGATATATTTTTAAAACTAAACAAATCACATTACAATTCAATTTTAAAGCTTTTATTATTTTTAGTATTATCAACATGAATTTTATATGCCATTGAAATACTTGTAACCAGCTTAAAACCCAAGATTCACCCTTTTAACCAATTTTCAATTATTAAATTCAATAATTTAATTGTCCAGTAAACAGTAATATTTGAAATTCGAGTTAAACTAACTTTCAAATATTAAAATCAATTAAATATTCCAATTTCAAATATCCAAAAATTCTGAGTCGTCGCATTTCTCCCCCCTTAAAAGAATTTCGTCTCCAAAATTATTAGCTAAGAGGAATGGTCCACAACATGTTCATCATTTTCCCAAAACCAAACAGTTTCTAAACATCTTCCCAAATAATCGTTTTGCTGAAGACACGCTAACACTCTTACTAACTTTCCAAACCCATCCATAGGTTTCAAACAATATTACTTACTAAACCGTCCAAATTAAAATTTAAAATCAAATTCAAATTATCAAAATTTTCCAACTCTCTAAATTTCGAAAAATTTCTCCAGCATCTCCTTTACGCGGCTAGCTCGGTACGACTATAAAATGCCTCTATAGGCCTCCAGATTTCAAAAGAAAACCAAAAGCCAAATGGTAGACCAAAAAATCATCAAATTTCATATGGAAATTTAAATACATACCTTTTGTCGGGCAATTCAATTTATCGTCTGAATTTGAAAACATCAATTTATCCTTTGCTATTAATTACTTGCACTCTACTCGGTAACAATATCCAATCATAGCATTCAAAATCATTTTATACATTTCTTTACAAAAATTCCAATATCTATTTCATTCAAGTTCGTATGATGCACATATATCATCCGTACGCAATACCAAATTCGATCGCTCACTCGATCACACAATTTCACTTTCGAACTAGTATCGTCCACCCGACTTCCTAGTGCGGACTCAGATCTGGTTTCTTGATCAGAAACCGTCATTCTCCTTGCATAGCCACAACTATGATAGAAAATTTCTAGAATCAATCAAAAATCCATATCCATGGTTCGCCGTCGAAAATCGAGCACCTAACTCGGATCGAGATAACTATCTCGAAATTCTGTGCTCAATTTGGATCAAATCACTATGTGAATATAATAATATACGTACTTCCTACGTATTTATCTTAATTGATCATTAGCTATATCAATTCTCTTTTATTCACATCTATTTTTATTTCTATCCACTTATCCACACTTATCATTTCACATACCTTTATTCAAATATTAACTTAGATTATTTTTTCCAAAACCAAATTTACTTAAGAATTTCACCATCCCTTCTTAAGTTTATAAATATTTTATATACTCCTTATGTTTATTTCCACTTCACCACTGAAGTTTATCGATTGTTTTTCAAATTAGATATCCCATTTCAATTTACCTTTCATTTTAAATATTGAAATCTATTTGCCTTATCTTAAACATATTTAATTAACCATTTCTTCAATTAGTTTCATTTACTAATTATTTTAAATCTCAAATAAAATTTTATTTCCAAACCCTTACTTCTTTTAGTTCCTTCGAACAATTCTTCAACTTTACTTAACCTAATTCAAATTGAATTTCAATTATTCAGTTTAAATTCCATTTGCTTACAATTTAAATTAGTTTATTTCATTCTCACATTTATTTCCAACTTAATGAATTTTTATTACAATGGACACTTTACTTAGTCTTCTTATATTTTCCTTAAAATTCACCTTTATTTTTCCTTGATTCTGTTACACATCAATTTAATTCAATTTTTTAAACTTCTATAAGTTTCCCAACTTATTTACTTTCCATTTGCTAATTTCCTTTAATTTACTTCATTTAATTGTCTTACATTCTAACTTATTTCGAATCATAAAAGTTATCAAACCCATTTAATTTCATAAACATTTTTATTTAAACTCCCAGGGTTTAAACAATTATTCAACATTTCAAAATCAATTATATACATAATTTATTTGCTTATCAAATTATCCTTTGAATTTCAAAACCGAACCTAGTTTTGCAAACAACTCCAATATAAAACATTTTGACAGCAATTCCTCTCTTGGAAACTCGAAAATGAACATTGATGATGCTGCAGTCATCACCGAAATTATTTTCCAGCGACCGAAGAGAGTTCAATACTTTTATCCCTTCAAAAACATTTTCAAAATATTTTTAAATTCCAAATCTCACCAGATTTCAAATCTAATTCAAAAATATTTCCCAAATAATATCACCATTATTTTTCCAAAATCTTTGAAAATCATTTCAAATCAAAGGAATTTAATTTCTAAAATTTCAATTCCAAATCCTTTTAATCCCTATTCAAAAATTACTTTGGCATCTTATTTCAATTTATAAATCACATTTATAATTCTCATTTCAAATTCCATTTTGTTATCTGAATTCATTTCCTTAACCTTTGGTTATGATTTTAATCCTATTTTAAATTGTTACACATCAATGATAATAGTTTAATATTATCATTCCCTAACAACCAAGCAACCATATATAACTATAATAATTTCATGAAAATTATTCCTTTATGTATAAAAATAATTTTGGCAAAATTATTTCATTTACCCTATTTTAAAACAATAATATATCGGTTTATCTTGTTCAAGAGTTTAGAAACCCCTATCGATGACATGGCGTCCCACATATCGACCAGAATCCATAAGCACTTAACCGATAAGTCAATACAATAAAAAAAATTATATTCACTAACAAATACCCGTCCATATCTATTAATACATTCAAACTCATTGTAGAGTACTTACGGGCTCTATTTCTAATGAGTAATCCCCACCAGAGCCAAGGTTCTCACTTAATCTTCAGCTCCGATACCAACAGTCACGACCCGATTGTTTAAAGCCCGAAAATCGACATCAGTACGTCCACTGTATTAAATGCCGAACAATCGAATGTCGGAAAACCTATCCTTAAGGGAAAGAAGAAGGAGTAGAAGAAGAGAAAACAACAAACAACATCAGAATCTCCCAATCTCAGCGGAATAATATATAATAGATAATAATAGAATTTTTATACAAAAGAATCTATAACTGTTTATTACATTACATCATCCGAGTACAACATCAAACAATAACACAACACTGGACAGTTATAATAACTTGTCCTCCAAGCTGAATATACAACTTACATTGCACATGGGAATATACATCAAGTACACGTGAGACGTCTCGCCATCCAGCTAGTCTTCTGAGCTCCACGTCATCCTTTTCTGTATTCTACAATACTCGGTCTGACTCGAGCATTATAATAAAATAACACCCGAGTCAGTCTGGAAAACCAGCGTGAGTAAACACACTCAATTGGATTATTAAAGTTTCAAATCCTTTGAAAATCAAAGGTATCTCGTAAGACCATGCCACAAATAAACATGCCGGAATTTTACCATACGATAACCAAAACATTTTCATCAAATCCGTATGGTATTATAATAGTGTCTACAGAAAGTAAAATAGAATCTAGCTGAAATGCTTGCATTTCACATTTCATCAAAGTTGGGCACAATCAAAACGCTTATTGGAGATTGGATTTCATACAATGGAAGGGCTACTGGGGTACCGCCTGTCACAGTACCTAGTTTAGGTCAGCGTACCGAGGATCCCCCCTGTTCCCCTGCAACACAAGACCGAAGCTACCCCTTACTGGATTGTCTGAATAAGATCATCCCACCGTTGGGATCAGCAATCGCCCACACAGCCGAAAAAAGGGACATCTAGACAGGGATGACCATACCCTAATTGGTTGCTAGCCACATAGCCTTGCTACACCTCCCATGTTTTAGCTCTTTCCGGTTGATGAGGCTCGAGGTTAAGCGTTACCTTTTAGAACACATCTCATTTAGAATGCTCACCATCCTCCTGACGATGGTCTGATAGCATTCATCCATACAAGTCCGTTCCGGGTCCGAACGAAACCGAAGGCGCTACTCCTACTACATCCATTTTGGAAGCACCCTTAGGTTTAGTAGCGATCAGCCCTTACACCTCACTTCTCCATCTTCGACTTCAAGCTCTTGTCTTACATACGAAAACGTTCAAAACGGATCGAAGTGGTTCTCGGGAAATTAATCCTGATCTCGGTCTCTTCGAAACGATCAGCGCATTGGCCAATATTGATAGTCGGTTATTTAACTATCATATAACATCCACAAACAACCATCGTGCTTTAGTAATTTTCCAAATTATTTGTTTCAAAATATATTCGCAATATATTTTCTATACTTCAATCCTTTGAAAATAGTTTTCAAATCACTTTTTCTCTCGCGGAATAAATTCCACCCAATTATTTTATTTCCACTAAAAATCACTAAGTCTTAAATACTTTAGATTTTTAAATAATTTAAATCACTTTATCCAAAAATATATACTTTAAGCATTAAAAAAATAAAAACTACTTAAAAAACTTTATTCAAATACTAGTTATGAAATTTTATAATAATTTCTCATGCAAAACTTAAGCTAAAACTAATTTTAATATAAAAGTTAATCTATAAGGTATAAGTATTAAATAACAATCTTTTAAATCATAATACTAGTTAAACCTTTAAAATAATATTTACTATGATCTAGTTACTCACTCCTTGAGCAATTATGTAGCTCCTAACTGGTACCAACCAAGTAATTTATAGCTTAAATATAAATAAATGCATCTATACTTTAATATATATATATATATATATATATATATATCTTCTTGTTAGTTGTGAATGGTATATTTCGTTTGTAACGACCCGAATTTTTCGTCGTTTGATATGGGATATTTAAATGGTTTTAAAGATTTAATTTGAATTATAAATTGATTTTTGATATAAAAATTTGGGTTTTTATTTATATAATAAATTCAAAATTTAAATATAGCAATTTGTTGAATATTTTAACGATCGGATTTTATAAGTGAATACTAGGTAAATTATTGTATCTGGATTTTTAAGCTTGATAAAAATTATTTAAAGGCTTATAAAATTTATATTGGTAATAGTGTAGATAATGCAAGGTTTAGAATTGAATTTAACGTGATCCGTTCAATTTTAAAAATAGTTTGTTCAAATTGATATATAAAAATAGCCTTCCGAGGCATAGTCTTCGAATTCAATGAAACAAGTTCCATTGGATCCATAATAATGTATTATTATCGAATTTCAAGTTTCGTAGCGTTAGGAATTATCGTTTGATCGCACGATATAGAAATGCGCTGAAATTATATCAAAAACTCAATATAATAAATGGGTCCAAAAAGTATCTTCTCCATATGATCGAATTAGGACTTGAACTTTTTCATTGTGTTTGGAATAGGGGTATAACATTATGAATGCCTAGCGGCATGCCTCGAAAGGAGGTCAAATTTTTTTTGCTACGAATTCGAGACGATTTAAATTTAAATTATATATATATATATGTTGACGTGAAAATTTCTTTTACATCGGCTTTATTTTCTTTTCAAGTCACTGTTCACCTATTCAAACACACACCCATCACATCCAAGCCCGACAACTCCTTTCATTAGATTGCATAATGTCACCCCTTTCCTTTTCAAATCGAAAGTCAGATAAAAAATTGCAGATAAGTCGATCATAACCCATTCAAAGATCACGTTTATTCTTTCCTTCCTTTCATCCCTCAATTTGAATCAAAATTTCTTCTTCCAAAATTCAAAATATCACTGACTTCCTAAATTACACTGAACTTCCTTCTGTCGTATTCGAGTTTCAGAATATTCATATAACACGAGCCTAAAATTTCATTTGCTAGTCACTCCAGTTCAAATCGCGAATCGTTTTCCTACGCTTATATAAATGCGATTTACATCACAACGTTGGGCCAATGTTCTTCGTGAAAGAAAGGAGGCGACTCACGCGCGTGTATGGAAGGTGGCTTGTTCGACTTTGGTCTCTGGCACGGGGTTCGCCGAGTGAGAAACGCTCGATCTGGTGGGATGCGCACGTGCTAGGTGGCATTTCTGTCTATGGGTAGGCGTTGAGTGCAGATGGTCGTGATGGAAGGCTTGAAGCCGCGAGGCATCACGATGAGCAGAGCGAGGGCGAACTAGGTCTCGGTTGTAGGTTTCGATTAAAGATAAGTTTGCGATAAAGAGGCGGTCTTCGACCAGAAAGAAGAAATAATTCCAGTGGAAGGTAATTAACATTTATAACTTGTTAATTTAATTTAATTTATAAGTTTGAAATTTGTTTAGAAATCTAATCGAATACTTATAAAATATTTAATTTTTTATTTCGATGCCAAAAATCGCATGGACTGGAATCATTGAGTCGTAATGTCGTTGATACAAAATAAAATTTTGAGTGGATTGCAAACAAAAATAAAGGTGAGATTTTCTCACTCATTTGGATAACCCTATTTAAATTTAAATGTTAAATTTATATTATTGGATGCCCGACTTGATTGATAAATTTATAATCTATCTGTTGGATGTAATATATATATAGTGGTATATATATTGGTCTTGGAGTGATATTCCCACATATTATAGCAGATGAGCCCCTATACTCCCCGCATAATAGCGATTGACCGCATATACCGCGATTTCCCCCTCGAAGTGGGATTGGTATTATATTTGTTGACTAACATCTATGGATATAGAAAAACAGGTTGGAAGGATCCAACTAGATTCCTCAAAAATATTTATTGTTCATATATATAGATATATGATATGATTGATATGGATGGTGTGTGAATTGAATTATTAAATGTTAAAAAACATAGGAATTAGAATTAGTATTTTTATGTACCGTAAATAATTTAATTTGAAGGAATTTAAAAGAAAATTTTGAATATAAGATATTTATATTAAAAATCGAATTTATTCTAAAGGGAAGCTAAGTAGAATAAAGATATATAAATTAGCTTGGTATTACTTAACTATTTGTAAATTGGTTTAAGTAGAGACTTGAAATTAAATTATATATTGAGGGCTTGAAGAGAATTGGAATCGATAATTAAAATAGATTTGAAATAAAATGGAATTTTGTCATGGGATAAACTGTAATATGGAATTATAAATAGAATTTGTTTTTATAAATAGATGAAAAACTGAAAGGAGTTTATAAATTTATAAACGAGAATTATAAATAAGATAAAATGATATTAGTGGATATGTGGAAAATATAAGTTAATGGCGTAGACTTATATCGAGTTATGAGAATTTCTTTTGAAGAAACAGTGGAATATATTTCGAATGTGAGAAATGCTGATATGGTCGATGTGGTACGAATCAAAAGGGATCTATGAATTGAATTGGTGAATATTTGACTTTATAAAAATAGACTTTTATTGAGAAAATTGAAATTGTTTTAAATGGAATTTTAAATTACGATACTATATAACCTTTAAACTATTATCTGGATTTAGAATATTTCGAAGTTAGTTATTTTATTACTTAATATTTATTGAAATAAATTCTAATTTCTATAAGCCAACTTTGTAAATTAATTAGTAATTGGATATTTTTTTTTTTTTGAACGGCAAGGAGGGTTGAATGGACCCTAACCATGTTTATTAAACACACAAACAGTAAACAAAACAGAGCAGGCCAAACTGCTCCAACAAACACAGAGATACAACTTAGAATTGAAAGAAAAACACAAGACAAACAAGCAAGAACACAAGTACATACACCAACCCCTTAATCCATAGTATCATACGCAGATTGATGTGAAGCCTTCTCCCTAACCTTAGCTGTAATAACACTGATTAAGGCAGTAGCAGACTTCCTATTGTTATCAAATTCCCTTGCATTTCTCTCTGCCCAAATTGCATTCACGTAAACCTTCAATATTAACAAATGCCACAAGGTTGTAGAAGTCATCCACCTAGTCTTCCTGAACAACCTATTCCACTCAGCATCACCATGCAGTATGGTATCATTGTAGCCAGCACTATTGAGACAAGCTTTCCAAATTTTTGATGTAAAACCACAGCCAAAAAACAGGTGGTCAGTATCTTCAGCAACAATATTGCAGAAAACACACCTCAAGTCCACAGTAAACCCTCTACTACATAATTTCACCTTTGTCATCAAAGCATTTCTGAGAGTCTTCCACAAGGAGAAATTGAGGCTATGAGACGTAAAGCTATTCCACACTCTTGAATACCATCTAAATTCAGAGTTACCTGTTTCTCCAATAAGTGCTTTGTAAATGCAAGCAATTGAATGCCTTTCATGTTTTGCTGCCCATACATAACCACCACCAACAGATGGTAACTTGTAGGCTTTCACAGACTCCCATAGTTGATTGATGTTAGGGTTGGAGGTGTAAGGCAACATAATGACACCATCAACACAGTAATCATTAGCACTTGCATTAATAGGGATGCCAGTTTGAATTACCTGATCATAAGTAAGCATGTCATACAATATCACACCTCTTCTCACCCAAGGATCAAACCAGAACCTTGCAACACAGTCAGGGGAAATGATCAGCTGGACATGGGGAAGTAGAATGCTTCTTAGATTTAGGATGGCTCTCCACACCCAGCCACACAGAGGAGATGGATCCATAAGCCAAAAATGTCTATTTCCAAGGTGATGTTTCCTAGCCCACTTAACCCAAATGTTAGGCCTGTCATTAATCAGATTATCAAAGTGCTTAGAAAAGGCAGCTTGATTCCAAATAGGCAAACACTTAAACCCCAACCCACCAAGTTTAAGTGGTTTTTCCACTTTGGCAAAAGCAATAGGAATAAGTTTGGTTGAGTACATATTTCCAGTCCAAAGAAAGTGATTCATAGCTTTCCTAATTTTCTGCAGTAGAGAAGATGGCAACAAAAAGCATCTGCTCCAATACACTGTCATGGCCTGTATAATTGATTTAATGATAGTTGTTCTACCAGCCTGAGATATCTTGTTGCTTGCCCACCTGTTCATGGCCTCAGTAATTCTTTCAAAGAGTGGTAAGCACGCACTGGTCCCAATTTTCCTCGATGACAATGGAATGCCCAGGTGTATGGTACCATCAGGAAGGTTGGGAAGCTGATAATCATGAAAAATGGTCCGCTTATCAATCTCATTTAGACCAGCCACCAGGAGGTAAGACTTACTGCTGTTGACCTGAAGACCAGTGCAATTCTCAAAGGAGGTTAGAATGTCTTTGAAACAGTTTATAGTGGAGACAGTTGGCTTCATGAAAAGAATCACATCATCAGCAAAGAGCAGCGAAGTAATGTTAGGATTCCTGCATTTGGGATGTAACTCAAATTTATTCAGTCTGACTTGCTTGTTTATAAGTTGAGTAAAAAATTCCATGACAATAATAAACAGATAGGAGGACATTGGATCCCCCTGCCTGATTCCCCTTTTACTTCTGAAATAACCAACATTGCCCCCATTATAACATAGGGAGTAAGATACAGTGGATATACACGTATATATCCAACTAACAAAATGGCAAGGAAACCCCATTAAACTCATAATACCAGTTAAAGCTTCCCAACACACAGTGTCATAAGCTCTTCTGATGTCAAGCTTCATCATAGCTCTAGGAGATACCTGGCTACGACCATACCCATTTAGAAGTTCGTGAGTGACCAACACATTGTCGAGGATACATCTATTGTTCAAAAAAGCAGATTGATTGTCAGATATAACAGATGGAAGCACAAGCCTGAGCCTTGAAGCAATGACTTTAGATATGCATTTGTATATTATGTTACAACAAGCAATTGGGCGAAAGGAATGTAAAGTTGCAGCATGTTTTACTTTGGGCACTAAACACAGATTGGTAGCATTGATAGGTAATGGCATTTTATTATGAGAAAAGAAATTATGCACTGCAGCTAACAGGTCATCAGCAACAATATCCCAACATTTTGTAAAAAAGACAGCATTAAAGCCATCAGGGCCACCACAAGAATCTCTCTTCATTCCAAACATAGCATTATATATCTCTTCATTTGTCACCGCTGAGGATAACAGCATCGTATCATCAGCAGTCAAAACTGGCATAGGGGTATTCAAGAGCTCATTTATAACTGGCGTCACTGTTTCATTGGGGGAAAAAAGGTCAGTGTAATGCTTGAGGAAAGCCTTGTCAATGTCATGGGGATTATTTAATATGGAACCATCATCACACTGAATTTGGTAGATGTTTCTTTTGGCATTTTTAATTTTAAGGGAGGTGTGAAACAACTCAGTGTTCCTATCCCCATGCAGATCCCACTCTTTCCTCAACTTTTGTTTCTTCATACTTAGCTCAGCAGTTAGGGCATCAGATAAACGCTTCGTTAACTCATGTTCCTGTTCTGAAAAGATAATATTACCTGGATCTTCAAGCATCCTCAGCTGGATTGTTGATAGCTCTCTCTGCAAGACAGAAGAGTACTTGTTACCATCACCATACTTGTTCTTGGCCCATTTCTTTAAAGCTTCCTTGGTGGCCTTTAGTTTGCACTGCAATATAGTCATTTTGTTACCACTTTGAGGACATTTCCAAACTTTAATAACTAATGGCATAAATTCTGGATCATTTATCCAGGTATTAAAAAATTTAAAACTTGAGTTTCTTTTAATGGCATCACACTGAGGAGCTAAGAAAACAGGAGAATGATCTGATAGAAGTGGGGGAAGAATATGATTTAGGGAGTTGGGGAATTGCGTTAAGGCTTTAGTGTTTTGAAAAGTCAAGTCCAATCTACTCATGGTCCTCACACCAGAGCGACTTTTGTTATTCCACGTATACTTTGGTCCAACAAACGCTGCTTCATGTAAATTTGAGGTAGTTATGGCAAGGTTGAGAGGGGCAATGTCAGAGATTGAAAGTGGTTTGCCACCACAGCGGTCGTCAGCAGACAGCATGCAGTTAAAGTCACCCATGACAAACCAAGGGTGAGTTTCCTGCCTAAGATGTGGTAAATACTCAAGCATTTCCTGCCTTGCAGTAGGGTGGTTATCTCCATAGATGAAGGTCAGGTAAAAGGATGTAGAGGTTGAATGGTGTAAAGCTTGAAAATGGATGAATTGCTTATGGGATAATATTGGGGTTAGGGAGTATAAGTTGGGATCAGACAGCACCAAAATTCTTCCATATGGTGCCTCATCTAAATTATGATGATAGCTCCATAGTGGGTTGATAAAGTTTGCTGCTTTGAGGGTAAGATCTTTGTTGAGTTTGGTCTCAAGAATGCCAAATATGCCTAAATTATTCTCAGAAATTAAGTGTTTTGCTTGCACAAGTTTGATTTCCAAATGTGCTCCTCGAATATTCCAGAATCCAAAATTTTGTAACATGGGATATTAAGGTAATGGATTTTGTAATCGCGTAGACCTACGAAGGCCTGAGTTAGGTGTTTTTTCTTTATCAGGTAAGGTTTCTCCATATTCAACATAGCAACCTTTATCAAAGTCAGTCAAAGATTTCTCCTTTTTTTTCCTGACATTGCAAAGGTTAATATTATTTGGGATTGGAGTGTTGAGATGGTCTTGGTGAGGAAGATCATGTTGTTTTAGATAACCAGGCGGTGGTATGATGTGTGAGTAAAGGGTTTTGGGTAGGTTGCTTGGGGGTGTGGATTCAACAGTAGCATGCATACAGATATTGTGTGCATGCGTAGCAGTATTTTGCTCATGAGGTAGAATCTGACTATGGGAACAAGAAGCATTTTCATGAGAGGTTTTATTTTCCTCGTTGCAGTATATTAATGAAGGCACAGATATACCATCCACTATGACATTGTTATCAATAATGTTTGCATTTCCTATTGAATCAGGTACCTCCTTTTCTTTTTGTTTTCCTTTTCTCACTTCCTTTCGTTTTGTCCTTCCACTTACTACCAGCTCCTGAACAAGCTTGCCATACCTATCTGCTAGATGATAGTTTGCATCTAACTCAGCAACATCACAGTGTTTAACATTGTTCATGTTGTTCACAGCATGCATTCTCTCATTAGCCTCAATACCTTCCTTGCAGGCAATAACAGTAGTTCTAATTAACCGTTCATCTTCTTTTTCACTTCCTCCTTCCTCACACTGATCTTCATTTACATCACTTACTTCTTGCAAAACTTGGAATTTATTTCCTAACTTCATTCCCATCACCTCAACAACCTCTCCTTCTTCAACTTGCTCTTCCATATTTCCTTCTGTATTCAGTGTTGCACTTCCTTCTTTCCTTGTTATATTGTCACTTCCATTCCTTGTATTACCTAACCCAGTATTCTCCTTTCTCTTAATTGACTCATTTTTCCTTTTGTTTCCATGTTCAACTTTCTTCCATATCCTGACAGAATTATTTTTGGCATTTTTAACATTTTGTTCTTTCTCTGCTGTGTCTTTTTCTGGTACTTGTTTTGGTATGGTATTCTTTTTACTATTCAGATTTTCATCTATCATAACACTATTCTTGCAACTTGAAATGTCGTGCCCAAATACCTTACAAGAAGTACAAGCAAGTGGTCTCCACTGATATTCCACAAATACAGTTTGCCTTGTTCCATCCTTGCACAGTACTTGGAAGTTGTCCACAAGGTCAGAGATAGGGGTCACTTCCACCAATGCTTTTGCGTAGGTTAGCCTTTCCATTTTCTCCGTACTTTCATCTAGACATTTTACACTTCCAATTCTTCCTGCAAGCCAGTTGATACCAAGAGGGGACCATGCTGCTAGTGGGATGTTGTAGATATGTATCCATACTGGCACCGAAGTGACCGATCCACACACGTTACTTACCGTGGGGTCCCATTGTTTAATAATAAACAATTTATTCTTCATTATTATCGGATCATCCTTGATGATCTTGCTCCGATCATCCTCATCAGAAAACAGGAATAGGAAGACAACACCATCAGACTTGACTTTTATATTTCCTTTCAATCGCCACACACGCTTGAGATGTTGAACTACCGCAGTAAACGACAGGGGTTTATCAAGGAAGAACCCGACTAAATAATCACACCATATGCTTTGCCCTGCTTCCTGAACAACATCAGGTAGAACAAGAGCATCACCATCAAACTGATTAATAAAGTTAACAGGTATGTACTTCCCCGCATTACGTGGTTTATTCTTGAAAAGAGAAGTCCATGTCTGTTGACTAGAGGTAACGGGATGGGTGGAAGGCTGTGCTAACTTGGAAGTATCAGAGGAAAGGGAGGGAGCATCAGTAGGCACAACCAAAGAGGTAGACTGATGCTTTGGAGGGGGTTCAGGTTCAGGTAAGGACGACACAAGGTTAGGGGTTGAATGGCCTGCAGCGGGTAGAGGAATGATGTGGGATGGGTGGCCTGGAATGGGACGAGGAGAAGGGTGCTCTGCCATTAAAAAAAGAAGAAAAAAAAAAAAAAAAAAAAAAAAAAAGTAATTGGATATTTTAGTTTTACCTAAAACTATGTTTTGGAAAATAAACCATTTTTCTTAACTCATATATATAGTGTAAAATTTTAAATTCGGTATAAATCCTCTCGAGCTAAGTAGCGAAGTATATTAAGACGGATAAGATTTTATAAGAAGATCTTATAGTGGTATTGTGGGAACTTAAATAAATTTACAAGCATAAGATAAGCGAACTTTGGAAGGTGAAATAAAATTCACAAGGGAGTAGAAGTGAAACTGAAATCTTAAATAAGCATGAATGGCTTTGGAAATATTAAAGGAATTTGACTAAGGAATTCTGGGATTTATAGAATTCGTGCGAAACGAGTTGGAAATTTACAAATAAAGTTATAAATGATTTTTTGAGAAAAGAAATAGGAAATAAATGAATATTTTCCAAGTGTTCAATATCAAACGGAGTGGGAAAAATATGCTGAGTATTAGGCAAGGGTTGGAATTTGTTCCATGAGAATAAAAAAGATTTAAAAACTAGTGTTGAAGTATGGAAATAATGTCTTGTACAGATATTTTGAAATTAATAATTTGAAAAATTATTTAAGGCCTAATGGTTGCTTGTGGATGTTATATGATAGTTAAATAATCGACTATCAATATTGGCCAATGCATTGATCGTTTCGAAGTGATCGGGATCGGATTTAATTATCCAAAAACCACTTCGATCCGGTTTGAACATAACAAATGAATACCGTGAAGATGATGAAGACAACGATTCGGTTTGTCCAGACCCAGGACAACTTGTATGGACGAATGCTATCAGAACATCGTCATTGGAGGACAATGAGCATTCTAAGTGAGATTCGTTCCTGAAAGTAATCGTAGCCTCAAGCCCCATCAAACGGGAATGGCTAAAACGGGGAAGGTGTAGCAAGGCTAAGTGGGTAGCTTCCAAGTAGGGTAAGGTCATCCCTGTCTAGAGTCCCTTTATTTCGGCTGTATGGTGGTTGATGTTCCTAACCCCGGGGTGATCTTATTCGGTCTATCCAGGTTAGGGGTAGGTCGGTCTTGTGTTGCAGGGGATCGGAAGTGGTCCTCGGTACGTTGGTACAGGTACTGTGACGGGCGGTACCCCAGTAGCTGTGCCATTGTATGGAACCCAATCTCCAATAAGCGCCCATACGGTTTTGATTTTGCCCAACTATGCTGGAATATGAGATGCAAGCATTTCAGTTATATTCTATTTACTTTCTATCGACACTATTATAATATAAGAGGATTTGATATAAATCGTTTTGGTTATCGGAAGGTAAAAACCCAATATGTTTATTTGTGGCGTGGTCTTACGAGATATCTTTGTTTTCAAAGGATTTTCAAAAATATAATAATCCAATTGAGTCTGAATTTCTCACGCCGGTTTTCCAGACTGACTCGGATGTTGTTTTATATGATGCTCTGGTTAGATCGAGTTGAACAGATCCAGGATAATATGCTATGGTGCTCAAAAGGCGAGCTGATGACAAAGACATATCTCCATACTTGGTTATGAGTTCCGTTGTGTAAGGACAAGTATTAAGCTGTCCAAATAAATAGATGATTGTTGTACTCTGATAATGGTATGTGTATATAACAGTACAGGTTTCTTTGTATTTAAAAGCTGTTATTATATATTATACTTTATTCCGCTGCGATTGTGAGGATCTGATGTTTTTTTTAATCTTCTTCCACCTCTTTCTTCTTTTACCCTAATGACCTGGTATTTTCGGCACCCAGCTAACCGGCAATCGATACAGTGAACGTATTAATGCAGATTTTCGAGAGTCGAAAATCCTCGGCCGTTACATTTGGTATCAGAGCTGAAGATTAAACGAGAACCTTGGCTCTGGTAGGGATTACTCATTAGATATAGAGTCAGCAGTAGTCTAGATGAATTTGAGTGTATTAATAAATATGAGCGCATATTTGTTAGTGAATATAAAATGGTTTTATATTGTATCGGTTGATATATTAAGTGGCTTATAACCTTAGTCGAAACAGTCTGTACAACTGTATCGAGTGGGTTTCTAAACACTTGAATAGAACAATTCGACACCATATGGTTTTGAAGCAGGTAAACGAAATAATTTTATCCAAAAATATATTTTGATATAAAAGGAATAATTTCTGAAATTATTATATATATAGGAGTGTTTGGATGATAATATTATAGTCAAACAAGATTATAAAATTAAAAATAGTTTACATAACTAATATGAGAATTTGTATAAATATAAAGTGTACAAATGGAGTATAATTTAAATTGGACTTAAACCGAAAGCTGGAAGTTTTAATTTCGGGGTGTTTGAAGAAAAAAATTCTGGAATCCTTATTTAAATAATTTAAAAATCATCAGGGAATAAGCTATAAGCTTATAAATTGAAATGATTCTAAAATAAGAGCGGAAAGTATGAGATTTGAATTTTGAGATTAAAATAAAAAATGAGGAGATTAAAAATAAATTTTAACTTAGATTAAGTTGAAAAAATTAAATTGTTGAAATTTAAATTGATTGTGGTTTGACTGAAATGAATTAGTGAAGTAGACTAGTTAAATGAATAAAATAGGAAAGTGAATGGATTGAACGAAAAATATAAATTGGATTGAGAAATAAAGTTGAATCGAATTGAATTTAACTTGAATTAAAAGGAGTTGAGTTGAAAATAGAATTGGATTTAAATAAATTGAATTGAGTTGTAGATGATATTGAATGAATTAAATTCTAACCTAAATAAATTCAAAAGAAAGGTATGAAGTTGAATTTAGCGTAAGTTAAGTTAAATATGTGATAAATGCGGATTACGGATCTTAAGGCTAGGATTAACACTAGAGGGGCGGGGGTGAATAATGTTTATAAAGACCTACTAAATCTTTTTAAGTTTATGTTAATTTGAACACAGATGTATGCAATATTCAAAAACAGATATGATCACAGAAACAAACACAGATGCAGAAATAAAGTAAAAGCAGTAAAGGAAAGAACACACCGAATTTTATACTTGTTCAGAGCTACCCTACATCTAGTGCCGCACACAAGTACAGATTTCCTTTCAAAAGCAATTGTACAATTACACCCTCGATTTCAAGGCAACGAGGTACATCCTCCATAATCACAATCCTCTGGGCAGAGATACTTGATTTCTCGGGCAACAAGTTCACCCAATTGATTTCTAAGTCTACAATCACACCTTATCTCACTTGATTGATTTCCAAGGCTACAATCACACCTTTTCTCGTTAAGTTGATTACAAAAAGCCTATAACTCTTAATAGCACTGAGGATCTTGTTGAGACAGTGATAAAGAATCAAACCAGAGATAATCTAGTTAGATTCAATATTGATTTCGGCAGAGTAATGGTAAGAATATGTATATAGAAATGTGGAAGAAGAATGAAAAACCAGAAAATATATGTTAAAATTCCTTGAAACCAACCCCTATTTATAGAGGAACAACAACCATGTCCATTCATGAAGAGTTACGATGAATAGACACTTCTTTTGAAATTTAAATTTTGAACTCAACTGACACTATGTCGACATAGGGTACTTGGGCATGTCGACATCCCAAGGGATATTTTGATGATTTGATTTTCTTTGAAAATAAATTCTATCTTATATTAAAACAATTTTTAAACTTTATAAATATACTCGACTATAGTTAAAATACATAAGTAAATATATAGAATAATATATACAAAATTTTATTATAATTTTCTATTTAAATCTAAGTATAAAAATTACATATATTTTTATTTTAAAAGATAGTTTAAAACCAAGGATAATTTGATTTTTAAATTCAAGATTATTTTGAGGCTAAAAGTATTTGAAATCAGGATAGATGTTTTTGATTCTTTTAAAAGGAAGGTTTTGAAATCATTTTGAAAACAAGATATAATTTTGAAAAATCATTTTGATTAAAAAGTTAGCGGATACAAAACAATGTTCCACTAGATTTTTCATAAGTTCCATCCTACTTAGGGTTCCATCCCTTTAACAGGCTCGAAGTGGATTCCAATCCACGAAAAATTGAATTTTAAGATGCCAGTGCTTTTCTAGGAGTTTTAACAAAATTTCTAATTAAAAAGTAAATTACTTGAAATCTTGAACTCTTGATAATGTTGATATTCTTGTTACTCATGAGTCTTCAATCTTGATATCTTGAATCTCCATATTGTACAGTCTTCATTCTTGGTACCTACATGGTTAAATCCTACATATACATACATATCTAAACTTATACTATTAGTATTTATATTTTATAATCTATTCTAAGGTTGTTGTCATCAAAACCTCATCTCACGGACTAACAGAATAAAAATTGAATTGGAATAAATAAACTTCGATAGCTTATAAAAGAATTGAGAATTCATGAAATAAAAATATGCTTGGGCTATAAATAAGTGTAAATATCGACTTAAAATAAAATGTGAATATATTCGAGAATAGAATTGATGGAAAAGTGAAAAAAATAAGTTGTTTGACTTATAAATAATAATAATTTAAAAGTAAGATGAGAAACCTAAAATAAATAGTTTGATATTTTGGAAAATAAAAGAAAATCCAAACTTGAATATTAAAATAAATTTGAACTCAAGAAAATAAAATGAAGTGATTTTTGACTTAAAAATCAAATATTGAATTATAAATTGGAAGTGAACTAATTAGGTAATTAATTAGTTAATGAAATATGAAAATGGATCCTAAAATTGGTTAAATGAAAGTAAATTGTGAGTTAATAATGAAGTTTGGAAATAAACTCGAATTATAAATAAAATTCGATTTGAATTGTTAGTAAATTAAATATAAAATTTGAAATGTTGTCAAATAAAATGGAATTGGATTAAAATAGAAATGGTTTGAGTAGCAAATAAATCCAATTTGAGTGCAAGATAATTGAAAATGGCCTCATTATTAATAAAATGAGCTCGGTAATGAATTGAGTTTGGAAGTTAAAATTGTGAAGTGGAGTGTCAAATTTGCTAAGTGGGTTTTGGATAAGTTAATGGGCTTGGAGCATTTTTCTGCCTTAGCAATTTCGGGGACGAAATTCTTTTAAGGGGAAGGAATGTAACAACCCGAATTTTTCGTCATTTGATATGGGATATTTGAATGGTTTTAAAGATTTAATTTTAATTATAAATTGATTTTTGATATGAAAATTTGGGTTTTTATTTATATAATAAATTCAGAATTTAAATATGTTTAATGATGTGATTTTATAGGTGAATATAGGGTAAATTATTGTATCTGGAGTTTTAAGCTTGATAAAAATTACTTAAAGGCTTATAAAATTTATATTGATAATAATGAAGATAATAAAAGGTTTAAAATTGAATTTAAAAGTGATCCATTCAATTTTAAAATAGTTTATTCAAATTGATATTTAAAAATAGCCTTTCAAGGCATAGTCTCGGAAATGAAACCAGTTCCATTGGATCCGTAATAAGTATTATTATCGGATTTCAAGTTCCGTAGCGTTTGGGATTATCGTTTGATCGTACGAGATAAAAACACGTTGAAATCATATCGAAAACTCAATAAAAAGCAATCTTCTTCATATGATCGAATTAGGACTCGGAACCTTTTCCATTGTGTTCGGGATAGGGTTATAATATTATGATTTCCTAGCGGCACGCCTCGATAGGAGGTCAAGATATATTTTTGCTATGAATTTGAGACGATTTAAATTTAAATTATATATATATATATATATATATTCGTTGACGTGACAATTTCTTTTACATCAGCTTTATTTCCTTTTCAAGTCACTGTTCACCTGTTCAAACATGCATCCATCATGTCCAAGCTCGACAACTCCCTTTATTAAATCGCATATCGTCACCCTTTTCTTTTTCAAATTGAAAGCCAGAGAAAAAATGGTAGATAAATCGATCGCAGCCCATTCAAAAATCACGTTCATTCTTTCCTCCCTTTCATCCTTCAATTCGAATCAAAATTTCTTCTTCCAAAATTCAAAATATCACTGACTTCATAAATTAGTCTGACCTTCCTTCTCTCGTATTCGAGTTTCATAATATTCATATAACGCGAGCCCTAAATTACATTTGCCAGTCGCTCCAGTTCAAATCACGGATCGTTTTCCCATGCTTATAGAAATGCGATTTACATCACAACGTTGGGCCGATGTTGTTCGTGGAAGCAAGGAGGCGACTTGCGTGCGTATGGAAGGCGGCGTGTTCAAATTTAGGTTTTGGCATGGGGTTCGCCTAGTGAGAAACGCTCGATCTGGTGGGATGCGCACGTGCTGGGTAGCGTTTCTGGCTATGGGTAGGCATCGAGTGCAGATGGCCGCGATGGAAGGTTCGAAGTCGCGAGGCGTTAAGCGATGAGCAGAGCGAGGGCGAACTAGGTCTCGGCTATATGTTTCGATTGAAGATAAGTTTGCGATGACGAGGTTGTCTTCAACCAGAAAGAAGAAATAATTCAAGTGGAATGTAATTAACATTTATAACTTGTTAATTTAATTTAATTTAATTTATAAGTTTGAAATTTATTTAGAAATTCAATTGAATACTTATAAAATATTTAACGTTTTATTTCGAGGCCAAAAATCGCATGAACTGGAATCGTTGGAGTTGTAGTGTTGTTGATACAAAATAAAAATTTAAGTGGATTGCAAACGAAAATAAAGGTGAGATTTTCTCACTCATTTGGATAACCCTATTAAAATTTAAATGTTAAATTTAAGTTATTGGATGCCTGACTTGATTAATAAATTTATAATTTATCTGTTGGATGTTATATATATATACACGAGTATGGTGGCACGTCCATTGGACGTGTGCGTAAAAGGAAGAGAGCAAATTTTCTCTTTGTTACAGTATTGCAATATATATATATATATATATATATATATTAATAGTAAAGTATAAACGTTATTCACATGTGAAATTGCATACTCACATGAGAAATGGAAAATGCTTTAAGTGAGTCAATGCAAAAATAAAAATACCACAACAGTATTGCAATATCTAAATAGTCAAGCTGACATAAACAATGTTAAGGAATATACACAGCCATAGGTCAAGTACCCATGACATATGAAACTAACGAAAGCAAACCTTAAGTACTCAATGCTTGAAACCATATATTGCATGAAATCTAACATATATAAAAAAATTGAAAGCTATAACAAAGTGAAATGTTTCTGTAGAAAGCATGAGGTTCACGTAATTTGAAAGTGAAAGCACTACGTTAACAACAGGGTAAATAAAGTGAAATATTTCTCTAGACATATGCTCCTTTATTAAACAACAGGCTAAACAAAGCACACAATCCCACACGAAAGTAAATATATTCCTATACAAAACAAATACCTAATTGATGTTTGGATGTTGGTATGAGTGTACTAAATGACTTATTTTTGAAGCAAATATTGGCGGCATATGGACATGAGGACATGCAGCAGCACACTTCTTATCCACTACTTCAGCTTGATACTTTTCCACTCTCTGTTACATGTATTTGCATCTGGTCAAGGAGGCCAAAAAAAGAGGAGACCTGCATGCATATTATGTCAGAATGTAGTATTATGAGATATATAACAGAACAACACCTTATATTTCATTGCAAAAGTTATAATGATAGGTCGATCAATATTACATTTTTTGAAAGAGAATGTCCTGTAAATAACCATTTGATATTATAAATGATATGTGTTGTGTTAGGGTATAACTATAAACAATGTTAAAGAGGAAACATTGCCTTTCTCTGTAGTTGAATATTATTGACTTGAAGCTAAAGCAATAATTGTAAGATATATAACTAATGAAATATATGTAAGATACTTGTTTATTTAAGTGTAGAATACCGACTGTTGTATCCAAACTGTTAATTATGGCTGGAAATCCCTGTATGACCAAAAGGAAGACAAACAATAACTTACCTATAGTAGTGTTATTATGGACATTGGAGTGTTACGAACATGTGTCTTTTCCTTAAAAAGAAATTTAAATACAATAACTTAATCTTGCTAGGCTATACTTTTCCACCGATAATACTCTCATAGACTTTTTAAGAACGCAACTTCCATTTAATTAATGAATCAGATATCAAAATGGCAATGTAAAAAAATGGTTAGTTTAAATATATTTTAAATGTTCATATGCCTAACATAAGACTCATCCAATTATTTCAGCAATTAAATGGGCCATTTCACTTAGACTCTTTGTCTCAATGAAAAGTTGCAGTGGAATTTACTGGCTTGGAACAATGAACAAACACAAATTCAAATTGAAAAAGGGTAATGCTGCCTATAAGGCAGCTAGTAGGATGCAGCAGCAGTACGCTGCTGCTACAGAGCAGCACCTTGCTGCGATATGCAGCACAAATTTAATATATAAAAAAGTGCTTGTAAGGCAGCAGCACCAGAAAAAAGGTAGTACTTAGAGTAGCAACACATTTTATTTAAAATAATAATAATAATAATAATAATAATTTGGAATTTGTTATTGAAAGTGTACAAATTTTCACAGACATTGGTTTACATCAGATTATGATGTGTATCTATCAAAGTTTTGAATCTTAGTTGTTTCACTCAGTTGAAGAATTAAGGCTAAGACATTGCAATTTTCTTATAGAAAAATACGAAATTTTGTTAAATGGACTGCCATATCCGTAGATGGGAGTAGCATACTTCTTGTGGTTGCAGGTTCATAGATATGTAATTTTATCCATTGCTTGTTTAAATATAAAAATCCATAACAAAAAAGGAAGTCAGTTTGATGACCTATCACCAAAATCCTTAAGTATGCCAAATAAATGAGGGAAGTAGTGGCTAAATTGCAGAAATGATCTACAAATTCAAGCTATATAAAAAATAGAAAGGAAACCATACCCAAATACTCCATTGCTATACTTTTATCCCAACCGCAGTTAACAAACACAGACCCAAGCTTCTCCATCAGTAGAAACATTAGAAACTGTATGGAATATATATCAAACTCAAATAAGCAATAATTTTGCTAATATAATATGAAACCATAGGAAAAGTCCGCGAGGAAGCCTTACCCAAGCCTTTTTTTCACCATTCTTAAACGCAGATCACTGTACGACACCATATCGAATAATATTCTCCAACTGTGAATAATTTTTGTCAACTTTACCCTATTTAAACAAAATAACCAAAAAGGGTACATAAGAACTCTTGAATGGCATGTGCAGTGGAATGATAAAAACATTACGATTTAATATATATGATGGTTAGTTAGAATCAACTAAATAATTCTATAATGAAGATTGCGAGGAAATAGAAAACTGTGAAAGCGTACGGATTTAGTTTACTTGTCTCAATCAAAGCATGCCAAAGTTCAAACGTTTGTCTAAACTAATCATCGTCCACATTTTCATCACTAAAGCATTTGTTGGATTTCGATCTCAATATTGAAATTTGTATAGGATGAAAAAGAATAAAATACATGATTCAAATAAGATGATGCCACCAATATTACAGTTTAGAGCTTTTAGTTTTGTTGCTATACTGAGAAAAAATGTGCCACAGCTAGAGACATAGTCAAAACTGAATTTGTTCATTAGTTGAATAGCTTGTTGCTTACATGCTTAGATTACTGTGTCCAGAGATTAACATATAATGAGGTGGATGGCGTTAAAATTCAAACAACATGGAAGGTAAATATTGCTGGCAGATATCTTTATCCAGCCTAGTAAGTATTGTAGTTAACTTTTTTACTAAACTAATACTTTGTTAGTTTATACATTACACAGTGGTTGTAATTAAAATATCAATTATATTGAAGTGCATGTATAAAACCTCTATAAAACCACCATATCAGAATAAAGATACTGACCTGCAGAATTCAAATTAACCAATCACATTTATAAGTGATTGTTTTAGTCAATTCAATTCTGACAACCTTGGAAAGAATTTATCAGCTAAGATCCATTCGTAAATAACTTGGGTCATGTAAGTGATATAAAGATCCATTGTATTCTTCTCTTCCACATTAGTTACTTTCTAAATCACAAAAAATGCATACGCATAAATTCAGTTAAATTTTTTTCCAAATACAATATTTAGCAAACAAAATATCTACTAAAAGAAAGAATAGTGGGTAGTTTTATAGGTTTTTTACCATGTTTGAAGGGATATATGTTGCCTTTAACTCCATCTGTCAAATCTGAATTCAATAAACTACAGTTGTTGCTATGGATAATCTCAAAACTGAAATGGTGATTTAACATGGCCATAAAGAAAATAAAAAATTTCGTTAATATTTAGCAAAATTAAGCTGTAAAAACCACAATTCATAACTGCACCTTATGAAATATAGATTAGACTGCCTCCGTCATGGTTCAAAATAGAAAGAGTTGAGGGTTGTTAGATTTTCTGTAATTCTTCAAACGAATCCACTATAAAATACATACAAATTCGTAAACAAACTAACGAAAGAGTAAATTGATAAATACGATTAGAATAGTACCAAAAGCACCGATTTTGAGAAATAAGATTCGGCTTCTTGTAAAAGAGGAGGTCGAACGCTGATTTCCCTTGCTCTTAGAAAGCCATTTTTCGTACTTTTTTGTGTGGATATTTTTCAATCTGAGGTTTGTTCAGAATTTTGATTGCAATGAGGAAGAAAAAAGGAACAGTGAAGGTGGAGCGATTATCTTAGACGTGGGATTGAACGTTGAACGTGGATAGAGGGCTTTCGTGTTTAGAACTGTTGATTAAAGGGGTATTTTAGGAACTTCTAAAAAGGCTTCACTTTGACCGGTTTGACCAAGGTTTTGCATTATAGTATAGATATATATAGTGGTATGTATATTGGATTTAGAGTGATATTCCCACATATTATAGCAGATGACACCATATATCACGATGTCCCTCTCGAAGTAGGATTGGTATTTTATTTGTTGACTAATATCTGTGGATGTAGGAAAACAGGTTGGAGGGATCCAACTGGATTCCTTAAAAATATTTATTGTTCATATATATTGATATATGATATGACTGATATGGATGGTGTGTGAATTGAATTATTAAATGTTAAATAGCATGGGAATTAGAATTAGTATTTTTAAATACCATAAATAATTTAATTTGAAGGAATTTAAAAGAAAATTTTGAATAGAAGATATTTATATTAAAAATTGGATTTATTCTAAAGGGAAGCTTAGTGGAATAAAGATATATAAATTAACTTGGTATTACTTAACTATTTGTAAATTGATTTAAGTAGATATTTGAAATTAAATTATATATCAAGGGCTTGAAGAGAATTGGAATCGATAATTAAAATAGATTTGGAATAAAATTGAATTTTATTAAGGGATAAATTATAATACGGAATTATAAATAGAATTTGTTTTTATAAATAGATGAAAAACTCAAAGGAGTTTACAAATTTATAAACAGGAGTTATAAATAAGATAAAATGACATCAATGGATATGTGGAAAATATAAGTTAATGTTGTGGACTTATATCAAGTTATGAGAATTGTTTTTGAAAAGAAATGGTGGAATATGTTTCGAATGTGAGAAATGGTGATATGGTCGATGTGATACGAATCAAGAGGGATCTATGTATTGAATTGGTGAATTTGACTTTCTAAAAATAGAATTTTGTTGAGAAAACTGAAATTGTTTTAAATGGGATTTTAAATTACCATACTATATAATCTTTAATACTATTATCTGGATTTAGAATATCTCGAAGTTAGTTATTTTAATACTTAATATTTATTGAAATAAATTCTTATTTTTATAAACCAAATTTGTGAATTAATTAGTATTTGGATATTTTAGTTTTACCTAAAGCTATATTTTGGAGAACAAACCATTTTTCTTAACTCATATGTATAATTTTAAATGTTCTAAATTCAGTAAAGTCCTTTCGAGATTGGAATCAAAGTTTATTAAGACGGATAAAATTTTCAAAGAACAACTTATAGTGGCATTATGAGAACTTAAATAAATTTAAAAGCATAAGATAAGTGAACTTCGGAAGGTGAATTAAAATTCATAAGTGGAGTAGAAGTGAGACTAGAATTTTAAATAAGCATAAATGGTTTTGGAAATATTAAAGGAATTTGACTAAGGAATTCTGGGATTTATAGAATTCATGCGAAATGAGTTGGGAATTTACAAATAAAGTTGTAAATAACTTTTTGAGAAAAGAAATAGGAAATAAATGAATATTTTCCAAGTGTTGAATATCAAATAGAGTGCAAAAAATATGCTAAGTATTAGGCATGTATTAGAATTTGTTCCATGAGAATAAAAATAAAAGGGATTTGAAATTTTTTTTCAAAGTTTTGAAGTATAGAAATAATGTCTTGTATAGATATTTGAAATTAAATTACCATACCCCATAACATTGTTGTAACATCCTGCCTTTTCGCACGCTTTAAATCGACACACGTGCCAACTCAAACCGTTCGGAATGGCGGATTGTTATGGGGTAAATAAGAAAAACGAGAAAGAAATAAAACCAAATAGAATCTCACAGCGGAAGGATAAAGTATAATAATCAAATATACAGTTTATAAAGCTGTTTTATAAAATATTCATTTATCAGAGTTACACATACCGATAAAAATCAATGCAGCGGAATTAAATGGTGTAGTGGAATAATATAGCGGATAATAGTACTACAAATCTCCGTCTTCGTCCTCCAAAATAAAATCTTCAAATCCTGAAATGCTCGGACTGACCCGAGCGAATTGAAAAGACAAAACAATCGAGTCGGAACTAAAAGATCTTATGTAAGTTAAATCAACAGAAATAAATATGAGTGCAGTAACTCAAAAGATGCTCGGGATTTACATCTCTTAAGTATCCGTTAAACTATTTACTATGTAGTATATTTCACTATTATAATAGTGTCTATTAGTAAAATTAACTTACTTTTAAATAGCGTTAAGGAGTGACCCAATATTCCCCTTAACACAAATAATGCCAATAGTCTATACAATGCCTGCATATCTCCTGATCGGGAGACTACGAGAAGACACTCCATAGGTAGGAAACAATGAGAAACTCGTACAAGGCGTGATAGGGTAGGTGACACGGCACAACTAGGCAATGCCAGGGTAGATATACCAATTACGCTTCCGGGTCGATGGTAACGCGTAGCCGCAGCTACCGCCCACCTCGGACAAACTCCCCCAAATCAAAGAAATCAAAAGCGAAGGTGGCCATCGAAACAATCCAAAGTCAGAGTATAGTATCGAAGGGAAGTGTCCGATCAAAGGTTCTACCTTAATTAACCCGTCAATCGCTCCTGTTTTAGCCACCTTATGCCAACTCACGGGAGTTGGGTCCACATATTTACCTTAAAGGAAACGTCTCCACCATCCTACTTCATTCTGGAATCTCCACCGCATACACGGTTGTTAAAGTGGTTTTCGGAGTTGGCAGAAAGGATGACAACTTCCGATCCCGGTCTCTTCAACAACCAAACGTTATTATAACACCGTGGTTATTTCAAAATAATTTATACCTTAAAACCAGAACATAATATCTCTTTCAAACCATATAAATACGATATCATTTATATTTTTAAAACCCCAAATCAATATGATATCATTTTTATTTTATACATATCCCTTTCCCAAAATCATAATATTTTCAAATATATATACCTTGAAACCATAGCTTTGAAACATAACTTTTAATACTTAATGGTTCAAATACTATATTACTTATAAAATAAAACTGCTTCTTTAAATTTCACAATAAATTCCAAATATCAATTTGAACCTCCAATATAAATCATTTTAATTCCCATATATTTTAAAGCTTAAATATTCTACATTTCAAAACTTTATAGTTCATATATTTCAATCGTTAAATATTCCACTATTTCAAAAATGGGTTCTTTGATAATTTAATATATATCAAATCCAATTCCTATTATTTCAATTTGAAATATTTACTTAATAAATCAATATTATTTAAGTAAAACCCATAAACTTCAATAAAAGAATATTCTTCAATTTAATTTAACTAGATAATATTCATTTAAATCCTCTAAACCGAAACCAAGTTATAAAAATCATACCCCTTTAAAATAACGATTTTTAATAAAATTTAAATCAACTTTATTCGGGTATAATTCTTTAAAAATTTTATTCAAATAAATTTCACATTTTCTCCAACTTAAATTTTTATTTAAGTCATTAAAACTTTATATATACAATATCTTAACAGGTACTTAACCATATACTATGAACCATCAACTCCATTTATTAAGCTTATTTTTTTTCAACAATTTTATACATAGCTTAAATTCAAGAATTTAACTAAAATAAAATTTATATAATATCAACAATTAATATCCATTTAACCATATTATAATAAAAATCAAACTTTAATATTGGGCATATTTTATGTTTCAAAGCATACTTATATATATAGTTAGAATCAAAAATAAATTTGACGTTTATATAACATCAAAAATCAATATTTATAAGATCCGTATATTCCTTTCCAAAACCATAGAAAATCATTTCCAAAATAATTATATATATACCGCGGTGCCTGTATATAATTTTCTATCCTATGGTCAAGTGATACGGATATTTATCATTTCAGTCAACAATTTAAAAATAAAAATGCGGTTGTATATCATTTCAAACCGCAATCCCGAATGAAATGAAAATGCATAATAACTTGCAGTTTATACAATATAAATACAGCATCTATTCATCCATCATATCAATCATCAAACATTCATCAATTTATCATCCAATTCAAACAATCACATCAATAAATAATAATTAATTACTGATAGTTAAATTTTCAATAATGAATTAAATAACTGTTTAACTGTTGTTTATATGCAATAATAAATAAATTTAACTAGCAAGTTATATGCAATAATAAATTTTACTAAAATTTTAACTGACAGTTTTAATGCAATGAATAAATTAATGAACAATTAACTGGCAGTTTTAAATGCAATAATGAATTAAATAACGCGTAAATTAAATGAATGCAATTTAACTGAGAAAATGATGAAATATATGCGAAACAACTACAAATAAAATTTTAAACACATCATAAATCAATTTAACCAACATAAGAAATCTTAGAAGTTGTGAGTGGGTTGCAACACTCACCTTTTGAATTTAAATCGAATTTAAACCCAAAAAATTTGACCATCTTAGAATTCGTCCAAACCAGCGTCATCAAGTTCGGAATTTTATTACGATCCTAACAAATAAAATCGCATGCAAATCGGATATCGTAAGCGCAAGTTATTCGATTTAAACGATTTGGAAACAAAATTTAAATTAAAACAAGAAATTAAACACTCACACTTCAACAAGGACACGTCACCATCGCGTTAACCCTGCACGCGTCTTCTTCCTTACGCGTTAACCCTGATCACACGCGAAACACAGCAAACGAGACATGGCCTAGGGTTTTCAGCCGCCACAAGCACCCACCAAACGCCTCTCCTACAATCAACCACGCCATGATCCGGCATCACCACGGCGTGGGATGCCTCAGGCCGACCTCCAGTACCCCACGCAAGGCCTCCCCGAACCCCAAAGCGCGACCGCGACGTCCCCCTTTTCCTGCAAATAACGGCAAACCAAAGCCCCCTTCGACCAAACGAAACCTATGGATGAACATGAGTTGACCTCCTCTATGCGACCATACCCTCTGATCATCACCCAAACGAAGATCCGTCGTTGAACGCGACGCTATACCATGAACGGTCGAGAATCAATTGCAATTTCCAGGACGAACGATGACTCCAATCGAAAAACGAATTACACCATTGAGAAATTCAACATATATTTTTTCGGATTTTTCTGAGGATTTGAATTTAGGCTTTGGATTTTATTTTTTTAAAATTTTGAAATTGGATCTAGGGTTTGCAGCCATTGGAAGAAGAGAAGCTGATGAAATTTTATGTGTAGATAAATGAGAATAGGCGAAGGCCAGGGTTTAGCAGGGTATTTATAGACAGAATTGAAAATAGAACGGATTGGATAAGATAGATGTACGTGCTAACAACGAAGTGGTCCAAAAAGCCCGTTCTGACTCCGGAACTAAATTGGGTAAACCCATATATCAAAATAGATGTTTTAAAATATTATGAATGCGATGGAAAAATTTTCGCGTACAAATTCCATCGTATGAAGAAGTTATGCTGAAATCAATATTTTCAAATTGATTTCAATTGATTTCAATTAAATTGATTTCAAGGCGTTTCAATCCCGTACGATCAAACGACAAGTCCGATCGATACGAAACTTGAAATCCTACAATAATTCACTGTTACGGATCCGATGAAACTTGTTTCGTCAAAATCCGAGTCAGTGGCCAAAATGGCTATTTTCCCATTAATTAAATAAATTAATAATTTAATTAAATCAAATTTCGCGTTTAAATTCTGAAATTTGCAATCTTTATCACTTCATAATTCTCAGATATTTACAATGTTTTAAAAAAAAAATTAAATTTTGAGTTGGTTAATTCATAAATTCAAATGTTAGCCTTAATTTCAATATTTATTAAAATTTGAAATTATAAAATAAAACTCCAAAAATCAATTTATTAAATTCTTAACCCTTGTTATTCGAGTCTCATTTCAAAAAAAATGTAGCTAACATTGCTTTTAAGTCTTGGTTCCTTATATCCACCCATTTTGACTTAATTTCAATTAACGTACAAATTAAATTACCTTTAATTGCAATTAATCTTATTATTACAATTTAAATTCCAATAAATTAATATATAAATTAATAATAAGTTAATTAAATCAAATTTACAATTCAACTTTAATTATTTGCAAATTTTTTCAGTTTGGATTACTTGGTAAATTTAGAATCCTTTAACAACTTTCTACATCAATTTATTATTGAATAATTCACAATTTACAATATTAAATTACATTTTCAATTTATCAAAAAATTAAAACATAAATTCCCAAGGAATTTATTTATTTATTTTTTAAATCTTGTTATTCACTAGATTGTCACCTCATTGTTTCAATTCACATGGGTTTGTATTTATTACATTCACACCTTTAGTTATAGCGTAAATTCTCATTAATATACATTAAAGTGCATTTAATTCCAATTGATTCCAATTTAAATGTTATTAACTATAAATTTGAAACCTCAGTAAATTTGTTTATTGATTAAAAATCTTGCTATTTCATAAATAGACATTTTATGGGTATAAATAACATTGAATCAAATACATTCATAATGCATGCTTTATTTCATATAAATTCCCATTATTATAAATCAAATCCAACTTGTTTTAGTAAGTTTCCAATTTAACGAGTTAGATTCAAATTTCAACTCTTTAACTTACACTTAAGATTAGGTTATATTCACTTTATAACGTATTACTTTCTTAGCTATTACTTTACATACTTCCTGTATTAATTTCTCAATTAACACAATATAAACTTATTTCCCAATTTAATTAATGAAATTAATTATGACCTTTACAACTTTAATACATTCATTGGTTCGTAGTTATTTCAAAAATTTATACGAACATTGATTTCTATCAAATTGCACTTATTACGTATTATTCTTGTATAACACCCATCATATTTCTTTTTATCAAATTTAAGTTTATCCCATATTATTACATCAATTAATGTAACTTTGAAATTTATTACCCAACTTACTATTTCATACCTTAATCCAATAGTTTCATTTGTTTTCTCAAATTCCATTTAAAAATCAAATCATAATATTTAAATTATTTTATTAAATTAGAATTTCATTCAAGTCATTAATTATTAACTTGCATTAACCCGTTTCCTAATTTTACAATCAATTACTGTAACAACGTGTTCTTACATTAACTAATTCAATGCCTACCCTATACTCTTCATAATCAATTATATCTAGATATAATACTTATGCTATTTCATTAATTGAAATTTTATTCAATTTACTAATAAATAAGTTTTAATTACCCTTGCTATATATTTAATTTACCGTTCATTCCAATACTAATTTATCACCTTTATTATTTCTACAAAAATTTATTTTCAAAATCCTATTTAATTAACAAATTTAATTGTCGAAATTTACGGATCGTTACACTCTCCCCCACTCAAAACTTTTCGTCCCCAAAAAGGAAAAGAAGGGAAAAGAAGAATTACGAAATCAATATATCATATTAAATATTAAATTTATAAACAAATAAATTTACAAAATTAGTTAATTTAGATAAAATATATCAATTTATGTAACAACCCGCATATTTATCGATTTTATATTTAAATATTTTATTTAAATATTTTGTCGTTAATCGGATATTGGTCCAAAAAGCTACTTTTTGCAAACGGTCAAAGTAGGACTCGAGACCACTGCCATTGAGTTCGAAACGCCGTTTGCAACTTTTTTTAAGTATAAGCATTGATATGTTTGGAGTTGGTGGAATTTCACCACTTTTTCACTTGAGACCATTAGTTGGGCTTTTAACCTATTAAACCCAAACTCCACCCTCTCCTCTTCATAACTTTCTAATTGCTTTAAACCTTCAAGCTTCTTCAAAAATGGTAATGGGAATGGGAAATTAAAACTCCAAGCTCAAATTCAACTTCAAATCCATCATTCAACTCCAAATTCAGCAAGTAGACATTGGATTCAGGCTTCTTGCATTGGGATTGAAGAGGGATTGATTCTTGCTTGCTTTGTTCTTCATTTTCATTGGTTTTTGGTGAAAAGGTGAGATTTTTATCTCACAATTCTAGTCTATAACTATATTGGACTGTTGGGAATGATTCTCCATCACTTTAGCATGTACATTTGCATTTGGTTTGGATTGGATTGGCGAAAAACTCCAATTTTTAGCGTTTTTGGCGAAAAACTGCACTTAGGTCGTTCTGGCGAATTGGCACTTCGGAGTTAGGTCGTATGGACCTTAGGTCGTAGGTCGTATGGACCTTAGGTCGTAGGTCGTATGGACCTTAGGCCGTAGGTCGCTCTGCCTTTCTCCGTTAGGACATTCGAAGACAGGTCGGTAGGTCGTTCAGAGTTAGGTCGCTCGCTTCGTTCTTAGGTCGTTCGGGGTTAGGTCATTGGCCTTAACTCGTGTGGTCTTGGTTCTTTAAGTCGCTCGGTCTTAAAGCCATTAGGTCGTTGCCCCCTAGGTCGCTCGACCTACTTAACTCGACCTATTTTATGCTAACCCCTTAGCTCGACCTAGCTTAGGTCGTTAGGTCGCGTGGCACAGTACGTCTCTAGGTCGCGACACTTTAGGTCGCGTGATCCATGCCGATAGGTCGCATGACCTTTATACTTTTAGGTCGTTAGACCCTTAAATCGTTAGATCGTTAAGACCTTAGGTCGTCTACTTTTTAGGTCGCATGACCTGTTTGCTTTCACTAGGTCGGTTGACCTTTATATGCCGTTAGGTCGCTTGAGGGTTAAACCGTTAGGTCGCTCGAGTGATAAACCCACTTAAGTCGCTTGTGCCTTTAGGTCGCATTCCCTTATTAGGTCGCGTGTCTCTGTTAGGTCGTTGACCTCCTTAACTCGCATTACATAACCAGTAGGTCATTGGACCTCGATTCTATTTAAGTCGCCGCTTCTTGTAGGTCGCTCGGCCCCTTATTTTCTTTAGGTCGTTTGAGTGTTAGGTCGCGAACCCATTTTAGGTCGCATGACCTTTACCCTATAGGTCGCAACGTTCCGACCTACTTTAACTCCTCTAGGTCGTGACCCTTTTGGTCGAAACCCTTTAAGTCGCTCGATCCTATCCTTCCTTAGGCCTTCACTAGGTCGTACCGTTTTGGTCGGGGCGCTGCCCCCTGGACCCCCGCGACCTGACTGGGCAGGTCGAACCCCGTAGCGGTGGCATTGCCCCTGCACCCCCACCTAAAGGGGTTTCCACCCCCCTGGACCCCCCCTCCGTAGGGGATCTTATCTGAAAAGCATTCAACAGAACTTGCTTTGTTGAGATGCTGAGATTGACCACTCTTCGAGACAAACTATCTTTGGCTTCTCGGTCGATTTTATGGATTTTTAAATATCTATTTCAACGGATTCTTTATCGGTTTCTTTGGATTTTATTCACGTCTTCGTATGTGAATTTTTATGATTGATTGTTTCTACAATCACTTATATGATTTGTCACTTTAAAATATAAAGGTTTTCTATACTAGTAGTAAATATCAAAACTCTTTCAACAAAATGATTTCAACTCTATTTTCAATAACAAAGCTCTTTTCTTAAACCGTTTTCCAATCTACTGACATATACAAACCTTTACTTCACTCGGATGAGAAATCTAATTAAACGGCTTAGTAAAACAAGTGGTATGAAACGTTTGCGTTCACTTCGTCGGTTAATTCTTGGACTTGTTCGATTGAACCTCTTGTGACAATTTTCTAGTGGAGATCTACAATTTGTTCATAAATATATAAGTTAAGCTAGTGGTTATGGGACATGAAGCTAAGCTCATATATTTACTAGCTTAGTGTAATTGACACTTCTCGTTGATCATGACGATCATTCTTATGATTTAGACTGGCAATTGTGCGATGTCTCTTGTTTGCTTGTTTAGACTAGACACCACTTGTGTGATTTCATTCACACATACCTTTTTACCTTCTTGGTTAGTCTAGACACCACTTGTGTGATTTCACTCACACATACGTTTTTGTTTGCGAGGTTAGACTAGACACCACTTGTGTGATTTCACTCACACATACCTTTTTGATTTTTGGTTAGTCTAGACCTCATCTGTGTGATTTCGACTCACACATATGGGGTAGCTCCCCATGGTCTTCAGACCGTCATATGATAGGCCTCTTTCCCTTTTTCTGTGATTTCTGGATTTCTTATGTTGATTTCTGGAATTTATGTCTTTGACTTGTTATGAGTACAAGTTTTGGGTATGATACCCTTTTGGATCTTTGAGAAGATTCTTGTGATATTGATTAATCTCTTGTTGATTATCATTTACATACTTATAGTAGTATGATGTTATGGATATTATTCGCATATGCCATATCTTTTATTTTATACCATGTCACCTGATATTTATAGCTAGACCGATCCGTTTATTATTTTCTTAAATAATACTCGGGTCAGACCGAGATGTTACAGGTGCTTCTGCTTGACTTCTTCCCGGGATTTGCTACTCTTACTTTTGGATAACTATTTAGATTAGCAGTTTTATTGTTGTATACACTTGAGATTTAGACTCATAGTTGTACTCTTTTTTATAGCACGTGTTGCTATTCTTTTGTATTATTGTGCATCTTTTTGACCACTACTCTGATGTACACTTTCATGTGTTAGTTATATATCCATATCTTCTTCCGCTTTTGTGATATGGATGCCTGTGACTGATTTGTGTTATGCTTATTTCTATGTTTGTTTCTGAAGATTTATTTATAGCCACCGTGTGATAGCTTTGAGTTTGTATCGGAATGCCGGACTTCCTCCTTAAATGAAATGCATGTTATACTATCTGACATATCGGTGCTCGCTCAAAGAGATCACATGGATGGTCGCTCCTCAACAGCCTTATTCTCCGTGCTAGTTGACAGCACTACACCGTAGTGTTCTTGGCTAGCGTGGGTATAGAGGTGGGGCGTCACAATTTATAGCCATTAAATCTTTTTATACTCAAATTAATAAAGTTTGGAAATCGTTTCAAAAAATTTCTAAGTCCAAAATTTTACGGAAAATTTTGGCAGAGTTTCCTTTGTACGGAGAGGCTCGGGAGAAAATATAATACCAAAAATACAATATACAACATATAATTTCCAAATAATATATATCCCAACCTGGGAAAAATAATGTAAAATAGCGCTATAAAACCGTAATCCGAAAACGTACATATTAGTCGGGCAATTAACGCTTATTTTATGGAACCAAAATAGTAGCAATTGCTTCCATAACCTGTATTTCACTTATAAAATTCAAAAGAGTTAATAATTTTATAAAGTGAAATATTTAAGTTGTTTTAATTACAACCAACCAAACCAATACAACAACAACCAATTGCAACCACAGCAACAACCATCACATAGAATCAATATAATCAACCATTCATTCAAATCAAACAAAACAAATAGTTGTTCGGGTTCAAAGCTTCAAATTGTATAGGATGAAAATAAACTGTTAAGCGCACCATTTACTCAACGGTCTTTGATGAAGCTAAATAGATTATTCATTCATCCAACCAATTTTGAAGTATCCCTACCCAAACAACCATAAACCAAACAATAACAATTCAAATCAAACTTACTTATTATTAATTTTATTTCATACATTAGTTGTTTGATTTCCTCTCTTTCATTTATTCAGTGATTCCTTCATTTATTCAATTTATTACTTACAATATTCATTTTTTCATTTTAATGTCATGTAAGTTTCCTCTTTATTGCATCATATTTTATTATAGTAGCCTTTCATTTTATTTACTTAAGTTTATAATCATCTATTTGTGATACTTACCTTTAATTATATTTAAATATAGTAAAATTCCAATTGTAACTTAAGTTTCCAATAATTTCAACATCAAATCATTGTTTATTAAAGAATTTCATCAATTACTTTCATTACCTCAAGTTTATTTCTTGTATAATATCTATTACATTCTTCTTATTAACATTTCAACTGTTATTATTTGATAAGTCATATATATGCTTTTTAAGAATGTAGTTTGAAAGTTATCCAAGTTTTACCTTGTTTCTTTTAATTAATTTAATGCTCAATAATTGTATCCTTTATTTCATAGGTTACAATTTCAAATTTCATTTAATACCATTAATAACCTAGCATTAAATCTCTTATTTCATTTAAGGTTTCAATTATTAGTTAAATTCCGTTTCACTACATTAATTAAATTATTAATAAATGGAAACTTAAGAATTAAATACTGGGTTTAATTTCAATTTATTTTAAAATAATAGATAAATATTCTTACAACTTATCCATATCCAAGTATATTTAAAACAAATTAAAATTTTACTTCTGCTTATCAAAAATAAATATGTAGTAAAACTACTATAGTGGCCTTCCCACTTCGAAACTCGAAAATGAAAGTCGATGATGCGTGCACTCATCACCGAAATTATTTTCCAGCGACAGAGAGGGGAGTACAACCTATTTCTTTCCAGAATTTCTTTAAAACTTTATTTTCAAATTATATTGAAATATTTATATCAGAAAATATTTCTATATACTATTATTATATTTCAAAATCCTTTGAACGCAATTTTTCAAAATCCCGGACTTCAGTTCTAAAATTTCCAAATTTCATTGATTTTATTTTCAATCTTATTTTACCTATTATTTATAAATTTTATTCCTAACAACCAATATATTGCAACCAAATATAATCTTTATAAAATTTATTATATATATATATATAGGAAATATAATAGGCAAAATTTATTTCATTCACCTATATTAAAAACAAATATTGTGTCGGTCTGTCCTATTAAGTGTTTAGAAATCCCTATTGATGTCATAGCGTTCCCATGCATCAACCAGAATTTATAAATACGAAACGGAACAAATTAACACAATATGAAAACCTTTTTATAACACTAACAAATACGCTCTCTCATATATATACACTCAGCGACTCCTATAGGGTATTACTACCCTATTAATAAAGAGTCAGACCCCACAAAGCTAAGGTTTATCGCTAAACCTCACTCTGATACCACAGTGTAACATCTTGCCTTTTCGCACGCTTTAAATCGACACACGTGCCAACTCAAACCGTTCGGAAGGGCGGATTGTTATGGGGCAAATAAGAAAACCGAGGAAGAAATAAAACCAAATAGAATCTCACCGCGGAAAGATAAAATATAATAATCAAATATACAGTTTATAAAGCTGTTTTACAAAATATTCATTTATCAAAGTTACACATACCAATAAAAATCAATGCAGCGGAATTAATTGGTGTAGTGGAATAATATAGCAGATAATAGTACTACAAATCTACGTCTTCGTCCTCCAGAATAAAATCTTCAAATCCTAAAACGCTCGGACTGACCCGAGCGAATTGAAAAGACAAAACACTCGAGTCAGAACTAAAAGATCTTATGTAAATTAAATCAACAGAAATAAATATGAGTGTAGTAACTCAAAAGATGCTCGGGATTTACATCTCTTAAGGATCCGTTAAACTATTTACTATGTAGTATATTTCGCTATTATAATAGTGTCTAGTAGTAAAATAAACGTGCTTTTAAATAGCGCTAAGGAGTGACCCAATATTCCCCTTAACACAAATAATGCCAATAGTCTATACAGTGCCAGCATATCTCCTGATCGGGAGACTATGAGAAGACACTCCATAGGTACGACACAAATAGAAACTTGTACAAGGCGCGATAGGGTAGGTGACACGGCACAACTAGGCAATGCCAGGGTAGATATACCAATTACACTTCCGGGTCGGCGGTAACGCGTAGCCGTAGCTACCGCCCACCTCGGACAAACTCCCCCAAACCAAAGAAATCAAAAGTGAAGGTGGCCACCGAAACAATCCAAAATCAGAGTATAGTATCGAAGGGAAGTGTCCGATCAAAGGTGCTACCTCAATTAACCCGTCGATCGCTCCTGTTTTAGCCACCTTATGCCAACTCACGGGAGTTGGGTCCACGTATTTACCTTAAAGGAAACGTCGCCACCATCCTACTTCTTTCTGTAATCTCCACCGCGTACACGGTTGTTAAAGTGGTTTTCGGAGTTGGCAGAGAGTATGACAACTTCCGATCCCGGTCACTTCAACAACCAAACGTTATTATAACACCGCGGTTATTTCAAAATAATTTATACATTAAAAACAGAATATAATATCTCTTTCAAACCATATAAATACGATATCATTTATATTTTTAAAACCCCAAATCAATATGATATCATTTTTATTTTATACATATCCATTTCCCAAAATCATAATATTTTCAAATATGTATACCTTGAAACCATAGCTTTGAAACATAACTTTTAATACTTAATGGTTCAAATACTATATTACTTATTAAATAAAATAGCTTCTTTAAATTTCACAATAAATTCCAAATATCAATTTGAACCTCCAATATAAACCATTTTAATTCCCATATATTTCAAAGCCTAAATATTCTACATTTCAAAACTTTATAGTTCATATATTTCAATCTTTAAATATTCCACTATTTCAATCCCATACGATCAAACGACAAGTCTGATCTAATGTTGGAAGAAATAAAACATTTGTTATTTAATAATAAGAATATAACTAGAATGAAATGTAATATTATTAGTTTAAGGTAATTGATAACTGCTTTAAATATAATTCCAATTAATTAAAATGATTAAAAAGGTATAATTGCTTATAGATGTAAATTAATTGTAATAATATGTGTATTAATTGATAAATTGGATTAGAGGAGTAATTGATAATTTAAATGTGTATAAATTAGTGAAATAGTATGTGATTAATTGTAATTATGAAAAGTAGTGTTGTGGTAGTAGTTGACAATTGTGTATAGATAACAAAATTACAAATGTTATTAAATTAAGAAAAGATAACGATTGTCATTTGTTACAAATTTATTTAATCTCTTGAATTAAATTTAAAATCAATTGCAATTAAATGTAATTTAATGTTACTTTAATATGAGTTAAGACGATAATTGTAAAAGGTGAATGCAATAAAATGTACAGAAATGTCAATTTTATTCATAAGGCAATAATTGATTTAATAAAAGAGTGAAACCAAGATAAATTAATTAATTAGGATTTCAAATTAATGTGAAAATCGACAAAAATTCAATATAATTGAAACATTGCAACTAATACGGTAAGGATGATAATGTAGAACATTAGTGTAACAAAATGTAGATCAATGTTAACTATGCCCATAGAGTGATGATGATTGAAAAAAAAGAATTGAAATCAAGTTTAATTAATTTATTTGAGTTTAATCTATAATTAATGAATTTATTGCAATTAAAATTGAACACTGTAGTTAGTATAATATTTAACACTGAATTTATATGAAAATTTGTTTAAATTATTGTAAATGTCCAAGTAATCAAAAATGATAAAAAAATTGTTAGTTGTACAAAGTGGAATTAAAAAAATCAATTTAATATTAATTTATTTAATTAACGTGAAAATAGCCATTTTGGCTACCGTCTCGGATTTCGATGAAACAGTTTCATCGGATCCATAACGGTAAATTATTGTAGGATTTCATGTTTCGTAACGATCGGATTTGTCATTTGATCGTACGGGCTCGAAGCTCGTAGAAATCAATTTAATTCAATTCAATTGAAATCAATTTGAAATAAGCTGATTTTAAAGCTAACTTCTTCATACGATAGAATTAGGACTTGAAACCTGTTCCACTGAGTTTAAAACTATCAAAAAGATCTAGTTTGATATATGGGATGACCCACTTTCGTTTCAGAGGCAGAACGGGCTTTCTGGGTCGCAATTATCGTTCGTACCAATTCGATTGTGTTTATTTTCTTATCGGGCCTTGTCCATATAAATTGTTCTGTTCTAACGCTAGCAGTCTTTCTGTTTCTTATTCCTATACGTACATCAACTTCTGTCTGCTCCTTTCTTCAATGGAAGAAACAAATTCCAATTCCAAACGCTACAATTCAATCTCCAGACTAATTTCAAAATTAGACTCCTCCGAACCATATCAAATTATATATATTTTGAAGTTCTCGACGAGCGTAACCCACGTCTGCAATTCATTTTTACCATCGAATCACCTTTTGTCCAGAAATCGAGGATGAACATCAACCGTCCTTTCTAGGTTTTGGATGATCCAACGGTGGGTCGTTTTTCGATCGGCGGTCAGGAGGGGGCGTTGGGAAGCCGGTATCGAGCAGGTCGTTATGGTGGTGTTCGTTTGTGTTGGAAGCCAAGGGGTTCGCCTAGAATCACCTGAGAAGGCGCGGTGGCATAATGATGGGCTGAGGTGTAGGCTTCGGCGCTGGCATGGGCAAGGTCGGCTCGGAGAGGGGGAGAGGTCGGAAATGTCAGATCTGGTAGGAGTACATCGTAGGCGCGACGTTTTTTGATTTGTAGGTGGTGGCTATCTCCATTCAAACGCGGTTTTAAACAAGGGTTGTACATGAGCTATGTGATAACCCGGATTTTTGAACATCTGTTAATTGATAATTAACTGGATTGAATTAGCAGAAATACTAATTTATAAGTTGAACAAATAATTCTAATAATTAAAATGTCTAGACATATATAAATAGATTTGAAAATATAATAAATGTTGAATTGTAAATATCTAGAAATGATAAATCTTATGGTGAATTGAATAGGTATATGTAAACATTATAATATTGAAACTTTATAAGTGTGTGTGTGTGTGTGTGTGTATAATATAATTAAAAATTCAAAGTAATATATATATATATATATATTATAATTGGGAAGTTATGTTTTAAGTTTAACACAATAATTTGTCAAAAGTTATTCAAAATTAAATTGGGCATTTGCAAAACACTTAAGATAAATGGTTATTAATTGAAAAGGAAACAATAGCTTAAGTTTTAAAATTGGACTTAATAAAAAGTTTAAAACATTTGCTTTTAAATTAACATGAGATAAATAGAATTTATATATGTATGAGAATTTAAAACATAAGAAATTAATAAATATAGAACATATATATATATATATATATGTATATGTAAAACTAAATTTAGATTATATATAAATACATATTAAAATCGTAATTAGCATGAAAATGACAAGTGTAACCATTTTTAAATGCATTAACATATTTGTAGCTTACTAATAACATGCATAAACAAGTGGAAGATAATATGTCATGCAAAAATATAAGTGTCTTATTTTTTTTTTAAAAAAAAATTCTCTTTTCAATTTCAAAATTAATAGATAAAATGAAACAAAGCTTATATATACATATCATTATCTCATTATTATCCTTCCTTCATCTTTCATTTTCTAAAGAAATCCAAAAACCTGAAATTAAAAACAGAAAATAAAATCTATAAAAAAATCAAAACACCTCTTTTAGTTCAAACAAAGTTCAAGATTAAGCAATTAAGTTCAGATCTAAGGGCAAGAATCGCTTTCCAGGTTTTCAAAAATCAAGCAAGAACAGGTTCCCAGTTTCAAATTCAAACTAAAAGTTCAGATCAGAACCAGAAAAGAAAATTTAAACAAATCTTCAACCTGATTCAAGAGTAGAGATCAACTCAATAAACATCAACGAAGATTCAGTTTCAAGTTGCAATTCAAATCAAAAGCCTGACTCTCGGTTTTAAACTGTGAGTAAACATTCCTTTTTAAAGCTTGAATTTGTTATCCTAGTGCATATGATAAATCTAATATGTTATGTTGTGAAAATATGTTTGCATGGATGTAGTTACTTGGATTATAATTCAACTGCTCTGTTTATTGATATGCATTGCTGTGTGTGTGTGTGTCAGGCTTTGTTATGTTCTTCAGGCTGAAGAATTCGTTTTGAAAATTCATATCTCATTTTACAAACAGTTTTAGGTTAGGATCTTTAAAGGAGAATTGTTTGTATTAGCAAAATTTGATTTTTAAAAAATCATTAAGTATATTTAACTTGTAGGATTATTGGAAATTGAAAATTACAGTAAAAAATTAAATTATGTTCAAAAGTTAGATCACTAAACCTTGGGTTTTAATTACATCACCTGATTCGTTGTCAAAGACTATGATTTTTAAAAGTAATTTCCTGATTTTTGAGTTTGAAAATGATGAGATTTCGCGAGATGATCAGATTTGGATTTCCTGTCAATTGCCGGCAATCAGAGATGTCACGACCTGAAATCCAATGTTCGAAAATCGACATCAAATACCTCACTTGTATTCGACTGCCGAAGATTCAAACATCGAACTCCAGTCGGATGGAGCTTATAACAACATTAGATGAATATAAAACAGCAGAAACAGAATGAATATCATTCATTTTCATCACAGATACAACATCATCATAATATCCATTACAACATCATCATCAACATCAGAGTATGTTTATACATATAACACAACTTCAAAATAGAACTTCACAATGGAACAACAAGTGATCACATTCCAAGAAACTCTTAAAGAAATAAAGCGATAGCGAACTTCCAAAACTAAGCACCTTGAGATCCAAAAGCTTTCAAAATATATCCAAGTCAAAAGCCTTCAAAAACCGATAGCCTCCAAACCAAAAGACTTCAAAATCCAACTAGCACCAAAACACAGAAAACCTGCTACTAGGCTGCCCTGTGGAAATTATGGGCACCCAGAGTTTAGAAAGGAAACAATAAACTCTGGGTCAGTCATGGGACTGGTATGTGTAAACAAAAATAGTTGCTTGTGTAAAAACAGTTTATAAAAGAAATTCGACACGCTTTTGAAAAATGAAACTACCATAAGACCTCCTGCCATACACACAATGCAATCACAGAATTGGAGGAGATTTCTTCTTATGATAGTCAAATGATACGAGGAAATTTCTTTGATATTATTACTAGTGCATAGTGTAGAAAACCATTTCGAAAGTATAATATTAATCCCAGCCAGCATACCACATCTCGTCGTATGCCTACTATAGCTACCATGTTTTATGGCAGGTTACCGCCATGCTGCATGGCAGGTTATACAACTGAAACCGTACAAGGCTCGTATTGTTTCTTTGGATTTCCAACAAATGGTCAGGCTAAGGAACTTCCTACTGCCACATGGGTACGCCACTGGAGGGACGTCCCGAGAACTTAACCAGTTATCTGCCAACACAAGGTCGGGTAACCTCTATAACTAGGTAACTACTATACGACTATGCCATTCCCTGGTCGTTTGCGACCTTTATCCGAGGGCCCTCAATCACAAAGCAACAACCACACAGTAATGAGATTGCAACAACCACATAGGTTAAGTATCTGGGCTCCATACCATGATACCACCTTTTTCCAGAAGGAAATGACATACCATAAAGGGCGCGACCCTCATAACCTTGTCGCATCTTTCCTGTTTCGACCATTTTTGGGGTGTGAGGTCCGATGAGTTCTCGTCCACAAAGCTACGCTATACACTAAACCATGCTTTGATCACAAATTATCAAAAAATGATCATCAACACACAGCAGCACTTAGCATGCCACATTACCAAATTGGGAGTATATCACTAATAACCTTCAACTACATAACCTTTGAGCTCGTACGTCTTAGAGAAGGGTGTTAAGCTAAGAGAATAAATTCTCCGCCACTAACAGATATGTATTTGAAAGAAATCTGCTTTATACCTCAAAATGTAGTGTCAGACATACAACCATACAAGTCTGTTCCGGGTTCAAACAGAACTGAAGGCTCTTCTTCCAATAAAGGAAGAAGCCCTTGCAAATCCGGGTATCCACAATCCCGATTGGACTCCCCATCACATGTGGAGATCTCTATACTGGAGCAACTCAGTGTAGAGATATTCGATAGGTTATCCTATCGTTCTTGAAGACACTCGGTCTTCACCAACGTCTTCAAATGCTATTCATTTCGTCGTATCACTATTCAGAATGGGTTATATGACGCAAAGTTCTCTCCTGGCTAATCCGAATAGTGAGCGCTCAATTTTAAAACACGTGGATGTATCAATCACAAAGATTCACATTCAGGGTTCGATGTGGTTTTCGGATAACTAACTGGAATCCGACTCCCTGTCGCATCGATGTTTAAATGCCATTTTACAGGAAAAAGAGTTTTCACATACACGTATAAACAATCACAAATCACAGTTCAGTACAAAGCAATTTGCATCACACAGTATCACAATCACAAACAGAAATATCAATCCAGTACACAACATTTGATAGTAGTCAATCATCTTCAATTAAAATGAATTAATTGTGTGATTTAAATTAATTAACCACATAATTATATTTTCATTAATTATTATTAATCAATGATTAATTATTCTTAATTATAAATTAATTAAATTTTAATTAAATTTATTAATTAATTATTCCTTAATTAATAATCTTAATTTATTAATTCTTAATTGTTAATTAATTAAATCTTAATTACTTTTAATAATTGATTATTCTTTAATTAATTATTAATTACAAAGTAATTACAAATCATTAATTGTTTAATCATTATTTAATCCTTATAAATAAATTTGTTTTAAGTTAACAATTTAAATATTTGATTAACTTCTCAATTATTTTATTAAGTTAAATTTAAAACAACTTTATCTAAAAATATAAGTTTAAAACATCTTTGAACTTAATTAATTTCAAATAATTATTTCAATAACATTAACTTCACATTCCACTTAACAAACAATCATCATTTTATAAAGAATGAATTTAGAAATCATTTAAACTTATATTTTTAAAATTTTAAACTGGAAATGCTGTTCCAAACAACCAACCCGAGGCTGTCTTGAGTCACACCTAAGCAAAAGTGCTCATTGCTTTGAGTTTTTACCAAGATCGACCCGTATAAAAATTTTCCACTTAAATTTGTTTAAGTTTTGAATCTACTTGGCACATACGCAAATTCCTTCAAGCTATAACTCGGGCTAACACGCTAATTTCACTAATGCCACTCCGTTTCCGAGGCTTCTTCCACAAACTGTTGCCACCTGAGACCAATTTCATCGTTGTGCACATGCACAACCCCTCCGGCCGGCTACGATCGGTGCTCCTGCCGTCGACGTGATGACGATGATCTCTACGCACCACCCTAACGCCTAGAAAACCAATTTATCAAAGAAATCGAAATTTTGAACCTGAACCCAACTAGAACAAAAACACTGATCGCCTAAAAACGCCACGTCCTCCCTCCACCGACTATTAGAGGTCACAGAATCGTACCCGCAGCATCAATGATGACTAACGCTTCTATTGTTGCATGTTTGATCAATCCCGGTCCTCTGATGAACTCGCAGCATATAAATTTCTTCGACCTCGTTCTAGTATGGGTTTAACCCTACTTTACTGCCGTGCGATCGCCACTGTAACGACCCAGAATTTGAGGCAATGTCAATTTAATAATCTGTGTAAATAATTAAATTGATTTGATATATTTTCCTTATAATTTTAATTTAAATTGGTAAATCTAATCTTTTAAAGGTTAATAAATATTTAATCGGATAATTGTGATCGGTATCTTTCTTACAATTTGAAATAGATAAGATTTATTTTTCGAAGCTAATGAATTTTTATTCTATTTATAATATATATTTGATATATATTGTGAATAGAATATCTTTTGTTTTAAATGAAACATTGTATTCTCAAATTGTAATATATATGTTTGTATATGTTATAATTTGAGTTGTTTTGAAATTTAATATAATCTATTAATAATTTATATATGGATGAATATTGTAATTTAAAGCTTTATTTTAATTAATATTTTTCAAAAGTAAATTTAAGATTTTTTCAATTGTTTTCAAAAGTATAAGATAATTGTTATATTAAATAAGATGGTTTAAAAAGGTTTTAAACAAAGTTTTGTTTTGTCTTTCTTTTAAAGTATTTAAAATATGATAGTTTGAAAAGAATTTAAACAAGCTTTGTTTTGTTTTCTTTTAAAATGCTTAAATTTAAAATGGTTATAAATGTATATGTAAATGTTTTAGATTTTTAAATCTATGTATAAGAAATTATTTATATTTTAATTAGTTTTAGAACATTTTCTTTTAAAGATAAATTTATATTTACATATACAAGTATTTATTTATAAAGTAAATTTAACATGTGAGTTTATATTTACATTTAAACTAAGTAAAAACTAATTTAAAAATACTAATAAACATGTGTAAACTAGTTAACACCCTTAATAACACTTGTAAAATAATTAATTGAACTAAATGACAAATGTGAATTTTTAAGACAAGTGGCACTATTCTCATTTTAATTTTAATAAATGTGTTAAGAAGAAAATTTGTTCTTCTCAAACATTTATTTTTCTTGTCTTCATCTCTTAACTCTATTCAATGGCAACCAGAATTTTTTTTTTCAAATCTAAAAAATTTAAACACAAATGCTACCTGAAATTTGAAATCAAATTTGCAAAGCAAAACCTCAAACTTGCAACATCAAGGAAATCTACAACCAAACTGCATTTCAAAAGTTCAAGGTCTAAAAACAAATCTACAATTTTCAAGTACAGCTTCAACGTGCATTTCAAAAAGGGGAGTCTACTGTAGTTTTTAAAGCATCAAATTTCAACATGCAAATGGATTTTTTCTTCTTCAGCATATTAGGGCCTGGAAAGAAATTCAAGAATAAAAATATAAACCTGCTCTGTTTATAAATTCTACCCTGCATATTTAAGGTGAGTAAACTTTAAGCTTAAAAACAATTTTATTTTAACTTTGCTTAAATATTGTGATGGATGTTTATAGAAACATGGCTTGTATATATTTATGAATATGTATGCATGTATGAGTATGGGATGTATCTGTTTATAAATTGATGGAATGCCCCTGTTGCATCACAGGATTGAATTCCACTAAAATAAATTCAAATACACTTCATACATTTGGTTTTAGTTCTTGATCTCTAAATAGAAAATGAGTATGTTTGTGTAATATAATTTTTAAAAATGGATTCTAAATTTTTTAATTTATAGATAGTCTTAAAAATAGGAAAAACAGTAAAATACCGGTTTATGTTAAAAATCAATGACTTAAATTCCTGCTTTGGATTATATAAATGGATTTGTAATTTAAAATGATGACTTTTAGCATGCAACTCAGAATTTTTAAATTGATGTTTAATTTGGAAATTGGGAATGAATGTTATCGGCAATTTGGTAAACTGCCGATGATCCACTTAATAATTGAAGATGAATTCTTGGTGGTAGCTAGTTTGGGTATCATTGATCAAGGGAAAAATGCTGGAATTTTTTTTTAATGTGTGAATTTCTCGAAATGGATCGAACTAGGGTTTCAGCTTTATTTTCGTTCGGCCTTGTTGTCGAGATGTTTGCAACTCGAATAGCTGACCGGAGGTGATCGCTTCTTGGAGGAACGATACTCGGGATGTGGCGAATCGATGGTGAGGACGGCAAAGGTCGTGGCGATGGCCGTGGGCAATTTTGGGTTTGGATATGCGTCGAGTGCTTCTGTAGATTCGTGCTCGAGAGTGATTTTCGATTCGAGTGCATAATTCTTCGATCTGGGTTCGAGATCACGCTCGCACGTGATTTTGTGACCGTAGTTGGTCGTCGCGTTGATCGTAGGCGGCCGGAGTTGTTTGGGCACGTGCACGAGTATGGGAGTGTGCACTGGGTTTGTAGTTCTGGGGAGACGAGATGAAGACTCGGGTGGGTTCTCGCGTGGTGTACGGGTTGGACTCAAAGTTGTGGGGGTTGTTGCTTTGCTTCAGGGAGGATGCGTGATGATTGCCGAGTTTGTCTCGAGAGTGTGGGTTGTTGTGTATGTTTAATACTGTAATGATTAGGTTGCAAGTCTAAACCTGAAAATGAAATAAAGTTGCTAAGTAACTTGTAGTTTGCAATAAGTATAGATCAAGCTTTAGACTATATACGAGTTTTATAAAGGAATCAAAATGCAAAGTTTAAAACTTGTTGTTTAAAATTAAATGTTAACCAAACTTTTAAAGTATAAATTGAAATTATTATTTTTATTTTACTTTAAATTTATTTAAAGTGATTTCTTTTTGAAAGTAATTTAATTACATTTTGGAGTTCAATTTAAAAGAATATTCTGAATTTAAATATTAAATCAAAGTTCAAGTTTAAATTTTAAGTAATGATTTAAACCTAAGATTTCAAATTTATATTTGAAATAAATAAGATTAATTTAGATGTGTTAAAGTATTCTTAATTTTGAAATTTGTTTCTAAATTTCTTATTTTCAAATAAGATTATCATTATGATTTTGAAAACCAAATAGGATAATTTGTTTAAGTTGTTAAAATTTGATTTATTCAAATAATTCATTACAAGATAAATAAGGTTAATTTATCTTTGATTTGAATATAAAAATATTAAATTTGATTTGTTAATAAGTAAAGTTTAATTAAGATTAATATTCTCTTAATTAATTAAGGATTTTGAAATTATAAGAAGTTAATTAATTATTTAATTAATTTTAAATAATTAGTTAATTATTTATTTAATTTTAAATAACCACTTAATTATGAATTAATTAAGTGTAATTACTTAATGAAGTAATCAATGGTTAATATTTGAATATAATTAAGAATGAAAGTAATTAATTATGGAAGTAATTAATGGTAATTACTTATGGAGTAATTAGTTGAAGTGATTAATGGGTAATCACTTATTGTTATCAATTAAAGAATTGATTAATATAATTGTAGAAGTTAATTAATTATGAAGTAATTAATTAATTAAAGGATTAAGGATTATTTAATAATGGAATTAATTACTTGTTAAGGTAACTAATTAAGAAAGTAATCAAGAGTTATTGATGAAGTAATTAGAGATAATTACTTATGTAAGTAATTAAGGATTAATTATTTAATTAATTTTAGTTGATTAATTAATGTGATTAATTAATTAATGAATGAGATTAATTTAATATTAATTAATGAAAATGTAATCAATGAACAGTAATTAATTAAAGATTAATTGTTAATTTAAATTGATTAATAATTACTTAATGAAGTAATTAAAGATTAATTAGATTAATTAATCAAAGGTTAATATAATTAATTAAGAATTTAATTAATTAAGATAAGTAATCACAAATTGTTAATTACTAATTATGATTAATGAGTTGATTAATTACAAGTTAATTATTTAATTAAAGAGAATTATTAGTTAATGAGGATCATTAATTAATATAATTAATGATATTAATCAAGGTCGATTAATATAAGTGATTAATTTAAGTGTGATTAATTAATTATAATTAATTGAGGTTTAATGCAATTAATTTTAGTTAATTAATGGAAGTAAATGAATGATCATTAATTTATTTTAATTAATGATAGTAATTAAAGGTTAATTACTGAATATGGTTAAGGATAATTACTTGAATGTAATTATAAGATAATTAATCAAGGAAGATTAATTGAAGAAAATCATTAAGAGATGATTTATTTATTTATTTGGAATAATAATTAATGAAGAAGGATTATGGTAATCCAATTGATATTGAGTTAATCAATTGTGCTTTGGATGATTTATCAATATTGGTTGATTGATTGATATTGGATGATTAATTGATATTGGATGATTGATATTGGGTGTTTGGTTGATACTGGATGTTTTGGATATCCTTGATATGTGATATGCCTTGTGAGATGAAATTTGTTATGAATTATCTATTGTGATAATGTGATCCACCTATCTGTTTATATCATCCTGAATATAAGTTAAATGTTTAAAACCCTTAAGTACAACTTGGACATTAAAATGGCGTTTGGTTTCGGTGAGACCGGGATCGGTTTTTCTACATTACAGCGTGATAGGGGGTTCTAGCTTTGCGTTAGGTGGCGAACGGGAGACTCTTACCCCTACATGCCCCCGGGGGTAGTATAAGGCCTTGCGGGGTTGGTTGCGAGTCGAGAGGCTGGCCGTAAAAGCAAACCCGAGGTATCACTGTGAGCCACGGCGGGGCTAGGATGGTTGAAAAGCCTACCAGTCGAGTGAGCCACTGTCGATTGTTGCAAAGCCTAGACTATCACAGCTGGTATCAGAGTATTAGGTTGAGTGAATACCTAGGCTCTGAGGTGTGTCTTTCTTGAGGGAGCATTAGTTTGAGTGAATACCTAGGCTCTGGAGTGGTGCCTTCCTTGAGAGAGCGTACTTGTAATTTTTATATATAACTATAACTATATATATATATATATATATATATATATCTACCTGATTTGTTGGGTTATCTGTTTTGGACTTTCCAACATAAGTTTTAGAGGTGGATGGAGTAGTGGTGTGTGTGTGTAACACGACTACCACTAATGGAAGAGGTCCATATGTTGAGGTTGGAAGTATTTGTCGAGACCGTAGACCTAATATCGTCTCGAGTAAGATTTGTAGTTTGGAATAAGGATTTCTCTGATATCCGAAGGAAATATTTTTAAAGGATTCGGAGACTATCTTTGAAATGTAAGTTTGGATTTCTCTCGGGAGAGCGAATTTTCTGGAGTCTGGATCTGTCGAAAGTACAGAAGTAAATGATGGTATTTCGATAACTGCGTGATGAGATGCAGTATCCATGGATATTTTTCGAAGATGTTTTCTCTTGAAACAATTTTGGAAGTAGTTGAGGAGCATTCTTTACCTGCCGCAGGGAAGATTCATCTGTGTAGAAGTTATCTGGATCTTTAGCACGGAGGTTGGCTGTTTTGGAATTTGAGACTAAGGTCTATAAGTTGTTTCATTTTGATACGGTCTCATTGTCATTCCTTAAGGAGAGCGAGATGTTAATGCTTGGTTTGGAGCCCGAATTTCTTAAAAGGTTGTCTGCCATCTCATAGGTCCGTTGAGTGGTTTGTTGATGGTTTTGGTTTTGGGGAAGCCTTTGGATTAGAAGTCTTTGGTTAGTTGTGGTAGCAGTGCAACTCGGAGTGTTCGGTGTGCTGACGAGAAGGTCTTTTAGCTTTGCAGTATCATCGAGGTAGAGTTTGGAAGTAGCAGTGTGGCCATTTCTCCGATGGTCCAGGAATCTTGGTGTTTCTTTTATCAGCAGTCCGGGCAGTTGGTGAAGTTTTCTGGAAGGGTTAACCTTGTTTGGAGAAGATTTAAGGCTGTTCTAATTGGTAAAGAGAGGACGGTTTCTTTGGAATCCGAATCAGGTTGGATCGCAAAAGTGACTTGCGACTAATTTGGGAATTTTCTTTGGGCAATCTTTTGTCTTAGGCTGAGGATTCTCAAATGGGAGTAGGAGCTACTGAAGTAATCAGAAGTTCGTTTGCATCTGGAGTTGAGTTCCATATTGTTTTGGTTCCAGAAGCGATTTTGGTAGTTAGCCTGGAAGGTAGAGTTGGTGTAGCAGCTCAGATATTTTTTGGAGTTTGGATTTGGTCAGATCTAGTTTTTGAGTTGGATTTCTGTTATAAGGTTGTGTGACCGAGTCTGATGTGTCACTCAGATTTTATGGATTTGATGAACAAAGTTTCCTAGATATATTGGACAAGTTTGTACTCGTGTTCATCAACGATATTCTCATCTATTTCAGAATCAGAGTTGTGCAGCGGAAGCGAGGTAGCAGTTGTGCAAGGAAAGAAGCAAGTTCAATTTACTATTGCTTGAGAGTAGAGCTTGAGTTCCGGATTTCGATGGATTATGAAGATTTTTCTGTTGAATAAGATCCAGAAACTGGTTTGCTTGGGTCTAGTTGTTTCTGGAAGTATCAGCATAGGTTGAGCTGATCTGGAAGAGAATTGGTAGCCTGGGATTGTTTGTTAAATTATACAGATACGAGATAAGGAGTTTGGAATTCAAAGTTGGAGACTTCATTTTTGTTAAGTTTTCTTTGGTTAAGAGAACAGTAATTGGGTAAGATTGATTGGTTAGTTCTGTGGCATTTAGGATTTCTTATCTGTGTTTTGATAGGATAAGATTGAATTGCCAGTTTGGGTAGCTGGAATTCATGGTATTTCACGTATCTCTGAGGGAGTACGTACATGATTCATCGATTGGTTGTTGAATATGCAGTCTAGTTGGATTTGGAAGTTGTGCTAGACTTGGGTATAGTCTGATGTTCTGATCAGTTTGATGGATCTAGTGAGGAGAGGAGCTCTGGTTTTTGGGGGTGTTGTTTGTTAGGTTCTATAGAGCGAGTCTTCCGGTGTTTTATACTTGGAAAACTCGAGATAGTGTTAGAAGATTTATTCTGATTTGTGTCAGAATAATTAGTTAGGTTTGTTTGTTTGATTGGTTGCTATGGTTGTTAGTAACTGGATGTTAGGAATGCTTTGCTGATTGAAATTAAAATCTTTGCTGGATTATTAAATTACCTTTGCTTTTAAATTTCGGGGACGAAATTCTTTTAAGGGGGAGGATTGTAACGACCCAGAATTTGAGGCAATATCAATTTAATAATCTGTGTAAGTAATTAAATTGATTTGATAATTTTTCCTTATAATTTGAATTTGAATTGGTAAATCTAATCTTTTAAAGGTAAATAAATATTTAATCGGATAATTGTGATCGGTATCTTTCTAACAATTTGAAATGGATAAGATTTATTTTTCGAAGCTAATGAATTTTTATTCTATTTATAATATATATATTTGATATATATTGTGAATAGAATATCTTTTGTTTTAAATAAAACATTGTATTCTCAAATTGTAATATATATGTTTGTATATGTTATAATTTGAGTTGTTTTGAAATTTAATATAATCTGTTAATAATTTATATATGGATGAATATTGTAATTTAAAGCTTTATTTTAATTAATATTTTTCAAAAGTAAATTTAAGATTTTTTCAATTGTTTTCAAAAGTATAAGATAATTGTTATTTTAAATAAGATGGTTTAAAAAGGTTTTAAACAAAGTTTTGTTTTGTCTTTCTTTTAAAATATTTAAAATATGATAGTTTGAAAAGAATTTAAACAAGTTTTGTTTTGTTTTCTTTTAAAATGCTTAAATTTAAAATGGTTATAAATGTATATGTAAATGTTTTAGATTTTTAAATCTATGTATAAGAAATTATTTATATTTTAATTAGTTTTAGAACATTTTATTTAAAAGATAAATTTATATTTACATATACAAGTATTTATTTATAAAGTAAATTTAACATGTGAGTTTATATTTACATTTAAACTAAGTAAAATCTAATTTAAAAATACTAATAAACATGTGTAAACTAGTTAACACCCTTAATAACACTTGTAAAATAATTAATTGAACTAAATGACAAATGTGAATTTTTAAGACAAGTGGCACTATTCTCATTTTAATTTTAATAAATGTGTTAAGAAGAAAATTTGTTCTTCTCAAACATTTATTTTTCTTGTCTTCATCTCTTAACTCTATTCAATGGCAACCAGCAAATTTTTTTTCAAATCTGAAAAATTTAAACACAAATGCTACCTGAAATTTGAAAACAAATTTGCAAAGCAAAACCTCAAACTTGCAACATTAAGGAAATCCGCAGCCAAACTGCATTTCAAAAGTTCAAGATCTGAAAACAAATCTGCAATTTTCAAGTACAGCTTCAACTTGCATTTCAAAAAGGGGAGTCTACTGTAGTTTTTAAAGCATCAAATTTCAACATGCAAATGGATTTTTCTTCTTCAGCATATCAGAGCCTGGAAAGAAATTCAAGAATAAAAAAATAAACCTGCTATGTTTATTAAATCTGCCCTGCATATTTAAGGTGAGTAAACTTTAAGCTTAAAAACAGTTTTATTTAACTTTGCTTAAATATTGTGATGGATGTTTGTAGAAACATGGATTGTATATATTTATGAATATGTATGCATGTATGAGTATGGGATGTATCTGTTTATAAATTGATGGAATGCCCCTGTTGCATCACAGGATTGAATTCCACTAAAATAAATTCAAATACACTTCATACATTCGGTTTTAGTTCTTGATCTCTAAATAGAAAATGAGTATGTTTGTGTAATATAATTTTTAAAAATGGATTCTAAAATTTTTAATTTGCAGATAGTTTTAAAAATAGGAAAAACAGTAAAATACAGATTTATGTTAAAAATCAATAACTTAAATTCCCGCTTTGGATTATATAAATGGATTTGTAATTTAAAATGATGATTTTTAGCATGCAACTCAGAATTTTTAAATTGATGTTTAATTTGGAAATCGGGATTGAATGTTATCGGCAATTTGGTAAACTGCCGATGATCCACTTAATAATTGAAGATGAATTCTTGGTGGTAGCTAGTTTGGGTATCATTGATCAAGGGAAAAATGCTGGAAATTTTTTTTAATGTGTGAATTTCTCGAAATGGATCGAACTAGGGTTTTGGCTTTGTTTTCATTCGGCCTTGTTGTCGAGATGTTTGCAACTTGAATAGCTGGCCGAAGGTGATCGCTTCTTGGAGGAACGATGCTCGAGATGTGGTGAATCGATGGTGAGGACGGCAAAGGTTGTACAGCGTCATGGCGATGGCCGTGGGGAATTTTGGGTTTGGATATGCGTCGAGTGCTTCTGCAGATTCGTGCCCGAGAGTGATTTTCGATTCGAGTGCATAATTCTTCGATCTGGATTCGAGATCGCGCTCGCAAGTGATTTTGTGACCGTAGTTGGTCGTCGTGTTGATCGTAGGCGGCCGGAGTTGTTTGGGCACGTGCACGAGTATGGGTGTGTGCACTGGGTTTGTAGTTCTGGGGAGACGAGATGAAGAGTCGGGTGGGTTCTCGCATGGTGTACGGGTTGGACTCGAAGTTTTGGGGGTTATTGTTTTGCTTCGGGGAGGATGCGTGATGATTGCCGAGTTTGTCTCGAGAGTGTGGGTTGTTGTGTATGTTAATACTGTAATGATTAGGTTGCAAGTCTAAACCTGCAAATGAAATAAAGTTGCTATGTAACTTGTAGTTTGCAATAAGTATAGATCAAGCTTTAGACTATAAACGAGTTTTATAAAGGAATTAAAATGCAAAGTTTAAAACTTGTTGTTTAAAATTAAATGTTAACCAAACTTTTAAATTATAAATTGAATTTTTTTTTTTTTAAATTTATTTAAAGTGATTTCTTTTTGAAAGTAATTTAATTACATTTTGGAGTTCAATTTAAAAGAATATTTTGAATTTAAATATTAAATCAAAGTTTAAGTTTAAATTTTAAGTAATGATTTAAACCTAAGATTTCAAATTTATATTTGAAATAAATAAGATTAATTTAGATGTTTTAAAGTATTCTTGATTTTGAAATTTGTTTCTAAATTTCCTATTTTCAAATAGGATTATCATTATGATTTTGAAAACCAAATAGGATAATTTGTTTAAGTTGTTAAAATTTGATTTATTCAAATAATTCATTACAAGATAAATAAGGTTAATTTATCTTTGATTTGAATATAAAAATAATAAATTTGATTTGTTAATAAGTAAAGTTTAATTAAGATTAATGTTATCTTAATTAATTAAGGATTTTGAAATTATAAGAAGTTAATTAATTAATTAATTTTAAATAATTAGTTAATTGTTTATTTAATTTTTAATAACCATTTAATTATGAATTAATTAAGTGTAATTACTTAATAAAGTAATCAATGGTTAATATTTGAATATAATTAAGAATGAAAGTAATTAATTATGGAAGTAATTAATGGTAATTACGCATGGAGTAATTAGTTGAAGTGATTAATGGGTAATCACTTGCTGTTATCAATTAAAGAATTGATTAATATAATTGTAGAAGTTAATTAATTATGAAGTAATTAATTAATTAAAGGATTAAGGATTATTTAATAATGGAATTAATTACTTGTTAAGGTAACTAATTAGAAAGTAATCAAGAGTTATTAATGAAGTAATTAGAGATAATTACTTATGTAAGTAATTAAGGATTAATTATTTAATTAATTTTAGTTAATTAATTAATGTGATTAATTAATTAATGAATGAGATTAATTTAATATTAATTAATTAAAATGTAATCAATGAATAAAGTAATTGATTAAAGATTAATTGTTAATTTAAATTGATTAATAATTACTTAATGAAGTAATTAAAGATTAATTAGATTAATTAATCAAAGGTTAATATAATTAATTAAGAATTTAATTAATTAAGATAAGTAATTACAAATTGTTAATTACTAATTATGGTTAATGAGTTGATTAATTACAAGTCAATTATTTAATTAAAGAGAATTATTAGTTAATGGGGATCATTAATTAATATAATTAATGATATTAATCAAGGTTGATTAATATAAGTGATTAATTTAAGTATGATTAATTAATTATAATTAATTGAGGTTTAATGCAATTAATTTTAGTTAATTAATGGAAGTAAATGAATGATCATTAATTTATTGTAATTAATGATAGTAATTAAAGGTTAATTACTGAATATGGTTAAGGATAATTACTTGAATGTAATTATAAGATAATTAATCAAGGAAGATTAATTGAAGAAAATCATTAAGAGATGATTTATTTATTTATTTGGAATAATAATTAATGAAGAAGGATTATGGTAATCCAATTGATATTGAGTTAATCAATTGTGCTTTGGATGATTTATCAATATTGGTTGATTGATTGATATTGGGTGTTTGGTTGATACTGGATGTTTTGGATATCCTTGATATGTGATATGCCTTGTGAGATGAATATTTGTTATGAATTATCTATTGTGATAATGTGATTCACCTATCTGTTTATATCATCCTGAATATAAGTTAAATGTTTAAAACCCTTAAGTACAACTTGGACATTAAAATGGCGTTTGGTTTCGGTGAGACCGGGATCGGATTTCCATATTTGGATAATCCGAAAACCACATCGATTCCAATTAAACATTAGGTTGTGAATCCAAGTGGAGCTTTGTGAAGACTCGAGGTGTAAGGACTATACGTCAGTATAACTGTGTGGGTGATTCCGTAATGAGTTTGACGGAATAGTACTTATAGGTTCGAGATGGTGATTTAGAGTGCAAGGGCTATGGTCGTTGACTCTGAGTGTGATTCCAAAATGAGTGCAACGAGATAGTGCCTTCGGTTTCGTTCGAACCCGTAACGAACTTGTATGGATAGAATGCTTTCAGAACATCGTTAGGTGGACGATGAGCATTCTAAGATAGATGTGTTCTATAAAGGTAATCGCAGCCTCAAGCCTCATCAACCGGGAATGGCTAAAACAGGGGAGGTGCAGCAAGGCTTCGTGGGTAGCCCCCACTTGAGAGTGAGATTTACCCCTGTCTAGAGGTCCCTTTCTATTTCGGCTTAGTGTGTGGTTGGTCGCGCCAACTACGGGGTGGTCTTGTTCGGGACTGTCCAGTAAGGGATGGTTTCGGCCTTGTGTTGTAGGGGAGCGGGCGTACTCCTCGGTATTGTGATCTAGGCCACGTACTGTGACGGGCGGTACCCCAGTAGTCCTGCCATTGATGGAATCCAAAATCCAATAAGTGCCTGTACGGTTTTGATTGTGCCCAACTATGTTGGAACGTGAGATGTAAGCATTCCAGCTATTTCTGTATTTTATTTTGAAAACCCTAGACACTATTATAATATCACTGAATTTCCTATCAAATGTTTTGGTTAGCGTAAGGTAAAAACATTTCCATGTTTATGTGTGTGAAGTCTTACGTGATACCTTTTCTTTTCAAAGGTTTCCTAAAGTTAAGCAAATTTTAAATCGTTTACTCACACCAGACCCCTGTCTGACCCGAGTGTTTATTTTCTGTTTTATTAAACTCTTGGGTACTCATATATGTATGAGTAGTCAAGTGATTCAGGTTTGCTTGATGAATTCTGGAGGAGATATGGAGCAGGAGGCTTCCACGTGTAGATATATTATGATTCCACTATGTTTGTTTGGTATCTGTATCTGTCGTATTTGAGTTGTATAGTTAGACAGATATTTACAACTGTCTAATATTTGTTGAATAAGTTGTGTACTCTGACGTAATATGATATTATGTAATATCTTATGTGATATATTATATTTCATTCGTTCCGCTATGAGTTATCTGTTGTTGTTGTGTTCTTCTTTCTCTTTCTTTTCTTCTTCTATCCTTTTCTTTCTTCATCGATGATGCGATTTCCTGGAGATAGGAAGTCGGGTCATCACAGCCACGACGAATAGAATTTTTTTTGAGCATTTTTCTAACGAACTCCCAGCTTCCAGCAAGCCTCGACCACGATCTCGCGGCCCACAAACACACAGAATAACAGAATTTTACAAAATCCCATTTTCTGATCAACTTACAATTTCTCAGTCAAAACTGTATTAAAAAAATTAGATTTAACTTTCAAAAATCATTATTTTCAGTGACGATTCAGATAGTATTCCTGAAATTAAAATTGATGATATTTGAATATTTACATAGTTTGAATTGTGGCTGTGTTTTCACATTTTCCAGGGAAAACTCAATTGTTTTTGCTTTGATTTTTTTTTAAAACATAATGCATGTTAAACAAACAATTTATTTTGTTTAGATTTCAATTCTTGAAGAAAAACAAAGAGAGGGAGATTTGGTTTAAACATGGGTTTACTCTGTAAACCTGAAACTAAGAAGAAACAGGGATGGATGACCCTGAATATAAACATGCCCAACAAAGATACACATGCACACAAATTTGTTCACATGCAAAGGGTTTCAACATCATTTCAGGCATGCTTACAACAACAAGTAACAGGATTAATCAGAAGTTTACTCACCTGACAAAATTTGAACAGAAGCTTCCTGACTGGTTTTAAAATAAAGATGAAAGCCTGGGTATTTTTTTCTACTTTGATCTTGAAATTTTATCTGCAACTTGTTAATACAATTTTTCTTAATCTAGGTTGTATTTGTTTACTTAATTCATCAATAACAAACAAAAATTCAATTTACTTGCAGTTTGATTTTAATGCAACAGAGAACTTTGGTCTGCAGCTTGAAATTCTGAAACTAATTTAGTTTTTGAAACTTGATTTTTTTCTGCAACTGATTGATACAACTTGCTTAGCTCTTGCTTTATTACTGATTAACAAATTCAAACTCAAATTTTAAAAAGAATTTTACTTGCCTTAAATTTGTTTCAGAAGAATCCTGCTCTGCTTCTTGGGGAAAACTGGAGCATTGGTTTCACTGAGCTGCAGTTTGAAACTTTGATGTTAAAACTTTATTTTTGAAATTACTAATTCACTTAATTATGAAGTTTAAAACTTACCTAAGATATGGAATTAAAACTACTACTTTGATGCTTGAGATGATTCTCAGTTTTTTTTAAACTTTGAATTCAAGAAGATGTTGTAGTTTCAGATTTTTTTTTAATTTTCTTTGGTGTTGAGGTTTGTAATGTTCAAGATTTTTTTCTTTCAGAATTTTGAGAAGCTAAAGATTGAAAAAAGAGAAGCTGGAAAGTTTTTATGAATTTAAGTTTTTTTTCAATCAACCAAATTGAATGCCACTTGTTAAAACTAATCATGAGATTACTACACCTGTTCATTTTCACACCATCTTTCTCATGCATGCTTAACACTTGTATTTTTACAAAGATAAACAATTTTAAGTAAATTCTATATCAAATTCACTTTATTAATAAATACATTCCTTATTCATTTGTATATACAATGTTAAGATAAAAAATGTTTTTAATAAATCTTTTACATTATATAAATTACACATTTATGATTTCAAATGCAAATTATTTTTCTAAAACATTTATTTTAAATTTAAATTCAAATTCCAGTTCAAACTTGAATTATAATCCATTTATGTCTATACATATACTCATACATATACTTGTACAAATTCAATATATACATTCAAATCTACTCATATATGCATTATATATATATAATTTAAATTCAAATGATTTTTAAAACATTTATTATTTCAATTTTTTAAACTCAAAAGAAATTGGAATTTTATTCATATAAATTATCACTTATTTTATTTGTTTTGAAACTTTTCAAATTATTTTCAAATTAAATTCCAAAAGTTCAAATAAATTACCAAATTTTAAATTGATAAATTTTTGGGATGCTACAGATATCCCCCTTAAGAAAATTTCATCCTCGAAATTTGAAAGAGAGAGAAAAACAAACAGAGATTATACGAATTTAGAAAAGGATAGAGAAATGGCTTACCAGTTTAAGTCGAGATATCCACTCTGGAATTGGGATATGATTTCTGCATGCTATCTTCAGTTTCCCAAGTGCAGTCTTTTGGATCTCCACTCCATTGTACTTTAACCAGTTTCACAATTTTGTTCCTTAACTGCTTTTCATCTCGATCCACAATCTTTATCTGTTCTCTTTTAACTGTTAAATTGGGAGTGATTTCGAGATCCTGCTGAGGAGCTTCTTCAATAATACTATCTGGATCGTCCACATACTTCCGAAGGTTAGAAATGTGAAACACATCATGCACGCCAGACAACCAGCTAGGCAGCTTCACTCGTTAGGCTAAAGAACCGATCCTCTCCAGAATAGGAAAAGGACCAATATACCGTGGTGCCAGCTTACCGGTCTTCCCAAACCTTAATACACCTCGCATTGGAAATATTTTGTAACAACCCGGGATTTCGCATTAATTAATTATCGTTATTAAACGACTGATTTTGCTAGCTGGTTGTCGTGTTGGAGTTTTTAAATCAGGTTTAAATTCTTTTGGAAAAAAAATGGTTAAATGTTGAGTGGGCTTTGAAAATTTTACGCGGTCCAATATTCCTTTAAAATTCTCCATGTCGTTCCCTTTTTACTTGAATTCGACCCGTTTCTCATTCGATTCCCATTCATTCGTTCTTAACCCTAAAACAAAGTAACGAAAAAAATGGCGACATCAATTCTTCGTCGTCCTCTTTGCGAAATTGGGGCTTTGGAAAATTCTTCGAAGCCGCGACTTTTATAGATCAATTTAGGGATGTAGGCGTGCGACTTTGTCGATCGGTGGTTTCTTCGCTTGGCTCGCGGCTTCTTCTAATCGCGTCGAGATAGGTGAGTGATTCCTTTCACTCACATCTACTTTAACCTCATGTTTATATAGGTTCTAAATTCCTATACTTTGTTCGTTTGAATTTGCGACTATATGTATCTCGGCAGTTTGATTTTGTTAGCTGTTGATGATTTTTGCTGACTTGGGTCGATTTCTAGAGTGCCAAGCCTCTGACTTGATTGTTGAACTACATATTGCTTTTGGCTTGAGTTATCTTGACAGTATTTACGTGATAATTTGAAAGACGTATCTGTCTTTGTTCGAAACCGTTATACCTTGTTTTTAAACTTGCACTGTACTATCATGTTGGTGTTGCAATGGTGCTTGTTGGTAGTGGTAATCTTTTTGCTCGGTGAATTTAGTCATTGATATCTGAGTTTTCATTTGGTCTTAAGTTCGACTGTGACTTGGTTATACTCGTGACCATTTGCGGTGTTGTACCTCTGACAGATCATATTTTTAGTTAATTGTTCTTGGTTGCTTGATGCATTTTGACATTGGTTCATATGACGATGGTTACTACAACTCTGTTAATTTAATTGCTTGTTGCACTGTCCAGCTTCATTTAGTGTTCACTGTATCATATTACTATTAAATTTTTCATTGTATACTTGTATGCATGCCCCTGATCATATGTTGATAGGTTCACTGGAGTACAGTCTTCATTTTATTGCCTTATGCACTTGTGTAGTTGTATGAACATGGTGCACTGTTTCGAGTCGTATCACTTGAATTTTATTGAACCCATAGCATATAATTTGTATCACTTGAGACATTCAAGTGTTTATGAGCATTTGATAATTGAGTCTGCATTTCTGTTGTTTGACTCGAAGCTTGGTACTCATGTAATGTGTCTGCACTTATATACTTCATCATTGTTTGCCATATTGGCTTCACTGCATCTTCATTTACCTGTTGCACTTGCAATGTATTGAATTCCTGACCTGATGGCATTTGATCCAGATTATTTTTCTCTTTAGTCTGCATACCTGTAGTGTTGCTTTGTTGTTAGCCTGGAGCATGTTGCTAGACTAGTTCTTTCCTGTTGATTTTGAGTATCACTGCACACTATGTGCCACTCCGGCAGTTGCAGTTCATTTACATATGCTGGACTGTTTAGCGAGGTGTTGTAGCTGCTATCCATTTTAGTTGTTGCAGTGTTATTATATTCACTTAGTGGCACTTAGTTTACATACCATTTGCATTGTGCAGCCTTATCCACTGCTGCATTTGTTTTGATGGTTGCATTTGAGTTTTTAGTTGTAGTTTTGCCCTTGTATTCTTGTGATGGTTGCTGTTTAGATTGGGTCGTACATTGCACTGACCACTGTATTCACTTGCATATATGAGTTTTAATTTTACTTGAAATTGTAGTGTCTCGTTGCATTGAGTTGAGATGATTTCCGTAACTTGACCTTTACATTTTGCTTGTTCGTAGAATTATACTTGAGTTGAATCCGGTATTTCGGGTTTGACCTTGTGCTCGTTTGTGAGCTTCCATTGAGCTTTTGTGTACATCATCACTGTAGTGGCGAGGCAGTGCACGCAAGTGCGAACTGCAGCCACACCGTATTTATTTTATTGGCATTTCTTTTGCTTTTGATTCCGTGATATTTTGCGTATTTCATATGCCGTATTGGCGAGGCAGTACACGTTAGCATGTACTGCAGCCAATCAGTATTGATGTTTTAAAGTGACATTTCAATTATTTGAATTGATTGGTTAATTTGATGATTTTGTTGTTAATTGCTGTTTAGGCAATTCTAATGTTTTTAAATTATCTTCATCGATATTCTTTTCACTTATCTTTGTTGATGATTTGAATTTGCTGATTTGTTGTTTAACACTATTACGTGTTATATTTATCGTTATCCGATTTCTTTATTTAAGGATCGGATAGACGAGATTTATTGTGACTGTCGTCTATTCATTATTTAATTATTACTGCTTCTGTGCACTAATAACTGAGTTTGAATTAGACTGAACCGTGTATTATTTTCTTTTGAATTTAATACTCGGGTCAGACCGAGTATTTACAGGTTGTTGATATCTTACTTTGGGTTGCTGCTTGAGCTATGAAGTCACTTCATATCTTTTGGAGTAGTCGTTGTCATTTATAGTAGTTGATTTATTTGTTTAGGAAGTTAGGTACTCATGTATATTAAATACGATAATGTACTTGTATATGTAACTTCCAGAGTTGACGGTTGTAGTTATATCATATGTACCGTATCACATGTATTGTAACTGACATCAGTTATTATATATATGAGACTTTTGTTTTATCTGTGTTCCGCATTTATATTATCTGTGTTATTATTATATCTATTGTCCTAAACTATTATGAACCATCGTAGTTCGTTTTATACTGGAATTGGGTATGTCGATGGGAGTAAATAAATAAGAGATGAAAAAAAATTATATACCACCCCTATCGAAATAACCAATACTAGTGTATGGCCTAACTACGGATGGCCGCTCCTATCCAGCCTTATTCTTCGTAATAACGGACAGTATTTCCTTTAACACTCTTTGTTATTGTGAGCATAGAGGCGGGGCGTTACATATTTTGAGAAAGACAGAGTCTCCAATCAGGAATTCCAAATCCCTTCTTCTGCGATCATAATAACTCTTTTGATGACTTTAAGCCGTTTTAATTTCTTCCGTATGAAATCAGCTTTCTCTATGGCTTCCTTAATCATATCTGGTTCAAGGACGTGTCAATCACCTGCCTCGATCCAGCATGAAGGTGATCGACATGGACGACCATATAAAGCTTCAAAAGGAGCCATCTCTATACCGTCCTGATAGCTGTTATTATACGAAAATTCGACCAGATGTAATTGGTCCTCCCAAGAACCACGAAAATCATGTATACAAGCACGCAATAGGTCTTCTAATATTCGGTTAATCCTCTCAGTCTGCCATCGGACTGTGGGTAATAAGCAGTGCTGAAATTCAGTTTTATTCCCCATGCGTCTTGAAACGCCTCCCAAAATCTACTACTGAAGATCGGGTCACGATCACTCACTATACTGCTCGGTATACCATGGAGACGGACAATTTCTTTCACATATAACTCGGCTAAACTTGCTGCCGTGTGGGTAGATTTCACTGGCGTAAAGTGGGTTGTCTTAGTCTAACGGTCCACAATAACCCAAATTGCTTCATTGCATTTCCGAGTACGAGGCAACTCGTCGATGAAATCCATCAATACTTGGTCCCATTTCCACTTGGGTACCTCTAAAGGCTAAAGTAAACCCGCCATTTTCTTTTGATCGCTTTTAATTTGTCGGCAAGTAGCACAGCGACTCATATATATAGATATGTCCCTTTTCATTGTCTTCCACCAGAAAGTTCTTTTGATATCACGATGCATTTTATCGACTCTTGGATGGATGTTGAATTTAGACTTGTGACACTCATCTAAAACTTCACGTTTCAGATCAGAGATGTCCGGATCGCAGATCCTATCTTTCATCCTTATAATTCCATTATCATCAATTCCAAAACTGGAATCCTCACCTTGAAGTATTCTTTTACAAATTCCACGAAGGAACTGGTCTTCTTTCTGCTTGCTGGCGATCTTTTCAAGGAGAGTAGGAGTGACAACAAGATATGCAAGAACAGCATGTCTCCTACTTAAAGCGTCGGCAACTACATAGGCTTTTCTGGGCGTATATTGAATATCTAGGTCATACGACGCTAGAAATTCCAACCATCGTTGTTGCTGTAGATTTAAATCTTTCTGTGTGAAAAGATATTTCAAAGATTTGCGGTCGGTGAATAATTCGAATTTTTCACCTAAAACAAAAAGAGTTCATTAAGTATATTTATTAAATTTCTTAAATCGTTAAGAAAGCTGAAAAAGATTCTTACCCAGAAGAGAGTGTCGCCATATCTTCTGAGTGAAAATAACAGCTAGAAGTTCCAAATCATGTGTTGGGTAGTTTCTTTCATGTGGACGTAATTGTCTACTCGCGTAGGGAATTACCTTCCCATTCCGCATTAATACTGCACCCAAACCATCACCACAAGCATCGGTATAGACAGATAAACCCTGGTTCCTGTTGATAATAGCGAGAACAGGAGCGGTGGTTAATCACTTCTTCAACTCCTGAAAAGCTTCGTCACATTTCGGAGTCCAATTGAATTTTGCATTCTTCATTGTTAGCTTAGTCAATGGACTAGCTATCTTAGAAAAGTCTCGATCAAACTTCCGGTAATAACCCGCTAAACCGAGAAAGATTCGAACTTCTTTTGGGGTAGTGGGTTTCCTCCAATCAAGAATAGCGGAAATTTTGCTAGGATCAACGGAAATTCCTTCTTCATTAACAATATGGCTGAGAAATTTAACTTCTTTGACCCAAAAATGGCATTTGGAAAATTTGGCGAATAGAATATTTCTCCTTAATATCTCCAAAACGATTCTAAGATGCTCGGCATGCTCCTCTTCGGTCTTGGAATGGACCAAAATATCGTCAATAAACACGAGCACAAATTTATTCAATACTTCCCGGAACACACGGGTCATAAGATCTACGAAGTATGCTGGAGCATTGGTTAGCCCGAAAGGCATGACTAACCATTCGTAGAACATATTAGGACCCCTGAAGGCGGTCAAATGAACACAATCTTCGGCAATTCGTAGCTAATGGAATCCCTGGGCTAGATCCATCTTCGAAAAGAAACGGGCGTCGTACAATTGATCAAACAGATCATCAATTCTAGGTAGAGGAAATTTGTTCTTGAGAGTCAGCTTATTAAGATCGCGGTAATCCACACACAATCTCAAAGTTCCGTCAGATTTGGCAACAAACATGATGGCTGAACCCCGTTCAAAATCACTAGGACGAAATAACCCTTTATTTAGCAAATCATCAGTTTGCTTCACTAATTCAACCCTTTCCGTGGGCACCATCCTGCGCTAGCGTGAACGACAGGACGAGCATTGGGTACTAGGTCAATTCTGAATTCTATTTCTCGATGTGGAGATAAGGATTTCACTTCTTCGAACACATCTGGAAAATCTCTAACAATGGGTATGGACTCCAGACTGGGATTGGGATAACCTAAGTTATACATCAACCCGTCACTTTTAGGACCAGGGTCCTCACAAGAAATCTCAATGAAATCTCCAAATTTGGTTTTGATCGAAATCAATCGATTGTTACAATCCAATTTGGCTTCGTATTTTGTTAGCCAATCCATTCCGAGTAAGACTTCAAACTCATTAAAATCAATGACAAAGAGACCGATAGGCAATTGGTAACAAGAATATGTGTAGCGACCCGCTATTTTGGACCATTCAAATCGACAATAATACTATACATATCCGACTTGAATAATTCAAAATACCTAATTGTTAATTTAAATTTGGCAAAAAAATATAGAGTAAATAAATCAATCACAGAATGACAGATACAGAGTAGTACAATAATACGCAGCGGAATAAATGAATAGTAGTTCACGAAGCTACTATATAAACAAAATTAGAAATAAAATACATTAGAATATCCCAGATGCAGTGAAGTCTCCAGTACGGGCAGATGACTTCTCTAAACTAATCGACTGGATGAATAAAAGGATAGATAGCTGGATCTTCAAGCAAAGCTCCAACTTCGAAGGTGAGTCTCAAATGCTGTATCACTCAGTCTGACCCGAGCATAAAGCAAAACACAAAACACTCAAGTCAGGATTAACTTTCTTATATCAATAAATCCAACTCAAGTGAAATATCAACTGAAATACAAGTAACTTAGAGCATGTATGGGATAACCATTCTCTAAGGATCCGCGGAACTATCTACAATGTAGAAATATGCACTATAACACCGTGGTCATTTCAATTTAATTTATACTTCAAAACAAAAATATCATTTCATCTAATATATATATATATATATTCAAATTTTATCACTTTCAAAGTTGCGATTCCAATCTATTCAAATTCCAAATTCAAATTTTAGTCCAATCTCAATTTATCAATTTAAAATTCAACTCAATTCCTAAATAACCATTTCACATTTTATCGATCTCAAATCCGGATTTGAAATCACAAAATACCCTTTTACATTTCAATATTATTTCAAAACTTTAATTATTCAATGTTTCAAACTAAATTTTTATTCAATTAAATTTTCTAAATAATAAATTCAAATTATATTGATTTCAAATACAGATCTAAATCACAAATAAACCAATTAAATTCTAGTACAGTTTAAAGCTTTAATATTCTACAATTCAAAGTTCAATTGACAGTTTCATATAGATCTCGATTTAACCCCATTATTATTTAGTCTTGAAATATTCCCTCATTTGATTCAATATCGTTTAAGTAACCTTAACTTACATTTTACTAAACATTTTTTTATTTAGATGTGAAATATTAATTAAATCACTTAATCCAAATCCAGTTAAAAAAATCATACATTTAAATTTCCCATTCAATAATTTCAAATCGATTAATTAAAATCCTTATTTAAATACCATTTCCAATAAACCCAAATTTACCTTCCCAACCTTACTTATTCAATTTATTACAAGAAAATCTATTGAAATATAGATTTACATATATACTTAACCATATTCTACGTATTAAATCCATCTAATTTAAATCAAATATTACTACTAAATTTATATATAAAATTTATCATTTATCTAATGTCTTAAGAAACTATATTTATTAAACCATATATTTCTTTCCAAAACCATAGAAATTATTTTCAAAATATTTATATGGACCAACGGTGTCTGTATATATTTCTTATCATATGGTCAAGTGATATGGATATTTATCATTTCAATCCGTACACTAAATATACACGGGTGGATAGCATTTTAACCCGTAATCCCAAATTCAATTTAATGAAAATCTCTTGGGTCTATCATTTCAAACCATAACGAATTCTCTTATTCTAAAGTCCGTTCTGGTATGTATCATTTCAACCCATAGTGAATTCTAAACTACCGGGAACTTGCAGAGTGATAACAGATAACAAAATATATAACAGGATATGATAAAATATAACCATATGCATATATCATCAATAACAGTATAATATAAACAATAGTATATAGTGTCATATCCCACAAGTGAGCAGTTATAGATAATAGCATAAATATACCAATTGAAATAACTACAGCAGCATACTTCAATTCTTGTTTCACTTGAAATAAAATTTAATAAATATAAGAACGTTAATCGTGAGCGATTGTTCACTTTTCGAGGCTATAATTCAATGACACGGATACGCACACTGATACAAACACTGATTGAATTTCGAATTCAAGCAAAGCAAAATCGACACGAATTCAACGATCAAAGCTGATTGGCACGAATTGATGAAAACGAATCAGATCAGAACTAGAACGATGAAGAAAAATGGTATAAGCGAACTTATATAACCACATATACTATATATACATTTATATTCTAAGTTTAAATACCACAAATTTAATTTACAAGCGTTTCAAACATATAAATAAATAAATAAATCAAGCTTAAATTTATTGAAAATCAAACATACACTTAAAATAATATATATTTGTTTAAATTAAATAGTTAATCCCAAAACGTACTTTGAAAGTGATAAAATTTCCCAAAACGATAATCAACAGTCAAATATGGTACGGTGTAAATGGCAAGAGTCACGCTAATTACTGAATAAAATAAAACGAATAACCATTATATATATATATGTATATATATATTTTTAAACGGTGGAAAAATGAAGAAATAAAAGGTCAGTGAAAGTAGGAATGAATATATTAGAAAAGTAACGATTTTAGTAGCAATGGTCACAAGCTAAAATTTAGCTGAAAGTTTAAAGAAGATGGGTTGTTAAATTAATCACTTCCCAGAATTAATATGTCAATGAAAAAGGAAAGGAGATGAATCAGGGAAACGTATTATAACTTATATATAACTATTAAACGGATAGATGGAAGAAAAGGTGAGCAGGTGAGTAAAAGTGGAAACTGATTTATAAGCGAAATGGAATGTGAGCTGTTGCCTGGGAAGAAAATGGAACAGTTTAAAAATTAAAGGCAATGGACTGCTGAAATTAAATGAGTATAAAACGTGTAAAAGTTATATACCGAAACGGCTATAAATTTCAATTATTATTATAAAACGGGGAATAACGAAAGGCAAGGACGATGATTCCAAAGTTTATTAATGGATAGGAATGGGGAAGTCTATCTGTGAACTGGAAAAATTATGAAGCAATTGAAATTTTAACGGTAGAAAAAGTAACAGCTACACACTGTTTTAGAAACAATCAAAGCAATTAATAACTCGATTGGACAACAAGAATAAATATGGAAGGACACGTTATAAAGGCAAAATGAACCGTTTGAAAATAAATAAAAGAAATGATGGCAAATAAAACAGCTGTGCCTTGAATTTCCCAAAATAAATTATTTTATGAACATCAATTTTACTAACTTAAATTGAAGAGAATCACACCCTAAAATATACTTTCTTAATTTTTTATGAAAATTTATCATTTGCCACATTTAACTATACGTAATCCAAATGTAAAATTTTATTTCAAAATATTATTATTTAAAATTTCTCAAAAATCAAATTAAATACACTAAATAAAACCATTAAAAATTATCAAAATTTTACGGGTCGTTACACTTTCCCCCACTCAAAACTTTTCATCCGCGAAAAGGAAGAAGGTAGGAGAATAGAAACAACCAGAAAGATATATAGATTGAAAGACAAGGATAAACAATTAATTTAAGACCACATAAATTTTTCTAGAAATATTTATTTGAAAACTTCATTTGCAGTTCAATTATCTTTAACACTTTAAAACTTTTCAAAACCCATTTGTAAAATTTCCCGCTTCCCTTATAAATAACATTTATATGTTTAAATAAAACCTTGATAAATATATATGAAAACTATTTGGAAACATTTATTCACATCCTTGGTTATATTTTCAAGGAAGTTATTTGGCAACATTAAATCCATAGTTTATAAATTTACTAATTTATCTTAAGACACTTTCAACATTATAGATAAATTAATACTCATTTCTTAAATATGTTATATTAAATTAATAACTTCTGAAATATTAATGACACTAATGATTTACTATTAAACCATGTAGTATATAAATAAACAATATTTTAAAGATTATATTCAAAAAGGAAAGGAGGGTAGATTCGAAAAAAAATGGAATATAGGTGAATAAATAAGGCTGAGCAGATAAGGTAGGTTCAAAGGGATAGTATCGAGCTCGAATAATTAAATCAAACCATAAAATTTTAATCTCAAATATTAATACAAAATTTCTTTGTTGGAAATACCTTTATAATGAAATACTTTTGTATCGAAACGAATTTTTCTTTTCAAAAATACTTTTATAACTCGATGTTTCAACAAGTTTATCCTCGTTCTTGCAGACTCTGGCCATGCGTTGATCAGGCGCAAAGCTAGAATTCTTCAAGTACTTAGTAAACCTGTTTCAACAACCAGTGAAAATACTTAAAAAACCTTTAAAAAAACAGATATGGAAAGTACAATCCAAACAAAATAACCAAACCAAAACCTTTGTCTAACCATGGTTCGTAGATACACAATGGTTACGCCTGGATCCCCTAGGAAACAATCTGTATCTGTAAGCTTTCTCAGCCCTGCGAGTTACGCCATAATGACTAGTAGGGTGCAGGATACACAATGGTTATGACTGGATCCCCCAGGAAACAATCCGTACACCTAGGCTGTCTCGGCCAGGTAGTTTCGCTACTAATGCGACCTACACAGATTGCAGGATACACAATGGTTATGCCTGGTTCCCCCAGGAAACAATCCGTACCCCTAGGCCAGTCTCAGCCAGGCAGTTGCGCTATGCAGTCGCAAGAAAAAAAACCATGGGTTATGTCACGGTGGGACACTCGAGTATCACATTCGGAAAACCAAAAATCAGAGAGAATAATATCGATAGAATGAATCCACAATGTGGCCACAAAGCGGATATCAAGCAGAAGGCACTTTCCATATCTTTACTTCGAAAATATGTATCATATAGTACCTTTTCAAATCACTTTTAAATATCATACTTATATAAAGTCCATTATATATAGGATTCCATTTTCAATCGAACACTTCCCAAATCAATAGTATATCAAATCACACTTATATAGACTTCGATTATATAAAATTTCTCTTTCCAAATTGAGTACCTTTCAAATCAGTAGGCTTCAAATCAATTTCATACTTATACAAATCATTTTATATAAGTTCGATAACTCCCAAATCAAGTATTTAGTAAATCTAGGTTCTCAAATGTTTTCTCATTTCAATAACATTTCAGTTTCAAGATCATATATGATTTCACAAAATTTTCTTCTAAATTAAACATATTCAGTTTCAAATTTCCTTAAACAATAGGTTTAGAAAATAATCCAAATTTCCAAATCAACAAAATTTAGGTCAAACAAATTCATTTCCAAAATCACCATATTAGTACTGGTTTTAACTCCAATCTAATTTTAAAACCAGATATTCTTCTCAAAATCAATTATACTCAAAATGGTTTCTAGATTTATAATTATCCCTTTAAAACCTTTAAACTATTTTTTCTATATGAAAAATCCAATTTTCCTTTTTCAAATTATTTATTTAACACAAGTTTCAAATTTACTTAAGTCATACTCTTCATATTTTAAACATACAAAACTAAACTTAATTCTTTGTCAAATATTTTATACTCTTCGAAATTTCTTAGTTTTAAAATTTTAAACCTTGATTTGGAAGTGCTCGAACCTTCAAAATAGTCGGTGAAATCAAATTTCAAATCCAAGAGTTGGAAATCAGCAACAAATCAGTAAATCAATTTTTTTTTATAAATAGAGGTATACTATATCAAATCGAAAACTCGAGGATTGAACACCGGCTTACTTTAAATTATTTCAAATATATATACCTATATCTTTCGAATATCAAATCATACTTCGGAATTTGAAATCAAAATTGGTTTCACAAAGTCACTTGCATAGCAAAGCTATTAAAGTGGCCTCTTCCCACTCTGAAACTTGAAAATCAATGTCGATGATGCGTGCACTCATCACCGAAATTATTTTCCAGCGACATAAGTGAGTTCTGGACTTCTATTTTCTTGAAAACTTCTTTGAATTTTCTTCTAAATCATTGTAATTCTTTTGAACTCTTTTGAAATATTTCTTATCCGAAAAATACTTTTAAATCGTATTATTATTATATATTTTAGAAATCTCAAAACCAAATTTCAAAATACCGGAGTTCAATTTCTCGAAATTCAAATTCAAATTCAAAACCCTTCGGTTATAAATTATTTTTATATAAATCCATTTCATATAAATTTTCAAAATTTCACATTCTTCCAAAATTTCAGACTTTCGTTTATAAAAGATATATAATCCTTATCGAAAATATTTTCACTTTTATATATAGAATAAAATCATAGTTACCCAAATAAAAATTTCGGCATATAAAACAATTTCAAAATATAAACAAAACCCGATTTACAAAGGATGATTCAAGAATGGGTTTCAAAACAAAGATAGAGTTTTAAATTAGAGGAACTCTAATCAATAGAATCCTGATTTGAAGATAGATTCGATTGAAGATGAGATGATTAAATTAAAAATTAGAAGATGGATATACATCTATAAATCGTGGGCGACCTTAATCAGGTCAACCGTGAATTTAGCAATATGATGGATGCAGAATTCTAAGGCAAATCGACATTCGATCGCTAGAGATAGAATTCGGAATAACAGGAGATAGTAGCATCTAAAACGAGGGATACATAAATCTCCGGTGAATCAGTGCCAATTGTAAAGGAGTTTCACCCCCTTTACAAATCATTCAGTGGAGTCATTGGATACTCCAGAATCAAAAGAATAGAAATAGAGAGAGACAAGAATGAATTTTTGAACCATAGGGAACGTTCCAAAGTTCAAAGGAAATCGAGTCAAAAGCAAGAGATTCAACTCGAACGAAAGTGATTCTGTAAATAAATTTACCATATATGCTAAGTTTGCCTAGACCCAAAGCTCTGATACCAACTGTGACGACCCACTATTTTGGATCATTCAAATCGACAATAATACTATACATATCCAACTTGAATAATTCAAAATACCGAATTGTTAATTTAAATTTGGCAAAAACATATACAGTAAATAAATCAATCATAGAATCACAGATACAGAGTAGTACAATAATACACAGCGGAATAAATGAATAGTAGTTCATGAAGCTGCTATATAAACAAAATTAGAAATAAAATACATCATAATATCCCAGATGCAGTGAAGTCTCCAGTACAGGCAGATGACTACTCTGAACCAATCGACTGGATGAGTGAAAGGATAGATAGATGGATCTTCAAGCAAAGCTCCAACTTCGAAGGTGAGTCTCAAATGCTGTATCACTCAGTCTGACCCGAGCGTAAAGCAAAACACAAAACTTGTAACGACCCAGAATTTTTATTAATTTAAATTTGAATATTTAGTTAATTTTGAGTATTAATAAGTGAAATTTATAAGTCGAATAAATTTATTTCGAATAATTGGATTTGATTGAATAATTAAATCGATTTTTTAATAGTTGAAATTCCAGAAATAATAGAAAATTAGGTTAAATATGACTAAAATCGATTTGTAAAATTTTATTTTATCATGTTGGAGTTGGAATGATATTTTAGAACTTTTAAAATCGAATTAAAAGTTAAATTGTGAAAATTGAATATTTTAATATTTAATCGACTAGTGAAATTAGCCAATTTTTGAACAGTCTCAGAATTGGATGAAACTAGTTCCATTGGATCCGTAATAGTTAGTTATTACCGGATTTCAATTTTTGTAGCAATTGGAGTTGTCGTTTGACCGTAGCAGCTCGAAACGCATCGAAATTGTTTTTAATATTAAATTGGCGAGTTAAAATAGCCATTTTTCAAACAGTCTCGGATTTCGACGAAACTAGTTTCATCGGATCCGTAATGTGATATTATTGTATGGTTTCAAATTTCATGTCAATCGGATTTACCGTTTGTCCGGTGCAAGCTAAAACGCCTAGAAAATCGTTTAAATCGGTTTAATTCAAATTGAACGTTTATTGCCATATCTCGCACAGATGACCGAATTAGCTTCTGAAACCTGTTCCATTGTGTCCGGAACGCGGGGTAAACCCCAGAAACGCCAGTCACTGCGCGTAAATCGGAGTTCGGAAAAATCGAAATGAATAGTGTTCGTTCAAAATTCTATAAATAGCCTTCACTCTCAAGAAAAAATAAAATAAAAAAAATTTAAACCCTAGTTGAAGCCGGCCGCCACCATTGAAACTGATGGCCGAAATGTTCTTTCGTTTTACCCCATTTTTCTCTACATCCACTCAATAATTTCAAAAACCCTCAACTAGAGAATCGTAGAGCACTCCGAGTACTCCACATCCAACGGTGGTGATTGGATATCATGGCATAGATCATCGGCAAACTGGGCGTGAAGTATGCGCGTTCGCACGCGTTTTGAGAGCCACCAGGTCGACCGAGTTCGACGTCTTCATGGCCGTGGGTAGCTTTCATCGAGGGCTTTCATATGGGAGTCATTGATCGTCTTCAGGCGTATGGGATTGGTCGCGAAAATTAGGGCTAGGGGGGCGGCATGGGTTGCGTGTTCGTGAGTTTGACCTGGGAGAAGAAGGAGTGTAGCGCGCGTGCATCCCTGATGTCTCCAAGTTGAAATCAACGGCCAATATTAGTTTAGGTTAAGGAAATTGAATTTAAGTTGTAAATTTTATATTTAAAATTCGTGTAATCTTTAAAACTGTGTATCTTTGTCATACGAGGTTCGTTTCGGACGAAACTTTTTGCGTTGCGTTCGTATCGACGAGCACTACGCTATGGAGCTGGATTGGAGTCGTTTGGAGTTAGTGAGAATTTCGGGTAAAATGAAACGTCCGTTTAATTTTATTCGAAATAAATCGCTAAAACGAAATTGAAATCAAGGTGAGAACTTCTCACTCAATCGAATCGGTTTCGATTTTATTTTAAATAGTTAGATTTAAAATACTTGAATGCATGTTTGAATGATGATTGTTATCTATTGATTGTTAAAATAGACATTATGCGCCGTTAGTAAGCGGATGTTATTTATTAAAAACATATACTGCGAATATTTCATAAATAGTGAAATTGGTATTATATATAATAGCAATATATATATATTGGCATATGTATATATTGCAGTTGTTGATTTCCTGCATTGTATAGCGGATGAGACCCTATTGCGCCATCTATTAAGCGGATAATATTTAATAATCCCATATACCGCGATAATTCCGTACTGGAGCGGAATTGGTATTGTGCTAATGTTTTTGGATGTAGGGAAACAGGTTGGAGGGATCCAACTGGATTCCTCAACTGTATTGATTTATTTACAGATATTTTGATATTTGTTGATATCATATTGATATATGATAATTGGATGTCGTGATTGACTATTTGGTGCTACTGCATCATCGGATCCATTTTTGAAGTTTTAAAATAATGATTTTTGGTTTTTAAAGGAATTTTTAAAGTGATTTTTGAAAGTATATGTTTTACTAAAATTTTGAATTGATTCATTTTAAATAATTAAAACGTTATAAATTTTTATGTTATAAAAATTTAGATTTTTGAGAAATATAACCGAAATGAGATTTTTGGAAATAAATAGTAAATTAATATATAAAATGGTTTAATTGGGAATTTTGAATTATTATAAATGGTTTATATAAAAGATTTATAAAATTGATATTTATAAATTAAAAATACTGGAATTATAAAACGAGTTTTTATAAGTAATAAAGTGAAATAAAAATGGATTCCATAAGTGAATTGGAATTTATAAATTTATGAAATATGAAGATATAAAATGGATAGATTTTGTAAAATATAGGATTTATAAGTAATCAACTTATAAATCGGATTTTGGCATTTAAAATGAGATATAAAAAGGATTTTTATAAATAGAAGTTTATTAAAATATAAATGGAGTTTATAAACGTTTTTTATAAATCCGAAATCAATTGAATTTGATAAGTTGGATATAGGAATATATGAAAGGAATTATATTCACGATTTTGGACAGTGAATATATTATTAAATGAAATGAATATGTTTTTGGGAAAGGAACATTATGAAATGAAATTAATGATTTTAAATACGTTTTAAAATGCATTAAGTATCGAATACATAGATTTCAACATTCATTGTTGAAATAGACGTTTTCGAGAAAGAAGGAAATTGTGGACTATAACACTGTTGTTATAGTAAATGATTTCCGAAAGGAAATGTTTTATATAGTATTGGGATTTATATATCTATCTAAATTTCGAATCCCTATACTAGTGATTTTGGGTCGTAGTAACGATGTTTTACGCAACATTCGTTTTAGCCCAAATAAATGTGTTAAGTGAATGATTTCCTTAAGGAATGAAATATATACTAAATTTTGATTTAAGTATATCAAATGTTTTCAAATGTTGAAAATAAATAGATTTGTTGATGTACTTATTATTAAATAAGTATGGAAATATTTTTCCAATGTGAAATGAACGTTTTAGAATTTATCCTTGTAAAGATAAATTGAAAGTGAATATTTGAAATCGATTGAAAATCGTATATCATAAATATTTTGGGATTATAAATTCACTAAGGAATTTATAAAAGAAAGGGGAAATTGTTTAAAAATAAACATTGATTTATTTTAAAGTGTGGGAATAAATTTACGAATTTGGAACGTAAATATATAAAATAAATCGGTAAGGATTTATTAAATTGGTTTAAATGAACCATGTTGAAATGAAAGAAATTCCGCGTAAGGAAAAGTGATTTGAAAATTTGTTTTCAAATGGTTGAAGTGTGGAAAATTATATATCTAGTAAAGACAATTTTGAAAGTAAATAATTTGGGAAATTACTTGGATTTGGTGATGTTGAGCATGCCTATTGATAGTTAAATAATCCGACTATCAATATTTACCTTTAAATAGGTATTTGTTGTGAATTGCTTGAATTTGAATGCCACACTTATTTTTAAAATAAGCGCTCACTATTCGGGTTATTCGGGAAAGGACCTCGGGGTCGTATAACACATTCTGAATATGTGATACGTCGTTATGGATTGCATTCGATGATCGGTGTTGAAGACCGGATATTTGTGAAAACGGAAGGATTACCGTCGAGTTACTCTACATCGGCTGATCTCCGATATAGAGGTTTTATCACCCTTAGTGACGGGAAGTCCGGTCGTGATTAGTGAATATCCGGAATGCAAGGACTTCTTTGGAAGTGCCTTCGGTTCTGTTCGAGCCCGGAGCAGACTTGTATAGATTGTATGTCTGACATTACAAATTGAGATATAAAGCTGATTTCTTTCAAATATATTTCTATTGGTGGCGGAGAATTTATTCTCTTAGCTTAACACCCTTCTCTGAGACGTACGAGCTCAGAGGTTATATAGTTGAAGGTTATTAGTGATATACTCCCAAATTTGGTAGTGTGGCATGCTGAGTGTTGCTGTGAAATGATCATTGTGTTGATCATTTGTGATAGGATCATTTATTTGATCATTTATCTTTGTCATCATTTCTATGATCATTTGTTGAGCCAAAGCACGGCTTTTGTATAAAGTGTGGCTTTGTGGACGAGACTTCGTCGGACCTCACACCCCAGAAATGGTCAAAACAGGAAGGATGCAGCAAGGTTATTAGGGGTAGCGCCCTTTAGTGTATGTCATTCCTTCTGGATAGAGGTGGTATCATGGTATGGAGCCCAGATATTTAACCTATGTTGTTGCTGCATATTTTGTGGTTGTTGGAAATCGAGGATCCTCGGATAGATCGGTTACGATCGGGGGATGACATATTCGTGTCAGTAGTTACCCAGTTAGGGGTAACCCGGCCTTGTGTTGGCAGAGATCCGGTTTGGTTCTCGGGACGTCATTCCAAAGGCGTTTCCATGTGGCAATGGGAAGTTCCTTGGCCTGACCATTTGTTGGAAATCCAATTCCCAATACGAAACCCTGTACGGTTTTAGTTGTAGAACCTGCCATTCACTTATGGTGGTCACCACTGTTTGGATGGTAGCTATAGTAGGCATACGATAATGGTCGTATGTTGGCTAGGATTTATATTCTACTTTCGAAATAATTTTTTCTACACTATGCACTAATAATATTATCAAATGTTCTTTTTAATGCGTATCAAGCATCTTTGACTATCATAAGGAGAAATCTCCTCCGATTCTGCGTTTGCATTGTGTGTGTGTGCGGGAGGCCTTATGGTAGTCTCATTTTTAAAAGCATTGCGAATTGACTTTAAAAATATTCCTCTATTTTGATTTTAAAGATAAATAAACTGTTTTGAGTTCTCACACCAGTCTCATGACTGACTCGGAGTTTATTGTTTTCCTTCCTAAACTCTGGGTGCCCACCAATTTCCACACGGGCAGTCAAGAGTTAGGTTTATCAGGATATTCTGGGATTCAGGAGTTGCTGGAGGCAAGATGGATGGCATGGCGTATTACTAGTATATAGTATTTCTTTTCCGCTGTTAGATGTTGTTTGTTGTTTTACACTCTGATGTAATGTAATGTAATGTAATGTAATAACTGATATAGTTCTTTGTTTAAAGATTATTCATTTATCTATTATATGTTGTTCCGCTGCGAATTGTGAGATTCTGATGTTGTTGTGTTGTGTTCAGTTCCGTTCTATATTCTATCTTCTTTTCTCTCTTCTTCTGCCTCTTTCTTCTTCTTAAAACCCTAACTATTTGATTTTTCGGCAACGAAAAATCACGTACGTTACAAAACACTCAAGTCAGGATTAACATTCTTATATCAATAAATCCAACTCAAGTGAAATATCAACTGAAATACAAGTAACTTAGAGCATGTATGGGATAACCATTCTCTAAGGATCTATGGAACTATCTACAATGTAGAAATATGCACTATAACACCGTGGTCATTTCAATTTAATTTATACTTCAAAACAAAAATATCATTTCATCTAATATATATATATATATATATATATATATATATATATATATATATATTCAAATTTTATCACTTTCAAAGTTGCGATTCCAATCTATTCAAATTCCAAATTCAAATTTTAGTCCAATCTCAATTTATTTATTTAAAATTCAACTCAATTCCTAAATAACCATTTCACATTTTATCGATCTCAAATCCGGATTTGAAATCACAAAATACCCTTTTACATTTCAATATTATTTCAAAACTTTAAATATTCAATGTTTCAAACTAAATTTTTATTCAATTAAATTTTCTAAATAATAAATTCGAATTATATTGATTTCAAATACAGATCTAAATCACAAATAAACCAATTAAATTCCAGTATAGTTCAAAGCTTTAATATTCTACAATTCAAAGTTCAATTGACAGTTTCATATAGATCTCGATTTAACCCCATTATTATTTAGTGTTGAAATATTCCCTCGTTTGATTCAATATCATTTAAGTAACCTTAACTTACATTTTACTAAACATTTTTTTATTTAGATGTGAAATATTCATTAAATCACTTAAATCCAAATCCAGTTAAAAAAATCATACATTTAAATTTCCCATTCAATAATTTCAAATCGATTAATTAAAATCCTTATTTAAATACCATTTCCAATAAACCCAAATTTACCTTCCCAACCTTACTTATTCAATTTATTACAAGAAAATCTATTGAAATATAGATTTACATATATACTTAACCATATTCTACGTATTAAATACATCTAATTTAAATCAAATATTACTACTAAATTTATATATAAAATTTATCATTTATCTAATGTCTTAAGAATCTATATTTATTAAACCATATATTTCTTTCCAAAACCATAGAAATTATTTTCAAAATATTTATATATGGACCAACGGTGTCTGTATATATTTCTTATCATATGGTCAAGTGATATGGATATTTATCATTTCAATCCGTACACTAAATATATACGGGTGGATAGCATTTTAACCCGTAATCCCAAATTCAATTTAATGAAAATCTCTTGGGTCTATCATTTCAAACCATAACGAAATTCTCTTATTCTAAAGTCCGTTCTGGTATGTATCATTTCAACCCATAGTGAATTCTAAACTACCGGGAACTTGCAGAGTGATAACAGATAATAAATATATAATAGGATATGATAAAATATAACCATATGCATATATCATCAATAACAGTATAATATAAACAATAGGATATAGTGTCATATCCCACAAGTGAGCTGTTATAGATAATAGCATAAATATAACAATTGAAATAACTACAGCAGCATACTTCAATTGTTGTTTTAATTGAAATAAAATTTAATAAATATAAGAACGTTAATCGTGAGTGATTGCTCACTTTTCGAGGCTATAATTCAACGACACGGATATGCACACTGATACAGACACTAATTGAATTTCGAATTCAAGCAAAGCAAAATCGGCACGAATTCAACGATCAAAGCTGATTGGCATGAATTGATGAAAACGAATCAGATCAGAACTGGAACGATGAAGAAAAATGGTATAAGCGAACTTATATAACCACCTATACTATATATACATTTATATTCTAAGTTTAAATACCATAAATTTAATTTACAAGCGTTTCAAACATATAAATAAATAAATAAATCAAACTTACATTTATTGAAAATCAAGCATACACTTAAAATAATATATATTTGTTTAAATTAAATAGTTAATCCCAAAACGTACTTTGAAAGTGATAAAATTTCCCAAAACGAAAATCAACAGTCAAATATGGTACGGTGTAAATGGCAAGAGTCACGCTAATTACTGAATAAAATAAAACGAATAACCATTATATATATATATATATATATATGTTTATATATATTTTTAAACGGTGGAAAAATGAAGAAATAAAAGGTCAGTGAAAGTAGGAATGAATATATTAGAAAAGTAATGATTTTAGTAGCAATGGTCACAAGCTAAAATTTAGCTGAAAGTTTAAAGAAGATGAGTTGTTAAATTAATCACTTCCCAGAATTAATATGTCAATGAAAAAGGAAAGGAGATGAATCAGGGAAACGTATTATAACTTATATATAACTATTAAACGGATAGATTGAAGAAAAGGTGAGCAGGTGAGTAAAAGTGGAAACTGATTTATAAGTGAAATGGAATTTAAGCTGTTGCCTGGGAAGAAAATGGAACAGTTTAAAAATTAAAGGCAATGGACTGCTGAAATTAAATGAGTATAAAACGTGTAAAAGTTATATACCGAAACGGCTATAAATTCAATTATTATTATAAAACGGGGGATAACGAAAGGCAAGGACGATGATTCCAAAGTTTATTAATGGATAGGAATGGGGAAGTCTATCTGTGAATTGGAAAAATTATGAAGCAATTGAAATTTTAACGGTAGAAAAAGTAACAGCTACACACTGTTTTAGAAACAATCAAAGCAATTAATAACTCGATTGGACAACAAGAATAAATATGGAAGGACACGTTATAAAGGCAAAATGAACCGTTTGAAAATAAATAAAAGAAATGATGGCAAATAAAACAGCTGTGCCTTGAATTTCCCAAAATAAATTTTTTTATGAACTTCAATTATTACTGACTTAAATTGAACAGAATCACACCCTAAAATATACTTTCTTAATTTTTTATGAAAATTTATCATTTGCCACATTTCTATACGTAATCCAAATGTAAAATTTTATTTCAAAATATTATTATTTAAAATTTCTCAAAAATCAAATTAAATACGCTAAATAAAACCATTAAAAATTATCAAAATTTTACGGGTCGTTACACTTTCCCCCACTCAAAACTTTTCGTCCGCGAAAAGGAAGAAGGTAGGAGAATAGAAACAACCAGAAAGATAAATATACTGAAAGACAAGGATAAACAATTAATTTAAGACCATATAAATTTTTCTAGAAATATTTATTTGAAAACTTCATTTGCAGTTCAATTATCTTTAATACTTTAAAACTTTTCAAAACCCATTTGTAAAATTTCCCGCTTCCCTTATAAATAACATTTATATGTTTAAATAAAACCTTTATAAATATATATGAAAACTATTTGGAAACAGTTATTCACATCCTTGGTTATATTTTCAAGGAAGTTATTTGGCAACATTAAATCCATAGTTTATAAATTTACTAATTTATCTTAAGACACTTTCAACATTATAGATAAATTAATACTCATTTCTTAAATATGTTATATTAAATTAATAACTTCTGAAATATTAATGACACTAATAATTTACTATTAAACCATGTAGTATATAAATAAACAATATTTTAAAGATTATATTCAAAAAGAAAAGGAGGGTAGATTAGGGAAAAAAGGGAATATAGGTGAATAAATAAGGCTGAGCAGATAAGGTAGGTTCAAAGGGATAGTATCGAGCTCGAATAATTAAATCAAACCATAAAATTTTAATCTCAAATATTAATACAAAATTTCTTTGTTGGAAATACCTTTATAATAAAATACTTTTGTATCGAAACGAATTTTTCTTTTCAAAAATACTTTTATAACTCGATGTTTCAACAAGTTTATCCTCGTTCTTACAGACTCTGGCCATGCGTTGATCAGGCGCAAAGCTAGAATTCTTCAAGTATTTAGTAAACCTGTTTCAACAACCAGTGAGAATACTTGAAAAACCTTTAAAAAAACAGATATGGAAAGTACAATCCAAACAAAATAACCAAACCAAAACCTTTGTCTAACCATGGTTCGTAGATACACAATGGTTACGCCTGGATCCCCTAGGAAACAATCTGTATCTGTAAGCTTTCTCAGCCCTGCGAGTTACGCCATGATGACTAGTTGGGTGCAGGATACACAATGGTTACGACTGGATCCCCCAGGAAACAATCCGTACCCCTAGGCTGTCTCGGCCAGGTAGTTTCGCTACTAATGCGACCTACACAGATTGCAGGATACACAATGGTTACGCCTGGTTCCCCCAGGAAACAATCCGTACCACTAGGCCAGTCTCAGCCAGGCAGTTGCGCTATGCAGTCGCAAGAAAAAAAAACCATGGGTTATGTCACGGTGGGACACTCGAGTATCACATCCGGAAAACCAAAAATCAGAGAGAATAATATCGATAGAATGAATCCACAATGTGGCCACAAAGCGGATATCAAGCAGAAGGCACTTTCCATATCTTTACTTCGAAAATATGTATCATATAGTACCTTTTCAAATCACTTTTAAATATCATACTTATATAAAGTCCATTATATATAGGATTCCATTTTCAATCGAACACTTCCCAAATCAATAGTATATCAAATCACACTTATATAGACTTCGATTATATAAAATTTCTCTTTCCAAATTGAGTACCTTTCAAATCAATAGGCTTCAAATCAATTTCATACTTATACAAATCAGTTTTATATAAGTTCGATAACTCCCAAATCAAGTATTTAGTAAATCTAGGTTCTCAAATTTTTTCTCATTTCAATAACATTTCAGTTTCAATATCATATATGATTTCACCAAATTTTCTTCTAAATTAAACATATTCAGTTTCAAAGTTCCTTAAACAATAGGTTTAGAAAATAATCCAAATTTCCAAATCAACAAAATTTAGGTCAAACAAATTCATTTTCAAAATCACCATATAAGTACTGGTTTGAACTCCAATCTAATTTTAAAACCAGATATTCTTCTCAAAATCAATTATACTCAAAATGGTTTCTAGATTTATAATTATCCCTTTAAAACCTTTAAACTATTTTTTTCTATATGAAAAATCCAATTTTGCTTTTTCAAATTATTTATTTAACACAAGTTTCAAATTTACTTAAGTCATACTCTTCATACTTTAAACATACAAAACTAAACTTAATTCTTTATCAAATATTTATACTCTTCGAAATTTCTTAGTTTTAAAATTTTAAACCTTGATTTGGAAGCGCTCGAACCTTCAAAATAGTCGGTGAAATCAAATTTCAAATCCAAGAGTTGGAAATCAGCAACAAATCAGTAAATCAATTTTTTTTATAAATAGAGTTATACTGTATCAAATCGAAAACTCGAGGATTGCACACCGGCTTACTTTAAATTATTTCAAATATATATACCTATATCTTTCGAATATCAAATCATACTTCGGAATTTGAAATCAAAATTGGTTTCACAAAGTCACTCGCATAGCAAAGCTATTAAAGTGGCCTCTTCCCACTCTGAAACTTGAAAATCAATGTCGATGATGCATGCACTCATCACCGAAATTATTTTCCGGCGACATAAGTGAGTTCTGGACTTCTATTTTCTTGAAAACTTCTTTGAATTTTCTTCTAAATCATTGTAATTCTTTTGAACTCTTTTGATATTTCTTATCCGAAAAATACTTTTAAATCGTATTATTATTATATATTTTAGAAATCTCAAAACCAAATTTCAAAATACCGGAGTTCAATTTCTCGAAATTCAAATTCAAAACCCTTCGGTTATAAATTATTTTTATATAAATCCATTTCATATAAATTTTCAAAATTTCACATTCTTTCAAAATTTCAGACTTTCGTTTATAAAAGATATATAATCCTTATCGAAAATATTTTCACTTTTATATATAGAATAAAATCATAGTTACCCAAATAAAAATTTCGGCATATAAAACAATTTCAAAATACAAACAAAACCCGATTTACAAAGGATGATTCAAGAATGGGTTTCAAAACAAAGATAGAGATTTAAATTAGAGGAACTCTAATCAATAGAATCCTGATTTGAAGATAGATTCGATCGAAGATGAGATGATTAAATTAAAAAATAGAAGATGGATATACATCTATAAATCGTGGGCGACCTTAATCAGGTCAACCGTGAATTTAGCAATATGATGGATGCAGAATTCTAAGTCAAATCGACATTCGATCGCTAGAGATAGAATTCAGAATAACAGGAGATAGTAGCATCTAAAACGAGGGATACATAAATCTCCGGTGAATCAATGCCAATTGTAAAGGAGTTTCACCCCTTTACAAATCATTCAGTGGAGTCATTGGATACTCCAGAATCAAAAGATTAGAAATAGAGAGAGACAAGAATGAATTTTTGAACCATAGGGAACGTTCCAAAGTTCAAAGGAAATCGAGTCAAAAGCAAGAGATTCAACTCGAACGAAAGTGATTATGTAAATAAATTTACCATATATGTTAAGTTTGCCTAGACCCAAAGCTCTGATACCAACTGTGACGACCCGCTATTTTGGATCATTCAAATCGACAATAATACTACACATGTCCGACTTGAATAATTCAAAATACCGAATTGTTAATTTAAATTTGGCAAAAACATATACAGTAAATAAATCAATCATAGAATCACAGATACATAGTAGTACAATAATACGCAGCGGAATAAATGAATAGTAGTTCATGAAGCTACTATATAAACAAAATTAGAAATAAAATACATCATAATATCCCAGATGCAGTGAAGTCTCCAGTATAGGCAGATGACTTCTCTGAACCAATCGACTGGATGACTGAAAGGATAGATAGATGGATCTTCAAGCAAAGCTCCAACTTCGAAGGTGAGTCTCAAATGCTGCATCACTCAGTCTGACCTGAGCGTAAAGCAAAACACAAAACACTCAAGTCAGGATTAACATTCTTATATCAATAAATCCAACTCAAGTGAAATATCAACTGAAATACAAGTAACTTAGAGCATGTATGGGATAACCATTCTCTAAGGATCTGTGGAACTATCTACAATGTAGAAATATGCACTATAACATCGTGGTCATTTCAATTTAATTTATACTTCAAGACCAAAATATCATTTCATCTAATATATATATATATATATATATATATATATTCAAATTTTATCACTTTCAAAGTTGCGATTCCAATCTATTCAAATTCCAAATTCAAATTTTAGTCCAATCTCAATTTATTTATTTAAAATTCAACTCAATTCCTAAATAACCATTTCACATTTTATCGATCTCAAATCCGGATTTGAAATCACAAAATACCCTTTTACATTTCAATATTATTTCAAAACTTTAAATATTCAATGTTTCAAACTAAATTTTTATTCAATTAAATTTTCTAAATAATAAATTCGAATTATATTGATTTCAAATACAGATCTAAATCACAAATAAACCAATTAAATTCCAGTATAGTTCAAAGCTTTAATATTCTACAATTCAAAGTTCAATTGACAGTTTCATATAGATCTCGATTTAACCCCATTATTATTTAGTGTTGAAATATTCCCTCGTTTGATTCAATATCATTTAAGTAACCTTAACTTACATTTTACTAAACATTTTTTTATTTAGATGTGAAATATTCATTAAATCACTTAAATCCAAATCCAGTTAAAAAAATCATACATTTAAATTTCCCATTCAATAATTTCAAATCGATTAATTAAAATCCTTATTTAAATACCATTTCCAATAAACCCAAATTTACCTTCCCAACCTTACTTATTCAATTTATTACAAGAAAATCTATTGAAATATAGATTTACATATATACTTAACCATATTCTACGTATTAAATCCATCTAATTTAAATCAAACATTACTACTAAATTTATATATAAAATTTATCATTTATCTAATGTCTTAAGAATCTATATTTATTAAACCATATATTTCTTTCCAAAACCATAGAAATTATTTTCAAAATATTTATATATGGACCAACGGTGTCTGTATATATTTCTTATCATATGATCAACTGATATGGATATTTATCATTTCAATCCGTACACTAAATATATACGGGTGGATAGCATTTCAACCCGTAATCCCAAATTCAATTTAATGAAAATCGCTTGGGTCTATCATTTCAACCCATAACGAAATTATCCTATTCTAAAGTCCATTCGGGTGTGTATCATTTCAACCCATAGTGAATTCTAAACTACAGGGAACTCGCCGAGTGATAACAGATAATAAATATATAACAAGATATGATAATAATATAATCACATGCATATATCATCAATAACGGTATAATATAAACAATAGGATATAGTGTCATATCCCACAAGTGAGCTGTTATAGATAATAGCATAAATATAACAACTGAAATAACTACAGCAGCATACTTCAATTGTTGTTTCAATTGAAATCAAATTTAATAAATATAAGATCGGCACTGATACACGGATACGCACACTGATACAGACACTGATTGAATTTCGAATTCAAGCAAAGCAAAATCGGCACGAATTCAACGATCAAAGCTGATTGGCACGAATTGATGAAAACGAATCAGATCAGAACTGGAACGATGAAGAAAAATGGTATAAGCGAACTTATATAACCACCTATACTATATATACACATGAAATTTATATTCTAAGTTTAAACACCACAAATTTAACAAGCGTTTCAAACATATAAATAAATAAATCAATCAAGCTTACATTTATTAAAAATCAAACATACACTTAAAATAATATATTTGTTTAAATTAAATAGTTAATCCCAAAACGTACTATATCAAATAAAAAAAATTGAAAACCAAGTTCTCATCTACATAAAAAAAAAGTATATACATATTTTACGTGAACTTACAAAATAGCAATACGTGAACTTGGCAAACATATAACTATTTATGTTTTAAAACCAAAAGTGAAGCACTACTGTAAACAAAAAAATCCATATAATCGACATATTATATTATATAACTATAGACCTTGCAAAACCAATTATATATACATAGCTTAGTTAGCATTACTAAATGCATAAACCAAAACTGATGAAAATAGTAAGTATGAATTAATGATGGCCTCGCCTATATATGTTAGACTATCCCAGTTTATACATCAAAACTTTGCCTTCCTTTACATAGATTTAAACATTATCTTTTAAATGTAAATACTTAGACCCAAAATGTATAGCCAACAATCAAATACTCCTAGGACCGGGATTGTAAAATATAAACAAAAGTGACAAAATAGTTTAAACACACTTCTCCAAATACCATGTGACCTTAATATAAAGCGATCCTTTATATATATATATATACGTGTAAATTATAAACTTTTATGTTACATTGAAAATAAATTATAAACTTTTATGTTACATTGAAAATCAAAACATGTAAAAAAAATAGAGAAAAACATGTTGTAAATATGGGCGCAACCTCGTACATATGATGTGACAAAACAAGGCATATTTTTATACGAATAACTAATATATGTAGTACGGTAGACTTTAAAACTGAGCAACTATGAAAATAATATGAACTGAACCTATATCTAACCTATATAAACTGATATTATATTTCACCTCCTGACTTGTCAAATTCTATAAGCAACAGTCACTTTATAAGTATAATATAACGGTAAGCAAACCTATATATATATATATCATCTTTATATAACCTTTCCTGTGAAATCTTTATGTAAGAATTATATATACTAAAACTAACCTTAATATCTTTTTAAATCTTTCTAACCAAAAAAGATACAACTTACTGTAAATACATAACCTTATATGACACGTAATATATATTATAAACACTTATATAAATATAATTATAGTTACCTAAGATTATCATGCACATACACGAATGTGCTACAGCTGCTGAGAGCGGCAGAGGCTGAGAGAAGGAGATCGCGTGGCTGAACTAGTGAGAAGGAGGTGGAACGTAAAGATGGTTTCGAACAAAATTTTGTTATGCATATGTGTGTGTGTGTGTGTGTGTGTGTGTGTATATATATATATATATATATATATATATATATATATATATATTTCCTCTCCGTAGTTTAAATTTGCAGAAGAAAGGATAGAGTCTGTTCTCAGGCCATATAAAGGGACGCAATGAAAACAAATGAAGTAAAACATTAAAATATGGACCGTTTTTAAAAAAATAAATGCAAACGTTATGTTTTATTTTTCTCAACGGCTATAAGATTACAATAGCTGGATTTTTTAGTAACTGATTGAAATAAATAAAGGTGGAATGGCAACAAATCTTATAAGCAGGCAAACAACGTTAAAGAGGGAGTAAATTGTGGAAAAACAAAGGTCACGCTGGCAATTAAAAGTGAAGGCAACGTTACTCTACGTTTTATTTTTAAAATAAGAATGCTGAACGAAAATCAACAATCAAATATGGTACGGTGTAAATGGAAAGAGCCACGCTAATTACTGAATAAAATAAAACGAATAACCATTATATTTTTTTAAACAGTGAAAAAATGAAGAAATAAAAGGTCAGTGAAAGTAGGAATGAATATATTAGAAAAGTAATGATTTTAGTAGCAATGGTCACAAGCTAAAATTTAGCTGAAAGTTTAAAGAAGATGTGTTTTTAAATTAATCACTTCCCAGAATTAATATGTCAATGAAAAAAGAAAGGAGATGAATCAGGAAATCGTAATATAACTTATATATAACTATTAAACGGATAGATGGAAGAAAAGGTGAGCAGGTGAGTAAAAGTGGAAACTGATTTATAAGCGAAATGGAATGTGAGCTGTTGCCTGGGAAGAAAATGAAACAGTTTAAAAATTAAAGGCAATGGACTGCTGAAATTAAATGAGTATAAAACGTGTAAAAGTTATATACTAAAACGACTATAAATTTCAATTATTATTATAAAACAGGGAATAACAAAAGGCAATGACGATGATTTCAAAGTTTATTAATGGCTAGGAATGGGGAAGTCTATCTGTGAATTGGAAAAATTATTAAACAATTGAAATTTTAACGGTAGAAAAAGTAACAGCTACACACTGTTTTAGAAACAATCAAAGCAATTAATAGCTTGATTGGACAGCAAGAATAAATATGGAAGGACACGTTATAAAGGCAAAATGAACCGTTTGAAAATAAATAAAAGAAATGATGGCAAATAAAGCAGTCGTGCCTTGAATTTCCCAAAATAAATTATTTTATGAACATCAATTATTACCGACTTAAATTGAACAAAATCACACCCTAAAATATACTTTCTTAATTTTTGATGAAAATTTATCATTTGCCACATTTAACTATACGTAATCCAAATGTAAAATTTTATTTCAATATATTATTATTTAAATGTTCTCAAAAATCAAATTAAATACGCTAAATAAAACCATTAAAAATTATCAAAATTTTACGGGTCGTTACAATATGAGATATGAACGTCTCTACATCAAAGGCAAAGGTTCGCGGGGCCTCCAAATGGATTCTTTACACATATAGGCTCATCAACAAAATCATGTTCAAGATTTAATTCATTTATAGCTTGTTGAGAGATAAAACTATGTGTAACGCCCGTGTCAAACAGAACTCTAACAATGCTATCATAAATATTGAGGTTACCTTCCAGAACTCATTTCCTCTTTTCTGCTTTGGAAGATGCAGGTTTGTCTTTGACTGTGTACACCTTGGCTGTCTGAGCTTGCTTCACGGTCGGGCAGTCTTTAACCTCATGTCCCAATTTCTAACAATAATAACAATTCCTGGGTTTTTCTTGTACAGGTTGATTGACTTGTCTCTTAGGCTTCGTACATCTGCTCGAATAATGGCCCTTTTCAAAGCAATTAAAGCAAGTAACATTCTCTATCGGGTTTCCCTGACTGTTCTTCTTCTTCTCCTTATCCTACCATGATTTCTTGCCTCCAAATTTCCTTTTCTTCCAATTTTGATTGCTCGTGTTTCCTTTCTCCACCGGGGCTTCTTGCATATCCGGTGTAGCATATCTGTACCCCATATCAATCAGATCTAAAAAGGATTCTTTGACGTGGCCAGTCATCCTTTCATAGAACTTCTTATTCATCCCATGAATGAACCTTTCATTTTTCTTTAAAGGTGTATTTAACAATTCTGGACCGAAATGAGACAATTCATTGAATTTGTTTAGATACTCCTCAAATGACAAACTCCCTTGCTTTAAGTCCATAAATTCCTAGTACATTCGAGAAATTCCTGTTGATGGCATATAACGCTTTTCAAATACTTCTTTAAATCTCTCCCAAGTAAACTCGTCTTCTGGCTCATCTACAGTGACTGTCTCCCACCATGCTAAGGCTTCTTCTTGAAGTTGCCAAGAAGCTATGAGTCGCATCTGATCGTCTTGCAACTTTAGCCCTTTAAAGATTCTTTCACATGATCAGATCCATGCTTGGTCCTCGACAATCGACTCCTTGCCGGTGAACGGCTTACCATCAAGTCTTGAGAAACTCTTATATAAATCAGCCAGATTCAGCTGATGCTGAGTAGATAAAGCTGCTTCTGCTGTTGGGGGAACTTGACTAGCTGTTCTGGCATTTCCTCGCCCCCGGCTCTTCCTCTTCATCCGCTTATTCTTACTATCTGTAATTAGTAAGAAAACTTGATTTAGATATACGGAAGAGATATCTTAAGAAATATCGGTAGTTAAAAGAAATAGACTAAGAAAATTTAGGGTTTCGGTCTCGGGTTATACTCATTCTAGGGTATACTTCACCCTATCTCTAATGAGCCATCTAATGTGTTATACTCCATAGCTAAAGTTCTTACTCAACCTTTAGCTCTGATACCACTTGTCATGGTCTAGGACTTCGGCCGTCCGACAGTGGGTAACCCCCTACCGTGGCATGACACCGGTACCCTGCCCTTGCTTTTACGGCCAGCCTTTCGACTATCACACCTTACGGCTAACCAACCCCTCGCAGAGGACGTGTAGGGGTAAGAGTCTCCTGCTCGCCACCAAACAAAAAGCGAGAACCTCCCATCACGTTGCACAAAGTTAAGCAAGGTCAGACATGGGAGTGTATGAGTAAACAAAAATAGTTGCTTGTGTAAAAACAGTTTATAAAATAAATTTGATATGCTTTTGAAAAATGAAACTACCATATGACCTCCCACCACACACACAATGCAATTGTAGAATTGGAGGAGATTTCTTCTTATGATAGTCAAATATGCTTGATATGAGAAAATTTCTTTGATATTATTACTATTGCATAGTGTAGAAAACCATTTCGAATGTATAATATTAATCCTAGCCAGCATACCATATTTCGTCGTATGCCTACTATAGCTACCATGTCTTGTGGCATGTTACCGCCACGCTACATGGCAGGTCATACAACTAAAACCGTACAGGGCTCGTATTGTTTCTTTGGATTTCCAACAAATGGTCAGGCTAAGGAACTTCCTACTGCCATATGGGTACGCCTCTGGAGGGACGTCTCGAGAACTTAACCAGTTCTCTGCCAACACAAGGCCGGGTTACCTTTGTAACTAGGTAACTACTACACGACTATGTCATTCCCCGGTCGTTTGCGACTTTTATCTGAGAGCCCTCAATCACAAAGCAACAACCACACAGTAATGAGATTGCAGCAACCACATAGGTTAAGTATCTAGGCTCCATACCATGATACCACATTTTCCAGAAGGAAATGACATACCCTAAAGGGCGCAACCCTCATAACCTTGCTGTATCTTTCTTGTTTCGACCATTTCCGGGGTGTGAGGTCCGATGAGGTCTCATCCACAAAGCTACGTTTTACACGAAAGCCATGCTTTGATCACAAATGATCAACAAATGATCATCAATACACAGCAGCACTTAACATGCCACACTACCAAATTGGGAGTATATCACTGATAACCTTCAACTACATAACCTCTGAGCTCGTACGTCTCAGAGAAGGGTGTTAAGCTAAGAGAATAAATTCTCCGCCACCAACAGATATGTATTTGAAAGAAATCTGCTTTATATCTCAAAATGTAGTGTCAGACATACAACCATACAAGTCTATTATGGGTTCGCACAGAACCGAAGGCACTTCGTCCAATAAAGGAAGAAGCCCTTGCAAATCCGGGTATCCACAATCCCGATCGAACACCCCATAACATGTGGAGATCTCTATACCGGAGCAACTCAGCGCAGAGACATTCGATAGGTTATCCTATCATTCTCGAAGACACCCGGTCTTCACCACCGTCTTCAAATGCTATTCATTTCGTCGTATCACTATTCGAAATGGGTTAGACGCAAAGTCCTCTCCCGGCTAATCCGAATAGTGAGCGCTTAATTTTAAAACACGTGGATGTATCAATCACAAAGATTCACATTCAGAGTTTGATGTGGGTTTCGGATAACTAACTGGAATCCGACTCCCTGTCGCATCGAAGTTTAAATGGCATTTTACGGGCAAAAGGGTTTTCACATACACACAGAAACAATCACAAATCACAGTTCAGCACAAAGCAATTTGCATCACACAATATCACAATCACAAACAAAAATATCAATCCAGTACACAGCATTTGAAAATAGTCAATCATCTCCAATTAAGATGAATTAATTGTGTGATTTAAATTAATCAACCACATAGTTATATTTTCATTAATTATTATTAATCAATGATTAATTATTCTTAATTATAAATTGATTAAATCTTAATTAACTTTATTAATTAATTATTCCTTAATTAATTATTTTAATTTATTAATTCTTAATTGTTAATTAATTAAATCTTAATTACTTTTATTAATTGATTATTCTTTAATTAATTATTAACTACAAAGTAATTACAAATCATTAATTGTATAATCATTATTTAGTCCTTATAAATAAATTTATTTTAAGTTAACAATTTAAATATTTGATTAACTTCTAAATTATTTTATTAAATTAAATTTAAAACAACTTTATATAAAAATATAAGTTTGAAACATCTTTGAACTTAATTAATTTCAAATAATTATTTTAGTACCATTAACTTCACATTCCACTTAACAAACAATCATCATTTTATAAAGAATGAATTTAGAAATCATTTAAACTTATATTTTTAAAATTTTAAACTGGAAATGTTGTTCCAAACAACCAACACGAGGCTGTCTCGATTCACACCCGAGCAAAAGTGCTCATTGCTTCGAGTTTACCAAGATCAACCCGTATAAAAAATTTCCACTTAAATTTGTTTAAGTTTTGAATCTACTCGGCACATACGCAAATTCCTTCAAGCTATAACTCGGGCTAACACGTGAATTTCACTAATGCCACTTCGAGTCTAAGGCTTCTTCCCCAAACTGTTGCCACCTGACACCAATTTCGTCGTTGTGCACATGCACAACCCCACCGGCCGGCTACGATCGGTGCTCCTGCCGTCGACATGACGACGATGATCTCCACGCACCACCCTAATGTCCAGAAACCAATTTATCGAAGAAATCGAAATTTTAAACCCGAACCCAACTAGAAAAAAAACACTGATCACCTAAAAATGCCACGTCCTCCCTCCACCGACCGTTAGACGTCGCGCGATCGTACCCGAAGCATCAATGATGACTAACGCTTCTATTGGCGCACGTGCGATCAATCCCGGTCCTCTAATGAACTCGTAGCACACAAATTTTGTCGACCTCGTTCAAGTATGGGTTTAACCCTACTTTACTGTCGTGCGATCGCCACGGCGAATAGAAAATTTTTTGAGCATTTTTCTAACGAACTCCCAGCTTCCAACAAGCCTCGACCACGATCTCAGGCCCACAAACACACAGATCATCATAATTTTACAAAATCCCATTTTTTGATCAACTTACAATTTCTCAGTCAAAACTGTATTAAAAATTTAGATTTAACTTTCCAAAATCATTATTTTCAATGACGATTCAGATAGTATTCCTGAAATTAAAACTCATGATATTCGAATTTTTACATAGTTCGAATTGTGGCTGTGTTTTCACATTTTCTAAGGAAAATTAAATTGTTTTTGCTTTGTTTTTTTTTAAAAAACATAATGCATGTTAAACAAACAATTTATTTTGTTTAGATTTCAATTCTTGAAGAAAAACAGAGAGAGTGAGATTTGGTTTAAACATGGGTTTACTCTGTGAACCTGAAACTAAGAAGAAACAGGGATGGATGTCCCAGAATATAAACATGCCCAGGCAAAGATACACATGCACAAAAATTTGTTCACATTAGAAGGGTTTCAACATCATTTCAGGCATGCTTACAACAACAAGTAACTGGATTAATCAGAAGTTTACTCACCTGACAAAATTGGAACAGAAGCTTCCTGACTGGTTTTAAAGTAAAGATGAAAGCCTGGATATTTTTTTTCTACTTTGATCTTGAAATTTTATCTGCAACTTGTTAATACAAATTTTCTTAGTCTCTGTTGTAATTGTTTACTTAATTCATCAATAACAAACAAAAATTCAATTTACTTACAGTTTGATTTTAATGCAACAGAGAACTTTGGTCTGCAACTTGAAATTCTGAAATTAATTTAGTGTTTGAAACTTGATTTTTTTTGCAACTGATTGATACAACTTGCTTAGTTCTTGCTTTATTACCGATTAACAAATTCAAACTCATATTTTAAAAAGAAATTTTACTTGCCTTAAATTTATTTCAGAAGAATCCCGCTCTGCTTCTTGGGGAAAACTGGAGCATTGGTTTCATTGAGCTGTAGTTTGAAACTTTGATGTTAAGACTTGATTTTCGAAATTACTAATTCACTTAATTATGAAGTTTAAAACTTACCTAAGATATGGAATTAAAACTATTACTTTGATGCTTGAGATGATTCTCGGTTTTTTTTTAAACTTTGAATTCAAGAAGATGTTGCAGTTTTAGATTTTTTTTTTATTTTCTTTGGTGTTGAGATTTGTAATGTTCAAGATTTTTTTCTTTCAGAATTTTGAGAAGCTAAAGATTGAAAAAAGAGAAGCTGGAAAGTTTTTATGAATTTAAGTTTATTTTTTCAATTAACCAAATTGAATGCCACTTGTTAAAACTAATCATGAGATTACTACACCTATTCATTTTCACACCATCTTTCTCATGCATGCTTAACACTTGTATTTTTACAAAGATAAAGAATTTTAAGTAAATTCTATATCAAATTCACTTTATTAATAAATACATTCCTTATTCATTTGTATATACAATGTTAAAATAAAAAATGTTTTTAACAAATCTTTTACATTACATAAATTACACATTTATGATTTCAAATGCAAGTTATTTTTCTAAAACATTTATTTTAAATTTAAATTCAAATTCCAGTTCAAACTTGAATTATAATCCATTTATGTCTATACATATGCTCATACATATACTTGTACAATTTAAATTCAAATTCAATATATACATTCAAATCTACTCATATATGCATTATATATATAATTTAAATTCGAATGATTTTTAAAACATTTATTATTTCAATTTTTTAAACTCAAAAGAAATTGGAATTTTATACATATAAATTATCACTTATTTTATTTGATTTGAAACTTATCAAATTATTTTCAAATTAAATTCCAAAAGTTCAAATAAATTACCAAATTTTAAATTGATAAATTTTTGGGATGTTACAAGGGAGGAGATGGTCGTCGTGGTCAAGGCTGGAGGAGACTTGAGAGGTGGGGATCATTGGAAAAATAGTCGGGAATTTTATTGATCGCCTGTGATATGGCGACAGCAAACTAGGGCTTTGAAGCCAGGTTTGGTCGTCGAAGTTTCAGGTGTTCGTGTGACGTCGTAGGCGCATCGGAGAGGATCGAAGTGGGGGGAGATGGTGCATGAGTCTTCGGCGAAGTTTCAATCAAGGTGTCGAACTTCCTGGTGGCTGGTGATGGTGGCATGTGGTGTTCTTGTCGATCTAGGTTGGGTCTAATAGGGCGTTGTCTCACTCGATTTTTAATTCAGGGGCGATAGGTTGTCCTGGGTAGTCGAGTCATTTGAGTGGATCATCGGCGGTGGCTTGGTGATCGAAATGTTGGTCGGAGACAGTCTGGCCTTATATGCACGTACACTAGTGTCATTTGTATCTGTGGGATATGTGAATCGGGGAAGAAATTGTTTGCTCGGGTGCGTGCTCGAAGTTGTGGGATGATTGCCTCGAAGCAGAGTGTTAACGTGAGTAACTCACGAATGGGAATGGTATTTTGTTAATTGGCCCGGGTTTTAATCATAGCAGGTTTTTAAAATTTTAAATAGTAAAATATGTTCAGTTTTTTAAATCTTGAGTAACTTGTACCAGGTTTTAACTGTTTAAAAGAAAATTTGAACCAGGTTTTAAAAGGTAAAGTACAAGCATAACCAAGTTCTTAAATTATAAAGAAAACATGTATCAAGTTTTGAAGTTTTAAAGTTTAAAGTTTTAAAGTTTCAAAAATTGGGAAAATAAGTAGATAAACAAGTTTTCAAAGTAATATTAACCAAGTTCCAAAGCAAAATGTATAGATTATAAATGCAAATATTTTTAAGAAATTAAATTGTTTTGATGTGGATAAATTAAATATTAGGATAATAATCTTTAGAGGGATGTCATTAATGAAAGTAATTAGGAATAATTACGTAATAGAAGTAATTAAAAGGATAATTACTCAATGTAAAGAATTAATTACTTAATGGATAATTAATGTAATTAATTAATTAATGTGATTTAATTAAAGGTTAATTATTTAATAATTAAAGGTTAATTAATTTATGTAATTAATTATGTAATTAACTTAAGATTAATTTATTTATGACTAATTAAGGGATAATTAATTAATGTAAGTAATTAAGGGATTGATTAGTTAATTTCGTTAATTAGTTAAAGTAATAACAAATGGTTTGTACTTAATGTCAATTAAGCAGGGTTAAGAAATTAATTTATTGGTTTAAATTAATTATGAGATCAATTAATTATGCTTTTGGATGATTAAGTTATGTTGAAAGCCTTGAATTGATTAATGTGTGATGCTCTGTGATATGCAATGTTTGGTTGAACTGTGACAATGTAAGTTATCTATCTGTGATGAAATGTTGTGTAAATTGACATCCTGTTCAATGAATTGAATTGTTTTCACGTAAACAACTTGGATTAAAAGGACATTGGATTCGAAGAGACCGGGGTCGAGTACCAGCAAATGCCCGAAACCACCTCGATTCTTTATAGATTTGTAACGTACGCGGATTTTCGTTGCCGAAAAACCGAATAGTTATGGGTTTTAAAAAGAATTTAAGAAAAGAAAAAGAGAGAAAGAGAAGAGATAAGAAGATAGAGAAAATAGAGAAAAAGAAAATTTGAAAATAGAAGATAGAAGATTTTTTTTTAAATAGAACGGGACAGAAAGAAAACAAAAAGAACAACAACAGAATCTCACAATTCGCAACGGAACAACATATAATAATAAATGAATAATCTTTAAACAAAGAACTATATCAGTTATTACATTTCATCATATTACATTACATCATATCATCAGAGTGTACAACAACAACAAATAGTGCAACGGAAAAAGAAATACTATATAAACTAGTAATACGCCATGCCATCCAGCTTGCCTCCTGCAAATCCAGAATATCCAGAATATCCTGATAAACCTAACTCTTAACTTCCCGTGTGGAAATTGGTGGGCACCCAGAGTTTAGGAAGGAAAACAATAAACTCCGAGTCAGTCATGTGACTGGTGTGAGAACTCAAAACAGTTTATTTAACTTTAAAATCAAATAGAGGAATATTTTTAAACTCAATTCGCAATGCTTTTAAAAATGAGACTACCATAAGGCCTCCCGCACACACACACATGCAAACGCAGAATCGGAGGAGATTTCTCCTTATGATAGTCAAAGATGCTTGATACGCATTTAAAATAACATTTGATATTATTATTAGTGCATAGTGTAGAGGAAAATCATTTCGAAAATAAAGACATAAATCTTAGCCAACATACGACCATTATCGTATGCCTACTATAGCTAACTATGTTCAATAGCAGGTTACCGCCACATTCCATAGCAGGTTATACAACTAAAACCGTACAAGTCTCGTATTGTTTCTTTGGATTTCCAACGAATGATCAGGCCAAGGAACTTCCCATTGCCACATGAGAATGCCTCTGGATGGACATCCCCGAGAACCAAACCGGATCTCTACCAACACAAGGCCGGGTTACTCCTAACTGAGTAACAACTGACCGAATATGCCATCCCCCGGTCCTTTGGGACCTTTTCACCGAGCGCTCGTAATCAATTCACACAATCATAAAGTGTTTTCAACATGAGTAAGTATCTGGGCTCCATACCATGATACCACCCTTTTCCAGAAGGAAATGGACACATCCTAAAGGGTGCTACCCCTCATAACCTTGCCGCATCTTTCCTGTTTTGACCATTCACGGGGTGTGAGGCTCGACGAAGTCACGTCCACAAAAACATACTTCATACAAAAGCCATGCTTTGGGTCAACAAATGATCAACACAATGATCACTAAGATAGACGATCAAACAAATGATCCTATCACAATAATCAACACAATGATCATTTCAGCATCACTCAGCATGTCACATTACCAAATTGGGAATATATCGCTGATAACTTCAACTATATAACCTTTGAGCACATACGTCTCAAAGAAGGGTGTTAAGCAAAGAATAAATTCTCCGCCACCAACAGAAATATATTTGAAAGAAATCGGCTTTATATCTCAACTTGTAATGTCAGGCATACAATCCATACAAGTCTGTTCCGGGCTCGAACAGAACCGAAGGCACTTACAAAGAAGTCCTTGCAATCCGGATATTCACAATCCTGATCGGATTCACCATCACATATGGAGAACTCAATACCGTAGCTACTCGGTGCAGAGTCAATCGATAGTTCATCCTATCACTCTCGCAAATACCCGGTCTTCAACACCGATCTTCAAATGCGATTCACAACGACGTATCACATATTCGGAATGGGTTATACGACCCCATGGTCCTTTCCCGGTTAACCCGAATAGTGAGCGCTTATTCAAAAATAAGTGTGCATTCAAATTCAATCAATTCACATCAAATACCCATTCAAAGGGAAATATTGATAGTCGGCTATTGAACTATCAATGGATATGCATACATCACCAGATTCCAAATAATTTTCCAAATTATTTATTTTCCAAAATATCTTCACAAGATATACAATTTCAACACTTCAAAAATAAATCAATATTTATTTTCAAACAAATTCCACTTCACATATAAATTCCATAATGAATTTATATTTCAAAATATTCATTTCCATTTATCTTCGAAAAGATAAATTCGAATTATTCACTTCATATTGGAAAAACAATTCCATACTTATTCAATTATAAGTAATTCACAAATCTTTTTATTTTCAACCTTGGAAAATATTCAATATACTTAAATCGAATTAAGTATATATTTCATTCTATTAAGGAAAACATTCTCTTAAACATATTTATTTGGGCCAAAACGAATGTTACGTAAAACATCGTTACGACAACCCAAAATCACTAGTATAGGGATTCGAAATTAAAATAGATATATAAATCCCAATACTATACAAACATTTCCTTTCGGAAATCATTTACTATAACAACAGTGTTATAGTCCACCATTTCCTTTTATTTCTCGAAAACGTCTATTTCAACAATAAATGTTGAAATCTATGGTTTCGAATCTCAACACCTTTAAAACATCGTTAGATCGTTTTAATTCTATTTAAAACATCATATCTAAAACAATTTCTTTAACGTATTATTCACTATTCAAAAACGTGAATATACTACCTTAACAAATTTCATCATTTCTATTCACTTTAACTTAAAGGATTATTCACTGTTCAAAATGTGAATATAACTCTATCTCTAAGTTATAACAATTAACTTATCAAAATAAGTCATTTGCGGATTTATAAAACAACGTTTATAAATTCCGTTTCTATTTATTTATAAAAACTTCCTTTTTATAAATTCCTTTATTAACCTATTCCAGTTTATAACTCAATTATAAACTACAAGTTCATATTATAAGTTAATTACTTATAAAACGATTATTTTACAAAATCGTTCATTTAACTTCCCAAATTATTAATCTTAACTTATAAGATTGTTTGTTTATCCAAAATTCATTCTTTCGATAACTTTATAAATTTTATAAACCTATTACTTATAAAATTTCATTTATAACTTCACAGTTTATAATTTCATAAATTTCATTCATTTAGGAAATTCATTTTCACTACATTCAAACACTTATAAAAACTCGTTTTATAATGTCCATAACTCAATTTATAAATATCCATTTATAAATCTCTTAATATAAATTAATTTATATTATTCTTTTAAACGTCTTTAAATTCCTTTAAAATTTCACCGTTCTCTTGATTTATAAAATAATCAAATTTTATAAATCTTATATTCAAACTTTTAATAATAAACTCAAAAATCCAGTTTAAACTATTTTATAAAATCATTGGTTCATATTTCTCAAAAACCAGCTTTTAACTATATTTCACAAAAACCATAATTTTATAACTTTAAAAATTATAACGTTTATTTATTTATAATGGATCAATTCCAAAAATATAGTATATTTTCAAAAATCACTTTAAAACCATTTTAAAATCCCAAAATCTGGGTCCAATGATGCTACACACCAAATAGTCAATCACGACTACAACGATATCATATATCAATATGAAAATCCATCAAATATCAAAATATCTGAAATTAAATAAAAACTGTTGAGGAATCCAGTTGGATCCCTCCAACCTGTTTCCTGCATCCAAAAACATTAGCACAATACCAATTTCGCTCCAGTACGAAATTATCGCGGTATATGTTCTTATTAAATATTATCCGCTTAATAACGGCGTAATAGGGTCTCATCCGCTAAACAAAAAATGCGGGAAATCAACAACTGCAATATATACATATGCCAATATATATATATTGATATTATATATAATACCAATTTCACTGTTTATGAAATATTCGCGGTATATGTTTATATTAAATAACATCCGCTTACTAACGGCGCATAATGTCTATTTTAACAATCAATAATTTACAGTCATCATTCAAACATGCATTCAAATATTTTAAATCTAACTATTTAAAATAAAATCGAAACCGATTCGATTGAGTGAGAAATTCTCACCTTGGTTTTAATTTCCGTTTTAGCGATTTATTTCGAATAAAATTAAACGCGCGTTTAATTTTACCCAAAATTCTCACTAACTCCAAACGACTCCAAACCAACTCCATCGCGTAGTGCTCGTCCATACGATTCCAACGCAACTGAGTTTGCATTTTTTCGACCTCGTATGAAAAAGTTATTGATTTTATAAGATTACACGATTTTAATTAACTAATTTGCAACATAACTTATAACTTTTCGACCTATCCAAATCTGGGCCACAGGATCCAACACCATTGCATCTCCACCGTCCACCCCTTCTCCTTCATCACGTTCACTCCCTTCAGGAAATTTGCCGCACAACATAACCCATCAACCAAGAACTAGGGTTTCAATTTGCTCGCTCAATACTCGATGAAAATTCATCAAACCACTTGCAAATCGAAGCTCTCGTCGAGAGCTACCTCCACCACCAACCACTTGGAGCTCGGCCTGCACATGACCCCTCGAGATGCGTGCGAACATCTGCAGGTTCGGCCCCTTTTTCTCCTTCTACGCGACTCCAAACACGATCTCCACCGTTGAATCTCTAGCTCGTGTTGTGCTCTTCATCTTTGTAGTTGAGCACTTCGCGTGAATGTCGACGGATTGGAAGATCTAGATGGATGAAGTTGATGATTTTCTGGCCATTCAATTTGGGGGACTGGCGGCTACAGTTTTTTTCTAGGGTTAGGGTTATTTTTTATCAAATTTATGAAGATGGTGGTCTATTTATAGAGTTTCGTTCGACACTATTCACCCGGAAATTCCGAACTCCGATTTAGACGCCGTAACCAGCGTTTCTAAGGTTTACCCCGCGTTCCGGACATAATGGAACAGGTTTCGGAAGCTAATTCGGAAGTATGTGCGAGTTATGGCTGAAAACGTTCAATTTAAATTAAACCGATTTAAATCGATTTCTAGGCGTTTTAATTTGTACCGGACAAACGGTAAATCCAATTGACTTGAAATCTGAAACCTTACAATAATATCACATTACGGATCCGATGAAACTGGTTTCGTCGAAATCCGAGACTTTTTGAAAAATGGCTATTTTGACTCGCCAAATTTAAATTAAAAACGATTCGATGCGTTTCGAGCTGCCACGATCAAACGATAGCTCCGATTGACACGAAATTTGAAATCCGGTAATAACTAACTATTAAGGATCTAATGAAACTGGTTTCGTTCAATTCTGAGACTGTTCAAAAATTGGCTATTTTACAGTCAATTATTAAATATTAAAATATTCAATTTTCACAAATTAACTTTTAATTCGATTTTAAAAGTTCTAAAATATCATTCTAACTTCAATATGATAAAATAAAATTTTCCAAATTATTTCTAATCATATTTAACTATATTTTCAATTATTTCCATAATTTCACATATTAAATTATCGATTTAATTATTCAATTAAATCCAAAAATTCAAATAAAAATTTATTTGACTTATAAATTCACTAATTAATATTTAAAATTAATTAAATATTCAAATTTTAATTTCTAAAAATTCTGGGTCGTTACAATCTTCCCCACTTAAAAGAATTTCGTCCTCGAAATTATAAGTAAGAAAAGTTATAGAATCTATTAATTTTCCAAAATCCATAGTTAAACTTCTTACAATACTTTACTAAGTTTTCAAATCATACTTAGTTATCCTTTTCAAAAACAATTACTATTGTTTAACTTTCAACTTCAAAATCAAAGTTAAAGTTTCCAAAATTTTCCCAATTTTCTCAAATTTTTTCTAACGCCTTAAATTTTCGAAAAAATTCGCCATAGTCTCCTTTGCGCGGCTCGATCCGAAAAAAAAATGACAGTATATATATCACAAATATACATCTCATCAAGTAATGAGGCATCCCGAAGGGAAAAAAGTATAAAAGTACGATATTTAATCCGAGATATGTACCTTATATTTTATTAGCAAGCATATACGGTTAATATAGCGCTAAAGCGAACTCCAAATGCGAAGCAAACGCAATCCGCACCTACTAATCACTTAACAAACAACATGAGAATCATGCATGCATGGAAATAGTATCGATATACAACATATATCTCCATAACAACTATATATGCTAACATAGCAATGCATTCAATAGCAATATATATATTCAACCAATTATCATTCATAATCAATAATATTCATTCATATTCTCATTAATATTCAATGAAAGGGTTTTCAATTCAAATCACATTTGATTTATTTACATTGGATTTACTAACATTCATTCTCAATTCAATTAGTTTACATTACTAATTAAATCCAATTCACTTTCAATTCTATTCAAATTTATTTATCTTTAATTTGAATTTCAATTACATAGCTTCCAATTTCATTAATTCACTTTCATTAACACTTAATGAATTATATACAATCATCTAACAATCATATAACAACCAATGTATATTAATTACAACCAAATTCCTTTGCTTATATTCATTCAATTTGATTTAACACCATCACTTTTCCAATTGGTTTACTTAAATTGATTTTTATTCAACCATTCAACTTCTAATAAAATTAGATTTTAATGAATTAACATTTATATTCATTATTTCATATCAATTCTATTTTCCATTCAATTGATTCACAATTCAATTCATTTATTTAATTCAATTACCAAAGTTGAATTTCATTTATATAACTCTTAAGTCATATTCCATTTAACATTATTTTCACTTCTTATATATATAAGTTTATTCACAATTGTAATTCACATTAATTATAATTCTATTCTTATAATTCATTTGCTTATGCAATTACTCTTTATTTAGATTATTCAAACAACCTAACAATCAACTTATATACACTTTAATAATTCTGGAAAATTATTCCTTTACATATAAAATATAATCAAGTAAAATTATTCCATTTACCCAATTTAAAATCAATATTGTGTCGAATTGTTTCTATTCAAGTGTTTAGAAACCTCTTCGGCTCAGTTTCGAGGCTGTGCTGACGAAAGTTCATATGCCACTCAATAAACCAATCATCACAATATAAAACAATTTTATATTCACTAACAAATACGCTCTCATAGCTATTATTACACTCAAACTCATTCTAGAGTACTACTGACTCTATCTCTAATGAGTAATACCCTACAGAACCATGGTTGTCGCTTAACCATCAGCTCTGATACCAAATGTAACGTACGCGGATTTTCGTTGCCGAAAAACCAAATAGTTATGGGTTTTAAAAAGAATTTAAGAAAAGAAAAAGAGAGAAAGAGAAGAGATAAGAAGATAGAGAAAATAGAGAAAAGGAAAATTTGAAAATAGAAGATAGAAGATTTTTTTTTAAATAGAACGGGACAGAAAGAAAACAAAAAGAACAACAACAGAATCTCACAATTCGCAGCGGAACAACATATAATAATAAATGAATAATCTTTAAACAAAGAACTATATCAGTTATTACATTTCATCATATTACATTACATCATATCATCAGAGTGTACAACAACAACAAATAGTGCAGCGGAAAAAGAAATACTATATAAACTAGTAATACGCCATGCCATCCAGCTTGCCTCCTGCAAATCCAGAATATCCAGAATATCCTGATAAACCTAACTCTTAACTGCCCGTGTGGAAATTGGTGGGCACCCAGAGTTTAGGAAGGAAAACAATAAACTCCGAGTCAGTCATGTGACTGGTGTGAGAACTCAAAACAGTTTATTTAACTTTAAAATCAAATAGAGGAATATTTTTAAACTCAATTCGCAATGCTTTTAAAAATGAGACTACCATAAGGCCTCCCGCACACACACACATGCAAACGCAGAATCGGAGGAGATTTCTCCTTATGATAGTCAAAGATGCTTGTACGCATTTAAAATAACATTTGATATTATTATTAGTGCATAGTGTAGAGGAAAATCATTTCGAAAATAAAGACATAAATCTTAGCCAACATACGACCATTATCGTATGCCTACTATAGCTAACTATGTTCAATAGCAGGTTACCGCCACATTCCATAGCAGGTTATACAACTAAAACCGTACAAGTCTCGTATTGTTTCTTTGGATTTCCAACGAATGATCAGGCCAAGGAACTTCCCATTGCCACATGAGAATGCCTCTGGATGGACATCCCCGAGAACCAAACCGGATCTCTACCAACACAAGGCCGGGTTACTCCTAACTGAGTAACAACTGACCGAATATGCCATCCCCCGGTCCTTTGGGACCTTTTCACCGAGCGCTCGTAATCAATTCACACAATCATAAAGTGTTTTCAACATGAGTAAGTATCTGGGCTCCATACCATGATACCACCCTTTTCCAGAAGGAAATGGACACATCCTAAAGGGTGCTACCCCTCATAACCTTGCCGCATCTTTCCTGTTTTGACCATTCACGGGGTGTGAGGCTCGACGAAGTCACGTCCACAAAAACATACTTCATACAAAAGCCATGCTTTGGGTCAACAAATGATCAACACAATGATCACTAAGATAGACGATCAAACAAATGATCCTATCACAATAATCAACACAATGATCATTTCAGCATCACTCAGCATGTCACATTACCAAATTGGGAATATATCGCTGATAACTTCAACTATATAACCTTTGAGCACATACGTCTCAAAGAAGGGTGTTAAGCAAATAATAAATTCTCCGCCACCAACAGAAATATATTTGAAAGAAATCGGCTTTATATCTCAACTTGTAATGTCAGGCATACAATCCATACAAGTCTGTTCCGGGCTCGAACAGAACCGAAGGCACTTACAAAGAAGTCCTTGCAATCCGGATATTCACAATCCTGATCGGATTCACCATCACATATGGAGAACTCAATACCGTAGCTACTCGGTGCAGAGTCAATCGATAGTTCATCCTATCACTCTCGCAAATACCCGGTCTTCAACACCGATCTTCAAATGCGATTCACAACGACGTATCACATATTCGGAATGGGTTATACGACCCCATGGTCCTTTCCCGGTTAACCCGAATAGTGAGCGCTTATTCAAAAATAAGTGTGCATTCAAATTCAATCAATTCACATCAAATACCCATTCAAAGGGAAATATTGATAGTCGGCTATTGAACTATCAATGGATATGCATACATCACCAGATTCCAAATAATTTTCCAAATTATTTATTTTCCAAAATATCTTCACAAGATATACAATTTCAACACTTCAAAAATAAATCAATATTTATTTTCAAACAAATTCCACTTCACATATAAATTCCATAATGAATTTATATTTCAAAATATTCATTTCCATTTATCTTCGAAAAGATAAATTCGAATTATTCACTTCATATTGGAAAAACAATTCCATACTTATTCAATTATAAGTAATTCACAAATCTTTTTATTTTCAACCTTGGAAAATATTCAATATACTTAAATCGAATTAAGTATATATTTCATTCTATTAAGGAAAACATTCTCTTAAACATATTTATTTGGGCCAAAACGAATGTTACGTAAAACATCGTTACGACAACCCAAAATCACTAGTATAGGGATTCGAAATTAAAATAGATATATAAATCCCAATACTATACAAACATTTCCTTTCGGAAATCATTTACTATAACAACAGTGTTATAGTCCACCATTTCCTTTTATTTCTCGAAAACGTCTATTTCAACAATAAATGTTGAAATCTATGGTTTCGAATCTCAACACCTTTAAAACATCGTTAGATCGTTTTAATTCTATTTAAAACATCATATCTAAAACAATTTCTTTAACGTATTATTCACTATTCAAAAACGTGAATATACTACCTTAACAAATTTCATCATTTCTATTCACTTTAACTTAAAGGATTATTCACTGTTCAAAATGTGAATATAACTCTATCTCTAAGTTATAACAATTAACTTATCAAAATAAGTCATTTGCGGATTTATAAAACAACGTTTATAAATTCCGTTTCTATTTATTTATAAAAACTTCCTTTTTATAAATTCCTTTATTAACCTATTCCAGTTTATAACTCAATTATAAACTACAAGTTCATATTATAAGTTAATTACTTATAAAACGGTTATTTTACAAAATCGTTCATTTAACTTCCCAAATTATTAATCTTAACTTATAAGATTGTTTGTTTATCCAAAATTCATTCTTTCGATAACTTTATAAATTTTATAAACCTATTACTTATAAAATTTCATTTATAACTTCACAGTTTATAATTTCATAAATTTCATTCATTTAAGAAATTCATTTTCACTACATTCAAACACTTATAAAAACTCGTTTTATAATGTCCATAACTCAATTTATAAATATCCATTTATAAATCTCTTAATATAAATTAATTTATATTATTCTTTTAAACGTCTTTAAATTCCTTTAAAATTTCACCGTTCTCTTGATTTATAAAATAATCAAATTTTATAAATCTTATATTCAAACTTTTAATAATAAACTCAAAAATCCAGTTTAAACTATTTTATAAAATCATTGGTTCATATTTCTCAAAAACCAGCTTTTAACTATTTTTCACAAAAACCATAATTTTATAACTTTAAAAATTATAACGTTTATTTATTTATAATGGATCAATTCCAAAAATATAGTATATTTTCAAAAATCACTTTAAAACCATTTTAAAATCCCAAAATCTGGGTCCAATGATGCTACACACCAAATAGTCAATCACGACTACAACGATATCATATATCAATATGAAAATCCATCAAATATCAAAATATCTGAAATTAAATAAAAACTGTTGAGGAATCCAGTTGGATCCCTCCAACCTGTTTCCTGCATCCAAAAACATTAGCACAATACCAATTTCGCTCCAGTACGAAATTATCGCGGTATATGTTCTTATTAAATATTATCCGCTTAATAACGGCGTAATAGGGTCTCATCCGCTAAACAAAAAATGCGGGAAATCAACAACTGCAATATATACATATGCCAATATATATATATTGATATTATATATAATACCAATTTCACTGTTTATGAAATATTCGTGGTATATGTTTATATTAAATAACATCCGCTTACTAACGGCGCATAATGTCTATTTTAACAATCAATAATTTACAGTCATCATTCAAACATGCATTCAAATATTTTAAATCTAACTATTTAAAATAAAATCGAAACCGATTCGATTGAGTGAGAAATTCTCACCTTGGTTTTAATTTCCGTTTTAGCGATTTATTTCGAATAAAATTAAACGCGCGTTTAATTTTACCCAAAATTCTCACTAACTCCAAACGACTCCAAACCAACTCCATCGCGTAGTGCTCGTCCATACGATTCCAACGCAACTGAGTTTGCATTTTTTCGACCTCGTATGAAAAAGTTATTGATTTTATAAGATTACACGATTTTAATTAACTAATTTGCAACATAACTTATAACTTTTCAACCTATCCAAATCTGGGCCACAGGATCCAACACCATTGCATCTCCACCGTCCACCCCTTCTCCTTCATCACGTTCACTCCCTTCAGGAAATTTGCCGCACAACATAACCCATCAACCAAGAACTAGGGTTTCAATTTGCTCGCTCAATACTCGATGAAAATTCATCAAACCACTTGCAAATCGAAGCTCTCGTCGAGAGCTACCTCCACCACCAACCACTTGGAGCTCGGCCTGCACATGACCCCTCGAGATGCGTGCGAACATCTGCAGGTTCGGCCCCTTTTTCTCCTTCTACGCGACTCCAAACACGATCTCCACCGTTGAATCTCTAGCTCGTGTTGTGCTCTTCATCTTTGTAGTTGAGCACTTCGCGTGAATGTCGACGGTTGAAAAGCCTAGATCGTTACATGATTTGAGTTTAGAATCAAATAGGCTGGAATGGAACAATGAAGTAACATGGCCATTTAAACTGAGTAATAGTTTAAAGTATTGGTAATAGGTGATTGACTATAACAAGTTAAGAACTCATAGCAAGGTACAAGTTACCTCGGGTTTCAGTTATGTTTTTTAAGAATTAGTATTTCAAATTTTATAGGTTTATTCACACTGGTTTTCCAGCCTGACCCAGATGTTACTATGATGTAATGCTCGGGTCAGACCGAGTATTACAGATTTTCAAATTAGGACATTCTGGAGCTCAGGTGGCAAGCTGGATGGCAGGAACGTATGGAGTATATTCCGCTGCATAATAGAGTTGTATTGATAGTAGTTTGGGACAAGTTGTACCACTGTCCAGTTTATGTATAAATGTTTATACTCTGATGTATTGTTATAAAATTGACAATTATAGCTTTCTTTATATAAATGCTAATATTTGATATTATATTTTAATCCGCTGCGAATGTGAGATTTTGTGTTTTGTTTTTCTCTTTCTTCTTCTGCCTCTTTCTTCTTAACCCTAACAATCTGGGATTTCCGGCATTCGGATGCTCGACACTTTTATAGCGAACGTATTAGTGTCGAATTTTTCGGGGTCAAAAATTTCGAGTCGTTACATTTGGTATCAGAGTTGAAGTTTAAGCAATAACCTTGGCTCTAGTGGGTTACTCATTAAGAATAGGGTCAGTAATACCCTAAAATGAGTTGAGCGTATTATATATGAGAGCGTATTTGTTATTTTCTTATATAAAGATTTTAAACGGTTTTTAAAATTAGTTTTTATAAACTTATATTTTGATATAAAACAATGGTTTTTCTAATTATTATATATATTAAGAAATTGGTTGTTGGTTATTGAAGTTGAATAGGATAATAAGAATATAGGTTAGGATTCTACTAATTAAGTCTAATATAGGTTAGGAAGTTCCACTAATCCAGTCTTAGAGGAAGATGGCAAAGAGTGAAGAATGGAAGGCTTGACAGAAAGAGCAAAGAGCAGCTGCACGTAAGGATCGAGAAGAAGCAATTCAGGAGTATGAGAAACAAGTTAAGGAAAGAGCTAGACCATGGCCTTATGATAATGTCACCTGCTACAGATGTTTCAATAAGGGTCATTACACAACCAAGTGCAGTAAAACAAGGGAGGAATTGAAGGGTACATTTCAATGGTTTCGCTCTGAGATCTTGTGCTTTAATTGTCATAAGAAAAGACATTTCCTAAACCATTGCCCTGAAGTGAGAAAGGTAAAGCATAAACCTGTAGAACCTGTCAACGAGTCAATTATTTGCTATCATTATAAGGAGTCGAGACACGTCGTGTAACGACTCGGAATTTTGGGCAATATCGATTTAATAATCTGTAATAACAATTAAATTGGTTTGATAAATTTTCTTTATAATATTAATTTTAAATTGGTGAAATTGATCTTTTTAAGGATAGCAAATATTTAATTTGGTAAGTATAATCAATATCTTTTAACAATTTAAAATTTTACAAGAATTGTTTTTCAAAAGCTAATGAAATTTTATTCTGTTTATAATATATATGTTGATATATATTGTGAATAGAATATCTTTTGTTTTAAATTAAAAAATTGAATTTTCAAATTGTAATATATGTAAGCATATGTTATAATTTGATATTGTTTTGAAAATTTAATTTAATCTATTAATAATTTATGTATCAATGAATATTGCAATTTTAAAGTTTTGTTTTAAATTCAATAAGATTTTCAAAAGATAATTTAGTTTAATTCAATTGTTTCAAATATAAGATTGTTATTTATTTTTAAATAGAATAGTTTCAAAGGAATTCAAACAAGCTTTGTTTATTTTCTTCTAAAATGTTTACATTAAAAATGAACGTTTAAGATTTAAAATAACATGTATAAGATTTTATTTATATTATAATTAGTTTAGTAGATTTTCTTTTAAAAGTAAACTTATTTATATACATATAAGTATTTATCAATTAAGAAAGTAAATATGTAAATTTATATTTACATTTAAAATCAAATAAAAAATTTTATTAAAATACTTAAAGACATGTGTAACCCTATTAATTATCTCAATAACACTTGTTAACTTTTAAAAATATGTTTGTGACATTTGTGCAAATTAATGACAAGTGGCATTATTTTCATTTCAATAAATGTTTTTAGGAAAAGAAATGAGTTTTTCACAAATTCTTCTTTGTTTCTTTAGCTCAAATCAGAATTTTTTTTCCAAAACCTGAAAATGGAAACTAAATCCAAAACAAAAACCAAATGCTACCTGAAATTCATTATCACAAAAACAAATCAAACCTGAATCAAGCAAGTTCTTCAGCAGAAGATCAATCTGAAAAATCAATTCTGCAACCTTTCAAAATCTGCAACCAAACTGCATTTCAAAAATGATTTCCAACCTGCAACTCAAGTTAAAGATCTGTTTCAACATTTTAAATCAAAACTAAAAGCATGCAAAGGAATCAACTGCTGCAAGCAAAGCAAAAACATTTTTAACATTAAAGTTGTTCAAGCCTGGGTAAAAGAAGTGAAGCTTGTTCTATTCTCTGCTCTGCATTCTTGAATCAGGTGAGTAAATGTTTTTTAAAAAAAAAACAGTTGATTTAAAATTCACTGCTATGCATGTGTTGATTTACTTGAATTAAAATACTATAGTTTTAAATTTATATGAATTGTTATGTTTGTTTGTACATATACATGCTTGAATTAACACTGATAAATTACTGTGAAGGTGCTGATTAAAGGAAATATTCAATACCAATAGAACAAATTAATTTTTGATTTCAAAGTTTAAATGGAAGTTGTTTGTTAGTAGATGATGATGATTTTAAAAATAATTCAAGGATTTTTAACTTTAGCAAATAAGTTAAAAATAGGAAAGCACAGTAGAATACTGTTATTCATGATGAATCAAAAATCTTGATTTATAATTTGGATTACATGAATAAATTAGGGGGTAAGAATCATGATTTTTAATACATATTTCATGATTTTTAGTTTGACTAATTATGAGAAATGTGGGTTTGTGTGTTTTTGGGGGTTTTGAGGATTGCCAGTGATCGGCACATTGATTTAAGCTAGATTTTTGGTTGAAGCTAGCATAGATGTAGAGGATATTGGGAAAAATGCATAAGAATTTTTCTAATGAGTATATTGATCGAATTGGAGCAAAGTAGGGTTTGCAGTTAGTTTTTGTTGCCTTGGGTACTGAGGCATTTGCGACTCGGATTAAAGATCGAGTTCGATCGCGTTGGGGAAGATTGAAGCTTGAGGGCATGGCGATCTGTGGTGAAGAAGGCAAGGGCTGAACGGCGTCGTAGTGACAGTAATATGGGAGTTTGTGGCGTGTTGTTCTTCAGATTTTCGAACGTTTGGTCGAAATTTGATACGATGATGTTCTGTTCGATCTGGGTTCTCTTGCGTGCTAGCGAGTGATTTTGGGACTGTGGTGGGTTGACGCGATGGACGATGGAGGTCGGCGTTGTTGGTGCATGTGCACCGTGATGGTTGTGTGCACTGGGAAGAAGGATTTGGGGAAGAAGGGCTTTATCTCGAGTAGGTTACCGCGTTAGGTTTGTGAATGACTCGAAGAAGATGGGGGGCCAGGTCGCTTCGAGGTTGACACGAGTGTTGCCTGGGTTTGTATTCGGGTTAAAACTGTAAATTATTTAAGAACTAATTCAACTTGTTGAATAAACTGAGGTTAAGGTTGCTAAGTCGAGTTTAGGTTGTAAGCTTTTCTGGTAATTACTGTGAATGAGATAAATATGCAAAGTAAAGTTTTTAAAGGTAAGGTTTTAATAACTTAAGTTTCAAATTTTATTTAAATTGAATAAGTTTAAAATTCGATAATTAAAATGTTTAAACTTTTAAAGATGATTTCTAAATGTTTATTTCCAAATAAGATTATTGTTATAATTTTGGGAAAACCAATACAATAATTTGTTTAAGTTATTAAAATTTAATTTAAGTTCAAATAATTTAATTATAAAGATAAATAGGGTTAATTTATCTTTGTTATTAACTTTAGAATACTTGATTTAAATATGATTTGTAATTAAGTAAAGAATTAATTAAGATAAATGCTTTTTCTTAATTAATTATGGATTTTTAAATATAAGTAATTAATTAATTGTTTAATTAATTTTATTTTTTTTTTTGCAGGGCAAGCGGGGTTAACTGGTCCCCTACCAGATTATTGATAAATAGAAAAAAGAGAGATGGTACAAACAAAGGGGAGACATGAACTAGCTCATGTCACAAAAAAAAAAAAAAAAAAAAAAAAAACACACAAGCCACAGAGTAAAACAACACAAGAAGAAAGAACATACAACAGACAGGACAGGAAAAAAAGGAAGAACACAATGAAACAGAGAAAAAAAGAAGGAGCTATAACCAGTCAGAAGGGTAGAAACCACTGAAATCAAATTTACTCTCCCGCATACCAATCATGATGCTGGCCTTCAATGCATTCCATAGCTGGTGGCTATTTCTATGTTTGTTCTCAAATATTCTCTGATTTCTTTCTTCCCATACTAGAGACAAGTATTTTTTGATCATGAAAAAGTGCACAAATCTATCCTTCTTTCTCCATTTGGTTGCTTTACCAATCAAATCCCAGTCAAGACTAGTAGGCCCCTGATTGTAGTTTTGGTTGGTAAAACTGAGAAGCCTAGTCCACAATCCCCTTAATTCACTGCAATCAAAGAACAGATGCTCCACAGTTTCAGCATGCATGTTGCATATGACACAGATGTGATCAACTGCCATCCCATATGTCACTAACTTATCTTTAGTTAGGAGAGCATTGTTTATGACTTTCCACAACATTAAGTTGTCTCTGGCATTTGATAAATCAGTCCAAATCACTTTATGCCATTTAATAGAAGAGGCAACTGGACCTGTATCAAGCATCTTGTAAACAGAAGATATTGAATGTTGTTTGCCATTCCAATGTATTTCATCCAAGTCACTTGATTGGTAAAAATTATTCTGGAAACTGTTCCAAACAGCTCTGATTACCTGATTGCTTGTATAGGGCAGCTGAAGTTTACCATCATGAATGTAATCAGAGGCTTTAGCATTAGCACTAATACCAGATTGAACTATTTGCTGTGGGGTAAACATGTTGGCAAGTATAAGGCCATTTGCCATCCAAGGAACTGACCAGAAGTTAGCAGTGCTAGTAGGAGATATCAACACTCTAATATACGGGGAAAAAAGGGGCCTTAAATTCAGCAAGCTCTTCCATGTCCAACTGCAATTTGGTGGGACAGACATGGTCCAGAAATGCTTGTTCCCCAAATTATGAATTTTAGTCCACTTAACCCATAAAGAATCTTTATCAGCAATCAAATTATTGAGTGTGGAGCTAATGGCTGCTCTATTCCAAGAGTGCAAATTGAGTACTCCAAGGCCACCATTGTGTTTCTGCTGCTCCATGATGGAAAAGGAGCAGGGAATGATTTTCTTAGATTGTAGAGAACCAGTCCAGAAGAATCTTAGCATGGCATTTCTCACCATATTCACAAGTTTATTTGGTAGCATGAAAACTCTGCTCCAATACACCATCATGGATGATATAACAGATTTGATGAGGACTAGTCTTCCAGCTTGAGAGAGAAATCGATTGGCCCAACATTTCATCTTGCTGCAGATTTTATCATACAAAGGCAAGCAGTTGGTAGTTGTGATTCTGGAGGAGCATAGAGGGATACCTAAATAAATCATGTTATTGTTCATAGCTTGGATGCCAGAGGATGCAGAGAGAGAAGTTACATGTTCAGGAGATAAGCCAGAAATAAGAATGTGGGATTTATTGAAATTGAGCTGAAGGCCAGTCATTCGGTAGAAACTGTGTAGAGTGGCTTTGATATTCTCCAAAGATCGTTTGTCAGGTTTAGTGAAAATCAAGATATCATCAGCAAAAAGCAGTGAAGAGATTCTCAGAGATTTACACTTAGAGTGAAACAAAATATCCTTGTTATCATAGTTTCTATTTAACAAGACAGTCAGAACTTCCATAACCAGAATGAACAAATACGAGGAGATGGGATCCCCTTGCCTGATCCCCTGCTTACTCTTGAAGTAACCAGAATTAGAGCCATTATGTTTGATGGAGAAAGTTGGGGAAGAAATGCAGATATAGATCCATGCAACATAAACTTTTGGAAAACCCATCAGCGCCATAATTCTCACTATAGAACTCCATTGTAAACTATCAAAAGCTTTCTTTAGGTCCAGCTGCAACATCGCATTATTGGAAGCTTGAGCACGACCATACCCTTTCAGAAGCTCATGTGTAAGTAAAATATTATCAATTATATTTCTCTTGGGAAGGAAGGCAGTTTGATTCTTGGAGATGATTCTGGAAAGAACAGGAACAATTCTCGAGGCCAGAATCTTGGATATGCATTTATAAATCACATTACAACATGATATGGGTCTAAAGGAATCAACTGCCGTTGGAGGTTTCATTTTAGGAATGAGCACTAAATCTGTTGCATTGACTTCCAATAACATTTTGGATTTATTGAAAAAATTGTGGACTGCCTTAAGAAAGTCATCCTTGATGATTTCCCAACTATGTATGTAAAAGTGTAAGTTGAAACCATCTGGTCCCCCACAAGAATGTTTGTTCATAGAAAAAAGGGTGGCCTTTATTTCTTTATCAGTGACCTTTGTTGTTAGGGAATTTGCTTCATCATGATTCAGTTTGGGCAGCTGCACAAGGTCTAGTTCATCAAAAAAAGGAATGAAGTCATCTTTGTTACCCAGCATGGATTTGAAATATTGTAGAATGGCATGGTCAATATCTGAGGGACTAGAATGCAGGACACCAAACTCATCATGAATGTGATTGATTTGCTCACTGGCATGCTTGATTTTGATTGCAGCGTGAAAGTAAGCTGTGTTGTAATCCCCTTCCTGAGCCCATTTTTGCCTTAATTGTTGTCTCTTCATTTTGCCTTCAGTTGATAAAGCTACATTTAGCTGATCAAAGAGGTTTCTCTCATTCTCTGCAGCTGTTGCATCATCTGGGTTTTTCAGCATATAGTCTTGAGCATCAATAAGTTTCTGCCTTAGTAGAGTAGAAGCAAGAGACCCATTGCCAAATTTTTCTTTTGCCCATAGTCTTAGTGCTTCTTTGGTAGCTTTGGTTTTTCTGCAAAAAATGAACATAGGGTTACCATAAAAATTTGCAGACCAAGATTTATTAATAATATTAGCATACTCAGGATCATTGACCCAAGCATTATAAAATTTGAAACTTTTTTTTCCTTTTAATATCCTCTGACCGGTGGAAAAGATTAGAGGGGAGTGGTCTGAAAGGACAGGGTTTGGGATTAGGGTTGACATGGTAGGCCATGTGGTTAAGGCATTGAGATTGGCAAATGAGTGGTCAATGTTAGAGAATATCCTAGTACCAGACCTACTTCTATTATTCCAAGAGAACTCTGCTCCAAAGGAGGCAATAGGCAGTAGATTGGAAGCATCAATGGCTTTGTTGAGGGGGAATATGTCTTTGGGTAATAGAGGGGATCCACCATGCTTGTCATATAAATTGTAACAACAGTTGAAATCCCCGAAGACAAGCCAAGGGTGGGAGGATTGCCTGAATGCAGGAAGAAGATTAAAGAAATTTTGCCTTGAGTTGAGAGAGTTATGAGCATACACAATGGTTAGGTAGAAAGAGAGTTGGGTATTATTTATTTTTGCTTGAAAGTGCATGACTTGGTCAGTGTTAAGAATTGAGGTAAGGGTTATGACAGTGGGATTATGAATCACCATGATGCGACCATAAGAAGCATGAGCCAGGTTGTGGTGAAGAGTCCAAGATGGTTCAATGTGCTTAGCAGCTTTCACTGTAAGAGTTTCATTCAATTTGGTTTCCAGAATGGCAAATAAAGAGAGTTTGTGCTGAGATATGAGGTACTTTACTTGATCCAACTTATTAGGGGAATGAGCCCCTCTTATGTTCCAAATGGCAAAATTGTGCATCATTTGGAATAACTTAAGGCTTGGTGGATGATGTTTTTCATGCTCCTGGTTGCAGGAGAGTCTCTGTGTTCAGTGGATCTTTTTACCTTGACTTGTTTTTTAAATTTTGTTGTTTTGTCTCTGTCCAGACTGGATAATTTGGGGGATTGTGTTTTGGTGGGGGATGTTGGGATAGATTTCCATCCTGGTAGTTCACCAGAGAATGTGTATTGACTGTTGTTTTTATCAAGTGGTTCTTGCATGCATAAAGACAGAATGTCAGTTTCCAGTGCATGCCTGTACATTGCTTCATCAAACATGGATATATCAGGTGAGTCTCTGGTTTTTTCATGGGTGGTAATTCCTTGAGAAGAATTGTTGAGTATTAAAGGCATGATTGTATTTGGTTCCAGACTATGAGGTGGTTGAATAGATTGTGTATTGGTTTTGCTGCATTCAAGTTCCTGTCTTTCAGCTTGATTATTTCTTGTTATTGGATCTATATCACTGACTTGAAAAGTAAAGTGCTTGTCACCTTGTATTTCTCCCTCTTCCAACAGACTATTGTTTTCACATATTTCATTTCCTATAATATTGTTGCAGTCAACATAGCTATCTTCAGCTAGATTCTCATTCATTAATACATTGAAACTGTTAGTGTCTGAGACTCCCCCCAACAATGTTTCTATAGTATTAACATTATTCATATTGCTGGTAGTTGTGATATTCAATAATTTATTGCCAACCCCATGACCTTCATTCACTGATTTTTTTTGGTTTTCATCTGCTATTTTGTTATTTCCTGCCACCATTATTATCTTTGCCCCTTTATTCTCCACTTTTTTCCATTCTTGCTTTTGTTTAACATTCTTTGTTCCTTTGCCAGTCATAATTTCCTTCCCCAAGCCTTCATTACTTGCTTTTTGTCTTGCATCTGCCTTTCCTTTCTTGATCATTTCCACTTTCAGACAATCCACTGTGTTGTGACCAAAAACTTTACAACTAGTACATATTTCAGGTCTCCAAAGGTATTCAACAGTGACTAATTGTTCTGATCCATCCATTAATCTTACAGGGAATTCATTTAGTAGTTCATCATTTGGTGTAACCTCAACCATACATTTTGCATATCCTATCCTCTCCAACTTTTCAGTTTGTGCATCCATACACATAAATGAACCAAGACGTGAAGCGAGCCAGTTAATTCCGAGGTGGGACCACGCATAAAGTGGTAAATTGTGGAGTTTGACCCAAACAGGAACAGATCTAATAGAGCTACAACTGTTCCCGACTGTTTGATCCCACTGCTTTACAATGAAAAGTTTGTTCCTCATGATAATTGGGTCTGATTCAATTATTTTCCTTCTATCTTCATCGCAAGATAGATTGAAAAGGAACAGAAATCCATCAGATTTGACACTGATCGAGCCTTTAAGTTTCCAAATTTTTTTGAGGTGCGAGATCACAGTCATATAAGATAAAGGTTTGTCAAGAAAGAATCCAACTAGGTATTCTCCCCATACTTCATTACCTGCCTTAATGACATTGTCAGGCGGAACCAAGACGTGACCATCATAAATCAGAGGGACACAAACAGGTGAATGTTTACCAGCATTACGCGGCTTTGCTTTGAACAATGAATTCCATTTGGCTGGAGCAGGGATGTGAGAGGTTGACGTGGAAGAAGAGGGACCGAATGGGGGATGGTGATGCAGAAGAGGGATGGTAGACTGTGGTGGATCAGGCGGGGGTGGTATGGGTGGTACAGGGGGGGTAGGTTGAACAGTGGGAGGTATGGTTGAAGGGACGGAAGGTATGATTGATGGTAAGTGTCGGTTGGGAAAGTCAGGGTCAGCGGACATTAAAAGTTTTTTTTGGTGGGAAAAAGGGTGTAAACTTTTGTGTTTAATTAATTTTAAATAATTAGTTAATTGTTTATTTAATTTTAAAATTATAACTTAATTATGGATTAATTAAGTGAAATTACTTAATGAAGTAATCAATGATTAGTTTTTGAATATAATTAGAATATTAGTTACTTAGGGAAGTAATTAGTAGAGGTTACTCATGGAGTAATTTAAGTTAAGTGATTATTGGGTAATCATTTAATGATATTAATTAGGAAAATTGATTAATATAATTGTTTTAAAGTTAATTAGATATGGAGTAATTAATTAGTTAATTAAGATTTATTTAATGATGGAATTAATTATTGTTAAGAGAGTAATTAAGTTTTATTAATGAAAGTAATTAGAGATAATTACTTATGTAAGTAATTAAGAGTTAATTACTTAATTTATTTAAGTTAATTAATTAATGTGATTAATTAATTAATTAATAAGATTAAATAAGGGTTAATTACTAAGTGTAATTAATTAAAATTGTAATTAATTAATAAAGTAATTAATTAAGGATCAATTGTTAATTTAAATTGATTATTACTTAATGAAGTAATTAAAGATTAATTAATTTGATTAATTAATCAAGGATTAATATAATTAATTTGGAAATAATTAATTAAGAAGTTAATTAATTAAGATAAGTAATTACAAATTGTTAATTACTGATTATGAATTAATAAGATGATTAATTACAAGTTGATTATTAATTAATAAGGATCATTAATTAATATAATTAATGAATTAATCAAGGTTGATTAAATAAAGTAATTAATTAAAGTATGATTAATTAATTGTAATTAATTAAGGATTAATGTAATTAATTATAGTTAATTAATTAATGAAGATCATTAATTATTGTAATTAATGATAATAATTGAAGGTTAATTACTGAATATGGTTAAGAATAATTACTTGAATGTAATTAAAGGATAATTAATCAGGGAAGATTAATTAAGGAAGATCATTAGGAGATGATCAATGAATTTGATTTGTAATAAATCAATGAAGCAGGAGTTAGAATAATCCAAGTAATTAAAGGATAGTATTTAATTTAATTAGAAATTAATTAAATTTATTAAGAGTTAATCAATTCTACTATGGGTGATTGATTAATATTGAATGGTTGATATTGAGTGATTGATATTGGATGTTGAATGATATTGGATGATTGATATTGGGTGTTCGGTTGATATTGGATGTTTTGGATATCTATGTTGTGATATGCTGCTTTGTAAGATGAATGGTTTATATGAATTATCTGATATGATAATGTTATTCATCTATCTGTTTATATCATCCTGAATAAGTTAAATTGTTAAATCCCTTGAGTACAACTTGGACATTAAAATGGCGTTTGGTTTCGGTGAGACCGGGATCGGGTTTCCATATTTGGAATCCGAAAACCACATCGATTCCAATTAAACGTTAGGTCGTTAATCCAAGTGGAGCAAGTGAAGACTCGAAGTGTAAGGGCTATACGTCAGTATAACTCTGTGGGTGATTCCGTAATGAATTTGACGGAATAGTACTTATAGATTCGAGATGGAGATTTAGAGTGCAAGGGCTATGGTCGTTGACTCTGAGGGTGATTCCAAAATGAGTGCAACGAGATAGTGCCTTCGGTTTCGTTCGAACCCGGAACGAACTTGTATGGATTGAATGCTTTCAAAACATCGTCAGGTGGACGATGAGCATTCAAATAGATATGTTCTCTAAAGGTAATCGCAGCCTCAAGCCTCATCAACCGGGAATGGCTAAAATAGGGGAGGTGCAGCAAGGCTTCGTGGGTAGCTCCCACTTAAGAGCAAGATTTACTCTTGTCTAGAAGTCCCTTTTTATTCGGCTGTGTGGGGCGGTTGATCCGGAAAACTGCCGGGGTTGTCTTGTTTGGGACTATTCAGTAAGGAATGGTCCCGTCCTTGTGTTGCAGGGGAGTGGGAGTACTCCTCGGTACGGTGATCTAGGCCACGTACTGTGACAGGCGGTACCCCAGTAGCCCTGCCATTGTTGGAAACCCATTTTCCCTACGAGACCCTACGGTTTTGTTTGTATTACCTACTTTTGTGGCTAGTAGCTGGAATTTAATAGATGTAACAATTTTGGCTATTTCATATTTACTTGAAAACCCTAGACACTATTATAATATCACTGGATTTCCTATCAAATGTTTTGGTTAGCGTAAGGTAAAAACTTTTCCATGTTTAAGTGTGGGAAGTCTTACGTGATACCTTTTGTTTTCAAAGGATTTTCTAAAGTTAAGCAACTTTTAAACCTGTTTACTCACACCAGACCTCTGTCTGACCCGAGTGTTTATTTTCTGTTTTATTAAACTCTTGGGTACTCATATTATGTATGAGTAGTCAAGTGATTCAGGTTTGCTTGACAAATTTTGGAGGAGATATGGACCAGGAGGCTTCGACGTATAGTTATATATATTGGTTCCGCTGTGTTTGGTATCTGTTTCTTCTGTTGTACTTGAGTTGTATGAATTAGACAGATGTTTATAACTATCTAATATGTGTTGTATAGTTGTGTAACTCTGATGTAATCTGAACTGACCCGAGCGAATTTAAAAAGACAAAAACACTCGAGTCAAAACTAAAAGATCTTATGTAAGTTAAATCAACAGAAATAAATATGAGTGCAGTAACTCAAGAGATGCTCGGGATTTACATCTCTTAAGGACCCGTTAAACTATTTACTATATAGTATATTTCGCTGTTATAATAGTGTATATAATAAAATAAACATACTTTTAAATGGCGTTAAGGCTTTACATTTTCCACCTTAACACGTAATAGTCCCAGTAGTCCATCCAATATTATAGTCCCTCCTGATTGGGAAGCCACCAGAGGATACCACACGGGCTACGGGAGAAATCCAAACTCGTACAAGGCGCGATAGGATAGGTAACACGGCACAACTAGGCAATGCCAGGGTAGATATACCAATTACGCTTCCGGGCTGATGGTAACGCGTAGCCGCAGCTACCGCCCACCTCGGACAAACTCCTCCATAAAATCAAAAATAAAAGAGGCCACCGAATCAATCCAAAGTCAGAGTATAGTATCGAAGAGGAGTATCCGATAAAGGGCGCTAACCCCTTTGGCCCGTCGATCGCTCTTGTTTTAGCCACCTTATGCCAACTCACGAGAGTTGGGTCCACGTATTTTCCTTACAAGAAACGCCGCCACCTTCCTACTTCATTCTGGAATCTCCACCGTGTACACGGTTGTTAAAGTGGTTTTTGGAGTTGGCAGAGAGTATGACAACTTCTGATCCCGGTCTCTTTAACAACCAAACGTTATTATAACATCGCGGTCTTTAAAAATAGTTTATACTTTAAAACCAGAATATAATTATCCATTTCAAACCCATAAATACGATATCATTTCCATTTCCAAAACCACTCATTTTGATACTATTTTTATAAAACCCAAATCAATAATATCATTTTTATTTCAAATATATTTCTTTTCCAAAATCATACTGCTTTAAAATTTAGAATATCTGGAAACCAACACTTGAATTATAACTTTCAAAACATAATACTTCGAAATTCATAGCTTTAAAACCATAACTTCTAAAACTTGAATGGTTTGGATATTCAACAGTACACAGAATAAAATAGTTTGAATTTAAAATTAATTTAAAAATAAATTTACGCGACTTCACAATTTTTATTCATTTAAAATTTTTGGTCTAAACCCCATAAATTTAGATTCGCTTTTAGTTTCAATAAAACACTTCGATTTCAATATATTCAACTTTGAGTATTTAACAATTTCAAAACTAAGGTTGGACATTCTATTCAACAATTTATTGTCCTATTATTTAGTTTTGAAATATTCATAAAATAAATCCATAGAATAAAACACAAATTTCTATTAATTAAATATTTCCTTCAATTTATTTATACTAGAAATATTCCATTAATTTATTTTGAATAAAAATCCAGTTATAAATATCATACCTTTAAAATTTCCAAGTTTAATAAATTTACACCAACTTGTGGAGTTAAATTTTTAAATAAGCTCAATTCCAAGTAAATTTCCAATTTATTTTCCAATCTTAATTGATTTGAACCATTTAAAATTCTATATATATATATACAATATCTTTAAACCTGTACTTAATCATATAATATAAATTATCAAACTCCATTTTTCATCTTATTTATTTTTATTTAAAAGATTTATACATAGCTTAACTTCAAATTTTAACTATATATGTATATATAAAATAATATTTATATAATATCAAAATTTAATATTTATTAAATTGTATCCTATCCAAACCATAGAAATCATTTTCAAAATAATTATATATAGACCGACGGTGTCTGTATAGAATTTTCTATCCTATGGTCAAGTGATACGGATATTTATCATTTCAATCCGCAATTTAAAAATAAAAAAATGCGGTTATATATCATTTCAAACCGTAATCCCGAATGAAATGAAATGCATGATAACTTGTAGATTATATAATATAGAACACATCATCCATTCACCAAACATAAATCGTTAACCATTTATTACAATCATTATCCAATTTGAACAAAACATCAATATATAGCATATAAAATATAACAGGTATCAACGAACAGTTTTATATTCAATAATAAATTAATAACTGTTTAATTGGAAGTTTGTATGCAAAAATAAATAAATTTAACTATCAATTTATATGCAATAATAAAATTAAATAACAATTTAATTCAAATAAATGCAATCTAACTGAGATGATGAATAAAATATGCCAAACAGTCATAAATGAATTTCTACTCATATCATAAATCAATTTAACAAACAAAAGAATTTTTAGAAGTTGTGAGTGGGTTAAAACACTTACCTTTTGAATTTAAATCGAATTTAAATTCAATTTAAACCCAAAAATTGAACGGTCTCCAAATTTGTCCAAACCAGCATCAAAGTGTCTGGAATTTTACTATGATCCTAACAAAAAAAGTCGCGCGTGAAACGGAGCTCGTATGAAAAAGTTAGGAAAATTAGAAGATTGGAAAATTCTGATCCTGAGTCAACTTCGGGTTTAACTTCGGTCCACCGCCTCAATTCTCCGGTGCATGCTTGGAGTATTTTCCAAAACGACCCGGAGCGACCCGAGTAACTTTCTTCCTAACCCGAAGTAGATGCAGTGTTTTTTCCTCTGAAACTCGAAGCGCAACCAGAAGTTGTTGCAAATCCGCAAATTTTTTTTTTTTAAATTGAAATTGGATTGGGAACATTAGGGTTCGCAGTGGAATGAGGAAGAGCATACGTTCAGAATGAGGAATAGGCAATGACCTAGGGTTTATAACCACATATATATAGGCAAACAGAATAGAAAGAATGAGCTAGATTGGATTTGGGTTTTGAACGATAATTGACCCGAAAAGCCCCTTTCGATTCCGGAACGGAAAAGGGTAAACCCATATATCAAAATATATGTTTTAAAAAATTAAACACGATGGAAAAAGTTTCACGTCCGAATTCCATCGTATGAAGAAGTTATGCTAAATTCAAATTTTCCAAATTGATTTCAATTGCATAAATTTCAAGGCGTTTCGAGTCCGTACGATCAAACGACAAGTCCGATCGCTACGAAACTTGAAACACTATTATAATTCACCGTTACGGATCTGATGAAACTGGTTCGTCGAAATCCGAGTCAGTGGCCAAAATGGCTATTTTTATATTAATTAAATAAATTAAAAATTAAATTAATTAAATCCAAATTTAAATTTCAATCTTAAAATTTTCAATTTCAACATTTCCAAATTTCTTAACCATTTACAAGGCTTCGAACAAAATTTAAATGTCAATAATAGTTGGTTTATTTATCATTTCCAATGTAAATCTACTTTCAATATTAAATTTCAATTTCATTAAATTTAAAATTATAAAAATAAAACTCCAAAACCCACTATTTAAATTCTTACCCTTGTTATTCAAGTATTATTAAATTTAATATTTCAAATAAATTAACAAAGCTTGGTTTTCACTCCTTAAATCAACCAATTTTCATTTTATAACTAAAATTAACATTTATTACATCTTATAGAATTAATCATTTCAAATGACCAATCACGTCTACCATAACTGCACAAATTTATAAACTAGTAGATTTTTGTCATTTTTAATCCCTTAGATATTTATAATAACTAAAAGCAAATTCACATATTAATTTAGTGTCAATTATTCCAGTAAATATAGCGTTCAAATGTCAACTGCAATTAATCCAATTAATTGCAAATTAATTCCAATAAATTTGATTTTATTCGATTATAACTTAATATCCAATCAATTATTACTCAACTAACCTAGTTAACATTGTTTTATATTTCATTACATTAATATTTCTGTACACATCCTAGATTTGTATCAACGGTTATACTTAAAAATGTGAATCTTGTCAATTACGCGTATTAATTAAGGTTTTAAACTCAATTAACAAAACTTCCTAAGTCAGACCCTTTTTACCAAATTTGATAATCCCTAACCATTTGTACTACATCCCATATTAATGTAATATTTATTAGATTTTATTTCAAATTAACATACAACTTAATTCCCCTTAATTGAATCTGATTCCCAATTTTTTTATTTAACATACTAAATGAATAAATAACCTAAATAAATGGTCACCTACTTACTTCTTTCATTTATAAGTTTACAACCCACCCACCCAGGTATAAATTCCATATATAACACTAATTAATTTCCATTAACACTGCATTATCATAAATTTGTTCAATATATACTCTTGTTTACTTAAAAATAAATTTATGTTTTCCATAAATTCTCATTCACTCTTCTGTTACGAAATTAAAAATCATTAAGTAATGTTTATTATCAAAACAACAATAATTTATTACCTTTTACATCCCACTATAAATCAGTGTAACCATTAATACCACACATATTACAATTCCTTACACCATACTGATCTTATTTAATTACCATTAACTATCTATTTTGTACAATAACTAAATGTTTACATTTGTTACTTATATTTAGTTTTACAACCAAGCATAGCATGTTTAAATACAATGAATTGGAGTTTCATTAAGATTGTATACGTTTTCCATTAATTGTGTATTACTTCATCGGTTACTATACATTGAATTCATTAAATTATCACAAATTTACTTTATTGCATTAGTTTATACAATATTCCCATTCGTTTTCTTATAATAAATTTCGTAGCCTAGAATAACAATTCCCATTACTTCAATGCATCGTAATTTCCTTTTTCTTATTTTTTTTATACTTAGCTTAAATTTCAAATGTTGCATTTTCTTTCTACATTTACTTCAACATGAATTAGAAAAATTTTCTTTCTTTGTAAATTAAATTACAAAATCAAATTAAATTAACAAATTAAATGGTCGAAATTTATGGGTCGTTACATTCTCCCCCACTCAAAACTTTTCGTCCCCGAAAAGGAAAAAGAAGGGAAAGGAAAAACTTATAAATTAATATATATTATTCAAAACATTAAATTTATAAACGATTAGATTTACAAAATAAAATATACAAATTTACAGTCATTATATCTTTCTATACTTAAATTATTGAAGTTTGGAAAACATTTTCAAAAATATTTTCTAAGTCCAAAATTTTCGAAAATTTTTAGCAGAGTCTCCTTTGTACGTAGAGGCTCGGGAGGAAATATAATATCAAAAATAACAATATATATCATATATTTTCCAAAATAATATATATCCCACACGGGAAAACAATATAATAGCCCTATAAATCCGTAATCCGAGAACGTACTTATTTGTCGGGCAGTTTACGCTTGATTATGAAACCAAAATTAGTAGCAATTTGCTTCCATAACCTGTATTTCACTTATATAATCCAAAAGAGTTAATAATTATACAAAATGAAATATTTAAGCGTTTGTTTCAATCGATAATAAAAAATTCATACAAACATCAATCATTGCAACCCCAGCATACAATCATCACATAAAATCAACACAAATCAATCAATCATACATATTAAACCCACATAGTAGTTCGGGTTCAAAACTTTAAATTGTAGCGCATCATTAACTCAACGGCCTTATATAAAGCTAAATAGATTATTCATTCATCAAATCCAATTTTAAAGTATCCTTGCCCAAACAACCATAAACTAAACAACAACAAATCCAAACAACAGATCAACTTTACTTATTATTAAATTCCATTTCATACATTTGTTGTTTTATTTTCTTTTTATTTATACAATGATTTATCCTTTTAATTTAAATTTATTTCTAACAAACTTTTAATTTCATTTACTCATTCAGAGTTTGTTTCATTTATTTTCACTTATTACTTACAATTGTTCATTTTCATTAATTCAGGTCATGTAAGTTTCTTTTTATTGCATTACATTTATACATTTCTCAACTTCATTCATTTATTGCATACCCTCATTTATTTAAATTCATTTATCAATAGTATTCATGTCCCATTCAATTTCTTAGCATTTCCATTTTATTTACTTAAGTTTATAATCATTTATTTGTAATACTTACCTTTAATTATATTTAGTTATAGTGAAATTTCAATTATAACCTAAGTTTATACATTAAATTCTCATTTAAAATAGCAAATTCATTGAATACTTTCAGTATCTCAAGTTTATTATTTGTATAATATTTATTACAATTTCTTATTAACATTTAAACTTTTAATATTCGATAAGTTATATATATGTTTATAAGGATGTAATTGAATGTTATACAAGTTTTCTCAATTCCTTTTTTTATATATATATGGTTCAATAATTTCATTTTCTTTTATAAGTTACAATTTTAGATTACCTTTAACTTCATTCATAACCTAGCATTAAATTGCTTATTTTAATTAAAGGCTCCTTTTATTAATTAACTTCCATTTTACCACACTAATTGAAACTGTAAAATAACGGAAACTTAAGAATTTAAATACCGGGTTTAATTTCAAATCATTATAAAGATAATAGATAAATATACTTCTTCAAATTTATATATATCGAATTATATTTAAAACAGTATAAAATTCATATTTGTTTATCCAAATAAATCTGCAATAAAACTACTATAGTGGCCTTCCCACTTCGAAACTCGAAAATGAATGTCGATGATGTAACGACCCGTAAATTTCGACGATTTAATTTATTTAATAGAATTTTGTAATAAAAATTTAGTAGAAATAATAAAAGGTGATAAATATATATTGAACGCTAATTTAACAATGGTAATTTAAGCCTTTGTTTGTAATATGACTAAATTTTTCAATAAAAATTGGTGTAAGTATTGTACCTGAATATAATGGGAAGATAGAGAATATAGGTAAGACATTTAATTAGTTAAGTGTAAATTTATGGGTATAATAACAATTCGTATACTTTACCTAATTAATCTGTCAATTAATTTGTTAAAAAAATCAAAACCTTTTAATTTGGTAAATAATTTGATGCGTATTGATAAGCGTTACTTTAATGATTAATTTTAAAGTGATGGGAAGAAAATAAGTAAAGTTATGCAGTAATAAATAAATGAAAATATCGCAATAAATAGAAAACTGACATAACATTTATTTATATGAACGTTACTTATTGATTTGAGAGTAACGGAAGTGTGAACGTAGAATAAAATAAGCGTAGATTTATGTTAGGTAATTATTGAGAATATGTGGAATAAGTTGAAATAATATTAATTAAAAATTTATGCGTAAAACATGTTATGTAAGATATATTGATTCCATTTAATAAATTGAGGATTAATATTATCGAAGAGGATTAAATATGGTCTCAATGTAAATTTAGATAAGTTTTGAAATAAAGACTAATTCCATTCAGAAGATGACAATGGGTGCAATATTTTGATTTGTAAGCAATAGTAATAGGTTACATGTTTAATTGGTTGATAGAATTTGAATTGAAATAAATGTTAATACACTAAATAAAGGTTACATTAATATGATAAGTAATACAATGTCTAGAAGTTTAATATAGAGTGTGTTAAGACGTAGAAATGGAAATTAGGAAGCAGTTGGAATTAAATGAAATTTTAGGTGTATTTATGAGAAATTTACGGACAACTAAAGAGGCGAATGAAATAAATACCAACCAATTTTAGTGAATAACGAGATCTAAACCTAAATAAATAAATTCCTTGAAATTTAAGTTTTAATTTTTGATAAATTGGATTTGTACTTTAATATTGAAAATTTTAGGATTATTCAAAAATAAATTAATGTAGGAAGTTGTTAAAGGATTCTGAATTTACCAAGTGGTCCAAATTGACAAAATTTGCAAATAATTAAAGTTGAATTGTAAATCTGATTCAATTAACCTATTATTAATTTATTTGTTTGGAATATAAAAAGTAATGATAGGGTTAATTGAAATTAAGGGTAGTTTAATTTGTATGGGATTAAGGCAAGATGGGTGGATATTAGGAGTTATATACTTAGATCATTCAATTTATTTGGATAACATTGTAATAAATGTACATTTATGTGAAATATAATACCATGCTTAATAGATTTCTAAGTTGTATATATTTAAGGGAATATGGGGTAAATTGATTAAATCAATAAAAGACAATAAATGCAATGATGATGGGTTAGTAATAAAAGTGAATAGGAAAATGATTGTATAGTAAAAATGGAATTCCAACTTGCTGGAATGGAGTAAATACACTTAGTAATAAATTTAGGATAGGAAAACGAAATGGAAATATTGAATTAGTTAATTCGTATATATATAGAATGGCGATTATTGGATTGTAAATAATAAACTTATTTATGGTGATCAAGAGTTGTGACCACAAGTTATCATGAGTGATACATATATATTTAATTAATTCAATTGATTTGGAAATCATTGCAATAAATATAAATTAAATGTTACGTTGAATAAGTTAAGGTAATAAATGGAGAATAACGTAAATGTTCTTCATAGATATGATAATTTGAATCTATTGAAATTTATGGAATTTGAATATCACATTTTACGTTAATTGGAGATAAAGATGGAAATAGGTAATAATTGCATTAATTTGTAAATAGAAATAAATCGTTAATAAGAACAAGTATTTAAGATTAACCACCTATTTAGTATATTAAGTTATAACGGAAAATCAATTGCAGTAATTAAAAATATATTTATTACATTAATGATAATGACGTAATATTTGAAATATTTTAGTAGGGAATTCAAATGTATGTATGCATAGAAATGTGGATTTTTATAGTATGAAAACTTAGTCAATTTACAGTAGTTAAATCTATTGAGAATGAATAGAAATCTAAGATAATTATTACGGTAATTTAGAAATTTAGTTGAAAATGGAAACTTATCTATGAATGTGGAATTTAATGAAATTTTGAATTTATATTGAAACTTATAAATGAAGCATCTAAATTTACATTTGTAAATACGTTTAAAATTCAATGAAAATGTCTGAGGAAGAAATTAATTTATTTACTTATCCGTAACGTATCCAATTAATATAAAATATTCTGGTGGGCCAACAACCGTTTTGCGCGTTTATGATTCGTGCCCACCTATCCTATTTCACTTTGTCTATTTATAGGCTGTGTAAACCCTAGCCTCCATCTATCTTCATTTCTCTCTGTGTGTTCTTTTCTTCAACTTCTTCTCTTCCAATGGCTGCAAAATTTCTAGATCCAATTACCGTCCAAAAAAAAAAAAAAAAATTCAAACTCCTCTAAAAATTCCAGAAAAATTATATGTCATAATTTTCGAAGAGCGTAATCTGTTGGTACTGTCCGTTTTTTTTATTGGTGCTGTAGCATGCTCGAATTTGAGAAGAAGGACGTGGCCTGTGACGTGGCATGGTGATGGGGTATATTTGTTTATTTTGTTTTATTTAATTTTTGTTTCAATCGAAATTTTCGAATAACTTTCTCATACGTAGTCCGATTCACGCGAGATTTTTTTTTTGTTAGGATCATAATTAAATTCCAGATTTGTTGACGCTGGTTTGGCCAATTCGGAGACCGTCGAATTTTTGAGTTTAAATTGAATTTAAATTCGATTTAAATTCAAAAGGTGAGTGTTTTAACCCACTCACAACTTCTAAAACTTCTTATGTCTGTTAAACTAATTTTAGATATGAGTAGAAATTTATTTATGACTGTTTGACATGTTTTACTCATTATTTTTATTAAATTGCACTTATTTAATTTAACTGTTAATTTATTTTATTTATTGCATAAATTTGACAGTTAGAATTTATTTATTTGCATATTAACTGCCAGGCATAGTTATGTTAAATTTTTATTTCATATTAAGTGCCAGTTAAATTTACGTTTATTTTTGCATATAAACTGCCAATTAACAGTTATTAAATTTATTTTGATTATAAACTGATAATTGATACCATTATTTATCACCTGTTATGTATTGATGATTGTTTGAAATTGGATGATGACTGTGATAAATGGATGTATGATTTGATGGATGAATGGATGATTAATTTTATTAATTGCAAGTTACTATGCATTTTTATTTCATTCGGGATTGCGGTTTGAAATGATATATAACCGCATTTTTTTTCATTTTAAATTACGGATTGAAATGATAAACATCCGTATCACTTGACCATAGGATAGGAAATTATATACCGGCACCGCGGTAAATATATAAAATTATTTTTGAAATGTTTTTCTATGGTTATGTAAAGTTATATATATATATATGGTTTATGAGATATTGATTTGGTTATTGATAAAGGCTATTATATATATATAGTAATTTTCGGTTTTTAAGCTTGGTATAAATTTGATTTGAAGTTTAAATGAAGTTTGATTTTAAGATCAAATAAGATTAAACATTTATTTAAAATTTAATTTCTGGAGTTTTATGACTTAAATGAGAATAGATTTGGAAGATGAATATTAAGTTAAATTGGAATTTAATAAAAAGTTAGAATTTTTAAAGGATATGATTTACAACTTGATTTTGTGTAGAGTGATTTAAATGAATATCAGGTTGATTTAAATGAATATATAATAAATTGAAAGAATATCCAGTTATGTGAAGATAAAGGTTTTACTTAGATTATATTGAATTCATTAAGTAAACATTTAAAGTCTAAATAATAAGTAATTGAATTTGATATATATGGGTTTGTCAAATGAGTTGTTTTTGAAATGGTGAAATATTTAAAGCTTTGAAACATAAGAATTAAAATGGTATTTGGAAGTTTAAATCAATATTTGGAATTGATTTGTGAAATGTAAAGAAGCTATTTTTTTTTATAAAGTAATCTAATATTTGACCATTTAAGAGATGGAAACTTGTTTCAAAGTTATGATTTTCAAGGTAGTATAATTTGAAATTTTATATTCAAGAGTTTTGACCTCTAAATATTTACTTTGAAAACCCTATGATTTTGGAAAGTATATATATTGGAATAAAATGATATCGTATTAATTCAGGTTTTAAAAGGAAATGATATCATATTTATATGGTTTTGAAATGGATATTTTATTCTGGTTTTAAAGTATAATTATTTTAAATGACCGCGGTGTTATAAAAACGATTGGTCAGCAAAGAGACCGGGATCGGATATGGACATACTCTCTGTCGATACCGAAAACCACTTTGACTAACCGTGTACGCGGTGGAGATTCCAGAATGAAGTAGGTTGGTGGCGGCGTTTCCTGTAAGGTAAATACGTGGACCCAACTCCCGTGAGTTGGCATAAGGTGGCTAAAACATGAGCGATTGACGGGTTAATGAGGTAGCACCTCTGATCGGACACTTCCCTTCGATACTATACTCTGACTTTGGATTTTTCGGTGGCCACCTTCACTTTTGATTTCTTTGATGTGGGGAGTTTGTCCGAGGTGGGCGGCAGCTGCGCGCTGCGCATTTCCATCGGCCCGGAAGCGTAATTGGTATATCTACCCTGGCATTGCCTAGTTGTGCCGTGTCACCTACCCTAGCGCGCCTTATACGATTTTGTTTTGTACCATACCTATGGAGTGCCCTCTGACGACGCCCAATACGGGGGAGATTACGGTACTGTATAGACTATGGGAATATATAAATGTGTTAAGGTGGAAAATGTAAAGCCTTAACGCTATTTAAAAGTAAGTTTATTTTACAATTAGACACTATTATAATAGCGCAATATACTACATAGTAAATAGTTTAACGGATCCTTAGGAGATGTAAATCCCGAGCATCTCTTGAGTTACTGTACTCATATTTATTTCTGTTAATTTAACTCACATAAGATCTTTTAGTTCTGACTCGAGTGTTTTGTCTTTTCAAATTCGCTCGGGTCAGTTCGAGCGTTTTAGGATCGAAGACTTTAGCTCTAGAGGACGAAGACGGAGATTTCTATTATTAATATTAATTATATTCCACTACACTCATATTGTTCCGCTGCTTTGTCGTATGGTATGTGTACTCTGATATGTATTATATAAATAAAATCAAAGGTTTTGTAAAACAGCTTCATGAACTGTATATTTGATTATTATATTTTATCCTTCCGCTGTCTGTTTAGTTTTTTCTTTCTCCATTTTTCTTATTTATCCATTAACAATCCGCCCTTACGTATGGTTTGAATTGGCACATGTGTCCGTTTAAATCGTGAGAAAAGGCGGGATGTTACAGTTGGTATCAGAGCTTTGGTTTAGCGATAAATCTTGGCTTTGTGGGGTTTGACTCTTTATTAATAGGGTAGTAATACCCTATGGGAGTCACTGAGCGTATATATGAGAGAGCGTATTTGTTAGTGTTATAAAAAGGTTTTAATATTGTGTTAATTTGTTCCGTTTCGTATTTATAAATTCTGGTTGGTGCATGGGACGCTATGACATCAATAGGGATTTCGAAACACTTAATAGGACAGACCGACATAATATTTGTTTTTAATATAGGTGAATGAAATTTTTTTGCCTATTATATTTCTATATATAAAATAAAAAAATTCAATTGATATTTATATTTGGCTGCAATAGATTGATTGTTAGGCAATAAAGTGTAATTAATAATAGAAATAAGATTGAAAAATAAGATAAATGAAATTTGGAAATTTAGAACTTAAGTCCGGGGTTTTTCTTTTGAATGATTTTGAAATATATTAATAATTTTGTTTATAAGTATTTTCTGATATAAATATTTAAAATAATTCGGAAGAATCGTTTTAAAGAAGATTTTTGAGAAAATAAGTTTTGTACTTTCCTCTCTGTCGCTGGAAAATAATTTCGGTGATGGCGGCCGCATCATCGACTTTCATTTTTGAGTTTCGAAGGGGAAAGGCCACTGTAGTAGTTCTACTGCAGATTCATTTTCGAAAAAGATATAAATTTTTAATTGTTTTAAATAAAATTAGAGGTATATAAGTTAGAAGAATATATTTATCTAATATTTCAAAATAATTTGAAATTTAACCCGGTATTTAATTCTTAAATTTCCATTAATTAATTGTTTAAATTATTGTAGTGAAATAAAAGGTAAGTGATTAATAAATTGAAACCTCTAATTTAGGTAAGAGATTTAATGCAAAGTTATAAAGGAAAATTTGAAATTTGTAACATATGAGATAAAGAGTAATATTGTTGAACATTAAATTTAATTAAAAGATGAGATAAAACTTGTATAAGTTCATTCGCATTTTCTTTAACATATATAACTTACCAAATATAAAAAGTTGAAATGTTTAATAAGAAATGTAGTAGAAATTTGTACAGGTAATAGTAGGTAATGAAGCATTCAATGAATTTGCTATATTCAATAACTTAAGATATAATTGAAATTTTACCAAGTAAATATAAATAAAGGTAAGCATGATAGATAGATGATTATAAAACTTAAGGAATTAAAGTAAATAAATAAGGACATGCTATATTAAATGAATGAATAATTATAACAAAATATAAGGAACCAGCATGACCCGAGTTAACGGAATTGAATAATTGTAAGTAATAAGTAAAAATGAATGAGCAAACCTTCGATAAGTAAATGTGAATGAGAAAAAAATCACTATATAAACAAAAGGGGAAATCAAACAACTAAAGCATGAAATTTATAATAAGTTAGTTTGATTGCTGGTTTGAATTGTTATTGTTTGATTTATGGTTGGTTGGGTAAGGAAATTTGAAGTTGTTGGATGGATAAATAATCTATTTTGTTCCATCTAACACTGTTGAGTAAATGATGCACTTGATAGTTATTTTTCATTCCGTACAATTTCAAGTTTGAACCCAAACAACTATTTGATTGTGTGATTGAATGGTTGTTTTGTAATTGTATGTATGTTGTTCGAGGAAATTGATGGTTGTTGTATTAATTTGGATGATTAGTGATTGGAACTACTTTGATATTTAAATTTTGGACTTAGAAATATTTTGAAATGTTCTCCAAACTCTAATAAATTTAAGTATAAAAAGATAATGTTGTCAATTTGTATATTTTAAGAAAAGTAACAGATGTTGTAAATTTAATTGTTTATAAGGTAATGTTTTGAATAAGATATGTAGATTCTAAATCCTTCTTTTCCCTTCTTTTTCCTTTTCGGGGACGAAAAGTTTTGAGTGGGGGAGAGTGTAGCGACCCGTGAATTTCGACGATTTAATTTATTTAATAGAATTTTGTAATAAAAATTTAGTAGAAATAATAAAAGGTGATAAGTATATATTGAACGCTAATTTAACAATGGTAATTTAAGCCTTTGTTTGTAATATGAATAAATTTTTCAATAAAAATTGGTGTAAGTATTGTACCTGAATATAATGGGAAGATAGAGAATATAGGTAAGGTATTTAATTAGTTAAGTGTAAATTTATGGGTATAATAACAATTCGTATACATTACCTAATTAATCTGTCAATTAATTTGTTAAAAAAATCAAAACCTTTTAATTTGGTAAATAATTTGATGCGTACTGATAAGCGTTACTTTAACGATTAATTTTAAAGTGATGGGAAGAAAATAAGTAAAGTTATGCAGTAATAAATAAATAAAAATATCGCAATAAATAGGAAACTGACATAACATTTATTTATATGAACGTTACTTATTGATTTGAGAGTAACGGAAGTGTGAATGTAGAATAAAATAAGCGTAGATTTATGTTAGGTAATTATTGAGAATATGTGGAATAAGTTGAAATAATATTAATTAAAAATTTATGCGTAAAACATGTTATGTAAGATATATTGATTCCATTTAATAAATTGAGGATTAATATTATCGAAGAGGATTAAATATGGTCTCAATGTAAATTTAGATAAGTTTTGAAATAAAGACTAATTCCATTCAGAAGATGACAATGGGTGCAATATTTTGATTTGTAAGCAATAGTAATAGGTTACATGTTTAATTGGTTGATAGAATTTGAATTGAAATAAATGTTAATACACTAAATAAAGGTTACATTAATATGATAAGTAATACAATGTCTAGAAGTTTAATATAGAGTGTGTTAAGACGTAGAAATGGAAATTAGAAAGCAGTTGGAATTAAATGAAATTTTAGGTGTATTTATGAGAAATTTACGGACAATTAAAGAGGCGAATGAAATAAATACCAACCAATTTTAGTGAATAACGGGATCTAAACCTAAATAAATAAATTCCTTGAAATTTAAGTTTTAATTTTTGATAAATTGGATTTGTACTTTAATATTGAAAATTTTGGGATTATTCAAAAATAAATTAATGTAGGAAGTTATTAAAGGATTCTGAATTTACCAAGTGGTCCAAACTGACAAAATTTGCAAATAATTAAAGTTGGATTGTAAATCTGATTCAATTAACCTATTATTAATTTATTTGTTTGGAATATAAAAAGTAATGATAGGGTTAATTGAAATTAAGGGTAGTTTAATTTGTATGGGATTAAGGCAAGATGGGTGGATATTAAGAGTTATATACTTAGATCATTCAATTTATTTGGATAACATTGTAATAAATGTACATTTACGTGAAATATAATACCATGCTTAATAGATTGCTAAGTTGTATATATTTAAGGGAATATGGGGTAAATTGATTAAATCAATAAAAGACAATAAATGCAATGATGATGGGTTAGTAATAAAAGTGAATAGGGAAATGATTGTATAGTAAAAATTGAATTCCAACTTTTTGGAATGGAGTAAATACACTTAGTAATAAATTTAGGATAGGAAAACGAAATGGAAATATTGAATTAGTTAATTCGTATATATATAGAATGGCGATTATTGGATTGTAAATAATAAACTTATTTATGGTGATCAAGAGTTGTGACCACAAGTTATCATGAGTGATACATATATATTTAGTTCAATTCAATTGATTTGGAAATCATTGCAATAAATATAAATTAAATGTTACGTTGAATAAGTTAAGGTAATAAATGGAGAATAACGTAAATGTTCTTCATAGATATGATAATTTGAATCTATTGAAATTTATGGAATTTGAATATCACATTTTACGTTAATTGGAGATAAAGATGGAAATAGGTAATAATTGCATTAATTTGTAAATAGAAATAAATTGTTAATAAGAACAAGTATTTAAGATTAACCACCTATTTAGTATATTAAGTTATAACGGAAAATCAATTGCAATAATTAAAAATATATTTATTACATTAATGATAATGACGTAATATTTGAAATATTTTAGTAGGGAATTCAAATGTATGTATACATAGAAATATGGATTTTTATAGTACGAAAACTTAATCAATTTACAATAGTTGAATCTATTGAGAATGAATAAAAATCTAAGATAATTATTACAGTAATTTAGAAATTTAGTTGAAAACGGAAACTTATCTATGAATTTGGAATTTGATGAAATTGTGAATTTATATTGAAACTTATAAATGAAGCATCTAAATTTACATTTGTAAATACGTTTAAAATTCAATGTAAATGTCTGAGGAAGAAATTAATTTATTTACTTATCCGTAACGTATCCAATTAATATAAAATATTCTGGTGGGCCAACAACCGTTTTGCGCGTTTATGATTCGTGCCCACCTATCCTATTTCACTTTGTCTATTTATAGGCTGTGTAAACCCTAGCCTCCATCTATCTTCATTTCTCTCTGTGTGTTCTTTTCTTCAACTTCTTCTCTTCCAATGGCTGCAAAATTTCTAGATCCAATTACAGTCCAAAATAAAAATAAAAAATAAAAATAAAAATTTCAAACTCCTCTAAAAATTGCAGAAAAATTATATGTCATAATTTTCGAAGAGCGTAATCTGTTGCACCTGTCCGTTTTTTTTTATTGGTGTTGTAGCGTGCTCGAATTTGAGAAGAAGGACGTGGCCTGTGATGTGGCATGGTGATGGGGTGTATTTGTTTATTTTGTTTTATTTAATTTTTGTTTCAATCGAAATTTTCGAATAACTTTCTCATACGTAGTCCGATTCACGCGAGATTTTTTTTTTGTTAGGATCGTAATTAAATTCCAGATCTGTGGACGCTGGTTTGGACCAATTCGGAGACCGTCGAATTTTTGAGTTTAAATTGAATTTAAATTCGATTTAAATTCAAAAGGTGAGTGTTTTAACCCACTCACAACTTCTAAAACTTCTTATGTCTGTTAAACTAATTTTAGATATGAGTAGAAATTTATTTATGACTGTTTGACATGTTTTACTCATTATCTCTGTTAAATTGCACTTATTTAATTTAACTGTTAATTTATTTTATTTATTGCATAAATTTGACAGCTAGAATTTATTTATTTGCATATTAACTGCCAGGCATAGTTATGTTAAATTTTTATTTCGTATTAAGTGCCAGTTAAATTTACGTTTATTTTTGCATATAAACTGCCAATTAACAGTTATTAAATTTATTTTGATTATAAACTGATAATTGATACCATTATTTATCACCTGTTATGTATTGATGATTGTTTGAAATTGGATGATGACTGTGATAAATGGATGTATGATTTGATGGATGAATGGATGATTAATTTTATTAATTGCAAGTTACTATGCATTTTTATTTCATTCGGGATTGCGGTTTGAAATGATATATAACCGCATTTTTTTTCATTTTAAATTACGGATTGAAATGATAAACATCTGTATCACTTGACCATAGGATAGAAAATTATATACAGGCACCGCGGTAAATATATAAAATTATTTTTGAAATGTTTTTCTATGGTTTTGTAAAGTTATATATATATGGTTTATGAGATATTGATTTGGTTATTGATAAAGGCTATTATATATATATAGTAATTTCCGATTTTTAAGCTTGGTATAAATTTGATTTGAAGTTTAAATAAAGTTTGATTTTAAGATCAAATAAGATTAAACATTTATTTAAAATTTAATTTCTGGAGTTTTATGACTTAAATGAGAATAGATTTGGAAGATGAATATTAAGTTAAATTGGAATTTAATAAAAAGTTAGAATTTTTAAAGGATATGATTTACAACTTGATTTTGTGTAGAGTGATTTAAATGAATATCAGGTTGATTTAAATGAATATATAATAAATTGAAAGAATATCCAGTTATGTGAAGATAAAGGTTTTACTTAGATTATATTGAATTCATTAAGTAAACATTTAAAGTCTAAATAATAAGTAATTGAATTTGATATATATGGGTTTGTCAAATGAGTTGTTTTTGAAATGGTGAAATATTTAAAGCTTTGAAACATAAGAATTAAAATGGTATTTGGAAGTTTAAATCAATATTTGGAATTGATTTGTGAAATGTAAAGAAGCTATTTTGTTTTATAAAAGTAATCTAATATTTGACCATTTAAGAGATGGAAACTTGTTTCAAAGTTATGATTTTCAAGGTAGTATAATTTGAAATTTTATATTCAAGAGTTTTGACCTCTAAATATTTACTTTGAAAACCCTATGATTTTGGAAAGTATATATATTGGAATAAAATGATATCGTATTAATGCGGGTTTTAAAAGAAAATGATATCATATTTATATGGTTTTGAAATGGATATTTTATTCTGGTTTTAAAGTATAATTATTTTAAATGATCGCGGTGTTATAATAACGATTGGTTAGCAAAGAGACCGGGATCGGATATGGACATACTCTCTGTCGATACCGAAAACCACTTTGACTAACCGTGTAAGCGGTGGAGATTCCAGAATGAAGTAGGTTGGTGGCGGCGTTTCCTGTAAGGTAAATACATGGACCCAACTCCCGTGAGTTGGCATAAGGTGGCTAAAACAGGAGCGATTGACGGGATGAGGTAGCACCTCTGATCGGACACTTCCCTTCGATACTATACTCTGACTTTGGATTTTTCGGTGGCCACCTTCACTTTTGATTTCTTTGATGTGGGGAGTTTGTCCGAGGTGGGCGGCAGCTGCGCGCTGCGCGTTTCCATCGGTTCGGAAGCGTAATTGGTATATCTACCCTGGCATTGCCTAGTTGTGCCGTGTCACTACCCTAGCGCGCCTTATACGATTTTGTTTTGTACCATACCTATGGAGTGCCCTCTGATGACGTCCAGTACGGGGGAGATTATGGTACTGTATAGACTATGGGAATATATAAATGTGTTAAGGTGGAAAATGTAAAGTCTTAACGCTATTTAAAAGTAAGTTTATTTTACAATTAGACACTATTATAATAGTGCAATATACTACATAGTAAATAGTTTAACGGATCCTTAGGAGATGTAAATCCCGAGCATCTCTTGAGTTACTGTACTCATATTTGTTTCTGTTAATTTAACTCACATAAGATCTTTTAGTTCTGACTCGAGTGTTTTGTCTTTTCAAATTCGCTCGGGTCTGTCCGAGCGTTTCAGGATCGAAGACTTTAACTCTAGAGGACGAAGACGGAGATTTCTATTATTAATATTAATTATATTCCACTACACTCATATTGTTCCGCTGCTTTGTCGTATGGTATGTGTGCTCTGATATGTATTGTGTAAATAAAATCAAAGGTTTTCTAAAACAGCTTCATGAACTGTATATTTGATTATTATATTTTATCCTTCCGCTGTGAGATTCTGTTTATTTTTTCTTTCTCTATTTTTCTTATTTATCCCATAACAATCCGCCCTTACGTATGGTTTGAATTGGCACGTGTGTCCGTTTAGATCGTGCGAAAAGGCGGGATGTTACAGATGATGCGTGCACTCATCACCGAAATTATTTTCCAACGACAGAGGGGGGGAAAGTACAACTTTATCTTTTCAAAATTTCTTTTAAAACATTTCTTTCAAATTATATTGAAATATTTATCAGAAAATACTTCTAAAATAATATTACTATTCCCAAAATTATTCGAAAGAAATTTTCAATAGCCCGAAACTTAAGTTCTAAATTTCCCATTTCATTTATTTTATTTTCAATCTTACTTCAACTATTAGTTATAAAGTAATTACCTAACAACCAATATATAGCAACCAAATATATATATATATATATATATATATCATTTAAAATTTATTTTATATATAGAAAATATAATAGGAAAAATTATTTCATTCGCCTACAATAAAACAAATATTATGTCGGTCTGTCCTATTAAGTGTTTAGAAATCTCTATTGATGTCACAGCGTCCCATGCATCAACCAGAATTTATAAATACAAAATGGAAAAATTAACACGATATTAAAAACTATTTATAACACTAACAAATACGCTCTCTCATATATACACTCAGCGACTCCCATAGGGTATTACTACCCTATTAATAAAGAGTCAGACCCCACAAAGCTAAGGTTTATCGCTAAACCTCACTTTGATACCACATTGTAACATCCCGCCTTTTCGCACGCTTTAAATCCACATACGTTCCAATTCAAACCATACGAAAGGGCGGATTGTTATGGGGTAAATCAGAAAACAAGAAAGAAATAAAACAAAACAGAATCTCACAGCGGAAGGATAAAATATAATAATCAAATATACAGTTCATAAAACGGTTTACAAAACATTTGATTCTTCTTTATGCAATAAATATCAGAGTTCACATACCAATCAATATCAATGCAGCAGAATATAGTGTGTTGTGGAACCATATAATAAATAATAATAATAGAAATCTCTGTCTTCGTCCTCCAGAGTTAAAGTCTTCGATCCTGAAACGCTCGGACTGACCCGAACGAATTTAAAAAGACAAAAACACTCAAGTCAGAACTAAAAGATCTTATGTAAGTTAAATCAATAGAAATAAATATGAGTGCAGTAACTCAAGAGATGCTCGGGATTTACATCTCTTAAGGACCCGTTAATCAATTTACTATGTAGTATATTTCGCTATTATAATAGTGTCTATAGTAAAATAAATATACTTTTAAATAGCGTTAAGGCTTTACATTTTCCACCTTAACACGTAATAGTCCCAGTAGTCCATCGAATATCATAGTCCCTCCTAATCGGGAAGCCACCAAAGGATACCACACGGGCTACGGGAGAAATCCAAACTCGTACAAGGCGCGATAGGGTAGGTGACACGGCACAACTAGGCAATGCCAGGGTAGATATACCAATTACGCTTCCGGGCTGATGGTAACGCGTAGCAGCTGCTACCGCCCACCTCGGACAAAATCCCCCCTAAAATCAAAAGTAAAAGTGGCCACCGAATCAATCCAAAGTCAGAGTATAGTATCGAAGAGGAGTATCCGATAAAGGGCGCTAACCCACTTGGCCCGTCGATCGCTCCTGTTTTAGCCACCTTATGCAAACTCACGGGAGTTGGGTCCACGTATTTACCTTACAGGAAGCGCCTCCGCCATCCTACTTCATTCTGGAATCTCCACCGCGTACACGGTTGTTAAAGTGGTTTTCGGAGTTGGCAGAGAGTATGAGAACTTCCGATCCTGGTCTCTTTAACAACCAAACGTTATTATAACACCGCGGCCTTTAAAAATAGTTTATACTTTAAAACGAGAATATAATTATCCATTTCAAACCCATAAATACGATATCATTTCTGTTTCCAAAACAGCTCATTTTGATATTATTTTTATAAAACCAAAATCAATAATATCATTTTTATTTTAAATATATTTCTTTTCCAAAATCATACTGCTTTAAAATTTAGAATATCTGGAAACCAACACTTGAATTATAACTTTCAAAACATAATACTTCGAAATTCATAGCTTTAAAACCATAACTTCTAAAACTTGAATGGTTTGGATATTCAACAGTACATAGAATAAAATAGTTTGAATTTAAAATTAATTTAAAAATAAATTTACGCGACTTCACAATTTTTATTCATTTAAAATTTTAGGTCTAAACCCCATAAATTTAGATTCACTTTTAGTTTCAATAAAACACTTCGATTTCAATATATTCAACTTTGAGTATTTAACAATTTCAAAACTAAGGTTGGACATTCCATTCAACAATTTATTGTCCTATTATTTAGTTTTGAAATATTCACAAAATAAATCCATAGAATAAAACACAAATTTCTATCAATTAAATATTTCCTTCAATTTATTTATACTAGAAATATTCATTTAATTTATTTTGAATAAAAATCCAGTTATAAATATCATACCTTTAAAATTTCCAAGTTTAATTAATTTACACCAACTTGTGGAGTTAAATTTTTAAATAAGCTCAATTACAAGTAAATTTCCAATTTATTTTCCAATCTTAATTTATTTGAACCATTTAAAATTCTATATATATAAAATATCTTTAAACCTGCACTTAATCATAAAATATAAATTATCAAACTCCATTTTTCATCTTATTAGTTTTTATTTAACAGATTTATACATAGCTTAACTTCAAATTTTAACTATATATGTATATATAAAATAATATTTTTATAATATCAAACTTTAATATTTATTAAACCGTATCCTATCCAAACCATAGAAATCATTTTCAAAATAATTATATATAGACCGACGGTGTCTATATAGAATTTTCTATCCTATGGTCAAATGATACGGATATTTACCATTTCAATCCGCAATTTAAAAATAAAAAAATGCGGTTGTATATCATTTCAAACCGCAATCCCGAATGAAATGAAATGCATGATAACTTGCAGAATATATAATATAGAACATATCATCCATTCACCAAACATCAATCATCAACCATTTATTACAATCATCATCCAATTTGAACAAAACATCAATATATAGCATATAAAATATAACAGGTATCAACGAATAGTTTTATATTCAATAATAAATTAATAACTGTTTAATTGGAAGTTTGTATGCAAAAATAAATAAATTTAACTATCAATTTATATGCAATAATAAAATTAAATAACAATTTAATTCAAATAAATGCAATCTAACTGAGATGATGAATAAAATATGCCAAACAGTCATAAATGAATTTCTACTCATATCATAAATCAATTTAACAAACATAAGAATTTTTAGAAGTTGTGAGTGGGTTAAAACACTCACCTTTTGAATTTAAATCGAATTTAAATTCAATTTAAACCCATAAATTGAACGGTCTCCAAATTTGTCCAAACCAGCATCAAAGTGTCCGGAATTTTATTACGATCCTAACAAAAAAAGTCGCGCGTGAAACGGAGCTCATATGAAAAAGTTAGGAAAATTAGAAGATTGGAAAATTCTGGTCTTGAGTCGACTTCGGGTTCAACTTCGGTCCACCGCCTCAATTCCCCAGTGCTTGCTTGGAGTTTTTGCCAAAATGACCCGGAGCGACCCGAGTAACTTTCTTCCTAACCCGAAGTAGATGCAGCGTTTTTGCCTTTGAAACTCGAAGCGCGACCAGAAGTTGTTGTAGATCCGCAATTTTTTTTTTTGAAATTGAAATTGGATTGGGAAGATTAGGGTTTGCAGTGGAACGAGGAAGAGCATACGTTCAGAATGAGGAATAGGCAATGATCTAGGGTTTATAACCACATATATATAGGCAAACAGAATAGAAAGAATGGGCTAGATTGGATTTGGGTTTTTAACGATAATTGAACCGAAAAGCCCGTTTCGATTCCGGAACGGAAAAAGGTCAACCCATATATCAAAATATATGTTTAAAAATATTTTAAACGCGATGGAAAAAGTTTCACGTCCAAATTCCATCGTATGAAGAAGTTATGCTAAATTCAAATTTTCCAAATTGATTTCAATTGATTTAAATTGCATAAATTTCAAGGCGTTTCGAGTCCGTACGATCAAACGACAAGTCCGATCGCTACGAAACTTGAAAGACTATTATAATTCACCGTTACGGATCCGATGAAACTGGATTCGTCGAAATCCGAGTCAGTGGCCAAAATGGCTAATTTTATATTAATTAAATAAATTAAAAATTAAATTAATTAAATCCAAATTTAAATTTCAATCTTAAAATTTCCAATTTCAACATTTCGAAATTTCTTAACCATTTACAAGGCTTCGAACAAAATTTAAATGTCAATAATAGTTGGTTTATTTATCATTTCCAATGTAAATCTACATTTCAATATTAAATTTCAATTTCATTAAATTTAGAAATTATAAAAATAAAACTCCAAAACCCACTATTTAAATTCTTACCCTTGTTATTCAAGTCTTATTAAATTTAATATTTCAAATAAATTAACAAAGCTTGGTTTTCACTCCTTAAATAACCAATTTTCATTTTATAATTAAAATTAACATTTATTACATCTTATAGAATTAATCATTTCAAATGACCAATCACGTCTACCATAACTGCACAAATTTATAAACTAGTAGATTTTTTTCATTTTTAATCCCATAGATATTTATAATAACTAAAAGCAAATTCACATATCAATTTAGTGTCAATTATTCTAGTAAATACAGTGTTCAAATGTCAACTGCAATTAATCCAATTAATTGCAAATTAATTCCAATAAATTTGATTTTATTCGATTACAACTTAATATCCAATCAATTATTACTCAACTAACCTAGTTAACATTGTTTTATATTTCATTACATTAATATTTCTATACACATCTTAAATTTGTATCAACGGTTATACTTAAAAATGTGAATATTGTCAATTACGCGTATTAATTAAGGTTTTAAACTCAATTAACAAAATTTCCTAAGTCAGTCCCTTTTTACCAAATTTGACAATCCCTAACCATTTGTACTACATCCCATATTAATGTAATATTTATTAAATTTTATTTCAAATTAACGTACAACTTAATTCCCCTTAACTGAGATCTGATTCTCAATTTTTTTATTTAACATACTAAATGAATAAATAACCTAAATAAATGGTCACCTACTTACTTCTTTCATTTATAAGTTTACTACCCACCCACCCAGGTATAAATTCCATATATAACACTAATTAATTTCCATTAACACTGCATTATCCAATTATCATAAATTTGTTCAATATATACTCTTGTTTACTTAAAAATAAATTTATGTTTTCCATAAATTCTCATTCACTCTTCCGTTACGAAATTAAAAATCATTAAGTAATGTTTATTATCAAAACAACATTAATTTATTACCTTTTACATCCCACTATAAATCAGTGTAACCATTAATACCACACATATTACAATTCCTTACACCATACCGATCTTATTTAATTACCATTAACTATCTATTTTGTACAATAACTAAATGTTTACATTTGTTACTTATATTTAGTTTTACAACCAAGCATAGCATGTTTAAATATAATGAATTGGAGTTTCATTAATATTGTATACGTTTTCCATTAATTACGTATTACTTCATCGGTTACTATACATTGAATTCATTAAATTACCACAAATTTACTTTATTGCATTAGTTCATACAATATTCCCATTTGTTTTCTTATAATAAATTTGTTAGCCCAGAATAACAATTCCCATTACTTCAATGCATCGTAATTTCCTTTTTTTTATTTTTTTATACTTAGCTTAAATTTCAAATGTTGCATTTTCTTTCTACATTTACTTCAACATGAATTAGAAATTTTTTCTTTCTTTCTAAATTAAATTACAAAATAAAATTAAATTAACAAATTAAATGGTCGAAATTTACGGGTCGTTACAGATTCAGGTTGAATAAGTTTAAATTCAAAAGGGGATTGATTTGAATTTGCGATAGGATTTGAAGATTATTTAATTTGAATTGAAATTGAATCAATTTAAACGGAAGTGGAAATTGGAAATTGGAAATTAATTGGAAATGGAGATTTGGGAATTATTAGCAGTTTGGCTCTGAACTATTTTTCAAATAAATTGTTTTAATATAAACTGCTTTTTATAGCTATTTACTATACAACCTTTCTTTTAAAAACCCAAACTATCTTATACTTATTTTACAATTATTTTGAAAACTAATTACTATTTTACATCTATTTACAAACTAATCACTATTTTACAACTACTTACAAACTAATTACTATTTTACAACTATTTTGCAACTATTTAACTATTCTACAACTATTTAACTATTCTACAACTATTTGACTACTTTACTATTATACAACTATTTTACGACTAATAACTATTTTTCAACCACTTAACTATTTTGAACTTTTCAAGCTATTTTCTAAATTCATGTTGGTCAGAGTGCAAACGGTTTATAATTGGAATAATAACCTTAATGGAAATGGAAGCAATTGTGAATAAGTGAATAAAATTCTAAATGAATGTGTTGTAAAAGAAAATTGATTTAGCTAATAATCAATGAAGATAAATACGTACCATAGCGGAAGTCGTGTGGCCGTGAATAGAATTCTAAATGAATGGGTTATGCTGTGACAACAGTGTAACTCGATGTCACTACGATCTACTCCGGACCATAGTGAAAGTCGTGTGGCCATGAGAGCCAACGGTCTACGTTTGATTTTTCTGTGATGGCAACATAACATCGGTAGACTGCGATATATGAAGACATAGCGAAAGTCGTGAGGCAGTGAGAGCCTACAGGCCACATTGGGACTTGACTGATGTAGTCTGCGACCTATGTGTGAGTGGTGAAGTTTCATTTGGCAGCGAAATTCGAGGGCGCTGATGCCTACAGTTACATGGATTTTGCCGTGATGGCGATGTAAACCTAGGTGTAGCTGCGATCTGTGGCGGGTTCTATGGCATAATCGAGGGGCGCGGAGTGCCTACAGTTATCTATGGTTTTGCCGGGATGGCAACATAACCATCGAGTTAACTGCGACCATGGAGGGGGTGATGATTTCCGTAGCATTCTCACCAAAAATGATTTCTACATCTTCAAAAATGTTTTCTATATTTTCACAAAGTTTTCGAAAATGTTTTCCAAATGTTTTCACTGGGTGTTGAAAACGGGTTTACCAAGTACTTATAGATTTTTAGTCCTACACCTGATCAACGTATGACCAAATTTCTATGAGAACGAGGATGGACTTATTGAGACATCGAGTTATAACAAGTATTTTTATAAAGCTATTTTTGGCAATATTATGCAGATTTTAAAGGTGTTTTAAAAGTTTTAAATAATGGGAATTGAGAGTTCAAAATGCTTAAAGGATAATTTCTTAATGAAATAATTAATGGATAGTTAATGAATGTAATTAATTTAAGGATCATTAACTAGTGATTATGAGATGATTAATCAATGTATTTAAATTTAGATAATTAATTGGGTTAATTAATTAAGGATAGTTAATTAAATTAATTAAGGGATAATTATTCTAAGTAATTAAAGGATTAATTAAAGAATAATTAATTAATGGAAGTAATTAGAGGTTAATTACTTAAATAAATAAATTAAAGGACTAGTTAAAGAATAACAAATTAATGTAAGTAATTAAAGGGATTAATTACTCAATGTAATTAATCAAATTAATTAATGTGATTAATTTAATATAATTAATTAATGTAATTAATTAAGGATAATCACTTAATGAAATTGATTAAGTATAATTACTTAATGTAATTAATAAAGTGTAATTACTTAGTGTAAGTAATTAATGGATAATTACTGAATGTAATTAATAAATGGGAAATTACTTAGTAAAAGTAATTAAGGATAATTACCTAATGGAAGTAATCAAGGATTAATTACTTAGTGTAATTAATTAAAGAATTTATTAATCAAGGTAATTAATTAAAGGATTAGTTAATTAATGAATGTGATTAATTAGAGACAATTAATCAATGTAAGTGATTATAGAATAATTAATTAAGGATCAATGTAATTAATTATAGTTAATTAATTAATGAGAGTAATTAAAGGTTAATTAATGTGAATGGTTAAAGGATAATTAATTTGTGTAATTAATTAAAGGCTAACTACTTAATGTAATTAAGGAATAATGAATTGAGGATAATGGATAATTAAAGGATGATTAATTAATAGGTTTGTAATTAATTAATGTTAAGTAAGCAGGATTTATAGTGATGGAAGTAATTAATTTAATTTATTTAAATTAATTAGTAATGGTGTGACCAAATTAATCTTGCTTATGGATGATTAAATGATATTGAATGTTTTGGATTATTTGATATCTCTGATATGTGATATGTGTTGCTCAATGATATGAGATGCTTTGGTGAATTGTGATAATATGAATTATTGTTTCTAACCTAAAACAACTTGGCCTTAAAAGACGGTTTTTTGGATTTCGATGAGACAGGGATCGGATTTCAAAATTGGATATCCGAAAACCACATCGATCCAAATTAAACGATAGGTCGTGATACCTCAAGTGAAGATCAAGATGAAGACTCGATGTGATGCCCCACCTCTATACCCACGCTAGCCAAGGACACTACAGGGTAATGCCGTCAACTAACACGGAGAATAAGGCTGGTTAGGAGCGAGCATCTATAGCCTTGCTCTAACTATCTATTGAATACATCGACAATAGACATACCAAGCAGGTCGACATACCCAATGAATACTTAAAACAAAACCATAGGTGGTTGGAGGATCTATCAGAACAGAATATAACAACTCAAATGTAATATACATCGCAGAACAGTAGATCATCATATACACATATATTGATACATAACAGAGTATACAAACTGATACACGTCAAGTGGTATAGCAAACCACAATATACAAACGATTCCAGATGAATACATATATCAGAGTTACAACAAAAAGGACTACACAAAAAGCTTTAACAAAAAGGAACAAGCTGAATAGTCCATGCGGAAGCAAAATATGCTAAGTCCAAAAGCACCTAACCTGAAACAACTCGGTCTGACCCGAGTATGAATACACGGGTCAGCCTAGCTAAACAAATCCGCTAGATAAACTGAACAACAATAACCTGCAAGGTCACAATGTATAACACATATCTCTAAAAGAGATAACACAATCATCTAACAAAAGATGAATCATATCATAACAAGCCTCGTATCATCGGCAACTCAGAGAAACAAAGGATAGGAGTATCCCAAAACAATCCATAAAGGCAAATAACAAATACCAATGAAGGTAACACAAGTTCCACAAGGCGATTGCTATATATCGTGCGGCTCAAAAAGACCAACACCGAAGGGCGATACCTAGGGAATATACATATCAATGAAACATCATAAAATTTGCACGTGCTCAGTACTGTATAAACAAGGATCCATGAGCCCGAAGACTCCAAACCCAAATATCACTCGAGCGGCTCATAAAGACCTAACTCCGAAAGCGATACGATAGGGCAACAAACCCGAAGGCACAAACCCGAAGGTACAAACCCGAAGGCAACATACCCGAAGGCAACAAACCTGAAGGTGCAAACCCGAAGGCAACACACACGAAGGCAACAAACCGTAGTGGTGAAGGTCCGAAGGCCCAGTACTGGACACCACTAACTGGCAGAATGTGTCACAACTCTCGAAAAGGAATCCGAAAAGTGGTAACGTGAGTCCCATAACCACTCATTTGCACTAAACGGTTTACTATCCGTTAGTTAATTTCACACTCAAAGCAGTGTTGAATATGCGCTTATATGTTTTTGTTTGATGATGATAAACATATATATTCATTTAAATGTATTTGGTAATGTACTATTTTGTTTTTCATAGATTAAATAAATATTTGTTGAATAAAATAAATTACACAGAATTTGAATTCAAATAGAAATTTTATTCAAATAAATATTTATTACAATTTTGAATAGTACAAATTCAAGCTCTCATTATACATATACAATTTTGATTATAATTACATCACAATTTCATATTTACAGTTGACCTCACTACATATCACTCACACTCGTAGTTTATCTTCAATTTCATTCCAGTTATAATCCAGCATCTGAGAAATCTGCAAAAATATTCACTAACGCAGTAAAATTGAAAAAGAAATATTTTTGCAATATAAAATGAAATATGATTTTTGAAAATATGATTTGCCTCGGTTATTTGGGTTGTTCGTCATCATTCACATTTGAATTCATCATACACGAACAACGTAACGTGCACAGTGTATCACTGTACATGCCACAAGGCCGTGCACATCGATATACACTTGATAATGCGACAGGGACAGGTGAGCACAGGTCAAACCCAAATGAAAAGCCGGGTTCAACTCACGTGCAAAATAAATAAAATCACGACACGAGCACAAGGTCAAACCCGAGTTTTGAAACTGGATTCAACTCAAGTGAAATTTCAAAAATCAACAATGGATAGCATCAATGCATAAATGACTACAGAACATCAAGATGAACCAGACAAGATATGACAACAATAGACATTGACAAAACAGTTTCAAGTAACAGCAGTTTTGAACAAGAACATCAATGACCAAAGACAGTAGTGTACATGAATACAACAACAAGTCCAGCTACATCAAGACTCGGGCAAATGTCCAGACAACACCACAAATGAATACTGCAACAACAAAAGATCAAACCAGAACAAGTGTCATAGTAAACAATGTGCACCAGTCCAGGCTACAAAATATCATAGTGAATGAAGAACCAGAAGTACAAGTGCAGTTTAAATGGCCGGCCAAGTGCACAACTAAACCAACAAACAAGATCAAAGGCAAATCAGTAAAAAGAAATGACAAGAGAGACAAGTGTTGCACTTAAAGACTAGTTCAATATAAACATGACCAGGTTACATAATATCAAAGTTCAGGTCAGACCAAACATCAAGACCAACTGCAGAATGCAAATGAACTCGACCAAGTACACATTACAACTCAACAGCAAGTGTGCAACTTGACTATCAAGACTCAGTGATGCAATGCAAATCAAAACAAAGAGTACAACTCACATGTACACAGTAGCAACCACAAGTTGCCAACATACAAACAACTAACTACATGCAGGTGATCAGATGACAAGTTCAAAGTCAAAGAAGAAGTAATCAAGTCAAAGAAATATAAATGCAGACCAACACAATGCAACAGTGATCTCAATATAGTAATGACAGCAGACATGAATGCAATAACAAACTCAGTGAAGCCCAAGTATACAACTACAGTGTCATGACCAAAGCAAAATCAGAGAGGAGTATCAGTGTACACAACATCAAGTTCAAAAAACAAACAGTGAGTGATCAAGAGCACAAGTCAGTGCACAGACTTCAACTCATGTACTAGTCAACGGCAACAAGCTAATACATATATACAAGCTACTCAAGGCAACAGTGCAGTGCAACTACGCAACTACAAGCGTGTAGAAGCAAATGATATCAAGACTCAGTACATACCAAAAGAAAAGTCGAGTACATCACGAAGCTCACAGGGAACAGAAAATCAAAGTCATAATACACTGTAAAGTCGAAAGCCACAGTGGATGAATGAAATTCAATAGTGCAGAGATGACCAAGTCAGAAATCAAGTGTGTGTAAATTGAAAAAAGTCAAAATTCAAATCAAAGTAAAAAAGGAAAGTTTCTGCCGTATCAAATAAGTTAAATCGAAAGCTGCACAAACAAAACCGTGTGTATCAAGTTGTAACAATATCAGGAAAGCAAAATTTAAGAAAGTATCGAATTGATTAGGGTCTCAAAATTCATATAAATACATCACCCAAATCATCATCGGCAAGTGTGGAAAAATCGAATCAAATCCAAATATAAACCCACAAGTTCATCATCGGCAATGCAGAGCTAACATGAATAATCAGATTAAATCCTGACAAAGCAAAAGATTCGAACAACGTACCAGAGGTAATTCGCAATCTCGAAGACAATCAAGCAGCTGACCTCAAGAGCCGATCATCAGAGAAGCCGTGAGCAAAGAGCATCACAAACCAGAGAAATCGAAATTGAAGAAAGCCCTAATTTTCATAAGGGAACGGAGCCTAATTCAGATCGAACGAAGCCGCCATAGCAAAAGAGAAAAGGGATTGGGTGAAAGAATAAAATGGGCCGGCCTTATTTTACAAAAGGGCTTTAGTTTATTTGTTTGGAGTTTTGTTTTTATAAAGGGGGATTTAGTTTATATTTTAGGGTTTTAGTTTAAAATTGTTTTTATGTTTGTTTTAAATTCTCTTTTAAGGTTCAAATCTTGGTAAATCACCACCTAGGTTGTAGGTAATGTCAGATTGTCTAGTTAGAATTAGTTCAGTGAGCAGGGTGTGCGAGTTTGCAAAACGCTATAGGCGGTAGCAGGGTGTGCGAGTCTGTTAGAGTGTTTGTAAGCGGGAGACTGTTTAATTCTAATAGAAATCTGGGAATGCAGCAGTTGGCAGGGGTTGCCGAAGCTGGGTAAATTTTGTGTGTGATTTACTTTTCAGCATATTTATTTCTCTGCAATTTGTTTTTGCGTTTAGTTCGAGAAAATTTGCTATAACCCTATTCACCCCCCCCCACCCCTCTAGGGTTAATCTAGATCCTACAAGTGGTATCAGAGCGAGATATTTTTCTTTAACTCTAGAGTCATGAATCCACCAAATAGTGCTTTTTCTGAGGGGCAATCTATTGTTAGGCCACCCATGTTTAATAGGAATGATTATGCTTATTGGAAAGTTAGGATGGGTATTTATCTTAGTTCTGTTGATTATGATGTTTGGGACATTATTGAAACCGGCTACAAATCTCCCACTATAACTGTTGGCGATACTGAGATTCCTAAACCTAAGGATAGGTGGGATGATAATGATAAGAGATTAAAAACTACAAATGCTAAAGACATGAATGCTTTAATCTGTGCTCTTGATAAAACTGAATTTAATAGAATTTCTCGTTGTAAAACTGCACAGGAAATTTGGCATACCTTGGAGGTGACACATGAAGGAACTTCTCAAGTCAAGGAGTCTCGTCTAGCCCTATTCAGCAATGAATACGAGAACTTTGTGATGGACAAAGGCGAGAGCATAAAGGACATGTTTGGACGCTTTTCAACTTTGGTGTACAACGCTAGAGCGCTTGGGAAGGTATTCACTGATGTAGAGCTTGTGAGGAAGGTGCTACGAGTCTTACTGATGAGCTTTGAGGCAAAAGCCATGGCAATACAAGAATCGAAAGATCTGAGTAAACTAAGCATGGAGGAGTTGATCGGCAACTTGATGACATATGAGCTTGAGCTAAAAGCAAAGGAGGAATGCAATAACTCCGAACCAAAGAAGAAGACGATTGCCTTAAAGAGCGATGAAGAAGAAGATCCAATTGAAGAGCTTGCAATGGCTGTCAATAATCTTAGAAAATTGTCAAGATTTAGGCCATGCAAGAAGAAAACAAGTGGTAATAGGCCAAAAGATTCTGACAATTCCGATAATGAACTGACGAGCTTTAACTGCAAGAAACCTGGCCACTTCAAACAACAATGCCCACTTCTCAAAAACAACAAAGGAAAGAAAAAGAAGAAGAAGGCCTTTGCAGCGACTTGGGATGATGAAGAAGGAGAGGAAGTTTCGAATAGTAGCTCAGAGGAGGCTAACTTGTGTCTTACGGCAAAATCAGATTCAGAAGCAAGCTCAGAGGAATCTAGTGAGGTAAGTGACTATTCTTATAAAGAACTTATTTTTATGTGTCTTGATCTTACTAAAGAAGTTGATACTCTTGAATCTAAAATTGAAAAACTGAAATTTGATAGGAGAGAACTTGCTCGTGAAAATTTTAGGTTAGAAACTGAACTTGAAAATATTCAAAACCTAGACTGTAAAAAATGTAAAATTTTAGATTAGAATTATCAAGACTTAAGAATAGCTTTGAGAACCTTAAAAAAGAAAACTTGAGTCTTAAGGAAACCATTGACACTAGGAAAAAGGATTTTATAAATAGATGCACCTCACTTATAACTGAAAACACAACACTCAAAACCAAAGTCCAAAATCTTGAGAAATCTCTGAATAACTTTTCAAGAGGAGAAAAATCATTCAACATGTTATTGGGAATTATTGCTAACAACAGAAAAGGACTAGGTTTTGGGAAAACACAAGTTGATGGTAATGCAAAAGGTAAGAGTGTCTTTGACAGATGTGAAATAATTGGACATCGTGTTGAAAATTGTACTCATAGGAACAAGAACACAAAATTTATACAAGTTTGGGTTCCTAAGAATTCTACAAACAAATTTCATGTCTATTGGAACAAGAATGAAATGACAAAACAAGTTTGGGTCCCAAAGGGTTTGTTTATTCACAATGCTTCAGCCACTAACAATCATGGACCTATAAAAACAAATAGGTCACAAAAATCATTCATCGTGTAGGTATGGTGGCGGGATAAGGAACAACAACAGTGTTCGCTGGATTTTGGCTGTTCCAGAAACACAACGGGCAACAAAGCAAAGTTCCTTAGCCTAGTACAAAGGTGACAGAATCACAATGGGCAACCACGAAAAATTATCGTAAAGGTAAAACAGGTGAAGGTATATTAAATGTGATAATTTGCACCGTATTCTGAATGAAATCAGCCAATATTGAGATGTTGTAAAGAGATGATTTTTTGATTCTGTCTTGTTCAACATAGTTGGCCAATTATATTTATGCCAAAAACACTATTCTTTGAATTACTTCATACATATTTGTTTGGATTAAACATTGTGTTTTGTTGGATGATAATGCATTTGGTTATAATTCGGCTAACTCTATATTCACAGTTTCTGATTATTTACACGACTTCAATTCAAATTCAAGAATGCTGTAAAAATTGAGTTTGAAATTTTTGATGCACACTTCATGGTTTGGTCGATCAAATTCAATTGATGATAATTTTTGAGTGAAAAGGAAATTCAGACGCAGATCATACTGGTAATCTAGTTGACAGAAAACTTACTAGTTGAACGTGATTTATGGTGAGACATTTAGTAACTGCATAGTTTTTCAAAGAAAATATCTGCATACTTTTCATTACAAATAATTTTCAATTAGCAGAAATTTTTTCTCATATAACCCCTTCGAGAAAATCATTGTTGACCATATTTTCAGATTAGTCATTTTTATTTGATTTTAAATGACAAATTTTGACTAATCCGACTCCCTACTAATTATCAAAAAGATAAATAGTGATTGAAAAGGTGATAAGTGTTGATATTTAACATACATTACTCAAGAGGGTATATTTGGAAAATTTCTTTAGGAATTCAAACAAGAGTTATAAAACTTTTTGTTGGGTAAAGATTCCATGACCATTTCTATATCTATCATATTTCTATCGACCATTGTTTATCAAAACTTAAATATAGTTTGTCGATATGTGGTACTATAATCAGGGATCATTTGTTTTTCATTTCATATTTTTTTTGTAAAAATAAATAAATATCCAAAGTATTCACTCTCATTTAAAAGTCCTCACGGTTATGCATGGGTGAATTACTTGGATTTTTGATTATGTGCTTCCAGGCTCATTTAAAAGTCCTTACGGTTATGCATGTATGGAACGCATATCAAAATTAATTGATTAAATAGACAAGTTGATTCTAATCCCATTTAAAAGTCCTCACGGTCATGTGTGGTTAGAAGATACTTGATATTATTTTTTAAAATTAAATTGGAGTACTACTAATCTCATTTAAAAGTCCTAACGGTTATGCATGATTAGTAGATATTCAAATTCCTGATATAAATGTACCACAGGTTGATACAATTGTATGATTTTATATTATAACATCATTTCCATTATTTCTAAAAGTGGAATATGCGCCTAACAAGGGTAGTTATGATTTTTGTTTGATTTTTATTGAAGTTTAATATTTATATTCAATTTGAGTTTAATGTTGGATTAATATTGATCACTTTATCTCTATTTTTCTCTAAGACTATTATTCTTTTGCTGATAACAAAAGGGGGAGAGAAAAGTTAAGATTTTGTCAAATAAAATCAAGCAAAGGTCAAATAATTTTCCATTTGCATCTAGGCTCATTTATATATTTCTATTTGTATGCATATATGTAGGGGGAGCATCATGTAGAGAGGAAGCATTTAAATAGGGGGAGCAATTAGAGTATATCATTGATCAAATACATTTAACACAGTCAAAATCTTAAATATATGTTTGTTATCATCAAAAGGGGGAGATTGTTGAATATGCGCTTATATGTTTTTGTTTGATGATGATAAACATATATATTCATTTAAATGTATTTGGTAATGTACTATTTTGTTTTTCATAGATTAAATAAATATTTGTTGAATAAAATAAATTACACAGAATTTGAATTCAAACAGAAATTTTATTCAAACAAATATTTATTACAATTTTGAATAGTACAAATTCAAGCTCTCGCTATACATATACAATTTTGATTCTAATTACATCACAATTTCATATTTACAGTTGACCTCACTACATATCACTCACACTCGTAGTTTATCTTCAATTTCATTCCAGTTATAATCCAGCATCTGAGAAATCTGCAAAAATATTCACTAACGCGGTAAAATTGAAAAAGAAATATTTTTGCAATATAAAATGAAATATGATTTTTGAAAATATGACTTGCCTCAGTTATTTGGGTTGTTCGTCATCGTTCACATTTGAATTCATCATACACGAACAATGTGACGAGCATAGTGTATCACTGTACCTGCCACAAGGCCGTGCACATCGATATACACTTGATAATGCTACAGGGACAGGTGAGCACAGGTCAAACCCAAATGAAAAGCCGGGTTCAACTCACGTGCAAAATAAATAAAATCACGACACGAGCACAAGGTCAAATCCGAGTTTTGAAACTGGATTCAACTCAAGTGAAATTTAAAAAATCAACAATGGATAGCATCAATGCGTAAATGACTACAGAACATCAAGATGAACCAGACAAGATATGACAACAATAGACATTGACAAAACAGTTTCAAGTAACAGCAGTTTTGAACAAGAACATCAATGACCAAAGACAGTAGTGTACATGAATACAACAACAAGTCCAGCTACATCAAGACTCAGGCAAATGTCCAGACAACACCACAAATGAATACTGCAACAACAAAAGCTCAAACCAGAACAAGTGTCACAGCAAACAATGTGCACCAATCCAGGCTACAAAATATCATAGTGAATGAAGAACCAGAAGTACAAGTGCAGTTTAAATGGCCGGGCAAGTGCACAACTAAACCAACAAACAAGATCAAAGGCAAATCAGTAAAAAGAAATGACAAGAGAGACAAGTGTTGCACTTAAAGACTAGTTCAATATAAACATGACCAGGTTACATAATATATCAAAGTTCAGGTCAGATCAAACATCAAGACCAACTGCAGAATGCAAATGAACTCGACCAAGTACACATTAAAACTCAACAGCAAGTGTGCAACTTGACTATCAAGACTCAGTGATGCAATGCAAATCAAAATAGAGAGTACAACTCACATGTACACAGTGGCAACCACAAGTTGCCAACTTACAAACAACCAACTACATGCAGGTGATCAGATGACAAGTTCAATGTCAAAGAAGAAGTAATCAAGTCAAAGAAATATAAATGCAGACCAACACAATGCAACAATGATCTCAATATAGTAATGACAGCAGACATGAATGCAACAACAAACTCAATGAAGCCCAAGTATACAACTACAGTGTCATGACCAAAGCAAAATCAGAGAGGAGTATCAGTGTACACAACATCAAGTTCAAATAACAAACAGTGAGTGATCAAGAGCACAAGTGAGTGCATAGACTTCAACTCATGCACTAGTCAACGGCAACAAGCTAATACATATATACAAGCTACTCAAGGCAACAGTGCAGTGCAACTACACAACTACAAGCGTGTAGAAGCAAATGATATCAAGACTCGGTACATACCAGAAGAAAAGTCGAGTACATCACAAAGCTCACAGGGAATAGAAAATCAAAGTCATAATACACTGTAAAGTCGAAAGCCACAGTGGATGAACGAAATTCAACAGTGCAGAGATGACCAAGTCAGAAATCAAGTGTGTGTAAATTGGAAAAGTCAAAATTCAAATCAAAGTAAAAAAGGAAAGTTTCTGCCGTATCAAACAAGTTAAATCGAACGCTGCACAAAAAAAACCGTGTGTATCAAGTTGTAACAATATCAGGAAAGCAAAATTTAGGAAAGTATCGAATTGATTACGGTCTCAGAATTCATATAAATACATCACCCAAATCATCATCGGCAAGTGTGGAAAAATCGAATCAAATCCAAATATAAACCCACAAGTTCATCATCGGCAATGCAGAGCTAACAAGAATAAACAGATTAAATCCTGACAAAGCAAAAGATTTGAACAACGTACCAGAGGTAATTCGCAATCTCGAAGACAATCAAGCAGCTGACCTCAATAGCCGATCATCAGAGAAGCAGTGAGCAAAGAGCATCACAAACCATAGAAATCGAAATTGAAGAAAGCCCTAATTTTCACAAGGGAACGGAGCCTAATTCAGATCGAACGAAGCCGCCATAGCAAAAGAGAAAAGGGATCGGGTGAAAGAATAAAATGGGTCGGCCTTGTTTTACAAAAGGTCTTTAGTTTGTTTGTTTGGAGTTTTGTTTTTATAAAGGGGGATTTAGTTTATATTTTAGGGTTTTAGTTTAAAATTGTTTTTAAGTTTGTTTTAAATTCTCTTTTAAGGTTCAAATCTTGGTAAATCACCACCTAGGTTGTACGTAGTGTCAGATTGTCTAGTTAGAATTAGTTCAGTGAGCAGGGTGTGCGAGTTTGCAAAACGCTATAGGCGGTAGCAGGGTGTGCGAGTCTATTAGAGTTTTTGTAAGCGGGAGACTGTTTAATTCTAATAGAAATCTGAGAATGCAGCAGTAGGCAGGGGTTGCCGAAGCTGGGTAAATTTTGTGTGTGATTAACTTTTCAGCATATTTATTTCTCTGCAATTTGTTTTTGCGTTTAGTTCGAGAAAATTTGCTATAACCCTATTCACCCCCCCCCCCCCACCCCTCTAGGGTTAATCTAGATCCTACAAGCAGTACAAAGTTGACCTCATTTCATCGGTAAACCAGACCCGAAGGTCAAAACGATCAATCGAATAAGTCGGGGATTAATCGGAAAGATAAACGCACGGATTCATGGTCCGTGTTTTACTTAACCATTTAATCTCCTTTCCACTCCGCTCGAAGTGCGAAATTGTGCGTGTGCGTTTAAATGGAATTTATAAATTAGAGAAGTAAGCTTTTAATACAATTTAAAAGATATTTTATAAAAACCCGTGGATTGAAATTAAAAAGGAATCATCAGTCAAAATAAATGATGACAACCAATAGGATCATCACGAATCAATTCAAATTGGAAATTCAATCTCAAAAGGCAAAGTGGGCTGAAATAGCAAATTCAATTGACTAAACAGAGAATTCAGTTGACTAAACAGCGAATTCAGTTGGCTGAACAGAAATTTTCAGTTGACTGAATTCTGCCTGGAAACTTTCTGTTTCCAGATTCAGTCGACTGAATCTTGCCTGGAAACTTTCTATTTCCAGGTTCAGTCGACTGAATAGAGAATTTAGTCGACTGAACCATGCCTGGACTGTTTTTCAGCCTATTCAAATGAAGAGTAAACTCTTCCAAAATGCAAGCGGACGAACATTGGCTCTAAGTGTTTATGCCAATAGGCAACCCGATCCTATATGCTCCTCGATGCATCACCAAAACATGATCAAAACATCAAAGTTAGGATTTTATAGATTTGAACCCAAAACACTAAAAATTGGAATATTCACCAATTCAACCCAAACCAAAAGCAAATGCACATGAATAAGTGTTAGGAATTCATACCTAACAACCAAAGATAATTATAGTCATAGATGGGAGATAAAAATCTCACCTTTAACCCAAAACAAAGAAGAAGAAGCTCAATCACAAGGAGAAGACCAACCAATCTCTATTTCAACCCAACAAGCTTCAATCTAAGATCAAAACAAGTATTTCCTAAGTTAGGGTTAGGAAACTTTCTGAAATTGAAGAAGAAAAGAGTTGGAGAAGATGAAGAGAAGGCTTACCAATAGTTTCTCTTTGATTTTGGAGAAAGAATTCAAGTTTGCAAAGTAAACTAAGGCTTGGAATTTCTAATTCCTCTTCCTTTCCCTCATTTTCAGTTTTAGCTTGAGTTTAGAAGTGAAAATGAGTGACTGGGGAAGAGAGGGAGTGAGTTAGGTTATTTAGTTAGCTAGTGGGCTGAACCCAAACCCAAAACCCAACTAGAAAAAGTAGTAAAATTCAACTTACTCCAAACATATCAAAGTTTATACTTAAAAAGATCGCAAACGCCATTTTGGACTCAATGAAGGTGGTTTCGAGGCCCAATTCGACCGTTTGCAAAAAGTAACATTTTGGACCCAAAAAATCCGATTAACGACGCTATATTTAAATAAAACATTTAAATACATAACCGTTAAATATGCGGGTTGTTACAGATCTCCCCTCCTAACAAAATTGCATCCCCGCCATTCCTAGAGACGATACTTGTAACAACTACATACATAAATCATTCCAAAAAGAAAAGGAAATAAGCTTGAGATGAAAAGATATTCTCACCATTGCCAAGCCAAGATAGAAAACCCGGATAAGATCGCTCGATAAACTCTCTGGTTTCCCAAGTACAGTCATTGGGGCTAGCGGACCATTGAACTTTAACGAGCGGCACGTCCTTGTTTCGAAGGTGTCGCACCTCCGTGTCAGGTACGCGAATAGGTTGTTGTACAATAGATAAGTCCGGCGAGACCTCAAGCTCTTGCAAATCAGGAGAAGCGATAACAGAATCCGACTCCCGAAGACACTTCCGAAGTTGAGAGACGCAAAACACGTCATGAATGCCAGATAAATGGCAGGAAGTGAAACTCTATAAGCCACAGGCCAATACGTTCAGTAATAGAAAATGGTCCTATAAAACGAGGAGCCAATTTTCCAGTCGCACTGAAGCGCATCACCCCTTTCAAAGGAGAAACACGAATAAAGACGAGATCACCAACCGAAAATTCGAGAGGCTTCCTACGGTTGTCCGCGTAGGATTTCTGGCGGCTCTGTGCCTCTTTCATTCTCAAATGAATAAGATCAATCTTTTCAGAAGAGTCACGAACAAAATCTGGACCAAGAATAAGCTTGTCCTCGGATTCCAACCAACAAGAAGGTGATCGACATGGCCTTCCGTATAAAGCTTCGAAAGGAGCTATACCGATATTAGACTGAAAACTATTGTTGTAGGAGAACTCTACAAGAGGTAGGTGATCCTCCCAACTACCACAAAAATCAAAAATACAGATACGGAGGAGATCTTCCAAGATAAGAGTCACCCGTTCAGTCTGTCCGTCAGACTGCGGATGATAAGCTGTGCTAAAATTAAGCTTTGTTCCCAAAGCTTGCTGAAGACTCTGCCAAAAATGACTCGTGAATAAAGGATCATGGTCACTCACAATAGAACTAGGAACACCATGAAGTCTCACGATTTCCTTGACATACAACTTAGCCAAATGAGAAGCAGTCCTATTAGACTTAATAGGAACAAAATGAGCAGATTTAGTGAGGCGATGAACAATAACCCAGATACTAGAATGGCCTGATCTCGAACGAGGTAGGCCGTCAATGAAATCCATAGAAATCTGATCCCACTTCCACAATGGAATCTCTAGATGCTGAAGAAGACCCGAAGGACACTGATGTTCGGCCTTAATACGCTGACAAGTTATGCTACTCACATAACATGCCACATCGCGTTTCATGCCTTCCCAATAATAAAGACGATGCATATCGGCATACATCTTACTACTACCAGGATGAATGGTATACTTAGAACGGTGACAATCATCAAGAATGTCATGCCTAAGCACAAAATCAGAAGGCATAAAAAGACGGTTCTTCTTGTGAAGACACCCATGAGAATCAATGCTGAAATCCCGCAATGCCTCATCACAGGATCCAGACTCACAAAGCTGAATAAGATGCAACAAATCAGGATCACGCCGCTGAGCATCGGCAATACGATCCAACAAAATGGGTCGAGCTCCCAAACTAAATAATAGAATAGGAGTATCAAAAGATGAACCTCGATTACGAATTTCACAAAAAGATAGAGTCTCAAGAATATCCCATTCGGCAAGCATCATAGAAACAACAGCCGAATGTTTGCGACTAAGCGCATCAGCAACAGGATTACCCTTTCCAGGGGTATACTGGATTTCAAAATCATAGGAAGCAAGAAACTCGAGCCAACGCTGTTGTCTCATATTGAGTTCCTTCTGAGTGAAAAAATACTTCAAGGATTTATGATCGGTATAAAGAATGAAGCGCTCGCCCAACAAATAGTGTCGCCAAATCTTCAAGGCAAAGACAATGGCGGCTAACTCAAGATCATGAGTGGCATAGCGAACTTCATTCGGACGCAGTTTCCTAGAAGCATAAGCAACTACCCGATCCTTCTGCATAAGAACAGCGCCGAGACCACTACCACACACATCGGTGTAGACAACAAGATAATGATTCCCCTCGGGAACCACCAAAATAGGAGCATTAGTGAGAAGTTCCTTTAATGACAGAAAGGAAGCTTCACACTTTTCGGACCAATTATAACGAATGCCTTTTCGAGTAAGGCTGGTGAGAGGAAGCACAACACGGGAAAAATCCTTAATGAACCGATGGGAATAACCCGCCAATCCAAGGAAACTACGAATCTCATGCACATTCTCAGGCCTCTTCCAATTCTGGATGGCTTCGATCTTTGAGGGATCGACAGAAATGCCATCGGAAGATACTACATGGCCTAAGAACTTAACCTTATTCTCCTAAAAGTGGCATTTAGAGAATTTGGCTCTAAACTGATGATGACGGAGGGTACTCAAGACAATTCTAAAGTGATTAGCATGCTCAGCTTCAGACTTAGAATAAATAAGGATGTCATCAATGAACACTAGGACGAACTTATCGAGATATTCTCGGAATACTCGATTTATGAGATCGACAAAAAAAGCAGGAGCGTTCGTCAAACCGAACGGCATAACGAGCCACTCAAAAGAACCATAACGAGTGCGGAAAGCGGTAAGCGGTATGCTATCCTCTGCGACTCGCAACTGATGAAAACCCGTGGCAAGGTCGAGATGAGAAAAGACCTTAGCACCACTCAATAGATCGAATATATCATCGATCCTAGGCAATGGATACCTATTCCTGATGGTTAACTCGTTAACTTTGCGATAGTCAATGCAAAGCCTAAGAGTTCCATCAGACTTCTTCACGAAGACGACCGCGGATCCCCATGGAGAAAAACTGGACTGAATCAACTGCTTGGACTCAAGCTCTAAAAGCTGCTTCTTGAGTTCCTCATTTTCCTTTGTAGACATCCTCGTGGGAGGACGACTAACTGGCTGCGCGCCTGGAATGAGATCAATGCGGAACTCAATTGCCCGCTTGGGTGGCAAACCCGAAACAGGTTCGAAAACATCATAAAAGTCACAAGCAACGGGAATACGAGATATATCATCATCATCTCGCGAATCAAGAGAATGTAAAGCCATTTCGGAATTATCCACATTCCGAAGAACAAGTAATAGCTGAGTAGGCGAATCCGGATGTCGAAGATACAAAATTCTCTCCAAACAAATAATCCTGGCATCATATCTCACTAGCCAGTCCATTCCCAAAATCATATCAAATCCCAGACAAGAAATAACGTGCAGATTCGCATGAAAAGAAAAGCCACATAAAACAACCTCAACATCATCACAAAGCATACTAAGGGTCGCGGATCCTCCAATAGGATTCGCAATCCTTAAAGAAGTAACCAAACAAGAAACATCCAAGGATAAATCATCAACGAGCTTTTGCGATACGAAAGAATGTGAAGCACCCGTATCGAAAAGAACTCGAATACTATGATCATGAAATAAAATAGAACCTTCCAAAATAGATGGAGATATACCTTTGGGCTGAGAAGGACCTTCAGAAGCCTTAGCAGCATAAAGCTTGCTAGACTTGGCACCAGCAGGAACAGTAGGGCAAGTGGAAACATGATGACCTTCCTTCTTGCAATAGCGGCAAAAGAGAGGTTTAGGACAAGCTTGAATAATATGATCCGGAGAACCACAATTGAAACACTTCCGAATGAAAGGTGTTCCAGAAGACTAAGGCTGAGAACTAGAACTACCAGTCTTCTTCTTCTTGGAAGGAAAAGACCTGGATTTCTGAAATGGAAACTGCTTCTTGTTGGGTTTTTTGGAAACCTCAACATCCTCACCACTATCACACTCCTTCTCGACGGTTTCAAGATGAAGTGCAGAATCAACCAACTCCTCAAAAGAGAGCTTAAGCTGGAGCAACAAAGACTTCTTAAGATATTTCTTAAGACCAGATACAAACTTCAAATTCTTCTTATAAGAAGTGCTAATGAATTCAAGACCATACTGAGATAAAGCCTCGAATGATGCAACATACTCAGAAACAGAAGATTTCCCTTGCTTCAACTCAAGGAAGCGATGGGTCAATAAAACTTTTTCAGATTCAGGAACGAACTTGAGTTCGAATCATCCCCGAAACTGAGTCCAAGAAAGAGTAGACTCATCAATTTCGGCTACAAGAAGCTCATACCAATCAAGAGCACGCCCTTGTAATAAGCTAGAAGTTACAAGAACTCTATCATGATCAGAAAGTTCCATATGAGAGAAGATATGCTCGCATGTGCGAAGCCAAGCTTGGACTTCAAGAACAGACTCGGAGCCCTTAAACGGCTTTCCCCCAAGATGAGAAAAATCACTGCACTGACGTGCAAAGGCAGACTTGCGAGGTGGAGATATTCGAGGAGGAACTGGAGGCTGAGTGCTCCTAAACAATTCTAAAAACTGATCGGAAGACATATAAACGCCATCCGGATGTGAGCCACTGGATTGCCCAGCATCCGAACGTCGTCCTCTGCCTCTTCCAGCCATACGCTGAAAGTTAAGATAAGAACAAGATTATTCACAAGGTAGATGTCATTAATACAATTGTGGAATACTACGGAATGAAATGCATTCCTAGACGTATTCCCAATTTCTATCTAACCTTTGATGGCAGAAGGAATAGAGAGACACGATGATTCAAAGATTTGTATCACTTATACACTTTGATGTATCGTAATATGTGCTTCTATTCTGAGTTTATCATATTTTGTTCTGAACTCAGCTCTAATACCAAGCTGTGACGCCCCACCTCTATACCCACGCTAGGCAAGGACACTACAGGGTAATACCATCAACTAACACGGAGAATAAGGCTGGTTAGGAGCGATCATCTATAGCCTTGCTCTAACTATATATTGAATACATCAACAATAGACATACCAAGCAGGTCGACATACCCAATGAATACTTAAAACAAAACCATAGGTGGTTGGAGGATCTATCAGAACATAATATAACAAATCAAATGTAATATACAACACAGAACAGTAGATCATCATATACACATATATTGATACATAACAGAGTATACAAACTGATACACGTCAAGTGGTATAGCAAACCACAATATACAAACGATTCCAGATGAATACATATATCAGAGTTACAACAAAAAGGACTACACAAAAAGCTTTAACAAAAAGGAACAAGCTGAATAGTCCATGCGGAAGCAAAATAGGCTAAGTCCATAAGCACCTAACCTGAAACAACTCGGTCTGACCCGAGTATAAATACACGAGTCAGTCTAGCTAAACAAATCCGTTAGGTAAACTGAATAAGAATAACCTGCAAGGTCACAATGTATAACACATATCTCTAAAAGAGATAACACAATCATCTAACAAAAGATGAATCATATCATAACAAGCCTCGTATCATCGGCAACTCAGAGAAACAAAGGATAGGAATATCCCAAAACAAGTCATAAAGGCAAATAACAAATACCAATGAAGGTAACACAAGTTCCACAAGGTGATTGCTATATATCGTGCGGCTCAAAAAGACCAACACCGAAGGGCGATACCTAGGGAATATACATATCAATGAAACATCATAAAATTTGCACATGCTCGGTACTGTATAAATAAGGATCCATGAGCCCGAAGACTCCAAACCCAAATATCACTCGAGCGGCTCATAAAGACCTAACTCCGAAAGCGATACAATAGGGCAACAAACCCGAAGGCACAAACCCGAAGGCAACATACCCGAAGGCAACATACCCGAAGGCAACAAACCTGAGGGTGCAAACCCGAAGGCAACACACCCGAAGGCAACAAACCGTAGTGGTGAAGGTCCGTAGGCCCAGTACTGGACACCACTAACTGGCAGAATGTGTCACAACTCTCGAAAAGGAATCCGAAAAGTGGTAACGTGAGTCCCATAACCACTCGTTCGCACTAAACGGTATACTATCCGTTAGTTAATTTCACACTCAAAGCAGTACAAAGTTCACCTCATTTCATCGATAAACCAGACTCGAAGGTCAAAACGATCAATCGAATAGGTCGGGGATTAATCGGAAAGATAAACGCACGGATTCATGGTCTGTGTTTTACTTAACCATTTAATCTCCTTTCCACTCCGCTCGAAGTGAGAAATTGTGCGTGTGCGTTTAAATAAAATTTATAAATTAGAGAAGTAAGCTTTTAATACAATTTAAAAGGTTATTTTATAAAAACCCGTGGATTGAAATTAAAAAGGAATCATCAAAGTCAAAATAAATGATGACAACCAATAGGATCATCACGAATCAATTCAAATTGGAAATTCAATCTCAAAAGGCAAAGTGGGATGAAATAGCAAATTCAGTTGACTAAACAGAGAATTTAGTTGACTAAACAGCGAACTCAGTTGGCTGAACAGAGATTTTCAATTGACTGAATTCTGCCTGGAAACTTTCTGTTTCCAGGTTCAGTCGACTGAACAGAGAATTTAGTCGACTAAATCTTGCCTGGAAACTTTCTGTTTCCAAGTTCAGTCGACTGAACAGAGAATTCAGTCGACTAAACCATGTATGGGCTGTTTTTCAGCCTATTCAAATGAAGAGTAAACTCTTCCAAAATGCAACCGGACGAACATTGGCTCTAAGGGTTTATGCCAATAGGCAACCCGGCCCTATATGCTCCTCGATGCATCACCAAAACATGATCAAAACATCAAAGTTAGGATTTTATAAATTTGAACCCAAAACACTAAAAATTGGAATATTCACCAATTCAACCTAAACCAAAAGCAAATGCACATGAATAAGTGTTAGGAATTCATACCTAACAACTAAAGATAATTATAGTCATAGATGTGAGATAAAAATCTCACCTTTAACCCAAAACAAAGAAGAAGAAGCTCAATCACAAGGAGAAGACCAACCAATCTCTACTTCAACCCAACAAGCTTCAATCTAAGATCAAAACAAGTATTTCCTAAGTTAGGGTTAGAAAACTTTCTGAAATTGAAGAAGAAAAGAGTTGGAGAAGATGAAGAGAAGGCTTACCAATAGCTTCTCTTTGATTTTGGAGCAAGAATTCAAGTTTGCAAAGTAAACTAGGGCTTGGAATTTCTAATTCCTCTTCCTTTCCCCCATTTTCAGTTTTAGCTTGAGTTTAGAAGTGAAAATGAGTGAATGGGGAAGAGAGGGACTGAGTTAGGTTATTTAGTTAGCTAATGGGCTGAACCCAAACCTAAAACCCAACTAGAAAAAGTAGTAAAATTCAACTTACTCCAAACATATCAAAGTTTATACTTAAAAAGATCGCAAATTCCATTTTGGACTCAATGGAGGTGGTTTCGAGGCCCAATTCGACCATTTGCAAAAAGTAACATTTCGGATCCAAAAAATCCAACTAACGACGTTATATTTAAATAAAACATTTAAATATATAACCGTTAAATATGCGGGTTGTTACACTCGAAGTGCAAGGACTATTTGTCATTAAAAACTCCGAGGGTGATTCCAAAATGAGTTTAACAGAGATAGTACTTTCAGTTTCGAGATGAAGATTCAGAGTGTAAAGGCTATTGTCGTTAACTCTGAGGGGGATTCCAAAATCAGTGTAACGAGATAGTGCCTTCGGTTTCGAACCGGGAACGAACTTGTATGGATTGAATGCTATCAGACCATCGTCATCGGAGGACGATGATCATTCCAAGATATGTGTTCTTAAAAGGTAATCGTAGCCTCAAGCCTCATCAGCCGGGAATGGCTAAAACAGGGAAGGTGCAGTAAGGCTAAGTGGGTAGCACCCAAGTAGGATGAGATTTTCCCCTGTCTAGAGGTCCCTTTTTATTGAAGACGTTTTCTATATTTTCACAAAGTTTTCGAAAATGTTTTCCAAACGTTTTCTCTTGGTGTTGAAAACGGGTTCACCAAGTACTTATAAATTTCTAGTCCTACGCCTGATCAACGTATGACCAAATTTCTATGAGAACGAGGATGGACTTATTAAGACATCGAGCTGTAAAAATTATTTTATAAAGCTATTTTGGCAATATTATGTAGATTTTAAAGGTGTTTTAAAAGTTTTAAATAAAGGGAATTGAGAGTTCAAAACGCTTAAAGGATAATTTAACTAATAATTAGCAATATAATTAAATTTCTGGTTTCGTTCCTTTTCGGGGACGAAAAGATTCAAAAGGGGAGGAATGTGATAACCCGGATTTTTGGACAACTGTTGATTGATAATTAACTGGGTTGAATTAATAGAAATACTGATTTATAAGTTGAACAAATAATTCCGATAATTAAAATGTTTGTACATATATATATATATATATATATATATATATATATATATATATATATATATATAGATATAGATTTGAAACTATAATAAATGTTGAATCGTAAATATCTAGAAATGAAAAATCTTATGGTGAATTGAATAGATATATGTAAACATTATAATATTGAAAATTTATAAGTGTATATATATTATAATTTAAAATTCAAAGTAATATATATATGTATGTATGTATGTATGTATATGTGTGTATGTATATATATATATTATAATTGGGAAGTTATTTTTTAAGTTCAATATAATATTTCAAAAGTTATTTAAAATTAAATAGGGCACTTTCAAAACACTTAAGATAAATGGTTATTAATTCAAAAGGAAATAATAGCTTAAGTTTTAAAATAGGACTTAATAAAAAGTTTAAAACATTTTCTTTTAGATTAACATGAGATAAATAGAATTTTTATATGTATGAGAATTTAAAACATAAGACATTAATAAATATAAAACATATATATATATATATGTAAAACTAAATCTAGATTATATATAAATACATATTAAAATCATAATTAGCATGCACATGACAAGGTAACCATTTTTAAATGCATTAAAACATTTGTAGCTTAATAATAACATGCATAAACAAGTGGAAGTTAATATGTCATGCAAAAATACAAGTGTCTTATTTTTTTTAAATTCTCTTTTCAATTTTAAAATTAATAGATAAAATGAAACAAAGCTTATATATATACATATCATTATCCCATTTTTATTCTTCCTTCATCTTTCATTTTCTAAAGAAAACCAAAAACCTGAAATTAAAAACAGAAAATAAAATCTATAAATGAAAACATCTCTTTCAATTTAAACAAAGTTCAAGATCAAGCAACTAAGTTCAGATCTAAGGGCAAGAATCACTTTCTAGGTTTTCAAAAATCAAGCAAGAGCAGGTTCCCAGTTTCAAATTCAAACTAAAAGTTCAGATCAAAACCAGAAAAGAAAATTTAAACAAATCTTCAACCTGATTCGAGGGCAGAGATCAACTCAATAAACATCAACAAAGATTCAGTTTCAAGTTGCAATTCAAATCAAAAGAGTGACTCTCTGTTTTAAACTGTGAGTAAACATTCCTTTTTAAAGCTTAAATTTGTTATCCTTGTGCATATGATAAATTGAATATGTTATGTTGTGAAAATATATTTGCATGGATGTAGTTACTTGGATTATAATTCAACTGCTCTGTTTATTGATATGCATGACTGTGTGTGTATCAGGCTTTGTTATATTCTTCAGGCTTAAGAATTCGTTTTAAAAATTCATATCTCATTTTACAAGCAGTTTTAGGTTTGGATCTTTAAGGGAGAATTTTTTGTATTAGCAAAATTTGATTTTTAAAAATATCATTAAGTATATTTAACTTGTAGGATTACTGGAAATTGAAAATTACAGTAAAAAGTTAAATTTTGTTCAAAAATTAGATGATTAAACCTTGGGTTTTACTGACTTTTAAGTTTGTAAATGATGAGATTTCGCGAGATGATCAGATTTGGATTTCCTGTCAATTGCAGGCGATCGCGGAGGAAATGGTCATCGTGATCGAGGCTGGAGGAGACTTGAGAGGTGGGGATCTTTGGAAAAATAGTCAAGAATTTAATTGATCGCCATAGTGATCTGGCGATGGCAAACTAGGGCTTTGAAGCCAGGTTTAGTCGTCGAAGTTTCAGGTGTTTGTATGACGTCGTAGGCGCGTCGGAGAGGATCTGAATGGAGGGAAATGGTGCGTGAGTCTTCAACGAAGTTTCGGTCGAGGTGTTGAACTTCCTGGTGGCTGGTGATGGTGGCACATGGTGTTCTTGTCGATCTGGGTTGGTTCCAGATGGGTATCGTCTCGCTCGATTTTGAATTCAGGGGCGATAGATTGTCCTGGGTAGTCGAGACGTTTGAGTGGATCATCGGTGGTAGCTTAGTGATCGAAATGTTGGTCGGAGACAGTCTGGCCTCGTGTGCATGCACACTGGTGTCATTTGTATCTACGGGATGTGTGAATCGGGGAAGAAATTGTTTGCTCAGGTGCGTGCTCGAAGTTGTGTGATGATTGCCTCAAACCAGAGTGTTAATGAAGTAACCCGGGAATGAGAACGGTTAATTGGCCCAGGTTTTAATCATAGCAGATTTTTAAAATTTTAAAAAGTAAATTGTGTTCAGTTTTTTAAATCTGGAGTAATTTGTACCAGGTTTTAAATGTTTAAAAGAAAATTTGAACCAGGTTTAAAAGGTAAACTAAAAACATAACCAAGTTTTTAAATTATAAAGAAAACATGTATCAAGTTTTGAAATTTTAAAGTTTAAAGTTTTATAGTTTTAAAAATTGGGAAATTAAAGTAGATAAACAAGTTTTCAAAGTAATGTTAACCAAGTTATAAAGTAAAATGTATAGATTATAAATGCAAATATTTTTAAGAAGTTAAATTGTTTTGTTGTGGACAAATTAAATATTGGGTTAATAATCTCTAATTGTTTTCAAATAAAGGGATGTGATTAATGAAAGTAATTAGGAATAATTACTTAATAGAAGTAATTGAAAGGATAATTGCTCAATGTAAAGAATTAATTACTTAATGGATAATTAATTAATTAATTAATTAATTAATATGATTTAACTAAAGGTTAAATATTTAATAATTAAAGGTTAATTAATTTATGTAATTAATTAAAGGATAAATTAATTATGTAATTAACTTAAGATTAATTTATTTATGACTAATTAAGGGATAATTAATTAATGTAAGTAATTAAGAGACTGATTAGTTAATTTCATTAATTAATCAAAGTAATAACTAATGGTTTGTACTTAATGTTAATTAAGCAGGGTTAAGAAATTAATTTATTGGTTTAAATTAATTATGAGATCAATTAATCTTTCTTTTGGATGATTAAGTAATGTTGAATGCCTTGAATAGATTAATGTGTGATGCTCTGTGATATGCAATGCTTGGTTGAACTGTGACAATGTAAGTTATCTATCTGTGATGAAATGTTGTATAAATTGACATCCTGTTTAATGAATTGAATTATTTTCACTTAAACAACTTGGATTTAGAGGACATTGGATTCGAAGAGACCGAGGTCGGGTATCAGCAAATGCCCGAAACCACTTCGATTCTTTATAGATTTGAGTTTAGAATCAAATAGGCTGGAATGGAATAATTAAGTAACATGGCCATTTAAACTGAGTAACATTTTAAAGTATTGTTTGGTAATAGGTGATTGACTATAACGAGTTAAATACTCATAGGAAGGTACGAGTTACCTTGGGTTTCAGTTATGTATTTTAAGACTTAGTATTTCAAATTTTATAGGTTTACTCACGCTGGTTTTCCACCCTGACCCAGGTGTTACTTTGATGTAATGCTCGGGTCAGACCGAGTATTACAGATTTTCAGGTTAGGACATTCTGGAGCTCAGGTGGCGAGCTGGATGGCAGGAACTTATGGAGTATATTCCGTTGCGTAATAGAGTTGTATTGATAGTAGTCTGGGACAAGCTGTACAACTGTCTAGTTTATGTATAAATGTTTGTACTCTGATGTATTGTTATAAAATTGACAATTACAGCTTTCTTTGTATAAATGCTATTATTTGATATTATTTTTTAATCCGCTGCGAATGTGAGATTCTATGTTTTGTTTTTCTTTTCTTCTTCTACCTCTTTCTTCTTAACCCTAATAATCTAGGATTTCCGGCATTTGCATGCTCGACACCGTTACGGTGAGCGTATTAGTGTCGAAGTTTTTAGGGTCGAAAATTTCGGGTCGTTATAAACTAGGGCACTAGATGATGTAGCTTTGACATGTAAAGGGATGCACATATTATTTTTCTTTGTTTTATTTTAAATTATATTTTATTTCCAAACATTTTAATATGCATATCTTTTACGTACGAGGCCCATTCACGCGTGATTTATTCCTTTGGGATCGTATCGAAATTCCGAACATTTGGAACTTGTTTGGAAGAATTCGGAGACAATTAAAATTTGGCCTTATTTTTGATTTCAAATCGATTTAAAATCAAAGGGTTGTGCTTTAATCCACTCATAACTACTAAATTTTCTTATGTTAGTTAAATTAAAGTTATAATGTGATTAGAAATTAATTCATTGATGTTTGGTATGTCTAAATTGTCATTCTAGTTGAATTTGGCTTTTATTGCATTTTATCATCGTTTAAGTTAATATTGATTTAATCGACAATTTAATACTTGTTAATGATAACCAGTTATCTATTGATGTTTATTAGTTGATTTGGATGATGATTGTGATGGATGTTTGGTGGTCGATATTGGATGGTGGATGTCATATTTTATATTGTTGTAACACTACAAGTTCCCTATGGGTTGAAATGACACATACCCGAACGATCATATATAGAATAGGGGAAAATCATTATGGGTTGAAATGATAAACCAAAACGGTTTTCATTGAAATAAATTTAGGATTACAGGTTGAAATGATATGTACCCGTAAATTTAAATATTTGCGGATTGAAATGATAAATATCCGTATCACTTGACCATACAGTAGAAAATTATATATGTACACCGTATTGGTTAAATTAAATGATTTTAAATCTTTAAATTTTGAATTCAACTAAATGATATTTTAAAATAGAATTTGATTTACATAAACAGAATTGTTTAAAGGATTAAATTTGAAATTTTGGAACTGTGTTAAGTAAATTGCTTAAAAGGTTTAAATTGAAATTCTAATGTTGAATTTGAAGTATAAACGAAATTTATCAAAATTGAGTTATTGAAATTTTGGAAACTGTAACTTTGAAAATCTATTAAAATTGGAATAGTTAAATTTGATATTTCAAGATTCAAAATTGGGTTTTTGATTTTAAATTTGGATATGGTTCAGATTTGTTGAAATGGAAGAAATAGTAAAATTTGATGTTAATTTCAAATTTATTATCTCAATATAAAATGACAATGTTCTTTTAAATTCTAATTTTAAAATTTTCAACTATTAAAATAAGTTAAATCTATTTTAAACCAACTTAATCAATTTAAACTAGTTAATTTGGTTTAATCTAATTTAATCTATTTTAAACTTAATAATATATTTAATCCATCTTAATCTATTTTAATTTATTTTAAACTATTTTATCTATTTTAAATCATTTGAACTTTATTAAACTATTTTAATTTATTTTAAATTATTTTAATTTATTTTAAACTATTTAATTTATTTAAATTATATTTAATCTATTTTAAATTCATTCAATCTATTTTAAATCTAATTAATCCATAATAAACCTATATAATTTGCTTTATAACCATTTAAACTGTTTTAAATCTATTTAAGGTATTTTAGTCTAATTTAATCTATTTTAAACCTATTTAACCTAATTTATATCTATTTAAAACTATGTTTAGCTAATTAAACTATTTATGGCTATCTAAATCTTTTTCAAAATTTCAGATGGTGTAAAGTGGATATGTTTATAATTAAAGCCTTGATTGTAAAGCGAATAAGGCTTAACAATGTTATAGCATAAGTTGAGATTTGAAATGATATTTGCTGGTGAAATGACATATTTGAGTAAATATGATGATTTTGAAATGAGAATTTGACCTAATTGTGAATATGATTTCGAAAGTGATATTGTTTGAATTGAATATGATACTTTGATATCAATATAAAATGGTTTTGGAAATTTAAAAGAACCATCCGGTGTGAAATAAACGTTTGGTTGTTAAAGAGACCGGGATCGGATATTGTCATACTCTCTGCCAATATCGAAAACCACTTTAACAACTATGTACGTGGTGAAGGTTCTAGAATGAAGTAGGATGGTTTAACGACGATTCTGTACGAAGTATTTACGTAACCCTGACTCCCGTGAGTCGGCTCAGATGTGACTAAAAGAGGAGCTACGCTGGGCCAAGTGGGGTCATTCCTCCTATCGGACATGCTTCTTTGATACCATATTATGACTTTATGATGATTTGGTGGCCACACCTTGATTTTGATTATGGGAGTGTTTTTCGAGGTGGACGGTAATAGCTGCTATGTGTTACCACCAGTTCAGATTTGCAGTTGGTAGAATCCTACCCTGGCATTGCCTCGAGTGCCGTGTTCACATGCCCTATCGTGCTTTTTACTAGTTTGTTTTATATCGTATCTATAGAATGCTCCTTGATCACCCACCAGTTTACGGTGGAGTTTACCATATTTGTATAGACTTGAGCATTATATAAAATGTGTTAAGGAGGATATGGTAACGCCTTAACGCTATTTTAATACTTTACTTTACTGTAGACATATTATAATAACTATTGCACTACATAGTAGATAGTTTAACGGATCCTTAGGAGACGGTAATCCCAAACACCTCTTAAGTTACTGCACTCACATTAGACACTGTATCGGAGATGTAAAAACGCTTTAAACATCTCTAACTCCGTTACACTCATATTTATTTACTGTTGATTTAATTTACATAAGATCTTTTAATTCTGACTCGAGTGTTTTTTCTTTTCAATTCGTCGGGTCAGTCTGAACTTTTCGATGTATTGAAGACTAATTTTGGAGGACGAAGACGAAGATTTAGCACGATTATTATTTCTTTTATTTATTCCACTGCATTATATTGTTCCGTTGCATTATTATTTATTTCTATTTTATGTAACTATGATTCTGTATTGTAAAAGTGTAATCAAATGTTATTTGTAAAACAGCTTCATGAACTGTTTATTTGATTATTATATTTTGTCATTCCGTTGTGAGATTCCTTGTTTGTTTTTTTATTTCTTTGTTTTTTCTTATTTATCCCAGAACAATCCTCCCTTTTGAATGGTTTGAGTCCGGCGTGTGTGGTTTATCGTCGATTTAATCCGTCCAAAAATGTGAGTCGTTACAAGGGGTATAAGAGCCTGGTTTAGTGATAACCTTAGCTTTGTGGGGTTTGACTCGTATAAAATAGGTTAGTAATACCCTAGAATGAGTCGTTGAGCGTATATATATAAACGAGCATATTTATTAGTGTTATAAAAGGTTTTATATTGTGTTAATTTGTTCCGTTTATTATTTATAAATTATGATCGGTACATAGGACGCCATAGCACTGATGGGGATTTCTAAACACTTAATAGGGCAGACCGACACAATATTGTTTTGAAATATAGGTAAATGAAATAATTTTCCTAGTATTATATTTTATATATAGAAGAATAATTTTATAAATGATATAGTTGGATGTAACATGTGTTTGTTAGGTAGTGAAATTTTATAAATATTGATTGTAAAAAAGGATGTACAAGTAAAGTAAATATAAATCGAAAATTTAGAACTTAAGTTCCGAGATTTTTAAGTTTTCTTTCAAAAGATTTTGGAATATAATATTAGTATTATTTGGAAGTATTTTCGGATAAATATTTTCCATGTGATTTGAAAGAAAGTTTTAAAGGGAACTTTTAAAGGAAATAAGTTCTGTATTCCCCTCTCTATCACTGGAAAATAATTTTGATGATGAGTGCACGCATCATCGACGTTCATTTTCGAGTTTCAAAGTGGGAAGACTACTATAGTAGTTGCACTGAACATTTTTTTTGATAATGAATCTTAAATTTTTAATTTTTAAGTATGATTTGATATATATAAGTTATGAGTGTATATATATGTATATTATTTTGAATAATTTGAAATGTAACCTGATATTTGATTCATAAACTTTCTGATAATCAGTAGCTTTCAGTTACTGTAATTGAATGGAATCTTTACTATTTTAATAATTGAAAATTTTAAAATGGAAATAAGAATCAATGGCTTAGTGATTAATGATATATACGAAATTGAAATTCGTTACTTGTAAATTTAAGAATAACGAAAATTTGAAGATGAAATTATTGAGCAATTGTTGATTAAGATAAATAAGATAAACTTGTGTAACATTTTAGTGCGTTCTAAAAGACATCTATATATAACTTACCAAAATGTTAAAGTTTGAAATGTTAAAAAGAATAATAGAATATTATACAAGTAAACTTAGAAAAAGAAAGTGTCCAATGGAATTTCTTCTATACCTGAGAATTCTGATATTATAAATTTTTATAAACTAAAGTTAATAATTTGAAATGTAGTGATTATAATTAATAGTAAAAGTGAATACTATGTTAACTAAATGATCATAACTTTAGAAATGTTGAAATGATTAAGAAATAGACTTAATATTCAATTGATATTATAAAAGGAATGAGTAAATGTAAAGGTAGAAATACCTATTATGAAATGTTTTATTATTGGAAACCAAATATATTATTAAACAATAAATGTGAATTAACCTGCAATGAAAAGTATGAAATACTTAAATAATGAATTCATTGATTATTTTAAACAATTGAATGGAAATAACTTGTTTAAGCAATGAATGTAAAGTAATAAAGTGAAAGAAAAATGGAATTGTATGAATAAATAAGAAATGAACTTTTGTAAGTAATAACAAATGTAAATTATTGAAAATAGGCATTATATGAATGAGAAAAGAACAGTAAATGATGTGAAATGAGATTTTTTTTTAAAAAGAACAAACTTAAATAACAATGAAATTATTTTTTGTTTAGCTTATGGATTGGTTAGGAAAGGATACTTCTATTTTATATAGAGATGTATGAATAATCTATAAAAATTTGTATGCGACTGCTGAATGTATGGCTTACTTCATAGTTTATTTATCATTTTATACGATTAGAGGTTTCTAGACCCGAACAAACCATTTGTTGGTTGCTATAGATGAAAATTGATATCTTTGAGTGTATGTGATGATTGTATGATTTGTTTGTAAGTAATAGTTGTTATGTTGATTTGTTGTTATTGATTGAAACAAGGTAAATATTTGTAGCGACCTGTAAATTTTCGACTATTTTATTTGTTTAATTTATGAATTTTGGTAATTTAATATGGAAAGAAATAAAAACTTTGTAATTTAATAATGAAGTGAATGCTAAAATGAAATGTAGAAATGGTAATTAAAACAAATTATTAACCATTGAAGTGGAATTCCAATGATAAAATAATGTAAATTGTTATGCTTGGATATAGAATTTATATAAGAAAACCAATGTAAACATTGGTTTAATAAAATGAAATAGTGATTCCTTTTTTGACAATTCTTTACTTCCATGGCTACAGGCGATTTGTAGATCTGGCGGTTTCATCAATTCATGTCCGCTTCCTCTTCATTTCCTCAACGCCCCGCCTCCCCCTCATCTACGCGCTCTGGTCGTTCATTTAGACCCATGTCTAATGCCATTGTAGCTCGTCCCGACCTCCTTTCATCCCTAGATTTTCCTCCGCTCCCTGTTATCAATCAGCCCCTCCAAGCACCTACATCCCTCCTTCGTTTGAATGAATCTTCTGCGGTAGCATACCGTGGTGATGCTGCATTTTCGTCTGCGTCTTCAACTGGAACAACGATTATCCCCCCTTTGTCCAGCTCCAAAGTAAGTGTTGATGTTATACCCAGTCTTGATTTGGGTCACCTAATGTCGGATGAGTTGATTATGGATAGTGTACAAGTTGAGGCTATTCATGTGTCTCCAATGGTTGCGCTTGCATCCAATATAATTGGTTCTGAGGTTGGCACTCAATCTGCTCGTCATATTGCCAAAGACAAGGTTGGCACTGTTTCTTCTGTTTTAACTCCAGATGAATGCTTGCTTGCGAGTGCTTCTCCCACTGTGGTCCAATGCCTCAAGCTTGTGGCAACATCTAGTGATGTGGTATGTACCACTGCTGTCAATATCTCTAATGTTCCCAGAACGTGGTCTTCCCTTTTTACTTCCATGCCCCGTAATGCGGGTGTTTATGAACCGATCGATTTTGATATCGTTGAAGAAAACGGGGTTATGATCCCTCCCCCCTGTGTTATGCAAGCTGGTTTGGAGTTTTGGTCAGGATATGTAGTTGGTTTCTTTTTGGATCCTAATCATCGACTTCGTGATGTCGCTGCTGTATGTCGTAGGGCATGGGGTCTGCGAGGTGGTCTCAAAGTTAAATTAATCGATTCCTTGTATTTCCTTTTGTTCTCCTCCCCTGAGGAACGCAGTCGTGTTCTTGAGTCTGATCCCTCCTTCTTTGATGGTCAGCCTTTTATTCTTACCCCCTGGTCTCCTACGATAGCTAGTGTTCGTGAGCAAGTTTTTTCTGTCCCTGTCTGGGTTTATTTCTCCCAAATTCCATCAGCTTTACAGCCGTTGCTTGGCTTGAATTGGCTTGCGTGCAATATTGGAAAATTGAAATGTTTTGACACTAACACGGTCACGCGTGATAAGCTTGTTTATGCCAAAGCTTTGATTGAGATTACTCCCGATAAGCCTCTTCCCTCTTCTATTCCTGTTCAGCTTGCCGTTGGCCATGTGGTGGATGTTCGCGTTCGTTATGGATGGGTCCCTGACATTTGTACCTCTTGTCACTCTTTTGGTCATGTTGTCACTGATTGCGTGCATTCTGTAGTTCCTGCTGCTGCTCCTAAGATCCCTCTTCCTCGTCCTCCACTTAGAAAATGGGTTCCCAAGGCCTCTCTGGCTGCGACTGTCTCTAGTCCATCCCTTCCCATAGTGCATCCTGTCTCCCCTGATCCTGGTGTTGTTCCTCCAGTTCCCCCTGTCGTTCCGGTTATCTATCCCCCGCATGTTGTTTGGGCTGGGTCTGAACATAGTTGGGTTGATTGTCGTTCTGATATGAGATTTAACCCCGTGGATAACTCATATTTTCGATACATTTCTGAGGATTTATTAGATCTACGATGCCTATATTACTGTATTTCAGGTGATTCCTTGGTTCTAGACATGGATGGTCCGTATGCTGAGATGAATTCTACTCTTCTTGCTGATACTACCTGGGATCGTACCTTTGTATACTCTTCTGATACCGACTGTTATGATCCTACCCTTGCTGCTCTATTTCGTCCCTATATTGGTCTTCTTGAGGGTGGAACATTGATTTCTTCCAAGGATGTTGTGGGAGAGGGAGATTCGTCCTCTGCGGAGGAGAACTAGCTGTGCTATTTTTTATATAGTAGTTGTGACGTAGCTGTCACACTCCTGTGCTGTACTAGTTGTTTTTTGTCTTTCCCAAACTAGTAGCTAAGGTGTCTCTACCTTACTCCTGTACTTCAATTTTATTACTTTCGTAATAAAAGTGGTCGGTCCACTATAAAACCGTCGGCCTTGCCAAAAAAATAAAATGAAATAGTAGGAAATAAATGACCATTGAATAAAATTTGACTTATGTAAGAAATTGTAACATTTGTGTGGAAATAATGAACTCATAAATGTAAAATAAAGGTTATAGTAACGGTTGTAAGTTATTGTTTAATTAGTCTATTAATTTAGTTGTAACGATTACATTTGGTATAAAATTTAATATAAGTAAATAAATGTGTGAATAAATGAATTTGTATAACTAATGGTAATTGAATGAGTTCAACATTATGTAAGCAATTCAAATAATTAGTGGAAATAATAAACTTGAGTGTAATATAAAGAGAGTGATAACATTTGTGCAAGTTACATTTTTATTTAGGCTACTAAATTCAAAGTAGGAAATTAATTACATTTAAATGTAAGTAAATGTTCATTAATGGAAGATAGGACTGTAATTGTAAAGTGTGAATGTAATTACATAAATGGGAATGTATATTTTATTCATAGATAAAAATAAAAGAATGAAACTAAGTTGAATAAATTGATTAAGGTTTTAATTATAATAAATGTATATATTGGACAAATTCAATATAATTGAAAATAACGGTTAATACAAAGGAAAGATGGAAATTTAATACATTAATGTAATGAAATACAACAAATATTAATTAGGTTTATAGAGTAATAAAAGACTTAATAAAAAGAGATTAGAATTGAATCAAATCATTTATTTGGAATTAATTGTAATTAAATGGAATTCAATTCACAATAAATGAAGCTAAATACTGTGACAATTGATATTTGGATGAGTTGGAAATTTTTTGATATACTAGTATATAAACCAATGTTAACATTACCAATGAGATTTTAAGTTAATAATGGATTTCATAACTAGGTTGAGAAATCAAATAAATGGGTTTTTATTGGAATTTCAATTGATAATTAATGAATTTGTTAAAATTGAAATTAGACACGGAAATGGGAAAATTAATTAACTTTGAATTGATATCTAAATTTTTCAAAGTATGGTAATTGTTTAAGAAATCAAAAATGATAGGATTTGTTAATTATGGAATTGGAATTTGAAAATTTTGATTTAATTGATTTAATATTTATTTATTTAATTAACTGAAATATGGCCATTTTGGCCACTGACTCAGATTTCGACGAAACTAGTTTCATCGGATCCGTAACAGTAAATTATAATAGCATCTCAAGTTTTGTAGCAATCAGACTTGTCGTTTGATCGTACGAACTCGAAACGCCTTGAAATCAATTGAAATCAATTTGAAATAACTTGATTTTAGCATAAATTCTTCATATGATGGAATTTGGACTTGAAACCTATTCCATTGCATTTAAAATATTTAAAAACTTCTATTTTGATATATGGTTTGACCCATTTTCTTTCCGGAAGCATAACGGGCTTTACGGGTCGCTATCGCTCAGTCAAATCGTGTTCATTCATCTCTGTTTCTTACCTACCTATATATACCTCGTTATAAACCCTAGTCACTCCTTATTCTCATTTATTTATACGTACATCTCTTTCTCAACTACTCATTCCAATGGCAGACAAAAACCTAATTCCTAAACTTCTCAATTCAATTTCATAATCAAATTCAATTCCAAAAATCAAACTCCTAAATACATATCGAATTGAAGCTCTCGACGAGCGTAAGTCAAATATGTGATTGTTTTTCGAGATGGGTTGTTGTGTGGCCAGAATTGGCTAGTTTATTCTCGGCCATCCATCCAAGGGTTCGATTTCGACGGTGGATCCTCAACGGGTTGGCGATCGGTCGGCGTTGGAGCGAAGAGTGTGGAGAGCAGGCCCTTCGATGTTCGCCGTTCGTCGTCTGGTGGTTGTAGTTCTCCATAATCGGCTTTTCAAGGTGGCTGAGGCGTGGCTGTTTTGGTTGACTTCGGGTGGCCGCGATTGTTCTGGTGGAATCGGCCGTTGATGGAGTAGTGCTTGGGGATGTTGGATCGTAGCTTAACGTTGGCGATCGGCGGCAATAATTGGGGAAAGGTGGAGGCCTGCTAGGTTTTGATGTCGATAGTTGATAGGGCTTCGAACGAGAGCAATCTTATGGACGTGCTGACGTGGATGTGGGGTACGTGTATTAATTTAATTTTTTTTCTTATCTTAAAATTCAAATCGTTCAATGTTTTAATACGCATAACTTTCACATATGAGGCCCAATTCATGTGGGGTTTGATCCGCCAGGATCGTATCAGAATTCTGGACATTTTTATGCTGGTTTGATTGGATTTTGAGGCTGTTCAAATCTTGGGTTTACATTGGATTAAATTCAATTTAAATTCAAAAAGGTGAGTGTTTTAACCACTTACAACTTCTAAATTTTTTTATGTTTTTTAAATTTAATTCACGATGTGATTGGAAATTTATTTATGATTGTTTGGTATATTTTTAATCATCATCTTAGTTAAATTGAATTTATTTGAATTAAATTGTTATTTAATTTATTATTGCATATAAAATGCCAGTTAAGTACTTGTTATTTATTATCACTTTCTATATTGATATTATGGATTGTTTTGGATGATGATTGTGATGGATGTTGATTGTTGATATTGGTTGAATGGATGTTTAGTTTATATTGTTATAAACTGCAAGTTCGTTATGGACTATTATTAATTTGGGATTGTGGTTTGAAATGATATACAACCGTGAAATATTAAATTGCGGATTAAAGTGATAAATATCCATTTCACTTAACCATAGGATAGAAAATTATATACAGACACCGTGTACTATATATAAATATATTTTGAAATGATTTCTATGGTTTTGCAAAGAAATATATCATTTTATATAAATATTGATTTTAGATATTATATAGATGTTATTTTATTCTTGATTTTAAGCTATGTATAAATTTGTTTTAAGATAGAATAAATTTAATAATAAAGTTTGATTTTATTGAAGATAATATGGTTAAGTTTTCAAAGTATATTTTAATATAGAATTCATAATGATTTAATTAAATTAAGGTTGGAAGAAAAATTTTAAATTTATTTGAAATTGGATTTATTTAAGAATTAAACCTAAATAAGTTTGATTTGATACTTATTGAATTTGAGATTTTTAAAGGATATGATTTTTATAACTTGATTTGGTTTAAGGTGAATTAAATGAATATTTCAAGTATAAATAAATTAAAGGAAATATTTAATTATTTGTAATTTGGGTTTTATTTAAACGATAATGGAGTTATAAAATAAAATATTTCAAAATTAAATAATATAAAAATTGAATTTGATATATATATATATATATATATATATGAAATTACCAAATTTAGTATTGAAATTGTTGAACACTTAAAGTTTGAAATATATCGAATTTGAAATGGTTTATTATGTGGATCAAATCTGTTTGAAATCAATATAATTTGGAATAGTTTATTTGGAAACTGAATTGAATTGAAATTTATGATTTGGGGTTTGCTTAAATTTAAAATTTAGAAATCCGAGTTTTTTTGGAATTGATTTGTGAAATTTAAGAAGCTATTTTGTTACATAAAGTACTTTAATATTTAAACAATTTAAGTGGTGGAAGTTATGTTTTAAAGTTATGAGTTTCAAAGTATTATGATTTGAAAGTGTTATATTTCAAGTGTTTTTGGAGTTCGAAGTGTTATAACTTTGAAAGTGCTATGATTTTGGAAAAGGATATATTTGAAATGAAAATGATATCGTATTGATTTGGTTTTGAAAAGGCAATGATATTTTGGTTTTAAATTATAAACTATTTTGAAAATGACCGCGGTGTTATAATAACGTTGGGTTGTTAAAGAGACCGGGATCGGATATGGGCATACTCTCTGTCGATACCCAAAACAACTTTAACAACCGTGTACGCAGTGGAGATTCTAGAATGAACCAGGATGGTGGCGACGTTCTATTGAGGTGTGTACGTGGACCCGACTCCCATGAGTTGGCATAAGGTGGCTAAAACAGGAGCGATCGACGGGCTAAGGAGGTAGCTCCTCTTATCGGACCCACTTCTTCGTATGCCATATTATTACTTTGTGATTGATTGGTGCATGCCTTTGATTTTGGGAGTATGGTTCGAGGTGGGTTGTAGTAGCTGCTACGTGTTACCACCGGTCCGAAAGCATAATTGGTATATCTACCCTGGCATTGCCTAGTTGTATCGTGTCAACTACCCTAGCGCGCCTTATACGAGTTTGATTTGTGTCGTACCTATGGAGTATCCTCTGGTAGCCTCCCGATGAGGAGGTATTACGGTACTGTATAGACTACTAGCACTATTGTGTGTTAAGGTGGAAAATGTAAATCCTTAACGCTATTTAAAATTAAGTTTATTTTACTAATAGACATTATTATAATAGCGTATATTACTACATAGTAAATAGTTTAATGGATACTTAGGAGATGTGAATCCCGAACATCTCTTAAGTTATTGCACTCACGTCAGACACTGGATAGGAGATGTAAAATCCCGTAAACATCTCTGACGTCGTTCCACTCATATTATTTACTGTTGATTTAACTTACATAAGATCTTTTAGTTCTGACTCGAGTGTTTTGTCTTTTCAATACGCTAGGGTCAGCCTGAGCATTTCAGGATTTGAAGACCTTATTGTTGGAGGACGAAGATGAAGATTGTATTATTATTATTTATTATATCGTTCCACTACATTCATACCATTCTGCTGCATTGTTAATTATTATTCTCTGGCATGTGTAACTCTGAACTGTGTTGTATAAGTATAATCAAATGTTTTGTAAAAAAGCTTCATGAACTGTTTATTTGATTATTATATTTTATTGTTCCGCCGAAAGATTCGGTTTTGTTATATTTCTTTCTCTGCTTTACTTATTCACCCCAGTAACGATCCACTCTTTTGTATGGTTTGAGTCTGACATGTGTGGTTTATCGTCGATTTAAAGCGTACAAAAAGGAGGGATGTTACAATTGGTATCAGAGCTTTGGTTTAGCGATAAACCTTAGCTTTATGGGTTCTGACTCTTTACTAATAGGGTAGTAATACCCTATGATGAGTCATTGAGTGTATATATATGAGAGAGCGTATTTGCTAGTGTTACAAAAGGTTTTGATATTGTGTTAATTTGTTCCGTTTTGTAATTATAAATTCTGGTTGGTGCATGGGATGCTATGACATCGATAGGGATTTCTAAACACTTAATAGGACAGACCGATACAATATTTGTTTTGAAATATAGGTAAATGAAATAATTTTTCCTATTGTATATTTTTATATATAAAATAATAATTTTATAAATAATATATTTGGTCATAATATAAATTTGTTGGTTGGTAGTGAAATTTATTAATATTGGTTGTAAAATAAAATTTACAAATAAAAATAAAGTAAAATAGGAAATTTAGAACTTAAGTTCCGGGTTTTTGAAACTTTCTTTCGAATAATTTTGGGATATAATAATAATATTGTTAGAAGTATTTTTCAATATAAACATTTCAGTATAATTTGAAAGAATTACTCTAAAGAAATTTTGGAAAGAAATAAGTTCTATACTCCCCTCTCTGTCGCTGGAAAATAATTCCGATAATGAGTGCATGCTTCATCGACATTAATTTCAAGTTTCGAAGTGGGAAGGCCACTGTAGTAGTTTTACTGCAGATTTATTTTGATAAACAAATGTAAATTTCAAATTGTTTTAAATATACTCGGATATATATGTTATAAGTATATACATCATTCTATTATTTTTAAACGATTTGAAGTGGAACCCGGCATTTAGTTCTTAAATTTCTGTAAATTAGAGATTTTAATTATTGAAATGAAATGTAACTATTTAATAATTGAAACTTCTAAATGAAATTCTAAATTATAACTGAAGTATATAAAAAAAGTTGAAATTTGCAACCAATAAAACAAAGGAAATGAAATATAAGGAAAGGTAACTATTGAATATTTATTTAACAAAATGAAATAAGATAAATTAGTGTAACTTTTAATTACATTCTTAAAAACATACATATAACTTGCCAAAAGATTTAAAAAGTTGAAGTGTTTAATAAGAAATTGTAATGGAAAATTGGCCAAGAAAAACTTATATAATGAAAGTGTCCAATGAATCACTTTAATAAATAAGAATTTGATGTTGTAGTTGTTATAAACTTAAGTATATTTGAAATGCTACTAATTAAATATAATAGAAAGGTAAGTATTATAAATAGATGATTATAACTTAAGCTAATGAATTGATATGCTAAGAAATTGAATTGAACATGAATACTATAAATAAATGAATGTAAATAAATGAAACTAAAAAATGAATGGATGAATATAATGCGATGAAAGGAAATTGACATGATATGAACAAATGAAAATGAATTTTGTAAGTCATGGAAATTAGCAAATGCAAATTAGTATTAAATGAATATATGTGAATGAAAGAGTCATTGTATGAATGAAATTGAAGGAAGATACAAATGTGAAAGGAAATTAATATGAACAAACACAAATAATGTTGGAATTTGTTGTTTGTTTTTTGGTTTATGGATTGTTTGGGAAATGATATTTCTAATTGTTTCGATGTATGAATAATCTGTTGGGCTTTATCTTAGACTATTGAGTAGAGGATATGCTTAGTAGCTTATTTATCATGCTATGCGATTTAGAATGTCTAAAAACCCAAACAAACCATTTGTTTTATTTGCTTTGGATGGATAATTGATTTGTATTGATTTTGTATGATGATTGTATGCTTGGTTGCAAGTGATTGTTGTTGTCTGACGCTGATTTGTTTGTTAGTGGATGAAACAACTTTAATATTTTATTTTATATAATTATTAACTCTTTTTAAGATTATATAAGTGAAATATAGATTATGGAAGCAATTGCTACTGCTTTTGGTTTCATAAAATAAGCGTTAACTGCCCGACAAATAGGTACATTCTCGGATCACAGTTTTATAGCGTTATTATATTGTTTTTCCCATTGTTGGGAGATATTATTTTGAGATACTGTGATATATATTGTTATATTTGATATTATATTTTCTCCCGAGCCTCTCCGTACAAATGAGACTGCCGAAATTTTCCATGAATTTTGGACTTAATTTTTTTTTGAAAAATGTTTTCCAAACTTTATTAATTTGAGTATAAAAAGATTTAATAGTTATAAATTAGTATATTTTATTCAAATTAATTAATTTTGAAAATTTATTTGTTTATAAAGTTAGTATTTTTGAATAAGATGTATTGTTTACTTAATTCTTTCTTTGCCCTTCTTTTTCCTTTTTGGGGACGAAAAGTTTTGAGTGGGGGAAAGTGTAATGACCCGTAAATTTTCGACTATTTTATTTGTTTAATTTATGAGTTTTGGTAATACAATATGGAAAGAAATAAAAACTTTGTAATTTAATAATGAAATGAATGTTAAAATGAAATATAGCAATGGTAATTAAAACTAATTATTAACCATTAAAGTGGAATTCCAATGATAAAATAATGTAAATTGTTATGCCTGGATATAGAATTTATATATGAAAACCAATGTAAACGTTGGTTTAATAAAATGAAATAGTATGAAATAAATGACCATTGAATAAAATTTGAGTTATGTAAGAAATTGTAATGTGTGGAAATAATGAACTCATAAATGTAAATTAAAGGTTATAGTAACGGTTGTAAGTTACTATTTAATTGGTCTATTAATTTAGTTGTAACGGTTACATTTGGGTATAAAATTTAATATAAGTAAATAAATGTGTGAGTAAATGAATTTGTATAACTAATGGTAATTGAATGAGTTCAACATTATGTAAGCAATTATGATAATTAGTGGAAATGTAATATAAAGAGAGTGATAGCATTTATGCAAGTTACCTTTTTAAATAGGCTGCTAAATTCAAAGTAGGAAATCAATTACATTTAAATGTAAGTAAATGTTCATTAATGCAAGATAGGACTGTAATTGTAAAGTGTGAACGTAATGACATAAATGGGAATGTATATTTTATTCATAGATAAAAAGAAAAGAATGAAACTAAGTTGAATAAATTGATTAAGGTTTTATTTATAATAAACGTATATATTGGACAAATTCAATATAATTGAAAATAACGGTTTATACAAAGGAAAGATGGAAATTTAATATATTAATGTAATGAAATACAACAAATATTAACTAGGTTTAGAGAGTAATAAAAGACTTAATAAAAAGAGATTAGAATTGAATCAAATCAGTTATTTGGAACTAATTATAACTAAATGGAATTCGATTCACAATAAATAAAGTTAAATACTATGACAATTGATATTTGGATGAATTGGGAAATTTTTGATATACTAGTATATAAACCAATGTTAATATTACCTATGAGGTTTTAAGTTAATAATGGATTTCATAACTAGGTTGAGAAATCAAAAAATGGATTTTTATTGGAATTTCAATTGATAATTAATGAATTTGTTAAAATTTAAATTAGATATGGAAATGGGAAAATTAATTAACTTTGAATTGATATCTAAATTGTTCAAAGTATGGTAATTGTTTAAGAAATCAAAAATGATAAGATTTGTTAATCATGGAATTGGAATTTGAAAATTTTGATTTAATCGATTTAATATTTATTTATTTATTTAACAGAAATATAGCCATTTTGTCCATTGAATCGAATTTCGACGAAACTAGTTTCATCGGATCCATAACAGTAAATTATTATAGGATTTCAAGTTTTGTCGCAGTCGGACTTGTCGTTTGATCGTACGGACTCGAAATGCCTTAAAATCAATTGAAATCAATTGAAATCAATTTGAAATAACTTGATTTTAGCATAAATTCTTCATACGATGGAATTTAGACTTGGAACCTATTCCATTGCGTTAAAATATTTAAAAACTTCTATTTTGATATATATGGTTTGACCCATTTTCGTTCCGGAGGCAGAACGGGCTTTTCGGGTCGCCATCGCTTAGTCACATCGTGTACATTCATCTATATTTCTGTCCTACCTATATATACCTCATTATAAACCCCAGCCACTCCTTATTCTCATTTGTTCGTACGTACATCTCTTTCTTAACTACTCATTCCAATGGCAGACAAAAACCTAATTTCCAAACTTCTCAATTCAGTTTCAAAATCAAATTCAATTCCAAAAATCAAACTCCTAAATACATATCAAATTATATATCAATAAGAAACTCTCGACGAGCGCAAGTCAAATATGTGATTCGTTTTTCGATCTGGATTGTTGTGTGTCCAGAATTGGCTAGTTATTCTTGGTCGTCAATCCAAGTGTTCGATTTCGACGGTGGATCCTCAACGGTTTGCAGATCAGTCGGCGCTGGAGTGAAGAGGTTGGAGAGCAGGCCCTTCGGTGTTCATTGTTCGTTGTTTGGTGGTTGTAATTCATCGTAATTGGCTTTTCAAGGTGGTGGAGGCGCAAGCTGTTTTAGTTGACTTCGGATGGTCGCGATTGTTCTGGTGGGGTCGGCCGTTGATGGGGTAGTGCTCGGCGATGTTGGATCGTAGCTTAACGTTGGCGATCGGCGGCAATAATCGAGGAAAGGTGGAGGCCGGCTAGGTTTCGATGTCAATAGTTGATAGGGCTTCGAACGAGAGCAATCTCGTGAACGTGCTGACGTGGATGTGGGGTACATGTATTAATTTAATTTTTTTTCTTATCTTAAAATTCAAATCGTTTAATGTTTTAATACGCATAACTTTCACATACGAGGTCCAATTCACATGCGATTTGATCCGTCAGGATCGTATCAGAATTCTGGATATTTTGACGCTAGTTTGGTTGGATTTTAAGACTGTTCAAATTTTGGGTTTAAATTGGATTAAATTCAAATTAAATTCAAAAAGGTGAGTGTTTTAACCCACTACAACTTCTAAAATTTCTTATGTTTGTTAAATTAATTCATGATGCGATTGGGAATTTATTTATGATTGTTTGGTATATTTTTAATCATCATCTTAGTTAAATTGAATTCTTTGAATTAAATTGTTATTTAATTTATTATTGCATATAAACTGCCAGTTAAGTACCTGTTATTTATTATCAGTTTCTATATTGATATTATGGATTGTTTTGGATGATGATTGTGATGGATGTTGAATGTGGATATTGGTTGAATGGATGTTTAGTTTATATTGTTATAAACTGCAAGTTCGTTATGGATTATTATTAATTTGGGATTGCGGTTTGGAATGATATACAACCGTAAAATATTAAATTGCGGATTGAAATGATAAATATCCGTATCACTTAACCGTAGGATAGAAAATTATATGCAGACATCGTGGTCTATATATAAATATTTTAAAATGATTTCTATGGTTTTGTAAAGAAATATATGGTTTTATATAAATATTGATTTTAGATATTATATAGATGTTATTTTATTCTTGATTTTAGGCTATGTATAAATTTATTTTAATATAGAATAAGTTTAATAACAAAGTTTGATTTTATTGAAGATAATATAGTTAAGTTTTTAAAGTATATTTTAATATAGAGTTTACAATGACTTAAATAAATTCAGGTTGGAAGATAAATTTGAAATTGGATTTATTTAAGAATTAAACCCAAATAAGTTGATTTGAAACTTATTGAATTTGAGATTTTTAAAGGATATATTTTTATACCATGATTTGGTTTAAGGTAAATGAATATTTCAAGTACAAATAAATTGAAGGAAATATTTAGTTATTTGTAATTTTGGTTTTATTTAAACGATAATGGAGTTATTAAGTAAAATATTTTAAAATTAAATAATAGAAAAATTGAATTTGATATATATATATATATAATTACCAAACTTAGTTTTGAAATTGTTGAATACTTAAAGTTTAAAATATATTGAATTTGAAATGGTTTATTCTGTGGATCAAATCTGTTTGAAATCGATATAATTTGGAATAGTCTATTTGGAAACTGAATTGATTGAAATTTATGATTTGGGGTTTGGTTAAATTTAAAATTAGAAATCCAAGTTTTTTTGGAATTGATTTGTGAAATTTAAGAAGCTAGTTTATTATATAAAGTATTTTAATATTTAAACCATTTAAGTGGTGGAATTTATGTTTCAAAGTTATGAGTTTCAAAGTATTATGATTTAAAAGTGTTATATTTCAAGTGTTTTTGGAGTTCAAAGTGTTATAACTTTGAACGTGCTATGATTTTGGAAAAGGATATATTTGAAATGAAAATGATATCGTATTGATTTGGTTTTGAAAAGGCAATGATATTTTAGTTTTAAAGTATAAACTATTTTGAAAATGACCGCGATGTTATAATAACGTTGGGTTGTTAAAGAGACTGGGATCGGATATAGGCATATTCTCTGTTGAAACCGAAAACCATTTTAACAACCATGTACGCGGTGGAGATTCCAGAATGAAGCAAGATGGTGGCGACGTTCTATTGAGGTATGTATGTGGACCCGACTCCCGTGAGTTGGCATAAGATGGCTAAAACAGAAGGGATTGACGGGCTAAGGAGGTAGCTCCTCTTATCGGACCCACTTCTTCTTCTGTCATTCTATTACTTTGTGATTGACTGGTGTGCACCTTTGATTTCGAAAGTGTGGTTCGAGGTGGGCTGTAGTAGCTGCTACGCGTTACCACCGATCCGGAAGCGTAAGTGGTATATCTACCCTAGCATTGCCTAGTTGTGCCGTGTCACCTACCCTAGCACGTCTTGTACGAGTTCGATTTATGTCGTACCTATGGAGTATCCTCTGGTAGTCTCTCAATCAGGAGGTATTACAGTACTGTATATACTATTGGCACTATTATGTGTTAAGGTGGAAAATGTAAAGTCTTAATGCTATTTAAAAGTGAGTTATTTTACTAATAGACATTATTATAATCGCGTGTATTACTATATAGTAAATAGTTTAACAGATCCTTAGGAGATGTGAATCCCGAACATCTCTAAAGTTACTGCGCTCATGTTAGACACTGAATAGGAGGTGTCAAATCCCGTAAACATCTCTGACACTGTTCTACTCATATTATTTACTGTTGATTTAACTTACATAAGATCTTTTAGTTCTGACTCGAGTGTTTTTTCTTTTCAATTCGCTCGGGTTAGCCTGAGCATTTCAGGATTTGAAGACCTTATTGTTGGAGGACGAAGAAGAAGATTGTATTATTATTATTTACTATATCATTCCACTACATTCATACCGTTCTGCTGCATTGTTAATTGTTATTCTCTGGCATGTATAACTCTGATTTATGTTGTATAAGTATAATCAAATGTTTTGTAAAACAACTTCATGAACTGTTTATTTGATTATTATATTTTGTCGTTCCGCTATAAGATTCTATTTTGTTTTATTTCTTTCTCTGCTTTTCTTATTCACCCCAATAACAATCCGCTCTTTTGTATGGTTTAAGTCTGACATGTGTGGTTTATCGTCGATTTAAAGCGTACAAAAAGGTGGGATGTTACAATATTTCTTTTTGCATGAGTCTAACTCTTTTGGATTATATAAGTGAAATTTAAGTTTATGGAAGCAATTGCTACTGCTTTTAGTTTCATAAATAAGCGTTGTTTGCTCGAAAAATAGGTACGTTTTCGGATTATGGTTTTATAGCGATATTATGTTGTTTTCCCATGGTTTGGGATATATTATTTTGAAATATGATATATATGTATATGTATTTGTGTTTATTATTGATATTATTATTTCTCTCAGATCTCTTCGTACAAAGGAGACTGTTGAAATTTTTCATGTATTTTGGACGTAGAAAATTTTGTAAAAGTAAAAATGTTTTAAAACTTTTATTAACTTGAATATAAAAGGAAATTGAGCACTTATAAATTGATATATTTTATTTAAATTATTTAATTACGTAAATTGATTGTTTATAAATTTAATATTTTGAACAAGGTATATTGATTTCTTTTTCCTTTTTGAGGACGAAAAGTTTTGAGTGAGGAAGAATGCAACGACCCGTAATTTTCAATAATTAAAAATAGTTAATTTAATAAGGTTTTGTGATTTAATGTTGGAAGAAGTAAAAAAATTATGATTTAATAATAAGAATATAACTGGAATGAAATGTAATAGTATTTATTTAAGGTAACTGATGACTACTTTAAATGTGATTCCAATTAATTAAAATGATTAAAAAGTAATAATTGGTTATAGATTGTAAATTAATTGTAATAATGTGTGTATTAATTGATACATTGGATTAAAGGAGTAATTGATAATATAAATATGTATAAATTAATGAAGTAGTATGTAATTAATTGTAATTGGTAAAAGTAGTGTCGTGGTAGTAGTTATGACATTTGTGTGTTGATAACAAACTCACAAATGCTATTAAATTAAGAAAAGATAACGATTGTCATTTGTTACAAATTTATTTAATCTGTTGAATTACATTTAAAATCAATTGCAATTGAATGTAAATTAATGTTACTTTAATATGAGTTAAGATGATAACTGTAAAAGGTGAATGCAATAAAATGTACAGAAATGTCAATTTTATTCATAAGGCAATAATTGATCCAATAAAAGAGTGAAACCAAGATAAATTAATTAATTGGGATTTCAAATTACAATTAATGTGAAAATTGACAAAAATACAATATAATTGAAATATTGCAACTAATATGGTAAGGATGATAACTGTAGAATATTAGTGTAATAAAATGTAAATCAATGTCAATTATGCCTACAGAGTGATGATGATTGAACAAAAAGAATTGAAATCAAGTTTAATTTATTTATTTAAGTTTAATCTATAATTAATGAATTTATTGCAATTAAAATTGAACATTGTAACAAGTTTAATATTTAACACTGAACTGATATGTAAATTTGTTTAAATTATTGTAAATGTCCAAGAAATCAAAATTGATAAAAAAAAATTGTTAGTTTTAAAAAGTGGAATTTAAAAAAAAGTGATTTAATCAATTAAATGTCAATTTATTTAATTAATGTGAAAATAGTCATTTTGGCCACCTTCTTGGATTTCGATGAAACCAGTTTCATCGGATCCGTAACGGTGAATTATTGTAGGATTTCAAGCTTTATAGCGACCAGACTTGTTGTTTGATCGTACAGGCTCAAAACACATAGAAATCAATTTAATTAAACTTAATTGAAATCAATTTGAAATACTCTAATTTTAAAGCTAGTTCATCATACAATGGAACTAAGACTTAAAGCCTATTCCATTGAGTTTAAAACTATCGAAAACATCTATTTCGGTATATGGGATGACCCACTTTCGTTTTGGAGGCAGAACGGGCTTTTTGGGTCGCAATTGTCATTCGTAACAATTTGATTGTGTTTATCTTTCTTATCCATCCTTATTCATATAAATTGTTCTGTTCTAACCCTAACAGTCTTTTTATTTCTTATTCCTATACGTACATCAACTTCTGCCTGCTTCTTTCTTCAATGTCAGAAACAAATTCCAATTCCAAATGCTACAAATCAATCTTCAAACCAATTTCAAAATCAAACTCCTCCGAACCATATCAAATTATATACTGTTTCGAAGCTCTCGATGAGCGTAACATAGATCTACAATTCGTTTTTGCCATCGAATCACCGTTTGTCTAGAAATCAAGAATGAACCTCAGCCGTCCATTCTAGGTTTTGGACGATCCAACGGTGGATCGTTGTTCGATAAATGATCGGAGGGGGCATTGGGAAGCTGGTGTCGAACAGGTCATTATGATGGTGTTCGTTTGTGTTGGAAGTCGAGGGTTTCGCTTGGAATCGCCTGAGATGGCATGGTGATGGAATGATGGGCTGAGGCAGAGGCTTCGGCGCTGGCATGGGCGAGGTCGGCTCGGAGAGGGGGAAAGGTAGGCAGTAAGAGTTCATCGTAGGGGCGGATTTTTTTGATTTGAAGGTGGCAGCTATCTCTGTTCGAACGCGGCCTTGGGCGAGGGTTATACAGGAGCTAGGGCATGAGATGATGTGGATGTGGCGTATAAAGGGATGTATGTATTTTTTTTCTTTGTTTTATATTAAACTAAATTTTATTTCTAAACATTCTAATATGCATATCTTTTACGTACGGGGTCCAATTCACGTACGGATTTTTTCCGTTGGGATCGTATCGAAATTCTGGATATTATGGAACTAGTTTGGACGAATTTGGAGACTATTCAAATTTAGGCCTTATTTTGGATTTCAAATTGATTTGAAATCAGAGGTGAGTATTTTAACCCATGCACAATTACTTAATTTTCTTATGTTAGTCAAATTAAACTTATGATGTGATTAGAAATTAATTGATTGATGTTTGGTATGTTTAAATTGTCATTCTAGTTAAATTTGACTTTTATTGCATTTAGTCATCGTTTAACTTAATATTGAATTCAATTGTCAATTTAATACCTATTAATAATAATCAGTTATCTATTGATATTTATTGGTTGAGTTGGATGATGATTGTGATAAATGTTTGATTGTTGATGCCAGATGACTGGATGATATATTTTATATTGTTATAACACTGCAAGTTCCCTATAAGTTGAAATGATACATACCTGAACGATCATATAGAATAGTGGAAAATCGTTATGGGTCAAAATGATAAACCCAAGCGATTTTCATTGAAATAAATTTAGGATTACGGGTTAAAATGATATATACTTGTAAATTTAAATATTTGCAGATTGAAATGATAAATATCCGTATCACTTGACCATATGGTAGAAAATTATATACAGACACAGGATTGGTTAAATTAAATGATTTTAAATCTTTAAATTTCGAATTCAGCTAAATGATATTTTGAAATAGAATTTGATTTACATAAACTGAATTGTTTAACTGAATTGTTTAAAGGATTAAATTTGAAATTTTGGAATTGTGTTAAGTAAATTGCTCAGAGGGTTTAAATTGGAATTCTAAAGTTGAATTGAAGTATAGAAGAAATTTAACGAAATTGAGTTATTGAAACATTGGAAACTGTAACTTTGAAAATCTATTAAAATTGGAATAGTTAAATTTGACATTTCTCCAGATTTTTTGAAATGGAAGAAATAGTTAAATTTGATATTAATTTCAAATTTGTTATCTCGTCAACGTTCTTTCAAATTCTAATTTTAAGATTTTCATAAGTTAATCTACTTTAAACTAATTTAATCAATTTAAACTATTTAATTTGTTTTAATCTAATTTAACCTATTTTAAACTAATTAACCTATTTAATCTATCTTAATCTATTTTAATTTATTTTAAACTTTTTTAATATATTTTAATCTATCTTAAATCAATTTAAACTTTATTAAACTATATTAAACTATTAAATTTATTTTAAACTATTTCAATTTATTTTAAACTATTTAATCTATTTAATTCTATTTAATCTTTTTTAAATTCATTTAATCTATTTTAAATCTAATTAATCCACAATAAACCTATTTAATCTGTTTGAAAACCATTTAAACTATTTTTAATCTATTTAAGGTATCTTAATCTAATTTAATCTATTTTAAATTTATTTAATCTATTTTAAACCTACTTAACCTAATTTATATCTATTTAAAACTATGTTAAGCTAATTAAACTATTTATAACTATCAAAAAAAATTTCAAAATTTCAGATGGTGTAAAGGGAAAACGTTTATAATTAAAGCCTTGATTTTAAAGCGAATAAGGTTTAATAATGTTATAACATAAGTTGGGATTTGAAATGATATTTGTTGGTGAAATGACATATTTGAGTAAATATGATGATTTTGAAATGATAATTTAACTTAATTATGAATATGATTTCAAAAGTGATATGGTTTGAATTGGATATGATATTTTGATATCAATATGAAATGGTTTTGAAAAATTAAAAGAACCATCCAGTGTGAAATAGGCGTTTGGTTGTTAAGAAGACCTGGATCGGATATTGTCATACTCTCTACCAATACCGAAAAGCACTTTAACAACTATATACGTCGTGGAGGTTCTAGAATGAAGTAGGATGGTTTGACGAACGATTCTGTACGAGGTATTTACATGACCCTGACTCCCACGAGTCAGCTTAGATGTGACTAAAACAGGAGTCATGCCGGGCTAAGTGAGATCGTTCCTCCTATTAGACAAGCTTCTTCGATACCATATTATGACTTTGTGATGATTTGGTGGCCACCCCTTGATTTGGGTTATGGGAGTGTATTACGAGGTAGGCAGTAGTAGCTGTTATGCGTTACCACCAGTATGGATCCGCAATTGGTAAAATCCTGCCGTGGCATTGCCTCGAGTGCCATGTTCACATGCCATATCGTGCCTTTTACAAGTTTTTTTGTGTCGTACCTACGGAGTGCTCCTTGATAACCCCAAAGTTTGTGATGGAGTTTACAGTATCTGTATAGACTATGGCGTTATATAAAATGTGTTAACAGGAATATGGATAAAGCCATAACGCTATTTTAATACTTTACTTTATTGTAGATATATTATAATAGCATATTGTACTACATAGCAGATAGTTTAACGGATCCCTAGGAGATGGTAATCCCGAACACCTCTTATGTTACTGCACTCACATTAGACATTATATAGGAGATGTCAAAACCCGAAACGTCTCCGACGCCGTTACACTTATATTTATTTACTGTTGATTTAAGTTACATAAGATCTTTTAGTTTTGACTAGAGTGTTTTGTCTTTTCAATTCGCTCGGGTCAGTCTGAAATTTTCAGTGTATCGAAGACTACTTTTGGAGGACGAAGACGAAGATTTAGACTATTATTATTTATTTTATTTATTCCGCTGCATCATGTTGTTCCGCTGCATTTTTATTTATTTCTGTTGTATGTAACTCTGATTCTGTATTGTAAAAGTGTAATCAAATGTTATTTTAATACAACCTATCAGTTTATTTTGTTTTATATAGTTAGACTATATTTACCTCTTTCGGAAGGTAAATTTGCATAGGACAGATTGGGTACACGGCCGGTCTTTTCTTTCAACGGTGTTTCTAATCTGCAGTCTCCTTCGAAAGACTTCCTTTCTATATAGAGGATCTCTTTCGGTAGATTTCGTGCCACTGTATTAAACTGATAAATGACTACCATTATTATTCCATTAGTAATGATTATTTCTTTAAAGATTTTTGTATGGATATTCTGTATCCTTTATAGCTTTAGGGAATTTTGAATTGGTTATCACCATATTTTGAGATGATAGTCTATTGAGACTTGATATGTATTTATGAAATGGTGATTTGTTAGATTTTCATTATTTGAGTATTTTTGGGCATATTTTATTTATTGATTATTACTAAGTCAAAATTTTGATATCTATATCTATTGGACTGATATGCCTTTTATGAATTTTTGTTATTTAGACATATTTTGAGATGACTATTTTAGAGTTAAGTCATTTATGGATTTATATAGTGAATTTAATTAATATGCCTTATTATAATTGTTTGGTTGGCATATTTTATATGACTTATTAAGTCATAAAGTTATGATATTAGTATCTCACCTATTATTTAGGTATAGTCTGACCCGTTTATTATATTAATACTCAGGTCAGGCTAAGACTTTACAGATACAGGGACCTATTGACCTTTGGATTTGGGCTAGCATTAAAGTAGACTATTTTTGATAGTTTTAGTTTACTTCATACTTGTATATATTGACTGTTGGGAGTGTATGTCATCTATATATATAGTAGTGACTTTGTACTTGATACAAGATTTTGGATACGATGTATATATTTATGTGGGTCTAGTACTCATATCTTGTAGATTCACATTCTATTATGTATATTATGATGTATATTATTCCGCTGTGATCTGTGACTCTAATTCTGATTTATCCATATTATATTGTCCTTAATATATTTAATCGATGTGTTTATTACTTTGTATTAATACTGTACAAGTCTAAATTTCAATTCAGATCTCAAAAAGGTAAATAAGACGTGTCAGTATTAGTATAAAGATATATTCACAACCGATCGCCCTTAACCAACCGTATTCTCAGGATTAGCAGACGATATTACTTGTAATGTTCTTTGCCAAACTAGGCATACCGGTAGGGTCGTTACGTAGGCTCATTTTTTAATCATTTCAAATTGACACAAGTATTGGGGTCATCCATCATCGTTCTCTTTTTTCATTTCAGTAAATGCCGCCAACTCAACCTCTACATTCTGGATAACATCCACCGCCTATACGGTTATTAAAGTGGTTTTGGTATTAGCAAAGAGTATGTCAATATTCGACCTCGGTTTCTTTAACAACCAAACATCATTTTACATACCGGTTGATTCTTTTAAATTTCATAAATGAATCATACTCCACATTAAAAAATCAAATTCGCTTCAAAATAATTTCGAGTTCAAAAATAGGTTATACTTTCATATCAAAACATTCGTATTTAAATCAATGATTTAAATCTAAATAGTTCCCAATTTTAAAACAGTTTGAATTTTGAAAATAATTTTGAATGAATAAACTAGTTTGGACAATTAGAATAGTTCTGAGATTGAAAATAGTTTGAATTTGTGAAATAGTTTATATATTAAATTAATCTGATTATTAAATTAATTTTTTGAAAGTTTGAATCAAACTATTTCTTCCTTTCCTCGAGCTATTTGAACTCTGGTCTAAATTTCTAATCAAAGCAAATTCAATTTTCATTATTCAATTCAATCAACTTCAAATCCCAAAATCCAAAATACCAATTTATCTCATTAATTAAAAATATATTCAAAGTTAAAATTTCAATATTTAAACCATTAAAACAATTCATTTGAGATAAACATACATTTTGTTTCAAATTCAAGCTTAAGTTTTAAAGTTAATAACTTCACATTAAATTCCTTAACACAATTTCATTTAAACCGTTTCCATTCCAAAATTTCAAAGTTCGAATTTGAAAATAATTCAATTTATATAGATCTAATTTTATTTTTCAAAAATAATATTATTTAAACCAATTAAAATTTTAGATAGTCCATATATAATTTTCAATCCTATGGCCAAGTGATCCGTTATATAAATTTTAATTACATGAATGGATATATATCATTTCAACCCATATTTAAATGACATAGGTATATATCATTTCAACCTTTTTCTTAGTTCACTTTCAAATATCCAAACAATGATTAATATGATGTCAATAAAATACAAGGTGATAACCAAGGATATGTCAAAATATATAAACAACCATACATCCAACATATCAATCAATAGGCATACAATTGCAATCAACATCCAAATCAACCAATATATCACAACAGTTATTAGTTACCAAATATCGGGTGTTTAACTAGCAAACCAATTTCAATATCAATTTAAAGGTCAATTCAATTTGTTGTTAATTTCGCATTAAAAATCAGTTCAATTTTTGGTGTCAAATCAAATTCAATATCAATTCAAATGTAAAATTAAATTTAACAACAATTAATATAATAAATCACTTTATGATTTTGATTTAGTTAACATCAGAAAATTTTAGTATTGCGTGAGTGGGTTTAATCACTCACCTCTATACGAATCTGGAAATAATAGACTTCTAATCAATAGCTCCTCTCTAGGTTTCCTTAGTCTCCTTCTTGATTGCTAGCTTTGTTCCTACATTTTTTCTTTTGGTTTGATTTACTTTAATTTTCCTCCTTACTATATATATATATACACACACACATATATATATAAGGTTTGAAAAAAGGAAAAAATTCAAAAAATAAAAACTGAAAAAGAAAAGTACTAAATTAAGAAGAATTGAAAAATGAAGGAGAAGATCAAGATTTGAAAGGAAGGAAGAAAGTTTGAAAAAGGAGAAGATTTGAAGAAGATGCAAAAAATGAGAGAGAAGAAGAAGATATGAACAAGAAAAAGAAAAAGAAGAAGATTGGAATAGAGGCTAGGGTTTCATTTGCATCATATCTTATTTATAAGGTTGGAGTTAGGTTTAGAACCACTGAAATTTGAAAAGAGAAGCTGCTATAAATTAGAAATAAATGAAATGAGGCTTTAGGAAATGAAGTTGGAAAATGAATGAAAACGTAATATAGTAAACATGAAAAAACTAGGTATTGAATAAAGTAAATATGAACAGCCTTTTTAAAAGTGGCAGGTGTTAAAAGAGGTGAAGGAAATAATTAAAATATGAAAAGTAGTTCATGTTTGCGAAATGACAAAGCTTCAGAGAATGTAAATGGAAAGGAGTAATAGAAAATATTAGGAAACAATAAAAAGAGTGTGTCAATTATTAATTAGAAAGGGAATGAATGGACCAACTCTATGTTAGGAACTGGAGATAGTGGTTTTGATGACAACAACCTTTGTAACTTATTTTATTTTAACTTATATACTAACACTATTGTCTCTCTCTATATATATATATGATATTATGCAGGATATATATAAGGCAGTTATTGATTATTGAAGACTGTACAGTATAAAGATCAAAAATAAAGAAATCAAGTTTGAAGACTCATGAGTATCATGATCAAGATTTCAAGATATGTGTCTAGTTTTTGTTAAAACTTCATAATAGCATGGAAATCTTCATTCCGAATTTCATTTGGGATGGAACCCGTTTCTACCTTCTTAGTGGCTTACAAACCCATAACAAATAGCTTACACACCTACGACAAGTGGCTTACAAAACCCACGAACATCCTGGTTTTGTACAAATTCTTGAGTCCTGATGTGATGAGATATTCTGCAGGAAGAAACTTGCAAAACTACTGCAAAATGGTTTTTCAAAATGATTTCAAAACTACTTTTCAAATGTTTTAGTACTATCTTTTCAAATTATTTTCAAAAAGATGTTTTAGCCTTAAAATATTCTTTGTTTTTGTGTTTTAAAACATAGTAAAATTAGTTTATTTTACTCCAGAGTCGTTTCATTTTGTTTTCATTTCAATACCATTTTCGAAACAAGTTTTTCATTTTTTTTAACAAGGAGATGTCGATAACATGGGATAACCCATGTCGACATGGTGGCCGTTGAATTCAAAAGTTTCAATTTTCAAAAGAAGTGTCTATTCATTTAAATCTCTTCACGAATGGTGATGACTATTGGTACTCTAAAAATAGCCTTCTCAAATGAAATTTTTAATATATAATTCTTATTTTTTCTTCACTTCTTCTTCTCCACTAATCCATGTTCTATGGTTATCATATTTTTAAGATCGTGTCGAAATTCTGCCAAATTCTCTAGTGAATCAAATTAGAATTTCATTCTTGTTTGATTCTCTATCCTCTCTCGAAGTCAAAGTGCTATTCAGAATTATAGGATCAATTTGTAATCAAAAGTTTATCGAGTCCCTCTATAAGGTGTGGTTGTGCCTGGAAATCAATTGGGTAATTTTGTGGCCCGTAAATCAAGAGAGTTTTCCCCAGACTCGTGAGACAGTTAAGGCCTTTATAAATTGAGGAGTGTAATCTCGACACTGGTTTAATAAAAAGGGGAATTTCACTAGAAGGACAAACTTTGTAGTCCAATTAGTTTCTACGACACACATCCACATAAATTAATTTCAAGGCCAAAGTTAGTATAATAATTACCTTTAAGGACAAAGTCAGCAGTTTACTTACTTTCAAGGACATAATTTTATAGGTTTTTAGGCCTTAGAAACTAATTATTTTTCATTTTGTCCTTAAAAGTAACTATTTCAGTTGTGTGTCCTAGAAACTAATGGCACTTTCTAAAAAGGCCCTTGTGGCTAATTTAGCAAAATAAAAATCTGTATGAGGTGTTTTGCCATGGTACATGACTGGATGTAGGGTAACTCCAAACGAGTATAAAATCCGGTGTGTTCTTTCCCTTTACTTTTTTTTATTTACTTTCTGCATCTGTGTTTGATTCTGTAATTGTTATGTGATTAAGTTTTACAACCCCTCTAGTGTTAAATTAGCCTTAGAATCCATCAATTAAACACTATTTACCCCCTCTAATGTTAAATTAGCCTTAAGATCCTTAATATGCTATCCCTTTCACTCTACATTATAAACAAACTTTTGGAATTCAAATTTCAAAAACATTTATTCATTTAACTAATTTTGTTAACCCCAATATGCCAAAATTGACATCCATTAAAGATTTAATTAACATACAATAATAAAATTTGAACACATCAATTTACGTCATGGGGACTGCAGCTACACAAAATAAAAGATGAATCGTGATTCAAAATCAAATTTAAAAACAACATTTTCACAACGTGTAATCATGAAATCAAATATTTAATTTATTTTAAACTTCAAGTTTAGCATTACAATCACTTTCTGACCGCTTATGCCTGCTATTTAGCGACCGTAAAATGTTGTTTTAAAATTTCATTTTCTCTTTTCACAATATTATACTTATATTTAGAATGGAAATGTTTGCTTTATTTTCCTCGAACATTCTTTTATTTTCATTAAAATGCTTATTTATTACTTGCAATTCATAAATGGAACATTCATATATTCTAAAATAATCAACTTATGCAATATTAAATTAATTCTTATATTTTAAAAATAATGTACATTCCAAATGAAAACATTCTTACCTTAAATTTATTAATTGCAATTCATTTCTCTTTCCTTCTTCAATGGAAAGATTTTAATAAAAAAATTCCATTTAATTTAAATATTACACTTCCAACAGACCCTAATTGAAGGAAACAAATAAATAAATACATAAACAATTGTAATTCTTATTTATAGCCATTTAACGTATTTATGGAATTATTGTATATAAACCAAAAGTTATTAATTTCTTATCAAATAATTGATTTCTTATTTCTGTAATCAATCTTTCTGTTATCACACATTTCAGATAAATAAACATATGATTTCTTCTTTAATAAAGAAACATTTATTATTCTTTATTAACATTTATTATTTCAATCAATTGGAAATTTACATCTAGATGATCATTTATTTCATTCAAACCGATGTCATTAAAATACACATAATAAGTTATTTAAGGTCATAATTTGCATTTTAATAAAATCCACATTAATAATTCATAAGTTTTCATTTCTACCCATTTTTATTTCAAATTTCTTATTCCTATCAATATTTTTAATTATCAAAAAGTACGGGTCATTATATGCTTAGATAGTACATGAATTATCACAATCTATATATTGTGGTGTTGTATTCATTGGATGAAACTAAATAGGTGTAAAAATAGAAATAAAAATTTTTATGTATTTATTTTCAAACATATTGGTCACCGTCTAATTTTTTTTTAAATATAATAATATTAAAACAATTTTAATGCAAACATTATTGTACGAAGTAAGTTTTATATTTTGTTAACATATATATATATATACATGTTTATAATTGTCGTAAACAAAAAAAATTATATATATATATATACATTAAACAACCAATGTAATATATATATATATGTGTGTGTGTGTGTGTGTGTGTTATTCAATTTAAATATTATATGCAACTATATATATATGTTATAAAATATACGTATATAAATATTTAATATAATATGTATAAGTTTATCGATGTTTTCGAAAATAAAAAAGGTTTTTGTATCGATTTCCATACAGAAATCAATAATAAATAAAATTATTAAAAGTATATATATATATATATATATATATATATATATATCTTATGTTTAAATATAGGTTTAAAATATTATTTTAATATATATATATATATATTATACGTATATGTTTTAAAATAAAAAATAATTTCAGATCATATACATTATATATATCTATTTAAAATTAATATAATAATCTGAATATGAAATTACAAGATATTTATTTTACAAATCTGAATCTAAATTTAAAATGTGAAATTTAAATTTGAATTTGATGTTCATTGTTACTTATATTAAGTTTAAATGTAAATTCTAAAATATATGTACATACATACATAGATATTTACAAATGCTTATATTTACAAACACTATTTTTTAATAATATAAACGTATACACACACACACATATATATACACATATATACATACATATATATATATATTAGACAACGGACACGTATACAAAGTAGCTAATATGTTTGTTATGGTGTAAATCCCAGCTTATACACGGGCAAGTTAAACCATGTAAACTATTTTCGTTACACGTGAATGTACACATATATGTGTATATGATACGCATATTATAATATATATCATAAACGCAAAAATAGATAAAACATTATTTATAAATAATGTAATATTTATTTTATTTAAAATAAATTTGGATAAGATCTAAATAAATTTAGACTTCATATGTACAATAAGATCCAAGTGGAATATTTTTTTTTTGAAATTTACCCATTTATCCTACTTCGTGATGGCCCAGACCCAACGATAGTATCAGAGACTAATAGCCTATGCGGTCTAAATTAGTCATGTTAGGATTAACTTATAAAGCTTATCAATTTAGTAGAGGATCTAGAAAAGTGGTGTCTAGGCTGGGTATGAGTAATCAAGTACCATGTCCTACCTAGTTACAGGCCTGACTCAAAAGGTAAAATGAGCCCAAAGGTTGTGACTAGTAGAAAAAGCCCAACTTGAATTGGGTCTTGGGCTAATTTTCAAAATAGATTTGAAAGTGAAACAAAATTCAAAATTTAAAAGTTAAATTTAAAATAAAAAATTTGTTATAAATGTTGTAATAAATTTTCAAAATGCTTTAAAGATAATAATAAATAAATTTCGAATTTTTTTAATATATTAATAAGATCAAAAAAATAAATTAATTAATTAAACAGTTAATTATTAAACAAAAACACACACCCCTCCATATATACATATATATAATGATATATGTTACATTAACTTTGGTTCTTTAAGATAATGTAAGTGTACATATATAATAAGAATTTTCAAAGTTAAAAATATTTAATTATAATTGTTTAATTAGATAAATTAATTAAAAGTTAATCAATAAATAATTAAATACATGTATATATATATCTATGTATGTATGTATGTATGCATGTGTGTGTAACTATAATTGTTATAATATACATGGTCAATATAAAATATTTAACCGAATAGTATAAATTTAATTAAAATGTTAATCAATTAAATTAATTAAATAAAGTTTAATTAATATTGTATTATACATAACACAATTATATGAGTTAATTAAATTATAAAAGTTATGTAATTATTAAAAAAATTATAATATGAATGTATAAATTAAAGATGGAACATTAAAGAAACATTAAATTGACTTAAATGATAAATACAAACGTATTATATGTATAGCGTGATTTCTAATGTGTCCGATGCTTGAATTACGAGGATATTTCATAAAAAATACGTTATTCCATGTTGATATCACTCGATATAGTATATTAAAGATTTTGAATCTTTAATATAAAGTTGTCCTCTACCATTTATGTAATAATAAATTACTTGCATACTCTCTGGCTCTTGGACAAACTTATGCTAGAGATGTTATGTAGTATTATTAATACATAGAGTACACGATGTGAGATAACTATATGCATTTGTTGAGCAAAGTCAAGGTACATATACTATACATAGGTTGTCATGAAATAGTAGGTACGAGTGAATAATATCTTTCTATTTTTCGAGCAAACTCAAGGTCGGAATGAGATTAGGACAAAGAACCACTGGTTAGAAGTGGTATATGATAAAATCGTAAAGAGTAATTCATCGTTTGTGGGGTTATGATTTGTTAAGGAAACATAAGGTTAGAATCCCAAGACATACGAGTCTTAACGCCCACTTGTGAAGTTGTAAGACTAGTGGGAGCTTAATAGTCAAATAAATTATAAAGTTTAACCATACTAATATTACAAGAACATCTACTATGAAATTGTCCTAATCTACTAATTTTAAACCTGAAGAAAAATATCTACAACTAATTTGTTTTCTGAAAGTGACAAACTTACTAAACATAAATATGTTGATTGGCTAAAAGCGATTAAGATAGCGTTAACTTATAAATGTCTTTGGTCGTCGACAACCGTACCTTCAAACAAGCAACCCACTAATGATTCAGACCCTGAACTGAGACTTGCTTATGATAAATAGGTTTCAAACCTAGAGATCGTCCAAGTTTTCATGTTGCCTACATTTGACAAACTGTTGCAAAGGTAACATGAAAATATGTCTGTGCATGAAAATTTTTGATAGTCTTAAAGCTCTATTTGCTGAACAGTCCCGTTCCATAAGGTACGAACTTTAGAAGAAACTGTTCAGTGCCAAAATGACCAAGGGATAGAAAGTGGATGATTATGTTCTAATGATGAAAGGCTATATTGATAAACTTGCATAGTTAGATGTTGCGATAAGCAACAAGATGCAAGTAGACTTGATCCTTGGGTCTCTTACTCCCTAGTATGAGCTGTTCATATTAATCTATGATATGAACCGGTTAGACATAAGCCTCATAGAGCTCCTTAATATATTAAGGTCGGCCGAATCTTCATCCAGGAATCAAGGGGTTGTTAGGGGAACTCATCATCTCTAAAAGGTTTGAAGAAGCATAAAAGGATTATTAAGTAAATAAGAAAACTGTTGTTGCGTACAAAGATAAATGTCATAATTGTCACAAGAAGGGTCGTTGGAAATGGAATTGTCCGGAGTACTAGAAGATCGTTAAAGAGAAGAAGCAGAATGGTTATGTCGCTCCACTAGGTATATTTATGATTCAAAAAATTTATGCAATCAATAAATTGTCTTGGGTTTTAGATACTGGATATGGAACTCACGGCTGTAATTCTATACAGGGGCTTAAAAAATGGCATTTCTTGGAAAAGGGAGAAATGAGGCTTCAAATTGCTAATGGGTTTATTGTAGATGCAATGGTAGCTGGAGATTTTCATTTTAAATCACCGAGTGGATTTGTTTCGATACTAATAATTCCTATTATGTAGAAGACTTTATTTATGGGATTATTTTTGTATCTAAATTGTCTGGGACTATTATATTTTTCATTATGCTAATAATGTTATGAACATTATTTTAGATGGTAATAAAGTCTATGATGTTATCTAGATAATGACATTTATGTGACCAATACAAACTATGCTTGTTCTGTGAGTAGCTCTTCGAATAACGATATAAATAAAAATAATTTTTTACATCTTAGGCTAGGTCATATAAGTGGAAACGACTACACAAAATTGAAAACGGAAGGTTTTCTACGTTCGCTTTATTATGAATCATTTGATATATGTGAGTAGTGTCTCAAAGGTAAGATGACTAAGCATCTCTTTAGTGGTTGCAATGAAAGAGTTGAAGAACCTTCGGGTCTTGTACATAGTGATGTATATGGCCTGATGCTTGTAATTAATAAAGATAATTGTTTTTATTTTGTAACATTTACTAATGATACCTCAAGACTAGGATATATGTATCTTATGAAGAAAAATCCGATGTCCGTGTGAGATTTATAATATATAAAAATGATGTTGAAAATCAAATGAACCGAAAGAATAAAATACTTCGATCTGAACGTGGAGATGTGTATGTTGGACAGCAATCCAATGGTACTTAAAAGATAATGGGAGTATCTTTTAGATTACTCCATTATATACTTCGCAAAACAATGATTTTTCAGTGCGAAGGAATCAAACCATATTAGATATGGTTCATTCAATGATGAGTAAGGCTGAGTTACCTATTTACTATTAGAGATATGCGCTAGAAACTGTAGCACACATATTAAGTTTGATGCCGATTAAATCTGTGCATAAGACATCATATGAGATATGGTGTAAAGAGAAACCCCAACTCATGTATTTGAAAGTGTGGGGTTTTCGGCCTAGGAACGTTGGTCCAAATAAACTTATGGCAAGATCAGTGTTGTATAAATTTATAGATTAACCTAAATACTCGATGGGATATATTTCTACAGTACCGAGGAACAAAAGGTTATTCTTTCTCAACATGTTGTCTTTTTAGACAATCAAAAGAAATTACAGCAAGCTTGTAGACTTGGATGAGATCCGAGAAAATTAACACTGAGGTCGAACCAGTGAGTGAACAAAGTTCACACATATAAGTAAACACGCAACCTATTAGAGGGTTTAGTAGAGAACCTAAGTGCACTAGAAAGGTACTGGTTTTCTCATGGATGATAAGGAGGACTGTTTCTTAGATGATGACACTCCACTATCATTCCAACAAGTAATACAGAGTAAAGACTCTATACTTTGGCTTAGAGCAATGAAATCCGAGATGGACTCCATGTATGAAGACAAAATATGGACTTATCTGATACACCCAAAGATATAAAACCCATTGGCTACAAATGGATTTTTTTGAGAAAGCTAAATGCAAATAGATAAGTGGAGACTTATAAAGATAGGCTAGTTGCAAAAGGATTTCATTAAATTCAAGGTTTTGATTATGGTGAGGCCATTTTGCCAGTAGTCATGCTTAAATTCATTCGGATTATGATGGTTATTGTTGTACTCAATGACTACAAAATATGGAAAATGGATGTAAAGATGACATTTCTAAATGGTGATTTAGAAAAAAGTGTATATATGTAGCTCAAGGGTTTAGAAGTCAGTGGGAGTGAGGGAAAGGCTTGCAAGTTGTTAAAGTCCATTTATGGACTTAAACAAGCTTCAAGGAGTTGGAATAAGTGTTTTGATAAGGTAATCAAATAGTTTGGTTTTTATGAGAACATATAGAAAAAGAATATATATCGAAAGGAAACAACGTTATTGTATTCTAAGTACTATATGTCGACGATCTTCTACTGATTGGCAATGACATTTCGTTATTGCAATAAATGAAAGCTCGGCTTTCTAATAACTTCTCCATGAAAGATTTGGGAGAAAAAACCTATATACTGGGTATAAATATTTATTGAGATGGATCTAAAAGGCTGTTAGGATTGTCCCAGTCCATGTATATGGGTACCGTATCGAAAAGGTTCTGTATGGAGAATCCCTAGCTTGGAAACATTTCGATCTGGAATCATCTTTTCTAAGAGGGATTCTCCTCATACTAATATGGAGACAAAGCATATAAAGAGAATACTGTATGCGTCGGCAATCGGTTCTATAATGTATACATTATATGTAATAGGTCGGATATGGCATACGCATTAGGATGCATAAGCCGATACCAATCTAATTCTGGATAAAAGCATCGGACGACTGTATAATGTATACTGAAGTATTTGAGAAATATTAGGGACTTATTCCTAATATACGAAAATGGAGACCTCCTTGTAAATGGTATACTGACTCTAGCTTTCGGAGTGATGTCGATGAGAGTAAGTCAATATCAGGTTATTTTTTTACGCTTAATGGTAGGGCTATCAGTTGGAAAAGCCCAAATAGGAAATGGTAGCTGATTTCACAATGAAGACCGAGTACATTTCCCTCAATAAAGAAACTAAAGAAGAGGCTTGGATGCGCAAGTTTATAAGTGAGCTCGGAGTGATTCCCGATATGGAGAATCCAATGGCATTGTTCTGTGACAGCAATATGACGATACAGATCGCAAAGGAGCTTACAGCATACAAGAAATCAGGGTATGTTCTTGAAAAATTCCACCTCATAAGAGAATTCATTGAGAAAAAAGAGACCGTGATACAAAGGGTAGATACCGAGGAAGACATAGCCGGTCTATTCACGAAGGGTCTAGCTTGGTATGTTCTCATCAAGCTAATCGAAGGGCTAGGATTGAGATTCCATAATTGGCCTTAAGTGCAAGTAGGAGATTGATAGAGTCAGGGGTATTCCCTAAGGTATTTTCATAATTTACTATAAATTATTAACTTCGTAACAAAATCTCGTTCGTAATAAAAGGTTTTTTCTTTCAGTTGAAAGTTTTATGTTGAATAATATAATTAAGGTCAAACAAAAAATATCGATGTGATAATATTACATAGTTCTCTTGACTTGAGAATATTATTGATCTTTAACATAGAAACTCCACTTTAGTTATATTCAAATCATGGCACAGCATCTATCGAACGACTATATTTATGTCGAGTGGAAGCATTGGAAGTGAAACACTATAGAGGATTCGTCTCCTATATTATATAAGGTTCGTATCATGGTTAACTAAAGTCAACTCAAAGACAAAATCTCTGGCCAGAATAGTTTGGTTAATGATAATTTTTATTATTGAATCAATGACTTTGTATTTAGACTATATGTGACGCCCCACCTCTATACCCACGCTAGCCAAGAACACTCCGGAGTAGTGCTGTCAACTAGCACGGAGAATAAGGCTGTTGAGGAGCGACCATCCATGTAATTGCTTATCACACGATGGCTATAAATAATCTTCGAAAACAAACATAGAAATAATCATATCACAAATCAGTCACAGATATCCATATCACAAAGGCGGAAGAAGATATGAATATATACTAACACATGAAAGTGTACATCTGAGTAGTGGTCAATAAGATCCACGATAATACAAAAGAATAGCATCACGTGCTATACAAAAGAATACAACTTTGAGTCTATATCTCAAGTGTATACAACAAAAACTGCTAATCTAAACAGTTAGCCAAAAGTCAGAGTGATGAATCCCTGGGAAGAAGTCAAGCAGAAGCACCTGTAACATCTCGGTCTGACCCGAGTATTATTTAAGAAAATAATAAACGGATCAGTCTAGCTATAAATATCAGATGACATGATATAACATAAAAGATATGGCATAAACATAAAATATCCACACTGACATACTACTATAAGTATGCAAATAATGATCAACAGGAGATCAACCGATAAGAGATAAATCAATATCACAAGAATCTTCTCAAAGATCCAAAGAGGGCATCATACCCTAAACTTGTACTCATGACAAGTCAAAGAGATAAATTCCAGAAATCAACACAAGAAATCCAGAAATCATAAAAAGGGAAAGAGGCCTATCACATGACGGTCCGAAGACCAAGGGGAGCTACCCCGCATGTGTGAATGGAATCACACAGATTAAGGTCAAGACTAACCAAAAAGCAGAAAGGTATGTGTGAATGGAATCACACAAGTGGTGTCTAGTCTAACCTTGCAATGAAAGAGACATCGCGCAATTGCTAGTCTAATTCATAGAGCGATCATCAAGATCAACGAGAAGTGTCAATTACACTAAGCTAGTAAATATAGAAGTTTAGCTTCATGTCCCATGACCACTTGCTTAACTTAAATATTTACGAACAAACTGTAAATCTTCACTAATAAAATTGTCACAAGAGGTTCAATCAAACAAGTCCAACAATTAACCGACGAAGTGAACGCAAGCGTTTCATACCACTTGTTTTACTAAGTCGTTTAATTAGATTTCTCATTCGAGTGAGGTAAAGGCTTGTATATACTAATAGATTGGAAAACGGTTTAAGAAAAGAGCTTTGTTACTAAAAATAGAGTTGAAATCATTTTGTTGAAAGAGTTTTGATATTTACTACTAGTTTTGAAATCTTTATATTTTAAAGTGACAAATCACAGAAGCGATTGTAGAAACAATCAATCACAAAGGTCACATTCGAAGATGTGATAAAAATCCAAGGAAATCAGCTCAGCAAGTTCTGTTGAATATTTTTCAGATAAGATCCCCTACGGAGGGGGGGTCCAGGGGGGTGGCAACCCCCCAAGGTGGGGGTGCGGGGGCAACGCCACCGCTTACGGGGTTCGACCTGCCCGGTCAGGTCGCGGGGGTCCAGGGGGCAGCGCCCCCGGCGGGGTGCGGGGCAGCGCCCCGACCAAAACGGTATGACCTAGTGAAGACAAAATGAGGTCTAACGACCTAAGGGGAATAGGGTCGAGCGACCTAACAATAGAACAGGTCAAACGACCTAACGTTTTAAGGCCGAGCGACCTAATTAAACTCGCGACTTAATGGTGTGAAAGGCGTGCGACCTAACATGTTACGACCTAAAGGGGGTGCGCGACCTAAGAAGCTTCGTGGGCTAGGGATGAGCGACCTAACAAGGTTCACGACCTAACGGAGATGAGGTCATGCGACCTAAAGTGGTTCGCGACCTAAAGGTGTTCGCGACCTAATAGGGTTCGCGACCTAAAGGTGCACGACCTAAGGTCTTTCGACCTAGGGGTATATAGGTAACACGACCTAAAGGTGTCGCGACCTAAGGGGCCAAGCGACCTAGTGGGTCATACGACCTAAAGGAAATAGGGTCCAACGACCTAAGGAAAACAAGGTCCAACGACCTAAAGGGATGGGAGTCATGCGACCTAAAGGAGTATGCGACCTAAATGAAGGCGGAACAACTCAAGGTCTAACGACCTAGGGGGGCGACCTAAGGTCTAACGACCTAAGACCGAGGAGACGTTTCCAACAGAGGGAACGACTTAACGACCTAAGCCTAACGACCTACGACCTAAGGTCCCATGACCAAATGAGGCAGGCAAGGCCGAACGACCTATACGCGAACGACCTAAAGTCCAACGACCTACGACCTAAATCCGAGGCGACCTAAATCCGAGGCGACCTAAATCCGAGGCGAACGAAATATGCAGGCCTTGACTTTTCCACACGCGCGAGCTAATGATTCCGAGCGACCTAACCTAGGCAGAGCGACCTAAGCTCAGGAAATTCACCAAACAACTAAAAAATGGAGTTTTTCGCCAATCCAATCCAAATCAAATGCAAATGTACATGCTAAAGTGATGGGGAATCATTCCTAATAGTCCAATATAGTTATAGACTAGAATAGTGAGATAAAAATCTCACCTTTGCACTAAAGTTTATAAAGATGAAGCTTGAAAGCAAGGAGAAGCAATCCAAAGCTTGAATCCAATATCTTCTACTTGAATTTGGAGTTGAATGTTGGATTTGCAATTGAATTTGTGCTTGGAGTTTTAATTTCCCATTCCCTCCACCATTAATGCCAAAGCTTGATTAGTTAGGAAATTTATGAAGAGTGAGGAGAAGAGGGTTGGAACTTGGGCTTAATAGGCTAAACTAACCCAAAGTCCAAAGTGGGAAAAGTTAGTGAAATTTCACTAACTCCAAACCTATCGATGTTTATACTTAAAAAGTTGTAAACGACATTTTGAACTCAATGGAAGTGGTCTCGAGTCCTAATTTGACCGTTTGCAGAAAGTAGCTTTTCGGACCAAAATCCGATTAACGAGTTAATATTTAAATAAAATATTTAAATACAAACTCGATAAATATGCGGGTTGTTACACTATAAAGTTGAATATGGACAATATTGGAATTTTGACCATTACCAAATTCCATAAGTTCTAACGTGATATAGTTTTGAAGAAGAGAATTGGTGTAAATAAATGCCACTACCATATAACGCTTAGATAACAATTGGATTTTACCGAAGCTATGTAAGCGATAAACTTGGTCATAATGTCACACCCCTTGTTAAGTGGTGTATGAATGTCAATATTCAAGTTGTTCGATATTAATCGCTAACCGAATTTACATCGAAGAGTCATACAACTGAAACATTGAATATTCATATTACCACCTGATTAAATTAACTATATTTTTTATATATTAATTAAATTAATAAGTATTTATGAAATTTTATTTAATTTTGTTGATTAGTATTAAATATTGTGTATATAATAATTATACACACACGTATTGATATACAATATCGCTGTGCATTTGAATTGGATTTATTTGCACATTTATTTGATCCGGCTTTATGCAATTTAGAGGCCCAAAAATGGGCATGTTGTAGCTGGCTATAGGAGAGGCAAAGGTGGGTTGAATGTGATTTAAAATTGACGTGAAAAGGTAAGAGAAAAAGAGGATCCGGATCCCATTTTTGTTCCTTAGGATCTACATTATATATCCATCTCAAATCTCACCTTACAGCCTCTTTGTTTTTGCTTCCCTCTATCTAATTAGGCCGAACATAACCATTTCCTAACCCTTGCCGCTCTCCTTCATTTTAAGCTTCCAAAACACAAACTTAAATATAAATCCATGTTCGGTATTATTTTCATATTAGTAACCCTTTCTAGATTCTGGATACTGATTCAAAGAGTTATTGGATTCAGTGTTTCAAGATGTTTCATACAGGCTATAGATAAGGTAAATTATTGTTTTATATTAGCAAGGATAACATGTTTTCTGGACCCCTACCAGATTTTATTGCAAGATAATAAAATACATGAAGTCCATAACAAGCCATGGCCTTGAAAAAGGCAAAAAAGAACACCCCAAAAAAACAAACATACAGAACAAAAACATGCACACACACTTAGACAAACAAGATAAAACCAAAGAAAAGAAAAAACAGGATTATCTCTATGCTGCAATCAGAGACACCTCAAACGCAATCCTGAGTCCTTCATCCCAAAGCCAATGTCATGCACAATATCATGCCACATTGTACCATTTCTTTTAGTTTTTTTGCAAAAGACCCTATTGTTCCTATCATCCCAAATCACCTTTATAAAAAAATTCAAACCGAGAATTAACAACTAAGAACTCAGATAAGGTAAATTATTTATAAGGTAAATTCAATATTTAAACTGAGGACAATCTCCAAGGTAAATTCTTTATGTGTCTCTGTGTGTGTAATTGTTCATAAGTCATTATATGCTTAGATAAAACTTGAATTATTACGAATTTATATATATTGATGTTGCCTTCATTGGATGAAATTATATAGGTGTAAGAATAAAAAATTTAAAATTTTATATATTTATTTTCATACATATTGCACACGGCCTAATTTTTTTTAACGTAATAGTATTAAAATAATTTTAAAATAAAATTTATTTTAATATAGACATTATTATAATAAGTATGTTTTATATTTTATATTTATATTTATAGTTTTTTTGAATATAAAAAATAAATTTATACATGTCTATATATATATATATATTAAAATCCAAATATAATATATTTTATTCAATTTAAATATTTATCAATTATACATATGTGTATGTCATAAAATATATGCAAATAAATATTTAGTGTAATATCTGTAATTTTAGAAATGTTTTCGAAAATAAAAAAATGAATTTTGTATTGATTTAAAAAAATTATTAAAATAATTTTAAAACCACAAATAAGAAAGAAGTTTGTATGGCCGAACACGTGTGTGTGTGTAATTATTAATTTACATTAGAAACATCTCTATATATTACTTACATATAGGTTTTTAAATATTATTCTAATATATATATATATATATATATATAAGTATGTATAATACACATATGTTTTAAAACAATTTTTTTTGAAAAATATACATATATATTATATATTTATTTAAAACTAATATACTAATTTGAATTTTAAATTACTGGATATTTATTTTATTGATCTAGATCTAAATTTTAAATTTGAATGTGATATTCACAGTTATTTGTATTAAATTTATGATTATTTTATATTACAATGTAAAGTGTGTGTGTGTGTGTGTAAATGTAAGATATATTTACAAATGGTTACATTTACAAACACTATTTTGTATAAGTATAAAATTATACACATACATATATATATTAGACAACACACATGTATATAAAGGGGCTAATATGTCTGTTGCGGTGTATATTTTAACACTTGTACACAGGCATGTTAAAACATGTACGATATTTATGTTACAAATTCACATACACACATATGTTTATATGGTTACACATATTATAATATATATTATAAACATAATAATAAATAAAATTTATTTCTAAATAAATTAAATATTGATTTTATTTAAAATAAATTTAGATAAGATCTAAATAAATTGAGACTTTATGGGCCCAATAAGATCCAAATGTAATAATAATTTTTGAAATTTACCTATTTATCCCGCTGCGTGTTGGCCTAGATCCATCAAAAAACCTGCCAACAAACTAGTTAGTCCAACATTTTAAAATCATAAACGAAAAGAAAAACCCATTCACAACCAGACACACTACATTAAAACCCTGCATCTTCATTTCTGCCTATATTTCCATACCTACATTCACTTAACTAACTTATTCCAAACTCTCGCTCTCCCTATCGTTACCCTAATACGTAGAAACAAACTATGAGTTTAGCAGTAGGCCTGAAGACATAGTAAAAGCTGATCAACAAAATGCTCAAAGTAACAAGAATAAAAGTAAAAAACAAGCCTCCTTTTTTATTTTTTGCTTTGAAGATTCATGGGATTATCTTCTTATGTTTGTTGGTATAATCATTGCTGAGTTCATGGAGCATATGTGGATGTTTTCTTCAGTATTTATTGGCAAGTTTATCAATATTATTACGATTGCTTATCCCTTTCCTACCACTATCGTAGATAGAATTGTTAAGGTTTAGGGAGACAATGTTAAGGCAGTTCTTCAGATTGGAGGGCCATCGGGTGCTTTGATTTGATTTAGGGTTATTTGAATGACGATGTGATGCAGATTAGGGTTTTTTGAAGAGAAAAGAGGGAGACGAAGTGAAATGAGTATTCTTTTCTTTCATTTTTCAAGAGACGAAAGAAAAAGGAGGGAGATAATGTTTAATGTTAAAAAATAAACACGTCACCGCCTAAAAAGTTTGTTCTTGTTTTTTCATAACATAGCATCGAAAATCATATTTCATATGATTTTAGTAGCATACATGAGGAAACGCTATGGATTAGTGCTATAAATAGTGCATTTTGTTGTAAAGAATATATATGTATGTATGTATGCACATGTGTATGTGTGTGTAATTTTAGTAATAAACTCTCGCTTGACTTTTATATTCCTCGGAATTCTAAGAGGAAACATAAATATCTTTCCATATCTCTGCTGGGTGTTAGGACTCACATGCCTTGGGATTTTACCTTGAGGAAAGCCCAAGTCATTGTCACGCTTGTGAAGGATAATGCCTTATCGATTTTATCATATACAACTCCTAATCCACGATCTTGGTCCTAATCTCATCTTACCTAAAGGAAAGCTCAATAAATAAAGAGAGATTATTCACTCGTACTTACCATTTCCGTGATGCCCCACCTCTATACTCCAATAAAATAATCTCGACATTTTTACATAGTAAACTGAGTGTTGTGGATCCACCAACCGATTCGCAATTCTCAGTGAAGTCATCAAGCCCATAACATTTAAAGACAAAGTATCAACAAGTTCCTTTGATATAAAAGAGCGAGATGCACCCGTATCAAAAAGAACTCGAATAGGATGATCACGAAACATAATAATGCCATTAAGGACGGAATGAGAAATACCTTGACCAAGACAAGTGTTACTAGAGGATTGCACAACATTCAGCTTTCCCTCTTTCTTGCTTTGAAGTTTAGGACATGAAGATAAAAGATGACCCAAACTTTTGCAATAGCGATAAGTAAGGGGCCTTGGACACTTATTTGCATAGTGGTCATTAGAATTACAATTGTAGCATACTCCACGATCAGGGGTAGGAGTCTTTGCTACTGAAGTTGCTTGCTTCCCTTTCTTGTTGGGATTAGGACTTTTGAACTTAATATGTCGCTTCTTGTTTTTATCGAGGCTCTTCTTGGCACCTCTAACATCACTATCACTTCCTTTATTGGCCTCTTCAAGTCAAAGAGTGGTATCTACAAACTGGTCGAAAAGCACTTCTAATTTCAAAGGTAAAACCTTTTTGGGTTTCTTATTCAAGGCACAGATAAACCTTTGATTGTTTACAAGATCCAAAAGTTGTTGGGTAGACATGAATACGCCATCCAGAGGAGGATCTCTGGATTGACCAGTGCTAGGACTGCCAGGTCTAACCATCTCTTCTTCTTTAAGAAAGAATGAAGAGGAAAAGGGTTATTCTCAAAATAAATTCAAATAAGCTTGATTGGTAAAACAAAGCATCATAAAAGAAAATAGGATAAAACGGGTCCTAAGACTCGAATTAAATCCTAAGGCACGATTCCTAAGAGAGACATAGGACAATGATTCTTGTCATAATATTTTATATTATTCCGAATTTTGGCTCTAATGCCAAGCTATGACACCCCACTTCTATGCTCACACTAAACAAGGACATTACTGGGTAATGCCATCAATTAATACGAAGAATAAGGCTAATGAGGAGTGACCATCTGTGTAGTAACTTTGAGTTTGTATTTGATATGATTTCCTCTTGAAATGAAATGCATGACCTTCTATCTGGCATATCGGTATTCGCACAAATCAATTACACAGATGTTCGCTCCTCAACAGCCTTATTCTTCATACTAATTGACGGCATTACCCAGTAGCGTCCTTGGTTAGTGTGAGCATAGAGGTGGGGCGTCACAATTTCACAACCGCCTAACTATAGTTCACATACCTTAAAGAAAGTTCAACAAATATGTGTATGTATCTTACCTTATTTAGTCTTTATATTAATACAACTATTAGTAACATCTCTAGCTCGAGAAAAGCTCAACAACTAACAGTATGCAAGTAATCTATTAACATATAAATGGTATAGGACAACACTTATATTAAAGATTAATAATTTTTAATATATTTATTTAAGTAATATCGACTTATAGAATAATGTATTTCTTATGAAATACCATCGTGATGCAAGTGTCAGACATATATGAAATCACACTACAGGTACTATACGTATGTATTTCTTTCTTAAATCTAATTTGGGTTTGTTATAGTTCCACTTTTCATTATACATTCATATTGTATAAGTGTAATTCTCGTATAAAAATGTATAATTTTAATTAACTTACATAATAGTTAATGTATAAACTTATATTACTTATGTTAATTAAATCTCATTTGATTATTTTAACTAAGTAATTATATTTTGATTAATTTCATTTTATTCCTTTTAAACATTTCAAAGTTGAATACATATACTATAACATTTATAGTAATATGCATATATTATAACATATGTATATTATTTTTCTATTTACTAACATTTATTAATTTTATTCAATTAAAAATTAATTAATTAATTTTAAAAATATTTATTTGCCACCTTACGCTTTTTAAGATAGATTTACATATATCTTTATATATGTTTATAATTTAATTAATTAACCTTCAATTTTTTATTTTTTATTTAATCTAATTAATTATTATTATTATTTTCGAAAAATAAATTATTTTTTAAAATATTTTTAAAAATATTTTATAACATTTACAAAATTTCTTATATATATTTTAAACTTAAAATATAACTCATAATTTCAAAATAAATTTTGAAAACTAGCCTAATACCTAAAATCAATTTGGGCCTTTATATTACAAATAAACTTTGGGCTTACCACATCCTTTTAGGTCTAGCCAATAGCTAGGTAGGGCATTGTACTTGATTACTCAAACTCAACCTCAAACACTACGTTTCTGGACACCCTACTGAATGGGTAGATTTTAATAAGTTAACACCAATATTGCTAATTTTGGATCGTATAGATTATTGAGCTCTGATACCATTAATGGAAATTGAGCAGAACAAAACGGGTTAAATGAGTGAATTTAAAAAAATAGATTTTATTGGGCGTATGAAGTCTAAATTAATTATTTAGATTCAATCTAAATAATTTTAAATAAAATCATTATTTTATTTAATTAAGTTATATAAAATTTGGTTTTATTACAATATATACATATATAGTATAAATGTATATGTGTATTGAATACACACATACGTGTAAAGTGTACATGCAACATCTTGATATATACATGGTTTAACATGCCCGTATATAACTGTTGGGATTTACACTACAACAGACGCATTTGCCATGTTATAAACATATTGGTTGTCTATATTTGAAATTAAAAATTCAACCTTCAAATGTTGACATTTTAATTATATATATAATTTTATCCTAAAAAAATATGTATATTTTTAGAAATTTATTTATAAAACATTTATTTGTAAATATAAATAGTAATATATTAAAAATTAATTTTTTTTTCTTTCGGCCGATGCCTTTTAACATTACAAAATTATTTTATAAATCCATGTAGATTTATAAAACATTAATGTTTTTCAATTTTACAATTTCGGGTAGATTTGTAAAAAAAATTATATATAAAATTCATACAGATTTTATACAATTTTTTAGAAAAAATTTAAAATTGGTATGGGTTTTATTCATAAAATATATATTTATATAATTTTATTTAGTACATAATAATTTAAAAAGTTCCAATAATACATTTATAAACATTTATTTTTATTTTGAATTTAACCATAGAATATATATATAATTGTTTTTTATAAGACATATATACATATATGTGAATGCAAATTAATAAATTAATATGCATATGTTATATATACATGCATATATGTGTATATGTGTGTGTGTGTGTGTGTGTGTGTCTATGTGCTTGTGTGTATACTAATTTAACATTCATATTTTAATTCAAAATGATATTAAAATTATTTTTAATTTTTGATTTTTTTTAAAATTGATGAAAATAAGTTCGTATATATTATGTTTATACAATTTTTTTATCAATTTAAAAGTGTATGTATATGTAAATAAATCTGGCAGCAAATAAGTATATAAATTTGTGACAAACAAGGATCTATTCTACTCACATAAATTTGCAAATATATATGTGTGTGTGTGTTTGTGTGTAACAAAATATATTAGCGATTACCATTACTACAGGCTTGATATGCACCTTGAATGTTGAATCTAATAACTGAAGAGAACACCACACCTTTGATATTGATTTAATTTGATTTAAATTTTTATTTGGAAAAGAAGAGGGGAGATGTCGTAATACTGGCGGCCAAGGATGGATAAGGAGGAGGCAAAAGGGAAATGTAAATGAATAAGGGTGGTTGGTTTAAATAGGCAACGGGAAAGAGTAAAAAGAGGCGGTCTAGATCTCTTTGTTTATCTCCTCTCATTACCGATTCAAAATACATATTTCAAACAAATATCACCACCCCCTCCTTGTATGGGCGGCCACTATTAGGAGCTAATGACACATAAACATTTCCAAATCCAATCAATATTTATACATTCTAAATCCAATTTAAAAGCTTATCAATATCCTATATCGATACATACATATACAACTTTTATACACGCATTTTGTTAAATACCGGCTCAAATAAATCAAATAATATTTTAAATTATATTTCAGTAATATTAATTAACTTGATTAATTTATCACGATTATAATTTAATTAAATCATATGGTATTTCAAAGTATTCAACATTGCGGTTGTGCGACTCATAAGTGTAAATTCAATCGAGGATTAATATCCAAACAATTCGAAAATTAACATATCACCTTAGCTAGTGATGTGATAGTTTGGTCGAATTTATCGTTACACATTTTTGATAAAAATCTAATTTTACTATTTCAAGCAATCTCTGGTGGTGTTGATTATTTAAACCAATTCTCTTCATCAATACTATATCACATTAGGACTCAAGGAATTTGGTTTTTGGTAAAAAAAATTAATGTCGTCCATATTTAACTTGTATAATCCAAATATAAGTCACTTATTCAATAATAACAATTATTATTAACTGAGCTGCTCTGGCTAAACACTGTGATTTTGAGTTGACAACAATTGACTGTGATAGTGACCTCATATAACCGAGGGGATGAATCCTCTATTGAATAGTGTTTGAACTCAGACCATTCCAAGGTTGTTTGATGGACGTTGTGCCATTATTTAACTATAATCAAAGTGGAGTTTCCACGTTAAAGTATAATTGTATTCTCAAATTGAGAGACTATGTAATATCTTCGCTTTGGTATTCTCTGTTTAATCTTAGTTATATTAACCAACAGTGTAACATCCCGCCTTTTCGCACACTTTAAATCGACATACGTGCCAATTCAAACCGTTTGGAAGGACGGATTGTTATGGGGTAAATAAGAAAAACGAGAAAGAAATAAAACAAAATAGAATCTCACAGCGGAAGGATAAAATATAATAATCAATTATACGGTTTATAAAGCTGTTTTACAAAATATTCGATTATACTTACAACATTTATCAGAGTTACACATACCAATAACAATGCAGCGGAAAAATATGATTGTAGTGGAATATAATAAATAATAACAATAGAAATCTCCGTCTTCATCCTCCAGAGCTAAAGTCTTCGATCCTGAAATGCTCGGACTGACCCGAGCGAATTGAAAAGACAAAACACTCGAGTCAGAACTAAAGATCTTATGTAAGTTAAATTAACAGGAATTAATATGAGTGCAGTAACTCAAGAGATGCTAGGGATTTACATCTCTTAAGGATCCGTTAAACTATTTACTATGTAGTATATTTCGCTATTATAATAGTGTCTAATTGTAAAATAAACTTACTTTTAAATAGCGTTAAGGAGTGACCCAATATTCCCCTTAACACAAATAATGCCAATAGTCTATACAGTGCCTGCATATCTCCTGATCGGGAGACTACGAGAAGACACTCCATAGGTACGACACAAATAAAAACTCGTACAAGGCGCGATAGGGTAGGTGACACGGCACAACTAGGCAATGCCAGGGTAGATATACCAATTACGCTTCCGGGTCGGTAGTAACGCGTAGCCGCAGCTACCGCCCACCTCGGACAAACTCCCCCAAATCAAAGAAATCAAAAGTGAAGGTGGCCACCGAAACAATCCAAAGTCAGAGTATAGTATCGAAGGGAAGTGTCTGATCAAAGGTGTTACCTCAATTAACCTGTCGATCGCTCATGTTTTAGCCACCTTATACCAACTCACGGGAGTTGGGTCCATGTATTTACCTTAAAGGAAACGTCGCCACCATCCTACTTCATTCTGGAATCTCCACCGCGTACACCGTTGTTAAAGTGGTTTTCGGAGTTGGCAGAGAGTATGACAACTTCTGATCCCAGTCTCTTCAACAACCAAATGTTATTATAACACCGCGGTTATTTCAAAATAATTTATACTTTAAAACCAGAATTTAATATCTCTTTCAAACCATATAAATACGATATCATTTATATTTTTAAAATCCCAAATCAATATGATATCAATTTTTATTTTATACATATCCCTTTCCCAAAATCATAATATTTTCAAATATATATACCTTGAAACCATAGCTTTGAAACATAACTTTTAATACTTAATGGTTCAAATACTATATTACTTATAAAATAAAACATCTTCTTTAAATTTCACAATAAATTCCAAATATCAATTTGAACCTCCAATATAAACCATTTTAATTCCCATATATTTCAAAGCTTAAATATTCTACATTTCAAAATTTATAGTTCATATATTTCAATCTTTAAATATTCCACTATTTCAAAAATGGATTCTTTGATAATTTGATATATATCAAATCCAATTCCTATTATTTCGATTTGAAATATTTACTTAATAAATCAATATTATTTAAGTAAAACCCATAAACTTCAATAACAGAATATACTTCAATTTAATTTAACTTGATAATATTCATTTAAATCCTCTAAACCGAAATCAAGTTATAAAAATCATACCCCTTTAAAATAACGATTTTTAATAAAATTTTAAATCAATTTTATTCGGGTATAATTCTTTAAAAATTTTATTCAAATCAATTTCACATTTTCACCAACTTAAATTTTTATTTAAGTCATTAAAACTGTATATATACAATATCTTAACAGGTACTTAACCATATACTATAAACCATCAACTCCATTTTTAAGCTTATTTTTTTTCAACAATTTTATACATAGCTTAAATTCAAGAATTTAACTAAAATAAAATTTATATAATATCAACAATTAATATACATTTAACCATATTATATAAAAAAATCAAACTTTAATATTGGGCTTATTTTATGTTTCAAAGCATACTTATATATAGTTAGAATCAACAATAAATTTGACGTTTATATAACATCAAAAATCAATATTTATAAGATCCGTATATTCCTTTCCAAAACCATAGAAAATCATTTCAAAAATAATTTTATATATATACCGCGGTGCCTGTATATAATTTTCTATCCTATGGTCAAGTGATACGGATATTTATCATTTCAATCCGCAATTTAAAAATAAAAATATGGTTGTATCATTTCAAACTGCAATCCCGAATGAAATGAAAATGCATAATAACTTGCAGTTTATACAATATAAATACAACGTCCATTCATCCATCATATCAATCATCAAACATTCATCAATTTATCATCCAATTCAAACGATCACATCAATAAATAATAATTAATTACTGATAGTTAAATTTCCAATAATGAATTAAATAACTGTTTAACTGTAGTTTATATGCAATAATAAATAAATTTAACTAGCAAGCTATATGCAATAATAAATTTTACTAAAATTTTAACTGACAGTTTTAATGCAATGAATAAATTAATTAACAATTAACTGGAAGTTTTAAATGCAATAATGAATTAAATAACGCGTAAATTAAATGAATGCAATTTAACTGAGCAAATGATGAAATATATGCCAAACAGCTACAAATAAAATTTTAAACACATCATAAATCAATTTAACAAACATAAGAAATTTTAGAAGTTGTGAGTGGGTTAAAACACTCACCTTTGGGATTTAAATTGAATTTAAATTCAATTTAAACCCAAAATTTTGACGGTCTCGGAATCCGTCCAAACAAGCGTCATCAAGTCCGGAATTTTATTACGATCCTAACAAAAAAATTCGCACGTGAAACGGAGTTCGTATGCAAAATTTATTCGAGTTAACACGAGTTGAAAATTAAATATAAATTAAAACAAAAAAACAAACTCACCCTCAAAACGCCACGTCGCCCTTCTTCAACACGCACGCGTACAGGAACAACTCGTTCGAACCCGAGGAAACCAAGCAACACAACCACCTTTTGACCGACCGCTTTGACCACGTTTTCCACCCGCTACGCCGCCTTACACATCAAATCGACCCCAGCTGTGAGATCGCCATCGCCGGCTCCACCCCCTGCCCTATCGCGGCCCCCTCCGGTGACCGTTGCCGCCGCCGCCAATACCGTGGTTTCGAACCCTAATTCGAAAATTCCGGCCACCCAAACACTTTCAAACCACCAAACAACCACTAATCAACTCCCCTCGACGAGATCTACAATACCCAGTTTTCAATTTCGCCGATTGAGGTCGAAATCAAAAACGCCCAATTCAACTTTGACCGCAATTTCTGATCAATCCAGTCACTGTCTCAAAAAACGAACGGTAGACGTAGGTTCGTATCAGTTAGATCTTCGATATATATATATATATATTTTGAATTTTTCTGAGGAGTTTGAATTTTTGAAGTTGATTTTGATTTGTTTGGATCTAGAATTGTTTGTCTGCCATTGAGAAAGAGGAGTACAGAAGTTTCTGTACGTATAGAAATGAGGAATAGGGGCTGCTAGGGTTTATAACAGCCTATTTATAGACAAACTGAAATGAAATAGATGGACACGATTTGAATAAACGTGCTGAACGATCTATGGGCTGAAAAGCCCATTTCGCCTCCGGAACAAACTTGAGTGAACCCATATATCAAACAGATGTTTTAAAATATTTTAAACGCAATGGAACAAGTATCAGGTCCAAATTCCATCGTATGAAGAAGTTATGCAAAAATCAGTATTTTTCAAATTGATTTCAATTGATTTCAACTAATTGATTTCAAAGCGTTTCAAGCCCATACGATCAAACGACAAGCCCGATCGTTATGAAACTTAAAATCCTACAATAATTCACCGTTATGGATCCGATGAAACTGGTTTCGTCGAAATCCGAGTCAGCGGCCAAAATGGCTATTTTTACATTAAATAAATAAATTAATAATTAATCAATTAAACCCAATTTTTAATTTCAATTCTATAATCGAAAATTTTTATCACTTTTATATTTCTCAATCACCTACAAAAATCTAAACAAGCTTAGATGTCAATTTAAAGTTGATTAATCTATCGATTTGCGGTGTTAAATTTTCAATTCCATTATATTCAAAATTATATACTAAATTCCAAAAATTCTGTTTAATTTACTTTTCATTCTTATTATTCAATTCACTATTCTTAAACGGATAAATTTTTACATTGAATTTGCAAACTATTACCATAATATTCTTACATTCCATCTAACTTTCTATTAACGTAATAATTTAGTGTTAAATTTCATTTATTGTCATTAATTCAATTATTGAATTTTTTTATACTTCAATTAACTTAATTTTTTTTCTTTCCATTCTTTTAAATTCAGTCAATCATTATCTTATGGGTAAATTTTACATTACCGTAAAATCCAATTCCCTAATATTTCCAGAAGTCAACTAAATTTATATCAACGTAGTGATTAATTACGTTTTATTGAAATGGATTTAGATCTAATTTACTAAATTATATACATAGATAAATAAATAATTAATAGTTATCACAATAAGCCGAATCTACTCCCATTCATAACCTATTAACAATTGACTAAAATAAAATTTCTTACCTATCATCGATTATGTCAAATTAAAATTTTATGCGTATTATTTCATCATTTATTATAACTTGACTTAAATTTCCAATTTGCTGATTTCAATCAGTTTAAACTTTACCATCTGTTTCAATAAATTGGGTATGCACAGATTTAGCTATTCAATCAATTTCAATTTACGGTACAATTATCATGGTCTATATCATATTGCATTAATATCCCTATTTTTCTTAATTTCAAATGATTGAATATTAAATTTCATTTACTACAATAGGTCAAACTTGTTATATTATTAATTATATTAACATTGATTACATCCTTTGGAATTAACAATCCTTTATGACAAATCAATTTATCCTAACTGCACAATTAGGTCACTTAACTGCAATTAATTTCACATCAAATTTTTTAAATTATCAATTGAAACCTTAACAAATCCGTTACTTGATTAAAACCCTGCTATTCAATAAATTGACATTTATAGGTGAAATTAACATTGACTTATATTTCATATCATAAATGCATGATTTATTTCATACTATTTAGTTATAATTGCCAAGTTTGTGTATTAATTACTAATTATATTCTTAATAAATTTACTTCATTGGTTTCATACTTAATAAGTTTCACTTCCAACAATATTATAAATCACCTACAGGACATTGATGTTTTTATTCCATGAATTCATTAATTAATCCAATAAATTCTTTGTTTCCTTATATTCAATTTATTACTATTTAAGTACGCTTATTATCAACAACGCTTATTATAATTACTTATCTACAACTATTTCATTGGTTTATTCAACAATTATTTTTATTTACTCTTTTTCTATTTTAAAACCAAATGTAACCATTTTCACTATTCATTATTATATTAATGAATTTCATCCTAGTTAATATTTTTGTTAATATTTCACACATTCAACATTTCTATTGGTTTCTTATTTTAAACCTATAACCAAGTATGACAATTTATATTATTTCAATTTATTGCCATATAAATATTATATTGTTAACGTTTAATTACAATTGCTTCATCAAATTTCTACATTTTAAACCATCGAATTTTACGGGTCGTTACAAACAGAAAACTAACCGCGAGTCATTCCATAGTTATCCAATACTATTAGTATGTAACATTTTATTGTTCCCAGCAGCATGAGTAATACACTGTTCAACGTTTGGGAAGCGTTACATTCTCTAATCTCAACGGATGTATTAATATCTCATTTTGAACTATTTTGACTATGAATACTTGAAACAATATGTTATTTTTATTGTGAAAATTTTTCATGATTATAATACATTGTAGTTATTATCACAAAATATTACGTTTAAGGATTTTATAGCAAATATACTTAAATTAAATAAATAATTAACATAACACATTATAACAAGTATACAATTAAAAAAATCTTTTATTCCAAACGTAATTCTATTACAAAGTTAATAATCTACAGTAAGTTAGAGAAATGCCCCAAAAACAAATCCCTAACTGTATCAATGTCTACTGGTTGACGGGAGTCGCTTTGATTGGAGATGGAGGAATCCTGACTTGGGTCTTTTTATCAGAACCCAAGTCTCCTTTCCACCCGCAGACGATCCACCTGAAAACTTATTTATATGTATATTAAAATTGTGAACGTTGCGTAAGGATAGAAGAAGTTTGAGAATATGAAAAGTGTCCATTGCATATTGTAGCATAGTAATTTTTCAAACCTTCCCATGTTGCAGTATTAACGTTACACATACTTTATGTTTTCAGAGTGATTTTCTATTATGCTATTTGATCTTGAAAATGGTAAGTTTCTAAATAACACTGTTAATTATACGAGTAGAATAGAAATTAAGATCTAAAGAAAAAGAAGAAGAAAGGATTTAGTTTGATCAAGGGAAAATGCAGTTAGAAAGTTTTGTTTGTTTTACTCTTCTGGGCTGGCATTCGTTTCTAAAACAGGATTTTTAACATTTTGATTCTACTAAATGATTTGGGCCCCTTTTCTGAAACCAAGGCCTTGGCCTATCATCTAGCCAGCTCAACATGAGAATCGACACTGGTTCTGAAGCTTGATTGGAGTTGATGTCAGATGCTTTAGGAATTGTTATTGTTCTTCAACTAAAATCAAATGGGTAAATGGTTGGTGAATTTTTGTTTGAATTCAAGAAAAATGTTTGCTTCAGGCACGTTCTTATACAAATGGATGAACATAAATACACAAGTCCCGGCAATGAATCAGAAAAGGAATGGACGTGTTTTTTGATTTGAATATGAATAAATCGGCATCAATGCTATACTATTAAAACTGTTCTTTTGTTTTTATATAAAAAATTAAATTCTTATCTATTTTATTTATTTTATTCTATAAAAAAGAGAATGACGACTCTTTACATTGGCATCCCTCATCCACTGTCACTCAAAATACTTTTCTCTCATCGGTTTAGAAGAAAAAAATCATTTATTTCTATAAAATTAAATACATTAATTTAGTGTCATGCTAAGAACGTTCAATTTTCCTCTTCCTACAGCCATATAAAAAATAATAAATACGATAAAATTTTCTAATATCAAAGTTATTTCACACGATAATCAACCAACACGTAAAGTCGTTTTACATGGCCAATAACCGCCAACCAATACCATTTTTCACGGCCATCAACCATTAAATTATCGTTGTTCGGTAATTAATCGCTATGGAAAAAAGCGTTGGTCGACGCTTGTTCACCATGCAAAAAGAGTTGAAAATGATGTCTTTGATTAGCCAAGTCTGATATTAGGAAGATTGTAGTGTAAAATTTTATGATATTTTTTTAACAATAGTATTAGGAAGGAAAATGAGGTGCCCTTGACAGCACACTTAATTTATAATTAAGTTTATTATCATTGTAAGATAACAATTTCTCTAAGACGCGTTATAACTTGGTTTAAGTTTCACATCTACCCCACTCTCTATATTCATTATTCTTAAATAATTCAAGTGGCATTCTCTTCCTCTTCTCCACATGTTCAGTGTAAGAATTTTTTATTATTTCTTTCTTTTATTTCATGTCTTCACTTTCTTTTTCCTCCTCTGACAGCTATTTCTTTCAGATCTCCGGTTTTTTATATATAATATTCAGTTCTTTTCTTCACCTTGTATTCTCATTAATTATGTTTGAAGCTATTCATGTTTTGCAACAATCGTTTTTCTGTCTGGTGCATTTAGGTTTGGTTTTTATGGAAAAATTATCTAAAAGTTGATAATAATGTTGGCTTAGTGCATCGATGATTCGAATTTTGTGTCTAAATTTCTATCTTCCTCTTATATTTTTTTCATGTAGAATGCTTATGAATTTGATTTTCTTCATTTATTTTGCGAGAGTTTAATGGATTTATGTACAAGTAGAATTTTCGGTTATTCTAAAAAATGTTATTTGTAAAGTTGAAATGTTTTTTATCTTCATGTTTTGCATTAAAAAAATTTGTTGAAGATTATGAATTTGGTTTCTCTCATTTATTCCGTAGAGAATTATTTTGTTAATTAACACATACACATACAAAGTCTTAAGATCTATACAAGCAATAGACATAAAGTTGGCTTTTTTCATTCTTAAATAGAAGTATATAAAAAAAACAAGTCAAGGACCTGTAGCTCAAGTAGCTAGAGGTATGGTGACTTAGTCATTCTAGAGATCATGAGTTCAAGTTCCCGAGACATCAAAATAAGTGATTTGCTTAGATAAAGACTACTCTTGTTCTCGAAATAAAGAGAAAAAAATAAAGTTTGAAGAAAAAATTATATCTAAAGTGAAAGAATACACAAAAAATAATATATTTTTATGTGTATCCACGAGTGGTTTTTTAAAATTAAGTACTTAGGTGATAGTACATAATTGTAATACAAGTTTCAAATAGTATACAACATAGTACAAATCAATATATGTCCGGTGAGTCGAACCACGTACTACGCAGGATTCGAACATGTGACAGCCTAACCACTAGGACAGTAATGATGGACATTTTATTGTGATAAATTATTTTACTTTGAATTATATTCATTTTTATACCATTTCAGTTACACTGTCTGCACTTATATTTGAAGTAAAAACAAAAGTTATTTAGTTATTCCAAAAATTAATCTTCACAAGGTTTATGTTCTATGTATATTTCTCATGTTTTTTTTTTTGAAATGGTGCTTAGATACAACATGTCACTGGAACAATACATCACAAATCACTTGTCAATATATGTTCAAACTCACGCTATGCATGTTTCGAACTTGTGATCTCTCGCATCAAAATCGAATCACTTAACCACTGGGACAATGATGTTTGTCTATTTCTTATGTTATGTTATGCAACATGTGTTTAAAAAACATGACAATTTATGCTACGGTAATATTTTTCTATAGAGAATTATTGTTAAAAATTACAAATTTGATTTTTTTTTCTTTTTACTTCTTCAGTAGAAAATTATTGTATCTATTAACATATAGATACTAAAAAAACCTTAAATTGTTCTATATAATTAAATAGAGATAAAGTTGGTCTTTTTTTTCATTCTCAAATATAAATGTATAAGTAAAATAAGGTTGGAAAAATAAAATTATATCTAAAGCAAAAGTATATATAAAAATTAATTTTCAATAAAATAGTCAAGGGAAAAAATATAGATGCACAAAAAAGCATTTTTATTTTATCTTCAGCAGGCAACTATTAAATTTAGTGAAAAGTTTGGTTTTAAATACGTATATTACAAACTCAATATTTCAAATTAATTTAGTAATCTTAGTCACCTAAACTTATATTTTATAAATTTGGCTTTTATCCTTCTTAACCAATCTACACTTTATATATTTTTCTATTGTATTGTTTAATACACTATGAAATATTCGTAAAAATTTCAAATTCATAGTTTTTACCAAATTCTTAGTGATATTATGAAACAATGAGGTAATTATTTGTGATTTTTTATGAAATGTTATTTGTGTTACAATAATTTTTATGCGGAAAAAAATGTTCCTAGATAACTATAATTGGAGATGAAGTTATATCGTATAATAAAATCGAATATTATTACTATGCAATTGTTAAAACAAAATTAGTTCCTTCACATTTTTATCTGTTTGAATTCAAAGTAATTAAAAAATTAATTCTATTTTAGTTATAATTCAATTAATGATAAAAATAATTACATACTTATTCTCTTTAATGCCAATCAATTATAGAATTAAAATACAATCAATTAATTTCTTCTAATTATTTCCATAAATTATTCCTTAAAATTAATATATTTTATGTGTATCCTCAACGGGTAGTTTTTTTAAGAAAAATTAAGCATTTATGTGATCGTAATTTCCACATATCGAAGATGAAGTTATTTATAATTATTATAAGCGAATTATTTTTAAATATGTAGGATAATATTGAATATTATTACCATGCAATTTTAAAATTAATATATTTTACGTTCTGTATTTCGGATCACACACTCTGCAGATTTGAACACGTAGCATCATTAACCAAAGTCAGAGTGTCTAACCACTGGAATAGTAGTATTGGACATTTTATGATGATACAATATATCATGTTGAATAATATTAATTTTTGTACTATTTTAGTTATACTGTCCACATGTATATTTGAAGTAAAGGTAAAATTATTTAGCTATTCCAAAAATTAGATTTCACAAGGTTTATGTTCTACATATATTTCTCATGTTGCGTTATGTTGTATGTATTAAAAAATATGATATTTTAAGCTACGATGATATTTTTCTAATTCGATTAGTAATGAGTAATTACATAATTATGATTAGCTCTTTATGTTGCATGTTCCTCCTTGTAGCATTCTTATTTCCATCTATAATACTCATGCATAATCGTAATTTTACTACCATATTAGCTTTTTAATTCTATTTATTTCCACATTCTCCAAAGTTACCATATTAAATCATATTGTGTTGTTCCTATTTATATTATTTACACGTTTTCTAACTAACTAGGATGGTGTTCAACCAGTTGGAATCACCATACGTGGAAGATGCATATATAGTACACAAGTCAATTTTCTTTCGAAAGCTAAATATTCTATAAAATGATTTATTAATTTTAACAATACAGTAGATGTAAAAGTTACTAGGTCGGATGTTGAAACTATTAATTCTCATTTATGCTTTCAATTTCAAAAAACGATGTTAGGTTTAGTGTTTTCTATGCTTTTAGTTTTAACCTAAATGCTAGGCTTTAAAAAATAGGTTATTTCTTATAAGTTCGCTAAAGGATATGTGTTATACTGGATAATTTGAAAATTCAATAACATGTTTATTATTTAGTTTAGTAGTTAATATTTTTAATGAGCATGTATATATTTCCTGTTCTTTATTATTCGGTTATTTAATTATAATTAAATGTATGCCTATCAGTGATAATGAATTCATTAATTTAGCATCAGAGAGAATTAATTTAAAAATTGATATGTATTTAGTTCTCAAATTAATAATTTGAATCTAGAAAAAGAGAAATATGTTAGAATTAAAAGAAATTAATTCTTTATTTAGTTTAAATTAGAATATATACAGTAGTAAATGTATTTATCATAGCCGCTTCAACTTTTTGTTGCATGTATCAATAAATATATATTCATTTATTTGTATATACAATTTTATATTTATTTGTTACAATAAACATATCCGTTTTTATATTTATTTCTATGTGAAATTTCTATATACGATTTAATCGTCTATAAATTAAAATAAGATTTATATAATTTATTTCTTTATTTTTATTATATCGGTGCACATTGAGTTTATTACAACATATATAAACTTAAATTATACATTTGCTTCAAAAGTGAAAATGTCAACCGGTGAAAGCATAAAATATCTATGCTTTCAGTTTTAAATATAATGTTTTGGTTTTCTCAATGTTTTAATTTTCTAAAATTATTACTTTCAACTCTAGTCGAATCTTAAAGCGTAAAAAGGTACACTTAGGTTATTAATAAAATATATATAATCATTAAAGAATCTATGTAATTTAGTTTATTTAAGACTTTACATTTTTTGTGGGATTTAGTTGATTATTGATATTACTAATGATTTTAGTCTATGTTTTAATTATGACGTATGCTTTCACATTGTTTTATCTTTAATTCTCAATTAATTAAATGTAATTGAATTCGCAGATTAATGGAAATCAATTCATTTTACAAACATCGAGGATAGGTGACTCAAAAATTAATGTGTAATCTATTCTCTAAGTTAATTTGGAATCAAATGTATCATAAATTCATATTGTAGATTATTCTAAATTAGATTGAATTAGTAAATATTTTTATCATAATTTACTTCTACTCACAACTCTATACAAAATTAAATATAAATTCAATCTCATGTGGTATCTATTCGCATATTTATACATTGGAATAACATGTGGGTGTGATATTTTTTTATAACACTTTAATGATCAACATTTTCATTAATTATTTGCAACATAAAAAGTTTTCGTGCCATATATGCTTCTTTTTTAAAATGCACGAATGTCAAAATGATGATACTTCATACTTTAAAACCAATTTTAAACTATCAAAAACATGCTTAGTTTAAAATTTTAATTCTTATAAATTTATTAATAATATGCATAATTTAACTAACATTTTATTTTTTAAAATTAGTTGGCAATTGATACTACAACAGGCTAGTATATCTTTATTGTTTTAAAAGAAATATTATATTTACATTTTTGTTTATGCTTAAAAGGAAACATTATATATTTAATATATTATAGACATGATTATATATTTTACCTGACATGAATAACAATATGATTGTGTAATAAATTACATATCATGTTAATAATTTGATCATGTGCAAATGAATAATATTAAAAGTATTAGTACCGATATTGGATTAATACTCTAGAAATAGTTCATGTTAATTTATGATTGAATCTCCAATGAAAACTTACGATCAATGTTTGCAGCAAGGAAGAAAAAAAAGTTAGGTGAAAGTGAGAAACTATTGAACAAAAAAGTTAAAATTAAATGAAAAATATGTTTGAATATAGAGTCAGGTATTAAGTGACACTGGTTTGTTGAAAGAGAATAGATATGATAGGTGTTTATATTCAGTAAAGTAACATAAAGAATTCTAAGGAAACTAACAAAGGTATTTACTGTACATAATAAAAATGTAAGTTTTATTTATCATTTTTGTGGAAAAAAGGACAATTTATCTCTAAATAAAAAATAGTTTGTAAGGATTTAATTCACAATAAAACAAGTTAACTTAATATATTTCTTTTATTTTGTAAAATCATTATTTTAGCACACAACATACTTACTTTCATTTTAATTGTTGTTTCTTCTATGCATCTATAGGTGCCTATTTTATAAAATAATTTGTTCTGTATTGTAATATAAGCATTCACTATAACTTATTATAATAAAAATAACATATTTTTAATAGTTTGTTTCGTTGATTGTGTTTTTTATCATCATTTAATCTAATTGCAGTCTTTAATGAAACATTATGTAATATTTTCATGTCATATTACGTTATATGAGTTAGAATATATGGCGTTTTCTAGCTGTTGTGATATGTTTCTAATTTAGTTAATGTTGTCTATATAAACAAATTAGAGAATGAAAGTCTATAGGATGGATCGTGTAATGTATATGCAAGTATATGCTACTAACTATATGATGTAACTAATATAAAGTTAATCTAGTAAAATATAGACTAAGCATATCAAGATTTTATACTAGTTCGGACCTCCCGACCTACGTCCAGTCCCGAAGCTACCCTTCGAAATTCGACTATCAAACACCCTCACTTCGCCCGGAGGAATAGAATTGGTTACAATAGCTTGTTCTTGTCAAGTATGTGTTCTATAACACTATTAAGTACAAATACTTCCAATATATATATATATATATATATATATATATATCTGAAGAATATTGATTAAGGAGTTCTTGAATATATGGAAGAGTGAAATACAAGTATATAATTGCTAGAGATCAAGATATATCGGAGTATAAAAGTAAAGAGCACAAGTAAGTAAGGTTAGTTCTTCTCTTTGATTCTTGATGCTATTTATAGTGGTAGAGAGATTCCTTGAGTAGTTGCATCCATTAACAAATGTTCTGTATATTTTAATGCTATTCATTCTTGATGCTATTCTTAATGCTTCTGATGGTGATGAAGAGTTGCAGCGAAGAGAAGCGAAGATGTCTTTTCAAGTGCGGTAGTTGTTATTTGAATTTCAATATTCGAGTTCAGTTCCAGACGTCTGGTATATGTTTCAGACATCTGGCTCTATATATTTTTTGTATACAGTAGCCTTTCAGATGTCTGAGTGCATTAACCAAACATCTGATCTTGTCTGGTTTATAATCCAAAGGATTTCTTCAGACGTCTGGCTAGTGCGCCCAGACGTCTGATCCCTGTGCATATTGTTTTTGTGCTTCTGTGTCATTGCTCTATTGATCTTATGGACTTGTAGTCTTTTGTAACGTTCTTTGAGCCTTGTTCTTGTCTCTCTAGTGATGTTACTTTAGAAATTACCTGTAAATATAAATATATATGCATATTCGATTTCCATTTGTATAGTTGTTGTCATCGAAACCGTAGATTTAATTTCCTAACAATCTCCCCCTTTTTTATGATGACAACTATACAATGTACTTATATATAACTTATAAATCTCCCCCTGAATATGTGCTTATTTATAATGTTTTATAATTATACTTATATTTCTCCCCCTTTGGCATTATCAAAAAGAATTATAAAATTTTAGCCAATCGTCAAAGATAACAAACAAAATCATTTATGTCATAACCATGGATCATCATGTTTAGCAGTTAAACATAAATTTGAATTTTTATTTATATTCTTGTTTAATACATAAATATTTTTGTTTCTAAAACTTTCAAATATAAGTTGTTTGTTATTATTGAAAATATTACACCTATCTTTTTTCGAAATTGATTTGAAAACCTTTATCGCATAATTGACTAATACTTAGTAGGTTGTATTTTAGATTTTCTACTAATAAAATATTTGTAATAATAGGAGATTTAGAAATACCAGAGCTGATGACTTCTCCAATGCCCACGACATATCCTTTTGAATTATCTCCAAAGATTACCTTTCCACTATCGATGTATGTTATATTTGATAACATTGTTGAATTTCCGGTCATATGCTTGGAGCATCCACTATATAGTATCTATTTCTCCTTATTTTTTATTTTAGGTACCTGCAAAATAAAAGATGTTTTAGTTGGTACCCATCTACTTTGTTAGGGTCCTAGATGTTAGAAGAAGGTAGCCATACCCAAGATGGTTTAGTACCTTTATAAATATAATTTTTATTACAGACTGCATTCTCTAAGAAATTATTAATATGTTTTTGTCTAATCAAATTATTATTTGTCTCAGGAATCCAAATTTTCATACTTTTGGTATTCATATTAGACTTGGGTAAACTTTTAGTCTTTTTATAAATATAATTCTTAGCATCATTTTCTTTTTGTTTGGAAGTATTTTAAATACTATTCCATTTCTAGTACCTGATGGTTTTGAAGTTTTGATAAGATTTTCTAAATCTTGTTTTCCTTTATTAAATTTTGAAACATTATTTGTAATTTATCTAATTTTTCTTTTAATTCTAAATTTTCAATATTTCAATATTGCTCTTCAAGTTGACATTTTCTTTTAACAAATTATCCTTTTCTATTTTAGTTTTATCAAAATCAATAGCATTAGCCTCACTTTCTACCAAATTATTTTTTATTTTTTCTTGAGATAATTCTAGTTCTTCTTCTAAGGTAATTTTTTCATCTTTTAACATTCCTACTTCAAGTTCTAATCTATTTATTTTGGTTATATGTTCTTTGTTCAATTTTTTAATTTGTCCAAATTTATCATCTAATTCCATGCTAAGTTCTAATAATTCGTCATAGCTAAGTTCGGGACATACCTCATCAGTTTGTGCCATAAAACATGCATTAGCTTGTTCTCCGTCACTATCGCTATCACTTTCAGATGATGAAGAATCCGAGTCATCCTATGTTACTTTGAAAGCCTTCTTCTTTTTGAACTTTTCAAATTTGTTCTTTTTTTTATCATTATTAAGCTTGGGGCAGTCTTTCTTCATATGTCCAAATTGATCGCATTCATATCATTTGATTGATGTTTCATTCGTTGAGCCTCCTTTCTAAAATTTAGTCATTTTCCTAAACTTCTTGAATTTGTTGTAATTTTTGGCAATAAATACAATTTCTTCTTCGTCTAAGTCGAAGTCTTCATTTGTTGTTAGGAATGCTATGTTCTTCTTTTTCGAATTTAGTTCACTTCGTGTCTGCAAATTAGCTTCATAGGACCTTAAATTTCCTATCAATTCTTCAACTAAGAGTGCTGAGAGATCATTAGCTTCTTCGATAGCTAATACTTTTCGTTCCCACTCTAGAGTTAAAGAATTGAGTATTCTAGATACAAAATCAAAATTTGTGAATTTGACTCCAAGTGCCATTAAATCATGTTGAATGGTTTGAAATCTAGAGTACATATCTACTATAGATTCATTTCATTTCATTTTAAATGATGAAAATTGATTTTGTAAAATTGAAATCTTGGTTTGTTTAACTTTGTTTGTGCCTTCGTGTGTGACTTGTAAAGTACACCAAATATCAAATGCAGTGTTACATAACATGACATGTGAGAATTAATTTTTATCTAATGAGCAAAATAGAACATTCATAACTTTGGCATTATTAGAAGCTGCCTTTTTTGTACATCGGTCCATGTGTTCATAGCAGTAGTAGGTGCTTCATGTTTATCTTGAGTAGCTGACCAAATTTCTAGACCATTAGCTTTCATAAAAATTCTCATACAGGTTGACCAATATACATAGTTAGAGCCATTAAAAAGTGGGGATCGTGCTGTGGATTGTCTTTCTTAAAAAATATTTGCCATATTAAAATGATTCAAAAATGTGTTACTGTACTTTGATCAAACCTTGCTCTGATACCAATTGAACGTCTATAGGATGGATCGTGTAATGTATATCCAAGTATATGCTACTAACTATATGATGTAACTAATATAAAGTTAATCTAGTAAAATATAGACTAAGCACACCAGGATTTATACTGGTTCGGACCTTCCGTCCTACGTCCAGTCCCGAAGCTCTCCTTCGGAATTCGACTATCAAACACCCTCACTTCGTCCGGAGGAATAAGCTTGGTTACAATAGCTTGTTCTTGTCAAGTATGTGTTCTATAACACGGATATTGACTATTAAGTATAAATGCTTCCAATATATATATCTGAAGAATATTGATTGAGGAGTTCTTGAATATATGGAAGAGTGAAATACAAGTATATGATTGCTATAGATCAAGAATATATCAGAGTATAAAAGTAAAGAGCGCAAGTAAGTAAGGTTAGTTCTTCTCTTTGATTCTTGATGCTATTTATAGTGGTAGAGAGATTCCTTGAGTAGTTGCATCCATTAACAGGTGTTCTATGGTCGCTTCTGATGGTGATGAAGAGTTGCAACGAAGAGAAGTGAAGATGTCTTTTCAAGTGCGGCAGTTGTTATTTGAATTTCAAAATCCGAGTTCAGTTTCAGACGTGTGGTATATGTTTCAGACGTCTGGCTCTATACATTTTTTGTATACAATAGCCTTTCAGACGTCTGAGTACATTAACCAGACGTCTGATCATGTCTGGTTTATAATACAGATGATTTCTTCAAACGTCTGGCTAGTGCACCCAGACGTCTGATCCCTGTGCATGTTGTTTTTGTGCTTCTGTGTCATTTCTCTATTGATCCTACCGACTTGTAGCCTTTTGTAACGTTCTTTGAGCATTGTTCTTATCTCTCTAGTGATGTTACTTTAGCAATTACCTGTAAATGGAAATATATATGCATATCGATTTCCATTTGTATAGTTGTTGTCATCGAAACCGTAGATTTGATTTCCTAACAGAGAATGCAACTATGTACTACCACTTAAGCATTCAATTTTAAAAAAAAATAGTTGTGCACTTGTTGGAATTTCAGTTTTTTAAACCAAATTTAAATCATTATTTCACTTAGAACACATTTTCTATATTCTAGGTTTAGAGCGTTATTTTGTAGGGAATAGGTACATATTAAAAAATTTACAGGAAAATAGACAAGAAGAAGAAGTTGCAAAAAAATTTAGTCTTAGGGACAACAAACTTATTTTTTAGTCTAAATGACACTTTTTAGTGTAAACAGAAAATGATAGATACAACTATCATTCTGTGATTTACATTAGAAATTGTCATTCAGTTTAAAAAGCAAACTTCTTATCCCTAAAACTAAAATTTTCAAATTTTCCCTCGAGTCTAAAAAAATCAAAAAATTATATGTTAAACTTATGATTAACACATATTGAACTTATGTCGTTTAGACTTTGGTAGTCAATCTTAGTACTGTAATGCTTACCAAGTTCAGAATAACAAATTCTTGATGCTAACATTTGTTTAATTTAACATTTGTTTAATAAAGTCACTATGGTCCAAAATTATTAGTTATACTTTTTGCATTCGAAACTATCTACGTATATTTATTAACAAAAGTTTGTTGATGATGTTTAATAAAAAGATATGAAAAAATTTCAATTCAAAAGCATACGCTTTCACCTTCATATAACAACAAATTCAAAAACATACCATTAAATAAATTATGTGGTGAACCTCCTATGCGCAGCACGGGTTCGCGGTAATTTTAATTGATTGCAATGATCATTAATTATTCGCATATGTTCAAATTTGGCTTACCTATGTTACTTCTCTCCCTAAAATTAGTTGTCACAATTTCTACTTTGGATTTCAATAACAAGGAATGGCTGCCAAGTTGATAAGTTGATGCCTACATGGTTAAATTTCAAATAACCAAACGAACTTTGCTTCTTAATTTTGAGATAAAAATATTTCATATTTTCCAAACTATTTCAAATTTAAGATATTTCCTTATTCAGACATTGTTGGCATCAAATTAATCTACAATTTCCTATGTATTAACTGTAAAGCATTTTTAAGGAATTGGCATCAGGTTTGCTCATTATTTTAATTAAAACAATGATATTGTTTTGTTGCTTTTAAGTTTGCTTAGTTTTGTAAAATATGTACCAAGTCTACTTTACATTGTTTAGAGCTTGTTATTTAATCTTTGTTCAGCGTGCACATTTTTTATTTTTCCACATACATCACACTCAGCATAACATTGTTTGTGCATGCTGTTGTTATTAATACACACATACAATATCTGTACTAACTAACTATAGCACAAAACTAACAGACTCAGAAATAAAATCCACCACCGTACAACCATACAATCAAATACATTGCATATATATTTAATATTGTGCTTAGGTTCCATGCAAAATAAAATATGCCATAAAAAATGAGGAATAAAAAAATCATACTCAAAATTTTTCTTACATGCTGCAAAGTAATCATACATTGTGCTTAGCTCCATACACAACAAATAAATAATCAATATGCTACCTAAAGTCTTAGGTTCGACCCTAGACATGCAACATTAGGACCTAAGCAAAAACATACATAATAACTACTGCTATAGAAAATCACAAATAAAAACAAAAAAATCCTTTTACAAATTTAACATAACTATCATTATGATCCTAGTAATACATATATTATCTTGTGAATCGACCATGCTTTTTCACAGGTTTACTGAGAGAACTGGAACCCAAGGTAGGAAAATCATCATTACCAAGTTGAAATGAACCAACAGTTTTCTGCCCATTAACTGGAGACTTATTATTATTGACTTTGGTGTTATCTCCTGAGCTCATAGCTTTGCTGAAAGAACTGAACTGTCTGGTTTGTGGAGTATGATATAGAGTCTGGACTGGTGAAGCTACAACTCGACCACCATTTTTCAGTTGCTGAGCTGGTGAAGTGGATGCTTGGTTATCATCTTGAACTGAAGGAGGAGTGGCTGGATTCTGGACTGGTGATTTGTTTGGAGTTAGTGGGAGCGGTTTGAGATTTTGCAGTTCTGGATCTGGAGTGAATTTGAATGGCATTTTGCTGACATCCATTTTTCTGAAGGTGATTGATATTCTGCATAGGTTATATTTTTAAATGTCAAGTATGCACTTGAAATAGAGCTTTCCAATCAAAAATTACAAGTCATCAAATTAGGATCTGTTTGGTTTCATTTTGTGTTTTGTATTTTGCCTTTTCAATTTTCATTACCAAATAGGAGGACAACGGCGGATAAATTTAAAATTTTAAGCCATTACGATGATGATGAAAAACGGCGGAGGGGATAGAATAACGGCTACGGGGATGGATTGCTTTTATTCTTTTATCATTTCTCAAAAGATGTTGTTTTCTATTTTTATGTTAGCTTCATTCTTTAAATTGGTTGTTTTCAAAAAAGACATGTGTCGTGTGTTCTTTTTTTGAACGAAAACACAAAACTAAAAATGACAAACCAAATGGTGCCTTAGGTAGTATTTAGTTTGTTATTTTTAGTTTTGGGTTTTCGTCCATACAAAAATTCACATGACGCATTTATATTGTCGAAAATGATCAATTTAAAAAATGAAGTTACCAATTTAGAAAACGAAGTCAACATACAAAATAGAAAACAGTTTTTTTTTATTTTCCGCATTTTGAAAAAAATAACAGGAGCACGTGAAACAATCATTTCTTCCGTTGTCCCTCTATCCCTTTCATCCTCTCATCCGTTTTTCTTTCTTCTCTTCCGTTGTTCCTTCATTCTTCTCATATTTCAGATACGTATTGAAACCGAAAACACAAAATTCGTTTTTAAACCAAATATTACCTAATTCCCAAGAGCTTGGTACTGAACCCTAATTAATATTAAGCTTTTCAACCAAGAAATTAGGGATAAAATAATTTTTCTCGCAAGCCTATGTTGAAACACTAAAGACCCTAGACTGGTTTGATTGCTAAATGTGGAAAGTAAACCACTTGTATATAGAAGCTTGATTGTTCATAATATGTGTGCAATGTGGTGTCTGTGTACGCACGCAAGCGCACGTCCCAAAACAAAACATTAAATTGAATGCACTGCATTAACTGCCAAGAGTTGTTCCATGGGTGTCATTAGCTATTATGCTTGCATGCGAACAGCATTATTGCCAACATGAGCATTTTTTTACACTTTTGCAAACAATTCTACAGCATATGAGTCATTGATTGTGCATTAAAAAGTTGAAATTGGATAATTATAGAGATAATAACATCAGCCGTTGATTTATTGATTGTTACTTGAAAGTTAAAACTAAAAAAATTCAAAATATATTTAGTTCATTAAATTCTTTTAATATGTTTTCGTAAAAAAAATTCACAACTATATATTAATATTATACAAGAAACCATAACCAACTTGGTTATGACTGTTTGACCAGTCTAACCATCAGAGTCTCAACCATGGATCAGCACTGCTTGGTCTTCAAAACAATGGTTGATGGACTCTATGCAAAAGATTTCGACACTATGGTTGGGATCAAATGGAACATTACTATAAAATACCTAGGGTGCTCTTAGAAAAAAGGAATATAAAAAATGGTACCTCTTTGAAGGCACGGCTGGAACACAGTGTTTTGCAACATCAGCACCGTTACCATTTAAGATGAGCACCGACCTACAGAAAAATATAGTACAGCTAAGAGAGATTCCTCATGCAAGAACAACATCAAAAAAGCAATGGGTGGTCTTACTACATACCCTAGTGGTAGAGGAATGGCTGTAGAGCCCGAAAATTCTCCAGGGCCAAGGATTTTGAGCTCTGCTCCAAACAATATGTTGCACTCAGACAAAAAAGAGACGGTGCAAAATGGTCGAACAAAATCATGGTGGTCAATGTGAGGAGGGATGCAGTCATCTTTGTCATATATATTGATAATACAACTGTTAGGGATGCATGTGGGGGGTAGTACCCTCCATTCCACCATTCTCTTTATCATCGACTTTAACAGAGCCGGCAAGGGATCCACTTCTTCATCACGTAAGATGCCCGGAGGGTTTCCATCCTTATCCTAAAATTGTAAATTTTGTAAGCACTAACTTGGTAGGTTTAGAGAAACTGAAGTAGGAGAGAGAAAAATTAAAATGTACCGTGGCATAATTGTAACAGCACCCGAATTGAAGAGTCACACGCCCTTTACCCCGCATCCACTTCCTTGGCTCTGAATACGTCCTCTCTGCGTCCGAAACACATTATATTAGTCGCTCAATATGATATATTCTACTTCACAATTCTTATGTGTTCATGAGACAACATGGGCGTTTCATAGTTAGAATTATGTTCAGCGTTTCAGTATAATTCCATGAATGTTATAACCATTACGCTAGGCACAATAATAACACACATCATTTCATACTTTAACACCTAAATACGTTGATGAAAACGTACGTAAACAAAGCCAACCTGAAAGGGGGCCCAAAGGATGACCATCTCCGTGTTTTCTTTTCGCATGTATAAGTTTACATTAAATGTTACTTTTGTGATACAAGTTTGATGTTATAATGTATCCTGTGTTACAACCTTTGTAAGAGATGACATATTTGAAGCCTAAATATTTGATTTTTGATTTTTGATTTATTTATTTTTGTGTGTGTGTTGGGGGGAGGGGGGTGTTCTTCCACGTTGATCTGTTAAAAGCTCTACAAAATCAAAATACTTTAATTACCTTCACTGTATTTTTTTCTATAAATTTATCAGCGCTTCCTACTTTGTTTTAAAATTTATTCTTAGTCCTACTTATAATGTAGTTTAGTTGTTTCTAAATATAACTACATTGAAAATTGAAGTGCATAACTATAGAACCCTCCAAATTATATCCAGGTGCCAGTTTGAAAGAAAATAGTTAATCAACAATGTAAAAAAATACAATTTTGTCATGTTTTTACTGGCATATATTTTTTAATGCATGTATATATGAAGTCAAAACAACATTATTTTTTTCCCAAGCCCAAGGGGGCAGAACTATGTAAGTAGATTTTTTCACTCTCTAAAATTTCATCAAATGAGATAGTGTTTCAAATCTGCACGCAATCATGTCCAAATATAACGACTATCAAAATAAATCAAATTCATCAAAAATTCCAAATAAAACTACCTCTGAGCTTCCCATTTCTCCCTTGCTCTTGAAGGACATACACGTAATCGACAATCTTTTTCTGCTCTGCATCATTAAATACACCAGTATGAAGCTCTAATCCTTGCAACACATTAACTAAATGCCCGTTGACTCTTTCCATACACTTGAAATCCTTCTTTCTCCTCACTCTTGACATTGCGGCTAACACGTTTCCTTTATTTGTTGAATTTCCACTCTCTTCTTCTTTAAATGAATTCACTGATCCACTGCTGCCATTGCTCTGAATAGGAGATCCATTGCTGCCGTTGCTCTGAGTAGGAGATCCATACGAGCGAAAAAGACGATTCGCTGATGATGAATTCCATGAATTACTTTTGCTGTTGCTGATTGTAACTCCGTTAAGCTTCTCTGAAAAATCATTATAAAATAATAAAGTTGCCTTTTTTTGTCTTCAAAATTAATATTAATACCGATATACAAAAACTATAGTTGAAAAAAAAAAGCTTTTTTTTATCGAATTTGTGTGTAAAAGTGAAAGTTTCCGGTTGCATTTATATCAAAGCAAGCGATTTTGGATATAAACAAAGTTAGCTCAACTTTTAATGTAAAAAATAATCAAAGCCACTCGATTCGAATTTGGATATAAACAAAGTTCAAAATTTTGAAAGAAAAAAAAAATAGATTTTTTGCTGTGAATTTCAAAAATAAATATAAGAAGAAAAATAATAATAACTTGCCTGTGAGATCCTTAATGTTGGAGGCGGCCATCAAAATCGATTTGAAGCAATTAAAATTTAGTTAGGTTTTGATTTACTGGATTGGGAAATAAAGTAAAAGAAAGAATAAACAGAAAATCTCGCTAGTTTGGGAATGGATTTGCAAATCTGGATATGAAGAATAACCTGATAAAGCCAACAGCTGGCAGGGATACAATTACAACAATATCCTTCACCTTAGTGGGCCCGTCGGCGGAAGATCAATCTGATCAAACTGGGCACGTCATCATGTTTACTTCCACGCGGAGGGTGCGCACAAAATACAAAATTTTGTTAGCGCGTCCAACGCAGCAAATGGTGACCACACACAGAACAGAATTTGATCCATCAAGGGCTATTGTCCAACCGACGTTCTGTTTCCACATATTCGATTCCCATCATCTGGCTCTTACCCAACGCGGCCAAACAACCGCTTTGAGCCAAAAAATTTCTAAAACATCAATATATCATTAATTTAAAAACATAACATCAGTAAAAGAAACAGCCTTATTTTCAATGCTTTGATTTCTGATTTATCTTTCGATATCTTTCCTTTTTTTTTTGCTTGAACATTGATCAAACATTATTCTTTATATTTGTTTTAGTTAAGTTGATAATTAATTTTGTACCGTAAATCTCTTAACGTTAGTATCATTAGAATGCTATTTTTTTATGTAAACAAGATTGTTCGGTTAGAAATTTAATAGTTGATTTTTTTTCTTAAATTGATTTACTGAGAATAATTTTTGCTTCTAACTGTTGTATGTATAAATTTTTGATAAAAAATCATTCATAGATGACTAATTCATTTCAGTTTGTTCAAATATTAATTTTTGAATTGTCAATTATTATGACAAATTTGTTTTGTTCTATATAGATAATTTTCACTTCAAATTCATTTTGTAGCGTCATTCGTAGGTATTTTTGTTGTTTGTGCATTAAAAATATACTTTTGTCAATTGATTAATGTTTGCACCAAAAATTGGCGGAAACACCTAATAGATCAAAAGTAAAGAAATAAAGTGAAGAATTAAACTTAAAAAAAAAGATTAAACATGTAGAAAAAAAACAAACAAATTTATAGTAGTTCGGCATTGATTGCCTCCGTCCACTTAAAGAAATTGTTTTATTAAATACTTGCTTTTCTGGTTACAGAGGGATCATCTGGTTGAATTTGAGAATATGTTGAGTAGATTTTATTTTAGAATTCAAGAGAGTAAAGAGGGAGAAAATATGAGAAAGTAATTAACAAAAAGTCGTTTGGTTAAAATAAAATACTTAAAAACTTGATTGCTCAAAATATAATAATCTTATAATCAAAAAGTTAGTAATCATTTTAAGGCCATTTTGAAAAATAATTTTAAAAATAGGGATTCTTTAAAAATCATTTTTGAAATTCAGAATATTTGAAAATCATTTAAAATTAGAGAATAGATTTTAAAATCATTTTGAAAATGAAAAAAGATCAAAGAAGTGCTACTAGAGTTTTAATAAAATAATCTATGACTCTATATCTTATCTTGATATCTTGAATCTTCAAAACTCATAGGTTTCGATCTCTAACTCTTGAATCTCTATATCAACATCTTGAATTTGCTCTTGATACTGTACAGTTTTCTTAATCAACACATGTCTAATATCATGCAATATATACTATATATATTTTGATAAAAACATTACTATCTATATTTTATAGAATGTCATATGGCTGGTGTCATCAAAACCGATACCCAAAGTACAAACAATCTCCCATTTCTTAACGGTGACAACCTTGTTTATAAAATATGATATAACACCCCCCCCCCCCCCACCCCCTTCAAGTTACAAAAACTCCCTCTTAATCTATCTTAATCTATGTTTGGATATTTATACATTTCTCCCCCTTTATCATCAACAAAAATATAACCAAAACTCGCCCCAAACTAAGGTACTACATGATATATAAAAAGGCATAAGGATGATGTAATGACCTGTGATGACCCGAAATTATGACGATATTACTTTAGTAAGTAAACTCATGAATCTAATTTAAATATTGATAGTTAAAATACAAATAGGAATATAAATCAAAGCAAGAATTAACTTGTTAGTGTATGCTTGCAACATAAACTGGGAAATTGTGAGAACAAGGTATAGAATATAATAAAGCATAAGTGTATAAATATACAAATATAGGAAAGTGGTATGAATGTGAATAAATATATAAAGTAAAGCAATGTGTATGAATGTAAATACAAGAACATGAGGACAAATATAAGTAAGTAATAATATTTGTATGTATATTATAAAATATATATATATATATATATATATATATATATATAATGTACACAAGTGATAGATATGGAAAGATGTTGTATACAAACAACACAAATGGATATGCATACATACATCAATTCACATAAATGTATGTAAACAAAAGAGGAGACAAGTTTTAGGCCTAGCATTCAAAATATGAAATCAAGTCAGCATGCAAAGTCTGTATCAAGCCGACCTTCAAACAAAAAGAAACTCTGATCAAAAATCAAAAGAACAAGCTGTGTACTACAATGCAACCCACTTTCTTATATACCTCCACTACCTTCTTTTATTGGATCCATTCGAAAGCTAAGTAAAACGAAATAAACACTTCTTCCATTTTACAAACTAAAGAAACCAAACACAATTTAAGTCAGGAGGATTAAGCAAAACAAGCAGCCTATTTTGTCAAAACAATACTCTGTTCAAATTTTGAAACCTGGAAGCCTAGAAGCAAGCCGATCAACAAGCAAACTAGTATATGGATTCAATTCAACTAGATCAAGTAGTTCCAGTTTTAAAGCAACCGAAGTTTTCCAGTTTCAAATTCAAGCTATTCAAGTCTTCGATCTTCAAAAAAAAAGGGTTTCCAAAAAGCTCTCTGTTCCCTTCATAAGCAGGTGAGCAAACATTTTTTAAATTTTTTTATTTAAATCTAAGTAAATATTTTTCTGTTTGTCTGTGAAGTTAAAGGGAATAATACTTGGATGTGCATATATATGAGTATCTCTGTGATATGAATGCTGGTGAGTGGGTATGTCTGTTATATTGAATCATGTCTGTTCATGGTTCTGGAAATTTAAAATTTTGATCAAAAGCCCAACCTACTCCACTGATCTTTATTAGGACTGGAGATTCAAACGACTTATGTTTTGTTTATTCCTAATCTAAAGCTTAAATTTTTGTTTCAAGCAAAATAAGTTGGAAATATACATGGAACAAGTTAGAATAGAAGAAAGTTTAAAAGTATGATGAAATCCATCATCATGGATTTTTGATTCAGGTTTATAACTTGAATCCATATCGAAAATGAGGAATTTTAAAATAAAAATCAAATTTGTTTAAATGGGTTTTGAGAGCAAAATTCAGTGTTTATTGGAATGTGAGTTTTTGAGTGTTTCTGGTGATCGACTGTTGCTGTGTGGTCAGAGTTTGGTCTGGAGATAGGGGAAGGTACGGCGAGGTTGGGAAAAATGGTTGAAGGCGGAAATGGTTGCCATGGCGTCGGCGATTGGCAAGTTGAGATTTTAACCCTAGTTCTATCGAGGCTTGGAAAATTTGTCGTTGTGTTCCCTATGATGCATCGAGTTGCACACGGATTGGGAAAGAGCTGACGTGGAGTCTTGTGGGGTTGTTGGCGAAGTCTCGGAGGGCCCGGTGATCGGCGGTGGTGGATCGAGGAGTTTTTACGATGGTGGTGAGTTTCCAGTTTTCAACTGGAAGACTCGTTTCCATTTTGGGTTTTGCGACAGCCGTTCGAGTATCGGAATTGATCAGGGGATTCGACGTCGTGAGGTTGAGCGAGTCGCCGAAGGTGGTGGTGCCGTTGATGGATTGTGCACGTGTACGGTGTAGCTTCGTGTTTGGGTTTTTGTTTTCGAAAGCAACGTGAGGGGTTTCTTGAGTTGGAAGAAGGGTATGTCGGGTTGGAACCCGAGTTTGTGTGAGTGCAACCTTCCCTGCTTTGTTTTTACCTAAAACTTAACTTAAATAAAGATGAAATAATAATAAGGAAGGATGAAGAAGAAAAACTCATGTCAATGCTCGAGTCAGTAATGGGCTAAACTCGAAGCAAGGATAGGAACGTTTTAAAAAGGTTTTATGAAAGCTAGTTTTAAAATTTAAAATAAAATTTGGTTGAACTATTATAAAAGTGATTATGAACTTATTAATTTGTATTAGGAAATATTGATTAATAATTAAGGTTATTAATCAATAGATAATGGATAAGCTATCAGTTAATTAAAGGTAAATTAATTAATTATAAAAGTAATTAAGGATTGATTACCTTGTATTGAAGAAGATTAATTGGTAATTAAGGTTTATTAATTAATTGGTTTATAGAATAATTTAGGGATGAATTACCTGGTTATAAATAGATTAAAGATAGTCGCTTGGTAATTGATTAAGTATAATTATCTAATGAGATTGATAAGTGTAATTACTTAGTAAAGTAATTAATGGATAAATTTCTGGATGAAATTGATATAAGGAAAATTACTTGGTGTAATTAATTTATTTAATGAAGTAAATAAAAAGGGTAGATAAGTACAGGATGAGGTAAATCAAGAGTGATTAATATTTGCGGTTTAATTAATGATTAATCATTTAATGAAATTAATTTAGATTAGGATTAATTGAAATGTAATTAGAAATCATTAATTGTATAATCAATGATGTGATTAAAGTCTGATTGATTAAGATTAATTAATCAATAATAAATGACTTATGAGAAATTAATTAATATAAATAATTAAGGATTAATGTAATTAATATAGTTAATTAATTTATGAAGTAATTAAGATTACTTATTGATTTGGTTAAGAATAATTAATATCACGAAATTAATTAAAGATAATTACTTAAATATAATTGGAAGATAATTAATCCATGGTAATTAATTGAGATGAATTAGGATTGATTGATTAATTTATTGAATTGGAATTAATCTAAGTGATTGAGGTTCGAAATTCAATTAGAATCAATTGAATTGATTTGTATGGGATTAAGCTTTGCTTATGAATGATTGAATGGTATTGGATGTTATGAATGAGTTGATATCTCTGATATGAAATGTTATGTATTTCATTTGGATAACATGGGTTAGGATGACCTGAGACTCGAAGAGACCGGGGTCGGGTATTAGGAAATACCTGAAACCACTTCGAAAGTTTATAGATTGACATGTAAAATCTTTTGGCTGAAATGAAATGATTTAAGTGAATTGGGCTATTAATTTGAATTCGGAAATTAGAAAACTTATAGGTGAAATAAGTGATGTCCATAACAGATTGTGAACTTGTGAATTGATTCGAGTTACCCGGGTTTTATATGAGTTGTATACTTTTGTATTCCATGCTAGATTGGCTTACTCACGCTGGTTTCCAGCCTGACCCGGGTGTTACTTTCGTGTAATGCTCGGGTCAGACCGAGTATTACAGATTTTCAGGTTAGGACGTTCTGGAGCTCAGGATGTGAGCTGGTGGCAATATCGTATAGAGTATATGCGCTGTATTTATATTATTGTTAATCTGAGTCATGATAATTGTAAATATTCAGTGACTGTATATTATGTGAAACTATGATGTATATTAAATGTAACCGACAGATATAATATTCTTTTGTAAACTATTATTATTTAATATATTTTATCCGCTGCGTTTGTGAGATGTTTGGTGTTTCTGTTCTTCTTCTTCTATCTTTTTCTTCCTTTTCATAACTATCTGGAATTTTCGGGTTCGGAAATTTTGGGACGTTACAGTTGGTATCAGAGCTGAAAGGTTAAACGAGAACCTTAGCTCTGGTGGGGATTACTCATTTAATAGAGTCTGTAGTACTCTAGAATGAGTTGAGAATATATATGAGAGCGTACTTGTTATTTTCTTATATAAATTTTTAAAATGATTTTATATAAAAGTATATTTTGGTATATAAAGGAATATTTCATTCTAATAAATATTATGTGATTGGTTGTTAATTATTGAAATTTAGAATTAAGAAGTAATATAATACAACCAAACTGAAGTCTTGAATTGGAATTAAATTAAGTAGAAATTGAAATAAAACAAATTAAAATTTAATTGATTAAAAATGAAATTCTAAATCTGGTCTTAGAATTTGAAATTTTTGTTTCAAAATAATGAAAAAAATAATAAATAAGTATTATTTGAATAAAAGAGACTTGTTGCAAACAATGGGTTGTTTGAAATTTGATTTGGATTTAAAACCAAGGGTGGTTTAAATTTTAAAACATGGCTGGGAGGGCCAAGAAATAAATATGTATATATGTATGGATATACATGATATCAAAGATAATTTAAAATAATGAAATAAACTCTAAGAGGTTGAGTTTTGATTTTTCCTTGAAATGTAATATAAAAACTCAAAGTGATATAAGTTTTGAACTTATAAGAGGAAAAGAATTTTGAAGTTTGAAGCGGGAATTCAATATGAGCAAGGTTGATTGGATTAAGTAAATTGGAATTTAACTTGGAAAGTTAAATGGTTGATTTGTATTGGGAATTTGTGTGATCTCGAAGGGGTTTGAGATCTAAAAATTTAAAATGGATGGACGTTTTAAAATAAATTGGATGATATCATCCTATTGTTAATGAAAATCTTTAAATTGTGAATTGGTTTTGTAGGATCTAGATTAACCCTAGAGGGGGGGTGAATAGGGTTATAGCAAATTTTCTCGATTTAAACACAGAAATAAACTGCAGAAATAAATATGCTGAAAAGTAAATCACACACAAAATTTACCCTGCTTCGGCAACCCCTGCCTACTGCTGCATTCACAGATTTCTATTAGAATTAAACAGTATCACGCTTACAAACACTCTACTAGACTCGCAGACATTTGCTCCCGCTCACAAACACTCTACTAGACTCGCACACCCTACTCGCAAACATTTGCTCCCGCTCACAAACACTCTACTAGACTCGCACACCCTGCTCCGCCTATAGAGTTTCGCTTATTCGCAAACTTTGCTTCCCGCCTATAGAGCTTCGCTTACTCGCAAACTCTGCTCCCACCTATAGAGCTTTGCAAACTCGCACACCCTGCTCACTGAACTAATTCTAACTAGACAATCTGACACTACCTAAACCCTAGGTGGTGATTTACAGATTCTTTGATTCGAAAAGTAAAAACAACAATTAAAAAAACAAATAAACAAATAACCCTAATTAAAAATAAAGCCCTTTTAACCAAAAAAAAACGGCCCCTTTTTATTTCTTCTAGCCCGTTCTCTTCTTTATTTTGCTCTGTAGAAAATAATGTCGGCCTGGTTTCTTCTTTCGTTCATTCCTCTTGGCTCTTGAAATTAGGGCTTTGGTAAAATCGAAGGCGCTGCTTGAATGTAGATCGACTACAGTAGCTACTTCTTTGTTTTGATTCGGTAATCGACCCTCTCACTCTGTTTAGCTTTCGGCTGCCCCAATTTTTGATCGAGTTCAACTCTGATGCTTCGGTATATAATTTCCCTTTTTGCTTTTACAATTTTGGCTTACTCGAACTCGATGGATTTGAGATTGCCGATGATGATGGTTGATATAGGGTTTGTAACCCTAGATTTGCGTTCATATAAGTTGATTTGAATTTGTCTACTGATATTGCTTTGGCCATTCGATTATTCTTGGATGCTCGTGATTTCACTGACTTTTTCAATTTCGTATTTTTGATGCTTGGCACACACGGTTTTGATTTGTGACTTGGTCGATTCCTTGATTCACACGGCATTAAAACTTTCCTCTTTTTGATACTTTGACTATTTCAAAGAATGCGTACATGAATTTTTCGACTTGTTTAATCATCTTGATTGTCACAGCTTCAGCCATCTTTGCGTTCCTCCACTGTAGCATTGATTTCGTGATTTAAACTATAGCTTGTTTACTGCTTTTCGACTTCACTGAGAACTATAGTCTCTGGCCATGAACTGACTGCACTTGCACTTGATATTGTAATGCACATTGTTGCATGCATTTGTTTGGTTGCACTTGCCTGAGTGCCAGTTAGCCTTGTATTTGTAGTTTTGACTATGTTGATGTTCTGTTCATTGCTTTTGGAATTTGCACTTATATACATGTGTTCATTTGTCTGCACTTGATCATTGCTTTGAGTTTCACTGCCTTCTGTCCATGTTGGTACTGGCGGTTGTTGAGTTGTTGTGATGTTAGTTCGAATTTCACTTGCTCTGCACTTTGGTCTGTTGGTGTCATTCCCTTTGTGGTCTTTGTATTCTGATGTTGCCACTGTCTTGGTTCGAGTCAGTTTGCATGGTCACTGATGTGTGTTGTGCCATTGCATAGTTTCTGTTACATGCTTGCTGTTGCATGCTTGTGATATTCATGTTGATTGCTTCATGACTTCGACTGTTTGCATACATTTCATGCAGTCTTCAGTTTGTACTTCTGGAGCTTGTATAATTTGAGTTGTAGCTTGATGGTTTTGTAGTTGTAACTGGACATTTGATTTTGTTGCATTTGTGCATTTGCCTTTGATTCATGTTATATTGTCTCTATTGTTGGGTCAGTGATGCACTTGGTTATTCGTCCCTTGCTGTCGTAGATGTTGCACTGCATCACCACTGTGTTGATCTTGCTTCTGCATATTGTTGTATCCATGTTGCAACTGTTTTGGTCGAGACTTGTTGTTTATTGGCACTGGACCTGATCTGCATACATGATTGTTGCAGTCCGTTTTGATGTTGGTCTACGTTGCATTCATGTCATGTCGCCTTGTGTTGAATCCAGTTGCAAAAACTCGGGTTTGACCTTGTGCTCGAGTCGTGATTTTTATGTTATTGCACGTGAGTTGAACCCGGTTTTTCATTTGGGTTTGACCTGTGCTTACCTGTCCCTGTAAATCAATCAAGTGTATATATCGGCGTGCACGGCCTTGTGGCATATACAGTAATACACTGTGTATGTCACAAGTTGTTCGTGTATGATGAATTCAAATTTAAATTATGACGAACAACCCAAATAACTGAGGCAAATCATATTTTCAAAAATTATCTTTTATTTTTGAATTGCAAAAATATTTCTTTTTCAATTTTACTGCGTTAGTTTATATTTTTGCAGATTTCTCAGATGCTGGATTCAAACTGGAATGCAGTTGAAGATAAACACGAGTGTGAGTGATGTGTAGTGAGGTCAACTGTAAATGTGATATGTGATGTAATTGTAATCAAAGTTGTATAGTTATAGTGAGAGCTTGAAATTGTACTATTCAAAATTGTAATAAATATTTGTTTGAATAAAATATTCATTTGAATTCAAATTCCCTGTATTATTTAATTTATTCAACAAATATTTATTTAATCTGTGAAAATAAAATGGTATATTAACAAATACATTTAAACGAATATATATATATATATATATATATGTTTATTATCATCAAAAAAAAAATCATATAAGCGCAAAGCGCATATTCAACAATCTCCCCCTTTTGATGATAACAAACATATATTTAAGATTTTGAATGTATTAAATGTATTTGATTGATCGCGATCGTTCAATTTGCTCCCCCTATTTAAATGCTCCCTCTCTACACAATACTCCCCCTACATATATGCATACAAATAGAAATATATAAATGAGCCTATATACAAATGGAACATTATTTGACCTTTGCTTGATTCTATTTGACAAAATCTTAACTTTTCTCTCCCCCTTTTGTTATCAGCAAAAGAATAATAGTGTTATAAAAATAGGGATGAAGTGACAAACATGAATCAAACATTTAACTCAATTGAATATAAATATCAAATTTCAATAAAACTCAAATAAAAATCATAATTACCCTTGTCAGGCGCATATTCCACTTTCAGAAGTGATGGGGATAAAATCATCAAAAAATCATACAGTTCTGTCTATTTGTGGTATATTTATTTCAGGAAATTTGAATATCTACTAACCATGCATAACCGTTAGGACTTTTAAATGAGATTAGTAATATTCCAATTTAATTTAAAAAATGAAATCAAGTATCTTCTAACCACGCATGACCATGAGGACTTTTAAATGGGATTAGAATCAACTTGTCTATTAAATCAATTAATTTTGATATGCGTTCCATACATGCATAACCGTGAGGACTTTTAAATGAGCATGGAAGCACATAATCAAAAATCCAAGTAATTCACCCATGCATAACCGTGAGGGCTTTTAAATGAGAGTGAATACTTTGGATATTTATTTTTATTGAAGAATATAATAAATTGAAGCACAAATAATTTCCTTCACAAATTTAAAGATATTGAAGAACGAATGATTTCCTTTGTAGACTACCACAAATTTACATGCTATATATGATTTTGATGAGTAATGGTCGATAGAAAGATGATAGAAATAGAAATGGTCATGGAATTTTTACCCAACAAAAAGTTTTTATAACTCTTGTTATGAGATTCTAAAGAAATTTTCTAATTATACTTTTTCGAGTTATAATATATGATAAATATCAACACTCATCACTTTTTCAATTACTATTCATCTTTTCGATAATCAAAGGGAGTTAGATTAGTAAAAATAGTCATTTAAAATCAAATTCAAAAATTATAAAATCAATTTTTCAAAAATGATTAATCTGTAAATATGGTCAAACATGATTTTCTCGAGGGGGTTTTATAAGAAAATTTTCTGCTATTTGAAAATTATTTCAAGTGAAAAATATGCAGATATTTTCTTTGAAAAACGATGCAGCAAATGAATGTTTCAAAAATTAATCACGTTCCACTAGTAATTTTTCTATCAATATATTACTAGTGTAATCTGCATCTGAATTTAAATTCACTCAATATTCACTCGATGGATGTCAACGACCAGATTTGTGAAATTTCAACAAACTATCTCAGAATTGTTTTCAACAATTTTTAAATGAAATTTGTAATGAAGCCATGTTCACACTCAAACAAATATCATGATGTTAATTTCAGAAACCGTAGGATAAACAGTTATATTCATGAGTAATCAACAGTCAATCAACATCATAATTATTTCAAAAACAATTTCTTGAAGTTTCAACAATTTCTTAAAGTCCTTTTTAACAGCTTTCACATGAATTTTGAAATCATGCAAATTTATAAGCAGTGGCCAAAATGTAAAAACCAATATATCTATGTGTAGTATGAGTAACCATCATTTGATCGAACAAATTCATATGGATTAGTTCAAAGTTGAAAATCTGATTGGTCATCATTTAAGCACAAATCAAGGTCATAAATAAAAACAAGTCATGTAGAATCATATCAAGTAAGTCCGAATCAGTCAACCATCATAATTACTCCAAGAAATTCTATTTAAAGATGATTGGTCAATATTTTGAAAAAGCCATAGAATCAAAATCATCATCTTTTGTTCATCTCAATATTGGATGATTTAAAGTATGGTGCAGATAATCACATTAATATATCGTTAAAAACAATTTTACCTGTTTTACCTTTACGATAATTTTTCGTGATTGCCCATTGTGATTCTGTCACCTTTATACTAGGCTAAGGAACTTTGCTATGTTGCCCATTGTGTTTCTGGAACAGCCAAAATCCAAAGAACACCATTGTCGTTCCTTAGCCTGCCACCACACCTACACGATGAAAGATTTTTGTGACCTATTTGTTTTTATAGGTCCATGATTGTCAGTGGCAGAATATGAAACATATGTTTGTGGAGACCCAAAACTATTTATATATGTTCCTTTTGGCACCCAAATTTGTTTGACTTTCAAAGATTTTATATTTGTGCCTTTTGGAACCCAAATTGGTATAGTTTTCACGTGTTTGGGTCTATACCAACAATTATTTTGATTATGTCCAAATTTTCTACAAATTGTGCACATTAAATTGACTTGATTAAATTTCATGTTCTTATGACTATGATTTTCAACATGATGTCCAATTATTTCACTTCTAGCAAAGATACTCCTACCTTTTGCATTATCCTCAACTTGTGTTTTCCCAAAACCTAGTCCTTTTCTATTGTTAGCAAAAATCTGATTTCCCAATAGCATGTTGAAAGATTTTTCTCCTTTTGAAAAGTTATTCAGGGATTTCTCAAGATTTTGGACTCTAGTTTTTAATGTTGAGTTTTCAGTGACAAGTGAGGTGCATCGATTTATAAAATCCTTTTTCCTAGTGTCGATGGTTTCCTTAAGATTCAAGTTTTCTTTTTCCAGATTCTCAAAGTTATTCCTAAGTTTTGATAATTCTGAATCTAAAATCTTACATTGGTTACATTCTAGGTTTTGAATATTTTCAAGTTCAGTTTTTAACCTAAAATTTTCACGAGCAAATTCTCTCCTATCATATTTCAGTTTTTCAATTTTAGATTCAAGACTATCAATTATTTAGTAAGATCTAAGCACATAAAAACAAGATCTCTATAGGAATACTCACCTGCCTCACTAGATTCGTCGGAGCTTGCTTCTGAATTTGATTTTGTCATAAGACACAAGTTAGCCTCCTCTGAGCTGCTATCCGAAGCTTCCTCTCCTTCTTCATCATCCCAAGTCGCCGCAAAGGCCTTCTTCTTCTTTTTCTTTCCTTTGTTGTCTTTGAGAAGTGGGCATTTTGGTTTGATGTGGCCAGGCTTGTTGCAGTTATAACACGTCAGTTCATTATCGGAATTTTCAGAATCTTTTGGCCTATTACGACTTGTTTTCTTCTTGCGTGGCTTGAATCTAGACCATCTTCTAAGATTATTGATAGCCATTGCAAGCTCTTCAATTGGATCATCTTCATCTTCATCGCTCTCTTCTTTGCTCTTTAAGGCAATCGTCTTCTTCTTTGGTTCAGAGTTGTTGCGTTCTTCCTTTGCTTTTAGCTCAAGCTCATATGTCATCAAGTTGCCAATCAACTCCTCCATGCTTAGTTTGCTCAAACCTTTTGATTCTTGGATTGCCGTGACTTTTGCCTCAAAGTTCATCGGTAAGACTCGTAGTATCTTCCGTACAAGCTCTACCTCAGTGAAAACCTTCCCAAGAGCTCTAGCGTTGTATACCAAAGTTGAAAAGCGTCCAAACATGTCCTTTATGCTCTCGCCTTTGTCCATCACAAAGTTTTCGTATTCATTGCTGAATAGGGCTAGACGAGACTCCTTGACTTGAGAAGTTCCTTCGTGTGTCACCTCCAAAGTGTGCCATATTTCCTGTGCTGTTGTACAATGAGAAATTCTATTAAATTCATTTTTATCAAGAGCACATATCAAAGCATTCATGGCTTTAGCATTTATCGTTTTCAATCTCTTATCGTTAGCATCCCACCTATCCTTAGGTTTAGGAATCTCAGTATCACCAACGATTATAGCGGGAGGTTTATAGCCAGTTTCAATGATATCCCAAACATCATAATCAACAGAACTAAGATAGATACCCATCCTAACTTTCCAATAAGCATAATCGTTCCCGTTAAACATGGGTGGCCTAGCAATAGATTGCCCCTCAGAAAAAGCATTATTTTGTAGACTCATGACTCTAGAGTTAAACAAAATATACCGGGCTCTGATACCACATGTAGGATCTAGATTAACCCTAGAGGGGGGGTGAATAGGGTTATAGCAAATTTTCTCGATTTAAACACATAAATAAACTGCAGAAATAAATATGCTGAAAAGTAAATCACACACAAAATTTACCCAGCTTCGGCAACCCCTGCCTACTGCTGCATTCACAGATTTCTATTAGAATTAAACAGTATCACGCTTACAAACACTCTACTAGAGTCGCAGACATTTGCTCCCGCTCACAAACACTCTACTAGACTCGCACACCCTGCTCGCAAACATTTGCTCCCGCTCACAAACACTCTACTAGACTCGCACACCCTGCTCCGACTATAGAGTTTCGCTTACTCGCAAACTTTGCTTCTCGCCTATAGAGCTTCGCTTACTCGCAAACTCTGCTCCCGCCTATAGAGCTTTGCAAACTCGCACACCCTGCTCACTGAACTAATTCTAACTAGACAATCTGACACTACCTAAACCCTAGGTGGTGATTTACAGATTCTTTGATTCGAAAAGTAAAAACAACAATTAAAAAAACAAATAAACAAATAACCCTAATTAAAAATAAAGCCCTTTTAACCAAAAAAAAAGGCCCCTTTTTTATTTCTTCTAGCTCGTTCTCTTCTTTATTTTTCTCTGTAGAAAATAATGTCGGCCTGGTTTCTTCTTTCGTTCATTCCTCTTGGCTCTTGAAATTAGGGCTTTGGTAAAATCGAAGGCGCCGCTTGAATGTAGATCGACTACAGTAGCTACTTCTTTGTTTTGATTCGGTAATCGACCCTCTCACTCTGTTTAGCTTTCGGCTGCCCCAATTTTTGTTCGAGTTCAACTCTGATGCTTCAGTATGTAATTTCCCTTTTTGCTTTTACAATTTTGGCTTACTTGAACTCGATGGATTTGAGATTGCCGATGATGATGGTTTATATAGGGTTTGTAACCCTAGATTTGCGTTCGTATAAGTTGATTTGAATTTGTCTACTGATATTGCTTTGGCCATTCGATTATTCTTGGATGCTCGTGATTTCACTGACTTTTTCAATTTCGTATTTTTGATGCTTTGCTTCCCGCCTATATAAGTTGATTTGAACTTTGCTTCCCGCCTATATATTGTCTCTATTGTTGGGTCAGTGATGCACTTGGTTATTCGTCCCTTGCTGTCGTAGATGTTGCACTGCATCACCACTGTGTTGATCTTGCTTCTGCATATTGTTGTATCCATGTTGCAACTGTTTTGGTCGAGACTTGTTGTTTATTGGCACTGGACCTGATCTGCATACATGATTGTTGCAGTCCGTTTTGATGTTGGTCTACGTTGCATTCATGTCATGTCGCCTTGTGTTGAATCCAGTTGCAAAAACTCGGGTTTGACCTTGTGCTCGAGTCGTGATTTTTATGTTATTGCACGTGAGTTGAACCCGGTTTTTCATTTGGGTTTGACCTGTGCCTACCTGTCCCTGTAAATCAATCAAGTGTATATATCGGCGTGCACGGCCTTGTGGCATATACAGTAATACACTGTGTATGTCACAAGTTGTTCGTGTATGATGAATTCAAATTTAAATTATGACGAACAACCCAAATAACTGAGGCAAATCATATTTTCAAAAATTATCTTTTATTTTTGAATTGCAAAAATATTTCTTTTTCAATTTTACTGCGTTAGTTTATATTTTTGCAGATTGCTCAGATGCTGGATTCAAACTGGAATGCAGTTGAAGATAAACACGAGTGTGAGTGATGTGTAGTGAGGTCAACTGTAAATGTGATATGTGATGTAATTGTAATCAAAGTTGTATTGTTATAGTGAGAGCTTGAAATTGTACTATTCAAAATTGTAATAAATATTTGTTTGAATAAAATATTCATTTGAATTCAAATTCCCTGTATTATTTAATTTATTCAACAAATATTTATTTAATCTGTGAAAATAAAATGGTATATTAACAAATACATTTAAACGAATATATATATATATATATTATCATCAAACAAAAATCATATAAGCGCAAAGCGCATATTCAACAGGTTTGGTTTAAATGAAATAGAAATGAAGTGTGGTGATATATCCATTATTGAGAAAAAGGGAAGTTAAACTTCCATTTGGAATTAAGGGTATGGAATTACTTTGAATTAAAATTTTGAATACTTGAATTTGTAAAATATACTTGTTTAAGAACTGGCTTCAAACTGGAAGGTAAAATTGAATAATAAATTAAATTCTTAAAATAAAATTGTATTGAACTCTTATTTGAACATTGAAATACATAAGTTAAGATAATTTAAAATGGAATTTTGAGAATTGAACTCAGAAATTAAATTGATTAAAAACTTTTAACAAAGGTTAATTTGGTTTAAATGGTTAAACCAACCTTTGAGAATTTAACTCGAATTTACATAATTCGAGATAGTTTAAATTCAAGATTGAAATTGAATTAGTTCAAAATTGAATTGGATTATATTGAAATGATTTGAATTTGAAATGGGTTCAACTGATAATAATTTAAATTGATTGGAATAATTTGAAATTATAATTAAAGTGAACAGGATTTAAATCAAATGGAATTGGATTTAAATTGGAAAGGGAATCAAGATTGATTCAACTTGAATTGGGAATAAATTTCAACAGAAATTAGAATTGGATCAATTTGAATGGAAGTGTAAATCTACATTGAAGTGTTGGGGAAGTGAACAGTTTGACTCTTGACTATTTTCAATATAAATTATTTTAATATAAACTTATTTTCTAGGCTATTTAATATATACAACTTTTCTTTCTTAAAGCCAAATTATTTTATACTTGGTTTACAATTATTTTTGGAGCTATTTAAACATTTTTCAATTGTTTCCTAAACTAATTACTATTTTTCAACTATTTCACAAACTAATTTCTATTTTACAACTATTTTGCAATTAGTTAAAATCTCTGAAACTATTCAACTATTTTTTTTTTGACTATTTTACAATTAGTTATAGCTATTTTGTAAAACTAATAATTATTTTTCAACTACTTATCTATTTTTCAATTTTCAAGCTATTTTTCTAAAAATAAACCGGTCGGAGTTCAAACTGTTATTGATTAAATACCCAACTGAGATAAGAATTGAAGTGATAATCCAAATGGGAATTAAGGGAAAATGGGAATAAGTGAGTATATCTCACTCTGATAGATTTTTGAAGGTGTTTGAAGTATAAAAGGAGTTTTATACAAGTTTGAAAAGATCCAAGTTTTATATTTTATATATCTGAATATATATATATATATAAAGGATCTTATGAGGATTTTGGAAAAGGTTTTGAGAACCTTTGGATTTGGAAAGGCTTTTGATTTTTGGGTAAAATCAATATGAGAATTTGGAAAGCCTAGTTTGAGAATTATCGATTTTGGAATAATCGATTTTGTGTAAAGGAGCTTTGTATGAGATCATACTAGGTGTATGATTTGAAGATACTATATGTGTATAGTATAAAATATTTTGATGATGGCTTTGGGGAAAAAGGCGCTCCCTTGAAATGAACTTCTCAGGAGTGCCACCGGGTGGTGCTGTCTTGAGCCCAAGGGGGTTCTAAAGTTGATCCTGTGAGGAGTCCGGACAAAACTAGTTCCTGGGGATTATGAGTAGTGTATACCATAGTGAAAGTCGTGTGTGCCGCTGAGAGCCAACAGTCTACGTTTGATTTTATATCGGTAGACTACGACCTATGGTATAACATAGCGAAAGTCGTGTGTGCCGCTGAGAGCCAACAGTCTGCGTTTGATTTTATATCGGCAGGCTGCGACCTATGTAGGAGTGGAGAGGTTTCATTTTGATAGCGAAAATCAGAGGCCGCGGAGAGCCTATAGTTACATGGACTTTTGCTGCGATGGCAACGTAACCTTGGATGTAACTGTGATCTGTTGTGTGAGATCCATGGCGTAATTGAGAGGCCGCGGAGAGCCTGCAGTTGCATGGACTTTTGGTGCGATGGCAACGTAACCCTAAATGTAACTGTGACCATGGATGGGGGTGATGATTTCCAGAGCATCCTCACAAAAAAATTATTTCCTCTATTTTCAAAAACTATTTTCTATGCTTTTAATAAAATTATTTTCAAAGTATTTTCACCGGATGTTGAAAACGGGTTTACCAAGTACTTATAGATTTTCAGTTCTACGCCTGATCAACGTATGACTGAATTTCTGTGGGAACAAGGATGGGCTGGTTGAAACATCGAGTTATAAAAAGTATTTTTATAAAGAGCTATTTTAATAGTATGATGTGAATTTTTGAAAGCATTTCTAAATTTCTAAATAAATATGTTGGAATTTTAGGGAAATAAAAAGGAAATCTAAACTGAAATTTTAATGAAGAAAACTTGTAATTAAAATCAAATATTGATTTAGAAGTCGAAAGTAAACTAACTGGTTAAATAATTATTTGGTTGAGTATATTAATAAAATTTAACTTGGGTGAATAAATGGGTTGTAAGCGATAATGGGTTTGAAAATGAATTCGAATTTTAAATAGAATTCGACTTAGATTTGATAATGAATTAAAAAGAGAAAGGGTTGTAAAATAAAAATAAAATAGAGTTGGATTGAAAATGAGATGGTTTGAATTACAAATAAAATTCAAGTTTGATTTGAATAATATTTAATGAAATTTGTAAGTAAATTGGATATAATGGAAGAGAATTGTAATAGAAATGGTTTGAGTTGCAAATAAAATCCAGATGAGTAGAAATAGTTCGAAAATGGCTTTGTATTAATAAAATAAACTCGATAATGAATTAAGTAAATAAATGAAAATTTAAAAATGGGTTAATTGAGTTAAATAATAAATGGATGAAGTCTGATAGAATAAGAAATTTAACCAAAGTTTTAATTGGAATTGGATCATCAAAGTGGACTTAAGTTATGAGGCGAATTAATTTGAAGTAGTTTAAAATTGATCAAAGAAAATTTATCTGATTTTAAGTATTTAATACATTCTGGCTTCGTTCCTTTTCGGGGACGAAAAGATTCAAAGGGGGGAGGAATGTGATGACCCGAAATTATGACGATATTACTTTAGTAAGTAAACTCATGAATCTAATTTAAATATTGATAGTTAAAATACAAATAGGAATATAAATCAAAGCAAGAATTAACTTGTTAGTGTATGCTTGCAACATAAACTGGGAAATTGTGAGAACAAGTATAGAATAAAATAAAGCATAAGTGTATAAATATAGGAAAGTGGTATGAATGTGAATAAATATATAAAGTAAAGCAATGCGTATGAATGTAAATACAAGAACATGAGGACAAATATAAGTAAGTAATAATATTTGTATGTATGTTATAATATATATATATATATATATATATATATATATAAATGTACACAAGTGATAGATATGGAAAGATGTTATATACAAACAACACAAATGGATATGCATACATACACCAATGCACATAGATGTATGTAAACAAAAGAGGAGACAAGTTTTAGGCCTAACATACAAAATATGAAATCAAGTCAGCATGCAAAGTCTGTATCAAGCCGACATTTAAACAAAAAAAATCTCTGATCAAAAATCAAAAGAACAAGCTTGTTGTGTACTACAATGCAACCCACTTTCTTATATACCTCCACTACCTTCTTTTATTGGATCCATTCGAAAGCTAAGTAAAACGAAATAAACACTTCTTCCATTTTACAAACTAAAGAAACCAAACACAATTTAAGTCAGGAGGATTAAGCAAAAACAAGCAGCCTATTTTGTCAAAACAATACTCTGTTCAAATTTTGAAACCTGGAAGCCTAGAAGCAAGCCGATCAACAAGCAAACTAGTATATGGATTCAATTCAACTAGATCAAGTAGTTCCAGTTTTAAAGCAACCGAAGTTTTCCAGTTTCAAATTCAAGCTATTCAAGTCTTCGATCTTCAAAAAAAAAGGTTTCCAAAAAGCTCTCTGTTCCCTTCATAAGCAGGTGAGCAAACATTTTTTAATTTTTTTTTTATTTAAATCTAAGTAAATATTTTTCTGTTTTTCTATGAAGTTAAAGGGAATAATACTTGGATGTGCATATATATGAGTATCTCTGTGATATGAATGCTGGTGAGTGGGTATGTCTGTTATATTGAATCATGTCTGTTCAAGGTTCTAGAAATTTAAAATTTTGATCAAAAGCCCAACCTACTCCATTGATCTTTATAAGGACTGGAGATTCAAACGACTTATGTTTTGTTTATTCCTAATCTAAAGCTTAAATTTTTGTTTCAAGCAAAATAAGTTGGAAATATACATGGAACAAGTTAGAACAGAAGAAAGTTTAAAAGTATGATGAAATCCATCATCATGGATTTTTGATTCAGGTTTATAACTTGAATCCATATCGAAAATGAGGAATTTTAAAATAAAAATCAAATTTGTTTAAATGGTTTTTGAGAGCGAAATTCAGTGTTTACTGGAATGTGAGTTTTTGAGTGTTTCTGGTGATCGACTGTTGCTGTGTGGTCAGAGTTTGGTCTGGAGATAGGGGAGGGTACGGCGAGGTTGGGAAAAATGGTTGGAGGCGGAAATGGTTGCCATGGCGTCGGCGATTGGCAAGTTGAGATTTTAACCCTAGTTCTATCGAGGCTTGGAAAATTTGTCGCTGTGTTCCCTATGATGCATCGAGTTGCACATGGATTGGGAAAGAGCTGGCGTGGAGTCTTGTGAGGTTGTTGGCGAAGTCTCGGAGGGCCCGGTGATCGGCGGTGGTAGATCGAGGAGTTTTCACGATGGTGGTGAGTTTCCAGTTTTCAACTGGAAGACTCGTTTCCATTTTGGGTTTTGCGACAGTCGTTCGAGTATCGGAATTGATCAGGGGGATTCAACGTCGTGAGGTTGAGCGAGTCGCCGAAGGTGGTGGTGCCGTTGATGGATTGTGCACGTGTGCGGTGTAGCTTCGTATTTGGGTTTTTGTTTTCGAGAGCAATGTGAGGGGTTTCTTGAGTTGGAAGAAGGGTATGTCGGGTTAGAACCCGAGTTTGTGTGAGTGCAACCTTCCCTGTTTTGTTTTTACCTAAAACTTAACTTAAAAAAAGATGAAATAATAATAAGGAAGGATGAAGAAGAAAAACTCATGTCAATGCTCGAGTCAGTAATGGGCTAAACCCAAAGCAAGGATAGGAACGTTTTAAAAAGGTTTTATGAAAGCTAGTTTTAAAATTTAAAATAAAATTTTGTTGAACTATTATAAAAGTGATTATGAACTTATTAATTTGTATTAGGAAATATTGATTAATAATTAAGGTTATTAATCAATAGATAATGGATAATCTATCAGTTAATTAAAGGTAAATTAATTAATTATAAAAGTAATTAAGGATTGATTACCTTGTATTGAAGAAGATTAATTGGTAATTAAGGTTTATTAATTAATTGGTTTATAGAATAATTCAGGGATGAATTACCCGGTTATAAATAGATTAAAGATAGTCGCTTGGTAATTGATTAAGTATAATTATCTAATGAGATTGATAAGTGTAATTACATAGTAAAGTAATTAATGGATAAATTTCTGGATGAAATTGATATAAGGAAAATTACTTGGTGTAATTAATTTATTTAATGAAGTAAATAAAAAGGGTAGATAAGTACAGGATGAGGTAAATCAAGAGTGATTAATATTTGCGGTTTAATTAATGATTAATCATTTAATGAAATTAATTTAGATTAGGATTAATTGAAATGTAATTAGAAATCATTAATTGTATAATCAATGATGTGATTAAAGTCTGATTGATTAAGATTAATTAATCAATAATAAATGACTTATGAGAAATTAATTAATATAAATAATTAAGGATTAATGTAATTAATATAGTTAATTAATTTATGAAGTAATTAAGATTACTTATTGATTTGGTTAAGAATAATTAATATCGTGAAATTAATTAAAGATAATTACTTAAATATAATTGGAAGATAATTAATCCAGGGTAATTAATTGAGATGAATTAGGATTGATTGATTAATTAATTGAATTGGAATTAATCTAAGTGATTGAGGTTCGAAATTCAATTAGAATCAATTGAATTGATTTGTATGGGATTAAGCTTTGCTTATGAATGATTGAATGGTATTGGATGCTATGAATGAGTTGATATCTCTGATATGAAATGTTATGTATTTCATTTGGGTAACATGAGTTAGGATGACCTGAGACTCGAAGAGACCGGGGTCGGGTATTAGGAAATACCTGAAACCACTTCGAAAGTTTATAGATTGACATGTAAATCTTTTGGCTGAAATGAAATGATTTAAGTGAATTGGGCTATTAATTTGAATTCGGAAATTAGAAAACTTATAGGTGAAATAAGTGATGTCCATAACAGATTGTGAGCTTGTGAATTGATTCGAGTTACCCGAGTTTTATATGAGTTGTATACTTTTGTATTCCATGCTAGATGCGTTTACTCACGCTGGTTTCCAGCCTGACCCGGGTGTTACTTTCGTGTAATGCTCGGGTCAGACCGAGTATTACAGATTTTCAGGTTAGGACGTTCTGGAGCTCAGGAGGTGAGCTAGTGGCAATATTGTATAGAGTATATCCGTTGTATTTATATTATTGTTAATCTGAGTCGTGATAATTGTAAATATTCAGTGACTGTATATTATGTGAAACTATGATGTATATTAAATGTAACCGACAGTTATAATATTCTTTTGTAAACTGTTATTATTTATTATATTTTATCCGCTGCGTTTGTGAGATGTTTGGTGTTACTGTTCTTCTTCTTCTATCTCTTTCTTCTTTTTCATAACTATTTGGAATTTTCGGGTTCGGAAATTTCAGGACGTTACATGACCCATAATTTTTGATCGTTAAATTATTTAATTTAATAAGATTTTATGATTTAATATTAAAAGAAATAAAAATTCGTGATTTATAAAGGAAATAATAACTAGAATGAAAGTTAATAATGTTAATTTAAGTTAATTATTAACAACTTGAATAAAAATTCCAAACAACTGAAAGAATTAAAGAGTTATAAGAGGTATATGTTAGCGCCAAAATTGGCCACTAACACCCAAATCCAGATGAAAGCACCAAATCACAGTCACAGATCACAGATAGAATGCATGCAGAGAGTATAAATATGAAGAACAGTAAAAATTAAAAAAGAAAGCAGCAATAACATAGAATTTATAGTGGTTCGACTGACTCCGGTCTACGTTCACTTTAGAAATTTCCTTTTTATTGTTGTAATAGTCGATTACAGTTACAATCCAGAGTTTAACAATGGCAGAATAACCTTAGCCTTGGAAAAGAGAAAGCTAGAGAACCGAAAGAAGATCCTCCTATCTAGAGACCCGCATGTTGTATTTATTGGCCAATCCAAGTAGCTGGACCTTCTAAGTGACCCACGGCCCATTAAATCCATGGTCGATCCAGAATCCATAGTTGCGACCAGTTCCATATCCAAACGTTGCCAACCCATGAAAACCACCAAGGTGACTCGAAGCATAGTCACCTTTGACCCGAAGCAGAGCATCCCTGGACTCGAAGTAGGATGTAGCCGATCTAGGTAAGATGCTGACCCAAAATCCCTGAGGCCGACCTGAAGTTTTGAGCCTAAGACTCGAAGTACCTGAACCATATACTCGTGCCGACCCACCTTGCATCATATCGAGCCATGTTCTATAATGTCGAACCGAAGTTACGAGCGCCTCGACTCGAAGCCACCGATCCACATTTTTGTCGGCCCATACTTTAACTACACCGAGCCATCTTTCACAAAACCGACCCAAAACAGGTAGCATGAAGACATGAAGCCGGCTCGACCGACCCACTTTGACGAACCACAACGCCGAGCGACAACCAAAGCCGTCCCACAATCTAACCAGACCGAACCACCTTTATGATGAGCCACCAACACAGCCAATCCACTAACACAACTGAGCCATCCATGCCGAGCCACATTGCCGAGCCACCTAAAAGACTCGAAGAAATCATCCATACGACTCGAATCTTGACTCCATACGACTAGAAGCAAATCCAGGGCGACTTGCGGCTCATAGAAACCCAAGTTTCAAGTATCCAATAACCTTCATTCATCGACTATGCCGAATCCCGGCTATAAATCCATGATTATTATCCATGCTTGATCATCCATCCATCCAGTCGACTAAATCTGCAACGACCCGTAAATTTTCGATAATTTTTATTTGTTTTATTTATTATATTTAATTGAAATTTTGAGAAATTGTAAACAATAAAATTTTGAAATAAAATTTTAATATTTGAAATGCTCTAGTTAAATATAGCAACTTGTAAATTTTCATCCGAAAATATGGAAGTTTATTTCGTGCGTAAATTTATTTCAATTTAATCAGTTAGGAATTGGTGAAAATAAAATGTTTTCGAAACCTGAATATTTTTACATAGAAAAATTCTAAACCATCTTCTGAGCAAGAAGTAGCTTTTTGTTTTTCCAAATTTGGACTTTTTTAGCTCCGTCGATCTTATTTTCCTGCGTTTTTGTTGCATTTTCCGCTAGTAGAAAATTTGAATTTTTATAATTCAATCGTACCGCTGATATCTGTATACCGTTTTGACCGTCCCGTCGTGCTGATCTCAGCGGTATATTCAATTGTGTATTTTGGAGTTCGATACGCAGCGAAATCCATGAAAACGGATAGCCATATCGGTGCCCACTTTGGAGCTTTTAATACTCTGTGTCCATTCAATCGTGAAACGGCTGAAAACAAAGGTCTCTGCTTTCAAATTCCCAGAATTAAATATGAGAATTGAATATTTCTGACTATAGCTATTTCTCATTCAAATTTATTATTCTCGGGTTCGTTGTTTATGGCCTCTATTCATTCGGTTCTTACCCTTTTAAAAAAATTAATTGTTTTAAACGTACGGTTGAATCAAAATATGGTCGTTTCTATACTGAGCATTTCAAACTTTTATCTTCGTTTTGCGTTCTTTTACATATTTAATAATATACGGTATATTTCGAAAACCCAAGCGTTCACTTTCTTTTATTTATTTGCCTCCTCCTTCTTTTCGTTCCTCTTTCTTTTACTCTACCATTTTCTTTCTTTCTCCTTGTAGCCTGCTTGGTGCTCCTCCTCTTGCTCTGCTCTTGTATTCGGCCATGGTTATATATGAAAAAAAATAAAAAAAAATACAACTACTATATATAAAAAGTTATGATATTGTTCTCTGCAAACATGCCCCTATAATTAAGTTGGATACGCCACTTATTTATTCAGTTTGCTTACATCTATTCCCTCTGCAACCTGATCATGTCACATTCGACACCCATCACTCGATCTCGTTCACATTTCTCCACACACAGCAGATCCGCTATCACCGCGAGCCAACTCACCGCCCACCGAAGTACTTCTCCCACTACCCACCTAACCTCGGCAACCACCTCATCCTAGCCGCACGTCCCTCCTTCCCAAGCGACCGCGTGAAACCCTGCCTCTGGCCGCAGCCGCCACGTGAACCGAACCGACCGCACATGCAGCCTTGCCGAGAAGCCACCGACCTCTGACCAGACCTAACCTACGCGCCACGTCCATCCACCCAGGCCATGCTCGAGCACTGCTCCACCACCAGATTTCCCCGCCATGCCAGATCTCCCCTTTTCGACAACCGTATGCCTCTTTACCTATATTTGTTTTCGTTATATATATAGATATAGTTCTAATACATATATAGGTACGGTAAGTATTTTCAGTGCATATATTTTACTTTATGATAGTGTATAAATAAATGGTTTGGTTTGCATTCACTATTTATTTTTGAAATACTGTTATAATGCAAAAGCCGTATCTTATATATATGTTATAGTATATATATTATATAATAGAGGGGTATATAATACGTTTGACAATTTATAAAAGTTATAAAGTTTGTAAATTTTTATCATCTATGCATGTTGGTTTAATGCGTACATATATTCTATGTTATATATAGTATAATATATATATATATAGGCTCGTGTATATTTTTTGTATAAAATGTAATTTAAAATAATTTCACAAAATGTTCAACATTAATCAGATTCTTGGTTGCCTATCAATAATCTCCATGCTTGATCAGATATAACGTTGTGTTCAATTGAATACAATAAGGAAAAGATAATTTAGAATAAAGTTGGAAAAAGTAAACTGGAGATCTATTGTTAAATTGATTGAGGAAACGTTTGAATTTCCCCGGTAATCTTCGTCCATCGTTAGTGCGACTACATGTACACCAATTCACGTTGCCATTCTAAACCTCTAGCTTCACGATACGCATGCGGTGGACCTAGGATCAAAGGCAAATTATCCCACAATCTAATGCAGATTATCTTATAATCAGACGCAGATTTTTAACTAAAACTCGAATTCATAAAATCGATTGATGTAATAAAATAGATCATGTGCACAAAAGACTTGAATCTTACAAGCCAGATCTAGACAAATCTCACCCTCTTTAGTTAGTGATCGCCTCACAAAAGTGATGCTTAATGCTTTATTATTCTAGGAGGATCCATCGCATCATTACTTCTATAGGCTCGTATGTTATCCTCTTTGTTTATATAAAACTATTTTTTTATAAGAGTTTTATTTGATTGCTTCATAAAGGTGCTACAACAAAAAGACCCTATGATAGCGCCCGGAAAACGCTATTAAAGGATATTATAGCGGTTCGATAAACGCTGTATAATGACATGTGATTAAAAACAACCAACATTAGATAGCGCAAAAACAGCGCTATAAAAATTGTTAATTTCATAGCGCAAATATTGCGCTATTTTATTTATTTTTATAGCGGCAAAGTTGGTGTTATTGATTAATATCACAGCGCTGTTAGCCCGCTATGAAATTCGTTGTTAGCCACAAAATACTTTTTGTTTTTTCTAAGATAACACTATTATTGCGCTATAGAAAGTGGTGATAGCGAATTATTAGCGCTGTATTTGAACAGGTTATTGTAGACGGTGACTTGTCACAACTCCAATATGCCGCTATAAAAAGTCAGCTACAATAGCGCTTGTACTCTGCTATAATATCTTATTTTATAGCGCTTATCTGACCTATCATTCATCATTATTTATAGCGCTTTTTGTAATGCCATAACGCTTTTTATGGTCTGCATCTTTAATACTAACAGATTTGATAGCGGCCATTATGCGCTATTAAATAGTATAGCGGTTTTGAAGTGCTATAATTTAATTTCACAATTCCAGAAATTTTCTACATCCTACTAATAAACTGCAGTATTAAATACCAATATCAAAAAACACAATAATAATCATAAAAGATAATAAATATAGAGATGTAACACATTACTTTAAACATACCAAATATTTATACACATCAAAACGTAGTAGCAAAATTATTATTTCAAATTTGCCTCTGAGGAAGACAAGATTAATATTCTGCGTCGTGATCCTATGTTCATAAAAGGTCAGATGTTTATCATTACTAAATGGAATCCCACCCTGTCTTCTGCTCATGCGGCAGTGAGATTAGTGCCAATCTGGATTCATTTATACAGAATTCCAATAATGCTATGGTCATTGATGGGTATCAATTGGATAGCGTGTCACCTTGGGAAGCTTGTTTGCTTTGATGAGAACACTGAAAGGATGAATAGATTTGAATATGCTAAATGCTTAATTGAAGTTTCTCCAGAAAAAGAATTGCCTGATTACATTGTTGTTGGGGATGATTCCTGTCCTAATATTCAGATTGAATACTCATGGAAACCCCTCATTTGTGTTTACTGTAAAGCTTTTGGCCATGCTACTGAACAATGTGAGAGGAATAAAAGTCAGCAAAATGGAGTTAAGAATGATATCTTGTGTACAAGTAATGTTGCAGTTGATGACATAGTCAGGGATGGTGAAAAAATTCATGATGATAAAGATAAAAGGGGTTTTTTGATACGAAGTAAAAAGAGATTTAAAGCCGGTCAAAAGATTTGGAGAAAAGTTAATAGGGACAAAAATAACAATAGTGAAATGGAAGGAAGTCTGGTAAGAGTACCTACTGAAGTGAGTCAAAGAGAAGATGTTGATTTACAGGCGTCGAAACAAAATGAACCAATAATTGTTACTGCATTGGAAAATATCAGTAGTGCTAATTTGGTTAATGATTTTAATCAACAGTTGAGTACCATTGAGGAAGTCAGGAAGCAAACTGTGAATATACCTGAATATGATAAATGCAGTAATGGTCAAATAGATGGTGGAATACAGAATGTAACAGAAAAGCCTGATAATAATGTTGTAATTCTTGATAATACAAATCATGATTGCTGTGTTGTGTCAACACACAATTCTTTCTCAGTCCTTCAGGATATTAGTGAAAATGAAGAAGTTAATCAACATGTCTCTCCTCAAATTCCAGATTTGCACAATACTGTATTGTGCACTGACATGCACAATCTTTCTCCACATGCAATTACCACTGCCATTAACTCTCCTCCCAACAATGAAGTATCTCCTTATTCTTCCCTCTCTCTTCCAAACCATATCTTCAAAGACATTTCTGCTTCATCAATTCCTCCCCTACCCTCTCAACCTACCAATCCAGAATCCTCTGGAATAAAGAAGAAAGGAAGGCCAAAGAAATCGATTAATATACAGAGAAATGACTTGGACAATGGAATCAATTTCTCAATTGAACAAATTGGTCTTGAAGTTTTGTCTCATAATTCTAAGGCAAACTTGTCCTCTGGTGTTCAAACCAGAGCTTCATCCTCAATGTTATCATGATGTATGATAAAATAGGATTTTGGAATGTAAGGGGTGCTAACTCCATTGACAAGCAACTTGAAATCTCTAACCTTATTTCTACTCACAACATCCAACTTATGGCCATTTCTGAAACTAAACTTAATCATAATACTACTCAACATGCTCACTCCATCATCAGACATAATTGGAGCAGTATCCATAATTTATCCCAAGCTCCTTTTGGTAGATTGTTAATTCTATGGAATCCTCTTATCTATTCCCTATCCCCTATCACTGTCCATAGACAGTTCATTCACTCTGAAATTCTTCACATTCCCTCTTCAACTTCTTTTATCCTTACCACTGTTTATGCTGTCAATAATGCTACTCAGAGGCAAATCTTTCTTGACATTCTACCTTCTCTTCAGCAGTCCAATCTGCCTTGGATTTGTCTTGGTGATTGGAATTGCATGCAACTATCATCTGAAAAGAGTGGGGGTTCTCCATTATCTTACAGTCAAACACGCCCTTTAAACAAAGCAATTTATGATGCTAACCTTATTCCTTCCAACAGTACTGGGGCTTTCTTTACTTGGAATAACTCAAGTAAATTGAGAAGGAGAACGTACTGTAAACTTGATAGAGTTTATACTAATTACTCCTCTATTCTCAAATGGCCTAACCTATCTACCTTTATCCCTCCGCCATCATTATCCGATCACTCCCCTCTTATTCTTTCCTGGGGAAAGGACACTGTGAGAAGACGCTCCTCATTTTCTTTTTTTAATAACTGGTCTAAACACCCTGATTTCCTTGAAATTGTTAAAAATGGCTGGAATTTTCATACATTTGGAAACCATATGTTTGTTTTGCAGGCTAAGCTCAAGCACTTGAAGATTATTCTGAAGGACTGGGCTCAGCAAACTTATGGTAATGGGAGCAGCTTGTCTTCTTCAATTCGTGAAAAGCTTTTTCAAGTTCAACTGGAAATACAAAGATGTCCTGACCATCAACAGATGATACATACTGAAGCTTCTCTTCATAAGGACCTCTCCAAAGCTCTCACTGAAGAAAATAAGATGGCAAAGCAAAAATCTAAACATGAATGGCAGTTGAATGGTGATAAAAATTCTGCAACCTTCCATAAAAGATTAAAAATTGAACAATCTTCAACAAACATTTTTTCTATTCTTGACATACATGGTCAGCCATGTGATTCCCAAGTTTCAATTCAAGATGCATTCATGGAGTATTTTCAACATAACCTGGGGAAGCCTCAGATTCCTTCCATCTTCCTGCATCAGTTCGCTCAATACCAACTCCCTAAAATTCCTGATGACATGTACACTGACTTAGTTAAGGAAATTTCGGATGATGAAATCAAGCATGCTATTTTTGGATTAAACTCCAACAGTTCTCCTGGTCCTGATGGATATAATGCTCATTTTTTCAAAATCACTTGGGATATAATTGGTAGGGACTTTGTCAAGGCCATTAAGAACTTTTTTAGTCACAGCAAGCTTATCTCTGGTATTAATGCTACTAAAATTGCTCTGATCCCTAAAATTAGCCACCCAACTTCTGTTGATCAGTTCAGGCCCATTGCATGTTGCAATGTTATATATAAGTGCATTGCTAGGATTTTGGCAGCTAGGATGAAAACGCCATTGGATGGATTGATATCTGCAAATCAGAGTGCTTTTCTACCTGGCAGGGACATAACTGATAATATTCTTCTTGCTTCAGAACTTATGAAGGGGTATAATAGGAAAATCATTTCTCCTAGGTGTGTCCTTAAGCTTGATATTCTGAAAGCGTATGACTCCATTCAGTGGAAAACTATCATATATATTTTGTACAAGATGAATTTCCCCATCCCTTTCTTGTGTTGGTTATATACATGCATTTCCACTGTCAAATATTCTCTTAGCATTAATGGTAATATCTTTGGCTACTTTGGTGCCACTCAGGGTATCAGACAAGGAGACCCGGTCTCTCCTTATCTCTTTATCTGTGTTATGGAGCTGCTCAATACTATGCTATCTGCTGCTATGCGTAATAAGCTTCTGGACTATCATCCATTATGTAGAAAGATCAGTATCTCTTCGCTCCTTTTTGCTGATGACTTACTTTTATTCACTAAGCCTAATTCTAAATCGATTAGTGGGGTTTTAAATGTGCTTGATTCATTCACAACCTTAACTGGTCTGGTCATAAACAGCAGTAAATCTAAATTGCTCATTGCTGGCCTTCCAGAGGAAGATAAAGAGATGATTTACACTATGTCTGGCCTCTCTCCTTTCAATGACAATGAATATTATCTTGGGATGCCTATATGTAATTCGAGAATCAGGACTATCCAATGCTTACAACTTTTTGAAAAAATTACTGCTAAACTTGCTAGCTGGAAAGTTTCTCAATTTTCGATGGCTGGTAGACTTATTATTGTTAAGTCCATAGCAATATCCATGTGTGTTTATTATGCCAGGGTCTTCATTCTTCCAGCCAAACTCATTTCCATGATCAACTCGGCTCTTAATCATTTTTTATGGCATGGTAATCCCTTCTCTTTGAAAATGATACCCATTGCCTTTGGTAAAATATGTTGCCCTCAGGAAAAAGGTGGGCTTGGAATAATAAATATTAAGAATTGGAATTTTGCTATGCTCTCTTCAAGAATTGACAAGCTGTCAAGGAAGGATGGAAATTTGTGGTCTTCTTGGTGTAGGCATTACCTTATACGTCATAGCAACTTTTGGTGTATGTCAGCTTCTTCTGACTGCAGTTGGACATGGAGGAATATCTTGAGAGGAAGACCGTTATTCCTTCCTATGGTGCAACAGAGAATGAAAGAGATTAACAAAGTGTCTTTTTGGTTTGATCCATGGTCTGCAAAAGGGGTGATTTTAGCGAATATAATTGATTATGACATGAGAAGATCCACTGGCATTGGAAATAATGCTACTCTTGCAAGATATTGGGCAGATGATTCTGTTTCTCTCCCGAATAGTAGCTCTGCAGTGATTACTGGAGTGTGGACTGATATACACAACACCACTTATAAGCTAAGCCCTATTCATATGACTTGGAATGACAGAGAGCACTCTATTAAAACTGTTTATAAGGCCCTTGACTCATCCATGCATTTTCCTTCTTTTCCTTGGTATTCTCGTATCTGGGATCATAAGTCTATTCCTAAGGAAAACATTTTCATGTGGAAGGTGCTGAAGAATGGTATCCTAACTCTAGGCAGGTTGAAAGGTCATGGGGTTATTCAATGTGATAAATGTATCTTTTGTGATGCTGTTGAGGAAACTGTTGGCCATTTATATTTTGAATGTCATTACACTTATCATATCTGGTGTACCATTGCTCAGCACTATGGATATCATATGCCTATGAGAAGTTCCTGTATGGAATGGTTCAACATATTTAAGGCAACGAGGTGGAAGAATGATAGAAGTAGAGGGCTGCTTAGAATTATGAAGAAGGTCTTGTATTTTATTTGGTTGGAGAGGAACAATAGAGTGTTTAAAGGGCAAGCTTCCTCTAAACATGTATTGGTCCTTTCTATTACTAGTAATTTATAGTTCCCGCTTTGCTTTCTTCTATCTTGTGGTGGTCAGTATTTTGTAATCTTATGCGGTACAATTTTTGGTTAGTAATAAAATGGTAGGGGACCATTCAACCCCGCTTGCTTTGCAAAAAAAAAAAAAAATAGTAGCATAGTTTAACAAAAAAAAACAAGTACATATTTGATTGTTTGCATTAAAATGAAGATCACAACTTTAGCATCTTCTTCTTTCACACACCTGCAAACACCTGCAAATAAGATAAATAATTACATTAAGAACGATACATAATTAATGATAGATGTTTTTACATGTAACAAAAAACTAAATTATTCAAATGTTAAACCTAAATACACCTGCAAATAAGTTAAACCTAAAGGTTGATACACCTAAATTGTTCAAATGTTAAAAATCTAAATTGTTGCCTGAAACTCTCATTTCATCAGCCTCTAATTCATTTTATAATCATAGGTAGAAACAACATCTGTAAACCAAGATATATCTATGACTCTAAGTTACTATCCATTTGTATCACTGCCTCACTTCATAACTTAACTCCTAAACCACTTCACCCCAGCCTCATCTGCTCATCACATACAAGCAAGCCACACTTTCCATTCACTGCACAGTTCTTCAACAGTTCAACCACTGATTTGCCTCAACACCAACACAGCAGTCCAAAATACATCTAGTAGCACTGCAAACACCCAGACCCATACCACTATTGCCAAAATACATACAAACTCCACTGACATATACAACATTCACTTGCCTTGCCACTAAAAACTGCCCACCTGACCACCGAACAACCACAGTCATTTACATATCACTGCAATAAAACCCCACTACACATTGTCTGCATCACCAACCTCTTCCATACATCTGACATCAAGCAACTGGTGCTCTCCGAACATTACCTCAACAGTCACAACATCGCCTGACAGTTCGACTGTGCATCTCCCTGCAACCACTTCTAAAACATATCAGACCTGCTTCACACACTTACATACATCTGCAACATCAACCTTCCATTTACCTACACTTCAAATCCATACAACATTCACAAACCATAACAACTTGTCCCTGTCACTACAACACCCCTCTTCAATTCAGTTCATCTCCTACAAACCTTTGCTCACCATACACTTCAAACGCTCCTTTTCACCACAAACCGACCATACAACTTCACCAACAACCCACAGGGCAAACACTACAAACCATACTTCTTCAAAACTACACAATTCCTACTGCCTACACTGCTGACCAGAACTCACCAAACCACGAACCAAAAAAAAAAAAAAAAACCCTACCTTAAATCGACAATCATCAAACAAAACATTTGCCTTTGTGCTTCTGTTAGCCGCAATAGTCACGACCATCTCTACTAGCCTAGCATAGCAACCACAATCAAACAACCCATCGCAGATCGAAATCCAATCTCAAACCGCGACCAACTCACTGCCAAACAAGAAATCAACCTCTTGCACTTCACTGATATCTCAACTGTCTATTAAACAAAACAGTGCACCTGACATCCTCTTGCACGCAACCAGTTTCAACCCACATCTATTAAACAAAGAAGTGCACTTACTGATATCTAAACTGCAACTACTCCCAATCTACACTTCTAAGTCTCCAGCTGTATCACTACATACTGCCACCATTACCGACCACATCACTACTTCACCATATCATAAAACAAACCAGTGGGCAATCAACAAGAATCTGCCATTACCCTCTCCCCGAAAATTGCTGTACATTTTACTTGATTCACTGCCAAAAACCATTTACACAGACTTCACTACAACTGAATAACAGTATAACAGTTTATGGTAAAGTTCAATCCAGATGAATTTGGTGAGAAAGCAGTTGTGTATTATGAGAACCTTTTCAATAAGAGCAAATGTAAAGTGATCCCAAAAAATTGTTTGCAGGAATATCATTTCAGAGTATGGGAAATTTTGTTTAAATGACAGAACAAAGTAGATTATACTTACTGAAAATTCATGTCATTACAACGTGTGCAGCAGGCCAAGCTATTATAGAACCAATGGCGTCTTCCATGTATTGTAATTCAGATGTTTGTCTCCATAGCATAGCAGTTGGCTCTTTGACAACCTCTATCCAAACTTTGACTGCATTTGGTCCCAGTGGTTTAAAATGGACCAGTGCTTTTGGATCAGTCGACTCTACACGTCCTACAACAACTATTTTTTCCTTTTTTGATAAATCCATCAGTTTGCATCTATTGTTCGTTCTTGAATTTGCCGTCTGTAAATTAACAAAAAGGATATGTTAATTATAAAAACATAATTTAAAAGACATGACAGTGCATAAAAATCAAGTACCATAAATGTTTGCACTATGGTCTGAGGCGTAATAGGTGTTGATACATTAACCATCTCAACAACTACTTGGGACTCAGGCCATGCTACCTTCCTACCAACAGCTTCTTCAACATGTATCATTGCAGGGGCTGGCCTCCACAAAAAAGCATCTTTTCTTATTGGTTTATCTATCCAAACAATCACGGCGCATGGTCCAAGAGGAAGATCATTAATAATTTCATTTGAGTCACTCGAGTGTAATCGCCCTTCAGCCACTAATTCTTTACTCCCTCCCCAATCATAAATTTTGCATTCGCATTCTAAGGTGCCACTTTTACTCTATTAGAGAAAAATGATTTACTCGGTAAAAGTTGTATATTTTAAAATTATATATCAAAACCTAAAGAAAATTGTTTACCAGGTCCTCTTCTTCTTCAAGGTGATCACTTGGATGTAAAACAACTCTATTCGTTGGCCATGCCACTAAAGCATCCTTTGCTTCCCCAATAAGTGTGAACATAGATGTAGGTCTCCATAAAAAAAACATCTGCCTTTTTTGGTATGTCTATTAGAATTACCATAGCATCCGGTCCTAAAGGAATGTTATTAACAAGGTTGTTTGGATCCTTCGACACGACTCTTCCTTCGGCAACAATATCTTAATTCCCTCGCCAATCCAATAAATCACATTTCTGGAGTTTTTTTATCATACTTGCACTGTAATTAATCAAAAAGAATGAGGTATTAATTACTGAAAAAAATTAAATAAAAATGATGTGAGATCAATAATACAACGTACAGAAGGTGCGTTTACTTCTGTCCAGCTGTCTCTACCCTGCAATATCATTGAAGGAATCATAGCGTTAAGTTTTTAATGCAAGTTTAATTTGGAATGCAATATAATGTAAAAACTGCAACCCAAAATGCATAACAGCACACAAAAATCTAAATCTGCACCGTGAAAAGGAAATTTTGCATAATAAAATGTGTACTTTTGATTTTATCTTTCAGGAATTTCTATTTAATTTGAGAAAGATGGATAAAACAGAAAGAGAAAAAAGTAATAAAAGAAACAAATTTGCAGGCAAAATAATTTCTGGATTTATGGTTTCATCCATGAATATATTTTTATATAAATCAATCAACGAGGGCATTTAAAACAAGTTTATGTTACAGATATTTCCTAAGAAAGGGATGCATAGACAGTAAAGCGTGCACACTTGACTTTGCAAAAGAGAAAAACATAGTAATAGCAGGAACCTATTTTGCTTCCAATACCAGGATTTAAAATAATAACGTTTGATGCTTGTTGTATCTGGTGTCATTAAGGGAAAAAATTTGTTCCATGTAAGTAATTTAATGCAGGTACTCCTATTTTGTAAAAAATAAAATAAAACTAACTATTTATGGGAAACAATTGTGCATGATGAATGTTATGGATCCGACGTGGTGTTTTAGATTGTCCACACAGTAAGTTCTAATGCTTAAAACTTTGAATAATCATGATAGAGCTTGGTGTCGAACCTCTAGCCCCCTAAACTTCATTGTGTTTCAGGGGTTGATATAATTTTTCTATATTTGGTAGGTGATCTTTCTCAATCATTCACTGATGGAATAACTATGCACGTAATATGCTTGTACTGTAGTGCACATATATAATATCTATTTTATTTTAATTGTCCAATTGCACATATATACAGATAAAATAGGTATATACAGATAAAATAGGTATATACTTTTAAAATGTGGAGAAATTAAAAGTATAAAATTTAATTGTCCAATTGCACTTGTATATAACCTTTGTATATGCTTGTACTGTAGTGCACATATGGTAGAAAACTTAGTGAGGACGAAGTAAAGTGTAGATCATGAATTAAAAAGTTCACATCATGTTTGGTACAGTTTAAACAAGTATTAGCTAAGCAGCATCTATGTTTTTGATGACTTGGTGTGATTTTTGCTGTAAAAATGGAAGGCATGCCATGGTCTTCACAAATTAAACGTATAAATTTTTGAACTTGAACAATAAGTTTAAACAAGTGAGAACAAACCTGATTTTTCACCATCCCGATAAATCTCTGCTCTAACTCCAAAAAATTTCTTTCGAGTTGCATTGTATGCTTATCCTTAACCCGTGCTAAAGTTGCCCTACTGATGGTCATATTTCTTCCCATTGGTCTTAATCGACCCGGTCTATCTTGTCCCAATACTTGAGAAAGTGCATCTTCTTTGTAATTGATTACCGAGCTCGATTGTGGAACAGTTTCAACTTGTTTAATCTTTTTCTACAAAAGTTAACGCACATAGTTATAAATATCGTGTATGGAAAATCCCATAAGTATGTCCTACATTTAAGTAACATAAAGAAAATATCATTTAACATAAAGAAAATATCATTTAATTGTGTATGGAAAATCACAATATCATTTGTACTATCTCTTTTCTTTAACCACTTTCATTTGTACATAGTGCAGCTGTACATAGCAGCATATGGAGGAAAAGAAGCACTAAACTCGATTAAGAGCATGTACGCTATGGGCAAAGTGAGGATGATGAACTCGATACAATATTATAGACTGCATATAGAAAATTATAGACTTGTATGGAAATTGCTTTATGTAAAACTATACTTCAGATTTATACATGCAAACTAGTCATATAGGAGACTCCACACTTTTAAAATAAAGATATTTGAAACTGAATGCTTTTAAATACATTTAAATATATGCTATAAACACAAGTTTTTATCAACTTACTATAGTATCTGCAATAGTCATATCCACTGGTTCACCGTTTTTCCGTGTGCGAGATTTGATCCAAACTTGACTTCTCGTGACGAAAGAGCAATCGCCACTCTGCTCTTTCTGCATTCAAAAGAACATCAAATAACAAACGTATTAACTAAGAAGTTCGCAAATATTACAGTAAATAAAATTACTCTTTTTTTACCATATCTTCAGCAAGTCGAGCCATTCCTTTACGACTGCATGTATGTGGCAACTGTTTGCCTCTAATAGCTCTGTTCTTCATGCTTAATGCCTGAAATAAGAGATTTAAATACATTATCAATATCGTTTATGTTCTTAAACTGTTACAAAAAAAATAGATAACAGTAATAAAAAATACCTGAAATTCCACACTTGTTTTTGACTTTATAAATTTTTTCCATTCAGTTATACTTTTGATGTTACTTGGTTTTGACTGAAGTTTTTCCTCCATGGACTTTGCTTTTACTATTTGGCGAACTAGTCTACATTTTGACGCCCTCCAAATACCTCCCAGTTGCTTAAATATCAATGTTTTTTGCTAATCTGCATCCAGTTTAAACCTCGCCTGCAACAATATAACATATTTGTTTGTACGTCTATTATAAATGGTATATATCTGATATCTATTATGTATTCTAAAAGCTTGCACTATTGGAAGAATAAAGCATCAAGACTTCAAAGGAAAGGTTGAAATTCTTTATGCATTATGCAACACTTCAACGATGTTCATTTAATTTTTTGATTAACTTTATCTTTTGTTTGAATATTGGTTGATTACTGTTAATGGAATTCGATCCCGTGTACCATTGTTCCATGGGGACATCTTGTTCAGTGACTTGATCAAATTCTGTTGGACTATGACATTCTGATTTTCTTACCTTATGACTTGAATGAAGATTACTTATATTGTGCAAATACTTTTCAACAGTTGATCTTCCATTGAGGAAAGATGTTTGCAAATCAATCTGCAAGCTTAGGGGCAAAGTGTAAGGAATTCATCATGGCAAAGTGACATGACGAATAGCTGTACAGACATGACGATAGTGACATGACGATTTCCAGATGTTGTACAGACTAAGTTTTCTTGTAAAACCTAGATATTTTCGTTTTATTTTTTCTGCCCCTTCCAATATTTCTATCATGCAACGTATCACTAAGGTAATGAAATGAAATAAGAAATATTTCATACCAAAATATATTACAAAACATTAAAAGTGTCATAGATTCAGGAGTTCAGGACTAAAATTGCTGTAGAATCAATTGTACTACTTCTCATTTACTTGCGAAACCATGATAAATCAGGTTCTATTTAAAGTTTTAAACAGCAACACTGCAAACAAGTTCTCAACTATATACTGCCAATGCTACTTATTCAATATTTGAACAAGCACTCATTTATTCAATACTAATCACAATACTATCTAAATAACAAGGAAACTGCATCATGAATATGACATATCAATGCCATGACCAGAATGGACAGCTTGACTCAAACTGGTATTAAAACATATTTTCAGGTAAAACATTTATTAGTTAAATAAGCTGTAGATAAAAATATATATGTCACCTGAATGCTTTCCCATAGAACATCTTTTAAATCATCACCAAGCTGCCTCCAATCAGTTAATGTAACCGGAACCACTTCTCGTACAAGCGGTCCTAGAAAGGAAGACAACTTGATTGACCCATCTCCTATTGCTTTACCTACACCATTAAATTCAACTTCGATTACCTCCTGAGAGCTGAATGGAAGCCTTCTAACTTTAGTTGGTCCTCTACCTTTTTTCCCCCATTTAGGCATGCATCGCGACCTTGCATACGTCTCTCATCATTCACTGCACCTTCAACATTTTCTTCCGGCTGAATTGCATTGTCTTCGACAATTTATGGGCTGTCATGTAGTTGAGCATTGTTGTTTTGTTCGTTTTGCAACTGAACATTTTCCAATTCCTATGGGTTGTCTTCATTATGAATCTCATTATCTCTTGCAATGCGTTTGTTTGGTGTAGATCTGGGGTCTTTGACTTCCTTTTGCTTGTCAGTGCGCTTTCTCTTTTTCATAGTCCTGCCCATTTTCTATTATACAAATTGATCATGTTAAGATTCATGAATTCTAGTCATAAATTTAACAATGTTTATTATGTCAAATGAAAGAGTGATGCAATTTTGAAATAGAACCAGTGCTGGAGCTGCATAGATTTAATCCAGGTCACATTACGGCACGACAGCACTAAAATGCAGCATATAAAATTCTGTAATCCTAGCAAGCAAGCATATAAAATTATGCTCAAAATGTCATCAAATTTAAAATGGAACGTACAATCAATATTACATGTAAATCAATGAGCTAAACTGGAAGAAATCCAAAATAATTGAAATAAAAATACAAAAGGCAACAGCTGTCAATTTTTTTTTCAGTTAAAATTCAAAAAAAAAATTAAATTACAGACAGACTAACAAACATGATTTTAAACAAAAGATTCATACTTCGAAATTTACTCAAATATGCCTTCACAATCTTCTCTAACATAACTAATATTTTCCATGGAATCAATATCATTATCAGTTTCTTCGCAATCTTCCCTAACAAAGCTAACTTCCGTGACATGATCATCTGTCTCTAATTCATGAAAACCTCTTGGCGGTGCCTTCATTACAACATACCAATTAGAATTATCATTCTCTCTTGAATAAAAAACTTGTTTCGCTTGAGATGCAAGAATATATGGATCTCTTACAAATGAAGCTTGACTTTGATGTAAATTGACAAGAGTAAATCCGTCTTCAACATTCACCCCGTTTCCTATATTTGCCCAATGACACTTAAATACGGGAATATAAAAAACATGATAGTTTAACAAGATTATATCAGTCACTTTCCCATAATAAGTGACCACATCGACTCTTTGAGAAATATCTTTTGCACTTGCCCTACACATGGTAGTCGCATCATAAGTCACCCCATAATTTTGAGTTTCTCTCTCGATGTCTTCTAAGTGAAAACGTTGTCCGTTAATTACATACCCTTTATAGGACAAGCATTACTACTCGGACCAAAGGCAATCCATTTTAATATTTCATCGCTCGTTGAGTGAAAAGGTATCTACAAAAAATTCATAAAATATAAATTTTGAAAAAAAAATTTTGCTTGATAATGAAATGATAAATTAAAATTAAACTAACCTTTTTTTTAATCCAATCGGAGAAATTATCTGTATTTTTTTTCCAAAGCAATGTAGCATTTTTTTCTAAACGCTTATCCAAATTTTGTAACTCCTCCAAATGCATACTGATGTTGAAAAAAATTGTTATAAGTAATATTTAACGATATAATTTCACAAAAAAATAGAATCAAAATATAATATGCACTTACCCTAAATATGGTTCCACCGCAGCCATATTCATTAACACGGCCAAATGAGCAATATCTTTTTCATTAGATGACAATTCTATTGTCTTCGATTTCAAAAGTGGACATCCTTCGAGTATCACATTGTTCTCGTAATCTTCATTTCGAACTTCTCTCTCCTCCAATTGTACTTTCTTTTTTAGAAATTCACCAAAAAATCTCATTGACTCTTCTGCAAGATAAGATTCTGCAATACACCCTTCAGGTCGAGCATAATTCCTCACATAATCTTTAAGTGTTTTCATGTATCTTTCAAATGGGTACATCCAACGAAAATGAACTGGACCACACAATTGCGCTTCTCTTCCAAGATGAATTGTCAAATGTATCATTATAACAAAAAAAGAGGGTGGAAAATATCTTTCAAGCTCGCACAAAATTCCAACAATCTCATCATCAAGATGTCGTAACTTCTCTTGTTCAAGAACACGTTGACATATTTTATTGAAAAAAGAACATAGACGGATTATTGTTGTTCTGACTTTCCTTGGAAGTAATCCTCTAATTGCAACGGATAACAATTGTTGCATTAGAACATGATAATCATGTGACTTCAAACCACTAACTTTGCAGTCTTCTAATGAAACAAATCTTTTGAAATTTGAGCAATAACCATCAGGACCCTTAAAATCATATAATCTTTTACAAAATAATTTTTTTCCAGACAAAGACAATGTATATGGAGCTGGTGGAAGATATGTTCTATTCCCACGAGGTTGTACATAAAGACTTTGTCGAATACCCCAATCCTCCAAATCCTTTCTAGAATTAGTTCCATCTTTCGAATTACTATCATGCAATATTGTGCCTAATAGGATTTCAGCAACATTTTTCTCAACATGCATTACATCTAAATTATGCCGCAAGGGAAGTTCCTATAAATATCAATAATATAACACTTCAATGAGATAAAAAAATTATTGTTAGGCTAATGAGAAAAAGGTATAATTTAAATACTAACCTCCCAATATGGCAAATCAAAGAAGATTGATCTTTTTTTCCACCTTAATAGCTCATCTTTCTCATCATCTTTTCTATTATGCTTACTCTTCCTCTTTTTACTTATTATCTTCTTATTCAACTTCATATTTAACTTCTTCTTGGTCTCCCGCTTTTTGGTTTCTCTATTCTTATCTTTTCCAAAAACATTTGGAAAGCCTTTCAAAATTACAGAAATGTTTCTTCCCGTGAGAATTCTAGGCTTGCTGCCTTTCTCTACGGTGTTATCAAACCAAGTTTTTTGTTTCCTCCATGGATGTGAAGGATCTAGAAATCTTCTGTGTCCCATATAAACAATCTTTCAACTATGTTTTAACCATCGATGATGCGTATTGACACCACATAATGGACAACCTTTTTCACCTTTCACACAACATCCTGCAAGATTTCCATAGGCCGGAAAGTCATTTATTGTCCATAGTAAAATTGCTCTTAAATTGAAAACGGTTCTACTAAACGCATCATAAATATCAATTCCATTATTCCATAAATGATTCAAGTCTTCTATCAATGGTGCCAAATATACATCTATATCATTTCCGGGTTGCTTTGGACCAGGAATTAGTAATGTTAGCATAATATTTTCCTTCTTCATACACAACATAGGTGAGAGATTATATGTCACAAGCATGACTGGCCAGCAACTATATTTGGAGCTCATCGAACCAAATGAATTAACACCATCTGTGGCAAGACCAAGTCTAAGATTGCGTGGGTCGGATGAAAATGATTTAAACCTCTCATCCACTACATTCCATGTTACAGAATCTACAGGGTGACGCATTTTTTCATCATTACTTTTATTATTGGAATGCCACCTTAGGTCTTCTGCCATTTTTTGAGATCTATACATTCTCCTAAATCTTGGAATGATTGGAAAGTATCTCAACACTTTAGCTGGAACTCCTAGCATAATCTCCTTTGAGTCATCATTTATCTTCCATCTTGAAGAGTTGCATTTTGGACAACTATCTAAATCTTGGTACTCATTTCTGAAAAGGCAACAATCATTCTTACAAGCATGAATCTTTTCGAATCCCATGTCAAATACTTTGAGGAATTTCTTTACATCATATATAGTCTTAGGAAGTACATTATTCTTTGGTAACAACAACTGTAACAAGGCCAAAAGCTTATCAAACCCATTATCGGATAATCCGGTCTCGCATTTAAGATTGTACAAAGCAGTTATGGCAGATAGTTTAGTTTGATCTATGCAATCAGGATATAAAGGGGTTTCTGCATCTTCCAAATTTTTAACTAAATCATCCTCTCGTTTCTTCACATCCTCCTTCTCTTTATCATCGGAAAAAAAGTAGTATTCAAAAAATCTTCATCTTCATACTGAATGGCTTTAAGTAAGTCATATGTATTATCCAACTTGATTTCGTTGCCTACATTGACTTGTTCGCCATGATTATACCACCTACCGCTCTTGTACTTAAGATCCATCCCTGTTATAATCAAATGTTCAACAATAATGTCATCATGATGTCGACTAAGATTCCGACAATCCACACAAGGGCATAAAAGTTTCTCCACATTTCTTAACTTTCTCTTTGCAACATCAACAAAACACCTAGCCCCTTGCTCGTACTCCTTAGTTGCTCTTCAATGAAAAATATAAAGACATAAATATTAATATTTAATATCAAATATATTTTTATTTTTGAAATTAAACATCATTTAAAATATTGTATTATCTATTTACCCGTGTAAATGAACCCAATCTTTTTCCATCAGCATATATAATGTGGAAACAAGCAAGTTTCTAGAATATGAAGCATATACATTAATAACCAAATATGTTGTGAAATGTTGTGTTATATAAAGATGAATGATAGGAGATTGGAGTTTCTATATGATGATGTGAAATATGTTTGTATTTCTTACAAGGAAAGCAGGAAATAGACATATCATCATGAATATTTATTTTAAAAGAAGATTGAAAATAGTATTACAGAGTCTATGCGTTGCAACTTTCCAAAATATTTTTTTTAAGGAAGGTCCTTTCAGGTTTGTGTAAGTCACATGCCCTACAAGTTGTTACATGCACTAAACTAATGAAAAATAAAAATGGAATTATAGATTGATGCAATTTGCAAATGAAAAACAGGAGTGACTTCAACCTGGCTAGAAATTTGTGTTACATGGTGGAGAATCATCTCACTTGTAAAGATACAAATATTTATCTTATTTCAAGCTTAAGTAGAGAATGCTTTGTTTCAGTATATTCCTACAAATTACAACTGACAGGTAACAGTTAATGACCAACCCTTATAATATTGTAATCAGGCAACTGATTTTTTTTCCTGAGTTTAACAGTGCGAAGTTTTCCATAAATAACTATACACGTGCAATGCACATTATAACAAACTGAAACATAAAGGAAATCCTTTTGTACAAATAGTAAGAAAATTTTAATCTACAACACGTTCGCCAAAATCACTACTTCCAACATGAACAAAGTTAAAATACAGTAGCATCGAGAGCATGTAGGAGTGACGAATAAAGTCAGAGAGACAAAAGTTCAATATCAGACCTCTCAGTTTTATAAAGGATGCATTTATACAATCATCTATCATAAAATAAATCTTGTGTACCTCACTCGCGTACGTACATGAAAATGAAATCTAGTACGGAAACAACGATATTTAAAAATCGGTCTTCACATAGTAGTAAGGTGTTGGCAGGTGAACAAATAGGATACATGGTGATGTGTGAGTTTTCTGGTGATGTGATGGGTTGTTTAGATGAAATATGGTGAAGATAACGTGGCAATGCAATGTCCAGTTTGCAAATTTCAACTAGACAAACATACCATCAAATTATTTCAGGTGGATAGTTCACAGTTACTTTTCGAAGGCCTAAGAACCTAAGTTTACACTCCTGAATTCTGAAAACGCATGCACAACAACAACATAGACAGTTCTTAAGGTATCATAAGCCAAGTAAGCCTATTTCTAACATTATCAATTTCCTCTAATTAAGAAACGTGGCAAAGATGATTTAACTAACTGTCCATGAGCACAAAATACCACAACTAAAGCATACTAGATCTCAGAACCCCTTATTATTAAGAACTGCAAATTCAAAGTACATAACAAGGTTTTAGACTTGAAACACAGACACACGTATTACATCATCACATTACATGACAATAAGCAAACACCAAACTGAATTCTCATTGACATCAAGAAATGGAAAGCAACTACTTCATCATTTATTTAATATCGCAACTCATATCTTACATCACCTTAGCTTTAATTTCATAACCCAGGATTATTAATAAAAATACTTCGCTAATCCGAGATAGTAATAAAATGAAAAATAAGGAAGTAAAAAGTGAAATAGCTAGTACTGGAAGTCTAGAACTAATTAATGTGAAGAACATAGCTCAATAGATATTCCAGAATCAAACAACTCTACAATCAACTGCTCAATATGATGTTCTTCCAATTATAAAAATCAAAAAATAAAATCGAGCGCTCACCTCCTCGCGACGCTTCTTGAATACAGGGAACGTGACTAGTTGAATATAGTGGAACGCGGTCGCCTCTGGCCGTGAGAGGAGAGATCGAACAGCAGATGGAGGAAAATCTGGCCGTGAGAGGAGAGATCGAATTTAGGGTTGGAAATTTGGAAATTTGGAATGAAATCGATTAAAATAACGTCTGCGTGATGGAGGGAAATGAAGCGTGATGGAGGGAAATGTATATTTGGGGGCAGGCTCTCTTTTGCAAAGCGTTACTTAGGTTTTGGGTTAGGAAATTGATTAAGTCAGTAGAGAGTTGGATGAGAGTTAACCACATTAATAGCGCTGTACCATATCGAGCTATCTATTGGCGTAATAGTAGTGAATTTTGTTGTAGTGTGGATCTATTTTGTTATGTATACCTATATAATATATAAAAGTTTAGTATGTACACGGTAACATAACATAGCTGTCCAAATATACCAGATAAAATAGCTATTATACATATTATTTGGTAGTAAAGGTTTATACAGTATAGAAGTTGTAGCCTGGTATTGTTCGCACAATTAAAATTATATGTCGGCCCATTATGTTGTAAAGATTTATAATGGTTATTTTAAATACAAGTTTTGTAAATATATATATAACCTGTCGAGTTATAAATATATTGATTTCAATAAAACGAATTTATTTTGATTTTTAAGTGCAATATGTATATATATAGTATAATAATGTATATATTTTCGGTTTATATCTAAACTAATTATCCGTTCCTCATCGATTCTGATCTATCAGCTTTGTCGTCAATCCGTGCCACTTGGTTTGCCTTGGGATTCGTGCTTGCATTTCGTAACTCAACTTCTTTATATCTAGCCTAGAAAGGTGAGCAATCACTCATGATTAATGTTCTTTTATTTATTAAATTTGATTTCAATTGAAACGACAATTGAAATATGCGGCTGTTAGTTATTTACACTGTTATATATATGTTATTACTTGTATCGGTTCACCTGTGACATCTGACACCATTATCTGTCGTCTATACAATGATAATCCAGTTTGATTGATAAATGATTGATTGTTTGATATTGACATTGGACGTTAAATTGTTGATGTAGCAAGTGATAAATAATTTGAATTTGAAATTGACGTAGGATAGTTAGATTTGATATGTGTGTTAAATTTGATTTGATGACTTTTGTATGATATGACCCCTTTAAATGTTTAAATAAATTGACACGTAGAAATATAGTTAATTGCACTTTGAACCATCTAAATGTATGTTGTTTAAATTGATGTAGTATGAAATTAAATAATAGATGTCAAGCGAAGAACCGTATTAATATTAGTGTAATAATCTTTAATCTACATGAAGTGATAGTGTAGATTCTAGAAATAATTATATTAATTTGCACAAACAACAATGCGAATTAATACGATTATTTCGGGATTATTTGAATTAATTATTGAATTGTTATTGATTGTTGTTATTGCTTGTTCATTTACTTTGACCCCATTCCAGTTATCACACTTCAAGTTCCCTTTCGCTATGCCTTGATTTTTGAATTGAAATGGAATCGGGTTGAAATGATAAATACCCAAATAAAACTTTGACCTAGGATAGAGAATTAAATAAAACCCGATTGATCCACAATTTGATTTAAAAATAAAATAAAGATTTTATTTGAATAAATAATAAGGTTTTGAAATGAAGTTGGAATTTGAATTCTAGTGAAATTTAAATGTTAATATTTAATAATCTGAAACAAAATATTAACAAAGTTATTGATGAAAGAACGTTGTTTAATTTAAGTAATGATTTAATTAAGTTTTGAAATTATTTAATAATTAAGTTTTGAAATTATTTAATAATTAAATAAGATTGAATTATTTAATAATTAAATAAAATTGAATTCTTTAATAAATGAAATTGAACTTCTTAGATAAGTGAAATTGAGTTTCTTTATTAATTGAGTTTTGAAATTTGTAACTAAGTAAATAAATAAGTAAAATTGTATTTCTTTACCAAGAAATGAAATGAGATTTATTGAAATTAAGGTAAGACTTGAAATTTAAAGAATTTAGTTTAACGAATCTAATCTAATTAAATTTGTAAGTTTTGATATAATGGAGCTGAACTTAAGTAATTGATCTAATGAATTGGAAAAATTGTTTTGAATGATAAATTAACTTAACGAATATTGAACGAAATCGATCAATGAATTTAAATTGATTTGAATGTTAAATTAAATAAATTTGAATGATTATGGAATGGAACTTATATAGAAGATTAAATAAATGATTGAATTATTTTAAATCAAATTTTAAAGTTGAATCATAGCGTTTTGAAATTATGAATTTGGAAGTTTGAACGTAAAATATTGAAATTGATTTAAGAAGACAAATGAAATGTTGGTTTTATAAATTCTAATTGAAATTGAATTAGATTTGGTTTTGAAATATATAAACGACAATCGGTGAAAGAATCACGAAAGTTATTAAAGAGAACGGAAGCAGTCATGGACATACTCCCTGTCTAAACCGAAAACCACTTTAATAACTAAACGTGGAGTGTGATCCAGAATGAAGTGGTTGGAATGGTGTACGCGATGAATATAGAAAGAGAACGATAATGGATAGCCTTGACACTTGTGTCAAATTGGAAATGACTAAAACATGAGCTGTGTCGGGCCAAATAGGGTTAGCCACCTCGAGCGAACACACTTCTTCGTAAACAACTCATTATTTGTTATTGATTGGTGCACCCTCGAATTTCGGGAGTGTTGTTTCGTGGTGTTGCGATCGTTGCAGCGATGCATTCTCACCAGTCCGGATCAGGCAAATGGTAGTTTCACTACCTTGGGTATTTCCTCATGTGCCTTGTCATACTTGTATCCCTACATACGCAACCACTACGATTTGTTTTGTGTTATACCTATGGAGTACTCCCTGATATCCCACTAGTTTACGGTGGAGTTTGCAGTGCTATATAGACTATAACGCTTATATAAAATGTGTTAAGGGGAATAATGGTGACGTCTTAACACTATTTTGATACTTATATTACTGATAGACATTATCTACTTAGCATGCACTACTACATAGTAGATAGTTTAACGGATCCTTAGAGGATGATTATTCCAACGTCCTTTGAGTTACTTGTATTTCAGTTGTTATTTCACTTGAGTTGAATTTATTGATATAAGTATGTTAATCCTGACTCGAGTGTTTTTATTTTGCTTTACGCTCGGGTCAGACTGAATGTACCACTGTTCGAGACTCACCTTTGGAGTTGGAACTTTGCTTGGAGGTCCAGCTATCTATCCAGCTTTCAGACATTCAGTTGATTCCAGTGATGTATTCTGATATAGTATATTGACTATTGTATTCGAGACTTCTGTTGTAACTTATTTAACTCTGTTGTATATATAGTAGCTTCATGAGCTACTATCTTTTGTTTCCGCTGTATTTATTACTCTGTGTCTGTGATCTGTCATTATTTATTTACTGTATATGTTTAGTTTTTCCAAATTTAAATTAACAATTCGGTATTTTGAATTATTCAAGTCCGACATGTGCGGATGCGAATGGTCAAAAATAGCGGGTCGTGACAGTTGGTATCAGAGCTTTGGCTCTAGGCAAAACTTAGTATATATGTTAAATGTATTTACAGAATTTGCTTCCATCCAAGTTTAAATCTCGTCCTTCTTGACTCGAATCCTTTGAATTTTAGAACGTTCCCTGCGGTTCCAAAATTCATTCGTATCCCTCACTATTCGTCTCCTTTCGATTCTGGAGCATCCCGTAACTCCACTTCGAATGATCTTTATAATGAGTCGGCGATCTCGCCAATCTCAAATTAATTTTTAAAGGAGTGAAACTCCTTTTCAATAGCATCAATTACCGGAGATTTTTGTATCCCCCGTTTACGATGCTATCTATCTCCTACTATGCTTGAATTCTATCTCTTGAGATCGAATGTTGATTTGTATCTGAATTTTGCATCGATCTTATTCTTGAAGTCACAGTTGATCCGGTTAAGGTTGCCCGCGATTCATATAAACTTAACCACCTTCCTATTTTGCTATTTAATCGTCTTATCTTTATTTCGAACCTATTTTCGTGTCAAAATTCTCTTTGATTTGATTTCCATCAAATTTGAATCTCTATACTTATTTTGAAATCCATCCTTGTATCGTCGAGTGAGAAAGTGTATTTGTAAATTAATATTAAAAATGTTATATATATATATATTGTGTTGTTTGAGCTGTTGATGTTGATTTGGGTTTTCGATCGATTCGTTTGATCAACGCTATCGATAGGATTTCCAAAACACTTGAGTAGAGCAAACTGACACAATATTGTTTTCAAATTTGGTTAATGAAATAAATTTTTGTATGATTATATTATATATATATATATATAAGTATAATTTTATGAAATTGAATAGTTAATTGAATTGGTTGTTAAGAACTAATATTTGATTTTTATATATAACTTGTAAACCATTGGCTTTTGTCTTATAATTGAACTATAAAACATGGTTATAAATTAATTTGGAAATTTAAATGGATTTAAATCAAGAAACTGAGAATTTAATTTCCGGAATTTCAAACTATGGTTTTAAAGTTTTCAAATGTATATTATTTAAATTATTTTCGAATAAAAATCATTTCAAAGAAATATTAGATGTTTAATAAGTGCTCTTCTCTTTGTCACTGGAAAATAATCTCGGTGATGGCGGCCGCATCATCGACATTCATTTTCGAGTTTCGAAGTAGAGAGACCATCAGCAGTTTGCTACACTTTTGTTTTGAAATGAATTTGATTTGAATTTCTAAAGTATGACTTGAATTAAAATATATATATTAGTATTTGATTTAGATTTGACTTGGATATATTGTATTTATATGATTATCTGTATGAGGTTAATTAGAAATTTAATTCTTAAAATTTCGATAAAGGATGATTTCAATTATAAATGAATCGTAATTTTGAATTAATATTTAAACTTGAGAGAATCAAATTAGAAATTTACTTGTATAATACTCAATTGCATTCAATATAACTTACCTAAATTGCTCAAAAAGTTAACTATGTAATTTGATAATATACAATATAAATTGTCTTTATAAATAAAATTTGAGCGCGTATAAAAATGTTATACACTTAAAGCTTAATTATAAATGGTTAATAGAGATAAATAGAATACTAGATTAGTCAAATAATAAATGAATGAATAAAATAAATTGTTGTTTGAAATAAATTTTGTAACAAACAATGATAAATTGAAAATACACCAAGTTAATGAAATTCCTTGAGTTTAAAGTCAATTGTTGAATATAAATTAATTTAAATCGAAATTTATATGGTTTAAATTAATTGTTTTATTTTGTAATTCAAGTCTATTTTCTTCTGCTTGTTTCTATTCTCTTACCTCCTTCCTTTTCGGGGACGAAAATTTTTGAGTGGGGGAGAGTGTAACGACCAGTAAATTTTTGATAATTTTTATTTGTTTTATTTATTATATTTAATTGAAACTTTGAGAAATTGTAAACAATAAAATTTTGAAATAAAAATTTAATATTTGAAATGCGTCTAGTTAAACATAGCAACGGGTAAATTTTCATCCGAAAACATGAAAGTTTATTTTGTGCGTAAATTTATTTCAATTTAATCAGTTAGGAATTGGTGAAAATAAAATATTGTCCAAACTTGAATATTTTTACGTAGAAAAATTCTAAATCATCTTCTGAGCAAGACGTCATTTTTGGTTTTTCCATATTTGGACTTCTTTAGCTCCGTCGATCTTATTTTTCTTCGTTTTTTTTTTGCATTTTCCGCTAGTAGAAAATTCAAATTTTTATAATTCAATCGTACCGCTAATATCTGTATACCATTTTGACAATCCCGTCGTGTTGATCTCAGCGGTATATTCAGTTGTGTATTTTGGAGTCCGGTACGCGGCGAAATCCATGAAAATAGATAGCCATATCGGTGCCCACTTTGGGGCTTTTAACACTCTGTGTCCATTCAATCATGAAATGGCTGAAAACAAAGGTCACTGCTTTTCGAATTCTCAGAATTAAATATGAGAATTGAATATTTTTGACTATAGCTATTTCTTATTCAAATTTATTATTCTCGGGTTCGTTGTTTATGACCTCTATCTATTCGGTTCTTACCCTTTTAAAGAAAATTAATTGTTTTAAACGTACAGCTGAATCAAATTATGCCCGTTGCTATACCGAGCATTTCAAACTTTTATCTTCGTTTTGCGTTTTTTACATATTTAATAATATACGGTATATTTCAAAAACCCACGCGTTCACTTTCTTTTATTTATTTGCCTGCTCCTTCTTTTTGTTCCTCATTCTTTTATTCTGCCATTTTCTTTCTTTCTCCCTGTAGCCTGCTTGGTGCTCCTCCTCTTGCTCTCCTCTTGTATTCGGCCATGGTTATATATGAATATATATATATATATATATATATATATATATAACTACTATATATTAAAAGTTATGATATTGTTCTCTGCAACCTGCCTCTATAATTAAGTTGGATACGCCACTTATTTATTCAGCTTGCTTACATATATTCCCTCTGCAACCTGATCATGTCACATTCGACACCCACCACTCGATCTCGTTCACATTTCTCCACACACAACAGATCTGCCATCACCGCGAGCCAACTCACTGCCCACCGAAGTACTTCATCAACTACCCACCTAACCTCAGCAACTACCTCATCCTTGCCGCACGTCCCTCCTTCCCAAGCGACCGCGTGAAATCCTGCCTCTGGCCACAGCCGCCACGTGAACCGACCCGACGCACCCTCGTCGAGAAGCCACCGATCTCTGACCAGGCCTAACCTACGCACCACGTCCATCCACCCAGGCCATGCTCGAGCACTGCTCCACCACCAGATTTCCCCGCATGCCAGATCTCCCCTTGCCGACAACCGTATGCCTCTTTACCCATATTTGTTTTCGTTATATATATATATATATATATATATATATATATATATATATATGTATATGTATGTATATATATAGTTCTAATACATATATATATATGTAATGTAAATATTTTCAATGTATATATTTTACTTTATGATAGTGTATAAATATATGGTTTGGTTTGCATTCACTGTTTATTTTTGAAATACTGTTATAATGCAAAAGCCGTATCTTATATATATGTTATAGTATATATATATTATATAATATAGGGGTATAGAATACGTTTGACAATTTATAAAAGTTATAAAGTTTGTAAATTTTTATCATCTGTGCATGTTGGTTTAAAGCGTACATATATTCTATGTTATATATAGTATAATAGATATATATAGGCTCGTATGTTTTTTTGTGTATAAAATGTAATTTAAAATAATGTCACAAAATGTTCAACATTAATCAGATTCTTGGCTGCCTATCAATAATCTCCATGCTTGATCAGATATAACGTTGTGTTCAATTGAATACAATAAGGAAAAGATACTTCAAAATAAAGTTGGAAAATAAAGTAAACTGGAGATCTATTGTTAAATTGATTGAGGAAACGTTTGACTTTCCCCTGGTAATCTCTGTCTATCGTTAGTGCGGCTACATGTACACCAATTCACGTTTCCATTCTAAACCGCTAGCTTCACGATACACATGAGGTGGACCTAGGATCAAAGGCAAATTATCCCACAATCTAATGCAGATTATCTTACCATCAGACGCAATTTTAACTAAAACTCGAATTCATAAAATCGATTGATGTAATAAAATAGATCATGTGCACAAAAGACTTGAATCTCACAAGCCAGATCTAGACAAATTTCACCCTCTTTAGTTAGTGATCGCCTCACAAAAGTGATGCTTAATGCTTTATTATTCTAGGAGGATCCATCGCATCATTACTTCTATAGGCTCGTATGTTATCCTCTATGTTTATATAAAACTATTTTTTTATAAGAGTTTTATTTGATTGCTTCATAAAGGTGATGGATCTATTTTGTTATGTATACCTATATAGTATATAAAAGTTTACTGTGTACACTGTAACATAACAAAGCTGTCCAAATATACCAGATAAAATAGCTATTATATATATTATTTGGTACTAAAGGTTTATACAGTATAGAAGTTGTAGCCTGGTATTGTTCGCACATTTCAAATTATATGTCGGCCCGTTATGTTGTAAAGTTTTATAATGGTTATTTTAAATACAAGTTTTGTATATACATACATACATACATACAGACATACATATATATATATATATATATAACCTGTCAAGTTATAAAATATATTGATTTCAATAAAACGAATTTATTTTGATTTTTAAATGCGATATGTATATATAAGTATAATAATGTATATATTTTCGGTTTATATCTAAACTGATTATCCGTTCCTCATCAATTCAGATCTATCAGCTTTGTCGTCAATCCATGCCAACTTGGTTTGCCTTGGGATTCATGCTTGCATTTCTAACTCAACTTCTTTATATCTAGCCTCGAAAGGTGAGCAATCACTCACGATTAATGTTCTTTTGTTTATTAAATTTGATTTCAATTGAAACGACAATTGAAATATACGGCTGTTAATTATTTACACTATTATATATATGTTATTACCTGTATCAGTTCACCTGTGACATCTGACACCATTATCTGTCGTATACAAAATGATAATCAAGTTTGGTTGATAAATGATTGATTGTTTGATGTTGACATTGGACGTTAAATTGTTGATGTAGTAAGTGATAAATAATTTAAAATTGAAATTGACGTAGAATAGTCAGATTTGATATATGTGTTAAATTTGATATATGTGTTAAATTTGATTTGATGACTTTTGTATAATATGACCCCTTTAAATGTTTAAATAAATTGACACGTAGAAATATAGTTAATTGCACTTTGAACCATTTAAATGTATGTTGTTTAAATTGATGTAGTATGAAATTGAATAATAGATGTCAAGTGAAGAACCGTATTAATATTAGTGTAATAATCTTTAATCTACATGAAATGATAGTGTAGATTCTAGAAATAATTATATTAATTTGCACAAACAACAATGCCAATTAATACGATTATTTCGGGATTATTTTAATTAATTATTGAATTGTTATTGATTGTTGCTATTGTTTGTTTATTTACTTTGACCTCATCCCAGTTATCACACTTCAAGTTCCCTTTTGCTATGCCTTGATTTTTGAATTGAAATGGAATCGGGCTGAAACGATAAATACCCAAATAAAACTTTGACCCAGGATAGAGAATTAAATAAAACCCGATTGGTCAATAATTTGATGTAAAAATAAAATAAAGATTTTATTGGAATGAATAATAAGGTTTTGAAATGAAGTTGGAATTTGAATTAAAGTGAAATTTAAATGTAAATATTTAATAATCTGAAACAAAATATTAACAAAGTAATTGATGAAAGAACGTTGTTTAATTTAAGTAATGATTTAATTAAGTTTTGAAATTATTTAATAATCAAGTTTTGAAATTATTTAATAATTAAGTTTTGAAATTATTTAATAATTAAATAAGATTGAATTATTTAATAATTAAATAAAATTGGATTCTTTAATAAATGAAATGAACTTCTGGGATAAGTGAAATGAGTTTCTTTATTAATTGAGTTTTGAAACTTGTAACTAAGTAAATAAATTAGTGAAATTGTATTTCTTTACCAAGAAATGAAATGGGATTTATTGAAATTAAGGTAAGACTTGAAATTTAAAGAATTTACTTTGACGAATCTAATTAAATTTGTAAGTTTTGATATAATGGAGTTGAACTTAAGTAATTGATCTAATGATTGGAAATTTAATAGAAATTGTTTTGAATAATAAATTAACTTAACGAATATTGAACGAAATCGATCAATGAATTTAAATTGATTTGAATGTTAAATTAAATAAATTTGAATGATTATGGAATGGAACTCATATACAAGATTAAATAAATGTTTGAATTATTTTAAATCAAATTTTAAAGTTGAATCATAGCGTTTTGAAATTATGAATTTGGAAGTTTGAACGCAAAATATGGAAATTAATTTAAGAAGACAAATGAAATGTTGGTTTTACAAATTCTAATTGAAATTGAATTGGATTTGGTTTTGAAATATATAACAACCAATCGGTGAAAGAATCACGAAAGTTATTAAAGAGACCGGAAACGGTTATGGACATACTCTCTGTCTAAACTGAAAACCACTTTAATAACTAAACGCGGAGTCTGATCCAGAATGAAGTGGTTGGAATGATGTACGTGATGACTGAAGAAAGAGAACGATAATGGATAGTCTTGACACTTGTGTCAAATTGGAAATGACTAAAACTGGAGCCGTGCCGGGCCAAATGGGGTTAGCCACCTCGAGCGTACACACCTCTTCGTAAACTACTCATTACTTGTTATTGATTGGTGCACCCTCGAATTTTAGAAGTGTTGTTTCGCGGTGTTGCGATCGTTGCGGCTATGCGTTCTCACCAGTCCGGATCAGGCAAGCGGTAGTTTCACTACCTTGGGTATTACCTCATGTGCCTTGTCATACTCGTATCCCTATATACGCGACCACTACGATTTGTTTTGTGTTATACCTATGGAGTACTCCCTGATATCCCGCTAGTTTACGGTGGAGTTTACAGTGCTGTATAAACTATAATGCTTATATAAAATGTGTTAAGGGGAATAATGGTGACGCCTTAACACTATTTTGATACTTATATTACTGATAGACATTATTTACTTAGCGTACACTACTACATAGTAGATAGAGTTTAACGGATCCTTAGAGGATGGTTATTCCAACGTCTTTTGACTTACTTGTATTTTAGTTGTTATTTCACTTGAGTTGAATTTATTGATATAAGTGTGTTAATGCTGACTCGAGTGTTTTGTATTTTGCTTTACGCTCGGGTCAGACTGAGTGTACCAGTATTCGAGACTCACCTTTGGAGTTGGAGCTTCGCTTGGAGGTCCAGCTATCTATCCAGCTTTCAGATATTCAGTTGATTCCAGTGATGTATTCTGATATTGTATATTGACTATTGTATTCGAGACTTCTGTTGTAACTTATTTAACTCTGTTATATATAGTAACTTAATGAACTACTATCTTTTGTTTCCGCTGCATTTATTACTCTGTGTCTGTGATCTGTGATTATTTATTTACTGTATATGTTTAGTTTTGCCAAATTTAAATTAACAATTCGGTATTTTGAATTATTCAAGTCCGACATGTGCGGATGTGAATGGTCAAAAATAGCAGGTCGTTACAAAATCCATCGTAAACCAGCCTCGACGAACGAGCAGTCGATTTAGTTGAATCCGCCTGTCTACGGCCTTACCAAAAAGGTGGGTTAACAGTATAGGTTGTAAATAAATTTTAGTAATGTATGCATTAATTGAAAATTGAATTAAGAAGAAATTGATAATATGAAGGATGTATTAACTAATTACATAAGGTGCAATAGTAGAAATTGGATGGAATTTGTATAGTATAAGTTTCTATAACATTTGGTTGTGAATAATAAACTTATTAATGCGACTAAAAGATAATGGTAATAATTATTATATGTTACCTGTTTATTTAACTTGTTAAATTAAATTTGAGATCAATTGCAATTAATTTTCTTAGTTAGTGCAATTAATGTAGATTAAATTGATCATTCTAGAATATTAATTCGATAAGATGTAACCAATGTAAAATTTAAGCATAATATGAATATTGAGTGAATAAAAAGTATTGGAATCAAGTTTACCCAATTTATTGGAATTTAAATTTTAATAAGTGAATTTATTACAATAAAATGTAATTAAAGATTATGTTGATGAAAAGTAAGATGAAAAATGGTAAATATTAATGCAATAAAATATATAACAGTGTTAACCAGTATGTAGAGAAATAATTGATTGAGTATAAAGATTGAAATCAAATAAAATTAATTTATTGGAATTAAATTGTAATAATCGGATTAATGGCAGTGAAATTGAACACTGTAATTATTGAAAGAATTAATACTGAATTGATATGTAAACTTATTTTAACTAATTGTAAATGTATATGCAATCAAAAATGATAAAAAATCTGCTAGTTTATAAATATTAAATTAAAAGGATATTAATAAATTTAATATTAATTTATTTAATTAATGTGAAAATAGCTATTTTGACCACTGACTCGGGTTTCGACGATGTAGGATCGATTTCACCCTAGAAGGGGGGTTGAATAGGGTGATAGTGTTAATTATAAAAAAATTAATCGCGAAATAATTTCAACACAGATCACAGAATAGCAGCACAGATATCGCAGAATATAAATAACAGAAAAAACAGAACAACACAGAATTTACCCAGCTTCGGCAAAACCCTGCCTACGTGCTGCCCCCAAGGTTTCTACTAGAAATTAGATAGTCCCTCGCTTACACACGTAAACTCGCTATACCCGCTATTGACTAATCTAACTCTACGCTCAAAACCTTGCCACAACTCAACCACCGAGTTGCGAATTCTCAAGCAACGTCACGTAGCTTGTCCCCTAGTCACACGACTAGAAATTTAAACGGTTTAAAAAAGAAAATACAATTAAAAACAATTAAAAACAAAATAACCCTATTTAACAAATTTAAAACCCTTAAAATAAAAGCCGGCCCCCTTTTATATTTTAACCCGTTCCTTTTGTTTGCTTCGTTCGATCATATGAGGATGGCGGCCGTTCCTTTGTCTCAATCAGGGCTTCTTTCATGCGATCACATTTAGGGCTTTCGAAGAGCCGTTATTACTTCGATCGAATTAGTGATTGTTCGAGAGTTGCCTTGCTCGATCGATTTCTTGTTGCTCAATTCGGCTGCTTCGTTGATCAAGTTCGTCCCTTGCTTCGGTATGTAATTTTATGCTTTTGTTTTTGCTGGTTTTATGCTTGGTTGAACTCGATGGTTTTGAGATTGCCGATGATGATTGTTTATATAGGGTTCGTAACCCTAGATTTGCGTCCGTACAATTATATTTGAATTTGTCAAATTATTTTCTCTGGCCTTTGAATTTCGTTTGGATGATTGAGATTTCACTGACTTGTTCATAATCGTATATTTCTGATTTACTTGATACTCACGGCTTTGAAATTGCCTTGCTCATCACGGTCATGGTTTTGTTGGTTCGACTTGGCATTGACTGTTTCAATTTGACACACACTTGATTTCTGATTTGTGAATTATTCGACACCTTGTTCATCACTGCACTGACATTTGCTTTGACCAGTTTATTTTCTTTGGTCATACTGTTGAAATTAATCTTCACTGTGAACGTCGACTTTACATTTTCTTTGTTGTGACTGGACGTGAACTTGTAGTCTTTTGTTTGTGTGCTCGAGTCTGTATTGTTGCATTTCACTGGACTGATCTGTAGCTCTGTTCATCACGACTTGATTTGTTCAACTTGAAATTAATTTGTAACGTGAATTTCTGAACGTTGATTATTTTTGGCTTGTACTTGGTGTATCATCTATATTAGTATTTGCTGTGTTCACATGTTTCTGGTGCATTCATTGGTCTGTTTGCATTTGCAGTTTTACTTAGACTTCACTTGAACTTGCTCTATGCCTTGTCTGGTTCATTGTTTCATTTGGTACTATGTCACTGTGATGGTTTCATGTATTTAGTGAGAAAGTCAAGTTGCATGTATGCTTGCTGCCTGGTTTTGTGGCACTGCTTACAGTCATATTGAATTGGGTTTGATCGACTTGTTTTGTTTACATTCATATCCTTGAAGAATTTGTGAAGTGCAGTGACTGTTGTTCGTTCCACTGTGCACTGCTTGACTCGAAGTCTAGTTGCCTCCTTGTGATGATCACTTCTGCATTGTATATGTTGTCATTACTTTGTGTATTCATATAGTCTGGTGGCATGGTCATCTTTGTTTTGCTCGAGTCTTGATTCTACTTGCTGTTTCGACATGAGTCCACTGTGCTTGGCCTTGGTTATATTGATTTGGTGCAGGATTTCCATTTTCCTTTAATTTACTGTGTATTGGTTCCTTTGTTCAAAACTGCTGTGTCAGCGCATACATGTATGTTTGTGTATCTGCTCATGTATATATGTATGTGATGCTTTGCTTGGCCATATGTATTTGTCTGCAGTTTTGCCGCTGAGTTGAATCCAGTTTTAAAAACTCGGGTTTGACCTTGTGCTGAGAGTTGTGACATTTATGTTATTGCACGTGAGTTGAACCCGGCTTTTAATTTGGGTTTGACCTGTGCTCACTTGTCCCTGTAACATTATCAAGTGTATATCGATGTGCACAACCTTGTGGCATGTACAGTGATACACTGTGCATGTCACATTGTTCGTGTATGATGAATTCAAATATAAATCATGACGAACAACCCAAATAACTGAGGCAAATAATATTTTCAAAAATTCATATTTTATTTTATATTGCAAAAATATTTCTTTTTCAATTTTACTGCGTTAGTGTATATTTTTGCAGATTGCTCAGATGCTGGATTCAAACTGGAATGCAGTTGAAGATAAAATACGAGTGTGAGTGATATGTAGTGAGGTTATTAATGTAAATATAAAATTGTGATGAATTTGTAATCAAAATTGTATATGTATAGTGAGAGCTTGAATTTGTACTATCAAAATTGTAATAAATATTTGTTTGAATAAAATATTCGTTTGAATTCAAATTCCGTGTTATTTATTTTATTCAGCAAATATTTACTTAATCTGTGAAAAATAAAATAGTATATTAACAAATACATTTAAACGAATGTATATATGTTTATTATCATCAAACAAAAACCATATAAGCGCATATTCAACAATCTCCCCCTTTTGATGATAACAAACATATATTTAAGACTTTGAATACGTTAAATGTATTTGATCATTGATATGCTCTAATTTGCTCCCCCTATTTGAATGCTCCCTCTCTACACAATACTCCCCCAGCATATATGCATACAATTAAATAATATGCAAATGAGCCTAAATGCAAATGGAAAAATATTTGACCTTTGCTTGATTTTATTTGACAAAATCTTAACTTTTCTCTCCCCCTTTTGTTATCAGCAAAAGAATAATAGTGTTAGAGAAAATAGAGATAAATTGATCGATATTAATCCAACATTAAAACTCAATTGAATATAAATATTAAATTTCAATAAAAAATCAAACAAAAGTCATAAATATTTTGTGAGGCGCATATTCCACTTTTAGAATGATGGAAATGATGTCATCATATAAAACCATATAGTTATGTCTATTTGTGGTATATTTATATCAGGAATTTGAATATCTACTAACCATGCATAACCGTTAGGACTTTTAAATGAGATTAGTAGTATTCCAATTTTATTAAAAAAATGAATTTAAGTATCTTCTAACCACGCATAACCGTGAGGACTTTTAAATGGGATTAGAATCAACTTGTTTATTTTAAAAATCAACTTTTGATATGCGTTCCATACATGCATAACCGTGAGGACTTTTAAATGAGCATGGAAGCACATAACAAATTCCAAGTAATTCACCCATGCATAACCGTGAGGACTTTTAAATGAGAGTGAATACATTGGTAATTATTTAATATATATATATATATATTATTTATTTATTTATTATTTATTTAAAAGTGAAAAAAATGATTCCTGTTTAAAGTACCACATATCGACAAACTATATTGAATTTTGATGAGTGGTAGTTGTTAGAAATATGATAGATATAGAGATGGTCATGGAATTTTTTACCAACAAAAAGTATTATAACTCTTGTTTAAATTTCTAAAGTAATTTATTAATTATGCCGTCTCAAGTCATAATATTTGATCAATATTAACACTCATCACTTTTTCAATCACTATTTTTCTTTTCAATAATCATTTGGGAGTCAGATTAGTCAAAATAGTCATTTAAAATCAAATTCAAAAATAATTATGAAATTAATTTTTCAAAATGACTAATCTGAAAATATGGTCAAAAAATGATTTTCTCCAGGGGGTTTTAAAAGAAAATTTTCTGCTATTTGAAAATTATTTGAAATGAAGAATATGCAGATATTTTCTTTGAAACACGATGCAGTTACTAAATGTCTCAAAAATCACATTCAACTAGTAATTTTTCTATCAACTAGATTACCAGTGTAATCTGCATCTGAATTTCTCTTTCACTCAAAATCATCATTAATTGAATTTGATTGACCAAACCATGAAGTATGCACCAAAAATGTCAAATTCAATTTTAACAACAATTTAAATGACATTCTTTTGAAATTGAATTGAAGCCGTGTAAATAATCAGAAAACCGTGAATATAGAGTTAGCCATATTATAACCAATTGTATTATCCAACAAAACACTATTTTTAATCCAAACTGATATATATGAAGTAATTCAAAGAATCTAGAGATTTTTATAGTGTTTTTGGCATAAGAATATAATTGGCCAACTATTTTGAATAAGTCAGAGTCAAAATCATCATCTTTTCATCAATCTCAATATTGACTGATTTTAATTCAGAATATGGTGCAGATTATCACATTTAATATATCGTTTAAAACATACCATTACCTCTTTTACCTTTACGATATTTTTCGATGTTGTCTATTGTGATTCTGTCACCTTTGAACTAGGCTAAGGAACTTTGCTTCGTCATCCGTTGTGTTTCTGGAATAGCCAAAAATCCAGAAAACACTATTGTTGTTCCTTAGCCTGCCACCACACCTACACGATGAAAGATTTATGTGACCTATTTGTTTTTATAGGTCCATGGTTGTTAGTGGCAGAAAATTTTGAAAAACAATTTTGTAAAGACCCAAAACTATTAATAATTGTTCCCTTCGGCACCCAAATTTGTTTAACTTTGAGAGATTTTATATTTGTGCCTTTTGGAACCCAAATTGGTATAGTTTTCACATGTTTGGGTCTATACCAACAATTATTGTGATTGTGTCCATATTTTCTACAAATTGTGCACATAGAATTAACTTGATTAATATTGCTTTCAATAATTTTCGAACTATTATATCCAAGTCCTTGTCTAACCGAATTAACCGTTTGCTTTCCTAATAGCATATTCAACGATTTTTCACTTTTTGAAAATTTATCTAAAGTCGTTGACAATTGTTGGACTTGTGTTTTGAGAGATTCATTTTCGTTTAACAACTGTGTGCACTTTTTAATAGAATTCTCTCTCCTAGTATTTTCATTCTCTTTTAAAATCAGAATTTCATTTTCAAGTGATTTTATAATGATTTCTGATTTTTTAATTTCTTCTTCGAATGTTGGACACTTATCACACTTAGGGATCCTACGTTGATAGTTCTTAACTAATTGATCAAGTTGTTTATTGCATTCTATCAAAGTATCCTTTTGAGATTCAAGTTTGGCATATTTTTCCCTAAGTCGTTCAAAACAACCATTTACTTCGTGGAAATAAATAAGTAATTCAGAGTGAGTAAGTTTTGATACCTTGCTTGGCTCGTCATCGTCGCTATCAGTTATATTTCCTTGAAGGCACATATCTGCTTTCTCACTCTCACTGCTAGTACTTTTCTCATTCTCATCCATTTCATCCCAAGTGGCTGTAAAACTTTTCTTTTTCTGTTTCTTTCCAAAGTCACGTCGATTTCGAGGACAATTGGGCTTGATGTGTCCGGGTTGGTTGCACTTATGACAGATGATCTCCTGTTCTTCTGAGTAGTCAAGTGCTTTGCCTATTCTGCTTTTCAATTCATGATTTCGAGCTGGATTTCCGTATTTGCGATCCCACCTTTTGAATTTTTTTATTAGTAGCGCCAGCTCTGCTGCTCCATCATCATCATCGTTATCATCACCACTTTCGGTTGTTCCTTTGAGCGCTATTGATTTCTTTCGAGTATCTCCTCCTTCACGCTCTTCCTTGAATTTCATTTCTAGCTCATAAGTGGTGAGATTTCCGATGAGTTCTTCGACTTTCAGTTGTTTTAAATCTTTCGATTCTTGAATGGCAGTTACTTTCGCTTCAAAGCTTCGTGGAAGGACTCTGAGGATTTTTCGGACTATTTCCAATTCGGTGTATGTTTTTCCGAGAGCTTTTGATTTGTATACGATATTGGAAAGTCGTCCGTACATCTCTTTGACATTTTCTTCCTTCGCCATTGTAAAGTTCTCGTATTCGCTGCTTAGCATGGCAAGGCAAGATTCTTTGACTTGAGATGTTCCTTCGTGAGTCATTTCTAGTATGTGCCATATTTCCTGCGCAGTTAGACAATGTGAGACACGATTAAATTCAAATTGATCTAATGAACAGATAATAGAATTCATAGCTTTGGCATTAGTATTCTGTAATTTATTTTCTAGTTCTGTCCATTGTTCCTTTGGTTTCTCTATTTCCTGATTATCTACAGTTATAATTGGAGTTTTATAACCTGTCTCAACAATATCCCATGCGTCAATGGTTTTCAAAAAAAATTTCATCCTATTTTTTCAAAAAGCATATTCACCATTGAACATTGGTGGTCTAACTATCGACTGACCCTCTGCAAAAGCATTATTAAAAGAAGCCATTTTAAAAATTCAAATTTTTAAAACAAAAATTGATTTTTTCAAAAAATCGAATTTTTAAAACAAATGTTGACTTCTAAACCTTGCTCCGATACCACTTGTAGGATCGACTTCACCCTAGAGGGGGGGTGAATAGGGTGATAATGTTAATTATAAAAAAATTAATCGCGGAATAATTTCAACACAGATCACAGAATAGCAGCACAGATATCGCAGAATATAAATAACAGAAAAAACAGAACAACATAGAATTTACCCAGCTTCGGCAAAACCCTGCCTACATGCTGCCCCCAAGGTTTCTACTAGAAATTAGATAGTCCCTCGCTTACACACGTAAACTCGCTATACCCGTTATTGACTAATCTAACTCTACGCTCAAAACCTTGCCACAACTCAACCACCAATTTGCGAATTCTCAAGCCACGCCACGTAGCTTGTCCCCTAGTCACACGACTAGAAATTTAAACGGTTTAAAAAAGAAAATACAATTAAAAACAATTAAAAACAAAATAACCCTATTTAACAAATTTAAAACCCTTAAAATAAAGGCCGACCCCCTTTTATATTTTAACACGTTCCTTTTGTTTGCTTCGTTCGATCATATGAAGATGGCGGCCGTTCCTCTGTCTCAATTAGGGCTTCTTTCATGCGATCCAATTTAGGGCTTTCGAAGAGCCTTTATTACTTCGATCGAATTAGTGATTGTTCGAGAGTTGCCTTGCTCGATCGATTTCTTGTTGCTCAATTCGGCTGCTTCGTTGATCGAGTTCGTCCCTTGCTTCGGTATGTAATTTTATGCTTTTGTTTTTGCTGGTTTTATGCTTGGTTGAACTCGATGGTTTTGAGATTGCCGATGATGATTGTTTATATAGGGTTCGCAACCCTAGATTTGCGTCCGTACAATTATATTTGAATTTGTCAAATTATTTTCTCTGGCCTTTGAATTTCGTGTGGATGATTGAGATTTCACTGACTTGTTCATAATCGTATATTTCTGATTTACTTGATACTCACGGCTTTGAAATTGCCTTGCTCATCACAGTCATGATTTTGCTGGTTCGACTTGGCATTGACTGTTTCAATTTGACACACACTTGATTTCTGATTTGTGAATTATTCGACACCTTGTTCATCACTGCACTGACATTTGCTTTGACCAGTTTATTTTCTTTGGTCATACTGTTGAAATTGATCTTCACTGTGAACGTCGACTTTACATTTTCTTTGTTGTGACTGGACGTGAACTTGTAGTCTTTTGTTTGTGTGCTCGAGTCTGCATTGTTGCATTTCACTGGACTGATCTGTAGCTCTGTTCATCACGACTTGATTTGTTCAACTTGAAATTAATTTGTAACGTGAATTTCTGAACGTTGATTATTTTCGGCTTGTACTTGGTGTATCATCTATATTAGTATTTGTTGTGTTCACATGTTTCTGGTGCATTCATTGGTCTGTTTGCATTTGCAGTTTTACTTAGACTTCACTTGAACTTGCTCTATGCCTTGTCTGGTTCATTGTTTCATTTGGTACTGTGTCACTGTGATGGTTTCATGTATTTAGTGAGAAAGTCAAGTTGCATGTATGCTTGCTGCCTAGTTTTGTGGCACTGCTTACAGTCATATTGAATTGGGTTTGATCAACTTGTTTTGTTTACATTCACATCCTTGTAGAATTTGTGAAGTGTCGTGACTGTTGTTCGTTCCACTGTGCACTGCTTGACTCGAAGTCTAGTTGCCTCCTTGTGATGATCACTTCTGCATTGTATATGTTGTCATTACTTTGTGTATTCATATAGTCTGGTGGCATGGTCATCTTTGTTTTGCTCGAGTCTTGATTCTACTTGCTGTTTTGACATGAGTCCACTGTGCTTGGCCTTGGTTATATTGATTTGGTGCAGGCTTTCTATTTTCCTTTAATTTACTGTGTATTGGTTCCTTTGTTCAAAACTGCTGTGTCAGCGCATACATGTATATTTGTGTATCTGCTCATGTATATATGTATGTGATGCTTTGCTTGGCCATATGTATTTGTCTGCAGTTTTGCCGCTGAGTTGAATCCAGTTTTAAAAACTCGGGTTTGACCTTGTGCTGAGAGTTGTGACATTTATGTTATTGCACGTGAGTTGAACCCGGCTTTTAATTTGGGTTTGACCTGTGCTCACTTGTCCCTGTAACATTATCAAGTGTATATCGATGTGCACAGCCTTGTGGCATGTACAGTGATACACTGTGCATGTCACATTGTTTGTGTGTGATGAATTCAAATATAAATCATGACGAACAACCCAAATAACTGAGGCAAATAATATTTTCAAAAATTCATATTTTATTTTATATTGCAAAAATATTTCTTTTTCAATTGTACTGCGTTAGTGTATATTTTTGCAGATTGCTCAGATGCTGGATTCAAACTGGAATGCAGTTGAAGATAAAATACGAGTGTGAGTGATATGTAGTGAGGTTATTAATGTAAATATAAAATTGTGATGAATTTGTAATCAAAATTGTATATGTATAGTGAGAGCTTGAATTTGTACTATCAAAATTGTAATAAATATTTGTTTGAATAAAATATTCGTTTGAATTCAAATTCCATGTTATTTATTTTATTCAGCAAATATTTACTTAATCTGCGAAAAATAAAATAGTATATTAACAAATACATTTAAACGAATGTATATATGTTTATTATCATCAAACAAAAATCATATAAGCGCATATTCAACAGACGAAACCAGTTTCATTGGATCCTTAAGAGTGAATCATTTTAGGATTTCAAGTTTCGTAGAAAATTGGACTTGTCGTTTGATCGTACGAGCTCGAAACGTCTAGAAACCAATTAAATTGAAATCAATTTGTAATAAGCTGATTTTAAGCATAATTTCTTCATACGATGGAATTAGAACTTGAAACCTATTCCATTGAGTTTAAAATCATCAAAAACATCTATTTTGATATATGGATTGACTCACTTTCGTTCCGAAGACAGAACGGGCTTTTCGGATCGTTTATCGTTCAATCCAAATCAATCGTGTCCGTTCATTTCTATTTCTGATCTGCATATAAATAGTCTATTATAAACCCTAGTTATTTCTCATTCCTCATTTTCAGTAAGTATATTTCATCTATCCACTTCTCCTTCTCAATGGCAGGCAAAAAATTCTCATATTTAATTTCAAATCAAAAATCAAATCAAAACTCAAACTCATCCAAACCCTAACATATTATATACTGTTTTGAAGCTCTCGACGAGCATAACCCAGATCTACAATTGGTTTCGGTCATCGAATCACCGTTTTTCCAGAAATTGAGGATGAACCTCGACTGTACATTTTAGGGTTTTGACGATCCAACAGTGGATCGTCTCCCGATCGACGATCGAGAGGCGCCGTTGGAAGAGGGGACAGAGTAGGCCCTGTAGTGGTCGTTGTTCGCCAGATTGTGCTCAGGATTCGTCGGAATTTGGATGAACGTGGGGACGGCGGCATGGTCAATATGGGCGACCGGGTGAGGTGGCGCTCAAGGTGTTGGGTCGGCTCGAGCTGTACACCGCCGTGGCGGGGTCCGATTGGCATGGCGTTGCTCGTAGAGGTGTGCGACAGGATGAACGTGGTGGCGGTTGGGTCATGATAGTGCTCGGCAACTAGGGTTCACGAACGAGCATAGCTGGTGACGTGTTAAACTATATTTTATTTTACTGATTTTATAATATAAATCTTATAACGTTCTAATAGTAATAACTTTTACATACGAGGTCCGATTCACTAACGGTTTCTTGCATTGAGATCGTATCGAAATTTATGACATTTCTAATATCAACTGAAATACAAATAACTCAAATAATGTTTGGGATAACCATCCTCTAAGGATCCATGAACTATCTACTATGTAGTAATATACGCTATTATAATAATGTCTGTAGTAAAGTAAAATATTAAAATAGCGTTAAGGCGTTACTCATATCCCCCTTAACATATTTTATATATTCTCATAGTCTATACAGTACCGTAATCTCCCCCGTACTGGGCGTTAGAGGGCACTCCATAGGTGTGGTACAAAACAAACTCGTAGTGGGCTCGATAAGGTAGGTGACACGGCACAACTAGGCAATGCAAGGGTAGATATACCAATTACACTTCCGGGCCGTCGGTAATGCTTAGCCGTAGCTACCGTCCAACTCGATCCACTCTCCCAAAAATACGAGGGTGCACCCAATCAATAACAAAGTAATAGAATGGTAAACGAAGAAGTGTGTCCGATCGGAGAAGCTACCTCGGCCCGTCAATTGCTCTTATTTTAGCCACCTTAAGCCAACTCACGGTAGTCGGGTCCGCCTACATACCTCAATAGAACGTCGCCACCATCCTACTTCGTTCTGGAATCTCCACCTCATACACGGTTGTCAAAGTGGTTTTCGGTGTCGGCAGAGAGTATGACAATATCCGATCCCGGTCTCTTTAACAACCAAACTTAATATAACACCGCGGTCATTTCAAAATAGTATATACTTCAAAACCAAAATACCATATCAATTTCAAAACCATATCAATACGATATCATTTTCCTCTTCAAATATATATGTTTTCAAAATCATAGCATTTTCAAAGTTATATCACTTTCAAAACCATAACACTTTCCTCTCTACAGTTTAGATATTAATAACAGTATGTATATTAAACAGGTAATTAGGCACAAGGAAGAAGTTGCAAAAAAACTTAGTCTCAAGGACAATAAGTTTGCTTTCTAGTTCGAAGGACACTTTTTAGGGTAAACTGAAAATGATAGTTACAAATATCATTCTATGGATTACACTAAAAAGTGTCCTTCGACCTAAAAAACAAACTTTTTATCTCTGAAACTAAATTTTTCTCCAACTTTTTCCTTGAACCTAAAATCCCCTATATTAAAATAGTTTATAAATTAAAATAGTTTATATAATAAAATAATTAGTATATTAAAACATTTACAAATTAAAAATAGTTTATATAAAAATAATTAGTATATTAAAATAATTTATATTAAAATAGTTAAAAATAATTTATTAAATAAACTATATAAATAGTTTAAATATAAATTAAAAAATACTTTATATAATAAAATATCTTCCTCAAATTCCACAAATCAATTTAAATCAACTCGAATTCCAAAATTCAAATTTAATTCAATCTCAATTTATCAATTTCAACTCAATTCAGCTTCCAAATAAACCATTTCAAATTATATCTATTTCAAATACAGATTTGAACCACAAATTAAACCATTTCGATTTCAATATATTTCAGCGCTTTAAATATTCCACATTTTCAAAACAAAATTTAATAATTTCATATATATCTTAATTTAACTTCATTACTATTTTGTTTTGAAATATTCTCTTAATAAATTCAATATCATTTAAATAAAATCCCAAATTACAATAAACTAAATATTTCCTTCAATTTATTAAACATGAAATGTTCATTTAATCACCTTAAACCAAAATGAAGTTATAAAATCATATCCTTTAAAAATCTCAAATTAAATAAGTTTTGAATCAAATTTATTTGAGTATAATTCTTAAATAAATACAATTTCAAACCAATTTCTATTTCTCTTTCCAACCTTAATTTATTATTATAAACTCTATATTTGAAAATATAATTTTAAATAAATACTTAAAACATATTATATACAATTTAAACTAAACATTATTAGATTAAAGCTTATTATTAAATTTATTTTATATTAAAACTAATTTATACATATTTTTAAATAGTAAATTATAAGTAAATTCTTAAAATTTATAATTTCAAACTAACCTGTAATTTTAAATTTTTCAAAACATATAATTTTTAAAAATCAAGAATTTAAACTTATATAAAATAACATATATATATATATATAATATTTAAAAATCGATATTTATATAACCATATATATAACCTTTTTAAAAATTTTAGAAATCATTTCAATATATATATATATATATATATATATATATATATATACCAACGGTGTCTGTATAAAATTTTCTATTCTATGGTCAAGTGATATGGATATTTATCATTTCAATCTGTAATTTAAATATATACGAGTATATATCTTTTCAACCCGCAATCTCAAATTCAGTTCAATTGAAAATCGCTTGGGTTTATCATTTCAACCCATAACGATTTTCTCATATTCTACAGATCGTTCGGGTATGTATCATTTCAACCTATAGAGAATTTGAAACCAACAAGGAACTTGTAGAGTGAGAATAGATATGATAATAATATAACAGGCATTGATCGTCAATATAAATAATAGATAATGTGTCAGATGTCACAGGTGAACGGATACAGATAATAGCATATATATAGCAATGTAAATAACCAACAATAACATATTTCAATTGTCGTTTCAATTGAAATCAAATTTAATAAATATAAGAATGTTAATCGTCAATGATTGATCATATTCCGAGGCTAGAGATGAACGAGGATGGAAGTGAATAGACATAGATAGGCAAACGGAATAGCGACAAGCTAGAAATTCTACGAAAAATTCGACATTGAAAAGATAAGATAAGATGGACGAGATCGATAAACCAAGATGTATTGCATATATGTAAAAAAATTCAAAATCAATTTAAAACATATATTAAAATAGTGTGTGTGTGTGTATATATATATATATATATATATTTAATTTCAAATCAATATTTAATCCCAACACATAAAATATCTATATATATTTGAAAAACCAAATTCACCTATACTTATCTATATAAACTAATATATAAACATATATATTTAAACTTACCAAACTATATAACTTTATATATAGAACAACCTATATAACTTTCATATATAGCCAGATTTTAGGGTTAATATGCTTATATATATATATATATATAATGAATAGGACAAGCAAAATGGTGTACAGGCCGTAACAAGTACAAGCATGTAACTTTATAGCATATATATATATATATATATATATATCTTTGTAAACAGAGTAAAATAATATATATATATATAACCCTTTAACACACTGTTGTAAATATACTGTAAATATACATACCTTTCAACAAATAATAAGTATTTATAACATTTATTTCAAAATTTAATATTTTGACACACACACACACACATATATGAACGAGTACATATATAACTTATATATCATATGTAAAGTAGCAGACCATAACATATATAAAACTATATATACTATACTATACTATATTAATATTTAAGCTCTCTCTCAGTTAAATAACAAGTTTACCATTCATACCTTTCAAAATACAAATTCAATATGTAATATAATTTTTTTACTTGAAAACCAAAACATTACAGACAACATAATTTCCAACTTATAAATAACTATATACGTATACAAGCTAATATACATACCTCATAAACATTATAGATAAAAGCTAGGATTTAAATAAACAAATATATGCAAAATACTATAACGACATATATAGACAACAAGTCATAAAGAAAATCATTATAGCAAAAGAAATCTTTATATTACCAAATCTTTCCTCAGCAACAGATCAATCATGCAAAATATATTTATAAACATTTGTATATATTGGTATAAGCTGTCAAAATATACATGGCTAACATTATTTTATACATAACTTCATATATACAGAATATATATTAGAATGATATATTTTACCATAAAAGAAGGAGGGCAGGGGCGGATGAGGTGATGATGCGTGCATTTGAGGGGTGGAAGGCTGAGATCTCGGGTGTGGTTAGAAGTGAGAGGCAGTTTCGTGAGCGAGTAGGAAGGCGAGATAGGGTCTACGATGGCATTGGCTGTCGCCGTGGGTAGACCTGGTATGGTGAGGCTGCCAGTGGCATGGAGGTGATGGCCAAGGCTAAACAAAAAAAAGACGTACGACTGCATGGTGAAACGGAAGACATGCTTGGAGGCGAAAGAGGCCGGTGAACAACCGAGAAACTGTGGTGACTGGTATGCGTGGAGGAGTGGACAGCGACACATGGGTTGCACGCAGGGTGGTTGTCTTCTTGGATGAGGAATAGAAGGTGGAAATGAGTTTGGAATGTACAAGGAAAATGAACAGGTAGGAGGAGCTCAATTTTTTTCTTTCATGTTTCAAAGAACAGAAGTAAATTGAAGGAAAGAGAAATAATGTACAACCAAACCATCAACTTACAAGTTATAAATGAAAAGTTGGATAACCAAAAGTGAATAGTTAAATTCTAGAAATATCAAAAGGCACTAGGCTATTGGTTTCATACGGTGGAATATGAAAAATTGTAGGAAGCTAAAGGTCAAATTGCAGAACCGATATGGCAGTCGTTTTGTAGATTTCGCCATCTCTTAAACTTTGAAATAAACAAACGAATATACTACGGAGATCAGCACGACGAGATGATCAAAACGGTACATGGATATCAGTGATACGACCATCCAATCAAAAGTTGATATTTGGTACCGAAAATGCTGTTAATTTTCCGAAAATAAGATAAATGGAGCAATAACGGTCCAAATTTGGAGAAATGGAATATGACGTCTCACTCAAAAGATGATTTACAAATTTATTATATAAAAATATTTAGCTTTTGAAAATATTTTGTTATTATCAAATTTAACTAATTTGAGTTTAGATAAAACTACACAATAAAATAAACTTCCATATCTCTGATGAATTTTTTTTCATTTTCTATGTTTAAATATACATGTTCCAAATGTCAAATTTTTATTTTCAAATTCAATTACTTAAAATTTCACAAAGTTCAGTTAATTACGTTAGTTAAGACTATTAAAATTTACGGGTCGTTACACTCTCCCCCACTCAAAACTTTTCGTCCCCGAAAAGGAAGGAGGTAGGAGAATAGAAACAACCAGAAGGAAAAATAGATTTGAAAAACAGAATGAAACAATTAATTTAAAACCATATAAATTTTAATTTTAATTAATTTATATTCAGCAGTTGATTTTAAATTCAAGATATTTTCCTTTAGTTGATTTAATCTCAAATTTATTAATGTTTTTTACAAAGTTTCTTTCAAACAAAGTTTTTTATTTTATCTATCTCGTTTATTTAATCTATTTGATTCCACTTAAGTTTATTTCACTTATAATTCAATCTTAACTATTCCTAAATTTATATTTATTTACCATCTTGTTATTCCAGTTCAATTACTTCAAGTTCAAATATTTATTCAAAAATTTGGCTTTATTTATAACTGAAATCATCCTTTTAGAAATTTAAAGAATAAAATTTCCGATTAACTTTAAACCATTTAGGGATATATATATATATATTATATGTCAAATTAAATCTAAAACCATATCCCTATATATATATATATATATATATATATTATCAAGTCATACTTCTGAAATTCAAATAAAATCCATTTTTCAGAACAAAATATAGCTAGGCTACTAATGGTCTCTCCACTTTAAAAGTCGAAAATGAACGTCGATGATGTTGCGGTCATCACCGAAATTATTTTCCAGCGGCAAAAGAGAAGAGCACTGATTTAAAACTTTTAAACTTTTTTGAAAAAATTTATATTCAAAATACTTTAAAAAATATGCCCTTTAAAACCAAAGTTTGAAATCACCAAAAATTAAATTCTCAAATTATTGATTTAAATTCATTTCGGTTCCAAATCAATTTATAAACCATGTTTTATAGTTTCAATTATCTATTATGAGACAAAAGTCAATGGTTTACGAAACCATAAATGAAAATCAAATATATTATTATTTCTGTTAACCAATTCATTTAACAATTAGGTTTCAGAAAATTTACTTATATATATATATATAATATAATCATACAAAATTATTTCATTTACCAAATTTGAAAACAATATTGTGTCGGTTTGCTCTGTTCAAGTGTTTTGGAATTCCTATCGATAGCGTTGATCAGACAATTCGATCGAAACCCCAAATCAACATAACAACTCAAACAACACAATATATAAAACAGTTTATATAATTACAAATACACTCCCTCGCTCAATGATATAAGAATAGATTAAAACAAGGATAGAAACCCAAATTAGAGGAACCCTAATCAAAAGAATTCTTACTAAGAAAATAAGCTTGAAAGGGAGATAAGATGATTAGATAACGAAAGAGAAAAGATGGATATATTTATATAAATCGCGGGTGACCTTACTCGGGTCAACCATGACTTCAAGAATAAGATCGATACAGAATTCTAAAGCAAATTGGCATTCAATCACAAGAGAATTGAATTTAGGCATAACATCCGAGGATATAGGAATCTTCGGTGAATCGATGTCTGTTGTAAAGGAGTTTCATCCCTTTACAAATCATTCAGTGGAACTATGGGATGCTCCTGAATCAAAACACGAATATGGGAGACAACGATGAATTTCAGAACGAATAGGAGAGTTCCAAAGTTCAAAGGTAATTCGAATCAAAGAGGAAGAATTCAAGCTCGAATGAAAGTAATTCTGTAACTAAATCTACTCTATATGTTGAGTTTTGCTTAAAACCAGAGCTCTGATACCAACAGTAATATCTCGATATTTTCAACCATTCACATCCGTATATGTCGGACTTGAATAGCTCAAAATACCAGATTGTTAATTTAAATTTGGCAAAACTCAGCATATACAGTAAATAAATAATCACAGAATCACAGACACAGAGTAGTATAACGCTAAGCAGCAGAAATAAATGAATAGTACTATATTTATATAACATAGTTAAACAAGATACAACAGAGTCTCGAATACATAGAAGTCTCAATACAATAGTCAAATAACAAAATCTGAATATATAACTAGAGTCAACTGAATAATTACAAGCTGAATAGATAGCTGGATCTCCGAGCGAAGCTCCAACTCCAAAGTTGTGTCTCTAATGCTGTGACACTCAGTCTGACCCGAGCGTAAAGCGAAATACAAAACACTCGAGTCAGGATTAACATTCTTATATCAATAAATCCAACTCAAGTGAAATATCAACTGAAATACAAGTAACTCAAAGGATATTTGGGATAACCATCCGCTATGGATCCATGTAATAATATGTAGTAATAACACTATTATAATAATGTCTATAGTAAAGTAAACTATTAAAATAGCGTTAAGGCGTTACCCATATCCCCTTTAACATATTTTATATATTCTCATAGTCTATACAGTACTGTAATCTTCCCCGTACTGGGCGTCGTCAGAGGGCACTCCATAGGTATGGTACAAAACAAACTTGTAGTGGGCTCGATAAGGTAGGTGACATGACATAACTAGGCAATGCCAAGGTAGATATACCAATTACACTTCCGGGCTGTTGGTAACGCATAGCCGTAGCTACCGCCCAACTCGATCCACACTCCCAAAAATCCGAGGGTGCACCCAATCAATCATAAAGTAATAAAATGGTAAACGAAGAAGTGTGTCCGATCGGAGGAGCTACCTCGCTTGGCCTGTCAATTGCTCCTATTTTAGCCACCTTAAGCCAACTCACGGGAGTCGGGTCCATGTATATACCTCAATAGAACGTTATTAGCATACACGGTTGTTAAAGTGGTTTTCGGTATTGGCGGATAGTATAACAATATCCGATCCCGGTCTCTTTAACAACCAAACGTTATTATAACACCGCGGTCATTTCAAGATAGTTTATACTTCAAAACCAAAATATCATATCCATTTCAAAGCCATATCAATACGATATCATTTTCCTCTTCAAATATATCTGTTTTCAAAATTATAGCATTTTCAAAGTTATATCACTTTCGAAACCATAACACTTTCCTTTCTACAATTTAGATATTAATAATAGTATATATATTAAAATAGTTTATATAATAAAATAATTAGTATATTAAAACAGTTATAAATTAAAAATAGTTTATATAAAAATAAGTAGTATATTGAAATAATTTATATTAAAATAGTTAAAAATAATTTATTAAGTAAAATATATAAATAGTTTAAATATAAATTAAAAATACTTTATATTATAAAATAGCTTCCTCAAATTCCACAAATCGATTCAAATCAACTCAAATTCTAAAATTCAAAGTTAATGCAATCTCAATTCATCAATTTCAACTCAGTTCAGTTTCTAAATAAACCATTTCAAATTATATCGATTTCAAATACAGATTTGAACCATAAAATAAACCATTTAAATTTCAATATATTTCAAACCTTTAAATATTCCACATTTTCAAAACTAAATTTGATAATTTCATATATATCTTAATTTAACTTCATTATTATTTAGTTTTGAAATATTCACTTAATAAATTCAATGCCATTTAAATAAAATCCCAAATTACAATAAACTAAATATTTCCTTCAACTTATTTAAACTTGAAATATTCATTTAATCACCTTAAACCAAATCAAGATATAAAATCATATCATTTAAAAATCTAAAATTAAATAAGTTTCGAAATCAAATTTATTGGAGTATAATTCCTAAATAAATACAATTTCAAACCAATTTATATTTCACTTTCCAACCTTAATTTATTATAATAAACTTTATATTTGAAAATATAATTTTAAATAAATACTTAAAACATATTATATGTAATTTAAACTAAACTTTATTAAATTAAAGCTTATTATTAAATCTATTTTATATTAAAACCAATTTATACATATTTTTAAAATTGTAAAATTATAAGTAAATTCTTAAAATTTATAATTTCAAACTAACTTATAATTTTAAAATTTTCAAAGCATATAATTTTAAAAATCAAGAATTTAAAACATATATAAAATAACATTTATATATATAATATTTAAAAATTAATATTTATATAACCATATTTATTTCCTTTTTAAAAACTTTGGAAATCATTTCAATATATATATATATATATATATATATATATATAGACCAACGGTGTCTGTATAAAATTTTCTATCCTATGGTCAAGTGAATGGATATTTATCTTTTAAATCCATATTTTAAATATATACGGTTATATATCTTTCCAACCCGCAATCCCAAATTCAATTCAATTGAAAATCGCTTGGGTTTATCATTTCAACCCATAACGATTTTCTCTTATTCTATAGATCGTTCGGGTATGTATCATTTCAACCCATAGGGAATTCTAAACTAACAGGGAACTTGCAGAGTGAGAACAGATATGATAATAATATAACAAGCATTGATCATCAATATAAATAACAGATAATGGTGTCAGATGTCACAGGTGAACAGATACAGATAATAACATATATATAGCAGTAAATAACCAACAGCAGCATATTTCAATTGTCGTTTCAATTGAAATAAAATTTAATAAACATAAGAATGTTAATCGTGAGTGATTTCTCACCTCCCGAGGCTAAAGATGAACGAGGTTGGAAGCAAATAGACACAGATAGGCAGACAGAACAGCGACAAGCTGGAAATTCTATGAAAAATTTGATATTGAAAAGATAAGATAAGAAGGACAAGAGATCGATGAAACAGATGTATTACATGTATGTAAAAAAAATTCAAAATCAATTTAAAACATATATTAAAATTATATATATATATATATATATATATAATTTCAAATCAATATTAAATCCCAACACATAAAATATCTATATATGTTAGAAAAACAAAATTCACCTATACTTATCTATATAAACTAATATATAAACATATATATATATATATATATATTTAAACTTACCAAACTATATAACTTTATATATATAACAACCTATATAACTTTCATATATAGCCAGATTTTAAGGTTAATATACTACATATATATAATGAACAGGACAAGCAAAATGGTGCACAGGCTGTAACAAGTACAGGCGTGTAACTTTATAGCATATATATATATATATATATATATATATATCTTTATAAACAGAGTAAAATAATATATTTAACCCTTTAACACACTGTTGTAAATATACTGTAACATGTACATACCTTTCAACAAATAATAAATATTTATAACACTTATTTCAAAATTTAATATTTTGACATACATACATATATACATATATATATGAGTACATATATAACTTATATATAATATGTGAAGTAGCAGACTATAACATATATAAAACTATATATACTATATATATTATACTATATTAATATTTAAGCTCTCTCTCTTAGTTAAATAACAAGTTTACCATTCATACCTTTCAAAATATAAATTCAATATGTAATATAACTTTTTTTTACTTGAAAACCAAAACATTACAAACAACATAATTTCCAACTTATAAATAACTATATACATATGCAAGCTAATATACATACCTCATAAACATTATGGATAAAAGTTAGGAATTAAATAAACAAATATATGCAAAATACTGTAATGAAATATATAGGCAACAAGTCATAAAGAAAATCATTGCAGAAAAGAAATATTTATATTTCCAAATCTTTCCTAAGCAACAGATCAATCACGCGAAATATATATATATATATATATATATATATATATATATAAACATTTTTATTTATTGATATAAGCTGTCCAAATATACATGGCTAACATTATTTTATGAATAAATTTATATATACAGAATATATATTAGAATGATATATTTTACCTTAAAAGAATATTTTACCTTAAAAGAAGGAGGCTAGGGGTGGACGAGGTGATGATGCGTGCATTTGAGGAGTAGAAGGCTGAGATCTCGGCTGCGGTTAGAAGTGAGAGGCGGTTTCATGAGTGAGTGGGAAGGCGAGATAGGGTTTACGATGGCATTGGTTGTTGCCGTGCATAGACCTAGTATGGTGAGGCTGCTAGCGGAATGAAGATGATGGCCAAGGCTAAACAAAAAAAAGGGGACAACTGCGTGGTGAAAAGGAAGATGTGCTTGGAGGCAAAAGAGGCCGGTGAACAGCTGAGGAACAATGGTGATTGGTATGCATGGAGGAGTTGATAGCGGCGCGTGGGTTGCATGCAAGGTGGTTGTGTGCTTGCGTGAGGAATAGAAGGTGGAAGCGAGTTTGCAATGTACAAGGAAAATGAATAGGTGGGAGGACCTGAAAAATTTTTATCTTTTTTTTTCAAAGAACAGAAGTAAATTGAAGGGAGGAGAAATAATGTACAACTGAACTATCAATTTACAAATTATAAATGAAAAGTTGGATAACCAAAAGTGAATAGTTAAATTCTAAGAATATCAAAAGGCACCGGGCTATTGGCTTCATACGATGGAATATGAAAAAGTGTGGGAAGCTTAAAGGTCAAATTGCAGAACTGATATGGCAGTCGTTTTGCAGATTTCGTCGTCTCTCAGATTTTGAAATAAACAAACGAATATAGTACGGAGATTAGCACGTCGAGATGATCAAAACGGTACACAGATATCAGCTATACGACCATCCAATCAAAAGTCGATATTCGGTACTGAAAATGCTGCTAATTTGCCGAAAATAAGATAAACGGAGTAATAGCAGTCCGAATTTGGAGAAACGGAATACGACGACTCACTCAGAAGATGATTTACAAATTTATTATATAAAAATATTCAGGTTTTGATAATATTTTATTATCATCAAATTTAACTGATTTGAATTTAGATAAAACTACACAATAAAATAAACTTCCATATTATCTGATGAAAATTTTCCATTTACTATGTTTAAATATACGTATTCCAAATATCAAATTTTTATTTTCAAATTCAATTATTTAAAATTCCACAAAGTTCGGTTAATTACGTTAGTTAAAACTATTAAAATTTACGGGTCTTTACATGTTCATTGATGGATTTGGATGATGATTGTGATGTATGTGTGACGACACCTTTATGGACAGTTTAAATCGACAAAAAACCGCACATGTCAACTCCAACCATTCAAAAAGGTGGATTGTTAATGGGGTTAATTAAAAAGAATTAGAACAGAAGAAGAAACAAACATAGAATCTCGCAGCAGAACGATAAAATATAATAATCAAATAAACAGTTCATGCAGCTGTTTATACAATATTTTGATTACATTCAATACAACATTTATCAGAGTTATACATACATCAGAAATAAATAAATAATGGAGCAGACAACATGATGCAGGAATAATAATAGTAGTAGTATACCAAATCTTCATCTTCATCCTACAGAATAAATTTTCAATAAGCTGAAAAACTCAGGACTGACCCGAGTGTAATGAAAAGACAAAACACTTGATTCAGGACTAAAATATCCTTATGTAAGTGAAATCGATATCGCATAAACATGAGTATAACGGCGTCAGAGATGTTTACGGGTTTTCACATCTCCTATCCAGTGTGTAACGTTTATGCAATAACTCAAAAGATGTTACAAGATTTTCCATCTCTTAAGGATCCATCAAAATATTTATATGTAGTAGAATATGCTATATATATATAATGTATAATCCATAAAATAAATATTAAAATAGAGTTGAGGCTTTACATTAATCTCCCTTAATGCGTTTTTAAGTATTGTCGTATAATTTGCATATAAAACACCAGTTAAACGGTCGGTGGATAGGGATGTGCGGTGATACGACAGCACTAAACCAAAATCGTATGGGTCCCGTTTAAGGATAAAAGTATGATAAGGCACGTGAGGCAATGCCCAAGGTATGATACTACCAGTTTATCCTTCTCGGATGGTGGTAACGCATCATAGCCATAATCGTCCACCGCGTCCAACACTCCCATAATCTGGAGGGTGTGCACCAATTAATCACAATGTAAATGATGGTAATTCGAAGAAGTGCGTCCGCTCGGGGTAGCCAGCCCACTTGGCTGGTACCGCCCCTGTTTTAGTCATTTCAAATTGGCACAAGTGCTAGGCTAATCCATCATCGTTCTCTTTCTTCAAATCCAGCAAACGACGCCAAATCCAACCACATCATTCTGTATCATAATCCACGTACACAGTTATCAAAGTGGTTCCGGTATCGATAGAGAGTATGCACATACCGGCCCCGGTCTTTTTAATAACCAAACGTCGTTTTACACACCAGTTGGTACATTTATATTTCGAAAACTATTCATACTTGATATCAAAATATCATATTCGCTTCAAAATTAAATCCATTTCGAAATCATCATTTTTACCCGAAATATACCATTTCAATTCCAAATCAGTTTCGTCTCAATATCGCAATTTCTGTTCCAAAATGGTTTCAAATTTACATTTGGGTTATAACTTCATTTAACCCCATTCGTATTTAAATCCATGATTTAAAATAAACATTTCACCCTTGATCAGTTTAAATCTCTGAAAAATAGTTTGAATAGTTTTAAAATAGTTTAAATAATTAAAATAGTTAAAACAGTTTAAATAGGTAAAATAGTTTAAAATGGTTTAAATAATTAAAATAGTTTAAATGGTTAAAATAGTTTAATATAAAATAGTTTAAATATTAAAATGGTTTATAAAGCAAAATAATTTGGAACCAAATATAATTTGTATATTTAAGAAGATAGCTTTTAAATAGTTTTATATTAAATAATTTATTTGAAAATAGTTTCAAAGTCAAACCGGTCCAATTCCGACTTCCCAATTTAACCAATTCCAATTTCTATTTAATCGAATCAATTTCGATTTCAATTCAAGTCGATTTCAACTTCGATTTCAATTAATTCAATTCCACTTTCAAATCCAATTAATTCAATTTCAATTTATATCGATTTCGAGCTCGATTTTCAAAATATCGATTCAAACATTTAAACCAAATTATCCTTCAATGTTCAGTTTAAAATCCTAATCTTGAAATAAAATTCAATTCCAAGCTCAATTTCGAAATATCGTTTTTACATCACTTTCACTTAGCAATATTCAAAGTTCAAATAAAAGTTCAATCCTTTAAAACAAATCAATTTATGAAATTCGATCATATTCTGATTTTTTTCTTCAAAATCTCAACTTCAATTATTTAACAATTTCTTTTAACCAAAATTTTATTTCAACATTTCAAACTCGAATTCAGGATTAATTCGATCTCTATAAATTTGATTTCTATTTCTTTTAAATCAATACCATTTAAATAATTTCAAATCTTAGATTATCAAAATCATTTGATTTAACCAATCTGGTGTCCGTATTTGTTTTCTACCCTCGGCCAAGTGATCGGTTATTTCAATTTAATTTTGGGGATGGACATATATCATTTCAATCCAAATCTCAATGTCATAGGTATATATCATTTCAATCTATTTCTTAATTTATTCGAAATAAATTAATTTACAGTTCTATATACTGTAAATAAATTACAGGATGATAACAAGCTATATGTAAAAACAAATAACATCCAACCATCCAAATGTCAACTAATTTGCATCCATCACAATCAATCATACAAACAGACACTATAACTCACTGCAATTCATAGTTAGCAATGTTAGGTAATTTAATTGCAACTAAATTCAAATTTCAATTCGACTGTCAATTTTAATTTTTAATGATAAATTCAATGACAATCTGGATGCCAATTAAATTTATCAAACGATGACCAATAAAAATCATATCACTTCATAATATTAAATTTAACTAGCATGAGAATATTCTAGTACGTTGTGAGCGTTATTAAAACACTCACCTTGATTTTTCAATTTTAAATCAAATCGAATGACGTTCGATTTAACCTAAAATTTAAACAAGCTCCAAACATTTTCGGATCTGCACTGCGGCGTAGATCTCGTCGCTGCGATTCCGACGCCACCAGTTTCGCCCGATTTCGACCTCGTACACATGAGATATGAACTTTTAAAGATTGTATATAAATTTATAATAATATCCTCTCTTTTTTTACCTAAACAAATCGCGGCCGTCCAAAATGAGATAGGAAATCAAGGCCGTGACTTCCCTCCTTCCTCCATACGTACGCGTTCCAGGCTAAGGAACCCACCATTGCCTCCCTTCCATCAATCACACCGCCCCCCTCCTTCACCTCACACTCGATCGGATACCACAGGCATGAATCCCTAACTGAGCTCCACTTCGTCCATGATATCAAGAAGCTCAACCCCATATCCATCCCCAAAAATGCACTCGAATGCCTCACGAATGCGGCCTCCATACTCCTCCTCTGGTCGACAAAACAAGATCTCAACCATATGGATTTAAAGCTCTCGACAAGCTCTAGATTTATGTATTTAAAGTTTTTGGAGAAAGTTTGTAAATTGAGAGGAAAATGAGGGAGAAAGAAATTGTTTTTCGGCCACTAAACTCAATAACGGTGGCCACGAATGATAACCCTAGGTTTTCACTGTGTAAATGTATATATACGCGAATAAAATATTATTTTATTAACATACTTCAATTTTAAATGCACTTTTTCAAACGAACCCCAAACGACACATGCCGCCAGGCATTTATAATGTTTTACCCCTATTCCAAACACAATGGAACATGTTTGGGGACCTGATTCGATCGTATGTGGAAGATAGCATTTCAAATCGAATTAAAATATTAAATTTTCGACATTTATCTCAACGCGTTTATATTTCGTACGACCAAACGATACACCCAAACGCTACGAAATTTGAGATCTGATAATAATATATAATTATGGATCCAGTGGAACTAGTTTCGTCGAAATCCAAGATTGTGTCCTGGTTCACTATTTTAACGTCTCGATTATAATATAAAATGTTCAATTTCCAATTATTCACTTTTAATTCCAATTTTAAAGGTTAAATCTTCATTATTGTTTAAATAAAATTTACAACAACTTTTAATAACATTTTCAACCATATTAACCTCAGAATTCAATTATTCAAATAATTACAATATTAAGTGTAATCAATTTGGATAATTCAATAAATCATCATCTTTTGAAAAATTGGTTAATGAACTTATAAGATTTAACTTTTAAAACAAATTCAAATTATATAACAACTGTTTTCATTTTTCAGTTATTCAACTCCTTTTATTTAATTATTCAAATAATTTCCAATATTGAATTTAAACAATTTAATTGTTCAATATCCAACAAATTTTAATATTGCATTTTAAATGAATTCTAATTATCAACGTCATTTTTCTTCTGTCTAATAATTTACAACTACTATTCAGCTTCAGTTATTAATCATAAACCCAGTAAATATAATTTCATTTCAATCTTATTATCGCCAAAACTTCACATAGGTTTATTTCAAATTTTTATTCAAGTTCATATCAAATACTTAAATTTAAAATCATTAAATTTTTATTTCTTAACCATTTTCTTCAATAATTACATTAAATTTAAAATAGCTAAAAATACGGATCCTTACATTCCCCCCACTCAAAGCTTTTTGCCCTCGAAAGGAACTAAATAGAGAATTTTACACTTGATATATTTTATTTTAAATTATCAACTTATAAACAATAAAAATTTCATTTATAAAACCCATTATTACGTTTCTACTAAGCTACTCCGATCGGCTTATGGGATTACAATTTTAGTTATCAAAACAAGTTATAAAATTTTAAAACTTCAAAAAAATTCTAACACCCGGATTTACGAAAACTTTCGACAGAGTCTCCTTTGTGCACCTCGATCAGTACAGCTACAAAACGCCTCTACAGGTTCGAAACCAACAAAAGAAACCAAAAGCCAAGTGGCCCAGTCAAAAATCACCAAATCCAATGACAAAATAAACATGTACATTTTTTGTTGGGCAATCCAAATTTTTCTTGATTTTAAATACGTGCATCTTATTTGCCAATGATATCCAATCATATAATTACAATCATTTTATATTTCACATTGTCAATTTCCTATATTTTCTTTACTTACACCTGTACGAAGTATATATATTATTTGTATGCCGTATTAAGTCCGACAGCTCACTCGATCACACAATTTCACTTCCAAACTAGTATCGTTCACACGACTCTCTAGTGCGGACTCATATTTGGTTCCTTGATCAAAAACCATTGTTCTCCTTGCATAGTCATATACTATGATGGAGAATTCCAGAATCAATCAAAAATCCATATCCAGTGTTCACCGTCGAGTACGAGTGAAAAATTCTAGCTCGGATCGATATAAATTATATCGAAATTCTATACTCGAATCTGGATCAAATCGTTATGCGAATAAAATAATATACATAAAACTTACGTATTAACTTCCAATAGATTTCTATACAATTCACCTATATTAAATTTATTTTGCTTACCTTTATTTCATTTACAATTAATTATTCACAATGTATTATTCATATCCCTTATTTACTCGATATATCCATTTCTTTACACAACATATTCTTTAATACTATCTTTTCTTCAACATCATTCCATAAATTTTTCTTACTCAAGTTTAGTTTTGAACATTTCATACAACTTAATTAAATTCAATTTCCTTTTCCATTGATTCTTAGCTATACCAAATTCTTTTGCTTACATTTACTTCATTTTTATAGTTTTAGTTAACAACAAATTTATTTGTGGAACATTTTATTAATTATCACTTTAGTTTATAATCATTCTATAAAGTCATATATAAGAAGTTGGACATTATCTATGTTTATAATTATCTCAAAAGTTACAATTCAATTTCACAATTTCTTTGCAAATTTATGTTTAATTCTATAACAAATTCACAAAGACATGGCTTGATTCATTTGACTTCTTTCTTAAGTTCACTTGCTTATTCCATTTAGCCATTCATCATTTCATAATATAGTTAAGTATATAACATTTTTATCATAACCAAATTTCCATTTATATACATTTTAATTACCTTTTAGGTTTTTTTACTTGTATAATATCTCATTACATATCCAAAACATCATTTAACATTTACATTTGGTAAGTTTCATTATATGTTATTAGAATGCAATTTGGTATTATACAAATTAATATGATTCATTTTAATTAATTAGAATGTTCAACTTGTTTAAATTTTCTTTACTTTTCAATTTTAAGAGTTACATTTCAACTCTAAAGTTTTCCCAAACATTAAGCTTAGAATTTTTTTATCCTCTTATTTTATAAGTCCTGGTCATTCACATTTCATTTAAATAATTTAAAAATTACTAATCAATAGAACTTAGAAATTTTAAATGCCTGGTTTATTTCAAATCATTTGAAATAAATACATACCCTTGTATCTTTTATATATATCAAATTGTATCTTTGGAGTTTAGACTAAAATCCATTTATCTAAACAATTTCAAAGCAAAGCTTCTCAAAATTCTCCCCCACTTTAAGACTCGAAAATAAACGTCGATGATGCTACGTAGTCATCACCAAAATTATCTTCCAACGACATAAGAGAGGATTACTAAACTCATTTCTTTTTAACATTTATTTGAAAACAATTTGTATTTGTATACACTTTTAAACAATACTGATATTATTTTCCAAACCTTGAAAACCTTTTTAGAAACACCGGAATTTAAAATTTTCATATTCTCATCTTTATATCCATTTTACTTGCAATTTATATTTTATAAATCACACTTATACAATTTCATTTTCTTATAATCATATAATAGCCAATAGTTTAGGAATATTGACAATTCAAACAATAAATGATAATGATCAATATTATCATTTCTAACACCAATTCACACTATATACTATAATAATTTCTGAAAATTATTCTTGTATATATAAAATATAATTGGGGTAAAATTATTCAATTTACGCAATTTCAAAACAATACTGTGTCGGTTTATCTTGTTTAAGAGTTTAGAAACCCCTATCGATACAGTCATACTTCCCGTACCAACCAGAATTCATAAACACTCAACCGATAAGTCAACACAATATAAAACATTTCATTTTCACTAAAATACATGCTCATATCTATTAATACACTCAAAATCATCCTAGGGTGTTATTGATCCTATTTCTAATGAGTTACCCCATAAAGCTAAGTTTATCGCTAAACCAAAGCTCTGATACCATCTATAACGACCCACCTTTATGGACAGCTTAAATCGACAATAAACTACACACGTCAACTCAAACCATTTAAAAGGATGGATTGTTAATGGGGTTAATTAAGAAGAATTAGAACTGAAGAAGAAAAAAACACAGAATCTCGCAGCAGAATGATAAAATATAATAATCAAATAAACAGTTCATGAAATTTTTTGATTATATTCAATACAACATTTATCAAAGTTATACATACATCAGAAATAAAGAAATAATGCAGCAGACAACATGATGCAGGAATAATAATAGTAGTAGTATACCAAATCTTCATCTTCATCCTCTAGAATAAATCTTCAATAAGCTGAAAACTCAGGACTGGTCCGAGCGTAATGAAAAGACAAAACACTCGAGTCAAGACTAAAATATCCTTATGTAAGTCAAATCGATATCACACAAACATGAGTGTAACGGCGTCAGAGATGTTTACAAGTTTTCACATCTCCTATCATCTGTATAACGTGCGTTCAATAACTCAAGAGATGTTATGGGATTTTCTATCTCTTAAGGATCCGTCAAAATATTTATATGTATTAGAATACGCTATATATAATGTCTAAATAGTAAAATAAATACTAAAATAGCGTTAAGGCTTTACATTAATCCCCCTTAACGTGTTTTTAAGCATTGTCGTACAGTTTGCTTATAAAACACCAGTTAAACGGCCGGTGGATAGGGATGCGCCGTGATACGACAACCAAAATCGTATGGGTCTCGTTTAGGGACAAAAGTTTGACAAGGCACGTGAGGCATTGCCCAAGGTAGGATACTATCAGTTTACCCTTCCCGGTTGGTGGTAATGCATTATAGAGATGATCGCCAACTGCGTCCAACACTCCCACAATCTGGAATGTGCGCACCAATCAATCACAATGTAAATGATGGTAATTCGAAGAAGTGCGTCCGCTCGGGGTAGCTAGCCCACTTGGCCGATACGGCTCCTGTTTTAATCATTTCAAATTGGTACAACTGCCAGGCTAATTCATCATCGTTCTCTTTCTTCAAATCCAACAAATGACGCCAAATCCAACAAATGACGCCAAATCGTCACTCCACTCACACAGTTGTCAAAGTGCTTCGGGTATCGACAAAGAGTATGCCCATAACTGGCCCATGTCTCTTTAACAACCAAACATCGTTTATACACCGATTGGCACTTTTACATTTCGAAAACCGTTCATACTTGAAATCAAAATATCATATTCGCTTCGAAATCAAATCCATTTCGAAATCATCATATTTACCCAAAATATATCATTTCAATTCCAAATCATTTCCGTCTCAATATCGCAATTTCGATTCCGAAATGGTTTCAAATTTACATTTGGGTTATAACTTCATTTAACCCCATTTGCATTTAAATCCATGATTTATTATAAACATTTCACCCTTGACCAGTTTGAATCTTTGAAAAATAATTTGAATAGTTTTAAAATAGTTTAAATAATTAAGATAGATAAAACAGTTCAAATGGTTAAAATAGTTAAAATAGTTTAAAATTGTTAAAATAGTTAAAATAGTTTAAATGGTTAAAATAGTTTAATATAATTATTTTAAATATTAAAATGGTTTATGAAGCAAAAATAATTTGGAACCAAGATAATTTGTATATTTAAGAAGATATCTTTTAAAAGTTTTACATTAAATAATTTATTTGAAAATAGTTTCAAAGTCAAACAGGTCCAATTCCGACTTCCCAATTCAACAATTCCAATTTCTATTTAATTGAATCGATTTCGATTTCAATTCAAATCGATTTCAACTTCGATTTCAATTAATTTGATTCCACTTTCAAATCCAATTAATTTAATTTCAATTTTAATTTATATCAATTTCAAGCTCGATTTTCAAAATAGCGATTCAAACATTTAAATCAAATTATCCTTCAATATTCAGTTTAAAATCCTAATCTTCAAATAAAATTCAATTCCATGCTCAATTTCGAAATATCGTTTTTATATCACTTACACTTAGCAATATTCAAAGTTCGAATAAAAGTTCAATCCTTTAAAACTAATCAATTTATGAAATTCAATCATATTCCGATTTTTTTTCTTCAAAATCTCAACTTTAATTATTTAACAATTTCTTTTAACCAAAATTTTATTTCACACTTCAAACTCAAATTCGAGATTTATCCGATTTATATAAATTTGATTTCTATTTCTTTCAAATCAATACCATTTAAATAATTTCAAATCTAAGATTATCGAAATCATTTCATTTAACCAATCTGGTGTCAGTATTTGTTTTCTACCCTAGGCCAAGTGCTCCGTTATTTCAATTTAATTTTGAGGATGGATATATATCATTTCAATCCAAATCTCAATGTCATAGGTATATATCGTTCCAACCTATTTCTTAATTTATTCGAAATAATTTAATTTACAGTTCTATATACTGTAAATAAATTACAGGATGATAACAAGCTATATATAAAAACAAATAACATCCAACCATCCAAATATCAACCAATTTGCATCCATCACAATCAATCATGCAAACAGACACTATAATTCATAGCAACTCACAGTTATCAATGTCAGGTAATTTAATTGCAACTAAATTTCAATTCGATTGTCAATTTTAATTATTAACAGTAAATTCAATGACAATCTGGATCGCAGTTAAACTTCTCAAACGACGACCAATAAAAATCATGCCACTTCATAATATCAAATTTAACTAGCATGAGAATATTCTAGAACGTTGTGAGCATTATTAAAACACTCATCTTGATTTTTCAATTTTAAATCAAATTGAACGACGTTCGATTTAACCTAAAATTTAAACAAGCTCTAAATATTTTTGGATCAACAATGCCGCGTAGATCTCGTCGCTGCGATTCCGACGCCGCCAGTTTTTCCCGATTTCGACCTCGTACACATGAGATATGAATGTTTAAAGATTGTATATAAATTTATAATAATATTTTTTTTTACCTAAACAAATCGCAGCCGTCCAAAATGAGATAGGAAATCAAGGCCGTGACTTCCCTCCTTCCTCCATACGTACGCGTTCCAGGCTAAGGAACCCACCATTGCCTCCCTTCCATCGATCGCATCGCCCCCATCCTTCACCTCAAACTCGATCGGATACCACAGGCATGAATCCCTAACTGAGCTCCACCTTCGGCCATGATATCAAGAAGCTCGTCCCCATATCCATCCCCAAAAACGCACTCGAATGCCTCATGAATGCGGCCTCCACACTCCCCCTTTGGTCGACAAAATGAGATCTCAACCATATGGATTTAAAGCTCTCGACGAGCTCTTTATTTATGTAGCTGAAAGTTTTTTGAGAAAGTTTGTGGATTGAGAGAAAAATGAGGAAGAAGGAGATTGTTTTTCGGCCATTAAACTCAAGAACGGTGGCTACGAACGATAACCCTAGGGTTTCACTGTGCAAATGTATATAAACGCAAATAGAATATTATTTTATTAATATACTTCAATTTTAAATGCACCTTTTCAAACGAACCCTAAACCACACGTTCCGCCAGGCATTTATAATGTTTTATCCCTATTTCGAACACAATGGAACATGTTTCAGGACCTGATTCGATCGTATGTGGAAGATAGCTTTTCAAATCGAATTAAAATATTAAATTTTCGATATTTATCTCAACGCGTGTATATTTCGTATGACCAAACGATACACCCAAATGCTAAGAAATTTAAGATCCGATAATAATACATTATTACGATCCAATGGAACTAGTTTCGTCGAAATCCGAGATTGTGCCCCGGATCGCTATTTTAACATCTCGATTATAATATAAAATGTCCAATTTCCAATTATTCACTTTTAAATCCAATTTGAAAGGTTAACAATCATCATTATCGTTTAAGTAAAATTTACAACAACTTTCAATAACATTGTAACGACCATGACTCGACCTTCGAAAATCGGCACCAAATACTTCATCCGTATTCGAATGCCGCAGATTCAAACGTCGAATCTGGTTTGTCGGAGCTTATAACGCATTAAGTACAACAACACAGCGAAAGAAAAATGAATGATTTGATACAACTTCATGAATACAACATCATTACAACAATGGTACAATATTCTATTACAAATGATTATCAATATCAGAGCCAAAAGATAAACAATAGCGGAAGAAAACCTCAACAGAAGAACACCAATATTAACTTCAATAAAAAGAGAGAGAGAGCGCTTGAGAATCCAATACTACAACTCCATCTCCAATGCTTCAAACCACAAGCTCGGACCACCATCATGATGTATTAAGCAAGGTCAGTCATGAATGTGATCGCCAAAACCCAAAGACCCCAAACCAATTCCATACAGAAAGCTGAAGGCAACCGAATCTATATCTACTAGCTGATTATCTGAAAATCTAACTCTAGGCTGCCCGTGTGGAAAATTGTGGGAACTCAGAGTTTAGAAAGGGAACAATAAACTGCAGATCAGTCATGGGACTGGTGTGAGCAAATAAAAACAGTTTTATTTTGAACAAAGAAAACGAAGGGAAATAAAAGAAATCCGCAATGCTTTTTGGAAAATGAAACTACCATAAGGCCTCCTCGCGCACACATAATGTAAGCGCACAATTGGAGGAGATTTCTCCTTATAATAGTTGAACATGCTTGATACGTGAAACCTTTTTGATATTATTATTAGTGCATAACGCAGAAAACATTTGCAAGTATAATATTAATCTTAGCCAGCGTACGTATCATTATAGTATGCCTATTATAGCTACCATGTTAAATGGCAGGTTCTACAACTAAAACCATACAGGGCGCGTATTTGTGATTGGATTTCCAATAAAAGGTCAGGCTAAGGAACTTCCTGGGCCACATGGATACGCCTCTGGAGGGACGCCCCGAGAACCTAACCGGATCTCTGCCAACACAAGGTCGGGTTACCTCTGTAACTAGGTAACACCTACAAGCATGCCATCCCCGGTCGTTATCGACTTTTATCCGAGGATCCTCAACACCAGCAACCACAAAGTAATAAAATTTGCAGCAACCACATAGGTTAAATATCTGGACACCACACCATGATACCACCTTTTTCTAAAAGGAAATGGACATACCCAAAGGGTGCGACCCATAATAACCTTGTCGCATCTTTCCTGTTTCGACCATTTTCGGGTTGTGAGGTCCGACGAGGTCTCGTCCACAAAGCTACGCTTTTCACAAAAGTCATGCTTTGATCAACAAATGATCACCAGCACTTCGAATGCCCCATTACCAAATTGGGAATGTATCACTAGAAACCATCAACTACATAACCTCCGAGCTCGTACGTCTCAGAGAAGGGTGTTAAGCTAAGAGAATAAATTCTCCGCCACCAAACAGAAATGTATTTGATAGAAACCAGTTTTACATCTCAAAGTGTAATGTTAGACACACATCCATACAAGTCTGTTCCAGGTTCGAACAGAACCGAAGGCACTTCAAAAGAAGCCCTAGCAATCCGGATATTCACAATCCCGATCGGACTCCCCATCACATATGGAGATCTCTATACTGGCGCAACTCAGTGAAGAGACATTCGACTGGTTATCCTTACGTTCTCGAAAACACTCGGTCTTCACCACCGGTCTTCAATTGCTACCCATTTTGTCGTATCATTATTCGGAATGGGTTATATGACACAAAGTCCTCTCCCGGCTAAACCGAAAAATGAGCGCTTAATTTTAAAAGCATATGGATATATGGGATTTTAGTTAAGTCACAATTTAAAGCCCAAAACCTTTCTTTTGAATGGTTTAAACAAATTTCAACTTTTAATCTTTTTAAACAAGAAATTCACCCTAAAAAGTTCACCAATCATTCACAAAGATTAATTCATAGCTTTCAAATCAATTTCAATTTCAAACCTTTTATACAAAAGATATGCTTTTAAGATCCTCTTCAATAATCTTTAACAAAGATTCATTCATATCTTTCAAACCTATTTCAATTCCAAATCTTTTATACAAAAGATACTCCTGCAAGATCCTCTTCAATTTGAAAACAAAGTTTCACCAATCTTTCACAAAGATTCATTCATAGCTTTCAAAATAATTCCATTTCAAACTTGAAATCCTTTCAACACAAATTGAAAATCCTTTCTTTATATGAAAGCTATTATTATTTGAAAAAAACAAGGGTTTTTAATTTCGGTAAAATCCGATCAAATATACACAAGTTATAGCCTTTAAAGTATAATTGGGTTAATTTTAAATTCCCAAAATAATACTTTTAAAATAGTTTAAAAATCCATATATATTACTGTGTAACTTGTATACTCTTTCAAACCATAGTTTCCAAAATAACTTCAAAATTTAAACAAGATATATTTTATTCAAACTAAATTCAATTTCAAATTTCCTTTTCAAAAGCTTTTCATATTCAACCTAATTTCATTTCCAAAATCATTTTGGATTCAAAATTCAATCTTTAAAACCATTTCATAATATAAAATTCAAATATCTGTGACTTAACCAATTTCCTCGTGCAATCCATATTTGTGTGTGTATGGTGTAGTCCAGGGGTTTTACACAAATAGTGCAACATCATCAATCATCGCAATCCAAAACACAGCAATGTCGATAGGCAGTATAATCCTATAACGCTTATCTTCATTCACAAATTCGTAGATAAATAATAAAAATTCACCATAGATAAATAAATTACATTCATCACAGCTCAAATCAAAATAATTCATATTACAAAGTATCACACATCAGGGATATCAAACAATTCAAAGCATTCCATGCAATCCATACATGCATAAGTAAGGTTAATTAATCATCTGATTAATTGAAACCGGATTAATCACTAATCCAGGTTAATTAACATTAATTAATTACAAATTACTTTAATTAATTAACCTTTAATCACTTATTAATAAATTAATTAACCTTTAATCATTAAATTAATCAATCTTAATTAATAAATCAATCAACCTTTAATCATTAAATAATTAACCTTTAATTTATTTATCAATTAACTTTAAATCATTAAATAATCAATTCTTAATTACTTAATTATTCTTTAACTAATTATCCTTAGTTAACTACACCAATTAATTAACCCTTAATAAATTACCCCTTGATTACATCCATTAATTAATTAACCTTCAATTAATTAATTGTTCTCAAATTAATTACCTTAATTAATTAGTCACATTAATTATTAGTTATTCTTTAATTACTTGAATAATTAATCACATTAACAATTTAACCTTTAATTAATCACACTAATTAATTAATCATATTAATTAATAAATCTTTAAGTAATTAAATAATAAATCTTTTTAATTACTTTCATTAAGTAATTAATCTTTAAGTAATTAATTACCCTCAATTTCTTTACATTAATTAACCTTAATTTATTAATATCATTTAATATAATTACACAAAGTAATTATCCCTTAATTAAATTAAGTAATTATTATTAAGAAATTACTCAAAACCTTAATTAAACAAACGATAAACCATTTATCTTAATTACAGTATTTAAGTTTAATTAAATAAAACTTTTGTAATTAATTTTCCATCACATACAAAATTATCTTAAAACCTTTTTAAGTTACTTAATAATTAAGGTCAATTCACCTTCTTTAATTTACTATTAAATTTCATAATTTAAATCTATTTAAGCAACTTAAAATTAATTTCAAATAAAAGATGTAAAATGAAATACCTTAATCTTAATTTAAAAATAATTTATTTTAAACCCTTTTTACTAATTCCAAACTAAAATAAAACATTTATTATTAATGAAGAAGGATTTTAAAATTTAATTAGTTTTAAAATTTGACAAAACTTGTTAAATTTCAAAAATTCAAAACTGATTTAACCCATACTCGAGGCTAGCCGGAGTACAATCCCGAGCCAGAACCTAGTTTACCCGAGTTTTTCCCCGAGGAAATCTTTTCCTCTTTCTTTTTATACTTTTTATTTATTTTGAAAGCTTAAAAACCATGTTACCCAGTGAAACGACTCGATAGTGAACTCGAGCCTGATTCAAAAATTCCCGAGTACATCTTCGGGTTACACCATTCTTCCCTAAGATCAAACCATTCCAGGCACCACAATGCACACGTGCACGTGCACGATCAACCCGATTGCTTCCGACCATCACCACGACCTTAGGCAAATCGACGACATCACAGTCGATCGTCCCGACCCTCCAGAACCTCCAAATTCGTCGTAGATCAAAATCGAGCTTCTCGATTCAAAACTGGAACTTGACCTGCTCAAACAAAACCACTCACCACCACGATTGCGACCGGCGGAACATACGCCATCCCACCAAAACCTTCACCGCAGTTCCCTTCTTTATTTCCTCCAGGTTTGATTCAACTCGATGCACCGATGTCGAAGAACTAGCCTTACATCTCTCGTCGTTCAAAACCAGACATCGAACCCTAGCTCGACATCCCCTGACCACCACCTTGACCTAAAAGTACTCCGCGTATTTTTCCCATGATCACCGACCTTGCTTCTACCTCCAGCAACGGTCACGTTGATCAACACTTCACCGATCCACAGAATTCACCCAAAACAAGTCTTTCGTTCAACCCCGAAATTCTCATTCGATAAAGCTCTAAAAATCTTGATTTTATTCTTAAAAATCATCATTTTTGAAGACGATTCAGATTATATAATCTAATCGAGAAAACTTAATAATCAAATTTTGGATATTTTGAGTTTTTCACTGTATTTCCTGATTTCCAATAATGTTATTTGCATTTAATGCTTCCAAATGATTTTAAAACCTGAATAGGTAAATACAACCATATTTTGTTTAAAAAACATTGGCTAAATCTTTTTAGGTTTTGAGATAAAAAAAATTCCTGAATTTATCTGTTAACCTGTTGCTAACAGAGACTAATCTACATGTATACACAAACATGTATCCATAAATTTACACATATATATACTTGTAGATATATTCCATCCAAGATCATCATATGCAGATCAATATTTGAACTAGATTTAAGATTTTAAAATGTGGTTTGCTCACCTGAAATTTGACAAAGCAGAGAACAAATTTTTTTCTTTGCTTGGAACTTGTTGAATAGAAACCTGGAACAGGCTGTTGATCTGAAATCTGGTTTTGAACTTGAAAATTGAAATGTAGAAGCCTGGAAATGATTTTTGATTCTTGAAATTGATCTGAAGCTTGATCAAGTTTGAGTTGAATCCTTTCTTTGATTTCAACAGGCTTTAGATTGAATCGGGTTAAATTTGATTATTGTATTTAAATCTGCAACTTGAATTTGATCTTGCCACTTTGTTTTAAAATGCTTTAGGTTTGAAAACAGTTTTACTGATTTGTTTTTGAGTTGAATTTTTTCAGGCTTTGATTCAGGTTGAAGCTTGATAACTTTTTGATTTGGTTTTTTTTATTTCTTTTGGTCTGCAGTTTTGTTTTGTTTCATGTTTTCATTCATTTGTTTTCAGATTTTTGAAAATGAAAAAGAAAGAAGATTGAAGCCTAATCTAAAAGCTTTGATATTCATTTACATTACAATTTTAAACATATTTGCCACTTGTCCATATTAACTACACTTGTTCACATTCATTTATCTTACTTACACTCGTTTACAATATTTAAATTTATGTTTTAAACCTTTACTTTATTTAATTTATAAATTTTGTTTTAAACCTTATGTTATTATAAATTATACATCATGTTTATATCTTAAATTTTTTTATCTCATATATATTTACAAAACAATTTTTTAGTTCATGTATAATTTACAAATGCCCAAACTAAATGTTTTCATGTTATAACATATATATATATATATATATGTGTGTGTATGTATGTATGTATGTATGTATATATATACAAAAAAATTATAATTTATTCATATATATAAAATTTTAAAGAAAGTATTCTAAACCTTTTTATTAAATCTTATTTTAATTAAAAATATTTATCCATATACATTTGCTTTTATATCTGTTTACATAACCTTAAGAAAAAATGATTTAAAAACTAATTATATATTAATAAGTAATCATATTTATTTTGTATATAAAAATTTAACTTAAATTATCCTTTTGAAAATTGTTATATAAATTTCAAATCACGACTTCCAAATTAAAATTTCTATTTTAAAATAAGAATATTTATTTTTGAATTTCAAACCAAAATTCTATTTATAAAATATTTATATACATTTATATTAATAAACAAACAAATACCTTATCTTATTTGGAAAAATTCAAATTACTCGCCATTAAATTCACCATTTAATTCAAAAATTTATTTAAATTACCAATTTAAATTTGACTCGAAAACGGGAATGTTACAGATTCCCCCCTTAAGAAAATTTCATCCTCGAAATTTGCCAGACAGGGAGACCAACCAAAGAATAGATGGTGAACGTTTTACCAGATCAAATTGAATATCTATTCTGCATTTGGCTTACCAAATCAGAATATCATCAATAATTATGAGAACAAACTCATTTAACACTTTATGTAATACTCGGGTCATCTGGTCTACGAAATATGCAAGGGCATTGGCTAGTTTGATGGATAACTAACCATCGTAGAATATATATCAGTACCCAAAACAATAGACAAACGGATACAGTTTAATTCAACTTCTTATTTTAATTAATCAATTTATTCCAAATAAAATTTTAAATTCATTAAAGTTAAAAACGAAAAGCTGATAGGGAACCGATGAAGAGAATATGAAATAGGAACTTATCTATACGATTCGTAGAGCAACCACCACACCAAAACTTCTTCCTGGAACTACCACGAAGCCATCAAAGAATTTAAATCGAATGATGATCAAAGAGATTGATAGAAAGCCGTTTCCGTTGTTGCAGGGTATTGACCTTTTATAGTGGTACTGCCATGTACCCTATTTCTTCCTCTTCTTGCACTCATACTCACTATCAGTGGATAGTAAGAGAATTTACTGAGGCATACGGACAGATATCTTAGGGATATACTCATTCTAGGGCATACTTCACCCTATCTCTAATGAGTTACATAATGTGTTATACTCCTGAGCTAAAGTTCTTACTCAGCCTTCAGCTTTGATACCAATTGTAACGACCCTGACTCGACCTTCGAAAATCGGCACCAAATACTTCACCCGTATTCGAATGCCGCAGATTCAAACATTGAATCTGGTTCGCCGGAGCTTATAACACATTAAGTACAACAACACATCGGAAGAAAAATGAATGATTTGATACAACTTCATGAATACAATATCTTTACAACAATGGTACAATATTCTGACACAAATGATTATCAATATCAGAGCCAAAAGATAAACAACAGCAGAAGAAAACCTCAACAGAGGAAAACCAATATTAACTTCAATAGAAAGAGAGAGAGCTTGAGAATCCAGTACTGCAACTCCATCTCCAATGATTCAAACCACAATCTCGGACCACCATCACGATGTATTAAGCAAGGTCAGTCATGAATGCGATCACCCGAATACAAAGACTCCAAACCAATTCCAAACAAAAAGCTGAAGGCTACCGAATATATATTACTAGCTGATTATCTGAAAATCTAACTCTAGATTGCCCGTGTGGAAAATTGTGGGCACCCAGAGTTTAGGAAGGGAACAATATAACTCCAGGTCAGTCATGGGACTGGTGTGAACAAACAAAAACAATTTTATCTTGAACAAAGAAAACAAAGGGAAATAAAAGAAATCTGCCATGCTTTTTGGAAAATGAAACTACCATAAGGCCTCCCTGCACACACACAATGCAAGCGCATAATTGGAGGAGATTTCTCCTTATGTAGTTAAACATGCTTGATACTTGAAATCCTTTTGATATTATGATTAGTGCATAGTGCAGAAAACATATGCAAGTATAATATTAATCTTAGCCAGCATACGTATGCTATAGCTACCATGTTAAATGGTAGGTTCTACAATTAAAACCGTACATGGCGTATACTGGTGATTGGATTTCCAACAAATGGTCAGGCTAAGGAACTTCCTGGGCCACATGGGTACGCCTCTGGAGGGACACCCCGAGAACCTAACCGGATCTCTACCAACACAAGGTCGGGTTACCTCTGTAGCTAGGTAACACCTACAAGTATGTCATCCCCGGTCGTTACCGACCTTTATCCGAGGATCCTCAACACCAACAACCATAAAGTAATAAAATTTGCAGCAACCACATAAATTAAATATCTGGGCTCCATACCATGATACCACCTTTTTCCAGAAGGAAATGGACATACCCTAAGGGCGCAACCCTTAATAACCTTGTCGCATCTTTTCTGTTTCGACCATTTTCGAGTTGTGAGGTCCGACGAGGTCACGTCCACAAAGCTATGCTTTTCACAAAAGTCATTGCTTCGATCAACAAATGATCAGTAGCACTTCATATTCCACATTACCAAATTGGGAATGTATCACTAGTAACCATCAACAACATAACCTCTAAGCTCGTACGTCTTAGAGAAGTGTGTTAAGCTAAGAGAATAAATTCTCTACCACCAAATAGAAATATATTTGATAGAAACCAGTTTTACATCTCAAAGTGTAATGTCAGACACACATCCACACAAGTCTGTTTTGGATTCGAACAGAACCGAAGGCACTTCAAAAGAAGCCCTTGCAATCCGGGTATTCACAATCCCGATCGGACTCCCCATAACATACGGAGATATCTATACCAGCGCGACTCAGTGCAGAGATATTCGACGGGTTACCCTTGCATTCTCGAAAATACCCGGTCGTCACCATCGGTCTTCAATTGCTATTCATTTCGTCGTATCATTATTCAGAATGGGTTATATAACACAAAGTCCTCTCCCGGCTAAACCGAATAATAAGCGCTTAATTTTAAAAGCATATGGATATATGGGATTTTATTAAGTCCCAACTTAAAGCCCAAAACCTTTCTTTTGAATGGTTTAACAAATTTCCACTTTTAATCTTTTTAAACAAGAGATTCACCCTACAAAGTTCACCAATCTTTCACAAAGATTCATTCATAGCTTTCAAAACAATTTCAATTTCAAATCTTTTATACAAAAGATACGCTTTTAGGATCCTCTTCAGTTTGAAAACAAAGTTCACCAATCTTTAACAAAGATTCATTCATAGATTTCAAAATTATTTCAATTCTAAATCTTTTATACAAAAGATACTCCTTTAAGATCCTCTTCAATTTGAAAATAAAGTTTCACCAATCTTTCACAAAGATTCAATCATAGCTTTCAAAACAATTCCATTTCAAACTTGAAATCCTTTCAACACAAATTGAAAATCCTTTCTTTATATGAAAGTTATTATTATTTGAAAAAAACAAGGGTTTTTCATTTCGGTAAAATCCGATCAAATATACACAAGTTATAGCCTTTAAAGTATAAACTTGGGTTAATTTTAAATTCCCAAAATAATACTTTTAAAATAGTTTAAAAATCCAAATATATTATTATATAACTTGTATACTCTTTCAAACCATAATTTCCAAATAACTTCAAAATTTAAACAAGATATATTTTATTTAAACAAATTTAATTTCAAATTTCCTTTTCAAAAGCTTTTCATATTCAACCCAATTTCATTTCCAAAATCATTTTGAATTCAAAATTCAATCTTCAAAACCATTTAATAATATTAAATTCAAATATCTGTGAATTAACCAATTTCCTCGTGCAATCCATATTTGTGTGTGTATGGTATAGTCCAGGGGTTTTACACAATAGTGCAACATCATCAATCATCACAATCGAAAACACAGCAATATTGATAAGGTATATAATACAATAATGTTTATCTTCATTCATAGATTCACAGATAAATAATACAAATTCACCACAGATAAATAAATTACATTCATCATAGCTCAAATCAAAATAATTCATATCACAAAGTATCACACATCAAGGATATCAAACAATTCAAAGTATTCCATGCAATCCATACATCCATAAGTAAGGTTAATTAATCATCTGATTAATGGAAACCAGATTAATCACTAATCTAGATTAATTAACATTAATTAATTAAAAATTATTTTAATTAATTAACCTTTAATCACTTATTAATAAATTAATCAACCTTCAATCATTAAATTAATCAATCTTAATTAATAGATCAATCAACCTTTAATCATTAAACAATTAGCCTTTAATTTATTTATCAATTAACCTTAAATCATTAAATAATTAATCCTTAATTACTTAATTTTCTTTAACTAATTATCCTTAATTAATTACATCAATTAATTAACCCTTAATAAATTACCCCTTGATTACTTCCATTAATTAATTAACCTTTAATTGATTAATTATTCTCAAATTAATTACCTTAATTAATTAATCACATTAATTATTAATTATTATTTAATTACTTGAATAATTAATCACATTAACAAATTAACCTTTAATTAATCACACTAATTAATTAATCATATTAATTAATAAATTTTTAAGTAATTAAATAATAAATCTTTTTAATTACTTTCATTAAGTAATTAATTACCCTCAATTTCTTTACATTAACTATCCTTAATTTATTAATTTTCTATTAATATAATTACACAAAGTAATAATCCCTTAATTACATTAAGTAATTATTATTAAGAAATTACTCAAAACCTTATTAATCAAAAGATGAACCATTTATCTTAATTATAGTATTTAAGTTTACTTAAATAAAACTTTTGTAATTAATTTTCCATTACATAAAAAATTAACTTAAAACCTTTTTAAGTTACTTAATAATTAAGGTCAATTCACCTTCTTTAACTAACTATTAAATTTCATGATTTAAATCTATTTAAGCAACTTATAATTAATTTAAAATAAAAGATGTAAAATGAAATACCTTAATAAATTTAAAAATAATTTATTTTAAATCCTTTTTACTAATTCCAAACTAAAATAAAACATATATTATTAATGAAGAAGGAGTTTAAAATTCAATTAAATTTAAAATTTGATAAAACTTGTTAAAATTCAAAAATTCAAAACTGATTTAACCCTACTCGAGGCTAGCTCGAGTACAATCCCGAGCCAGAACCCAGTTTACCCGATTTTTTCCCCGAGGAAATCTTTTCCTCTTTCTTTTTATACTTTTTTTTATTTTGGAAACTTAAAAACCCTGTTACCCAGTGAAATGACTCAACAGTGAACTCGGGCCTGATTCAAAAATTCTCGAGTACGTCTTCGGATTACACCCTTATTCCCCAAGCTCAAACCATTACAGGCACCATCTTGCACACATGCACGTGTACGATCAACCTGATTGCTTCCAACCATCACCATGACCTTCGACAAAACGACGACATAATAATCGACCAGCCTGACCCTCCAGAACCTCCAAATTCGTCGTAGATCAAAATCGAGCTTCTCGATTCAAAACTGGAACCTGACCTGCTCAACCAAAACCACTCGCCACCACGATTCCGACCAGCGGAACACACGCTTCCCACCAAAACCTTCGTCGTAGTTCCCTTCTTTGTTTCCCCTAGGTCCAATTCAACTCTATGCACCGATGTCGACGAACTAGCCTCACATCTCTCGTCGTTCAAAACCTGACATCGTACCCTAGTTCGACGTCCCCTGACCACCACTATGACCTAAAAATACACCAAGTATTTTTCCCAAGATCGCCGACCTTCCTTCTACCTTGAGAAATGGTCACGTTGATCAACTCTTCGTCGATCAACAGAATTCACCCAAAACATGTTTTTCGTTCGACCCCAAATTCTCATTCGATACAGCTCAAAAATCTTGATTTTGTTCTTAAAAATCATCATTTTTGAAGTCGATTCAAATTATATAATCCAAATGAGAAAACTTAATAATCGAATTTTGGATGTTTTGATTTTTCACTGTATTTCCTGATTTCCAATAATGTTATTTGCATTTGATGCTTCCAAATGATTTTAAAACCTAAATCAGGTAAAATACAACCATATTTTGTTTAAAAATCATTGGATAAATCTTTTTAGATTTTGAGATTAAAAAAATTCTTGAATTTTTCTGTTAACCTGTTGCTAACAGAGACTAATCTACATGTATACACAAACATGCATCCATAAATTTACACAATATATAATTGTAGATATATTCCATCCAAGATCATCACATGCAGATCAATATTTGAACCAGATTTAAGATTTTAAAATGTGGTTTGCTCACCTAAAATTTGACAAAGCAGAGAACAAATTTTCTTCTTTGCCAGAAAGTTGTTGAACAGAAAACTGGAACAGATTGTTGATCTGGAATCTGGTTTTGAACTTGAAAACTGAAATGTAGAAGCTTGGAAATGATTTTTGATTGATGAAATTGATTTGAAGCTTGATCAAGTTTGAGTTGAATCCTTTCTTTGATTTCAACAGGTTTCAGATTGGACCAGGTTGAATTTGATTGTTGCATTTAAATCTGAAACTTGAATTTGATCTTGCCACTTTGTTTTAAAATGCTTCAGGTCTAAAAACAGTTTACGGATTTGTTTTTGAGTTGAATTGTTTCAGGCTTTGATTCAAGTTGAAGCTTGATAACTTTTTGATTTGTTTTTTTTTAATTTCTTTTGATCTATAGTTTTGTTTTATTTCATGTTTTCATTCTTTTTTTTAAGATTTTTGAAAATGAAAAGGAAAGAAGATTGAATCCTGATCTAAAAGCTTTGATATTCATTTACATTGCAATTTGAAACATATTTGCTACTTGTCCATGTTAACTACACTTGTTCACATTCATTTATCTTACTTACACTTGTTAAAAATATTTAAATTTATGTTTTAAACCTTTATTTAATTTATAAATTTTGTTTTAAACCTTATGCTATTATAAATTATATCATGTTTATATCTCAAATTTTTTCTATGTCATATATATTTACAAACCAATTTTTTTTAGTTCATGTATAATTACAAATGCCCAAACTAAATGTTTCCATATTATAACACACACACACACACACACACACACACACATATATATATATGTGTGTGTGTGTGTGTATACAAATTATAATTTAATCATATATATTTAATTTTAAAGAAAGTATTCTAAACCTTTTTATTAAATCTTATTTTAGTTAAAAATATTTATCCATGTACATTGGCTTTTATATATATTTACATAACCTTAAGAAAAGATGATTTAAAAACTAATTATATATTAATAAGTAATCACATTTATTTTGTATATAAAAATTTAACTTAAATTATCCTTTTGAAAATTGTTATGTAAATTTCAAATCATGACTTCTAGATTAAAATTTCTATTTTAAAATACATACATTTATTGTTGAATTTCAAACCAAATTTCTATTTATAAGATATTTATATACAATTATATTAATAAATAAACAAATACCATATTTTATTTGGAAAAATTCAAAGTAATTCGCCATTAAATTCAAAAATTTATTTAAATTACCAATTTAAATTTGACTCAAAAATGGGAATATTACAAACATTTTCAATCATATTAACCTCAGAATTCAACTATTCAAATAATTACAATATTAAGTGTAATCAATTTGGATATTTCAATAAATCACCATCTTTTGAAATATTGGTTAATGTACTTATAATATTTAACTTTTAAAACAAAGTCAAATTATGTAACAACTATTTTCATTTTTCAGTTATTCAACTCCTGTTATTTAATTATTCAAATAATTTCCAATATTGAATTTAAACATTTTAATTGTTCAATATCCAACAAATTTTAATATTGGATTTTAAATGAATTCTATTTATTAACATCATTTTACTTCTGTCTAAATAATTCATAGTTACTATTCAGCTTCAGTTATTAACCATAAACCCAGTAAATATAATTTCATTTCAATCTTATTATCGCCAAAACTTCAAATAGGTTTATTTCAAATTTTTATACAAGTTCATATCAAATACTTGCATTTAAAATCATTTATTTTTTATTTTTTTAACCATTTTCTTCAATAATTACATTAAATTTAATAAATTTAAAATAGCTAAAAACACGGGTGATTACAGTATGTCTGATTTGTTGATATTGGATGTTGCATTTTATATTGTTATAATATTGCAAGTTCACTATGGGTTGAAATGTTACATACCCGAATGATCTATAGATAGGGAAAAATCATTATGGGTTGAAATGATAGACTCGAGCAATTTTATGGATGTTCTTTTAATTCGGGATTGCGGTTTGAAATGATATATAACCGTAAAATTTTAAATTACGGATTGAAATGATAAATATTCGTATCACTTGATCCTAGGATAGAGAATTATATACGGACATCGGATTGGTTAAATTAAATGATTTTTGAATCCTTAATTTTTGAATTTAATTAAATGATATTTTGAAATAAGAATTTGATTTATATTAATTGAATTATTATCGAAATTCAAGTTTTATGTTGAAACTGAAATTGGTTTAAAAGGGATTGTTGAAGGAATTTAAATTGAAATTTTAAATTTGATTTTGAAGTATAATTGAAGTTATCGGAATTAAATAATTAAAATTAATTGAAATATAACTTTGAAACGTATGGAAATTGGAGTAAATATAATTTGATATTTCCAACATGGATTTGGAATTGATATAAAATTTAATGGTCTATTGAGAATTTAAATTGAAATTTGAAATTGGGTTTTGATTGGGAAATTGAAATGGCCCGATTATGTTGAAATGAAATAAATAGTTTAAAATTGATACAAATTCCAAATTTCATGTTTTAGTATAAACTGTTTTAAAAATATATTATTGTAAAGATCCTAAATTTTAAGAGTTTCAAATTATTAAACTATTTTAACCTATATTAACTATATTAAATCAATTTAACCAATTTAATTTATTTTAAAACTAATTAAACCATTTTTACTATTTTAAATCTAATTAATCTATTTTAAAGCCATTTAATCTATTTTAATTATATTTAATCTATTTTAAATCTATTTAACTATCTTAAATCAATTTAACAACATCTTTAATCTATAATTAAACCATTTTAGAGTATTTAACTATATATAACTATTTTAACTATTTATAACTAATTAAACTATTTTTTAAATTTCCAAACTAAGTAAAGTAGAAGTGTTCATATTCAATTCATTGGTTTAAAAAGGGAATACAGTTAAATGATGTTATAACCAAAGTTGAAATTTAAATGTTATAATTGATTGAATATGATGATTTTGAAGTAAGGATTTAACTTATTTTGAAAATATGATTTTTGGAAGAAATTATGATTTTTGAAACGATATGATTTGAAAGTGAATATGGTTTGAAGCGAATATGATTTCCAAAGAGATATGATTTGAAATTGAATACAGTATTTTGATATAAAGTGTGAATTGACTTTTGAAATGTAAAAGAAAAATCTGGTGTGTAATAAACGATTGGTTGTTAAAGAGACCAGGATCAGATATTGTCATACTCTCTCCAAGTACCGAAAACCACTTTAACAACTATGTACATGGTTGAGATTCCAGAAATGAAGTAGGATGGTTTGGAGAACGATTTTTGTGTAAGGTATGTTGTGACCCTGATTCTAGTGGGTCAGCATAGATATGACTAAAACAGAAGCTACATCTGGGCCAGGTGAGGTCATTCTTCTGATCGAACATGCTTCTTCGATACAATATTTTGACATTTGTGATGATTTGATGGCCACTCCTTAATTTATGATTTGGGAGTGTGTTCCGAGGTGGGTGTTAGTAGCTGCTACGCATTACCACCAGCCCGATTCTGCAATTGGTAAATCTACTCTGGCATTGCCTCGAGTGTCATGTTCACATGCGCTAGAACACCTTCTACGAGTTTTTTTTGTACCATACATATGGGGTGCCTTCTGGGTAAACCTCAAGAAGGAGCCTATGGTACTGTATAAACTATAGGAATATTCAAAATGTGTTAAGGGGGATATGGGTAACGCCTTAACGCTATTTTAATACTTTTATATTACCGTAGACATATTATAATAGCATATTGTACTACATAGTAGATAGTTTAACAGATCCTTAAGAGATGGGAATCCCGAACATCTCTTAAGCTACTACACCCACGTTAGATACTGGATAGGAGATGTTAAACCCTGTAAACATCTCTGATGCCATCACACTCATATTTGCTGTCGATTTAACTTACATAAGATCTTTTAGTTCTGACTCGAGTATTTTGTCTTTTCAATTCGCTTGGGTCAGCCTGAGTATTTCAGGATTTGAAGACCTTATTTTTGGAGGATGAAGACCAAGATTTGTACTACTATTATTTACTTTATTTATTCCACTACATTCATATTGTTCCGCTGCAATGTTTATTTATCTCTGATATGTGTAACTCTGTTTCTGTGTTGTATAAGTATAATCAAATGTTTTGTAAACAGCTTCACGAACTGTTATTTGATTATTATATTTTGTCTTTCCGCTATGAGATTCTGTTTTATTTTTCTTTCTCTGCTTTTTCTTATTTACCCCATCACAAACTGCACTTTTGAATGGTTTGAGTTCGACGTGTATGACTACGTAAACGTCTAAAAAGACAGGTCGTTACAGTTGGTGTCAGAGCTTCGGTTTAGCGATAACCTTAGCTTTATGGGGTCTGACTCATATTCATTAGGGTGGTAATACCCTAGAACGAGTCGCTAAGTGTATATATATTGGAGAGAGTGTATTTGTTAGTGTTATAAAATGTTTTATATTGTGTTAATTTGTTTCGTTTTGTATTTATAAATTCTGGTTGGTTCTATGACATCGATAGGGATTTCTAAATGCTTAATAGAACAAACCGACACAATATTTGTTTTGACATATATGTGAATGAAATAATTTTGTCTATTATATATTTTGTATATAAAATAATAATTTTATAAATGATATAGTTGGTTGTTATGAATTTGTTTGTTAGGTAGTGAATTTTTTATAAACACTGATGGGAAAATAAGATTTACAAATAAAATAAATATAAATTGGAAAATTGAGAACTTAAGTTCTGGGAGTTTGAAAATTCATTTCGAATGATTTTGGAATATAATACTAGTAGTATCTAAAAGTATTTTCTGATATAAATATTTCAATATGATTTGAAAGAAATGTTTATAGGAATTTTTGAAAGAAAATAAGTTCCGTACTCCCCTCTCTATCGTAATTTCGGTGATGAGTGCACGCATCATCGATGTTCATTTTCGAGTTTCAAAGTGAGAAGGCGGTTGCAGTAGTTTACTACACATTTTTTTTGATAAATAAATATAATTTTTTATTTCCAGATATGATTTTATATATATAAGATATGATATGTGTATTATTTTAAAATAATTCGAAAACGGAACCTGGTATTTAGTTCTTAAGTTTCTGTTAATTAATAGTTTCATTTATGGTAAGGAAATGAAATTTCAAATATATTTAATAATTGGAACTTCTAAAATGAAAATAAGAAACTAAATGCCAAGTTATCAACGAAATATATAAGAATTGGAAATTTGTAACTTGTAGGTCAAAGGATATGAAATGAGAATGCATAACTATTGAGCGTTTTGCAAATTAAATTAAATAAGATAAACTTGTGTGACTTTCAATTGCATTCTTAAAAACAAACATATATAACTTACCAAAATATTTTAAAGTCGTAATGTTGAATAAAATATGTAATAGAACATTATACGAGTAAAACTTAAATAATGAAAGTGTTCAATGAATTCATTTTTATAAGTAAGAATTTTTGATATTATGATTGTCATAAACTTAAGTTATAATTGAAAAGCTACTAATTAAATGGAATAGGGAAATGAATACTATAAGAAAAATGATTACAGACTTAAGTTCATGGTTGAAGTTATTTATAATTAAAGTAAATAATAAAATGAATAGTGTATTAAACTAAATGGTTATAACTTCAGAAATTGTTGAAATGATTTAGAAAATTGATTTAATATCCAATGACATTAAATAAGAAACTGAATGTAAATTTAAAAAGTAAGAAACTTAAGTATAACTTATGCACTAATGAATATTAATATTTAATTGAAATTAAGTATATAAGTTAATGGGAACTAAACTGTAATAAAATGTATGAAATACTTGAATAATGAATTCAGTGATTATTATAGACAATTGAATGGAATTAACTTAGGTAAGAAATGAATGTGATAAAGTAAAAAAGAAATTGGCATTATATGGATAAATGGACAAACAATTTGTAAGTAATGAATAGAAGTAAATGAAATAAGTGCTCAACGAATGAATGTGAATTTATATAATACTTTAAGAATTGTTTTACATATGTCTAAATAAATATATATTAGTAACATATGTAAGAAGATGTGAATAGCATATGTAAATAAATGAATGTAAATTAAAGAAATAATTAGTATATGAAAGAAAAAATGAACAATAAATGATATGAAAAGAAATATGTAAATGTAAACTTAAATAATGTTGGAATTTGTTGTTGTGTTGTTTTATGGGTTGTTTGGTAAGAACACTTCTAATTGTTTAGATGTATGAATAATCTATTGAGTGTTATCTAAGACTGTTGAATGTATGGTATACTTAATAGTTTATTTCTCATTCTATATGATTTAAAAGTGTCTAAACCCGAACAAACCATTTGTTTACTTGCTATGGATGTATGGTTAATTACATTGATTTCATGTGATGATTGTATGCTTGTTTACAAGTGATTCTTGTTATGTTGCATTGATTTGTCTTATTGTTAGTTGAAACAATTTCAAACATTTCACTTTTATATAATTACTAACTCCTTTGGATTAGATAAGCAAAATACAGGTTATGGAAGCAATCGCTACTGCTTTAGGTTTCATAAAATAAGCGTTGTTTTGCCCAACAAATAGGTGCATTCTCGGATTATGGTTTATGGTGATATATATTGTTTTTCACGTGGTTTGGGATATATTATTTTGAAAATATGTGATATATATTGTTATTATTGATATTATTATTTCTCCTGAGCCTCTCCGTACAAAGGAGACTCTGCCGAAATTTTTCGTGAATTTTGAACTTAGAAAATTTATGAAATATTTTCAAACTATTGTTGACTTGAATATAGAAGGATTTAAATTGTTATAAATTGATATAATTTATTTAAATTATTTAATTATGTAAATTAATTGTTTATAAATTTAATATTTTGAATAAGATATGTTGATTTCTAAATTCCTTCTTTTCCATTTCGTTGCTTTTCGAGGATGAAAAGTTTTGAGTGGGAGAGTGTGAAGAACCATAATTTTCAATAGCTAAATTAGTTAATTCAATAAGATTTTGTGATTTAATATTGAAAGAAATAAAAATTTGTGATTAATAAAGGAAATAATAACTAGAATGAAAGTTAATCATGTAAATTTAAGTTAATTATTAACAACTTGAATGAAATTCCAAACAACTGAAAGAATAAAGAATTATAAGTGGTATAGGTTGTAAATAAATTTTAGTAATGTATTGATTAATTGATAATTTAATTAAGTAGAAATTGATAATAGGAAGAATGCATTAACTAATTGCATAAGGTGCAATAAATAGAAATTGGATGGAATTTGTATAGTACAAGTTGTTATAACATTTGGTTGTGAATAATAAACTTATTAATGTGACTAAAAGTTAATGGTAACAATTATTATATGTTACATGTTTATTTAACCTGTTAAATTAAATTTGAGATCAATTGCGATTAATTCCCTTAATTAGGGTAGTTGATGTAGATTAAATTGATCGTTGTAGAATATTAATTCGATAAGATGTAACCAATGCAAAATTTAAGCATATTATGACTATTGAGTGAATAAAAAGTATTAGAATCAAGTTTACTCAATTTATTGGAATTTAAATTTAAATAAGTGAATTTATTACAATAAAATGTAATTAAAGACTACGTTAATGAAAAGTAAGATGAAAAATGGTAAATATTAATGCAATAAAATATATAACAGTGTTAACCGTGTATGTAGAGAAATAATTGATTGATTATAAAGATTGAAATCAAATAAAATCAATTTATTGGAATTAAATTATAATTAATGGGATCAATGGCAGTGAAATTGGACACTGTAATTATTGAAACAATTAACACCGAATTGATATGTAAGCTTATTTAACTAATTATAAATGTCTTTGCAATCAAAAATGATAAAAAAAATCTGCTAGTTAATAAATATTGAATTAAAAGGTGATTAATTAATTTAATATTAATTTATTTAATTAACGTGAAAATATCCATTTTGACCACTGACTCGGATTTTGACGAAACCAGTTTCATCGGATACGTAACAGTGAATCATTTTAGGATTTCAAGTTTCGTAGCGATCAGACTTTTCATTTGATCGTACGGGCTCGAAACGACTAGAAATCAATTAAATTGAAATCAATTTGAAATAAGCTGGTTTTAGACATAACTTCTTAATATGATGGAATTAGGAACCGAAACCTGTTCCATTGAGTTTAAAATCATCAAAAAAAATGGATATATAGGTTGACCCATTTTCGTTTCGGAGATAGAACGGACTTTTCAGGTCGTTTATCATTCAATCCAAATCGACCGTGTCCATTCATTTCTATTTTTGACCTGCCTATAAATAGCCTATTATAAACCCTAGTTGTTTCTTATTCCTCATTTTCAGTACATACATTTCATCTGTCCACTTCTCCTTCTCAATGGTAGAAAAACAAATTCTCAAATGTAATTTCAAATCAAAATTCAAACTCATCCAAACCCTAACATATTATATACTGTTTTGAAGCTCTCAACTAGCGTAACCCAGATCTACAATTGGTTTATGTCATCGAATCACCATTTTTCCGCAAATTGAGAATGAACCTCGACCGTTCGTTTTAGGGTTTTAACGATCTAATGGTGGATCGTCGCCCAATCGACGATCGGGAGGCGTCGTTGGGAAGAGGGGACAGAGCAGGCCCTGTAGTAGTCGTCTTTCTCCATATCGTGCTCAGGATTCGTCGGAATTTGGATGAACGTGGGGACGGTGGCGTGGTCAATCTGGGCGACCGGGCAAGGTGGCGCTCAATGTTGGGTCGGCTCGAGCTGTATGGTGCCGTAGTGGAGTCCGATTAGCGTAGCATTGCTCGTAGAGGCATGCGGTAGGATGAACATGGCGGCGGCTGGGTCATGATGGTGTTCGGCATTTAGGGTTCACGAACGAGCTTAGCTGGTGACGTGTTAAACTATATTTTATTGTATTGATTTTATAATATAAATCTTATAATGTTCTAATAGCAATAACTTTTATATACGAGGTCCGATTCATGTGTGGATTCTTGCTTTTGGATTGTATCTAAATTTCGGATATGTTAACACTGGTTTGGATGAATTTTGAGATTGTTTAAATTTGAGCCCTAATTTGGATTTCAATTCGATTTAAATTCAAAGGTGAGTGTTTTAACCCACTCACAACTTCTAAAATTTCTTATGTTGGTTAAATTAAATTTATGATGAGATTAGAAATTTATTTATTGCTGTTTGGCTTGTTAAATTGTCGTTTCTGGTTAAATTTGACTTTTATCGCATTTAATTATCATTTAATTAAATATTGAATTAAAAATTGTCAATTCAATAACAGTATTGATTATTAGTTATCTATTGATGTTCGTTGATGGATTTGGATGATGATTGTGATGTACGTCTGATTTATTGATATTGGATGATTGGATGTTGCATTTTATATTGTTATAATATTGCGAGTTCGCTATGGATTGAAATGATACATACCCGAATGATCTATAAATTAGGAAAAAATCATTATGGGTTGATATGATAGACTCGACCGATTTTATGGATGTTCTTTTAATTCGGGATTGCAGTTTGGAATGATATATAACCGTAAAATTTTAAACTACGGATTGAAATGATAAATATCCGTATCACTTGATCTTAGGGTAGAGAGTTATATACGGACGATGGATTAGTTAAATAAAATGATTTTTGAATCCTTAATTTTTGAATTTAATTAAATGATATTTTGAAATAAGAATTTATTTATATAAATTGAATTATTATCAAAATTCAAGTTTTATGTTGAAATTGAAATTGGTTTAAAAGGGATTGTTGAAGGAATTTAAATTGAAATTTTAAATTTGATTTTTGAAGTATAATTGAAGTTATCGGAATTGAATAATTAAAATTAATTGAAATATAACTTTAAAACGCATGGAAATTGGAGTAAATATAATTTGATATTTCCAACATGGATTTGAAATTGATATAAAATTTAATGGTCTATTGAGAATTTAAATTGAAATTTGAAATTGGTTTTGATTAGGAAATTGAAATGGTCTGATTGTGTTGAAATGAAATAAATAGCTTAAAATTGATACAAATTCCAAATTTCATGTTTTAGTATAAACTATTTTTAAAATATATTATTGTAAAGATCCTTAATTTTAAGAGTTTCAAATTATTAAGCTATTTTAACTATATTAAATCAATTTAACCCATTTTAAACCATTTAATTTATTTTGAAACTAAGTAACCCATTTTAACTTATTTCAAATCTAATTAATCTATTTTAAAGTTATTTAATCTATTTTAATTATATTTATTCTATTTTAGATATATTTAACTATCTTAAATCAATTTAACAATATCTTTAATCTATAATTAAACCATTTTAGAGTATTTAACTATATATAGCTATTTTAACTATTTATAACTAATTAAGATATTTTCTAAATTTTCAGACTAAGTAAAGTAGAAGTGTTCATATTCAACTCATTGGTTTAAAAAGGGAATACTGTAAATGATGTTATAACCTAAGTTGGTATTTAAATGTTATAATTAATTGAAAATGATGATTTTGAAGTAAGGATCTAAACCTATTTTGAAAATATGATTTTTGGAAGAAATTATGATTTTTGAAACGATATGATTTGAAAGTGAATATGGTTTGAAGTGAATATGATTTCGAAAGAGATATGATTTGAAATTGAATATGATATTTTGATATAAAGTGTGAATTGACTTTTGAAACATAAAAGAACCATCCGGTGTGTAATAAGCGATTGGTTTTTAAAGAGACCAGAATCGGATATTGTCATACTGATGCAGCGCACCATAATAATTCGCTCAACCATCTTATGTTGCTCGCCGACCTTAAGTCGCTCAATGTTAAGTCGCCTGCGAGTTATGTCAATCGTATGCCATTTACTTAAGTCGCTCATTTCCTTAAGTCGCATGCTTAAGTCGCTCAACGACCTACCTTAAAGATAACGGCTCAAGAAAACAAGGCTGCATTTCTATATGTCGCTATTTTATATCGCATGGGTTCTTAAGTCGTAAGTCATAGGCCGCATTTCCCTTAAACCGTTCACTTATGCCGCATTTCCTTAAGCCGTTCTTGAAGGCGTGCTTTCTTCTTATGTCGCGGATTTCTTAGGTCGTGAGTCGTGAGTCGTGAGTCGTATGTTGTTATGTTGTATTGTTAAGTCGCATGTATTGTTAAGTCGTACGTTGTTATGTCGTATGCTGTTAGGTCGCTTGTGTTGTATTAAGTCGCGTGTGATGTTGTAACTTGTAATTGTGTTAAGTCGTATGTCGTGAGTCGTATGGTGTTAAGTCGCGTGTGTTGTAATTTCCTATAAATAGGGGTGTGCTGTCATTTGTAAAGGAGAGTTGATTTTTGAAATAAATTTGTGTGTGAGCTTTGGCCACCATTGTTGGAAGTTGAGTGTGATCTCCTTCTACTTTCCATCTTCGGGTTATTCATGAGCGAATCAACGAATTTGAAGACAATTCTCGGTATCACTTGTGAGTGATCAACGATCGAATTGTAGATCTTTCAACACGGTATCTTGCGAGATCAACGGGTTGGAGATAGCTAGATTCTGACATCATCACAATCAACGGAATTGAGCATTTATCGTTCTACCAGTTTATTTGACATGAAATCATCATTTCGTGAGGAAGATCCTGGATAGGTTATGAAAATTTGTACCTAAACTGTTCAAGCCTAGTATAAGCTGCGTCAATTGGTATCATAGCTAGATCAGAGACGGAAACAAGATTGTTTGATAATCATGCCTCCAAGACGTGCTAATCGCTTTCATAATGTTGAAGATTTGTATAGAAGACAAGAAGGTGAGCAGATGGAGCAGCGTATCAATGAAAAGTTCAATGAGGGTACTTAAAAGTTGGAGAAATTGATGAACGACATGAATCAAAATCAAAGGAGAACGTCACCAGTTTCGAACCAGAGTAGAAACAGGGTTTCTCCATCGGTTTCGGGAGAAAGAAGGATGTCACCCCAATCTTATCGAGATAGGAGAGAATCATCAGTTTTAGTGATGCGAGACCACCATGAGTACCGAAATGAAGAGGGAAGAACTCAACGTGGGTTTGAAAATGAAACATATCGTGATGCTGAAAGACAGCGTAGAAAGGACACGCGTAGTCGAAGGGATGTAGATGGCCAGGATCGATATCGAAATACATATGATTTTGAGGAGGATGTGATGGAGGTAGTATACATTATCGAAATCGAGGCCAAGTGCGAAATCAATATCCGTATTCAGAAAATGACCATAAATGGGAGTCAGGTATGAGGATGGAAATTCTAGAATTCAAAGGTGGTATGCAAGCAGAAGAATTTCTTGATTGGTTGTCGAATGTTGAAGAAATTTTGAAATTCAAGGAAGTGCCTGAGAATTGCCGAGTCCAATTAATTGCTACAAGACTAAGGGGAAGAGCTATGGCTTGGTGGCAATAAACTAAACTAAACTCAGGAGAGAATGGGAAAATCAAAAGTTGTCACTTAGGAGAAGATGAGAAAGATGATGAAAGCGACTTTCTTGTCATACAATTATCAATCTCTTATGTATCAACGTTTGCAGAATTTGAGACAAGGGACGTAGACAGTGAATGACTATGCAGATGAATTCTATCAATTGATTGCAAGGAATGATATTATGGAAACCGAGGAACAGCTAACGGCTAGATATATTGGAGGGTTACGAATGCAAATTCAAGACATGGTTAATATGGTTAATCCAATGTCTATTGCTGAGGCACATCAGAAAGCTCTATCTTGGGAGAAACAAGGGAGATGAGGAAGTGGTGTATTTATGGGTTCTAACAACCAGAATAAGGGTGCTAATAGCAGTGCTAATGTTTTCAAGACAGTCAATAAACCAACTGTCAATGAAGCCGCTAAAGCAAAGGTCAATAACAGTATCAAGTGCTATAATTGTCAGAAATTTGGCCATAAAAGTAATGAATGTACAAAACCAAAGAAGAGAGTATTAGTTGTAGAGGAGTGTGAGTATGAGGATGTGGAAGCTGAAGTTGATTATTCTCAACCATCGAAGTTTGATGAAGATGAAGAAGTTGTGTCAGGAGACGAAGGGTGTAACTTGATGACGAGGAGGTCTTGTTTAGTGCCAAAGCATGAGAATGATTCTAGTTGGCTGAGAAGCAATATCTTTCAGTCTACATGTACTATTTTGGGAAAGGTTTGTCGATTTGTTATTGATGCGGGAAGCTGCGATAACATTATCTCTGAAGAAGCTGTCAAAAAGTTATGGTTGAAGACTAAAAAACACATTAGACCTTATAAACCGGCATGGCTAAAGAAAGGTGGGGAAGTGACAGTGGGAAGACGAGCATTTGTTACAGTTCCTATTGGGAAGAAGTACAAAGATGATATATGGTGTGATGTTGTCGATATGGATGTGTGTCATCTACTATTGGGAAGGCCATGGCAATATGATAGAGCTGTATAACATAATGGTCGCACCAACAGCTACAGTTTCATGTTCGAAGGAACCCAAGTTACCTTAGTTCCTAAGAAGCGTGAACAAAGTGAAAGCAAGTCAGAGAAGAAAATGGAATCAACTAGTCTATTATCTACGAGAGAATTTGTTAAAGAAATGGAAGATAGTGCTGAATTGTTTATGTTGATTGGGTATGAAACAAGTGAAGATCTTGAAATTCCTGCGGAGGTTAGACCGGTGTTAAATAAATTTGAAGATGTCTTTCCTGCGGAATTACCCGCAGAATTACCGTCATTGAGGGATATACAACATCAAATTGATCTAGTGGTAGGTGCTGTTTTACCGCATAGGCCACATTATCATATGAGTCCAAACGAGCATGAAGAGTTGAGAAGACAGGTTGAGGAGTTGCTTGAGCAAGGGCGTGTTCGAGAGAGTCTCAGTCCTTGTGCTGTACCAGCTCTGTTGGTACCGAAGAAAGATGGTTCATGGAGAATGTGTACCGACAGCAGGGCACTCAACAAAATAACGGTCAGATACAGATTTCCTATGCCAAGACTTGATGATTTATTGGATCAACTCAGTGGTCTGTAATCCTTTCTAAGGTCGATCTTAAGAGTGGTTATCATCAGATTCGCATAAGACCAAGTGATGAATGGAAGATAGCATTCAAGACTCATAAAGGATTATATGAATGGATGGTCATGCCATTTGGTCTATCTAATGCACCAACTACATTTATGAGGGTGATGAATCAAATTTTCAGACCTTACAATGGGAAGTTCGTTGTAGTCTACTTTGATGATATCTTGATATATAGTGCTAGCACAGAGGAGCACATTCAACACTTGCGAAAGGTGTTAGCTATTCTTCGTCAAGAACAGTTCTATGCAACAACGAAGAAATGCATGTTCATGACGCCAAGTGTTTAATTTCTGGGTCATGTCATATCTAAGGACGGGATACAAGTGGATCAGAGTAAAGTAGCCGCAATCAAAAATTAGCCACAGCCTAAAACTATAACAGAAGTCAGAAGTTTCTATGGGTTAGCTTCATTTCATCGAAGATTTATACCGCACTTTAGTAGTGTAATGGCTCCTGTTACTGATTGTATGAAAGGAAAGAAGTTTTCATGGACGGAAGAGGCAGGACTGCTTTTGAGCAAATCAAGGAACTTTTAACCTCAGCACCGATTCTGGTGTTGCCAAATTTTCAGTTACTATTTGAGTTACATACAGATGCATCCAAAGTTGGAATTGAAGAAGTGTTGAGTCAGAAGGGACGTCCAATTGCCTATTTCAGTGAAAAACTTTCTGGAGCAAAGATGAGATACAATACTTATGATGTGGAGTTTTATGCTATTGTGCAGGCTGTGAAGCATTGGATACATTACTTGTTCCACAAAGAATTTGTTTTGCATACGGACCATGAAGCGTTGAAACATTTACAAGGGCAGAATAAAATTGCAGCTAGGCATGCATCGTGGATAGCTTATTTGCAACAATTTACATTTGTCGTAAAGCACAAGTCTGGAGTAACTAATCGCGTCGCCGATGCATTGAGTCGGAGGGAGAATTTACTAACAACCATGCGAGTAGAGGTGATGGGTTTTGACGTACTTCCAGATCTTCTTATTTCAGATTCATATTTTCCGAAATCCTAGACAAAGTCAAGCAGGGAAACATGGATGGATATATGCTAGTTGAAGGTTTTCTATTCAAAGGAAATCAGTTGTGTATTCCAGATTGCAGTCTCCGAATGAAAATCATCAAAGAATTACATGAAGGACACGTGGGCCGCGACCGTGCTATGCAGTTGATCTCAAAATCTTATTTTTGGCCGTCAATGAGGAAGGAAGTTGAAAAGTTCGTTCAAATGTTCCATATTTGTCAAGTTTCAAAGGGGACCGCAACAAATGCAGGTTTATATATGTCGTTTCCTATACCTACTAAACCATGGGTGGATGTTAGCATGGACTTTGTATTGGGCTTGCCGAGGACGCCACGTGGCAATGATTCTATCTACGTAGTGGCTGATCGGTTTTCAAAAATAGTACATTTTAGCGCATGCAAGAAGACGGCAGATGCAGTTAATGTCGCACAATTATACTTCAGAGATATATATTGTCTTCACGAGTTATCTGAATCTACTGTATCGGGTAGACACACTCGTTTTCTGAGTCATTTTTGGATGAGTCTATGGAGAATGGTCGGGACAAAGCTGAAATTTAGTATTGCTTATCATCCATAGACGGATGGACAGGCAGAAGTTGTGAATAGATCCCTAGGTAATCTATTCGAGATGTCTCGTGAATGACAATTTGAAGAGTTGGGATTCCATGCTGTGTCAAGCTGAGTTTGCACACAACCATGCAGTTAATCGTAGCACTGAGTTCAGTCCATTCTAGGCCGTTTTCTCGATAATTCCTAAGGGACCATTGGATTTATCTATAGTACCACAGCAGAAAGGAGTGATCAAACGAGCTAGTGATTTTGTGAATCAATTGCAAGAGTGCCACATGGTTGTGCAGGAACGATTGCTTAAGGCGAATGAGAAATATAAGCAATCCGCAGATATTCAACGACAAAATGTTGAATTCAAAGAAGGAGATTTTGTATATGCAGTATTGACTAAGGATCGATTTCCTATTGGTATTTACAACAAACTAGCTGCTAGAAAGATTGGTCCTTTGGAAATCATGAAAAAGATTAATGAGAATGCTTATCAGTAAAGATTGCCGGATCATATCCATACTGCCGACGTTTTCAACGTCAAACACTTGATTCCATATCATTAGAATAAGTTTGTCGAAGGAGAGGAAAGTGTAAATTCGGGGTTGAATTCTTTTCAACCAGGAGAGGATGATGCAGCGCACCATGATAATTCTCTCAACCACCTTATGTCGCTCGCCGGCCTTAAGTCGCTCAATGTTAAGTCGTCTGCGAGTTATGTCAATCGTATGCCATTTCCTTAAGTCGCATCCTTAAGTCGCTCATTTCCTTAAGTCACATGCTTAAGTCACTCAACGACCTACCTTAAAGATAACGGCTCAAGAAAACAAGGCCGCATTTCTATAAGTCGCTATTTTATGTCGCATGGGTTCTTAAGTCGTAAGTCGTAGGCCGCATTTCCCTTAAACCGTTCACTTATGCCGCATTTCCTTAAGCCGTTCCTGAAGCCGTGCTTTCTTCTTATGTCGCTGATTTCTTAGGTCATGAGTCGTGAGTCGTATGTTGTTATGTTGTATTGTTAAGTCGCATATATTGTTAAGTCGTACGTTGTTATGTCTTATGCTGTTAGGTTGCTTGTGTTGTATTAAGTCGCGTGTGATGTTGTAACTTGTAATTGTGTTAAGTCGTATGTCGTGAGTCGTATGGGGTTAAGTCGCGTGTGTTGTAATTTCCTATAAATAGGGGTGTGTTGTCATTTGTAAAGGAGAGTTGATTTTTGAAATAAATTTATGCATGAGCTTTGGCCACCATTGTTGGAAGTTGAGTGTGATCTCCTTCTACTTTCCATCTTCAGGTTATTCGTGAGCGAATCAAGGAATTTGAAGCCAATTCTCGGTATCACTTGCAAGTGATCAATGATCGAATTATAGATCTTTCAACACTTATCTTGCGAGATCAACCGGTTGGAGGTAGCTAGATTCCGGCATCATCACGATCAACAGAATTGAGCATTTATCGTTCTATCAGTTTATTTGACACGAAATCATCATTTCGTGAGGAAGATCCTGGATAGGTTGTGAAAGTTTGTATCTAAACTGTTCAAGCCTAGTATAAGCTGCGTCACATACTCTCTGCTAATACCGAAAACCACTTTAATAATCGTGTACGTGGTGGAGATTCTAGAAATGAAGTAGGATGGCTTGGCGAACGATTTCTGTATGAGGTATGACGTGACCCTGACTCCCGTGAGTCAGCATAGATGTGACTAAAACAAGAGTATACCTAGGCCAAGTGAGGTCATTCCTCCAATCAAACATGCTTCTTCGATACCATATTATGACTGTGATGATTTGGTGGCCACCCCTTGATTTTTGATTTTGGAGTGTGTTCCTAGGTGAGTGGTAGTAGCTACTATGCGTTACTATTAGCCTGGTTCTGCAATTGGTAAATCTACCCTGGCATTGCCTCGAGTGCCGTGTTCACATGTCCTAGAGCGCCTTCTACGAGTTTGTTTTGTACCATACCTACGGGGTGCCCTCTGGCTAAACCTCACGGAGGAGCCTACGGTGCTGTGTAGACTACAGGAATATACCAAATATGTTAAGGGGGATATGGATAATGCCTTAACGCTATTTTAATACTTTTACTTTACCGTAGACATATTATAATAGCGTTTTGTACTACATAGTAGGTAGTTTAACGAATCCTTAGGAGACGTGAATTCCGGACATCTCTTAAGTTACTGCACTCACGTTAGACACTGGATAGGAGATGTCAAACCCCGTAAACATCTCTGACGCCGTCACACTCATATTTACTTTCTATTTAACTTACATAAGATCTTTTAGTTCTAACTCAAGTGTTTTGTCTTTTCAATTCACTCGGGTCAGCCTGAGCATTTCAGGATTTGAAGACCTTATTTCTGGAGGATGAAGACGAAGATTTGTACCACTATTATTTACTATATTTATTCCACTGCATTCATACTGTTCTGCTACATTATTTATTTATCTCTGATATGTGTAACTCTGATTCTGTGTTGTATAAGTATAATCAAATGTTTTGCAAACAGCTTCATGAACTATTATTTGATTATTATTTTGTCATTCTGCTCGAGATTCTTTTTTGTTTTTCTTTCTCTACTTTTTCTTATTTACCCCATAACAATCTGTCATTTTGAATGGTTTGAGTTCGACGTGTTTGTCTGCTTAAACGTCCAAAAAGGTAGGCCGTTACAGACGATATATATGATTGATATGTAAATAAGAAGTAATATCACAAACCAATTTTTTAATTACTTTAATCTAATACATGCATTCATTCAAACTAATCCAAGTCAATACAAACACACTTTCAATTCAATCCAGTGCAAACATAAATCAAACCAAAGTCAAGCCAAATCACATCTAATCCTAAATAAATCAATCCACATCGATCCATACATATTATTCTAGTATAATATTTTATTATGCAAACTTAAATCAAATCTTAATAAAACAAATCAATTATTTTAAACTTCCCTAGGAACTTCTACCCAACCATCAGAATCGAAAATTGGATCTGCTTTGATTGCATTCCAATCTTCATTGTCTTTGTTAATGGCACAATCTAGATTGTTGGTTGGTTCATCATCGATAAGGGAGAAATCATCCATCGAATCGCGTCAAAATGCTTTTCCTATTCTTTTATTATTTGCATTTGACTCAATTCTAAATGTCTTTGGTTTCTAAGAATAAAGTAAGAATATTCTTAAACAATTCAAGTGTTTGTTCAAGATTTACACACAATTTTTGGTATGGAGAAGCCATTTTTGAGTAGCCATTTTTGGTAATTATTTTATTTTGAAAATTAACTTTTTTTGGTTTCAGCCCGTTATATGTCGACATTTAGGTTATGCATACATCGACACATGTACCATTTTTTGCAAAAATAACCATCTTGCTATATTTTTGTAATTAGCCTAAACTATTGTGTTTTTATGGATTTTCAATCACTAATAACAATAATGAACTTGATTTCGTAAATGATCATGGTTGAGTACATGACATTTCAAAATGAACATAAATATAAATGGATTAAAACAAAGATAATTCAAACTAAAAACTAGAAAATCAAAGGAAATACAATAAGAAGAAGTATATGAAGATGAAGCTTTTGCACTAATCTTGTGGATGATCTTTCCAAAGTACTTGTCTACTTTGTTAGAAAAAGAAGTGAATTTCTTGGAAAATGATCTCTTAAGCTTCTTTTGGTTATTAACAATTTTCTCTTGATTTTTGAGAAGTCCTTTGTTGGATACATGAGATGTCATTTCGATACTCTCCAAAGAAGTATGTTCATCCTCTTCTTGTTCTTCCACCTCCACGATTTCCATTGCTTCTCCTTCTTCTTCCTCCTCTTCTCTTATTTAACACTACTCTTCCTAAGCCAATCTTCCATCCTTTTCAGCAAGTGTTTCATAAGGCTTAAATATTGGTGAAATTTGCATGAGAGAGATGTTGGCCTTGTCGAAAAGTTTTCGAGTAATGGTGTCCTCTCCTTTTAGATCAACACCAAAGTATGTGAATAATCTAGTGAGATACATACCATGAAAGAGTGTGTTCTCATGCCTAGAGATGTTCATGGGAATGAATTCATCCAAAATAACTTATCCCCAATTTACGTTGAAACGACCATAAATTGCAAAATGTGTTTTGAAAACTTTTTGAGTCGGGTTATTATAAATTCCCATCCTCGGAATTATGCTTTATTGCAAAAGAAGACTCAAAATTCTTGCTTTATGACGTAAAATTTTGTTTTTGAACTCAAAATCATCATCAAGTTCAAAAATATCATGTAGAAACTAACGATTTTGAATTTCAGTTTTGACAGTCGAAAGGCCCACTAGATTTGCATACGAGAATGTTACTTAAAATTTCACAATTTAAAACAATTTGAGTGTCTTTTACACTACTCCAAACTTTACCTTCATTCCCTTCATAAAACTTTCCATTCTATAGCGGCCGGATTTTCAAGCACCTGTTATTGGGGTAATTAACTGATTTTAATTATTGGAATATAAATTTTTATTAGTCGAATAAATAAATTTTCTGATGTTAAAATATCTGAATATATACATATTGATCAAAAACTATGTTAATTTTAATATATATATATATATATATATTCTGGATATAATAAATTATATATATATATATATACACACACAAACTCCACCATAAAAATTTAAGACGAAATATCTATATATCTGTATACAAATTTATACAAGCTTCATTTGGGTGTTAAAAAATATATATAAGCTATATATGTGTATATATGTTTGTGAAAGATGATGTGTATTTAGATAAATATATCTACATGAACGAATAAAACTCATAGTGGCAAAATTCAAACTTATATGAATATGGCATATACTTATGTATAAATGTATATAGGTTAAATAAAAATGTATATTGCATATGTATGCATATCTACATATATATGTCTATATATAAGTGTTTATGATAAAATAGTGTATACAAAATAAATTTTACAAAAAAGTATCTAACTTAGCATGTTAATACATGTTAGTATATAGTCAAATGCATTTACATATGGTCAAACAAATTTATCTACGTACATACAAACACTACAAGAATTTTGATTTTTAGTAGCACTCAAAAAACACAACTAAAAGTTTTAGCAGCGTTTTGATGAACGTTGTTATGAAGCCCGCGACTAAAAATACCTGATTTTTAGTTGCACTTATTTCAACGCTACCATAAATCTTTTTACCGCAGCGTTTATGAAACGCCACTATATTCTTTTTTTGCAGCGTGTATAAAACGCCACCACAACGTTTTTTGACGCTACCAATAGAATTTCCAATTTTACCCTTACTTTGCGGTTGCGTTTACTCAACAACACTATATGTATTTTCGTAGCGTTTTTGAAACACTGCTAAAAGTTGATGATCATTTTGCACTATTTTTCATGCTATTATTTCCTGTTGATGGTCTATTTTGTTTCTAGTATATCAATCAACCGTAAACGCTGAAACATAAACACAATTGAACTACATATACAATCGCAAAATACACATACACATACACATTCAAACATAAACACAGTTAAAAACCACAAAATACGTAAACAAAAGCACTAACATAAACAATATGTTAACCGTACATAGAAGTTTACACAACCGAACAGTAGTTTTAAGACAAAAGGTTAATCGTACATAGAAGTTTACATAACCGAACTACGTACCGCAAACAATATGATAATGCTGCAGTTAAAGTACCATAAACATCTGAACTAAGAAAGTGCAATAAACAACCAAACTACCTAACAAGTACGATAAACTAGTGCTGCTACTGCTCATTCTTCAGAAACGCCTACCTGTAAATAAAATATAATCAATAGTGAGACTCAAGATATAATCAATACTGAGATAATAATGACAGGACCATCAATACTGAGAAAACAATGAGACTAAAGTTATGCACAACTGAATATGTACAACTGAATATGCACAACTGAATATGAAAACTAAAATAATGTGCATGTTAGTTTTGGCCAAGAATAAAATGAAAATAAAGATTTGTCATCAATGTTTTGTACATTTTATCTCTGCCTATACATTTTCATATACTCAAACACAGATTTTCATATACTAGAACACAGATGAAAACATAAGTGTGCATGAATTATTTTAGATAGTGAAATTAGGTACGTGTAAGAAGTCTGCCAGACCCATATGGATACAGCCAAACACAGATTCAAAAAATTCATAACGATACATGCATTTGTTGATAAAAATATGGGATAATAATATAATATGGTCCTAGTATGTAAAATGACTGGATTCTTAGGATCATAAATTATCTTTTAAGTACGTACAGTTAGTCGATATAACTTATGGCTACTGATGGATTAAACCACCGACTAATTACAGTTAATATATTAAAGATAAATACCATATTTTGATAAGCCTTATCATAGTAAATTCCAACATAAATTCTAACTTGTTCACATTGTTACATATTCACATAAATCATTCAAGTACAATAACTCACTGCACATCTACAAGTAGGTTATAATGAGGCAATTTAGAGGAAAATTTCAAATAAATTTGAAGGCATCCCCTTTTAAAATCACTTAGGCATTATAATTATTTGAGTTGATGGTTTAAGTATTTTGTTGCTACTGGTTATCCATGATGGTAATTCTGCAAGAAGTTTTCAAGTACATAAAGAATTGCGTACCTTTCAATTTGGTTCCATAATGACTTTTGCCATCGGCCAAGCTATGGGAACGCCTAAGACATCTTCCATGCACGTCAACTCCGATGTAGGTCTCCATAGCATTGCATCCGAAACTCTTACAGTTTCAACCCAAACTTTTACAGCATCACGTCCCAATGGACGACAATAGACCATCGATATTGGATCAGTTGAAGCGATTGTTCCTTCAGCCACTACTTCGTTCGTTTCACCCATATCAATCAACTTTCATTTATTATCTTTTGTCAGCTTTGCAATCGGCTGGAAAAAATATGGTGCATATTTCAAACAGTGCATATTGAAAACTGTGTACTTGTTTTAGAAACCAAAGCATACAAATGCAACAACACAGTGGTGCATATTTCAAATAGAAGAAACAAAATACAAAGTAAAAAATATTTCCAGCATATTTACTTACATGTTGTGGTTTCTTCGCGATTATGGGTGTCACAGGAAAAGTCGCATAATTTACATTCTTACCAACTGCATCTTTATTAACTTCAACTTTTGATTTTGGCCATGCTACTTTCCTACCAACTGCATCTCTAACGCACGACGTATCAACCATGGGTCGCCACAAATATGCATCTTCATTTATTACATTGTCCACCTTAATCGCAAAGGCAGCCAGACCGAGCGGCATACCATTAACAAGATGTTGTGGATCTCTGGCATAGATTCTTCCTTCGGCAACTACCCCTTCATCCTCATTCCAACCATAAATCTTGCATTTTTCGTCTTGGATGCTGCTGTCACTCTAAAATGGAGAAGTGTAAATCAAGAGTTTAGTGATTAAGTGAAAATATTGTACGAGACATATTTCTAAATTAAATTTGTGGAAGACCGGCGTAAATATTGTGAATTATAAAATTTACCGTACTGACTTCATTCAGATGTCCTCTCAGCGGCCCCTTAATGCAATTTAATGGCCATGCTACTACCTTGTTCTCAATGTTTGCTAATACTATCATTTCAGGTGTAGGCCTCCATAAGTAAGCATTTGGTTCTTCCACGAAATCTATAATAACACTCTCCCATCGGCAACAACTGTAGAGGTTCCATCCCAATTCAACACCGAACATACATCATCATTGCTCTACAAATATTCAACAAAAAATTATAGCAATTACTGAACTAAAATCCAAATGTTATCTCTTGAGTAATATAATTATTATTTTTACCAATTCAGGTGTGCTCCCTTCTTTCGAACTTTCTTTACCCTGCAGCAAGCACTAATACTAGGATATTTTAATCTTAGGAGCACTGAAGTGGATATGCACAATACTTAAAATGTCACTAGAGTCAGTCCAACAAGTTTGAATGGCAGAGTACATACAAAAAACCAGTTGTTGTAGCATCATTTACAAACATGTGTGTCTGAAGTCATTATTTTCAAAATTATTATATAACAAAAAACCAATTGTTATGCACTGCTTTGTTATTCCCAATTACTACAGTATTTTTATATTTACTTTGATGCTATGCATATTTGCAATAAATTATAGGTGCATCAGTAAACCTTGTTCATCGTAGACTTACCTTTTATGTTCAGTAATCAAGTGTCAAGACGACATGCGCATCCAAAACTTGTTCAGAGTTTTATTTGAGAAAAAATAAAAAGCAAGCAGGAACACCTATACTACATATACTGTTTGGATACTCAAAATGGATGCCAAAGATTTATGTGAACAAACGACAATAATGTAAATAAATAGTACTGGAAATATACTGTTTGTAAATTGTAATTGTAAACAGACGATATGCTGTTTGTAAATTGTAATTTTGTGCCAAAATAAATAGTACTGGAAATCAATCATTAATGTAAATAGGAAGAAAGCATCAAATTATTATATAGTTGACACCAAAACAAATATCATTCCAAATCTACTTAATAAATTACCTTTAAAGGTTTACCTTTTGGTCCACCAGCATATGTACCACATCGCTCAATTCTGCTATTTCCTCTCGACATTGAGATAGTTGTTTATCACTGGACTGGGCCATAACTAGCTTGGTTAAGGTGCAGCCCCTTCCCAGTGCCCTTAACCGTCCTGGTTTATCTTGTCCCAATACATTTGCAAGAGCATCTCCATTGACATTTTGTGACGATCTGGACTGTGATCGGCTAACAATTTTTTTAATCTCCGCCTACATAAATAAATACATACAGATAATGTACGATGGTAAAATCATCATAGTTTCGGACAATTTTTTATATACTGATAAACTAAAAAATTCTTACAATAGTATTTGCAGCTTCCATGGTCACCGGTTCACCATTTTTTTAACGTGGGATTTAATCCAAACATCAGCTCTAATTATGGACGATGGATTTGGACTTCCTTTTTCTAAATTTAGAATAACATTAGACAAATAAAATGGCAGATATAAAATAATATTAAATAATGCTATACTTAACTAACTAACCATGTCCTCGGTCAATCTAGCCATTCCCTTACAACCAGATGTGTGTGGAACTTGATTAACCTTAAAGGCCGAATATTTCTCACTTCATTTCTGGAAATATTAAAAGATGTTAGAATTTAGTTACCAAAAGCATATTACAGATATCTTAATGTTACCTTAAACTCTGGACTTGTTTTGGCCTTCACAAACTTTCACCATTCGTTCATGCTTTTGATGTTGGTAGGTTTCAGTTTAAGTCTTTCCTCTTCATTCTCCGTTTTATTTAATTTTCGAACCAATTTGCTTTTTGAGGATCTCCAAATTACTCCCATCTATTGAAATATGGCTTTTCTTTGCCATTCCTCTTCCAATTTAAATCTAACCTGCAACAATACATGATAACATGATATTAACAGTAGAAACATGATATTAACAGTAGATGAATATTAAGAAACATGTTATGGTGAAGCAGAATGCTGTCAAGGTAGTACAGAATTGGTGAATATAAGACTTTATGGTCTCTAAATTTTAAAGAAATCTTAATTGAAAATCATGAACTAATCACCTGGTCTTGACATTAGACACCTAAAATATATCCATAGGATTTGTACTCTTGAAGATGATAGCAATGTCACTAAAAATCAAAACCGGTATGATTTCAATCTCAAGTGAGCGGGGATATTGGTGTTTAAATTTTTTAATTCTATCCAATAATCTATGACAACATTGTTTAATTTTTGAAGAATAGCATTTGCAGTCTAGAAAAATTGTTTTGAAATCATTGGTCAGCTGATTTTATCAATAATAATAATTAGAAAACAATGAAAATTTATCAAAAAATGATTCACTAATTTTATAAGCAAGCAAATTCGTACTGATGTACTTTAGTAGATAACTCAAATTATGATTTGTAACAGATAATTCAAATCGTGTTTACATTTTTGCCTTAGAAATAATCATCCGGACCCATAAATCTCTGTCATTCTGAACCTTCCGTGAAATATGAATATTCATTTCTAATTTATTTATCTACTAAATGTTAAAAAAACCAGAAATATGAAAAATTGAATTTCAGAGGATAACCCACAATACGAACCTGCACTAATGATGATTCAAATTAACAAATTAAGGTTCTTAAACAGAAGTCAGGATAAAATGTTTAAACTACATGATTCAACTACTAGAACTTGTGTATTTCTTAATTTAAATTCTTGTTTATTATAGGAAATTTAAAAACCACAAATTGGAAAAACTATAACTGGATTTATACTTTAAAAAGTAAGTGGTAGGAGAAGAAGAAATATGAGTTGCTTGATAAATCTACGAAATAAATATAGACAGAAGTAGGGACAAATGTTGATAAATAGATTCTCTAGCATATATAGTAGGGAACGTGCTCCATACCTGAAGCGGTCGCCACAAAACAACTTTTAACTCTTCACTTAGATTCCTCCAATCATCAAGTGTGTATGGAACCTGCTCCCACACAAGCGGTCCAAGAAAAGCGGATAAATATACCTACCCTGGCCCTATTGGTACACCTATATCATTGAACTCAACTTCAATTCGATCATGACTGTTTAACGGGAGTCTTTTTGCTTTTTTTTGACCTCTACTGCCTCTTTTTTGAGATGAACTTGCGGTTTCAGCATCACTTGCTCTCAAAATTTCCACCTCAGCAGCATCAGTCTAGTCAAGAAGAATTTCATTGTCTAAGCGGGGTTCTTCTTCATTTAACAAAGCCCTTTCATCATTTGGGTCTTCTTAATCTAATAAAGCCCTTTCACCATTTGGGTCAGAAGGGTTATCGTGTAGTGCTTGTTCTTCATCTTCATTGCAAACACTGGCTTGCTTCTTAGCATTGACTGCTCGTTTTTCGCCTTCACTGCAAGCACTGGCTGGAATCTTATACTTCTCTTTGAATTATACTTCCGCTTTGAATTATGCTTCTGGGAGTCCTCATCAGTCTTTTTCTAGTTGCGAGTACGTATAGAGCTTGAAAACATCTCTTTTCTGCAAATGAAACAAAATATGAGATACTTAAAGCTTTCATTATTTACCATCTACTCACTGGAGGAATATGGACCCAACAATTAGTTTGCAGATACATGATCTCTGAATCTTTTTAACGTTATATTTTGAAGTATTCTAGAAGTTAATTTTATATCTTAAACAATATGACGAACAAATTAATTAACAAAAGATTAATTTTTTGTAATTAGATCAATATTCTTTTTTAATACATTAATGTAGAAACTTACTAGACCTTGTATGTTAACATGCAAAAAATTAACGTAGTATATATGTACAAACAAAAAAATGTTATAGAGTAGTCATGTTAAGCAAGTTCAATCCCTTTCCAGCTCCAGTTCATGATTTGAAAATCAGTTCTTTGACTATGCAGATGAGAAAAATATATACCGTCCATGACAAACTGTAGTAGGCTAATGAATAAAATTGGACCCATAAATACATATTATTCATTATAAGATTCGTGCTTCTTTGGCAACAAACTGGTAGAACATGATATGCATTATTTTATGAACATTGAGTACTCATAAACACATACTTCATGAACATGATATGCATCCAAGTTGTTTTGTTATTAGAAGCATCCTGATTGAAAATAACTTAATCAGTAAAACATATCCATGGCAACCGATTTTTTTGTTACATCCACACCTCATTACAAATGAAAGCTTGAGCTATTTTAAAACAAATATAGACCAGATCAGATGCAAAAAGGGTGAAGTAAACAAATTAAAAAAGAAACAAGAAATATAACATTAAATATGGTGTAAATTTGTTCAAGTAGGTTATTAAATAGTTAATCGAACAAGACATATACATTTATTATTTTTCAACACGGTTAAGTACATACACAATTACCATGCAATGTTTTAATATATTCAAAAATACCTGATTTCAGGATGAACGGAATGGGGGCCTCGAAATCCTCGAAGATGAGTGACGATGTGGGATAGTTATAGAGCCAAATTTGCTGACTTTAATTCTTCAAGTACAAACTGAACAATTGAAAATAGGAATAGAAAAGCATTAGCTCAGAACTATCAGATGAAAATTTGCATGCTATAATTCAGATTATTTTAGTTCAAAAAACCAATAGTTATAGGCTATTCCATTACAAATACATAACAGACAATGAAGTAGGCCAAGCTTGCCTGAGATGGTAGTTTATTGTGTCACATATTCATGCTTCGTACAAATAACAATCACAAATTAGAACCGCAAACGGACTGGAATTGTTTGCTACTCTAATTCAACGAATAAATTATATGAATCTAGAAAAATGAGTAACAAGACAATAAAATCTGAATCCATGCTTTCATTCCTTACTAAAACAAGTTTTGATAGTGAATTTAATAAATACAAAATGAGTAACACAACTTGCAAAATAAAAATAGAGACATTCGGAGAGTAAAATGAGTCTACAACTATGACTAATGCATTAGTCTAATGTATGGATCTGACTTAGTAGGTGGACATATAATCTACTCAATTATGCCTTCGCAATCCTCCCTAACATAGCTAACATCTTCATCATCCATTTCGGTTATTTTATAATCTTCCACTGCTTGGATATCTTCCTCGATGCAATCATGTGTCTCTAAATCATTAAAACTTCTTGATGGTGCTTTCATTACAACATACCAATTAGAATCATCATTTTCTCTTGAATAAAATACTTGTCTTGGTTGAGATGCAAGTATGTATGGATCTCTTGAAAACGATGCTTAATGTAAATTAACAAGAGTGAACCCATCATCATCAACTTTTACTCCATTTCCTTTATACGCCCAACGACACTTAAAAACTAGAATATAAAACAAATGATAATATAATAAAATTATATCTGCCAATATTCCGTAATAAGTGACCACATCAACCACTTGGGACATATCTTTTGAACTTGCTCTATACATAGTAGTCGCATCAAAGGTCACCCCGCAATTCTGAGTTTCTCTCTCTACATCTTTTGTATGAAAACGTTGATCATTGATATCATATCCTTTGTAAGACAAAGCATCATTCTTTCGATCCAAAGCAATCCATCTTAACATGTCATCATGATCCTCGGAGGCAATAGGTATCTACAACAAATTCCATTTAGCATGAATATTTTAGAGTAATACTCAAATGAGAATATATTTGGAATCTAACTAACCTTCCTTTTAATCCAATCGACAATTTTTTTTGTATGTGTGTCCCAAAGTAAGGTCGCATTTTTTCTCATGCGCTGGTCTGAATTTTCTAATTCCTCCAAATGCAAACTAGTATAAAACAAGTGATTATAAGTTATAAATAGCATTACGAACACATAAAAATGATTAAAACACTGTAACATAAACTTACTCTATAAATGGTTCAACCACATTCATATTCATTAACACGGCTAAATGAGCCATTACTTTCTCATTAGCTGACAATGTAACTGTCTTGGACATTGAGATCGGATGTCCCTCAGGTATTACATTGCTTTCATAATCTTCATTTCGAGCTTCTTTCACCTCTACATGTCCATATTTTTTCAAAAATTCATTGAAAAACATCATGGATTCTTCTGTAAGATAGGATTCTGCAATACATCCATTTGGTCGTGCATAGTTTCTTACATAATCTATAAGTGTCTTCATATATCATTCGAAACCGGACCACACATTAGTGCTTCTTTTCCAAGATAAATGGACAAATGTACCATTATATCAAAAAAAGATGGTGGAATTTTTTTTCAAGTTCGCATAAAACTTCAATAATCTCAATATTGATTTGTTCTACCTTCTTTCTATCAAGAACACGTTGACATAATTTGTTGAAAAAAGAACATAAGCGAATTATTGCTTTTCTTGCCTTCTTTGCCATTAATCCTCTCGATGCTACTGGCAATAAGTGTTGCATAAATACATGGTAATCATGTGACTTCAATCCGCTAATTTTGCAATCATGCAATGAAATCTGATTCTTCAAATTTGAACAGTAGCCATCTGGTCCTTTGAAATCGTACAATCTTTTGCAAAATATTTTTCTCTCGGAATTTGACAACATGTATGGAGCCGATGGAAGATATGTTTTATTCCCACGAGGTTGTGCATGAAGCTCATTTCGAATTCCCCAATCCTTTAAATCCTTTCTACAGTTGGTTCCATCTTTTGATTTATTACCATGCAACATCGTGCCCAATAAGCTTTCACCGATATTTTCCTCTACATGCATTACATCTATATTGTGACGTAATGGTAGTTCCTGCGAAAACCAAAACTATAACGCATTATTGGGTTTTTCTTATGTTAAAACAATGAAAAATAAATAAATTAACAACTAACCTTCCAATATGGCAAATCAAAGAAAATTGATCTTTTCTTTCATCTTGGTAACTCCAATTCTGTAGAATTGTTAATATTATCATACTCGTATTATGCATCATAAGCACACTTTCTCTTCTTACTTTTCGCTTCTTTTTCTTTTTCAAAATCATTTGGATAATCCTTCAACAATGCATAAATGTTTCTCCCAGTTAGAATTCTAGGAGCATTACTTTTTTCTATGGTGTTATTAAACAATGTCTTTTGTTTCCTCCGTGAATCTGAAGTAGGTAGAAATCTTCTATGACCCATGTAGACGCTCTTTCGACTGTGATTCAACCAACGAGAATGGGTATTGACACCACATAATGGGCAACCTTTTTCCCCTTCACACGACCTCCAGTAATATTTCCATAAGCCGGAAAATCATTATTCGTCCATAGCAAAATTGCATTCAATTTAAACAAAGTTTTACTAAATGCATCGTAAGCATTAACTCCATTACACCACAAATGATGCAAGTCTTCCACCAAAGGCGCCAAATATACATCAATATCATTTTCAGGTTGCTTTGGGCCTGGAATAAATAAAGTTAACATAATATTTTCTTTCTTCATACACAACGTAGGCGAAAGATTGTATGTCACAAGCATTACCGGCCAGCAACTATATTTCGAACTCAACATGGAAAATGGATTGAATCCATCTATAGCAAGACCAAGCCTAAGATTGCGTGGATCTGATGAAAAAGATGTATACTTTTCATCCACCATTTTCCATGTCACAGATTCCACGGGATGACGCATTTTTTCATCTTTGCTTGTATTTTTAATATGCCATCTTAAATCTGTTGTCATCTTTTGAGATCTATACATTCTTTAAATCTCGGAATTATTGGAAAGTATCTCAACACTTTAACTGGAATACCTTTTATAACCTCTTCGGTATCTTGATTTTTCTTCCATCTCGAAGAACCACATTTTGGACAAATATCTAAATCTTTGTATTCTTTTCTGAAAAGGCAACAGTCATTCTCACAAGCATGTATCTTTTCAAAACCCATGTCGAATGTTCTAAGAAATTTCTTTACTTTATATAAGGTTTTAGGAAGCACGTTATTCTTCGGAAAAAATTAAACGTTGCACAGTTAAAAGCTTATCAAACCCACTATCAGACAATCCAGTCTCACATTTAAGATTAAACAAGATGGTGATGGCAGATAATTTTATGTGATCTATGCAACCATGATATAATGAAGTTTCTGCATCCTCCAAGTTCTTGAGTAACTCATCCTCTTTACTCTTAGAATCAACATTATCTTTATCATCATGAAAAAAAATCATCATTCAAAAAATCTTCATCTTCATAGTGAATCATCTTGAATAAATCATATACGTCAAACGTATTTGTTTTCTTCTCATCGATTATATGTTCGCCATGGTTAACCATACACCGTATATGTATTTAGGATCCATTCCTCTAATAATTAAATGTTCAACGATGATGTGATCATCATGACGACTAAGATTCCGACAATCTTTGCAAGGGCATAATTTTTTTCTACATTTCTTACATTCCTCTTTGCAGCATGCACGAAATTCATTGCTCCTTGTCGGTACTCTACGCTAGTTCTATGACAAAAGTTAAAAACATAAAAAAGAAATTTAGTTTTAATATTATATTACATGTTCTAATTCTCAAAATACATGTTAAATTAAGCATTGTTTTATCACCTATTTAAAAAAAACCCAATCTTTTTCCATCGTCGACATGTGAAGGCAAATAAGTTCTCAATCTTTGACGTAGAAATTGGTGACACCTCCTCTTCCTATGTCTGATACTAATTTTTTCTAAAAAGTTACTATGTTAACACTACTTCTTAATATCAGGCCACCCACTCGTTCTAAAGATTAGCCAAATAAAACTTTGTTCAATGACGTTTCAATGAATTTTTGTTAATATAGAGAGAAGAGGAGTTTCAATGATATGATCGAATCGCTCATTATTTTCGTGGAATCAGCCAAAAAATCTATGAAGCACGTGGGTGAGATCGATATTTTAGAAGTTTTCAGGAGGAAGGGAGTTCATAACGAAAGGTAACGATTTCTTTGTAATTTGACAATGAGAATACGTTATATGATTTTGTCTATGCTGAAGGTTGCAGAAACGTGGAGCTTTTTGTATTTGTTTAAATCGAATTCCAATCCTATTTCATTAGCTACGAATATTCAAAAATTTAAACTATTCCTTCCTTACTAGTTATATAAGTATGTGACTGGATGGATTTTACTTCAAAGCTCTTGGCTACGTACTTGTTCTTTAGTATGCTACCAGTAAAGCAACTAGTTTCTTCCGTGAATAGATTGTACAGATGATGGATAAACAAATATTTAAGATGAATATGATATATATTATTGAAATTATGCTATTTTGTGATGATTCTGTTGATGTTCGTTTTGTTCAATCAGTACACTGTAAATCAGAGACTTCTCAGCATTCAAGCTATAGTAAACATTATGTTTTTTTTCCAACATGGTTAATTAGCGTCTAATGGGATTTGATCTCAATGACTTTACACATACATACCAGTATTTCATAAGGGATATCACTTAGTCTACATGTTCTTGAAAGTAAGATGTTAAATTCTCTGCATTACAATTTCTCAAGCAACACAATTTTGGATATCATAGAGGCAAAACTCTATGTTGACTTACAGCGCTTGTAGCCCAGGTGATTGCTAAAAGCAACTCATACTTCACTATAAGAACCATTTCAAGCCCAGGTGATTGCATATATGTTTTATTCCTCTCTCTATATGTATGTGTGTGTATATATACACAATAATCATGGGTCTAGCCAGACTCTCCATGTCCAGACATGTTGATATTCAACATCTTCCATAATTCAATTTTGTGATTATTCGTACTTACTATACAAAATTTGTACTTTGGTTAAAACGGTAAAACAATTACACAGTTTAACCCTGGACATAGCCAATCTTTTATTCATTTAATAAAAAAACAAAAACATATAAAGGTGTAAACTAGGGTTGAATAAAAGATCTTCATTATTAGGGTTGAATCAACAATTTCAGTTAGAAATTAGGCGGCGATGCATGCAAATTAGGGTTAAATCAAAAAAGAATCACAAAATCAAATCACTAAATAGATTTAGACGATTCGTACCTAAATATACCCAAGCGATTGCTGGCTGCCCCGAGGATGCAGAGTAATGCCGTGAGGAGGTTGAGCAAGGACGGAGTGGATGATGAAAAGGGAACTTGATCTTCAGTTGATGAAATTTGAGCGATTGTTGGCTGCCGTGAGGATTGAAAAGGGGAAAAAATTTCTGCAGAAATAATCGAAATGGTGGGAGAGTTTTCTAAGCATACTTGAGATGGAAGACAATGACTCTGGTCATGTTTATTTTTGGCTAAGCGGAAAAAGTTTTCTAAGGAGCGGGAACAACAAAAATTTAGTCACAAACATATTTTTGGAAAATTATTTTTAGTTGCATTTGCGATAAAACGCCACATTTTTTTGCGACCGTAAATTATTTTTCTTGTAGTGATGCATACATACATATATTATATATATATGTGTGTGTGTGTGTGTGTGTGTGTGCAAGGAAACATCATGATGATAAAATATCCAGTCAAGCACAAAATAAATCCAATCAAACACAAAATGTCACATTCTTATTAAATCAAATCAACTTTGTATTCAAATCAAGTCTTCATAATTTCAAATAAATAAAAAAGCCTATACATGAGTGAACCTTTCAGACTTGTTTAAAACTTGCCCTGTATCTTCTCCATACACACACATGCACACATATACACACACACACCACTGCCTTGTTTGCCTTCACGTTTAACATCCTCAGAAACAAATAAATAAAAAGAACAAAGTGCTGCCATTAATTCATAAAGGATCAAGTCAGTGAAAGTGGAAGTAGGAAAATACAAAACAACAGTGTTCATTTTTCACAAAAGAAGTGAGTAAAACCTTTAAAACTTCTTACTGTGAATCATATGTACAATTATATGTTGTAAATTTGGATAGATTCTTTTATTTATTAAGTATTAATGTATTAATAAGTTCCTATGCCCTTTTATATATGTTTTGATCATGGAAATATCACCCCGTAAAACTTAAAAGCATGTACATCCTATATTCTTGAAGAAGAAAAAAAATTAGATCTTGCAACTTTAAAATCATTATCTCAAAATCCAGTCAGTTTTAGATGATGATTCCAAAAGCAAAAGTGATTATCTTTTAGAAAATTTTATTTTAAAATTTGTTTCGTTAGTTATCATAAAGCATAGGGGAAGAAAAGCTTAGTTTACAGTAAACAACATGGAAATGGCCAAAATTCGATTTACATAATTTAATAGGTTGATTATGTGGGTGTGATTGTCTTTGGAAATGGTGATTTTTGAAAATAGTTTGGTGATTTTTCATCATGTGTGGAGCGAGAAAATGAGAGATGGTCGAAAATTGGGTTTTGAGCAAATTGTGGTGGTCGAGACGATTAATGGCGGGTCGATTGGGTGTGGAGGTGGCTTGGGTGAGGGGGAAACGAGGAAAAATGGCATGATGGCTTCCGGTGGTGTGTGGCATCAAGGCGAAGTCGTTCTAGGGTTTTACGGCTCGTTTACTTATGGTTCGGTTTTAGGGAAACTGCGGCGAGGAGAGGCCAAGGAAACGTGCATATGGAGGGAAAAGAAAGGGAGATGGTGGCGAACGTTTTGGCAGGGCTCGGTGGTAGATGGCGGCATATGGTGGCGAGTCAAGGTGGTTTAAAGATGAGGTATTGACCGAGTGATGGTCTGTAGTTCGAATTTTGGAACTAGAGATTGGATTGCGTTTCAGATGGTTGGACGTGAAGCGGTGGACATGGGCGATGTGCTCGAGGGGTCGGCGGCAGAAGAGAGGTGGTCGACGATGCGTGCACGTGCACGGTGTGTTTGTAGAAAAAAAAGAAGGAAAGGAAAGAAGAAGAAGGAGTAGCAGGAAAATAGAAGAGAAGAAGGAGGGCGGGTTTGGGCCGAAGAAAGAAAAAAGAAAAGGAAAAGGAAAGGAAAGAAAAAGGAAAAGGAAAAAGGAAAAAGAAAGAAAAATGAAAAGGAAAATGGAAGAAAAAGAAAAGGAAAAAGAGGATGAAATGGAACTTATATATATTTATACGATTACTTAATTTTTTTTAAACTCTAAATCTATTGTCATTTTAAATCCAAACCAACATGAAGATTTTTACATCTTAATCCTATTACCCGGTATTATAAATTAGTATTATGGATTTTTCCCTAATTTAATGTTCAAGGATATTTTATAATTAAAATGGATAATTAATTATATTATTATTTGACTTAAAATTTATGTAAATTAACAAATTAGATATTAAATAGAGTGTGTAATTTTGAGTAACAAAAAATAAATGGTCTCATAATTTCTTTAATTTGTAATTAGTTGGATTAAAATATAAATTGATTCGGTTAATTAAAGTTAATCAAATCCTGATGTGTGAATTGTTTTAATATTGGATATTGATCGTTAAATTAAGAATAATCAATATCTTGGCTTAATCCTATTGGATATTTATTTCAATTATTCTTGTCAATGTCATCAAGTGGTCAAACGAGCTAAAATAGTTAGATTAAAATGATGATAAGTTTTATTTGAAATAAACATCTGTAATAAATTCCCATATGTGAATATTGTCACCCTAAATAATAAATTGTTTATTTTTAACAATTTACCCTTCCAAATTATTACTTGGATTTCAAGAGACCGGAATTGGATATTAGTGTTACCGAAACCACTTCGATTTGATAATCACTATGAACCTTTACGGGTTTGATTAGAGAGTTTAATATGCTGGAATTGGATTAATTTCAAAAATTCAACTATTTTAAATAAGTAATTGTACTTAGACATTGTTAAAATATCGATGGATTTCTGTAAAAGCGTATGGGTTAAAATAAGATGAAAACTCATCGTGTTTGTACGAGTTACCTTGGTTTTTCTAAAGATTTTTATAACTTAAATATTTTAAATTATGTGTGTTTATTCACGCTGGTTTCCAGCCTGACTCGGGTGTTACTTTATTATAATGCTCCGGTCAGACCGAGGATTACAGAATTCAGGTTAGGATGGTTTGGAGCTCAAGAGGCGAGCTGGATGGAAGAGATGTATTGCACGTATTTGATTATATTCCGCTGTGTATTGTAGACTGTAAATTCAGTATTTAAAGATAAGTTATTATAACCGTCTAGATTTATATGTTGATGATTGTACTCTGCTAACCTATATGTATATTAACTGATATAGATTCTTTTGTATAAAAGCTGTTATAGTATATCCTATTTTGTTCCGCCACGATTGTGAGATTTTGTGCTGTTGTTATTTCTGTTTCTTCTTCTATCTCTTTTTCTTTATAAACCCTAACAACCTGATATTTCCGGCACTCGATTGTTTGACGCTCTATATAGTGAACGTATTAATGTCGATTTTCGAGGGTCGAAATCGCCCGGTCGTTGTACGTTGTATCAGAGCTGAAGGTTAAGTGAGACCTTGGCTCTGGTGGGGATTACTCATTAGAGATAGGGTCAGTAGTACCCTATAATGAGCCGAGTGTAATATATGAGGGTGTACTTGTTATTTTCTTATATAATGATTTTAAAAACAATTTTATAATAATTTTTATATACGATTATATTTTGATATCAAAATAAATAATATTTCTGAATTATTATAATATATTAAGGTGATTGGTTGTTATTATAATCAAATAGGATTACAAAATTTAAGTGGTTATGTATATAACCAAATAGGAATTTTATATGAATGAACTATGCAAATTAGTTAAGCTAAAAGTAAACTCAAACCAGAATTTAAAATTCCGAAAATTTCGAAAGTGTTTTGAAATGAAATAAATTTACCCTGATTATACCTTTTAGAAAATTATTATGAAATATATGGTGTGTTTAGTTTCTATATATGATAATATTGATCATCATCATAAATTGGTTGTTGTGTCTTAGCAAAAGATGTTCATTACAGAATAAATAATGATAAAACAATGTGAAAAGTTTTAAGAAAGTGAAATTGCATAAGCATAATTTATAAATATGATTTAAAATGAATCTTAATTGAGAAGTTTTGAATCTAAGTCCCGAAAATTTTGAAACGTGTTTCAAAGTGTCTAAGGAAATAATAAGTAACATTATTAGAGTATTTTTGATATAGAAAATTTTATTTGGAAGACAAGAATTGTTTTGAAAATTACAAAGAAATTTGTTTTGGATAAAAACCAAGGTCGGTTTAAATTTAAAAAGTGTGATTTGGCACATAAACGGGATATATATGCATACACACACACACACACACACACACATATACATGATTTCAAAGTTGATTTGAAACAAATATACTAGGGTTGAATTTTGGGATTCATATTGAAATGAGAAGTATAACCCAAAAGAAAATAAGTTTTTGAACTTATAAGTGGGAAGCGATATTAATAAGAAATTTAAAATTTGGAATGTAAAAATTTTAATTGAGTAAGGTTAAATGGATTGAACGAATTGGGAATTTAACTCAGGCCAAGTTAAATAAGTTTTGAACTTATAGCCTGGAATTAGGAATTTCAAGATGAAATTAATATTTAATTTATGGGAGTTAAATAAATTAAATTGTAAAAGAAAATGTATAAATTTGATGAGAGTTGCAAAAGAAGTAAAGTATGTATAAATGATTTCAAAACAATATTTTTGAAATAAAACGGGTTTTGAATTTTGGGAATTTGTGATGGATGCCATTGATTGATGTTTTAGATAATTTGGATGTTTAGTTACTTCGATTTATCCTGCTATCATTCTGTATATTATTTACAGTATATAAAACTGTAAATCAAATTATTTTGAATAAATTAAGAAAAATTTGAAATGATAGATATCCATCCCTGAAATCAAATAAAAATAAAATCGAATTTGTGGAAATGGAATCATTTTGAACTAGAGTTTGAAATGTTAAAAATAAACTTGTACACTGGAATTGTTAAAGAACCGGGTTTAAAAATTTTGAAGTTGTAATTGGAAAATCAATTGAATTCTAGAAATTGATTTGTTTTAAAAAAAGAGATTTAAACTCTTACATGAACCTTGGAATAAATCCAAGTAAAAAGTAATTTAAATGAATATTTCGAAAGTTGGGCTCATAATTGAATTATTTTTAAAGATTTAGATTGTTAAAATTAATATTGAAGGTTAATTTGGTTTAAGTGATTTAAATCGACATTTTGAAAATCGAACTTGAATTTATATAAATCGAAATGGTTAAAATTGAAAATTGAATTGAAATTAATTCAAATGGGGATTGGGTTGAATTGATTGGCATTGTAATCGAAATTGAATTAAGTTGAAACTGAAATAGGAATTGATTTAAATTAGAATGGAAATTGAAGTTAACTGGAGCTGAAATCGAGATTGAATCAACTTAAATGGGAATGGAAATTGAAATTGATTTGAGTTGGAAGATTAGGAATTGAATTAGTTTGAACTTGAAACTATTTTCAAATAAATTATTTTAATATAAACTGTTTAAAATCTATCTTCATAAATATTCAAATTACTTTGGATTTTCCAAGCTATTTACTACACAAACCATTCTTTTTAAAACTCAAACTACCTTATGTTAACTATTTAACCATTTTAAAACTATTCAAGCTATTTTCTGAATTCAAATTGGTCAGACTAGAAATTATTTATATTTAAATCAACGATTTAAATACGAATTAGGATAAACCGAAGTGTAACCCGAATGGAAATTCGAAGCAATTTTAAATTGGAAATGAAAATCGAACATATAGGCAAAAATGATTTTTGAAGTGAAATGGTATATTTTAAGTAAATATGATGATTTTAAAATGATATTTGAATAGTTACTATAATTGAAACTTACCTTATAAGAGGTAAGAATTGTGACAAATAACTTTGAAAAGGTAATCGAACTTGAGAATTTGATTTGGCATTAATAAGAATATAAATGTTAGTTATATATTCAAACTCCCCTTATTGAATTTATAACTAGAAGGAAATGATCTTTGAAAGATATTTGAAATGCTAAATAAGGTTTGTATAGGTATGAGGTGGGCTCAGAAATTATTGATCCGAAAATTATTCGATTTGAAAAGAGTGATTTTGTATGTATATGAGAATGAAGCTGAAATAGTTTTGGAACCCATTGATTTGTTTTAAGACTTTTGATTTTGGCAAAAAGTCAATTTCGGAATTAGGTAAACCAAATATGAAAACTATCGATTTTGAAGATATCGATTTTGTGTAGATAAAGTTTATATGTGATGCATATAAAGAGCATGATTTGAAAGGTACTATATATGGATATAGTATGGTATGTCCTGAGACAAAAGTATGGAAATGCACCCCAATGAAAGTTGAAACTTAGAGAAGGAGATCCATTAGGTGGTTCTGCCTAGGAATCCACAGGGTGGGTTCAATGAGAATTGGGATCCTAGAGGACATCCGGACAAAACTCAATGAGTTCCTGATGCTCATTTGTTGGGCAGCGTAAGTCGAGTGGTGCTGGTGCCTACAGTTACATGGGTTTTGCTGTGATAGCGACGTAATCTTTGTGTAAGTGCGATCTACCGTAGTTCCATAGCAAAAGTCGGATGGTAGTGATTGCCTACAATCTACGTTAGATTTCACTGAGATGGCGACGTAACATCGATAGCTTGTGATCTATGTGGTTTGGTCCCATAGCGTAATTCGGGTGGCAGCGAGTGCCTACGGTCTACATTAGGTTTCATCGAGATACTGACGCAACCTTTGTGTAGTCTGCGATCTATGTGGTAAAGTTTCGTTTGGTAGTGTAGTTCGAGGGGCAGAGATTGCCTATAGACTACTTACGGTTTTGCTGTGATAACAACACAACCTTTGTGTAGCTGTAGACTATGGTATTCCCATGGCGTAAGTCGAGGGGTATTGATGCCTACATTTTTCTAATGGATTTCGCAGGGATGGCGACACAATCATCGGGTTAACTGCGATCCATGGTGGGAAAAGGGGTGATACTTTCCATAGCATTTTTGAAAAGGGATTTATCAAGTATTTTCACTCGGTGTTGAAACTGGTCTACTAAGCACATATAGTTTTTCAGTCCTATGTCTGATCAACGTGTGACTAAATTTCTGTAAGAACGAGGATGGACTTGTTAAGACATCGAGTTATGAAAAATGTTTTATTATAAAATTAGCTTGGTAATACTATGTAATTTAAAGTATATGTATTTTTTTAAATTGTATAATAAAAGAGTAAGGAGTTTAAATGTTTTAAAGAATGATTTATTTAATAATATACATCAAAAATTCTAATTCTCGTTTCGTTCGTTTTCGAGGACGAAAAGTTCTAAGGGGGGAGGAATGTAACGGCCGAATGTTCAAGCACTTGTTATTGGGGTATTTAGCTGATTTTAATTATTGGAATATAAATTTTTATCAGTCGAATAAATAAAATTTCTGATGTTAAACTATCTGAACATATATAAATCGATTAAAAGGTATGTTAATTTTAATAATATATTCTGGATATAATAAATTGTATGTATATATATATATATATATATATATATAAACTCCACCATAAAAATTTAAGATGAAATATCTATATACAAATTTATACAAGCTTCATTTGGATGTTTAAAATTATATATAAGCTATATACATATGTGTGTGTGTATGTTTGTGAAAGACGATGTATATTTAGATAAATATGTTGAATATGCGCTCATATGTTTTTGTTTGATGATAATAAATATATATATTCATTTAATGTATTTGGTAATGTACTATTTTGTTTTCATAGATTAAATAAATATTTGTTGAATAAAATAAATTACATAGAATTTGAATTTGAATTCAAACAGAACAAGTTACACAGATTTTGAATTCAAACAGAAATTTTATTCAAACAAATATTTATTACAATCTTGAGTAGTACAAATTCATGCTCTCACTATACATATACATTTTTGAATACATCACAATTTGATTTACATTAATAACTTCACTACATATCACTCACACTCGTATTTTGTCTTCAACTGCATTCCAGTTTGAATCCAACATCTGAGCAATCTGCAAAAATATTCACTAACGCAGTAAAATTGAAAAAGACATGTTTTTGCAATATAAAATAAACGATGATTTTGAAAATAATGTTTGCCTCAGATATATGGGTTATTGTCATCACTTTTAATTGTGTAATATCTATGCATATCAGTATTTCTATCAGGGACAGGCAATCATGAGTGGCTGCAGTACACACGTGTACATTTATACACGTGTGCACTGCCTCGCCAACTCGTGTGCGCCAATCAAAAGGCACAACTAACAAATCAAAGCTCAAGTTGTACAATGCACCAGAAACATGCAAGCACAGCTCTAAACCAAGCTTAAGAGACAACAAGTGTACAACAGTGTCAAGATGACTACTCCATGAAAGTAAACATGAATGCACCAAGTAAATGCAAACAAGCATGCAACAGCAAGCACGCGACCAAGAACAAGCCATACATGGAAGTGAGACAGGTCAAAGAATGAAGTATACCAAATGCAACAGGGCTGGATCAACATCAGTTCAACAGGTTTACTACATAGAAGTAAAGACAAGCAATGGAGTATCAAAATGGTGACTAACAACTTGAAGTCAATCAGGCAAAGACTTAAGTATATCAATACAAAGCTTCGACAAATCAAAACAACAATTCCAAATGTCCAGACCACTGTAATAAAGCAACACGACAACGGACCAACTCCAAATGACTCAGTGAAGTCAAAGTATGCAACTACATGACATAAATGCAACTACAACGATGCACAAAGATACAAGGCAAACTGGCACTCAGGCAAGTGTACAGACAACAAGTTGAAGCAGTAATTAACGAGTGCAGTGATACGTGGAATCACATAAACAAGTTCGAACAACCAGTTACAACTACAGAAACCAGAGAAATGCACAGTGGAATGAACAAGTGGTGCACATGATATGGCAATGTTGAATGCATGAATAAGTGAATCAGTGCATAAGTGACTACATACAGTAAAATCAACATCATCAGAGAAGATGGCCAGAGACGAAGCTCACCGGGATGAACACAAAGAAATGATGATGGCCGAAAGTTATGCAAATTCGCGAATGTACACAGTCAAGTAAATCAAAGTGTACAACAACAAGTGCAGATGAACACATATGGCCGAAGTATGATCAAGACCAAATGCAAACAGCTGTATACAAGTACAGGCCACAACAACTCAATACAACACAGCAGCTCAAAGACAGAATACATGGAAAAATGCAACAGTGAAGCTACTGAAGGCAACATGACCAAAATATGACGGTGCCAACATACTACAATGACCAGAGTGACGATGCATGTTACAGGAACCAAAGTCCAAGACCAGTGAAGTACAACATCATCAGAGACAGGTGCAAGCTCAACAGTCAATTATGATCAGGTTAGTTGCAAGCTGCAAACACCAAGTGACAAAATATCCAGAGCAACTCAGTGAGTATATGCCGAAGTCAGAGACAAGTAGCAGTATACAAAATGGAGTGAATGCAACATGGTAAACAACCAAAGTGCAACAAGTATTGCAGTAATAAACAATATCAGAAAATCAAGTTCAAGGTAACAGTGACAATGCAGACAACTCAAATAAACAACATCAATGTCAACAGAAAACATGGCCAGAGACTATAGTTCACAGTGAGGTCGAAAAGCAGTAAACAAGCTATAGTTGAAATCATGGAAGCAATGCTCCAGAAAGTGGAAGAAAAAAAAAGACATAACAGTGAAGCCAACCAAGCAATTCACGAGAAGAAAAAATGATGATGAATATTCGCCTCTACTCGAAGTCGAATTCAAAATTCACAAATGAAAAAAAAAAATCTAGTGCGTATCCATTATTCTTTGAAATAGTCAAAGTATCAAAAAGAGGAAAGTTTTAATGTCGTATCAAACAAGAAAATCGAACGCATAAAAATCAAACCCGTGAGTATCAAGCCAAAATTATATCAGGAAAGACGTGCGCATCAGGCAATTGCAATTTAGGAAAGTATCAAAGTGATACGAAGGAATTCAAGTATCATGAATTCATATAAATACTGAACCCCAATCATCATCATTGGCATCGAGTTTTCATACGAAAATCACAATAGCACAAACAGAGAAATTACATACCGAATCAACTACAAACTCGATCATCAGAGAACGAGCGAGCCAAGCAACAACGAACTCGATCAACAGAGGAGCAAAGCAAATCAGATAATCAACATAAGCGTGCTCCAGAAAAGCCCCAATTTGGATTGAAGAAACAAAGCCGCAATTTTACAGTAGCAAAGGAAAAGGGAACGAAGCCCTAGTTTCAAAAGAAGATCGGCTGCAAATATTTCACAAGCAAAAGAAAAAGGATCGGCCGCATTACTCTTCACAAACCATAGAAGTGGATCGGGCTAGTGAAAGAAAACAAGGGACCGGCCTTGTTTATTTTTAAAGGGGATTTAGTTTTTAGGGTCTAATTTTATAAAGGTTTTTTTTATTTTGAGCAAAAATCAGGGATTATAGTTTATATTTTAATTTTTGCTCCTGGTTTTATTTTTGAAGTTGTTTTTACTTTTCGAGTCAAAGAATTTGTAAATCACCACCTAGGGTTTAGGTAGTGTCAGATTGTCTAGTTAGAATTAGTTCAGTGAGCAGGCTGTGCGAGTTTGCAAAACTCTATAGGCGGGAGCAGTGTTTGCAAGTAAGCGAAACACTATAGGCGGGAGCAGGGTGTGCGAGTCTAGTAGAGTGTTTGTGAGCGGGAGCAAAAGGGTCTGCGAGTCTAGTAGAGTGTTTGTAAGCGTGATACTGTTTAATTCTAAATATGGGAATGCAGCAGTAGACAGGGGTTGCCGAAGCTGGGTAAATTTTGTGTGTGATTCACTTTTCAGCATATTTATTTTTGCAGTTTGTTTCTGTGTTTAAATCGAGAAAATTTGCTATAACCCTATTCACCCCCCTCTAGGGTTAATCTAGATCCTACAAGTGGTATCAGAGCACAGTATTTTTCTTTAACTCTAGAGTCATGAATTCATCAAATAATGCTTTTTCTGAGGGGCAATTTATTATTAGGCCACCCATGTTTAACGGGAATGATTATGCTTATTGGAAAGTTAGGATGAGTATTTATCTTAGTTCCGTTGATTATGATGTTTGGGATATTATTGAAACTGGCTATAAATCTCCCACTATAACTGTTGGTGGTACTGAGATTCCTAAACCTAAGGATAGGTGGGATGCTAACGATAAGAAATTAAAAACTACAAATGCCAAAGTAATGAACGCTTTGATTTGTGCTCTTGATAAAAATGAATTTAATAGAATTTCTCATTGTACAACAACACAGGAAATTTGGCACACTTTGGAGGTGACACACGAAGGAACTTCTCAAGTCAAGGAGTCTCGTCTAGCCATATTCAGCAATGAATACGAGAACTTTGTGATGGACAAAGGCGAGAGCATAAAGGACATGTTTGGACGCTTTTCAACTTTGGTATACAACGCTAAAGCGCTTGGAAAGGTATTCACTGAGGTAGAGCTTGTGCGGAAGATACTACGAGTTTTACCAATGAACTTTGAGGCAAAAGTCACGGCAATCCAAGAATCGAAAGATTTGAGTAAACTAAGCATGGAGGAGTTGATTGGCAACTTGATGACATATGAGCTTGAGCTAAAAGCAAAGGAAGAACGCAACAACTCCGAACCAAAGAAGAAGACAATTGCCTTAAAGAGCAAAGAAGAGAGCGATGAAGACGAAGAAGATCCAATCGAAGAGCTTGCAATGGCTGTCAATAATCTTAGAAAATGGTCGAGATTCAAGCCACGCAAGAAGAAAACAAAGGGTAATAGGTCAAAAGAATCTAACAATTCCGATAATGAATTGACGTGTTATAACTGCAACAAGTCTGGCCACTTCAAACAAGAATGCCCACTTCTCAAATACAACAAAGGAAAGAAAAAGAAGAAGAAGGCTTTTGCAGCGACTTGGGATGATGAAGAAGGAGAAGAAGTTTCGGATAGCAGCTCAGAGGAGGCCAACTTGTGTCTTATGGCGAAATCAGAATCAGAAGCAAGCTCGGAGGAATCTAGTGAGGCAGGTGAGTATTCCTATAGAGATCTTGTTTTTATATGCCTTGATCTCACTAAAGTAGTTGATGCTCTTGAATCTAAAATTGAAAAACTGAAATCTGATAGGAGAGAACTTGCTCGTGAAAATTTTAGGTTAGAAACTGAACTTGAAAATATTCAAAACCTATAATGTAAAAAATGTAAAATTTTAGATTCAGAATTGACAAGACTTAAGAATAGCTTTGAGAATCTTGAAAAAGAAAACTTGAATCTTAAGGAAACCATCGACACTAGGAAAAAGGATTTTATAAATCGATGCACCTCACTTGTCACTGAAAACACATTACTAAAAACCAAAGTCCAAAACCTTGAGAAATCTATGAATAACTTTTCAAGAGGCGAAAAATCTTTCAACATGCTATTGGGAAATAAATTTTTTGCTAACAACAGAAAATGACTAGGCTTTGGGAAAACACAAGTTGAGGATAATGCAAAAGGGAAGAGTGTCTTTGATAAATGTGAAATAATTGGACATCGTGTTGAAAATTGTAGTCATAGAAACAAGAACACAAAATTTATACAAGTTTGGGTTCCTAAGAATTCTACAAACAAATTTCATGTCTTTTGGAACAAGAATAAAAGGACTAAACAAGTTTGGGTTCCAAAGGGTTTGTTTATTCATAATGCTTCTGCCACTAACAATCATGGACCTAGAAATAGGTCACAAAAATCTTTCATCGTGTAGGTGTGGTGGCAGGTTAAGGAACAACAACGGTGTTCTCTGGATTTTGGCTGTTCCAGAAACACAACGGGCAACAAAGCAAAGTTCATTAGCCTAGTACAAAGGTGACAGAATCACAATGGGCAATCACGTAAAATTATCGTAAAGGTAAAACAGGTGAAGGTATATTTCTATGATATTTTGCACCGTATTCTGAATGAAATCAGCCAATATTGAGATGATTGTAGAAATGATAATTTTTGATTCTGACTTGTTCAACATGCTGGCTCTATATTCACGGTTTTCTGATTGTTTACATGGCTTCAATTCAAATCCACAGAATGTCATTTAAATTGTTGCTAAAATTGTGTTTGAACTTTTTGATGCACACTTCATGGTCTGGTTTATCAATTTTAGTTAGTGATATTTTGGATTGAAAGAGAAACTCAGATGCAGATTACACTGGTAATCTAGTTGATAGAAAAATTACTAGTTGAACGTGGTTTTTGAGACATTTAGTAACTGCATTGTTTTCTATAGAAAATATCTGCATATTTTTCATTTTAAATAATTTTCATTTAGCAGAATTTTTTTCTCATATAAACCCTTCGAGAAAATAATTGTTTGACCATATTTTCAAATTAGTCATTTTTATTTGATTTTAAATGACAAATTTTGACTAATCTGACTCCCTACTAATTATCAAAAAGATAAATAGTGATTGAAAAAGTGATAAGTGTTGATATTTAACATACAGTACTCAACAGAGTATATTTGGAAAATTTCTTTAGGAATTAAAACAAGAATTATAAACTTTTTGTTGGGTAAAGATTCCATGACCATTTCTATATCTATCATTATTTCTATCGGCCATGATTTATCAAATATTCAATATAGTTTGTCGATATGTGGTACTATAATCAGGAATCATTTATTTTTCATGTCACATTTTTTTTAAAAATAAATAAATATCCAAAGTATTCACTCTCATTTAAAAGTCATCACGGTTATGCATGGGTGAATTACTTGGATTTTTGATTATGTGCTTCCATGCTCATTTAAAAGTCCTTACGGTTATGCATGTATGGAACGCATATCAAAATTAATTGATTTAATAGACAAATTGATTCTAATCCCATTTAAAAGTCCTCACGTCATGCGTGGTTAGAAGATACTTGATTTTATTTTTAAAATTAAATTCGAAATACTACTAATCTCATTTAAAAGTCCTAACGGTTATGCATGATTAGTAGATATTCAAATTCCTGATATGAATGTACCACAAGAAGATTCAACTGTATGATTTTATATGAACATCATATCCATCATTTCTAAAAGTGGAATATGCGCCTAACAAGGGTAGTTATGGTTTTTGTTTGATTCTTATTGAAGTTTAATATTTATATTCAATTTGAGTTTAATGTTGGATTAATATCGATCACTTTATCTCTATTTTTCTCTCACACTATTATTCTTTTGCTGATAACAAAAGGGGGAGAGAAAAGTTAAGATTTTTGTCAAATAGAATCAAGCGAAGGTCAAATAATTTTCCATTTGCATCTAGGCTCATTTGAATATATTTCTATTTGTATGCATATATGTAGGGGGGGCATCATGTAGAGAGGAAGCATTTAAATAAGGGGAACAATTAAAGTATATAATTGGTCAAATGCATTTAACACGGTCAAATCTTAAATATATGTTTGTTATCATCAAAAGGGGGAGATTGTTGAATATGCGCTTATATGTTTTTGTTTGATGATAATAAACATATATATTCATTTAAATGTATTTGGTAATGTACTATTTTGTTTTCATAGATTAAATAAATATTTGTTGAATAAAATAAATTACACAGAATTTGAATTTGAATTTAAACAGAACAAGTTACACAGATTTTGAATTCAAACAGAAATTTTATTCAAACAAATATTTATTACAATCTTGAATAGTACAAATTCATGCTCTCACTATCCATATACATTTTTGAATACATCACAATTTGATTTACATTAATAACCTCACTACATATCACTCACACTCGTATTTTGCCTTCAACTGCATTCCAGTTTGAATCCAGCATCTGAGCAATCTGCAAAAATATTCACTAACGCAGTAAAATTGAAAAAGAAATGTTTTTGCAATATAAAATAAACGATGATTTTGAAAATAATGTTTGCCTCAGATATATGGGTTATTGTCATCACTTTTAATTGTGTAATATATGTGCATATCAGTATTTCTATCAGGGACAGGTAATCATGAGTGGCTGCAGTACACACGTGTACATTTATACACGTGTGCACTGCCTCGCCAACTCATGTGCGCCAATCAAAAGGCACAACTAACAAATCAAAGCTCAAGTTATACAACGCATCAGAAACATGCAAGCACAGCTCTAAACCAAGCTTAAGAGACAACAAGTGTACAACAGTGTCAAGATGACTAGTCCATGAAAGTAAACATGAATGCACCAAGTAAATGCAAACAAGCATGCAACAGCAAGCATGCGACCAAGAACAAGCCATACATGGAAGTGAGACAGGTCAAACAATGAAGTATACCAAATGCAACAGGGACAGATCAACATTAGTTCAACAGGTTTACTACATAGAAGTAAAGACAAGCAATGGAGTATCAAAATGATGATTAACAACTTGAAGTCAATCAGGCAAAGACTTAAGTATATCAATACAAAGCTTCGACAAATCAAAACAACAATTCCAAATATCCATACCACTATAATAAAGCAACATGACAATAGACCAATTCCAAATGACTCAGTGAAGTCAAAGTATGCAACTACATGACATAAATGCAACTACAACGATGCACAAAGATACAAGGCAAACTGACACTTAGGCAAGTGTATAGACAACAAGTTGAAGCAATAATTAACGAGTGTAGTGATACATGGAATCACATAAACAAGTTCGAACAACCAGTTACAACTGCAGAAACCAGAGAAATGCACAGTGGAATGAACAAGTGGTGCACATGATATGGCAATGTTGAATGTATGAATAAGTGAATCAGTGCATAAGTGACTACATACGGTAAAATCAACATCATCAGAGAAGATGGCCAGAGACGAAGCTCACCGGGATGAACACAAAGAAATGATGATGGCCGAAAGTTATGCAGATTCACGAATGTACACAGTCAAGTAAATCAAAGTGTACAACAACAAGTGCATATGAACACATATGGCCGAAGTATGATCAAGACCAAATGCAAACAGCTGTATACAAGTACAGGCCACAACAACTCAATACAACACAGCAGCTCAAAGACAGAATATATGGAAAAATGCAACAGTGAAGCTACTGAAGGCAACATGACCAAAATATGGCAGTGCCAACATACTACAATGACCAGAGTGACGATGCATGTTACAGGAACCAAAGTCCAAGACCAGTGAAGTACAACATCATCAGAGACAGGTGCAAGCTCAACAGTCAATTATGATCAGGTTAGTTGCAAGCTGCAAACACCAAGTGACAAAATAGCCAGAGCAACTCAGTGAGTATATGTCGAAGTCAAAGACAAGCAGCAGTATACAAAATGGAGTGAATGCAACATGGTAAACAACCAAAGTGCAACAAGTATTGCAGTAATAAACAATATTAGAAAATCAAGTTCAAGGTAACAGTGACAATGCAGACAACTCAAAAAAAAACAACATCAATGTCAACAGAAAACATGGCCAAAGACTATAGTTCACAGTGAGGTCGAAAAGCAGTAAACAAGCTATAGTTGAAATCATGGAAGCAATGCTCCAGAAAGTGGAAGAAAAAAAAAGACATAACAGTGAAGCCAACCAAGCAATTCACGAGAAGAAAAAATGATGATGAATATTCGCCTCTACTCGAAGTCGAATTCAAAATTCACAAATGAAAAAAAATCTAGTGCGTATCCATTATTCTTTGAAATAGTCAAAGTATCAAAAAGAGGAAAGTTTTAATGCCGTATGAAACAAGAAAATCGAACGCATAAAAATCAAACCCGTGAGTATCAAGCCAAAATTATATCAGGAAAGACGTGCGCATCAGGCAATTGCAATTTAGGAAAGTATCAAATTGATACGAAGGAATTCAAGTACCACGAATTCGTATAAATATTGAACCCCAATCATCATCACTGGCATCGAGTTTTCATACGAAAACCACAATAGCACAAACAGAGAAATTACATACCGAATCAACTACAAACTCGATCATCAGAGAACGAGCGAGCCAAGCGTCAATGAACTCGATCAACAGAGGAGCAAAGCAAATCAGATAATCAACATAAGCGTGCTCCAGAAAAGCCTCAATTTGGATTGAAGAAACAAAGCCGCAATTTTATAGTAGCAAAGGAAAAGGGAACGAAGCCCTAGTTCCAAAAGAAGATCGGCCGCAAATATTTCACAAGCAAAAGAAAAAGGATCGGCCACATTACTCTTCACAAACCATTGAAGTGGATCGGGCTAGTGAAAGAAAACAAGGGACCGGCCTTGTTTATTTTTAAAGGGGATTTAGTTTTTAGGGTCTAATTTTATAAAGGGTTTTTTTTTTATTTTGAGCGAAAATCAGGGATTATAGTTTATATTTTAATTTTTGCTCCTGGTTTTATTTTTGAAGTTGTTTTTACTTTTCGAGTCAAAGAATTTGTAAATCACCACCTAGGGTTTAGGTAGTGTCAGATTGTCTAGTTAGAATTAGTTCAGTGAGCAGGGTGTGCGAGTTTGCAAAACTCTATAGGCGGGAGCAGTGTTTGCAAGTAAGCGAAACTCTATAGGAGGGAGCAGGGTGTGCGAGTCTAGTAGAGTGTTTGTGAGCGGGAGCAAAAGGGTGTGCGAGTCTAGTAGAGTGTTTGTAAGCATGATACTGTTTAATTCTAATAGAAATCTGGGAATGCAGCAGTAGGCAGGGGTTGCCGAAGCTGGGTAAATTTTGTGTGTGATTTGCTTTTCAGCATATTTATTTTTGCAGTTTGTTTCTGTGTTTAAATCGAGAAAATTTGCTATAACCTTATTCACCCCCCTCTAGGGTTAATCTAGATCCTACAAAATATATATATATATATATATATATATATATATATATATATATATATAAACGAATAAAACTCATTGTGGAAAAATTCAAACTCATGTGAATATGACATGCAATTATGTATAAATGTAAATAGGTTAAATAAAAATGTATATTGCATATGTATGCATATCCACACACACACACACACACACACACATATATATAAGTGTTTATGACATAACAATGTATATAAAATAAATTTATAAAAAAAGTATCTAACTTAGAATGTTAATACATGTTAGTATATAGTTAAATGCATTTACATATGGTCAAACAAATATATATATATATATATATATTTATTTATTTATTTATTTATGCAAGGAAACATCATGATGATAAAATATCTAGTCAAGCATAAAATAAATCCAATCATACACAAAATGTCACATCTCTTATTAAATCAAATCAACTTTGTATTCAAATCAAGTCTTCATAACTTCAAATAAATAAAAAACAACCGATACATGAGTGAACCTTTCAGACTTGTTCAAAACTTGCCATGTATCTTCCACACACACACACACACACACACACACACACACACACACACATATACTGCTACCTTGTTTGCCTTCACATTTAACATCCTCGGAAACAAATAAAAAAAGAACAAAGTGCTGCCACGAATTCGTAAAGGATCAAGCCAGTGAAGTGGAAGCAGGAAAATACAAAACAACAATGTTCATTTTTCACAAAAGAAGTGATTAAAACCTTCAAAACTTCTTACTGTAAATCATATGTACAATTATATGTTGTAAATTTGGATAGATTCTTTTATTTATTAAGTATTAGTGTATTAATAAGTTCCTATGCCTTTTTATGTATGTGTTGATCATGGAAATATCACCCTGTAAAACTTAAAATGCATGTACGGCCTTTTTTCTGGACAAAAAATTCATATCTTGCAACTTTAACATCATTATCTCACAATCCATTCAGTTTTAGATGATGATTCCAAAATCAAAAGTGATTGTTTTTTAGAATTATTTATTTTAAAATTTGTTTCGTTAGTTATCATAAAGCATAGGGGAAGAAAAGCTTAGTTTATAGTAAACAACATCGAAATGGCCAAAATTCAATTTATAATTTAATAGGTTGATTATGTGGGTGTGGTTGTCTTTGGAAATGGTGAATTTTGAAAATAGTTTGGTGATTTTTCATCACGCGTGGAGCGAGAAAATGAGAGATGGCCGGAAATTGGGTTTTGAGCAAATTAAGGTGGTTGAGGGGATTAGCGGCGCTTCCGGTGGTGCATGGCATCGAGACGAAGTCGTTTTAGGATTTTAGGGCTCGTTTACTTGTGATTTGGTTTTGGGGAAACTGCGGCGACTAGAGGCCAAGGAAAATGTGCGGTATGGAAGAAAAAGCAAGGGGAGATGGTGGCGAACATTTTGGCCGGGCTTGGTGGTAGATGGTGGCGTATGGTGGTGAGTCGAGGTGGTTTAAAGACGAGGTGTTATTCGAGTGATGGTCCGTAGTTCGAATTTTTGAACAAGAGGATTGGATCGCGTTCCAGGTGGTTGGATGTGAAGCGGTGGACGTGGGTGATGTGCTCGAGGGGTCGGCGGCAGGAGAGAGGTGGTCGGCGATGCGTGCACAGTGATGTGCACGGTGTGTTTGCAGAAAAAAGAGGGAAAGGAAAGAAGAAGGAGCAGCAGGAAAATAGACGAGAAGAAGGAGGGTGAGTTTGGGCTGGTGGGTATAGGCCAAAGAAAGAAAAAAGAAATGGGAAAAGAAAGGAAAAAAGAAAAAGGAAAAGAGAGGAAAAGGGAAAGAAAAAGGGAAAAGGAAAGAAAAAGGAAACAGAAAAGGAAAAAGGAAGAAAAAGAAAAGGAAAAAGAGGAAGAAATGGAACTTATATATATTTATATGATAACTTAATTTTTTTTAAGCTCTAAATTTATTGTCACTTTAAATCCAAACCAACATGAAGATTTTTACATTTTAATCCTATTACCAGGTATTATAAATTAGTATTATGGATTTTTCCGTAATGTAAAGTTTAAGGATATTTTATACTTAAGATGGTAATTAATTATATTATTATTTGACTTAAAACTTATGTAAATTAACAAATTAGATATTAAATAGAGTGTGTAATTTTGATTAACTAAAAATAAATGGTCTCATAATTTCTTTAATTTCTAATTAGTTGGACTAAAATATAAATGGTTTCGGTTAATTAAAGTTAATTAAATCCTGATGTGTGAATTGTTTTGATATTGGATATTGATCGTTAAACCAGTAACAATCTATATCTTGGCTTAATCCTATTGAATATTTATTTCAATTATTCTTGTCTGTGCCATCAAGTGGTCAAACGAGTAGTTAGATTAAAATGATGATACGTTTTATTAGAAATAAACATATGTAATAAATTCCCATATGTGAATATTGTCACCCTAAATAATAAATTGTTACTTTAAACAATTTACCCTTTTAAATTTATTACTTGGATTCGAAGAGACCGGAATTGGATATTAGTGTTATCCAGAACCACTTCGATTTGATAATCGCTACGAACCTTTACGGGTTTGGTTATAGAGTTTAATATGCTGGAATTAGATTAATTTCACAAATTCAACTATTTAAATAAGTAGTTGTACTTATACATTGTCAAAATATCGATGGATTTCTGTAAAAGCGTTTGGGTTAAAAGAAGATGAAAACTCGTTGTGCTTGTATGAGTTACCTAGGTTTTCATAAAGATTTTTATAACTTAAGTATTTCAAATTAAGTCTGTTTACTCACGCTGGTTTTCAGCCTGACTTGGTGTTAATTTATAGTAATGCTCGGGTCAGATCGAGTATTACCAAATTCAAGTTAGGATTTTTTGGAGCTTAGGAGGCGAGCTAGATGGCAGAGACGTATTGCACGTATTTGATTATATTCTGTTGTGTATTGTAGGCTGTATATTCAGTATTTAGGGATAAGTTATTATAACTATCCAGATATATACATATGTTGATGATTGTACTCTGATAGCCTGTATGTATATTAACTGATACATATTCTTTTATATAAAAGCTGTTATACTATATCCTATTTGTACTGCTGCGATTGTGAGATTCTGTGTTGTTGCTATTTCTGTTTCTTCTTCTATCTCCTTTTCTTTTTAAACCCTAATAACCTGGTATTTTCGGCACTCGATTGCTCGGCACTTTGTATAGTGAACGTATTAGTGTCGAATTTCGGGGGTCGAAATCGCCCAGTCGTTACACATTCAAATTTGCATAAAGAATTTTTACTAAATTTGGAAAACATACAAAATCATTTTGGGAAGCATCATTCAAATTAAGGATTTCATTTTGAATACAAAGATCATAATGATCATAAGTAGGAAAATCATCAAAGTTTGCGAATCTTCCAGAAGCGACTTTTTTAAAAGAACCATATTCCATATAAGCTTCCATTACATCTTTATCATGGAAAAGATGGCTCTTAGTTTTCTTGGAAAGCCTTATGATTTAGGAGTGTTGCTTGAGGATGCCATTGAGAATTGTTTAAAAAGATAATAATGGATTTTTGAGTTTTTAAAAATGAGAGTGAAATGAATGGATGAAGATAGAATAATTAAAAAGAGAACCAATACACATGTTTCTCTGGTCAAGAGACACCTTTTCAGGACATTGGAGTAGATGAAGAGGTGGAAGGAATTTCAAATTTTGAATTTGAAACGAAATTTTAAATTCTGAATTTAAGTGCATATGTCGGCATACGGCTAGGGGATATGTCGACTTATAGCCTTAAGAGTTGAATAAATTATTCCTATTTGTTTGTATATGCATATATATAAATATATAACGATCCTTTAATTATTACTAATCTATGTATTTAGTATATAATTTTAAAATTAAAAATATTTATTTATATTTATTTTAACATTATATTATAAAAATAAATTTTATAAAATATTTGAAATCTATACACTCACACGCTAGATTCATCAAATATTACTTATTAAACTATAAGTAGTCCCAACAATCAAAAGCTACCAAAAACTCCATTCAAAAATTTCAAAATTTTAAACTTTAAACGTGTACCTATTTTTTACTCCATTTCTTCGAACTTTTCTGAATTGATTAAATTTTTTACTCCATTTCTTCGAACTTTTCTGAATTGATTATGTTGTGAAGCATATATTAGCATTCTCCGCATTTGTTTCATTCTCACTTGAGAAAGTATCTGAATCGTCTAATGTTATAGTATAAGCCCTTCTCCTTTTTCTGGACGAATTAATATATGGTGAATTTCTCCGTTTCTCCAGTTGTGTAGTCTCTCTGCATATGGCCAAATTCATTATAGTTAAAACATCTAACATTTCCACCTCCACTTCCACTTCCACTTCTTGGATTTTTGTTATCATTTCTCTTAAGATTATCCATCTCTCTGTATTTTATAAATTTTCTAAATTTTTTTTTATAAAGGGAATTTCTTCATCGTCATCGTTGTCTGAATCCAGTTCATCTTTTATGGCATTAAAAGAGACATATTTCCTCTACTGCCTTGTTTTGTCTCCTACCCTGCATCCGTGCTTCAAATGACATTAAATTGCCAATTAACCCTTCAATTCTTAGAGTGCTAATGTCATTAGCCTCTTCAATCGCACGAGTCTTTTGGTTCCATTTAGGAGTAAGTGAATTAAGGATTTCTCTAACTTGATCCTCTTTAGAAAAACTTTTGTCCAATGTAATTAGTGAATGTGCAATATCTTGAAATCTACTATACATATCAGAAATGAGTTCATTTGGACTTATTTTAAATAACTGAAATTGATCGGTTAACGTAGAAATTTTGGTCTATTTGACTTTACTTGTGCCCTTATATGTAACTTGCAGCGTTCTCCATATTTCATATGCAGACTTACAAACAGACACTCTATTGAATTCACTTTTATCTAATGAATAAAACAAAATATTCATAGCTTTAGAGTTACTTTGTGCAAGTGCCTTTTGGTCATCGGTCCATTGTAAGAAGTTAGACCAGGGCTCGGTGTACTCATTCTATTTCCAAATATCTAGACCAGTTGATTATAAATAGATTTTCATTCTACATGACCAATAGTTGTAACTACTACCGTTATAAAGTGGGGGTCTTGTATTAGATTGTCCTTCAATAAAGGTGTTACTAACAAGTGAACAAATGGTGTTGTTGGCCATTTGAACTTTTCAAAAATCAACACTATGAATGCTTTGAAAACTAATGCTTTGATACCAAATGTTAGTTTGCAGAAGTAAGGATCTTAAGGATAATTTAAGACCAGATAGAGGGTGAATAGTGTTTACTGATTTTTGTGAATCTTTTTAAACTCAATTAAGATTATAATTGAATACTATAGAATCAACAATCACAGAAGTAAACACAGACAAATATTAATGTAGTAAAGGTAAAAAAGTAAAGAGTTGGAGAGATAACACCAAGAATATTTATATTGATTTGGAGTTACTCTACATCTGGTCTTGTACACTTTTTTGTATAGATTTCTTTTCAAATATCAAAGTCAATACAATCCAGATTTTAAGGCTATGAGACACACACTACGGATTTTTCGAGTTCTAGGTACACTCATTGGATTCGGACGGGACACACCAATTTGGATTCAAATGGGACATAAGCACACCTACTTGATTCAGACGGGACACAAGCACACCCATTTGGATTTCAGGGACACCAAGCACATCCAAGAGTATAAGAGTGTGATTGTTATAGTTTACAGACTCAATTTCTTAATCTTTGGTACAAATGATCCTATAACCTATTGAATATTACTTTGATCTTGATTTGAGTGAAAGAGATAAAAGATTAGAGAGCAAGCAATAGAGAATCAAATCAATAGAGTTTGAATTTAATTCTTGTTCAATTTAAGAAGATTTTGAGTCGATTTTCTTTTAGAATTCAAGAGGGTAAAAGAGGAGAGAAAATACGAGAAAGTAATTAACAAAATTCATTTGGAAAATCTCCACTTATAGAAAAACAACAGTCATGTCCATCTGTGAAGAGATACGAAGAAAAGACACTTCCAGTCAAATTTGAATTTTGAAATTCCCGGCCTATATGTTGACATACATGATGGGGATATGCCGACATATCCTTTGTAATTTTGAAAAATCATTAATAAAAATTATTTGGAAAGTGTTAAGCTTTGCAAAATATTTTGATGCTTTGTAAAATCATTTAAACATAGTTTATACATACTTTAATCATAATAAATCTTAAGAAAACTTTGTAAAATTATTTTGAAATATTTTAATATATAAAGTACTTAAATATGAATTTCTTTTGAAAATACATATAAGTGAATATCTATTTAAAATCAAGTATTAATAAACGTCATAATATACATTAAGCGTTTAGGAAACATAAAACTAAAACTATATCAAAGTATAATAGACTAAAAGTATATTTAAAATAAAATACTTAAAACATTAATTACTCAAAATATAATAATCTTGTAATCAAAAAGTTAGGAATCATTTTAAGGCCGTTTTGAAAAATCATTTTAAAAATAGGGATTCATTAAAAATCATTTTTGAAATTCAGAATATTTGAAATCATTGAAAATTAGAGAATAGATTATATTTTTTTTTAAATGAAGAGAGATCGAAGAAGTGCTGCCGGGGTTTTAACGAAATAATCTACGCGATCTTTAACTATGGAATCTCTATACCAGCCTCTTGAATCTCCCCTTGATACTGTATAGTCTTCTTAATCAACACTTGTCTAATATTCTGCACCATGTACTATATATATCTTGATAAAAATACTATATTTGTATATAATGTTATGTGGTTGTCGTCATCAAAACCAATGCCTAAGGTACTAACACCATCTACTTTGATATTCGAAATACTTAGATCATAGTTTACGACTTTAGCTCAATCCATTGGTTTGGCCGGTTAATACTCTTATTACACATATTTAAGGATTTCGATGACAACAACCATAAAACTTAAGTTATTGACATGTTTACAAAGTGTTGCAATATTTGTTGTGTTATTAGACAGGTTTTACGATGATTCAGGGACTACAAAATACTCAAGAATGTAAGAGAAACTTAATATATATATATATATATGTGTGTGTGTGTGTGTGTGTGTATGTATATGTATATTTGTATATGTATATGCATATGTATATATGCTATGTATAAAAGTATGTATTAAAAATCATGTATAAACTCCACAACAACAAATTTATGTTCTTTAAAGTCAAAAAACATACAAAACTCCTCAAAACTTTTTAAAATCAAATTTCCTTCTAAAACATTATGGATAATAAGTGAATGGACACTTTAACTGTTTATCAACTGGAATACCTATGGGTCTATTGACAGATTCCACGTTATAGGTTTTTCCGAATTTAAACTTGAACAATTCTCATTCACACATTCCATAACTGTCGTGTCTATTCATCTTCTTTATAAAGAATTATTCTTTGAAACTGGGACAACGGTCTGACCTTCCATTGTTCTTATTCATTTATTTATTTCTAAAATTTTCTAAAGACAAAATCTCTCTTTGTGCTCTATCAAATAGAATTCAATGGTTCTTCATTAACCAATTAAGTGATTTGTTATTATAAGATCATAGACTAAACTTTAAGTTGCATTCTCCATCTTCGATCTTATTCCAATAAACTTCCTTGAACTCCATCTTCTAGATATGCTATAACGAGTTTATAGGAATTTGTAATATGTTGGCAATATTAAGGTACACTGCTTGTAATTGAAAGTCCAAAAGACAATAAAGAAAAGTTCATTAGTAGATTGAAAAGTTGTTGCGGTTCAATGAGGACTTTTGGCAAGTGTAAACTCATTCCACTAGGAGAAAATGCAGACCGATGATAGTGAATGGTCGTACAAAAGTATAGGATTGGATGTCGGATGAGGAGTCTGAACTAGTATAAAAATAGTTGTGTTGTTTACTGCTTTCTTCAGTTTGACTTTGTCTAATCTTTTATCCTTGGTTTACTTTAGTTTATTATTTAGGTATAGTATTATCTATGGTAGTATCGATCCTATTTAAGTTCGAGTGTTGATAATTCTTAAATTATCTCAAACATTCAACACCCTCAACTATCAAATCCTACATAACATGCAACTATCTCATTCACGAAACCTGATCATGATTCCAAGCTAATTAATCTTGGTTCAGATGGGATGTTAGAATCTTCTAAAAAACGTATCACTTTCAACTCTCCATCATTTTGCAATTTAGTTTTAATTTTTACAACCTTTTCTCGAGGTTTATTTAACTTACAGTACTCCAAATTTGCAAATAACTCAAACCACTAATATTGGCCTATGTTATCCTTCTTTTATGAGACAAGCATGTACAACTGGTTGATAGTTAGTATTGATCTCCATTCTTTCCTACAATGCGATGTTATCATTTGTCTCAACACCAAAAATGCTATCTCATTTTCTTTATCATTGCTCCAAAATAGCCATTTCCCCCAACAATTCGTTTCCAACAAAACAAGTTGGAAAATTATGAATGTTTTTTGTTAAACGCAATGAGTATTATGAAAGGGGTAAGTTATCAAATGAGAATGTGTTCTTATGTTATGAAAGAGGTATGAGAAAAGGTCTGCATTTACTTATATGTTTAATTTTTATATATTTTAAATATTTTAAAATAATTGTTAGCAATTGATATTAAATTATAAACCAATGCGAAAAAACAGTAAATTAACCGATACACTGCAATTTTAAAAAAACCGACACTGCAATTAAAAAAAAGTACATAAACAATGTAAATAAACAAGTAGCAGTTACGACGGTAATTTGTCACTAGGTAATTTAGCAACTCTAAAGGTCCACAAAATTTTCTGTAGTACAACAAGTGTTTAACCCGTTTTCTGATGTGCCAAAATATATGAAATTTTCCATTACCTATAAATATCGTCAGGTTCCCTTATCGTCATACACTGTGCAACAATCCGTCATGTAACTCTAAGTCAGCAACTGGAGCGATGAGAGTCTATAGTTGGTTGTATGGGCCTAGATGATCAAGTAGCATCACAATGCCACCTACGTGGTACGGTATAGGGGACTAGCAACACCTAATTTAGTTTTGAGCCCACTAAGAAAGTCGACGTACGATTGGATGTTAAAATTAGCCGCAGGTGGTGAAGGAACAATGTATTTGCATTGCGGTGTCCCTAAACAACCATGATACAGCTTGTTTAGTTTCCTAAACTTTGATGGGGAATGAAAACTGCATTTTCTACAATTATAGGCCATGGTATTCTACTACTCATCATCTTCATCCACAAAGTCTTTTTCTACGTTCTAGGCCCCGCCTTCAATTTGTAGCAGTTTATTCCATAGAGATTAGATCATTTCAGATTGTTCCATTTGTTCTTTATTTGCAATCCATCCGAGATAACGCCTTCTTGGATGTTAAAAATGGTTGAAACTTGATTGTTCCATGCCCCAACCTCTAAAGTACGACTTTCAATCATATCAACGCAAATGTCAATGAGAACTAGCATTCTTTTGGATGTCCAATTAGCATGGCTCTAAATGAAAAATCAAAGGATTCACATGACTTTCTACAAAGGAAAAGTCAAATTAAAAAACAATCCAAAGAAAGTTCAGAAAAATATATGTTATAACACGAATATATAAAATAACTTGAGATTTTGGATGGAATAGCTTGTTTTATATCGAAGAAGTTCGGATTGGTGTGTAATTGTCGGTGAGGTGATAAAGGTGTTTATACAGGTAAGGGCATCTCCAGTCGTTCAATTCAACGCCGAATTGGGCAAAAAAATCCAGTCGTTCGATTAAGGGCAACTATTAAGCTGAATTTTCAGGATTCAATTCAGAATCCTGAACTGGGCTTGGGCGCCCATAAAATGGGCGCCAGGAATTGGGCGCCTAAGCCCCCCCTCTCCCTCCACTTTCGCGTCTTCCAGCGGCTATAACTGGCCCATATATTTGAATTCCAACAGCTAAAAACGGTCATATTTTGACTCCAACAGCTATAAACAGTCATATTTAAAATTACAACGGCTATAAACGGTCATATTAAAAATTACAACGGCTATAAACGGTCATATTTATGATTTCACTATATATATTGGAATATTATTCAGATTGTAATACACACATCTCTTCTTCTATTACAATTCTGTTCTCAATTCCTTAATATTGAAAGTATGTCTCATTCGTATCAATCATATACCGAAGCGATGAATATGGATAGCTGAGATTTTGATTCTCAACCCTTTCAAAATGTTCATACCCAAACCGCCCTCCTCCATCGTTCCATTCTTCTACTCCATGGTCTGGCGATGAAGATAATGATTTGTGTTATATTTACTGTCATTTTTCTAACGACTAGGTAAAAGGGAACGACCAAAGTGGAGAGGTGTTTTGGGCAAAAGTCATGACTGCGTACAATAAAAAATATATTGAAAAGACGAGGTCAATGTCTGCAATCACGGGTCGTTTTGGGAAGATTAATCAACAAACACAATTCTATGAGTCGCAGATCCACAAAATAGGAACAGCAAATCCAAGTGGAACCGGTGGCGAAGCTGAATTGGTAGCATTTTGAAAAACATGATTTTTAATTCACATTTGTTTTTGGTCACTTTGTTAATATATGATTTTGTGTTTATGTTTTTGTAGAAGAGAATGGCGAACGATCAATTCTTGAAATTATTTCCAAGAGAAAATGGTACAAAGAAACCCCACTACTATCAGTTTGCAAACTGCCATGACTTGCTTGTTGATCAACAAAAATGGAGCTCAAACACCGCAAAAAGCTTAAGAGATGTCCAGACGAAGTCGAAAGGGAAGAAAAAAATAAGTAGATCTAATTACAATTCTAGCCCACAATTCTTCTCATATGGACTCAAATGTATGCCCAGATAACGAAGACGAAGAAGCAGTACCCGCATTCGATGAAGACGCTAGACCGATGGGGAAACGAGCAGCTAAGAAGAAAATTGATGTTCAATCTCAAATCGATTCTCGTTTAGCCCTAATGCATGAAAAACATGCGAGAGAAAATGCAAAACATCAAAAAGGAAGTGCAGAAAAGCTTGCCGTGTTAAAAGAATTGATTGAGATTGAGAAGGGTCGGTTTGAGCTAGAGCGGCAACACCAAGAGACCTTAGTAATGGAAAAGGATGTCACCGGAATGGACCCAATTACAATGCAATATTGGATGGAGTACAAACAACGCATTGTTGAGAGTAGATCTGGAACAAAACATATGTAGTTGACGTATTAATGAGACATTTTTAGTTATTACAGTTTAAATATCCATATACCTTCAGTTCATATTTGCAATCAAGTGCTATTTTCAGTTTTACAATATTCAATGGTATATCATTTTTTCGATGCATTATGTAGATATCAATATAGATTTACTTCATCAAACATAAATGATATGACAAACATAAAAATTGAAGCATTCTACATTTCGTTACAGAAATAAAAAAGGCAAACATATGTAATTAAATAAAGATCCACCATTCCCGACTACTGATTTCCATGAGAATTCTAAATATGCTCCATTAAATCCCTTTGGAGTCTATTATGAATAGCTGCATTACGATATACTTCATGATGATCGTCATGAATTGCATATTATCGTTCATTTCGTAATGTGGCTGTGCGAAACAATGAGGGGGGGTTGTCTTGCCCCCTCATACTCGAAATCGGGATAATCCATACCGCGTTCATCTTCAATGATTATGTTATGTAGAATTATACAACAGAACATAATTGTAGCCATTTTTGATCTCTTCCATAATCTACATGGATTGCTGACCATTGCAAACCTTACTTGAAGGACCCCAAACGCCATTTCTATGTCCTTCTTTTGTCCTTCCTGCATTGCAGCAAATGGTTTCTGTTTTGCCGTCATTGGGTTTGTAAATGTCTTTACAATCGTACTCCATTTGGGATAAATTCCATCTCCTAAATAGTATCCATGCTCATATGTGTTATGACCAAGAGTAAATGATATGGGAGTTGACTTACCTTGCGTCAATTCATTAAACAAATGAGATCGTTCGACAACGTTTAAGTCATTAAGAGAACCTGACATTCCAAAGAAAGCATGCCAAATCCACAAATCATGAGAGGTAACTGCTTCTAAGATGATGGTTTTTTTTCTTTGCCGTTATATGCTACATGAAAAGCTTTTGGACAGTTCTTCCACTCCCAATGCATACAATCTAGACTTCCAAGCATTCCAGGCCAGCCCTTGCTTTCATGCATTTCACGCAAGCGCGTTACATCTACCTCGTTTCGAGAACGAAGATATTCCGTCCCATAAATGTCCACAACTGACTGACAGAAGTGATATAGGTTTTCCAATGCTGTATTCTCTGCAATACGATATGCGTCGTCAAGGGCATCGGCGGGTGTACCATATGCTAACATCCTCAAAGCTGCGGTCATCTTTTGATGCCCACTCAAACCTTGTTTTTTTGCAGCGTCCTGCTTATAAACAAAATAATTATTATCCTGTTGAATACTTTCGAGAATTCTTATAAATAATGGATGACTCATTCTGAATCGTCGTCTAAACATCTCTGGACCGTAAGTTGGATCACGGGCAAAGTAATCTTGCATAAGTGTTTTTTGAAATGCTTGCTGGTTACGGTTGATATATTTCCGACCCACAATGGAACCACCATGTTTTCCAGAAGTTGATCTGTATGCTTCATGATATATCTCCATCAGTTCCTCCTCCTCTTGTTGATGCGCTAACGCGTACGCTTCTTCTTCAGAGTCACTGTTGCATAGCAATATAGCTTTTAGTAAATTTCCAGACATTGTTTGATATTTGAGGATGGTTGTTTGATATTTAAATGTTTTGTTAGACTAAATTGTGGTGAACAAGTACGACATCCATATGGTTATATATATGACTAATTCTTGAGTGGAGAGAAGGGGGGTCGGTTTGCGGTCACCATCACGTAATGTAGCCACGTTAATTTGTCGGTCAAGAATCTCTGCTTTGTTAAGTGGAGAGAAGGGGGTCAGTGTGCGGTCAAATCACGTACTGTAGCCACGTTCATTTACCGGTCAAGAATATCTGCTATGTTGAGTGGAGAGAAGGGGGTCGGTGTGCGGTCAAATCACGTATTGTAGCCATGTTAATTTGCCGGTCAAGAATCTTTACTTTGTTGAGTGGAGAGAAGGGGGTCAGTGTGCGGTCAAATCACGTACTGTAGCCACGTTCATTTTCCGATCAAGAATATCTGTTATGATGAGTGGAGAGAAGGTCGATCAGTGTGCGGTCAAATCAAGTACTGTAGCCACGTTCATTTGCCGGTCAAGATTCTCTGCTTTGTTGAGTGGAGAGAAGGTGTGTCACTGTGCGGTCAAATCACGTACTGTAGCCACATTCATTTTTCGGTCAAGATTCTCTGCTTTGTTGAGAGGAGAGAAGGAACGTCCATTATATAAATTCACAAATCGTTATATGTTCAAATCATTTGAAAACCTAACATTATTCAAACTACATTGTCCAATGACATTTACCTCTCATGAATTGAAGTTGCTTATGCAATACTACATTCAAACCGATGAGATGTGCGATAATCAGGAGTCAATGGTAATTAATTTTTGGAATAATCTGGCTGAACTCTACAACAACGACGTGGGCTCTCAAGTCAGACGTACGGCTCAAGATGTCAGGACTGCATACGGAAACTTTACTAGGGCATGCACGCGTTACACAAAGATTATTGATGAGGTAATATTGGAAAATGTGTTTGAGACTACACGTTCGACTTATGACGGTCGATACAATTTAAAATATCGCACGCCCTTCATTGCCCATGATGCATACTTCATATGTCAAAACTGGCTAGAAAGATTTGGATGGTCTTAAGATAACAATATTGCTAGTTGGTTATGTAACGTTCGTTAATGTGTCGAGAGCTTTCTAAATTGTCTTTTCAAATGATAATGTCTGTTGTTGTTGTTGTTGTTGTCGTCAAAGCTAATGCCTATGTATAATGTTTGTTTATATATGCTCTTGTGTATTGTTAGTTGTCAGATCAAAAAGTAGTGATAGCACAAGTGTAATGTTTGTTTATATATTCTCTTTATGGTTTACTTATTCATCATTCATAATCATCTTCTTCCTCACTTACAACAATAAATTCTTCATCGCATGCCTTCTTGGCCTTCTTCTATCGGTTCAGATGCAGGTTACATGCCTACGGAAAGTCCACATACTGACGAGGATTAGCTTATCGATTATCAAAAACAACACTATGAAGATGTCCGCGGTCAGTTTCAAAACCTTGAGCAGCTGAGACTTCAGGAAGTGGTTGAACCGCCATACGAACAACATGTTGTTCGTATGACATATTAACAACCTGAGAACCAGGATCAAGTAGTTCAACCTCCCACTGAACAAGAAGTTGAATCGCACCTAGTTTGTTGTCAGTGCGGGTATGAAGTTGAAGTTGTAGTACGTGCGGATGGAGAAAATATTGGTCGTTGAATCCAACTATGTCAATTCTGGCCGAATGGTTGCAATTACGCGGAATGGTTGGATGATCCTTTATGTCCAAGGGGCATAACGTATGCAAACGAACTAGAACAGGAGATAAGATGTCTTAGACTTTCTATACAGGAGTTGCAGTTTAATCGTCACGTCTAGTTTCTTCATATTTGAGGTCTATTATTACTGTGTCGTTTTTTATTAGTGTTCTATGTTCGTATATGTCACTAGTAGTTTTTGTATGTCACTAGTAGGTTTTTATAAGTTTTCTATCTACTGTCATTATTGTTTTTTTTTGTATGTTTATATGTAACTAGTTAGTGCTTATAAGTATACACAAACATAAAGAATTCACATTGTACACCAACATATATAATTCATAGTTAAACAGACATATACAATTCACATTATACACCAACATGTATAATTCATAGTATACACAGACATATAGGATTCACAGTATACTCGAGCATTATAATCCAAAATCCAAGAAAGTGAAAGTATATAAACATAAAGAATACACAGCATACTCAAACAATGACATAAGTACATAAGCTATAGGAACTGCAACATATAATAAAACATCTACTACGCATAAACCAAAAGGTATACAACTAAAGGGATGCAACGTCGTCGTCGTCAGCATCATCACCACCATCATCATCTCCGTCATCGTCATCATCATCATCCCCATCACCATCATCATCGCTATCACCATCATCATCATCATCTCCATTGTCATCATCGTCATCCCCATCACCATCATCCCCCTCGTCCTCATCATCCCCATCGTCCTCATCTAAACCACTAGCATCATACCCACTGGGACCAGCATCACCTCCGCCTTGTGATCCGAAAGGCTCATATATAACAAGTCTAGTTAATAGCTGATCAATCTACGCCTCTAGCATCTGTGTATGCTGTATGTACATATCATGCATGGTGTGTGTATGTGCAAGAGTCATATCGCGAAACACACCAAGTGAAACTCTGGCCTGCTCCAATCTAGCAGCATACTACATAAAGATGATATTTGACATAGTAAGAAATTAAGCATAAAATAAAGGTAAAATGACAATAAACAACAAACGTACCTCATACGGAGGATATAACCCGACTGAAGGCACACCAGGATAGTCGGGGTGATCTGGAAAGACTAAAGGCTGCTCAATCAAAGTACCTGTCACGTCATATGCTCTAAAAGTAGTATCAGACTCCAACTGTATGGGAGTCTGGGAGAACTGTGACGGAATCGGGTCAAATGAAACCTGCGGTACCCGAACTCTATCGGCTGCCAGATGAGATCCTATATGATCAGAGTTGACCCCACTAACATAATCTGGTACGATGAATCTGCGGGGTGCTACTCTAGCCCAATAAGCATCATAATCCCCATCGATGAAGAAAGTACTACTATCCACCCATCCTGCCTGTCGTAGAGCATCTAAGTACTGATCGCCGATCACCCTATGTCTACCAAACATGTCCTCGCAAGATAAAGGATCATATGGTATACGACGATCACCCGTAATCTGATAAACACATCTCTCTCCCAAATACAACATAGGCATAAATGCAGGTGTATGTAAAGCAACCCTATGTCTAGATAGTGAATACACAACCATCAAGTGATGGTCGTCCACCAGAAGACCTGTATCTGCTAGATGAGTCCAATGTGAGGCCCAAGGAGTCCGAACGATGTTACCTCAACTATGCATATCAAGCTGTGACCCAACCTCCATCAAGTCATGTCGTACGCCTGAATGGACATGATGTACGTACTGCAGCGTCTCCCATCATCTCATCCTAGGGAAATAATGCTCAGCAGCCTGACTAGCCGCGTCTTGGATGCGGGGATGCATGTTTTCCGTGTACTCGTAGAACCATAACGACAAAATATACCAAAAAGCATACATCTGCCTGACATCGCCAAGCGCAAATGAATCTACAGCGGTATATAGGGTGCCTAATATCGCTGTACCCCAGTCAATAATATGTAGCTGGTCTAATCTGGCAAGAGATGCTAAATAGCCTAGTATAACCGTACCTTTTTGGTTCGAAAAAAGGTCGAACCAAACAGGTACAACAGAAATGCTCTAGTAACTGCATCTATCATATCGGCTCTATCTATATAACCGGTGATGTACTGTTGCAGGTAAGTCAACTTAACAGAACCACTAGTGACGCAGGTAACATCTATCGGTGGTAAAAAAACAGTAAACAGATTGGAAGACTCGTATAAATCATCAAATGGAAAAGGTCGAAGACCATGTCGTCCAATGTCAATCCCAATAAACATGTAGAAATCAACTGGGGTGATACCAAGCTCAAAATCTGAAAAATGAAACTTATGCGTGGTGGGCCACCACCTCTCAGCTAATGCATGAATGAGAGGTCGATTAAAAGACTGAACATGCCTAATCGATAAAAAAGACCAAAAGGGCTAGTCTGTAGCCTCTCAATAATAGGACCGGGAAGATAGTCATAAAACTGGGTAATGCACTTAGCCCAACTACCCCGACAGTAAATGTAATGGTCCTATAGATAATTTATGAATTAACAATTTTTGATACAATAAGAGTTATTTAATATGAGTATGTAATGTACATATTAAAATAATAAGTTATAGTAATTTGCAATTTATATCTGTATGGTCGTCAAAGCGGTTTCAGCTCTATGCCGATAACCATCTGACAGCTCGTACACGTAGATCGTCTGGTGAAACTCCAGGCGGTGGCGGAACGTGTAATGGTTCAGTTTGCTCCGCTGGATGTCTGTGAACCGTTCTTCGGACGATTTTGGTTGGACGCGGTGGCATTTCGTTTAGATTTTCTAATTTAAAATAAATTTAAAAGGAAAAAATGAAAGTAAAATGAGGAAGGAGGGGAGGCGGTGCGCATTTTATGGACGTCTTTGTTCAGACGCTCATAAAATGGACGCCTGAGGCCAGACGTCCATTTAATGGGCGCCTGACCACTGGAAGCCCATCCCAGCTTGCCGGAGACGTCCTAAGGAATTGAAAACGAACCTTTAATGCTCCGAAACAAAATAAGCCCATAAAGCAAGTGCGTTAAGTTTGAACCTATCCAGTTCAATTCACCCATTTACGTGACAGAGATTTCTGTCCTATCATAGTCAAGGGGCATTTCAGGGATTTCAAATGATTCATTACGATACTCAAGTCTCGGATTTTGTTTATTTTTGACAGAATAAATATTAAGAGAAGGAAAACCACAATTTTTCTTTAAAAACTCAAGAAAAATCATTCAGAAATTTCTACATAAAAATATGCTTCTTCAACCTTCAGTTTTTAGCTCGAAATCCGCAACTCTACTTCGGTTTCCCGGTTGTCGGCGGTCATTGCACCGTCGATTTTTGTTCAAACCCATCTTTTTATTGAACAACGATAAATGGAAGCTCGGTGATAATCTCAGCCCCGGTAATCTGACTCGCTCTTTTAACTTGATATAAACGACGCGATCCTTTATTTTTCTTTTACCTGTGTCTTTGCTATTTTATATAGAGTTGGTTCAGGAAAAGTTGAGTTCTTGGCTGCTAAAAGCGCAGAGTTTGATCGAGGAAGTGAAGAGCGGGAAAGTGAAGAAGAATATGAAGATCGAAAATGAGTTGGAAAATATTGCGGTTAAAGAAGAGATGTTTATTGCCTCCGAGTTGACTGTGGAGAGAAAAATGGCCAATGGTTTTTTATCTTTTGATGCTGTTGTCTCGATTGAGCAGTTTGCAAGGTAGGTTTGTAAATCGAGATACATTTGATGTAGGTTTTCCTTGCTTTTACCTAAGTGCTGAAGGCTTATTATTGCATCACGTTCACTTTTTTCTTCTGAAGTTTCGTTTAATCTAGAACCTAAGTGAATAGTGGTAGTTGACCAATTTTAAATTGAGAGAACTTAATTTCAGACAATATATCGACACTGAATATATTTCAAATTGTCGTAGGGAAACCTTTTGAATTTTATAGGCCGATTCTAGCCTATGGGTCGTCCTAGGCGAGCACAATTTTTATTGCCTTTTACACATGTGAGGAAAAATAAAAATGATATTATAAATTATAAATATTTTTTTATTAACTTCACATAATAACTAAATCCATCCAAAATACATATTTTAGCAATTTTTCCAAAATACTTTCTCATTAACATACTCTAATATATTTAACATATCAATCCATTCAACGAAAGCAACTTCTTCTTGAATTTTTGGAAGCAACTTCTTCAATAATATCATCATATTTTAAACTAGCCAAATATCCAAATATCCATTTTTAATTGAAACCATTACCAACCCACTTAATCTTTCTTGCGACATATGTTGCGTAACGACGGTCAGACCAAGCTCTCCATCTCCAGCACGTGGCGTACGCGTATGGGTTGACACATACTTTATTGTAACAAAAGGAATCCCCAATGTTGTGTGCATAACAATCCATATTTATACACCGCTTCTCCAAGTTATTTAGCAATGTGAGACTTTTTCAATTCGTTCCTTCTTATAACATGAGAGACAAACCTAACAGTTTCTCCCTTGACTCGCATCCCTTTGGAGTATCTTTTGAGAGCACTGTTTGTCTGCATGACCCAGTTCGTGAACATCGACCATGTTGTGTAATGGTGGTCGGACCAAACTTTCCATCTCCAGCATGTGGCGTTTGCATATGGGTTGGCACACACTTTATTGTAACAAAAGGAATTCCCAATGTTATGTACATACTAACCCATATTTATAAACCACTTCTTCAAGTTATATAGTGATGTGAGATTTTTTCAATTTCAAATCGTTGTTCCTCCTTATAAAGTGCGGGACAACCCTAACAACATGGTAATTCGAAGATAAGTTTTTATCAACTTCAACTTAAAGAAGCTTATTTCCGTTGAAGCAACCGTAACCATAGTTGTTAAGGCGCGCACCTAGGCGTGACTAATGTGCATGCGCACCTCCTGCGCCTTGTCAGGTATCGAGGCGCCTCCTCTAGCGGAGGCGCACCACAAGCGCAAAAAGCGCGCTTTTTGTCGAGGTGTCAAGGCTCCGTTAGGTGCACCTCAACTAGTAGCTTTTATATTTATAGGCCCACCTTCATTCGACTCGAAACCCGATCTATTTCCTTTGAAATCGACTTGGTCGAAATGTCGAAGCTGTTTAGGATTTCAAATTATAATCGAAGTCTCGAAAAAAAGCATACGGCTCTACCGTGCCGCGCATACAGCTGCCACCATAGCTAGTTCTCCTCTATCGCCTACTTGCTTTTTAGGATCGACTCTCTTAGGTATTTTATTATTATTTTTGTTTTAACTACAGTAGTATGTAATTAGGTTAATATGAACTTTTAAGATAGATTATAATTAGTTTAAAATATAAATTATGAAGTTAATTTTAATTAGTTTGAAACTTTGAAATTTAATTTAAACCTTTAAGTTAATTTGATAATTTAGTTCGAAATTTAATGAGTTATGTTATAATTTATAAATATGATTTAAATTTTAAGTTTAATTATGTTTTAATTTTAAATTTAGTTATGTTTTAAAATGAATGAGTTATATTTTAAAATTTAATGGGTTATATTTTAGTTTAAATTTTTAGTTATGTTAACTTATGTTTTAAATTTCAAATCTAGTTATGTTTTAAAATTTAACGAGTTATGTTGTAAAATTTAAAAGAGTTATGTTTTAGTTATGTTTTAAATTTTACATGTAGTTATGTTTTAATTTTAATTTTAGTTATGTTTTAAAAATTAACGAGTTATGTTTTAAAATTCAAAGAGTTATGTTTAATTCAAAATTTTAGTTACGTTATGTTTTAAAATTTAAATTTAATCATGTATTAATTTAAAATTTAGTTATGTTTTTAAAATTTAATGAGTTATGTTTTAAAACTTAAAGAGTTATGTTTTAGTTATGTTTTAAATTTCATATTTAGTAATTTTTTAATTTGAAATTTAGTTATTTTTAAAAATTAACGAGTTATGTTTTAAAATTTAAAGAGCTATATTTTAATTTAAAATTTTAGTCATGTTTTACTTATGTTTTAAATTTTAAATTTAGTTATGTTTATGTATTAATTTAAAATTTAGTTATGTTTTAATAAAAATTTAGTTATGTTTTAAAAATTAACGAGTTATGTTTTAAAATTTAAAGAGTTATGTTTAATTTAAAATTTAGTTATTTTTTAAAATTTAAAGAGTAAATTAATGGTTAAAAATTTAAAATTAGAATTTTAGTTAGTAAAATAGTTCAATGACTTTATTTCACTTTTCCATTTCAGGTTGATATGGATCCAACATACATACATACTTTAACAGGTTCTTCCGCCGCACTTAAAAATCGTAGAGTGGATGTTGGATGGAATTACAATTTTTTGGTGGATGAAAATAACCATAATAGCGTGACTTGCATGTATTGCTTGAAAGTGACTTCGGAGGGGATAAATAGAGCAAAACAACATCAAATTGGTGGCTTTACAAATGCAAGCTTCCGTCCTAAATGTCTACCCAAAGTGAGAACTATTTTATTGGAAGCTATGAATAGTAAACAACGTAGAAAGACAGATGTTTTTGAAGCTCATGCGAGCAATGAGTTAGATAACCATAGTTTGGATTTGGAAGATGATGAAGTTGAAGAAGTTGCACTAACTAAAAAGAGATTGAACGTTGGTGGAAGGAATGTTGGAAAGAAGGCAAAACTGTCAAGGGATAATGCAAAAGGCCTGATTGATTTGTACATGAATAACATGACATCAAAGCAAAGTGAACAAGATAATTTTTTAGGATCGTTTAAGTGAAGACAATCAAGTATAAATGATGCATGCGATAAAGAATTGGGAGCTAGAACCAATCAATATATTGGTCTTTTTTTTATCAAAATGGTATTGCATTTAATGTTGCTCATATGGATTCATTTAAGGACATGGTTGAATCAATTGGTAGATATGGACCTAATCTAAAGCCTCCAAGTTATCATGAATTGGGAGTTCCATTGCTAAAGGAAGAATTGGATTATACAAATGAATTAATGAATGGGTATAAACCTGAATGGGTGAAATATGGTTGCTCCATTATGTCGGATGGGTGGACGGATCGAAATGAAAGAACATGGATTAGCTTTTTAATAAATTGTTCTTTATGAATAATGTTTGTAGAATCCGTAAATGCATCCTCTTATGTCAAATCGGAAGAGAGGATATTTGAGTTTCTTAACAAGTTTGTTGAAATAATTGGCATGAAGAATGTTGTTCAAGTTATAACGGATAATGGAAGTAATTTTAAACTAGGGGGTGAGTTCTACTTTTAAATATATATTTATAAAATTTTAATTAATAATTACTTAATTTTGTTGAAACTTGAAATTTAGTTAAATTCATTTTTTTTGTTATCTAGGTGAGCTGCTAATGGCAAAAAGATTTTTTTTTACTGGACTTCTTGTGTGGCTCATTGCATTGACCTTAATCTTGAGGATATTGAAAAAATAAGTAACGTGAGAAACACAATTAAAAATGTAGTTGTTCTTTCGCGATTTATTTATAACCATAGTGGTGTCTTGAACATGGTGAGGATGTTCAATGGAAACAAGGAATTGGTGAGATTTGGAGTTACGCGTTTTGTGACTAATTTCCTATGTTTACAAAGTTTGCACAAGTCAAAAAATTCTCTACGTACTATGTTCACTTTCGAAGAGCGAGTTAGAAGCAAGTGGGTAAAAGAAATGAAAGGAAAAAAGCTCGTGATACGGTTTTAAATGCACACTTTTGGAATAGCGTCTCTTATATTCTTAAAGTGACGGGCTCTTTTGTGTGTTCTTCGATTAGTCGATGATGAGAGAAGACCGGCCATGGGATACATATACGAAGGAATGGATAGAGCTAAAAAAAGCCATTAAAAAACCATTTAAAGGAAATGAAGAGAGGCAGAAAGGTATTTTTAGCATAATCAATAGAAGATGGGATGTCAACTTCATCATCCATTGCATGCGGCTGGCCATTTTCTCAATCTGCAATTCTTCTTCAATGATTCTTCCATTGAGCATGATGAAGAAGTAACATGTGTATTGTACAAATGTGTTGAGAGACTTCTTTTTGAAGATATGCAAGAGAATGTGATGGATGAATTGACTTTATATAAGAAAACGGAAGGACAATTAGGTATTAACTTGACAATCAAATCAAGAGACACAAAATCCCCTGGTAAGCGTTAGTTTATATTTACATTTTACACATCATAATTTACATTAGTAATTTTTTAGATAAGTGATATTGATTAGTTTATTTTTTTTCTTAGTCTAGTGGTGAAGCTTATGGAAATTCAACAACCCCTACACATTAAAAGTTTGCAATAAAAGTTTTAAGTTTGATTTGTAGTGCATCCAATTGCGAGAGAAATTGGAGCATTTTTGAGCATGTAAGTTTTTTGCATAATACTCCATACTAATTCTACTTGTTCGTATCTTTAAGTTTTAAACATATTGCTTTGTATTTTTTTAATTATATCCATAGCAAGAAGCGTAATAGACTTGAGCATAAAAGACTACAAAAACTAGTATTTGTCAAGTGCAATCAAAATTTGAAGAACCGCTTTAGACGAAGGGATTTGATTGATCCAATTACTTTGAAAGATATTGATGCTTCAAATGAGTGGATGACGACCACGTGGAAGGAAATAATTCGGATGTTGAGGTTGAGGCTGACTTGGTTTTCGAAGGAGATACATTGACATGGAGAGATGTGACGCGCTTTCGGAGTGGGAGAAAGGCTGCACATGACTAGGCAACATGCCATTGCCAAATTAAAAGAAAAAGAGAGACGTCAACTTCTACTATGCGACCTAGTTATGTTGAAAATGAAGAAGCTGCTATTGATGATGATTTGGAGGATGAGAATTTTGAATATGATTCGAAGGAAGATGAAAATTATGATTTAGAGTTGGAGGATGGTTCGGAGAATGAGGATGATAGTTGGGATTTGTGATTAGTAGAAGTTGAATTTCTTTATCATTTCTAGCCTTTTGTTATTGTTGTTGTGACTTAAAACTTCTATGTTTTTGGTGTTGAAACTTGAATTTGTGATCGTTTTAGTTTCGAATTACCATTTGTGACTTCGTATCTATTAATCTATGTATTTTATATTGCACTTTTTTTTCCACCAAAATACCCACACTGTATAAAAGTTGCACAGAAAAGCCCAAGGCTCATGCCTTGCTCCTTAGCGCCTTAACTACTATGACCGTAACCGGTATAGTCAATAAAATTCGATATGCAACCCATACATTTAGAAATCCACTCACATCACGGTAAGATTTTAAAAATTCAAGAATGCTAATTGATTTCGTTGTTTTCGATGGTAATATTCTTTTCAATTGTCTAAGTTCAAAAAATAATTCTTTTCCATATATATCGCTCTCTTGATTATGTTTCAAAAAACTTTTTGGTTTCATACATGGCTCTTTCAATAGTTTTGAATTTTGCATTCAACAAAAATAAGAAAACTCCTTCATAAAGCTCAAATTGTTCAAGTCGGTCCTTAAGTGAAGAAAGAACTTGGTTGGTTTTTTTATTATTTTGAAATGGTACTTTATATACAACATGTCACTGTGACAACATATATGTCAATAAAGGTTCGAATCACGCAACGCAAGTTTCGAACTTGTTACCTCTCGCACCAAAGCCTGAATCACTTAACCACTTGGACAGTGGTGTTTGTCAAGAACTTAGTTTATTATATGAAGAAAGTATTGGTTCTACGATTATCTTTCAAAAATTGACTTTCATAAGCATTAACACCCATATCCTCATCAAAATGCTTCTTTCCACAACAATTCTATATTTTAGCAAATTTAAGTTTAATGCCAACTTCATCCGTGAGTTCTTTAGTTTCATTTATCATGCTTGCAAATCCATCTTCTCTAAATTTCACAGTGTCAATTATACGCACCAATACCTTCTTCCAATGCTGTCTCTCTTGATCGATTAAAAGTTTCTTTTTCACCAATTGTTGCATTTTCTTGAAGACCTTTGTACAAATCAATCCATTTTATAAGATTTACGGTATGCTCCAGATTACTTTCATGCTCTCGTAGCTTGGTTGTAATGTTATGCCAATCATCCATTCCTTCTCATAATTTAAACTTTTTTTTGGGATTTTAGATAGCTTGCAACAAAAACAAAATACTCTATTCACTTCATTTGAGTAAATAAGCCATTTTCTTTCATGTTCTTCTTCTCGTGGATGACAACTAAAATAATGTTTAGAAGAAAAATGTCTACCATCAATTTCATTTTTAGGAAAATCTTCACTTTCTTTCATAATTTTATATGACCTTGTTTAACTAGCATTATACTTTTACTATCGGTTATCCTTCCCTACATTCCTAGATCATAATCGACGTCAACATCTTTTTCAAGATCAAGCACAACTAAATCATCAACACCTTCATTCACATCATTCACTTTACCATCTATGTCTTCTTCAGTTGCATTTCCTTCTTCATTTTAAATAGTCTCTTCATTTACATATTCATTGACATTTTCAATAGCCTCCATCCGACTATCTCAATATGTTCATTTTCATCGTTCTCTTCAATTCTACTTGAAGTTGAAGATTGAGATTTTTGAATTTGTGCTTGAAATAAATTAGAGATTAAACCAACAAGTGATTTTGCAAGTTCATCTTTCTTTTGCTTAACTTTTCTATTGTAAAATTTGGAGTTTTGTTTTCAAAATCTAACTCGATTTTTATCATGTTCATTCTTCGTCACATTTCCTACACATTTCCAATTGATGAAATAAGCAACGTTTTAACACTATATATAGATTGTAAGACTATTTCATTTTGAAATCATTGAGTTGAGTAAAATTAAATTGAAATTCTATTTTTTTCAAACAAGTTGCAAAATTAAACGGTGCATTTCTAATTTCTAATAATTGTTAAGCTAAAAAATCCCAAAAATCGAACTTTGGGTCTAATAATTGTCGAGTTAAGCTGAAAATATCAATTATTATCATTTGAACAAGTATTAATCGAAATCATCATACAAATCTAAAAAATCAACATACTAGTTAAGCAATGCAATCAAAATGAAATATTTCATGCGCTGCTTCTTCAAACAGAATTTATAGAATATCAAGCAATGTAATCAAAATCAAAATATCAAAATCTCAAACAGAAATAGTTTGTAATAATATCAAAACTTCAAACGAAAATAGTTTGTAATAATTATCTTTTTGTTAGTCAGATTGTTTGAGATAATCAAGTAATCAATAGATTCTGGACAGTAATTAAAATCATCAAATCAGCATCCAGCCCGGAGTCTAGAGAGTGGAGACTCGGTCATTGCAGACTCGCAAAAGAGCAGGAGACGGGAGCCATGACATGCTGCGTAGGAGCAGGAGGCAGGAGCTGGCGTTGTGAGATGTTGTGAGCAAATGTCGAATTTTGAAATAGGTTTTTTTTTCTGTTCACTGTTGCCCTTGGGGGTTGTCTTATTCGGTGGCTTATTGGGCCTTTCCCAATAACCGGCCCAGGTGTTAGGTTACGAACAATCATGTTTAATCAGATTGAGTTGAGTTGCCAGCTCATGTATTGTATCTTTTGTCATTCTTTATCACCTCAAACCATTTATTCTTATGTCTACATATGGTTATTCTAAATCAAACAATTATAAGTCCTATTTGCAATATTTTTAGGTGTTTGAAAAAAATGAACTAACTTTGCAATTGAAATTTTCTCATCATGATCCATATTACACTTCGCCTCCATCGTTAAGATTTACTCCTTGTCATTTCCGTTGTGCCACACATTCATTTCAACCTTCACAACTTTGATAGTCATGACAACAAGGTGGGTTGAGACGAATTTTTTTGCGCAACCCTAGTTTATTAAACAACGTCCTAGATCCGCATCGAGACATGTCCCGTACTCGGTGTGGGTCTTAGATTTTAGATCCAATCTGAGACCCGTATGGGTTAGGGTAAGATTCGACCCATCCCAAATCTCAATTCATCTTTTGAGAATTCTGTAATACCAATTATGAGATGTTTTGAGAGTATTTTTTATCGTTAATGATCATAATAGTTTTGATTGGTTTATACGAAGTGTTGTTATAATTGTTCAACACATGCTTGAGAGTTTAATATACATTGATTTTAAGAGTTCTTCATCAAAGAAATATTACATATATATATATGTATATCATTTTCTCTAATTTAGTTTTTAACATGGATTAATTTTCCAATATGATTACCGGAAATATGATTTCAAGAAAAAAAAATTAAAAACCTTCAAAACATCCTAATTTGATAGGTTGAGAATAACGTTAAAATTACATCACATCAATTTTCACTGGTTTTATAACCGATACGAATCGACAAGAAAAAACTTAGAAGCAAAAGTTATGACAACGCATGAAATAGGACTCGTCGGAAGCCAGCCAAAATGGATAGAAATAAAACAACTCCTAAGCAAAGCCTCCAAAGTTGTATTCTAATTTACATGAACTAATATTTTTATACATAAGAAAAATAGATATTAAAAAATATATTGATTATAGATAATAATGAGTATACAACAAAATTAAAGTTAAAGTACTTAATTACAATTTAAATATGTAGATTTTATTATACAATTAGTAATAATGCAACTTGGTACTTTAAAATACTAGACTTTATATTAAACAAAGCATATGATATCTTCATTATAGACACTACTTTAAATAGATCAACAAATCTTAATTAAATGACGTTATAAGCTCTCAAGAATACAAGTTGAGTTGGAGCGGGTTTGCCAAGCTTCAGTCTCACCCGAGACATGGGTTTTTAAGACCGAATTATGGGTCTACTTTTTTCGATGACTCAATGAGACGGGCCTTGATAGGTCAAAATAAGGGTGGGTTTATCGGTTTTGGACTTCAAACCCACCTCATTGCCATCTCTAGTCATGATATGGTAACATGTCACAGCGATGACCCATACTGTAAACCTACTCTACTTAACCTTCAAAGTTTTTATATATAGGGATGTTTTTTTTCAAACATCTTTCAAAAGTTTTAAAATTCACTTCCGTCCCCTGTCAAAAACAGGTTTTACAAAAAATTCATGTCAATGTTTTCAACTAAACGTGCATTTTAAATAACACACATTTGCTGTTAGAACTGCAAATATTTCCATTCCACACTGTAAATATTGACAGTTTTAACTGTTAGTCCGTGAGATGATGGTTTTGATGACAACAACCTTAGAATAGATTATAAAATATAAATACTAACATTATAAGTTTAGATATATATATATATATATATATATATATATATGCAGGATTTAGCCATGCAGGTACTAAGAATGAAGACTGTACAGTATAAAGATTCAATATATCAAGATAAAATATCAAGATAGAAGACTCATGAGTATTGAGACTATCAAGAGTTCAAGATTTCAAGGATAAGTATTTTTTTTATTATTAGGAATTTTTGTTAAAACTCGTAGAAAAGCACTGCCATCTTAAAATCCAATTTATTCGCGGAATGGAATCCACTTCGAGCCCGTTAAAGAGATGGAACCCTAAGTAGGATGGAATCTACGAAAAATCTAGTGGAACATTGTTTTGTATCCGCTAACTTTTATTCAAAATGATTTTTCAAAATTATATCCTGTTTTCAATATGTTTTCAAAACTTTCCTTTTAAAAGATTCAAAACCCTCGATCTTGATTTTAAATAATTTTAGCCTAAAAAACATCTTTATTTTCAAAGTCAAATTACTTCTGATTTTAAACTATCTTTTTAATAATATATTTAACTTTTAAATATTTATACTTAGATTTAAATATAAAATTATGGTTAAATTCTAGATATATTATTCTCTATATTTGCTTATGAATTTTAACTATAGTCAAGTATATTTATAAAGTTTAGAATAGTTTTTATATAAGATAAATGTTATTTTCAAAGAAATTCAAAACATCATAAAAAGCTTTGGGATGTCGACATGCCTATGGGTACCATGTCGACATGGTGACAGTTTGATTCAAAAATTCAAATTTCAAAAGAAGTGTCTATTCGCCATAACTCTTCATGAATGGACATGACTGTTGTTCTTCTATAAATAGAGGTCAGTTTCAACGAATTTTTAATCACTTTTTTCTGGTTTTCACTCCTCTTCTTCCTCTTTTCTTAATACATATTCTTATCATTACTCTGCCGAAATCAACATTGAATCATACTCGATTACTTCTAGTTTGATATTATATCACTATCTCTACAAGATTCTCAGTGCTATTCAGAGTTATAGACTTCTTTGTAATCTATTAAGCGAGAAAAGGTGTGATTGTAGCCTTGGAAATCAATCAAAAGGGAAAATGTATGATTGTAGCCTTGGTAAATCAATTGGGTAAACTTGTGGTCCGGAAATCAAGTATCTCTACCCAGAGGATCGAAATTCTGGAGGGTGTACCTCGTAGCCTTGAAACCGAGGGTGTAATTATACGATTGCTGTTGAAAGGAAATCCGTACTTGTGTTGCGGGACTGGATGTAGGGTAACTCCGAACCAGTATAAAATCCATTGTGTTCTTTCCTTTACTGCTTTTATTTTATTTCTGTATCTGTGGTTGTTTCTGTCATCATATTTGTGTCTGTATATTGCATACTTTTGTGTCTAAATTAACATAAATCAAAAAAGATTTAGTAATTCTTTATTAACACTATTCACCCCCCTCTAGTGTTAATCTTAGCCTTAAGATCCGTAATCCGCATTTCTCACAATTGGTATCAGAGCAAGGTTTTCAAAGTTTCATAATCTGATTTTTGAAAAGTTTTCAAAATGGCTACCAACACTGGTACTTATTAACACTGGTATCCCTGTCACTAATTCATTTGTAGAGGGTCAGTCTACCGTCAGATCACCACTTTTTAATGGCAGTAACTATGCGTATTGGGCATGTAGGATGAAAATATATTTACAATCTATAGGATTAGACACTTGGAATATCACACAAACTGAATATTCTGAACCCACCATTGATTTTGCACAGTGGACTGCTGAGCAAAAGACTGTTGCACAAAATAATTCTAAGGCATTGAATATTCTGTTTTGTTCACTAGATAGAAATGAATTCAATAGAGTGTCAGTTTGTAAGTTTGGGAATGAAATCTGGAAAACTTTGCAAGTTACTCACGAAGGAACAAGCAAAGTTAAACATACCAAAATTTCCATGCTCACAAATCAGTTTCAATTATTTAAAATGAATGCTAATGAGTCTATCTCAGATATGTATAGTAGATTTCAGGATATTGTGCATTCTCTAATATCTTTGGGAAAGGAATTTTCTGAAGAAGATCAAGTCAGAAAAATTTTAAATTCTCTAACTTCAGAATGGGATCAAAAGACACTTGCGATCGAAGAGGCAAATGACATCAATATTTTGAAGATAGAAGAATTAATTCGAAATCTAATGTCGTATGAAGTTCAAATGATCGGGAGAAGAGAAAGTAAAGCATCTGAAAAGAAATCAATGGCATTCAATGCATTGACCGATGGATCAGACTCAAACAACGATAATGATGAAGAAATAACCTTTATGACCAGAAATTTTAAGAGATTCCTAAAATACAGAAAGATAAATAATCTCAAGAGAAACAATTATAAGAATTCTGAAAATCAAAATATAGTGCCAAATAATGACAAGTGTTACAACTGTGATAAACCAGACCACTTCAAAAGAGACTGTCCGTATCCAGAAAGGCAGAATCCTCCTATGAACAATGAACCAGCAAAGAAACGGAAGCGTGCATTTACTACTACTCTAGATGACTCAGACTCGTCCTCAAGCGATGATGATCAGAAGACGGATAATTCAAATTTGTGTTTCATAGCTGTTCACGACTCCGACGAATTCAGAGAAACGGACTCAGAAAAAGGTACACGTTTACAATACAATTGGTTGAAATTGATTGCTTAGAATTAGTTGCTTGATTGCTTGATTGATTGATTGATTGATTTTTGAATTGCTGTGTTGTTTGAATTTTAAAATTTATTTTCTATTTTTATTAATTTTTTATTATTTTTAATACTTTCTGAAATATATTATAAGTATAATAATATTTCAGAAATATATAATAGACATTAATAATATATATATATATATATTAGAGATCTTAGAAAAAATAAATTCATGAAAATTCAAAAGCACATGTCGACATGGTCCCTACCATGATGTCGACATGACCACCTGAATTTGAATTTCAAAATTTGAATTCAAATGTTTGAATTTCCCTCCACCTTTTCACTTCATTCAATTCTCTGAAAAGATACCTTTTGACCAGATAATATGTAACATCCCGCCTTTTCGCACACTTTAAACCGACACACGTGCCAATTCAAAGCATACGCAAGGGCGGATTGTTATGGGGTAAATAAGAAAACAGAGAAGAAATAAAACAAAATAGAATCTCACAGCGGAAGGATAAAATATAATAATCAATATACAGTTCATGATAACTGTTTACAAAATATTTATTTTACTTATACAATGAATATCAGAGTTACACATACCAATACAATCAATGCAGCGAAAATTTAGAGTGTGGTGCAATACTATAAATAATATAATACGGATTCTTCGTCTTCGTCCTCCAAAGCTAAAATCTTCGATCCTGAAACGCTCGGACTGACCCGAGCGAATTTGAAAAGACAAAACACTCGAGTCAGACTAAAAGATCTTATGTGAGTTAAATTAACAGAAATAAATATGAGTACAGTAACTCAAGAGATGTTCGGGATTTACATCTCCTAAGGATCCGTTAAACTATTTACTATGTAGTATATTGCGCTATTATAATAGTGTCTATTTATAAAATAAACTTACTTTTTAATAGCGTTAAGGGGTTACCCATATAGCCCTTAACACAAATAATGCCAATAGTCTATACAGTACCGTAATACCTCCTGATCGGGAAGCTACCAGAGGATACTCCATAGGTACGACACAAATAGAAACTTGTAGTAAAGGCTCGGTATGGTAGGTGACACGGCACAACTAGGCAATGCCAGGGTAGATATACCAATTGCTATCCAGGCTGGTGGAAACGCGTAGCCGCAGTTACCGCCCACCTCGGGCTAACTCTCCAAAATCAAAATATAGAAGTGGCCACTGAATCAATCCAAAATCAAAGTATAATATCGAAGAGGAGGGTCCGATCAGAGGAATGACCTCATTGGCCTGAGAATCGCTCCTGTTTTAGCCACCTTATGCCAACTCACGGGAGTCGGGTCCACGTATTTACCTTACAGGAAACGTCGCCACCACCTACTTCATTCTGGAATCTCCACCGCGTATACGGTTAGTCAAAGTGGTTTTCGGTATCGACAGAGAGTATGTCAGATATCCGATCCCGGTCTCTTTGCCAACCCATCGTTATTATAACACCGCGGTCATTTAAAAATAGGTTATACTTTAAAAATCAGAATAAACATTCCATTTCATAACCATGAATACGATATCATTTCAAAACCCAAAACCATATTTTATCACTTATCCCAAATATAATTCTTTTCCAAAATCAAAATGCTTTAACTTCATATCGTCTGAAAATCAAATATTTTCAAAGCATAGTATTTTGAAAATCATAATTTAAAACCATAACTTCTATAAAAAAAACTTGAATGGTTTGGACATTCAACGGTATATGAATTAAATGGTTTAACTTAAATGTTACTTTGTAAAGAAAATAGTTCTCATGGCTTTACAAATACATTTCTTTATTAAAGTCTAAACCAAAATTTATATTATCTCTCTCAAGTTCCAAAACCACTTCAATTTATTTATATATACGTATATCCATTTTGAGTAACAATATTTCAAACTAAAATTGGATTTTATTCTTTCAACAGATCAATTGTTCTATTAATTAGTCTTGAATATTCACATAAAATCCACAAATAATAAGACTTCAATTTCTAGTAATAAAATATATATATTTTCCCAATTCAAATTATACTAGAACATTCATTTCAATTTATTTTGGGAAAAATCCAATTATAAATATCATATCTTAAAATTTTCAAACTTAACATTTAAACATATGATATAAATTATTAAACTCCATTTTCTTAAATTTTTTCCATTTTTAAATAAAGATTTTTATACACCTTTTAATTTCAAAATTTTCAACTTCATATGTATATATATGGAAGAATAATATTTATACAATATAAAATTTAAGATTTTTAGAAACCGTATTCCATCCAAACCATAGAAATCACATTAAAATAGTTATATATAGACCGCGGTGCCTGTATAAAATTTTCCATCCTATGGTCAAGTGATACAGATATTTATCATTTCAATCCGCAATTTAAAATAAAATAAAATTTTGCGGTTGTATATCATTTCAAACCACAATCCCGAATGAAATGAAATATGCATGATAATTTGCAATTTAATGATATACAATAAACATCCATTCATCAACATCATCCATCATCCAAATCGCAATCATCAATCAATATCAAACAATAACAATATTATTTTTGGTACTACATAACAGGTAATACTGGCAATTTTTATTCAAATTAAATTTAACAGCTATTAATCTACAGTCTATATTCAGTAATAAATTATATAACTGTTAACTAGCAGTTCATATACAAACAAATAAATTTTAACTGTAAATTTATACGCAATAAATTAATTAAATTAACAGTTAAATTAAATAAATGCAATTCAACAGATATGAATAAAATAAACATGCCAAATACTCATAAATAAATTTCTATTCATATCGAAAATGAATTTAACAAACATAAAAACTTTTAGAAGTTGTGAGTGGGTTAAAACACTCACATTTTGAATTTAAATTGAATTCAAATTCAATTTAAACCCAAAAATTTGACAGTCTCCAAATTCATCCAAACTCGTGCCAAAACGTCAGAAATTCCGATACGATCCCAGCAAAACAAACCGCGCGTGAATCCGAGCTCGTATGCAAAAGTTATGAAAATTTGAAAAATGGAAAATTCTGGTCCTGGGTCGACTTCGGTGCGCCGCCTCAATTCCCCGGTGCTTGCTTGGAGTTTTCGCCAAAACGACCCGAAGCGACCCGAGTCATTTTCTTCCTGACTCGAAGTTGCTCTAGGGTTTTCTCCCCTGAAACCCGAAGCGCGAGCAGAAGCTGTTGCAGATCCGAATTTTGATTTTTTTTTTGATTTTTTTTTTGAACTGACTGGATATAGGGTTAGCACCCATTGAAGAAGAAGAGGAGCTTGAAGAAAGTATACGCTCAGATGAAAAGAAATTAGGTGGAGGCTAGGGCTTGTAGCTAGGTTTATATAGAGGGGTTAGAGATAGAGTAGATAGACCGTAGAATGAACGTGCGGAACAAACTATGGCCCAAAAATCCCGCTATGCCTCCGGAACGAAATTTCGTAAATCTATATATCCAAATAGGTAATTTAAAATATTCTGAACGCGATGGAAGAAGTTTCACGTCCAAATACGATCGTATGAAGAAGTTATGCTGAAAACAAAATTTCCAAATTGATTTCAAATTGATTTTAATAAAATTGATTTTCAAGGCGTTTCGCGTCCGTACGATCAAACGACAGGTCCGATCGATACGAAACTTGAAACCCTATAATAATTCACTGATACGGATCCGATGAAACTAGTTTCGTCGAAATCCGAGTCCGTGGCCAAAATGGCTATTTTTGATATTCATTAAATAAATTAAATAAATTATAAAAATCCAATTTTATATTAAAGCTCTATAATTGCCCAAATTTTATTGCTTATATAATTTATAGTCAATTTAAATGATTTAATAAGCCTGGCTGTGAATTAAGATTGACAAGTCTACCAAATTTCAGTATACATTTCTACGCTTCCTTATATTAAGGAATTATAAACTTAATTCTCAAAATCCAATTATTTAATCTTTTACCTTTATACTCACAACTTAAATCCAAAACAAAGATGCCCTTTAACATGTCTATGTTTTCACTTTAAAATCTACAATTTCCTTTTTAATTCAATAACGTAATAATTTACGTTTAATTCCATTTTATTTGAATAAATACCCTTTGTTGAATTTAATACTCCAATTATAAATATAAATCTTGCTTTCTAAAGCCTATATCAACAAATGGTCCAATTAAAATAAAATTAGTATTAACATCACTTTATAGAATTAACTACTGCAATTACAAAACCAAAACTACGCTAACTGCAATAATTTTGTGAATAAATTTGAGATTGATTTCAAAATAACTTGACAACAAATAAGATAGGTAACGAACAATAATTATTGTTATTAAATCTATTTCAAAAGGTCTACACTCAAATATTACCTTAAAGTAAGTCTTATGTTTCTATAAATTTATTCATACTTCCGTTACTATATTAATAATTAAAGTAACGTTCATTCTTAATAACAACATTATAACTATTCACATATAAAAGAACTCTATTCCCAAATACATTCATTTATATTTTATTTCCTTAAAGTTCTCCTTTATTAACTGGACACATTAACAACCAAAATAATTAATTTAGATCTATTTCAAACTATTTCCATTCTTAACAAAATAAAATAAATGGTTAACCTACACTTGTCATTCTTTTATATTCAAATTCACTAACAACATTATTAACAACAATGTTGCTATAGACTTTAATTAGATAAATTATATGAATGGTAAAATTTGGTAATTATGACAAACGCCCAAATATATGCATAAATTTACTACTTGTTATTATGAATTCCATCTATTACTTTCTAAATGCCTTTGTCTTCTCATATCCCATTTACTACCAAACTGCAAATTTAGTTATAGCTTATCGATACATAATCACCTAAACAAGACAAATTTTTATTACCCTTTTAAGTGCGTTTATTATTGACCATTTATGAAAAATTACTTACCTTCACATATTGCATTGGTTTATTCAACGGTCACTTTTTATTTAGTCACTATTTATTTTATATTAATTGAATTCCATTCTAGTAAATATTTTTATTAATATTCACTGATTCAACATTTGTATGTTTCTTAAAATTAAATTTCAACAAAATGTGACAATTTACATTATACAAATCTATTGTCATAAATTTTACTATTACTTTAAATTCCAATTACTATAACAAATTTCTATTCAATATATATTCATTTTATTCCGTTCATTCGGGTACTGCATTGAAATATATTTATTCTCTAATACTAACGTTATTATCATTAAATTATGATTGGATTCCAAGTTTTTATTCAATACCTTGAACAATAACTTACATATTAACCAAGTCCTTCTACTTAATTCAAATTGGATTATGTTCCAATTCCTATAACCTAGGTCTTGAGTCACCATTTACATAATTAAATTTATCGTTTATTTCAATCTTCGTTTATAATTTAAAGTTCTACTAAACTAAATTACAAAACTTATGAACTTTAACAAATTTAATCCACCAATTAAATTTTTCTGATGTTTATATATTGCAATTAAATTCACTTATTATTTCATTAATACCATTTTAATCAACTAATTATGACTTATAACCACAAACACAAATTTTCGTTATTTCAATCTATGTCATATAAACATTTTAAATTATTTACTTTTAATTACAGTTACTAGCTAACCCCTACATTTACTCCATTAAAAATCCTAAGACTTCTATTTCAATTTAAATTAGATTAGAAAACATATCAAATTGATTCATTTAATATCATTGAATTTAACGGGTCGTTACATAATATGTCCTTTGAGAATCTATTTATTCACTATCTTTTATCATATCTTTTCACTTTCATTTTCAAATTCAAACTCTCTCTTCATAACTTCAAGCTCTCTACTCTCTAATCTAATGGCTTCTTCCAGCAACCCCTCAACCATGAGAATTTCCAGAAAAATTAAAGAGCAATTATTCAATGATCCGGAGGCAATTAAAGCATACATCAATTATGCTAACTATGCCAAAGTCCATCCCGGAAAATTTGCTATTTTTCAAGATTTTTCTTCTTATGAAATTGATTCTCTTTTTGCAAACAATGGTGTTCTTAGTCTTATCGATGCTTCTCAAAATGATTTTGTTTGCTATCCTAATCTTGTTAAAATTTTCTATGCAAATTTAAATCGTGGATTTTATGTTGGAAATGAAGATGAAATTTGGAGTAGTGTCAAAGACACTCAAATTGTTTTGAATTGTGATCTTTTGGGTATCATTCTCAATTGCAAGAGTTCGGGAATGGACCTTTGTAACTTTAAAATCGATGAACATGATCGTGAGACATTTCATCACATTTTCGAAAGAGATGATGATTTTGATTTTAAAAATAGAAATTTTCGACCAAAAGCAAGAATTGTTAATCTTCTTTTGCAACATACTTTGACCCCAAGATCGGAAAATTTTAACAATCCTACTTCAAAAGTTTTTAAAGTTTTTTTTTGCTATTTTCGAAAACTATGACATAAATTGGGCGCTAGTTATTTTGGATGAACTTCGTCCTAAAAATCTTGAAATGGGTGAGAATACTTTATACCATGGAATTTATCTCACTCGGATTTTTAACTATTTTGGAGTGGATTTCAAAGGCGAAGAATTTGTTTTTAGAAAAGTTTTCAATCATTCCAACATTTCACTTATGAAAATTCCATTTGTTTTTCAACCTTATGAGACACTTACCGAAAAGGAAGAGCGGTTGGCTCATGAGGAAATGGAAGAAGAGGAATTGAAGAAGAAGAAGAAAGGGATGAAATGGAAATTGAAGAAGAAGAAGATGAAACGTCTTTGGAAATTATTGAATATCCTTCCATTCCATTCAACAAAACCCTTCTCAAAAACCAAAAGATAATTGTGGAGAATCAAGGGATTCTGAAACGATCCGTTAGTAAAAAGTTGGATAACATTTCTTTGAAGATGAACAAGTTCTTTTCAAAAGTCAGCAAGAAACTTGGACTATCTTCATCATCTTCATCCTCTAACTAGTTTTATCTTTTCGTATCTTGTTGTATTTGTTTTAGTTTGCTTTATTTCGAATGTTCATGTAGTTTGTTGTGTGCTTAATCATTGTATTATCAAAGTATACAATGAAATGAAATTTTCTTTCTGTTATCTACCTTATCTTATCTCTAGAATAAATGTTAGTATATTATATATATATATATACACAATTATTCACAAAATCAAAATTAGTCATAACATTTCACTAACCCATGTCGACATCCCCTATGTGACCATGTCGACATGTACTGGTCAGAAATGTCAATTGATTTTGAATTTGAAATTTGAATAACTACCACATGTCTATTCAATTCAAACGAATTTCTACACCTATATATACCTGTTTCTTCCAGAATTCTTCACTGAAATTTATTTCTTATCATCTATATTCTCCATTTCTTTCGCAAATTCAACTATGACTAATCATATTCACAATTTATCCGAAAATCTTGAAGAAACTCTTAATTCGTTCAAGAATATTCTCTCATTTATTTTACGAAACGAGCGTCATTTAGAATTAAGTCAAATGCGGATGATAAAGGAACAAGAAAGGCACTTCAATGCGATACGATGGATGATCTTCTCTCCGCACAAGGATGATAACGAAGCACATCCTTCCGTCTCTCTCACCAATGACAATGATAATTTGGATGCTATTAAGGCAGACCCAATCTTTGGAGAAGAAGGATGGGTGGAAGTTCCACGTAACGTTTGATTTTTTATTTACTTTTTGATTTGTTTGAATGAATTTGGTTTGAATTGATACTTTGTGTGGATTGATTTCTTATTAATTTGAAGATTGGTGTGTAAAACATATATACACACACATTGAATTAGTTATCATGCTTAGAAGTATAATTATTTCCTACTCTATATATATTCCGTTGTATAGTTTAACAATGCAGGTAATGAAGTCCAAGAATGAGGGGGAGTAAGTTTTTGTTGATGACAAAGGAGGAGAAATATAAAATAGGATAGTTAGGTATAGATTAAGGGGGAGTTGTTTGTAACAGCCCGCAAATCCGTACCCCTTGAGTTAATACTATTCTACCAAAATCAACTCAAGTTGTACAGAAATACGAACCATTTGGGTTAAAGAAGAAGAGGTAGAAGAAGAGAAAACAAAATCAACATCAGAATCTAACCATCGCAGCGGAATAAAATATAATAGATAATAAATAATTTTTACTCAATCAAATATATCTTTGTTTATATATATTACATCAATCAGAGTACATCAATCACAACTCAACATCAATAATATACAATGGATACACAACTCAACAACGGAATATATATATATATATATACAAGTACGAATGTACGTATCGTCAATCCAGCTCGTCTCCTGAGCTCCATAGCATCATATCCTGTATCCTATAATACTCGGTCTGACCCGAACATTATAGTTAAATAACACCCGAGTCAGTCTGGAATACCAGCGTGAGAAAATCACACCCAATTGATTATTAAAGGTTCAAAACCCTTTGAAAACAAAAGCATCTCGTAAGACCACGCCACACATAAACATGTCGGGTTTTTACCTTACGATAGCTAAAACAATTTTTATAGAAATCTTCTGATGTTATAATAGGGTCTATATACAAATACTTATAAAATAACCGAAATTGTTACATTATTAAGTTCCAGCTACTAGCCACAAAGTGGGTAATACAAACAAAACTCGTACAAGGCTCGTAGGGAAAATGGATTTCCAACCAATGACTAGGCACCGGGGTACCACCTGTCACAGTACGGGGCCTAGATCACCGTATCGAGGAGTACGCCCGCTCCCCTGCAACACAAGGCCGGGACTACCCCTTACTGGATAATCCCGAGTGAGATCACCCCGCGGTTGGGATCAGCAACCGCCCACTAAGCCGAAATAAAAAGGGACATCTAGACTGGAATGACCTCACCCTGCTTGGGTGCTACCCACCTAGCCTTGCTGCATTGCCCCTGATTTTCAGTCATTCCCATTTGATGAGGCTTGAGGCTAAGCGTTACCTTTTAGAATATAACCCTTAGAATGCCCATTGTCCACCTGACGATGTTTCGCAAGCATTCATCCATACAAGTCCGTCCCGGGTTCGAACGGAACCGAAGGCACTACTCCTACTACATCCATTTTGGAAATATCCTCAGGATTAGTAGCGACCAGCCCTTGCACTTCACCGCTCCATCTTCGAATCCAAAATCGTTTTCACGATACGTACAAACCGGATCGAAGTGGTTTTCGAGAAATTAATCTCGATCCCGGTCTCTTCGAAACGATCAACGCATTTGTCCAATATTGATAGTCGGTGATTTAACTATCAATTTATATTCACAAACATCCATCACACAATAAATAATTTGCCAAATTATTTATTAATCTTAAAATATCTTCACAAGATATATTTCTATTTTCAATCCTTTGAAAACAGTTCCAAAACCATCTTTCCTTTCAGAATAAACATCCCAAATATTTCTATCTCCTCTGAAATTACCAAGCACTAAACTAAATTTTAAAAATAATTCTAAACACTTTATTTTTGAAATATACTTTAAAACATTTAAGCTAAACTACTTCAATAATTTGTTGAAAATACATACTATATGAATATTTGAAAATAAAGTTACTAAATAAAATATAAAACTAGATTTTTACTTTCGGAAGCAAAATACTAAGTCACTCTTTAAATAATTACTACTATAATAGATTTGAGAAAATACTTACTTTAGAATTTAAATATTAGCCAAAACTTGCTTTTTACAACAACTTTAAAACCTTTAAATTTATTTAAAAATTTACTTTAAAAATGTACTTGGTTATCCAGAGAAAAATCCCAACTTAAATCAATTTCCCAAATTGATCTCCAATTCATTCCCTTTTAATTCAAAATCTATTAATTTCAGATTTCATTTCTTGATTATGATTTAAAAATACTTCAACTAAAAAATTTCAATTTTTAGATTTCTCAATTACTTCTCTATGCTTTTAAAAAAAAAATAAACTTTGAGATATAACTTAAATTTACAATTCATCAATTTCATTCTATTCAAAATTATATTTCTCTTCGTACTCGAAGTTATTTATTATCATTTTCATATCACTTCTATTTCTTTTCAGTTCATTCTTAATTTATTCAAGCTTTCTATAATTATTTCGCTCACAAATTTACTTCCTTTTAATTTCTTTTCAACAATCCAATTCATATATTTTGGTAATTCATTTTAACCGAATATCCAATCAAAGCATAACATTCAATATTCCAATATAACTCATTATAGGATATCAAATAATTACAACAGAGAATATTGAATAATTTAAATAAATGTGAGGGGTCCAGTTGGATCCCTCCAACCTGTTTTTCTGCATCCACAAATGATAGCACAATATAATATGCCAATCCCAAAATATCATACTATATCACATCAATCAATTCAACCATTCAAACAATTATTCAAATTTAATCATTTAAATTTAACTGAGTGAGATTAACTCACCTTTATTTTTTTGTTTGCACCCATTTCCAATCCGGCTTTATTCTTCCACGATTTTCAAACCTTGAATAAATATTAGATGATTTTATTAATATTCGACCAATTCGAATAATTAATTTGCATTTGATAAAGTTAGTTTAAATAAATTTTATTCAATCTAGTAATTGTTTTAAACTAAACACCTTTTTAATAAAATCATTTAGTAACTAAAAATAATCTATGTTGATTCAAGACTCAAATTTTATATAGACCTTCAAATATTTTAAAATTTATACTAAATTTCAAAATCCTATATATACATGTATTCGCTGTTTATTTATAGTTTCCTATATTTTCCAAAAAGTTTTATAAAGCTATAAATCAAATTCAAACAGACTATATCTCTTATAGTAAACTTCCTATTTCTTCTCAAAGTTCCTTTTATTCTTTATGGAACATAAGTTGTAAAATGAAAATAAAACCCTGGGTTTCCCCTTTACCGCTAATTTCATTTTTTTTTCATTTTTTTTGTTTATCCTCTAATTTATATGTCCACGCATATACACATAGGATTAAATAAATAAAAATAAATATATATAAATATACCTCTACTGCTTCCTATCGACGAAACCCTAGATGAAACCTGATTCGATCGAACGACCAGAAATTAGGCTGCCGAAGATCCCACAGCACTGTACGAACAACTCGCATCCCATCGCTTCGTCGCCAGCGACTATCGTATGAGCTCGCGAATCCATCAACGCGGTGCTCAACGCCGCACTGCCACGCCGACGAACTTCTAGGTCACCTCGAAATCGAGCTCCGCCTCGACTTTGTCCTTCGCGCGCTTACCCTTGTGAATTCCAGCTGCCAATGCCGAGCTCGACAGCTTCCCCGAACTCGCGAACCATCGATCGCCTCCATCTAAACGCGCCGCCGTATCCTCTACCAGAGCTCGCGAGTAACCCTAACGAGGCAAAAATTCGAAGGCGAAATCGATCTCGATTTGAAAAATGGGTTTTGAAATTGCAGAGGAGAGGAACGAGCGAGTGAGGCCAGCGACCATTTTCTTTTTTTTTTAGAACGAAGTTACTTTGTTTTGAACCAAGTTATTTCGTTTCATGAACGAAGAAAATATCTACCATGTTTAATTATTTAATCAAACGAAGAAGTGTGTGGAAGAAGCTGGGGAAACGTATTCACTTCGGCTGGAAAATAAAAGGTGAGGAAGCGTGTTGAAGACTCCTCACTACAGTGTTCACTTATTTTTAAATCCAACCTCTAATCGATTTTATCAATTAAATTTTCAACGCGTTTTTATATCGTACACTCACACACTAACTCCTATCAATACGAAATTTGGAATCCGATAATAATTCAATATTACGGACCCAATGGAACTGGTTTCGTCGAATTCCGAGACTGTGCCTCGGAAGGCTATTTTTAACTTCAATTCGAACTTTATATTTTCAAAACTAAACAAAACACTGTTAAATTTAATTTTAAAACTTCTATTATCTTCAGCCCTATCAATATAAATTTTACGAACTTTCAAATTATTTTTAACAGACTTAAAACTCTAGATTCAACGTTTTACTCAACTTCAACTTATTTAATTCAATAACTTGATTATCAAATAATTGGTGATATTTGAATTCGAGTTAAAATTAGCTTTGAAATATTTAAAATCAATTAAATATTCAGATTACAAATGCTTAAAAATTCCGGGTCGTCACATTCCTCCCCCATTAAAAGAATTTCGTCCTCGAAATTACTATTTAGGAAGAATGGTCCAATACCCGTTTACTTTTTCCCAAAACCAAACAAATCAATATCTTACCAACGTTCTTCTTATAAAAGACCCGTTATCATCCTTATTAACTTCCAAACCTTTCCCTAGTTCCAATCCATATCATTTGTTTAACTATTCAAGTTTCAATTTGAAATCAAATTTAAAATTATCAAAATTTTCTCATAATTTTTTCTAACTTCCTAAATTTTCGAAATTTTTTGCCAGCGCCTCTTTTGCGCGGCTAGCTCGGTACAACTACAAAATGGCTCTACGGCCTTCCAAATTCAAGAAGAAAACAAAAAGCCAAGTGGCTCAATCCAAATCCAAATCCCAATCAAATTTCATACCAAAAATTTAAATACATACCTTTTTGTCGAGCATTTCAATTTTTTTTTAATCTTTGAAATCAATCCAATTCTCTTTTCCCTTTATATTACATGCATATCCTGTTTAGTACTAATATCCAATCACAACATTCCAAAACATTCTATTAACTTCCTTACCAAATGTCAATATTTATTTATCCAAATATCAACTTAGAATATATATGCAATATTGATTTCCATGTAAGAATTCACCATTCCTTTCTTAAGTTTAGTATAAGCATTTTATATGCTCCTTTATTTATTTCCACTTCACCATTTTAGTTTATATCTATTTCTATTCAAATTGATTCCTTCATTTCCATTAGAATTCAATTTATCTTCAACCCCGAATATTTGAATTTTATTTTCCATTTATAACTAATTCAAGTCATTATTTTAAATTGGTTTCATTTACTAATTTATTTTAGTATCTAATTTGAATTCGTTTTGTCGTTAACAAAATCTCCAAAATTTTCAAAAATTTTCTAACTCCCAAAATTTCTGAATTTTTTTGGCACAGTCCCCTTTGTACGGAGGAGCTTTTGCAATTTGACAAAAGAGATAAATATATATACATCGACCCACCCGGTCGGAAAAACCAAAAACAGTTCATATTTCCTATTTTCATTGCGTAGGCGTACCTTATTTAGCATTTTAAGTAAGCAGCTTATTTATTTAGCAGTTAATGCAACCCAAATCCAGCCACACAGCTTCCAAAAACCTGTACTTACTCAATTTAAACATGTAAGTGACAAATATACAAAGTTTTTAGCATTTCGCTTGATTGCAATGGTTAAAACATATGAATTCTAAAAGAAATGCACATCAAACATTTTCCGTAAGCAATTTATACAATTTTCATACTAATCCACTGTTTCAATTAATTTGCAAACCATTTTCATTCAGTTTGAATGGTTTTCAATCCATTCGCATACCACTTCATCAATTTGAATGGTTTAAAACTCAATCGCTTACATTTAATTTATTCTTAAGCAAACCGAGCTCATATTTAATTCAATTGCTCTCCAAAATCACTTCATTTTACTTCTATCACCTCGTAGAATTTTAATCACTTCCATTTACATCAAATGACAATTTATTCTATGCAATTTACCGAGATCTATGTGAATAAACAAGTATTTATGTTTATAACCAATTTAAATTGATTTCATCTCAATTTATACTTAATTCTATTCCATTTTCATTTATTCACAATCCATATATTCTCATTTTCATTGCATTTCAAATTTGAATCCATTCACTTGCATTCATTTCATATTAACTAAACTAGTTCATACAAAACCATAAACAACTTAGGTTCCATCTCCATTACCAATTAAATTTCCTTTTTATTTTAATCCATTCACAATCATTTATTTAGCTCGACACATCCCATTTAAATTTCATTTACAATCCATTTATTTACATTTCATTCCATATTTGTTTATTCCAAACTATTTTATTTAGCTCGAAGACAATCCAAGCTATTTCATTCAATAACCATTAACAACTTATTTAAACCACATTTCATTTGATACTTATTTATTCCATCATTTATTTATTCAATATAATTAGTTTATTCACATTCACTTAAACCATTCTAATAACCTCGAAACATTCTATTTTCCTTATTGTCTCAAGTTATTTCAATCCCTTAATAATTTAAATGGTTTACAATTATTTATTTAAGCATTTCCATTCTATTAAATATTATCGGCAACTCACCGAATTTTATTTCAATTAAAATTTATTTTTACTTGATTTAAATCCAATCCACTATTATTAAACTTAATTTTTAGTTGAATTCAATTCAACTTCTTTCCATCTTTTAGCTTAAGTTTATTCACTCCAATTTTATACTTAAGCTCATTTTCATTTTACAAGTAAATTTTTCTCTTTTATACGCAACTTAACTCAATTGATTCCAAGGCCATATCCAATTTATTTTCACATATCTGGATTTTATTCGCAGGACAAACCATTACTATTTTAATCAAATTTCATTCAATTTTTTTTTCCAATTATATTTACTTTGTTAACACTTCAAGTTAAATTTCAATTAATAGCTTCAGTTCTGATTCCACCATTCACTTTTAAATTACCATTCAGCTTCTATTTAACTATATTAGGTTTCCATTTCATATTTCATTATCTAATTTATTATCTAAATAGTCTTTCCCAACCTATAATCCAGAACTTGATTTTAATCTCAAAATCTATTCATAAAATTTTCTTAAGTTCAATTTATTTTATAATTCAAGTTCTGATTTTCATTTTATATTTCAATTCATCAGAAATATTTATTTTGGGTTTTCTATCACACTTTTCAAATTTTAGAAGTCACCACTTATTATTTTCACAACTCCATTCATTATAGGCTCAAATATATTCTTCTTCTATTTTTAACTCAAGCCTTACGCTTACTTATAACTCAAGCATATTTTATTCCATGCATTTTTAATTCTATCAGAAGTTATCACAAGTTATTCTAATTTATTTAATCCAATCCAATTCCTTATCCAATTTATTTTCCCTTTACTCAGGTAAGAATCTAATTCCATTCAATAACTCAACTGGATTTTTATTCCAATTCAATTCTACTTTTAACTCGGATTTATTTAATCTCAATTTAATTTCAACTAAATTTGAATACAACTGGATATTATATTCAACCTAATTCAATTACTTTCAATCCAGGTAAATTTTTATTCCCCAATCCAAGTTAACTTCAATTTTACAACTTCTCACTTCAAATTTTAATTCCAACATTCAAAGCCTATATTTCCTTCCTGATTTAAAACTCATCTCAATTTTATAAGCTTACAATTTATCTCATCAGGATTTTTAAACTCTCGGCTTTTGGCTTCAAATCATTTTGAAATCTCCAATATCCCAAATTAGACTTCTCAAATTTTTGAACCAATCCTGGTTTTTATTTCCAACAAATTTCCTTTGAAATTTTAAAAACAAACAGATTTTCCTGAACAAATCAATTTTGGCAGCAATCTGTCACTTAGAAACTCGAAAATAAACCTCGATGATGCTGCAGTCATCACCGAAGTTATTTTCCAGCGACTGAAGTGAATTTAATGCTATTTTCCTTCCCAAAATTTATTTGAAACAATTTTCTTCCAGAAATACTTTTAAAACAATAATGCTCTTATTGTCTTCAAAACCCTTCGAAAAATATTTCCAAAATCTCCGGGGTTTTAAATTTCCAATTTCTTTTTAATTCAAATTGTAACTATAATGCATTTGTATAGTTTATGCTTATACAAATTCTCATTTAATTATATCTCAATTTATAATTTATATTTATGATTCCTATTTATAAATTCCATTTTATAATGAAATTATTCCCTTAAATTTTTAATTATATTTCTATTTCTTGTCAAATTCCCACTTAACAATGATAATGCTTTAATATTATTCTTCCTAACATCCAAGCAAACATATATTAGCTAAATAGTTTACAAAAACTTTATTTATATCAAAATATATTTTTGGGTAAAATTATTTCATTTACCCATATTTAAAACAATACCGTGTCGATTGTTCTATCCAAGTGTTTAGAAACCCCTTCGATACAGTTGTACAGACTGTGCCGACGAAGGTTCATATGCCACTCAATAAACCAATCAACACAATATTAAAACAATTTATATTCACTAACAAATACGCACTCATATCTATTTATACGCTCAAACTCATTATAGAGTACTACGGACTCTATTTTAAATGAGTAATTCCCACCAGAGCCAAGGTTATCACCAACCTAAGCTCTGATACCAAGTGTAACAGCCCGCAAATCCGTACCCCTTGAGTTAATACTATTCTACCAAAATCAACTCAAGTTGTACAGAAATACGAACCATTTGGGTTAAAGAAGAAGAGGTAGAAGAAGTGAAAACAAAATCAACATCAGAATCTAACCATCGCAGCGGAATAAAATATAATAGATAATAAATAATTTTTACTCAATCAAATATATCTCTGTTTATATATATTACATCAATCAGAGCACATCAATCACAACTCAACATCAATAACATACAATGGATACACAACAACTCAAAAGCGGAATATATATATATATATATATATATATATATATATGTAAACAAGTACGAATGTACGTATCGTCAATCCAGCTCGTCTCCTGAGCTCCATGACATCATATCCTGTATCCTATAATACTCGGTCTGACCCGAGCATTATAGTTAAATAACACCCGAGTCAGTCTGGAATACCAGCGTGAGAAAATCACACCCAATTGATTATTAAAGTTTCAAAACCCTTTGAAAACAAAAGCATCTCGTAAGACCACGCCACACATAAACATGTCGGGTTTTTACCTTACGATAGCTAAAACAATTTTTATAGAAATCCTCTGATGTTATAATAGGGTCTATACACAAATACTTATAAAATAGCCGAAATTGTTACATTATTAAATTCCAGCTACTAGCCACAAAGTGGGTAATACAAACAAAACTCGTTCAAGGCTCGTGGGGAAAATTGATTTCCAACCAATGACTAGGCACTGGGGTACCACCTGTCACAGTACGGGGCCTAGATCACCGTACCGAGGAGTACGCCCGCTCCCCTGCAACACAAGGCCGGGACTATCCCTTACTGGATAATCCCGAGTGAGACCACCCCGCGGTTGGGATCAGCAACCGCTCACTAAGCCGAAATAAAAAGGGACATCTAGACTGGAATGACCTCACCCTGCTTGGGTGCTATCCACCTAGCCTTGCTGCATAACCCCTGATTTTCAGTCATTCCCATTTGATGAGGCTTGAGGCTAAGCGTTAGAATATAACCCTTAGAATGCACATTGTCCACCTGACGATGTTTCACAAGCATTCATCCATACAAGTCCGTCCCGGGTTCGAACGGAACCGAAGGCACTACTCCTACTACATCCATTTTGGAAATATCTTCAGAATTAGTAGCGACTAGCCCTTGCACTTCACCGCTCCATCTTCGAATCCAAAATCGTTTTCACGATACGTACAAACCGGATCGAAGTGGTTTTTGAGAAATTAATCTCGATCCCGGTCTCTTCGAAACGATCAACGCATTTGTCCAATATTGATAGTCGGTGATTTAACTATCAATTTATATTCACAAACATCCATCACACAATAAATAATTTTCCAAATTATTTATTAATCTCAAAATATCTTCACAAGATATATTTCTATTTTCAATCCTTTGAAAACAGTTCCAAAACCATCTTTCCTTTCAGAATAAACTTTCCAAATATTTCTATCTCCTCTGAAATTACCAAGCACAAAACTAAATTTTAAAAATAATTCTAAACACTTTATTTTTGAAATATACTTTAAAACATTTAAGCTAAACTACTTCAATAATTTGTTAAAAATACATACTATATGAATATTTGAAAATAAAGTTACTAAATAAAATATAAAACTAGATTTTTACTTTCGGAAGCAAAATACTAAGTCACTCTTTAAATAATTACTACTATAATAGATTTGAGAAAATACTTACTTTAGAATTTAAATATTAGCCAAAACTTGCTTTTTACAACAACTTTAAAACCTTTAAATTTATTTAAAAATTTACTTTAAAAATGTACTTGGTTATCCAGAGAAAAATCCCAACTTAAATCAATTTTCCAAATTGATCTCCAATTCATTCCCTTTTAATTCAAAATCTATTAATTTCAGATTTCATTTCTTGATTATGATTTAAAAATACTTTAACTAAAAAATTTCAATTTTTAGATTTCTCAATTACTTCTATATGCTTTTAAAAAAAAATAAACTTTGAGATATAACTTAAGTTTACAATTCATCAATTTCATTCTATTCAAAATTATATTTCTCTTCGTACTCGAAGTTATTTATTATCATTTTCATATCACTTTTATTTCTTTTCAGTTCATTCTTAATTTATTCAAGCTTTCTATAATTATTTCGCTCACAAATTTACTTCCTTTTAATTTCTTTTCAACAATCCAATTCATATATTTTGGTAATTCATTTTAACCGAATATCCAATCAAAGCATAACATTCAATATTTCAATATAACTCATCATAGGATATCAAATAATTACAACAGAGAATATTGAATAATTTAAATAAATGTGAGGGGTCCAGTTGGATCCCTCCAACCTGTTTTCCTGCATCCACAAATGATAGCACAATATAATATGCCAATCCCAAAATATCATACTATATCACATCAATCAATTCAGCCATTCAAACAATTATTCAAATTTAATCATTTAAATTTAACTGAGTGAGATTAACTCACATTTATTTTTTTGTTTGCACCCATTTCCAATCCGGCTTTATTCTTCCACGATTTTCAAACCTTGAATAAATATTAGATGATTTTATTAATATTCGACCAATTCGAATAATTAATTTGCATTTGATAAAGTTAGTTTAAATAAATTTTATTCAATCTAGTAATTGTTTTAAACTAAACACCTTTTTAATAAAATCATTTAGTAACTAAAAATAATCTATGTTGATTCAAGACTCAAATTTTATATAGACCTTCAAATATTTTAAAATTTATACTAAATTTCAAAATCCTATATATACATGTATTCGCTGTTTATTTATAGTTTCCTATATTTTCCAAAAAGTTTTATAAAGCTATAAATCAAATTCAAACAGACTATATCTCTTATAGTAAACTTCCTATTTCTTCTCAAAGTTCCTTTTATTCTTTATGGAACATAAGTTGTAAAATGAAAATAAAACCCTGGGTTTCCCCTTTACCGCTAATTTCATTTTTTTTTCATTTTTTTTGTTTATCCTCTAATTTATATGTCCACGCATATACACATAGGATTAAATAAATAAAAATAAATACGTATAAATATACCTCTACTGCTTCCTATCGACGAAACCCTAGATGAAGCCTGATTCGATCGAACGACCATAAATTAGGCTGCCGAAGATCCCACAGCACTGTACGAACAACTCGCATCCCATCGCTTCGTCGCTAGCGACTATCGTATGAGCTCACGAATCCATCAACGCGGTGCTCAACGCCGCACTACCACGCCGACGAACTTCTAGGTCACCTCGAAATCGAGCTCCGCCTTGACTTTGTCCTTCGCGCGCTTACCCTTGTGAATTCCAGCTGCCAATGCCGAGCTCGACAGCTTCCCCGAACTCGCGAACCATCGATCGCCTCCATCTAAACGCGCCGCCGTATCCTCTACCAGAGCTCGCGAGTAACCCTAACGAGGCAAAAATTCGAAGGTGAAATCGATCTCGATTTGAAAAATGGGTTTTGAAATTGCAGAGGAGAGGAACGAGCGAGTGAGGCCAGCGGCCATTTTCTTTTTTCTTTTTAGAACGAAGTTACTTTGTTTTGAACCAAGTTATTTCGTTTCCTGAACGAAGAAAATATCTACCATGTTTAATTATTTAATTAAACGAAGAAGTGTGTGGAAGAAGCTAGGGAAACGTATTCACTTCGGCTGGAAAATAAAAGGTGAGGAAGCGTGTTGAAGACTCCTCGCTACAGTGTTCACTTATTTTTAAATTCAACTTCTAATCGATTTTATCAATTAAATTTTCAACGCGTTTTTATATCGTACACTCACACACTAACTCCGATCAATACGAAATTTGGAATCCGATAATAATTCAATATTACGGACCCAATGGAACTGATTTCGTCGAATTCCGAGACTGTGCCTCGTAAGGCTATTTTTAAATTCAATTCGAACTTTATATTTTCAAAACTAAACAAAACACTGTTAAATTTAATTTTAAAACTTCTATTGTCTTCAGCCCTATCAATATAAATTTTACGAACTTTCAAATTATTTTTAACAGACTTAAAACTCTAGATTCAACGTTTTACTCAACTTCAACTTATTTAATTCAATAACTTGATTATCAAATAATTGATGATATTTGAATTCGAGTTAAAATTAGCTTTGAAATATTTAAAATCAATTAAATATTCAGATTACAAATGCTTAAAAATTCTGGGTCGTCACATTGTTAGTTTTAAGGGGAGTTATTATGATAGAAATAATATTTTATAAACAAAGGTTGTCATCATCGAAAAGGGGGAGATTGTTAGTCCGTGAGATGATGGTTTTGATGACAACAACCTTAGAATAGATTATAAAATATAAATACTAACATTATAAGTTTAGATATATATATATATATATATATATATATATATATATATATATATGCAGGATTTAACCATGCAGGTATTAAGAATGAAGACCGTACAGTATAGAGATTCAAGATAAAATATCAAGATAGAAGACTCATGAGTATCGAGACTATCAAGAGTTCAAGATTTCAAGGATAAGTATTTTTTTATTATTAGGAATTTTTGTTAAAACTCGTAGAAAAGCACCGACATCTTAAAATCCAATTTATTCGTGGAATGAAATTCACTTCGAGTCCGTTAAAGGGATGTAACCCTAAGTAGGATGGAATATATGAAAAATCTAGTGGAACATTATTTTGTATCCGTTAACATTTATTCAAAATGATTTTTCAAAATTATATCATGTTTTCAAAATGTTTTCAAAACTTTCCTTTTAAAAGATTCAAAACCCTCGATCCTGATTTTAAATAATTTTAGCCTCAAAAACATCTTTATTTTCAAAATCAAATTACTTCTGATTTTAAACTATCTTTTTAATAATATATTTAACTTTTAAATATTTATACTTAGATTTAAATATAAAATTATGGTTAAATTCTATATATATAATTCTCTATATTTGCTTATGAATTTTAACTATAGTCAAATATATTTATAAAGTTTAAAATAGTTTTTATATAAGATAAAGATTATTTTCAAAGAAATTCAAAACATCATAAAAAGCTTTGGGATGTCGACATGCCTATGGGTACGATGTCGACATGGTGACAGTTTGATTCAAAAACTCAAATGTCAAAAGAAGTGTCTATTCGCCATAACTCTTCATGAATGAACATGGCTGTTGTTCTTCTATAAATAGGGGTCAGTTTCAACAAATTTTTAATCATTTTTTTTGGTTTTCACTCCTCTTCTTCCTCCTCTTTTCTTAATACATATTCTTATCATTACTCTGCCGAAATCAACATTGAATCATACTTGATTACTTCTAGTTTGATTCTCTATCACGATCTCTACAAGATTCTCAGTGCTATTCAAAGTTATAGACTCCTTTGTAATCTATTAAGCGAGAAAATGTGTGATTGTAGCCTTGTAAATCAATCAAAAGGGAAAAGGTGTGATTGTAGCTTTGGTAAATCAATTGGGTAAACTTGTGGCCCGTAAATCAAGTATCTCTACCCAGAGGATCGAAATTCTGGAGGGTGTACCTCGTAGCCTTGAAACCGAGGGTGTAATTGTACGATTGCTGTTGAAAAGAAATCCGTACTTGTGTTGCGGGACTGGATGTGGGTAACTCCGAACCAGTATAAAATCTGGTGTGTTCTTTCCTTTGCTGCTTTTATTTTATTTCTGTATCTGTGATTGTTTCTATGATCATATCTGTGTCTGTATATTGCATACTTTTGTGTCTAAATTAACATAAATCGAAAAAGATTTAATAATTCTTTATTAACACTATTCACCCCCCTCTAGTGTTAATCTTAGCCTTAAGATCCGTAATCCGCATTTCTCACATTAACTGTATATTTTTTTGAATTGAAAATTTACAATCCACACTGTAAGAATGCACATTCTACACTTTAAATATTTGCAGTCCATACCGTAGGTATTTATTTGACAAATATGTGCATTTTAAGCCGCATATATTTATACATTTCAAACTGCACATATGTGCAGCTTAAAATATACATTTCCACTGAAAATCACGAGCGTTTTATGAAACTTGTTTTTGAAAAATGTTTTTCAGGTATTAAGTCTAACGCATATCTCTCTCACACATGTGTGTGTAGGTAAGGATCGACTACACCTCAATTTCGCTACACCTCCAATCCTTCGGATTTTCACCACAAGTTCCGATTTAAATAATAATACTCTCTTTCTCTCTTACCACTGCACTATGGAAAGCATTATTATTTAAATCGGAACTTGGGGTGGAAATCAGAGGGGAATTGAGGTGTAGCCGATCCTTGCCTTGCACACACACATATATAGTGTTTGGCGCATATGAGCCCGTTGCGAAGGCGAGATGTAAGAAATGCTAAGGAAAGCCAAGAAGGAGCATAGCTCCTGGGGGTCGCTGCATTAGATTGAGCCTGAGTGAAGTAGTGCTAGCTGAGAGAGAGAGAGAGAGAGAGCGCACTCCATCTGGATAACTTGTCCCCTCCACTTCAACGAACATACCTCGACTTTCTGAACAAACATCATTGATTTCTAATCTTACACTCTTGGGTCACAAGCTTATCATCTTCGTCCAGTGCCACCATGTTACGGCCTTTATGAGTTTCTTTGCATACATGCATATTTTCTATTTGGATTGCTTCTGTACTCTTTGTATCAATTGATCAATATTGCATATTAACAGGATAAAGAAACGTAGAACTTTGGTATGTTATGCAATTTGATCAATCACTAGTTTACACTAAAAACTAGTACATAATGATGCTAATGTAAACATTGAATCCATTGTTTTTTTAACCATATTTGAGTTCAAATTGAAGTCCCATCTTCACTCTAATTGTCTAACTTCATAAAGTTTTGAACTACCGACCTTCAGTAATGACCATTTTTTAATTGTTCTGTTCCTCTAATTCATATTCACCAAAATATGAATTTTTCTTTTTCAAAAAGTGGGCTAAAAAGTTTAAGCACATTTTTTTTTGGGTTCATAAACTGAACTGTGTTGTGGTTTGCCCAAGGAGTTGTGCAGGATGAATGGACTAACTGGTAGAAAAATGCAGAAAATATTCAGAGCTCTAGCCCTTGACCCAGTTCGAAGTGATGCACGTAGTTTAGTGGAGTATTGCTGCTTTCGTTATTTGTCGAGGGATAGCTCAGATTTCCATCCTAGCTTGAAGGTCTTTTATAAACTTTATACTTTTACTAATGCATAATCTTACATACTTCCGTTTTTTAAAAACCTTTTTCAATGCAAGTATAAGCATTTTTATCCTGTCGCTTAAGATTATATTTCTTTTAATTACAAATAATTGTATTTGCTGATTTAACACATCTATTTTCTAAGAGTTGCATGTGGATCATTGATCAATGAACTTCACTAAAATTTTCAGTTTTGTCCGAAAATGTGCTGGACTTATATTTTATACGAACGTTGCGGCAAGCGCTTCGCGCGCGATGAAGACACCTGAATTGTTTTTGTATAAACTGTATTTGTTTAATACGTTTGAAAGAAAACGTTTTTCACAAATATTTAACCATATTTTTGTGTTGAATCATACATAGTTAATTTGAATTTTTATTTCTGAGTTGCAATATCTAATTTTTTGTTAGTTTAAAATTTTATTTATATTATTAATTTATAAAAATAATAATTTGTAAAGTAGTTTGTTTGTTAGATCCTATTTTTAGTGATATTAAGACTTGACAAATATTTATAGAGGAAAATTTGAATTTGTAATTGAAGCTTAATTGTGAGATTCTATTTTCAATTGATACTAAATTTTGATAATATCTATAAAGAGACATTTTTGTCATTCACGCTGACAACAAAAGAGTGTGACGTCAAATGTATTACAACTATTAATAAAGAAATACATATAAGGATATTTTTGGAACTTCACGGTCGGACCAAAATTTGTGTTTCTATTCTAACTATTAATAAAGATATACTAAGGCAGACCATATATAGATGATTATTTCTAATTTTATATACTTAAAGGGTGATACCTGCAAAATTGATTAACTTGTTCTTTTAGCCTAAGTAATGCTCTTCCGCAGAGAAACCTGAAAAAAAAGGGAATCTTTTGAGTACAAGATTGAATGTCTGTGATTATTTTTGTGATTATTCTTGAAATATTCAAATATAAGAAATTTTTTTTACTGAAAGGTTGTAGAAGAATATCAAGCCCTTTCTTTCTTTTCCTTTTTTTTTCTGGAGACATGCATTTGTAAAATTAAATGTTTTGAGATCTACTAGATGGCCCTTCTATGTCGTTTGTGCCAAAAGATTGTTTTGTTGATTACACCTGTATTAAAAGATGACATTATGTTCTTGCGAGTGAAGCTTCTAAATGACGGTTGATTATCAGCTACTTTAATAATATATAACATTTAGGTTATTTTATGTCCTTATACGCAGGAACTTGCATTCCAGAGGCTTATTTTCATAACTATGCTTGCTTGGGAGAACCCTTATAGCGATATCGATGATTTACAGACATCATTGGAGAATTCATCTTTACAGGTTGTTTATTTATTTATTTTATATTTTTTATATTTTTTACTTTCATTGAAAAAAAGAAAAAGAAAAGAAAAAGGAAAAAAAAAAGTAAATTCAGTATTAAAAACTAGGGTTGGGTGTGAGTTGGTCAGGTTTGGTTTGAGGCTCAATCCATCGTGGGACCACATCAAACGGTTAATCTAATAGTGAGGCCGTAGGGCAAATTTTGTAGTGTATACCTGCATATTTCGTTAAACACAACAGGGTTTGACTTTGGTCCAGTCTAGTTTTGACACAGATTAAATAACTGTATAAATTGTAATAACAGATCAGTCTTCATGTATTTCCTTATGTCTTATTATGTGTTAGTATACATCCATAACAGATTAATCTTTTAACGTGTATTTCCTTATGCCTTATTATGTGTTAGTATACATCTTTAACACAATAATATGAAATAAATTTTACATTCTATAAAATACAAAATAATTATACTGCTTATATAAATAAAATTTTCCATAATTGTACGTCTGATACTGGAACACGCACATATTTCTATAATTATCAGATTTTGGTGATGTAATATTTCCAAATTGAAGTAGATTTTGAAGATATTTTGTGTGTGTGTGTGTGTATTGGAGAGTGATTAAAGAACATTAATTGTTTTTTTATTGCATTAAAGAAAATACAAGCAATTATCTACATGAAAATGAATTATTTTGATAGATGGAAGTAATCAGTCAATTTCTTAATCAGCTGATTGAAGAAGACATTTTATCAAAGCTATTATAAATAGGCTTGTATAGAATCCATTGTGATTAGAGAGAAGAAGGGTCATTGTACTGAGATTTTGGGGATTGAGATTTTTTTCTCAACTTCTAGGGTTTTCGATGTAATCTTTTGCTGAATTAATCAAATTTTGCTCTGATGAAATTGTTTTTCTTCACCTTTTATCTCTCCTCAAATCCAATTGTGTAGAGATTCTTGCGATAACCATAACAATTTACTTATGTCTGATACTGGACCCCCCTCGCTCACACACACACACACAAAAACTTGTGTAGAATGATTGCCACATTCGGTGATGACTTCTAGCAACCTGAAGATGAACATTTATAAAAACTATGCATGCACTAACCAGAAACTAACCACAAAGCTGCAATCTTCAAAAGGAGAAGAACAATATTTCAAGGGTGTTGCCATCTACACACACCTAAACTTTCATTGACGCCACTAAATAGGTATTAAAATTAATCTGGATAAAACATTGCAAACACCCACTTTGGTCGGTTATGCAAAAATGAGTGAAGAATTAGTCATTCTGTTTTGCATAACTGAACAATGCGAATATAAAAGAACCTAAATGTGCACTTTGGTAACATAAATTTATTTCTCCTTCTCCAAAAAATAAAATTTTAGTTTATTCAAATCAGATAAATTTCCAAATCGGCAACCGACTAGAAGAAGTCTTCAAACCCTGTGTTAATTTCGACCAAAAATATTATAAATTATTTACCTTTCCCCCTCTTTTCATTTAATGTTATTCGTAGTTGTGATAATCCTAAGTCCTACTTTTGAAACTTTATCTGCAACACTTTTATTTGAAGAGTGCGAGTAATTTTATTAGAAAATTCCCCTTTTTTCATTTGTAGATAAATGCAAAATTGTGTAGATTTGTTAGGAAATTGTCTTAGTGTATTGTGAAAAGCTAATTTAGCTTCTTCTTATTCAATTTTATTTTATTTTTTTATTTCTTCCTTTTTGTCTGTAATCGATCTGAAGAGTTGGACAGATTCGAGGGGGGACTTTTTTACGAGGTAGGAAATTTGGTTTAGAATAAGTAGTTTTTTCATGGGAAGAACGCACATCGGAAAAAATTAAATTAAATTGGTGGGTGTAGGTGGGTGGGTAGAATAAAGTGGTGGGTGAAGAGATAAATGGGTGAGATGTGTATGTTTGGTGTGTGTGGATAGTAACACCCTATTTTAATGCAGTGATTAATTTTTTAAAGAATCTGTCCAGGATAACAAATCAGTACAAACAATGCAAGTGGAAATGCATAGGAAAATTCATGGAAAAATCTTGCACACCGTGTTAGATCGTATTGTAGTTTAACCAAATTTTTAGATATACCAAAAAAATAAAATAAAAATAAAATAAAATCTGCATTGCATATTTGTTTATTTGAGTAACCGTTTGATGCAGTCTGGAAATGGTTTGAGCTTCAAATCGGACCAACCCGCTTGCACCCTTGAATAAATCTGTTAAAATGATTTAACTTAAACATGCTAAGTATTTCATTTATACATGGAAAAAATAAATTAAAATGCTTATGTTTTTGCTTAATAGATGAGATTAGTGGGAGAAGAGGCATTTGCTAGAATTGCTCCAGCAGTTGCAGGTGTAGCTGACATATCAACAACACATCATCTTTACAAAGCACTTGTCGGAAATGAATCTGGAATCTCTTTAAGCACGTGGACAACATACATTGCTGAGCTTATAAAGTATGTTCTTTTCCCACCAGGGAACCTGTCACTTTGATTGTAAAGCAAAAACCATGTTTCATTAACCTCCATTTTTATTTTACTAGAGTCACAAAAGATTTGGTTTATATGCGTGTTCCATGTGTTCCCCTTTCACAAGATATCCATGGAGCGTTAACTTCATTTCTCTTACATTTCTCTCTTCTTCTATATGCCTAAAGAGTGTAAAGTCACCCTGCTAACCCCTTATTGTCAGGGCAGACCCAGAAATTACAATTATCTATCTGGTCTAGTGAAGTTACGATTTCCGCAAATGTTTTGTAAATGCTTTTAAAAAGTTTAGGTTTGTGAACAGTTTATACTAGAATTTAAAATTTTGCACCCGATGCTCCATGGGTGACGCACATAAACATGTTAAGTTTTTTAACATATACCTATTGTACACAAGTAAGTTATGATCTTCAACATATGTAGATACGTATTTTCTTTGCTTGTATATTTTTTTAAGCGTAGTGTGTTTGTGATAGGGTACACCAGGGTAGGAAGTCGTACCAATCTGGGGATATTCTGATGTCTGATGAGCAACTTCTCTGCGTAAGTTCTAGTAAAAAAAGGCCAGTCTTAAAATGGGAAAACAATGTTGCATGGCCTGGAAATCTTACTCTTACTGACAATGCATTGTATTTTGAGGTATGAAATATCAATGCTGCATAGGTTTTTTCTGAAGTTGGTAAATAGTTGAACCAAATTGTGCATCCTCAAGCTCAAATTTTTATTTTAATATATTTATTTATTTTGGAGTTTGGTACTTAGATGGTAGTATATGACATATTATATGCCAGTAAAATGTCCAGCAGTTAAAATCACGCTACGCAAGTTTTGAACCGATGAGCTCTCGAACCAATGTCGAGTTTGGATAGTGGTGCTGGACTTAGGGCCCAAAATTGTGGAAGCCCAAAATTGTGGAACTCTGTAACCGTTTTCCTTGGAAACGATCACAACTTATTTTTAATTTCATTCTTAACTGTAGCATCAGTGTACTAAATCTGTAAAACCAGTATACTGGATACTGGATATTATTATGTTTGCATCTATGAAATATCAAAGCTAGTCTGATTACATTAAGTGTATTTTAGCAGACAATTGGACTGAATAATAACAAACAACCAATAAGGTTGGATCTTACTAGAGGTTGCAGAGTTGAGAAAGCAAGAGTTGGGCCATTCAAATCTAAACTTTTTGACTCGGCTGTTTCTGTATCTTCATGTGATGAGTGAGTTGTTCCATTTTAAAATTCAGTCCTTTTTTCTGTTCATTATCAAAAGAAATATCTATGTACAAAACTTGATATATTGTGGGTGCAAAGCTGGAAATTAAGCAAATTTCCAAATTTAAACAGGTCAGAATCCTGGGTGCTAGAGTTTGTTGACTTTGGTGGTGAACTGAGAAGGCGTGATGTATGGCATGCTTTTATTAGTGAGATAGTTTCTTTGTATAAATTCATACACGAATATGGACCAAAAGACGATGACCCAACTATTCATCACGTTTACGATGCTCATAAAGGAAAGAGAAAAGCTATCAAAAGCGTAGCGAACAGTATTGCTAGATTGCAAGCTCTCCAGTTCATCAAAAAACTAGCTGAGGATCCAGCTAAATTAGTACAGTTTTCGTACCTACAAAATGTACCTTATGGTGAAGTTGTTCTTCAAACTTTAGCCGTGAATTTTTGGGGTGGGCCTATGGTAACGAAGTTTGCTCATGAAGGTCCCATTAATTGGGTCAGACCTGCTAATGAAATTCCATTTGGTAATGTTCATGTATATGATATGGATGGAAGTGTGTATTTGAGAAAATGGATGAGATCGCCTACATGGTTTTCTAGCTCATCGGTTACATTCTGGAAGAGTTCTTTGGGAAAAAAAGGGGTCGTGTTGGGAAAAAACCTTGTTGTCGGCGATTTAAATTTAGTAGAAAAGGCATCATTAACATGCAAAGAGAAAAGCTTGGTAGTTGAAAAGACTCAAGCAACAATTGATGCTGCTCTTATAAAAGGAATTCCTAGCAACATTGACCTTTTCAAGGTGCATATCTATTCATAATCTTATGGATTTTTTATTTTAAAAGAATTTGAGCCAGTTCATAAACTATTCACTCATATAGCCATCTTGTAGAACTAATTACACACTTAGACCACTTTTTGGCACGTTTGACGTTAAGTGGGCACAATCTCAAATCCTGCTGGTGTATTTTTTTTTTTTTTTTTTTTTTTTTTTTTTTTTTTTTGGGTGGAAAAGATCTTACACTGATGCAATTTAAAATTGTACCAACTAAAAAATAAAAAAAATCAAGTGAAATTGTTCTTTGCAATTTGACATCATATCCGTATAAAACGCTGACTTGGTGCCAACATGATATAAAAGTGTTCCAATTGTGTGAGTAGTTGTGAAAGTGGACTATATGTGCGAATAATTTTGTAAGGTGGTTCATACTGAAAAGCAATCCTATTTTCGTATTAGTTATCATATCACATTTTTTGAAGGTTTCTCTCGCATTGTATATTCTAGATACTTCTAGCATGTAGATTGTCTAACAAATAAAATGTGTAACAATTAAGTGTCACTAACATCTACAATGTTGTCATGTCACATTGCAGATTAGATTGCAATTACTAACTTATAATGTATCACATAACAAATCTGTAATTTCAGGAACTCATGCTTCCTGGAGTGGTTATCGCAAAACAATTTGACAAACTTAGGCGTTGGGAGGAACCTCGTTCAACTATATCTTTCCTTGTGTTTGCCTATTTTGTTATATTTAGGTAAGGAACACTCTTTCCCCGAGTAGGTTGGTTGCATTTGATTGTCAAATTAGTCTTCTTTACATAGTTGAATTAATTTTCAGGAATTTACTTAAATACGTAGTCCCAGCAACATTGATAGTTATGGCCACTACGATGCTTCTACTAAGGAGTCTTAAAGAGCAGGGGAGGTTGGGAAGGTCTTTTGGTAGAGTTACAATTAGAGATCAACCACCATCAAATACTCTTGAGAAAATAATTGCACTGAAAGAGGCTATGGCAGACGTGGAAAATTATCTACAACATATTAATGTTTCGCTTTTGAAGATGCGCACAATTGTTCTTTCGGGTCAACCAGAGGTAAATCAGAAAATGATCTTTGCGATGGGAATGCATGCATACATTCATACATAATAAGTACATATACATTACATACTATATATATTTTTCCGTCTTGTCACTTGTGCATCTAAACATACGTCAGTTTGCTAACTCATATGTTGTCATGGTTGAGAGTACATTTGGGATATCATATGAATACTAGAAATCTCGACAATTTATTAGACACCATCTTGAAATATTTTATTTTTTCTGTTTTTGTTCTGTTTCAGATAACAGAACAAGTAGCTCTTGTGCTGCTTGGTAGTGCAATTACTCTCTTAGTAGTTCCTTTCAATTATCTGCTTGCATTCGGGCTTCTTGACCTCTTTACTCGGAAGTTAGAATTCAGAAAAGAAATGGTGCTGAAGTTCACAATCCTTTTGAGGGAAAAATGGGCTTCAGTTCATGCTGCGCCAGTAGTTGTGCTGCCATACGTAAACGAGGATCGATCTGCAGAGCTTAATGGGAAGGAGAAAACCGACCACCGAGCGCCAAAAAGAATACAAGGAAATGAAGCTGCTCCTAGCTCCTAATCTTAACAGATGATATTGTAGAGTAACTTGTGAATAGACTAATGAAGATGAATGTATATTTAAGTTTTTATTGTTTGAAGTTAGTGCGTGCATGTGATTGTTGTGTAAATATGATTGGCTAGGTCTATGAAATATAAATTCCGCTATGAATTTTTGAAGGTAAAGTTATACATGTAATCCTAAAGAGGTTTTGGAATGCATTAATTTTGGTGCTTAGGATTTGAAAGACCAAAGAACCACATTAATGGTTTTGTTAGGTGGGTCTATGATTATTCATTTTTTTTTTCTTCTTGGATCAAAATTGAGGAATTTGTGTCTGCTTTGTCATATTGAAATCGGCTGTTTGTGTAAAAAGCCGATGAGATCTCTTGTCAGCTTCCTCTAAATCGAATGAAATCATTCTCAGAAGCAAGCTCTCTTTGCTCACTTTATTGTGAAGTATGGGGAGATATGAAGATGATAAGAGATCTAAGGCCTAAGATAAAGATGATGGCCACGGGAGAGGAGAGGGGAATGAGAGAAGGAATCATCTCTCATTTAAAAAAGCAGTATATACTGTGATACCCATGATTTCCTGATTCCCCATTCTGCAGCTAATCATCTCAGAAATACTCGCAATAAACTCTGAACATATCTTTTGCTCTTCCAATGGCATTCATATGCATACTTGCGCATACATGTGTTAAACACACGATCTTATTCTCAAAAGTGGTTTCAAATTCACACATTCTTACAACAAACAACTATGGGTGAGATCGTTGGGCCTTATCCTCAAGCTCCCATATGAAATTTCCAACATCGTTGCTCTACTAGGCTCTCAGGTGCTTAAGAGTGAGCGTTTGATTGGTTTGGTTTATTAACTAATGAAAATTGATAAACCGAACTAAAAGCAATAAAAAAGAAAACGAAAACTAAACCAATCAAATTAAGTTCGGTTTATTATCCAATTTAACTGAACTAAAAACAATTCACATTAAACGTTACAACCTCTGGGCCTCAAACTGAAAATAATAATAAAAACCAATAAAAACCTCATGTAAGGTTGAATAGGGCTCAAAAGTGAATAAAATATCTCTTTCATAAATGATAGAAGTTGAAATGTCGTGGAGCCAATTTTGGTATCAGATGCACATCTGTCGACGATAGCACATACATACCCTCTTCCCCTTGTAGAACGAGGCAAAGATTCATTGAATTTCATAGATATCAACTGTAACAACCCACCATTTACAATACCTTGATTTAATGCTAAAACAAGCACATGTGATTTCGTAAGAAAAAAAAACCGCCGATGCCTGTTTTTGATGTTATTATAAGAAAGTCCATACAGAAATGAATATGTAAACTAGGTCATTATTTTTGAAAAATAGGAAATGCAATGCAACTTGCACTTGCAAGGGAACCTGGAGTTTTTAGAAAAAATATATATAATTCTATAAAATTCGAAAACGGTGAAAAACTATGGTTAGTTACTATAACTATACTTAAATAACAATTATTATTATTTACGAATAAAAATATTCATTTTTTCAATTTTGCGATTTTTTTTTTGAAAAGTGCAAGTTAATTTGCAGTTTCTATCAAGAAATTGCAAGCTAATTTGCGCTTTCTGATTTAGTAAAACATGAACCTAATTTACATACTCTTACAATATCAGCAGAAATAGAGATCTGATGTGCAAAGCCCATGTGATTCCGAATACTACAAATGACAAACTGTGTAGGCTAATATAACAAAACTATCAAGCATGATATATCGCTATAATCTCATATCAAAATGACAACATACATTATTTGAAATATACATAAAAAAATACATATATTAGATAACGTATGGGTAAACAACTGATAAAGTCATAAATAAAGATAATTTGGGTACGTCAACTCCATACATACAAAATACTGAATAAATACAACATATAGTCTCGTGCATAAGTAATTAAGTCTGTTATATATAGACCAAATTACGAATGTATATGAGCAATCTTCGTGTCTCCAAAATCCAGCTATCTATCTAGCGTATCTCAAAAGAACCTAATACTTAGCCTACTCAGAAGAGTAATCGAATTTTTTTCCAAAAAAAAGGGAAAACGTGAGTCGGACGCAAGTATGATGAGGGGAACTAGCCTTAGTATATTGTACATAAGTAAACATATGTGCATGCTAGTGTGAGCAAGGGTTTATGTGGTTTAACTACAAAAATACCTAATCCAGCTTTATCCCCACACCAACAAGTTAAGATAATACGTAACAGTGATTCTACTATTAAAACATATAAAAACATGATAAAGGGGTGTATGAGTAATACTACACTCCATGGTTAACGGTATATAAGGTTTCCCTAATCTAGGTCAAACCCCAAACGTAAAGTGAATCATAATAATACAACCATGCTAACACTAGCATCCACAACATATATGTGCAAATAGTATACAATGATAAGTAAAGATACCGATAGTTGGATGCCTAGAAGGATATCCACATGATGGTACTACATTTGCAACCCTTCAGAGAATCACAACCAAAGAGTCAACACGGTCCTAAAGACTCTCATAGGCCCCTTCTGACGGCCTACTTTTTAAAACATCCTTATTCTAACCAATCTTAGCTATATGATCATGTAATAAGTAGTGACATTCTGACATAGTATAATGGATTACTATTTCACAAATGTCAATACAAATCTATGGATTTCGGGACAAATCTCATATCGTACTAGGCAAGCTAGGCTGTATGTAGAAGCATCCCGTATCGCATACACACTAACACACATAGGAACCTACTCTAATCATTTCTCCATGTAAAATACATAACCACTCACACCACTTGCTCAAACTAGTAGTCATTGCCTCTCACATCATCAATGCTACACTTTTGGAATAAATCAAGCAGTCTTAAGTGCTATCAAGTCTTCACGAACAAGTCCCAATCGTCTATCACCTACTTTTCGGGTAAAAACACCCGAAACTCAGTTCACTGGCTATTTTTTGTAGGGATGTGGATTACAGATCTTAAGACTGGATTAACACTGGGAGGGAGGGGGGAGGGGTGAATAGTGTTTAATGAATTTTATGGAATTTTTGAAATATTTTCAAATTAAACACATACAAATACAATTTCACAAACACAAAGACAATCATAAAATAAGACACAAATGGAAATAGTAAATAAAAGCAGTAACCGAAAGAACACACCGGAATTTTATACTGTTCGGAGTTAACCTACATTCGGTGCCACACAATTTTTTGTGCATATTTCTTTTCAGATATAATATCGATATTACAACCTTTCTTTTAAGGCCACGAGATACACCCTCCTGTCTCCGAGTCCAGGGCAAACTCTTTTGATTTAACCAGGCTACAAGATCATCCAGCCACAATCACACAATTTTCAATCACACTTTGATAGAGAGAGACTCGATACACTTCTTTGATTACAAATGATCCTATAATTCTGAATAGCATTGAGATCATTGAGAGAGAGTGGCAGAGAATCAAACTACAGAAGATCGAGTTTGATTCACTTAGAATTTTGGCAGAGTTATGTTAAAGCATTTGAAATAACAGAATATTTGAGTGGATAAGGAGTGAGGGAATGAAGAAAAACCGACTTAAAATTTGTTTAAAACAACTGGTATTTATAGAAGAACAACGGTCATGTCCATTGGTGAAAGGTTATGACGAATAGATACTTCTTTTGAAAATTTGAATTTTAAATTCTATGGCTATCACGTTGACATGGGGGGATGAGGGATGTCGACATGCCTATGTTAATTTTGAAAATAGATTTTACTTTAAAATGATTTCTATTTTATAACTTGTCAAAACAATTTCTAAACTTTGTAAACCATTTTGAATATAGTTTAAACTTATAAAAGAGTTTTAGAAAGTAATCTTAAAATATATAGTCTATTATATAAAAGTAATATTAAAAACTCAGTATAGATTTCTTTAAAATATATTAAGTCTAAAATATTAAAATCAAGAGATAGTTTTCAAAAACAAGAGATGATTTTGAAATTAATATGATCAAAAATAGTTTTTGAATTAAGGCTAAATTATTTAAATTGATAGAGACGACTTTAAAAAGATAGTTTTGAAAAAGTAAATCATTTTGAAAATTTCATGGATTCTATTCCACTAGAGAAGGTCGTGAGTTCCATCCCACTAAAGAGGTCGCGGGTTCCATCCCACTATTAAAGCGAGAAGGTGGATTCCATTCTACAATTAAAATCAGAATAAAGATTTTAGTGCTATTATGAAGTTTAACATAAATTTAGACTCTATTACTTATCTTGATATCTTGAACTCTTGGTACTCATGAGTCTTCAGTCTTGATTTCTTCAATCTTGAATTCATCGGTCTTGAATCTCTATACTCAGTCTTGAATTTTTATACTCAGTCTTGAATCTTTATACTGTACAGTGTTCATTCTCAATACCTGCATATATATATATATATCATGCATATACATATACATATACATATACATATACATATACATATACATATACATATATATCTAGACAAGAATATTAGTATTTATATTTTATAACAAGTCCTAAGTTGTTGTCATCAAAACATCATCTCAGGAACTAACAATCTCCCTCTTTTTGATGATGACAACCTATGTTTATAAAATATACTCCATCAAATTCTGATTCTACTCTGAATCCCCCTTATTCCAACAAATCCCCCTTAATCTAAGCCCGACTAATCTATTTTATAACTCTCCCCCTTTGTCATCAACAAAAACTAATCCTGAACTACATAACTCCCCCTAAATCTTATACTATAGCACTGTATAGGATAATAACACGATATAGTAGAATAAAGATGAGACATAAAATATATATGTATTAAATATAGTAAGGTAAATGCTGTGTAGTTTAAGCGCTCGGCAGATTCAATACGACGAAGGTGCAAAAAATCATAGCGGAGATACTGCGAGGATATAGCGGGATATAGCAGATAACTCTAAAATAGCATATAAAACTTGTAATTAATGTTTTTGCAAATATATAATTGGTAACTAAATGAAAAATTAACATTCAATTGAATTATAATTAATTCATAAATAATTTTAAATAAAAACATATGCGAATATATTGTAAATAAACGTAAAATTGTTACATAACATAGTTCAATTTAGTAGAATATTAGAGTATTTTCATTTTTGAAAAATATTAAAAATTCAATTAATTAATTAATTTCATAATTTTTATAATGTATAAATTTCATTTTTAAATTCATTTCTTTTAAAGAAGATATAGCGGAAATAGCGAAATATAGCGGGAATAACGGAATATAGCGGAAATAGCGGGGCATAAAGCGCAAAGGCTATATTTGGGGCTATATGGAAATATCATAGCGGCAAAAGTTTGCTATGAGATATAGCAGGGTTATAGTGGGGTAATAGCGAGACATTAACTGCACAGGGTAAATGTGAGAGATAAGAAAATTTCAAACATAATCAATCAATATATATACCATGTTCTTATCAAACCACACCTTGTTCAATCATATATTACACACCATATTCAAATCAATCCAAATCATACTAAATTAAACCAAAAAAATACAAACCAAATCAAAGTAAATCAAGCTCCATATGTCAAATCAAACACTTCTTGGAAATTGAACCCATCCTTCTTCACCAAAGATAGGATCTGCCTTCATAACATCTCATTCTTCATTATCTTTGTTCAGAGTTCCTTCTGGATTCGCTTCAAGTTCTTCTTTGTTGAGGACTGAGATCATCCATCGAATGACATCAAAATGCCTTTCTTGTTCTTTTATCATCTGCAATTAGCTTAATTCTAAGTGACGTTGATTGCGAAGGATAAAAGTAAGTATGTTCAGAAGGAATTGAGAGTTTCTTTAAGATTCTCACTTATATTATGAATAGGAGATGCCATTTTTTTGATTAAATATGAAGAAATTCAATAGAAAATAAAGAGAATTGAAAGTATGCATTTTTATGGAAGAAACAGGTATTTAAAGAGTTAGAAAGTCGTTTGAAATGAAAAGACACAAGGTAGTTATGTAAATTTCAATTTCAAAACAAAAACTATTTTCTGGTCGATACATGTCAATATAGGGGGTATGGGGATGTCGACATGCCCCTGTTAATTTTGGCAATTTGCTTTGTTTCGTTATATTATGTACAAGTCTATATATAAACTTATATAATATAATAACAAGCATTCTAGAGATATTTTAGAGCTATTAAATCGAAATAAAAGATTTTCATTGATAAATTTAGTTAACATTACACAAACGATACATAACATTAACTAAAGAGAGATATAAACTAATAGAACATGAAATGAAACTAGTATTAGTTAGAGGATGATGAAGATGATGATAACCCAAGCCTGCGACTTACTTTCCCAAAGAAATTGTTCATTTTGGTGGAAATCTTGTCCAACGTTTTACTAACAGATCTTTTCAAAACCCGTTGGTTTTCCACAATAATCTTTTGGTTTTTGAGAAGCGTTTTGTTGAATGGATTGTTAGGAGTGATAGGTTATTCGATGCTTTCCAATGTAGTCTCTTCCTCCTCCTCTCCTTCATTTTCAATTTCCATCTCCTCCCCTTTTCCTCCTCCTCCTCCTCTTCTTCTTCCATCTCTACATAAGCCAATCTCTATCCTTTTCGGCAAGTGTTTCATATGGTTGAAATACAAATGAAGTTTTCATGAGAGAGATGTTAGCATGGTTAAACACTTTTCTAGAAACGAACTCCTCCTTCTTATAATTAACACCAAAGTAGTTAAAAATCCGAGTGAGATAAATCCCATGATATAAAGTGTTTTCGCCTAAAGTAAAATTTTTGGGACGAAGTTCATCCAAAATCATTTACGCCCAATTAATGTCATAGTGCCCATAAATAGAAAAAAAAAGCATTACAAAATTTTAAAGTAGGGTGATTGAAATTTCTCGATCTTGGAGTTACGGTATGTTGCAAAAGAAAGTTTACAATTCTAGCTTTACAACGGAAATTTTGGTTTATAAACTCAAAGTTATCATCTCCTTAAAAATGTGATAAAATGTCTCACGATCATGTTCATCAATTTGAAAATCCAAAAGATCCATTTCCGTATACATACAACCAAGAATGTTACCCAAAATCTCACTATTTAAAACAATATGCGTTCCTTTAACGCTACTCCACAATCCCCCTTCATTTCTTTCATAAAAACCACAATTCAAATTTGCATAAAATATTTTGACAAGATTCAGATAACAAACAAAATCGTTTTGAGAATCATCAATTAAGCTGACACTATGCCATAAATGGCCTTCTGCAACACAAAAAAAATGTTGGGTCAGGCCCAAAAAATGTTGCCATAGGTCTATGGCAACACCTTTGGGGTGATGCAATTTTTGCTGTTGCCTTAGACCTCAAAGGCAACATTTTTACTGTCTAAGGCAACATAAGTAATATTGTTGCAATAGAACCCTATTTGGGTCTATAGCAACATCCATAGGTGTCTGTAGCAACATTCCAAAATGTTGCTATAGATATTAACTTTCTGAATTTGTGAGGCCCATAATGTAGAGCATATTTGATTTTTAATAGAAATAAATATTTATTTAATAAAATGCTATTGCATAGAATTTGATATTCGAACAGTAATTTATTTAAATAAATATTTTATTTCAACATTTGAAATAGTACAAATTCCTGACTCCAATATTTTACAATTCAATGATATATAACACTGATATTCACATATACAGATATTCCTCGCTACATCACTCAGTTCACTCATTGCATATGCAGTTTCAATTTATACAGACATCGACACTGACAAATATATGACGAGCCGAGTGCCGAGCCGAAGGCGAGCCGAGTAGCGGGTCCAGTCTTCAAGCTCATGCACATTTGATTTGACTCTGTCTTCAAGCTTGTATCCAGTTGTCCAGTCTTCAATACCTGTCACATATAATTCAAAAGCAGTAATCTGGAAAATAATATTTAACTCGAACAGAAAATGAAAATATTTTTGTTATATTATTTGCCTCAGGTATTTGGGTTGTTTCTTTTCATATTTTTTTCTGACAGGGACCAAATATTTGCACGGACAACCTGTGAATGCACAAGTCAGCTGTTCACAAGTGCATAAGCCAAACATGAATGCAACACATGGATACAAGACAGTATGGAAGACAGCAAGCAACAGTTCAGGCAAAAATGCACAAAGGAGAAGCCAAGTGCACAAAGTAGTACTCAACACAGAAAGAAACATAACGTGACCAAGAAATGCATGTACATGGATGAACATACATGCATCATAAGGCTTGGTACAAGAAACTACTCAAGTGCAACTACTCAAGTGCAAGTTCATACTCAAGTGCAGCCAGATATGTAGATAAGCCAAAAAAAATGGACGCGGCACAAGTTCAAACCCGAGTCATCAACTGGATTCAACTCAGGGCCAAGCAACCAACAAAACAAACAAGTACCAGGTTCAGCAAAATGTAGACAAGCTAGTGCAAGAAACACAGCAGTACACATAGGCAGCCCATCAAGCAAAAACAGTGAATGCATCAGGCATGTACAAGAGAAACAGAGGCAGTAATATGATATACAAAGGACTTGGAGCATTAGTTCATGTTAAAGAACAAGGTTAGCATGATACCAGTTCAGTCCAGACCAAGCAAAACCAACAAAGCTCAACACACATATGTTTGTATATATCGTGGAAATCAAAACTCAATGTTCAGATTAGTCAACAATTTAATAAAACCAAAGATCACTTTCAAAGTTCTGATTTTCAAAAATGCAGAAGTTTTCAAGTGAAGCAGTTTTCAAGAGGACAGCAGAATACAAATACTTCAAGTTTTGGTTTAACAAATGCAGCAAGGTACAAAGGTATGTGAACAAGTTTAACAAAGGTTCAAGTTCTGGTTTAACAAATGCAGCAGAAAGGAGCTAACAAGCTCAGATCAGAAATAAAAAACAAGCCAGTGAACCAAAATCCAACATACCAAATAATATCACATCGCAATTCATCGTCGGCAAACCAAAATCAAGCCAGTGGACCAAAATCCAACATACCAATACATCATCGCAATCCAACATACCAGATTTCTCAAAGTCCAACAGAAAGATTAAACTCGAGATTATAGGAAATAAAGCCTATAAATAAATCCCAATTCATCATCGGCAAAAGCGTGCGAGTGTAACCAAAATTGAGAATAATCAAGTAAACCAGAAGGCAGAAAACATACCAAATAATATCACATCGCACCCGACGACGAAGTCAAAGCAATTCGAGCAATCAATCAAGGAGAACGAAGGAGCAAGCTACCAGGAACGTTTCTTACACTAGATTCGATCAATCAGAGCATCAAAGCAACTGGAATCGCGTGCCCTAGTTTTCACAGAGAGGAACGAGAAAGAAAAATCGCGTGCCCTAATTTTCACACAGAGAGGAATGAGAAAGAAAAGTAAAGCGGGAAATGGAAATTGGTAAGGTGTGGATCGATGGTGTGAATCGACGGTTGAGATTTTGTTTTAAATGGTGGTGTGGATCGCTGAGGTGTAATTTTTTTTTTAATTTTTTTAATTAGAATATATCTATGGCAACACTATATAAAAATGTTGCACCGTGTTACACTTGCGTTGATGGAATGCACTGTTATATAGTGAATGATTGGCTGTTGAATTTGAATTCAACAGTCAATAAAACGTACCGTTTTGGACGGGGCGCTGCCCCCTGGACCCGTAGCGGGGGCATTGCACCCGCACCCCCACCTCGGGGGGTTGCCGCCACCCCAGACCCCCCCTTCGTAGGGGATCTTATTTGACAAAAGTTTTTTGAAAAAAACATTCAACACTAAATAGCGAAGAACTAAAAGAATGCTAGTGTAATTACATTGGCGCATTTGACAGATGCGCCAGTGTAATTTTGTATGGGCGCATTTCACAGATGCGCCCCGTAATATTTTTTTAAAAAAACTGGCCTAAACTTGCAAATAGTTTGAAAACTAGCCTATTTATGCCAATAGTTTAAAAAACCAGTCTCTTTTGAAAATTTGTCCTTTTTTTAATTAGAATATATCTATGGCAACATTATATAAAAATGTTGCATCGTGTTACACTTGTTTAGCTAAAGCAACACATTTTTATGGCTAAGGTAACACCAAAAATACAACGTTGCAGTAGGGCCAAAATTTTATAGCTGTCGCAACATTTTAGCTAGCAACACCTTGCAAAAATGTTGCAGAAGGTCATCTATGGCGTAGTGTGAGAATTTGATTCTCTTCGAAAAGAACATTGATTTCAAAGAAAGAAAAATCATTAAAGATAGCAAATTTTTCCGTATGGACCTTTCCAAAGTTTACACAGCGTATGTAAGCCTTGATAGCTTTCGGATCATTGTAGAGGAACTCTTTGGTGGTCTTGGACAGTCTAATGGTGGATGGAGTGTTTGAGGAAGCCATTTTTGAAGAAAGCAGAAAGCTTGAGAGTTTGAAAGAGAGTTTAAATTTTGAAATGAAAGTTAAAATATAGTTTTGAAAAAATAAATCATTTTAAAAATTTCGTGGATTCCATTCCACTAGAAAATGTCGTGGATTCCATCTAACTAAAGAGGTTATGGGTTCCATCCCACTATTAAAGTGAGAAGGTGGATTCCATTCCATAGTTAAAATCAGAATAAAGATTTTAGTGCTATTATGAAGTTTTAACATAAATCTAGACTCTATTACTTATCTTGATATCTTGAACTCTTGATACTCGTGAGTCTTTAGTCTTGATTTCTTCAATCTTGAATTCGTCGATCTTGAATCTCTATACTCAGTCTTGAATCTTTATATTCAGTCTTGAATCTTTATACTGTACAGTCTTTATTCTCAGTACCTGCATATATATATATATATATATATATATATCCCGCATTTACATATATATCCAGACAAGAATATTAGTATTTATATTTTATAACAAGTCATAAGGTTGTTCTCATTAGAATCATCATCTCAGAAACTAACAATTTTGTCTAATACGGGTTGACCTATGGTCCCTGTATTCTTTCAACCTATACAAGAAGGTAGAATGCCTAGGAAAGCTAGTGTTGTGCTCTTTTCTTCGCCCTTGTTGATCTCCAATGCGATTCCTTCCACAGTAGTCATCAACATACTCCCCTCTACTACTACCATCAATCAGGTATCAATCAAAGTTAATCTGTAGTATGTTGGTTGTGGGTTCTTAAGGTAGTTATCAAGTTTATACACATACACAACCACTTCCCTAAATTGATCTATATACACTTATATACACTCAAACTTAAACCAACCAATTTACTCAATTATTTTAACATGACAAATCAGTGCATAATCAAACAATTTCTCTACGAAATATACACAGACAAACCCCTCTATATGCATATACATACATATATACATACATACTTATACATACATACATACATACATACATACATATATATATATATATATATATATATATATATATATATATATATTCCAGTATGTACACACACATACACACTTAATACCCACCCATCGAGTGATGAATATTAGCTAGACTTTGCAAGTAGATTACTACTACCTCTTGCCTATTTTTTAAGAGTCTTTAACCATTTAAATTCTTACTTATACATTTAAATCTCTCAATTTAAATATATACTCAGGGGAAAATTAATAATTAAAACGAAGCCTCTTTCAAATCTTTTTAAAAATCTCATTCTTTAACATTTAAACCATCCTTTCATCAGGAATTGGTTTGTTAATATATCATAAATATTCCACTTAGCATACATATACTAAAACTCATTTTTATCTCCAAATCATTTCAAGACAAGTGCCCATTGCCTCTTTACTTATAACTTTCCGAATGACTTTCAAAATAATTTTAAAATTCTATGTGCCTATAGCCTCTTTACGATGTCTCCACATGAATTTTTATAAATTGGTCAATTTAATGCTCATAAACTTTCTCAAAACACATGTTTTTAGCTCAGTCCAACAAGCTAATTACCTAAGCATGTTCTATATCATCAGTGTACTATTAACTAATTAATATTATTTTATATTTTGCAAAATCAAAGACATCCTCAATGTTCAATTGGGGAATCTCCCAATTACATACTTGGGAATTCCAATATAAACTATCAATAAAATAAATTCAACTTTCCCTAAATTTGTTTGGAAAAACTAACATCACAACATGAGCTTTAATGATCTTTGTCGCACAAAGACTGAAGGGGAATGGGCTTAAGAAATATAGAGAATGTTATGGAGGTGGTTTCTTTAAAACTCACATGGAGATATTTGCAAGGTGATAACATATGAGCTAAGTGGATAAGAAATAGGTACTGTAAGAACAATATTTTTTGGATAACAACTCACCATACACATGAAAGCTTCTCCTTAGGACCAGGCTACAATCAAAGATTCTATTTGAAAGGAAAATTGTCAATGATCATGAAATGAATTTGTGGTTCGATACATAGATCAACAGTAAATCACTGAAAGATATCTTGGAATGGTAAGCTATTTCTACCATCAGAGGCCCCAATAGGAAGGTATCTTCCCTCATGTTAAATGGATAGTGAAGAGATGACATCTCTAGTTTTCTTCCTCAAATCAGTCAGAAAATTCAAGGAATACCCTTGAATCAACAACAAAGCAAAGATTTCTAGACTTGGAAGGTAAAACAAGACGTTAGTTTTTCCCTTAATCAACATGGAATTGGTGTAGGGGAAGACACATCGAAATGGACTGATGCAAACACATTAGGAATACAACATACTCACTTAAAATATTTATATGTGTCTTTTATCAAAGCTTAATAAGCTCAACACCAGAGACATTATTTCTAAATGGAATACTAACATGTACAAGAAATGTATACTATGAAATCAAGGGTAAGAGTCAAGAAATCATCTTTTTTTCAATGTCAATATTCTAGCGTGCTTTACACAAGCTAAACTATTCATTCAACGGGGAAGATTAAATCAACAAAAATTTCACTCGGGTTCTCTGTTCGACAACTAGCAACAAAGCACTCCACAAAGTTAAAGACATGGTTTTTTTCAGTACTTATTATTAGTTTGCGGAAGTAAGGATTTTAAGGCTAATTTGACACTAGAGGGGGAATAACGTTTACTAACTTGCATGAATCCTTTCAAATTCTTTTAATATTATAGTTTAAACAATGCAAATTGACATTCACAGATGCAAACACAGATAAATATAAATGCAGTAAAAGTAAAAAGTGGGAGAGATCACACTAGGATTTTTATACTAGTTTGGAGTTACCCTACATCCAGCTCCGTACAATTTACGGATTTCTTTCCACATATCAAAGTTTATACAATCTCGATTTCAAGGCTACGAGACACATCCTCTAGAGTTTTTGAGTTCTGGATACACTCACCGGATTCACATCGGACATCATCATACTCACTTGGATTCAAAAGTGGCACCAAGCACACTCACTTGATTCAGATGGGACGCAAACACATCCACTTGTAACACCAAGCATACCCAATAGTATTTGAATATGATTTAATAGAGTTTATAAAATCAATTTCTTGATCTTGAGTATAAATAATCCTATAACCTCTTGAATAACACTTTGATCTTAATTCGAGTGAGGGAGATGAAAGAGAATATATAGTAAATAGTAAAGAATCAAATCAATAGAGTTTGGATTTAATTCCAATTGAATTTAAAAAGAGTAGAATTTCTTTTAGAAATTAAGAGAGTAAAAGAGGAGAAAAGTATATGAGAAAGTAGTTAAAAAGTTCATTGAGAAAACCCCTATTTACAAGAAACATCAGTTACGTCCATTCGCGAAGAGATACAACGAAAAGATACTTCTATTCAAAATTTGAATTTTGAAAATAACGGACTATACGTCGACATATTGGGTCGTATGTCGACATACCCTTTGTAATTTAAAAATATTTAATAAAATTGTTTTGTAAATATCAAATTTTGTAAAATATTTTTATATTTTGTAAAATCATTTAGCCTTAGTTTATACTCATTTTAACCATAATAGAACTTGAGAAAACTTTATAAAATAATTTTGAAATATTTTAATGTATAAAGGATTAAATATGAATTTATTTTGAAAAATAATATATAAAGTATAAGTGAATATATATTTAAAATTAAAGTATTAATGAATGTCAAAATATACTTTTAAATATTTAGAAGACATAAAACTAAAAGTCTATGAATATAATAAATTTAAAAGTATATATTAAAATATATAATACTTAAAAATTTAATATAATTATTTTGTAAATAAATAATTATAAGGTTAGGAATCATTTGAAAGCTATTTTGAAAAGATGTTTTAGAAATCATTTTGATTCTTAAAAATCATTAAAATTAGAGAATAGATTTAAGAAACCTTTTTGAAAAATAAAGAAAGATCAAAGTAGTGCTACTAGGACTTTAATAAAATAATATAAGACTCTAAGACTTATCTTTATAGCAGTGCTACATGTCTATTATCCTGCATTATATATTATATATAACTTGATAATACATTAGTATCTGTATTTTATATAATCTCGTATGGTTATTGTCATCAAAACCAATACCTAAGACACTAACAATCTCTCCCTTATTGATAATGATAACCATGTGTATAAAATATGATTTAACTCTCCCTTAATCTATGCCTGGATATTTGATGTATTTCTCTCCCTTGTCATCAACAAAAAATTTAACCAAAAAACTCCCCCTATCTAGAGTACTATATATGTATATATTTATAAGTAAGAGGTGATAATGCAAACAAATTTTATTAATTTCCAATCTAATATACACAGTCAAACCAATCCAAAGTCAATACAATTGAATTCAATCATATGTCAAACAAATCAATCCAAACCAATTCTAATCCTAAATAAGTTCATACAAACCAATCCATACTTCTTATTCTAGTGTAATATTTTAATATACAAACTTAAATCGAATTATATATGTATGTATGTATATGTATATATAAAGACTAACCAAACAACTTAAGCTTCCATAGGACTTCTACCCAACCATCGAAACCGAAAGTTGGATTTGCTTTAATGGCATTCCAATCTTCGTTGTCTTTGTTGATGGCATTATCAAGATTGTTGGTTGGTTCATTTTTGATAAGGGAAGAAATCATCCATCGAATAGCGTCAAAATGTTTTTCGTGTTCTTTTATCATCTGCATTTGACTTAATTCTAAGTTCTTGATTTCTAAGGATAAAAGTATGGATATTCTTGAACAGTTGAAGGGTTATTTCAAGATTTTCACACAATATTTGGTGTGGAGATGTAACGACCCGATATTTTCAACCATTCGCATCCATTATAAGTGTATAGGTAGACACTCATGCCGGAATTGAATTGCTCAAAATACCGCGTTGTAATTAAAAATTTGGCAAATCTGAGAATATACAGTAAATGAAAATCACAGATCACAGACACAGAGTAATAATAATGCAGCGGAAGTAAAAGAGATAGTAGTTCATGAAGCTACGAAAAAAATATATATAAGATACATCAGAGTTAAATGAGATACAACAGAAGAGTAACAAGATACATCACTGAAACACTGGATACTGAAACAAAATAGAAGGCTGGATCTTCAAGGAAAGCTCCAACTCCGAAGGTGAATCTTGAATGCTAACTCAATCAATCTGACCCGAGCGTAAAGCAAAACACAAAACACTCGAGTCAGGACATAAATACTTATAAACTGTAAATCAACTCCAGTGAAAAGTAACAAAATGCATCAGTAACTTAGAGGATACTTGGGATCGCCCATCCTCTAAGGATCCGTTAAACTATTTACTATGTAGTAATATACGCTATATACGGTAGTGTCTAATCAGTAAAGTATAATCATATAGAAAATAGCGTTAAGGGGATGGTGAACCTTAACGCGGTCGGATCTTTAAAACCAAAATCGTAGTGGGATCGATATAAGGATATGACACGGCACGCGAGGCAATGCCAGGGTGGATACACCGTTTGCACTCCCGGACCGGTGGTGACGGCAAGCCAGCAGCTTCCGCCCACCTCGAACAATATCCCCGAATCAAAGTGGCGCCACCGAATCGAATCACAACAGTAATAGAATGGTTTCCGATGGAGCATGCTCGATGAAAGGGTGCGACCCTTTGTGTAGCCCGGTATAGCTCCTGTTTTAGTCATATATGCCAACTCACGGGAGTTGGGTCCACGTAATATACCTCGAGAACGTTGCCACCATCCTACTTCATTATGGAATCTCCACCGCGTACACAGTTGTTAAAGTGGTTTTCGGTATTGGCCGGCTGTAAGACAATATCCGATCCCGGTCTCTTTAACAACCAATCGTTATTATAACCCGTAGTTATAACTTTAAAACAATATTTTATACTTCAAAATAAAATATCCTTTTCAATCCAAATCTTTATCAAAATAAAGATTAAATCATTTCCAAAACCATTTCAATATATCATCGTAAAATATCTTTCAATTCAAATATTTATCAAAATAAATACCAAGTCATTTCTAACCATTTCAATATATTAAATTTTCATACCCTTTCAACACTACCTTTCAAATCATTTTAATATATCAAAATATCATAACCTTTCAAAGCTTCAGTTCCAAAATATCATATCTTTCATAACTTCTTTTTAAATCATGTTAATATCAAAATGTCCTATCTTTCAAACTCCGTTTTTCAAATCATTTAATATCAAAAATATCATATCTTCCAAAACTTCGTTTCAAATCATTTTAATATATCAAAATATCATATCCTTTCAAAACTTCGTTTCAAATCATTTTAATATATCAAAATATCGTATCTTTTCAAACTTCATTCATTTCAAATCATTATTCATTTTATTAAATCTAAAATACCATTTCAATTCATATTTCAAAATAGTTTATATTCCAAAAATTCTTTTTTATCATTTCAATGAAGTTATTATGTTTAATAATTAAATTATTAAATTTCCAAAAATTTCAACTTTCAAAGTTTATTTATTCACTTAAGTTTATCAAAACCGTGAAAATTCACTTTTCGCATCATTTAGAAAACTTATACGGAAAGTTACATTCAAAACAGTTCAATTTAACAAAAGACAGCATTTTAAAATCTTATAATAGGTTTACTTAAATTTCAAATAACTTAGTTAAATTCAAAGATTATAGCACTTACAAAAATTGCTATAATAGCTTTAATTCAATTTAGCTTTTTAGTTCATTATCATCAACTACAGCGTTTACAAATGCTGTAATATCATTTACATTGTAATTAATAGCATTTCAAAAATACAGTCAATTAACTTCAAATATTCAATAAAATTTCTCAACCAATTATATTTTTATTAAAAACATTTTTAACTTATAAAATCATACATTTTCACATTTATAACATCATTTAATTTTCCTCAAGTTCATGATTTTACAGGGTTAAATTTCCATTCAAAAATCAAGAGTAATAATCCACTTATTAAAATGCAATGTTCAATTTTAAAATCCATTACATTAAATTTCAACTTAACACTTAAGTTCAAATTCTCAAATATAACTTATTTTTATTTTTATTTGCTTAACTAAAAGTTCACTTTACGTCAATTTCATAAATTTCCAATTCTAGTTATATTTCAAAGTTTCAACTTAAAATATTTATTCATTTCACATTTCAACTTTGTTAAAAATCATAAATATGATAAAAATCATTTTAAATTCATTTAAATTCAAATTATCATAAATTTGTCATAATTTCATACTCAATTAAATTTCCAATTAAAATTAAATCAAAATTTCCAAAATAACTTACGTTCAAAATTTCTAACTTTTTCATTAATTCATTTCACTTACAATTATTCAGAAAATCAATAATATTTTACAAAAATCTTATTTTTATTAAATTTCAAATCAAAATATTATAATAATTAAATTTCTAAAATATTTTAAAATTTTTAGAAAAGCATATTTTAACTACGGGCCTGTATAAAATTTTCTACGCTAGGTAAAGTGATACGGGTAATATATCATTTCAACCCGTAATTTACAAAGAAAATCCGGGTTTTATCATTTCAAACCCGCAATCCCAAGTCAAAATGAATAATTTAAAACCATTCAGGCCTATCATTTCAGCCCATAACATTTTTTTCTAACAGGGAACTTGCAGTGTGATCATATACAGAAATAATATAAACAAGGTCAATATCACAATATACAGTCATATATCAGATGTCAGGTGAAAATTAACAGTTTTAACATGGTAATAACATGGTAATAACATGGCATAGAATATCATATGATCATCATTAACTTGCATAAACATTTTTTATCACTAAACACTTGTCATCAATTCACTTTTCATAAGTATAAATGTCAGAGTGAGAAAGACTCAACTTTTTCAAAGCTAGGGACCAAAACAACATACAAGCACGACTCCAAAGGCACGACAAGCACAATTGCACGACTTTTGATTTGAGTTGAAAGATAGCCAAGATATGATTTTGTATCAACAACCCAAAACAAAACAAACAAGACAATATAAAAACATTCAACATGAAATAATATTGAAACAATTTTGAAATACAAAGCAAAATGAACAAGATAGATTGGACCTTGCTTCAACCACTTCAATGCTTGGCCTAAGGGACACTTATGCTTGGCTATGATGATGCTTTGGCTCAGGTATAACATCATATAGGTCAGGTTTAATATCATATAGGCAAGGCAACAAGTGGAGATGAAGGTGTAGTGGTGCAACATAAAGCATATATAGGGTCAAGGTTAAATAAGTTGAGTTTTTGTGACATTCTTGGCTCGGCCATGGGCATGTGGTGGCTTGGCCATGCTTGTACAGGTCTGGACAGTAGCTGGAGCAGTGGCCAAAGGTGGTGGAGTGGCTGGTGGTGGCGGCTAAGGGGTGGCCAAAGCAAGATATGGAGGGTAGGTGATGATATGTGTGGTCTAGGCAATGTTTTAAGGAGTTTTGTGGTGCTAGCTTCAATGGATGGGCACGGCTTGGTCATGGTCTGATTTCCAGAGGGTGGTGGGTGATGTGGCAGAGGGTGGAAGTCAGGTCAGAGGTGGTGGAGGTGGCTATGGTGGTGGTTAAGGTGGTGGTTGAAGGAGATGAGGCAAAGGTGGTCAAACTAGCATTGTTCAAGGGCATTGTTGCATTTTTTTTTGGAGTTTTGGTACCATGGTGGGCTCGGCCTTGGTCAAGACCAGAGGGGTAGCTGGTGATGATGGCAGGGAAGAGGTGTAGGAGGTGGTGGCCGTGGCTATGAAGGAGAGGCCAAGCAATACACATGAGAAAACAAGGCAAAATATAAGAAAACAATGGAAAAAGAAGAGCAAAAAGAAGAGGAAAAGAGGAGCCATTACCAAACCTTTCTAGCCGTGAAAAATGAAGTGGAGAGGAATGTTTTCACATGAAAGAGGTAAGAAATGCACAGCTACAATAAATAAAGGAACGGTCAAAGGAAATTAAATCTATTAATTGGAAAAGAAGCGGAAGAAGAAACATTAAAATGGTTTTACGTTTCTTTGCTTTCAAACCTTTTAAACTTCATATATATATTCATATACATCTTAAATAACTGAAAACACTTATAAATTTCAGTTAGAATTCGAAAATATAACAGATAAATAAAATATTAATAATTAATTATTAATTAGATATGATTAAAATAAGAAAAATGGCACAGAAAATGAAAATTAGACTTAGGAATTAGAAATAACTTCAATACACTTTGAAATTTTTTATTAATTTTAAATACATGTAAAATGAATAAAATAAAGTAAAACACAGCAATAAAAGTGAATGTATAAAATAAATCAACAAATTTTAATTATATATAATTAAATTAAGAAAATGGCTTAAAATTGCAGACTAGGCTTTAAAAATTAGAAATAATTTCAATTGAACTTTAGAAAATCTTCATGGACTTGTAAAAATATTTATAACAAATAAAATAAAATGCATTCACAAAAAAAAAATTAATTAAGTAAAATTTATACGAAGAAAATAGCAGAAAATTATAAAACAGCCTTTAAAAATAGGAAATAAATACAGTAAATTTTGAAAAAAATTCTATTATCATTTAAAAATATTTAAAAGTCAAAATATACATAATAAAACATATTATTACATATTAAAATAAAATATAACAAAGAAGAAGTAATTTATTCAATTTAAAATAGTCATTGTTAAATAACCCTATATATGCACAACATTGTAAAGGGTATAACTTTCACAATTTACATCCAATTTCAACGAAATGAAAAGTGGTGTTCTTAGAATTTTATGTACTTTCATAATAAAAGAAAAAAAATTTAAATTTCAAACTTTTAAAATTTTAGGTTAAAAGTCACAGTTTGACTGTTTTGACCAGAATCAACATTTCAAGCAAATATTTAACTAACACAGTTTGGAATTATAACTCATATAAAATCAAGATTTTATATTTAAATAATAAATTTAATCATTCCAAATAAGTAAAATAAGTTTTTAAATCAAAATTTTATATTAAAATAATTAAAATATACAATAAAATAATTACAAAATACAGGGTTGTTACACTCTCCCCCACTCAAAACTTTTCGTCCCCGAAAAGGAATGAGGTATGGAAGGGCACAGAACAGATAGAGTGAAATAGAATTAAGATAAGATGACAAGAAGATTGAAGTTATACCTGATAACTGTTGTTATAGGTAAGTTTTACAAGGTGGAGGTGATCTTTCCACGATCCTCCTGAATCAAGAACACAAGCACGAAAAGGTGGATTCAAAATGATTACCAAAGGTCTATCAAAGATTATAGAAAGATTTCTAAACAGAAAGATTATAGAAAGATGCCTATACCGGTCTATAGCAAGATAAGGATGATAGGGACAACCAAAAGATAGTTTGAAAAACAAAATAAGGAAATGAATTTGAAAGCATGGAGATTTCAACTTAAACAGAGAATAAATCTTTACACAAGTTAAATAAATCTTAACTATCTCAAATTTCATTATCTTATTATCCAATCATCATAAATTAACAAATTTCAAAACCATAGGTTTGAAAAATAATCATTTATTACACTCACAATGTATTTAATAAATTTAATTCTTCTTTGTTCCTAAATAAAACTAGATTTATTCCTCTCACTATATTTATCACTTATGTTAAACATACTTACACTTAATATAACTGCTTTCTTTTATTCTTAGTTCTTTTAATATTATTTTGTTATAAGTTATTCAATTACCCTTTATTATATTTACCTCTGTTAATCACTTTATAATTAAAATTTAAGTGTATAACATTTATTATAACCGCTCAAATTTTATTTATAAAATCTTTTTATATTGTATATCATCCAATTACAGTGTTAACTTCTGAAATTAAGGTAAGTTATATTTGAGTGCAATTGCGTTATACAAGTAAAAATTTCCAATTTAATTATCTCAAGTTTTAATCATTTATCCAAATTTTTGATTTTCTTTTTATAATTGAAATTATTCTTTAAGATAGAGTTTAAGAATTAAATTTCCGATTCCATTCAAACCATTTAGAGATAAGTAATAATATATACATAATATATCAAATCAAATTTCAATCATATATTTATATATATGTTATAAACCAAGTCATATTTTAGAAATTCAAATCAATTTAATTCCCAAAACAAAGCTGTAGCAAGACTACAGAACAGTCTCTTCACTCCGAAACTCGAAAATGAACGTCGATGATGCTGCAGTCATCACCGGAATTATTTTCCAGCGACAAAGAGAAGAGTACTAATTTTAAACTTAAAAATTCTTCGGAAACAAATTTCTATTTGAAAATATTTTAAATATTATATCCCTTTAAACTTTTAAACAAAAGGTTTGGAACCATCGGAAATTAAATTCTCAAATTTCTTTTTCTAAATTCATTTAAGTTCCCATATAAATTTATAAACAATTATTTATAAATTCATTTATAGAACAATAAATGATAAATCAAGTATTATCATTTCAAATTATCAATTTGAATCATTTTATTAAGTTCCATAAATATATATATCAAAATTTTATTTCATTAACCAAATTTTAAAATAATATCGTGTCAGTTTGTTCGGTCAAAGTGTTTTAGAAATCCTATCGATAGCGTTGATCAGACGAATCGATCGGAAACCCAAATCAACATCAACAACTCCAACAACACAATATAAAAAAATATAGATTGACAAATACAATTCAAAATGTTTGAAAATATGTTGGAAACAAAAGACAAGATGATTAAATACAGAGTAGGGAGGCGGACAAGTTAAAATAAATCACGGGCAACCTTAATCGGGTCAACCGTGACTTAAACTATAAGATCGAAGTGGATTTTCTGGGGTAAATCTACATTCGACCTCAAGAGATAGAGTTTGGGATAATAGGAGATACTAGCATTTAAACCGAGGATATAAAATTTTTGGTGAATCGATGTTGTTGTAAAGGAGTTTCACTCCTTTTACAAGAAAATTTTTGAGATTGGCGGGACCGCCAATTCGCTATAAAGATCATTCGAAGTGGAGTTATGGGATACTCCAGAATCAAGTGAAGATGAGTAGCGGGGAATAAGAATGGATTTTTGGAACCGCAGGGAATGTTCCAAAATTCAAAGGAATCGAGTCAAAAGAGAGAGATTCAACTCGAATGAAAGTGATTCTGTAAATACATCTACTCCATATGCTGAGTTTTGCCTAGATCTAACCAAAGCTCTAATACCAACTGTAACGACCCGATATTTTCAACTATTCGCATCCATTATAAGTGTATAGGTAGACACTCATGACGGAATTGAATTGCTCAAAATACCCCGTTGTAATTAAAAATTTGGCAAATCTCAGAATATACAGTAAATAAAAATCACAGATCACAGACACAGAGTAATAATAATGCAGCGGAAGTAAAAGAGATAGTAGTTCATGAAGCTACTAAAAAAAAAAAATAAGATACATCAGAGTTAAATGAGATACAACAGAAGAGTAACAAGATACATCACTGAAACACTGGATACTGAAACAAAATAGAAGGCTGGATCTTCAAGGAAAGCTCCAACTCCGAAGGTGAATCTTGAATGCTAACTCAATCAATCTGACCCGAGCGTAAAGCAAAACACAAAACACTCGAATCAGGATATAAATACTTATAAACTGTAAATCAACTCCAGTGAACAGTAACAAAATGCATCAGTAACTTAAAGGATACTTGGGATCGCCCATCCTCTAAGGACCCGTTAAACTATTTACTATGTAGTAATATACGCTATATACGGTAGTGTCTAATCAGTAAAGTATAATCATATAGAAAATAGCGTTAAGGGGATGGTGAACCTTAACGCGGTCGGATCTTTAAAACCAAAATCGTAGTGGGATCGATATAAGGATATGACACGGCACGCGAGGCAATGCCAGGGTGGATACACCGTTTGCACTCCCGGACCGGTGGTGACGGCAAGCCAGCAGCTTCCGCCCACCTCGAACAATATCCCCGAATCAAAGTGGCGCCACCGAATCGAATCACAACAGTAATAGAATGGTTTTCGATGGAGCATGCTCGATGAAAGGGTGCGACCCTTTGTGTAGCCCGGTATAGCTCCTGTTTTAGTCATATATGCCAACTCACGGGAGTTGGGTCCACGTAATATACCTCGAGAACGTCGCCACCATCCTACTTCATTCTGGAATCTCCACCGCGTACACAGTTGTTAAAGTGGTTTTCGGTATTGGCCGGCTATAAGACAATATCCGATCCCGGTCTCTTTAACAACCAATCGTCATTATAACCCGTAGTTATAACTTTAAAACAATATTTTATACTTCAAAATAAAATATCCTTTTCAATCCAAATCTTTATCAAAATAAAGATTAAATCATTTCCAAAACCATTTCAATATATCATCGTAAAATATCTTTCAATTCAAATATTTATCAAAATAAATACCAAGTCATTTCTAACCATTTCAATATATTAAATTTTCATACCCTTTCAACACTACCTTTCAAATCATTTTAATATATCAAAATATCATAACCTTTCAAAGCTTCAGTTCCAAAATATCATATCTTTCATAACTTCTTTTTAAATCATGTTAATATCAAAATGTCCTATCTTTCAAACTCCGTTTTTCAAATCATTTAATATCAAAAATATCATATCTTCCAAAACTTCGTTTCAAATCATTTTAATATATCAAAATATCATATCCTTTCAAAACTTCGTTTCAAATCATTTTAATATATCAAAATATCGTATCTTTTCAAACTTCATTCATTTCAAATCATTATTCATTTTATTAAATCTAAAATACCATTTCAATTCATATTTCAAAATAGTTTATATTCCAAAAATTCTTTTTTATCATTTCAATGAAGTTATTATGTTTAATAATTAAATTATTAAATTTCCAAAAATTTCAACTTCCAAAGTTTATTTATTCACTTAAGTTTATCAAAACCGTGAAAATTCACTTTTCGCATCATTTAGAAAACTTATACGGAAAGTTACATTCAAAACAGTTCAATTTAACAAAAGACAGCATTTTAAAATCTTATAATAGGTTTACTTAAATTTCAAATAACTTAGTTAAATTCAAAGATTATAGCACTTACAAAAATTGCTATAATAGCTTTAATTCAATTTAGCTTTTTAGTTCATTATCATCAACTACAGCGTTTACAAATGCTGTAATATCATTTACATTGTAATTAATAGCATTTCAAAAATACAGTCAATTAACTTCAAATATTCAATAAAATTTCTCAACCAATTATATTTTTATTAAAAACATTTTTAACTTATAAAATCATACATTTTCACATTTATAACATCATTTAATTTTCCTCAAGTTCATGATTTTACAGGGTTAAATTTCCATTCAAAAATCAAGAGTAATAATCCACTTATTAAAATGCAATGTTCAATTTTAAAATCCATTACATTAAATTTCAACTTAACACTTAAGTTCAAATTCTCAAATATAACTTATTTTTATTTTTATTTGCTTAACTAAAAGTTCACTTTACGTCAATTTCATAAATTTCCAATTCTAGTTATATTTCAAAGTTTCAACTTAAAATATTTATTCATTTCACATTTCAACTTTGTTAAAAATCATAAATATGATAAAAATCATTTTAAATTCATTTAAATTCAAATTATCATAAATTTGTCATAATTTCATACTCAATTAAATTTCCAATTAAAATTAAATCAAAATTTCCAAAATAACTTACGTTCAAAATTTCTAACTTTTTCATTAATTCATTTCACTTACAATTATTCAGAAAATCAATAATATTTTACAAAAATCTTATTTTTATTAAATTTCAAATCAAAATATTATAATAATTAAATTTCTAAAATATTTTAAAATTTTTAGAAAAGCATATTTTAACTACGGGCCTGTATAAAATTTTCTACGCTAGGTAAAGTGATACGGGTAATATATCATTTCAACCCGTAATTTACAAAGAAAATCCGGGTTTTATCATTTCAAACCCGCAATCCCAAGTCAAAATGAATAATTTAAAACCATTCAGGCCTATCATTTCAGCCCATAACATTTTTTTCTAACAGGGAACTTGCAGTGTGATCATATACAGAAATAATATAAACAAGGTCAATATCACAATATACAGTCATATATCAGATGTCAGGTGAAAATTAACAGTTTTAACATGGTAATAACATGGTAATAACATGGCATAGAATATCATATGATCATCATTAACTTTCATAAACATTTTTTATCACTAAACACTTGTCATCAATTCACTTTTCATAAGTATAAATGTCAGAGTGAGAAAGACTCAACTTTTTCAAAGCTAGGGACCAAAACAACATACAAGCACGACTCCAAAGGCACGACAAGCACAATTGCACGACTTTTGATTTGAGTTGAAAGATAGCCAAGATATGATTTTGTATCAACAACCCAAAACAAAACAAACAAGACAATATAAAAACATTCAACATGAAATAATATTGAAACAATTTTGAAATACAAAGCAAAATGAACAAGATAGATTGGACCTTGCTTCAACCACTTCAATGCTTGGCCTAAGGGACACTTATGCTTGGCTATGATGATGCTTTGGCTCAGGTATAACATCATATAGGTCAGGTTTAATATCATATAGGCAAGGCAACAAGTGGAGATGAAGGTGTAGTGGTGCAACATAAAGCATATATAGGGTCAAGGTTAAATAAGTTGAGTTTTTGTGACATTCTTGGCTCGGCCATGGGCATGTGGTGGCTTGGCCATGCTTGTACAGGTCTGGACAGTAGCTGGAGCAGTGGCCAAAGGTGGTGGAGTGGCTGGTGGTGGCGGCTAAGGGGTGGCCAAAGCAAGATATGGAGGGTAGGTGATGATATGTGTGGTCTAGGCAATGTTTTAAGGAGTTTTGTGGTGCTAGCTTCAATGGATGGGCACGGCTTGGTCATGGTCTGATTTCCAGAGGGTGGTGGGTGATGTGGCAGAGGGTGGAAGTCAGGTCAGAGGTGGTGGAGGTGGCTATGGTGGTGGTTAAGGTGGTGGTTGAAGGAGATGAGGCAAAGGTGGTCAAACTAGCATTGTTCAAGGGCATTGTTGCATTTTTTTTTGGAGTTTTGGTACCATGGTGGGCTCGGCCTTGGTCAAGACCAGAGGGGTAGCTGGTGATGATGGCAGGGAAGAGGTGTAGGAGGTGGTGGCCGTGGCTATGAAGGAGAGGCCAAGCAATACACATGAGAAAACAAGGCAAAATATAAGAAAACAATGGAAAAAGAAGAGCAAAAAGAAGAGGAAAAGAGGAGCCATTACCAAACCTTTCTAGCCGTGAAAAATGAAGTGGAGAGGAATGTTTTCACATGAAAGAGGTAAGAAATGCACAGCTACAATAAATAAAGGAACGGTCAAAGGAAATTAAATCTATTAATTGGAAAAGAAGCGGAAGAAGAAACATTAAAATGGTTTTACGTTTCTTTGCTTTCAAACCTTTTAAACTTCCTATATATATTCATATACATCTTAAATAACTGAAAACACTTATAAATTTCAGTTAGAATTCGAAAATATAACAGATAAATAAAATATTAATAATTAATTATTAATTAGATATGATTAAAATAAGAAAAATGGCACAGAAAATGAAAATTAGACTTAGGAATTAGAAATAACTTCAATACACTTTGAAATTTTTTATTAATTTTAAATACATGTAAAATGAATAAAATAAAGTAAAACACAGCAATAAAAGTGAATGTATAAAATAAATCAATAAATTTTAATTATATATAATTAAATTAAGAAAATGGCTTAAAATTGCAGACTAGGCTTTAAAAATTAGAAATAATTTCAATTGAACTTTAGAAAATCTTCATGGACTTGTAAAAATATTTATAACAAATAAAATAAAATGCATTCACAAAAAAAAAATTAATTAAGTAAAATTTATACGAAGAAAATAGCAGAAAATTATAAAACAGCCTTTAAAAATAGGAAATAAATACAGTAAATTTTGAAAAAAATTCTATTATCATTTAAAAATATTTAAAAGTCAAAATATACATAATAAAACATATTATTACATATTAAAATAAAATATAACAAAGAAGAAGTAATTTATTCAATTTAAAATAGTCATTGTTAAATAACCCTATATATGCACAACATTGTAAAGGGTATAACTTTCACAATTTACATCCAATTTCAACGAAATGAAAAGTGGTGTTCTTAGAATTTTATGTACTTTCATAATAAAAGAAAAAAAATTTAAATTTCAAACTTTTAAAATTTTAGGTTAAAAGTCACAGTTTGACTGTTTTGACCAGAATCAACATTTCAAGCAAATATTTAACTAACACAGTTTGGAATTATAACTCATATAAAATCAAGATTTTATATTTAAATAATAAATTTAATCATTCCAAATAAGTAAAATAAGTTTTTAAATCAAAATTTTATATTAAAATAATTAAAATATACAATAAAATAATTACAAAATACAGGGTTGTTACACTCTCCCCCACTCAAAACTTTTCGTCCCCGAAAAGGAATGAGGTATGGAAGGGCACAGAACAGATAGAGTGAAATAGAATTAAGATAAGATGACAAGAAGATTGAAGTTATACCTGATAACTGTTGTTATAGGTAAGTTTTACAAGGTGGAGGTGATCTTTCCACGATCCTCCTGAATCAAGAACACAAGCACGAAAAGGTGGATTCAAAATGATTACCAAAGGTCTATCAAAGATTATAGAAAGATTTCTAAACAGAAAGATTATAGAAAGATGCCTATACCGGTCTATAGCAAGATAAGGATGATAGGGACAACCAAAAGATAGTTTGAAAAACAAAATAAGGAAATGAATTTGAAAGCATGGAGATTTCAACTTAAACAGAGAATAAATCTTTACACAAGTTAAATAAATCTTAACTATCTCAAATTTCATTATCTTATTATCCAATCATCATAAATTAACAAATTTCAAAACCATAGGTTTGAAAAATAATCATTTATTACACTCACAATGTATTTAATAAATTTAATTCTTCTTTGTTCCTAAATAAAACTAGATTTATTCCTCTCACTATATTTATCACTTATGTTAAACATACTTACACTTAATATAACTGCTTTCTTTTATTCTTAGTTCTTTTAATATTATTTTGTTATAAGTTATTCAATTACCCTTTATTATATTTACCTCTGTTAATCACTTTATAATTAAAATTTAAGTGTATAACATTTATTATAACCGCTCAAATTTTATTTATAAAATCTTTTTATATTGTATATCATCCAATTACGGTGTTAACTTCTGAAATTAAGGTAAGTTATATTTGAGTGCAATTGCGTTATACAAGTAAAAATTTCCAATTTAATTATCTCAAGTTTTAATCATTTATCCAAATTTTTGATTTTCTTTTTATAATTGAAATTATTCTTTAAGATAGAGTTTAAGAATTAAATTTCCGATTCCATTCAAACCATTTAGAGATAAGTAATAATATATACATAATATATCAAATCAAATTTCAATCATATATTTATATATATGTTATAAACCAAGTCATATTTTAGAAATTCAAATCAATTTAATTCCCAAAACAAAGCTGTAGCAAGACTATAGAACAGTCTCTTCACTCCGAAACTCGAAAATGAACGTCGATGATGCTGCAGTCATCACCGGAATTATTTTCCAGCGACAAAGAGAAGAGTACTAATTTTAAACTTAAAAATTCTTCGGAAACAAATTTCTATTTGAAAATATTTTAAATATTATATCCCTTTAAACTTTTAAACAAAAGGTTTGGAACCATCGGAAATTAAATTCTCAAATTTCTTTTTCTAAATTCATTTAAGTTCCCATATAAATTTATAAACAATTATTTATAAATTCATTTATAGAACAATAAATGATAAATCAAGTATTATCATTTCAAATTATCAATTTGAATCATTTTATTAAGTTCCATAAATATATATATCAAAATTTTATTTCATTAACCAAATTTTAAAATAATATCGTGTCAGTTTGTTCGGTCAAAGTGTTTTAGAAATCCTATCGATAGCGTTGATCAGACGAATCGATCGGAAACCCAAATCAACATCAACAACTCCAACAACACAATATAAAAAAATATATATTGACAAATACAATTCAAAATGTTTGAAAATATGTTGGAAACAAAAGACAAGATGATTAAATACAGAGTAGGGAGGCGGACAAGTTAAAATAAATCACGGGCAACCTTAATCGGGTCAACCGTGACTTAAACTATAAGATCGAAGTGGATTTTCTGGGGTAAATCTACATTCGACCTCAAGAGATAGAGTTTGGGATAATAGGAGATACTAGCATTTAAACCGAGGATATAAAATTTTTGGTGAATCGATGTTGTTGTAAAGGAGTTTCACTCCTTTTACAAGAAAATTTTTGAGATTGGCGGGACCGCCAATTCGCTATAAAGATCATTCGAAGTGGAGTTATGGGATACTCCAGAATCAAGTGAAGATGAGTAGCGGGGAATAAGAATGGATTTTTGGAACCGCAGGGAATGTTCCAAAATTCAAAGGAATCGAGTCAAAAGAGAGAGATTCAACTCGAATGAAAGTGATTCTGTAAATACATCTACTCCATATGCTGAGTTTTGCCTAGATCTAACCAAAGCTCTAATACCAACTGTAACGACCCGATATTTTCAACTATTCGCATCCATTATAAGTGTATAGGTAGACACTCATGACGGAATTGAATTGCTCAAAATACCCCGTTGTAATTAAAAATTTGGCAAATCTCAGAATATACAGTAAATAAAAATCACAGATCACAGACACAGAGTAATAATAATGCAGCGGAAGTAAAAGAGATAGTAGTTCATGAAGCTACTAAAAAAAAAAAATAAGATACATCAGAGTTAAATGAGATACAACAGAAGAGTAACAAGATACATCACTGAAACACTGGATACTGAAACAAAATAGAAGGCTGGATCTTCAAGGAAAGCTCCAACTCCGAAGGTGAATCTTGAATGCTAACTCAATCAATCTGACCCGAGCGTAAAGCAAAACACAAAACACTCGAATCAGGATATAAATACTTATAAACTGTAAATCAACTCCAGTGAACAGTAACAAAATGCATCAGTAACTTAAAGGATACTTGGGATCGCCCATCCTCTAAGGACCCGTTAAACTATTTACTATGTAGTAATATACGCTATATACGGTAGTGTCTAATCAGTAAAGTATAATCATATAGAAAATAGCGTTAAGGGGATGGTGAACCTTAACGCGGTCGGATCTTTAAAACCAAAATCGTAGTGGGATCGATATAAGGATATGACACGGCACGCGAGGCAATGCCAGGGTGGATACACCGTTTGCACTCCCGGACCGGTGGTGACGGCAAGCCAGCAGCTTCCGCCCACCTCGAACAATATCCCCGAATCAAAGTGGCGCCACCGAATCGAATCACAACAGTAATAGAATGGTTTTCGATGGAGCATGCTCGATGAAAGGGTGCGACCCTTTGTGTAGCCCGGTATAGCTCCTGTTTTAGTCATATATGCCAACTCACGGGAGTTGGGTCCACGTAATATACCTCGAGAACGTCGCCACCATCCTACTTCATTCTGGAATCTCCACCGCGTACACAGTTGTTAAAGTGGTTTTCGGTATTGGCCGGCTATAAGACAATATCCGATCCCGGTCTCTTTAACAACCAATCGTCATTATAACCCGTAGTTATAACTTTAAAACAATATTTTATACTTCAAAATAAAATATCCTTTTCAATCCAAATCTTTATCAAAATAAAGATTAAATCATTTCCAAAACCATTTCAATATATCATCGTAAAATATCTTTCAATTCAAATATTTATCAAAATAAATACCAAGTCATTTCTAACCATTTCAATATATTAAATTTTCATACCCTTTCAACACTACCTTTCAAATCATTTTAATATATCAAAATATCATAACCTTTCAAAGCTTCAGTTCCAAAATATCATATCTTTCATAACTTCTTTTTAAATCATGTTAATATCAAAATGTCCTATCTTTCAAACTCCGTTTTTCAAATCATTTAATATCAAAAATATCATATCTTCCAAAACTTCGTTTCAAATCATTTTAATATATCAAAATATCATATCCTTTCAAAACTTCGTTTCAAATCATTTTAATATATCAAAATATCGTATCTTTTCAAACTTCATTCATTTCAAATCATTATTCATTTTATTAAATCTAAAATACCATTTCAATTCATATTTCAAAATAGTTTATATTCCAAAAATTCTTTTTTATCATTTCAATGAAGTTATTATGTTTAATAATTAAATTATTAAATTTCCAAAAATTTCAACTTCCAAAGTTTATTTATTCACTTAAGTTTATCAAAACCGTGAAAATTCACTTTTCGCATCATTTAGAAAACTTATACGGAAAGTTACATTCAAAACAGTTCAATTTAACAAAAGACAGCATTTTAAAATCTTATAATAGGTTTACTTAAATTTCAAATAACTTAGTTAAATTCAAAGATTATAGCACTTACAAAAATTGCTATAATAGCTTTAATTCAATTTAGCTTTTTAGTTCATTATCATCAACTACAGCGTTTACAAATGCTGTAATATCATTTACATTGTAATTAATAGCATTTCAAAAATACAGTCAATTAACTTCAAATATTCAATAAAATTTCTCAACCAATTATATTTTTATTAAAAACATTTTTAACTTATAAAATCATACATTTTCACATTTATAACATCATTTAATTTTCCTCAAGTTCATGATTTTACAGGGTTAAATTTCCATTCAAAAATCAAGAGTAATAATCCACTTATTAAAATGCAATGTTCAATTTTAAAATCCATTACATTAAATTTCAACTTAACACTTAAGTTCAAATTCTCAAATATAACTTATTTTTATTTTTATTTGCTTAACTAAAAGTTCACTTTACGTCAATTTCATAAATTTCCAATTCTAGTTATATTTCAAAGTTTCAACTTAAAATATTTATTCATTTCACATTTCAACTTTGTTAAAAATCATAAATATGATAAAAATCATTTTAAATTCATTTAAATTCAAATTATCATAAATTTGTCATAATTTCATACTCAATTAAATTTCCAATTAAAATTAAATCAAAATTTCCAAAATAACTTACGTTCAAAATTTCTAACTTTTTCATTAATTCATTTCACTTACAATTATTCAGAAAATCAATAATATTTTACAAAAATCTTATTTTTATTAAATTTCAAATCAAAATATTATAATAATTAAATTTCTAAAATATTTTAAATTTTTTAGAAAAGCATATTTTAACTACGGGCCTGTATAAAATTTTCTACGCTAGGTAAAGTGATACGGGTAATATATCATTTCAACCCGTAATTTACAAAGAAAATCCGGGTTTTATCATTTCAAACCCGCAATCCCAAGTCAAAATGAATAATTTAAAACCATTCAGGCCTATCATTTCAGCCCATAACATTTTTTTCTAACAGGGAACTTGCAGTGTGATCATATACAGAAATAATATAAACAAGGTCAATATCACAATATACAGTCATATATCAGATGTCAGGTGAAAATTAACAGTTTTAACATGGTAATAACATGGTAATAACATGGCATAGAATATCATATGATCATCATTAACTTGCATAAACATTTTTTTATCACTAAACACTTGTCATCAATTCACTTTTCATAAGTATAAATGTCAGAGTGAGAAAGACTCAACTTTTTCAAAGCTAGGGACCAAAACAACATACAAGCACGACTCCAAAGGCACGACAAGCACAATTGCACGACTTTTGATTTGAGTTGAAAGATAGCCAAGATATGATTTTGTATCAACAACCCAAAACAAAACAAACAAGACAATATAAAAACATTCAACATGAAATAATATTGAAACAATTTTGAAATACAAAGCAAAATGAACAAGATAGATTGGACCTTGCTTCAACCACTTCAATGCTTGGCCTAAGGGACACTTATGCTTGGCTATGATGATGCTTTGGCTCAGGTATGACATCATATAGGTCAGGTTTAATATCATATAGGCAAGGCAACAAGTGGAGATGAAGGTGTAGTGGTGCAACATAAAGCATATATAGGGTCAAGGTTAAATAAGTTGAGTTTTTGTGACATTCTTGGCTCGGCCATGGGCATGTGGTGGCTTGGCCATGCTTGTACAGGTCTGGACAGTAGCTGGAGCAGTGGCCAAAGGTGGTGGAGTGGCTGGTGGTGGCGGCTAAGGGGTGGCCAAAGCAAGATATGGAGGGTAGGTGATGATATGTGTGGTCTAGGCAATGTTTTAAGGAGTTTTGTGGTGCTAGCTTCAATGGATGGGCACGGCTTGGTCATGGTCTGATTTCCAGAGGGTGGTGGGTGATGTGGCAGAGGGTGGAAGTCAGGTCAGAGGTGGTGGAGGTGGCTATGGTGGTGGTTAAGGTGGTGGTTGAAGGAGATGAGGCAAAGGTGGTCAAACTAGCATTGTTCAAGGGCATTGTTGCATTTTTTTTTTGGAGTTTTGGTACCATGGTGGGCTCGGCCTTGGTCAAGACCAGAGGGGTAGCTGGTGATGATGGCAGGGAAGAGGTGTAGGAGGTGGTGGCCGTGGCTATGAAGGAGAGGCCAAGCAATACACATGAGAAAACAAGGCAAAATATAAGAAAACAATGGAAAAAGAAGAGGAAAAGAGGAGCCATTACCAAACCTTTCTAGCCGTGAAAAATGAAGTGGAGAGGAATGTTTTCACATGAAAGAGGTAAGAAATGCACAACTACAATAAATAAAGGAACGGTCAAAGGAAATTAAATCTATTAATTGGAAAAGAAGCGGAAGAAGAAACATTAAAATGGTTTTACGTTTCTTTGCTTTCAAACCTTTTAAACTTCCTATATATATTCATATACATCTTAAATAAATGAAAACACTTATAAATTTCAGTTAGAATTCGAAAATATAACAGATAAATAAAATATTAATAATTAATTATTAATTAGATATGATTAAAATAAGAAAAATGGCACAGAAAATGAAAATTAGACTTAGGAATTAGAAATAACTTCAATACACTTTGAAATTTTTTATTAATTTTAAATACATGTAAAATGAATAAAATAAATTAAAACACAGCAATAAAAGTGAATGTATAAAATAAATCAATAAATTTTAATTATATATAATTAAATTAAGAAAATGGCTTAAAATTGCAGACTAGGCTTTAAAAATTAGAAATAATTTCAATTGAACTTTAGAAAATCTTCATGGACTTGTAAAAATATTTATAACAAATAAAATAAAATGCATTCACAAAAAAAAAATTAATTAAGTAAAATTTATACGAAGAAAATAGCAGAAAATTATAAAACAGCCTTTAAAAATAGGAAATAAATACAGTAAATTTTGAAAAAAATTCTATTAACATTTAAAAATATTTAAAAGTCAAAATATACATAATAAAACATATTATTACATATTAAAATAAAATATAACAAAGAAGAAGTAATTTATTCAATTTAAAATAGTCATTGTTAAATAACCCTATATATGCACAACATTGTAAAGGGTATAACTTTCACAATTTACATCCAATTTCAACGAAATGAAAAGTGGTGTTCTTAGAATTTTATGTACTTTCATAATAAAAGAAAAAAATTTAAATTTCAAACTTTTAAAATTTTAGGTTAAAAGTCACAGTTTGACTGTTTTGACCAGAATCAACATTTCAAGCAAATATTTAACTAACACAGTTTGGAATTATAACTCATATAAAATCAAGATTTTATATTTAAATAATAAATTTAATCATTCCAAATAAGTAAAATAAGTTTTTAAATCAAAATTTTATATTAAAATAATTAAAATATACAATAAAATAATTACAAAATACAGGGTTGTTACACTCTCCCCCACTCAAAACTTTTCGTCCCCGAAAAGGAATGAGGTATGGAAGGGCACAGAACAGATAGAGTGAAATAGAATTAAGATAAGATGACAAGAAGATTGAAGTTATACCTGATAACTGTTGTTATAGGTAAGTTTTACAAGGTGGAGGTGATCTTTCCACGATCCTCCTGAATCAAGAACACAAGCACGAAAAGGTGGATTCAAAATGATTACCAAAGGTCTATCAAAGATTATAGAAAGATTTCTAAACAGAAAGATTATAGAAAGATGCCTATACCGGTCTATAGCAAGATAAGGATGATAGGGACAACCAAAAGATAGTTTGAAAAACAAAATAAGGAAATGAATTTGAAAGCATGGAGATTTCAACTTAAACAGAGAATAAATCTTTACACAAGTTAAATAAATCTTAACTATCTCAAATTTCATTATCTTATTATCCAATCATCATAAATTAACAAATTTCAAAACCATAGGTTTGAAAAATAATCATTTATTACACTCACAATGTATTTAATAAATTTAATTCTTCTTTGTTCCTAAATAAAACTAGATTTATTCCTCTCACTATATTTATCACTTATGTTAAACATACTTACACTTAATATAACTGCTTTCTTTTATTCTTAGTTCTTTTAATATTATTTTGTTATAAGTTATTCAATTACCCTTTATTATATTTACCTCTGTTAATCACTTTATAATTAAAATTTAAGTGTATAACATTTATTATAACCGCTCAAATTTTATTTATAAAATCTTTTTATATTGTATATCATCCAATTACAGTGTTAACTTCTGAAATTAAGGTAAGTTATATTTGAATGCAATTGCGTTATACAAGTAAAAATTTCCAATTTAATTATCTCAAGTTTTAATCATTTATCCAAATTTTTTATTTTCTTTTTATAATTGAAATTATTCTTTAAGATAGAGTTTAAGAATTAAATTTCCGATTCCATTCAAACCATTTAGAGATAAGTAATAATATATACATAATATATCAAATCAAATTTCAATCATATATTTATATATATGTTATAAACCAAGTCATATTTTAGAAATTCAAATCAATTTAATTCCCAAAACAAAGCTGTAGCAAGACTACAGAACAGTCTCTTCACTCCGAAACTCGAAAATGAACGTCGATGATGCTGCAGTCATCACCGGAATTATTTTCCAGCGACAAAGAGAAGAGTACTAATTTTAAACTTAAAAATTCTTCGGAAACAAATTTCTATTTGAAAATATTTTAAATATTATATCCCTTTAAACTTTTAAACAAAAGGTTTGGAACCATCGGAAATTAAATTCTCAAATTTCTTTTTCTAAATTCATTTAAGTTCCCATATAAATTTATAAACAATTATTTATAAATTCATTTATAGAACAATAAATGATAAATCAAGTATTATCATTTCAAATTATCAATTTGAATCATTTTATTAAGTTCCATAAATATATATATCAAAATTTTATTTCATTAACCAAATTTTAAAATAATATTGTGTCAGTTTGTTCGGTCAAAGTGTTTTAGAAATCCTATCGATAGCGTTGATCAGACGAATCGATCGGAAACCCAAATCAACATCAACAACTCCAACAACACAATATAAAAAATATAGATTGACAAATACAATTCAAAATGTTTGAAAATATGTTGGAAACAAAAGACAAGATGATTAAATACAGAGTAGGGAGGCGGACAAGTTAAAATAAATCACGGGCAACCTTAATCGGGTCAACCGTGACTTAAACTATAAGATCGAAGTGGATTTTCTGGGGTAAATCTACATTCGACCTCAAGAGATAGAGTTTGGGATAATAGGAGATACTAGCATTTAAACCGAGGATATAAAATTTTTGGTGAATCGATGTTTTGGTGAATCGATGTGGCAGAGGGTGGAGGTCAGGTCAGAGGTGGTGGAGGTGGCTATGGTGGTGGTTAAGGTGGTGGTTGAAGGAGATGAGGCAAAAGTGGTCAAACTAGCATTGTTCAAGGGCATTGTTGCATTTTTTTTTTGGAGTTTTGGCACCATGGTGGGCTCGGCCTTGGTCAAGACCAGAGGGGTAGCTGGTGATGATGGCAGGGAAGAGGTGTAGGAGGTGGTGGCCGTGGCTATGGAGGAGAGGCCAAGCAATACACATGAGAAAACAAGGCAAAATATAAGAAAACAATGGAAAAAGAAGAGCAAAAAGAAGAGGAAAAGAGGAGCCATTACCAAACCTTTCTAGCCGTGAAAAATGAAGTGGAGAGGAATGTTTTCATGTGAAAGAGGTAAGAAATGCACAGCTACAATAAAGAAAGGAACGGTCAAAGGAAATTAAATCTATTAATTGGAAAAGAAACGGAAGAAGAAACGTTAAAACGGTTTTACGTTTCTTTGCTTTCAAACCTTTTAAACTTCCTATATATATTCATATACATCTTAAATAACTGAAAACACTTATAAATTTCAGTTAGAATTCGAAAATATAACAGATAAACAAAATATTAATAATTAATTATTAATTAGATATGATTAAAATAAGAAAAATGGCACAGAAAATGAAAACTAGACTTAGGAATTAGAAATAACTTCAATACACTTTGGAAAATTTTTCTTAATTTTAAATACATGTAAAATGAATAAAATAAAGCAAAACACAGCAATAAAAGTGAATGTATAAAATAAATCAATAAATTTTAATTATATATAATTAAATTAAGAAAATGGCTTAAAATTGCAGTAGAAATAATTTCAATTGAACTTTAGAAAATCTTCATGGACTTGTAAAAATATTTATAAAAAATAAAATAAAATGCATTCACAAAAAGAAAATTAATTAAGTAAAATTTATATGAAGAAAATAGTAGAAAATTATAAAACACCTTTAAAAATAGGAAATAAATACAGTAAATTTTGGAAAAATTCTATTATCATTTAAAAATATTTAAAAGTCAAAATATACATAATAAAACATATTATTACATATTAAAATAAAATATAACAAAGAAGAAGTAATTTATTCAATTTAAAATAGTCATTGTTAAATAACCTTATATATGTACAATATTGTAAAGGGTATAACTTTCACAATTTACATCCAATTTCAACGAAACAAAAAGTGGTGTTCTTAGAATTTTATGTACTTTCTTTCAAACTTTTAAAATTTTAGGTTAAAAGTCACAGTTTGACTGTTTTGACCAGAATCAACATTTCAAGCAAATATTTAACTTACATAGTTGGAATTATAACTCATATAAAATCAAGATTTTATATTTAAATAATAAATTTAATCATTCCAAATAAGTAAAATAAGTTTTTAAATCAAAATTTTATATTAAAATAATTAAAATATACATTAAAATAATTACAAAATACAGGGTTGTTACAGGAGAAGTCATATTTTAAAATTTAAGTTTATAAGTGAAAAGGGAGAAGAATGAGAGTAGGAATGGTGTTTTTTGGGATGAATAGGTTTATATAGGGGTGAAAAGTCATTTGAATAAGTTGAATAGGTAGTATTTATTTTATTTTGGATATTGAATCTTTTTTGTAATCTTCTTATTATATGTCGATTTATATGGTTTACATATGTCAACATATGATCGTATTTTGCTAGATTAACTTATTTATTTTATTTTTGTAATTAGCCTAAATTATTGTACTTTTATGACTTTCCACAGACTAATAACAGTGTACAATAGTAAGAAACAAGATTTCATTGATAACCATAGATGAGTACATAAAATTTAAAGATACACAAAAAGGTACATGAATTAAAACTAGAACAATTCAAACTAAAAGATAGAAAACCATATGGATACAACTAGGGAGAAGTAGATGAAGATGAGGACTTCCACTAATCTTGCAAATAATCTTTACAAAGTACTTGTCTACTTTGTTGGAAAATGAAGTGAATGATTTCTTAAGCTTCTTTTGGTTATTAAGAAGCTTCTCTTGATTCTTGAGAATTTCCCTTGTGGATGGATGAGATGGCTTTTCGAAACTCTCCAAATAATTGACTCCCTCCTCTTTTGGTTATTCCTCCTCCTCCACATCCATTTCTCCTTCTTCCTCTTCCTCCTCTTCTTTAATTTCACGCAATTCTTCCCAAGCCAATTATGCTTCATTTTCCAAAAGAGTTTCATAAGGCTCAAAAGTTGATGAAATATGCATAAGAGAGATATTGCCTTGTCGAAGATTTTTCGAGAAATTGTTTCCTCTCATTTTCGGTCAACACCAAAGTATGTGAATATTCTAGTGAGATACATACCATGAAAGAGTGTGTTCTCATGCCTAGAGATATTCTTAGGAAAGAATTCATTCAAAATAACTTATGCCCAATTTATATCGTAATGAACATAAATTGTAAAAACGTGCTTTGAAACCTTTTGAGTCGGGTTACTATAATTTCTCGTTCTCGGAGTTATACTTTGTTGTAAAATGTGCTTTGAACTCAAAATCATCACCACTTTCAAAAATATCGTGAATAACTTCACGGTTTTGATTTTTTTTAAAAGACAAAAGGTCCATTCCACTGGATTTTCATCCCAAAATGTTACCTAAAAGTTCATAATTCAAAACAGTTTGAGTACCTTTAACACTACTCCTAATTTTACATTCATTTCCTTTATAAAACTTTCCATTTAAATTAGCATAAAACATTTTCACTAAGTTTGGAAAAGACACAAAATCATTTTGGATCAAACCAAAAATTCCATTTTGATTACAATGATCATCAAGATCGTAAAAAGGAAAATCATCAGATTTGATGAATCTTACAGGAGATACTTTTCCGAAAGAAACATATTCCATATAGGCTTCAATGACCTCTTTATCATGGAAGGGATAGCCTTTATTTTTCTTTGAAAACCTTATGATTTTTGGAGTTTTGCTTGAGGAAGTCGTTGATGAATTGTATGAAGAGATAAGAGAGATAATGGATTTTTGAAATTTGAAAATGAGAGTGAAATGAATAGATGAAGATAGAATAAAAATAGAGAATCAATAGACAAGTACTTCGATCAAGAGTCGCCTTTTCAGAACATTGGAGTTGGTGAAAAGGCGGAGGGAATTTCAAATTTTAAATTTGAAATGAAAATACAAAATTTTGGTTTCTGGGTATATGTCGACATATGGTAAGTGAGTATGTCAACATATAGCCATTAATTTCCAAAATTTTAAGATGAAAGAATTATTCCCATTTACTTATATACTATCCTATAATTATTACTAATCTATGTACTTACTAAATAAATTAAAAATTAATTTATATAAATTCAATATTTTTGTATTAAAATAATTTTATAAAATTTTCTTTGAATATATTATATTCATCCAATATTATTAATCTGATGGCTATTCCTAACAATCAAAAGAAACCAAAAACTCCTTTTCAAAAATTCAAAATTTAAATTTAAAATGTGTAGCTATTTTTGCTCCATTTCTTCGATCTTTTCTGAATTTAATTGAATACTGCTATGAAGCACATATTTGCATCTTCTGTATCTGGTTCATTATCACTTGAGGAAGTATCTGAATCATCTAATGTTATAGTATATGCCCTTTTCCGTTTTCTGGACGAATCAGTATTTGGTGAGATTTTTGGTTTCTCCGCTTGTGGACAGTCTCTCTTCATATGACCAAATTCATTACAATTAAAACATCTAATAGCATTCCACTTCCTGGATTTTTGTTATCATTTCTCCTGAGATTATTCGTTATTCTATATTTTAGAATTTTTTTGAAATCTCTGGTCATGAAGGCAATTTCCTCATCATTATCATTGTCTAAATCCAGATCATCTGTTGTTGCCTGGAAATAGATGGATTTCTTTTCTATTGCCTTGTTTTCTCTCCTGCCTTGCATTTATGCTTCAAATGACATTAAATTACCAATTAGCTCTTTAATTTTCAGAGCGCTTATTTCATTAGCCTCTTCATTTGCAATAGTCTTTTGGTCCTATTCAGGAGTAAGTGAATTGATGATTTTTCTAACTTGATATTGTTTAGAAAACTTTAACCTAATGCAATTAGTGAATGTACTATATCTTGGAATTTACAATACATATCAGAAATGAACTCATTTTAAATAATTGAAACTGATTAATTAACATAGAAATTTTGGTCTGTTTGACTTTACCAGTGCCCTCATATGTAACTTGTAGTGGTCACCATATTTCATATGCAGACTTGCAAACAGACATTCTATTGAATTCATTTTTATTTAATGAACAAAAAAATATGTTCATAGCTTTAAAGTTACTTTGTGCAAGTGCCTTTTGGTTAGCAGTCTATTGTGAAAAGTTAGTCTGGGGCTCAGTGTATTCATTTTGTAGGGCATTCCAAATACCTAGACCAGTTGATTGTAAATAGACTTTCATTCTACATGACCAATAAGTGTAATTAATACTATTAAAAAATTAGGATCTAGCAGTAGATTATCCTTCAAAGAAGGGGTTACTAACAAGGGAACTAACAGTGTTATTGCCATTCAAACTTTTCGAAAATCAAGATTATGAATACTTTGAAAACCAATCCTTCGATGCCAAATGTTAGTTTGCGGAAGTAAGGATCTTAAGGTTAATTTAACACTAGAGGGAGGGTGAGCAGTGTTTACTAACTTTATAAATCTTTTTTAATTCTTTTAAGATTATAATTTAAACAATGCAAATTGACAATCACAGATGCAAATATAGATAGATATAAATGCAATAAATGTAAAAAGTAAAGAGTTGGAGAGATCACACCAGGATTTTTATACTGGTTTGGACTTACCCTACATCCAGTCCTATATAATTTCTTGTACAGATTTCTTTTCAAATATCAAAGTTTACACAATCTCGATTTCAAGGCTACAAGATACAGCCCCCCAGATTTTTTGAGCTATTGGCACACTTATTGGATTTAGACGGGACACCAGCATACCTAGTTCGATTAAAACGGGACACCAAACACACCCACTTGATTCAAATGGGATACAAGCACACCCATTTGGATTTCAGGGACACCAAGCACACCCAAGAGTATTTGAATATGATTTAATAGAGTTTACAAAATCAACTTCTTGATTTTGAGTATAAATAATCCTATAACCTCTTGAATATCACTTTGGTCTTTATTTGAGTGAGAGAGATAAGAGAGATTATAGAGTAAATAGTAGAGAATCAAATCATTGAGTTTGGATTTGATTCTGATTGGATTTAAGAAGATTTTGACTAGAACTTCTTAAGAGAGTGAAAGAGGAGAGAAAATATTTAATCAAAATTTGTTGAAAAAATCCTTATTTATAGAGAAACAACATTCATGTTCATTCGTAAAGAGATATGATGAAAAGACATCTCTATTAAAAATTGAATTTAGAAAATATCAGACTATATATCGACATATAGGGTCTATGTATGTCGACATACCCTTTGTAATTTTGAAAATTATTTAATAAAATTATTTTGAAAATTTTAAGTTTTGTAAAATATTTTGATATTTTATAAAATCATTTGAGCATAGTTTATACTCATTTTAACCAAAACAAAACATAAGAAAACTTTATAAATAATTTTTAGATATTTTAATATATAAATGATTTAAATATGAATTTCTTTTGAAAAAGAATATATAAAATATAAGTGAATATATATTTAAAATTAAAGTGTTAACAAATGTCAAAATATACTTTTAAACATCTAAAAGACATAAAACCAAAAATCTATAAATACAATAAATTTAAATTATACATTAAAATATAAAATACTTAAAAACTTAATATAATATTTTGTAAACAAATAACTAAAAGGTTAGGAATCATTTAAAAGCTATTTTAAAAATATGTTTGGAAAATCATTTTAAAAATAAGGATTCTTAAAAATCATTAAAATAAAAGAATATATTTAAAAAACCATTTTTAAAGAATGAAGAGAGATCGAAGAGGTGCTACTAGGGCTTTAACAAAATATAAGACTCTAAAACTTATCTTGACATCATGAATCTTTAAACTCAAGAGTCTTCAATCTCTAGCTCTTGAGTCACTATATCAGCCTCTTAATTAGCCTCCTGAGTGCTCGTGATGTATGCAGCTGAGGCATCCTAACAGACCGAGAGATTTGAACCTTGTTCCTACACGACCTGATCAATTCAATCAGGCACTCGCCATCTATTTTCATTGTTCAACTGTTTGACAACATGAAAAAACGTGATATTGTACAGTCTTCTTAATCAACACCAGTCTAATATCATGCGCTATATACTATATATAACTTGATAAAACATTAGTATCTATATTTTATATGGTCTCATGTGGTTGTTGTCATCAAAACCAATACCTAAGGTACTAACACTTATTTGGCACAATTGGACAAAGCATAATACCGGAATTTTCCGAACTCTCGAAACACCTCGATACATTTGATTAGAACTTATAATCGTAGACATCAAACAACTAATGAAACAAGCAAAATCTAGACCTCAATATTCATAGGGTTTGGAACTTATCCTTTTCAAATTCGGTCTCAGAATTCATCAAACAAGTTGAGACGATTGCAACTTGGATCTTTTAGCAGTATCTTGTAAAAATTCCAATAGTTACAACAAAAGGAATGAACTTGGGCAGCTACAAAGGCAACGAGAGTTGAACCGCACCGTTCTCAGTACCTTGCGGTGGTGGAGACTCTTCGGCGAAGTAGCAAGATGGATTTGGGGATTTTTAGAATCACGATGCTTGAGATCAGATCTCAAAACTATTAAATGAAGTTTGTTTAATATTTTCTCACCGTGGAATAAATTAATGAAGGCAGTAGGAATCACACGGTAGGGGTTGGATTAAATGTTGTATATTCGTTGTTTTCCTTGGCCTTATTTTTTTATAGCTTTTCAGTTTGACTAAGGGGACAGGAAGGATACGTTTGATGGTTTCTGCATGCAAAATTTATGATAAACTCTTACCTCCATTGTTCCCTTCTTTCCTTAAACTTGTATCCATATTATTTGAGTATATAGGTACATGTTTCAAAGGATTTTTTTTATACAAATTATATATTATTCATTTCAAACCATTTCGAATGAATAACCAATTATAACATTTATACTTCTGTCTATACACGCGCATAAATATGTATGTGTGTGTGCATGTCTATATATATATTAGTTAATTATTTATTCGATAAATCCTTTTATTTAATTAAACAATTTAATAAATACTTTAATTGATGAACAATTTTAATTTATTTATGTTAAATAATTTTAGGATAATTATACAAATATAACAATTATAGTCACATACATAATCAATGTATATATGTTTCTAATTAATTAACTCTTAACTAATTATTTAATTTAAATAATCATATTAATCAATTATATTAAAATTTTGAAATTATTTAGTTTCCTAAATAATTCTGAAAAATTTAAATTATTTTATAACATTTACAAAATTCCTTTTATATTTTAAACTTAACTTTTAAATTTAAAATATAAAATCTTAATTTGAAATTAGCTCAAGGCCGAAATAACCCCAGGCCTTACATTTGTGCCAACGTTTTGGACTTACTCCAGCCATTGGACTATGCCAATAGCCACGGATGTGAGAATACTTTTTATACAATCCCAAACCTAGACACTACTATTCTAGACACCCATCAGATAAAAAAGTTATTAGTTGACTCCTAATGATAATTAGACTACGTAAACCATATGGGCTCTGATACCATTGAAGGATAAAATAGATAAATTTCAAATAAAGTTTTCTAATTAGATCTTAGTAGGCCTATAAAATTTAGTAACTTGCACCAGATCCAATCTTATTAATTAATAAATGCAATTTATTTGAATAATTTTTTTCCATTTAATTAGTCCGATTAATTAAATATATTAGGTGTGGATATACAGCTGAGAGAGGTAGAGGAGAAAGTGTTCGACGACATATGAAAGAATAAATTGAATCAAATTTAGTCAAACAAAAATGAATGTTTTGTTTAATTTAGATACTTCATTTCTCTCTCTCATAACTCTTCTTTGATTTTTTATCCAACAATCAGACCATGTCCTTCCACATGTAACCTACAAAATAATGATTTATATATGGGCTACAACATCTAATATGTATACATATATTTATTTGTGATAACCCGAATTTTTGAGCATCAGATAATTGGGTAATTTTCTAATTTAGCTATTGAGAAAAAGTACTGATTTATCAAATAAGCAAATAAATCTGATGGATGCTTATATAATTACTTAAAATTTATAAATTGAATTTGGAGTTGAATTTGAATTTTTAAATTTGAAATTTAAAGGAAGTATACCTTAAATATATTTTAGTTTAAAATTTGAATTTGAAAACTTCAAGAGTAAACATTTTAAAAATAAATTAAGTTAAAAATAATATGTATATATGATTAGTCTCATATCATTGTCTTTAAAGGATTTTATAAGTGTAATTTATAACATATCAAAATACTATAATCATTATTAAGTGTGTAAATGGATTTTTTTATCTTCTTTTAAAATTACATATTTTTTTTATATAAATAACTAAGTAGAAATCTATTTAATACACATGTCAATTAATAACATTATCACATTAGCAAATGTTAACAAAATAGATAAGGATATTGACAAGTGTCTTTAATCTCTTATTTCTAAATAACTAATAAATGAGAAACTAAGTAATATAAACATCTCCCTACCCCTCTTTCATTTTCTTTATTTAGTTCATTCTCTAAAATAAAACTAGAAGCAAACCCTGTAACACAAGCTGGTAAATAAAAATCAAGAACAACTGTGGCTACATTTCAGATTTGAATTATCTCAAGCTTCAACATAGCAGCAATAAAAGTTTCATATGTTCAAAATTTTCCAAAAGCTTCCAGTTTTAACAACCCAGTTTTGAAGCTCTGCATTTTCTAAAGTGAGTAAAACTGCAACTTCGAATTAAATCTTATCAATATTCTGTGAGTGATTACATCTTACTTATTCCCTGATGCATGTATTATGATCTGGAAGTATTAGTATGAAAAGTCTGAATGAAGTGAAAACATGTTTGTAAGTATGGAAGTTGAGTTCAATATGAATACCAGAAGCAGGTCTCTGTTAACAGACCAAATTATATTCTAAATTTAAACTCTTCTGATACAAATTTAAATAGAATATGGTGTTTAGGGGATAATGATTTGGATTAACTACTCTGAGAAAACGTTCATAAGTTAGAATTGGAAAGTAATTAGCTGGAAATTAGTAAATTTACAGTAGGAAATGAATTCAAGTAAAATTGAATTGATAAATTTACTACCTTTGATTGTAAATTTGGATTCGTACCTAGAATTCGTGATTTCTAATATAGAAATTAGGATTTTTAAATCCATGATTAGAGGGAATTCTCGAGTTGAACAAATTATGGTTTATCATCGATTTTCGACAATCGGTGAGATGATTGTCAACTGGATTATTACAGGAGGTAGAATGGAGTATGGGGATCATAGGAAAAATAGTAAGCGAATTTTTAGTTCGCCATGGCGAGGGCGAATGATCGATCTAGGGTTTAGGACTGGGTCTTGCTAGTTTTTGTTCTCGAAATAAATGAAGAAATGTCGATGCATCGGTCGTGTTCGGTTATGATGGAAAAACTAGAGGATGGTCAGGCGAAGATTTCGGCAATGGGCCATGGGTTCTGGTGGCTTGTGGTGATCGATCGAGGGGGAGGAAGGAGGGGTTTTGGTTCCAGCGACGATCGATTTTGCTCGATTTTGTTTTGAGGGTCGATACGATGATCTGGAGGTCGATAAAGTAATCGAGGGCTGTTGTCGACTTGCCGGAGGTGGGATGTGTGGCCGGAGCGCCGCCATGCATGGGTGCACGTGCACCAGAATTTTCTGTGCACTAGGTTTGGTAACGAAAGGGTCTTCTCGGGTTGTAACACGGGAAGGAGGAAGGTGAGCTCGGGTATGATTGCATGCGCGTGAGTATGAATGTTAGCAGGTTTGTGAATTTAAACTAAGCTTCGTTTTAGAAAAAAATACTATAAACTGAAGCTAGGGAAAAGAAGAGAAACTCGGGGAATAACCGAGTGACCTTCAGGTAAAACCCGAAGCAACAGTTTTTGAACAGTTTTAAATGTTTTAAAATCAAATTTTTTTGAAATTTAAATTTAAAATCTTGTTTAAAACTGTCTTAATTAAACTCACTCTTTTTATAACTGTTTCTTTAATAATTGATTTAGAGGTTTGAAAATTTGTTTAATTCAAAGTGATTTTAAAATTTAGTTTAAATCAGATTTTATAAAGCAAGTTATAAAATACAAATTGAAAATTAGTTTTAAAAATTTCTACTTGATAATGTTTTAAGTTATTTAAGGAAGTTATATTTTCTTAACTATAAAATTTTCAGGTTAAATGATTGTTTTATTTTAAAACTCAATTAATGATTTAATTAAGCAAGGGTAATCATAATGATAAAATGTTTTAAAATGATAATGGTAATAAGACATTGATAAGATTAAGTTTTATCTTAAGGTAATTAAGGTTTAACACCTAGAGATTAATTAAGAAAATTTAAGTATAAATACTTAATTTAATTAAAGTAAATATGGATTAATTAATTTGTAATAAGAGATATGGATTAATAATTAAGGTTATTAATCATTAATTATGGGTAATTAATCTATTAACTAATGGTTAATTAATTGATTTTAAAGGTAATTAAGAATGATTACCTTGAATTGAAGAAGGATAAATAAAGATAAGTTTGAAATGGATTCAAACTGAAATTGAAATCTTAAATTGGAGAAGTATTTCAGAATAAGATACAATGAATTGGTTTCCAGAGATGGTAATCTTGGTTATTATCATAAATGGTTGTTGAATTTAATAATGAAATGTTTTAAGAAAGTAACCATTTAAAGAGAATAATTTGTAAATTTGAAGGAATGTGAATTTAAAGTGGGTTTCCAATTGTGAAGTTCTAAATTCTAAATCTAAACATTTGAAATAGTTTTCAAAGTATTAAAGGAAATAATATTATATAAACTATTTTGAATGGAATCTTAATTTAGAATAAGAAGTTGTTTGAAAACTTTAAAAGAATTTGTTTTGAATTAAAAACCAAAGGTGGTTTAACTTTTAAAGTATAGCCTGGTTGGTTAAGAAATAAATATGTATATGTATGAATACGCATAATATCAAAGTTGGTTTGAAATAAACTCTAAATGTTGAGTTTTAAAATTTGGAATGAGATGTGATATCCAAAGGTGATAAGTTTTTGAACTTAATAAGTGGGAAAATTATTTATGAAAAGTCCAAAATTTAAAATGGAAGTTTAAACTGGGTAAGGTTGGCTGGATTAAGTGAATTGAATTCAACTTTGGAAAGGTTAAATAAGTTAATAAGCAACCCACATTGGAAATTTCAAAATGAAATTGAGATTTAACTTGGGAAGTTAAATGGTTAATTTGAATCGGGAATTTGTGTGATCTCAAAATGAGTTTGAGATCTAGAAATTGAAATGAATGGACATTTTAAAATAAATTCGATGATATCATCCTATTGTTGTTAAAAATCTTTAAGTTGTGAATTGGAATTGTTTAAATAAATAAGAAATGAAGTGTGGTAATATATCCATTATTGGGATAAAAGGAAAATCACACTTTAATTTGAAATTAAGGATATGGAATTCCTTTGAACTTAAGATTTGAATGTTAAGAAATGAATTTGAAAATTAAAATTGTTTGAAACTCTTACTTGAACCGTGTAACGAGTTAAGTAAAGATAATTTAAAATGGAATTTTGAGAATTGGACTCAGAATTAAATTGTTTAAAGATTTGGATTATTGATTTAAAAATAAAGGTTAATTTGATTTAAGGGGTTAAACCAACATTTAGAAATTTAACTCGAATTTATATAATTCGAGATGGGTTAAAGTTAAGATTTAGATTTTATTTGTTCAAATTGAATTTGATTTGAATTAATTATAATTGTGATTGAAGATGGATAAGTTTAAAAATTCAAATGAAAAATTTGAGTTGGATTGTTTTGAAATCAAATTGAAATTGAATAAGATAAAATTCAAATAGGAATTAGGATTTATTCAAACAGAAATTGAGAACTAATTCAACTTGAATTGGGAATAAATCAAGTCCAATGGAAATTGGAGTTATTTAAAATTTGAATTGGATCAATTTAAATGGAAGTGGAAATTTAAATTGAATTGATTGGAAATGGAGATTGGGAATTGAACTGTTTTGACTCTGGACTACTTTTAATATAGATTGTTTAATATAAACCTATTTTTCCAAGCTATTTATTATATATACAACCTTTCTTTTAAAAGCCAAACTATCTTATATTTCTTTTACAATTATTTTTGGAATTGTTTAACAATTTTCCAACTGTTTTATAAGCTAATTACTATATTCCAACTATTTTACAAAACTAATTACTATCTTACTATTATTTTGCAATTATCTAAAATTTCTATAATTAATTTAACTACTTTCTAACTATTTTACACCTATTTTATGAACTAGTAATTATTTTCCAACTACTTATCTATTTTAAAAAATTTCAAGCTATTTTCTAAATAAACTGGTCGGAGTTCAAACCGTTATTGGTTAAATATCCAATCGAGATAAGAATAGAGGTGATAATCCAAATGGATTGAAGCAATTGTGAGTAAGTGAATAAAAATCAAAGTGAATGTGAATAGAAAAGAGAATTGATTTGGCTAATAAAGATAAATACGTAGGATGTACGTATGTTATTCTATTCGCATAGTGATTTGATCCAGGTTCGAGCATAGAATTTCGAGATAGTTATATCGATCCGAGTGGGATTTTTCACTCGATTTTCGACGGCGAACCTGGATATGGATTGTTAATTGGTTCTGGATATTCTCTATCATAGTTATGGCTATGCAAGGAGAATGACGGTTTCTGATCAAGAAACCAGATCTGTGTCCGTACTAGGAAGTCGGGTGGACGATACTAGTTCGGAAGTGAAATTGTGTGGTCGAGTGAGCGATCAGATTGGTATAGCGTACAGATGATATGTGTACATCGTACGAATTTGAATGAAAATGATATTGAAAAGAGTAATCAAATTTGAATATTTGATTTTGAGTAAACAAAGTTAAATATATTTGTTTTATAAAATGAAACTCCCCTTGATGAATCTTTTGCCAGAAGAAAAGGATTTTGAAGTATAAAAAGGAGTTTTATACAAGTTTGAAATGATCCAAAGTTTTAAAGGTTATATATATCTGAATATATATATATATATATATATATATATAAAGGATCTTATGAGGATTTTGGAAAAAGGTTTTTGGGAACCTTTGAATTAGGAAAGGCTTTTGATTTTTGGATAAAATCAATATTGAAATTTGGAAAGCCTAATTTGTGAACTATCGATTTTGGAATAATCGATTTTGTGTAAAAGATCTATGTATGAGATCATACTAGGTATATGATTTGAGAGATACTATATGTGTATAGTATAAAGTGTTTTGATGATGGCTCTGGGGAAAAAAGGCGTTCCCTTGAAACGAACATCTCAGGAGTGCCACCGGGTGGTACTGCCTTGAGCCCAAAGGGGGTTCTAAAGTTGATCCTGTGAGGAGTCCGGACAAAACTAGTTCCTGGGGATTATGGGTAGAGTATACCATAGCGAAAGTCGTGTGTGCCGCTGAGAGCCAACAGTCTGCGTTTGATTTTATATCGGTAGACTGCGACCTATGTATAAGTGGAGAAGTTTCATTTCGACAGCGAAAATCAGAGGCCGCTGAGGGCCTGCAGTTACATAGACTTTTGCTGTGATGGAAACGTAAACCTGGAATGTAACTGCGATTTGTCGTGGGTTCCATGGCGTAATCGAGAGGCCGCGGAGAGCCTGTAGTTACATGGACTTTTGCTGCGATGGCAACGTAACCCTGGAATGTAACTGCGGCCATGGATGGGGGTGATGATTTCCAGAGCATTCTCACCAAAGATATTTCATCTATTTGAAAATGTTTTCTATATTTTCAATAAAATTATTTTCCAAGTATTTTCACTAGGTTTTGAAAACGGGTCTGCTAAGTATTTATAGATTTTCAGTCCTACGCCTGATCAACGTATGACCGAATTTCTGTAAAAACAAGGATGGACTGGTAGAGGCATCGGGTTATAAAAGTATCTTTATAAAATTATTCTATAATATTTTGTAATGTTTTAAAATTTATCAAAGGGTAAATTTTTCCGACAATAATCATTTTTATAATTCTAGATTCGTTCCTTTTCGAGGACGAAAAGATTCAAAGAGGGGAGGAATGTGATAACCCGAATTTTTGAGCATCAGATAATTGGGTAATTTTCTAATTTATCTATTGAGAAAAAATACTAATTTATCAAATAAGCAAATAAATCTGATGGATGCTTATATAATTACTTAAAATTTATAAATTGAATTTGGAGTTGAATTTGAATTTTTAAATTGAAATTTAAAGGAAGAATACCTTAAATATATATTAGTTTAAAATTTGAATTTGAAAACTTCAAGAGTAAACATTTTAAAAATAAATTGAGTTTAAAATAATATGTATATATGATTAATCTCATATCATTGTCTTTAAAGGATTTTGTAAGTGTAATTTATAACATATCAAACTACTATAATCACTATTAAGTGTGAAATGGATTTTTTTATCTTCTTTTAAAATTACATTAATATATATATATATATATATATATATATATATATATATAAATAACTAAGTAAAAATCTATTTAATAACATGTCAACTAATAACATTATCATATTAGCAAATGTTAACAAAATATATAAGGATATTGACAAGTGTCTTTAATCTCTTATTTCTAAATAATTAATAAATGAGAAACTAAGTAATATAAACATCTCCCTACTCCTCTTTCATTTTCTTTATTTAGTTTATTCTCTAAAATAAAACTAGAAGCAAACCCTCTAACACAAGCTGGTAAATAAAAATCAAGAACAACTGTGGCTTCATTTCTGATTTGAATTATCTCAAGCTTCAACATAGCAGCAATAAAAGTTTCATATGTTCAAAATTTTCCAAAATCTTCCAGTTTTAACAACCCAGTTTTGAAGCTCTGCATTTTCTAAGGTGAGTGAAACTGTGATGCCCCACCTCTATACCCACGCTAGCCAAGAACACTACGGTGTAGTGCTGTCAACTAGCACGGAGAATAAGGCTGTTAAGGAGCGACCATCCATGTGATTTCTTATCACACGGTGGCTATAAATAATCTTCGAAAACAAACATAGAAATAAGCATAACACAAATCAGTCACAGACATCCATATCACAAAGGCGGAAGAAGATATGAATATATAACTAACACATGAAAGTGTACATCAGAGTAGTGGTCAAAAAGATCCACAATAATACAAAAGAATAGCAACACGTGCTATACAAAAGAATACAACTATGAGTCTATATCTTAAGTGTAAACGACAAAAACTGCTAATCTAAATGGTTAGCCAAAAGTCAGAGTAGTAAATCCCTGGGGGAGAAGTCAAGCAGAAGCACCTGTAACATCTCGGTCTGACCCGAGTATTATTTATAAGAAAATAATAAACGGATCAGTCTAGCTATAAATATCAGATAACATGATATAAACAATAGATATGGCAAGAACATATAGTAACCATAAAGACATACTATGATAAACATGTAAATGAAGATCATCAAGAGATCAAACAATATCAAAAGAATCTTCTAAAAGATCCAAATTCACCTAAACCTAAAAGCTGGAAAATCGTAACAATGAAAGTCCTGAAAATTGGTGAAGCACAAATTCCAGAAGACTACAAAAGAAATCCAGAAATCACAATATAGGAGCATGAAAACTCACAAAATGGGAGTATGAAAACTCACCTACACGTGTAACACAAAGCGAGACGCTATCTCATGGTTGCAAGCCATTAATTTTGACACACGAATGGCCCGAAGACCGTGGGGCGTTACCCCACATATGTGATGGCGAAACATCACACAAATGCGATGGCGAAACATCACAAGAACGGGGTCTAGTCTCCCTCGCAGACAAAAAGACATCGCACAGTTGCTAGTCTAAAATACAAAAATGATCGTCATGATCATCAAGAAGTGTCAATTACACTAAGTTAGTAAATATAAAAGTTTAGCTTCATGTCCCATAACCACTTGCTTAACTCAAATATTTACGAACAAACTGTAGATCTTCACTAGAAAATTGTCACAAAAGATTCAATCGCACAAGTCCAAGAATTAACCAACGAAGTAAACGCAAGCATTTCATACCACTTGTTTTACTAAGTCGTTTAATTAGATTTCTCATACGAGTGAGGTAAAGGTTTGTATATACTAATAGATTGGAAAACGGTTTAAGGAAAAAGATTTGTAGTAGAATAGAGTTAAAATTGTTTTGATGAAAGAGTTTTGATATTTTGTAACGACCCAGAATTTTTAGAAATTAAAATTTGAATATTTAATTAATTTTAAATATTAAGAAGTGAATTTATAAGTCAAATAAATTTTTATTTGAATTATTGGATTTAATTGGATTATTAAATCGATAATTTAATACGTTAAATTATGGAAATAATTGAAAATTGGGTTAAATATGATTGAAAATGATTTGTAAAATTTTATTTTATCATATGGAAGTTAGAATGATATTTTAGAACTTTTAAAATCGAATTAAAAGTTAATTTGTGAAAATTGAATATTTTAATATTTAAAATCGACTAGTGAAAATAGTCAATTTTTGAACAGTCTCAGAATTGAATGAAACCAGTCCCATTGGATCCGTAATAGTTAGTTATTACCGGATTTCAAATTTCGTGTCAATCGGAGCTATCGTTTGAGCGTGGCAGCTCGAAACGCATCGATTTATTTTTAATTTAAATTTGACGAGCTAAAATAGCCATTTTTCAAAAAGTCTCGGATTTCGACGAAACCAGTTTCATCGGATCCGTAATGTGATATTATTGCAAGGTTTCAAATTTCAAGTCAATTGGATTTACCGTTTGTCCGGTACAAATTAAAACGCCTAGAAAATCGCTTAAATCGGTTTAATTCAAATTGAGCGTTTACAGCCATAACTCGCACAGATGTTCGAATTAGCTTTCGAAACCTGTTCCATTGTGTCCGGAACGCGGGGTAAACCCTAGAAACGCTGGTTACGGCGCGTAAATCGGAGTTCGGAATTTCCGGGATGAATAGTGTCGCTCGTTCCTTATAAATAGCCCTACCCCTTCACAAAAAAAAAAAAAAAAAGAAACAAAACCCTAGCCGCCACCCCCCCCTGAACGGCCAGCAGTTCACCTTCTTCCTCCACGTTTTCCTCCCAATCTAGGCGAAATTAGATGAAGGCTCCAACTAACAAAACGTAGAGCATATCGAGACGGAGAGATTCAACGGTTATGATCGGAAACGGATTCGTGTGGAGGAAGCTACAGGCCCGCGTCCCTGGCCTGTTGCGCACGCGTTTCTATGCTACAGGGATGGCCGAGCTTGCTGTCCTTCAGGCCGTGGGTGGAGTGGAGGGGGACGGAGATGATGGCACCACTTGATCGTCTTCGAAGTCGATGTTGTTGCCGTGATTTGTAAACCTAATTTTGATTTTGGGTTCGGCCATAACGTATATAACCTGGAGCTTGTTGCGTGATGGGGAAGGAGAAGGGAGGGGCCTTGGATGCAGATCACACGGCCTGGAATGGTTTGAGATTTTAAAATATAAATTAAGTTGTAAACAAGTGTATATAAATCGTGTACAAACTTGTAAAATACATAACTTTTTCATACGAGGTCGAAAAAATGCAAACTCAGTTGCGTTGGAATCGTATGGACGAGCACTACGCGATGGAGTTGGTTTGGAGTCGTTTGGAGTTAGTGAGAATTTTGGGTAAAATTAAACGCGCGTTTAATTTTATTCGAAATAAATCGCTAAAACGAAAATAAAATCAAGGTGAGAACTTCTCACTCAATCGAATAGGTTTCGATTTTATTTTAAATAGTTAGATTTAAAATATTTGAATGCATGTTTGAATGTTGATTGATATCTATTGATTGTTAAAATAGACATTATACACCGTTAGTAAGCGGATGTTATTTATAAAAACATATACCGCGAATATTTCATAAACAGTGAAATTGGTATTATATATAATATCAATATATATATATTGGCATATGTATATATTGGAGTTGATTGATTTCCCGCATTATTTGTTTAGCGGATGAGACCCTATTGCGCCGTTATTAAGCGGATAATATTTAATAAGAACATATACCGCGATAATTTCGTACTGGAGCGAAATTGGTATTGTGCTAATGTTTGTGGATGCAGGAAAACAGGTTGGAGGGATCCAACTGGATTCCTCAACAGTATTTATTTGATTTTGAATATTTTGATATTCGTTGATTATCATATCGATATATGATATCGTTGTTGTCGTAATTGACTATTTGGTGTGTAGCATCATTGAACCAAGTTTTGGAATTTTAAAATGATTTATAAAGTGATTTTTGAAAATATACTATATGTTTTGAATTTGATCTATTTTAAATAAATAAACGTCATAATTTTTAATGTTATAAAAATTATGATTTTTGAGAAAAATAGTTAAAAACTGATTTTTGAGAATATGATGCTAATGATTTTATAAAATAGTTTAATCGAGATATTTTAGAATTATTGTGAAAAGTTTAAATATAGGATTTATAAAATTTAATTATTTTATGAATCAAAATGGTGAAATAATAAAGGAGATTAAAGAAGTTTTAAAAGAATAATATAAATTGAATTATATTAAGAGATTTATAAATGGATATTTATAAATTGAAATATTGAAATTATAAAACGAGTTTTTATAAGTGTTTGAATGAAGTGAAAAATGAATTTCATAAATGAATGAAATTTATAGAATTTTAAACAGTGAAGTTATAAATGGAATTTTATAAACAGTAGGTTTATAAAATTTATAAAGTTATTGAAAGAATGAATTTTGGATAAATAATTGAATCTTATAAGTTATAAGATTTATAATTATGAAGTTAAAAGAACGATTTTTGTAAAGTAATTGTTTTATAAGCATTTAACTTATAATATGAACTTTTAGTTTATAATTGAGTTATAAACTGGAATAGGTTAATAAAAGAATTTATAAAAAGGAAGTTTTTATAAATAAATAGAAATGGAATTTATAGACGTTGTTTTATAAATTCGCAAATGACTTATTTTGACAAGAAAATTTGTTGAAACCTATAAATGGAGTTATATTCACATTTTTGAATAGTGAATAATCCTTTGATATAAAATGTAATAACTGATAGTTCTTTGTTTAAAGATTATTCATTTATTATTATATGTCGTTCCGCTGCGAATTGTGAGATTCTGATGTTGTTCTGTTGTTTTTCTGTTCCGTCCTATTTTCTTCTGTTTTTCTATCTCTTCTCTATTTTCTCTTTTCTATTATATTTTCTAATTTTCTGTTTTCTTTTCCCTCCATCTATTATCTTCTTTTCTTCTCTTCTTTTCTACTTTTTCTTTTCCTAAATTCTTTTTAAAAACCCCTAACTATTCGGTTTTTCGGCAACGAAAAATCGCGTACGTTACATTTGGTATCAGAGCTTATGGTTAAGCGACAACCATGGTTCTGTTGGGTATAATTCATTAGAGATAGAGTCAGTAGTACTCTAGATTGAGTTTGAGTGTAATAATAGCTATGAGAGCGTATTTGTTAGTGAATATAAAATTGTTTTATATTGTGATGATTGGTTTATTGAGTGGTATATGAACTTTCGTCAGCGCGGTCTGTCAAACTATGCCGAAGGGGTTTCTAAACACTTGAATAGAACAATTCGACACAATATTTGTTTTGAATTGGGTAAATGAAATAATTTTACCTTGATTATATTTTATATATAAAGGAATAATTTTTCAGAATTATTAAAGTGTATATAATTTGATTGTTTAGTTGTTTGAATAACCTAAATAAAAGAATAATTGTGTAAGTAAAAAGAATTATAAGAATTGAATTATAATTAAAGTAATTTACAATTGTGAAATAAACTTATATATATAAGAAGTGAAACTATATGAATATATTTATGAATATGAGTTGAAATAAAAATGAATTTAAAGTTAAATGGAAATATAACTTAAGTGATATGGAATGAAGTTGATATTAGTATCAAAGTAAATTAATAAAATTAAGTGATGGATGTGAACTTGAGTTATATAAATGAAATTCAACTTTTGTAATAAAATTGAATTGAATGAATGAATTGAATGTTAATCAATTGAATGTGAATTAAGTTGATATAAAATAATGAATATAAGTGTAATTCATTAAAATCTAATGTTATTAGAAAGTTGAATAAATTGAATGGAAGTCAATTTAATTAAAGGTGTTAAACCAAAATGAATGTAAGTGAAGCAAAAGGATTTGGTTGTAATTAATATACTTTGATTGTTATATGATTGTTAGTTGATTGTATATAAATTCATTAAGTGTTAACGAGATTGATTTAATGAAATTGGAAGCTAAAGTAATTGAATTCAAATTGAAAGTAAATAAATTTGAATAGAATTGAATTTGAATTGGAAGTGAACCAACTTGAATATGAATTAGTAAATATAAACTAATTGAGAATGAATGTTAGTAAGAACATCCACTGTTAATGAATCCAATGTGATTTGATATTGAAACCCATTTCATTGAATATTAATGAGAATATAAATGAATATATATTGATTATGAATTGGTTCTGAATTTGTTGAATGGTAGTTGGTTGATGTTTGCATTTGTTGTTTAGTTGCATTTGCTATGTTGGCATATATAGTTATTATGTTGCTATATGTTATATATTGATACTATTATCTACATGCATGATTCTCATGTTGTTTGTTGAGTAATTAGTAGGTGCGGATCGCGTTGCTTCGCATTTGGAGCTCGCTTTTGCGCTATATTAGCCGTATATGCTCGCTAATAAAATATAAGGTACATATCTCGGATTAAATATCGTACTTTTACACTTTTTTCCCTGCGGGATGCCTCATTACTTGATGAGATGTATATTTGTGATATATATACTGTCATTTTTTTTTCGGATCGAGCCGCGCAAAGGAGACTATGGCGAATTTTTCCGGAAATTTAAGGCGTTAGAAAAATTTTGAGAAAAATTGGAAATTTTTTTGAAAACTTTAACTTTGATTGGAATTGAAAGTTAAACAATAGTAGTTGTTTTTGAAAGGATAACTAAGTATGATTTGAAAACTTAGTAAGTATTATAAGAAGTTTAACTATGAATTTTGGGAAAATTAATAAATTCTGTAACTTTTCTTACTTATAATTTCGAGGACGAAATTCTTTTAAGTGGGGAAGATTGTAACGACCCAGAATTTTTAGAAATTAAAATTTGAATATTTAATTAATTTTAAATATTAAGAAGTGAATTTATAAGTCAAATAAATTTTTATTTGAATTATTGGATTTAATTGGATTATTAAATCGATAATTTAATACGTTAAATTATGGAAATAATTGAAAATTGGGTTAAATATGATTGAAAATGATTTGTAAAATTTTATTTTATCATATGGAAGTTAGAATGATATTTTAGAACTTTTAAAATCGAATTAAAAGTTAATTTGTGAAAATTGAATATTTTAATATTTAAAATCGACTAGTGAAAATAGTCAATTTTTGAATAGTCTCAGAATTGAACGAAACCAGTCCCATTGGATCCGTAATAGTTAGTTATTATCGGATTTCAAATTTCGTGTCAATCGGAGCTATCGTTTGAGCGTGGCAGCTCGAAACGCATCGATTTATTTTTAATTTAAATTTGACGAGCTAAAATAGCCATTTTTCAAAAAGTCTCGGATTTCGACGAAACTAGTTTCATCGGATCCGTAATATGATATTATTGCAAGGTTTCAAATTTCAAGTCAATTGGAATTACCGTTTGTCCGGTACAAATTAAAACGCCTAGAAAATCGCTTAAATCGGTTTAATTCAAATTGAGCGTTTACAGCCATAACTCGCACAGATGTTCGAATTAGCTTTTGAAACCTGTTCCATTGTGTCCGGAACGCGGGGTAAACCCTAGAAATGCTGGTTACGGCGCGTAAATCGAAGTTTGGAATTTCCGGGATGAATAGTGTCGCTCGTTCCTTATAAATAGCCCTACCCCTTCACAAAAAAAAAAAAAAAAAAAGAAAGAAACAAAACCCTAGCCGCCACCCCCCCTGAACGGCCAGTAGTTCACCTTCTTCCTCCACGTTTTCCTCCCAATCTAGGCGAAATTAGATGAAGGCTCCAACTAACAAAACGTAGAGCATATCGAGACGGAGAGATTCAACGGTTATGATCGGAAACGGAGTCGTGTGGAGGAAGCTACAGGCCCGCGTCCCTGGGCTGTTGCGCACGCGTTTCTATGCTACAGGGATGGCCGAGCTTGCTGTCCTTCAGGCCGTGGGTGGAGTGGAGGGGGACGAAGATGATGGCACCACTTGATCGTCTTCGAAGTCGATGTTGTTGCCGTGATTTGTAAACCTAATTTTGATTTTGGGTTCGGCCATAACGTATATAACCTGGAGCTTGTTGCGTGATGGGGAAGGAGAAGGGAGGGGCCTTGGATGCAGATCACACGGCCTGGAATGGTTTGAGATTTTAAAATATAAATTAAGTTGTAAACAAGTGTATATAAATCGTGTACAAACTTGTAAAATACATAACTTTTTCATACGAGGTCGAAAAAATGCAAACTCAGTTGCGTTGGAATCGTATGGACGAGCACTACGCGATGGAGTTGGTTTGGAGTCGTTTGGAGTTAGTGAGAATTTTGGGTAAAATTAAACGCGCGTTTAATTTTATTCGAAATAAATCGCTAAAACGGAAATAAAATCAAGGTGAGAACTTCTCACTCAATCGAATAGGTTTCGATTTTATTTTAAATAGTTAGATTTAAAATATTTGAATGCATGTTTGAATGTTGATTGATATCTATTGATTGTTAAAATAGACATTATACGCCGTTAGTAAGCGGATGTTATTTATAAAAACATATACCGCGAATATTTCATAAACAGTGAAATTGGTATTATATATAATATCAATATATATATATATATTGGCATATGTATATATTGGAGTTGATTGATTTCCCGCATTATTTGTTTAGCGGATGAGACCCTATTGCGCCGTTATTAAGCGGATAATATTTAATAAGAACATATACCGCGATAATTTCGTACTGGAGCGAAATTGGTATTGTGCTAATGTTTGTGGATGCAGGAAAACAGGTTGGAGGGATCCAACTGGATTCCTCAACAGTATTTATTTGATTTTGAATATTTTGATATTCGTTGATTATCATATCGATATATGATATCGTTGTTGTCGTAATTGACTATTTGGTGTGTAGCATCATTGGACCAAGTTTTGGAATTTTAAAATGATTTATAAAGTGATTTTTGAAAATATACTATATGTTTTGAATTTGATCTATTTTAAATAAATAAACGTCATAATTTTTAATGTTATAAAAATTATGATTTTTGAGAAAAATAGTTAAAAACTGATTTTTGAGAATATGATGCTAATGATTTTATAAAATAGTTTAATCGAGATATTTTAGAATTATTGTGAAAAGTTTAAATATAGGATTTATAAAATTTAATTATTTTATGAATCAAAATGGTGAAATAATAAAGGAGATTAAAGAAGTTTTAAAAGAATAATATAAATTGAATTATATTAAGAGATTTATAAATGGATATTTATAAATTGAAATATTGAAATTATAAAACGAGTTTTTATAAGTGTTTGAATGAAGTGAAAAATGAATTTCATAAATGAATGAAATTTATAGAATTTTAAACAGTGAAGTTATAAATGGAATTTTATAAACAGTAGGTTTATAAAATTTATAATGTTATTGAAAGAATGAATTTTGGATAAATAATTGAATCTTATAAGTTATAAGATTTATAAGTATGAAGTTAAAAGAACGATTTTTGTAAAGTAATTGTTTTATAAGCATTTAACTTATAATATGAACTTTTAGTTTATAATTGAGTTATAAACTGGAATAGGTTAATAAAAGAATTTATAAAAAGGAAGTTTTTATAAATAAATAGAAATGGAATTTATAGACGTTGTTTTATAAATTCGCAAATGACTTATTTTGACAAGAAAATTTGTTGAAACCTATAAATGGAGTTATATTCACATTTTTGAATAGTGAATAATCCTTTGATATAAAATGTAATAACTGATAGTTCTTTGTTTAAAGATTATTCATTTATTATTATATGTCGTTCCACTACGAATTGTGAGATTCTGATGTTGTTCTGTTGTTTTTCTGTTCCGTCCTATTTTCTTCTGTTTTTCTATCTCTTCTCTATTTTCTCTTTTCTATTCTATTTTCTAATTTTCTGTTTTCTTTTCCCTCCATCTATTATCTTCTTTTCTTCTCTTCTTTTCTACTTTTTCTTTTCCTAAATTCTTTTTAAAAACCCTCAGTGTTCGGTTTTCCGTCGTTCGATTCCTCGGCAGTCGATAAAGTGAGTGTCGATGTCGAATTTTCGGAAGACGAAGAATCGTGTCCTGACATATTTACTACTAGTATTGAAAACCTTTATATTTTAAAGTGACAAATCATAGAAGTGATTGTAGAAACAATCAATCATAAAAATTCACATTTGAAGACGTGAATAAAATCCGAAGAAACCGATAAAGAATCCATCAAAATAGATATTCAAAAATCCATAAAATCGACCGAGAAGCGCAAGATAGTTTGTCTCGAAGAATGGTCAACTCAGCATCTCAACAAAGCAAGTTCTGTTGAATGTTTTTCAGATAAGATCCCGGGGGTCGGGGGGGTGGCAACCCTCCAAGGTGGGGGTGCGAGGGCAACGCCCCTGCTACGGGGTTCGACCTGCCCGGTCAGGTCGCAGGGGTCCAGGGGGCAGTGCCCCGTCCAAAAACGGTACGACCTAGTGATTAAAGGGGCACGACCTAGTGGTCCAGCGACCTAAAGGGTAAAGGTCATGCGACCTAAGATGGGTTCGCGACCTAACACTCAAACGACCTAATGAAAATAAGGGGCCGAGCGACCTATAAGAAGCAGCGACTTAAATAGAATCGAGGTCCAACGATCTACGGGTTAGGTCATGCGATTTAAGGAGGTCAACGACCTAACAGAGACACGCGACCTAATAAAGGAATGCGACCTAAAGGCACGCGACCTAGCGACCTAAGCAAGAAACGCGACCTATGAGGGACAACGACTTAAGTGGGTCAACGACCTACGGAGATAAGGCCTAGCGACATACGAGCTAAAGGTTCAACGACCTAACAGGATGTAGGTCCAACGACCTAACAGGTAAGAAGATCACACGACCTAAAATGCCATAGGACCTAACGACCTAAGGTCATACGACCTAGCGACCTAAAGCCATACGACCTAACGACCTAAGGTCATACGACCTAGCGACCTAAAGCCATATGACCTAGCGACCTAAGGTCTATACGACCTAACTCCGAAGTTGTTAGAAATGGCCAGAACGACCTACGACCTAAGGTCCATACGACCTACGACCTAAGGTCCATTCGACCTAAAGCCCAACGACCTAGCAACCTAAAACCAAACGACCTACGACCTAATTCCGAGTACCTAACGTTGTAGGCCATTTTAAGGTCGGAAACGAGCTATTTTGAGGCCGAGACTTTTCCACGCGAACGACCTAGCATAGGCAGAACGACCTAAGTGCAGATTTTTTTACCAAAAACACTAAAATTTGGGGTTTTTCGCCAATCCAATCCAAACCAAATGCAAATGTATATGCAAACATGAAAGGGATTCATTCCCAACAGTCCAAGATAGTTATAGGCTAGATTTGTGAGATAAAAATCTCACCTTTTCACTAAAATGGATGAAGATGAAGCTTGAAATGCTATGCAAGGATCAACCACTAGCTTGAATCAATGTCTTCACTTGAGTTTTGGAGTTGATGTTGGATTAGCAATGAAGACTTAGCTTTTGGAGTTTTAATTTCTCTTTCCACTCACCATTAATGCAAAAGCTTGAGTTGGTAGGAATTTATGAAGAGTGAAGAGAAGGAGGGGGTTGGGCTTGAGTTATAATGGCTAAGCTAACCCAAAGTCCAAAGCGGGAAAAGTTAGTGAAATTCCACTAACTCCAAACCTATCAATGTTTATACTTAAAAAAGTTGTAAATGGCATTTCGAACTCAATGAAAGTGGTCTCGAGTCCTAATTTGACCGTTTGTAAAAAGTAGCTTTTCAGACCAATATCCGATTAACGACAAAATATTTAAATAAAATATTTAAATATAAAATCGACAAATATACGGGTTGTTACAGAAACTGCAACTTCGAATTAAATCTTATCAATATTCTGTGAGTGACTACATCTTACTTATTCCCTGATGCATGTATTATGATCTAGAAGTATTAGTATGAAATGTCTGAATGAAGTGAAAACATGTTTGTAAGTATGGAAGTTGAGTTCAATATGAATATTAGAAGCAGGTCTCTATTAACAGACCAAATGATATTCTAAATTTATACTCTTCTGATACAAATTTAAATAGAATATGGTGTTTAGGGGATAATGATTTAGATTAACTATTCTGAGAAATTGTTCATAAGTTAGAATTGGAAAGTAATTAGCTGGAAATTAGTAAATTTACAGTAGGAAATGAATTCAAGTAAAATTGAATCGATAAATTTCCTACCTTTGATTATAAATTTGGATTCGTACCTAGAATTCGTAATTTCTAATATAGAAATTAGGATTTTTAAATCCATGATTAGAGGGAATTCTCGAGTTGAACGAATTATGGTTTATCGTCGATTTTCGGCATTCGGTGAGATGATTGTCAACGGGATTATTACAGGAGGTAGAATGGATTATGGGGATCATAGGAAAAATAGTAAGCGAATTTTTAGCTCGCTATGGCGAGGGCGAATGGTCGATCTAGGGTTTAGGACTGGGTCTGGCTAGTTTTTGTTCTCGAAATAAATGAAGAAATGATGATGCATCGGTCGTGTTCGGTTATGATGGAAAACGTAGAGGATGGTCAGGCGAAGCTTTCGGCAATGGGCCATGGGTTCATGTGGCTTGTGGTGATTGGTCGAGGGGGAGGAAGGAGGGGTTTTGGTTCCAGCGATGTTCGATTTTGCTCGATTTTGTTTTGAGGGTCGATACGATGATATGGAGGTCGATAAAGTAATTGAGGGTTGTTGTCGACTTGCCGGAGGTGGGATGTGTGGCCGGAGTGCCGCCTTGCATGGGTGCACGTGCACCAGAATTTTCTGTGCACTGGGTTTGGTAACGAAAGGCTCTTCTCGGGTTGTAACACGGGAAGGAGGAAGGTGAGCTCGGGTATGATTGCGTGCGCGTGAGTATGAATGTTAGCAGGTTTGTGAATTGAAACTAAGCTTCGTTTTAGAAAAAAAATTATAAACTGAAGCTAGGGAAAAGAAGAGAAACTCGGGGAATAGCCGAGCGACCTTCAGGTAAAACCCGAACCAATAGTTTTTGAACAGTTTTAAATGTTTTAAAATCAAATTGTTTTGAAATTTAAATTTAAAATCTAGTTTAAAACTGTCTTAATTAAACTCACTCTTTTTATAAATGTTTCTTTGAAAATTTGTTTAATTCAAAGTGATTTTAAAATGTAGTTTAAATCAGATTTATAAAGCAAGTTATAAAATACAAATTGAAAATTAGTTTTAAAATTTCTACTTGATAATGTTTTAAGTTATTTAAGGAAGTTATATTTTCTTAACTATAAAATTTTCAGGTTAAATGATTGTTTTATTTTAAAACTCAATTAATGATTTATTTAAGCAAGGGTAATCATAATGATAAAATGTTTTAAAATGATAATGGTAATAAGACATTGATAAGATTAAGTTTTATCTTAAGGTAATTATGGTTTAACACCTAGAGATTAATTAAGTTAATTCAGAAAATTTAAGTATAAATACTTAATTTAATTAAAGTAAATATGGATCAATTAATTTGTAATAAGAGATATGGATTAATAATTAAGGTTATTAATCATTAATTATGGGTAATTAATCTATTAACTAATGGTTAATTAATTGATTTTAAAGGTAATTAAGAATGATTACCTTGAATTGAAGAAGAATAAAAAATAATTAAGATTTATTAATTAAAAATTAAAGAATAATTAATCTATAATTAAAGATTAATTAATTAGTTATAGGGTAATTAAGAGATGAATTACCCTGTTATATTTAATGAGATGGATGTGATTAATTAATTTGTCGATTAGTTAAAGATAACCATTTGATGTGGGATTAAGTAGTAATTACTTAATATAATTAATGAGGTGTAATTACTTAGTGAAGTAATGAATAAATAATTACTGGATGTAATTAAATTAAAGGAAATTACTTATTAGGAAGTAATTAAAGGATAATTTCTTAGGGAAAGTAATTAAGGGATAATTACTTAATATAGTTAAAGATTTATTAACGTAATTAATCAAGGAGTTGATTTAATGGATGTAAGTAATTAAGGGAAGTTAATTACTAATGTAATTAATCAGGATTGATTAATGAATTAAATTGTTTGAGGGTAATTAATTTATAGGATAATTACCTTATGTAATTGAAGATAATTAATCAAGGATAAATTAATTAAATGAATAATTAAAGAATGATTAATTAATTAATTTAGTATTAATAAGCGGGATCAAGGGTGATTGAAATAATTAATTTAAATTGTTTAAATCAATTAGAAATGATATGACTAATTTACCATGCTTGTGTATGATTGAAAAATATTGCATGCCTTAGATTGGTTGATATCTCGGATATGTGATTTATGATGCTATGTGATATGACATGTTGGGTTTAACCAAGATAAAGTAGTTATCTATCGATGATGAATTAATGTGTATAGGTGACACCCTCTATTTGAAGTTTGAATTGTGTTTCATTTGAATAATTTGCGATGAGATGATATTGAATTCGAAGAGACCGGAGTCGGGTATTAGCAAATACCCGAAAACCACTTCGATTCTTTATGTATTGATATGTGAAATCAATAGGCTGGTTAGAATGATTTACGTGAATTGGACCATTTAATCTAAGTTTTGACACTTAGAAATTTATGTGTAAAATAGGTAATGTCTATAACAACTTGTGAAGTTTTAAGTTGATATAAGATACCCGGGTTCATATAAGTTGTATGCTTTTGTATTTTATGTTAGTTGGGTTTACTCACGCTGGTTTCTAGCCTGACCCGGGTGTTACTTTGATGTAATGCTCGGGTCAGATCGAGTATTACAGATTTTCAGGTAAGGATGTTTTGGAGCTCAGGAGGCGAGCTGGAGAGCAGGAACGTATGGAGAGTTTCTATTGTGATATATTATAGTATTTGAAACAGATTGATTTATCTGTCCTGTGCTTGTAAATATATTGTAACTCTGATATATATTAAAGTGTAATTTGATAAGTACAGTTTTCCTTAGTTTAACTATTATTTATGTGATATTATATTTTTGATCCGCTGCGAATGTGAGGTTTCTGTGACTTGTTTCTGTCTTCTTCTTTCTTCTCTTTTCTTCTTTTCTTAACTATCTGAAAATTTCGGGATCGAAATTTTTGGGTCGTTACATTATTAATAACAAACTTAGGGTATAGTTGAAAGAGTTAGTGGTATGTCCTAGGGGCAATTATATAATTTGTTACATATATCTAACTTTGTAGACAATCTTATTCACAATAACGATGTTTGTTATCCTTTATGTACTTTATTGTATTTTGTTATAATTAATTACGTAATTAGTTTAAAGTATATAATAATAAAATGATTAAATGAAATATTATGTGATTGACTACTCACAAAATAAAATGACATTTTGTTTTAAATATTCCTGGTCAAGATGTTTCGAGAAAAAGATATCGATTCATCTATTGAGACAAGAGTGCATAACACTCTTTAAATGTTGGGCAATGTATTACTTATGGCCGTTGGAGGTACCAAGGGGTTACATACTTATTGTTATTAGACAACTATAGAATGACTTGTCCGAGAGTTTTCTTTTGGCTAATAACAACTACGTCAAATAGAAAATCTCGGTGTGATGATGTTACATAGTTCGCTGGACTTGAGAATAATATATAACTTCAATGCAAATACTCCACTTTGATTATAGTCAAATCATGGAACGATGATCCATCCAGCGACTATAGTTGGGTGTGAGTTGAAGCACTGGAAGTGAAGCATTAGTCAATAGAGAATTTGTCTCCTCTGTTGTATGATGTTAGCATCACAGTCAACTTTAGTAAATTCAAAGTCAAAGTTTCTGGCCAGAGTAGTATGGTTGATAATAAAAATTATTGTTGAACCAAGGACTTTATTTATGGGAAAATCAAGTTGAATGTAGGTAAAATTGGAATTTTGAGCACTAGCAAATTCCATATATCCTAAAATGATATATTTTTAATGGAGAGAACATGTGTAAATTATCGTTACTAAATGGTACCGCTAAAGAAAATATAAATTTTGATTTTACTAAAAAAAGTCTGTAAGCGATGAATTCGACCAAACTATCACACGACTAGCTAAGGTGATGTGTGAAAGTTGATAGTGAATTGTTCAATATTAGTCGCTAGTTGAATTCACACCTCTAAGTCTCACAACCACATTTGTGATTTCTCTGAAAAATCACACAATCAATTAGTTTATAAAATGTTATAAACTAAGTTTATTAATACTTAAGAAATATTAATCATTAATTTATTTGATATTTCATGCGTTGTTAGTAATTATTTGGATGTATATATAGAATTTATATATGTATGTATCGATATACAATATTGGTATGTATTTAACGGGCTTTCAATTGTAGTCAATTTCTTAACCAAGGGCTTTATACACTTGGCATAAGATCGATTTCGTGGAGATCAAAGCTGTAGTCTATAATAGCTTCATCGAATACCAAGGCCGAGTTTATATTGATTGTGGAAGCGACTTAGAAGGGAATCAAGGGATTGCATTTACTTCAGCTATTGGATGATCTTTTTATGATGCAGCAGACAGTAGCACTATTTTCAGAAAGTTAGAGCATGATTCATCCTGTAGAGAATCAAGTCTATAGTTCTAAAATGAATTACATTGATGTTAGAGGACTCTTCCTTATGCTTGAGGAAAAACGAAACAAGATCAAGTTAGTGAAGGTGGGTACTATGGATAATCCTTCAGATATGATCACAAAGTCACTTCTCAAGGAAAAGTTTAAGCATTGTTTAAACTTGATCGGTTTGATTACTGTTGCTTAGCGCCATGGGCGCAGACCCAATAACCTATATGTTTATTATGTTGACTGTGGAAGAGGCCAACGCATTTTGAATCGAGATGGAGTCTTGTTGTTATGTGATTAAAAATATGTGCCTATAAGTGCTTTGGATTGAAGATATGGTGTAGAGCTTCATGTTGGAAGAGATAAAAAGTCGCTTGGAGGAAGAGATCAAAAGATATGGAGAAAAGAAGCTGGTTTTTGCAAGAGTCGGGTATTCAGATGTATGAATACAAAATTCAGATGTTTAAGTTACTTTTCAGACACCCGACTACAAAATCCAAACGTCCGAGTTACTATAGCTTCTGAGTTTCAGGTAATCAAACGTCACTATTGCTGCTAGTTCTATCCCGAGAGTTTGGTGGATGTCTTATCCCCTTGGTCAGAAATTTGAGTTATCGTTGCAAGATTTTCTCAAGGTTTTTGCTGATTCAAGTTTTGGATGGCAATTTCGTCAATTCAGAGCTTATTTATTTTCCATTGATGGTGCAGATTCTTATAATATGATCCGATGGTCTAGAGCAATTAGAGCATCTATATTAGCCTCCTAATGATCTCCCTAATCATAAAAATCAGATTTCCAATAGTTGTAATTAATAGAACCCGAACAAAATCAATTTGAGGGTTTTCTATTTTGAGTGCTATAAATTGAAATTCGTTAATTGAGTGTTTAATTAAAGAGAGTCTCCACATCTTGTAACTCTCAAATCATTGATTATGCTTGTTATCTCTTTGAATTTGGTGATTGAATAAAAGGGCTGTTGGGTCTTCATGGATGTAAGATACAATCCAAACCATGTTAAACCGTCCATGTCTCTCTTAGTTTTGTTGTTCAACATTGTGTGATATCATAGTTGATTTTGAGTTTGCATCGTTATTCAAATAGGCAATACTAGATTCTAGTTAAAATCGCTTCCGTTCATCAATTTTTCACAACATAATCCTCACAGACATCACTTATCATACTAAGGACAACTAGAGGTTTAATGGCTTGTTGTATACACTCAATGCAATTGTGTTTCCTATAAAAGTGTGTTTATCTAGTTTTAGTTTATTCGTGAACAAATAAAAAGATTATTATGGGGGTATTTGATGTGTACATAAAAAATGTGTATTTGTACTTTCATACTTAATCTTCTTCTATTAAAATAAAGGACATATTAGGGGTATTTTTACATATTTTGATCAAAACAAAAAAGCATTTTCAAATCATCATTCACCCATCTACATTTGGGAAAAATGATAATTTTATGTATGCATTAATTTTGAGAAAATTGATTTGCGTATTTTAATTTTATTTTGTAGGAAATTGACTGCAAATTATAAGAAGCTTCGTGGATTTATGCATGCACATATTTGGAACCCAAAGGGAAGAAGAAAAGAAAGAATTAACTCTTTATGGAGGAGATCACCTACCCACTTGTGAATGGACCATAATTAAAAGAAAAGTACATGTCAGTGGATATTAATCAATCCTTGATGATTACTTGAATACCACACAAAGTGAATGGTAGTTTTGATAGCACCCTAAAATATATTAGGCTTTAAACTTGAATATATAGACTCTTATGAGTTTTTGAAATATATGCATAGTTGTAGCCACAAAATATAAATAAAAGTTCTCTTCTCTTTAATGGCTTCTTATCTTTTATTTTATGCAATTTTATTTCATGCTTCTCTTTTTATGTTATTTTATTCATGCATTCTCTTTTTATTTCATGCAAGTAGATTAGATTTTTTTAATGCAAAAGTAGTGTTTATGCAATTAACTTGCTCTCTTTCTCTTTAATTGGCATTTCCTTTCATTTTGTAATGTTAAAAATCCACTTTAGTTAAAAGAAATTCAAGGATGAGAGACAAAACCTCTTCAACTTAGGGGTAATGAAGCTCTTATGATTCATGTAAAATCAACATAGTGGCTTCATTTATTATTTCTTGTTTTCATGTTTAATGTAAATGCAGACGTCGATGGAAGTTTGATGTTTACAAATGAATCTGATAGCCTATGTTGTTAATCACAATTGGCTATTCTTAATCAATAATAGACTCAAGTTACATCTTCATCTAACTATTTGATTTTGATAATGAAGTTAAAAGTAGGAGAAATTTTTGATGATCTATGTTACTTGATCTAAAATTGAAATAGATCGTGCTTAAAATAGATTCTATTTCTAACTTCAAAATCATTTTCATGAGATTTAATAGATGGGTTTGGTTGATGTATTAAAATTTGATGGTTTATGTTGTTTCATTTAATATTAGAAACAAACTATGCTTAAAATAAATACACTGACTAATTCTACTTATGTTAAAAAGAGAGACTATAGATTATTATATGTTGATTTAGATGAATGTGAGACTAGATTTATCTCTAAATTGCCTTTTAATCTCATTACTTTAATTCTAGATTTACCTCTAGTTTTTCTATAATTTTTAGTTAAATTTTTTTTCAAAATATTTGAGATAATTTGATCAAGTAAGTGGAAATTCTTATTTTCCCAATAGTTCGACTTATACTTGCATACGTAATACAATTGTACGCCGTTCACTTGACGTAATTATAATGATAAAATTCGGGTGGTTTTCTAATCAATAGAAAAATATTTTCGAACAAAAACATTCAAGATAAAATTAGATTTTATTTAAATAACTAGATTGGATCCAATGTTAAATATAAGACTTCATAGGCCCACTAAAATCTAATTAGGATTTTCTTTTTGTAAGTTATCCATTTCAACCACTACTAAAAGGACAATGGTCATTCAATAGTATGATAATACGACAAAGATTGACAAAGTTAATATGTACATGTGTAGGTATTGGGATTTACATCTACCATGTATATATTCAGCATACATACATATATAGCCTTAATTTAATTGTTTATTGTGTGTGTATATATATATATATATAACAGCAGTAAAATACATATTTTAATAACACATATGCTAAATTGACAATATCCAACGTAGATTGATTGGATTAAAGCAAAAAATTCAAAATTTTAGATTAAAAGATCTAAGTTTGACTTGTATGGTATATTTAAATTTAGATCTAGATAAAGTTAAACAATGTAAAATATCTCTAATTGACTTTGTATTTGTAATAACCCGGAATTTTATAATACCTGTAATTTATAGACTAGTTAACGGAAATACTGATTTCTAAGTTAAACAAATAATGCTGGTAATGAAATTATATATCTGAAAAAGTATTGGTTTAATAATCTTTCTGGTATAATTAATTTTATTGGAAAAAATTGATGTTTTCAAACAAATAAAAATACATAGATATAAATAGATTTTTATAGGAATAGGATTGTTATTTTTTTTAAAATTAAATAAGTAGTTATATAAGTATATATGTATAACTTGATTTGTAAATTGGATTTTAGAATTTAATTTTGATTTGAATTTAAAGTTTTGAAATTCAAAGGATGGATATTTTGAAATATTTGGATTTAAAGATATTTGAATAAGCTTTTATTCATAATTTGTTTTATTACATTCTCTTTACATAAGAAATTCACATATATATTGCATAAGCATAAACAAATTAATTAAAACCTTTATTAACATATAAAATAAAAAGAAAACAATATAAAGACAAGTGTTATTATATTAAAACTTAATATAACATGTGTTAACTAATGAATAAAGGTTTATGACAAGTGTTAGTTTTATTTACAAGTGGCAATTAAATGTAATTTTCTTATGGTTTAGAATTTATAGAAAAGAAGAAATTTATTAATAAAAAAAAGCTGCAGCAAAGATCAAAGAATTTTTATCAGAGTTTCAAATCAAAATCAGAATCCATCTCATGTTTTCAACTAAGGAATACAAAAGCTAATCAGGAAAATGAAATCAAACAGAAAAGAGAGGAAATTCTTTTACCTATAATTAAGAAGAGCGCAGATCAAAACAGTTTCAGTTTGAAGATCAAACAACCTGAAGCTGATCAAAAACATGATCAGAACCTGAATCATCGTTGGATCAAGAAATCAGAAGCAAGGAGATTTATCAACATGCAAAGAAGAATTTAGAGAGAAAAAAATGGGGGCAAAAGCAAATTCAGTTTCTGTCCTTTGCTTAAAATAAATGCAGGTGAATAAATCAAACTATTATCTATTAGAATTTGATGCATGCGATTATCTGTAAGTGTTATGTTATGAAATATGCTTGCATGGTTGAGGAAATGTGATTTAATGTATATAGGCATATAATATATGTATGCATGCCTGTGTTGTTCTGTTTTTAGTTCACAGGGTTTAAGGTCAAACCATAATCCAAGATCTCTACCCTAAATCTCTTATTTCTGGAGATGTTTTAAAAACAAAAAGGACTCTAGATTAATAAGATTTAAGATCTAGTTTTTTTGAAAGTATTGACAAGTTGAATATTAATTCAAAAGTAAGAAAATACCGAGACAATCAGATTATTTTCAAAACTTGATGGGAATTATTTCATGATTGAATTGCATGATTGGAATCAGGATAGAAAATCTTGAATTTTGGTATAAGTTTTTGGATTTTAAGGATTGAGGTTGTCGGGGAAACTCAAGTTGACCAATTTTGGGACTTTTGGCATTTGCCGTTGATCGGCGTCGTGTGGGGGTTTGTGATTTGGCATGTAAGGGGACGGAATGTCAAGCGACACTGGAAAAATGGTGACGGTGGTGTTCGATGGTTGTAGTGCCGACCATAGTATGAATTAGGGCTTAAGAGGGTTTAGAAATGGAGGACTGATTTTGGGGTTGTTTGCCATCGTTGAGGCATCGAGCTCGGTCAAACTTGGAGGAGACATACTGGAGATGTGGACGAAGGTGTTGGCGAAGTCACGACTATTCTGGTGGTCGAAATTTCTTTGACGAGGTGATTTCAGAGGAGATTATGAGTTTCCAGATCAAGAGGGAGGCTCGAATTTGTTTTGGGTTTCGTGGCGATAGTTTGAGGGTCGGGATCGGCTAAGTGGTTGATCGCCGACGTGTGTGAGGAGTCATCGGAGGTAGCGGCGACATGGATGAACTGTGCACGTGCACGTTGTTACCTCTGTGGCAGGATGTTGGATTGGTGGCTGTTTCAAAATAATACTCGGGATAGAGGAGGATAGTCTTGAGTGTTTGCTCGTGAATTGTGTGGGTTTCATACTGCAGTTTGTTTAAACTTGAAACGTAACTATAACTTAAGAAAAAAAAAAGATACTTAGAAAAGAAAAGGAAGATAAAGAAGGGCCCGGATTGGTACTCGAGTCGGAAAGGGGTTGTAAACGAAGTAAATGTGGGAATGCTTTTGAGAAGTTTGGAAAGCTAGTTTTTAAATTTGAATTTAAAAGATGAAATGTTTTTAAACACACATTAATTTTAGGTAATTAATGGTAATTGTTTTATCTTGAAAGTTAGTTAAGTTTTCTTTTATAATGATTTTAAAATTACTTAAATTAATATGGTAATTAAAGTTAAATTCAATAATAATTTAGGATTAATTGATTTATAAGGTTTAAGGATTAATTTATGGCTAATTAAGAATTAGTTAGGATTAAGTATAATTACTAATGTAACTAATATAGTATGATTACTTAGTGAGGTAATTAATGGTAATTGGGATTAATCAAAAGTAATTGGGATTAAGATAATTTGTGTAATTAATCAAGGGATTAATTAAGAAATTAATTAAGGAATAATTAATTTATTTTATGAAGTAATTAAGGGTAATTAATTACTGGATGAGATTAAGCGAGTGTGATTTAATAAATATGGTTTAATTAAAGATTAATTATTGAAATAATTAATTTAAACGGGATGATTAATTATAATGTAATTAAGAATCATTAATTAATATAATTAATGATGTGATTGAGGATTAATTGGTTAAGAAAAACTAACTAAGAGTTAGTTAATTAATGAGTGTGATTAATTATAAGATAATTAATCAATGTAAGTGATTGTGGGATGATTAATTTGTGTAATTAATTAAGAGTTAATTACTTATTGTAATAATTATTCAAGGATGATTAATTAAGAAGAATAATTAAAGGATGATTGATTAAATTGATTTATAATAAATCAATATTAAGTGAAGGTAATATAAGTGATCAAGATTTGAAAGTAATTTAATTAGAGTTAAATTAAATAATTTTTTTGAAGTGATCAATCTTGCTTGTGAATGATTGAATGAGGTTAAAAACCTTGAATTGGTTAATATCTCTTATATGAAATGCTTTGTGATATGATATGCTGGGTGAACAATAATAAGGTGTTATCTATTAAAGATAAATTGCTGTGTAAAGGTGACATCTTTTATTAAAATTGAATTGTATTTTACTTAAATAACTGGGTAAAGATGGTCTTGAATACGAAGAGACGGAGTCGGGTATTAGAAATACCCCAAAACACTTCGATTCATTATAGATTGAAATATGAATTAGTAAATTGGAATGAAATGATTTATGTGGATTGGAATATTTAATCTAAGTTTTGGTACTTAGAGATTTGTGGGGGAAAAAAGAAATGTCAGTAGCAATTTGTGAACTTGTAATTAATACAAGTTACCCGGGTTTATTTAAAGTTGTATGCTTTTGTGTTCCTTGTTAGATGAGTTTGCTCACGCTGGTTTCCAGCCTGACCCGGGTGTTACTTTGATGTAATGCTCGGGTCAGACCGAGTATTACAGACTTGCAGGTAAGGATGTTCTAGAGCTCAGGAGGAGAGCTGAAGGACAGGAACGTATAGAGAGTTTATCCGTTGTGATATATATTGCTATTATATGGGACAAGTTATTTTAAACTATCTAGTGTTGTGAAATTGTTGTAACTCTGATGTAAAATGTAAATGTACCGATACATTTCTGCTTTGTAAACTGTTATTTATTTGCTATTATATTTTATCCCCTGCAAATGTGAGATTGTGTGTTTCTTTTCTGTTCTTCTTCTTCTTTCTCTTTCTTCTTTTCACTAACTATCTGAAAATATCGGGACCAATTTTCGGGACGTTACATGGAAATTTTCGAAAACCATATCGATCCAAATTAACGATAGGTCGTGAATCTTATGTGAAGAGTGAAGACTCAAGGTATAAGGACTATTAGTCAGTATAACTCTGGGGGTGATTCCGTGATGAGTTTGACGGAAATAGTACTTATAGGCTCGAGATAGAGATTTAGAGTGCAAGGGTTACCGTCGTTAACTCTGAGGGTGATTCCAAAATGAGTGCAACGAGATAATGCCTTCGGTTTCGTTCGAACCCGAAACGAACTTGTATGGATTGAATGCTTTCAGCATCGTCAGGTGGACGATGAGCATTCTAAGAGATGTGTTCTATAAAGGTAATCGTAGCCTCAAGCCTCATCAACCAGGAATGGGTTAAACAGGGGAGGTGCAGCAAGGCTTCGTGGGTAGCTCCCACTGGAGAGCAAGATTTTCCCCTGTCTAGAAGTCCCTTTTTATTCGGCTGTGTGGGCAGTTGGAATTGCACACCAATTGCGGGGTTGTCTTATTCGAAACTGTTCAGTAAGGAATGGGTCCGGCCTTGTGTAGCAGGGGAGCAGGCGTACTCCTCGGTACGTTGATCTAGGCCACGTACTTTGACGGGCGGTACCCCAGTAGCCCTGCCATTGTATGGAATCCAAAATCCAATAAGTGCCAACGGTTTTGATTGTATTACCCACTTTTGTGGCTAATATTTTAACTGCTTTTAATATATTTAATATAATAACACTTGTCTTTATATTTTTTTCTTTTTATTTTATATGTTAATAAAGGTTTTGATTAATTTGTTTATGCTTATGCAATATATATGTGAATTTCTTATGTAAAGAGAATGTAATAAAACAAATTATGAATAAAAGCTTATTCAAATATCTTTAAATCCAAATATTTCAAAATATACATCCTTTGAATTTCAAAACTTTAAATTCGAATTCAAATCAAAATTAAATTCTAAAATCCAATTTACAAATCAAGTTATACATATATACTTGTATAACTACTTATTTAATTTTTAAAAAAATAACAATTCTATTCCTATAAAAATGTATTTATATCTATGTATTTTTATTTGTTTGAAAACATCAATTTCTGCCAATAAAATTAATTATACCAGAAAGATTATTAAACCAATACTTTTTCAGATATATACTTTCATTACCAGCATTATTTGTTTAACTTAGAAATCAGTATTTCCATTAACTAATCTATAAATTACAGGTATTATAAAAATCCGAGTTATTACGGTATTAATATTATAAAATACACACACACATATGTATAATAAGATTAAAATACATACTTTAAGTATGCTTATGAGGCTGAAGGTGAACGTAGATCCTTGTTCTATCATATATAAGGTAACACGCCAATCACTTATTGTTGAAGGGAAATATGAGGAACACATTAGTGAGATTCTACATGATAAACTTGGGATAGGAGATACATTTTCTATGAGGAGTCATCTGATAATAAATCTAGCATTGTCAAGTTATTTAGAGAGTATGTCAATGTAATTAGGTAAGATTCGTCTGGGAAAGACACAGATTCCTCCTCTGTAGAGGGGGATTAGTGTGTATTTCTTTTTCAGTAGTCGAGACGACGTAGTCTTGCTCCTACTTTGTATTGTGTTTATGTGCAAATGCTGGGGCATCTTTACCTCACATCTGTATCGGTTGTTATAAAAGTGGTATGACACTACAATCTGGCTTACCTGTGCAAAATAATAATTTTTTGTTTTTCCTGCAAAAAATAATACGATTAAAATAATTTTTAGTTAATTCGAAATAAACGTAAATGCTATGTTAAACAGTTCTCTCCATTTGCAAGCACAAACATATAGACATGCATACACACACACATATACTTATACATACATATGTACATATACATATACATATACATATGTGAACTTATACAAATGAACCTTTTACGAAGTAAACATTTTTTTTGAAACAACCAAAACTTAAGTCAAAATACATATGTTAAGTTAAATAAGAGATAATGAATTTTATGTTTCAAAATGATCAAACGTCTAAACTAAAAATTTGAGTTAAAGAGATTATATAATATGCTTAGAAAGCTATTACATGTTTATTGAAAACATATTCATGGCTAAAAACATAATTGTAAACATAAATGTATTTTGATTTTAATCCATTAAATTGAATCAAACCAAATTAATTAATTAGTTGTTTAGAATGTAACATTAATTCGAAATCAAGATGAGGTAACGATACATACATAATTTTTTTAATAAGAATGATACAACTAATACATGTAAAACTAAATTTAGGATGTACCTTGTAGATCTGGTCTATTAGTTACACCTTGACTTGAAAATCCTCCTAAGATTACTTGAATCGTTACCTAAGTTTGCTTCAATTCGATGAACCACGTACCTATTGATTTTACTTAGTGTTAATTTTGTTTTAGAGTTGGTTTTAGGTAGAAATTTTCTAGGGATGGCAGCCGTGAAAATGGAGAAGAAAGGAGAAAGTCAATTGAAGGAAAAATTGAATAAGGGGTTTTTGTTTAAATAGGAAGTATAGAACCTTTCCTATGCTCCTTATTAAAACTTCCCTTCTTTAGTTCCCATGCAGTTTTCAATCAAGACACCTCATCCGCTCCTTAGAATGGATGGCCATACATAGCTCTAAATGGAGCAAAATTTCCAAAAACCTTTTTTAATAATTATCACCATTCGAATCTCGTTTAAATATATATGCAGATATTATATATCGATACGCTTATATATAACTTTTATGTATACATCCAAATAATTACTAACAAAACCAAACATCAAATAAATTAGAAATTAATTTTATTAAGTATAGTTAATTTAATTAATCTATAACATTTTTTAAACTAATCAAATCTTTTGGTTTTTTGGAGAATTCACAAAGATAGTTGTGAGAATCAAAAATGTGATTCAATAAGCAAGTAATATTGAACAATCTAATTATTAATGTTCACATATCACCTTATCTAGTAGTGTGATAGTTTGGCCAAGTTCACCACTTGTAGATCTTTTCGGTAAAATGCAATTTCACATATTTTTAAGAGGTACCTATTAGTAACAATAATTTATACGCGTTCACTTCATCAAACCTATATCACTTTAGGATACATGGATTTGGTATTGGTGAAATCAAAATATTATCCACAGCTCGATTTGTCTAAAATCGAAGTCCTTGGTTCAATAAGAACATTTATTATTAACTGTATTACTGTAACCAGAGATTTTGAATTTGAGTTGACTATAGTTGACCATAATACTAAACTTCAACAACCGATGAGATGAATTCTCTATTGAATAGTATTTCACTTCCACTGCTTCGACTTAGACCCAGGTACAATTTGGTCGATTATCGACATGCCATGATTTAGCTATAATAAAAGTGGAGCACTTACATTGAAGTTCAAAAGTATCCTTATGTTGAGAGAAATTTATAACATCATCACTCTAAGATTTTCCATTTGATCTAATTGTTATTAACCAACAGGAAACTTTCAAGCTAGTCATTCCATAATTATCCAACAACTATGAGTACGTAACCCCTTAGTCCCCTAACAGCCATGAGTATTGCACTGTCCAATATTTGGAGAGCATTACATACTCTGGTCTCAACGATTATATATCAATATCCTTTCTCGAAACATCTCCACCAGTAATATTTAAAAAAAATGTTAATTTTTGATTAATTACTTATGATTGTAACTATAACCACATAATATTTCATTTAAGGATTTTCTTATTAATATACTTTAAATTAATTATTTAGTTAATTATATCATAAAATAACAAACTATATAACAGAAATCAAACACCTTTATTATGAACAATACCGACTACAGAGTTAGATATATGTAACAAATTACATAATTACCCCTTAGGCATGCCACTAATTATTTCAATTAATTAGATTCCAAAATCAAGGGATTAATTCCAATAATAGGGGTCGACCGTACATGGAGGAGAATGGGGCAATTTCTATTGTCATATATGTATGATCGAATTAACCCTAGAGGGACGTAAATACGGTTTATTATAAATTCATAAACTAATAAAAATCATAGCACAGATAAGAGTAGAGTAAATGTTGAAATAAAAGCAACACATAAATTTACTCGGCTTTGGCAATGCTTGCCTACTATTGCCACATGATTTCTACTAAGAGTAAGCAATCGACTGCTTACAAAAGCCTTATAAACTTGTGACTATTGCTTACTTGATTGTTCTAACTCTAAGCTTAGAGTCTTCCTCAACTCTATCGCTAAGTTGAGAATTACTTGAAATACACACCGTAGTTCAATCCTAGTTTAAAACTAGAGTTTGTAAAATTAAAATTAAAATACAAAATAAAAGCTAAAGAGGAACCCTTAAATACGATATATATAGTACTTGTTTATACGGCTCCAACAAAAATAACACAATCCCCTTTTATAATTTTAAGTCGTCCCTCTTTCGCTTCATTCAGGTTTCCTCCATCAGTTCTAAAAGTCACCGATTTAAAAAAAATTGATCATCAAATTTTCTCCTTTATGCCTTTGTCAGTTGATTCCTTTGATAATTTCTCGATTGTTGTTGTGGTTGCTTTCATGGTCGTGTTCTCTTACAGATGTGACTTTAAAAATATTTGGTACGATTTTGATATTTTGATTACATGTTTATATTTGATCCGACCTCAACTTGCTCAGTTGTCGATGATGAATATGGCTTTTAATAAAGAAATATTTGAAGAAAAATCTTCTCTGATTTCATATACTTTGGGGTTGTTAGCTTTAAATATTTCAGTTCATGAATTGCTTTTAATGTTGGCTATTGATTTCCTTTGATTGATCCTTAGGTCGTTGGATTTGAGATCATTAACTTGTTCACTCCTGAAATTTGATTTTCTCTTGACCTGAATGGTTGACATATTCAACTTTTATTTTTTTTCATTTACTTTCTTTTATGCATCCTTTATGCTTTTGATTACTGACTTGATTACATGAATGTATATTTCTTATGTGCACTTTTGAGTTGCACTTCACATATATTTGCATTGCCTTAACCCTATGTATTCGTCCGACGTAAGATGCTCCTATAATCATTTTCCATGTATATACATACATATGTGTGTGTATGTATGCGAATTGATGCAATTTCTCCTTGTTTAAGCTCTAGTACATGACTTTGTGTCTATTGCCATCCTAGGTTGTGTTGTGCTACCCTTGGTGTGTGCTTGTGGATTGTGCACTTGCTCTCGAACTAGACCTATGTTTAGCCTTGTGTTAGTCCTGTATGCACTTGCACTTGTAAACTGCCTTATGCATTTCTCTGACCTTGCTAGTATGTTGCATATTATCTTGTGTGTGTTGTTGTTTGGCTTGTGTGCTTTGCTATTGTGTGCTTCCTTTTGAACCTTTGGACCTGAATTTTGCATGACTTTACTGCCTTGTATTGTGCCTGTGGTTGTACTGTCTTGATGTTTGCTATCCTTATGATTGCTGGTGCATGACTTTACTGCCTTGTGTTGAGCTTGAACCATTTGAGTTTGACCACATGCGCTTGTCTATATGTGCCTTGTGCATTCAAGTTCGGTGCGATGTGCATTCATTTGTTGATCTGATGCACTTGACTTATTTAGCCATGTATGCATTTGAAATGCTACTCTGTGTCCTCACATGCTTGTGTGTGCGCCTGGTACTTGAATCTGATCTTGTTCTCGCCTTCTTTTATGTTCTAGTATTTGGTTGTGTATGCCTGAATCCATTCAGCACTGTAGTGTCTCTTTTATGTGTGCTTGTTCTCAAATAAGAAGTGTTGCACCTTGACTTTGATATTACATAATCGACTTTGTTTTTGTGCATGTATGAAAGTTTGATATGTGCACATGAGCATATGCATTGCCTTTTTAAGGTGCTTGTTTATTTTAATTTGCTCGGCTTTAAGACATGTATAGTGAAACACTGTGCATGTTATAGGTTTCTCGTGCATATTATTGACTTGATTTTAAATTTTTGTTATATATGAACATATTGTACTAGTCCTTGTACATATCTATCGTACTAATCCATATTCATTATTTTTGGTTCCTAGTTGAAATATGAAAAGAGAAAAACCAATAAACTGAGGCATTGTTGAGTTTAAATATATTTATATTTGTCCAATTTCAGTTTGTTTCCTTTTATTTTTTGTTGCGTTGTTATTTGATAGGAAAAGCAGATGTCTGGACAAAACTGGAGCAACGAATAAAGATCATATTTGAGTGAGTGAGGACAAGAGTGATTAGAAAGTTGTTGTATTTGAAAGAGTGTTGCATATCAGAGTGCAGAAATTATTGTATGTGAATAGTGTATGAAAACTGTCGAAGCTCTTGTTGTAATTATGTATACTATTGAATTTTTTTTTGAAATAAACTTTTTGTTGAAATAAAATTTTATTTGTGTATTTCTTTCTGTGATATTGCAATAGTACTACAACAAACAAACACACACACACATATATTTGTTTATTATCATTGAATAAAAATCATAAACTACTATATTCTACAATCTCCCCTTTTTGAAGATAAACATATATTAAGATTTTGCACCAAAGAAATGTGTTTGATATGTCATGATCAGGCTCCTATTTAAATACCCCCCTACACAGATGTGTGCAGTAAAAATATCCTAACGCCAAAGTAAAATTGATGTCAAAATAATTGCAAAAATAAAGCAACTGTTGAATATCAATAAGGTTATTACTCAACCACTGAAATCTTAACCTCTCCCCCGTTTTGTTATCGTCAAAATTATTATAATAATAATCGATATAGTAATAGATTTTGATTGAAACTATAATCACATAGAGATAAAATTATACTGAAATTTCGATCAATTAAACAAAAATCATAGTATTTTATTAACTAGACACATATCCCATTTTAGAGTGATGACTAGGTTATGCTTTAAGGGAAATTTTTTATAGTGACAACAATGTGGTAGTTTTTAGTATAGGAAAAGTTTGAAAATTTTAAAATTAAACAATGAATGTCAAGCACTTACCACCAAGCATAACCGTTAGGACTTTTAAATGAGATTGGTAGTTACTTAAAAAAATGTCAAGCAATTTCTAACCATGCATAACCATTAGAACTTTTGCATGAGGTTACAAATTACTTGAATGTTTATCCCTCTCTTGTATAAGTGTTACATCCATGCATAACCATAGGGACTTTTAAATGAGAATGGAAGTGCATATTCAGAGATTAAAGTTATTCACCAATGCATAATCGTTATGACCTTTAAATGAGAGTAAATACTTTAGGATAGAAAAAATTATTTGAATTACACTAGAAATATAATTCTCGTTTTTCAAAATACCAACTTCTGCACACTATATTATATGAATCGTAAGAAAGATGATAGCAGTAGAAATGATCGTTGAATATGTACTAATTAAAAAATACTATAAAACTTGTTCAATTTTTAAGAAATTTTGTTCTAAAGATCACTAGCTCAAGTGGTAAGATCTCTAGATTGTGTTCTAGAGGCCTTGGGTTCGATACCCTGAGACACCAAAATGAGTGCGTTGCTTAAAATTAAGTATCACTGTTGTTGTTAAATTTTCAAGAAATTTTAACAGATCCTTTCCCTAGTTATGAAGTCTAATTTAATCACTACCCATCACTTTCTCAATCACCATTAATAATTTTTGATAGATTTCATAAGTTTAAAGCAGTCAACTACCATCTTTTCTAAGTAAATTCCTTACCGAAGTAAATAAGAGTATTTTTATTAAAGAAAATTGAAGTAAAAATCTAAGTTATTTGTAAAATTCATAAATCCAAACGAAGTTGTGAAGATTTATTTGTTGGAAAGGATTTTGTAAAATTGTCTACTAATTTTAAAATCGGTTGAAATATAAGTCTAATGCAAATATGATTTCAAATTTTAAAAATGCCTGCTACCATGAGAGTGATGCACATTTGAATGTTAAGCGTTAAATATAAGTATTATCAAACAAGTACAGCGTACTCCACAATATCAAGCGTTCAAAAAATTTAGAAATTTCAGCAAAATCGTCTTTGTTAAATAAAGGCAAAATCATTTATATTGAAAAAAAGCACACATAACTGAAAATTCTTCCACTAATGATTTGTTAGCTGTCATTAAAGGCAACAAAACAATCATCGTACATAAATAATTTACCATTGTTGTTTTGAAAATCCAGTCATTTGAAACCACTATCTGAAAATTTTAAATTCGTAATTTGATTTAGCACTAAACTTGGAAGATTTAGATATTCAATATTGCTAATCATGGAAATTGGTTTCAAGTCAAAATGATGAATCGACCAAAGGTTATATCTGAAATGATATAATTTGTTTGCATAAATCAGAAATACTTTTCAAGTAATGTGCTGATATGATTGCTGATTTTCAATGTTTTACAAAATGAATCACCAAATATTCAAAATAGTAAGGTTGTAGAGTTATCATTTAGCTTTCTAGAATTTCTTGAATTTTAAAATTATGAGTAATAATGTTCAAGTTATGATCGATTTACCGTAGCTGTGTTAGGAAGTTCTAAAATAATTTTTAAATAGTACATTGAATGATTTGCAGTTTTCCAATAGTTTAAGTTCAAATTATGGAAAAGTACAAACTATAAACCACATAGAATTTTCTATCTATTTTCTATAAGATCTTGAATTTTGCAAATCAGAGTTAAAAAGCTTAATATATGATAATTATATTATAGCAGTGTTAACGAAAAAAACCGAACTAACAATAAGAAAACAGGGTTTAGAGATCATATCTTTACTTACCTTTGATGTCTCAATCAAAGTATATAGATCTCCACTTAATTTTTATAGGTTAAGGAACATTGGAATCATTGCTGATTAATCATATATATAATAACTTGAAGTTTACTAAGATCATAATTGTTCCTTAGCCCATTTCTGTACCTAAATGTTTAAAGAAGTGAGTAGCCTAACAAAGGATTTAGGACCACTTCTACGTTCATTTGTAACCTTTGGTACCCAAATTTTGTTATAGCAAACCGTTGGTATTTACAATTGTACCATAGGAACCCAAACTTGTTTAAATTTAATTTTTTTACATTTGTACCATTTGAAACCCAAATTTGTTAAACGGTTATGCGTTTGTTACTATTCCACCATTTATTTTGTATATGCCTAATTTTTCTACAAATTAAACACTTTGAATTTTTTTAAAAAAAATTGACATTATCACAATTCTTTCTCTTAATTTGTTCAATTCTATCATATCCGAGTCCTTTTCTGGTTTCAATGATAGTCTGACTATCCTATCCAACAGCTTATTCAGTGAATTTTCTCCTTTAGAAAATTTTCTTATTGTCGATTCAAGTTGTTGAACCTTAGATATAAGAGCATCGTTTTCATTCAAAAGTGAGGTGGATCTTTTTATGGAATTTTCTCTTTCTGTTTCATCATTGTTTTTTAGTGTCAAACTTTCATTTTCGAGAGAATTTCAACTTTAGTCTTAGACCTATTACTTTCTTCCTCTAGAGACCGACACTTCTCACATTTTATGTTAAATTTTCTAAAGTTTTCAGTCATCGGTTCTAACTCATCACTTATACCAAGTAGACTATTTTTCTTAGATTCCAGTTTATTATATCTATGTCAAAGTCCATCAATGTTTGAGTTTAACTTATGGTACACCAAAAGTAAATCATCGGGATAAGTGTGCTACCTCATTTGGTTCATCGTCGTTATCACTTGATTCTACAATCAGACACATGTTTGCCTCTTCTTTATCATTATCAGCGTTCTCCTCCTCTTTTTCTTCACTCTCATCCGAAGTGGCTACGAAACTCTTTCTCTTCTTCTTCTTTGCTTTTTTGAGTCGATTAAGTGAATAGATTTTGGTTTTACGTGACCCAGTTTCTTACATCTATGACATATAATTTCTTTCTCAGACTTATTTAATACTTTAGTAATGTTGGTTTATTGTTGGATTTCTATGCTTTGTAGTCCACTTTTTGAATTGCTTCATCAATAGTGCTATCTTAGCTGCAACGTCATCTTCTTACTCATTATCAATTGTACTTTTTAAGGCAATGGATTTCTTTTTCGAATCTCCGCTTTCACGTTACTCCCTGACTTTCAACTCAGTCTCTTAGGTGATGAGATTTCCTATTACTTCCTCCAATTTACGCTGCTTCAAGTCTTTGGATTCCTGTATAACTGTCACCATTGCTTCAAAACTTCTCGAAAGGATTCTCATAATTTTTCGAACCATCTCCAATTCTTTGTAAGCTTTTCCTAGCATTAGGGATTTGAATATTATATTTGAAAATCATCTATACATCTCCTTTATATTTTCAAAATTTGTCATTACGAAGTTCTCGTATTCATTGTCGAGCAAGCCTAGATGAGATTCCTTGACCTACGATGTACATTCATGAGTCACTTCAAGTGTATGCCAAATTTCCTGCTCAGTCTACAATGAGAAACAAGATTATATTCAATTTTATCTAAGAAACAAATAATAAAGTTCATAGCTTTAGCATTTGCCTGATAGAGTTTAAGTTTATTTGCATCCCACTTATCTTTAAGCTTAGGAACTTCATGACCATCTGTCTTTACAGTAGACAGACTATATAACCAGTTTCAACTATATCCCATGCATTTATAGTATCTTTTTTCATCCTAGCTTTCCAATACGAATAATCAGTACCGTTAAACATGGACGACTTAGCTATGGGTTGTCCTTTAGAGAAAGCATTATTAAAACTAGCCATATCTATAATAATTGAATTTGACTACCTAGCTCCGATACCACTTGTAAAATCGAATTAAATCCAGAGGGAGCGGTAAATAGGGTTCATTATAAATTCATAGAATAATAAAAATCATAGTATAGATAATTATAGAGTAAATGTGGAAATAAAAGAAACATACGAATTTACCAGCTTCGGTAACACTTGTCTACTTCTGTCTTCAAGATTTCTACTAAGATTAAACAATCCACCACTTACAAAAACCCTATAAACTTGTGACTATCAGTTACCTAATTACTCTAAACCTAAGCCTAGAACCCTACCTCAATTCTATCCCTAACTTGAGAATTACCTGAACTACACACCGTAGTTGAATCCTAGTTCAAAACTAGAGTTTTTAAAACTAAAAAATAAAATAAAAACCAAAGAGGAACCCTTAAAATACAACATATAAAAGGGGGTTTTAGACACAAGAAAGAAGTTGCAAAAAACATTAGTCTCAGAGACAGCAAGTTTGTTTTTTGGTCCGAAGGACACTTTATAGTGTAAATCACAGAATGATAGTTGCAACTATCATTTTCTGTTTACACTATAAAGTGTCCTTCAGACTAAAAAACAAACTTGCTGTAGTTGAGACTAAATTTTTTTAAAACTTTTTCCCTGTGCCTATTTTTCTGCATATAAAATATTTGTTTACTTGGACCAAATAAAAATAACACGATTCCCTTTTATAATTTTGAGCCATCCCTCTTTTGCTTCCTTTAGGTTTCCTCCTTCAATTCTGAAAGCCGCCGATTAAACAAATCGATCGTTGAATTTACTCCTTTATGCCTTTATCAGGTGATTCCTTCGACAATTTCTCGATTGCTACCGCAGTTGCTCTTACGATCAAGTTCTCTTGTTGATGTAGCTCTGAAAATATTTGGTATGATTTTGATATTTTGATTATATATTTATATTTGATCTTAATTCGACTTTCTCAATTACCGATGATGAATTTGGCTTTTTATAGAGAAAATTTTGAAGAATAATCTTCTCCGATTTCATGTATTTCAGGATTGCTAGCTTTGAATATTTCAATTTATGAATAGCTTTTAATCTTAGATGTTGATTTCCTTTGATCGATTTTGGGATTTTGGTTTTGAAATCGTTGACTTTTCACTCCATAAATTTGATTTGCTCCTGACCTGAATAGTTGATATATTCAACTTCATTTTTTTTCCATTTTTTTCTTTTCTGTATCCTCTGTGCTATTGATTACTGACTTGATTATATGAATGTATATTGCTTGTTGTGCTCTTTCGAGTTGCACTTCACATATATTTGCATCGCCTTGACCCTATGTATCTATTCGACCTAAAATACTCCTATGATCATTTTCCATATATATATATATATATATATATATATATCTGTGTGTGTATGTTTGTGAATTGATGCAATTTTTCCTTATCTGAGTTCTAGTACATGACTTTGTGTCTGTTGCCATTATGGGTTATGTTGTGCTGCCCTTGGTGTGTGCATTTGCCCTCGAACCAGATCCGTGTTTAGCCTTATGTTGGTCTTGCATGCACCTGCACTTGTAAACTACCTTGTGCATTTCCCTGACCTTGTTAGTATGTTGCGTATTTTCCTTTGTGTGTTGTTGTTTTGCCCGTGCATTGCTTTATGCTTGGCTGTTGTGTGTTTCCTTATGACCTTTGGACCTAAGCTGTGCATGACTTTACTACCTTATATCATGCTTGTGGTTGTACTATTCTGATACTTGTTGTCCTTATGGTTGTTGGTGCATGACTTTACCGCCTTGTGTTGAGCCTGAACCATTTGGGCTTGACCTTGAGTGCTTGCCTGTATGTGCTTTATGCATCCAAGTTTAATGTGTATGCGCATTCACTTGTTGATCTGATGTGCTCGAATTGTTTAGCCATGTATGCACCCGAACTGCTCCCCTATGTCCTCATATGCTTGTGTGTGCCCCTTTCACTTGAATCTGATCTTGTTCTTGCCTTCTTCTGTGTACTTGTGCCAGGTTATGTATGCTTGAATCCATTCAACACGGTAGTATCTCTCTTTTGTGTGTGCTTGTTCTCAAATAAGACGTGCTACACCTTGACTTTGTTATTACATAATCTGATTTGTTTTTGTGCATGTGCAAGTGTGATAGGTGCACATGTGCATATGCATTGCCTTTTTATGGTGCTTCAAATTAGTGTGCTCACTTATTTTAGTTTGCTTTGCTTTAAGGCATGTACAGTGATACACTATGCATGTCTTAGATTGCTCGTGCACGTTATTGACAAACTTGTTGTGCTGGTCCTTGTATATACCTATTGTACCGGTTTATGTTCGTTATTTTTGTTGCCTAGTTAAATTATGAAAAGAGCAAAACCAATAAACCGAGGCAATGTCGACTTTAAATATATTTATATTTTTGCAGTTTTAATTTGTTTTTTTTCCTTTTTAGTGTGTTGTTATTTGACAGGAAATGTAGATGTTAGGACAAAGACTGGAGCAAGGAGATAAAGATCGTATTCGAGTGAATGAGGATAAGAGTGACTAGAAAAATTTTGTATTTGAAAGAGTGTTGTATATAAGGGAGTAGAAATTGTTGTATATGAATAGTGTACGAAAATTGTGGAAGCTCTTATTGTAATTGTGTGTACTATTAAATTTTATTGAAATAAAATTATATTTGTTTGTTTCTTTTTTTTATATTGCAATAGTACTACAACAAACATATTAATATATATATATATATATATATGTATATGTATATATATATATGTGTGTGTATATATATATATATGTATTTATGTACGTATTATCATCGAATAAAAATCATAAACAACTATATTCTATAATGTGTTCTCTAATTGGTATTTGGTATATTGTTTATCAAATATCAAGTAACTGGAAAGAACGATGAAAATATATATTCCCTAGCCCAAGTGAGGCTCTAATATCTCATTATCTAATTCACAAAGATAACAAAACAAAAACCTTAGACTTTATTTTTACAAATTGGTGAAGCCTAGAAGATAGACTTGCAACCAATAGTATAAGAAAGAAAACTTGGAATTTAGAGAGGAGATTGGTAATAACCAAGGCGTCGACAACCGACAGGATAAAAAAAAGGTACATATTTTCTTTAAATTAAATATATATATATATATATATATATATATATATAATACAAGTTTAATTTTCTCATATTTCATTTTGGCCAAAAAATTAATAATTTTTGAAACTAAGATTAACGCACACATAATTATTTATTTATGTTAGTGGAAATAGCACGTATGTGCATCTATAGAAATATTTCATTTTTATTTAACAATAAATTAACGGACGGGTGCGTAAAATAAGTTCAAAGGCTTTGGTGGCCACGACACTTTTATTTTCAAGTATTTTTGACGCAGCGGATATACCAAAATGGATGGAATGATGTAATAATGGAATGCTGGATTGAAAATACAAGTGCCCAAATCCGTTGATCTCAAGAGATACCAGATTCTAGTTATCTCCAACACGTAGATCGCGCACGACACCATGTTAAAAGATCTACGATTCTTCTACGTTGATCTCGCGCACGAGATTCCGTGAATTGGCTTCAAATCCGTTGATTCGAGCGCACTCGAATAACCGAAAACGGAGAAAGGAGACAACGCTCAACTTTCAATTTTCAAGAGGCACAAAGCACTCAAACAAAAGTTTATTCAAAATCAACCAACCAAATGATACAACTCACCCGCTATTTATAGGAAAATTTACAACACAGCACAGGTCGGCGACCTAACAAGCACGACCTAACAGACCCACGAGCTAACACATGCGACCTACGACTTATCTTCAAACGAGTTAACAAATACAACATAAAGGAAAAACAACACGAGATACAACATCACGAGTTACGACCTAACATATATACAACATACATGCGATCCAACTAATTACATCATAACGACCTAAGAATACAAGTTACAGTATCTCGCGACCTAACGCTTGAGCGACTTAACGGCAGCGACATAAGAGATAGCACATCTTCAAGGTCTTGCGTCATAAGAGCTTCAGCGACTTAATAAGATACGGCTTAAGAAATGTAGCGACTTAAGCATATGGTATAACTTGAGCGACCTAGAGGAATCCGCGACTTAGGCTTCGCGACTTAACTTCTTCGCGACCTAAAGGAAATGGCATGTGAGAATGCGGCATATCTCGCCTAGGTCGTAACACGTTAGAGTTAGGTCGTGACTCGTTAATAGATCCTGAGCGACTTAAGGTATCAACTATTGCCACTGTGCATTGCATGTTAGGTTGCGGCTCACTACTAAGTCGTAACCCGTTAGGTCGTTCGCGACTCAAAGAACCCGAGCGACCTAAACCCACTGAGCTATATTCCAAGCGACTTAAGAAGTTGGGACAACTTATCTCATTTATCTCATTATGCGCTGCATCATCCTCCCCCGGTTGAAAAGAATTCGACCTCGAATTCACACTTTCCTCTTCTTCAAAACGCTTATCCTCATGATACGGAATCAAGTGTCTGACGTTAAAAACATCGGAAGTATGGATATGATCCTGCAATCTCAACTGATAAGCATTATCATTGATCTTCTTCAATATTTCTACTGGTCCAATCTTTCGAGCTTTCAACTTGTTGTACGTTCCAACTGGAAAACGATCTTCCGTCAATACTGCGTAAACAAAATCGCCCTCTTTGAAATTTACACTTCTTCGCTTCTTATCTGCCATTTGCTTATACTTCTCATTTGACTTACGCAATCGTTCATGAACAATCTTGTGACATTCCTGCATCTCATACACGAAATCAGAAGCTCGTTTAACAACCCTTTTCTGTCGTGGAACTATCGACAATTCCAACGGTCCTTTCGGAATTGCTGAATACACTACTTGAAATGGACTGAATCCAGTACTTCGATTTACTACATGATTATGTACGAATTCTGCCTGACACAATTTCATATCCTAGCTCTTCAAATTATCTTTCATAAGACATCTCAACAAGTTTCCCAAAGATCTATTCACCACTTCCGTTTGCCCATCTGTTTGCGGATGATAGGCGCTACTAAAATTCAGCTTAGTTCCAACCATCTTCCATAGACTCAACCAAAAATGACTTAGAAAACGAGTATCCCGGTCAGAAACTATGGTTTCAGGTAGCCCATGTAGTCGATAAACTTCTTTGAAGAATAATTGAGCAACAGGGACTGCATCAGCTGTCTTCTTACAAGCTATGAAATGTGCCATCTTCGAAAATCTATCCACCACAACATATATAGAATCGTTTCCTCGTTGAGTTCTTGGCAAACCCAAAACAAAGTCCATGCTAATATCAACCCATGGTCCAGTAGGCACGGGCAATGGCATATACAATTCTGCATTCGTAGCCGTCCCTTTGGAAACTTGACATATGTGACATCTCTCCACAAATCTTTCAACTTCTTTCCTTATGGAAGGCCAAAAATATGATTGAGAAATCAACTGCAAGGTATGATCTCTTCCCACGTGACCTTCTTCATGCAATTCTTTAACAATCTTCAATCGCAAACTGCCCTCTGGTATACATAACTGATTTCCTTTGAAAAGAAAACCATCTATCAACACATACTCATCCGTCTTCCCTTTCTCGACTTCATCAATAATCTTAGCAAAGTAAGGATCTTCAACAAACAATTCTGGAAGTACATCAAACCCTGTCACTTCAACTCTCATCGTGGTCAACAAATGATTTCTTCTACTCAATACATCTGCTACCCGGTTTGTAACTCCCGACTTATGCTTAACCACAAATGTAAACTGTTGCAAGTATGCGATCCATGAAGCATGTCTGGCTACAACCTTATCATGTCCCTGCAAATGTTTCAAGGCTTCATGATCAGTATACAACACAAACTCTTTATGAAATAAATAGTGTCTCCAATGTTTGATAGCTTGGACAATAGCATAGAATTCAACGTCATAAGTATTATATCTCATCTTTGCTCCCGAAAGCTTTTCACTGAAATAAGCAATTGGACGGCCCCTCTGACTCAACACCCCTCCAATTCCAACTTTTGATGCATCAGTATGTAATTCAAATATCAACTGAAAATCCGACAAAACTAGAATTGGTGCTGACGTCAAAAGTTCCTCAATTCGCTCAAAAGCAAATCCTGCTTCCTTTGACCATGAAAACTGCTTGCCCTTCATACAATCAGTAACAGGTGCCATCACGCTACTGAAATATGGAATAAACCCTCGGTAGAATGATGCTAAACCATGAAAACTTCTCACGTCAGTTATAGTCCTGGGCTGTGGCCAATTTCTGATTGCTTCAACTTTACTTTGATCCACCTGGATACCTTCCTTGGACAATACATACCCCAAAAACAAAACACTATGCGTCATGAACACGCATTTCTTTGTTGCTGCATTAAATTGCTCTTGACGAAGTATCATCAACACTTCCCGCAAGTGTTGTAGATGTTCTTCTGTGCTTCCACTGTATGTCAATATATCATCAAAATATACCACCACGAACTTTTCAATAAACGGTCGAAAGATCTGATTCATCACTCGCATAAAAGTACTAGGTGCATTCGAAAGACCAAACGGCATGACCAGCCATTCATACAACCCTTCCCGTGTCTTGAAAGCTGTCTTCCATTCATCCCCTGGTCGAATTCGAATTTGATGATACCCGCTCTTCAGATCAATCTTTGAAAAGATAGCAGCTCCATTCAACTGATCTAACAAATCGTCCAATCTTGGAATCGGAAATTTGTACCTCACTGTAATCTTGTTCAGTGCTCGATTATCTGTACGCATTCTCCAAGTTCCATCCTTCTTCGACACTAACAATGCTGGTACTGCACAAGGACTTAAGCTTTCTTGTACGCGCCCTTGTTTAAGTAACTCCTCCACTTGCCTTCTCAACTCTTCGTGCTCCTTCGGACTCATTCTATAATGTGGTCTATATGGTAACACAGCTCCCGGAACAAGATCAATCTGATGTTATATGTTTCTCAACGGTGGTAACTCTATTGGCAATTCTTCAGGAAATACATCTTCAAACTCCTTCAATACTGGCTTAACTTCTTCAGGAATTTCAACTGCTTCATTACTTTCACGTCCAATTAACAGAAATACTTCAGGCTCATCCTCCACTTCCTTGACAAATTCCTTCAAAGATAACAGAGTCTTTAGTTCTTCAATCTCCTCCAACTTGCTTTCACCTTGTTGTCGCTTTTTAGGAACTAAAGTGATTTTGGTGCCCTCGAACATGAAACTATAGAAGTTAGTCCTCCCATCATGTTGCACAGCTCTATCATATTGCCATGGTCTCCCCAACAATAAATGACATACATCCATATCCACAACATCACACCAAATTTCATCTTTCTACTTCTTTCCGATGGAAAAAGTTACACAAGCTCTTCGATTAACCTTCACTTCCCCACCTTTCCTCAATCACGCTAATTTGTAAGGTTTGGGGGTGCTTCTCTGTCGTTAATGCTAACTTCTTTACAGCTTCTGTAGAGATGATGTTATCACAACTTCCTGCATCGATGACGAACTTACAAACCTTTCCCATAATAGTGCATGTTGACTGAAAAATATTACTCCTTAGCCAACTTGAATCATCCTCTTGCTTTAGTGTCAAACATGACCTCCTCATCATCAAATTACAGCCCTCATCTCTTGACAATTCTTCTTCCTCCTCAACTTGTGGTGAATTGGAATATTCTACTTCTGCATCCTCATCCTCAACCTCTGCAACCATCACTCGCTTCTTAGGCTTCGGACAATCATTGCTCTTGTGACCAAACTCCTGACAATTATAACACTTGAAATTGTTGTTGACCTTGGTCTTAGCAACTTCATTGGCAATCGATTTACTAACAGCCTTGGAAACATTCGTATTGCTACTAGCTCCTTTCACTTGATTGTTGGAATTTGTAAACACACCACCTCCTCTTTTACCTTGCCTCTCCCAAGCTGGAGCCTTCTGGTGTGCTTCAGCAACGGATCTTGGATCAAACATATTCACCATATCTTGAATTTGCATTCTCAGTCCTCCAACAAATCTTGCTGTCAACTGTTCCTCGGTCTCCATGATATCATTTCTGGCAATCAGTTGATAAAAATCATGTGCATAATCATTTACCGACTTTGTCCCTTGTCTCAAATTTTGTAAGCGCTGATACATAAGAGATTGATAATTATAAGGAGAGAAAGTAGCCTTCATCAACTTCTTCATCTTCTCCCATGAAACAACCTTCGACTTTCTCATTCTTTCCCGTGTAAGTTTAGTTTGTTGCCACCATTCCATAGCTCTTCCCTCCAATCGTGTAGCAACCAACTTAACTCTACGATGCTCGGGTACTTCCTTAAAGTCAAAAATTTCCTCAACATTTGATAACCAATCCAAAAATTCTTCCGCAATCATTCCTCCTTTGAATTCTGGAATTTCTATCTTCATCCCCGACTCCCATTTACGACCATCTTCTATATCACGATATTGATTTCGCACTTGGTCTCGATCTCGATAATGAACACTACCTCTATCATCATCTTCATCATAATCAAATGTACTTCGGTATCGATCTCGACCATCAACATCTCTATGATCACGCATATCTCTTCTACCATGCCTTTCAGTATCACGATATGGATCATCTCCAAACTCATGCAGAGTTCTTCTCTCTTCATTTCTGTACTCATGGTATTCTCGTCTCATTGAAACTGATGATTCTCTTCTTTCTCTACAAGATTGTGGTGACACCATCCTCACTTCCGCAACCGATGGCAAAACTTTGTTTCCTCCATGGTTCGAGATTGGTGACCTTCTCCTTTGACTTTGATTCAAGTCATTCATCAATTTCTCTAACTTCCCAATACCTTCCTCAAACTTTTCATTGATTCGTTGTTCCATTTGCTCAGCTACTTGTCTACGATACACATCTTCAACATTTTGAAAATGATTAGCACGTCTCGGAGGCATTGTTGTGTCTTCAACAAATCCAAACACACTTGACTCTCGGCCTTGATTCAAAACTTCAACTCAAAACTTCAACTCACGGCCTTGATCTACAAAAATGATGCACGGTTCCTTCACTGAACTTACTCTCGGCTTTGATCAAATCTAGCTCGGATCCCAAACTCCAACACTTCAACACTTCAAATCTTCTCCCAATAGGTTCGGCTTAGCTATGATTGGCTAATTCTAGCTCTGATACCAATTTGACGCAGCGGATATACCAAAATGGATGGATGATGTAATGATGGAATGATGGATTGAAAATAAACAAGTGCCCAAATCCGTTAATCTCAAGAGATACCGGATTCTAGCTATCTCCAACACGTTGATCGCGCACGATACCGTGTTAAAAGATCTACGATTCTTCTACACTGATCTCGCGCACGAGATTCCGTGAATTGGCTTCAAATCCGTTGATTCAAGCGCACTCGAATAACCGAAAACGGAGAAAGGAGACAACGCTCAACTTTCAATTTTCAAGAGGCACAAAGCACTCAAACAAAAGTTTATTCAAAATCAACCAACCAAATGATACAACTCACCCGCTATTTATAGGAAAATTTACAACACAGCGCAGGTCGGCGACCTAACAAGCACGACCTAACAGACCCACGAGCTAACACATGCGACCTAGGACTTATCTTCAAACGAGTTAACAAATACAACATAAAGGAAAAACAACACGAGATACAACATCACGAGTTACGACCTAACATATATACAACATACATGCGATCCAACTAATTACATCATAACGACCTAAGAATACAAGTTACAGTATCTCGTGACCTAACACTTGAGCGACTTAACGGCAGCGACATAAGAGATAGCACATCTTCAAGGTCTTGCATCATAAGAGCTTCAACGACTTAATAAGATACGGCTTAAGAAATGTAGCGACTTAAGCATATGGTATAACTTGAGCGACCTAGAGGAATCCGCGACTTAGGCTTCGCGGCTTAACTTCTTCGCAACCTAAAGGAAATGGCATGTGAGAATGCGACATATCTCGCCTAGGTCATAGCACGTTAGAGTTAGGTCGTGACTCGTTAATAGGTCCTGAGCGACTTAAGGTATCAACTATTGCTACTGTGCGTTGCATGTTAGGTCGCGACTCACTACTAAGTCGTAACCCGTTAGGTCGTTCGCGACTCAAAGAACCCGAGTGACCTAAACCCACTGAGCTATATTCCAAGCGACTTAAGAAGTTGGGACAACTTATCTCATTTATCTCATTATGCACTGCATCAATTTTTGTTGGTTGCAAATTAATAGTGAAATTCCATCGATGGGTGGTTGAAAAAAAGATGATGGCTGAGGTTGTAGATGAGATTCCGTTAGTGGGTAAACGATATATTTAGAATTTCAAAAAGACACCATGGAAATCATATTTATTAAATTCTCTTATTAATAATATATATGTATCTGTATGTATATATGATTATTAATTTTCCTCCATGCCTTAAGATATATATATGTGTGTGTATGTATGTATATATATGTGTATGTATGTATGTATGTATAACTTAATTTGATTTTGGTTTTGGTTTAAAAATATTCTTAATGATCTCAATTTTTAAAAAGAAAAAAGCCTTTTCCTCACAGTTTTAATAAAATAAATTTTAAATATATATGTTACAATTATGATTTTTTTTGAGAAAAATGTGTGATCCTTAGTGGATAGAGGAGAGCACACATGCAACTATATATATCACAATAATAAGGTGCTACCAACATGCCTGGTAGGTAACAAAACTAAATACTAGACTCAAAGAAAAAACAGGTACCCCTAAGATGAGTTCCGGCAAGGCCACCACCCATCACTCCCTGATATCGAGTTCAGGCATGGCCACCATCCAATACTATGGTGTTATAAGTACCTAGAAACAAAAGAAAATGAAACTCCATGCATCTGAATCAGGAGCTCCATGCAATACAAACAAAGAAGAAGCTCCATGCATCAGGATCAGGAGTGGGGACGCATCTACTCTGAAGTGGAACTAGATATGATGCTGAATGAAGAATCTGCTCTGGAGACTCTGTATAAAGGAAAAGTGCCAACCAGAAGAATGGATCCTCCTGAAGATAAAATGCCATAATAGGGATGAACGTATCCTGCATTAGTGGTGGAATTGCAAGTAAACCTGAATAGAGAACTCTACTATGATAGCCTCCCTGCAATCTGTAATCCTATAATATGAAGATATGAGGACCTATAAAAAGAGCCTGCCACCCTATCACCCATACCTGTATCTGAAGGATGACTAAGGAAAAAGTAAGAATTATATATATATATATATATGTATATGTATATGTATATATATGTATATTTATGTAATTAATATACATATATATGTATAGATGAGATGGGAAATAAAACCTAAATGAAAAAAATTGGACAAAAACAATAGAATTAAAATACCTATAAACTAAAACCGCTAAAGACAAGAATAAATAATTGAAAACAAAACCTAAGAAATACTTAAGAATCTTTAATCATAAGTAAGTTATGATTAACATTTAAATCATCATAAAAATTTGAAAAATTGTTAATATTAATACTGTTAATATTAAATATATAATTGTTGTGTTTGAATAAGTTAATATTATAACTAACCTTATTAAGATACCCTTTAAAAATATTATTTTTAGCTAATTTATATTTGGGATCGGAAATCTAATTAAAACAAAATAAATAAATTGTAAAAATCAATTTGTTAAAATGACTATTATTATTATTAAAAATTCTTTGATTTCTATCAAACCATATATACCAACTAATAATAATGAATAAAGTGTCAAGTAAAAATTTAATATTCTTTTTGAACCTAAATCTAAAATTATTCCGGTAGATATCACAATCTGAAATTTTAGTTGTTATATTAATATTAAAATTTTTAAGAATATTATTTAGAATGTAATAAGAATCCGTGCAATCATAGTATAAATGTTTTATATCTTCAAGATGCAGATTACAAAAATAATATTTGTTAACATTTTGAATGTTTTTTCTTTTTAATAGTTTTATTGTATTTAGTTTTCCATGCAGTATTAACCACGTGTGAATTTTAGATTTAGGAGAAGCATTAGATTTCCAAATAAATTTAAATGAGTTGTTTATTGTACCCGAAAAATTAATAAATCTGTAAAAAGAATTAGAAGTGTATTTCTTACTCTTATCTCATTCCCAACAGGTAATATCATTATCAATATTATAAAGATATAATTTTGCATAAAGCAAATAAATTTGCCTAAGAGTTGAACCTACTAAACTTATATTAAAACTAAAATTCCAGGGAGGATCATTATTAGGAGAATAAACTTCATTAATTAAAGCAAACTCAAAATTACAGATTTCATATAGCTCTTTAAATTCCACTTTAAGAGGTAAGACCGAAATCCTTCTGTCATGCCAAAAAGAAGTAGAATTACCTGAATGAACTATTGTATTTATTCCTAAGTTAAAAATCTCATAAGATTTTAAAACGTTTTTCCAAAATTAGATATATTTTGAGTTGCGGGAGAAGCAATTTGATATAAATTTCTATTTCCATTGTAGTAATATTTAGAAATGATCTCTTTCCAAATAGCATTATCATTGATATTCTTAAACTTCCATAACCATTTACCTAGCAAGGACAAATTCATATTACGCAAATTAATAACTCCTAAACCACCTTCCTTTTTAGCATTACAGACAGTTTCCCGATTTACCAGACATTTTATATTATTATTAGGATTTTTTCCACTCCATAAGAAATCTCTTCTAATTTTATCAATAACCCAATCTGGAAAAGGATGCATGGACATCCAAATCGAAAGGGCTGATAAAACAGAATTTATTAAAACTAGTCTACCTGCTCTAGATAAAAATCTCCCATTCCAGATAGAAATCTTATTTTTGATTTTATCAATGATAATAATCCAATCGTCATGTTTGAGTTTAGTGGGTCTAATCACAAAACCAAGGTAGTCAAAAGGAAAATTCATAATTTTGCAATTTAAAGTATTAGCAACTAAGTTTTCAACTTTTTCAAAATCATTTAAAACAAACACGGAATTTTTGTCAAAATTTAATTTTAAACCAGATAACAGTTCAATACTATAAAGGATAAACTTGAGGGTTATGATGCGTCTAGGAAGATGGGAACAAAAAAGTAAGGTATCATCGGCAAATTGAAGAACCGATATACCATTATGCGAAATGTCATTGCCTACACATCCTAGAGATCTATCATCCACTGCTTTTTTAATAATTTTAGCAATAACATTAGCAGATAAGGGATCCCCCTGCCTTATACCTCTCTTAGATTGAATTTATTACCTAATATACCGTTAACCATAATACTAGAGTTTTCAGTTCTGAACAAAGTCATAATCCAAGTGATCCATCTATGACTAATACCTCTAGCATGAAAATTACCTACAAGAAAATCTCAATCCACTGAATCAAAAGCTTTAGCAAAATCAAGTTTTAAAATCGCATGGCTTATGCTATTCTTACAACAGAAATTAATATATTCTTGAACAACAGCCACAATGTCATTGATATTTCTCCCTTTAATAAAAGCCGATTATGAACAATTAATTAAATCATTCATTCTTGTACTAAGTCTATTAGCTAGAACTTTAGAAATGATTTTTACTGAACAATTAATCAAAGAACTAGGTCTAAAATCTTTTAAGTTTTTAGCTCCGACTTTTTATGTAACAAACTAACATTTGCAAAATTAAATCTCCCTAATTACAATTTGCCGTTATAAAAATCATTAAACAAATTAACTAAGTCAAATTTTAAAACGTCCCAAAAAGTTTTAGAAAATAGAATAAGGAACCCATCAGGGCCTGGGGATTTAACACTTGGCAAGTCATTAATAGCTTTTCTAATTTCCTCTATAGTAAAAGGATTATCCAGTTCAGATAAATCAATAATAGAATCAGATGGATATAGATCTTTCCATCTAACATTGATTCTATGTTTGATTTTGGAATAAAAAATACTCTTATAATAATCTGTAAAAGATTTATTAAGTTCTCTTTGATCAACTAACTCTTCATTGTTAACAATAATGGAGTTAATTGTGTTACTACATTTTCTACCATTAGCTATATTGTGAAAGAATTTAGTGTTATTATCACCTTCATTTATCCATTGGATTCTGGATCTCTGCTTCCACATAACCTCCTTTTCTAAAATAAAATTTAGTTCATCTTTTAAATTGGCGAGAACATTACGTTAACCTAAATTTTATTGTCTAGATTCTTCTATCTTATTATTTGTAACGACCCGGAATTTTCGACCCCGAAAATTCGAGATTGTTAGAGAAAAAGAAGAAAAGAGATAGAAAAAGAACACAGAACAAAACACAGATTCTCACATTCGCAGCGGATAAAATATAATATCAAATAATAGAAGTTACACAAAGGGAAACTTGTAGGATCTAGATTAACCCTAGAGTGGGGGGTGAATAGGGTTATAGCAAATTTTCTCAAATTAAACACAGAAATATAATTGCAGAAATAAATATGCTGAAAAGTAAATCACACACAAAATTTACCCAGCTTCGGCAACCCCTGCCTACTGCTGCATTCCCAGATTTCTATTAGAATTAAACAGTATCACGCTTACAAACACTCAACTAGACTCGCAGACCCTTTTGCTCCCGCTCACAAACACTCTACTAGACTCGCACACCCTGCTCCCGCCTATAGAGTTTCGCTCACTCGCAAACACTGCTCCCGCCTATAGAGCTTTGCAAACTCGCACTCCCTGCTCACTGAACTAATTCTAAATAGACAATCTGACACTACCTAATCCCTAGGTGGTGATTTACAAATTCTTCGACTCGAAAAGAAAAAACAGTTTCAAAAATAAAACCAGGAGCAAAAATTAAAATACAACTTTGGACCCGTAATTTTTGCTCAATTAAAAATAAGAAAACCCCTTTAATTAAAACCCTAAATAACTAAAAAATCCTTTGTAATTAACAAAGCCGGCCCCTTTATCTTTAACCCGATCCACTGTCTTTTGTTTGAGAAGAAAAATGGCGGCCTCTGTTGTTTTGTTCGTTCTGAAATTAGGGCTTGCGATCCAAATTGGGGCTTTTCAATATTCGATTCCTCTGATGTTGCTCGCGCTCGTTCTCTGATGATTTGGTTGACTTTGAGATTGCGTTGCTCGGCTTGCTCGTTCTCTGACGATTGATTTGCGTCGACTTCGAGGTTGCAAATTGTTAGCAGCTGCTTCTTATGATTGATTTTACTGCCGCGGTATGTAAATTCTTTGCTTGTTTGTGCTTTTGTGATTTTAGAACTCAAACTCGATTGCCGATGATGAACTTGGGTCTGTGTTTGGATTTGATTCGATTTTCTCCACAGCCGATGATGATTTTGGGATTGTATTTATATGAATTCTGAACACTTGATTTTGCTTGTATCGATTCGATACTTTCCTAAATTATGCTTTCCTGATTTTAATTACACCTTGATACGCACGGCTTTGATTGTGTTGCGTTCGATTTTCTCGATTCACACGGCATTAAAACTTCCCCTTTTTCATTGCTGACTTTTTTCAAAGAATACAAATTTGATACTATCATGAATTCGAATTCTCTGTACTGTTGAACTTTAGCATCCTATTTTGAAAATTCTGACTTGACACTGCTTCGACCATCTTGTGTTTGTCCCTGTCTTCATCTCTGGCCATCTTCACTAGTCTCCTTTTGAACATTGCACCGTTGTTCACTGTTTACATCACTGGACTTGATATCATTGATCTGCATTTCTTTATTTCTTATGGCTCCACTGTTGCACTCGAGTGATTTCAAACATGTGAGTTGTTGTTTGCTTTTGATGTAGCTGTTAGTCTGCATTTTTTCGATTCCCTGTGTCACTTGATCTATCACACTGTTGCATACATTTGCATTGTATATATTCTTGGATTTGGATTTGAACTGCTTCATGTACTTGATATTGTGGCAAGTAGTCTTTGCTGTTATGTTGATGCATTGTGCCTTTGTGGTTGTAACTGGACAGTTCATATTGCTTTGCTTCATCGTTTGTGTCCACTGCATTCTATTTCACTTTGGTTTTGGAGTTGCTGCTATATTGGTTTAAGTTGCACTGTACTTTGTGCTACTTCACCATGTCACTTGAGGTCTTGCAGTTTGGTTTATTGATGCATTCATGTACACTGCATATCTCATGCTCGAGCTCTTTGCATACTTTATGACTGTACTGTTCTTGTTGAGTTGATATATTTGTGGTACTTTGTCTCTAGCATTGACATTGACATTTGTATATATGACCTGGCCGGTTGAATCATTAACTGTTCATACTTGTGATCTTCATTTTGGTTATTGATCGTGATTTGCACTGCTACACTGTTGCATTATAGTAGTTGCTTCTGTACTTTGGTGGCTCTGGCTTGTTTATCTGAACTTGTTGCATATATCACTGAGTTCTCATTTCATATGCTTGCACTACTTCTCTTTGGTCATGTCTGATGGCATTTCTTTTGTGGTCTTTGTTGTTGGCATTGTCTTCTGTCCACACTTGCCCAGTAATCTTGAGTTGCAGTGAGCTCAACATTGTTGTTTACTTTACCACTGACTTGATGCTGCATACATGTTTGTTGCAGTCCCTTTTTGCTGTTGCTATCCACATTGAACTGCCTTTGATGCACTTTTGAACTTTGTTGCATTCATGTCTTCGACTGTTTGGTCTGAACTTGACGTTGCAGTTTGTAGCTGTTGACTGCATCACCATATATCAATTGCTCGGCCTTTGGTTTCATGTGCATTAAGTTTTGACCCTTTGTTGTTCATTTGGGCTGTTGGACTTGTTGTACATTGCATAGTGCATTGCCTTGTTTGTTGTGATTGTGCTTGCACACTTGCTATTTTTGACTGCGCACACGAGTTGGCGAGGCAGTGCACACGTGTATGAATGTACACGTGTGTATTGCAGCCTTTTATGGTTACATGTCCCTGTAATATCTATATGCACGACTTTGTGATGAAATCAAGTGTGAATGATGACGAACAACCCAAATAACTGAGGCAAATCATATTTTCAAAAATCGTATTTCATTTTATATTGCAAAAATATTTCTTTTTCAATTTTACTGTGTTAGTGAATATTTTTGCAGATTTCTCAGATGCTGAATTCAAACTGGAATGCAGTTGAAGACAAAATACGAGTGTGAGTGATATGTAGTGAGGTTATCAATGTAAAAATATTTGTGATGTAATCGTGATGTAATCAGAAATGTATATGTATAGTGAGAGCATGAATTTGTACTATTCAGGATTGTAATAAATATTTGTTTGAATAAAATTTTTGTTTGAATTCAAAATCTGTGTAACTTGTTCTGTTTGAATTCAAATTCAAATTCTGTGTAATTTATTTTATTCAACAAATATTTATTTAATCTATGAAAAACAAAATAGTACATTACCAAATACATTTAAATGAATATATATGTTTATTATCATCAAACAAAAACATATAAGCGCATATTCAACAATCTCCCCCTTTTGATGATAACAAACATATATTTAAGATTTTGACCGTGTTAAATGTATTTGACCAATTATATACTCTAATTGCTCCCCATATTTAAATGCTTCCTCTCTACATGATGCTCCCCCTACATATATGCATACAAATAGAAATATATTCAAATGAGCCTAGATGAATATGGAAAAATTATTTGACCTTTACTTGATTCTATTTGACAAAATCTTAACTTTTCTCTCCCCCTTTTGTTATCAGCAAAAGAATAATAGTGTTAGAGAAAATAGAGATAAAGTGATCGATATTAATCCAACCTTAATCTCAAACTGAATATAAATATTAAACTTCAATAAGAATCAAACAAAAACCATAACTACCCTTGTTAGGCGCATATTCCACTTTTAGAAATGATGGATATGATGTTCATATAAAATCATACAGTTGAATCTTCTTGTGGTACATTTCTATCAGGAATTTGAATATCTACTAATCATGCATAACCGTTAGGACTTTTAAATGAGATTAGTAGTATTCGAATTTAATTTTAAAAAATGAAATCAAGCATCTTCTAACCACGCATGACCGTGAGGACTTTTAATGGGATTAGAATTAACTTGTCTATTTAAGCAATTTAATTTTGATATGCGTTCCATACATGCATAACGTGAGGAATTTTAAATGAGCATGGAAGCACATAATAAAAAAAATTCAAGTAATTCACCCATGCATAACCGTGAGGACTTTTAAATGAGAGTGAATACTTTGGATATTTATTTATTTATTTAAAAAATATGACATGAAGAACAAATGATTCCTGATTATAGTACCACATATCGACAAACTATATTGAATATTTGATAAACCATGGTCGATAGAAATAATGATAGATATAGAAATAGTCATGGAATATTTACCCAACAAAAAGTTTTATAATTCTTGTTTTAATTCCTAAAGAAATTTTCCAAATATACTCTCTTGAGTAATGTATGTTAAATATCAACACTCATCACTTTTTCAATCACTATTTATCTCTTTAATAATTGTAGGGAGTCGGATCAGTCAAAATTTGTCGTTTAAAATCAAATAAAAATGACTAATCTGAAAATATGGTCAAACAATTATTTTCTCGAAGGGGTTATATGAAAAAAAAATTGTGCTAAATGGAAAAATTATTTTAAGTGAAAAAATATGCAGATATTTTCCTTAGAAAAACGATGCAGCAAATGAATGTTTCAAAAATTAATCACGTTCAACTCGTATGTTTTCTATCAACTAGATTACCAGTATGAACTGCATCTGAATTTCTTTTTCAATCCAAAATATCACTAACTGGATTTGGTAAACCAGACATGAAGTGTGCATCAAAAATTTCAAACTCAATTTTAGCAACAATTTAAATGACATCCTTTGGATTTTGAATTGAAGCCATGTTCACACTCAACCAAATATCATGGTGTTAATTTCAGAAAGTATAGGATAAACAATTATATTCATGAGTAATCAACAGTCAGTCAACATCATAATTATTTCAAAAACAATTTCTTGAAGTTTCAACAATTTCTTAAAATCCTTTTTCACATGAATTTGAAATCGTGCAAATTTACAAGCAGTGGCCAAAATGTCAAAATATATCTAAGTGTAGCATGAGTAATCAAGGATCAATAAAATACCATCATTTGACCAAACATATTAAGCTCAATGATGAAAGGATAGTTGGTCTACTTTTAAGCACAAATCAAAAGTAAGAACAAGTCAAAGGAAAAATCATATCAATAAGTCAGAATTAAAGACATCGCATCATTATCGCAATTTTGGCTGATTTAATTCAGAATATGGTGCAGATTATCACATTTAATATACCTTCACCTGTTTTACCTTTACGATAATTTCTCGTGATTGCCCAATGTGATTCTGTCACCTTTATATTAGGCTAAGGTACTTTGCTACGTTGCTCGTTGTGTTTCTGGAACAGCCAAAATCCAGAGAGCACCGTTGTTGTTCCTTAGCCTGCCACCACACCTACACGATGAAAGATTTTTGTGACCTATTTCTAGGTCCATGATTGTTAGTGGCAGAAACATTATGAATAAACAAACCCTTTGGAACCCAAACTTGTTTAGTCCTTTTATTCTTGTTCCAATAGACATGAAATTTGTTTGTAGAATTCTTAGGAACCCAAACTTGTATAAATTTTGTGTTCTTGTTCCTATGACTACAATTTTCAACATGATGTCCAATTATTTCACATTTATCAAAGATACTTTTCCCTTTTGCATTATCCTCAGCTTGTGTTTTCCCAAAACCAAGTCCTTTTCTGTTGTTAGCAAAAATTTGATTTCCCAATAGCATGTTGAAAGATTTTTCGCCTCTTGAAAAGTTATTCAAAGATTTCTCAAGATTTTGGACTTTGGTTTTTAGTGTTGTATTTTCAGTGACAAGTGAGGTGCATCGATTTATAAAATACTTTTTCCTAGTGTCGATGGTTTCCTTAAGATTCAAGTTTTCTTTTTCAAGATTCTCAGAGTTATTCTTAAGTCTTGTCAATTTTGAATCTAAAACTTTACATCTTTTACATTCTAGGTTTTGAATATTTTCAAGTTCAGTTTCTAACCTAAAATTTTTACGAGCAAGTTCTCTCCTATCAGTTTTCAGTTTTTCAATTTTAGATTCAAGAGCATCAACTACTTTAGTAAGATCAGAACACATAAAAACAAGATCTCTATAGGAATACTCACCTTCCTCACTAGATTCCTCTGAGCTTGAAACTGAATTTGATTTCGCCATAAGACACAAGTTAGCCTCCTCTGAGCTGCTATCCGAAGCTTCTTCTCCTTCTTCATCATCCCAAGTCGCTGCAAATACCTTCTTCGCCTTTTTCTTTCCTTTGTTGTTTTTGAGGAGTGGGCATTTTTGTATGAAGTGTCCGGGCTTCTTGCAGTTAAAGCACGTCGGTTCATTATCGGAATTGTCAGAATCTTTTGGCCTATTACGATTTGTTTTCTTCTTGCGTGGCTTGAATCTCGACCATTTTCTAAGATTATTGACAGCCATTGCAAGCTCTTCAATTGGATCTTCTCCTTCTTCATCGCTTTCTTCTTTGCTCTTTAAGGCAATCGTCTTTTTCTTTGGTTCGGAGTTGTTGCGTTCTTCCTTTTCTTTTAGCTCAAGCTCATATGTCATCAAGTTTCCAATCAACTCCTCCATGCTTAGCTTACTCAGATCTTTCAATTCTTGGATTGCCGTGACTTTTGCCTCAAAGTTCATTGGTAAGACTCGTAGTATCTTCCGCACAAGCTCTACCTCAGTGAATACCTTCCCAAGTGCTCTAGCGTTGTACACCAAAGTTGAAAAGCGTCCAACCATGTCCTTTATGCTCTCGCCTTTGTCCATCACAAAGTTCTCGTATTCATTGCTGAATAGGGCTAGACGAGACTCCTTGACTTGAGAAGTTCCTTCGTGTGTCACCTCCAAAGTGTGCCAAATTTCCTGTGCTGTTGTACAATGAGAAATTCTATTAAATTCATTTTTATCAAGAGCACATATCAAAGCATTCATGGCTTTAGCATTTGTCGTTTTCAATTTCTTATCGTTAGCATCCCACCTATCCTTAGGTTTAGGAATCTCAGTACCACCAAGGATTATAGTGGGAGGTTTATAGCCAGTTTCAATAATATCCCAAACATCATAATCAACGGAACTAAGATAAATACTCATCCTAACTTTCCAATAAGCATAATCATTCCCGTTAAACATGGGTGGCCTAACAATAGATTGCCCCTCAGAAAAAGCATTATTTGACGGATTCATGACTCTAGAGTTAAATAAAAAAATACCAGGCTCTGATACCACTTGTAGGATCTAGATTAACCCTAGAGGGAGGGGGGGGGGTGAATAGGGTTATAGCAAATTTTCTCAAATTAAACACAGAACTATAATTGCAGAAATAAATATGCTGAAAAGTAAATCACACACAAAATTTACCCAGCTTCGGCAACCCCTGCCTACTGCTGCATTCCCAGATTTCTATTAGAATTAAACAGTATCACGCTTACAAACACTCTACTAGACTCGCAGACCCTTTTGCTCCCGCTCACAAACACTCTACTAGACTCGCACACCCTGCTCCCGCCTATAGAGTTTCGCTCACTCGCAAACACTGCTCCCGCCTATAGAGCTTTGCAAACTCGCACTCCCTGCTCACTGAACTAATTCTAAATAGACAATCTGACACTACCTAATCCCTAGGTGGTGATTTACAAATTCTTCGACTCGAAAAGAAAAAACAGTTTCAAAAATAAAACCAGGAGAAAAAATTAAAATACAACTTTGGACCCGTAATTTTTGCTCAATTAAAAATAAGAAAACCCCTTTAATTAAAACCCTAAATAACTAAAAAATCCTTTGTAATTAACAAAGCCGGCCCCTTTATCTTTAACCTGATCCACTGTCTTTTGTTTGAGAAGAAAAATGGCGGCCTCTGTTGTTTTGTTCGTTCTGAAATTAGGGCTTGCGATCCAAATTGGGGCTTTTCAATATTCGATTCCTCTGATGTTGCTCGCGCTCGTTCTCTGATGATTTGGTTGACTTTGAGATTGCATTGCTCGGCTTGCTCGTTCTCTGACGATTGATTTGCGTCGACTTCGAGGTTGCAAATTGTTAGCAGCTGCTTCTTATGATTGATTTTACTGCTGCGGTATGTAAATTCTTTGCTTGTTTGTGCTTTTGTGATTTTAGAACTCAAACTCGATTGCCGATGATGAACTTGGGTCTGTGTTTGGATTTGATTCGATTTTCTCCACAGCCGATGATGATTTTGGGATTGTATTTATATGAATTCTGAACACTTGATTTTGCTTGTATCGATTCGATACTTTCCTAAATTATGCTTTCCTGATTTTAATTACACCTTGATACGCACGGCTTTGATTGTGTTGCGTTCGATTTTCTCGATTCACACGGCATTAAAACTTCCCCTTTTTCATTGCTGACTTTTTTCAAAGAATACAAATTTGATACTATCATGAATTCGAATTCTCTGTACTGTTGAACTTTAGCATCCTATTTTGAAAATTCTGACTTGACACTGCTTCGACCATCTTGTGTTTGTCCCTGTCTTCATCTCTGGCCATCTTCACTAGTCTCCTTTTGAACATTGCACTGTTGTTCACTGTTTACATCACTGGACTTGATATCATTGATCTGCATTTCTTTATTTCTTATGGCTCCACTGTTGCACTCGAGTGATTTCAAACATGTGAGTTGTTGTTTGCTTTTGATGTAGCTGTTAGTCTGCATTTTTTCGATTCCCTGTGTCACTTGATCTATCACACTGTTGCATACATTTGCATTGTATATATTCTTGGATTTGGTTTGAACTGCTTCATGTACTTGATATTGTGGCAAGTAGTCTTTGCTGTTATGTTGATGCATTGTGCCTTTGTGGTTGTAACTGGACAGTTCATATTGCTTTGCTTCATCGTTTGTGTCCACTGCATTCTATTTCACTTTGGTTTTGGAGTTGCTGCTATATTGGTTTAAGTTGCGCTGTACTTTGTGCTACTTCACCATGTCACTTGAGGTCTTGCAGTTTGGTTTATTGATGCATTCATGTACACTGCATATCTCATGCTCGAGCTCTTTGCATACTTTATGACTGTACTGTTCTTGTTGAGTTGATATATTTGTGGTACTTTGTCTCTAGCATTGACATTGACATTTGTATATATGACCTGGCCAGTTGAATCATTAACTGTTCATACTTGTGATCTTCATTTTGGTTATTGATCGTGATTTGCGCTGCTACACTGTTGCATTATAGTAGTTGCTTCTGTACTTTGGTGGCTCTGGCTTGTTTATCTGAACTTGTTGCATATATCACTGAGTTCTCATTTCATATGCTTGCACTACTTCTCTTTGGTCATGTCTGATGGCATTTCTTTTGTGGTCTTTGTTGTTGGCATTGTCTTCTGTCCACACTTGCCCAGTAATCTTGAGTTGCAGTGAGTTCAACATTGTTGTTTACTTTACCACTGACTTGATGCTGCATACATGTTTGTTGCAGTCCCTTTTTGCTGTTGCTATCCACATTGAATTGCCTTTGATGCACTTTTGAACTTTGTTGCATTCATGTCTTCGACTGTTTGGTCTGAACTTGACGTTGCAGTTTGTAGCTGTTGACTACATCACCATATATCAATTGCTCGGCCTTTGGTTTCATGTGCATTGAGTTTTGACCCTTTGTTGTTCATTTGGGCTGTTGGACTTGTTGTACATTGCATAGTGCATTGCCTTGTTTGTTGTGATTGTGCTTGCACACTTGCTATTTTTGACTGCGCACACGAGTTGGCGAGGCAGTGCACACGTGTATGAATGTACACGTGTGTATTGCAGCCACTTATGGTTACATGTCCCTGTAATATCTATATGCACGACTTTGTGATGAAATCAAGTGTGAATGATGACGAACAACCCAAATAACTGAGGCAAATCATATTTTCAAAAATCGTATTTCATTTTATATTGCAAAAATATTTCTTTTTCAATTTTACTGCGTTAGTGAATATTTTTGCAGATTTCTCAGATGCTGAATTCAAACTGGAATGCAGTTGAAGACAAAATACGAGTGTGAGTGATATGTAGTGAGGTTATCAATGTAAAAATATTTGTGATGTAATCGTGATGTAATCAGAAATGTATATGTATAGTGAGAGCATGAATTTGTACTATTCAGGATTGTAATAAATATTTGTTTGAATAAAATTTCTGTTTGAATTCAAAATCTGTGTAACTTGTTCTGTTTGAATTCAAATTCAAATTCTGTGTAATTTATTTTATTCAACAAATATTTATTTAATCTATGAAAAACAAAATAGTACATTACCAAATACATTTAAATGCATATATATGTTTATTATCATCAAACAAAAACATATAAGCACATATTCAACAAAACTGTATCTGTTTATCTACATCAATACATCAGAGTTACAACCATTACACAAACACGGGACAGTTAAAATTAACTTGTCCCAGATAACAACAATAATATACTCAGCGGAATACTTCATACATTCCTGCCATCCAGCTCGTCTTCTGAGCTCCAGAACGTCCTAACCTGAAAAACTGTAATACTTGGTCTGACCCCGGCATTACATCAAAGTAACACCCAGGTCAGGCTGGAAACCAGCGTGAGTAAACCCATCTAACTTGAAATTCTAATGCATAAAACATACTTAAAACTCGGGGTAACTCGTACTTCACTATGAGTTCTTAACTTGCCATAGTCAATTCCACATCTTTCAATCATATCTAAGCAATTTTACTCAGATTCAAAGACCAAGTTTACATCTTTTATTCCTTTCCAGCCTATTTATTCCAAGGTCAAATCCATAAAGAATTTTTGTAGATTACTAATCGAAGTGGTTTTGGGTATTTACTGATGCTCGACCCCGGTCTCTTCGAATCCCATGTCATCTTAACCCAAGTTATTCAAGTGAAATACAATTCAAATTTTTAATAAAGGGTGTCACCTTTACACAGTAATTCATCATCGATAGATAACTACATTATCACTATTTAAACCAAACACATCATATCACAAACATTCATATCAGAAATATCAACCAATCATTCTTAAGCAAGATTAATTAGTCACATCATTTCCAATTAAATCAAATTAATTACTTTAATCACTTTTAATCTTGCTTACTTAAAAATAATTAGTTACTAACCATTAATTAATCATCCCTTAAATATCCTTTCTAATTACATTAATTAATTAGCCTTTAATTTACCCAAATTAATTTAACTTCCACCCATTCACATTAATTACTATTGTCCTCAATTAATTACTCAAATTAATTACCCGATAATCACTTACATTGATTAATTATTCTATAATTAATCACACTCATTAATTATCTAATCCTTAATTAATTTTCCTTAATTGATCAATTCTTAATTAATCAATCCTTAATTAATTTTCCTTAATCGATCAATTCTTAATTAATCAATCCTTAATTAATTTTCCTTAATTGATCAATTCTTAATTAATCAATCCTTAATTGATCAATTCTTAGTTTCATAAGTAATTATCCTTAAATTAATTAAGTAAATTAATTATTCCCTTGACCGTTTACATAAATTAACCTTTAATTACTATAAATTTCATTAATTAATGAACCTTAATTACTTCCATTAACTAATAACTCTTTTAATTAATGATACTTTATTAGATTACATTAAGACCTTAGTTAATCAAGATAAACTATTTACCTTAATTAACTACTTGCTTATTATTTATCTTACTTAAACTAAATGTTTGGAAATAATCCATATAGAACTTTTAATTGATTTAAAGCTCAATATACTAATTTTAAACACTTACTTAATCCCATCACTTTATTATATTTTGAGACATTTAGAGATTTTAATTTAATTAACTAACTTATAATTATTCAAAACCAAACAAATTAAATTTAAAACATTCCTATTTAAAAAATTGAAAAATTGATAACTTGTTTGCTAAAACTTTGTTTTTAAAACGGGTTAATAAGATTTCTATGCTTAAAAACTTGATTTACCTTTATATTTCAATGCTTTGAACTTGAATATAAGGTCTACCTTTTTTTTAAAAAAATGTTTGAGAAACTCGAGCCAGGGACCAAACTTCACGTACCAAACCCGAGAAAAATCACGAACTCCACTTCTTCGAGACTAACACGGAAAAACTCGAGCAAACCCCATGCCAATCCCTCTTTCCCAAAGCTAACACTACCCAGACACGAAATGCACCCTGCACATGCACGCAAGCCCGACGCCCCTCCGACCATCTTCGTCAACACTCTCAAGTCGCCGACGACCCTCGCTATCAAGCACGACCAACCGGCTTCGTTGATTCGACGTCAATCGAAATCGAGAAATTCGAATGGATTCAATAACCAGTCGATCGCCAAAAACTCCCCAGCATCACCACTATAGACCATCGGTGGCCACGAAACTACATCCCAGGCTTCGTCTTCCTCTCCCTCAACTAATCCCCCTACACCATTCATCTCCCGATCACGCACGGCCTAAAAATTCCTCCGACTTCATTGACAACCCAACAGGTTCACTAAACCCTACATCGACATTAAGCCGCCGCCACTGTGGTCTATAGGACTAGTCACTATTTTGCCAAGCTCGCCAATCTCCTTGCTACTTCTGGTTGTGATCCCGACCACCCAGATCAACCCGTTCACCATAAAATGAAGAAAACCCCAATTACGTTCAACATGTAATATCTCGCGATATATAAACCTTAAATTCATGATTATATTTTTAAAAATCATCATTTCAGATAACAAATCAGATTATATACTTGAATACATGATTTATTCAAATCGAGATTTTGATATATTCATGTTTTGCTGTAATTCTTCATTTTGTCAAAAACTGTCTTTAAATCTTGCCTGGAAATATTTTTAGATCAAATCCCTTGTCATTACAATCAAGTTTGATTTTTTCATCTAGGTCTAACAAGAATCAAGGAAAGATATATTGAATTTTGATCAGTTTTGAACCCTATAAAACCTGAAATAGAGCTCTGCATACACACACACACACACACACACACACATATATATATACACTATGCACAGACATACACATCAAATCACTACATATTCATACACATGCAAGTATCAAATTTCATTTATCACAACATTATCACAAATAATATTCATACGCATCAAGATAAAACTGATTTGAGTTTTTAATAGAGATGTTTACTCACCTGTGAAAATATGAACAGAGGCCTAGAACTTGGAATTGATTTTAAACTGAAATGTTCTAATCTGGATTTTGATCTGCACTTGATTTGTGTTGCACTTGAATTCGTAACTGATCTGAGATTTTAATTGAAGCCTGATCTAGTTCTTTGAATCAACTTGAAGGCTGTTATAGTTTGTTTATAGTTCTTTTTCTTTTTCCCTTGCTTTCATTTTCCTTCTTTTGGTTTTGGTCTAGGAAGATGAGAGAATAATCTTAGCCTGGTTTTCTAAATTATTTGTCTATATTTTCAAAAACCATGCCACTTGTTAATCTAAGTTAACACTTGTAATCTCATGTAGTCCTTAGCTTACATTTGTTATTTTGCATGAGTTTATGTTTTAATAAGTTTTTATGTAATTTTTATATTATTCTTCTAGTTCGTTTTTATATTTATATCTTCCCATATAATATTTTTATATATACAACTTATGTATATTTCAAAATATTATCCTTTATTAAAACCTCTTTACTTATATTCATGTAACATTAAAGAAAATAATATAAAACATACTATATACTAATAAAAATCTTCTACATATATTTTTAAATCCAAAATATTTTAAAATATTTATCTTTTAAATTTCAAATTTAAATCCAACTTCAAATTGAAATCAATTTCAATTTGAAATCCAATTCGAAATTAACTCAAGTATATGTATATATTTAAACAACACAAATTAAATTTGTAAATAATAATTCTGTTTTAAAATCTATTTATATCTATAGTTAAAAACATCACATTATTATTATTGTTTGAAAATAACAATTTGCCAATTTTAAATAATTTATAAAGGAGATTATCGTATTTATTTGTTCAATTTATAAATCAATATTTTCAATAGTTAAATCGGATAATTATTCGATTATCTGATGCCCGAAAGTCCGGGTTATCACATTCCTCCCCCCTTTGAATCTTTTCATTATCGAAAAGGAACGAGCCAGATTTTTATTTAACACCCATAATCAGATAAATTCTTTGATTATTTTTAAAACACTTTTAAAATCCACATAACATTATAAAATAGTTTTATAAAAATACTTTTTATAACTCGATGTTTCCACAAGTCCATTTTCGTTCTCACAGAAATTCGGTCATACGTTGATCAAGCGTAGGACTGAAAATCTATAAGTACTTAGCAAACCCATTTTCAACACCCAGTCAAATTACTTGGAAAATAATTTTATTGAAAATATAGAAAACATTTTTTTTTGAAATAGAGGAAACATCTTTGGTGAGAATGCTCTAAAAATCATCACCCACTCCATGGTCGCAATTAACCCGATGGTTACGTTGCCATTCAGGAAAAATCCATAATAACTGCAGGCACTCCATGCCCCTTGATTACACCATGTAACCTGCTACAAATCGCAGCTACATTTAGGGTTACGTTGCTATCACAGCAAAAACCCATATAACCGTGGGCATCAGCACCCTCGAATTTCGCTGCCAAAAGAATGAAACTTCTCCACTCGACCATAGATTGCAGTCTACCGATGTCACGTTGCCTTTCCGGCAAAATCAAACGTAGACCGTTGACACTCACCTCCACACGATATCCGCTATGGTCCACAGTAGATCACAGCGACATCAAGTTACATGTCATCACAGCATAACCCAAATGCCACAGTAGGCATCAGCGCCCTCGACTTTCGCTACCCAATAATCCTCAGGACCTTCGGTTTGTCTGGACTTTCTCCCAGGATCAACTTTAGAACCCCCCCTTAGGGCTCAAGGCAGTACCAACCTATGGTCCTCCTAAGATGTTCATTTCAAGGAAACACCTTTGTCCCTAGAGCTATTCTCAAAACACTTTATACTATACACGTATAGTATTTTCCAAATCATACACCTAGTATGAATCCCATAAAAAAATCTTTTTCTCAAAATTCCCAAAATCGATAATTATCAAACTAGTCTTTCCAAATTTCCAGAATTGATTTTTCCCAAAAACTAAAAGCCTTTCCAAAATCCATAGGTTCCAAAACTTTTTCCCAAAATCATTCTCATAAAATTCTTCATATATATATATATATATATATATATGTATAACTTTGAAAATCTTTGGATCATTCATACTTGTATAAATTCCCTTTTTATACTTCAAATACTTTTCCAAAAACCCTTTTCTTCTGGCAATAGATTTAAGAAGGGAAGTTTATCATATATATAACAAAGATACATAACTTTGTTTATTCCAATTCAAATATTCAAATTTTGATTATTCTTTAATAAAGTTATTACCCATATTACTTTTGTTCATAAGGTGAACCTTTAATCGTAGAAATATCAAATTTCTATTTCACTTCATCATTCATTTTTCAAATATTCCCTTCCATTTCAAAAATCATTTATGGTTCTTATCCATAAATTTCCAGTATCAATTTCATTCAACCCCGTACGATGTACTCAGATCATCCGTACGTAATATCATCTGATCACTCACTCGATCACATAATTTCTCTTTCGAATTAGTATCGTCCACCCAACTTTCTAGTGCGGACTCAAATCTGGTTTCTTGATAAAAAAACTGTCGTTCTCCTTGCATAGTCATAACTATGATAGAGAATTTCCAAAATCAACCAAAAATCCATATCTAGGTTCGCCGTCGAAAATCGAGTGAAAAATCCTAACTCAGATCGATATACTATCTCGAAATTCTATTCTTGAATCTGGATCAAATCACTATGCAAATAGAATAATATACGTGCATCCTATGTATTTATCTTCATCGACTATCAGCTAAATCAATTCCCTTTCTATTCACATTCATTTGTGATTCTATTCACTTATTCACAGTTTCTTCAATCCTCTTTTGGATTATAACTTTAATTCTTCTCTCAAATGGATATTTAATCATAAATAGGTTGAACTCTGTCCAGCTTAAATTTATAAAATATCTTGAAAAATTAAAAATAGTCAAGTAGTTGAAAAATAATTATTAGTTTGTCAAATAGCTGTAAAGTAGTTAAGTAATTGTAAAGTAGTTGGAAAATAGTCAAATAGTTGTAAAATAGTTAGATAATAGAAAAATATTTTTAAAGTAGTAATTAGTTATAAAATAGTTAAATAGTTTCAAAATAATTGTAAAATAAGTATAAGATATTTTGGGCTTTAAAAAGAAAGATTATATAATAAGTAGTTGAAAAAATAGGTTTATATTAAAACAACTTATTTTGAAAATAGTCCAGAGCCAAATTGTTTAACTACCCAATCTTCATTCCAGTCACTTTCCCATTCCATTAAATTGATTCAATCCCAATTCAAGTTGAATTAACCTCAATTTCTCCCAAATTCAAATCAAATTCCATTTGAATTTACTTATTCAACTTTAATCAAAATTCCAAATTATTCAAATCAAATTTCAATTTGAACTGACTTAAAATTCCATTTCACTTTAAACCATCTCGAATTATATAAATTCGAGTTAAATTTCAAATGTTGATTCAAATCCTTTAAATCAAATTAACCTTTACTTTTAATTCAATAGCCTAAATCTTATAACAATTTAATTCTTAGTCCAAGTTTTAAAATTCCCATTTTAAATTACCTTTACTACTTCATAAACTTATTTCTAGGTTCAAATCATAGTTCAAATTCTTTTTAAATAATTTAATTTTTAAAATTTAATTTATTACCCAATTTCAATCTTGAAACCTATCCTTAACCATTTCAGTTTACATGTTCATTTTAAACATTCAGATCTTAATGTTCAAAGTGATCTCATTTTCACAAGTTCAATTTTTATCTTTAAGAATCAAAATTACTTAAATAATTTCAAATTAAAGTTTTATTTCCATTTAATTTCTGCAATGGATATCAAATATCACAATCCACTTCTTAATTCATTTTAAACAAACCAATTCACAGTTTCATAGATTATTTATAACAACAGGATGTTATTTGAATAAGTCAAAGTAAATAAACATCCACCATTAGCATCTGTTATCCATTCCCAGAATTCAAACCCGTTTGAGATCTTATATATCTTCCTTCTAAATCAACTCATTTAACTTCCCTAAGTTAAATCTCAATTTCATCTTGAAATTTCTAAATCAGGTTGTTTATTCAAAGTTATTTAACTTTTCCAAAGTTAAATTCAATTTAATTTAATCCAACCATCTTCTCCCAATTTGAATTCCCATTTCAAATTTCAAATTTCTAGCAATATTCTTTCTTACTTAAAAGTTCAAACTTATCTCACTTTGGGTTATTAGATCACACCCCAAGGAAAATCAAAATTCCATACTTTAGAGTTTATTCCAAATCATCTTTGATATTACGTGTATCCACACATATATACATATTTATTTCTTAGCCCACCAAGTCATACCTCAAGTTTTAAACCACGCTTGGGTTTTTAATTCAAAAAATTCCTTTAAAGTTTTCATACAGCCTCTTATTTTAAAATAAGATTACATTCAAAAATATTCTAAATAATATTATTTATTCTTTTAACATTTTTGAAAACAATTTCAGATGTTTCTAGACTTAGGATTCAAAACTTCACAATTTAAAACCCACTTTAATTTATAAGTTATACTCATCTAAAAGTTTACTTCTCTAAAATCTTTTCATTTTGCTTTATCAATGTTTACTAGAAAACAACATCCCATTATTAAACACAATAACCATTCCATATTCCTTGTTTGAAACCAATTCTAATTCATCTTATTTGTATAGTTCATTTTATTCAATTCCCATTTTGTTATATATATATATATATATTTATGTATCTATCTCTTAATTCTTATTTAGTTTCAATATCCAACAACCAGTTATTGCTTTAAATATATAAAATATAATCTTTTATAAAAATCATTTATTAAAACCATTTTAAAAACCTTTATATAAGAAAATAACAAGTATGCTCTCTCTCTTTCTCTCTCTCACACACACACACTCAACTCATCTTAGGGTACCACTGACCCTTATCCTTAATGAGTAAACCCACCAGAGCCAAGGTTCTCGCTTAACCTCGCTCTGATACCAAATGCAATGACTCGGAATTTTCGACCTCGAAAATTCCAGATTGTTAGAGAAAAAGAAGAAAAGAGATAGAAGAAGAACATAGAACAAAACACAGATTCTCACATTCACAGCGGATAAAATATAATATCAAATATTAGCAGTTATACAAAGGAAAATTGTATCTTTTTATTTACATCAACATATCAGGATTACAACCATTACACAAACACCGGACAGTTAAAGTCAACTTGTCACAGATAACGACAATGATAAACTTAGCGGAATGCTTCATACGTTCATGCTATCCAGCTCGCCTTCTGAGCTCTAGAACGTCCTAACCTAAAAAGCTTTAATACTCGGTCTAACCCGAGCATTACATCAAAGTAACACCCGAGTCAGGCTGGAAACCAGCGTGAGTAAACCCATCTAACTTGAAATTCTAATGCATAAAACGTACTTAAAACTCGGGGTAACTCGTACTTCACTACGAGTTCTTAACTTGCCATAGTCAATTCCACATCTTTCAATCATATCTAATCAATTTCACTCAGATTAAAAGACCAAATTTACATCTTTTATTCCATTCCAGCCTATTTATTCCAAGGTCAAATCCATAAAGAATTTTTGTAGATTACTAATCGAAGTGGTTTCGGGTATTCACTGATACCCGACCCCGGTCTCTTCGAATCCCATGTCATCTTAACCCAAGTTATTCAAGTGAAATACAATTCAAATTTAAAATACAGCGTGTCACCTTTACAAAGTAATTCATCATCGATTCATAACCATATTATCACTGTTTAAACCAAACATATCATATCACAAACATTCATATCAAAAATATCAACCAATCATTCTTAAGAAAGATTAATTAGTCACACTATTTCTAATTAAATCAAATTAATTACTTTAATCACTTTTAATCTTTCTTACTTAACAATAATTAATTACAAACCATTAATTAATCAACCCTTAATTATCCTTTCTAATTACATTAAGTAATTAGCCTTTAATTAATTTACCCAAAATAAATTAACTTCCACCCATTCACATTAATTACAATTATCCTCAATTAATTACTCAAATTAATTATCCGATAATCACTTACATTTGTTAATTACCTTTAATTAATCACACTCATTAATTATCTAATCCTTAATTAATTTTCCTTAACTGAACAATTCTTAATTAATCAATCCTTAATTAATTTTCCATAATTGATCAATTCTTAATTAATCAATCCTCAATTAATTTTCCTTAATTGATCAATTCTTAATTAGTCAATCCTTAATTGATCAATTCTGAGACGACCCGCCTTTCTCTCCACAGAAAGACGCATCATCTTATGAAAGAAGGGATAGAAAAGAGAAAGATAGAGAAGAAAGAAAGAAACAACATCAGAATCTCAACAGCGGAATGAATAAATTATATTAATCACATAAAATAGTACATAGTATACAACATCTATCGGAGTTACACAGATTATACATCACATACTAGAAAGTTATAAACACCTGTCTAGTTATTACAACTCAAATACAACACAAACATCGACTCAGAGATCAACACATCGGAATACTATATATATCTACAAACGCTGAAGCCTCCTGCTCCATTGCTCCTCCAGAATTCGTCAATGCTAACCTGAATCCCTTGGCTACTCGTAAAAATTTGAGTACCAAAGGGTTTAAGAAAATAGAAGATAAACTCCGGGTCAGACATGGGTCTGGTGTGAGTAACATGTTAAAATTGCTTAACTTTGAAAATCCTTTGAAAACAAAAGGTAACACGTAAGACTCCCCACACATAAACATGGGTAAGTTTTTACCTTACGCTAAGCAAAACATTTGATAGGAAATCCAGTGATATTATAATAGGGTCTATGGTTTTCAAGTAAATAAGAAATAGCTAGAACTGTTACATGATTAAATTCCAGCATACTAGCCACAAAGTGGGTAATATAATCAAAACCGTAAGCGAATGAAGGTAGAATGGGTTTCCATCAATGGCAGGGCTACTGGGGTACCGCCCGTCATAGTACGTGGCTTAGATCAACGTACCGAAGATCCAACCTAAATCCCCTGCAACACAAGGCAGGAACCGTCCCTTAGTGGACAATCCCGAACAAAACAACCCCGCAGTAGTTTGCAACCAACTGCCCACACAGCCGAATAAAAAGGGACCTCTAGACAGGGGTAAATCTCATCCTACTTGGGTGCTACCCACTTAGCCTTGTTGTAACTCCCATGTTTTAGCCATTCTTGATTGATGAGGCTTGAGGCTGCGATTACCTTTATAGAACACATTTATCATAGAATTCTTATCGTCCACCTGACGATGTTCTGAAAGCATTTAATCCATACAAGTTCGTTTCGGGTTCGAATGAAACCGAAGGCATTATCTCGTTACACTCATTTTGGAATAACCCTCAGAGTTAACGAGAATTACCCTTGCACTCTGAATCTTTATCTTCACTTGAGATTCACGACCTAACGTTAATTTGGATCGATGTGGTTTTTGGATATCCAAATCTGGAAACCCGATCCCGGTCTCATCGAAATCCAAAGCGCCATCTTTTAGGTCCAAGTTATTTTAAAGTTAAAACAATTCAATTCTATTATCTATATTCACATAGATAGATAATTCACAATCTCATAGATAGATACATCATATCATCACCATTCAATCAAGCATCCATATCATAGTTAAGCATATGTCCCATATCAGAGATATCAAACCATTCAAGGCAATCGATATCATCCATCCATACATAAGCAAAGATCAATTAATCACACCATCTATAATTAATTTAAAATGAATTAAATTAATTAGTTCATTCTAATTAATTTAAAATAAAATTAATTAATTAATTTTATCACTATAAACCTTGCTTAACTTAACCATTTATCAATCACAAATCAATTAATCAATCATCCTCTGAGTATTCATCTTAATTAATCATCCTTGATTAATCATTCTCTAATTACTTTAAGTAATTAGCCTTTAATTAATTACACAGATTAATTACCCTTAACCATTTATAGTAATTAACCTTTAATTACTTCATTAATTAATTAATTATAATTAATTACATTAATCTTTAATTAATTACATTTAATTAATTACTTTATAATCACTTATTATTGATTAATTACGCTTTAAATAATCAATCCTTACTTACATTATTAATTACCTTAATTAATGATTCCTTAATTTCTTCTTAATTAATTATTAATCATATTTAATAATTAGTCTTTAATTAGTCTTTATTCATTAATCAATCTTGATTAATCCCATTTAGTAATTAATTACCTTTAATTAATTACCTTATTGAAATAACTATATTAATTAGTTCTTAAATTAATTACATTAAGTAATTAAATATTAATTATCTTCACTAAGTAATTATCCTTTTCATTAATTACACAAAGTAATTAATCCCATAACTACTTCCAATCTTCAATTAATTACACCCTATAATTACCATCACTAATTACTTCACTAAGTAATTATTTTTCATTAATTACATTAAGTAATTATACTTAACAAATCATCTACTGATTATCTTAAAATAATTAAACTTAATTAATTAACTTAAACCAATCACATTACTTTAATAAATTACATTGAGTAATTAATTCCTTCAATTACTTTTACTAAGTAATTATACTTAAACAATTCCAAAATTGATTATCTTTAATTAATTAATATAATTAATTATTAAAATTAATCACATTAATTAATTATTTAATAATCCCTAGTTAATGATCTCTTATTAACTATCAACAATTCTTTAAATTACTTTTCTTAAGTAATTAAACTTAGATTAATTATTATTAACTACAATTTAATTAATCGTTAGTAAGAAATCAATTAATCTCTAATTATTTAATAAATTGAGCGCTTAACTGTAACTTAATTAATCCTTAATTACTTGATTAATCAATTTCTAATCATTAATTAATAATCTATACTTATCTAATTAATGATCTTTAATTTTAAATTAATTAACCCTTAACTAATTAAGTAACAACCTTTAATTAATTAATTCTAAACATAAATTAATCAAATTAATAATTACTCTTAAATTATCTTATTAATTTAATTAATTTCAAATCATTATATCTTAATTAACTTTAAGATAAAACATTTTTCTTATTTATGACTAAATTATCATTAACAAAAGCATTTGAAAACATATTACTTTCAAATTTACTTTTAAATTTCATTTCAAATTTAAGATTTAAAATGAATACAAATTTAACATCAACAAAGTTTGAAAAACAATTTAAAAACCTTTTTAAATCACATGTTAAGAAACACTTATCTTATAAAAGAAATTCAAAAGAGTTTTAAACCAAATTCATTTTAAATTCAAATCATTATAAAATTCACTTTAAACATTTTAAAGTTGTTAAAACATTTTATTTTTATAAAACTTTATTTATTTAAAACTAGGAGGTAAAAGCCAATTTGAATCCATATCTTAAAATTTGGTTTTAAACTTTGTTTAAAACCTTACTTTCAAATTTAAATTCAAATTAAAGTTTAAAAACCTGACAGGTTTTAAAACCTATCACAAACACATTGCCCCAAGCCACACACTTAATACCCCGAGAACTCCTTCGAGCCTCCAACCCAAAATCATGATAACCTCTTCGAGACAAAACCCAGACCAAAGTAATGATACCAAAAACAATGTCGTGCACATGCACCGACCAACCAGCCTCCTTTGATCATCTACGACGACTTCCTTAAGTCGATGTTCATCCAACCTTACGACCCCGATCATCAGAACTCAAAGAACAACTCGAAATCAAAATCGAGTCTTCAAGCACAAAACTGGAACCAAACCCAACCTAGAAAACCTCTCGACCTTCCAATTCTGATCATCGGAGCGCCTACACCTCCAGCCACAACTTCGCCAACGTTCAAGCTATTGATTCCCAGAGTTCTGTTGAACTCGATCATCCAGAGACGCTGAGATGATCACAAACTCCCACCTTGCCAAAACTAGGTTTAAAAACTAAATCGAACAACCATCGCCGCTACAGTGCTTAGATCACTTTCCTGGCATTTTTTCCCCAAGTCTCTGACCGTCCTTCGACCTCCAGAAAGAACCCTGACCTCTCCGACTATCAAGATGATTAGAAACCCCTCAAAACATATTTCTAGTCAAACCAGAACTGCTCTTCCAATTCAGTTCTAAAGTTTATGATTTTTCTTTTAAAAATCAAGTTGTTGTATAAAGTTTCAGTTTATAAGCCTGTCTTGATAAATTAAGATACCTAAATTTTCACTTGTCTTAAACATGCAATGTTGTTTCTAGTTTCTAGAGACATTCATGTTTTAATTTAACTTAGTTAAATTTTTAAGCATTAATTTATGATTAATCAAACAACTTTTGTTTAAGAATTAAACCCTAATAAGAATCAGATCAAGAGATAACGATTTTTGATTAAAAATTCTAACTCTGAAACTAAAAGCAAGAAGAGTACTGATACAACCAACATGCACACATCCCATATATATATATATATACACACAGTAATGTACTTATAAATATATATACAAACATGCTTATTTCCCTAGATAATCAAGCAACTAGATTCATTATACTTACGCTTTTTAGAAAAATGTTACTCACTTGAAAACAATTGACGAAGAATAGATCACTTTGAAAAAAAGCTTGAAACTAGAATATGCTAACATGAATTGCTTCTTTGATTTAAAAAACCGCAGTTGCATGTTATTGAACTTGTTAAAGATGACTTAAGACTTGATTTTGAGCTTGCTTTGATTTCTTCTTCCTGAGTTTGCTTTTGAATAGATCCCAGGTTTATGAAATGCTTAAAGGCTTTGATTCCAGATAAATTTTCTGGTCTACAAACTTATTGATTTTGATTTGAATCATGATTTCTGGTTTTAGAGGTGTTTGATTTAAGAAATTTTGCAGGATGGAGTATTGATTTCAGATTTTATTCTTAGCTTTGTAAAAAGAATAGAAAAAAGAATTTGAAGAGAAGAAGCATTAAGTTTATATAAGTAAACTTATGATTTATTTAAAATAAAAGAAAAATAAAAAATAATATGACACTTGTATTAAATTTCACCATTTGTCATCTTAAGTTGATTATCAATTTACACTTGTTATATGAAGCCTTAATATATTAACACTTATCCATTAAGTATTTTCTTTTTATTTTAAATGTTAATAAAAGCTTTTAACTTAATTTATTAATTTACAGATAACTTATTTATATAGATAACTTTAAAGAAATAAAACCAATTATATTTATAAATAAAAGCTTATACAAATATCTTTAAAAATCCAATTTTTTTTAAATATCTATCTTTTGAATTTCAAAACTTTAAATTCAAAGTCAAATTAAATTCTAAAATCCAATTTATTTAAAAAAGTCTATCCTTCTAAATTTTAAATTCAAATTCAACTTAGATTTGAAAAATCTAAACTAAAGTCAACAAATTCAATTTGAAATAACAATCCCATTTTCTTATTAAAATCTTTTTATATTTATATATAAAAATAATACATTATTTATATTGTTTAAAAGTAACAAATTTGTCAATTTAAAATAATTTATAAAAGAAATTACAAATTACTTATATTACTAAATGTATTTATGAATCATATGTTTTATTATATTCTAAACTTTCATATCTATTTACAAATCATATTTATTAAGCAATATTTAAAAAGAAATAAAAAACCTTTATATCAATTTTATTTAAATTTAAATTTAAGCTTAAAATCTATTTTAAACTACTAAGCATTTACCTTAAGTATTTTAAGACTATATAGTTATTTATTTAAATAACCTTTGAAAAGTTTAATATTAAATTAATCAGAATTGCCAGATATATTTTAGAATTTAAAAACAAGATTTTATTTATTAAATTCAAGCTAAAGATTTCTATTTGCAATATATACAAATAAATTACATTATAAATAGACAACATTTAATTAGCTTTTAAAAGATAAAATTTACCAATTAAATAATTATTTGCCAATAAAGGAATAAATTGCCAATTTAAATTAAAATTATAAAAGAAAATTATCAAATCAATTTAATTTTTAATACGGATTATTAAATTGATATTGCCCAAAAGTCCGGGTCATTACATTCCTCCCCCCTTAAAAGAATTTCGTCCCTGAAATTTAAAAGTAAAGGTAATTTAATAATCCATTAACAATTTTAATTTAAATCACAAGCATATATTCACAACCATATGCTAACAACATTAACAACCAATTTACTCAATCAAACAAATCTAACTATCCAGACAAAATTCTGGATGGAACTTCCTAGAGTTTTCCAAGTATAAATACTTGAATACTTGCTCTACAGAATCCAAACAATCTACACTACTAAGCTATAAAGCTCCTACTCAACTAGATCTAAAAACTGAACAGGATATCAGACCACAGACAAGTCTGACTCAACTACCAAATCTCAGTTCCAACACCAGAGATAGATCACACGTACTCCCTCAGAGATACGTGAAACACATTGAATCCCAGTCTTCCAAATTGGCAATTCATTCCGAAGACCAGAGCACTTATCCTTCCAGAACACAGAAAGATCCAAAATACCTCGAAGCTGACTTCCCAATCTTACGAAATACTATAGCTCCTTTGGTCGGAGAAAACTTATCTAAAATCAAAACTCCGACTTCGAAATCCAAATTCCTTCGTCTCTTATCCACAAAACTCCACCGACGATCCTAGGCTGCCTCATCCTTCCTGATCACTCAACCTTCACTGATGCTTCTAGAAACAAACTAGACCAAAAACAAATCAACAGAATGATCCTCTCAAGATCAACCAAAATCAAGAACACAAACTCTACTATCATCAGTAGAAAACAACTTCTCCTATCTAGAAAGACAAAACAGGAGCACTCGTCGAACTTGCCTCAGATCCTGAAAAATTTCAGTAGAAACCCTCTAATCCAAACCACTGTAACTTCCAGTTTCTTCCACTCTAGAGTAGGTGCCACCTCGCTTCCGTTGCACAACTCTGATCTGGAATAGATGAGAATGCCGATGATGAACATGAGCACAAACTAATCCAACACATCTCAGAAGACACGGTTCAACAGATCCATAAGGAGAAAACTCAGAAGTACCACCTAATCCTGAGCTGCTACACCAAACCCTCTCTCTAGAAACCATCCTTTTACTTAGCTTAACCACCGGTGCCCCTCATGAAATCCTGGTCGATACAAAAACTCAACCTCTAGATGCTTGGGCAAACCACTGACCTCTTGAAGACATCTGGAAAAATCTCTGACAACCCAAGAGAATATTCAACCATCGCAAGTCACTTTTGCGATCAACCTAGCCTAATTCCAAAGAAAACTGTTCTCTCTTTACCAATCAGAACAGCTTATGCTTGACTAACCAATCCATCGAAGAAACGGATCCACTCAACTGCTTCTAAAATCCACTTCTAGAAAACTGCTAAGCCAGATGACCTTCATGCCGGCACATAGAACATCTCCGAGCTGCAACGCTTTTTCCATAAGCTCCCTGAGAAATCTAACCTTAAAGCCAAACAAAAATATCTTGCTGAATCAAGCCACAACACTGATGCAGACACAATTCCTTAAACTTGCTCCAAAGAAACATCTTCGGGAACATCCGTAAGCACTGCATCTCATCACGCAGTTGCCCCTTTCTGAAGTTGCCAAGATACCATTATTCGCTTCTGCTTAACCAACAAATGCAAACTCAACTCATCCAAACTTTCACTTCAAAGATGGACTCTGAACCACAAAAAGACTTCCTTCAGAGATTGCTGAAATCCTTTCACCACAGCAAAACTTACTCGAGATAGTATTAGGTCTACAGTCTCGACAGATACACTTCCAACCTCAACACTCGGACTCCATCCATTGGTAGTCGTGCTTCACACACCACCACCCTTCCTAGCTCTAGAACTTATATTGGAAAACCCGAAAAGGTATCCCAATAAATAGGTAGAAATAGATATATAAATATATATAAAATTACAAATACGCTCTCCCAAGAAAGAAATCACTCCAAAGCCTAGGTATCCGCTCAATTTAGCGCTCTGATACCAAATGTGACGACCAACCTTTCTCTCTATAGAAAGACACATCTTAAGAAATAAAGGGATAGAAAAGAGAAAGATAGAAAAGAAAGAAAGAAACAACATCAGAATCTCAACTGTGGAATGAATAAATTATATTAATCACATAAAATAGTACATAGTATACAACATCTATCAGAGTTACATAGATTATACATCACATACTAGATAGTTATAAACATCTGTCTAGTTATTACAACTCAAGTACAACACAAACATCGACTCAAAGATCAACACAGCGGAACACTATATATATCTACAAACGCTGAAGCCTCCTACTCCATTGCTCCTCCAGAATTCATCAAAGCTAACCTGAATCCCTTGGCTACTCGTAAAAATTTGAGTACCCAAGAGTTTAAAAAAACAGAAGATAAACTCCGGGTTAGACATGGGTTCAGTGTGAGTAACGGGTTAAAGTTTCTTAACTTTGAAAATCCTTTGAAAACAAAAGGTATCACGTAAGACTCCCCACACATAAACATGGGTAAGTTTTTACCTTACGCTAAGCAAAACATTTGATACGAAACCCAGTGATATTATAATAGGGTCTAGGGTTTTCAAGTAAATAAGAAATAGCTGAAATTGTTACATGATTAAATTCTGGCATACTAGCCATAAAGTGGATAATACAATCAAAACCGTAAGGACACGTAGGAAGAAGGGGTTTCCATCAATGGCAGGGCTACAGGGTATCGCCTGTCACAGTACGTGGCCTAGATCACCGTACCGAGCATCCACCCTAAATCCCCTGCAACACAAGGCCGGAACCATCCCTTACTGGATAGTCCCGAACAAGACAACCCCGCAGTTGTTTGTAATCAATTGCCTTCACAGCCGAATAGAAAGGGACCTCTAGATAGGGGTAAATCTCGTCCTACTTGGATGCTACCCACTTAGCCTTGCTGCACCTCCCTTGTTTTAACCATTCCCGACTGATGAGGCTTGAGGCTATGATTACCTTTATAGAACACATCTATCTTAGAATGCTCATCGTCCACCTGACGATGTTCTGAAAGCATTCAATCCATACAAGTTCATTTCGGGTTCGAACGAAACCGAAGGCATTATCTCGTTATACTCATTTTGGAATCACCCTCAGAGTTAACGATGATAACCCTTGCACTCTGAATCTTCATCTTCACTGGAGACTCACGACCTAACATTAATTTGGATCGATGTGTTTTTCGGATATCCAAATCTGGAAACCCGGTCCCGGTCTCATCGAAATTCAAAGCGCCATCTTTTAGGTCCAAGTTGTTTTAAAGTTAAAACAATTCAATTCTATTATCTATATTCACACAGATAGATAATTCACAATCTCACAGATAATACATCATATCATCACCATTCAATCAAGCATCCATATCACAGACAAGCATATATCCCATATCAGAGATATCTAACCATTCAAGGCAATCAATATCATCCATCCATACATAAGCAAAGATCAATTAATCACACCATCTATAATTAATTTAAAATAAAATAAATTAATTACTTCATTTCTGATTAATTTAAAATAAAATAAATTAATTACTTTTATCACTATAAACCTTACTTAACTTAACCATTTATCAATCACAAATCAATTAATAAATCATCCTCTAAATATTCATCTTAATTAATCATTCTTGATTAATCATTCTCTAATTACTTTAAGTAATTAGTCTTTAATTAATTACACAAATTAATTACCCTTAACCATTTACAGTAATTAACCTTTAATTTCTTCATTAATTAATTATAATTAATTACATCAATCCTTAATTAATTACATTTAATTAGTTACTTTATAATCACTTATTATTGATTAATTACCCTTTAATTAATCAATCCTTAATTACATCATTAATTACATTAATTAATGATTCCATAATTTATTCTTAATTAATTATTAATCATATTTCATAATTAATAAATACAAATACAAATACGCTCTCTCAAGAAAGAAATCACTCCAAATCCTAGGTATTCACTCAACCTAGCGCTCTGATACCAAATGTGACGACCCGCCTTTCTCTCCACAGAAAGACGCATCATCTTAAGAAATAAAGGGATAGAAAAGAGAAAGATAGAGAAGAAAGAAAGAAACAACATCAGAATCTCAACTGCGGAGCCCATAAATTATATTAATCACATAAAATAGTACATAACAACTATCAGAGTTATACAGATTATACATCACATACTAGACATCTATAAACACCTGTCTAGTTATTACAACTCAAATACAACACAAACATCGAATCAGAGATCAACACAGCGTAACACTATATATATCTACAAACGCTGAAGCCTTCTGCTCCATTGCTCCTCCAGAATTCGTTAAAGCTAACCTGAATCCCTTGGCTACTCGTAAAAATTTGAGTACCCAAGAGTTTAAGAAAACAGAAGATAAACTCCAGGTCAGACATGAGTCTGGTGTGAGTAACATGTTAAAGTTGCTTAACTTTGAAAACCCTTTGAAAACAAAAGGTATCGAGTAAAACTCCCCACACATAAACATGGGTAAGTTTTTACCTTACGCTAAGGAAAACATTTGATAGGAAATCCAGTGATATTATAATAGGGTCTAGGGTTTTCAAGTAAATAAGAAATAGCTGAAATCGTTACATGATTAAATTCCAGCATACTAGCCACAAAGTGGGTAGGGCACGTAGGAAGAATGGGTCTCCATCAATGGCAGGGCTACAACTGCACCGCCCGTCACAATACGCGGCCTAGATCACCGTACCAAGCATCCACCCTAAATCCCCTGCAACACAAGGCCGGAACAATCCCTTACTAGATAGTCCCGAACAAGACAACCCCGCAGTTGTTTGCAACCAACTGCTCACAGAACTGAATAAAAAGGAATCTCTAGACAAGGTAAAATGTCATCCTACTTGGGTGCTACCCACTTAGTCTTGCTGCACCTCCCCTGTTTTAGCCATTCCCGGTTGATGAGGCTTGAGGCTATGATTACCTTTATAGCACACATCTATCTTAGAATGCTCATCGTCCACCAGACGATATTCTGAAAGCATTCAATCCATACAAGTTCGTTCCGGGTTCGAACGAAACCGAAGGCATTATCTCGTTACACTCATTTTGGAATCACCCTCAGAGTTAATGACGATAACCCTTGCACTCTGAATCTTCATCTTCACTTGAGATTCACGACCTAACGTTAATTTGGATCGATGTGGTTTTCAGATATCCAAATCTGGAAATCCCGGTCTCATCGAAATCCAAAGCGCCATCTTTTAGGTCCAAGTTTGTTTTAAACTTAAAAAAATTCAATTCAATTATATATATTCACATAAATAGATAATTCACAATCTCACAAATAGATACATCATGTCATGACCATTCAACCAAGCATCCATATCACAGATAAGCATATATCCCATATCAGAGATATCAAACCATTCATGGCAATAATATCATCCATCCATACATAAGCAAAGATTTATTAATCACACCATCTATAATTAATTTAAAATGAATTAAATTAATTACTTCATTTCTAATTAATTTAAAATAAAATAAATTAATTACTTTTATCACTATAAACCTTGCTTAACTTAACCATTTATCAATCACAAATAAATTAATCAATCATCCTCTAAGTATTCATCTTAATTAATCATTCTTGATTAATCATTCTTGATTAATCATTCTCTAATTACTTTAAGTAATTAGCCTTTAATTAATTACACAAATTAATTACCCTTAACCATTTACAGTAATTAACATTTAATTACTTCATTAATTAATTATAATTAATTACATTAATCCTTAATTAATTACATTTAATTAATTACTTTATAATCACTTATTATTGATTAATTACCATTTAATTAATCAATCCTTAATTACATCATTAATTACATTAATTAATGATTCCATAATTTATTCTTAATTAATTATTAATCATATTTCATAATTAATCTTTATTCATTAATCAATCTTGATTAATCCCATTTAGTAATTAATTGCCTTTAATTAATTACCTTGTTGAAATAGATTTATTAATTAATTCTTAAATTAATTACACTAAGTAATTAATTATTAATTATCTTCACTAAGTAATTATCCTTTTCATTAATTACACAAAGTAATTAATCCCGTAACTACTTCCAATCTTCAATTAATCCCTGTTATCACCATCACTAATTACTTCACTAAGTAATTATTCTTCATTAATTACATTATGTAATTATACTTAAAAAATCATCCAGTGATTATCTTAAAATAATTAAACTTAATTAATCAACTTAAACCAATCACATTACTTTAATTAAATACACTGAGTAATTAATTCCTTTAATTACTTTCATTAAGTAATTATACTTAAACAATTCTACAAATGATTATCTTTAATTAATTAATATAATTAATTATTAAAATTAATCACATTAATTATTTATTTAATAATTCTAGTTAATGATCTCTCATTAACTATTGATAATTCTTTAAATTACTTTTCATAAGTAACTAAACTTAGATTAATCATTATTAATTACAATTTAATCAATCTTTAATAACCAATCAATTAATCTCTAATTATTTAATAAATTAAGTGCTTAATTGTAACTTAATTAATCCTTAATTACTTGATTGATTAATTTCTAATCATTAATTAATAATCTATACTTATTTAATTAATGATCTTTAATTTCAAATTAATTAACCCTTAATTAATTAACTAACAACCTTTAATTAATTAATTTTAACCATAAATTAATCAAATAAATTAATTACTCTTAAATTATCTTATTAATTTAACTAATTTCAAATCATTATATCTTAATTAACTTTAAGATAAAACATTTTTCTTATTTATGACTAAATTGTCATTAACAAAAGCATTTGAAAACATTTTACTTTCAAATTTACTTTTAAATTTCATTTCAAATTTAAGATTTAAAATGAATACAATTTTAACTTTAACAAAGTTAAAAATAATTTAAAAACCTTTTTAAATCATATGTTAAGAAATATTTATCTTATAAAAGAAATTTAAAAGAGTTTTAAACCAAATTCATTTTAAATTCAAATCATTTTAAAATTCACTTTAAGCATTTTAAAGTAGTTAAAACATTATTTAAAAACTAGAAGGCAAAATTCAATTTGAATCCTTATCTTAAAATTTGATTTTAGACTTTGTTTAAAACCTTTCTTTCAAATTTAAATTCAAATTAAAGCTTAAAAACCTGACAGGTTTTAAAACCTGTCACAAACCCATTGCCCCGAGCCACACACACAATACTCCGAGAACTCCTTCGAGCCTCCGACCCAAAATCGCGATAACCTCTTCGATACAAAACCCAGACCAAAATGCTGATACCAAAAACAATGCCGTGCACATGCACGACCAACCAGCCTCCTCCGATCATCTATGACGACTTCTTTAAGTCGACATTCATCCAACCTTACGATCCCGATCAACAGAACTCAAAGAACAACTCGAAATCAAAAACGAGTCTTGAAGCACAAAACTGGAACCAAATCCCAACCTGGAAAACCTCTCGATCTTCCAATTCTGATCATCAGAGCGCCTACACCTCCAGCCACAACTTCGCCAACGTTCAAGCTATCGATCACTAGAGTTCTGTTGAACTCGATCATCCAGAGACGCTGAGATGATCATAAACTCCCACCTTGCCAAAACTAGGTTTAAAACTAAATCGAACAACTATCGCTTCTACAGTGCTTAGATCACCTTTCTGGCATTTTTCCCCAAGTCTCCAACCATCCTTCGACCTCTAGAAAGAACCCAAACCTCTCCGACCATCGAGATCACCAGAAACCTCTCAAAACATATTTCTGGTCAAAGCAGAACTGCTCTTCCAATTCAATTCTAAAATTTGTGATTTTTCTTTTAAAAATAAAGTTTTTGTATAAAATTTCAGTTTATAAACCTGTCTTGATAAATTAAGATACTTAAATTTTCACTTTTCTTAAACATGCACTGTTGTTTCTAGTTTCCAGAGACATTCATGTTTTAATTTAACTTAAATAAATTTTTAAACATTAATTTATGATTAATCAAACAACTTTTGTTTAATACTTAAACCCTAATAAGAATCAGATCAAGAGATAATAATTTTTGATTAAAAATTCTAACTCTGAAACTAAATAGGAAGAGTACTGATACAACCAGCATGCACACATCCCATACATATATATACACTGTAATGTACTTATAGATATATATACAAACATGCTTATTTCCCTAGATAATCAGGCAACCAGATTCATTATACTTAAGCTTTTTAGAAAAATGTTACCCACCTGAAAAAAGTTGATGAAGAACATAACACTTTGAAAAAAGCTTGAAACTAGAATATGCTAACATGAATTGCTTCTTTGATTTAAAAAACTGCAGTTGCATGCTATTGAAACTTGTTGAAGATGACTTAAGACTTGATTTTGAGCTTGCTTTGATTTCTTCTTCCCGAGTTTGCTTTTGAATAGATCCCAGGTTTAAGAAATGCTTGCAGGCTTTGATTCCAGATAAATTTTCTAGTTTGCAAACTTATTGATTTTTGTTTGAACCATGATTTCTGGTTTTAGAGGCGTTTGATTTAAGAAATTTTGCAGGATGAAGTATTGATTTCAGATTTTATTCTTAGCTTTGAAAAGAGAATAGAAAAAAGAATTTAAAGAGAAGCAGCATTAAGTTTATATAAGTAAATTAGTGATTTATTTAAAATAAAATAAAAATAAAAAAATAATATGACACTTGTATTAAATTTCACCATTTGTCATCTTAATTTGATTATTAATTTACACTTGTTATATGAAGCCTTAATATATTAACACTTGTCCATTAAGTATTTTCTTCTTATTTTAAATGTTAATAAAAGCTTTTATCTTAATTTATTAATTTACAGATACTTATTTATATAGATAACTTTAAAGAAATAAAGCCAATTATATTTATAAATAAAAGCTTATACAAATATCTTTAAAAATCCAAAACATTTTAAATAACTATCTTTTGAATTTCAAAACTATAAATTGAAATTCAAATTAAATTCAAAATCCAATTTATTTAAAAATGTCTGTCCTTTTAAATTTTAAATTTTAAATTCAAATTCAACTTAGATTTGAAAAATCTAAACTAAAGTCAACTTATTCAATTTGAAATAACAATCCCATTTTCTTATTGAAATCTTTGTATATTTATATATATCATACATTGTTTATATTGTTTAAAAGTAACAAATTTGTCAATTTTTAATAATTTATAAAAGAAATTATAAATGAATTTATGAATCATATGTTTTATTGTATTTTAAATTTTCATATCTAATTACAAATCATATTTATTAAGCAATATTTAAAAAGAAATAAAACAAATCTTTATGTCAATTTTATTTAAATTTAAGTTTAAGCTTAAAAATTTATTTTAAACTATTAAACATTTACCTTAAGTATTTTAAAACTATATAGTTATTTATTTAAATAATCTTTGAAAAGTTTTATATTAAATTAATCAAAATTGCCAAATATATTTTAGAAATTGAAAACAATATTTTATTTATTAAATTCAACCCAAAGATTTCTACTTGCAATATATACAAATAAATATACATTATAAATAGACAACATTTTATTAGCTTTTGAAAGATAAAATTTACCAATTAAATAATTATTTGCTTATAAAGGAATAAATTGCCAATTTAAATTAAAATTATAAATGAAAATTATCAAATCAGTTTAATTTTTAATAGGATTATTAAATTGATATTGCCCAAAAGTCCGGATCATCACAAATTCTTGGTTTCACTAAGTATTATCCGTAAATTAATTAAGTAAATTAATTATTCCCTTGACCATTTACGTAAATTAACCTTTAATTACTCTCGTTAATTTATAATTTTCATTAATTAATGATCCTTAATTACTTCCATTAATTAATAACTCTTTTAATTAATGATACTTTATTAGATTACAATAAGACCTTAATTAATTAAGATAAACTATTTACCTTAATTAACTACTTGCTTATTATTTGTCTTACTTAAATTAAATGTTTGGAAATAATCCCTTGAGAACTTTTAATTGATTTAAAGCTCAATATACTAATTTTAAACACCTATTTAATCCCATCACTTTATTATATTTTGAGACATTTAGGGATTTTAATTTAATTAATTAACTTATAATTATTCGAAACCAAACAAATTAAACTCAAAGTATTCCTATTTAAAAAATTGAAAAATTGATACTTGTCTACTAAAACTTTGTTTTTAAAACGGGTTAATAAGATTTCTATGCTTAAAAACTTGATTTACCTTTATCTTTCAAAGCTTTGAACTTGAATATAAGGTCTACCTTTTTTTTAAAAAAAGTTTGATAAACTCGAGCCAGGGACCAAACTTCACGTACCAAACCTGAGAAAAATCACGAACTCCACTTCTTCGAGACTAACAAGGAAAAACTCGAGTAAACCCCGAGCCAATCCCTCTTTCCTAAAGCTAACACTACCCAGACACGAAATGCACCGTGCACATGCACGCAAGCCCGACGCCCCTCCGACCATCTTCGCCAACACTCTCAGGTTGCCGACGACTCTCGCTATCAAGCACGACCAATCGGCTTCGTCGATTCGACGTCAATCGTAATCGAGAAATTCTAATGAATTCAGTAACCAATCGATCGCCAAAAACTCCCCAGTATCAGCACCACAAACCATCGGTGGACATGAAACTCCAGCCCAGGCGTCGTCTTCCTCTCCCTCAACTAATCCCACTACACCGATCATCTCCCGATCACCCACGGCCTAGAAATTCCTCCGACTTCATTGACAATCCAACAGGTTCACTAAACCCTACATCGACATTGATCACCCACGGCCTAGAATTTATTCAATACCTATAATTAGATAAATTATTCTTTGATTATTTTTAAAACACTTTTAAAATCTACATAACATTATAAAATAGTTAAAAAAAATACTTTTTATAACTTAATGTTTCCACAAGTCCATCTTCGTTCTCGTAGAAATTCGGTCATACGTTGATCAGGCGTAGGACTTAAAATCTATAAGTACTTAGCAGACCCATTTCAACACTCAGTGAAAATACTTGGAAAATAATTTTATTGAAAATATAGAATATTTTTTTTTGAAATAGTGGAAACATCTTTGGTGAGAATGCTCTGGAAATCATCACCCCTTCTATGGTCGTAATTAACTCGATGGTTACGTTGCCATCCAGGTAAAATCCATAATAACTGTAGGCACTTCATGCCCCTCGATTACACCACGTAACCCGCTACAAATCATAGCTACATCTAGGGTTACGTTGCTAACACAGCAAAAATCCATATAACTGTAGGCATCAGCACCCTCGAATTTCACTGCCAAAAGAATGAAACTTCTCCACTCGACCATAGATCGCAGTCTACCGATGTTACATTGCCTTCCCGGCAAAATCAAACGTAGACCGTTGACACTCACCTCCACACGATTTCTGCTGCAGTCCACGGTAGATCGCAGCGACATCTAGTTACACTGTCGTCATAGCATAACCCAAATGCCTCTGTAGGCATCAGCGCCCTCGACTTTCGCTACCCAATAATCCTTAGGAACTTCAGTTTGTCTGGACTTCCTCACAGGATCAACTTTAGAACCCCTTTTAGGGCTCAAGGCAGCACCAATCTATGTTACTCCTAAGAAGTTCATTACAAGGGAGAGCCTTTTTCCCCAAAGCCATTCTCAAAACACTTTATACTATACACATATAGTATTTTCCAAATCATACACCTAGTATGAATCCCATATAAATCTCTTTTTCTCAAAATCGATTGTCCCAAAATTGATAATTCTCAAACTTGGCTTTCCAAATTTCAAAAATTGATTTTTTCCAAAAATCAAAAGCCTTTCCAAAATCCATAGGTTCCAAAACCTTTTTTCCAAAATCATTCTCATAAAATCCTTCATGTGTGTGTGTGTGTGTGTGTGTGTGTGTAACTTTGAAAATCTTTGGATCACTTCATACTTGTATAAATTCCCTTTTTATACTTTAAATACTTTTCCTAAAACCTTTTTCTTCTGGCAATAGATTTAAAAAGGGGAGTTTATCATATATATAACCAAGATACATAACTTTGTTTATTCCAATTCAAATATTCAAATTTTGATTATTCTTTAATAAAGTTATTGCCCACATTACTTTTCTTCATAATGTGAACCTTTAATCATAGAAATATCCAGTTTCCATTTCACTTCATCATTCATTTTTCAAAATATTCCTTTCCATTTCAAAAACCATTTACGGTCCTTATCCATAAATTTCCAATATCGATTTCATTCAACATCATACGATGTACTCATATCAATCTGATCGCTCACTCGATCACACAATTTCTCTTTCGAACTAGTATCGTCCACCCGACTTCCTAGTGTGGACTCGGATCTGGTTTCTTGATCAGGAACCGTCATTCTCCTTGCATAGTCATAAATATGATAGAGAATTTCCAGAATCAACCAAAAATCCATATCCAGGTTCGCCGTCGAAAATCGAGTGAAAAATCCTAACTCGGATCGATATACTATCTCGAAATTCTGTTCTCGAATGTGGATCAAATCACTATGCGAATAGAATAATATACGTGCATCCTACGTACTTATCTTCGTCGATCATCAGCTAAATCAATTCCCTTTCTATTCACATTCATTTATGATTCTATTCACTTATTTACAGTTGCTTCAATCCTCTTTTGGATTATCACTTCAATTCTTATCTCAAACGGATATTTAATCATAAACAGTTTGAACTCTGTCTAGCTTAAATTTAGAAAATAACTTGAAAAATTAAAAATAGATATGTAGTAGAAAAATAATTATTAGTTTGTAAAATAGCCATAAAATAGTTAAGTAATTGTAAAATAGTTGGAATAGTCAAATAGTTGTAGAATAGTTAGATAGTAGCAAAATAGTTTTAAAATAGTCATTAGTTATAAAATAGTTGAAAAATAGTTAAATAGTTCCAAAATAATTGTGAAATAAGCATAAGATAGTTTGGGCTTTAAAAAGAAAGATTATATAATAAGTAGCTTGAAAAAACTAGGTTTATATTAAAATAACTTATTTTGAAAATAGTCCAGAGCCAAACTGTTAAACTACCCAATCTTCATTCCAATCACTTTCCTATTCCATTAAATTGATTCAATCCCAATTCAAGTTGAATAAACCTCAGTTTCTCCCAAATTCAAATCAAATTCCATTTGAATTTACTTATTCAACTTTAATCAAAATTCCAAATCATTCAAATCAAATTTCAATTTGAACCAACTTCAAATTCCATTTCACTTTAAACCATCTCGAATTATATAAATTCGAGTTAAATTTTCAAATGTTGATTCAATTCATTTAAATCAAATTAACCTTTACTTTTACTTCAACAGCCTAAATCTTAAAACAATTTAATTCTTAGTCCAAATTTTAAAATTTCCATTTTAAATTACCTTTACAACTTCATAAACTTATTTCTAGGTTCAAATCATAGTTCAAATTCATTTTAAACAATTTAATCTTTGAAATTCAATTTATTACCCAATTTCAATCTTGAAACCAATACTTAACCATTTCAATTTACATGTTCATTTTAAACATTCAAATCTTAATGTTTAAAGTGATCACATTTTCACAAGTTCAATTTTTATCTTTAAAAATCAAAATTACTTAAATAATTTCAAATTAAAGTTTTATTTCCATTTAATTTTTGCATGGATATAAAATATCACAATCCACTTGTTAATTCTTTTTAAACAAACCAATTCACAGTTTCATAGATTATTTATAACAACATGATGATATTAGAATAAGTCAAAGTAAATAAACATCCAATTTATTTAAAACATCCACCAATAGCATCTATCACCCATTCCTAGAGTTCAAACCCGTTTAAGATCTTCCATATCTTCCTTCTAAATCAACTCATTTCCCTAAGTTAAATCTCAATTTCATCTTGAGATTTCCCAATCAGGCTGTTCATTCAAACTTATTTAATTTTTCCAAAGTTAAATTCAACTTAATTTAATCCAATCAACTTTTCCCAATTTGAATTCCCATTTCAAATTTCAAATTTCTATCAATATTCTTTCTTACTTAAAAGTTCAAAACTTATCTCACTTTGGGTTATTAGATCACACCCCAGGGAAAATCCAAATTCCACACTTTAGAGTTTATTCCAAATTATCTTTGATATTATGTGTATCCACACATATATACATATTTATTTCTTAGCCCACCAAGTCATACCTCAAGTTTTAAACCACCCTTGGGTTTTTAATTCAAAACAAATTCCTTTAAATTTTTCATACAACCTCTTATTTTAAAAAAAGATTACATTAAAAAATATTCTGAATAATATTATTTATTCTTTTAACATTTTTGAAAACAATTTCAGATATTTCTAGACTAAGGATTCAAAATTTCACAATTTAAAACACACTTCAATTTATAAGTTATACTCATCTAAAAGTTTACTTCTCTAAAACCATTACATTTTGCTTTATCAATGTTTACTAGAAAATAAAATCCCATTATTAAACACAATAACCATTCCATATTCTGGTTTGAAACCAATTCTAATTCATCTTATTTGTATAGTTCATTCTATTCATTTCCCATTTTGTCATATATAATTATATATTTATCTCTTAATTCTTATTCAGTTTCAATATCCGACAACTAGTTATTGCTTTATATATATAAAATATAAGTTTTTATAAAAATCATTCATTAAAACCATTTTAGAAACCTTTATATAAGAAAATAACAAGTACGCTCTCATACACACACACACACATACTCACACTCACACTCAACTCATCTTAGGGTACCACCGACCCTTATCCTTAATGAGTGAACCCACCAGAGCCAAGGTTCTTGCTTAACCTTACTCTGATACCAAATATAACGACCCGGAATTTTCGACCCCGAAAATTCTAGATTGTAAAAGAAAAAGAAGAAAAGAGATAGAAGAAGAACACATAACAAAATACAGATTCTCACATTCGCAGCGGATAAAATATAATATCAAATAGTAGCAGTTATACAAGTGAAAATTGTATCTGTTTATTTACATCAGTACATCAGAGTTACAACCATTACACAAACACCGGACAGTTAAAATCAACTTGTCCTAGATAACAACAATAATATACTCCGCGGAATACTTCATACGTTCCTGCCATCCAGTTCGCCTTCTGAGATCCATAACGTCCTAACCTGAAAAGCTGTAATACTCGGTCTGACCCGAGCATTGCATCAAAGTAACACTCGGGTCAGGCTGGAAACTAGCATGAGTAAACCCATCTAACTTGAAATTCTAATGCATAAAACATACTGAAAACTGAGGTAACTTGTACTTCACTACGAGTTCTTAACTTGCCATAGTCAATTCCATATCTTTCAATCATATCTAAGCAATTTTACTCAGATTAAAAGAACAAGTTTACATCTTTTATTCCATTCCGGCCTATTTATTCCAAGGTCAAATTAATAACGAATTTTTGTAGATTACTAATCGAAGAGGTTTTCGGTATTTACTGATACCCGACCCCGGTCTCTTCGTATCCCATGTCATCTTAACCCAAGTTATTCAAGTGAAATACAATTCAAATTTAAAATACAGGGTGTCACCTTTACACAGTAATTCATCATCGATAGATAACCATATTATCACTGTTTAAACCAAACATATCATATCACAAACATTCATGTCAGAAATATCAACCAATCATTCTTAAGCAAGATTAGTTAGTCACACCTTTCTAATTAAATCAAATTAATTACTTTAATCACTTTTAATCTTGCTTACTTAACAATAATTAATTACAAACCATTAATTAATCATCCCTTAATTATGCTCTCTAATTACATTTAGTAATTAGCCTTTAATTAATATACCCAAATTAATTTAACTTCCACGCATTCACATTAATTACAATTATCCTCAATTAATTACTCAAATTTATTATCCAATAATCACTTACGTTGATTAATTATCCTTTAATTAATCACACTCAATAATTATCTAATCCTTAATTAATTTTCCTTAATTGATCAATTCTTAATTAATCAATCCTTAATTAATTTTCCTTAATTGATCAACTCTTAATTAATCAATCCTTAATTAATTTTCCTTAATTGATCAATTCTTAATTAATCAATCCTTAATTGATCAATTCTTAGTTTCACTAAGTAATTATCCTTATTTAATTAAGTAAATTAATTATTCCCTTAACCATTTACATAAATTAACCTTTAATTACTCTCGTTAATTTATAAATTTCATTAATTAATGATCTTTAATTACTTCCATTAATTAATAACTCTTTTAATTAATGATACATTATTAATAAACTATTTACCTTAATTAACTACATGCTTATTATTTATCTTACTTAAATTAAATGTTTAGAAATAATCCCTTGAGAACTTTTAATTGATTTATAGCTCAATATACTAATTTTAAACACTTACTTAATCCCATCACTTTATTATATTTTGAGACACTTAGGGATTTTAATTTAATTAATTAACTTATAATTATTCAAAACCAAACAAATTAAATTCAAAATATTCCTATTTAAAAAACTGAAAAATTGATTACTTGTTTATTAAAACTTTGTTTTTAAAACGGGTTAATAAGATTTCAATGCTTAAAAACTTGATTTACCTTTATCTTTCAAAGCTTTGAACTTGAATATAAGTCTACTTTTTTTAATAAAAAGTTTGAGAAACTCGAGCCAGGGACCAAACTTCACGTACCAAACCCGAGAAAAATCACGAACTCCACTTCTTAGAGACTAACATGGAAAAACTCGAGTAAACCCCGAGCCAATCCCTCTTTCCCAAAGATAACACTACCTAGACATGAAATGCACCATGCACATGCACGCAAGGCCGACGCCCCTTCGACCATCTTCGCCAACACTCTCAGGTCTCCGAAGACCCTAGATATCAAGCACGACCAACCGGCTTCGTCGATTCGACGTCAATCGAAATCGAGAAATTCGAATGAATTCAGTAACTAGTCTATAATGACCCGGATTTTCAGCATTGAATCTGGAATATTTAAGTGGTTTTAAATATAGAAATTGAATTATGAATTGGTTTTGAATATGGAAAACTTGGATTTATCTATTCAGAATGTAGATACAACAATTTGTTGAATAATATAAATCTAATAATTGAAGATTGTGTAAAATATTTAATCTGGAGTTTCAAACTTGTTAAAAATATTTTAAAGGCTTGTAAATTTATATTAGTAATAATAAAGGTAATAAAAGTTTTTAAATTGAATTTAATGGTGTTTTACTCGGTTTTGAAATTATATCGTTTAAATTGATATTTAAAAAAATAGCCTTCCGAGGCACAGTCTTGGAATTCAACAAAACCAGTCCCATTGGATCTGTAATATTGTGTTATTATCGGATTTCAATATTCATAGCGTTTGGAGTTGTTATGTGGTCATACGGTAGATAAACGCGCTGAAATTTATATCGAAGATTCAATATAATAACTGGGTCCAAAAAAGCTATCTTCTCCATACGATCGAGTTAGGACTCAAAACCTTTTCAATTGCGTTCGAAATAAGAGTTTCTTAACGCTTAGCGGCACACTTCGATAGGAGGTCAAGATTTTTAGCTGCGAATTCGGGATGGTATAAATTTAAAATTTGAATTTAAAACATATTATTAAACCGATCAAAAACTATTCACATCAAAGCTTTTTCACCTCATTTCAGGAATACTGTTCACCTGTTCAAATCAGTCGCCTTTGTTTCAAATCTTGTTCTCTATTCCCATCTTAGACATGCAATCTTCCTCTGCAATTTTCAAACGCAAACAGTTGTTTGGAAATAATTATGGCCGAGCAAAATATCCCTTTTCGATCCAAAATTAAATTTCACGAAAATAACTTCCTCCCCAGTTTTTAGTTTACGAAGTCTCCCTCTTTCCTTCTTTTTCCTCAAATCGAAATCATCCCGTGGGGAAATTAGAGCTCGCCGTCACTCGAGATGATGGGATGGAAGTTTGCGAGCTTGTATGCACATTCGCGAGACGACCGAAAGTGGTGCGTTCACGGGAAGGGAGGAAGGAGGCGCGTGTGGTTTCTAAGGGTCGCGGGTTCGAAATAAAGCAGGGGATGATGGCGGCGGCCTGGGCTTCTATCGTGGTTAGGTTTAGATAAATTTTGGGTGGAGGCGATTGCCGTGGAGGTGTTGCTATCGGAAGTGGGAACAGGCGATCGTGGAGACGTATGCTTCGAGGTGTGGGTCGTGATCGATGGTAGGGGCGGTCGTTGGTTCGATTTATTGGGTCTTGGTGTTGTCAGCAGTTAGGATTTCATTCCGATAAGGCAATAAGGTATATCAGTTTGTTTAATTTAATTTAATGAATATTTATAGATTAGAAAAGAAAAAAAATATAAATATACACAGTAAAACTGCTTCTTAATTTTAAAAAGGGTATATTAAGATTACTAACTTATTTTATCAACTTATTTTAGTTACTAAAGATTTTTAAAGGGGAATTATTAGTTTAAATTAAGTTAAATTATTAGTAAATTAAATTATGTTAATAGTAATAAAATATGTGGTTAATTAAATTATCAAAGGAAATTTAATTTTTCAATTGACTTGAATATTAATGAAACACCTAATGTTTATACAAGGTCTGAAAATCGTGGAATCAAATCGAGAATGAAGTGGGTTGCAAAATAGGAATTAAAGGTGAGTTAATCTCACTCATCTGGATTTTTATTTAAATTTAAATAGTTAAATTTAAATATTTGGTTGAATGATTAAATTGAATGGATGTGGTATATTATATAGTAATGTATAGTATATATTGGAGTGATTGATTTTCCACATTATATAACAGATGAGACCCTACGCGCCACATAATAGAGGATGATATTATATTAATCCCATATACCGCGATATACCACCTCGAAATGGAATTGGTATTGTGCTAACGTCTGTGGATGTAGGGAAATAGGTTGGAGGGATCCAATTAGATTCCTCAAAATATTTAGATTTGTTCTAATAATTCTGTGTTATGATTATTTGATATGCTGTGATGAATTATATTGATAATTGGAATATTGAATACCATGGTTTGATTGAATATTTCGGTACACTGAGTCATCAAAATATATATAGAGAATTGGAATTTGAAAGAAATATAAGAGTAAATTTTTAAGTGAATAATTGTAGAGAATTTGAATAAAAATAAGAATGAATTGGAAAGGAATAAAAGTGATTTTTGAAATCCTACTAAATTCCGGGTATGAAAAAGAGATTTGAATAAATAGAGAAATAATGAATTTTAAACTTAAGTGATGTTATATCAAGAAATAAAGAATTATTTAAAATTCAAGGTTTGAATTTATTTAGAAGGATAAAGAAGGAATTTGGGGAAATCTGAAATTGGTGTTTTAGTTAAAAGATTTTAAATCATAATTAAGGAATAAAAATCTGAAGTCAATGGATTTTGAAATGAATGAGTAAGTAAAGGAATTTATTTCAAAATGGAGTAAATTGGAAATCAATTTGGAAATTGATTTAAGTGTTTGAAATTGGAAATTTAAAGGAGAACGTGACTATGAAATTTATAAACTGGGTTTATAAAAAGAAGTAATATATCAGTGGTTATTTGGAAGAATAAATTCACGGTGGGAATTTATTAAAGGAATGGGTAAATTTGTTTAAAAATAAACAGTGATTTATTTTTAAAAGATGTGGAAGGGAAGCGTATTTCCCTGAATAACCAAGTACGTCTCAAACAAATTTGAAGTATAAGTAAACAGTTTCAAGCTGTTTAAAAAGTATGTTTAGAAAAACTTATTATTTCTAAATGTTTAAAATTCTAAAGAAAGTATTTTCTTTTAATCTATTATATCATTAATTATTTAAAGGTGGCTTGGTATTATGTTTTAAAAGTTAGAAATTCAGTTTTATATTGTACAAAGTAGTTTTGTTTTAAATATTCTTAAAGTATATATTTTGAATAAGTATTAAAGTAATTTTTAATTTAAATGTTTAAAGTGTATTTTATAATAAAGTGTTTTAAATTATTTTAAAAATCTAAAGTTTTTGTGCTTGGTGTTTTCAGTGGAAATAAATATCTGAAAATTTATTCTATGAGAAAAGTATGGTTTGAAAACTGTTTTCAAAAGGGTTGAAAATGGAAATATATTTTGCGAAGATATTTTGAGATTAATAAATAATTTGGTGAAATTATTTATGTTTGATGGTTGTTTATGAATGTTATTTGATAGAACCAACTATCAATATTGGCCAATGCGCTGATCATTTCGAAGAGATCGGGATCGTGATTTATTTCCTGAAAATCACTTCGATCTGGTTTGAATGTTTTCATGTGGAAAACAAGAGTTTGGATTCGAAGATGGAGCAGTGAAGTGCAAGGGCTAGTGGCTACTAATCCTAAGGATGATTCCAAAATGGATGTAGTAGGAGTAGTGCCTTCGGTTCCGTTCAAACCCGGAACGGACTTTATAGATAAATGCTTTCAAAGCATCGTCAGGAGGGCGATGAGCTTCTAAGTGATATGTTCTAAAAGGGTAACGCTTACCTCAAGCCTCATTAACCGGGAATGACTGAAAATCAGGGGTTATGCAGCAAGGCTAAGTGGGTAGCACCCATTACGGTGAGGTCATCCCTGTCTAGATTTCCTTTTTTCGGCTTAGTAGGCGGTTGCTGATCCCAACCGCAAGGTGATCTTACTCAGGATTATCCAGTAAGGGGTAGTTCCGGTCTTGTGTTGTAGGGGATTGGGAGTAATCCTCGGTATGCTGATCTAGACCAGGCACTGTGACAGGTGGTACCCCAGTGCCTAGTCATTAGTTGGAAATCCATTTTCCCTACGCTCCTTTACGGTTTTGATTGTGCCCAACTATTGCTGAAACATGAGATGCAAGCATTTTAGCTAGTTTCTATTTTACTTTCTATAGACACAATTATAATATCAGACGGATTTGATAAAAAGTGTTTTGGCTATCGTAAGGTAAAAACCCGACATGTTTATTTATGGCGTGGTCTTACGAGATGCTTTTGTTTTCAAAAGAATTTTAAAACTTTAATAATCAAATTAAGTGTGATTTTTCTCACGCTGGTATTCCAGACCGGCTCGGGTGTTATTTAACTATAATGCTCGGGTCAGACCGAGTATTATAGAATACAGGATATGACGCTGTGGAGCTCAGGAGACGAGCTAGATGGCGATATGTACTTTCGTACTTGATTATTATTCCACTGTGTATTCAGTTTTGAGGACAAGTTTATATGACTGTCCAGCTGTATGTTATCGATGTTGTTGAACTCTGATGATGTATTCTGGTGATGTATGTATAAAAAAGATATAGTTTTCTTTTGTATGAAGATCTGTTATTATCTATTATATTTTATTCCGTTGGGACGGTAAGATTCTATTGTTGCTTTGTTTTCTCTTCTTTTATCTACTTCTTCTTTAACCCTAACGTTTCGTATTTCCGTTCACCTTGAGTTGATGTGTTGAAAATAGTGTTGACTATAGGGGTACGGGTTTGCGGGCTGTTACAGTGGTATCAGAGCTTAGATTGGTGATAACCTTGGCTCTGTTGGGGATTACTCATTAAATAGAGTACGTAGTACTCTAGAATGAGTTTGAGAGTATTAATAGTATGAACGCATATTTGTTAGTGAATATAAAAGTTGTTTTTATATTGTGTTTACTTATCGGTTGAGTGTTTATGGATTCTGGTCGATATGTGGGACGCCATGTTATCGATAGGAATTTCTAAACTCTTAAACAAGATAAACCGACACAGTATTGTTTCAGATAAGGTAAATGAAATAATTTTACCCAAATTATTTTTGTATATAAAGGAAATAATTTTTCGTAAATTATTATAGTTATATGTGGTTGCTTGGATGTTAGGAATGATAATATTAAATTATTATCATTGTTGTGTGGAAATTTAACTAGAAATTGGAAATATAACCAAAGGTTAAGGAAATAAAATTCATTTATAAAATGAAATTTATAAATGTGAATTATAAACGTGATTTATAATTATGATGAAAATTCCAGAGAAATGTTTGAATATGAATTGGATGGATGTGGAATTTGGAACTTTTGGGAAAAGTTTAAATTCCTTTGGGTTTGAAAATGATTTTCAAAGATTTTAGGGAGGAATAATAGGAGTATTATTTGAAAATATTTTGAACTGGATTTGAAATCTGGTGAGATTTGGAATTTAAAAATATTTGAAATGTTTTTAAAGAGATAAAAGCATTTAACTCTTTTCGGTCGCTAGAAAATAACTTCGGTGATGACTGTAGCATCATCGATGTTCATTTTCGAGTTTCCAAGAGAGAAATTGCTACCAAATTGTTTTGAATTGAAATTGTTTGCAAAAGTTGGGTTGATTTTAGAAATGCAAAGGATTTTGGATATAATTGATTTCAAATGATTGTTGAAATACTTAAGTGATTAGTGAAGGTTCTGGAATTGGTTTAAAATGTTTCGAGTGTCTAAGTAATGGTTTAAACTCTAGAGGTTTAACTAAAAATGTTACGGATTATAAGCAGGTTTGGAAATTTATAAAGTTTGAAACTTTCCTGGAATGAAATTAACTTGTAAGAAGTTAATAGTTAGGAGAGTAAGTCGAATAAAACGAACTCAAGCTAAGTCTAATAATAGTGTGATTAGATTTGAATCAAAATTGAAATATAATTGAGATGGAATTGTATCATGTGGTGGATACATTAAATGAAATTAAGTTCTTACTTAATAAAATGTAAATGAATTGTGTGAAGTCAAAGAATAGTATGGGGTTAGATTTAACTGGAGTTTAGTTAAATAAGATTGAATGGGAATAAATAGATTCCGATGGCTTACAAAAGAATTGAAAACCCATTGAATAAAAATATATATACTTGGCTAAATTAATATATAATCCCGAGTTAAAAAGTAAAATGTAAATGGGATTGATTGTAAATGGAGGAAAGTATGGTTATAAATAAGTTGTGACTTATAAAACTTAGAAGTAGAATAAATAAGCCAAACTAAAATAGTTTTGAATTTTGGGAAATGAATAAAAATCCAAAATAAATTCGGTACACTGAGTCATCAAAATATATATAGAGAATTGGATTTTTGAAAGAAATATAAAAGTAAAATTTTAAGTGAAATAATTATAGAGAATTTGAATAAAAATAAGAATGAAATGGAAAGGAGTAAAAGTGATTTTAAAATCCTAATAAATTCTGGGTATGAAAAAGGGATTTGAATAAACAGAGAAATAATGAATTTTAAACTTAAGTGATGTTATATCAAGAAACAAAGAATTTATTTTAAAATTCAAGGTTTGAATTTATTTAAAAGGATAAAGAAGGAATTGGGGGAAATTGGAAATTGGTGTTTCAGTTAAAAGATTTTAAATCATAATTAAGGAATAAAAATCTGAAGTCAATGGAGTTTGAAATAAATGAGTAAGTAAAGGAATTTATTTCAAAATAGAGTAAATTGGAAATCAATTTGGAAATTGATTTAAGTGTTTGAAATTGGAAATTTAAAGGAGAATGTGACTATGAAATTTATAAACTGGGTTTATAAAAGTGAAGTAATATATCAGTGGATATTTGGAAGAATAAATTCACGGTGGGAATTTATTAAAGGAATGGGTAAATTTGTTTAAAAATAAATAGTGATTTATTTTTAAAAGATGTGGAAGGGAAGCGTATTTCCCTGAATAGCCAAGGACGTCTCAAACAAATTTTAAGTATAAGTAAAAAGTTTTAAGTTGTTTAAAAAGTATGTTTAGAAAAACTTATTATTTCTAAATGTTTAAAATTCTATATTAAGTATTTTCTTTTAATCTATTATAGCAGTAATTATTTAAAGGTGGCTTGGTATTATGTTTTAAAAGTTAGAAATTCAGTTTTATATTGTACAAAGTAGTTTGTTTTAAATATTCTTAAAGTATATATTTTGAATAAGTACTAAAGTAATTTTTAATTTAAATGTTTAAAGTGTATTTTATAATTAAGTGTTTTAAATTATTTTAAAAATCTAAAGTTTTTGTGCTTGGTGTTTTCAGTGGAAATAAATATCTGAAAATTTATTTTATGAGAAAAGTATGGTTTGAAAACTGTTTTCAAAAGGATTGAAAATGGAAATATATCTTGCGAAGATATTTTGAGATTAATAAATAATTTGGCGAAATTATTTGTGTTTGATGGTTTTTATGAATGTTATTTGATAGTTAAATAACCGACTATCAATATTGGCCAATACGTTGATCGTTTCGAAGAGACCGGGATCGGGATTTATTTCTTGAAAACCACTTCGATCTGGTTTGAACATTTTCGTGTGCAAAACAAGAGTTTGGATTCGAAGATGGAGCAGTGAAGTGCAAGGGCTAGTCGCTACTAATCTTGAGGATGATTCCAAAATGGATGTAGTAGGAGTAGTGCCTTCGGTTCCGTTCGAACCCGGAATGGACTTGTATGGATGAATGCTTTCAGAACATCGTTAGGAGGGCGATGAGCGTTCTAAGTGATATGTTCTAAAAAGGTAACGCTTAGCCTCAAGCCTCATTAACCGGGAATGATTGAAAATCAGGGGTTATGCAGCAAGGCTAAGTGGGTAGCACCCATTAGGGTGAGGTCATCCCTATCCAGATGTCCCTTTTTTGGCTTAGTGGACGGTTGCTGATCCCAACTGTGGGGTGATCTTACTCGGGATTATCCAGTAAGGGGTAGTCCCGGTCTTGTGTTGCAGGGGATTGGGAGTAATCCTCGGTACGCTGATCTAGACCAGGTACCGTGACAGGTGGTACTCCAGTGCCTAGTCATTAGTTGGAAATCCATTCTCCCTACGTGCCTTTACGGTTTTGATTGTGCCCAACTATTGCTGAAACGTGAGATGCAAGCATTTCAGCTAGATTCTATTTTACTTCTATAGACACAATTATAATATCAGGCGGATTTGATAAAAAGTGTTTTGGCTATCGTAAGGTAAAAACCCGACATGTTTATTTGTGGCGTGGTCTTACGAGATGCTTTTGTTTTCAAAAGAATTTTGAAACTTAAATAATCAAATTGAGTGTGATATTTCTCACGCTGGTATTCCAGACTGACTCAGGTGTTATTTAACTATAATGCTCGGGTCAGACCGAGGATTATAGAATACAGGATACGATGCTGTGGAGCTCAAGAGACGAGCTGGATGGCGATACGTACTTCCGTACTTGATTATTATTCCGCTGTGTATTCAGTTTTAGGGACAAGTTTATATGACTGTCCAGTTGTATGTTATTGATATTGTTAACTCTGATGATGTATTCTGGTGATGTATGTATAAAATAGATATAGTTTTCTTTTGTGTAAAGATCTGTTATTATCTATTATATTTTGTTCCGCTGCGATGGTAAGATTCTGTTTTTGTTTTGTTTTCTCTTCTTCTATCTACTTCTTCTTAACCCTAACAGTTCGTATTTTCGTTCACCTTGAGTTGATGTATTAGAAAATAGTGTTGACTATAGGGGTATGAGTTTGTGGGCTGTTACACAGTCGATCGCCAAAAATTTCCCAGCATCACCACCACAGACCATCAGTAGCCATGAAACTCCAGCCCTGGCTTCGTCTTCCTCTCCCTCAACTAATCCCCTTACACCGATCATCTCCCGATCACCCACGGTCTAGAAATTTCTCCGACTTCATTGACCACCTTACAGGTTCGCTAAACCCTACGTCGAAATTAAGCCGCCGCCATGGTGGTCTATAGGACCAGTCACCATTTTTACCAAGCTCGCCTATCTCCTCGCTACCTTCGACTGTGATCCCGACCACCCAGATCGACCCGTTCACCAGAAAATGATGAAAACCCCAATCATGTTCAACATGAAATATCTCGCGATTTATAAACCTAAAATTCATGATTATATTTTAAAAAATCATCATTTCAGATAACAAATCAGATTATATACTTTGAATACATGATTTATTCAAATTGAGATTTTGATATATTCATGCTTTTACTGTAATTCTTCATTTTGTTATAAACTATCTTTAAATCTTCCCTGGAAATATTTGTAAATCAAATCCCTTGTCATTACAATCAAGTTTGATTTATTCATCTAGGTCTAATAAGAATCAGGGAGAGATATATTGAATTTTGATCAGTTTTGAACCATGTAAAACCTGAAACAGAGCTCTGCATACATACATACATATACATACATACATACATGCATACATACATACATACATACATACATATATATATATATTGTATACAGACATACACATCAAACCACTACATATTCATACACATTCAAGTATCAAATTTCATTTATCACAACAGTATCACAAATAATATTCATACGCATCAAGATAAAACTGATTTGAGTTTTTAATAGAGATGTTTACTCACCTATGAAAATATGAACAGAGGCCTCGAACCTGGAATTGATTTTAAACTGAAATTTTTTGATCTGTACTTGATTTGTGTTGCACTTGAATTTGTAACTAATCTACGATTTTAATTGAAGCCTAATCTTGTTCTTTGAATCAGCTTGAAGGTTGTTACAGTTTGTTTATAGTTCTTTTTTGTTTTTTTCTTGCTTTCATTTTCCATCTTTTGGTTTTGGTCTAGGACGATGAGAGAATAATCTCAGCCTGATTTTATAAATTATTTATCTATATTTTCAAAAACCATGCCACTTGTTAATCTAAGTTAACACTTGTAATCTCATGTAATCCTTAGCTTACATTTGTTATTTTGCATGAGTTTATGTTTTAACAGGTTTTTATGTAATTTTTATATTATACTTCTAGTTAGTTTTTATATTTATATCTTCACATATAATATTTTTATATATACAACTTATGTATATTTTAAAATATTATCCTTTATTAAATCCTCTTTACTTATGTTCGTGTAACTTTAAAGAAAATAATATAAAAAAACTATATACTAATAAAATTTTTCTACATATATTTTTAAATCCAAAATATTTTAAAATATTTATCTTTTAAATTTCAAATTTAAATCCAAATTCAAATTCAAATTCAAATCAATTTGAATTTAAAATTCAATTCAAAATCAACTCAAATATATGTATATATTTAAACAACACAAATTAAATTTGTAAATAATGATTCTATTTTAAAATCTATTATATCTATATTTAAAAACATCATATTATTATTATTGTTTGAAAATAACGATTTTGCCAATTTTAAATAATTTATAAAGGAGATTATCGCATTTATTTGTTCAATCTATAAATCAGTATTTTCAATAGTTAAATAAGATAATTATCCAATTATCCGATGCCCGAAAGTCCGGGTTATCACATTAATTTTAAGCATTTCATTAAGAATATTATCTTTTTTGATTTTTAAATTGCCAAAAACATTTTTGTTCCAATTTTTAAGACAAATCCTAAGATCCCTATGTTTAGAAGCAAAAGCTTTTGCAGAATTTTCCTTATTTATGATATTATGGAAACTCAAAGAAACCCATTTTGCCTTTAACTAGGTTTACGAAGTTAGATTCCAAAAGCCACATCTTTTCAAATTAAAAATTGTTTGTAATAACTCTATGATATTCACAAGAAAGTATAATAGGACAATGATCAGAGTAGATATAAGGTAAATCAGTGACTCTACATATTTGAAATTTGTCGACAATTTCATCGCTAACAAAAAATCTATCGAGAAGAGCCATTGATGGAGACTCTCTAGCGTTACTCCAAGTAAACTCTCTATTAGAAAGGGAAATTTCAATTAAATTAGAATTAATATTAAATTGATCGAATTCCTCCATAGCAGCGTAATCCCCTTCCCTAGGATATCGCACACCTATGAAACACGTAACATTAAAATCACCCCCCAAAATCCAAGAACTCGGGGCAAAAGATCTAAATTCTAGGCATTCATTCCATAAAATTCTCCTATTAATTTTAGAATTAGGCCCGTAAACATTAGAAATATTTAAAAAAGAGTTATCAGAAAGAATAATAAGTATAACATCAAGAGAATGTTGTTTAAGGATACTTGAAGTAATTTAAAATAATTATCTCGCCAACCTATCATTAATCTCCCTGAAGAACCCATGGAAGGTAAAAAAACCCATTTTCTAAAGTGAAAACCACCTAATCTTATAAAAAACGAATGTTGGGGCAATTTATTTTAGTTTCCTGAAGTAAAGAAATGTCAATAGAATAGTCTTTAAAGAAAACTCTAACCTTATCACATTTATTCGAATCATTCAAACCTCTAATGTTCCAATTAATGATCCTCATAAACTAACTGTACTAGTCCTCTCTAATTCCTTACATCTAATTACTCCCTATCAATCTCTACATCAGAAAAAATAAAAGAAGTGTCGCATGCTAGCTGATTAAACTCAGCAGATGAAAGACTGCATAATGCATAAGTAGAGTACGTACTACCCAAAAAAGAACTCATACCTGAGCCTAGATTCGAAGTGCCAAACGTGGCACTCTAACCAGGTAACTCATCCATAGACTGTAACTGACAGTTACGAATCCTAGCACTTCGGAGAACAGATCCACTAGAAGCTACTGCTTTCTTACGCTTTACTTTCTTCGATGAAGAGTCCAAATCCTTAACAGTATTATTCCTTAATACCGCACCAGAGCTCAAAGAAATATCACTATCACCTGATGCCAAATCTGACTCCACTTGAATTGACCCATCTGATAAAATGCCCAAATCCAACCGATATATATTGGCTTTCTTCGAAGAAAATATACATGAAACTGGGATAATGTCTAACTCTCTATCACCAATTTTATTCACAATCAAATACTCTGAGTGAAATCGCTGATTGTCTTCACCAATATCCACCATAGATACATTAAGATTGGCGTGAATATTCACTATGCATGAGTGTGTATCAGTTGCAACCTTTGATGAAGATAATATCTTATCATCTCCGACCTCCAGCAACTTGTCAAAATGAACAAAAACCTCATTCTTAAAAGAAGATTCAACTGCTACAGATTCAATAATCCATTCCAATAAGTTATCTTCAATCAAAGAGACTTCTGAAGAAAATTTTGCTTCACTCAATAAGCAGCTATTATCAACATTATCCAAATCTGAAGAACTAACAGATAATAGATCTTCGTGGAAATTCTCTAACTCGTTAACCATCACTGAAGATTGTATCGCACAAGAATTTAATGAATCTAACACATTATCAAAACATTCAGACTCTTCAAAATTCGATTTTGCTACAAAGCTCTTTATGCCAAAAGTCAATTTATCACCTGAGCTGATGCTACCTAGTATCCTGCTTCATTAATTAAAAATCCACAACTCCTAGATCGATAGACTAATCCACCTTCACATACTCGAATAACTGCTACCAGATGAATATACGTTACCACTTGTATTAAATATTGATACCCAATCTCCCAAGATATCCGATTGTTCAAAAACATTAAGCTCAGCATTAACCAACAGATCACCATCACCATCTAGATTATCTAAATAAAAGTCAATATCAGATCTCGAAGATAGACAATCGAATTTGTTGGATACAGATATCTCTAAATTATCCTTTACACGATTTTTGGATTTACGATTTTTTCGACAATAAGGAATGAAATCATGACACTGCTCTTCAACATTTTCATATCCATTCAAAAAACATACTAGACAATCTTTGCAAAAAGCAACATCAGTATCTAAAATAATGGGATCACAACCCAGATAATCATCTTTAACATCGAAACAGGAAGGGTTGTTCGAATTTACCATAGTGGCCTTCATAGAATCATATTTATTGTTCAAGTCTTCAGTTTTGTCATTGAGTTTTATGGAACAATCATTGTACCCTTTACCTATATTCTGCTCGTTAATGATTTCAAAATGATAAAATAGTTCATCAAGATAGCTGATACCTAAATCTTTCTTATTCCGCAGATGGTCAATCAAAATTCCCCTCAACATCAAATATTTCAACGCAAATTAAAATCCACGATTAACCAATTTTGGCGTAGACTGCTCCTTGACTTCACCAGAATCTAGTTTACCAAAGAATTCTTTTGGATTACCAATTTTTTCAATATATCCTTTTCCTATGTTTGGCTCGTTGATTATGTTAAAGTGGTACAACAACTCATTAAGATATTTGAAACCTTCAACTTTCTTACACAAGAGATTATCAAGCAAGACTCCTTTCAGCATCAAGAATTTCAAAACAAATAGAAAACCATGATTGGTCGAATTCGAAATAGTATCAGTAATCGAATTCAAATTAGAATCAGAAACCAATTTATTAACACAGTTCCTACTCTTATGCCCAAAAGAACCATAAGCGAAATATCTTACTGGATCGCGGCAATTCTTTGCATAATGATTGAGATCCCCACATCTGAAACAATAATTCTTACCCTTTCTGTAATCAATCCATTTCAGTTTAGATTTACGATTCAATTCTTGAGATCGAGATGCGAATTGTGTGATAACCCGAATTTTGGGCAATTGTTAATTGATAATTAACTAATTTTAACTATTAAGATACTGATTTTTTTTAATTTGGTTAAACAAATAGAGTTCTGATAATTATAAGATTTGGATATGTATATAGCTGAATTTGAACTATAATAAATGCTGGATTTTAAAAAAAATCTTGGGATAATAGCTCTTATAATAAATTAGCAAATATATAAATAAATTTGGTTGTAATATATATAGTAAATTTCTAAATGATAACAAAAGTTAAGTTTAACATTTTTGTGGTTTAAAATTTAAATAAGATTGATATTAATATTATTTTTATATGAATTAAAATAGCTTGTGGATGTATAAATAAGAATAAACATGTTACATAACTAAAATAAAGATAATTGATTTTTAAATAAGGGTTAAACATAAATCCTTGCATTTAACATTTGAAAAACCCTTATAACATGCAAAATACACTTGTAATAATAATAATATATTTCTTCATTTGTAAGCCAAGGGAAATTTCACATTTACAAGTGGCATACTTATTGCCTTTCAAATTTAATTTTATGTACAAAAATGAATTAAGAAAAAAACGGAGGCTGCATTCTTCTTCATCTTCAAAATAATAAGAAAGTAAAATTGGAATTTTTTATCAAAACTAAACAACAGTTTTTCAAAGTGTTCAAACCTGATTCAAGAACAAAAATCAAAACCATGTAAAAGTTTTACAAATCAAAGAAGCCAAAACCTGAGTTCAAGCCTAGATCATCTCAGCAAGGATCAACCCAGTTTAAACAACAAAGCAGGTATAGGTCTGGAGTCAAGAATCATGTCCAGCTTCAAATCTTCAAAACAAAAATCTGCTCTATTCAAACAGAAATGGTGAGTAAACAAAGTTCTAAAAAGTTTAAACTGGTTGAATATTGCAATGCATGTTATAAATCTGCAAAGTAAGGTTATAAGTATGGGTTGCTTGGATTATTTTAACCGATTTTAGTTGAAATACATTATATACATTTGTATATATGGTTTTGTGTATGTTTGCATGGTACTGTTGTGATTCTAGGCTCTGGAATAACAATGAAAATTCATATCTACCTATACAAATGACTTCAAGCTTTGATCTTCAAGTGGGAAATGGTTGTAACATTATAATTTCAAATTTAAAAATAGTTTCAAATAAACAATTTGGGTATGTATTTCAAAAATGAAAATTTACAGTTCTGATTCAAAATAAGTTCAAATCTCATGGTATGGAATTCTTGATTTAATCTTATAATATGTTTCCAATTTGTAAATAATGAATTTAGGAAGGTCAATCATTATTTTTAGATTGGTAATTTCTGTGATAATCGGTATTGAGAGTTTTTGGGGTTATTGCCAATTCACGATGAACGGCGTGGTGATCGGTGTTGAAATTTTGGTCGAAGAAGGTTGGAAGGTGGGTGGACTCGGGAAAAATATTGACGGATTTTTCTAGTGTTTGTGGTGGCCTATTGGGGGTGGAGTAGGGTTTTTGAGTGTTGTTTTGTGGAGTTGATTGCCGAGGAAATGTCGACGACTAGAGAGTATCAAGGTTAATCGCGAGGGGGAAACTGGATCATCGGAGCTTAGGGTAGCTTCAGCTAGATCGATGGATGATTCTGAGATTGGAGGCGTCGGCGTTGGGTGGTTTCTGATTGACGTTTGGATTCCAGTTTTTTATCAGGAAGCTCAATTTTGGCTGGGTGACATTTATGTGGTTCTGGATGATCCTTAGCTTATCGAAGTCATTGGCGACGTGTTGGAGCCGGAGTCGATGGTTGGAGCTCAGGCAATGGTGTGTGCATGAGCACGGTGCATTGGTAGGTCTGGTCTTTGTTTGGGGGTGGAGGAGAAGAAGTTAGCTCGGAAATTTTTCGAAGAGGCCTCGTGTTTGACTCGAAGGAGATGAACGTCTGTGTTTTTTGAGTTTGGGTTATGTGTTGCCTGGTTTAAAATTAAGAGCAACTTACCAAGTTTCCAAATTTTTAAAAGATCTAAGAAAAGTGTTTTAAAGGGTTTTAAGGTTATTTTAAATACTTAGTTTTCAAAGAAAAACTTTAAACAAGTTTAAAGTTTGAAATATTGAAAATATATAGTTTAAAGAATGTTTAGATAAGTTTAAAAGTTTATTCTAAATGGATATGTTTATAAAGTAAATTATTTAACAAGTTTTAATAAAGTTTCAAAGGAATGTAAACCATGTTTTTTCCCAAAGTAAAATTATCAAACAATCTTGTAAATTTGTAAAAGTAATTAAAATTCAAGGATTTAAATGTTTAAACAACTTTAAATGTTCAGAATATATTTTAAATTTCTATTATAAAATAAGTGTTTCTTTACTATTTAATTTAAAGGGTTTTTAAATTGTTTTTAAATGTTGTTAAAGTTAAATTTGTATTTATTTTAAATCTTTAATTTGGAACGGAATTAGAAGTAAATTTAAAAGTGAAATGTTTAAATGTATATGTTAATGATAATTAAGTCATTAATAAAAGAAATGTTTTATCTTAAAGATAATATAGGTTTTAATGATTAATGATTAAGGATAATTAAGTTAATTAATTAATGATTTAGAATTAATTAATTAAGTAATTAATGGTTAAATTAATTTAAGTAAAGATTTGTTAATTTGAAATTATAAGGATCATTGATTAGATATGTATATATTTTTAATTAATAATTAGGACTTAATTAATCAAGTAATTACAGACTAATTAAGTTAAAATCAAGCAATTAATTAAGTAATTAGAAATTAACTTATGGGTAATTAAGAAGCGGATGAAGAAATTAAGGAAAGTTAATTACTGACTAATGGAAGTAACTAATTAAGGATCATTAATTAATGTGATTAATGAAGTAATTAAGGTTAATTACTAAAATTGTTTGAGGATAATTAATTTGTGTAATTAATTAAAGGATAATTACTTTACGCAATTAAGGATAATTAATCAAGGATGATTAATTAAGATGGATGATTAAAAGATGATTAGTTAATGGATTTGTAATTAATTAATTATTTAAGTAAAGATAATCTAAGTAATTAAAGATTTGTAATTAATTTAGTTTGAGATAAATTAAATTAATTTTGGAAATGATCCATCTTGCTTATGAATGATTGAATGATGATTAAATGTCTTGAATTGATTCATATCTCAGATATAAAATGTTTTGTGATATGATATGTTTTGAGTGAACAATGATAATGTGATTATCTACTGATGATAAATTACTGTGTAAAAAGTGACATCTTTTATTTAAAGTTGAATTGTATTTTACTTAAATAACTTGGGTTAAGATGGTATTGAATTCGAAGAGACCGGAGTCGGGTATTAGAAAATACCCGAAACCACTTCGATTCTTTATAAATTGATATGTGAAATCAATAGGCTAAAATGGAATGATTTAAGTGAATTGGACCATTATTCTAAGTTTTGGTACTTAGAAATTGATGTGTGTTGTAAGTGATGTCTATAACGACTTGTGAAGTTGTAAATTGATACATGTACCGGGTTTATATAAGTTGTATTCTTTTGTATTCCATGTTAGATAGGTTTACTCATGTTGGTTTCTAGCCTAACCCGGGTGTTACTTTGATGTAATGCTCGGGTCGGATCAAGTATTATGGATTTTCAGGTAAGGACGTTCTGGCGCTTAGCAGGCGAGCTGGATGGCAGGAACGTATAGAGTGTATTCCGCTATGTTATATTGTAGTATATCTAGGACAAGTTATTTAAACTGTCCTATGTTTATGTAAATGTTGTAACTCTGATGTATAAAAATATAATTTACTGATACAGCTTTCTTTGTGTAAAGAATATTATTTGATATTATATTTTATCCGCTGCGAATGTGAGATTCTGAGTTTGGTTTTTCTGTTTCTTCTTCTTCTTTCTCTTTCTTCTTTTCTAACTATCTGGAATTTTCAAGATTGAAATTTCCAGGTCGTTACATTTGGTATCAGCGCAGAAGGTTAAGCGAGAAGCTGGGCTCTGTTGGGATTACTCATTAAGGATAAGGGTCAATGGTATCCTAGAATGAGTTGAGTGAATATATATATATATATATATATCTGTGTGTGTGTGTGTGTATGTATATATATAAATGTATGTATATATATATGTATATATATGTATGTATGTATATATATGTGTATATATATGTGTATATATATATATATATGAGAGCGTACTTGTTACTTTCTTATATAAAGATTTTAAATGATTTTATATAAGAATATATTTTGATATATAAAGCAATATTTCTTTTTAATAAATTTTAAGGTACTTGGTTTTAAATTATTGGAATTAAATTAAGTGGTAATAATATACAACCGAACTGAAATTAAATAAAGATAAGTTTGAAATAGATTCAAACTAAAATTAAAATCTTGAATTTGGGGAAGAGTTTCAGAATAAGATAATAATGAATTGGTTTCCAGATATGATAATCTTGGTTACTATCATAAATAATTGTTGTGTTTAATAATAAAGTGTGTATTAATGAGTAAGCAAAATGAAATGTTTTAGGGAAGTAAAACATTTAGGTAAGTATGACTTATAAATTGGAATTTAAAATGATCTGAATTGTGAAGTTTTAAATCTGGATCCAGAATATGAAAATTGTTTCAAAGTGATAAAGAAATGTTATTTAATGTATTTGAATGAAGGGTCCTGTTTTAAACAAAAGTTGTTTAAAATATAAAGGAATTTGATTTGAATTTAAAAACCAAAGGTGGTCTAAAATTTAAGGATAACTTGATATGTAAAGGAAAATAAATATGTATATTTGAAATAAACACTAAGGTTGAGTTTTGAATTTTCCTTGGAATGTGATGTGAAGCCCAAAGTGAAGTAAGTTTTTAAACTTAAGTGGGAAGATTATTAGTCTGAAGTTTAAAATTTGAATGGGAATTCAAATTGCGTAAAGTTGTTTGGATTAAGTAAATTAAATTTAACTTGGAGGAAGTTAAATAAGTGGAATGAATAACCTAATTTGGAAATTTCAAGGTGAAATTGGGATTTAACTTGGAGAGTTAAATGGTTAATTTGAATTGGGAAATTGTGTGATCTCAAAATGGGTTTGAGATCTGGAAGATGGAAATGGATGGATGTTTAAAAATAATTTGAATGATATCATCCTGTTATTATTAATAATCTTTAAGCTGAAATTGAATTTTTTTAAATAAATGAAAAAAAAAGAATGGTGGTAATATATCCATTATTGAGATACATTGGGAAATAAACTGAATTTTGAAGATAGAATTGTTTTGAACTTTTATTTGAACTTTGAAATGAGTTAAGTAAAGATGATTTAAAATGGAATTTTGAAATTTGGACTCAGAATTTAAGTGTTTAAAGACTTTAAATAAAGGATAATTTGGTTTACGGGGTTAAACCAACATTTGAAATTTAACTCGAATATATATAATTCAAGATGATTTAAAGTGAGATTGAATTTGAAATTAGTTCAAATTGGAATTTGATTTAAATAATTTGGATTTGTGATTAAAGTTGTATAGTTTTAAATTCAAATGGAATTTGATTTGAATTTGGAAAGAATCAAAGATAATTCAACTCGAATTGGGATTAAATTCAAACAGGAATTGAAATGAATTGAAATTGGCTTAATTTGAAATTTATTTGGATTAACTGGAATTATGATGGAAAATGGATTAGTTTAAAAATTCAAATGGAAATTTGAATTGGATAATTTGAAATGAAATTAAAGTTGAATAAGTTCAAATTCAAGTAGAAAGTTGATTTGAATTTGGGATGTGAATGGAAGTTAACTTAATTTGAATTAAAATTGAAAGTTAATTGAAATTTAGAAATTGATTGGATTGGGATCAATTCAAATTGGAATTGAATCAATTTAATTAGAAATGAAAATTTAAATTAAATTGATGGGAATAGAGATTAGGAATTGAAAGTTTGGCTCTGGACTATTTCAAAATAAATTATTTTAATATAAACCTATTTTTCCAAGCTATTTACTATATACAATCTTCTTTTAAAAGCCGAAACTATTCTATACTTACTTTACAATTATTTTGGAACTATTTAACTATTTTACAACTGATTTATAAACTAATTATTATCTTTCAACTATTTTATAACTAATCACTATTTTACAACTATTTTCTAACTATTTTACAATTACTTAACTATTTTAAAGCTATTTTACAAACTAATAATTATTTTTCAACCACTTATCTATTTTAAAAAAATTCAAATTACTTTCTAAATTTAAGCTGGTAAGAGTGCAAACTGTTTATGATTAATTACCAATTGAGATAAGGATTAATGGATAATCCAAATGGAATTGAAGCAATTGTGAATAAATGGATTGAAATTAAAGTGAATGTGAATAGATAGGAGAAACTGATTGAGCTAATAATCAATGGATACATATACGTAGGATGTACGTGTATTATTCTATTCGCATAGTGATTAGGTCCAGATTTGAGCATAGAATTTCAAGATAATACATCGATCCGAGTTGGGATTTTTTTCACTCGATTTTCGATGGTGAACCTGGATATGGATTGTCGACTGGTTATGAATATTCTCTATCATAGTTATGACTATGCAAGGAGAATGACGGTTTTTGATCAAGAAACCAGATTTGAGTCCGCACTAGGAAGTTCGGTGGACGATACTAGTTCGAAAGTGAAATTGTATGATTGAGTGAGCGATCAGATTGGTATAGCGTACGGATGATATATGTACACTGTACGGGTTTAAATGAAATTGTTACTGGGAATTTGTGGTTAATAATTGTGAAATGGTTTTTGAAATGAAAGTACATTTTGTGAAATATACAATGAATTAAAATGGAAATCAGATATTTCTATGATTAAAGGTTCACTTTATAAAGAAAAGAAATGAGAAATCAAATTTGAATATTTGATTTGGAACAAAAAAAGTTATATATCTTTGTTATATAAGGTAAATCTCCCCTTGTTGAATCTAAAGCCAGAAGAAAGGGTTTTGAAATATTTGAAGTATACAAGGAGTTTTATGCAAGTTTGAAATGATCCAAAGTTTTTAAAAAATTATATATATATATATATATATATATATATATATATATAAAAGATCTTATGAGGATTTTGGGAAAAGATATTTTGGAACCTTTGGATTTGGAAAGGCTTTTGATTTTTGGGTAAAATCAATATTTGATTTGGAAAGCCTAGCTTGAGAATTATCGATTTTGGGATAATCGATATTGAGAAAGGAGATTTATATGGGACTCATACTAGGTGTATGATTTGGAAAATACTATACGTGTATAATATAAAGTGTTTTGAAAATGGCTCTGGGGAAAAAGGCGCTTCCTTGAAATGAACTTCTCAGGAGTGCCACAGGGTGATACTGACTTGAACCCTAAGGGGGGTTCTAAAGTTGATTCTGTGAGGAGTCCGGACAAAACTAGTTCCTGAGGATTTTGGGTAGTGTGTAGCGAAAGTCGACGGCGTTGATGCCTACAGATGCATTTGGGTTATGCTGTGACGACAGTGTAACTCGATGTCACTGCGATCTACTGCTGACTATAGCGAAAGTCGTGTGTGCCGCTGAGAGCCAACATTCTACGTTTGATTTTATATTGGTAGACTACGACCTATGGTAACATAGCGAAAGTCGTGTATGCTGCTGAGAGACAACAGTCCACGTTTGATTTTATATCGGTAGACTGCGACCTGTGGAAACATAGTGAAAGTCGTGTGTGCTGCTGAGGGACAACAGTCTACGTCTGATTTTACATTGGTAGACTACGACCTATGGTAACATAGCGAAAGTCGTGTGTGCTGCTGAGAGCCAACAGTCTATGTTTGATTTTACATCGGTAGACTGCGAACTATGTGGAAGTGGAGAAGTTTCATTTTTGGTAGCGAAAATCGAGGGCACTGATGCCTACAGTTACATGGACTTTTGCTGTGATGGCAACGTAACCCTGGAATGTAACTGCAATCTGTTGTGGGTTCCATGGCGTAAGCGAGGGGCACGGAGTGCCTACAGTTACATGGACTTTTGCTGTGATGGCAACGTAACACAGGATGTAACTGCGACCATGGATGGGGGTGATGATTTCCAGAGCATTCTCACCAAAGATATTTCCTCTATTTTCAAAATGATTTCTATGTTTTCCGTAAAATTATTTTCCATGTATTTTCACTTGGTGTTGGAAACGGGTCTGCTAAGTACTTATAGATTTTCAGTCCTACGCCTGATCAACGTATGACCGAATTTCTGTAAGCACAAGGATGGACTGTTGAGACATCAAGTCATAAAAAGTATTTTTATATATAAAGCTATTCTGGTAATATTATATAGATTTTCGAAGTGCTTTAAAAATGATCAAAGAAAAATTATCTGATTTTAAGTATTTTTATAAATTCTGGCTTCGTTCCTTTTCGAGGACGAAAAGATTCAAAGGGGGAAGAAACGTGATAACCCGAATTTTGGGGAATTGTTAATTGGTAATTAACTAATTTTAACTATTAAGATACTGATTTTTTTTAATTTGGTTAAACAAATAGAGTTCTGATAATTATAAGATTTGGATATGTATATAGCTGAATTTGAACTATAATAAATGCTGGATTTTAAAAAAAAACCTAGGGATAATAGCTCTTATAATAAATTAGCAAATATATAAATAAATTTGGTTGTAATACATAAAGTAAATTTCTAAATGATAACAAAAGTTAAGTGTAACATTTTTATGGTTTAAAATTTAAATAAGATTGATATTTTTTTATATGAATTAAAATAGCTTGTAGATGTATAAATAAGAATAAACATGTTATATAACTAAAATAAAATAAGTGATTTTTAAATAAGGGTTAAACATAAATACTTGTATTTAACATTCGAAAAACCCTTATAACATGCAAAATACACTTGTAATAATAATAATATGTTTGTACATTTGTAAGCCATGGGAAATTTTACATTTACAAGTGGCATACTTATTGCCTTTCAAATTTAATTTTATGTACAAAAATGAATTAAGAAAAAAAAGGAGGCTGCACTTTTTATTCTTCATCTTTAAAATAAAAAGAAAGTAAAATTGGAAATTTTTTTATCAAAACTAAACAGCAGTTTTTCAAAGTGTTCAAACCAGATTCAAGAACAAAAATCAAAACCTTGTAAAAGTTTTACAAATCAAAGAAGCCAAAACCTAGTTCAAGCCTAGATCATCTCAGCAAGGATCAACCCATTTTAAAAAACGAAGCGGGTATAGATCTGGAGTCAAGAATCATGTCCAGCTTTAAATCTTCAAAACAAAAATCTGCTTTGTTCAAACAGAAATGGTGAGTAAACAAAGTTCTAAAAAGTTTAAACTGGTTGAATATTGCAATGCATGTGATAAATCTGCAAAGTAACGTTATAATTATGGGTTGCATGGATGATTTTAACTGATTTTAGTTAAAATACGTTATATACATTTGTATATATGGTTGTGTGAATGTTTGCTTGGTACTGTTATGATTCCAGGCTCTGGAATAACATTGAATAATCATATCTACCTATACAAATGACTTCAAGCTTTGATCTTCAAGTGGGAAATGGTTGTAACATTATAATTTCAAATTTAAAAATAGTTTCAAATAAACAATTGGGGTATGTATTTCAAAAATGGAAATTTTACAGTTTTGATTCAAGATAAGTTCAAATCTCATGGTCTGGAATTCTTGATTTAATCTTATAATCTGTTTCCAATTTGTAAATAATGAATTCAGGAAGGTCAATCATTATTTTTAGATTGGTAATTTCTATGATAATCGGTATTGAGAGTTTTTAGGGTTTATGCCAATTCACGGCGAATGGCGTGGTGATCGGTGTTGAAATTTTGGTCGAAGAAGGTTGGAAGGTGGGTGGACTCGGGAAAAATATTGATGGATTTTTCCGGTGTTTGTGTTGGCCTATCGGGGGCGGAGTAGGGTTTTTGAGTGTTGTTTTGTGGAGTTGGTTGTCGAGGAAATGTCGACGACTATAGACTATCAGGGCTAATCGCGAGGGGGGAACTGGATCTTCGAAGCTTAGGGTAGCTTCAGGTAGATCGATGGATGATTCTGAGATTGGAGGCGTCGGTGTTGGGTGGTTTCTGATTGACGTTTGGATTCCATTTTTTGATCAGGAAGCTCGATTTTGGCTGGGTGACATTTCTGTGGTTCTGGATGATCTTTTAGCTTATCGAAGTCATTGGCGACGTGTTGGAGCCGGAGTCGATGGTTGGAGCTCTGGCAACGGTGCGTGCATATGCACAGTGCATTGGTAAGTCTGGTCTTTGTTTAGGGGGGAGGAGAAGAAGTTAGCTTGGGAATTTTTCGAAGAGGCCTCGTGTTTGACTCGAAGGAGATGAACGTATGTTGTTTGAGTTTAGGTTGTGTGTTGCCTGGTTTAAAATTAAGAGCAACTTACCAAGTTTCCAAATTTTTAAAAGATCCAAGCATAGAGTTTTAAATGGTTTTAAGGTTATTTTAAATACTTAGTTTTCAAAGAAAAACTTTAAACAAGTTTAAAGTTTGAAATATTGAAAATATATGGTTTAAAGAATGTTTAGATAAGTTTAAAAGTGTATTCTAAATGGATATGTTTATAAAGTAAATTATTTAACAAGTTTTAATAAATTTTCAAAGGAATGCAAACCATGTTTTTTTCCCAAAGTAAAATTATCAAACAATTTTGTAAATTTATTAAAGTAATTAAAATTCAAGGATTTAAATGTTTAAACAACTTTAAATATTCAAAGTATATTTTAAATTTCTTTTATAAGATAAGTGTTTCTTTAACATTTAACTTAAAGGGTTTGTAAATTATTTTTAAATGTTGTTAACGTTAAATTTGTATTTATTTTAAATCTTTAATTTGGAATGGAATTAGAATTTAATTTAAAAGTGAAATGTTTAAATGTATATGTTAACGATAATTAAGTCATTAATAGAAGAAATGATTTATCTTAAAGATAATTTAGGTTTTAATGATTAATGATTAATTAAGTTAATTAATTAATGATTTAGAATTAATTAATTAAGTAATTAAGGGTTAAATTAATTTAATTAAAGATTTATCAATTTGAAATTAATAAGGATCATTGATTAGATATGTATAGATTTTTAATTAATACTTAGCACTTAATTAATCAAGTAATTAAAGATTAATTAAGTTAAAATGAAGAAATTAATTAAGTAATTAGATATTAATTTATGGGTAATCAAGAAATGGATGAAGAAATTAAGGAAAGTTAATTACTGATTAATGGAAGTAATTAATTAAGGATCATTAATTATTGTAATTAACTAATGTAATTAATGAAGTAATTAAAGGTTAATTACTAAAATTGTTTGAGGATAATTAATTTATATAATTAATTAAAGGATAATTACTTTACGTAGTTAAGGATAATTAATCAATGATGATTAATTAAGATTGATAATTAAAGGATGGTTAGTTAATGGATTTGTAATTAATTAATTGTTTAAGTAAAGGTAATCTAAGTAATTAAAGATTTGATATTAATTTAGTTTGAAGTAAATTAAATTAATTTTGGAAATGATCCATCTTGCTTATGAATGATTGAATGATGATTAAATGGCTTGAATTAATTCATATCTATGATATGAAATGTTTTGTGATATGATATGTTTTGAGTGAACAATGATAATGCAATTATCTATTAATGATAAATTGCTGTGTAAAAAGTGACATCTTTTATTTAAAGTTGAATTGTATTTTACTTAAATAACTTGGGTTAAGATGGTATTGAATTCGAAGAGATCGGAGTCGGGTATTAGAAAATACCTGAAACCACTTCGATTCTTTATAAATTGATATGTGAAATCAATAGGCTGAAATGGAATGATTTAAGTGAACTGGACCATTTATTCTTAGTTTTGGTACTTAGAAATTGATGTGTGATGTAAGTGACGTCTATAACGACTTGTAAAGTTGTAAATTGATACAAGTTATCGGGTTTATATAAATTGTATGCTTTTGTGTTCCATGTTAGATGGGTTTACTCACGCTGATTTGCAGCATGACCTGGGTGTTACTTTGATGTAATGCTCGGGTCAGACCGAGTATTACAGATTTTCAGGTAAGGACGTTCTGGAGCTCAGGAGGCGAGCTGGATGGCAGGAACGTATAGAGTGTATTCTGCTGTGTTATATTGTAGTATATCTGGGACAAGTTATTTAAACTGTCCTATGTTTGTGTAGATGTTGTAACTCTGACGTATAAAAATATAATTTACTAATACAGCTTTCTTTGTGTAAAGAATATTATTTGATATTATATTTTATCCGCTGCAAATGTGAGATTCTGAGTTTGGTTTTCTGTTTCTTCTTCTTCTTCTTTCTGTTTCTTCTTTTCTAACTATCTAGAATTTTCAGGATATAAATTTCCAGGTCATTACAAATTGATTCTTAATGGCTTAAGCATAAGAATAAGGATAAGTATTACTATAGGAGAGATTAGAGATTCCAGTAGACGATGAAGATTTCAGAAGAAAATCTTGAGTGAACGACGGTGAATTCAGACGAAATTTTAAGAGGACGCTATAAATCTTTAATCAAGAATTGATATATGTTGTAACTCAATTCTTACAATTATGACTAAAAAACTATTTTTCTTACGATCAAATTTAAAAAAATGATTCATTATTCTTGACTGAACAAAATTTAATTTTTATTTAGAACTATAAAATATTTGAATTGGTTAATGGTAAATCTAAAATTCAAATTTAAATAAAACAAAATATTCGGTATATATATGTGTATGTTTCTATTTATACGACCACTTATTAATATATATATATATATAAATCAAAATTTTACGCGTATATTTTTGTTTTTCGGATATAAAAATTTACACACACACACAAATATCTAGGGGTCAAAATAATATTTTATATTATACACAATATATATATGTATCTATGTGTGTGCGTGTGTGTGAATATGTGATTAAAATTATCATCCCTTGACATTATGCCACATATATTAACGATAGATCTCATCGTTAATTATACACTTATGACATTTATTCCTTTATGTACACCCTAGATTAGCCTACTATACTTATTGTAGTTATAATGTTTGCATTCCAAAAGCGAAAACTTTATAAATATTAAATTAAATTAGGAACATATATTATATTTAATGAAGATAAGTCATTATATGAATAATAGAAGTTTTAAATAACAAAATTAAAACATCATACTCATTTATTAGTAATCACTAAATATAATTTAGTGCAAATATATTATCTATTTAAACATAAAATAATATCTAGTGCAAATTAATAGAAGGCACCTTTTTTGAAATTTCTTCCTTTTACCTCGCTGCCAATACACCAGATCCAAGAAGAATATATGTTAAATTCAGTTACATCTAATGGTTAAATTTGTATGTGTAAGTATATTAACAGTTCATATAATCTTATGAAGGCTTATTTCACCACGCTAAGAAACAAACTACTGGTTCAAGGTATGCTACTTTCTTACCAAAGGAAATTCTTGAAGAGTTATGAGTATCTTGTAGGGACAGTTATGTAATTTGTTATATATATCTAACTCCGTAACCACTCTTGTTCATAGTTAAGGTGTTTAACTTTTGTATATATTTTTTGTTATATAGTGACATATTTTGTTATGTAATTAATATAAAGTATACAAATAAGAAAATCTTTAAATATAATGCCATGTGATTATAGTTGTAAATACCTACAAACATGAGTAATTAATCACAATATAAAATAACATTTTGTTTTATATATTCCTAGTCAAGATGTTTCTAAAAAGGATATTGATATATTCGTTGAGACTAGAATACGTAACGCTCCTCAAATATTGGGTAGTATATTACTCCGGGCGGTTGGAGGCACCAAAGAGTTACGTACTCGTAGTTACTGGAAAGTTATGGTATGACTCATCCGAGAGTTTTTCATTGGTTAATAACAACTAGGTCAAACTGGAAATCTCAGAATGACGATGTTATACAGTTCTCTCGACTTGAGAATATTATGAAACTTCTACGTGGAAACTCTATTTTGATTATAGTTAAATCATGACGTGGAGACCATCGAGAAACTATAGTTAGGTCTAATAAATAGCATAGGAAGTGAAGCACTATATAATAGAGAATTTGTCATTTTGGTTGTATGAGGTTGATATCACTGTCAACAGTAGTCAACTCAAAGTCAAAACTCTTATCAGATTATAACGATTGATAATAAATATTATTATTGAATCAAAGACTTTGTTATGGTCCATTTGAGTTAAAGTGGATAAGACTGAATTTTGACCAATACTAAATTCCATATATCCTAGAGTGATATTGTGTTTACAAAGAGAATGTGTGTAAACAATCAGTACTAAAAGGAACCGCTTAAAATGTAAAATTGTATTTTACCGATGAGATCTATAAGCGATGAATTCGGCCAATCTGTCACATTACTAGCTATGGCAACGTTCACTACAACAAACCTATCCTTTGCTTGTTTTACAATGAACCATAAACAATCATTTTAACCAAAACCTTTACAATGTTTTTCTTCAACCATTATAATAGGTTCAACTTTTCATCATCTAGTACACGTATTACAACGTTGCCAGCTTGCCCGTTGTAATATGGTCCTATTACAATGGTTTTCAGCCCGTCGTAATATATACAGTTTTCTGCTCTATTACAACAGTTTTGACCCGTTGTAATATAAGGTCCGTTGTAATATAAGGCCAACTGTAATATAGTCCTATTATAACGATTTTCGGTCCATTGTACTAGATACCGGCTTTCTTCTCTATTTTCCCATTTTAATAGATGCCTATTACAATTATTTTCTTTTGTCCTTGTGATAAATGCCAATTTTCAACAACTCTTATCTACTGATCGTTGTTACCTTCGATTATTTTAGATGTCATAGTAGGATTTAACCAGTATTCCAACAGACTTAATTTTTCTTTTCAGTTATTAGTACGTAATTATATACAAAAATTTTCAAAATAAAACACAAAATCGAGAAACTCATGTTTTGTTAAACATTGTATTTACGTAATAATTTTAGCAATGTTGTTAGACTTATCACAATTTTATTTAATAGGATAATATATTTACTAAAGTTTTGACAGAAATATTTTCTTAAATTTATGAGTATTTTTACTAAGTTAGTTAGAAAATGTATCCTAGTATACTTTTCAATATGAGTTTATTGCTAGGAAAATATTTTAAGAACAATTTTGTAGTCAATGCATCCTAGTATACTTTTCAACATGCATCCTAATATACTTTTCAACAGAAGTAGATTTCTTACCAGCGTTTTTCGAAGACAGTATTATTTGTTCTGTGTTTTGTTGATATTTCTACTACTATTAACTGATATTTTACAATAGGGTCGATATAGTTACACCAAAGGTAGGTTTTATTGTAGTTGTTAACCTTTTTTGTCATCAGCTTTATTAACTAATAAATATATCCATTTATGAAACAGAATGTGAATTATATTTAGTTTATAACCGTGTTATCATGTTTTCTTATATCATGTTTTGTTATTTTCAAAATACGTAAATTTACATATGGAAAGTTAGGTCCAGCCTTAAAATTTGAGGGGGCTTGTAAAACATATGCAAAACTTATGATTACTATAAAACAGTAATTGAATTGCACTCATGTCAAATAACAACTTTGCCTCTAATCACTGCCCTTTGAACAAAATTTCACAGCCCGTGAATAAAATTTCACTTGTTTCGCTAAACTTAACTTTTCCTTACTTTACCTTAATCATAAATAAACATTACGCTCTCTTCCAAATCCAAACTAGGGCACACGAGATCCAAACTCAAGGCGGCGAATTCTAGGGCAAACTCATAGACGGACTCCAAGAAGAACTAGTAGATGAACTCCGATGGAAACTCCAAGGCGAATTCAAAATTTAGGTTTGTGTATGGGTAAATGTAATAATTTCATCTAATTTTGCATATTAAAGCATATTTATTTATCTAATTTTGCATACAGTAATTAACAATTTTAATCTAATTGTGCGCTATAAACTTCAAGCGAACATACATATTTCCAAAATTGTTATGTGGTGAATTTATCAGATTGTGCACTCGTTATAATTTACTTTAAATTCAGATGAACATACATATTTGGAAAAAAAATTTGTAGTAAAGTCAATTTGAAAAATTCCACTTTATGTACCGTTTGGATTTAAATTTGGTCGAGTTGATAGTTGATAACAAAATGGTTTAGCATCTCTGAATATTTTGACCTTATAGTAATCGGATCAACATCTTTGAACCGTAATGGTTCAAGTAGTTGAAGTTTCGTTAGTCTTTTCAATAGATTGTAACATTAGAGGGTTATCAAGATGAACAAAGCATGGATCTACCTACCAAGATTTTGTAAATTTTGATTATTAGTTTCATACTTGTAATTATTTAAGATTGATCATTGTCCTCTTCATGTTTCATAGAATGACTGAAGAATATAGGCAAGCCGTTCGAAATTTTGTATATGGGCATGCAGAAAGGAAGGAAAATCCAAAAAATATTATTTACCCATGCTCAAAATGTAGGAATCATATCCACCAATCTCCAAGAGATGTTGTGTAACACTTGTTCTGTTTTGGAGTTAACCCAACATATAATGTATGTATTTTTCATGGGGAAGCACGCCATTCAAAAATAAGGGTGATAAAGTGATGGATACATATAGAATGTACTTAGACACACAAATATGTAACTAGGAGATGGAAGATCATGCTAATGTAATACATGGGATAGGGATTAAGAAGATGATGGAGAATGCTGAAATTCTTTTGTACCCTGGTTGTGCAAGCCACATAAAGTTGTCAACTATAATACTTCTTTACAAGCACAAGTCTCAAAATGGTGTATACGACACAACATTTATAGAACATTTTCAAATTCTTAAGGATATGCTGCCTATGGAAAACACACTTTGTGATTGGACATATACAACAACGAAGCTGCTTAAATCATTTGGTTTAGACTATAAACAAATACATGCATATGTAAATGATTGTTGTCTATTTAGAAAAGAGCTTGCACAATGCGATTTTTGTCCAAAATATGGAAAATCTCGTTGGAAAAAGAATAAGACAAAGGAAGCTGGAAAGCAAGTTAAAATACCTACAAAGGTATGAGATACTTTCCAATAGTACAAAGACTGAAGAGAATGTTTACATCCTCAGAAACATCAGAGCAATTAAGATGGCATAGCAATCATAAGATTGAAGATGGTAAATCACGTCATCCATTAGATTCTTCTCAATGGGCTACAATTGATTGGATGTATCCTTCCTTTGCATATGGTCCATAAAATTTAAGGCTTCACCTTGCAAGTGATGGCTTTAATCCCTTTGGTGATTGGAACTGTGCATATAGTTGTTGGCCGGGTTTCTTGTTGCTTACAACTTCGCTCCATAGCTTTGTATGCACAAAGATAATATGATGTTATCTTTATTAATTCCTGGACCACGACAACTAGGAAATGATATCGATGTGTATCTACAATCACTTATTGAAGATTTGAAAAAATTGTAGGATAAAGGGGTGAAGGTGTATGACGCATACACTCGCAGCGAATTCAGATTAAATGCTATTTTGATGTGAATGATAAATGATTGTCTAGCTTATGGAACTTTAGAATGTTGCATTGTAAAGGGTAAGTGGGCATGTCCTATTTGTGGCGTTTATACGTTCTCAATATGGCTACCATTTGGTAAGAAGTGCACGTACATAGGCCATCAGCGATTCTTTGAACCTAACCATGAATATCGTTAACGAAAAACTTATTCGATGGAACCATAGAGAATAAACAAAGGCCTCTAATACAAACCGATTCTCAAATCTTTGATAATGTTAAATATATTTGTAATGACTGAGGAATCTTGGAAGAGAAAGATAAAGAGAAAGAAAAAGAGAAAAGGAAAAAAGAAAAAGGAAAATGGAAGATGGGAAGAAAAAAGGAAGTCAGAGGAAGAAATCTATTTTCTTTGATTTGCCTTATTGGCAGGTAAAATTTAATTAGAAACAAAATTGCCTCTTCTTTTTTATCTATGTTATCAATACTTTATTATTAATTAGTTATACTCTATTTTTGATTTTCTTAGATACGTCCTTTACATCACAATCTAGATGTAATGCATGTTGAAAAAAATATTGGCGAAAGTATTCTTGGTACAATACTTGATATTAGAGGAAAATCAAAAGATGACATTAATTCGCATAAAGATCTAGAAGTATTGGGTATTAGGAAAAAGTTACATCCTTTAGACATAGGAAGCAAAGCATTACTTCCAACCGTGCCAAGCACCTTAACTAATAGAGATCTTTTACAATAGGATGAGGAATTTGAAAGCACCTGAAGGGTATTGCTCCAATATTAGGAATTATTTTGCAAAACAAAACAAAATTTCAAGTCTTATGTCCTATGATTATCATGTTTTGATGCAACAACTGTTGTTTGTATCATTGAAAGGACTTTTACCTAAAGGGACAAGGAATGCATTACTACGGCTATGCTCATTTTACAACGACATTTGCCAAAGAGTGCTTCATAAAGTTAAATTAGAATCCATCGAGAATCTGGTCGCATTAACACTATGCGATCTTGATAGATTATTTCCTTCTTCCTTTTTTGACATCATGATTCATATTACAATGCATTTAGGAAGGGAAGCAAGAATTTGTAGACCAACATAATATCGATGGATGTGTCCATTTGAGAGGTAAAATTTAGCATGAGTACTTAAAGTACTTAATAGTATATGTGCTTATGAAGGTATTTTATGTATGTATCTTGTTATAGATATATGAAAACACTGAATGGATATGTTAAAAATCAAGCATGAACTGAAGGGTGTATAGCTGAGCGCTATTCTACTGATGAGCATGAAGCATTATGCTGGATATATTAAAGATGCATTAGAAATTGGACAGAGAATAAATAGAAACAAAGTGGAACACAGCGAGGGGCTTCCTATTTCCAAAAGAAAACCTATGGTAGTCACTAAAGAGGTGATCGATGCTGCCCATCGTTATGTGTTGTTTAATACGGAGGAAGTGGAGCCTTATATAAAGTAAGTACAAGTTTAATTCAACTATTATGTGTGAAATAAATTAGATTTTTAATTGTATATTTACGTATATAGGATGTATAATGAGGAGCTGAAATGTTTGCATCCCCAGCTTTCATGAAATGATGTGGAACTTTCAAAGGTGCATTTGGAGACTTTTAGTCATTGGTTTAAAAAAAAGGTTGATAGCGTTGTATCTTCTTTTAAGATGGATAAGTTTGATATAGAAGTCTACACAAAATATTGATTAGTATTTATATATAATATTATGCTTTTCTAGGTTAAAGATGATAGAAAAACATCCGATGTTAGCGAACTAATAAATTGGCTTGTCATATGGAACTCGCCATTAAGTTATTTCTTATACTAGTTATATTATTAATGGCTGGCATTTTCATACAAAAGACCATGAGAAGTCTATACAAAATAGTGGTGTTTCCATTGAGGCAGGTACTATTCGCGTAGATAAGTCCATTGAGAAAGTAATATATTGTTGGGTTTTGCGTGAGATTTTGTTGTTAGACTGCGGCTAGTTTCAAATTACCTTGTTCAAATGTGATTGGGCAAATATTGATCGTGGAGTAAAGGTCGAAGATGGATTTACATTAGTCATTTTACATCAGTTCAAAAATCAATTTGCAGGCGACCTTTTCATCTTAGCAATGCAAGTTGTACAAGTGTTTTTGTAGAAAGTAGTTTTTAAACATGGTATTTGTGCTAAGAGCACCTCCTAGAGGTTTTCAGGAGTTGGAAAACTACGACGAGGAGGATGAGTCAACTAGCAAGCCAGTATATGAGTCACTAGCTACTTGATGATAGAGATGTTGACTATGGGGAAGAAAGTTATATAAGGGAGGATTGTGATGGTATTTTGGTATGATATAAGCATATTTTATTGATATTTGTTTTATACATTATTATATTCGTAAAGAGTGTAAATATACATAGTTTTCTGCATAGTTATATCAATTAACCGTCAATTCCGATTAGTAAATTTGGGAAAATAATAATCATTATTTTGCAAATTACTACTATTTTATATTAGGACTTTTATATTTTACAATAATGACTAATTAGTATTATGTTCTAATTATTTATATATTATAATTTTTTTTCCAGGTTTCTCACTTAGCAGAAGACAATTGAACTTGAAGCATTATTGGGTAAAAAGCAGCAAGATCAAGGAGATGTAAAATATAACTATCCCAATACTGAAATATTTTATGTCCAGTATACTTTATTAATTATTTCTATTCAGATCTAAAGTTTTTATAATTTGTAATTAGTCTTCTATATTGATTTTATATAACAAAGTTATCATTTCCAACTTTTTTAGTTCAATCACAAAGGAATGCATTTTACTTAAGATAATTCTTCTCGAATCATGTTATACGAGTTAAATTATTTAGTATTTCAACATAAGAATTCATTTTTTTATCACCTAATTTCACTGGAAAGTGTTTGCTAATCTAACATGAGAATTTCAGCTAATTTCATTGATATGAGAACTTTAGCTAATTTCCCTTTTCGATTAATTACATGTATAATGAAAAGAAAACAAAACACATATTAACAACTACAAAGTAAATTCTTTGGACTTGGAGCAGTACAAAGTTCAAGTAGGCACCCATGTCCTATTGGCTCATTCATTGCCCACGGACACAATTGGGGACTCTTTACTACATTAATCAACTAAAAAAATGCGACCGATTGTCAAAAAAGTGATATATAGCCTACATTACTTTAGGAGGACGTTTGGTAATGCTTGCATATAGGTTATAAATTACTATCTAATTTGAAGGATTTTTAAGTTATTTATTCTTTTCATTGGCAAAAACCAAGTAACCGAATCCAATTCAAGAGTATGACTTAAATTGTATAATATAACATTTTGTCAATTAATATATATAAGTTAGTTATTGAAAAAACATAGTTTAGGGCAGTTATGAATTTTGAGCAATAGCACTCACAAGTCTACATGTAGTTATGAAAAAAAGTATAATGCATGTTATGAAGAAATATAAAATGTAGTTATGAAAAGACATAGTTAAAGGCAGTACACTTTATAGGCTATGAACTTATAACTAAGTGTCAACTGTATTAAAAATTGTAGATGGAATCAATGTAAAATGCAGGTGAGCTACGGTATTCTAACTTTGATTAACTATAAATAAAGCAGCTTGTATAAAAAATACATATTTCGGAAGGAGTGGAACAAGTTATTTTTATCAAAGTAACATGAAATTAGTGTGGCACCAGAAACCCGAAATAAATCATATTTATTAAGTATAAATAAAGCGTTAATTGCTCCCTCATAATTAAGTCGTTGATCTGAAACCTGAAATATATCGAATGTTAAAATATGACAATTCCTTAAATTAATTAACATGTTACTTTTGAATTATTTTGCATTGGAGTAAGCAGCCCACTTTATTTCCAATTCATAATCAAGAACAAAATAGGCAAATGCAACTAATTTAAACACATAGGTTATAGAGTTAAGTACATATTCAATACTGATTTCAAATTAACCGATCTAAATTCTGACATAAGTTAAATAAAAGCAAGTTAGACTTATTTAATATTTTTGTACATGAAGATATTATTTTATCATTTAAGATAATTGTATCCACTTGTTACTCAAATGATTTTATTAAAAAACAAGGTTGACATGATTTTATCAAATGCTCTAGCTTGGGATACAATTATCAATCAAAGGATCGAAAAAAGGAAAAATAGTTGAAACTTCAAACTACACTTCGCATGTTGATTATAAGATTAGTATGCCTTCTTAGAAGGCAATTCACTCTTTTACAAAAACATGGTTTACTCAAAGAAAAACAGTCTTTGTTTTAATGATATAATTTTATAAATAGCAGACAATATGTAACGATCCGATTTTTCGACGCCCGAAAATCGACATCAATATGTTCACTGTATCAAATGCCGAGCAATCGAATGCCAGAAAACCGAACCGTTAGGGTTAAAGAAGAAGAAAGTAGAAGAAGAAATAGAAACAATATCGGAATCTCACAATCGCAGCGGAACAATATATAATAGATAAATGACTTATCATATACAAAAGAAAACTGTAGTTATTTTATACGTACATCGTGAGAGTACAACATCAACAAAACCTAACACTGAGCAATTATGATAACTTGTTCACAAGGAAACTGAATTTGCAGCAAACCATATGCAATGGATAATACATCATATACGTGTGATACGTCTCGCCATCCAGCTTGTCTCATGATCTCCACGGCATACTTTCCCGACTTAGCTCTAGAACTTACTGATAACCTGTAAACTGCCCATGTGGAGAATTAGGGGCACCTAGAGTTTAGAAAAGGGAACAATAAACTCCGAGTCAGTCATGGGATTGGTGTGAGATCTAAAAATAGTTATTTGTACAAAAAAAATAAAATAATCTGTTTATGCTTTTGGAAAATGAAACTACCATAAGGTCTCCCGGCACACACACAATGCAATCGTACACTTGGGGATGGTTTCTCCTTATAGTAGTCAAACATGAATGATACGTGAAAATTCTTTTGATATTATTATTAGTGCATAGTGTGGAAAACATTTCGAAAGTATAATATTAATTTTTAGGCAGCATACGTATCATTATAGCATGCCTACTATAGCTACCATGTTAAATGGTAGGTTCTACAACTAAAACCGTACATGGCGCGTATTGATTGTTTGGATTTCCAACAATTGGTCAAGGCTAAGGAACTTCCTTTATTCGAAGGGTACGCCTTTGGAGGGACGTCCCGAGAACCTAACCGGATCTCTTCCAACACAAGGGTGGGTTACCTATGTAACTAGATAACTAATTGTCACGAGTATCCATCCCCCGGTCGTAACCGACCTTTACCGAGGCTCCTCAAATTCCAATAACCATATAAGTAAAATATCTGGGCTCCATACCAGAATACCACTTTTTTATCCACATAAGTTAAATATTTGGGCTCCATACCAGAATACCACTTTTTATTCAGAAGGAAATGCACATACCCTGAAGGGCGCGACCCCCGTAACCTTGCTGCATCCTTTCCTATTTCGACCATTTTCGAGGTGTGAGGTTCGACGAAGTCTCATCCCACAAAGCTACGCTTTTCACAAAAGTCATGCTTCGATCAACCAATGATCAACACTTAGCATGCCACATTACCAAATTGGGAATATATCACTAGTAACGATCAACTACATAACCTCTGAGCTCGTATGTCTTGGAGAAGGGTGTTAAGCTAAGAGAATAATTCTCCGCCACCAATAGAAATATATTTGATAGAAACCAGCTTTATATCTCAAAGTGTAATGTCATACATATATCCATACAAGTCGATCCTGGGTCTGAATGGAACCAAAGGCACTTCGTCCAATTAAGGAAAGAAGTCCTTGCAAATCCGGATATCCCCTAATCACATACGGACTCCCCATCACATAGGGTACTCTGTATACCGGAGCAACTCGGTGCAGAGACAATCAACAGGCAATCCTTTCATTTTAGAAAATGCATGGTCTTCAACACCGTCTTCAAATGCAATTCCATTTCGTCGTACCATTATTCGGAATGGGTTTTATGACTTACTGTCCTCCCCTGGCTTATCCGAATAATGAGCGGTTATTTTAAAAACAAATGGATACATTCAGATCTAAATTAAGTCATAACCAATTTTCAGTTTTGATCTTTTAAATAGAAAATCCACCTTTAAGATTCGATGTGGTTTTCGGATAACCATTTAGAATCCGACCCCTGGTCTCATCGAAATTCAAATGTCATCTTAAAGACCAATATTGATAGTCGGTTATTTAACCATCAAATAATATCCATAAATAACCATCAGATTTAAATAATTTTCCCAAATTACTTATTTATAAATATTTCACAAGATATATTTCCACATTTCAAACCTTTGAAAACAATTTTCAAACTACTTTTCTCTTTGCGGAATAAGTTTCCAAATATTGTTTATTTCCACTGAAAATTTGCCAAGTCCGAATGCTTTAAAATAATTTAAATCACTTATCTAAGAATATATACTTGGAAACACTTAAAATAAAAACCATTCTAAACATTTTATTTAAATATTAGTTATGAAATTTTATATTAATATCTCATGTACAATTTAAGCCCAAGCTAATTTTTTTAAAATAAATTTTCTGGATAGAGTATAATTATTTAAATAATCATCTTCTAAATCAAATACTAGTTAAATCTTTAAAATAATCACTTCTATAACTAACTTAATAAATATTTAATTTTAAAAATTAAAAAACAATTTAAGAAAATAATTTCTCCAAAATATAAATAATTTCTCCAAACATTTTTTAAAACCAACTTTAGAACTTTTAATTTATATTCAAAAGCTAATTTGAAAACATACTCGGCTTTCCATGGAAAATAAACTTTCCATTCCAAAATTGTCCATTTAAATCAATTAATAAATCCTTCTCAATTTATCTCAATTTACGTCCCAAATTCGTAAATTTTCTTTCCATACTTTTTAAAAAATAAACCAATATTTATTTTTAAAACAAATTATCCATTCCTTTATAAATTCCGTCGTGAGTTTATATTTTCAAATATCCACCGATTTCTTATTCCACTTTATAAATTCAGTTTATAGATACATAGTCTCATCTTTTTTTTCAAAATACAGTTTCAAACACTAAATCAATTTCCAAATCGATTCCCAAAATTTACTCCATTTAAAAATTACTCCTTTACTTATCCAAATTTATTTCAAAACCCATTAATCCAATATTCACACCTATATTTATGATTTAAATTCCATTTAAATCAGGAAAAATAAATTCATACTTGATTTCAAAATTCTTCCTTTATTTCTCCCAAACCATTTAAAATCCGTTCCAAATTTCTTTTTTTAATTTATCCAATTCTCTAAAATTATTTTACTTAAAATTCTCTACTTTAATTTCCTTCCAAAAATCCAATTAGTATCTTAAAAATACTGAAATATATTCGGCCAAACCATAGCCTTCAATAACTTCAAATACCAATATAATCAATTACAGATTAACAATAAATCATATCATAGCATATGAAATAAATTCAAACATTTGAGGAATCCAATTGGATCCCTCCAACCTGTTTCCCTGCATCCACAGATGTGAGTATAATATAAAATACCAAGTCCACTTCGAGGTGGAATATCGCGATATATGTGGTCATCCACTATTATGCGGGGGGCATATGGTCTCATCCACTATATAATGTGGAAATCAATCACTTCAATATATATATATACACACACACACTAGTATACTACTATATATACAATATCATCCAACAGATAACTTATTAAATTCATCCAAGCACATATGATAATTTTAATTTAACCATTTAAATTAAACAAGGTAATTCGATTGAGTGAGAAGATCTCACCTTTGCTTTTGTTTCGCAATTCATTTCCATTCCAGCTTGTTTTCACGATTTTTAAACTTTGCAACAACATTATACGGTTTTATTAATATTCGAATAAATTGAACAATTAAATTCCCATTTGATAGATTTAATTAAATAACTATTTAATTTAAACCATTCTTCCCTTTAAAAATATCTTTTAGTAACTAAATTATTTAAATAAGTTTATTAACCACATTAGTCACTAATATACATTATTAAAATAAACTGGTAGATTTTCATTTCTAAACTATATATAAAAATATTTTATATAGGCTTAAAAATCTAACTTTATTTAAACTCCCTTATATTCTAAAATCTCATGCATGTATATTTTTCTATTATATATGTATATATATATATATATATATCTTTAAACTAGAAGATTTTAAACTCGAATAACATTAGATAAAAATGTTTAAAATCGTCAGCTAATAAAATTACTTAAACTTTATTTTTTTTACTGGGAATATACAGATATATATATATATATATATATTATCTTTTAAACCTTGCTGAAATAAAAAAAATCTGCATATACATACTTATTCTTTGTATATATATTATAAATATATATTTTATTATTAAATTTAAATAAGGAGAACAAAACCCTACCTTACTGTAAGCTTGCGAACCACCATGCATCGTCGACCGGGACGCATAGACCTTGCCATCGCTACTACAAACTCCATCGGCTTCGACAACCCCTATGTGCACCACAACAACCCACCTTGGCGCGAACCAAGCTCGCCGAAGTCACCTCCTCGATTCGATGAAAATAAGCTCCAGATCGCCGCATGAACTCGAGCTTCCAAACAACATGGAGCTGCCACTTCGACTCGCTATTCACCGAGCTGCTACTTTGACTTGCTATTCTAGCGCCGCGACTCCAAAATCGCCATCCAACCTTACGTCTTGGCGCAGCCGCGCCCCCCATCTCGAATCGAGCACGCAACCTTTGCAGCACGAGTTCTTCGAGTTCAAAACGATCGAAATCAGCAGCAGTAGGAGGTTCGACATTGATTTGTTTAATTTTACTTCAAGAACGAAAAAAAAATTGATTTGGTTTTAGAAGTATCGGCTATTCGAATTTTGGGAGGAGTTGAAAGCCTGCTTAATGAAATGTGGAGGGATTTTTTTTTATATTTTGATTTCGTCTTTCTTATTATTATTTTTCATTAAACAAAGACACGTGTTCACTATGAAGGACACGTGCTTTAAGTCCCTATATGTGTTGCAAAGGCTTGCCACACTATCAAATGCAATAATAGTATATTTTAAATTTAAATTTAAATTTAAATCGTATCAATTTTGCAACTCATAATCATGATCTCCTATCGAGGCATGCCGCTAGGAGTTTATAATGTTAAACCCCTATTATGAACACAATGGAAAAGGTTCTAAGTCCTAATTCGATCGTATGGAGAAGATAGCATTTTGGACCCAGTTATTAAATTGAATTTTTGATATAAATTCTAGCGCGTTTATCTACAGTACGATCATGCAACTCCAAATAACACGAAAATTGAAATCTGATAATAAAACACTATTACGGATCCAATGGCATTGGTTTCGTCAAATTCTGAGACCGTGCCTCGGAATGCTATTTTTAAATATCAATTTAAATGAAAAAATTACAAAACTGAACAAATCACTTTCAAATTCAATTTTAAAAGTTCTATTACCTTTAGTATTATCAATATGAATTTGTCAAGCCTTTAAAAATATTTTTAACGAGCTTAAAATTCTAGATTTATCCATTTACCCAATTTTCGATTATTAAATTAGACAATTAAATCACTCAATAAATAGTGGCATTTGAAATTCAAGTTAGAAATTAACTTCTAAATATTTAAAATCAATTAAATATTTGAATTTCAAATATCAAAAATTTCGAGTAGTCACACAATATTTGGTTTACAAATATTAAAACATAATACAAACTTACATGCTTCTATTTCATGTTGAACCATCATACAAATATAATATGACAACTTTAGCTAATTTCACTGAGAAGTGTTTGCTAATTTTAGATATCAAAGGTGAAAACAAGACACTCAAAGAGGCAATCTTTAGCCGCACTTGCAACATTATGTGCAAAAGATAAGACGATTGGTGTACAAAACAATGAAACGGGAGATGCTGAAGTTGAAGTCACTCTACTCTTCAGAATTTAATCCTTACCATTAGAAGATCTCCTGGGAAGCATGCTCTATAGAGTTTAAACACTACTGAAATGCCACCTCCACCCGACAAAAAATAGCCTCCAAATGTCGTTCACTCTCCTAATATTACTTCCATCAACTCAGACTTACTCAACACCATGGATGCCCTAAACAACTCTTCATATTTTCCTAATGATGATTTTCGACTAGAGACGGTCGAGAAAAAAGTGGAAAGACGATGATGAAAATGTTTTCTTTGACGTCAAATGAGAAGGCTGAAGTTGAATTCAACGATCACGGTCAACCAATAGGTTCCAATTCTAGACACTTGACGTCTTATCTTAGTACCTTACCAAGGGAGATGGTACCTATGACTATTCTCGAGTGGAAAAAAGTGGACAAGGAGTTAAAGAAAGATTTATGGACTTGTATTCAGGTAAAAAAAATTCACATCTTACATCTTCTTAATCTGAAAAAAAATAACTTGGATTTTGACATAGTTGCTTGCACGTTAACATAGACATAATTCAGAATGAAGTCCAAAAAATGAAGTACAGGGTAAATAAATAAAAGACTTGTACATGTACAAGTCTTGGGTAAAGAACTTGTATCCTATTACTGAAAATGAAGTCCAGGGTGTTAGAAATAAAAGACTTGGATGGGGTAAAGAGCTTGTACATGTATCCTATTACAACTATTACTTGTATATGTAAAGAGCGTGTACATGTATTCAGTAATAGTTATACAAAGCAACTCCCATGTTAAACATAAACACATATAAAGAGCTTTGTAGGTTCCTTGTATTAAGATTATTTATGATTTATGCTCTAGCATGTTATTTGATTTGAATTTTTTTCTACCCAAAATATGAAGACGTTGGAGATCACAATAGCTCAAAATTATTAACCTAGTTAATCGGTGTATTTATGTTGATGTATACTATTTAATCATTCCAATATAATTCATGTACGAAATTCAAAAAATTACATCAATTGTGACAAACTCTATATTCCTGAACTTTAAATTCAATGTGTTAAAAATAAATCCTAATTTGTTTAATTAAATTGTCATTATAGTTGTCCTCTACACTTTGTATAACTGCCACTTTGTACAGTGAAGATTCAAAGTGGATGAAGCATACAAGTATTTGTCGCTTAAGATGGTGGGAGTACGATGGAGTGAATCGAAGTCAAAATTGGTTTCCGCTATTAAAATAGCGTCTACTTGTCCCGAGTCTTCCTCTCGAATAGCCATGCTCAGACCAGGCAATATAGAAAATGATTGAGAATGGAATGACTTTGTGAAAGAAAAACTATCAAAAAAAATTGCAGTAATAAATTGTGTTTTATTAATTATAAAGTAAAAAGTAAATTATAGTTTATTAATGAATTTCTCCTATGTAAGAAACTAGCAAAAAATTTAGAGAACCGAGAGATAAGAATAAAATTCCACCCACAATGAGTAGGAAGGGTTAAACAAGATTAGTCGAAGATATGGCAAGAAATGCATGTCTGTTTACATTGATCATATATTTTTTCTTTTCTTATTATTATTATTATTTGCAGAAAAAGAAAGAGGAATATCAGATATTAGCAGAGACGAGCTGTGGGTTAGAGCACACACCTGAAAAATGGAGACCTACCGAATTCTGTCATTGCGGATTGCATTGTAGGGGTTTTTTTTATTACCATAATGGTTAATTTTGATTAGATTACCGTGTTAGATTTCTGTGTCTTATATTACCAAAAATTTGTTAGATTGATGTATGTTAGAATTTTGCACAAATTTTTTGTCTCCAAATGGTTATATGTGTAGTATTATTTTATTTATTAATATTGGATCTATTTTAATTTGTAGACCAAGATCAAAGAGCATAATAGTAATACACAAAACTCCTAGAGAACAACATCGGTATGTAGAGGACTAGGCTTTGGTGTTGCACCATCTCAAATTGTTATTTATTCAAGTAATTTAAAAAAGGCAAGTGCATTGGAAAACCAAGTAACTCACATGGTGGTTAGACTCAAAGAGGTGAATAATCTGTTGGTGACGGTAAGTTTATATTTAATTAGCTATTGTCTAATTGCTTGATTTTATGCAAATATAAGTGTTAGTAGTTGCTTGATTTTGAACATATAACATAGGTGCTAAAAAGAATCGAATATACTGATACATGCTTATGATTTACCAAGTGCATGTCTTGTACTTTTTACAGAGATTGAATGGAAAGGAAAATTATAATGTGGTAGATATGGAGACTCCTCGTGCTCATACGCCCCAGGATAGAACAAATATTGCTCTCAATCTTTTATATTCGTACATAGTAAGTTTAGTTGAAGGCGTACTTCTGCACTGCACTGCCTGTTTGCATAGTTGCTTGCACTGCCTGTTTGTTAAGTTAGGGAAATTTGCAAGGCCCCTAATACACCAAACAATCTCATAATTTCTTAAGTAGAGTGATTTTAGGGAGAAGGGTGATAATTAAATACTGCTCGACAAAACTAAGTAGAGTACTTGTTTAAAAATGACAAAAATTTAAGCAAACTCAAGCTTATTATTATTTACACAATAACAGTATCATATTTCAAAGTTGGATCGTCAAAACACAAATGTAATACTACCCCTGATAGTAAGGGAGGGAGTAATACGTAATAGTTTTAACTGTGCTAGCTATGTTGAAAGATGGAAACCGATAATATCCTACTAGACTCCTTCAACCAGTTCCAATTAATCTACAGATTAACTGGGCCGTACATGTTACCATCAATTGATTTTTTTATAATACAATCATCTGGTTTCAAAACCAAGTTATTCTTTGTTATACTTAGGGCCAAATTTGAATTGGGCCAGATTCGTTATACCCAAATTTAAATTGGTTTCAAAGTTTGTGATGATCCAAAGCGGAAAGGAGATTAGACAATTGAGTTGTTTCCATCACACAACAACCATGTAGACACTAATTAATGCATTCGAGATTATGGGTTGAATATAATATTACTCTAATATATATGTGTAATATAGTTTGTAACTTAATGGGTTGTGTCGACAGTTTGACATATAGACTATATGCATGGCCACGAGGACATACTATTAGGAAACTCTTTGTATATTTTTTTTGTTAATTGCTATTTGCTTTTCTGTAGAGGACTTGAAATATATGTAATTTCTTTTATATTCGTTTATAATCTGGTCCTGGCACCATTTATAGCCAAGTGCAAAAGGATTGTTTAAATTCTTTGGAAGGAGGAATTAATTTAAAGGACAAAGATTTGTATATTTTTTGCCTCAAGGACACGACCTCAATATTTTTACCACAAGGACAAACATCTTCTAAAAATTATTCATAAGGACAAACATTTTCCAAAATTATTCATAAGGACAACAAAACTGCTACCGAGCTAAAACTGATACCTAAAAACTGCTACCGATAACTACAAACTGATACCTAAAAACTGCTATCAATAACTAAAAACCGATACCTACAGAAAGTTGTCCTTCAGGATAAAATATTGAAGGCATGTCCTTGAGGCTAAAAAGCTGTGAAATTATGTCCCTGACAATAATTTCCTGTCCTTTGGAAATCACCTTATTTATATGTTAAATAACCTTTTTTAATCATAAATAGCCATGGCCAAATAATGAAAAGTTTTCAAAACAAGAAAATTTTGAAAAACAAACCATCGTGTAATGTCCATATATACACTGTTTATATCAACATAAACATATTAATGTGTCATATAAGCAAGTTGAAATGTTACACATTTCCATACTAATTATAGTCTATTAGTTTATTAATACTTTGTTTGATCCAAAAATTATGACAAATTGGTGCGGAATGGGAAAAATAGTTTATTTTCATTTATGATAGAAGTTAGAACTTTAAAGAAAAACGATTTCAACAATTTTTTCCGTAATTTAGGCAATTATCATTCATTCTAATTTCATTTGTTGACTTCAGATTATAGGTCATATTTTTTTAGTCCATGGACAAAAATGTTTTTTTTCCCTTTTTCCTTCTGATTTTTGACGGGAAAAGGAAGTTAAAAGTTACTTAAAAAAGCTATTACTTAAACTACATATATGGCACAGTTAATCACAAAAGACCAGAATATAAGCTTAATGAATTGCTATGGATAACAATGAATATAAAATGCTTACCTCACATGTATTGAATATTCAAAATGTGAGCGAAATACGATGCATTATATGTTTGTATTATTCAAGGCATTTATCATAGTAGTTGCTCTCAAGCAGTTGCATTCTTGATGTGTCTCTTCACCCTTGTTAAAACTCATGGCATATGTACACAAAATCTTGACCTGGCATGAATTTTGCCATCTTTTTCTAACTCCCTGATCACAGTTTGATATTGTATGACTTTCATTTCACCTCTCATACTTGCCATAGCTCTGTATAGTCTGTTATGATTCATACGATTAAATATAAGAAAGATGTATGCAGCATCACTGTACAACAGTTCTATTTATATCACTTGTTAAATGCATTCGGTCAAATGTATAGTAGAGATTAGGATTGAAGGAATGGGTGGGTTAGGATGTATGAGATAGTGACTCCTAATTCCTATATCATAAGTTTCAACTATTTTTTGTTTGCCTACCGTCACACCTCGATAGTAATAATTTGCATAATGATCAACAAAATCAGGATACTCCAGAAAATTTTGTCAAAAGAAAGCGCAAGTTATGGAGTTGTCAGAAGAACGTAGTTTCAGAAGGAACCATAGCAAGCTCCAAAATTCTAATTCTTTGGTACATTTCACAAAGCTTGGACCTGATGCAAGGAAGGTATGGGTCAATGCAGCAGTGGAACCAAAATCTTTTTTATTTAGACCAAATTCGAAGATGTCCATTATCGAAGATGCTGTTGGATCACCCATCGCGTGGCCTAAAGATTTCATCTCCTTGGTCTAGTATGTATGTGCGTTTTGATTTTATGGGTTATGTGCTAGTACTTGGAACTTGATATGCATTTTGTAACTATTTGTTTTGTGTTAGACCTTTGTGAATGTAAAAACTTATCTACTCTTTTTGGAATGTGTTGGAACTTTATGAATGTAGCTTTATAGTATGTGTAATTTTGATTGTTTTATGATAATATTTATTAATTATTAAATATTTCTATAGGTGTATTGTATGGAAGTTGCAGCAAATTTTTTATTTTGCATTTATTTTATAATGGGCCAAAATAGTTGCAAAGGATAAAAGTACAACGGGCTATGGATGTTGTAGTTAAGACCAATTACAACGGGCAGTGGACGTTGTAGCTAAAACCTATTACAACGGGCAGTGATGTTGTAGTTGAGACCTATTACAAGGGACTGGGTCAGTTGTCTTAAGCTCTACTACAACAGTCCGTGCTAGTTGCAATATCATGTTTTTCAAAGAAATTGAAACACGTTTATAATGGTCCAAAACAATGGTTTACGACCGTTGTAAAATCTTCTAAATCTATTACAACACCACATAATAAGATGGACGTTGGCCCATTGCGAAACACCTATTATAATGGGTTTTTCTCGTTGTAAAAAGGTTATTTTGTTATAGTGGTTTGAACGTTAACAATGAATTTTTCAAAAATTATCCGCTGATCGAATTCACATTCGCTAGTTGCCTAACTGAATCTATTCAGTCTCTAAAACACCGTCTGATTTAGTTTGTTTTAATAGTTATAAATCAATTAAATTAATTAATATTTAATAAATATGTCTTATTATTTTATTTCATGTATGGAATGTATTTAGCAAATGGGCATGCCTCTAAAAATGTTCTGGATGTTGTTAGTAATTAACTGAGTGTATATATAATAATTGTATATGTATGTATTTATATACGATATCGATGTGAATTTAAGCTTGATTTAAATAACATTAATTACTGATGAGTATTTGGGTAATTTGGTCCACTAAAGACCACATCTAGGGCTAGCAATAGGAGAGATTTGCGTGAGATATTTGCTCCAATTCTTCCTAATAAAAACAAATCTAAGCCTTAATATTTTATTTTAACTTTTTCCTTCTTCTATCATTGCCTAGCCAACCAAACCTTCTTCCAAAATCAGCTTATTCGAACCCTCTAACATAAATACAGATCAATTACAGCAAGATCCAGTGATTGTACGAAATTTTCTTATAATAGTGGGTGTAGATCTAGGAGACCGATTGGCTCAACATGTGAATCTACGGCAACATCTCATAAGGGATAAGCTTATTTAAATTTGTATAATGCTTACTATATGCTGCACATAGAACCACTTTTATATATATCACTGCCATGTCCATTTGTATGTTGATTCCATTTTTAACAAATAATTGACTATACATATCATCTTAACATAATAATATATTTAAAATGTATGTATGTGTGTGTATATAGATTTTATTTCGACAATAAAATTATTTTAAAATATGAAAATTAATTTTCTAAATGCAAAATATTATTTTAACTATTTTAAAATATTGTTCATTTATTAAATCAGTTATATATAAATTGAATTAGAATAAAAGTAATACAAATAAATTTTTATTCCATTAAATAACTTTTGGCAATTAGAAAAAAATTATTTTTTGGTTATACTATAGTTATTTAAAATAATTTTATAACATATTAAAACTAATTTCAAACTAAATACAAACATATTTATATACACGTATGTATGTATTAAATTACTTTCAATTTTAATAAAAAATTAATTTTTACATATAACCGAAATTTATTTTATAAATATATTTCTTATAATTTAGTTATAACAAATACTTAAGTAATATGTACATATATTACTAAATTATTAATAAAATTATTTTCGACCATTATTTATATATTTAAATATATATATATATATATATATATATATATATATATATATATATATATGAGAGTGCTGCTAAGGATCGTAATATGGAATAGTAACTAAAGTTAACTACTAGTGCGGAATGAAATGTAAAAAGTAAATGGTAAAGTAAATAACACCAAGGGTTTTTATACCGGTTCGAACTCTTGTTCTACGTCCAATCCCAGACTCCTTCTAGAATTTAACTATGAATGCTCACTTAACCTAGAGGAACTGATATTACACAGCCTAAGCAACCGAAAGGGACTTCTACCGCCTATACAACTGAATAGGACTTCTACCGCCGGAGCAATCGAACAGGACTTCCAATACAAATAGTAAAGTTGTTTCTGACTGAATATGCTTTTGAATAGCACCGATAAGTTAATAATATACACCCTTCCCATAATCTTCTCCTTTGTGGTATATCATGTAATTCGTGAAGATAGGAAGTTTATTAAATCGCTTAATGAGGTTTGCTTGAATGAACAAGTGATTTGAATGAAATATTCATCGCAAATGGCAAGATAGTTTAAATAATAAGAATGAGAATTTAAATCATAAATTGGTGATTAAAACAATTGATTTCATGCCAATATATAGTGTTTAAGGGGTGCATTTGTTCATGAAAGGTCGCCATGAAAGAATATGGAAGCAACTCTTGAATCAAGAGTTGTGTATCTTTGCTGAAATGAAGTGTCTCTTCAAAATATAGTCATTATGAAGATTCAGCCGACTGAGTGAAAAGATTCAGCCGACCGAGTGAAAAGATTCAGCCGACCGAATTCATTGAAATCGATGCAGCAAGAAAACAATACAAAAAACATGTAATTCAGTCGACCGAAATGTATGATTCAGTCGATTGAATATTCAAACAAAGTTGTGCATATGCACAGAATTCAGTCGACAAAATGACTTTGTTCAATCGGCTAAATTCTATTGATGAATAAAAATTGCCTTAGTTCATTTGGTTAGAGCACCTGCTTTCTAAACTAGTAACACGGGTTCGAGTCTTGCTCCATGCATTTTTGAAAACATGATATTTCATTTAAAATATGATCTCACCAACGACCTGAAATCGAGTCTTGCTTCATATATTATTATTTTAAAAACTTTTATTTCTTTTATAAAATGTTTTGAATGTGTATGTATATGTGTGTATACCACTTTGAGAAGATTTTAACATCTGTAAACTCTAGACATGACACTCTATGACTAATAATACTTTGTTTGTCATCTTCGTCTTGTCTATATCGTGTATATCTCTTCTGGTATATCCATATACATACATTTATGCTCTTTTGTACTATGTATCTTCATATTGAACTTATTTGTTTGTCTCTTTTTGATACTCATATACCTGCAAGTTAGCTTAGAGGTTCTTTCGCGTAATTGTATAATTGTTGTCATTAAAATCCAACAATGGAGATTCTAACATTCTCTTCCTTTTTGATGATGACAACTATGCATTTTTAAAAATATTCATTTTATATAAAATAATATTAATATGTTTACAGCTTCCCCTAAGTATAACATCTTTCCCTATAATATCTTCCTCTATCAATATGCATATGAATTTCTCCCCCTTTGTCATTAACAAAAAGAATGAGGGAATATAATAAACTTTTTAAAATATCTTGTAAATAGCAGGATAAAACCAATATTAATTATGGAGAAAATAAATTAGATTTTACTTTATTTTTTGAAGTCCGTATTTCACTGTAAATACGCAATTCTATTAAATGTATAGAACATCCTTTAAAATTCCAAAATCTATCGTTTTCTTTTGTTTCTCCAAGTACCTGCAAAATATAATAATCATTTTTGGTACACACTTACTATGTTAGGATCGGAGGGGTTAGGTCTTGGGAAGCCATACCCATTTGGGTGTTGAACCTTTATAAATATAATTTTCTTTATTAACTACCATATCAAAATAATCATCAATGTATTTTTCTCTATTTTCCAATTAACAGGAACCTAAGTACTTAGATAATTTTTATTCATATTTCTCGTCAATGATTTTTTACTTTTAGAGATATTGTAAACATTATTGGTCATAGCAGTATTTGAATTTCTATAAAAATTGGATTTTGACTTTACTCAAAACCTAGTACTAGCACTAACATTTTTACTATACATGAAAGCATATCTACGGCTACTTCTACAATTAGTTTTATTATATTCTAAACCACTTTTATCATGTAAAGGTCTAAAACTATATAAAGCCGTGTTTAAATTATTTTGACCTTTACTAAATTTTTACAAATTCATTTTTACTTTTTTCAAATTTAGTTTTAAAGTCACAATTGTTATTTTCAAAAGAAATATTATTTGACAAATATCGATTTTCTCATTTAATTTAAAATTCTTGTTTTTTAACTTACAGTTCTCATTTTTGAGAAGAAAATTTTGTGATTCTGAATTATCTAAAAAGGATTGTAATAAATCATTTTTTTATTTTCAAATAAAAAATTTCTTTTGAGAATTCTTCTCCCTCTTTTTCAAAAAATGTGTTTTGTTTATCCAGAAATTTTTTAACAGTTATAAAATTACTTTTTAAAATACCAAGTTGATTTTCTAAATTTATTTCTCACTTTTCAAATTCTCATTTTCAAGTTTGATGGATTTAATCTTTTCTAAAATAATAAAATTAAGCTTTGAGATCCTATCACTTATCCTAACTAATTCATTATTATCTTTTACTGGAATTTGTAAATCAGAAATTTAGTCCTCATTCGTGGCTTTGACATGGATTTTGCTTGTTGTATTTCGACTGGATATTTTCGTGGCCATTATTCTATGGTGTTGTGACAATCAATAGAATTCCAGGCTCTGATACCAAATGAAAGTGCTGCTAAGGATCGTAATATGGAATAGTAACTAAAGTTATCTACCAGTACGGAATAAAATATATAAAGTAAATAACATCCGGGATTTTTATACTGGTTCGAACTCCCGTTATACGTCCAGTCTCAGATTCCTTCTGGAATTTAACAATGAACCCTCATTTAACCCGAAGGAACAAGTATTACACCGCCTGAGTAACCGAACAAGACTTCTACCACCTATACAACTGAATAGGACTTCTACTGGCTGAGCAACCGAAAAGGACTTCCAATACAAATAGTAAAGTTGTTTCTGATTGAATATGATCTTGAATAGCACTGATAAGTCAATAACGTACACCCTTTCTATAATCTTCTCATTTGTGGTATATCATATAACTCTTGAAGAGAAATAGTTTATTAGATCATTTAATGAGGTTTGCTTGAATGAACAAGTGATTTGAATGAAATATTGATCGCAAATGGCAACATAGTTTAGACGATAAGAATGAGTATTTAAATCAGAAATTGGTTATTAAAACAATTGATTTCATGGCTATATATAGTATTTAAGGGTTGTAATTGTTCATAACAGGTCACCATGAAAGAATATTGAAGCAACTCTTGAATCAAGAGTTGTATATTTTTGCTGAAATGAAGCGTCTCTTCAAAATATAGCCGTTATGAAGATTCAGTCGACTGAGTGAAAAGATACAGCCAATTGAATCGATTGAAAATCGATGCAACAAGAAAATAGTGCAAAAACATGTAATTCAATCGACTGAAATGTATGATTCAGTCGACTGAAATGTATGATTCAGTGGACTGAAATGTATGATTCAGTCGACTGAATATACAAATAAAGTCGTGCATATACACAGAATTTAGTCGGCTGAATGACCTTGTTCAGTCGGCTGAATTCTATCGTTGAATAAAAATTGCCTTAGCTCATTTGGTTAGAGCATTTGTTTTCTAAAATAGTGACCTGGGTTCATGTCTTTCTCCATGCATTTTTGAAACCTTGATTTTTCATTTAAAATATGATCTCACTAATGACCCAAAATCGAGTCTTTCTTCATATATTATTATTATTATTATTTCAAAACTTTTATCGCTTTATAAAATATTTCGAATGTGTATGTATATGTGTGTATACCACTTTGAGAAGATTTTAACATCTGTAAACTCTAGACATGACATTCTATGACTAATAATACTTTGTTTGTCGCCATCGTCTTGTCTCTATCATATATATCTCTTCTGGTATCTCCATACACATACTTTTATCCTCTTTTGTACTGTGTATTTTCATGTCGAACTTATTTGTTTGTCTCTTTTTTTGATATTCATGTACCTGCAAGTTAGCTTAGAGATTCTTTGGCATAATTATATAGTTGTTGTCATTAAAATCCAATAATAGAGGTTTTAACTATATATATATATATATATATATATATATATATATTACTAAGTCAAATTAAAGATATTTTGCAAATTTAAATTTATATCTTAGATCTAGTTTTGAATTTACATTTTGTTCACCAAGTCAAATCATATATTTTATTTAAAATTCAAATTTAAAAGTGGAGACTTTGTCAAAATTTTATTATAATTTCTAAATTATATATAATATATCACTAAATATAATTTTGAACTATATATATTTTTTATTTATATTTTATTATGAAATAATTTATTATGGCAAATGACGCACAAATATATATATATATATATATATATATATATATATAAGTGTTGAGTATAAACATGGTAGATATAAATCTCAATATCTGCACACATATATATTTAACCATATACACCTTTGATATGTTGCACATCACACACATTACATCTTATACATCCTAAAAAATAAGTTGATAAATTCATAACAACTAATATATTTATATAATATTGATTAATTAATTGAGACAAAACAATAATATAAATGATTTAATTTAAAACAACTAAATTGGATCTAGTATTAAATAGTAGATTTGGTAGGCCCATTAATATCTAATTAGGAGAAAAAATAGTCATCCATTTCACCCATTAAGAACTGGGTCAGTTCCAACATTTCATAATAAGTAAATTCTTGGTAATTTGATGGATTTGGATGTAACGCAAGATTCTAACATGGACATGGATTGTATTAATGATACAAATTTAGTCAAACCCAAAAGGATGCATCTTTTTAGAATATCTAATAGGAAATCTCGAAGGTTGAAGAGAAACTATGGATTTCCAGTTAATGTTAAGAAAATGGATTGTTGGTAGTGATAATCTCCTCAGTTATCAACAAGCCACCAGAGTATAGAGTTCATCAGATGGAGTGATGCTTTAAATTTGAAATGGATTCCAAGCAGCCAATAAAATTTGGTTTTAAAATGTGCCTGAAAAGATATGGTCCATCAACCATAAGTGAGTCCTTGAGAACAAAATTTATGCAGTTGGATATGTTTACAAAGTAAGACTGATGAGGAATGACCTCATTGATTTCAAATGTTAAAATTGGTGAAGAAATATCACCAGTCAATGTGCTTAAGTCTATTTAGATTCTACTCACAAATTATCACACAGTATGACAATGAGTTTTGGCATATTGGCATTGAAATAGAACTTTTAAATAATGATTTAGAGGAGATTTGTTTGCATAACATAGTTAACATGTCTCGAAGTCACTGGGAGCGATAACAAGGCTTATGAACCATTTAAGATTAAGATATATCTTAAACAAGCATCTACAGGTTGAGCTAGTATTTTGGCAGAGAAATTAAATAGTTTGATTTAGTCAGAATGCAGATGATGCGTGTGTCTATAAGAAAGAAAATAAAAGCTAGTAATAAATTTTCATTATTATAATTAAATAACATGCTACTAATTGATAATTATGCACCCGTGTTAGAAGCGGTTAAAACCTAGTTTTTCAATTCTGAGTGAAGAATTTGAAAGAGATGTCTTTTATACCGGATATAGTAGGTTGTTGGGATTGTCCCGATTGACGTATATAGAAATCATATTGAAATGTTTAATATGGAATATATGAGATAGATTCCTTATACATCGGTAATAAGAACCACCATATATGCAATGTTATGTACTGGACCAAAATTTGCTTATGCGCTTTGTAACATCCCTTATTCCAAAACCCAAAGATGGAACCATAATGTGCTACAGTCAACTTGGAATTATCTTTTAATGATGGCATGATTTAAGTGTATATATAACAGTTTAAAAACTAAATTTCATCATAAAAAATATAATTTACATTTTCTCCATACATCCCAAATCGTGCCCACCTAGGGGTAAAATATAAATCATTTCATGGTATCATTATAAATCAAACATATGAAGATGTCGAACCCTTGCAGTCTCTTGGACTTAAAAAATATACATTACACAATAGAATTTAAGCCACTTCTTAAAAAAGCCTCCTTCCCATCTTCGACATAGTCTCGGCAAAGTTCCCACCTTCGGCTAATAACGGCAGTTTAAAATTCTATAAACTCAACCTACTCAAATGAGTACCTATGAGTTTATGGGAAAAAATAATAAGCCTAGGCATCTTGATTAATTAATTTATACCGCCAAGTACAAACCTAAGATGTCTTGGTTCATTATGTTTATAATGCAAAATACAACCCTAAGCAGTCTTGGTTCATTATGTTTATAATGCAAAGTACAACCCTAAGCAGTCTTGGTTCATTAACTTTATGTCGCAAAGTGCAACCCTAAACAGTCTCAGTTCATTAGTTTTATATTGCAAAGTACAAACATAACTAGTCTCTTGGTACATTAAGTTTATACTGCAAAGTAAAACCCTAAGTAGCCACTTTATCTTTTTCTTAAGTATGAACACTATATGAGAGTTACAACCACTCTCTTGAAAGTGTACAACCCGCCTGGACATCCTACATCTCTCTGGAAGTCAAATATCAAACTCTACCTTTTGAATAGGTGCATTTAAGTGAGCATCCCCACTCAACATCAATAGCCCTTCCAAAGCTGCATTAATTGTTCGTTTATTAGGTTACGGCTTTAGCTTCGTTAGGCTTCTAGCATATCTTTGGCTATCTTGAGCCTTGGAACTTTTTTCGCCATGCATCTTGCTTTAGAAAACTCTAAGTATAACCTTCGCTTGTCTTAAACCTTCGATCTCGGTATAACTTTCCTCCGAAAGCTAATAAGTCTCGTATTGACTCTCCCTAAAAGTCAACAGGCTCGGTTATCGAATCACTGCCCTTTGTTTTCTTCTTAGGGAAGCCTAGTGTATTTACACTCGTTGAGAACTCATTCTTTCGACATTCACACATGGAACCTTTAGCTGTCTCCTTCAGTTATATTCTTACTTAGTTCATTGATTTAGATTTTTTTTTTGAATTTCTTAATTTACTTTTGGTTTCGGGTGTTATACTCCCAACATATCACATTTGGCATAGTCCCTTTCTTCAATTCATGTATTAAAGCCTGCAATATCAACTGCCCATATCTGTACGTTTGCCAAGAGCTTGCCACATGTTGCCTCCTTATTCATCCCGCCTCCTCTTTGAGTTAGTGATAGTTTCCTTTACTTATTTTTACAATATTTTTATGGGGTTTTGTCCCCTTATTACAAAGTTAAGAAATTTACATGCATTATTATGTCTCAGTTATCTTATTACTTAGTTTCGGCATTCCCATTTAGCATCCAAATATAATCATTCCTAATTAGAGAAATACTTATGAATTTTCAAAAATTCAAAAATATTTTTTTAGTACATTTTAACAACATTTCTACTATTTAGTCATTTCCTTTATTAATTTGGTGCATGGGTAGCTTCAAAAATGCAATACTAATTATTTCAATGTAGGAAAATTCTCCAAATCAAAAGAACATTTCTAAAATCATATTTTATCTGTTATATTAATTTTTTATGGTATTTGAAAATCACTAAAGTTGGGAATCATAGCAAAACTTCTTAAGTAAGACTATTTCAACTAAAAACATTCATTTAATCTTAATTTATCTATTAGAAACACATAATATATAAGATTAATCATAAAATAACTAAACCATAATCAATATAGGTGAAAACAACCTAAAGAAATGATATTACTCACTTAGATCTTTGGATTCGCTAAATCCTTCATTTTTCTTATATTTCCTTAGCTTTTTTCTCTTTTCCTCCTTCTTCTTCTTTTTCTTAATGATGGCAACCAACTTGTTTTTTTATTTTTTTCTAATTTGAAGAGAATTAATGAAAATGAGGAAGAAGGTAAGTTTGATGGTATTTATATAATAAGGGTTTTGGTTTGCTTCCTTATTTTGTTAATTAATTTCCTCCTTTTCGATCCGTTAATGATATGTTTCATAAAACTTGAAGTTATGATAATGCGTTATGAAGAGAAAATGTTACTTGTTAATCACTAGGTTAAATGATGGAAAAATGAAGGAAAGATAGCCTTTAGAGGCAAATAACACAAGATGGAAGTCGTTCGACAAAGATACTTATGTCAACTGTGAAGTTCTCCTACTATATGGGTCTCTTACAATTACAATAACTCATAGGAGAATAATAAGAAAAGTTGATAAGACTAAGACTAATGAAGCTGCTAATATTAGGGAGCTGTTGACCTTAAGGAGTTTGAGTGGCATATTAATGGTTCCAACCCTTCGGTGTCCCCTCCCTCAGGGACCCAACTAACCGGGGTCCCATCCGCCAAGAGATCAACCAACCCCTTAAAAGTTTCCTTTCATGATGTTCTTATAACAGTTGAACTGATGCTTGGACAACAAGAACAAGCTGCAAAAAATGCATGAAGCGTACCTAGCCATTGGTCTGGCTGAATGGACTTAATGAGAGACAGCCGGCGAAAGAAAGAACGGTTGTTGGGTGAAGGTCAACATAACTATACTAGAAGCATGTGCTACCATGCTTTTCATTAAATGCACTTATATTTATAGCAAGCTTGTAGGAAATGAGACATGTTTCTTGTTAGAAATAGGTACATCTCGATGTACCTCTCATCGCTTTTCTCCTGCACGCCTAGGTGGTAGGACAGGCCAACCTCATCTGTTGAGACCTTAAGGTGAATTGGGAACCGACGAGAGTTGAGGGAATGCCAAGCTAGATGAGACAAGACAAAGAGTAGGTCGTAGGTAGTGGTATCGAAGCTGGATCGATGATAGGCCACCCTTGAGATAGTCTCAAACTCTATCGATCGGGAGACAGCCGAGGAAAAGATGCTTAAGCAAGCAAGTAGACAGCCGAGGAAAAGATGCTTAAGAAAACAAGCAAACCTAGAGCTGGGTTGCAAGCAGGCCAAAAAGAGTCTGTCGACTAATGTTAGATGGGCCGAGCCGAGATTGCACCTTGTCTTGATGGTGACCTAGTTGCCGTAGTTGTTGCATCGGGAGGTTTGCTAACAGAAGGATTAACGTGCAATTAAGCAGACAAGCTTATGCGGGCCTAGGTTAGATTTAGGTTTTCATCATACACATTAAACCAAGTCGATGTGCCCCTAGCCGTAGCTAACTTACAATTAGACCAAGTCGGCCAGGATCGGTCCGGACCGGGCCAAGATACCTTGATTAGTTTGCCTTCTTACTTATGAAAAAATTGAGTAACATTTTGACCACCAAGTTTGTGTCTGTAAGTGGGTGCGGACTTGTAAAATCTTGAAGACTCCATCTATTAATGGTTCTGCTATGCAATTGATGCACCACCCACATGGCATTACATCATTGGCTATAGTGGTTTGCTTCTCGAGACATGGTAGGGATGTGACATTGTGCCACACCACGTACGTGGTGTGATCCAATGCTTATCACTCTTAAATGGCTAAGATCCATTTTTCCTTTTTGATCATAACGACTGCGATGGAAGGGAGAGGTGTACAAACACCCACCTATTCTTCCTCATTGAACCCATAGGGCTATTGGCATGCAATCTCTTCAGCAAACTCAAAATTTGCACAGTTTTTTATTTGTAAAAACAAATAACTTCATTTTCCTCTCCTATTGATCTTGAGCACTTGGGATTTTAGCAAACTTTTTTAGGATTAAAAGGAAGGAGGTAGGTCTTTAGGCGTCGAACTGTGTTTGTCGATTATAGTCCGGATTGCTTGCTTGGATTTCTGCTTCTAGAGATGAATCTTGCCTTTGGCTTGGACCTGTGCTTGCGCTTCCGACCGTCTTTTCGATGGTGATTGCCCATCAGTCTTGGATAATGATCTAGGTTAAGCTTGGGGATTCCTTGCTTTGATGTTCTAACCTTCCCGACCTTAGGTTGGTCTGGATGCTCAACTGCTCTATTAAAAAGAGTTATAGCTCTCGCCTCTAATGCTTTTGCTATGACCAAAGCCATGGTTTTCTCCTTGGAGAGGTTGTCTGGAAACTTTTTAGGGTCTCTTGTGACACCCGATGTGGAAGGTTTTGAAGGTGGTGGTAGCCTCGGTTTTCTTTAACAAGTTCATGATCGTTCGGAGTGTTGGGGGAGTACCATTGGTACAACTAAGCGATATCTAGGCGGTGATAAAAGTGTGGGTCATCATTCCTTTAAAGAGCGCTATTGATGTGCTTTGTATTTCCTTTCTCATTTTCTTCTTTTTATCTGATTAGCTGTTGAAAATCTTCATAAGCCTAATGGGCAGGAATTATGCCCCCGTACTCTTTTGAACTGGAAAAAAACATATCTTTTATCCTAAAAACTTGTTTGCGAAACTATTTGTTGTCTTTGATTATCATTGCAAGTGATAGGGTAGAAAATCTTCGATAGCTAGAAAAGTTCCTCACACTGGGTTGACTAATCTATTTTAAGTAATAGGCCGGGCCGATCAATGGGCTTGGAAGCGAGCGAAGATCGAGCAACCCGGTCGTTTTTCAGATGCCCTGGCCAGCAAATGACAGCCGAGCTTCACTGTGCTACTTTGTTAATGGGAGGTCCTTCCACAAACCTAAGTCCTGAGTTGATTGAGGTTCACCGAGTGACATGCTGTCAGAAGAGGTCCTGCATTATTTCCACAAATTTTTTCCTATTTAAGACATACTAAGCAGTAATATTGTTATGCAACGGGCCGAACCCAGCACTAATAAGAGCAAAGTGTAGGCCAGATACTAAGTGGCGGGTGGCATTGGAGTAAAGTTGGAGCACACGTTGGCCCTAGGTTTCCCCTGGGTAACCAAGCGGTCATGTGTAGAGTGGCGGACGAGCCGGGTTCGAACCAGAGCGCATGGAGGCTTAAGGGCTCTCTTGGATGGCACATTGCCTACCTTTAGGTGACCATAGGTCTTGGCTCAAACTGGGGCGCATGGATGGCTCAAACACTCGTGCATAAGTGTGTGATATGATGGTGACACGATTGGCATGCACCATCATTCAAAAGAATTTAGCAAATAGAAATGGTAAAAAGTGAACTTATCTACGCGTCATTCTGCTGTAGAGGTCCCGACACGAACCTAAGCGCTAAGTGGCTTGAAGGTTCTCTATAGTGACATGTCACAGCAAGGAGCTGACAGGTGGTTCCGGCTCAAACCTAAGCGCTAAGGGGCTTAAAGGTTCTCCAGCGTGACACACTACAATTAGAAGCAAACAGGCAGTCCCGAATCGAACCTGAGTGTCGAGGGGTTTGAAGGTTCTTCAGTATGACATGTTGCACTCAGGAGCCGACAGGTAGTTTCGAGTAAAACCTAAGTGCCGATGGGCTTGAAGCTTCTTCAAAGTGACATGCCACACCAAGGAGTTGATAGGTGATCCTGGCTCGAACCTAAATATTAAGGGGATTGAAGGTTCTCGATGGTGACATGCTGCACTCAGGAGCTGACAGGCGGTCCCGGCTTGAACCTTATGGTTAATGGGCTTGAAGGTTCTATAGGGTGGTACACTACACTAAGGAGTTGGCTGGCAGTCCTAGCTTGAACCTAAGCACTAAGAGGCTTGAAGATTCTCTAGTGTGACACGCCGCACTAAGGAGCTAGGCATGACTTCTTCATATGCAGGCACACTACAGATGTCAAACTTGGACATCACTTAGGGTAACAAAGTTGGTCCTAGAAACAGTGTCACATCTTGTACGGAGGATGTGAGACATCATGGGCAAAGAGTACGAATCATTGTGGCCGCGTATTCAGTCGTCGATGCTCCCCGGTAAGAAGAATAGGGACATCTCCTCCAAAATCATGGAGCAGTGAGCATTCCCTAAGCAAGGAATTGAACGAACGGTGATTTAATCTTACCGGATAGCCTGATAATCCCCGACAAGGAAGTTGATTCTTAGTAATCCACCATCATGAATAGCTGGTCAATGGGAAGGGAACGGCGGGTCGCGTGGTCCTGAGCAGTAAAGGTCATCAGTCCCCAAATAAGGTAATGAGCATAGATAAATCATCCTTGTTTGATAGCCTTGTGAAGGTGCTGAACAATCCAAGCTCTGTGGTCTTCAATTCATTTTTCATAAGAGGTTACGGACTCAGAAGTTAGCTTGAAAAGGGAATTGGCGATGGAGTCTAGGCTTCTTGAGACATACCAGTGGGCGTTAGGCCGCTTTTGGACACCATTGAGGGTGAACAAGAGTGCGAGAACTATTTGGCGATCCAAAGGCGGGCTGTTCCAAGAATTAACAAAAGTTCTGGGTCTCCAATATTCTCTATAGGGGTACTTGATAGGCGATCGAGAATTCTAGGGGAGTTACCTTCCCGCTGGGTTTTTCCATGAAGTGGGCTGACCGGGATGGTCTAAATCTTGAGGCATATCTCTGAGTGGTTGGGCATGGCCCTAAGACAGGGCGCATGCATGGTTGTCATAATTTGGTTGATGGTAGCATGAGATGAAGCCAAACTGAAACCATCAAGGAATCTTCTTAGTCACTGGAGGTGGCTATAGAACACTGTTTACCATTTCCACTGTCGATGTTGCGAGATACCAAGCATGGAAAGAGCTTGCACAGGAAACTGCTAACCATAAGATTGGAGGTTGGACCTCCTTTTAGTGCCAAAATGTTGACAGTAGCTTTCATCAAATTCAGAGTTATGATAATATGTTATGAAGAGCAGACGTTACTTGATAATCATTAGGATTATTGATGGAAAAATAAAGGGAAAAGGTCCTTTAGAGGCAAATAACACAAGATGTGAAGTGGTTCGGCTAAGCTACCTACGCCCACCATGAAGTTCTCTTAATATATCGCTCTCTTACAATTACAAGGAATTGCAAGAGAACAATAAGAAAAGATGATACGTGTAAGACTAATGAAGCTGCTATTTTAAGGAAGCTGCTGATCTTAGAGAGCTTGAATGGCAAATCATGGATTCCAACAATTTATGATCCCCTACACCGGGGGACCAGCCAACCAAGGCCCCCTCCATCGGGGGCCTAACCAACCAGATTCCCCTCCGCCAAGGGCCTAACCAACCCCATGGAAGTATCCATGCATGGGTTCTTATAGAAATTGAGCTGATGCTTGTATGGCTAAGATCATGCTCTAAAACAGGCTGAAACGCATCTGGCCAATGATCTAGCTGAACGGACTTGATGAGAGACAGTTGGCGAAAGAAGGAATGCGTGATTGAGATGAAGTTCAATAGACTTATACCATGAGCATGCTTTACCTTTCTCTGCATTAAATGCACTTGTACCTGCGGTATGCTTGTAGGAAATGGGACAATGAAATATATACATCTACCTGTACCTCTTATCGCTTTTCTCCCGCATGCCTAGGTGGTAGGAAAGATGGTCTACTAAGACCATATGGAGGATGGAGAAATGGCAAGAGCCGAGGTCATGCCGAGCAGGGTGGGACAAGACGGAGTGTAGGTCATAGATGGCAGTATCAGAGCTGGATCGACGATGAAACACCTTTGAGACAGTCTCAAACTATGCCGATCAGAAGATAGCTGAGGGAGAGATGCTTGAACAAGCAGGCTAGCCTGATGTCGGGTTGCAAGTGGGCCAAAGAGAGAGAGAGAGTCAGTCGACAAATGTTAGATGGGCTAAGCTGCACTTGCACCTTGTCTTAATGGGAAAGCTAGTTACTAGGTTAATGCATCGGGAGTGGGCAGGAGAAGGCTTGACGTATAATTAAGTAAAGGATCCGATGCAGATTTAGGTAGGATTCAGGTTACCATCATACAGTGGAAACCTAATCGATTTGCCCCCAACCATGAATGGCTTGCGAGCTGACTTAGACCCAATCGGCTTGGACTGGTCCGGACCAAGGCAAGGTAACTTGATTATTTTGTTTTCTTACTTACAAAAAATTGAGTAATACTCTCTATTAAAAATTTAATTTGATTTCTTTACACATGGCACATTTAATTATTTCCCATTTAGTATTTAAATTGAGTCCCATTATATATGGCCAAATTTAATTATACACAGTTTACTTTAAAATTAGATCTCCTTTATACAACCATTAAATCTTTTCCCTGCATATCTACAACTGATTTTAGTTATATGTCATTTAATTGGATACCGGAAATTTTCATTTAATAATTTCCTTCTTTTAATTTAATCTCATGTATACAATTGGTAAATAAATGTCCCATAATTATTTACCTTGAATAATTTGTTTGACCACTTAGTTAATTCCTTAATTAGATCAGTTGACCTTTGTTCTCATAATTAATTTCCTTAATTATTTATTTATTAATTTATGACTCATTACAGGCTTTCTGCCTTGTAGAAATTTCGCCTCGAAATTCGAATAAGGTACGGTAGTGACTTTTAATCTTCATTATGCCCACTCTACTCTAGCATATAACATGAGTTCCCAACCCATGCGTCTCAACAAAAATGTACTAGTGCATCTACTAATACATAAAATATCAACCATAACAACAACATATATATAGGTCTATAATAAATAAATAAAATATATGCTTAGTTGAACAATCAACTTGGGATAAGTCCGAGGACCTTACCTTTTATTTCCCAAGTACAGTCCTCCTGATCTTTAATCGATTAGACCGATACTAGTTTCATTTCCCTATTCTAAAGCTCCTTACAATCTAAATAGGTCTTTTAACATATATCATGTTCGGTTCCATAACAAAGTCATCCGTAGCTGTACAGTTAACTACCGTTGAAGGATCTTCATTATACTTCCTCAAATATGAAACATGAAAGACATTATGGACCCCGGCCAAAGTACTAGGCAACTCAACCCTATAGGCTACCCTTCCTATTCTTTCTAGTATCAGAATAAGCCAATAATTCTAGGTGCTCACTTTTTTGCTTATCCAAGTCTCATAGTGCCTCTCATCGGTGAAACCTTAATAAACACCCGATCTTCCAGATCAAATTCCATATGCTTCCACCTCCTATCGGCATAACTCGCTTGTCGTGATTGAGCTTCCTTCATCCTTTTTCAAATCATCTCGATCTTTTTCGAAGAGTCTTTAACAAGATCTGGTCCCAACACTAGCCTATCTTTTGTCTCACGCCAATATATGGACGACTTACATGGTTTTCTATACATGTCTCAAAAGGTACCATCCTTATACTGGATTGTGACTATTTTTATATGAAAATTCCACTAAGAATATATGATCTTCCCAGGAAACACCCAAGTCTAATACACAAGCTCGTAAAAAATCCTCTAATATCCGGTTGACTCTCTCGATCTGTCCATCCATCTATGAATGTTATGTTACTCATGCATAACTCCAAACTCAAAGGCACTCTGTAAGCTCCGCCAAAACTCATTGGAAAAAACGGGTCTCGGTCATTGACTCTAGTGCTGAATACTCCATGTCATCTCATTATAGTCCTCATGTAAAATCTTGGCCGACTTTGTTGTTGTCCTTGTAAGTCTTACTAGGATAAAATGGGCACTCTTAGTTAGTATATCGATTATAACCCATATGCTCTCGTTTCCAGCCCTAAATCTCGACAAGACATCTATAAAATCCATAGAAATTGAGTCTCATTTTCATTCGGAATATCAAAATGCTGCCAAAGTCCACTAGGCTTATGTGCTTTGCCTTAACATGTTGGCATGTGGAGCATCACTTCCCACACTAACAATGTCCCTTTTCATTTTTTTCCTAGAAGAATCTTCTCTTCATATCTTGGTACATCTTAATACCTCTTGGGTGAATAGAATACTTTAAACGATAGCATTTATCCAAGACATTTTTCTAAAGGCTTTCTACATCCAGGACATATAACCTTCTATTTTTTTGAAGTTTACCTCCTTCATCAACCCAGAAACCCCTCAAAACATCTGTTTTGGTTCCAGACTCTAGGCACCTAATTCTTTCTGCATAGCATGGATCTTCTCCTTGCTTCACAGCTTTTCTCTCCATAAGAGTTGGACAAATCTTTAAGCACGATAGTGTATTGAAAGCTCTATTCGAACCAGCACTCGACCGAAAGTATTTGTTGGAGGAAGCTAATATCTCTAACACATCCACTCTTTAATCATTACCACAATACAACTTTGTTGCTTCCGACTTAAAGCGTCTACAACTTTATTTCTCTTCCCCGAGGTATACTCTATCCTAAAGTCATAAGACGCTAGAAACTCTAACCACCCATGTTACTTCATGTTCAACTTCTTCTGGGAGAACAAATATCTTAAGGATCTGTAGTCGATGAATAATTAAACGTTTCCCTTAAAAGGTAACGTCTCCAAATCTTCAATGCGAAGATAAGAATAGCCAACTCCAAGTCATATGTAAGATATCAAACCTCATGGGTTGCAACTGCCTGTATGCATAAGCTATTACTTTGCCTCTTTACATTAATAGTACTTTGAACCTGAAGCATCTGTATTCCCAACTAAGTCTTGGTTTCCTTTTAGTATAACCCTACTCGAGCATTCCTCAACCGAAGCTTCAACTCTAGAAATGATGTCTTATATTTCTCATTTCACATATACTTCTCGTTCTTCCGAGTAAGCCTCACTATTGGAATTGTTTATTGGGAGAAGAATTAAATGAATCTTTAGTAGTAACCTTCCAACCCTAGGAAACTTTGAACCTCTATAACAGTCTTGGGTCTCTTCCATCCATTCACAACTTCAACCTTCAAAGGATTTACGGCCAATCCTCTCTCCAAAACAACATAGCCTAAAACTTTACTTCACTTCTCTAGAACGATATTTAGAAAATTTTGCCTTTAACTTATGTTGTCTCAATGTCTCTAGCACAAGCCTTTGGTGAACCTAAAGACCCCTTTCATCTTTTGAGTACGCAAAGATGTCATCCATAAACACTAACAAATATCAGTCTAACTAGTCTCAGAAGGTTTGATTCATCATGTCCACAAAGAATGCAGGTACATTACTTAGTCCATATGGCATTATTAGCCACTCGTATGAACCATACTGCATTCTAAAAGTAGCCAACGGAACGCTTTCCTCCGCAACCCTTGGTTGATGGACTCTCGAAGCTAGATTCACCTACAAGAATACCTTTGCTTCATTCAACCGATCAAACAAATCATATATTCTTGGCAAGGAATATATGTTCTTTACCATTCTCTCATTCAGCTTCTAATAGTCAATAAATAATCTTAAAGACCCATCAGACTTCTTCACAAACACAGCCAAAGCTTCCCAAGGGAACTACTTGGCCTTACAAAGCTCTTGCTTCCTAATTCTACTATGTGCTTCTTCAACTCTTTCATCTTCTTTAGAGGCATTTTACTAGGGGGTTGACTAAATAGTTCAGCTCCCGGTATCAATTTTATATGAAATTCCACTGCTTTTAAGGGTGCCAATCCCAATACTAGCTTAAATATGTTAGGGAAATATCTAACCACTTGTACTTCTTCGATATATCCTTCCTTTGAAACTAAAACAAACAATACACCTTTGTACTTATGTTTAGGCTTTTTTGAAACTATAAGTACTCCTATGCTTCGGTTTGGGTGGCTTAGTGCTATGATCCTTTCGGCATAATATATTTTAGTGCCATAACTCTCCAACCACTCTATCCTTGAAATAACCCCAAAGCTTATGAAGATAAACATGTAGGGTCATAAAAAACTTACATCCCTCTAGCTCAATCTCTAAATTAGTGCACTAAATCCAAGAGTGACATATCACTTATCAAATATACTGTACGAGTTGAATTGACTAAGTATGTAACCTCTAAGCGAAGTCTATCAACCAATTCTTTAAATATAAATGAATATGTAGCTCTGTTATCAAATAATATTCTAATTAAAATACTATAAATTAAAGTCATACCTTTTAAGATCTAACCCTTGCCTTTCTCTTCGATAGACGGTCCCTCCCTTGGTGCTCGAAAGCAAATACTCTAGCCCTCAACTCTGGACGTTCCTTTTGATGCCCTACATTATCGCAACTAAAACACTTCCTCTTTCCCCGAACTCTCAGTGTTGGATATTTATACACATAATGCTCCTACCGCCTATAATTAAAATAAGTAATTTGCCAATAGCAGTCTAAGCATTATGGCCCTTCAGCAATGTCATCTTGCCTTTAGTATAAGGAGTGGACTTCTTCTTTCATACTTCCTTGGGGTTTATCTCAACCCTCATCTTCTACCGATACATCTTATCATACATTCGGGTCATATCCATAATGAATTCAAAAGGAGATACCAAATGCACCATCACCTTATGATCTAGACCCTACATTATACCCTTAATAAACCTCTTGTTTTTCTTCAGTGGGGTATTAATTATTTCTCAGTCATAATTAGCCAAAGAGTTAAACTTTTGGATATTCCCCTCCACTGAAAGGTCTCCCTGCTTCAATTCAATAAACATTTGCAACACACTCCACTAAGATTCGAATATGAACTGAATCTCGAACCTCCCTTTAAACTGATTCAACGGAATCTCTTCTTTGGGGGTTCAGCGTTTACTGTTTCTCACCAATCTAAAGCATCTTCGTGCAATTGTCTCGAAGCCAACATTCTCCTTTGCGCATCATGCAATCTTAGATCTCCAAAGATATGCTCACAAACTCTTAGCTAGTTCAATACTTCAACCTCAAGATCATTCCCCATTAACATCTTTCAACCTAATTTGCAATAGTCCTTGTTCCTCTTTGTAGAATCCTCTCCCAATATAGGACTCGGCTCGACGACCTCTGGCATATTCTCCCTCATCATTTGCACCATAAATTGTTGAAACAAGGCATTCACATCCAAACCCACTACATTAACAGGTGGGGCATCTTTGGTTTCTACTGCTCATGGCACTTCTCCTTCGTTCCTTCCATTATTCTAAGTGCTTTCGTTCTCTACTCTCATATTTGCTCCGCCCATCGTAACCCTTCCACTTCTCATTTCCATCTTTCTTTTTTGTTTAAGAAAGTATTCAATGGAAATAGAAAGAAAAAGAGTGAAATAATAATAAAAGGATAGATATATCCTATTATATATCTATATAGAGAAATACAAGTATATTATATATAGCTAGACCCTACCCAAGGTTTGTGTTTTCTGCTAAGTACTTAGATGGTTCAGATATATTTTACTTAGGTGTCCCCTAATCTAATATATGATACCAAACCGTAACATTCTCCATTCTGAAACCCAAATATGGAACCCTAATGTGATGTAGTCATCTTGGAATTATCTTTCGACAACAAAATCAGCTCATTAAATAAATATACATATATGTATGTATATAATAGTTTGAGCGAACATAACAACTAATTAAATTTTAGTGCAGATAATAGTCCTTTTATTTTTTTTCATACATCCCAAATCATGCCTACTAGGGGAAAAATATAAATCATTATATAGTAGCATCAAAGATCCGACATATAAAGCTATCGGACCCTTGCGGTCTTATGGATTTGACATATATACATTTTACAATGTAATTGAGCTACTTTGAAAAAAAATTAAGGCCTCTTGCCTAACTTCTTCTTTGATATAGTCTCGGCAAAGTTCCCACCTTTGGCTAATAACTATAATCTTAAATCCTATAAACTCGGCTTACTCCAATGGGTACCCTTAAGTTTATAAGGAAAAACAATAGACGTAAAGGTAAGAGGCAAGTCCGGTGTAAATAATATCATTGCCATCTATGTTCCTCTACTAGTAGGACCATATAGGTAAATCATGGAATCGGTTTTCCCCCACACTACGCTCGATTACACCATCAATATAAGAATATCATAAGTCGTAAGTCACACTAAAACATATGTTGACATATACATATAGAATATGTAACGAAAACTACACCAAAAACCATCTTATTGGTTTCGCTTATTGTAGTTTCTATACCAAAAGGTATAGCCCCTCCGGATCTTAGTAACCGTTTGTCAGTTTCATTTTGCATGGTACAACCGTACACAATCTCGATTAGTTTTTTGTTAATTTATGCTGCAAGGTACAACTCCAAGTAGTCTCAGTTTTTTTATATTTATACTATAAATTAAAACCCTAAGCTGTCATAGTTCCCTATGTTTATACTATAGAGTAAAACCCTAAGCAGTCATGGTTTGTTAAATTTATAATTCAAAGTACAACCCAAAGCAGTCATTGTTCATTAAGTTTATAATGTAAAATACAACCCTAAGCAATCTCGATTCATTATATTTATACTGTAACTACAACCCTAAGCAGTCATGGTTCATTAAGTTTGTACTTCAACGTACAACCCTAAGCAGTCATTTTATATTTTTATTAAGTATGAACCACAAATGAGAGTTACAACCACTCTCATGAAAGCATATAACCCGCCTTGATGTCGTACGCTCCTTTGGAAGTTGAATTTAGAAACCTACCTCTTAAAGTACCTGCATTCAGTTGAGCATCCCCACTCGGCAGCAATAGCCCTTTCGAGCATTATTTATAGGTTCTTACTTATTTACTTCTTAGTTTTCCAATATTCACCTAATTTTTCACTTAATAGGTTTCGTCTTTAACTATTCTTTTAGCTTCATTAGGATCTCAGCCTACCTTTGGCTTTCTTAAGCTTAGGAACTATTTTCATCATGCGTCTAGCTCTAGAAAACTCTAAGTACAACCTTCGAACATGTAATGCCTTGGGTCTCAGTATTGGCTTTTTTCCAAAAGCTAATAGGTCCCGGTATCATCACTCCTCGAAATTAAGTATACCTCGGCTATAGGTACACTACCCTCTGGTTTTGTCCTACAGAATCCTGGTTTATTTACTCTCGTTGAGATCTCCTTTATTCGATATCCACATTTGGACCCTTGGCCATCTCCTTCAGTTATATTCTTACTTAACTCATTGACTTAGAACTTTTTTAGAATTATTAATTTATTTTAGGTTTTGAGAGTTATACCCCCGGTATATCATCTTCTTAAATACATGTATTAAAGCTTGCAATACTAACTGCCCACATCCACATGTTTGTGCAAAGCTTGCCATGTGTTGCCTCCTTATTTATCTTGCCTCCTCTATTGGTAAGTGACAGTGTCCTTTATTTATTTTTACAGCACTTTTATGAAATTTTGTCCCCTTATTACATAGTCGTAAAATATACATGCATAATTATGTCTCGGGTTGCCTTATTATGATGTTTGAGCGTTCCAATTTAGCTTTTGGAAATCATTGTTCTTAATTGGAAAAATATAAATAAATTTCTAGAAATTCAAAATATTTATTTCAAAAATGGTACATTAATCTTAAATTCACGTTTGACCTTAACAAAGGGGCTTTAGATGGGAAATGTTCCAAATTAGAGGTTATGAAAAATTCAATTATGAAGTCTAAGTACATTGCCTCCAATAGTTCCACAATGAAATCAACATATGTGCACTGCTTTATAAGAAAATTTGGAATGATTCGCACTGTTGAGCATCTAATAATGTATTACGATAATAATGTTACAATTTATACTATAAAAGGAACCGATAGCTCAATAAGAGGTCAAGATATGTTCTTCGTAATTACCATGTGATAAAATAGTTTATCGGTGATGGAGAAATATTATCAAAAAAGTAGGTACAAAATAATAAAGTTGCAAATCCACTCACTAAGGTCCTTTCTCAGTTTAGTCTAGCAAAATTGTTGAGAGTATGGTTATGATAAACCATAATTGGTCCCAAGTGCAAGTGAGAGATTGATAGAGTAAACGGCATTTCCTAGGGTCAATTATGTAATTTAATAATATAACTTAGATCTTATAACGAATCTTGTTTGAAATAAAGTAAGCATTTGGTTCATTTTTATTACATATATTATTATATTGAGATATAATAAATCTTTTAAATATAGTTGATATATAGCAGAAGAAAATCCTTAGGAAAAGTAATAAATCGACTGCAGTTATGAATGTGTTTGTAACTACAAATATTGAATTGTATTAATAAATACTTGTTCTTAAATGTTCTAAGTCAAGATGTGTCGAGAATGGAATATCGATATATCTATTAAGGTTAGTGTATGCTCTTCATACGATGGAAGATGAATTACTCATGACATTGGGACACCAAAGGGTTACGTATATGTAGTTTTTTATAGAACAACTGCATAAAGACTCACCTCTAGTCTTCTATAGGTAAAAGTCAAATACAAGATCTTATGTGACGACGTGCAATAGCCTTTTGACTTGGTAATACTGCAAATCTTAAAGGCCTAAACTAAACTACCATGGTCAATTACATGACAACGATAATTGTTTTACAACCATAGTTGGGTTTGAAGTGAAACATTACTTAAGAGAGGATTCATCTCCTTTGGACAGAAGGTTGTATCAATGTAAATGGTGGTCAAATTAAAGTCAAAATTTTTGGCCAACGAAAATCTTTAATGGATAAATGTTATCAAATTGAATCATGGACTTTATTATTGAACTTCAATTAATAATGAATATTATTAGAGTTTTAACCATTGATCGAGCCCTTGATATCTACGTGATATCGTGATGATGAAGAAAAAACGAGCATAATATATAGTTGCTTAGGCAATAGCTCACATGATTAGAAGTAGGATTTCACCTAGATGATTTGTAAGCAATAGAACTCGTGTCCACTACCGTGCTTTGGCAAAGTCCATACATACCTTAATATATAAATTGTTTAAATTTCACTCAAGTGCGAGCTCACAATAGGGAGTCACACAATAGTACATGTTAACATATTTCTAAATTCATTTAATTCGAATTGATTTATGTATGCTATAAATTAAAATGAAGTTAATATAAATGTTATATTAATTTTTATGGCATTTAGTTATCTATTTGAAGCTTTGATATTATTAAATAAAATATAAATATTATATTTTAGTTTAATTTAAAGGGCTTAAATAGATATTTTTAAAAATTTAATGAGTTAATTATTTTTGGGCTATATGTATATGTGTGTGTGTGTGTATTATGCTAGTCGACTTTATATTAAAATTTTAGGGAGAAAATGCGTTTAAATGTTTATTTATTGGTAAATGATCTACCCATTTGAAAAGTGGATAAATAGGTGAAAAACATATGAGATATTTTCTAGTCTTTTGGTGGCTATAAATACAATACCCATCCTTCCAGTCTCAAAACCCTTTTGAAACCTTAAGCCCTCATCTTAATTGGAGTTAATAAAAGCCTATAATATAGCCTTATGTTATCCAGTCCTTTGACCAGGGCATATAGGAAAAACTTGATGAGTTAAACTTGAAAGCTATCAAGGCAGAAAACCTAGGAAGATAGTCGTAGAGTCCAAAAACCAAGTATAATCAAAATGATAGGAAGAAAGCAAAAACTATCTCAAGAATCCAACAAAGTGTTAGATCGGGTACTAATCCACAACACTTCATCTGTTTTGCCTCAAACTTCCCATGCTCATAAGCTATGATGTCAGTAATCTTTTTTCAGTTTCAGAATATTGATCACAAAACGAATGCAAAGCCACCTCAAGAAATAAGGAACCAATCCACCAAAATGGTGGATCGATACTGATCCAATCACTTGGTTTGGTACTAATCCACGAAACTTCCTCCATATTAGCCCAACATCCTCCTACATGAAAGTGATGATCCTAGGAGCCTATTTCAAGTACTAATTCATTGATCCCATGCAATTCTCTATTGATTTCCATGAGCACTCAAAGTCAACAACTCCATTCTTCTACTGATCCATCATTTGGACTCAAAAATAAGCTCATAATGGTGCAAACAAGTTTGGAATCACGAAACTAACTGTGAATCAAGCCAGGACAGAGCATTTAAAGAAATCCATTTGGAAATCTTACGGACCAGTACCGATCCAAGCCTATGGATCTGTACCGATCCACGAATATTGATGAGGTATCCCTTATTTTATTACGAGAATTGATCTAGACATGGAAAATAATATGGAGATCGTGGGGATGAGATTTTAGGCTTTCTACAGCTATAAATTGAAGGGTAGGAGCTCATTTTTGGAAATCCTTTTGACTTCATTGCTTTCTTACTCTAATACCCTGTAATCATCCATGGACTTATACCAACCCGTAAGAACAGAAGTGTAAACGATGCTATAAACCATCAACAAAGTTAAGTAGATGTAGGCCAAGATTATCCGAACTACTATAAGATGTTGTGTATTTTTTCTTGCTCTTTTTAGTTTACTTTTCTTCATTTCTTATTCTCTACACAATCTCTAAGGCGTTTGTGCCACTTTTGGTTCAAATACTTTGGTGCTTTCACTGAGAGCCAATTGAATTTGCCGATCTGAAGTTTGAAAAAGTTTAAAATGATGAGACGGTCTACTAGGAAGATAGCTAATGGAGGAGATCAACAATGGGGTGGCCAAGAAGCATCTCAAGAGCTAACCCTCAATCTTTCTGCATAACCAGGGATAAGATGGAAATCATGCTGAATGGAATGCAAGAAAGGATGATAGCATGCCAGGAAAAGATGACAGAGAGTTTCTTCAGAAGAGTGAGACAAATAGGAACAGTTGGAGTCGCAGCAAACCAAAACCAAAGGTCAGAAACTGGAGCAAATGCACCAGGAAGTAGAATGGAGCAGACTGGAACGACCTTTGAATGAGTTATACGGATCGGTACTACTCCACAAGCATGGATCGGTACCGATCCACAGAAACTTGAGGGCATGACTGGAGCTAATCTAGGAGGAAATGGTGTGCGTCAAGGAACAAAGTTGAACATTTGAATCAAAATGCATAAGCATGAACGGAGGAGCATGTTTTAGAATTCTCTCATGGAAACGGGGGGAAAGATGAGAATGCTAACTTGAGAATTCCTTTGAATGATGATGGTAGACTTGCTAAAAATGTAAGACGAGCAATGAGAGGTGGATTGCCTAACCAAAGCCTAGAGGACGTGAACAGATTCACTCCAAACACTCAGTGCACTAGGAATCCAACTAATTTCATACTACCTACATTTGAAACATATGATGGAGACGGATCTAGTAGTTCATTTGATGAGGTATATCTGGCACATGGAAGTGGTGGATCCGTCTGAAGAAGTGATGGAATGGTGTTTCCCTTTGTATCTAACAGATTTAGTAGCATTGTATTTTAGACAACTAGAAAACAGTTCCATAAGCACATGGATCGAGTTAGTGGATAGATTTATGAGATAGTTTCGGGTTTATATCTCATGACCCAAGAACGTAATGACATTGTCGGATGTGAAGCAGAGGGCCAGAGAGTCCCTAGGAAGTTTTTGATGAGATTTAATGTGATGGTTAACGTGGTAGATAGGTCGGACCCATTAGTGGTTTTAATGGTGACAGTTTAAGAAGTGGCTGGTAAAACTGATTTAGAGGTAAGTTTGGAACGGGATCCACCGATGGATTTGGTAGAGTTTTACCATAAGGCCGAAAGGTACTTATGCCAGGAGGACGTTGAAGCTGAGCAGGAAGAAATTAATGTTGTGGATGGTGGAGGAACATCTGGCACAGGATCTGGTAAGGATAAAGAAAAATGGAAAATGAATGATAGCTTTAGAGGACCAAAGCGAAAAAGAAAGGAACCAAAGTTCTCTTCTTATACAGATTTGAACGAGACCTTAGGGCGGATTTACTTAGATACCAGGGAACAGATCCCCTATCAGAAACCAGCAAGGAGAGTGCCCACTGACTGTGAGAGAAAGTCAGGAAAGTACTGCATGTTTCATGAGTTGGACGGGCATAACAAAAATGACAATAGACACTTGCACGATCTGATCGAGGAACAAGTCAGAAATGTCCATTTGCAGCATATGTGAGAAACCGAGCTATGATGGTGGAACACGAGCAGCCATCATCCGTAACGAATAGAAATGCCTTCGATCAAGATCGACGATAGTCATCACATAATCGAGACGGATGATAGGTCAAATTCAATTCTCGCACTTTGCTTTTTCATTTCTTTTCTTACATTTTAATTTTCGTATTAAGCAATAAAGACACTAATAACCTCTGGCTGCTTACATGTGTACGGGATCCCAAAAGATCCCTAGGCATACTTTAAGTCAGATGCCTGAGATGACAACTTAGGACGATAATAATCTCGGACCACTTACATGTATACGAGACCTAGATTGGTTTATAGGCATGCTCTAAGTTGGATGTCTAGGATTTCTACTTGTTTGATTTGAATATTTGGATTTTGGAAAAACCACATTGAATGTGACGACTAATATTGACTGCTTTAAGTTTCGTCCGAAGAAATAGGACCGGTGTGCAAGTCCCCTCACCAGAGAGCGAGCGGATGGATTTGTACGATATTGATCGCTTTAAGTCCTTGGCAGAGAATAGGAACCCAAGGGTTAGAAGTAAGTCACCTCGTCGAAGCGTGAGCGAATAGTGTTGCTTGTCGTTGAGCCCCCACGCCGAAGAGCGAGCGGATTGGGCTTAGCAAGGGTCCTGAGAAACCATGGATTTTATTGTTAGTCCTAAACAGCCATGAATTTTATTAACGATCTAGAGAGATCGTGGATTTAACTGTCGGTCATGAACGACCACGAATTCAATTATGATCCGATGAGATCGCGGTTTTAATTATCGACCCGAAACGATCACGAATTTAATTAACGATATGGAGAGATCGTGGATTTAACTATCGGCCCAGAACGACCATGGATTTGACTAAAGATTCGGCGAGATCAAGGGTTTCATTATAGTTCAAGAGAGGCCAAGGATTCCATTGACAATCCGAAGAGATCAAAATCCAACTATCGGCTGGGAAAGGCTACGAATTTCACTAATGGTCTGGAGAGATCGAGATTTCAACATATGACTGCTAGCCTTCGGATGAACACGGGATGATCCTGATTAGTGATACAACCCATGGCTTAAGGACACGAAATTATTGTTTATGACTGACACTCAAGCAAGGACTCGAATCCCTAACTATCATGGTCCATAGCGATATTTGATTTACAGGTGATTCCAAAGGCGCATGATGATTCGCAATAGCTTGATCAGTTTCCAACCAAAAGATTCAATCACCAATATTCCATCAACTTTAATGTTTGTTCTTAAGCAAAGCACACCTTCCATTCGCAATGCGTGCTTTAGGGGCCAAGTGTTATCCCATGTTTTGATGGACAGTATACAGACGAACTTGATGAGTCGAACTTGAAAGCTATTAATGAAGGAAGCCCAGAGAGATATCCATTGAGTCCAAAAACCAAGTACAATCAAAATGGTAGGAAGAAACCACAAACCATTCCAAGAATCCACAATTCAAAATCCAATAAAGTGTTGGATCGGTACCGATCCATAACACTTCATCCATTTTGCCTCGAACTTCCCATTCTTATAAGCCATGATACCGGTAATCCTTTTCCAATTTTAGAATATCGATCACAAGAGGCATGCAAGGCCACCTAAAGGAAAAAGGAACCAAATCCACCGAAGAGGTGGATCGGTACCGATCCACGAAACTTCATCCATTTTGTCCCAACTTAATCCTGCATGCAAGTGATGATCCTATGAGCCTATTTCAAGTACTGATTCGTTGATCCCATGCAATTCTCTATTGATCTACATGAGCTTTCAAAGTCGGCAACTCCATTCTTCCACTGATCCATCACATGGACTAAGAAGCAAGCTAATAATGATGCAAACAAGTTTGGAATCTGAAACTAACCACAAATCAAGCTTGGACAAACCATTCAAAGAAATCCATTTGGCAATCTTATGGATCGGTACCAATCTAATCCCATGGATTGGTATTGATCCACAAATATTGATGAGGCGTCCATTATTTTTCTTAGGAGAATTGGTCTGGACATAGAGAACAATGCAGAAATCGCAGGGGCGAGATTTTAGGCTTCCTACAACTATAAATAGGAGGGTAGGGGCTCATTTTTAGAGATCTTTTTGGCTCAATTGCTTTCTTACTCTAATCCCTTATAATCATCCATGGATATATAAGGATCCATAAGAACAGATGTATGAATGACAGTATAAACCATCAATAATGTTAAGTGGGCATATGCGAAGATTAGCGGAACAACTATAATACGTTGTGTGTTATTTTCTTGCTCTTTTTAATTCTCTTATCTTCACTTCTTATTCTCTATAAAATCCCTTGGGTGTTTGTGCCATTTTTGGTTTAGAGACCTTGCAAAACAAGCTAGAAGGAGAAAGGAGATCTTTAAGCATGAACCAGCTTGCAAATACAATATATCGACAATTAACTAGATTGAAGAGATGGCAATTTTTTATATAGGTCCACCAATTAATTTTTTACATAGTAATTGGAATAATATGTAAATATATTTAGAAATATACAATTTATATATATACACATACATATATATTATTCAACAACAATTTTTACATGGCCTCCATATATTACATATGATATAAGTGTGCACTTCAAATAATTTTAAATGATTGATATACTCAAGTATAATTTATATATGTTTATATATAAATAATATCTTTTAAAATATATTAAAGAATTATTTTATTCTTGACCTTAATACACACACATGCTTGATTTCGATCTTAATAATTTTTTAATATATATGTTTGTGTATTTGTGCACACGCAATCAATATAAAATTAACCAAGTAATATTTTAAAATTTTAATTGTAAATTCACACATACATGTATATATTAATTTTTGAAAAAAGGTGCTTTATTCAGTAACATGTAAAGAACTCTCTTGGCATTGCCTCCTTAAAAAAACCTTACCAGAGTAGTAAGGAAAAAGAGTGCAACAATGTAACAGTACAAACCTGATACAACAAAATATCAAAGAGAGAAATAAATACACCGCCTATAATACAAGGCCTGTCTAAACAAACTCATGAACATAAAATAAAACATAGACCCTGAAATCGCATCGTCGTCCTTTATATTTAAGCTCGATACCCCATCTATTTAGAAAGATGAGCTCATCATCATTATAATGGCATCAGTTCCAATCTTGAATCACCAAAGCCATGACTTCTTTCTCAATCATTCTAACACGTTGCAATTCGAACTCTCTTTGCTGGTAAAGCGTCTTTTATTTATCTCTTCCCAAATATGGTACAAGGATGTAATAATCACCACAAAAGATGTATTTTGCATAATGTTTTTCAATATGAAGGTCGATTTAAGGTGTCGAAGTTCATCTGTAAGATTGCTAGAGGTAGGATGATTGAGCCCTAGCTTCAAATGCATGTACAAGAGGGTGTATCTACTATACCCACAACCAAAGAATAGATAGTTATGCAATTCGTTGTTTGTTCAACGCAGTGTACCCCGGTTATCAAGTTAGATCCCCTGATTGGACAGCCGATCCACTATCGGTAATCTCTAATATACAGCTTTATATGTGCACATAGCCATCTTTTTAGCATTTAACTTAGGTTAAATCACTTGATGCCAGTCTACCACAGTATGATTGTCTTGAATTTCATTCCACATCGTTGCAAAATAAAATTATATTTTGACATTTATCTCTCAAGAATCTGATTGATGTTGCACGTTAATTTGTATAGGCTCAATGTGTTGTTTAATCTCCCTTGTTTCTGGTAGCGGATCTGGGTAAAACTAGTGTTTGAACCAAAAATGGAACAAACACCAAAATGAGTATAGTAGAGAATAAAAAGTGAAGAAAAGTAAATCAAAAAGAGTAAGAAAAGAATACATGGTGTTTTATAGTGGTTCGGCTAATCTCAGCATATGTCCACTTAACTTTGTTGATGGTTTATAGTGTTGTTTACACTTCTATTCTTACTCATCGGTAGAAATCAATTACTGATTGGTATAAATCCATGAATGATTCCAAGAAATTAGAGTAAGAGAACAATAAAGCTGAAAGGATCCTTAAAAATGAGCCACTGCCCTTCTATTTATAGCTATAGAAAGCCTAAAATCTTACCCCCATGATCTCTATATCTTTTTCCATTCCGAAGACCATTTCTCTAAGAAAATGGTGGCTACCTCATCAAGATTCATGGATCAATACCGATCCGAAAGACCACCAAATGGATTGATATGAACTCTTTGTGTTGGCTCGATTCGTGGTTAGCGTCATGATTCTAATCTTGTTTGCATCTTTATTAGCTTGTTTATAAGTCTAAATGATAAATTAGTGGAAGAATGAAGTTTTAGTTTTTTGAAGTTTGAAGTGATTGATCATAGGAGGCCAGAAATGGGTTGTTGGGAGCATAGTTTTGGAGTGTAGAAAGTTAGAGGCCGATTGGACGAAATATCGTGGATTGATACCGATCCATGAGTTGGACTGGTACCAATCCAACGCACGTTGGATTTTGGGTGCTCGTTTTTTAGAATGGACTTGTATGTTCTTTGTAATCTTAGTTTTACTTGAGTTCTGGACTATTTTGATGATCTTTCCAGGCTTCTTGTCCTAATAGCTTTAAAGTTTGACTTGTTGAGTTCATCCGCATACTGCCTGGTTAAAAGGCGGGGTAACATTTGCTCCCCAAAGCATGCCTTGCGAATGGAAGGTGTGCTTTGCTCAAGAAAAAATATCGAACACGATGGGATATTAGTAGTTGAATTTTCTAGTTATCAACCGATCAAGCTGTTGTGAATCATTCTGTTCTTTTGGATTCTCTTGTCAATCGTAGGTTGTTCCAAACCTATTACAGCCTATGACTCTAGACTCTGGCCAAGTATAGCCTATACATCATTATCATTTTTAATTAATTCAGAGTTATTACATCACATATAAAAAAATTCTATGTTCACCTGAGATTTATTAATTCTACTTTAATTACAAGGCATTCAAATCCTTTTATCAAATCTGTACCTGTTCTAAAGTTCGATCTCTTCAGATAATTTTATATTCAGTTTAATGCATGATCTATCCAGATCATTTTATATTTAGTTTAATGTGCGATCTCTCCTAATCAATTCCATGGCCAATAGTTAAATCTGCGATCCATTTGGATCGTTAACTGAATTCAAGGCCATTCAAGGCCGATAATCAAATCCATGGTCTCTCTGGACCGTTAACCAAATCTGTGGCCGTTCAGTGCCGATAATCAAATCCATAGTCTCTCCAAACCTTTGCTGACCATAGTCCACTCGCTCTCCAACGTTAATACTCAAGACAAGCAAGCTCATCCGCTCACACTCTAGTAATACGATTTACTTCCTGTATTCTAGCCCGTCTCTTTGGACAGGATATAAAGCGATCCAATTCCATGGTCTCTCTGATCCTTGGCCAAGCCCAATCCACTCACTCTTTTGTGAGGGGGCGCAACGACAAGCAAGCCCATCTGCTCATGCTCCAGTGAGGTGACTTACTTCTTGCACTCCAGTCCCTGCTCTCCGGCCAGGACATAAAGCAATCAATATCGTAGAAGTCCATCCACTTGCTCTCTGGCAAGGGAACTTGCACTGTGATATCCTGAAAATTTCAAGCAATTTAAATATGATAATCTCCTTGATTCAATTAATTAAAATTGGAAAAATGGTTATTTTAAATCAATATAATGTGATGATTTTTATAATAGTATAAATTTTTAAAAGGGATAATTATTTTAACAAATTTAATTGGATTATTTTATAAATAGGTTTTTGATAGACTTATTATTTTAAATAAGTATTGATTAAATATATATATATATATATAGACTTATTTAAGTTAATTTTTAGAAATAGAATTGTTATTTTCAAATTTAATAGTATGTTTGTTTAGAATAATATATATGTTTAAGTCAATTTTAAATTGGATTTTAAAATTTGAATTTGAATTTAATATTTGGATTTGAATATGAATTTAAAGAATAATTATTTTGAAATAGTTAGATATAAAATATATGAATAAAGTTTCCATAAGAATATAATTTGTTTTATATTCTTTTTCTTTAAAAGAATTTATTTAAATTATGAAAGTATTCATATAAATAATAAATAAATATAAAAGTTTTATATTTATATCTATAAACGAATTAAATACACTAGGTATGATTTTATTTAAAAACATGATTGGATTTATTTTAATTTTCTTTTAAAGGTTTTATTTTTATAAATTTACAAAAGAATTTATTTAATTAGAAATGTATTAACTAATTAAGATATTTATATAAAAGTTTCTTTTTAAATCAATTTAAAATACACAAAAACGAATTAAGACATCTGTTACTCTATAAACACCCTTAATAACATGTGTTAGATAGTTAAATAGGGTGGAAGACAAGTGTCACCCCTTTATTTTATATTTTCTTAAATTTATAAAATTATAAATTGGTTTATATAACATACATCTTTCATTCTTATTTTTTTCTAACCTCATTTCTAAACAAATAAGACAAAAAAAATTTTATAAAAATAATTTCTGATCAAAACTATAATTCACTTTCCAAATCATGTAACCATTCTCAAATTTAAGTTCCAAAACCTGAAACCATTCCTCAAAATAAATCAAAGCTCAGAATCAAAACCTGTAAACACTCTTCAAGCTCAAAAACAAAATCTGTACCCCTTTTTCTCATCTCAAAATTCAATTTGTACTTCAATTTCCAGTTCAAAGACCCAACCTTGTAACAATTTTTATTTCAAAGAAATTTCCAAAATCTGCCATTAAATTCTCAAAACAATTTCCATGCCTGTAACCCATTTTTAAAAGCAAGCCTGAAAACACATTTTAAAAGCAAATGAATCAAAGCTTGCAAGTTTCATAATGCAATCTGGATTATCAATGCAATTAGCAGAATTAAGCTTCAACCTGCGTCAACATTCCAGTTTAACGTATTTCAGTAATTTAAGGCAATTCAAGTTTTCTACTGCAACCCAGTTTTTCAAAGCATTCAAAGTTTAAAGCTTCAATACCCTTTCCAGATTCCTACTTTAAGCTCTCTACTTTCTTTACAAGGTGAGTAAACTTTAAAATTTAAAGTTTAAGTAACAAATATTTGTGGCATGTGGATTACTATGTCAATGTTTGCTTTGAATATCTGTATATATGCAAACCTATATGTTTTTGTTGAGTTTACATCTCTGATCTGAGTGTATGCCTCAGATTTAAAAAAAAAACTATAGACATAAATCACCTTCAGATAGATGCATGTGACATATGTTTGGTATAAACATGTAATGTGATTTGCATGATGGATTTATGATTCTGAAAACATGTTTATAGGTGCTGTGTGAATGTCTGCATATGGTATTCTTTTCTGTTTTAAGTCCAGAGATTTAAACATAGATTAAAAAAAAATTCACACACTCTAATCTATTTAGGCTTAAGTATTTAAAAAGGATTTGTCTGTTTAAAACTAAATTATGATTTAAAAATATTTTTAAGAATTATGGATAAATATATTAACAGGGAAAAATTAAAAACACAGAGGAGCTTAAGTGATGCTAAAAATCGAATTCAATGATCTGATAATTCATATATAAAATCTGAATTCTTTTACCAAACTAGGATTTTTAACACTTGAATCTTAATTTTTAAACATTGAATTGGATGTGCAATTCAAGAATGACTGGGAATGGGTTTTTGTTTATTGGTGATCAAGAGGGATTAGATGATCGGGTTTCTTGTTGAAGATAGTTGGATGGATAGGGTGTTTGGAAAAAATGGTGCTCGAATTTTCAGGTGACTGGAGTGGCCATGCGACGATCAAGTAGGGTTAAGTCTCCAGGTTGTGTTGTCATTCTTTCTCAAGAGGGTGCTACACCGGGATTTGATGGGTGGTGATCGCGAGATGTGATGTAGGGGCTGGAAGACGAGGCGGAGCTGCGGTGAAGGTGGTAAGGCTTCTCGAAGTAGGGATCGCCGTAGTCGGGTGAATTTCCGGTAAGTATGAGTTTGCAGATTTTGGATTTTTGGGTCGATTTCGATTCACGATCGAATCGAGTAAATTGGTGGTCGAGTGCGGTTGCGAGGTTCACTGGCGAGTTGTTGGGGTCGGCGTCGATGGTCGAAGCGCCGTTGGTCGCTGGTGTAGGTGCACACGTGCATAGGCATATCTGAATGATGGTTTGATCTCGGGATGAGGCTTATGACTGTGCGGCATTGGCTCGAGTTCAAACGCGAGCAGATGGAGGAGTTTAGCGTGTAATTAGTTTTTGGGTTCAAGTTAAAATTTAAACCTATCTAAAAACTTAAACTAAATTTTGTAAGGAAGAGAGGACTTCAGGTTTTACCTGAAGCAAGTATAAAAAAAAGAAAGGTTTTCTAAAACTTGGTTTTTGAAATTTAAAAATGAATTAGTTTAAACATTATTATATAATTACTTATATAATAGTTGTTTCCTTTAAACATTGTTTAAGAAGTTTCGAATTTGATTAAATTTAATTTAGTTGAGTAAAATTTAAAGTTCTTTTAAATGATAAGTTAGAAATGAAATATAAAGGTAAGTTAAAGGTAAAATGTTTAAAATAGTATTTTTTTAAAAACTTTAAAGTTTATAAGAAAAGTTTAAAATTTTAAATTAAAAATTTGTTTCAACTATCATTTGATAAATGTTAAAGTTATTTAATGGAAGTTGTGCTTTGTAACTTTAATTTATCAAGTTGAATAAGTATATTCAAACTTAATTAATGATTTAATTAAGTAAAGTTATATTTAAAATAAAATGTTTTAAATGATAATTAAGGAATAAATAAAATGAGATTTTATCTTAAGATGATTATGGTTTTTAATAAATTGGGATTAATTATGTTAATTTAGGAATTTAGGTATAATTGATTAACTTAATTAATTAAGTATAAAAGGTTAATTAAGTAATTAATTAAGAACAATTAATTAATTTAATTAACTGATGTTTAAGGATTTAATTAATTTTTAATTAAGGATTATAATTATTTAATTAAAGGTTAATTAATTGTAATTAAGGATTATTAATTAATGATTAAAAATTAATTAATTTTTAATTAGAAATTAATTAATCAAATGATTAGAGGTTAATTAATTGGTAATTAAGAAATTATTAACTCATTTTTATTAATTAATGATTAAGTTTTATTAATTAATAATTAAGGAATAATTAAGGAATAATTAATCTATAATTAAAGGTTAATTAAGGGTTAATGAACTGTTAATTATGGGATTGATTAACAGGTAATTAAGGAGTACTTAATTTGTAATTAAGTGGTATTAATTAATCATTAAGGGTTATTAATTAATGGTTAAAGAATTAATTAATTTGTAATTAAGATTTAATTAATTTGTTTTAAGGATAATTAAGGGATGAATTATCCAATTGTAATTAATCAAATGAAGGTGATTAATTTAAGTTAATTAATTAATTAATTAAAGGTAATCTTTTAATAATTAATTAAGTATAAATACTTAATGAGATTGATAAGGGTAGTTACTTAGTGAAGTAATTAAAGTATAATTACAAGATGTAATTAATTAAAAGGAATTACTTAATGGGAAGTATTTAAAGGGTAATTACTTAGTAAAAGTAATTTAAGGATTAATTACTTAGTGTAATTAATCAAAGGATTAATATAATTAATTAAAGAGTTAATTGATTAAGTAAGTAATTACAGAAGGGTAATTACTGTTTATGATTAATCAAGGTTGATTAATGGAATTAATTAATTAAAATATAATTAATTAATGTAATTAAGTAAGTGTTAATGTAATTAATTATAATTAATTAATTATTGGAAATAATTAATGAAGGATCATTAATTAATGTAATTAATGAGAGTAATTAAAGGTTAATTGCTTTAAATAGTTAAGAATAATTAATTTGAGAAATTAATTGAAGGATAATTACTTGAATGTAATTAAGGATAATAATCAAGGGTGATTAATTAAGGTGATTAAATTGAATGATTAATTAATTGATTTGTAATTAATTAATGGTTAGATAAGCAAGATTTATAATGATGAAGTAATTAAGTTAGTTTATTTTAAATTAGTTAAAGATGAAGTAATTAATTTGATTCACTTTAAATTAATTAGAAATGGAAGTAATTAATTTAATTCATTTTAAATTAATTGTATTGTGATTAAGTAAATCCTTGCTTATGTATGGATGAATAATGTTGATTGCCTTGAACGGTTTGTGATCTTAGATATGAGATTAGTGATGTTGTGTGATATGAATGCTTTGGTTGCATTGTGATGATAATATGGATTATCTATTTCGATGATAGTATGGATTATTTGTTTATAATGATAATGTGGATCATCTGTTTATAATGATAATGTTGATTATCTATTGTAGTTTGTGAATTATCTATCTATGTGTATATAGATAATTGAATTGAATTGTTTTGAACCTTAAAAACAACTTGGCCTTAAAAGACACGCTTTGGATTTCGATGAGACTGGGATCGAGTTTGCTACATTACAGCATGATAGGGGTTTCTCGCTTTGCATTAGGTGGCGAATGGGAGACTCTAACCCTACATGTCCGCGGGGGTAGTATAAGGCCTTTTAGGGTTGGTTGCGAGTCGAGAGGCTGGCCGTAAAAGCAAACCCGAGGTATCACTATGAGCCACGGCGGGGCTGGGATGGTTGAAAAGCCTATCAAAGTGCAAGGGTTATCATCGTTAAGTCTGAGGGTGATTCCAAAATGAGTGTAACGAGATAATGCCTTCGGTTTCGTTCGAACCCGGAACGAACTTGTATGGATTGAATGCTTTCAGAACATCGTCAGGTGGACGATGAGAATTCAAAGTGATATGTTCTATAAAGGTAATCATAGCCTCAAGCCTCATCAACCGGGAATGGCTAAAACAGGGGAGGTGCAGCAAGGCTAAGTGGGTCTGCCCAAGCAGGATGAGATTTTCCCCTGTCTAGAGGTCCCTTTTATTTCGGTTGTGTGGGCAGTTGTTGAGCTCCAACTGTCGGGGTTGTCTTGTTCGGGACTGTCCAGTAAGGGATAGTTCCGGCTTTGTGTTGCAGGGGATTGGGAGTAATCCTCGGTACGTTGATCTAGGCCAGGTACTGTGACGGGCGGTACACCAGTAGCCCTGCCATTGTATGGAATCCAAAATTCAATAAGTGCCATCGGATTTGATTGTATTACCCACTTTTGTGGCTAGTAGCTGGAATTTAATGAATGTAACAATTTCGGCTATTTTCTATTTACTTGAAAACCCTAGACTTATTATAATATCACAGAATTTCCTATGAAATGTTTTGGTTAGCATAAGGTAAAAACTTACCCATGTTTATGTGTGGGGAGTCTTACGTGATACCTTTTGTTTTCAAAGAATTTTGAAAGTTAAGCAACTTTAACCCGTTTACTCACACCAGACCAATGTCTGACCCAGAGTTTATCTTCAGTTTTCTTAAACTCTTGGGTACTCAAATTTTTACGAGTAGCCAAGGGATTCGGGTTAGCTTTGACAAATTCTGGAGGAGTAATGGAGAAGGAGGCTTCTACGTTATAGTTATATATAGTGTTCCGCTGTGTTGGTTTCTCTAAGTGGTTTCCTTGTATTGTATTGAGTTGTATAACTAGACAGGTGTTTATAACTGTCTAGTATGTGGCATATAATCTGTGTAACTCTGATAATGGTTGTAAACTATGTAATATTTATGTTGTTAATATAATTTATTCGTTCCGCTGTTGAGATTCTGATGTTGTTTCTTCTTTCTCGTCTTTCTTTTCTCTTTTCTATCCCTTTCTTTCTTCTAGATGATGCGATTTTCTGTGGTGAGAAAGTCGGGTCGTCACAGTTGGTATCAGAGCATTAGGTTGAGTGAATACCTAAGCTCTGGAGTAGTGTCTATCTTGAGAGAGCGTATTTGTAATTTTCATATATAACTATATATATGTATATATATATATACACACCTATTTGTTGGGTTACCAGTTCAGGTTTTCCAACATAAGTTTTAAAGGGTAGATAGGGTATTGGCGTGTGTAACACGACGACAATCAATGGTTGGAGTTTGAATGTTTGAGGTTGGAAGTGTATCTGTCGAGACAGTAGACCTAATACCGTCTCGAGTGAGTGATAGGATTCCATTGATCTTTGAAGGAAACTTGTTAAGGGTTCAGAGTCCATCATTTGAGTATAGGTTCATCGCGCTCGTGTGAACGGATTTTCGAGAGTTCGGATCTGTCAGCTAGGCAGAAGGAGTGATGGTATTTTGGTAGCTTCAGGGAGAAGTAGCTGTGTGATGAGACGCAGTGTCTATGGATGTTTCAGAAGATGTTTCTTTGGAACGAGTTTGAGGAAGTTTGTCTACTTCAGTGATGAGTTTGAGTCCAGCTAGGTGTTGTGTTTAGTTTGGAGAATCGAGGAGCTTTGGATAAGAAGTCTTTGTCATCTGTAGCAGCGGTGTAGCTCGAAGTGTTCTCTGTTCCATCAGGAAGATCTTTTGGCTTAGTTTCCTAGAGGTGGTGTTCTGAAGCAGCAGAGTGAACCCGTTTCCTAGTTTCCTAGAGAGAATAGTATCTGTGGATATTGAATTGGATAGGATCGCAAAAGTGACTTGCGATAGTTGAGTGATTCTTTTGGACAATCTTTTGCTTGGGTTTGAGACATTTTTAGAGGATATAGGAGTTATAGAGTTGTCGGAGATTTTTCCGAATGTCTTCTGGGAAGTAGTGAGGTTTGTCAGAATTAGAGGTTGAGTTCTGCGTCAACTTGATTCATGGAGATACCGGTGATTCAACTAGGTTGAAGGATGTCTCATAAAGAGAGGATTTGGTGAAGCGGCTCAGGATTTCTGAGTGTTTCTGTGTTTTCTCTTTGTGGGTCTAGGAAACCTTATTTCTAGGATGTGCTATCTAGTCTATGCTCGTGTTCATTGACGACATTCTTATGTGCTCCAGATCAGAGTTGTGCAGCAGAAGCATAATGACAGCTGTTCTAGAGTGGAGGCAACCGGAAGTTGTAGTGTTTGGATTAGAGGGTTTCTTGTGGAAGTTTATCTGGATTTGAAGCCAGATTGGCTAGTGCACCTTTTTTGTCTTTTCCGGGTAGAAGAAGTAAGTGTGAAGTCTACTGTTGATTGTGAAGTAGAATTTGAGTTTTGGTTTTGGATTGATCTTGAGAGGATCATTCTATTGGTTGTTTTTGATCCAATTTATTTCAAGAAGCATCAGCAAAGGTCGAGCTGATCAAGGAAGGATGTAGGCAGCCAGGATCGTCAGAAGATCTTTGTGGTTAAGAGACGTTGGAATTTGGAATTCGAAGCTGCAGATTGAATTCTGGATAAGATTTTTCTACAGTAAGGGGAGCAATAGGATTGGATAAGAATTGGAAGGCTAGCTTTGAGATGTATTGGATCTTTTTGTGTCCCGATTAAGATTAATGATTTGGTCTTCAGGAGTTGAATTGCCAGCTTGGAGACTGGGATTCATGGTATTTCACATATCTCTGAGGGAGTTCGTGTTTGGTCCATCTTTAGTTTGGAACCAGCTGTTTGGAAGGATTTGGTTGTTGAGTCGATCATGACTATGGTCAGATCTCTTGTATAATGATATCTAGATGAGTAGGAGCTATGTAGCGTAGTTGTGTAGCTAGTCTGGATTTAATAGGATGAGTATTCCAGTATCTGTATCTGGGAAACTCGAGTTAGTTTTAGAAAGCTTATATGGATCTGTGTCCGGATAGCTAGAATTGTTTGTTTAGATAAATTTGTTTGTTTGGATGACTGGTTGTTTGGTTGTCTATATGGTTGATTGTATGTTTGAAATTGTTTGAAATTTAATAAAAACTTTGAGATTATCTTTTGTTTAAATTTCGGGGACGAAATTATTTTAAGGGGGGAGGAATGTGATATCCCGGAAATTTCAAGCAATTTAAATATGATAATCTCCTTGATTCAATTAACTAAAATTGGCAAAATGGTTATTTTAAATCGATATAATGTGATGATTTTTATAATAGTATAAATAGATTTTTAAAAGGGATAATTATTTTTACAAATTTAATTGGATTATTTTATAAATAGGTTTTTGATGGACTTATTATTTTAAATAAGTATTGATTAAATATATATGTATATATACTTATTTAAGTTAATTTTTAAAAATAGAATTGTTATTTTCAAATTCAATAGTATGTTTGTTTAGAATAATATATATGTTTAAGTCAATTTTAAATTGGATTTTAAACTTTGAATTTAATATTTGGATTTGAATATGAATTTAAAGAATAATTGTTTTGAAATAGTTAGACATAAAATATATGAATAAAGTTTCCATAAGAATATAATTTGTTTTATATTCTTTTTCTTCAAAAGAATTTATTTAAATTATGAAAGTATTCATATAAATAATAAATAAATATAAAAGTTTTATATTTATATCCATAAATGAATTAAATACACTAGGTATGATTTTATTTAAAAACATGATTGGATTTATTTTAATTTTCTTTTAAAGGTTTTATTTTTGTAAATTTACAAAAGCATTTATTTAATTAGAAATGTATTAACTAATTAAGATATTTATATAAAAATTTATGTTTAAATCAATTTAAAATATATAAAAATGAATTAAGACATGTGTTAATCTATAAGCACCCTTAGCAACATGTGTTAGATAGTTAAATAGGGTGGAAGACAAGTGTCACCCCTTTATTTTATCTTTTCTTAATTTTTATAAAATTATAAATTGATTTATATAACATACATCTTTCATTCTTATTTTTTTTTCTAACCTCATTTCTAAACAAAGGAAACAAACAAAATTTTATAAAACAATTTTCTGATCAAAACTATAATTCACTTTCCAAATCATGTAACCATTCTCAAATTTAAGTTCCAAAACCTGAAACCATTCCTCAAAATAAATCAAAACTCGGAATCAAAACCCTGTAAACACTCTTCAAGCTCAAAAAAAAAATCTTTACCCTTTTTCTCATCTCAAAATCCAATCTGTACTTCAATTTCCAGTTCAAAGACCCAACCTTGTAACCATTTTCATTTCAAAGAAATTTCCAAAATCTGCCATCAAATTCTCAAAACAATTTCCAAGCCTGTAACCCATTTTTAAAAGCAAGCCTGAAAACACATTTTAAAAGCAAATGAATCAAAGCTTGCAAGTTTCATAATGCAATCTGGGTTATCAATGCAATCAGCAGAATTAAGCTTCAACCTGCATAACATTCCAGTTTAAAGCATTTCAGTAATTTAAGGCAATTCAAGTTTTCTACTGCAACCCAGTTTTTCAAAGCATTCAAAGTTTAAGCTTCAATACCCTTTCCAGATTCCTATTTTAAGCTCTCTGCTTTCTTTAAAAGGTGACTAAACTTTAAAAATTAAAGTTTAAGTAACAAATATTTGTGGCATGTGGATTACTGTGTTAATGTTTGCTTTGAATATCTGTATATATGCAAACCTATATGTTTCTGTTGAGTTTACATCTCTGATCTGAATGTATGCCTCTGATTTTTTTCTTTAAAAAAAACTGTAGACATAAATCACCTTCTGATAGATGCATGTGACATATGTTTGGTATAAACATGTAATGTGATTTGCATGATGGATTTATGATTCTGAAAACATGTTTATAGGTGCCGAGTGAATGTCTGGATATGGTATTCTTTTCTGTTTTAAGTCCAGAGATTTAAACATAGATTAAAATTTAATTTTTTTTCACACACTCTAATCTCTTTAGGCTTAAGTATTTAAAAAGGGTTTGTCTGTTTAAAACTAAATTATGTTTTAAAAATATTTTTAAGAATTATAGATAGATATATTAACTGGGAAGAATTAAAAACACAGAGGAGCTTAAGTGATGCTAAAAATCAAATTCAATGATCTGATAATTCACATATAAAATCTGAATTCTTTTACCAAACTAGGATTTTTAACACTTGAATCTTAATTTTTAAACATTGAATTGGATGTGCAATTCAAGAATGACTGGAAATGGGTTTTTGTGAGATTTCGGGTGATCAAGAGGGATTGAATGATCGGGTTTCTTGTTGAAGATAGTTCGATGGATAGGGTGTTTGGCAAAAATGGTGCTCGAATTTTCAGGCGACTGGAGTGGCCATGCGATGATCAAGTAGGGTTTAGTCTCCAGGTTATGTTGTCGTTCTTTCTCAAGAGAGTGCCACATCGGGATTTGATGGGTGGCGATCGCGAGATGTAGGGGCTGGAAGACGAGGCGGAGCTGCGATGAAGATGGCAAGGCTTCTCGAAGTAGGGATCGCCGGAGTTGTGTGAATTTCCGGTGAGTATGAGTTTGCAGATTTTGGATTTTTGGGTCGATTTCGATTCACGATCGAATCGAGTAAATTGGTGATGAGTGCGGTTGCGAGGTTCACTGGCGAGTTGTTGGGGTCGGTGTCGATGGTCGAAGCGCCGTTGGTCGCTGGTGTAGGTGCACACGTGCACAGGCATATCTGAATGATGGTTTGATCTCGGGATGAGGCTCGTGACTGTGCGGCATTGGCTCGAGTTCAAACGCGAGCAGATGGAGGAGTTTAGCATGTAATCAGTTATTGGGTTCAGGTTAAAATTTAAACCTATCTAAAAACTTAAACTAAATTTTGTAAGGAAGAGATGACTTCAGGTTTTACCTGAAGCAAGTATAAAAAAAAGAAAGGTTTTTTAAAACTTGGTTTTTGAAATTTAAAAATGAATTAGTTTAAACATTATAATATAATTACTTATATAATAGTTGTTTCCTTTAAACGTTGTTTAAGAAGTTTCGAATTTGATTAAATTTAATTTAATTAAGTAAAATTTAAAGTTCTTTTAAATGATAAGTTAGAAATGAAATATAAAGGTAAGTTAAAGGTAAAATGTTCAAAATAGTTTTTTTCTAAAAAAACCTTTAAAGTTTATAAGACAAGTTTAAAATTTTAAACTAAAAATTTGTTTAAACTATTATTTGATAAATGTTAAAGTTATTTAATGGAAGTTGTGTTTTGTAACTTTAATTTATCAAGTTGAATAAGTATATTAAAACTTAATTAATGATTTAATTAAGTAAAGTTATCTTTAAAATAAAATGTTTTAAATGATAATTAAGGAATAAATAAAATGAGATTTTATCTTAAGATGATTATGGTTTTTAATAAATTAGGATTAATTATGTTAATTAGGAATTTAAGTATAATTGATTAGCTTAACTAATTAAGGATAAAAGGTTAATTAAGTAATTAATTAAGAATAATTAATTAATTTAATTAACTGATGTTTAAGGATTTAATTAATTTTTAATTAAGGATTATAATTAATTAATTAAAGGTTAATTAATTGTAATTAAGGATTATTAATTAATGATTAAAAATTAATTAATTTTTAATTAGAAATTAATTAATCAAATGATTAGAGGTTAATTAATTGGTAATTAAGAAATTCTTAACTAAGTTTTATTAATTAATGATTAAGTTTTATTAATTAATAATTAAGGAATAATTAATCCATAATTAAAGGTTAATTAAGGGTTAATGAACTATTAATTAGGGGATTGATTAACAGGTAATTAAGAAGTACTTAATTTGTAATTAAGTGGTATTAATTAATCATTAAGGGTTATTTTAAAGAATTAATTAATCTGTAAGTAAGATTTAACTAATTTGTTTTAAGGATAATTAAGGGATGAATTATCCATTTGTAATTAATCAAATGAAGGTGATTAATTTGAGTTAATTAATTTGTTAATTAATTAAAGGTAATCTTTTGGTAATTAATTAAGTATAAATACTTAACGAGATTGATAAGTGTAATTACTTAGTGAAGTAATTAATGTATAATTACAAGATGTAATTAATTAAAAGGACTTACTTAATGGGAAGTATTTAAAGGGTTGTTACTTAGTAAAAGTAATTTAAGGATTAATTACTTTGTGTAATTAATCAAAGAATTAATATAATTAATTAAAGAGTTAATTAATTAAGTAATTATAGAAGGGCAATTACTGTTTATAATTAATCAAGGTTGATTAATGGGATTAATTAATTAAAATATAATTAATTAATCTAATTAATTAAGGATCAATGTAATTAATTACAATTAATTAATTGTTGGAAATAATTAATAAAGGATCATTAATTAATGTAATTAATGAGAGTAATTAAAGGTTAATTGCTTTAAATAGTTAAGAATAATTACTTTGAGAAATTAATTGAAGGATAATTAACTGAATGTAATTAAGGATAATTAATCAAGGGTGATTAATTAAGGTGATTAAATTGAATGATTAATTAATTGATTTGTAATTAATTAATGGTTAGATAAGCAAGATTTATAATGATGAAGTAATTAATTTAATTTAATTTAAATTAATTAAACATGAAGTAATTAATTTAATTCACTATAAATTAATTAGAGATGGAAGTAATTAATTTAATTCATTTTAAATTAATTATATTGTGATTAAGTAAATCCTTGCTTATGTATGGATGAATAATATTGATTGCCTTGAACGGTTTGTGATCTCAGATATGAGATTAGTGATGCTGTGTGATATGGATGCTTTGGTTGCATTGTGATGATAATATGGATTATCTATTTCGATGATAGTATGGATTATCTGTTTATAATGATAATGTGGATCATCTGTTTATAATGATAATGTTGATTATATATTGTGGTTTGTGAATTATCTAACTATGTGTATTTAGATAATTGAATTGAATTGTTTTAAGCCTTAAAACAACTTGGCCTTAAAAGACACGTTTTGGATTTCGATGAGACCGGGATCGGGTTTCAAGATTTGGATATCCGAAAACCACATCGATCCAAATTAACGTTAGGTCGTGAATCAAGTGAAGATGAAGATTCAAAGCAAGGGTTATCATCGTTAACTCTGAAGGTGATTCCAAAATGAGTGTAACGAGATAATGCCTTTGGTTTCGTTCGAACCGGAACGAACTTGTATGAATTGAATGCTTGCAGGACATCGTCAGGTGGACGATGAGCATTCAAAGTGATATGTTCTATAAAGGTAATCGTAGCCTCAAGCCTCATCAACCGGGAATGGCTAAACCGGGATAGTTCCGGCTTTTTGTTGCAGGGGATTGGGAGTAATCCTCGGTACGTTGATCTAGTCCACGTACCATGACGGGCGGTACCCCAGTAGCCCTGCCATTGTATGAAATCCGAAATCCAATAAGTGCCATCGGATTTGATTGTATTACCCACCTTTTTGGCTAGTAGCTGGAATTTAATGAATGTAATAATTTCGGCTATTTTCTATTTACTTGAAAACCCTAGACCTATTATAATATCACAGAATTTCCTATCAAATGTTTTGGTTAGCGTAAGGTAAAAACTTACCCATGTTTATGTGTGAGGAGTCTTACGTGATACCTTTTGTTTTCAAAGGATTTTGAAAGTTAAGCAACTTTAACCCGTTTACTCACACCAGACCCATGTCTGACCCGGAGTTTATCTTCTGTTTTCTTAAACTCTTGGGTACTCAAATTTTTACGAGTAGCCAAGGGATTTAGGTTAACTTTAACGAATTCTGGAGGAGCAATGGAGCAGGCGGCTTCTACGTTATAGTTATATATAGTGTTCCGTTGTGTTGGTTTCTCTGAGTAGTTTCCTTGTATTGTATTGAGTTGTATAACTAGACAAGTATTTATAACTGCCTAGTATGTGGTATATAAGCCGTGTAACTCTAATAATTGTTGTAAACTATGTAATATTTATGTTATTAATATAATTTATCGTTCCGTTGTTGATATTCTTATGTTGTTTCTTCTTTCTCGTCTTTCTTTTCTTTTTTCTATCCCTTTCTTTCTTCTAGATGATGCGATTTTCTATGGTGAGAAAGTCGGGTCGTCACATGCACCTTGCATTTCGATATCGTCTCTTAGGATGGGACATAAAGCGATCAATATCAGTCATCATTATGGTTTATAAAATCCTAATTGATTCCATGGGGTCGTCAATCTCTGTTGGTCTTTCCTAATCAGTTTTGGTCATCACTTATGGAGCCTAAGTCAGGGCATCTAGCAGACATCAAATCCTATTTAGGTCACATTAAGACATCCAATTCAGAGCATGCCTAGGGATCGATCAAGATCCCATACACAGGTAAGCGGTCCGAGGTTAATATTATAAATGGTCATTTCAGGCATCCAACTCAGAGCGTGCCTAGAGACCGTTCGTGATCTCGTACACTGTAAGTGGCCTGAGGTAATATTGCATCAATTATTTAAAGAAGGGGTAAGGGGATTGAACCTGACCCCAATCCATCTTGATTATGGGGTAGTCACCCAATAGAAGTCTTTAATCTAAAAATTTCGTTTTGCCCCCACGTTCCTAGCTGAGCTTCCGGCTCTGTGACGGACCACCCTTTTGGACAGTTTAAATTGACAATAAACCACATATATCAACTCAAACCATTCAAAAAGTAGGATTATTAATGGGGTAAATAAGAAAATAAGAGAAAAGGAAGAAGAAAACAAACATAGAATCTCACAGCGGAATGATAATATATAATAATCAAATAAACTATTCATGAAGCTGTTTATACTATACATTTGATTATAATATATACAACGTTTATCAAAGTTATAAATACATCAGAGATAAATAAATGATGCAGCAGAAAACGTGATGTAGGAATAATAGTAGTAGTAATATACCAAATCCTTGTTTCGTCCTCCAGAATAAATCTTTAATAAGCTGAAAAACTCAGGACTGACCCGAGCATAATGAAAAAGACAAAAAACACCCAAGTCGGGACTAAAATATTCTTATGTGAGTCAAATCAATATCGCATATAAAATATGAGTGTCATGGCGTCAGAGATGCTTACAGGTTTTTACATCTCCTATGCAGTGTATTACATGTGTGCAATAACTCAAGAGATGTTACGGGATTTTCCATCTCTTAAGGATCTATTAAAATATTTATATGTAGTAGAATACTCTACATATATAATCTCTAATCAATAAAATAAATATTTTTCTTAGCGTTAAGGCTTTGCATTAATCCCCCTTAACGCGTTTTTAAACATCGTCGTATAGTTTGCATATAGAACACCAGTTAAACGGTCGGTGGATAAGGATGCACCGTGATACAACAACATTAAACCAAAATTGTATGGGTCTCGTATAGGGATAAAAGAATGACAAGGCATGTGAGGCAATGCCCAAGGTAGGATACTACCAGTTCGGGTCGCATGTCTAGTGGTAACACATCGTTGCTATGACCGCCCACCGCGTCCATCGATCCCATATCGAGTGAAAGGGAGGCTATCCCAAATCAAGGTTCACCAATCGAAACCAACAACAAGAATAATAGAAATATGGACCGAGTCTAAGAAAATCAAAGAATGGATGTCCTCTCAGGGTAATTAGCCCACTTGGCCCTGTCAAGCCGTCATGTTTTAGTCATTTCAAATTAGCTCAAGTACCGAGGTCTATCCATCATCGTTCTCTTTCTTCAAACCTAGCAATCGTTGCCAAATCCAACCACTTCATTCTAGATTCTCCTCTACATACACAGTTGTTAAAGTGGTTCTGGTATTGATAAAGAGTATGCCTATATCCGACCCCGGTCTCTTTAACAACTAAACGTCGTTTTAAACACCGGTTGGTACTTTTACATTTCGAAAACAGTTTGCATTTGAAACCAAAATATCATATTCGCTTCAAAATCAAATTCATTTGGAAATAAATATATTTACTCAAAATATACTATTTCAATTCAAAATTATCTACGCCTCAATATCTAGATTTCGATTCCAAAATTGTTTCGAATTTCAATTTGGGTTATCACTTCAATTTAACCCAATTTGTATTTAAATCCATGATTTAGAATATAAACATCCCATCCTTGACTAATTTTAGTTTTAGAAAAAATAGTTTGAATAGTTTAAATAATTAAAATAGTTAGAAGTAGTTTAAATGGTCAAAATAGTTAAAAATAGTTTAAAAGGTTAAAATGGTTTTAGTTCAAGTATTAAAATGGCTTATATAGCAAAATCGTTTGGAAAAATCCAAAATAATTTGAATATTTAAAAAGATAGATTTAAATAGTGTATATCACAATAATTCATTTGTAAAATAATTTCAAAGCCAAACCGACTTAATTCCAACTTTCCAATTCAAATCAATTCTAATTTCCGTTCAATTGATTCAATTTCGATTTCAATTCAAATCAATTTCAAATTCAGTTTCAAATTAATTCCATTCCACTTTTAAATCCAATTAATTCAATTCCAATTTAAATCAATTTCGAGCTCGATTTTCAAATATCGATTCAAAACATTTAAATCAAATTATCATTCAATATTCTGTTTAAAATCCCAATCTTCGAATATAATTCAATTCCGAGTTCAATTTCGATATATCGTTTTCATATCACTTTTACTTAGTAATATTCAAAGTTCGAATAAAAGTTTGATCTTTTAAAATAGATCATTTTCCAAAAATTCAAATTATATTTCGATTATAACTTCAAATCTCAACTTCGCTTATTTAAACAATTTCGATTAATATATTTCAATTTCAACATTCGGGGCTTAAGTTCGAAATTACTTGATTTCTATAAATTTGATTTTATTTCTTTTAAATCAGAACCATTTAAATAATTTCAAATCAAAATTTTTTAAAATCATTTCATTCAACTAATCCGGTGTCCATATATAATTTTCTATCCTATGGCCAAGTGATCAGTTATTTCAATTTAATTTTAGGGATAGATATATATCATTTCAATCCAAATCACAGTGTCATAGGTATATATCATTTCAACATATTTCTTAATTTATTCAAAATAATTCAATTTTCAGTTTATATACTCTAATTAATTTAACAGGGTGATAATAGGATATATCAGAATAAATAAACCAAATCATCCAAACAGTCAATATAACTCACAACAATTTCATAGCTATTAAAATCGGTTGTTTAATTGGAAATTAAATTCCTATTTCACGTTTGACTGTCAATTTTAATTTTCAACAGTTAATTCAATGACAGTTTAGATGGAAATTAAATTTATCAAACATCAATCAATAAATTTATATCACTTCATAATTCGAATTTAACTAGCATAACAATATTCTAGTACGTGTGAGCAATATAAAACACTCACCTTGAGTTTTCAATTTTAAATCAAATCGAACGACGTTCGATTTAATCTAAAATTTTAACTAGGTCCAAAGGACTTCAAATCAGCTCCATGATGTAGTACTCGTCATCATGATTCCAATACATCCTGCTTTGTCCAATTCCGACCTTGCATGACCAAGATATACAATTTTAAAGATTAAACGAATTTAATAATATGCAAACTTTTTATTTTTAATTTAGCCAACAATCGATCAAGGCCGTTCATCTCAGATCTGCAAATCCAGGCCATGCCCTCCTTCTTCCCATGCATACACTCGCTCCAGGGTATCTTGTTCGAACAAAAAGCCACACCACGCGTGACATTCTTATGGCCGCTCCCTCCATCGACGACTGGAGCTCGATCAAATGACGTCAACATGTGCGCCTAAGCTCTCTACACCTCCGCCCCAAACCATGCGACACTCGGTAGCCTATCTCGCCTTGAAATCCCCCTTAAATGTGGCCCTTTGAGGAAGAATTGCCGTCGATCTACCTCGTAGTTTCTGATCACAGCCGTTGAATTAGAAGCTCTCGACAAGCTCTAGATTTCTGTAGTTGAAAGTTTTTGGAGATAGTTGATGGATCAAGATTTATTAGAGGGAGTAGAGGACGAATTTCTGGCCGTACAAAAGATTAGAGGTGGCAGCTGTAAGAAACCCTAGGGATGTGTCTAACATGAAGGGTGTGGCCCTCAATTTATAGGCAACTTCCTAAAACCCAATTCACATATTTTCCGGACGAATCCAAACGAAGCATGCCTCCTGGCATTTATAGTGTTTTACCTTTATACCAGACACAACGGAACATGTTTCGAGGTCTAGTTCGATCGTATACGGAAAAGCCTTTTCAGTCAAATTAAAATATTAAATTTTCGATATTTTTTTCAACGCGTTTCTATCCCGTAGGACCAAACGATAACGCCAAACGGTACGAAATTTGAAATCCGATAATAATACACTATTATGGATCCAACGGAACTAGTTTTGTCAAAATCTGAGACTGTGCCCCAGATCGCTATTTTTTAGCGTCTCGATTATAATATAAAATTTTCAATTCTAATTATTTACTTTCAAATCCAATTTTGAATGTTTACAAACGTCATTGTTGTTTAAATAAAATTTACATCCACTTCTGACATCAATTTTAATCATATTAAATTCAGAATTTAATTATTTAAATAATTTCCAATATTAAATTTAAACAATTTAATTGTTCAATATTCAACAAATGTCAATATTATATTTTAAATGAATTTTAGTTATCCATCCATTACTTTATTTATATCTAATGAATTCAACACTTATTATTCAACCCAACTATTGATTGTAAACACACTCAATACATAGCATTTTCTTTCAGTGCTTGTTATTACTTAAATCTTCGAAATTAATTTATTTCAAAATTTTATTCAAGTTCAAATCCAATATTTGCATTCAATATCATCAAACTCTTATTTTTAACTAGATTTATTTAATAATTGCATTAAATTTAATAATTTAAAATAGCTAAAAATATGGGTCGTTACAGGTTCCAGCTCCTACGGTTGTGCATTCGCATTCCGATTTTCCTCTCTGGCTCCAGCATTGCTTGTTTTGGGAATTAAAGCTTATCCAAGATCCAAATCGATTGTGCCCTCGAGTCATGGAGGCATTGTTTCAGTTTTCTTTGTTTTATCTCCAGGACGTGCATCATTTCCATCTAAGCCAAGATTACTCATGCCCCCGAGTTCTTATGGTTCGATATCGATCCCCGCATGGGAATCGGCACCGATCCATACGGTTAGTGCAGGGTTTGCTCCAACTCGTCCCGATCTGCTTCCAAATGCATGCGCTCCGGCTTCAGGTCTTTGGTTCTGGTTTTTAGCGACTTTGGCTATTCCTTGTTATCCTATCCTTCAAAGGGATCCGTTTATCATTTCTTCTTATCAGAATATCAATCTCTTCGGTATTTCTATCATAATCTTTTCCATGTCATCTCTAATTACATAGATGGATGGTGGCTGGCTTATGCGGATGTCTCTTGGTTGCCCCCTTGTTGATTTCCTCTAGTTGTGGTCTTTCTAGTTGATTGTCTTGTCATCTTGAATGTTTCTAAGTCTAAAATCAATGAATTCAAGTGCATATCAATGAAACAAACAATTGTATGGACCAAAAATGGCACAAACACTCAAATGAGTATAGTAGAGACAAAAAGTGAAGAAAAGTAAATTAAAAAGAGCAGGAAAATAATATACGGTATTTTATAGTGGTTTGGTTAATCTCGACCTACGTCCTTTTAACTTTTTTGAGCGTTTATGGTGTTGTTTATGATTTTGTTCTTACGTATCTATATAAATTCGTTATAGATCAGTATAAATCCATGAGTGATTACCAGAATTAGCGTAAGAGAACAAGAGAGATGAAAAGATCCTTAAACATGAGCCCCAACAATCCTATTTATAGTTGTAGGAAGCCTAAAATCTCGCCTCCATGATCTCCACGTTGTTTTCCATGCCCGAGACTAGTTCTCTAGAGAAAACCGTTGGCCACCTCATCAAGATTCGTGGATCGGTACCAATCCATGGGCTTGGATCAGTACCAGTCCATAAGATCACCAAATGGATTGTTGTGAACTCTTTATGTTGGCTCGATTCCTAGTTAGCTTCTTGATTCCAATCCTATTTGCATCTTCATTAGCTTGTTTCTGAGTCTAAATGATGGATTGGTGGAAGAATGGAGTTGCGGTTTTTTTTGAGTTTGAAGCGATCAACCATTAGTGCATGGGAACGATCATAGGAGATCATATAGAGTTGTAGGCAGCATGGGTTTGGAGTGTAGAAATTTGGAGGCCAATTGCATAAAATATTGTGGATCAGTACCGATCCATGAGTCGGATCGATACTGATCTAGTGCATATTGGATTTTGGATCCTCGTTTTTTGGAATGGACTATATTTGCTTTTTGATCTTAGTTATACTTATGTTATGGACTCTTGTGATGATCTTTCTAGGATTTCAATCTTGATAGCTTTGAAGTCTGATTCATCGAGTTCGTCCGCATATTACCTGGTCAAAAGGAGGGATAACAATTAGTTATGTCGAATGATGTGGGATACCAGTTTGTTTTTATTGAACATGGCAACTTTGTGCCACCCCAATAAATCAACTAATGATTTATGTTTCATCCATAAGTTTATATATGTATGTATGTATGTATATATATGTATTTATGTATGTATGTATTTTGAAAAAAAACCGGCTACCACAAAATATGAACATGCCATAATCAATCTGCGTTTATTTTGAATAGATCCCTTATTGACAATGTTGCTGCATTTCAAAAGGCAACCGGTTATTGTCAAGGATCTAACACAAACTGCGTAATCATTAAGCTAGAATTCTCAAAAGCCTTTGGTACAATTAGTTGAATCTTTATTACCAAAACCTTAGAGCAAAAGAGGGCTCCAGGTATCTTCATCCATTGGGTCAAAGAAATTCTCTTCTCCTCACACCCGAGCTATGGATAACAGACAATGTGGCAACCTCTGCAAACGCAAGAAGAGACTCCTTCAGGAGAACTCGTCATTTCAACTATTGTTCTACCTAGCAGTAGATGTCTTCTCCAAGTTGATGGATCTGCTAGGTTGTTGTCTTATCTTGGAACTTCCTTAATTTTGGAATGGATCAACTTTATCCAATCTGCTGACGACGGCTTGATTTTATCTCTTCCCAAATCAGCCTCTATTGCTACAATCAAATTGCTACTCTACTATTTTGAGCTTATCTTAGGGCTAAATATAAACTTTGAAAAAGCTTAATAACCATGCTAGGCTCTGATGAAATGCTAATAATCAAGTCGCTTCTGCCTTAAACTGCCCCTAATCTTACTTTCCTTTAAAGCACCTAAGCGCACCATTAGGGCATCCAAACTAAGGCATGAAGACTAGAGCCACTTAACCGACAAAATTGTCAAAAGGCTAGCAAGCGGAAAGGGATGCTCTCTTTTAAGGGTAGGTAGACTAACCCTAATTAACTTGGTCCTATCCTCCTTGCCGACTTTTTGGGTTTCCTTTTATAAGCTTCCAACTTGTTTATCGAAAAAATAGATAGAATTAGGATATCCTTCCTCTAGAAAGGAAAAGAAGTTGTGACCCCTTCGAATTGCCTCGTTGCTTGGGAAACGATCTACAGAAGCAAGAATTAAGGTAGTCTCGACATCATCGATCTTTTCTAATTCAATGGAGCCATCCTTTATAAATGGGGTTGGAGCATGCTAACCAATGCTGATAAATCATGGTAACAATGGATCAACATTTTCTACTACATTGGAAACTTGTCCATTTCTGATCTTACTTAAAGCCCTTACAGAGAATATCTCATTTTTGGAAACATTATAAAATGCTCTGAAATTCAGATTGACACATCTGTCTTAATAGGAAAAGGAAATCAAGTTGCTTTTTGGATTGATCCACGGTTGTCCCAGGTCCCCTTCTCATCTACTCATCTTGTCGTATTTCAACTTGCTTCCAACAAGCATCTCACGGTAAAAGAGGTTTTCTCTCTAGGACTGTATGCAATCACTTTCAACCATGATATTTCAGGCATATTACTTAAGCAACTTATGGAACTCCTCCAATGGGTCTCTCACTTCAATCTAGGGATGAATGCAAACACATTCATCTAGCATATTGAGGGTGATTGAAACTTCTAAGTCAACTCGATGTACAAACAATTACTACTTTGGTAAGTCATTTCTTTACCCATCTCTTTAGAAACTAAAGGTAAACCCTAAATTAAAACTTTATATGTGGTTTCTAATTCATAATAAACTCAACACAACAAAGCCGCTTGCTAAAAATAAACTTGGCAAATGCCTAAATTGTTTCCTTGGTGGGCTTGATGAAGATAGTCTGCACCACATCTTTCTTCTACATGGCATTTCTATACAAATTTGGTCTATGTGTGCTTCAAATCTTATCGAAAAGAACTAACATGTTCACATCATATTTCACCTCTTACTAGCAAATCGATAAGCAAAACAAATCTCCTATCATGGATTTTCTGGTCTTGGCCCTCACTGATCAGTTAGGGGTATGTCCTAGGGGCAATTATGTAATTTGATACATATATCTAACTCGATACCAGTCTTGTTCAAAATAAAATGTGTTTTCTTTCTATTGCAAACTTGTTATATTATGATATAATTAATTATTTTTTATTTAAATTATATTAAATAAAAAATCCTTAAATGATATGTTATATGATATTAATTATAACACCCCATAATGTTAACAATAACTAATTAAAATGAACTTAATTAATATTTAGTACATTGAAAATAGAATTTTCATAAACTTTAGGATTTGGCCATGAAACTTACATCATTGGGTTCATGGTGAATTTTCGGCCAAATTTCATACGTAAAGTATTTTGTTCAGAGTTTAAACGAAAAAGTTATTAACGTTTGAATATTTCGGATCGTAAATAATTATTTATTTAATTAAGGAAATAAAAATAATTAAATTACGATGACTAAAGTTAATGGTTGCTTAACGTTTAAGTATCAACCTTAAAGTAAATCGGTTGGAAATGGTATCAAATAAATTAAAAGGGGAAACAAAACAGCGTTAACCAAATAGGCATGACCGATCGACACCTAGACTCAACCGGTCAACTGCCAATGGTTGACATTGATTCAAACTCCTATAAATACGGGCCTAACCCCCACTTTTTTTCTCATATATTCTGAAGCATGGAAAAGCTCTGTCATTTCCTTTTCTCCATAAATTCTAAATCTAAATAAAATTATAATCTATATACGTATATACCTGTAGAGAATAGTAGAGGATAATAGAGAAGGAGAGTTGGGTCGAATCGGTTCGCCAAAGGCAAGGTAAATTTTAATTATAAATCTAAATCTTAATTAAATCCAAATCTCTTCTCATATCTATATTTCCAATAGATATATGTACACTTGCGATATATGTATTTCAATAGGGAGAATATGGGGAGTCAAACTTGAATAACAGGGATTAGATCCGGAGATTAGGAAAGCCAAAAGGTGAGTGGAAATTATATATTTTTATCAAATATTTGATTTATATCATTGTATATATATTCCTTGTATGGTTGAATAAAATTATTTTGAAGTTGTAGATTTAAACATATACATGTGATGAATTTGAAAACTATGCCTACATATTCTATGAACTATAAACATAAATTACATATTGTACGTACTTGAATCTGAAAAGTAAGGGTGAAAGTAGTCTTTAGGTTAATAAATTGAATAATAATTCCAGATATGTTGGTTAAACAATATACGTTAACAAATATAAAATATAAGTTATTATAAATTGAATTACGATTTAAGTAGTATTTTAATTCGTTGGAATGAAGGGTGCTGTAATGTAAATTTTTATATATAATCTAGTTTTATAAATATAAATAAATGTGTAACATTTGAAATAGCAAGGAATATGCCTAAAATAAAGAGATGTACAAAATATGGATATTTGTCGTATTTTGTACTGTCTATTTCGATAACAAAAACAAAATGATAATTTCATACGTAACATAAATCCCTTTTTTTGTAAGTTATAGATGTTTACGGTGTTACCAATTTCTTTTGGTAAAGATGTAATTCCAATGCACTAAAATGCAAAAATCCCTAGTTACAACTAAAGCATTGTAAGTACGTACAATGGTGACAGTCTAAATGTAAAACTAATATATGCAATGAAAGGCGGGTTTGAAATTAAACAATAAGCGACAAACGTAGGTAAAGTAATGAAATGAGTTAGCAATAAGGTTAGCAAACAAAAGAAGCTGGTAAGAGATAAAAAGGAACAGTAAATGGATATTTATATCTTTTAAGTTAAAGTAAGCAGCAAATGACATTAAATTGACCTTAATGAAATAATAAGTAAATGCATGAAAAAGTAAAGAAATATTATTGATAGTTGAACGTTGGAGGCATAATAAATAAATTGTTATGAATATATATGCAGTCTCAAGTATGCATTTAAGAAGGGTGTGAATTATTAAAGTTAGTTAATCGCTTGGACTAAATAAGAAACGATGTAGTCACTAAAATGGGTTGGAATGCGAGGTCAATAGTGTTATACAACACAAATCTGCCCACTGCAAGAGGTTACCAGCAGTTATGTATACATTTTATTAATATTAGACATATCTAACTATAGAACCCATTGGATTATACATTCGTGTATAGGTGAAGGGAATACCAAATAGGATGTTTGCCTCAATTAAAGTGTCAAAGGACAAGTATAGTATGCTTCAACATTTTAGGGGGTGTTAAGTAACAAGGGGTATTTCCTAGGCTGGATTAGGAAATCTAAATGGTACGGTGAGCAAGGCTTGATGCTATGATGGTATGATTGGTACCAAATTTGTGAGTAGGTGCTGCTTCATAGCTCGAGAATGTCATCGGTCCTAAGCGGACAACGAAAAGACAAGGGACTGCTCCTAAATGGACTAAGCCTTCTACCAGTGTAGATTCCATTCAGAATTTGCACCGCCTCACAGTTATTTGCTAGTTCGTTTGTGATAGGAGGCAATCCTAGATAGCCCTTTGATGGAGTCTTTCAAGTATGAATAAAATACGGCTAAACCATTGTGATGCCATAATTAGGCACTACGGGAGTTCCTTGGTATGCACGGGCTATGAGGACGTGATACTGCATTCATGATGGATTCAGATGATGTGATGGGTTAGGGATACTGACGGGGATAGTATCTTGGTCCAAAGTGGGACTGTAGTACTTATACACACACATGTATGTAGTTATTGTCTACTTCAAGTAGATTGTGTTAGAAATGCGGATTACGGATCTTAAGGCTAGGATAAACACTAGAGGGGGGTGAACAGTGTTTTAAGGAATTACTAATTTTTTTTTGAGTTTATGTTAATTTGAACACAAATGTATGCAATATTCAGACACAGATATGATCACGGAAACAAACACAGATGCAAAAATAAAGTAAAAGCAGTAAAGGAAAGAACACACCGAATTTTATACTGGTTCGGAGTTACCCTACATCCAGTCCCACATACAAGTACGGATTTCCTTTCAAAAGCAATTGTACAATTACACCCTCGATTTCAAGGCTACGAGGTACACCCTCCAGATTCACAATCCTCTGGGTAGAGATACTTGATTTCACGGACAACAAGTTCACTCAATTGATTTTCAAGGCTACAATCACACCTTTTCTCACATGATTGATTTCCAAGGCTACAATCCCACCTTTGTTCGCTTAAATGATTACAAAGAAGCCTATAACTCTGAATAGCACTGAGGATCTTGTTGAGATAGTGATACATAATCAAGTTAGAAATGATCTAGTTAGATTCAATGTTGATTTCGGCAGAATAATGGTAAGAATATGTATAAAGAAATGTGGAAGAAGAAGAGGAGTGAAAACCAAAAAAATATGAATAGAAATTCGTTGAAAACTGTCCCTATTTATAAAAGAACAACAGTCATGTCCATTTGTGAAGGGATATGACGAATAGACACTTCTTTTGAAACTCAAATTTTTGAAATCAACTAACACTATGTCGACATAGGTAACTTGGGTATGTCGACATCCCAAAGGAAATTTTGGTGTTTTGTTTTTCTTTGAAAATAACTTTTATCTTATATTAAAACTATTTTAAATTTTTATAAATATACTTAACTATAGTCAAAATACATAGATACATATAGAGAATAATATTTTGGTGTATATAAAATTTTACTACAATTTTATATTTAATTCTAAGTATATATATATATATTAAAAAGTTAAATATATTATTATTAAAGATAATTCAAAACTAAGAATAATTTGATTTCGAAGATAAAGATTATTTTGAGGCTAAAAATATTTAAAATCAGGATAGATGTTTTTGATTCTTTTAAAAGGAAGGTTTTGAAAACATTTTGAAAACAAGATATAATTTTGTAAAATCATTTTGAATAAAAGGTTAGAGGATACAAAACGATGTTCCACTAGATTTTTTGTAGGTTCCATCCTACATAGGGTTCCATCCCTTTAACAGGCTCGAAGTGGATTCCATTCCACGAATAAATTGGATTTTAAGATGTCAGTGCTTTTCTAGGAGTTTTAACAAAATTCCTAATTAAATTACTTATTCTTGAAATCTTGAACTCTTGATAATCTTGATATTCATGAGTCTTCAATCTTGATATCTTGAATCTCTATAATGTACAGTCTTTATTCTTGGTACGTGCATGGTTAAATCCTGCACATACATACATACATACATACATACATATATATATATATATATATATATATATATCTAAACTATAATGTTGGTATTTATATTTTATAATCCTATTCTAAGGTTGTTGTCATCAAAACCATCATCTCAAGGACTAACAATCTCCCCCTTTTTGATGATGACAACCTTTGTTTATAAAATATTATTCCTATCCTGATAACTCCCCCTAAAACTAATAACTCCCCCTTAATCTATGCCTATCTATCCTATTTTATACTCCTCCCCCTTTGTCATCAACAAAAACTAACTCGAAACTATATAATCTCCAAACTATATAACTCCCCATCATTCTTGGACTAAAGTACCTGCATTAATAAACTATACAATATAGTATATAATAGATAGATAAAGAGATAATTATATTGATAGACATGATAATTAATTAAAGATCATATAAATATCAGTGCATATTTATACAAGTTTTTCATACCAAATATCAATCCAAATCAAATCAAATCAAATCAAATCAAATCAAATAATTCAAATCAAACAATTCAAATAAATAAACCAATCAAATCAAACAATTCAAATCAAACAAGCCAATCAAATTAAACGTTACGAGGAACTTCCATCCATCCTTCTTCTCCAAATATAGGGTCTACGTTAATGGCATCCCAATATTCATTATCATTGGCGAGAGAGACTGGAGGATATGCTTCGTTATCATCCTTGTGTAGGGAGGAAATCATCCATCGTATTGCATAAAAATGCCTTTCTTGCTCCTTGATCATCTGCATTTGACTCAACTCTAATTGTCGTGCGTTTCGAAGAATGAACGAAAGAATATTCTTGGAAGAATTAAGAGTTTCTTTAAGATTCTCGGTTAAATCATGAATTGGATTGGCCATATTCGAGTTTGTGAGAAGAATGGGAGACAAAGTAGATAAGAAATAATATTGAGTGATGAATTATGGAAGAAATGGGTATTTATAGGTGTAGAAATTCGTTTGAAATGAATAGACATAAGGTAGTTATTAAGATTTCAAATTCAAAATGAAATGTCATTTCTGACCAGTACATGTCGACATGGTCATAGGGGGGATGTCGACATGGTGCAGTGAATTTTGATGGCTTATTTTGATTTTATGAATAATTGTGTTTTTATATATATTTATATAATATAATAACATTTATTCTGGAGATAATATAAGCTAGATAACAGAAAAGGAATTCAATTTTATTTCATGATAACACGATACAACGATTAAACACAAAGAACTACATGAACTTTTGAATCAAAATAAACAAAAACAAATACAACGAGATATGAAATGGTAGAATTAGTTAGAGGATGACGAAGATGAAGATAATCCAAGCTTCTTGCTGACTTTGGAAATAAACTTGTTCATCTTGGATGAAATTTTGTCCAACTTCTTACTAACGGATCGTTTAAGAATCCGTTGATTTTCAACAATGGTCTTTTGGTTTTTGAGAAGGGTTTTGTTGGTTGGATTAGGAGGATAATCAATGCTTTCCAAAGATGTTTCACCTTCTTCTTCTTCTTCAATTTCCATTTCATCCCCTTCTTCTGCCTCTTCCTCCTCTTCCATCTCCTCATTAGCCAAACGCACTTTCTTTTTGGCAAGAGTCTCATAAGGTTGAAAAACAAATGGAATTTTCATAAGAGAAATATTGAAATGATTGAAAACCTTTCTTGAAACAAATTCTTCTCCTTTGAAATCTACTCCAAAATAGTTAAAAATCCGAATGAGATAGATTCCATGATACAATGTATTCTCACTCATTTCAAGATTTTTGGGACGAAGTTCATCCAAAATAACTTGCGCCCAATTAATATCATAATTTCCAAAAATAGCAAAAAGTGTTTTGCAAACTTTTGAGGTAGGATTGTTAAAATTCCCCGATCTTGGGGTCAAAGTATGTTGTAAAAGAAGATTAACAATTTTAGCTTTTGGTCGAAAGTTTTGATTTTTGAATTCAAAATTATCATTTCCTTCGAAAATGTGATGATGTCTCACGATCATTTTCATTGATTTTAAAACTAGAAAGATCCATTCCATACTCATGCAATTGAGAATGGTACGCAAAAGATCACAATTCAAAACAATTCTAGTGCCTTTGACACTACTCCAAATTTCATCATCATTTCTAACATAAAATCCACGGTTTAAATTTGCATAGAAAATTTTAACAAGATTTGGATAGAAAACAAAATCATTTTGAGAAGCATCAACAAGACTAAGAATTTGATTGTTTGCAAAAAGAGAATCATTTTCATAAGAAGAGAAATCTTGAAATATAGCAAACTTTCCGGGATGGACTTTTCCATAGTTAGCATAATTGATGTATGCTTTTATGGCCTCCGGATCATTGAAGAGTTGCTATTTTATCTTTTTGGAAATTCTCATGGTGGAGGGGTTGCTTGAAGAAGCCATTAGAGTAGAGAGTAGAGAGCTTGAAGTTTTGAAGAGAGAGTTTGAATTTGAAAATGAGAGTGAAAAGATGTGATAAAAGATAGTGAATAAATAGATTCTCAAAGGACATGTTCTCTGGTCAAAAGATGCCTTTTTAGAGAATTGAATGAGGTGAAAAGGTGGATGGAAATTCAACCATTTGAATTCAAATTTTGAATTTCAAATTCTGTACCATATCGACATCATGGTGGGGACCATGTCGATATGTGTCTTTGAATTTCTATGATTTATTTTTCCTAAGTATTCTAATATGTGTGTATATATATATATATACTTATTATTTTTAATGTATATATATATCTGGAATAATTCTGAAATTATAGTATATTCTATAAAATATTATAATACTATTAAAAAATAATAATAATAATAAAATAATAGTAAAAATATAAAAAAAATTAAAATTCAAACAACACATCAATTCAAAATCAATCAATCAAGCAATCACGCATTCAAATCTAAGCACGCAATTTCAACCAATTGTATTGTAAATGTATACATTTTTCTGCATCCGTTTCTCTGAATTCGTCGGAGTCGTGAACTGCTGTGAAACACATATTTCAATTATCTGTATTTCGATCATCATCGCTTGAGGATAAGTCTGAGTCATCTAGAGCAGCAGTAAATGCACGTTTTCGTTTCTTTACGGAATCACTGCTTATAGGAAGATTTTGCCTATTTGGATATGGACAGCCTCTTTTGATATGACCTGATTCGTCACAGTTGAAACATTTGATATTGTTCGGCACTACATTTTGATTTCCAGAGTTCTTATAGTTGTTTCTATTGAGATTGTTCATCTTTCTGTATTTCAAGAATCTTCGAAAATTCTTGGTCATAAGGGCTATCTCTTCACCATTATCGCTGTTTTAATCCGATCCATCAGTCAACGCATTGAATGCCATTGATTTCTTTTCAGATGCTTTGCTTTCTCTTCTCTCAATCATTTGGACTTCAAACGACGCTAGATTTCCAATTAACTCTTCTATCTTTAAGGTACTGATGTCATTTGCCTCTTCGATCGTAAGTGTCTTTTGTTCCCATTCTGGAGTAAGAGAATTTAAGATTTTTTTGACTTGATCTTCTTTCGAAAATTCCTTTCCCAAGGATTCTAAAATCTACTACACATATCTGAAATAGACTCATTAGAATTCATTTTAAATAATTGAAACTGATTTGTGAGCATGGAAATTTTGGTATGTTTAACTTTGCTTGTTCCTTCGTGAGTAACTTGCAAAGTTTTCCAGATTTCATATGCAGACTTACAAACTGATACTCTATTAAATTCATTCCTATCAAGTGAACAAAACAGAATATTCATTGCTTTAGAATTATTTTGTGCAACAGTCTTTTGCTCAGCGGTCCACTGTGCAAAATCAGTTGTGGGTTCAGAATATTCAGTCTGTGTGATATTCCAAGTGTCTAATCCTACAGATTGTAAATATATTTTCACCCTACATGCCCAATATGCATAATTACTACCACTAAAAAGTGGTGGCCTGACAGTAGACTGACCTTCTACAAATGAATTAGCGACAGGGATGATAGAACTAGTGTTGGTAGTGTTACTCGTACCAGTGTTGGTAGCCATTTTGAAATTTTTTCAAAATTCAGATTATGAAAACTTTGAAAACCTCGCTCTGATACCAAATGTTAGAAATACGGATTACGGATCTTAAGGCTAGGATAAACACTAGAGGGGGGTGAACAGTGTTTTAAGGAATTACTAAATCTTTTTGAGTTTATGTTAATTTGAGCACAAATGTATGCAATATTCAGACACGGTTATGATCACAGAAACAAACACAGATGCAGAAATAAAGTAAAAGCAGTGAAGGAAAGAACACACCGGATTTTATACTGGTTCGGAGTTACCCTACATCCAGTCTCGCACACAAGTACGGATTTCCTTTCAAAAGCAATTGTACAATCACATCCTCGATTTCAAAGCTACGAGGTACACCATCCAAATTCACAATCCTCTGGGTAGAGATACTTGATTTCACGGACAACAAGTTCACTCAATTGATTTCCAAGGCTACAATCACACCTTTTCTCACTTGATTGATTTTCAAGGCTACAATCACACCTTTTCTCGCTTAAATGATTACAAAGAAGCCTATAACTTTGAATAGCACTGAGGATCTTATTGAGCTAGTGATAGAGAATCAAACTAGAAATGATCTAGTTAGATTCAATGTTGATTTCGGCAGAGTAATGGTAAGAATACGTATAAAGAAATGTGGAAGAAGAAGAGAAGTGAGACCCAGAATAGAAATTCATTGAAAAAAGCCCCTATTTATTGAAGAACAACAACCATGTCCATTCGTGAAGGGATATGACGAATAGACACTTCTTTTGAAATTCAAATTTTTGAAATCAACTGACACTATGTCGACATGGGTAACTTGGGCATGTCGGCATCCCAAAGGAAATTTTGGTGTTCTGTTTTTCTTTGAAAATAACCTTTATCTTATATTAAAACTATTTTAAACTTTTATCAATATACTTAACTATAGTTAAAATACATAAATAAATATAGAGAATAATATTTTGGTATATATAAAATTTTACTATAATTTTTATTTAATTCTAAGTGTGTATATATATATTAAAAAGTTAAAAGATAATTCAAAACTAAGGATAATTTCTTAAATATTATTTTGAGGCTAAAAATATTTAAAATCAGGATAGATGTTTTTGATTCTTTTAAAAGGAAGGTTTTGAAAACATTTTGAAAACAAGATATAATTTTGTAAAATCATTTTGAATAAAAGGTTAGCGGATACAAAACGGTGTTCCACTAGATTTTTCATAGGTTCCATCCTATTTTGGGTTCCAACCCTTTAACAGGCTCGAAGTGGATTCCATTCCACGAATAATTGGATTTTAAGATGCTAATGCTTTTCTAGGAGTTTTAACAAAATTCCTAATTAAATGACTTATTCTTAAAATCTTGAACTCTTGATAATCTTGATATTTTTGATACTCATGAGTCTTCAATCTTGATATCTTGAATCTCTATACTGTACAGTCTTCATTCTTGGTACCTGCATGGTTAAATCCTGCATATACATATATATCTAAACTATAATGTTAGTATTTATATTTTATAATCCTATTCTATGGTTGTTGTCATCAAAACCATCATCTCAAGGACTAACAGATTGAGCGTATCATATGCGTACGTGGAGTCAAAACGACTAAGTAAAACTAAAGACATAATATGTAATGGAATGCAATTGGCATAAACTACTATTATGTATAAAGTGTTTAATTTGTCAGTCACCAAAATATTGTTCTGACCCCCCTCCTCATTATAACACACATGATAGCTTTAGAGGGATAAGTACAGGCAAGGCAGGAAAGGTGGAAGAACATATTTCCTTATGCATGTCGATGGTAACAATGATATTGGATATCAAAAGTATCAACCTTATTCAATAGCTATATGTTTTATTATACTTTAATATTCCATTGTGAATTTATAGCAGTAGTGCTTTGATATGCATTTGTTTATTTACAGAATACCAAAACCAATGATCCGTACTTAGCTGGACTTGGGCTTTCGATTTAGCGAAAAATTCGGGCCCAGTGGGGTGCGAGTTATCACGGTAGTTATAATGTGGTGTAACTATGAGAATTTTATCAAATTGAAAATAACATATTTTTTAAATATTCATAGTCAAGGAGTTTCGAGAAATAAATATCGACTCATCCATTGAGACTACAGTACATAACGATATCCAAATGTTGGACAGTGTACTACTCATTGTTATTGGGCACCAAGGGGGTTACATACTGATATTTATTGGATAACTATGGAATAACTCGCTCAAAAGTTCTCCATTGTTTAATATAACTAAGGTCAAATATACAATATCGAAGTGACGATGTTACATAGTTTCCTCGACTTGAGAATAGCATGGAACTTTAATGTGAAACTCCACATTGATTAAAGTTAAATCAAGGCATGGCATCCATCAAATGACTGTGGTAGGTTTGAGTTAAAGCATTGAAAGTGAAACACTATTTAATAGAGAATACATCTCCTCGATTATATGAGATTAGTATCATGGTCAACTGTAGTTAACTCAAAGTCAAAGCCTTTGGTAAGAGAAACATGATTAACAGTAATTTTATTATTGAATTAAGGATTTTGTGTTTGGACTTACAAAGTTGAATGTAAGCGATGTTGGGCTTTGACCAAAACTGAATTCCATAAGTCCTGATGTGATATAGTTTTACTGAAGAGAATTAGTGTAAGTAATCGTTACTACTGGGCACACTTATAATAAGTAAAACTGGATTTTACCGAAAGACATGTAAGCGATAAATTCAGCCAAAAAGTTACACACTGACTAAAGTGACGTATGTTAATATTTTAATTGTTCGATATTAATCGTCAACTGAATTTACACCTTTAAGTAGCACAACCGAAATAATGAATATTCCTAAATAACACTCGATTAATTAATTTATGATCACTCTAAATTAATTAATATTTATGAAATATTAATTATTAAATTTTATTCGACTTGCTTTAATAACATTAGTATGTAATAAAATTAATATATGAAAGTTATAAACGCGCATATTTACGATATCTGCAGAATTTTTAAATTGAATTTAAATAGAATAATACTAAATGATTTTTTAAATAATTAGACTAATATTTATGGAATGAGTTTTAAAATTTAATTTTGATTTGTTTGAATACCATTAGTATTTAACAAAGTGCACAAATAAAAGTTATAAACGTGCATATCAATATATGATATCGTTAGAATATATAAATTGGATTTAAATGATTTAAATGTTAAGTTATTTTCGAAAATTTTGAGGGACATGTGGACCTATTATGGCTGGCCATAGACAATAAAGAAAAGGATAGGATTTGATGAGATTTAATTGGGAATTAAACAGAGTATGTTTTAAAGGAGGGAATTGAAAGGTTTTAATGTTTCCTTTAAAGCATATTCTCACTCATTCGTTTCGGAAAAAAAAACTCTCCAGACAATTCACCTTTATTCCTCTTCTCTTCCATCCCAACCAAAAATATTGACTTCCAAATCCTAAAAAAATCAAAATCAAAATAAAAACATAAGGTGGTTCTCATCTTTTGATTCTTGCAAATTTCCGGAGATTGATTCTATTGAGTCGATGAGGTTTTTGGTTCATCATTTCAAGGTGTGATTTATTGTCAACATCTAAGGTAATTTTCAGTGAATTTCTATATACGTCTCATCATTCGTATGTTTGAATTTTGTAGGATTCATTATATATTCAATTGATCATCTTGTAATATATAACTCAAAATCTTCTTCCACCTTAATTGAATGTATGACTATTAAATTGTTTTATTTCTGACATACATATATCCTTCCCTCTTTTTTAATATATATTCATCTCAACTGATATGTTTGAATTCTTTGTAAACTTTGTTAATTTGCTGCTATTCTATATATTTTCTAGATCAATTTTTTTTTATCATGAGTTTAGACATGCCTAACTCGTCCAATTCCTTTTCTTTTGTTTTGGTAATTTTGTTTAAAAAGAAAAGGTAAATTTGAAAGTTAATTTTGATTTTGTATTTTTACAAAAATTACATACACAATCATAAATGAATTATTTATGCTAATTATTTATAATTCATCGAAGATTGATTTATATAATTATATTGTTAACTTTGGATGCAAACATTTGAACATTGTTCATGCAAGAATGAATTTTTTAGATCTAACATTATAAATGGACTTTTGTGCAAATTATATTTTAGCTCATTTTCTATGTTTAGTTGTTTTAAACTCTAGCTTGCTTTTTATTAAAAGTTAACCTTGATTTTTTTCTTTTAAATCCCACTTACATTTGATATACTTGTGGTTGAAATAAAATCCTTTTAAACATAATTAAATAAAATAATGATTTTATTTAAAACATTTAAATCGCATCTAAAATTCATTTGGGCTTTATAGACTTAACTAAGATAAAAATGGGGTTTTTTTTTGAAATTCACTCATTCATCCTGCTTTCGACTATCACGGTTCCATCAAAAAGGAATGACATATGCTTTAGACAGACCAAAAATATTTAACTCGGATATGCAACCATATAGTTTTTCATGTAATTAAATGGATAGGTAGAGATTTTGGATCACTTTAGCTGATGCTGAAATGGAATAGGGATGTGCTACAAGAGGAGTCCGTTAGCAATAATAATTAGATCGGCTGTCAATCTTCAGATATCAAGTTATCAACTTAGCTGAAATTGAAATATTATGCATATTATCTTGATGTTGCGTATGTTATGTATTAGCTAGTAATTATGATCTTAGACTTGTGATTTTTGGCTATCGATGTAACAACCTGCCTTTTTGGACGGTTTAAATCGACAATAACCACTCACGTCAGACTCAACCCATTCAAAATGGCAGATTATTATGGGTAAATAAGAAAAAGTAGAGAAAAAACAAATACAGAATCTCGCAGCGGAATGATAAAATATAATAATCAAATAAACTGTTTATCAAACTGTTTCCTAATAACATTGATTAAAATTTTATAATACAGATCAGAGTTACATACAACAAGAATAAATAAATGTAGCGGAACAGCATGATGCGATGGAATAAATATAATAAAGATAATAGTACAAAATCTTCATTTTCATCCTTCAGAAAGCAATCTTTGATAAAGTGAAAAGCTCAGACTGACCCGAGCGAATTGAAAAGGCAAAACACTCGAGTCAGAAATAAAAGATCTTACGTAAGCTAAATCAACAGTAAAAAATGAGTGTATCAGCATCGGAGCTGTTTACGGGATTTGACATCTCCTATCCCGTGTCAACGTGAGTGCAATAACTTAAGAGATGTTTGGGATTCAAATCTCCTAAGGATTCGTTAAACTATCAACAAACATAGTACAATACGCCATTATAATAGTGATCTAAGTAAAGTATTAAAATAGCGTTAAGGTGTTACCCATATCCCCCTTAACACATTTTATATATTCCCATAGTCTATACGGTACCATAAGCTCCCACGTGAGGTTTACCCAGAGGGTACCCCATAGGTATGGTACAAAACAAACTCGTAGAAGGCGCGATAGGGCATGTGAATACATCACTCAAGGCAATGCCAAGGTAGATATATCAATTGCACTCTAGGACTAGTAGTAACGCATAGCAGCTAATATCGCCCACCTCGGACATACTCCCATAATCAAAATCGAGGGGTGGCCGCCAAATAAATCACAAAGTCATAATATGGTATCGAAGAAATGTGCCCGATAGGAGGAATGACCTCACTTGGTCCGGTTAGCTCCTGTTTTAGTCACATCTAAGCTGACTCACGGGAATCAGGGTCACGTAAATACCTCATACAGAATCATTCGCCAAACCATCTTACTTCATTTCTGGAATCTCCACCACATACATAGTTGTTAAAGTGGTTTTCAGTATTAGCAGAGAGTATGACAATGTTCGATCGCAGTCTCTTTAACAACCAAACGCTTATTACACACCGAATGGTTCTTTTACATTTCATCACAATTGATACCAAAATATCATATTCTTAAAACCATATCATTCTCAAATCATATTTACTTTAACAATCACATTCCCTTCCAAAATCATATTCACCTTCAAAATCACATTTACTCAAATATGTCATTTCACAAAAAGGTATCAATTCCAAATTCCAACTTAGGTTGTATTATCATTAAGGATTTAAATATAAATACTTCAAATTTACATTGTTTGAATTTTAGAAAATAGTTTAGGTAGTCATAAATAGTTTTAACAGAAAAAATAATATAGTTTAACATAGATTAAAATAGTTTAAATAGTAAAAATAGTTTAAATGGATTTAAATTTGATTTAATTAGATTTAAAATGATTTAAATAGATTTAAAATAGATTAAATAGATTTAAATTATATTAAATAGATTTAAATAAATTAAATAAATTTAAAATAGATTAAATAGATTTAAATAAATTAAATAAATTTAAAATAGATTAAATAGATTTAAATCATAATAAATAGATTTAAAATAAATTAAATAAACTTAAAATAGATTTAAATTATATTAAACAGATTAAAAATAGATTAAATAAATTTAATTAGTTTAAAATAGGTGAATTAGGTTAAATTGGATTAATAGGTTATAATACATTAAAATAAATTAAAAATAGTTTTAATTTGATTAAAATAGTTCATTTAATTAAAATAGTTTAAAATAGATTTCAGAGTTATATCCAAACATTTCAATTTTGATAAAATCATTTATATTTGACACTTCAACTTTGAAATTCCAATTAAATCCTTTGAACAATTCAATAAATAAATTCCCAGCATTAACGTTTTGATTATCGAAAATAATTCAGTTTATATAAATCAATTTCTATTTCAAAATGCCAGTTAACTGAGATCCAAAATTTAAAGAAATAAAAATCATTTAATTTAACCAATCAGGTGTCCATATATAATTTTCGACTCTATGGTAATTTGATACGGATATTTATTATTTCAATCCGCAATCTAAAATTTTACGATTATATATCATTTCAAACCGCAATCCCGAATTAAATAAAAATCCATAAAATCGCTTGAGTCTATCATTTCAACCCATAACGATTTTTCCTAATCTATAGATTGTTCAGGTATGTATCATTTCAACCCATAGGGAACTAGCAGTATTATAACAATATAAAAATATAACATCCAGTCATCCAATATCAACAATCAAACATCTATCATAATCATCATCCAAATCAACTAATAAACATCAATAGATAACTGATTACCATTAACAAGTATTAAATTGAAAATTAAATTCAATATTAAATTAAACGATGATTAAATGTAATAAAACTCAAATTTAACTAGAATGACAATTTAAACATACCAAATATCAATTAGTAAATTTCTAATCACATCATAAATTTTGATATAACTAACATAAGATAATATAGTAGTAGTGAGTGGGTCAAAACACTCACCTTTGATTTCAAATCTATTTGAAATCTTAACAAAGGCCCAAAATTCAACTGTCTCGAAATTCGTCCAACCTAGTTCCATAACGTTCGAAATTCTGATACGATCGCAGGGAGAAAACCACGTGCAAATCCGAGTTCATATGCAAAAGTTATATAGATTAGAATATTTGACAATTTAAAATTAAAAGTAAAATAAAATAAACAAAAGAATTTACCCACGTCATCATCGTTCACGCGACATCTTCCTTCACGCATTCAAAACCCTCCATCATTCGTTCGAATGCGAACGCAACTGCCATCATCCATCGAAATTCACCACTGCCACAATCAACATCCCCGAGATCCGGCACTGCCACTAGCACCGTCGTGCCCTGCCGTACCCTCACATGGCTTCCCCCGACCTCCAGCCATCCCAGTGGCACCGCCGAGTGCCCAAACGAGGCGCATAAATCATCGATTTTTGATGAAATCGATCGCCTTCGCCAAGATGTAGCCATATGGATGAACTTGCCTCGAATCCCCCCATGCTCCAACACCATCTGATCGTCTCATCGACAAAGATCCGCCATCGAAATCACAAAAACCAAATACAAAAGTCCGAAAATACTCGATGATTACAGGCCAATTGGAGACTCGATTGTAAAAACGAATCACACCAGTGAATTATGCTTGTCAAGAGCTTCAAATAATTTATCAGGATTTGGAGAAGTTTGAATTTTTGAAATTGATTTGAAATTAAAAATCGAATTGGAATTTAGGTTTTGGTCTGTCTTCTACTGGAAAGAGGAGATGAGAATGAATTGTACGTGTTGAAAGAAATAAGAAGGCTGCTAGGGTTTAGAGAGAAAAAATCTATTTATATCAACCAAGCCCGATAAGAAAATAAACATATATCGAATTGGTACGAACAACAATAATGACCTGAAAGCCCGTTTGGCTTCCAAAACGAAAGTTGGTCATCCCATATACCCAAGTAGATATTTTCGGTATTTTTAAACTTAATGGAGTAGGTTTTAAGTCCTAGTTCCAGCATATGAAGAAGTTAGCTGTAAATCAGCTTATTTCAAATTGATTTCAATTAAATTTAATTAAATCGATTTCTATACGTTTCGAGCCTGTACGATCAAACGACAAGTCCAATCGCTACGAAACTTGAAATCTTACAATAATTCACCATTACAGATCCGATGAATATGGTTTCGTCAAAATCTGAGACAGTGGCCAAAATGGCTATTGTCACGTTAATTAAATAAATTATTATTAAATTGATTAAATCACTTTTTAATTTCAACTTTAATAACTAACAATTTTTTCCATTTTTGATTGCTTGGATGTTTACAAAAATTTAAAACAAATTTACATGTCAATTCAAGATTAATTATTTACCCAATTACAATGTTTAATTCCAATTAAAATAAATACAGTGATTATTGCCTTGAATTCCAATAAATCCATTTATTCGCCTCCCATCTTATTATTCAATCAATTGGCATCTCATGGTTGTAATTAACGTTTGTTTTTATCTTATTACACTAATATTTTACCATTATCATCTTAGTTTTCATTAATGTGGTATTTAATTAATTTAATTGCAATAAATCCGCTTATTAGAATTTAAATTCCTATAAATTGATCAAACTTGATTTCGATTCTTTTTATTCAATCAATTGTCCTATTATGGATAAAATTTACATTAGGTTACATCTTATTGAATTAATATTCTACAATTATCAATTTAATCTACATTAATTGCACTAATTTAGTGAATTAATTGCAATTGATTTCCAATTTAATTTAACAGACTAAATAAATAGATAACATATAATAATTGTCACCGTTAAATTTAAATTACATCTTATAAGTTTATTGTCCACAACAAGTGTTATAATTACAACTATAAAACTAATTTTATTCAATTAAAATTAATTACATACTATTTAATACAACATTTGAATTATCAATTACTCTTTTAATCCAACATCAATTAATACATATATTACTATAATTTATTTAAAATCTAAACCAATTATAACTCTTTAATCATTTTAATTAATTGGAATTACATTTAAAGCAGTTATAAATTACCTTAAATTAATACTATTACATTGCATTCACGTTAAATTTTTATTATTAAATCATAAATTTTTATTTCTGCCAACGTTACATCACAAAACTTTATTAAATTAACTATTCTTAATTATCAGAAATTATGGGTCGTTACACTCTCTCCCACTCAAAACTTTTTATCCTCGAAAAGGGAAAAGAAGGGAAAGAAGGAATTAATTGATCAATTTATCTTATTCAAAATATTAAATTTATAAACTATTAATTTACGTAACTAAATAATTTAAACAAAATATATAAATTTAGAAACAATTAAATCCTTTTATATTCAAGTTCAATAAAAATTGGAAACATTTCTATTTTTCACAAAAAATTTCTATGTCCAAAATTCACGGAAAATTTCAGTAGGGTCTCCTTTGTACGGAGAGGTCTGGGAGAAATAATAATATCAATAATAGCAATATAAATCACAAATTTCAAAATAATATATCCCAAACCATAGGAAAACAATATAATATCGCTAAGCGTAATCCGAGAACATACCAATTTGTCGGGCAAACAACACTTAATTTATGAAACCAAAAGCAGTAGCTATTGCTTCCATAACCTTTATTTCACTTATATAATCCAAAAGAAGTTAGTAATTATATAAAGAGAAATATTTACGCTGCTTCAATCAATAACAAACAAAACAACACAACATAATAATCATAATTTGCAAACAAACAGTACAAACACATCATTTCAACCAAGAAATCAATCATCCATCCATAGCAACCAAAACAAATTGTTTGTTCAGGTTTAGAAACTTTTAATCGTATAAAATGATAAATAAACTACTAAGTATTCCATCCACTCAACAGTCTTAGATAAAACTCAATAGAACATTTATACATCCTACACAATAGAAATATCCTTTCCCAACCAATCCATAAGCCAAACAAACAATAATTTCAAATAATATTTAAGTTTTATTCTTATTAATCTTTTTTTACTATTATTTTTCATTTGTTCATATAATGCTTATTTAATTTCTTTACATTTATCACTTAAAAATTTCATTTTCCATTGATTTATACAATACCAATTTTCTTTTCATTACTTTACATTCGTTGCTTACATAAGTTATTTTCATTTCAATTATTTAGAGTATTCACTACCATATAAATCTCTTTACAAAATTAATTCACCTTTAATAGATTATTTCTTTTTCACATTCACTCTTCCATATATAGTATTATTGAATATTAACTTCATTTCTAAATTATTTCAATGGTTTCTGAAGTTATAACCATTCAATTAATATAGTACTCATTTTAATTATAAATGGCTTCAACATTAATTTAAGTTTATAATTATTTACTTACAATATTCACCTTTTATTATTAAATCTGATTACAGATAGCTTACATGTTAACTTAAGTTGATAATCGATTTTCTTACATCATTCACTTTTATTACATTTAATTAGTAGTATTTCAAACTATTAACCTAAGTTTGTAACAATTTATAATATCAGAATCCTTATTTATAGAAGTAATACCATATAACACTTTCATTTGCTAAAGTTTACTTGTATAGTCTTCTATTACATATTCCTATTAATCATTACAACTTTTAATATTTTGGTAAGTTATGTATATGTCTTAAGAATGCAATTGAAAGCTACACAAGTTCATCTTTTTCATTTTTTTCAAAGTTCAATAATTCATCTTCAAAAAATTTATTATTCTTAAGTTTACAAGTTTCAAATTTCTCATATATCCATTAATCCCTTATCATCTAATTACTTATATTTTCTTCATTCTAGAATTATTAAAATAAATAAGATTTCATTCATTTCAATAATTGAAAACTACTAATTGTCAGAAAATATGAGAACTAAACTCCGGGTTCATTTTAGTCACTTAGAAAATAATATATATTTCCTTTATAGATCAAATCATATTTATAAATTCAAAATTAAGGTTTTGTTCCTCAAAACAAATGTGTTGTAAAACTACTACAGTGGTCTTCCCACTTTGAAACTCGAAAATGAACATCGATGATGCGTGCACTCATCATCGAAATTATTTTCCAACGATAGAGAGGGGAGTACAGAACTTATTTCCTTTAAAAATTTATTTTAAAACATTTCTTTCAAATCACATTGAAATATTTACATCAAAAATACTTCTAAATACTACAAATATTATATTCCAAAATATTTCGAAAGAAATTTCAAAAATCTCGGAACTTCAGTTCTAAACATACATTTTATATTTAATTTATTCATAAATCCTATTTGTCAATCAATATTTATAAAATTTCTCTACCTAACAAACAACATATTACATCCAACTAAAATTTATTATTTTATATACAAAATATATAATATGAAAAATTATTTCATTTACCTATATTTCAAAACAATATTGTGTCGGTCCGTCCTATTAAGTGTTTAGAAATTCCTATCGATGCCATAGCGCCCTATGTACCGGTCAGAATTTATAAATACTAAAAGGAACAAATTAACATAATACAAAACCTTTTATAACACTAACAAATACGCTCTCTCATACACACACACACACACACACACGCAACGACTCATTTTAGGGTATTACTACCATATTTCTAAAGAGTCAAACCTCACAAAGCTAAGGTTATTGCTAAACCAAAGCTCTGATACCAACTGTAACGACCTGCCTTTTTGGACGGTTTAAATCGATGATAAACTACACGTGTCAGACTCAACTCATTCAAAAGGGAAGATTTTATGGGGTAAATATGAAAAAGCAGAGGAAAAAATTCAAAATCTTGCAGGAAATGACAAAATATAATAATCAAATAAACTGTTCATGAAGCTGTTTACTAATAACAATGATTAAACTTTTATAATACAGATCATAGTTACATACAACAAGAATAAATAATAAATAAATGCAGCGGAACAACATGATGCAATGAAATAAATATAATAAAAGATAATAGTACAAAATCTTCGTCTTCATCCTCCAGAAAGCAGTCTTCGATGAACTGAAAAGCTTAGACTGACCCTAGCGAATTGAAAAGACAAAACACTCGAGTCAGAACTAAAAGATCTTATGTAAGCTATATCAACAGTAAATAAATATGAGTGTAACGGCATCGGAGATGTTTACGGGATTTGACATCTCCTATGTAGTGTCAACGTGAGTGCAAATAACTTAAGAGGTGTTCGAGATTTACATCTCGTAAGGATCCGTTAAACTATCCATATACATAGTACACAATGCTATTATAATAGTGCCTATAGTAAAGTAAAGTATTAAAATAGCGTTAAGGCGTTATCCATATCCCTCTTAACACATTTTATATATTTCATAGTCGATAGAGTACCATAAGCTCCTCGGTGAGGTTTACCCAAAGGGTACCCCATAGTTATGTACAAAACAAACTCGTAGAAGGCGCGATTGGGCATGTGAACACGACACTTGAGGCAATTTCAGAGTAGATATACCAATTGCACTCCCGGACTGGGGGTAACGCACAGCAGCTACTACCGTCCACCTCGAACACACTCCCATAATCAAAATCTAGGGGTGGCCACCAAATAAATCACAAATTCATAATTTGGTATCGAAGAAATGTGCCTGACAGGAGGAATGACCTCACTTGGCCTGGTATAGCTCCTGTTTTAGTCACATCTAAGCTGACCCACGGAAGTCAGGGTCACATAAATACCTCATACAAAATCATTCGCCAAACCATCCTACTTCACTTTGGAATTTTCAGCACGTATACAGTTGTTAAAGTGGTTTTCGGTATTGGCATAGAGTACGATAATATCCGACCTCGGTCTTTTTAACAACCAAACGCTTATTACACAACTAATGGTTCTTTTACATTTCAAAAGTCCATTCACAATTGACACCAAAATATCATATTCTCAAAACCATATCATTTTCAAATCATATTTACTTTCAAAATCCATTGACTTCCAAAATCATATTCACCTTCAAAATCCTGTTTACTCAAATATGTCATTTCACAAAAAGGTTTCAATTCCAAATTCCAACTTAGGTTGTATTATCATCAAGGATTTAAATATAAATACTTCAACTTTACATAGTCTGAAATTTAGAAAATAGTTTAGGTAGTCATAAATAGTTTTAATAGAAATATATATATATATATATATATATATATATATATATATAGTTTAACATAGACTGAAATAGTTTAAATAGTAAAAATAGTTTAAATACATTTAAATTTGATTTAGTTAGATTTAAAATGATTTAAATAGGTTTAAAATATATTTAATATATTTAAATTACATTAAATAGATTTAAATAGATTAAATAAATTTAAAATAGATTAAATAGATTTAAATTATATTAAATAGATTTAAAATAGATTAAATAAATTTAATTACTTTAAAATAGGTAAATTAGGTTAAATTGGATTAAATAGGTTATAATACATTAAAATAGATTAAAAATAGTTTTAATTTGATTAAAATAATTAATTTAAGTAAAATAGATTTCAAAGTTATATCCAAACATTTCAAAAACTCAATTCCGATAAATTCATTTATATTTGACACTTCAACTTTGAAATTCCAATTTAAATCCTTTGAACGATTCATTAAATAAATTCCAATTTTAACATTAACGCTTGGATTATCGAAAATAATTCAGTTTATATAAATCAATTTCTATTTCAAAATGCCAGTTAACTGAATTCCAAAATTTAAAGAAATAAAAATTATTTAATTTAACTAATCCGGTGTCCGTACATAATTTTCTACCCTATGGTCAGTGGATATTTATCTTTTCAATTCGCAATTTAAAATTTTACGGTTATATATCATTTCAAACCGCAATCTCGAATTAAATAAAAATCCATAAAATCGCTCGAGTCTATCATTTCAATCCATAACGATTTTTCCTAATCCATACATCGTTCGGGAATGTATCATTTCATTCCATAGGGAAATTGCAGTGTTATAACAATATAAAAATACAACATCCAGTCATCCAATATCATCAACCAAACATCTATCACAATCATCAACCAAATCAACCAATAAACATCAATAGATAACTGATTATCATTAACAGGTATTAAATTGGCAATTAAATTCAAGACTAAATTAAATGATGACTAAATGCAATAAAAGTCAAGTTTAACTAGAATGACAATTTAAACATACCAAACATCAATTAATTAATATCTAATCACATCATAAATTTAATTTAACTAACATAAGATAATATAGTAGTTGTGAGTGGGTCAAAACACTCACCTTTGATTTCAGATTGACTTGAAATCTAAATAAAGGCCAAAATTCAACGGTCTCAGAATTCTTCCAAACCAGTTCCATAACATCTGAAATTTCAATACGATCATAGCAGAGAAAACCATGTGCAAATCCGAGTTCATATGCAAAAGTTATGTAGATTAGAACATTCGACAATTTGGAATTAAAAATAAAATATAAATGAATTTACCAATGTCATCATCGTTCACGCGACATCTTCCTTCACACGTTCGAAACCCTCCATCATTCATTTGAGTACGAATGCAGCCGCCACCATCCATCGAAATTCGCCTCTGCCACGATCAACATCCCCGAGATTCGACATTGCCATTAGGACCGTCATGCCCTGCCGCACCCTCACCTGGTTTCTCCTGACCTCCAGCCACCCCAGTGGCTCCGCCGCCGTGCCCAAACGCGGTGCATAAATTATCGAATTCTAATGAAATCGATTGCCTTCACCAAGATGTAGCCATACGAATGAACTTGCCTCAACTCCCCTACGCTCCAACAGCATCTGATCGTCCCATCGACAAAGATTCACCGTCGAAATCACAAAAACCAAATACGAACGGTCGAAAATACTCGACGAATGCAAGCCAACTGGTGACTCGATTGCAGAAACGAATCACACCAGTGAATTACACTTGTCGAGAGCTTCAAATCGGTATATAATTTTTTAGGGTTTGGAGAAGTTTGAATTTTTGAAATTGGTTTGAAATTAGAAATTGAATTAGGATTTTGGTTTTGGTATGTCTGCTATTGGAAAGAGGAGATGAGAAGGAATTGTACATACATACGGAAATAAGAAGGCTGCTAGAGTTTAGAGAGAAAAATCAATTTATATCAACCAAGCCCGATAAGAAATAAATGTATAACGAATCGGTACGAACAATAATAACGACCCGAAAAGCCCGTTTCGCTTCCGAAACGAAAGTGGATCATCCCATATATCAAAATAGATGTTTTCAGTATTTTTAAACTCAATGGAACAGGTTTCAAGTCTAGTTCCATCGTATGAAGAAGTTAGCTATAAAATCAGCTTATTTCAAATTGATTTCAATTGAATTGAATTGAATTGAATTGATTTCTATGCGTTTTGAGTCGTACGATCAAACGACATGTCTGATCGCTACGAAACTTGAAATCTTATAATAATTCACCATTACGGATCTAATGAAACTAGTTTCATCAAAATCCAAGATAGTGCCCAAAATGGTTATTTTCACATTAATTGAATAAATTATTATTAAATTGATTAAATCACTTTTTAAGTTTAATAACTAACAATTTTTATCATTTTTGATTACTTGGATATTTACAATAATTTAAAACAAATTTACATGTCAATTCAAAATTAATTATTTTCCCAATTGTAGTGTTTAATTCCAATTGAAATAAATACGTGATTATTACTTTGAATACCAATAAATCCATTTATTCGCCTCCTATCTTATTATTCAATCAATTGGTATTACACTAATATTTTACCATTATCATCTTAGTTTTCATTAACGTGGTATTTAATTACATTTAATTGCAATAAATCCAATTATTAAAATTTAAATTCCATTAAATTGATCAAACTTGATTTTTAATTCTTTTTATTCAATCAATTGTCATATTATGAATGAAATTTAAATTGGGTTACATCTTATTGAATTAATATTATACAATTATCAATTTAATCTACATCAACTGCACTAATTTAGTGAATTATTTGCAATTGATTTCCAATTTAACTTAACAGACTAAATAAATAGGTACATATAATAATTATCACCATTAACTTTTAATTACATATTATAAGTTTATTATCCACAATAAGTGTTATAATTACTACCACAACACTAGTTTTATTCAATTAAAATTTATTACATATTATTTAATTAATCGAACATTTAAATTGTCAATTACTCTTTTAATCCAACATCAATTAATACATACATTACTATAATTTATTTACAATCTATACCAATTTTAACTCTTTAATCATTTGAATTAATTGGAATTAGATTTAAAGTAGTTATAAATTACCTTAAGTTAACACTATTACATTGCATTCCAGTTATATTCTTATAATTAAATCACGAATTTTTATTTCTGCCAACATTACATCACAAAACTTTATTAAATTAACTATTCTTAATTATCGAAAATTAAGGGTCATTACAATCGACCAGGCATGTTTTCCATTGTAAACTTTTTGTTTGTACTTCGTTTTAAGTTATGATATGGCTGCGTAGCCACGACTACGCATCCTTTTACCTCAACTTTTTTTTAATTAAACGATCTTTTTCTTTCAAATTTTCTCTTTTTTGCCCCACTACTAATGCATCCAATCCAATAGACGTGATAGTATTTCATTCATTACTCTTTAGAGAATCACAAATAAAGAGTCAATGCGATTCCAGAGACTTCCGTAGGCCCATCCGGATGACCTACTTAGATGAGAATCTCCATCTCTCACCAACCTTGGCTGGGGGATCACATGCTAGGCCATGACATTCTTACATGCTACAATGAATTGCTACTTCACAAAATGTCCATACATATGTGTAGACTATAGGCCAAATCACATATCGTATGCTTCAGTTGCCTAGCTAGGCACCTTAGGTCATATGAAAAAGCATCTTGTTCTACGTACACACTAACACACACAAGAACCCACTCTATCTACCTCGTCATGTGAACTACATAAGTCTCCGCTAGTGCCACTTATTTGAACTAGTTGTTGCCTCTCGCATCACCTTGCTTCGTTGTCGGACTAAATTAAATAGTTCTAAGTGCAATAAAGTCTCCACATACAAGTATCAGTTCACATACAAGTCTCAGTACCCTAACTCCTTTATTATGGATAAAAAAAATGTGAAACCAAGTTCACTATGCTTTTGTGGTCCTTGTACAGGTCGACCTGTAATGGAATTTCCTATGAAGAATGCTCAAAAAACCTGGTGTTATTCCCTTTTCTCCGTCCCTATCGATCTCTAATGCGAATATTTCCACCTAAATGATCTCCAAACTCGTTATTACTACTTTCACCAACTGGGTATCAATCAGAGTTGATCCGGTGGTGCTTTAGAGATGGATTCTTAAGGTATTTTTCAAGTTTATACACATGCATACATACACAACACTTCTCTAAATCAATCCATATACACTAATATACTACAAACTTAAACCAACAAATTTATTCAAGCTTTCAAACATGCAAATCAATCAAAAGTTTAATAAGTTCTCTACTAAACATATATATACATATATGCATGTTCATACATACATCTTCTGGTGCATATATACATATGCACATATGTATATACTTCTAAACCTACTTATCAGCTGACTACTCTCCTTGTTATTTTATAGATTCTTTTACTGGATATCTCGCATTGCATGTAGGTAATAGGCCCGGATTGGAAATGGATATCAAACATTATAAAAAATAATAGAGTTGGAGTGGTATATATATGAGTTTGGTTGCATGTAACAACAAGGTTTCCTTTTGTTAAAAGATATTGACCAAACTCTATGTTGCCCCCACGGAGAGATGAGCAGACGGATCCTAAATTTCAACATGATATCAAAGACGATGGCGACACTTAGAGAAGTAACAATGTATATCTTATGCAATTGTGGTGGATAGCAATGTAGGCTAAAGTAGTGGAGCTAAACCTTGGTACGTAGGTTCTAGAAAAATGACTCATAAACAAATCTCGATTTGGTGCAGTCATCAAAGTTGGCATAGCAAAAGATGCATGAAGGGATGCGAACCAAGGTGAGGATTGGTTGGGGTGTGTCACGTTGTATGTGGGTAATAGACCAAGATTAGAAAAGAATAGTCCATCATCATGAAAAATAGTGGAGGTAGAGTGGAATATATGAGTTTGGTCGCATATAACAACAAGGGATTTCTTTTGTTAAAGGACGTTGACCAAACTCTATCTTCCCCCCATAGAGAGATGCGCAGACAGATATTGAATTTCAACATCTTTACTTATAAATTTAAATAACTCTCATTTTGAAAATTCATTTAAGTGTACATTACTAAGCAAATCGTGTCTCTTTCAAAGCTTCTTTAAAAATCATGTTTTTTTTAAAATTAAATCATCATTTCATTAATGAGTTAATTTACAAGTATCTTTTAAATATTCCACTTAGTATATAAGTATTAAAGCTCGTTTTTGTTTCAAGATCATTTCAAGACAAATTTAGTTCATTCAAAGATGGCTTCTTCACCCACTAGCTTCCTAAATGAATTTCAAATAGTTTTAAAATCGCTAAGTGGCCATAACCTTTTTACCATGTGATCTACTTGAATTATTATAAACCATTCCAAATTAGTATTCAATTTAATGCTTACTGACTTTCTCACAACACGTGTTTATAGCTTCAATCCAATAAGCCAATTACCTAAGCGTGTTCAATGTTATCAACATACTCTTTGACTAATCAACTTTAATGCTTACTAACTTTCTCAAATAACACATTTTAGCTTCCATCTGACAAGCCAATTACCTAAGCATGTTTTGTGTCATCAACACACTCTTTACAATCAATAATAAGTTACCAATCAAAATTAATGCTTGATAACTCTCTCAAATAACATGATAAAAGCTTTAAATCAATGAACTAACAATATATACACGTTTCATATCATAAACATAACTCAATGCAACTCATATCCATATCATATCTCAAGCAATTTACGTTATGAACATATAAATTGAAAAGTGCACATGCACATGCACACACACATATATACATATACAAATACATACACACACACACACATGTATGTGCGTGCATGTGTATGTACATACATACATATATATTTATAGGTAAAAAAAGCATAGAGATTCAACTCCACTCGTCAAAACCAGGCTAAGAACACTAGAAAGTTTGAACCTCCTTTTTCACAGACTTTAGACTATAGTTAGTAACCACTTCCCCCTCAAAATGACTTGAGATGAAAAGGGTTTGGTTTAAAGTCTCTAACTAGATTTACGATGACTTTGTCTGGATTTATGAGAATTTATTTAGAGTGAAATAATTATTTAAGGCAAGAAATCTAAGGGGTTTAAAAGAAATAAACATTCAAAATGTTAAGTGATGTGAAGAATAGGGGAAAGAGTGGTTGGTCCTTTGTAGGCATGTAAGGTAATAAATGACAATGACTCCACTTATCTCTTTTTCTCATAATTCATTTCAGATATAACTCAAAATACCTAACACCAAACATATAAGATTCTATATGTTTTCCTTCTTCTAAAAGGCATCCCAAACTTAATGGAAAAGGTGTCAAGTCTTATATCACTTATTTGCGAAATTTTGGCTTGTGAATTGTTTAAAATTCAACTCGCAATGCCTAGCCTAAAATACACAATCCCAAATATATCGATGTTTACACCCAAAAGACTCTGAAATGGCATCTCGAACACAGAGGAAGTGATCTTAAACCCTAATTTCATTATCACTAGAAGTTGACTTTTTAAGTGCTCGATTAAATTAACTATGTAACATTTAAATAAACTATTAATATATCTAAACATTAAAATATGATCTGTCGCATCAACTGTCACTTCCATAATGAAATCTCTAATGGCTGCAATAGATTTGAAGGCTTATAATGTTCAATCTTCACCTATTGGCAATTGGTGCATTGTAATAGATCAGCCTTATGAAGTACTTTTATAACATTATTTAAATAAAGCATATTACATTATGATTATTTTAAGTGATAAATAAAATTTTAAATAAATTTCCAATGATCGATTAAGTAGACTAGGAACCTACATAAGTTACTGAGAGTTGTCAAACATTATAGTAGCTTGTTTAACTCGACAAAATGTTGTATGTTTCATTATATATTTTTCAATATTACGACTGACAGTTATGGAAGGCGCCGATGTAAAAATCCTTCTAGGTCTCCAACTATTCCCCGCTTAGGCACTAGGTGAGGCTTACTGCTTAGCAATTTGCTTAAGTCCTCCTAGACAAGGTTTTATGCCTTATGTAAGAATCTAAACATGTATTTAAGCACTGGTTTGGCATTATTTAAGGTTCAATGCCATATACACACATCAGTAAGTTAGTTTTAAGTAGTCTCGCCCCCATGGCTACTCTAAAGTACATCTAAAATTCCAAATTTTCAATTATATCAATCGACACTAAATAAAACACTAAAATTTGATTCAAAATACATGAGTTGTCAAAAATGCCTAACTCAAATTAATCCTCGATTAATCCCTGCATAAATTATTAATATCTAATCCATACATATCGCTTAGCGTTCTCCCAGCGATCTTCACAACCTTGTTGGAAAGTATCTTAATTTAATATTTAAGAATTTTACGTTGCAGATTACAATTTTATCATGTAGGAGAATTTTTGTGTTATGTAAAATAAATTTAAAGGGACTAACATGTATAATGCACAAAAATTATATAAAACACAATTTCAATTTTAGAAACTCATTATTTTTTATCCATAATCTAACCTCTTCGTTCATAGGCTTAATAAGGAAGCTATTACAATGGCTTCCCCTAACTAAATTTAATATATTTTGTAATACATTAGTGTACATCGTTTGTCTCCTAATTGCACACACTAAAATGAAGTTTGCCTCTTGACACTTTATACCCATTATTAGGTTTGACCAGGCTAGAGGAAGAGGAAAAGGTCAATTTTGATTGTGGTTAAGGAGAAAGTGAAGGAAAGATTATTTTGGATTGGAAGAAATGACAAAGCTCTATTATATGTTGAATTTAACATGTATGCATGAGATAAATTTCTTGATGATTGGTTCTTGATTGAACCAGCTTGACTTGAAAATTAATATACCTAAAATTGGACTTGAAAACTCTATAATGGAAAAAAAAGAACTTAAATACATAAAGTGTGACACCTAAAACAAGATTTTTGGTGAAAATTAGCACTTTGTAAGATTTGGGTGTACAACTACGACGCTCCGATGGTGGTTAAGGCAAAGTCAGCGATAAAGCCTAGCATTGGCTGCTTTAGTGCAACTCATAGTAGAACAGCACTTGGAAAAATAGCAACTATTGTACAACTCACTCTAACCATCATGAGTGTTACATTGTTCTACAAAGCTAAAATTAATACTTTATATTTGATTCATTGTCATCAACCTAGTAGGTCAAACAAGGCATCACTTGACTTTTTAGAAAAAGTTAATGATTAATGAAGTTTAATGTTGTGCTTTACTAGAAATGAAATGATGGTGGAAGCAAATAATATTAAAAACTTGAGTAACATTGACGAAAAAAATACACATATTGTGAATAATCAAAAACTCAAAATGAAGAAATGCTACATGTATGTGTGTGTCAACGTCTCAAAATTCACTCAAATCACAATCCTCCCTCCTCTTTTTTTCTTCTTTTTTTCCCAAAATGCTATGAAATGAATAAATATTACGTGTATATATAATCTTGCAAATGACAAGTGTAACGACCCGTAAAATTTGGTAATTAAATTTCTTAATTTAAGAAGATTTTGTAACTTAATGTTGAAGGAAATAAAAAAAATTAGTGAATTATTAATGGTTAATAACTTGGATTTAATTCCAATAAGTGAAACAATGTAAATGTCGATTTTGTTCTTATTGTAAATAAAGATTGTTCCAAATGAAATGATTAAATTGATTTAAAATCTTAATTAATGTGAGAATTAATTTATAATGGGATATAAGAAGTAAATTAATCATTTAAAAATGTTAACTTACCAATAAAGATAATTTAATGCATTTTAATGATAATTGGTATAATAACGGAAAGTGTGAATGTAAATTAAAATAGAAACGTAAACTTATTATAAGATAGTAATTGGTGGAATAAAAAGTTAAATAAATTTAGAGAATATTAATTGTAATTAATGAATCAAAGAAATAGTAACGGTCATAAGTTACTATTTAATTGTCCTTTTAATTTGTTGTAACTGTTATATTTGGGAATGAGATCTTATTATAAGTAAATAAAGGTAAGTATTGTATGAATATATAAATTAATGTATGATTTATGGTAATAGAATGAATCCGTATGATGTAAGTAATTTTATATATAGTTGAAATAATAAGCCTAAGTGAAATTTTAAGGCTATGTTAACAATCATCATAAATTACCAGAATATATCTAGTCTACCACATTAATTATAAAACAATTACATTTAAATGAAAATAAATGTCTCATTTATGTGGGTAAGAACTGTAATTGTAAAGGGTATATGTAATAAGCAACGGAAATGCATATTTTATTCATAAGTTAATATAAAGGAATGAAATGTGAGACAAGTATAACTGCGCTACAAAGTAATAATAGACTCAACTAAAGGGTTGAAATTGAATCTAATCAGTTAAATTGGAATTTATTAAAATTAATTGGATTTAATTTATAACAAAAGGGATTATTTTAAGTAAATGAAATAAATACTATAATGGGTGAATTTATTTACTTTACATTGAGATGGGAATTGGTTTTAAAGAATTATAAATTAATAAGTAATACAAGATGATAAAATTTTGAATTGTAGAATTTTAATTTAAATAGTAATTTAATTTATTTAATTTATAATAATTGGATTAATTGCAAATGAATGAAATTAAATATTTAATTATTACGTTAATTTAAAATTTAAGTTGAAATTGGAGAATATTTATGTAATAACTTTGAACCCAATGTTAATTTCCTCTATTTGACCATAATGAATTGAATAAAAAAGAATGAATAGTGAATTCAATGGAATAATTGAATATTTAATTTATATTGATGAATATAATGAAATTTGAATTTACGCTGAAATTTATGATTGAATCAACATTAAACTGACATCTAAATTTGATTAAAATCATTGTAAATGATTAAGAAATTTTAAATGATAACAATTGTCAATTTTAGAATTTAAATTGGAAATTTGATTTAATTAGTTAATTTATTAATTTATTTAATTAGTGTAAAAATAGCCATTTTAGCCACTAACTCGGATTTCGATGAAACAAGTTTCATCGGATCCGTAACAGTGAATTATTATAGGATTTCAAGTTTCGTAGCGATCGGACTTGTCATTTGATTGTACGGACTCGAAACGCCTCGAAATTAATGAAATTGAAATCAATTGAAGTCAATTTGAAAATATTGATTTCAGCATAACTTCTTCATACGATGGAATTTGGACTTGAAACTTGTTCCATCGCGTTTCAAACATTTAAATACATCTATTTTGATACATGGGTTGACCCAATTTCGTTCCGGAGTCAGAACGGGCTTTTTCGGGCCACTTTATCGTTTAACGCGTATACCAATCTGATCCATCTATTCGTTTTCCAACCTTGTCTATAAATACCCGGTTATAAACCCTAGCCCACTCATATTTCTCATTTGTCTGTACGTATATTCAACTATCTCTCCTCCTCAATGGCAGACAAACAAACTCTAGATACAAACACAATTCAAAAATCAAATTGAAATTTCAAACTCCTCAGAAAAAATTGAAAAAATATATATATATCGAAGATCTCATTGATACGTATCTACGCGTAGTTTCAGTTTTTGCAATTGATGTTTGAGTCAACCGAAAATTGCAGTCAAAGACGAAATTAGGGTTTCGATTTCGGCGTCAATCGACGAAATCAATTGAGGGGTTTTGTGGAACTAGCTTTGTGGAGTCGATCTGAGGTGGTCGCATCACCTATGGAGGTCGGAGGCAATCATAAATTGATGATTAGGGTTGATTTCACGTCGACGGCGGCTGCTCTTGCTCGGTGATTGGGGTCGTGCATCGCCTGGGTGGGGCGGGAGGTTGCCGCGTCGTTCGGTGATGATGTGCGTGGTTCTGGTGGTGCGACGGTGAAGCATCGAGTGGCGGCGGCTGCGATATCGTATATGAGAGGGTCGCATTTTCAATGGAGGCATGTCTCGTGTCTGTAGCGTGGGGAAGAAGCACGTGACGTGGTAAAAAATATTATTAATTATTTTTTTGTTTTGTGTTATGATTTAAATTTCAATTTCAATCGATCTAAATTAAATAACTCTCTCATACGACATCCGATTTACGCGCGTTTTTTTTGTTAGGATCGTAATAAAATTCCGGACATTATGGCGCTGGTTTGGACGGATTCCGAGACTATCAAATTTTTGGTTTAAACTGAATTTAAATTCAAAAGGTGAGTGTTTTAACCCACTCACAACTTCTAAAATCTCTTATGTTTGTTAAATTAATTTATGGTGTGATTAGAAATTTATTTATGACCGTTTGGCATATTTTTAATCATCATCTCAGTTAAATTGCATTTATTTAATTAAATTGTTGTTTAATTATTCATTGCACATAAACTGCCAGTTAAATTATTTTTTTATTTATTATCGCATATAAATTGCCAGTTAAACAGTTATCTAATTTATTATTAAATATAAACTGTTAGTTAATACCTATTGTTTATTATCCGTTCTGTATTGATGCTATTATTGAATTGGATGATGATTGTGATAAGTGGTTGATGGTTGATATTGGATGAATGGATGTTGTATTTTATATTGTTATAAACTGCAAGTTATTATGCATTTTCATTTCATTCGGGATTGCGGTTTGAAATTATATGTAACTGTAATTTTTATTTTTGAATTACGGATTGAAATGGTAAATATCCTTATCACTTGACCATAGGATAGAAAATTTTATATAGACACCGCGGTCTATATATAAAAAAAATTCGAAAAAATTTTCTATGGTTTTGTAAGGAAATATATATATGGTTTTATGAGATATTGATTCGGATATTTGATAAAGGTTATTTTATATATAGTAAAATTCTTGGTTTTAAGCTATGTATAAATTTGGTTTAAAGTATAAAGAAGTGTAATAATAAAGTTTGATTTTATTAGAATATAATATGGTTAAGTATTTATTTAAATTTTATTTTTGGAGTTTAAATAAATTAATTGAGGGTAAGGTGGGAAGACAAATGTGAGTTTGATTTGAATGAAAGTATATAAGAATTATTCTCGAAGAAAAAAAATGAATTGAATTTAAATAAATTAAGATTTAAAAAGGTATGATTTTATAACTTGATTTTGGTTTAGAAGATTTAAATGAATAGCAAGTCGATTTAAATGAATATTCTCAAGTTAATTAAATTGAAAGAATATCCAGTTATTTGAAGTTTAAAGGTTTTACTTAAATGATTTTTGATTTATTAAGTAAACATTTCAAATCTAAATAATAGTAATTGGATTTGATATATTTGAAATTATCAAAGAATTCATTTGAAATGGTGGAATGTTTAAAACTTTGAAATATATGGAAATTGAAACAGTTTAATTGGGGATTTAAATCTATATTTAGAATTTATTTGTGAAATTAAAGAAGCTATTTTATTATATAAAGTAATTTAATATTTAAACCATTTAAGTAATTGAAGTTATGTTTCAAAGCTATGGGTTTCAAGATATATAGATTTGAAGAGCTATGATTTTTTTTGGAAGTTATATATTTTGAAATTAAAATGATATCATATTGATTTGCGTTTTTAAAACGGAAATGATATCATATTTATATGGGTTTGAAAGAGGTATTTTATTCTGGTTTTGAAGTATAATTATTTTAAAATGACCGCGGTGTTATAATAACGTTTGGTTGTTGAGACCGGGATCAGAAGTTGTCATACTCTCTGCCAACTTTGAAAACCATTTTGCTATGTTACTAATACTTGTACTTGCTCTGCTATTCTGCCCAAGCCTGGCTGAGGAAGGGTTACGGGGAGTAAAACACAAATATGCTAATTCAAGTATGGTTACTATATGTAATTAAAAAGCCTTCACGATAAAATAAATAAAAAGTAAGGCCATTCCATTTCGACAAAAGACTATACCCAAGTTCAATAGCTTTGCGTCCGCCATCCCGATCATGATTTTCTTACCCCCCAGAGGGAAAGGTCCTTCCCTTTTGGGCCGGTTGTGGGCGAGGAGGGATGCGAACCCCCGACACCGTGGTTCGTAGCCACGTGCTCTAATCCTCTGAGCTACAGGCCCCACCCCGTCTCTACTGGATCTGTTCCCGAGAGTACCCTCAAAAAGGAACCTCTCCTCAGCCATTTCGTTTCGGGTTAAGAAGATGTGAAAGTGCATTTCTCTTAGGATAGCTTTCTATTTACTCAAGCAATAAGAGGTTTAATATTAGTAACTCAATCCTTTCTTAGAAAATATGTTCTATTTCCCGTATTAATAATAGCTAAAAATATTAGTCGTATGTTATTGTTTCAATTCCCCGAATGGTACGAGGATTGGAAGGAATGGAATGGAGAAATGCATGTTAAATGTACTTATAATGGTGTTCAATTATCAGAAACGGAATTTCCCAAAAATTGGTTAAGAGATGGTATTCAAATAAAGATTCTATTTCCTTTTTGTTTGAAACATTGGCAAAGATCTAAGGTACGATTTAATTATGGAGATCAGCAAAGGCAAAAAACAGAGAAAAAATATAACTTTTGTTTTTTAACAAGGGTCTTTATGATACAATCAACAATTCGATTCATTTTCAATTAGGCCATGCTCTAGCCAGACGAGAATGGGAGTACGATTAGTTTTCCAATAGAGAAGTAGCGCTCTGAGAACGAAGTCGGAAAATACAACATTTTTGTTACTTGACCAACCATCAGAAGAAGCAAATACAACGGGTACACTAATTAGTAAGATTGACCATATCAATGGAACGGGTGACTCATTATTTCGATGAATCATTTCTTCGGACAGAAGAAGATTCTGTAAACATTTTCTATTTCATTCTTTTCTTGAGCTAAGAAATGATTGATTTCGAATTGACTTGACATGTTTATCGGCTTGGAATGCATCTAACCTATGGCGGAGCAAAAGGTCTTTATCTGGTCTGGCTCGGGAAAAGGTGTCCGGAATTAGTGGCCCGGGAACGAATTCACCGCCGTATGGCTGACCGGCGACCGTGTACGCAGTGGAGATTCCAGAATGAAGTAGGATGGTGGCGGCGTTTCCTTTGAGGTAAATATGTGGACCTAGCTCCCGTGAGTTGGCATAAGGTGGCTAAGGAGCGAATGACGGGCTAATGAGGTAGCACCTTTGATCGGACACATCCCTTCGATATTATACGTTGACTTTGGATTGATTCGGTGGCCACTTTTGATTTATTTTTTAATTGGGGTGTGACTCGAGGTGGGCGGTAGCTGTGCGTTACACGTTACCACCGACCCGGAAGCGTAATTGGTATATCTACCCTGGCATTGCCTAGTTGTGTCGTGTCACCTACACTATCGCGCCTTGTACGAGTTTCTATTTGTGTCGTACCTATGGAGTATCCTCTGGTAGCCTCCTGATCAGGAGGTATTACGGTACTGTATAGACTATTGGCATTATTTGTGTTAAGGGGAATATTGGGTCACTCCTTAACGCTATTTAAAAGTATGTTTATTTTACTATAGACTTTATTATAATAGCGAAATATTACTACATAGTAAATAATTTAACGGATCCTTAGGAGATGTGAATCCCGAGCATCTCTTAAGTTATTGCACTCATATTTATTTCTGTTGATTTAACTTACATAAGATCTTTTAGTTCTGACTCGAGTGTTTTGTCTTCTCAATTCGCTTGGGTCAGCCTGAGCATTTCAAGATTCGAAGACTTTAGCTCCGGAGGACGAAAACGAAGATTTATACTATTATTATTTATTATAGTATTCCACCACATTCAAAATGTTCCGCTGCATTGTTAATATTCCCTTGTATGTGTAACTCTGATATATATTTTATAAGAATAATCGAATATTTTATAAACAGCTTCATGATCTGTATATTTGATTATTATATTTTATCATTCCGCTGCAAGATTCTATTTTTGTTTTTTTTTCTTTCTCTGCTTTTTCTTATTTACCACATAACAATCCGCCCTTCTGTATGGTTTAAGTCTGACGTGTGTGGTTTATCGTTGATTTAAAGTGTACAAAAAAGGTAGATGTTACATCTAGTATCAGAGCTTTGGTTTAGCGATAAACCTTAGCTTTGTGGGGTTTGACTCTTTATTAATAGGGCAGTAATACCCTATAGGAGTCGCTAAGTGTGTGTGTGTGTGTGTGTGTGTGTGTGTGTGTGTGTGTGTGTGAGAGTGTATTTGTTAGGGTATGAAAAGGTTTTAATATTGTGTTAATTTGTTCCGTTTTGTATTTATAAATTCTGGTTGATGCATGGGAAGCTATGACATCAATAGGGATTTCTAAACACTTAACAGGACAGACCGACGTAATATTTGGTTTTAATATAGGTGAATGAGATAATTTTTCCTATTATATTTTCTATATATATAGTAAATTTTTATAAAGGTTATATTAGGTTGTATTATATTGGTTGTTAGGTAATAAACTTTATAAATAATGGTTGAAATGAGATTGAAAACAAAATAAATGAAAATTGGGAATTTAGAACTCAAGTCCCGGGGTTTTGAAAATTCTTTCAATAATTTTTGGAATATAATAATAATATTATTAGAAGTATTTTCAAATATAAATATTTCAATATAATTTGAAAGAGATATTTTAAAGAAGATTTTGAAAAAACAAGTCTGTACTTCCTTCTCTGTCACTGGAAAATAATTTCGGTGATGGCGGCTGCATCATCGACATTCATTTTCGAGTTTCGAAGTGGGAAGGCCACTGTAGAAGTTTTATTACAGATTTATTTTGATAAACAAATATAAATTTAAAATTGTTTAAATATAATTAGATATATAAATTTCAAGCATATGTTTATCTGTTATTTTTAAAATGATTTTGAATAAAACCCGGTATTTAATTCTTAAAGTTTCCGTTAATTAATAGTTTCAATTAAGTGTAGTAAATGGAATATAACTAATTTATAAATTGGAACCTTTAATTAAAATAAGTGATTTCATGCTAAGTTATAAATAAAAAATAAAGAAAGTTGAAATTGTAATCTTATAAAACGAAAGATATAATTATTGAACATTTAATTAATAAAAAGAAATAAGATAGACTTGTATGATTTTAATTACATTCTTAAAAGCATATATATAACTTACCAAATATTAAAAAGTTGAAATGTTTAACAAGAAAATGTAATGGAAATTGTACAAGTAAAAGTACGTAATGAAAGTGTTCAACAAATTGCTTTTATTTATAAGAATTGATGTCATAGAGTTGTGAACTTAAGTCATAATTGAAATGTTACTGTAATAAAGGAATAGAAAGTAAGTATTGCAAGTATAAGATTATAGACTTAAGTAAATGAATTATTATGCAAAGAAATTGAATTAAACTTGAATGCTATAAATAAATGAAAAAGAATAATTGTAAGAATAATGTAAAGTAAAAAGATAAATCATTAAATAAATAATGAATGAAAAAGAGAAATGAAACAACAAATGTATGAATGAATTAATAAGGATAAGCTAAATTTGTTGTTGAAATTGTTGTTATGTGTTTTGGTTTATGGTTGTTTGGGTAAGGACACTGTAAAATTGTCTGGATGTATGAATAATTTATTTAGCTTCATCAGAGACTGTTGAGTAAATGGTGCACTCAGTAGTTTATTATTCATTCTATACAATTTAAAGTTTTGAACCCGAACGTCTATTTGTTTTGTTGATATGAATGAATGATTGATTTGTATTGTTTCTATGTGATGGTTGTATGCGTTGTTGCAAGGGATTGTTGGTTGTATTGATTTGTTGTTTATGGTTGAAACAGCTTTAAATATTTCATTTTATATAATTATTAACCCTTTATAGACTATATAAGTGAAATACAGGTTATGGAAGCAATTGCTACTGCTTTTGGTTTCGTAATTAAGCGTAATTGCCCGACCAATAGGTACATTTTCGGATTACGGTCTTATAGCGCTATTATATTATTATTTTTCCCATGTTGTGATATATTATTTTGGAGATTATATGTTATATATTGTTATATCTGATATTATATTTTCTCTCGAGCCCCCTACAAAGGAGACTCTACCGAAATTTTCCGTACATTTTGGACTTAGAAAATATTTCTGAAATTGTTTTCAAACTTTATTAATTTGAGTATAAAAGATTTAATGATTATAAATGGTATATTTTGTTTAAATTAATTAATTTTGTAAATTTATTTATAAAGTTAATATTTTTGAATAAGATATATTATTTATTTAATTCTTCTTTTCCCTTCTTTTTCCTTTTCGGGGACGAAAAGTTTTGAGTGGGGGAGAGTGTATGGGATTCGTATGGATTAATGATGAATTTAGACATAGAAATTGTAATTTTTAGTTACACGGTTTTTGAGTTAATTCGAGATGATCAGATATTAGTAAAACGTCGAATTCAGACGATCGGTGGAAAGTTAGTTGCTATGATTGTTGTCGAAGGAAGCTCATAGGTGGTGGATCACAGGAAAAACGACCGGGGGGTTCAATGATCAACGTGGCGGTGGAAATGTGGTGATGTAAGGTTTTGAACTCATTTTTATCGATGAGGTTTCTGTGGGCTTTGCGTCGTTAATGTTGGGTCGGGCTCGATCGCGTAAAGGGAAGATGTTGTGTGGATCTGTGACAATGGTCTAGTTGGAGGGAAGTGGGTTCCAGTGAACGGAATCATCGTCGACTGGGCTGTTTGAAGTTCTGGTCAGAGTTTCTGGGTGTGTTAGATTGTTCGATTTCGTCTTTCCGGCTACTACGTTGATTTGGGGGTTCAAAGGATTGGGTGGTGAGGTCGACGACTCGGCAAGATCGAAAAGATGGCCAGAGAAGCAATGGAGGTGTCGTGCACATGCACAGTGCACGTTTGTTTTCTGATGTTGTTTGCTAGTTTGGGGAAGGATGTTTTTCTCGAGTTGATCGAGTGGATTGTTCGGAGAAGGTTGTAGTTTAGCTCGGTTTCTTTGTCGAGTAATATGCAGAAGTATACGTATAACCGATTTTTATTTAAACTAAGTTTTTCTTAAAAAAAAGAAGAAGAAGAAACTGGAGCTTGGGAAAGGTAGGAAACTCGTGGGTTACTCGGAGTTATGCTAGGGAAAAGCATAACATGGCTCAGGTCAGTCATTTTCTTTAATACAAGCAGGCTTTAAACTTCAAAAAAAGGGAGAAAACAATGATTTGAAAGGGGAAATGATTGTTTAAACTTGCCTTAAATAGTTTCTTCCTATTATAAATGTTTCTTTAACCTTCAGTTAAGGAAACGATATGATTGTTTAACTTATGTTTGTTAAGTTTAACTTTGAGATGATTTAAAGTCCTAATTTTTATAAATAAAATTAAGTGTTAATTAAAGGATAATTAATTGATGTAGGTGATTATAAGATAATTAGTTTGAGTAATTAATTAAGGATCAATGTAATTAATGTGGATGGGTGAAGAATAATTAATTTGTATTATTAATTAAAGGATAATTACTTAATGTACTTATAAGTGATAATTAAGGATTGATTAATCAAGATTAATCGATTAAGAATAATTAAGTAATCAGTAATTAAGAGGTAAATTACATAGTGTAAAAGAATTATTATGAATAAATACTTAATGGAGTAATTAAAGGATTAATTACTCAGTGTAATTAATTAAGTAGATGTGGTTAATTTTAGTTAATTAATTAAGTTAATTAATTAAAGGAAATCATTTGATGTTGGGTTAAGTATAATTACTTAAGGCAAGTAATGAGGTTAATTACTTAGTGAAGTAATCAATGAATAATTACTGGATGTAATTAATTAAAAGGAAATTACTTGTCGGGAAGTGATTAAAGGATAATTACTTGGTGGAAAAAATTAAGTGATAATTACTCAGTGTAATTAAAGAATTAATTACTATGATTAATGAAGGAGTTAGTTTAATTGATAGAGTAATTTAGAAAAGGTAATTTCTGATTGTGATTAATCAGGGTTGATTAATGAAAATAATTAAATTAAAGGTTAATTATTAATTTGAAATTTAAGAGTAATTAACTAATCAAAGTAATTAGAGGATCGTTAATTAATGTAATTAATGGAAGAAATCACTCTTGTTTATTAATGATTGAATGATGATGAGTGCTTTGAATTGTTTGATATATTTGATATGAATTTCCTTGTGATATGATATGTTGGGTTGAACGGAGATAATGTGGTTATCTATGATAAATTGCTGTATAAAGTGACATCCAATATTTAAATTTTAATCACTTGAATAACTTGGGTTTGAATGACATTGGATTCGAAGAGACCGGAGTCGGGTATTAGTAAATACCCGAAACCACTTCAAATCTTCACAAATTAATACGTGAAATCAATAGGGTGTAATGGAATGAATTAAGTGAATTGGACCATATAATCTAAGTCCTGGAACTTAGAAATTGATGTGTGAAATAAGTGATGCCTATAACAACTTGTGTATTGAAAATTGATATAAGTTACCCGGGTTTATATGAGTTGTATACTTTTGTATTCCATGTAAGATGGGTTTACTCACACTGGTTTCCAGCCTGACCCGGGTGTTACTTTGATGTAATGCTCGGGTCAGACCGAGTATTACAGATTTCCAAGTAAGGACGTGTTGGAGCTCAGGAGTCGAGCTGGATGACAAGAACGTATGAGTGTTTCCGCTGTATTATATTATTGTGTATCTAAGGCATGGTAATTGTGGATATCTAGTGTCTGCATATATATATGTAACTCTGATGTATTAAAATGTAATCGACAGATATAGTATTCTTTGTAAACTGTTATAATTTATTATTATATTTTATCCGCTGCGAATGTGAGATGTTGATGTTTCTTCTTCTTCTTCTATATCATTCTTCTTTCTCATAACTATTTGGGATTTTCGGGTTCGAAAATTCTGGGTCGTTACAGTCGGTATCAGAGCTGAAGGTTAAGCGAGAACTTTGGCTCTGGTGGGTGTACTCATTAAGGATAGGGTCAATAGTACCCTAGAATGAGTTGAGTGTATATATATATGAGAGAGCGTACTTGTTATTCTCTTATATAAGGATTTTAAATGATTTTATATAAGATCATATTTTGATACATAAAGCAATATTTCTTTCTAATAAATATTAGGGTAATTGGTTGTTAAAGTATTGGAATTAAATTAAATGTTAAAAGAAATACAACCAAATTAAAATTAAATAGAGGTAAGTTTGAAGTGGATTCAAACTAAAATTAAAATTTTGAATTTATGAAGAATTTCAGAATGAGATAATAATGAATTAGTTTTCAGACACGATAATTTGGGTTATTATCATGAACGAAAAAAAAAGATGATGTGTATTAATGAGTAAGCAAATGAAATGTTTTAAAGGAGTAAACATTTACGTAAAGTATGACTTATAAATTAAAACTGAAAATACCTAAATTGTGAAATTCTAAATCTGGGTCCAGAATCTGAGAATTTTGTTTCAAAGTAATGGGGAATAATAAATAAGTATTACTGAATAAAAGAGACTTGTTGCAAACAATGTGTTGTTTGAAAATTTGATTTGAATTTAAAATCAAAGGTGGTTCAAAATTTTAAAACATGGCTGGGAGGGCCAAGATATAAATATGTATATATGTATGGATATACATGATATCAAAGATAATTTGAAATAAACTCTAAGGTGTTGAGTTTTGATTTTCCCTGAAGTGTGATGTGAAGACCCAAAGGGATATAAATTTTGAACTTATAAGAGGGAAAGAATTTTGAAATTTGAAGTGGGAATTCGAATTTGAGTAGAGTTGACTGAATTAAGTAAACTGAATTTAACTCGGGAAAAGTTAAATAAGTTAACAAGCAACCTGAATTGGAAATTTCAAGATAAAAATGGATTTGACTTGGGAAGCTAAATGGTTAATTTGTATGGAGATTTTGTGTGATCTCGAAATGGGTTTGAGATCTAGAAATTGAAAATGGATGGATGTTTTTAAATAAATTGGATGATACTATCCTATTGTTGTTAAAAATCTTTAAATTGTGAATTGGTTTTGTTTAATTGAATGAGAAATGAAGTGTGGTAATATATTCATTGTTGAAATAAAAGGGGAAATTAAACTTTAATTTGAAACTAAGGATAAGAAATTACGTTAAATTTAAAATTTGAATAATTGTATTTGTACAAAAAAATGGAAAATTGAATTGAAATGATTGAAATTGAAGTGGGTTCAATTGAATTGATATTAGTCCAAATTGATTGGAACAACTTGGGATTGTAATTAAAGTTGAATAAGTAAAAATCAAATGGAATTTGATTTGAAGTTGGAAAGAAATTGAGAATTAATTCAACTTGAATTGGGAATAAATCAAGTCCAATGGAAATTGGAGTTATTTAAAACTGGAATTGGGTCAATTTAAATGGAAGTGGAAATTTAAATTGAATTGATGAGAATGGAGATCAGGAATTGAACAGTTTGACTATAGACTATTTTTTTAAAATAAATTGTTTTAGTACAAATCTATTTTTCCAAGTTATTTATTATATATACAACCTTTCTTATTAAACCCAAAACTATCTTATAATTATTTAATAACTACTTTTGGAGTCATCTAACTATTTTGTAACTGTTTTATAAACTAATTACAGTTTTCAACTATTTTACAAATTAATTACTATTTTATAACTATTTTGCAATTAACTAAAATTTCTGAAACTATTTAGCTATTTTTCAACTATTTTATAATTAGTTAACTATTTTATAGCTATTTTGCAAACTAATAATTATTTTTCATCTACTTATCTTTTTTTTTAATTTCTAAGCTATTTTCTAAATAAAAACTGGTCGGAGTTCAAACTGTTATTGTTTAAATACCCAACTGAGATAAGAATTGAAGTAATAATCCAAATGGGGATTGAAGTAATAATCCAAATGGGGATTAAAGGAAATGTAAATAGAAAGAAATTGATTTGGCTAGTAATCAATGAAGTTGAATACGTAGGATGTACGTATATTATTCTATTCGCATAGTGATTTGATCCAGATTCGAGCACATAATTTCGAGATAGTTATATCGATCCGAGTTGGGATTTTTCACTTGATTTTCGACGGCGAACCTGGATATGGATTGTTGATTGGTTCGGGATATTCTCTATCATAGTTATAGCTATGCAAGGAGATTGACGGTTTCTAATAAAAAACCAGATCTGTGTCCGCACTAGGAAGTCGGGTGGAGGATTCTAATTTGAAAGTGAAATTGTGTGATCGAGTGAGCGATCAAATTGGTATAGCGTACGGATGATATGTGTATATCGTACGGATTTGAATGAAATTGATATTGAAAAGAGTAATCAAATTGGAATATTTGATTTTGAATCAACAAAGTTTATATATCTTCGTTTTTGTTATATATAATATGAAACTCCCCTTGTTGATTCTATTGTTGGAAGAAAAAGATTTTTGAAAGTTTTTGAAGTATAAAAGGAATTTTATACAAGTTTGAAATGATCCAAAGTTTTAAAAATTATATATATCTAAATATATATATATAAAGGATCTTATAAGGATTTTGGAAATAGGTTTTGGGAACCTTTGAATTTGGAAAGGCTTTTGATTTTTGGGTAAAATCAATATTGAAATTTGGAAAGCCTAGTTTGAGAATTATCGATTTTGGGATAATCGATTTTGTGTAAAGTAGCCTTGTATGAGATCATACTTGGTGTATGATTTGAAAGATACTATATGTGTATAGTATAAAGTGTTTCGATGATGGCTCTGGGGAAAAGGCGCGCCCTTGAAATGAACTTCTCAGGAGTGCCACCGGGTGGTGCTGCCTTGAGCCCCAAGGGGGGGTTCTAAAGTTGATCCTGTGAGGAGTCCAGACAAAACTAGTTCTTGGGGATCATGAGTAGAGTATACCATAGTGAAAGTCGTGTGTGTCATTGAGAGCCAACGGTCTACGTTTGATTTTATATCGGTAGACTGCGACCTATGGTAACATAGTGAAGGTCGTGTGTGTCGCTGAGAGCCAACAGTCTGTGTTTGATTTTATATCGGTAGACTACGACCTATGATAACATAGCGAAAGTCGTGTGTGTTGCTGAGAGCCAACAGTCTACATTTGATTTTACATCGATAGAATGCGACCTATGTTGGAGTGGAGAAGTCTCATTTTGACATCGAAAGTCGCATGTGCAGCTGAGAGCCAACAGTTACATGGACTTTTGCTGCAATGGCAACGTAACCCTGGAATGTAACTGCGATCTGTTGTGGGTTTCATGGTGTAATCGAGGGACGCGGAGTGCCTACAGTTAAATGGATGTTTACTGCGATGGCAACGTAACCCAGGATGTAACTGCGACCATGGATGAGGGTGATGATTTCCAGAGCATTCTCACCAAAGATATATCCTCTAATTTCAAAACTGTTTTCTATATTTTCAATAAAATTATTTTCCCAAGTTTTTTCACCAGATGTTAAAAACGGGTCTGCCAAGCACTTATAGATTTTCAGTCTTGCGCCTGATCAACGTATGGCCAAATTTCTGTGAGAACGATGATGCACTTGTCGAAACATCGAGTTATAAAAGTATTTTTATAATAACTATTTTAGAAATATTATATATATTTTTTAAAGTAGGTTAAGAATGTTAAATGAAAATTTATATGATTTTAAGCATTTTAATACATCTGGCTTCGTTCCTTTTCGAGGACGAAAAGATTCAAAGAGGGGAGGAATGTGATGACCCTGTATTTTGGCCATATTATTTTAATAAATATTTAATCGAATTAAATAAAATGTAAACTCATCATTTAAAATAAATATGACTTTTGAAAATTTAAAATAAAATCTCTTAATAATATTTATAATAAAATTTGTCTTATATAATTGAATTAAAATACTTTGTCTTGTTAACATTTGATATAAAAATATATATAGGTAATAATGTTTAAAATAGAATCAAATTCTATCAATATAAAATATAAGTATAAAATGTAAGTGAACCATATTGAATATAATTTAAATAGTGATAGTTAAAATAAAAAAAGAATTAAGTTATTAGTGTACGCTTGCAACATAAACTGGAAAATTGTAAGAACAAAGTATAAATCAAAGCACAAGAGTATAAGACCTGACACAAACACATGTATATTGAAGTTCAAGCTAGAAGTAAATAAGAATTAAGTGAAACACAAAGTATAGAATAGAATAAAAACAAAGTATAAAAATAAGCACAAGGTATGAAAAAGTACTACCAGACAAATATGTACATGAGTTCAAGCTAGAAAATAACAAAACAATATCTTCATTCACAAGCCAATGTCTACCTGCAAAGTATATATTTTTATACAAATATCTATACACAGCCAAACATAATTATAGTATGTAAACTAATTAAGAAACCTAAACATTTAATGTTTTCTGCTCAAGCCTAAATTTTGTCAATTCAAATGTTTGCAAATCTTTACATTTCAGATACAAAATCTGTCAAGTTAAAACAAAACGAAGAATACAACTAAACAAAGGAAAATAATATCTATGTAGGCTTGCATAAGAAGACAACATTATATATTCAAGTATGAACACTTGAAAAGAAAATGACAACAACAATTAACGACAATATCTCCAACCACCATATTATCTTATCAGCCACCAAAAGTAAACAAGAAAATCTGCTAGTCAACAAAACAAGAACAAAAAAATCTCTGATCAAAGGCAGAAAGTGTTTACACCAGTAAGCACATATGTCTGTAAACCTTTTATATATGTATATCCTTCTCATTCTAGTTCATTCTCAAAAACTAAACAAACCTGAAATAAGAAAACATCACTACTTTTCAAACTTAAACAACAATTCAACTAATCAGGCAAGTTCAAGGCATGTAAAATTCATCTCAGCAAATTCTAGATCAAAAAAAGAAGCTGTTCTCTGTTAAGTCAAGACACACAGTGAGTAGACCTTTCCTCTAAAAGCAGCTTTAAATCTGTGATAAATTTGTTGTGTGTGATGAAAAATTAGTAGAAACATAGCATGCAGTGATTACTTGAATATTTGGTTGTGAAAGTATGTATATAATGCCTGTGTATTGTCTATACATTTAGTCTCTGTTGTACAGGCTTTGATACTCTTAAGAAAAATTCAATTCCACTCTACACAATCGATGTTAGGTCTTGATCTATAAATGGAAGTGGATTGAAATTTTACAACATTTTTTTATGAAAATAATATCGAGAGTTTATATTAAGAAATTATTACAAAATTTGAAATTTCAGCAATAAACTAATTTAATTCGAAAATCAATGATTTTAAATTCATAATTTGATTTCATAATGGGATTCGTATGGATTAATGATGAATTTAGACATAGAAATTGTAATTTTTAGTTACACAATTTTTGAGTTAATTCGAGATGATCAAATATTAGTAAAACGTCGAATTCAGACGATCGGTGGAAAGTTAGTTGCTATGATTGTTGTTGAAGGAAGCTCGTAGGTGGTGGATCACAGGAAAAATGACCGGGGGGTTCAATGATCAACGTGGCGGTGGAAATGCGGCGATGTAGGGTTTTGAACTCATTATTATCGATGACGTTTCTGTGGGCTTTGCGTCGTCAAAGTTGGATCGGGTTCGATCGCGTAAAGGGAAGATGTTGTGTGGATCTGTGACAATGGTCTGGTTGGAGGGAAGTGGGTTCCAGTGAATGGAATCGTCATCGACAGGTCTGTTTGAAGTTCTGGTCAGAGTTTCTAGGTGTGTTAGATTGCTCGATTTCGTCTTTCCGGCTACTACGTTGATTTGGGGATTCAAAGGATTGGGTGGTGAGGTCGACGACTCGGCAAGATCGGGAAGATGGCCAGAGAAGCAATGGAGGTGCGGTGCACGTGCACGATGCACGTTTGTTTTTTGATGTTGTTCGCTAGTTTGGGGAAGGATGTTTTTCTCAAATTGATCGAGTGGATTGTTCGGAGAAGGTTGTAGTTTAGCTCGGTTTCTTTGTCGAGTAATATGCAGAAGTATACGTATAACCGATTTTTATTTAAAATAAGTTTCTTAAAAAAAAACTGGAGCTTGGGAAAGGTAGGAAACTCGTGGGTTACTCAGAGTTATGCTCGGGAAAAGCATAACATGGCTCGGGTCAGTCATTTTTTTTAGTACAAGCAGGCTTTAAACTTAAAAAAAAGGGTGAAAACAATGATTTGAAAGGGGAAATGATTGTTTAAACTTGCCTTAAATAATTTCTTCCTATTATAAATGTTTCTTTAACCTTCAGTTAAGGAAACGATATGGTTGTTTAACTTATGTTTGTTAAGTTGAACTTTGAGATAATTTAAAGTCTTAATTTTTATAAATAAAATTAAGTGTTAATTAAAGGATAATTAATTATTAGGTGATTATAAGATAATTAGTACCGAATAAGATCACCCCTCGGTTGGGATCAACAATCGTACCGAAGCATACATGAGTTAATAGAGGGACTCTAGATAGGGATGACCTTACCCTCATGGGAGCGAACTACCTAGCCTTGCTGCATCTCCCATGTTTTAGTCATTCTCGGTTGATAAGGCCTGAGGCTATGTTTACCTTTATTATAGCATTGCCACTTGGAAAGCTAACATTGCTTTCCATATGTTGCACAGAGTTAGCATTCATCCATACAAATCGTTCAGGAGATGAACGAACTGAACCCACTATTTCCACTACACCCATTCTGAAATCACCCTCAGGGTTATAGAAAATAGCCCTTACACTTTAAAGTCGTCATCTTGGACCTTGTCTTTATTATTTCCAATTTGTCATTGGTTTGAAGTAGATAACAACTAATATCCGATCTCGATCTCTCCAAACCAACATTCAATAATTTTAAATGTCAAGTTGTTTATAATGGACTATTCCACTATCAGGGTGTAACGATTTACATATGAATATACATTCCATATGTTTATATTATCATGACCCACTTATTGAAATTAACCCTCTTGTATTCATCATGTTTTCTGAAGTGCGGTATATTATGATAAGTACAAATCGAATTGCTTTTCATAAAATGTGTCAACAATTTACTACAACTACTTTAATTCATTTCACTACTTAATAGCATGGACAAGAGATTCTTTGGTTTTAAAATAATTTGCCTAAACAAGAAGGTTTAAAATAAATAACTAATAGAGTTTAACGGAAAATTTAAAATAAATAATCCTTAATTAAATCATAAGTTTAAAACTTAAGTAAATAATTAATTAACCTTAATTAAATCATAAAAGACCTTAATTTTATTTATAATTAAACTTTAAATAAATAGCATTTTTTTAAATTTAAACTCAATTTAAGTGGATAATTAACCTTTTATTAAGTAATAATTAATTAAATAACTAACCCTAATTAAATAATTAGTTATGGAAAATAAAATTGATTAAATAAAAATTAATTCTCTTTTATCTTAATTAATCATTATTTAAAACTTGCTTAATTAAAAATAATTAACTTGGTTAATAATTCCTTAAACTCCAATTATTTAACCTAATTACTTACCTAATTAATTAACTAATAATTACCCAAACTAATTAGATTAAATAATTTAAAACTTAAACCTTTTAACTTAATTAATTAGTTTGAAATGAGTTTCAAAAAAAATAATTCAAAAAAAACTACTTAAAACTTGAAATCGTGAAATTTTCTCGAATTGCATCCATAGTGATTATCGCTATAAACGCAGTTTGTTAGAATTGATTTCCAGGTGAAATCTTTACTTTAACTCTAGCTACTACATCCTTGAAAACACAAATGGGGAAATTTTAAAACTTAGAACAAAGGTATAAAAACTTGGAAAAATATTTTCAAATATCCAAAGCAAGAAAATAGCTTTCGTTTTCAAATCGGATCTCGAGTCCTTTGCGACTTTTCACGAGACAAACTTCACAACATTTGCATCATATACACAAGGTTTTTTTTCCATAAATATACTACCATAATATCATACCCAATATCACATATCATATCCATATACATATCTAAACATATTAACCTATCAACCAATCACCGAATCCAAGTTCAAACGTAAACATATCATATATGCCATCAATATGACATGATAATTCAACATAACAATCACCATATTTTCACAACATATATTCCATCAAAATCAAGTCAATTAATTTTCCGAAGGAAAAGGTTTTACTCACCGAAATTTTTCTAAATCAAAATGAACTTTTCCAAAATTTGAAAAATGCTTTAGAAACTTTGCAAATATGAAACTTTGGATGCTTGGACACTTGAATTTGGCTCAGCCTAGGCTAATATGGCTTGGCCAAGTGATGTTTAGGCTCAGGCATCATGGGTTTTGGCTCGGCCATGGTGTGTTTTGGTGGATGAGTGTTGTATTTTGGAAGAGGAGGCGTTGTAGGAGATGTAGAAGTGATTTTGTGAATAAAAGAGGAGATTTTAGCCAAAAGAAGCGATTTTTCTTGTTTTAGAATTTATGAAGAGGGGGGCCATGGCTAATTTTTCTTAAGTTCTTAGGATTTTGAAATGAATTAGGAGGATTGTAAAATGAAAACATGAAGATAAAGAGGTATATATAGGCTTAGGATTTGATTACAATAATAATAAGTGATTTATATTTAAATATAAGTGTGCATGCATATCCATACCTCTCCCTCCCCTTAAAAACCATCTATTGTACTTCCCTTCTTACTTTCAACTATTCATACCTTGTCATGTGTACTTATGTTGAAAAATGAGCATTTTATACATGTGTATATATATTCCTTTATAAATATCTTCTTTTATTCTTATACACACACACACATTTAAGAAGAACACATACATGAATATATATGTACATGTACACATGTTTAAATGGTTTGTAGTGTACACAAATGTTTACAATAATTTTATGACCTTTTGAATAACTTTTAACTAATGAAAAATTGATATTTCGAAAAATAATTTTCGGTCACATTTTCTATTTCTCTATGAACTATATATTTTAGTAAACAAATTTTGAAAACAATTTTATTATCATTAGTTATTATAGTTTTATTTGTTAATAAAAATCCATTTATTAATTATTTAAAATTAAATTCATTTAAATAGCGATTGAATTGTGAGTCGTTACAAAAAGTCTCCTTAGTCACATGGCAGAATAAGGATCGTTACTCACCATTTTCATCTATAACAAACTTAAAGTATGTATCGCTCAAAGGATTATACCTAAAACAAGATGCTACATGAACCCAAGCCTTCTCATTCAAGTTCCAAGAGATTGGAGCAGGAGAAACATGTTGTCTAGCTTTAGCCACATCTGTTTCATCAACAAGCAATGTCTTGTGTATCCACATACACTTCACCACCTTTCACAATGGTATCTCATAAGAGATAGGGATTTTGATGTCTTCATTCACTACATGTATGAGAGGAGCTATGCGGTTAAAGCCCCGCTAAAGCCTTGCCAACGCCTTACTAAAGTCTTAGTGCACTTCGACCACTACGCTTTTCAATTTAGGGTTATTAAATGGTGGATCTGCTTAAAGATCCGTTATTTTCCACTACGCTGCTAACTAAGAGACTTTTAGCACCCGCTGTAGAAATGAAAAGATCAATTTGTCAACTTCTCCTATAAATCATATCAACAAATTTAGGGTATCATATGCGCTCAACATAAATTATAACTCTATTTTATTCACTAAGTTTGAACCACATGAATTGTGATATTCTTCGGTTTTGTTATATAGGAGCGAACAATGTTTCTTTTTTCTATACAAATGATGTGTGAACGAAAAAAAATTAGCTTTGGAGATTTTTATTTATCTCCATTAAAGATTATACACCTTCACTATTTTTCGATATATCTTCGCTTTTTCTCCATTATAGCTTTTTGCACCTTTGCCGCTATAAAAACATTAAGCACTTTAACTGCAAAAGGTAGGAGAAATGGAAACATGCTCACAAGAAGAAGCTACATGACCAAAGAAGGGACCTGTATTTTAGATCAGAGGCTTACATTTGTAATTAACATCCATTATGGCAACCTACCCCACAACAGGCTTAATAAGAAAAACAAATGACAATAAATGGTCCGGTTTGACCTTAATCAAAGCTCCCACGTAAACAAGTCTATCACTTTTAACCACCGCAATATCAAAGTAAATCGAATCACCAATCAAATTTGACAACTAATCTACACCAGTCAAAGACTGGAGATGCAGGAATTTTTGAAAACCGAACCCAAACAAATTTAGAAAGTGACTCTTCCCTTGCATAATCAATAGATGGACTTCATCGAATAAAAGTTTTTCATAGAATAATAATAGTAAGTGACCTTAAGAATATATTATCTATCTTCCAAACAAGAAAACTCAAAATAGAACATTATTTTGTCATATCACATATTGACTTTCCTTTAAGCTTCCAAACTCTCATCTAGTGAAATTTAGTTTATAAGAAACTCTAGAATTAGGGTTTAATTTAATAACCGAATCAGTTGATATAATGGTAACCAAGAATTTCATATTAGTATAATGTTTCTAAGGCTTTGCATGTGTGGCAAATCACCAATTCATATACATGATTTGCCAATTTACTAATCTAGCACATAATTGGCTTTGGTACCCTTTTTTTGCCCAGTGTTAAGTCGCAAAAGTATACGGTAAATTTCAAAACTTCATGACTATTCGAACACACTTTAAATCTAACATGAGTACTTAATGAACAATGTAAATATCAACATATACGATGAATCTATGAAATTCACATATTTCCCACTCAATTCTTGGATGAATTTAGCACATGAGGATAGTTTCTACGTATGAATTAAGGAAAAAACAAATAGCTTTCTTAAGGTCTTGTTTATCGTATATGAAGTTATAATCAGGGTGATGTAAGAGCATCTCCAACAGGAGATTACATCTTACAGAATTCAAGATCCGTAACCAAATCCATTTACAACAGAGTGTACATGTTTGGATCGGTTACAAATTCAATCGCGTTGGTCTAGAATGTGTATTATACTTGGGCACTAGTTGAGTAGGCGCCTGGGGATTGGGTGTCTGTTCAACAAGCGCCCAACTATATTTGCCTCCAACGGCTACACAACGACTCAATTCAAACGACAACCTTTATTCCCTCTACAAATACCATCAAACTTCATCTCTTTACCTATCACACAATACCGTACAACACCAACAAACATTCTAGTCTCACTTCTTTCATCTCATAATGTTTTTCAATTTTGAGGCTGATGCCGCAAGGTGTAGGTTTGAAGGATTCGATTTAGAAGACAATACTGCTTCGATTGGCGGGCCGCTAACTACTAGTAGTTGGACTTCGGTAGAAGACTATGATTTATGGTACATTTGGTGTAGACTCTCAATCGATCTGGTCTGAGGTGCAGACCAAAGTGGTGAGACTAATTGAGGTAGAATTACAAATTGATACAATCGAAAGAACGTTGATCGCAAAAGATTGCTTTCTTCCATCAGAGATCGTTTTAAAAGTTAGTCGTCAAACACAAATATTTGATTCACAAATGTTCAAATTTGAAGCAAATGAATCCTAGTGGATTTGGAAATGAAACATGTTTGGTAAGGTTTCCTAAATTTTCATATGTCTGCATTTTTTACGGTTTTCTAATTATTTAAGTGGCTTTTTTGCAAAGGATGGCAGCAAATAAATTGCTTAAACAAATCAACAGACCTAAGAATAAATAAGTACCTCATTTTTATCAGTTTGTGCACGTTTATGACCTACTAGTGGAGCATGTGAAATGGAAATCCTCTCTTCAGAAAACCATTCACAATGTCCAATCAAAAAACGCCCGAGGCAGAGCGCCAAAAGTCGAAGAAAGCTTTAGCCCAGAAGAATCGCTAGGAAGTCAGGGTACAGGGTCGAAAGAGCACCTAACCCCTACCGAAGATAATTTTATTAAGTCTTAATGAGCCAAAGCAGCCAAAAAGAAGCAGGCTGCTGGGGTGGATCATGCAGAAATAAAAAAAAACTCTTGTTGGAATCTAAAGATAGGTATAACCATGCAATGAAATTTTGGGCTGCTCGACACCAAGAAAAAAACGTTGAAATTAGATCGATTTCTTGCTGGAAATAGATAGAGATATGAAGATGCAGTAATGTTCGAGGACACGTTGAATATGTTTGAAGAAGAACAAGAGTATAAAATCCAGGAGAAGAGATTCTTAGGGATAGACGTGAAGAGGGGCAGTGGTTGTTTTTTATTTCTAGAACTATTGTATCTTTGAATTTTTAGTTGATGTACTGATTTGAACTTAATCTAGTAATTTTATAAGTACAACCAAACGAAATTGAATTACATTACTAGGTATGAAATGAAATTGTGATACATTACTTTTCAACAATACCATATGCGATACATTACTTGATATGAAATGCAACATAAATACAGTAAAACAACATTAAGAACAACAACAGCATGAAGAACAACAACAAATTTAATAGTAATAATGAACTTCTATCGATTGCCATAAAAGCTCCAAAGATGATTTATTAGATCATTTGTAGTCTTTGGTGGAGTTGACCACTATGATGTGACATTTGGGTAGAAACATAAACTCGAGTTCCATTGCACTTCCAATCATGTCGTTGTGCCATACATCCGATGTTGCAGAGGGTACACCGTGAACATCGTCATCTGCATGAAACTGTAGTGGATGCTCAACGACCTCACCCTGTAAAGTATATACACTGAATGCATGCTGAGGGGGATCGAACATGGGAGATTGTGTGTACTGAGATGATGTAGGCTCAAAAGTAACTGGTAGTAATGGAACTCTATCGGCGGAGATAGGAAGCCAATATGGTCGGAGTTCAAACCCCGTATATAATCAGGTAACGAGTATGCACGTGGTGCTACTCAAGCCAATATGCATGTAACATCCCGCTTCTGGAGGCTCAAGACTAACTGCTACGGATGCTGCAGTCACCCATAAGTATTATTTCTGAGTGATCGAAATCGGAATCTTGGAACTATTGGCAACATAGAAACGCAAGAATATGAAAATTTTAAACTTTAACAAAACAGAATTTCTCATTTCTTATGAATTTCAATTTAAGATTTAATTACATAATCTCATACGTTAACCATGCACGGATCACATATACATGTACAAAATGCGATAAGAGCGACATATAAAGATGTCCCTTTTTGATGATCAGAGAACTAATAATATGAACTTTACAGTTCTTAGTACATCGCAGCAGAATACACAAAATAGCTCATATATAGCTAACACTACCTCTTGCACGTCTCCAGAAGCTTATTCGTCCAAAAACCTGAAAGTCTCTTACCCTCAAACTACTCAAATTAATTTTGAGTACTCGAGAGTTTGTGGAGAAACTCAAATCTCAAGTCAGATAATAAGTTTGTTATGAATAATCCCCTATCATCTCTTATCATAAATAGATATCCAGTGAGACCACGCCACTTAGCGGAATGGGTTTTCCCCTCACTAGTATCTGAAACAAAACATGCAAGTCATTTACAGCGCCTCTGCATCCAAAATGATTAGTCTTAAATAATATGAAATAAAGCCATAAATTATATGTATTGGATATCTCATCCATCCATTTATTAGATATCTCATCTAAAGCAATTTATTAGATTTCTCATCTAAAAATCAATTTATTAGAGTTTCCCTCTAAAATATTTAAAATGACTATCTGACATAGTTTAATAGGACCATCCATCCCAAATCCATTCAAAATAAATGCAGATTATCCATCGTACATTGTTTTATAAAAGATGGTATGTGCTATCCACCGCACGCTCCATAGTTTTCCTAGAATGACTATGAACCCTTGGGTGCCAAATCCCGAGTCTAACCACCTCTGGCGAAACATTCTTTACTTTATAAATTTGATTTGGGCTATCCACCGCACATTCTATGGTATTCCTGGGTTAACCAAGAACTCATCACTTGGCCAATAAAACTATCATGATCCCCATTATTATTTATAAAAGTTCATGATCCCCATGATTACTTATTTTCCCCAAGTATACTATCTGTTTAACCTATTTCAATTGGTATCCCCGATTAGGTTAAATTAAATAAAACACATTTATAGCCCCGATGTATAATTTTGAAAAAATATTTCTGTTTGTAATCCCAAACTATGTAACGAAAACATTAAACCCACCCCCGTGTCCCCGAGGTTTTATAACATTCAATGTAAATAAGGATCCCTCTTATAGACTCAAACAAAGATAAGTATTTCATGCTATAACCCTTCAAAGTAACCCCTTCAAATTAGCACAATTTTACTTAAAGAAAATGACTAAAAACAGCCTTTAAAACCATTCGAATGACTCCCATTCGAAAGAAAATAAACATCCAAAGTTAGCCCCTTCGAAAATCTTCCTTTTGAAAGCATCACAAAATCAAACCTTTCATAATCATTGAAGGTAACCCCTTTAAAGCCATTCAAAATCATATCTTTCGAAATCATTGAAGATAAACCCTTCAAAACCTTTCGAAATCAAACCTTTCGCAATCATTGAAGATAATCTCTTCAAAACCTTTTGAAATCAAACCTTTCGCAATCAAACCTTTCGAAATCAAAACCTTTCGCAGTCATTCAAAAACAGTGAAGTGTTGGTGTTGGAACCAACCCTTCAAAAGCATACTTCCGACCTTGTCAGAAGGTTAACCCTTTGGCTTGCCGAATGGAATTAAAACACCTTTTCAAAAAACTTTTTAAAATTGTACTCTTGAAGGTTAAAGAGTTCGAAGATCCCCTTTTTTACCCCTTCTTGAATATAAAAAAATTTAATCTCTTATAAAATGTTAAACTCGAAGTATCCCCCTTCAACTAATTCGAAAGCAATTATATTTCTACCCAAAAGAAAAAGAAGCAGCCTCCCCACCCCTTCGCTTATTTCTTCCCTTCGGCCCCATGCCTACCTTTCAACTTTGGCGGAGGGTAACTGTTTACCTTCCGCCTTAGGTGAAAGGTACCTTTTGACTTCATCGAAAGGGTAAAAGCGGGCTTTTTGGAGTCGAAGACAGAACTTGGCCCACTGAAGTGATGTTTTATCTTGTTTGTCTAATTTTGATTGGCTGAGGAACATTCTCCTGTACTTCATGGGAGAGCGTTCTTTTGTTTATATTATTACCAATATTCGATACTGGGTCATAGTATTACTATAACTTCCCTATTCATTACGGGTTGGTTATTCGTCAGTATAGGTTTAGCTTACGATGTGTCCTCGACCAAACGAATATTTCACAGATAGCCGACAGGGGATTCCATTAAAAACCGGCCGTTTTGATTTTTAGGAACAACTTGATGAGTTTAGTAGATCCTTTTAGGATTTAGTAGACCACAAATGACCATAGATCGAGCCTATCCAAAAAAAAGTATACAAAAGTCAACCTTTTTCTCAAAACACTGTAATTCTTCCTCAAATATTTCCAGAAGCAATTTCCTTCCGAATTTAAATAATTTTGGAAGAAAATTTCAGTTTAGCCCTTGGGCTTAAATAATTTAATTACTTTGTAAATCACTAAGGAAAATCCTCAAAAATCACCAAAAATCTGACAAATCATATACTTCAACATATTAAAATTTCAAAGCATATGAAGATCAAAACAACTCGGAATTTAACCAAAACGAAATGAAAACGTGTTAATTATCCCATTAACATTTTAAACACCTATGTTTTATCCAAACAAAAGTTTAAATGGTTATATCCTAACCAAAATCACAAAAATTAATCGGGTATAGCCCATAACTGATCCAAACGTAGAAAAACGAGATGATAAACATGATTATTCACCTTGATTAGTTGATTGGAGAATGAGATAATTTTCTAGCTTTAATTCCTTAGCTTATTCTTCAATTTAAACTATTCCTGGAGCTTTTTAATGGCCGACCAAAGTTGTTAAGGAGTTAAGAATAAGAAATTGGAAATTTATTCAAGTGGAGGAAGAGATATATACTAAGAAATGTAACCTCTTTTCCATGTTTACCCCATAAGAAATTCCTCATTCTAAATTTAGTTAAGTCTTATTTTAGTTCATTCATTAGGACGGCCATTAGATTTACTAATCTCATCTCCCTAATTATTAACATTATTCGATTTAATTTATTCAATTAAATATCCTGAATAATGTTAATTAAAATTTAGGAGCATTAAAGACTCCCTCTGTTAAAGAATTTCGTCCCCGAAATTTCAGTGAGGACAAAACAACAAGCATACAGCTCATGCAAGCAAAGCTAGTATAACCTACCAGCCAAATTCTATGTATACCATTCATAGAACATACCATCTAAAATAGCCCAGGAAAAGTAGCCCTAATCCAGTCTTTTGTCTCCCAAGTACAGTCCTTCACGTTGTCGCTACACTGAACTTTCACCTACCCGACTATCTTGTTTCTTAGCCTCGTCTCATCTTTTGCCACAACAGAAACTGATTGCCTCATAAAAGTCATATCCGGTCCACCACTAAGTCCTCCAGTGCCATTGGAGCGATAGTAGTTTCTAGATAATGAACATAATTCCTAAGATGAAAAACATGAAACACATTGTGGACCCCGGCCAAACTGCTCGACAAATCTACTCGGTACGTGAGTCTCCCAATCCTCTTTAATATAGAAAATGGTCCAACATATCTCAGTGCTAGCTTTCTGGTCATCCTGAACCGAACCACACCTTTCATCAGCAATACCATGATGAAAACTCTATCTCCAACTGAGAACTCCAGGTCCTTACGCCTTTTGTCTACGTAACTCTTCTACCTAGACCGAGCTTCCTTCATTCTTTCTCGTATCAACTCGATCTTTTCCGTCACCTCTCTCACCAAATCTGGACCAACGACCAATTTGTCTCAGATCTCTAACCAACATACTGGTGATTTGCATGGTCTTCCATACAAAGCTTCAAAAGACGTCATTCCTATAGTAGTCTGATAACTATTATTATAGGAAAACTCCAAAACCACTAAAATCCAGCACACAAGCCCTCAACAGACCTTCCATTACCTTAGTGACTCTCTCTGTCTGCCTATTTGTCTGAGGATGGTATGCGGTACTCATCTTGAGCTTAGTGCCTAACACACTCTGCAGGCTCTTCCAGAACTCGCTAGTAAAAAAAGCATCTTTATCACTGACGATATTACTAGGAATTTTATGCAGTCTAACGATATTCTTCATGAACAACTTAGCCAAAATAGGTGTCGTCCTAGTTGGCCTTACCGGAATGAAATGGGCACTTTTGGTCAATCTGTCCACTATGATCCATATACTTTCATTATCCCGATTTGATCATGGCAACCCGTCAATAAAATCCATGGATATCGAGTCCCACTTCCATACTGAAACGTCCAAAGGCTGATGCAAACCACTTGGCTTTTGATGTTCAGCTTTTACTTGCTAACAGTTCAAACAATGTTTTACCCATAAGCCAACATCCCCCTTCATTCCTTCCTAGAAGAAACTTCTCTTCATATCCTGATACAGCTTCGTTACCCTAGGATGAATCGTAAATTTTGATCGATGACATTCCTAAAGAACTTCCTTCTTAAGGTCTCCAACATCCGGAACACATAATCGTTCCTTCTTTCTCAACCAACCCTTGTGGTCAGGAATAAAATCCTTCAAATCATCAATCTCGGTTCCAACTTCTAACTTTCTAGTCCTCTCAGCTAACACTGGATCCTTTTTCAGCCTAACACTAGATCCTTTTTCAGCCTAGAAGTAATTCGTTTGATCAACACCGGTCGAACTTTCAAACAAGACATCATGTCGATATTCCGACTAGACCTAGAAGTCGATCTCAACTGCACACTGCAAGCAGCCAGTGCTTCCAAGTCTTTCCATTCTGCCAACATAGCTAACAACACATTCTGATGTTTCCTACTAAGTTCACCTCCACCTTATTTCCTTTTCCCGGTGTATACTCGATGCTAAAATCATAAGCTGCAACAAACTCTAGCCATCTCTGTTATCTCATGTTCAGCTCCTTCTGAGAGAATAAATACCGTAAAGACTTATGATCCGTAAATAGCTCAAACCTTTCTCCTGAAAGATAATGTCTCCACACCTTTTAATGCAAAGATCACCGCTACCAACTCCAAATCACGAGTCAGGTATCTCACTTCTTGCAATCTAAGCTGTCTAGAAGCATAGGCAATAACATTTCCATTCTTCATTAGCACAGCACCTAACCCGGTACTACATGCATTGTTGTAAACTACCAACCCCTGATTCCCGTTAGGAACTACAAACATGGGCGCATTAGTTAACAAATGTTTCAACTTAAGAAATGCCTCCTTACATTTGTTAGACCAAACAAACTTCACGTTCTTCCTGGTTAGCATAGTCAAGGATGCCGCTATCCGCGAGAAATCCTTAATGAACCTTCGGTAGTATCCCGCAAGACCAAGAAAACTTCTAATCTCACTTACCGTCCCTCGTCTCTTCTAATTGTTCAGAGTTTCGATCTTATGCTGATCAACTATTAACCCTTCCTCGAAAGCTACATAACCAAAGAACTTCACTTCATTCTTCAAAAAATGACACTTTTAGAACTTCACTTTCAGATGATGTTTCCTTACCGTCTCCGGCACTATTCTAAGATGATCTGCATGATCCTTCTCATTCTTAGAATATACCAAAATGTTATCAATAAAAACCAACACGAACCTATCCAAGTGCTCTCAGAAAACCCAGTTCATCAAATCCACAAAGAAAGCTAGCGCATTAGTACGCCCGAATAGCATAACCAACCATTCGTAAGACCCGTATTTAGTCCTAAACGTCGTCAAAGGAATAATGTCCTCTGCCACTCTTAGCTGATGGAAACCTGCTGCCAAAGCCAGTTGAGAAAACAATCTGGATCCACTCAACTGACCAAATAAATCGTCGATTTTCGGCAAAGGATACATATTCTTGATCGTCCTCTCATTCAACACACGATAGTCGATACACATCCTTAACGACCCAACTGGCTTCTTCACGAATACCACGGTCGTTCCCAAGGGGTACTGCATGGCCAGATGAAATTCTTTCCTTCCAATTCCACTAGCTGCACCTTCAATTCCTTCATCTCGATTGGTGACATCCTGCTACGTGTTCTACCTATGGATTTAGCTCCCGGTATGAGATTTATCCAAAACTCGATAGCTCTTTTGGGCGACAAGCCTGAAACTAGTTCAAACACATCCGCAAACTCTCTTGCTACGTAAATCTACTTTAACTCTGCTTCTGCTTCCATAGCATCCAATAACGTATAAGCATTTCCGCTCAATCTCCTTGCTGAGTAAATGACTCGGTTACGGCTATTAGGGTGTATCATTGATATTTCCCCCTCCTGGCAAAATATCCTAGCATCATATCTATCTAACCAATCCATATCCAATATGATCCCGAAACCCACAAAATTAAAAACATATAAACTGCATGTAAACATATGACATAACATTCTAGCTGGTCATATCTCATTCCCAGAGTTGCATACTCTTCTATAGAATTCGCATCCCTTAAAGGAGTAATAAGGTATAAAGGTACTAAACACAAGCAATCTACCAAATACTGAGATATAAATGAGTGCAATGCACAGATATCAAATAGTATCATAACTGGAGTACTATGAATCACAAGCATACCTTCCATCACAGTTTTTCCTTTCTCGGCGGCCATTGGTCTATAGGATGATGATTCCAACGCAAAGACCTTTCCATTTCCAACTTTAGCAGTCTCAGGACACTTATCCTTGTAATACCCCATCTAGCTACAGTTGTAGAACTTCACATTCCACCTCACTGCAACTGCTCTTCCATCATCCGAGCGACACTCATTAGCATAATGCCCTTTCTTGTCACCCTTGTAACAAACAATATCAGCCTTACTCTTCTTAGCTGCTACACCGACTGAGCACCTTTCCTCTTGAAGAACTTCCGTTTCTTACCCTGAAAATTATGAACCTCAACTGGTTTCCCCTTTTGAAAAGTAGAAAGCATCTCTTTATTTCAAATAGTCATCTCAACAACAATATGACACAGATCCAGGAGGTTTGGCATGGTTGCTCTGGCGATCTCAGGATTCAACCCCCAGATAAACTTATCTTCCTCCGAATGATAGTATCCACGGTAGCATATCCTTAATGGGACAGCTTATCAAACTCTGTAGCATACTTAATCACTGATCTATCCCCCTAGACTAAATCTGCAAATTTCCTAAGCAATACTGACTTGGAAACCTCTAATAGAAACCTTTCGTCGAACCTCCTTCGAAATTCATCCCAAGTCAGATCTTCCACTGGCTCTCCCATTGTAACTCCGTTCCACCAAAACAATGTTGCTCCCTGCAATTTCCGTGAAGCAAGTCCCTTCTTCTGCATATCCGTTAAGCCGAGATCTACAAATATACTTTCACAATGCAATAGCCAGTTCTCCACTCCTACTGCATCCTCGGTTCCCAGAAAAGGCTTCCCTCCAAGGCTAGCGTAATCCCTGCTCAGCTTGGCATAATTATTGCCAACTGGGGACACCGAATTAGCTCCTCCATCATTCCCTATAGCCACTCCCGCAGCTGCTCCAGCTTGCATAATATTCACAAAGAACTTATACATTATCCCCATATCAACTGGTGGAATCTCAGCACCAACATTGGCATTTTCATCTAGGTTTGCATTTGCCTGTCGACCCTGGTTACTTCTAGTATTGGGTCGAACATTTCACATGTTGCGGTGCGTCTCCCACCTTGATTCACTCTTCCATTTCCTGCCTCCATATTTTACTTCCCTACTACCTGAAATCCAATCTTGGTAAGATACAGAAGAATGATCTAAGAGAGTGGGGAATACATACTTAGGTATTTATACAAAGTACGCATACGTTACTATAATGCTTACCCAAGCCCAACCATATTTTAGATTCATTAGATTATGCTTTAAAAATATTTTAAGGTTTAAATTCCTTTTAAGTACATAAACCATCTCTGATACCAAGTTGTAACATCCCACCTCCGAAGGCTTAAAACTAACTGCTACGGATGTTGCAGTCATCCAAAGGTGTTATTTCTGAGTGATCGAAATCGGAATCTTGAAACTATTGGCAACACAGAACACAAGAATGTGAAAAATTTTAAACTTCAACAAAATAGAATTTCTCATTTCTTATGAATTTCTCATTTCATATGAATTCCAATTCAAGATTTAATTACATAATCTCAGACATTAAGCATGCTCGAGTCACATATACATGTACAAAATGCAATAAGTGTGACGACCCTGACTCGACCTTCGAAAATCGGCACCGAATACGACACTCGTATTCAAATGCCGTAGATCCATACGTCGAATCTGGTTCGCCGGAGCTTATAACACATTAAGTACAACAACACAGCGGAAGAAAAGAATGAATATCATTGATATACAATATTCGATACAATAATGATACAATATGAATTAATATCAGAGATACAAGATAACAATGGTACAGCGGAATAACAATATGACATAGCAGCGGAAAACAAATAGCCAAGAGATAACTCCAATTTAATGCTCCCAAAATTAAAACTCCAAACCACAAGCTTGAACCACCATGAAGTTTCACCTAGATGAGCAAGTCTAGTCCATGAATCCAAAGACTCCAATATCCCGAATCTCCAAAGAGTACCAAAGAGAAAGCCGAAAGCTACCGAATCGATATCTATATCTACTATCTGAAAAACCCAAATCTAGACTGCCCGTGTGGAAAATTGTGGGCATCCAGAGTTTAGGAAAGGAACAATAAACTCCGGGTCAGTCATGAGACTGGTATGAGCAAACAAAAACATTTTATCTTTAAAAAACAAACAAAACAATTTAAATTTGAAATACGCAATGCTTTATGAAAAATGAAACTACCATAAGGCCTCCCGGCACACACACAATGCAATCGCACACTTGGGGGAGATTTCTCCTTATGATAGTCAAAAATGCTTACTATGCAAAATCCTCTTTTGATATTATTATTAGTGCATCGTGGAAAACATTTCGAAAGTATAATATTAATCTTAGCCAGCATACGTACCATTATAGTATGCCTACTATAGCTACAATGTTAGATAGCAGGTTCTACAACTAAAACTGTACAAGGCGCGTATTGGTGATTGGATTTTCAACAAATGGTCAGGCTAAGGAGCTTCCTGGGCCACATGGGTACACCTCTGGAGGGACGTCCCGAGAACCTAACCGGATCTCGGCCAACACAAGGCTGGGTTACCTCTATAACTAGGTAACTAATACACGAGTATGCCATCCCCTGGTCGTAACCGACCTTTATCCCGGGATTCACCAACAACCACGAAGTAATAAATTTGCAGCAACCACATAGGTTAAGCATCTGGGCTTCATACCATGATACCACCTCTATCCAGAAGGAAATGAACATACCCTTAGGGGGCGCTACCCCCAAATAACCTTGCTGCATTCTTCCTGTTTACCATTCCGGGCTGTGAAGTTCGACGAAGTCTCGTCCACAAAGCTACGCTTTTCACAAAGCCATGCTTTGATCAACAAATGATCAGCAGCACTTCGTATGCCACATTACCAAATTGGGAATGCATCACTAGTAACCATCAACTACATAACCTCTGAGCTCGTACGTCTCAGAGAACGGTATTAAGCTAAGAGAATAAATCTCCGCCACCAAACAGAAATGTATTTGATAGAAACCGGTTTTACATCTCAAAGTGTAATGTCAGACACACATCCATACAAGTCTGTTCCGGGTTTGAATAGAACCGAAGGTACTTCAAAAGGAGTCCTTGCAAATCTGGATAATCTCTAATCACGTCCGGACTTCCCATCACAATGGGTGCTCAAATCTTTATAACGGGGATCAGACGATGCAGAGACATTCGACAAGAAATCCTTTCGTTTTGGAAAATAACCGGTCTTCACCACCGCTCTTCAATTTCTATCCATAACGTCGTATCACTATTCGGAATGAGTTATATGACATGAAGTCCTCTCCCGGCTAAACCGAATAGTGAGCGCAATATTTAAAAACATATGGATATTGGGTCCCAGTTAAGTCACAACTTATTACCCAAAACTTTTCTTTCAAATGGTTAAACAAATTACCATTTACAAATCTTTTTAAACAAAAGATTCATTTCACAAAGTTCACAAAGTTTACCAATCTTTCACAAAGATTTATTAATATCTTTTCAATTCAAATTCTTTATGTAAAAGATATGCTTTTCAGATCCCTTTCAGTTTGAAAATAAACTTCACCAATCTTTAACAAAGATTCATTTATAGCTTTTCAAAAGATTTCCCTTTTCAAATTGGATTAACTCATCCAATCAAGGATTTAATTCATAGCTTTTCAAAAATCATTTCCAAAGATTCATTCATAATTTTCAAATCCATTCTATTTCAAACTTGAAATCTTATCATCATAATTTGGAAAATCTTTCCTTATATAAAAGCTATTATTATTTGTAACCACTTGTTTTCGTTTCGAAAAACCCGGTTATAATTGCATGAGTTAAGGCCTTTCAAATTTAAACTTGGGTTAAATTCAAATTCTCAAAACCATACTTTTAAAATGGTTTAAAAATCCATATAAATACCTTTTATAACTTGTATAATCTTTTTAAACCAAAATTTTCAAATCATTGAATTCATTTTCAAATATTGAATTCAAACTTAAATCAAAATATTTCAGATTTCAACTAAATCAAGTTATTTAAAATGACTTTTATCTTCAAAACTCCCTTTCAATTATTTTTCAAATTTAATCCAATTTCATTTCCAAAATCATTTGGATTCAAAATTCAACTTTAAAACCATTTCAAAATATTAAATTCAAATATCTGTGACTTAACTGATTTCCTCGTGAAATCCATATTTGTGTATGTATAGTGTGGTCCATGGGTTTTACACAATAAAAGTGCCACATCATCAATCGGCACAAATTCAAATACAACAATATATTTGATAAGCGGTATAAACTATAATGCTTATATTTGACAAGCGGTACAAACCAATTGTAACGCTTATCTTTCATTCACAGATCATAGGTATATATCACAGATAATAAATTGCAGTAAACATAGCTCAAATCAAACAGAGCATCACAATCAGGGGTATCAAACAATTCCATCATTCAATAGAATCCAAACATTCATGAGTAAGATCAGTTAATTATCTGATTAATTCAAATCAGATTAATTACTTATGAATTGCAAACCCTGGTTAATTAATATTAATGAACTTCAAATTATTTCGATTAATTATTCTTTAATCATGTATTAATTAACCTTTTATTAATAATTAATTATTCTTTAATTAATCATTCTAAATTAATTAAATTAATTGACCCTTGATTAATTATACTTTATTAATTTTCACTAAGTAATTAGCTTTTATTTAATTACACAAAGTAGTTATCTTTTATTTAATAATACAAGGTAATTATCTTTAATTTACTTTCATAAATAAATTTATCTTTTAATTAATTACCCTTTTATTTATCTTAAGTTAATTGCATTAAGTAATTTACCCTTAATTGTTAATTAATTAAAATTTTATATTAACCAATTATTCCTCAATTAATTAATTACGAATATATTATCCTTCAACTACAATTTAATTAACTTTTAAAGTTATCACTTATCTAACTTTTGATTGTCCATCTTAATTAATTACGTAAATTAATTAACCATAAATTAATCACATTAGCAAATTATTCTTTAAGTAATTAAGTAAGCAAACCTTTAATGTATTAATTTATCAATTAGTTATACCTTTAATTATCTACCTTAATTAATTAAAGATAAACACTTTTTATCTTAATTCACCACTTAATTACATCATTTAAATTAAATGCTTGAAATTATTTTATACAATAAATATTGATTAATTAAGGTTCATACACTTACCATAATCACCTTTTTCTTTTATTCAAACACTATTAAACTCCATTTGAAAATACTTAGAAATTTATTCATTATCATCACATCATTTCAAAATTAATTTCTTTTTCAAAACAATTTAAAATATTTAGTCCTAACATTTAACCCTTGAAACTTGTTTTAAAATCTTATTCAATAATTCTAACGTGGAAACTTATTTGATTTCTTATACTTTAACAACTTTGAATAAAAATTTCTTGAAAACTTTGTACACTTTCTATTGCCTTTTAAAACTGAACAAAATTTTCATTATAACTCTAAACTTCTTGTACTTTAAACAGACCCGAGAAAATGCCTATGTGTTTCGAGTCTCCCCCGTGAAACATTTCAAGCTCCCTTTTTTTCTTTCTTAGATCTGTATTTAATTACTGCTATGCCTGGCACTAAATTTGCAAACGCACCCGCGTACTCGAGCCCATCGCCCTTTCACTCGAGCCATACTTCGAGTTATCCACGCTTCAATTTGCTTCGAGACAACACCCACTTAACATCAGGACCAACCCCGAGGAATATCCTTCTTCCTCAATCATCACGAATTTGCTAGACATACACACATACGCGTGCACGTTGCACGCCGCTCCAGTCACTTCCGATCCTCAACGAGGTCACTCACAAGTCGACGACGATCTTCTCGTACCAAATGACCACCCAGATCAATGATTGATTCCATAAATCAAAAACGAACCCATATGGGCATCAGGAACTCAAATTAGACCATCGGAAAACGCCTCATTACGACGTCCTCCAGCACCAGAATCCACGCGACTCCATCAGAGCTTTGCCACAACCCTACGCGTCAGTTTCCCCCCAGTGCGATCGCCCAGATTGCCGTGACGATGACAAAATTTGTTCGTGAACAACAGCAAACCCAACGTACCCCCAAAACCCTAAATTAATTCAAATCTTCGCCTTTGATGAATAAAAAATTAACTAGTATTTTTCTCGAATCCAACGACTACCCAAGCATCTCTGACAACAACCCCGGAGTTCAACGTCTCGTCGATCACTGTGAATCGACATTTTAAACATTTTTGATCAACTCGAATTTTCTCTTCCAATACAATTCTGAAATGATTTTTAGAAATCACGATTTTATAATACAAATTCATTCCTGTAATTAAATCTCGAAATCCAGACATTTAAATTTTGGGTTTATTTGGAATTTTTACTGTTATTTCTTATTTTTAAAGTAGATCCCCAATATAAAAACTTGAATTTAATTTTAACATTGATGTTATACCATTTCCATCATCTTTCCTTTAGAAATTGTAACCTAAAACCAAATAAATGAAGAGCAATTTCATTTTTATCTAAGGGTTGTAACCTGTAAAACAACAGAGTATAGGTATATATACATATACCAGACATGCATTCTATATATATATAGCCTAATTCAATTTTAACCAAGTGAATACATCCAGACAAACACATGCACACAGTATCAAAAGATTAAAGATCGAAAATTTTCTCACCTTGGTATTGAAGAAAACAGAGACAGTGAATTTCCATTGAATTTTTTTTTGGTCGTTTAATCCTGCTTTTGATCTAGTCTCTCAAGTTTTTGATTTCCAGACTTTAATTTTTCTTCTTGCATGCTTGATCTTGTTGAATTGCTTTCAGATTCCTGATTTGTACTTTGCTGAGTTAATCTGTGTAATTTGATTTAGTTGCATGCTAGCACTTCTGATCTGTATTTGATTTGCTAAATTATTGAATTTACTTGTAACTGGGTTTCAAAACTGAGATGCCTCGGGTTTTTTTTTTTTGAATTCTTGTTATACACAGGGAAGTTTTCTTTTTCTTCCTGCAGTTTTGAAAACCAGAAGTAAAATTTATCTTGGATCTTCAAATTTCCTACAATTGATTGACTTTATTGATAGATTCTTAATTTACTACTGACTTACAACATAAAAATTCAAATCTTTTTAAAAGAATTTCACTTAACTTAATTCATTCTAGAGATTCTTGCATTGCTCTGGCCAAAAGAACTGCAGCTTTGATTATGATCTGCAATTCCAGATTGAAGTTACTTTCTGATCTGAATTTTGATTGAACTATCCTACTGAGTTGAACCTGATTTTGAAATGTGAGAAAACATGCATTGTTTTCTTCTTTTGGTTTCTTTTCTAATTTTACTTTACAGATTTGTGTTTTGGGAAAACTTTGTCATTTCTTAGCTTTGATTTCTTTTTGTTTTAGGTCTGGTTTTACTTTTCTTTTGATTCACATTATTAAGAAATTTTAGAGAATAGGACTTACCACTTGTACAATTAGCTAACACTTGTAATACTACTTATCTCCTTACTTTACAAATGTCAGTGTGATTTAATATTGTGTTTAAACCCTTAACTTAAATTAATTTATACATTTTGTTTTTAAACCTTATTTTATTTTTATTTACAAATCATGTTTATTTTCAAAAGATAATTTTAACTACTTACACTTATATATCTTTTCACATCAAAGTGCATATTTAAAAAAAAAATTAAGAAACAATTTTTTATTAGTTTTAAACATAACAGAAATTTTAAATTCAAGATTTATTAAATTTCAAAATCACACTTTGTTTTTGTACTTGTACAATTTCTTATTATTTTAAAAATATAGTTTTTAAATTCAATTTATTTCCTAAGACATTCATTCTTGAATTTCAATCTCACAATCCAATTTAAAATTAATTCTACATACAAATATCTGATTAAATTTGGAAAAATTCACATTTATTCACAATTTGATTCCAAAAATTAATTTAATTGTCAAATTAAACTTGTTCAAAATTTAGGAATGTTACAATAAGAGTGACATATGAAGATGTCTCCTTATGATGATCAGAGAACTAATAATATGAACTTTACAGTTCTTAGTACATCACTGTGGAATACACAAAATAGATCCTATATAGCTAACACTGCCTCCTACACGTCTCCGGAAGCTTATTCGTCCAAAAACCTGAAAGTCTCCCACCTCAGACTACTCAAATTAATTTTGAGTGTCCAAGAATTTGTGGAGAAACACAAACTTCGAGTCAGACAATAAGTCTGGTATGAATAATCTCATATCATCTCTTATCATAAATAGATAACTAGTGAGACGACACCGCTTAGCGGAACGGGTTTTTCCCTTACCAGTATCTGAAATAAAACATGCAAATCATTTACTATGCCCTTGCACCCAAAATGATTAGTCTGAACATAATATGAAATAAAGCTATAAATCATATGTATTGGATATCTCATCACCTATTTATTGGATGTCCATTCTAAAAGCAATTTATTAGATTTTCCATCTAAAAATCATTTTTTAGAGTTCCTCTCTAAAATATTTAAGATCACTATCCGTCATAGTTTAATAGGACTATCCGTCCCAAATCCTTTCAAAATAAATGCAGATTATTCATCGTACATTCTTTTATAAAAAAAATGGTATGGGCTATCAACCGCGCACTCTTAGTTTTTCTAGGATGACTATGAACCCTTCGGTGCCAAATCCCGAGGCTAACCACCTCTGGCGAAACATTCTTTACTTTAGAAATTTGATGTGGGCTATCCACCGCACATTCCATGGTTTTCCTAGGTTAACTAAGAACTCATCACTTAGTCAATAAAAATATCATGATCCCTATGATTATTTGTGAAAATTCATGATCCCCACGATTAATTATTTTCCCCAAGTATACCACATGTTTAACCTATTCTCATTAGCAACCCCGGTTAGGTTAAATTAAATAATGCACATTGATAGCCCCAATGTATATTTTCAAAGACATGTTTCTGTTTGTAACCCTAAACTATGTAACGAAAACATTAAACCCACCCCGGTGTCCCCAAGGTTTTATAACATTCAATTTAAATAAGGATCCCCCTTATATACTCAAACAAGGATAAGTATTTTATGCTATAACCCTTCAAAGTAACCCCTTAAAATTAGCATAATTTTACATAAAGAAAATGGCTAAAATCAGCCCTTTAAACCGCAATGAATGAAGCCTCATTCGAAAGCAAATAAACATCCAAAGTTAGCCCTTTCGGAAACCTTTCTTTTGAGAGCATCACAAAATCATACCTTTCACAATCATTGAAGGTAACCCTTTCAAAATCTTTCAAAATCAAAAAATTTCGCAATCATTGAAGATAACCCCTTCAAAACCTTTCGAAATCATACCTTTCAAAATCAAAAACTTTCGCAATCATTGAAGATAATCCCTTCAAAACCTTTCAAAATCAGACCTTTCGAAATAAAAACCTTTCGCAATCATTGAAGATAACTCCTTCAAAAACTTTCGAAATCAAACCTTTCACAATCACTGAAGATAACTCCTTCAAAACCTTTAGAAATCAAACCTTTAGATATCAAAACCTTTCGCATTCACTCAAAAGCAATGAAGTATTGGTGTTGGAACCAACCCTTCAAAAGTATACTTTCGACCTTGTCGAAAGGTTAATCCTTTAGCTTGCCGAATGGGATTGTAACACCTTTTCAGAAATGTAACGACCCGTATTTTACGTGTCGATAAAATCGTAAAATAGTTGCATTAGGTCGTTAGTATTGTTTATGTCATCCATAGCCTAAGTCGTGTAAAAGATGGTTCACAAGGAAGTTAACTCGGTTGCATAGGGTCCTTAGATCGACTCTTGGTTAGGTCGTAGACGGTTTTAAGTTGTGAACGACTTAGGGGATTACGACCTAGCAGTTTAGATGTGATAGCTTGAGTCGTGTAGGAGATAAGTCGGTTGTACGACTTAGTGGTGTTGAGCGACTTAAGGTGTTGGCCGAGTTAAGGTGTAGCGAGTTAGAGGAGTTAGCGACTTAGTGCTGGGGTTTAAGTCGTATGACCGAGATAAGGATGTAGCGACTTAAAGGGTTAGCGTGTTAGTGCTAGGCCGAGTTAAGGTAGTCAGCCGACTTAAGAGTTGACGACTCATAGGGTTAGAACGACCTAGAGTTAGCTTGTGTGGAGTTAGGTCGGTGGAACGACTTAGTGATGTGAGCCGAGATAAGAGATGGGCCGACTTAGTGGTCAACGGCTAAGGAGTTAAGGCTTAGGTCGTGGGGTCGTAGGATTGCTGAGTCGGTTGGTAGTTGAGTCGTCCAGACGACTTAGTGTTGAGTCGTTGGGACTAGGTCGTGTGACCCTGTGTAGCGTTAGGTCAGCCATGGTTGTTAAGTCGTGTGGCCTTAGGTCTTAGGTCGGGGGCGACTCATGGGTTAGGTCGTGAGTCGTCTCCTATGTAGCGTTGAGTCGTAACTCGTGAAGCCGTTAAGTCGCATGGGTTCTTGAGTCAATTGGGTCGTAGCTTGGATAAGACATTAGGTCGGCAGCAGTAAGGTCGGCGACGACTTAAGAGTGGCCGACTTAAGGGACGTTTCAGCCTATAAATATGCGTCCATATCTTCACTTTTTGGCACCGGATTTTGAAGCGACGAAGTGCTGCCATTTTCAGAGATCGGCTACAACATTTCTTCACTTCTTTTCTCCACTCTAATCTAGTGATTCCATCCATCTAAATTGAAGATCAAATCGAAGATCCAAGAGCCAAAGTTGAAGATCTTCATCCAACAAAGAGAGATTTCATCGATCGAAGTGAGATTTTGCCGGATCAAGCTTGATTCCTTGCTGTCCAGATCTGGAGTTGATTGTTTTTAAGGTGTTTAGGTGATTCGGTGAGTGGTAGTTATCTCTCACACGGACCCAAGGGAGTATATTGGATTGGTGGCTTGTTTATGCGTTAAAGATAGTGATTTCTTGCATTTTTTTCCTAAAGTCTGCATGTAGATCTATCATCTATGAAGTTTTGACACCTATTTTGCTACATGATTACTTGTATAAGTTCATTCATCAAGTTATAAAGACATTTGCCTATGATTCATACTTGTTAGATTTGGACACTTTAATTACCAAATTGCCATTATTGTTGTAATTGCTTATTAGATCTTGTTGAACGTTTGATTGCTTGGACTAATGATTGGTTTATGATTGATTTGACTGTTTCAAATTAGCTAGTAGTTGATTTGGACAAGTTGATCGAAGATAATTCAAAAGTTAAGTGGAAAGGTTTTTGAATGGTGAAAGCTGCTTGTGGCATATGAAGCGGATGTTGAAGCTCATATGGATAGATTTGATGATGATGTTGAGATGGGACTTTGCCATGATGCGATGAGGCAAACCATGATGTTGAGATGGGACTTTGCTATGATGCGATGAAGCAAAGTATGATGTGAGAAAGCCTTGGTTTAATCCAGACGAGATCATCCCAAGCATGTTGATAACTCGGTGATGCGATTCGAGTTGGTTGATAATGGTTAGCTTGAGAGGTGCTTGAGCTAGTATGGAAATAGTCGTCGAGGAGGATGACTAGAAGGCTGAGATTTTATCGTTATTGAAGGTTCTAGCATGCTCAAAGCAAGAGTACGTTGGAACGGGCTTCGATGACGTTCCAAGCACGGGCTGCGACGACGTGCTAGTACTCTGGGTAGTTGCGAAAATTCCTAGGCACGGGCTGCGACGACGTGTGGAGTTATGTCTAGAACCGGGGTTACCATTAGCCCTTGACAGGCGGTCATTCAACTAACGGTGATATCGTGGCAATGATAACAGTGATAGCCAGAGTCATGGATGTTTGGTTGTATCATCATTCGGTCTCAAGAGCGGTGTTTTCTGGGTGCTTATCTGATCTTGGTTTAGGCCTTGGGGGTTTGTATTTGGAAAACATCGACCTTGACTCGAGTGATATTTACTTTATTTCGAATGTCTTCTTTGTTATGCTTGTTTATGCTTAGTGGGTCTAGGGGCTATCACTGTAGAATGAGGTGGAGTGGGATGGTTAAGTTCCTATTCCTTTTATCCTTTATGCTCTTTTGGTATGTTTGATAGTTAATTTACTGCTCACTAAGACTGTTGTCTGACTCAAGGTTTTATGTTCAACTCTTATTACCTTGGGCTGTTCATCCATGTTGGGATGGGCAGACTAGGTAGCAGGTGACAGGTGCTGTTTTTGGTTATCAACGATGCAGATGACGGAGACGAGCTGGAGGCTAGCATATTAGTTTTCTTACTATATGTACTGGATGTTCCGCTGCTTGTATATGTTTGAGTGTTATGTAGTGAGGCTTGATGTATCGATTGTTCAGATGCTTGTATCAAACCTTTATGAAGTCTATATGATGATATTCTGTTATGAACTTCATTATATACATATATTTCTCTATTGTATTGTAACAGCCCGCAAATCCGTACCCCTTGAATCAACACTATTCTATACAAATTGACTCAAGTGGCACAGAAATACGAACCATTAGGGCTAAAGAAGAAGAGATAGAAGAAGAAGAAACTAAACAATATCAGAATCTCACAGTCGCAGCGGAATAAAATATAATAGTAAATATAGATCTTTACACAAAATGACATCTATAACTGTTTATACATCACAAAATCAGAGTATCTCATACATCATCAAATACCAATCAGACATACCATACAATAACAACAGCGGAATATATATATATACATATATACGTCTCGGTCTCCAGCTCCTCTCCTGCTCCATAGCAACCTAACCTGAACATATAATACTCGGTCTGACCCGAGCATTATAATGAAATAACACCCGAGTCAGTCTGGAATACCAGCTGATAATAATGCATCCAAATTGATTATTAAAGTTTCAAAAATCCTTTGAAAACAAAAGCATCTCGTAAGACCACGCCACAAATAAACATGTCGGGTTTTTACCTTACGATAGCTAAAACACTTTTTATAGAAATCCTCTGATATTATAATAGTGTCTATTTACAAATACTTATAAAATAGCCGAAATTGTTACATTCATTAAATTCCAGCTACTAGCCACCGAAGTGGGTAATACAAACAAAACTCGTACAAGGCTCGTAGGGAAAATGGATTTCCAACAATGACTAGGCACTGGGGTATCACCTGTCACAGTACGGGGCCTAGATCACCGTACCGAGGACTACTCCCTTCATCCCCTGCAACACAAGGCCGGAACCATTCCTTACTGAACAGTCCCGAACAAGATAAACCCCGTGGTTGGCGCGACCAACCACCCACTAAGCCGAAAATATATAAGGGACTTCTAGACAGGGGAAATATCTTGTCCTGCTTGGGCATGACCCACCTAACCTTGCTGCATATCCCCTGATTTTCAGTCATTCCCGGTTGATGAGGCTTGAGGCTAAGCGTTACCTTTAGAACGTTTTCACTTAGAATCCCCATCGCCCACCTGACGATGTTTCGCAAGCATTCGTCCATACAAGTCCGTCCCGGGTTCGAACGGAACCGAAGGCACTACTCCTACTACATTCATTTTGGAAATATCCTCAGGATTAGTAGCGACTAGCCCTTGCACTTCACTGCTCCATCTTCGACTCCGAACACGTTTTTCGCACGAAACGTACAAACCGAATTGAAGTGGTTTTCGAGAAATAATCTCGATCCCGATCTCTTCGAAACGATCAACGCATTTGTCCAATATTGATAGTCGGTGATTTAACTATCAATTTATATTCATAAACATCCATAAACATCCATCACACAATAACAATGCCCATATCATTTATTTGCCTCAATATCTTTAAAGGATATAATTTCAAATTTCCAAAACCCATTTGAAACAATTTCCAAAGTTCTTTCTTGACAAGGTAAATCCTTACCATTTATTTCCATTGGAAATAACCAAGTTCAAAACAACTTAGTTTGAAAACAGTTAAAAACATTTTATATTGAAATATACTTTAAAATACGTAAATTCACTTCTAGTTACTTACTCAAAATATAATTTCAAAATATGTACAGTAAAACCATTTATTAAGATATTAACTTTGATTTTAAATAAGGTTTTTAATAAACTAAAATTTAAAAGTAGTGTTTTAAATAAGATAAATACTCATTTCAAATGACTTAAGTCCAAAACTAGTCTTTTAAACAAATCCATTTGTAAAAATAATTATTAAGGTATTTATAAAATTTACTATTGCTAATATACTTATAATTACTTTAAAATAATAATTCCCAAAACACTCTTTTTAAACAAACTTAATTTTTTTTTTAATTTTCTTTTTATAAAGTCAGTTTAACTCGAACTTGGTTCTTCCCAGGGAATCTCATATCCTCTTAAACACCACAGAAATCCTTCTCACGATTTCTGTCTATTTATTCAATTTAGTTTTATGGTTTAATAACATAAATTTACTTTCACATTTGTCAATTTATAACATTTCTCTTTGTTTATCTTTACAAATTTTCAATTTCCATTTTTAAATCGATTTCAGATTTTAATTCTTTTAAATCCATTATTTAACAATACCTTTTATTTCTCAAAAATTCAATTTATCCATTTACAATTAATTATGGATTTATAATTTACTCAGCATTATTCCAATTGAATTTTATTTCAGTTTTCCATCCAATAGATCCAAATTTTTATATTCTTTTAAAATTCCTTTTTTAATACTTTTCTTAGTTTCCTTTGAAACTCAATTCAATTCCTTTATAATTAAACTCCAAATTTCTTATAATTAATATTCTGGATTGGTAATTTATACCACAATATCACAATGCCAGTTAATTCCAAAATTATCATCCACAATATATAAACAGGCATCATCATCGATTATAAAAATAATACTACATTGTGAGGAATCCAGTTGGATCCCTCCAACCTGTTTTTCCCTGCATCCACAAATATTAGCACAACCAAATATATATCAATTCAATTTGATAATAATTAACATATTCAGCTAAACATCCAAACAAACAATCAATACTAGCTGTCTACTTTACTAGTATCCAGATGTGAGTGAGAATAACTCACCTTGAGTTTCGGCGAGCGTTCGAAATTCAAATTAAACCGAACGACGTTCGATTTAACTCGAATTTCTACTTGCCCGGAATGGATCCGGATCTGCACCACTGCTTACTGCGCGCTTCTGCGATTCCGGCGCCGCGAATTTCGTTAATTTCTGATAATGTATGAATGAGTTACGATTTTATAAAGTTTGAATAACAATTTTAAAACAAAATTTCTTTTAATTTTAAATTTTCTTTACCATACACAACAGGCCGTTCATTTGGCAAAATAATCAAGGCCGTACTACCCGGTCTTCTTCCTTCACGCGATACACTGCTATTCGAACCCATAGCCGCTCTCAATCCTTCCAAAACGCGTATCAATCGTCCCTCATTCCATCGATCAGACCCCGCCGCCTAGGAGCATCGATCGCCACTCACCTCCGGTTAGAACAGCTCTGAGTTCGGTCCCCTATACAACGAGAAAAACCCACTCGAACATCAGCGCTTCCACATCGAACTCCGGCCACAACAAGAGTTCGATCCAAATCTTGACCATCGGATATAAAAAAAAGAACGTGCTCTTCATTTTCCTGTTGAACTTTTCGTACGAAAGTTTATGGATTTGAAACAAATTGGGGAAAGAAGAGGGAACATTTCGGCTATAGGTTCTAATAAACGGCGGCTAGGTTAAGGAGAACTAGGGTTTGCAAAGATAGAGATATATATAATGTTATTTAATATTATTTAATTTATAATTTCTCAAGTTAACAGTTTATACAAACGACCTCCAATCTACACGTTTTTACAGGCGATTCTAAGGTTTTTCTGCGTTCCAGACACAATGGAACAGGTTTCATAAGCTAATTGGTCGTATGTGCGAGTTACGGAATTAAACGATCAATTTAAAATCAAACCGATTAAAAACGATTTCGATGCGTTTCGAGCTGCCGCGGTCAAACTACAACTCCGATTGCTACGAAAATTGAAATCCGATAATAACTAACTATTACGGATCCAATGGAACTGGTTTCGTCGAATTCCGAGACTGTACCTCGGAAGGCTATTTTAACTCGTCTATTAAATCGGGTGATTTTCGAAATTATCGAAAACACTCAAAATTTCCACGTTTAAAATTTTATTAACTTAACAATAATTCATATAACATTCATAAACACATTAAAAATCATTTTGGCTCATTCCGGACCAAAATCTGATTAATGGCATTTTTAATAATATTAAATTTATTTTTAAATTAATATAAAATTCCAAATATTAATTTATTAACTTTAAATTCATCTAAAATTTCCACCACGCTATTTACACTCAAATAACTCAAGATAAACTTTTAAAACCATTTTTATCACTATTTACACCCTGGATTACCCTTTATCTCAATTTCGAACATTAAATTATTATTATTCAAATTCCAATTAAATCCTCGTATTTGAAATTTGACCAATTTTATTATCTTAACCAAAGTCATTTATTTAAACATTCAAATTATAATCTATATTAAACATTTAAAATGAATTAAATGTTCAAATTGAACGACCTAAAATTCTGGGTCGTTACATGTATTTTGTCCATGCGCTGTGAGTTGTACGATAGAGTTTCTGTTTTATCTTACCCTGACTATCGTCCATGGCTGCCTGGCACGCCTTTCAGCGCACCATTCTCTTGTTTTAGTGCGGGAGTCATGGGCGGTCGTCACATTTGGTATCAGAGCTTTGGTTAATCGATTTTAGCCAACGCTCGCTGACGTAACTACGTAAGAGAGACGTAATTGTATTTTATGGATGATTACTATATATATAATATAGTAGTTTAGAAGAATTTGAACTCCTTATGTAGTTGTTTCTCAAGGTGTTTTAAATCATTCCTTTTTGTAGATATTAAGGATGAGTCAAAGTGAGAGACAAGCTGCTAGGGAAAGCCGTGCTGCTAGGGGAGCTACTGACTATGCTGCAATGTTCGAAGCTATGATGACTTCAATCATGAGAAGGATACCAACTTCAGGACCGTCAGTAGATGTCGGAGTACAAGTTCAAGCTCCAAGACCAATGGATTTTGCTAAGTTGTGTAAGGACTATACTGCTCTTGGAGGAAAGGTTTTCTTGGGAACAGAATCAACCATAAAAGTTCAGAGATGGATTGATGCCTGTAGAAGGATTTTTGGTGACTTGGGAATCGAGGATGCAACTAAGAGGAAGCTTGCATCGAGACAGCTTCAGGGAAGAGCTGCTGATTGGTGGGGTTCTATCACTATTGATACTCCAGAGGAAGAGATTACTTGGGAGCAATTCCAAGTTAGATTTGAAGCTAAGTTCATCTCTACGGCTTAGAAATCTGTTCTGTTTAAGAGGTTTGTAGAGCTCAAGCAAGGTGGGAGACCAGTTCTTGAGTATGTTTCTGAGTTTGAAGCTTTGTCCAAGTATGCTCGGTCGTATATTGAATCTCCCTATCAGAAGAATGAGAAGTTTGTGACAGGCTTGGACAATTATCTTGGGAGACAGTTGGTGGATCATCTGGACGATCCATTTGAGAAGCTTGTGGAGAAAGCTCTCAAGCATGAGAGTTTGTTTCCTAAGAAAGGGTCTGTTGTTGTTGTGACCAAGGAAAAGTCCAAACCACAGCAGGGTGGAAACAAGAAGAGGAAGCAGCAACAGCAGAAGGGTAAGGATGGCCAGAAGAAGCCGAAGGGCGAAGTGACCTGCTACAACTGTCAGCAGAAGGGTCATCTCTCCAGGGATTGCAAGAAACCTAGAGTGTCGGCAAAGTACCACAACTGTGACAAACCGGGGCATTTCAAGAGGGACTGTCCGGAACCGAGGAAAGATAAGCAGATTGTGCAAGCTTATGCTTTAGGGGCTGTTCCATCATCTTCGAAAGCTCCTACTGCGGAGGAGAAGGGGAAGAGTGTGGTGGTTCAAGGTACTCTTTCTATTTGTGGTATTCTAGTTAGAGTGTTGTTTGATACTGGGGCATCGCATTCGTTTGTTTGTGATGATCTTGTAGGCCGGTTGGGTTTGGAACCGGATATTGTTGATAGACCATTGGTTGTGACTAATCCAGTTGGGGGTTCGTCTTATTTGTGTATGGTATGTCGTGGTCTAGTTATGTCGAGTCATGATTGCTCTTTTGTTTGTGATTACTTTGTTCTGAACTTTGCGGGGTTCGGAATAATTTTGGGTATGGACTGGCTTAGGAAGTATGCGGCAAATGTTGATTGTGAGAAACTGGAGGTGACAGTCGGGAATGTGGAGGGGCGAAAGGTTGTGATACGATGTAAGCATGAAGAAGGCGTCTTCATGGGCTTCATGTATTCGCTGGTTGTTCCACGGGATGGACTGTCATCGATGCCGGTTGTGAATAGATTTGAGGACGTCTTTGACGAGGTCAAAGGGTTACCGCCGCATAGGGAGATCGAGTTTCGTATCGATCTAGTTGAGGGAGCCAGACCTGTTGTGATGCCTCTTAGACGGATGGCGCCTAGAGAACAATAAGAGCTGAAGGTGCAGGTTGATGACCTTTTTCGGAAAGGATTCATTCGGCGTAGTGTGTCCGAATGGGGTGCACCAGTTGTGTTCGCAACCAAAGCGGATGGATCGTTCAGGTTGTGTGTGGATTATCGTGAGCTGAATAAGGTGACTAAGAAGAACAAGTATCCATTGCCGAGAATAGATGACTTGTTTGATCAGCTTCACGAGGCTAAGGTGTTTTCTCAGATGGATTTGGCAACGGGATTTCACCAGTTGAGAGTGGCTAAGGATAGTGTGCCGAAGTGCTTTTAGGACACCATCCGGTTTTTATGAGTGGCTGGTAATGCCATTTGGATTGACTAACGCACCAGCATATTTTGTGGATCTTATGAATAGAGTGTTCAGAGATCAGTTGAACAAGTTCGTACTTGTGTTTGTGGATGATATTTTGGTTTACTCCAGAAATGAAGAAGAGCACAAGACGCACTTGCGTATTGTTTTGGAAATCTTGCGGAAACATCAGCTAAAGTCTAAGTTTTCGAAGTGTCACTTCTGGAAGAGTGAAGTGAGGTTCTTAGGCCATGTTATTTCTAGAAATGGAATAGCGGTTGATCCCGCTAAGGTGGCAGCAATCCAGGATTGGATTAGACCTAAGAATGCATCTGATGTGAGAAGTTCTTGGATTAGCAGGATATTATCGTCGGTTTATCAAAGACTTTTTCAAGATAGCTGCACCGTTAACAGGATTGACGAAAAAGAATCAGGTATTCATATGGGATGATAAGTGTGAGCAAGCTTTCGTAATCCTGAAAGAGCGACTGACGAGTGCTCCTGTTTTGACTGTTTCGAGTGGGAATGATGAGATGGTGGTTTACACCGATGCATGTGGTACTGGACTTGGGGCAGTACTGATGCAAAAGGATAAAGTTGTTGCGTATGCAAGTCGACAACTGAAGCCGCATGAAAGGAATTATCCGACTCATGGTTTGGAGTTAGCGGCGATTGTTTTTGCTCTGAAGATGTGGAAACATTATCTATTGGGAGTTCGATTTGAGTTGTTTACGGATCATAAGTCGTTGAAGTATCTGTTCTCCCAAAAGGATTTGAATCTTCGGCAGCAACGATGGCTAGAGTTCTTATCATCGTATGATTTTGATATAGCCTATACTCCGGGAAAAGGTAATGCAGTGGCCGATGCGTTAAGTCGAAGACATCCAGGATTGGGAGCCATGTTTTCGGAATGGAAGATTCTCGAGTATTTAGCTAGATTTGACTTCAGGCCTAGATGTGAATTGGAACCTGAGATGTTGGCAAACTTATCGATAAGACCTACTCTTGTGGAAAGGATTGGCGAGAGCCAAAAGCAAGACGATAAGCTTATCAAGATTATCCGTAATTTGGAATCTGGATTGAACCCAGAAAAGGATAAAGGATTCGAAGTCGATCAAGAGGGTTGGCTTCGGAAGCAAGGACGACTAGTTGTTCCCGATATAGATGGATTGAGAGATGAAGTTCTTAGGGAAAGTCATCACTCGAAGTTGACAATTCATCCAGGTGGAAATAAGATGTATCGGGACATGAAGAGAACCTATTACTGGGAAGGTATGAAGAAGGATGTTGGAAATTTTATTTCCAGTGTATGAACTGCCAGTTGGTAAAAGCCGAGCAGAAAAAGCCCAGTGGATTGCTTCAGCCATTAGAGGTTCCGACATGGAAGTGGGAGCAAATATCAATGGATTTTATCGATGGTCTACCTAGAACCAGGGCAGGAAATGAAGGGATTTGGGTCATCGTAGATCGTTTGACTAAGAGTGCAAGGTTTATTCCTGTTCGATCAACTAGGACTGCATCGAAGTTGGCTGAGTTGTATGTTAAGTGGATAGTTCGATTCCATGGTGTTCCGAAGAGTATAGTGAGCGATCGAGACCCATTGTTCACTAGTGGATTTTGGAAGAGCTTCCAAGAAGTTTTGGGAACTGAGTTGTGTTTGAGTACAGCTTACCGTCCCCAAACAGATGGTCAGACTGAGAGGGTCAACCGAGTTTTGGAAGATCTCCTTAGAGCATGTGTTTTAGATTTCGGAGGATCATGGGAAGATCACCTTCATTTGGTGGAATTTGCATATAATAACAGTTATCAGACAAGTATTGGTATGGCACCATATGAGGCACTGTATGGAAGACCGTGTAACTCTCCGACATGTTGGTTGGAAACTGGAGAAAAGCTGATGCTTGGGCCAGAAATGATTCGACAGACTACGGATTGTGTAGAGATCATTCGGCGACGAATGAAGGCAGCCCAAGATCGTCAGAAAAGTTATGCCGATAAGCGTCGTAAGGATTTGGAATTCGACGTAGGCGATATGGTTTTTGTGAAGATTTCTCCTCTGAAGAATGTTATTAGATTCCGGAAGAAAGGGAAATTGACTCCGAGATTTGTTGGACCATTCCCGATTATCGAACGAATTGGAAAGCTCGCTTATAGATTGGAGTTACCAGAAAAGATGGCGGGTGTGCACAATGTTTTTCATGTATCTTATCTACGGAAGTATGTGCATGACTCGAATACGGTGGTTTCTGCTGATAGCTGTGAAGATTTAGAAGTTGATCCAGTTGTTACGAGACCTCGTAAGCCGCTTCGTGTTGTTGAAACCGACATGAAACAGCTTAGGAGGAAGACGATCACGTTGCTCAAGGTACAATGGAGTGATGATGTTGACGACTGTACAAGGGAGGAGGAAGAGAGGATGAAGGCAGCTCATCCTGAACTCTTCAAGGTATGGCTCTAAGGTGCCGTGACATCTCACAAATTTGTAGCTTGTTCTAAGTCTTAGAATTCTGCATGCTAGGCTAGTAATTGGATGCATGGTTTGTTTATTGCTATGGATGGTAGGCATGCGGAATAACTTTGATTGCTCTTGTTTGTTTGGAATTTCGGGGGCGAAATTCCTAAAGGGGAGAGAATGTAACGACCCGTATTTTACGTGTCGATAAAATCGTAAAATAGTTGCATTAGGTCGTTAGTATTGTTTATGTCATCCATAGCCTAAGTCGTGTAAAAGATGGTTCATAAGGAAGTTAACTCGGTTGCATAGGGTCCTTAGATCGACTCTTGGTTAGGTCGTAGACGGTTTTAAGTTGTGAACGACTTAGGGGATTACGACCTAGCATTTTAGATGTGATAGCTTGAGTCGTGTAGGAGATAAGTCGGTTGTACGACTTAGAGGTGTTGAGCGACTTAAGGTGTTGGCCGAGTTAAGGTGTAGCGAGTTAGAGGAGTTAGCGACTTAGTGCTGGGGTTTAAGTCGTATGACCGAGATAAGGATGTAGCGACTTAAAGGGTTAGCGTGTTAGTGCTAGGCCGAGTTAAGGTAGTCAGCCGACTTAAGAGTTAACGACTCATAGGGTTAGAACGACCTAGAGTTAGCTTGTGTGGAGTTAGGTCGGTGGAACGACTTAGTGATGTGAGCCGAGATAAGAGATGGGCCGACTTAGTGGTCAACGGCTAAGGAGTTAAGGCTTAGGTCGTGGGGTCGTAGGATTGCTGAGTCGGTTGGTAGTTGAGTCGTCCAGACGACTTAGTGTTGAGTCGTTGGGACTAGGTCGTGTGACCCTGTGTAGCGTTAGGTCAGTCATGGTTGTTAAGTCGTGTGGCCTTAGGTCTTAGGTCGGGGGCGACTCATGGGTTAGGTCGTGAGTCGTCTCCTGTGTAGCGTTGAGTCGTAACTCGTGAAGCCGTTAAGTCGCATGGGTTCTTGAGTCAATTGGGTCGTAGCTTGGATAAGACATTAGGTCGGCAGCAGTAAGGTCGGCGACGACGTAAGAGTGGCCAACTTAAGGGACGTTTCAGCCTATAAATATGCGTCCATATCTTCACTTTTTGGCACCGGATTTTGAAGCGACGAAGTGCTGCCATTTTGAGAGCTCGGCTACAACATTTCTTCACTTCTTTTCTCCACTCTAATCTAGTGATTCCATCCATCTAAATTGAAGATCAAATCGAAGATCCAAGAGCCAAAGTTGAAGATCTTCATCCAACAAAGAGAGATTTCATCGATCGAAGTGAGATTTTGCCGGATCAAGCTTGATTCCTTGCTGTCCAGATCTGGAGTTGATTGTTTTTAAGGTGTTTAGGTGATTCGGTGAGTGGTAGTTATCTCTCACACGGACCCAAGGGAGTATATTGGATTGGTGACTTGTTTATGCGTTAAAGATAGTGATTTCTTGCATTTTTTTTCCTAAAGTCTGCATGTAGGTCTATCATCTATGAAGTTTTGACACCTATTTTGCTACATGATTACTTGTATAAGTTCATTCATCAAGTTATAGAGACAATTTCCTATGATTCATACTTGTTAGATTTGGACACTTTAATTACCAAATTGCCATTATTGTTGTAATTGCTTATTAGATCTTGTTGAATGTTTGATTGCTTGGACTAATGATTGGTTTATGATTGATTTGACTGTTTCAAATTAGCAAGTAGTTGATTTGGACAAGTTGATCGAAGATAATTCAAAAGTTAAGTGGAAAGGCTTTTGAATGGTGAAAGCTGCTTGTGGCATATGAAGCGGATGTTGAAGCTCATATGGATAGATTTGATGATGATGTTGAGATGGGACTTTGCCATGATGCGATGAGGCAAACCATGATGTTGAGATGGGACTTTGCTATGATGCGATGAAGCAAAGTATGATGTGAGAAAACCTTGGTTTAATCCAGACGAGATCATCCCAAGCATGTTGATAACTCGGTGATACGATTCGAGTTGGTTGATAATGGTTAGCTTGAGAGATGCTTGAGCTAGTATGGAAATAGTCGTCGAGGAGGATGACTAGAAGGCTGAGATTTTATCGTTATTGAAGGTTCTAGCATGCTCAAAGCAAGAGTACGTTGGAACGGGCTGCGATGACGTTCCAAGCACGGGCTGTGACGACGTGCTAGTACTCTGGGTAGTTGCGAAAATTCCTAGGCACGGGCTGCGACGACGTGCGGAGTTATGTCTAGAACCGGGGTTACCATTAGCCCTTGACAGGCGGTCATTCAACTAACGATGATATCGAGGCAATGATAACAGTGATAGCCAGAGTCATGGATGTTTGGTTGTATCATCATTCGGTCTCAAGAGCGGTGTTTTCTGGGTGCTTATCTGATCTTGGTTTAGGCCTTGGGGGTTTGTATTTGGAAAACATCGACCTTGACTCGAGTGATAATTACTTTATTTCGAATGTCTTCTTTGTTATGCTTGTTTATGCTTAGTGGGTCTGGGGGCTATCACTGTAGAATGAGGTGGAGTGGGATGGTTAAGTTCCTATTCCTTTTATCCTTTATGCTCTTTTGGTATGTTTGATAGTTAATTTACTGCTCACTAAGACTGTTGTCTGACTCAAGGTTTTATGTTCAACTCTTATTACCTTGGGCTGTTCATCCATGTTGGGATGGGCAGACTAGGTAGCAGGTGACAGGTGCTGTTTTTGGTTATCAACGATGCAGATGACGGAGACGAGCTGGAGGCTAGCATATTAGTTTTCTTACTATATGTACTGGATGTTCCGCTGCTTGTATATGTTTGAGTGTTATGTAGTGAGGCTTGATGTATCGATTGTTCAGATGCTTGTATCAAACCTTTATGAAGTCTATATGATGATATTCTGTTATGAACTTCATTATATACATATATTTCTCTATTGTATTTTGTCCATGCGCTGTGAGTTGTACGATAGAGTTTCTGTTTTATCTTACCCTGACTATCGTCCATGGCTGTCTGGCACGCCTTTCAGCGCACCATTCTCTTGTTTTAGTGCGGGAGTCATGGGCGGTCGTCACAAGAAAACATTTTAAAACAGTATTCTTTAAGGTTTAAGCTTTCGAAGATCCCCTTCGAAACCCCTTCTTGAATATAAATTTTTTTAATCTCTTATAAAATGTTATAATCGAAGGATCCCCCTTCAACTAATTCGAAAGCAATTATATTTCTACCCGAAAGCAAAAGAAGCAGCCTCCCCATCCCTTCGTCATTTTCTTCCCTTCGGCCCCGTGCCTACCTTTTGACTTTGGCAGAGGGTAATTGTTTACCTTCCATCTTAGACGAAAGGTACATTTCGACTTCATCTAAAGTGTAAAAGTAGGCTTGTTGGAGTCGAAGACAGAACTGGGCCTACTGAAGTGATGTTTTTATCTTGTTTGTCCAATTTTGATTAGTTGAGGAACCTTCTCCTGTACTTCCAAATAGGTAAAGAGTATACAAAAGTCAACCTTTTTCTCAAAACACTATACTTCTTCCTCAAATATTTCCAATAGCAATTTCCTTTCGAATTTAAATAATTTTGGAAGCAAATTTTATTATAGCTCTTGGGCTTAAATAATTTAATTACCTTAATAAATCACTGAGGAAAAATCACCAAAAATCTGGCAAATCATATACTTCAACATATTAAAATTTCAAAGCGTACGAAGATCAAAACAACTCGAAATTTAACCCAAACCGAATGAAAACGTGTTAATTATCCCATTAACATTTTAAAACACCTATGTCTTATCCAAACAAAGGTTTAAATGGTTATATCCAAACCAAAATCACAAACTAAACATAGAAAAACGAGATAATAAACATGATTATTCACCTTAATTAGTTGATTGGAGAATGAGATAATTACCTAGCTTTAATTCCTTAGCTTATTCTTCAATTTAAACTCTTTTTAGAGCTTTTTATTGGTCGACTGAAGTTGATAAGGAGTTAAGAATGAGAAAGTGAAAATTTATTCAAGTGGAGGAAGAGATATATACTAAGAAATGTAGAAACATTTCCAAGTTTACCCCTTTAAGAAATTCCTCCTTCTAAATTTAGTTAAGTCGTATTTTAGTTCATTCATTAAGACACGGCCATTAGATTTATTTATCTCATCTCCCTAATTATTCATTTTATTCTATTTAATTTATCCAATTAAATATCTCGAATAATGTTAATTAAAATTCAGGGACATTACAATGCATCAAAATCTCCGAGTACAGTAAAAGGCTCACCATCAACCTATACTCCGGCTCTCATACCAACAATATAAGCCGGGTCAGCCTGAATAGATCCATACATATCATCACATGGAAGTGGATCAGAGGGAATGCGAACGGTACCTTACAGCTGTAACCAACATTGCTCCCCTAAATACCATATAAAAGGACATGTAGAAACCTGAAAGAAAACCCTGCATCTCGAAAGAGAAAATTGAAAAGTTAGGGGATGATCATCGCCAAGTCCCATAAACTGATTATACTCATGCCAGGGATGAGTGATAGTGTTGTTGCGCTGCCTCATATCCATCTGCTGTCTGGTCTCCATCAACTCATTATGCACTTTCTGTGCAACACGGTGTACACACATTGCATTCTCCCAATGGCATAATCTGGGGAAGTAAATATAAGGTGTATTGTTCGTTTCAGCAATGAGTCATGGATGCATGTTGGCTATATACTCGTAGTACCAAAAAGGGAGGATGTACCAAAAATCATACATCTATCAGGACTGCTGTAGCGCATAGGTAACCAACGCTACATGTAGATAGCCAAGGATTGCAGTACTGTAGTCGTATATATGAAGTTCATCTACATCTGCCAAACGAGACAGATATGCAAGTCTAATGTGCTCTTATTGTTTGATAAAAATGTAGAATCAAATAGATATAATAAAAAGGCACGAATAAGAGGAGTGTGCATCTACTCTGCGCCCCCATAGTCTACTATATACTGATGTAGACATATAAATGTAACAACACCTCATCTAACCTCGTCGTTGACAAAACAGGTAAATAAGCAGAACATGACTTAAAATTCTCAATGAACTATCAAAGGGTACTGGCACATGGTCTGGTCGACTAACCTCCATACTAGTCAGCATTAAAAAAAATCTAAAGGTGTCAATCCCAACTTAAAATCTAAAAAATAAAATGTGTAAGTGGTAGGACACCATCTCTCAATAAGGGCCTCTACTATACAACGGTCGAAGTGTGCAAATGTAGGTAACTATAGAAAATCATCGAAAGGTGATGCATAGAGCCTAGTCTTAATCGGCTCAGGTAATGTGATAGAATACTTAACAATGCACTTATGTCAACTATCGCACATAGCTATGTGACAAACCTATATAGGAAACTATTAAACGTTAATAGTAAACTAAGCAAACTAATAACATTTACAGTCTGTGACAGACATGTTCATCTAATAATTACGTATTAAAATTATATTTATGGCGTCGCTAGCGCTGGAGTAAGTCGATGTGCTCTAATCTAGGGCAGCTCGTGCAAGCATCGTAGATCATCTGCAGTTACGGTAGCATTTGAAATGATATGAGCTGCACCAGCATTGACATCGGTTGTGTAACAGGCGGTCGGTCTAGCAACTTCGATGGGCCATGGCGGCATTTTAACGTCTCGGTGAATAAAAACGGAAACTGTAAACTATAGATGAATGGTAAATAATGACTTGAACGGTGAAAATAATGCCTCGTATAGGCGCAATGATGAGGCGCTTGTTCAACAAGTGCCTGAAGCACAGATGCTTGTTGAACAAGCGCTTGAGCTTTAGGCGCTTAAGCCCAAGCGCTGTTAAACAAGTGCTTGGCTCCATTTTCTGTTGGAGCATTCATCTGCTTACATTTTTGTGCCTAAAATGCAAATGCAACCTCTTTTTTGTTTGAGATGCTTTAATGAGCATTGAACTCTCAATCTATATTTATAATTTCTCTTGAAATCGGTTCATGAATATTTAAGTGTTTTGACCCAAAATAACACGTTTATGAACCCTTCTTAATTATCATCAAAACAATACCTTTTAATGATTGCTCTGATACAAAACAATGTACTCGCAACATCCACCACACACATATGAATAATACATTGGACGATATTATTCCACATTGTACAAAGTTTTATGAGCATGTCCATTGATTTTTAGAGGAGAAGAGAGAATATGTTGAACAATTAGTTTTATTGCTAATTTTTCTGATTCTACAAGCTCTACGTACATGATTATATATAGCTTAATTCTACTATTCGTTGCTTATTTCCTCAATTATAATTCTACTAGCCGTTGCTTATTTTACAAATTATAATTCTACTAGCCATTGCTTATTTCCTAAATTATAATTGCCTAACTACACCCAAATTACAGCTAAGTACCAAATATCGTTGATAGCTGTATAATGGATGTCGGCCTTTTATTTGTTTTCTGTTTTCAGCCTATGATGAAATATTCTGAGACTGTCATTCCTATTTCTCAACACTTCCCCTCAAGTAGGGTCCAAATAAATTTATAGAACCCAACTTGTCGAGTATGTTCAGATAGTTGGCCTTGTCAAGTGCTTTTGTGAAAATATCTACCAATTACGCTTCGCTTTTGACAAATGGAGTTTCAATTTTCCCCGATTGCACTTTTTCTCTAACAAAGTGACGATCTACCTCTATATGTTTTGTGCTCTCATGAAAGACCGGATTGGATGCAATATGATGTGCAGCTTGATTATCACAATACATTTGCATTGTTTTTGTGTGCTCTATCTTCATGTCATTGAGTAATTGCTTAATCCAGATAAGCTCGCTTGATATGGATGTCATGGCTCGATATTTTGCTTATACACTTCATCTAGCCACAACATTTCACTTTTTGCTTTTCCAAGTGACCAAGTTACCACTACAAACGTACAAAACCCTGTGGTTGATTTTATGTCATAGCTTCCGGCCCAATCTGCATCTGAAAAACCAACCATATTGGTAGAATTGTTTTTCTTCATCCAAATTTCTTAACATGGAGTGCCTTTAAGGTATCTCAACATCCTATCAAGTGCAGTCAAGTGGCCGGTACGTGGAGCATGCATAAAATGACTTATGACACTAACTGCAAAGACAATATTAGGTATGGTTACTGTAAGATAAATTAATTTGTCTATCATCCTTTGATATTGTCCTATGTCAGATAATGTCTCACCATCTTCAACTCCAAGTTTCATATTCATATCCATAGGAGTATTATCGGGTTTAGCTTCTAATTTACAGGTCTTTTTTTACAGATCAAAGACATATTTTCTTTGTGACATAAATAATTCTTTACTTGAGTGAGCTATTTCTATTCCAAAAAAATATGAAAGTTTTTCAAGGTTGTTGATGTCAAATTCTTTTTTAAATATTGTTTAACCCTTCTAATTTTCTCATTATTACTTCCAGTGATGATAATGTCCTCTACAAAAACCAGAATAATAGTAGTGGTAGTTTGTGAGTGTTTGATAAATATAGAGGAATCAACGGTTTTTTTATAAAAAAAACTTTAAAAGAGAAAAGCTTAGCTTGGCATTCCATGCTCTTGGAGATTGCTTTAGACCATAGATCGTCTTTTTAACTTTACACACCAATGATGAGTTTGTCTCACTTTTGTGACCCAGAGGAAGAATCATATAAACTTTCGCTTCTAAATTTCCTTGAAAGAATGCATTTTTACATCCATTTGGAACAAATCTTACCTCAAGTTGGTGGCCGCTGACAGCAAAATTCTAACTATATTCATTTTTGCTACGGGTGCAAAAGTCCCTTGGAAGTCAATACCATAAGTTTAGGTAAATCTCTTGGCGACTAACCTAGCTTTGTACCTTTCAATAACACCATCACTATTGTGTTTGGTTTTGTATACCCGTTTGCAACTTACAGGTTTTTTGTTTTTTGGTAAATTAATAATATTCCATGTGTTATTTTTTTCTAAGGCTTGAAGTTCTTCGTTCATAGCCTTACGTCAAATTGAGCTTTGATTGGTTTCACTAAAGTTGGTTTGTCCATTTGGTTAGTAATATTACTCAAGTAGGCTCGGTATGAAGGGGATACTATGTTATATATGAAATGAAATCTTATATTGGATACATCATCTGTTGGGATACATAATTCCTTAATTTGACAGGAGATCGGGTTTGTCTTGTAGACCTTCTTATGACATTTTCTTTTTGAGTTGGTTCTTCGTGAGTTATTTCTTCACTTGACTCATTTATCTCTTCTTCTCCTCCTGAAGGAATTGGACTTGTTTCTCTGAATTGTTCTTCACTTGTATGCCCAACCTATTCTTGATTTGTTTCTTTTGGAAACATGGAGGAGAATTGGACTTGTTTCTCTGAATTGTTCTTCACTTGTATGCCCAACCTATTCTTGATTTGTTTCTTTTGGAAACATGAAATTATTTGGAGACAATATGACTGGTTTGCCTTGTGTATTTCCTTGTTTGATAATATGGTTCAATTTCGAAAAATGATATATCTCGTGAGATATAAAGTTTATAATTTTTTGGATCATAACATATACCTTTCTTTGGGATGGGTATCCTAAAAATATAGCTTAAATAGCATTTTTATCTAGCTTGTCATGTCTTTTTATGAGTACGAAACACGTACACCCAAAAATTCTTATATGATCAAGATTATTTTCCTATTCTTAAGAATTTCTAAGGTACTCATATTTTTAACCACGACACTTGGCAATCTATTTATGAGGTAAGTCCCAGTTAGCACAGCATCTGACCAATAAGATTTTAGAAAATCAGTTTGAAAAAGAAGAATCTGGTGACTTTAAGTACATATCGATTTTTTCTTTCTGAAACTCGTTTTGTTTGGATGTATTAATTACACGTAGTTTTGTGTAAAATTCCTTTTTATTTAAAATATTCTATAAAATGTTTGTTTACGTATTATGTCCCATTATCAAATCGAAATTTTTTAATTTTTGCATTATATTGATTTTCTATAAACGGTAAAATTCTTGAAAACATGGAAAAAAAATTATTTTTTTACCTTTAAAAGGTAAACCAAAGTAGTGCGAGAAAAATTATCAATAAATGTGGCAAAATATTTATAATGGTCATAAGAATTAATAGAGGCTGGACCTCAAACATCAGAATGAATTAAATCAAAGCATTTTTCTTACTTATTAGTTGAAAATGGTAATCTAATTTGTTTCGAAAGCCTACAAACATCACAATTTTTGAAGTCTAATTTGTAATAAAAAAAGTTTATTCACTATTTGATCAGATGGATGACCAAATCTCCAATGCAGCAATTTGTCACGATCTACTAAATTCAATGACACATGACATTTATTGGTGTTTTCATCAAGATAACAGAGGCCATTTTTCAGACATTCCTCACCAATATTCTTCCTTGATTCTTGATTTTTGATCCTGAAAGGTCACTTTATACGATGAGAATATAACATTGCAGTTCAGTTCATGGGTATTATACTTATTGATAATAAATTAAAATTAAAATCTGGCAAATATAAAATATTTTTCACATCTTTTGTAAGAAACTTTAATTGTACCAAAACTATGAATTTGGACTTTATCTCCATTAGCAATAGTTACATGTAAAGGGCCTCTATTTTATGCAACATTGGTTAATTTATTTTTGTCATGTGTCATGCAATCAGTAGCACATGAGTCAATTATCCATCTATTTGTATATGATATATTTTTGCGATTTCAAAATTTTTGTTGACTTTGGATGAATTAAAAATAGCGTTAGAATTTACAAAACCTGAATTTTGTTGTTGTAACAAACTATTCAATTGAGTTAGCACAGTTGCACCGTTTGAGCCGCAAAAGATCCAGCTAAATCGGAGATGTTATTTGGTTGAGTGCATTAAGCCGATTGAATTCGTTCCCTCCGTCTCCGCTCATTTGCTAAAATCATTGAATTTTTTCTCCATTTTTGCGTCGCCCCAATTGCATGTAGCCCTTCTCTCTTACCTGTCGGAGGTGGGGATGGAGGAACCAACGATCGTCGCGGTTATGCCCTGTTTTCTTGCAGTGGTCACACTGCTCGGTGCTCGAAGCTCCCTTCCTTTTGGTCATGTCCCTTAAACCAGGGTTCGAGTGTTTTACCTGAAACGTCATATTCACTTGATTTTCGAACTGTCGTGGGTTCATAAGGGCCCACCGAGATTGCTCTTGCTCAAATCTTGCCACTACATCATCAAAACTTGGCACACCAGCTGATGCCAACACTTGAGACCTGATCGATTCATAGTTTGGATCGAGAGCCCCTGGATATATGAAGATTAATCTTGTTTGAATCTTTTTTGAATTTCAACTGGGTATGTTATTGGTGGGAGATAGACATTGAGCGCTTTCCATTTTGACATAATCATTAGTTCTTTATTACTTTGGGTAGTCTGTTTAATTTGGGCAGGCTCTTGTTTAAGACTACAGATATGAGTAAAACATTTTTGTTGGCCATACCTTCTCTTGACTTTGTCTCAAACCTTCTGTGATGTGCTGGAAATCTGGAATACAAGAGTACGTTTAAAATCTGTGGTTCCATTGTGTTGAGAAACCATGACATGATTAATTGGTCGGTTGTCTTCTATTCTTCCTTTTTGCTTTTTCTTCGAAAGCTGCTCATTTAGTTTTGCTACTTTGGGTTTCTTCTTTTTTCCAGTGACAAAGTTTAATTTTCCTTTGCGCCACTGAGACCAACTGATAGTAATCTGGACCAGGGAATATAATTTCTGCTGCCATTGAGTATGATATTTCTGAGTTTAGTGTTATCGGATTGAGAAACTTTGAACTGGCTGCAGTTTTTTGATATCTGCAGCTATTGATGTTGTTGCGGAACTTTTCAGTCAGGATCTGATCGGCTCTGCTACCATATTGATTTTTAGATGAGAAGCGAGAACGTGATGGATAATTAGTTTTATTGCTAATTTTTCTGATTGTACGAGCTCTTTGTACATTATTATATATAACTTAATTCTACTAGCGGTTGCTTATTTTCTCAACTATAATTTCACCAGCCGATGTTTATTTCTCAAATTATTATTCTACTAACGGTTGCTTATTTCCTCAATTATAATTCCACTAGCCGCTGTTTATTTTCTCAAATTATAATTCTACTAGCCGCGGTTTATTTACTCAATTATAATTCTACTAGCCGCGGTTTATTTCCTCAATTATAATTCTACTAGCCGTTGCTTATTTTCTAAATTATAATTGCATAATTACACCCTAATTACAGTTAAGAACCAAGTACAGCTGACCACTGGATAATGGATGCTAGCTTTTTATTCGTTTTCTATTTTCACCAATGATGAAATATTACGAGGCCGTCGTTTCTATTTCTCAACAATGTCTAACATATATTTTAACACTTAATATTAACTTCTTATTTTGAAGTATTCGAAATTCCAAAATGGTTTCATCTTCTAGACGGATGATCTTAATTATACAATGAAAATGTGTGTGATGTCATTATTATTGTTTGAATATGCACTCTCTTTGCAACAACCTGATGCTCAACCACCCAACCGTTGCATGCATATGTCATTTGAGAAGTCATCCAACTATTGCATGCATCATTTGACATCTTAGTGTTTCGACCAGTGAACTTCATTTTTGTGGTATAATGTTTTTCAACCTGGTCTGCATAGAAACAACATTCACAATATATCTACATAAAATGACATTACTGCTGTAGGATGCATGGCATATAGCTTCCCGTAACTTCCACTTTTCTCAATTGGGATCCAGTGATTATCTTACACACAGCTGACGATCTCAACTCTATTAATAAAAAAATAAAAAATAAAAAATTTCTAGGTTATTTTGTTGTTTCTTCAGCAGCTTCTATGTAACCCCAGATTCCATGCTTACATTATCCTCATTTCTAACATGAATCCAAAAATGAACCAAGCAAGTCGTTAATCTCACACTTGATCTCTGTAGAACATTAGCATGACACCATACAACGTGTTATGTATCTTTTATCATAAGCCAACATCTCACTAGCAATCCTATTTTTATAGTCTAGTCTCAAAATTAAATGTTCGTATAAACAAACAATCAGCATCAGACGCTTTGTTTTATTTGAAATCCATCACCAATAAATACGAGAAATCAACTGAAATCTGACAATATAAATCAATTCAAGCCCAGTTACATCTTTTTTGGCCAAACCCATACTTCCAATTCTTCATATATCCCTCTGCCGTCTCTTTGTTCTTCATGCACCAAATGCCCTATATAAACACACACAAGGCAAATCTATGTCCATGTACAACATTTCAAACCATGGCTACTTACCTTATCTCAATGCTCCTACTAACCACCCTTTTCATAACTCCAACATCTGTCTATTCTTCCTCTACTCAATCTACCTACATCGTACATATGTCAAAATCCACCATGCCCAAGGCTTTTGCAGATTGCACTAAATGGCATTCTTCTACTCTGACATCTCTATCCTCATCTATTAACACTGACAGTGAAAAATATAATGAGCCTGAACTTGTATACAGTTACGAAAATGCTATTGATGGATTCAGCGCAACTCTTACTCCTGAGCAACTTCGATCTCTTTCTAAACAACCAGGATTTGTATCTGCGTACCCTGATACGCAAGCTACTTTGGACACAACATATATGGTTCGATATATGAATATATCGGCTTATGCTTATAAAAAACCTTCTGTGGGTAAGAGCCTCAATGGTTCGTCAGGTTTGTTCTGTGATTTAGTAACATGGTTTGTTTATTATAGGACTCTTTACCCATTTAGATTGGGATTCAAAAGCATGTCATATTTCAACCAATTCGAGAATCACTTATTATAACAAAGACATTTTCCACCCAGACGGAAAAAGAAAATTCGTATTGGTTTTAGTTTCAAATGGCAGTGTAATTTTTTGAAGAGGGGAAAAAAATACTAGGCATACATGTATTCAAACGGCAGTGGTCGAACATATATTGACATGAGATTTATGTTATATTGTCACAATGACATGTTGTATCTAAGTACCATTTCCAAAAGGAAAAAAAAAATTTGTAGCGAATCACTTATGATTTTGGTAGAGGTTAAAAATTTGAACTACCATAAATTCCGCTTGACATTATTTAATGTTCACAAATAACTGTAAATGCCTAACATTTGGAGTAACAAGATTAGCGGCGTCTGTAGTGCATTTAGATCATATAACCCAGTTAGTGTTTGTTACTTCGAATACAATTGGCTTTGTGGCCTATTCAAACAATTTTGCGAACAACAAGTACCAACTATGAATATAGATTAATCAATATATGTGTGTCCATTCAAATGGTAGCTTTAATAATTTCAAAGATAGACAACAACGTAACTTCCCAGGACACTTTAGTTTCATATATTGTTAGACATGGTTACTTTCTAAGTTATAAAAATTGCTTACCGTCAAACTCTCATAGACGAAGAGCTTCATTAACATTATTGTTCAGTTAGGTACTAAAAGTGTTCAAAACTTACTAAAAGTGTTTAACCATATGTAATTCAGGTTCAAACTGGAATTATATCGTAACGTATTAAGATTTTGTATTATGTTATGTATTTTTAATTGACCTTTTGAAGTTGTTCAAAAATGGTTTGAACTACAAACCAAACCGAACCGACCCGCGCTGATTCCTTACACAATGACATGTTTATGCAAGTAGTTTTAAAATCTAGTTTAGTTTAAATGTACATTTTGTTTCAAAAAGCTCCAGTATAAATATTTCTTTGTTATATTCCAAAGATGATATTACAAGGAACAGAGGGGCTAGGCGTTGGAACAATTTAAATGGATATTATGTAACAACACAGGCAATCTATGGAACAAATCAAAGAATGGAGAAGGCATAATCATCGGAGTGATAGACACAGGCATCTGGCCTGAAAGCAGAAGCTTCCACGACAAAGGAATGAAAGAAGCCCCCAAAAAATGGAAAGGAAGCTGTGACCAAGGAGAAACCTTCAACTCTTCCACATGCAACCGTAAACTAATCGGCGCCCGCTACTTCAACAAAGGAGTCAGATCATCAAATCCGAACACAACCATAAAAACAAACTCCCCAAGAGACACTCGAGGACACGGGTCCCACACCGCATCGACCGCTGCAGGCAGTCCGGTCGACCACGCATCATACTTTGGATATGGGCCGGGCACCGCTATAGGTGTGGCCCCAAAAGCCCACATAGCGGTCTACAAAGTGATATGGAACGAAGGGAGGTACGCATCAGATGTGATAGCAGGAATAGACAGAGCCATCGCGGATGGTGTGGATGTGATTTCCATATCAATGGGGTTCGATAATGTACCTTTGTACGAAGACCCAGTTGCCATTGCATCGTTTGCGGCTATGGAGAAAGGAGTCTTCGTTTCTGCTTCAGCCGGAAACGACGGGCCAGGCCTGATGACCGTGCATAATGGGATACCATGGGTTTTGACTGTATCAGCTGGGTCGGTGGGTAGGGACTTTGGCGCAGTGATAAGTCTTGGAAATGGAGTTGATATAGCAGGATCGTCGATGTATCCTGGAAATGCATTGATAGTCAACGTGCCTTTGGTGTATGGTGAAAACCATTCTAATACTGAAAACAAGGTTGTAGTGGTTCATGATGTGGATGGGATAGGTAGTGTTATGAAACAAATGACCACCTCGAGTGCAGCAGGAGCTATAATCGTGTCTAACGACACTCAATACTCAGGCTATTTCACTGCTCCGATTGTTGTAGTTCATCCTAAAGATGCAACTCGAATACTGGAATATGCAAACATGTCAAATGCAACTGTGTCGATAAAATTTCAAATGACGTTTTTAGGCACCAAGGTGTCCCCGACTGTGGCCTCGTTCTCATCTAGAGGGCCGTCTAAGAGTTTGCCTTATGTGCTAAAACCGGATGTTATGGCACCAGGCGTGGATATTTTGGCAGCCTGGGCACCGAATCTGGAGGCTGCCAAAATAGGAAGGACTGCACTGGCTAATGACTATATAATGTTATCAGGTACATCTATGGCATGCCCACATGCTGCAGGCGTAGCTGCTTTGCTAAAATCAGTACATCCTGACTGGAGCGTAGCAGCTGTGAGATCGGCGATGATGACTACGGCTAGTTACTTGGATGATAGTTTTGAATTGATCAAAGATGAGGGTGATTTGTTCAGGCCAGCTAGTGCATTAGCAATGGGTGTGGGGCATATCGACCCAAACAAGGCAATGGATCCAGGTCTTGTCTATGACCTGAGCTCATTGGACTATGTTAATCTATTATGTGCCGTGAATTATACGAATGAGCAAATCATGGCGATCACAAGATCGATGGTATATAATTGCTCAAAGAATGCATCTAAGGATCTGAATTATCCTTCGTTTATTGTGGTTATGAAGCCAAATACTACAAGCAGTGTGCATGTATTTGAGAGATTTGTGACTAATGTCGGTGAGGACTCTTCGTGTTATCATGTCACAGTGAAATCCACAAATGGTGTAAAGATTAGTGTCAGGCCACACAGATTGGATTTTAATAATAAAAATGAGAAGCTTAAGTACAGCGTGAGAGTTGAAGTTAACTCATGGAAGAGTGGGACGACTTTGGATGGAGTTGTAACTTGGGCTGATGACAAGGGTAAGTATAAAGTGAGAAGTCCTCTTGTTGTAGTTTAAGATTGTGACTAGAATTTAGCAATGCTGTAAAGTAAAATAAGTAAATAAATAGCACCTTGTGAGATATTAGCTAACGGACATTTTATGAATGATGAATTCCTAACTTCTTTATGTATAAATTAGATCAAAATTAGATCAACCACAGGTGGGAATGTTACAAAGAAAAAGCTGAATTTAACAGAGGACAACTCCAAAGATCATACCATACTACTTTTGTTTTAAATACAAGCACCTCATGAGAAAGGTGCATCTGTGAGGATATAAGGAACGTAAATTTGACCCGTTCCGTAGTTTATTGTAGCTCTCCGACTGGTGCTTCACTAAGCCACAGAAAATGTATGAAGTCATACAGCTTTGCACTAACACTGACCTAATGAATAATGCAATATTAATGAATTAGCCTCAAAATTTGGATAATGCAACAAAAGTTTGCTGGGAAGACTGAATACCTTATAAGGTGTAGGGTTTAATCGCCTCATATGATCAGGTCGCATACATTCAAGCTGTTGGATGCATCGATCCCTTATGTAATTGATGGGAGGTAGTTCTTCTCTTCTATTTCCTGCGAGTATTCTGTGTGAAGTCGGTTTTTTCCCCTCCAGTAGTAATAGATAAAAAACAGTGGAAGAATATAATGATGAACGCTATAAAATTTATTTTAACTCCACATAAAATTTACTTAAACACCATAAAATATTTAGTATATCCCTTTTTTTACATTATTTCTATGACAAATACGCCCTCCTCAATTAAGCACAAACTTCTTATTCTCTAAAACCACTCAAGAAATACCCTAAAAATTTAAAAATACAATAAAACTTCATCAAACCATTACATATCGACCTTGGATTTTGAAGATGAGGATAAAATTATACTAGAATCACTTAACATTGGTTATTCTCTTTTTGTTTGTTCCTTTTATTATTGTTGTTCTTGTTTTTGCGAAAGCAGGTATGAGATTCTGTTAGTTGTAACCTAAGTCAAGCTAGTTGATTTATATCTAAGTCAAGCACGTGATTCATTTTCAAAATATACAATCCTACGCGTTTTGAATAAAAATCCATGAACCAACGTAGCATGTCCATTCCCTGAATTTAGACTTGATTCCCATGTCCTCTTTTGCTTTAGAATTTCAAATTCCCACATATTCTCATGCCCAACATCCACTTCTTTTAGTTCTTGCTCGGTTGTAGAAAATTATTATCTACTAATTTTAATTAACTTGTTATGAAGAGTGTGTTAGAGGTCCTTTATGATGAATGAGATATTGTCCCACATTGCCAAAAATAAGTTAATGTTTATGCTTATATACTACTTTCCTCAAACCTATATTGGACTTTAGGGTCGGGTAATTTTGTGCGAAGGAGATGACTTATATGACCATGAACTAACACACGTGAGCCGCCCATCTCGTACCAGGTGCAGGTCCAAATAAGAGTTGACCATGTTATATTTTTGTCATACGAAAGTAAACAGTTTTCTACTGTTTAAATTCAAATACAAGCGACTAGTTGATTGGAAATACCCGTTGTCTGACCGGACGCGGCTTTTCAAACAGAAATAAGCGTTGCAAATGAAGAGACGCGACTGTTGCAAACCGCGACAGTTTTTGGCCGTTGCAAACGAAGAAATGCGGTTGTTCCCAACAGACATAATCGTCGGGAATTAGCCTATAAAAGGAGAAGGAAACCTGATCAGTAACTCATTTCGAATTTTCTCTTCTTCCTCTTCATTTCTTAATCTCTACAATTCGTGCGCTTCTGCATATCACACAGAAGATCATACACATCATAATCTCGAGCAGACGTGTGTATCTTAGAAGACTTTGAATAAAATTTTAAGAAAATTGTTACGACAAGCCTCAGATGAAATTTTCTTCATCATCCGGTTAGATTTGTTTACTTATATATTTCTATACATCGTTCTCTAATCTTTTCGTTTCAACGTTGTGATGTTTCTGCGAAGTAGTACAACACTTGTTTATCACTATAGTTTAATACAGCAATTTGTTGTTGTTATTGCTATACTTTGTTGTTGTAAATTAATTTTAACATGGTTATTGTTCAAAATTACTAATACAGAATTCCAAAGTAGTGGAAATCTGATTTGTAAACTTGTGTGACGAGTTTATAAAATATTGGTCTCTGTTTTGATATACTGATCGTATAACAGAGTGTTCTTAACTTGTTGACATTCCTCGCTTACAAGCGGTTTGCCTCTGCATCTTCTTCCTGTCACTAGGTTTCTTAAAGTTACAGTAAATTAATCACCACATTTTCCAAGAGATGGCAAATTAATTTGGTGATTTTTGGTGTAAGCTTAGTGATTTTTGGAGTTTATATACTTGGTTTCCAGTGATTAGCTATCAACGAACGATCCTATATTTACCATGTTATGGGTTAAATATTCAATTACAAGAATCCAAATTTCTACAATGTCTGGAGATGACAACATATTCAAGAACAAGGGAATCATATAAATTTTCCTCCTATTTACAAGTTTATTGTCGTGTTGGGAAACAACTAATTCATCAAAATTCTTAAGGTCAGTTGGTATGTGAGAAAGAGCATGTTTTTTTTTTTTTTTTTTTTTTTTTTTTTTTTTTTTTTTTTATTGTCAGTTTTGTTTGTTTATCTACCAATGGAATACCAACGGTTAGTTGATTTTCTTTTATCTAGTTTAGAAATTTTCATGTGAATATTTTATGTATCAATCAGTTGGCATTGGTGTCTTTCTACATACCGCTTGGATAATAGTTGCCAAAAAAATGTAGAATGTACCTGAATAACCAGGCCAATAACACTTATAAAGCTCCTCAATACGTTGTGGCACAACATAGGCTCTTTTTGATTCATTAAATGGATGCCGGCATAACATTCTCTCCCCTACCTACAATTATTGAAAGTGTCCAATAGTCAGCTCAGTAAACTTCAGAGCACAAGCAATATTATCTTTTTTGACTTCCTAAGTATGGAAATAAATCAACATTTTATATTGTAATTTTGTATAATTTGAGACATCATCCAATATTCAATTAACATTAAAAAAAAGGGATAGGAACATGCGCTTGGCTATGTAACTTTCATCTGAGATTACTTTCTTATGCTGGTTTTGTTTATTTTCAACTTAAATTACAACGATGGTTCCATCATAGCTATAATAATATCTGAATATCCTTCTAACCTTTTCAACTCTAAGCACACAAGTAGAGATTACAGGTCGAAATATCAACTATATTGTTTTACCTTAGGAGGTATTTCACTTTCCCCCGTCATTATGTCAACCAATGGATAGCCCTCTCTCCCATACAACCTGTAACATCTTTTCTTGCATGGAATAGAGACCTAGAAAAAGGAAGAGAAAAAAACCTTTAGTGCACAAAAAATAAACATTAATGCATATTTTATGTTGAACCTACCTTAGTTACATCTTCAGAAAGTTTTATGCGAGGCTGACCATTTATTTCAACTAGTTTGAACACACAACCAAGAGCAGCTTGAGCATAGCATGTAACTAGATATGTTCCAATTCCAAATGCATCTACTTCGTGTCCCTTAACAGAAAAACATGTTTCTTAAGCATGTCTGGCAACGTAGTTTAGTATTTTTCCTCCTTATACAGTAACAAATATAACGGTTTATGCTGTTAATGACCTCATGGACATCACAAGTGGTTTACCTGCTTGTTCAAGGCATCAATAGTTTCCTCATTAAGATCATTGCTAGCAGTGATTGTCAATTTTCCAAACCCAGGTATACCGAATTCTTTCTCTATCGCAAAAAAAAACTTTCGAGATTCGACAGATAAATATGCTAAATCGCCAGAATCCAATCTGATTCCTGATGCTTTATACCTGGATTTGAAAATTCCGATTTGAGGACAGATATTTTGTTGAGTTTATTTATAGAGACCAATAATTAGTAAAAGAAAGGAAAATGGTTTCCTTGATTTGAAATTAGTAATTAAATAGTTAATAGGGACGTTTTTTTTCAAACACCCTTAGAAGTTTCAAATTTTACTTTCTCCCCCTTCAAAAACAGATTTCATGAAAAACCTCCATAAATGTTTCCAACGAAAATATGCATTTTAAACTGCAACAGCAAATATTCGCATTCTACCTGCATATTTTTGTAAAATGAAGTCTACACCGCAAGAATGCGCATGCTACACTTTAAATATTTGCAGTCCACACTGCAAATATTTATTTTCAAATATGTATATTTTCTGCACATTTGCATTTTAAACTGCACATATGTGCAGTTCTAACTGCAAATATGTGCAATTTAAAATGCACGTTTTTTCTAAAAACATTGACGGGGTTTTTCGTGAAACTTGTTTGTGAAATGGGTTTTTTAGGTATTAAGTTTAAAAATAAGAGACGGATCCTATTTTCCTCTAGTTAATAACACTCCCAATAATAGCGCTGTAAATCAAGTTGGTTGATATAGAACTCATCTTATAAATATGATTACTAGTAGGTACAATGTTTAATAAATAGAAATTTGGTTCTATTTAACATGGGGTTGAAGTGAATGGTATACTGCCTGTTTCATATCTACTAAACTGATAAAAATATGGCAAATGAAACTCTTGGCATTACTTATAAGGTACTGTAAATACCGCTGATCCATGAGAAGATGACTATAACAGAATAAGCTGACTGGTCATACCTATGTTATCAACTCTCAGCTTACATGATAAAACCATAAATATTGCAGCTACAGCCTATGATATTAAAAGCCCACTTAATTGTCGCCTTCAGTGCTTTGATTTTGAATTTTAGAATGCAATAGTGCGCTAGTGATGCTTAACTGCTTTGTTTTTTTTTTCTTTCACAAAACATGAATTATGCGATGAATTCATTTTAAATTTGCTGTATTTATATCCAGTCTATATCATAAAAAAAGGTATGTAAGAAATTCAAATAAGCAGTTTGCTTCTTCAATCGACAAAAAAGGGAAAATAATAATGCCAAACTACATAATTAAGATGCAACTTTAAAATAGGGGTATTACGATTGTGGCTACGGTCGTTATTACCTCCAACCATAATCACAACCCTTGTTGATGGTTAATAAATTTTATAAACGTTACCGCAACCGTTGTTGATGGTTTATAAACTTTATAATCATTACCGCAACTATTTACGATGGTTAAACGTCATAATTCTAGACTTGAAACTTTTATGCATTTATTATCAATTATATACGTTGATGTTGATAATTAACAACGGTTTAACTTTATATTCATGAAGTAATTTCTTTATTTATAAATAAACCATTCATGTATATGTTGTTCATGCATGAAAGCACGTGACATTAGTGCATATGTTATTACTCTTAAGCTTAAATTACTAAAATGCCATCCTTTTTTTGGTGAAAATCAGTAAAAAGAATCATGTGTGGTGGGTATGGTCTATGCTCTACCAAGATTATCAAAATATTCACGTGTTACCATCACCGTTACCATAGTACACGGTTAATATATGGACGGTTGAGTATGGTTGGATGGTTGATGGTACAAAAGTAACAACCCTACTTTACACTTCAAAACCTGAGATGTATAATATGATATTATAGATTTGTGATTCTCTATTTTCTATATTTTGTTCGATTTAAACTCGTTTGTATATACAACAAGATCTATAATTTGTACAAAAGGATTTTTTAGATAAGTGACTAGAAGATCTATATGGTTGTATATAATTGTGTGTAGTAAACTGACCGACACTAAGCTTATTTATTAAGCTATGTCAACTTGCCAGTCTTTTGTCAAAAACAACAGACTGCCTGTATTCATGAATTTCAAGCAAAAATTTATCTAGGTGTACTAATGACACCTAGAACATCATATGAAAGCTAAATATAGTATCAAATTTCTCTTCAGACATTATTATAATATGATACCAGTTACCATACTGATGAACGAAAATGTTTTTATGGATCAGTCTAAATCTAATAAATAAATCAATGATCAAAATTACTAAAGAGGAATGTTCTGATTACCCCAGCTCATTAAGTGCTAAAGCCACTGCACAGAAGTTGGGAATTCCGCTTCTCATAACCTAATGCAAAATTTTGGTTTAGAGTATTAGATGCTACATAGGAAGGAAAAAAAAAAAAGACAAGCATTTTGCCATTGGTATATACGCTAACAAGTCAAGATGCCAGTGCAAATAACATTTACTGGCAGATGTATGAAAAAGTATGCGTATTTTGAGCATAAAAAAATGTAAAATCGGCGACAAACCCAGGAAATAATTCTGCAACGGATGAAACAGTACATGTGGTGACGAACTGTGTTGGAATTTAGGCAGGGGACCGTCCATCCCAAGATTATACAAATATTACTAATAGTTTGAATCAACTGCAATTATTATTTTGTGTCATACATTTTATGTATGAACATGATTTACCTAAAATTTGTAAATTACAACTTGCATGAGTATTTATTATTACGTGGGTATAATTAATATATTTAAGATGACAATCAACCAAAAGAAGTTTCAATAAGTAGCTCAAATATAAAAATTTAATATTAATATTATTTAGCTTTTAGTTGTATTGATGATCATTATATTCGCATACACATGACTAATTTACTGTTATAAAGCTAAGTATAATTTTACCTAATGAATTCTTCATTAATAAAAACTGCATTATATATGTGTGTACAGAGCACATAATAAAAATATATTCTTGCTTGGGTTTTTAAATATGTTTTAAATACTGGTTTTCCATCTAGTACCAATTCTTCTTATATTATGCACGTCTGTTCGCATGTGAATAAATAAATACCAAATACAGAAAGTTTGATTTCTAAATAAATATTTAATGGAGAAATAAAACAAGTATTGTATGGTAGAACATATTATAAATATTAGTACTTCACTTACATCATAAGTGTCAACAAGGGCAAGAAAGTTTTTTGGGAAAGCTAACGCATAAGATGTGAAAGCAGCTAGCTCGCTTTGATTCGTTTCACCAAATGTACCATGTAATGAATCTACCATCTAAAATAAAAAGGGAAAAAATGTAAGAGCAACTCATTCCTTTGACTAAAAGCTGCATATAAAAAACATAATGAAGTATGCAAACTCTGTATGAAAAGAGAGAAAAATGTTCCTGCAGATATATTAAGTTATTATAATGTAAAACTTGCAAGCATCAATTGAGATAAAACCTGCATGAGTCGTGAAAAACTCTGACCTACTGGCAATGTTATGGTTTGTTAACCTGCCTTTTGGCAAGGCCGTAGACAGACAGATTTAACTAAATCGACTGCTCGTTTGTCGATACTGGAATACGATGAGTTTGAATTAGCTAAATGGATAGATGATTAATCACGGATGATAATCATGATTATGAAGCCGGGATTCGGCATATTCGATGGACATAAGTCGTGGAATACTCGAAATATGAGTTTCGACAAAAGTCGAGATGATTCGGGATGTTTGGAGTTTGCTTCGAAATGCTTGTGGGTCGGCTTCGGATTTTGAAGCAGTTTGCTTCGGGTCACTTGGATAGCCACTTCGAGTCATAGGGGGTCGGTGCGTTTCGGAGGGGTCGATATGGTCTTCGAGTCACCATGGTTTTTCACTCGAGTCGGCACCGAACTCCTAGGTTGTCGTTTTGTCTAGGTCGGTGTTGTGAAAGCTTCAGGTCGGTAGGAAGCTGGGTCGGTCATGTTGGAGTGGATCGACGTGCTGGAGTCATGAGTGAGTCGGCAGTTATCTAGGATCGGCATGAGGCTTGACTTCGGGTCGGCCTTCACTCCTGCTTCAGCTCGGAGGTGTGAGTTTCTTCGGGTCGGTCCAAGGGATTGGGTCAACAACACATGGGGATCGGCATATTTTGAGAGATCGGCTACTCCGGGTGGATAAGACGAGAACTTCGAGTCGGGTAAAGGGATCGGTGTCTTGAGGGAGCGAGATCGTCACTGAGTTGCTCCGAGCTCATACATGTTTTACTTCGAGTAACAAGCGAGTTTGCTCTGGGTCACATCTACGTTCGCTTCGAGTCATTTTTAGGGCAACATTGAGTCGGCGTGATCAGAGCTCAGGGTCGGTCGTAAAGATGAATTTAGGTCGGCAATGGGCTTGATGGGTCCGGACCACTCGGGAAACCTAGTAACTCGGATTTTGCCTATAAATACAGCATGCGGGGCTTCAGAAAAGGGATCTTCATTCGTTTTCTTTTCTTCTTCTTCATTAAAGATGCTCTGCTATTATTGTTTTAAAAACTCCGGGTTGTAACTGTAATTGATTCTCATATCAATAAAAATGAAATTTCTGCAGTGGACGTAGGCCAGAATCAGCCGAACCAATATAAATCTTCTGTTTTTTATTGCTCTTCATATTTACTCTCTACATACACTCTATCTGTTATCTATGACTGTCAGTTAGTGCTTTCAACGGCGTTTGGGTGTTAGTGACCAGTTTTGACGCTAACACTTTGGTGTTTTCACTGAGAAAGCTAGCATTCAAAGATTCTGAAGCTTGGATTTTGGATTTAAAGGTTTAGAAACTCGAATTCTGGGAGAAACAATGGTTAGGCCATCTACAAGGAGACAAGTGACAGAAAGGAGCAATCAAAAGAGAACTCAAGAGACCTCTTCTGAAGCTGGATAAAATTAGACATCCATCTACATCACTAGGGACCAGATGCAGATTATGATGGATTCTATGCAAGAGCAGTTGATGAAAAGGCATGAGGAAATTGTGCAGACCCTTATTAGACATTTGGACAGGCAGAAACAGCAGGAGCTGTAGGAGCTCAGACCCATGGAGCTGGATCAGACGGACTCAACAGACAAGCAGATGGAGTGGTTCAGCGGGAGCAGCCCCCAATTAGCAAACAACTATCAATCTGGATGGACCTAGACTCGGGGGCACTCCACCAGGTAATGCTGGACCAATCCATGGAAGGATACTGGATGACGTTATGCGGCTCGGCGCCAACAGGAATACAGGAGTGCGTGACGAGGAGTATATCAGAATTCCCTCGAGGACTTAGAGGGCAGATAGAAAATGTAGATGGGGGCAAACCCTTGGTAGGTAACACTGGATTGGCTGACATTATCAGGAGAATTATTTGCGGAGATATGGCAAACAGGGATTTGAAGGGAGTAAACAAAAGTCCGTATACCCGTAACATCAGGATGACTAGGAATACACCTGATTTCAAGCTGCCCACTCTAAAAGTATACAACGGTAAGACGGATCTCACTCACCACTTGATGAGGTAACAAGACATATGGAAGTGCTGGGGCATTAGAGGAGGTTATGACCCGGTGGTTCCCCTATACTTGACCGATGTAGCTGCTATGTGATTCGGACAGCTGGAAGATGGATCAATTGAAACATGGACAGAATTGATGAATAGGTATTTGAATCAGTTTCGAGTTCACATCAAAAGGCCGAAAAATGTGATGACACCGACGTCGATGAAGCAGAAGACGGGAGAATCGCTCAGGACTTTTTTAACTCGGTTTAATGCAGTAGTTGCTTCGGTGAATCGACCGGATCCATCAATGGTTCTGATGGCGGCGGCGTCAGGAGTCAAGGATAATTCCAATTTCAAAGTCGTTGATATGGGACCCACCAATGGATCTCGAGGAATTCTTTCACAAAGCTGAGAGATTTCTTCGACAAGAGGATGCATGTTTGGATATGAGGTCAAAGGAAGTAAACATGGTTAAGGATGAAGAACCGTCCGGTGAAAGCTCAGGTAAAGATAAGGATACAGAGAAGAGGAAGCACTGGGAGAACCAAAATTCTCCACTTACACAGGACTGAATGAGACATTGGAAAAAGAATATACCTAGATACTCGAAATCGTCTTCCTTATCGAAGGCCGGCAAAAAGGGAACCCTCAGAATGCGAAAGGGCATCGGGAAGGCACTGTCTCTTTCATGACCTTGATGGACATGATACTAACAGCTGCAGGCATCTAAAGGATATAATCGAAGAACACGTACGGAATGGTCGGTTCGGACAATATGTCGAAACTCGGAATGCGAGAGTGGAACAGGAGCAGCCACCGCCTACCTTGGACGACGATGGCACGAGGTCCTAGAATGGTGGTCGGTTAGTCATCAACTAATCGTAATAGTTTGGAATAAGTAACAAATTTTGGGCCAACGATTAAATCACTTACTCGTGTACGGAGACGGAGGTAACCCTTAGGCATGCTCTAAGACGATAAACCGTGACGCTCTGGTTTGTGAAATCTGTTTTTTTCTTTTTAGCTTGGACACTTGCTTTTTCTGATTTGGTTTTGGAGTTTGCTTTGAACTTCTGGTTTTTTTTGTTTTCTGATTTGGATTCTAGTTTGAACGTTTTCCTTTTGGTTTGGACTTTTAATATGGATTTTTGATTTTCTGGTTTGAATCTGGATTTTGATTGACTTTTTGCCTGGTTTTTGGCTAAAAGGTCGTCAAGCATGGACTATGCTTGGCAAGGGTCCAGAGAGATCAGGATTTGGCCTAGGACTTAGGTCATATATTGTCTATCACTTGTTATTTCAGGTCGTCGAGTATGAACTATGTTCGGCAAGGGTCCGAAGCGATCAGGATTCGGCTTATGACTTAAGCCACGGCATTACTCAGCGTTCAGGGACACTGAACCAGGAACACCATGACATAACTTAACACAGGTCGTCGAGTGTGGATTGCGCTTTGCAAGAACTCAGAGAGGTTACGGATTCGGATTTCGGTTTTGAATGGCTAAGGATTGGCTATAGTCCGGAGCGATCCCGAATTTGGATGTCGATTCGGAGAGGTCATGGATTTGGTTATTGATTATTGGATATGGATGGCTTATAATTCGGTTATCGGGTTCGGATGGATGTAAAATTGGATAAGGATTTGATTATTGGATAGGGATCAGATATCGACTCGGAGCAGTCGCGGATTTGGATAAGGATACGACAATGGCGCTTGGATAAAATGAATTGGATTATGGATCGGATGATATGGCTATGGATAACATATGGACTTCGGATATCGGATTTGAGGTTATTCAAAACACATCTTCCAATAGCAAAGCATATTTTGGAGGGCAAATGTTAACCCATCTTTTGGTAAGGCCGTAGACAGGCGGATTTAACTAAATCGATTGCTCGTTTGTCGAGACTGAAATACGATGGGTTTGAATTAGCTGGATGGATAGACGATCAATCACGGATGATAATCATGATTATGAGGTCGGGATTCGGCATATTCGACGGATAAAAGTCGCGGAATACTAAGTCGAGGTGATTCGTAATGTTTGGAGTTTGCTTCGAGTTGCTTGTGGTTCGCCTTCGGGTTTTGAAGCAGTTTGCTTCGGGTCACTTGGATAGCCGCTTCAGGTCATAGAGGGTCGGTGCGTTTCAGAGGGACGGTATGGTCTTCGGGTCACATTGGTTTTTCACCCGGGTCGGCACCGAGCTCCTGGGTCGACGTTTTGTCTGGGTCGGTGTTGTGAAAGTTCGGGTCAGTAGGAAGCTGGATAGGTCGTGTTTGAGTTGATCAACGTGCTGGAGTCATGAGTGGGTCGGCAGTTCTCTGGGATCGACACAAGGCTCAACTTCGGGTCAACCTTCACTCCTGCTTCGGGTCGGAAGTGTGAGTTTCCTCGGGTCGGTCCAAAGGATTGGGTCGGCAACACATGGGGATCGGCATATTTGGAGAGGTCGACCACTCCGGATCGGTAAGACGATGACTTCGAGTCGGCTAAAGGGAATCGGTGTCTTGAGGGAGGGGGATCGGCACTGAGTTGCTCCGAACCCAGACATGTTTTGCTTCGAGTCACAGACGAGTTTGCTCCGGGTCACATCTACGTTCGCTTTGAGTCGTTCCCGAGGCAACATTGGGTCGACGTGAACAAAGCTCGGGGTCGGTCGTAATGATGAATTTAGGAACGGCAATGGTCTTGAATGGTCTGGACCACTCAGGAAGTCCAGTAACTCGGATTTTGCCTATAAATACAGCAAAAGAGGCTTCAGAAAAGGGGATCTTCATTCGGTTTCCCTTTCTCTTTTTCATTAAAGCGACTCTGCCATTATTGCTTTACAAACTCCGGATTGTAACGGTAACTGATTCTCATATCGATTAAAAGAAAATTTATGGAGTGGACGTAGGCCAGAGTCAGCCGAACCACTATAAATCTTCTATTTTTACTGCTTTCTTTTTAATTTTTACCGCTCTTCATATTTATACTCTCTACATACACTTTATTCGTTATCTGTGATTGTCAGTTGGCGCTTTCAACGGCGTTTGGGTGTTAGTGACCAGTTTTGGCGCTAACATGGTTAAAATTTATTTACCCGAAGACTGAAGGTCCAACCTGAATATGACAAAATCTGCATGGGGAGTGAAAAACTCTGACGTACTGATGACGATATGGTTCAAATTTTATTTATCCAAAAGCAGCCTGAATATTTATTGGTTGAGGATTGAAACTTGAAAGCTCTTACCTACTGAATGATGTTATGATTTACAATTTGATATAGTAGCTGGATAAAAATAATCAATGTTATGATGATAGAAAATATGAAAAGACACAACTACAATGTACCACCTGCATTTTGGAAAGCCAACTTTGCACCAGGCTAACAAAATCCGCACATGTTCTTGATCCATCAACGCTTTGAAGTGTTTTATCCACTATCTCATCCAGGCTCTATGTGAGAAAACAGAGAATATAGTGAATATAAGATAAACGATGAAGGAATTCATGTATATAAATGATACAAAACAATGCTTAGAATATTTTAACTTATTGGGATCATGTAAAATGGTCTTAAAAGTTAAAACATTTATACAATGCTGAGAAGTGACTAGCAAGCAAAATAATGTTTTATACGTGATCACTTCCATATTAATTCATATATATATTTAATAATAAACATACAATGTATTTTGAGATAAAAGATCACAAGTAAGTTCGATCCCCGAGATCGACACTTGTGAATTTTGGAAACAACCCAATTGCCCCTTATTTTCAGCCACGGGTCTCTATTTAAATAATGGTTTGAGGGGAGAGAGAATTAGTGTGAAGAGAGAGAAACGGAAATATGGGGTGGATATCGGGGGCTGTAGAAGTGTTGCACTGTTTGGGGTGCAGTTGAATGCTCTCCTACATACACGCGTGCGCGATCTTGATTTGAAGTGTCTAAGATTGTCGAGGATCGCTAGTAAAGTGGTAGAAGCAAAATATCTGTTATGCATAAATGAGCAATACAAAATAGATGGTCGTAATTTAATTTTACAACCTAAAATTGACAATGGTATTTTCAAATACAAGACATTTAAGATAAAAATCAAAGTTAAGTGGTTAAAGTACTAATTAGTCACGAAGTTGTAATCTTTGAAGAAGAAAAAAATTATCGGGGTATCATACTTGTTATTTTTCTTCATCAGGAAACAAAACTCAAATATATCCTGGTGGCAAATCCCCTCATGTTATGATAAAAAAAATGAGAAAGAATTACTATTGTCGTAAGATGGAATCTCACTGAGACATGAATAAGAAAATGCAGCAAAGATCCAGAAGTCGAAAATAGAACACTAATGCACAATGACAAATTATCATTAATGTATATTTTCTTGTCACAAAATTAGCCTTTTGAGTTGCAAATGCAAAGTCGGGAAATCCAGATATTTGAATTATGGGTGCATTTCATGCCATTTATACATGTACTCAGCTAATGAGCTCAACATCCCAAAGAACTAGTGGCTACAAGTCAGATCAAAGCAAACAAAGTTCTTAGTCGCCTGTTCATGTACCCTTAGTTTCAGGCTAACTAATAGACGTGAAAGATTAAAGAACATTGCTATGGTAATTCATCACAACGCATGACAATAGAATGGACGAAAAGATAAATAAAATTTAAAATCTGCTTGGTGATGGTACCCACCATGAACGAACTAACAAACGCATGTGAGTGAGTTCCACGAAGTGGTATGCCAAACAATTGTCCAGCAGCTACATTGCTAGTTGACAATAGGAAGCAAAACAGTCATCAAATTGGTATTCGACATATATTAAGGTTATGTAGTATGAAATTCATGTTCATGTCACTTTAAAGGTAAGAGCTGTGGCAATAGATATATAAAATGTAAATAAAATTATGGGAACTAAGATTTTAGGGCCCTTTCAAGCTTAGCACGGGGACTTCAACCTTCATTGCGAAGTTGCAAATATTGTGAATGTGGCATTAAGAGGAAGGAAAATTTTGTCACTGTGGAGTTAAGGAGCCCATGTGAATCAAAAATATTATTTCATGATGAATAAAGGGTCCCAATAAATATATGCCTACACAATAAGGCAACTCAAGAAACAAACCTTGTTGCATCAAATCCTCCCATATAGCAATACCTTGATGCACTAATTCCACCATCAGGGCCCTACCCATTATAACACGTAAATGAAATTGTAAATTATACCGCCTTTGTATCTCAAACACGTGAACAGAAGTTATGTACCTGAGCACGTCGTAGCCCAAATTCAAGTAAACTTTTTGATTTTCCAGCCACAAATCTATGTCGAGCAGCATTTGTAGTCACTAATGATGCAAAATTAACAAGATTCACAAATGGAGTTTCGAGCAGTTGAACCACCTAGAAGTATACGCAAAATATACGGGCATAATTAACTATCGTGTACTAAACACACAACAATAAACATGATTCTATAACAGTCAATGACCATTAAAAAGAAACCTTTATTTACTCTCACGTATAATAGAAAAAACAACTCATGAGTATTGAAGTACTCACAGCAACTGGTCCTTCAATTCTCATTAATGGAACCTTAGGGAATACAACGGAACCCTCAGATATGGCATAAACTTCAACATCTGAGCAGTCAATTTCTCTTAAATAATCAAAGAAGCCATCCTACAAATTTTTAATGTAAGGTGTCAGGTTAAATAGCTATCATGAACTTACGAAATACAATATCCAAGCATTGTATTAAAAGGATCGACCAACCAACACATTCAAGGATACCATATACAGAGACACGCACAAACTCATAGTGTGGCTCTGTATTTTTTGTTATGTTTAAGTTAATGACATAGGGAAATTTTAATTTAGCAGTCCTCGTATCTACTTCACCTCATAATAGAAATGCAGAAGAAAATTATATCTGCAGTGGACAAAAGTTACAAAAATTAACAGGCAATGCACTTCAACTAACTTTCAAATAATAGTGTTGCGGTAAAAGAGCATTATGTTAAGCAAGAACTGAAAGTTGAACAAATTAATTTTGGGACATAATGCACAGGATTATACCTCACATGTGGGCAGTATTAAGCGCAGGAAAGATATATCTTCTTCACTGAACTTGAAATTAGCAATAAACCGTATACACTCTTCCAAACCACCAAATATTGTGTATTCACCGCCAAAAGGGTTTTTCCGAAAGAATAGATCAAACCTGAAAAATAGTACATTTATTACACACACATACATATGCGTGTGCGCGCAAGCACGTGCAAGCACACACACAAGTCCTCTTAAACAACCAGGGATTTAGAAAAGAAAAGAAAAAAGGGCAGACGGTCTTTCAACATCTTTTATGAATCTTGAACTAATTTTCTATGTTAAATAATATGAAATGTTGCTTCTACAAAGAAAAATAGAAAGAAAAAAAAAAGGATCAAAACTACAATCCAGAAAATTTTCTAATCAATATCATATGAACATTTTAACATAAAATTTCTGATACCAACATAAATAAATTGTATATAACATTTTGATATCTGACAAATTTCGTATTTTAGCAGACTAGCATGCAGCTCTATATTTTAAATCGATACTCGCTATATAAGCCGTGTGTATCCCACAAAACAAATACCAGTGCATCAAATGGTATCTGTTAGTGCAAAATTTCATCTACACCAACACCCCAAGGTCCGGAGGTATAATTCCGAAAGCTGCTTGATTATTGAACCCAGCAAAGCGATTACCGAGACGTGACGCAATCAAGCTTAGATTACGAGATGTTTAACCGTAGAGTCGCAATAGCCAATGCAGAGAAAGTAAAGTACAAAAAGTAAATAACACTGAGAATTTTATAGTGATTCGGGCTGAAAATCCCTACGTCCGCTGTTCTTTCCTTATTTAGTCACTCTTATATAGCCGAGAGGCTTATTACATTGAGTCTATACATTTACGTCATTAATGAGTTCGTAAAGAGAGCTCTAACATAGGAAAGTACAATATGAATTAATATTTCAACTCTTTTTTAGTGCCAGCCATTATACTGTAGCAGGTGGTTCTTTATTTATAGCAAAATTAAGGTTCTTCCGTTGATGCATGTGCTTTCTCTTAAATTGATGATTTGGCTTGCTATGTGCCGTTTAGATTTAAACGCTTGTCATCATCTGGTTGAGTGCATTTTGACGCGTATTGTTGACGTGATGCTTTTATGTATAGCTTCTTGGATATCCTCCGTTTATTCTGACCGTTGGTCTCGGCCTATCAGAGTCGTTGATTGTTGATACTTGTTGAAATGTTTTTGGTTCAGACAACTGTTGCCCGCAGCTAAGCTTCTTATCTTAGCTAGACAATAACCTTGATCTCGATCAACGCTTTGACCCATACTCTCGAATACTGAGTCCGGTGTTTAAGCTCTTGTTAGAAACCATACAATGGATCTCATAATCACAAGCCAAAGATCTGTTCTCTCAAATTTGTGTAATTTGTGGAAATTATGATGTAACATGCCCCTAAAATTCACCTTATATGGTTGATATAAGGTGGCCTTTGAAAAGAATAGCGTCATATCATGCTTAATACTTGATTTGTTTGTTCTGTTCCCATCATGAAGTTGTTCATGAACTTTCAGGCAAAGTAATATTTTAAGAACTTTCGGGCAAAGTAGTATTTTAAGAGCTTTCGGAAGTATTGCTTCACTAAGTCAATTTATAAAGATCTAATCTGAAATCCAACATCGTCTACAGGTTTTGGAAATTGAAATTAGTGCCCAGAGGCAAAAATACTTCGATATCATGCTCTAGTCATCTAGATCTGGTTTTACATAGATATCGGGTTTGAAAACTATTTATGGCGGTATAATGCCTATATTTGCACGTTATTATAAGAACGTGGCTCACTATACAACACCGTGCATGATACTACTCGATCATGGCTCACTCTTTGCATGACACAATTCAATCATGACTCTCTTTTGCACAACACTCTGAATGTGGCTCACTAGATGCATTCGGCACGGTCGCCTTTTCTGTGACTCGCTCTTTGCACAACACTATCAACCGTGGCTCACTATAGATCATCGTGCATGGTACTATTCGAACATGACTCATTTTTTGCATGACACTATTCGGCCAAGGCTCACTCTTTGTACAACACTTTTGGAGGTGGCTCACTAGATGGTTCGACAGAGTCGTCTTTTTCGTGACTCGCTCTTTGCACGACACTATAGACTCTAGCTCGCTATTATTGGAGATCTACCTAATATTTTACCTTCATTGAGAATCTACTCAATATTTTAATCTCATTGGAAATCCACCCAATAGTCTATTCTTGTGTATGGTGCTGCTTGATCATGGCTATCAACTATGCTTCTTAGCTTGAAATAAAAAAATTGGCAAGGGTTTATTTCTTGCGTTACGCTACATGGTCATGGCTAAAAGTTATAAATTCTTACCTTCGATACTTTGCTCGGAGGCGTAACATTTTTATAGCCCAGAAGCTAAACTAAGTAATTGCCAAGAGACAAAATCATTTACTTGTCCAGATGCGAAAACGTGGCTTTGAAACTCGCATGATGCTACTTGATCAGAGAAGTATCATGGCTAAAAAAATTTGATACAATTTTCAAAAGTTGCATGATATTACTTGATGACGGCAATAATAACGATTCAAACGTTTGATGAAATGTTTGAAATGCTTAAAATTTAAGAAGACTGGAGTCTCGCGCGACATACCTAAGCCACGACTAAAAGATTGGTTATTGTCTCGAACTTCTGATAAAGTTTTTATTTGAGTAGCAGCCCCGTGCTGTAATAATACTTCAGATGTTCGGCATTCCAAGTCCAAGGTATTACATTGTCATCCGGCTTCTTTAATCTATATGTCCCCGGAGGCATGACGTCATGAATTATTAGGGGTCCTTTCCAATTCGAGCCGAAAGGTCCATCTGTCGGATCCTTTGTGTTTGGCATTATCTTTCGAAGGACAAGATCTTTCTCAAACTTTCTAGTCCAAACTCTCTGGTTGTAGTATCGGGTCATCTTCTGAATATACTTTACTGTCCTCAAAGCGGCTTCGTCCCGGAGCTCGGACAACAAATCCAATGACTCCTCCCGGAGCTCCACATTTTTTTTGTTTATAATACCACCTTCGGTGAGAGGCAATTTCTAACTCAACCGGAAGCATGACTTCAAAGCCGTAAGCTAGAGAAAAAGGAGTGTTTTGTCGAGGTTTTGGAGCTTGTTCTATAAGCCCACAAAACAAAAGACAATTCATCTGTCCAAATGTCATTTGTCTTGTTCAATCTTTTCTTCAAACAAGCCTTAATAGTTTTGTTGGTTGCCTCTACGGCCCCATTTGCTTGTGGATGGACTACCAAAGAAAATTTCTTGATGATACTGTGACCTTGTCAATACTCTGTGAACTCTCGGCTCTTAAACTGAGTGTCATTATTTGTAATGATCTTATGTGGAAGACCAAATTTAGATACAATGTTATTCATTACGAACTTTGTTACTTGATTGGAGGTTATGATAGCTAAGGGTTCGGCCTCGACCATTTTGTAAAGTAATCAATTGCTACTATGGTATATCTTGCCCCTCCTTTAGTGGTTGAAAGGGGGCCGATAAAATTGATACCCCAAATATCAAAAAGTCATGGACTCATCATTAGGGTAAGCTTGCTAGTAGGAGCTCTCAGCACTTTTGCATAAAACCGACACCTGTCACATTTTCTTGCATAGTCTAATACGTCTTGATCTGGCGTCGGTCAATTGAAGTCTTGTCTGAGTATTTTCTTTGCCAACTTTTGGCCTCCACAATGGTCTCTACAAATTCCATCGTGGGCTTCATTCAACAATAAATGACCTTCCGAGACTGTTACACACCGAGAGAATTGAGTTGAGAATCTCATCATATAGAGTACTCCATCTATAATGCTGAACTTTGAAGCATTATAATTAATCCGCTTCGCTTTGGCAGCATCCATAGGTAAAATATCCTCAATCAGATATGAGGCATATGGCAACATCCAATTCTCTTCCGTTATTACTGGTGTTGTGGATTCACCTCGGGCGGCTTGAGCCCATGTTATAACTAACACTTTCTCTGGTACTTGTATGCAGGGTTTCTCTAGGATCTCGACTGGGATGAAATTAAACTCTCTTACATCCCTTGAGCTTGCATATTTTGTGGCCCTAGCATTCCGATCTCTGGGGATGTTTTCTATGTGATAAGTCTCAAAAGCTCCAAGTAGTTGTTTTACCTGCTTAGCATAGAGAGTTAACTTCGGGTCTCGGGTATGATAGTGATCGAGAACTTGATTGACGACTATATGGGAGTCGCTGTATACCCGAATCTCTGAGACCTTAATAGAGATTGTCATTCTTAATCCAGCGATCAAGGATTCATACTCGACTGCATTATTGGTAACCGTGAAGGCGAGCTTGATTACGCGGTAAATTTGATGGTTGTTTGGAGTTAACAAGATATAGTCGGCACCTGCCCTTTGCTTATTTGAGACTGTCAACATAAAGTTGCCAAAAGAGTTTGTTCTTGTTGTCTTCTTTTTCAACTTCGGCTTCGAAACTAGAGTATTTAATGATGAAGTCAATTAGTGCTTGACCTTTGATTGTTGTCCTTAACTCATACGATATCCCATACTGGCTGAGCTCTATAGCCTACTAGATTAACCTTTCCGCAATCTCGACTTTACTGAAAACTTGTCGAAATTGTTGATCCGTGAGGACTTTAATAGGGTGGACCTGAAAATATGGTCGAAGCTTTCTGGCTGTGAACACCAAGCTGTATGCGAGCTTTTCAATTTCAAGGTATTGCTTTTCAGCTGGACCCAGCATTTTACTTACATAATATATGGGTCTCTGGATCTCGTTATCATCTCTCACTAAGGCCGAACTTATGGCCCGATCCGAGATAGCCAAATAGAGAAGCATGGTTTCTCCATCTATCGGTTTAGACAACATCGGAGGAGAACTTAGATGCTTTTGCAGATCTTCAAATGCTTTCTGGCATTCGTTTGCCAATTTGAAAACAAGCTTCTTTAAGAGGTTGAAGAAGGGAACATACTTGGCGGTCGATCGACTTGTGAACCTATTCATAGCAGCGATCTTTCCATTCAAGCTCATTAACTCATTTCCATCAGTCGAAGCCTTCGTGTTGATTATAGCTTTTATCTAATCTGGGTTTATCTCTATCCCTCTAGCACTTACTATACAACCTAGAAATTTCTCGGATTGTATACCGAAGGTACACTTCTGAGGTTTTAGCTTCATCTGATACTTTCAAAGAACATCGAACGTCTCGGCTAGATCCGAAATATGACTTTCTGGCTGTTTAGATTTGACCAATATGTCATCGACATACACTTCCATGTTTCGACATATTTGCTTGGTAAACATTCGATTGACTAATATTTGATATGTTGCCCCTGCATTCTTAAGACTAAATGACATTACCTTGTAGCAGAACAAACTCATATTAGTGACAAAACTTGTATGCTTCTCGTCGGGCTTAACATTGGGATCTGATTATAGCCAGAATAGGCGTCCATAAACGGAAGCAGTTGGTGTCCACTGGTAGCATCTACTAATTGATCGATTCTCGGCAAAGGGAAGCAATCCTTCCGACAAGCTTTGTTTAAATCCGTAATGTCAATGCAAGTCCTCCATTTCTCATTTGACTTCTTTACTAATACCGGATTAGCGGTCCACTTCGGATAATAACATCTCGAATGAAATTATTCTTCGGTAACCTTTCAATTTCTTCTTGTAAAGCCACATATCGGACCTTGTTTAAAGCCCTCCTTTTTTGGTGAGTAAATTTTGGATCTGTATTTAAACAATGGCACATGACTGAGGGGTCGATTCCTATCATATCGTCGTGAGTCCAAACGAATACATATTGGTTAAGCTTGAGGAAGGAAATTAGCTCTTCTCAGATAGAATTATGGAAATAAGTTCCTATCTTAACTATCTTAGACTTGTCATTTTCACCGAGGCACACTTCTTCTAGAGTCTCGGCTGCTAAAGCCGTCTCAGCCTCTTGTCTCGAATCAAGATCAAGCTCAATTTCTTCCGTCGGAACTTCTTATACAACATGAACAATCTTTCACTTTCTCCAGAAGGTTTACCAGTTTACCCCCGTTCTAACTCATTATATGCTCTTCGATGGTTTGATATATAACTTAATTTTCCGATAGCGGAATCTTCTTGCCTTGGGAGAATTCTGAAGGGTTTTTTATGGCTTCCCATAGATTTAAAACTCATGGAATTAACCGTTTCCTTAATTTCAAAAGGAACGGGTTGGTTAACTTGAACATTATTCTCATAAAACGAAGTTTTCCCTTTATTGATCATGTTCACTCTCGAGATCCACTGATCTCCCCTTACAAGCCAACATTGTACACCGAGGGGACGTCCATAACGACAAAAGTGGTTTCGAAGATCTTACAGCGAGGATCACTTCCAACTTTGACCATTAGATTACAATCTCCAAGAGGAATGGCTCCATCAACATTGAAACCATATATGGGAGCTTGGCTGGACTTGAGTGTGCTTTCGGGTAACCTCATCTTATTGAAAGCATGCTTGAAGATTATGTCAACGGCGGCTTCGGTATCTACCATTATCTTTGCAACTTCCGAAAGTTCAATTTGAGCCGTATTTACAAATGGGTCATTGTGGGGGTAACAGACACCCCGCTTATCAAAGTCGCCAAATGTAATTTTCGATCCAACTTCTGCTTCTTTTTAGACCTTTTCATCTTATACACCAAGGTGTTTCATCTTTCGCTTCATTGACATCTCTTTTCCCGCTGGCATTGCTTGTCCCGACAATGTGGGGCTCTCCCAAGACTACACCAACAAAAATTTGTGCGACTGGTAAATACCTCGAAGCTGATGCATCAGGCTGTGCATTTTCATTTCCAGCTCTAGAGGCTTCCCAAGTATTATCATTTTTTTAGGAACTCATTTAGTTTTTCTTCTCTGACCAGCCTATTAACGAAAGACTTCAAAAACCGACACACTTCGGTGTTATGATGATGGGAGCTGCAATACTTTTCTCCTCGGTTAACTTCCGGCTCTTTCCCTCTTCTCGAAGGGTATGAGATTCGGTCTGGAGTCAAGATGTAAACTTGAGCATAAGAATGAGTCAAGGGATAGGCTTCCACCACCTGAAATTCCCTCTTAAATCTTTTGGTCGGGTGAACTTTTTATCATCGTCGTTCCATTTCGGGTTCTTTCTGACAACTCTCTTAGATTCTTCAATTCAAATTTCCCCTTAAGCTAGGAAAAAGAACTCGTTCAGGGACTTGCATTCCTGCCTTAGTAGATCATCCCAGAACCGGGTATTCCTCCATAACCCTGAGGTGATAGCAGCCAGCTTGGTCTCATCCGTCGTGCCTTTTCATTGGGCAGCTACGTCGTTAAACCTTTTACAATAGTCCTTTAGAGACTCTCCTCTCTCTTTCCTAAACTAGATGAGCAAACTTAGTCATGTTCTGGTATATTTTGAGGCGAAGAATTGTGTCGAGAATTTTGTAGTCGGTTGTTCTTAGGAGCTAATAGAATTTGATGAATAGCTTTGGAATCTTTTCAAGGCGGGCCCACTAAAATCTATGGGCAAGAATTTGCATTTAATCTCATCCGAAGCCTGGATAGCCTATAACTGGATCTCTTATAAAGCGACGTGAATCTCGGGATCGGACGATCCATCATAAGAAAGTTTCGGGATCCTAAATCCTGAAGGCATAGGAGTCTCATAATTTCTCAAGAGGAAGGCCGAACCTTTCGGAGCTTCATCTCGGCACCAAGACTAGATCGATCCTCTTGCAGCTTCTATACTTGCTTTGATAATTTTATTAATAAGGCTTCAATTCCTCGATTCATGCCGAGTCTTAGGGTTTCAACTTCAACATTTTGAGTTTCTAGTCTATTTTGTCGCCTTCCTCTGAAGTTTACCCTTGCGGGACTTAGAGTTAAAGGCCTCTCAGGAGGACTTGCACTTGTTGCTCTTGCAGTCTCGACTTTATTGGTTGCTTCCCTTGCCATCATGAACTCGGCTTCTAAGGTTTCGTTATCCATTGGCCATTTTTCGCGGTTTCGTCCGAATGTTAAAAGATTCTCATTTTCTTCAAGTATAGTTGAAGCCTTCTTCTCTAATTCAACAAAAGTGCTTTTAACTTCGGTCTGATAACTATCTAACCATTGTACCGTGTCGGAAACAAACTTCAGCATCATTTGTTGAAATTCACCTTCGATAAAGACGGGAGCGGTGGCTTTTTCAATAACGGTTTGATTTACTTGGTTTTCCTAATTTCCATCAATCACAAGCACATCTTACCTAATCGATGGGTTTTTTCCATTGAGTCTATACATTTCCGCTATTAATGAGTTTGTACAGAGAACCTTAATATAGGAAAGTACAATATAATTTTATGTTTCAACTCTTTTTTAGCATCAGCTCTTTTATTGTAGCAGGTGATTTTCTATTTATAGCAAATTTAAGGTTCTTCCGTTGGTGCATGTGCTTTCTCTTGGATTGATGACATGATTTGCTATGTGCGGCTTAGATTTGAATGCTTGTTATCATCTGGTTGAGTGCATTTTGCTACTGATTGTTGACGTGATGCTTTTATATATAGCTTCTTGGATATCTTTCGTTTATCCTAATCGTTAGTTTCGGCCTGGGCTATCTGAGTCATTGATTGTTGATACTTGTTGAAATGTTTTTGGTTCAGGCAACTGTTGCCCCTGGTTAAGCTTTTTGTTTTAGCTGGATAATGACCTTGATCTCGGTCGACACTTTAACTCATGCTCTCGGATACTGAGACCGATGTTTAAGCTCTTGTTGGAAACCAAGCAATGAGTGTTGGAATCACAAGCCAAGGAACTTTCTCTCGAATTTTTGTAATTTGTACTTTGTAGAAATTATGATGTATCGGTATCTATGTTAATGTTTCAAAATCATGCAAAGGATGAACTTAGATTATGAAAGTGCAGTATATTTATGGTAAGATCGGTTTGTTGTTCTTATATTGGTTTAGGTTCGAAAATGTGCATGGTGCACAAGGTACTAATAGCATCATCAAAAGTTGTCATAACTACCAAAATACCATGTGAGCTGCATTTTCCTTAAAGCATGCTACAAAAGAATTTGACATGCTACAAATCTAGACAAAATATGTTTATCATATTGTTAAATTGGGAGATCACAATTAACCATAAACATCAAACTGCTTAAAGTTTTCTTTTTCTTTTCTTTTTTTCCTTTTTATCTAGCACATCCAAGAAAGGCATGTTTCCAAAACTAGGGAATTATATACCCGATAACCTCCTATATGAGCACCATCTCTCATGTACATATAAAATAGCTAAAATCAACATGATTTAATACTTTAGCGAACAAATTATTGTGTTTAGCATCACAATTAAGTTTTAGGAGGAGTCATGACTCATGTTTGATACTGTACCAAAACTACAATATCATACCTGATATTCAAAAGAAACGGAAAACTGCCAGCGCAAATGTTAACAATCAACTGTTTACAATCCCAAAATTTGTTCCAGTTCCACAAATTGATCCAGCTGACTAACCTTTCCAGTACTAATTATTAATAACTGCTCCAAACAACCACTTAGCTTTTTAAAAAAAATGATTTTTTTTTTTAATAAGGTTGATACATCTTCATATTCTGTAGGAAAATGCATATGCAACTAGTTAAACTGATAAAGATCAAAAGAGAGAAAATTACACAGCACGTTCTTGATGCTTGCCAGCTTTCCAGTAAGCATAAGCCATGGTGAACTGATAAAGATCAGTCAATAACGGGCTCACCATAGGATTAGTCGGCTGTCCAACCGCCGTCATCGCTGCATTCGCATCTGAAATCGCCATCAAGGTTTTATATCCTGTTGGAATTTCTTAGATTGGAAATTCAAAGAATAGGGGATTTTTCGTGGAATGGAACACTGGCGGTGAATTCACAAGCTAAGCTGAGACGACAACATACTTTTAGCATGGTATTTCTGAGAATATTTTACTGGACCTGCAACAAAGAGCATCGGTTCCAACGCTGTGGGTGCTAGAGATATTTTTTGAGATGCCGTGTAGTAGCACCAGGTGCGTGTCTGTTTGGTGCGGTTTGGAGTCCAAACCGCTTTCGCACCGCATTAAACGGTTAATCAAAAATAAAAATCATTATATCAATCTTTTAAACGGTTCGCTTTAGGTACAGTCCGGTTTGGATTGAATTCATATTAAATATGAAATAAGATAATTAGTTCCATCAACAATCAATTTACGAAGACAACTGTGTAAAACTTTTACACTTAAAGGTTAAAACACACAATTTATACTGAAATGAAAGATTAGTTCTTAATTATATGAATATTTCAATTTGACATTTACCTACAAATGTGATTTTTTTGGGTAGATTAACCAAACATCAGCATTAATAAATGCATAATCATTAAGTAAAATGACTAGAATAAAATTATAATTAGCTTTTGTTCAAAAAAATGAGATGAAAAATATTAAACCAAAACTATAACTTCTTCATTTATGTCTGCGATTATTATTAATATAACAACAACACACGCTAAAAATAGACGTACACTGTTATCCCGTCTTTTTTGCAAGACCGTGATACCAAAAAATCGTCCAAGAAACCAAAGATAGTTCGTCTCAAAAATTGGTCAGCTCAGCAACTTAACAAGTTCAAAGCAATTCAACAAGCTAAATCACAAAGCAATCTAGCAAGATAGAGGTCCCAGCGACCTACCGACCTAAAGGTCCCAGCGACCTAACGGAAGCAGACATCTAACGATCTAACACGGCAGCAAGCTACGCGACCTAACTTCCTAGCGACTTAGCATATGTGAGTTAACGACCTAACTACCTAAAGGAAAAGCGACCTAACGACCCAGCCTCTTCAAGGTTAGGTCGCACATAGCTCCTTCGAAGATAGGTCGCTCGCGACCTATCCAAACCAAGACAACTGCAATACCGTAACTCCTTAGATCGCTAACGACCTACCAAACCATATGCCGCTATTCCTTAGGTCGCCACTCCCTGCACTGTAGCTCCTTGGGTCGCCACTCCCTTTCCTGCTACCCCTTAGGTCGCTAACGACCTACGACCTACCCCTAGATCGCTCCACTTGATACCTCAACGTGTTTAAGCCGCTTACCGTTCTCCTTAGGTCGCTAACGACCTACCCATTTCTATGCCGTTGTTCCTTAGGTCGCCAGACCCTATGTCGTTGCTCCTTAGGTCGCCCACGACCTACGACCTAACCCTTAGGTCGTCCCTGCCGACCTAACTCCAGAATTCCCTATAAATACTCCACCTACTCCAACTAAAAAGAGGGAGGTCTGGACTTTGAAGCGCCAAGATTCTACCGTTTTCTCGACCTCCACAGCACTTCATTTATGAACCACATTCCAAAGATCCAAGAGAGGAGATCAATCATATTCAACATGAATCCGAAGAGCAATTCATCATCAAAGTTATAGCTACTTGTCCAGATCATGTTGTAATCGAAGGTTGATTGTAAAAGCTGTTAAAGTATTGTAATCAGAAAGTTGTGTTGTCAAAGTGTTGTAATCTCGATGTTGAGTTGTAAGAGTGTACTCAAAGATCGTAATGGAGAATGTAAAGTGGATGTAGGCTTGACTTAGAGCCGAACCACTATAAAAATTGTTGTCTCTTTTACTGTTTTCTATTATTTTCTGTTTACTCTTAGTTCCCATGCAAACGGGTGGTGTTTTCATGTCGTTACGACTCTCACTGGGGGTGTTGGTGCGCATTTTTAGCGTTAACACTTTTTGGTGCTTTCACTGAGAATCGAACTCAGGAACGCTTTCATCATTGCTTCGCAAAGATTTGTTGAGAGACTCTCTTTAAGAACCAGAAGTCTATCCGAGATTATGGCTCCAGGAAGGAAAACAAGTAGAAGACAGAGACCAGAAAGAAGTCAGCACGAAGGGAGTCAAAGGGCTTCCTCAGGAGAGAACCAAACTTCAGTCTTCATCACCAGGGATGAGATAGAGACAATGATGAAAAGGCAAGAGGAGTTGATCCAGAATTTGTTTCAGCAGATTGGACAACTTGGAGCGCAAAATCAAGGAGCGACTGGAGTTCAGAACAGAGCAGGACTATCTGAGGCAGCACCAGAGCTAGGGGCACTCATCTAGAGCACACTGACCCAATACCGAGGAGAACATCTGATGGATTCGAGCAACATGGAATTAACAGAGCAACAAGAGCTCAACCAGGAGAACAAATTCCGGAATTCCCTCGTGAACTCGGGGGGCAGGCCGAAGGCAATGGACGAGAGCTACAACTGGGAGACAACGACGGATTGGTAGAAATGGTCAAAAGAGCTATGAGAGGTGGCTTGGTAAACAAGGACTTGGAGGATGTGAATAGGAGTCTTTTTACCACAACAATCAGGCGAGCTAAGAACCCACCAGACTTTAAACTACCATCGTTGGATATGTATAATGAAAGAACAGATCCTACAGTTCATCTGACAAAATATATAAGGCATATGGAAGTGCTGGGGGCATCAGAGGAAGTTATGGCCCGGTGCTTTCCATTGTATTTGACAGATATTGTGGCGTTATGGTTCAGACAACTGGAGAATGGATCGATCGGGACATGGAATGATTTGATTGAAAGGTTTATGAGGCAATTTAGGGTTCACATTTCGAGAACTAAGAATGTTATGAGTTTGGCGGCACTGAAACAAAAAACCGGAGAATCTTTAAGAAGTTTTTTGTTGCGATTCAACGCAGCTGCGGCGTCGGTGGATCGGCCAGATCCATCTATGGTTCTAATGGCAGCTGTATCGGGCATAGCTGATGACACAAAATTTAAGAATTCGCTGACAAGAGACCCACTATGGATCTAAGAGAATTTTACCATGAGACTGAAGGATTTCTACGGCTAGAAGACACAAAGGCCGAAAGAGAAGAAGGAGAAGGAATTGATGTTTTTTTGGTCAAAGGTGGAAATCCTCCAAAGAAAGACGCAGAAGCTAACAAAGGTAAGCGAAAGGCTGAGGATAACAATGATAGATCAGCAAGACAACGAAGGGAATCAAGATTCACCTCATATACGGAGTTGAATGAGACTCTGGAGCGGATTTATCGGGACACCAAAGGACAGGTTCCTTATCGAAAGCCAATGAAGAGAGATCCAACTAACAACGAGAAAGGGTCGGACAAGTACTGCTTGTTCCATGAGTTAAATGGTCATAACACAAATGACTGCAGACACTTGAAATACGAAGTTGAGGGACATATCCGGGATGGTTTGTTATCACATTATGTGAAAAAGAAGACTGTAACGGTGGAACAAGAACGACCACCGCCTGCACCAACTGGATACGGCTCGGGATCGAGGCGTCAGCTTGTTATCGATTGATTGAGGTTATGACGAATGAGTGGAAAACTCTACATCGACACGATTAAGTTGTTCACACATGTACGGGACCGCGAACGATCCCCAGGCATGCTCTGATACAACTATAAAACATATCGATGTAGGTGTTTGCACTCGGACGTCAATACTTTGCTTTCATGTTTTACTTCAGATGATTGGTTATTTTTCTTTGGTGTTTTACTTCTGATGATTGGTTGCTTAGCTTTCGTGTTTTGCTTCTGATGTTTGGATTTGACTTTTTCACACATTTTTACTTTAAAACTTTTCAGTTGAATATTTGATTTTGATAATCTTGAGATGATTAAGCCCTCCCGGGCACACTTACTCGCCTCCAACAGGCACATAAACAATCCAGGAACTCACTCGAACGTGAACCTGGCATCGATAATACTAAGCCCCCCCCCAACACTAAGTCCCCTCCGGGAACACATCAATTTATCTTACCTCGAATGGCTCGATCCCGAACGGTCGTCATTTGAGGTCAGGGAAACTCGCCTCGAACGGGCACCCGACTTCGAACAGTCACAAACTCGCCTCGAACGACACCGACTTCGAACAGTCACAAACTCGCCTCGAACGGCACCCGACTTCGAACAGTCACAAACTCGCCTCGAACGGCACAACTCATCTCGCCTCAAATAGCTCGATCACGAACGGTCGTCATTTGAGGTCCACCCCCTGACCGCCAATAGTCACACCTTACCACGAATGGCTCGATCTCGAACGATCGTCATTCGAAGTAAGGCGCTTGACCACGAACGGTCACCTCGAATGGCTCGATCCCGAACGGTCGTCATTCATATTCCGCAACTCGACCGTCTCGGTCGCATTTTACCACAAATGGCTCGATTTCGAACGGTCGTCATTTGGAGTAATGCGCTTGACCGTGAACGGTCACATTTCACCTCAAATGGCTTGATCGCGAACGGTCGCCATTTAAGATCCACCTCCCGACCGGGCACATTCGCACTTTACCTCAAATGGCTCGATCCCGAATGGTTTTCATTTAAAGTAAAGCGCTTGACCGTGAACGATCACATCTCACTGTAAATGACTCGATCCCGAACGATCGTCGCATGGATTTAGGCGCTTGACCGCGAACGGCCGCACTTTACCTCAAATGGCTCGATCACGAACGATCGTCATTTGAAGTTAGGCGCTTGACCGTGAACGGCCGCACTTTATCCCAAATAGCTCTACCTCGAACGGTCGTCGTTTGGGGCCATATAAAACTGTCAGTTCATTTGCAGGTCATCAACAGTATATGAACATCCGGCTTATGGCATTACAAAACATACCTTCCTACCGCAAGGCAAGTTTTGGGGGGAAAGTGTTATCCCGCCTTTTTCGCAAGGCCGTGATACCAAAAGATCGTCCAAGAAACCAAAGATAGTTCGTCTCAAAAATTGGTCAACTCAGCAACTTAACAAGTTCAAAGCAATTCAGCAAGCTAAATCACAAAGCAACCTAGCAAGATAGAGGTCCCAACGACCTACCGACCTAAAGGTCCCAGCGACCTAACGGAAGAAGACATCCAACGATCTAACACGGCAGCAAGCTACGCGACCTAACTTCCTAGCGACTTAGCATACGCGAGTTAACGACCTAACCACCTAAAGGAAAAGCGACCTAACGACCCAGCCTCTTCAAGGTTTGGTCGCACATAGCTCCTTCGAAGATAGGTCGCTTGCGACCTATCCAAACCAAGACAACTGCAATACCGTAACTCCTTAGGTCGCTAACGACCTACCAAACCCTATGCCTCTATTCCTTAGGTCGCCACTCCCTGCACTGTAGCTCCTTAGGTCGCCACTCCCTTTCCTGCTACCCCTTAGGTCGCTAACGACCTACGACCTACCCCAAGATCGCTCCACTTGATACCCCAACGTGTTTAAGCCGCTTACTGTTCTCCTTAGGTTGCTAACGACCTACCCATCCTATGCCATTGTTCCTTAGGTCGCCATACCCTATGTCGTTGCTCCTTAGGTCGCCCACGACCTACGACCTAACCCTTAGGTCGTCCCTGCCGACCTAACTCCAGGATTCCCTATAAATACTCCACCTACTCCAACTAAAAAGAGGGAGGTCCAGACTTTGAAGCGCCAAGATTCTACTGTTTTCTCGACCTCCACAGCACTTCATTTACGAACCACATTCCAAAGATCCAAGAGAGGAGATCAATCATATTCAACATGAATCCGAAGAGCAATTCATCATCAAAGTTCTAGCTACTTGTCCATATCATGTTGTAATCGAAGGTTGATTGTAAAAGCTGTTAAAGTATTGTAATCAGAAAGTTGTGTTGTCAAAGTGTTGTAATCTCGAAGTTGAGTTGTAAGAGTGTACTCAAAGATCGTAATGGAGGATGTAAAGTGGACGTAGGCTTGACTTAGAGCCGAACCACTATAAAAATTGTTGTCTCCTTTATTGTTTTCTATTATTTTCTGTTTACTCTTAGTTTCCGTGCAAACGGGTGGTGCTTTCACTTCGTTACGACTCTCACCGGGGGTGTTGGCGTGCATTTTTATTAACATACACCCTTAGTTACTAAAATAAGATGGGAGTTGCTTATATTTTTATCATAAGATTACTAGTATAAATTTTCGGTTCGATCCGGTTTAATATGGTTGGTTCAATCGTCCAAACCGCAACCGAACCGTATCGATGCGGGTCGGTCCGGTTTAACGTATCTACTTTGGTTAGAAGATTCGGTGCGGATTTCCACATCGTTTTTGCAGTCTGATGCGGACGGTTTCCATATAGCGGCACGGTTTATGCCTACCCCTATGCTTAAGAAGTGATCTACTCCTAACGGATGATGCACGGTCGATTGCAGGTTGCCTTAGCAACCCATAAGATTGTCAAGTTAACCGGCATTTGTAAAGTCTGCTCGGTTTTCTAAAAACGGTTAATGTAATAATTTAAATATTCTCACTACGCGGGTTACACTCATATGGGATTACAATCATGTGGGTATGGATTACACTCTGTGTGATTTATTGTAACCGGTCTTATATAAACATGTTAAAATTGTGTTTTTTACCATGGTTGGAGTGTGTTTTTTCCGTGGTTGGGGATAGATTTGTGGAGGTTGAAAATTTAAATGTTAAAAGTGATGCTTGATGACCTTTGGTTGGGAATGCTCTAGTGCATGTTTTAATCATGCCATGGCTGCAAGCTTCAGTTCCAATGTTATGGCTACTTAGATTATAAGCGTAAGAGGTATGTATTTACTAATAGATATAGGAAACTGAAAAATAGGATGCAAACTCATTATACATCCTTATAGCTTAAATTTGCAGATTTTATTTAAAGAGGGTGATATCATAAAATGAGATGGAATAAATTGTCTAGATCAAAAAAGAGAAGAAGTCATGGGCATTGGAAATTAAATGAACTTAATACCAAACGTCGGTTGAAACTTTTGTGGAGATCTATAAGTGGTGAATCTTTACGTGCAACGTTGATTTAAAGCAAATAAGGGAAAAAAGAAGTATATAGATCGTAGTACTAAAGTATGAACAATCTAATGAATGAAAACAAATACTAAAGCATAGAGATATTAGGGAAAATTAATTACCAGGTCTATGGTTTGAGTCCTGGATTTAAAACGAGTCATTTGTACATAAATGAGATTGAATTATCTAACTATTATGGGAAATTTAAAATCTACAGTTTCTGATATTATAAAGGATGGACGATAGTAAGCTACCATTGGATAAGCAAGTTGAGAAAGATTATCGGAGGCATGGTTTACGCAAAGAGGAAAAAAAATCATTCAATAAAACATGGGAATTTATAAGAGGAAATCAACTAGAAGTTGAATGGTATTGGTGTATGTAAGACGGAATTAACAATTCAAAAATGGTATTCTTTGTTATATTATATATAAATATAAATTGTGAATATGCTATATACTGTTTTGTATTTAGTCCCACATCGTGGGATTAGTTCCATCCCAAGCTCCTAGGCCTTTATATAAAGGTGCTAATGTAATGAAAATTATTACTAATCTCTGAATGAACAAAAATTTTCTCTCTAATGGCTTCTGCTTTCTTTATTTTATAACACGTTATCAGCACGATCTCTAAATAAAAGGAAAATTTCAGATCTGATTATAAATCTTCAATGCGGTAAGCTATTTCTGATCTGATTAATCAAATCTTTCGGATCTCATTCTACTAATTTTATTTCTTTTAGATCTCATTGTATCATCGATCTAATTATTTAGATTTGATTCTATTTGTACATCTTATTTTTTGTTCCTGTATTTTAGATCTCATTTTGTTGCAGATCTTATATTTTTTTATTTAATTTTTCAGATCTCTTGTAGATCTTAATTTCATGTTTAAATGATATATTTTTTAGATCTGTAGATTTTAATCATCAGATTTCTTATTAATTTTTATAATTGTATATCCATTTTTTTGTGATAATTTTGAATTTGATCTGAAACTAAAATTGTTTCACAGACTAAAATGTAATTTCAGACCTTATTATGGTAGTATTCTTTTTAGATCTTATCCATCATATATCTAATTTTCCAGATTTTATTATATATATATATATATATATATATCTTATAGATATTGCCCTATTAATATTATCATTTTAGATCTCATTTTACCGTAGATCTAAACTTTTAGATCTCATTCCGTTGTTTGGTAAAAATAAAAAGGGGGGTTTTCATTTTGAAATTTTTTTTGTTTGGATTTCGGTTTGAATAAGTACTTTAGAAATGATTTTGCTACATGATTTATATTTCCAGAAGAAATATTTATTGTTTTTTAGAGAAACAAATATAAGGATAATACGCGTCTAGAAGATCGTATTAAAGAATAAGAACCAGAAGTTCATTTGTACGAAGGTGAAAGATTAAAGCTTTCATAAGCTGAAATAAAGCCTTGAAGAAAATAAGCGAGCAATTCCAAAAGAAATAGTATGTTGATATGTCCAAAAGACATAACATAAAAATAATATGTTGGAATAACATTACAAATGTGGTAAATACTATTTCCTCGAAGAGAAATAGTATTATGATTCTTATGTTCGAATACAATTATGAAGAGTCTTCTTGTTTCATAATGTTTATCTAATATTGGAGACCTGAAGTTCTCAAATAAAATTTATGCATATAAGTTTGTATTCCTAAAAAAAGGGATTATATATCAAAACTCTATAAATTTGAGATATGAAGCGTTGAATTATTAGAAAAGCTAATGGTAAATTCTAATCATGTTTGCAATCAAACCTGAAGTTTGATAATGAAAATCAAGTTGTACCATTTAGGATCTAAAGTACTAAACAAAGACTTTACTTTAAAGTAAAATTGGAACCCGATGTTCTAAAAGTATTTGCCAATAGTATTAACTACTAAACCAAATAAATGTGTAGAAATTTGTTCACTCCAGAAGTGGTGATAATAATAATAATAAAACCTCTAAAAGAGATTTATATATTTGGTAATGATAGAGATTTTTTGATATATTTGGTGCTTTTACTAAACCAAGTAAATACATAAAAATATATCTACTCTCCTACTCTCTTTCTTTTTAATAGAAAACAAGGTATTCCAATAGGAAGTTTATTTCCTAATTTTTTTTCCTTCTTCCATGCATCCAATCATGTCTTTCAAAAGGTAAAATATAATAGATCAAGTTTCTTTCATTTGGCTCATCAAGTAAGTATTTTTGGATTCTTCATAAAATGAACGTTAATGTTTATATACACATTAATTATGTTATATTATATATAAAACTCATTCATCTTTTCTCTTTCAGCAAAGAGGTATTCCAATGTTTACTATTTTATATGCTTAATCTTTTACCTATTATTGTCATGTCACAAAAATATACTTATTGATGTTATCAATAGCCGTAACTCATACAACATACTTTTTAGTTGCAAAGTCAAACTATTTTGTTTTTCATGATATTATTCATATACTATCTGATGTACAAATTTCGTCTCTCTATTTAGCTTACAATATGTAAATAGCCACATATATTAATTCATATATTAGTCAGTCGCAATTAATAAATCATTAAATAAAATTAATTGATTAATGAGAATGGTCCAACAAAGATGCGTATGAATACTTCATACATTTATTCTTCTTTTATATCTCTTATTGTTGATAAGGAATATAACGTATATACATGGTATATATTTATGTTTCTCGCTATTGAAGTTGTTATGAATTAATAAATGGTATTTAGTACTACCTATTCATATTCTTAAATCTGCCATATTATGAAAGCAAACATAATAGAGTCAGCACAATCTTTGATTATAATTCATCCCCTCTCCATCGATCAATCAATATAAAGGCCTTTTCATATTTTAAGAGTAGTTTTTGCATTTTCAAGGAAACTAATGAATGCAATTAATGAGATTAGATCTAGAGCTATCAAAAGGATGTAAATAAGAAATTATAGTCACTTTTTATAGATTATATTTGGTTGTCTTTTGCTATTCTGCAGTAGTGTTTTTTTTCTTTCACTGTAACTACTATTAGATATGGGTTCTTATTTTATGAAATGCATTAATTATATACCCATGAGTAATATTTTGATGCTTATGCATTTTTATTTCCACTTATAGTTGGTAATATGATAAACACAGCCGAGCTTGAATTTAAAGCTTTGGATATATTAGGAGATAACGTTTTGTCATAAATATTGGATGCTGACACTCAATTACAATCTCACTGCTTAGAAAATGCCATTAAAATAATAATAATATGTCCTAATAGGATAAAATAAAGGCTCTTATAAATTTAAGGTGTCATATCCACGGCAATCTTAAAATAAAACATATAATTGAAAAAGATCACCTTTACTTATGGTACTCCGTGAAGAAGTGTTATGACCACTAGAAGATGGTCACACTTCTAAGCACTAGACAAGAGTGGTTGAACCTGAAGTTTCAAGACTTTAAGTCCATTAGGAAATATAATTCCTTTATATTTAGAATTACTTCTAAACTAAAATTATGTAAAAGGATTGTCTGGTAATACTAACATGAAGTTAGATCATTTCTTCAAAGGTATTGATGGAAACTTCATTAATGATGAAAATCTAAGTGAAATAATAAATGATATGGTCGAATTGATCAATAGTAGTGGCCTGAAGTCTGCTATGTGGATTTTATTTTTTTTCAGTTCAATAAATCAGTTGGAAGTTGGTGCTTGTACCTTTTTCTTTCATAACTAATTGAAATAATGTACCGATAATGTTGGCTTTAATCAGTAGTCTATTTTAAATTTTGGAAAGTACTAGCATTTATTTATGCTTATAAATTTTAATAGTTGACTAACTATATTGTCTTTAATTCTTAAGATATGGACTATCAATATTTGAGTGATAATATATGCCTACTAGATAGTGCAACTACTCATATGATTTTGAAAAATCAGAAGTTTTTCGCTGAACTATCCGAAAATATTTTAGCTAAAAATTTCAACCATAGCAAATTTTCTAATATAATTGAAGAGTCCGGAAGAGCCCATATAGTGTTACCAAATGATATATATATCTTAATTCAAAATACATCATACTCAAGCAAACTTAAAAGAAATTTTTTGAGTTTTGAGGATATATAAATGAATAGCTACCATATTGAAACTATAATGAAAATGTCAAAGAAATATCTTTGCGTTATTTCTAAAATTGAAAGCCAGAAGCTTATTTTAGAAAATTTAGTATAATTTCAACTGGATTATATTCCATGAAAATTGGACATAATCGAATCTCATTTAAACATGAGCCAGAAGCTCACAAATATCACTTGAATGCATCTTATCAATTGATAAAAGAATTATCCTCATATCATTAATATGTATGGTGTATTTGATAGTAGCAATATGATAATGGATCAAAATGGGAATCCAAAGATGATTATTATTTAATGTGATAATGTTTGTCAACATTGAGAGAGAGGATAAAGCGATACAAGTTCATTTTGATCTTCAGTGTTACATATTTATTAAAACATACAATGATGCAAAATATTAAGTAACTTGAATAAATTATCAATAATATCCATGATAGACTTTCTCCAATATAGGTTTGAATCCCTGAAGGATCAAAATATGTAAACCACATCTGGAATATGGTACAAAAGTCAGTTTGAAATAATTTTGGAGTAAGTAATAAAGATGTCAAATAAAGGAGATGAATGTTCTTGAAGAAACACTTAAGGGTGCTCTTGAAGAGACTAATGGCATGATTGTCAAATTATCCTAGAAGTGGTTTAAGTACCTAAAACATGATAATCAAAAAGAGATCTCAATAAATCATGTTTAGAACTGAGAAGAAATAATTGTTGATGGTAAATTTATAAGTAATAAAGCGCTTATGTTTATAAAAAGATTAAATATCTTGAATTAGGGGAAACATGACTGGCCATCATGAATCCTTTACCAATAGAGAAATATGGACATGTAGTCCGCAAAGTAATGAAAGTACTTGAAATGCTTAATATACTCTGAAGGTATAAATATGGTTTGAATCATATTAAATGATGAAAGTATACAAATTTCTAAAGAATATAAATAAATTTTGTGGTTATAAAGAATGCAAAGAACAAGAAGCATAGATTACAACCTACTTTGAGTATTGTTGTAATGAAAATCTTGATATAATTCATGATGAGTTGATTACTTCCTATTTTAAAGTATCGTTGTAATGAAACTTTTAATATATATTGAAATATTAGTTGAGATATGCAAAAAATTATTCCTGAAGAATATAAATAACTATGATGGTTATAAAGAATGCAAAGAACATGGAATGTAGACTACAACCTTCTTCTAAGTATTGTTGTAATGAAAATCTTGATGCACTTTAAGATGAGTATATTACTTTCTGCTTTTAAGTATTGTTGTAATAGAACTTTTAATATTCATCAAAGATGTAGTTGCAATATGCAAAACTGATTTGAAGCATAAAAACGAAAACACATGATGTGTTTTTCTTAAAGGTAGCAAACAAAATGCATAAAATGAAAATCATATTGGATTGGAAATTTTGATTGCATTGATGGAAAAGATTAATGAATTGTATTATTAATGAGATGCATAGTTATGGATTCAGAAGTATCTATAACCAATTTAAGTTATCGAAAGACGAATACGAATTCAGAGGAAACTTTAAATCAGGGGGAGCATCCATAAGTATTTTATGATGCACTCTTTTTCGTTAACTAAGATTTTACCCACTGGGTTTTTATTAGTAAGGTTTTAATGAGGCATTATCTTGATCTAGAAGTATCAACTCCCCAGTAACATTTGAAAATAAGTTACAATGTACTCTTTTCCCTTATTTAAGATTTTTCCCACTGGGTTTTACTTACTAAGGTTTCAACGAGGCATTGTCTTGATCTAAAAGAATCAAACGTTTTTCAAGAAATAACATCTCAAATATGTTATTTAAGTTAAATTGTATTTTTATCCTTGACTAAGGTTTTTCCCATCGGGTTTTCCTTTGTAAGGTTTTTAATAAAGTATTACATTGATCCAGAAGTATCAAACTCTATTTTATTCTGTAAATTATTGAAATATCTCATACTATATTGTACTTTTTTTCTTTCACTAAGATTTTTCCCATGGGGTTTTTCTTAGTAAGGTTTTAATGAGGCATTAGTTTGATCCAGAAGTATCAAACTTCATTTGAAGAAATGAGAAAATAAAATATGTCATTGTGCTCCTTTTTTTCATTAAGATTTTCTCATGGGGTTTTTCTTAGTAAAATTTTAATGAGGCAACGAACAATATGTAGATCGACTGAACGAATAAATGCAAGTAAGATAACAACGAGGGGAGCAATCATCATACACGTTACAAAAGGGACAATTTCAAGTTATCAGAGGATTCTAGATTTTGAAGACGCATATTCAAGGGGGGTGTTATAATATATGTAAATATAAATAGTGAATATGTTATATACTGTTTTGTATTTAGTCCCACATCGTGTAGTTCCATCCCAAGCTCCTAGGCCTTTATATAAAGGTGCTAATGTAATGAAAATTATTACTAATCTCTGAATGAATAAAATTGTTTTCTCTAATGGATTCTGCTTTCTTTATCTTATAACGTTCTTCTCTTTATTGAAGTTACAAGAACCAATGAATGATAAAATTAATAGATGAGTAAACTTTTTAATCTTACATGTATTTTGCATGGGTCGGAGATTGAATCATGTGAACATTTGTTTACAAGCTACTTGTGGATGAAGATAAAAACAAAGTTAGGCGTAACTGGTGGCAACAACATGAATTTAAGATCAAAGAATCAAAAGAATGCTTGGTGTTAAATCACTAGAAAGGGATAGGCATGTATTATGTGAAGTATTTATACTATACTATTATTATTGAGTTAGATTTAAAGAGCAAAGAAGCACCCTATCTATTTTGTTGAAATGAACAGTCACGTTTTTTGTTTTCTTATATTCATTTGTAGCTCTTCTCTTCTTCTTTATCCTCCAAACCCAAACCCTCAATATTAACATAAGCATTTACATGCATTCCGAAAATGAAACGTTGTACCCTTTCTTCCCTATTTCTTTCCCAAATTTTTTACCTAAATTATTTTTTGGCTAAACTAAATCAGGCAATTCCCAATTTTATGCCCACAACCACGTCCAAATATCGATGAGCCATTATTCTTTGTTAGAGGTGAAGCGTAGATCTTCCTTTGTATTGCTGTCAATAGGAGGCCGATCGGCTATCAACATCACATCGGGTGCTGCTACCTATAAATCGCTTCTGAATCTCAAACCAAGTAACCAATGATAAAGGTAATTTAGCTTAAACCAAACTATGTTTGATAGCTCCTACATAATTAGCTATAGTTATATGATGAATGTGTATGTATAACTTTATTCATATCTAACATTAGACTTTAACTATTCCTCTTCTTTCTTCTCTGGATACTATGATTCTTGATAGTTTTTGTGATTTAATTTTTTCGAATGATTAAAAGGTTTTAGTTTACAGATTTGGAATTGGAAAGTTTCAAATTTGCAGTCAAAGGGAATAAGGTACAACTCTTCCTCAGATATATTAGTTTAGCTTTAAAATGTGATAATAATATAATGCAGTGTTTGGTAGGTTTACATCGTTGTTTCGCATATGTCATACTGAAGAAATATTGGAATGAATATATCAATCTGTCATTTTAGTTATTGGTTTATGCAACCGTAGAAGATAGAGAAGAGAATTTGGAGTTGCAGTTAGTATACATTGACAATTTTTGGTGCCTATTTTTGGCATATATTTTGTTATGATGAATTTCACCTGGTGAAGATTAAAATGTCAATAGCCAATCTAACATGCAATTTTCATTCACACTAGTATGCTTATTTCAATCTTTTCTTTGGATCTTAATGGTTTATGCATGATAGAATCAACATCTTGTGGTTGAAAATATTGTTTAAGCTTCAATATGCATGTTCAACAGCCTTATGTGTTATTATATTCGTTGATTCAAATCTCTAATAACACTAGATATGGACATTGTATTTATGTTTTGTTAGTTTTAACCTTTAGACTGATAGCTTGTTCATAGTTTCTCTCTCATCTACTTAGCCAAAAGTTCATTTTATTTTAGGGGATTAAATCAAAAGAATTTGCCTTTATATTTTTTTTATTTGATAGAGCTGTCTTGCGTCATGCCCTCTATTTTATTCTTCCTTACATTATGTTTGCCACCATTATTTGGTTATTTTGTCAAATATATTGTTATACTATAACTTGTATTTCTTTTGTTAATTCAATCATACTCACTTCCTTGCTTTATATTTTTGTGTTTTCTATACATTATTTTTGGTGTGGTGAAAGTCTTTGATGCATTTATTTTAAATTCTTTTATGGAATCTTTACGGAAGTTTTATCCTTCCGTCTTTCTTTTAATTTTTTGCATTTAAACTAATTTACAGACTTTTGAGATTCCAAACTCTATAAATTGTTTTGTTTTTTTTTAAAAAAATTCATGTAACATTAGCCCCATTGATGATAAGCACAGCATTGGGTAATTTGAAGACTAACATATATCATGATGGCAGCGGTACATTTCTTTTCAGGTGTTGAGATAATATTAGAAAAAATAACACATAATGTTAGGTTTACTTTGGAGACAGTTTATCAAATAATTTTTTGATCCTTTGCTTTTTAGTATGTAAATACTTAATTATTTTGTAGTCGTCACATTTTACTAAATTAACAATACCAGACTCATGCTTACATTATATACTATGGATAACTTTAAAGGATGCATTATTTAAAGATGGTTAGTTCTTTATAATATTAACAAATGACATAATTAATAATAAGTTGGAGTTAATCAAATGAATAATATTCCGCATAGATCATAATCCTAATATTATGTTTACTATGATCTCTATAAAATCATGAGTTGCTTCAAACCTACCTCAACAGGTACTTTAAAAGATGTCTACCTTCAAACAATAAATAGAGCAATATCCAGCAAGTACTTTCTATGAAGCTAAGATAGTTGAAGATCGACTCTTCTTATTAGGTTTGATATTGCATATAATATAAGCTTAAAGTAATTACTGATTTGTCATAACCCTGATATTTTGCTATGAGTATATCAAATTGAATTAGCTATCAAATATAACTGCGTAATGTTCTAACTAGAAATTATTATGGTAGGAATAGCAAGCACAACAGAGAAAGTAAACTAAAGTATGGCATACTTATCCGCAAAACTAAGGAGGATAAAGAAAATAGAAAACTAAATAAGTACAAAGAAATAAGATGCATCTAAACATATGTTATAATGAAGGAGTTAGTGAACCTAGTACATTACTTTTTAAGAATAGTGAAACAAATAAGTTAGTTTAGAGTTTTACAAGGATTGCAAAAGAAGCTGAAAATATGTGCAATATCCAAGTTCATTATAACAGAAAAACAATTAATAAGGCAGTAAACTCAGAACTTCATATTTGCATATACTTTTAATGATGATGGTGTAATTGGTAGCTATAACTGCTCACTTACTAGCTAAAAAGGTTGATTTCCATATCATGACAACATTAATGCTATCAACTACAGCAGATGCTCATTTTCGTAAAAATATGTATTCATGTTGATAATTATTATTTTTTATTTCAAAATCAACATACAAATGTCATGTTTCTTAGTCAAGGAAATATTTAGAACTTAATTACAAAGACTACTACATTTTTTATTTGTAAAGCAATATCCAATATTAGTATAATTGTTGCTATTTTCAATGACGTTAATTTTGATTTTAAGATCAACATCCGGCTCAATACAACTAAGCTCACATACTATCTCCAATAATAAAAAGGTGCTTGTATCTAAATTTGCATGATCAAGTTATGCAAAACATATATCGCCAGTTCATGCTTTTATGTTACCCAAAATTGTTACTATTAGTTATTTTTGAGCTGATTTCTTGGATTATTTCTTATTGTTTGATGACCGAAGTTCTTTTACTTATGTCAATAGGTTAGTTTAGACATTTGAAAAATTATATTTTACAAGGCATAACACAATGACATCCATGTAAGCATGTACATGGTGGAACACAATGCTTATGAGTGCAAATAATAAATTATTCAATCTAGGTTTCTTTTCCATTCTTACATCAGAATGGTACAAAGGTAATACTAATTTTCCAAATGCTTTTATTCTGTTATGAAAATGCAGAATAATTCATTATGCAATATTCTTAATTAAGGTACATATCCCAATACATTATGTGATACTATTTACCATATAAAATTGGGAACTAATGGAAAAAATAAACTCCTTTAAGTGGGTATATAGCTGTGTTATAATTTTCTATAATTTTTGAGGATTAACTTAACTCAATTCAGCCCTTTTTTGCATTAGTAAAAACTTATATATTCATGCCTTTTTTAACCGTTTTTTTTACTGTTTATTCTATTGTTTTTTCCAAACTTTATTTCAAATTATTTAGGAGTAGGCAGATATAGTTGAAGAAGGAATTTCTATGCCGTTCCTAGGTTAGAAATTTCATGCACGTTGTGTTCAGTTTTGATCCAAGACATATATAACATTGGGAGAGAATAGACGATGATGATAAGTAAAATGCACAACGATGTGGTATGCCAAGTAATCATTTATTATTTGGGAGGCATGTAAATAAGATTTGAGAGTTGTGATAATAGTTTTACATGAAAAAAATAATTTCTTTACTTTAGAAGTTTAAGATTATAAATTTTGGTTTTTATACGTGCTTATTGCAATCATTTTTAGTTCTTAATAGAAACATTTTTGTTTTAAATGCTAAGGTTATTTTTGTTCCATCCATTTTTATACATTTGAATATTGTGAACATTTACCTTGATCTTTATTTATTTTCTTACCATGTCACGTTCATTTAATTTGATATTTTTGTGGTAAGTTTTGTTGATGACTTTTTGCTACTAAACAATCGTATAATATTAGCTTTCACTTTCATGTTTTGCATGCTGAAGTTTTTAAATAATTAAATTTAATAGTATAATCATAGGCTCAACTCTTTTGCTATCTGGATGTATGTAACAACCCGATGTTTTCAACCATTTGCATCCACACATGTCGGACTTGAATTGCTTAAAATACCGCATTGTAAATAAATTTGGATCAAATGAAAACAATCACAAAATCATAGACACAGAAATATCATAATAACTCGTAGTGGAAATTAAAAATACTATAGTAGTTCATGAAGCTACTATAACAAAAATCTCAAAAAAAAATACATAATATCAGTATGAAAACATATACAATAGAAATCCCAAATACATAGAAGTTTATAAATACTAGAGCTAAAATAGAACAACAGAAACAGAAACGGGGAGATAACTAGATAAGTAAAATATCCATCGATTCCTAGCTCCAGAAAGCTGTAAATACTCAGGCTGACCCGAGTGTAAAGTAAAACATAAAACACTCGAGTCAGGACATACGTACTTATATAATGTAAACCAACTCAAGTGAACAGTAGTAGTAATGCACAACAACTTAAAGGATGCTTCAGATCGCCTGTCCTCTAAGGATCAGTTAAACCATAAATTAAATACATCCAAAATCACAATGCATATAGGGAAGTGTACCCGTGGTTAAAATTTCCAAAATGGTATTTTATACTTCAAAAATCAAATATCATTTAAAAATTCAATATCATTTCAAACTCATTTAAAAATATCAAAATATCATATCCTTCCTAACCCTCAGTCGTTTTTATTTACTTTTAATACCATTCCAAATTTTATTTTAATATATCAAAATATCATATCCTTCGAAACCTCATTCATATTTATATAATTTAAATACCATTCCAAATTTCATTTCAAAATGGTTTATATTTCAAATCAAAATATTCCATTTAAACCCTTTAAAATGAAATTATTATATTTATAATCAAATATTCAAATTTCAAAAAATTAATCTTTTCACAATTCATTTATTCACTTGAATTTATTAAAACAGTGAAATTTCAACTTTCGCAGCATTTAGAAAATGCCACAGTAAGTTACATTTGAAAACAATTCAATTTAGCAAAGACGGCATTTACAGAAATGTTGTATAGTTCAGGTTTCAAATAAAAGTTTTAGTTCAATTCTGCAACTACAGCACTTACAAAGTGTTGTAATAGCTCTTAGTTCATTTTTGCCTTTTAGTTCATTTGTATCAACTACAGCACTTAGAAATGCTGTAATATCCTTTACTTTAGAAATGATAGCATTTCCGAAATGCTGTTAATTAAATTCCAAAATTTCAATACAATTTCGTAAACAATTAAAATTTAATTTAAATCACTTTAACTTATAAAAATTTATTTTTTTGCCACTTCAAAATGATCATTTAAATACCTTTAATTTATGATTTCATAAAGTGCAATTTCACAAATAATTATCAAATTTTAATAATTCACTTGTAAAAATCAATGTACCATTTTATAACATTTCATTTACTTTATATTTAAATTTAATTTACCATTTCATAAATTAAATTTAAATTCCATTTTATTTTCTTAACTTAACTTTTAATTTTAAAACACATGTCACATTTTCCAAGTTAAGTTATATTTCAAATTTCAATTTTAAACATTTATTTATTTAACTATTTTTAATTTATAGAAAAATAAATAACATTTTATAAAAATCATTTTAAATTAAAATTTAAATCAAATTATCATATTTTCTTACTTTATTTAAACTACATTTATAAACAAAATCATAAATTCCAAAATTAACTTATATTTCAAATTCTACTCTTCCATTTATTTATTTCACTTATTTAACTTATAGAAAATCACTAATATTTTATAAAAATCATTTTTAGTTAAATTTAAATCAAAATGTCATAATATTTACATTAAAAAATACTTTATAAATTCTAGAAAAATATATATATTTACCACGGGTCTGTATATAATTTCTAACCTAGGTCAAATGATACAGATAATATATCATTTCAATCCGTAATTTACAAAGGAAAAAACCAGGTTCTATCATTTCAAACCCGCAATCCCAAGTCAATTAAAAATCGCTCAGGCCTATCATTTCAGCCCATAACGATCTTTTCCCTATTCTAAAAGTCCGTTCGGGTATGTATCATTTCAACCCACGGTGATTCTATTCTACAGGGAACTTGCGGTGTGATAAACTGATATAAATAAATAGTATAGCATCATATAGAAGTAAAAGATGATATGAAAGGTGTATAAACATGGTGAACATCATATGATTATAGCATAGGCAGGTATAACATGATATTATAGTTCTACAGATTCACATGCAATCAATTTACTAATTATATAAGTACATATGTCGTGTGAGAATTACTCACCTCTACAAGCTGGAATAGCACAACAAGACACACAAACAAAGATCCGAGAAGCACGAAAGCACCAATACGGATTCAAGTGAGGGGAGAGCCAAAGTGGTTATCTTGTACATATCAAACAAAACAATATATTGTACATGAATATACAACACAAATATTACATTGAACACTAGAAAATAAGGATCAACAAGTAACTAAACAACTTGACCATGCATTCTTCACATCAATGCTCGGCCTAGGGGGTTATAATGCACGGCCATGGTGGTGTGAATGGGTCGGGTATGGGTCCAACATGGTCGGCCTAGCTTGGAATGGAGGTGCTTATGGTTGTGGCATGAAAATACAAAGGTCAAGGCAAACTAGTGATTTATGGTGCAAACATAAGTCTCGGCCATGGTCATGGATGGCTTGGCCACGCTTGGTGGAGGTCAAGGGATGGTGTAGCAGTGGTCGTCAGGTAGAAGCTGGTGGAAGTGATGCAAGTGGTGGCCGAGAGGGGGTGTGAAGTGGTGAAGGAATGTAGGAGTTCGGCTATGATAGATAAGGGGTGTTTGCTATTTTTTTGTGGAGCATGCATCACAGGGGCTACGACCTGACATGTCAATGGAGATTGGAGGGGTTTGTTACTGAGCAAGGTGGTGGTGAAGGTGATGGTGAAGGCGATGGTGAAGGAGGAGCTATAGACCGAGCATCATAGGTGAAACAAGGCAAACAAAATGAATAAAACAAGAAGAAAAATGTAAGAAAAAAGAGTGAAAAACCATTACCAAATTTTTGCTCAGAAATGAAGCCGAATGTTTTGAGATGAGGAGTGTTTTCTTTTGCGTGAGAGACGAAAAAAATTTCGTATGAAGAAAGAAGCATGGTCGGTCATAATGAAGGCAAGTGACAATTGAAATGAAAAGGCAATGGGATATGAGAAGGCTATGGCATGTGAAAGGTTATAAACTCTTTATATTTCTTATTTTCTTTTTACATTTTAAACAAATGAAATGCAAGTAAATAAAATAGAAAAGCAAAACATAATAAAGTGTGAAATAAAATTAATAATTAAATTTTAGATAAATATAAATTAAGTAACAAAATGGCACAAAAATTAAAACAAGGATTTAAAATTTTGTAAATAAAATACAATAAGCTTTGGAAAATTATAACATCACTTTAAAAATGTTTTAAAATAAAATATATACATAACATGTCATATAACACATATTAGAACATGATTGGCAAATAAAAATATTATTTATATAAATTAAAATAAACAATATTGTTAAATAAATCAATTTACATACAATATTGTAAAAAGCATAACTTTTACAATATAAATCGGATTTTAACGAAACGAAAAGCAGTATTCTTGAAATTAAATTTATTTTCATAATAAAAGATAAAATACAAAAATTCAAATATTTAAATTTTAAATTTTAAAGTCAAAGTTTGACTAAATTGACCAAAATCCACATTTTCTGGAAATATTCTATTTATTCAGGTTTGAAATTATAATTCACACAAAAATCAAAATTTATAATTAATTAACAAAATTTATACATTTTAATAAATATAACAAAGTTTTAAAAATCAGGAATTCAAAGAAAAAAAATCAAAATAAACAATTAAAATAAATCAAAAAAATTACAGGGTTGTTACAATGTAACAGCTATATATCCATGGACAGGTAACTGTTATTTCAAAACCAATACAACTTTCCCAACAACTGACATTCAACTACTAGTTAGAGCATAACACAATTACATTTTCCCCATCATCACAACTGTAGGTACATAACAACATCAAGAAGTTGCGATCTGCTTTGGAATCTCAAAGAATTTACATACATATTTCACTCTTATTGGTAACATCCTTACCATTGTTCAAGAACAAATATTAAACTATAATTGTATTATTCTGTATAGTTATACATGCACTTTACTTACAGCCACCGAAGAGGATGCATGTTCCACTACAACGTTCTTGGAAGATAGACATTTACTCCAGCAGCTAAAAAAAGGGCAGATAAAAAATGTAAGTTGCTGACACCATAATCATCAACTCGCCTTTAGAATACATCCGCTCACATTACATACTAACTGCCATCAACCCCCTTCCCCCCAATTGATCCAGGAATTTTGCAGCAAACATATATAAGTGGATCTAAAAATAAAAAAGTTGGAAAACTACCTTCCATATCACAGAGAGCAACTGTTGAATCATGTAAACAAGGCAACTTGCTTCGTCTAAATGGACAATTATTGCAATGTACTTATGCTGCCACTTATTCTTACTCATCAACAGTCTACTGTCTAAATTAACTATTCAATAGGTGGCGTATGCATTGACACCGAGAGTTTGCTCAGCGTTCTCAGTACATACAAGTTCAATAACGGACCTTTCTCCGAAGACCCTACTCGGCAGCCATTATGTCACCAACTTAGGTACGTCAACATACACTCTCTGTTATACATTACTCATTTATTGGTTGCAGAAGTAAATTTGGCATTCTTTTTATTATTTACCGCTTAAAAATAATACTTTACACTCTACAAGATAAGTTGGTGCAGCATCTAAATAACTAGCACAGTTACCAAACTTTTATCCACATCACAACTTGATACATTGCTATCTAAGCACATATAATACATTATTTATATTTAAATCATATAACTTTTAAAGGCTATTTATATCATGATTCATAGTACACAAATATGGAATTCAAACTAAATTTTAGACCGTACTATTTGAATACCTACGTTGTTTACTAATTATTTGTGTATATTGTTATCAAAATTCAAAGCTTCTATGTTTATGTGCAAAGAATAATGATATATTTGTGTACTATGAATAATATCACACACTAAATGTTTTAGTTGAAAGTTTAAAATGTTGTGTACTTTTAATAATGATATAAGTAGCAGGGTTTATGGCGTTTGGATTTTGATAGTTAAGAAGCTTTGATCTACAATTATAATTACAAGATAGTTATCGTATAACTTTGTGATATGCAATTAAATTGAATTTTGATAGTTATGTGAGATGTAATTTGTTAACATAATTGCATATAAATAAAAATATGTAATTTATTATAATTACAAAATAATTATAAGTTGTCATATTTGAATAGCTATGTTGGTTAATAATAATTGTCTACATTGTAATCGAAATTCAAAGCTCCTATGTTTATGTGCAAAGAATTATGATATTTTTGTGTACTATGAATGATATCATAAGGTAAATGTTTTTGTATGTTGAACACGCATGCAACTGCCTATGTTCTATATTGATACTATCGCAGTCGGTACTGAGGCAATGGCCTCGGCGTAACCGACACACTTGCCTCAGCCAGTGCTAAAGAAACTGACTGTTACTATTACCAATGCACTAACTGTAACAAATGTCTCTGTTTACCCACCATAAATACCTCAATCAGTACTAAAACAATGCTTCATTTTTATAACAACAAGCCATTCACCTTCCAGCAACACTTACTCAATATATATCCATTTCCACTCTATTTCACATATATATATCACATATCCAACACATTATACCACAAACAATATAAACAACCAAAAATTAACATCAAACATTACATTTTCAAACCAAACTACAAGTCAATATGTACATAAACAACAAAACCCTCACCAACACCAACTCCAATCATATTCAAGTCAAAATATACAATGCAAACACTTAAACCCCCACCATTTCAAAGTCAATATATACACAACAACCATCAAACACAATCCTCACCACCTCAAAGTCAATATATACAATAACCAAACACAAAGACAATAATCATCATACCTGTCAAGCATCATCCTCGCCACCGGAAGCACCAGACGACGAAGGGAAGGAACCATGTCTATGCGCGTACTCTGCTAAACGTTGATTCAGCTGCTCCATTTGTATAGCGCGAAGACGGTCCTGTTCTTGCAGCTGCTCAACCATGGCTCTAAGCTCTTTTATTTCTTCTTTGTCACACGCCTTTTGAGCTGCCCGAACCTGCAAATAGAATGTGAGATGTTCACATTTGTATTATAATCATTTTCTTAAGCAATGCATATTTTAAAATATAGAAACGTAAATGACGTGATCTTAAGCAATGCATATACCACGAGGAAATTCATATTTTATTAAATGATAATGGTGCAGGATGGTAAATCACGTATATGTTAGATTTAAATCAGGTAGAAATCATCATATGCTTATTGTATCTATAGGTTAATTTATTAACTAAAATATTGCAATGTTTATAAGATTACCGCTTGGTTTCCATAGTCATAGCGCCTATTCCGCTGCGTCGGATCTATGATAACGTCGAAAATATTATCTTGCTCCTCTATCGTCAACTCATCGCGGTCCGATTCTGAAAGTAGCTCTGCCCATGCCTCTTGAAACTTTGCCTAAAATAAAAAACAATTACAGGTTAAAAGTAGTAGAATATGATTTAAACTTATCGATATTAATAAAATAAGATTTAAAATATGCATACATATGCAGCCGTCGCCTTATCATGATCCCACTGATATGTAATATTTCCAGCATTGTCTGATTGTCTTGATGCGTGGGTGTGGGTAAATACCTCCATCATAGACACGGGACGTCCAAGCGATCTTTCCTGCAATAAATAATTTATATATTATAATTTTTTATAGCTAATCACTGGACTGATTAATATACAAAATGTAATAACGGTTTAGATTCGTAATTGATAAATTTACCAAGTCCTCACGGTGATGCTGAAAAGACTTGGATCCGCCACGATGCATTACAGGATTCCTACTTCTATTGGCGGAGTTTCTCTCCGATTCCACCTGCAATTTAAATTGAATATTATATTTACTAATTGCGAAATAATTAACTATATATTTGGTTGATTTACCTTGAACTCATCGGACTCCCACCAACTAATCCAAAAATCTCATACGGAAGCGCCCATCCAGTTTGGTTTCTTCCCTGATTTTTTAAGAGCTGACATTACCTCCCTGTAATTTTTTGCGACCTTCGAATTCCAATGGCGTTGAACCATGGCGACATCGGGCTCTACCAAGTCTACTTGCCCTTGTACAAAGAGAAAATATTACTAATTGTTCATTTATACTTATTCATATAGTAAAGTGATATAAACTCACCAGAAAATCCTGCCAGATGGTCTCCCTGACGTGGTCAGGGATCTTACTCCACTTAGGCCAGCAATCTGTCATCCGGCTGATATATGATTGCTTGGAAATACCAAGCACAACTCCTGAGGGCTCCAAATCAAATCCCATGTGTTAAATATAAAACAAAGCTTTAGACAAGTATATATATATATATATATATATATATATATAGGTATGAACAAATTTATGTTGTTATCATTTTAATTTTGATACTTACGCTCCATCAGCCTTCGGCTGCAAATATACAAGTGGTCGGGCTGGAGGCTCATCACTACTCTCGTCGGCCGAGCGAGAAGAGCTACGACGTCTGGAGCCTGACATAATACCTGTTGAAAATATTTATTTTTAATTATAGACATAGATAAAATGATGATGATATGTGGTGCATGTAATAAAGTCATTTTTAATTGTAGTGCGCATGTAATGATGATGATGATATGTGATGCGTGTGCGTGAATAATTGTAAAAATTACCGGATATTACTCAGTCCTCATCGTTTTCTGATTCAGACTCGGTCTCGTGTTCTATATCATTTTCCTTTACACTCTCAAATGCTTCGACTAATACATTTGTCTCATCATTTAATTGTCCAAAATCAATTTGATCGTCTGTAATTGTGATTTCAACATTTTCCTCGATATCTGCTTGATAGGCTTATTCTTCTGGAATATTCTTTCCATCGAATGTAAATCTCGCCTTGCTTTTAAAAACCGCAGACCAATCCGCTTTATCTCCTTTTAGAGACGGATAAAGGGCGTAATAAACTTGTAGGGCTTGTTTGGCTAGTACAAAAGGATCGTACTGCTGATAACGAGAGGTATGTTTTATTTCTATAAGATTATAATTTGGATGCACGTTAATATCAGAACCTGGAACATTGCTGAACCAGTTGCATCTAAACAAAAAAACTTCCTCTGCGGGTCTTATAAAATATGTCAATTGCAAAATCTGGGTTAACATGCCATAAAAATCATGTATATGATTATTAGGATCATCACTGCCTTTAACAAATACACCGGTATTATTCGTTAATTTTTCAACACCGTATTCTTTGGTGTTGAATTTATATCCATTAACGAAAAATATTGGATACGTTTTAACTTTCCTTTTCGGTCCCAGCACCAAATGTTTTAATCCTTCATCGACCACATTATTTGTAGGATCACAAACGTATTTCAAAAACCAAGTAGCGAAATTTTTGCTTAAATCGACGTTTGGATTTTGTGATTCATAAACACTGCAAACAAAACATAATATATTGATTTATTACTCATTTACACATGCAGTATTAAATTAAATTTATCAAAACTTGTTTTGATAATTACCTAATAAATGGTGCAACTTCTGGACAATTAAGAAGAATATATGTGTGTGCTACATGGTAATCTCTATCATCTAACCATATTTCTACACATTTTCCAGCATGTTGACCATGTTGTTTAAAAATAGATAACATTGCTTCCGAAGAAGAATCTTGTTCAACGGCCTCATCATTACGCGCAACACTTTGAAATGATATATTCACATGATCACTGAAATAATGAGAGAAAAAGAACGATGCTTCTTCTTCGATATATGATTTGCAAATCGAACCTTCAACTCGAGCTTTTTGTCTCACTTTTTTCTTTAAATGATTTAAGTACATAATAAAAAATATTTCATATAAATATTGATTTTTATTTATAGTTAAATTAACATTTACATACTCAGTATTAATAACATACCTCTCGAATGGATACATCCATCCATGTTGCACAGGACCTCGAAGACGTGCTTCAAATGGAAGATGAACGGGTAAATGCTCCATTACATTGAAAAAAGATGGAGGAAATATTTTCTCCAGTTTGCAGAGCAGTATAGGGATTTCTACCTCAAGTTTAAGAAGATGGACAACTTTTAAAGTAGTTGAACAAAGCTCCTTATAAAATAAACTAAGTTCTGTTATAACCTTCCAAACTTTTACGGGCAACAGTTCTTTGAAAGCGACGGGTAACAAATTTTGCATCATTACATGACAATCATGGCTTTTCATCCCATTCAGTCTTTCGTTCTTATAGTCGACACATCTACGAAGATTAGATGAAATTCCATTAGGAAATCGTAATCCTTCCACCCATTTTAACAGTACTTTAACTTGGTTGTTATCTAGTTCATAACATGCTTTGGGTTTTTTAGTATCATTTGGCTTCATATGAAGCTCAGGACGATTACATATTTCTGCTATATCATGTCTTGATTTCAGATCGTCCTTAGTCTTGCCCTTAACATTCAAAAGTGTATTAAACATATTATCGAATGCGTTTTTCTCGTTATGCATCACGTCAATGTTATGACGGATTAAGAGATTTTTCCAATAAGGCAACTCCCAGAATATACTCTGTTTGCACCAATTATGAAACGTCGATTTACCTTGGATTTCAGTTTGCTGCTCGGTTTCATGTATCTTTGGATAATCTTTTACAAGTTCATATATATCTTCACTTGACCAAATCGTTGGTGGTTGTAAAGTCTCATGTCTATTAGCTACGAAGTTTTTTTGTCCCTTCTAAAAGTATGATCAAATGGAGAAAACGTCGATGACAATCAAACCATGAAATTTTCTTCCCATGCCGTAAAGAAAATGCTCGTGTTTCTTCCATATAGTAAGGACAAGCAAAACGACCCGCCGTACTCCAACTCGAAAGCATTGCATATGTAGGAAAATCGCTAATAGTCCATAACAAAGAAGCGAATATCCAAAAAAAATTTCTGATACGTCGTATGTTTCAACTCCTTCATACCACAATATTTTCAACACTTCGATTAGTGGTTGTAAGTAAACATCAATACCCTGTGTCGGATCATCAGGGCCAGAGACGATAATTGTGAGAAACATATATGGAGTTTTCATACACATCCACGGGGGTAGATTGTAAGGTGTAATGATTATAGGCCAAGATGGATATTTAGAACCAAACTGAGAAAACGGTGAAAATCCATCAGTACACAAACCTAGTCTTACGTTACGGCTCTCTGCTGCAAAATGGGGATATTTCTTATCAAAATATTTACATGCTTCTCCATCAGATGGGTGTGTTAACGTACCTTCTTCAGGTGTTCTCACACTGTGCCATCTCATATGATGCGCTGTTACAGATGATGCATATAACCTTTGAAGTCTAGGAGTGATAGGTAAATAATGCGTACGTTTGTATGGAACTTCTTTTCCCTTTTTTTCCTTGGTTTGTATCTTTCTTGATTACATATTTTACAATTCCGAAGACTGACGTCATCTTTCCAAAACAATATGCAACCATTTAGACATGTATCAATTTTTTGATACGGCAAACCGAAAGATGACATAAGTTTTTTCACTTCATAATATTTTCGCACATTAAATTATCTGATGGCATATGGCGTTTAGCAGCTTGTACAACAGCCGTAAATCCGGCTTCTGTGAGGTTGTACTTTGATTTCATTGCAATGTACTCCGAAGTTGCCGATAATTGAGTGCCGCTAGTACATCCATTCCAAAGAGGTTTCTTAGCAGCATCCAATAAATCATATATTTTTTCGCTCCAACATTTGGATCCTCTTCGACATTAACATCGTCGTTATTAATTTCAACAGTGGGGAACATTGATCGTGCTGCATCTTCAACCATATGTTCTATGAGATTCGTCGTACTAACTTCATCACTAATGACCTCTATTGACTGTTCTTCGTTGCGTGTTATAATTTCTCCATGACGACCCCATACCAAATAATTGGTTACAAAATCATCTTGGCGCAAATGAACTCTAACCATATTCGGTACTAAATACTTCAACAATTTGCACCTACTACATGGACAACGAATTTCTACGTCGTTTCCAATATTACTTAAAGCAAATTCGACAAACACATTTACCCCGTTGAGAAAATATTTGCTTATTGAGCCTCCCATTTCTCTTCTTTGATACATCCAGCTCCGATCAATAAAATAATGGACCATTTTTTCTACTGTAAAACCTATGATCAATAGTAAAAAAATTATTAATCAAATTCGATAAACACATTTAGATTTTACTGTTTTTTATAATCCATTTTCGTTTATATACAAAGTTATATTTCTTGATATTTTGTTCACTATTTTGTACCTTTTGTGATGGTCGGTCATCCCACTACCCATTACAAACATAATAATAATTACATTTCTTAAATCATATCATTATAAACGATTTTTCAAAATTTCGGCAGCACTTCCCCTGTGTTCCTTATATCGTACACATATGCATGTACACAAGGAACGAAAAGGAAATGCCGTCGAAATTTTGTGAACCGTTTATGACGATATGATTTACGAAACGTAATTACTTTATAGTGTTTGTAACTTGTCCAATACATGGACAAATCCAACAGATATTGTATAAGATGAATATGAATATCCGTTTTGCAATGAAAACGAATATTCATACAACGATCATATACAATACCTGTCAGACGGAGTCAAAAATTCACTAAGGGATTTAAATTTTGTTTATATGTTACAGTTTTATTAAATATATAAAATAAAGCATATTATGCAATATTTTATTTATATTCTACTATTTTACTAAATATATAGTAAATTGTATGATTTTTAATATTTCAAAAAATATATAATTCATGTGTATATATACACTAAATTATATACTAATCATTTAATGCTAATATATTTTGAAAAAGATATAATTAATATTCGTAAAATAATCGACTAATTCATGTTTGCCTAATATTTTACAAAACATACGCAAAATAATTTAAATCAATCATAACTAATCTAATGCTAATTCAAATGCGCATTTACACTAAATTATAAACATATGTATATATGTGCATAATATATATACACACACACAAACAATTTGGACATTTGGATGGTAATAATTGTAATTAGCACTTATTTTGGTATAATAAACAATCAATAGGCCATTGGATACAAATATAACAACAAATTAATAGAAAATTAGAAAAAATAATTTTTTTAGGGGTTTAGGCAAACCTGAACTTGGAGATGTGTAGGGATGGAGAGAGGATGCTTGCGTTGAGTGATGGCGTCGGAGCGGCTGCCGGTTGCGTGGTGAAGTTTGGAGCAAGAGAGGAGGGAGGGTTTCACTGTAATTGGGGAAGAGGAAAATTATGTTTCACGCTCGGCTTGTTGCAGGTATACGCGCATATTTCCAACGGCTTTCGACGGACGCAAAAGGCGAAATTTTCAACGGTTATCAACGGCCGCCAACGGCATGTTAAAAAATAACGCGTCATTGGTAGCCGTTGGAAAACACCGTTGGCGGCCGTTGGAAAGCCTTCGTGGCTATATAATGTATTCCTAGTAGGGTGAAACAATGCCCATTGTTGCTATTATTAAACCATTTATGTAATCCTATTTACTATAAACAATACTGTACATACTTTTTCCTTGCACAATCCTATACCACAAACCTCTCTTAACATGTTACAATGAACACCGTTACAGGAACGAGAAGATAACAGCTCAGTAATACGAGCATTTGGATTTTCGCAGTTTGTTTACGTTCTCACCTATTTTCCCCCTTCGCATTGACTTGCTTTCTACCGTGCATATTAGTTTTTTCTACTTCAGCATTTAATTCTTTCATCTCCAGCATTTTTTCCTCCCATTTGAAGTTGTGTTGCTGATCTTGAATAGTTCTTCATTTTGCATCCCTTATGTCAACCAACTATATATTTGATTTTCAACTCAATGCCGGTTAATTTAATACAGAATGTTAACCTGTTACCTATTTGTTAAAAATGAATCTTAATTTGACCTTTTTATCCTAGCTTTATGTCTTACTATTCTATCCATTTTTTTCAGGTGTTGTTATTACTGTGTGATAATTTAAAACAACTATTGAATAATTTGTTTTTTTTTAAAGATTTTCAACTTGGTTTATGTGCTTCCTACATGTTATGCTCATTCTTAACTATTAGAATTTTTACTGTTTTTCGAATCAATGCGATTTAATAGTTTGATTGATGTAATAAACATTTATGATTTTGTAAAAACCAAATGATATGTTGCATGAGCAAACATGATTATATTTACAATGATATTGCCTATGATTTCGTTGTTTAAGTAAAGGAATTTGACCTTTTTTCTGCACAGATTACTGATGCTCATTTTCCATTTTGCTCATGATTTGATATTTCAAAACTACTAATGTAATTGATTGTATGTTGATTGTAGTTTTATTGCCATTTAACACTACAACAAAAAGACCCTACGATAGCGTCCGAAAAACGCTATTAAAGGATATTATAGCGGTTCGATAAACGCTGTATAACGACATGTGATTAAAAACAACCAACATTAAATAGCGCAAAAAAAGCGCTATAAAAATTGTTAATTTCATAGCGCAAATATTGCGCTATGTTATTTATTTTTATAGTGGCAAAATAGACGTTATTGATTAATATCACAGCGCTGTTAGCCCGCTATGAAATTCGTTATTAGCCACGAAATACTTTTTGTTTTTTCTAAGATAGCACTATTATTGCGCTATAGAAAGTGGTGATAGCGAATTATTAGCGCTGTATTTGAACAGGTTATTGTAGACGGTGACTTGTCACAACTTCAATATACCGCTATAAAAAGTCAGCTACAATAGCGCTTGTACTCTGCTATAATATCTTATTTTATAGCGCTTATCTGACCTATCATTCATCATTATTTATAGCGCTTTTTGTAATACCATAGCGCTTTTTATGGTCTGCATCTTTAATACTAACAGATTTGATAGCGGCCATTAGGCGCTATTAAATAGTATAGCGGTTTTGAAGTGCTATAATTTAATTTACAATTCAAAAATTTTCTACATCCTACTAATAAACTGCAGTATTAAATACCAATATCAAAAAACACAATAATAATCATAAAAGATAATAAATATAGAGATGTAACACATTACTTTAAACATACCAAATATTTATACACATCAAAACGTAGTAGCAAAATATTTTAAGCACACCCCAAAAAATAGTAGCATAGTTTAACAAAAAAAAACAAGTACATATTTGATTGTTTGCATTAAAATGAAGATCACAACTTTAGCATCTTCTTCTTTCACACACCTGCAAATAAGATAAATAATTACATTAAGAACGATACATAATTAATGATAGATGTTTTTACATATAACAAAAAACTAAATTATTGCATATTATTGCATGTCTCATTTTATATTCGTACATGTTACTATCCATTTGAATCTACATCAAAATTTCTGGCATAAGTTGGTAGCCAACTGACTTTTATTAAGTCAGAAGGGTATATACATTTTTGAATGATTAAAACTTTTAAGGAGTGACAAATGTAAAAGGTTGATGGTAATGGAAACATCACTTGATAGTTGATGCACTTAAATCTCAGAAGTTAAACCTAAATTGTTTAAATGTTGAAATGTTTGAAAATAAGTTAAACCTAAAGGTTGATACACCTGCAAATAAGTTAAACCTAAAGGTTGATACACCTAAATTGTTCAAATGTTAAACCTAAATTGTTGCCTGAAACTCTCATTTCATCAGCCTCTAATTCATTTTATATTCATAGGTAGAAACAACATATGTAAACCAAGATATATTTATAACTCTAAGTTACTATCCATTTGTATCACTGCCTCACTTCATAACTTAACTCCTAAACCACTTCACCACAGCCTCATCACATACAAGCAAGCCACACTTTCCATTCGCTGCACAGTTCTTCAACAGTTCAACCACTGATTTGCCTCAACACCAACACAACAGTCCAAAATACATCTAGTAGCACTGCAAACACCCAGACCCATACCACTATTACCAAAATACATACAAACTCCACTAACATATACAACATTCACTTGCTTTGCCACTAAAAATTGCCCACCTGACCACCGAACAACCACAGTCATTTACATATCACTGCAATAAAACCCCACTACACATTGTCTGCATCACTAACCTCTTCCATACATCTGACATCAAGCAATTGCTGCTCTCCGAACATTACCTCAACAGTCACAACATCGCCTGACTGTTCGACTGTGCATCTCCCTGCAACCACTTCTAAAACATACCAGACCCGCTTCACACACTTACATACATCTGCAACATCAACCTTCCATTTACCTACACTTCAAATCCATACAACATTCACAAACCATAACAACTTGTCCCTGTCACTACAGCACCCCTCTTAATTCAGCTCATCTCCCACAAACCTTTGCTCACCATACACTTCAAACGCTCCTTTTCACCACAAACCGACCATACAACTTCATCAACAACCCACAGGGCAAACACTACAAACCATACTTCTTCAAAATTACACAATTCCAACTGCCTACACTGCTGACCAGAACTCACCAAACCACGAACCAAACAACCCATCGCAGACCGAAATCCAATCTCAAACTTGAACTGCTCAAAGCCTTTCTTCATGCATGTCTTCGGTCATTGGTAGTACTTTCCTGAAAATTCTCATGCAATTAAACAGCAAATGCTACCAGTCTACAATCTAGTACACCTTGATAACATGTGAAAGGCTCAACATAATTTTCTCATGGCAACAAAACATGCAAGCCTGGTAAATTTTTATCATGTAAGCCTAGTCAAACATGTATGTAGATCAGTATATGTTTATGCGTGCTGTAACCGAATATTTCTCTAAAAAATTCTTTCTCCTCTTTGATCTCTTAAACCTTTTATTATTCTCTTCCAAATTATATCATACAATCTGGAAGTCAACAGACCAAGTGCCACCTTAAATGTTTTATTGTACAAAGCAAATCAAGTACCACCGTGAATGCAAATCAAGCACCGTGTGTCCTAGAAACTAATTGGACTGAAAAGTTTGTCCTAGTGGAATGCCCCTACTATTTTTGTGTACAAACATCATTTGTTATAAACCCATAAATTAAGTTTTCTATTCAATTTCATTTTATTCTTAAAAATGCAAAAGGATATTACCGACATACTTACATTAACTAATATTTATCTCAACTGTTACAACTTAAATATATTATTTCAGTTTGCATAAGCAATTCCCATTATAAACTTAAATTGTATTTCTAGAAGGATGTTGGTAAGTTTTATAGGTAAAAACCAAATATTAAATATACACAGAAAATGGTAGAAATAAAGGAAATGGCATGTTAAAAAAAAGTAAGTACTGATAGCTCATTGGAAGGTTGAAATTTCGTAATTAGTAGACTTAGAGACAGGAAGGAATAGTACGGGCAATAAAGGGTATCATAGTCAATCCATTCAACCATAGTTATAATTAAGGAGTTTTGGTTGTAAATAATAGATGTAACCGCTAACTGGCATGGTTGCAAACGTGGGTTGTTTAATAGCAAATTGATGGTGATGATAAAAGTAGTCAAACTTTAAATTAAACTGAACTTTGAAGTTAACTGTGCATACATGTCAATGACAAGCTTGAGGAGTACACTAACTGCGACTTCAGTAGGAGGACGTCTGTTTAGGTTGGTTAAATGCGGTGATGCATTAATGAGAGTGGCATTGGATGAAGCGGAGTCTGAACAAGCTTCAGCTATCACTTCACTTATTTCAGAAGGATTCAGTCGCAAAGGTTGCTGCTCACTAGATTAGGAAAAAATGATTAAAAAACCAAGTCAAATAAAAGAACCATATCAGTGTTTTTATAAACGAAAAAGGAACTACGATTATACTCAATAAAGCATAAATAATTTATTGGCAAATAATATGCATGAGAAATGTATGTGTTTTATTTTTATTTTTTAAGAAGGCTTACAAATATATTTCATATTCAAAAAAGATCCAGGGATAGTTATGGCAATTTGTTCTGATACGCCATAGACAATGTCTCTATTATAGATTCCAATTTCCCAATGTAATGTATGTGTTACAAAAGCATATTTGTGAGCCAGAAAAATACGTCAATGGGTCATGTCTTATCATATACATCATGATCAGAAAGAAAGAAAGAAAAGTACGAACAGTGCATGTTTCAACAAAAGCTTGTATGGCATTAAAATGTAAATATAAATCAACTTCAGAAGACGTACAATTTGGTTTCAGTCATAAAGATAGTGACAATTCATTTCAATGATCTTTCGATAAAATTGTCATAAAAGTACTGAATTATGATCTTTCGATAAAATTGTCATAAAAGTACTGAATTACGATCAAGTGAGATTTTGAATTCATATAATACATGATGCCTGGAGTAACCAACATCTTACAGCAAATGGGTGAACAGTCTATTATCATACAGATGTAGCTAGATTATATATCAGTGCACATCAGTTGACAATGTAAAAATGGCAAGAATGAATGCCAACAATACCTGTAGTGTCTGTACTGAAAGAGAGGTCGAACTCGAGGATGATAGGTGCTCACTGGTATGTTGGTCCTGAAAATAATATATAATTTAGTTATTCGAACAAATAATAAACCAGTGCCTATTTTTTAGAAAGAAAATGATTCTTTCCTCTCTAGCACAAGTTATATTGTCTTCATGATATGCACTATGCACATGATTAGAAAAGGATGTTTGAAGATGAGTCATTGAAAAATTGAATTGGTCAAGAACTCAGTTCCCTTAGAACCAGTGGTATTGATATAAGTAATGATATATTGGAAGTAAAGAACAGATGTGGAGAGTAAAGTGATAATTGTGTTCTCCAAAGAAAGTAGCAAGCAGCAACTAAAAGAAAGACATCCCTAGTTCTCAAATATGAGTAAAGAATAAGATAACAAATTAAACATACCAAGCATGATTTAAAACACAACTAAAATGTGTTCAAAAATTAACCTAATAAGGTGTAAATGCATAATAACAATATAACAAAGTAATACCAACCATGTATGATGTGGACCTGGTTTCAGTCGCTTAGAAGCTATTATTGCCTTCAAATGGCTATGAGATGATGCAAAATTAGATGCTGTTGTAGCACTTGAAGGATGCAGTAATTGGTCGATATCAGGTAAATCTCGATCTCTGTTATAGTTCCAATACGGTTCCTTGGCTTTTGCCTCCACATCTCCTATAAAAAGAGCGGCAGCACCAACTTCCAGAAACAAGTGAGATTTGGCATCACTGTCAAAAGTAGAAATAAAAACAACATGATCACTTTACAATGAACCAAAACTTAGCCGCACAAGACAACTGCTCCTACAAGAAATGTAAGTATAGTTTTTTGTTTTTTGTTTTGTTATACGATAAAAGACAAATAGTAGCCTCATGGATGTAAATACTCACTCTTATTGCCATGACAACTACATTACATAATATGCAAGTCATTTTTCATCAATGATTACCTTGGAAGTAAATGGAGAGGTATGGAATGGTTTTTAATCACTCTTCTTTCAATGATAATAATAAGTGCAAGAACTCTTCAAATCTTCAAATTTTGGATTTAAAATATTCTAGATACATGGATCACGTATGAAAGAAATAAAATAGAATTTTTAATGTTCAGCATACATGTATTATGCAGGCATAGGCTTCCATAGTTTATCAACCAAATCTTCTAATTTTATATATACAAATGACTTGTATGCTGCAATATAAATGTGAAAAGAATGAGAAATAGATGACAGAAATAGGCCACCTTTCTGTTGTGAAAAACGATGACTGGTGCTCCTTCTTGATATACCATCTCCATGTAAGTAGGTCAACAGATACACTCCTACTACAGTCACCCGCGACAACTTTATCAAGCTCGTCTGATTCACTTAAAGATGATTGAAGTATATTTTCTTTCTTTTGTGGAGATTCTCTGTTACTAACATCTTCTGGGCTTATATGAGAAGTTACGGACTTGCTCAATAAAGAAGAAAGAGTGGGCAGTAATTGCTTTGTAGAAGATGAGCTACTAGCATTTGCCAGTGATTGAAATGATAGCTTAGGAATATGTCGTGCAACTAGAGATCTAACATAACTTAGAGATTTGACAAGTGAAGGAGAAGCGAAATTGGATGCATGCTTTGAAGGGGGAATGCTATGGGAAACAACCGATGGTGTGCCATACTGTTGACTTAGAGACTTTGACCATAATGATTCAGTTGGATTTAAAGCTGAATGACATGCATTTATTGAGTTTTCACAAAATTGATCAATTTGCCGCAGTGTCTGAATCATCGGAACGTATCTATATGCAAACATAGGTTCATATATTAACCAAGTGAAGGAATATATTGTTCAGTATATTACAAAACATAGTACAGTATTGATCCATGTTAGAAGTGATTTACAACTCACCTAAGAAGGTATGTCTTTAACAGGGCCACACATCTTGGGACCACCGCTGGACTGATTCAAAATATTACCATCGTCAGAAGATATAGTGTGTGCGTGGTGTGCGCACATGTGTGCTAGGACCAATAGCCTCTTTTATTTAGCACCACTTGTATTATATTTAAATATTTGATCCATGTGACAGGAAAGAGGAAGAACAAATATTTAAATTGGAACATGTGGCTGATATCAGGGGTTACAAAATGGTGCTAAATAAAGAGGGCTACTGATCTTGTGTGCGTGTGCGTCTATACATACATACATGCATATATCTTAACAAAAAGAAGTATTCAAATTTAACAATATATGACACAAATAAAAAAATTCTTGTTAATTTAAAGAGATTTTATTACTTAGGAGTCTTCAGTTTAGGGAAAAATTGTATAGAATACCATCCTAAACCACAAAGCAATGTGCCACATTAGCTATCTTTAGGAAGAAAAAAATTTCAATGAAAAATATTGGTTAAGTGATTACATGCTGCTATGCTATGTGTACTAGAAGCTACAAGGGAGAAGCTAACGGTAATGTGAAAATGTTCCGAGGCATCTTCTGTTCAAGGAATTTTAACACTGAGTGATATCTAAACGTGAATACAAATTATGCTTACTATTTAATTTTACTGTTTAACTTGACCCTACAATTTATGTGCGGTTGTAGTCGATTTTTGGATCTTGGTGTTTAAAATTAAAAACATTATGTTTTGCTCTGCATGAGTTCAGAAAATGATACTAAAATTTATTGCCTTCCAAAATTTGTTACAAATAAAAACAGACAAATTCCTTTTCAGGTGTCACAAAAAATTGAAATGATAATAGTAATCTACTGATTGATATTTTGGAGTAAAATTAATATATTAAATTTTAAACTAAAGAAAGATGTTTGGGAGACCATTTAAACAGCTTCCCTCTTATAATGATGAATAAAAAAATTTGAAGTTGAGCACTGAGTTGAAAATTATTCGGGTTAAAGTGTTTTAGAAACCAATAGATCCATAGCCCTTGAATTACATGTGGCCGCATAGTATAGAGATGTACCTTCTATCTCTTTCTGCGACTGTGTGCTCTATGAGCAAACTGTATGCCAAATCAGTGCTTGATGGGTTTGCTAAGTACTCCTGTATGAAAAGATGAATGAAACAGGAATGCTACAGAAACATCGATAATATCTATGTAATTTAAAGTTGCTCTAACAAAGCAGGGAAGATAAGTTGCATGCCTAATCCAGTTCTAGATGGTAAACATGTTATAACGTATAGCAGAAAATCAAACACATATGCTTACTAAAATGCACCTATTTTCATTCATCCCAGCCATATTGAGCATTTGTAAATGTCATTATAAATTCGGTCATTTAAAATTTTGAAACGCTGAAATCAAGACTTGATTAGATGAAACCATTTGATAGCAAGCTTCCAAAATAATTGTTATTAGATTGCAGACATTATTTGAATGTTGTGCTTTACTGGATACCAAACAGTTTAAATACTGTATCATCCGATCTGGATAAAAGTGTGAGACAATAAATAGATTATAAAGCCAATGGAACATACTATATTTTAAAGTTTAAACATTTCAAGGGTGTGCGTCACAATGTGTATGCTTCATCGTTGTTTTTACTTCTTGGGGCTTTGGCTGTATGCACACTCTAAAACTGAAATAAGCTCTTGTACATCAAATTTGACCAAAATTGAGAGATTTACTAGGTTCTCACCGAAAGTAAAATAAGTAAAGTAATTAAAATAAAAATAAAATATGTTAGATAAACTTATAAACATGTGCATATTTGATATTTTAATTAAACGAGATCAGCACGCCAATTGTTCATCGAGCTGTAAGGCTGAAAGTGCAAAATTCTATCAGATAAGTACTTGTTTGCCATCTTATCCCGCGTTTAAAATTGTACACATGTCATATTTACGAAGCATCTTATAAGCAACCATGGCTCATTTTGTTTGAAGTCTTTTTGTAAAGGATTAACTAGCATATTTAGTAGATAAAAAAAGACACTTTGCAAACATTGAGCGTCCAGATGATTTTGCTGAAACATGTATAGCCACTTCATCAACTGGGATAACTTAAATGAATTAGAGCAAGTAGAAAATATTTACATAAATTGCATAAAATATTTTGATTTAAAACATCGGCTATATCACATGCAAACCAGTATTCAATTAACTACTCTTCACTTGCAAATATCGCACTTCTCCTTCAACATTAGAACAAGATAACAACTCTAAGCTTTTTAATGTAACATCAAACAAACCAATTCTTAAAAAAACAAAAAAGGAAGGCTGAGAAAAACAAAAGAAAACTGATGCCCAATCAGATATTGACACTAGCAGAGAAAATGGCCTAAACCAAATGTTTAATGAACCTTCTCAAACCATTACTGAAGACCAGAACCAAACAATAAGAAGGACAACTAGATCGAGTACATATAGAAAAGCCAAACAAAATAAAAGAATATTTTAGGCAATATAACTTCATGGAACATAAGAGGAGCTCGCCTTACAATCTAGTAGCAAGAAATAAAGAATGTAATCCGCACTCATCATCTTGAAACAGTAGGAATACTTGAAACCAACCTATACCAAGTTCTCACTCAAAAAGCTGCTACCTTTGTAAACTCCTAATTTTTTTTATGACAATTCGACTCAAGAACCCTATGTTAGAATACTAGTAATTTGGAATTTCTCCTTTTTTCTACCACTCTTATTGATACTAGTAAGCAGTTCATACATTTTCATGTCAATCGAAAATCCATTCATCTCCTCATCAAAGTCAGATAATACTATCATACCAAAAACACAATCCAAAGGCGTACAGATCAATAGTTGCAAATCATAATTCGACAAATAAAAAAGGAATTGGAGTAAGAACGCACTGCACAGTAAGCGATGAGCCTCCACACATGTCTTATCAAAGCATCGATTTCAAGATCCAGAACTACAACTGCCGACATCTCCAGGCTCGGCAACGCAGCGTTCTAAATGTCGCAACCTCTAAAATCGATAACAATAATAAACTCGATGGTATAAGCAAGGCAGCTGAACTCATGGCAATGGATTTTGGCTAGGATGGTGTAGCTTTTGAAATGAGGACGATAATCCGAAGGAGGATAATAGTTCGGTTTGGGATCTGCCGATTTTATATTTGCGGAGAGAAAATAATTTAAGGAAGAGGGAAGAAAGAAGAGGGAAATAATTTAAGGAAGAGGGAAGAGCAAAATAATTACTTGAGGACGCGGCCAAAGGAAATAATTAAGGGCAAAAAGCGTTATGCAACCGAACAAAGGCTCTAAATAAAACAAACTAGAATAAATAATAACACAATGAAATAAGGCGTGATTAATTGCCGTTATAAAAAGCAATTTTTCTTGTAGTGTAATGTTCTCATTTTGTAGACACAAGTTAAAATTTTAACTTCTTTACAAGTTGGTCTCTATGAACAAACTAAGTTGTCATGTGTAGGTTAATAACGTGGAGATAAATTCTAATTTGCTATATTATTTTTAACCATATCCACAATTATACTGTAACAACATAAAAATATCTACAAGTTTGTTAAAAATTAAAAAAAAAACATATTTATATTCGCACCTACTATTTAGATTTCCATCTACTACAGCGTACGTCTATGTGCGTAGCACGGGTTCGTCCTAGTTATAATATAACAACAAATGAAAGGAAAGAAATTTCGGAATTCTTGAAGGGAAAAAGGCAAGTAAAGAACAAATATGGATATTAATAGACAAAGGTGGCAATATTATATTAACTAAATCAAATAAATAAATAAATAAAGATAACTAGAGTTCAGATAGCTTATTAAAGAAGCAAGCAGTCATCGAGGATAGCAAGGAGATTAAGGATTACCTGTCGTGCCATAACTCACTGAATTCTATATATGTAAATTTGTCCAACAACTCTATTAAGGTTGAGAATAGTAACTTCAGGAGAACAGACATGAAGCTGCTTTGAAATTCGCAAAGCTCAACAGCGATTATCTCCATGAAAAGCAACATAATATTTGGAGAAGAAACAAATCAGGCGTTGCTCCGATTTTTACACTGCTTCGCACAGCGCTAAAACATCTTATAGCAGATCTAATTTGTTCACATGCATCAAATCCAAAAAAGACAGAAAGTTTCTCTTGTACATATAACAACAGAATTAGCAAGGATAAGAGTAAAAACCTTATATGTGAAGTTAAGCATATGTGATGTGGCTTGAATCATAATTCATCATAATGGGTTAGCGGGGTGTTGAGGTTGTCTCATCGTGATCGAAAATAAAATGGCAGTTTGGATACTATGTAGTCCTAATCCGTCAAAAAGTTGAAGATCTAATGTACAAATACGAGTTAGTGAGACGGTATCATCGGGAATAACTTATCACGACACAAAAATAAAGGTTTAGCAATAGTAATATTTTTTGATGCATAGCGTTTATTACCATTGCTATTTTCCAACATTGAATAACCATTAGCAAATGAAAAAAGCATTGGCATAAGTGATGAAGATGGTAACTAAGAAAAGAGTGAAAGAATGGTAATTTTATAATTAATGTTGTAATCCCATTCCTTGCGCTTCTTTATCCTTTTGGTCACATTATTTCCCGTTCCGATCTCACTTCACTTTTCCTCGTATGCCAACCCATGTTTGTTAAATCAAATTTTCTCATCTTCATATTTGAACCTTTGAAAAAAAAAGTAATACTGTCATTGGTATTTGCAATTTGTATATTCATTTCCACTCCCCAAATCGTGGTCGATGTGCTTCTCCAATCAATAATCATTTGAATCTCCAAACTCCTAATCTAATTTGCAGGTAATTTTGTATCAAGGTCATGTATCATTAATTCCCTCATGATTTTCCGATTATAAAATTGATTTGAACTACATTCATTAGTCTTGATTCTTCAGTAGGCTTGATTTTCGATCTAATTTGGATTATTCATTGATTTGAACATCAAATGGTTGTTATAAATTTGTAAATGTTGATTTATGGATTAAACGTTCGATTCCTTTTATAAAAGCGATGAATGAATCATTTATGCGATTGTTGTTTTGATAGAAAAAGCGGGAAGCACGTTTCTATATTTGGTTCCAAAATATGGTTCATCTATTATAATCTTGTAACTAGATATCATATAAGAACATACCATTTACAGCATAAACTGCAAATTAGTATTTTTTTTCTTTACAAATTAATTTAAAAAGAATGAATTAGATAAAGTGACATCATATTGTTCCAAGCATATATTTTTATTTCAGTGTCATATTTGATGTGGTTAATTCATTCAATACTGAATTGATTTTTTTATAAGGTGTGATATTTTTTATTCAATCGATGGACGTATATAATAGCCAGTGTTTTTCTTTATCTTGGTTTATTTTCCTTTTAATTGATTATCTAAAGTGTAATTTTAAATGCAAAATTTGTCTACTAGTTAAAATTTCATCATTATAAAAGAATTAGTGGATATCCATTAGCTATTTATCAATTTAGCAATTTGTAAGCTGATCAATATGTATAATAAGAATCTTATAATTTAGTTAAGATAAAAACTATGAATTGATTTGAAAACGCATAATATTTTGAACATGGTACCGCTTGGATATATAATTAGCCAAAAAATAGCTTTAGCTCATTTATATATAAACCTTTTACTAACTTGTATTTGATTAAGCCAACCCCTTTAGGAACATGAAGTTAGGTTCTTAGGTTACACTTTTTGATTTTATTTTTAATGTTCCTAATATAATTTGTACATAATACCTTTTTTCCTAAGAATATTTTAGATATTAGAAAATTTTCTAAAATAACTAAGATGAATAAGAATATTTTGCATGCATTTCAAGTTGATTACTTGGTTTAAAATGTCTTTGACTGTTCTCTTTTTAAAGTAATATTTCCAGTAGTCATTCATTAAATGGTCATGAAAATTACTTGTTCTTTTATTGTTTTAATTTAGAGATATGGAAATGATGTCGTGTGATTTCTTGTAGTGGATAAAAGAAAATAAAATTGATGATGGGTTTTTAGCTACTCATGAGTTTTTAAGCTGGAGCCGCCTTTATTTATGAAATAATTTGTTCTTTTACTATTAGACGAAAACTTTTGACATGAAGCTCTGGAATTAGAAAATAAAACGTTGAAATGTTTCGACGATGTTTTATAGTTAAATCTATTATTAATAAACATCTTATCTAGATAAGGTTGATGTTTATCAAACTAGGTGAAACAAATAATATAGTGTTTGTTCTCATAGTATTATATATCAGGTTTAACTATGAATAAATTTTAGTTCATTAGTTATATGATATCGATGTAGGCAAATTCTATTTAAACCTCAGAAGTTACCGAATAGTCCCCCATTAAACTGACAAAACCAATACACCCATGTTTTTGCTCAGCATACCTATCTTATTGCTAAATTTTTTCCTTTATACTCTTCTCTTATAAAGACCAGCCCGTGGAAGAATTTCACCAAAGAAAAAATCACTACGTCGAGAATTTTACCATAGAGAGAAACATTCCAACAAAATCATGCAAAAACATGAAATTCAAGTTTCATCTAGATTTGCAAACTATGCATTTCCAAATTAAAAAAATAACATCATAAAATTCAAGTTCTAGCTCTTTTGATTATATTAGGTTTGTGTTATTATCATAACCATCAATTGATTCAAGCAAAAGATTTGAGATTTTATCTAAAATTCGATTATTATGGTTTAGTTGGTAAGAGGGATAAAATAAGGAAAACATGGTGCAAGGTAAGATGTAGAGTAAATGACAAAAAGCAATTTTGTTGTAGAATTCTTTTTTAAATTTAGAGGTCTACTAAGCAATATCATATGTCTAAATAGAATTATCCATTGATATATCATATATGGAAGATTTAAATATTCGGAATGATTAAACATTAAGCAAACCTCAACTAAAAAGAAAGCAATGCAAACGCAACAAAGTTAAGCCATGTTTGGTCTTTCAAATCTCTCATTTATGAGTCATATGATTTCCTTTTGAAGTTGAAAGATTGATACCTAAACTTAATATAAATGCACTGATCTTTTATTCACGCTTCTTTTTTGTAGAATTTTATATGCTTATTGGTGTTTTTGATTTGATTATTACTCTCTTTTATATTTCACAAATATGCACCCACCTACACATGCACATGCTTCATTGCTTTATAAATGGACAAAGGATTTAAGTAAATTAAAAAATTGCCGTTTTGATCTTGATATAATATTGTTTATTTAATGTAATATTTTGCTAAGTAATTACTATATCAATCATTTTTAGCAATTTTGTAGACAATGCTGGCAAAAAAAGTATATAGTGGGCTCTAAATATTCAAAGTCGCATGGGACCATTATTGCACTTCCTTAGATCAAGTATACTGAGTTAAAAACATGATATATTAGCATTTTTTAATATTTAATGTTAATTTACAAAAATGCCTATATATATATCATTAGTCACGTATCTTCTTTAGAACCTACATGTATGTTTGGACATGACAGGTATGCTTAATACTAAACCTTAGGTTTAAGAAGGCAACTTGAGATTCATGTTACCAAAAAGCTCTAAATTATTATAGTGTTAAAGTTGTTAATATTTCTTCTCATTCTTTAGAAAAACAATGTACAATGTTGTTTTCAAAATTTTCTTGAGGACAAATTTTCAAATTAGGCTGATTTTCTAAACTATCTGCATTTGGAGCCTGTTTGCAAATTTGTTGCCAAATAAGGTCACTTTCTACCTAGTTAGCAGCCAACTCAACATGGTTGTAACTGTCTTCTTATTGACACAACTATGAGTTGTGCCTATTGTGAAAAAAAGAAGCGACTCATAGTTGCGTCTATTCTTGTACATTAGAAAAAAAAAGCACCACTAAGAGTTGGGCATAGTGGTTTACCTGCCACAATTGGTGCAACTCTTAGTTGTATCTTTTGTTATGGTCATTTGTGCAACTATGAGTTGCACTTAATGCTGCTGCTATATAAAAGCAGCAGCCCCACCCCCACCTCCTCTTTATTATTTACTTCCCCCAACTGCTCCAGCCCGAACCTAAATGCCCCAACTTCAAATTCTCTAATTTTTTCATCGATTTCACCCAAAATCTTCATATTTCGTCACCGATCTTTGATCAGAGCTAAGCAACAACAATAGAAGTGAGATTTTCTTCAAAATAATATAATTTTGGTGTTTTTGTAACCCCTAGATATTTAGTGTTTGCTATTAGTTTAAGTTTTCTTTGTATGCATGCGTAATGTACATCGTCAACTAGCTTGTTGTTGGTGGCATAATCGAATTCTTATCATCGAATCAATCCTAGCTTGTAAATCATGTCAATAATTTAAGATTTGTATAACACTTACGTTGCCATATGGGATCACAGATTGGATTACATACAGGTTGAACGCGTACCAATCATCACCACTGAAGAATACAATAGTTGGTACTGGCATATCATGCACTGATTTGTTCTTAAAGATTGTCTACTAGCTTACCTAGATATGCTCCGTGAGGATCCGTGGAACGTGACTTAGAATCATTAAATAAGTTTTCATTTCATACCTCGTTCCAGTAGCATTACTTCCATATGTCAAAACTTATTTTTTTAGGTTCAAAGGGTGTACATGATTTCAAATGAAGTTGAAGATGTGCTTGTAGATCCTGGAGATGAAGATTGAGTTAAAAGTAAGTGCTTCGACATCAAAGACATTATCACGTTGATTTTTGGAAGACACAAGCTTGAACGACCACAGCCCTATATACCTCATCCGCCCAAAGCTTTTTCTCATACATACCAAAGAAGATGTAGGAGAGACATGAATGGTTCTTGAGAAAGTACTCAACCAGTGCATGATGAAGTTAAAAATGGACCATCTCAACCGCTTCCAACACAAACACAAAGAAGAAAACCATGAGAAATTAGGAAGCTAAGAGATTAGGTTGTATGTTAGGTTATTTTTTTTTGGTTTTTTACTGTTAGTGTATGAACTTAAGTCGATTTAGTGGGTGGTAGGTTGTTTGTGAGAACATGTTGTTTGCGTTGTTTAATTTGACTTCTACTTAAGTTACATTTGTGTTTTTGATTACTTGATGTTGCTGTTTTCATATGTATTGTTTGATCGAGATATCGAAGTTAAATTTTACTTATATATGCCGTTGTTTTCATTACCTACAACGGATTTTTCGAATAAGCGCAACTATAACTGTAACGAACCGATATTTTCAACCATTCGCATCCGAACATGTTGGAATTGAATTGCTCAAAATACTAGATTGTAAATTTATATTTGACAAAACTCAGCATATATAGTAAATAAATAAATCACAGAATCACAAACATAGAGTAATATACAATATGCAGCGGAAACAAAAAATAGTAGTTCATGAAGCTACTATATGTATACAACAGAGTTGTGACGACCCAGATTTTCGCGTTCGAAAATCGACATTCATACTTCAACTCGTATTCGAATGTCGCAGATTCAAACGTTCGCCGGAGCTTATAACACATTAAGTATAACAACACGGCGGAAGAAAAAAAATGAAATGAATATCATATACAACTCCAATGAATACAATATCCAATGATATACAACAATGATATAAGAATATCAAAGACAATAAACAATAGCGGAAAACAAATAGCAAAAGAGATAACTTCAATATCAACTGCAACTCCAATCCAATGCTCCAAAGTCAAAAATCCGAACTACTTGCTCGAACCACCATCAAGTTGTAGTGAACAAGGTCAGTTGTCCTAACCAAAGATTTCAATATCCAAAGTCTCCAAAGAATACCAAAGAGAAAGCTGAAAGCTACCGAATCGATATCTACTATCTGAAAAAACCCAAATCTAGACTGCCCATGTGGAAAATTGTGGGCACCCAGAGTTTAGGAAGGGAACAATAAACTCCGAGTCAGTCATGAGACTGGTATGAGCAAACAAAACAGTTTATCTTTAAAAAGAAATTCGCAATGCTTTTTGGAAAATGAAACTGCCATAAGGCCTCCCGCTACACACACAATGCAAGCGCACACTTGGAGGAGATTTCTCCTTATGACAACCAAAAATGCTTGATACGCGAAAACCATTTGATATTATTACTAGTGCATAGTGCAGAAAACTTTTCGAAAGTATAATATTAATCTTAGCCAGCATACCACATTTCGTCGTATGCCTACTATAGCTACCATTTAAGAATGACAGGTTATACAATTGAAATCGTAAAGGGCGCGTATGGGATGATTGGATTTCCAACAAATGGTTAGGCTAAGGAACTTCCTACACCGAAATGGGCATGCCTCTGAAAGGACTCCCCCGAGAACCTACCGGATCTCTACTCACAAGGCCGACACTACCTCACGATTTAACCAAGTTATAACATAGGTAGCTACCACACAAGTATGCCATCCCCGGTCATTACCGACCTTTATCCGAGCGCTAGACACTAACAACCACAAAGCAACATCACACAGTAATGAGATTGCAGCAACCACATAGGTTAAATATCTGGGCTCCATACCATGATACCACTTCTTATTCAGAAGAAAATGGACATACCCTAGGGGCACGACCCCTAAAAACCTTGCCGCAACATTTCTGTTTCGACCATTTCCGGGTTGTGAGGCTCGACGAAGTCACGTCCACAAAGTTACGCTTGTCCATAAAGCCATGCTTCAATCAACAAATGATCAGCAACACTTCATATGCCACATTACCAAATTGGGAATGTACCACTAGTAACCATCAACTACATAACCTCTGAGCTCGTACGTCTCAGAGAAGGGTGTTAAGCTAAGAGAATAAATCTCCGCCACCAAACAGAAATGTATTTGATAGAAACCAGATTTACATCTCAAAACGTAATGTCAGACACACATCCATACAAGTCTGTTCCGGGTTCGAACAGAACCGAAGGCACTTCCAAAGAAGCCCTTGCAAATCCCAGTATTCACAATCCCGATCGGACTTCCTATCACTTAGAGAATCTCTATACCGGAGCCACGATGCAGAGAAAATCGACAGGTAATCCTTTCGTTTTCGAAAATAGCCGGTCTTCACCACCGGTCTTCAAATGCTATCCATATACGTTGTATCATTATTCGGAATGGGTTATATGACACAAAGTTCTCTCCCGGCTAAACCGAATAGTGAGCGCTTAATTTTTAAAACATATAGATAATGGGATCTCAGTTAAGTCACAACTTAAAGCCCAAAATCTTTCATTCAAATGGTTTAAACAAATTACCATTTCCAGTCTTTTAAACAAAAAGATTCATTTCAAAAACCTTCAAAGGTTTAAACAATTTCCACACTTTAATCTTTTAAACAAAAGATTTATCTTTAAAACCCCCTTTCAATTTAAAGCAAAGATCACTAATCTTTAACAAAGATTCATTTATAGCCTTTCAAAACAATTCCATTTCAAGTTGGATTAACTCATCCGGTCTTTAAATCAAAGACTCATTTCATAGCTTTCAAAACAATTTTCAAAGATTCATTCATAACTTTCAAAACAATTCCCGTTTCAAATCTTTTATACAAAAGAAACTTTTAAGATCCCTTTTCAATTCGAAAACAAAGTTCACCAATCTTAAATAAAATTCAATTATAGCTTTCAAAACCATTCTATTTCAAACTTGAAATCTTTTCAACACAAATTGGAAATCTTTTCTTTATATGAAAGCTACTATTATTTGAAAACAAATAGTTTCGTTTCATAAAAATCCGAGTACATTTGCACCAGTTAAAACCTTTCAAATATAAAACTTGGGTTAAATTCAAATTTCCAAAACACTTTCAAAATGGTTTAAAACCCATATAAACACATTTATAACTTGCATACATTTTTAAAACCATAATTTCAAAACGCAGAATTCAATTTCAAATCTTGAATTCAAATTTAAATCAAATTATTTAACTTTCAAGACTTTATTAAGTTATTCAAAATAAATTTATCTTTAAAACTCCATTTCAAAAGCCTTTTCAAATTCAACCCAATTTCATTTCCAAAACCATTTGGATTCTAAACTCAACTTTTAAAACCATTTCAAAAATCTGTGACTTAACCGATTCCCTCGTGAAATCCATATTTGTGTGTGTATAGTGTAGTCCAGGGGTTTTACACACGATAGTACAACATCATTCAGTCATCACAAATTCAAGCATATCAATATCGATAAGCGGTATAATCCATAACGCTTATCTTTATTCACAGATAAAGTATATTTATCAATCACAAAGATTCACCATTACGATTCGATGTGGGTTTCGGATAACCAACCGAAATCCGACTCCTTGTCGCATCGAAATTCAAATGCCGTTTTACGGGCTAAGGGGTTTTCATATTCACACAGCAATATATTCATCGCAAATATCACAGCTCAGCACAAAGCAATTCATATTACATAGCATCACAATCACATAACAGAGATATCAATCTAATACACATCATTCAATAACAATCAAACATCTTTAATTAAGATGAATAAATCGTGTAGTTTAAATTAATTAACCACATAATTGCTTTCATTATTCATTAATTAATCATTTCTTAATTAATTATCTTAATTAATTTATCCTTAATTACATTAATTAATTAACCGTTAATCAATTATCGTTAAATTATCCTTAATCAGTTACCATTTAATTAATTATCCTAAATTAATTACAATAAGTGATTATCCCTAATCACTTGATAAATCAACTTTAATCATTAATTAATCTAACCTTTAATAATAAATTTATTAACCCATTAACTTACACCTTTAATTTAATTACAACTATAAAAATCTTAATCTTTTAAACTAACTTCTTAATTAAAGTTTAATACCGCATCGTTATATTTTCAAAAACACTTATTAATTAATAAATTAGCTAATGTGAAATTTTCCAATATCAAAACAATTTCCCTTTAAAAACATTTAGCTTTCAAATTTTAAACTTGGAAATTTGTTTAAAACTTGTTTAACATTTCACTTTGAAACTCTGGTTATATATTTTTCCTCTTTTCATTTAAAATCTGGATATAACAAAAACCTGATCCCACCATGATTTACCCGAGCCAAATCATTTTTTTGAGCAACCTTAATTCAAATTTTCTTCGAGATAATCCATCGATTTCACGTTCTCGAACCCAAGCAAATACCCGAGTCGCCTTCTTCTTCTTCTTCATTTTAACAGCCACAACCAAACACATCAACGTTACACCGTGCAACATGCACGTGTACATGTCGTTGGTGACCCACCGACGTACTTCATCGACGTTCTCAAGTCGCCGTTGATCCCTTCGATCCACCAAGCTACCCAGAAAACTCGAAATCCAAACAAATCAAAAATGAGAAATTCGAACGAACCCAGCAACAAAAATCGATCATCCAAAAATCAACCGCATCACCACCTCAGTCCGTTACTCGCCACCGAAAACCACCCAGAGACGTGTCGACGTCCCCTCCATCGATTCCCCATTTGCGATCTAGTCCGGCCTTCCCACGACGACTCAAACCCCTTAAAAACTATCGAAAATCAAAATGACAGTAAAACCCTACTACGCCAATTCACGACCACCACAGCCATCAGAAAAATGCACCTATATTTTTCCAACGACGCCTGACACCCCGACCTTTTTCATGCCAAATCATGAGCTTTAATTCGTCGTTGATCACAAGGAATTCGTCCAAACCCATTCCACGTTCATCTTACTAATTATCGAGATTTACCAAATTAAAAATCATAATTGTTACACCTAAATTCATGATTTTCGATAACTAATCTGATCTTAGATTCCAATCATTAAATCGAGATGTTCTGATTTTTCCCAAATTCAAAAGTCCCACTGTAAAATTCCATTTCAGGGATGAAGACTCAATCATTTAACTCGAAATCATTTTTATAAATGATGTAACTTTATTTCAAACACTTACGCTTCAGAAATTGAAGTTTAAAATAGATCCTAGTAGAAAATAGGGATTTTGTTTTGAAATTCTTGAGTCTGTGATAATAACAATGACAAATACACACACACACACATACACTAATATATACACAGAGACATGCAAGCATATTCACACAATCATTCGAGCATAATTCATATCATACATCAAAGACAAATCTAATCACTAAGAAATAAACCAGGATTCAGGGGTTTGCTCAACTGGAGTTTGGAAAGAACAGAGAAAGACAGAGAACTGGAAATGCACTTTTGAATTTGAATGTTGGCATTTGTTTTTAAATCTGCATGCTTAAAACATTGGATTGCTCAAGTTGAAATACTTTAGGTTTTTATTCTGGGTTATAGTTTGTCTCAGGTTTGATTTTACTTTGATTTCTTTTCTAGGCTTTGATCTTGTTGCACAGAGTTTTGATTGCTTCAGGTTGCTTTTGTTTTTGATTTCCAGGTTTTAGATCTTGATAATCCTGATCTTCAACTTGATTTTATTTCTAACTTCATTTGTTTTCAGATCTGGTTTCAGGTTGAGGTATTTTGCAAATAGGTTGTGGCTTTGTTTTGATATGAGATAAACTTTTGTTTTTCTGGTTTTGCTTAAAGTTTGGTTCCTCAGATTTGAAATTTTTTGAAAATGAAAACAACTTGGTTATTTTCTTTTGATATCTATGCTTTTATTTTATTTTATTATTTTTATAAAACCATTTTGACACTTGTTTGTTTCATAACACAATCATCCTACAAGTGTTATTTATGTTAAAACTTTTTATGTACAAGTGTTATAAGTATGTAATTTTATGTTTTTATCCTTGTTTAAAATTAATTTAAAACTTTGCTTTAAATCCTTACTTTATTATAAATTACTTAATTACATACAAGTTATGTTTTAGCCCTTGTCTACTTAAGTAATTATATTTTATATATTATATACTTTTTAAATAGCAATTCAAAAATTGTTGTATTTAATTTTAAAAATATAACTTCTAAATCAAAATGTCTATTTAATGTAATTTGGAAAACAAATCTTTATTAATTGAAAATATAATGTTTCTGAAGTTCCAATTAGAGATTCTATTTTAAAATCGTATTTACATTTATTTATATTAATAAACAAACAAATATTTTATTTAGTTTGGAAATTTCAAATAAATTCACAATTAAATTCTAAAATTTAAATAAGTTACTAATTTAATTCCAAATCAAATTCAAAAATCAAATTAATTACTAAATTAATTTGTCTTAAAAATCAGGAATGTTATAAGAGTTAAACAAGATACAACAGAAGTCTCGAATACAATAGTCAAATACAAGATCAGAATACATCACTGGAATCAACTGAATATTTGAAAGCTGGATAGATAGCTGGATCTCCATATGAAGCTCCAACTCCAAAGGTGAGTCTCAAAAGTTGTATCACTCAGTCTGACCCGAGCGTAAAGTAAAATACAAGACACTCGAGTCAGGATTAACATTCTTATATCAATAAATCCAACTCAAGTGAAATAACAATTGAAATACAAGTAACTAAAAGGATGTTTGGGATAACCATCCTCTAAGGATCCATTAAACTATCTACTATGTTGTAGTATACGCTATTATAATAATGTCTAATAGTAAACTTACTTGAAAATAACATTAAGGAGTTACCCAATATCCCCCTCAACACATAAATAGTGCCAATAGTCTATACAGTACCGTAATACCTCCTGATCGGGAGGCTACCAGAGGATACCCCATAAGTACAACACAAATAAACTCGTACAAGGCACGCTAGGGTAGGTGACACGACACAACTAGGCAATGCCAGGGTAGATATACCAATTACGCTTCCGGACCAGTGGTAACGCGTAGAAGCTACTACCGCCCACCTCGAGCCACACCCCAAAAATCAAAAGGGCCCCAGTCAATCACAAAATAATAGAATGATATCGAAGAAGTGTGTCCGATAAAATGTGCTACCTTCTTAGCCCGTCAATCGATTTTGTTTTAGTCACCTTATGCCAACTCATGGGAGTCGGGTCCACGTATATACCTCAAAGGAACGCCGCCGCCATCCTACTTCATTCTAGAATCTCCATCGCGTACAAGGTTGTTAAAGTGGTTTTTCGGAGTTGGCAGAAAGTATGACAACTTCCAATCCCAGTCTCTTCAACAACCAAACGTATTACACCGCGGTCATTTTCAAAATAGTTTATACCTCAAAACCAAATATCATTGTCATTTCAAAAATCATATCTGTGACGCCCCACCTCTATACCCACGCTAGACAAGAACATTACGGTGAATGCTGTCGACTAGCACGGAGAATAAGGCTATTGAGGAGCGACCATCCATGTAATTGCTTTGCGCGAGCACCGATATGTCAGATAATATAACATGCATTCTGTTTCAAGAGGAAATCCGACATACCGACACAAACTCAAAGCTACTACACGGTGGCTATATAAATCCTTCGGAAAACAAATATAGAAATAAGCATAACACAAATCAGTCACAGACAATTCATATCACAAAGGCGGAATAAGATATGAATATTACACTAGAAAGTGTACATCAGAGTAGTGGTCTAAAAAGATCCACAATACCACAAAAGAATAGTTACACGAACTACACAAAAGAATAAGTATACATTAAGGAGTCTATATCTCAAATGTATACAACAAAATAACTACTAATCTAAGTAGTTAACCCAAAAGTCAAGGAGTTAATCCCGGATGAGAAGTCAAGCAGAAGCACCTGAAACATCTCGGTCTGACCCGAGTATTATTTAATAAGAAAATAATAAACGGATCAGTCTAACTATAAATATCAGATGAAACGATATAGAATAAGAGATATGACTAAACACATAATAATCACAATGCCAAGCTGTGATATATATATATATACTTAGTTGATAATCATAAAGAGATTAATCAATGTCACCAAATCTACACAAGAATCAAAGAAACGTCATACTCCTAATTTCGTTCACCATACCATAAATATTGACGATAATATCAATGTCAATCACAAAAGTCAATGACACACAAATTCCAGAAGACTACACAAGAAATCCAGAAATCACAAAAGTCAATGACACACAAATTCCAGAAGACTACACAAGAAATCCAGAAATCACAAAAGTCAATGACACACAAATTCACCAATGCACAAATATTGATAAAACTTATCAATGGAAATCACGAAAATTGGTGAAACACAAATTCTAGGAATCTACACAAGAAATCCAGAAATCACAAAAGGGGGGAGGCCTATCACAAACGGGAGCATAAAGCCCACCAACAGCTGTAACACATGAACGAGAAGCTATCTCATGGTAGCTAGCCATTAATTTGACACACGAATGGTCCGAAGACCTGACACACGAATGGTCCGAAAACCGTGGGTAGCTACCCCACAAATTTGACACACGAACGGGGTTTAGTCTCCCACGCAGACAAAGAGACATCGCACAATGCTAGTCTAAATCACAAAAAAAATGATCGTCATGATCATCGAGAAGTGTCAATTACACTAAGCTAGTAAATATAAAAGTTTAGCTTCATGTCCCATAACCACTTGCTTAACTTAAATATTTACGAACAAACTGTAAACCTCCACTAGAAAATTGTCACAAGAGGTTCAATCGAACAAGTCCAAGAATTAACCGACAAAGTAAACGCAAGCGTTTCATACCACTTGTTTTACTAAGCCGTTTAATTAGATTTCTCATACGAGTGAGGTAAAGGTTTGTATATACTAATAGATTGGAAAACGGTTTTATAAACGAATTTGGTATTAAAATAGTATTGAAATCGTTTGAGGAAAGAGTTTTGATATTTACTATTAGTATAGAAAACCTTTATATTTTTAAAGTGACAAATCATGAAGAAGATTGTAAGAACAATCAATCACAAAAATTCACATACGAAGACGTGAATAAAATCCAACGAAATCGATAAAGGATCCATCGAAATGGATATTCAAAAATCCCTAAAAAGAGTCATCAAAGTCATAATAGATGATAACAACAAATAGGATTATCACGAATCGATTTAAATTGGAATTTCAATCCAAAAAGGCAAATTGGACTCAAACAGCAGGTTCAGTCGACTGAACAGAGTTTTTCAGTCGACTGACCCTGTACCTGGAAATTTTCCAGGTTCAGGAAACTTTCTGTTTCCAGTTTCAGTCGACCGTGCAGAGATTTTCAGTCGACTGAATCATGCCTGGAAACTCTTGGGTTTCAGGTTCAGTCGACTGAACAGAGTTTTTCAGTCGACTGAATCATGCCTGGGCTGTTTTTCAGCCTTATTCAAATGAAGAGCAAACTCTTCCAAAATGCAACCGGACGAACATTGGCTCTAAGGGTTTATGCCAATCGGCGACCCGGCCCTATATGCTCCTCGATGCATCACCAAAAGCATGATCAAACATCCATAAAAGGATTTTCACACAAATTTGGTTTAAAAACCCAAAAATTGGAATATTCACAAAACCAATCCAAATCAAGAGCAAATGCACATGAAGGAGTGTTAGGAATTCATACCCAACAACCAAAGATAATTATAGTCATAGATGTGAGATAAAAATCTCACCTTTTCTCAAAATCAAACAAGAAGAAGCTTGAAAGCCAATGGAGAATCAACCTCTCTTCAACACAACCCAAATGAGCTTGAATCTAAGCTCAAAAACAAGAATATTCCCAAGATTAGGTTTAGGAATTTCTGAAATTGGTAAGAGAATAAGTTGGAGAAGAAGAAGAGAAGCTTACCAATGGGTTCTTCTTGAGTTTGGAGCAAGGAATTTGATTTGCAAGGGAAACTAGGGTTTTGGAATTTTAATTTCCAATCTCTCCCACCATTAACACTCTAAAAACTGAAATGAGAAGAGAATGAGGGTGAGTGGGGAAGAGTGGCTCAGATTTGAGCATAAGTTAACATAGGGTTGAGCCCAAAAAACCAAACCCAAAGTAAAAAGTAGCAGAAATCAACTTTCTCCAAACATATCGAAGCTTATACTCAAAAAGGTCGCAAACGGCATTTTAAACTCAATGGGAGTGGTCCCGAGCCCTAATTCGACCGTATGCAAAAAGTAGCTTTTCGGACTAAAATCCGACTAACGATAAAATATTTAAATAAAATATTTAAATATAAAATCGATAAATATGCGGGTTGTTACAGACTCCCCTCCTTAAAGAAATTGCGTCCTCGCAATATTACAAGAAGAAGATATATAGTAACAACCATAAAAGCATATTCAACACAAAAGAAGTTTGAAATAAGAAGTTCACCTCAAAGAGCACGAGAAAGTAAGTCCGGATGTGTACGCTCGATGTACTCTCTAGATTCCCAAGAACAATCCTTAGGATTTGAAGACCATTGAACTTTAACAAGCGGAACATCTTTATTTCGAAGTCGTTTGACTTCCGAAGCAATGATACGAATAGGATGTTGCTCATAAGTTAAATTAGGCGAAACTTCAATCTCTTCCACAACACCGGGCTCAAGAATAGAATCGGAATCTCGAAGACATTTCCGAAGTTGAGAAATGTGAAACACGTCATGCATAGCAGAAAACTGAGCCGGTAATAAAAGGCGATAAGCCAAAGAACCAATACGTTCGGTGATAGGAAATGGCCCAATATATCGAGGCGCAAGCTTTCCCGATCGACTGAAACGTACAACACCTTTCATTGGTGAAACACGAATAAACACAAGATCTCCCACAGAAAATTCTAACTTCCTTCTCCGGTTATTGGCATAGGATTTTTGTCTACTCTGGGCTTCTTTCATCCTATGACGAATAAGATCAATCTTTTCTGTGGAATCCCGAATAAAATCTGGACCTAAAACCAGCTTCTCACTGGCCTCAAGCCAACAAGAAGGAGATCGGCATGGCCTTCCATAGAGTGCCTCAAAAGGTGCCATACCAATACTAGATTGGAAGCTATTATTATAGGAAAATTCAACAAGTGAAATATGATCTTCCCAACTTCCACCAAAATCAAGAACACAAGCACGAAGAAGATCTTCAAGAGTTTGATTCACACGCTCGGTTTGTCCATCGGACTGGGGATGATAAGCGGTGCTAAAATTAAGCTGCGTTCCCAAAGCTTTTTGAAGACTCTTCCAAAATCCACTAGTAAACAATGGATCACGATCACTAACAATTGAAGTAGGAACCCCATGCAATTTAACAATCTCTTTAATAAATATTTTGGCCAAAAGAGGAACGGTTCGGTTAGACCGAACGGGAATAAAATGGGCGGATTTAGTAAGTCTATCAACAATTACCCATAAGCTATCATAACCCGATCGAGAACGGGGAAGACCATCTATAAAATCCATGGAAATTTGATCCCACTTCCAAACTGGAATTTCTAAAGGTTGCAATAACCCTCCGGGCCTTTGATGTTCGGCCTTAACGAGTTGGCAAGTCATGCAACGTTTAACGAAGTTAGCGATGTCAAGTTTCATTCCCTCCCAATAATAAAGTCGCTTCATATCCGCGTACATTTTACTACTACCGGGATGAATGGTAAATTTAGAGTGATGAGAATCTTCTAAAATATCTTTACGAAGATCCCTAACATTTGGCACGATAAGCCTACCAAATTTCTGAATGCCGCCACGAGAATCGATATTAAAGTCTTTCAAACCTTCAATATCAATTTTATCCCTAATATTTTGGCCAAGAAGAGCCAAGTAGGGATCTAGCCCTTGAGCTTCAAGAATGCGGTCTAAAAGAGATGGATGAGCCTCAAGGCTACATAAAACAAATGATGAGCATAAATCGGAAACACGGTCTCGAATTTCGCAAGTGGATAAAATCTCGAGATCGTTCCATTCGGATATCATTATAGAAACAACAGCTTGTTGTTTACGGCTAAGAGCATCGGCGACAAGATTACCCTTACCGGGAGTATAAAGAATATCAAGATCATATGGTGCAAGAAATTCGAGCCAACGCTGTTGACGCAAATTAAGTTCCTTTTGTGAGAATAAATATTTCAAAGACTTATGATCTGTGTAAAGAACAAATTCCTCTCCTAAGAGATAATGACGCCAAATCCGAAGATCAAAAACAATAGCCGCGAGCTCTAAATCATGAGTGGCATATCTAGTCTCAGCGGGCTTTAATTGCCTAGAAGCATAAGCAATAACGCGTTCCTTTTGCATAAGAACGGCACCCAAACTAATGCGACTAGCATCGGTATAAACAACGAAATCTTGATTCCCATCGGGAATAACAAGAAAGGAGCATCAGAAAGAAGTTCTTTTAATTTCTGGAAAGAAGCTTCACATTTGTCCGACCAAATGTATTTAACACCTTTCTTCGTCAAGCTAGTGAGAGGCACGGAAATCTTAGAAAAGTCTTTGATAAAACGACGGTAATAGCCCGCCAATCCAAGAAAACTACGAATCTCTGTCACACTCTCCGGTCTCTTCCAATCTTGAATCGCTTCAATCTTTGAAGGATCCACGGAAATTCCGGATTCAGAAATAATGTGACCGAGAAACTTCACACGAGATTGCCAAAAGTGGCACTTAGAAAATTTTGCCTTTAATTGATTACTCCTAAGAGTTTCCAACACAATCCGAAGATGTTTTTCGTGCTCCTCCTCGGTTTTAGAATAAACAAGAATATCATCGATAAATATGAGAACAAACCGGTCGAGAAAGTCTTTAAAAACTCGATTCATTAAGTCAACGAAATGAGCCGGGGCATTTGTTAACCCAAATGGCATAACAAGCCATTCATAAGATCCATACCGAGTGCGGAACGATGTCAAAGGAATGCTATCCTCTGCAATACGAAGCTGATGAAAACCGGTAGCCAAGTCCAATTGTGAAAAGACTCTAGCACCGCTAAGTTGATCGAATAGATCATCAATCCGAGGTAAAGGATATTTATTTTTGATAGTAAGATCATTAAGCTTGCGGTAGTCAACGCAAAGCCTAAGTGTACCATCGGATTTCTTCACAAAAATAGCTGAAGCTCCCCAAGGCGAGGAACTAGAGCGAATAAATTGCTTCGTTTCCAATTCAGATAATTGTTTACGCATCTCCTCGTTTTCTTTATTGGACATACGATAAGGGGGACGAGTGATAGGTTGAGCTCCCGGAATAAGATTAATTCTAAACTCAATTGCTCGCTTAGGTGGTAATCCTAAAACGGGCTCGAATATGTCGGAAAATTCACAAACGACGTGAATAAGAGAAATAATATCACCCTCATCATCATCATCGTCATCACGAGGATTTAAAGAATATAAGGATGCAACCAAAGAAGAATCTGAATCTTTAAGAATAACAGAAACCTGATTAACAGATTGAGGATGTCGAAGATGAATAGTCCGCTCAGGACATAGGATATGAGCTTCATACTGGTTAAGCCAATCCATTCCCAAAATCATTCCAAAGCCTAAATAACGCATGACATGCAAATCGGCTCGGAAAGAAAAATCACACAAAACAATCTCGACATCCTTACACAATAAACCGATTGTTGCGGATCCACCAACCGGATTCGCAATTCTCAAAGAAGTCATTAAACACAAAACATCCAAAGAAAAGGTATCAACAAGTTCATTTGATATAAAAGAATGGGACGCACCCGTATCAAAAAGAACTCGAATAGGATGATCACGAAACAAAATAATTCCATCTAGAATAGAATGAGAAATACCTTGGCCACGAGATGTGTTGCCAGGGGCTTGAGCAACATTTAACTTTCCCTCCCTCCTATTTTGAAGTTTGGGACACACATGCATAAAGTGGTCTGGGCTTTTGCAATAGCGACAAGTACGAGGCTTTGAACACTTGTTCGCAAAATGGTCTTTCGAACCACAATTATAGCATTTCCCTTGAGTAGAGGAAAAGGTCTTTTCAGCAGGAGTTGCTTGCCTCCCTTTCTTATTGGGATAAGGACCTTTGAATTTGCTTAGCCTCTTCTTGTTGTTGAAGTTTGGTTTGGAACCCACCACTTCAACATCATTCTCTCTATCCGCCTCTTCAAGACGAAGAGCGATATCAACGAGTTGGTCGAAAGAAACTTCTAACTTTAGAAGTAATGGCTTCTTGAGACTTTTGTTTAAGCCATAAACAAATCTCTGATTCTTCTTCAGAGGGGTGTTGATGTATTCAACCCCATATTTGGAAAGCGACTCGAAGGAGGCGACGTAATTAGTCACGGAGGACCCACCTTGAACAAGATCTATAAATCGTCGAGCCAATGTCACTTTTTCAGCTTCCGGTACGAATTTCAACTCGAAGCGTTCTCGGAATTTCTCCCAAGTGAGATCCGCTTCATTAATCTCAGAAATAAGAAGCTCGTACCAATCCAATGCTCTTTCTCGGAGCATACTAGAGGCCACCTGAACTCGGTGAAGGTCAATAAGATTCATGCACGAAAAGATGCGATCGCATGTTCTTAGCCAAGCTTGTACTTCAATAACAGTTTCAGAACCTTTGAATGGCTCCCCACCCAAATTAGTGTTATCGCTACACAAGCGTGCAAATCCCGACTTTGGGTGAGTAGGTTCCGGGTTAGCTCCAGCTGCTTGAGCATTTGTTACCAAATCAAGAAGCTGTTGAGCAGTCATAAAAACTCCATCTTGGGGTGGAGTGCTAGATGGCACGGCTCTGGGGCGGCCTGGTCTAGACATTTCTCTTCCTTTAGAAAGAAAGAAGAAGAAGAAAAGGTTATTCACAAAATGAATATCAAGCAATCTTGATAGATAAAACAAGGAATCATAAAAGAAAATAGGATAGGACGGTACGAAGACCCGAATAAAATCCTAAAGCACGACTCCTAAGATGGACTTAGGACGATGATCCTTGTTATAATATTCCATATTGTTCCGAAGTTTGGCTCCGATACCAAGCTGTGACGCCCCACCTCTATACCCACACTAGACAAGAACATTACGGTGAATGCTGTCGACTAGCACGGAGAATAAGGCTGTTGAGGAGCGACCGTCCATGTAATTGCTTTGCGCGAGCACCGATATGTCAGATAATATAACATGCATTCTGTTTCAAGAGTAAATCCGACATACCGACACAAACTCAAAGCTACTACACGGTGGCTATATAAATCCTTCGGAAAACAAATATAGAAATAAGCATAACACAAATCAGTCACAGACAATTCATATCACAAAGGCGGAATAAGATATGAATATTACACTAGAAAGTGTACATCAGAGTAGTGGTCTAAAAAGATCCACAATACCACAAAAGAATAGTTACACGAACTACACAAAAGAATAAGTATACATTAAGGAGTCTATATCTCAAATGTATACAACAAAATAACTACTAATCTAAGTAGTTAACCCAAAAGTCAAGGAGTTAATCCCGGATGAGAAGTCAAGCAGAAGCACCTGAAACATCTCGGTCTGACCCGAGTATTATTTAATAAGAAAATAATAAACGGATCAGTCTAACTATAAATATCAGATGAAACGATATAGAATAAGAGATATGACTAAACACATAATAATCACAATGCCAAGCTGTGATATATATATATATATATATACTTAGTTGATAATCATAAAGAGATTAATCAATGTCACCAAATCTACACAAGAATCAAAGAAACGTCATACTCCTAATTTCGTTCACCATACCATAAATATTGACGATAATATCAATGTCAATCACAAAAGTCAATGACACACAAATTCCAGAAGACTACACAAGAAATCCAGAAATCACAAAAGTCAATGACACACAAATTCCAGAAGACTACACAAGAAATCCAGAAATCACAAAAGTCAATGACACACAAATTCACCAATGCACAAATATTGATAAAACTTATCAATGGAAATCACGAAAATTGGTGAAACACAAATTCTAGGAATCTACACAAGAAATCCAGAAATCACAAAAGTCAATGACACACAAATTCCAGAAGACTACACAAGAAATCCAAAAATCACAAAAGTCAATGACACACAAATTCACCAATGCACAAATATTGATAAAACTTATCAATGGAAATCACGAAAATTGGTGAAACACAAATTCTAGGAATCTACACAAGAAATCCAGAAATCACAAAAGGGGGGGAGGCCTATCACAAACGGGAGCATAAAGCCCACCAACAGCTGTAACACATGAACGAGAAGCTATCTCATGGTAGCTAGCCATTAATTTGACACACGAATGGTCCGAAGACCTGACACACGAATGGTCCGAAGACCGTGGGTAGCTACCCCACAAATTTGACACACGAACGGGGTTTAGTCTCCCACGCAGACAAAGAGACATCGCACATTGCTAGTCTAAATCACAAAAAAAATGATCGTCATGATCATCGAGAAGTGTCAATTACACTAAGCTAGTAAATATAAAAGTTTAGCTTCATGTCCCATAACCACTTGCTTAACTTAAATATTTACGAACAAACTGTAAACCTCCACTAGAAAATTGTCACAAGAGGTTCAATCGAACAAGTCCAAGAATTAACCGACAAAGTAAACGCAAGCGTTTCATACCACTTGTTTTACTAAGCCGTTTAATTAGATTTCTCATACGAGTGAGGTAAAGGTTTGTATATACTAATAGATTGGAAAACGGTTTTATAAACGAATTTGGTATTAAAATAGTATTGAAATCGTTTGAGGAAAGAGTTTTGATATTTACTATTAGTATAGAAAACCTTTATATTTTTAAAGTGACAAATCACGAAGAAGATTGTAAGAACAATCAATCACAAAAATTCACATACGAAGACGTGAATAAAATCCAACGAAATCGATAAAGGATCCATCGAAATGGATATTCAAAAATCCCTAAAAAGAGTCATCAAAGTCATAATAGATGATAACAACAAATAGGATTATCACGAATCGATTTAAATTGGAATTTCAATCCAAAAAGGCAAATTGGACTCAAACAGCAGGTTCAGTCGACTGAACAGAGTTTTTCAGTCGACTGACCCTGTACCTGGAAATTTTCCAGGTTTAGGAAACTTTCTGTTTCCAGTTTCAGTCGACCATGCAGAGATTTTCAGTCGACTGAATCATGCCTGGAAACTCTCGGGTTTCAGGTTCAGTCGACTGAACAGAGTTTTTCAGTCGACTGAATCATGCCTGGGCTGTTTTTCAGCCTTATTCAAATGAAGAGAAAACTCTTCCAAAATGCAACCGGACGAACATTGGCTCTAATGGTTTATGCCAATCGGCGACCCGGCCCTATATGCTCCTCGATGCATCACCAAAAGCATGATCAAACATCCATAAAAGGATTTTCACACAAATTTGGTTTAAAAACCCAAAAATTGGAATATTCACAAAACCAATCCAAATCAAGAGCAAATGCACATGAAGGAGTGTTAGGAATTCATACCCAACAACCAAAGATAATTATAGTCATAGATGTGTGATAAAAATCTCACCTTTTCTCAAAATCAAACAAGAAGAAGCTTGAAAGCCAATGGAGAATCAACCTCTCTTCAACACAACCCAAATGAGCTTGAATCTAAGCTAAAAAACAAGAACATTCCCAAGATTAGGTTTAGGAATTTCTGAAATTGGTAAGAGAATAAGTTGGAGAAGAAGAAGAGAAGCTTACCAATGGGTTCTTCTTGAGTTTGGAGCAAGGAATTTGATTTGCAAGGGAAACTAGGGTTTTGGAATTTTAATTTCCAATCTCTCCCACCATTAACACACTAAAAACTGAAATGAGAAGAGAATGAGGGTGAGTGGGGAAGAGTGGCTCAGATTTGAGCATAAGTTAACATAGGGTTGAGCCCAAAAAACCAAACCCAAAGTAAAAAGTAGCAGAAATCAACTTTCTCCAAACATATCGAAGCTTATACTCAAAAAGGTCGCAAACGGCATTTTAAACTCAATGGGAGTGGTCCCGAGCCCTAATTCGACCGTATGCAAAAAGTAGCTTTTCGGACTAAAATCCGACTAACGATAAAATATTTAAATAAAATATTTAAATATAAAATCGATAAATATGCGGGTTGTTACAATATCAATACGATATCATTTCCATTTCAAATATATCCATTTCAGAATTATAGCATTTTCAAGGTTATAACACTTCCGAAACCAAACACTTGAAAATATAACATTTTCAAAACATATTACTTTGAAATTCATAGCTTCCAAAACATAACTTCCACCTGTTAAATAGTTTAGATATTCAAATAGTATATAAAATAAAATAGTTTAAATTTAAAATTACTTTATAAAATAAAATAATTTTCTCAACTTCACAAATTGATTCAAATCAACTTGAATCCAAAATTCAATTTAATTCAATTCTCAATTCATAAATTTGAACTCAATTCAGTTTCAATAATCCATTTCAATTTATATCAAATTGCAAATACAGATTTGAACCAAAAAATAACTATTTCAATTTCAATATATTTCAATGCTTAAATATTCAATATTTCAAAATTAAATTTGATAATTCACACACACACACACACATATACCAAATTCACTTTACTATTATTTAGTTTTGGAATATTTACTTAATAAATCCAATATCCTTTAAATAAAACTTCGAATTTTAATAACTGAATATTCCTTCAATTTATTTAAATTTGATGTATTCATTTAAATCACCTTAAACCAGAATTAAGTTATAAAACCATATTCCTTTAAAACCTCAATTTCAACGAGTTCCAAATGGATTCTTATTAATTATAATTCTTAATTAAATAAAATTTCAAATTAATTTCAAAACTATCTTCTCAATCTTAATTTGTAAAAATCATAATAAACTCTATATTAAAATATACTTTAAATAAATACTTATCCATATCATATTTTAATAAAATCAACTTATTATTAAACCTATTTATATCAAACAAATTTATACATAGCTTAAATCAAGAATTTGACTATATGTATAAAACAACATTTATATAATATCTAAAATCAATATTTATGTGAAACCATATATTTTTCCAAAATTTTAGAAATCATTTCAATATATATATATATATATAGACCACGGTGTCTGCATATAATTTTCTATCCTATGGTCAAGTGATACAGATATTTATCATTTCAATCCGTAATTTAATTATATACGGGTATATATCATTTCAACTTGCAATCCCAAATTCAATTCAATGAAAATCGCTTGGGTCTATCATTTCAACCCATAATGATTTTCTCTTATTCTAAAGTCCGTTCGGGTATGTATCGTTTCAACCCATAGTGAATTCTATACTAACATGGAACTTGCAGAGTGATAACAGATATGACAATGATATAACAGGGATATATCATCAATATGAATAACAGATAATGGTGTCAGATGTCACAGGTGAACATATACATATAATAGCATATATAAAATGTAAATAAATAGCAGCAGCATATTTCAATTGTTGTTTCAATTGAAATCAAATTTAATAAATAAAAGAACGTTAATCATGAGTGGTTGCTCATCTTTCGAGGCTAGAGATGAACGAGAATACGAGTTACGAATTCCAAGCATGAATTCCAATGCGAAGCAAGATGACATGAATTCGACGAAGAAAACAGGCCCGACGGACACAGTTGATAAATGGGAAATCGATGAGAACTAATCAGAATCAGTTTCGATGTAAACTAAAAATAGCTACATTATTATTATATATTTCGGTATTTTAATTTAAGACAAGGATTTAAAATATTATAAAAATTTCTAAATCATTATTCTTAAACCCAAGCATAAAATTTTAAAGATTTTTATTATACTTAAAACCATTTCCCAAAACAAATTCTTGAACACATCTACATAAAACTGTTTTAAAATCTAATAATATACATTTATACACCATATGTAATTTAAGATAAAATAATATATATGACTCATATAAATTTATGTGTATAAAATCAACATTTATATAATTCAGGTATGAGCTGACATAACCTTTACAACAAAATATAATATAGCATCAGAATATAAAATACTCTATATAACATGTATATATTATATTTAAGTTAGTATTGACTATAAAACAACACATATGTATTAAAACATACATTATATATATAAACGTATGTATATATACTAACTATAAGAAACTCTACATCAAACAGAACATATATATTTGTATAGAACAATCAAAACCAAACTTCACTTTACATATATGCTCTTCACTTTACATATATGCTCTTTAGACAGATATAAGCAAAACATATATAATTATATAAAACTTTATAAATACATATAGATACATACTGTAAAAAGTGCACGTGTTAACATTTCTTTATATCTCAAAACCGAAAACATACTAACTATAAAAATACATACTAAAGAATGAACTAAATATAGATAACTACTTACTAAATATATATATATATATATATATATATAGGCTTTTATAAAATAATATACACAACATAAAGTAAACAACTCGTACAATTAAAACAAATGAACTAACATTACATCACTGCTATGATATATATAATAATACTATAGCAACAGATACTAAAATAATAGGATGTGTATCACAGCAACATATTCAATATATATAGATATATACTGTAACTGTTTAAACTTTATAACTAATATAAAATAAAACCTCATGCAATGATATATATTAACATATTATATAAAATAGATTGCTAACAAAATATAGATCTGATATGAATATATATACACAATCTAATATATATATATATATATATATATATATATATATATATAATACCTTTTTATATATAAAGGAGGGGCTCGAGATGCTAGCTGCGTGTGTGCCGCTAGCGAATGACGTGAATGTGACTGATTGTTATGGTGGCAAGGCCGTGGGTATGGGTTGCAGAGAGGTCAGGGTTCATGCAAAATGAATAAATGCAAGCTTCAGTGTAAAGCAATGAAGAGGCTGCCTAATCTCATATCTATTATCATTTTTTTTCAATTACGCACAGCATGAAGGGTGGAGGAGCTGTGTGCATGGTCGGTGAGGGTTGGTGGTTTAGTCGGTTTGGCGATGGGGCCTTGAAAGTGCGGATCTAATGTGCATGAAGGCTGCTTGCGTGGTGGTTCGCTGTGAGATGGGCGGTGGACGTGGAGTTGAAGTCAAAGGGGAAAAGGTTCGGTGAAACTGTTGAGGGTGAAGGAATGTAAGCAAGCTTCATGTGTTGTCCCCTCTTTTTTCTGTCAAAGTAAAAGCAACAGAGAAACAAAATAAGAATGTTATATTTTGGAGGAAAAAAAGAAGAAGATGAGAGAACCTATTGGAAAAGAAAATAAATAGAGAGAGGAATAAACAAATTATATTGAAATGTCTGGAAGGAATAGTGAAAAGAACGAGAAAAACAAAAGCAATTGATTGGTTTGTAACCGATGTAAAATTTAAATGGACAGACAGGAAATGAAATTAATTATAACAGTCAATTCCCTGATTTCATGCAAATCAATTAATTATTTTCTTGGGCTCCACGTTATAGATTTGAAAATAAGGGAAAGTGTAAAGTCAAAATATGGTACCGCTACGATGAACTGTTTCATCGTTACCGTCGCATATCAGACCTCAAAATACAGAAGTGAATATACCGCAATGATCAGCACGACGAGACGATCAAAATGGTATGCAGATATCAGCGATACGACTATCCTACATAAGTCGATACAGGCACAGATATACGTTGCTATTCTGTACGAAAAAATCCAAACGGAGCTAGAAACGTCCGAAATTTGCGAAACGAATTACGCAGTCTTATTCAGAGTGTTCTAAATAAATTTTCTCATGTTGACATATTTAGGTTTTAGAACACTTTTAAATTCAACTGTCATTAACTGATTTAAACTGGAATAAAGTTACACAAGAAAATAAACTTCCATATTATCTGATGAAAATTTACCAGTTGCTATGTTTAAATGGACGTATTTCAAATATCAAATTTTTATTTAAAAATTCAATTATTTAAGATGTCACGAAAATTCAATTAATTAAATAAATAAAACAAATAAAATTATTAAAAATTATCGGGAAATAACTGTTCATGCAATATTGCTAACGACAAGTTTGGATTGATGGAGTGAAAAGTAACAGATACAAATGCATGCAACTATACATTAAACATTGCCAATGACCATTGCAATTGTTCATGCAATATTCTTATTCTTTCTTATTTTCCATGCTCTCATGTTTTTCCTACATGTGCACAATGTAAAGGTGGAGCTAATAAAGCTTATCATGACCTTATCTCACCTTGGTTTACAACAAAGAAGTATAGACATGGATATTCTATGGTTTTTCATCCGTGCTAGATAGTAAATATTGGGATGTACATAAAGGCCCGGCTACACAACTACCACTTATACCTATGAATACAGAAAGACCAAGGTCTATAAGAATTAAGGGGGTCATGGGAAAAATGGGGGATAAAAGACATGATAGATGTGGACAATGTGCTAACTTGGATCATAACAGAAGAACATGCGGGAAGAAATGTATAATTTGCTTCTTTTATGACTTATGTTATTCAAGTATTGTACTACTTCTACTTTTATTTTGTATGCAACTTTAGTAGTAAAACTTATGACTTTTCGAACACTGATGTGTGCTGATCTGATATGTGATTTTGGTACGCATTACGCAAAACCATTATATGCAAATTCAAACAACAACCAAGTAATGGATCAACCTTTACATAACCATTCTAACTAAAACTAATTAATACATAAACTCCAGCAAATCATTTTAAAACTAACCATTACATAACCATTGGATAAGAATGCATAAACGCTACATGCTTCCATCAAAACAAGCTTTGGACTGTAAATAGCTTATCTGGTGCACTAGCCTGCTATTCTCCCTTTCCATTCGGTTCACTTCGGCTTGCATCTCTAGGGCATATACAACTCCCCTAGGATGCATCAGAGGATCTATCCATTGGAAGTAATTAGAGCAATCAACATGGTTTGACTAGATCTTACGATCTTTGAAGTGTGCACATCTATAAAATCGATGCCCTGCATTTTTTTATTCCTACAAACAACGACTTCGCATATAACTCAATAATGATAAATTTGACATGGATGGTTGTCTCACTTTGCCTTTGCGGTTAATTTGTTTCTCCGGTCTTTGATTCAGGTCATCTACGCAAACCCGACTCTCTAGACCAGATTCAACTACAACTCCAATACTCCGATGAACTGTTTCGTACTGAGTTTCAGGAATAAATTCACATTAACCATCCAATTGTTTACATATTTCATCAATACATCATCTTCGAACTCCAATTATCCATGTTGGTTCGACTAGCTAAATATGAAATGTATAGATCTAAAATACAATACCACAAAATTCAAAATGGCATTAGATTCAAAAATAGGGTTTAGTCAATTACCTTGAAAAGATTGCTGAAGCTTTATTATAATCGAAGAATGGTGCAAAACTACGAAGATATTGGGTGGACTTGATGAATAAATTAGAATATGGTGATTTGGGAGAATGTGTTCAGAATTTAGGAAAGTATGAATAAAGGAATGAAGGGGAGGGAGGTAGTTGTTGCTTTAATATAGAAGGAGCCATATGCATAACTAAAAGTTGCACATAGGTGTAAATGTAAAGGCACAACTAAGAATTGCGCCTGCTATGGTAAACCACTATGTGCATTGTTATACGTCTAGTATACCAAAACTGGGACTAATCAATAATAAACTTGTCTCACAAGTTTACAACTCAAATTTCCACTACTTTGGAATTCTGTATTAGTTATTTTAACAATAAGTATGTTGTAATTAATTACAACAGCAAACTAACAACTATAGAAATAATAACTATAGTGCTAAATCAAACGTTATACTATTTAAAGAAATAGTACAACGGAGAAAGAAAACGATATATATAAATCAACTAAAAATCAAACCGGTTGAAGAAGGAAATTACGTCTGAGGCTTGTCGTAACAATTTCCTTTAGACATTATTCAAAGTCCCCTAAGATACAACATACATGATCTGCTCGAGATTGTGATGTGTATGATCTTCTGTGTCATATGCAAAAGCGCATGGATTGTAGATATGAAGAAACGAAGAGGAAGAAGAGAAAATTCAAAATTAACTGAGTGAGGAAAGTGATCAGGTTTTCTCCTTATTTATAGTCGAATTCCCAATGGCTACACCCATTGAGAAAAGTAGCATCTCTTCATTTGCAACGCTAAAAAACGTTACGGTTTGCAATAGTCGTGCCTCTTCATTTTGCAACAGTCGAAAACTATTGCGGTTCGCAACAGTCGTGGCTTTTGTTCGCAACGGCCGAAAACTGTTGCGGTTCGCAGCAGTCACACCTCTTCGTTTGCAACGGCCGAAAACTATTGCAGTTCGAAACCGTCGCGTCTCTTTGTTTGCAATGGCCAAAAACTGTTACGGTTGGCAACAGTCGCGTCTCTTCGTATGCAACGGTCAGAAACTGTTGCGGTTTGCAACAGTCGAGTCCAATCCACTAGTCGCTTCTATTTGAATTTTAAGCAGTAGAAAAATCGTTAACTTCTGTACAGCAAAAATGTAACACGGTCCACTCTTATTGGACCGACACTCGCACCCGAGCCGGTCGGTCGGACGGGCAGGCGGCAACGCGCGTGTGTTAGTCCATGGCCATATAGGTCCTCCCCTCGCACAAAATTACCTGACCCTAATGGACAATATAGTGATTGAGAGTATACTATATAAACCAGAAAATGAACATATTTTTGGTGATGTAGGGCATATCTCATTCACCAATTTTTTTTTGAGAATTCTAACATGCATCTCTTAATTGCACTGTTTATTAATATACCAGAATAGGAGCAGCTATGAGTTGCGCCTTTTCTTTTTCACCACTACATGCAACTCTTAGTGGCGACATTTTTTTTAATATACTAAAATTGGTGCAACTACGAGTTGCGTCTTTTCTTTTTCATAATAGGTGCAACTCATAGTTGCACTAATACGTAGACAGTTACAACTAAGCGAATTGGTTGTTGAATAGACAAGCGGCCTTGTTTGGCAATAAGATTGCAAACAGGATCTAAACGCGAAATAGTTTCAAAAATCAGTCCAATTTGAAAATTTTGTCCTTTTCTTGAAGTTCCATCTCAATAAGGCACAATAAGTGATATCACGGTTTTTACATTTACGTTGCTAGCTATTACATCTCTATTATGTTTATTACTAGCCATAAGCATTTTCCAGTTTGCAATCATATTTTTTGCTAACTAATAACTCAATATAACAATGGATCTATCTATTAGGTCTTCAATGATTAGGGGTGGGCATTTAACCCAGTTAACCGACCTAACCAACCTAATCGGTTTTAACCGAACCGCTTTAACTGACAAAATGGGTTTATCGACAAAAAATGGGTCGGTTAACGGTTAACCATATTGCATAATTTGGTTAACTATTAACCGAATTTTTTTTTTTCAATTGCTCCGTGCTCACTATCAACAGGCCGGCCCAACTCACTATCCCTAACTCTAACCTAATCGTGCCTTAATGCTAGCCGCTTTTCACAAAATCACCTATCTCGTTCCAAAAACCTAGATCTAAAAATTAAAATTTTCGCAAATTCCTGTACAGTTAAATCTTCCAGATAAAAATCGGTCACTTATGTGCAGTGTCACCGTCTTTGTTTTGATTCTTCGCTATATTGGTCGTCGGTTTGAGCTATAGTGAATGTTAGCATGAAGAGGAAGAACGTGAGTTTGATTTATTATGTGTGATTTAGTTTTTATCTGTTTAATGGTTTCAATCGTGTAATCTAGTTACAATTTTACATATGACATGCCTAAATATTCTATTCTCCGCAATTTACCTGAAACAAATCTATAGATAATTTGATACAAATTTTTTTAGTCATATAGACATCGGATTTTTTTTAATATGCAAAAGTACATGAATTTTTTCGAAAAGTACAATTGTTACCTTGTTGGTTTTTTGAGTTTATCAAATAAGTCATACCGTTATTATATATATATATATATATATATATATATATATATATATATAAACTGGGGTTTTAGTGTCGCATTGATCTTCTATGCAGCTGTGAGTTAAAATGATATGTATTAAACTACATATCCAACTGTGAGTTAAACTGTATTATGCAACTGACATGTATTGTATATCCATTTGAATGTTGGTATCATTTCACAATCAGCACAAAGAGACCTTGGGAATTTGAAGGCGGCATGGTTCTTTAAAACATGTATGTTGTATTTTCTCATAATAGTGTACAATGACTGTAGTTAAGTTCTACACAAAAAGGATTATATTATTGAATCAGTTTGAAAAGAATACAAAATAAAAGTCTAAAACATTTTAGCACAAAGTTACACATCTGGTGAATCCAATGCTAAACCATAGTGTGTGTAATTTGCTTGCTTGCGTGTCTCGTTGATATATGAGATATTTATGTATTTTTCTTTAAATAGCGATATTTGTCTATTTCCATCAATTTTTGCATAACAAATCAGTCTTGTATCACTGATACATCGACAAGCATCAACCATGTGATTCTCTCATTTCATACATAAGTGAACACAAATTTGAAGCAGAAAATGTTTTTAACAGCTTATTCAAGCTATTCACAATAAGCTAATATATAGTTTTTTAGAAAATTGGTTCATTTTTATTGCTTTTCTAAATATATTACAATACACATGACACAACATACTAACTTAACTCATGTTGTGTTACTGTCGTCTAATAGTAATACATATAACAATAGTTCGGTCGCTATGAATATAATGTAACAAATGCGGCACCCAGTCTTCATTCACGTTCAAAATTTATGATCTATAATATTCAGTGAACACCAATAACCGAGGGGTAGTAAACTAATTTGAAACTATATCCGTACCTTTTTCCCCTTGAATTCCTCTCCTGTGAAGAGAGTTCCTCTCTTGTGGAACTCTCTTAAGCTAATATATAGTTATCTATATTTTCATTTTTATGTAAACAATTTAGTTTATTTTCAAGCACTCTTAATTCATAAAGATATATATTGTGCACTATAAATAAAGACATAAACTAAGCTTAGTTCACAAAGACAAAAATTGAAGTTACCAAACTATAAAAATGTAATATCGATTCAGTTCATTTGCTCTGAGCATGCATATGATACATATATTATGCATTTATTTACCTGTTCAGTTCATTTGCTCTTAGTTCATATGCTTTTATCTTTGTAAATTTAGTCATTTGCTGTGAACACTGAACAATTGTCTATTATGAGTCATTTTTATGGATTTAGTCATTTTCTTTGATGTTTACAGTGAACATGATTTTATTATGAATATTAAACAATGGTAATTTTTGTGAATTTAGTCATTTTTATGAATTTACTATGAACACTAAACTATCTTCTATGAGTTATTTTCTTTGATGTGTGCTAAGAGTTCATACGCAAATGTTTACTGTGAACTAAACATTTTCTTTGATAAATCAATGTTACTATGAGTAATTTTATTTGTAATTTCATGTGGGGAGGAAAAAGCATTACCAGATTATCATCTCTCTGCTGTTTGCACAATGGTCCATATATTAAAAAGTTATCAAACAATATGTGTCATGCAGTGTTAACTCAGATAGATTTAGGGTAGTTCAATATAATATGGTTTGATTTACTCATTAGGTTTCATATGCGAATGCTTCATTTCAGTTTGGCAAACTTGTATTCTTTTACCTTGGGATAGAAACTTGGAGATTGGAGAGCGAAGTCACAATATGTTTTGCAGTCAATTCTAGTAATTTTATATTATTTGATTTCGACCCTTTATTGTAGTTACATTAATGTATTCCTGTTTATGTTTAGTCTTTTGGTTTTAAAACTTTGAATTGTGATATATTGTATTGTGCAGACTGTATTTATGTAATGAAATTGTTGTAATTCTACTGCGATTTTCCTTTGTTATAATGGTTGGTTACTATAATGATATAATGATGTGATATGGATTTTCTGTTTTCATTTTATAGTTTATGACTTAATACGATGATGTATAGTATGAAACCTAAATGGATTTGACATGTGCAGGGTTGCAGATGTTCAATAACTTGATTGGTTAACCGGTTAAGTCAACTGGTTAACCAACCACTGGTTAACCATTTAAGTTAATCGGTTAACCGGTTAATTTTACCGTTTAACCGCGGTTTAAATTAGCCGGTTCGGTAGGCAGTTAGATGACTACCTTAACCGATCACTGGTTAACCGAATCGTGTAATATTTTCGGTTAACCGAAAATATTAACCGATTTAGTCTGTTAACCGACCGTGTCCACCCCTATCAATGATTTTGCAAACCTTTTATTTACCTTTTTGCATATCTCCATGTTGTTTCAACCTAATCTTAGAGGTTAATGTGTTTGCTTGGTCAATTGTTATCTGATATGTATTTTTTTATTACAGTATTAGGTAGCAAGAAGAAAACCTGTTATGCATTTACTACTTTGATAATATTAGAGATGTTTTTGCATGGGATTTTATGATATGGATGGTTAACATGCTTAGAGAGTATATCTATCTTCATGATTCAAAAGATGATGGTGATGTTTGATATTATTTTCGGTATTCAAAACATTACTAGTGGTGTGAGCTAGGCAATATGCTTATATGAGTGTAGTAGTTAACATGTTGGTTCCAGTTGAAGAAGGTGTGGACACGTCTAAAGTATTGCATAAGTCCCAATTATGGTCAAAGAAACTATAATCCACCAAATCAATAACTATGATGCTAATGCTTGAGACCACCACATTGGCGAGGTTGTAACAGGTCACTACCATATCATTATAGCAGTAACACTTCTCCTTGTGCAATAGGCATGAAAATAAGAGCTAAGACTATTTCTTAAGTTGATGCTATACTGGACCGAGCTCTGATTGTTTATTAACTATGCTCTTAGTTAAACTGTTCTAATTTGTTTAAGCTTCTTTGTCTTGAATAATTTTATACCCAAAGCTCATCGATTCCTCTTTTCTAATTGGCACAATCTATGTTGTTTGTATGATAGTTATATTTTACAAAATTAACTTTTGATGTCCAATGCAAGAAGGTAGTTTTATAATGAATTATACACATATAATATCTTTATGTTGTTTATTATTTAAAAATAATACCATTATTGTTGGTTTTCAAGGCATGGGATCTACAATAGCAAATGAATTCAACAATAAAATGCCAAAGGTTGTTTGGTTGTCAGATTTTGGTTACAAATTCTTTATCTAATTTCTAATATTAGAAAATAGTTTCAAAGATAAATTTACCAATGGTATAGAATTGTGACAATTGGAAAATTGCCAATAGCCATGCCCGGTGGCAATTTGATGATTACCGATGGGAAAAAGCATTACAAAATTCATTATAGCAAATACCAATGCCACTCCTACCAATAGCTATATCCGCTAGGAAATTCATTTATAATGCTTTTTTCATGAGGAGTCATCAATTTTTGTGTTGTACAATATTTTGTGTCAACTCATATGCGTATGCCACGTGTACGAGATGGGGAGCTTGGTCCGACCATCAAAACTTAACATGGTATGAAAGCCAAAGTTACGAATTAGGTCACGCGGACAAGAAAGCATTGCTCTCAAAATATCCGACATGAATGCGAGTCATGGGGGTATTGTTAGGGTCATCTTAGATGTTGCGGATTGGAATGACAGTTCAGAATTAGAATAGTGTCACGTCGCTAAATAAATTGGAGATGTGGTGTATTAATATAATTTCGTAGACACATAACATTGGTGATTCCTTTTATTAGACTAGCCTGTGTCGGCTCATATGCATGCGGCACACATACGAAAGATGGGGAAACTTGGTCCGGCCTCCAAAAACAACATGGTATCAGGGCTGTAGATTACAAATTAGGTCATGCAGACAAAAAAACATTGCTTTCAAAATACTCGATGGGAGTGTGAGTTCAAGAGGAGATTATTAGGGTTATTTCGCATGATGGAAGATGAATGGTAATTTGGAAATTGAAAAGTGCCACCTTGCAAAATAATTTGAAGATGTAGTGTATAAATATAAGTTAGCGGGCATTACTGGAGATTCCTTTTGTTTCACTAATTTGTACTGACTCATTTGTTGTGCGTCGCATGTAGGAGGTGGGGGAACTTGGTGTGACAATTGAAGTATATGGAGGGGAGTGTAGCTATGCCATTTTATCACACGTCCATCGTAACTAGACCTGTCAAAATTTGACCCAATCTATTAACCCAACTCATTTACCCTACTTATAAATAGGTTGGGTCAACCCATTTATGAATATTATAAAATGGGTTATGAGTTGGGTTGACCCATTTTCAAAAGGGTTATAAATGGGTAACCCATTTACTCATTTATTAAAAACATTAAATTTTAATATAAATTTGAAAATAAGAATTTTGAACATACATTATATTTTTTCATGGAGACTGACAGTTGTACTTAGAAAATAACATGCTTCCGCATCCCCATATTTGAATTCGGCCTGGTGTAGAAGCCACTATTTTTTTTGTTCAGACTGCAATAGCTCCTTCATTCTAACTAACTCGAAATCAGGCGAGACTTCAACCGATCAACTCCAACCTAAATTACGGATAGTATGGAACACTCGGATACTTCATCGTGTGAACGCACACTGTAGTTCCTCATGGGAACTGACAGTTGTACTTAGAAAATAACAGGCTACCACATCCCCATATTTGAACTCCGCGTAGTGGCGCTATTTTTTTGTTCGGACTGCAATAAGTCCTTCGTTCTAACTCGGAATCATGCGAGATTTTGACCGATCAACTTCAACCTAAATTACGGACAATATGGAACACTCGGATACTTCATCGTGTGAATGTACACTGTAGTTCTCCAAGGAGACTGACCGTTGTACGTAGAAACTAACAGGCTACCACATCACCATATTTGAACTCTGCCTAGTGTAGAAGCAGCTATTTTTTTTGTTCGGACTGCAATAACTCCTTCGTTGTAACTTGGAATTAAGCGAGACTTCGACCGATTAACTTCCATCTAAATTACGGACAGTATGGAACACTCGGATACTTCATCATGTGAACGCATGCTGTAGTTCTCCATGGGGACCGATTGTTGTACTTAGAAAACAACAGGCTCTCCCATCTGTATATTGAACTCTGCCTAATGCAGAAGCCGCTATTTTTTTGTTCAAACTGCAATAACTCCTTCGTTTTGATTCGGAATCAGGCAAGACTTCGACCGATCAACTCCCACCTAAATTACAAACAGTATAGAACACTCGGATACTTTATCGTGTGAACACACACTATAGTTTTCCAAGGGGACTGACAATTGTACATGAAAAATAACATACTACCACATCCATGTATATGAACTCCGTCTAGTGCAGAAGCAGCTATTTTTTTTGTTCAGACTGCAATAGCTCCTTCGTTCTAACTCAGAATCAGGTGGGACTTCGACCGATTAACTACCACCTAAATTACGGATAATATGGAACACTCGGATACTTTATAGTGTAGATGCACACTGTAGTTCTCCAAGGGGACTGATAGTTGTACTTAGAAAATAATAAGCTACCTCATCCCCATATTTGAATTTTTATGAAAATTAGAATTAAAATTTTAAATTTTATCGGATCTCAAAACATAAAAAATAGAAGTAGAATTATTATATTTTTTTTATTAGTCAAATTAAATTTAAATCTTTAAATGGGTTAAATGGGTAACCCGCTTATTAAGTGGGCTGGGTCATAAATGTGTTGGGTCATAAATGGATATAAGAGAATGTGTCATAAATGGGTTGGGTCAAACTCGACCCAACCCATTTTGACCCAACCCAACCGTTTGACAGGCCTAATCGTAACTTCTAACTCTTCATTTATTCTGTATCCATTTTATCAACATCCTCCATGTTCTGATTACTCTCTCATCAAAATAAATAATTCAATAAAGAATTAAATAAAACTATGCAAGCTATCTCTCGAGCACAAACAAGCTCCTTAGCTAGCATGATGGCCCTCTAGACTAATGTTGGCCCTCGATGACCTAATGCCTGAATCGTGAAAGAACTTCTCAAGCCAATGAAGATGGTGTAAACTTCTCAGGTGGTTGAGGTGGAATATATACTTAGGTTATAACTAATCTCTCTACTTTATTACATTTTTTGTTGCTTTTTATTTGTCTAAAAAACTCTACGTTTATAGACTATGATGTTTTAAGACATTTGATTCAATACCATATTATTCCTATCTTACTGAATATAGAATATGCAGAAGAATAGACTAAACTCTACAATAACAAGAGTTGTATATGGCGACAGAGCTGAAGCAGAGATAAAAGGAAAATCAGTTGTGTGTTAAAATTGATGGGTTTGGTGCAAGATCACTTTACACTTAAGTATGTGCTTATATACACATCTATTTTGTTATGAATGGCTGAAGTACATCCATAGCCAAACATTATTCTCATTTATGCATCATATCTATAGCCATTGGAGTTCACAGTTGTTAATACCATAAGCAATGATTTTGATTACAAAATCCATATAATATTGTCAGTAATGATTTTTCAAGTTTGTAGAAAATTGTGTAGAAATTTACGGTACACTATTTAGTTATACACAAGTACAGATGGATTATACATGAAGACTAATCAATAGGAAGACTGAAGAGCATGATAAGAAGACAGAAAAGACACGAGACAAGATGGAACACAAGAGGGACACAAGGGCTTTAAGAAAGAGGCACTAAAAGTGATGAAAAACATGTATTTTTGATTCTTAGATTTTTTTTTTGGTAAAGACCCTACAGTAAATATCTTTGATATTTCTCTGTTGCTCAATTATGTTTTATCTTTATATCTTTCTCTAAATAAACAATATTTGTTTTTAAATTATGGAAGATCAAAAATAATTTTATAAATTATTTTCAAAAATCAACATAAGCATGTATGTTATCCGATCCATATTGGCAACGGTTGACATGGGTAAACTTTAAATAATTTTCCTATAGGATCTCAATAGGCCAATGTAATTTATTAACTAGCATTATATCTAATCGATCTATTTAAAATAAAATCATAGTTTACTTTATAATAATCTCTTTTAATTAATATACATTCATCGATTTAATTTAATGTTCATTTGAATATTTCACATAAATGTTCATGACAGGGTAAGAAAATGATATATAAATATGTATGTGTATTATATATACGTATAGATAATAAGATATATATCTATTGTATATAGATATAGATTATACTTAAATATACATATGACAAGTTCATATGCATATCAGAATATAAATGCCTAAGTAAATACATATGCTTGAATATACTATAATATATGTATATGTTTGGTATACGCATATACCATATATATAGTTTAGACAGATAGACACACATGCAAGTTGCAACAAAATTAATTTTATGTAAATAATAATCCTAAAAAGATTAATGAAATAAATTTTAAGTTTAAATCATCGATTAAGGTAATTTATAATTGACATCTATGAAATATGGAAAGTCTTGCCACCTACCTGTCTTGTAAAATCCTAATTAAATTTAGATCATAATGATATATAATAACTTGTAAATTCCATAATATTCATTGTATAAAAGGTGATAGAATATAAGATATTACATAAATTGCAACTTGCACAAAATGATCAACAAATACATTAATGAAAAGATAAATAGATCAACATACAATTGTTTAATTTTGATTTTATGTAGAAAACAACAAATGCATACATGCGCGCGCACACACACACATGTACGTACGTACATATGTATGTGTATTGTTATCCAGCCTTTTGATCGATTGTTATTCAAACAAATTGGATGAGTCGAACTTGGAGTTATCAAGGCAGGAAGGCTGGAGAGCTAGCCCAAGAGCTCAGAAACCAAATACAAATAAAGTCACAATGCCAAAGAAAAACCAACCTAAGACCAAGGAACAAAGATCCACCGAAATGGTGGATCAGTACTGACCCAACTTCTTGGGTCGGTACCAATCCAACTTTCCTCCACCAGTGGGTCCCACCTTCCGCCTACACACCCTACATGATGCTAGAAGCCTATCCCAAGTGTTGTTCTATCAATTCCATGCAACTCTCAATTGATCTCCACGAACACCTGAATCAACAATTCTGTTCTTCCATGGATCCATCGTTTGGACTCAGAAACAAGCTAATATTGGTGCAAACAACTATAGAATCACGATCTAATTACAAGATGAGCCAAGGCAAGGAGTTTAAAACAATATCTAAGGCAATATTATAGGTCTGTGCCGGTCCAACTCCTTGGGTCGGTACCAATCCACGATCTCTATCGAGGTGTCCTTTTAATCTCTTAGGGAAACTATCTAAAGCGTGTAAAACGAGGTGGGGATCCACTGGACGAGATTTTAGACTCTTTACCTCTATAAATAGACGGGTAAGGCTCATTTTAGGATCTTCTGGCTCTTGCTCTTCTTACTCTAATTTATTGTAATCTCCGTTGGAGTTGTACCGACCTAGAACTTCTATCTCCAAGTCAAAATATAACCAATAAAATCATTAAGTGGATGTAGACCTTGATTTGTCAAACCACTATATATTGTTATATGTTCTTTCTAACTTGTTTTTATTTAATTTTCTTCACTTTTCATTTTCTAATTAGTCTTCTGTGTGTTTGTGCCATTTTTGTTCAAACATTTTGGTTCTTTCATTGAGAATCATATTCTTAGGCTACTCAGATCCATCATCTACTATTGGATTTCTTAATTCCAAGAGATAGATCCAATTTTCCAATTCTACTTTTCTACTATTTAGATTTTCAATAATCTAAGAAAAGCTATTTGCAATGGTCCCACCAAGTGATTATTCTGCCAATTCTAGAGCTACTACTGAAAATGAGAACTAGAATGCTCAACATGTATATGAAGCTGTCAAACCAACTTAGCCGGAGCTCCAGAATATAGCTGATGTCATGACCAGAGTAGAGTGGACGGATGATGAAGTATATGGAGGACAGATTCTTGGAAAGTCACAATGATATGTATCAAACAATGCAATAGAGCTTGAGATTGCTAAATGAATTGACTCAGAATAGCCGTAAGAGGAGCAGGAGAGATTCTAGTTCAGAGTCAGAAAGTTCCTCATCATCCAAGTAAAGATGGAAAGATAGGAAGCATAAGAAGACTTGGAGTGCTATTGGAATGTCTCGTCAGGCCGAACACTCAAAAGACTCAAAATAAGACTTAGGTATCGAGAGACAAGCCGAGATCGTTTGTCGGGCCGCACAGTCGGGGCTGATCCTGACTACCACCGTTCAGTTGAATATGTGGACTCGAAATACCTATAAGACTTGGTCAGAAGACTTGTGAGTGAAAATTGGTTCAGAACCAATAATGAGTGGGGAACCTCTCCTAGTCAAAATCCATTTACAGAGAACATCCTACACGAGAGATATCCCCAATACAATGTCAACTATGCCATTGTATAGAGGAAAAACGGATCCTAGTCACATTGGATGAAATACGAGTGGCATATGGATTCCTCTAGTGCTTCCGATGCCGTGAAATGTCATTGTTTTCCAATTTTCCTAGAGGGATAGCTATGATGTTGTTCACTCGACTTCCACTGAAGTCCATATCGTCTTTCGTTGAGTTGTCACGAAAGTTTATAGAGCAATTTCGCTTTCATACTTTACGTCCAAAACTTGTGATGTCTCTATCAAATCTCTTCCAAGCTAATGGAGAGTCATTGAAGGATTTCTTGAATCAGTTCCATACAGTTGTGATAGAAGTTATAAATCCTAAGGATGACATAATGCTGATGGCGTTAATCAGGGGGATTCATCCTGATATAGATTTCGAGGAATGTTTGGGAAGGAAACCGCCACCGATGAGGGATGCTTTCTATAGAAAGGCCAATGAGTACTTACTTTGGATGAAGCATGCAAATGTTTGCGGAGAACTGAGGCTGGGAATTCAGTTGGAGTAGTGCAATGAAATGTCGCTTTAAAGCAATCTGGAGGAAGGTATGGAAATGTAGATGTGAGTGTTGGCGATATGAATGATAGTCGGAAATAAAATGGTTATGGAGCTATAAAGTGAAAGCCGGATAACGGGAATCATACGAGGGCTCTTAAGTATGACAATTATACTGAATTGAACAACTTGATAGAGAATATCTATCTAGCAATATAAGGCACCGAGTAGTATAGGAAGCCGGCTCCAAGGGAATTGACTAAGAAGGAGAAGAGATCTGGCAAGTTCTATAGGTTTCATGAGATGCGCGGTCATAACACCAAGGAATGCAAGCACTTGCACGATATGATTAAGGAACTGATATGAAAAAAGAATCTGTAACAATATACGAAAGCCTTGTAGAATGGCAGGCAAGGAAACTCTAACCCCATTTAGTCATCTTCCTAACGGGGGCAGGCTGGTCTTTGTACTAATGAACCCAAACAGCTTAAAAGGCGTGGTGGACCGCTCCCAGTCAATAAAAGTCATGCTGTGGATGAGAGCTGCCTTGCAGTTCAGGATGGAACTTTGGTAAAACCATGCAGAATGATGACCAATGACATTGTCTTTCAGAACAGAGATGCTGATGGAGTGAAGGTTTTAACGATTGACCCAACCACGATTGGTCCTGCGATAGTACAGATGGTGTTAGTTGATTATGGGAGTTCGGCTAACATCTTATTCAAAAAAGCCTACGACTAGATGCTTCTAGAGGGCAAGGACTTGAAACCCTGTAAATCTCGGATCCAAGGATTTAACGGGACAACTACGTAGCCAATCGGATATGTGGAATTACCGATAGTGCTTGGAGAGGGTGACCTCAGGAGAGTACGGGTCATGCCTTTTGTTGTGATGGATATTTACTCTGTTTATAACGCATTTTTAGGATGATCGGCCCTGGCTGAGTTCAGAGCGGCTCTAACTCCCTGGTGTTTGACGCTTAAATTTTCTATGGAGAATGGTGTGGGAGTAGTGCATGGAGATCAATACTTGGTCGTGAATGTTTTGTCACCGAGCTAAGAGAGACGAGACAAAGAGAGAAAGGAAAAGGTGTAGAGGGGACTCTCTACATCAAGGATTTGGACGCATAGCAAGCAATGTCATAGCCCTGGCTCAGGCAGCACAGTCGATTCCATAAGGATATAGACCCGAGAAAAGATCCACTGGATGGAAGAGAAACTCCAACCGAGCTAACGATTAACATCCCGATCAGTCGGGATGACCCAACATGGATCCTAAAAGTCGGATCGCAGCTTGGTGTCAAGATGATGAAGGAGTTAATTATTATTCTTCAGACAATGTGTTTTCCTGGACGCACTCTGATATGTGTGCGATCTCAGCGAAGATTGAAAATCGTGCGTTGAACATAAATTCCAAATGCATTCCTGTAAAATAGAAGTGCCACAGCTTGGATCCCGAGAGATCCACTGCACTGAAAGAAGAACCGAAGAAGCCGAAGGATAATAGCTTTATCTATGATGCCCTATACCCGGAATGCTAGGTGGAAGATGTACATGGATGATGCATCAAACGAACGATGTTTCGATGCTGGAGTTGTACTTGTCACTCCCGAGGAACATTCAGTCTATTATGCCCTGAGACTCAATTTTTCTACAGCAAAAAATAAAGTGGAGTATGAAGCTTCGGTTGTGGACTCAAGATTTCCAAAGAACCGGAGATAAAAAATTTTCTTATCTTCTATGATTCACCGCTAGTGGTGTGTCGAGTGCGGAAAGAGTTTCAGAAATAAGGTGAAAGGCTAGACCTTTATCTAAACCAAGTTCATGAGAAACTTAGTGTCATTGAGTATACTTGATAACGCATATTCCCATGAAGGAAAATGCGAAGGCAGGCCCATTGGCTAAGCTGGCCAGTCTCGGAGATGCGTAGCCCATGGGCTTGGTTTTAGTGGAAATATTGTCGGCACCGGGCATCGACCAGATGGATTTCGAATGGATCTTGGAGACTGATCTTGAAAGAGAGTCATAGTTGACTCTAATGAAACACTACTTGCAGAGAGGAATCCTTCCCGACAGTAGGAATGAGCGATGGAAACTCCGCCAAGCTCCATGATACATCATACATGAGGGACTGTTGTACAGGGAAGGTTTTTCTATCCTTATGCTTCAGTGTGTCACTCATGAAGAGCCAAACAAGTCCTGAGAGAAGTGCACGAGGGGGACTGCGGTGACCATACCGGGGGCCAAACCTTCGTGAAGAAGATTTTCCGCTATGGGTACTTTTGGCCAATTGTCAACTGAGATGCAGCTAATTATACTAGGAAGTGCGACAAGTGCTAGGAATTCACTAAGATTCTGAGAGCCCCATCGATAAAGATTACTCAAATGGTCAGCCCTTGGCTGTTTGCAGTTTAGGGGATCGGTATTATCGATGTGTTGTCGATATCTAAAGGTGGCGCATAATATGCCATCACCGCGATTGATTACTTCACAAGCTAAGCCGGAGCCATTAGCCACAATTACCATGAAGAAAGTGATCGATTTTGTAGTCTGGAATGTTATTTGGAGTCCTATAGGCGATCGTTACTGATAATGGAACCTAATTCGACATCACCGAATTTAAGAATTTATGCCACCTACATCATATAAATAAAAGATTTGTTGCGGTGGCCACCCCCAGACGAGTGGGTAGGTTGAAACTATAAACAAGATTGTCAATTCAATTCTTAAGAAGTGATTGAAAAAGGATAAGGGTAATTGGCTCGATGAACTTCCATTGGTACTTGGGATTATCGGACGAACCAAAAGTTAACGACCGACCATTCTCCATTCGCTCTAGCCTACGGATCGGTGGCTATGATTCCAACTGAACTGAATATACCTTCTCATTGGGTAATTCATTACAACTCACAAATGAACGAGTGACTCCTTTTGGAATCCCTTGACATGATCGATGAGAAACGAGACAAAGTTGACTTGAGAGCAGCTGTGCATTGCAACCGAATCACCCGGTATTACAATGCCAAGGTCCGGAATTGTGATTTTGATATTGGTGACTTGGTCCTCAAAAGAATCTTCTTAGGCCCTAAAAACTTGGGCCCGACATGGGAAGGTCCGTACGCAATATAATAAAAGCTTAAAGATGACACTTTCAGGCTTGCAAAGGTTGATGAGATCTCACTCCCAAAGGCATGGAATAGCGAGCGTTTACGATGCTATTTCACTTAGAATAAATTTGTGCATACTTGAATGAAGCCATGTGACAAGACATAATCTTTCATTTCGATTTTCAATAACTGGTATCCCAGGTCTGTCTTTACATTGCTTAAGAGTTATGACTTGATCGACTTGAATGAATGTGCATGGAGATAATGTAGTGTGCAGGTACTCAGAGATAGATGCCAACCAAACTTCTAAGTTTCATGATCGGCCCTCAAAGTTCTTCTCGATATCTGGAGATTGATATCAACTAACTCTTGTCCTTGGATTGGGGCATGAGTATAAACTAATGGACATGATCTGACCATCCATCAGCCAACTCTTGTCTTCGGAATGGGGGCAGGATTATAAACTAAACGGACGTGATCCAACCGTCCATCAGCTAAATCTTGCCCTTGATACAGAGGTAGGAGTATAAAGCGAAATGAACATGACAAGTCCATCCATCCGATAGATCACGCCCAGAGTTTGGCAGAGCGTTGATCCCTTGCCCAGAGTTTGGCAAGGTCAATGAACTAAAAAGGACAAGACATGACCGTCCATCCGATAGCTCATGCCTAGAGTTTGACAGAGCAATGATACCTTGCCTAATGTTTGGTAAGGTCAATGAACTAAAAAGGATGTGAAGAGACCATCCATTCGATAACTCATGCCTAGAGTTTGGCAGAGTGCCAACCTCTTGCCCAAAGGATGATGAGGCGAAGTTCTTTGCCTAAAGTTAGGAAAGATCTTACTCAAAAATTGACCATCGCTCGAAGTTAGGTGTGGTCCAAAACGACAACATTCAAACCTTGCCTGGAGTAGGCAAAGCAAAAGATCCATGTTCAGAGTTGGGTCGAATCTCTTTTGTGAACCTCAATCGATGCTTGGAGTTTGGCATGATCACGAGCAATCGTCCTGGATGGGGAAGTCCTGATTACCATATCAGGTGGAAAAAACCTGACCAGTGCCCGAAGTTTGGCGTGGTCGAAACATGTATCCAAAAAAGGGTACCTAAACCATGATCCCAAGTAGTCAATCCATATCAATGCCTGGAGTTTGGCATGGTCGAAACTTGCATCCCATAAAAGGATGTTAAACTTCCCGTTCAAGTCAATTCATTTCAATCGACGCCTGGAGGCAGGCGCGATCACATTCAAAGTCCCTTTAAGAGAAATACCAAGGTTATCTTTGTAGGTGATCGAAGTTTGACCAGGCTTCAAGAGTGGACATGGTCACGTATGGGCTCACAGAGACAGGCGTCCTAGAAATTGCTTTACGTTCATTTGACCGACGAAAAGCCGGCAAATCATGGAATGGGCCAATGAATTCCAACAATAATCTTGAAAAGAGATGGAACGTAAGTACATCAAATGGAAAGCACATTTCTAAAATTCTTAACCAAATTCAAACAAGAATTAGTTGAAACAAAAGTTTTTAATTCACACCCAAAATAAAGCTTGGAAGGAAAAGTACAGGTTTTATTAACACCGAAATTCAAAGAAAGCAAGACTTTTTCTTAACTCTTGGATCGGTTCTAAATTATAAAAAGTGATGATGGAGATGACCATTCAAGTACCCATGCATGTGTATGCCCATAATTATGGAGCCTTTGGAGAACATGGGCATATATATGTATGTGTGTAACAACCCTGAGATTGCAATTACCGAATGATAAATTAAAAATTATGATTTTAAGTTGAAAAGCGAGCTAAACAAATTTTTGGGAATTTAAATTTGCAATTTGATTTGAAAATTAAAATATTTTGGGGTTTAAAATGAGGAATTTTTAAATGTGATTATAGGTTTAATTGGCCAAATGAGACTATTACATGGTTTTAATTAAAACTAGGTTGCTACTTAGGATTTTGTTCACATGATAACGTTAGAAAAATAAACTAAGTCCTAAAGGGTTTTAAAACCTCCTAACATGGCCCATTAGCCTACCCACTTCTATATAATATCTTAAATCCATTCCATAAACCCTAACCCTCCTCTTCATAATTCCTAAACCTAGATCTAAACATAACTAATGGCCTCCCTTTGGTAGAAGATCCACCTCCTTCTCTACATAACTAAACTAGTTTAATCTTTGAAAAAGGTAATGCAATCTCTCCTATTCTCTAATCCTTCTTAATCCCTATTTTATCTCTACCATCTTGTTGTAATCTTTGTTTTGTTTTTTTTGATTTTTGGGTCCTTGAAGTCTCTTGATCTTTTGCTTTGGGGTTGAGGATTTTGGCTTGCTTGATATTGTGCACACAAACTACTTGATCCTTTGCTTCTGTGAGGTAATTACTATTGATTAGTGATTATTGCTAGTTGTAATAATGGTGAAAATTTGATGCCAAAAACTGAAAAAAAAACACCCCAAAATAACAAAAACACAAAAAATTAGCTGGCTGGAATGTTTCAGCCTGAAAACAGGCTGAAACAGTGCACTGAGTGCACCAGGGCAGGCCTGGGCTGCACCCACGCTACTGCCCAGACACAGTAGGCTAGCCCAGCTGGGCTAGCCAGAAGCAGGCCAGCCCTTAGTGGGCTGGCCGCACATCATACCCCCCTCCAGCCCGCCTGGGCTGGGGGTTTGCACTACCTCCCCAGCCCACCTAGGCTGGGGAATAGTGGACGCGGGCCGAAGCCCGCGTCCCAGCCCCAGCCCAGGCGGGCTGGGGATTTGCACTACCACCCCAGCCCGCCTGGGCTGGGGAATAGTGGACGCGGGCCGAAGCCCGCATCCCAGCCCCAGCCCAGGCGGGCTGGGGATTTGCACTACCACCCCAGCCCGCTTGGGCTGGGGAATAGGGGACGCGGGCCGGAGCCCGAGTTCCAGCCCCAGCCCCACCGGAGCCCGCGTTCCAGCCCCAGCCCAGGCGGGCTGGGGGCTGAACTGCCTCCCCAGCCCGCCTGGGCTGGGGCAGGCTGACGCGGGCCGAAGCCCACGTCCCACAAAAAAAATAAAAAAATAAAAAAATGAAAGCAGTTCCCTGTTTGCAGTTTTGGGACTGAACTTTGTGACATCGCCACGGTCACCTCCGTATTCGAAATCCAACGTTTTTGGACTCGTTGGAAAGCTGGAGTTCCGAACTCCATCTCTAGAAAGTTTGATTAGTATCCGAGTTCATTTGACTCTTCGAAATTGCTGTCGAAGGGGGACCCGGATCCTAGCCTGAAACAATGTATTCACTGTTTCCGGGTCCGACTTTGGAGCGTCGCTGCGACTTCGTTTCAAGTCGGAATCGAGTAATTCGTTTTGCATTCTGAAGTAGGAATGACGTACTACGTTCCTACCAATTTTCATGCCATTCGGATTAGGTTTGCTGGTCCGAATAATTTTCCGAATTTGGGTTCGCGTCAGTTTTGGACTATTTTCCAACACTTAGAATATTTTCAGTGACTTTCTGGTTTTATCGATTTCTTTGAGATTTGTCTCTGGATTTCGTACACGGGTTTTTATGAACTATTTTAAAAGGATTTTTCGCTCATAAATGGATTTCGAAATTATTATATAATATTATTTTTAATTATTAAATTAATTACTCCATAATAGGAGAGTTTTCAAAAGCCGTTTTAAAGTGATTTCAAAATCAATTATAAATCCATTTCGCACCATTATTTTCTATAATAAAAATCTCACACTCACTTTTTAGCACATCGAGCGAAGTGGAAAGGTTCTTAAACGGTTAGGAAATCTCCGGCCAATGGAACCGTGTATATTTTCTTTCCGGTTAATCCCCGACCTATTCGATTGATCGTTTTGACCTTTAGGTCTAGTTTACCGATGATACGAGGTGGAATTTTTATTGTTTGGAGTGTGAGCATGCTATTGCTTAGTAAACCATTTAGTGCAAACGTGAGGTATGTGACTCATTGTTAACACTTTACGGGTTCCTCTCCAAGAAGTTTGTGACACATTAGCCTCTGGGCGGCCAGTACTGACCTCTGGGTCACCACGCCTCTGGGCAACCGTCTCTGGACACCTGCTCTATGAAGCAGTTTTTCGACGTGTGCCTTTGGGCTTTTATCCTTCTGGGAAGGATCTCGTCGTCTCGCATTCCGCATCTGTGCGAGCGATCGATCACAACTCTACAGTCTTGGCAATAACAACTCTGGTCCGTGCACGTGCAATACTTGTATTATTTGATGATTTTTATATCCATTCGAGTATCACCATTCGGTGTTGGTTCTATGGAACCATACGATGTAAGTGCGATTACCTTGTGGATTCACAGTGTCTCTGGACACTGCATTTCTGTATTCGATTTCTGATTTTTCATTATATCCCTATTGCTCTTTGGAGCATCGATCTTTGCTTGGGCATTGATTATTGACTCTGGTCACTCTTGGGATTATTGCCTATGGGCAACTTTATATAGCTTTGGCTACGCCGATGATATGAGGCGATTTTATTTATTTAACACTTTGGTGTTTGTATTCTCTTTGGAGATTTTTCCTGTTTATTGATGATTCGGGATCGTCATTATATTCATGTAGTCCATATTACTCTTCTCTTTGGAGAAGTACTGTTTTATTTATGTACTGCATTATTATATATATCTCAGTTATTACTGATTGTTTAGCTAGCCTGACCCGAGTGTTTTCGCTCGGGTCAGACCGAGTTGTTTCAGGTTAGGTCTTTGGACTTAGCTTTCTGTGCTTCCGCTTGCAAATTATCTGCTATGCTGATAGATAGCTCTTTTATTTGTCCACTATTCAGCTACTCTGTTATTTCAGACTCTTATGTACATATTTTTGACTCACATGTGTGAGCGGTGGCTTTGTACCCACCTTTCTGATACTTGGATCTGTATTGACGATATATTGTACCTATGTTCTGTGACTGTTATGTGACTGTTCTGTGATGATGATGTTATCATTTAGTATTATGTTCGTTCTGAACCTATTTTCCTTAGCCATTGTAATTTCGTTATAAATATCTATTGGATATGTCGAACCACTCGAGGAAAGAATACCACATTTCGACGTATTCAGTAGTTAGTTATAACTTGATTACACATGGTCGCTTACATTATACTCTATTCTCCGTTCTAGTAGACAGTATTACTCCGTAATACTCTTTACTAGAGTGGGTCTCGGAGTGGGGCGTTACATTTTGGTTTCAGAGCCAGGTCAGAACAAAGTAGAATAAACGCAGAACAATACATATATCATGATACATCGAAGTACAATACAAGTGAATCATTGTCCTTTATTCGAGCTTGTTTTCGAATTGACCCTTGATTTTTTTTCGAGTTTTGGGATTATTCTATTCTTATTTTTGTCGATACGAGTGAGTTTGTATCGATGGAGCTGATTGATTTCTTTGAGCATTCTTGTGCATTCCTTTGGGAATTGTGAATCCTATTAAAGGGATCCACAACGATTGGCTTGTTGTGAGCATTTTGATTTCTCTATTGTTGATGCTTTAGTGAGTATTTGTTCATTACTCACTACCTTGTGATCTATCTGATTTGAGATGGATTGACTTAGTGGATGTAAAGTCTGATCCTTTTGTTGTTATAGGATCCTATATTTATTTAGGCATCCTAATTTGATTGGGTTATTATTTCTATCACTTTGGAATGTTAATGATGATTCTGAAATTCTATATTCACTCTTGAGTATCGAGATGTTGTTGATATATCTCGAATTCTAGTCAAGGTGACTTTTTTGAGTTTTGTGAGTCCGTTTGGATTTGACATCCAATCGGGCAATCAAGTATTGAGGTAACCTTAATCCTGGCTCTTAGCTCTTCGGTTATCCTTCCACGAGGATATCCACTAAGGAATGAGATGAGTTTCTAGATTGTTCGAGTTTGATTGGGTTTATCATTCAGCTTCACCGAGTGTTCTTTTCAAATACTCAATCAATGTTATCTTAGTAGCATTACTTTGTTTGAAGTAATGATTTGTTGTTTTGTGCTTCATCTCCTTCGAGAAGAATATCTTGCTTATCCTGTATCTTGATGACTTTTAGGAGTGGATCGTGATATTGTAAGATTGACTAACACTTTATCTCCTTCTGTTGATTTTGAGAATCGCGTATTCTAGGAATATCTCGATGCATTCTCTTAATGTTTTTTGGTTTGAGTTTTTGAAGCTATATGAGTTTTAAAAAGAGAAATTGTAGTTTTGAGATATTTTAAAAATCAAAGAATGTTTTGAGAATATATTTATATGAGTAGTACTCTTTCATAGAAATAACATGAGAGTGTTGGGTTATCCATCGAGTAGTTAAGAGTTCTGGTCGATACGCCTGATCAACGTTATCGATAGGAATCTCCTAAATGCTATGATGAGGCAATCATACACGATGGTTTGTATTTTAAAAATTGAGATTTTGAAAATAATATTTTGAGATTAAATATTAAATTTATTTTTGAATGGTAATTGCAGCCATTGATTTTAAAGACCAGTAATAGAGTGGTAAGGCAGTTTTGATCGTTCGGTCAACTCTGCAGCCAACAGATATATTTATTTATTAGAGACTCAATGGCGAGGCAATGCTATTTATTTATTTTTAAATTATAAAGATGAGAATATAAATGAGATTATTTTTGAGCTGTGCTTTATTGAAAGTATATTTTGAGATTTTAGAATCTATATTATATACATTGGATGTTTTAAGAGAAGAGTTATAAGAGAATTTGAAGATTGTTTTAAAACTACTTAAGTGGTTTAATAAAAAGAGTAAAGAGAATTTAAACCCTTAATTTATTTTGTGGATTATTATTATGGATTTACAAATTTCTGTGGAAATTAATTTTTAAGTAAGAGAAGAAATTTGGACTTTTAATTTGAGTTTTAAATTACCTACTAAGTAATATAGTAAAAAGTTTGAAAATTTTCAAATGTTGAAAATTGAGATTTAAAATTTAAAAGATGTTGAGATTTAAAAATTCTAAATATCTTGGATTAAAAGATAATTCGAGCTTATATCCTTATTCTTGAGCATATTCTATCTTTGAGCTATTATTAACGACATGCATTTTTTGCGGTCGTTCGAGTTGGCGGCCTTGTGAGAAGCCATCTTGTGATTTATCAATCTTGTCTATTGTGTCTACCCTGTTATGAGGATGTTCTGTCCGTATATTTATGTGGAAAATCTTATTGATGATCTTCTTTATTGCTTGGTGTTTGGGTTTAAGTGAGTTGATCCCGACTCTATTCATAGGATTTTAAGTAATCAATCATTTTCAATTGATTATTTGTTGAGTATTTTATTGAGTTTTAATTCGAGACAGGAGATCTTTGAAATTCTTTCGAGTTTCTTGGAAAATTCGATGGTTTGCTAATCACTATATTAGCATATGATGGGCCATTGAATTAACCAAGTGAGTTTTTCTTTATTTCTTTCTACCATTCTATATTGAGAGTATGAATGGTTTGGAATTCGAGCTTGTCCTTATCCTTCGATGATTGTATCGATAGTGTTGTTTACAGCTATTTCCTTCAGAAATTGCAGGGACGCAATTTTGCTGTGGAGGGGAGTCTGTAACAACCCGAATTTTGGACATTACCACTAATATTAAATTATAATGCAAATAATAATTTAATATTGTGATTATAAATGAATTGGAGGAATGAAATTTGAGTTAATATTGTTTATTTTATATAAACAATGTTTTAATGAATAAAACTTGGGTTTTTAATTTATGTGAGTTAATCTATCTCATAAGATGTTATTTCAACATATTGATGGTTGAAATAAATATAAATGAGTGAAAATAAGCATAGAATATTTTATTTGTGAAAGTAGGTTGAAAATAAATGATGTTAGTTATTTATTGAGTTAAAATGGGAAGTATTTGAATTTTATTCCAATAATAGCCTTTTTTAGTGAATAAAAAGGGCAAATGAGAAGAAAATGTATTTTTCGAAGTGTATTAATGATTGAAAATAGTGTTGTAATATTTTAAAAAGTATTAAAACTTTTAATACACTTATTTGAGTTAAGAAATAATTTTTATTTGACTCAGATTGTTTAAAATTGTTTTTTTTGGTCTAAAAATAACAGTATCGTCAAATATTGTGTAAATTAAAAGTTTAATGGGAAAATAATATTTTTAAGTGCAAAAAAAAATATTGTGTTAATCATGTTCACGTTGTTAAAATATGAAGAATGCATTTTGTCTCATGTAAAAGAAGTTAATATAAGAAAGTAATGCTAAAAATGGTATAAAACTTATGTATATTAGCCTAAATAATTTTCTAAGTATGAGAATGGACTAATTGGGTATAGTAAACATCCAATAACCCAAATTCTAGAGTTTTCTAATAAAGTATGTATCTTTTCTCCCAAAACTCATTACAGTAAAACCTAAATCAGAAAAGAAAAAGCTTCAAAGCAAAACAATGGCTACCCTCTTCAAAATTTAATCTTCAAAGCTCAATCTTTGCAAATTTAAAACCCTAATTCAAGTTAAAACCATAAAAGAAGGTAATCTCTAACCTATTATATCTTAAAATCCATCTAAAACCCTAGAATTGTTTAGCAAATTTTGTTTTGATCAATTTCTTCTTTGCATGTATTGTTTTTTTCTATTTTCAGATGTTTAGGGCTCTAATCTTATGCTAAAGGTTCAATCTTGCTTGCAAATCCTTACATATTCACTGAAAATCAATTGGTAAGTGTAAAAGCTTACAAATGCTAGCAAAAAATAAGGTTTTGAGTTGAATTTTCGTATTAATAAGATTGCGTTTCGTCTTTGTTATTTTAAGTTTTCTGTTGCCACATTGTTTTAGCCACAACTTTTTCATATTTTATCCAAATTTCATAATTTTTGATGTTTTGGAAAGTGCAGACAAAGTGTTAAAAGTTTCATATTTAAAGATTTTTAAAATTTTGAAGTTTGCTTGATAAAAATCATGCTTGTTTGTTGCTGTCCCGAGAGCAAATGACAGCAACAACAATCATAAAATCTGAGGATTTTTTTGACCATAACTCATTCATTTCTTATCCAAATTTCATAATTTTGGATGTTCCGGAAAGCCCAGACAAAGCGCTGAAAGTTTTATGTTTTGATTTTTCTAAAATTTTGAGGTTTAATGGACCAAAATCGTGCTTGTTTGTTGCTATCCCGAGAGCAAATGACAGCAACAACAATCACAAGTCTGAGAAATTATTTTGGCCATAACTCATTCGTTTCTTAACCGATTTTGATAATTTTGGATGTTTCGGAAAGCTTAAATCATGTACTAAAACTTTTATGTATTGAGTTTTCTGTAATTTTAAGGTTAGCTATGTCAAAATTGAATTTTTATACTGTTATCCCGAGAGCAAAACCAATAATTGCTCTGCGCTTGAGGCTGAAACGAAGTTGGCCATAACTTCTTCGTTTCTTAACCGATTTTGTTAATTTTAGATGTTCCAGAAAGCTTAGGTCGTGTGTTACATGTTTCATTCATTGTATTTTCTGGAATTTTGAAGTTCGTTTGGTTGAAATTATGGTTGTATGTTGCTGTCCTGAGAGCAAAATGACAGCAACAACAATCGTTGACCTTAGAATTGTATTAACTCGTTTTACTTTCATTCTCTTCGGTTTTAATGATGTTTTTGATATATTTTCAGAGCTATGATGCCTATCAATAGGCTAGCTATATTTGAAGAATTTTAAATTCAAATTTTAAATGGAATTTGAATTGATTTTGGGTTAAAATTGAATTGAATTCGTATTGAATTCAAGTTATCGGTTTTGAGATATCCCTCTTAGTTTTCATTGTTTTCAAGTACGGTTTTCATCGAAACCAATTTGAAGTGTTATTTTGAATTGATTTAGAAGTTACCAAATTTTGGTGAAGATTATTGGTTTGAGAATTACTCTTTGAGTACATTCGACGACGAACCAATCTAGATGCATTTTGTGATGGCCGATGAAATGAGGCAATATTGATGTTAAGTTTTAATTTGCAAGTATGGTTAGAAATAACCATCACGATGTTCTTTTACTTGCCTAGGAGATGATGCAATTTGTTATGATAGACTGATGATGGTTTCGGTATTTATGATGAATTTTTACTTGTCGATGAAATGAGACAAGTCTCGATGTCACTTAAAATTCGTCCAAGTATGAGATAAGACGAGTTAGGTATCTTACACTCACCGATGAGATGAGGCAGTGTTTATTTGATGATGTTTTATGATGGTTTTCTAATGTGGCATCGACTAACGATTAGTAAACCAATAGGTACAAACGTATGGTATGGGACGTACGTTGACGCCTATTGGATTCCTATTCGAGAAGTTGAGACACATTCACGATGTTACTAGTGCTACAGACCGAGTACTCGATTGGAGTCATCACGATGTTCATGAAGTTATTACTCTACTCCAATCATCACGATGTTATTACTCGGGTTTTTGTGACCGGGTGTCATCAAGATGTTTCCGACTATAGTCAATCAAGATGATCACGATGTTACGATGTTATGTGACCCCAAGTCATCACGATGAATGGTACCAAATAATGGTAGTACTAGTCAAGATGTAAATGCATGTGCTGTTTTCCATGAAGTTTAGATGCTTCGTTTTCACTATTTTGATGATGATGCTTTAGTATAGCCTTATGTAAGAAAAAGGCTTATTGACATACATGGTTTTATTTGTGATTTCGAATATGATGTTTTGGATTCTTTCCGGGCTCTATCAAGATAAATTATGGTAATGCTTTTATGATGAGTTTTGATAATAGATTTAAGATATATTTATATTTATAACATTATTTGCATTATGGATCGATGATTTGACGATTTTATTGACTACTTGATGTTACAATGGAGTTGAGATGTATTTATAAATTTATACCACTGAGATGAGGTATAAATGATTATGAAGAATCTTTTATGATGAGTTTTAGTGATGGATTTGAGATGTATCTATATTCATACCGACGAGATGAGGTATGAATAAGTATAATGCTTTTTTTATGATTTGGTTTTATATTTCCTTGAATGATCATTGAGATAAGCCTATAAGATGAGGCACATCCATATGCGTTTTATTCATTGTATGAATGATATGTACCTTTGATGTATTGTTATATTGACGAGCACTTCTAAGAAGATAATTTATTCATTTAAAGTCATTATCCATATTTTTTTATACCGCTGATGATATGAGGTGAAAGCGATGTTTATTGAATCTTATCTTTAAAATTTTGTTCGGCGATGTTCCATTTTCTTAAGTATCTGTTATGCCACTTAAGTATGACTTTATATCATTATCTCCCTTACTTGCCAAGAAGAGATGTTGTCCTTTCTTATGATGTTGAAACCCTATTTAGGGCATGGCATCCTTTATGAAAAAGGATACCGTAGCTTTCACCAAATTATCCTCATCGATTATTCTGTTTTACTGATGATTTTAGCTAGTCTGACCCGTGTGTTTTCACTCGGGTCAGACCGAGTTGTTTCAGGTATCATCTATTGGCCTTAGCTTGAAGTTGATGTTGGATAATAGCTCTTCTTTTGCTTGAGTAGTTTATTTCTTCCGCATACTCTGATGCTTTTACATTTGATTCGATGTATACGGTGTGGTCGTGCACCACCTTTATTGTATTCATATTGTATTGTACCGAACGTGTATCAGTGTATATGTATATATATGATGTTGGTTACTGTTCTGTGATGTGATTTACATTCAGTTATTGTATTTTGTTCTGATAGATCCGTTAGCCACCTATAGTTTTGGATTAAGCATTTACTGGGTATGTCGATCCACTTGAGTTGAAAAATTATAATGCATTTATCGACGTATTCAATGGATGTTTAAGACAAAATTATAGATGGTCGCCCTTAACCAACCCTATTCTCCGCTTTAGTAGACAGAATTACTTCTTAATTCTCTTTGCTAAGGTGGGTCTCGGGGTGGGGCATTACAGCTTGGTATCAGAGCGAAGGTTCAGAATTAAGCATAACAAACACAGAACAGACACGTAGTACAATACGTTATAATACGATCCAAATTGAACATATCCACCTTTAGATAAATAAGTTAGGAATATGTGTAGGAATCTATTATATTCTGTAATATTCCTTAATGAATTATCTATCTTTGAATCGTGCTTAACTAAATCTTACCTTATCTTTCAGTATGGCTGGTAGAGGTAGGAACCTCCGTTCTGTTGATGCTGGACAGTCCAGCAACCCTCATCCTGAGGGCGTATACATGACCACGGACCAGATCATGGAGCTGGTTCGTAACTCTCAGTCACACTCTCAGTCTCCTACACCAGTTTCTGATGCACCGTGCAAGTCTGCTTTTGCGCGCCTCTGCAGCGACTTTATGCATCTTGGAGGGAAGCCGTTCAATGGCTCCGAGACTGTTCTTGAGGTCCAGGCGTGGATCAGAGTTTGCGAGTGTAATTTCACTCGCATGACCCTTCCTGACCATGACAGAGTCCTTGTTGCTTCTAGCCATCTTGAGGGCCGTGCCTTGGATTGGTACGAGCTCCTTATTTCTAAGACCGATGAGGCCACTCTCACTTGGGATCAGTTCCGAGAGCGCTTCTTGCTCAAGTTTGTCCCCGAGTCCGAGAAGATAGCCCTTGCACGCCGCTTTATTGACCTTAAGCAAGGGAAGACCTCTGTTGCTGACTATTCTTCATCTTTTGAGGCCCTATCTAAGTATGGCCTCGAGTTCATTAGCACTCCTTATAAGAAGAATATCAAATTTGTTGAAGGCCTGAAGAAAGATTTGAAGAAACCGCTTATGCTCCAGCTTATGCTCCCTTTTGATGAGCTAGTTGACGCAGTGCTTCACCTTGAAGCAGTTGACCGTGAGAGAGACAGTGATGGAGATGGTGGGGGTTCCAAAAACCCCAATCAGAAGTGGGGTCCATTTCAGAAGACCAAGCCTTGGAACAAGAAGAAGAAGACTGGCAGTTCTACTTTTCAGACTCAGCCTCAGACTCGTCCTCAGTCCCAGACTCCTGCTCAGCCTAGTGGGACACGTCCTCCGAAGAAATGCTTCAACTGTGGTTCTCCTGATCACTTTATTCGAGAGTGTCCCAAACCTCTCTATTGCACCTTCTGCAAGAAGGAGGGACACAGGATCTCCACTTGTCCTATTGCTCCAGCTAGTGCCAAGCCTGGCAAGCTTAATGCTGCCAAGGCTCCTACATCTTCAGCTCAGCCTCGAGGTACGCATCCTTCCGTTCTCGAAGGTTCTATTTTATTTCATGATAGATCTTGTAGAGTTCTCTTTGATATGGGTGCCTCTCACTCATTCGTATCAAAGAAACTAGTTGATACTTTATCTTTGGATGTTACTTGTTTGGTTTCTTCACTAAGGATTGTGAATCCCATCGGTGGATCCACGACCCTTAGTCTGCTTTGTGAGGATATAGATATTGATCTTTGTGGATTTTCTTTCCGTGCGAATCTGCACGTTATGGAGTATTTGGGATTTGACATGATTCTTGGCATGGATTGGCTCGCTCAGTACGACGCCAAAATCATTTGTTCGGAGCGGATATTATTTCTTCGTCATCCTGACTCGTCCGCTCCGTTAGTTATTGCTCTTCAGGATGTTGGGATTTCTGATATTACTTTATTTTCTCTTGATTCACGAGATGAGGATTTGGACATATCTCGTATTCCTGTTGTTTGGGATTTCCCCGATATATTCGAGCCAGTATCCAGCCTGCCGCCAAAGCGGGCCATTGAGTTCCACATCGATCTCATTCCAGGCTCCCACCCAGTTGGGCGTCCTCCCACGAGGATGTCTATTAAAGAGAATGAGGAACTCAGGAAGTAGTTAGTAGAGCTTGAGGCGAAGCAGTTCATTCGGTCCAGTTCTTCGCCATAGGGGGCTGCTGTGGTCTTTGTTAAGAAGCCCGATGGCTCTCTTAGGCTTTGCATTGACTACCGCAAGCTTAATGAGTTGACCATCAAAAATCGTTATCCATTGCCACGGATAGACGATATGTTTGATCAGTTGAGCGGTGTGAAGGTCTTTCCTAGGTCGACCTTGCCACCGGATTTCATCAGCTCCGAGTTGCGGAAGATAGCATTCCTCTTACCGCTTTCCGCACTCGTTATGGTTCTTTTGAGTGGTTGGTCATGCCATTCGGCTTGACGAACGCACCGGCATTCTTCGTCGATCTTATGAATCGAGTATTCCGGGAATACATCGATAGATTCGTTCTGGTTTTCATCGACGATATTCTTATTTACTCTAGATCCGAGGCAGAGCATGCTCATCATTTGTGGATCGTCTTGGATACTCTTCGTCAGCATCAGCTTAAGGCCAAGCTCTCCAAGTGCCATTTTTGGGAGAGCAAGGTCAAGTTCTTGGGCCATATTGTATCATCTGAGGGTGTTTCTGTCGATCCTGCCAAGATCAAAGCTATTCAGAATTGGAAGCAGCCCGAGAATGTTCATGATATTCGCAGCTTCCTTGGTCTGGCGGGTTATTACCATCGGTTTGTCAAGGATTTCTCTCGAGTTGCACTTCCCCTTACGACGCTGACTCGTAAGGGTGTTCGCTTTATTTGGTCTGATAAGTGTGAAGCTTCTTTTCAGCGATTGAAGGAACTTCTCACTCATGCTCCTATCCTTGTGGTTCCTGAGAGTAACCAGGATCTTGTTGTTTACACCGACGCTTATGGTAGCGGGCTCGGTGCTGTGCTTATGCAGAAGGAACAGGTAGTTGCTTATGCTTCCAGGCAGCTGCGTCCGAATGAGGTTCGCTATCCTACTCATGATCTTGAGTTAGCAGCTATCGTCTTTGCCTTGAAGACGTGGCGTCACTTTCTATTAGGCGAACGCTTCACTCTTTACACCGATCACAAGTCTCTAAAGTATCTTTTCAGCCAGAGAGATCTCAACATAAGGCAGCAGCGATGGCTTGAGTTTCTCGCCTCATATGATTTAGATATTCAGTATACCCCTGGCAAGGGTAATCGTGTTGCAGATGCGCTCAGTCGCAAGCACTCGGCGGTAGTTTCTATGATGATTGCCGAGTGGGATATTCTTGAGACACTATCTTTATGTGATGTTAGAGATCGAGCTCCATCCTCTTATTCTCCGGTCTTATTATTTAGCTTGGAAGCTCGTCCTATCTTATTGGATTGCATTGCCCATGCTCAGCGGTAGGATCCAGACTTATTGCATCTTATTCATCTTCTCGAGTCGGGATCCAGTGATGAGACATTGCTGGATTATTCTCTTGATTTTCATCGGTGTTTTCGTCGGAAGAACCGTATTATTGTACCATCTGATTTATCACTTACGCGTGACATTCTGGACGAGTGCCATCGCACTAAGTACACTATTCATCCCGGGTCGAGTAAGATGTATGCCGATATGTGTCGCCTATATTATTGGGAGGGTTTGAAGAGAGATGTGGCAAGTTATGTGAGTGGTTGCATGACTTGTCAACAGATCAAAGCCGAACATCAGCGTCCGTCTGGTCTTCTTCAGCCGCTAGAGATTCCATTATGGAAATGGGATCAGATATCCATGGATTTTATTGACGGTCTGCCTCGATCGAGGTCAGGCCATACTTCTATTTGGGTCATCGTCGATCGCTTGACCAAATCTGCTCATTTCATTCCTATTAAGTCCACTCGGACTGCTCCTCAGCTTGCCAAGCTATATGTGAAGGAAGTCGTTCGACTTCATGGCATTCCTTGCTCTATCGTGTGTGATCGAGACACCATTTTCACTAGTCACTTCTGGATGTGCCTACAGTCAACTTTGGGCACTAAGCTGAATCTCTCTACTGCTTATCAACCTCAGACCGACGGTCAGACTGGGATGGTGAATCGTGTTTTGGAGGATCTTTTGCGCTGTTGTATTCTGGATTTCGGAGGTAGATGGGAGGATCACTTACCGCTTGTAGAGTTCTCCTACAACAACAGCTTTCAGTCTAGTATCGGCATGGCACCTTTCGAGGCTCTCTACGGAAGGCCATGTCGCTCTCTTGCTTGTTGGTTAGAATCTGGCGAGAAGCTCATTCTTGGTCCAGATTCAGTTCAGGAATCTTTTGAAAAGATTGTTCTTATCCGTCAGAGAATGAGAGAGGCACTGGACCGCCAGAAATCCTACGTGGACAACCGTAGGAAGCCTCTTGAGTTCTCCATTGGCGATTCTGTCTTTATTCGGGTTTCTCCCATGAAGGGGGTTGTGCGTTTCAGCTCTACAGGGAAGTTGGCTCCTCGCTATGTTGGACCATTTCCTATTACGGAACGCATCGACCCCGTTGCTTATCGTGTGGCTCTACCTACTCACTTCTCTGGAATACACGACGTGTTCCATGTTTCCCAGCTTCGCATGTGTGTCCATGATCCTGATTCTATCATTGAGCCGCATGTCGTGCCTGATTTAGAGATCTTACCCGATTTATCTTTGGAGCAGCAACCTCTTCGTGTGCTTGATTCGGAGATCAGACGTCTTCGAAACAAAGAGGTTCCGCTTGTGAAGATTCAATGGTCGTCTAATCCTAAGGACTGCACTTGGGAGACCAGAGAATTTATCGAGCGTACTTATCCTGGTTTTATTTCCTCTTCCGGCACGGGTGAGCATCTATAATTTATCTTCTGTATTCCTTTTGTAGATTAGATGTTATAGACGACTTCTATATTTAAGGAATTGCGGGGACGCAATTTTCTTAAGGGAGGGAGTCTGTAACAACCCTGAGATTGCAATTACCGAATGATAAATTAAAAATTATGATTTTAAGTTGAAAAGGGAGCTAAACAAAGTTTTGGGAATTTAAATTTGCAATTTGATTTGCAAATTAAAATATTTTGGGGTTTAAAATGGGGAATTTTTAAATGTGATTATAGGTTTAATTGGCCAAATGAGACTATTACATGGTTTTAATTAAAACTAGGTTGCTACTTAGGATTTTGTTCACATGATAACGTTAGAAAAATAAACTAAGTCCTAAAGGGTTTTAAAACCTCCTAACATGGCCCATTAGCCTACCCACTTCTATATAATATCTTAAACCCATTCCATAAACCCTAACCCTCCTCTTCATTCCTAAACCTAGATCTAAACATAACTAATGGCCTCCCTTTGGTAGAAGATCCACCTCCTTCTCTACATAACTAAACTAGTTTAATCTTTGGAAAAGGTAATGCAATCTCCCCTATTATCTAATCCTTCTTAATCCCTATTTTATCTCTACCATCTTGTTGTAATCTTTGTTTTGTTTTTTTTGATTTTTGGGTCCTTGAAGTCTCTTGATCTTTTGCTTTGGGGTTGAGGATTTTGGCTTGCTTGATATTGTGCACACAAACTACTTGATCCTTTGCTTCTGTGAGGTAATTACTATTGATTAGTGATTATTGCTAGTTGTAATATTGGTGAAAATTTGATGCCAAAAACTGAAAAAAAAACACCCCAAAATCACCAAAAACACAAAAATTAGCTGGCTGGAATGTTTCAGCCTGAAAACAGGCTGAAACAGTGCACTAAGTGCACCAGGGCAGGCCTGGGCTGCACCCAGACTGCTGCCCAGGCACAGTAGGCTAGCCCAGCTGGGCTAGCCAGAAGCAGGCCAGCCCTTAGTGGGCTGGCCGCACATCATACCCCCCCAGCCCGCCTGGGCTGGGGGTTTGCACTACCTCCCCAGCCCACCTGGGCTGGGGAATAGTGGACGCGGGCCGAAGCCCGCGTCCCAGCCCCAGCCCAGACGGGCTGGGGATTTGCACTACCACCCCAGCCCGCCTGGGCTGGGGAATAGTGGACGCGGACCGAAGCCCGCGTCCCAGCCCCAGCCCAGGCGGGTTGGGGATTTGCATTACCACCCCAGCCCGCCTGGGCTGGGGAATAGTGGACGAGGGTCGGAGCCCGCGTCCCAGCCCCAGCCCAGGCAGGCTGGGGGTCTGTACTGCCTCACCATCCCGCCTGGGCTGGGGCAGGCTGACGCGGGCCGAAGCCCGCGTCTCAAAAAAAAAAATGAAAGCAGTTCCCTGTTTGCAGTTTTGGGACTGAACTTTGTGACATCGCCACGGTCACCTCCGTGGTCGAAATCCAACGTTTTTGGACTCGTTGGAAAGATGGAGTTCCGAACTCCATCTCTAGAAAGTGATTAGTATCCGAGTTCATTTGACTCTTCGAAATTGCTGTCGAAGGGGGACCCAGATCTCAGCCTGAAACAGTGTATTCACTGTTTCCGGGTCCGACTTTGGAGCGTCGCTGCGACTTCGTTTCAAGTCGGAATCGAGTAATTCTTTTTGCGTTCTGAAGTACGAATGTCGGACTACGTTCTTACCAATTTCATGCCATTCGGATTAGGTTTGCTGGTCCGAATAATTTTCTGAATTTGGGTTCGCGTCAGTTTTGGACTATTTTCCAACACTTAGAATATTTTCAGTGATTTTCTGGTTTTATCGATTTCTTTGAGATTTGTCTCTGGATTTCGTACACGGGTTTTTATGAACTATTTTAAAAGGATTTTTCGCTCATAAATGGCTTTCAAAATTATTGTATAATATTATTTTTAATTATTAAATTAATTACTCCATAATAAGAGAGTTTTCAAAAGCCGTTTTAAAGTGATTTCAAAATCGATTATAAATCCGTTTCGCACCATTATTTTCTATAATAAAAATCTCACACTCACTTTTTAGCATATCGAGCGAAGTGGAAAGGTGCCTAAACGGTTAGGAAATCTCCGGCCTATAGAACCGCGTGTACTTTCTTTCCGGTTAATCCCCGACCTATTCGATTGATCGTTTTGACCTTTAGGTCTAGTTTACCGATGATACGAGGTGGACTTTTTATTGTTTGGAGTACGAGCATGCTATTGGTTAGTAAACCGTTTAGTGCGAACGTGGGGTATGGGACTCATTGTTAACACTTTACGGGTTCCTCTCCAAGAAGTTTGTGACACATTAGCCTCTGGGCGGCCAGTACTGGACCTCTGGGTCACCACGCATCTGGGCAACCGTCTCTGGACACCTGCTCTATGGAGCATTTTTTCGGCGTGTGCCTCTGGGCTTTTATCCTTCTCGGAAGGATCTCGCCGTCTCGCGCGTTCCGCATCTGTGTGAGTGATCGATCACAACTCTACAGTACTTGGCAATAACGACTTTGGTCGGTGCACGTGCAATACTTGTATTATTTGATGATCTTTATATCCATTCGAGTATCACCATTCGGTGTTGGTTCTATGGAACCATACGATGTAAGTGCGATTACCTTGTGGATTCACAGTGTCTCTGGACACTGCATTTCTGTATTCGATTTCTGATTTTTCATTATATCCCTATTGCTCTTTGGAGCATCGATCTTTGCTTGGGCATTGATTATTGACTCTGGTCACTCTTGGGATTATTGCCTATGGGCAACTTTATATAGCTTTGGCTACGCCGATGATATGAGGCGATTTTATTTATTTAACACTTTGGTGTTTGTATTCTCTTTGGAGATTTTTACTGTTTATTGATGATTAGGGATCGTCATTATATTCATGTAGTCCATATTACTCTTCTCTTTGGAGAAGTACTGTTTTATTTATGTACTGCATTATTATATATATCTCAGTTATTACTGATTGTTTAGCTAGCCTGACCCGAGTGTTTTCGCTCGGGTCAGACCGAGTTGTTTTAGGTTAGGTCTCTGGACTTAGCTTTCTGTGCTTTCGCTTGGACATTATCTGCTATGCTGATAGATAGCTCTTTTATTTGTCCACTATTCAGCTACTCTGTTATTTCAGACTCTTATGTACATATTTTTGACTCACATGTGTGAGCGGTGGCTTTGTACCCACCTTTCTGATACTTGGATCTGTATTGACGATATATTGTACCTATGTTCTGTGACTGTTATGTGACTGTTCTGTGATGATGATGTTATCATTTAGTATTATGTTCGTTCTGAACCTATTTTCCTTAGCCATTGTAATTTCGTTATAAATATCTATTGGATATGTCAAACCACTTGAGGAAAGAATACCACCTATTCGACGTATTCAGTAGTTAGTTATAGCTTGATTACACATGGTCACTTCCATTATACTCTATTCTCCGTTCTAGTAGACGGTATTACTCCGTAATACTCTTTACTAGAGTGGGTCTCGGAGTGGGGCGTTACAATGTGCAATCATATCTAACCCTGAGCGACGAGAGTCAAAGAAAATTAGATTTGAACCTGGAAAATCCAGAAAAGGAATTATTTTAGAATTGCTTAATTTGGAATAATGGATCATGAAAGCTTATTCCCATTTTATAATGCCACATGCTAGTAGAATGTCATGATGGATGACTATGGACATAACTTCTCATAGAATCGATCCGTAGGATGGATAACAACCATTCAAAACACAAAGTGGAGTCCTTCGCAGCAGTTCTGACTTGTCTCAATTCAAAACACATCACATTTGAAACCAGATGTACTTTAGGGGGCAAGTGTTATCCAGCCTTTTGACCATACAGTATACGGACAGCTTAGACGAGTCGAACTTGGTGTTGTCAAGGCAGGAATCCCAGGGAGATAGCCCAAGAGTTCAAAAACCAAACACAAACAGAGTCACAAGGCCAAAGAAAAACCAACCCAAGACCAAAGCAATAAAGATTCACTGAAGTGGTAGGTCGGTACCTACCCAACCCCTTGGGTCAGTACCGATCCAATTTTCCTCCATCACTGGCTCCCACCTCCTGCCTACACGCTTTACTTGATGCTAGAAGCCTATCCTAAGTGTTGTTTTGTCAATTCCATGCAACTTTCAATTGATCTCCACGAATACTTAATTAGCAACTCTATTCTTCCACGGATCCATCGTTTGGACTCGAAAACAAGCTAATATTGGTGCAAACAACTATGCAATCATGAAGCTAACTATAAGGTGAGCCAAGGCAAGGAGGTCAAAACAATGTCCAAGGCTATCACTTTTTATTCTCTACTTAATATTCTGGGTGTTTGGGCCATTTTTTATCCAATCATATATGTATGTATGTACGTGTGTGTGTGCGTGCATGTGTGTATGTATGAATGTATTGGTATAAACAAACTTCCATATAATTATAAATTAAGCTTAGACACACACATACATAGTATAATAATAATTAAAATAAATTTTCCAGCACCACTATGATAGTGGTTAGGCACTCTGGCTTTGGTGCGAGAGGTTACAGGTTCGAAACTTGCGTATAATGATTTGAATTGCATATATTGACATGTAGTATGTTGTATACTGCCTATGTACTACCATTGAAATACCAAATTTCAAAATAATAATAATAATAATTAACAATATGAATTTCGATTTATTTATTTGATTCGATGGACTACAAAATATCATGATTCAAATACAAAATTCAAGACATCGATTCTAGATTTACATTAATAAACATTTTTGGTTATACCCAAAATAAACGATCATTATAAACACACACACACATATATGTGTGTGTATTTAAATCATTCAATATTGCATAAAAGAAAATTCTCACAAATACATAAGATAGGAATAAATAGATCAAGTTTCATTGTTGCTTTTCCTTTTTTTTTCCTTTTGAACGTTATTTATAAACAACAAATGTAACAAATCATGTATCAATAATATACAATGTCAACTTAAATGTAGGTTACATACATTAATTTGGGTCAAGGTGAACATGTATAAGTACATAAAACAAATATAGATTTACCTTCGTAGATACAGCCCTTCATGACACCTTGATTTGTAAATCGACTCTTAGATTCTTTGAATCACTACCGATCTTTCAAGGATCGAATGAACCATTTTTTTTAATTTGGTTTTATTTAAGGTGAAAAAATTTCAACCATGGGAGAAAATGAAGAAAAAACGGTGGCCATGGAAGAAGAAGGAGGAAATATTGAATAAACGAGGAAGATTTGTTCTGTGGAGAGAAAGAGACTTTTCTCATTTTGTCTTTTACAACCCTCATCTTTAATTCCACAATCAACTCTAAATTAATATTTAGACCATTTCTTCCTTTCATATGGACAGCCATGATTTTGCCCCACATGGACCAAAAAATCCTAAGGCCTATTAAAGCAATTAAATATATCTAAACATTGTTTAAGTATATATCGATACACACACACATATATATATATATATATAACTTTTATATACACATCCAGGTAATGGCTAATAGCTTCCAGAACATTTCTAGGAGCTACCCAACATACTAATAACTCCTAAAATATTGAATACATTAGTAATTAATATCTCTTTAATATTAATTAATTATCACTTTACAAACCAACTAGATCGTGTTGTTATTCATAGAATTTACAAATACTACCGTGAGACTTAGAAGTGTGAATTCATTTAGTGATTATTAAACAATTTAGAATTCACATCACACGTCACCTTTGCTAGTGGCATGACAGCTTGGCTGAAGTCATCACTTACAAATATTTTTGATAAAATATTTTATATTATCTTAACTAGTATGAATCGTAGTAATAATTTTTACATGTTCGCTTAAAGCGAACATTATATCACATTAGGATGTATGGAGTCAAATAATAGTCAAAGCTCTAATATTATCCACATTGAACTTGATCAGTCCATAAAAAAATCATTGGTTTAATAGTAATATTTATTATAATTGTTCTACTATAGTCATAGATTTTAACTTTGAGTTGACCATAGTTGACTATGATACTAACCTCATATAATTTAGGAAATGGATTATCTATTGGATATTGTTTCACTTCCTATGCTTTAACTCAGACCCAACTATAGTCACTCCACGGATCGGCATGTCATTATTTAACTATAATTAAATGGAGTATTCCAATTGAACTTTCACATTACTCTCAAGCCAAGCGAATTGTGTGACATCATCACACTGAGATTTCATGTTTGATCTAGTTGTTTTCAACCACAAGAAAACTCTTGGTTAGTCCACTTCATAGTTATCCAATAAGTACAAGTACGTAACCCTTTGGTCCCCCCAATAGCCATGAGTAATACACTGGCTAACATTTGGAGACTATTGCGTACTCTGGTCTCAAGGGATGTATGGATATCCTTTCTCAAAACATCTTGACTGGGAATATTTAAAACAAAATGTTATTTTATTTTGTGATTAATTATTCATGATTGTAACTATTTTCAATTATAATCACATAAATTTTATTTATAGATTTTCTTATTAACATAATTTAAACTAATTACTTAATCAATTACATCATGATATAATAAGTATATAAAAAAATCAAACACCTTTATTACGAACAAGATGTACTATAGAGAAAATATATGTAACAATTACATAATTGCCCCCATGACATATTAATAATCTTACAATCTCCCACTTGCACTTGGAGTCACTTATGAAATCTTAATCCCATTCTTCTGATCAGTTCAGAACTGATCGAGCTAAACCCTTAGTGAATGAATCTGCTATGTTGTATTACTATCTTATTCCGACATTGATAAACTGTCTTTACCATGTGGAACATTCGAAGCATGTGTCTAGACATCTTGTGAGCCCTAGGTCCTTTTACAATCTGTATTGCTGCATTGATTTCACAAAACAATGCCACGAGATTCTCAACATTTGGAATCATCCCTGGCTTAATTTTAAATTTATGTATACTTCTTTTATTGTGGTTCTATTTAAGGCGTAGTAATTGGCTGGCCATCGTCTCTTGTTTGTAAAATTTCCAACTCAAAGCTTCTTAACTAAGATTGAATATGAATTTAGGATTTGCATACCATATTCTATGTTACTTATGAAATTAGAGTTTGAATACTCCTTCATAAGGAGTTCGTTGTTTCCACAAATAATTTTCTAGCATTTTACAAATACTTGAGAATAATCACAACAACCATTTAGTAATCTTAATTCAGATTTGATAATATCCCAATGCTTTAGCTGCATAAGCGAATAACGATATAATAGACAACATAGCATATGTGATAATTCACATTGCCGATGTATAAGGAATCCATCTCATATGCTTCATTTAAACATTTTAATATGGTGTTTGTGTATTTTTTTTGATTCATAACGTTTATTACCATTGCTATTTCCTAACATTGAATAACCTTTAGCAAATGAAAAAAGCATCAGCATAAGTTGTGAAAATGGTAATAAACTAAAAAAAGAGTGATAGAACGGTAATTTTATACTTAATGTTATGTAACTCTATTCCTTACGCTTCTTTGTTCTTTTGGCCGCCTTGTTACCCATCTCGGATCTCACTTCACTTTCCTCAGATGCCATTCTATGTTTATCCAATAAGTTTTCTCATCTTTAGATTTGAATCTTTGAAAAGAAAAATAATACATTCCTTAGTTGCAATATGTATTTTCATTTCCCCTCTCCAATTTGCAGTCGATATATGTTTACTCCAAAAGTTGGACAAATACCCAGTCTAAAGACAAACAAAAATTATAGAAAACTAAGAAATAATAGAGAGAGAGAATTACAATTTTAGAGTGGTTCAACCAAAATCAATAGCCTACGTCCACTATTGGCTTTTTTATTGATTGCTTTTACAATTATAATTGATTACACCAATCTTTAGATTTAAACCACTCATGTATGAATCCGGTAGTATATGTACGCAAAAATCAGTTAACCAAAAGAAGACCCTTTTCTAGTTGCATTTGGCTTAGAATTTAAAGCGTTATCGTCTCTCGATCCAATTCTGCAGGAAGAATCAGTCGAAATTAAAATATCATGAACCAAAATGGTTCGATACCGATCATTATCGATCAATACCGATCCATTTACTTGTACTATTTTGTACTATCTTCTTGACTTGGTCTTGTCTTCAATAATGCTAAAGTGGAACCCATAATGAACCTTGATAGTTGACATAGGTTCTTGTGAATCAATACCGATCCATTCCTCAAATTGAGTCTTCTCTCTTTTTTCCTTAGCTCTTCATCTTTTAGGTCTTAAAACAACTAAGCATGCTTGATCCCCATAAGGATCGGTACCGATCCTTATGACCTTATCCATCCTTAGTTATTTTCCTTATATTCTTCATCCTTGATATCTCTTGTTCTTCTTGATCCATTTCACGACCACTCAATAGTCTAGACCTATTGAGATATCACTTTTTCAAATGCAAGATAACAATTTCCCACTAAAGTATGCTTTGATTAGCGAAATGTTGCATCCTTTTCGATTTAGCATGCCGCTTCAAGTGGTCTTAGAACTCCTTAGCAGATATAAAAGTTGAAATTTCCTACTCAAATTCTTCATTCGGCTTTGAGATTCTTGAAAGCTTTTCTCTTTGGTTTGGTTTAGTAGGATTCCACCCCTTCTGTTATTACAACCTTATTCATCATCATTTTTTTAACTTCATAACAATCTATACCGATCCATTCGAATGTGTTCATATATAAGGAACACTTACTGAATTTTCTTCACTTCACTTTGTTTTCCAAGTTTTCGCCTTTCGTTTCTTTTAAGTATTTGCGACATTCTTCCTTTACGGCGTCACCAGTGTCACCCCCACTCTCAAACCCCAAGCATCATCAAACTTTGACCATGATTTATTGTCGAACCAAGAGAACAAACAATTTCGATCCATTCAAGCTTCAACCCGACTTTCGCCAAAATTGAGAAGCCACCATCTTCCCTTCAGAACTAAAGCTTAGCTGGGTTGCCGCTACCATGATCTACCATGCTTCTATGTCATCACCTATCACCATTAACCCCATGTCCTATGCTGCCAATCCATTCACTAATTCCTTCACCACTACTGTCGCAAGCACTTCATGTCTAAAGTGTGCCATCCATGACACTAAGGGTGGAAGTGGTGAAGAAATCCAAGAACAAAGTTCACCCATATCAATCGATTCCTTGGTGAACTTGGGATACAGATTAGTAACATGGAGTTTGATTGTCAATGCTTAGGGAAATTACATAAATACATCCATATTGAATCCAAAAGTCACTGCATTCTAGTATTTTCTTCTAATCGACACTGATCTTAGGATGACATCTATGAAATTCCTACAAAAAGAAGGATCGAGCTACCTTGGAAATCAGTCGTTAATTTAAATCTTATGTTAACAAGTAACATTCGACACACGGTTCCATCATGTGCTGGAGCTTGTTTGCCAGAATGAGCATACTATCTACAAGGAATGCATGCGTTCAATGTGCAAAGGACACAAGATACATACCATGTAGATTGTATCACACTTCATTGCCTTTGTTGATGTATGAAGCCTGATTAGTCAATGGATGTCGACATCCGTTCATCCTATACATCGGCTATACGGGACTGAACTAAAGTACACATTGAATTCATATTTCAAACCATACCTAACCATGCTCAAATATCAAGTTTTTAGTAAATTATGGATCGCAAATGCTCCATGCATACCTCCACCTTGGGTGTAGGTCCTTCTACCTTCGAACTCACTTCTCGGAAGATAGGTTCATTTTCTACCCTGACATCTATTCCAACACCCTCTAGGCCTCAGTGATCTTGCTGCCAACTCGGGCGGTCACTATAAGTTGTTTTTTTCCACTACAGAAGAACCCAACATCGGCCTCGCTTCCGATGCTAACCTAGAAGGTGTAATGATCCTCGATAACACTCCAAATTCATCTGCTTGAATCTAACTACAACAGACATCAAAGGATCTATGATAGCCATGGAATTCCTGTTGAAGAAATTTTAACTCCAGAACTCCACCAGAGGGCACAAGGCCCCCCGGAAGGCTACACAACATGCAACCGCTACATGTGTCTCTCCGAAGGTGTTCATCTGCTCAATCACTTCATTTTCTAATCATTCAGTTCATGAAGCTTACCCTTTCCTAGCTCCATCCAAATGGGTATGCGCATTAAAATTGCATGCATATGATTATTCTTAGGTATTTAGGCAGGGAACCGACTCTTGAAGTAATCAGATATCATCACAGCTTCAAGAAGAGAAGCGATCATCCATCTCTTACTTTCTTGGAATATTTTAATGGTTGTTGATCATTATTGTCTTTATAACAAGCTTAATCACTTCGTGGGTGAATATTTTTCGTTCATTGCGTAGCCGGCTTTGCTTTGGAACAACTATCGGGATGTCAGTTTCAATTTCACACCTTAATTCATTGAAGCTTATCCATTTAATTCACTAACTCCATCATTCTTAAAATATAACAGATATTCCTCGATGGTCCACCAATACTGCTCTAGCATGGACACTCCAAACCCTAGATAGTATTCCGAACAATGAAAGAAGAATGAAACTATTTCTGATTGATTCTCAAATGCAACACTTTCGGTTTCTATACAATGGCTGGGGTCTTGGTATCTTGCCTTCCATAAGAAGAGTTGCGCTTGCCACATCATAGGTTGACTCCAACTCCTAGCTCCCACACAATAAGAAGCCCCTCATGCAGCACAAATCTTCCCCGTCGACCATGGGGAGGATAAGAATGAAGACGAGGATGAAGGCGAAGATGACAACGACAATTCTGATAACGAATACAAGTTTACTGGAGAAACGGGTGGGGACAAAAGAATTTAGCCTCCCATTCTTCGACTAAGAAAAAGGATCCTATCACATCGCCCAATCTTTGAGCCACTACCAACTCCAATTAGAGAAATGACTCCCTCTTCACCTAGCGATGATATCTCTGGTTTGCTTGGCAATACCGACAGTATCCCAGAGAATATCCCAGAATATGACATCATCGACTTCAACCTTCCAAACATCATCTCTCTTATCAGAATTACGACCAACATGCCCCCAACTTTTGTAGGAGAAGTAAATCCACCTAGTCTACTACACGAGGATGGTCCGTAGAATCAATAGGACACACTAGCACTCTACACAACACTTAGGATCATGACATACTGACTCTACATGTACCATTTCCCTTGTTCAAGCTCTAATTTAGTCTTTTTCTTATTTTTAAGTTCCATGGGGAAATCCAAGTTTTACACCCTAGAAAAGAAATCAAGAAGCAAACGTCCGTCTCTTTATCGAACTGACCCGTACTCTCATTGGGATCCATATTATGAACCTAAATATGATAGAAATAAAAGAAAACAAAGGAAGATAGAGAGGGAAGGAGAAGAGGAAGAGAAAAGAAGGCACTACTCTAAGTGTTAAAGATCAAGATACCACTCTGGGTCTAGAAGAGGTTTTGGTTCACCACAATAGGCCCCGATCTCTACTTCCAATGGACCAGGACTCGCACTTTGAAAAGCCTATCTCCCTTAAGGGATAAACTTAGGTCCTTCCTTATTCTCAAGCTGTAGCACCCACTTATTAAAAATTAGAGAAAAAAAATCATCCGCCTCACTTCGCATGCAAAAAAGTAGGAAAATACTCATTATTGTCACCACTAGCCTCACTCTTCCAGGTCTAGATGCTCTGACATCAAATATTCTCATGGAGTGTGAGGTTGTACATCTCGGTATGGATCTCACCGGTCTCTATTTCACGTAAGACATGAAGAAAATTCCTCCCAAGGACTTAGAGACTAGCTTATCGCTTCACAAGGACGTAGTGGAGCAGTAAAAAAATGTAGATGAATCTATGTATGGGCCTAACCAATCTAAACAAAAAGAATCACTTGATAACAGTAACTCAAGACAAGGAGAGTGAAAAATTCGACAAAACCAAAAAAGCCCTCCAAACAATCCGAAAAGCTGAAGAGAAAATGGCCGCTAGGGACAAAGCAACCAAAGATGCCGAAGAGAAACTCAAGGCTGAAATCTGGCTATGAAGGCCAAAACAAAGATCCTTGATGAATAACTCTAGGAAGATCATGTCCAAACCAGGAAGTCGCCAAAGCAAATAATTCCCTCCAAACCAAAATTGACATGGAGGTCAAAAATCTAAAACTGGACCTCGAAAATGAAAAGGTCGAGAAATTAAAGCTCTCGAGATGGCCTTGTCTTATTGTAAAGAAATCTACGACCTTTGGCATGACAAAAAGACACTTTCAAACAAAGTCGTCAAGCTAGAAGCCCACATTGTCCAAACATAGCAAGAGAAGACTAAATTTGAAAATAAAATCGACTCCACCTTCTTGTGCTTCTATGTTAACGTCGTAAGATCTAGCACCCTTTGATGGCTGGAGGAAGAGTATCCTAAGATCATAATAGAGGTCTATGAAGTAATTCTAAAGCATAGACGAATACGCAATCAAAGCCCTCCTACAATTTAATAAGTTTGATTTGGAGGCCCTATCTGAGGTCATGTGTACCAGGCTGCAAAAGCCGCATATTTGGCATAAGCACTCATCGAAGCTCATGTCCAGTCTAGTTCTAAGGGCTTGGTAGAAGACACCACTCCCATCTCGTTGGAGTCTAGGGTAGATGTGATTGTTTCTATGGAGTTCATTTCTAAGGCTACCAATATTCCTACGTTTGTACCACCCCCGCTTATTACTATCGTTATCGTTCCAATCTCAGAAGGGTACAACCCTAAAGATCCTAGCTATGTGCCTTCTTCGACTATCCCCGTCCTTTCATTCATGTCCTAGATTTAGGAAGAGGGACACTTCGATGACTTTTCTTATTTCTAAGTGTCAACTCGTGGAGGTATATCATTAATCTCTCCTATCTTTAAGAGACTTTATATGTCTTCTAAAAATGTTTCTAATCTTTTATTTTCTATTTGCAAATCTTCAGGTCAACTTCCTGTTGCTCCTCTATCGGACATGATGTTTGTGTAGGTACCTCAATCTCCTACCACTGAGTCCATCATCGTCTTTTCACCACCCTTTGTTTCGACCTCTTTTACTGGTATGCTTTGGGCTCGTTGCTAAAAAGGTTGCCGCTTCAAATGAAGAAGGTATAAATGATCATGAATTCTTAGTAGGGAATGAGGATATGACTATTACTGATGTTATGGGTCTTGAAGCTGGACCATCTATAGCAAAGCGGAAGGCTATTGTCCTGTCTAAGTTAAAGGATATCAAAACATAAAATGGCTTAGAGAACATTCACCACCCCTCTCTATATCTTTACCGGTTCCCCCTACATTGTTCTGACCTCAATTCTCTTTATGATTGACATATCTGCTGACACTCCTAGGTTTCATACCGACTCAGAAAGCGACTATAATTGGGATCCTAAAGATCATCTTGCACCACCAAAGTATGCCGACAGTTCAAAGAGAAAATCTCTTTTCTTCAAGAAGGAAAAGAGGAAAACAAAGAAGGGGGACTCTATTAAGGTTAGCTCTTTTTGCTTTTCTTTTAGCTTTCTATACATAGGCCTTTGATGGGCGGGTACGACCCTTGCTTTTGTGCATAAAAAATTGAAAGTAATCGATGTTGTTTTCCTTTAACCTTGTCTTATTTACTTTACTACATTTTCCATTTTATTGCATATACTTGCTAGCATGTACAATATGTGATTATCTATATTGTAATCACTTATATATTATACGTATATGTGTTTATGTTCTATGCAATGCCATTATTCATTGTAACGCTATACATATAAATAAATTTCTACAATTGCTCGGGATAATTTCGTTACTAATTATGTTTATCATCATCCAAACGTTCCTCGTTGGACTAAACAAAACTATATTTCATTGGTCAGCTCCATTAATCTTCGGTTGGACATATCTCGTTCAGCCATAAGTAAAGTCGTATTTACAAAAAATCAATTATACACCGACTCTTATCCCTGGGATCTGATACTTTAAATGCCCATCTCCAGACATCCAACCTTGACCTCACCTATTTTTAAGAGTTGACCAAAGATATTTAATTAACTAACTTTTTTTTATCATCGGTCAAATGTTTCTCATCAAGTCATGAATAGAGTTATACCAGTAAAAAGGTTTAATTCCACAACGGTTCCTATCTCTGTAACTAATGTCTTAGATGCCTATCTCCAAGCACCCATCCTTGACCTTGCTTATCTATGGGCATTGGTTGAGGAATGTATATGTATGGGAAAATCGTCTGATCGATCCCAGTATGATTATACTCCAATGCTACGATCGTGGATCAACGGAGTTCATCGGTACCTATCTTTGAGTACTTAGACAACCAGTTTTCCAAAACACAAAATGTTCGATTTCTCCATTGATCATGTTTAACACCCCTAATATTCGTTTAATATTATTCATGAAATTTTATTATATAAATTAAATAGAATAATGTGAGGTGGTAATAAGAATGAGATTTGGTAACTAAATTGGGTCTGGCCTTAAATAATCAATTAATAATATCGTTTAAATATAGAATAGAAAGGAATTAACGAGAGGAGCATAATAAGAATATCCTTTATTCATTCCCCAAAGCCTTCCTCTCTCACTCATTGTCATTTTAATTTTCTAAAATTAGAACTAAACCTAAAGGAAGGCTAGCCATTACTTAGAGAAAAAGTAGAGGAAATCTAAGGAATTCATAGGGGAAAATTTAAGTGAAATTAATCAATATCAAATCTCAATCTCTTCTCCAATCTAAGGTGAATAATAGTTATCCATCTTATTTTTTAGGTTTATTTTCATATTTATGATTGATTTTCAAATTGATTGTGATAATATGTCGTGCTTGGATTGATAATATCATTATTAGATTGAATGATGATTTTTCGGAATTTTATGGAGTTGTTTTAATGGATTTGAAAGGTAAAACCTAATTTTTGATATCTAATTGATTTGATATTTTAATATGTTATGTAAAACATTGTTATTGAAATGGATTTTTAATTTTGTAATTTTTCAAGTTCATACAAATATTTTATGAATTTTCTAAGAGGAAAAGGTGTATATTTTCAGGTTTTAATTATTAAAAATAATTAAATTAATATTTTAGCCCTGGAAGTTTTAGATGTGAAAGAAAAAGGAAATCCAGATTTTTGAGGAATTTACCCAATAGTTATGGTTTTCTATGAATTTATTATTCTAAAAAAGTGTTTAATTAATTTAAGTTAAACATATTAATTATAAGGGTTTGTAAAGTTATTTGTGAAGGTAGAACGTTATTTACGAGCAATTTTCGAAAAGATTACGAAAATATTTTGTTATTCAATGAAATTTTGACAAGTGGTAAGAGTTGGTGGAAAGTATTTTCTTTAAAAGGAAACAAAACAGTTTTTAACTTATTTATTGTAGTGCCATAGTAGATATTCGGTACCCCTTTCTCATTGTTACTTGGCAACTATAAAGGCCGATACAAAGAATAAGTTACACAACATTTATATGATGTACTTACTTTATAGACTCGACAACTATAAGGTTAATGCATGCGATGGCTACATGGTAGCTATGAGATATATCTACTTATATATAGAAATTCGACATCTTCTTTGATTCAAAGGTTCAGTATCTCAAGGTTGTCGAGGCTCAACAACCTTATGGTCTCGAGACTCAACACCATTCTTTTTAAACTCGTCATTTCTTGATTTAGGGGTTCAATACCGTTATATTTTTAAAGGCTCTACATCCCTAAATATTTTAGACTCGATATCTCTTGTCGTTTATTACTCGATAACTACCATGTTGCTATTCGATATCTACGTTTTTTCCGCATAATAGCCTTATGTTTCACAAACCTAAATCATTATGTTTTAGATGTTCGACGTCTATGTTTTAGTGGCTTAATAACCATATTTTTTATAAACCAGATGGTATAATTTCAGAGGTACAATATAGAGACTCGACAACTATATTTTAGCGGCATGGTCGCCGCATGTTGTATAACTAAGAGCTATGTTTCAGAGGCTTGATAGCCTTATATTTTGAAGGGTCGGTGACCCTATTTCAATAATAGATGTTTTGAAAGCTTCGTAAGATGTTAGTTCTTCGGCATAATATTTTGGCTATGTGTTTGGGCTCTGTTTGACTTATTTTAAAAGAAAGTTTTCAAGTGTGTAAGCACTTTTAAAGATAAATGTTTTTAAGAAAATCAAATAGTGTTTTAGCCCAATTTTATATGAATATTACCACAAGAATTATTAGTTGAAATTAAGTAATTTTGTGAAGGATGCGATTACTGATTGAACATATTTTGATAAATAATGTTATATGCTCTTGTTATCATTTGATCAGTTAAATTTACATGTTTTATCATTTTTCATACTCACGTCTGCATCACCTAACAATGCAACTTGGGATTTAGGAACAGAATTACCGGTTTGGTTGTTATAGTAGTGAGTATGGTCGGATTAAACTCTTAAATGAGTAGAATTGCATTTAGGAAATCAGATAGATCAATCGTATTAAGATGCCTTGAACAGATCAATGAAATATGACTCATGAATTTAAATATAGATTAGACTAATGTAGGACTAGTGTAGGCTCGCACCCCATGCTTTAGTCATTAGCCCCCGGCTGGTAAAGGTCCATGATTCCAGTGCATAGGGCTTTATCAGTAGTGAGACTAAAAGGATGTCTACGCATAAAAAAGAACTCATAGCTCTATATGCTCAAAGAAAAATATTATTGGTCGGCCTATAAAATCATTAGGTTCATAGTGACTCTAGGAAAATTATGATTCGAACAAATAGTCCAGTTACCTCCTAACCATATTTCAAGTCTTCCTAACCATATTTGGAGACCTCCTAACCGTATTTAGAGATTTTGGTATATCTGGTTATGGTTTAGCCCGAGTCGGCCGGATATGTTATTGGTTGGCCTGCAAAACCATTAGGTTCATAGTAACCCGAGGAAAACTATTATTTGAGATAGATAGTCCATTTTATGGTATGGGTAAATTTTGGAAATACATAACCTTGTAATGACGTACTAGTCACACTTATCTATATTGCATATATATAATCATATCATGTTTTGTTTTGAACATTGTGGTTGTAGGTGCATGATTTATGTTCACATTGACATATTTAATAAGATACCAGTTGTAACATTCGCGGTTTTAAGCCAAATTAAAATTGGTAATTTAAATATCAAAATTGAGTTTAATTGTGAGCTAATTTGAAATTTCCCAAATTAAACAAGATATGTGCTTATTTATATAAATAAATTGAATTTGAAACTCTATAATTCAAAACAAATAAAAATTTGTTATAATGTAAATATGTAATATATTTTGGAAGTTATATTTGATATGAATAATTTTTAAAGCTAATTTCTATATTTTATAATATATATACAAGCTTATTTATTAATGTGTAATTAGACTTTAGAGATTTTTTTCTTTAGAATTAACATAAGTACAAATAATAAAATATACAACAAGAATGGATAAAAGTTTAAAATATACATATATACATACCTTTTGCAAATTAATAAGATAAAAGTAATTTGAATAAGATATGAATAAAGGAATAATATGCTTTTTCTTTAAAATAATACATATATAAAAGGAAATATATATTGAAAACATAATAACACATATCTAAGACATTTAAACAACATGTGTAAGCATTATAATAAGAAAGAATACAAGTGTAAACCATTTAAACTTACATTTAAACATTTGTAAGCTTCCTAAGCCATGTATTAACAAGTGTCTTATTTTTAAATTTTTCTTTAAAAATTTTAAATTAAGAAACAAAATGAGAACAAAGTTATATGTACCACTCTATATCCTTTTTCTCTCATTTTCTTCTATTCAAAACTAAAATCAAACATGAGCAAAAAATTCAAAATCATCCCAAAACAAAAAAAATTCAATCTTCAAAGATTCAAACAAGATCGAACCAGGAAAATGAAATTAAAATTTCCGAAATTAGAAAATCAAAACCTGAAAATCCAAAACCTAAAAACAAAGATTCAAAGCAAACAACTTCAGTTTGCAAACCTGTAAGCTTAAATCAGAGAAAAACAAATCAAACTCAATGTAAAGATCCAAGTTTCATCAACCTGGAACAATCAAGCATAATTTCAACAAAGGTCATTTTCAGTTTTCAAAACCGGGTAGCAGAAAATAAATTTTCAAAATCTAAAGCATGCGAGTTGATTTTTTTTTTCAAAACAACTTCAACTTGTTTCAACAATGATCAAGCAACCAAAACAATCTTCAAGATCAAAGCATCTCAGTTTCAAAATACATCAGGTTCTAGGTTTCCTCTGTTCAATAGCAAAAAGGTGAGCAAACATCAGTTTTTAACCTTGATATGGTTAAATCTTGATTTGATGTGATAAATGAAAAAATGTTGCGTGAAGTATTTTGTTTGAATTGTATGTGCATGTCTGTGCATAATTGTGAGTATACCCTATTTTTTTTAATAAGCTAAAACATATCCTAAAATCAAATCCTCATCCCTCAATCTCTTTTAGAATATAATTCCTCAAAGGAATTTGTTTGTATTCATCAGATTCGAATTTTAAAAATAGTTTTCAATCATATACGTTAAGCAATTATTTTTAATAGGATAATGCAGAGATGAACAAACATTAGACAGAAAACCAAATGATTTAATTTCACATTTTGATTCGATAACCTGATTAGTATTTGTAAATAATGAATTTAAATAATAAAATCATGATTTATAGTTTTGATTTGAGGTGGGATTTTGGGTTTGAACTGAAAATTTGTTTTCGTCGATTCTTGTCAACCCACGACGAACTGAATGTCGAGATCATTGTTGGAGGAAGTTCAGGTGTTGATGGTTGTAGGAAAAATGCTCACCGAATTTTAGTACGCTGTGGAGGTGGCGTGATAGCGATTTAGGGTTGATCGAGCAGTTTTGGTCGATGAGGTGGTCGAGTCAATTGTGTAGTTGTGGGGGAACTTCAGGTGATCGCATGGGGTCACGATGCAGCTACGGGTGTGTCGGCATGAGTCCTGGTGGTCGGAGACGATGGATAGAGGTGGTTTTTCGATGGGGATGGGTTCTCGACTTTGGGTCGTGGGGCTCGATTTTGTTTGGTTGTCGATTTCGTTGATATGGGTTATCGAGAGGAGTGGCGTTGTTGTCGTCGGCATGTAGGTGGTCGTGGCATCGATCGATGCTGCTCGGAACGACGTGCATCATGCACACGTGCACGTTCGTGTCAGGATTGATTTGGGTTTGGGGAGATGATGTTTTGCTCTGGTTTGATCTCGAGGAACTGATGTTATGGCTCGAGTTCCATATCGTGTTGTTCACAGTGATTTCAATAGTTTTTAAAATTAAAACCAAACACAAGTTTTAAAAAGAAAAGGTAAAGGGAAGAAGAAGGAGGGTGTTTGAGGTGGTTCTCAGGAAGGAATCAGGTTGTACCCGAAGTAAACATTTTAAACAGTTTTTCTAAGTTTAAACAAAGGCAAGTTTTAAATTTTTAAATAAATCTAGTTTAAATCTTTTCTTAAATAAATTTCTTTTATACATAATAAATGTTTTTTTAACATTTGATTTTAACTTAAATTTGTAAGTTATTTTTAAAACTTAATTTGGGAATCTAATTAAGTGTTAAATAAAAAGATAAAATGTTTTAAAATTTATGTGTTAATCATAATTAAGTATTTAGTAAAAATAAAGATAATGGCTTATCTTAAATAATGTTTTGATTATTAATTAACTTAAAGGTTTTAAAATTAAACTATTTGTTAATGAGAATTTATTTTATTTAATAAGATTTAAAGGATGTAAATAAGTGATTAAATAAGTATAGTTACTTTGTGTAATTAAATTTAAGCTAATTACTTTGTGTAATTAAATTAAAGCTATTTAATTCTTGTGATTAATTATTGTGATTAAATTAATGAGTAATTAATGTAATTAATCTAATTAATTAAAGGATTTATTAATTGAGTTAATTAATTACTTAAAGATAAGTACTTAATGAAAGTAATTAAAAGTAATTAGTTAATGATTAAAGGTTGATAAATCAAGTGATTAAACAATAATTAACTTAAGGATAATTTATTAATATGATTAATTAATTAAGGTAATTAATTTGAGGGATAACTAATTAAAGGTTAATTAATTAATGAAATTGGCTAGGGATAATCACTTATTGTAATTAATTAAATGGTAATTAATTAAGGGTTAATTAATTAATTAGGGAAAATAAATTAAAAGATAATTAAATAATTAAAGGTTAATTATTTAATGATCAAAGGTTGATTAATTAATAATTAAAGGTTAATTAATTTATCATAAAAGGTTAATTAATAAGTGATTAAAGGATAATTAATCAAAATGGTTTGTAATTAATTAACCAAGATTAGTAATTTATTCCTAAGTAATTAATCTGGTTTAAATTAATCAGATGACTAATTGATCTTACTTATGGATGTTTGGATTGTATTGAATGCTTTGAATTATTTGATATCCGTGATGTGTGATGTTCTGTGATATGATTGAGCTGTGAACTGTGAATTATTTATCTGTGTTGAATTTACATGTTTATCTGTTAATCTATGAATAAAGAAAAGCGTTATAGGATTATACCTCTTATCAATATTGCTGTGTTTGGATTGTGATGATTGATGATGTTGCACTATTGTGTAAAACCCCTGGACTACACCATACACACAAATATGAATTTGCACGAGGAAATTGGTTAAGTCACAGATATTTGAAATTAATATTATAAAATGATTTTAAGAATTGAATTTTGAATCCAAAATGGTTTTGGAAATGGAATTGGGTTGAATATGAAAAGCTTTTGAAAAGAAAGTTTTGAAATTTGAGATTTAGTTTGAATACAATATATCCTGTTTAAGCTTTTGAAATCATTTTGGAAAATGTGGTTTGAAAAGTGGTGATACAAGTTATATAACATATATATGGATTTTAAACCATCTTTAAAGTATTTTAAAAATATTATTTTGGAAATTTAAATTTAACCCAAGTTTATACTTTAAAGGATATAACTTGTGCATATTTGATCGGATTTTTCCAAAAAGAAAAACCCTTGTTTCTCAAATAATAATAGCTTTCATACAAAGAAAGGATTTCCAATTTGTGTTGAAAGGATTTCAAGTTTGAAATGAAAATTGTTTTGAAAGCTACGAATGAATCTTTGTGAAAGATTGGTGAACCTTGGTTTCAAATTGAAGTGGATTTTAAAAAGTGAATCTTTTGTTTAAAAAGATTAAAAGTGGAAATTTGTTTAAACCATTCAAAAGAAAGGTTTTGGGCTTTAAGTTGTGACTTAACTAAGATCCCATATATCCATATGGTTTTAAAATTTTGCGCTCATTATTCGATTTTGCCAGGAGAGGACTTTATGTCATATAACCCATTCCGAATAATGATACGACGAAATGGATAACATTTGAAGACCGGTGGTGAAGACTGGGTATTTTCGAAAAATGAAAGGATAACCCGTCGAATGACTTTGCACTAAGTAGCTACGGTATAGAGATCTCCATATGTGATAAGGAGTCCGATCGGGATTGTGAATACCCGTATTGCAAGGGCTTCTTTGAAGTGCCTTCGGTTCCGTTTGAACCCGGAATGGACTTGTACGGATGTGTGTCTGACATTACACTTTGAGATGTAAAGATGGTTTCTATCAAATACATTTCTGTTTGGTGGCGGAGAATTTATTCTCTTAGTTTAACACCCTTCTCCGAGACGTGCGAGCTCAGAGGTTATGTAGTTGATGGTTACTAGCAATACATTCCCAATTTGGTAATGTGCATGCTAAGTGCTGCTGATCATTTGTTGATCAAAGCATAGATTTTATGTAAAGCGTAGCTTTGTGGACGAGGCCTCATCAGGACCTCACACCTCGAAAATGGTCAAAACAGGAAGAATGCAGCAAGGTTATGAGGGTCGCACCCTTTAGGATATGTCCGTTTCCTTCTGTATAAAAGTGGTATCATGGTATGGAGCCCAGATACTTAACTTATATGGTTACTCCAAATCTATTACTTTGTGGTTGCTTTGTGGTTGAGAGCTCTTGGATAAAGGTCGGTGACGATCGAGGGATGGCATGCTCGTGTAGTAGTTACCTAGTTATAGAGGTAACCCGGCCTTATGTTGGCAGAGAACTGGTTAAGTTCTCAGGGCGTCCCTCCAGAGGCGTACCTATGTGCCCAGGAAGTTCCTTAGCCTGACCATTTGTTGGAAATCCAAAGAAACAATACGCGCCATGTAGATTTTAGTTATATAACCTGCCATGGAATGTGGTTGTAACCTGCTATTGAACATGGTAGCTAGAGTAGGCATACTACGAAATGTGTATGCTGGCTAAGATTAATTTTATACTTTCGAAATGTTTTCTGCACTATGCACTAATAATAATATCAAAAAGGATTTTCACGTATCGAGCATGTTTGACTATCATAAGGAGAAATCTCCTCCAATTGTGCGTTTGCATTATGTATGTGGAGGGGGGCCTTATGGTAGTTTCATTTTCTAAAAAGCATTACGGATTTCTTTTAATTTATTTTGTTTTCTTTTGTTAAGGATAAACTGTTTTTGTTTGCTCACACCAGTCCCATGACTGACTTGGAGTTTATTGTTCCCTTTCTAAAATTGGGTGCCCATAATTTTTGACATGGGTAGTCTAAAGTCAGATTTTTAGATAATTAGCTAGTAGATATAGAATCGGTAGCCTTCACCCTTCTGTTTGGAAATCTTTGAAGTCTATTGGTCTTTGAAGCCTTTTGGATCTTGGCGATCACATTGCTGACCGAGTTACCTAATTTGCTACTTTACAACTTGATGGTAGTTCAAGCTTGTGGTTTGGAGTCTTTTGAGCTTTGGCAATGGAGATGCAATATTGGATTCTCAAGCTCCCTCTCTTTCTATTGAAGTTAATGTTGGTGTTCCTCTTTCGAAGATTTTCTTTCGACTATAGTGTATCTCTGATAAATGTTGATATCAATTGTATCATTGTTGTATCGAATATTGTATATCAATAAAGTCATTCATTTTCTTCCGCCGTGTTGTTTACTTAATGTGTTATAAGCTCTGGCAAACCAGATTTGACGTTTGAATCTGCGGCATTTGAATACAGGTGATGTATTCGGGTGTCGATTTTCGAAGGTCGATTCAGGATTTTTAGACCAGTGAAGGGAAAACCCTTTCTGTTCTACGGCGTGGTCTCACTAGATATCTATTTTTGGTTCGAGATGGTATATTACTATTCACATCAGACTTTTTATCTGACCCGAAGTTTTGTTTTTCCCTTAAACTCTCATGTAATCATTTAAGTAGTTAAGGAGTAGGTTTTCAAGTTAGACGAATAAGCTTCCTGAAACGTGTAGGTGGAAAGCTAATATTATGAGTTTATTTCTACCGTGTTGTTTGAAGTTTATACTTTTTTGAATGGATGTAACGACAGAGTTTGTAATTGTCAAGTAGTTAGACTTTGATCGTCCAAGGGGGCATCTTCATACGTTACTCTTGGAATATAATTGTAATCATTGTTATATTTTCTCTATATGCGGAATCGTTGGGATTATGTAATGGGATGTAATGAATATAAAAGTTATTAATGAAATGTGTTTTGAAAATTTTCATATTCATGTGATCTTGATGTTATAGATACAATTATCTGATCTCATTTTGTAATCAGAAATTAACTATAGATAATTGCAGCATCTATAGCGCTTAGTTTCGGGCCTCAAAATGAGAAACATTACATCATGCAGCACAAAGTCAAACCATGAAAATATGGTTCCGCTGATTCGAAAAGTCAACTTTATTTATGAACAAAAGTATAGAAATCATTGCCTTATTACAACAAATCCTAATGAATGGGAAATATTATTTGCAAGTAATTAAATCAAGTGAAATGGCATCGTAAGTGCTCATTATTCCATGCGCATGGAATTAGGATCACATCAACAGTCGATAACTTGAAAGCTCAATCCCCAAGGTTTTGTGCAATCACATAAGAACCTTCCTAATTTGAACCAAGTTCCCCAATATCAAGAGTGGTCCATTTCCAAATGAGGACGCCTATCTCAAAGATATGGTTTATGACCTTAATGTTGAACTACTTTACTACTCTTATCTGGCGAGTAGCCACCCTCAGACCATCCTCTTCTCATTTATCCTCAACTATATCAAGGGACATAAGATAGAGTTCCTCATTCACCTTAGGACCAAAGTGCAATCTCCTATGAGAAGGGACTTTAGGTTCGAATGGTATCATGGCTTCAGTTTCGTAGGCTAGAGCAAATGGAATATGGCTAGTTGAGGACTTGTGGGTCATTTGGTAAGATCACAATGCAAGTGATAACTCATCAACCTAGTTGTCCTTGGCTCTTTTCAACCTTTTCTTAATGACGAATTTGATGATCTTGTTCACTACCTCCACCTGCCATTCACATTGGGGTGTGCTACTACTGATAAGCTCTTCTCAATTCTACATTGAGCATGGAATTTTTAGAACTCTGACACTTTTGGTTGAGTACCATTATCAGTAATTATCTTTTGTGGAACTCTGAATTTGCACAAAATGTTCTTCACTGCAAAGTTGATCACATTCTTCAAGGTGATCATTGTAAGCGGTTCCTTTCAGTAGCACGCTAATGATATCTACTCCCTATGCCATAGACGACCATGAGATAATCATTTGCATAAGCTCAGTGGATGAAGTTTATGGTATCTTTGCAAACCTCTAGCACTTGTCAAGTAGTTAGACTTTGATCGTCCAAGGGGGCATCTTCATACGTCACTCTTGGAATATAATTGTAATCATTATTATATTTTCTCTATATGCGGAATCGATGGGATTATGTAATGGGATGTAATGAATATAAAAGTTATTAATGAAATATGTTTTGAAAATTTTCATATTCACGTGAACTTGATGTTATAGATACAATTATCTGATCTCATTTTGTTATCAGAAATTAACTATAGATAATTACAGTATCTATAGCGCTTAGTTTGGGGCCTCAAAATGAGAAACATTACATCATGCAGCACAAAGTCAAACCATGAAAATATGGTTCCACTGATTCGAAAAGTCAACTTTATTCATGAACAAAAGTATGGAAATCATTGCCTTATTACAACAAATCCTAATGAATGGGAAATATTATTTGCAAGTAATTAAATCAAGTGAAATGGCATCGTAAGTGCTCATTATTCCATGCATATGGAATTAGGATCACATCAACAGTCGATAGCTTGAAAGCTCAATCCCCAAGGTTTTGTGCAATCACATAAGAACCTTCCTAATTTGAACCAAGTTCCCCAATATCAACAGAGGTCCATTTCCAAACGAGTACGCCTATCTCAAAGATATGGTTTATGACCTTAATGTTGAACTACTTTACTACTCTTATCTGGTGAGTAGCCACCCTCAGATCATCCTCTTCTCATTTATCTTCAACTATATCAAGGGACATAAGATAGAGTTCCTCATTTACCTTAGGACCAAAGTGCAATCTCCTATGAGAAGGGACTTTAGGTTCGAATGGTATCATGGCCTTAGTTTCGTAGGCTAGAGCAAATGGAATATGGCTAGTCGAGGAATTGTGGGTCATTTGGTAAGACCACAATGCAAGTGATAAGTCATTAACCTAGTTGTCCTTGGCTCTTTTCAACCTTTTCTTAATGACGAATTTGATGATCTTGTTCACCACCTCCACCTGCCATTCACATTGTGGTGTGCTACTACTGATAAGCTCTTCTCAATTCTACATTGAGCATGGAATTTTTTGAACTCTGACACTTTTGGGTTGAGTACCATTATCAGTAATTATCTTTTGTGGAACTCTGAATTTGCACAAAATGTTCTTCACTGCAAAGTTGATCACATTCTTCAAGGTGATCATTGTAAGCGGTTCCTCTCGATAGCATGCCAATGATATCTACTCCCTATGCCATAGACGACCATGTGATAATCATTTGCACAAGCTCAGTGGATGAGGTTTATGGTATCTTTGCAAACCTCTAGCACTTGTCATATCTTCTAGAATAGTCGATCGCATCCCGGCTCAATGTTGGCCAAAAGTAACCATAGAAAAAAAACCTTCTTTGCTAGAGTTTGCTCCTTAATGTGATTGCCACAACTTCCTTTATGCATATTTATAAGGATTTTCGTTAGCTTCATCTTTGGTGACACATCTAAGCAAGGGCATTGATAATCCTCTCATATGCACTACTCCTTCTTGCACAATGAATTAAGATACTTTACATAGGAGTTTTCATTTTTCGCTTCTTCCATTCGAGAGAGTTCCTTTTAGCAAATATTCCTTTATTGGAGTCATCTACGACTCCTTTTCTTCCTTAGCCTCCTAGATCCAATCAAAATCCATCTCGTTGATGCTTGGGACCAACAAAACCTCCACCGTAATGATTCACTAAAGCTGCATATCCCCAAAGCTGATCATCTTGGCTAGTGAATAAACTTTCATATTTTCCCCCTAGAGATGTATGTTATCATGTATTGTTCAATATCATTCATTAGTTCCAATACTTTCATTAGGTAAGAGGGAAGTCTTGCTCCCTTGGTTTGACATTTATTCTTCACTTGGTAGACCATTAATTAGGAGTCACTAAATATATATAACATGTTGACTCTCAGTTCCTTTGTTATCTTGAGTCCCACAATCAATGCTTTGTATTTAGCTTTGTTGTTTGTCATCGGGAACTCAAGTCTCAAAGCTTAACATATCCTCTGTCCTTCCGAGGTCATGAGAACTACTCCTACCCTAGAATCATGCTCATTGACGGCCCCATCTAAGTACAACTTCCATTAAGAAAGCTAAACCCATTCCTCTTCCACTTCATCATCCCAAATGGTGAATTCAGCAATGAAATCTGCCATTGTCCGTCCTTAAATTGCCTTCCTTGGATAGTATGTTATATCGTAATAGCTCAGCATTATATTCCACTTTATCAACCTTTCCAAAGTATAGGGTCGATATAGCCCTTACCTCATTAGATGATCAGCTAGCACCTTTATCAGATGAGCTAGTGTAACAACCTACACCCCAAGGGACCTAAATTTTTGCTAAATCGGAAACCCAAGTCCACCAAAGTACGGATCAATTGTTTGGTATCCTACGAATAAACAAATGAATGCATATCAGAGCATTAACAAATGAATGCATATCAGAGCATTAACTGTATAACTTATGGTGGAATAATAAAATGTAATAATTCACATACATACTGACTAAGATTTGACACCTCCAAGGTCTAATATCCCTGTTAGTATCGAGCATGGAAGGGAACTTGTCCTTTTACAGAACCTGCCTTGATCCAGTACTTGCCCTTCTAATATCCTATGGGTTGTGATAAGAAGAGAGTTAGAACAACGTTCTTGTGACTGGTAGATTATACACCTTATACATAACACTAGTTTATATCAATTGTCCTCTATTACATTTATGTATTTTATTTTTAGTTAGTCGTATTAACTCCATGTACGCACATGATACATCCCATCTACCCATAATAGACTATAGCTATGTACATACATACATACAAACATACATAAATACATACATACATACATACATACATACATACATACATACCCCTATTGAACAAAGATACTATCCCCGCTAGTATCCCTAAATTAGCACCCCATCGGAATCCATCACCCTTATCGTATCATGTTCTCATCGCTGCACAGACCAAGGAATGCATAATAATGGTTTTTCAATAATTTATCTGTACTTTAACTTGCATTTTTAGGGATTTTTGACTTGTCGGATTCCTGGTTTGTAGAATCAACTCTACGAACTATAAGTATGGTGGACTCAATGCCACAGGCTATGGACTTAGCTCTGTGGATTACCCCATGCATTTTGAAAGACTTCTCTAGAAGGGTGAGCTAGCCTTGCCTCCTAACAAAAAAACTAGCAAACAAACGTGTGGCGATGCATGATCTAATATGGACCATACACTAGTAGGAAGTATAGCCCGCTAGGTGTAACCTTTATCTTTTCGTTGACCGCTAAGGATTGATGACATTCTCAACCTATACGCAACCCCTACTCCTTAATCTGGTACCTCCATACTGACACATCGTCATTCTTCACTCACCAACCGATTTATCTTTCCCATTATAATCAAGGCAATACCCCCCAATTCCTGTTTTATTGAAGTAGACTCTCTTTTCTGTTAGGGTATTCCTTTATCTATATGCAAGCGTATACTGTCCACAAGTCCTACGATTGGATATGTCTCACATTAGTATAATGCATACATAACTGCTAGTAGCCCCTCAGGGTGGACAAACTTCTATCGTGTAACACTACTGACCTTGCATTCCAACCCATTCTAATGACTATATCATTTTATCCATTTAATCGTTTATTGACTTTAATAGTTCACACCCATCATAAACACATACTTGAGGCTACGTGTATGTGTGTGTATTCATTCATTCTTTCTTAGTATTCTTGCCTTTACAGTTTACTATTAACCATAGTTCTTACTTCTTTACGCGTTTATATCTTAATTGATTTAAGATATTTACCGCTTTCTTTTTAATAGATTGATAATGTTTTTTTCCATTCTTGTACCCTTTCCTTATTTTCTACTTCTATTCCATTTTTAACCTTTAGTTTATCCTTCCATAATCTTCTATTTCTTTTCTTTATTTAATTCCCATCTTTATTTATATTGCCCATCTATTATCTTAAAATATTCTTATCACATTTATATCTCTTTAGTTAACACTTAGGGATTTTCTGCATTTTAATAATTTAGAATTACATCTCTCTCAATGGAAAGATCCATACTCTAAATTTTTATATCTTATCCAAAAAGGAAGTTTTGTGTTGTGTTTGGAATTACAAGGAATTATCTTTTTGTAGTTATTGAAATAGACAGTACAAAATACGGCAAACTTCACTATTTTATTCATCTCTTTATTTTTAGGATATTTCTTATCATTTTAAAAGATACACTTTTATTTATTTTAAACTTGATAGCGTATAGAAACTTATATTGCAACATCTTATATTCCAACGAATTAAAACATCACTTAAACCCCTAAATTTTTATGTGGTCTCCTTATTTTACATTCTTATTTTTCAATATCCTTTTAAGTAACAATTTGGAATTGTTACATCATTCGCAAGTTCATGATATAAAATTATTCAATAATAAATTTAGGGATTGCTAATACACATCTTTTCTAGATCTACATTCATGCAACATATAGATATATCTAGGTAACAATTACAGAAAATGCAGGCAACATTTATAATTTCATTGCATGTGTACAAATTTAGCCTACAACTCCACTTTTCATTTCAGGCATATATGGATAGATCTACAACAATATAAATCTAATATTATACAAAAGTGTATAATTTTCCTACTTGTCTTTTTAGCTTTCCAAATTTCCAGATCTATTCAGGTTTGACTCCTTTTTCCATATTTGGATTTATACATCGAAAGAATATATAGATCTATTAGAAATCTAGATTAGAAAAGAGACTTTGATTTGAATTTTATATTTGTATTTACAATTTACCTTGGCTTTGGCGATATGATTTGATCTTGTTCCATTTCTCTATCATCTTCTATAATTCTCCAACTTTATATACGAATAATTTATGACTATTTCTAAGAATTTAGGATTTGGAGGAGAAGATAAAATGATAGAGCTCTAACATCGCTATGAAAATACGAGTTTACAAGTGAATGTCTAGGTCCATACTAATAGGGGTCCAAATCAATGCCAGCAGTTCGATAAAGATGGATTAAATCCAGGCTGCTTAGGCCATTATTTACTGTCGAATTTTGCAAAACACGATTCGACTGCCCCTTGTCGAGGGTCGATCACCATTGTTCGACCTAGGTGCATCTTGGGTTGACCCATGGCTTGCTTTAGCTATAGTTAATTGACGTTGTTTAATATGTTTAAATTTTTTCCTTGTTTAGTTGATTGCGTTCATTTGTTTCCCTTAGCATTTATTTTTCTGAGATTTGATTTAACATTGACATTTCTTAATGTCTAAGTTTCCATTAACATTATTAATTAACATTAATTTACTTTTATTACCATAATTACATATATAATTATTTTCGATTCAAAAACTTAAAAAATTAATAACATTTTCATTTGAAATCCGATCGGAAAACTTTATTTATGAAAATCGCCACGAACTCAACAATGTAAGTTTCATAGCCAAATCCTGACATTTATAAAAATTCTATTTTTCAACTTTATCATTTATTAATCAATTTCTTTCTAATCAATTATCATTAAATTAAGGGGTGTTACAAGCCAAGAAGTATAACTCAATTATCTTACAACAATCAACAAATGATACACAAGTATCTCCAGCTTTGGATAATTCTTTTCCACTCTAGCAAAATATTTGCTAATACAATACAATAGTCTTTGGATTCTTCTCTCCTTATGCACCAAGACCACACTTAGTGTGTGAGCGATCACTGGTAAGTAACATATAGATCTTCTCCTTCCAAAGGCTTTCACAACACTGGTGATCTCTCTATATGGTCCAACAATTTCCGTCTGACATACTTTTGTCCCTTTTGAGGGCATCGTAGAATAGTATGCATTTGTTTGTCACTTTTGAATTGAATCTTCGCACCCCTCTCTTCATTTTAGGGCAATAACCTCACTTAATGCTTTGATTTGTTCCAAGTTAGCTTCATAGCCCACTTGAGTTTATAATGAGATCCAAAACTTATCCGGTGCAACTCCAAAAGAAAAGTTCAGTTAATTAAGATTCATTTCATATTTCTAAAGTACATCGAACACCTTTGGGAGATCATCTACGTGTTTTATTGACCATTATGACTTATAAGCATATCGTCCATAAAGACCTACATAGTTCGTCCGAACTGATCTTTAAACATTCTATTCATCAGTCACTGGTAAGAAGCTCCAACGTTCTTCAAGCCGAACAACATGACTCTATAACAATAGCCCTAAATTTTTGATAAATCTTGTATGCTCTTGATTTAGGATGGGCATCGCTATCTAATTATAGCCGGAGTACACATCCATAAGGGATACCAATTTATGTCCAGTCGTTCCATCTACAAGTTGGTCGATCCTCGGCAAGGGGAAACAGTCTTTCAAGCACACCTTATTCAAGTCCGAACGGTTAACGCATGTCTGCCATATCCCATTTGCCTTTTGGACCTACACATAATTTGATACCCATTCTAGGTATAGTGCATCGCAGATGAAACCATTTGCCTTTAGCTTATCAACTTCTTCCTTCAACGCAGTTGATTGTCGTAACACCTCGTAATTTGACATTAGTTATTTAATTAGTTAATTAATTAATTAGGCTCCAACAAGGGAATTTGCATAAACGATGGAATTTGATAATGAAAATTTGTGACAGAATTCTGAGCAAGTTTTATGTTTGAAGTTTTTCGATCGGAGTCCAAACGAAGAAGTTACGGATGAAAAACAAATTCGAAACAAAAACAAATAAATAAGAAAAATTAATGTTTATTAATTAATCGCCCGGGCCCACATGCCAACTTTTCATTAGAACAGGTTGACCCCTGGTGGTCAACTAGTGCCCCATAGGTGGTCGATCGATCGCCTTCAAGCGGCTAGGGTTAGCTTAGGCCCAACGGTCCGGATTTAATATATTTCGATCTAATGGTTTCGGTTGATTCTAGCACCTATAAATTCAAGCCTGGCCCTCCCTTCTCTTCTCATATTTTTGTAGAGGCAGTAGCAAAGCTCTGCCATTTCTTGTTCTCCACTTTCTTTCTAAATTATAAAAATAAGATATTTATATCCATTTTCATAAAATCAGAGAAGAGTAGAAATCTAATAAAAATGGAAAGAAAAGAGAATCAACCATACGCATATTTGAGGTAATTTATATAGTTGTATCTATTTTCTCTCCCAATTTCGAATCTCTTCTTAGATCTGTAATTCTAATGTATGTATATACCATTTTATACATATTCCTGGATTAGAAAGGATTTGGAGATGAATCAGAGGTTCTACTTCAGATTTGGATCGCTTTTAAAAGGTGAGTGGGAAATTTTATAGATTGTTATAATATGAAAATTATCCCGTTGATGTTTATTTGATTATTATGCATAAATAGATAATTGTATATGAGTTATAGGCTATAAATTGGATATAATCTGAATATAATAAATATCGTCTGCATATTCTTGTTTATGAATTGGTATAGAATTGTTTACAACCTAATCTAGAAATTAGTCCTAAATGTATGAATTTAGAATATTGATTTGAATGAAATTTATTCCAGATTTGAAATATGTTGTAAAATAATGTTATGAATTTGGATTATTACCGTAATCTTGTTGGAACGTAAACTTTTCTATGTTTGGAATTGTTGGAATTTAGATTCGTTTAATATCTATAAATATTTTGATTTCTTTCCCTTTTAGAAAAATATAGCGTTTGATCTAACATGGAATAGATGCAAATAGAAAGAGAAAGAGATGCGTAAAGTATAAATTCACTGTAGTTTCACTGTCTATTTCAGTTATAAAAAGAAATGATTATTCCTTGTAATTTTAAACTATGTAATCTTTTGTTTTGGACTAATTTATCCAAATTATAGCAGATAATCTTTTTAAATACAATTCCAACAATCGAACATGGAAAAGAATATTCTAGTGAAGATATATAACTAGAATATATTTGATAAAAGTAGATATTTGTACATAATTTACTGCACTTATAATAATTAAAATAAAACTTTGCTAATAACGACGCTTGAACGTAATATTTGCATTTAAGATAATTAATTAATGGGAAAAAAGTTTAAAAGGTTGTAACTCTAATAAATGAGGAATAAGTGGCAATAAATATGGAAGTTGTAATAATTTGATAGGGTAAATGGATTAATGAGATTGATAAATAAAGAAGTTGAATTAATAAATAGTGAATAGTTAAAAGGGTTACTAACTGGAAATCAGCAATCATGCATAAATGTCTTAGGAAATTTCCGTTAGGATTTTATGGAAAAATTAGCATTTATGAGCATAAAAGGGGGATTTATGGGTAGATAAGCATTTAAGGCAAATCTTATTGCTTTCAATAAAAAGGGAATTAGCAAGCTAAGTCTAATTTCTGTATAAGATAATACAAGTAAAAACTTAGGATGATTAATTAGACTTAGTAGGTTAGTGATGCAAGGTCAATAGAGTTACTTGACGGAAGACTGCTCTTCACTTTGAGGCTACTAGGCGTCGGTTGCAATTACTACTGATGTGAGATGTCACTAATCCTAGGATCCATGACGACGTGAAAGATTGGGCTTGATTTCTTAATTGAAAAGTATTAGATGCTTCAAATTTGGAAATAGGAGCGGTGAGAGATATCTCCATTGGAGTTCGCTTCTGGTTTGAGGTATTAAGTAGCTGTAGGGTCCGCCTCTCACTTAAAAGGAAGTATTAAGTAACCTAGTGAGATTCCAAATAAATAAGGATATCTCTAAAGGGTTTTACTTGTGTGCTGAGGTATTAAGTAGCTGTAAGGCCCGCCCTCCTACCTAAAGGAGTAACCTAATGAGATTTCATATGTGGTTATTTCGGGAAGGACTCACTTCGAGTTTGAGGTATTAAGTGGCCGATCCAAGGATTCACACCTCTCCTAAAAAGAAGTATTAAGTAATACCTAGTGAGACTCCAAGCGATGTCAGCTAGATAATACCAGCGAGGAGTCTGCCTAAGGGTTAGGTATTAAATGACAAAGGCCTATTAGGTGCTAAATGGTCAGAGGTCTGCCTTGTCCTTATTAATGAGGTATTAAGTGGCTTGGGTACGGTCTCTTAATTGCAAAGGTCATAATAATGAAAGTACCAGTGAGGGAACTGCCCGAGGATATGTATTAAGTGATGAAGGACCTGCATAGAATATAGGTATTAAATGGTTAGAAGTATGCCTAGTCCTTTTAAAGGTATTAAATGGCTTAAGTACTGTCTCTTACATGGCTATAATTTTATTGGCGTTAGATGCGGTAATAGTTGGACATTAAATGTCAAAAGCCTTAAATAGTGGTTAGAGGTCTTTATACCTAGGACCCACCGACCATTGACAATATTGTTAGAAAACCACACTAGGAATAGGTATTAAATGACGGGTCTAGCTTGATTGAGGTCTTAAATGGCAGAGTCCGCCTATTTCTCTTTTAAAAGCATTATGTGATGATTATGGAAGCCTACTTCATATTTAGAAGTATTAAGTGGAAAATGGGTTTGGAAGTATTGGATGGTTGATAAGGCTTTATCAATATTTTGTACCTTGGGAAAGGGTTAGTAAGGAATCGTGTGTCTAATACAAGGTTAGATTAGAATTGCTAACCTTAATGGACATATCAATTAAATGAAAACCAATCGATTCAAATTTATTTTACGGATAGTTTATAAATTTTCTAGTCACCAGAAATTTGTTCTGACCCTCTTCTCATTACAACCCACATGATAGATTTAGAGGAATAGGTAATGATCGTCGACGGAAATTCTATCGGATTAGAAAACCGTCGAATGAATTTAGGATTAAAATTTATACCGCAAGCGCACGGTGTACGAATGTAGCACGCGGCGAATACGGGTCGATCCATAGGGAATTGATGATTTTAAAATTCTATTCAATCAAATTAACCAAAGTTGAAAGCGTGATTAGATAAAAATGTAAGAAACTAACAAAAACTAGCAAAAGAAAATGATAAAAATATGAGATTCAAAAGAACAATTTAGAGATAAATCCACTCTCTGGATCATATAAATCAACAAAATGAAGTTATGATCTCTCTTTTCTTTTCATTAGTGTAATTAGTTGATGTGTTTATCATAAGTATGATATATTTGTGCTATTAATTAGCCCAATATAAACCATCAAACTATAACACAACCACCAATACACTTTTAAATCTCATAAAATATGACAACAAAGTTGAAAGAAAAATCTATTTTAAGCATGGCCTATTAACTATGAATTAGAAATATAAGCCATTAAATTTTAATTTCAACAATCACTTCTTTTCCATAATCATATGTAGATGAAGAGGCAATTTGTGTTTTGTTTGTTTAAGTATAGCCTATTTGTTATGAACAACATAGACTATCAAATTCAAAGCTAAACAACATCATTAAACCACTTCAATCATTCTCATTAAGCACAAAAAGAGAGCATAAACATCAAATTAAGTTGAAGCTACATGATTAGAAAGCTTCATTACCCCTAAATTGAAGGGGTTTAGCCCCTTATATTTGTCATCATATGAACAAATGTAGCAAACAACATTGAATAAAAAGAAGAGGAAAAAGAGAGCAAAATGAAAGGAAAAATTATTCTACTTGCATAAAAGAGAAGAGATCTACACTATAACATGAAAGTAAATAAGCATGAAAAGAAAAAGAATATATATTGAAGTTGCATAAAAAAAAAGAATTACATAAGAGAAGACATGGCTAAGTAGCCATGGAAAGAAAGAGAGATTTGATTTATTTTCCAAACTAAAACTAACTAACTAAGAGGAAGATGGCTACGTGAAACATAAGGGGTATTTATACAAGTTAGAAACCCTAATTCACTTTTTGGGGAATGCCCAAAATGCCCCTTAGGAAGTGTGGAGGCCAAGTTATCATTAACATGTCTTAATCCCTCATTAAGTGTACATGAAGCCATTAACTCCAAAAGCATGTGCATTAGCCTTTAATTTGTACATTAAGGTAGGTGGGTAGGTGGGGTCCTCCATGTTCTTCACTTTGAATTATTTCCATCTTCATTCCTTTGTATTAATTTTATGCATGCATATCTTCATGAAACCACTTCTATTTGAGATCAATTTCCTACAAAAATATATACAAATTTTCAATTAATTTTTCTCAAATTAATATATGCACAAAAATGACCATTTTGCCCCTGGATGAAGATGAATATGTGACAATTTCAAATAATATGAATTTTGGTTTAAACAAGTTAAAATACCCAATATGATCATTTATTTAATTTAAAAAGGATAAATATGGTGGTTAAAATATGCACATTTACATGCACATCAGGTAACTGGAGCTAGATGTGCTTTGTTGTTGGAAAAGTCTTCTTTTCTCTCATGCTCGATGAATATGTGACAATCCATTACCCAAGGAATATCATTAATTCCAAGGTAGCAGTCATAGTCAGTATTCTTATCTTATTATTATTTCCGCTGTGAGTTTAGATTTTTATCAACATCTGATAATGATCATGCTTATTTGCAGGTACCAAATCAAATGCTCTGTGCTTTGATGGGCTTGGGTTTCGATTTTTGTCGAAATTTGGGCCCATTAAGGTACATGTTGTTACAATTTCTTTAGTTCCATGCCATGTCTCTTTTGCTTCATATGTGGATACCACGGGCCCACATTCAATGCTAGGCATGCTATCTCCGATGAAATTTCACACATATTAGAATGCTTCCAAGCAAACACATTCATGTTTTTTTGGAGTAACCCTACCAACTCCTTCCTCATTCTTAGGTGGAGCTGCGATCCAATCTTGAGAACCTTCGTATGATTGTCATCATCAATCGAAATTTTGATTGCCATCTCTGCTGGTGTCACACTCGCATCCTCTGACTCTTTTTGAGGGTCCATAGGTTTACTAAACTTTCTATTTGACCCAAGCCAGGGCTTGGATGGTGGTTGCCATGCATTAGAAGACATAATGCAGAGAGGTTTCTCTATATTCTTCCCTTTCTCACATCGCTTCGCCTCTCTGACCTCAACAACATAGCACTCTTTACCCATGCTTTGGTCATCTTGGATTGCACCTACTATATTCACGGTTGAAAACTTCATTATTAGACACCATGAAGCAATTGTGATTAAAGAATCAACAAGGATCGATCGGCCTAGAAAAGCATTATATGCCGAAAACCCATCAACAACAACAAACATTTGCATACATGCAACCTTGCGATCATCTTGTCCTAACTCCATAGGTAATTCCATGCACCCTACAAGATCCTCAGTCTCTCCGGTAGATCCTTGAATGCGGGATTTACCCAACATCAGGTCCTTTTTCATCTAGGCACATCTCGTCAAAGGTCTCTTTGAACAAGATGTTCACCGAACTCCCACAGTCAATAAGGACTCGATGCACTATAGGTGACCCAATTGCAGCGGTAATCACCATAAGGTCAAGCATCGAGGCTTGCACCCTATCAGCATCTTAGTTATGAAATACAATATTATCATTAACAGTTCTCTGTTGCTTCATTGGAATCCTTCATGGAAAAACAAGTTTCTTGAGGCATATGCTTCAACGAGCTACTACTGTATTCTATCTCATTCTAGCTCTTCTTACTGGACAAGGACCTCAAGAAGTCGTATTGATCACAATTCCTCTTGCAGGATGTTTTGATCCCTCTCCATTGGATCTGGCCTAGTCAGGCTGTCCCGAGGATCTATTGTTCATCTTCCCACTAGCTTGTAGCTTCCTTGCACACTGCTGCAGCATTTTCTTACATATCAATTCTTTGATGACATCCTTCATATGTCTACAGTCGTTCATATTGTTCTCATTCCTCTCATGGAAGCGAAAATATTTTCTTGAACGTCTTTCTTTTTCAGTTATCTCCCTCGAGGCGGTTTCTTATTATTCTCAGTACCAAGGTATATATTCTCAATTGTATCATTTAGCGGGGTATAATCTCCTAGCCTGGTATACTTCATATGGTTCTTGGTGTCCTGCTTCCTACACCACCTTGGTTCTTTCTCTTAATTTAATTATTTTCAATGTTCACTGTAACATTCCCAGCTATGTCGCCATTTTGTCTAGCAGCATCGTTGCTCTGTATCATTCTAGTCCCTCTTGACAGTCATCAGCCAATCCGATAGCCAAATTTGCCTTCTCTAGGTGTGGAAATTGATAAATGCCTTTTGATAAAACTCTTCCATGGTAGGCGGTTGCTTTCTTTTGCCATATACCAAAGCCCATAGTTATCCAATAACCATCAGCACGTAATCTCTTAGTGCCTTCAAAGGCCATGAGTACTATACTATCCAATATTTGAAGAGTATTACATACTCTATTCTCAACGGATATATCAATATCCTGTCTCGAAATATCTTGACTAAGAATACTCAAAATAATATGTTATTTTAATGTAATACATTTCTCATGATTATATAAAACATTGTAATTACTATCACACAACACATATAATTAATATACTTTAAATTAAGTACTTAATTAATTATATCACAATATAATAATTATATAATAGAAAAAAATACCTTTTATTTTGAAAAAGGTTGGTTATCGAGTTGGATATATGTAACAAATTATGTAATTGGCCGTAGGGCATACCACTAACTCTATTAATCTTCCATTTGCACGTGAGTCAATTATGGAACCTTACTCTATCTCCTTTGATCGGTTTTCTTAAAAACTAGTTGGACCAGTCCGTTAGTGAATGGCTATGCGATCTTTTTTTAACCATCTACTCTATCAATCACTCTACGATGCTGATTGTGACGACCCGTCCCCACGCTTGAAAATCGACACCTAATACATCACCCGTATTAAAATGCCGCAGATTCAAACGTTGAGTCTGGTTCGCTGGAGCTTATAACACATTAGGTGAAAACAACACAGCGGAAACAGAAGAATTTTTATTGATACACAATAATTGATTACAACAATGATACAATATGAAGTGATCAACACATCAGAGATAGATACAACAACGGAAAAACATAGCAGCGGAAAAATAACATCTTCATTGCCAAAGCTTCAAAGCTCCAAACCTAAAAGCTCAAAACCACAATCATGCTGCAATATAATGAATGCAATCCCCAATCCACAGATTTCAAAGACTGCCAAAAGCTACACCTAGTAGCTGACTATCTGATAACCTAACTCTAGGCTGCTTTTGTGGAAATTTATGGTAGAAAGGAAACAATAAACTCTAAGTCAGTCATGGGACTGGTGTGAGCAAACAAAAACGATTCTTTGAAACAAAAACAAACAAAAAGAAATAAAGAAATTCGCTACGCTTTTTGGAAAATGAAACTACCATAAGGCCTCTTGGCACACACAATGCAATCGCACACTTGGGGAAGATTTCTCCTTATGATAGTCTAACATGCTTGATACACGAAAATCCTTTTGATATTATTATTAGTGCATAGTGTGGAAAACATTTCGAAAGTATAATATTAATCTTAGCCAGCATACGTACCATTATAGCATGCCTACTATACCTACCATTTTAAATGGCAGGTTCTACAACTAAAACTGTACAAGGCTCGTATTGGATGGTTGGATTTCCAACAAATGGTTAAGGCTAAGGAACTTCCTTTTCAAATGGGTATGCCTCTGGAGGGACGCCCCGAGAACCTAACCAGATCTTTGCCAACACAAGGCCGAGTTACCTCTGTAACTAGGTAACTAATAGTCACAAGTATGCTATCCCCCGGTCGTAACCGACCTTTATGCCGGGATTCCAACAAATTCCAACAACCACATAAGTTAAATATATGGGCTCCATACCAGTATACAACTTTTTATCCAGAAGGAAATGTACATACCCTAAGGGGCGCGACCCCCGTAACCTTGCTGCATCCTTCATGTTTCGACCATTTCCGGGGTGTGAGGTTCAATGAAGTCTCGTCCCACAAAGCTACGCTTTTCATAAAACCATGCTTTGATCAACCAATGATCAACCCTTAGCATGCCACATTACCAAATTGGGAATATATCACTAGTAACCATCAACTACATAACCTCTGAGCTCATACGTCTCAGAGAAGGTTGTCTGCCACCAAACAGAAATGTATTTGATAGAAACTAGCTTTACATCTCAAAGTGTAATGTCAGACATACATCCATTCAAGTCCATCCTGGATCTGAAAGGAACCGAAGCACTTCAAAAGAAGTCTTTGCAAATCCGGATATCCCCAATCACGTCCGGACTCCTCATCACATAGGGTAATAAAATTCTATACCGGGGCCACTTGGTGCAGAGACATTCGACAGGTGGTCCTTTCGTTTTTAAAAATACCCACTCGTCAACCATCGTCTTCAAATGCTATCCAATTCGTCGTATCATTAATTCAGAATGGGTTTTATGACATAAAGCCCTCTCCCTGCTTAACCGAATAATGTGCGCCTATTTAAAAACATATGGATACATTCAGATCTTGGTTAAGTCACAACATTTTAGCCCCCCAAAACCTTGTCTTTTGAAATGGTTTTACACAAATTTCCATTTTAAAACAAAAGATCCATCTTTAAGATCCACTTCAATTTGAAACAAGGTTTACCCAAATCTTTAACAAAGATTCATTCATAGCTTACAAAACTATTTCCAATTTGATTCACCCATAACATGAAATCCTTTCAACAAAAACTGGAAATTATTTCTTTATATGAAAGCTATTATCATTTGAAAACAAAGGTTTTTCGATTCGAAAAAATCCGATCAAATATGCACAAGTTATAGCCTTTTAAAGTATAAATCGGAAAATTAGCGAACCGCCGCACCCTCGGCAAATTCTATTTGGGTTAAATTTAAATTCCCAAAATAATTCATTTAAAATAATTTGAAAATGGGTTTAAAATCCTGTATAACCCTTTTTAAACCCTAGTTCTCAAATTTCAAATTATAAATATATATATGCATATAGAATTCAACTTCAAATCTTGAATTCAAATTCAAATTAAACTATTTTAATTTCAAAACTTTAACAAGCCATTCAAAATAATTTTAACTTCAAAACTCCTTCTTAAAAGTTTTTCATATTTTACCCAATTTCACTTCCAAACCATTTTGAATTCAAAATTCAACTTTAAAATTTTGAAATAAATTCAAAATACCCATGACTTAACCAATTTCCTACGAAATCCATATTTGTATGTGTGTGGTGTCTGGGGTTTTGTGTGCAACAATAAAATATCACAACCATCAGAAATCCAAGCACAACAATATCAATAAGCGGTATAATCCTATAACGCTCATTTTCCATTCACAGATAAACAAGTAAATTCACCATAGATAGATAAATTACATTTATCACAGCACAATCCAACTAATTCATATCACAAAACATTATATGTCAGAGATATCAAACAATTCAAGGCATTTAATATAATCCAATCATCCATAAGCAAGGTCAATTAATCACATAATTAATTAAATTTAAACCAAATAAATTAATTTTGAAAACTCAACCCAAAGTCCTGATGAAATCGAAGGGATAGGAGGAGTTCCCTCCTGCCTGGTCCGACCACAGACATTTGGGATTTAGACCAGCCCAGCACAGAGATATTATGCGCCCAACCAGTTAGTTTGGATTTACGGGGACCGACCTCCGCGCCTTGTGTGGGAGTAGGGCAGGCGGGAATCGAACTCGCGACCTCGTTAACATGAGGCAAGTATCTCAACCACTGAGCCACTACTTGCGGACCAAAATAAATTAATTACTTATGAATTAATTTCCTAACTCTGATTAATTAACATTAATTAATTACAAACCATTTTTTATTATTTTAATTAATTAATGAAATTAATTAATCATCTTTAATTATCCATCTTAATTAATTATCCTTAATTAATCATCCTTAATTAATCACATTAATTAACCCTTTAATTAATTACATTAATTGATTAACCCTTAATTAATTACATTGAATAATTAACCTTTAGTCATAAATTAATTAACCTTTAATTACATCAAGAAATTATCCTTAATTAATTTCATTAAGTAGATTTCCTTTAATTACTTATATTAATTAATCATCCTTTAATTAATTACATTCAGTAATTACCCTATAATTACTTGATTAATTATTACTAATCAATTATCCTGCAAACATTAATTAATTAGCCTTTAATTAATCATCCCTTAATTACAGTAATTAGTTATCCTTTAATTACTTACATTAAGTAATTATTCTTTAAGAAATCAACCTTTAATTACTCACATTAATTACATCATTTAAATTTTATTAAATAACCTTTGGAGTTAATTCATCATTAACCTATTAACTTAAAACCTTTATGTTAAATTTATGATTAAAAACAATTCATATTCTTAATTATGTACTTAATTACAATATTAAGTTTATTTAAAATGAACTTTAAAATAAAGATTATATATTAGAACATTTTAAACTTAATTACTTTTTTTTAAAATAATTTATTTTAAAACCTTTAATTAATCTCAAATAATAATTATTTAGAAGAATTGGTTAAGAATTTTTTAACTTGATTTGGTTTTAACTAAAAAAACTTGTTATATTTAAAACTTGTTATCATAACAAAGAACCCGAGCCAAATACCAAATTATCCGATCTCAACCCCGAGCAATTCACGTTCATCACTCTGCTTCGAGGCAATCACCACACAACTTCGAGCCGAACCCAAGCAAAACATTTCTTCCCCGATCACCGTAACAAACCCAGATATACACGATACTCATGCACGTGCACAAATGATTCGATTACCTCCGACCAAGATTCTGATCGTCAACAAGTCGATGACAACCCACAAAAATGCTACGACCACCTAGAACTTCAAATTGATCACGAAATCGACATCGAGCTTGAGCAAACCCAACCTGGAACGAACCTGTAACGACCTGGAAATTTTGGACATTTGAAATTGAAATAATTTCAAATATTAGAAAGTTAGTTTAACTTGAATTTCAAATATCAGGATGAATTTGACAATTAAATTATTGAATTTAATTTATTTAAGTTGGGTAGAATGTTGAATCTTGATTTTTAAGCCAATTAAAAACATTTCAAAGGCTTGGAAAATTTATATTTATAATACTGAAGATAATGGAAGCTTTAGAATTGAATTTGGAAATGCTTTTATCAGTTTTGAAATTTTATCGTTTAAATCGATATTTAAAAATAGCCTTCCGAGGCACAGTCTCGGATTTCGACGAAACTAGTTCGATTAGATCCGTAATATTGTACTATTATCGGATTTCAATTTTCGTAGCATTCGAAGTTGTCATGTGATTATACGGTAAGCAAACATGCTAAAATTTAAATTGAACATCTGATATTATAACTAGTCCAAAAAGCTATCTTCTCCATATGATCGAATTTGGACCCAAAACCTTTTCCATTGCATTTGGAATAGTGGTTTAACATTATAAACGCTTGACAGCACACTTTGATTGGAAGTCAAATTTTTTAGTTGCGGAATCAAGACGATTTGAATTTAAATTTAAATTTAAATGTAAAATACATAAATACATACATATCCCTTCAAATTTTTAGACCTCATCCCAACACTTGTCATTTGATTACAACACGTGTTCGTTAAAGATTTACACACGTTCGTTTGAGAATATTTTTTAATAACCGTGCTTTCGTCTTCGTTTAAAACAAAAGAAAAATAAAAATCAAACGAAACACTTTCATCTCCATTCGAAAATCAAATAATAATGGCAGAAAGTCGAATTTGCGAACCAAATTAAAAAAAGGAAAATCTTGTTTTAAGTTTACCAATCGGAATCATTTGCTGGTTGAATCGCCTTCATCAGAAATCAATTTGGCGACCGAGTCTCCATCACGTGAGCGCATGAGGGCGAGCGAGATCGAGCCGAGCAAGCGGAGGCCGTCGTGATGGTTCGCGGCGGTGCTCGGTGATCAGGTCAGGGGTCGCGCGAGGTGACGAAGTAATTGGAGGCGATGACTTTTGGGATTCGTGAATCTTGGTGAAAGCAGCGGCAGCTAGTAGCTTCGTACGATCATGCAGTCACAACCTGGAGGGCGTCGTAAGATGTTTAGTAGGGCAAGTCATAGCAGCGAGCAGGCGGCGTGATTCGAAGCACGTAATTTTCGACAATGAGGTATTTTCGCTGTGTTAAAATTTCGATTAAATATGTATATATTTTTTTATGCATGCAAACAAAAGGTAATTTTATATAGAAAAGATTTTGTAAAAATAAAATAGAAAAAGTATATAAGTAAGATTTTGGAAATACATGATTTTATTTTACAGTGAAAAAATATATAGGAAAGAAAATAATAAATATACATATACATATTTTCATTTACGGATTTAATTTTAATGGTAAATATTTATTTGTTTAATTGAATCTAAATTATTTTAGTTACCAAATTATATATAAAAGGAAAATTTGTTCAAAATGTAATGATTTGTTTAAAATAAAATTCATTGGTTAACTAAATTTATTAAATGGAAATTTATTTTTAAATTAAATAGTTAGTTAATTAAAACTATGAGATGGAAATTAATTATTTGATTAGAGGAATTAGTTTGTTTAAATAGTTCATTTAATTATTTTCATTATTAAAAAATATTTTGTTATAGGAACTTTAGTTTTAAATTTAATTTTTAGTTAAATAAATTTATTAAAAGGAATTGGTTTTAAAAAAAATAAAAGTATTAGTTAAAATAAAATCATTAGTTTAAGTTAATATTATTAAATGAAAAATTAATTTGTTCGATTAATTCGAATATTAATAAAACCTTATGATGTTTGTTACAAGGTTTAAAAAATCGTGAAAACAAGCTGGAATGGAATTGGATTACAAAACAAAAGCAAAGGTGAGATCTTCTCACTCAAATTAAAATAATTGGAATTTCAGTTATTAATTGATGGTTTGGTTGTGATAGTATATATGATAGTGTGTGTGTGTGTGTATTAGAGTGATTGATTTCCCGCATTATATAGCGGATGAGATCCTATGCGCCGCATAATAGCGAATGATTTGATATAATCCCATACACCGCGATATTCCACCTCGAAGTAGAATTGGTATTTAGTTATTGTGCTAACATCTGTGGATGCAGGGAAACAGGTTGGAGGGATCCAACTGGATTCCTCAAATATTTGAATTTGTTTCATATGTTGTGTGTTCATCAATTGACAATCTGTGAATAATTATATTGGTGTGAATGATTATATTGATAATTGGAATTTATTTGAAGGCTATGGTTTAGCCGAACATAGTTTTTGTATCGTAGGGTACTAGAAATATATGATTGGATTTTTGAAAATTAAAGTAGAATTTTTTTAAGTAAATTCATTTTAGAGAATTGGATAAATTTAAAAGATGAAATTTAAAAGTATAAAAGTTGATTTTTTGTAATCCTATCAAATTAATTCCAAAAATATGGCGAAAAGATTTTAATAAATGGATTTTGAGTATAATTGTTGAAAGTTGAAGAATTTATTTAAAATTCAGATTTTAAATAGTTTGAGAGAAATAAAGGAATTTATTTTAAAGGTAGTAAATTTTTGGAAATCAATTTGATAATTGATTTGGTGTTTGAAAATAAATATTTGGGAAATCAATTTGAAAATTGATTTGGTGTTTGAAATAAATTTGAAATTTGATTTGGTGTTTGAAATAAATTTGAAAATCAATTTGGAATTTGATTTGGTGTTTGAAAATGAATATTTGAAAGTCAATTTTGAAAATAGTATATCAGTGGATATTTGAAAATTTAAATTCACAATGGGAATTTATAAGGGTAAGGAATTTGTTTTAAAAATAAATATTGGATTATTTTTAAAAAAATGTGGAAATAAATTTACGGGTTTGGAACGTAGATTTAAAATAAATCAAGAAGGATTTATTAATTGATTTAATGGGACCATTTTGAAATGGAAGTGTATTTTCCTTGGAAAGTAGAGTAAGTTTTTAAAGTAGCTTTTAAAATATAAATTAAAAGTTCTAGAATTAGTCTAAGAAAAGATTGGTTTTTAGAGAAATTATTTTCGTAAATTTTTATTTTTAAAATCTTTAGAGTAAAATTTATTAAGTTAATTATAGAAGTGATTATTTAAAGATTTAATTGATATTTGATTTAGAAAATGGTTATCAAATAATTTTATTTTTAAAATTAGTTTGGGCTTGAAATTTATATAAGATATTAGTATAATGTTTTCTTAACTAATATTTAAATAAGTGTTTACAAATAGTTTTTATTCTAAGTGTTTCCAAGTATATATATTTTTTGAATAAGTGATTTAAATTATTTTAAAGTATTCGGACTTGGCAAATTTTCAGTGGAAATAAATAAATATTTGGAAATTTATTGCGCATGAGGAAAGTGATTTGAAATTTGTTTTCAAAAGGTTGAAGTGTGAAAATATATCTTGCGAAGATATTTTGAAAATAAATAATTGGGGAAAAAATATTTAAAATCTGGTGATTGTTGTGAATATTGGTTGATAGTTAAATAACCAACTATCAATATTGGCCTTTTAAATGGCATTTGAATTTCGATGCAACTGGGGGTCGGGTTCCAAATGGATATTCGAAAACCACATCAAATCTTTGTGATGGATCTTTTGTTCAAAAGATCAAAGTGGAAATTTGTTGTGATTTACTTGAAATCTGAATGCAACACTTATTTTTTAAATAAGCGCTCATTATTCGGATTAGCCAAGAGAGGACATTGTGTCATAAAACCCATTTCAAATAATGATACGACGAAATGGGATTGCATTTGAAGATGGTGTTGAAGACCGGGTATTTTCAAAAACGACTGTCGAATGTCTCTGCACTGAGTTGCTCCGGTATAGAGATTATATCACCCTTTGTTATAGGGAGTCCGGACGTGATTAGTGAATATTCGGATTTGCAAGGGCTTCTTTGAAGTGAATTCGGTTCCGTTCAAACCCAAGATGGACTTGTATGGATGTATGTGTGACGTTACACTTTGAGATGTAAAGCTAGTTTCTATCAAATAAATTTCTGTTGGTGGCGGAGAATTCATTCTCTTAGCTTAACACCCTTCTCTGAGACGTACGAGCTCAGAGGTTATGTAGTTGATGGTTACTAGTGATACATTTCCAATTTGGTAATATGGCATGCGAAGTGCCGCTGATCATTTGTTGATCGAAGCATAGCTTTTGTGAAAAGCGTAGCTTTATGGACGAGATTTAATCGAACCTCACAACCCGGGAATGGTCGAAACAGGAAGGATGCGGCAAGGTTATTGGGGGTAGCGCTCCTTAGGGTATGTCAATTCCTTATGGAAAAGGGTAGTATCATGAAAATGAGCCCAGATATTTAACCTATGTGGTTGCTGCAAATTTATTACTTTGTGGTTGTTGGTGTTGAGGATCCTCGGATAAAGGTCGGTAACGACCGGGGGATGGCATACTCGTGTAGTAGTTACCTAGTTACGAGGTAACCCGACCTTATGTTGGAAGAGGTTCGGTTAGGTTCTCGGGGCGTTCCTCCAGAGGCGTACCTATGTGGCATAGGATGTTCGTTAGCCTGACCATTTGTTGGAAATCCAAAGAAACAATACGAGCCATGTACGGTTTTAGTTGTATAACCTGCCATGGAATGTGGCGGTAACCTGCTATTGAACATGGTAGCTATAGTAGGTATACCATAATGGTGGTATGCTGGCTAATATTTATATTATACTTTCGAAATGTTTTCCACACTATGCACTAGTGATAATATTTAAAAGGATTTTTGCGTATCAAGCATGTTTGACTATCATAAGGAGAAATCTTCTCCAATTGTGCGCTTGCATTGTGTGTATGGCGGGAGGCCTTATGGTAGTTTCATTTTCCAAAAGCATAGCGGATTTCTTTTTATTTCCTTTATGAAAATAACTGTTTTTAAGATCTCACGTCAGTCCCATGACTGATCTGGAGTTTATTGCTCCATTTACAAACTCTGGGTGCCTATGATTTTCCACACGGGCAGCCTAGAGTCAGGTTATCATTATTCTGGAGCGAAGTCAGAAAAGTGTGCTGTGGAGATTAGAAGCCAGCTGGATGGCGAGGCACATTACTTATGTTATATAGTATCTCTTGCGTATGGATTGCGGCAAGTTCAGTTTCCATGTAGTCAAGTTATATGACTGCCAATGTTGTATTGTGTTGTTGAAAACTCTGATGATGTATTGTAATAACAGATATGGTTCTTTGTTTTAAAGATTATTCATTTATCTATTATATATTGTTCCGTTGTGAAATGTGAGATTATGTTACTGTTTCTGTTTCTTCTTCTATCTTCTTCTTCTTTAACCCTAACGGTTCGGCTTTCCGATATTCGATTGTGCGTCATTTGATACAGTGGACGTATTGATGTCGACTTTCGAAAGTCGAAAAATTAGGTGGTTACAGAACCCATCACCCAAGAACCTCCTCGCGTCAACGATTCTGACCACCAACAACCCCACCATCATGGCCATAGCTATGCCATTGTCCCACGCTCCTTTTCCCCATGGTCCGATCGATTCTGGTGCCTCGACGACGATGAAATTGCCTGGAAACCCAAGTCGAAAAACCCCGGTCCTTAAACCCAAAATCAACGTCGTTACGCCACCTCGATGATCTAAAAACCCAACCACCAATTTTCCTTTGATCTGCATCACGCCAGCTAGCCCCAGTTCCTAGCATGACACACCTCCATCGCCAATCGCCAAGAAATCGAACGAAATTCGATTTCCGATCAACTCACAATATCTCATCATATACAATCTTAAAAACCACAATATGGTTATCAAAAATCATTATTTTGAAATACGAATCAGATTGTAAAATAAGAACATGATTCCCAGACATTTAATTTCTGACATATATATGATCATTACCGCTATTTATCATTTTTGAAATAAATATTCTACTTGAGCACTTGAAATTATTTTTAAAATTAAATTTACACTCCTACCATCATCTTTTATTTAGAAATCAAAGCCTAAAGTTGATTATATATAGAGAAATTGAATTTATTCTAATGGATTAGAGCCTGTTGTTTATGAACAGAGATGAATATACTAACACACAGACCTGCACAGGATTGCAACATATAAATTCATACATGCAATCATTTTACAACTTTACTTCAAGCATGTTCAAGATATAACACTGATTTAATTTGTAGAAAAAGAAGTTTACTCACAAAAATTGAAGAAAAGAGGAGCCTAGGATTTTTTTTATCTTTTGATTTGGAACTAGATTTTGATCTGCATCTACTTATGTTGGAATTTGAATTTGGTCTTTGTCGAGTAGATTTGTACTTGATGTTTGAAGCTGATATTTTCTTGCTTCGGATTGGAAATTTTGTATGTTTGATTTGTTTTTCTTCTCAGGTTTTATGTTTTGAAAAAGAAGAAAGAGGATGAGAGAAGAGAACGAATGTGAGTAGCCTATTTTCTTCTAATAATATGTTATTTATAATTCAAATTTAAGATAAAAACACATTTTCCATTTGTATTTTGCATGTACTACAATAGCTAACACTCGTTAATACATATTATTCTTAGCTTACATTTGTTTAAGCATGTCAAAATCTTTTACACTTGTCATTTTCATGTATTTAATATTTTTCAATATGTTTATGTATGTTTTTATATGATTTTTATATTATATTTTCAATTTAGTTTTTTTTTATATATATATATATATGTTTTATATTTATATATATTTACAAACCAAATTTATATGTACATAAATTTAAAAGAAAGTATTTAAACCTTTTATTAAATCTTTTTCAACTAAAACTAGTATATCTAATATTAATAAATATTTATCTATACAGTTTTTAAATATAGAATTTAATTTTGAATATCTTTTGAAAATTATCATTATATTAAATTCAAAGTATAATTTCCAAATCATAATGCATATATACATATACATATTAAAATAAAAACAAATTTTTATTAGTTCTAAAATATAGAGTTTTTAAATCCAATTTATTTTCAGTATACTTATTTTTGACTTTCAAATTCAAATTCTATTTAAAATCTATTTTCAATCACAAAACAAACACTTATCTTATTTGTTTGGGAAAATTTTCAAATTAATTCACAATTTAATCCCAAAAATTATACTAATTAGTAAATTAATTTTGGCTTAAAAACGGGATCGTTATAGATTCCCCCTTAAGAAAATTTCGTCCTCGAAATTTGCTAGATAGGGAGACAAACAAAGAACGTATGAACATATGAAAAGATAGAGAAATGGCTTATCAGATCAAATGAATATCTATTCTACATTTGGCTTACCAAATCAGAATATCATTAGTAAATACGAGAACAACTTATTCAAAACTTTACGAAATACTCGAGTCATCAGATCTATGAAACATGCAGGGGCATTGATTAGTCCGAAGGGCATAACTAACCATTCGTAGAATATATCGGGACCCCAAAAACAGTTAAATGGATACAATCTTTCGAAATTCTAGTAGATGGAATCCTAGGGCTAGATCCATCATAGAAAAGAATCGATTGCATGGTGCTCGATTCGGGACAAAAGAAATTTATCTTTAAAAGTTAACATATTAAGGTCACAAAAATCTACACACAATTTCCAAGTTTGGTTTTAACCAAAATCGTTTTATTGATACAATTTAATTTAACTTTATATTTTGTTAACCAATTCATTCTAACTAATATTTCAAATTCATTAAAGTCAAGAACGAAAGACTAGTAGGAACTGATGAAGAAAATACGAAATAGGAACTTTTCTACAATGTAAACAAAGATTCGTAGGGCCACCTATTGGATTCTTCACACAAATAGCTTCATTTATGAATTTGGGTTCAAGATTTAATTCTCCTACGGTTTGCTGAGAAATAAAACTACATGTGATTCTAGTGTCGAATAGAAATCTATAAATTTTTATCATAGATAAGAAATAAGGAAATCTTCTTGATATATCCTGGAAATACCAGCGAAAGGCATATAATATTGCTCAAATACTTGCTTGAATCTATCCCAACTGAACTCGTACTCTGATTCGGCCAAAGAAATGATCTCCCACCATAGCTTCTTCTTGTAGCTTCCAGGAAGCAATCAAAGAATTGAAATTGGATGATGATCAAAGAAAATTGATAGGAAAAGTTGTTCTTAACCATTAGTGTTGTTGCAGGTTATCGACCATTTGTAGTGGTACTCCCCTGTCCCCTATCTCGTCCTCTTCTTGCACTCATTCTTAATATCAGTGAATAGTAAGAGAATTATCTGAGGCATATAGACGGATATCTTAGGGACTATACCCATTCTAGGGTATTTATAACCCTATCTCTAATGAGTCACCTAATGAGTTATACTCCATAGCTAAAGTTCTTACTCAACCTTTAGCTCTGATACCAAATGTGACGACCCGGCCCGACGCTCGAAAATCGACATCCAATACATCATCTGTATTCAAATGCCGGAGATTCAAACGTTGAGTCTGGTTCACCGGAGCTTATAACACATTATGTGAAAACAACACAGCGGAAACAGAAGAATTTTTATTGATACAGAATAATTGATTACAACAATGATACAATATGAAGTGATTAATGTATCGGAGATAGATACAACAGCGGAAAAACATAGCAGCGAAAAAATAACATCTTCATTGCCAAAGCTCCAAAGCTTCAAACCAATAAGCTCAAAACCACAATCATGCTGCAATATAGCGAATGCGATCCCCAATCCACAGACTTCAAAGACTGCCAAAAGCTACACCTACTAGCTGAGTATTTGATAACCTGACTTTGGGCTACCTGTGTGGAAAATTATGGGCACCAAGAGTTTAGAAAGGGAACAATAAACTCTAGGTCAGTCATGGGACTGGTGTGAGCAAACAAAAACGGTTGTTTGAAACAAAAACAAACAAAAAGGAAAAAAGAAATTCGCTATGCTTTTTGGAAAATGAAACTACTATAAGGCCTCTCGGCACACACACAATGCAATCGCACACTTGGGGAAGATTTCTCCTTATGATAGTAAAACATGCTTGATACGCGAAAATTCTTTTGATATTATTATTAGTGCATAGTGTGGAAAACATTTCGAAAGTATAATATTAATCTTAGCCAACATACGTACCGTTATAGTATGCCTACCATAGCTACCATGTTAAATGGTAGGTTTTACAACTAAAACCATACAGGGCTCGTATTGGGTGATTGGATTTCCAACAAATGGTCAAGGCTAAGGAACTTCCTTTTCGAATGGGTACGCCGCTGGAGGGATGCCTCGAGAACCTAACCTGATCTCTTCCAACACAAGGTAGGGTTACCTCTGTAACTAGGTAACTAACTGTCACGAGTATGCCATCCCCCAGTCGTAATCGACCTTTATCCCGGGATTCCAATAAATTCCAACAACCACATAAGTTAAATATTTGGGCTCCATACCAGAATACCACTTTTTATCCAGAAGGAAATGCACATACTTTAAGGGGCGCGACCCCCGTATTCTTGCTGCATCCTTCCTATTTCGACCATTTCCGAGGTGTGAGGTTCGATGAAGTCTCGTCCCACAAAGCTACGCTTTTCACAAAAGCCATGCTTCGATCAACCAATGATCAGCACTTAGCATGCCACATTACTAAATTGGGAACACATCACTAGTAACCATCAACTACATAACCTCTGAGCTCGTACGTATCAGAGAAGGGTGTTAAGCTAAAAGAATAAATTCTCCGCCACTAAATAGAAACATATTTGATAGAAACCAGCTTTACATCTCAAAGTGTAACGTTAGACATACATCCATACAAGTCCATCTTGGGTCTGAATGGAACCGAAGGCACTTATAAAGAAATCCTTGCAAATTCGGATATCCCCAATCACGCCCGGACTCCCCATCACATAGGGTAATATAAATCTCTATACCGGGGCCACTCGGTGCAGAGACATTTGACAGGTAATACTTTCGTTTTCGAAAATACCTGGTCTTTAACCACCATCTTCAAATGCTATCCAATTCTTCGTATCAATAATTCGGAATGAGTTTTATGACATAAAGTCCTCTCCCGGCTTAAGCGAATAATGAGCGCTTATTTAAAAACATATGGATACACTCAGATCTTAGTTAAGTCACAACTTTTTAGCCCTCCAAAACCTTTCTTTTTGGATGGTATTAAACAAATTTCCATTTTAAAACAAAAGATCCATCTTTAAGATCCACTTCAATTTGAAACAAGGTTTACCCAAATCTTTAACAAAGACTCATTCATAGATTTTAAAACTATTTCCAATTTTATTCATCCATAACTTGAAATCCTTTAAACAAAAACTGGAAATTCTTTCTTTATATGAAAGCTATTATCATTTGAAAACAAAGATTTTTCGTTTCGCAAAAATCCGATTAAATACGCACAAGTTATAGCCTTTTAAAGTATAAAACAAAAAATTAGCGAACTGCCGCACCCTCGGCAAGTTCTATTTGGGTTAAATTTAAATTACCAAAATCATTCATTTAAAATATTTTAAAAATGGTTTATAACCCTTTTTAAACCATAGTTCCCAAAATTTCAAATTATAAACACACACACACACATATATATATATGTGTGTGTGTATAGAATTCAACTTCAAATCTTGAATTCAAATTCAAATTAAACTATTTTAATTCCAAAACTTTAACAAGCCATTCAAAATAATTTTAACTTGAAAACACCTTTTCAAAAGTTTTTCATATTTAACCCAATTTCACTTCCAAACCATTTTGGATTCAAAATTCAACTTCAAAATTTTTGAATTAAATTCAAAATACCCATGACTTAACCAATTTCCTGCGAAATCCATACTTTTGTGTGTGTGGTGTCTAGGATTTTGTGCAACAATAAAATATCACAACCATCATAAATCCAAGCACAACAATATCAACAAGCGGTATAATCCTATAACGCTTATTTTCCATTCATAGATAAACAAGTAAACTCATCACAGATAAATAAATTACATTTATCACAGGACAATCCAAGCAAATCAGATCACATAACATTATATATCAGAGAATCAAACAATTCAAGGCATTTAATATAATCCAATCATCAAGAAGCAAGATTAATTAATCACATAATTAATTAAATTTAAATCAAATAAATTAATTACTTATGAATTAATTTCCTAACTCTGATTAATTAACATTAATTAATCACAAACCATTTTATATTATTTTAACTAATTAATGAAATTAATTAATCATCTTTAATTATCCATCTTAATTAATTACCCTTAATTAATTATTCTTAATTAATCACATTAATTAACCCTTTAATTAATTACATTAATTGATTAACCCTTAATTAATTACAGTGAATAATTAACCTTTAATCATAAATTAATTAACCTTTAATTACATTAACAAATTATCCTTAATTAATTTTCATTAAGTAATTTTCCTTTAATTACTTATATTAATTAATCATCCTTAAATTAATTACATTTAGTAATTATCCTATAATTACTTGATTAATTATTATTAATCAATTATCCTACAAACATTAATTAATTAGCCTTTAATTAATCATCGCTTAATTATAGTACTCAATTATCCCTTAATTACATACATTAAGTAACTATTCTTTAAGAAATAATCCTTTAATTACTCATATTAATTACATCATTTAAATCTTATTAAACAACCTTTGGAGTTAATTCATCATTAACCTATTAACTTAAAACCTTTAAGTTAAATTTATGATTAAAAACAATTCATCTTCTTAATTATCTACTTAATTACAATATTAAGTTTATTTAAATGAACTTTAAAATAAAGGTTATACACATATTAAAACATTTTAAACTTAATTACTTTTTTTTAAATAATTTATTTTGAAAACCTTTAATTAATCTCAAACAATTATTATTAAAAGAATTGGTTAAGAAATTGTTTAAACTTGACTTGGTTTTAACTTTAAAAACTTGTTATATTAAAACTTGTTATCATAACAAAGAACCCAAGCCAAATAACAAATTACCCAATCTCAAGCCCGAGCAACTCACGTTCATCACTCTACTTCGAGGCAATCACCACACAACTTTGAGCTCGAACCCGAGAAAAACATTTCTTCCCCGATCACTATAACAAACCCAGATATACACGATACTCGTGCATGTGCATAGACGATTCGATCACCTCCGGCCAAGGCGTTGATCGTCAACAAGTCGACGACAACCCACAAAAATGCTACGACCACCCAGAACTTCAAATTGATCATGAAATCGACATCGAGTTTGAGCAAACCCAACCTGGAACGAACCCATCACCTAAGAACCTCCTCGCGTCAACGATTCCAGCCACCAACAACCTAGCCATCACGACCATAGCTATGCCACTGTCCCACGCTCCTTTTCCCCCTAGTCCGATCGATTCCGATGCCTCGACGACAATGAAATCGTCTGGAAACCCAAGTCGACAAAACCCGGTCCTTAAACCCTAAATCAACGTCGTTACGCCACTCCGATGATCTCAAACCCAACCACCAATTTTCCTTTGATCTCCATCATGCCAGCTACCCCCAGCTCCAAGCACGACACACCTCCATCGTCGATCGCTAAGAAATCAAACGAAGTTCGATTTTCGATCAACTCGCAATATCTCGTCATATACATTCTTCAAAATCATAATATGGTTATCAAAAATCATTATTTTGAAATACGAATCGGATTGTAAAATAAGAACATAATTCCCAAACATTTAGTTCTTGACTTATATATGATCATCACTGTTATTTATCATTTTTGAAATAAATATTCAACTTTAACACTTGAAATTATTTTTAAAATTAAATTTACACTCCTACCATCATCTTTTATTTAGAAATCAAAGCCTAAAGTTGATTATATACAGAGCAATTGAATTTATTTTAATGGATTAAAGCCTGTAGTTTATGAATAGAGATAAATATACTAACACACAGACCTGCATAGGAATGCAACATATAAATTCATATTGCAATCATTTTACAACTTTACTTCAAGCATGTTCAAGATATAACACTGATTTAATTTGTAGAAAAAGAAGTTTACTCACAAAAATTGAAGAACAGAGGAGCCTGGAATTTTTTTTATCTTTTGATCTGGAACTAGATTTTGATGTATATCTACTTATGTTTGAATTTGAATCCGATCTTTGTTGAGTAGATTTGTACTTGATGTTTGAAATTGATCTTTGCTTGCTTCAGACCGGAAATAGTTGTATGTTTGATTTGTTTTTCTTCTCAGGTTTTAAGTTTTGAAAAAGAAGAAAGAAAAAAAGAGGATGAGAGAAGAGAATGAATGTGAGCAGCCCGGTTTCTTCTAATAATATGTTATTTATAATTCAAATTTAAGATAGAAACACATTTGCCATTTGTATTTTGCATGTACTACAATAGCTAACAATTGTTATTATATGTTATCCTTAGCTTACATTTGTTTAAGCATGTGAAAATCTTTTACACTTGTCATTTTCATGTATTTAATATTTTTAAATATGTTTTTGTATGTTTTTATATGATTTTTATATTATATTTTCAATTTATTTTAAATATATATATGTTTTATATTTATATATATTTACAAACCAAATTTATATGTATATAAATTTAAAAGAAAGTATTTAAACCTTTTATTAAATCTTTTTCAAATAAAACTATTATATCTAATATTAATAAATATTTATCTATAGAATTTTTAAATATAGAATTTAACTTTGAATATCTTTTGAAAATTATCATTATATTAAATTCAAATATAATTTCCAAATCACAATGTATATATACATATATATTAAAAATAATTTTTTTTATTAGTTCTAAAATATAGAGTTTTTAAAACCAATTTATTTTCAATATACTTATTTTTGAATTTCAAAGTCAAATTCTATTAAAAATCTGTTTTCAATCATAAAACAAACACTTATCTTATTTGTTTTGGAAAAATTTCAAACTAATTGACAATTTAATCCCAGAAATTATACTAATTACTAAATTAATTTTGGCTTAAAAACATGATCGTTATAGATCCCCGCTTAAGAAAATTTCGTTCCCGAAATTAGCTATCAGGGAGACAAACAAAGAACATATGAAAAAATAGAGAAATGGCTAATCAGATCAAATGAATATCTATTCTACATTTGTCTTACCAAATCAGAATATCATCAATAAATACAAGAACAACTTATTCAAAACTTTAAGAAATACTCGGGTCATCAGATCTACGAAATATGCATGGGCATTGGTTAGTTCAAAGGGCATAACTAACCATTCGTAGAATATATCGGGACCCAAAAACAGTTAAATGGATACAATCTTTCGAAATTCTAGCTGATGGAATCCTAGGGATGGATCCATCATAGAAAAGAATCGATTGCATGGTGCTCAATTCGGGACAAAAGAATTTTATCTTTAAAAGTTAACTTATAAAGATCACGAAAATCTACACATAATTTTCAAGTTTGGTTTTAACCGAAATCGTTTTATTGATACAATTTAATTTAACTTTATATTTTGTTAACCAATTCATTCCAATTAATATTTCAAATTCATTAAAGTTAAGAACGAAAAGACTAATAGCATCTGATGAAGAAAATACGAATAGGAACTTTTCTACAATGTAAACAAAAATTCACAGAGCCGCCTACCTAATTCTTCACACAAATAGGTTCGTTTACAAATTTGGGTCCAAGATTTAATTCTCCTACGGTTTGCAGGAAAATAAAACTACACGTGATTCTAGTGTCGAATAGAACTCTAATAATTTTTATCATATATAAGAAATAAGGAAATCTTCTTGATATATCCTGGAAATACTAGCGAAAGGCATATAATACTGCTTAAATACTTGCTTGAATCTATCCCAAGTGAACTCGTACTCTGATTCGGCCAAAGTAATGGTCTCCCACCATAGCTTCTTTTTGTAGCTGCTAGGAAGCAATCAAATAATTAAAATTGGGTGATGATCAAAGAAGATTGATGGGAAAAGTTGTTCCCAACCAGTTGTATTGTTGCAGGGTATCGACCATTTGTAGTTGTACTCCCCTGTCCCTTATCTCGTCCTCTTCTTGTACTTATTCTTACTATCAATGAATAGTAAGAGAATTATCTGAGGCATCTATACGGATATCTTAGGGATTATACTCATTCTAGGGTATTTATAACCCTATCTCTAATGAGTCACCTAGTGAGTTATACTCCAAAGCTAAAGTTCTTACTCAACCTTTAGCTCTGATACCAAATGTGACGACCCAGCCCGACGCTCGAAAATCGACACCCAGTGCATCACCCGTATTCAAATACCGAAGATTCAAACATCAAGTCTGGTTCGCCAGTGCTTAAAACACTTAGGTGAAAACAACACAGCGGAAACAGAAGAGTTTTATTGATACAGAATAATTGATTATAACAATGATACAATATGAAGTGATCAACATATCAGAGATAGATACAACAGCGGAAAAACATAGCAGTGGAAAAATAACATCTTCATTGCCAAAGCTCCAAATCTCCAAACCAAAAAGCTCAAAACCACAATCATGCTGCAATATAGCGAATGCGATCCCCAATACATAAACTTCAAAGACTGCCAAAAGCTACACCTACTAGCTGACTATCTGATAACCTGACTCTAGGCTGCCCGTGTGAAAAATTATGGGCACCCATAGTTTAGAAAAGGAACAATAAACTCCAGGTCAGTCATGGAACTGGTATGAGCAGACAAAAACGGTTGTTTGAAACAAAAAAAACATAAAGAAATAAAGAAATTTATGCTTTTTGGAAAATGAAACTACCATAAGGCCTCTCGGCAAACACATAATGCAATCGCATACTTGGGGAAGATTTCTCCTAATGATAGTAGAACATGCTTGATATGCGAAAATCCTTTTGATATTATTATTAGTGCAAGTGTGGAAAACATTTCGAAAGTATAATATTAATCTTAGCCAGCATACGTACCGTTATAGTATGCCCACCATAGCTACCATGTTAAATGGCAGGTTCTACAACTAAAACCGTACAGGGCTCGTATTAGGTGATTGGATTTCCAACAAATGGTCAAGGCTAAGGAACTTCCTTTCCGAATGGGTATGCCTCTGGAGGGACGCCGCAAGAACCTAACCGGATCTCTGCCAACACAAGAACGGGATACCTTTGTAACTAGGTAACTAACTGTCACGAGTATGCCATCCCCCGGTCGTAACCGACCTTTATCCTGATATCCCAACAAATTCCAACAACCACCTAAGTTAAATATCTAGGCTCCATACCAGAATACCACTTTTTATCTAAAAGGAAATGCACATACACTAAGGGGCACGACCCCCATAACCTTACTGCATCCTTCCTGTTTCGGCCATTTTCGGGGTGTGAGGTTCGATGAAGTCTCGTCCCACAAAGCTACTCTTTTCACAAAAGCTTTGCTTCGATCAACCAATGATCAGCACTTAGCATGACACATTACCAAATTAGGAATATATCACTAGTAACCATCAACGACATAACCTCTAAGCTCGTACGTCTCAGAGAAGGGTGTTAAGCTAAGATAATAAATTCTCCGCCACCAAACAGAAATGTATTTGATAGAAACCAGCTTTACATCTCAAAGTGTAACGTCATACATACATCCATACAAGTCCATCTGAATGGAACCGAAGGCACTTCAAAACAAGTCCTTGCAAATTCAGATATCCCTAGTCACGTCCAGACTCTCCATCACATAGGGTAATATAAATCTCTATACCGGGGCCACTCGGTAGAGAGACATTCGACATTTAATCCTTTCGTTTTCGAAAATATCCGGTCTTCAACCATCGTCTTCAAGTGCTATCCAATTCGTTGTATCATTAATTCAGAATGGGTTTTATGACATAAAGTCCTCTCTCGGCTTAACCGAATAATGAGCGCTTGTCTAAAAACATATGGATACATTTGGATCTTTGTTAAGTCACAACTATTTAGCCGCCTAAAACCTTTCCTTTTGAATGGTTTTAAATAACTTTCCATTTTAAAAAAAAAGATCCATCTTTAAAATCCACTTCAATTTGAAACAAGGTTTACCCAAATCTTTAACAAAGATTCATTCATAGCATTCAAAACTATTTCCAATTAGATTCACCCATAACTTGAAATCCTTTCAACAAAATCTGGAAATTATTTCTTTATATGAAAGCTATTATCATTTGAAAACAAAGGTTTTTTGTTTCGTAAAAATTCGATCAAATATGCACAAGTTACAGCCTTTTAAAGTATAAATCAGAAAATTAGCGAACTGGCGCACCATCGGCAAGTTCTATTTGGGTTAAATTTAAATTCCCAAAATAATTCATTTAAAATATTTTAAAAATGGGTTTAAAATCCTATATAACAATTTTTAAACCATAGTTCTCAAAATTTCAAATTATAAACATTATATGTATATAGAATTCCACTTTAAATCTTGAATTCAAATTCAAATTAAACTATTTTAATTTCAAAACTTTAACAAGCCATTCAAAATAATTTTAACTTCAAAACCCCTTTTCAAAAGTTTTTCATATTTAACCTAATTTCACTTCCAAACCATTTTGGATTCAAAATTCAACTTTAAAATTTTGAATTAAATTCAAAATACCCATGACTTAACCAATTTCCTACGAAATCCATATTTGTTTGTGTGGTGTTTGGGGTTTTGTGTGCAATAATAAAATATCACAACCATCATAAATCCAAGCACAATAATGCCAATAAGCGGTATAATGCTATAACGCTTATTTTCCACTCACAGATAATCATGTAAATTCATCAATGATAAATAAATTACATTTATCACAGCATAATCCAAGGAATTCATATCACCGAACATTATGTATCAGAGATATCAAACAATTCAAGGCATTTAATATAATCCAATCATCCATAAGCAAGATTAATTAATCACATAATTAATTAAATTTAAACCAAATAAATTAATTACTTATAAATTAATTTCCTAACTCCGATTAATTAACATTAATTAATTACAAACCATTTTTTATTATTTTAATTAATTAATGAAATTAATTAATCATCTTTAATTATCCATCTTAATTAATTATCCTTAATTAATCACATTAATTAACCCTTTAATTAATTACATTAATTGATTAACCCTTAATTAATTACATTGAATAATTAACCTTTAATCATAAATTAATTAACCTTTAATTACATTAAGTAATTATCCTTTATTAATTTCATTAAGTAATTTTCCTTTAATTACTTATAATAATTAATCATCCTTTAATTAATTACATTCAGTAATTATCCTATAATGACCTGATTAATTATTATTAATCAATTATCCTACAAACATTAATGAATTAACCTTTAATTAATAATCCCTTAATTACTTACATTAAGTAATTATTCTTCAAGAAATCATCCTTTAATTACTCACATTAATTACGTCATTTAAATATTATTAAATAACCTTTGGAGTTAATTAATCATTAACCTATTAACTTAAAACCTTTAAGTTAAATTTATGATTAAAAACAATTCATCTTCTTAATTATCTACTTAATTACAGTATTAAGTTTATTTAAAACGAACTGTAAAATAAAGGTTATATATATTAAAACATTTTAAACTAAATTACTTTTTTTTAAATAATTTATTTTAAAACCTTTAATTAATCTCAAACAATTATTATCTAAAAGAATTGGATAAGAAATTGTTTAAACGTGACTTGGTTTTAACTTTAAAAACTTGTTATCATAACAAAGAATCCGAGCCAAATACCAAATTACCCTATCTAAACCCCGAGCAACTCATGTTCATCACTCTGCTTCGAGGCAATTACAACACAACTTCGAGCCCGAACCCGAGCAAAACATTTCTTCCCCGATCACCATAACAAACCCAGATATACACGATATTCATGCACGTGCACAGACGATTCGATCACCTCCAGTTAAGGCTCTGATTGTCAACAGGTCGACGACAACCCACACAAATGCTACGACCACCTAGAACTTCGAATTGATCATGAAATTCACATCGAGATTGAGAAAACCCAACCTGGAACGAATCCATCACCCAAGAACCTCCTCGCGTCAACGATTCTGACCACCAGCAACCCCGCCATCACGACCATAGCTATGCCATTGTCACACGCTTCTTTTCCCCTTGGCCCAATCGATTCCGATGCCTCGATGACGATGAAATCACGTGGAAACCCAAGTCAACAAAACTCAGTCCTTAAACCCTAAATCAACGTCGTTACGCCACTCCGATGATCTAAAAACCAAACCACCAATTTTCCTTTGATCTCCATCACGCCAGCTACCCCCATCTCCAAGCATGACACACCTCCATCGCCTATCGCCAAGAAATCGAACGAAGTTCAATTTGCGATAAACTCGCAATACCTCATCATATACAATCTTAAAAATCTTAATATGGTTATCAAAAATCATTATTTTGAAATATGAATCAGATTGTAAAAAAAGAACATGATTCCCAGACATTTAATTTCTGACATAAATATGATCATCACTATTATTTATCATTTTTGAAATAAATTTCAACTTGAACACTTGAAATTATTTTTAAAATTAAATTTACACTCCAACTGTAACGTCCCGCCTTTTCGCATGCTTTGAATCGACGATAAACCACACAAGTCAGATTTAAACCATAAAAAAGCGGAGTGTTATGGGGGTAAATAAGAAGAAACAAGAAAGAAATAAAATAAAATGAATCTCACAGCGGAAGGATAAAATATAATAATAATCAAATATACAGTTCAAGAAGCTGTTTTTCAAAATATTTAATTATACTTACAATATAATCAGAGTTATACATACCATAGAATATCAATAATGCAGCGGAATACAATAGTGTAGTGGAATAATATAATAGGTAATAGAAATAAAATCTTCGTTTTTGTCATCCAGAGCTAGAGTCTTTGATTCCTGAAATGCTCGTACTGACCCGAGCGAATTGAAAAGACAAAACACTCAAGTCAGAACTAAAAGATCTTATGTGAGTTAAATCAACAATAAATATGAGTGTCGTAACTTAAGAGGTGCTCGGGATTCACATCTCCTAAGGATCCGTTAAACTATTTACTACGTACTAATATTTTGATATTATAATAGTGTCTATTAGTAAAATAAACTTACTTTAAAATAGCATTAAGGAGTGACCCAATATTCCCCTTAACACATAATATATTCCCATAGTCTATACAGTACCATAATCTCCCCCGTACAGGGCGTCGTCAGAGGGCACTCCATAGGTATGGTACAAAACAAAATCGTATAAGACGCGCTAGGGTAGGTGACACGGCACAACTAGGCAATCCCAGGGTAGATATACCAATTACGCTTCCGGGTCGGTGGTAACGCATAGCCCCAACTACCGCCCACCTCGAGCCACACCCCAAATCAAAGAAATCAAAAGTGGCCACTGAATAAATCCAAAGCCAGAGTAGAATATCGAAGGGATGTGTCCAATAAAAGGGGCTACCTTCTTAACCCGTCAATCACTCTTGTTTTAGCCACCTTATGCCAACTCACGGGAGTTGGGTCCACGTACTTACCTCAAAGGAAACGCCGCCACCATCCTACTTCATTCTGAAATCTCCACCGCGTACACGGTTGTTAAAGTGGTTTTCGGAGTTGGCAGAGAGTATGACAACTTCCGATCTCGGTCTCTTTAACAACCGAACGTTATTATAACACCGCGGTCTTTTCAAAATAGTTTATACTTTTAAAACCAGGATATAATATCCATTTCAAATCCATATAAATACGATATCATTTCCTGTTTTAAAACCCAAATCAATTTTTGATATCATTTTCAAATAGATCCTTTTCTAAAATTATAATATTTTAAAGTTATAATATTTCGGAACGAACTTAAAATATCGCCTTTCAAAACGTAAAACTTTAAATTTAATAACTTTGAAAAATAGTACACCACTTAAATGGTTTAACTATTAAATTACTTTATAAAATAAAATACTTCTTTAATTTCACAAATAAATTCCAAATATCGATTTGAACCTCCAAATAAACCATTTCTTATTTAATATTTTCAAAGCTAAAAATTCAATATTTCCAAACTAAATTTTATAATTTATATATATATATATACCAATTTCGCTTTTTCTATTATTTAATTTGAAATATGTACTTAATAATCTAGTATCCCTTAAATAAAACTCCAAATTTCAAAAATTGAATATTCCTCAATTCATTTAGACTTGATATTTTACTTAAACCACCTTAACCCCGAATTTAGTTTTAAAACCATATTCTTTTAAAAATCTAAATTTCAATAAGTTCCAACGGATTTTTATTAAATAAAATTCATAATTAAATAAAATCTCAAGTCAATTTCAAAACTATTTGCTCATACTTGATTTATAAAATCAATATAAACTCTATATAAAAATAATATTTAAGTAAATACTTCCCTTAATATAAGTTAATAAAATCAACTTTATTATTAAAATTATTTATACTTTAAACAATTTTACACCTAGCTTAAAACCAAGAATTTTACTATATATCAAATAATCTTTATCAAATATCCAAATTGATATCTCATAAAACCATATATATTTCTTTACGAAACCATAGAAAACATTTCAAATATTTTTATATATAGACCGCGGTGTCTGTATATAATTTTCTACCCTATAGTCAAGTGATACAGATATTTATCATTTCAATCCGTAATTTAAAAATGAAAATTTACTGGTATATATCATTTCAAACCGCAATCCCGAATGAGATGAAAATGCATAATAACTTGTAGTTTATAACAATATAAAATACAGCATCCATTCATCCAAGATCAACCATTTATCGCAATTATCATCAAATTCAAACAATAGCATCAATATAGAACGGATAATAAACAACATGTACTAAATAGCAGTTTATATTCAATAATAAATTAAATAACTGTTTAACTGGCAGTTTATATGCAATAAATAATTAATCACAATTTAACTGGAAGTTTAAATGCAAGGAATAAATTTAAATAGCAATTTAATTTAAATAAATGAAATTAACTGAGATGACGATAAAAAAATTGCCAAACAACCATAAATAAATTTTAAATCACATCATATATCAATTTAACAATCATAAGAAATTTTAGAAGTTGTGAGTGGGTGAAAACACTCACGTTCTGAATTTAAATTCAATTTAAACCCAAAAATTTGACAGTCTTAGAATCCATCCAAACCCATGTCAAAATGTCCAGAATGTCAATACGATCCTAACAAAAAAACCTGCGCATAAATCAGATATCGTATGTGGAAGTTATACATGTTTGAATGCTAGAATTTGAAATTAAATAAAATAAAAGATAACCCTCCCCCACCAACGATTTGAAGCCACGTCATCACCGATTTTCGTCCAGTATCCAACTGTTCGAACAAAAACAGTAGAAAAGCCTAACCTACTACGCGCGCCGCCACCCAAAGCCTACTGTCATCGTCTTCTCACCCTCGCGTGCGGTGACATGACTCGCCGTACTCTGGCCAGAGACGTGCCGCACGGGCCTCCCAGTGCCTCGTGACCACCCACACGGTCCACCACACCCAGCCGCCGTATGAAAAATAACAACCCTAATTGAATTTTTACCGACGATCTCACCGTCCAAACGACGAACTAACCATGCCGATGCGATCCCCTTGGTCCACTCTACAAAACCCAGAAAGGGTTTCCCGATCCAACGAAGTTCATCGTCGAGCGATGAACGACCGAAATTTCTTCGATTTTTTTTGCTAATCAGACGATGAACCAAAACGAAAAACGAATCATGGATCTGGGTTACGCTCATTGAGAGCTTCAACATATATTTTTCTCGAATTTTTTGAGGAGTTTGAATTTTCATTAGATTTTTGAATTTGCAATTGGATCTAGGGTTTGCAGCCATTGATGAAGAGGAGCACAGATGTTTCCATACGTATAAAAATGAGGAATAGAGGCTGCAAGGGTTTATAATGGGGTTTATATAGGTAGGTCAGAAATTTGGATGAATGGATAAGGTTGAATATACGCGCTAACGCCAAAGTGGCCAAAAAGCCCGTTTCGACTCCTGAACGAAATTGGGTCAACCCATATATCAAAATAGATATTTTAAAATATTTTAAACGTGATGGAACAAGTTTCAAGTCCAAATTCCATCGTATGAAGAAGTTATGCTCAAATCAATATTTTTCAAATTGGTTTCAATTGATTTCAATTTCATTTATTTCAAGGCGTTTCGAGTCCGTACGATCAAACGACAAGTCCGATCGCTACGAAATTGACAATCAAATTTAATCAAATTTTCAATTTCAATCCGATAATCGACAATTCTTATCATTTTAAATTTTCCAAAATCATTTACGCCGATTTAAATCAATTTAAATGTCAAATTAGAGTTAATTAATTCATCAATTCCAACTTTATCCTCACTTTTAATAATTAATTTCATTAAATTCACAAATTATAAACAAAATCCCCAAAATTCCATTTAGTTAAATAAATAAATTATTATTCCATTCATTCCTGTCAAATAGATGGATTAAATATTGGATTCAAAACTATTACATAAATTTCTCATATTATCTTTATTTCAAATAACGTATTATTTAATTATTTCAATTTCATTTAATTGCCATTAAATCCAATTATTGAATTTTCCATTTCACTTAAATAAATAAATTTTTGTTCCCGATCCTTAAAACTCACAAATTGTCCAATATGAATAACCTTACCATTACTTACAAATATTCCTTAATTTAATTTAATGTTTACATTTTGTTTTCATATATTCAATTTGTCGCTAAGTATACAGGTACATTATTTCCACTGATTTGAATTTCATTCAATTAATTAATAATTTCGTCCCTTAACATTTTCTTTATTTTTATTGCAATTGATTAAAAATTCAATTCCTAATTCTTAATATTCTCTAAATTACAACTTTCAAACATCGTATTACTCCTCACATTAATGTGACATTTATTAAAATTAATTTCCCAGTAAACGTACTACTAAATTTCCCCTTAATTGCAATTTGATTCCAAAATTTTATTTAACATACCGAATAAAATAAATAACATATATAGATTGTTACCTATTTTCCTTTACTTGCATTTAAAAGCTTATTACTTAACAATCACAGGTTAAAATTTCATATATACACAAATTTTAATCAATTGTCATTAACACTGTATTATTTCATTAATTAATCAAATACTTACATTATCCCTATTTCACTTATTTTGGTCGTTATTCCAAGCATAGGTCGCAAGTTTTCGTTTCTTTATATTATCCTATGGAAAAAATATACATTTTAATACTTTTTTTTTCATTTATTGAGATTTATTTTCCAAATTTACTAGATACCATAAATTATGACCTTACAGTTATTTTAATTAATTTAGATTGCGCTAAATAGATTATTCATAAACTTACTTTAACATAATTGCATTAATTTACATTCGGTTACAAATAAATACACTGATTGCATTTGTTTATACTCTATTCCATTTATTTCATTATTACATTAACACCTTTCGTTACAATTCATAAATACTTCTGCTTTTATTTAATTACCGTTACTATATTATTATTATTATTCCATTAGCTAATTATGTAATTATATTAATACATCTTTATTTCATTCCTTAAATTTACACTTTAGTTTATGTTCTATTCGACTAATTATCATAACACTGAATAAAATTTACGTTATTCCAATTATTACCCAATTTACATTTATTTACTTAAATTGTCATTTATAACTAAGTCCTAACATTTAAATTTAATTTCATAAATTTGGAATTTCCTTCCATTCATTCATTATTAACTTTAATTAGTCTTGTTACTTTTCTCTTAGTTAATTTTCATTATTACAACCTTTATTAATATTCACCGATTTTTATTTCTTCAATATTAAATTTCAAAATCTCATTAAATTAACAATTTTTAAATTATTGAAAAATTACGGGTCGTTACACTCTCCCCCACTCAAAACTTTTCGTCTTCGAAAAGGAAAAACAAGGGAAAAGAAGAGTTAAAAAATCAATATATCTTGCTTAAATATTGTATTTATAAACAAATAAATTTACAAAATTTAATAATTTAAATAAAATATCAATTTATAACTTTTAAATCCCTTTATACTCAAATTAGTAAAGTTTGGAAAACATTTTCAAAATTTTTCTATGTCCAAAATTTTTGAAAATTTCGGCAGAGTCTTCTTTGTACGGGGAGGCTCGGGAGAAAATAAAATATCAAAAATACAATATACAACATATATTTTTCAAAATAATATATATCCCAACTTGGGAAAATAATATAATAACGCTATAAACCGTAATCCGAGAACGTACCTATTTGTCGGGCAAATTACGCTTATATTATGGAACCAAAAGCAGAAGCAATTGCTTCCATAACCTGCATTTCACTTATATAATCAAAAAAAGTTAACAATCATATAAAATGAAATATTTAAGATCATTTCAACTACAAACAAACAATTCAATACAATCACCAGTCACTTGCTACAAGGCATACAACCATCACATAGAATCCATACAAATCAATCATTCGTTCATATCAACAAAACAAATAGTTGTTCGGGTTCAAACTTTAAATTGTACGGAATGAAAAATAACTACTAAATGTACCCTTCACTCAACAGTCTTAGGTGAAACTAAATAGATTATTCGTACATCCCAACAATTTTAAAATATCCTTACCCAACAACCATAGACCAAAACAAACAACACTTCCAAACAAGAAATCAAATTAAAATTTCCAATTTCATAGCATTTATTGTTTGATTTCCTTTTTTATTCATATAATGATTTTTTTCTTTATCTTCATTTATTTGCAGTATTCATCTTTCTGCTTATTTTATTAATAAATAGCTTCAATCATTTACTTAAGTTTATTATCTTTCATATATACTACTTAATTTTATTTATTTACTTTCATTTATTACTAAATCCCATTTATAATACTTACCTTTTGTGACGACCGCCCATGACACCCGCACCAAAACAAGGAGATAATGCGCTGAAAGTGTGCCAGGCAGCCATGGACGATAGTCAAGGGTAGAATAAACATCGCAGACTCTATCGTAAAACTCACAGCGCATGGATAAAATACAATAGAGAAATATAATATAGTGAAGCTCCCATAGAACAGAATATCATCATCTAATCATAATAGCTTTATACATGGTCTGAATCATGAATACAAGAAGCCTCACTACATAGCACTCAGAGTAATCAACAAACAGCGGAATATCCAGTACATAGAATATGAAAATAATATGCAAAGCCTCCTGCTCGTCTTTGTCATCATTAGCGTGAGCCACTAAGATCAGCACCTGTCACCTGTCACCTAGTCTGCCCATCCCAAACATGGATGAACAGCCCAAGGTAATAAGAGGAGACATAAAACCTTGAGTCAGACAGAGTCTTAGTGAGCAGTAAATCAACTATCAAACATACCAAAAGAGCATAAGGGATAAAAGGAATAGGAACCCAAATCATCCCACTCCACCTCTTTCTACAGTGATAGCCCTCAGACACACACTAAGGAGAAGCAAGCATAGCAAAGCAGATAATTAAAGTAAAGCAATAATCACTCGAGTCAAGGTCGATGTTTTCCAAATACAAACCCCCAAGGCCTAAACCAAGATCAGATAAGCACCTAGAAAACACCGCTCTTGAGACCGAATGATGATACAACCAAACATCCATGACTCCGGCTATCACTGTTATCATTGCCTTGATTTTATCGTTAATTGAATGACCAACTCATCTTTCAAACATCCGTCAAGGGCTAATGGCAACCCCGGTTCTAGACATAACTCCGCACGTCCTCGTGACCCGTGCCTAGGTATAACGAATCTACCCAGAGTACTAGCACGTCATCATGACCCGCGCCTGGGTATAACGGATCTACCCAACGTACTCTTGCTTTGAGCTTGCTAGAACCTTCAATAACGATAAGATCTCAGCCTTCTAGTCATCCTCCTCGACGACTATTCCCATTATAGCTCAAGCACCTCTCGAGCCGCCATTATCCACCAACTCGAACCGCATCATCGAGTAATCAACATGCTTGGGATGATCCCGTCTGGATTAAACCAAGGCTTCCACATCATGCTTTGCTCCAACGCATCTTAGCAAAGTCCATCTCATCATCATACTTCGCCTTAACATATCATGGCAAAGTCCATTTCGTCATCTTACTTTGCTTCCTCTAACTATAGCAAAGTCCTCGAACCCATCCATATGAACTTCATCATCCGCTTCATATGCCACAGCAGCTTTCACCATTCAAGAGCCTTTCCACTTAGCTTTTGAATCATCTTCAACCATCTTGTCCCAAATCAACTACAAGCTAACTCGAGACAATCAAATCAATCATACATCCAAACAATCAAGCATCCAAACAAGATCTAATCAAGCAATATCAACTATAATGGAAATTTCGTAAATAAATGAGCATAAGTCTAACATATATGAAATCATAGATTTTAGCATAGATCTATCAAATATAAAACATGGGTTTTGTCTCTATAACTTGTTAATTGAACTTGCATAGATAAACATCTTCAAAAGTAATGAATCTAGTCTTGGATCTAAGAAAAATGCATGAAATTTCTAACTTTAATACTCAAACAAGCCACCAATCCAATATACTCCTTTGGGTCCGCGTGAGAGATAACTACCACTCACCGAATCACCCAAACACTTCAAAAACAAATCACTTCAGATCTGGACAGCAAGGATTCAAGCTTGATTTGTCGAAATCTCGCTTGAAATGATGAAATCTAGCTTTGTTGGATGAAGATCTTCAACTTTGGCTCTTCAATCTTCAATCTTGGATGGATGTTAGCACTCGATCAAAGTGGAGAAAAGAAGTGAAGAAATGTTGTAGTCGAGCTCTCAAAATGGCAGCACTTCGCCGCTTCAAAAACCGGTGCCAAAAAGTGAGCCAAACCCCTCTATTTATAGGCAGATCGCCCCCTTAGGTCGTAACTCGTAGGCTCGGTTTTAGGTCGTTGCCGACCTAAGATTTTCCCCGACCTAACTTAAGTCGTTGCCGACCTATCTACCCCACGACCTAACGATTTACTCATGACCTAACAACAAGCGGCCCAACCTACCGACCTAACGAGCAACACGAGTTACGACTTATCACTAAGTCGCTAACGACTCAACATGGTATAACAATCCAACGGTCCAGATGCTACGCGACCTAAAACGAACGAGGATCCGCTATGCCGCGACCTATTAGGTTACGACCTACGACTCAAGCTTTCATACGACTTATCACACATACGACCTAAGGACTTACACGAGTTACGACTCATCAGCTTACGACCTAACAATGCTACGACCTAAAACATGACGACTTAACTACCAGGCCATAACTCGTCTACGACCTAACTTCCTTAGGCCGTTCCAAAACTCCACCGACCTAACTATCATACGACCTAACCCCTTAGGTCGTCAACCCTTAACTCCTCCCAAATCACTAAGTCGTCTAACCTTTAGGTCGTCTATTACTATAGGTCGTCTATTACTATAGGTCGTCTACGACTTAGGACTCTAGTAACTCCCTAACTCGTTAACTCTTAGGTCGTTACCTCTATAGGTCGCTCTATCACCTTAACTCGTATACGACCTATCACTTAACTTGTGCCAACTTCTATAACTCGTAATTCTACTAGGTCGCTCAGAAACCCATAACTCGTAACCTCTATAACTCGGCAACTCTTATAACTCGTTAACGACCTAACACACTAACTCGTTAACTCATCTTAACTGCTAGGTCGTAATCCCCTAAGTCGTTTACGACTTAAAACCCCACTGAATCGTACACGACTCATCTCTTAACCCGTTAGTTCCTCTAACTCAACCTAACTTCCACACGGGTCAATTCCTTACGAGTTAAAAACGTACGACTTAAGCTATAGATGCCATAAACAACACTAATGACCTGTAAATTCTACGATTTATCGACACGTAAAATATGGGTCGTTACATTCCCTCCCCCTTAGGAATTTCTCCCCCGAAATTCCAAACAAACAAGAGCAACCAAAACTATTCTGCATGCCTACCATCCATAGCAATCAACAAACCATGCATCCAATTACTATCCTAGCATGCAGAATTCTAAGATTAGAACAAGTTACAAATTCATGAGATGCCACGACACCTTAGGGCCATACCTCGAAGAGTTCAGGATGAGCTGCCTTCATCCTCTTTTCCTCCTCCCATGTACAGTCGTTAACATCATCACTCCATTGTATCTTGAGCAACGTAATCGTCTTCCTCCTAAGCTGTTTCGTGTCGGTTTCAACAACACGAAGCGGCTTACGAGGTCTCGTAACCACTGGATCAACCTCCAAGTCTTCACAGCTATCAGCAGAAACCACCGTATTCGAGTCATGCACATACTTCCATAGATAAGATACATGAAAGACATTGTGCACACCCGCCATCTTCTCCGGTAACTCCAATCTATAAGCGAGCTTTCCAATTCGCTCGATAATCGGGAGTGGTCCAATAAATCTCGGAGTTAACTTTCCTTTCTTCCCGAATCGAATAACATTCTTCAGAGGAGAAATCTTCACAAAAACCATATCACCTACGTTGAATTCCAAATCTTTTCGACGCTTATCGGCATAACTCTTCTGACGGTCTTGGGCTGCCTTCATTCGTTGCCGAATGATCTCTATACAATCCGAAGTCTGACGAATCATCTCAGGCCCAAGTATCAGCTTTTCTCCAGTTTCCAACCAACATGTTGGAGAGTTACACGGTCTTCCATACAGTGCCTCATATGGTGCCATACCAATACTTGACTGGTAACTGTTATTATACGCAAATTCCACCAAATGAAGATGATCTTCCCATGATCCTCCGAAATCCAAAACACATGCCCTCAGAAGATCTTCCAAAACTAGGTTGACTCTCTCAGTCTGACCATCTGTTTGAGGATGATAAGCTGTACTCAAACACAACTCGGTTCCCAAAACCTCCTGGAAGCTCTTCCAAAATCCACTAGTGAACAATGGGTCTCGATCACTAACTATACTCTTCGGAATACCATGCAATCGAACTATCCACTTAACATACAATTCAGCCAACTTCGATGCAGTCCTAGTTGATCGAACAGGAATAAATCTTGCACTCTTAGTCAAACGATCTACAATGACCCAAATCCCTTCATTTCCCGTTCTGGTTCTAGGTAAACCATCGATAAAATCCATCGATATTTGCTCCCACTTCCATGTAGGAACTTCTAACGGCTGAAGCAATCCACTGGGCTTCTTCTGCTCTGCTTTAACCAACTGGCAATTCATGCACTTGGAAATAAAATTTCCAACATCCTTCTTCATACCTTCCCAGTAATAGGTTCTCTTCATGTCCTGATACATCTTATTTCCTCCTGGATGAATTGTCAACTTCGAGTGATGACTTTCCTTCAAAACTTCATCTCTCAACTCATCGATATCGGGAACAACCAGTCGTCCTTGCTTCCGAAGCCAACCTTCTCGATCGACTTCGAATCTTTTATCCTTCTCTGGGTCCAATCCAGATTCCAAATCACGGATAATCTTGACAAGCTTATCGTCTCGCTTTTGGCTCTCGCCAATTCTTTCCACAAGAGTAGGCCTTATCGATAAGTTTGCCAACATTTCAGGTTCCAATTCACATCTAGGCCTGTAGTCAAATCCAGCCAAATACTCGAGACTCTTCCATTCCGAAAACATGGCTCCCAATCCGACATGTCTTTGACTTAACGCATCAGCCACTGCGTTACCTTTTCCCGGAGTATAGGCTATACCAAAATCATACGATGCCAAGAACTCTACCCACCGTTGCTGTCGAAGATTCAAATCCTTTTGAGAGAACAGATACTTCAACGACTTATGATCTGTAAACAACTCGAATCTAACTCCCAATAGATAATGTCTCCACATCTTCAAAGCAAATACGATCGCCGCTAACTCCAAATCATGAGTCGGATAATTCCTTTCATGCGGCTTCAGTTGTCGACTTGCATATGCAACAACTTTATTCTTCTGCATTAGTACTGCTCCAAGTCCAGTACCACATGCATCGGTGTAAACCACCATCTCATCATTCCCACTTGGAATAGTCAAAACAGGAGTACTCGTCAGTCGCTCTTTCAGGATTCCAAAAGCTTGCTCACACTTAGCATCCCAACAGAACACTTGGTTCTTCTTCGTCAATCCTGTTAATGGTGCAGCTATCTTGGAAAAGTCTTTGATAAACCGACGATAATATCCTGCTAATCCAAGAAAACTTCTCACATCAGATGCATTCTTAGGTCTAACCCAATCTTGGATTGCTGCCACCTTAGCGGGATCAACCGCTATACCATTTCCAGAAATAACATGGCCTAAGAACCTCACTTCACTCTTCCAGAAGTGACACTTCGAAAACTTAGCCTTTAGCTGATGTTTTCGCAAGATTTCCAAAACAATACGCAAGTGCGTCTTGTGCTCTTCTTCAGTTCTGGAGTAAATCAGAATATCATCCACGAACACAAGTACGAACTTGTTCAACTGATCTCTGAACACTCTATTCATAAGATCCACAAAATATGCTGGTGCATTAGTCAATCCAAACGGCATTACCAGCCACTCATAGAAACCGGATGGTGTCCTGAAAGCAGTCTTCGGCACGCTATCCTTCTCCACTCTCAACTGGTGAAATCCCGTTGCCAAATCCATCTGAGAAAACACCTTAGCTTCGTGAAGCTGATCAAACAAGTCATCTATTCTCGGCAATGGATACTTGTTCTTCTTAGTCACCTTATTCAACTCACGATAATCGACACACAACCTCAACGATCCATCCGCTTTGGTTGCGAACACAACCGGTGCACCCCATTCGGACACACTACGCCGAATGAATCCTTTCCGTAAAAGGTCGTCAACCTGCACCTTCAACTCTTGCTGTTCTCTAGGCGCCATCCGCCTAAGAGGCATCACAACGGGTCTGGCTCCCACAACTAGATCGATACGAAACTCAATCTCCCTATGCGGCGGTAACCCTTTGACCTCGTCAAAGACATCCTCGAATCCATTCACGATTGGCACCGATGACAGTCCATCCCGTGGAACAACCAGCGAATACATGAAGCTCATGAAGATGCCTTCCTCATGCTTACATCGTATCACAACCTTTCGCCCTTCCACATTCCCGACTGTCACCTCCAGCCTCTCACAATCAATCCTCGCCGCATACTTCCTAAGCCAGTCCATACCCAAAATAATTCTGAACCCCGCAAAGTTCAGAACAAAGCAATCACAAACAAACGAGCAATCATGACTCGACACAACTAGACCATGGCACATCATACACAGACACGACGAACCCCCAACTGGATTTGTCACTACCAATGGCCTATCAACAATATCCGGTTTCAAACCTAACCGGCCTACCAAATCATCACAAACAAAAGAATGCGACGCTCCAGTATCAAACAACACTCTAACTGGAACACCACAAATAGAAAGAGTACCTTGAACCACCACACTCTTCCCCTTCTCTTCAGCAGTAGGAGCTTTTGAAGATGATGGAACAGCCCCCAAAGCATAAGCTTGCACAACCTGCCTGTCCTTTATCGGTTCCGGACAGTTCTTCTTAATGTGCCCCGGCTTATCACAGTTGTAGCACTTCAACAACACCTTCGGATTCTTGCAATCCTTGGAGAGATGGCCCTTCTGCCGACAATTATAGCAGGTCTTTTCCCCCTTCAGCTTCTTCTGACCATCCTTACCCTTCTGCTGTTGCTGCTTCCTCTTCTTGTTTCCACCCTGCTGTGGTTTAGACTCCTCCTTGGTCACAGCAACAACAGATACTTCCTTAGGAAACAAACTCTCGTGCCTGAGAGCTTTCTCCACCAGCTTCTCAAATGGATCGTCCAGATGATCCACCAACTGCCTTCCAAGATAACTGTCCAAGCCTGTCACAAACTTCTCATTCTTCTGATAAGAAGATTCAATATACGACCGAGCATACTTGGACAAGGCCTCAAACTTAGAAACGTACTCAAGAACCGATCTCCCACCTTGCTTGAGCTCAACAAACTTTTTAAACAAAATAGACTTCTGAGCTGTAGAGATAAACTTGGCTTCAAATCTAACTTGGAATTGCTCCCAAGTAATCTCTTCTTCTGGAGTGTCTATGGTGATAGAATTCCACCAATCAGCAGCTCTCCCTTGAAGCTGTCTCGATGCAAGCTTCCTCTTAGTTGCATCCTCAATTCCTAAATCTCCAAAGATCCTCCTACAAGCATCCATCCATCTCTGCACTTCAATGGTCGATTCCGTCCCTAAGAAAACCTTTCCTCCAAGAGCAGTATAGTCCTTACACAACTTAGAAAAATCCACCGATCTTGGAGCTTGAACTTGAACTCCAACATCTACAGATGGCCCTGGAGCTGGTATCCTTCTCATGATAGAAGTCATCATAGCTTCAAACATAGCTCCATAATTAGCAACTCCTTCAGCGGCACGGCCTTCCCTTGCAGCTGGTCTCCCTCTTCGACTCATCCTTAATATCTACAAAAAGGAATGACTTAGAACACCTTGAGAAACAACTGCATAAGGAGTTCAAATCCTTCTAAACTACTATATTATATATAGTAATCATTCATCAAAATACAATTACGCCTCTCATACGTAGTCACGTCAGCGAGCGTTGGCTAAAATCGATTAACCAAGGCTCTGATACCAAATGTGACGACCGCCCATGACACCCGCACCAAAACAAGGAAATAATGCGCTGAAAGTGTGCCAGGCAGCCATGGACGATAGTCAAGGGTAGAATAAACATCGTAGACTCTATCGTAAAACTCACAGCGCATGGATAAAATACAATAGAGAAATATAATATAGTGAAGCTCCCATAGAACAGAATATCATCATCTAATCATAATAGCTTTATACATGGTCTGAATCATGAATACAAGAAGCCTCACTACATAGCACTCAGAGTAATCAACAAACAGCGGAATATCCAGTACATAGAATATGAAAATAATATGCAAAGCCTCCTGCTCGTCTTTGTCATCATTAGCGTGAGCCACTAAGATCAGCACCTGTCACCTGTCACCTAGTCTGCCCATCCCAAACATGGATGAACAGCCCAAGGTAATAAGAGGAGACATAAAACCTTGAGTCAGACAGAGTCTTAGTGAGCAGTAAATCAACTATCAAACATACCAAAAGAGCATAAGGGATAAAAGGAATAGGAACCCAAATCATCCCACTCCACCTCTTTCTACAGTGATAGCCCTCAGACACACACTAAGGAGAAGCAAGCATAGCAAAGCAGATAATTAAAGTAAAGCAATAATCACTCGAGTCAAGGTCGATGTTTTCCAAATACAAACCCCCAAGGCCTAAACCAAGATCAGATAAGCACCTAGAAAACACCGCTCTTGAGACCGAATGATGATACAACCAAACATCCATGACTCCGGCTATCACTGTTATCATTGCCTTGATTTTATCGTTAATTGAATGACCAACTCATCTTTCAAACATCCGTCAAGGGCTAATGGCAACCCCGGTTCTAGACATAACTCCGCACGTCCTCGTGACCCGTGTCTAGGTATAACGAATCTACCCAGAGTACTAGCACGTCATCATGACCCGCGCCTGGGTATAACGGATCTACCCAACGTACTCTTGCTTTGAGCTTGCTAGAACCTTCAATAACGATAAGATCTCAGCCTTCTAGTCATCCTCCTCGACGACTATTCCCATTATAGCTCAAGCACCTCTCGAGCCGCCATTATCCACCAACTCGAACCGCATCATCGAGTAATCAACATGCTTGGGATGATTCCGTCTGGATTAAACCAAGGCTTCCACATCATGCTTTGCTCCAACGCATCTTAGCAAAGTCCATCTCATCATCATACTTCGCCTTAACATATCATGGCAAAGTCCATTTCGTCATCTTACTTTGCTTCCTCTAATTATAGCAAAGTCCTCGAACCCATCCATATGAGCTTCATCATCCGCTTCATATGCCACAGCAGCTTTCACCATTCAAGAGCCTTTCCACTTAGCTTTTGAATCATCTTCAACCATCTTGTCCCAAATCAACTACAAGCTGACTCGAGACAATCAAATCAATCATACATCCAAACAATCAAGCATCCAAACAAGATCTAATCAAGCAATATCAACTATAATGGAAATTTCGTAAATAAATGAGCATAAGTCTAACATATATGAAATCATAGATTTTAGCATAGATCTATCAAATATAAAACATGGGTTTTGTCTCTATAACTTGTTAATTGAACTTGCATAGATAAACATCTTCAAAAGTAATGAATCTAGTCTTGGATCTAAGAAAAATGCATGAAATTTCTAACTTTAATACTCAAACAAGCCACCAATCCAATATACTCCTTTGGGTCCGCGTGAGAGATAACTACCACTCACCGAATCACCCAAACACTTCAAAAACAAATCACTTCAGATCTGGACAGCAAGGATTCAAGCTTGATTTGTCGAAATCTCGCTTGAAATGATGAAATCTAGCTTTGTTGGATGAAGATCTTCAACTTTGGCTCTTCAATCTTCAATCTTGATCTTCAATCTTGGATGGATGTTAGCACTCGATCAAAGTGGAGAAAAGAAGTGAAGAAATGTTGTAGTCGAGCTCTCAAAATGGCAGCACTTCGCCGCTTCAAAAACCGGTGCCAAAAAGTGAGCCAAACCCCTCTATTTATAGGCAGATCGCCCCCTTAGGTCGTAACTCGTAGGCTCGGTTTTAGGTCGTTGCCGACCTAAGATTTTCCCCGACCTAACTTAAGTCGTTGCCGACCTATCTACCCCACGACCTAACGATTTACTCATGACCTAACAACAAGCGGCCCAACCTACCGACCTAACGAGCAACACGAGTTACGACTTATCACTAAGTCGCTAACGACTCAACATGGTATAACAATCCAACGGTCCAGATGCTACGCGACCTAAAACGAACGAGGATCCGCTATGCCGCGACCTATTAGGTTACGACCTACGACTCAAGCTTTCATACGACTTATCACACATACGACCTAAGGACTTACACGAGTTACGACTCATCAGCTTACGACCTAACAATGCTACGACCTAAAACATGACGACTTAACTACCAGGCCATAACTCGTCTACGACCTAACTTCCTTAGGCCGTTCCAAAACTCCACCGACCTAACTATCATACGACCTAACCCCTTAGGTTGTCAACCCTTAACTCCTCCCAAATCACTAAGTCGTCTAACCTTTAGGTCGTCTATTACTATAGGTCGTCTACGACTTAGGACTCTAGTAACTCCCTAACTCGTTAACTCTTAGGTCGTTACCTCTATAGGTCGCTCTATCACCTTAACTCGTATACGACCTGTCACTTAACTTGTGCCAACTTCTATAACTCGTAATTCTACTAGGTCGCTCAGAAACCCATAACTCGTAACCTCTATAACTCGGCAACTCTTATAACTCGTTAACGACCTAACACACTAACTCGTTAACTCATCTTAACTGCTAGGTCGTAATCCCCTAAGTCGTTTACGACTTAAAACCCCACTGAATCGTACACGACTCATCTCTTAACCCGTTAGTTCCTCTAACTCAACCTAACTTCCACACGGGTCAATTCCTTACGAGTTAAAAACGTACGACTTAAGCTATAGATGCCATAAACAACACTAATGACCTGTAAATTCTACGATTTATCGACACGTAAAATACAGGTCGTTACACCTTTCTATTTTAATTAATAGCCTTTATTTTTATACTTAAGTTCATAACAACTCTAACACCAAATTCTTATTTGTTAAGGAATTTCATTGAATACTTTCATTATTTCAGATTTACTTGTATAATATTCAATTACAATTTCTTATTAAACATTTCAACTTTTTATATCTTTTGGTAAATTATAAATATGCCTTTAAGAATGTAATTGACAATCATACAAGTTTATCTTATTTCTTTTAAAATTTATTCAATGTTAAATAATTATATCCTTTGTATTATAGGATACACATTTCAGATTCCTTTTAATTTCATTCATAACTTAGCATTAAATTTCTTACTTTAGTTGAAGGTTCTAATTTTAAATTAGTTACATTCAAATTCACTACAATAACTGAAATTATTAATCAATGGAAACTTAAGAATTAAATACCGGATTTTATTCAAATCATTTTAAAATAACAGATAAATATACACTTACAAATTTATATATATCAAATTATATTTAAAACAATTTAAAATTTATTTTTGTTTATCAAAACACTCTGCAGTAAAACTACTATAGTGGCCTTCCCACTTCGAAACTCAAAAATGAATGTCGATGATGCGTGCACTCATCACCGAAATTATTTTCCAGCGACAGAGAGGGGAGTACAAAATTTATTTCTTTTCAAAGTTTCTTTTAAAACAATTCTTTCAAATTATATTGAAATATTTATATTAGAAAATACTTCTAATACTATTATTACTATATTCCAAAATTATTTGAAGGGAATTTTTCAAAGCCCCGGGAGTTAAGTTTCGAATTTCCAATTTTCGTTTATTTCATTTCCATCTCATTTAAACTATTATATATAAATTTTACTACCTAACAACCAATATAACACAACCAAATATAACCTTTATAAAAATTTACTTTATATATATAGAAAAATAAAATAGGAAAAATTATTTTATTCACCTATAGTAAAACAATATTATGTCGGTCTGTCCTATTAAGTGTTTGGAAATCCCTATTGATGTCATAGCGTCCCACGCATCAACCAGAATTTATAAATACAAAACGGAACAAATCAACACAATATTAAAACCTTTTTATAACACTAACAAATACGCTCTCTCATATATATATTCAACGACTCCCATAGGGTATTACTACCCTATTATCCAAGAGTCAAACCCCACAAAGCTAAGGTTCATCGCTAAACCAAAGCTCTAATACCACATTGTAACATCCCGCCATTTCGCACGCTTTAAATCGACGATAAACCACACAAGTCAGACTTAAACCATAAAAAAAGCGGATTGTTATGGGGTAAATAAGAAGAAACAAGAAATAAATAAAAAAACAGAATCTCACAGCGGAAGGATAAAATATAATAATCAAATATACAGTTCAAGAAGCCATTTTTCAAAATATTTAATTATACTTACAATATATATCAGAGTTATACATACCATAGAATATCAATAATGCAGTAGAATACAATAGTGTAGTGGAATAATATAATAGGTAATAGAAATAAAATCTTCGACTTCGTCCTCCAGAGCTAAAGTCTTCGATTCCTGAAATGCTCGGACTGACCCGAGCGAATTGAAAAGACAAAACACTCGAGTCAGAACTAAAAGATCTTATGTGAGTTAAATCAACAATAAATATGAGTGCAGTAACTTGAGAGATGCTCGGGATTCACATCTCCTAAGGATCCGTTAAACTATTTACTATGTAGTAATATTTCGCTATTATAATATTGTCTATTAGTAAAATAAACTTACTTTAAAATAGCGTTAAGGAGTGACCCAATATTCCACTTAACACATAATATATTCCCATAGCATATACAGTACCGTAATCTCCCCCGTACTGGGCGTCGTCAGAGGGCACTCCATAGGTATGGTACAAAAAAAAATCGTATAAGGGCGCTAGGGTAGGTGACACGACACAACTAGGCAATGCCAGGGTAGATATACCAATTACACTTCCGGGTCGGTGGTAACGCATAACCGCAGCTACCACCCACCTTGAACCACACCCCAAATCAAAGAAATCAAAAGTGGCCACCGAATAAATCCAAAGTCAGAGTAGAATATCGAATGGATGTATCCGATAAAAGGGGCTAACTTCTTAACCCGTCAATTGCTCTTGTTTTAGCCACCTTATGCCAACTCACGGGAGTTGGGTCAACGTATTTACTTCAAAGGAAACGCTGCCACCATCCTACTTCATTCTGGAATCTCCACCGCATACACGGTTGTTAAAGTGGTTTTCGAAGTTGGCAGAGAGTATGACTACTTCCGATCCCGGTCTTTTTAACAACCAAACGTTATTATAACACCGCGGTCTTTCCAAAATAGTTTATACCTTTAAAACCAGAATATAATATCCATTTCAATTCCATATAAATACGATATCATTTCCTCTTTTAAAACCCAAATCAATTTTTGATATCATTTTCAAAATATCCTTTTCTAAAATTATAATATTTCAAAGTTATAATATTTCGGAACCAACTTAAAATATCGCCTTTCAAAACGTAAAACTTTAAATTTCATAACTTTGAAACATACTACACCACTTAAATGGTTTAACTATTAAATTACTTTATAAAATAAAATACTTCTTTAATTTCACAAATAAATTCCAAATATCGATTTGAACCTCCAAATAAACCATTTCTAATTTAATATTTTCAAAGATAAAAATTCAATATTTTAAAACTAAATTTTATAATTCATATATATATATACACCAATTTCACGTTTTCTATTATTTAGTTTGAAATATGTACTTAATAATTTAGTATCCCTTAAATAAAACTCCAAATTTCGAAAATTGAATATTCCTCAATTCATTTAGACTTGATATTTTACTTAAACCACCTTAACCCCTATTTTAGTTTTAAAACCATATTCTTTTAAAAATCTAAATTTCAGTAAGTTCCAATGGATTTTTATTAAATAAAATTCATAATTAAATGAAATCTCAAGTCAATTTCAAAACTATTTGCTCATACTTGATTTATAAAATCAATATAAACTCTATGTAAAAATAATATTTAAGTAAATACTTCCCATAATATAAGTTAATAAAATCAACTTTATTATTAAAATTATTTATACTTTAAACAATTTTATACCTAGCTTAAAAACAAGAATTTTACTATATTTCAAATAATTTTTATCAAATATCCGAATCGATATCTCATAAAACCATACATATTTCTTTACGAAACCATAGAAAACATTTCAAACATTTTTATATATAGACCGCGGTGTTTGTATATAATTTTCTACCCTATGGTCAAGTGAGACAGATATTTAAAATTTCAATCCGTAATTTAAAAATGAAAATTTGCGGGTATATATCATTTCAAACCGCAATCCCGAATGAGATGAAAATGCATAATAACTTGTAGTTTATAACAATATAAAATACAACATCCATTCATCCAATATCAACCATCAACCATTTATCGCAATCATCACCAAATTCAAACAATAGCATCAATATAGAACGGATAATAAACAACAGGTGTTAAATAGCAATTTATATTCAATAATAAATTAAATAACTGTTTAACTAGCAGTTTATATGCAATGAATAATTAATAACAATTTAACTGGTAGTTTAAATGCAAGGAATAAATTTAAATAGCAATTTAATTTAAATAATGAAATTAACTGAGATGATGATAAAAAAATATGCCAAACAGCCATAAATAAATTTTAAATCACATCATATATCAATTTCATAAACATAAGAAATTTTAGAAGTTGTGAATGGGTTAAAACACTCACCTTTTGAATTTAGATTGAATTTAAATTCAATTTAAACCCAAAAGTTTGACAGTCTCAAAATCCATTCAAACTAGCGTCAAAATGTCCAGAATGTCAATACGATCCTAACAAAAAAACCGGCGCGTAAATCGGATATCGTATGTAGAAGTTATTCAAGTTTGAATGCTAGGAATTTGAAGTCAAATAAAATAAAAGAAAACCCTCCCCTACCAACGATTTGAAGCCACATCATCACCGCTTTTCATCCAGTATCCAACCGTTCGAATGAAAACTGTAGAAAACCCTAACCTACTGCGCGCGCCGCCACCCAAAACCTCCTGTCGCCGTCATCTCACCCTCGTGCGCGGCGACATGGCTCGCCGTACTTTGGCCAGAGACGTGCCCCACCGGCCTCCCCGTGCCTCGCAACCACCCACACGGTCCACCACCCCCAGCCGCCGTACAAAAAATAATAACCCTAATTGAATTTTTGCCGACAATCTAACCGTCCAAACGACGAACTAACCATGCCGATGCGATCCCCTTGGTCCACTCTACAAAACCCAGAAAGGGTTTCCCGATCCAACGAAGTTCATCGTCGAGCGATGAACGACCGAAATTTCTTCGATTTTTATGCTAATCAAACGATGAACCAAAACGAAAAACGAATCATGGATCTGGGTTACGCTCATTGAGAGCTTCAACATATATTTTTCTCGAATTTTTTGAGGAGTTTGAATTTTCATTAGATTTTTGAATTTGCAATTGGATCTAGGGTTTGCAGCCATTGAGGAAGAGGAGCACAGAAGTTTCCATACGTATAAAAATGAGGAATAGAGGCTGCTAGGGTTTATAATGGGGTTTATATAGGTAGGTCAGAAATTTGGATGAATGGATAAGGTTGAATATACGCGCTAACGCCAAAGTGGCCAAAAAGCCCGTTTCGACTCCTGAACGAAATTGGGTCAACCCATATATCAAAATATATATTTTAAAATATTTTAAATGCGATGGAACAAGTTTCAAGTCCAAATTCCATCGTATGAAGAAGTTATGCTCAAATCAATATTTTTCAAATTGATTTCAATTGATTTCAATTTCATTTATTTCAAGGCGTTTCGAGTCCGTACGATCAAACGACAAGTCTGATCGCTACGAAACTTGAAATCCTATAATAATTCACCGATACGGATCCGAAGAAACTAGTTTCGTCGAAATCCGAGTCAGTGGCTAAAATGGCTATTATTGTATTAATTAAATAAATTAAAAATTAGTCAATTTAATCAAATTTTCAATTTCAATTCGATAATTGACAATTCTTATCATTCTAAAAATTAGAGTTGATTAATTCATCAATTCCAACTTTATCCTCACTTTTAATAATTAATTTCATCAAATTCACAAATTATATATAAAATCCCCAAAATTCCATTTAGTTAAATAAATTAATTATCATTCCATTCATTTCTGTCAAATAGATGGATTAAATATTGGATTCAAAACTATTACATAAATTTCTCATATTATCTTTATTTCAAATAACGTGTTATTTAATTATTTCAATTTCATTTAATTGCCATCAAATCCAATTATTGAATTTTCCATTTCACTTAAATAAATAAATTTTTATTCCCGATCCTTATAACTCACAAATTGTCCAATATGAATAACCTTACCATTACTTACAAATATTCCTTAATTTAATTCAATGTTAACATTTTGTTTTCATATATTCAATTTGTCGCTAAGTATATAGCTACATTGTTTCCACTGATTTGAATTTCATTCAATTAATTAATAATTTCCTCCGTTAACATTTTCTTTATTTTTATTGCAATTGATTAAAAATTCAATTCCTAATTCTTAATGTCCTCTAAATTACAACTTTCAAACATTGTATTACTCCTCGCATTAATGTTGTAACGTCCCGCCTTTTCGCACGATTTAAACAGACACACATGCCGATTCAATCCATACGGAAGGGCGGATTGTTATGGGGTAAATAAGAAAAACGAGAAAGAAATAAAAGAAAACAGAATCTCGCAGCGGAAGGATAAAATATAATAATAAAATATATAGTTTATAAATCTGTTTACAAAACATTTATATAATACATATCAAAGTTACACATACCAATAACAATGCAGCGGAACAGTGTGTAGTGCACTAGTATAAATAATAATAATATACATCTTCGTCTTCGTCCTCCAGAGCTAAATCTTCAAATCCTGAAATGCTCGGACTGACCCGAGCGAATTGAAAAGACAAAACACTCGAGTCAGAACTAAAAGATCTTATGTAAGTTAAATTAACAGAAATAAATATGAGTGCACTAACTCAAGAGATGCTCGGGATTTACGTCTCCTAAGGATCCGTTAAACTATTTACTATCTAGTATATTGCGCTATTATAATAGTGTCTATTTGTAAAATAAACTTACTTTTAAATAGCGTTAAGGCTTTACATTTTCCACCTTAACACAGTTATATATTCCCATAGTCTAGACAGTACCGTAATCTCCCCCGTACTGGGCGTCGTCAGAGGGCACTCCATAGGTATGGTACAAAACCAAAATCGTATAAGGCGCGCTAGGGTAGGTGACACGGCACAACTAGGCAATGCCAGGGTAGATATAGCAATTACGCTTCCGGGCCGATGGAAACGCATAGCTGCAGCTACCGCCCACCTCGAACAAACACCCCCAAAATCAAAGAAATCAATAGTGGCCACCGAATCAATCCAAAGTCAGAGTATAGCATCGAAGGAGTGCGTTCGGTCAGAGGAATGACCTCATTGGCCCGAGAATCGCTCCTGTTTTAGCCACCTTATGCCCACTCACGGGAGTTGGGTCCACGTAATTACCTTATAGGAAACGCCGCCACTAACCTACTTCATTCTGGAATCTCCACCGCGTACACAGTTGTTAAAGTGGTTTTCGGAGTTGGAAGAGAGTATGACAACTTCCGATCCCGGTCTCTTCAATAACCAAACGTTAATATAACACCGAGGTCATTTAAAATAATTATACTTTAAAACCAGAATAAAATATCCATTTTAAAACCCATATAAATAAGACATCCCTTCCTTTAAAACCCCAAAACAATATGATATCATCTTTATTTTCCAATATATTCTTTCCAAAAATCATAGTGGTTTCAAAGTAAAATATTTAGAAATCAAAACTCTTGAATATAATATTTCCAAATTATACTACCTTGAAAACATAGCTTTGAAACAAAATTTCCATCTCTTAAATGATTAAATATTAAATTACTTTTATAAAACAAAATAGCTTCTTTAGATTTCACAAATCAATTTCGAATATCGATTTAAACTACCAAATACCATTTCAATTCTTATGTTTCAAAGCTTTAAATATTTCACCATTTCAAAAACAAACTCATTTGACAAACCCATATATATCAAATTCAATTACTTATTATTTAGACTTGAAATGTTTACTTAATGAATTCAATATAATTTAAGTAAAACCTTTAACTTCACATAATTGGAAAATCTTTCAATTTATTAAACTTGATATAGTCATTTAAATCAACCTGATATTCATTTAAATCACTCTACACAAAAATCAAGTTATAAAAATCATATCCTTTAAAAAAATTAATTTTTGTTAAATTTCAATTTAACTTAATATTCATCTTCCAAATCTTATTCTCATTTATGACATAAAAACTCCAGAAATTAGATTTTAAATAAATGCTTAATCGTATTTGATCTTAAAAATCAAACATTATTTTATACTTCAAATCAAATTTATACAAAGCTTAAACCCGAAAATTACTATATATTTATATATAAATATAACTAATTCAATATCCCATAAACCATATATATATAGCTTTACAAAACCATAAAAACATTCCAAAATATATTTTATACATATACCGCGGTGCCTGTATAAAATTTTCTACCCTATGGTCAAGTGATACGGATGTTTATCATTTCAATCCGCAATTTAAAATAAAATACGGTTGTATATCATTTCAAACCGCAATCCCGAATGAATGAAATGCATAGCAACTTGCAATTAATAAAATAAATCATCCATTCATCCATCAAATCATACATCCATTTATCACAGTCATCATCCAATTTCAAACAATCATCAATATATAACAGGTGATAAATAATGGTATCAATTATCAGTTTATACTCAAAATAAATTTAATAACTGTTAATTGGCAGTTTATATGCAAAAATAAACGTAAACTTAACTGGTAGTTAATATGAAATAAAATTTAACATAACTATGCCTGGCAGTTAATATGAAATAAATAAATTCTAACTGTCAAATTTATATGCAATAAATAAATAAATTTACAGTTATATTAAATAAATGCGTTTAAACAGAAATAGTGAATAAAACATGCCAAACAGTCATAAAAAAATTTCTACCCATATCTAAAATTATTTTAACAAACACAAGAAATTTTAGAAATTGTGAGTGGGTTAAAACACTCACCTTTTGGATTTAAATCGAATTTAAATCCGATTTAAACCCAAAAATTCGACGGTCTTCGAATTGGTCCAAACCAGCGTCAACAGATCTGGAATTTAATTACGATCCTAACAAAAAAAATCTCGCGTGAATCGAACTACGTATGAGAAAGTTATTCGAAAATTTCTATTGAAACAAAAATTAAATAAAACAAAATAAACAAATATACCCCATCACCATGCCACGTCACAGGCCATGTCCTTCTTCTCAAATTCGAGCACGCTACAGCACCAATAAAAAAAACGGACAGTACCACAGATTACGCTCTTCGAGAATTATGACATATAATTTTTCTGGAATTTTTAGAGGAGTTTGAAATATATTTTTTTATTTTTATTTTTATTTTGGACTGTAATTGGATCTAGAAATTTTGCAGCCATTAGAAGAGAAGAAGTTGAAGAAAAGAACACACAGAGAGAAATGAAGGTAGATAGAGGCTAGGGTTTACACAGCCTATAAATAGACAAAGTGAAATAGGATAGGTGGGCACGAATCATAAATGCGCAAAACGGTTGTTGGCCCACCAAAATATTTTATATTAATTAGATACGTTACGGATTAGTAAATAAATTAATTTCTTCCTCAGACATTTACATTGAATTTTAAACGTATTTACAAATGTAAATTTAGATGCTTCATTTATAAGTTTCAATATAAATTCACAATTTCATTAAATTCCAAATTCATAGATAAGTTTCCATTTTCAACTAAATTTCTAAATTACCGTAATAATTATCTTAGATTTTTATTCATTCTCAATAGATTTAACTATTGTAAATTGACTAAGTTTTCATATTATAAAAATCCACATTTCTATGTATATATACATTTGAATTCCCTACTAAAATATTTTATTTATATTTCGCAATTACTTCCAATCCATTTTTTTGGCATCACACTGTTACTTAAATAAATAGCCTATACCAACACTAATTATCATTAATTTGAAAACGGGTTACCAAATTTTGGATTCTATTAATAATTATTATTTATTACTTCATTGTTTATCCAAATTTAGACAATTTAAGATGTTTCTTAAATGCTGAGTACTTTATTAACTTCAGCGTAAAACTTCAATTTTATTTTATCTACAAATTATAAATTAACTTTGCAGAAATTCTTTAGCTGACCTTTCATTTAATTATCCTATCTATTGGTATCCCATAGATGGGAATTCCTAAAACATCTCCGAATTCCAACTTTAATTTCAATCGCATAAAATGTTCTATTCAGTTTCCAATAAATTCAATAAATTCAAATTATCACGTTCTAAATCCAAATGAATCCATATATCCTGCCTTCCATTCTTTTAATCTAACTAATTACCATATTCTGAATAAAGTTTACGTTATTTCCAACTATAAGCTACAAATAACAACGAATGTTGCATTTGATTTAGATTCTAAATAAATTGATGGGTAATAATTAATAATTCTCACTATTGCCCGATTTATTCCCATTCATGCTTAAATTACCACCAAACAATCATTAAATTTACATATCTTTTATTGATTCCATAAAATCTATTTGCCCTGAGTTAGTTACTGCATTTATCAAATTCCAATTTCGCAATCACCTTAAATACATAAATTGGTATTGCATTAACATTTAAATTTATTAGCTTATGTCAACACTATTAACATTAATTGCAATGCATTACCAATTTTAGTCACTACCCTAACTACTAACTCATATTAACCTACATTATTCCCAAGAATTTCATTGGTTTTTCTTATATTAAATTTATCAACCATATTAATTAAGGTTTTTTAAAAACAATTAATAAAATTCCCTTTAATATATACAACTTAGCAATCTATTAAGCATGGTATTATATTTCACGTAAATGTAAATTTAATTACATTTATTACAATGTTATCCAAATAAATTGAATGATCTAAGTATATAACTCCTAATATCCACCCATCTTGCCTTAATCCCAAATAACATACAAATTAAACTACCCTTAATTTTTTTTTTTTTTTTTTGGCAAAGCCAGCGGGGTTAACTGGGCCCCTACCAGTTTTATTGCAATACAATAAAAAGATACAACATAAAGAAAAAAAACAAATAAATAAAAAAACAACATAAACATCAACCTCATCCCCAAGCATCAACCAATGAAGGAGGGAAAACAGCAACACTAAAAACAAGCTGAGAATGAGTACGAGACTTGATATCTTTCCATATTAAAGCATCAGTTCTTCTAGTATTGTCAAAAACCATTGAATTCCTCTCTGTCCAGATCACACACATACTTATTTTCAATGCAACAGCAAGTGCTCTATCTTGCTCCTTTCTCCACTTAGTTGCTTTATAGATTAAATGCCAAAGAGTACTAGTTGTTGATCCAGTTAAGTGATATCCAGAAATACTACATATCCTGTCAATAATGAACTGTAAAGCAGGACAACCAAAAAAAAGATGTTCAGTTGTCTCATCATGTAGTTGACAGAATAAGCACAAGTTGGAACAAACCATTCCAAAGCTACTGATAACACTTCTTGTTAGTAAGGCCTGATTTATGACTTTCCACATCATTAAATTTTCTTTAGGAGTTGAATCAGTATTCCATATCACATTGTACCACTTAGCAGCAATAAGTGGTACACTATCAGTAATGTAATTGTAAACAGTTTTGACAGTGTGAGGCTTGTTATCCCATGAAACACAAGCATCCTGCTTCACACTGTAATAATGCTGATGTATATCATCCCACATCAGCTTTAGCACTTGATTACTGGTATTTGGTAACAGTATTTTGCCATTATGAAGATAGTCATTAGCTAATGCATTTTGATGTATTCCAGACTGTATCATCTGTGCATGATCACAAACATTGTAAAGGATATGACCATTTCTAACCCATGGATCATGCCAAAAACTAACAGGCATATTTGAATTCACAACATAAAGAATCATTGGGAGGAAAACATGCCTTAGATTTAACATACTTCTCCAAATCCAGCTGCAGCTCTGAGGAGTATCCATAGTCCAAAAATGCTTATTCTTAATGCTGTGTTTCCATGTCCAACTAACCCACAAACTTTTCTTATTATTTATGAGGGCATCAAATTGCTTACTAATAGCAGATGTATTCCATTTCCTGATATTTATAACTCCCAATCCACCAAGTTTCAATGATGTCTCAATTCTAGAATAGGAACAAGGCACAATCTTCCTGTTATGAATACTTCCTGTCCAAAAAAATCTAATCATAGCAGACCTTATTAGTTGCAACATTTTAACAGGTAGAATAATGGTTCTGGCCCAGTATACCAATGAGGGAAAAACAACAGACTTAATTATAACTAGCCTACCACTCTGAGACAAACTCCTATTGTCCCAACAAGATAATGCAGAGGTGATCTTGTTGAAAAGTGGAATGCAATCAGCCTTAGTAATTCTTTTAGATATTAAAGGAAGACCAAGATACTTCATATCATTAGACATGCAAGAGATACCAGTATGACTATGAAGAGCAGCAGCCTGTATTTGATTAACACCAGAGGCCAATAGAGAAGACTTGCCATGATTAATAGATAGCCCTGTCATACAGTGAAATTCATGCAAAACTTCCAAAACTCCATTCAAAGAATGCAAATCTGGTTTGGTAAACACCATAACATCATCAGCAAACATAATAGAGGTGATTTGTAAATCAAAGCACTTAGGATGGTACTTAATGAATTTAAGTTTGTACCTATCACTAAGCATAACTGTTAACACTTCCATTACCATCAAGAATATGTATGATGATATAGGGTCACCTTGGCGTATTCCTTTACTACTTCTGAAATTACCAACAGGTCTGCCATTAATAACAACAGAAAAGGAAGGGGTGGATATACATACATATATCCAGGACACAAAAACTTTAGGGAACCCCATCACAGCCATTATCCTAACAATAGAGTCCCAATGGATTGTATCATAAGCCTTGGAAATATCAAGTTTGATTGTGGCAGCAGGAACCACATTTTTCTTTCCATATCCTTTGAGTAATTCTTGAGCAAGGAGAACATTATCAATTATGTCTCTGGAAGGTAAAAATGCAGATTGGTTATTGGAAACAATAGAAGGCAGAACTTTGACAAGTCGTGAAGCTATGATTTTTGAAATACACTTGTAAACAACATTACAACATGATATAGGTCTGAAAGAAGTAACACTAGTAGGAGGAGTGACCTTAGGTATCAGGGCAATGTTGGTACTATTGACTTCCCCAAGCAACTTACACTTATTAAAAAAGTTGTGAATTGCAGCACAAAATTCATCACCTAGCACATTCCAAGTTGATATAAAGAAAATGACATTTAATCCATCAGGGCCACCAGTTGACTGCTTGTTCATAGAGAAAAGGGTGGCTTTGATTTCTTCATTTGAAACAGGCATAATTAGAGAGGAAGCATCAATATCATTTATGCAAGGAAGATCAAGGGTGGATATAAGGTTCAAATCAGGAATGAATTCATCAGCATTGCTAAACATATTAGTGTAGTATTGGATAAATGCTTGATCTACAGAATCTGCAGTATTGAAAAGTGTACCATGCTCATCATTAATTGTAAATATGTTCTCTCTAGATTGCTTAACCTTAATAGAATCATGATAGAATTTTGTATTTCTATCCCCATCAACTATCCATTTCTTGTGCAATTGCTGCCTCTTCATGCTTGCTTCCAAAGAGAGAGCAATGTGAACTTCCTTGTGTAATTTCCCCTCTTCAACAGATGCTTGGATATCAAGTGGGTGTTCCATCATGTACTCTTGTTTATTCTTCAGCTGCTCTTTCAGTGTAGTGGACAGAAGGCTACCAGTGCCAAAAGTAGAAGATACCCACAGTTTGATTGCAATCTTGATACTTTTTAGTTTCCTGCAAAATTTATACATAGGGTTACCATAACAAATAATTCAGAGCTAGCTTGATTAACAATGCTCAAAAAATGTTCATGCTTGGACCATGCATTAAAAAATTTAAAACTTCTTTTTTCCTTTCTCAAATGGTTCCCAAAAGTTAAGACAAGGGGGGAGTGATCTGATAGAATAGGTTGAGGAAGAAAAACGGAGAGACATGGCCATTGAAAGAGAGATTGTAAATTACTAAAAGCATGGTCAATAGTAGTGAAAATTCTCACACCACTACGACTTCTATTATTCCAAGAGAATTTAGCTCCAGATTTGTTAATCAATAACAAATCAGAATCATGAACTGCAAGATTGAGAGTTTCAATGTCTCTAGGTAGAAGAGGAGAACCACCATATTTATCATCATAAGCAAGACAGGAGTTAAAATCTCCTAGAACAAGCCAAGGGTGAGATGCTTGTCTTAAAGGTGGCAATGAATTAAGGAATGCATTTCTAGAGGAGACAGAGTTATCAGCATATACAAAAGTTAAGTAGAAAGAAATTTGAGATTGACAAACAAGGACATGAAAGTGAATATACTGCCTAGCAGAGAGAATAGGAGAAAGAGTTATAATAGTAGGATCGTATATGACAAGAATTCTTCCATAAGATGCAGCTTCAAGGTTATGATGTATCGACCATTTTGGATTTATGTATTTAGCAGCTTTATGGGATAAAGTACTGTTGAGTTTTGTTTCAAGAAGCCCAAAAATACAAATGTTATGCTCTGCAATATAGCTTTTCACTTGATCAAGTTTCAAATTACTATGTGCTCCTCTTATGTTCCAAGATGCAATATTTTTAAACATTAAAAAGAAATTGGTTTTGGAAGCTGCTATTTCTCCTCTGTGCTGACAGAGACCTAGTTTCTATTTTCCTTCTTGGAACAGACCGGGGGGATGTTGGTTGAGATTTTGTATGAGTGGGATGATCATGATGAGCTGCAGTTTGGAAGTTTGAATTGGATGTAGGCCATCCAGGGAGGTGGATTGAGAAATTGTAATGTGGAGAGGTAGATGGTTGAATTTGAACAGAAGCAGAATGCAGGGTGGAAATAAGTTGAATTATTTGTGTTTCAAAAGTTTGACACCATCTTGTATCAAAATCAGTTGCAGTTACTTGAGTGTGTGCATGTTCTTCATTTGCAACATTATCAACCCCTGTACTACTCATTATTGTGGTGGATAGAAATTTATTACTTTCTTTGACACTAGGTTTAGTAACCTGAATTTGAGTACATAATTCATTTTGTTCATCATTTGTTTCATTCTCTTTAGAATACTTGATTGTCACATTGTGTTCTTGTCTATTTTGATCTTCAACTGTAATTTCTCCTTCCTCCTTATCATTCATTTCCAAATTATAACATTCATTTTCTGCACATTGTAGCAAGTTGTACTGATTTTGTGTGCTTACTGTGCAAATATTCTCAACCCTTGGTTGTAAACTTTCCTTACCATTTTCTTTATTGCTTTGTTCAGTACCATCATGTATTACAGTTCCATTATCTCCTAATTTCTTCAAAGCACTTTCTTGATTTTGTTCACATACTACAACTTTTTTCCCTTTATTGTTAACTACCTTTTGCCATATCTTTTTAACTGTGTCCTGCTTTACTTTACTTTGCCCCTTCTTCATCTTATTCATACCTTCAACACTTGTAGTCAACTGCTCTTTTTCTAAACATTGCTCTACAACACCTAAACATTCAACTTTCTTACAACTTTCTACAGTATGACCAAACTCCTTACATTCAATACATATTTCAGGTTTCCACAAATATTCTACTTTAACAATCTGCTCAGTTCCATTAAGCAATTGAACTGGAAAATCATCAGGTAATTCTTGATTTGGAGTTACTTCAACTAAACATTTCGCAAAAGAAATGCGCTCAAATTTCTCAGTTGAGGCATCCAAACAAAGCAGCTTCCCCACTCTAGTAGCTAGCCAGTTGATACCCAATGGTGACCAAGCATAAAGTGGAATATTGTAGAGTTTAATCCAAACTGGAACTGTTCTAATACTACTACAAGTATTGCCAATGTTCTCATCCCATGGTTTCACGATAAAAAGTTTGTTTCTCATAACTACAGGATCAGATTCAGCGATTCTTGACCTATCTTCATCATTAGAAAATTTGAAGAGAAACAAAAAACCATCAGACTTAACAGTTATAGAACCACGAAGTTTCCAAACCTTTTTGAGATAGTACACCACTGTAGAATATGGGAGAGGGTTATCAAGGAAAAAACCAACAAGATACTCTTTCCACATCGCATTTCCAGCCTGCACAACATCAGGAGGTGGCACAATTGATTTACCAATAAAATCAAGCTGCAACTCACGAGGTACATATTTCCCTGCATTGCTGGGTTTTACTTTGAAGAGAGAATTCCAAGCACGAGGAGGAGACGGAGGAGGTTGAGGTAGAAAAGGTGCAGAAGAAGGAAGTAACGGAATAGCATCTGCAACAATTGCAGGCTCACTGACAAAAGATGCAGGGGGAACTGACACAGGGCGATGGGTAGTTACGGACGGTGGTACAAGAATCGGAGAAGAAGGACAGGGTTGACGAGGAGTAAGGGGATGGGACTGATTAGCGGGAAGAAGATTAGAAAGAGGAATGGTCCCCATTTTTGAAAATAGGTTAATTTCAATTAACCCTATCATTACTTTTTATATTCCAAACAAATAAATTAATAATAGGTTAATTGAATCAGATTTACAATCCAACTTTAATTATTTGCAAATTTTGTCAGTTTGGACCACTTGGTAAATTCAGAATCCTTTAACAACTTCCTACATTAATTTATTTTTGAATAATCCCAAAATTTTCAATATTAAAGTACAAATCCAATTTATCAAAAATTAAAACTTAAATTTCAAGTAATTTATTTATTTAGGTTTAGATCCCGTTATTCACTAAAATTGGTTGGTATTTATCTCATTCGCCTCTTTAATTGTACGTAAATTTCTCATAAATACACCTAAAATTTCATTTAATTCCAACTGCTTCCTAATTTCCATTTCTACGTCTTAACACACTCTATATTAAACTTCTAGACATTATATTACTTATCATATTAATGTAACCTTTATTTAGTGTATTAACATTTATTTCAATTCAAATTCTATCAACCAATTAAACATGTAACCTATTACTATTGCTTACAAATCAAAATATTGCACCCATTGTCATCTTCTGAATGGAATTAGTCTTTATTTCAAAACTTATCTAAATTTACATTGAGACCATATTTAATCCTCTTCGATAATATTAATCCTCAATTTATTAAATGGAATCAATATATCTTACATAACATGTTTTACGCATAAATTTTTAATTAATATTATTTCAACTTATTCCCCATATTCTCAATAATTACCTAACATAAATCTACGCTTATTTTATTCTACGTTCACACTTCCGTTACTCTCAAATCAATAAGTAACGTTCATATAAATAAATGTTATGTCAGTTTCCTATTTATTGCGATATTTTTATTTATTTATTACTGCATAACTTACTTATTTTCTTCCCATCACTTTAAAATTAATCGTTAAAGTAACGCTTATCAATACGCATCAAATTATTTACCAAATTAAAAGGTTTTGATTTTTTAACAAATTAATTGACAGATTAATTAGGTAATGTATACGAATTGTTATTATACCCATAAATTTACACTTAACTAATTAAATGTCTTACCTATATTCTCTATCTTCCCATTATATTCAGGTACAATACCTACACCAATTTTTATTGAAAAATTTATTCATATTACAAACAAAGGCTTAAATGACCATTGTTAAATTAGTGTTCAATATATATTTATCACCTTTTATTATTTCTACTAAATTTTTATTACAAAATTCTATTAAATAAATTAAATCATCGAAATTTACGGGTCGTTACACTCTCCCCCACTCAAAACTTTTCGTCCCCGAAAAGGAAAAAGAAGGGAAAAGAAGGATTTAGAATCTACATATCTTATTCAAAACATTACCTTATAAACAATTAAATTTACAATATCTGTTACTTTTCTTAAAATATACAAATTTACAACATTATCTTTTTATACTTAAATTTATTAGAGTTTGGAGAACATTTCAAAATATTTCTAAGTCCAAAATTTAAATATCTAAGTAGTTCCAATCACTAATCATCCAAATTAATACAACAACCATCAATTTCCTCGAACATCATACATACAATTACAAAACAACCATACAATCACACAATCAAATAGTTGTTTGGGTTCAAAGTTGAAATTGTACGGAATGAAAAATAACTATCAAGTCATCATTTACTCAACAGTCTTAGATGGAACAAAATAGATTATTTATTCATCCAACAACTTCAAATTTCCTTACCCAACCAACCATAAATCAAACAATAACAATTCAAACCAGCAACCAAACTAACTTATTATAAATTTCATGCTTTAGTTGTTTGATTTCCCTTTTTGTTTATATAGTGATTTTTTTTCTCATTCACATTTACTTATCAAAGGTTTGCTCATTCATTTTTACTTATTACTTACAATTATTCAATTCCATTAACTCGGGTCATGCTGGTTCCTTATATTTTGTTATAATTATTCATTCATTTATAATAGCATGTCCTTATTTATTTACTTTAATTCCTTAAGTTTTATAATCATCTATCTATCATGCTTACCTTTATTTATATTTACTTGGTAAAATTTCAATTATATCTTAAGTTATTGAATACAGCAAATTCATTGAATGCTTCATTACCTACTATTACTTGTACAAATTTCTACTACATTTCTTATTAAACATTTCAACGTTTTATATTTGGTAAGTTATATATGTTAAAGAAAATGCAAATGAACTTATACAAGTTTTATCTCATCTTTTAATTAAATTTAATGTTCAACAATATTACTCTTTATCTCATATGTTACAAATTTCAAATTTCCCTTTATAACTTCGCATTCAATCTCTTACCTAAATTAGAGGTTTCAATTTATTAATCACTTACCTTTTATTTCACTACAATAATTTAAACAATTAATTAATGGAAATTTAATAATTAAATACCGGGTTAAATTTTAAATTATTTTGAAATATTAGATAAATATATTCTTCTAACTTATATACCTCTAATTTTATTTAAAACAATCAAAAATTTATATCTTTTTCGAAAATGAATCTGCAGTAGAACTACTACAGTGGCCCTTCCCCTTCGAAACTCGAAAATGAAAGTCGATGATGCGGCCGCCATCACCGAAATTATTTTCCAACGACAGAGAGGAAAGTACAAAACTTATTTTCTCAAAAATCTTCTTTAAAACGATTCTTCCGAATTATGTTAAATATTTATATCAGAAAATACTTATAAACAAAATTATTAATATATTTCAAAATCATTCAAAAGAAAAACCCCGGACTTAAGTTCTAAATTTCCAAATTTCATTTATCTTATTTTTCAATCTTATTTCTATTATTATTTACACTTTATTGCCTAACAATCAATCTATTGCAGCCAAATATAAATATAAATTGAAATTTTTTATTTTATATATAAAAATATAATAGGCAAAATTTTTTCATTCACCTATATTAAAAACAAATATTATGTCGGTCTGTCCTATTAAGTGTTTAGAAATCCCTATTGATGTCATAGCGTCCCATGCACCAACCAGAATTTATAAATACGAGACGAAACAAATTAACACAATATTAAAACCTTTTTATAACACTAACAAATACGCTCTCTCATATATACACTCAGTGACTCCCATAGGGTATTACTACCCTATTAGTAAAGAGCCAAACCCCACAAAGCAAAGGTTTATCGCTAAACCAAAGCTCTGATACCAGATGTAACGTCCCGCCTTTTCGCACGATTTAAACAGACATACATGCCGATCCAATCCATACGGAAGGTTGTTATAGGGTAAATAAGAAAAACGAGAAAGAAATAAAAGAAAACAGAATCTCGCAGCGGAAGGATAAAATATAATAATAATATATATAGTTTATAAATCTGTTTACAAAACATTTATATAATACATATCAGAGTTACACATACGAATAACAATGCAGCGGAACAGTGTGTAGTGCGCTAGTATAAATAATAATAATATACATCTTCGTATTCGTCCTCCAGAGCTAAATCTTCAAATCCTGAAACGCTCGGACTGACCCGAGCGAATTGAAAAGACAAAACACTCGAGTCAGAACTAAAAGATCTTATGTAAGTTAAATTAACAGAAATAAATATGAGTGCAGTAACTCAAGAGATGCTCGGGATTTACATCTCCTAAGGATCCGTTAAACTATTTACTATATAGTATATTGCGCTATTATAATAGTGTCTATTTGTAAAATAAACTTACTTTTAAATAACGTTAAGGCTTTACATTTTCCACCTTAACACAGTTATATATTCCCATAGTCTATACAGTACTGTAATCTCCCCCGTACTGGGCGTCGTCAGAGGGCACTCCATAGGTATGGTACAAAACCAAAATCGTATAAGGCGCGCTAGGGTAGGTGACACGGCACAACTAGGCAATGCCAGGGTAGATATACCAATTACGCTTCCGGGCCGATGGAAACTCATAGCCGCAGCTACCGCCCACCTCGAAAAAACACCCCCAAAATCAAAGAAATCAATAGTGGCCACCGAATCAATCCAAAGTCATAGTATAGTATCGAAGGAGTGCGTTCGATCAGAGGAATGACCTCATTGGCCCGAGAATCGCTCCTGTTTTAGCCACCTTATGCCCACTCACGGGAGTTGGCTCCACGTAATTACCTTATAGGAAACGCCGCCACCAACCTACTTTATTATGGAATCTCCACTGCGTACACGGTTGTTAAAGTGGTTTTCGGAGTTGGCAGAGAGTATGACAACTTCCGATCCCGGTCTCTTCAACAACCAAACGTTATTATAACACCGCGGTCATTTAAAATAATTATACTTTAAAACCAGAATAAAATATCCATTTTAAAACCCATATAAATACGTTATCCCTTCCTTTTAAAACCCCAAAACAATATGATATCATCTTTATTTTCCAATATATTCTTTCCAAAAATCATAGTGGTTTCAAAGTAAAATATTTAGAAATCAAAACTCTTGAATATAATATTTCCAAATTATACTACCTTGAAAACATAGCTTTGAAACAAAATTTCCATCTCTTAAATGGTTAAATATTAAATTACTTTTATAAAACAAAATAGCTTCTTTAGATTTCACAAATCAATTTCAAATATCGATTTAAACTACCAAATACCATTTCAATTCTTATGTTTCAAAGCTTTAAATATTTCACCATTTCAAAAACAAACTCATTTGACAAACCCATATATATCAAATTCAATTACTTATTATTTAGACTTGAAATGTTTACTTAATGAATTCAATATAATTTAAGTAAAACCTTTAACTTCACATAATTGGAAAATCTTTCAATTTATTAAACTTGATATATTCATTTAAATCAACCTGATATTCATTTAAATCACTTTACACAAAAATCAAGTTATAAAAATCATATCCTTTAAAAAAAATTTTTTTTGTTAAATTTCAATTTAACTTAATATTCATCTTCCGAATCTTATTCTCATTTAAGTCATAAAAACTCCAGAAATTAGATTTTAAATAAATGCTTAATCGTATTTGATCTTAAAAATCAAACTTTATTTTATACTTCAAATCAAATTTATACAGAGCTTAAACCCGAAAATTACTATATATATGTATATATAAATAACTAATTCAATATCCCATAAACCATATATATATAGCTTTACAAAACCATAAAAACATTTCAAAATATATTTTATACATATACCGCGGTGCCTGTATAAAACTTTCTACCCTATGGTCAAGTGATACGGATGTTTATCATTTCAATCCGCAATTTAAAATAAAATGCGGTTATATATCATTTCAAACCGCAATCCCGAATAAATGAAATGCATAGCAACTTGCAATTAATAAAATAAATCATCCATTCATCCATCAAATCATACATCCATTTATCACAGTCATCATCCAATTTCAAACAATCATCAATATATAACAGGTGATAAATAATGGTATCAATTATCAGTTTATACTCAAAATAAATTTAATAACTGTTAATTGGCAGTTTATATGCAAAAATAAACGTAAACTTAACTGGTAGTTAATATGAAATAAAATTTAACATAACTATGCCTGGCAGTTAATATGAAATAAATAAATTCTAACTGTCAAATTTATATGCAATAAATAAATAAATTTACAGTTATATTAAATAAATGCGTTTAAACAGAAATAGTGAATAAAACATGCCAAACAGTCATAAAAAAATTTCTACCCATATCTAAAATTAATTTAACAGACATAAGAAATTTTAGAAATTGTGAGTGGGTTAAAACACTCACCTTTTGGATTTAAATCGAATTTAAATCCGATTTAAACCCAAAAATTCGATGGTCTCCGAATTGGTCCAAACCAGCTTCAACAGATCTGGAATTTAATTACGATCCTAACAAAAAAAATCTCGCGTGAATCGGACTACGTATGAGAAAGTTATTCGAAAATTTCTATTGAAACAAAAATTAAATAAAACAAAATAAACAAATATACCCCATCACCATGCCACGTCACAGGCCACGTCCTTCTTCTCAAATTCGAGCACGCTACAGCACCAATAAAAAAACGGACAGTACCACAGATTACGCTCTTCGAGAATTATGACATATAATTTTTCTTGAATTTTTAGAGGAGTTTGAAATTTTTTATTTTTATTTTTATTTTGGACTGTAATTGGATCTAGAAATTTTGCAGCCATTAGAAGAGAAGAAGTTGAAGAAAAGAACACACAGAGAGAAATGAAGATAGATAGAGGCTAGGGTTTACACAGCCTATAAATAGACAAAGTGAAATAGGATAGGTGGGCACGAATCATAAACGCGCAAAACGGTTGTTGGCCCACCAGAATATTTTATATTAATTAGATACGTTACGGATTAGTAAATAAATTAATTTCTTCCTCAGACATTTACATTGAATTTTAAACGTATTTACAAATGTAAATTTAGATGCTTCATTTATAAGTTTCAATATAAATTCACAATTTCATTAAATTCCAAATTCATAGATAAGTTTTCATTTTCAACTAAATTTCTAAATTACCGTAATAATTATCTTAGATTTTTTCGAATAGCATGCAGGGTTGAATGGACCCTTACCATATTTATTAAACAAAAATACAAAAACAAAAGGTAAGCAATAACAAACTAGTGCTCACAAAAAGAAAACTGGGAATACAAAGAATAGTGAAGAAAAACAGAAAACAAAGGAAAAACAAACAAAAAAGAGCAAAAACACTACAACAGGGAGACATAAGCACCATGAAAAGTAGACTTAACCTTAACCATAGAATTAATTATGTTAAGCAACGCACTTTCAAGCTTCATATTGTTATTGAAGACTCGAGCATTTCTTTCAGTCCATATCTCATGCACAAATACTTTCAGAATAAGTAACATCGTATAAGAAGAAGGATTCTTCCATCTTGTACTTCTGAAAACTCTATTCCACTCAGCTTCACCATATAAAATCTGCTCATTAAAACCACCACTGATGAGACTAGCTTTCCATAGTCTATTAGTAACCAAACAATCAAAGTAAAGGTGAGAAACATCTTCAGGACAGATATTGCAGAACACACACTTTAGGTCAACAGTAAACCCTCTCCTACAAACTCTATCCTTTGTCATGAGGGCATTTCGTAGAACTTTCCACAGAAAGAAGTTCAGATTATGTGAAGTTACAGGATTCCAAACTCTTGAGTGCCATCTAAAGATTGGGCTACTGCTAACAACAGTCAATGCTTTATACACTCTGGCAATGGAGTGATGACCAAGTACATCAAACCAGACATAGCCATGATCACCAGAGGGGAACTGTTTGGTCTGCACTTCATCCCACAACAGCTTGATAGAAGGATTAGAGGTGTATGGCAGAGTAATTTCTCCATCACAAAAATAATCAGAAGCCCTAGCATTCATAGGGATGCCAGATTGACACCTCTGATCATATGTCAGCAGATCATACAATATTAGACCACCTCCCACCCATGGTTCAAACCAGAATTTAGCATTACTGTTAGGGCCAATCACAAGCTGTAGATGAGGGAGAAGCAATTTCCTGAGCTTAAGAATTGATCTCCACACCCATCCACAAAGAGTAGAGGGTTCCATAATCCAGAAATTTTTGTTGCCAATATGGTGTTGCCTTGCCCACTTCACCCACAAATTAGGTTTATCATTTATCAAATTGTCAAAATGCTTAGAGAAGGCAGCTTGATTCCAAGTTGTCATACATTTTATTCCCAAACCACCAAACTTTAGTGGTTTCTCCAATTTAGCAAAGGCAATAGGAATTAGCTTATTAGAGTACATACTTCCTGTCCATAAAAAATGATTCATAGCTTTCCTGATGCTAGACATCAGAGTAGCAGGTAAAATGAAGCATCTGCACCAATAAACTGTCATTGCATGTATTATAGATTTAATGATCGTAGATCTGCCTGCTTGAGATAATTTATTGCTGGCCCATCTATTCATAACTTCAGTGATTCTTCAAAAAGGGGCAAACAAGCGGTTACTCCAATACGTCTGGAACACAAAGGGATACCAAGGTGCATAGTACCCTCAGGAAGATTTGGCAGTTGACAATTTTGATGGATGATCTGATTGTCATTGTTATTAAGACCAGCCGCCAAAAGGAAGGACTTGCTCTTGTTGACCTGAAGGCCGGTGCATTTCTCAAAAGTGTGGAGGATGCTATTGACACACTCCATTGTAGACACAGTAGGCTTCATAAAAAGTAACACATCATCAGCAAAAAGAAGCGAAGTAATGAGGGGATTCCTGCATTTGGGATGTAATTCAAAGCTTTTGTTCATAACCTGCTGATTAACAAGCTGAGTAAAAAATTCCATCACTATAATGAATAAATAAGAAGACATCGGGTCTCCTTGCCTTATACCTCTCTGACTTCTAAAGTAACCAACTGTTCCACCATTGTAGCATAAGGAGAAGGAAACAGTAGATATGCAAGTATAAATCCAGCTAACAAAGTGACCAGGAAAACCCATTAATCCCATAATACCAATCAGAGCTTCCCAGTTTATAGTATCGTACGCTCTTCTAATATCAAGCTTCATCATTGCTCTAGGGGAAATATGAGTTCTACCATAACCATTAAGAAGCTCATGTGTAACAAGCACATTATCCAGGATACTTCTATTATTCAAGAAAGCTGCTTGATTGTCAGATATAACAGTGGGTAGCACTTGTCGAAGCCTAGCAGCAATAACTTTTGAAATGCATTTGTAGATTATGTTACAGCATGCAATGGGACGATATGCATGCAGAGTAGCAGCTTGCTTACCTTAGGCACCAGACATAAATTGGTATCATTAATGGAAGTAGGTAATTTACTGTGCTCAAAAAAATTATGCATGGCCTTCTTGAAGTCAGTAGCAATTACATCCCAACAATGAATAAAGAAGACTGCATTAAATCCATCAGGGCCACCACAGGAATCCCTCTTCATACCATACATTGCATTACATATTTCTGCATCAGTAACTTTAGATGATAAAAGTTGGATATCAGTTTCATTAAGCATAGGCAAAGGAGTTGACATGAGCAGTTGAGAGTTAGGGCTCCAAGATTCATTGGGGGAGTAAAGATTTGTATATAGATTAATGAAGGCTTTGTCAATGTCCTCCGGCTTGTTTATTATCCTACCATCTTCCTCAAGTAACTGATGGATCTGTCTTTCTGCATTTTTAACCTGAAGGGTACTATGATAAAGTTTCGAATTCCTATCACCATACAAATCCCACTCCTTTCTCAATTTTTGTTTCTTCATACTTAACTCAGATGCCATTGCTTCAGTAAGTTGCTGGGTTAGCTCATGTTCTTGCTCAGAAAGTCGAATATTACCTGGATCTTCAATCATACATAATTGAACAGCAGACAGTTGGTTCTACAGCTTAATAGTGTTCTTATCACCATCACCATACTTGTTCATGGCCCAAATCTTTAAAGCTTCCTTGGTAGCTTTAAGTTTTTGCTGCAAAATAGACATTTTATTACAAACTTTAGGTTGTTTCCAAACAGTAGCAACTAAAGGCATAAATTCTGGATCATTGATCCAGGAGTTAAAAAATTTAAAACTTGGAATTCTTTTAATGGCATTGCAATTAGTGGCTAGAAAGACAGGAGAATGGTCAGAGAGAAGAGGGGGGAGGATATGGTTCAGGGAATTGGGTATAGAGTTAGGGCCTTGGTATTGAGAAAGGTTAAATCAAGTCTACTCATGGTTCTCACACCAGATCTACTCTTATTGTTCCAAGTGAATTTAGGACCAACACAGGCAGATTCATGCAAATTGGAGGAAGAGATGGCTTGGTTAAGAGGATTGATATCAGAAATGGTAAGAGGAGAGCCACCACACCGATCATCAGTAGCTAACATACAATTGAAATCACCTAAAACAAACCATGGATGAGATTCCTGCCTAAAATGAGGTAAGTAGTTTAGCATATCTTGTCTTGCAGCAACATGGTTATCTCCATAAATATAGGTTATGTAGAAATTGGTAGTGGTAGGAATATGAATAGCATGGAAGTGGATGAATTGTTTGTGGGATAAGATAGGAGAGAGGGTATAGGTGGTTGGATCAGACATCACCATAATTCTGCCATATGGTGCTTCAGCCAAATTATGATGAACACACCATACATGATTAATTAGCTTAGCAGCTTTGAGCGTGAGGTCATAGTTTAGTTTGGTTTCCAGAATGCCAAAAATACCTAATTCATTCTCAGAGATTATACGTTTAGCCTGCACAAGCTTTATTTCCATATGTGCCCCTCTAATATTCCAAAAACCAAATTTTTGTATCATGGGTTAACAAATGGGAGAGAGGTAAGTAATCTCGTAGACCTCCTTAGGCCTGAATTTGGGGTAGTATCCTTTTCAGGTAATGTTTCAACAAATGCAATATTCTTGCCTTTGTCAAAATCTAACAGATTGCTCTCTTTTTTCCTCTTACAACTACTGATAATCTTATGACTTAGGATTGGAGCATTGGACTGAGAGGGAGGAGGTTGCACTTGATTACACAAGTAACCAAGAGGGGGAGAAATATGTGAATAAGGAAGATTAGATTGGTGGCCAAGGGGATTGGATACTTCAGTAACATGCACACTGACATTGTGTGCATGTGAGGTTTCAGATTGCTCAAGTTGACTGTGAATACAGTTGGTCTGATTAGCTTTAGAATTTGTTATCTGTGTCATATTACCAGGTAAAAGAGTTATCTTCCCATCCAAAATGCTTTTGGTTCCAATATTTCCCGATTCCAATATTGCATCAGCATGCTTTTGTTTACCTTTAATCATTTCACGCTCTCTTGCCTTTCTGACCCCAACCAGTTCATGTACAAGCATCCCATAATTTTTTGCAAGTTGTATATTACCATCCTCATCTTCCTCCACACTTTGCACTTCTGAGTTCTTCCCCTTACATGCTTCCATTCCCTCTTTTTCCACTGCAGCTGCCTCAACATTCAGATCAGTAACACCTTTTGACTGTTCATAGTTAAATTTATCTCCACTTCCTTCATTACTCAAATCTCCACTTTCCTCATTCAAGTTTTGTAGCAGTTGAAATTTATTGCCAATATTCAATTCTAATTCCTCAACTACTTCTCCTTCTTCAATTACTTCAATCACATTTTCCTTATCATTATCTGCTACAATTTTTCCTATTCTAACTTCATTTTCTCTGCCACTATCATTCTTATCACTCCCACTGTCTTCTTTGGATTTCAAGGAAACACTCTTTCTTTTGCTCCCATATTCAACTCTCTTCCAAGCTCTTGTGGTCTTGTTTTGCATTCTTTTATCATTGTGATCTTTCACCAGGGTAACAAACTCTGGATTATGTTTAGGCAAGGCAATTGCATCCTTCTTTTTAACCTCCTCAGACTTCACACTATTTTTGCAGTTAGAAATATCATGCCCAAAAACCTTACAGGAGTTACATGCTTGTGGTCTCCACTGATATTCCACAAGTACAGTTTGCTTTGTTCCATCCTTGCACAGAACTTGAAAACTATCAACTAGCTCAGTGATGGGAGTCACTTCAACCAAGACTTTAGCATAGGTCAACCTATCCATCCTTTCAGTACTTTCATCAAGACATTTCACACTCCCAATTCTTCCAGCAAGCCAATTAATTCCAAGTGGGGACCATGCTGCCAAAGGTATGTTATAGAGGTGAATCCAAATAGGAACTGAAGTGACAGATCCACAAATATTCTTAATAGTTGGGTCCCATTGTTTAACAATAAACAATTTATTTCTCATGATAATCGGGTCAGCATGTAGAATCCTCCTCCGATCATCCTCACATGAGAATAAAAACATAAAGACAACACCATCTGATTTCACTTTGATGCTTCCCTTTAGCTTCCACACACGCTTGAGGTGTTGGACCACAGCAGTAAAGGATAGTGGTTCATCAAGGAAGAAACCAACAATATAATCGTGCCATATACTTTGCCCAACTAGCTGAACAGAATCAGGTAGAACCAATGCACCCTCAACAAAATGATTGATGAAGTTAACAGGCATGTACTTCCCCGCATTGCGCGGTTTATTCTTGAAAAGAGAAGTCCATGGTTGTTGACTTGAATGGCAACTGGTAGGGTCAGGCAGTGGAGCAGGGGAGAAAGGGATGGTTTTAGTGGACGAGCTTAAGGGATGGACAGAGGGTAAAGGTGGTGGGTCTGGTTCAGGCACTAACGGGGGAGGGAAAGGCAAAAGATTGGATAGTTCAAGGGAGGGAAAGATATGCTCTGCCATTAAAAGAAAAAGAAAAAGGATCTTCTCAATAGATTTAACTATTGTAAATTGACTAAGTTTTCATACTATAAAAATCCACATTTCTATGTATATATACATTTGAATTCCCTACTAAAATATTTTATTTATATTTCGCAATTACTTCCAATCCATTTTTTTGGCATCGCACTGTTACTTAAATAAATAGCCTATACCAACACTAATTATCATTAATTTGAAAACGGGTTACCAAATTTTGGATTTTATTAATAATTATTATTTATTACTTCATTGTTTATCCAAATTTAGACAATTTAAGATGTTTCTTAAATGCTGAGTACATTATTAACTTCAGCGTAAAACTTCAATTTTATTTTATCTACAAATTATAAATTAACTTTGCAGAAATCCTTTAGTTGACCTTTCATTTAATTATCCTATCTATTGGTATCCCATAGATGGGAATTCCTAAAACATCTCCGAATTCCAACTTTAATTTCAATCGCATAAAATGTTCTATTCAGTTTCCAATAAATTCAATAAATTCAAATTATCATGTTCTAAATCCAAATGAATCCATATATCCTGCCTTCCATTCTTTTAATCTAACTAATTATCATATTCTGAATAAAGTTTACGTTATTTCCACCTATAAGCTACAAATAACAACGAATGTTGCATTTGATTTAGATTCTAAATAAATTGATGGGTAATAATTAATAATTCTCACTATTGCCCGATTTATTCCCATTCATGCTTAAATTACCACCAAACAATCAATAAATTTACCTATCTTTTATTCATTCCATAAAATCTATTTGCCCTGAGTTAGTTACTGCATTTATCAAATTCCAATTTCGCAATCACCTTAAATACATAAATTGGTATTGTATTAACATTTAAATTTATTAGCTTATGTCAACACTATTAACATTAATTGCAATGTATTACCAATTTTAGTCACTACCCTAACTACTAACTCATATTAACCTACATTATTCCCAAGAATTTCATTGGTTTTTCTTAAATTAAATTTATCAACCATATTAATTAAGGTTTTTTAAAAACAATTAATAAAATTCCCTTTAATATATATAACTTAGCAATCTATTAAGCATGGTATTATATTTGTAACGACCCGTAAATTTAACCGGTTTTAATAACGTTGTTAATTGAAATTTTGTGAAATTAAACGATAAAATTTTGAAATATAAATTTGATATTTGAAATGCGTATTGTTAAACATAGCAACTGGTAAATTTTCGTCCAAAATATATGAAAGTTTATTTCGCGCGTAAATTTACTTCAATTTAATCAGTTAAAAAGCGATGAAAATAAAACATTTTCGAAACCTAAATATTTTTACATAGAAAAATTCTAAACTATCTTCTGAGCAAGATGTCAGTTTGTCGTTTTTCCAAATTCGGACACCTTTGGCTCCGTCGATCTTATTTTTCATGCATTTTCCGCTAGTATAAAAATTTCGAATTTTTATAATTCGACCATACCTCTGACGTCTGTATGCCGTTGTGATCATCTCGTCGTGTTGAGCAATGCAGTATATTCAATTCTGGGTTTTGAAAGTCCAGGAAACAGCGGAATCTGTGAAACGGTTAATCGTATCGATACCACATCCGTGAACTTTGGTTTCAATTGTCTTTCAAACTTCGGCCCTGCCTTCCAAGCAACGGTTAATTGCTTTTAAATTTCTCACCTGAATTCACAGTTGACTCTCTCTATTTCTTTGAATTTGCATTTATGTTTGCTTTCTTTATGATTTCTTCTTACTGTCATTTGTGGCAAACGAAAAAAAAGAGGGACTGCTCATCTTCAAGCCATCTATTCATAACAGCCTCAAGTCATCAACCCTCAACATCAAGTTTTGTTCATGGCAGACCATCACTCTCAAACCCTCACCTTCTCCGTTCGTTCTTTTTCCCTTATCACCGCAACTCCACCAAGCGACCACACCACCCTACGTAACAGGCGCAGCCACCACCGCCGCCACTGTCCTCGGCCTCAACGAACCCCGCTATACGCCATCTCCAACCTTCACGTCAACCGACATCCCATGCCTCACCACCTTCCACATGAAACCGAGCCACCTACCCTGTACCACCGAACCCACTAACTGAGCCGCCTGCTCTACCTCAAACTGTCGCCCGGACCACCTGATTCGACGGTGCTACGTCCAACTCGACCCAGCCTCCAAGATGCCGAACTCCAGCCTTGTTTCCTTAGCCTTCCATCGTGCGCAGGCAAGCTCTCTATATATATTAAAAAAAAGTTTGTACAATATTGAATTTTTTTTTTTGTAGCTGTTCATGTCAATCTCTTTGCATAGGGTCCATCTCTCTGATCTACTGTTGAGCCTGCTTGTTTTTTTTGTACAGTATATTTTAAATAGCTACATATTTGGGTGTTTAAGGTTATGAACAAGTTTATAAAGTATATGAATACTGTCATCTAAATTCTGTGTATGTTATAGTGCATGTGCAAGATAATCAAAGGTTACATGCAAAATAAATTTGGGATTTGAGCGTTAGTTATATATATTGACTTTGTATATCAAGATTTGTAGTCATATATATTTATATACTTTGTATTTTAACGGAGGTGTTATTAATATATAGGTTATACTGTTACAGCAAAATATAGTTTAGAATTTTTTTTATGGGTCCTTGCTGTCATGGATATAAAATGTAAGGTTTTGGGAATAACTTCAGTGTATATCTATATATTTGTTGATATTATACAGTATAGATTCTATTTTACTTGTACATATATAGATTTCTATAAAGATTATATATACAGTATTTAAGTACGTGTCTTATATGTATATTTTAAACCTATATACAGTTTTATTGTATAAAGTTACAGTAGTTTACGTTGTAATACATATTATCTGTATATACAATCTGTTCGTTTATTTTATAATAGATTTGAAAAAAATGTTGTATATATGTGTGTTATTTCAAAATATTTATGATGTATATGTGTTGATTTATGTGTTAATTAAAACAATGATTTCTAAATACATATAAATAGTGTAAGTTTACTTATATTAATATAATTTTGCATAACATTTATCTGTAAATATATAAGCTATGTGCTGTTAATATTTGGTACTCTGTACTATACTATAAAAGTAAGATATGTATAGGCATATATTTATTGATTTGTATATTTCGCCAGATGTATTGTTACAGATTTTAAAATGTGTTTAAATATATGATATGTATGTAAGCCTTAAAGTGTGCGTGTGTTTGTTAGATCGTGGGTTAGTAGGGGTTATATTTTGTATAAGTTTATACTAGATATATACATATGTTGAGGTTGATTTCAAGTGTATGCATATAGCCGATATTTGGCCGTTTCTCTAATAAATGTCAGTTATATATGATATAATAAAATAGGTTTATACTGGTTTCTAGAATAAATATTGTTTTAAAGTATAAAGTGTATATAAGTCTATATTTCTATAAATCTGTTGTTCGAAGCCTCGGTCATATTATACTTGAGATAAATGAGACCTGTTATATAATGTACATAAGTTTATATTAGCTTTAATATTAGTTATATTATATAATGATGTTGATTTAGAGAGTTTCAAAATTTAATCCGTATAAAGTTTTATTTTAAAAATAATTAGATATATCTATATATATAGTTTATATGAGCAGTTTGGTAGTTTATAACAAATTCATATAAGTTTTAAGTATTGAATTTTTTTATAAACCAATAGTAATATAATATTTTATATATTTTTGTTTTAGTCTATATCGAACAGATTCTGATTCGATTTCGTCTATTCCTTGATATCAGCTATGATCGTCGAACTCGTATTCATCTTGCTTTGCTATGGAATACGTGCTTGGATTCGTAATCCAATTTCCGTGTCCGTACCAATGTGCGTACCCGTGTCATCTTCTATTCTCTCTAGCCTCGAAAGGTGAGCAATCACTCACGACTAATGTTCTTTTATTTATTAAATTTGATTTCAATTGAAACGACAATTAAAATATGCTGCTGTTATTTATTGCACTGTTATTTACGTATCAGTTCACCTCGGACATCTGACACCATTATCTGTTAATTATACGATGATAATCCAGTTTGGTTGATGATTGATTGTTTTTTTTGTTGTTTAGATTTGATGTAAATTGTAATGTATAAAGTGATAAATATTATGCAATTGAATTTGACGTAGGATAGTTTAAAATTGTAAATCGACATATGTGTTGAATTTGATTTGTTAATTTGAATAATATGACCCTTTTAATTGTTAAGTTAATTGACACGTAGAATTTGATAAATTATAATTTGAACCTTTGAACGTATATTGGATTAATTATTGTTGTATTAAATTTGAAATTGAAATTGAACGGAAAGTGAAAAACCGTAATGTAATAATCTTTAATCTACATGAAATGATAGTGTAGATTCTAGAAATAATTATATTAATTCGCATAAACAACAATGTGAATTAATACGATTATTTCGAGATTATTTGAATTGATTATTGAATTGTGTTTGTTTGTTGTCATTGCTTGTTTATTTACTTTGACACCATCCCAGTTATCACACTGCAAGTTCCCTTTGTTATGTTTGATTTTTGAATTGGAATTGTAATCGGGTTGAAATGATAAATACCCAAAATGAACTTGACTTAGGATAGAGAATTTAATAAATCCGATTGGTCAATAATTTGATTTAAAAAAAATAAAATAATGATTTTTATTCGAGTAAAGAATAAGTTTTGAAATAAAGTTGGAATTTGAGTTTTGATAGGAAAATGTAAAGATGGAATATGAAGCAAATATTAACATAGTAATTGCTGAAAGGACGTCGTTTGAAATTTAATTATTTAATAATTAAATTTGGAATTATTAATAAATAATTTGGAATAAGTAATAATTGAGTTTTGAAATTATTAAGTTTGAAACATTTAATAATAAAATTTGAAATTATAATTAAGTTTGGAATTATGTTTGATTTTTGAATTGGAATTGGAATCGGGTTGAAATGATAAATACCCAAAATTAACTTGACTTAGGATAGAGAATTTAATAAATCCGATTGGTCAATAATTTGATTTAAAAAAAATAAAATAATGATTTTTATTCGAGTAAAGAATAAGTTTTGAAATAAAGTTGGAATTTGAATTTTGATAGGAAAATGTAAAGATGGAATATGAAGCAAATATTAACATAGTAATTGCTGAAAGGACGTCGTTTGAAATTTAATCATTTGATAATTAAATTTGGAATTATTAATAAATAATTTGGAATAAGTAATAATTGAGTTTTGAAATTATTAAGTTTGAAACATTTAATAATAAAATTTGAATTATAATTAAGTTTTGAATTATAATTAAGTTTGAAATTATTAAGTTGAATTTATAATTAAGTTGAAATGATTTGATAATTAAGTTGAAATTATTAAGTTTTGAAATGATTTAATAATTGAGTTTGAATTTAAAATTAAGTTGAAATTATTAAGTTTCGAATTTATTTATAATTAAGTTTGAAATTATTTAATAATTGAATAAGATTGAATTATTTGATAATTGAATAAAAATTGAATTCTTTGATAAGAGAAATTGAACTTTTGAATAAGTAAATTTGGAACTTCGTAAATAATTGAAATTGAGTTTCTTTGTTAATTAAGTTTGGGAAATTTTTTAAGTAAGTAAATAAGTGAAATTGAATTTCTTTAACAAGAAATAAAATGATATTTATTGAAATTAATGTAAGACTTGTAATTTTGAGAAATTGATTTGACGAATCTAATTTAGTTAAATTTGAAGTTTTGATATAATAAAGTTGAACGCAAGTAATCGATTTAAATGAATTGGAATTTAAATAGAAGTTGTTTTGAATGACAAATTTACTTAGTGAATATTGGATGAAATCGATAAATGAATTTAAATTGATTTGAATGAAAATTAAACCATTTTAAATGATTTTCGAATGAAACTTTTATACGAACTTGAATCACTATTTGAATTGTTTAAATAAAAGTTGGAATCGAATTATAATATTTTGAAATGGTAATTTGGAAGTTTTGAAACGTAAATTTTGAAGATTGATGCAGAAGACAAATGAAATGTTGATTTACGAATTGAAATGGAAATTGAATTTGATTTGGTTTGAAATTTACTAAACGACCAATCGGTGTAATAATTACGAAAGTTATTAAAGAGACCGGAATCTGTTATGGATATACTCTCTATCTAAACCGAAAACCACTTTAATAACTATACGCGGAGTGGTGATCCAGAATGAAGTGGTTGGAATGATGTACGCGATGACTGAAGAAAGAGAACGATAATAGATAGCCTTGACACTTGTGTCAAATTGGAAATGACTAAAATCAAGAGCCGTGCCGGGCCAAATGGGGTTAGCCACCTCGAGCGAACACACTTCTTCGTAACTACTACTCATTAATTGTGATTGATTGGTGCACCCTCGGAATTTCAGGAGTGTTGTTTCTCGGTGTTGCGATCGCTGCGGCGATGCGTTCTCACCAGTCCGGATCAGGCAAACGGTAGTTTCACTACCTTGGGTATTGCCTCATGTGCCTTGTCATACTTGTATCCCTATATACGCGACCACTACGAATTTGTTTTGTGTTATACCTATGAAGTACTCCCTGATATCCCACTAGTTTACGGTGGAGTTTACAGTGCTGTATAGACTATGACATTTATATAAAATGTGTTAAGGGGGATAATGGTAACGCCTAAACACTATTTTGATACTTTATGTTACTGATAGACATTATCTATTTAGCGTACACTACTACATAGTAGATAGTTTAACGGATCCTTAGAGGATGGTGATTCCAACATCCTTTGAGTTACTTGTATTTTGATTGCTATTTCACTTGAGTTGGATTTATTGATATGAGAATATTAATCCTGACTCGAGTGTTTTGTGTTTTGCTTTACGCTCGGGTCAGACTGAGTTGTTCAGCTTTTGAGACTCACCATTGGAGTTGGAGCTTCGCCTGGAGATCCAGCTATCTTTCCAGCTTTCAGAGATTCAGTTGATTCCAGTGATGTATCTGATTATTGTACTCGACTATTGTATTCGAGACTTCTGTTGTAACTTGTTTAACTCTGATGTATCTTATATATTTATATAGTAGCTTCATGAACTACTATCTCTTTTACTTCCGCTGTATATTATTACTCTGTGTCTGTGATTCTGTGTTTATTTATTTACTGTATATCTGAGTTTTGCGAAATTAAAATTAAAAATTCGGTATTTTGAATTATTCAAGTCCGACATGTGCGGATGCGAATAGTCCAAAATAGCGGGTCGTTACAGTTCGTATCAGAGCTTTTGGTAGCTCTGGGTAAAACTTAGCATATAAGGTAAATGTGTTTACAGAATCACTCTCACTCGAGTTTCAATCTCTTCCTTTTGACTCAATTACTTTGAATTTTGGGACGTTCCCTCGGTTCCAAAATTCATTTGTGTCCCTCACTATTCGTCTTCTTCCAATCATGGAGCATCTCATAACTCCACCTCGAATGATATCTATAATAGATTGGCGGTCTCGCCAAACTTCGAATGATTTGTAAACGAGTGAAACTCCTTTACAATAAGCATCGATTTACCGGAGAATTCTGTATCCTCGGTTTACGATGCTATCTATTTCCTGCTATGTCTGAATTCAAATTCTCGAGATCGAATGTTGAATTGCCTCGGAATTCAGCTTCGTTCTTATTCTTGAACTTACGGTCGACCCGGTTAAGGTTGCCCGTGAATTAAATAAGCTTATCCATCTCCTAAATCAGTTAATTGAATTATCTTAACTTCTGTTCGAATTTATTATCGAATCAAAATTCTCTTTGATTTTGTTCCATCAAATTTGAATCTCTATACTTATTTTGAAATCCATTCTTGTACTGTCAAGCGAGGAAGTGTATTTGTAAATTAATGTCTAAAATGTCTTATATATATCGTGTTGTTTGAGTTGTTGATGTTGATTTGGATTTTCGATCGATTGGTCAGATCAACGCTATCGATAGGATTTCCAAAACGCTTGAGCAGAGCAAACTGACACAATAATATTTTCAAAGTTGGTGAATAAAATGGCTTGTATGATCATATTATATACAAGTCTAAATTTTTCTGAAATTAAAATGTTAATGAATCTGTTGATCGAAAGGTCAAAATTTAATTTTCATTTATTGTTCTATAAATCATTGATTATTTTATAATATAAATAAATGAATTTATTAAATTTGGTTATAATTTGATTTGGAATTTGAAATGTATTGAAATTAGAATTTGAGAATTTGATTTCCGGTGATTTCAAACTTTGATTTGAAAGTTTTAAAGTGTATAGTTTTAAAATATTTTCAAATGGAAATCATTTCAAAGAATTTTAACGTTTAAATCAGTGCTCTTCTCTTTGTCGCTGGAAAATAATTTCGGTAATGACGGCCGCATCATCGACATTCATTTTCGAGTTTCGAAGTGGAGATACTATTCTGTAGCTTTGCTACGGTTTGTTTGAAAAAAATTTGATTTGAATTTCTTAAAGTATAATTTGATTGTAATATATATTGATATAATTTTAATCTGATTTGATATATTATATATATTTATTTATCTCTAAATAAGTTTGAAGTTACTCGGAAATTTAATTCTTAAATTTATGATTAAAGATGATTTCAAAATTTAAATTGAGGAAAAGATTTTGAATAAATATTTAACTTGAAATTACTGAATTGTAAATTTTCAATAGTTAATTATGTAATTGATTATTATACAATATAAGTGATATCAAAGGAATTTTTAAATAAATTTGATTAGTTATAATAAATGTAAATCTACTTAATATATGTGATAAGATATATTGAGTGGAATAAATTTAATAATAATTTAGAATAATGATGAACTAAATTTGTCGAATAAAATATGGTTATAATAGATGACTATTCGAATTTATGATCTTTGAAATTGTTAATTTAAGAAAATTGGATAATATACAATATAAATTGTCTTTATAAATAAATTTGAGTGCTTATAATTAAGGTTATACACTTAAAGTTTGATTATAAAATGATTAATAGAGATAAAATAATAAGTTAGTCGAATAATAAATGGATTAATAAAAGAAAAATGGTTGTTTGAAATAAATTTTGAAACAAACAATGATAAATTGAAAATAAACCAATTAAAGGAAATTCCTTAAGTTTAAAAAGTCAATTGTTGAATATAAATTAGTTTAAACTGAAATTTATATGTTTAAAATTAACTGTTCATTTTGTTTTAGATATATTACCTCACTAGTTGTTTCTATTCTCCTACCTCCTTCTTTTTCGAGGACGAAAAGTTTTGAGTGGCGGAGAATGTAACGACCCGTAAATTTAACCGGTTTTAATAACGTTGTTAATTGAAATTTTGTGAAATTAAACGATAAAATTTTGAAATATAAATTTGATATTTGAAATGCGTATTGTTAAACATAGCAACTGGTAAATTTTCGTCCAAAAAATATGAAAATTTATTTCGCGCGTAAATTTACTTCAATTTAATCAGTTAAAAAGCGATGAAAATAAAACGTTTTCGAAACCTAAATATTTTTACATAGAAAAATTCTAAATCATCTTCTGAGCAAGATGTCAGTTTGTCGTTTTTCCAAATTCGGACACCTTTGGCTCCGTCGATCTTATTTTTCTGTGTTTTTCATGCATTTTCCGCTAGTATAAAAATTTCGAATTTTTATAATTCGATCATACCTCTGACGTCCGTATGACGTTCTGATCATCTCGTCGTGTTGAGCAATGCAATATATTCAATTCTGGGTTTTGAAAGTCCAGGACACAGCGGAATCTGTGAAACGGTTAATCGTATCGATACCACATCCGTGAACTTTGGTTTCAATTGTCTTTCAAACTTCGGCCCTGCCTTCCAAGCAACGGTTAATTGCTTTTAAATTTCTCACCTGAATTCACAGTTGACTCTCTCTATTCCTTTGAATTTGCATTTATGTTTGCGTTCTTTATGATTTCTTCTTACTGTCATTTGTGGCAAACGAAAAAAAAGAGGGACTGCTCATCTTCAAGCCATCTATTCATAACAGCCTCAAGTCATCAACCCTCAACATCAAGTTTTGTTCATGGCAGGCCATCACTCTCAAACCCTCACCTTCTCCGTTCGTTCTTTTTCCCTTATCACCGCAACTCCACCAAGCGACCACACCACCCTACGTAACAGGCGCAGCCACCACCGCCGCCGCTGTCCTCGGCCTCAACGAACCCCGCCATACGCCATCTCCAACCTTCACGTCAACCGACATCCCATGCCTCACCACCTTCCACATGAAACCGAGCCACCTACCCTGTACCACCGAACCCACTAACTGAGCCGCCTGCTCTACCTCAAACTGTCGCCCGGACCACCTGATTCGACGGTGCTACGTCCAACTCGACCCAGCCTTCAAGTTGCCGAACTCCAGCCTTGTTTCCTTAGCCTTCCATCGTGCGCAGGCAAGCTCTCTATATATAAATAAAAAAAGTTTGTACAGTATTGAATTTTTTTTTTTTTTGTAACTGTTCATATCAATCTCTTTGCATAGGGTCCATCTCTCTGATCTACTGTTGAGCCTGCTTGTTTTTTTTTGTACAGTATATTTTAAATAGCTACATATTTGGGTGTTTAAGGTTATGAAGAAGTTTATAAAGTATATGAATACTGTCATCTAAATTCTGTGTATGTTATAGTGCATGTGCAAGATAATCAGAGGTTACATGCAAAATAAATTTGGGATTTGAGCGTTAGTTATATATATTGACTTGTATATCAAGATTTGTAGTCATATATATTTATATACTTTGTATTTTAACGGAGGTGTTATTAATATATAGGTTATACTGCTACAGCAAAATATAGTTTAGAATTTTTTTTATGGGTCCTTACTGTCATGGATATAAAATGTAAGGTTTTGGGAATAACTTCAGTGTATATCTATATATTTGTTGATATTATACAGTATAGATTCTATTTTACTTGTACTTATATAGATTTCTATAAAGATTATATATACAGTATTTAAGTACGTGTCTTATATGTATATTTTAAACCTATATACAGTTTTATTGTATAAAGTTACAGTAGTTTACGTTGTAATACATATTATCTGTATATACAATCTGTTTGTTTATTTTATAATAGATTTGAAGAAAATGTTGTATATATCTGTGTTATTTCAAAATATTTATGATGTATATGTGTTGATTTATGTGTTAATTAAAACAATGATTTCTAAATACATATAAATAGTGTAAGTTTACTTATATTAATATAATTTTGTATAACATTTATCTGTAAATATATAAGCTATGTGCTGTTAATATTTGGTACTCTGTACTATACTATAAAAGTAAGATATGTATAGGCATATATTTATTGATTTGTATATTTCGCCAGCTGTATTGTTACAGATTTTAAAATGTGTTTAAATATACGATATGTATGTAAGCCTTAAGGTGTGCGTGTGTTGTTAGATCGTGGGTTAGTAGGGGTTATATTTTGTATAAGTTTATACTAGATATATACATATGTTGAGGTTGATTTCAAGTATATGCATATAGCCGATATTTGGCCGTTTCTCTAATAAATGTCAGTTATATATGATATAATAAAATAGGTTTATACTGGTTTCTAGAATAAATATTGTTTTAAAGTATAAAGTGTATATAAGTCTATATTTCTATAAATCTGTTGTTCGAAGCCTCGGTCATATTATACTTGAGATAAATGAGACCTGTTATATAACGTACATAAGTTTATATTAGCTTTAATATTAGTTATATTATATAATGATGTTGATTTAGAGAGTTTCAAAATTTAATCCGTATAAAGTTTTATTTTAAAAATAATTAGATATATCTATATATATAGTTTATACGAGTAGTTTGGTAGTTTATAACAAATTCATATAAGTTTTAAGTATTGAATTTTTTTATAAACCAATAGTAATATAATATTTTATATATTTTTGTTTTAGTCTATATCGAACAGATTCTGATTCGATTTCGTCTATTCCTTGATATCAGCTATGATCGTCGAACTCGTATTCATCTTGCTTTGCTATGGAATTCGTGCTTGGATTCGTAATCCAATTTCCGTGTCCGTACCAGTGTGCGTACCTGTGTCATCTTCTATTCTCTCTAGCCTCGAAAGGTGAGCAATCACTCACGACTAATGTTCTTTTATTTATTAAATTTGATTTCAATTGAAACGACAATTGAAATATGCTGCTGTTATTTATTGCACTGTTATTTACGTATCAGTTCACCTTTGACATCTGACACCATTATCTGTTAATTATACGATGATAATCCAGTTTGGTTGATGATTGATTGTTTTTGTTGTTGTTTAGATTGGATGTAAATTGTAATGTATAAAGTGGTAAATATTATGCAATTGAATTTGACGTAGGATAGTTTAAAATTGTAAATCGACATATGTGTTGAATTTGATTTGTTAATTTGAATAATATGACCCTTTTAATTGTTAAGTTAATTGACACGTAGAATTTGATAAATTATAATTTGAACCTTTGAGCGTATATTGGATTAATTATTGTTGTATTAAATTTGAAATTGAAATTGAACAGCAAGTGAAAAACCGTAATGTAATAATCTTTAATCTACATGAAATGATAGTGTAGATTCTAGAAATAATTATATTAATTCGAACAAACAACAATGTTAATTAATACGATTATTTCGAGATTATTTGAATTGATTATTGAATTGTGTTTTTTTGTTGTCATTGCTTGTTGATTTACTTTGACACCATCCTAGTTATCACACTGCAAGTTCCCTTTGTTATGTTTGATTTTTGAATTGGAATTGGAATCGGGTTGAAATGATAAATACCCAAAATGAACTTGACTTAGGATAGAGAATTTAATAAATCCGATTGGTCAATAATTTGATTTAAAAAAAATAAAATAATGATTTTTATTCGAGTAAAGAATAAGTTTTGAAATAAAGTTGGAATTTGAATTATGATAGGAAAATGTAAAGATGGAATATGAAGCAAATATTAACATAGTAATTGCTGAAAGGACGTCGTTTGAAATTTAATTATTTAATAATTAAATTTGGAATTATTAATAAATAATTTGGAATAAGTAATAATTGAGTTTTGAAATTATTAAGTTTGAAACATTTAATAATAAAATTTGAAATTATAATTAAGTTTGGAATTATGTTTGATTTTTGAATTGGAATTGGAATCGGGTTGAAATGATAAATACCCAAAATTAACCTGACTTAGGATAGAGAATTTAATAAATCCGATTGGTCAATAATTTGATTAAAAAAAAATAAAATAATGATTTTTATTCGAGTAAAGAATAAGTTTTGAAATAAAGTTGGAATTTGAATTTTGATAGGAAAATGTAAAGATGGAATATGAAGCAAATATTAACATAGTAATTGCTGAAAGGACGTCGTTTGAAATTTAATTATTTAATAATTAAATTTGGAATTATTAATAAATAATTTGGAATAAGTAATAATTGAGTTTTGAAATTATTAAGTTTGAAACATTTAATAATAAAATTTGAATTATAATTAAGTTTGGAATTATAATTAAGTTTGAAATTATTAAGTTGAATTTATAATTAAGTTGAAATGATTTGATAATTAAGTTGAAATTATTAAGTTTTGAAATGATTTAATAATTGAGTTTGAATTTAAAATTAAGTTGAAATTATTAAGTTTTGAATTTATTTATAATTAAGTTTGAAATTATTTAATAATTGAATAAGATTGAATTCTTTGATAAGAGAAATTGAACTTTCGAATAAGTAAATTTGGAACTTCGTAAATAATTGAAATTGAGTTTCTTTGTTAATTAAGTTTTGGAAATTTTTTAAATAAGTAAATAAGTGAAATTGAATTTCTTTAACAAGAAATAAAATGATATTTATTGAAATTAATGTAAGACTTGTAATTTTGAGAAATTGATTTGACGAATCTAATTTAGTTAAATTTGAAGTTTTGATATAATAAAGTTGAACGCAAGTAATCGATTTAAATGAATTGGAATTTAAATAGAAGTTGTTTTGAATGACAAATTTACTTAGTGAATATTGGATGAAATCGATAAATGAATTTAAATTTATTTGAATGAAAATTAAACCATTTTAAATGATTTTCGAATGAAACTTTTATACGAACTTGAATCACTATTTGAATTGTTTAAATAAAAGTTGGAATCGAATTATAATATTTTGAAATGGTAATTTGGAAGTTTTGAAACGTAAATTTTGAAAATTAATGCAGAAGACAAATGAAATGTTGATTTACGAATTGAAATGGAAATTGAATTTGATTTGGTTTGAAATTTACTAAACGACCAATCGGTGTAATGATTACGAAAGTTATTAAAGAGACCGGAATCGGTTATGGATATACTCTCTATCTAAACCGAAAACCACTTTAATAACTATACGCGGAGTGGTGATCCAGAATGAAGTGGTTGGAATGATGTACGCGATGACTGAAGAAAGAGAACGATAATGGATAGCCTTGACACTTGTGTCAAATTGGAAATGACTAAAATCAGGAGCCGTGCCGGGCCAAATGGGGTTAGCCACCTCGAGCGAACACACTTCTTCGTAACTACTACTCATTACTTGTGATTGATTGGTGCACCCTCGGAATTTCAGGAGTGTTGTTTCGCGGTGTTGCGATCGCTGCGGCGATGCGTTCTCACCAGTCCGGATCAGGCAAACGGTAGTTTCACTACCTTGGGTATTGCCTCATGTGCCTTGTCATACTTGTATCCCTATATACGCGACCACTACGAATTTGTTTTGTGTTATACCTATGAAGTACTCCCTGATATCCCACTAGTTTACGGTGGAGTTTACAGTGCTGTATAGACTATGACATTTATATAAAATGTGTTAAGGGGGATAATGGTAACGCCTTAACACTATTTTGATACTTTATGTTACCGATAGACATTATCTATTTAGCGTACACTACTACATAGTAGATAGTTTAACGGATCCTTAGAGGATGGTGATTCCAATATCCTTTGAGTTACTTGTATTTCGATTGCTATTTCACTTGAGTTGGATTTATTGATATGAGAATATTAATCCTGACTCGAGTGTTTTGTGTTTTGCTTTACGCTCGGGTCAGACTGAGTGGTTCAGCTTTTGAGACTCACCATTGGAGTTGGAGCTTCGCCTGGAGATCCAGCTATCTATCCATCTTTTAGAGATTCAGTTGATTCCAGTGATGTATCTGATTATTGTACTCGACTATTTTATTCGAGACTTCTGTTGTAACTTGTTTAACTCTGATGTATCTTATATATTCATATAGTAGCTTCATGAACTACTATCTCTTTTACTTCCGCTGCATATTATTACTCTGTGTCTGTGATTCTGTGATTATTTATTTACTGTATATCTGAGTTTTGCGAAATTAAAATTTAAAATTCGGTATTTTGAATTATTAAAGTCCGACATGTGCGGATGCGAAGAGTCCAAAATAGCGGGTCGTTACAGTTGGTATCAGAGCTTTTGGTAGCTCTAGGCAAAACTTAGCATATAGGGTAAATGTATTTACAGAATCACTCTCACTCGAGTTTCAATCTCTTCCTTTTAACTCAATTCCTTTGAATTTTAGGACGTTTCCTCGGTTCCAAAATTTATTTGTGTCCCTCACTATTCGTCTTCTTCCAATCATGGAGCATCTTATAACTCCACCTCGAATGATATCTATAATAGATTGGCGGTCTCGCCAAACTTCGAATGATCTGTAAATGAGTGAAACTCCTTTACAATAAGCATCGATTTACCGGAGAATTCTGTATCCTCGGTTTACGATGCTATCTATTTTCTGCTATGTCTGAATTCAAATTCTCGAGATCGAATGTTGAATTGCCTCGGAATTCAGCTTCGTTCTTATTCTTGAATTTACGGTCGACCCGGTTAAGGTTGCCCGTGAATTAAATAAGCTTATCCATCTCCTAAATCAGTTAATTGAATTATCCTAACTTCTGTTCGAATTTATTATCGAATCAAAATTCTCTTTGATTTTGTTCCATCAAATTTGAATCTCTATACTTATTTTGAAATCCGTTCTTGTACCGTCAAGCGAGGAAGTGTATTTGTAAATTAATGTCTAAAATGTCTTATATATATCGTGTTGTTTGAGTTGTTGATGTTGATTTGGATTTTCGATCGATTCGTCAGATCAACGCCATCGATAGGATTTCCAAAACGCTTGAGCAGAGCAAACTGACACAATAATATTTTCAAAGTTGGTGAATAAAATGGCTTGTATGATCATATTATACACAAGTCTAAATTTTTCTGAAATTAAAATGTTAATGAATCTGTTGATCGAAAGGTCAAAATTTAATTTTCATTTATTGTTCTATAAATCATTGATTATTTTATAATATAAATAAATGAATTTATAAAATTTGGTTATAATTTGATTTGGAATTTGAAATGTATTGAAATTAGAATTTGAGAATTTGATTTCCGGTGATTTCAAACTTTGATTTGAAAATTTTAAAGTGTATAGTTTTAAAATATTTTCAAATGGAAATCATTTCAAAGAATTTTAACGTTTAAATCAGTGCTCTTCTCTTTGTCGCTGGAAAATAATTTCGGTAATGACGGCCGCATCATCGACATTCATTTTCGAGTTTCGAAGTGGAGAGACTATTCTGTAGCTTTGCTACGGTTTGTTTGAAAAAAATTTGATTTGAATTTCTTAAAGTATAATTTGATTGTAATATATAATGATATAATTTTAATCTGATTTGATATATTATATATATTTATTTATCTCTAAATAAGTTTGAAGTTACTCGGAAATTTAATTCTTAAATTTATGATTAAAGATGATTTCAAAATTTAAATTGAGGAAAAGATTTTGAATAAATATTTAACTTGAAATTACTGAATTGTAAATTTTCAATAGTTAATTATGTAATTGATTATTATACAATATAAGTGATATCAAAGGAATTTTTAAATAAATTTGATTATAATAAATGTAAATCTACTTAATATATGTGATAAGATATATTGAGTGGAATAAATTTAATAATAATTTAGAATAATGATGAACTAAATTTGTCGAATAAAATATGGTTATAATAGATGACTATTCAAATTTATGATCTTTGAAATTGTTAATTTAAGAAAATTGGATAATATACAATATAAATTATCTTTATAAATAAATTTGAGTGCTTATAATTAAGGTTATACACTTAAAGTTTGATTATAAAATGATTAATAGAGATAAAATAATAAGTTAGTCGAATAATAAATGGATTAATAAAAGAAAAATGGCTGTTTGAAATAAATTTTGAAACAAACAATGATAAATTGAAAATAAACCAATTAAAGGAAATTCCTTAAGTTTAAAAAGTCAATTGTTGAATATAAATTAGTTTAAACTGAAATTTATATGTTTAAAATTAATTGTTTATTTTTTTTCAGATATATTACCTCACTAGTTGTTTCTATTCTCCTACCTCCTTCTTTTTCGAGGACGAAAAGTTTTGAGTGGCGGAGAGTGTAACGACCCGTAAATTTAACCGGTTTTAATAACGTTGTTAATTGAAATTTTGTGAAATTAAACGATAAAATTTTGAAATATAAATTTGATATTTGAAATGCGTATTGTTAAACATAGCAACTGGTAAATTTTCGTCCAAAAAATATGGAAGTTTATTTCGCGCGTAAATTTACTTCAATTTAATCAGTTAAAAAGCGATGAAAATAAAACGTTTTCGAAACCTAAATATTTTTACAAAGAAAAATTCTAAAACATCTTCTGAGAAAGATGTCAGTTTGTCGTTTTTCCAAATTCGGACACCTTTGGCTCCGTCGATCTTATTTTTCTGTGTTTTTCATGCATTTTCCGCTAGTATAAAAATTTCGAATTTTTATAATTTGATCATACCTCTGACGTCCGTATGCCATTGTGATCATCTCATCGTGTTGAGCAATGCAGTATATTCAATTCTGGGTTTTGAAAGTCCAGGACACAGCGGAATCTGTGAAACGGTTAATCGTATCGATACCACTTCCGTGAACTTTGGTTTCAATTGTCTTTCAAACTTCGGCCCTGCCTTCCAAGCAACGGTTAATTGCTTTTAAATTTCTCACCTGAATTCCCAGTTGACTCTCTCTATTCCTTTGAATTTGCATTTATGTTTGCGTTCTTTATGATTTCTTCTTACTGTCATTTGTGGCAAACGAAAAAAAAGAGGGACTGCTCATCTTCAAGCCATCTATTCATAACAGCCTCAAGTCATCAACCCTCAACATCAAGTTTTGTTCATGGCAGACCATCACTCTCAAACCCTCACCTTCTCCGTTCGTTCTTTTTCCCTTATCACCACAACTCCACCAAGCGACCACACCACCCTACGTAACAGGCGCAGCCACCACCGCCGCCGCTGTCCTCGGCCTCAACGAACCCCGCCATACGCCATCTCCAACCTTCACGTCAACCGACATCCCATGCCTCACCACCTTCCACATGAAACCGAGCCACCTACCCTGTACCACCGAACCCACTAACTGAGCCGCCTGCTCTACCTCAAACTATCGTCCGGACCACCTGATTCGACGGTGCTACGTCCAACCCGACCCAGCCTCCAAGATGCCGAACTCCAACCTTGTTTCCTTAGCCTTCCATCGTGCGCAGGCAAGCTCTCTATATATATAAAAAAAAGTTTGTACAGTATTGAATTTTTTTTTTGTAACTGTTCATGTCAATCTCTTTGCATAGGGTCCATCTCTCTGATCTACTGTTGAGCCTGCTTGTTTTTTTTGTACAGTATATTTTAAATAGCTACATATTTGGGTGTTTAAGGTTATGAAGAAGTTTATAAAGTATATGAATACTGTCATCTAAATTCTGTGTATGTTATAGTGCATGTGCAAGATAATCAAAGGTTACATGCAAAATAAATTTGGGATTTGAGCGTTAGTTATATATATTGACTTTGTATATCAAGATTTGTAGTCATATATATTTATATACTTTGTATTTTAACGGAGGTGTTATTAATATATAGGTTATACTGTTACAGCAAAATATAGTTTAGAATTTTTTTTATGGGTCCTTGCTGTCATGGATATAAAATGTAAGGTTTTGGGAATAACTTCAGTGTATATCTATATATTTGTTGATATTATACAGTATAGATTCTATTTTACTTGTACATATATAGATTTCTATAAAGATTATATATACAGTATTTAAGTACGTGTCTTATATGTATATTTTAAACCTATATACAGTTTTATTGTATAAAGTTACAGTAGTTTACGTTGTAATACATATTATCTGTATATATAATCTGTTCGTTTATTTTATAATAGATTTGAAAAAAATGTTGTATATATGTGTGTTATTTCAAAATATTTATGATGTATATGTGTTGATTTATGTGTTAATTAAAACAATGATTTCTAAATACATATAAATAGTGTAAGTTTACTTATATTAATATAATTTTGCATAACATTTATCTGTAAATATATAAGCTATGTGCTGTTAATATTTGGTACTCTGTACTATACTATAAAAGTAAGATATGTATAGGCATATATTTATTGATTTGTATATTTCGCCAGCTGTATTGTTACAGATTTTAAAATGTGTTTAAATATATGATATGTATGTAAGCCTTAAGGGTGCGTGTGTTTGTTAGATCGTAGGTTAGTAGGGGTTATATTTTGTATAAGTTTATACTAGATATATACATATGTTGAGGTTGATTTCAAGTGTATGCATATAGCCGATATTTGGCCGTTTCTCTAATAAATGTCAGTTATATATGATATAATAAAATAGGTTTATACTGGTTTCTAGAATAAATATTGTTTTAAAGTATAAAGTGTATATAAGTCTATATTTCTATAAATCTGTTGTTCGAAGCCTCGGTCATATTATACTTGAGATAAATGAGACCTGTTATATAATGTACATAAGTTTATATTAGCTTTAATATTAGTTATATTATATAATGATGTTGATTTAGAGAGTTTCAAAATTTAATCCGTATAAAGTTTTATTTTAAAAATAATTAGATATATCTATATATATAGTTTATATGAGCAGTTTGGTAGTTTATAACAAATTCATATAAGTTTTAAGTATTGAATTTTTTTATAAACCAATAGTAATATAATATTTTATATATTTTTGTTTTAGTCTATATCGAACAGATTCTGATTCGATTTCGTCTATTCCTTGATATCAGCTATGATCGTCGAACTCGTATTCATCTTGCTTTGCTATGGAATTCGTGCTTGGATTCGTAATCCAATTTCCGTGTCCGTACCAGTGTGCGTACCCGTGTCATCTTCTATTCTCTCTAGCCTCGAAAGGTGAGCAATCACTCACGACTAATGTTCTTTTATTTATTAAATTTGATTTCAATTGAAACGACAATTGAAATATGCTGCTGTTATTTATTGCACTGTTATTTACGTATCAGTTCACCTCTGACATCTGACACCATTATCTGTTAATTATACGATGATAATCCAGTTTGGTTGATGATTGATTTTTTTTGTTGTTGTTTAGATTTGATGTAAATTGTAATGTATAAAGTGATAAATATTATGAAATTGAATTTGACGTAGGATAGTTTAAAATTGTAAATCGACATATGTGTTGAATTTGATTTGTTAATTTGAATAATATGACCCTTTTAATTGTTAAGTTAATTGACACGTAGAATTTGATAAATTATAATTTGAACCTTTGAACGTATATTGGATTAATTATTGTTGTATTAAATTTGAAATTGAAATTGAACGGAAAGTGAAAAACCGTAATGTAATAATCTTTAATCTACATGAAATGATAGTGTAGATTCTAGAAATAATTATATTAGTTCGCACAAACAATAATGTGAATTAATACGATTATTTCGAGATTATTTGAATTGATTATTGAATTGTGTTTGTTTGTTGTCATTGCTTGTTTATTTACTTTGACACCATCCCAGTTATCACACTGCAAGTTCCCTTTGTTATGTTTGATTTTTGAATTGGAATTGGAATCGGGTTGAAATGATAAATACCCAAAATGAACTTGACTTAGGATAGAGAATTTAATTAAATCCGATTGGTCAATAATTTGATTTAAAAAAAATAAAATAATGATTTTTATTCGAGTAAAGAATAAGTTTTGAAATAAAGTTGGAATTTGAGTTTTGATAGGAAAATGTAAAGATGGAATATGAAGCAAATATTAACATAGTAATTGCTGAAAGGACGTCGTTTGAAATTTAATTATTTAATAATTAAATTTGGAATTATTAATAAATAATTTGGAATAAGTAATAATTGAGTTTTGAAATTATTAAGTTTGAAACATTTAATAATAAAATTTGAAATTATAATTAAGTTTGGAATTATGTTTGATTTTTGAATTGGAATTGGAATCGGGTTGAAATGATAAATACCCAAAATTAACTTGACTTAGGATAGAGAATTTAATAAATCCGATTGGTCAATAATTTGATTTAAAAAAAATAAAATAATGATTTTTATTCGAGTAAAGAATAAGTTTTGAAATAAAGTTGGAATTTGAATTTTGATAGGAAAATGTAAAGATGGAATATGAAGCAAATATTAACATAGTAATTGCTGAAAGGACGTCGTTTGAAATTTAATTATTTGATAATTAAATTTGGAATTATTAATAAATAATTTGGAATAAGTAATAGTTGAGTTTTGAAATTATTAAGTTTGAAACATTTAATAATAAAATTTGAATTATAATTAAGTTTGGAATTATAATTAAGTTTGAAATTATTAAGTTGAATTTATAATTAAGTTGAAATGATTTGATAATTAAGTTGAAATTATTAAGTTTTGAAATGATTTAATAATTGAGTTTGAATTTAAAATTAAGTTGAAATTATTAAGTTTTGAATTTATTTATAATTAAGTTTGAAATTATTTAATAATTGAATAAGATTGAATTATTTGATAATTGAATAAAAATTGAATTCTTTGATAAGAGAAATTGAACTTTTGAATAAGTAAATTTGGAACTTCGTAAATAATTGAAATTGAGTTTCTTTGTTAATTAAGTTTGGGAAATTTTTTAAGTAAGTAAATAAGTGAAATTGAATTTCTTTAACAAGAAATAAAATGATATTTATTGAAATTAATGTAAGACTTGTAATTTTGAGAAATTGATTTGACGAATCTAATTTAGTTAAATTTGAAGTTTTGATATAATAAAGTTGAACGCAAGTAATCGATTTAAATGAATTGGAATTTAAATAGAAGTTGTTTTGAATGACAAATTTACTTAGTGAATATTGGATGAAATCGATAAATGAATTTAAATTGATTTGAATGAAAATTAAACCATTTTAAATGATTTTCGAATGAAACTTTTATACGAACTTGAATCACTATTTGAATTGTTTAAATAAAAGTTGGAATCGAATTATAATATTTTGAAATGGTAATTTGGAAGTTTTGAAAAGTAAATTTTGAAAATTGATGCAGAAGTCAAATGAAATGTTGATTTACGAATTGAAACGGAAATTGAATTTGATTTGGTTTGAAATTTACTAAACGACCAATCGGTGTAATAATTACGAAAGTTATTAAAGAGACCGGAATCGGTTATGGATATACTCTCTATCTAAACCGAAAACCACTTTAATAACTATACGCGGAGTGGTGATCCAGAATGAAGTGGTTGGAATGATGTACGCGATGACTGAAGAAAGAGAACGATAATGGATAGCCTTGACACTTGTGTCAAATTGGAAATGACTAAAATCAGGAGCCGTGCCGGGCCAAATGGGATTAGCCACCTCGAGCGAACACACTTCTTCGTAACTACTACTCATTACTTGTGATTGATTGGTGCACCCTCGGAATTTCAGGAGTGTTGTTTCGCGGTGTTGCGATCGCTGCGGCGATGCGTTCTCACCAGTCCGGATCAGGCAAATGGTAGTTTCACTACCTTGGGTATTGCCTCATGTGCCTTGTCATACTTGTATCCCTATATACGCGACCACTACGAATTTGTTTTGTGTTATACCTATGAAGTACTCCCTGATATCCCACTAGTTTACGGTGGAGTTTACAGTGCTGTATAGACTATGACATTTATATAAAATGTGTTAAGGGGGATAATGGTAACGCCTTAACACTATTTTGATACTTTATATTACTGATAGACATTATCTATTTAGCGTACACTACTACATAGTAGATAGTTTAACGGATCCTTAGAGGATGGTGATTCCAACATCCTTTGAGTTACTTGTATTTCGATTGCTATTTCACTTGAGTTGGATTTATTGATATGAGAATATTAATCCTGACTCGAGTGTTTTGTGTTTTGCTTTACGCTCGGGTCAGAATGAGTGGTTCAGCTTTTGAGACTCACCATTGGAGTTGGAGCTTCGCCTGGAGATCCAGCTATCTATCCAGCTTTCAGAGATTCAGTTGATTCCGGTGATGTATCTGATTATTGTACTCGACTATTGTATTCGAGACTTCTGTTGTAACTTGTTTAACTCTGATGTATCTTATATATTTATATAGCAGCTTCATGAACTACTATCTCTTTTACTTCCGCTGCATATTATTACTCTGTGTCTGTGATTCTGTGATTATTTATTTACTGTATATCTGAGTTTTTCCAAATTAAAATTAAAAATTCGGTATTTTGAATTATTCAAGTCCGACATGTGCGGATGTGAATAGTCCAAAATAGCGGGTCGTTACAATATTTCACGTAAATGTACATTTAATTACATTTATTACATTGTTATCCAAATAAATTGATTGATCTAAGTATATAACTCCTAATATCCACCCATCTTGCCTTAATCCCAAATAACATACAAATTAAACTACCCTTAATTTCAATTAACCCTATCATTACTTTTTATATTCCAAACAAATAAATTAATAATAGGTTAATTGAATCAGATTTATAATCCAACTTTAATTATTTGCAAATTTTGTCAGTTTGGACCACTTGGTAAATTCAGAATCCTTTAACAACTTCCTACATTAATTTATTTTTGAATAATCCCAAAATTTTCAATATTAAAGTACAAATCCAATTATCAAAAATTAAAACTTAAATTTCAAGGAATTTATTTATTTAGGTTTAGATCCCGTTATTCACTAAAATTGGTTGGTATTTATTTCATCCGCCTATTTAATTGTACGTAAATTTCTCATAAATACACCTAAAATTTCATTTAATTCCAACTGCTTCCTAATTTCCATTTCTACGTCTTAACACACTCTATATTAAACTTCTAGACATTGTATTACTTATCATATTAATGTAACCTTTATTTAGTGTATTAACATTTATTTCAATTCAAATTCTATCAACCAATTAAACATGTAACCTATTACTATTGCTTACAAATCAAAATATTGCACCCATTGTCATCTTCTGAATGGAATTAGTCTTTATTTCAAAACTTATCTAAATTTACATTGATACCATATTTAATCCTCTTCGATAATATTAATCCTCAATGTATTAAATGGAATCAATATATCTTACATAACATGTTTTACGCATAAATTTTTAATTAATATTATTTCAACTTATTCCCCATATTCTCAATAATTACCTAACATAAATCTACGCTTATTTTATTCTACGTTCACACTTCCGTTACTCTCAAGTCTATAAGTAACGTTCATATAAATAAATGTTATGTCAGTTTCCTATTTATTGCGATATTTTTATTTATTTATTACTGCATAACTTTACTTATTTTCTTCCCATCACTTTAAAATTAATCGTTAAAGTAATGCTTATCAATACGCATCAAATTATTTACCAAATTAAAAGGTTTTGATTTTTTAACAAATTAATTGACAGATTAATTAGGTAATGTATACGAATTGTTATTATACCCATAAATTTACACTTAACTAATTAAATGCCTTACTTATATTCTCTATCTTCCCATTATATTCAGGTACAATACTTACACAAATTTTTATTGAAAAATTTATTCATATTACAAACAAAGGCTTAAATTACCATTGTTAAATTAGCGTTCAATATATATTTATCACCGTTTATTATTTCTACTAAATTTTTATTACAAAATTGTATTAAATAAATTAAATCGTCGAAATTTACGGGTCGTTACAAATGTGACATTTATTAAAATTAATTTCCATTAAACGTACTACTAAATTTCCCCTTAATTGCAATTTGATTTCCAAATTTTATTTAACATACTAAATAAAATAAATAACATATATAGATTGTTACCTATTTTCCTTTACTTGCATTTAAAAGCTTATTACTTAACAATCACAAGTTAAAATTCCATATATACACAAATTTAATTATTTGTCATTAACACTGTATTATTTCATTAATTATCAAATACTTACATTATCCCCATTTCACTTATTTTGGTCGTTATTCCAAGCATAGGTCGCAAGTTTTCGTTTCTTTATATTATCCTATGGAAACAATATACATTTCAATACTTTTTTTTTACATTTATTGAGATTTATTTTCCAAATTTACTAGATACCACAAATTATGACCTTACAGTTATTTTAATTAATTTGGATTGCGCTAAATAAATTATTCATAAACTTACATTAACATAATTGCATTAATTTACATTCGGTTACAAATAAATCAATATATTATTTCACCCATTAATACACTGATTGCATTTGTTTATACTCTATTCCATTTATTTCATTATTACATTAACACCTTTCATTACAATTTATAAATACTTCTGTTTTATTTAATTACCGTTACTATATTATTATTCCATTAGCTAATTAAGTAATTACATTAATACATCTTTATTTCATTCCTTAAATTTACACTTTTGTTTATGTTCAATTCGACTAATTATCATAACACTGATTAAAATTTACGTTATTCCAATTATTACCCAAACTTACATTTATTTACTTAAATTGTCATTTATAACTAAGTCCTAACATTTAAATTTAATTTCATAAATTTGGAATTTCCTTCCATTCATTCATTATTAACTTTAATTAGCCTTGTTACTTTTCTCTTAGTTAATTTTCATTATTACAACCTTTATTAATATTCACCGATTTTTATTTCTGCAATATTAAATTTCGAAATCTCATTAAATTAACAAATTTTAAATTATTGAAAAATTATGGGTCGTTACACCTACCATCATCTTTTATCTAGAAATCAAAGCCTTAAGTTGATTATATACAGAGCAATTGAATTTATTTTAATGGATTAAATCCTGTAGTTTATGAACAGAGATGAATATACTAACACACAGACCTGCGTAGGAATGCAACATATAAATTCATACTTGCAACCATTTTACAACTTTACTTCAAGCATGTTCAAGATATAACACCGATTTAATTTGTAGAAAAAGAAGTTTACTCACAAAAATTGAAGAATAGAGGAGCGTGGGATTTTTTTTTTCTTTTGATCTGGAACTAGATTTTGATCTGTATCTACTTATGTTTGAATTTGAATCTGATCTTTGTTGAGTTGATTTGTACTTGATGTTTGAAACTGATCTTTGCATGATTCAGACTAGGAATAGTTGTATGTTTGATTTGTTTCTTCTTAGGTTTTAAGTTTTGAAAAAGAAGAAAGAAAGAGGATGAGAGAAGAGAATGAATGTGAGCAATCTAGTTTCTTCTAATAGTATGTTATTTATAAATCTAGTTTAAGATAAAAACACATTTGCCATTTGTATTTTGCATGTACTACAATAGCTAACACCTGTTAATGCATATTATCCTTTGCTTACATTTGTTTAAGCATGTCAAAATCTTTTACACTTGTCATTTTCATGTATTTAATATTTTTGAATATGTTTATGTATGTTTTTATATGATTTTTACATTACATTTTCAATTTAGTTTAAATATATATGTGTTTTATATTTATATATATTTACAAACCAAATTTATATCATGTTTAAATTTAAAAGAAAGTATTTAAACCTTTTATTAAATCTTTTTCAACTAAAACTATTATATCTAATATTAATAAATATTTATCTATAGAGTTGTTAAATATAGAATTTAACTTTGAATATCTTTTGAAAATTATCATTATATTAAATTCAAAATATAATTTCCAAATCACAATGTATATATACATACATATATATATATATATATATATATATATTAAAATAAAAACAAATTTTTATTAGTTCTAAAATATAGAGTTTTAAATCCATTTTATTTTCATAATACTTATTTTTGAACTTCAAATTCAAATTCTATTTAAAATCTATTTTCAGTCACAAAACAAACACTTATCTTATTTGTTTTGGGAAAATTTTCAAATTAATTCACAATTTAATCCCAAAAATTATACTAATTACTAAATTAAATTTGGCTTAAAACGAGATCGTTACACTGAAAAATCACCATTATCATGTGGAACCTTTTGGAGTATATTTCTTGATTTGTAGTGAGCTCTAGGTTCTTTTATGAACTGTATCGCAATATTTTTATCATATAACAGTGTCATGATTCTCAACATTTGCAATATATGCATATGTTCGTAATTCTTTTATTATAATGCTACTTAAGGCAATACTTAACCTTCAGTTAAATTAGTCACTACTTATTATTTGGAACATTTTCAACTTAAATTTCTTAACTTGAGATTGAACATGAGTTTAGGGTTGACATACTATATCGATATTACTTATGAAGTTTGAGTCTGTGCTCTCCTTCATCAGTAGTTCGTTATTTCTATAAACAATTCTCTAGTTTTCGTAAATACTCGAGAACAATTTAAAAATTCATACAGTAATCTTAATTCGGATTTTATAACATCATTATAAATCAAATACATAAGCAAAAATGAGATAATATTGACAACATAACATGTATGATAATTTCTATTACTAGTACATAAGGAATCCATCTCACATGCTCTATATGAAACAATTTAATATAGTGCTTGCGTATGTCGTTTTGGGACATTCCCAACACCTTTTTATTGATTATAAAAATATGTCAATTTTAAATCTAATTTTGAGAATTAAACAACCAAACTAAAATGATTTTACACAGGTACATTGTCAATAATCATAAGTTTGTGTTTACTTATAGTTTTAGAAATATTTTAGTACCTCTATAGTTCTTTCTTACAGATCACGCTTCCTCTATATTTTGAATTAAAATCAAATGATTTGATTTCTTTGTCAAAATACTTACTTAACATTGTTTCTTATCGAATAATACTTTCATACTATTTCTTGCCTCATATCTAATAACCTACAAACTCAGAATCTCTCCCACTGATTTTGAAATACTTTGATTATTAAGCACAAACAATATATTCCGAATTATTATTTATAATTTATTTTCATCATACATATAGAAAAAATCAAAATCATATTCAACAATAATTTTTCTAGTAAAATCCAAAGTAGCTTAAGTAAATTGAATTATGAATCTGCTATGTTAATTTTAATAACTGAAATGATAAGAAAATCATAGTTTCTCTTTAATGTGGGAGAGTTCTGATTAGACATTCTAATTAATTATGTCCATTTAAGCTTGATCAGTTTCATTTCATCCTTTGTAATCAGTTTTATCTTTGGATCGTATCCAAATCCATTTTACTACTAATAATTTCTATCGCGACGTTAGCGTTTCTTAAATAACAATTGTTTCTTAATGCAATGAAATAGGTATTTATAAACATTTTATGAATTGCCTTTATATACGTATTAAATTGATTTGGTTATAAGTTTACGAAACTTATGTTCATAACATAAGATGGTCAATCGACGTAGAGTGAATCCTAAACTCATTAGGGTGGTCCAAACAAGATCCCTCATAAGCAAATATTACATGCATCCTCTTCACTCGCATAACTTGTCAACTCCGTGACCTAGGATACATACATACATACATACATACATACATGCTTTTAACCCTTATCTTGTATGAACTCGTAAGCTATGTTTTGAATGAAATTAAATTTAACCTTATGTACTTATTCTTAAATATATAACCTTACAGAAAGAATTTAATTCAACTTCACTCATCATTAGTCATAGTTTGTCCAACAAAGTATGATTACTCCTTATCGATTTATCATTGTGTATCATAGGAAGGAGTGATTATTAAGATCAAATCTAATTCATTTATAGGTGCTTTTGGAATCCTTTCCAATGCACATGCTCGTTCAATCGAATTAAATATATATCTTCCTTTTCATGACGTATTATTTACTTTTATTTTTATATTTTATGAACTTATCATAGAAATATTACATGTGTATCAAATACATATGTTAATACTTGTTATTATTCATTGATGAATTTAATAAAGTATGATTCTAGGAGTTAACCAGCTCTTATGTCGCTCCTACTGAATGGTGCTTTGCCTTAAATCGTTTGTGATACAATTTATCAATGTTATATGATCATAATCATACGATTAAAGAATTATTTCTTAAAATTATAGCATAGTATATAATTCTAAAGTAATTATATGATTTCAGATACTTCTATATTTTCTAATGCATCATTTTGTTTTCTATTATAGTTTTATCATATAACAAATTTTCATAATAGTTATATTGAAGTAAAACTATATTTATTTTCAGTCACTACTGAAAATAATTATTATTTCATAAATAGTATTAGGTATGTTTATGAAAATAATTTTTGGTAACTTGATGTGTTAACTAGAAAGTGTTATATGGTGTAGTCCTATTATTTCCATCATTACTATACTAGTGCACAGAATATAAAGCTTTGCTCAACCATTTATTACGTGATTTTATTCCATTCACTTTAATTAATTTATAGTCATGAGTTTTAGATCAATTATCTTGAACTTGAAGAAACGATTTTTATAGAAAATAATATGAAAATACATTTGGAATGGAAATCACATTTCTCATCATATTAAGCATCCTTTAGAATTTTATACAATTCTCATTTTCAACGTCTCTTCATGAAGCAAAAATGACCATTCACTCATTTCATTCCAACTGTGCCTAAATTAATTCACTGTCATATATTTGCTTTCCTTTCCAAAATGTTCGAACCATTCAAAGAAGATCCTTATTGCAATCAATCGTATTGAATAAATGACATTGCATTATCGTTTATTTGCTTATTTCTACTGAACTAATTTCATTGAAGTTTCGTACATTACGAGCCATAACAGTCACGATATAACATTTACATATGATTGAATAGGGATCAAATATACATATTCGTGTATTACTATTAGAGTAATATACTCATATAAGACAATACATAGTCTCAGACAAATAAACACTTAAGCGACCAAGGCATGAATGTTTTAGTGGTTATGTAAATGGGCTTTTGTATCGATTATGAAGCGGCAACATGCAAAATGATCTAAACGAAGTATATGTTATATTAATTTGTCAATGTTTTATTTAGTTCATTTGTTACCTTAATCGATAAACATTTTATTAATTTTATTAGTTGCACAAATTTATTAATCTAGGTTATTTTAACTTTATATTGCAAATATTCTTACAATATTAGAAAGGTTAAACGTTACCATTTCATTATCAAGTGAGGCTCTCTCTAGATTTTTATATTTCTCAAAACCATAAGAGATAAAATAGAAATCTTTCGATTTCTCTAATGGGTGAACTTGCTTACCTTAAGATTCTGACCTTAAGGATGATCAACAAACCATAGGTCCACAAACAATGGATAACACTTTGTCGATTGTATCATATACAACTACTAACTCATGGTTTTTGTCTTAATATTATCTTGATCTTAAGAAAGATCAACAAATTAAGAGAGATTATTCGCTCATACCCACCATTTCACGAAAACCTAAGTATAATGTATGTACCTTGAGGAAGATAAAAAATAGTGCATGTATCTTACCTTGCTAGTCAACATATTAATAGTACTATACATAACATCGCTAGCCTAAGGGCGATCAACAACTAAAGAGTATGCAAGTAATATATTAGTATATAAATGGTGGAAGATACCTTATATATTAATGATTCATAATCTTTAATACACACACATACACATTGAGTGATATCAATTTAGGGAATAACGTAAGAAATACCCTAGTGATTCAAGTTTAAAACACATCTGAAATTATGGTACACATACTATACGTATGTATTTATTACTTAAATCTAAAATGGGTTTTTTTCCAGTTCCAGTCAATTTTATACATTCATATTATAAAAGATTTATGTTTTCATAAACTTTTATAATTTAATTAACTTATATAATATTCTCATGTATATTATAAAGTAAACTATATTTAGTTAATTTTATTTTTATTTATATTATTAATTAAATATCATTTAATTAATTTTAATTCTTATTAATTTAATCATATTTAATTAATTTAATTTATTTTATACAAAATTTCTAAAATTTGATATTACCCATCTTTAACTATATAAGATAGTTAATCAAATGTAACATTTGTATTTTGCTCATGTGTACATATCAATATATGTGGACATTTAATTAATAAATTTTTAATCAATTTTATTTAATAAATTTATTTAAATAAATATTTTAATTAAGTATTTTAATTAATTTTAAATTTTAATTAATTTTAAATTTTAATTTAATTTATCATAAACAATTTTAAGATAAACAAATAATAACAATAGTATAGTTATACACATATATCAATACATATGTTTTAATCAATTAACTTTTAAATGATTATTTAATTCAATATAAGTATCATATTAGTTAAATTTAAAATTTAGACGTTAATTTCTTAATTTTTTTTGAAAAATGAATGCATTTTATAACTTTTATAAAAACATTCTTTTATATTTAAACTTAATTTTTAAATTTTCAAACAGATTTCAAAAATTTGCCTAAGGCTCAACATTGATTCGAGCCTTTATACTGGTGATTACCTTTGAGCTTACTTCATTCTTCGGATTAGGCCAGTAGCTATGTAGCGTAGTGTACTTGATCACCCAAGCCCAATCTTCGATGCTACCTTTCTAGACACTCTACTAAATGGGTAGACTTTAATCGATTAGCTCTAACATTGCTAATTTTAGACCGCATGGACTTTTGGGCATTGATATCATTGAAGGACTTGGGTCAACGAAAAGTGGAAAAAATAGGTGTATTCAAAAAGATTTCCAATTTTGGATCTATTGGGCCTATGAAGTCAAAAGTGGACTTTAGATTCCGTAACGACCCGTAATTTCACAACTTTGATTTGCAAATATTTAATTAATTTTAAATATTCAAATAATAGGTTTTATAACTAAAATAAAAATCTTTTTAATAATAAATAATGATGGCAAAATAGTTTTCAAAATTGGTTTATAAAAATATATAGTTCGATGAAAAACAGAAAATGTGACCGGAAACTGTTTTCCCAATTTTCGACATTTCATCGTATAAAAGTTATTTGAAATGTTGTGCACACTTTCTTTTCTATATGCACATATAGACTAATTATATAATATGGATTAAGATAGTATAATTAGGTTTAATTAAGTTAATTAACTTAAAATAGTAATGATGTGACACTTTGGCAACTAAATAAAAAATAAAAAGAAAATAGTCACATCAGGGGAGACACAATTAGACTTAATGGCAACTAAAGGACAGTTTGCCATCTTTTCATGTTTTCATGATAATTTAGGAATTAAGAAATTGGGGAAAAAGAGACATGGCATGGTAAGGTGGCATAAGGAGGAGGAGGGCAAAGTACGAGGGGTAGTTTGGTAATTAAACATGTTAACATAATATATAAACTAATTTTCCTAATTTTTATTTCACTTTCTCGTTCTCATTTCCATTTGCAAAATTTTCCTAAGCTTGGAAGAAAACTTTCTTGACTTCCTTATTTAGGTTTTAAAGTTTTTAAAAATCAAATTCTTATTTTCAAAACTTCTTAAAAACTTAGTTTTAAATCACTTGCTTTGAGCTCCACTATCTCCATTTTTACCCCAAACTCACCCTACCAGAATGCCTTATAAAATGATCCAAATTAAGATTTTCTATTTTAAAAACCATGTATATTTCTAGTGGCTACAACTTTGTAGTTTATCACTTTTTATGATTTCGAGCTTAGATGCTCCAAAATTTAATTTTTTGCAAGAGTGTTTTTTAACCTAGATTTTGATGTCCCAAAATACCTCTCACTGTTTTGGCCATAACTTCCTCAAAATTTAAATTTTTTGAGTAGCTATTTTTTTTAAATGATAGAGGAAAGAATAATCTAAAACTATCATTTTGGCCACTTTACCAAAATCTGAGAGAAAAGGTCCAAAAGTATACTAGAAGTTAACATATTTTTGTGTTGAGTTTGCGGTTTTTCAAGCTTCTCGAATTTCAAAGTGTGTCCAGTTTTCCAAAGAATTTTCGGTAAGCAAACTATAAATTTTTGGAATTTTTTTAATTTTATGTTAGTTAATATATTATGGGATGTGATGGTTAGTATTGGTTAATTTATCATGTGATGGTTACACACACACTTATTGCTTCGATATGTAAGGATATTAGACTTGAATGTGAAGTCTAAATGGTTAAAGATTAGATCTTGCTTATGTTTGTGGCATGATGTTTTCCTAGATGTTATGGTTGTGTTTGGACTTGGGCATGTAATGTATAAGCTAAGAAGAAGTCGGTACCTTTGTAGGGTATTGGAGAATTTGTAATCTTGTGTAAGAAAGTTATGGTTTTAGTTTTTAAAAATCGAATATTTGGTTAGATTTAAACTTTTTTAGTTTTAAATACTTATTTTTGTTTTTAGATAGTTTGTGAGCTTTAAGGTAAAGTTTCCAAAAGAAGGATAGAAAAAAGTTAAAGCTTAAGGGTATCCATAGTGATAGTCACTATGGATGCATTTCGCTCAAAATTTCGATTTTTGCAAAGTTTGTTTTTATACTTTAAATTATTCTGTGAATATTTTACAGAATAAATAATAATTTTTTTAAAATTTAATTAAGGATTTCATAATTAATTTTAATTAGGTTTTAGTAATTGATAATTAATTAGATGTTAACATGTATTAACTTTAATTAAATAAAGATTAGTTCTTAATTAATTATCTTTTAAAGTTAAGATTAATTTTTAATTTTTAATTAAGTTAATTAAGTATGGGTTAAGTAAATTATTTATATTTAATTTATCATGAATTAAATATAGAATTAATTATTAATCAAGGGTTTAATTATTTGATTAAAGATTTAATTTATAATAAATTATTTATTAAAGGTTTACTTTATTGTTTAAGTTTAATTAAATATTATTTACTCAATTGAGATTAATTAATATTTAATGAAGGTTTTAGTTAATTATTAAAAAACTATTAAAGGATTAATTTGGGTTTAATTAATATTTAATTATTGTTTAATTATTTAGTTATATAAGGTTATGATTCAATTAAAATTAATTATGATTTAAATAAGGATTCAACTTACAATTAATTATTAGTAAAAATGGATTTTTTTCCTTTGGTTTCCAAAAGTAAAATTGTTTAAGTGTACTTCTTTTTCAAAGACGGTTTTGAATACAAGTGATTCAAGTAATACCTTTAAGAAACCATATAAATGTGATTGATTTATAATGTAGTTTGTTTGTTTGTTTGTGTAGACATGTGTTAGCAGAATAAATCCTCGTTCTGCTATATATTCATTGAATTTTTTGGACATCTGTTTAATAGGACAAATCACCATCCTGCTATTATCTTATTTGAACATGTATATGCTAGTTAGTTCATATTGACATGTTATTTCCTAATTTATGTATGAATTGTATTTACATATATGTTTATCTATGTAAATAACCATTAAGTATTGAAATAGAAACTGAATAGTAACTTAAAAGAGCACAATTGGGATTGCGAAGTCTCCTTTTGAATTACTAAGGTACGTATTGAATTAGCTTTAATACTTTAATCAATTTGGGTTTAATGGTTATAAACGATTTTCGAATTTTATTAATATTACTTTATAAAGTTATTTCTAAATAACACCTTGTTTTTAAAATGGGTTTATTAAATAAAAGATTTTACCTTAAGTGATTTACAAATGATATCTTGAAAATGATATTTTATAAAGGAGCTTCTATAAAGGAATTATGAAGGAAGATATTTTAAATAGTTGTAAAAATAGAAAGAGATTTTATAAATCATTAGATATTTTTGAAAGACATTTTAAATCAAGTTTGGAAAATTGTAAATGAGTTTTGAAATGTGAAGTGAACTTATTACAGAATTTTTATAAGGACTAAGTGAATAGGTTCTATAAAGTGAACAAGTTTTATAGTAAGTGATGTTTTGAAAGGGAATGGTTTGGCCATTTAATATGCAATGTGATAAGAGAGAATTTTCCAAATGTTTTTAGTAAATTTTTATATTGTTTTCCAAGTAAAAGGGATGTAAGGGGTTTGGGAAAAGTGTTTTAGAAAAAATCTTTTGATAAAGTTTTATAAAGTGATTTTATTAATCAAAGATTAATTAATAAAGGATTAGAGGATCCTATGTGGAATTGAATCAATGTTTGATTGTTTGTTTATTTGATAGTTAAATAACTAACTATCAAATTTGGACCAAAACGTAACTCTGGAAATATCTAGGAGAAACATGGAAATTATATGGTACAGTTACTGCCGGTGATGCTATACTTTACGTATGAATTCGTTTCGTTCTTCTTGGATAAATGATATGGAAACTCGTCCACAAACGGTTAGGAGGTGAACTCCGCTCTTATCTTTTATCTTCTTATATCCTAAATTACCGAGGTTGAGTTTACCGAACATTATCGAAAGTTGTTTCGAAGAGACCAAGATCGGATATGTTATCCAAAAACCACTTCGATCCAACTCAAGCATTTCGAACTAAAGACATCTTGAAGAATATGGAATCGAAGATGGATCATTAAAGTGCAAGGGCCACTTACTACTAATCCGGAGGGTGATTCTAACATGGATATAGTAGAAGTAGTGCCTTTGGTTTGTCCTAATCCTAGACAACTTATATGGATGAATGCTAGCATTGCCTTGATGCCTGGAGGGTAATGTAAGCATTCCAAGTTGGTTTTCTATATAAAAGGTAAATGTAGCCTCAAGCCTCATCGATTGGGAAATGACTAAAATAGGGCATGCAGTAAGGCTAAGTGGGTCGCTTCCATTAGGGTATGTCATCATCTTTCTAGATTACACTATTTTGATGGATTTGGTTATGCATGAGAGATCTCAATTAAGGTTGGAAGACCAGGATGATGACATATTCGGTACTACTAATCAAGTAGTGAAGATGTTCTTGTCAGACCCAGGTGCGTTGTTCTAGAGATGTACCTATTAGAGGTAGTTCCTTACCTGGTCATAGTCTGAAATCCATTCTCCATTACGTGCCTTTACGGTTCTGATTATAAAGCCTAGTATGCTGGAATTTAATTAATGTAATAATTTCGACTAAGATTAGTAAATATTTGTACTTCAGACATTATTATAATATCATTGGATTTTCTATAAAAGTGTTTGGTTATCGTAAAGTAAAAATCCGTCCGTGTTTATGTGCAGCGTGGTCTTACGAGATACCTTTGATTTTTAAAAGGTTTTGAAATGTAATAATCAAGTTTTTTGAGTTCACTCACACCAGACCCATGTTTGACCTAGAGTTTTGTTTTCTTTCCCTAGAACTCTTTGGTGCTTAAATTTTTATGAGCAGCCAAGTAGTTTATGGTTTTCCACGGATGCATTTTGGAGGAGCTTGGAGCAGGAGGCTTCGTCGATAGATGGTTATTATCTTTTTTCCGCTGCATACTATGTACTCTATATCTGATGTATAAGGACATGCTATTATAACAGTCCTAGGTTAGAATTTTATTAGTGTAACTCTGATGTATTTTTTTGACATGACTTTGTAAAATATTATGTGATAAATATATGTTATTCCGTTGCGTTGTGAGATTCTGAATTTAGTTTCTTCTATCTTCTATCTTCTTTCTTTCCCCTAAAAATCTGTCTTTCCGACACTTAGTTGTTCGGCACATGAATACAATGGATGTATTAGTGTCGACTTCTAGGGTTCGAAAAGGCGGGTTGTTACAGATTCAGTCTAAAATGTTTTAAATAAAATCATTATTTTATTTATTTGTTTACAAGGGTTTGAATTAAATTAAATGTGTACTAAAATGAGTGCATCAAATACACCCATGTGTGTAAAGAGCGAGCGTAACAAAAAAGTGATGTACATGGCAAATGTGACCGTATCTAGTTGTTAAGATTTATACCGCAATAGACCGATTTGTCACTTTATATACGCCTTTGTTGTCCATATGCTGTTTTCAAAATTGTATAAAATAATAATCAATGTATATATAGTTTACTTGTGTTTACATGTATATAGTATATTATAAAGTTATTTTTACTAATCATAAGTTTACTTAAATTCAAATGACAATCAATTGTGTTTAAGTAGGTAATTAATAATTAGAGAAAAGGTGGAGGTATAATGAAATGAATTTTGTTTTTAAGAAAGTAATAAAAGAGAATCAATGCAAGATATATTTCTCCTTCCTTTCGTTATTCTCTTGTCTTTTCAAAACAAATTTGTAAAATCTTAATTTTAACTAATTTGTTTCCTTTTCTTTTCTTTTAATTATAAACAAAATTATATATAATATATATATATATGTATGTATATATACATTAATATTGATTTGGATGACATGTTTTAAAAAATATAAAACGAAAAAAAATTGAATCTAGTTTTAACTTAGGAAAGATTTAAAAGTAAATTTAAGATTTTACACATGCAAGAAGGAAGTTTGAGCTTGATGCAAATGGCTAAAATATCTTCTGCTTCATATAATTATCAATCAAATAAAAAGTTATTCTATGTATCAATCCTTACATCCCCTACAACGCGGTATTCACTCAAGATTGGGTTTCTATGCCAGGTGTTATTCCCGTGGCTTCCGGGGGTATTCATGTTTGGCATATGCCTGCCCTAATTTATCTTGGAAGCGGAAAAACTACTCAGATTTCGTGAAATCCTCACAAAGAATGGGGGGCAAAGGGATTGATCGAGAAACTTGTTCTTATTAGATTAGAATAGAAGATCGTGATTTGATCCTAAGTCCTTTACAACTTTTAGAAGAAATAAATCGTGCCCGCACACACCTAATATATACACATACATACACACACATAAATATATATCTGTGTGTGTATGTATGTATGCATATAACTACTATAGGCAAACGGCCGAATCACTTACTCATGTACGGGGACAGAGATGGCCCCTAGGCATGCTCTGAGATGATGATAAGCCACGACTCTATGATTTGTGAAATATATTTTTTATTTGGTTTGGACATTTTCTTTTTGCTGGTTTGGATTTCAGAGTTTGGTTTAAGCTCCTGATTTTGTTTGTTTTCTGGTCTGGACTTTTGTTTAGATGTTTGTTTTCTGGTTTGGATGTTGATTTGGATTTCTGGTATGCGTTTTTGGTTTTCTGATTTGATTTGGATTTCGAATTGGTTTTTGGTTGGATTTTTATCTGGTTTTTGGTAAATGGTCACCAGGTATGGATTATGCCTAGCAAGGGGCAAGTCTCTTCGTTCGAACGTAGCGAAATGGCTTATTCAGGTCGTCGAGTATTGACTATGCTCGGCAAGGGTCCGGAGAGACCAAGATTCGGCCTTGGATTTAGGCCCTATATTATCGGTTATTATTTTAGGTCTTCAGGTATGGAGTAAGCTCGACAAGGGTCTGGAGCGACCAAGATTCGGGTTAGGACTTAAGCCATGGCATTACTCAGCGTTTAGGGACACTGAACCCCAAACACCAAGGCATTTCTTAGTATAGGTCGTCAGGTGTGGATTGCGCTTGACAAGAACCTGGAGTGTTTACGAATTCAAATATCAGCTATGGATAGCTAAGAACTTGGATATCGACCTGGAGAGGTCCTGGATTCGGTTATTTGTTATTGGATAAGGATGGACTAGGACTCGGTTGTCGGATTCAGATGGATATGAAATTAGCTAAGGATTTGGTTACTGGATTTAGAATCGGACATCGACTTGGAGCAGTCAAGAATATGGCACTCGGATAGGATGGCTTGGTAATGGACTGGATTATGAATCAGATGGTACGACTATGGACGGAATATGGACTTCGGATGTCGGATTTGAAACTATTCAAAACACACCTTCTTACCACAAGGCATATTTTGTGGGGAAAATGTTATCCCACCTTTTGGTCAAGGCCGGAATATCAACAAATTAGCTGGAAAGGATGGATATCAGGATTGGAGATCGATTGGAAACAAGGCTGTGATAGTGTCGTCAAAACTTGGCCAAGCTCCGATCGAGGTGAAATTGCTAGAAAGTGAAAAACAATGCTAAGAAAGGCTGTGTTTCAAATTTCAAGTCGAACGAAGTTTGTTCGTTCGAGATATTGATGGATGCATGCCCAAGAGAATCTCGTTCGTATCATACCCATGGATACGAAGAAGACGTTCGTATCGATCAGGAGAAGGATTAAATGGGTTTCGACTCGATGGCTGTGGACTTGGATTGGATAGATAGGCGCATGGTGATTTCTTCGACTCGATGATTTTGTGTCGATCAGGATGGAGCGTAGCAATATACTTCGAATCGGTAATGTTTATATCGATCAACATTGGATACTTCTAGTCGATGCGAAGGAGGGTTGGTCAATCGATACGAACAGAGGCATAATTGAAGGATACGAAGAAGACCGAAAACGTTAACAAATGGATGATAACACATGGATATGAACTGCAGTAATGGATACGAAGGCATGCACTTTTGGAGTGCTTAAGGATCGATACAAACCGAATGGAACTACTAATATCGATACGAACAAGGCTTCGGTATTCGATACGAATAAAACTCGGCCGCTCGGCATGAAAAGTGGATCGACCCTGGAATTTAGCTCCACATCATCTCATCACGTGCATGGTCATCGATACGACGTGGTCGATTAGAACAACATCGATGCAAAGAGAATGACACTCGAAAAACCCAAGTTTGCATCGATCATAACATGCAACCCACAAGTCCAAATGCTATGAAATTTTCATAGGAGCTTACGTATGACCTAAGGAATGTCCGTGCCAAGTTTCGACTCGATTGGGCCAAATCTTGACAGATACGAAATTGGTTCGTATCGATTGCGGACCAAGTGCAAATTGCATGGGATCTATCGCATGGGCCCGCCCATGTGTCAGAAGAAGTGTCCCGAGATCTAAGCGAGATATTTATAGCCTACGCCTATAAATAGCACCTCGGAGCCTATAGAAAAGGGATCTTTTGGCTATCCGACATCTAGACTCTGTAGAAAACATCTTTACACTACAAAGTTGCTGTTGTACTCGAATTTCATCATTTTAATCCGCTGTAATCAGTTGTAACTAGCAAGGAAAGTCAATAAAAGATTAACTTTTGAAGTGGACGTAGGCCGGAGATAGCCGAACCACTATAAATCTTGTGTCTCCGTCTATTTCTTTCCATTTTAAGTTTATTATTCTTCATTTTTTATCCTCTACATTACTTAGATATGTGATTTGTGATCATTTATTGCTGATCTTTGTTCATACACTAGTGCTTTCATGATATTTGAGGTTTGTGACCAATTTTGGCGCAAACAGAAATATTTCAATTCCAAATCATTTCCTACTAAAAATATTTCCCAAAACCTTCCTTTCAATACATAGGAAAATATATACACGTATAATTTCCAAAATCATTTTAATATTTAACTTGAAAATTTCATACTTATCTCATATGTCTCTGGAACTTTTAATAAATTCTTCTTACGATTTCCAAACCGATTAAACTTATCTATAATCCCAACCAACCGTTTTGATCCTCTTTGAACGAATTCACATTCTTCCCGAAGTTATCCATCTAAACATCAGGAATTTTTTTGTCTTTAGCATTACGTTTATAAGATTTCTCTTACAAAAATCTCATCCTTTAATAAACACCGTCTACACATCTCGAGAGAATTTACGAATAAACTTGCAATCATTTCAAAACGATATATATATATATATATATATATATATATATAACGGGTATTTTCTTTAAAGATTAGTAATTTATTTAAAATTATGTTTAAGTTATTATCTAAAATATTGAAAACACTTTTATAATGTCTATAACTCATTTTTAGGTGAACAATTAAATCTGCAAAGCTGAATTTAAAGGTTAGAATTTATTAAAATAAATACTTAACATTTGAAAATCTACTTACCGAAGTATTTCAATCTCAACTAGTTTAAAATTCCATAGTTTTGAAATAATAAAATTCTCCTTTAAACAAACTCACTTCTTAAAGTTTAAAATATATTTTTAAAATCTTATTAACCACTTTAATTTATAACTTCCTCTCGATTTCACAACATATCGATTCATTGTCGATTTCCTAACCATTCTCATTTCAAAAATAGAGTCTACTATTTTTCTCAAACCTATTTTACATATTCTCCTAATTTTCATCTAGCATCGAATTCCTTTATTTATAAACATCGTTTATAAATTCCATAACCCCTTTGATTTACCTGTCCATAAAACAAATCTTATTTATTAAATTCCATTATATAAATTCATTCCTCATAAATTCCCTTTATACCTTCAATATATTTTCAATATTGATTTGAACTCTTTTATATTTCTAGAATATCATTTATAACATCTCTTATATAATTCATTTTTAAAATTCTCCATTCAATAGTTCACAACAGTTAAGTATAACCAAAAATCAAATATATATATATATATTTCCTAATTCAGTTTCTTTAAAATAACTCCAATATATATATGTATGTATATATATATATATCGAATTCTTTTAATTCCATAAATTTTAAAAATATATTTATAGTATTTAACTTATCAAAATTTAGGCCAGTGCTATAATAGCATCCAATAGTTCCAATCACTATAATAGTCTATATAGATTATTCTACACAATCCATATATCACAATATATCAAATAAAATTTAACATTTTTTTAAGGAATCCGATTGGATCCCTCAAACCTGTTTCCCTGCATCCACAGATGTTAATACAGTATAAAAAAATACCAATCCCATTTCGAGGGGGATATCGCGGTATATAGGGTCATCCGCTTTTATGCGGAGCGTATAGGGTCTTATCCGCTATATATATGCGAGAATATCATCTCAAATACTAATATATATACTACTATATATATTTAACATTCAACAGATAATAATTTATAAAATCAACCAAGCATCCAATATTTATTTTAAATATTTAAAATTGAACTGGAAATCCAAATGAACGAGAATTTTCACACCTTGATTTTATTTTTCTAGACATTCCAATTTGATTCTTTTGCCCAGATTTCCACAGCTACAAATTCAACGACTAATTTCATGATTATGGACCTCATATGAACACGTTATAGCTCTTAGAAAATAATATGAATTTAAATATAATTTAATTTCAAAAATTAATTCTACTTTAATTACCTAACAAATGAGAATCGATGGATACTCCACTGCAGTCGATCGAGAAACCAACTCCGGTGCTTTCAACCACTGCCAAGCCCAACCCCTCACTGTAAAACATGACAGTAGAAGTAGCCCCTTCCATCTTTCCCCCTCGCCGCCGAGATCACCTTAACAGTGGCGCGCACAATGACCAACTGCCAAACATCGAACGCCCAAGACGATGTCGCTACCCCCTTCGCTTGACCATCGCAGCCTCCACTCAATCGCCACCTTGTGATTTTTCACGTTTTTCCAAACCCTAAAACAAACGACAACCTTACAGCGATCCGCGTGCGCCACCTATCCACATCGCAACTCGCCTCGTCACCTCCTTCAGTTCGCTTGCCTTGACGTCGCTGCTTGAGATCAATAAAACACGATTGTCTGATTTTTTATTCTTCTTTTTTTCCCTGTCGATTTCCTCTAAGTCCCCTTTTGAAATTTAAAGAGAAAGGAACAAAGGCATTGTAATTTTTGTTTTGTCGATGTCGAATTGAATCAGAAGGAAGAGAGGGATCCACGTTTAAGTACAAGGAGAAGGCGCACTATTTTTGTTCAATTTTTTTACTTCGTTTATATTTTTTCTTCTGCGATTTGAAATGATGGAAAAAGAGGGAGAAAGACGTGATTTAACATATGGATGGAAGCGTGTTTGAATAGGTAATGGTAAAGTGATTTGAAATGGAGAAAATAAAAATGATGTGAATGGTTGACCATATAATTATTTATTTAAATTTTAAAACGTCTCGATTTACGCAACTCAAAATCTTGAATCCCTATCGAGGCATGCTGCTAGGCCTTTATAATGTTATATCCCTATTTCGAATGCAATTGAAAAGGTTTTGCGGCCTAACTCGATCATATGGAGAAGAAAACTTTTTGAAACCCAATTATTTTATTAAATTTTGATATTAATTTTTAGCGCGTTTATATTTCGTACGATCAAACGATAACTCCAAACACTATGAAATTTGAAACCCACTAATAATGCACTATTATGGATCCAATGGAACTGGTTTCGTTAAATTCCAAGACTGTGTCCAGGATGGCTATTTTTAAATGTCAATTAGAACAATTTTTTTTAAATCGAATAGATCACTTTTAAATTCAATTTTAAAACTTTTACTATCTTCATTATTATTAATATGAATTTTATAAGCCTGTAAATTATTTTTATCGAGCTTAAAACTCAAGATACAATAATTTAACCAATATTCAATTATTAAATTTAACAAATAAATTATCCAATAATCGTTATATTTAAATTCCGAATTTGTTTTATAAATAAAAACAAAATTTTTATATTCAAAATCAACCTATATTTCAAATTCATTATTTTATACCATTTAAATATTCCAAATCAAACGTTAAAAATTTTTGGTCGTTACATTTGTATACAGATAGGTTATTGGTGATCTCAAAAAACCATTAGGATCAGGAAGACCTAAGAGATGATTAAGTTAGGGATAGACTGTCCAGAAGTGAGGTATTTAAAAATAGTTTAGAACAAACCATCTTGATGGGAAATGTTTAACATAAGTTAAGGATAGAAAATCCAGAAGATGAATATCTAGTATGTTTTAGGTTAATTTTGATTATATTGTCTGGTAGGCCAGAGACAACGAAAGGTTAAAATTTATCCAAATAAAACTTGTGTGTTTGAACTGATAGTTCATTATCACCTGATATTTATGTATGTTTACATAGTGTTTACTTTATAGTATTTAACCATTGTGGATGCAGGAACATAGTATGTGGTTTTATGAAAGGTTTTGCAAATATATGTTTTAAAAGGATGTTAGTGAGGGGAAACCCATTCTGCTAAGCGGCGTGGTCTCACTTAACATAATTAAACTGGGATGTACATTATTATTCACACTAGGCTTTATGTCTGACTCGATGTTTATGTTTTCCTCTTAAAATCTCGGGTCCTTAAAAATGATTTGAGTAGGCAGAGGAGTTAAGGATCATTTTAGGTATTAAAATGACTGACGAATAAGCAACCGGAGGCATCTAGAAAGCTACTTAGGATTTGTTGTTTTTGTTATGTGATGAAGGATTTTCCGCTGTGTTGTTGTGTATTAGGTCTAATATGACCATATGACTCTGATCAACCAAGAATGTATCTTCATATACTGCTTTTGGCGTAAATTGAATTTAATAAAATTTAATATGTGCCTAGGAAACGATTTGGGTTATGTGATGTGAATGTGAAACAATTTGATTTGGAAATGTAATGAAGTAATTTGTGGTTTTGAAAGCTGTGTTTGTTTCATATTCAAGTGCTTCTGATATTATTGATACCTTAACATAGCCATATTTAGTCACCGGAAGTTAGTACTATAGATGATGATAGTATCTATAGCGCTTAGTTTTGGGCCTCTAGATAGTAGATGTTATAAATACTCTAAATTTCTACAAGGTAAAATGATGGTAAAGAGACAAGACTTCGAGATTCGATGGGGGTGACCACCGTCACTGACCATCTCAACCGTGCCATTCCGACTTCAAAGGACGATCCATGTTTAAAAAAATTATGTTTAACAAGTTACAATTCCATCAACGAGCTTTGGAAGATAGTCATATATGCAGTTTTACGATCAAGTCCAAATATGCAAGGCTAAAGCTCGTCGGGCATAAGTGTTCTAATATGCAAAAAGCCCTGAAATTTGTATCCATCATAATTCACTTCAGATCGGTCCCCTAAAGCCAACGTTCATATCGATCAATGATTTAAACCAATAACCTCTTCGTATCAACCAAACCTTTGCATAGATCACTTGTACATATCGATCATCTCTCGCATAGCCTTTGTTCGTATTGATGCTCTCTATACACATCGCCCCATATGGATCACTTCGTATCGATCCATTGACTTTGTTTTCGGATCGATCACACAAAATCTCATCCATATTGATATGAATTGCTCCACCTCAGATCGATCATTAAGCTACTCTTCTCGGTTCAATCATGGAAACTACTTTCCACTACATCCACTATCTCCAAAACACCATGTCCATCGATCCCTTCAGCTACCTTCTTGCTTCTCCAAATCACCAGTAACGATGCTCTTAACCTCATCCCAGTGACCCTCCGGTGCCAGAGTCACCGAAGTTGGCCATTGCCATTAATGAAATGGCACAAAACTCAAGTCTCCACATTATAATCACGATTTATTGGCTATGTACCTAGCTCAGAGAATCTAGATTTAAGATTAATGATTTGGTATTTGAAGATGAAAGTTCTATAGTTCTTCTTTTTCTACGATGGATACGAAATAGCAACAGAAGCGAGGTGGAAAAATATGTTAAGTATGAAAAGTATTTATACTCCATTTGTATCGACCATAAAAAATAATTTGTATCCCAGTTTCCTCACCGATTGAATTGGTCAACATGCCTATCAGTACAAAGAGAACTATGCGCTTGTGTCTTGGTTGTTTGTATACCTCGATACGAAGTGCATTTTAGCTCCAAAATTTTGTATCCATCGATACGAGGCGATCTGGATCCCAGCGTTTTGTATCCTTCAATATAAAGCGTTCCCAAGCATTAATACTTATAAATCTCAAATCCATTGATACCAAGATCCCATCGTACAACAACCCAAGCCGTATCCATCATTATAGGATATTCCTTTTGTAAATCCATCTCGTATTGATCCCCATCGATATGAAGCCATCTTGATGCACCCCAGATTGATCCAAGAGAGGATCGATACCAAGAAGGGGATCCAAACAACCATCAATCATTGTTGCAACTCAGATTTCACATCAATCAAGGAGAGGTTTGATACGAAACTCGATTCTAAAGCAACCATCAGTCGATGGCAAGAATTCATTTCACCAAGATCCATTTTAAACAAAAAAGAGAAGAAAGAAGAACTTGACAACGACCCGTAAACGTACAAGCATGAATGGGAGTCAGGTTAAATATGTGCATGCATGATATACTAATGTTTGATTCTCAAAGTTAACAGGAATTGAATGCTTACCAAGTGATAGCCATAACAATAAACAACAAATTGCTAGCACTTGACCTTCAATTACAATGCAAAGTACAGGATCGTTGGCAGTCTACACCTCGATATTTATACTACTGGAAATCTATCAAAGGTCACATCTCTTGACGAGGCACAACAACTATTTAGTAAATCGGATAGAGCCTTTTTAGAACAAAGATTGCAGCTTTACAAAGCACGTCATGTTCACACAGGACGTACCTTGGGGGGCAAAAGTTATCCCGCCTTTTGGCAAGGCCTTGATACCAACGACTTGGCCGAAGACTGATGAAAATTTTCTACAGGGATCAATTATCTACAAGTTCACGATGGATACAGGAAAACTTGGTCCGAGTCCGGATCGAGCCACAATTAACATGATACGACAAACAGAGCTTTGAAAGGCAACATTCCACATTTCAAGTCAATCGGAGTTCGTTATCTCATGTTATGGAATGATCAAGATCCCTGTGAAACACGCCCGTTTCGTTTCCATCAGTTCGTATCCATCAGCATCGATAAGAAATGATCATAACTCCATCACTAGGCATCCATCATTCATATCCATAAGGTTCAAACTCATATCGATGGACTTCAGCACTTCTTGGCTCGATCACACTTCACTTGACCAGCAACTATACTTTTCGTATCGATCACCTATCTGATCGATACGAAGGGTAGGGCCTACGATCAATACGAAGATGGAGGAAGGACATCGATATAGGAGACAAAGCGTCGGATGGATACGAAAGTGGCGGTCAAACCAAAAGAAGCGGCCCCTATGCACATGTATTGGATCTCTACAAAGCACGCACGCCACGTCATTGATACGAAAGGTTCGATATGGTATCGGTACGAAAGATTTAGCCACTCCATATTTGCAACTTTGATCGATCAATAAATCCATGACCACAAATCCAAATGCAATGATATTATCACAGCATATTGCATATCACCTCAGGAACACCATTGCTCGATCGCAGCTCAGTTGGGGCATTTCCTGATCGATACGAAATCGATATAGATCGATCAGGGATCGATCCCAAACAGCTCCAAATCGCCGTGTGGGCCCGCCTTCACATGAGAAAGGTTATTTCGAGATTCAAGGCAAGTATTTCTTGCTTCACACCTATAAGTAGCACCTCCATTGCAACTAAAAAAGGACATTCATGCTAGTGCTTGGATTAAACTCCATTGTAATTCAAGTGTTAACTATTATACTATCGTAACTCAGTTTATAATCAACAATAAACAACAAATCCTTTAAATTGGACGTAGTCCATAGCGCCGAACCACTATAAATTCTTGTCTTCTTTTACTACTGCTTATTTTCTTAGTGTGATTGTTAGATTAGTCTCATTTTTCATTTGATTTTTTCATTCTAATCCCTTCAGTTACATCCTATGAGTGTTATGCCCATTTTTGGTGCAAACACTTGCCATTATTAATTTAATTCTACATGAATTTATTTATATTCTTATATTGCTTATATTAATGTTTGGTTGAAATAATTGTGACATACTATTTGACTTCTGCTAGTGTCATTACATCGATTTCCACTATATCGTCACTTACAAAATATTATCTCCTTAAACCTTGTGTGTTGAATTTGTGCTTGTCTTTTTACTAAATAAATGTTTGACCATGTTTTGCACTTTGAAAGTTTTTTTAAACTATATTTTCAAATACTTTGAGAATTTTAAAAATAAAGGTTAATTTTTGGTTAAAAATTTATAAAAGAAGTTACAAATTTGATTTATTATCTTCCAAGTTAATAAATATTATCTTAAATTTATAAATAATTATAAATTTGATTAATTCCATTTCAGGACAATTTACATCACTTTAAATTTATAAAAGATTATAAATTTGATTTATTATTCCTATGGATAATTATTATTGTTTGAAATATAAAAGATTATAACTTTATTTATGGTTTTTTGGGATACTTATTTGGTTTTAAAATTTATAAAATAATAATATCAATTACTTTTCAAGATGCTTAACATTTCTTAAATTTATAAGAGTTATTAAATTTATTTATTATTTTCCAAGGTAATAAATTTTGTTTTAAAAGTTATAAATGATAGTTCATAAATGATAAAATCTTTAAGAAAGGAAGGTTTAAAAAAAAGATAAGTGTAAATTATTTTGGAATTCGTAGTAAACAATATTTTAGATGACATACCCTTTTTAACCTCATTTTTAATACATTTAGAAATATTATTTCCCCTTTAAAATAATATTTAAAAGAGTGTATTTAAAGTGTTTTACCAACTTTTGTGATGTGAAAATCAAGGATTAGAAAGAATCAAAGTTTTAAGTTTCTGATTCATTTATTGTTGACAAGTGTATGCGAACTAATTTCAAAATACAATTATTCGTTTGTGCATATTCTTTAAGTGTTGAATTTTAATCTACTCTACGTTCAAACTTTTTTGTTTGGATTGTTATTCTGATTTTTTCTATTTCTTCACGTATAGAAGTGGTTCTTATCAGGTGGAAACCTATTATGCGTTTAGTGGCGCGGTCTCATAGAATTATTATATGTTCATCATATTACTTGAGATTTCCCACACTGGTTTTCAGACTGATCTTGATGTTATTTTACTATGAAGCTCAGGTCAGATCGAGCATTTTTCTAGGTTGTCATTTGCAGCAAACGAAGCTCATGGAGTAGAGCTAGACGTTCACCTGCCGTATTTCCATTCTATTACCTACCAACAATTGTAAGATCAAAAATTTATAACTGTCCAATTGATGAGGTTTTCTTAACCTTGATGTACTTTGTATCTCGGAGTGATATTTTACACTATCTTAATTACATTATATGTTGTCGTTTTCGCTGTGGGATTATGTTTTCTCGACTTATACTTTTTATTTTAACCTAATAATCTAATTTCTGACATTAAATATTCGACATTGGAATGCCATGGATGTTTTGGTGTCGACTTTCAAAGATCAAAAAAGCAGGTCGTTATAAATATTATAATCAACCAAAAATTAATAAATTGATGGAAAATATTTTTTGGCCGCAAAAAATTATGGAAGTTTTATTAAACTTCAACATATTATATATGATTATTGGAGATTTAAATTTTAAAAAAATGATCCAAAATGATTTTTCGTTAATATTATATGTAATTTCAAATGAATATTTAATTGATTTATATTTTAAAGTAGAAAAAATTAATAATAAACTTTTTTGATGTTGTATATAAGATATGGAACTTAAAAGTTTTGTACTATATATATATATTAAAAATGCATTTACTTATAGAAGTATGACATTTTAAATAAAATATTAATTTATTATTATATATAATATATTAGTACATATAAATTAACATTTTAAAACAAATATGCATATAAACATTATTATTTGTAAATACCTTCTAGATATTTAAATAAATATAATATAATAATAAACAAACACATAATTATGTGTGTGTATATATATTATATATCTAAATTTTCTATATTCATACATATATACATATATATTTAAATATTATCATTTACCCAAAAAAATTAAGTAAATTAAAACATATATTTATATATGTATATGTATATATAATATTTATATATAATTAACAAGTTTGCACATACACATATATTTGGACAATATACGTGACATATCACATGCGCTAACATGTTCATTGCGATGTAAATCCCAAAATCTAACATGTCATGTTATAATTTGCATGGATTTACATACTACATATACCCCTACATGTATATATGTATATGACATATATATTTATATATAATGGATAGCCTTTTTACTAAATGTGGTCATATAACATAAATTTAGGGCTGAGAAAAAAATAATGGACATAATAATAATTATTTTGTATATGTCTCGCTCATCAAAACTCGCATCTTTTTTTTAGTGTAAGGGTGTTACTATTTACCTACTTAAAAATCACTAACGCCACTTAAGCATCTAATCAAATTAAATCATAAAAATTATTTCATATAACCAAATAAATTTAAAAGAGGATTTAGAAGTAAACACATAGAAATAAAATGAAATGTGACCTCAAACGTATTTTTTTCATTCTCTCAACCACTAGCTAGTGAAGGAAAAAAGATGGACAACATAAGTAAAAATATTTCATCACATATTAGGAGTTGATGTGTTAAGGTATATAATTACATTTAAAATGTGCATGTAAATCAACATATATTTACTCTATTAATATTCTAGGGAGAGATAATGAAAATTAAATATAGTTGTCTATATCGTACTACTTTCTACTATAGCTAGCTTCAATATTATTATTTTCTTTTCTTATTGAAATAGCAACAAAAGTAATAAGGATCTGATATTTTTGATTGAAGTAGTGATAAATGTTCTATGCTACATTTTACGACAGCACCAATTTGAGCTGGAAATTATTCAACCATGGTTAGGTTTACATAATTTCAAGAAAAATGAAAATCTACATGCGATTAAAGTCTATGACAAATTGCTTTAATCAAATTAGTTATATTCATATTTATCAATAAAGCATTAGATGCAAAAAAGGAATGGCTATGAAAAAATTGGATGAAGAAATTTTAGTTTCATCATTTTAAGAGAAAGAGAGAGAAAAGTTAGGTCATTGATATCAAAAAATAAAAAATGGAAAAAGGAGAGTATAGATGGGTGAATGAAGTATTTTAGTGGGCAAAAGGATAAACGGGTGAGAGAAGTGTTTAAGTTGGTGCAAATAGTATCATCCTTCGCATAAACCTACTTTTACTTCTTCTATTAGCTTTTTTCATCCATTATAGATCAGAGTCATTCCCAATTAGCACAATAATTCGAAATTCCTCGACTTATTATACATTCTTCTTCCATTATTCCAAACAAAATAAGTAATTTCCTTCTGAATTTGCTTGCTTTTCGAATCTTATCAATTTTCCGTTTGCTTAAGATGTGTTCATTTCATTATTTTGAAATGTGATAAACTATAGAAATTATGAATGCAAATGCCCCATCCCTTGGTTGACGTTTGTTATTGAAGGTAGAGATCAGATGATCTACTTTGGTTTCTAATGTGCAAACTTCAGGTACAAGATTTAACTTTATCCTAAGCAAGCTACAAATGTACTTGTTTTAGGTGCATTCGAAAGATAGTTGTTGTCTATTTTTCTATTCATTGTACAAAAAACAGAAAAAGGTGACAAATTAGCATTTTCTAATTATTAACCAATAAGTGGAATAGGAAATGTCTTCCCCTCTAGCAACCGTGGCTGCCATGAACATCCAAAATTACCAAATATTTTGTGAAAACCCTGATCAGATTTCTAGGGATTCTTCTTCTCCCCTCCTCAATTCTCCGATATCTCCTCATCCTCCTCCTTTCTCAAATCTCAAAGACAATCCTTGGATCAAGAAAATGATGGTTTCCAACTAGTTAAAAACCATCCAACCTTCCTTTAGAGAAATCCTATAGGCAATTTCAAAGGCCAGAGATGTAGAACATGCAAGATCTGCACCTAAAGGGCCGATCTATAACTATAGAAATTCTCAAAATCAGATTCACAATAGACCAGATTTCAATGCCTTAAGAAGTCTCCCTAAAGAAACAATCAACAAACCAGCATGTTCTTGGGCAGACCTAGTTAAGAAAGGAGGGCTTCATTCTTATACTGATTTGAGTTATTATGCACCACTAAGAATCGACGACAAAATAATTGTTGTAGTCAAAGAGGAAATCAGTCGAGGAACAGAGGATAAATGGGGTAATTCAATAGTTGCTTATGTGTTTGGTCCTAGACCCTATTATCATCATTTTAGGGATTTCGTACACAAAACATGGAACCCAACAGAAAATTTTGAAATATATACAAGAAATAATGGGTTTTTTATCATCAAATTTGCTACTAAAGCCGACTGTAACAAGGTAATCCAAGGAGGTCCTTATTTTATTAATGGTAAACTTATCATACTAAAAAAATGGGACAAGAAAATGATTTATGACGGTGATCTATTATCCTCTTATCTAGTTTGGATAAGATTACCAGAACTCAACCTCAGATTATGGGACAAAGAAGCTTTTGCTGCGATAGCTAGTGTTGTAGGCACCATAGTTAAACTTGACGAGCCTACAGCGAATGAAACATGACTCGGCTATGCCAGAATTCTTGTGAAAATTAAAGCTAGTGAATCCTACCAAAATTCGCCTACATCAGTATGTATGATGGTGAGAATATCACTTACAAATAGAATAAGAGTGGATTCCCCTAAATATTAGAAATGTGCCTGCTTCGGCCATCTCACAGAGGTCTGTTCATTAAAATTTATTTGGAAAGAAAAAGAAACCTTGAATTCTAACATGCTTACAAGAAAATACGCTTCAGAAGATTCAACAAATGCTTAAGATCTTTCAATTCAAGAAATGAACGTCGAGGCAAATCAGGTTTCTTCGCCTCAACGTGAAAATCCAGATAACCCAATCTTTGCTCCAAACTATACTCAATCTTTAGACAAAAAGAAGAAACCATTTTAAATATCGAGTTCGTAAATGATGACATGAAAATCATTAGCATTGATGAGCCAACTGATACTCCTCTACAAGCAATTTCAATGAATCCAAATTACACAAGAAAAGAAATCAATGTCGCTAAAGAAACCATACAACAAAATAATGACTCTGCTATTGAAATTGTTTCAAACAACATAAATATGGAAATCACAATGAACACAATACAGAACTCGGGAGATAATAATTCACAGTTCATGGATCATCCCCCCTTTAGGAAGATCCAAGTTTAATTACATGCATTTTCATTCCAGATAGTTCAAGAATCTCTAATATGCTATCAAAAAGCTGTCTGCACAATTTCCCTGAGTCCTCTGCTGTTTCAATCAAATAGAAACAATAATGAAATCAATCAAATTGGGTTGGAATGTGAGAGATTGCAAGATAACATTGACTTAGATAGCTCTGACCCAAACCAAATTTAGGAATTTTTTCATATGCAAAAAAGCTTGCAAACTCTTTTCATATAGAAGCTGTTAACCTTAGACAGAAAGGCAAAGTTGACTGGCTTTCTAGTGGTGATATTCCTAAAAAAAATTTCTATTCCAAAATGTCTACCAGAAAAGACTGTAATGGCATAGGAAAACTGCTAAATTGCAATGGGGCTATCACTAATGAAGCTTCACAGATAGAAAAGGAAGCTTCTGATTATTTCTCTGAATTATATAAATCTAATGGTAGCCCAGGTATGTTTCCCAAAATTATTCCTAAATTCATGCTGCATAATAATAGCAATGATATACTTCTTGCTCTTATTAGTCTTGATGAGATAAAAAAAATTTCTGCCAAGGATGACAAAAGCCCAGGCCCAGATGGCTTTGGGGCCAAATTCTACAAAACACATCGGATGGAGTTAAATAATTTTATTTTTGAGGTAGTTAATGAAATTTTCTCCTCTGTTAGGCTTTAAAAATATTTCAATCATACTTTTATTACATTAGTGCCTAAGATTAAAAACCCTAACTGCCTTGGTGACTATAGACCAATTGCTTGTTGCAATTTCTTTCATAAAATCATTACTACCATTTTAAGAAACATAATTAATTTTTTTCTAAATATTTAATATCTGAAAACCAATGTGCTTTTATCCCTAACAGATACATTTCTAAAAATACTCTTCTAGCTCATGAATTACTAAGAAATTTTAACCAAGCTGGGAACAAAAGAACGTGTATTAAAATTTATTTACATAAAATATTTGATAAAATGAATAGAAATTTCATCATTTATATGATGGGCCAACTAGGTTTCAATGAATTTTTTTGCAACCTAGTCAAAGAATGCATTCGTAACGTATCATATTCCATTCTAATAAATGGTTCCCCGCTGTGGGTTTATAAAAAGTAATAGGGGAATTAGGCAAGGAGATCCTTTATCTCCTTACTTATTCACTATATCCATGGAACATCACATTACAAATGGATAGGGAGCAACAGATTAAAAATTTAAAATCAATTAATTCAGTTACCCCTTGTATTATTCATCTTTTGTATGCATATGACTTATTAATTTTCCTAAAAGCAGATGTTCAGAATGTAGTGATCATAAAAAAATTATTTGCTAATCCCAAAGAATTCGCAGGACTTCAAATTGATGACATTAAGAGTAAGATTAATTTTAGTAAGTCATGCAGCAATACTCAGGAAATTCTTAGTGTTCTCAAGTTTGAGAAAAGTGATCTACCAATTAAGTACCTAGGGCTCCCTCTTAGTTGCAATCAAATCAAAGACAGAGATTGTGCCAAGCTAAATAACATTATTCAAAATAAATTAAACGGTTGGTCTCGCAAGCTTCTATTAATAGCAGGAAGAGTAGAACTCACTCACACTATCATCGCACCTATTTTCATGTATTGGATGCAATCTCACAATATTCCAATCAATAAAATAGCGAAAATTGAAAAGTTATGTGCCAATTTTTTATGGAGTGGAAATCATCACAAAGTTTCATGGAATATTATTGCTAAAACAAAAAGGGCTAGAGGCTTAGGCATTAGAAATTCCAAAGACTTAAATGAGGCATGCAATTATAAATTATTCTGGAAATTTTTAGAAGGCAACTCTCTTTGGGAAAAATGAATAAAAGCCATATATGTCAAGAATAAGAAGTTTTGGAATATTTCAGTGGAAAATTACCATTCTCATACTTGGAAAACTATATTAAATTGCAGAGAAACTGGTTTAAAACTGATTGAAAGAAAATTCGAAGATGGCAAACAAATAAGTCTTTGGTTTGATCCATAAATCTATGGAAAATCTCTAGTTAATCTGCTTGGATGGGACAATCTTTATCAATTTGGAGAAGCTAATGCAAAAGTGAAAGTATTATTCAAAATTCTCTATGGAAAAATCAGTTGCAACTAGCTAGTTGTATTTTCAACTCTTCGATTAGTAAAATAGAAATTGATACAAGCCTTAATAAAGACAAATGGGTTTGGAAATTATCCAATGAAGGAAAATTCTATTTTAAAAACATATTGGACTATATCAAAGGAATAGAAATGGAAGTCGACTGGTTCAAAACAATTTGGAACAATGCAAATTGTCCTGAAATGGCTCATTGCACTTATTTTGCTATTTTGAATCAACATCCAACAAGAGATAGATGTGTACAATGGGACAAAAACAAAGTAAGCACAAAATGTCCTCTGTGTTAGAAAGAAGTTGAAAGTATAGAGCGTCTTTTCTTTGACTGTTCTTATTCTAAACATATTTGGTTTATTGCCAAAAATAAATTAAATTCAATCAGCAATTAGTTTTCTAGAATATCATAGAAGGTATTAAGCAAATTCAAACAACTTTCAAAGGAAAGAAAATGGATTTTGATAAAGTATGTGTTGTTCTAACCACAACAGTCTATTTTATTTGGAAAGAAAGAAATAACGGGCTTCATCAAAACAAACAAACAGATTGTATAAAATTTTGGAAAGCAATAGAGATAGGATCCAACGTCATTCTTCAATAGTTTAATAACTTTCACAATTCAAGCATGCAAAGCCAAATCTTAAATGAATCAGACAATTATGAAATTAGGGCTGAAGAATATATACAAAAGGGAAAGTTTTCCAGTAATAATTAACTCTAATCAAACTTTTACAGAAAGTCTAGTGCTTTAGCCGAACATCATGGCAGAGATTTCATTCAAGTCAAAGCTGATGGTAGCCATTCTCTTGTCCAAACCAGAGAACTTGTTTGCAAGGGAAGAAAGCAATTACTCAATTTTTATAATAATAATTTCGATTATAATAATATTTCTAATAAAATTATTTATATACCTGATTTGAACAGAGGAGGCCGCTCTTTCGACTGTGAACTTGAACTACCTGATAATACACAGCCGACAAGTATCAACAATGGATTAGGTGCTCCCTGATCAGGACACGTCAATATGCTCAATAATAGTCACTTATCTGAAGAGCTCAATAGAGATGGTTTATGCAACTACATAAACGGATGCCTCCGGAATAATAGCATGACAATTGATAACTGGAAGGGAAGTATTAAGTCACACTTTAATAAAAATAATATTAATATCAATATTTTGAATTATAATCTTTCTTTATTTTTACCTGCTATGTCTGAAGGCTAATGTGCATACTGCAGTTTTCAAGAGCATGATAGAAAGCTTCAATGGGCTGCCAAAGGTCAAAGATTAGGATACAACCATTACAGGAGAAAATCTACAATCAATTTTTTCACTTATCTAATTGGGAGGAAGGAGAAAGTAGAAGAATGTCAGAGCTTATGAGTTCAGCTATTACCGAGCATAACATCAGCAAATTTGAAGCTTGCACTATTGAAGCCATTAAAGCTATTTTCAAAACATCAAGTCGTGCCAAGAAGCTTCCTGTTCTAAGGCCAAGTAAAGTTCCAAGTAGCAGTTTGTCCTCGCGAGTTAAAGTTGAAGCAAAAACCATCCAAGAGAGTAATTTTCGCTCCATATTAGAGCTTCATGGGATGCAAGGATCTAAGATGAGGTATTGGAAGCCTCCTTAAGCCTTTAAATTTGGCTTAAGCGAGTTATAATTGAGTTTTTAGCTAAATCTTTCTTGGCGTTCCGCCAGTTCTATTTTTTTCTATCATGGTTATGGAGGTGGTGTTTCGCCCTAAATCATTTAGTGTTTGCTTACTTGTGATATTTGGTTTAGGTTATACTGATGTGGGTACACCTGATTCTGTTATACTAAGTAACCCTTCGGGCTTGGCCCATTTATCAATTTCAAAAAAAATTGTTACATAGAACATAGATTTCATTTATGTTTTCTTGAAAGTGCCTCAACTTGTCTTTCATAGATAATCAACTGATTGTGGCTAGATAGTTGCAAAATGCCATTTTCTTACAATTTTTATGATGAAAGACTAATTTAGACTAGTTTTGTCTTTCTTCCCATTGCCTTAGCTTATCTCTTGCTTTGTGCACATTAAATTCTTTTCCATCATATAGTTCATAGAAATTAGTAGTTTAGTTTGTATTTCTATGAATTTTTGGATCTGACTTCCTATTTCTCTAGTAGGAATAATCAAAAAAGAGTTGAGCATATAATTCTCTACTTTACTTGCAATTGCAAGATTAGGAACCAAATAAGTAAAATCTACCACAACCTAGTAGATCCACTAAGAATTTACATTTTATCCAGGATTTGTACAAAATCGATGTAGTTATTCCATTATTAATCACCTTGTCCAAAAATTGATGTCCACTAGTTCTCAATCTCAGTATATGTTTCCATATGCATGAGGCATTGTATTTATATTCATTTACCAGAAACATTTACCTATGTAGTATTTTGCCTTCATCTTGTTTTTCCATGTCGTGTTTTTGATAAAAAGATTCCACATCAATTTTAGGCATGCTGCTCTTTTTGGATCTTAAAAGAGTTTTGTGTCGAATACCCCTTCAATTTTAGGCTTACATAAGGTAGTCCATGCAGATTTATGTTTCGTACCAGCTCAGAGAAAATCTGCACATAAAGCATTAATTTTCCTATATCTCTTTTGGTAATTTATATATAAATATCTAGTATAACACAGTAGTAATAATAGAGTTGATCTATTATGCCCTTCTTGTACAACTTAATAGTTGCGAGTGTTAGTCCGTGAGATGATGGTTTTGATGACAACAACCTTAGAATAGATTATAAAATATAAATACAAACATTATAAGTTTAGATATATATATATATATATATATATATATATATGTATGTATATGCAGGATTTAACCATGCAGGTACTAAGAATGAAGACCGTACAGTATAGAGATTCATGATATCAAGATAAAATATCAAGATAGAAGACTCATGAGTATCGAGACTATCAAGAGTTCAAGATTTCAAGGATAAGTATTTTTTATTATTATTAGGAATTTTTGTTAAAACTTATAGAAAAGCACTGGCATCTTAAAATCCAATTTATTCGTGGAATGGAATCCACTTCGAGCCCGTTAAAGGGATGGAACCCTAAGTAGGATGGAACCTACGAAAAATCTAGTGGAACATTGTTTTGTATCCGCTAACTTTTATTCAAAATGATTTTTCAAAATTATATCCTGTTTTCAAAATGTTTTCAAAACTTTCCTTTTAAAAGATTCAAAACCCTCGATCCTGATTTTAAATAATTTTAGCCTCAAAAACATCTTTATTTTCAAAGTCAAATTACTCTTGATTTTAAACTATCTTTTTAAATAATGTATTTAACTTTTAAATACTTATACTTAGATTTAAATATAAAATTATAGTTAAAATCTATAAATATTATTTTATATATTTACTTATGGATTTTAACTATAGTCAAGTATATTTATAAAGTTTAAAATAGTTTTTATATAAGATAAAGGTTATTTTCAAAGAAAATCAAAAACACCAAAAAATCCTTTGGGATGTCGACATGCCTAGCATGACCATGTCGACATGGCGACAGTTTAATTCAAAAATTCAAATTTCAAAAGAAGCGTCTATTCGCCATAAGTCTTCATGAATGGTCATGGCTGTTGTTCTTCTATAAATAGGGGTCAGTTTCAACGAATTTTCAATCATAATTTTCTGGTTTTCACTTCTCTTCTTCCTCCTCATTTCTTAATACATATTCTTATCATTACTCTGTCGAAATCAACATTGAATCATACTCGATTACTTCTAGTTTGATTCTCTATCACTATCTCTATAAAATTCTCAGTGCTATTCAGAGTTATATACTTCTTTGTAATCTATTAAGCGAGAAAAGGTGTGATTGTAGCCTTGGAAATCAATCAAAAGGGAAAAGGTGTGATTATAGCCTTGGTAAATCAATTGGGTAAACTTGTGGCCCAGAAATCAAGTATCTCTACCCAGAGGATCGAAATTCTGGAGGTGTACCTCGTAGCCTTGAAACCGAGGGTGTAATTATACAATTTCTTTTGAAAGGAAATCCGTACTTGTGTTGCGGGACTGGATGTAGGGTAACACCGAACCAGTATAAAATCCGGTATGTTCTTTCCTTTACTGCTTTTATTTTATTTCTGCATCTGTGATTGTTTCTGTGATCATATCTGTGTCTGTATATTGCATACTTTTGTGTCTAAATTAACATAAATTAAAAAGATTTAGTAATTCTTGATTAACACTATTCACCCCCCTCTAGTGTTAATCTTAGCCTAGAGGTCCGTAATCCGCATTTCTCACAATTGGTATCAGAGCAAGGTTTTCAAAGTTTCATAATCTAATTTTTGAAAAAATTTCAAAATGGCTACCAACACTGGTACTGTTATTAACACTAGTATCCCTATCACTAGTTCATTTGTAGAGGGTCAGTCTACTGTCAGACCACCACTTTTTAATGGCAGTAACTATGCATATTGGGTATGTAGGATGAAAATATATTTACAATCTATAGGATTAGACACTTGGAATATCACACAAACTAAATATTCTAAACCCACAATTGATTTTGCATAGTGGACTGCTGAGCAAAAGATTGTTGCACAAAATAATTCTAAGGCAATGAATATTCTGTTTTGTTCACTAGATAGAAATGAATTCAATAGAGTGTCAGTTTGTAAGTCTGCATATGAAATCTGGAAAACTTTGCAAGTTACTCACGAAGGGAGAAGCAAAGTTAAACAGACCAAAATTTCCATGCTCACAAATCATTTTCAATTATTTAAAATGAATGCTAATGAGTCTATTCCAGATATGGATGGTAGATTTCAGGATATTGTGCATTCTTTAATATCTTTGGGAAAGGAATTTTTTGAAGAAGATCAAGTCAGAAATTTTTTAAATTCTCTAACTCCAGAATGGGTTCAAAAGACACTAGCGATCGAGGGGCAAATGACATCAGTATTTTGAAGATAGAAGAATTAATTGGAAATCTAATGTCGTATGAAGTACAAATGATCGGGAGAAGAGAAAGTAAAGCATCTGAAAAGAAATCAATGGCATTCAATGCGTTGACCGATGGATCAGACTCAAACAACGATAATGATGAAGAGATAGCCTTTATGACCAGAAATTTTAGGAGATTCCTGAAATACAGAAAGATGAATAATCTCAAGAGAAACAACTATAAGAATTCTGGAAATCATAATATAGTGCCAAATAATGACAAGTGTTACAACTGTGGTAAAGCAGGCCACTTCAAAAGAGACTGTCCGTGTCCAGAAAGGAAGAAACCTCCTATGAACAATGAACCAGCAAAGAAACGGAAGCGTGCATTTACTGCTACTCTAGATGACTCAGACTCGTCCTCAAGTGATGATGATTAGAAGACGGATAATTCGAATTTGTGTTACACAGCCGTTCACGACTCCGACGAATTCAGAGAAACGGACTCAGAAAAAGGTACACGTTTACAATACAATTGGTTGAAATTGCTTGCTTAAGATTAGTTGCTTGATTGTTTGATTTTGAATTGGTGTGTTTTTTGAATTTTAAAATTTATTTTCTATTTTTTATTATTTTTATTATTATTTTTATTATTTTTAATACTTTCTGAAATATATTATAAGTATAATAATATTTCAGAAATATATAATAGACATTAGTAATAATAATATATATATTAGAGATCTTAGGAAAAATCAATTCATGAAAATTCAAAAGCACATGTCGACATGGTCCCTACCATGATGTCGACATGGCTACCTGAATTTGAATTTCAAAATTTGAATTCAAATGTTTGAATTTCCCTCCACATTTTTCACTTCATTCAACTCTCTGAAAAGATACCTTTTGATCAGAGAATATGTCCTTTAAGAATCTATTTATTCACTATTTTTTATCATATCTTTTCGCTTTCATTTTCAAATTCAAACTCTCTCTTCATAACTTCAAGCTCTCTACTCTCTACTCTAATGGCTTCTTCAAGCAACCCCTCAACCATGAGAATTTCCATAAAAATCAAAGAGAAATTATTCAATTATCCGGAGGCAATTAGAGCATACATCAATTATGCTAACTATGCCAAAGTCCATCCCAAAAAATTTGCTATTTTTCAAGATTTTTCTTCTTATGAAATTGATTCTCCTTTTGCAAACAATGGTGTTCTTAGTCTTATTGATGCTTCTCAAAATGATTTTGTTTTCTATCCTAATCTTGTCAAAATTTTCTATGCAAATTTAAATCGCGGATTTTATGTTGGAAACGAAGATGAAATTTGGAGTAGTGTCAAAGGCACTCAAATTGTTTTGAATTGTGATCTTTTGGGTACCATTCTCAATTGCAAGAGTTCGGGAATGGATCGTTCTAACTTTAAAATCCATGAACATGATCGTGAGACATTTCATCACATTTTCGAAAGAGATGACGATTTTGATTTTAAAAATAGAAAATTCCGACCAAAAGCAAGAATTGTTAATCTTCTTTTGCAACATACTTTGACCCCAAGATCGGGAAATTTTAACAATCCTACTTCAAAAGTTTGCAAAGCTCTTTTTTCTATTTTCGGAAACTATGACATAAATTGGGCGCAAGTTATTTTGGATGAACTTCGTCCTAAAAATCTTAAAATGGGTGAGAATACTTTATACCATGGAATTTATCTCACTCGGATTTTTAACTATTTTGGAGTGGATTTCAAAGGCGAAGAATTTGTTTCTAGAAAAGTTTTCAATCATTCCAACATTTCGCTTATGAAAATTCCATTTGTTTTTCAACCTTATGAGACACTTATCGAAAAGGAAGAGCGTTTGGCTCATGAGGAAATGGAAGAAGAGGAAGTTGAAGAAGAAGAAGAAGGGGATGAAATGGAAATTGAAGAAGAAGAAGAAGGTGAAACGTCTTTGGAAAGCATTGAATATCCTTCCAATCCATCCAACAAAACCCTTCTCAAAAACCAAAAGATAATTGTGGAGAACAAATTGATTCTAAAACGATTTCTTAATAAAAAGTTGGATAACATTTCTTCGAAGATGAACAAGTTCTTTTCCAAAGTCAGCAAGAAACTTGGACTATCTTCATCATCTTCATCCTCTAACTAGTTTTATCTTTTCGTATCTTGTTATATTTGTTTTAGTTTGCTTTATTTCGAATGTTCATGTAGTTTGTTGTGTGCTTAATCATTGTATTATTGTAGTATGCAATGAAATGAAATTTCCTTTCTGTTATCTACCTTATCTTATCTCTAGAATAAATGTTAGTATATTATATATATATACACAATTATTCACAAAATCAAATTAGTCATAACATTTCACTAACCCATGTCGACGTCCCCTATGTGACCATGTCGACATGTACTGGTCAGAAATGGAAATTGATTTTGAATTTGAAATTTGAATAACTACCACATGTCTATTCAATTCAAACGAATTTCTACATCTATATATACCTGTTTCTTCCAGAATTCTTCACAAAAATTTATTTCTTATCACCTATATCCTCCATTTCTTTCACAAATTCAACTATGGCTAATCCTATTCACAATTTATCCGAAAATCATGAAGAAACTCTTAATTTGTTCAAGAATATGCTCTCATTTATTCTACGAAACTAGAATCATTTAGAATTAAGTCAAATGCAGATGATAAGGGAACAAGAAAGGCACTTCGATGCGATACGATGCATGATCTCCTCTCTGCACAAGGATGATAACGAAGCACATCCTCCTGTCTCTCTCGCCGATAACAATGATAATTGGGATGCTATTAAGGCAGACCCAATCTTTGGAGAAGAAGGATAGGTGGAAGTTCCACGTAACGGTTGATTTTTTTATTTACTTTGTTTGATTTGTTTGAATTGATTTGGTTTGAATTGATACTTTGTGTGGATTGATTTCTCATTGATTTGAAGGTTGGTGTGTAAAACATATATATATATATATATACATTGAAATGTATATAATCTTTAAAATAGTTATCATGCTTAGAAGTATAATTATTTCCTACTCTATATATTCCGTTGTATAGTATATCAATGCAGGTACTGAAGTCCAAGAATGAGGAGGAGTAATTTTTTGTTGATGACAAAGGGGGAGAAATATAAAATAGGATAGTTAGGTATAAATTAAGGGGGATTTGTTAGTTTTAGGGGGAGTTATTAGAACAGAAATAATATTTTATAAACAAAGTTTGTCATCATCAAAAAGGGGGAGATTGTTAGTCCGTGAGATGATGGTTTTGATGACAACAACCTTAGAATAGATTATAAAATATAAATACTAACATTATAAGTTTAGATATATATGTATATGCAGGATTTAACCATGCAGGTACTAAGAATGAAGACTGTACAATATAGAGATTCAAGATATCAAGATAAAATATCAAGATAGAAGACTCATGAGTATCGAGACTATCAAGAGTTCAAGATTTCAAGGACAAATATTTTTACTATTATTAGGAATTTTGTTTAAAACTCGTAGAAAAGCACTGACATCTTAAAGTCCAATTTATTCATGGAATGGAATCCACTTCGAGCCCATTAAAGGGATGGAACCCTAAGTAGGATGGAACGTACGAAAAATCTAGTGGAACATTGTTTTGTATCCACTCACTTTTATTCAAAATGATTTTTCAAAATTATATCCTGTTTTCAAAATGTTTTCAAAACGTTCCTTTTAAAAGATTCAAAACACTCGATCCTGATTTTAAATAATTTTAGCCTCAAAAACATCTTTATTTCCAAAGTCAAATTGCTCCTGCTTTTAAACTATCTTTTTAAATAATATATTTAACTTTTAAATATTTATACTTAGATTTAAATATAAAATTATAGTTAAAATCTATATATATTATTCTATGTATTTGTTTATGAATTTTAACTACAGTCAAGTATATTTATAAAGTTTAAAATAGTTTTTATATAAGATAAAGGTTATTTTCAAAGAAAATCAAAAACACCAAAAAATCCTTTGGGATGTCGACATGCCTAGCATGACCGTGTCGACATGGTGACAGTTTGATTCAAAAATTCAAATTTCAAAAGAAGTGTCTATTCGCCATAACTCTTCATGAATGGTCATGGCTGTTGTTCTTCTATAAATAAGGGTCAGTTTCAACGAATTTTCAATCATAATTTTCTGGTTTTCACTTCTCTTCTTCTTCCTCATTTCTTAATACATATTCTTATCATTACTCTACCGAAATCAACATTGAATCATACTCGATTTCTTCTAGTTTGATTCTCTATCACTATCTCTACAAGATTCTCAGTGCTATTCTGAGTTATAGACTTCTTTGTAATCTATTAAGCGAGAAAAGGTGTGATTTTAGCCTTGGAAATCAATCAAAAGGGAAAAGGTGTGATTGCAGCCTTGGTAAATCAATTGGGTAAACTTGTGGCCCAGAAATCAAGTATCTCTACCCAGAGGATCGAAATTCTGGAGGGTGTACCTCGTAGCCTTGAAACCGAGGGTGTAATTGTATAATTGCTTTTGAAAGAAATCCGTACTTGTGTTTGCGGGGCTGGATGTAGGGTAACTTCGAACCAGTATAAAATCCGGCGTGTTCTTTCCTTTACTGCTTTTATTTTATTTCTACATCTGTGATTGTTTCTGTGATCATATCTGTGTCTGTATATTGCATACTTTTGTGTCTAAATTAACATAAATTAAAAAGATTTAGTAATTCTTGATTAACACCATTCACCAACCCTCTAGTGTTAACCTTAGCCTTAATATCCGTAATCCGCATTTCATACAGTGAGTTCCAACTATGTTACTTGTTTTGACTTTTCTGCAATAGGTGTTGGCATTGAGAATGGTATACGTAGTTGGAAGAACGCAGGGGCACCAAGGTATGTGATAGGTAAATTTACTTCCTCGAACTGTAAATTATCTTGTAGTTCTATTGTTCTTGTTGTTGCTGACCTAAAATAAAGTTTAATTTTTAGAGAATTCACATTCAACTCTGAATTAATTTTTAGTCTTCCAAATAATGTCCTTATAATATCAGCTACCTCGGTTGAAGTTTCCCCAAATATCATTAGGTCATTTGCGCACAATAAACGTGTAATTTCATGTTTTAAACCGCATACTGGTTTAATTTTTTTTAGAGTTCAGCTTCGTTTATAAGATAAGTAGTGTACTCCATAGTCGTAGTAATTAAAATGGAGATAGTGGATCGCCCAATTGTAAACTCTATTGCTCTCAATAAAACCTTTTGTAACGCCTTACATCAAAATTAAGAAGGTAAGGTTTTTACATATTTAAATATCACATTTACAAAGTGAGTAGGTAGCCCGATATTTCCTATTATGTAGTAAATAAACTTTCTATTAGTTTTGTCATAAGCTTTCTCAAGATCTACTTTATTACGAACCATGTCTATGCTCCTTTTTCTAAAGTCCAAAGTGGCTCATGGGGAAAAAAAATATTATCACCAATATATTGTCCATAAAAAAGCACCTTGATTCTCAAAGATTAAGTAATGTAGAAGTTCCTTTAACCTATTGCATAATACTTTGCTTAAGATTTTTTAATGCATGTTGCAGCAAGTAATTGGATAATAGTGAGTATCTAAGTAGATCCTTACATTTTTCTAATTAAGGGTATAAAAGTACGGTTAATTCCCTAGGAAGTTTACCTAATGCAAAGATGTGTTATAGAACACGTAAAAAGTCCTCTCTATCATTTTCGCTTGTAGTTTCATGAACATTACATCCATACCATCTGGTCTTGAATATGAGCCATCGTAAACCGAGAAAAGTGCCTTTTTAAGTTCGCCTACAGTGATTTTTAAATTTAAAAATTATGTCTTGCTTCATTAATAACTGAAATATTCCATAACTCAAGAAAAATAAAATATGAGGGGCCATTAAGCAAATCAATGAAATATGTAATTGGTGCTTGCTCCGACTCCTCAGGTTAATAAAGCAAGTTTACATCAGCATGAATGTAGACTGTATGTGTCATCCCGTCTTTTGGCAAAGTCGTGAAACCAAGAACTTGACTAAAAACCAAAGACAATTCGACTCAGAGATCAGTTATACACGGGTCTACTATTGGTACTGACAAATTTGGTCCCAGTTCGGATTAAGCTACAATTCATAGGTACGACAGGTAAAGCTACGAAAACCAACGTTCCAAATTTCAAGCCGATTGGAGTTCGTATGCTCAAGTTATGGATAGATGAAGAATCATGAAGGAGACCTCACTTCGTATCCATCAGGGTCCGCCCCTATTCATATCCATCCCGCCTCTCTTATTCGTATCAATCAAGCAACATCGACCTATTAGTTGGTTCGTATCGATCGACTCCACCTTTCTGTTTCATATCTATTATTCCAAGGATCGATATGAAGTAAGCAACCAACAAGCATCGATACGAAGTGGGCATAGTCATCGATACGAGGCGGCTACCAAATGATCGATACGACTAGATCCTCCATTCATCGATACGAAGGATAATCCCTGGGAACGATACGAAGAAGGCATGGCCAAGTGAAGGAAACAGTCATGTGGCACAAAAAGTGAATCTCCCCTAAGTCACCGCTCCACGTCATCATTACAAAGCAAATCGATAAGAATGGCCATCGATCCGAAGAAGATTGATACCAAGGGACCGGTACACACAGTTCGGCCTATTGCAAAATCAATCTTGGATCAATCATAACTCAAAATCTACAAGTCCAAATGCTGCCAAAATTTCACAAGAGCTTGCCTACCACCTCAAGAATGTCCTTGATCGATCTATGGCCAAATGAAAGTGTTTTTGATCAATACGAAATGTACACGTATAGATCAGGGATCGATCCCAATCTACCTCAGGTCGATCACGTGGGCCCGCCCACATGCGAGAAGGAGTATTCCAAGATCTATGTCAGATATTTCCAGCTACGCCTATAAATACCAGCCCAATGCCTCCAGAAAAGGGACTTTTGGCTTCTCTATGCTGATACTTTGCCGAAATCACTATTATACTTCAGTTGTACTACTATAATCTCCTGTAATCAGCAAGTCAAATTCAATAAACATCAATCATTTCATAGTGGATGTTTGTACAAAAAAATGGGCACAACACTCTTCGAAAGTATTTGAAGAGATAAAAGTGAAGAATAGAAATGTAAAACGAGGATTATCTAACAAACACTTCAAAAACAAATAATGAGAACATGTAGAAACACAATAATTTAGAGTGGTTCAACGTATGGCCTACATCCACTATGAAGTTAATGATTTTATTGATATTCACTTCCTGATTACAATTGATTTCAATGGAATACAGCTTATTAAAGTGTTGAAATTCGAGTACAACAGCAGCTATGGAGTGCAAAGTTGAATCTGGTAGAGTCTGGACGTCAAAGAGCCAAAAAATCCCTCTTCTATAGGCCCTGGGGCTCTATTTATATGTGTAAGAGGCAAAAATCTCGCTCAGATCTCGGGAGACTTCTTCTGGCATGTGGGTGGGCCCACGTGATCGATCCCATGAAGTTCCGGCTCGATCCGTGATCGATAAAAACGAATTTCGTATCTATCAGGATTTGACCCAATCAAGTCGAAACTTGGCATGAGAGTTCCTTAGGTCATACGTAAGCTCTTTGGAAAATTTCATAGCATTTGGACTTGTGGATTGTGAGTTATGATCGATGCAAGATTGCGCTTTTATGAAGGCTGAAGCGTTCGAATCGATGCCTTCGAATCGATTACTTCGAATCGATATTGGGCACATGCTTAGGAGATGATGTGGCGAGTGAATTTTGGATCGATCCGCTCTTGGCTCCGAGTCAACCGAGTGGTCCCCATATTTTCGCCTAGTTCGTATCGATGCTGATACTAAATGTTTTTTTTTATATTTTAAATTTTTATAAAGCCATTTTGACACTTGTTTGTTTCATAACACAATTATTCTACAAGTGTTATTCATGTTAAAACTTTTTATGTACAAGTGTTACAAGTATGTATTTTTATGTTTAAACCTTTTACACTTGTAATTATAAATAATAATATGTCTACACTTGTTAATTTCTATCTTATTTATTAAACATTTGTCAAAAACCATTAAATTTGTGTTTTAAACCCTTTTGCTATTAAATTTATAAATTTTGTTTCAACCCTTTATGCTATTATAAGTTATGCAATATATTTTCTTATTAATTTAAGTTTACAAATGTTAATACACATATTTAATTTGTATATTTACAAAGGTTTATGTTTTCTTATTTATATAAAATTTTAAAAGAAAATATTTAATCCTTTTATTCATTTTCAAACTATTATTTATACTTACATAACTTATAAAGAAAATGTTTTAAAAATCTTATTTATACACTAAATAAAAACCACATTTATATATATATATATATATATATATATATATATATATATATATATACAAGAATTAAATTTAGAATAGCCTTTTGAAAATTTCTACAATAATCTCAAATCATGTCTTCCAAATATAAATACACTTATATATATATATATATGTATGTATATGTATATTAAAATTAGAAAACAAATTTCTATTAAATTTTAAGTATAGAATTTTAAATCCTAATTCATTTGTAAGATATTTTATTTTTAAGAAATTCTATTCACATTTTATTTAATTTTCAAATCAATTTCTTTATTTACAATCTTATATATATATTTACCCCAAATTTTCAAATTAATCCACAATTAAATTTATAATTAATATACTATTCAAAATATTTATTTCTGAATTTCCAATTAGAAATTCTATTTTAAAATCATTTTTATATTCAGTTACATTAATAAACAATCAAATATCTATTTAATTTGGAAAATACCAAATTAATTCACAATTAAATTTCAAAAATTGAATTAATTACCAATTAAATTTGATTTTAAAACAGGAATTTTACAATGCTGCTACCTTGTTAGCATCGATGAAGGATGAGCAGTTCTTATCGATGAAAGTTCCTTAGTTCATATCGATCATTATGCTTTGTTCGTATCGATTAGTTTCGCTCTGTTCGCATCGATTGTGTATGCTATGCTTCGCATCGATGGGAGGTGTGCATTTCGTATCGATCGGTGATCGATCGATACGAAGTGAGTTTAAGATTGAACGATGCAAAACAGATGCCTATGCTACTTGTCGATGGATACAAACTAGGAGTTTTCGGATGGATACGAAGTGGACTCTGTTTGATCAATACAAATTAGAGATAGACTGATCGATGTGAAGTGGTACGAAAAGGATTGATACGAAATAGGTGGACTTGGATCGATGCGAAGCGAACTCACCTGTTGCCGATTGATTCAAAATATGTGTAGTCGATCGATTCGAGACAGATCGATACGACGAAGGAGTTCCTATGGTTGCTTGATGGACACGAAGATGGCACATGTCGATCGATACGAAATAGACTTGATTTTCCTTAGCTTGTATCAATCATATCTTGAGCATATGAACTCCAATTGACTTGAAACTCGAAACATTGGCTTTCATAGCTTTGCTTGTCAATCAATTGTAGCTTGATTCGGACTCGGACAAAATTCATCGACGTCCATAGTGAACTTGTGCTTATCTGATACTCGGGATGAGCGATCCTTGTTTTCAGTCAATTCCTTGATATCTCGGCCTTGCCAAAAGGCGGGATACCATTTGTCCCCTAAAGTACATCTTGTGTGAATATGACGTGCTTTGAAAAAATGCAATCTTCATGCTGAATAAATCTGTCCGACTTGCCGAATGATTGTCGTCTTTTCATTTAAATTTGTAACTCCTGACTGATTTTTCAGTAATGTGAGCTGCCGATTGCCAACTGTTGTACCCTGTACTATTGTAACTGATTTCCACATGATAGTGATTATCCATTTGTAGTTGTAAACGTTCATCAGGTGAGCATTTGACCTGTGAATTTTAAAGATTGAAAATTGTAAATTAGTCTGACATATGTGTGTATATGTTAACCTGAATCTTGTTAACGTTCGCACGTTTACAAGTCATTGTCAGTTTTCTCGTAGTGAATTCCAGATCGATCCTCTCCTGAGTCGATGTGAAATTCAAGTTATAACAACGCTTGACGGTTGCTTTGGAATGTTCCTTCATATCGATCCTCTCTTGGATCGATGTAAAAGGTCAAAAGGCTGTTCTCGCATCAATATGGTTCGCATTGATGGATACGAATCAAACACTTCGTATCGATGGGTACGAGCTTCGGTGAACTCTAGAGCAATGGGCATGAAGTTGTGATTTCGTAGCGATGGATGTATGAGGGATACAAATAGACTAGTTGGTTCTTCATGCATTATTCGTATCGATGACTATCGATACGAAATAGTCGGCTCTTTAAAACGCTTCGTCGATACCGGGAGGTCGATACGAGATCTTGTGGTCTCCGGTGGAATGGATAAGAAATCGGTCTTTATGGGTTGTATATTGATGGATACGAACAGTACGGTTCGCATTGCTTTGTCTTAGATGAAGACAAGAACAATGGATACGAATAAGTGCTTCGTAGCGATGGAGTTCAATGTTACAGAAAAGTCTTCGTTGCACGATTTCGTATCGATGAAGCCCGAGCTGTTGGATACGAATAATCAATTCGTTCGATCAAGGGTGAAACCGGTAGGAATCGTTCGTGATGACTGGGAGACGAATTGTTTCCCTTTTGTCCTTGGGTTCATATAAATACCATTTGGACTTGGAAAATTTTCACTTGATTTTTATTCCTCAAGCTACTTCCAGCCTTCGTATCAATACAGAGAACTTAGAAAAGAAAACTGCCTACAACTTCACGCCGCTTAAATCACTAATCCTTCAACCCAAATTCTTTGATTAGGTAATTGATTAAGTAAATCAACCTTTAAAACGATAAGATTCGAGTTTCAATGTCAACCCGTCCAAAGTCATGGCCGATTCCGGTGTTGTTGATGCCGTAGTTTGGTCGAAGAAGGTAGCAATAGGATTAGGGTTGATCGGGGAAGAAGCATTGAGGGATACGAAGAACATATCTGTATCGGTCGTGTAAGAAGAGCAGGTCCATCGATCTGGGCCAGATGGATCCTCATATCAAATGGAGGAAATTTTTCGTATCGATAGCCGATGGACATTCGCATTGATCGGTCAGTGATTGATATTCATATCGAGCTGGTGTGATCGAATACGAAATTCTGGGTCAGATGATCGATATGAAGTGGCGGTTTTTTATCGGTACAGGACGATCTTCGGCTGATCGATACGAACTATCGTCCCATGATCGATGCGAATTGTTGTTCGGCCGATCGATACAAATTGTCATTCCATGATCGATAGGAATTGTCGAGTGAAAGATCTTATGATCGGTCTGAATCTTGACCTCAATGGATATGAATTTTTTTTACATTCGAACATTTTACTCCGACGAGCTTCATCTTTGCATAGCTAGACTTGATCATTGAACTGCATATTTAACTGCCCTTCGAAGCTCGTTGATGGAACTGCAACTTAACAAAACTTTCACAAACTTTAACTAGGATTGGTCTCTAAAGTTTTGATGGCACGGTCGTGACGGTCAGCGATGACAGTCACTCCAGTTGAATTTTAAAGTCTGGTCGTTTGCATATTTTCTCACATTCTGTAGAATTTCTCAAGTAATTTACAGCACTGCACTACACAACACATTCACACACTTCACACTGGGGAACACATGGGGTTATTATCGTTTAATGATGATTCTCATAAGTTAGTTAGTTATGGAATCTTCAAGCTCACAACAGCAGGAAGTTTAGAGTTCAATCCCCCCAATAATCAAGATACCAGCCATCGAGGTCGGAGTTATAGATCAAGCTGCGGATGCTCTGCCCGGTGCTTCATTTATTTGTAATCCGCCAGACTATGTACCATCCAAAGTTTCTGAAGACATGTTGGGACGAATATGTTTAAGGCACGGGCTAACATTAGACGATGTGCTTTTACCGGGACCGAATGATAGACCGCACTATCCATCGGAAGGGTTTGCCGCATTCAATCGCCATGCATGCATGGCTGGAACACTTCCCCCATTCAACCAATATATTAGGGAAGTGTTATCTTTTCTTGGGATCACTCCATCCCAACTACATCCCAACGGATATGCTCTGTTGAACAGCTTATTCATCGTATTTATGGAGCATCTCTTTCGACCCTCGACACCGATCGAGATTAGATTTTATTCAACATCAAGAGCTGGGGAGATAGCCCTTCTTTTACATTCCTGGAAGCGGTCAGAAATTGTCAAGTAGTAACGTGGTCTTGGACCAGGCTAAGTTACTTCAAAACAGAATGGTTTTATGTTCAATGCCCCCAGGATTTGCCAGTCGATGGTTATTCAGACGTAAGTACCGCAGTATTCTCAAGTAGCTAATAAGATAACCATGATTGATACCAAACTTATATCTCATTTCCTTTACAGCTATAATTCCACGGCCCGTAGGTGCGAATTTCAAAGAGATAGTTCGGTTTCTCCAAGAAGTTTCGAGAGAAGAGAGGGACATCGACTCAGTTCTGACAGATAGAAATTTGAGAATCATTGGATTGATCTAGCATAGCCAAAGTATAAGGCTCGAGAGAACGTTAATGGCTGTCTTGAAGAAATGAATGAAGCGTAAGACACTTGGGGTTGTTATAACCGAAAGGGTTGATCCAGAGGGAACACCCACCGATGATGAGCTTGTGGTTGGGCCTTCTGATTCCTTTTAGAGTTTCGAGGGAAAGAGAAAAGGCAAGGCAGCTGCTTTCAAATGCTTTAAATCTGGGAGATGGAAATCTATGATCATGTCTTTGCCTGTTCCCGGGATTAGTATTTCGGAGGCTCTGCCCTCGCAGGTGGAAGACCTTTTCAAAGGGCTCAGTGATATTCCAATTCCGGATTACGTGTCATTTCAACATGATGTCGGATTGGAGGAGCTTCAACATGCTTTAGACTTAAGCGAGTCTCTTCTCACTCGCGTGGCCGACACTTTCGGTTGGTCAGGGGTTGCACATACATATACACTTCACGGCACTATACGATTCCTGACCATAAGCTACTTACTCTAGTAGATTATTAATTATGTTCTTCTTTTACTTTGCAGATACAATGTTTGGTCGAGGCTCGATGTTAGGGAGTCTTCGAAAAGCTTGCCGATCTTCAACATACTATGAGTCGCATGAAGAAAGGCGGATAGGGACTACGACCGTGGATACTCTAGTCAGGAGCAACATGACAAAGATAGAGAGTACATGCACTAATCTCGATCTCATTCTCCCCCTCCTAAAAACCCTGTATAGCCTCCTGTTTATGTCTCACTTCCTCCGGAAACTTCATGGCACAAGCCGTCTTCTCACGTTTCAAGGCCTAAAACTCACCATCATAGAACTCAACCAGTGGCCCCCATAATTGCAGAGCAGGTCCTTACCGAGCGTACTGGGGAAGGAGCAATTAAACTTGATTAATTGAAGAAGGATTTTCCAGATATTTTCTTTGATGGTTATATTTTCCCCCCGCACTTGAAGATAATTCCAACAGAGGCTGAGAACACGATGCACGACTACTTCCATGACATTTACTCTCAATACAAGGAGTGGGTGAAGGCCGCGAAAAAAGCATCGAAGGTGGCTTTCGAGCGAGCAGCTGTCATTGAGAAGTCAGATAATGAGCTTGCTCAGAAGGACCGTATTATCCAAGTGCTCAATACTGAAGCCGAGTCCTCCCGAAAATCAGAAATAGAGGCCCTTTAAAAGGCCGACGAGGTGAACTTGGCTATGGAGAGGATGAGGCAATCACACTACACCCTGGTGGAGGAAATGGGTCATTGGAACACCACCGCCACTACCGAGTGGGATGCGGCCCTCAAAGAGCTTAACGAGCTTAAGTCCAAACTCTCTAAAATCATTAAAGAGAGGGATGATGCCAACACCGCACTATAGGAGGCATGTGATCAAGCCATGGTGCTTCAAAGTGAAAGGGATGCGGTAGTGGCTAACGTTCGCGTGGTGGAATCCGAGGTTGAGGAGAAGGTTCGGATGTCGAAATCCAGGATGGAAGCTGATACAGAAGATCTTCTCGTCACCTATAACGCTAACGTGCCGAAACATAGAAATTTGGCCCGGCTCGAAAATTATTCGACACATCTTTATAACGCCTGGAGCCAACTGGTCGAGGAGGAGAAGGCGGTGCATCTGCGTGAATCATTCGATGAGTTCGATCTCGAGAATCGCGTGTTGACTGAGGACGAAAGGAAGATTCTCCACGAGTCAGTGATTTCACATGAAAGGGAGAAACTCAGCACCCAACACCCGGAGATTGGGGAAGGTTCAGGTGTCAAGCATCATGCTACAAGCTTTAAGATTCCTGCTCCACCTCAACCTAAACCTGCACCGGCAGTTGAGCCTCAGTCTGTCCTTGGTTACAATCCGGAACAGCCGCAGCCATCTCCTGTTAGAGAGCTCATTTCTGAAGCTGCTCAGTCGTCCGTGAGCCAAACCGAGGAAGGTACTCTGAACATTTCTCGTGTGTGTTCAAAATAAGGAACTTAAGAACTTGACTTGAAGCGTTTACTTACTGTCTATCTTTTTCACTATCCAGTGACTGGAGTTACACTAATAGTGCCTCCCGCAACACAAGAATCACATCAAACGCAGGAGGCCATCATTACCGAGGCGACCACCACAACAACGACTGCACCGATCAATGGAACACAAGGGGCGCACTTTCTTTCAACGAGCAGATGATGGATGAACTCCTCAGTCTCCACAGTGACCCCTTTGCGGACCTACCATGTTTCATAAGTAGACTCACGCCTGCCACTGGTTCTTCAACGCAGACCACCGATGGCTCCAGCGAGGCTCAATCGATTCGCGAATAAGAAATATTGGCCGAAATCAATGCTGAAATGGAGGTCGCGAATTGCGGTGGCAGTTCTGGAGGTGGAATGATGGCGCCTGGTCTGGCTCCGTTGAGAATGATATCACCTGGCGGTAGAGTTACTGACACCAGCACGTCTATCCCACCTCCTATAGTCGATCCAGTACCTCTGACTGCACCTTCAGGAAGTATCCCCGTACACACGAGTTTGGAGGAATATGTTAAAATCATGCCCCCAGCTGGAGATCAGCCTCCAAAGGGTAAAGGCTCAAAGAGGAAAGTTACCGGTGGTTCCGGTGGGTCCACGTCGAAGCAGAAGCCAAAAAGGAAGAGAGAGTAGATGTTCTTCCTCTGTTTATTTTGGGTAAATAGATAGATAGAAGTCTATTTTTTGTTTCCTTTCATAGGCCACGTATAGATGAGGGTTCGGCCCCTACTAGTAGGAATTTTGGAAAAGACTTGTAAACTCTTTTTTACTTTTCGTTTTAACTCTATCACTGTCTTTTATGTTTAAGTGTTCTAGTATTTGAATTTTAGTCTAGTGCACTTGCGGAATTTCAACCTTTGAGTCGAGTTTGTTTTTATTTGTCAAGTCCAGAAATCAAAGACACGATTCGTAACTGGAGATTAAGTTGAATTATGACATTGCACTGCTTCGATCAATGGTTAACACTTAATTCTGCCCCTAGTTTCGGGGATGAGTTGCAAAGATCAGCTAGCGATTGCATTTTGCCTTCATTTTTTCAAGCTTAACATCGCCGAATCGATGCAAAAGCAAGTGAGAGTTGAGTGGTCGAATCACACTTGCTTATTTAATAATGATCACGCCCACACTCCGGATACCTGCATTCGTTTGTTGGTGGTCGATCACGCCTTTTTAATTTTTGAATATGTGTCCACACTCTGGGGAATTAAGTTATCTTGCAGTGGTCACTCACACTCGAGTTAGGTGTATACTCTTACCACACTCTGGGACTCAAAGTTATTTGTGGTTGACTCCCTGGTTCGCACTCTGGGAATCCAGGGATAGTGGACATTTGTACTCTGGTTCGTGCTCTAGGAACCCGAAGTTAGTGTTTATATTCCAACTCGCACTCTGGGAGTTTATAGATTACGTTTATACTCCGATACGCACTTTGGAAATTTGGAGTTGATGTTTATACTCCAATTCGCACTCTGGGACTATGGAGTTGGCCGACAGATGATCAGTCACATCTGTTTAGGCTTTTAAGATTTTTTTCGCACTACGGGAATGATGGGTTTATCGGGATCGTGGATGGTCAGTTCACATCCACCCCGATTTAACAAGTGAGGTCATTAGATGGACGGATCCATCCTCCTCGAACTTGGTTTGGATACGGACGAAGTCATTAGGCGGATGAGTCCACCCACTTCGGGACCGTATTTATGAGTTTATACTCCAACTCGCACTCCAGGAGTCTGGAGTTAGTTAAAGGATTATCGTGTATAATTCCTTTTTTGGCTTTAGTGTAGTGACTTGCCCCCGAACGTGGGTTTCACTTAGCGAGTGGCTAGTCATATCACAGTCACTCCCTTTTTGAATAAATTCCATCGTATAATGGAACTTTGCTCTTCGTGCGTCAAGATGGTTGTATGTCACATTCAATAAATCACAGCTCTGTCTCGAAGAAATGGCATTTTATTGTTGAAATAAGAAAATACGGCAAAGTCGGTTGCCTTATTACAAATTCAAATTTCAAAATGCAGAAACAAATTGCAAATGAAAAATAGACTAAAATAAATAAAGCCTGTCATGTGTAGTAGCGACGGAGACTCTCGCTGTTCCAGGCTCTCGGTAAGGTAAGACCGTCAACGGTCGATAACTTAAATGTGCCATCTCCAAATTTTCGTTCAATCACATACCACCCTTCCCAAGTTTGTTTCATGTGCGAAGGGACCAGATAAATTCTCTTAAGGACGAGATCGCCGAGTTTAAAGGTTCGTGGACGGACCTTTGCATTGTATAATCGGGTGACTCGACTTCGGTAAGCGGCTGCCCTCAAATCAGCCTCTTCATGCTTCTCATCCAACAAATCCAAGGATTCAGCAAGTAACATGGCATTTGTCTTTGGATCGTAATAAGTCACACGATGAGAAGGTACTTCCATCTCAACCGGAATAACGGCTTCTGAACCATCAGATAGAGAGAATGGGGTGTGTCTTGTCGCAAACTTGTGGGTTGTCTGATAAGCCCATAAAGCCATAGGAAGTTCATCAACCCACTTGCTCCCAGCCTTTTCCAGTCACTTCTTTAGAATAGACTTGATAACCTTATTAACAACTAACCTGGCCATTTGCTTGAGGGTGTGCAACTGCAGAGTATTTCTTGTGGATATGGAATCGCTGGCAGAAATCCTTAAATTCAACACTGTCGAACTGGGTTCCATTATCAGCGATGATGGTATGTGGAAGACTAAATCGGCATATAATGTTGCGAACTACAAAGTTGATCACCTTCTTCGTCGTGAATGTAGTAAGAGGTTCCGCTTCAGCCCATTTGGTAAAGTAATCAATTGCGACGATGGCGTACTTTGCACCACTTTTGGCCATAGGTAGAGAGCCTATGATATCGATGCCCCATACTGCAAATGGCCATGGACTTACCATTTAGGTTATCTCAGTAGGTGGGGCTCTAGGAATCCGAGCATGCTTCTAACATTTATCACATTTCCTGGCGTAATCTGCTGCATTGCAGTTTACAATCGGCCAATAATACCCGTATCGGAGTACTTTCTTAGCAAGAGCTTGTCCCCAGGTGTGATCGCCACATTCTCCTTCGTGTACATCATGTAAAACTCGCTTAATTTCATCGTGGGTGATACATCGGAGTAGAGGAACGGAGTATCCCCTTCTATACATAACTCCATTCAGAATAATGAACCGTGCAGCTTTACGGAGGATCTGTCTCTTCTCACTTCTGCGCTTAGGCAGCATCCCATGCTTGAGGTAATTTCAAAACGGAGTCATCCACGACTCCGTATTAGGAGTGATTTCAAATACACAATCTATCTGCATCTAATCAATGCTTGTGGAGGATAACGTTTCAGCAGGAATGAGTCCCATTTGTTGTGCCTCGGCGATACTTGCTAACTTCGCCAATGAATCATCCTTTTGATTGCGCTCACTGGGTATGTAGAAGATGGCATAATAATCAAATTAATTAAGTATTTCCTGGACTCGAGCTAGATAAGCAGCCAGTCTTCGATCTTTGGATTGATATTCACCTCGAACTTGGCATACAACTAATTGCGAATCACAATAAATTTCCACAGCAATAATCCTCAAATCTCGGGCTAGTTTCAATCCAGCAAGCAAGGCTTCATATTCAACTTCATTATTGGTCGGTCGCTTGGAAATCAAACTTCAAAGCATAACATATGGACCGACCTTCAGGGGTTTCAAGTACTACTCCAGCACCCGAACACAGGTCGTTCGATGCACTATCGGTATGCAGCTTCCAAATATATTCAGGAGATTCACTGGTTTTAGGCAAGTCCTCTGGGACGGTAAATTCAGCTATGAAATCCACTAGGACTTATCCTTGAATAGCTCGCCTCAGAGTGTAAGTGATATCAAACTAGCTCAGTTCAATGTTCCACTTGAGTAACCTACCAGACGTCTCAGCCCGCGTAAGGACCTGTCGTAACGGCTGATCGGTGTAAACAGTGATAGGATGAGCTTGGAAATATGGATGAAGCTTCCTTGAGGCAATAACGAGACAATAAGCCAACTTCTCTAGCTTCAGATAATTTCTATCTGCTCTGGTTAGTCATTTACAAACGTAGTATACCGGTTTCTGCACTCGGTCTTCCTCCCGAACTAAGGAAGCACTGATTGCGTTTTCTGATACTGCCTAGTAAAGGTACAATTGCTCGTGATAGATAGGCTTTGACGAAATCGACGGTATGGAAATATGTTTAATTAGTGCTCGGAATGCGCCTTCACACTCCGTGGTCCATTTAAAGTTTCATCTCCCTTTTCGGATCAGATCGAAGAAGGGAATGCACTTGTCAGTGGATTTTTATATAAACCTTCTCAATGTTGCTACCTTTCCATTGAGGCTCTGGACTTGCTTTATGGTCCTCGGAGTTCCAAGATTTCTGATTGCCCAGATCTTTTCATGATTTGCTTCGATTCCTCGAGCATTGATGATGAACCCAAGGAATTTTTCGAATGCGACTCCAAAGTGACATTTCAGTGGATTGAGCATCATCCTGTATTCTCGAAGGATGCTAAACATTGATTCCAAGTCTCTAACATGATCAGTGGAGAATCTGACTTTACCAGCATGTCATCCACATATACTTCCATGGTCTTCCCGATCTGGTTGGCAAACATTCGATTGACCAGTCGTTGGTATGTTGCCCGGGCGTTCTTGAGTCCGAAGGGCATGACTCTATAGCAATAGAGCCCGGATCAATCACGAAGCTGGTATGTTCTTGGTCGGGTAAGTGCATGGGTATCTGGTTGTAACCGGAATAAGCATCCATAAAAGATGATAACTCGTTCCCAACCGTTGAATCTATGAGCTGATCAATTCGGGGAAGTGGAAAACTGTCTTTCGAGCAAGCTTTGTTCAAGTCAGAGTAATCAACACACGTCCTCCATTTCCCATTCGGCTTTCGAATAAGTACGGGATCAGATACCCATTCCGGGTATAAGGCATCTTTAATAAACCCATTCAATTTCAACTTATCGACATCTTCTTTAAGGGCGGCAGATCTCTCTGGATCCATACCACGCCTTCTCTGCTTGACCAGGATACACCACGGGTTAATATTCAAGGCATGGCTCATGATGTCCGGCGAGATTCCACACATGTTAAAATGCATCTAAGCGAATTCGAGATTCGCTCGGAGAAATTCAACCAATTCCTGTTGCGTTTGTTGGCCTAATTGAGATCCAATCTTTATCATCTTGGAATCATCATCATCGTCGATCAAGACATCGATTGTCAGTTCGACCGGGGAAGCTTGACTGTCTTTAGACTCATCTTTACTTTCTATGTCCCTCAGGTCAAGATCCATCTGAAATTGGTTGGGGTGCCCGAACCTGGACCCAGACACCAATTGTCAATTAGCCGCAAAACGAACACAGAGAGATTCCTCGCCCTTCCCTTTCACCTTTCGTTGCTCCCCGCGCAGCTCAGCAACTTAACAGGCCCGTCTAGCAGCCTAATCTCCTTGAACGACTCTAACCCCACGATTGGTGGGGAACTTTAGAGTCAAGTACCACGGGGAAATGGCTGCCCTGAATTCAACGAGGGCCGGTCGGCCCCAAAAAACATTGTAAGGGGAGTCTATATCTAAAACAACAAATTGTAGTATCCGGACTCCCCGACGTTCTCCAACTCCTAACTCCACTGGTAGCCACCACTCCAGTGGGTATAGTAGCACTCCCATTGAAGCCGTGGATTCAAAATTGGCAAGGTTTCAAATCTTTGGCTTCCATCATCATCAGATCATAAGCTCGCTCAAACAAAAAATTCACAGAGCTTCCACTTTCAACCAAGATCCTCTTCATCCAAGCAAGACCTACTTGAGCGGATATGACAAGTGGATAGATAATTGGGGCTTCAACATTATCAGCGTCTCTGTTTTGGAACACAATGTCATCGGTCACCGTCTTCTACTGTTTGGCCGGAGACCCATCATCACAACTACTACAACATTCGAAGTCCGCATGCTTGATAGAGCTGGCATACGATTCCATTTCCCTCCAGCTTCGGTCTGTTGGATGAGGACCACCACTTATTGTATTTATCACCAACCTCTCGTCGGTACGAGCGGGTTCCTCCTGTCTTTCCTGGATTGGTACACGATTCTGAGTTAATGGGCCCGCACCTCCTGATTACGGCGCCCACACAAACTAATCCAACTTCCGTTCACGTATCATCTTTTCAATGAGATCTTGTAAATGATGACACTTATTTTTATTATGGCCGTAGCTTTCATGAAATCTGCAAAATTTCCCTGTTTGGATTTGCCTCTCCGACGATGGCTTCGGAGCATGCTTCGTGTACTGCATAGTATTACAGGCTTGCAAATAAACATTTTCCAGTGACGTGTTTAATGGAGTATAATTATCAAACATCGGAGCCCTATGCCGCGGACCTTGGTTTTGATCTCGTTTTTTGTTTTGATTTCCATTATCTCTCTGCTGATTTTGCTGGTTTTGAATGTTCAACTGAACCTTTCCGAAACTCTCTCCATACTGCTTGACTGCAATATTACATTGAATTCCTTCGCCACTACGCCCCACGTCATCCTTCTTCCTAGACGGTTTCACGTCCTCCTTTCTCCAGAATTGGGCTGACTTGGAGTAGAAACGATTCAATGACATGGGAGGCTTACCAGCCAACCAATTTTTGAACTAAGATTTTGGATCTATTCCCTTAGTCAATGCCATCAAAATAGAGTTGTCATTGGGATTGCTTATCTCTGCACACACAGCATGAAACCTCTCTAAGTAGCGTCTGAGTGTCTCTCTAGGAGCTTGAGTGACACTAGATAAAGTGTTAACGTCCTTTGGCCTTGCAACATGCATTCGAAACTGCTCAACGAACTTGGTTGCTAGTTGGTCAAAGCAAGAAATAGATCAGGGAGGCAAACGAGTGAACCACATTGTATCAATGCCCACCAAAGAAATGGTAAAGCTACGGCATTTTACTGCATCATTAGCTCTTGCAGCATTCATCATCCACTCGTATTTCACGATATGTTGATTCAGATCAGAATTTCCTTCATAGACTGGTAGAGCCGGCATTTTGAATCGTCGAGGGGGTTCAGCATAGAGTATTTCATCCGTGAAAGGGGTATGATCCGGGAGATTCCCCAATCGTCATTTGTAAGACCCTGACTCTCATGGATCATCTGACGAATCATAGTTGGTATATCCGGCATCTGTATATTCTGTGCACGTTGAGCCAAGGTGTGGTCGGGTTCCACAATGCAAGGCTGGACTGGACACTGTCGAAGGTCCATGTCTCGCCTCCTTGGTTCCAAGTCTTCAGGGACGTATGGTTCAGGAGTACGTCCATGCCGATGATGGTTCAGATTTGTCTGATTTCAGGCATCAATCCCTAGTTCAACAGCAGCGGCAGTAGCGCGGTTGTCTATGGTGTAGTGAGGAGCAGTACCTACCTGAGAGGGGGGTCCAGTTTGGAAGCTGGTCGATGGGCCAACTCTCGGCTGTCTAACGTTCAGAGTAGATTAATGTCTGGTGGCTTTGGTGCAGCTTATGTCCAGTCATGGGCGTGCAGATCTGTGATGTTAGTCAGATGAGGCTGAACTCTCAGTGGATGAGTAAGAGGCATGATCCCTCCTAGATCTCCGACGCCTTTGGCGGTTTAGCTGGTTGGTCAACTCTACGTTGGCACGTAGTTATTCAGTCAGTTGTTTCCGACGCTGAGTCAACTCTTGAAGCAGCATCTAAAACTCTAGTCTGGTAACTGGGCCTGACGGATCTAAAGGTCCGGTAGCATTCTGGTTGGATAGAGGCAATTGTACGGGTTTCTGTCTATCCCGTCCTTCTTAATAGGCTTATCGTGCCAAATATTAGTGATCTTCATAGAGATATTTTAGAAGATTCTCATCATTCTAAATTTACCATTCATCACGGTAGTAGCAAAATATACGCGGATATGAAGCGACTCTATTATTGGGATGGAATGAAATCTGATATTGCTAACTTTGTTAAGTGTTGCATGACTTGCCAACTCGTTAAGGCCGAGCATCAAAGGCCCGATGGGTTATTGCAACATTTGGACATTCCAATTTGGAAGTGGGATCAAATTTCCATGGATTTTATTGATGGACTTCTTGTTCTCGTTTGGGTTACGATAGCCTTTGGGTGATAGTTGATAGGCTCATGAAATCCGCCCATTTTACTCCCGTTCCAATTGGACCATACCTCCTTTGGCCAAACTCTTTGTTAAATAAATTGTCAAATTGCATGGAGTTTCTACTTCTATTGTGAGCGATCGTGATCCATTGTTTACTAGTGGATTTTGAAAGAGTCTTCAAAAAGCTTTGGGAATGAAGCTTAATTTTAGCACCGCTTATGATCCTCGGTCCGATGGACAAACCAAGCGTGTGAATCAAACTCTTGAAGATCTTTTTCGTGCATGTGTTCTTGATTTTGGTGCAAGTTGGGAAGATCATATTTCTCTTGTTGAGTTTTCCTATAATAATAGCTTCTAATCTAGTATTGGTATGGCGCCTTTCGAGGCACTCTATGGAAGGCCATGCCGATCTCCTTCTTATTGGCTTGAGGCCGATGAGAAGTTGGTTTTAGGTCAACATTTTATTCGTGATTTCACAAAAAAGATTGACCTTATTCGCCATAGGATGAAAGAAGCTCAATCTAGGCAAAAATCCTGTGCCGATAACCGAAGAAGGAAATTAGAATTTTCCGTAGGAGATCCTTTGTTTATTCGTGTTTCACCTATGAAGGGTGTTGTGCGTTTCAGTCGATTGGGAAAATTAGCACCTCGAAATATTGGTCCATTTCCCATCACCGAACGCATTGGTTCCGTGGCTTATCGCCTTTTATTACCGGCTCAGTTTTCTGCTATTCATGATGTATTCATGTGTCTCAATTACGGAAATGCCTTCGAGATTCCGATTCTATTCTTGAGCTTGGTGTTGTGGAAGAAATTGAAGTTTCACCTAATTTGACTTATGAGCAACATCCTATTCGTATTATTGCTTCGGAGGTTAAACACCTTTGAAATAAAGATGTTCCTCTTGTGAAAGTTCAATGGTCCCTAAGGATTGCTCTTGGGAATCTAGAGAATTCATCGAGTGAACACATCCGAACTTACTCTTTCGTGCTCTTTGAGGTGAACTTCTTATTTCGTGTTGATATGCTTTTATGGTTGTTATTTTTTTTTTATTTTTTCCTAAATATTGCAAGGATGCAATATCTTTATGGAGGGGAGTCTATAATAACCCGCATATTTTACAATTGTATATTTAAATATACCATCGTTAGTCGGATTAAAGTCCGAAAAACTACTTTTTGTAAACAGTCAAATTAGGACCCAAGACTACTTCCATTGAGTCCAAAATGTCGTTTGCGACCTTCTTGAGTATAAACATTGATATGTTTGGAGTCAGCTTGAATTTCGACCTTTTCACTTAGGGCTTTGGGTTTGGGTTTCAGCCCATTAAACCCAACTTCATATATCCTGACTCCACCCCCTCTCCTCTTCATTCCTTCATAACATTTCCTAACACTCAAGCTTTAGAAAAATGGGGGAAGAGAAAAGAAATTAGAATTCCTAAGCCCTAGTTTCTTTGCAAATTCAAGTTTTTGCTCCAAAATGCAAGAGAAGCTTAGGTAAGCATCCTCTTCTTCTTCTTCTCCATCTCAATCTTTCTCCAATTTCAGAAATTTCCTATAACCTAACTTAGGAAATATTAGCTTATAATCTTAGATTGGAGTTTCTAGAGTTGAAATTGAAGGTGATTGACCTTTTCTTTGTGCTAAAGCTTCTCCTTCATTGTTTTTGAGTAAAAAAGGTGAGTTTTTAAACTCACATTTATGTCTATATCGATGATAGTGTTAGGTAGTGATTCCTAACATCTATTCTTTGTCCATTTTCTTTGGATTGAATTGGTTTTATGAATATTCCAATTTTTGGTGTTTTGAAGTTAAATCTTTAAAAATCCTAGCTTTGATGTTTGGTCATGCTTTTGGTGGCGTATCGAAGAGCCCATAGGACTGGGTTGTCGCGTGGCATAAATCCATAGTCGCAATTGCTCATTCAATCGGCTCCGTTTGGATTTTTGCCCCACTTGGGGGCTAGGCTGAGAATACTGGAAGTTCCAGTTCAGTTGACTGAACTAGAGGGTTCGTCAACTGAACCAGTAGCTTGGAATTTTTCGGGGCCAGTATCAGTCGACTGACCACTCTGGTTCAGTCGACTGAGCCTGGAAACCGAAAGTTTCCAGGTCTGTTCCAGTCGACTGACCATCCTGGTTCAGTCGACTAAATCTGAAAATAGAAAGTTTCTAGGATCTGTGTCAGTCGACTAAATCTGCTGTTTTTGCCCATTTTGCCTTTTGGGTTTGAATTTCCAATTTTTGATCGATTCTTGTTTCTTGATTAGTTGCTATCACCTTTGTTGACTTTGATAACTTCTTAATCGGGATTTTTTAGGAATATCCATTTTAATGGATTTGGTATCGATTTCTTTGGATTTAATTCACGTCTTCGAATGTGAATTTTTGGTGATTGATTGGTTTTGCAATCAATTTTGTGATTTGTCACTTAAAATAAAAGGTTTCTATACTAAATATCCAAACACTTTCTCAAACATGATTTCAACTCTATTTTTAATACAAAGCTTATTTATAAAACCATTTTCCAATCTATTAGTGTACACAAACCTTTACCTCAATCGTTTGAGAAATCTAATTAAACGACTTAATAAAACAAGTGGTATGAAACGCTTACGTTTACTTCGTCGGTTAATTTTTGGACTTGTCCGATTGAAACTTTTGTGACAATTTTCGAGTGGAGATCTACAATTTTTTCGTAAATACTTAAGTTAAGCCAGTGGTTATGAGACATGAAGCTAAACTCATTTATTTACTAGCTTAGTGTAATTAACACTTTTTATTGATCAATGATGATCATTCTGTGATGTAGACTTGCGATATGCTACGTCTTTTTGTCCACGTGGGGGACTGTACCTTGTTTTATTGAGCTTCGTCTCATTTATTTTATAGGCTAACGACCTATGAGTTCTTTGGAGTTTCGACTCAATTCTTATGGGCTAGCGACCCATGTTCTTTTATGGAGTTCGGTTAATCGGACGTACCATTGTACTATGTTGTTGTACCGGCTTATCAGGTTCATTGGGCGTACTGTTATACTACGTCGTTGTTTCGAATTATTCGAGTTTCAGGTTCGTTGGCGCACCGTTATTTTACTATGTTGTTCTTCTGGCTCTATGGTTAGCGACCATGGGATAGCATCCCGTTTGTGATGCACGTGTTAGTGAGTTTTCATGCTCCCTTTTGTGATAGGCCTCCCCCTTTGTGATTTCTGGATTTCTAATTGATGATTTCTAGAATTTGTGTTTCACCAAGTTTTGTGATTGGCATTGATTTGTTGTCAATATTTGTGGTTTGGTGAATAAAAATAAAGAATATGACATTCTTTTTGATGTTCTGAGATTCTTGAGATGTTGTATGATTTTTGTTGTTATCTAATGTATACTTTTCATAGTATGACATTATTGTTATCATAGGTTTTTGTCGTATCTCTATTTCTATCTCAATTTATCTGATATTTATAGCTAGACTGATCCGTTTATTATTTTCTTATTTAATAATACTTGGGTCAAACCGAGATGTTACAGGTGCTTCTGCTTGACTCCTTATCAGGGATCATTATCTGACTTTTATCTAACTACATTAGATTGGTAGTTTTTATTGTTATATATTTGAGATAAAGACTCCTTGATGTATACATATTCTTTGTCTAGCACTTGTATCTTATCTTTTGTGACATTGTGGATCTTGTTTGACCACTACTCTGATGTACACTTCTATGTGTTATATTCATATCTGTTTCCACCTTTGTGATATGAACATTTGTGACTGATTTATGTTATGCTTATTTCTACATTTTTTTCCGGAGACCTCATAGCCATTGTGTAGTAGCTTTGAGTTTGTATTTGATATGTTGGATTTTCTCTTGAAATGAAATGCATGTTATACTATCTGAAATGTGGGTACTCACATAAAGTAATTACACGGATGGTCGATCCTCAATAGCCTTATTCTTCGTGCTAGTTGACGGCATTACCTCGTAGTGTTCTTGGCTAGCGTGAGTATAGAGGTGGGGCGTCACAATAAGAATCCAATCTCCTCAACCGTCGGAGGACAGAAGAGATGCTCCATGAAGATGACAAAAAGACTGTCAAGCAGGGCCTACCCGTTCGAGTGCAATTGGGATGGGGCAATCCTCAGGAAAAATAGAACTTCTCAGATGAACTGGTTAAAAGGAGGATGTGTCCCGGCTACACACACAAATCTATTGCAGGCTGTGTACCATTCCAGAGTAGTATGGGCTCTATCCTCTGGCCCTGGCAACAAAACGTCGTTTAGTGATAGCCCATGCCTTCGACAAATTCTTCCTAGCATATCTTCAGGAATATTGGAAGGAATGGAATCTTATGGATGTACGATAAAAACTACTCCTGGTAGTTCATCCAGGGCAGGGCTAATAGCGTCGGCTGTAATAACCGGCATTTCAATTGTGGGAAGGGGTGGACTCTGGACATCCTGAGATTACGAACTTCCAGGCTCTATAGCTATTTGAACTCGGTAAAAATCATCGTTAGACGATAATAGACTCATGTTTCCCTAGTGTGAAGTGCATGAATATGTTGTGCAGTGCAGTGCTACATAATACTTAAGAAATTCTATGGGATTTGAAAGATGTTCGAATGACAAGGCTTCAAAATACAACCGAAGTGACTGTCATCATTGACCGTCACAACCATGCCATTCATACTTCAATGATCGATCCAAGTAACAGTTCACAAAATTTGTCAAATTACGATTCCATCTATGAGCTTCGAAGGGGAGTCAAATATGTAGTGAAACGATTAAGTCCAATTATGCAAGGCAGAAGCTCGTCGAAGTCAAATATTCAGTTATACAAAGGTTCGTATCTAAGTTTGGATCGATCACTAGAAATTCCATTCGTATCAACCGACAGAGGAAAAGATTTCATATCAATCACCTTAAGGCGAGTTCTTGTCAATCCAAACCCTTCATCTCGTATCGATCACGGGCTGCGTCTTCGTTTCGATCGACAGAACCGATACTTCGTATCGATCGCGCAATTAGATCTTTGTATCAATCATAGTAGATCGATATGAACTCAAACTATCTCCAATCGATTCGAAGCCACTCCCTCTCTCGATACGAAACTCTATCCATAACCATCGATACGAACTTTGGTTGCTCTCAGAATGATGCAAATCACAATTCTTCAATCGATACAAGTTATCTCTCCATATCCATCCACCTTCTTTCTTCTCCAAGCAACACAAAAACCATTCCAACCTTCCTCGACCTTGATCCGACCCATTTTCGACTTCCTCATCACCAGAATCAGCCATGAATACAAGTAGGATGACATGAGAATTCAAGTCTCATCATTTTAAGTTGAATTTGGTCGATTAATTACCTAATTTGAGCGATTGGTTCGAGGAATTGAAGTTTCGATATGAAGGCAAAGGCGGTTCTTTTTTATTTTCTCTTTAGCTCGGATCGATACTAAGTCAATATATGGGAATGAAGACAGATGAAACTTTTTGAAGTATGGGAAGTATTTATATAGGTGGGAACGATTCATCTCCCAGTCATTTTAACCGGTAGGAACGATCTCCTCTTTATTCGATACGTAGAAGCCTTCTTCGTATCTATAGATCATCGATCTAAAGCAACAACTATTCGTATCCATTGGCTCTCATCAATACGAATGCCACTACCAAATCATATTTGGATTGCTCAAATCCATCGATACAAAAGGAAATTGCAATGTTGTATATTGATCAACTTGTTTCATCGATATGAAGTACCAATATCATATCCATCCATCTAAGGATCGCAAAAATTCATATCCAGTAATGCGAAACATTTTAAAGGGCCAACTGATTCGCATAGATTATCATCGATACGAAGAAGATTTTTCTACTTCCTAAATCGATCCAGGAGAGGATCGATACGAAGGGATACTCTAATACAACCATCAAGCGTTTTTACAACTCTAATTTCACATCGATCCAGGAAAGAATTGACATGGAACTCAATAACAAAACTTGACAACAACTCGTGGACGTGCAAATGTTAATAGGAGTCAGGTCAACATACATTCATGCATGATGAACTAACTTTCAATTTTCAAAATTGACAGGAATTGAACACTCACGCAGTGACAATTGTAATAGTGAACAACAAATTGTAAGCGCTCGACACTCAGTTACAACAATGCATTGCATAATCATTGGAAGTCAACCATTCAGCATTTATATTACTGGAAATCAATCAAAGGTTACATCTTTTGACAAAAAGACAACCACTATTCAACGAATCAGATAGAACTCTTCATAACAAAGATTGCAGCTTTTCAAAGCATGTCATGTTCACATAAGACGTACTTTGGAGGGCAAATGTTATCACACCTTTTGGCAAGGCCGTGACACTAAGGACTTGACTGAAAACAAAGACAATTTGACCTGAAGATCAGTTATATGTGGGTCTACTATGGATACTGGAAAATTTTGTCAGAGTCCGGATTGAGCTACAATTCACATGGTACGAAAAATAAAGCTATGAAAGCCAATGTTCCAAATTTAAAGTCGATTGGAGTTCGTTTGCTCAAGTTATGGATCGATCAAGAATTATGAAGAAGACCTCACTTCGTATCCATCTGGGTCCGCCCCTATTCGTATCCATCCAGCCTCTCCTGTTCGTATCGATTAAGCAACATCGATCTATTATTTGGTTCTTATCAATCAACTCCACCTTTCTGCTATGTATAGATCATTCCAGGGTCGATACGAAGTAAGCAACCAACAAGCATCGATACAAAGAGAGCATGGTCATCGACTTGAAGCGGCTACCAAATGATCGATACGCATAGATCCTCCATTCATCGATACGGAGGATAATCCTAGAGAACGATACGAAGAAGGCATGGTCAAGTGAAGGAAACAGTCATGCGGCACAAAAGTGGACCTGCCCTAAGTCATTGCTCCACGTCATCGATACAAGCAGATCGATACGAATGGCCATCGATCCGAAGAAGATCGATACGAAGGGACCGATACGCGTAGTTCAGCCTATTGTAAAATCAATCATGGATCGATCATAACTCAAAATATACAAGTCCAAATGCTACCAAATTTCCACAGGAGCTTGTGTGCCATCTCAAGAATGTCCTTGATCGATATCAGGCCAAATGGAGTTGTTTTTGATCGATACGAAATGTACATGTATCAATCAGGGATCGATCCCAATCTACCTTGGGTCGATCACGTGGGCCGGCCTTCTTATGAAAAGGAGTATTCCGAGATCTAAGTAAGATTTTCCAGCCTACGCCTATAATTAGCAGCCTAGTGCCTCTAGAAAAGGGATTTTTGGCTTCTCTACGCTGATATTCTACCAAATTACTATTATACTTCAGTTATACTGTTGTAATCTCCTGTAATCAGCAAGTCAAATTCAATAAACATCGATCATTTCATAGTGGATGTAGGCAATACGCCAAACCAGTCTAAATTTGTGTGTTTCTGCATTTTTTTCTTATCTGTTGATCGGATTGTTTGTTAGATCTGCCTCACTTTATATTTACTTTCTTTATTTTATCTCTTCAAACACATCTGAAGAGTGTTGTGCCCAATTTGGGTATAAAAAGTATGGTTTTTTTTGTGTCTTCAAAAAGAACTTTGGAATTAAAGTTTGGATTTTCTATCTCCTTCTTGCAATCACTCAACTTTTGATTTTTTAGCTAAAACTAAAAAAAAAATTAGTTGTTGTTAAACATGCCGTCTATGTCTAGCTCGTTATATGTCCATATATTTGTGGGTCTGCTAAGTTAGTCTCAAACTCAAGTGTCAAAGCTTTATAATTTTTTCCACCTCTTCAAGATAAGTGTTATCTTTTGACCTATTCTTATTTGTTGTTTTAGCTTATTTGCATGCCTATAGTGTTTTCTTGATTTTGTAACTAGGAAATCCTTATGCGTTGGTACTGAGTCCACATGTAATACATTCTGCATAACCCTCTTTTAAATGCCATTTGTAATTATCTGAAAGGATATCCTTTACTTCTATATGTATATAATTGAAAAAGTAAATGATGATGGCCATTGGATTGTTATGATAGAATAAATTCATTCATGTAAGAAGATTTCTATAGGCAAGTATAAAGAATTTTTTGTAGTGTAGGCCAAGACAGCTACATGATCATCCTCACTATTAATTCTACTGCAATAATATCTGCCATATTTTTTAGGGGGTCTTCTTCCAAAGAATGTGGTAGTTTCTTATCAAGGAAGTTCAGTTGGTCCCGTGGTTCTGTAATATTTGTAGATGATTTTAGTTTCGAAGAATCATCTTTATGAGTGTGAGATGTTCATGCATTTCACTATTAGTTGAAACATCTTCAATTACATCAAAGAATATAGAATCTTCTATATTATAATTTTGCAACATTGGATGTTTACCTTTTGCTAAATCATATTGATTTGCGTCATTCTTTTCAGAGTGTTCTCTAGTTTCTTTGGCTTTCTTCAGAATCCACCTAGGTTGCGCCATTGTATTGTGCACTGCTACTTTATGACTGAATATATTACATTGTTTACACTTTGGGAGGGATGTACTTGTATTCAGCGTAAATTTTTTCTTTTTTCTATTGTATAATAGAATAAGGATTTTTATAACCAACTTGGACTGTAAATTAATCTGGACTTGTGTAACAACCCGGTTTTTTCAACCATTCGCATCCGCACATGTTGGACTTGAATTGCTCAAAATACCGTATTGTAAATATAAATTTGGCAAAACGAAGAATATACAATAAATAAATAAGTCACAGATCACCGACATAGAGTAATATAATGCAGCGGAAGTAAAGAAATAGTAGTTCATGAAGCTACTATATAAATATACATCAGAGTTAAACAAGGTACAACAGAAGTTTCAATATGATAAGCAAGCACAAGCTGAATACATCACTGGAATCAACTGAAATTGAAATAGATAGCTGGATCTTCAAGCAAAGCTCCAACTCCGAAGGTGAGTCTAATGCTGTATCACTCAGTCTGACATGAGCGTAAAGCAAAAACACAAAACACTCAAGTCGGGACATACATACTTATACAATGTAAACCAACTCAAGTGAACTGTAATATCGAGTACAAGTAACTTAAAGAATGCTTGAGACCGCCCATCCTCTAAGGATCCATTAAACTATTTACTATGTAGTAATATTTTGCTATTATAATAATGTCTATAGTAAAATAAACTTACTTTTAAATAGCGTTAAGGAGTGACCCAATATTCCCCTTAACACGTAATAGTCATAGTAGTCCATCCAGTATCATAATACCTCCTGATCGGGAGGCTACTAGAGGATACTCCATGGGCTACGGGAGAAAACCAAACTTGTACAAGGCACGATAGGGTAGGTGACACGGCACAAGGCAATGCCAGGATAGATATACCAATTACTATCTAGGCTGGTGGTAACGCATAGCAACTACTACCGCTCACCTGGAGCGACACCCCCAAATAAAAAATCAAAAGTGGCCACCGAATCAATCCATAAGACAGAGTATAATATCGAAGGAGTGTGTCCGATCAGAGGAATGACCTCATTGGCCCGGAGTCTCTCCTGTTTTAGCCACCTTATGCCAACTCATAAGAGTCGGGTCCACGTTCATACCTCAAAGGACGTCGCCACCATCCTAATTCATTCGAGAATCTCCACCGCGTACACGGTTGTTAATGTGGTTTTCGGAGTTGGCAGAGAGTATGACAACTTCCGATCCCGGCCTCTTTAACAGCCCAACATTATTATAACCCATGTCTATATTATTTCATTTCAAAACCAAATCAATATATCATTTAAATAAAACCCAAATTTCCAAATCACTGAATATTTCCTTCAATTATTAAACTCGAAATATTCCCTTTAAAATCACCTTAACCAAATCCAGGTTATAAAATCATATTTTTAATTCAGCAATTTCAATGAGTTTCAAATCACTATATTTAAAGACAATTCTTAATTAAATACAATTTCAAACTCATAACATCTTTAAAATGGCCTTCATTTAAACCATTAAATATGAAGTAGTTATCCTTCCAAATCAATTATGAAATTTCCAGAATTTTAGCAATTTCTAAGTTCATTAATTCAATTTCAACATTTCAAAGCATTGAAATTTTCAAAACTGCAGCACTTATAAAGTGCTGCGGTAGATATATTTAGTATATATCAAAACATAGTTCAAATTCAGAAACTACAGCATTTCAGAAATGCTGTTGTAGGTTTATTTGGAAATTTCAGCACCTAGTTCAAATTTCAGCAACTGCAGCACTTCAGAAATGCTGTTATAGGTTTCATTAGTATAATTCAAGTCATAGTTCAATTTTCAGAAATTACAGCACTTCAGAAATGTTGTTATAGGTTTTTTTAGTATAGTTCAAGCCATAATTCATTTAACCACAACATTTCAGAAACGTTATAATTTCTGTTATACCCTTTAAAACAATATATCTTCAATTTTTCTCATTTTTAACTTATCAAACTTATTCCACTTTTCAAATTTTTTTTTGATATTACTTAACTTATAAATTTTAATAAAATTACATTTATTAATAAATATCCAATTTAAATTAAACATCCATTTTTTAAGTCAATACTTGATAAATCGCTTAACCTTTATTCCAATATATAACTAAATAATTTATTTAACATACCCTTCTCATAAATAAATTAGATTTCCATTTTTTTGCTTAACTTAATATTTCCATTTAAAACCAAATTTCAAATTTCCAAGTTAAGTCATTATTTAAATTACCTTTTCCTATTTTAAAACCATAACTATTTATTTTACACAACATAACATTTCATAAAAGAACATTTTATCATAGTTAATATAACAATCAAATTTCCTTAATAGATCTATTCATTTAGACATCAATTTAACTATGATTCCAAGTTAAATAAACTTATTACAAATGTCCCATAAAATGTATTTCATTTTGTTTATTCAAAATTACATTATTTATTATACAAAATATGTCCATTTTAGGAAATAACCTTTATTGAAACTACTAGGTTAGATTTAAGATTCCAAATTTAATCAAACTTAATTATTAAGTTATTTATCATAAATAAGACTCTTTAAACTCCATCAGAAACCAATTAACTTATAAAATTTTTAACTTACAGACAAACAATATTTCTTTACACTTTAAAGCATTAAATCAAATTAAGTTAAAATTTTCATATATTTATAATTTCAAAATACTTAATAATTTTTAGAAAATATTTAAAATACTTAATAAATTTTTAGGAGAATATCATTTAAAAATATAACCATGGGCCTGTATAATATTTTCTAACCTAGGTCAAGTGATACAGATATGTATCATTTCAACCCGTAATTTAAAAGAAAAATTTGGGTTCTATCATTTCGAACCCGCAATCGCAAGTAAAATAAATGCAATAAAAATCATTCGAGCCTATCATTTCGGCCCATAATGATTTTCCTTATTCTAAAGTCCGTTCGGGTATGTATCATTTCAACCCATAGTGATAGGGAATTTGCAGCAACGATACAGTAAATAAAATGAACAGTATATCATATAACAACATATTAGATGATGTAACAAATATATAAACAGCATTTAACATCATATAACATATCACAGGCATATATGGACATAGCATGTAAATTTATACACTTGTCATCATTTCACAATAATATAAGTACATATGTCTAGAGTGATAAAAACTAACCTTTTTAAAAGCTGAAGATAATAATTCAAAATACGCAATTGAGACTCTGAAAATCACGACAAGGCATGACTATATTTTGAGTGAATGAAGAGTCAGATCCAAATCTTATATGCAAACAAATACGACATATATAAGAAAAAGATTTCAATACAAACAAAGATGGATTAAACAAATGAAAATATGAATTAAAGAGGACATAACCTTTTGATAAAACAAAGAAAGATGCAAACTTGAGTGAAAAGAGAGCCAAGATCCAAACTTGTAAACAACATAATATCAAACAGATATAAGCATAAATTCAATACAAAGAATATAGATTGAAACAATGAAAAGATTTGAGATAAAATGACATAACTTGCCTTAACATCAATCAAGTGGCTCGGCCATAGGGCTTGGTGCTCGGCCTTGGCTATGGCATGGGTCTAGGCACATCATAAGGCACAGCTAAGGCATGTTGTAGGTCATGCCATGGCAAGTAGATGGCGGAACAATTGGTGGCTAAGGCTAATAGGAGGGAGGTGATGGGAAAATAGGAGTTTGGCTAGGTTTGAACAATTTGGTGATGGGGTTTTGCTTCAATGGTCATGACTTTGGTTTGGGGTGATGAACGAGGTGGTTGTGGAGTGGTGAAGTCGGCTAGTGGAGGTAAAGGCCGAGCATAAACATTGAAGAAAACAAAGAAAAAGGAAAATAGAAAAAGAAGAAGAGGAAGGAGAAGCCATGAATTAACTTGCTTATTTTTTTTTGCACGCAAATGGATTTGAGAAACTTTTCTATACATGAATGACAAAAAGGAGGCGTCTAGGGTTTCTATAAAGAACGTCTAAGATGAATGCACGGCTAGGAGATTTGGATGGTTAGGAAAAGGAAAAGGCAAAGAATAAATAGGCTAGTGAATGAATGAGATTTATTACTTATTTAATAAAATAACAAATGGAAAATGAGATGAAATGCTTCCTTTTTCACGTGGATTGATAGGTAATATGCGGCTAGGGTTTTGAGGAATAAGTTATGAACAACTATGGTAGGAAATAAATAGATAGGCAAGTAAAGAGGTAAGAAATAAAACAAATGTAACGTATGCCAAATTAAAGCAAAGTAACATACGTTAATTTGATTTGTTTCCTTGCCATTAATTAAAAGGTATATACAAAAGAACCATTCAATAAAAAAATATAAATAAAAGATATACACAAGAAACATTTAATAAATAGAATTTTAAAAGATATGCCTCTAAGACAATATAACGTATATCCATTGAAATTTTTCCAAGCAATAAATAAGAGATATAAACACATAACAATTCAAATAATAAAATGAATGTCAAAAAAATAAAAAGATAAAAATAGAGATGAATATATATGAAATATATATATATATATATGTATAGGAATTATTTATTTTATCATATTTGGAAAGGAAATTACAAACAAAATCCAAAATTTATTGGAAAATTTTCAAAATTCAGATTTTTAAATAATTAAAATCAAAAGTTTTCCAATAAATTTAATTTAAAAAATATTTACCCTTAAGTTTATTATATTCAACTAATTATTATAATTACCTACCTAATATTGAATTCATTCAATTACTATTAATTATACTAATTCATTTATTTATACACCACTTACCCTTATTTACTTATATTCAAATTTATACTCAAATATAATAGTTACAACTAAATTAATAGGCCAATTAAATAGTAACTTACAACCGTTACTATTACTTTAAGTCACATTAATGAATTCATTATTGTTTACAAATTAGATGTTACAATTACTTACTTAACACTGATTTACTTCAATTTATATTAATCATATATTATCTCATTAATGATCCAACATTCACACTTGTGATTTCATTGTTCACAACAAATGCTACCATTCTTATATACCCAATCTTTATTCAAGAGTCATTTATTTCATATTATTCCTTTTATAAATTCAAATGTTTGCATTAGTTTTCTTACATTAATTTATAGCTAAGTATACCAATTTTCATTACTTCACTAAAGTGTAATTTCCTTTCAACTGTTACTAATTAGTTCTAATTACCTTCGTTCAATTTTTAATTCATAAGGTTTTTTTCCATATTAAATTACCAAAACTAATTAACTTAACAAATTAAATTATTGAAAATTTTACGGGTCGTTACAACTTGTATTCTTGCATATTGTATGAAATCATCCATTGTGTATCTATATAACCACCTATTTGTGCTAATGCATCAATTGTTCACATCACCATATCCGAGTTACGTAAATGTACTCATATTTCAATTTCTTTTAGTTCTACTTTTTTAAAATTGTAACGTGGATGCCATGGATCTCGGAGAAACCGAAACATGAACAGGTCATTTGGGCTAGAATTCATGAAATATCCTCCTAGTCATAAAATTGAATCGCATATAGAAAATTAGGGAAATTATTAAAGCAACGATCCAGAAATTTAAACACCTTGTCTTTGAATAATCGAAACATTTTGAAATATAGATAATTATTATAAATATGATTTTATAACCTTATTAAACATCGTTTAATTAATGAACAATGACAGTAATATTTATTTTTAGATTTATTTACAAAATTATATTCTTCTAAGAAAAATAGATAATGTGATCGCACTACAACAAAAATACCATTTTACAACACTGATTTTGCAACATTTCACCGAAGTGCTGTAAAAATGGTAAATATTTCATAATATTTGTTAAGGAAAATGTTATAATAGATATTTCCAAATAACCTTCTCTGTACAAATGTTGTAAAATAAAAAATATCTACCGTGTTTTATTAAACCGTCATAGAAAACAATTTTTAACAATGATTATTTTACTTTGTACTATATTTTTTCATAACATATAATTAATGTTGTTGAAATATGTTAACGTGATGATATTTATTAAAAGTTGTAATTTATGGTATTTAACAATATTTATCAAAACTTGTTGACTTACAGTTAAAGAATAAAAAACAACAATTGTAAATTCTATTTATTTTTTCATTTTACAACATTTTCATAATGTTATCATAATTAATATTTAAGACAATGTTTAGTTTGCATTGCTATCGACGTTGTATTTAACAACTTTTGGTTGATATTGATAATTATTATATTTCAATAATTCACTATTAACCTTGCCATAAGTATGTTTTATAAAATTTGTATGGTAATTTTCAAGGTCTTAAGAAATATAACAAAGGTAAATATTATAAAAAACAACATGTTAAACAACTTCAGCTTGATGTTGTAATTTCCAGTAGCATAAAAGAACCACAACAAGAAATATACCATTTTATGTCATTGTATTTGAAATTAGCAATCCATGTCATGTATTGAAATGAACATAACACCAAGACATGGATAACTATTTTGAATCATTCGATTATATTAAATGACAGATATTATCTCTTAATTACATAAAAGATAAATCGCAAGTGACGTATGGACGAAAAACCTATGTTGGTCATGTAATCCTTTCACTACATTGTTTCTTCTTTCCTAAATTTCAAAAACCCTAATTCGACTTCCAATTCGTAATTATCTGTTGGTCCACGTCGATCGAGTTTTCTAGCAAATTATCTAAGTTTCCACTTTATTGATTTTTTTATTAATATGGCTATAGGTTATGGATTTATGCAGCTTTCAAATCTAATCACATAAATGTTTGATGATTACTTAGGGGCGGAGGAGTCACGATGTATTGAAGGGGGAAGTTGAATCTTATTTCACCGATAGACGGGTTTCCAAAAGGTGGATGAGGAATTTTTTCCTAATTGTAGATCTACTAGCGATAGAAACTAAAGCTGCATCAACTAAGGTGGCTAAGGTCCATCTCCTCGAGGATGATGATGAATTCAAAGTCAATAAAGGTTAGATATCTCTTTTGTTAGTTGTATGAGTTTTTATCATTGAGATTTTGTTAGGAAACTTAGTGATTTAAGAAATAGGGTTAGTGTACTTGAGGTTAATCGATTTATTTGTAATAAAAATTGAACTGTAAGTGGTTAATGAAATTTTTAGTCATGAGTTATATTTCATATATAGTTTGATTTTGAGAAACATTAATGTCAAACTTACTTTCGCATGCATAGAATTTACCGTTGTCGCTTTTTAAGAGTTAGTGGTGGTTTGAATATTATCAATGTGGCTTAATTATACAATACTTATATCTTACTTTTGGTTTGATATTATAATTTACAATTATTTCTGTAGATTTTTGTGTACGTTTTATTTTGTAGACTCAGGAAGCAGGCTTTGGGTTTAGTGGTTTGGGGATTAAGTTTAGAGCTTGTTTTGGCTAGATTAAGAAACCAACTACACTTTTAACTCTCTTTGAATGCAGTTACCTTTTTGACAGAATAAAACCTGGAGAGACTATATGTTAGGTACATGTTAAGTTCTTAGAGTTACTTCTTTCTAACTACAGAATTTTCTTGATTTAGCCACATGAATGTTTATTTCATTTTCCTCTAGTTATTTTTATCATTTTTATGCATTGACTGTATTAGTGGAAACTATTATGGTGTGAAACGCTAGCATTCCAAAAAAAATTTGGGGTCACTCACAATTAGGAATATACTAGTTTTAATTAGTTTCTAAAAGTTGTTTTTTCTTGAAAAAAAGCCAAAAGATTTAAAAAAAGAAACACATGACTGATACTTGCCACAGTTAAGTGTGCATTTGAATTTTACATTTTTCTATATGGTAGTTTTAGTCGGTTGCTAATAGTTTATTTCTTGCAAAAAAGCCAAACGACAAAAATGGAACATGACTGATTCTTGCTGCATTTAGTGTGCATTTGATTTTTATAATTTTCTTTGTTTCTTTTATATATTTAATCCCATAACGTCACCTTGATGAGGAACTGCTGGTCATAAGCTTGAAAAAGTATGATAGGGAATTGAAGTGATCCTCATGGAATCATGGTATTCTCTCAAAATAGGATGTATGCGACTATAAAAGGGATCATTGTTAACCAAATTTATGGTCAGCACCCTAAAGAATCCAAGTAGATAAAGTTATTGGAAAAATGGTAGAAAGTAGAATCTCTAAGAAGATCAGTAAATGTCCTATTGGTAACCCAGAGCTACTCCAAGTGATGAGATTAAGCTGATCTATTATAAAGGGTGGATAATATGTAAAATTATCTATTTATCTCTATTTGGGATTAGACTTTGAATCTAACCTTTCGATGTGGTCAAGAAGGTCTAGATACAGGATTTAAAAAACCTTTCAGCTTTTCTGAGTTAATGACCACTGGTTTGGTTGAAACTTTATAAGATTTACCACGAAAGCTAATTCCTTAATGAGGATGGAATTTCCTTGGGTAGTTCTACAAGGAGAGCTGGTATTGGCTTTAGTAGAAGGTTAGGCAAATATCTTTTCAGGATAGTTCCTCTCCACCGCAGTTAACCGTTTGTTAATGTAATAGATCATCGTTGTATTCAATCCTTCTCCCGAATTAATGCAACACTGATTGCATTTTATGAAACTACCAGATAGATTTATAGTCTCTCATGATCAATCAACTTTGACATGATAGGTGGTGTTGCTAAGTGTTCAACCAGTGCTTGGAATGCGCCTTCACACTCCTCAGTCCATTCAAAGTTTTGCTTCCCTTTTCTGATCAAATCGAAGAAGGGAATGCACTTGTCGGTGGATTTGGAGATGAATCTGCTCAAAGCCGCTACCTTCCCTTGAGGCTTTGTACTTGCTTTATAGTTCTGGGAGTCTTGAGATTTCGAATCACACATATCTTTTCAGGATTCGCTTCAATTCCTCGAGCATGACTATGAATCCAAGGAACTTTCCAGATGCGACCCCAAACTTCAACGGGTTGAGCTTCATTCGGTACTCTCGGAGGATGTTGAACATCATTTCCAGGTCGTTGACATAATTGGTGAGAGCCGTGACTTTACAAGCATATCTTCCATGTATAGCTCCATAGTTTCCCAATCTGGTTGGCGATCATTCTGTTGACAAGCCGTTGGTAAGTTGCTCCAGCGTTCTTGAGTCTGAATTTCATCACTTTATAGCAATAGAGTCTCGGATCGGTGATAAAAATGGTATGCTCCTAATCGGATAGGTGCATCAGTATTTGATTATAACCAGAGTATGCGTCCATGAAAGATAAGAGCTCATGTCCGGTCGTTGAGTCTATAAGTTGATTAATCCGGGGAGTGGAAAACTGTCTTTAGGTCGGGCTTTGTTTAGATCTGAATAGTCCACACAAGTTCTCCATTTCCCGTTAGGTTTCCTAACAAGCACTAGGTTGGATACCCACTCTGGATACAATGCATCTCAGATAAATCCGTTCGACTTGAGTTTATCTATCTCTTCCTTCAGGGCGGTAAATCTCTCTGGATCCATACCACGTATTTTCTGCTTGACTGGACATGCTGCGGGTCAATATTAATGCATGGCTCATTATGTCCGACAAGATCCTACACATGTCTGAGTGCATCCTGGAAAACACATCGAGATTTATCCGAAGAAATTCAAACAATTCCTCTTTCATCTGTTGGCTTAGTTGAGACCCGATCTTTATCATTCTGGAGTCCTCGTCATCATTGATCAGAACTTTGATCGTCAGCTTTGCCGGGGAAGCCTGACTGTCTTTGACTTCCTCGTCATTGTCATCATCTCGTGGATCATGATCCTTCAGGAACTGGTTGTGGCTCTCAGGCCTAGGCCTAGGCGTTAACTTCCAATTATCGGTGAAACGGACGTAGAGAAATTCCTCTACATCCTTGCCCTTCTCCTTCCGCTTCGCTTCCCACATCTCAGCAATGTAACAGGCACACCCAACTGCCTGATCTCCCTAAATAACTCCAAACCCGTTGTCAGTGGGGAATTTCAAAGTTAAACACCAATGGGCAATAGCTGCCCTAAATTCTGCTAGGGTCGGTCGGCCCTAGAAAGCATTATATGGTGAATTAATATCCAACACAATGAACTGTAACATCCGGACTCTCCTGTGCTCTCCAATTCCCAACTCCACTGGTAATTCCACCATCCCAGTGGGTATAGTCGCACTTCCATTGAAGCTATGTACATGAGACTGACACGGCTTCAAGTCCTTTGCTTCTGTTTTCAATTGATCATATGCTCGCTTGAAAATAATATTGAAGAGCTTCCATTGTCCACTAAGATCTTCTTCATCAAAGCAGGACCTATCTGAGCTGATATGACTAGTGGATCAATGGTAGGGGTTCCAACTCTATCGGCATCCATGTCTCGGAAAACGATGTCGTATGTCATTGTCTTTTGTTTTTTAAACGGAGCTCCATCGTCTAAGTTACTACAACATTCGAAGCTCGCATGCCTAACCGAGCTGGCATAGGACTCCATTCCCTCCCAACTCTGATTGGCTGGACGAGGACTACCACTAACTGTGTTAATAACTAACCTCCCACCAGTACATGCAGGTTCCTCTAGCCTAGCCTGGTTCTGTACTTGATTCTGGTTTGATTGACCCACACCTCTAGTCTGCGGCGCTCGAACGAACTGTTCCAACTTTCCCTCCCAGATTAACTTCTCAATTATATCCTGTAAATGGCGATATTCAAGGTATTGCGACCTTAGCAATCATGAAATCTACAGAATTTCCCAGATTGGATTTTCTTTTCAGATAACTACTTTGGAATAGGCTTCTTATACTGGCTAGGATTATAGGTCTGCAAGTACACATTCTCCAAGGACGTGTTCAAAGGACTATAGGTGTCAAACATAGGAGCTTGGGTTCTCGGTCCATGATTTTGATCCCGGTAAGACCTCCATTACCTTTTTGATGGTTCTGCTTATTTTGAATATTCAACTGCACTTTATTGGAACACTCACCGGTTTGCTTTACAGCGACATTGCTCTGAATTCCTTCCACACTAGGCCTTGGGTCATCCCTCTTCCTAGATTGTCTAGCATCTTCCCTTCTCAAGAACTGGGCCGCTTTAGGGTAGAAATGGTCCAGCGACGTGGGGGGTTTCCCAGCCAACCAATTGCCAAATTTAGTATCAGGAACGATTCCTTTAGTCAGCGCCATCAATATGGAATTATCATTAGGGTTATTAGTCCCCACGCAAGTGGCATGGAACCTTTCTAGGTAACGTCTTAGTGTCTTTCTAGGAGCTTGAGTGAAACTGGATAGTGTAATGGCCCGCTTTTCCGTACCCTTTTAATCAACAATAAACCACACATGTCCAACTCAAATTGCACGAATAAGCGGATCATTAAGGGTAGAAAGAAAATAAAGACAGAACCGAATCTCACACGAATGGGATAACATATATTATTTCAATAATAATCTTTACAGCGGAAAATTTTAAATACAATATCAGAGTCTAACCTAAATTCAGCTTGGACAGTTATAAACATCTGTCCTTACAATTTTTGACAAATAACAAACAAAATACACTAAGCAAAGCGGATGGTAGAATACGTCCATACGATGATGAAGATCTCCAACTCTCCTCTGGAAACTTCAACCGTCTTCAACTAAATCTGAAACTATTCGGATCTGACCCGAGTATTAAAAATACCCACATCAGGCTTGATAAACCAGCGTGAGATACTCTAAATTTAAAATGACTATGTTATCAAAACCTTTGAAAAGAAGGGTATCTCATAAGACCACGCTCACACATAAACACGGACGAGTTTTTACCTTATGATAACCAAAACACTTTTATATATCAAAACGTTTGATATTGTTTCTAATGACATTCTTTTGAAAAAACTTTTCAAATAAACTTATTCGAATAAGATATCAATATCTGGACCAAGTCTAACAAAATATATCCGGACTAGGTCAACGGAATATACCAAATGGAATATATAATACCAAAAAGGGGTAGCTGAAATGTTTGCAAGTCATTACAGCTATTTTGGGAATAAAATTAAAATCGTAAATATCGTATTGGGTTTGGATTTTCAACATGATAGGAAACTAGTGACCTTTTCTCCGATCCACGCATAACAAACATAGTTCCCACGGCGCCTTAATCGCTTTTCTCAAACTAGTCACTTGGAAACTATACTTGCTACACTACAAATGATAATCGGTAGTTCCCTGCTTTTCTCAAGCTAACCACTTTATCCACATGGGGAAATAAATGCCTTGAGGCCCAGACGTATCTGGTACCTAGGGCTCAAAACATCTGATAACCCAAATCACTACTATCCGAAATGCGAGCATACATCTGACCACACAGACTTCCATCATAACCGAGGTGTTAGGCTCGCGAAGCTACGATCAATTTCTTCAAAGCCACGCTTTTCATACAAAACCACGCTTTGATCATAACAAGTTCCACTTTGAATGCCACACTGCCATTCCTTTGATCACTATTTGACTTCCACAAAATTACAACCCTTGAGCACGTACGTCTCAAGGAGGGTGTTAAGCTAAGAGAAGTTGCCTTCTCCGCCACCACTGATGTACATTTGTAAAAGACAAACGTTGTGTCTCAGAAATGCAATGTTGGAATTCGTCCGTACAAGTTCGTTCTAGGACTGAACGAAACCGAAGGCACTTTCCTCGGCCGTTACTAGGCAAGAAGCCCTTGCAATCCGAAAAATCTCCATCACGAGGAGACCACTGCTATAAATAACTCTATAATGGGAGCGACCCAGAGCATGTTCAACAAGCAGTCTTCACGCTATAAAGATCCACGGTCTTCGATAATCATCATCTTTAACATGTCTTCACTTTCGAACGTATACATTGGTTCGAAGTGGTTTTCGGCTAGGAATTATCCAAATCCGACTCCGGTTCCTTCGAAGCCAATCATCGCTTTAAAAGATGTTAAGTTCATATGTGGATATCAATCATCAATCAATTACATCATCTTTTATCTAATCAAATATCTTTCTTAGATATATTGCTTTCAATTTATTCCATTTTCTTTTCAAATGTATATGGAATCATTAAGCCTCATTTATCAAATCATTTGATTTATTAAACTTTTCTTAAATCTTGGAATAATTCAAATCATTTTCTCTTTTACTTAGGAAAACCTTTCCAAATCATTCATTAAATATTAATCAAAGATTTTCTTATATTCAAGTTATAACATTTAACTTAGGAAAAATATTCCCAAATCATTCATTAAATCTTAATCAAAGATATCTTATATTCAAGTTATAACTTTTAACTTAGGGAAAATATTCCCAAATCATTCATTAAATCTTAATCAAAGATATCTTCCAAATCATATTCTTGCCAATCAAAGATTTTCATAACATAGTACTACTGCCACTTTAAATATGGTAAATTTCACCTCCAGGGACTAATGGCAATTTTCACCTCCAGGGGCTAATGGCAATTTTCACCTCCAGGGACTAATGGCAAGTAATCCTACATCATGAATATCTTTGTCTTTTAACTTGGAAAAACTTAAATATGATCTTTTAGAGCATCCGGGCTTTCCTTTCGATCTATTCTACCCCTCGCCCAAAAAGAGAAAACATAGGCCAGGTAAGTTCAGGACACTGATTGCTCCATCCCTAACCTTAGGTAAACACCTTGTTTACCTTCCCAGATCTCACAGGCGGGACAAATGAACTAGTCGTTTCCTTATACTCAATTTGTTATTACATTCATCTTAACAATTTATTCAAACTCTTATTAAAAATTCCAAATCATATTAAAAGTTCCAAATCATCTTAATTTTTCTTTTAAAATCATTCACAAAATATAAAGGAAAGAATTGTTAAGTTTAAAACTGCATTTCAAAAGTTATTTCAAACTGCTGCGAAAAGCCTTGCGAAAAGTGTTGTAAATAGCGTTTTAAAAGCTGTATTCTTCAAAACGACTTTTATATCATTTAGAAATCCATATTTTCAACTTAAATCTCTTTAATACATTTTAAAAGATTTTTATGATTTATTTCATATTTGTAAAATATTTAAAATATTATTTTAAACTTTGGTCACTTTACTCCAAAAGCGTGATTTTTCTGGAAAATTGTTTGGACATATTTAAAATATGCAAGATAAAATATTGATTTTATTCCTTTATTTCTTTAAACATATTTAAATGTTTATAAAACATTTCTAACTCATTTTAAAACTATTTCCAAAAGGTTTAAGCATTCCGTATACACCATTTCATTTTAAAAAAGATAGTAATTTCCTTTGTGCTTATCGACGTGTATTAACGTGACTTGATAAAACAATTTAACAATCATATCCAAAAATCAATACTTGACGATCTAATCATATATAAGCATCCATAGCAATCATAACACAACATCAAACGTGTGTATATATAAATAGAGATGCTAAATAGAGTTTCTCGCCATAAACCAAAGCGATTAACTTCCTACCAACATTCATATCATCCAATACTTCACTAACTACTTCCTACTCCATTAAACACTAGAAAATAACACCCTCTCATTTCCAATAGCTTTGTCGAGGCTTGAGATGGAGGTTGGCCGAAAATATAGAGAAGAAGCGATAGGGCTTTGAACTTGAATTTCCAAGATTTTGATCCGAAAAATAGGTCATCTTCTCTCTTGTTTTTGACTTTCTTATTCTCAAAATTTAAAAAACTTATTAACTGAAAAGTTTTTGCAAATTCTTTTCTATTGAATTAAAAAAAAGAATATTTTGAATAGAAGTAGTTTTGATGGAGATATGATAGAATGAAGAAGAGGTATTGTCTGATTGACAAAAATGAATCCCGAAAATACACTTCAAAGAATTATGTTTCAGGTATAGCAAACCTCAAAACAAGAAAGAGTGATCAACAGAAAAGTTGTAGCCACTGGAATTTCATATGGTTTACATAAAAAGAAATTATTAATTTCTGTCAGTTATGATCAAGTTATCATCAAAACAAAATAGGCTATTTTCTATGTTAAAAACTGGGCCAGAAAATGCACTGTAAATAAGTGGGTTTTAACATGGTTATCTTCGGAATAAGACAAAGTGGTCAACATGAAAGTTGTAGCCACTAGAAAAATACATGATTTAGAAAAAAATTGCATTTTGGTTCTGTGATGAAGAAGTTATGGCCGAGAGAAGAAAAGGTAAAATATGAAGAAAAGAGGAGTTTGATTTGAAGAAAATAGACATTGATTTCTTTTTGAACATTTTGTAAATATTTTGACATTTATTCCTTTATAATTTTTTCTATGGCTTGAAAGCCATTAAAGAGAAGAGGAAGAAGATGAAGAAGCTTCAGAAAAGAAGAAGAAGAAATGTGAATGAAATGAGAGAAGGAGGTGGATATTTATAGAAAAAGAAAGAAGTGTAAATTTACCAAAATAAGCTCTTACCAAATTACCAAAATAACTTTACTTCCACCTAAAGTAAGCTCCACTTTTTCAATACTTAACATCACCTTTCACATCTTTACTTTATATCTTAATCACTTAAAGATTAAGTAAATAATATCATAATTATGTTGGCTTTTGATGTGATATTGATTTGATGTTTACTTTTGACTTTTCTTACTTGCTTTTGTTAATTCTTACTTTCTTTTCTTAACGACCTCTAGAAGTTTCTAACCTTGTTTAGTAAAAGTAAACTTGATTAGTGAATTAATTAATACTTACACTATTTGAATATATGTTTCTATATAAGAAAATAAAGGTGCGATGACGTTGCGACAACTTTTAATCGATAAAACGTTGTTTTTCGACAAAATATTTTACAGTCACATTTTGATGTTTTAGTTCAACTATTTATTTATGTAAACCAAATTTAAAAATGAAATTTTTACTTCTTTAAATAAATTAAAACATGTCTCTTTATATTTTAAAATCATATTTAAATAACATCAAAATCTCCAATTTTACGGTGTATGTAAAAGTGACAAAATGCGACAAAATCTGGTTATTTTTGTAAAACGATTATTAACATATTTATAAGTATTTTAATATACTTTTATTATCTTTATTAGATGTTTTCAATAATATTTATCTTTTTAAAAATATATTTAAACCTATTTATTTAAACATTTATTTATTTTTAACAAAGCTTAACTTTTGTTGATTTGTTCTAAAATCCAATTTTATACATTTTAAATTATCAACTACAAGAATAAATAATTCCTCTATTATTATCTATTATAAATAACTTGTTCATTTAAGTTTTAAACCTTTTTAAATTTAAAACAAACGAAATTTCTTATTTTCGAAGTAGCGAAATTACGGGTCATTACAGATAGGGTGTTAACATCCTTGGGTCTCGTGACGTGCATACGAAACTGTTCGAAGAATTTCTTTGCAAATGATCAAAGCATGAAATGGATCGGGGTGGCAGGCAAGTAAACCACATGGTCGCGATGCCCCTTAGGGAGATTGGAAAACTCCGACATTTAACTACATCATCAGCTCGTGCGGCATTCATCAGCTATTCGTACTTCAAAATGTGTTAGTTAGGGTCTAAACACCCTTCATAAACAGGTAAAGTTGTCTTTCTAAATCGATAAGGTGGTTCAGCATAAAGGAAGTCATTAGTGAAGGGCGTATGACTTCGAGAGATTCCCTAATCGTCATTGGAGAGGCCCTAACTTTCACGAATCATTTGATGAATCATGGTCGGTATGTCTGGCATCTGGACATTCTGAGCCTAATAGGCCAAGGTGTGGTCGGTTTCCATAATGCAAGGACGACTCGGGCACGGTCGACGGTCCATGCCTCTCCTCCTTGGCTCTAGATTTTTGGGCACATAGGGTTCAGGAGTACAATCGTGTTGAAAAAGGTTCGAATCTACTTGGTTCTGATTGTCAACTTCCAAGTATGTTGTAATAGCAGCGACACGGCTATCAGCAGCCTGATAAGTAATTTCCCCTCCTCGTGAGGAGGGTCCACCTTGGTGACTTTCGAATGGACCAGCTCCTGTTTGTCCAAGAGATAGAGTGTGCTGATGCCTGGGAGCTTATGCATAGCTTCCATCCAGTCGTGGACGTGTAGATCTGTGATGGTATCCAGAAGAAGTTGAGCTCTCAGTGGATGAGTATGAAGTTGGTCCCATCTGCATCTCCTTCGTCTTTCTTGATTCAGTCGGTTAGTTAACTCTGTGTTGGCATAGATCTGTTGGGTAAGCTGCTTGGAGCTTTGGGTCAGCTCTTGCATCAACATCTAAAACTCCTCCCTTGTTACAGGGCCTTGTGGATCTGAAGGTCTAATCAAGTTATGACCGGTAGCAGGTAGCTGCATAGGGTTATGTCTATCTTGTCCTTCCTGATCTGCAGCGGTTGAGGCGGTCCTAGTGGTAACCATAGTGAAAGATGTAGCTCTTTCCTAGATTTGATGCAATCTGAATAGGATGGAAGAACTATTGGATGTGATATCTGGATATTCTCCTTTCATTCTTGCAATCCAATGACAGTAATAGATCTAAAGAGCTAGAGAAAAGCTGGGCTTTCTCAGTGAAAGTACCAAAATGTTTGTACCACAATTGGGCACAACACTCTTCGGGCATTTTTGAAGAGATTAAAGTGAAGAATATAAATAGAAAATGAGGCTAATCTAACAAACACACCAAAAATAGCTAAGTATAAGTACAAGAACATAGAGATTTAGAGTGGCTCGGCATTGTAGCCTACGTCCACTATAGAAAGTTTGATGTTTTATTGATGATTCTCGCTGGTTACAACTGGTTACAACAGTAAACTCAAGATATGATGAAGAATTCAATAGTGTATCGCATAGAGGAACCAAAAGTCCCTTTTCTATAGGCTTGGGACTGCTATTTATAGGTGTAGGCTGCAAATATCTCGCTCAGATCTCGAAATACCCCTTCTCTCAGGTGGGTGGGCCCACATGATCGATCCCCGACCATTTGTAATCGATCCATGATCGATACGTACACAATATGTATTGATCCAAAACACCTCCTTTTGGGCTAAGATCGATCAAGTACATTTTTGAAGTGGTATGCAAGCTCCTGTGAAAATTTGGTGGCATTTGGACTTGTAGATTTTGAGATATGATTAATTCTAATTTAGATTTGCAAGGCATTCTCATCTTCGTATCGATACCATTCGTATAGATGGTTTTGCACGTGTCAAGCAGATGAAATGGCACTATATTCCTGGATCGATCCACTTTTCATGCTGGGTGATCGAGTCTTCCTCTCTTTTAGGCTTTGTTCATATCCACCGGTGCAACTTCATTCATATCCATCTATCGCGTTCCATTTCATATCAATTGTTCGTGGTCACTTCGTATCGATTGATGGATGATCTCAACGTATCGATCAGTAGCCAATTTCTTGTCAATGATGTAGGGCCTCCTTCGTATCAATTAGTAATGAATGATACGAATCATGTAGGAAAATGACCAATAAGAAGTGTCGTTTATTGGTGGACACGAAGTGTTGTTAATATAATGGATATTAAACAGCTCCAGTTTGATGGATACGAAGGAAGATAATGCTCGATGGATACGAACTACATCTTTTTGGGGAATCAATATAAATATGGTGTTTTCTCCATGGATACGAACTAGTTGTGTTTCACTTGAGACTTGATGGATACAGATTTGCATGGATACAAATAGTGTTGATTTTCTTGACCTTGATCGATTAGGGCATACGAAATTGACTTGAAATTTGTAATGTTGGCTTTCGTAGTTCTACTTGTGTCCTATCAATTATTGCTCGATCTAGACTCGGGAAAAATTTACCAGTAAACTTTTTGGTGTCACGGCTTTGCCAAAAGGCGGGATAACAAGTAAAGTAAGTCCCAAAGCAAAGACTTCTCTCTTTATCCAACAAAAGACTTGACTTTATTAAATTCCTCAAACAATACCCAATTAGGATTACAGAGTTGTAATCAAGAAGTTACAAGATTGGAATGATAGAAAATCCACCCCTAAAACAGGACCCTTTGGGTCTTATTTAGAGATGTCAGCAGCTATACTTTCGTCCCCATGCCTTCGACTGGGTTGAAGGGTTCACCTCTTATATGCAGTTTCTAACCTTTCGACTTCGTCGAAAGGTTTTTCTTTCACATGTCATCGTGGATCCTTGAGTATCATCGAAAGGTCATTTCTTCCATTTGCCTTTAGGGACCTTTTGCCCCTGTCGAAAGGTCTGTCATATATTTGGTATGTGAACGTTTTAGAGGCACCGGAGGGTTTCTTTTGTATTCGGCTATTGTAAACTATTCGACTTTGTCGAAAGGCCGCTTTTGACTTGAAAGTTGGTAAGAGCCAAGCCTTCCTAGAATGTTGTCGGAAGGTTGTTTTTTATTCTTTGATGACTTATGAATGTTGCCTTCATCATAAGCCTTTCGGCACAGTCGAAAGGTATTCAGTGGTTGTTCCAACCAGCCCGAAAGGCTTATTATGCTTTCTGAAAGGTTGTTACAGGGTCGCATGCCCTTGTCCTGACTTCTTTGCCTTCTTTGGAAGTTAAGAGCTACTCGGATACTGTGGAAAAGTATCCTCTGTCTCCTCCGAAAGGTCTTGAGCTGCTTCATATTATTAAGTGCATCCCTTCAACCTCTCCCGTCAGAACTCTTTTCCTTTGTCCTTTGCTTAAGACTTTCTTCCCTACTCACTTATTTTGGGTCTAAACTCGACTTAAAATTTTAGACTATCTTTCCTACTCACTTATTTTCCAGGTAGGATTAAAAACTGCATTTAGAATCAAGTTAAGAAGGTGTCATGGAATCCATTTAAGTACCATTTTTGTAATTTAAAAATGTTCTTTCTAACCTTCCAAAGGGCATCAAGGCAACAGTGATGAATTTGTCCTCTTTGAACCTTCCGATAAGATTGAAAGGTATTTTGCCCTCAATTTTCCTTTGTTGTCAGAAGATCTATATGGTTTATTGGCTAAACCTGCTGACAAAAAACACTCATTGATGTCAAAGAGTTTTTGACCATTCGATACCTTTTTGTATAACAAACCATTATATAGCAAAGTAGCAAATAAACAAACACATTTTCAGCTGCATAACATCATTTTAGAAATTCAACTGAATGAAACTGCCAAAATATTTACTTTTATATATTGCTTCATGTTACATTTTCCAAAATGATTTGTCGGTATGTACATGTTCAAAATGAAACTAACATCCTAGGATTAAACACCAAAGGCGATTAGAAAAAAACAATAAGATGATTTTCCCGCTCTCCTACAGCTTATTAGGAAAAGGCGGCGGGTTTGGAGCTAAATCGATCGGGTTGATGACGATGGGTTCAACCCAAATTGTTGATAAGGTGAATATGTTATCGACGCAAGGTCCTCTCTATAGGCGTTCCAGATGGCTAAATCCATCCAGAACATATTTCGGCCAAATCAAAATGCAAGGAGTATGTTGCTATTATGTAAGGATTAAAGAGATTAGGTTGCAAATGAATCGTGTTGCAGGACTATGCACTATTGACTTCCTCCGCCTATTGCGGTTGGTTCAACAGTCCTAATGCGAAGTAGTAGCAACAATGTGGCACTTCAGCATCGACAAAATTGGGGTGAATTTGGTGGAGATTACGAGCATCCATTGGCATTTTTCTCTTTTGTTTGCTTCTTTTTTTAGAAATAAATATTTGTATAATAAAAGCCAAAAGAGAAAGGAGGGATGATAAATGGATTTTAACAGTGATTTTGGTGCGAAAATTGAGTCATTCTCTCTCGTACTTCTAGGGATTTCCATTAATTATTTTTGTCATTTTGTATAAATATGGTTTCCATTTTGATTTGAAAGCAAACAATGGCTGATCATCTGGCGGGGTTTTGCATAAAATGGCCTTGATACGATGCTTTTTGGAAAAAGGATGGCGAATTCCTAACCTTAACCTTAGTGATTGGTAAAGAGAGATCTTTTGACTAACTCTGTATAAAGTGTATTTTTGACACAGCCTCAGAACCTTTATATTTGGGTAAATACCGGTGAGAGTTTAATTAAGTATTTCTATGTTTGTGTAGATTAGGACCTGGCATACATATTCGTGCATGTTGAAATTTTCTTTGAATTAGATTGATTTTCCATAAAATTTCGTTTAAATGGTTCAAGCTGTTTAATATGCAATTATACGATTTTTGTTTGATGATAATAAACATATATATTCGTGTAAATGTATTTGTTAATATACTACTTAATTTTTCATAGATGACATAAATATTTGCTGAATAAAAATAAATAATATAGAATTTGAATTCAAACAGAATTTTTATTCAAACAAATATTTATTACAATTTTGAATAGTACAAATTCAAGCTCTCACTATACATATACAACTTTGATTACAATATAAATCTAATTACATCAAAATCTTTCATTTACAAATATCCTCACTACATATCGCTCATTCACTCATAATTTATCTTCAACTTCATTCCAAATTGAATCCAGAATCCGAGCAATCTGCAAAAATAAATATTGACATGGTAAAATTGAAAAGGAAATATGTTTGCAGTATAAAATAAAATGTGAATTTTGAAAATAATATTTGCCTCAGTTATTTGGGTTGTTCTTCATCATTTAACTTTGAATTGATCATACACGAACAGCTTGTGACATACACAGTATATCACCATATATGCCACAAGGCTGTGCACATCGAAATATACACTTGATTGATTTACAGGGACAACTGAGCACAGGTCGAACCCAAATTATCGGATTCAACTCAAGTGCAATAAAATGAATGTCACAACTTTCAGCACAAGGTCAAATCCGAGCTACAAGCTGGATTCAACTCAGGTGTAATTCGAATAACAAACCAATGCATGCAATAGATGTATGGTGCTGCACAAGCAAGGCTAAGGCACAGTGCTATCAGGTTGAAGACATATTACAGTGAAGATAGCAAAATACAACTTCAATGCAAACAAACCAAAGGAGTGGACATCAATCCAATGAAAACCAGTATGGAGTGATACAGAGTGATCAAGTGGTCCGCAACAATATCAAAGTGAAGACTTAAGTGGAAACTGACTCGAATATCACAAACATGTATCAGAGAGCATATGTAAGGGTCAAGCAAGTGATATATGCAAACATATATATACAGTGAACTGTGCAGTCATGCAAGCAACAGGTCGAGCACAAAGGAATGCAACATATCATAGATAGCTCACATGCCCAGCCTTACGCCAACATGAAACAAACTCAGTCCAACTAAAAATGAAAAGCCTCGACCAAAATCAAAATAAACCAAACTCAAAGAAACAAGACTGCACATTCAGGTTTGGACACACATGAATACAACTCACATGCAAGTACAGACTCAAGTGTTCAATAATACATGCTCGAAGCAAAAATCCAAACCAAGCTCGAGTTATACAAGAAAAACTCAAATTAGTGAGTGCACCAGAGATATGACAACACAGCAGCAAAGGCTAGCCAGCAAAATTCATGAAATCATAGAGTGAAGTCAAAAATCATCAAATGCAGATCAATGAACCAGGCATGGCATAGTTACAATTCAGTGAAGTTACTGTTGCTAGATATCAACGCAATGGGATGAAGTCACATTCTCAAAAAAACGACCATGCTACAGTTCAAACAAATGCCACAGTGAAAAAGTAACAAACTCAAAGTACAAGCTAATGCAGACTAAAGAGAATGAATATACAGTGAACTATGTCATGGATCAAACCAGCAATGTCATAGAACAGATGGTACAGTTCGAACGTGATCACCGGTTTTTTTAAGAAATCAAAAATGGTCGAAGACGTGGATTTGCATACGTAAAATCTGACCGGAGTCAAAGGAAACGAAGATTAAAATCAAATGTAACAGTTTCAAACCAAAACCGTAATGACCAAGTCACGAATCAACACCGTGAGTATCAAGCAAATGAATTGAAGAAGTCAGAGAAATCATCAGCACCAAAACGAAATCGAACGGCCGAGCAAAGTAATTGAAAAATTCAAACAAATTTATACGAACACAAATAAAGGAGATCGAACGCATATATAACCCAAAATCATCATCGGCTGTTAGGTATCGAGTTCAAGTAAGCATTAAACCAGAAACGAAAAGGAATAAATTACATACCAGAATCAGTCGAACTCAACCAACATCGAAGCATCCAAACGCAGCTCAAGGAGACGAATGATCGACAAATCAAACATGCAAATATCCACTAATCGATCAACATAGGCGGTGCTTCGAAGATTTCTCAAAAGCCCTAATTTAAAAGCACGAACAAAAGAGAACAGGAAGCTGCCATTTTCACCATAGAGATAACGGGCCGGAAATATAAAAAGAAAAAAGGGATTTTAATCACTATTTTGTGGGTCGGCCATCTTTTTTAATATTTAGGCTTTAGTTTATTTTTTATTAGAGTTTTGGGGTTATTTAATTTTTTTAATTTAAATTCTCTTTTAACCGTTGTATTTACTAGTCGTGTGACTAGGGGACAAACTACGTGGCATAGTTTGAGAATTCGGAACTTAGTGGCTGAGTTGTGGCAGAGTTTTGAGCATAGAGTTAGGTTAGTCAGTAGCGGGTGTCGTGAGTTTACGTGTGTAAGCGTGGGACTACTTAATTTCTAGTAGAAACCTTGGGGGCAGCACGTAGGCAGGGTTTTGCCGAAGCTGGGTAAATTCTGTGTCGTTCTATTTCTGCATTTTATTATTCTTCTACTTTTCTGTGCTGCTACTTTTTTGTGATCTGTGTTGAAACAATTTTATAAGCTTCCGCAATTAATTTTTATAATTGATAGTATCACCCTATTCACCCCCCCTCTAAGGTGAAATCGATCCTACACAAGCGTTAAAGATATAAATTTATTTTCGAATTCTATTCTAGGTCTATTTCATATGAATCAGGGGAGTGATCACAAATAGGCAATAATCAATTGTATTGTGAATATACGTTTCTCATTATATGTTTTACGTTTAAGCCTGTTTGTACTATGTTATTTCAGACTATCTATTCCTTAAATCATCTTACCCTAGGAGACCAACTTAGTCAGTATGCTATACAGCAGAAGGCTTTCATAAAAAATGACTCAATATTGAAGATTTTATGGTAAATGATTTTTATACATAAAAACCCTCACTCCTCATTCGGCTTCTTCAAAAAGTAGAAAGGAAATTTCATTTAAAAGAAGTTTGAATATTTTGTTCGACATTGATTAATGGCTATGTTACGATAACCTTCCAGCGGAGAAATGGAATTATAGTAAACCTTGACTAGTTATCATTCTGAATGAGGTTTATATCTAATTACCAATAGCGAGTCTCAACAAGAAACAAATTTTAATATGTATTCTTATTGTTGAAATAAAGAAATTTGATTTTCTGTTTTACTTGTTCATATAGGAGACTCAAGCAAGACTAATTTTACTTTTTGAAGCCCTTATTTTGGAATTTGTAATAGTCAAGGATAGATCAAGAGTGGAGCTTGAACAAAGTTGATTTTAAAAAGACTCATTTGTTTCTAAGCTCTTTGTCAACCTTGTTGCAAAGAAGTAGAAAAAAAGTCCCTTCCACCACTACATTATTCAAGAATTCTCCATGGAAATTGAGAATTTAAAGTTAAATTTGAAGAAAAAGGGGCTGAGATACTGAAGTTTTAAAGCATTTCATTGGTGGAGATATTTATGTTAATCTCGACTCGTAATAACTACGTTTCATGAGAGGATAAATGGCTTGGAAATAAAATTAAAAGGTAGTTAGACACTATGCAAACCTTCAGAATTCATACTTGGAATCTCAGTTTCGAATGTCGATCTTATAATCTATGGGTTTTGCAAGATCGGTTGATCAAGTCTTAATCATTTATATATATATAATATATTTTCCATAACTTAGTAATGCTATGTGGCATGATGCAATGTGTTACTCAAAAAATTCACCTTCCACCTAAGTCAGAAAGTCTTAAGAAAAGGACAAAAGGAAAAGAGTATAGACCGAACCTTCCGAAGAGGTCGAAGGGATGTTGTCAACAATATGAAGTAGCTCAAGACCTTTCGGAGGAGACAGAGGGTAATATTCCACAGTATATGAGAAGCTCTTACCTTCCAAAGAAGCCAAAGAAGCCAGGACAAGGGCATGCGACTCTTTAACAACCTTTCTGAAAGCATAATAATCCTTTTGGGTTGGTTGGAACACCTATTGAATATCTTTCGATGGTGCCGAAAGGTTTATAATGAAGGCAACATTCATAAGTCGAAAAAGAATAAAAGACAACCTTCCAACAACATTCAAGGAAGGCTCGGCTCTCAGCAACATTTAAGTAAAAGGCGACCTTCCGACAAAGTTGATGGGTTTACAATAGCCGAATAAGGAACAAACCCTCCAGCACCTCCGAAGGATTCACATACCAGATAGATGACAGACCTTCCAAAAAGGGCATAAGGTCCCTAAAGACGAATTGGAGCAAAAAAAACCTTCAACGGCGCTCAAGGATCCACGATGACATGTGAAAGGGAAACCTTTCGATGAAGTCGAAAGGTTAGCAACTGCATAAAAGAGGGGATCCTTCGACCCAGTCACAGGCATAAGGACGAAAGCATGGCCGTCGGCATCTATAAATAAGACCCAAGGGGTCCTATTTTAGAGGCAGAATTGCTCGCATTCCAATCTTGTAACTTCTTAATTACAATTATGTTTCCCTGATTGGGTATCAATTTGAGGAATTTAATAAACGTGAAGTCTTTTTTTGGATAAAGAGGGAAGTCTTAAGCTCCTATTCTGGATAATTACTTCACTGTTTACTTCAATCTTGGATAATTAAACTCCTATTTTCGGGTTTCGTCCCTCTGGAAGGTTCTTGTCGGTGAAGATAATAACATTCCTTTTTAGACAACCCTTATATCCCTTCGGAGATCATTTCCCTGCAACTTAAACCCTTCGTCTACACAAGATATCAATTTGAGTCAGCATTCTTTCCAAAGTTATAAAGGAAGCCAATAAAACCTTTCGGTTAAGTTCATAATCCATCATATTCAGATAACCGTACAAACCTTCCGAATCCCGAACAGATTTTGCCTAACCTTTCGGTAAAAGCCAATACCAGCTCTCCTTGCAGAACTACACAAGGAAATTCCACCCTCATTAAGGAAATAGCTTTCATGGTAAATCTTATATAGTTTCATCCAAACCAGTGGTCATTAACTTAGCAAAACCGAAAGGTTTCTTTATATCCTCTACCTAGTCCTTCTTGACAACATTGAAAGGCCAGATTCAAAGTCTAATCCCAAATAGAGAACATGGATAATTTTATAGATTATCAACCCTTTGGAATAGTTCAGCTTAATCTCATCATTTGGAGTAGCTTTGGGTTACCAAAATGACATTTACCGATCTTCTTAGAGATTCTAATTTCTACCATTTTTCCAATAACTTTGTCTACTTGGATGCTTTGGGGCGTGGGCCATAAATTTGATTAAAATTTTTGGGGCTTGAAGAGGGCTAGAACCTCCGACTTGATTGATTTCTTAACATTACAATTCTCTAATTCTTACGGACCAATTCCACATCAAATTCACTTATTTTAGTTTGATCATGGCTAAAAGATTTAAGAGGTCTAAACAAGGATCTTCTGAACCACACTTGACAAGGCTTTCCTATGTAAAGTTCAAAGACTCTAATCAGTACGAGGAACAAAGATTAAGGCTTGAAGCCATGAAGATTATAAACAAAAAGAAGGCAGAATCCTATGACCTTGAGAAATGGAGCTTGAACCCCTTTCATGTGGGACCAACCCTAATTTTTGCACTTGGAAAAAGAATAAGCGGAAGTGACAACATTTTAATCAAATGAGAAGAACTATTCAGTCATGTTCCCATGGAGCTATCTCTGAAACGGAGATGACAAAGGACTATGATAGTTTCACATACAAATGGAAAAAGATTATAAATGAGGCTTGCCATTCAAGGGAGAACTACGGACGCATGGAAAATTCCTCGATTGAAGAAATAAGGATGATAAAAGAACTACCTAGTGAGAATATAAAAATTACCAAGGAATTTCCAACCGAAACCTTAAGACTGAAAGAAATTCCCTTGAAAGAAGATCAACGAGCGATGAAGAGGAAACATGCTCCTACAAAAGCAGTAATTGAACCAACCTACAAAAGAATTAGATGACAGTCAAAGATGGCTCAAAAGTCAAAACTTCTTGGAGAATATAACCTTACAACATCAATCGCAGACATTTATATTATAACCAAAGAGGAACTGAATTATTGGCCTTTTCAGAAGAAAAAGCCAAGGTTTTAGAGAAGACCTAAGGGATCTTATTGCAACTTTCCTCTCATAATGGATGTTCGGCCGGCTAAATATCTATCGAGTTAAAAAATAGCCGAACGAATTTCATAATAAGAAAAACAGCAAGCGCACGACGTACACTTGTAATACGTGGCGAATACGGGTCGATCCACAGGGAATTGTTGATTTTCAAAATTCTATTCAATCAAATTATACCAAAGTTGAGTGAAAGTTAAGCTAGAGAGCTAGAAAAATAGCTAACTAACTAAAAGAAAAAAGATGCAAATATAAGAGTTAAATGATAATTTAAAGAATCAATCCACTCTCTAGATCACATAGTTCAACATATATGAAATCATGATCTCTCTTTTATGATCATTAGTGCTTTAATTGATGCGCTTATCATAAGTATGGCATATTTGTGCTATTGATTAGCCAACATAAGCCATCAAACTATAACACATCCCTTAGAGCACTTACTAACTTTCATGAAACTTGACAAAGAAAATGAAATCTATTTTAAGTATGGCCTATTAACTATTGATTAGAAATACAGACCATCAAATTTTAATTTCCGATAACTTCTTATGCCATAATCATATTTTGATGAAGATGCATTTGTATTAAAGATTGTTTAAGCATAGCCTATTTGGTGTCAGCAATATAGGCTATCAAATTCAAACCAACAACAACAAATAAAATACTTCATTGATCATCATTAAGCACAAAAAGAGAGCATGAATTAACAAATAGTTGAAGCTACATAATTATAGAGCTTTATTACTGTGATGACCCGGAATTTGGAAGCAATATCAATTTAATAATCTGAAATAAAAATTAAATTGATTTGATAATATTTGTAATAAGACTTGAATTAATTTAATAATTCAACAAAATAAATAGTAATCGATAGATTTTATCTTTTTAAATCTAATAATTATTTTCTATTTATGATATATATAGAATATTGTATATAGATCTTGTTTTAATCTGATTAATAAGTAAATCATGCTTCTATAAAATATGTATCTTTAGTAAATTGTGAATTATAATTTTATTTAAAGGTTAAACTTTTAAAAAGGTTATTTAATAAATAAATATGGTTTTAAATACATAAGATAAATATTGAACTGATTTAAAATATGTTTAGCTCAAGTTTAAATTTAAGTAAAATACAATGAGGTTATTTTGATTTTCTTTTAAATATAATTGAATAAAATAAATAATTTATGAATAAGGAAATAATTTCTTTTATAAGTTATTTATGGTTATTAAATATTGTTATTTTTTTATTTTTAAATATATAATAATACATTGTTTTAACAAATAAATTTTTAATAAAAATTATTGTTTTTTTTCAAAATTCAAATTTGTAGTTGTATTTGTAAATAAACTAGATTTCAAAATTTATTTTGAACTTGAATTTAAAGCTTTGAAATTTAAAGTATAAATATTTTTAAATTTGCTTTGATTTTGAAATATTTGTATAAGCTTCCTTTTATAAATAAAATTGCATTTATTTCATTTTAAAATTTATCTACATTGAATAAATACATGATTTAACTAATTTATATAAACATAGGTTTACATTTATCTAGTATTAACATCTAAATAAATAACTAATTAACATTTAATAAATAATTAAATAACATTTGAGACAAATGTAAACATCTAACAAATTAAATGAGCATGTATTAATTAATTAATTAACATATTTACTTGACAAATGTAATATGTAGGGACAAGTCTCATTTAATTTGGTTTTCTTTTATTTATTTATTTATTTAATAAAGTTTAATTTCAGCTTATATAAATAAATCTCCTTCTTCATTTCTTTCCTTTTTCAAAATGAAAGCCAAACATAAATCTTCAAACCAAATTGCAAAACAAATCTGAAAACCATTTTTTTTCCAGATCTAACTCTGTAATCAAAAATCTGTTAAACATTTTCCAAAACAAAATCATCTTCAAAAGCCCCCACATCTTCAAGTTTAAAAGCATATCTGTCACCATTTTGAAATCAAGAAGAAAATTCTGCATTTCTGGAATTAGCCTGCATGCAAACCATTTGTCTTCAAGCCAATTAAAGCATACCTGCATTTTCAAAAATCTAAGATCTGTGCAAGCAAACCTGCATTTCTTATTCAAGCTGTTAAAAGAATTTAGTGATATAGCTTTCCAGTTTTTAACTCAAGCAATCCTAACAACTTAAAGTTTTTAAAAGCATAAGTTTTTCAGTTGCATTGCTCTGCACATCAAGATCTAAGTGAGTAACATTTCCTGTTTTCTTAAAGCTTAAATTTATAAATAGGTTGCATGTTTAATATCTGTGATAAAAATATGTTGAATGCATATTTGGATGAAATCTGTTGTGACTTGCTTGTGATTTCCAGAAAGTACTCTCTGTTATATACGTCATATGATCAGATTTTGATTTAAATTCAAAATCTATAGATTTGTGTCTCTGATTTAACTTTAGATTAAATCAAACTTGCTTGTTTATGTTAAGCTTTAATTTAAGATTTTAGTTAAGTTAAAATAACATATAAACATCTCTATAAACCAAAAATTTACAGATTAAGTTTTAAAATATGAAAATTCATATTTAATAAATTATAAATTCAGTGCTATGAATTAAATACCTAGATCAAACTATGATTTTTAGGACAAAAAGTAGGATTTTTAGTTAAGGGTTAGGGGTACAGTTCTGTGTTGAACTGTAAAGGAAAATTTTGAAATTTTGGGGGATCTGAGCAAATGTAAGCGTTGGGATTCTTCTGGTAGGTGGAGGAGCTATCTTTGATGATTGGAAAATTATGAGGTGATGATGCAAAACAATATGAAGACAGTGGTGGTGATTTTGTTACCTGTAACCCTAGTTAAGATAGGTAGTTTTCTTTAGCCGGTTCTTCAAGAAGGAGTGATCGAGTTGTCTGAGTTCTTGGGGGATGATAGTAGGTTGATGGATGAACTAGTGGCCGGAGTCACTGCCATTCCGGTGGTCAAGAGGTGAAGAAGGAGTCGAGTTTCAGGTTTGGGGGTGAAACCTGTTTCTGCAGTTCCAGGTTTTGTGAAGGCTATTCGAATTTGAATTTTGGGTTGTGAAGTGGAAACTGATGATGGAGGTTGATTGTAAGGATGGTCGTGGATGATTAGAGGTGGCCGGAGGTGGGTGATGGTGGCTGAAGGCACGGTGCACGTGCACCGTGCAATTTTCTTTGGTCTGATGTTTCCTGGGTATAATGGTATTTTAGAACTCGAAGTAATACTCGAGTGTGGCTGTACTTGGCTCGAAGCATTGGGCTTGTTGACTCGAAGAGAATTTGAGTGGACTCGGGTGTATGAAATATTACAGTTTCCTGTAGAAAACTGTCTGCGGTTTTAAAATTTAAATCAAAAATTTTAATGAATTAGTAGTTATGATAATATTTGAACAAAGTTTAAAATATGCTAGAAAAGGTATAGTTTTATAGGAGTTTGAAAACTTATATGTTTTAAAATTTGAATGTGGTTTCAGTTTTTTTTTGAAAAAATAAAAATAGAATTTAAAAGCTGCATTTAAAAAGGAAAGTAAAGTTTTTAAAAGAGATTTAAATCTAGTTTTAAATCCGTGTTAAGTTTTAATCTAATATGTATTAGAGTTTCAAATGATTTTGAAATCTTATAAGTTTTAAATTTTTAAAAGAGGGTTTTCAGTTTTAAATAAAAAAAAGAAAACCTGACAGTTTCCTAAAAATTTAAATTTCATTGTAAATCTGAAAGCTAATTTTAGATTAGCAGTTTGAATTCAAATTTAAGTCCAGTTTTCTTAAGGATCTTTAAATCTTCAAGTTTAATAAAATGAATTTGTATTTTTAAATAAGGGTTCAAATGTATTAAATTTAAAATCTGATATTTGAATGAGTTTCAAAATTTTGAATATTTTCAAACAAGTTTAATTTAAATTGTTTATTAGAAGTAAATTTGTTTTCAAACAAATATTTTAAACTTGATTTCCTTTTAGAATAAAATCATGATAAATGGTTTGTAATGGAAAGATAAATGATTTGTTATCTGAAATTTGAAATTTAAATAGTAATGTATTTGAAACTTAATTTTTAATTTAATTAACTAAATTAAGACTTATCCTATATAATTTTAAAAAAAAATAAGTAATAAATGTTATTTACATTTATTTTAAAGAATAATAAATGAAATTTAAATTGGTTAATTCTTAATATCATTTTGAATTTTAGTTCAAATGGAATTTGAATTTAAATTATAAAAAATGAAATATTCTAAGTACATTTAATATTAATAAAATTACTAATAAGGAATGGTTTATTTTAGAAATTATTAAGATGTTAAAATAATTAAATAAATTGGTTAATTAAGGAATAACTTATTTATTTAATTTATTTAATTAATAATTTGGATTAATTCAAATTAGAGATAATTAAGAAGTAATTAAAGATAAGTAATTAAAGAATTAAAAATATTTAATGATGGTTATTAACTAAAGTTTATTTAGTAATTAATTAATATGATTAATTTTTAATAATTAATTAGATTGATTAATTAATAAATTATAAAATTTATTTAAGTTTAATTACTCAAATAAAAGTAATTAAGACATTAATTACTTAATGTAATTAATGGAGTTTATTGAGATTGGTTTAAATTAATTAATTAAGTTTAATTAATTTTAAACATTGGATTTGATAATAATTACCTGATGTAATTAATGAAGTAAAATTACTCAGTTAAGTAATTAGAGATAATTACTGGATGTAATTAATGGTTAATGATGGAATTGTGAATGTAATTTGGATTAAATTATTTTGTATAATTAATCAAGAGATTAATTAAGAAATTAATTAAGGGGTAATTAATTTGATGAGTAATTAATGGTAGTTAATTACAGATTTAGATTAATCAAAGGTGATTAATAATTATGGATTAAGTGAGATTAATTACTAAAAGTAATTAATTTAATGGAGTAATTAATTGAATATAATTAAGAGTCATTAATTAATATAATTAATGGTGTAATGAAGATTGATTAATTAATGTTAATTAATCAATAATAAGTGATTTGGTGTAATTAATTAATTGTAATTAATTAAGGTTAAATGTAATTAATTATAGTTAATTAATTTATGAAGTAATTAAAGATTAATTACTGTAATTGGATTTAGAGTAATTAATTTTGTGGAATTAATTAAAGTATAATTAGTTAGGATTGATTAATTAAGATGATAAATTAGTGGTTAACTAATTAATTAATTTGTAATTAATTAATGATAATATAAGCAAGATTTATATTGTGTAAGTAATTAATTTAATTTATTTTAAATTAATTAGAGATGACATAATTAATTTAATTCAGTTTAAATTAATTATAGATAGTATGATTATAAGTCATTGCTTATAAGTGGATAATATTGGTTATCTTGAATGGATTGAATCTCAGCTATGAGATTAATAATATTGATTGATATGGATGCATTGATTGCATTGTGATGATGATATGGATTATCTTTTGATAATGATAGTATGGATTATCTATTGTTATGATAGTGATAATTTTCTGTTGTGAATCTATGAATTATCTATCTGTGTGTATATAGATAATGTTATTGAATTGTTTTAAACTCTAAAACAACTTAGACCTAAAAGAAACGCTTTGGATTTCGATGAGACCGGGATCGGGTTTCCATATTTGGATATCCGAAAACCACATCGATCCAAATTAACGATAGGTCGTGAATCTTATGTGAAGAATGAAGACTCGAGGTGTAAGGGCTATACGTCAGTACAACTCTGTGGGTGATTTCGTAATGAGTTTGACGGAATAGTACTTATAGATTTGAAATGGAGATTTAGAGTGCAAGGGGTTATCGTCGTTAACTCTGAGGGTGATTCCAATACGAGTGTAACGAGATAATGCCTTCGGTTTCGTTCGAACCCGGAACGAACTTGTATGGATTGAATGCTTTCAGAACATTGTCAGGTGGACGATAAGCATTCTAAGAGATGTGTCCTATAAAGGTAATCGTAGCCTCAAGCCTCATCAACCGGGAATGGCTAAAACATGGGAGGTGCAGCAAGGCTTCGTGGGTAGCTCCCACTGGAGAGCAAGATTTTTCCCTGTCTAGAGGTCCCTTTTATATTCGGCTTAGTGGGCAGTTGGAATTGCGCACCAACTGCGGGGTTGTCTTGTTTGGAACTGTTCAGTAAGGAATGGGTCCGTTGCAGGGGAGCGGGCGTACTCCTCGGTATGATGATCTAGGCCACGTACTATGACGGGCGGTACCCCAGTAGCCCTGCCATTGTATGGAATCCAAAATCCAATAAGTGCCAACGGTTTGGATTGTATTACCCGCTTTTGTGGCTAGTAGCTGAAATTTAATAAATGTAACAATTTCAGCTATTTCATATTTACTTGAAAACCCTAGACCTATTATAATATCACTAGATTTTCTATCAAATGTTTTGGTTAGCGTAAGGTAAAAACTTTTCCATGTTTATGTGTGGGAAGTCTTACGTGATACCTTTCTTTTCAAAAGGTTTATGAAAATTAAGCAACTTTAACCTGTTACTCACACCAGACCCATGTCCGACCCGCAGTTTATTTTTTGTTTTCCATAGACTCTTGGGTACTCAAATTTTTACGAGTAGCCAAGGGATTCAGGTTAGCTTTGACGAATATTGGAGGAGCAATGGAGCAGGAGGCTTCTGCGTTAGATATATATAGTATTCTGATGTGTGTTCTGTGTTGTCTCTGAATTGTATTATGTTGTAAATACTAGATAGGTGTTTATAACTGTCTAGTATGTGTTGTATATCTGTGTACTCTGATAGTGGTTGTAAACTATGTAATATTTTATGTTATTTGTATAATTTATTCGTTCCGCTGTTTAGATTCTGATGTGTTGTTTCTTCTTCTTCTCTTTCTTTCTCTTTTCTATCCCTTTCTTTCTTATTAGCGATGCGACTTCTTGGAGTTATGGAAGTTGGGTCGTCACAATTACCCCTAAATTGAAGGGGTTTAGCCTCTCATATTTGTCATCTGATTAACAAAAGTAGCTAGTAACATGAAAGCAAAAAGAAAGGAAAATGAAAGACAATGGAAAAGAGAACTCTTGCATAAAAGAAAAGAAATCTACACTACAACATGAAAGGAAAAAAAAACAAGAGAAGAAAAGAGCAATGTATTAAAGTTGCATAAGAAGAAATTACATGAAATAAAAATGGCTAAGCAGCCCTGAAAAGAAAAGACAAGCTTTCTTTTATTTTGAGCCTGAACTAATGAAGAAGAAGACTGAGTAAGAGGAGGGTTACATGAACATAATGAGTTATTTATACAAGCATGAAACCATAATCCATAACTTGGGCAATGCCCAAACTACTCTTGAGAAAGTACGGAGTCCAAGTAATCATCAGCTTCTACTAATCATCATTTAAGTGTACATGAAGCCATTAATTCCATAAACATGTGCATGAGCCTCTAATTTGTACATTAAGGTAAGTTGGTAGGTGGGGTCCTCCATGTTCTTCACTTTGAATTATTTCCATCTTCATTCCTTTGTATTCATTTTGTGCATGCATGTGTATTCATGAAACCACTCCTATTTGAGATCAAATTCCTACACAAATATATATAAATTTCAAATTAATTTTTCTCAAAGAAATATATGCACACAAATGACCGTTTTGCCACTATATGAAGATGGATATGTGACAATTTGGAATTAATATGGAATTTGGTTAAAACAAGTTAAAATACCCAATATAATCTTTTATTTAATTTAAATAGAATAAATATGGTGGTAAAAACATGCACATTTATGTTCACATCAAATACCCCCACACTTATCTTTTTATTCGTCCTCGATTAAAGAAAAAACTAAGATAAATCCGTTTTCATAGGGAGCACGATTGCATTGAGAGTATGCAACAAGCAATTAAACCTCTGGGTGTCCCCAGTAGGACGAACTTTGTCTCATGAGGGTTTTCAGCAGATACTACCCACAAAATCCAAGTGCAAGATGAAAATATTTACAAAATGCAAGATTTATTTACAAAGAGATGAATGTGAGTTTTTAAAATATTTACAAATAAAGGATTTATTTTTAAATCGACATAAATAAGTTAAATATAGATCTTGGTCATTATCTTGAAAATTTAAGTCATTTACTCGTCAAAATTTCCAACAAAAATCAAGTTAACATGACAAATAGGCAATAGTTTGACTCGATATTTTGGTTGATAACACAATGTAATTATGAAATGGATCCTTAGTTGATTATCAAGGTTTATCAAAGTGGTATTTTCATTTCAGTTCAATAACAAATCAAATCAAATAAGTAAAAATAGTGCTAGGATTTCAATTGCTTGCTTTCTCATTATTTGTAAGAAAAATTACAAACCTTGCTCAGATAAACTGAGGCAAGATATACCACCCATGCACTGCTTTCGGGCTTATGTGGGGGGAGTACAGAGCATGGCGAGTGCACACACTTTCGTGCATACACCTAGTGACTGTAGGTGGTTTTTATTAGGTCTGTTCTCTTTTTTTTTCTTTTTTTAATATGTGTCTCATACATGCATAACCGTGAGGACTTTTAAATGAGTATGAAAGCACATAACTAAAGATTCCAAGTAAGTCACCCATGCATAACCGTGAGGACTTTTAAATGAGAGTGAATACTTTGGATGTTATTATTTGTTTTATTTTTTTTAAGAGAGAGAGTTTTGTAAAATCATCTTAGCACCATTAAACTTAGAAGAAAAAAATGTTATATCTTTAATTTAAATCAACCAATTTTTAAAACAAAGATTTTCAATTAAGATATATTCATAATTATCAAGTATGAACCTTCCTATATAGTAGTTAAACTATCGTTATTTATAATCAAACTTCATTTTTATTTTTGTTAAGACCAATAAATTTTCAAAAATTTCAATTTAATAAACCAAAACCATATATTTATCTTATAGTATTTCTTTAAAAATAAATAAAATGCTACAAACTGTTTTTTTTTTGAGATTTTTTTTCTTTTTGCAAAGAAAAAGTAAACATAAATCATGAAAAATCGAAAATGAAGACGAGTCTCCCCCCACACATGATTTTGACTGCGTCCCCACAGTCAACCTAAGTGGAAGGAGAAAAATAAAAACATAAACTTTGTTTAAATGAAAATGAAAAGATGATTATTTACAAGACATCAGAAATTATGCCGTTAAAGAGTAAATGAATCGGTCTTTCAAAAACCGATTCATTTGTCTCGCAAAGTATGCGAGACACTGCTCAAGCGTAGAAAACCAAATCATAAAAGATTTCGAAGTTGAATGTTGATTTGGAAAAATGAATGTTGTTTTATTAAAAATTGTACGAGTTGTTTTATTTTCAATGATTTTTAGGGTCGATAAAACGATTGATTGATGTTCAAGTTTATTTTCACCAAATTGAAAGTCAAGCTCTTCATCAACAAAATTTTCCAAATTATTAATTTCCAAATTGAAATGGTGATTTAAATTTTCCCCTTGAGAATTTAACAACTCATTTTCAAAAAGTCCAAAGAAATCGTGTTCGTCAAATTCGTCTTCCTTTGTTGGATTATCAACAACTTCATTGCGTATATCATTTTCAAAGTCAGAAGTTGTTGTATTTAAATTATTGAAATCGAAAAAAGGAAGGTCGAATTTTAAATTTAGTTCCACACCATCAAAAGAATAGAAATCCAACTCAATTACCGTGTTCTAAACAACTTCATTAAGACTATTATTTTCAATTTCAAAAGTTGTTATTGGAAAATCGTCGATTTTGGTAAAAGATTGATTATTACTTAATTTGTCACACGTTGGGATTTGGTTTTGTTGTTCACGTTGTTTCATATAAGTTTCAAGCAACAAATCCATGTGATCATCGTAAATTTCGTTCATTTGTTCAACAAAATCCAATTTGTAATTATTAACTTGAAATTTTTTGATTTGGACTTGTTGAGAACAAGTATTGTCAAATTCGATAAACGGTAGATTATTATTTGACTGTTCACAAGTTGAGATTTGATTATGATTTTCACAAAAAGTTTTGTATTTTTAAGTAATAAATCCCGTTATCTTTTTCCATTTGGTCAAAAAAATCAAATTCATGATTATTGATTTGAAAATTTTCATTTTGAATTTGTTGATAACCAAAGTTTTCAATTGTATCGTTATTGAAACTATTCCCATTGCCAAAATTATTTGAAAATTGGTTCACATTTTCATCTTGATTTTGAAATTCATTTTGAAGCTTGAAATTGAATTGGCATGGGTTACACTCAAAATCATTTGAATTTTGAAGTGAATTCAAATTCTGATTATTTTGACTCGGACTATTGGACAAATATGAGTTACACAAATAGTTTATACTTTGATTTTGTTGTGTAGAGAGTTCAAGTAAAGATGAAATGATATTTTCAAGAATTGGGCGTTGATCATCGTTTTGAAAATTTTGTTGTTCAAAATTTGAATTATTTAAACAAAAGTTGTCGTTAAAATATCCTTACGAATTTGGAGAGAAATCAAATGGATTATATTGATTTTCATGACTATTGTAAAATTCACATAAGTGGGGAAACTCGGACATTTTCAAGAATGTTTTTTTTGGTTTTTCAAATTTTTTTCTTTGTTTTTTAAAAGGTTTTATAAATTTTTTTGAATTTTGGTTTTTCTAAATTTTTTGGATTTTTGAAACTTCAAAGAAAAAGGAAAAAAATTTCAAAGGGAAAGGAATATTTACACTTTTTAGTTTTGGATTTTGAATTTTTTTAAATATGCATGAACTAATGCAACTATATGACTGCAAGGGTTAATTACAAATGATTTAACCTGGGTTAACCCAAATTTTATATCCATAAATTGCCTTAAATCAACAAGATAGTTCTCGGCCAGTTAATGGACAAGATTTATCGATGCACCACGAATCACGTAGTAATGCAGCCGAAGGTTTAAGTACCTTCAGAGAAACAATTCAATATAATATTTATGAATCACCGTAATATTTATAACTAATTATTGCTCTGCTATAGCCTAGACACAAAGAAATTAAATTGTTCAAAGAAGACAAATTGTCAATATATAATTAAGTTTTATCGATGTCTAACTGTTATTATTAATAAAATTGTATGATGAAATGCAAAGAAGAAATTAAACGCGAATTAACAATGCAACTACAAATGGATTTTTTTTATACAATGCAAGCAAACAACAATGCAAGGCAAATAAAAGTAGAGATAAAGCAGAAATTTTTTTATAAGTAAGCCAGCAATTTATTTTTGGCAGCAGAGCAAAGCAAGCAGTTCTTCTATTCTGCTTTGGCAACCTGAAAAGAAGTTTAAAACAAAATACATACAGGTTTTTTTAAATATATATTGATGGACTTAAAACAAATTAAAATAAAAACAAAACAAGTGAAAACAAGACAAAACAAATTCAAACTGGTTTTTTTTGGAACAAGCCAAAACAAAACTAAAGACAATTTAAACAAAACAAGTTAAAAACAAAGCAAAATGAAAAATAAATAAATAAAAATTTACTCAAGCCCGTCAAAACCCACCCACAACATTTATACCCCAGCCCAATGTGCTAAACAACTCCAACACCCCATTTATCCCCAAATTCTCTTCCCCATTCTTTTTTTTTTAAATTATCAAAATCAAACTATCGATTAAAGAACAGAAAAAGAAAGAGAAAAAAATGTGTGAAATTGTTAAATCGAAGTCGAAGAAAAGGGGCAAGTAACCTCGCAACCAGACTTCGACTGCGATGGGGTTGGGTTTGCGTTTGTTGACAGAGGAGCTGCTTTGGTATGTGTGAGTTGGTCGTTGATGGATTGTTGTAGATTTGGTACTTGGTTGAGGGGTTGCGGGTGTTCGAATTTTGGAGAAACGGATTTTGATTTATTTTTGCAGTGGGTTCGAAGTTGGTGAGGGCTGTTGCTGTTTGTTTGGGTGTTGCTGGAATTGGAGTTCGCGGCAGATTCGTGTGAGGTTGTTCGTATATTCAGGCGTGGGTGTTTGGATATCATTGATTGTGGTTCAAGGTGTCGAATTTATGTGATTCAAATATTTTCCAGAGAAGACAAGAAAATAGTTAATTGATTCAGTCAATCAATTAATTAGGCTATATATGGAAAGATAAATAGGAAGGATATATGTGATATCTTTTAAAGAAGGGAAACTAATTAATTGCTAACCGATTAATTAGTCAAATAATTTTTTATATGAAGAAAGAAAAGATTGCTGATGGAGATTGATTCAAGCAAGGAAAATTATGGAAACCAAGATCACCATTATCCATTTACATAGAAATCAAATTATGCATATTTGGAAAGGTTTCAAACATAATCTGAAAATTAATTTTCTTAATCTCCAAGTAACTCCTTCATTAAGTCTATTTAAATGAAGGAAGTTCATCTTCATATTTGTGTGAGTGTGAGAGAGGATCCACCATTATCCTCTTCTTCAGTAACCCTAATTTCTACAGTCAACCAATTAGGGGTTTTGGGCGTAAACAAGTCTTTGGATAAATTGATTATTCAGTTTGTAATTATATGTTAGTCTCTCCACTTTGCTACCTATAATGTTGTAATCTCTCTTTTGTACTCTCTTTCTTCAGTGAAATAAAGAATGGTCGTTGGGTCCGTGGACGTAGGCGATTTAGCCGAACCACATTAAATCTCTGTGTTCTCCGCTCTTCTATATTTCTTTGTTTGGTGATTATTTTTCATTGAATTTGTGATTGGTAATTAATCGACAAGCTAGATCCTTCTTTTGATTGTTTCTACGCTTCATCATTCCGCTGCAGTTTTGGAGTTAGTGCAAATCAATTGAAATTTCCGCACAACAGTTTGGTATCAGAGCTAGCTGTCTTGTTCTAGATTAGTTATCAATGATAAATTCTTTCAGTAGTGGTATGAAAAATTATGGCATTACCAAATTTGTTAGAAAAGGAGTTTTTGGGACATGGAAGGTGAAGACTAATGACGGTGTTCTTCAGCAACAACGTCGTTCATCTAAAGGAAGAGATAAAAGCCAGAAGCACCTTGGAGGTAGAGATATGCGTGGGTCCCACTTCAAGGGTCCTAGAAGGTGCTTGCTATTATTGTAAGAAGAAGGGACATTTCATACGGGATTGTCCAGCTCTTAGAAAGAAGAGAGAGAAGAAGGAGAAAGCTTCTGTTTTGCTAGCAGTTAGATCAGATGCGGATAGAAGTGATAGTAATACATCATTACTTTCAGCCAGTATTTCACCGTTAGAGCATAAAAGTTGGGTGATTGATTCTGGAGCCTCTTGTCATATGACGTCAGATAGGAGCTGTTTTGTCAGTTACAGGCAAATTGATGGAAGAGCAGTTCATATGGGGAATGACACATCTTGTCATGTTGTGGGTGTTGGAATTGTGAGGTTTAGGATGAATGATGGTGTTGTTAGGACTATCACGTATGTTAGACATGTTCCGATGCTACATAGAAGTTTGTTCGTCGACGGAAATTCTATCGGTTTAGAAAACCATCGAACGAATTTAAATTAAAAAAATAACCGCAAGCGCACGGTGTACGAATGTAGCACGCGGCGATTACGGGTCGATCCGCAGGGAATTGATGATTTTAAAAATTTCTATTCAATCAAATTATACCAAAGTCGAGTGAAATTGTTGGATAGAACTAAAATGAAGCTAAACTAGAATTGAAATGTGATTAGTAAACTATTGAACTAGAGAACAATTTAGAGGCAAATCCACTCTCATATTTTTGTAAATCAACAAACACATAATTTATGATCTCTAATTTTGATATTAAGTGAAATAATCATTGCATTTATCATAAGTATGGTTTGTTTTTGTTATTAGTTAACATAACTCAAACCATCAAACTATAATACAACAATTATACCACTTACAATTCTCATGAAAAAGAAGCCAAAGCAAAAACTATTTTAAGTATGATCTATTTACTATTGTAACTAGTAACATAGATCATCAAATTTCATTTTTACTTTCATTTCATAATCAAAAATTAATTAGCAAATGTTGATGTAAATTGTGTTTATGTTGAGTAAGAATAGCTCATTTGCATAAGCAATATAAGCTATCAAACCCACTTATATAAACTTACATCAAAATTCACATTCATGAAGCATAAACAAAGAGATCATAAATCATAAAAAATGTTGAAATTACATAAAGTTAGAGAGCTTCATCACCCCTAAATTGAAGGGGTTTAGCTACTCATTTGTGGCATTGAAGCATCACAAGTAAGTTTCAACATTAAAGAAAAGAAAATAGAAAATAAGCAAAGAAAGCAAAAGAGATTAGCTACTAACTACTTGCATAAATGTAAATCTAAGCTATGAACATAAGGAGAAAAAGAGCATATAAATAAACATTAACAATAAAACAAAGAAAAACATGTAGAAAAGAGAGAAGAAAGAGGCTTGGAAGCCATTTTTATTTCATAGAACATTGAGCTTACACTTTGATTTCTTAATTTCCTAAGTAAAATGAAAGAGTAGATGATCCTCTTCATGTACATAAGAGGGCTATTTATACATGCATAAAACCCTAATTCTCTTTTTAGGGAGCTTCCCAAAATACCCTTGAGGTGGTGTAGCCTCCAAGTAATCATTAACATTCACTAATCCCCCACTTAATATGTACATGAAGCTTTAAGTCCTTTTAGCATGTGCTTAGCTTCTAATTGGAAGTTAGGTAAGTGGGTGGGGTCCTCCATGATCTTGAACTTGAATTATTTCCTATTCATTCCTTTTTATTTCCTTGTGCATGCATGTATCTTCATATAAGCCTCTTCCATATGCATCCAAATTCCTATAAAAATAATCAAAAAATGTCCAAGTAAAAATTCTTACATTGACAGATGCACAAAAATGACCGTTTTGCCCCTGAATGATGATGAAAATATGATGGTTTGGAAATAATTGAATTTTGGTTTTAAACATATTAAAATGCCCAAATATGATGATTATTTAAATAAAAAGAGATAAAATATGGATGTAAATATATGCACAGTTACGTGCATATCAAAGTTTATTATCAGTTGGAGCTTTGAGTAGACTTGGTATGAGGATAATAATAGATGGAGAGAATTTGAGAGTGGCGAAGGGTTCCTTGGTAGTGATGAAAAGGGTGCGAGTTAATGATATTTATGTACTTCATGGAGAGACGGTCTTAGAAGAATCGCTAGTTTCTACTGATTCTAGTATTTCAGATTCTATTCAGTTATGGCATCTTCGTTTAGGTCATGTTGATGAGGAGAGTCTTGAAGTATTAAAGAAGCATGGGTTGATTGATGGTGTTTTTCAGTCGAAGCCTGGCTCTTGTGGAGATTGTTCTTTTGGAAAGAAGAAGCATGTCACATTTGATGGTGGAAGACCTAGAACTATAGAGTTTCTAGAGTATGTTTATTCTTATGTGCGGGGACCCACCCCAGTTGCATCTTTTGGTGGAGCCAGTTACTTCGTCTTATTTGTGGATGATTTCTCACGTCAGGTCTGGGTCTATTTCTTGAAGGCCAAAAAAGATATATTTGCCCAGTTTTGTAAGTGGAAGGCCTTGGTAGAGAAGCAGTCGAGGAAGCATTTGAAGGTTCTCAAAGTTCGAAATAGTAGTGGATTTATGTCACAAGAATTCACTAACCATTATGCGTCCGAGCATGTAATTACAGGATTTTCTATTTCTGTTGAGTCACATTGTTATAGAGTGGCGGAGAGCATGTGTCATATATTATGGAAGAGAGCTATGAGCTTGATAACAACTGCTGGTCTGGAAGAGGGATTTTGGGTAGATGCGATATCTATGGTAGTATTTCTCATCAACCGCACACCTTCTATTGCCTTAGATATGAAGATCCCAGAAGAGATATGGAAAAGAGAGCATGTTGATTATTCATTTCTTAAAGTGTTTGGTTGTTCAAATTATTTAGAAAATGAGAGACATGATAAGTTGAAGCCAAGGGAAAGCAAGCACATTTTGTTAGTCTATAGAGAAGGAGTGAAGAGGTATAGGTTGTGGTGTAAAACAACTAGGAGAATTGTGACTAGCAGGCATGCGAAATTTGATGAGAGGTCTTTGTTGAAGGTGGAGCCTCTATCAAGTGATGACATTGCGAGGACAGAAAATTGCCAAACACATTTGGATCATCATATTGTTTCCATATTCAGAGAGATATTGGTATTTCCGATGATACCATAGTTGATGAGAAGATTACAGAGGTTCGGACTCTAGGTGGAGCTCACTTGCTGGAAAGGCCTTTTGGTTCAATTCGCCTATTTGTAAGCACATTTGTAGCGATGATTCTTCATCTTATGCTTTCAATGTTGTGGAGCTTGTTGACGAGTCTGCTAATGTTGAATAGGAAAGTCTAGCAAAATTCTTGTGGAGGAGATTGGAGTAGATAATATTGAGTATGTCCTCACTCAATTTGGAATGGAGAAGGTGAAGCGCGCTGTTAAATCTCCATTGGTCTCTTAAAGATTAGTATCTACATGTTTGTCTCCAACATCGGATTTGTTGAAGAATTTTGATAGTTTCTCGTATGCATTATGTTTGCTGATGTGCATACTATATTTCGTGTGCTTGGGAAAGATTTGGAAGCTCTGTTTGGGGAAAATTGCCCAAAATAGTTCACATTGAGCTTGTTGACGTAGACCCAACAATTTGTCGAGACGTGGTGATATAGAGAGATAGTTATATTTGAATCAAGATGGAGTGTTGAATTTATGCGATTCAAATATTTTCCAAAGAAGACAAGAAAATAATTAATTGATTCAGTCAATCAATTAATTAGGCTATATATGGAAAGATAAAGAAGAAGGATATATGTGATATCTTTTAGAGAAGGGAAACTAATTAATTGCTAACCAATTAATTAGTCAAATAATTTGTTATATGAAGAAAGAAAAGATTGCTTATGGAGTCCCCAAAGTTTAAACTATATTGATTTCAAGGTTAATTTATGTTCTTAATGGCGTTAATGGCGTTCGTGCACCACTGGTTTGTTGTACTTTCCTGTTCTTCGTAGCTTTCCTCCTGCCGTCTGCTCCATCATGTCTCTCCCGCCGCTTCTTCCTGCGCTTAGCCCTCCCCCTCTTCTCCACATCCTCCCCGATGCTCCTCCCTCTACACCCTCAATAACCAGATCTGGCAGGAACTTCAAGCGACCAGTGACTATGTGTTCGCTTTCTGTTGACGATTTTCCTCCCCTGCCGACTGCTAAGTCGTCGTCCCTTGCTCCTGTAGCTCGTCCTGGACTGCGACCTGAATTTTTGTGTAATTTGGTTGGTGGTGACACTTGTGGTATTGGTTCAGTGTGTTTGGGTGTAACAGATGAAAGTGCAGGTTGTGGAGTATTACGTGATGGATCCAATGTTAATGGCCGTGTCTCAGTGGCGTTGCGTTGTGATTTTAAGCATCAAACTCCTGCTGATAACTTGTGTTATGATCAATGCACTTCTACTGTTCGTCAGAATGCTTCTGAGAACCTTGTTTCCAAACAGTCTGTTTTGAGTACTGATGGTTCTCTGCTTATGGCCTCTCCCATTGTGGCCTCTGATGGTGTTGAGGATAGTCGTCCTGTTGCTCTGTCCCATATTGGTTCCAAAAGCTGGTCTTCACTTTTTACATCTCTTCCTTGGAATGCTGGAGCTTATGAACCAGTTGACTTTGATATCGTTGAAGAAAATGGAGTGACGATTCCTCCTCCAAATGTTATGCAAGTTGGTATTGACTTTTGGTCAGAATACTTGGTTGGATTCTTTTTGGACCCTAAGGATCGCCTTCATGATGCGTCTGCGGTTTGCCGTAGAGCCTGGCGGCTGCGTGGTAACTTACGTATTAAGTTGGTAGATTTCATGTACTTCTTGTTGTTCTCCTCCCCTGAGGAACGTAGTCGTGTTCTTGAGGCTGATCTTTCTTTCTTCGCTGGGAAACCATTTATTATTACTCCCTGGACTCCTACGGTATCTAGTGCCCGTGAGCAAGTTCTCTCTATCCCCGTTTTGGTTTATTTTTCTCAAATTCCTTCTGCTCTCCAACCGCTGCTTGGGTTGAATTGGCTCGCGTGTAATGTTGGTAAATTAAAATGTTTTGATTCTAATACTGTTGCGCGAGATAAGCTGGTGTATGCTAAAGCTCTGATTGAGATTTCTCCCTTTAAGCCTCTTCCATCCTCTATTCCTGTTCAGCTAGCTGTTGGCCATGTGGTGGATGTTCGTGTTCGATACGGTTGGGTCCCTGACATTTGCTCCTCCTGTCACTCCTTTGGCCACTTAGATACTTCCTGTTCGCATTCTGCTGTTTCCCCTATACCCCCTAAGGTCCCTCTCCCTCGGCCTCCGCTCAGAAAATGGGTTCCTAAAGCTCTGGTCGTTCCTCCTCCCGCTGTACCTTTATCTGTCCCTGCTTCGCCGCATTCTCCTGTTCGGCCTCCTTCCATTGTTCCTGGTGATTCTTCTGCTGATGCCCTTGATGTTTCGGATCATTCTTCGCCTCATGTTGTTTGGGCTGAGTCTGAGCGTTGTTGGGTTGATTGCCGATCTGATATGCGTTTCAACCCGGCGGATAATTCCTATTTTAGATATGTTAGCGACAATCCTATGGACCAACGATGCCTTTACTATAGTCCATCCGGTGATTCCTTGATCCTTGCCGTGGACGGTTCCTTTGCTGAGGTTAATTCCGTCGTGTTAGCTGATACTTCTTGGGATCGATCCTTTATTTACTCTTCCGTTGCTGACATTTATGATCCCTCTCTTGCAGTTTTGTTTCACCCGTTTTTTGGTCTATTTGGGAATGTTTCTTCCCAGGCAGATGTTGTTGCTGGTGGCTCTACCTCTAAGGAGGAGACCTAGTCTTGTTAGACATTTAGTAGTTGTGACTAGCTGTCACACTCCTGTGCTGTATTTTATACTTTCTCTTTTTAGTAGTTTAGGCTTCTCTGCCTAACTCCTGTACTTCAAATTTTTATTACGTTTGTAATAAAAAGTGGACGGTTCACTATAAAACCGGCTGGCCTTGCCAAAAAAAAGATTGCTTATGGAGATTGATTCAAGCAAGGAAAATTATGGAAACCAAGATCATCATTATCCATTTACGTAGAAATCAAATTATGGATATTCGGAAAGGTTTCAATTAATCTGAAAATTAATTTTCTTAATCTCCAAGCAACTCCATCATTAAGTCAATTTAAATGAAGGAAGTTCATCTTCATATTTGTGTGAGTGTGAGAGAGCATCCACCATTATCCTCTTCTTCAGTAACCCTAATTTCTGCAGTCAACCAATTAGGGGTTTTGAGCGTAAACAAGTCTTTGGATAAATTAATTATTTAATTTGTAATTATAGGTTGGTCTCTCCACTTTGCTACCTATAATTTTGTAATCTATCTCTTTTGTACTCTCTTTCTTCAGTGAAATAAAGAATAGTTGTTGGGTCCGTGGACGTAGGCGATTTAACCGAACCACGTTAAATCTCTGTGTTCTCCGCTCTTCTGTATTTCTTTGTTTGGTGATTATTTTTCATTGAATTTGTGGTTGGTAATTAATCGACAAGCTAGATCCTTCTTTTGATTGTTTATGCGCTTCATCATTCCGCTACAGTTTTAGAGTTAGTGCAAATTAATTGAAATTTCCGCACAACACGAGGCAGTGGTCGAAGGGGATGAAAATGGTAGATGTACTCAGTGCGGTTATGTTTTTTGTGGACTGGAGGAGGTGATGCGATTGAAGCGATGGTTGGAGTTCTGGTCAATTGGTGTTCGATGAAGCTGGGTTAGGATGCATGGGATATGGTTGGTAGTTTCAGTCGTTAGGCGGTGAGTTATGGTCAAAGATGATAGTGATGCAGGGTGCGGATGGGATTGTGTAGAGGTTGTGATGGGTATTTGCAGGGACTTGTAAATATGGTCAAGGAAGTTATGGGTATTTGTGGAAGATAGTGAAGTTGTTGTTGTTGTTTTTTCTTTAGGCACTAGTCCCTGTTGATGGTGGTTGTATGGTAGCTGAAACAGTGGAAGACAATTTTTTGATGTTGAGGAAGGTGGGGGGGTGTTTGAGTTATATGGTGGCAGTATGGTGGTGGAGATGGATTGTATGAAGTGTGGTGGTGAAATGCTGCAGTTGTGTGATGGATGAGGCAGTAAGGAAGTGGATGTTTATGTGAGCAGTATTCGACCAGGTGAGGATTGAAATTGCAGAGACTAGCAGAGGTTATGAAAATTGAAGATGTTTGATGTGGTCGGGGTGGTTCTGGTGGGGTAGTAGAAAGTAGGTCCGGTAAGGGAAAGTATTGTCTACACTGGTGGAGGGAGTACTGAAGGTGGGGGAAGTGCAGATGATATTGTTGATTAGACTATCGGGCAGTGGATGGAAATGGAAAAGGCTGCTGTGGCTGTATGATGAACGGGCACTGTTAGTTGATGTTAGGTAATGAAGACGTAGTGAAGTTGTTGTTGAAGGAATTTGAAGTTGGGAAGTTCTATTGATGGGCAGAGGAGTAGCAATGGAGTGGTTGTGAATATATGGAATTGGTCTATGGTGATGAGGAAGATGGTTCAAGTATGGTGTGGTGGTGGTTGGTGATAGTAGCTTAATAGCAGCCGGTGGAGTTTGACAACAGTTTGAATGCAAGGAAGTGATTCAAATGATGGTGTGAAGTGATGAGGCAGGTTGAACGTATGTTGATGGAAGTGGCTGAAAGCAGGTTGAGTTGTTGAACTGTATATGGCTGTGAATGTTGGTGGTGGTGTGTGAGTAGGCTGTAAGTTCTGAAATGGCATTGAATTGAAGTGTTTTGATGTATGTATGTCTATTTGAGTTAGATAGTGATGCATGATGGCATAGTGATGATGTATGGTCAGTGGTTGTCGAAGTAGGGGGATTGATGATCAGCAGTAAGGTCAGGGAGGTGTACAGAGAAGAGATAACAGTGTTGAGGGCAGAGAAGCAACAGTAATGACAAAAACAATGTTTTTTTAAGAAAATGTAAATGTAGAAATATGAATGCAAATGTAATTGAAAATGGAATACAATAAAGAAAAATTTGCTTTGAAATTGTGATTGTCTTTTTTTTTGTTTTTTTAAAATAAAGAGATGCAAATGCAAAATGAAAAGAGAACAACAAGCACACAACAAATTGAAAGCTAAAATCAAACAACAACACACATAATTTTTTTAAAATGCACACACAAAAATAAAACAAACTAATTCGAAGAATATAAAAATAAAATCAAAAGCAAATTCCCCAGCAACGGCGTCAAAAACTTGTTCGGCCGGCTAAATGTCTATCGAGATAGAAAATAGCCGAACGAATTTTATAACAAGAATAACCGCAAGCACACGACTTACACTTGTAGCACATGGCGAATATGGGTCGATCTACAGGGAATTGTTTATTTTAAAAATTCTATTCACTCAAATTATACCAAAGTCGAGTGAAAGTTAAGCTAGAGAATTAGAAAATTAGCTAACTAACTAAAAGAAAAAAGATGCAAATATAAGAGTTAAATGACAATTTAGAGAATAAATCCACTCTTTAGATCACATAGTTCAACATATATGAAATCATGATCTCTCTTTTATGGTCATTAGTGCTTTAATTGATGTGTTTATCATAAGTATGGCATATTTGTGTTATTGATCATCCAACATAAGCCATCAAACTATAACACATCCCTTAGAGCAATTACTAACTTTCATGAAACTTGACAAAGAAAATGAAATCTATTTTAAGTATGGCCTATTAACTATTGATTAGAAATAAAGACCATCAATTTTAATTTCCAATCACTTTCTTATGGTATAATCATATTTTGATGAAGAGGCATTTGTGTTAATGATTGTTTAAGCATAGCCTATTTGGTGTCAACAATATAGGCTATCAAATTCAAAACAAGAACAACAAAAAAACACTTCATTGATCATCATTAAGCACAAAAAAGAGCATGAATTAGTAAATAGTTGAAGCTACATAATTAGAGAGCTTCATTACCCGTAAGCTGAAGGGGTTTAGCCTTTCATATTTGTCATTTGATTAACAAATGTAGCTAGCAACATGAAAGCAAAAAGAAAGGAAAATGAAAGCTAATGGAAAAGAGAACTATTCTACTTGCATAAAAGAAAAGAAATCTACACTACAACATGAAAGGAAAACAAACAAGAGAAGAAAAGAGCAATGTATTAAAGTTGCATAACAAGTAATTACATGAAATAAAATTGGCTAAGTAGCCATGAAAAGAAAAGAGAAGCTTTCTTTTATTTTGAGCCTAAACTAATGAAAAGGAAGACTAAGTAAGAGGAGGGTTACGTAAACATAATGAGTTATTTATATAAGCATGAAACCCTAATCCATAATTTGAAGAATGCCCAAACTACCCTTGAGAAAGTGTGGAGGCTAAGTAATCATTAGCTTCTACTAATCATCATGTAAGTGTACATGACGCCATTAATTCCATAAGCATGTGCATTAGCCTCTAATTTGTACATTAAGGTAAGGGGGTAGGTTGGGTCCTCCATGTTCTTCATTTTAAATTATTTCCATCTTCATTCCTTTCCTTTGTATTCATTTTGTGCATGCATGTGTCTTCATGAAACCACTCCTATTTGAGATCAAATTCCTACACAAATATATATAAATTTTCATTTAATTTTTCTCAAAGAAATATATGCACACAAATGACCGTTTTGCCCCTATATGAAGATGGATATGTGACAATTTGGAATTAATATGGAATTTGGTTAAAACAAGTTAAAATATCCAATATGATCATTTATTTAATTGAAATAGAATAAATATGATGGTAAAAGTATGCACATTTACGTACACATCAATGGACATGATACAAACCAATATTGGGTACTTGGAAAAATGATCCTACACTGTCTAAAACAAGGAAAGCTGAAGCAATTTGTAAAAGTTTGAACGAACTGTGGAATAAAGATTCTGTTCTTAAAATAAGAAAAGACTACATGAGCGGGAGAGAAATTCTCCTTAAACTTGGACTACCTAAAATGGTAGGCTACCAATAATGGAAGAAATCCCTTAGTCGCGCCACGATGGCCAGTTTAAGGCGCCTCCTTGAGGGAGGGCTTAAGCCATTATCCACACCAAAATCAGAAATGGTCAGGCTAAAGCGGCACAAGCCCTTGTTCGTGTCACGCTATGGCCATGATAAGCTACCTCCTGGAGGAAGGAAGGGTAATCCCTTTATCCCGCCACGCTATGGCCTGACCAAGGTACCGAACAAGCCATTAACCGCATCACGCTATGGCCAAGTTAAGGCGCCTCTTGGAGGGAGATCGGGCAAGTCCTCGGGCCTTGCTTCAGTATAAGCTAGCCAAGTGCGCTAGAAGCCTGAACGAAATGTCCGACAGTCCATGCTTAAAATTGGCACCACCAGAAATCGGCATTGCCTAAAATGGAAACCACCAAAAGATTGGCAATATCTAAAATAACAAACAACCTAAAATAGTATTTGCTTAAATAAACATGAGTCCCCGATTGAAATAGGCCAAAACAAATGGGAAAAGAAAACTCAGGCCTGAGAAAGTAAAAGCGTGCAAGACATCCTTAAAGCTAGAAGATAGCACATTCGATAAACAGAATCAGAAAGAATTCTCTAACTTCCCAGAGTGGACATCAACCAGATGAATATTCTGGCCTTTTATTGCTTATTACCAAAAATGGTGTTCTGGTATTCAATTTACTTACTAACAGAATTGGTATTCTGGTCTCCTATTACTTACTACCAGAAATGGTATTCTGCTCTCCTATTACTTATTACCTGTTATTCTGGTCTCCTATTACTTATTACTAGAAATGGTATTCTGGACTTATATTACTTATTACCAGGAAAGGTATTCTAGCCTTCCGAAATGGAATTTTAGCTCCTCGTTATTAATGGTACCCTTGAACTTCTATTACCAAAAATGAAATTTAGGAAGTGGCACTCTGGTCTTTCAATATTAATCTCTGGAAATGGCATTCTGGTTTTCTATCACTTATTGTCAGGAAAGGTATTCCAGTCTTTTATTGCTCATCACCAGGTTCAACCCTCGATTCTTTATTATTAATTGTCAAATATGGTATCCAAAAGCTTCTATTACCCAAATTTCAAGATTGGTTTTCAAGTTTCCTGATACTAAATGCTAGGTTGAATTCTTGGTCTTCTACTAATTATCAGTGCCGAATCGAGTATTTCAGACCTTTGTTACTTAATTACCACATACGGTTTTTCATACTTTTACTGTTAATTCCAAACTAGAGATCCTGGTATATTATTAGCAGCTATTAATTTCTGTCCTTAAGACGTCCATCATCAGAAATGATACAGTGGGTTTCAATTGCTTATTATCAAGGAAAAGCATTTCGGTATTATAATATTCCTTTTTAACTGAAGCCGGCATTCTAACTCTCCCTCACCGATTATCAGAATGTACCAAAAAGAGACTACCGAATTACCTTGGTATTTTCTAATGCCCGAATCTAGGTCCAGTGACACCTCGTAAAACTCCATCATTAATACCAAAAATTTGGATCCCAAAGCTACCGATTATTGAAAGCCCTAATCTGGGTACAAAATCTTTGGACTTCTATCCATCTCAAGTAATTTGACCCGAGTCAAAGAATATTATTGGAAGAAATTACTACCAAAAGAATTTTCTAATGAGAACTTCAGACCTTTTTACTCTCAAATTCCCTTAATAATGAGAAATGAATCCAAAAACTACCGCATCAAAATTTTGGACCTAAATTTCCCATCAGGGTCTTAATTAAGTAAATGTTAAATTTCGATAACTATGTGCAGCTTATTAACTGTTTTCAGGCTTGCCGAACAAGTGGAAGGAGCAAAATCTACGATCATCCCTTATTATGGATAAAGATGTGGCCTTAACATTTTAAATTAATTGCTTTTCATACAATTTCCACAATGAATTTCTAATCTAGGCAAATGATGCGTTTAGATTATTATGTCAATTACGAGCTAACAATTAAGAGTTCTATGTGCTACATGTTTACAGCAAAGACAGAATGACAAGGAATATAGATTCACCTAATCAAGAAAGGAGTCGTGAACTAAGACAGAAAGTCGAGAAGCAGTCGATCTCCAAAAGGCTTATCCAAATAAAAAATAAGCAAGGTGCATACAAAAGCAATGAAATAGGTAATATTTACTATATTATAAATATCTTATTCATCATGCTACATAGCATTACTAGGGTATCGAAAATATATCCTATATATAGACACACACATATATATATATGCTTGTGACTTGATCAACAATTCTTGCAAAACCCATAGATATTTTAAGATCGACACTCAAAACTGAGATTCTAAATATGAATTCAGAAGGTTTTCATAATGCCTAAGTACCTTTTAATTTTATTTCCAAGCCATTTATCCTCTCGTGAAACTTGGTTATTACGAGTCAAGATTAACATAAATATCTCCACCAATGAAATGCCTTAAAACCTTAGCATCTCAGTCCCCCTTTTGTTAAAGTTTTTACTTTGAATTCTCAGTTTCCTTGGAGAATTCTTGAATATTTTAGTGGTGAAAGGGATACTTCTTATTCTACTTCTTTGCAACAAGGTTGACAAAGAGCTTAGAAACAAATGAGTCTTTTCAAAATCAACTTTGATCAAGCTCCACTCTTGACTTGTCCTTGACTATTACAAATTCCAAAATAAAGACTTCAAAACGTAAAACTAATCTTGCTCAAGTCTCCTATATGTACAAGCAAAATAAATAATCAAATTTCTTTATTTGAACAACAGGAATACATATTAAAGTGTGTTTCTTATTTTAAACTCACTATTGATAATAAGATATTATAACCTCGTTCAGAATGATAACTAGTGAATGTTTACTATAATTCCATTTCTCGACTGGAAGGTTATCATAGCCATTAATCAAAGTCGAATAAAATATTCTAACTTCTTTTAAAAGAAAGTTCCCTTCTACTTTTTGATGAAACCGAACGAGGAGTGAGGTTTTCTATGTATAAAGATCATTTACCACAAAAGCTTCAATATTGAGTAATTTTTGAAGAAAACCTTCTGCTATATAGCATATTAACTAAGTTGGTCTCTTAGGTTAACATGATTTAAGGAATAGATAGTCTGATATAACATAGTGCAAACATGCTTAAACATAAAACATATAACGAGAAACGTATAGTTACAATACAATTGCTTGTTGCCTATTTGTGATCATTCCCCCGGTTCATACGAAATGGACTTAGAAGAGAATTTGAAAATAAATTTATATCTATAACGCTTGAACAATTTAAATGAATTTTTTTGGAAAATCAATCTGACTCAAAGTAAATTACAACATGCACCACGATGTAGGCCATGACCTAATCTATACAAACACAGAAACACCTAAGTAAACTCCCACTAATATTTGCCCAATTATAAAGTTTCTGAGGCTGTGTCAAAAATACAATTTATACAGAGTTAGTCGAAAGATCTCTCTTTACCTATCACTTAGAGTAAGGTTAGGAATTCGTCGTCCTTTTTCCAAAAAGCATCGTATTAGGGTCGTCTTATGCAAAACCTCACCAGATGATTTTCAGCCATTGTTTGCTCTCAAATCAAAATGGAAACCATAATTGTACAAAATGAAAAATAATAATTAATGACAATCTCTAAAAGTACGAGAGAGAATGTCTCAATTTTCACACCCAAATCCCCGTTAAAATCCATTCATCTTCTCCCCTTTCTCTTTTGGCTTTTATTATATAAACATTTATTTCTTAAAAATGAAGCAAACAAAAGAGAAAAACACCAATGGCCGCTTGTAATCTCCACCAAATTCACCTCGATTTTGTTGATGCTGAAGCGCCGCATTATTGCTGCTACTTTGCATTAGGACTGTTGAACCAACCGCAAGAGGCGGAAGAAGTCAATAGTACACAGTCCAGCAAGATGATTCATCTGCAACCTATTCTCTTTAATCCTCATATAATAACAACATAATCCTTGCTTTGGCCACAAATACCTTCTGGATGGATTTAGCCACCTGGAACACCTCTAGAGATAGACTTTGTGCTGATAACATATTCACCTTATCAGCCAATTTGGGTTGAACCCATCGCCATCAACCTAGTCGATTTAGCTCCAAACCTACCGCCTTTTACAAATGAGCTGTAGGTAAGGGGGAAAATCATCTTACCATTTTTTTCTAATAGCCTTTGGTGTTTAATCCTAGACGAGTGTCATTTTGAACATGTACATAGAGATAAATCATTTTGGAATGTACCATAAAGCAATATATATAAGTTAATATTTTAGTATTTTAATTCAATTGAATTTCTAAAGCAGCTAAAATGTGTTTATTTATTTGCTACTTTGTTATATGATGTTTTGCTATACAGAAAGGTATCGAAAAGTCTAAAACTCTTTGACATCAATGAGAGCTTGTTCTCGGAAGGCTTAACCACTAAACTATTTAGATCTTCCGATAACAAAGGAAAGTTGAGGGCATATTACCTTTCGAGGGGTAGAAGGAATAGTTTTAAATTACCAAAATGATACTTAAATGGATTCCAGGATACCCTATTAACTTAACACTAAATGCAGTTTTTAATCCTACTTGAAAAATAAGTGAGTAGGAAAGATAGTCTAAAAGTTTTAAATCAAGTTTAGAAAGTGACTTCTTTGCTTTGAAAGAGATCAGGTTGTATGAAATAATTCTTTTACCTGTACTTGGTAATCACGTTTTTAGAAAAAAGGAGCTGGAAATGTTAAGATGACTTGGAAATTCAAGAAAATCCCTTCGCATGGGGGGTGGCAAATGTAACTCAAAAAATTCAACTTTGCCTAAGTCAGAAATTCTTGAGCAAAGGAGGAAAGGAAAGAGTTCAAACCGGACCTTCCAAAGAGCTCGAAGGGATGTAGTCAACAATATAAAGCTGCTCAAGACATTTCAGAGGAGACAGAGGGTACTATTCCACAGTATCCAGGAATCTCTTACCTTCCAAAGAAGGTAAAGAAGCTAGGACAAGGGCATGCGACCTTGTAACAACTTTTCTGAAACTATAATAGGCCTTTCGGGCCGGTTGGAACACCTACTGAATAACTTCGACGGTGCCGAAAGGTTTATGATGAAGGCAATATTCATAAGTCAACAAAGAATAAAAGACAACCTTCCGACAACCTTTTGACAACATTCAAGGAAGGCTTGGCTCTTAGAAAAATTCAAATAAAAAGCGACCTTCTAATAAAGCCGAAGGGTATAAAATAGCCGAATAAGAAAGAAACCCTCTGGCTCCTCCAAAGTGTTCACATACCAGATAGATGACATACCTTCCGACAAGGGCAAAAGGTCCGTAAAGGAAGTGGAAGAAAAGACCCTTCGGTAGCTCTCAAGGATCCACGATGACAGGTGAAAGGAAACCTTTCGATGAAGTCAAAAGGGGCAACTGCATATAAGAGAGGAACCCTTCCACGGGGACGAAAGCATGGTCGTCGGCATCTATAAATAAGACATAAGGAGTCTTGTTTTAGGGGCACATTTTCTCTCATTCCAATCTTGTCACTTCTTAATTACAACTCTTTTTCCCTAATTGGGTGTCAATTTAAGGAATTTAATGAAAGTGAAGTCTTTTCTTGGATAAAGAGGGAAGTCTTAAGCTTTGAGAATTACTTCACTGTTTACTTCAATCTTGGATAATTAAACTCCTATTTTCAGGTTTAATCCCTCCGGAAGGTTCTTGTCGGTGAAGATAATAACATTCCTTTTTAGACAACCCTTATATCCCTTCGAAGATTATTGCCCTGCAACTTAAACTCTTTGTCTACATGAGATATCTATTTGAGTCAGCATTCTTAAAAAGCTTCCAAAGTCATAGAGGAAACCCATAAAACCTTTCAGTTATGTTCATAATCTATCATATTCTAGATAACCGTAGAAACATTCCAAATCCCAAACAGATTTTGCCTAACCTTTCGGTAAAAGCCAATACCAGCTCTCCCTGTAGAACCACTCAAGGAAATTCCATCCTCATTAAGGAAATAGATTTTGTGGTAAATCTTATATAGTTTCAACCAAACCAGTGGTCATAAACTCAACAAAGCCGAAACGTTTCTTTAAATCATGTACCAAGACCTTCTTGACCACATCAAAAGGTCAGATTCAGTATGTAATCCCAAATTGAGATACATAGATAATTTTACAGATTATCAACCCTTCAGAATAGATCAGCTTAATCTCATCACTTGGAGTAGCTCTTGGTTACCAACATGACACTTATTGATCTTCTTAGAGATTCTACTTTCTACCATTTTTCCAATAACATTGACTACTTGATTCTTTGGGTGTCGAATATAAATTTGGTTAATACAATGCGATATTTATAATATTGTAAATATTACCTTTTTTTTGCACTTTGCTTATTTTTGATTTGGATATGCCTCTTGGAGATCAATGCGCTTCTTGGCTTTCCGTCTTAGTTCATGACTCCTTTCATGATTAAGTGAATCTAGATTCCTTGTCATTCTGACTTTTCCATGAAACATGTAGCACACTGTACTATTAAATGTTAGCTTGTAATTTACATATTAATCTAAATGCATCATTTGCCTAGATTATCAAATCATTGTGGCAATTGTATTAAAACCAATCCATTTAAAGTGTTAAGGCCTCATCCTATAATGAGGGATGATTATAGTTTAGCTCCTTCCACTTATTTGGCATGCCTGAAAATAGTTAATAAGCTGCACAAAATTATCGAAATTTAACATTTACTCAACAAAGAACCTGATGGGACATTTAGGTCTGAAATTTTGATGAGGTAGTTTTTGAATTCATTTCACGTTATTAAGGGAATCTGAGAGTAAAATGGTCTGAAGTTCTCATTAGGAGATTCTTTTCGCAGCAGTTTTCTTCCAGTAATATTCTTTGACTCAGGTCAAGTTTACTTGGGATGGATAGAAGTCCAAAGGTTTTATAACCAGATTAGGGCTTTCAATAATCAGTAGTTTTAGCATCTAAATTTTTGGTATTAATGATAGATTTTTACGAGGTGTCACCGGACCCAGAGTCGGGTATTAGAAAATACTGCGATAATTCGACAGCTGCATTTTAGTACACTGATAATAAATGAGCGAGAATTAGAATGCCAACTTTAGTATAAAAAAAGGAATATTATAATATCGAAATTCCATCTTGGTAGTAAGCAATAGAAACCCACTATATCATTTTCGATGATGGATGTCATGAGGATAGAAATTTATATCCACTGATAATATACCGGGGCCCCTAATATGGAATTAACGATACAAGTCCGGAAAACCCTATGTGGTAATTTAGTAACAGAGGTCCAAAATACTCGATCCGACACTGAAAGTTTGTAGAAGAGCAATAATCCTACCTGTTATTTAGTATCAGGAGACTAAAAAACCAGTCTTGAAATTTAACCATATTTGGCAGTTAATAATAAAGGATCGAGGATTTAGCCTGGCAGTGAGCTATAAAAAAACAGAAATACCATTCCTGACAATAAGACCAGAATACCATTTCTAGAGATTAATATTGAAAGACCAGAGTGCCACTTCCTAAATTTCATTTCTAGTAATAGAAGTTCAAGGTACCATTAATAATGGTGAGCTAAAATTCTGTTTTTGATAATTAATAATAGAAGGCTAGAATATCATTACTAGTAATAAGTAATACAAGTTCATAATACCTTTTCTAGTAATAAGTAATAGGAGACCAGAATACCATTACTGGTAATAAGTAATAGAAGATCAGAATATGCATCTGGTTGATGTTCAGTAAGAGAAGTTAGAGAATTCTTTCTAATTCTGTTTGTCGAATGTGCCATCTTTAAGCTTTAAGGATGTCTTTCATGCTTTTGCTTTCTCGGGTCCAATTTTTCTTTTCTCATTTGTTTTGGCCGATTTCAGGTGGGGACTCTTTATTCCAATTATGTGCCTATTTAAGCAAGGCCTATTTTAGGCTGTTTGCCATTTTAGATATTGCCAATCTTTTTGGCAGTTGCCATTTTAGGCTATGCCGATTTCTTATGGTGCCTATTTCAGGCATGGACTTTTCTTTGTCTGTTGGACATTTCATCCGAGTTTCCGTTGCACTCGGCTAGCTTATTCTGAAGTAGGGTCCAAGGACTTACCCGACCTCCCTCTTGAAGGCGCCTTAACCTGTCCATAGTGTGACGCGGTTAAGGGCAGGTTCAGTACCTTGGCTAGACCATAGCGTGGCGGGACCAAGGGATTACCCGTCCTTCCTCCAGGAGGTGCCCTATCTTGGCCATAGCGTGAAGCGGATAAGGGCTTGTGCCACTGTAGCCTGGCTATTTCTAATTTTGGTGCGGATAAAGGCTTACGCCCTCCCTCTAGGAGGCGCCTTGACCTGGCCATCTTTGTGCGATCATGGTATTTCTGCCATTATTGGTATCCTATCATTTTAGGTAGTCCAAGTTTAAGGAGAATTTCTCTCCCGATCATGTAGTCTTTTCTTATTTTGAGAACAGAGTCTTTATTCCATAGTTCATTCAATCTTTTACAAATTGCTTTAGCTTTCCATTGTCTTAGAAAGTGTAGGATAATTTTCCGAAGTACCTTATATTAGTTTGTATCATGTCCATTTACGATATGAAAGTTGTAGTATGATTCCTTAGATCATCTCTCAAACCCTGACTTTTTATTCTGAAAAGGCCCATAATTCAGTTCCTCTGTAGTTCTAATATAAATGTCTTTGATTTGTGGTATATGGTTATACTCTCCAAGAAGTTTTGACTTTTGATCCGTCTTTGACCGGTATCAAAATCTTTTGTAGTTTGGTTCAAATGCTTCTTTTTGAGGAGATGGTTTCCTCTTCATCGCCCATTGATCTTCTATCAAGGGAACTTCCTTCAGTCATAAGGTTTCGGTTAGAAATTCCTTGGTAATTTTTATATTTCCACTGGGTTGTTCTTTTATCATCCTTATTCCTTCACTCGAGGATTTTTCCATGTGTTCATCGTTCTCCCTTGAATGGCAAGCTCATTTATAATCTTGCTCCATTTTTATGTGAAACTATCATAGTCCTTTATCATTTCTTTTTCAAAGATAGTTCCATAGGAAAGTGACTGAATAGTTCTTCTCATTCGATTAAAAATGTTGTCACTTTGAGTTATTCTTTTTCTAAGTGCAAAAATTGGGATTGGTCCCATATGAAAGGGGTTCAAGCTCTATTTCTCTGGGTCATATGATTCTGCCTTCTTTTTGTTTATAATCTTCAAGGCTTCAAGCCTTAATCTTTGTTCCTCGTCCTGATTGGAGTCTTTGAAATTTACATAGGAAAGCCTTGTCAAGTGTGGTTGAGAAGATCCTTGTTCATCCCTCTTAAATCTTTAGCCATAATCAAACCAAAATAAGTGATTTTGATATGGAATTGTTCCAGTGAGAATCAGAGGATAGTAGTGTTAGGAAATCAATCAAGTCGGAGGTTCGAGCCCTCCTTCTAGTGCCAAAATTGTTAACCAAATTTATGGTCAACACCCCAAAGAATTCAAGCTGACAAAGTTATTGGAAAAATGGTAGAAAGTAGAATCTCTAAGAAGATCAGTAAATGTCCTATTGGTAACCCTGAGCTACTCCATGTGATGAGATTAAGTGGACCTATTTCGAAGGTTTGATAATCTGTACAATTATCTATGTATCTCTATTTGGGATTAGACTTTGAATCGGACCTTTCGATGTGGTCAAGAAGGTCTAGGTACAGGATTTAAAGAAACCTTTCCGCTTTGCTGAGTTAATGACCATTGGTTTGGTTGAACCTTTACAAGATTTACCATGAAATCTATCTCATTAATTAGGATGGAATTTCCTTGAGTGGTTCTGCAAGGAGAGCTGGTATTGGATTTTACTGGAAGGTTAAGCAAATATCTGTTTGGGATTCGAAAGGTTTCTAAGGTTATCGGAATGATGGATTATGAACTTAACCGAAAGATTTTATGGGCTGCCTCTATGACTTTGGAAGGTTTTTAAGAATGCTGACTCAAATAGATATCTCCTATGGACGAAGGGTTTAAGTTGCAGGGAAATGACCTTCGAAGGGATATAAGGGTTGTCTAAAAAGGAATGTTATTATCTTCAACGACAAGAACCGTCTGGAGGGACTAAACCTGAAAATAGGAGTTTAATTAGCTGAGGTTTATATAAACAATAAAGTAATTCTCAAAGCTTAAGACTTCTCCCTTTATCTTAGAAAAGACTTCGCTTTTATTAAATTCCTCAAATCGATATCCAATTAGGGTTACAAAGTTGTAATTAAGAAGTTACAAGATCGGAATGAGTAAAAATCCACCCTTAAAACAGGACCCCTTGGGTCTTATTTATAGATGCCGACGGCCATGCTTTCATCCCCATGCCTTCAACTAGGTCGAAGGGTTCCTCTCTTATGTGCAGTTGCTAACCTTTCGAAATTTTTGAAAGGTTTTCCTTTCACATGTTATCGTGGATTCTTGACCGCTGTCGAAGGGTCTTTTCATCCATTTTCCTTTACGGACTTTTTTCCTTGTCGAAAGGTTTGTCATCTATCCGGTATGTGAACCCTTCGAAGGTAATGGAGGGTTTCTTTCTTATTTGGCTATTGTAAATCCTTTGACTTTGTCGCAAGGTCGCTTTTTTACTTGAATGTTGCTGAGATCCAAGCTTTCCATGAATATTGTCAGATGGTTGTCTTTTATTTTGCTGACTTATGAATGTTGCCTTCATCATAAGCCTTCGGCACCGTCGAAAGGTATTCTGTAGCCGTTCAACCGTCTCGAAAGGCTTATTATGCTTTCGAAAAGGTTGTTACAGGATTGCATGCCCTTGTCCTGACTTCTTTGCCTTCTTTGGAAGGTAAGAGCTTCTTGGATAATGTGGAATAGTACCCTTTGTCTCCTTCGAAAGGTCTTGAGATGCTTCATATTGTTGACTGCATCCCTTCGAGCTCTTTGGAAGGTCCGGTCTGAACTCTTTTCCTTTCGTCCTTTACGTAAGACTTTCTGATTTAGGCGGAAGGTGAATATTTGAGTAAAAATCATCTATCAATATTGTTGGAGATTATCATTCCGTAAGAATGAATCAGAAAATGCAAAAGAACTTGCTATGGATATCAGGTATGCACTTTTCCTTGTATATACAAAGAGATATTTTCGAGCGAAGAATCATTGCCACCACTTTATAGCACCCCTTTTAGTTTTGAACTACTCAAAATAATGTAAATTTTCTATAATATTTAATCCATGATGTGAGTATCCAAACTCCCAAGCCACCAATCCAAACCTCCTACCCACCTTACCACAAAAAAACAACCACCTTCAGTATAATGCACGCACAAAAAATGAATATTTATAAAATTCTAACCCGGTTAAACTTATATGCCAATATTAATATCTTAGCCATCAATCTAAAATAACAAGTTCATTGTGATAGGATTATTTAAATGAGTTATAATTTTATTGATGGCGTGGATTACAAAACTTTTATATTTCTTTTAGCATTTTAAATCATGTAGTTCAAAAAAGAATGAAAGGAGGTGAAGGGGTGTGTGTGACATATACGTACATACATGAGCCATTTTCAAAAATCCTTGGTTATATTTTTATGTTCTTGGGTTTAATGAATTCTTTGTAGATATGATGTTATTATCATAGAGATTATCCCCATAGATGTTTGAATTAATTTTATACTCTTGTAGGTACGCTCGTCTAAATACAAGAGAGCTATTAGAAAGCTATACTCAGCAATCCATTGATTCATGTAAAATTTCAATTTCTTTCTTTAGTATTCAACTTAGGCAACTGTTAGTAGCAAAGGAATGCGGGTAAGAGTTGATAAAAAAACTGTCACCTTTCGATATATTTTGCGTGCTGTAAGTTTTTGAATTTGATATATTGCATACTAAACAACAAAAAGAAAACAAGGATAATATTGCATCTCAAACTTTCTGGTATTTGTCTAGAAGTTATTGGAAATACTATGAAGTAACAAGCAAATTTAAAGACATCATGTTTTAACTTCTCTTCTAAATATAGATGCACTACTAAGAAATATATAGCTTAACCCCTACTACTAAGAAACTTATATTTCTCCATTTACCATGTAAAAATCATTTTGTTTAATGGATTTGAATCCAGATCACCTTAGTTAATTTTTGTTTGCAATTAATCTTGATTTAAGAATATTCAGAAACCTATTTCTTTGTTTTCAGTTTAGTAACAAAAGTATGATCGCTTACAGGGATGATTACAGAAGGTGTGGATTCAACTACGAAAGCAGAAAGCACTGTTTTAGAAGGACTCAGTAGTATGTTCTTTTTATTCATTATTCATTAATTTCCTATTATGTTGTCTCGATGCATCATATATATGTCTTTATGTTGCAGTCATGTATGTAATGTTGTAGCCACATTAGCAAATCAATATGAAGCCGCTTCAAAACATGATAAACCGCAACATCTTTATGCTTGATTTTCTTTGTGGTTATCCAAAATACGAAGCTTTGGGCAAGTTTGTTTTAAAATGAACATTACCGAGAAAAATTCCACTCATTGGATACTTACGCCATTATTCAAATTATTTTTATTATATTGCTTGCTTTGAAGCATTATGATCATCACTACCTTATTATTCAACACAAAAATATATTGCCATTAACTATAATGATTTATGTCATGTGCTTCATAAAATAGATTCCACTCAGATTGTTTTGATATATTTTCTTTATGTAGATCAAACATCTATAAAAGATGAGGCAAGGAGGAGTGTAAACAAAGGAGAGCATGCATATAGTAATGTTGGTGTAGTGGTGAAACTCAACGAATGGGATAAAAAGCATGTGAAAAATTCAAGCTTATTCGAGTGCGTTGAAACAACTAATCTTATCAGATAAACAAAATACACATGAAAAACTTCAATTTGTCAATTTTTTTAATTGCAGATCTGGCGACGTAAACTAAAGCTCTATCAACTAATGTGGCTAAGGTTAATCTCTTCGAAGATGATGATGAATTCGAAGTCGATAAAGGTTAGACATCTCTTTTATTATTCTTACTAGTGTAAAACACACATACTTACATCTAATTATCTAAAAATGTTTGATTTTTATATAATATTTTTTTGAATGGATGTGGGCTATAAGTACAAAAACTATGATGGTCACAAAACTTTTATTTAGTGAATTTCATTGATGGATAGTTGAAAAGTAGGTCGTGGTAGAGGTTGCAAAGTGATGGTGAAATTCCATTGATAGCTGTAGGATATTTTCTAAGTTTCGAAAAGACACCATGAAAATCTATTCATAATTCCCTTTATTAGTAGTAGAGATGAGTTTTTATCTTTGAGAATTTATCAAGAAACTTAGTGATTTAGAAAACCAGGGTTATCATTTACTATTATTTTTGTATATTTTTTTCTAATTTTTAATTTGTAAACTAGGAAGTAGCCTTTTTGTGATGGTTTGGGGATTAGGTTTAGAGATCGTTTTGGCTAGATTAACTAAAATAGACAGTAACAACATTTTATTCTATCATTTGTCGATTAAGAACCTAATCAATTGTCTTCCATTGAGTTAAATTAATGATTCAAGGACATAAGTATATTGTTAGGACTAAGATTATTCAGGCTTCAAATTGTGGCAGTGATTTGTAATGAGTAGTGATATCACCATTGGAAGTTTTTCTTTTAAATTCCTTTATCATATTTTCCACCATGGAGGACATGGGTAGTGATATTACCATTTATATGCATATCTTAAACATCTTTGTTGTTAATCTGTAAGTTTTTTTGTATACCACTATGCTACTTGGCAATTCGAATGCAAAGTTCATGAAAAAAGACAAATAAATGAAATATACATGGTATACCAAATTTATTTCAGGTCTATCCAAAGTTTCATGGTACTGGTTGGAAAAATATGTAGTTCTAAGTAACTTTAATGTTTATTAGCTTAGCTATAGATATTTGAAGTAAACATTTTTTTGGAGAAAACAGTGATGCTGCTCTGCCAAAGGTAAAAAAGTTATCATAGTGTTGATATAAACATCTTCACACAAGTTTACTTCAAAGAGTAATTACAGTCTTTCTTATGCATCAGTCTACACATGAAAGAAAATATCAAGAAAATTAAGTTAAAGCTACACGTATCATTATATCGCTCAAATTTAATTCGATGGTGTCCCTTGAGCTTTATGTGATGGTTTATCTTCCGTCTCACGATGATGAGCATGAGCTTTCTTTTACAGATTGATGTATGCAATACCTAAAGTATGAGTGTTGTTTGACATAAATATTGTAGTCGTTTGTCATTATTTTTTAATTTTTCTGCTGCTATTGCTATAGAATCATTAAAATAATTCACGTGCTAAATGTTAATTTGTTTACTGTATTGTAGCATATTCGGAGAATAAAATGTAATTGTAAAATTACATATCGATGTGATATATGCATTTTCAAAACGCTGAAATAGCTTCTATGATGTTAATGTTCTATTTTTATGGCACCCTAGGACCATTTCTAAAAATGACGCAAATATTATGTAGACAACTTTCAAACCTTATATAGAATCTATCATTTACAATGTTAGGTTAAATTTACAGACGAATTTAGTTACAATATTTGGCAAATATTGTAATATATTTTCATGACTTTTAGGCATGTTTACAAAGTTCTAAAATTGTCACCAAATTTTTTTTAAAACGTCTTATACAACAATCAACAACTGTTGTTGAGGATATTACTTTTATGCAACTAAGGATATTACAATGTTAACTTAAATGTTGTTATAATGAATTAACAATGATTTTTCAGTATTGTTGTAAACTTTTTTGTTGTAGTGTTGCAAATCAATTTATCTATAAACGGTTTTTCGATTGATATAAGTTGTTCGGACTCTTGTGCACTTATTTAATGATCAAATAAAAACATTAGAAACCAATTAGCACACAACTTCTTCATGATGCTTGGAAGGTTAGAATCTTCCTTTAGGATAAGAGATATTATCTTGAGAGGGGTATAAAGGTAATTAGCATAAAAGAGGAGTAATTTAAAGGAGAAGTGATGTTTTTAATTAATGCTAGGTCCTTTGTGAGGGTTTTTTGGTGTTTAAACATCCAAGTCCTAAGCCTATATAAGAGAGGAAGGGGTTCAATTCATAAATCAAAAAGTTCACAAAGCGTAAGAGTTATAAATCCGTGGCTTCTTGTTCTTCCTCTTTATAATTTCCTAATGCAAAATATTTGAAATCAACCCTTAATTAACTCAAACTGGAGTGATGCCTTACCAAAGCATTACAAGACCTTCGACCTAATTTATTTTGGGAGAACAATGCCACTCTCACCATATCTTGAATGGTCGTGGGTATATAGTGAGGGGAGGGGCAAAAGCAAGTGTAAAAGCAAAGGAAAGGAGGAAGAAAGAGTGGTTGTGAGGTTGGGTCTAGGATAAAGTGCTTGGATCATGGTTGTTTGAGAGGTTAAAGGTGAGTTAACACTTCACTTTGAATGAAAGTATAACATATATATGTTAGTATTTGATTCTGTTTAAGTTATGTGATTTGATAATGACATATGTTAAAACATTGATTTGAATATAGCTTTGAAAGTAAGTGACACATGTGCTCCATGTATTTGGACTTGAATGGATTTGTTTGACATATATAAAGGTCTTGGAGCAAAGCACATAAGTTATAGTTGAACATAGGATTGAATATAACTTGATTTAGAAGTGCACTTATAGGGATAGTCACTCTACACGCACTTATGAATTACCTTGTTTTCGACGATTTCTGTGGAATTTCGTGGAGAGATCAAGTGGTTTCTTGCCATATTTATATTATTTATATATATTTTTATTTAAATCTTGGATGGTGAAAGGTTAAGTAGCAACCCAAAATGTGGCAAAACATCACTAGTGCAAAACTGCCCCTTTTAGACTTGACATTTGAGCTTAAAAGGTTTAAAATGATATCTAAATTAAAGTTTCTTTATATAAGTGTTTACTAACTATTATTAGAGTATTCTAAAAGGTTTTGATATCTTTATGATTTTCTTAATAATAAACTATGAATTGTTTAAGAAGAGATATTTTGTTAAAATATGCGGAGAACATGTTTTTTCAAGTTTCAAGGAATTTTGGTAACTTTTTATTTTCAAGTAGTAGTTTAAGCAAATGTTTATAACTTATATAAGCATTATAACATGTTTTAAAGGCATTTTTAGGTATATATAGATTTAAAAAATATGTTGACTATGTTATATATCTTGACTAATAAAAATCTCCTAAAAATGGTTCATTTAATATTTAGTTTTGTAAGTAAATTATTATACTTATATGTATCCTTTTTTAAATGGGTTTGAAAGTATAAAAAAGTTTTAGAAAAGTGTTAGTAGTTTCTTAGTGGCCAAATGGTTAAATTATTTAATTATTTGTTTGAAATAAAATTGACTTTGCTTAACAATAGAAGCTGACGAAGTAGGCTTCTCTGTTTATGAGAGTAAAGATTAATGTAGGGATGGAATAATAGAGCTCTAACCTACCAGTTTCCCTCTTGGTCGAGGAATAATTAAGTAGGAAAATGCCAAAAATATTTTAATCATGCTGATTTCTTATTTTCACGGAAATCGTTAACACTATACTTAACACTAAAAGCGGATAAGGTAGATCTATTTATTTGTAAGATTTAAGAATGAAGTGTCTGGCATGACTTTGGTGAAACCAGTGCTAACTTACCATGCTTCACTCTTTAGTGAGGAATAGTTAAGTTGGAATGTCGTAAGGAAGTTAAGTGTATGAATCATGGTTGTATAAGCAATTGTTTTTGACTAGGTAATCGACTAGTCGATTATTGATTTTGACCTAATATGACTTAAAGAAGTTATCAAAAGGCTTCATGTGTCATACCAATAAGAACCCTCGAGGAGGACTATTAGTATAAAACATCTCTAGTTTTCGCTTACGCTTAAGAGAACTTGAATTAAGTTAACTAGATATTCATTAATGGGTTTTAAAGAGGCCAGGATCGATAACTGTTTTACTTATCGAACACAACTTCAAAACTAGTATATGAGTTCTATGTTTTGAAAGTAGTTATGAAGTGAAATATTATAGAGTTGAGCTATCTACCCTAAGGTTAACTCCAAGGGATAGGTCAGCGGTAACATTTTAAGCAATGCTATCTTGTGGAATTGGTTATCTTTAGGAGTACTTTAAGACAAAAGAAAACGTTAGCATTCATCGCAGAAATAACGTGGAGGACCTATATGGAGGTTCGAGATCGATTCAATATGGTCAACTCCATGTACCGATTCGTGACCTTTTGAGATGAAGGAATCTAATTTAGGACTAATGTTCTGTTCGAATAATGAAGTCTTCAGTGATGCCAAACATAATCTCGACAACATAAATTACTAACAATAAAGCAGGCCTCACAACCTGAGATTTGGTGACCTATATCAGGTTATTATCAACTCCATATCTAGAGATACTTATCGATTATGGGCAATTGGGAGTTGATGATTTTTGGTTCACATTATTCATATTTATGTTCGGATGTTGAGCCACTTGTGTTTACCTATGTGGTATACTTTATCTAGAGATATAAGATGCTAAGAAAGTACATTTTGACCCTTGTTTAGGAGATTGGATTCGGCTTCCCTAAAGGGATCTCCATGGAAAAATCCATTATGCGAATGTACCTTAGTATTTTTAAATTTAACCTAAGTATCTTATGGTGTGGCCAATGCAATCATCACAATTATTTAATATGATTTATATGCTGCACACACTAGACATTACCTATCATATCATTGTATTAAACTTAATGAATGGTTGAATTTTTTGAGGAAAAAATCATTATGGGTATCCATACGGTCTTCATGATTATTGTTCTGGATACATTTGTTCTTGAGTTTCTCATGCTGGTTTACCAAACTGATGTGGGTGCTATGTTTATGTAATGCTTGGTTCAGCCAGAGTATGTTTCCGGATTTAGCTACGGACACTTTGGAGCTTATAAAGAAGAGCCGGATAACTATCTACTCAAGTATCCTTATTTTTGTTGCATTTCTTATTGTATACATCAGCATTCTAAGGACACAAAGTTATAACTGACAAGGTTGACGATTATACTTAGGTTTTAGTAACTTTGAGATTTATGTATTCAGAACAATCCTTTGTATTATTCCTTTGATATTATATTGTCGTTTCGTTGTGATATTCTGATGTTGTGTATTTTTTTTCCTGTTCTATTCATTTTCCTTACCCTAACTTTCTATTATTTTAGCACTTTGATGTTCAGAACATGAATACTGTGGATGTATTTAGTTCGACATTTGAGGCTAAAAGTTGGATCATGACAATTTATAAAATAACTGACGATTAGATAATTAAACGAACACAATAGCAACTAATTAACACACACACCTCTTCATTGATCTTGGAAGGTTATAGAAGCTACCAGAAGATAAGAGAAATTATCATAAGAGGGACAAAATGGTAATTATCAAAAAAGAGAAGTGTCGTAAAGAAGAAGTGATGGTAGATGAGTCTTTTATGGCATGAAGGGGGATAAAGGCAAGCTTAGACAACACCATTCTTAAACCTATATTAGAAATGGAGGGTTCACTTCATAAATGATAAAAACATATCAAAGCTTACGTGTTAAAATTAATGTCATTTTCTTCTTCTCTAAATTCTGAAATAAAATAATTTGCCAACCATCTCAAAATCGCCTCAAACTTTTAAGAAAACCTTTCCACCATATAACAACACCTTATACCAAGTTAGAAGCTAGAAAACTAAAGCCATTCCTACTCTACATCCCTTGGTCATGAGTAAGTAAGAGGAAGAGGAGGCAAGGAAGCAAGGCAAAAGCAAGGAGCAAGGAAAGGAAGGTGGTTGCTAGGTTGGGCTTGAACTGGATTATCTTGTATCTTGGTTATTGTTTTGTTAAAGGTGAGTTAACACCTCACTTTGAATGGAAAATATCAAATATATATTGATGTTTGATTATATTAAATTTTGTTAGAAATGTTAAGTGACATATGTTGAAAACATTGATTTTGATTCTTGTTTTAAAAATAAGTATCATATAGGATCGATATACAAACTTGAATAGACTTGAACGGTCTTATATGACATATGTCTAGGCCTTGAACAAAACTTATAGGTTGTAGTCGAACTTAGGTTGAGACATGACTCAGATTTAGAAGTGCACTTAATCGATAGTCGCTGTAGATGTAGTTTTGAATTGTCTTGTTTTTGGTAATTATTATGGAACTTTGTTGGGAGATCCATAAGGATTTCTCACCATATTTACATTGTTTTATATTTTTTTATTGCTATTAAAGGCCTGAACAGTAAAATTTTAAGTAACATCTCAAAAACAATCAAAACATCAAACTACCTCGTTTAACATTTATTTTCAGACTTCAAATTTTCCAAAAAGTACTTTGAGTTTGAGCACTTTGTCTCATTCTTTCTAAAAGTATTCCCTAACTCTTATTAGAGTATTTTAGAATTAGTTTGGATTTATATGTATATTATGAATTAATATAAGAAGCGTGTTTTTGTTAAAATGTTATTTTATATATTTTTGAGTAAATTTTAAAAATGATTGTTTTTAAGTGATATTTTGTGTGAGTGTTTTGAAACCTATTTTATATATTTTTAGTAGAAAATATCTTGTGAAAATATCCTATATAAATATGTTATATAAATATCTTGAAAATAATCTAGAAATTATCCTATATCTTATTAAAATATCCTAATTAAGTATTTCATAATTATCTTATATTTTTAAAGTTTTTTAAAACTATAAACAAAAGGGTATGGAAAAGGTTGGTAATTTTTAAAGGCCATTTGTTAAATTACTTAATTGAAAAGAAATTGATTATGCTTAGCACTAATAAGCTGATGAAATAGGCTTATCTATTTATAAGAGTTAAGACTGATATCGAGTTGGGACGTTGCGATAGAGCTCTAACTTGTCGGTTTCCCTCTTGGTTGATTAACAGTTAAGTCGAGATTATTGGAAATGTGTTAATCGTTTTGATTTCTTACTTGTTTATGGAAATCATTTATACCATGTTTAATACTAATAAGTCGATGAGTTAATTATCTATTTGTAAGATTCAAAAATGAGGTATCTAGGTAAGGCATGGAGCAACCAGTGCCCAAACTTACCTGGTTTCACCCTTGAACAAGGAAAGATTAAGTTGAAATGTTAGAAATGTGTAAAGTATATGAACATCGATTTATGTAAAGCAATATTTTGACTGGATAGTCTACTAGTCGACTATCAAACTTGACCTAATATTAATCTAGGAAGTAATTGAAAGGCTTCATGATACCAATAAGAACCCATTAGGAAAGAGTATTGGTATAAAACGTTTCTAGCTTTCAGTTACTTCTGAAAGAACCAGAGCTGAATTTATCGAAAATTCATAGATTGGTTTCGAAGAATCCGGGATCGTAAGTGTTCTGCTTAATGAATACCACTTCAAAAATAATGTTAAAATTTTATGTTTTGGAAGAGGTTGAAGAAAGGGAATCTATGTAATGATTCAAGATCTGTTTAAGATGTTCGAACACATGTTGATGTTCGTAATCTATTCAGTATATATGAATTCATGTGTGATTCTGAAATCTGGTGAGATATGGAAATCCATATGTGGTCTCAACATCTGATCAAGGTACGAGGATCAAACATGTTATGTTCGAGTAATAGAACTCGTGTGAAAAATGCTGAACATAGCCTCGACATCAGAAATGTCTAGGTATTATCAACTCTACATCTAGAGATACTTATCGATATGTTGCATGATAGAGTTCATGGTATTCGGTTCACGTTGTTCATGTTTATTTTCGAATATTGGGTCGCTTTTGTTTACTTAAATGATATATTTTATTTAGAGATATTCGTCATTCGAAATGTACTTTCCGACCCTTTTGCAGGAGGTTGGATTCGACTACTCGAAAGAGATCACCATGGAGAATCCATTAGGAGATCGTGCCTTATAGAATTTGATTGTACCCTAAACATGTTATGGTGTAACCAATGTAAGCACCAAGGCTATCTGATATTATTTATGTGCTACACCCCAGACATTATCTATTAAATCACTATATTAAACTAAATGAATGGTTTGTTTCTTTAATGGGAAAAACATTATGATGACCCGTTGTTCTGTTCATTTTAAATGGACAATAGACGACGCATGTCCAACTCAAATTAAATGAAAAGGCGGATAGCAAGGAGTAAAAAGAAAATAAAGATAGAACATAATCCCTCATGAACGGAATAACATATATTATTAAACATTAATTTTTACAAGAGAAATTCTAAATACATATATCAGATCCTATTTAGCTTGGATAGTTGTAAACCTCTATCCTTAAAAATGTTGAATTCAAAACAGTAACGGTTGTAGTAGGAATATATTTTATGATCATAGGTTAATGAAGATCTCCAGCTCTCCTCTGGAAATTTTAATCATCTCGAGTACAAAAATACCTAGGTCAATCTAGTAACCAGCACTAGAAACATATATAACAGTGTCATTAGATTGACTTTGATACATAATAAAACCTTTGAAAAGAAGTCCATCTCATAAAACCATATCGCACATAAACACGAATGGATTTTTATCTTATGATAATTTAACAATTTTTATCAAATTATTTGATATTATTTCTATTGACATCGCTTTGAAAATTCTTTCCAATAACGTATTAAACATAGTCGGAATTATTACATTCGTTAAATTCGACAACGTATTTAGGTATACAATCAAGTCCTTAAAGGCATGTTTTGGACATTGGTTTCCAACAATGACAAGATAAGGGACTACCTTCCTTACAGTACATCAATAAAAGAATGTACTTTAGGCTCCAGCCTCTACCAATGCAGAACCAGCCTACCACTTCCATTGATAGTACCGAATATGACATCACCCCAGTCGTTCTCGACATATCTCAGATGTCTCATACCATATAGAATAAACCAAATTTATAGAGGGAAATCTGGAAATGTGATGACCTTATCCTAATGGGTTCGACCCATATAGCTATATATCATATCCCTTATTTTTTCCATTATCAATGTGTGAAGCATGAGGTACAATTACCTTTAATAGAACATCAAATTCCACTTAGAATGCCACATCGCTGTTTTTAGCAACACATTAATTGACTTCCGCAAAAATATAACCCCTGAGTTCTTACGCCTTGGGGAAGGGTGTTAAGTTTAAGAGACGTTACTTGGTATACCACCAAAAATATGTAGGTCTGTGAAAATCAATTTATGTAGTTTTTAGAAATGCAATGTCAAACACTCGTCTATACAAGTTATCCCAGGACAAGACAAACTGAAGGTGAATTTACTACAATCTATTTGGTAGTCAACCTATGGATTAGTAGCGAGAAGTACTTCCACTGCAGATTTCAGAATTAAGGTACTATTGCTACTTTGTTTATTCCAGAAGCTAACCGGAGATTGGCAACAAGCAGTCCTTCCATTATGACAATCTCCATCTTCAAACATTAGTCGAGCTGTCTTCACCTCCAAACGTGTATATTGGTTCGGAGTGGTTTTTAGATAGGAATCGCACAAATCCAATCTTGATTTCTTCGAACAAATTATCAACAAAAGATGTATGTATGCATACGGGATTGTTAGGCCTCTTTCGTTAAATTATTATGTTAACTAAAACAACTTTTATCTTTTAGAAAAAATTACTTCTCTTTAGTTTCTAAGGAAAACATTTTCATATACTAATATTAGTACAATTCAATCTTAACAAAGATTTCATTTTCCAAACATGTTTTAAATAGGTTAAAAACAATGCTATTTATTAGTTCACCGTAAACCCAAATTAATAAGGAGTAAAGAGATCCATGGCGATTAGAATAATTATATTCAATTCTAATTTTCGTATTCAACCCATACTATTCGCCAAATAAAGGTGAAATAACCTTTTAAATTCACACAGATAATACGATTTCCCTCCTCAAAATTTGATACAGAGTTTATGTTACATCACCTGTTTTGAGGCCCAAAGCTATGCGCTAAAATAGCTACAGTCGTCTATAGTATTAACTTCCGGGAAAAAATATCGCTATGTTAATGGTATCCATAATATCAGAAGCATATGAATATGAAACAAGATGACAGACTTCAAAAACAACTGCATTTCTGATTACATTTCTCAAAACATGTTTCATATCCAGTTACATAATCTTATATCGTTTCCAAGGTTCAGATCAAATATAATTATTACATAAATACGCCAAGAGCGACATATGATGATGCCCCCTTGGTTGACCAAAGTACGATATAGTCATAACTGACTTAATACAACACAGTGAGATGAAACAAAATAATACAGCAACTCCTAAATAGCTATTCCTCAGCCTCCTGCTCGTCTTTGGAAGTCTTATGTAACAACCCTGTATTTTGTGATTATTTTAATTGTATATTTTAATTTTTTTAATTGAATTCCTGATTTAAACATTATTTTATTTATTAAAAAGAATAAATTTTGTTATTTTAAATATAAATTTTGATTTTGATGTGAATTATAATTCCAAACATGAATAAATAGAATATTTTCCAAAAATGTGAATTTTGGTCAATATGGTCATAATTTGACTTTTAAATTTAAATATTTGAATTTTTGAATTTTATCTTTTATTATGAAAGTAAATAAAATTTTAAGAATATTGCTTTTCGTTTCATTGAAATCGGATTAATATTGTAAAAGTTATGCATTTTACACTATTGTATGTAAATTGTTTTATTTAACAAAATTGTTTATTTTAATTTATACAAATAATATTTTGTTTGTCATGTCATGTTCTAATTTATATTTACACGTGCAACACAACATGTTATGTATACATTTTATTTTAAAACGTTTTTAAAAGTGTAGTTGAAATTTCCAATGTCAGTTATATTTGTTTACAATTTTTAAATTCTAGTTTCAATTAATTAAAGAAATTCTTTATTTATTTTTCCATTTTCTTAAGACCTTATTTTATTTTCATTTTCATTTTATTTTGTTTAGCATTTATTTTATTTACTTGACTTTTATTTATTTAGAAGTGTTCTTGAAATTTTCCAAAGTCAGTTGAATTTTATTTACAATTTTTAATTCTAATTTCCATTAAATAGAGAATTTTCTTTACTTATTTCCTACTTTTCAGAAAACTATTTATTTATTTTTCATAATATCTATCTCTACCTTATTTTTCTATTTAGACATCCATTTATTAATTAAATGGTAAGTGTTTAGATCCTTATTTATTTCTTGGAAAGAAATTTCAAATTTATATACACGTTATTGCTTTAAAAAGGCATATCTTTAAAAATGTATTTATTTAAAGTTATTGTATTTATTTGTTTGTGAAAGCTTCTTGTATACATCTTTCTTTAATTTATAGGAAACACATCAATTAAGATACGTTACCTGTTTTTAATTTTAGGCAAACGTTACTTTGATTTCTTACCTTTTTATCTTTCCATCCCTTGATTTTCTACCATAATGTCTCCACAATTTAGCCGTTCTTTCCTTAACCCATAGCCATGAGTTTCTTTTTGTTATTCACATAAAAACAACTCTACTCATTTCATCATTCACGCAAGTTCAGATCTGAGAAAAACTTTGGTAATGTCTTCTTCTTTTTCAACTTTTTCTTTTCGTTTTTATTGATTTTTCTGTCGAAATTGCCTTGCCTTTTCTTGTATGTGTTCGGTCATAGCCTCCACCACCTCCTCTGACCAACTCCACCACCATCCATGGCCACATCACCCTCCTCCCCCTCTGTCCAGTCAAGGCCGTAACCTACTTATGTTGCTCGCACAACAAAACTCCACAAACTCCATGCAAAATGTCATAGCCGAGCTTGTTGTCAACATCACCTTCATTTTTCACCTTGGCCACCTCCATAGCCCCACCACCTGCTCCTCCACCACCTCTGCCACAACTCCAGACATTACCTGACCACCACTTGAATGGCCGAGCCCACATCACCTAAGGCCGAACCTAAAGTATGCGCAAAAACCCACTTCTTTTGCCTACCCCTTGATCTTCTTGCATGTTGTAACTTCCACCACTTCAACTACTTGCTAGCCATGCCTATATGAATCTATACCCGACCCAAATCACAACTATAACCGAGCATAAGAATTCCCTAGGCCAAGCATTTGAATGGTTAAGGCAAGGCCTAACTATCTTTGTTCTTTGTTGATCCTTATTTTCATTTGTTTCAATATTGTTTTGTATTGAATAATATGTTTTCAATGTCTTGTTTTGGGTTATTGTTTACAAGGTCATATCTTGGCTCTCTCTCCACTCACTTGAATCAAAAGTCTGGCTCTGTCGTACTATCGTGCTTTTTGGAATCTATTCTGTGTATTTTGATTTGCTAACTCCAGCGTAAAAAGGCGAGTAATCACACCTGACATTAATACTTATATGACTGTGAATTGATAGCAAGTGAAAGTGTAGAAATTATTACATCATGTTATACCCGCCTGTGTTATAAATTATATGATGTTAATCCTGTTTATTTATCTGTCATATCATCTGATACTGCTTTATGTTGTTATATTGTTTATTTTATCCTATTCTCACACTGCAAGTTCCCTGTAGAATAGAATCTCTATAGGTTGAAATGATACATACCCGAACGGACTTTAAAATAGGAAAAAATCGTTATGGACTGAAATGATAGGCCTAAATGATTTTTATTTATTTTATTTAACTTGGGATTGCGGGTTTGGAATGATAAAACCCGATTTTTTTTCCTTTGTAAATTAAGGATTGAAATGATAGATTATCCGTATCACTTGTACAGACCCGTGGTTAATTTAAAGTGCTTTTGAATATTTTTAAGTATTTTTAAAATGTAAATTTATGATTATTTGATTTAAATAGAATTTTAAAAATGTTTTAAATAAAGAATTTATGATATTTCTATAAGTTAAAAATGCTGAATAAATGATGGATAAATTGAATTTTTGAAATATAACTTAAATTTGGAAATTTGGGGTTTGGCTTTTAAAATGACATTTAAGTTATATAAATAAAATGGAAATTAAGTTATATGTGGAAAATGGTAATAAAACTTTAAGTGTTAAGAAATTGGAAAATGGCGAAGAATAGAAAATTGTACACTTGAATTTGTTAAGTGAATTGTTGAAAATTTCATTTTATTTATAAGAAATTTACTTTATAAAAATCATAAGTTAAAAGGTATTTTAATGAACATTTTTGAGTGTTTAAATATGATTTTTATAATGTTTAAAGGATTAAAATCAAAGTTTATTTGTTGCTGGAATTACATGGAAAATCTGAAATCACTTCAGAAATGCTATCATTGCTGTAGTTAACTTAAAATCTAAAGTAAATGATATTACAGCACTTTGTTAGTGCCGTGGTTGATACAAATGGACTATAGCTAAATTTTTACTAAGGCATATTACAACACTTGGTAAGTGCTGTGGTTGCCGAATGAAACCAAAATCTATAAACTAGTTAAAGGGCTACAACAACACTTGATAAGTGCTGCAGTAGGCTGAAATGAACTATTTTCAAATGTACTTAAATATTACAGCAGTTTTATTTAAACGCTGTCTTTGGCTGAAATGAATTGTTTCAAGTATAACTTACTATAGCATTTTCTAAATACCATGAAGGACTGAAATTTTCAATGTTTATGATTTTTAAGTGAATAAATGAGCTCAGAAAAGGCTAATTTGTTTTGGGAATTGAATATTTGATTTGTTAGTATAATTACTTCACTTTTAATAGTTTAAATGAATGATTTTAATTCGAAATTTTAAACCATTTGAAATTAATAACTACGGGAATACTTCTTTGTATGTCATTTGATTTCCTAGTGATTATTTTGATGCACACCTTCAATTTGATAGTGTGACTAGAGGCGAGCGATTACTGCAGCTTTGTGCTACCCTAGTCACATTTACACTGTTAGTTACATGGTTTACTTCAATATGGACATTTATATGATAGCGTTTATTTCTGTTTAAATTTATGGTTTAACGGATCCTTAAAGGATGGACGATCCTAAGCATCCTTTAAGTTATTGTGCATTACTACTACAGTTCACTTGAGTTGGTTTACATTGTATAAGTATGTATGTCCTGACTCGAGTGTTCGTGTTTTTACTTTACGCTCGGGTCAGCCTGAGAGTCACATCTCTGGATTCACCTTCTGGAGCTAGAGATTTGTTGGAGCTTATCTGACTATTTATTCGTCTATTTCTGATCCAATTATTTCCTATTCGGTATTGCTTCTGTATTAGTGATTTATGTATCCAGACTTCTATTGTACCCATTTTTAAACTATGATATTTTATATATGTTTTGAGAGTATGTAAATAGTAGCTTCATGAACTACTATGGTGTTTTATTTCCGCTGCGAGTTATTTCGATATTCTTTATCTATGATTCTGTGTTTGATTTTATTTCCTCTAAATTTCTTAACAATCACTGTTTTGAAGTATTTAAGTCTGACATGTGCGGATTATTGTCGATTTGAATGGTCTAAAATAGTGGGTCGTTACAGTTTGTATCAGAGCTTTGGTTTTAGGCGAACCTTAGCCTACGGAGCAAAAACTCATTAGAGATAGGGTGGAAATACTCTAGAATGAGTGAAATCAATCTCAGAATCATTTCTTTGTGAGAGAACGTATTTTCAAAGTATAAAATGATTTCCAAATGATTTTAAAGGATTTTTGAAGATTATTTTGGTATAAATTTTCTTATTTTGAAATCAAGATTTTCTAAACTTCATCCCTTCTGTATCCACCTTGTAATAATCTCTTGGTTAGGATTCTTATCGATTAGGATTCTTTGAACTCTGGAATGCTCCCACTTGTTCTGAAATCCATTCCTGTCTCCCCTATCTATATTCTTTTGATTTTGGAGCATTGCATAACCTCACTTTGAATGACCTCTATAAAGTTCGGCGATTCCACAGATCTAGAATGATTTGTAAAGGGGTGAAACTCCTTTACAATTGGCATTGATTCACCGGAGATTTCTGTATCCTTGGTTTACGATGTTATCTATCTTCTGCTATACCTGGATGCTATCTCTGGCGTTCGAATGATGATTTGCCTTAGATTTCCGCATCGATTATATTCCTGAAGTCACGGTTGACCCTGTTAAGGTTGCCCGTGTTTTATATGGGCTTATCCATCTTCTATTTGATAATTTAATTATCTCATCTTCGTTCGAGCTTATCTTCGAATCAGAATTCTATTTGATTAGGGTTCCTCTAAGTTTGACTCACTATTTTGTTTTGAAATCCATTCTTAAATCTTCCCTTGGAAATTTGTGTTTGGTTGTATATTGAAATTGTGCATACATCGAAATTATTGTTTTGATAAGGATGACCATATTTTGTATATAAAAGTGAAATGTTTTCGATAAGAATTATATACCTTTTAAAAGGAAAATTTGAAGCTTTGAAAGGATTTGAAATTTTTGAAAATTATTTGGTTTATAAAATGATATTAATGGAATGGTTTTGAAATTGAAATTTGAGTGATTGAAATCCAGCATTTATAAATTGGTTTAAGGTTTTGAAAATATATAATAATACGATTTGAAAGTATTTTTCCGAATAAGAAATGTTTCAAATGATTTTAATGAGTTTCAAATGATTTCGAAGAAATTTCAAAAGAAATTTTTGAGAAAATAAAAGTCCAGAACTCACTTATGTTGCTGGCAAATAATTTCGATGATGAGTGCATGCATCATCGACATTGATTTACGAGTTTCAGAGTGGAGGAGAGGCCACTCTAGTAGCTTTGCTATGCGAGTGATTGTGTGAAACCAATTTTGATTTCAAATTCCGAAGTATGATTTGATTTTTGAAAGAAATGTGTGTGTGTGTGTGTGTAAATTTGAAATGATTTGAAGTGAGTCGGTGTTCAGTCCTTGAGTTTCAGATTTGATTTAGTGTAACTCTATTTATAAAAATTGATTTACTGATTTGTTGCTGATTTCCAACTCTTGGATTTGAAACTTGATTTCACCACTATATTGAAGGTTCGAACACTTCCAAATCGAGGTTTAATTTTCAAAGCTAAGAAATTTCGAAGAATATAAAATATTTGATAAAGTATATAAGTTTAGTTCTGTATGTTTAAAGTATGAAGAGTATGACTTAAATGAATTTGAAACTTTTGTTAAGTAAGTAATGTGCAAAAGGTAAATTGGATCTTTTGAATTGAAATAAATAGTTTAAAGGTTTTAAAAGAATAGTTATAATTTTGGAAACCATTTTGAGTATAATTGATTTTGAGAAAATATTTGGTTTCGAAAATAGATTGGAATTTAAAATCCAGTATTTATATGATGATTTTTGGAAATGAATTTGTTTGACAGAAATTATGTTGATTTGGAAATTTGGATTATTTTCTAAACCTATTGTTTTTGGAAACTTTGAAACTAAAGATATTTAATTTGGAAGAAATGATTTGGTGAAATCGTATATGTTTTTCCTTTGAAAACTGTACTGATATTGAAACGAATTGAAATTGAGAACCTTGTTTTTCTAAATACTAGATTTGGGAGTTATAGAACTTATATAAAATTGATTTTTATAAGTATGAAGTTGATTTAAAAACTATTGGTTTGAAAGGTACTCAATTTGGAAAGAGAAATCTTATATAATCGAAGTCTATATAAGTGTGATTTGATATACTATTGATTTGGAAAGTATTCGATTTGAAAATGGAATCCTATATATAATGGACTTTATATAAGTATGATATTTGAAAGTGATTTGAAAAAGGCACTACATGATACATATTTCCGAAGTAAAGATACGGAAAGTGCCTTCTGCTTGATCTCCGCTCTGTGGCCACATTGTGGATTCATTCTATCGATATTATTCTCTCCGATTTTTGGTTTTCAGGATATGATACTCGAGTGTCCCACCATGGCGATCTCCATGGTTTTTCTTTTGAGCACGACTGCATATCGCGATTCGTCTGGCTGAGATGGCCTAGGGGTACGGATTGTTTCCTGGCGGATCCAGGCGTAACCATTGTGTATCTTGTGATCTATGTAGGTCGTATTAGTAGCGAAATCCGCAGGGCTGAGAAGGCTTATGGATATGGACTGTTTCCTGGGGGATCCAGGCGTAACCATTGTGTATCTACGGTCTACTGGTCATCATGGCGTAATTCGCAGGGCTTAAATAGCTTACGGATACGGATTGTTTCCTGGGGGATCCAGGCGTAACCATTATCTATCTGCGATCCATAGTTAGACAAAGGTTTTGGTTTGGTTGTTTTGTTTGGATTGTACTTTCCATATCTGTTTTTAAAAGTTTTTCCAGTAATTTCACTTGGTGTTGGAACAAGTCTATTAAGTACCTAGAGAATTCTAGCTTTGCGCCTGATCAACGCACTGCCAGAGTCTACAGGAACAAGGACAAACTTGTTAAGACATCGAGCTATAAAATAATTTTGATAAATTATTATATAAAGGATATTTTGATCATTTATTTTACCCTTCCAAATAATTGAAATTTATATAGCTTTAAAATAATGGTTCATCCTTGTCTTTCAACCTATTTTCCCTTCTAGCTGTTCCTATTCTCCACCTTGATTAACTTACCTGATAACAACAGTTATCAAGTATAATTTCTATCTTCTTGTCCTCTTGTCTTAATCCTATTCCATTTTATCTTTTCTGTGTTATCCCGTACCTCATTCCTTTTCTGGGATGAAAATTTATGAGTGGGAGAGAGTGTAACAACCCTTTATTTTGTGATTATTTTAATTGTATATTTTAATTTTTTAATAGAATTCCTGATTTAAAACTTTATTTTATTTATTAAAATGAATAAATTTTGTTATTTTAAATATAAATTTTGATTTTGATGTGAATTATAATTCCAAACAAGAATAAATAGAATATTTTCTAAAAATGTGAATTTTGGTCAACATGGTCAAACTTTGACTTTTAAATTTAAAATTTGAATTTTTGAATTTTTGAATTTTATCTTATATTATGAAAGTATATAAAATTTTAAGAATACTTCTTTTAGTTTCGTTGAAATCGGATTAATATTGTGAAAGTTATGCTTGTTATTATTTAACAAAATTGTTTATTTTAATTTATACAAATAATATTTTGTTTGTCATGTCATGTTCTAATTTATATTTACATGTGCAACACAACATGTTATGTATATATTTTATTTTAAAACATTTTTAAAAGTGTAGTTGAAATTTCCAATGTCAGTTGTATTTGTTTACTATTTTTAATTTCTAGTTTCAATTAATTAAAGAAATTCTTTATTTATTTTTCCATTTTCTTAAGACCTTATTTTATTTTCATTTACACTTTATTTTGTTCAGCATTTATTTTATTTATTTAGAAGTGTTGTTGAAATTTTCCAAAGTCAGTTGAATTTTATTTACAATTTTTAATTCTAGTTTCCATTAAATTGAATATTTTCTTTATTTATTTCCTACTTTTCCTAAAACTATTTATTTATATTTCATAATTTCTATCTCTACCTTATTTCTATTTATGCATTCATTTATTAATTAAGTGGTAAGTGTTTAGATCCTTATTTATTTCTTGGAAAGAAATTTCAAATATATATATATATATACACACACACACGTTATTGCTTTAAAAAGGTATATCTTTAAAAATGTATTTATTTAACGTTATTGTATTTATTTGTATGTGAAAGCTTCTTGTATACACATTTCTTTAATTTATAGGAAATGCAACAATTAAGATATGTTACCTATTTTTAATTTTAGGCAAACGTTACATCGATTTCTTACCTTTTTATCTTTCCATCCCTTGATTTTCTACCATAATGTCTCCACAATTTAGTCGTTCTTTCCTTAACCTATAGCCGTAAGTTTCTTTTTGTTATTCACGTAAAAACACCTCTTCTCATTTCATCATTCACGCAAGTTCAGATCTGAGAAAAAACTTTGGTAATGTCTTCTTCTTTTTCTAATTTTCATTTTTATTGATTTTTTTATTGAAATTGCCTTGCCTTTTCTTGTGTGTTCGGTCATAGCCTCCACCACCTCCTCCGACCAACTCCACCACCATCCATGGCCACATCACCCTCTTCCCCCTCTGTCCAGTCAAGGTTGTGACCTACTTATGTTGCTTGCACCATAAAACTCCACAAACTCCATGCAAAATGCCATAGTCGAGCTTGTTGTCAACATCACCTTCATTTTCCACCTTGGCCACCTCCATAGCCGCCGCCACCTGCTCCTCCACAACCGCTGGCCACAGCTCCAGATATCACCTGACCACCACCTTGCATGGCGGAGCCCATATCACCTCAGGCCGAACCCAAAGTATGCATAAAAACCCACTTCTTTTGCCTAACCCTTGATCTTCTTGCATGTTGTAACTTCCACTACTTCAACTACTTGCTAGCCGTGCCTATATGAACCTATACCCGACCCAAATCACAACCATAGCTGAGCATAAGAATTCCCTAGGCCAAGCATTTGAATGGTTAAGGCAAGGTCTAACTATCTTTGTTCTTTGTTGATCCTTATTTTCATTTGTTTCAATATTGTTTTGTATTAAATATTTATGTTTTCAATGTCTTGTTTTGGGTTGTTGTTTACAAGATCATATCTTGGCTCTCTCTCCACTCACTTGAATCCAAAGTCGTGCTGTGTCATGCTATCGTGCTTTTTGGAATCTATTCTGTGTGTTTTGATTTGCTAACTCCAGCGTAAAAAGGTGAGTAGTCACACCTGACATTTATACTTATATGACTGTGAATTGATAGCAAGTGAAAGTGTAGAAATTATTACATCATGTTATACCTGCGCCTGTCATAAATTATATGATGTTAATCCTGTTTATTTATCTGTCATATCATCTGATACTGCTTTATGTTGTTATACTGTTTATTTTATTCTGTTCTCACACTACAAGTTCCCTGTAGAATAGAATCACTACGGGTTGAAATGATACATACCCAAACAGACTTTAGAATAAGGAAAAATTGTTATGGGCTGAAGTGATAGGCCTGAACGATATTTATTTATTTTATTTAACTTGGGATTGTGGTTTGGAATGATAAAACCCGGATTTTTTTCCTTTGTAAATTACGGATTGAAATGATATATTATCCGTATCACTTGACCTAGGTTAGAAAACTATGTACAGTCTCGTGGTTAATTTAAAGTGTTTTTGAATATTTTTAAAATGTAAATTTATGATTATTTGATTTAAATAGAATTTTAAAAATGTTTTAAATAAAGAATTTATGATATTTCTATAAGTTAAAAATGCTGAATAAATGAATTGTTAAATTGAATTTTTGAAACATAACTTAAATTTGGAAATTTAGGTTTTGGCTTTTAAAATGACATTTAAGTTATATAAATAAATAGGAAATTAAGTTATATGTGGAAAATGGTAATAAAAATTTAAGTGTTAAGAAATTGTTAAAAAGTGAAGAATAGAAAATTGTACACTTGAATTTTTTAAGTGAATTATTGAAAATTTAATTTTATTTATAAGAAATTTATTTTATAAAAATCATAAGTTAAAAGGTATTTTAATGAACATTTTTGATTGTTAAAATATGATTTTTATAATGTTTAAAGGGTTAAAATCAAAATTTATTTGTTGCTGGAAATACATGGAAAATCTGGAAATTTAATAACAACACTTCAGAAATGCTATCATTGCTGTAGTTAACTTGAAATCTGAAGTAAATGATATTACAGCACTTTGTGAGTGCTGTGGTTGATACAAATGAACTATAGCTAAATTTTAACTAAGGCATATTACAACACTTGGTAAGTGCTATGGTTGCTGAATGAAACCAAAAAATTTAAACTAATAAAAGGGCTACAACAGCACTTGATAAGTGCTGCAGTATGCTGAAATGAACTGTTTTCAAATGAACTTAAATATTACGGCAGTTTTATTTAAATACTGTCTTTGGCTGAAATGAATTGTTTCCAGTATAACTTACTACAACATTTTCTAAATACTGTGAAGGGCTGAAATTTTCAATGTTTATGATTTTTAAGTGAATAAATAAGCTTGGAAAAGGCTAATTTTTTTTGAGAATTGATTATTTGATTTGTTAGTATAATGACTTTACTTTTAATGGTTTAAATGAATGATTTTAATTCGAAATTTTAAACCATTTGAAATTAATAACCATGGGAATACTTCTCTATATGTCGTTTGATTTCCTGGTGATTGTTTTGATGCACACCTTCAATTTGATAGTGTGACTAAAAGTGAGCGATTACTGCAGCTCTGCGCTACCCTACTCACATTTACACTGTTAGTTATATGGTTTACTTTAATATGAACATTTCTATGATAGCATTTATTTCTGTTTAAATTGATGGTTTAATGGATCCTTAAAGGATGGACGATCCCAAGCATCCTTTAAGTTATTATGCATTACTACTATAGTTCACTTGAGTTGGTTTATATTGTATAAGTATGTATGTCCTGACTCGAGTGTTTGTGTTTACTTTACGCTCGGGTCAGCCTGAGAGTCACAACTTTGGATTCACCTTGTGGAGCTAGAGATTTGTTGAAGCTTATCTAACTATCTATTCGTCTATTTCTGATCCAGTTATTTCCTATTCGGTATTGCTTCTGTATTAGTGATTTATGTATCTAGACTTCTATTATACCCATTTTTAAACTATGATATTTTGTATATGTTTTGAGAGTATGTATATAGCAGCTTCAAGAACTACTATGGTATTTTGTTTCCGCTGCGAGTTATTCTGATATTTTGTGTCATTGATTCTATGTTTGATTTTATTTGCTCCAAATTCTTAACAATCCATTGTTTTGAAGTATTCAAGTCTGACATATGTGGATTATTGTCGATTTGAATGGTCCAGAATAGTGGGTTGTTACACTTTATTTGCCAACCTACTAAAACTTGAAATCCTCAACCCTTAGCCTACTAAAATCAATTTTTAAGCACGCGAGAGTTTAAGAGGAAAAACATAAACTTCGATTCAGACATAAATCTTAGTGCGAATAATACTATACACCTCAGTTATTTGAATTAAATAAGACTATGCCGTTGTTATCCTGCCTTTTGGTCAAGGCCGGGATATCAACAGATTAGCTGGAAAGGATGGATGTCAGGATTAGAGATAGATTGAAAACAAGGCTATGATCGATGTTGTCAAAATTTGATCGGGCTCCAATCAAGGAGGGTTCGATTGGAAATGTTGTTCAAGGCTGGGAGAGGCTACTTTTCAAATTTTAGGTCAATCGGAGTTCGTACACTCAAGATATGATCGATGCAATTCATGCAACTAGTTGTTCATGTCCATCAATTCCCTACTGTTCTTATCAATCAATCCCCAACTGTTCGTATCCATCAATCCCCTACTGTTCGTATCCATCAAGCCTCCACTGTTTGTATCCATCAATCCTCTACTGTTCGTATCCATCTAGCCTCCTTTGTTTGTATCCATCAACGCAATAGTAACGATATAAACAGTATAATAGAGATCGATACGAACAGTGCAATAGAGATCGATACAACAGTGCAATAGGGACCGATACGAACAGTGCAATAGGGACCAATTCGAACAGTGCAATAAAGATCGATACGAATAGTGTAATAGCGAGCGATACAACAGTTCAACAGCAATCAATACGAACAGTGCAATGGCGATCGATATGAGGGAGACAGCCTTCGAAAAACACGAACTTGCATCGATCATAACTCACAATCTATAAGGCCAAATGCTATGAAATTTTCATAGGAGCTTACGTACAACCTAGAATGTCCATACTTGATTTCGACTCGATTGGGTCAAATCTTGATCGATACGAATCTTGTTCATATCGATCACGGATTAAGTCAAAACCACATGGGATCGATCACGTGGGCCCACACACGTGCCAGAAGAGGTCTCTCGAGATTTGAGCGAGATATTTGCAGCCTACGCCAATAAATAGCACCCTAAAGCCTATAGAAAAGGGATTTTTGGCTCTTCGATGTCCAGTCTCTGCCGTATTCATCATTGTACTCGAATTTTGCTGTTGTAATCAGTTGTAACTCATTGTAATCAGCCAGCATACATCAATAAAATCATCAAATTCAAAGTGGACGTAGGCCGGATTGCCGAACCACTATAAACTCTATGTCCTTTATTGCTTTCCTCTTAATTTTCTGAGTGTTCTTCATTTTTAATTCTCTACATACTTGTTATTTGTGATCTGTGATTGTAAACTGGTGCTTTCATCGACAATTAGGTGTTTGTGACCAATTTTGTCGCAAACAGCCACTTAGTGGAATGGTTTTCCCCTCACTGATATTCTTTGAAAAACATATCTTTTGCAATCATAATCCTCCAACCAAAATTGGTTAAAAAATAAAGAAATATCATGTATATATGTAAATCGGGTAATAAATGGACTATTTGTCCAAACACTATAGTTTTGCTTATCTGACTACTAATCTTTGGCTGACTCGGGCCTACCGAACAAATAAAACAAATAATCTGACTTTTTTAGACACTCCTTATCTGGATGGTTTATCCCTAACTAACTTTCTCCAGGGTCAACTGTAACATCCCCTATCTAGAGGCCCAAAACTAAGCGCTACAAACGATACAATTATCTATAGTGTTAGCTTCCGGCAACTAAATACTATTATGTTAATGGTATATACAATATCAGAAGCACTTGAATATGGAATGAAACACGGGTTTTCAAAACAGCTTTTCTTTATTACATTCAAAACAGATGTTTCATATTCATTTCATATAATTCAAAATATGTTTCCAGGCATAGACAAAATATACTTATTACAAAGTACGCTAAGAGCGTATATGAAGATACCTCCTTGGATGATTCGAGTCATACAGTCATAATATACTTAATACAAACATAGTAGAAATTCAACAATATATAAAACAAGAATTGCAATTCCTGAATAGCTATTTGTTTGCCTCCTGCATGCCTCCGGTAGCCTTATTCATCATCCTACTAAACCTGAAAAGACCTTAATCCCTCATTTTACTCAAATTAATTTTAAGCACCCGAGAGTTTAAAGGGAAAACATAAACTTCGAGTCAAACATAAAGCCTGGTATAATCTAACATCCCGAACTTTTAGATACCTAGTGAGACCATGCCGCTTACCGGGATGAGTTTTTCCCTCATAATATCCTAAAACCTTTTAAAAACCATATTCTATGCTCCTGTATCCACAATGGTTAGAACATACATTTTCAAAACATTATGATGATGATATGCATACTTCAAAACATTTAGGACTTCCCCGCCCCTATTAGATTTTACTTGCCTCAAAGGGGGGACTATCTCTTCCGTATTATTTTACTTAAGTTGATGCTGACTATCCATTTGACATCACATAGTTTTCCTAGGACAACTATAAACCCTTCATTAAACATATGGAGACTATCCATCCCTTACATGAAGATGACTATCTATTAAACATCCAATAGTTTTCCTAGGATGACTATAAACTTCTTCCTCAATCATATGGAGACTATCCATCTCCAACTTGATGTTGACTATCCATCAAACATCCCATATTTTTCCTAAGCTGAATATGAAAACATCACCTGGCCATTTGACTCATGTTATCCCCATGAATATAATTATCTCAACCTATTTCCATTAGTACCCCTAATTTAGGTTATATTTCAATTATTCCTTTCCGTCTACATGGTTGACCTATTTCCATTAGTATCCCTAATTTAGGTTATATTCATTATAATTTACATTGTTATCCCCCAATGATTGTCAAGACGTATAAATGTTGATCCCCAACTATTTTTGAACTCATTAAGCCCACCCTGATATCCCCAAAGGTTAAAAAATATTTATTTTACAAGGTTAAATGAAAACAAATATCAAATCCCTTTAAAAGTATCACCTTGGAAAGCCTTGCTTTTGACCCTTTCAATTAAACATTGGACATCCCTCTTTAAAATGTTTCAAACCACTGCTTTAGCAAACCTTTGGAAAACCTTCAATTTAAAACCTTTCGAAATCATTCGAAAATAAAACCTTTCGACCTTGTCAGAAGCTACATTTCGACCCCTTCGAAAGCTTTGCTTTTGACCCTTTTGAAATCATTTAGAAACTAAACCTTTCGAAATCATTCGAAAATAAAACCTTTCGACCTTGTCAGAAGCTACCTTTCGACCCCTTCGAAAGCTTTGCTTTCGACCCTTTTGAAATCATTCAGAAACTAAACCTTTCGAAAGCATTAAAGCTTTTAAAATACAAACCATTCGAAGACTTACTGGATCCAATTTAAAACATGTGAAAAATCTTCTTTAAAAACCTTTTGACCGCATTGGAAGCAACTTTTCGACTTTGTTGAAAGATCTACCATAAAGCTTTAAAATATATCATTAAACAATAGGCATCTACCTTTGACAACTCCTTCGAAATATTGGGTTATTCTTCAATTAGAAAACCAATGATAACTCATCTAAGTCGAAAGTTTTTTATCTTTTTTTCGAGAGCATGGAGAAGCAGCTGGTTTTAAAACAAGTAAACCTTTCGAAACCATCAAAATAGAACCTTTTGACTTTGTCGAAAACAATGACTTCGAAAGGTTGCAAAAACGGCAATAACTATTCGACTATGTTGGAAGGTTTCAAAACAAAACAAAAAAGCAAAAGCGACATTAACCTTTCATAAATCTTTATTTAAATATTTGACCTGGTCGAAAGCAACCAGGTTGAAAGCTCTTGTTCGCAAGCAAAGCAAGCGATCTTTGGCTTATAAAACCTCTCGTCTAAGTATCCTTCGACTTTGTTCAGCTCATTACATACCAAGATACTTGATACCTTATGCATTGAACTTTGACCTTGTCGAGAGCTAACTTTTCAACTTTATCGAGAGGTCTGGGTCGGAAGGTTTATGTCGAAAAAGGCTGAAACATTCTAAAAGTATGATTTCTTTGTTTTTAACTTAAAAAGGATAACTTTTCAACTTTCATGCCTTTGTTTGACAAATTTTCATCGGTTAACAAATATTTTTCAAAAAAGTGACGCCATAAATTTTAGAAATAAATAATAATTTTATTTTATTCAATGCTCCTTCTCCTTAATTTAAATATTAAAACATTTAAATCCCATGCCTTAAGTAATTTTATATATTTGTCAGATCACTTAGGAAAAACCTGGAAATATTGCATAAAGTCTATTTTAATATGTTTTCCAACATATAAAAATTTCAAACCCAAGTAATCATTATTTTGGCCGTAAATAATTTACAACCCAATAAATCATTTTCTTCACTACAAAATTAATATAAAATCCACATTAATTCCAAAAATTATGAAAATTGGAACCTATCTCTTAATTATCATCTCCGACCTATGATTAAATTTTCAAGGCATTTGGATGTCATTAATAGGGTTTTCATATCAAACATATCATAAAAACTAATACGAACATACATAATTCACCAGCAACAATCTATATAATTTTAATCATCAAAGCATGGCATATACTTGCGAAACATTTCATATCTTATCTTGAAGTCAAAAACCGTAATAAAATGGGATGTAGTAATTATTCACCTTAGCTTTAAGATTAAAAGATGTGAGATTTGATGTTGATTATGTTGATTATCTTCATTCTCTTGAATCCTAGCTTTATCTTCCTTGAAAATAAAAATGGTGGTCGTCCTTTGTATATTTTTGTTTGAGAAAAAATGAAACGAATGTGAGTTTTCTTTTCCTAAAGGTTTAGGGTATAGGCCTTTCCCAATTCCATATTGCCCTTACTTATTTTCCTAACCCATAAATTATGTTATCTCATTCTAGTTTGCACATTAACATGGCATGACTACCCTTAATTTAATCATATCCCAACCTATTAATCTTCACATTTTTTATTTAATTTAACTAATTAAATATCCTAAACAATGTTATAAAATTATGGGGTGTTACAGACTCCTCGCCTTAAAGAATTTCATCCTCAAAATTACGATGAGGCATATAACAAAACAATCAAAGGTAAAACATACCATCAAATAAATCAGGATAAGAGTCTCTAATCTTGCTCTCAGTCCCCCAAGTACAGTCTCTAGCATCGTCACTCCATTGACTTTTGCTAATCTAACTTTTTTGTTCCTCAACCTCTTCTCATCTGTAGCCACAATCTGAATCGGCTTTCTAACTAGAGCCAAGTCCGACTCTACTAATAAATCTTCTAACACTGTAGGTGCTATAGTAGTCATTAGGTTTCTAACACATTTTCTAAGATGAAAAACATGGAAAACATCATGGACTCCAGCAAACTATTCGGTAACTCTACACTATAAGCGAGTTTCCCGATCCTCACAACAATATGAAATAGTCCAACGAATCTTGGTGATAACTTTCCTGACTTTTCAAATTTAATCACACCCTTCATCGTTGAAACCTTAATAAACAAGAAGTTGCAGTCATTTATAGGGCTTAGTTTTGGGCCTCTAGATAGGGGTGTTACATTAACTAATCCTAATGGTTTTGCAGGCTTATCAATAACCTATATCTACTCTATAGATTCCTTTCTGTGTGTAACATCATTTTTGCCTTACTTGTGATAAAGCCCCACACATTGGAGTTTTGTACTTATATTAGCTGGGGGCTACTAGCTAAAGTATAGATCACGATCCCATACCAATCACATATGGTATTCTAATATCTGAGTCATTTTAATTAGGGTAATCTTCCCTCAAAATTTTTCCTTGAAAACCATTTCTTCCAAACTGATTTAAACCTTTAAATTATACTTTTAACAGCGAAAATATCTTTATGCTTTACTCAATTCACTTTGCCATGTTATGTACACTTTACACTAATCTTTGTTAATGAAAACATTTAAACATTAGAAAGTACCCCTTGCGAAACCATTGAAGGTACCTCTTTCAAAATCAAGTAAACCACTTTGATTTTTTACTTTTGACCGACGGCCAAAACATTATATTCAAAACCATTCATAATCAACCTTTTGAAACATTGATAAACTCTCATTCAAAAGCTTTAAAATCGTAGACATCCTCTTGTCAAAACATTATAAACACCGCCTTTCAAAAACATTATAATCCTTCCTTTTAAAACCTTTCGAAACCATTGGGGAACTACCCCTTAGAAACCTTCATTTAAACCTTTTGAATGATTTAAAATCCTTTATAAACATCAAACTTTTCGAAAGGATTTGGGTTCAAGTAAAACATCTGGAAACCTTTCGAAACCATTTAAAAACTACACCTTTCGAAAATTTTAGGTTTAACCTTCAGCGGAACGAATGGGACATAAAATAACTAAGTCGAAAGCACACTTTTGAAAGCTTTTTCCTCGGTAAAGAAGTAATGGCGGCGAAACCAACCCTTCGAAAGTATTGGAGAAGCGACTAAATGTTAAAAATAAAGTAATATTTTCGAAACCATTTTCTTCGAAAGGTAAGAAGTGGCAACAAGGGACCCCTTCGAAAGCATTTACTTAAAACAAAAGGCACAACCCTTATTGAAACAATTCTTTGGAAACAATTAGACTTAGTCCAAAGCAAACCAATGAGAAAGCATTCCTTTCGAAAGAAATGTATGCGCATTTTTATTTAAAAGCAAAGTAACGCTTCGACCCCATCAGAACCTATTGTCTCAACCTAGTAACTTTCGCCCATATCCAATTCACTACGTACTAAATATCTGATACCATGTGCATTAGTTTCGATGGAGACGGAAGTGGAAGTACCCAATCAAAAGCTAGGTGCCGAAAGTGGCGGCACATGTAAGAAGCATGTATCAACTGATTTTTAACTTTTTAAAGTAATTCTATTCGAGTAATTGTCTTGTTTGTCAAATATGATTGGTTGCAAATTTATTTTCCAAAAGTATTGGCGAAATTTCATATTTAAAATATTAAATTATTTACAAAATGCCCCTTCTCCTTTTATGAATATGTAAAACATTTAAGTTTCATACCTTAAATAATTTTATATACTTATTAAAACACTTAGGAAAATTCTATAAAAATTCCTAGAGACCATTTTAAATATGTTTTCTAACATATAATATGCAGCAACCCGTAAATTTTCGATGATTTATATTGTTAATTCGATAAGATTTCGGTAACTAAATTTGGAAGAAATGAAAAGTCTGTAATTTAATAATGAAATGAATACTAAATGAAGTAATAAATGATAATTAAAGTTAATAATTAACAATTTAAATGAAATTAAAATTAATTGAAATAATGTAAATTGTTATACTTGGTTATAAATTGATATAAGAAAACAAATGCAAACATTAAATTGATAAATTATATAGTATGAAATAAATGACCATTGAATAAAATTTGGGTATATAAGAATTGTAACATTTGTTTGTGAATAATGAATTCATAAGTGTGGTTAAAAGTTATAGTAACGATTGTTGTAGGTTACCTGTTTATTTGGTCTATTTAATTGAAATGGGAAATAAATTAAAACTAAATGAAATTTAACGTTACATTAATGAGATTTAGACAAAAATTGCAAAATGGGAATGTAATAGAATGAGTGGGAATGTGAAAATTGCAAAATGGGAATGTAATAGAATGAGTGGGAATGTAAATTTATTCATAAGGTAATAATTGAGTTGATAAAAGAATGAAACTGTGATAAATAATTAACTAGGACTTTAAAATTTAAATTTATGTGTAAATTTGGCAAAATCTAATATAATGGAAATTTAACTGTAAATACAAATAAAAGATGGGCATTGGAATATATTAATGTAATGAAATGTGAAACAAGTGTTAACTGTGTTACAGAGTAAAAGTGGATTTAGAATAAAGATTGAATCAAATAAAAGCAATTTATTAGAATTAAATTTTAAATAATTAGATTTAATTACAATTGAAGTTAAACACTGTAATTTGTAAATTAATTAACTTTGAATCGATGTCTAAATTTGTTTTGAATTATGGCAAATGTCCAAGTTATCTAAAATGATAGAAATTGTGATTTATTAACTTTGAATTGAAAAAGTGATTAATTGATTTAATATTAATTTAATTAACATGAAAATAGCCATTTTGGCCACTGACTTGGATTTCGATGAAACCAGTTTCACCGGATCCATAACTGTGAATAACTGTAGGATTTTAAGTTTCATAATGATCGGACTTGTTATTTGATCATATGGACTCGAAACGCTTAGAAATTAATTTAATTTCAAATTGAAATCAATTTGAAATAAGCTGATTTTATCATAACTTCTTAATAGGATGGAATTGGGACTTGAAACCTATTCTATTGAGTTAAAATATTCAAAAACACCTATTTTGATATATGGGTTGACCCATTTTCGTTTCGGAGTTGAAACGGCTTTTCGGGTCATTTATCGTTCAAAACCCAGATCGATCGAGCCCATTTGTTTCCATTTAGTTCTGCCTATATATATATCATTACAAACCCTAGGTCATTTCTTATTTCTGAATTCAGTACGTACAATTCCATTTGCACCTCCTCATCCCAATGGCAGACAAACCGTAATTCCCATTTGCAATTTCAAATCAAATTCAATTCCAAAAATTTAACACCTCCGAACCCTATCAAATTATATACGGTTTTAAAGCTCTCGACGAGCGTATCTCAGTTATGTGATTCGTTTTTCAATTCGATGCACCATTATGTCTAGAAATCGAGAATGAACCGTGGCCGTTCATATTGGATTTTTGACGATCCAACAGTGGATCGTCGACCGTTTGTTGATCGAGGAGTGGCCTTGGGTAGAGGAGGAGGTGCAGCATGCATCGGTATGGTTCGTTGGTCGAGATGGTATCGGAATTCGCCAGGATTGGCATTTGAATGCAAGCAGCGGTGTACGACCTGGAGAGGCTCGCGTGGATGCGCGACCACATGGGGAGCTTGGCCTTGGACGACGAGCACAACCATAGCGTAAGATCGGGGTAACGAGGCTTGGAGACGCATGCGTTTTTGTTCAACATGGTGGCGGCCAGTACTGTTGCTCGCGTGAATTAGGGCTAGATGTGGGCTAGGGTTGAACGTTTGATTCATGTGACGTGTAATGAATATTATTATTTTATTTGTTTTAAAGTTCAAAATCGTATGACTTCTAATCTGAATAACTTTTACATATGAGGTCTGATTCACGCGCGGTATTCTCCGCTAGGATCGTATTGAAATTCCGGACATTTTGACGTTAGTTTGGACAAATTCTGAGACAATTTGAATTTTGGGCTTAAATTCGATTTAAATTCAATTTAAATTCAAAGATGAGTGTTTTAACCCACTCACAGCTTCTAAAATTTCTTTTGTTTGTTAAATTTAATTTATGATGTGATTAGAAATTTATTTATGGCCCTTTGGTATATTTTAATCGTCATCTCAGTTAATTTGAATTTATTTGAATTAAATCGTTATTTAATTTATTATTGAATATAAACTACCAGTGAATACCTGTTATCAGTTCTATATTGATATTTATTGATTGTGATGGATGTTGATTGTTGATATTGGTTGAATGGATGTTGCATTTTATTTCGTTATAAACTGCAAGTTCGTTATGGATTTTTATTTAATTCGGGATTGCGGTTTGAAATGATATATAACCATAAAATCTTAAATTGCGGGTTGAAATGATAAATATCTATATCACTTGACCCTGGGGTAGAAAATTATATGCGGACACCAGACTGGTTAAATTAAATGGTTTTAAAACCCTTAAATTTTTTAATTTAATTAAATGATATTTTGAAATGAAATTTGATTTATATAAATTGAAGTATTTTGGAAAAATCAAGTTTTATGTTGAAAGGTGAATTGGTTTAAAGGAATTGCTTTAAGAAATGAAACTGTAGCTTAAAATTGAATTTTAAGTTGGAATAAAATTCAATCGAAATTGGGCTATTGAATTTGTTCAAAGTATAACTTGAAATATTTTGAAATTGGAATAATCCAAAATTTGATATTTGAACATTGACTGAAATGATATGAAATTCGATAGTTTATTGAAATTTGGTTTGTCGATTTGGAAATTTGAAATGGTCCAAATATGTTGAAATGAAATGAATAGTTTAATTTGGTATTAATTTAAAACTCATATTTTTAAGTAAACTGTTTTAAAATATATTATTTTAAATTTTCTAATTATTAAGATTTTCAAATTTATTAAACTATTTAACTAATATTAACTATATAAATTATTTTGATCTATTTTAAAACCAATTTGATTTATTTTTAAACTAATTAAACCATTTAATTTATTTTAAGTATAATTATTCTATTTTAATTTTATTTATCTAAATTTAATCTGTTTAACCATCTTTAATCAATTTAAAAATATTTTACCTATAATTAAATTATTTTAGAGCAATTTAACTATTTATAACTATTTAAAGCTAATTTCTTAATTTCCAAACTAAGTACGTGGAAGAGTTTATGTTCATTTCAATTGGGTTAAAAAAAATAAGGTTAAATGATGTTATAACCTAAGCTGGAACTTAAATGTATAATGAATTGAAATGATGATTTTGAAGTACGGACTTAACCTAAAAGGAAATATGATTTTTTGGAAGAAATTATGATTTTTGAAACGATAATTTCAAAGTGAAATGATTTGAAAGTGAAATGCATGGGAAGTGATATGGTTTTTTGAGAAATACGATATGTGGATATAAATTGTGAATTTGACTTCGAAAGGAAATAAAATTATCGAACTATCATTTCAAATGTGATATGATTTCAAAGGCGAATATGATTTTGAAAGTAAGTAATGATTTCGAAAGTGATATGGTTTGAATCGAATATGACATTTTGATATCAATTATGAAATGATTGGAAATGTAAAAGAAATATCCAGTGTGTAATAAGCGATCGGTTGTCAAAGAGACCGGGATCAGATGTTGTCATACTCTTTGCCAATACCGAAAACCACTATGACAACTGTGCACGCGGTGTGTAACGACCCGAAAATTTCGTTAACTAAATTTGTCATATTTTCCATAATTTTTAATAAAATGGATGTTAGGAATTTGGTGTTGCCATTTGTTCTTATTAAAAGTTAACAATTTAAAATGAGATTTCCCATTCAATAAAATAATGTAATTTTTATGGTTTAATTTTTGAATGGAATATGTGAAAACAAGAGTAATTATGGAATAATATGTTATTTATTTAGAGTATTGAATAAAAAAAAAATTTGTAAGCCAATTTTAATTAATGGTAATAATGCGATATAAGCTAATAAATTTGATCTCAATGCGATAACCATTTAATGAAGGTAATGAAACAGGATTTAGGAAATGTATACTAGGTATAAATCAAATAGAAGGAAACAAACGTATATATCGAATTGATTTATGAATAAATACTTTGGATAGTAATTGAATGTACAGTAATGGTAATTTAAAATCTATTTATAGTAAGACTGCATAAGATTCAGTAAACTAAGTGGTGGAAAGATTTTTCCTAGATATACTTTGAAGATGTGAAATTAAAGGTGAATATTAAAATTGGTTAATGTAAAATAACATTGATTAATCGTAAATGGGAATAAATTTGAAAATAAAAATTTATGTTAATACAAGTGGATCAATTATAAACTTAAATGAAACATTCCAATTTAATAAGAGGTATTCGAATGTTATGTTTTATTTAAAGGTAATAATTGGATTTAATTGGAATTTGTGTATGTTGGATTATATAGGAAAGGAGTATACAAAAGAAACTGTGAATAATAGAGTAGCAACTGAAAAGGAAGAAATTGAAAAAAGGGCAATAAACATTGTATAAATTAATAGTAATAAATGCCAACATTGAATTATAATTAATATAATTAATATTACAAGTGGGTGAACGTAAAGATAAGGGTTAAGAGTGTTGGAATAGGTATACTAGAATAACTATAAATTGTAAATGTACGTATTTATAGCAACATGAATTATTGAAGGAAAATAATTGGTAAACGGGGTTTGGGCTAAGGAAATGTTATTGATTGTTTTGAAACCTTATTTATTATGGGAAATTAACTTAGCATAAGCAAAACCAATGCAAATATCTAATTTATCAGTAAAGTAATAATAATAAATAGTAATCAATGCAAATTTATGTAACAATAGAATGTGAAATTTGGGGAATAGATGCAAAGTATATATGAGTTGCTAAAAGTATGCATAATAAGTGCAAAATTAATAAATCAATGGGAGTATAGATTTAAGAATAGAAAGTTTGGTAGTAAATAGGATATAAGAAGACAAAGGCAACTAGTAATGAATTTGGACAGATTTGGAGACCGTTGGATTTTTGAGTTTAAATTGAATTTAAATTCGATTTAAATTCAAAAGGTGAGTGTTTTAACCCACTCACAACTTCTAAAAAGTTTTTATGTTTGTTAAATTTATTTTAGATATGAGTAGAAATTTATTTATGACTATTGGCATGTTTTATTCAGCATATCTGTTAAATCACATTTATTAAATTAACTGTTAATTTCTTTTATGTATTGCATATAAATTGGCAGTTAGAATTTATTTATGTGCATATAAACTGCTAGTTAAACAGTTATAAATTTAATTGAATATGAAATGTTAATTAATAACTGCCGTTATATTGTATATGCCATATGTTGATGTTTGTTTAAACTGATGATGTTTGAGATAATTTGGTTGATGATTGATGATGGATGAATGGATGTTTTGTTTCATATCATTAAACTGCAAGTTATCATGTATTTTTCATTTCATTCGGGATTGTGGTTTGAAATGATATACAACCGCAAAATTTTATATCTTTTAAATTGCGGATTGAAATGATAAATATCCGTATCACTTGACCATAGGATAGAAAATTTTATACAGGCACCGTGGTCTATATATAAAATATTTTAAAGTGATTTCTATGGTTTGGATGATACGGTTTATAATAAGTTAATTTTGATATTTTCTTCTATATATATATACATATGAAGTTAGAAATTTTAAATTTAAGCTGTGTATAAATCTCTTAAATAAAAATGGAAAAATTGAGGAAATGGAGTTTGATGATTTATATTATATGTTAAATGTTTAAGTCGGAAATTTTAAGATATGATATTTATAACTAGATTTTTCCAAGATAAATTTAAAATGAATATTCTAGTATAATTAAATTGAAGAAAATATTTAATTGCTAAGAAAATTGGAGTTTTATTTATGGATTTATGTGAATATTCAAGACTAAATAATAGAGCATTTAATTTGTTGAAAGAATAAATTCCAACTTTAGTTTGAAATATTATTACTCCAAATGGATATATATATATATATATATATATATATATATATATATATAGAAATTGAAGTGGTTTGGAACTTGAAAGTGATATTTAAATTTTGGTTCAGACTTTAAATAAAGAAACATATTTGTAAAACTATGGAAATTATTTCTTTACAAAGTAACCTTAAAGTTAAACCATTTATTTTTATATACCGTTGAATATCCAAACCATTCAAGTTTTAGAAGTTATGGTTTTTAAAAAGTATGAATTTAGAAATATTATGTTTGAAAGTATAATTCCAAATGTTTGGTTTCCAGATATTATAAATTTTTAAAGAAGTATGATTTTGGAAAAGGATTATATTTGAGATAAAATGATATCGTATTGATTTTGGGTTTTAAAAATATAAACGATATCGTATTTATATGGGTTTAAAATGGATCTTGTTATGGTTTTAAAGTATAATTATTTTAAATGACCGCGGTGTTATAATAACGTTTGGTTGTTGAAGAGACCGGGATCGGAAGTTGTCATACTCTCTGCTAACTCCGAAAACCACTTTAACAACCATGTACGCGGTGGAGATTCCAGAATGAAGTAGGTTGGTGGCGGCGTTTCCTGCAAGGTAAATACGTGGACCCGACTCCCGTGAGTTGGCATAAGGTGGCTAAAACAGGAGCGATTCTCGGGCCAATGAGGTCATTCCTCTGATCGGACACTCCTCTTCGATATTATACTTTGACTTTGGATTGTTTCAGTGGCCACTTTTACTTTGATTTTGGGGGAGTTTGTTCGAGGTAGGCGGTAGCTGCGGCTATGCGTTTCCATCAGCCCGGATAGCCATTGGTATATCTACCCTGGCATTGCCTAGTTGTGCCGTGTCACTTACCCTATCGCGCCTTATACGATTTTGGTTTTGTACCATACCTATGGAGTGCCCTCTGACGACGTCCAGTACGGGGGAGATTACGGTACTGTATAGACTATGGGAATATATTTTGTGTTAAGGGCTATATGGGTAACCCCTTAACGCTATTTAAAAGTAAGTTTATTTTAAAAATAGACACTATTATAATAGCGCAATATACTACATAGTAAATAGTTTAACGGATCCTTAGGAGATGTAAATCCCGAGCATCTCTTGAGTTACTGCACTCATATTTATTTCTGTTAATTTAACTCACATAAGATCTTTTAGTTCTGACTCGAGTGTTTTGTCTTTTCAATTCGCTCGGGTCAGTCCGAGCGTTTCAGGATTTGAAGTTTTAGCTCTGTAGGACGAAGACGAAGATTTGTATTACTATTATCTACTATTATTCCACTACACTCATATTTTTCCGCTGCATTGTTATTGGTATGTGTAACTCTGATATGTATTATATAAATGTTTGTAAACAGTTTTATAAACTGTATATTTTATTATTATATTTTATCCATCCGCTGTGAGATTCTATTTTGTTTATTTCTTCTCTGTTTTTCTTATTTACCCCATAACAATCCGCCTTCCGTATGGTTTGAATCGGCATGTGTGTCGATTTGAAGCGTGTGTAAAGGCGGGACGTTACAGTTGGTATCAGAGCTTTGGTTTAGCGATAAACCTTGGCTTTATGGGGTTTGACTCTTTGTTAATAGGGTAGTAATACCCTATGGGAGTCGCTGAGTGTATATATATGAGAGAGCGTATTTGTTAGTGTTATAAAAAGATTTTAATATATTGTGTTAATCTGTTCCGTTTTGTATTTATAAATTCTGGTTGATGCATGGGACGCTGTGTCATCAATAGGGATTTCTAAATACTTAATAGGACAGACCGACATAATATCTGTTTTAATATAGGTGAATGAAATAATTTTGCCTATTATATTTCCTATATATAAAATAAATTTTTAAATGATATTATATATATATGTTGGTTGCAATAGATTGGTTGTTAGGAATAAAATTTTAAATAATAGGTAAAATGAGATTGAAATTAAAATCAATGAAATTTGGAAATTTTAGAACTTAATTCCGAGATTTTGGAAATTTGCTTTCAAAGGATTTATGAATTATAATAATTTTGTTTATAAGTATTTTCTTATATAAATATTTAGTATAATTTGGAAGAATTGTTTTAAAGAAGATTTTGGAGAAAATAAGTTTCGTACTTTCCTCTCTGTCGCTGGAAAATAATTTCGGTGATGGCGGCCGCATCATCGACTTTCATTTTCGAGTTTCGAAGGGAAAGGCCACTGTATTAAATTCTACTGCAGATTTATTTTGAAATATCTAAATTTTAATTGTTTAAATATAATTAAAGGTATATAAGTTATAAGAATATACTTATCTATTGAAATTTAACCCAGTATTTAATTCTTAATTTCCATTAATTAATTGTTTCAATTATGGTAGTGAAACAGAAAAAAATTAATAATTGAAACCCTAAATAAAATAAGAGACTAAAATACTAAGCTATAAAGGAAGTTAAATTTTTAACTTATAAGGGAAAATTTAAGATTTATTGAACATTAAATTAATTAAAAGAAGAGAAAAAACTTGTATAAATTCATTTGCATTTTCATTAACATAAATAACTTACCAAATATGAAAAGTTGAAATGTTAAATAAGAGATTGGAATAGAATATTATACAAGTAGAAATTTTGGAAATAATAAAGTATTAAATGAATTTATGTTATAAATGAGAATTTAATGTTATAAACTTAAGTTATAAATTGAAATTTTACCAAAATTAAAGGTAAGTATTATAAATAGGTGATTTTAAACTTAAGTAAATAAAATGAAATTCTTTAATAATAAGGATTGATGTGTAGGGTTATAAACCTAAGTATGATAAATGCTACTAGTTTAATATAATAAAAGTAGGTAATATAAATAGATGACTGCAAACCCTTGTTAATGAGTTAATAAAATCCTTTATTTATAAGAATGGATGTTATAAGATTAAGAATTTAAGTGAAATTTACTGTAATAGAAATGGAAGCATTAAATAAATGATTGAAAGTGAGAAGTGCATTAAATGTAATAAAATAGAAGAAACTTACATGACCTAAATAAATGAAAATGGATAATTGGAGGAGTGAATAAAATTAAAGGTTGTTGGAAATAAATGTAAATTATAAAAGGGTAATTTAAAGAAATAACTGAAAATAAAAGATAAACTGTTATATGAATGAAAAGATCAAACTGTTAATGTATGAAATATAAATTTATAATAAGTTAAATTGATTTGTTGGTTTAAATCGATATTGTTTGCTTTATGGTTGGCTGGGTAAGGAAATTTGAAGTTGTTGGATGAATAAATAATCTAATTTTGTCTCATCTAAGACTGTTGAGTAAATGATGCACTGGATGGTTATTTTTCATTCCGTACCATTTCAAGTTTTGAACTCGAACAACTATTTGCTTGTTTGACTGAATGGTTGTTTTGTTGTGTATACTGTTTGTCGAAATTGATTGTTGTTAGTAGTTGAAACCATGAAAATATTTCACTTTATATAAATAGTTAACCTTTTTAGATTATATAAGTGAAATGCAGGTATGGAAGCAATTGTTACTGCTTTTGTTTACATAAATTAAGCATAATTTGCCCAACAAATAGGTACGTGCCCGGTTTACGTTTTGTAGCGCTATTTTTATATTTTCCCGTGTTGGGATATACTATTTTTAATATTCTATATGATACTTTGTTATATTTTGGTATTATATTTTCCCGAGCCTCTCCGTACAAAGGAGGCTCTGCCAAAAATTTACGTAAATTTTGGACTTAGAATTATGTTGAAAATGTTTTTCAAACTTTAATTATTTAAGTATAAAAGGATATAATGATTATAAAACGGGTATATTTTATTTAAGGTAATAAATTTAGTAAATTACTGTTTATAAGTTAAATATTTTGAATAAGATGTATTGTTATTTAATTCTTTATTCTCCCTTCTTTTCCTTTTCGGGGACGAAAAGTTTTGAGTGGGCGAGAGTGTAATGACCCAAAAATTTCGTTAACTAAATTTGTCATATTTTCCATAATTTTTAATAAAATGAATGTTAGGAATTTGGTTTTGCCATTTGTTCTTATTAAAAGTTAACAATTTAAAATGAGATTTCCAATTCAATAAAATAATGTAATTTTTATGGTTTAATTTTTGAATGGAATATGTGAAAACAAGAGTAATTATGGAATAATATGTTATTTATTTAGAGTATTGAATAAAAAAAAAATTGTAAGCCAATTTTAATTAATGGTAATAATGCGATATAAGCTAATAAATTTGATCTCAATGCGATAACCATTTAATGAAGGTAATGAAACAGGATTTAGGAAATGTATACTAGGTATAAATCAAATAGAAGGAAACAAACGTATATATCGAATTGATTTATGAATAAATACTTTGGATAGTAATTGAATGTACAGTAATGGTAATTTAAAACCTATTTATAGTAAGACTGCATAAGATTCAGTAAATTAAGTGGTGGAAAGATTTTTCCTAGATATACTTTGAAGATGTGAAATTAAAGGTGAATATTAAAATTGGTTAATGTAAAATAACATTGATTAATCGTAAATGGGAATAAATTTGAAAATAAAAATTTATGTTAATACAAGTGGATCAATTATAAACTTAAATGAAACATTCTAATTTAATAAGAGGTATTCGAATGTTATGTTTTATTTAAAGGTAATAATTGGATTTAATTGGAATTTGTGTATGTTGGATTATATAGGAAAGGAGTATATAAAAGAAACTGTGAATAGTAGAGTAGCAACTGAAAAGGAAGAAATTGAAATAAGGGCAATAAACATTGTATAAATTAATAGTAATAAATGCCAACATTGAATTATAATAAATATAATTAATATTACAAGTGGGTGAACGTAAAGATAAGGGTTAAGAGTGTTGGAATAGGTATACTAGAATAACTATAAAGTGTAAATGTACGTATTTATAGCAACATGAATTATTGAAGGAAAATAATTGGTAAACGGGGTTTGGGCTAAGGAAATGTTATTGATTGTTTTGAAACCTTATTTATTATGGGAAATTAATTTAGCATAAGCAAAACCAATGAAAATATCTAATTTATCAGTAAAGTAATAATAATAAATAGTAATCAATGCAAATTTATGTAACAATAGAATGTGAAATTTGGGGAATAGATGCAAAGTATATATGAGTTGCTAAAAGTATGCATAATAAGTGCAAAATTAATAAATCAATGGGAGTATAGATTTAAGAATAGAAAGTTTGGTAGTAAATAGGATATAAGAAGACAAAGGCAACTAGTAAATTAATAAATGAATTCATAATAATAAGTAGTAATTAATGCATATATATTTGGCATTAGTGATAATTACAAAACTTTACCCATTTATCTATTTTATTTAATTAAATCTAAATCTATGGCAACATTGTTGTAATGATGGTTGTAAGTGAATTTGAATGTAAAAGGGTAACAATTATTTAGCTTAACCATTTTGAGTATGATAAGTTAAGAATGGTAATCGATTGAGATAAATCTAAATTAATTATTTTGTTTTGGTTAATGTGTTCTAGTTAATAAAGGGGAGTTTATAAGAAATGAAGCATGCACTAATGACATGTGTTATAATTCAAATGTTATTTATACCCATAAAATGTCTATTTACTGAATAGAAAGATTTTAAATCAATAAGCGAATTTATTGAGGTTCCAATTTATAATTTATAACATTTAATGTAGATTCAATTACAAAATTTACTTAAATCGTGCAGTTAGCGTAGATTTGTTTTGTAATTGGAGTAGTTAATCCTATAAGATGAAGTTAATGCTAATTCTATTTATAATTGGACCATTTGTTGATATAGATTATAGAAAGCAAGATGTGTAAATTTAATTAAAGTATCAACATTCAACAATTGTAATTATTGAAAATTAATATGGAAGTTGAGGATAATAAGGTGAAACCGTGAACAAATGTTAATGCATCCTTATTACTGGTAAAAGATGAGTATATAAAAGTTTGAAAATCAAAAATAGGTTTTTGAAAATTTAATTTATAATTTCTAAATATAAGGAAGTGGAGAAATTAACACTGCAATGGATAGACTTATCAGCTTTTAATTTACATCTAAATTTGTTTAGATCAATTTGGAAATTAATAAAATTGTGGATATATTTTGAAACGTCAACGAAACGTCTAGATTTACATTTGTATATACGTTTAAAATAAAATGTAAATGATAAGGAATTTATTTATTTCCTAAATCCGTAACGTGTGTAATTAATATTATTTATCTTTTGGGACCACTTCCGTTTGCACGTTAAAATTTGTGCACACCTATTCTTTTGCGATCTATCTATAAATAGACGATCAAAAAAACCCTAGCCTCCATCTTCTATCATTTGTCTGTACGTTCTTTTCTTCAACTCCTTCTCCTCCTCAAATGGATGCAAGCCTAGATCTATTTCTATTCAAATTTCAAATGAAAATTCAAACATCTCAGAAAAATTCCAAAAAATATATATGTTGTAGATTTCATCCATACGAATCTACGCGCAGTCTCTGTTTTCGAAATCGATACTCGAGTCAGCGGCAAATCGCGGTCAAAGATGGGGAGGGCGTGCGTTGAAATGGGTTCATTCCCAGGACGAGCATACGTGAGTTGAGAAGAAGCTTTATGACGTGGCAAGCATTAATTAGGTTGTTGTTTAATTTTGTTTTATTTAATTTTTGTTTCAACTCATTAAAATTGAACAACTTTTTAATACGTTACCTGTTTCGCGCGAAATTTCCTTTGTTAGGATCGTAATTAAATTCCAGATCTGATGATGCTGGTTTGGACAGATTTGGAGACCGTTGGATTTTTGAGTTTAAATTGAATGTAAATTCGATTTAAATTCAAAAGGTGAGTGTTTTAACCCACTCACAACTTCTAAAAAGTGTTTATGTTTGTTAAATTTATTTTAGATATGAGTAGAAATTTATTTATGACTATTGGCATGTTTTATTCAGCATATCTGTTAAATCGCATTTATTAAATTAACTGTTAATTTCTTTTATGTATTGCATATAAATTGGCAGTTAGAATTTATTTATGTGCATATAAACTGCTAGTTAAACAGTTATAAATTTAATTGAATATGAAATGTTAATTAATAACTGCCAATTATTTCCTGTTATATTGTATATGCCATTGATGTTTGGTTAAACTGATGATGTTTGAGATAATTTGGTTGATGATTGATGATGGATGAATGGATGTTTTGTTTCAAATCATTAAACTGCAAGTTATTATGTATTTTTCATTTCATTCGGGATTGTGGTTTGAAATGATATACAACCGCAAAATTTTATATCTTTTAAATTGCGGATTGAAATGATAAATATCCGTATCACTTGACCATAGGATAGAAAATTTTATACAGGCACCGTGGTCTATATATAAAATATTTTAAAGTGATTGCTATGGTTTGGATAATACGGTTTATAATAAGTTAATTTTGATATTTTCTTCTATATATATATATACATATGAAGTTAGAAATTTTAAATTTAAGCTGTGTATAAATCTCTTAAATAAAAATGGAAAAATTGAGGAAATGGAGTTTGATGATTTATATTATATGTTAAATGTTTAAGTCGGAAATTTTAAGATATGATATTTATAACTAGATTTTTCCAAGATAAATTTAAAATGAATATTCTAGTATAATTAAATTGAAGAAAATATTTAATTGCTAAAAAAATTGGAGTTTTATTTATGGATTTATGTGAATATTCAAGACTAAATAATAGAGCATTTAATTTGTTGAAAGAATAAATTCCAACTTTAGTTTGAAATATTATTACTCCAAATGGATATATATATATATATATATATATATATATATATATATAGAAATTGAAGTGGTTTGGAACTTGAAAGTGATATTTAAATTTTGGTTCAGACTTTAAATAAAGAAACATATTTGTAAAACTATGGAAATTATTTCTTTACAAAGTAACCTTAAAGTTAAACCATTTATTTTATATACCGTTGAATATCCAAACCATTCAAGTTTTAAAAGTTATGGTTTTTAAAAAGTATGAATTCAAAAATATTATGTTTAAAAGTATAATTCAAATGTTTGGTTTCCAGATATTATAAATTTTTAAAGCAGTATGATTTTGGAAAAGGATTATATTTGAGATAAAATGATATCGTATTGATTTGGGGTTTTAAAAATATAAACGATATCGTATTTATATGGGTTTAAAATGGATTTTGTTATGGTTTTAAAGTATAATTATTTTAAATGACCGCGGTGTTATAATAACGTTTGGTTGTTGAAGAGACCGGGATCGGAAGTTGTCATACTCTCTGCTAACTCCGAAAACCACTTTAACAACCGTGTACGCGATGGAGATTCCAGAATGAAGTAGGTTGGTGGCGGCGTTTCCTGCAAGGTAAATACGTGGACCCGACTCCCGTGAGTTGGCATAAGGTGGCTAAAACAGGAGCGATTCTCGGGCCAATGAGGTCATTCCTCTGATCGGACACTCCTCTTCGATATTATACTTTGACTTTGGATTGTTTCAGTTGCCACTTTTACTTTGATTTTGGGGGAGTTTGTTCGAGGTGGGCGGTAGCTGCGGCTATGCGTTTCCATCAGCCCGGATAGCAATTGGTATATCTACCCTGGCATTGCCTAGTTGTGCCGTGTCGCGCCTTATACGATTTTGGTTTTGTACCATACCTATGGAGTGCCGTCTGACGACGCCCAGTACGGGGGAGATTACGGTACTGTATAGACTATGGGAATATATTTTGTGTTAAGGGCTATATGGGTAACCCCTTAACGCTATTTAAAAGTAAGTTTATTTTAAAAATAGACACTATTATAATAGCGCAATATACTACATAGTAAATAGTTTAACGGATCCTTAGGAGATGTAAATCCCGAGCATCTCTTGAGTTACTGCACTCATATTTATTTCTGTTAATTTAACTCACATAAGATCTTTTAGTTCTGACTCGAGTGTTTTGTCTTTTCAATTCGCTCGGGTCAGTCCGAGCGTTTCAGGATTTGAAGTTTTAGCTCTGGAGGACGAAGACGAAGATTTGTATTACTATTATCTACTATTATTCCACTACGCTTATATTTTTCCGCTGCATTGTTATTGGTATGTGTAACTCTGATATGTATTATATAAATGTTTGTAAACAGTTTTATAAACTGTATATTTTATTATTATATTTTATCCTTCCGCTGTGAGATTCTATTTTGTTTATTTCTTCTCTGTTTTTCTTATTTACCCCATAACAATCCGACTTCCGTATGGTTTGAATCGGCATGTGTGTCGATTTGAAGCGTGTGAAAAGTCGGGACGTTACACGGTGGAAATTCCAGAATGAAGTAGGATGGTGGCGACAATCCTATATGTGGTATATTCGTGGACCCGATTCATGTGAGTTGGCATAAGGTGGCTAAACAGGAGCAATTGACGGGTCAAGTGAGGTCATTCCGCCGATCGAGCACACTCCATCGATCTATATTCTGAATTTGTGATTTATTCGGTGGCCACCTTGCGATTTTTACTCGAGAGTTTGTTTCGAGTTGGGCGGTAGTTGCGGCTATGTGTTACCAATAGTCCAGAAGTGTAATTGGTATATCTACCCTGGCATTGCCTAGTTGTGCCGTGTCACCTACCCTAGTGCGCCTTCTATGAGTTTGTTTTATGTCATACCTATATGGTATCCTCTGGCGACCTTAGTTTATGGGGAGTTACGATACTGTATAGACTATTGACATTATAATATGCGTTAAAGGGGAAAATGTAATGCCTTAACGCTATTTTAATACTTTTACTTTACAGTAGACATATTATAACAGCATATTGTACTACATAGTAGATAGTTTAATGGATCCTTAGGAGATGTGAATCCCGAAAATCTCTTAAGTTACTGCACTCACGTTAGACACTGGATAGGAGATGTCATTCCCCGTAAACATCTCTGACGATGTTCCACTCATATTTATTTACCGCTGATTTAATCACATAAGATCTTTTAGTTCTGACTCGAGTGTTTTGTCTTTTCAATTCGCTCGGGTCAGCCTGAGCATTTCAGTATTTTAAGACCTTATTTCTGGAGGACGAAGATGAAGATTGTATTATTATTATTTACTATATTATTCCACTATATCACACTGTTCCACTGCATTGTAATTTATTTATCGTTGATATGTGTAACTTTAATTCTGTGTTGTACAAGTATAATCAAATGTTTTGTAAACAGCTTCATGAACTGTTATTTGATTATTATATTTTGTCATTCCGCTGCAAGATTTTGTTTTGTTTATTTTCTCTTCTTTTTCTTATTTACCCCAATAACAATCTTCCCTTGTGTATGGTTGAGTTAGCATGTGTCTCTGCTTAAACTGTCCAAAAAGGCAGGATGTTAAACAATAACTTCAGACCCAAAACATAAACATATTACCCGTAATTAATGTAACGACCTGATATTTTCAACCATTCGCATCCACACATGCCGGATTTGAATTGCTCAAAATATCAAGTTGTTAATTATATTTGGAAAAACTCAGCATATGCAGTAAATAAAATAATCACAGAATCACAAACACAGAGTAATATACAATATGCAGCGGAAATAGAATAATCATAGTTCATGAAGCTACTATAAATATAAAAGAGTTAAATAAGATACAACAGAAGTTTCAAATACAATAGTCAATACAAGATAAAAATAAATCACTGGAATCAATTGAATAACTCCAAGCTGAAAAGATGTAGATGGATCTCCAAACGAATCTCCAACTCCAAAGGTGAGCCTCGAAGCTGTATCACTCAGTCTGACCCGAGCGTAAAGCAAAACATAAAACAATCGAGTCAGGATTAACATTTTTATATCAATAAATCCAACTCAAGTGAAATAACAACTGAAATACAAGTAACTCAAAGGATGTTTGGGATAACCATCCTCTAAGGATCCATTAAACTATCTACTATATAGTAATATACGCTATTATAATAATGTCTAAAGTAAAATAAACATACTTAAAAATAGCGTTAAGGCTTTACATTTTCCACCTTAACACAAAAATAGTGCCAATAGTCTATACAATACCGTAATACCTCCTGATCGAGAGGCTACCGGAGGATACTCCATAGTACGATACAAATCAAACTCGTAGTAAAGCTCGCTATAGTAGGTGACACTGCACAACAAGGCAATGCCGGGTAGATAAACCAATTACGCATCCGAACTGGTGGTACGTGTAGCAGCCACTACCGCCCACCTCGAGCCACACTCCCAAAATCAAAGGTGCACCCAATCAATCACAAAGTAATAGAATGGCATCAAAGAAGGTTGTCCGATAAGAGGAGCTACCTCATTGGCCCGAAATCGCTCCTGTTTTAGCCACCTTATGCCAACTCACGGGAGTCGGGTCCACGTATATACATCAATAGAACGTCGCCACCATCCTACTTCATTCTGGAATCTCCACCGCGTACACGGTTGTTAAAGTGGTTTTCGGAGTTGGTAGAGAGTACGACAACTTCTGATCCCGGCCTCTTTAACAACCAAGCGTTACTACAACGCCGCAGTCATTTCATAATAGTTTATACTTAAAAACAAAAATATCATTGCCTTTCAAAAACCATATCAATACGATATTCTTTCCATTTCAAAACCAAATACGGTATCATTTCAAAAATCATAGTATTTTCAAAGTTATAATAATTTCGAAACCAAAGACTTAAAACTATACCACTTTCAAAACGTAATACTTTGAAATTCATAACTTTGAAAATATAATTTCCACCACTTTAACAATTTAGATATTAAAATAATATATATAATAAAATAGTTTCAAATTTAAAATTACTTTCTAAAATAAAATATTTTCCTCAAACATCACAAATTGATTCAAATCAACTTGAATCCAAAAAAATTCAATTTAAGTCAAATCTCAATTCATAATTTCAAACCAATTCAGTTTCAATAATCCGTTTCAATTTATATCAATTTCAAATACAGATTTGAACTTCAAATAAACCATTTCAAATTCCATATATTTCAAAGCTTTAAATATTCCATAATTTCAAAACTAAATTTTTCCATATATATCAAATTCAATTTACTATTATTTAGGTTTGAAATATTTACTTAATAAATCCAACATCATTTGAATAAAACTTTCAAACTTCAGATAACTGAATATTGCTTCAATTTTTTTAAACTTGATATATTTTTTTAAATCACCTTAAACAAAATCAAGTTATAAAAATCATATCTTTAAAATCTAAAATTTAATAAATTTCAAATCAAACTTATTTGAGTATAATTCTTATATAAATTTAATTTCAAATCAATTTCAAATTTATCCTCCAACCTTAATTTATTTAAATCATTATAAACTCTATATTAAAATATAATTTTAAATAAATATTTAACCATATTATATTTAATAAAATCAACTTTATTAGTAACTTCTTTCATATTAAACAAATTTATACATAGCTAAAATTTTAGAATTTAACTATATATAAAATTAATATTTATATAATATCAAAAATAAATATTCATATAAAACCATATATTTCTTTCCAAAACCACAGAAATTATTTTCAAAATATTTATATATAGACCAACGGTGTTTGTATATATTTTTCTATCCTATGATCAAGTGATACAGATATTTATCATTTCAATCCGCAATTTAAATATATATACGGGTATACATCATTTCAACCCGCAATCCCAAATTCAATTCAAATGAAAAATCGCTTAGGTTATCATTTCAACCCATAACGATTTTCTCCTGTTCTAAAGTCCATTCGCGTATGTATCATTTCAACCATAGTGAATTATACTAATAGGGAACTTTGCATAGTGATAACAGATATGATAATAATAAAACAGGAATATATCATCAATATAAATAACAGATAATGGTGTCAAATATCACAGGTGAACAGATAACATATATATAGCAATGTAATTAACTAACAGCAGCATATTTTAATTATCGTCTCGATTGTAATCAAATTTAATAAATATAAGAATGTTAATCGTGAGTGATTGCTCATCTTTCGAGGCTAGAGAGATACGACAATGAGATTAGTTACAACCCAGACACGATTTCCAAAACGAAGCAAGATTAGCACGAATTGGATAGACAGGCTGATACAGAAATAGATGAGACAAAAAAGTTATCTTGATATAGGCTGAATAAAATATATATGTTATAATTCTCTTCTAAAACAATTTTTTTAAACATATATATTATTACTATTAATTTCCCTAAAACAAATATTCAATTAAAAATACATATTTAATATATATATATATATATATATAAGTATAACATCAAATAAAACCCTGCTTTATCTTCAAAAAATCAAACCGATATGTATATATAGCTATATAACTTTATATTTACAACCACTTTATAACTTATACTTTTAAAATATATAAACTATAAAACTTTATAATGTACCACAGATGGATACATATGAATGGTATGACAAATATATGCAGAAAATATACAAACTGACATGTTACGTATCCATATATATAATATAATATAATCACTTATATAAACTTATATATATGCAAAACAAAATATATACACAACTAAATATATATACACACACACACACACACACACACACTTACGTAAACCCTTATATATAAACACGTACAGAAATTTATATTGTATATATGTTAAAATAAACGTAGCATATATAAACATAAACTTATATTATTATAATATATATACTATATAACTTATCCAAATATAAGTTTATATGATAACATATATATATATATAACTGTAATATCAACATGCAGTTGTTATACCGAGAAGAAAGTATGTGCACCATATATGTAAAAGCAAATGCAAATCACTATATACACAAACTAACTTTGCTATTATATTTAAAGATCAATATCTTCTAAAACACGTAAAGAAAATATAGTTTATTAAACCCTTTCTTTAACAGATCGCCAATGTGAGCATCATATCAACAACTGTCACAAATCTATAACGTCTATTACCATATTATATAGTAAACAATTGTTTTAAAATATATATATTTCTCTTTTAGTATAATATACATCAAGCATATACTGTAGCATATAAGTCAATAAAAGTCGCACAACAACAAATATATATAATACTAATACACTAAAGCACATAATACACTAAAACACCTATTGGGTCATATATATATATATATATATATGTGTGTGTGTGTGTGTGTGTGTGTGTGTGTGTATGAATAAACTAGCATAGTCATAATAATATAAACAACATAGGCAGAATATATCTTAGATACATGTAACTCATATATAGCTATACTATAACCTAACCGTATTAAATATATTAATATATTTCAAAGCTTATAAATTTATATGCAGAGAAATAAAGTTTATAACAACAGACATTATAATATATATATATATATATATATATATATATATATATATAAACAAGTGTATAGTCACCCATATTACATATACATAAAATCAAACATGAACAATAAATATACCTGTATATCCGCATAGAAAAGCTATTGTACTAGTTATACTATTCTACAAAATGACAACAATATATATCTTGAACATATAACAATATATATATATATATATATTGCAGTAACTTTATAACTATACATATTATATATACCTGTACACAAAATTTGGATAGGCTAACAAGTGAGGTCAGAGGCCATGGGAGGCTGTGTGTGAGGCCGTGGCCGAGAATGGGATGGGGATAAGAGGGAAGTTCTGGGCAAGGAGAGAGAGAGAGGGTAAAAGAGGAGGAAGCGTAGGCGAATAGAAGGTGGTCTCGGCCATGGTTGAGTGGAAGGCTAACAAATGGAGAGGGGAAGAGAGAAAAATAAAAATAAATAAATAAAAGATGGACGAGCAGGTCACCTGTACAAGAAAGAAAATCACAATATGCTTACATTATAATATAAACACTTAAATGAACAGGCATGTTAAAGGTTTAAACAAATGAGAAGGCTAAAGTTCAAAAATTTATGTAGACGTTTCGTTATTTTTCAAACCGAACGTGAACAGATCAAAAAAATAAAACGACCAAAGTTGTGAAAAGTTGGAAATGCTAAAGCTTTACATTATTATCTGGGAAAAATAAGACTAGCGGCTGCACAGCTATGCACTACTGAAATGAATGGTCACGGGTAGATCAGAAGGCTTAAACGGTACCGATACGGTTACCGTTTATGCAGATTCCGCTGCATACAGTATACTGCGGAGATCAGCACGACGAGACGATCAAAACGGTATACAGATGTCCGTGGTACGATCATCCGATCAAAAGTCGATATCGTACAAAAATGCTGTTATTTCACCGAAAATAAGATCGACGGAGCTATAAAAGTCAAATTTTAGAAAACGAAATGTGATGTCTCACTTAGAAAATGATTTACAAATTTTCTATAGAAAAATATTTAGGTTTGGAAATATTTTATTATCATCAAATATTAACTGATTTAATTGAAATAGAATTACAGAATAAAATAAACTTTCATATTATCAGCTAAAAATTTACCAGTTGTTATGTTAAAATAGACGTATTCCAAATATCAAATTTTTATTTCAGAATTTTATTGTTTAAAACTTCACAAAATTTCAATTAAATATGTTAATAAAACAAATAAAATTATTGAAAATTTATGGGTCGTTACACTCTCCCCTACTCAAAACTTTTCGTCCCCGAAAAGGAAGGAGGTAGGAGAATAGAAACAACTAGAAAGAAAATAGGTTGAAAACTCAATTATTCGAAACCATATAAATTTCAATTTAAATAAATTTATATTCAACAATTGTTTTTTATTCAAGGTTTCCATTAAATTGATTTAATTTCACATTTATTAATGTTAGATACAAAAAGGTTTCTTTCAAAACAAAAATTCAATTTTAATTAATTAATATTCAATAATGGCTTTTAAAATTCAAAGTATTTCATTAAGTTGATTTAATTTCAATTTTTTACTTCCTCCAAATCAAAATTTATTTATTTATACTATTTATTATTCATTTAACTTTACCTAAGTTAATTTCTCAAAAAAAGTCAACCTTAAGTATTTATTTATTTACTACCTTATTATTCAGGTAATATTGTATATAATAATAAATTAAGTATAACATTATTATAACCACTCAAATTTTATTTATAAAATCATTTTGTATTGTATATTATCTAATTACATATTCAACTTCTAAATAATTTAGGTTAGTTATATATTGGAATGCTATTGAGTATTATACAAGTAAAATTTTACGATTCAATTATTTCAAGTTTTAAACATTTATTCAACATTTTGACTTTATTTTATAACTGAAAACATCCTCTAACATAAGTTTACGAATTAAATTTTTGATTTCGTGTGATAACCCAGATTTTTAAGCATCTGCTAATTAGTAATTAACAGGATTAAAGTAAAGAATCGAAACTTAAATAAATTTTGAATTTTAAAATATTTAGATAAGTATTTATTTTAGCATATTTGTTTAATGATCTTTTTATATAATTTATCTTTTATAAATAAATATGTTTTCTATTTTTATGGATGTTGTTAATGGTTATTTATGGTTTTAAATAAATATTTATTTATAATAATTTTCAATGGTTATTTGAATTTAAAATTTAAACAACAAGGATAATTTCTTATTTATTACAAATATAAAAAAAATTAAAAAAAATTCTCTAGCATATAAACCTATGATGCATTTAATTTGATCAAAGCATAAGTTATTTATAAATAAATGTTTACTTGAATTCACTTTTGTATATTTATTAAAATCTAAAAGCTTATTTATATAAGATGAATACATTTTATATACATGTAAATATTTCATAAATATATATATAAATTTAAATGGATTAATAGAAGACAAGAATAACACTTGTAAGCAATTTAAAATGGGTTGAAGACATTTGTAAAAATAAATGCATATGTGTAAGCTAATTAACACCTAAGAGGACAAATGTCAACATTTCTTTTTGATAAAAAAAATATATGAAAGAAGAAATTGTTTTCACTTTTCAGCTGAATTCTTCTTTTCTCCTTTTCAACTAAAATCTAATTCAAATCAAAAGAAAATAAAGACTGGAAAATTGAGAAAATGAAACTAGAAAATTCAATAAAGCAGGAAATCAAAGGGAAGGCAATAACAATATCAAATTTTCAAGTACAACCAGTCAAGACAAATCTAACAACAAGTAACAATGCAAAGATCAACACCAGATGTGAATTTAATAAGCAGGGATCAGATCAATTCAACAACAAAGTAAATAAGGATCAAAGGAAATCAAGCTTGCAACATCCAGGATTTATTTTCCGCTCAAATTTTTACAGGTGAGTAAACAATTTTAAAAACAGTATTAAAACCTGAATTTTTCTGTGTTAACTGAATACTAAAATCATTTGTTAGTTTGAGAATTTGAATTGAAATGGATATGTGAATATTTAACGACTGTGTAGTTATAAAATAGACTCTGTTGAAAAACTACAGGTCCTGATTTTCTATAAAAATCTAAAAATCTCATCATTTATTCTGATAACCTTCGATTTATAGATGAAATATGTTTGGAAACAAGTAACATTCCTCTTAAAAATAATTATAGGAGTTGATCATGACTATTTGGTTCAAAGTTTTTATAATTTACAGTGGAAGTGTAAATTTGGTCAAAAATTCATAAATTTAATTCTAAGAATGGATCGCATGAGTGAATTAGTGATGGAAAATCATGATTTTAATATATAGTTCATGATTTCTAGCTTGATATCCTTGGGGAATTTTCGAGATGATCGTTTTGGGTAATTTCGGTGATGGTCGATGATCGGTCGTGCCTGGGGGGTCGACGTTTGAGCTGAAGATGGTCTGAGTGATGGATAGTTTAGGAAAACTGCCGGTGTACTTTCTCGTTGGCCGAGGTGATAGGATTTTGGTGATTTAGGGTTTGGGGGACGGTCGAAGTGGTCATCATTTAGGAAGCTCGTACGGTGGTTAGGGTGGTCCAGAGTGGATCGCGGCTATGGGAATGGAGGCTGGAGGAAGTGTCGAAGCTTCAGCGAAGAAGGCAGGCCATCTCGAGGTCGGAGGTGATGGGAAGATGGGGATTTCCGGCAGTAATGGTTTCTGCGTTTGGTCGTGGGTGTTTGTTTTTGCCTCGTCGGTTTTTCATTCAATCTGGGCGTTCGTGTGTGATCGCGAGAGTGCGTGTGAAGGTCGAGCGTCGCCGCGATAGTCACCAGAGGCAGGAGGCACTGGTGTGCGTACACCACGTGCACGTGTATCTGATAACAAAGGGGCTGGGGATTGTTAAAGAGTAACTTTGTTGTGTTGTGTGTTGTTATTTTTTTGAGGAGAAATGGGATTCTCGGGTAAGTCTCGAGGAGACAGCACGTTTGACTCGAAGTTAATGGAGTAGGTGAGTGACTCGAAGAAAACACAGGATTGCTTAGGGTTGGACTCAGGTTTTGTATTGAGGGGTAATCGGGTTCTAGTTAAATCAAATTTTGGAGTAAAGAACAAAGTTTTTTTTCAATTATAAAACAAGTTTTTCAAATGAGATTGAAAGTAAGAATGTTTCAAGTTAAAGTTATGTCCAAAGAAATTATAAAGAAATGTTTAAATTAGATTTTTAAAAATTTACTTAAATGAATAAGTGAAGGATATGAAAATTGGAATTTCAAAGATAAATAACTATTTAATTTCATTTAATATGGTTAGAGGATTTTCAAAGATTTTTAAAATATATTAAAGATTAAGAGTTAGAATTCTTTTGTTGAAAATAAAATGTTATTTCAATATATATATATATATATATATTGAAATCTAAATTAAATTTAATAAGTTAATAATTGGAATAAATAATTAAAATAAATGAAGAGTTTATCTTTAAAGGATGAGACTAATTAAAGATAATTAATTAGCAAAGTAATGAAAGGTTAATTACTCATTTATAACTAAGAATAATTACTTAATGGAGGAATTAAGGGTTAATTAATTAGTGTAATTTATTAAAAGATTAATATAATTAATTAATGAGTTAATTAATTAAGGAAAGTAATTATAGGATGGTTAATTACTGTTTATGATTGATTAAGATTAATTAATGAAAGTAATTAATTAAGGATCATTAATTAATGTAATTAATGGAAGTAAATCAAAGATTATTTACTGTAGTTGGTTAAGAATAATTAATTTGTGTAATTAATTAAAGAATAATTACTTTAGGTAATTGAGGATAATTAAGGGTGCTTAATTAATTGATTTGTAATTAATCAATGATTAAGTAAAGAAAATCTAAGTGATTAAAAGATTGGCAATTAATTTGATTAGAGATAAAATTAAACTAATTTTGGATGATCCATCTTGCTTATGAATGATTAAATGATGATTAAATGCCTTGAATTGATTGATATCTCTGATATGAAGTGTTTTGTGATATGATATGTTTGGATGGACTATGATAGTGTGGTTATCTATCAATGATGAATTGTTGTGTAAAAAGTGACATCTTGTATTTAAATTTGAATTGTATTTCACTAGAATAACTTGGGATATGATGGTATTGAATTCGAAGAGACCGGAGTCGTGTATTAGTAAATACCCGAAACCACTTCGATTCTTTATAGATTGATATGTGAAATCGATAAACTGTAATGGAATGACTTAAGTGAATTGGACAATTGAATATAAGTTTTGGCATTAAGAAATTGATGTGTGAAATAAGTGGTGTCTATAACAACTTGCGAAGTTGTAAATTGATATAACCCACCCGGGATATAAATGAGTTCTATGCATTGGTATTTCTTGTTGGATAAGTTTACTCACGCTAGTTTCCAGCCTGACCCGGGTGTTACTTTGATGTAATGCTCGGGTCAGACCGAGTATTACAGCTTTTCAGGTAAGGACGTTCTGGAGTTCAGGAGGAGAGCTGGATGGCAGGAACGTATGGAGTGCTTTCCGCTATGTGTATTATTGCTGATTATTTAGGACATGTGGTTTTAAACAGTCCAATGTTGTGTAAGTGTGGCAACTATGATGTATAAAAATATAAGAGTACTAATACAGTTCTTCTTTGTAAACTGTTATTTATGTGATATTATATTTTGATCCGCTGCGAATGTGAGGTTTCTATGTCTTGATTTGTTTTCTTCTTCTTTCTCTTTTCTTCTTTTCCTAACTATCTGGAATTTTCTGGATGAAAATTTCCGGGTTGTTACATTTCACTTCAAACCACTACAGATAAATATACAAATATATATATAAGTTATATCAAATCTATAAATATATATCTATATTATAAATCAATTCATACCTCAGCAATTCAGATCAATTTAATTTCCAACACAACAGTGTAGCAAGGCTACAGAATGGTCTCTCCACTTCGAAACTCGAAAATGAATGTCGATGATGCGGCCATCATCACCGAAGTTATTTTCCAGCAACAAAATAGGAGAGCACTGATTTAAAACTTTCAAAATTCTAAGGAAATAATTTCTATTTGAAAATACTTTAAATAATATACCTTTTAAAACTTCGAAACCAAAGTTTGAAATCACTGGAAATTAAATTATCAAATTCTTGATTTAAATTCATTTAGATTTCAAGTCAAATTATAAACCATATTTACAAATTCATTTATTTATGTTGGTAAAATCAATGGTTTACAAAACAGTAAATGAAAATCAAATATTATCATTTTTGGCAACAAATTCATTAACAATTTATTTTTGGCAACAAATTCATTAACAATCGTACAAAATTATTTTATTTACCAAATTTGAAACAATATTGTGTCAGTTTGCTCTGCTCAAGTGTTTTGGAGATCCTATCCATAGCGTTGATCAGACGAATCGATCGAAAACCCAAATCCACATCAACAATTCAAACAACACAATATATATAAAACCTTTTTAATATTAATTTACAAATACACTTCCTCGCTGGACGATACAAGAATGGATTTCAAAGCAAGGATAGAGATTCAAATTTGATGGACTCAAATCAAAGAGAATTTTGATTCGAAGATAAGTTTGAAACAAAGATAAGATGATTAAATAACAAAATGGGGAGATGGATAAGCTTATATATATCACGGGCAAATTTAGCCGGGTCAATCGAGACTTCAAGAATTAGATCGATACAGAATTTTGAAGCAAATAGACCTACAATCTTAAGAGATAGAAGTCGGCATAACAAGAAACATTATCATCTAAACCGAGGATATATAAATCTCTGGTGATTCGATGCTATTGTAAAGAAGTTTCACCCCTTTATAAATCATATCGTAGAGCTATGGGATGCTCCAAAATTCAGAAGAATACGAATAGTAAGGGACAAGAATGGATTTCGGAACCGAGGGAAAATTCCAAAATTCGAAGGAAAATCAAATCAAAGAGGAAAGAATTCAAGCTCGAACGAAAGTGATTCCATAATTAAATTTACCATACGTGCTAAGTTTTTCCTAAAACCAAAGCATGGTACCAACTGTAACGGACCAACTGCCAGTAGGGTAATACCCACCGTAGCATATAATCATACCTATGTTCTGCGTTTACGGCCAGCCTCTCGACGGCACCAACCCCTCAGGGACATGTAGGAGTAAGAGTCATCCGCTCGCTACCAAACCCAAATGTGAGAACCCTCTATCATGCTGCACCCGCCAAGTGCATAGGCAGACATGCCGGATTTGAATTGCTCAAAATATCAAGTTGTTAATTATATTTGGCAAAACTCAGCATAAATAGTAAATAAAATAATCACAGAATTACAGACACAGAGTAGTATACAATATGCAGCGGAAATAGAATAATAGTAGTTCATGAAGCTAGCTACTATATATATAACAGAGTTAAATAAGATACAACAGAAGTTTCAAATAAAATAGTCAAATACAAGATCAGAATACATCACTGGAATCAACTGAATAACTCCAAGCTGAAAAGATGTAGATGGATCTCCAAATGAAACTCCATCTCTAAAGGTGATTCTCGAAGCTGTATCACTCAGTCTGACCCGAGCGTAAAGCAAAACACAAAACACTCGAGTCAGGATTAACATTCTTAAATCAATAAATCCAACTCAAGTGAAATGACAACTGAAATACAAGTAACTCAAAGGATGTTTGGAATAACCAACTATCTACTATGTAGTAATATACGCTATTACAATAATGTATAAAGTAAAATAAACTTACTTAAAAATAGCGTTAAGGCTTTACATTTTCCACCTTAACACATAAATAGTGCCAATACTCTATACAGTACCGTAATACCTCCAGATCAGGAGGCAACCAGAGGATACTCTATAAGTACGATACAAATCAAACTCGTAGTAAAGCTCGCTATGGTAGGTGACACGACACAACAAGGCAATGCCAGGGTAGATATACCAATTATGCATCCGAACTGGTGGCAACGCGTAGCAGCCGTTACCGCCCACCTCGAGCCACACACCTAAAATCAAAGGTGCACCCAATCAATCACAAAGTAATAGAATGATATCGAAGAAGTGTGTCTGATAAGAGGAGCTACCTCATTGGCCCGGAATCGCTCCTATTTTAGCTACCTTATGCCAACTCACGGGAGTCGGGTCTACGTATATAACTCAATAGAACGTCGCCACCATCCTACTTCATTCTAGAATCTCCACTGCGTACACTATTGTTAAAGTGGTTTTCGGAGTTGGTAGAGTGTATGACAACTTCCGCTCCCGGTCTCTTTAACAACCAAACGTTATTATAACACCGCGGTCATTTCATAATAGTTTATACTTAAAACCAAAATATCGTTGCCTTTCAAAAACCATATTAATACGATATTCTTTCCATTCCAAAACCAAATACGATATCATGTCAAAATCATAGTATTTTCAAAGTTATAACAATTTCAAAACCAAGGACTTAAAACTATACCACTTTCAAAACGTAATACTTTGAAATTCATAACTTTGAAAACAAAACTTCCACCACTTAAATAATTTAGATATTAAAATAATATATATAATAAAATAGTTTTAAATTTAAAATTACTTTATAGAATAAAATATTTTCCTCAAACTTCACAAATTGATTCAAATCAACTTGAATCCAAAAAAATTCAATTTAAATCAAATCTCAATTCATAATTTCAACTCAACTATGTTTCAATAATCCATTTCAATTTATATCAATTTCAAATACAGATTTGAACCTCAAATAAACCATTTCAAATTCCATACATTTCAAAACTAAATTTTTCCATATATACCAAATTCAATTTTCTATTATTTAGTTTTGAAATATTTACTTAATAAATCCAAGATCATGTAAATAAAACTTTCAAACTTCTGATAACTGAATATTGCTTCAATTTATTTAAACTTGATATATTCATTTAAATCACCTTAAACAAAATCAAGTTATAAAAATCATATCCTTTAAAATCTCAAATTTAATAAATTTCAAATTAAAATTATTTGAGTATAATTGTTAAATAAATTTAATTTCAATTCAATTTCAAATTTATCCTCTAATCTTAATTTATTTAAATCATTATAAACTCTATATTAAAATATAATTTTAAATAAATATTTAACCATATTATATTGAATGAAATCAACTTTATATTAACTTATTTTATATTAAACAAATTTATACATAGCATAAATTTAAGAATTTAACTATATATATAAAATATATTTATATAATATCAAAAATCAATATTCATATAAAACCATATATTTCTTTCCAAAACCAAAGAAATTATTTTCAAAATATTTATATATAGACCAACGGCATCTGTATATAATTTTCTATCATATGGTCAAGTGACATGGATATTTATCATTTCAATCCACAATTTAAATATATATATATATATATGTATGTATGTATGTATGTATGCATGTATGTATATGTACGAGTATATATCATTTCAACCCGCAATCCCAAATTCAATTCAAATGAAAAATCGCTTAGGTTTATCATTTCAACTCATAACGATTTTCTTTATTCTAAAGTCCGTTCGGGTATGTATCATTTTAACCTATAGTGAATTCTATACTAACAGGGAACTTGCAGAGTGATAACAGATATGATAATAATAAAACAGGCATATATCATCAATATAAATAACAGATAATGGTGTCAAATGTCACAGGTGAACAGATAGCATATATATAGCAATGTAAATAACTAACAGCAACATATTTCAATTGTCGTTTCGATTGAAATCAAATTTAATAAATATAAGAACGTTAATCGTGAGTGATTTCTCACCTTTCGAGGCAAGATAGATACGACAATGAGATTAGTTACAACCCAGGCACGATTTCCAAAACAAAGCAAGATTGGCACGAAGTGGATAAACAAGCTGATATAGAAATAGATAAGAACAAAACAATTAGCTTGATGTAAGCTGAATAAAATATATATGTTATAATTCTCTTCTAAAACAATTTTTTTAAAAACATATATATATATATATATATATATATATATATATATATTAGTACTATTAATTTCCCTAAAAGCAATATTCAATGAGAAATACATATTAAATATATATATATATATATATATATATAAGTATAACATCAAATAAAGCCCTGCTTTATCTTCAAAAAAATCAAATTGATATGTATATATAGCTATATAACTTTATATTTACAACCACTTTATAACTTATACTTTTAAAATATATAAACTATAAAACTTCATAATGTACCACAGTTGGATACATATAAACGGCATGACAAATATATGTAGAAAATATACAAACTGACATGTGATGGTATCCATATATATAATATAATATAATCACTTATATAATCTTATATATGCAAAACAAAATATATACACAACTAAATAAATATATATATATACACTTACATAAACCCTTATATATATAAACACGTACAGAAATTTATATTGTATATACGTTAAAATAAACATAGCATATATAAACATAAACTTATATTATTATAATACATATACTATATAATTATCCCAATATAAGTTTATATTAACACACACACACACACACACACACACACACATATATATAACTGTAATATCAACATGTAGCTATTACACCGAGAAGAAAGTATGTGCACCATATATGTAAAAGGAAATGCAAATCACTATATACACAAACTAACTTTGCTATTATATTTAAAGATCAATAACTTCTAAAACACGTAAAGAAAATATAGTTTATAAAACCTTTTCTTTAACAGATCGCCAATATGAGCATCAATATATATCAACAACTGTCACAAATCTATAACATCCATTACCATATTATATAGTAAACAATTGTTTTAAAATATATATTTCTCTTTTAGTATAATATACAACAAGCATATACTGTAGCATATATGTTAATAAAAGTCGCACAACAACAAATATATATAATACCAATACACTAAAGCACATAATACACTAAAACACCTATCGGGTCATATATATATATATATATATATATATATATATATCTCTGTGTGTGTGTGTGTGAATAAACTAGTATATTCGTAATAATATAAACAACATAGACAAAATATAACTTAGATACATGTAACTCATATATAGCTATACTATAACCTAACCGTATTAAATATATTAATATATTTCAAAGCTTATAAATTTATATGCAAAGAAATATAGTTTATAACAACAGACATTAATATATATATATATATATATGTATGTATATATATATATATAAACAAGTGTGTAGTCACCCATATTACATATACATAAAATCAAACATGAACAATATATATACCTATATATCTCCATAGAAAAGTTGTTGTACTAGTAATACTATTCTACAAAATGACAACAATATATATCTTGAACATATAACTATATATATATATATATATATATATATATTACAGTAACTTTATAACTATACATATTATATTTACTTGTACACAAAATTTAGATAAGCTAACAAGTGAGGTCAGAGGCCATGGGAGGCTGTGTGTGAGGCCGTGGCCAAGAATGGGATGGGGATAAGAGGGAAGTGTCGGGAAAGGAGAGAGGGGAAAAGAGGAGGAAGCACAGACAAATGGAAGGTGGTCTCGGCCATGGTTGGGTGGAAGGCTAACGAATGGAGAGGGGAAGAGAGAAAAAGAAAAATAAATAAATAAAAGATCGACGAGCATGTCACTTGTACAAGAAAACAAACCATACTATGCTTACATTATATTATAAATACTTAAATGAACAGGCATGCTAATGGTTTGAACAAATGAGAAGGCTAAAGTTCAAAAATTTATGCAGACGTTTTGTCTTTTTTAAAACCGAATGTGAACAGATCAAAAAAATAAAACGGCTAAAAGTTGTAAAAAGATGGAATTGCAAAAGCTTGACATTATTATCAAGGAAAAATAAGACAAGCGGTTGCACAGCTATGCACTACTGAAATGAATGGTCACGGATAGATCAAAAGGATTAAATGGTACTGATACGGTTACCGTTTATGCAGATTCCGCTGCGTACCGGACTCCGACACACACCAATAAGTATACTGCGGAGATCACAACGACGAGACGATCAAAACGGTATACAGATGTCAGTGGTGCGATTATCCAATCAAAAGTCGATATCGTACCAAAATGATGTTATTTCGTCGAAAAATAAGATCGACGGAGCAATAAAATTCAATATTTTAGAAAACGAAATATGTCGACTCACTTAGATGATGATTTAAAAAATTTCTATAGAAAAATATCTAGGTTCGGAAAATATTTTATTATCATCAAATATTAACAGATTTAATTGAAATAGAATTACACAATAAAATAAACTTTCATATTATCAGCTGAAAATTTACCACATGTTATGTTAAAATAGACGTATTCCAAATATCAAATTTTTATTTCAAAATTTTATTGATTAAAATATATTAATAAAAAAATTATTAAAAATTTACAGGTCGTTACAATTAATTTTGAACCCAAATAACCATTTTCATCAACTGAAATTTAATATTAAATCCACATTAATTCAAAAAACTATGAAAATTGGAAACCATCTCTAAAGTATCATTTCTGAACTTAGTTTAAAATTGCAAGGCATTTAGACGTCATATAATAGGGTTTTCACATTAAAACATATCATAAAATCCATACAAAATATCATAGATCATCAACAAGCATATATCTAAATTTTAAACAATCAAAACAAGGCAAAACCTTTGCAAAATGATTCAGATATCATTCTAAAATCGAAAACAAGAAAAAAGTGAGATGTAGTTATCATTTACCTTAGCTTTATGATTAAGGAGTTGATACTTTGAATGGATTTGAATCGATTAAGCTTCTTCCTTCTATCTTCTTCTTGTTCTTCCTTAATGGTGTACAGTCTCTTATTTTTAATTTTTGCAAATGAACGTATGAAATGAATGGCCTAAGGGTTTAGGGTATAAAAATATTCTTATTTCTACTATGCCCTCAACAATTACTCTTATCTATTTTATTTAATTCCCTCTTTAATTCATTAATTATATGGACAGCTACCCCTTAGTTTAATCAAATCTCAATCTTCTAATCATTTCATTAGTTTATTTAATTTAACTAATTGAATTTCTTTAATAATGTTACTCAAAATTAGAGTAGTTACAGACTCATCTCCTTAAAGAATTTCATCCTCAAAATTATGATAAGATACACAACAATCAATCATAAAGGTAAAACATACCATCAAACAAATTAGGATAAACGTCTCTAATCCTGCTCTTAGTCTCCCAATTTTAGCCTCTCTCATTGTCGCTCCACTAGACTTCAACTAATCTGACTATCCTGTTCCTTAGCCTCTTCTCATCTCTCACAACTATACAAACTGGTTTTCTAACTATACTTAAGTTCTGCTCTACTGCTAAATCATCAAACACAATCGATGCTGTAGTAGCCCCGTCTCTCTAACACACTTCCTTAGATGAAAAACATGAAAAACATTAGGGATTCCTACCAAACTATGTTAGAACCTTGACTTTTGATGTTTTGACTACGACAACTATATAAGTAAATATTATGTGAATTAACCATATTTGTAGGAGAAGACACTATTCTACTTGACAATAGATTGCAGTCCAGATTCCAGATAGAAGCTTCAATATTTTCTATGTTTTGTCTACACTCTAAGTCTAGTAGTTAATCTTTGTTAAAAGCTCTCCAAAGTGGTATATGTGATATCCCGGAGTTTTTGGCAATATTAATTTAATAATCTGTGTTAAAATTAAATAAATTTGATAATACTGTTAATAATAAATTTGAATTGATTTAATAACCTTCTTAAATAAATATTTAAATGGGTGATTTATCTTTTAAAAGTCAATTAAACTGTTTTCTATTTATAATGTATATATATTTGTATATATTGTAAATAGATAAACTTTTTTTCAAATTTAATAAATAAAGGCATGTTTTCTAATCTTAATATTTTGGTAATTTAGAAATTTGATTTAACTTAATATTAAGCTATTAAATAAATAACCATATGGCTTTAAAATACTCAAGATAAAAGTTTAATTGTTTAAAATGATTCTAGCTAAAGTTTAAATTTAAACAAAAAGGTTTGTTTTGTTTTTTAAATATAGCTTGATAAAATAAGTGACTTATTAATAAAGAGATAATTTCTTTATAAATTATTTTAATTTAATAATGAGTTATATTTAAACAATATTAATAATGTGATGTCTTTACCAATGGATTTTGATATAAATAGTAATTGTTATTTCAAATTTATTTATACATGTGTGTGTGTATTTTGAAAAAGGAAACTATGGATTGGAAGTTTTAAATCAAGTCTTTCAAAAATGGATAAAATAAATCTTGTAAATATTTAAACATAAGTATGAATCAATTATATAGTTATAAACAAATGTATAAATACATAAATATAAGAAACTATGATATTAAAATAAGTATAAAAATAGATAATAAGTAAATTAAGTATTTGATAGTTTAAGTTTAAAAATAAAAGAGAAATAAAAATAGGAAATAGAACTAAATACTTAAGTTAAGAATTTATAACAATGACTAAAACAACTTTATATATGTACATGTGGTAAAGACAAACCGGGCTTTGTATATATGTTGCCTATAAAGTTTTGTATGCAAGGCAAAAATAGACAAGTAAAGGAAATATCTACACATATACAAAAATAGGATAGGTATGAAAGCATAACCAGGAAAGTAAAGGAAATATCTATGTATCTATACAAAGGAAGATAAGTATGAAACAAGACAAAAAGAATATATGCACATATAATCAGGCAAGAATCTTATATATGAAGTTTAGATATGCTGCAAAGTAAAATATCAACATACACAAAAATGGGTAAACATGAAACATGAAGTAATTAAGAATTAAATGCTTTCATCTCAGCACAAACTTAAGTCAATTCGAATTGTTCAAAAAAATCAATTCAGCCTCCACAAATCTTGCCAGATAAGACAAAAAGGAAATCTCTGGTCAAAATAGGAAGCTTATACTCAAATAATACCTACCTCTGTAAAACTCTTTTCTATATATATCTCTACATATTTTAGTTCGTTCAACATAGCAAACCAGAGAATAATAAGTTAATATTACCATTTTTACAACTTAAACATCATACAACAACAAAGGCAAGAATATTAGGAGGAAGTTCAAAGCAGTTTTCAAGTAGAAATGCTCTGTCCATCTTCTCAGATCAACTGTGAGTAACTTTAAAAAAAATATTTCGGTTGCATGCTAGTATGGCTGAAATGAATAAGTATTTGCAAGCGTATATAAGTGAAAATCTGGTGTAATTATTTAATAATGTGTATGCTGTGTATATGTATTGTGCTCTGTTTGATTCCAGGCGTGCATCCTCATCAAAATTCAATTGCTCTTGATTCAAACTTTGTTGAGGCATAAGTCTTAAACAAAGTATGTTTGTTAGATCATAGATTTTAGAAAAAAACTAGTTTAAGTTAAATAACTTATTATTGTTTCTGGAGATATTAAACACAGTGTAAACTTAAATTAAGTCAAAAATAATTTGTCATGGTTTATAAATTCAGGTTTATGAATCAAATACTAATACCAAATTTTGATTTTTAAAACTAAAATGGAAGTTTTTAGTAAAGTCTTTGTGTGTATTTCTGGTTTAACCAAAAATCAGAATTTTTGAGATTTCTGATGATCTCTAAAATTTGGGAGGTCATGAATCATTCTAGAGGTAGATGAATGATCGGTGAGTGGAGGAAAATTTTCAGTTTGGTGTTCAGATCACTGTGATGATGATGGTGAATGATTTCTGTTCTTAACCCTAGTTTTCACTATGCTTGGTGAATCGATCACTATGGCTGTTTGGATTGATCGAGTGTAGCTAGGTTTTGGGTAATGGAAGTAGACGTGTAGAGGAAGATGATGCCAGAGTTTCAGAACGTACGGTGGTCAAAATTTTGCAAGCGAGGCGATGATAGGTTTTGAGGTGGTGATGCTCTTGTGTTTCCAGGTTTCGAGTTTTGACTCGAATTCGTTTCGTGTCGACTTGGAGGCGATTTGAAGATCGAGTTGGTGTCTGGAGGTGTTAATGGATGAGGGATGATCATCGTCGATGATCAGAGTCGACCAAGGCTACCATGCACGTGCACGGTGTGTTGTTCTGATGAGGGTTGTTTGGGTTTCGCTGTGGAATTTTGTGTCTCGAGTTTTACTTGAAGATAAGGGTTGGTTGGCTCGAAGATGTGATAGGCTAGACTCGAAACAGAAATAGGATGGCTCGAGTTATTGTTATGTTACAGTTTTTTTTACCTGTAGCATTTTAAAAACTGAAATCTGGGTTTTCAAATTGGAAAGCAGGGATTTAATTAAGTTTAAATCCAAGTTTTATTCTGGTTCAAATCTAGTTTGACTCTGAGTTTTGAAAAATAAAGTTTTAAAATTTAAATTATTTATAACAAATTTAAAAGGGTTTAAATAGTTTGAATTTAAAAGTAAAGCTTTAAATAAACTAGCGATTTAAACCTAAGTTTAAATCTGATTCAAATCTAAAGTTTAATCTTAGTTTCGAAAATAAAGAAGATTTTAAATTGTTTTAAACAGTTTGAATGATAAAGTGAATTTTTAAATTGGTTTGAATTTAAAAATTAAATTGGGTTTTAAATTCTTTTAAACTTCTATTATAAGATAAATAATTCTTTAACTTGTGAAACTAAAGGGGTTTTTGAAATTGTTTTAAACTTGTTAAAGTTAATTTGTTTTCATTTTAAATCTTACATTTAAAATGAAATTTAAAAGTAAATTTTAAGTAAATTGTTTTTAAATACCTTATTAATGATAATTTGATCGTTAATAAGAGAAATGTTTTTATTTTAAAAAAAATTAAAGATTTAATGATTTGTAATTATTAAATTAATTAAAATGGATAATTAATAATTCAGATTAATTAATTTAGTAATTAAGAGCTTAAATTAGTTAATTAAGGTTTATGCTAATTCATTTAGGATAAATTAATTAGTAATTAATGATCATTAATTAAATAAGATTGAATTTAAATTAATGACTAGTAATTGTTCGGATGACGGATTTTCTATCGGTTTAGAAAACCGTCGAACGAATTTAAATTTAAAAATAACCGCAAGCGCACGGTGTACGAATGTAGCACGCGGCGAATATGGGTCGATCCACAGGGAATTGTTGATTTAAATTTCCTACTCAATCAAATTATACCAAAGTCGTGAGTGTGTTTAAGCTAGAAAATGAGAATATGAACTAACTAACAAAAAGAAAAGAAATGCAAATATGAAAGTTAAATGACAATTTAGAGAATAAATCCACTCTCTAGATCGTGGAGTTCAACACATGAAATCATGATCTCTCTTTTATGGTCATTAGTGTTTTAATTGATGTGTTTATCATAAGTATGGCATATTTGAGCTATTGATTAGCCAACATAAGCCATCAAACTATAACACACCCCTTAAAACACTTACTAACTTTCATGAAACTTGACAAAGAAAATGAAAATGAAATCTATTTTAAGTATGGCCTATTAACTATTGATTAGAAACATAGACCATTAAATTTTAATTTCAAATCACTTTCTTTTGCCATAGTCATATTTTGATGAAGAGGCAATTATTGTTAGTGATTGTTTAAGCATAGCCTATTTGGTGTCAACAATATAGGCTATCAAATTCAAAGCAAAAATAACAATTAAACCACTTCATTGATCATTCATTAAGCACAAAAAGAGAGCATGAATTAACATATAGTTGAAGCTACATAATTAGAGAGCTTCATTACCCTCTAAATTGAAGGGGTTTAGCCTCTCATATTTGTCATTTGCTTAACAAATGTAGCTTGCAACATGAAAGGAAAAAGAAAGAAAAATTGTAACAACCCGCATATTTAACGATTTTATATTTAAATGTTTAATTTAAATATAGCGTCGTTAGTCGGATTTTGGTCCGAAATGTTACTTTCTGCAAATGGCCGAATTGGAACTCGAAACTACCACCATTGGTTCCAAAATGGCGTTTGCGATCTTTTTGAGTATAATCTTTGATATGTTTGGAGTAAGTGAAATTTTGACCTTTTCTATTGGGCTTTGGGCTTGGGTTTCACCCAAACTGTTCTATTAACCTCAACTCAGCCCTTCTCTCCTTCCATTCACTTATTCATTTCATTAAACTTAAGCTAAAAACTGATAATGGGGGAAGAGAAAGGAAATTAGAAACTCCTAGCCCTAAATCCACTTGCAAATCCAAAATTCTTGCTCCAAAATCATAGAGAAGCTATTGGTAAGTTCATCTCCATCTTCTCCATCTCTTCTCCACTTCAATTTCAGTAATTTCCTAACCCTAACTTAGGAAATACTTGCTTTGATTCTAGATTGAAGCTTGTAGTGTGGAAGTGGAGTGTAGTTGGTTGATTCCTTGCTTTTGTGCTTCTTCATCATCTTTGTTTGTGAGGTTAAAAGTTGAGTTTTGAACTCACATCTACTTCTCTTAATTTCATGGGTGTTGGTATGAATTCCTAACAAGTATGCATGTGCCATTGTTTTGGAATTGGAAAGAATTTGCATTTCATTGAAATAGGGCAGGAAGTGCAAAATCACCAGGTTCGGCCGACCGAGTGCAGGCTTCGGTCGACCGACCTGCTGCCTCGAGCCTTGTTATGCTCCCTGCATCTGGCCGGCTGACCGAGCCCTGTAGTCCGGTCGACCGACCTGCTCTATTTGCCCTATTTTGCCTGTTTTTGTATATTTTGATTTGTTTTCCGGATTTTATCGATTCAAGTTGCTTTTTAGTGGTTGTTATTGCATATTTGGCTTTGATAGCTTACTCTTGATTTCATCCATGGATTTTTATAAAATAATCTCTCGAATCGCATTTAAAAGCTCGTTTCTCCAATTTATAAATTCTATTTAAAACACACACTTTCGCACTTCGAGCGAAGTGGAAGGGTGATTAAATGGTTGGGCAAAACACGGACCATGAATCTGTGCGTTTATCTTTCCGATTAGTCCCCGACCTATTCGATTGATTGTTTTGACCTTCGGGTTTAGTTTACCGATGATATGAGGTAAATTTGTACTGCTTTGAGTGTGAAAGTGACTGACGGATAGTAAACCGTTTAGTGCGAACGAGTGGTTATGGGACATACGTTAACACTTTTCAGATTCCTTTTCGAGAGTTGTGACACATTCCGCCAATTAGTGGTGTCCAGTACTGGGTCTCTGACCTTCACCACTACGGTTTGTTGCCCTATAAAGTATCGCTCCGATGTTGGCCTTATGTGCCGCATGAGTGATATTGGGTTTGTTGCCTTCGGGTATGTTGCCTTCGGGTGTGTGCCTTCGGGTTTGTTTCCCTATATAGTTTCGCTCTGATGTTGGCCTTATGTGCCGCATGGGTGATACTTGGGTTTGGAGCTTTCGGGCTTATGGATCCTTGTTTGTACAGTACTGAGCTCGAGCAATTTTCTGATATTTCATTGATATTATATTCCCTTGGTATCGCCCTTCGATGTTGGTCATTATGAGCCGCATGATGCGTAGCGTTTACCTTGCGGAACTTGTATACCTTATTGGTATTTGCTATTGCCTTTTTGGCTTATTTTGGGATATTTGTATCCTTTGTTTCTATATGTTGCCGATGATATGAGGCTTGTTCTATATGATTCATCTCTTGTTGATGATTGTGTTATCTCCTCTAGAGATATTTGTTATACTGTATGACCTTGCAGGTTTATTATTGTTCAGTTTATCTAATTGATTTGTTATCTAGACTGACCCGTGTATCTTATACTCGGGTCAGACCGAGTTGTTTCAGGTTAGGTGCTTTTGGACTTAGCCTATTTTGATTCCGCATGGACTATTCGCTAGCTTCATTTTGTTATAGCGTCTTTTGTGGTCCTTATCTGTTGTAACTCTGATATTTATACTTTTTCGTCTCGTCTGTATATTGTGGTCTCCTATACCACTTGACATGTATTATTTTGTATACTCTGGTGTGTATCTGTTTATGTGTATATTATGATAGACTGTTCTGTGATGTGAATTACATTTGAGTTGTTATATTTTCTTCTGATAGATCCTATAGCCATTGTAGTTTTGCTTTAAATATTTATTGAATAGGTCGAATCTTATTGTGATTCTACTTTTCGACGTATTTAGTGAATAATTAAGGTAAGATTACACATGGTCGCTTCCATTATACTCTATTGTCCGCGTTAGCCGACAGTATTATCTATGTAATACTCTTTGTTAACGAGGCTCTTGGAGTGGGGCGTCACAGCGTGGTATCAGAGCTGTGTTCAGAATAAAATATGATAAACACAGAATAGAGCACATATTACGATACATCAAAGTGTACAAGTGATACAAATCTTTGAATCATCGTGTCTCCTTATTCCATCAAGGTTAGATAGAGTTTGGGAATATGTCTAGGAATGTATTTTATTCCGTAGTATCCCATATTGAAATATCTACCTTGTGAATAATCTTTTCCTTATCTTGACTTTCAGCTTATGTCTGGAAGAGGCAGAGGTCGACGTTCGGATGTTGGGCAATCTAGTGGCTCACATCCGGATGGCGTTTATATGTCTGCCGATCAGTTTATGGAGTTGTTTAGGAGCACTCAGCCTCTCGTTCCTCCTCGAGTGTCTCCACCTCGCAAGTCTGCTTTTGCACGTCAGTGCAGTGATTTTGCTCATCTTGGAGGAAAACTGTTTAAGGGCTCCGAGTCCGTTCTTGAAGTCCAAGCTTGGTTTCGCACGTGCTAACGTATCTTTTCTCGCATGGATCTTTCTGACCATGATCGAGTTCCGGTGACTTCTAGCTTATTACAAGAGCATGCTCTTGATTGGTATGAGCTTCTTGTAGCCGAGATTGATGAGTCTACTCTTTCTTGGACTCAGTTTCGGGGATGATTTGAACTCAAGTTCTTTCCTGAATCTGAAAAAGTTCTATTGACCCGTCGCTTCCTTGAGTTGAAGCAAGGGAAATCTTCTGTTTCTGAGTATGTCGCATCTTTTGAGGCCTTATCTAAGTATGGTCTTGAATTCATTAGCACTTCTTACAAGAAGAATTTGAAGTTTGTTTCTGGTCTTAATAAATATCTTAAGAAGTCCTTGTTGCTCCAGCTTAAGCTTTCTTTCGAGGAATTGGTTGATTCGACACTTCATCTCGAAGCTGTCGAGAAGGAGTGTGATAGTGGTGAGGATGTTGAGGTTTCCAAGAACCCCAACAAGAGGTCGTCTCCAATTCATAAGAGGCCTTTTCCTTCTAAGAAGAAGAAGACTGGTGGTCCTAGCTCTCAGCCTCAGTCTTCCGAAACACCCTTCGTTCGAAAGTGTTTCAATTGTGGTTCTCCGGATCATATTATTCGAGCTTGTCCTAAGCCTCTCTTCTGCCGTTATTGCAAGAAGGAAGGTCATCATGTTTCAGCTTGTCCTACTGCTCCTGCTAATGCAAAATCTGGCAAGCTCAATGTGGCTAATGCTTGTGGAGGTCCTTCTCAATCCAAAGGTATGTCTCCATCTATTTTGGAGGGTTCAATTCTATTTCATGATCATAGTATTCGAGTTCTTTTCGATACGGGTGCTTCACATTCTTTCGTATCAAAGAAGCTCGTTGATGATTTATCTTTGGATGTTTCTTGTATGGTTACTTCTTTAAGGATTGCGAATCCTATTGGGGGATCCGCGACCCTTAGTTTGCTTTGTGATGATATTGAGATTGTTTTATGTGGCTTTTCTTTCCGTGCGAATCTGCACGTTGTATCTCATTTGGGTTTTGATATGATTTTTGGTATGGACTGGCTAGTGAGGTACGATGCCAGGATTATTTGTTCCGACAGAATTTTATATCTTTATCATCCTGATTCACCTTCTCAGTTATTTCTTGTTCTTCGGGATGTGGATAATTCCGAGATGGCTTTATATTCTCTTGATTCGCGAGATGATGAGGATATATCTCGTATTCCTATTGCTTGTGACTTTTCTGATGTTTTTGAGCCTGTATCGGGTTTGCCACCCAAACGGGCAATTGAGTTCCGCATTGATCTCATTCCAGGCGCGCAGCCAGTTAGTCGTCCTCCCACGAGGATGTCTACAAAGGAAAATGAGGAACTCAAGAAGCAGCTTTTAGAGCTTGAATCCAAGCAATTGATTCAATCTAGTTTTTCTCCATGGGGATCCGCGGTCGTCTTTGTGAAGAAGTCTGATGGAACTCTTAGGCTTTGCATTGACTATCGCAAGCTTAACGAGTTGACCATTAGAAATAGGTATCCATTGCCTAGGATCGATGATATGTTCGATCTATTGAGTGGTGCTAAGGTCTTTTCTCAGCTTGACCTTGCCACAGGTTTTCATCAGTTACGAGTCGCGGAGGATAGCATACCTCTTACCGCTTTCCGCACTCGGTATGGTTCTTTTGAGTGGCTCGTTATGCCGTTCGGTTTGACGAACGCTCCTGCTTTCTTTGTTGATCTCATGAATCTGGTATTCCGGGAATATCTCGATAAGTTCGTCCTTGTGTTCATTGATGATATCCTTATTTATTCTAAGTCTGAAGCCGAGCATGCTAATCACTTGAAAATTGTCTTGAGTACTCTCCGTCGTCATCAGCTTAAAGCCAAATTCTCCAAGTGCCACTTTTGGGAGAATAAGGTTAAGTTCTTAGGCCATGTTGTATCTTCCGATGGCATTTCTGTCGATCCCTCAAAGATCGAAGCCATTCAGAATTGGAAGAGGCCTGAGAATGTTCATGAGATTCGTAGTTTCCTTGGATTGGCGGGTTATTACCGTCGGTTCATCAAGGATTTTTCCCGTGTTGTGCTTCCTCTCACAAGCCTTACTCGGAAAGGCATTCGTTTTATTTGGTCCGACGGGTGTGAAGCTTCCTTTAAGGCATTAAAAGAACTTCTCACTAATGCTGCTATTCTTGTGGTTCCCGAAGAGAATCATGATCTTGTTGTCTACACCGATGCTTGTGGTAGTGGTCTCGGTGCTGTTCTTATGCAGAGAGATCGGGTGGTTGCTTATGCTTCTAGGCAACTGCGTCCGAATGAAGTTCGCTATGCCACTCATGATCTTGAGTTAGCCGCCATTGTCTTTGCCTTGAAGATTTGGCGACATTATTTATTGGGCGAGCGCTTCATTCTCTATACCGATCATAAATCTTTGAAGTATTTGTTCACTCAGAAGGAACTCAATATGAGACAACAGCGTTGGCTCGAGTTTCTTGCTTCTTATGACTTTGATATCCAGTATACCCCTGGTAAGGGTAATCGTGTTGCAGATGCGCTTAGTCGCAAACATTCGGCTGTTATTTCTATGATGCTTGCCGAATGGAATATTCTTGAGACTCTATCTTTTTGTGAAATTCGTGATCGAGGTTCATCTTCTGATTCTCCTATTCTACTATTTAGTTTGGGAGCTCGACCTATTTTGTTGGATCGTATTGCCGATGCCCAATGGCGTGATCCTGATTTGTTGCATCTTATTCAGCTTTGTGAGTCTGGATCTTGTGATGAGGCGTTGCAAGATCTTAGCATGGATTCTCATGGGTGTCTTCGTAAGAAGAACCGTCTTTTTATGCCTTCTGATTTTGCACTTAGGCATGACGTTCTTGATGATTGTCACCGTTCTAAGTATACCATTCATCCCGGTAGTAGCAAGATGTATGCCGATATGCATCGTCTTTATTAGTGGGAAGGCATGAAGCGCGATGTGGCGAGTTATGTGAGCAATTGCATAACTTGTCAGCGTTTTAAAGCCGAGCGTCAGCGTCCTTCGGGTCTTCTTCAACCTCTTGAGATTCCATTGTGGAAATGGGATCAGATTTCTATGGATTTCATTGACGGCTTACCTCGTTCGAGATCTGGCCATTCTAGCATTTGGGTTATTGTTGATCGACTTTCCAAGTCTGCTCATTTTGTCCCTATTAAGTCTAATAGGACTGCTTCGCATTTGGCTAAGTTATATGTCAAGGAAATCGTGAGACTTCACGGTGTTCCTAGTTCTATTATGAGTGATCGTGATCCTTTATTCACGAGTCATTTTTGGAAGAGTCTTCAGCAAGCTTTGGGAACAAAGCTTAATTTTTCTAAGCTTATCATCCGCAGTCTGACGGACAGACTGAACGGGTAAATCGTATTTTGGAAGATCTTCTCCGTATTTGTATTTTTGATTTCGGTGGTAGTTGGGAGGATCACCTACCTCTTGTAGAATTCTCCTACAACAATAGTTTTCAGTCTAGTATCGGTATGGCTCCTTTCGAAGCCTTATACGGAAGGCCATGTCGATCACCTTCATGTTGGTTGGAATCTGGAGAGAAGCTTATTCTTGGTCCAGATTTTATTCGTGAGTCTTTTGAGAAGGTTGATCTTATTAGGTTGAGAATGAAAGAGGCATAGAGCCGCCAGAAATCCTACGCGGACAACCGTAGGAAGCCTCTCAAGTTCTCGATCGACGATCTTGTTTTTATTCGTGTTTCTCCTTTGAAGGGGGTTATGCGTTTCAGTACGACTGGAAAATTGGCTCCTCGTTAAATAGGACCGTTTTCTATTACTGAACGTATTGGCTCTGTGGCTTATAGAGTTTTACTTCCAGCTCATTTATCTGGCATTCATGACGTGTTTCACGTCTCGCAACTTCAGAAGTGTCTTCGGGAGTCAGATTCCGTTATTACTTCTCCTGATTTGCAAGAACTTGAGATCTCACCGGACTTATCTATTGTACAGCAACCTATTCGCGTGCTTGACACGGAGGTGCGACACCTTCGGAACAAGGACGTGCCGCTCGTTAAAGTTCAATGGTCCGCTAATCCCAATGACTGTACTTGGGAAACCAGAGAATTTATTGAGCGATCTTATCGGGGTTTTCTTTCCTTGCTTTGAAACGGTGAGTATGTCTTTTCATCTCAAGCTTTTTTTTCTTTTCTTTTGATTGATTGTATGTATGTAGTTGTTACAAATATCCTCTCTAGAAATTGCGGGGACACAATTTTGTAAGGAGGGGAGATCTGTAACAACCCGCATATTTAACGATTTTATATTTAAATGTTTAATTTAAATATAGCGTCGTTAGTCGGATTTTGGTCCGAAATGTTACTTTCTGCAAATGGCCGAATTGGAACTCGAAACTACCTCCATTGGTTCCAAAATGGCGTTTGCGATCTTTTTGAGTATAATCTTTGATATGTTTGGAGTAAGTGAAATTTTGACCTTTTCTATTGGGCTTTGGGCTTGGGTTTCACCCAAACTGTTCTATTAACCTCAACTCAGCCCTTCTCTCCTTCCATTCACTTATTCATTTCATTAAACTTAAGCTAAAAACTGATAATAGGGGAAGAGAAAGGAAATTAGAAACTCCTAGCCCTAAATCCACTTGCAAATCCAAAATTCTTGCTCCAAAATCATAGAGAAGCTATTGGTAAGTTCATCTCCATCTTCTCCATCTCTTCTCCACTTCAATTTCAGTAATTTCCTAACCCTAACTTAGGAAATACTTTCTTTGATTCTAGATTGAAGCTTGTAGTGTGGAAGTGGAGTGTAGTTGGTTGATTCCTTGCTTTTGTGCTTCTTCATCATCTTTGTTTGTGAGGTTAAAAGGTGAGTTTTGAACTCACATCTACTTCTCTTGATTTCATGGGTGTTGGTATGAATTCCTAACAAGTATGCATGTGTCATTGTTTTGGAATTGGAAAGAATTTGCATTTCATTGAAATAGGGCAGGAAGTGCAAAATCACCAGGTTCGGCCGACCGAGTGCAGGCTTCGGTCGACCGACCTGCTGCCCCGAGCCTTCTTATGCTCCCTGCATCTGGCCGGCCGACCGAGCCCTGTAGTCCGGTCGACCGACCTGCTCTATTTGCCCTGTTTTGCCTGTTTTTGTATATTTTGATTTTTTTTCCGGATTTTATCGATTTAAGTTGCTTTTTAGTGGTTGTTATTGCATATTTGGCTTTGATAGCTTACTCTTGACTTCATCGATGGATTTTTATAAAATAATCTCTCGAATCGCATTTAAAAGCTCGTTTCTCCAATTTATAAATTCTATTTAAAACACACACTTTCGCACTTCGAGCGAAGTGGAAGGGTGATTAAATGGTTGGGCAAAACACGGACCATGAATCTGTGCGTTTATCTTTCCGATTAGTCCCCGACCTATTCGATTGATTGTTTTGACCTTCGGGTTTAGTTTACCGATGATATGAGGTAAATTTGTACTGCTTTGAGTGTGAAAGTGACTGACGGATAGTAAACTGTTTAGTGCGAACGAGTGGTTATGAGACATACGTTAACACTTTTCGGATTCCTTTTCGAGATTTGTGACACATTCCGCCAGTTAGTGGTGTCCAGTACTGGGTCTCTGACCTTCACCACTACGGTTTGTTTCCCTATAAAGTATCACTCCGATGTTGGCCTTATGTGCCGCATGAGTGATATTGGGTTTGTTGCCTTCGGGTATGTTGCCTTCGGGTGTGTGCCTTCGGGTTTGTTGCCATATATAGTTTCGCTCTGATGTTGGCCTTATGTGCCGCATGGGTGATACTTGGGTTTGGAGCTTTCGGGCTTATGGATCCTTGTTTGTACAGTACTGAGGTCGAGCAATTTTCTGATATTTCATTGATATTATATTCCCTTGGTATCGCCCTTCGGTGTTGGTCATTATGAGCCGCATGATGCGTAGCGTTTACCTTGCGGAACTTGTATACCTTATTGGTATTTGCTATTGCCTTTTTGGCTTATTTTGGGATATTTGTATCCTTTGTTTCTATATGTTGCCGATGATATGAGGCTTGTTCTATATGATTCATCTCTTGTTGATGATTGTGTTATCTCCTCTAGAGATATTTGTTATACTGTATGACCTTGCAGGTTTATTATTGTTCAGTTTATCTAACTGATTTGTTATCTAGACTGACCCGTGTATCTTATACTCGGGTCAGACCGAGATGTTTCAGGTTAGGTGCTTTTGGAATTAGCCTATTTTGATTCCGCATGGACTATTCGCTAGCTTCATTTTGTTATAGCGTCTTTTGTAGTCCTTATCTGTTGTAACTCTGATATTTATACTTTTTCGTCTCGTCTGTATATAGTGGTCTCCTATACCACTTGACATGTATTATTTTGTATACTCTGGTGTGTATCTGTTTATGTGTATATTATGATCGACTGTTCTGTGATGTGAATTACATTGGAGTTGTTATATTTTCTTCTGATAGATCCTATAGCCATTGTAGTTTTGCTTTAAATATTTATTGAATAGGTCGAATCTTATTGTGATTCTACTTTTCGACGTATTTAGTGAATAATTAAGGTAAGATTACACATGGTCGCTTCCATTATACTCTATTGTCCGCATTAGCCGACAGTATTATCTATGTAATACTCTTTGTTAACGAGGCTCTTGGAGTGGGGCGTCACAAAAATGAAAGCAAATGAAAAGAAAACTATTCTACTTACATAAAAGTAAATCTACACTACTAGCATGAAAGGAAATGAACATGTAAGTAAAAGGAAACACTAATTAACATTCCATAAAAAGAAAAGAAAATTACATAAAATAAAAATGGCAAAGTAGCCATGAAAAGAGAAAGAGAGCTTTCTTTTATTTGATATAAACTAAACTAAAGAGAAGGAGGCCTAAGAGAGACTAAGAGAAGAGATGAGAGGCTACATGAAACATATGGGTATTTATACATGTATGAAACCCTAATTCATATTTTTGGGGAATGCCCAAAATGCCCCTTAGGAAGTGTGGAGGCCAAGTAACCATTAACATGTCTTAACCCCCCATTAAGTGTACATGAAACCATTAACTCCATAAGCATGTGCATTAGCCTTTAATTTGTACATTAAGGTAGGTGGGTAGGGGGGGTCCTCCATGATCTTCACTTTGAATTATTTCCATCTTCATTCCTTTATATTCCTTCATGAAACCACTCCTATTTGAGACCATTTTCCTACAAAAATATATATAAATTTCCAATCGATTTTTTTCAAAGAAATATATGCACTTAAATGACCGTTTTCCCCCTATATGAAGATGAATATGTGAAAATTTGGAATTAATATGAATTTTGGTTAAAACAAGCTAAAATACCCAATATGATCATTTATTTAATTTAAATAGAATAAATATGGTGGTAAAAATATGCACATTTATGTGCACATCAAATACCCCCACACTTATCTTTTTATTCGTCCTCGAATAAACTAAAACTAAGATAAATCCATTTTCGTAGGGAGCACGATTGCATTGAGCGTATGCAACAAGCTGTTAAACCTCTGGGTGTCCCCAGTAGGACGAGTGTTGTCTCGTGAGGGTTTTCAGCGAATACTACCCACAAAATCCAAGTGCGGGATGAAAATATTTACAAAATGCAATATTTATTTACAAAGAGACGAATGTGAGTTTTTGAAAATATTTACAAATGAAGGATTTCTTTTTAAATTGACACAAATAAGTTAAACATAGGTTTTGGTCATTATCTTGAGATTTAAGTCATTTACTCGTCAAAATTTCCAATAAAAATCAAGTTATCATAACAAATAGACAATAGTTTAACTCGTTGTTTCAGTTGATAACAAAGTGTATCTATGAAATGGATCCGTAGTTGACTATCAAAGTTTATCAAAGTGGTATTTTTATTTCTTTTCAATAACAATTCAAATCAAATAAGTAAAAATAATGCTAGGATTTCAATTGCTTGCTCTCTCATTATTTGTAAGAAAAATTACACACCTAGCTCAGGTAAACTGAGGCCATATATACCACCCATGCACTGCCTTTCGGACTTATGTGAGGGGAGTACAGAGCATGGCGAGTGCACACACTTTCGTGCATACACCTATCGACCGTAGGTGGTTTTTATTAAGTCTATTTTTTTTACATGTGTTACATACATGCATAACCGTGAGGACTTTTAAATGAGTATGAAAACACAAAATCAAAGATTCCAAGTAATTCACCCATGCAAAACCGTGAGGATTTTTAAATGAGAGCGAATACTTTGGATGTTATTTTTTTTATTTTTTTTATTTTTTAAGAGAGAGAGAGTTTTGCAAAATCATCTTAGCACCATTTAACTTAGAAGACAAAAAAATGTTATATCCTTTACTTTAAATTCACCACTTTTAAAACAAAGATTTTCAATTAGGATGTATTTCATAATTAACACGTATGAATCTTCCTATATACTAGTTAAACCATTGTTATTTATAATACAACTTCATTTTTATTTTTGTTAACACAGATAAATTTTCAATAATTTCAATTTAATAAACCAAAACCATATATTTATCCTATAGTGTTTCTTTAAAAATAAATCAAAAACGCTAAAAAAATAAAAATTCTTCTTTTGTTTTTGGATTTTTTTTGAGTTTTTGGAAGAAAAATGAAAAATTAATCCTGAAAAATCGAAAAGAAGATGAGTCTCCCCCCACACTTGATTTTGACTGCGTCCCCATAGTCAACCCAAGTAAAAGGAACGTTTATTATTATTTACATGAAAATGAAATGTATATACACGAGATAAGAAAGTATATCGTTAAAAAATAAATGAAACGGTCTTCCAAAGACCAATTCATTTGTCTCGTCAAGTATACGAGACATGGCTTAAGCTCGAAAAACCAATTCGTAAAAGATTCCGAAGTTGATTATCGATTTGGAAAAACGAATGTCGTTTTATTGAGAACCGTATGAGTTGTTTTATTTTCAATGATTTTCGGGGTTGATAAAACAATTGCTTGAAATTTATTTTAACCAAATTCAAGTTTATCATCGATTTCAAAATCGAAATGGTGATTCAAATCGTCCCCTATAGAATTTAGCAACTCATTTTCAAAAAGTCCATAAAACTCATGTTTGTTAAATTCGACTTCCTTTATTGGATTATCAACAACTTCGTCGTGTAAATCGAGTTTAAAATTCAAAGTTGTCGTATTCAAATTTTCAGAAAAAGGAAGATCGAAGTTTAAATCGAGTTTCGCACCCTCAAAAGAATTGAAATCCAACTTAATTACCGTGTTTTCAACAACTTCATTAAGATTGTTATTTTCAATTTCAAAAGTTGTTATTTGAAAATCATCGATTTGGGTAAAAGATTGGTTATCACTTGACTCGTCACACGTTGGAATTTGATTTTTTTTTCACGTTGTTTCATATATGTTTCAATCAACAAATCTGTGTGATCATCATAAATTTCATTCATTTGCTCAACAAAATCCATTTTATAGTTATTAACTTGAGAATTTTCAATTTGGATTTGTTGAGAACAAAAAATTTCACTCATATCGTAGTCAAGATTATTCCCATTTCCAAATTCGTTTGAAAAGTTGTTCCCATTTTCATGTTGAGTTTGAAATTCATTTTGGAGTTCGAAATTGAATTGACATGGGTTATAATCGTACTCGTTGGAATTTTGAATTGAATTCAAAATTTGAAATCTTTGACTCGAGTTATTACACAAATATGAATTACACAATTCACTTATCTCTTGATTTTGTTGTGTAGAGATTTCAAGTAGAGATGAAATGCAATTTTCGAGATTCGATGGTTGTTCGTAATTTTGAAAATTTTATGGTTCAAAACTCGAATCGTTTAAACAATAGTTGTCATTAAAATATCCATATGAATTTGGAATGAAATTATATGGATTATATTGATTTTCACAACTATTGTAAAATTCACGTAAGTGGGAAAACTCGGACATTTTCAAGAATGTTGTTTTTTTATAAAGAAAAATAATCACAAATAGAATTTATTTTTCAAAAATGGAATTTTTTTTTTTGGATTTTTAAATTTTTTTTTTTGCCTTTTTTTTAAAGGTTTTATATTTTTTTTGGAATTTTGAAACTTCAAAGGAAAAGGATTTAAAAATTCAAACGAAAAATAAAATGAATATTTACAATTTTTTTTTTTAGTTTTCGATTTTTGAATTTTTTTTAGTTTTTTTTAAAATATGCATAAAATAATGCAACTAAATGAATGCAGGGGTTAATTACAAATGATTTATCCTAAGTTAACCCAAAATTGTATAATTACAAATTGTCTTAAATCAACAAGATAGTTCTCAGCCAGGTAACGGACAGGGGTTATCGGTGCACCATGAATTACCGTAGCAATGCAACCGAAGGTTTAAGTACCTTCAGAGGAACAACCACTATAATATTTACGAATCACCGTAATATTTATAAATGGTTATTACTCTGCCGTAGCCTAGACACCAAGAAATTAAATTGTTCAAAGAAGACAAAATTGTCAATATACAATTAAGTGTTATCAATGTCTAACCGTTATTATTAATCAAAATCTAAGATGAAATGCAAAGCAGAAATTAAACGTGTATCAACAACGCAATTCAAATAAAGGTAGAGATAAAAGCCACAATTATTTTTATAAGCAAGCTAGCAATTTATTTTTGGCACCAGAGCGAAGCAAGCAACTTTTCTCTCGAATTTCTGCTTTGACAAGCTGAAATGAAAAACAAGATATATACAAGATATATATATATATATATATATATATATATATCAAAGATGAAACTAGAACAAACGAAACAAATCAGGAATTTTTTTAAAAAAAAATTAAGCTAAAAACAAACTGAACAAAACAAGTTAAACAAAAGAAAAAAAATTAAAAGATTTTTTTTAAAAATATCGAAAACAAAGGCAAGTTTTAAAGAGAAGGATGGAAGGGAAGTTTAAACAAAAGAAACCTTTTTTTGTGAGTTTAAAGCTAAAACAAAAGAAGCCGAAACCTAAAAAAACAAAAATAAATTAATAAACCCGGCCCACCGTAACCAATGCACTAAAAAGAAGAGAAAAATCCCAGCGTTGTTATCTTCCACAACTCCTCCTAATCAATTTTTTTTTTCCTTTCTTTTTCTTTATCAATTTTGAATGTGAATTCTACTAACCCAAAAACTTTCGCAATTTCCAAATCAAATTCTGCTAATCGAATACAAACGAGCGTATGCCTTCAGTTGCGATTTAGGGATTTCGTGACTTGGATCGAAGAATAGGTAGGGTTCGATTGGATTGGAGGTGATGTCGACTGGAGTAGTTTGGGTTATTTGCTGAGGAGCAGTTGTTTGAGTATTATTGACTGGTGTTTGTTCAAGGTTGTGGTGCTTTCGAAAGGTGGTCTGGTGGATTGGAGAATGCTGATGGGGTTGCGAATTCGAGGGAGTTCGAGTTCGTTGTCTTCGCTTTTAAAGTTCGCTGATTTGAAGATGGTGGAGGCGATTCTAGTCGCGTGGGGTTAGTGCTTGGAATTGGGAAGACTTGTGAGATGCGATTGAATTGTAGGCGGTGGTGATTAAGTGGTGTTCAAGGAGATGGTTGCAGGCGTGGTTAGGCGATCATTGATGGTTGATGTTGTTGTTGTACTTGACTGGGTGATTTTGGGAGATGTGATGTCGTAGGCAGGGTGCTCAGATGACCGTTATTTTCTTTTCTTTAACTGGAGTGAAGTGATGACTGGCAAGATGAAGTGGAAGTTTGAATGGCACATATGGATTTGGGCAGTGTGATGATCGTTTGGGATGTAGTGCATTGTCTGTTATCAGTGAAGAATGCAGTAAGGGTGTATGTGCCTACAGTTGCGTGGTGTGGTGTTCACAGTTGAGGCCGTGATGTATTGCAGGTAAGTGATGGTAGTTGCGGTGAAATGCTGTGAGGAATGAAATGTTGCAATGGCAATTTAGGTCAGGGGGGAGTGAAGTGGAAGAAGCAGTGATGTAGTGGAGAGGTAGACGGTAGTTAGCTGTAGTGAAGTCTTATGGGTTGAGGATGGTGATTGCTAGTCGGCAATGATCAGGAATTAAATGGTGGAGTGGAGTGTTTTGAATGTTGAAGTGATCAGTGATGTGGTGATTTTCTTCTGGTTGATGATGGTTGTGAAGGATGGTGGTCAGATAGTTTGGACAGGAATGGTTGTAATGGTGATCAAACAGTTTGCAGTTGTCAAGTCTGGTATATTATATGTAATGGAGGCAATGGAATGATATGGATTGGTTGTAGATATTGAAGTTTGATGATGTGGGTGGTGATTTTGTGGTGGTTGTGAGGCAAGCAGGATATAGCAACAGAGAACAGAGATGATGTAGCAACAGAGAGCAGAAAATATAGAAACAGAGAATTTAGGTGCTCTTTTTTTAGAAATGAAGAGTGTACAGTGATGAAAATGAATTGAAATTGAAAAGTGTGTGATCGTGCACGTGCTAGTATAGTACACACGGATCGTGTAATATGGACTATAATATAAATGCAGAAAATAGATGATAGTAGCAAAGTAAATAAAAATAGAAAAATCACACCAGAGATTTTTATACTGGTTCGGAGCACCGTCCTACGTCCAGTCCCAGACTTCTATCTGGATTTTCACTATTAACTACCTCGCTTCACCCGGAGGAACAGGTTTACAATACCCGAGCAAACGAACGGGATTTCACGCCTCAAATACACTGAGGACTTCAACACTTGCCTCTTACAACACCGAGGACTTCAACACTTGCCTCTTACAACACAGAGGACTTCAACAACGATGAATATAATTGTTTGTTGACAGTATGTGTTCTTGTTAACACAGTTTTGTCACTTATAGTACAAATTTCCTATAATCTTATCCTTAAAATATGCGAATGATGTTTTGTGAAGATTAAGGAAAGTATATTACTTATTGAATCAAAAGATATGAAATAGTTTCAATGATTCAATAAGCAATTAAAATAATTGAGAGCTTTTAGAATGCAGGAGTACGTAGAAAGTAAGATCAGAGATTAGAGTAAAAAGCATATACAATCATGTTATTTTAATCAATGATTTAGATGAGTTTATATAGAGAAGAATGGTTGTAACTCTTTGTGAGCAGTTGCCATTAAGAGATATGATCTTTGATGAAAGGTAAGAGATGCAACCTTTGGAGAAAGAAGTGTCTTTTGGAAAAGTTGCTCTCTGTTTAAAAACGGTCGACAGGTCAAAAAATGACCAGTAGACAGGAATTCAAATATATAGTCGTTATGTGCATGTGTGCATGTTTCAGTGTGCAACTTATACTGGAACGGTCGACCGCTTATATTATGACCGGTCGACCGGTCCCTGTAAAGTTGCATACTGAATGTGCAACTGCAATTCAGTTGTATATATTGATTCCCTTGAGATGCATGAGTATTTGAGGATAGATTTTAACAAGTTTATTACTATTACAACATCAAATAATCAACCTATAATCTAGAGTACCATATGTAGCTCTTTTGTGCCTCTTTATAGCCATAATGACCTTGTTTTGTCGATCGCCTTTATTTCTTTGTCAGAAATCAAAACCTTCATAGAACCTGTGACTCAACATTCTCCCCCTTTTTGATTGATGACAATATATATCTGAAAATCTGAATCTCCCCATGAGTATGTGATCTCCCTCTTTGAATTTTTTGTATATATGTATATTCCTGCAAACAATTGTTAGCTCTTTCTCCCCCTTTGTCATCGACAAAAAAGAGTAACAGATACTGGAATAATATAGCAGTGTAATCACCATAATGTGCATAGCAAAATAAAACTTAACACATCCAAAACATACCAGAGTATAATACAGACCATAATGTTAAATGAAAAATAAAAATAACGACACTATTTAGTACAAGTGTCGATTGATGTTTTTAAAGTACTAAACCATAATAGACAAAAGAATCTAAGATGAGGCAGATCCTATCTCGTCTTCATCATCATCATCGTCGTCGTCGTCATCATCATCTTCTTCTTCTTCGTCATTGTTCCCTCTAGATGATTCTCCATGTCCATGTCCACTCATACCAGTAGACTCCTCAGATGATGTCCAGTTGAAAACAGGAGGAGCAGGATGTTTTCCTAGGTCTTATGCTTGAACAGAGGTGGATGTGGTACATGATATAGCATCCCATAACATACCAAAGAATGACTTGACCTTATTGAAGCGTTTATCAATTTTTGTGTCCATGCGCTTGAGACGTGATTCAAGCAAGAATTGGTTACGCGCAATAGTTTCAAGTGATTCTTTTGTGGATGATTTTGATTTTAACAGTTTAACTTCATTGGAACGAGGTCGAGAGGAAGTTGCTTTTTGTTTTCTAGGACCTCTTTGTTGCCATTGTTCAAAAGGCATAATCTCAAGATAAGGTGGAGGAAGCTTCATGCGTTTGATGGTTATGGAATCAATACATTTTGGTTTCGAGGTGGCAGAGTCAGGAGGCTTTACCCCACAAGCTAACAAAAGACGCATGATATATTCATTGTAGAAGAAATGAGGTCGCGTAGAGTTATTTACCTTGAGAATTTCATCAAAAAGCATATGAACCCAATTGATTGGGATTTCCCCATAAATAGCATAGAGAGCCTTGAAGTTTTCTTTATATACAGCATCATAATTTCCAAGTCTAGGAAACAGAGAATGCATCAAGAGATGTAGTAGTCTGGCGGTGGGTCGAAGTCCAATAGACTTTGTGCCATCACTATTGTCCTCTATGAACTGATGACTGATGCTATTGCGAGTGAAGACTTCACAGAAAGTAGATGAAAACTCATCGCCTCGATTTGGTATACCAAGTATAGAGGCAATCCTATCACGAGTAATAAAAATTTGTTTGCCACAGACGACAGACCAAATGACTCCATTCGGATTATCAGGTTGATACTCGTCGAGGTTCATGTTGGCATAGAACAATTTTATCATCAAATGATTTATTTCCACATTGTTTTCTGAAAAATCTATCAATGGAGAAATGTTGGGGTTATTGGCTAACCTACGAATTCCATAAGACGTGAAATCATCAAACATGATGAAAGAGCCCGGATGAAACTTGTAGTTAGTCATTTGATTCCATCTTGTTATAGCTACCGGACTTTCGAGCCATTTCTTAGCGGAGAAATTAAGAGATGAAGTTCCGGAGGATGATGCTTTATTGGGTTTCTTTTGCGGAGGAGCCATTGTTAGAAGATTTGGAGATTTGGAAATTGAAATTGAGAAACTAGGATTTTTGGAGTTTGGGGAAAAATAACCGGTTGAGTCAAATGAGAAGGAGGATAGAAAGAAAACGACGCATAGGATATATATAAAAACTGGAAATACGTCAACCGGTAGACCGCTTGATTATGGCCGGTCGACCGTTTTCAACCAGAGAGCAAACGGTCGACCGGTTATAATTTTGGGGGTCGACCGGTTGTAAAATCTGCTGAGTAAAAGCCTGTTTTGCAAAAAAAAATTTTTTGAATATAACGTGCTATATTTTCACTCTTATTGTAAAGCACAAGCATTATTACATGAGTGATAAATAAAGATTCAATAACTATATATAAATCTAATGAGAAGTGGAAGGTTCGTCATTAGAATTATCTTTGTTTTCTTCAATACGTTTTACCCATGGACTCCAGTTTTTCTGAGCACCTTCATTCATCTCGTAATTCCGATCCCAAGAGTTAGGACTTTTAGATGTTGATGGCCTAGACGGCATTGGTTCATGCACGTCATGCTTGTTAGAACTACAGAAGAATGATGCCACCTTCTCTAAAGCGGATAAACGTGCCGATGTCCGTTGTTGCTCATGATAAAGTTGGCTTTGCCCATAATGGAGCTGTCTCTGAAGATCTATTTGATGTTTCTGATAGTGGTGAATTTCGTCGATCTGTGCTTTGGTATGAGGAGAACAAAACAGCGTCCTCTTCACTCGTTTGAGGTTGGTGTATTACCAGGAATACAAGAGCATTGATGATGATAACTTGGTTTTTGTTTTGGTGTTTTGGGAGAATAATATTCCTCCGACTCAGAACTCGTAATGGAAATGTGTGATTCTTGAGCACATTTATCACAAATGTGAGCCATAGAGAATTTTGTATAGAATCTTATGGTCAGATAAGAAAAGATGAATAAAATAAGAAATTTTGACAAGTTCATATACAAGTTTCTTATGTATAAACCTATGGATGTGAGTGAATAGAAACTTTTGGCCATGAAAACAAGCAGAGGCTTATGTTAACTCTAAAAATAGGTCTCCCTTTTTTTTTAAAAAAAAAACTGAAGTTATAAAATAGGAAAGGAAAAGACGGTCATTAAAAGAAAGGATGATCGTTAGTATTTATTAGTTGAGATTATTTCTTGAGATTAAACCAAGCTCCCTTCGTAATCTAATAAAGCTAGATTCGAGCAGAGGCTTGGTAAAGATGTCTGCTAATTGATTGTCAGTTTGGACATATTCAAGACATATATTTTCTTTTTCAATATTATCTCGAAGGAAATGATGACGGATATCAATGTGTTTGGTTCTAGAATGATTCACCGGATTCTTAGAGAGATTTATAACACTCGTGTTACCACAGTATATAATTGAATTTGATAAATGAATATCAAAATCTTGAAGAGTTTGTTGCATGTATAGCACTTGAGTACAAGCGAGAGCCGCTGATATATATTCGGCTTCACATGTTGATAGTGAAACACAATTCCGTTTCTTACTAAACCAAGAGACAAGTGATTTTCCAATAAAATGGCACGTACCACTTGTACTTTTTCTATCCGTTCGTGATCCGCCAAAATCAGCATCACTATATGATACTAATTCAAATGAACATTCTTTTGGATAAAAAAGACCGAATTCTTTGGTATTATTAAGATAACGAATTATACGTTTCACTGCTCGTAGATGTGATTTTTTTGGATCTGCTTGAAAGCGTGCACATAGACAAACACTCATCATTATATCTGGACGACTAGTTGTAAGATAAAGAAGAGAACCAATCATGCTTCGATATAATTTCTGGTCAACACTCTTACCATTTTCATCTTTTTCAAGATGTGTAGTTGTACTCATAGGAGTTGGTTTACCAGATGTATTTTCTAATCTGAAGCGTTTGATAAGATTTCTGCAATATTTTTCTTGATTGATAAAGATACCATTCGGAAGTTGCTTGATTTGAAGTCCAAGAAAATATGATAGTTCTCCCATATGAGACATTTCGAACTCTTTGGTCATAATACTTGCAAATTCTTTGCAGAGTTTATCGTTTGTTGAACCAAAGATGATGTCGTCTACATATATCTGGATAACTAGAATATCCTTTTGAGAATGTTTAATAAACAAAGTTTGATCGACTTTGCCTATTTGAAATCCTGAGTTAATAAGAGAGCTACGTAATCGTTCATACCAAGCACGAGGTGCCTGTTTTAAACCATACAGAGCTTTCTTAAGTTTGAACACATGGTCAGGATATTTTTCATGTACGAACAAAGGAGGTTGTTCGACATAGACATTCTCTTTGATAAATCCATTGAGAAAAGCACTTTTGACATCCATCTGATAAAGTTTGAAATTATGGTGACAAGCAAAAGATAATAGAATTCTAATAGCTTCTAGTCGAGTAACTGGTGCAAAAGTTTCTTCATAATCGATACCTTCTTCCTGATTATTTCCTTGTGCTACTAATCTTGCTTTGTTTTTGGTGATATTTCCTTGTTCGTCGGCCTTATTTTTATAAACCCATTTAGTACCAATAACTGACTGATCAGTTGGCCTTGGAACAAGTTCCCAAACGTCATTGCGCTCGAACTGATTTAGTTCTTCCTGCATGGCAATGATCCAGTAATCGTCTGTAGCAGCTTCTTTTGGATTCTTAGGTTCGATATTTGATAGAAACGCAACATGACCCATTTGATGTAACTGATTCCTAGTTCTTACTTGTGAGTTAACCTCGCCAATTACATTTTGAACCGGATGGTGTCTCAATAATCTTGGAGGGGAACGTATCTCACCAACTGGTTGTTGTTGGGAAATATTGTCAATAAGATTTTCAGAGTTAGAATCATAATTTATGATGAGAGGAGTGTCAGTAAATATAGTTTCGTCATTATCTGGTTTTGATTGAGAAGGTTTAAAGAATTCATCGAAAGAAACATGAAGAGATTCTTCAATAGTTTTGGTTTGTTTATTGAAAATACGATACGCTTTGCTTCTTTTCGAATAACCGACAAATATACCTTCATCAGCTTTCGGATCAAACTTTCTGAGATGGTCTTTTGTATTTAAAATAAAACATTTTGAACCAAATACTTTGAAGTAAGATATATTTGGCTTCCTTTCGTTAAATAATTCATAAGACGTGTTTTTGGTGAGTGGTCGAATGGACACACGATTCAAAACATAACACGCAGTAGCGACGGCTTCTGCCCAGAAATGTTTTGGTAAAGTGGATCCATTTAATAACGTTCTTACACATTCTTGTAATGTTCGATTTTTCCGTTCTATAACTCCGTTTTGTTGTGGAGTTCTAGGAAACGAAAAATTATGGTTAATACCTTTTTTGTACAAAAATGTTCAAATTTGTTATTTTCAAATTCACCACCATGATCACTTCTTATGTTTTTAACTTTTAGCCCTTTTGATTTTTGAATTCTTTTGACGAAAGATTTGAAATGGTCAAAAGTGTCACTCTTGTTTTTCAGAAAAATAGTCCATGTATAACGAGTATAGTCATCAACTATTACAAATACATATCTATTATGGTTTATTGACTGAACCTGTGTTGGTCCGAATAAATCCATATGTAGTAGTTCAAGTGGTTGTAATGTTGATATGACCCTTTTTGACTTGAATGATGATCTGGTCAATTTTCCTATCTGATAGGCATCACAAAAATTATCGTTTTTATAACTAATCTTGGGTAGACCTCTAACTAGATTGCTTTTGGCTAGCTTGTTAATAGTTCTGAAGTTTATATGACAGAAGCGTTTGTGCCATAGCCATGGATCATTATCGTTAGCCACAAGACACATATCTGAATTATGATTAATATTCATATTCAGAATATATATATATTTCTGTCTCTATAACCTTCGAAAACTAAATTGTGGTCTTTATCTAAGATACTACACTTATTATTCGAAAAGGAGATTGTAAAACCTTTGTCACATAACTGACTAATACTAAGTAAATTGTGTTTTAAATTTTTAACTAGCACGACATTTGTAATAAGAGGTAAGTTAGATGTACCGCAATTGCTCACATCGCCTTTGCCGATGATATAGCCTTTTGAATTGTCTCCAAAAGTGACGGAGCCACCATCTGAGTATGTAATATTTGTTAATAATCTCTTGTCTCCCGTCATGTGGCTTCAAGCAACCACTGTCCAATATCCACTTTCCTCTTTTCGTAAGTGAGACCTGCAAAAAATAGAATTAAGTCCATGGTACCCACTTTTTATAGGGTCCTAAGAGTTAGGTCTTAGGAGTCCAAACCCATATGGGTCCGGTATCCCCTTTATATATATAATTATTATTAAGATGCACAGTATTCATGAATTGCTGAATGTATTTGTTCCTAATCAAATTGTTATTTGTTTTAGGAACCCATATTTTGATAGTCTTTGTATTTTTCTTTTGGAATTTCACAACTGGCTTTGATTTGGAACATAATAAACTAAGATTTTTCTTAACTTCAATCTTTTATACTCTCTTCTTTCTTTTATTACCCTTGATTTCTTGTTTCTTATATCCCAGACCTTGTTTATTTGATGCAGATTGTGAGTTTTCAATGATTTTTGTCAAATTTTATCGACCTTTGTTAAAGTTAGAAACATTTTGAGTAATGTCATCAAACTTTGTTTGTAAACTAGCTTTTTCTAGATCTAGAATTTTGACTTTTGCCTTAAGCTCATGATTTTCAGTAGTGAGAGCATTATTTTTCTCTTTTTGAGCTTCTATTTCTTGACTCAAAAGAGATAGTTGAGAGTCAACATTAGATGATAGTATAGTACACACGCTATCAATTTTCAGTAGCGAGAGCATTATTTTTCTCTTTTTGAGCTTCTTTTTGAGCTTCTATTTTTCTCTTTCTGTTCTTTTCTAGTGCACGTGCTAGTATAGTACACACGGATCGTGTAATATGGACTATAATATAAATGCAAAAAATAGATGATAGTAGCAAAGTAAATAAAAATAGAAAAATCACACCAGAAATTTTTATACTGGTTCGGAGCACCGTCCTACGTCTAGTCTCAGACTTCTATCTGGAATTTCACTATTAACTACCTCGCTTCACCCGGAGGAACAGGTTTACAATACCTGAGCAAACGAACGGGATTTCACGCCTCTAATACACTGAGGACTTCAACACTTGCCTCTTACAACACCGAGGACTTCAACACTTGCCTCTTACAACACAGAGGACTTCAACAACGATGAATATAATTGTTTGTTGACGGTATGTGTTCTTGTTAACACAGTTTTGTCACTTGTAGTACAAATTTCCGATAATCTTATCCTTAAAATATGCGAATGATGTTTTGTGAAGATTAAGGAAAGTATATTACTTATTGAATCAAAAGATATGAAATAGTTTTAATGATTCAATAAGCAATTAAAATAATTGAGAGCTTTTAGAATGCAGGAGTACGTAGAAAGTAAGATCAGAGATTAGAGTAAAAAGCATATACAATCATGTTATTTTAATCAATGATTTAGATGAGTTTATATAGAGAAGAATGGTTGTAACTCTTTGTGAGCAGTTGCCATTAAGAGATATGATCTTTGATGAAAGGTAAGAGATGCAACCTTTGGAGAAAGAAGTGTCTTTTGGAAAAGTTGCTCTCTGTTTAAAAACGGTCGACGGGTCAAAAAATGACCAGTAGACAGGAATTCAAATATATAGTCGTTATGTGCATGTGTGCATGTTTCAGTGTGCAACTTATACTGGAACGTTCGACCGCTTATATTATGACCGGTCGACCGGTCCCTGTAAAGTTGCATACTGAATGTGCAACTGCAATTCAGTTGTATATATTGATTCCCTTGAGATGCATGAGTATTTGAGGATAGATTTTAACAAGTTTATTACTATTACAACATCGAATAATCAACCTATAATCTAGAGTACCATATGTAGCTCTTTTGTGCCTCTTTATAGCCATAATGACCTTGTTCTGTCGATCGCCTTTATTTCTTTGTCAGAAATCAAAACCTTCATAGAACCTGTGACTCAACAGAAATGTAATTGAAATTTGTAACAAAATTGAAGATGAGTGCAATGTTTTTTTTTAAGTATGATATGCAATGCAAATGGAAAATAAAATAGAAAACAAGCACACAGCACAATGTCACAAAAAATCACAAAACACACAATTTTTTCTTCTTTTTTTTTATACAAACACACACAAAATATAAACAAGAAAAAATCAAACAAACATAATTCGAAGAATAGAAAATCAAAATCAAAACAAATTCTCCGGCAACGGCGCCAAAACTTGTTCGGACGACGGATTTTCTATCGGTTTAGAAAACCGTCGAACGAATTTAAATTTAAAAATAACCGCAAGCGCATGGTGTACGAATGTAGCACGCGGCGAATACGGGTCGATCCACAGGGAATTGTTGATTTAAATTTCCTACTCAATCAAATTATACCAAAGTCGAGAGTGTGTTTAAGTTAGAAAATGAGAATATGAACTAATTAACAAAAAGAAAAGAAATGCAAATATGAAAGTTAAATGACAATTTAGAGAATAAATCCACTCTCTAGATCATGGAGTTCAACACATGAAATCATCATCCCTCTTTTATGGTTATTAGTGTTTTAATTGATGTGTTTATCATAAGTATGGCATATTTGAGCTATTGATTAGCCAACATAAGCCATCAAACTATAACACACCCCTTAAAACACTTACTAACTTTCATGAAACTTGACAAAGAAAATGAAATCTATTTTAAGTATGGCCTATTAACTATTGATTAGAAACATAGACCATCAAATTTTAATTTCAAATCACTTTCTTTTGCCATAGTCATATTTTGATGAAGAGGCAATTAGTGTTAGTGATTGTTTAAGCATAGCCTATTTGGTGTCAACAATAAAGGCTATCAAATTCGAAGCAAAAACAACAATTAAACCACTTCATTGATCATTCATTAAGCACAAAAAGAGAGCATGAATTAATATATAGTCGAAGCTACATAATTAGAGAGCTTCATTACCCCCTAAATTGAAGGGGTTTAGCCTCTCATATTTGTGATTTTCTTAACAAATATAACTTGAAACATGAAAGGAAAAAGAAAGAAAACTGAAAGCAAATGAAAAGAAAACTATTCTACTTGCATAAAAGTAAATCTACACTACTAGCATGAAAAGAAATGAACATGTAAGTAAAAGGAAACACTAATTAACATTCCATAAAAAGAAAAGAAAATTACATAAAATAAAAATGGCAAAGTAGCCATGAAAAGAGAAAGAGAGCTTTCTTTTGTTTGATATAAACTAAACTAAAGAGAAGGAGGCCTAAGAGAGACTAAGAGAAGAGATGAGAGGCTACATGAAACATATGGGTATTTATACATGTATGAAACCCTAATTCATATTTTTGGGGAATGCCCAAAATGCCCCTTAGGAAGTGTGGAGGCCAAGTAACCATTAACATGTCTTAATCCCCCATTAAGTGTACATGAAACCATTAACTCCATAAGCATGTGCATTAGCCTTTAATTTGTACATTAAGGTAGGTGGGTAGGTGGGGTCCTCCATGATCTTCACTTTGAATTATTTCCATCTTCATTCCTTTATATTCCTTCATGAAACCACTCCTATTTGAGACCATTTTCCTACAAAAATATATATAAATTTCCAATCAATTTTTCTCAAAGAAATATATGCACTTAAATGACCTGTTTGTCCCTATATGAAGATGAATATGTGAAAATTTGGAATTAATATGAATTTTGGTTAAAACAAGTTAAAATACCCAATATGATCATTTATTTAATATAAATAGAATAAATATGGTGGTAAAAATATGCACATTTTTGTGATTAAGGATTAATTAAGTTACAGTTAACACTTAATTAATTATATAATTAAAGATTAATTGATGGATTATTAAAGTATAATTAATTGGTAATTAATAATTGTTAATCTAACTTAACTACTTAAGAAAGTAATTAAAGAATTTTTAATAGTTAATGATGGTCATTAACTAGAATTATTTAATAATGAATTAATGTGATTAAATTTTAATAATTAATTAAACCAATTAATTTAAGATAAAATTGTGAATTGTTTAAGTATAATACTTAATGGAAGTAATTAAGGAATTAATTACTCATTGTAATTAATTAAGTTTAATATAAATTGTTTAAGTTAATTAATTAAGTTTAATTAATTGGAATAACCATTTGATGATGTGATAAGTATAATTACTTAGGGAAGTAATTAATGATAATTACTGGATGTAATTAACTAAGGATGATTTAATGATGAAAGTAATTTGAGCATAATTACTTTGTATAATTAATCAAGGGATTAATTTAAAGATAATTAATTAAGGAGTAATTAATTTATTTGATGGAGTAATTAAGGGAAGTTAATTACTGAATGGTATTAATCAAGGGTAATTAATAAATGTGGTTTAATTGAAGATTAATTACTTAAGGTAATTAATTTAAATAGGATAATTAATTAAAATGTAATTAGAAATAATTAATAAATATAATTTAATGATGTAATTAAGGGTTGACCAATTAAGATTAATTAATCAATAATAAGTGATTAAAGAGCAATTAATTAGTGTAATTAATAAGTGATTAATAAGTGATTAAAAGTTCCAACCCTGTCCTGTCGTCATGGCAACCTCTCTCCCTTGTCAAATCCCCACCATCCGTTCCTCGTACTTTAATCCTGCCCTTTCCCATGCTCCAAACAACCTATCTCTGCCGCAACCCCTTCCCTCTCCTCCTCGACCCCCTGACCCAACCTCGGCTCCCAATCTTTCAACTACTCTCCCCTCAACTGTCCCCTCTCAACCTATCTGGGCTTCTTTGTTCAAGCAGAAACCCAGGAATGCTGGGAAGTACATATCGGTTAAGATGAAGCCTTCTTTCACTGATGGTGCTTTAGACCTTCCTGACGGCATAGTTGTAGCAAGAACCCAAATCTGGAGTGAGTATCTCGTGGGTTTTTTTCTTGACAAACCGCTGTCATTCACTGCAGTGGTGCAAAGACTCAAGCAGGTATGGAAACTAAAAGGCTCCATTAAAATCAAATCTGATGGTGTCATCATTCTTTTCCTCCTTTCTTGTGAAGAGGATAAGCAAACTATCATAAATGGGGAACTAATCATTATGAAGAACAAAATTTTTATTGTCAAACCATACGATTCCAAGATTAGTAATGTTTGTGGCTCGGTGCACTCTGTTCCGGTTTGGGTTCTTTTCCATAACATCCCGCCTTTTGCCTGGTCTCCTCCTGGTGTGAACTGGCTCTCCAGTAGGATCGGTAAACTGCTGTGTATGGATATGATGACTGAAAGCCTTGAGAGACTCCAATATGCTAAATGTTTAATTGAGATTCGACCTGACAATGAACTAGTTGATGATTTTCTTGTTAAGCTAGCTGATGGAGGTACCTAAAAAATCAAAGTAACATGCATGTGGAAACCTCTATTGCACTTTTTGTGTTTCCTTTGGACACTCCTGTGAAAACTGTGAAACGCAAGTTCCTTCTGACTCTCACACAATTCAACCGAATCAAAATAAGCATGATAAAGTTGTATTTAAAATCCCAGTTAAGCATAAAGAATTGTTTAAAAGGAAGACTCCTCTAAAGTGGCGAAAAGTGGGTAGATTTAAAGGTAGAAAAATGCATGCTACTTCAACAACCTCAACTGACCTCCTCCCGCCCGGAGTGGTAGCTGATAGGAGTTCTTCAATGGCTGTTAACTTGATTGGAGTCGCTGAAACGATTGATCCTGTTGATGATGTTATTTTACTAGAAATCAATAGGGGAAAACAAATAATAGAAGCCACTGCAGCTAGCATAGATAGAAGGAGAAACAAGTTGGACCAAAATGATAAAATCTTATCACAACTGCTTCTAGATAGAGCACGTGATGAGTAGCCCACTCTTTTGACTCATAATAAATTTGACATTTTGCATGTGCATGACAATCTGGAAGATGAGGAATTAATGCAAACTGTTCCTTTGAATGAGAATACCAGAGACTGCTTGTTTACTTCACAAAAGGCAACGGTTAAAACATTGGAATTGAGAAGCAATGATATGTTTTCTCTTGGAAATGTAAACTAAGTAATGAATCTGCTTGAAACAGCAGTGAGTGATCCTATCACAAGTTTTCTCAATACTTTGAACCTTCCTGACGCTCCATCCCCTCCCTCTCACGTCATTAATTCCAACATCAAGCCTGCTCCCTTTCCCAACCCTTCAGCTACTCTCTCTATTTCACAAATCCCTGTTCGATCAACCACACAGTCCCACTGTCAAGCTGTCCCATTCAATCCAAGTGTAAAAGAATCAAACATGCAGACTTCCCCATGCAACCAACTTTTCGTTGACAATTCAAACACCAACTCGCTTCCTAAACTCAATGTTTCAGCTCAGTCTCCTCTCATTGATTCTGCTGCTGAATCCCTCACCCAAGATTTCGTGCATGTGCAGGTGCACACAATTCCCCATCTCTTCGATAACATTTCTCCTCAGGCCCCCACGTCACCTTCTGACACTTCCCTAACTTCGGTGCCTCACCACAGTTTGAATCTTAACCCTTAAATAACCCCCGACCCTCCAGGTAACGCAGTGGACATGCTTACTGTACATGCTGAACAAATTAATTACTACAAACATATCATCCCTCCCAAAGCCTATATCCCTCCTCCCGATACTTACCCCTCAATCCTTGGCCCTCCCCCTCTCATTTCCGCGAAGTCTCTAAACTCATCCACCTCTGAACCAGTAGTTATTCCGGCCTCCATCTTTATGAATTCCCCTCTTTCCGCATCAATCCCTGACTACGACAAAACCTCTGGTGCCTTAACTAGGAAAAAGAAGAAAGCATTAATTGAATCTCTCGAGTTTACTCAATGACACATAATATATATGTTTGGAATGTCCGTGGAGCCCATGATGACTCTAAACTGCATCTATGTAAAGATCTAATCACTCAATTCAACCTGGGTATCCTTGCAATTCTTGAAACTAAATTGGATGATACTATGTCCCGTAGAGCAGCCCTTCTAATTAAGCCATCCTGGAAGATAGCTTGCAATCTCGACCAAGCCCCGTATGGTCGTATGTTAATCCTCTTTGATCCTACCGTCCACCTCCTAACCCCCATCGTTTCCTCTTCTCAATTTATCCATTGCCATAGCGTGTTCATCCCCAATAATATCTCTTGCTACCTCACCTTTGTTTATGCTAAGAATGCTGCTAACTCTCGGGCCCCATTCCTTGCCACTCTCCCTAGTTTACGACAGGACACCCACCCCTGGGTGGTCTGTGGCGTCTTTAATTGTTCTCTTAGCCTTATGGATAGAATAGGTGGCACTTCCCTATCCCTTGCTGACATTAAACCTCTTAATGATGCTATTCAAGAAGCTAACTTGATTGAAACTAAAGTCTCTAGTGCCAGATTCACTTGGAACAACCAGAGAAGATAGGGTGTTAGAACCTTCAGTAAAATCGACTATACTTTCTCCAACCAAGAAGCCTTGAACGTCTGGCCATCATTATACAACCAGATCCCCAGCCCTTCCCTACTCGATCACTCGCCCCAGATCATCCATATGGGAGGCGCTATCATGAGAGGGAGACCTCATTTTAAAAATTTTAATTCCTGGCCTAAAGAACTTGACTTTTTTGATATTGTGAGTTCTGTTTGGTCCTCTCCTAGCTATGGTAATCCTATGCTTGTTTTACAAAAAAATCTCAGGGCCACGAAGGAGGCGCTGAGAGAGTGGTCCAAATCCAAATTTGGGAATGGCAGCAAGCAATCGAACATCTGGAAACAGAAACTTCATGAGATACAATATGAGATGCAAAGGAAAACAAATGACGATAGCTTGGCTTCTCTTGAAACCTCCATTGCAAAGAAGTCTCAGCTGGAACTCAGAAGAAGCTATCCATGATCAAGCAAAAGGCGTGAGCCCATTGGAATGATGAAGGCGATCTTAATACTGTGTATTTCCATGCAACTCTTAAAGCGAAACAAAACGTGACAACATCCATAGAATCGTTGACTTGGATGGTAATGAACAAACTGACAGACCAGCCATTGACAAAGCTTTCATTGATTTTTTCTCTCATCTTCTTGGTCACGCTGAAAATTTCAGCCCATTGATGAAATAGATCCTCACATTCTTCCAAAGCTTAATCCGCATGACCATGTTTTTCTCTGCAATACTGTTTCTGAAGTTGAAATTAAAGATGCCATGTTCTCGCTTAACTCTACCTCATGCAGTGGACCTGATGGCCTCAACGCCTTTTTCTACACGTCTTGTTGGAGCATTGTTGGAACAGACGTGTGCAGTGCGATTAAATCAATTTTTAAAAACTCTAAGATCATGAATACATTTAACAACACAAACATTGCCCTCATTCCTAAATCTACCTCCGCTGTGTCTGTTGCTGACTTCAGGCCGATCTCCTGTTGCAATGCGATATATAAGTGCGTTTCGAAGATTATTGCATCTCGCTTGAAGGCAGTGCTCCCAAACATTATATCCCCTAATCAATCCGCTTTTCTTCCGGGCAGAAGTATTTTAGACAACGTTTTACTCTCTCATGAGCTTCTCAGAGGATACAGGAGCAAAACCTTGTCTCCTAGAGCGATGATGAAGTTTGATGTCAGAAAAGCTTTTGATTCCCTTCAGTGGGATTCGCTGGTTCGAATCCTAGGATACATAAACTTTATGCCCCACTTTATAGCTTGGATTTACACTTGCATATCCTCAGTAAACTACTCCATCATTATTAATGGCTCAACGAAAGGATACTTCAGAGGTAAGCAGGGTATTCGTCAGGGCGATCCAATATCTGCATACCTTTTCATTACGGTTATGGAACTCCTAACTCGTATGCTTGACAAATTAGTATCCTCAGGACTGTTCCACCTTCACCCTAGATGTAGTAATCCACACATAACTTCCCTCATGTTCGTTGATGACCTTGTTGTATTCTGCAAACCTGATCCTATTTCCATTCACTCCATTATGCAAGCCTTGGACGCATTCTACAGATAAACTGGATTGAAAATTAACCTTGCCAAATCTGAGATTATGCTAGCTGGCCTTTCCGATGATCAAACTCTTCCAATCCTCAACATCACACGTCTTCATCCCAATTTTGATACAGCCACTTATCTTGGAACCCTTCTCGCAACGTCTCGGATTACTACTGCCCAATGTATGCCGCTATTTGCTAAAATCATGTCTAGACTAGAGTGTTGGTCCTCCAGATTTTTGAGTCAGGCAGGCCGAATAACCCTTGTCAAATCTGTTATCTTTGCAATTCAAGTTTACTAGGCTAAGACCTTCATACTTCCGCTAAAGCTTATCAACATAATCAGAAATGCTGCTATGAGATTTATATGGAAAGGCTCCATTCATGGTCGATTCACCGCCCCTACATCGTTCAAGCTCGTTGAGAAACCCCTGCGCAAGGGTGGTCTTGGAATTTACAATGTTGCTGTCTCGAATAAGGTTGCGCTAATCAAACATTTAGATAATTTCATAAATAATAGAAACAGCCTTTGGGTCCTCTGGTTGAAAAACAATGTTACTAAAAGGAGAGATTTTTGGAGCATGCAACGCCCTCAAAACATAAGCTGGACTTGGCAATCGCTCTTAAACTTGCGCGAGTGCATCCTCCCCTATGTCCAATACGGAATATTGAGAAACGTTCAATTCTGGAATGACCCGTGGCTTGCCCATGGCTGCATACTTCGTACGAAGCTTACGCACAATGACATTGCCCACACTGGCATTCACCCGAAATCCAAGGTCAACGATGTATTTAGCAATGGTATTTTCGTGCTTCCTAACACGTCGAACCAGGCTGTTCGTCTCGTATGGAATCAGATCATTGCTTGTGAGACATCGATAAACCGCAACCACTTCATTAACTGGAAGGGCATAGGTGGCATTTACAAAATAAAAAGTATGTACAACTACCTGACAGGCCATGACAGCCTTGACGAATGCAAATGGCACAAAAGAGTTTGGTATAGGGACAACAACGCTAGAGAAAATCTGATGCTTTGGAAAGTTATCAACAATGCTCTGCACATGCGTGTTAAGCTTTTTAGCCGTGGGATGGTCGTGCCTATACACTGCACTTCTGCAATTCTGAACCAGAAACAACTAATCATATATTCTTTGAATTTGGCTTCACCTTAAGGCTGTGGACAAGGTATTGAACAAGTTAGGTTTCTTGGATGCTCAGCTTTGGAATGGTGATATTTGGAGTACTCTTCTAAAAGTCACTGACATGAACGTTGATAGGAATAGGTTTCTCTTCATCGTTTTAAAGAAATTCCTATATGTCTTTTGGAAGGAAAGAAATCGTCGCGTCTTCAAGCCGGAGACTTTACGGAATGAAGGACTTATATACTGTCATCTCTCCTATGAAATTAAAGCAGGGTTGAACACTGCAAAATTTGCTATTGAACCAGGGATTCTGGCTGCTCTCTGAATGGGCCGCGTATTCCACCTCCTGTCTGTTCATTTCCCCTGTTTTTGTTTCTGTTTGCTGTTTTTTTCCTTGCTTTTCTCTTTTCTTCCGGTATTGGTGCACTTAGTTGCTTCTTTTGTTTTGCTTTGTGTATTGTTTATGTGTGTGGTCCTTTGTTTTCTGTGTGTTTTTTCTCTTTGGTGCGTTAATAAGTGGTAGGGGACCATCCAACCCCGTCGGCTATGCCAAAATTTTTTTTTAGTGTAATTAAAGATTGATGTAATTAATTATAATTAATAAATTTTAAAGGTTAATTACCGTGTTTAGTTAAGGATAATTAATTTGTAAATTAATTAAAGGATAATTACTTGAATGTAATTAAAAACAATTAATCACGGATGATTAATTAAATTGAATAATTGGACGACGATAAATTAATTGATTGAAAATTGATTAATAGTTATATAAGAAAGATTTATAATGGTGAAGTAATTAATTTAATTTACTTTAAATTAATTAGAGATGAAGTAACTAATTTAATTCATTTTAAATTAATTATAGCTGATGTGATTGCTTATGCACGGATGGACGATATTGTTTACCTTGAATGGTTTGAGATCTCAAATATGAGATTAGTTATGTTGTGTGATATGTATGCTTTGATTTAAGTATGATGATAATATGGATTATCTGTTATGATGATAATATGGATTATCTATTGATGATGAAATGTTGATTATCTACTGTGATATTGTGAATTATCTATCTGTGTGTATATGGATAATTGAATTGAATTGTTTTAAACTTTAAAATAACTTGGCCTCAAAAGATGGCGTTTTGGATTTCGATGAGACCGGGATCGGGTTTCCATATTTGGACATCTGAAAACCACATCGATCCAAATTAAACGTTAGGTCGTGAATTCTCAAGTGAAGGTTCAGAGTGTAAGGGTTATCGTCGTTAACTCTGAGGGTGATTCCAAAATGAGTGTAATGAGATAATGCCTTCGGTTTCGTTCGAACCCGGAATGAACTTGTATGGATTAAATGCTTTCAGAACATCGTCAGGTGGGCAATGATCATTCTAAGAGATGTGTTCTCTAAAGGTAATCATAGCCTCAAGCCTCATCAACCGGGAATGGCTAAAATAGGGGAGGTGCGACAAGGTTAGGTGGGCCATGCCCAAGCAGGACGAGATTTCCCCCTGTCTAGATGTCCCTTTTTATTTCGGCTGTGTGGGCAGTTTTGAGCTCCAACTGCCGGGGTTGTCTTGTTCGAGACTGTTCAGTAAGGAATGTTTCAGCCTTATGTTGCAGGGGAGTTAGGGTGGCTCCTCGGTACGGTGATCTAGGCCATGTACTGTGACGGACGGTACCCCAGTAGTCCTACCATTGATGGAAACCCTTTTTCCCTATCGGACCCTACGGTTTTGATTTGTATTACCCACTTTTGTGGCTAATAGCTGGAATTTAATAGATGTAACAATTTCGGCTATTTTCTATTTACTTGAAAACGCTAGACCCTATTATAATATCACCGAAGTTCCTATAAAATGATTTGGTTAGCTTAAGGTAAAAATTTACCCATGTTTATGTGTGGGAAGTCTTATGTGATACCTTTATTTTCAAATGTTTTTCAAAGTTAAGCAACTTTAACCTGTTACTCATACCAGACCCATATCTGACCCGGAGTTTATTTCTGTTTTTCCTAAACTCTCGGGTACTCAAATTTTTACGAGTAGCCAAGGGATTCGAGTTAGCTTTGCGAATTCTGGAGGAGCAATGGAGCAGGAGACTTCTGCGTTGTACATTTATATTTAGTATTCCGCTATGTTGGTACCTTTGTGTTGTATTGTGTATTGAATTGTATAACTAGACAGGTGTTTATAACTGTCTAGTATGTGATGTATTATCTGTGAAACTCTGATTGATATTGTATATTATGTAATATTTATGTGATTAATATAATTTATTCGTTCCGCTGTTGAGATTCTGATGTTATTTCTTCTTTCTTCTCTATCTTTTCTCTTTTCTATCCCTTTCTTTCTTCAAGATGATACGACTTTCTTTGGATAGAAAGCCGGGTCATCACAGTTGGTATCAGAGCGCTAGGTTGAGCGAATACCTAGGCTCTTGAGTGATTTCTTTCTTGAGAGAGCGTATTTGTAATTTTGATAAATATATATATATATATATATATATATATATATATATATATATATTTCTACCTATTTGTTGGATTACCTGTTCGTGTTTTCCAATATAAGTTATAAAGGTAGATAGGGTAGTGGTGTGTATAACACGACTACCAATGGTTGGAGTTTGAATGTTTGAGGTTGGAAGTGTATCTGTCGAGACTGTAGACCTAATACCGTCTCGAGTGAACTTTGAGTGGTGTAAGGATTTCATCAATCTCTGAAGGAAACTTGTTAAGGTTCGGAGTTCATCTTTGAAGTGTAAGTTTGGATGAGCTAGAGTTTGGATCTATCGGTTTGGCAGAAGCAAGTCATCATATCTCAGGATGTAGTAGCTATGTGATGAGACACAATGACTATGGATGTCTCCGAAGATGTTTCTTTGGAACAAGTTAAGGAAGTGTGTCTGCTTCGGTGTTGTGGCTAAGTTCAGTAGGATGTTTCTGTTTGGTTTGTGGTCCGAGTTTCTCGAAAAGCTTTGGATAGGAAGTATTTGGCATCTGAGTCAGCAGTGCAGCTCAGAGTGTTCCGTTTGCTGTAAAGGAGATCTTCTGGCTTAGAAGTTTTTCTTGAGGTAATTTCAGGAGTAGCAGAGTGGTTCCATTTCTTCGCTGGGTTGGCTAGATAAGCATAAGCTGTGCTGATTGGTAAAGAGAGAACAATTTTTCTTTGAAATTAGGCTAGATTGATCGCAAAAGTGACTTGCGATAGCTGAGTGTTCTCTTGTGTTTCAGAGATTTTTTTTGGATGTCCTCGGAAGATCAGAGTTTTGTCCGCATCTGGAGATTGAGTTTGGTATCGACTGGATTCCAGAAGTGGTGCCGACGGTTCAGCTTAGTAGTAGGATGGTTTTTGGATAATGAGTTTGGTGAAGCAGCTCGGGTTTTGGGGAAACTTCTGAGTTTTTTTAATGGATCTGTTGAACCATAGTTCTGGGATGTGTTGTCTGGTTGTGCTCGTGATCATCATCAGCATTTTCATCTGCTCGGTCAGAGTTGCGCAGTGGAAGCATGGTGACAGCTGTTTTAGTTTGGAAACAACCGGAAGTTGCAGTGTTTGGATTGGAAGGTTTCTTCAGGAAATTTTTCAGTATCTAAGGCCGGACTGGGAGAAGTAAGATCGTTCTTCTGATTTTGGAATAGAGTTTGTGTTCTGAGTTTTGGTTGATCTTGGAAAGATCATTTTGTTGGATTGTTTTTGGTTTAGCTTGTTTCTAAGGAGCATCAGCAAGGGTTGAGCTGATCAGGTAGGATGTAGGCAGCCCAGGATCGTCCGAAGAGTTTTGTGAGTAAGAGACGGGGAATTTGGAATTCGAAGTTAGAGACTTCATTGTTGTTGGAGTTTTCTCCGATCCATGGGAGCTATAAGATTGGGTAAGATTAGGAAGCTAGCTCCGAGATATTTGGATCTTTTTCTATTGTTCTTCTTAGGATTTGTGTTTGGTCTTCAGGAGTGAATTGCCGGTTTGGATAACTAGGATTCGATGTGTTTCGCGTATCTCTGAGGGAGTACGTATAAGATCTATCTCTGGTTGTAGAGCCAGCAGTTCAGGGAGTTTTGGTTGTTGAGTCAGACTTGTCTGTAGTCTGACATCTGTCTTGTTTTGTAGATCTCGATGAGTGGAAGCTCTGTAGCTTAGTCGTATTGATTGTTTGGTTTCTATAGAGTGAGTATCCCGGTATTTATACTTGGGAAACTCGAGAAAATACTATCCAGAATTTTGTCTGTGGATAACTAGATTTGTTTGATTGGATGAATTGGTTGCTATGGTTGTTAGCATATGATTGATATATGCTTGTGTTTTAAAATTAAACCTTTAATATGATTATTAAATTACCTTTGTTTTAAATTTCGGGGATGAAATTCTTTTAAGGGGGGAGGAATGTGATATCCCGGAATTTTTGGCAATATACATTTAATAATCTGTGTTAAAATTAAATAGATTTGATAAAATTGTTAATAATAAATTTGAATTGATTTAATAACCTTCTTAAATAAATATTTAAATGGGTGATTTATCTTTTAAAAGCCAATTAAATTGTTTTCTATTTATAATGTATATATATATTTTTATATATTGTAAAAAGATAAACTTTGTTTTAAATTTAATAAATAAAGGCATGTTTTCTAATCTTAATATTTTGGTAATTTAGAAATTTGATTTAACTTAATATTAAGCTATTAAATAAATAACCATATGGCTTTAAAATACTCAGGATAAAAGTTTAATTGTTTAAAATGATTCTAGCTAAAGTTTAAATTTAAACAAAAAGGTTTGCTTTGTTTTTTAAATATAGCTTGATAAAATAAGTGATTTATTAATAAAGAGATAATTTCTTTTATAAATTATTTTAATTTAATAATGAGTTATATTTAAACAATATTAATAATGTGATGTCTTTACCAATGGATTTTAATATATGTAGTAATTGTTATTTCAAATTTATTTATATATGTGTGTGTGTGTATTTTGAAAAAGGAAACCACGGATTGGAAATTTTAAATAAAGTCTTTCAAAAATGGAAAAAATTAATCTTGTAAATATTTAAACATAAGTATGAATCAATTATATAGTTATAAACAAATGTATAAATACATAAATATAAGAAACTATGATATTAAAATAAGTATAAAAATAGATAATAAGTAAATTAAGTATTTGATAGTTTAAGTTTAAAAATAAAAGAGAAATAAAAATAAGAAATAGAACTAAATACTTAAGTTAAAAATTCATAACAATGACTAAAACAACGTTATATATGTACATGAGGTAAAGACAAACCAGGCTTTGTATATATGTTGCCTGTAAAGTTTTGTATGCAAGGCAAAAATAGACAAGTAAAGGAAATATCTACACATATACAAAAATAGGATAGGTATGAAAGCATAACCAGGCAAGTAAAAGAAATATCTATGTATCTATAGAAAAGAAGATAAGTATGAAACAAGACAAAAAGTATATATGTACATATAATTAGGCAAGAATCTTATATATGAAGTTTAGATATGCTGCAAAGTAAAATATCAACATACACAAAAATGGGTAAACATGAAACATAAAGTACTTAAGCATTAAATGCTTTCATCTTAGCACAAACTTAAGTCAATTCGAATTGTTCAAAAAAATCAATTCAGCCTCCACAAATCTTGCCTGATAAGACAAAAAGGAAATCTCTGGTCAAAATAGGAAGCTTATACCTAGATAATACCTACCTCTGTAAAACTCTTTTCTATATATATCTCTACTTATTTTAGTTCGTTCAACATAGCAAACCAGAGAATAATAAGTTAATATTACCATTTTTACAACTTAAACATCATACAACAACAAAGGCAAGAAGATTAGGAGGAAGCCAAAGCAGTTTTCAAATAGAAATGCTCTGTCCATCTTCTCAGATCAACTGTGAGTAACTATAAAAAAATTTAAAAAAAAATTTTGGTTGCATGTTAGTATGGCTGAAATGAATAAGTATTTGCAGGTGTATATAAGTGAAAATCTGGTATAATTATTTGATTGTGTGTATGCTGCGTATATGTATTGTGCACTGTTTGATTCCAGGCGTTCATCCTCATCAAAATTCAATTGCTCTTGATTCAAACTTTGTTGAGGCATAAGTCTTAAACAAAGTATGTTTGCTAGATCATAGATTTTAGAAAAAAACTAGTTTAAGTTAAAAAAATTAGTATTGTTTCTGGAGATATTAAACACAGTGTAAACTTAAATTAAGTCAAAAATAATTTGTCATGGTTTATAAATTCAGGTTTACGAATCAAATACTAATACCAAAATTTGATTTTTAAAACTAAAATGGAAGTTTTTAGTAAAGAGGTTTGTGTGTATTTCTGGTTTAACCAGAAATCAGAATTTTTGTGTAACGACGCGACTTTTCGACGTCCGAAAATCGACATTAATATGTCCAATGTATCAAATGCCGAAAAACCGAACTGTTAGGGTTTAAGAAGAAGAAAAAGATAGAAGAAGAGAGAAAGAAAAGCAGCAGAAACAATATCAGAATCTCACAGTCGCAGCGGAACAACATATAATAGATAAATGAATAACTTTAAAACAAAGAACTATATCAATTATTACATTACATCGCATTACATTACATTATCAGAGTTTACAACAACAAACAGCGGAAAAGAAATACTGTATACTAGTTAATACGCCATGCCATCCAGCTTGCTTCCAGGTCTCTATAGCAACTCCCGAATTCCAGAATATCCTAATAACCTGACTCCAGACTGCCCGTGTGGAAAATTATGGGCATCCAGAGTTTAGGAAGAGAACAATAAACTCCAGGTCAGTCATGGGACTGGTGTGAGAACTTAAAACAGTTAATTATCTTTTAAAACAACAACAACAATAGAAGTGGAAAATATCCGCAATGCTTTTGGAAAATGAAACTACCATAAGGCCTCCCCGCACACACACAATGCAAACGCAGAATTGGAGGAGATTTCTCCTAATGATAGTCAAAGATGCTTAATATGCAAAAACAAATCATTTTTGATATTATTATTAGTGCATAGTGTAGAAAGCATTTCGAAAATAGAATATTAATCTTAGCCAACATACGACCATTATCGTATGACTACTATAGCTACCATGTTCAATAGCAGGTTACCGCCACATTCCATGGCAGGTAATACAACTAAAACCGTACAAGGCTCGTATTGTTTCTTTGGATTTCCAACAAATGGTCAGGCTAAGGAACTTCCTACTGTCAATGGGATCGCCTCTGGAGGGACGTCTCGAGAACCTAATGTTACGGTTAGATCTCTGCCAACACAAGGCCGGATTACCTTTGTAACTAGGTAACTACTACACGATTATGTCATCCCCCATTCCTTTTGGACCTTTATCCAAGCGCTCGATAACCAACATCACACAGTAATAAATATAGTGTGTCAACATGAGTAAGTATCTAGGCTCCATACAATGATACCACCCTTTCCAGAAGGAAATGACATACCCTAAAGGGCGCGACCCTCATAACCTTGCCGCATATTCCCGTTTTGACCATTTCCGGGGAGTGAGGTCTGACGAAGTCTTGTCCACAAAGCTACTCTTTTTCATAAAGCCACGCTTTGATCAACAAATGATCAATAAATAATCATCCCACAGCAACACTTAGCATGCCACATTACTAAATTGGGAATATATCGCTGATAACCTTCAACTACATAACCTCTAAGGGTGTTAAGCTGTAACGACCCAGAAATTTGAATAATTTAATTTGAAAATATTTAATTTATTTTAAAATTTTGAATGATGATTTAGATTGAAATTTCAATATAATTTTGAAATTTGGCGATTAAATTATAAAATTTAATCGATTGAAAGTTGAATAAAAATTTGAATCTTTAATTTAGGCTGATTAAAATTATTTCAAAGGCTTGTAAAATTTATATTGATAATATTGAAAATAATAAAAGCTTCAGAATCGAATTTGAAACTGTTTTGATCAGTTTTGAATTTATATCGCTTAAATCGATATTTAAAAATAGTCGTTTTTCACACGGTCTCGGAATTCGACGAAACCAGTTCCATTGGGTCCGTAACGTTGAATTATTCTCGAATTTCAAATTTCGTGTTTTTCAGAGTTGATGTGTGAGCATACGATAAGCAAACGCTTTAAGGATTAATTTGAAATTTGATTTAAATTTTTGTAGAAGTCAAATCACCAGCCACCCTAGGATTTTTAGCAGACCTATCTTATGAGAAAAGATCACGCAGGCGTCCTCTCTTGTCTCTCCTTCCTTTTACACGCGATCTTCAGTGGGAAAAAAATAGAAGAAAGAAATCAAACGCAGAGAAAAAAAGAAGAAAAAGAATGGCCGAAGAAAGAAATTAGTGGGGAGTCTCGTTCGAAAAAAAATCGAGCAGTTCAAATAAATAATGCCGAGCCCTCTTCCCCCTTTCCTCTCCTCAGTTCGAACTCGTATTCGACAAAATAAAAAAAAATAAAAAAAAAAATGGCGACCCCGAAGGAGGAGCGCACGCGTACGGGCTCGAAGTGGGATCTGGGTAGATCTGGGGTCGCGCGCGCGATGGGGCGGCTGTGGTGAGTCGCGATTGTGATGGAGGTTGGGGTCGCGCATGAGGCGAGCTCGATGGAGGCGACATTCGACTTTTGGGGTCGCGCGTGGGTTGCGAGGTGGCGCGGCGTAGCAGTGGAGTGTCGATGTGGCGCTCGCGACATGGGCAAGCGGCGGCGGTCGATGAGGCGACGCTCGTGTGGAGGTGGAGCGACGTGGTCGCGTGGACGAACGGCGAGGGGTGGCTCGCGATTGAAGCAGACGTTCTCGCATCGGCAGGGGATGTATGCAAGGTGATTATTATAATTTTTAATTAATTTGTTAAATAAATTATTAAAAGAATCTTATTGCAGTTTAGTATTTAGTTAATTTTATTAATCGTGTAAATATATACACACAGCAAGGCAGAAAAAAATATATATATAGATATAGGTATGTAATTTCAAAAGAAACATTTATTTAAAATCAAATTTTTAATTAAAATCAAAATGTTAAAGAGATTTGAATAAATGAAAAATGGATCTTTAATTTTAATTTAGGGTAGGTTATTCTAAAATACAGTAAGTTAGAACAATTTAATTTCTTAAATTATTTAGGAAACTGTAGATATATTTATAAATAAATAGTTATATACAGTAAAAGAAAATTTGTTTACAATTCAAAATTATTAGTTCAAAAGTGAAACCCTTGGTAAATTTAAATAAATTTTAAAAGGAGAATTTGTTAAAAATAAAATTTTGATTGAACAAATTTAATTAAAGGAAATCAGTTCGAATTTTAAATTTTTAGTTTAAAATGAAAATCATTAGCTTGAGATTAAAATATTGGTTGGATTGAAATTCTAAAATGTCGATTAATCTGTTTATTTACCAATTTAATTATTTTTAAAGTTAAAAGATTTTAAAGAAAATTTTTAGTTCAAACTATTATATTGGAAATAAATTATTAGTTTAAACCCAAATCGTGAGCCAAGTTAAATAAATCTATTAAACGGAAATTTATTATTCGATTTATTTCGAATATTAATTAGTTGTATAAAAATGTTTATATAAGGTATAAATCAAGAAAATCAAGCTGGAATGGGAAAATGGATGGCAAAATAAAGCTAAGGTGAGAACTTCTCACTCAAAAGGGTTTATTAAATTTTAAATAGTTATATTTAAAATTTGTTGATTGATTGATTGTTTGTTTGATTGTGATGGTAGATATTTTAGGATATATCTATATATAGCAATATATATATATTGGCATATGTATATATTGCAGTTGATGATTTTCCCGCCTCGTATAGCGGATGAGACCCTATTGCACCGTTAGTAAGCGGATAATATTTTATAAAATCCCATATACCGCGATATTCCACCTCGAAGTGGAATGGGTATTGTGCTAACTCTTTGGATGCAGGGAAACAGGTTGGAGGGATCCAACTGGACCCCTCACAAATATTTATTTGTTTATAAATATTTTTGATGATTGTGAATATCATATCAATATATGATATTTGTGTAGTGATTGACCAATTGATGCTGTGGCACCATCGGATTCGTTTTTAAAAGTTAAAAATAACGATTTTTGATTTTAAAGGGATTTTTAAATCGATTTTTCAAGTATATGTTTTTATTTAAATTTTGAATTGATTCATTTTAAATAAATTTAAAATTTCAATTTTTAAAGTTATAGAATTTAAGATTTTTGTGAAATGAAAGCGAAATGTGAATTTTGAAATAGTTAGCAAATTTATATAATTGATACTTATAAATTTAAAAATATTGGAATTATAAAACGAGTTTTTTATAAGTGTTATAAATGAAGTATAAATGGTTGTTATAAGTAAATGAAAATTTATAAATTTATAAATTGCGAGATTAGAAGATGAATAGATTTTATAAAATAAAAGATTTATAAGAAATTATCTTATGAATCGGAAATTGGTATCAAAGTGAAAAATAAAGGGAAATTGTAAATAAATTGGTTTTTATAAATAGAAGTTATAAAATTATAAATGGGATTTATAAACGTTGTTTTATAAATCCGAAATTGAATTGAATTTGATAAGTTGGAAATAGGAAAATATAAAAGAATCTTTAAAAGTAATAAGATTTATAATTTGTAAAAGTTTTAAAGGAACGAGTTGGGTAAATAAATGAACTATAAGTGTTTAGCTTATAATACAGACTCTGGTATAAAATTGGGTTTATAAATTAAATTGGATTTTATATAGAAAATTTATAAATCGAAGTTATAAATAGGAATAGAATTTATAAACATTGTTTATAAATTCGTAATCAATTGAATTTGATCAATTGAATATAGAAGTTTATTAAAGGAGTTATATTCACGTTTTTGAACAGTGAATATATTATTAATAAATATGGATATTTTGGGAAAGAATGTTTTTAAACAGAATTTAAAACGATTTAGAAATGTTTTAAAATGTATTGAGTATTGAAAACATAGATTTCAACATTTATTGTTGAAATAGACATTTTCGAGAAATAAAAGGAAATCGTAGATTTCAACATTCATTGTTGAAATAGACGTTTTCGAGAAAATAAGGAAATGGTGGACTATAACACTGTTGTTATAGTAAATGATTTCCGAAAGGAAATGTTTTGAATAGTATTGGGATTTATATATCTATTTAAATTCAAATCCCTATACTAGTGATTTTGGGTTGTCGTAACGATGTTTTACGCAACATTCGTTTTGACCCAAATAAATGTGAATAAAAGTATGATTTTCTTAACGAATGAAATATATACTTAACTATGGTTTAAGTATATTGAATATTTTCAAATTGTTGAAAATAAATAAGATTTTTGAATTACTTATTTTTAAATAAGTATGGAATTATTTTTCCAATGTGAAATGGAACGATTTTAAGAATTTATCTTTCTGAAGATAAATTGGAATTGAATATGTGAAATCTATTGAAACTGGAAATCAATAGAAAATTTGAAATGTAAGTTCACTGTGGAATTTATAAATGGAAAGGGAAATTGGTTTTCAAAATAAACATTGGTTTATTTTTGAAGTATTGAGATTTTATATCTAGTAAAGATATTTTGGAAAATTAAATAATTTGGAAAATTATTTGGAATCTGGTGATGTGGCGCATCTTTATTGATAGTTAAATAACCGACTATCAATATTTACCCTTGAATGAGTAATTGCTGTGATTGCTTGAAATTGGATGCCACACTTATTTTAAAAATAAGCGCTCACTATTCGGATTAACCGGGAAAGGACCATGGGGTCGTATAACCCACTCCGAATATGTGATACGTCGTTATGAATTGCATTTGAAGACCGGTGTTGAAGACCGGATATTTGTGAAAACGGATGGATTACCGTCGAGTTACTCTGCATCGGCTGATCTCCGATATAGAGGTTTATCACCCTTAGTGACGGGATGTCCGGACGTGATTAGTGAATATCTGGATTGCAAGGGCTTCTTTGGAAGTGCCTTCGGTTCTGTTCGATCCCGGAACAGACTTGTATGGATTGTATGTCTGACATTACAAGTTGAGATATAAAGCTGATTTCTTTCAAATATATTTCTGTTGGTGGCGGAGAATTTATTCTTTTAGCTTAACACCCTTCTCTGAGACGTACGAGCTCAGAGGTTATATAGTTGAAGGTCATTAGTGATATACTCCCAATTTGGTAGTGTGATATACTAAGTGTTGCTGTGAAATGATTGTTGAATGATCATTTGTGATAGGATCAATTGTTTGATCGTCTATCTTGATGATTATTGCTTTGATCATTTGTTGACCCAAAGCACTGCTTTTGTAAAGCGTGGCTTTGTGGACGAGACTTCATCGAGCCTCACACCCCGGAAATGGTCAAAACAGGAAAGATGCGGCAAGGTTATTAGGGGGTAGCACCTCTTTAGTGTATGTCATTCCTTCTGGATAGAGGTGGTATCATGGTATGGAGCCCAGATATTTAACCTATGTGGTAACTGCAAATTTATTACTTTGTGGTTGTTGGAAATCGGGGATCCTCGGATATAGATCGGTTACGATCGGGGGATGACATATTCGTGTCAGTAGTTACCCAGTTAGGGGTAACCCGGCCTTGTGTTGGCAGAGATCCGGTTAGGTTCTCGGGACGTCATTCCAGAGGCGTTTCCATGTGGCAATGGGAAGTTCCTTGGCCTGACCATTTGTTGGAAATCCAAAGAAACAATACGAGCCTTGTACGGTTTTAGTTGTATTACCTGCTATGGAATGTGGCGGTAACCTGCTATTGAACATAGTAGCTATAGTAGGCATACGATAATGGTCGTATGTTGGCTAAGATTTATATCTTTACTTTCGAAAATGGTTTTCTACACTATGCACTAATAATAATATCAAAAATGATTTGATTTTATGCGTAGTAAGCATCTTTGACTATCATAAGGAGAAATCTCCTCCGATTCTGCGTTTGCATTGTGTGTGTGTGCGGGAGGCCTTATGGTAGTTTCATTTTCAAAAGCATTGCGAAATTGACTTTGAAAATTTCTCCTATTCTTTATTTTTAAAGTTAAACTGTTTTTTAGTTCTCACACCAGTCACATGACTGACCTGGAGTTTATTGTTCCCTTCCTAAACTCTGGGTGCCCACCAATTTTCACACGGGCAGTCTAGAGTTAGGTTAGCAGGTCATTCTGGATTCAGGTGTGGCTACAGATATCCGGAGGCGAGCTGGATGGCGTAGTCTATTATTTATTGTATCTATTGTATAAGGTATATCCTTTTCCGCTGTTTGTTTATTGTACACTCTGATGATATGAATGAATGTAATGAGATGTAATATATAAAATATTCAGTTCTTTGTTTTAATGAATATTCATTTATCTATTATATGTTGTTCCGCTGCGATGGTTAGATTCTGATATTGTTCTGTGTTCTTTTCTGTTCTGTTTTCTGTTTTTCTTCTATCTTTTTCTCTCTTCTTCTACCTCTTTCTTCTTCTTAAACCCATAATGGTTCGTTTTTCCGTGCATCTTGAGTTAATCAATGGAGATTAGTGTGTACTCAAGGGGTACGAAAATCCGGGCCTTTACAAGTGGTATCAGAGCATATGGTTAAGCGACAACCATGGCTCTGTTGGGTGTTGCTCGGTAGAGATAGAGTCAGCAGTACTCTAGAATGAGTTTGAGTGTAATGATAGATATGAGTGCGTATTTGTTAGTGAATATAAAATTGTTTTATATTGTGATGATTGGTTTATTGAGTGGCATATGAACCTTCGTCAGCATGGTCTCGACAACTATGCCGAAGGGGTTTCTAAACACTTGAATAGAACAATTCGACACAATATTGTTTTGAAATAGGGTAAATGAAATAATTTTACCCAAAACTATTTTTGTGTATAAAAGAAGTGATTTTCTATTAAATATTATAGTATATGGATGTTTGGATGTTAGGAGATGATAATATTAAAATTATCATTGAAATTGAATAAGAATTTAAATCATAATTTCAAGGTTAAATCCATATATATAAATAGAATTTGTGAATATAAATTATTACTGAATTTATAAATGAAAATGGAATTCCAAGAAGATAATTAAAATTCATTAATGGAATGGAATTAGTAATAATGAATGTATAAGTGAAATTCATAAATCGAAATGCAAATAAGTTGATAACTTATAAAATATTCGAAATTTGATTGGAATGAGATTCTAATTGAAATGAAAATTTTGTGAAATAAATAGATTGGAACTTGAATTTGTAAGCAAATAAAGCTGGAATTGAAATTGATTTGTGAAGTATTAAACTAAAAATTAGTAAGTGAAGCTAATTGAATATTGACCAAATGAATAAGGCTGGAACGAATTAAATTCAATGATTATGAAAGAAAGGTAAATTTGAATTGTATGAATTGGAATTTGTAATGAATTAGTAATTGGAACTAATTTAAATAGTGTGGTTGTGAATGAATGATAGTTAACATAATTCAATATTCAGAATAGAGTTGAAATTGTGAATTGAATTCAAATGAAGTTTGAAATGCAAAATTGATTGAAATGAAAAATTTAATGAAATTGGATACGTAACTTCAATGGTAAAGCTAAAGATGATATGTTGAGAAATTTGTAATGAAATTGGCAAAATGGTTTGAATGTTGGAATTGGATATTACTACTAGCAGGTTATACAGGTGTTATAAAGAAAATGGGATTTTGATTTCAAAGATAAATTGAATTGCTCGAGAAAAAAAAGGTACGTATTTCAATTTCTGTATGGGATTTGGTGACTTTCTCCTCTAGCCGCTTGGCTTTCTCTTTTCTTTTTGATTCTGAGGGGCCGTGGTGCCATTCTGTAGTCGTACCGATCGAGCCGCGCAAAGGAAACGCTGGCGAAATTTTTCGAAAATTTAGGGTGTTAGAAAATTTTTGAGAAAATTTGAATGTTTGAAATTTGAATTTGAATTTAAATTTAAATTTTGAAGTAAACAATGTTGTTTGAAACTTGTAAGTGAAGTTGGAAAGCTAATTGGAATGATAATGAATCTTTAATAAAAAATATTTAGGTTAGTAAGTTGATAAAACTATTTGAATTGTGAAAAATAATAAATGGTTTAGGATCATTCTTCCTTAACTTGCAATTTCGGGACGAAATTCTTTTAAGGGGGGAAGGTTGTAACGACCCAGAAATTTGAATAATTTAATTTGAAAATATTTAATTTATTTTAAAATTTTGAATGATGATTTAGATTGAAATTTCAATATAATTTTGAAATTTGGCGATTAAATTATAAAATTTAATCGATTGAAAGTTGAATAAAAATTTGAATCTTCAATTTAGGCTGATTAAAATTATTTCAAAGGCTTGTAAAATTTATATTGATAATATTGAAAATAATAAAAGCTTCAGAATCGAATTTGAAACTGTTTTGATCAGTTTTGAATTTATATCGCTTAAATCGATATTTAAAAATAGTCGTTTTTCACACGGTCTCGGAATTCGACGAAACCAGTTCCATTGGGTCCGTAACGTTGAATTATTCTCGAATTTCAAATTTCGTGTTTTTCAGAGTTGATGTGTGAGCATACGATAAGCAAACGCTTTAAGGATTAATTTGAAATTTGATTTAAATTTTTGTAGAAGTCAAATCACCAGCCACCCTAGGATTTTTAGCAGACCTATCTTATGAGAAAAGATCACGCAGGCGTCCTCTCTTGTCTCTCCTTCCTTTTACACGCGATCTTCAGTGGGAAAAAAAAAGAAATCAAACGCAGAGAAAAAAAGAAGAAAAAGAATGGCCGAAGAAAGAAATTAGTGGGGAGTCTCGTTCGAAAAAAAAATCGAGCAGTTCAAATAAATAATGCCGAGCCCTCTTCCCCCTTTCCTCTCCTCAGTTCGAACTCGTATTCGACAAAATAAAAAAAAAAAAAAAAAAAATGGCGACCCCGAAGGAGGAGCGCACGCGTACGGGCTCGAAGTGGGATCTAGGTAGATCTGGGGTCGCGCGCGCGATGGGGCGGCTGTGGTGAGTCGCGATTGTGATGGAGGTTGGGGTCGCGCATGAGGCGAGCTCGATGGAGGCGACATTCGACTTTTGGGGTCGCGCGTGGGTTGCGAGGTGGCGCGGCGTAGCGTGGAGTGTCGATGTGGCGCTCGCGACATGGGCAAGCGGCGGCGGTCGATGAGGCGACGCTCGTGTGGAGGTGGAGCGACGTGGTCGCGTGGACGAACGGCGAGGGGTGGCTCGCGATTGAAGCAGACGTTCTCGCATCGGCAGGGGATGTATGCAAGGTGATTATTATAATTTTTAATTAATTTGTTAAATAAATTATTAAAAGAATCTTATTGCAGTTTAGTATTTAGTTAATTTTATTAATCGTGTAAATATATACACACAGCAAGGCAGAAAAAAATATATATATAGATATAGGTATGTAATTTCAAAAGAAACATTTATTTAAAATCAAATTTTTAATTAAAATCAAAATGTTAAAGAGATTTGAATAAATGAAAAATGGATCTTTAATTTTAATTTAGGGTAGGTTATTCTAAAATACAGTAAGTTAGAACAATTTAATTTCTTAAATTATTTAGGAAACTGTAGATATATTTATAAATAAATAGTTATATACAGTAAAAGAAAATTTGTTTACAATTCAAAATTATTAGTTCAAAAGTGAAACCCTTGGTAAATTTAAATAAATTTTAAAAGGAGAATTTGTTAAAAATAAAATTTTGATTGAACAAATTTAATTAAAGGAAATCAGTTCGAATTTTAAATTTTTAGTTTAAAATGAAAATCATTAGCTTGAGATTAAAATATTGGTTGGATTGAAATTCTAAAATGTCGATTAATCTGTTTATTTACCAATTTAATTATTTTTAAAGTTAAAAGATTTTAAAGAAAATTTTTAGTTCAAACTATTATATTGGAAATAAATTATTAGTTTAAACCCAAATCGTGAGCCAAGTTAAATAAATCTATTAAACGGAAATTTATTATTCGATTTATTTCGAATATTAATTAGTTGTATAAAAATGTTTATATAAGGTATAAATCAAGAAAATCAAGCTGGAATGGGAAAATGGATGGCAAAATAAAGCTAAGGTGAGAACTTCTCACTCAAAAGGGTTTATTAAATTTTAAATAGTTATATTTAAAATTTGTTGATTGATTGATTGTTTGTTTGATTGTGATGGTAGATATTTTAGGATATATCTATATATAGCAATATATATATATTGGCATATGTATATATTGCAGTTGATGATTTTCCCGCCTCGTATAGCGGATGAGACCCTATTGCGCCGTTAGTAAGCGGATAATATTTTATAAAATCCCATATACCGCGATATTCCACCTCGAAGTGGAATGGGTATTGTGCTAACTCTTTGGATGCAGGGAAACAGGTTGGAGGGATCCAACTGGACCCCTCACAAATATTTATTTGTTTATAAATATTTTTGATGATTGTGAATATCATATCGATATATGATATTTGTGTAGTGATTGACCAATTGATGCTGTGGCACCATCGGATTCGTTTTTAAAAGTTAAAAATAACGATTTTTGATTTTAAAGGGATTTTTAAATCGATTTTTCAAGTATATGTTTTTATTTAAATTTTGAATTGATTCATTTTAAATAAATTTAAAATTTCAATTTTTAAAGTTATAGAATTTAAGATTTTTGTGAAATGAAAGCGAAATGTGAATTTTGAAATAGTTAGCAAATTTATATAATTGATACTTATAAATTTAAAAATATTGGAATTATAAAACGAGTTTTTTATAAGTGTTATAAATGAAGTATAAATGGTTGTTATAAGTAAATGAAAATTTATAAATTTATAAATTGCGAGATTAGAAGATGAATAGATTTTATAAAATAAAAGATTTATAAGAAATTATCTTATGAACCGGAATTTGGTATCAAAGTGAAAAATAAAGGGAAATTGTAAATAAATTGGTTTTAATAAATAGAAGTTATAAAATTATAAATGGGATTTATAAACGTTGTTTTATAAATCCGAAATTGAATTGAATTTGATAAGTTGGAAATAGGAAAATATAAAAGAATCTTTAAAAGTAATAAGATTTATAATTTGTAAAAGTTTTAAAGGAACGAGTTGGGTAAATAAATGAACTATAAGTGTTTAGCTTATAATACAGACTCTGGTATAAAATTGGGTTTATAAATTAAATTGGATTTTATAAAGAAAATTTATAAATCGAAGTTATAAATAGGAATAGAATTTATAAACATTGTTTATAAATTCGTAATCAATTGAATTTGATCAATTGAATATAGAAGTTTATTAAAGGATTTATATTCACGTTTTTGAACAGTGAATATATTATTAATAAATATGGATATTTTGGGAAAGAATGTTTTTAAACAGAATTTAAAACGATTTATAAATGTTTTAAAATGTATTGAGTATTGAAAACATAGATTTCAACATTTATTGTTGAAATAGACATTTTCGAGAAATAAAAGGAAATCGTAGATTTCAACATTCATTGTTGAAATAGACGTTTTCGAGAAAATAAGGAAATGGTGGACTATAACACTGTTGTTATAGTAAATGATTTCCGAAAGGAAATGTTTTGAATAGTATTGGGATTTATATATCTATTTAAATTCAAATCCCTATACTAGTGATTTTGGGTTGTCGTAACGATGTTTTACGCAACATTCGTTTTGACCCAAATAAATGTGAATAAAAGTATGATTTTCTTAACGAATGAAATATATACTTAACTATGGTTTAAGTATATTGAATATTTTCAAATTGTTGAAAATAAATAAGATTTTTGAATTACTTATTTTTAAATAAGTATGGAATTATTTTTCCAATGTGAAATGGAACGATTTTAAGAATTTATCTTTCTGAAGATAAATTGGAATTGAATATGTGAAATCTATTGAAACTGGAAATCAATAGAAAATTTGAAATGTAAGTTCACTGTGGAATTTATAAATGGAAAGGGAAATTGGTTTTCAAAATAAACATTGGTTTATTTTTGAAGTATTGAGATTTTATATCTAGTAAAGATATTTTGGAAAATTAAATAATTTGGAAAATTATTTGGAATCTGGTGATGTGGCGCATCTTTATTGATAGTTAAATAACCGACTATCAATATTTACCCTTGAATGAGTAATTGCTGTGATTGCTTGAAATTGGATGCCACACTTATTTTAAAAATAAGCGCTCACTATTCGGATTAACCGGGAAAGGACCATGGGGTCGTATAACCCACTCCGAATATGTGATACGTCGTTATGAATTGCATTTGAAGACCGGTGTTGAAGACCGGATATTTGTGAAAACGGATGGATTACCGTCGAGTTACTCTGCATCGGCTGATCTCCGATATAGAGGTTTATCACCCTTAGTGACGGGATGTCCGGACGTGATTAGTGAATATCTGGATTGCAAGGGCTTCTTTGGAAGTGCCTTCGGTTCTGTTCGATCCCGGAACAGACTTGTATGGATTGTATGTCTGACATTACAAGTTGAGATATAAAGCTGATTTCTTTCAAATATATTTCTGTTGGTGGCGGAGAATTTATTCTTTTAGCTTAACACCCTTCTCTGAGACGTACGAGCTCAGAGGTTATATAGTTGAAGGTCATTAGTGATATACTCCCAATTTGGTAGTGTGATATACTAAGTGTTGCTGTGAAATGATTGTTGAATGATCATTTGTGATAGGATCAATTGTTTGATCGTCTATCTTGATGATTATTGCTTTGATCATTTGTTGACCCAAAGCACTGCTTTTGTAAAGCGTGGCTTTGTGGACGAGACTTCATCGAGCCTCACACCCCGGAAATGGTCAAAACAGGAAAGATGCGGCAAGGTTATTAGGGGGTAGCACCTCTTTAGTGTATGTCATTCCTTCTGGATAGAGGTGGTATCATGGTATGGAGCCCAGATATTTAACCTATGTGGTAACTGCAAATTTATTACTTTGTGGTTGTTGGAAATCGGGGATCCTCGGATATAGATCGGTTACGATCGGGGGATGACATATTCGTGTCAGTAGTTACCCAGTTAGGGGTAACCCGGCCTTGTGTTGGCAGAGATCCGGTTAGGTTCTCGGGACGTCATTCCAGAGGCGTTTCCATGTGGCAATGGGAAGTTCCTTGGCCTGACCATTTGTTGGAAATCCAAAGAAACAATACGAGCCTTGTACGGTTTTAGTTGTATTACCTGCTATGGAATGTGGCGGTAACCTGCTATTGAACATAGTAGCTATAGTAGGCATACGATAATGGTCGTATGTTGGCTAAGATTTATATCTTTACTTTCGAAAATGGTTTTCTACACTATGCACTAATAATAATATCAAAAATGATTTGATTTTATGCGTAGTAAGCATCTTTGACTATCATAAGGAGAAATCTCCTCCGATTCTGCGTTTGCATTGTGTGTGTGTGCGGGAGGCCTTATGGTAGTTTCATTTTCAAAAGCATTGCGAAATTGACTTTGAAAATTTCTCCTATTCTTTATTTTTAAAGTTAAACTGTTTTTTAGTTCTCACACCAGTCACATGACTGACCTGGAGTTTATTGTTCCCTTCCTAAACTCTGGGTGCCCACCAATTTTCACACGGGCAGTCTAGAGTTAGGTTAGCAGGTCATTCTGGATTCAGGTGTGGCTACAGATATCCGGAGGCGAGCTGGATGGCGTAGTCTATTATTTATTGTATCTATTGTATAAGGTATATCCTTTTCCGCTGTTTGTTTATTGTACACTCTGATGATATGAATGAATGTAATGAGATGTAATATATAAAATATTCAGTTCTTTGTTTTAATGAATATTCATTTATCTATTATATGTTGTTCCGCTGCGATGGTTAGATTCTGATATTGTTCTGTGTTCTTTTCTGTTCTGTTTTCTGTTTTTCTTCTATCTTTTTCTCTCTTCTTCTACCTCTTTCTTCTTCTTAAACCCATAATGGTTCGTTTTTCCGTGCATCTTGAGTTAATCAATGGAGATTAGTGTGTACTCAAGGGGTACGAAAATCCGGGCCTTTACATAAGCTAAGACAATAAATTCTCCGCCACCAACGGAAATGTATTTGAAAGAAATCTGCTTTATATCTCAAAATGTAATGTCAGACATGTAACTATACAAGTCTGTTCTGGGTCCGAACAGAACCGAAGGCACATCAAAAGGAGCCCTTGCAATCCGGGTATTCACAATTCCGATCGAATTTCCCATCACAAAGGAAATCTCCATAACGTAGCTAACGGTGCAGAGACAATCGATAGGTCATCCTATCGTTTTCACAAATACCCGGTCTTCACCACCGGTCTTCAATGTTATCCATTACATCGTATCACTATTCGGAATGGGTAATCCGAATAACGAGCGCAATAATTTAAAAAAATAAGTGTAGCATTCAATTTCAACCAATTCATAACAAATACCTATTTAAAGGTCAATATTGATAGTCGGTTATTTAACTATCAATCAATATTCACAACATCACCCAATTTCAAATAATTTCCCAAATTATTTATTTCCAAAATTTCTTTACAAGATATATTTCCCACACTTCAACCATTTGAAAACAAATTTCAAATCATTTTTCCCCTTTACAACTTTTGAAAACAAATTTCAAATCGTTTCCCTATACGGGATATATTCACAAATCTTTATTCATTTTCATTTCAAAATGGTTCTTTTAAACCAATTAAATAAATCCTTACCGATTTACTTTATATTTACGTTCCAAATCCGTAAATTTATTTCCACACTTCAAAATAAATCAACGTTTATTTTTAAACTAATTTCCCTTTCTTTTATAAATTCCATAGTGAATTTTCCTTTCCAAAATATCTATGAATATATGATTTCTAAATCGATTTCTAATATTCATTTTATCTTTAAAAGATAAAATCTTAAAACATTCACTTTATACTGGAAAAACATTTCCATACTTATTTAATAATAAGCAATTCACAAATCTGTTTATTTCCAACATTTGGAAAATATTCAATATACTTAAATCCAAATTAAGTATATATTTTATTCTTTAAGGAAAACTTCTCTTAACACATTTATTTGGGTCAAAACGAATGTTGTGTAAAACATCATTACGACAACCCAAAATGACTAGTATAGGGATTCGAAATTAAAATAGATATATTAACCCCAATACTATATAAAACATTTCCTTTCGGAAATCATTTACTATAACAACAATGTTATAGTCCACCATTTCCTTATATTTCTCAAAAACGTCTATTTCAACAATGAATGTTGAAATCTATGGTTTCGATCCTTAATACTTTTTAAAACATCTTTAAATAGTTTTAATTCTATTTAAAATATCACTTTCCCAAAAATATTTCTTTAATATATATTATTCACTGTCCAAAATCGTGAATAAAATTCCCAACCCAACCTTATTATTACAACATTTAACTTAAAGGATAAATTCGTTGTCCAAAATCATGAATATATCTACTTTAATAAACTTTTATGTTTAATTTATCAAATTCAACTGATTTCGGATTTATAAACAACGTTTATAAATTCCATTTCTATTTATAAAAACTTCGATTTATTAATCTTCTTTATTAACCAATTTAATTTATAACTCAATTTATATACCAAAAGTCCATATTATAAGTTAAATGCTTATAACTCATTTATTTACAAAATCTATTCATTTTATAACTTCACAAATTTACAAATCTAAAATTTTCATTCACTTATGAAATCCATTTTTTTATTTCTTTTTAATACTTATAAAAAATCGTTTTATAATTCCAATATTTTAATTTATAAATATCAATTTTATAATTTTTTTATATAAATCATTTATAATAATTCAAAAAAATCTCAATTTAAACCATTTTATAAATTAATCAACTACTTATTTCGAAAATCAAATTTCTGTTATATTTCACAAAAATCATAATTTTTATAACATAAAAATTACAACGTTTATTCATTTAATATGAATAAATTCCAAAATTAAATTTTATTATGAATTCTCAACTTAAATTTTCAAAAATCCAATTTTATTTATTTTCGGCATCAAACCATACCAAAAATATTTTTGGCTAAAATTTAGCCTTTAACGATTCCAATCACAAAGATAATCATGCAGATTATAAATAGATCAATAAATAGATCAACACATAACATTGAAACCAATTCAAATGTTTGAGGAATCGAGTTGGATCCCTCCAACCTGTTTCCCTGCATCCAAAGATATTAGCACAATACCAATTCCACTTCGAGACGGAATATCGCGATATATGGGATTTATAAAATATTATCCGCTATTATGCGGCGCAATAGGGTCTCATCCGCTATATAATGTGGGAAATCAACTCCAAATACATATATAATACCAATTCCATACAAGTTGGAATTTATCGCGGTATATGTTTTTAATAAATAACCTCCGCTTAATATACGTCGTATAATGTCTATTTTAACAATCAATAGATAAGAATTTATCATCCAGGCATACAATCAAGCAATTTTAAATCTAACCATTTAAAATTTAAAATCGAAACAGTTCGATTGAGTGAGAAGTTCTCACCTTGAGTTTCTGATAATAGTTGTAGCGTTTTATTTCGAATAAAATTAAACGTGCGTTTAATTTTACCCAAAATTTTCACTAGCTCCAAATGACTCCAAACCAACTCCATTGCGTAGTGCTCGACAAAACGAAGCCAATGCAACTCGTTTCGTGATTTTTCGATCTCGTATGAACAAGTTATCAAATTTTAAAGATCGCACGATTATAATTATAAATAAATTTACACTTTATTTTCAAATTTAAACCCTACAATCAATCACCATCGTTCGTCCCCCCCCCCCCCAAGCAAATCCTGGTCGCATGCAAACCCTTCTTCCCCATCTCCAGATAATCGCACGCACACAACCCATCACGGCCGCCACCTCATTGAATTTCGCAACCCACCTACGTCGCGTTTGAAGTTGATCGGAGGCCATGGTTTTGACGCTTATGCTCTTCTCTACCTTCGGCTGCGACGACGGCAAATCCGGTCGCCTATCTTGCTCGAAAAACGGGACGAAACGTGTGCCCTTCCTTGGACGATTACGGCGAATCCGAGCCACTTCAACGCAAATCCACCGTTGGATGTGAAGTACTCGGCGAGCTCTTCAATTTGTTAGTTGGAAGTTTCGGCTAAATATTTACGGATTGGAAGAAAAGAGGAGGAGAAGGAATCAAGTTTTCGGCCATTGATGGTTAGGGCCGGCGGCTAGCTAATAGGGTTAGGGTTTTGCAAAAGAAATGAGAATAAGGGTCCTTTTATAGAAAACTAACGAACACTATTCATCTTCAATTTTTTTTCGAACTCCAAATCTCGCGCGGTGACCGGAGTTTTTAGGGTTTACCCCGCGTTCCGGACACAATGGTATAGGTTTCGGAAGCTAATTCGATCATCTGTGCGAGTTATAGCAATAAACGATCAAATTTAAATTAAATCGATTTAAGCTAATTTCTATGCGTTTTGGCTTGCCCCGGACAAACGGTAAGTTCGATTGACACGAAATTTGAAACCATGCAATAGTTTGAAATCACGGATCCGATGAAATTAGATTCGTTGAAATACGAGACTGTTTGGAAAATGGCTATTTTCACTAGTCGATTAAATATTAAAATATTCCATTTTCACAAATTAACTTTTATTTCAATTTTAAAAGTTCACAAACATTGTTCTAACTCCAACATGATTTAATATAACTTTACAAATCATTTTTAGTCACGTTAAACCCAATTTTCAATTATTTATGGAATTTCAATTATTAAATTATCGATTTAATTATTCAATTAAATCTAAATATTCGAAATAAAAATTATTTGACTTACAAATTTTACTTGTGGATATTTAGAATCAATTAAATATCTAAATTTCAAATGACGGAAATTCTAGGTCGTTACAAACTTCCCCCCTTGAAAGAATTTCGTCCTCGAAATTGCCAAGTGAGAAAGAGTTTTGAAATCCATTAACTTTTCAAAACAAACCTTTCAAATTTGATTTACCAATCTCTTAAGTGTTTAACTTTTCCAAACATTCAATAGTTTAACTTCTTACAAAATATTTACTAAGTTTTCAAATCCATATATAGTTATCTTTTCAAAATCAACTATATCATTTAACCTTTAACTTCAAATCAACACTTAGTTTTCAAACTTTTTTCCAAAATTTCCCGAAAATTTTCTAACGCCTTAAATTTTCAAAAAATTTCGCCATAACCTCCTTTGCACGGCTAGCTCGATACGACAACAAAAATGGCACCACGGCCCTTCAGATTCAAAAAGAAAAAAAAGGCCAAGCGGCCAGACAAGAAGATCATCAAATTCCATACTGAAATTGAAATACGTACCTTTTGTCAAGCAATTCAATTTTTTTCTTCGAAATCAAAATTCCAATTCTATTTCCTTTAATACACCTGTATATCCTGCTAACCATAATATCCAATTACAATATTCAAAAATCATTTTGCACAATTCCAATTGGTTTCCCATTTATGCATGTTTGATTTGTTAACATTAAATTTTACTAACATTTATTCATTCGATTTCAGTTAGTTTACATTCACTAATTTACATTCACATTAGTTCACTTTCAATTCAAATCAAATCCAGTTCATATTCATTTATTTCCAATTTGGATTCAATTACTTTAGCTTTCAATTTCACTAATTCAATTTCAATTACATTTACTTGCAATTGTAAATTTATTTATCCACATTCACAATTTTATTTTCATAATTCAAACTCACTTCTAATTCATTTGTTACTAACCCAAATTTATTTTTAACTTAATAAATTTTCTTTAAGTAATCATTTCTTATATATATATATATAGGATCATTTCACTTAGCCTCTTAGACCTTTCTTTAGATTCACTTTATTTAATTGATTCACTTATACTTACTTTAATTTAACTCCACCCTTTAAGTTAAATTTATTCTATCAAAATTCAAATTGTATAAGTTATCAACTCATTTACCAATTCGATAAATATTTAAAATAGGATTCCGAGTCTTTTCAACCTTTCAAAACCAATTTTGAAATCAATTCAAATTATCTTTTGAATTTCCAAAGCCAAACCCAAATTTTCCAAACAACTTTAATTTGAAACAATCCGGCAGCAATTCCTCTTTTGGAAACCAGAAAATGAACACCGATGATGTCGCGATCATCATCGGAATTATTGTCCAGCGACCGAAAAGAGTTTAGAGCTTTTATCCTTCCAAAACATTTTTTTTTTCCAAAACCTTTGAAAATTATTTTTAAACCAAAAAGGATTTAAACCTTCCAAATGTTTTCAAAAACATTTTTCTGGAATTCCATTTCAAATTACAATTCACATTTACAATTTATTATTTATAAATCCCATTTGTATATGGATTTTATTTCTAAACTTTTGATTATGCTTCCAATTTCTTATTCAATTATCAATGGTAATAATTTTAATATTATCAATTCCTAACATCCAAGCAACATTGTATTATAATAATTTATAAAGATTTTTTTCCTTTATCTACGAAAATAGTTTTGGGTAAAACTATTTCATTTACCCTATTTTAAAACAATATCGTGTCGAATTATTTTGTACCAGTGTTTAGAGATCCCTATCGATAGAGTTGTACAGACTATGCCGACCAGAATCCATATACCACTCAATAAACCAATAATCACAACACAAAACAATTTTATTTTCACTAACAAATTCGCGCTCATATCTATTATTACACTCAAACTCATTCTAGATTACTACTGACTCTATCTCTAATGAGTAACACCCAACAGAGCCATGGTTGTCGCTTAACCAACTGCTCTGATACTAGATGTAACGACGCGACTTTTCGACGCCCGAAAATCGACATTAATACGTCCACTGTATCAAATGCCGCATAATCGAATGCCGGAAAACCGAATTGTTAAGGTTTAAGAAGAAGAAAAAGATAAAAAAAAAGAGAAAGAAAAGCAACAGAAACAATATCAGAATCTCACAGTCGCAGCGGAACAACATATGATAGATAAATGAATAACTTTAAAACAAAGAACTATATCAATTATTACATTACATCACATTACATTACATTATCATAGTTTACAAAAACAAACAGCGGAAAAGAAATACTCTATACTAGTTAATACGACATGCCATCCAGCTTGCTTCCAGGTCTCTATAGCAACTCTCGAATTCCAGAATATCCTGATAACCTGACTCTAGACTTCCCGTGTGGAAAATTATGGGCACCCAGAGTTTAGGAAGAGAACAATAAACTCCAGGTCAGCCATGGGACTGGTGTGAGAAGTTAAAACAGTTATTTATCTTTTAAAACAACAACAACAATAGAAGTGGAAAATATCCGCAATGCTTTTGGAAAATGAAACTACCATAAGGCCTCCCCGCACACACACAATGCAAACGCAGAATTGGAGGAGATTTCTCCTTATGATAGTCAAAGATGCTTAATACGTAAAAACAAATCATTTTTGATATTATTAGTAGTGCATAGTGTAGAAAGCATTTCGAAAATAGAATATTAATCTTAGTCAAAATATGACCATTATCGTATGCCTACTATAGCTACCATGTTCAATAGCAGGTTACCGCCACATTCCATGGCAGGTAATACAACTAAAACCGTACAAGACTCGTATTGTTTCTTTAGATTTCCAACAAATGGTCAGGCTAAGGAACTTCCTACTGTCAATGGGATCGCCTCTGGCGGGACGTCCCGAGAACCTAACATTACGGTTAGAACTCTGACAACACAAGGCCGGGTTACCTTTGTAACTAGGTAACTACTACACGAATATGTCATCCCCCAGTCCCTTTGGACCTTTATCCAAGCGCTCGATAACCAACATCACAGAGTAATAAATATAGTGTGTTAACATGAGTAAGTAACTGGGCTCCATGCCATGATACCACCCTTTCCAGAAGGAAATGACATACCCTAAAGGGCGCGACCCTCATAACCTTGCCGCATATTCCTGTTTTGACCATTTCCGAGGAGTGAGGTCTGACGAAGACTCGTCCACAAAGCTACGCTTTTTCACAAAGCCACGCTTTGATCAACAAATGATCAATAAATAATCATCCCATAGGCTCAACATGCCACATTACCAAATTGAGAATATATCGCTGATGACCTTCAACTACATAACCTCTAAGGGTGTTAAGCTAAGAGAATAAATTCTCCGCCACCAACGGAAATGTATTTGAAAGAAATCTGCTTTATATCCCAAAATGTAATGTCGGACATGTAACCATACAAGTCTGTTCCGGGTCCGAACAGAACCGAAGGCACTTCAAAAGAAGCCCTTGCAATCGGGTATTCACAATCCCGATCGAATTTCCCATCACAAAGGAAATCCCCATACCGTAGCTAACGGTGCAGAGATATTCGTTAGGTCATCCTATCGTTTTCACAAATACCTGGTCTCACCACCGGTCTTCAATGCTATACATTACGTCGTATCACTATTCGAAATGGGTAATCCGAATAACGAGCGCAATAATTTAAAAAAATAAGTGTAGCATTCAATTTCAACCAATTTACAACAAATACCTATTTAAAGGTCAATATTGATAGTCGGTTATTTAACTATCAATCAATATTCACAACATCACCCGATTTCAAATAATTTCCCAAATTATTTATTTCCAAAATATCTTTACAAGATATATTTCCCACACTTCAACCATTTGAAAACAAATTTCAAATCATTTTTCCCCTTTACAACTTTTGAAAACAAATTTCAAATCGTTTCCCTATACGGGATATATTCACAAATATTTATTCATTTTCATTTCAAAATGTTTCTTTTAAACCAATTAAATAAATCCTTACCAATTTACTTTATATTTACGTTCCAAATCCATAAATTTATTTCCATACTTTAAAATAAATCAACGTTTATCTTTAAACTAATTTCCCTTTCTTTTATAAATTCCATAGTGAATTTATCTTTCCAAAATATCTATGAATATACGATTTCCAAATCGATTTCTAATATTCGTTTTCAATTTATCTTTAAAAGATAAAATCTCAAAACATTCACTTTATATTGGAAAAACATTTCCATACTTATTTAATAATAAGTAATTCACAAATCTGTTTGTTTCCAACATTTGGAAAGTATTCAATATACTTAAATCCAAATTAAGTATATATTTTATTCTTTAAGGAAAACTTCTCTTAACACATTTATTTGGGTCAAAACGAATGTTGCGTAAAACATTGTTACGACAATCCAAAATGACTAGTATAGGGATTCGAAATTAAAATAGATATATAAACCCCAATACTATATAAAACATTTCCTTTCGGAAATCATTTACTATAACAACAATGTTATAGTCCACCATTTCCTTATATTTCTCGAAAACGTCTATTTCAACAATGAATGTTGAAATCTATGGTTTCGATCCATAATACTTTTTAAAACATCTTTAAATAGTTTTAATTCTATTTGAAATATCACTTTCCCAAAAATATTTCTTTAATATATATTATTCACTGTCCAAAATCGTGAATAAAATTCCCAACCCAACCTTATTATTACAACATTTAACTTAAAGGATAAATTCGCTGTCTAAAATCATGAATATATATACTTTAATAAACTTTTATGTTTAATTTATCAAATTCAATTGATTTCGGATTATAAACAACGTTTATAAATTCCATTTTTATTTATAAAAACTTCGATTTATAAATCTTCTTTATTAACCAATTTAATTTATAACTCAATTTATATACCAAAAGTCCATATTATAAGTTAAATGCTTATAACTCATTTATTTACAAAATCTATTCATTTTATAACTTCACAAATTTATAAATCTAAAATTTTCATTCACTTATGAAATCCATTTTTTTTATTTCTTTTAATACTTATAAAAACTCGTTTTATAATTCCAATATTTTAATTTATAAATATCAATTTATAATTTTTTTTATATAAATCATTTATAATAATTCAAAAAATCTCAATTTAAACCATTTTATAAATTAATCAACTACTTATTTCGAAAATCACATTTCGGTTATATTTCACAAAAATCATAATTTTTATAACATAAAAATTACAACATTTTTTCATTTGAATAAATTCCAAAATTAAATTTTATTATGAATTCTCAACTTAAATTTTCAAAAATCCAATTTTATTTATTTTCAGCATCAAACGATACCAAAAATATTTTCGGCTAAAATTTAGCCTTTAACGATTCCAATCACAAAGATAATCACGCAGATTATAAATAGATCAATAAATAGATCAACACACAACATTGAAACCAATTCAAATGTTTGAGGAATCCAGTTGGATCCCTCCAACCTGTTTCCCTGCATCCAAAGATATTAGCACAATACCAATTCCGCTTCGAGATGGAATATCGCGGTATACGGGATTTATAAAATATTATCCACTATTATGCGGCGCAATAGGGTCTTATCCGCTATATAATGCAGGAAATCAACTCCAATACATATATAATACCAATTCCATACAAGTTGGAATTTATCGCGGTATATGTTTTTAATAAATAACCTCCGCTTAATATACAGCGTATAATGTCTATTTTAACAATCAATAGATAATAATTTATCATCCAGGCATACAATCAAGTAATTTTAAATCTAACTATTTAAAATTTAAAATCGAACCAGTTTGATTGAGTGAGAAGTTCTCACCTTGAGTTTCCGATAATAGTTGTAGCGTTTTATTTCAAATGAAATTAAACGTGCGTTTAATTTTACCGAAATTTTCACTAGCTCCAAACGACTCCAAACCATCTCCATTGCATAGTTCTCGACAAAACGAAGCCAATGCAACTCGTTTCGTGATTTTTCGACCTCGTATGAACAAGTTATCAAATTTTAAAGATCACACGATTATAATTATAAATAAATTTACACTTTATTTTCAAATTTAAACCCTACAATCAATCACCATCGTTCGTTCCCCCCCCCCAAAGCAAATCCTGGCAGACGCAAACCCTTCTTCCCAATCTCCAGATAATCGCACGCACACAACCCATCACGGCCACCACCTCATTGAATTTCGCAACCACCTACGTCGCGTTTAAAGTTGATCGGAGTCCATGGTTTTGAAGCTCACGCTCTGCTCTACCTTCGACTGCGATGACGGCAAATCCGATCGCCTATCTTGCTCGAAAAATGGGACGAAACGTGCGCCCATCCTTGGACGATTACGGCGAATCCGAGCCACTTCAACGCAAATCCACCGTTGGATGTGAAGTACTCGACGAGCTCTTCAATTTGTTAGTTGGAAGTTTTGGCTAAATATTTACGGATTGGAAGAAAAGAGGAGGAGAAGGAATCAAGTTTTTGGCCATTGATGGTTAGGGCCGGCGGCTAGCTAATAGGGTTAGGGTTTTGCAAAAGAAATGAGAATAAGGGTCCTTTTATAGAAAACTGACGAACACTATTCATCTCCAATTTTTTTCCGAACTCCAAATCTCACGCGGTGACCAGCGTCTCTAGGGTTTACCCCGCGTTCCGGACACAATGGAATAGGTTTCGGAAGCTAATTCGTTCATCTATGCGAGTTACGGCAATAAACGATCAAATTTAAATTAAATCGATTTAAACTAATTTCTATGCCTTTTGGCTTGCCCCGGACAACCGGTAAATCCGATTGACACGAAATTTGAAACCATGCAATAATTTGACATTACAGATCTGATGAAATTGGTTTTGTCGAAATCCGAGACTGTTTGAAAAATGGCTATTTTCTCTAGTCGATTAAATATTAAAATATTCAATTTTCACAAATTAACTTTTAATTCAATTTTAAAAGTTCACAAACATTGTTCTAACTCCAACATGATTTAATATAACTTTACAAATCATTTTTAATCACATTAAACCCAATTTTCAATTATTTCTGGAATTTCAATAATTAAATTATCGATTTAATTATCCAATTAAATCTAAATATTCGAAATAAAAATTATTCGACTTGCAAATTTTACTTGTTGATATTTAAAATCAATTAAATATCTAAGTTTCAAATGATGGAAATTCTGGGTCGTTACATTTTGAGATTTCTGATGATCTCTAAAATTTGGGAGGTCGTGAATCATTCTGGAGGTAGATGAATGATAGATGAGTGGATGAAAAGTTTCAGTTTGGTGTTCAGATCACTGTGATGATGATGTGAATGATATCTATTCTTAACCCTAGTTTTTTCTGTGCTTGGTGAATCGATCACCACGGCTGTTTTGATTGATCGAGTGTAGCAAGGTTTTGGGTATTGGAAGTAGACGTGTAGAGGAAGACGATGCCGGAGTTTCAGAACCTACGGTGGTCGGAATTTTGCAAGTGAGGCGATGACAGGTTTTGAGGTGGTGATGCTCTTGTGTTTCCAGGTTTCAAGTTTTGAATCGAATTCGCTTCGAGTCGACTTGGAGGCGATCTGATGATCGAGTTGGTGTTTGGAGGTGTTAATGGATGAGGGATGGTCATCGTCGATGATCGGAGTCGACCAAGGCTACCATGCACGTGCACGGTGTGTTGTTCTGATGAAGGTTGTTTGGGTTTTGCTGTGGAATTTTGTGTCTCGAGTTTTACTCGAAGATAAGGGTTGGTTGGCTCGAAGATGTGATAGGCTAGACTCGAAGCAGAAATAGGATGGCTCGAGTTATTGTTATGTTATACTTTTTTTTACCTATAGCATTTTAAAAACTGAAATCTGGGTTTTCAAATTGGAAAGCAGGGATTTAATTAAGTTTAAATCCAAGTTTGATTCTGGTTCAAATCTAGTTTGAATTTGAGTTTTGAAAAATAAAGTTTTAAAATTTAAATTATTTGTAACAAATTTAAAAGGGGTTTAAATAGTTTGAATTTAAAAGTAAAGCTTTAAATAAACTAGAGATTTAAACCTAAGTTTAAATCTAATTCAAATCTAAAGTTGAATCTTAGTTTTGAAATAAAAGAAGATTTTAAATTGTTTTAAACAATTTGAATGATAAACTGAATTTTGAAATTGGTTTGAATTTAAAAATTAAATTGGGTTTTAAATTCTTTTAAACTTCTATTATAAGATAAATAATTCTTTAACTTGTGAAATTAAAGGTGTTTTTGAAATTGTTTTAAAATTGTTAAAGTTAATTTGTTTTCATTTTAAATCTTAAATTTAAAAGTAAATTTAAAGTAAATTGTTTTTAAATACCTTATTAATGATAATTTGATCATTAATAAGAGAAATGTTTTTATTTTTAAAAAAAATTGAAGATTTAATGATTTGTAATTATTAAATTAATTAAAATGGATAATTAATAATTCAGATTAATTAATTTAGTAATTAAGAGCTTAAATTAGTTAATTAAGGTTTATGCTAATTCATTTAGGATAAATTAATTGGTAATTAAGGATAATTAATTAAATAAGATTTAATTTAAATTAATGATTAGTAATTAATTAAATAATTAAGGATTAATTAAGTTACAGTTAACACTTAATTAACTAATGGATTATTAAAGACTAATTAATTGGTAATTAATAATGGTTAATCTAAGTTAATTACTTAGGAAAGTAATTAAAGAATTGTTAATAGTTAATGATGGTCATTAACTAGAATTATTTAATAATGAATTAATGTGATTAAATTTTAATAATTAATTAAACTAATTAATTTAAGATAAAATTGTGAATTGTTTAAGTATAATTACTTAATGGAAGTGATTAAGGAACTAATTACTCATTGTAATTAATTAAGTTTAATATAAGTTATTTAAGTTAACTAATTAAGTTTAATTAATTTAAATAACCATTTGATGATGTGATAAGTATAATTACTTTGGGAAGTAATTAATGATAATTACTGGATGTAATTAACTGAGGATAATTTAATGATGAAAGTAATTTGAGCATAATTACTTTGTATAATTAATTAAGGGATTAATTTAAAGATAATTACTTAAGGAGTAATTAATTTATTTGATGGAGTTATTAAGGGAAGTTAATTACTGAATGGTATTAATCAGGGGTGATTAATAAATATGGTTTAATTGAAGATTAATTACTTAAGGTAATTAATTTAAATAGGATAATTAATTAAAATGTAATTAGAAATCATTAATAAATATAATTTAATGATGTAATTAAGGGTTGACCAATTAAGATTAGTTAATCAATAATAAGTGATTAAAGAGTAATTAATTAGTGTAATTAAAGATTGATGTAATTAATTATAATTAATTTATGAAGTAATTAAAGGTTAATTACTGTGTTTAGTTAAGGATAATTAATTTGTAAATTAATTAAAGGATAATTACTTGAATGTAATTAAAAACAATTAACCAAGGATGATTAATTAAATTGAATAATTGGATGATGATAAATTAATTGATTGAAAATTGATTAATAGTTATATAAGAAAGATTTATAATGGTGAAGTAATTAATTTAATTTACTTTAAATTAATTAGAGATGAAGTAATTAATTTAATTCATTTTAAATTAATTATAGCCGATGTGATTGCTTATGTATGAATGGACGATATTGTTTACCTTGAATGGTTTGAGATCTCAAATATGAGATTAGTGATGCTGTGTAATATGTATGCTTTGATTTAAGTATGATGATAATATGGATTATCTATTGTGATGATAATATGGATTATCTATTGATGATGAAATGTTGATTATCTACTGTGATATTGTGAATTATCTATCTGTGTGTATATGGATAATTGAATTGAATTGTTTTAAACTTTAAAACAACTTGGCCTTAAAAGATGGCGTTTTGGATTTCGATGAGACCAGGATAGGGTTTCCATATTTGGACATCCGAAAACCACACCGATCCAAATTAAACGTTAGGTCGTGAATTCTTGAGTGAAGATTCAGAGTGTAAGGGTAATCGTCGTTAACTTTGAGAGTGATTCCAAAATGAGTGTAACGAGATAATGCCTTCGGTTTCGTTCGAACCCGGAACGAACTTGTATGCATTGAATGCTTTCAAAACATCATCAGGTGGGCGATGAGCATTCTAAGAGATGTGTTCTCTAAAGGTAATCGTAGCCTCAAAGTTCATCAACCGGGAATGGCTAAAACAGGGGAGGTGCAGCAAGGTTAGGTGGGTCATGCCCAAGCATGACGAGATTTCCCCTGTCTAGATGTCCCTTTTTTTTCGGCTGTTTGGGCAGTTTTGAGCTCCAACTGCCGGGGTTGTCTTGTTCGGGACTGTTCAGTAAGGAATGATTCCAGCCTTGTGTTGCAGGGGAGTTAGGGTGGCTCCTCGGTATGGTGATCTAGTCTTTGATTAATTAATTAATTATCTTTAAATTAATGGGAGTTAGGGTGGATCCTTGTGTTGCAGGGTAGTTAGGCCTTGTGTTGCAGGGGAGTTGTGTTCCAGCCTTGTGATGGGCGGTACCCCAGTAGCCCTGCCATTGATGGAAACCCATTTTCCCTACGAGACCATACGGCTTTGATTTGTATTACCCACTTTTGTGGCTAGTAGTCGGAATTTAATAGATGTAACAATTTCGGCTATTTTCTATTTACTTGAAAACCCTAGACCCTATTATAATATCACTGAAGTTCCTATAAAATGATTTGGTTAGCGTAAGGTAAAAACTTACCCATGTTTATGTGTGGGAAGTCTTACGTGATACCTTTATTTTAAATGTTTTTCTAAGTTAAGCAACTTTAACCTGTTACTCATACCAGACCCATGTCTGACCCGGAGTTTATTCCTGTTTTTCCTAAACTCTCGGGTACTCCAATTTTTACGAGTAGCCAAGGGATTTTGGTTAGCTTTGACGAATTCTAGAGGAGCAATGGAGCAGGAGGCTTCTGCGTTGTATATTTATATTTAGTATTCCGCTGTGTTGGTATCTCTGTGTTGTATTGTGTATTGAATTGTATTACTAGACATGTGTTTATAACTGTCTAGTATGTGATGTATTATCTGTGAAACTCTGATTAATATTGTATATTATGTAATATTTATGTGATTAATATAATTTATTCATTCCGCTGTTGAGATTCTGATGTTGTTTCTTCTTTCTTCTCTATCTTTTCTCTTTTCTATCTCTTTCTTTCTTTAAGATGATATGACTTTCTGTGGATAGAAAGTCGGGTCGTCACAGTATAACACACACGCACAAAATTTAAAAGCTTCAAAATCATAGTTCATATATCAAAGTTGGTATTACACTTGTTCACACAAAAGCATTTCCGAAAAACATTGAATATGGCAGAAAACATGAAATTCAGCCGAGTGAAATGCCTAGTTCAGTCGACTGAATATCGTGCATATGCACAATTTGATACGATTGTTCGTCGATCGAACTATCCATTTCAACCGACTGAATAACATGTTTTTTGAACTGTTTCCTATCTGATTTAAATTTTAAACTTTTCAACTGGCTAAGTTCTTTTATTCAGTTGATTGAAATTGTCTAACGACTATATTTTTGAAAAGTCACTTGACTTCATCGAACAGACACAAACCATGATTCAAGAGTAGTTTCGGTATTTTTGCTCGCTACTTTTCACAATAAGTTGGAAAACTTAACAATATATATAGCCTTCAAATCATTTATTTTAATCGCCTAATTTTTTTTGATTCTATCTCATATTCTTATTGTCTAAACTCTTACTGTTTGTACTCAAACTCTCATTCAAATCACTTGTAAATTCAAGCACAATTCCATTTGTGATTAATTAATTTCCTATCATCACGAACTACACGAAATACCATAAGAAACAAAATTGTAAGAAGTGTGTGTGTTATTGACTTATCAGTGCTACTCAAGAGCATACACAGTCAGAAGCAATTTTACTTTTTGTAAGTCATGTTCGGTTGCTCAGACGGTTGAAGCCCTATTCTATTTCTTAGGCGGTAGAAGTCTTATTCGGTTGCTCAGGCGTTGTAATACCTGTTCCTCCGGATGAAGAGAAGGTTGACAGTTAAATTTTAGAAGGAGTCTGAGACTGGGCGTAGAACCTGATGTTCGAGCCAATGTAAAAATCTATGATGTCGTTTACTTTATTATTTACTTTTATATTTATATTATGCACAAGTAGATAACATAGTTAATATGCCATATTATACGTTCCGTATTCGTTTTCACTTGATCACAGAGCAAGGTCATCATATAACCATAACACATTGATATTCAGTTAATATGGAAAATAATACTAAAACAAGTTTTGTTGAGGGTCAATCCATTGCATGACCGCAACTATTTAACATGTTGAATAACCATTATTGGTCAACTCGAATGAGAATTTATATGCAAGCAAATGGATATGTACGTGGAATACCACTCAAAATGAATACACTATATCTACTATACCATATGAATAGTTGTCAAACATACCAAAGATAGATGCTACATCGAATGCAAAGATGATGAATATGTTATTTTGTGCATTAGATAAGAATGAATTCAATAGAATTAGCATGTGCACAATTGCTTATGAAATTTGGCGAACTCTTAAAATCATAGATGAAGGAATAAACAAAGTTAAGGAAAGCAAGATTTCTATGCTCAAAAATCAGTTCCAAAATTTCAGAATCAGACCAAATGAAACTATAAATGAAATGTATTCTAGATTCCAAGACACATATCATTCACTTTTAGCATTAGGAGAAAACTATATAAATTTTAATGTTGTGTCAAAATTCCTAAACTCTTTAACGGATGAACGAGAATGAAAAGTCTTAGCTATTGAAGAAGCTAACGACATTTCTACCATCAAATCTTAAGAGTTGATAGGAAATCTCATGTCATGTGAAGTAAATTTGCAGGCAAAGCGAGATCATGCAATAGATAGAAAGAATATTTCTTTCCAAGCTGAAAAATGATTCAGATTCAAATGAAGATGACATGGCACTCACAACAAAGAATTTCAAAAAGTTTTAAAATTTTAAAAAGAACAAGAAATTCAAAAAAAAACGAAAGAGACAATATCAATAAACTGCCAGCTGCAACTCTCGAATGTTATGAATGTCATAAGAAGGTTCATATAAAGAAAGACTGTCCTGAACGAAAGAAAGATAGGTACAAGAATAATAAGGACAATTACGTAAGGAAGAAAGCATTCTTTATTACATGGAATAATTCAGAATCGTCTTAATCATCAGACAGTGACTGACAGTGATTTTGAACACGCCAATGTCTGCTTTATAGTTTCAACCAATAATGTAAGCGATCTATCTTTAACATTTTAATAGATATAAACTAAGAACTATTGGATAAACTAAAGGAAGTTAAAAGAAAGTATAATGATGCTTTAGAATAATTAAACAAAAATGAAACAGAAGTTGATATGCTAAGAGATGAAAAGAAAATCTAAGAAGAAGAACTTATTAAAACACAAGAATCTTTGTCTAACGTTTCTTCTCAACTCACCATGCTATCAAATGAAATTTAAGTTAAAAAAAAGAATATGAAATTATCTTTGGAAAATCATGAATTAAAATTTAATGTCAAAATTCTTGCATAAAACAATACCGGTCTCAAAACCGAGTTAGAGAATATCACTAAAAATATATCAAATTTTAATAAAGGAAGAGAATTTTTTTTAAGATTATTAGTAATTCTCAAACTAGTTTCAACAAGAAATGGTTAGGATATTCAAATTCTTCACAGAATAGTTCAAAAAGGAATAATCCACCATATAAAAATTTCAATTTGTAAAAAATTCAGTAAAAGCAAAGCCAAACCAAAGGTTTTCACTCAAAAGAAAGAAATTTGCAACACAAAAACTATAAAGATTTGATTACCAAAAACTAATGATAATTCAATCAGAAATAAGTATATTAAATTTTTTATGAATACTTTTCATAAAAATGAAAATTTTACTTATAAAAGGAATTCTAAACCCTCTTGGTTTTGGTTTCCTAAGATCTAACTCTTAGGAGCCTAATAAAAAGTGGGTACCAACGTCATTCCTATGTTTTTTGCAGGTACCAACTAAGAAAAGAAGAAAGTGAATACTTGACGGTGGTTGCTCAAAACACATGACAGGAAACAAAGATATTTTGACTAACATTATGTACGTAGATGGAGGATCTGTCATATTTGGAGATAATCCCAAAGGTAATATCATCGACAAAGGCGATGTGAGCAATGATGGTACATCTAACTTACCACTTATTACAAATGTTTTACTAGTTAAAAATTTAAAACACAATTTACATAGTATAAGTCAACTATGCGATAATGGTTTTAATATAACTTTTGAAAAATAAATGGAACATATTTGAAAATAATGATCTTATATTTGAAGTAATTGGAGAACAAAATATTTACATATTAAATATGAAAGTTAATCATAACATAAATTTATGTCAAGTAGGTAAAGAAAATGATCCTTGGTTATGGAACAAAAGATTTTGCCATATAAATTTTAAAGCAATAAGCAAATTATCTAAAATTAATTTAGTTAAATGTTTTCCAAAAATGAATTTTATAGTAAATATTATTTGTGATGCTTGTCAGTTAGAAAAATTAACCAAATATTCTTTTAAGTAAAAGAAAATAATTTTTATGTTATAACCACTTATGTTATTGCATTTAGATCTCTTGGACTAACTCAAGTTCAGTCTATAAACCATAATAGGTATGTTTTTGTAATTGTAGATGATTTCTCAAGATTTAGGTCGATAAAATTTTTGAAAAATAAAAGTGATACTTTTGAAAATATTAAAATAATTTCTAAAAGAATTCAAAAAATTAAAAATTAAAAATATTTAGAGCGATTGCGGTGGTGAATTCGAAAATAATTCATTTGAAAAAACACTGAAATAAGAAAGGAATTGTTCACAAACTTTCATTTTCTAAAAATCCATAACAAAATGGAGCTGTAAAAAGGATAAATAGAACATTTCAAGAATTTGCTAAAACTTTATTAAATGGAAGTACTCTATCGAAACACTTTTAGGCTGAAGTTGTAGCAACTTCTTGTTAAGTTTTAAATTGGTTTCCATTAGACCATTAACAAAACATATTCTATATGAACATTTTAATGGAAGAAAATGTAACATATCATATCCTAAATTTTTTTGGTTCAAAATGTTTTATATTAAAGAAAAGATAAGATTGGTGAACTCGATCCAAAATCTGATGAAGGGATATTCATTGGATATCTAAATGAAGCAAAACCTATAGAATTTATCATAAAAGAGCTAAAGTAATCGAAGAAAAACTTCATTAATCATTTAATGAAAATTTCAAATTTAATCATAAAAATGAAGATGCAAAAATTGTTTCAAAATCAAATAACATAGAAGATGATTTTAAAAATATTGAAACTATGTAAATAATAGTTTCCCAAATAATAATGAAGTTCGAACTTCACCAAGACTTCTAAGAAATTATCGTATTGAAATATCATTGGAGAAGTAAATACTAACGTAAGAACTCAAAATCAACTAAATTAAATGGGTCATGTAGCTTTCCTTTCAATCATTGAACCCAAAAATGCTAAAATAGCCTAAACTGATGATTATTGGATTATAGCTATGCAAGAAGAACTAAATTAATTTGAATGTAATGGCGTTTGGGGCTTAGTTCCTAGACCAAGTAATCAAGCGGTTATCGGGTCCTAATGGGTTTTCAAAAATAAAGTCGATGAGCTTACATATTTTCTTGCTTACAAATTAAACAATCAAGTAATAGAATTTTTACTAATCAAGGAAAATGTTGTAATAATCTTATAAAATGATTTGGTATCGAAAACATGTCTGCTAAACTGACTCCTATGAGTACTACGGTACATCTCGATAGAGATGTAAATGGCAAAAGTGTTCACCAAAAACTATGTTGTAGTATGAATGGATCTTTACTTTATTTAATTGCTAGTTGACCAGGTCTAATGATGAGTGTATGTTTGTGTGCACGATTTCAAGAAAATCCCAAAGGGTCACATTTGTGGTCAGTGAAATGGATATTGCGATACCTAAGCAAGACTAAAGACTACGATCTCTTTTATCGAAAAGAGTGTCCTTTTGAATTAGTATCATACAGTGATGCTGATTTTGGAGGTTGTCGAACAGATCGAAAGAGTACAAGTGGTACTTATCATTTCATTAGACAATCTTTAGTATCTTGATTTAATAAGAAACAAAATTGTGTTTCAATTTTGACATGTGAAGCAGAATATATTTCTACTGCTTTTGCATGTGCTTAAGTAATATACATGCAGCAAACACTACAAGGTTTTGGAATAAAAAATTTTAAATCAATAATTTATTGCAATAATTCAAGAGCTGCAATTTTTTCAAAAAAAATCTTGTAAATCTCTCTAGAACTAAACATGTTGATATTTGACATCATTTTCTTCATGATAATATAGAAAATGGAAATATATAAAAGATTTTGTATCATCAGAAAATCAAACAGCCGATATATTTACTAAATCCATAAATCAAAATATTTTAATTAGATTAAGGCGTGGACTAGGAATTACGTCGTTGCATGAATTATAATTCGATATTATTTTATAAAAATGTTTCCAAGTACATAATGAATAAAAAAAATTAGAATAAAAAAAATAGGAGCTGATGCCACTCGATCTTTAGTCTTTTGAGAGGAGGTTGCATGATGTTCTAATATTTTAATATGATTCTTGAATTTAGACCTTACATAACTTTAGTTCAACTTATGGCCAATATTTTCTACTTTTTCTAACCTCTCGTTTAACTTGGCTGAAATTTTCTAAATTCTTTTCACTTCAAAACGCAAAAACCTGAAATGGTAGATAACTCATTATATATTCAATTAACTTTCATTACAATCCTTACTCATTTAAAAACTATTCAACTAAATTAATTTTCAGATAATAAACAAACACTATAATGTTTTCATAAGAAGGCTTAAACCAATCATCAATTGTATTTAGCACTCCTACCTATGATTCCTCAAACAATTCAACTCCGGTATGTATCCCAGTTAAGATTATGCCTTACCCAAATCATCGCTAAGGGCATACACCGAAAAAAAGAGCTAAAATAAACTTGGGTCTTGGCTCTCCATCAACCAAAGAAAATATTGATGACATCCATCATTATCAGTGGGAAACATTAGAACTTCAATGCAAAATCTACTATGAACAAAAAGTCAATGAAAAGCGATTAAGTTTCCAAGAACAATTTTCTCAAAAGTTCTGCAAACATCTTCCAAACAATGTGTGCACCAACCATCTTCGCAACGTCCTTAAGTATTGCCGAACTCTTAGAAATGAAGTCCTCAACGACCTCAAGTATCGCTGAACTCTTTGGAATGAGGTGCTCAAAGTAATGCAGTGTCTACTATCCATCCATTATAAGAAATCAGTAAGGTTGAAACACACTCAGATGATTCAAAAAATTCCGAAAACTATAATATTTTTGTTTATTAAAAATTGACATCATAATTTGAATATGTATTGGGTTGTTGTTTTAAATAATAATTATATATATTTTCTATTAACATTAGATTAAAAATCAAAAAAAACACACGCACGCACGCACACATATAAATATATATATATATATATATATATATATATATATATATATATATATATATATATATATCTGTGTGTGTGTAAATTACGGAAAAGCTAGAAGAAAGACTAACCACAGACCAAACAACATATTCAGTCGACTGGGAGAGGCCTTTCATTCGACTGAATATTCAAACTCATGTATATTTTATTATGAAGACAGTCGGCTGAAATTTCCACTAGTGGACTGAAATGTATTAAAAGTGAACTATATATATATATATATGTGTGTGTGTGTGTGTCTATATATATATATATATATATATATATATATGTGGGTCACTATTCCCTATAATTTAGTTGATTAACCTCCCCACAACAGTCGACTAAATCATTAATCATTTTGAATTTCCACTCAGTTACCAGTCGACTGCCACCCTGGATTCAATGGATTGAATTTCGATAGATTACACTGAAAAGTTACGGGATGAAAATCCCTATTACTTGACTGAGAACCCTATTTCAGTCGATTGCCCCGCATATTTTCAGTTTTTTAAAATACCTATACACTCTTTCCAATACAACCTTTCAACCTAACACTACTTAAATTACCTCTCTTCTTCATATTCCACTCACCTAAACCATTTTTACTCCAAAAGAAACCCTAGCCTTCGTATAAGAAATCAATTTTTTTCTTTCAAAATTTATTCAACTAATGACACCCAGATCAAAATGTACCCGTGAATCTATTGCTAGCCTATCTGAGAGCCAAATTCGTTCTTGGCTTCATAACGCGACAAAGGTAACTCGACTCAATTCTACGAAAAAATCACGGAGTTTTAAGGAGTTTTCGTCAAATTTGTGAATTTCAATGCTATCTGATAGCTTGCTGAAACTGGCAATATCAACCATCTCATAGGGTATGGCTCAAACAATGTCAAAATTCATCCTCTCTTGATTAAATAATTCTTCACTAACATAAATTTTTGACCAGTAAATACACATAATAAGGATGATTGTATTTAGACCTTGGCTTGCGAAGTTGTAACGACCCGTAAATTTTCGATAATTAAAATAGCTAATTTAATAAGATTTCGTGATCTAGTGTTAGAAAAAAATTGTAAGTCGTTTGGAATAATAATAAATGTTGAATCCATTGGGTATAATAGAGTAATTGATTGATAAGTAAAATCTATTTAAAATCAAATATAGGATATTGATCAGGTAAATTGTTTAAATTAAATATTTTAAAACTTTTTGAATAATTGAATAACTGTAAAATGAAAATAGTGTTCTAAATTGTGAATTGGTTTTAAAAGTTTAATCTTATAAGTTCAATTTCAATATTTCAAAAGATAATGAATTATTGGATAATCGAAATTGTTTAAATTTAATACTTGGAATTTATTGAATAATTTAATAAGGGGAATTGAATAACCGTATAATGGGAATGGTTGTTCTATAATTTTAATTCGCTTCAAAAGTTAAATTTTTAAGTTCGTTTTGAATATCTCAAAAGATAGTTATTCAAGAATAATAAAAATTGTTTAAATTTAATATTATAAATGTTTGAATAATTAAATTCCGAATTTGATATGATTAATTTGATGTTGAAATTTAATATATGAAAATAGAGTGAATAATTAAAATTTGATTTAATATGATTCAAATTGGTTTCCAAAGTGAATGTAAGTTATATCGGGATTATAATGGAGTTGATAAGATTTTAAAATTGGAATTTATTGGATAATTGAATAACGGGTTTAATATGATAAAAAATGATTTGTAAAATTTTATTTTATCATATTAAAGTTAGAATGATGTTGTCGAACTTTTAAAATCGAATTAAAAGTAAATCTGTAAAAAATGAATATTTTAATATTTAATTATCGACTGAAAAATAGCCAATTTTCGAACAGTCTCAGAATTGGACGACACTAGTTCCATTGGAACCGTAATAGTTTGTTATTATCGGATTTTATATTTCATAGCAATCAAAGTTTTCGTTTGGTCGTGGCAGCTCGAAACGCATCGAAATTGTTTTAGTATTAAATTGACGAGTTAAAATAGCCATTTTTCAAACAGTCTCGGATTTCGACGAAACCAGTTTCATCGGACCCGTAACGTGATATTATTGTAAGATTTCAAATTTCGTGTCAATCGGATTTACCGTTTGTCCGGGACAAGCCAAAACGCCTAGAAAAATCGTTTAATCGGTTTAATTTAAAATTGATCGTTTACTGCCGTAACTCGCACAGATGATCGAATTAGCTTCCAAAAACTATTCCATTGTGTCCGGAACGTGGGGTAAACCTTAGAAACGCCTGCCGGCACGCTTCGTTTGGAGTTCGAAAATTTTTCGGTGAATAGTGTTTTTGCAATTTTCTATAAAAGGACCCATCCTCTTCCATTTGCTCCAAACCCTAACTCTTTTTGACCAGCCGCCACTTTCATTTCAATGGCCAGAAAATTTCAAAACTTCTTCCTCCTTTTCCTCTCAATCCATCAACAATTAGCAAAAGCTCTCAACTACAAAGTTGTAGAGGGCATCAAGATCTAGCTATCCAACGGTGGAGATCGGAAACGGAGCCACGGATTGACGGCAAAACGCGATGGAAGCAACTGCGTTTTTCACGCAATTCGAGGCAGAGGATGAGGCCGAGCTTGGAGCTATTTGGGGTGAAGGTGGAGTAAGGAGGTGGCTTCGAAGTGGTGTAACCTGATCGTCTTCGAAGTAATCGAGGAGGTCGCAAGATTTAACCCTAAATCATAGGCATGGGTTGTTTCACGTTCGTTTACTGGAGCTTGACGTGCGTGAGGAAGAAGCATGGGGAGCGGCCTGGATTTCTTGAGCAAGGACGTACGGTGATGATGGTATTTAGGTTTAAATTAAAGATAAAGTTGAAATCAATTTATATAAGAATTCGTATTAACTTATAAACGCCATAACTCTTTCATACGAGGTCGAAAAATTGCAAAACAAGTTGCGTTGGAAATGTATGGACGAGCAATACGCAATGGAGCTGGATTGGAATCGTTTGGAGCTAGAGAATTTTTTTGGATTAAATCGAACATCGTTCGATTTGATTTAAAATCGTAAAATCAAAGTGAGTGTTTTATAACGCTCACAACGTACTAAATATCTTTATGCTAGTTAAATTTGACAATATGAAGTGTTATGATTTTATTTGTCGTTGTTTGATAGAATTTAATTGTCATATAGATTGTCATTTGAATTAACCGTTAAAAATTAAATTGACAGTTAAATTGAAATTGAAATTGAATTGCGATTAAATTACCTGACATTGATAACTATGAAATTGCCATGAATTGTATTGTCTATTGGATGATTTATTTCGATGGATGCTATTGGTTGATATTTAAATGTTTGGATGTTTATTTGCTTATATATAACCTGTTATGCATACATATGATACTGTTTAAGTAATATATACTCATCCCTGACATTTAATTGAAATAAATAATTACTTGGCCATAGGATAGAAAATTATATACGGACACCGAATTGGCTAAATTAATAATTTTAAAAATCGTCGATTTGAAATTGGTTTAAATGTTTTGATTTAAAAGTTATAAATAGAAATCAATTTATAGAAATCGAATTCATCGAAAATTTGAGTTTGGAATGTTGAAATTAATTTTGGTTAAAAGAAATTGTTAAAAAAATTAAGTGGAGACTTTGGAATTTAAAATCAGGATATGATTGAATTTCGAAATTGATTTGTTTAAAGATTTAACCTTAATTCGAGCTTTGAATATTACTAAGTAAAAGTGATATAAAAATGATATTTTGAAATCGAGCTTGGAATTGAACCATATTTGAAATTTGGATTTAAACTTGAATATTGATGGAAAATTTGTTAAGTGTTATAAATGGATATTTTGAAATCAAGCTCCAAATCGAAAAATTGAAATTGAATAAATTGAAGGTGAATGTAGAATTGAATTGATTTGAAGTTAAAGTTGACGTTGTTTTGAATTGAAATCGAAATTGAATAGGTAGAATGGAAATTGAAATTGAATAGGTAGAATGGAAATTGAAATTGATTTGAATTGGGAAGTTATAAATTGAAATGGATTGGTTTTGAAGCTGTTTTATTTTGTTTTCCAAATTACTCGGTTATATAAACCATTTTGGATACTTAAACTGTTTTAATCTATTTTAAATCTACTTAACCCGATTTAAATTATTTTAAACTAATTTATCTATTTCACATCCATTTTAAGAGTTTAAGTATTTTAAGTATTTTAAGTATTTTAATTATTTAAACTACTTTTAAACTACTTAAAACTATTTTTCTAAAATTCCAAACTGGTTAATAAGGTGAAATGTTTATGTTTAAATCTTGAATTTAAATACGAATTGAGTTAAATGAAGTTGCAACCTAAATTGAAATTCGAAATGATTTTGAAATCGAAATGAGATATTGATGCGAAAAATGATTTTTGAAACGGAATCTTACATTTGAATAGATACGATGATATTTGAAATGGACTTGATTTTTGAAGCGGATATGATATTTTGATATCAATTATGAATCGATTTGAAATGTAAAAGAGCCAACGGTGTAATAATACGTAGTTATTAAAGAGACCGGAATCGGATATGGACATACTCTCTGTCGATACCGAACACCACTTTAATAACTATTATTCGCGGAGTGTTGATCCAGAATGAAGTGGATGTTTGGTGAACGCGTTGACTGAAGAAAGAGAACGATATTAGATGACCCCTCACATGACTAAAACAGGAGCTGCGCCGGGCCATTGAGGTTCGCCACCTCTAGCGGACACGCTTCTTCGATACCATTTCTATTACATTTGTGATTCGATTTGGGTGCACCCCTTGATTTGGGAGTGTTGTTTCGCGGTGTTGGGGTAGCTGCTGGCTATGCTCAACATCAGTCCGGATCACGCAACTACTAGTATCCTAGTTGGTATCGCCTCATGTACCTTGTCATACTGATTATCCTATTCGCGGCCACTACGTTTTGTTTTGTGTTATACCTATGGGGTACCCTCTGATAGCCACCAGTTTACGATGGGGCTTACGGTGCTGTATAGACTATGGCATTATAAAAATGTGTTAAGGAGGATTATGGTAACGCCTTGACGCTATTTTGATACTTTATATTACTGATAGGCATTATCTACTTAGCGTATATTACTACATAGTAGATAGTTTCACGGATCCTTGAGAGATGGAAAATCCCGTAACATCTCTTGAGTTATTGCACACACGTTGACACTGGATAGGAGATGTCAAACCCCGTAAACATCTCCGACGCCGTTACACCCATATTTATTTACGATTGATTTAACTTTCATAAGGGTATTTTAGTCCTGACTCGAGTGTTTTGTCTTTTCATTACGCTCGGGTCAGACCTGAGTTTTTCAGATTTTGAAGATCTATTCTGGAGGACGAAGACGAAGATTTGGTATACTATTACTATTATTACCCTTGCATCATGCTACTGCTGCATTATTTTATTTGTTCTGTTGAATATGTATAACTCTGATAAATGTTGTATAAATAATGATCAAAGTATAGTAAACAACTTCATGAACTGTTTATTTGATTATTATATTTTATCGTTCCGCTGCAAGATTCTGTGTTTTTTCCTATCTTTTAGTTCTCTTTCCTCTTCTTTTCTTATTTACCCCAATAACCATCTGCCCTTTTGAATGGTTTGGAATCGACATGTGTATTTGATCGTCGGTTTAAACTATCCAAAAAGGCGGTTCGTTACAGAAGTGAAAATTTATCTACCACTTTAGCGAATTGGCCACATATTACGATGTCCATCCAAACGATTTGATATCGACGATGTAGAAGTAGACATGTATAATTGAGACAAAGCTTCTCATCTTTTTCTTGGATGATTTGCCTGTTGTGAAATCCAGTGCTTTACATCTTAAGGCATGTATTTTTCACCAAGCTCTCAATCAATCTTTGCAATCTCGTACAGATAGCTATGAGAAAATCTACAAGAGGGATTTCCAAGCTAACTATGCATTTGCTCTCCCAAAGAGTAAATTGGGCAAAAATTATTTTGGACGAGTTTCTCACTGTTAACCACAAAAGAGACTACAAAACAATCCACTATGGAGTGTATATTGTGCATATTCTTCAAAACTTCAGAGTTCATCTGCCCGATGCGTATTTCATGACCATTAGGGAGCTCAACTCAAAGACTCTAAGTCTAATTAGTCTTTCAAAATGCCCCGAACCACAGCAATTTATAAGCTTCCAACAATGGGCCTCAAATCGAGAATGATGGATTCCTCAACTAAAAGATACAAATGTCGTCTCTTCATCATCTCAACCTCTCCAAGATGAAGAAGAAGACGACGATGAGAATCATGAGCTCTATGGTGACATTACTCCAAAACAAGCTCTTATTATGCTTTCTTGAAATTAAAGTAAGCTTGGAGGATGTTTGGCTACCGTTGAGAAAAATGTGAAAAAAACTTATAAAAAGCAAAATTCAATAAAAGGATTTTTAAACAAAATTAGGGAAAATGTGTCATGTAACGGCTCTATCTCTAGTGGTGTTGTTGAAAACCCCATCATTTTCTTGGACAACATCCAAAGAACAAGAGGAAGAAGAAGCCCATGAATGTAAGGATTTTTAATTATTTTTTTTAGTTTTTCACTCATGACCATCGTATCATATTATTTATGACATTCTCTTATTTATGCTTGTGTTTTGATGTTGTTATGTGATATTGTTCTTTGATTCTCGTATATACATGCTCATGTGCATTTTTTCGCTATCTATGATGCTAAGTTTATTTTCTTTCCCTATGTTATATGTTTATTTGTGTATCCATATTTCTCATATTTTCTATTAGTTTCTTTTTGTTGATGATAAAAGGGGAGAAATTGTTTGATAAGGGGAATATTCATTCAGGGGGAGTAAATTGCTTTTATAAATTTGCAAACTTACATAGTTTTCATCACCAAAAGGGGGAAATGTTAGAATCTTGAATTTTGATGTTTTGATTATGACAACTATATATGTAAATATTATGTGAACTAACCATATTTTCAGGAGAAGATACTATTCTGCTCGACAATAGATTGCAAACCAGATTCTAAATAAGAGCTTCAGTATTGTCTAGTCTATAGTCTAAGTCTAGTAGTTAATCTTTGTTAAAATATCTCCAAAGTGGTATATGCACACACATGAAATTTAAAAGCTTCCAAGTCATAGTTCATATATCAAAGTTGTTATTAAACTTGTTCACACAAAACAATTTCCAAAAGATCTTTAATATGGCAGAAAACAAGAAATTTAGCAGATTGAAATGCCAAGTTCAGTCGACTGAATATCCGTGCACATGCACAATTTGATTAATGTTTAGTCAACTGACTTATCCATTTCAATTGACCGAATAACATGTTTTTTGAACTATTTCCTTTCTTATTCGAATATTAAATATTACAGTTGGCTGAATTCTTTTATTCAATCGATTGAATTGCATAACGGCTATGTTTTTGAAAAGTCACTTCACTTCATCGAACAAAAACAAACCTTGATTCAGGAGTTGTTTCTGTATCTTTCGATCGTAATTTTTATGATAAATTGCAATACTTTAACACTATATATAGCCTTTTATCCATTTTTTTAATCACCTAATTTTTTTGATTCTATCTCATAATCTTATTGTCTAAACTCTTGCCATTTGCATTCAACTTCTTGTCCAAATCACTTGTACATTCAAGCATAATTTCTTTTGTGATTTAAACAACTTCCTATCGTCACGAATTGCACGAAATACCACAAAGAAGAAGAATATAGGAAGAGTGTACATTATTGATTTATTAGTGCTATTCAAGAGCATACTAATTCAGAAGTAATTTTATTGTTTGTATTAGAAATCATGTTCTGTTGCTCAGGCCGTTGATGTACTAGCTTGTTGCTTATGCGGTAGAAGTTCTATTCAGTTGCTCAGGCGGTTTAATACTTGTTCCTTCGGATTAAGTGAGGGTAGATAGTTAAATTTCAAAAGGAGTCTAGGACTGGACGTAGAACGGGAAGTTTGAACCAGTAGGTGTTATTTACTTTATTATTTACTTTTATATTTATATTCTTCACAAGTGTATAACTTAGTTGATATTACATACTATAAACTCCTCAGTCATTTTCAAACTATTCGATTACTCTACTCTATATGTGAGTTTCCCTGTCCTATCTACAATAGGAAATGGTCCAACGAACCTCGGTGCCAATTTTCCTAATCTTTTAAATCTGATTACACCCTTAATCGGTGATACCTTGACGAACACATAATCTCCAATAGAAAACTCCAAGTCTGTCCATCTTCTATTTGCATAACTCTTCTGCTAGATTGAGCTTCCTTCATTCTAGCTCAAATTAACTCCGTCTTCTCTGTAGCTTCTCTAACTAAATCCAGACCAAGAACAAACCTATCCCTGGTCTCTAACCAATAAATGGGAGATTTTCATGGCCTTCCATATAAAGCTTCAAATGGTGCCATCCCGATACTAGCTCAATAATCGTTGTTATACGAAAACTCGACTAGATGTAGATGTTCTTTCCATTATCCCCTAAAATCTAATACACAAGTTCGTAACAAATCTTTCGAGACTTAGTTAACTATTTATAACACCCCATATTTTTATAATACCATTTATGATATTTAATTAGAAAAACTAAATAAAATAATATGAATATTAATAGTTTGAGATTTGGTTAAACTAAGGGTAGTCGTGCCATGTTAATGTGCAAATTAAAATGAGATAATATAAACTAATGCATTAGGAAATGAGTCAGGGCAATATGGGAAATAGGAGAGGCTTATACTCTAAACCATTAGGAAATGAAACTCACATTTGTTTCATTCTATCAAAAAAATACCAAGGTCAGCCACCATTATTGTTCTCAAGGAATGATAAAAACTAGGATTCAAGAGAAGGAAGATAATCAACTAATTCAATATCAAATCTCACATATTTTATTCTCAAAGCTAAGGTGAATGATTACTACATCCCATTTTCTTATGGCTTTTGGTTTTAAGATTGTTCTGAAATGTTTTTGTGTGTGTATGCTATGTTTTTGATGATTAAAATAATATATATGCATGTTGATGGATTACATATGTTTATATTAGTTTTTATGATGAGTTGAAAACCCTATTTAATGACATCCAAATGTCTTGAAAATTTAAATATAGGTGAGAAATGATATTCCAAAGATGGGTTTCAATTTTCAAAATTTTCCAAATTAACATGGATTTTACATTAATTTTCTAGTAAAGAAAATGATTTATTAGGTTATAAACTATTTACGACTAAATTAGTAACTATTTGGGTTTGAATTTTTATATGTTGGAAAACAAATTAAAATAGATTTTCTGGAAATTTCCTGGACTTTTCCTAAGTGTGTTGATAAATATATAAAATTATTTAAGGTATGAGACTTAAATGTTTTATGCACTTAATTAAGGAGAAGGGGCATTTTACAAAATAAAATCATTGTTTTTTCTGAAATTATTAGAAGTACTTTCTTGAAATGTATTTTCAACCAATGAAAATTTTACAAACAAAGGCATGTTAGTTTCAAAGTTATATCTTTTAAGTTAAAAACAAGAAAAACATACTTTTAGCATGTTTCAGCCACTTTCGGCATCTAATCCTCCAACCCAGACCTCTCGACAAAGTCGAAAGGTTATAGCTTTCAGCAAGGTCAAATTAGTGCGTATGGTATCAAGTTGATTGGTATGTAATGAATTGGACATAGTCGAAGGGTACTTAGTTGAAAGGTTAGTTGCTAAAGAGGTTGGAGTATGTTTGTTCTATAAGTCAAAAGAATCGCCCGCTTTTCTTGCGCCTCGCTTGCTTTCGGTCATTTCAAATAATTAAAATAAAGGCTTTAAACCTTCCAACAAAGTCGAAAGGTTAATGCCGATTTATCATTATTTTGTTTGAACCATCCGACAAAGTCGAAAGGTTTACTTGTTTTAAAACCTACCGCTTCTCCTGCTTTCGAAGGAAAACTTTCGACTTAGATGATTTACCCTTGTTTTTTAAATAAAGTATAACCTAAGCTTTCTAAGGGATTGTTTTAAAGGCAAAAACCTATTGTGTTAAATGATATGTTTTAAAGCTTTTGAAACAGAGTTTTCGACAAAGTCAAAATGTTGCTACTTCTTTTCTTGTTTTATTTTATTTTCTTGTTCATTTTTATTTACATGCCCTTTCATTTCATGTTAATAGCTTAGATTTACAGCTATGCAATTAGTTTACTTTTATTTCATGCAAGTAGTTAATCTCCTTTCCTTTACATCTTTTTGCTTTCCAATGTTGAAATTTACATCTGTTGACTTGATAACACAAATAAGTAGCTAAATCCCTTCAATTTAGGGGTAATGAAGCTCTCTAATTATGTAAATTCAACATAATTTTCGATTTATGGTCTCATTTGTGTTACATGAAAGTAAATATTGATGTAAGTTCATACAAATGAGTTTGATAACTAATGTTGTATTTGCAAATAGGCTATCTTATTCAACATAAACACAATTTACATCATCATTTACTAATTGATTTTTGATAATGAAATTAAGGTAGAAACAAATTCGATGACCTATGTTACTAAATACATTAGTAAATAGATCATACATAAATAGCTTTTTCTTTGACTTCATTTTCATGAGAATTGATAAGTGGTTTTATTTTCTTCATTATAGTTTGATGGTTTAAGTTACGTTAATTAATTACATAAATAAATAATACTTGATAAATACAACATTAATTCCATTTATCATCAAAATAGAGACCATAGATCATTTGTTTGTTGATTTACAAAAATATGAGAGTGAATTTACCTTTAAATTATTATTTAATCTCATATTTTACATCACTTTTATTCTAGCTTATTGTTTACATTTCTTCTTAGCTAATCAAAATATTACCTCTTGTTTTAATTTAATTGAATAAAAAAATTTAAAATCTAAAAAACTCTGTGATGTCTCGGAATTTTGGACAATATTTATTTAATAATTTCCATTAATAATTATTTAAAATGTGCAATATTGATTTAATAATATCTTTTCTAACAATTTAAAAAGGTAATGCTGGTTTTTATAATCATTCAAATTGGCAAGTTTTTTCCTTTTAAAGTTAATAAATTGGTAAAATTTATCTCTTAAAGCTAATAAAAAAATATATATTCTATTTATAATGTATATTGGTATATATATTCTAAATAGGAAGTCTTTGGTATTAATTTAATTTAAGATATGTTTTAAAATTATAATATATATGTTTGTATATATTGTGATTTGTAGTTTTGTTTTAAAATTCAATATAATAATTTCTAAAGCTAATATTAAAAATGTTTCTATTTATAATGTATATATATTTGTATATATTGTAAATAGAATAGTTTTGGTTTAAACTTTATTAGAAAATATGTTTCCAGATTTATAATATATATGTATGTATGTATGTATCTATATATTGTGATTTAGAAGATAATGTTTGAATTTAATACAATACCTTTCAAAAGTTATTTAAAAATAAAATTATATATTTTCAAATACATAAGATAAATATTTGTTTTTAAAATGTGATAGCTTATACAAATTTAATAAAAATTTTATTGTGATTTCTTCTAAAATTTCTTAAACTAAAACAGTTTATAAAATATATATAGGTTTAAAATATTCTTTCTTTTAAAGATGTCATGAATTAAGTACCATTTTATATATAAACTTAAAACAAAGTTTGTAAGTATATAAGATTTTTGAGATATGTGTGTGTGTGTAAAAGTTGTATATATGTATATTTTAAACTCTAAACATAATATATTAATGTTAAAACATAGAAATTAATATATATATATATATATATATATATATATATAAGTCTTTACACTTGTCAACTTAGGAATTAATGAGTAATACATTTGTCAATTTGAATCAACAAGTGGCAGCAATTTTTTTTTTTAAAAGAAAAAGAAAAATTGAAATGCAAATATGTTCTCAAACCTAAAGGAAGAGATCTGTTTAGACTTTTAGTTCAAATTCTTTCTTCCTCCATCTTCTTTTTCTATTCATCTTTTCTAAATTCAAAGAAGAAACTGAAACCTGGAATCAAATGTAAACAACAACAATGTTCAAACCAGATTTAAGCTATGTAAGAAGTAAGCTTCAACAAGCAATATTTCAAAGATCAATTCATTAAACAAGATTTCAGATCAAATGCACCATTCCAGGCATCAAGAAAAACTGTCTCTCTGCTTTAATAACAGTGAGTAAACCTATTTTCTTTTAAAAATAGTTTAAATCTGAGATTTAACTTTGATACATGTGAACTATTTGAGATAATGTTGGATTGCATGGATGTTTTAGCATGAATATAAACTTGAATTGATAATTATATTGTGGATATGTCTGTATATATATAATTTTGATCTATGTTGTTTCACAGTTTCTTGAATTACTTTTAAAAATCCATATCTCCAAATTCAAGCAATCTTAAACTTGGATCTTTGAATGAAATATGATTATAACAACAAGATATCAACTCTAAAAATGGTTTCAAGGATTTTAGTTTAATAATTATTTCAAAAATAAGAAAATACTGTGATAATCAGAAATTGGTCAAAATTTTATGAATACAATTTCATGATTGGATTGCATGAATGGATACAGGGTAGGAAATCTTGAATTTTGGTATAAATATCTGGATTTTTAGGCATGAGGTTGTTGGGGAAACTCGAGATGATCGATTTGGGACTTTTGTCATTTTCCGTCGATCGGCGATGAGGTGTGTAGCGGGGTTTGGCCTGGAGGTGGTCGGGGTGTCGGGGATCTCTGGAAAATGTCAGGATGTTTTATCATTGGCTGTCGTGCCAGGAGCGAGGGAAATAGGGTTTTGTGATGGTTTTGATTGTCGGAGTTGACAAGGTTGGTACGGCGTGGGCAGTACACCGGGACGGATCGCATAGCGGGAAACCGAAGCTAGATGTCGTGGCGTGGCTTTGGGTTAAACGGCGTGAGGCATGGGGGTCGGAGTTAACAGCCAGAGGTGGTTTTCCAATCGATTTCGTATTCCAGTTTGATCGAGTTATCGATTTTTGGTTAGCCATCGATTTTCGTAGTTCTGCTTAGTCGAGATGTTTGTCGAGGTCGATTGGTGGTTGATGAGGGCCGGAGAGATGGTCGGAGGCATGCGTTATCGTCGTGCATGTGTACGGTGGATTTGCGTGTGTCTGGAGTTGTGTAGGTGAAGAAGAAGGTTTTGGCTCGGTTTCGTTCTCGTGTTATTTTAGTTTTGACTCGAAGTGGCAGGAGGTGTGACTCGGGATTGCATTCGTGGGTTTATACCATGGACTTGGGTGTTTGTAAATATTTTAGCAGGGTTTTAAAATTTGAAACATGAATAGTTTTATAAAAGGAAAATGTGTAGATCAGATTTCATATTTTTAAAATGTTTTAGTTTTCAATAGAAATGATTCCATGTTCTAAGTGAAATTTTAAAACAAGTTTTTTAGATTTAAAATTTTACAGATAAAACATGTTTTAAATTTGTTTGTTTAAAATAATTGTGTTCGGATAATTAACTTAATAAAATTCTTAAATATGGTATAATGATGAATTAGAAAGTGATTAAACTTTAGTTAGTCAAAAGATTTCAAATTAACTTTTGTATGTTAATAATCAAGGTATAATTACTTAATAATGGATTAGTTAATGAATATTATTGATTTAGGAATCATTAACTAATTAATTAAGAATAATTAATTAGGGTAATTAATTTAAGATAAATAATTGGTTTCATTAATTAAGGACAGTCTCTTATGAAGTGGATTAAGTATTAATTACTTAATTAATCAAGTGATTACTTGGTGTAAAAGTTTTATGTATAATTATGGAATATAATTAATTAAGATGGATAATTAAGAGGTGGTTAATTAATTAATTTGTAATTAATTAATGTTAAGTAAGCATGATTAAGATAATCCAAGAGATTAGAGGTTAGTAATTAATTTAATTAGAGATTAATTAAATTAATTAAGAATGTATCAATCTTGCTTATGGATGATTGAATGTTATTGTATGTAATTAGAAGTTAATTACTTAATGTTAAGAGGATTATAGAGGGTAATTACTTATTGAAGTAATTTAAAGGAATTAACTAAAACATGTAATTAATAAAATAAATGTGGTTAATTTAAGTTAATTAATTAGTTTAATTAATTAAAGATAATCACTTGATGATTGGTTAAGAATAATTGTTAATGTAATTAATAAAGTGTAATGATGATGCTATTCGCCTTCGACCCTGGAATAAATGTGTCCTCCAGTACGTAATGCCTGTGTTTTATTTTTTATTTTTTCCTTTTTCGTATTTTTCCTTCTGTGCTTGTAGCACCATGTTTTTCTTAGTTTTCTTTGAGCTTTTGCTCCTCGTTGTTGTTGTGTCTTGTTCTCTTCGGTGCTACAATAAAATGGTCGGGGACCATCCAACCCCGTCGGCTTTGCCAAAAAAATAAAGTGTAATTACACCGTGTAAGTAACTAATGGTTAATTACTGGATGTAATTAATTAAAGGGAAATTACTTGATGGAAAGTAATTAAAGGATAATTACATAGTGGAAGTAATTAAGGGTTAATTACTCAGTGTAATTAATTAAAGGATTAATTAATGTAATTAATCAAGGAGTTAATATAATTAATGTAAGTAATTAAGGATAGTTAATTACTGAATGTGATTAATCAAGGTTAATTAATGAACATAATTAATTTAATGATTAATTATTATATGTAATTAAATAAATAATTAATTAATGAAATAAATTAGAGGATCGTCAATTAATGTAACTAATGAGAATAATTAAAAGGTTAGTTGATTAATAAATGTGATTAATTAAAAGATAATAAATCAATGAAGTGATTATAGTATAATTAATTAATGTAATTAATTAAGGACCAATGTAATTAATTATAGTTAATTAATTAATAAGAAGTAATTAAAGGATAATTAATGTGAAAAATTAAAGAATAATTAATATGTGTAATTAATTTAAAGGCTGATTACTTAATGTACTTAAAAACAAATCAAGGATGATGTAACAACCCGGGGTTTTGCAAATTAATTATCGTCAAATGACGATTAAATCTGCTAGCTAATTGCTGTGGAGTTTTTAAAATCGGGTTGTGATTCTTTAATAATTGATTGGAATTTTATTGGATTGAAATTCTTTTGATAAATGGTTAAAAGTTAGGCGGGCTTTAAAAATTGAATTTGTAGCCCACGTTTCATTCGTTTGTTTTGAGGCCGAGATATTTATCATCGCTGTTCCTCTTCATTCATTTTCGTTCGATAACCCTAAAACAAAAATAAACGAAATAATGGCGGCTTGATTAATTTTCGTTTGTTCCTCTTTGCAAACTTAGGGCTTTTGAATTACAATCGAAGCTGTGCCTTCGTTGATTGATTGATAGGGATTTTGCGTGATAATTTGTTCTTGTTCGAGTTCCACTCGGCTGCTTCGATGTTGGTCGAGTCCGTTTTCGCTTCGAAGCAAGGTGAGAGATTTTATCACTCACATCTAATTCAAAATGCTATTTATATATATGATTCGAGATCTTGATTTGTTTATATGAGTTCAATCTCCTTATTTGTGTTCGTATACATTTGTTTAAAGTTGGAACTGATGTGCGTTGGCTATTAATCTTCGTTGGGTGCTTGAAATTGCTTTACTGCCTTTTCATATTTTGATTGATTAGCACGATTTTGATTTTATGGAAATTTTTGTTCCGTAAATTGTTGATGACTTCGGCATAGTTGATTTGAAAGTGCAGTTGTCTTTGACTTGGTGCAAACTAGATATGGTGAAAATATTTTGTGTTTAACATTTAACTTGACTCGATGGATAACGAAGCTGTTCCATGACTTCGGCATTTAACTGCTATACCATGATTTTTGAACTTGCCTTTCAGTTTTGTTTAGCTTCATGGTATAATATTAGAGTTCAGATGCATTTATAACTTCTTAGATTATCTGAACATCATAGCTTTGAATTTCTGACACACATGGCTGTCTGAGTGTGTATCTTGCACTTGTTTACTTTGTTTTAATGCATACATTAGTGCCTGTGTGCACTTACTTGACTGGTCAGTAACTTGACCTTTACACTTTGTTAATGATTTGGCTGTATGGAATTTGATTTGAGGACTTTTGGGTTCGATGCTGTCTTGATGGCTTTGTTCGAACTACCTTTGGCACTTGCTTATGTTAAGTGCTGTTTCATTTGATATAGATATGTATGTGTATTCATATATATGCATACATGCACTCTTGTAGACTTTGATTATCCTATGTGCTTGCTGTCGGTTTTGGTGCACTTTCTTACCTCTGCTTCTTGCCACTATAAACTGCTGCACTATTTTGTCCACTGCCGTGTATCACCTGCTAGTTACTAAGCTGGCCACTTCATGGTACATGGATTAGTGCAGTTTGCATTTTGGATTTGCCATGTTGCATCAGTTTTGATGCAGTTTGTATTTACTGTGCCCTAGTAATCTTGTGGTGGCTGCAGTTTTTATTGCAGTTCTGCCCTTGTATTCACGTGGTGGCTGCAGTTTCATTTTGTTGCATTTTTCCATGCTGAGCCTGATTGCTCTGGTTCATATATATGCATGTTTAGCCTTTGTACTTCCTTTGTGCACTTGGCCATTCTTTGTTTCAGATCTGTGCATATCTTCTCGTATGCTTGGAGTCACTGTTCGACCATATTGATAGTATTTGGTCTGGACATTGTTGTATTGTGTCTTGCACATTGATTTGTACATTGAGTTAAATCCAGCTTAAAAACGCTCGGGTTTGACCTTGTGCTCGTTTATGAACTTTCATTGGGCTTTGGTGTAATTTATCACTATAGTGGCAAGGCAGTGCACGCGAGCGTGTACTACAGCCACACTGTATTGCTTTTATTGATATTCTATTTTCTTTTGATTTATTGATCTTTTGCGTATTCCAGATGCTATAGTGGCGAGGCAGTACACGCATGCGTGTACTACAGCCCTACCCGAATCGACGTTTTAATTGATATTTCGATTGTTTGAATTGTTTCGTGTGTCCAATTCAATATTTTGAATCATATTTTGATTTGGTTTAATTTGATGGTTTTGTTGATATCTAATTATCTTTTTGATAATTAGATTATGAGTTTCTAATTATTTATTTAATAATTAGATTTGGTCGTTAATTGCCATTTAGGCAATTCTGTTATTTTCTAAATTATCTTTATTGATAACCCTTTTATTTATCTTCGTTGATAATTTGAATTTGTTGGTTAGTTGTTTAACACTGTTACGTGTTATATTTACCGTTATCCGATTTCTTATTAAAGGATTGGATAGGTGAATTTATTTTGACTGTCGTCTATATGTTATTTAATTATAATTGTTTCCGTGCATTAATAACTGAGTTTGAATTATACTGACCTGTGTATTATTTTCTTTTGAATTTAATACTCGGGTCAGACCGAGTTATTACAGGTTGTAGATATCTTGCTTTGGGTTTCTGCTAGAGCTATGAAGTTTCATTATATCTTTTGGAGTAGTTTTTGTCATAGTATAGGATGTTATGTATTCATGAATATTATTCACGATAATGTACTTGTATATGTAACTTCCAGAGTCGACAGTTGTAGTTGTATCATATGTATTATATCACATGTATTGTAACTGATTTCAGTTATATATATATGAGATTTGATATTATTTTTGTTCCGCATTTAGCTTATCTGTGTTATTATTATATATATTGTCCTAAGCTATTATGAACGATCGTAATTCATTTTATACTGGAATTGAATATGTTGATGGGAGTAAATAAACAGAGATGAAAAATTAAAAATATATACCACTCCTATCGAGATAACCAATATTAGTGTAAGGCCTAACTATGGATGGCCGCTCCTATCCAGCCTTGTTCTTCGTAATAACAGACAGTATTTCCTTTAATACTCTTTGTTATTGTGAGCATAGAGGTAGGGCGTCATAGATGATTAATTAAGAGAGTAATTAAAGGATAATTAATCTGTAATTAAAGATTAATTAATTCGTTTATAAGGTAATTAAAGGATGATTAATTAATTAAATGGTTGTAATTAATTGATGATTGATTTAAGCAGGGATTAGGTGATTAATTCTCAAGTAATTAATTTAATTTAAATTAGTTAAATTAATTATAATAGGGATTAATGATTCCTGTTTGTGGATGATTGTTTGAGTAGAATGTCTGGATTGATTGATACTTATAAGTTTGATAATTTGTGATATTCTATGATGTGATATTGGTTATAATTATAATAAATGTGTGATATTTATCTGTGAATGATGCTGTGTGAATTCAATGTATTAAATTGAATCAAATTGTTTAAACTTAAACAACTTGGACAATAAAACGGCGCTTGGATTTCGGTGACACCGGGATCGGATTTCTAAATTTGGAACTCCAAAAACCACGTCGATCCAAATTAAACATTAGGTCGTGAATCTCAAGTGAAGATGAAGAATTCAAAGGAAAGGCTATTGTCGTTAACTCCGAGGGTGATTCCAAAACGAGTTAAGGGAGATAGTGCTTTCGATTGAGATGAAGATTCAGAGTGCAAGGGCTATTGTCGTTAACTCTAAGGGTATTCCAAAATGAGTGCAGCGAGATAGTGCCTTGGTTTCGTTTGAACCCGGAACGGACTTGTATGGATTGAATGCTTTTAGAACATCGTCAGGAGGACGATGAGCATTCTAAGATAGATGTGATCTATAAAGGTAATCGTAGCCTCAAGACTCATCAACTGAGAATGACTAAAATAGGGAAGGTGCAGCAAGGCTAATTGGGTAGCACCTAAGTAGGACGAGATTTACCCCTGTCTAGAGGTTCATGTTTACTCGGCTGTGTGGTCAGTTGGTCATAACAACTACAAGGTTGTCTTGTTCGAGACTATCCAGTAAGGGATGATTCCATCCTTGTGTTGAAGGGGATTTAGGGTGGATCCTTAGTATGGTGATCTAGACCACGTACTATGACGGGCGGTACCCCAGTAGCCCTGCCATTATATGGAATATAATCTCCGATAAGCGCCGTATGTTTTGATTGTGCCCAACTATGTTGGAACGTGAAATGTAAGCATTCCAGCTATTTCTGTATTTTACTTGAAAACCCTAGACCCTATTATTATATAACTGGATTTCCTATCAAATGTTTTGGTTATCGTAAGATAAAAACTTTTCTGTGTTTATGTGCGGGAAGTCTTACAAGATACCTTTTGTTTTCAAAGGATTTTAAAAGTTAAACAACTTTAATCTGTTTACTCACACCAGACCCATGTCTGACCTGGAGTTTATTTTCTGTTTTATTAAACTCTTGGGTACTCAAATTTTTATGAGTAGCCAAGGGATTCAGGTTAGCTTTGACGAGTTCTGGAGGAGAAATGGAGTAGGAGGCTTCAGCGTTTGTAGATATATGGTGGTTCTGCTGTGCTAATGTTGTGTTGTTTTTTTGTGATGTACTTGAGTTGTAATAACTAGACAGGTGTTTATAACTGTCTAGTTTGTGTTGTAAGAGCTGTATAACTCAGATGTATATGATACTATGCAATATCTTATGTGATATAATATAATTTATTCGTTCCGTTGTGAGGATCTGATGTTGTTAGTTCTTTCTTTTCTATCTTTTCTCTTTTCTATCCATTTCTTTCTTCTTAATGATGCGTCTTTCTGCGGAATGAAAGGCGGGTTGTTACAAATTCCCTACAGATTGTCCCGTACTCACCACATACTAAAATTGTATGCCATGCTTGTAGTTGAATTTTAATTTAAAAAATTTCCGCTATTTTCTAGACCTATGGTTATTAAACAATGCACTTAGCAGAAAGCATCAAAATGCAATATTAGCTATGATAGCTGAGTGGAAGGATTTGGAAGCATTGACTACATGTAAAGTGCAGTGGAGATTTGAAGCTTGGTCTAGTGCAGAGACCGTTGTGTTATCTTGTTCAGAAGTTTGATCGGTGATGATCGAAAAGATTACTTCTAAAAAGGAAGAGGACCTAGTATTGATTGAATGGATTAGGATGTTAAAGTAAGGAACATAAACGATGACTTGAAAGATTTTAATCTTGAACAAAATAGGCGGTTAAGAAAGAAAGGAAGATTGTGTGTTTCGAATGTGGGAGACATAAAAAAGGATGTTCTTGAGGATTGCCATCATTTGAAGTTCACTATTCATCCAAGAGGAACTAAGATGTATCAGGACATGAAGAGAAGTGGGAAAGTATGAAGAGGGATGTAGGGTTATAGGTAAAGCAGTGTTTGAACTACCAATAGGTACAAACCAAACATCAAAAGCCAAATGGATTACTTTAGCCATTAGATATTTCGGTATGGAAGTGGCATTCTATTTATATGGATTTTATAAACAGATGGCCGAGATCTAATAGAGGAAATGTAAGTATATGGTCATAGTGGACAGATTGACAAAGAGTACCCATTTCATTCCAGTTAAGTCAACTGGGACAACACCTGTTTTTGCTTAGTTTTTTATGAAGATTGTAGTTAGACCGCATGGAATTCTTAGTAGTATCATAAGTGACAGAGATTCCCCCTTCACTAGTTAGTGCTGGAGAAGTCTATAGGAGAATTTAGGAACCAAGCTCAAGATGAGTATCGCTTACCATTCACCGCCTGATGGACAAATGGAAAGAGTGTAACATCCCCTAACTAGAGACCCAAAACTAAGCGCTAAAAATGCTGCAGTCATTTATAATATTAGTTTTCGACAACTAAATACAGCTACGAATGGTATCCATAATATCAAAAGCATTTGAATATGAAATAAAATATAGATTTGAAAACAACAATTTCTTTATTACATTTAAATTAGATGTTCCATATTCAACTTACATAATCCCAAACATGTTTTCAAGCATAAACAAAATATACCTATTACAAAGTATGCCAAGAGCAATATATGAAGATACCCCCTTGGATGATCAAAGTCATATAGTCATAATGAACATAATACAAACACAGCGGAAATAAAACAAAGCATAAATAGACCTTAACCCCTCAGTCTACTCAAATTAATTTTGGGCACCCGAGAATTTAAGGGGAAAACATAAACTTCGAGTCCAATATAAAGTCTGGTGTGAATAATACTATACATCCCGGTTTAATATGTTAAGTGAGACAATGCTGCTTAGTAGAACGGGTTTCCCCTCACTAACATCCTTTTAGAACATATCTTTGAAAAACCTTTTTCTATAATCAAAATTGATTAAACACTGCAAAGCATTATTATGTAAACATACATAAATATCAGGTAATAATGATCTATCCGTTCAAACACATAAGTTTTGTTTGGATAACTTTTAACCTTTGGTTGACTCGGGCCTACCAGGCAATATAAACAAAATTAATCTAACACTTGTTAAATTTCCTCTTATGGACAATCTATCCTTAATATATGTTAAATACTTCACTAATGGATGATCTGTCCTTAACTATCTATTAAATACTTCACTTCTGGATGTTTTGCTCTTAACTATCTGTTAAATACTTCTCTTCTGGATGGCCTATCCTAACATAATCATCTCCCATGTCTTCATGATACTAATGGTTTCTCGAGCTCACCAATAACCTATCTGTATACAAACATATATTACCTTCGTTGTGTAATCATAATTTTAGTCTACCTATGATAAAGCCCTACACACTGGAATTTTGGACAACAATTAGTCGAGGATATTAGCTAATGTATAACGCATGTCCTTATACCAGTCCCGTCTGGTATTCTAATATTTGAGTCATTTTCACCTAGGGATTCCCTTCCCATAATTCTCCTTGAAAACATTTTCATATTGATTTAAAACCTTTAAATCGAACTATGACAAGGAAATTATATAATCTTTATGCTTTACTCAAAAATCACATTGCCATGTTATATATATACATGTATATTCTTTACACAAACTTTAGTTGATGAACACACTCAAACATTTAAAAGTACCCTTTCCAACCTTTGAAAGCGTCTCTTTTGAAACCAAGTAAAACTCTTCAACTATCTAGGCCAAGGGGCCAAACCTTACCTTTCAAAACCATACTTCAAACCTTTTGGAACCATTAAGAAAATAGAACTTTTCGAAGGCAATAAAACTTTAGACATCCTGCTTTAAAAACAAATTAAAACATTTCCTTAGAAAAACTTTGGAATACCTTCCATTTAAACCATCTAAAACCATTCGTGGCAAGCCTTTTGAAACCATTTAACTCGGACCTTTCAAAACCCTAACTTGGAACTTCATGTGATAATCTTTTTGTCTTGGTTTTGTATTCTAGCTTGGCCTCTACTTCTGAATGAAGCCAATGCATTCTGCACTGTCTTCTTGATTCACAATGCATTTATTTTATATAGCTTTGATCCTATTGAAGAAAGTTTGGGTCTAGTCAGAGCTTGTGACCTTAAGCCTATTCTTTGCCAGGTTTTGTCGCTGCAAGGATGACTTTCCTATCTTCAAGTATTATATTATTACTTTTGTCAAGGTTCATGGTAAGAATGGGTGTAACGTATATATACAACTTCCAATAAACTCAACAAAAAGCAATTCATATATTTCCACTGCATACTCTGATCACTAATAGATCATAACATAATAATTTATTCCTAACTACCAAAGGTAAATTATTTTATAACTCGTATTTAATAAATGTTAGTAAAGTATTTTATAAACAAATACGCTCCTAGATGATTACTCCAATAATCATCATGCACTAATAATATAAATACACACACATCCTCTTAAAATATAAATGACCAACACACCAAAGGCATAGGGACTCTAAGTCTTATTTAGGCCAATCACTCATGTCTCATATATACAATGTATTGTTCTGAACCTACTCTGATACCATGTTGTAATGCCCCCACTTCTGCACCCATATGACCTAAGATTATTACTAAGTAATATTGCCGAGTAATGGGGAGATTGAAATGATGTGGGATGCACATACTGGTATTCCCTTGGGCTAAAACCGGTATGTATTTAAATGTCTGACAAATAATTCATATATACGTACACAGTATTGACCTAAACCAATAGACATATGTACTGCAAGGATAGAACGATACATAATACACAAAACATTAAAGATCACAGAATCAATCGCAGTGATAAAATATAATACAAAATATATAAGTATATAAGATATGTTCAATTTACAACGCTAGAATATGCATACAAGAAATTATACAATAAAAGATGATGAAATCTATACTGAACGCCAAATCTCCTCCATATTAGAATAAACATGAGCTGCTCTCACTATCCTTGTAGCTGAAATGTCGCAGACTGACTCGATAAAAAACACACAAACTAGACTATGTCTATATCAAGGATTAATATATGTGTGTATATATATGTATGTATGTATATACGCGTGTTTGTGTAATTCAATATAGTGTACAATAATGTGATAACATCTATAATGTTAATAAATACAATGTATTTAAGGTTTATAATTAAAATGTCTTAATAACTTCAAATGTATTTATACTTCAAATATCACAAATCACACATAAAGATGCCATCACCCATTTCAAAGTAAATCAAATCTAAAATCAAAGAATCAACTATAAATGGGTGAAGCTCCCAAATCTGGAAATCACCATCAAAATCAAGAAATCATCAATAATAACATATCATTATATGTAATTAGGCCATCTCACATCTATGCCCAAAATATATCTTAATCTCAAAAAAAGTATCACCATCAACACACACACACACACAGAGATATATATATATATAATAAGATAGGTTGCCTATCATAACATAATAACAGATATGAGGATCCAACATACACTAGACATAATTTCGAATATAATCTCATCTACTCATATAAGAGTAATACAGGGACTGACTACACTTTAGACGAACAGTCTCTAGTATATCCATTAAATGGGATAGTGAATAATATACGCCAAACCACTACACACATAAATAGGAACCATATGGGAGACGGATGGTCGTATGCCCGCTCTAGGAGCCCAGGGTCACCACATCGGGTCTGCTCCTATAGTCTTTATTTACCTTGATGGACATCATGACGCATATCAACTAGTGGCTCATTAACGTAGAGCCTTAGTGACAACCTTACTTTGTCCTTATATGTACTAGACTGGTGGCCTATGCGAAGTTACAAAGGGGCTGTAGGATTCCTACCGTATAGGACAAACCAAAATTTTGTAATATGGGGCACCTACTCCATGGGTTAGCACACCCAAATCATATAATATCTATATAAAATCCAACAAAACGCGAATACATGATCGGGCCACTATGGTGAATTCTGGCTAATCTAGTTCACTAATTAACCATAAAGGGAGTTGGACACAAGTGGATGACATATAGTACTCATATCCTATATTGACATACAACTCTAGCTGTACGCGGACACATGGCCTAATATAAGTCAACACATGACTATAATACACAAGAGCTCTAATACCTTGCTGAAATAGGGCTCAACTCATTATCCAACAAATGGCTATATTCATACTCCTACCGTGAGTATTATCACATACATGAGTAATCCCCATTTGAGTGACATTTACTCACAAAGAATGATACAAAAATAACATAATGGCGTCACATACCACCGTCTGTTATTCGAATAATTGTTCAATGCTCGTAAACTACGCTCAATCCACATCAGTTATTTCACAGCTCTAATGAATAATTGGAAAAGTATTACCAAAAATTCCATACCAAACAAAAACCGTTTATTGAAAATCCTCATCACATAGAAATAAAATCATCATAATAAAACAATAATGCAAAACGCTATTGAAAAATGTCATCCCCATATCATATTAGAGCATAAATCAAATCCATATCAATAGTGAATCATTCATATAATTCAATTATATATATAAGAGAAAATGATCAGGAAAGTAATATAAATAAAATTATTCAATAAATAAAGAAAGTTACAGACAAATCAATATTTAATAATGAATCGGTCACATTATGTGATTCTTATAAAATAAATACTTAGAAATTAATAATAATAAATAAATACGTATATTTTAGAATTAAACAATTGTTTAAACCCAAATATAATATATTCTTGAACAATAAATAATTCAATTCTCGATCTTTTATAAAATTAGATAATAATTTAATACTCATCTATAACATTAGAAATCTCATTTCTTTCCTTTAAAACCCCATAATAGTTTATAAAGTTAATTATGACGGTTAATAATTATTTAATAATTTTCTTTGACATCATGAGAATTGAAATAATTGTTATAAATCCAAAATATAATTGTTTCTTAAATAAAACAATAGTTGGAATAAAATAATTTAAGTTTAATTTGATGAAAACATTTTATATCAAATGTATGTATAAACATCTAACTCACTTATATACATATATATATCCAAAAATAATTTAAAAATATATATTTAATATAACTAGTTTAAAGATAATTTAATTTTATATTGTATATATAATTAGCATATAGATAAAAATTATTATAAATAAACTAAAATAATAAATTTTGCAAAATATGAAGCTTCTGAAATTCTTGAGATCTTGGAAAATCAGAAAGCGGAAGGATTGGAACCGAATAGAAGAAAAAGGGGAAATATGCTAAAATTTTAAGAGAAGAAGCCTAGAAATAGTTGACTGGTTGACCACTTGCGGTTAACCGAATGACCTAGTTGGTCGACCAGTGGAAGGAATAAATGGGAGATGATCGCTAATTCCAGCTATCATTCTGCTTTGTCTTCTACCGTTTCCTCTCCAGTTCTATGCACAAGCAGAAGATGCACACAAATAGTAAACCAATCACATCATACACACAAAAAATAAAATTATATAACCATAGTTTTGTTAGTGCAATCACTTACCTTGCTCTTATTGCTTCTTCTTCCTCTCCAACTTGAATGCACACAACCAGACCCCACATAGCAACCCAATTCCAGAACACTTCATGCTACAAGTGCGTATATGTGTCGAAATGCATTTATCCAAATTTGGGTAAAATTATTTTTTTTGATTTTATATTAATTTTCAAAATGATAAAGTTTGGAGGAATTTTGATTTCCTAAATTTAAGAAAGTGAACGTGAATAGGCTGTATATACAGAAGGGGGTCAATTGTCGAGAGATGGAAGAATATTTGTTAAAGTTTTCATTCACACCTAATCTATACCGAGTAGACCTTGTTGTTGTAATATTTTTTATTCATGATTTGTAGGGAGGGACTTATGTCACCACAGACAGAAACTAAAGTAATTGTTGGATTTAAAGCTGGTGTTAAAGATTACAGATTGACTTACTATACTCCTAATTATGAAACCAAAGATACTGATATCTTAGCAGGATTCCGAGTAACTACTCAATCGGGAGTTCTCGCTGAAGAAGCAGGGGTTGTGGTAGTCGCTGAATCTTCTAGTGGTACTGTTACCTGGAAGTTTGACCAGGCAACTAGGCAGTCAGCATCAGGGTGCTCGGCACAAGAAAAGACATCGTTCGGCAGGGGATAGCGCTCGGCATTTAGGAGCATTCGGCATCGAGGGACGTTCGGTATTGAATACCGTTCGGTCAAAGAGGAATGCTCGGCATAATATCATTTGGCGACTAAAGATTGCTCGGCCTCCCGAGTACGTTCGGCCAAAGACATCGTTCGGCAGGGGATAGCGCTAGGCATCTAGGAGCATTCGGCATCGAGGGACGTTCGGTATTGAATACCGTTCGGCCAAAGAGGAATGCTCGGCATAAGATCTTTCGGCGATTAAAGATTGCTTGGCCTCTCAAGTACGTTCGGCCAAAGACATCGTTCAGCGATCCTGGATCGTTCGACATTCCTGCTTGGTTTGGCATGGTACGTTCGGCGATCCTAGATCGTTTGGCATTCCAGCTTGGTTCGGCATGGTACGTTCGGCGATCCTAGGTTGTTCGGCACAAATGCCTTGGCTCGGTATCTTACCGTGGGGCCTCCCTGATTCGGCTCGCAGAGCTAACACTATTTGGACCAAAATATTTAGCTACCAGGCCCACCAGGGAAGTCCAACCCTCCTTCGCCTTTAAATAGAGGGGCAGAGGCACAGAAAAAGGGACCAGATTTTAGAGAACACTGGGGAGACTCTGCCATTTTCAAGACTCATTCCAGACTTATTTCTTTTACTTTGCAATTATATTCTAGTAATTAAAAAATGGATTGTATCTGTAATCACCCATCAAGGAAATCAATGGAAATCAACTTCAAAGTGGATGTAGGCAGTTACGCCGAACCACTATAAATTTGGTATTCTTGTTCTCTGCATTTAAATTTATACTCTATTCTCTGTCTTAATTTACTTTCTTCATTAATCTCTCTACACAATCTTTCTAAGGGTGTTATTGACCAATTTTGGAGCTAACATTTTGGTACTTTCACTGAGAGTTGAACTCAGGCTATTAGGATCTACTTTGCAGCTACTGGATTGCATAAATCCCCCGAAGGAGATCCATAATCATTTATAAGGCTTCGGTTGATTCTACTCAGAGTGACAACCAACAAATCTACCATGGGAAGACCACGAACTAGATCAGCCTCTCAAAACGCAGAAGCCCACGAGACCGCTAGTGTGCAACAACTGGGAACTAGCAATCAGCAAGCGATTCGAGGCACAGGGCCCTCCAACTAAAACTAAGTGGAAGTTGTTTCCCGAGCAGAGTTCAATGACTTGATAAGAGAGCTTAAGGAAAGTAGAAGGCAACTTGATGAGCAAATGCAAGCCAACGCCAACCTCATAACTCATCTTACTCAGCAGCAGCATCGGAATGCTGGAGGTAGCCCCGTCCCTTACTCTGAAGATGATAGTTCGACTTCAGCTGATGAACCTCCTAGGCATAGATGCCGTAAGGATAAAGATGCATAAGCAGGTGCCACTGATCGATCTACTCGAAATCAAGCCCACGAAGGGACCGGACGCCCGAATCTCCAAGACCCAAATCAGGCGGGACATCAAACCGCACGGTCCCATGGAACGGAACCCAACCTTCCATCCTCCATACAAACTCCGGACTTAACAGCTATGGTCAGGCAATTCATGAGAGAAAATCAAGGCTTGACCAATGAAGGTTGGGGAGTGACCAGAAGCCATACCCCTTTTACAGATAGTATCCTGCAGGCTGAGTACCCCAAGAAGTTCAATATGCCAACTATCCCAGCCTATGAGGGAACGACTGACCCCAGACAACACGTGATGAGGTATGGATGGATGATGGATTCTGCAAGAGCCAATGATGCGACCAAGTGTAGGTGTTTCCCAATCACTTTGTCTGGTATTGCCACCATGTGGTTTACTCGACTCCCACGTCGATCTATATCCAGCTTTGACGAATTAGCAACAAAATTCACAGAACAATTTAGGATACACACCACTCGCCTGAAGGACGTGATGTCCCTATCAAGCGTAATCCTAGCTCCGGGAGAGTCATTAAAAGCATACTTGCAAAGGTTTCATGTCGCTGCTACCGAGGTGAGCAATCCTAACGACCACGCGATTCTGATGGCAGTAATGCGTGGAGTGGATCTAGATTCTGAGTTTGGAGATTGGTTGGCGGGGAAGCCCCCAGCTACGCTGGAACACTTTTATTCGAAAGCTCATCAGTTCATAACAAGGGAGGAAGCTCGGTGGACAAGGCGAGACAAGGCATCAGGGCCCGTTCAAGAGTCTGTGAAAAGTAACGTCGCCGTGAAACAAACCAGAGATACTTCTAGAAAAACTCAAGTTAACATCCAGAACAAGCCTAGGCACTCTAAAGGATCCGGAGGTGGAATCACGGAAAGAAAAAAGAAACAGGGAAATGGAAATCAAGGATTCCAACATATAATGAATACACCCCGTTGAACGCATCTCTTGAAAACATCTATCTATCAACTTGCAACACTTTCCAATATAGAAAGCCACGTCCGAAAGAATCGACAGAAGAACAGAAGCAGACCGGGAAGTATTGCCGTTTTCACGAGTCTTATGGGTACAACGCAGAGGAGTGCAGACACCTCCATGATGCCATAGAAAAACTAATTAGACAGAAGAAGCTGTAGGAATTCGTCGAGGACCCACAGGATGGGAGGCAAGAAACATCGGACCCTGGACGCAGGCCAGCCCCACTCCAACCGGAACAACCTACTCGGACTGCGGGTAGATTGGTTATTAACACGATTGCTGGTGAACCTCATCCTGTAGATAAGAATTGGCAGGAGATGGAGCGATATACTAAATCCTTAAGACATGCGGAGTACGAGTGTTGTTTAACGTGGAGGATGGGACTCCTGCAAAGTAGCAGCGCATGATGAATGATGATATCGTATTCAAGAACAGAGATGCAGATAAGGTAGAGGCTCCTACCATTGACCCAATGGTCATATTTGCGACCATCGGGTCGGCATTCGTAAAGAGAATTCTAATTGATTGCAGAAGTTCCATTAACATCATCTTTCGAAAGGCATACGACCAAATGAAGCTAGAGACCAAGGATTTGAAGCCATCCAAAGCCAGAATCCATCGCTTTAATGGCGCATCGACTGATGCAGTGGGATATGTGGAATTACCAGTTGAAATGGGACAAGGTGAACGCAAAAGGGTGCGAATCTTACCATTCATAGTACTGGATGTTGATTCACTGTACAACGTATTTCTAGGTCGTCCAACCCTGGCAGAATTCAGGGCAGCTTTGGCCCCTTGGTGTTTGACGTTAAAATTTCCAACAGACAAAGGGGTTGGAGTGGTACACGGCGACCAGGCAACCGGCCGTGCATGCTATGTAGCTGAGCTTAGGAAGGCATGGCGTAGGGAGAAAGGAAAGGTTGCGGACAGCTCTGTCCGCATCCAAGGTTCTGACGATTGACAACTAGCGCCCGAGCGCTGGCTCGGGCGGCATTCTCGGATCCATAGAGACATAGATCCGAGAGACGACGATGGGGAACCTAGGGAAACAAATGCGGCACTGGCTGAACTAACCATCGACATTTCAGTTAGCCGCAGCGACCCGTCATGAGTTCTTAAAATAGGATCACAACTCGACCCCGTGGCAGCTGAGAACCTTACCGACTTCCTCCGAGCGAACCTTGATGTTTTTACTTGGACGCATTCCGATATGTGCGGGATTTCTCCAACAATCGCGAGTCATATATTGAACATAGACTCGAGACATGTTTCTGTGAAACAAAAAAGGAGAGGCATGGACCCAGAGAGGTCTGCAGCCCTTAGAGAGGAGGTGGACAAACTCAAAACCAACGGGTTCGTCCGCGACGCCCTCTACGCTGAATGGCTATCTAACCCGGTGTTAGTAAAGAAAGCGAATGGAAAATGGAGGACTTGTGTTGATTATTCTGATTTAAACAAAGCATACCCGAAGGATAGTTTCCCGTTGCCAAGGATTGACCAACTCGTCGACTCAACTACCGGACATGAGTTACTATCATTTATGGACGTGTACTCTGGTTACAATCAAATTCTGATGCACATCCTGGACCAAGAACACACCAGATTTGTCACAAACGTGGGATTATATTGCTATGTAGTAATGCCCTTTGGATTGAAAAACGCAGGAGCAACTTATCAATGTCTGGTGAATCGAATGTTCAAAGATCAGATTGGAAAAACGATGGAAGTCTATGTGGATGACATGCTAGTGAAGTCACGGCAGTCAAACGACAACATTCGAGACCTAGCGGAGATGTTTGACATACTCAGGCATTATGGAATGAAGATCAATCCGTTGAAGTGTTCATTCGGCGTAGCATCAGGAAAGTTTCTGGGCTTCATTGTGAATGCCCGGGGAATGCCCGGGGAATCGAGGCTAACCCAAAGAAGATCCAGGCTATCCGAGATATACAAGTACCCAGAACCATAAAGCAGGTGCAAAGCCTGAATGGAAAAGTGGCTGCGCTAAGTCGATTCATACCCAGAGCTATAGACAAGTGTATTCCCTTCTTCGACATTATAAAGAAAGGAAAGAGAAACTTCAAATGGACATCCGACTGTGAGGAAGCATTCCGGGCTCTGGTAAGGCACTTGGAAAGTCCCCATGTACTGTCCAAGCCGATAGACCACGAAATGTTGTATGTATACTTGGCGGTATCCCAACATGCTATCAGTATGGCCTTGGTCCGCGAGGAAGACCGGATTCAAAAGCCGGTTTACTATGTCAGTAGACGCTTGACAGGGGCGGAAAGAAATTGTCCAAAGATTGAAAAACTAGCCTATTGCTTGGTGACCACATCACGCAAGCTTCGCCCCTACTTACAGGCACACTCAATCAGTGTCTACACTGACCAACCCCTACGACAGGTACTCCAACGGCCAGAAACATCCGGAAGGATGTTAAAATGGAATATTGAGTTGAGTCAGTTCGATATCACCTATCTACCGTGAAGGGCCATACAAGGGCAAGCACTAGCCGACTTCATTGTTGAATTCACCGTGCTAGATGAACCGAGCAGTCACAGAATCATACCCCCCGTTCGATAGAAGATGTACACCGATGGGGCATCTAATGACCGTTGCTCGGGGGCAGGTATAATCCTCGTAACTCCTGAAGACCGATCAATCTGCCATGCTTTGAAGCTCTAGTTTGCAACAACGAATAACGAAGCCGAATATGAAGCATTGATTGCTGGCTTGAGACTTGTTATCGAACTGGGAGTGAAGTCAATCGAAATCTTCTGTGACTCGCAGCTGGTAGTATATCAGGTGCGGGAAGATTATCAAGCGAAGGGACATATACTTGCTCCTTACCTTGCTCGGGTTTAAGAGCTGCTAGCGAATCTGGAATACTACGATATCTCGCATGTCCCACGCGAACAAAATAGAGAAGCGGATTCATTGGCAAAATTCGCAAGCACTGGCGATGCACAACAAATGGGATTGTTCCCTGTTGAGACCCTCTATGCTTCAAGTATAGACGTAATGGAGACATATTTAGAGTTAGAGATCAAACTTGAGAAGGAATCGTGGTTGACCCCAATCAAGCAGTACCTGCTACAAGGGGATTTGCCTGAAAAGAGAAGCGAAAGACGCCAAGTCCTCCGTAAAGCTTCACGTTATGTAATACAGGATGGGATAATGTATCGGAGGGGATTCTCGACCCTCTTACTCCGGTGTGTGGCCTATGATGAGATAAAACAGGTATTAAAGGAAGTCCATGAAGGAGAATGCGGCGACTATACTGGAGGGTAGACATTAGCAAAGAAGATCCTCCGCTATGGATACTACTGGCCAACTGTGAATGGGGATGCTGCAGATTATGCGAGAAGATGTGATAAATGCAGATATATGCAAAAATCCCGAGAGCTCCGCCGACGGAACTCACACAAATGGTTAGTCCCTGGCCATTTGCGATGTGGGGGATTGACCTGATCGGCTCTTTACCCATAGCCAAAGGAGGCGCAAAATATGCAATAGTTGCGGTCGATTACTTTACCAAATGGGCAGAAGCAGAGCCTATGGCCACGATCACCACCAAGAAAGTCATTAACTTCGTTGTACGAAATATCATATGCCGTTTTGGCCTTCCCCGAACCATCATAATAGACAATGGAACTCAATTCGAAAGCAAGGAGTTCAAAGAATTTTTTCAGAAATATGGCATTGAAAAAAGGTCTACAGCAGTTGCTCACCCGAAGGCAAATGGACAGGTAGAAGCCGTAAACAAAATAATCAAGTCTATATTGAAAAAGCGTTTGGAAAAGGCTAGAGGCAAGTGGGTAGATGAACTTCCGACGGTGCTTTGGGCCTATAGAACCACCCACAAGACCGCGACTGGCCACACTCTATTCACATTGGCATATGGCACGGAAGTTGTCATACCCGTGGAACTTGAAATTCCATCTCATCGGGTAACTCACTACGACCTTGCGTCGAACCGGGATCTCTTATTGGAATCATTGGACTTTATTGATGAAAAACGTAAAGAAGCCGATTTGAGAGCGGCCTTATACAGACACAGAGTCGCTAAATATTATAACAAGAAGGTCTGACCAAGAATGCTTAGTGTGGGAGACCTCGTGTTGAAACGAGTTTTCCCGATCCCGTCTCATATGAATCCCGCATGGGAAGGTCCATACGTCATCGAACGGAAGCTTGGAGAAGGAACTTTCAAGCTAGCGACCGTCGATGGTGCGACACTCCCCTGAGCATGGAACAGCGAGCACTTGCGGCGTTATTATACTTAGTCTATTTCTTTCATGTATTAGTCGCACTTATTTCCAATATGCTTTTATTTCTAATTCTTGGCATGTAATAAAGTGATTTAGCTTTCTCTCATTAATAAAGGCTTGAAGCTATCTTTCCCATGAATTACTAATGTCTCTACGAATGATGATCCTGTGATGGGCAAAAAAAATTATAATATCCCGGCTAACGTACGAACGCGTACGGACACTAAAAATCTCCAAGTCCCCGGAGTGTGGACTGGAGTACTCGAAGTCCCTGGAGCGCGGACTCGAGTATAAACGACTAAAAATCTCCAAGTCCCCGGAGTGCAGACTGGAGTACTCTATGTCCCTGGAGCGCGGACTCGAGTATAAACGAATAAAAATCTCCATGTCCCCGGAGTGCGGAATGGAGTACTCTATGTCCCCGGAGCGCGGACTCGAGTATAAACGAATAAAAATCTCCATGTCCCCGGAGTGCGGACTGGAGTACTCTAAGTCCCCGGAGCGCGGACTCGAGTATAAACGACTAAAAATCTCCATGTCCCCGGAGTGCGGACTGGAGTACTCTATGTCCCCGGAGCGCGGACTCGAGTATAAACGAATAAAAATCTCCATGTCCCTGGAGTGCGGACTGGAGTACTCTAAGTCCTCGGAGCACGGACTCGAGTATAAACAAGTAAAAATCTCTAAGTCGCCGGAGTGCGGACTGGAGTACTCTATGTCCCTGGAGCGCGGACTCGAGTATAAACGAATAAAAATCTCCATGTTCCCGGAGTGCAGACTGGAGTACTCTAAGTCCCCGGAGCGCAGACTCGAGTATAAACGAATAAAAATCTCCATGTCCCCGGAGTGCGGAATGGAGTATTCTAAGTCCCCGGAGCGCGGACTCGAGTATAAACGAATAAAAATCTCCATGTCCCCGGAGTGCGGACTGGAGTACTCTAAGTCCCCGGAGCGCGGACTCGAGTATAAATGAATAAAAATTTCCATATCCCCGGAGTGCGGACTGGAGTACTCTAAGTCCTCGGAGCGCGGACTCGAGTATAAACGACTAAAAATATCCAAGCCCGGGAGTGCAGACTGGGGTACTCTATGTCCCTGGAGCGCGGACTCGAGTATAAACGACTCAAAATTCTAAGTCCCCGGAGTGCGGACTGGAGTACTCGAAGTCCCCGGAGCGCGGACTCGAGTATAAACGACTCAAAATCACCAAGTCCCCGGAGTGCGGAATGGATTAGTCGAAGCCCCCGGAGTGTGAACTCGAGTATAAATGGTAAAAATTCTCTAAGTCCCCAAAATACGGACTGGAATATTCTAAGTTCCCATTGTACAGATTAAAAATGTTCTAAGTGCTTGAAGCATGGGAGGAAAACGAATAACTCTTAGAGAATCAATGGGTCGTGTGAAGACAAACCAAGAAGTCTATCTTACACACAACAGCATGGACTCGAATCACAATCACAAAGAAAACTGAATAATAAGAATCTTTTGAAAAGACAGAAAAGGAAACTAAAACTCTATTCAGGAAAAGTTTTCTGCTACAAGCACTCCAAAATCCGGACTCAACAGTCTATCTACAAAAATTACAAAAAATTATTACACGACTTAAATTGACTCTCGTTGAACGAGGACAGTAGTCATTTCTTGTGCTTCTTTAACTTCTTCCCGGACGACTCTTCCCCAGAGCGTTTACCCTTGGAACCTTTCCTTGATGGAGGAGTAACAACTGAAGAAGTAGGGGAACATCCAAGGGCTTGGACCTGCCAGGAAGGATGACCTTCAATGGCTTGTTCCAGGGATCGTCCAGGTCCACTTCATGCGGCTCAACCTTGACCTTGGCTATATCTCTTTTCTCTTTCTCGAGCCGCTCCTTCATGCTCAGTTCAGATGTATGCTCAGAGGCGCCTGTGACTTCTACTTCATAACTCCCAGAGGAGGAATCAGACTTGCCTTCGTCAAGCGCCCCGATCACTTGAGCATCTGGCCCAGGAACTTCACTAGCATGAGTAGCCCCACCAGTCTTTTTCACCTCCTTGGCGACATCGCTCCTCGGAGTGGGATTGGGATCGGAACGACCTACACAAAATTAGAAAAGATGAGCATTAGAATGCAATAGTACTTCACAAATAATGACGACTTTCAAAATCTGAAAGTGAAAGGTTATCTACCAGGCCCTGGCAAACTCTCTACCGTCAAAGGGGTTTCGCCCTCCAGGATAGGAGAAAAAACATGAATGCCCAGGCCGCGGGCTTCCAGATCATAGCCAATGTGCTATTCAAAGGGATCGAGTATCGGCCGACCGGCCGGCTGGGAAGGCATGTGAACAGGAGACTCGGCCCCGGGTGGACTGGCAAGAACTTCTTTCCCTTTCCTCGAGGGGGAGCCTTTGCAGTAAAGGGCCTTGGCCGCCGATATGTCCGAAGGCTCATTTCCCTTCAGAAATTCTTTTATCAAATCCCCCTCGTCAACCTCCTCGACATCGCGCTCTGCCTTCCTGATCTGAATTAAGGTTTCCCACGCCTCGAGCAATGATTCAAGATAGTCATCGTCCAAAAAAGTTAAGTCATGGTGCATGAGCACGGGGGCGTTGAATTCGGCAATGAGTGGGTCGAATGCGGTTTTGTTCTCTTCTCTAGCTTCTTCTCTGGCTGCCTCAAGACGGGAATCGATGTCCATCAATGCCGTCTTCTTGCCCTATTCACGGGCCTCGCTCTTTAACAACTCAACCCTTGAAAGCTCGCCCTCATGTTGTTCTTTTAAAAGTCGGGTGGCGATAATCTCGTCACAGTATCGCTGTGACTCTTCTTGGGCAGCCATTTTCTCCTCTTTCTCTCTGTGGAGAAGCTCCTCAAGTTCCTTGACCCGGGTGCTGAACGCATCCCTCTCCTTTTGAATGGAGTCCTTCTCCAAGGCTAAAGCCCCACATCGTTGAACCGCCTCGTCAAGCTCTTTCTTATGAGTTGATTCCAAGCGAGTAACAGCCTCAGCAGTATTCCTAGCACTCCGATGGGCGACCTCGAGTTCAGACTTATAAGTGGCGATTTCTTCGTCTTGGGCCTTAATGATATTTCTATCGTGGATAGCCTCAAGCTTTAAACGTCTATCTCATGCTGGCGCTCCACAGAGACTTTAGAAAGTTTCTCAACTAGGTGAACAAATGCATCATGTTGAACATAGACGTCATTCGTACAGGCAAGAGCGTTCTATTTAACATGACCGGGAATAGGATGAATCGCCGGAAGGAATTTTAGGCCATCAAAGCAGATTCTCAAAAATTTGTCTTTAAGCTCGGCCATCTTCTCTGACACTGTTGGGTCTGTCGCAGGAGCAAGGGGTGACGGCTTTGAAAGTAAGCCCCTTCGATGAAAACCTCGGGACTGTCGAGTAGAAGAGGAGTCCGAGCGCTGGTCCCGGGGAGCATCGGGTTGCGACCTCTTATGGACGTGCTTGTCTTTGCTGTGCTCCACATGAGACGAAGTATCATGTTGGTGCTTTGGCTGATAGTAAGTTTTCCTCCAGGATGAGGAGTCCCGAGAATGATAATCTTTATCGCTATCTCCATCTCGACGTCTTCCGGAACCCGAATCCCGTCCTGGTTAATGAAAAATGGACGAACCGCGAAGATGATCAGATCCATGTGAGCTCCCCATGTCACCTGCACAGAATTCAAATAACAGCGAATTAGCAAAGAGATAGTGTGACAACGAAAACTAAGTGCAAATGGAAGTACGAGTGTTTTGTGTGTGTGTCCAAGTGTGTTTCCCCCCGATGGACCAGTCGCTTTGCTAACATGAGTTTTCTCCCCTTGGCTGTGGGATTAGATGCCTGCATCGCCTCTAACGGGCGAGTGAAACTTGAATGCCTCCAGATCATTGAAATCATAGTTGAGCAGATCTTCCGGAATTGAGAGGTTCGAAAGGCCCTTTAGCGAACTTTCAACGTGCTGTGAAGAAGCCTCCTCTACGGGGATGAGCGTGACTTTGGAAGTTCCGCCAACCTTCTCCTTTCTAATCTTATATGTCAACGTCTTTTTCCCCTTCGAAGGGGAAGATGACGTTTTGATATCATGCACTTCGACCGGCGGATACTGAGTAACACCCACATTCTCACCTTGTGTTTCAGGAGCCTCGCCCTCTTTAATCTCCCCCTCCTCCTGTGCACTGGGGGTGTGGCGTGACGACGATTCAGTCAACTTCTTCCCTTTACCGGATGCAGGTTTGGAGATGGAGACGCCCTCAGGAAGGCTCACCCAACGACGTTCTGCTAACAGCTCGAACCTTGACAGTGACTCATTTGAAATGAGGGTTCGGATGTCTCATTCCTCGACGGGAAGAGCTCTAATAGCCTCAACAGCCTCAGAATAGTTGCGGCCCTCAGGACATGGATTGATATCTGGAAAAAATGAAACAAAAGTTAGAAAAAGCATCGCCTCGGCCGAAACATGAGCATCGCTCCAAGAAGAAGACTTACTTCCTTCAATCCATCTCCTCACGAAACCAAAAGGACAGCACACGTAGAACCATTCTTGTTTGTACAGGAAATACTTGCTCCATGCTCCGGTTAGAATTTGGCACTTGTGGCGTGGCTCGAGGAACACAAAGGAGGGGCTATCTCTCCGCTTCTTGATCATATAAATGTATCTGATGTCGCCGGGAGTTGGAGGCCTGTAGAAGACAGCCATGAAAAGGAGGTAGGTCCCATAAATGAACGCATGACCGTTTGGGTGCAGCTGCGACGGGGCGACGTCTATGTATTGAAACACATCCCGAAGAAATAAATTGAATGGAGGCACGCAGCCCGCCCAGCACATAAACTTATTGCAGGCGATGTATCCGACTGGGGGAAGGTGTGGACGATCATACCTCGACGGAACCAACACATCGGCAAAAGGGATGGCGTGGATAGAGCATATTCGTCGAAGGACGGCTTCGTTAATCTTCGAAGCCTATGAATCAATCGGATTATCTAAGAGAATAGATGACTCCAGGGCATCGGGAGCTAAATTATGAGCGGGGGAGGTTGATGGGTTAGAAGTGTCTACGTCCCCTTGTTTGGAAGACGGCCCAGGTCTATCCGAGATTGTGGCGGAACTAGATTTTTTAGACATTTTTTCTTGACGGGAATCGAATCCTGCAGAGCAGTTGTATGAACTATACTCAAAAAATGATCAGCGTCAGACTTAACAACATAGATTTCCCTCCTGTGTGGTGTGTGAGCTAGTGCAATCAATCGTGTATAAGCATTGGAAATTCAGGAGTCGCAAGGTTACTGATATAAAACTAAGCTTAAAAACCATCGCCTTCGAAGACCGTCATCGCTGACCGTCTCCAAAAGCCCGCCAAATGGCGATTACAGTTTCAAGTTCAGGGAACGTTAGAGGATGTTATCTGATTACGTCAAGTAAAGTTCAGATTTATAGCTACTAAAAATAGAAGGCTATTAGTCCAAGTCGATTCGATATGCTAGAATGTTAGAGTCATTGTTCTTGCTTGGCGACCATTCGGCATGTTTTAGTTCGGCATTTATGTGTTGTTCGGCTAAGTATCATTCAGCTTAAATTATGTTCGGCCGATAGAATATGGGTCGGGATTCATGATCGTTCGGTCTAATGGTTGTTCGGCTTAACTGACAAACGAGAAAGCTATCATTCGGCCATACTATCGGTCGGCCGAACTATCGTTAGGCCTATATCTTGTCCGGCCAGACCATCGATCGGCCGAACTGTTGTTCGGCCAGAATAGTGGTCGGCTAAAATACTGTTCGGCCAAGATATCGATCGGCATCCTGTCCTTTCCCCACTTCCCTTCGATTTTTCCTCTTCAACCTCGTTCGGCATGGGGAGATCATGCCGAACCATTGCAAGGCCGATCCATACCACTAGGTCTTACCTCCAATGCCACGCACCTCCAACTAACTCCCACCTTCGAGTGCCTCTACCATCCACTTTTATCCTCTCCGTTCCACCCGCCTTGGAATCACCTAAGGTCAAACCAAGTCCCAGCCTCAGGGCACGATCAAGACCTATCTCGTCTACCTCATCCCCGTATCTCCTATATCCTCTGTGGAGGGTTCGCGAACTCGGGTTTAACTACAGATTGTGATTTTAAATGAAAACGTACGAAAGTTTCTTACCAAGAGGAATGATGGGAGCTTGGGAAGGAATTGTAGGAAGGACGTGTTGGATTCGAGGAACGGAAGAGATGAGTAAAACTTAAAGGAGATAAGTTGCATGCTCTCGGAAAATCACAGGTAAGAGGTGAAAAAGAGAAGAAGTAGAGTACCAGGTTTTATAGGAGAAGAGAGGAAGTCGAAACGGCTCCGACCGGTAGAACCGGTCAAAGCACAAAATACGTTCGGCATCGGTTATCTTGTTCGGCATTTGAGTATCGTTCGGCCTCGGCATTACACCAACTCATAGTTCAAAGCACATCATGTTCAATCACATGATATACTTTGGGGGGCAAAGTGTTACCTGGAAGTTTGACCAGGCAACTAGGCAGTCAGCATCAGGGTGCTCGGCACAAGAAAAGACATCGTTCGACAGTGGATAGCGCTTGGCATCTAGGAGCATTCGGCATCGAGGGATGTTCGGTATTGAATACCATTCGGCCAAAGAGGAATGCTCGGCATAAGATCGTTCGGCGACTAAACATTGCTCGGCCTCCCGAGTACGTTCGGCCAAAGACATCGTTCGGCAGGGGATAGCGCTCGGCATTTAGGAGCATTCGGCATTGAGGGACGTTCGGTACTGAATACCTTTCGACCAAAGTGGAATGCTCGGCATAAGATCGTTTGGTGACTAAAGATTGCTCGACCACCCGAGTACGTTCGGCCAAAGACATCGTTCGGCGATCCTGGATCGTTCGACATTCCAACTTGGTTCGGCATGGTACGTTCGGCGATCCTAGATCGTTCGGCATTCCAGCTTTGTTCGGCATGGTACGTTCGGCGATCCTAGGTCATTCGTTACAAATGCCTTGGCTCGGCATCTTACCGTTCGGCCTCCCTGATTCACCTCACAGAGCTAACACTATTTGGACCAAAATATTCATCTACCAGGCCCACCAGGGAAGTCCAACCCGCCTTCGCCTATAAATAGAGGGGCAGAGGCACAGAAAAAGGGACCATATTTTAGAGAACACTGGGGAGACTCTGCCATTTTTAAGGCTCATTTCTGACTTATTTCTTTTACTTTGCAATTATATTCTAGTAATTAAAAAACGGATTGTATCTGTAATCACCCATCAAGGAAATCAATGGAAATCAACTTCAAAGTGGATGTAGGCAGTTACGCTGAACCACTATAAATTTTGTGTTCTTGTTCTCTACATTTAAATTTATACTCTATTCTCTGTCTTAATTTATTTTCTTCATTAATCTCTCTACACAATCTTTCTAAGGGTGTTAGTGACCAATTTTGGAGCTAACAGGTACCTAGACAATTATGTGGACTGATGGACTTACCAGTTTTGATCGTTACAAAGGACGATGCTACCACATTGAGGCAGTTATTGGGTAAGAAATTCAATATATTGCTTATATAGCTTATTCTTTAGACCTTCTTGAAGAAGGTTCTATTACTAGCATGTTTACTTCCGTTATGGGTAATGGATTTGGCTTCAAAGCCCTACGAGCTCTACATTAAGAGGATCCGCGAATTGCTGGTACTTAGAAACATCAGGATTTTCATGATGGGCTTTAGTCTATATAGTAATAATTGGGCTTGGTTCTAGACAATAATATGTTTTTTTAAATTGTGTTCCTTTAATTGCTATTATATATAAATTAAAGAGTACAAGAATAAATTGCCTAGCAATAACAATCCTATATATTGCATAAAATCAAATACAATTTTGTACATTGTATAACTACTTGAGATATTGCTCATAACATTCTTCCAATGAATTTTGGTAATCGTTTAAGATTCTTTAAATCATTATCTTATCCTATCAAGTCTTCTACTTATCTAGTAGTTCTATTAAGTCCATGTTAAAGCCCAACATGTATCTCCCATGTGTCTATAGCACTTCACATTTCTTTATGCCTCTATCTGTTCTTCTCATGTGGCTTAATTGCCTTCACGTGAGTCTTTTATCCAATTCGCATGCCTTGGCTGAGATTTCCAATCGACGTTTCATGGTGACCCTTCGATGAACAAGCCCAGATGCCATTTTTCTTCTCTTCCCATGGCTGTTGTCAATCTACAACCCAAGTATCCAATTCTATATCAAGATTGGGATGCAAAACCCAGGATTCATAGTTTTTCTTGGATGCTTGTACCGTAATCGTGATCAAGTTCATCAGTGGTCAATTCTTGTCATTGCTCTCAGATCTGTGTCTAATTTGATGTCTCCATTATACCCAGATCTAGTAGAATAGCCTTTGAAAATAATCAAGATTACTAACCTCAATCAACACATATTTGATACTTTTGGTACAATAATTGATAGTAGTTTCTAAAGAAGATAAGATCTTTTAACCTTGCCTCTACAATCATAGATCTCCCTTATATCGATCATTTTCCATATCGTGATTATTCGTTCTAGCATCAGATGCGAAAATCTGCCATTTTGTTACAAATCTTGCTACCAAAATGATTTGTTATAACACCTCTTACTTTTAATAACATTATTCAGGAAATTTAATTGGATATATTAAATATAATAATGTAAATATTAGAGTGATAAGGAGATTGAGATTCGAAAATTTAAAATAGAGATCAAGCTTAATTAAATAAAATATTAAAGATTGGGCTATGAGCTATTTTATGTATTCATCGGGAGAACAATTAACATGAGGGTATTAGAGGAATTATCGCACCCCTTATACTCATGGTTCTACTTTCTATTCAAGTTCATTTTTCATAACTCAAAAACAGATATCAAAGAAAACACAAGCCTACCATTACCAAGAGAAGAGAAATTCATCTTGAGCTGAGGGAATCAAGCTTGGGGAATTAGTCAAGGATCAAATCTCAAATTCCTTATCCTAATCAAGATGAATAATAATCAAAACCATCTCTATTTTTTAATAATTATTTGATTTCGAGTTTAAGGTTAAATCCATTATGATAATTTTTATGATGATATGCTTGGATTTTATGATATGTTTGATTCAAACAAGATTTTTTGATAAGTGTTTTATATGGTTTTAAGGCTAAAATCATTTATATTGAATTTCTAGAACCATAAGGAATTTATATCTTATGCAAAAGATTATTTTCCAGATGGGTTTAAATTTTTACAATTTTGTAAGCTATGGAAAATTTATCATGAATTTTCAAAGGAAAATATCAATAATTAGGTTTAGAAATTAATTTTGGCTCTATAATGTAGAATTCGGGTCAAAAATTTATATATGTTAGGTAACATATTAAAAGTGAATTTATGTGATCATTAGGGATTTATCCTAAGTAATTTACTATGGAAATTAAATTATTTTAGATTAAGGGCTTAAATGTTTTATATGTTTTGGCTTAAGGAATGGCTTATTTTCTAAAAAAAAATAATTAGATCCAAAGTAATTGCGGCAGTTTTCTTTGAAAGAAATTTGAAATGCTTATGGAAAATAATCAAATGCTTACAAATACGCAGGTTAATTAAAAAGCAATTATTTAAAAAGGCCTTAAAACAGTCTTTACCCAGAAATTATGTTTCACCTTTTTCAATTGAACCTTTCGACCCTATACTTTCACCTCAACCAAGTCAAAACCAACTAAGTTGAAACCAATACACAAGGTATCACTACGTTGATACGTAGTGGATTGGAGAATGTCGGAAAGTATGGAGTCAAAACCATGCTTTCGAAGGGGAAGGGCTAACTTTCGAAGGTCTTCGTTTTACTATCTAAAGAAATGTGCTTGCCTTGTTTTAATAAATGCTTTCGAAGGAGTCGAAACAAATGCTTTCCAACGGGGCTTTTAAGTACTTTCGAAGGGTTTGCCGCCTTTTTGTTTAAAGTGTAGCTATTTAATGAGTTACTTTATTTTTAAATCAATGCTTTCAAAAAGGTCGATCGAACCCTATAGAAAACTTGCTGCCGATCCTATGCCTTTCGATTGGATTGAAGTCATCAACTTGTTTGAAAGGTAGTTTTTGTTTTATAAATGTAATAAGCCATTTCTTAAAGCTTTCAAAAGGATTGAATGGTTTCGAAGGCAATGGCTTCAAAAGTGGTTTCAAACCTATCCTTCAAATGTTTTACTTAAATGATTTAAGCCTTCGAAAGGATAGTTGTAGGATCTAGATTAACCCTAGAGGGGGGGGGAGTGAATTGGGTTATAGCAAATTTTCTCGAATTAAACACAGAAATATAATAGCAGAAATAAATATGTTGAAAAGTAAATCACACACAAAATTTACCCAGCTTCGGCAACCCCTGCCTACTGCTGCATTCATAGATTTCAATTAGAATTAAACAGTATCACGCTTACAAACACTCTACTAGACTCGCAGACCCTTTTGCTCCCGCTCACAAACACTCTACTAGACTCGCACACCCTGCTCCCGCCTATAGAGTTTCGCTCACTCGCAAACACTGCTCCCGCCTATAGAGCTTTGCAAACTCGCACACCCTACTCACTGAACTAATTCAAAATAGACAATCTGACACTACCTAAAACCTAGGTGGTGATTTACCTAAACTCTTTGATTCGTAAAAATAAAAACGATAATTAAGAACAATAGAAAATAACCCTAAACTAATTAACAATATTAATAAAAGCCTATAATTAAACAAAACCCCCTTTTTATTTTTAAGACCGGCCCACTTAAACCCGTTCCTTTCTTTGTTATCTCCAGCCCGATCACCTTTTGTTTCGTTTGTGAGAATAATGGCGGCTTGGTTCTAATTAGGGCTTCGTTCCCTTTTGTTCCAGTTAGGGCTTCGGCTCTTTGTTCCAATTAGGGCTTCGAATTCTTCAATTAATCTGTTATACGTTGCCCTAGCTCGCTGCTTCTCTGATGGTTGACTATTGCTTGTTTGCAGTTGCTCGATCGAGTTCGTTGCTTTGTGAATTCGGTATGTACTGTCTCCTTTTGCTTTTCTAAACTGATACTTGAACTCGATAATTTTTTGCCGATGATGATTAGGGCATTTATATAGGTTGAATTCCTATATTTGCGTTCGTATAAACTTGATTGAATTTGTCAAATTCTTTATCTCGGCCACTTGATGATGCTTGAATGATTGAGATCGATTCTGACTTTTTCATATGCGTATAATTTTAATTCTTGCGTCCCACGGCTTTGATGTTGACTTGTTCATATTTCTTGCTTGGTTGGTCACGGCTTTGAATTGATTTCGTGATTTTTGATATTTGACTTTGTCACACATTGGAATTTTGATCACGGCTTTGATTTTGACTAGTTCACACGACTTGGTTTTTGAGTATGCGAATCCACTACTCTGTATTAGCTTCGGCCATCACCATTGCTTTTATGTTTTCTCTGCTGCATACCACTGCATTTCTGTAGCATGATCGTTGTTCATCTTGTAGTCTTCGTCTCTGGCCTTCTTCTTTGGTCTCCACTTGAACATTGCTTGTTGTTTACTGAGTCTTGACAGTCAAGTTGCACACTTTAGCTTTGGTTGTTGCAGTATTCATTGTTGTTTTTCCCTGTACTTTAGTTGCTATGTGGTTGTTTGCTGTCATGTTAGTTCGAATTGCAATTTGTGTAGTTGGTTCACCATGCAGTCTGGATTAGTGGTATTTGCATTTGAGTTGTAGCTATGTTGTGTAGTAGCTGTGGTCTTTGTTATTGTAGCATGCACTCATTGTTGTTTCCAGTTGCACTTGGTCACTTGTTCACCATAGTTTGTACATGCATTTGCTACACTGTTTGCTGTAATATTGGCTTGTGACATTCATGTTGCAGTCCATGTTCTGTTGATCACTTGATTATTGTTTGCATTATCCACTTGAACTTGTAGTCTGCCTTGATCATCTTGCAACCTGGTCTGGTGCACCTTGTTTCATGCTTGAGACTGTGCTTGCATTGTTACTTGGTCGACACTTGCATCACTCTGTAACACATGCTGTGTACTTCATTCAGTGTTCATGCATGTTCTCTGTTCATTTGAGTTGTATTCACATCACTTTCTGAAGCTTGAGTTGCTTGCATTTTCTGGTATCTGTTCATTGTTCATTGGTCATTGCACTGTGTTGCATTACAATCATTACTTCCTGTTCCCTTCATGTAGCTTGTTCTTTACATTTGCTTGATTGTATTGTTGTTCTGCCTCCATTAAAAAAATTGTTGCAGTGATTATTTGAGCTTGTATTCTGCCTTGAGTTGAATCCTGTGTGTTATTTGGGTTTGACCTTGTGCTGAATTGTTAGCAGTGCTTTTGTTTGATTTGTGCACACGAGTTGGCGGGGCAGTGCACATGTGTACAAATGTATGCATGTGTACTGCAGCCACTTATGTACAACCTGTCCCTGATAAAATGCTGATATGCACAGATACAATCAAAAATGATGACGAACAACCCAAATAACTGAGGCAAACAATGTTTTCAAAATCATCTTTTATTTTTGAATTGCAAAGATTTTTTTTTTCAATTTTACTGCGTTTGAAAATATTTTTGCAGATTACTCAGATGCTGGATTCAAACGGAATGCAGTTGAAGACAAAATACGAGTGTGAGTGATATGTAGTGAGATTATCAATGTAAAAATATTTGTGATGTAATCGTGATGTAATCAGAAATGTATATGTATAGTGAGAGCATGAATTTGTACTATTCAAGTTTGTAATAAATATTCGTTTGAATAAAATATTCGTTTGAATTCAAAAACTGTGTAACTTGTTCTGTTTGAATTCAAATTCAAATTCTGTGTAATTTATTTTATTCAACAGATATTTATCTAACCAAATACATACTATTCAAAATATTTGTTTGAATAAAATTTCTGTTTGAATTCAAAATCTGTTTAACTTGTTTTGTTTGAATTCAAATTCAAATTCTGTGAAATTTAATTTTATTCAACAAATATTTATCTAACCAAATACATACTATTCAAAATATTTGTTTGAATAAAATTTCTGTTTGAATTCAAAATCTGTTTAACTTGTTTTGTTTGAATTCAAATTCAAATTCTGTGAAATTTAATTTTATTCAACAAATATTTATTTAAACTATGAAAAACAAAATAGTACATTACCAAATACATTTAAATGAATGTATATATGTTTATTATCATCAAACAAAAATCATATAGCGCAAAGCGCATATTCAACAATCTCCCCCTTTTGATGATAGCAAACATATATTTAAGATTTTGAATATATTAAATGTATTTGATAATTTCATTTGCTCCCCCTATTTGAATGCTTCCTTTTTATGTGATACTCCCCCTACATATATGGCTCCCCCTACATATATGCATACAAATAAAAATATGTAAATGAGCCTATATGCAAATTGAAGGTTATTTGACCTTTGCTTGATTCTATTTGACAAAATCTTAACTTTTCTCTCCCTTTTGTTATCAGCAAAAGAATAATAGTGTTATAAAATAGGGATGAAGTGATAGACATGAATCAAACATTAAACTCAATTAAATATAAATATCAAATTTCAATAAAACTCAAACAAAAATCATAATTACCCTTGTCAAGCGCACATTCCACTTTCAGAAGTGATGAAGATAGAATCATCAAAAATTCATATAGATATGTCAATTTGTGGTATATTTATTTCTGAAAATTTGAATATCTACTAACCATGCATAACCGTTAGGACTTTTAAATGAGATTAGTAGTATTCCAATTTAATTTAAAAAATAAAATCAAGTATCTTCTAACCACGCATGACCGTGAGGACCTTTAAATGGGATTAGAATCAACTTGTCTATTAAATCAATTATTTTTAATATGCGTTCCATACATGCATAACCGTGAGGACTTTTAAATGAGCATGGAAGCACATAATCAAAAATCCAAGTAATTCACCCATGCATAACCGTGAGGACTTTTAAATGAGAGTGAATACTTTGGATATTTATTTTTAATTGCTGAATATAATAAATTGAAGCACAAATAATTTCCTTCACCGATTTAAAGATATTGAAGAACAAATGATTTCCTTTGTAAACTACCACAAATTTACATACTAAATATGATCTTGATGAGTGATGTTCGATAGAAAGATGATAGAAATAGAAATGGTCATGGAATTATTACCTAACAAAAAGTTTTTATAACTCTTGTTATGAAATTCTAAAGAAATTTTCTATTTATACTTTCTCGAGTTATAATATATGATAAATATCAACACTCATCTCTTTTTCAATCACTATTCATCTTTTCAATAATCAAAGAGAGTTAGATTAGTCAAAATTTTGTCATTTAAAATCAAATTAAACATTATAAAATCAATTTTTCAAAAATGATTAATCTGTATATATGGTCAAACATGATTTTCTTGAGGGGAGTTTTATAAGAAAATTTTCTGCTATTTGAAAATTATTTCAAGTGAAAAATATGCAGATATTTTCTTTGAAAAAAAACGATGCAGCAAATGAATGTTTCAAAAATTAATCACGTTACACTAATAATTTTTCTATCAACTATATTACCAGTGTAATCCGCATCTGAATTTAAATTTCACTCAATATTCACTTGTTGAATCAAACCATGAGATGTGCACCAAAAATTTCAAAACATCATTCTTTTGAATTTGAATTTAAGCCGTGTTAACACTCAAACAAATATCATGATGTTAATTTCAGAAACCAGAGGATAAGCAATTATTTTCATGAGTAATCAACAGTCAATCAACATCATAATTATTTCAAAAACAATTTCTTAAAATCCTTTTTCTCATGAATTTGAAATCGTGCAAATTTACAAGCAGTGATCAAAATGTCAGAACCAATGTATCTACGTGTAGCATGAGTAACCAGCATTTGACCGAACAAATTTATATAAATTAGTTCAAAATTGAAAATCTGATTGGTCATCAATTAAGCACAAATTGATGTCATAAATAAGAACAAGTCAAAAAATCATATCAATTAAGTCCGAGTCAGTCAACCATCATAATTACTCCAAGTAATTCTATTTAAAGATGGTTAGTCAATATTTTTTTAAAAAAATCATAGCATCAAAATCATCATCTTTTGTTCATCTCAATATTGGCTGATTTTAATTTAGAGTATGGTGCAGATAATCACATTTAAAAACAATTACCTGTTTTACCTTTACGATAATTTTTCGTGATTGCCCATTGTGATTCTGTCACCTTTATACTAGGATAAGGAACTTTGCTTTGTCGCCCGTTGTGTTTCTGGAACAGCCGAAATCCAGAGAACACTGTTGTTGTTCCTTAGCCTGCCACCACACCTACACGATAAAAGATTTGTGTGACCTATTTGTTTTTATAGGTCCATTGTTGTTAGTGGCAGAATATGAAAAATATGTTTTTGGAGACTCAAAACTATTTATATATGTTCCTTTTGGCACCCAAATTTGTTTGACTTTCAAAGATTTTATATTTGTGCCTTTTGGAACCCAAATTGGTATAGTTTTCACGTGTTTGGGTCTATACCAACAATTATTTCGATTATGTCCAAATTCTCTACAAAACGTGCACATTAAATTGACTTGATTAAATTTTGTGTTCCTATGACTATGATTTTCAACATGATTTCCAATTATTTCAGATCGAGCAACACTTTTACCTTTACCATCATCTTGTGATTTTCCATAACCTAGTCCTTTTCTATTGTTAGCAAAAATTTGATTTCCAAATAACATTTTGAAAGATTTTTCGCCTCTTGAAAAGTTATTCAAAGATTTCTCAAGATTTTGGACTTTGGTTTTTAATGTTGAATTTTCAGTGACAAGTGAGGTGCATCGATTAATAAAATCCTTTCTCCTAGTGTCGATGGTTTCCTTAAGATTCAAGTTTTCATTTTCAAGATTTTCAAAGTTATTCTTCAGTTTTGATAATTCTGAATCTAAAATCTTACATTTTTTACATTCTAGGTTTTGAATATTTTCAAGTTCAGTTTTTAACCTAAAATTTTCACGAGCAAATTCTCTCCTATCAGATTTCAGTTTTTCAATTTTAGATTCAAGAGTATCCACTACCTTAGTAAGATCAGAACACATAAAAACAAGTTCTTTATAAGAAAACTCACCTGCCTCACTAGATTCGTCGGAGGTTGCTTCTGATTCTGATTTTGCCATGCAACACAAGTTAGCCTCCTCTGGGCTGCTATCCGAAGCTTCCTCTCCTTCTTCATCATCCCAAGTCGCTGCAAATACCTTCTTCGCCTTTTTCTTTTCTTTGTTGTTTTTGAGAAGTGGGCATTTTGGTTTGACGTGGCCAGGCTTGTTGCAGTTATAACATGTCAGTTCATTATCGGAATTCTCGGAATCTTTTGACCTATTGCCCTTTGTTTTCTTCTTGCGTGGCTTGAATCTAGACCATCTTCTAAGATTATTGACAGCCATTGCAAGCTCTTCAATTGGATCTTCTTCATCGCTTTCTTCTTTACTTTTTAAGGCAATCGTCTTCTTCTTTGGTTCGGAGTTGTTGCGTTCTTCCTTTGCTTTTAACTCAAGCTCATATGTCATTAAGTTGCCAATCAACTCCTCCATGCTTAGTTTACTCAAATCTTTCGATTCTTGGATTGCTGTGACTTTTGCCTCAAAGTTCATTGGTAAAACTCGTAGTATCTTCCTCACAAGCTCTACCTCAGTGAATACCTTCCCAAGCTCTCTAGCATTGTATACCAAGGTTGAAAAACGTCCAAACATATCCTTTATGCTCTCGCCTTTGTCCATCACAAAGTTTTCGTATTCATTGCTGAATAGGGCTAGCCGAGACTCCTTGACTTGAGAAGTTCCTTCGTGTATCACCTCCAAAGTATGCCATATTTCCTGTGCTGTTGTACAATGAGAAATTCTATTAAATTCATTTTTATCAAGAGCACATATCAAAGCATTCATGGCTTTAGCATTTGTCGTTTTCAATTTCTTATCGTTAGCATCCCACCTATCCTTAGGTTTAGGAATCTCAGTACCACCAACGATTATAGTGGGAGGTTTATAGCCAGTTTCAATAATATCCCATACATCATAATCAACGGAACTAAGATAAATACTCATCCTAACTTTCCAATAAGCATAATCGTTCCCGTTAAACATGGGTGGCCTAGCAATAGATTGCCCCTCAGAAAAAGCATTATTTTGTAGACTCATGACTCTAGAGTTAAATAAAAAATATACCGGGCTCTGATACCACTTGTAGGATCTAGATTAACCCTAGAGGGGGGGTGAATAGGGTTATAGCAAATTTTCTCGAATTAAACACAGAAATATAATAGCAGAAATAAATATGCTGAAAAGTAAATCACACACAAAATTTACCCAGCTTCGGCAACCCCTGCCTACTGCTGCATTCACAGATTTCTATTAGAATTAAACAGTATCACGCTTACAAACACTCTACTAGACTCGCAGACCCTTTTGCTCCCGCTCACAAACACTCTACTAGACTCGCACACCCTGCTCCCGCCTATAGAGTTTCGCTCACTCGCAAACACTGCTCCCGCCTATAGAGCTTTGCAAACTCGCACACCCTGCTCACTGAACTAATTCAAAATAGACAATCTGACACTACCTAAAACCTAGGTGGTGATTTACCTAAACTCATTGATTCGTAAAAATAAAAACAATAATTAAGAACAATAGAAAATAACCCTAAACTAATTAACAATATTAATAAAAGCCTATAATTAAACAAAACCCCCTTTTTATTTTTAAGACCGGCCCACTTAAACCCGTTCCTTTCTTTGTTATCTCCAGCCCGATCCCCTTTTGTTTCGTTCGTGAGAATAATGGCGGCTTGGTTCTAATTAGGGCTTCGTTCCCTTTTGTTCCAGTTAGGGCTTCGGCTCTTTGTTCCAATTAGGGCTTCGAATTCTTCAATTAATCTGTTATACGTTGCCCTAGCTCGCTGCTTCTCTGATGGTTGACTATTGCTTGTTTGCAGTTGCTCGATCGAGTTCGTTGCTTTGTGAATTCGGTATGTACTGTCTCCTTTTGCTTTTCTAAATTGATACTTGAACTCGATAATTTTTTGCCGATGATGATTAGGGCATTTATATAGGTTGAATTCCTATATTTGCGTTCGTATAAACTTGATTGAATTTGTCAAATTCTTTATCTCGGCCACTTGATGATGCTTGAATGATTGAGATCGATTCTGACTTTTTCATATGCGTATAATTTTAATTCTTGCGTCCCACGGCTTTGATGTTGACTTGTTCATATTTCTTGCTTGGTTGGTCACGGCTTTGAATTGATTTCGTGATTTGTGATATTTGACTTTGTCACACATTGGAATTTTGATCACGGCTTTGATTTTGACTAGTTCACACGACTTGGTTTTTGAGTATGCGAATCCACTACTTTGTATTAGCTTCGGCCATCACCATTGATTTTATGTTTTCTCTGCTGCATACCACTGCATTTCTGTAGCATGATCGTTGTTCATCTTGTAGTCTTCGTCTCTGGCCTTCTTCTTTGGTCTCCACTTGAACATTGCTTGTTGTTTACTGAGTCTTGACAGTCAAGTTGCACACTTTAGCTTTGGTTGTTGCAGTATTCATTGTTGTTTTTCCCTGTACTTTAGTTGCTATGTGGTTGTTTGCTGTCATGTTAGTTCGAATTGCAATTTGTGTAGTTGGTTCACCATGCAGTCTGGATTAGTGGTATTTGCATTTGAGTTGTAGCTGTGTTGTGTAGTAGCTGTGGTCTTTGTTATTGTAGCATGCACTCATTGTTGTTTCCAGTTGCACTTGGTCACTTGTTCACCATAGTTTGTACATGCATTTGCTACACTGTTTGCTGTAATATTGGCTTATGACATTCATGTTGCAGTCCATGTTCTGTTGATCACTTGATTATTGTTTGCATTATCCACTTGAACTTGTAGTCTGCCTTGATCATCTTGCAACCTGGTCTGAAGCACCTTGTTTCATGCTTGAGACTGTGCTTGCATTGTTACTTGGTCGACACTTGCATCACTCTGTAACACATGCTGTGTGCTTCATTTAGTGTTCATGCATGTTCTCTGTTCATTTGAGTTGTATTCACATCACTTTCTGAAGCTTGAGTTGCTTGCATTTTCTGGTCTCTGTTCATTGTTCATTGGTCATTGCACTGTGTTGCATTACAATCATTACTTCATGTTCCCTTCATGTAGCTTGTTCTTTACATTTGCTTGATTGTATTGTTGTTCTGCCTCCATTAAAAAAATTGTTGCAGTGATTATTTGAGCTTGTATTCTGCCTTGAGTTGAATCCTGTGTGTTATTTGGGTTTGACCTTGTGCTGAATTGTTAGCAGTGCTTTTGTTTGATTTGTGCACACGAGTTGGCGGGGCAGTGCACATGTGTACAAATGTATGCATGTGTACTGCAGCCACTTATGTACAACCTGTCCCTGATAAAATGCTGATATGCACAGATACAATCAAAAATGATGACGAACAACCCAAATAACTGAGGCAAACAATGTTTTCAAAATCATCTTTTATTTTTGAATTGCAAAGATTTTTTTTTTTCAATTTTACTGCGTTTGAAAATATTTTTGCAGATTACTCAGATGCTGGATTCAAACGGAATGCAGTTGAAGACAAAATACGAGTGTGAGTGATATGTAGTGAGATTATCAATGTAAAAATATTTGTGATGTAATCGTGATGTAATCAGAAATGTATATGTATAGTGAGAGCATGAATTTGTACTATTCAAGTTTGTAATAAATATTCGTTTGAATAAAATATTCGTTTGAATTCAAAAACTGTGTAACTTGTTCTGTTTGAACTCAAATTCAAATTCTGTGTAATTTATTTTATTCAACAGATATTTATCTAACCAAATACATACTATTCAAAATATTTGTTTGAATAAAATTTCTGTTTGAATTCAAAATCTGTTTAACTTGTTTTGTTTGAATTCAAATTCAAATTCTGTGAAATTTAATTTTATTCAACAAATATTTATCTAACCAAATACATACTATTCAAAATATTTGTTTGAATAAAATTTCTGTTTGAATTCAAAATCTGTTTAACTTGTTTTGTTTGAATTCAAATTCAAACTCTGTGAAATTTAATTTTATTCAACAAATATTTATTTAAACTATGAAAAACAAAATAGTACATTACCAAATACATTTAAATGAATGTATATATGTTTATTATCATCAAACAAAAATCATATAGCGCAAAGCGCATATTCAACAATAGTTCTGAAGCCGTCAGTTTTCCCCAAACACTTTTATATGAAGGCTAGTGGTTTCAAAAGGGGCACTTTCAGTTATGTTCACTTTTGACCCAAGAGATATTTTAAGGATAAACCCAATTGTTTAAAAAGGGGTACTTTCAAATGCTTTTAAAGTTATGCTTCTGTCAGTTAATAAGTAAAGCTTTAATACTTCGGAAGGTATGTTTGATGGTTTCGAAAGCGATGATTTAAAATGTTTCAAAAAGCATATGCTTAATTTTTTGAAAAGAAGATTTGAATGCTTTCGAAGGAGGTTATTCAACGGTATCAAAAGAAAAGGTAAAAGGTTTTAATAGCCTTAGATTTCAAAATAAGACCCAACCCCATTTTTTGAGGAACAACCATAGCAAAGGTAAAGGAGTTTTAAACTGGCTTTTAAGTATGAAGTTTTTGATTAAGCTTTCCTTGATAAAATAATAGGTTAAATGGATTAACCATGTTTCTTATGAAAATAATTTCAAAGAAATTAAATGTAATATCTCGGAATTTTTAACAATATCAATTTAATAATCTGTATTAAAATTAAATTGATATTGATACTTTTGTTAATAATAAATCAATTTGGTTTATTAATCTTCTTCAATACTTATTTAATCGGTTATTTTATCTTTTAAAAATAAGAACTTGGTTTCTATTTATAATATAAATATATTTTTCATAATTTAAATAGATTAGCTTTGTTTTAAATTTAATAAATAAAACATATTTTCTAATTCTATTACTTTTAGTAATTCGAAAATTTGTTTTTATTTAATATATAAGCTTTTCAAAGATATTAAATAAATAAATCTTGGTTTAAATTTAATAAATAAATCATGATTTAAAAATTAAAATATATACATTAATAAATTTGAAATTTTGATTTAATTAAATATTAAGTTTTAAAAGCTATTTAATAAATAAATATATGATTTTTAAATTGATAGGACAAATGTTTAAATGGTTAAGATAATTTTGGCTTGAGTTTTAAATTTAAATAAATTAACAAAGAGTTTTATAGCTTAATTAAATAAGTAATTTATTAATAAAAGAATAATTTCTTTTACAATTATTTTACTTTAATAATAAGATATTTATAAAAACAATATTAATAGTGTATTATTTTTAAAAATAGATTTTGAATAAAATTTGCAATTGTTATTTCAAATTAAATTTATATATATAACTTGATTTTTAAATAATTGATTTTGAATTTGATTTGAATTTCAAATTCCAAAGTATAGATTTTTTATTGTTTTAATTTTAATATGTATAAGCTTTATTTATAAGTATAGTTTGTTTTTATTTCTTTTGTAAATTTATATACATATTTAAATATTAACTAATAAAATAATTAGACTTAATATATATATTAACTAATGAATTGAATACAAATTACTTTTAAATAAAAGGACAAGTGTTATAAGATTAAACATTTAAATTGACAAATGTTAAGATTATGTACAAGTGTCAATTTTGTTTTAGTTTTTCTTTTATTTAAAATTTGAAAATACACTCTACATCTCTTTCTTCCATTTCTCATTTTTAATCAAAGACAAGTGAAGCTTTAATTTGAGATCAATTGCAGATCTGAAAACATGAAAACGCAAATCAAAACTCCTATTCAAAATCAAATCTGCATATTCAAATCCCTATGCAAATCAAATTTGCAAAATCAAACCCTGCTCAAACCTTTCACAAACCCCTCACTATCAAAAAGTTTGCATATTCAACTTCCTCATATCCAAAAAGTCCTGCATTCTTTTTTTTATAAAATCTGGAAATGAAGAAATAGGATTTCTACATGCACCTGGAAATTAAGCAATTGGAAAAGAAAAGTCTGCATTCTATTTTTCTGCATTCTGGAAAAAAAAGGGGCATCTACATTCATTCTTCTATCTTGAGCATTTAAAAGTAACCTTAGACTCATCAAGTAGAAACTGGAGTCTTTGATGTCTACTACAAATTCAAAAGGGTAATTAGAGGCTTTACTTCTTTTAAATAGGTGAGTAACTTTTTAAATTTAAAAGTTTAAAAATAGGTTGCATGCTAGAATGTGTTGATATAAATAAGTATTGTTTGTTGTATTGGTAAAGTCTGATGTGAAATATTTTTGTGTGCAAGTTGTAAATCATTTTGTTCTGTTCTGTTTTCTAAACAGAACTTTGATTTCAATCTTTATCATTAATTTGGTTTCTGATAAAATGAAATTATAAAGGAAAGTTTTTTGATTTTCTTAAGATAATATCTAAAAAAATTAAGCCAATTAAAACATAAGTAGCTGTCTCTGGGAAACACAGAAAGAAAACATTAGTGCGTGTTAATTTTAAAAAAAAAAAAACCAAACATGTTAGTTTAGTAATTCAGTATCATAAATTAAAAGTACTAACTGAAACTTGATTTTTAAATCAAGAATTGGAATTTTTAGAGTATAGTTTAAGTTGCAGTTTGATATTGAACCGAAATAGGATCTTAAGCATTTTCTGATGATCTTTGGATTGAGGAAGCTAGGGGTTCTTCTGAGTAGTAGAGGAGGGTTTGCTGATGCTAAGAAAATCATGGATGGTGATAAAATTTATCAGAGAGATTACAGATTTGGAAATTTATTTTTATACCCTAGTTTGTTATTGTTTTAAAGAATCGAACATTTAGGATAGAAAGATGGATCGAGTGATATGATGTTTTAGGAATTGATAGTTGGTGCATGGTTGAAGACGAGGCCGGAGAGGTTGATCTCCAGGTGGTCGGAGCTGCGAGTTCTTGCCGTTGACAGGTTTTGAAGGGGGACAGGGTTGTGGTTTCCAGCTTTGGGAAATTTTGCGTTCGATTTTGTTTTCAAGGATATAGTTCGATCTGATGATCGCATCTGGGTATTGGAGTGTTTTTGGATGAAGTACGATCATCTCTGATGATAAGAGGAGGCTGGGGTCGCGATGCATATGCACGGTGATGGGTTTTTCTGATGAAGTGTCTGGGTAAGTTTTGGTCAAGGGGAGTTGTTGGTTGCTCGAAGTAATAGGGTGAATGACTCAGAGGAGATGGTTTCCTGACTCGAAGAATTTTCAGTTGTTTCTCGGGTTGTTCTGTATTTCGGGTTTTACAGTAACCTGTTTCATTTTGTTTTAATTTTTTTTTAAAACTGCAGTTTTTAAAATGGAAGCTAGAATTTAAACCTAGTTTTAAATTCAAAGTTTAAAATTTTGGAATTCATGTCAAAATTTTAGAATCCATATTTAGATTCAAAATCTCAGTTTTAAATATAAAAAAAAATAAAAGTTTTAAAAATTGAACTTAATTAACCACTTTATTTTGGTAAAGTAGTTTGAACTTTTTAAAAATGAAGTTTTTGTTAAAATATGAGAAGGTTTAAAATGGGGTTTAAATCTGGGAATTTAAATATGAATTTCAGTTTTTGAAATTAAAATAAGATTTAAATTTGAAAGATTAAACAAAATGTGAATTTAAATTATTGAATTTTGAAATGAATTTTGTTTTCAAACTCTGCTGAATTTCATTTCTAAGACAAACACTTGTTTGTCTTGCAATGTAAAAAGCTTTAAATTGTTTAAACTTTGATTAAGTTTAAATTTATTCCTTTTAAATCTTGTTTTGAAATGAAATTTAAAAGTAATTTCAAAGTGAATTGTTTTCAAATAAATTTGTTTTTAAACATAATTTAGAAATGTTTTATCTTAGAATTAATTAAGATTAATGTTTTGAAATTATTTTAATTAATAAGGTAATTAAGGAATAATTAATTAATTTAATTAATTGATTGATTAAGGTTTAATAAAAATTGACTAAGGGTTAATCAATTTGAAATTAAAGATCATTAATTAGATTTTTAATTTATTATTAAGGAATTATTAATTAAGTAATTAAGTTTTAATCAAGGTTAATTAATTAAATAACTAGACTTTAATTAATGGATAATTAAAATAATTTAATTTGTGATTAATCTAAGTTAATTACTTAATAAAATAATTAGAGAATGGTTAATGAAGGTCATTGGCCAAGATTATTTAATAATTAATTAATGCGGTTAATTTTTATGATTCATTAATTTAATAATAATCATTTGTGAATGGTTTAAGTGTAAATACTTAATGAAGTAATTAAGAAATTAATTACTTAAGGTAATTAATTGTGTTGCATGTGATTGTTTAATTTAATTAATTAAGTTTAATTAATTTTTAACACTTGATGTTTTAATGATAATTATTTATGGATTGGAAATTACTTAGTAAAGTAATTGATTGATAATTACAGGTTGTAATTAATTGAAGATGTTTAAGAATGAAGTAATTTGGATTTAAATTACTAAGTAATTAATCAGGGAATTAATTAAGAAATTAATTAAGGGATAATTAATTTGTTTCAATGAAGTAATTAAGTTAGTTAATTACCGAATATGGTTAATCTAGAATGATTAATAATTATGAGTTAATTACTTAAGGTAATTAATTTAAGAGGATAGTTAATTAAAATATGATTAAGAATCATTAATTAGTACAATTAATAATGTAATTAAAGTTGATTAATTATGATTAATTAATCAATGATAAGTGATTAAAGGTAATTAATTAATGTAATTAATTAAGGGTTAACGTAATTAATTATAATTAATTAATTAATTGAAATAATTAAAGGTTAATTACTGTTTTTGGTTGAGAATAATTAATTTATGAAATTAATTAAGGAAAATTACTTGAATGTAATTAAAGGATAATTAATCAAGGGTGATTAATTAAGGTGATTAAGTTGAATGATTAATCAATTGATTGTAAATCAATTAAATGTTTGAGTAGGCAAGGTTTATATTGGTAAAGTAATTAATTTAATTTATTTCAAATTAATTAAAGATGAAGTAATTAATTTAATTAATTTTAAATTAATTAGAGATAGAGGTAATTAATTTAATTCATTTTAAATTAATTATATTGTGATGAGTAAATCTTTGCTTAAATATGAATGAATGATAGTGATTGCCTTGAATGGTTGTGATCTCAGATATGAGACAAGTAATGTTGTGTAGTAGGAATGCTTGTTGCATTATGATGATAATATAGATTATCTATTGTGATGATGATATGGATCATTTATTTATTATGATAATGTGGATTATCAATTGTGATTTGTGAGTTATCTATCTGTGTGTATATAGATAATTGAATTGTTTTAAACATTAAAACAACTTGGACCTAAAAGACATGTTTTGGATTTCGATGAGACTGGGATCGGGTTTCCATATTTGGAAATCCGAAAACCACATTGATCCAAATTACGATAGGTCGTGAATCTTATGTGAAGAGTGAAGACTCGAGGTGTAAGGACTATTCGTCAGTATAACTCTGGGGGTGATTCCGTGATGAGTTTGACGGAAATAGTACTTACAGGCTCGAGATGGAGATTCAGAGTGCAAGGATTCTCATCGTTAACTCTGAGGGTGATTCCAAAACGAGTGTAGTGAGATAATGCCTTCGGTTTCGTTCGAACCCGGATCGAACTTGTATGGATTGAATGCTTTCAGAACATCGTCAGGTGGACGATGAGCATTCTAAGTGATGTGTTCACTAAAGGTAATCATGGCCTCAAGCCTTATCAACCGAGAATGACTAAAACAAGGGAGGCGCAGCAAGGCTAAGTGGGTCATGCCCAAGTAGGACGAGATTTCCCCCTGTCTAGAGGTCCCTTTTATTTCGGCTATGTGGACGGTTGTGAGCTCCAACTGTCGGGGTTGTCTTGTTCGGAACTGTTCAGTAAGGAATGGTTCCAGCCTTGTGTTGCAGGGGAGCGGGCGTACTCCTCGGTACGTTGATCTAGGCCACGTGCTGTGACGGGCGGTACCCCAGTAGCCCTGCCATTGTATGGTATCCAAAATCGAATAAGTGCCAACGGTTTAGATTGTATTACCCACTTTTGTGGCTAGTAGCTGAAATTTAATAATGTAACAATTTCGGCTATTTCATATTTACTTGAAAACCCTAGACCTATTATAATATCACTGAATTTCCTATCAAATGTTTTGGTTAGCGTAAGGTAAAAACTTTTCCATGTTTATGTGTGGGAAGTCTTACGTGATACCTTTCTTTTCAAAAGGTTTTTAAAAATTGAGCAACCTTAACCTATTACTCACACCAGACTCATGTCTGACCCAGAGTTTATCTTCTGTTTTCTTAAACTCTTGGGTACTCAAATTTTTACGAGTAGCCAAGGGATTCAGGTTAGCTTTGACGAATTATAGAGGATCAATGGAGCAGGAGGCTTCTGCATGTAGATATATAGTTTTCCTCTGTATTGGTTTCTTTGAGTAGTTCTCATGTATTATTTTGAGTTGTATAACTAGACAGGTGTTTATAACTATCTAGTATGTGTTGTATTATCTGTGTAACTCTGATAGTGGTTGTAAACTATGTAATATTTATGTTTTCAATATAATTTATTCGTTCCGCTGTTTAGATTCTGATGTTGTTTCTTCTTCTCTTCTTTCTTTTCTCTTTTCTATCCCTTTCTTTCTTATTAATGATGCGTTATTCTGTAGAGACGGATGGCGGGTCATTTTAGTGGTATCAGAGCGTTAGGTTGAATGAATACCTAGGCTCTAGAGTGGTGTCTATCTTGAGAGAGCGTATTTGTAATTTATATATATATATATATATATATATATATATATATATTTCTACCTATTTGTAGGGTTACCTGTTCGGGTTTTCCAATATAAGTTATAAAGGTAGATGGGATAGTGGTGTGTGTAACACGACTATCATTGGTTGGACTTTGAATGTTTGAGGTTGGAAGTACATTTGTCGAGACTGTAGACCTAATACCGTCTCGAGTATGTTTTGCTGTGATGAAGGATTTCATCGATCTCTGAAGGAAAAATGTTGAGGTTCGGAGTCTATCTTTGAAGTTGGATGAGTAGAGTTTGGATCTGTTAGATGGCAGAAAGTGAGTGATGGTATCTTGATACCTCAGGAAGTAGTAGCTGCGTGATGAGACGCAGTGACTATGGATGTTTTCGAAGATATTTTCTTTGGAACAAGTTTAAGGAAGTGAGTCAGCTTCAGTGTTGTGGCTGTGCTCAGCTGGTATTTCTGTTTGGTTTGAAGACCGACTTTCTCGAAGAGCTTTAATTTGGAATTCTTTGGCACCTGTGGCAGCAGTGCAGCTCGGAGTGTTTTGTGTCGACAATAAGGTCTTCTGGTTAGCAGTTTTTCTGAAGTGGAGTTCAGAAGCAGCAGAGTTGACCCGTTTCTTCGATGGGTTGGCTAGTTAAGTGTAAGCTGTTCTATTTGGTTAAGGGAGAACAGTTTTCCTTGGATTTGGTTTGGATTGATCGCAAAAGTGACTTGCGATTGTTTGAGTGTTCTCTTGGGTTATCAGAGTTTTTCCGGATGTCTTCAGATAAGTCAGAGGTTTGTCCGCATCTGGAGATTGAGTTTCCTTATCGACTAGGATTCTATGAGTCGTACCGGTGGTTCAGCTTAATGGAAGGATGGTTCCAAGGAGATTGAGTTGGTGAAGCAGCTCAGGTTTTGGAGAAACTTCGGAGTTTTCTTTATGGATCTGATGAACCATATATCTGGGTATGATGTTGAGTTATGCTCGTGTTCTTCTTCAGCGTTCTCTTCTACTTCAGATCAAAGTTGTGCAGCGGAAGCAGTTTGGAGGTGTATCTGCTTTTCTTTTCTGGACAGGAGAAGTGAGTTTAGTCTTCTGATGTTTGAGGAGTAGGGCTTGATCTTGATTGATCTTGAGGAGATCATTTTGTTGAGTTGATTGGTCTAGTTTGTTTCTAGAAGCATCAGCAAGGGATAAGCTGATCAGTAAGGTTGTGGACAGCCCAGGATCGTCCAAAGATTTTTGTGGATAAGAGACGAAGGAATTTGGATTCCGGAATCGGAGATTTGATTTTGGATAAGTTTTCTCCAATCAAAAAGGAACTATAAGTTTGAGTAAGGCTGGGAAGCTAGCTCTGAAGTGTTTTGGATCTTTTCTGTGTTCTTGTGAGAATAAGTGATTGATCTACAGGATGGAGTTGCCAGTTTGGATAATTGGGATTCGATGAGTTTCATGTATCTCTGAGGGAGTACGTGTATGATCTATCTCTGGTGGTGGAACCAACAGTTCTGGAGTTTTGGTTGTTGAGTCAGACACGTCTGTAGTCTGATATCTTGTCTAGTGTTATAGATATAGATGAATAGAAACGTTGTAGCTTCATAGTATTGATTGTTTGGATTCTCTAGGGCGAGTATCCCGGTATATACACCTGGGGAAAATCGAGGAAATTTTATCCAGAATTTTGTCTAGATAATTAGATTTGTTTGATTGATTGAATTGGTTGTTTTGGTTGTTAGCACATGTTTGATATATGCTTGTGTTTTAAAATTTAAACCTTTAATGAGATTATTTAATTACCTTTGTTTTAAATTTCGGGGACGAAGTTCTTTTAAGGGGGGAGGATTGTAATATCCCGGAATTTTTAACAATATCAATGTAATAATCTGTATTAAAATTAAATTGATATTGATATTTTTGTTAATAATAATTCAATTCGATTTAATAATCTTCTTCAATACTTATTTAATTGGTTATTTTATCTTTCAAAAATAATAAATTGGTTTCTATTTATAATATAAATATATATTTCATATTTTAAATAGATTAGCTTTGTTTTAAATTTAATAAATAAAACATATTTTCTAATTCTATTATTTTTTGTATTTTTTGGAAATTTGTTTTTATTTAATATATAAGCTTTTCAAAGATATTAAATAAATAAATCTTGGTTTAAATTTAATAAATAAATCATGATTTAAAAATTAAAATATATAGATTAATAAATTGGAAATTTTTATTTAATTAAATATTAAGTTTTTAAAGCTATTTAATAAATAAATATATGATTTTTAAATTGATAGGACAAATGTTTAAATGATTAAGATAATTTTGGCTTGAGTTTTAAATTTAAATAAATTAACAAAGAGTTTTATAGCTTAATTAAATAAGTAATTTATTAATAAAAGAATAATTTCTTTTACAATTATTTTAATTTAATAATAAGATATTTATAAAAACAACATTAATAGTGTATTATTTTTACAAATAGATTTTGAATAAAATTTGCAATTGTTATTTCAAATTAAATTTATATATATAACTTGATTTTTAAATAACTGGTTTTGAATTTGATTTGAATTTAAAATTCCAAAATATAGATTTTTGATTGTTTTAATTTTAATATGTATAAACTTTATTTATAAGTATAGTTTTTTTATTTATTTTGTAAATTTATATACATATTTAAATATTAACTGACAAATTAATTAGACTTGGTATATATGTTAACTAATGAATTAAATACAAATTACTTTTAAATAATAGGACAAGTGTTCTAAGATTAAACATTTAAGTTGACAAATGTTAGGATTATGTACAAGTGTCAATTTTGTTTTAATTTTTCTTTTATTTAAAATCTGAAAATACACTTATATAAACCTACATGTACATTCTTTCTTCCTTTTCTCATTTTTAGTCAAAGACAAGTGAAGCTTTAATTTCAGATCAATTGCCGATCTGAAAACATGAAAACCCTAATCAAAACTCCTCTTCAAAATCAAATCTGCATATTCAAATCTTTGTGCAAATCAAATTTGCAAAAATCAAACCCTGCACAAACCTTTCACAAACCCCTCATTATCAAAAAGTCTGCATATTCAACTTCCTCATATCCAAAAAGGGCCTGCATTCTTTATTTTTATAAAATTTAGAAATGAAGAAATAGGATTTCTGCATACACCTGGAAATTAAGCAACTGCAAAAGAAAAGTCTGCATTCTATTTTTCTGCATTCTGGAAAAAAAAGGCATCTGCATTCATTCTTCTAACTTGAGTATTTAAAAGAAGCCTTAAACTCATCAAGTAGAAACTGGAATGTTTGATGTTTGCTGCAAATTCAAAAGGGTAATGAGAGGCTCTGCTTCTTTCAAATACGGTGAGTAACTTTTTAAATTTAAAAGTTTAAAAATAGGTTGCATGCTAGAATGTGTTGATATAAATAAGTATTGTTTGTTATATTGGTAAAGTCTGATGTAAAATATTTTTGTGTGTATGTTGTAAATCATTTTGTTCTGTTCTGTTTTCCAAACAGAACTTTGATTTCAATCTTTATCATTAATTTAGTTTCTGATAAAATGAAATTATAAATGAAAGTTGTTTGATTTTCTTAAGATAATATCTAAAAAATTTAAGCAAATTAAAACATAAGTAGTTGTCTCTGGGAAACACAGAAAGAAAACATTAGTGCGTGTTAATTTAAAAAAAAATATAAAAACCAAACATGTTAGTTTAGTAATTCAGTATCATAAATCAAAAGTACTAACTGAAACTTGATTTTTAAATCAAGAATTGGAATTTTTAGAGTATAGTTTAAGTTGCAGTTTGATATTGAACTGAAATAGGATCTTAAGCATTTTCTGATGATCTTTGGATTGAGGAAGCTCGGGGTTCTTCTAAGTAGTAGAGGAGGGTTTGTTGATGCTAAGAAAATCATGGATGGTGATAAAACTTATCAGAGAGATTGCAGATTTGGAAATTTATTTTTATACCCTAGTTTGTTATTGTTTTAAAGAATCGAACATTTCGGATAGAAAGATGGATCGAGTGATATGATGTTTTGGGAATTGATAGTTGGTGCATAGTTGAAGACGAGGCCGGAGGGGTTAATCTCCAAGTGGTCGGAGCGGCTAGTTCTTGTCGTTGACAGGTTTTGAAGGGGACTGGGTTGTGGTTTCCAGGTTTGGGAAATATTGCGTTCGATTTTGTTTTCAAGGATGATAGTTCGATCTGATGATCGCATCTGGGTATTGGAGTGTTTTTGGATGAAGTACGATCATCTCTAATGATCAGAGGAGGCTAGGGTCGCCGTGCATGTGCACGGTGATGGGTTTTTCTGATGAAGTGTCTGGGTAAGTTTTGGTTAGGGGGAGTTGTTGGTTGCTCGAAGTAATAGGGTGAATGACTCGGGGGAGATGGGTTCCTGACTCGAAGAATTTTGGGTTGTTTCTCGGGTTGTCCTGTATTTCAGGTTTCACAGTACTATTTCTTTTTGTTTTAATTTTTTTTAAACTGCAGTTTTTAAAATGGAAGATAGAATTTAAACCTACTTTTAAATTCAAAGTTTAAAATTTTGGAATTCATGTCAAAATTTTAGAATCCAGATTTAGATTCAAAATCTCAGTTTTAAATATAAATAAAAATAAAAGTTTCAAAAATTGAACTTAATTAACCACTTTATTTTGGTAAAGTAGTTTGAACTTTTCAAAAATGAAGTTTTTGTTAAAATATGAGAAAGTTTAAAATGAGGTTTAAATCTGGGAATTTAAATATCAATTTCAGTTTTTGAAATTAAAATAAGATTTAAATTTGAAAGATTAAACAAAATATGAATTTAAATTATTGAATTTTGAAATGAATTTTGTTTTCAAACTCTGCTGAATTTCATTTCTAAGACAAACACTTGTTTGTCTTGCAATTTAAAAAGTTTTAAATTGTTTAATCTATGATTAAGTTTAAATTTATTCCTTTTAAATCTTGTATTTGAAATGAAATTTAAAAGTAATTTCAGAGTGAATTGTTTTCAAATAAATTTGTTTTTAAACATAATTTAGAAATGTTTTATCTTAGAATTAATTAAGATTAATGTTTTGAAATTATTTTAATTAATAAGGTAATTAAGGAATAATTAATTAATTTAATTAATTGATTAAGGTTTAATAAATATTGATTGAGGGTTAATCAATTTGAAATTAAAGATCATCAATTAGATTTTTAATTTATGATTAAGGAATTATTAATTAAGTAATTAAGTTTTAATCAAGGTTAATTAATTAAATAATTAGACTTTAATTAATGGATAATTAAAAATAATTTAATTTGTGACTAATCTAAGTTAATTACTTAATAAAATAATTAGAGAATGATTAATGTAGGTCATTAACCAGGATTATTTAATAATTAATTGATGTGGTTAATTTTTATGATTAATTAGATTAATTAATTTAATAATAATCATTTGTGAATGGTTTAAGTGTAAATACTTGATGAAGTAATTAAGAAATTAATTACTTAAGGTAATTAATTGTGTTGCATGTGATTGTTTAATTTAATTAATTAAGTTTAATTAATTTTAAACACTTGATGTTTTAATGATAATTATTTATGGATTGGAAATTACTTAGTAAAGTAATTGATTGATATTACAGGTTGTAATTAATTGAAGATGTTTAAGAATGAAGTAAATTAAATAAGAAATTAATTAAGGGATAATTAATTTGTTTTAATGAAGTAATTAAGTTAGTTAATTACTGAATATGGTTAATCTGGAATGATTAATAATTACGAGTCAATTACTTAAGGTAATTAATTTAAGAGGATAACTAACTAAAATATGATTAAGAATCATTAATTAATATAATTAATGATGTAATTAAAGTTGATTAATTATGATTAATTAATCAATGATAAGTGATTAAAGGTAATTAATTAATGAAATTAATTAAGGGTTAATGTAATTAATTATAGTTAATTAATTAATTGAAGTAATTAAAGGTTAATTACTGTTTTTGGTTGAGAATAATTAATTTATGAAATTAATTAAGGATAATTACTTGATTGTAATTAAAGGATAATTAATCAAGGGTGATTAATTAAGGTGATTAATTTGAATGATTAATCAATTGATTGTAAATCAATTAAATGTTTGAGTAGGCAAGGTTTATATTGGTAAAGTAATTAATTTAATTTATTTTAAATTAATTAAAGATGAAGAAATTAATTTAATTCATTTTAAATTAATTAGAGATAGAGGTAATTAATTTAATTCATTTTAAATTAATTATATTGTGATGAGTAAATCTTTGCTTAAATATGAACGGATGATATTGATCCCCTTGAATGGTTGTGATCTCAGATATGAGATATGTAATGTTGTGTAGTATGAGTGCTTGGTTGCATTGTGATGATAATATAGATTATCTATTGTGATGATGATATGGATCATTTGTTTATTATGATAATGTGGATTATCAATTGTGATTTGTGAGTTATCTATCTGTGTGTATATAGATAATTGAATTGTTTTAAACTTTAAAACAACTTGGACCTAAAAGACACGTTTTGGATTTCGATGCGACCGGGATCGGGTTTCCATATTTGGATATTCGAAAACCACATCGATCCAAATTACGATAGGTCTGAATCTTATGTGAAGAGTGAAGACTCGAGGTGTAAGGACTATTCGTCAGTATAACTCTGGGGTGATTCCGTGATGAGTTTGACGGAAGTAGTACTTACAGGCTCGAGATGGAGATTCAGAGTGCAAGGGTTATCATCGTTAACTCTAAGGATGATTCCAAAATGAGTGTAGCGAGATAATGCCTTTGGTTTCGTTCGAACCCGGAACAAACTTGTATGGATTGAATGCTTTTAGAACATCGTCAGGTGGACGATGAGCATTCTAAGTGATGTGTTCACTAAAGGTAATCGTAGCCTCAAGCCTCATCAACCGGGAATGGCTAAAACAGGGGAGGTGTAGCAAGGCTAAGTTGGTCATGCCCAAGTAGGACGATATTTTCCCCTGTCTAGAGGTCCCTTTTATTTCAGCTGTGTGGACAGTTGTGAGCTCCAACTGTCGGGGTTATCTTGTTCGGAACTGTTCGGTAAGGAATGGTTCCGGCCTTGTGTTGCAGGGGAGCAGGCGTACTCCTCGGTACGTTGATCTAGGCCACGTACTATGACGGATGGTACCCTAGTAACCCTGCCATTGTATGGAATCCAAAATCCAATAAGTGACAACGGTTTTGATTGTATTACCCACTTTTGTGGCTAGTAGCTGGAATTTAATAATGTAACAATTTTGTCTATTTCATATTTACTTGAAAAACCTAGACCTATTATAATATCACTGAATTTCCTATCAAATGTTTTGGTTAGCGTAAGTTAAAAACTTTTCCATGTTTATGTGTGGAAAGTCTTACGTGATACCTTTCTTTTGAAAAGGTTTTTGAAAATTAAGCAACCTTAACCTGTTACTCACACCAGACCCATGTCTGATCCAAAGTTTATCTTCCGTTTTCTTAAACTCTTGGGTACTCAAATTTTTACGAGTAGCCAAGGGATTCAAGTTAGCTTTGACGAATTATGGAGGAGCAATGGAGCAGGAGGCTTCTGCGTGTAGATGTATTGTTTTCCGCCATGTTGGTTTCTCTGAGTAGTTCTCTTGTATTGTTTTGAGTTGTATAACTAGACGGGTGTTTATAATTATCTAGTATGTGTTGTATTTCTGTGTAACTCTGATAGTGGTTGTAAACTATGTAATATTTATGTTTTCAGTATAATTTATTCGTTCCGCTGTTTAGATTCTGATGTTGTTTCTTCTTCTCTTCTTTCTTTTCTCTTTTCTATCCCTTTCTTTCTTATTAATAATGCGTCATTCTATGGAGACGGATGGCGGGTCGTTTCATTAAACCATAGGTGTTGGTGTTATTATGTTTGCATCTTTCGATATGTATACACACATACACACATCTGTGTGTGTACACACACACACACACATATATTCACATTATAATGGACCCATAATTGTATTTTGGCGGAAAAGAGTAGAATAATCAGCTAGGTTAACCCAATAGTGAATATAAACTAAATTAACACCCGAATGAGTAGAATTGCATACAGGAGGTCAAATAGACCAGAATGTAGGATGCCTAAATACCGATTAAAGAAGTTGTTAGATAGACATGTTCACAAAAAACTCGTGAAACCTATGTTTAGAAATAGTTATTGGCAGGTGCCAATAGGTTCATAGTAAATCCATGAAACTGTGATTTGGAAGAGTTATTGGCAAGGGCCAATCGGTTTGTAGCGAACCATGAAAACTATGTCCGGATAAAGTTATTAACCAAAGTCAATAAATTCATAGTCAACCCATAAAAACTCGGATAAGAGGGATGTTATTGGAGATAGCAATAGGTTCAGGTTGAACCATGAAGGAATAAAGTTATTGGCAGGGGACAATAGGTTCTTTGTAATTCCATGAAAACCATGAGACTGGACAGGGAGTCCATAAGCATTAAACAGGCAATAAGTCAACCCATGAAAAATATTAAGTTAATAGTGACCCTAGAAACTATAATGAGACAAATAGTCAAAATGAATGGGGATGGAAAATCTAAAAATGATTTACTTGTTAGCATATCATTATAATATTTTGAATTTTTATGCTTTTAAACATTGTGCATGCATGAGCGCAGAGTATGGTTTTGATAAATTTTTGAAGGATACTAGTGAGGGGAAAACCTGTTCGCTAAGTAGCATGGTCTCACTAGATATCTAAATGGGTTGAGATGGTAGTTTATTATTCATACTAGGCTTTATGTTTGACTCAAAGTTTATGTTTTCCCCTCAAATCTCGCGTGATAAATTTATTTTGAGTAGTTTGAGAGTTGATGTTTTCAGGTACCACTTTAGAAGAATACGCTTCCGAAGACATGTACAGGGCAAGCTAGATACAAAGTGTTCTTTTCTACTTTAGTTCCATTGTGTTATTGTTGTAAAGGCAAAAAAGTTGTTTAATTGCCTAGTAATGTACTCCTAACATCCAAAGGCACATCTTTATATGTCGCTCTTGACGTATGTTGTAATAATTATATTTTCTCTGAACGTGGTTCTCGTATTGAGATTATGTAATGAATTTGAAATAGAATGTAAAAGTTTTTAATGATTTTAAAAGTTTTCCATATCCATGTGTTTCTGTGATATCATTGTATCTAACAATACCGTATTTGGTCGCCAAGGATTAATAACTATGGATGACCGCAGCATCTGTAGCAGTTAGTTTTGGGCCTCCAAGTGGAGGACATTACAAGTTGGTATTAGAGCATAGCCTTATGAAAACTTAAAGGAAATTAAGATTTTTCAAAACATAATCCTATGAATCGGATATTAAGATCGAGTTTTGAGTTAAAGCTATAGTCACATACTTGTAATTGATGTACATATATAAGCACGTATTCCTCTCTCTTAGACCGTTCTTTTGTATCTTACTAAGGCTCGTGTGTAGATTTATGAGTGAGAAAATATGGAGGCAGGAAACGGAAGAGGAAATCTTGGTGGAGGAAGCAACACAACCAACGGAAATGCTCGACCAACAAGGAGGAACCCGGGTTGATAGGCTAATGCTAATCAAAATGCAGATGCCAATGTGGGCGCTAGAAATCCACTACTAGATATGGAAATGATGTATCAGTTCTTCCTCAATCTTATTCAAGCAGAAGCTGCTGCTGGTGTTGCGAGGAATGTTGGAAGATCTAATCATATTACTCCAATTGGGAATAATTATGCTAAGCTAAGTAGAGATTACACCATTCTTGGTTGGAAGCCATTTGTGGGAACAGAGGATGCCATTGAAGTTGAGATTTAGTTATTGTATTGTGATAGAATCTTTGTTGATTTGGGATTAGGCAATGAGCAAAAGAGGAGACTAGCCTCTAGGAAATTGGAGGGAACAACGCTCCGTTGGTGGAATAGTATTACAATAGGAGTTCCTAAGGAAGAGTTAACTTAGGCAGAATTTCGAAGGAGATTCGAGCAAAGGTTTTTATCTGATGTTACTAAGTCCATATTATTGAAGAGGTTTATGGATTTGGTGCAAGGAGAGATGTCGGTAATTGAGTATGTCACTAAGTTTGATGAGTTGTCCCAATATGGGTATGCTACCATTGATACTGTCATTGGGAGTAATGAGAGGTTCATTCAGGGATTGAGGCCCGAGACTGCTAGGGCAACCCTACCACATGTCCATGATCCTTGTAATGTAGTATTGGAGATAGCAATCTGACATGAGGATATGCTTGCTATTTTTGAGAGAAAAAGCCTATTGAAACCTAGGGTTCTCAGTGAAAGAAGAGAAAGTTCTTTAAGAAGAAAGGAGCCCAGAAGAGAGAGGCTGCCAAAAAGTCAAAAGCTGATCTAGTCTGTTTCAATTGTGACAAGAAAGGTTGTTGTGATCGTGAATTCCAGTCAGACAAAGTAAAGAAGGCTACAGAAAAGAAGGGTGTGAAATGGTTCAAGTGTGACCAAGTTCGGCATTATAAGAATCAATGCCCAAAACCAATCAAGGTGAACATGGGAAAGGTCTTTGCTATTGGAGCATCTTCTGCTAAGCCAACTACAACTGTAAAAGGGAAGATTGTGATGGAAGGTACGTTTTTGATTAAGAGTATACCAGTTAGGATACTATTTGACAAAGTGCATCATAATTATTTATATCTCAGTGTTTGGTTGATAGGTTATGCTTAGAACCCACATAACTTGTTACTTCCTTAAGGGTTGTGAATCCAATGGATGTTATGCAACACTAGGGATGAGATGTGACCGGTTAGAACTTGATTTGTTTAGTATAAGTTTGCGTGTAGTCTGTATGTTTTTGATTTCTTAGGTTTCGGGATCATTTTGGGTATGGATTGGTTAGGAAGTATGAGGCTATGATATTTTGCTAGGATAGGGAGATATCGTTGAGAAACCCTGATAGTCATAACCAAATCATATTCTCAATGGGGAATTTCGATAGGAGTGTTTGTGCATTATTAACTGCTGTGGAAGTAGAAGAGTTAAGTCAGGTCCTTGTAGCAAGAGAGTTTGCAGATGGCTTTGAGCTGGTTACAGGACCACCACCGAAACAAGCTATTGATTTTCGGATAGATCTTATGCCACGAGCTGAATTTGTACATAGACCACCAAGCACGATGACATAGAATGAGATGAAGGAATTAAAGGTGTGGCTAGTGGATCTAGATAGAAGGAATTTTATTAGACCAAGCAGTTTGCTTTGGGGAGCGGCCACGGTGTTCGTGAAGATCAGATGGGTCGTTGAGGATGTGTATCGACTATCATAAGTTGAACAAGAGGACAATTAAGAATATGTGTCCTTTGTAGAGAATTGACGATCTATTTGATCAATTGTGTGGAGCTAGAGTATTTTCCCAATTGGGTTTTGCGACAGGTTTCCATCAGTTAGGAGTGGCAAAGGACAATATTCCATTGACAGTATTTCGAACTTGATATGGTTCACATAAGGGGTTAGCACTGCAATTTGGTTGACGAATGCACCAGCTTCTTTATGGATTTGATAAACCAGGTTCTCCAAGAGTACTTGGATAGGTTCTTGTTGGTGTTTATAGACGACATTTCAGTATATTCTAGGGATAAAGAGAGCATGAAGATCATCTTAGAGTGATGCTTGAGACGCTGAGGCAGAATCAGTTGGAGGTGAAGTTTTCCAAGTTTCATTTTTAGATGTAAGAGGTGAAGTTTCTTAGCCATGTGGTCTTAGAGAAAGGCTTATCAGTCGATCAGATAAGATTAAAGCCATTAATAATTGGAAGAGGCAAAAGACTTTGATTGAGATTAGAAGCTTGGACTTGTTGTCTATTACCGAAGATTCATCAAAGGACTTCTCGTGGATAGTAACACCTTTGACTAAGTTAACCAAGAAGGGTGTGAAGTTTATCTGGCTCAAAAAATGTGAGGAAGCATTCTCTTAAGTTAAAGCATTTGTTGAGAAACGCACATGTATTAGTAATTCCAGATGGAAATGAAGGGTTGGCGGTGTATACGGATGCACGTGGGACTGGACTGGGATCCATATTGATGTAGAAGGGTAAAATCATTGCCTATGCTTCACGACAACTTAGACCGCATGAAGTGAGATACCTTACTCATGATTTGGAGTTGGAAGCGGTGATCTTCACGTTGAAAATTTAGAGGAATTATCTTTTAGGGGAGAGAGTTGAGCTATACACAGATCATAAGTCTATAAGTTATTTATTCTCTCTGAAGGAGTTGAATATGGGACAACAGACGTCGATGGAGTTTTAGTAGCTTATGATTTCAGCATAGAGCATACTCTTAGGAAAGGAAATAAGGTAGTGGATGGTCTTAGCAGAAGACATAAGAATATGGTGTTAGCTATATTGGCAGAATGGAAAAATTTAGAAGTTTTGACTACTTGCAGTGTGTAGTTCTGGTCGACTGCTAGTTCTAGTCAGAGCACCACCGTGTTTTCCTATTTAGATGTTCGACCAGAGTTGATCGAAAGGATTACTTCTTAGAAGAAGGAGGATCCAGTATTAGCCGAGATGATTAGAAGACTTGAGGTGGGATCAGAGATCGATGATGTAAAGGATTTTAGTCTTGACCAGAGATGATGGTTGAGAAAGAAGGGACGGTTAAGTGTTTCGAATGTTGAGGACTTAAGGAAATAAGTTCTTGGGGAATGTCATTGATCCAAGTTTAGGTTTCATCCTCGAGGGACAAAATGTATCGGGATATAAAGAGAAACATCTATTAGGAAGGTATGAAGAGGTATGTTGGCATGTAGGTTAGGCAGTGTGCAAACTGTCAATAGTGAAAGTCGAACATCAAAAGCAGAGTGGATTGCTTCAGCTTTTAGAGATACCAATTTGGAATTGGGATTCAATATCCATGGATTTTATAAATGGTTTACCAAGGACAAATAGAGAAAATGAAAGTATATGAGTCATAGTGGACAGGTTGACCAAGAATGCCCATTTCATTCTAGTCAAGTCAACAAGGATAGTACTTATTTTAACTAAGTCGTTCATGAAGAACATAGTTAGACTACACGAAATTCCTACAAGTATAGATAGTGATAGAGATGCTTTGTTCACAAGTGAATTCTGGAAGAGTCTATAGGATGAATTATGTACCAAGCTAATAATAGTATTATGTATCACCCTCAAACGGATTGATAGACAGAGAGAGTCAATAAAATACTTGAGGATTTATTGAGAGCTTTTGTATCAGACATTGGTGGATCTTTGGAAGATCACCTATAATAATTGGAGTTTTCCTATAATAATAGTTATCACCAGTATAGGAATGACGCCTTCTGAAGTTTTGTATAGAATGTTATGCAAAATGCAAATCACCAGCATGTTGGTTGGAGACTGGGGACAGATTAGTCTTAGGTCCAAATCTGGTCAGAGAGGCGACAAAAAAGATTGATTATATCCGAGAAAGGACGAGGAAAAATCAGTCCAGATAGAAGAGTTACGCAGCAAGAGGCATAAAGAGTAAGAATTCTCAGTTGGAGATAAGGTTTTCATTAAGGTATCACCGATGAAGAGTGTGGTATGATTTGAAACAGTCTGGGAAACTAGCACCAAGATATGTTGGTCTGTTCCGAGTTATAGAGAGAATAGGGAAGCTCGCATATAGAGTAGAGTTGTCGAGCTGTATGGCAGATGTTCATATTGTGTTTCTTGTGTCTCATCTTCGCAAGTTTGTGCATGATCCAGAGACTACTATTCCTTCGATAGGGTTGGAAGATTTGATGGTAGAATCCTATTTGACTTTTTTAGACAATTATAGTTCGGGTCGTTGCGAGAGATGAGAAAAGATTGAGGAACAAGACAATCAAGTTGGTGAAAGTTCAGTGGAGCGATAAAGAGAAGTACTGTACTTGGGAGACAGAAGACATGATTAGAGATATTTATCCTGATATTCTTTCAGGGTACGTCCATATTAGCTTTATATAGATAGTTGCAAGTCATGTAAGCTAGTATGGCTGTTAGGAGTAGCTACAGAAGATTGCTATGTTTACTATTTAGTCTAACCTGAATTTCAAAGACGAAATTCTTTAAGGAGGGGAGCCTGTAGCATCCTTAATTTTTAATAACATTATTCATGAGATTTAATTAGATAAATTAAATAGAATAATGTAAATATTCGAGTGATAAGGGAACTGAGATTTGAAATTTTAAAATAGAGGTTGAGCTTAATTAAATAAATATTAAAGAATGGGCTATGAGAGGTTTTATATGTTAATTAGGAGAAAATTAACATCAGGGTATTAGATGCCGCACCACTTATACTCATGGTTCTACTTTCTATTCACGTTCATTTTTCACAAGTCAAAAAAGAATATCAAAGATAACACAAGTCAGCCATTACCAAGAGAAGAGAAATTCATCTAAAGCTAAGAAATCAAGCTAGGGGAATTAGTCAAAGGATCAAAACTCAAATTCCTTATGCTAATCAAGATGAAGAATAATCAAAACCATCTCTATTTTTATTATTTTCATTTGATTTCGGGCTTAAGTTTAAACCCATTATGATAATTTTGATGACACTATGCTTGGATTTTATGATATGTTTGATTCAAACAAGATTGTTTAAGTGTTCTGATAAAGCTTTAAGGCTAAAATCATTTATATTGAATTTCTAATGCCATGATGAATTTATATGTCATGTAAAACATTATTTTGGAGATGATTTTTAATTTTTATAATTTTCCAATCAATGGAAATTTATTATAAATTTTCTTAGGAAAATCTGAATAATCAGGTTTAGAAATTAATTTCTCCTATAACATGAGAATTTGGGTCTGAAATTTTTATATATTAGATAATACTAAAAGTGAATTTCTACGATTTTTGGGGATTTTTTCTAAATAATTTACTATGGAAATTAAATTATTTTAAACAAAGGGCTTAAATGTTTTATTTGTTTTGGCTTAAGGAATGGCTTATTTGCTAAATTATTTTAATTGCATTTGAAAAAATTGCAGCAGTTTTTCTTTAGATAGAATATGAAAAGTTTATGGAAGCCAACTAAATGTTTACAAATAAGCAAGTTAGTTAAAAAAGCAATTACTTAAAAGGCATTAAAACAGCCTTTACGCATAAATTAAGTTTTGCCTTTTTCAATAGTATCTTTCGACCCTATACTTCCGCCTAAGTCGAAACCAACTAAATCGAAACCAATACACAAGGTATCAATACGCTGTTACATAGTGGATTAGAGAAAGGCGGTAAGTATGGAGTTGAAACCATGCTTTCAAAGGGTTGAAATCGGTTAGCTTTCGAAGGTCTTTGTCTTAATATCCAAAGAAATGCGCTTGCCTTGTTTTTAATGAATGCTTTAGAAGGAGTCAAAACCAATGATTTCAAAATGGACTTTTAAATAGCTTTTGAAGGGATTGCTTTAAAGTATAGCTTTCAAATGAGTTATTTTATTTTTAAATCAATGCTTTCGAAAGGTTTGAATGAACCCAGTGGAAACCCTGCCACTGACCCAATGCCTTTTGAATGGATTGAAGTCATCAACTGGTTCGAAAGGTAGCTTTTGTTTTATAGATGTAATAAGCCGCTTCCTAAAAGTTTCGAAAGGATCGAAAGGTTTCGAAGGCAATATCTTCGAAAGATTTTCGAAGTTATCCTTCAAATGTTTTACTTAAATGATTGAAGCTTTCGAAAGGATGGTTCCAAAGATCCAAAGATGTCAGTGTTGCCCAAACTCTTTTATATGAAGGCTAATGGATATGAAAGGGTTACTTTCTTTATATTCACTTTGCCCGAAAGATATATATATAAGGATAAACCCAATGGTTTTGAAAGGGGTACTTTCAAATGGTTCCAAATCTACGCTTCTACGTGTTAATAAATAATGCTTTAATACTTGTGCGAGGTATGTATTGATGGTTTCGAAAGAGCTGATTTAAAGTGCTTTGAAAGGCATATGCTTAGTGTTCTGATTAGAAGATTTAAATGCTTTCGAAGGAGGTTATTCAATGGTTTCGAAAGTAAAGGTAAAAGGTTACGATAGCCTTAATTTTCAAAACAAGAACCCAGTCTCATTTTTAATGGAAAAACCATGGAAAAAGTAAAGGAGTTTTAAAATGGCTTTTAAGTATGATGTTTTTGAAGAAGCTTTCCTTAATAAAATAATATGTTAAAGGGATTAACCATGTTTCATATGAAAGTTATTTCAAGGATATTAAACCACAAGTGTTAGTGTTATTATGTTTGCCTATTTGTGTATATATATATATATATATATTCAAATTATAATGGACCATAATTGTATTTTATGGAGAAAAGGGTAGAATAATCTTCTATGTTGACCCATTAGTGAATATAAATTGATTTAAGTCCTCAATGAGTAGAACATCCAGAGGGTCAGCCAGAATGTAGGATGCCTGAATACTGATTAAAGAAATTGATAGATAGACGACTCATAGTAAACCCTTGAAAACTTTGTTTGGAAAGAATTATTGGCAGGAGCCAATAAGCTCATAGTAAACCCATGAAAAATATGTTTAGGAAGAGTTATTGGCGGGGAAAATAGGTTTGTAGTGAACCCATGAAAACTATATCCAAATAAGGTTATTGACCGAAGTCAATAGGTTCCTACTCAACCTATGAAAAACTAGGATAAGAAGGAAGTTATTGGAGATACTAATAGGTTCAGGGTGAACCCGTGAAAGAATAAAGTTATTGGCAGGTGCCAATATATTCTTAATGATCCAATGAAAATTATGAGACTGGACAGGGAGTACATAAGCATTAAACAGGTTATTAGTTAGCCCATGAAAACTATTAGGTTAACAATGACCCTAGAAACTATAACTGAGACAGATAGCCAAAATGAATGGGGATGGAAATTCCAGAATTGATTTACTTGTTTGAATATCATAATAATATTTTGAATTGTTATGTTTTTAACCACTGTGGTTGCAGGAGCACAGTAATGGTTCTGGTAAAATTTTAGAGGATACTAGTGAGGGGAAACCCCGTTCTGCTGAGCGTCGTGGTCTTACTAGATATCTAAATGGGTTGAGATGATATATTATTATTAATACCAGTCATTATGTTCGACTCGAATTTTAAACTCTCGGTGCTCAATTGATGTTGAGTAGTTTGAGGGTTAGGGTTTTCAGATACCTTTTTAGACGAATAAGCTTTCAGAGACGTGCAGGAGGCAAGCTAGATAATAAGAGTTCTTTCCTATTTTCATTCCGTTATGTTTTTGTTGCAAAGGCAAAAAGATTGTTTAATTACCTATCATATACTCTGATCATCCAAGGGGGCATCTTTATATGTCGCTCGTGGCGTATGGCGCAATAATTATATTTTCTCTGAACATGCTTCTCGTATTGGGATTATGTAGTGAATTTGAAATGGAATATAAAAGTGGTTTAAAGATTTTAAATCTTTCCATATCCATATGTTTCTATTATATCAATGCATCTAACATTACCTTATTTGGTCATTGAGAATTAATAACTATAGATGACTATAGCATCCGTAGCCATTAGTTTTGGGCATTCAAGTAGGGGATGTTACATTTGTGAAAACTTTATTTGATTGTGAATGTGAGAGCGAGAGAACATAAGGGTTATCCAGTTGAGAATCCATTGTAGTTCGAATCGGTTATGAGATCCGTTGTGTTTCACTTAAAAACATAGTAACCGAATTAAACAGATTACCTCATGTCTTATACCAGTCTAAAATCAATTTTGCCACTTTAACTATACAGTGGGAATTTGATGTTGAAAAACGTGTTTTCCAATTCCCGCAAATCACTTCAACTAAAGGAAATTAAAGAAAGTTGGAAAAAAATTATATCGGATTTCCTAGGTCGTCATTGTCAGTTTCTCTCCCCATGAAAGTGGAAAAAAAGAATATATATATATGAAAAGCATTTGGTTGCACAACAAATAGTGTTAGCAAACCTATAGCATCCTAATATTCACCATGTATTCTAGTTTCACTCTCTTCCCACTCATTCTCTATTTTCCCACTTCATTATTTAAACATAATCTATTAATCTATTAATGATTCAAGTCATTTGTAGATCGAATTAAATAATTATGATATTTCAAAATCATATTTAAATATCCAAATAATCTATTAATAAAAACTATAGGTGTTACGACATGCATGATACTTGGTACTTATCTTTCTACGTCCATATATTTCATAAAAAAGCAATATCCTTATGTTATTTCTATATTTTTGGATTTTTAGCAAAACAATTTGGGTAACAATTAAATATTAAATGCATATTTAAATCTTATCATCCTTCATTCCCTCTTCTTTTACATTTTATATGAAATTAGCTTGGTAAGAGACCTATTTTTTTATATATGTGTGTAGTAATAGAATAGAATTATAGTTGTAAACTAGTTATACCTTAATCTTAATAAACTACACATATAAATATATTATTAATCGTTAACTCTGAAAACTAGAGCAATAACGTATCTAATGAGTCTTGGGGCATCCAAAGGATGGAGATACGAAGGGATACATCATTAGCACTATTAACATGTGACAAAATGAGAATAGGCAGAACACATTTAATCTGAGAAAGAATATGCATTAGAGTAAGTGTAAACCATAAAGATTAGGCATTTTCCCATATATAAAACATAACTAGAATTCACCTAATGCATCCACAGAACTAGCATCTAGCAAAGCATGAATACACGTTTTTCAAACAAAGTAAATAAATGAATGTAAATATGAATACATCGTTTGACTAATAAAGCATGAATACACATTTGATTAACAAAGAAAATGAATGAATATAAGTATTAATACATGTTTAACCAACAAAGCATTAATACACAGTTTACTAACAAAGAAAATGAACGAATGTAAGTATGAACAAATCAATGCCCCCACTTCCTATAGAATCTAGTAACATCGACCAATATAGTGCTTAACATACTAAACATATCCGCCACTTTACTCATCAACGTCGATGTTTTTGTGCGGAGGAATGGATACCTAATCCCAAGCATAATATCAACTTACAACCACCAAAAAATGAGAAACTGCAAATGGATAAGTATATAATATCATCATCGTCATCATTATTATTATACACACATAATTTTTTTCGTGTTGATGAGTACAAAAGTAAGTGCATATACTAAAAGGTTCAATTAATCTCACTTATATTCATACATGCAAGTGAAGTAAACACGTACATAAGTAAAGATACATCTTATCTTAGTTTTGATGCTGCCATCTTCTCTACACTTTTGAAAGAAGTGTTAATAATGATTTTAATAGCATTGTACTTTTTTATAGACATACAATAAAGTTTACATCAATCACGACGGTTTTCAGAGTGCCATAAAACCATGCTCAAAGTATAGGTATGAATGAGCTTAATTATATTACTTTTAATATGAATGAGCCTAATTATATTACTTTTGATTCATGCATATAAACTGACAATTGCTTGGGATATTTTGGTTCACTGCATGATTTTTATAGTTCAACATCTTGCATTTTTTAATCCAAATTTCTCTTTCCAAATGTTAATAATTTTCCCCATCGTTAAATATTAGCTACCCAATTAAAGGGAATCTTGAGAAATAGAAAGATGATCCAGTAATCATCATTATAATAATGGTTATCACCACCTATTTCCATTTGTACTCAATTGATGTTTACATTGCAATTGCTCCGTAATATAATACGGATTATACTTGAAATTTGTCATGAAACCTTTTTTATTCACAACATATATAGAATTATAGCTTTTTCTATGGTAAGCTTAAGAACTACAAATGAGAGATGTATTTATGCTTTTAAAACCACACTAATTATAAACCATTTATAATATCTTGCACAATTTACATCGTTTTGATAGTTATATTAAGATTTTGCTCACATATATTCTGATAACGTAACAATGTTTTATGCATTAAATTTAGTAAAGGTACCAATGGCATAAAGATTTACATCTAAATGTTGGAAACAAAACATTCTATATATTATCATAAGTAGCTGCATCTTTATGTGTGTAATATGTTACAGCAGCCCCCATTATATAATGACTACAAACCTTTACTTTTTTTTTTGGCCGTTGAGTCGAACTTAGGTAGCTACCTTGAAATATGGATTTGCACAAATTCCATGATTAAATACTCGGTTATATATCATGTATGATACAATGTACATAGAAAAACTAACATTGTTCTAATAGTTGGGACTTTTATTACCCCATAGTGGAAATAGGCCTATAAAGAGGTACTTTCGGTCGGATATGGTTAATGTCTTATCCGCAACCGCATCCGAAATAATTTTCGGATACTGAATATCAGCATCCACACATTTGGATGGATATATCTAACTTGACATATCTGACACTAAAGTGTCAAAGGATGCTTCAAATTTACTAAGTTAGTGTATTTAGTTTTTAAACGGTACTGACATTATTAATTATTTTTATATTTCGCAAGTACAAATAAAAACATTTTTGTATGTTTTAAATTTCAAGTTTACTATTATGCATGTTCGATATGAAAAATGGAGATAAAATCAACTTGTAAGTTGTTATAGATTAAAAAATTATTTACATGGTAAAAACACAATATAATGCAGGCATGTGAAACAGTGAAAACTGTCATATTAAATTGAATATTACATGCACACTCTTATCTATATTCATGTATGTATGCATGCACTTTTCATTTACATAAATGAAAAGGAATTTTAAGATGTACTTAGTTATTATTTTAACAAAAATTAATCTCATGAAACGTAGTATTTCCCTATTTCACTTCGAAAGCAGTTTTCAATCGATGAAACTTTCCATCCGTGCAAAGCATAACAACATACTATAATACTTATAGGAAGTAAATCTTGAACCATGCCATCAGCACGGGCTTCATAGTAGTGTTTGTATGTGTATGGCACAGGCTTTATATTAGTGTACGTATATGTATATGTATGTTGTTAAATTTAGTACCTTTTCACTAGCTTGCATTGATGTATAGATGGCCTTAGAAACTAAAGCCAAAATGGATGCCACACCCACTAAAGGTAAGGCAATAAACGCTAGTGCAATACCAATATTCTTAGTCTCGGTAGACTCATAGCCAAGCAATCCCCTTCCAACCTTATCATAGCGTTTACAAAATTATTCTCTTGTTGCTTCCCCTTTATCGTTATAATAGCGCCAACCACACAGAAATAAGGTGCAAGCAATGTATAGGCCCAATGATTTTAATATGGGATTGAAATTTTAAGTTGTAAAGTTAAAACTTAAATCGAAACGGGACCTTTATCGTGAATCATATATCGTAGTGGGATTCAAATCATAGGTTGTAAAAATAGTTGTGAAATTTTACACTCTTTTTTTAATTAATGAAATAACATTTGTAAAAATAAGTTGTATTCATTAATGAAAATTCTACACTCCGTTTTTGCATTATAAAAGAAGAACTCTAAACATGTTTGGTTTTTATTAGAAATTAGATATATGGTCCGTAGCTAAATAAATGCAACATCAAATTCTTAGCCAATTAAAAGATTAACTAAATATTCTATGTAATGTTATACATCTATAATTAAGTATATTGCACTAATATGTGCACTTTATATATAAATACTTCACAAATGCTAATGTTATACAAAACTTTATAGTCATTAATCATCCAAATATGAAGAAAGTAGCTATAACCATTCAAAGGGAAAAACTATTGGAATTAGGACTTCGGTAGTTATTGAATACAAAAAAGTGCTAGATTGGCCTATTCGGCAACGACTAAAATGGGTAAATTTTAAAATTTTCCCTAATTAGATCTTAATTGCCCTCAAAAATCCAATATTTAACATTGGATCTAATCTGGTTGCTTCTAATAAAATTTTATTTTATTTATTTTTCATTTTATTTATTTAATATGTAATAATTAAATATAATATGTGTATAATTATGAATGTATCATTATATTTATATATATTCATGTATATGTGAGATGACATATATGTGTGATGTCTATAATATCAAACAAAAGCATGGTCACATATATACCTGTGTAGATATGAGATTTAAATCTACCACACATTTACATGTGTGTGTGTATTTATATGTATAAACTACCATGATTAAATTGTTTGATATAAAATATGTTTATATACATAATAAAATAATAAATATAATTTTATAAAGTACCATATAAATTTTGACCGAGTCAAGATTTTGAAATTTAAATTTTAAATAAAATATTTAAATTTTATTTCAATAAATAAAAATTCAAATTCAGATTTAGGTCTAGGATATTAATTCAATGTTTGTAATATATCTTATATTTGACTGAGTAATATTATTATATAATAAATATATCGATTTAAATACAATGCAACTAAAAATAATTTTTTTAATTAATTTAATATATATATATATATTTGTATTTAAACTAAGTATAAATAAATATTATAAAAATTCTGCATATATATAATTTCGGCAATATGTTTTTATAAAATGTCGAAAGTAATTGTATATGTACACACTAACATATAGTTTAAAAGTACCCTCTTAATTATATAAAAATATATATTTTTTGGCTTATTTGTTTTTTAATTGCAGTGAGCAATTCAATTTTAAATGTCATATATATTATTTTGGATATAGATGTATATTATAATTTAAATGATTTTAATTTATAGTTAATAATTTAAAATTAGTAACATATTTCAAATTAAAAAAATTATTTTACATACTTTAGATGATTATATGGTCAAAACAAAAATTACATATATATTTTATTTGTATTATTAATTATGTTAAAATGAATAAATGCATTTAACCTGCTAGTAGACTAATATATTGAATTATAACTATAACATGGCAATCAGTGTATATAAAAATGATTCTAAATAGTATACAATAATGGTATAGTGTAATGTAGTGTAGTGTGCTTTCTATATGTAATGTAGATCTGCTTCCCTTCTCTTCTTTGTCCTTTGTTGTTATGTTTTTTTTGTTCTTGTATTTTGCTTATTTTTTCCCAGGTGGATCGATAATATGGCAAGGGACCATTTTACCCCGTCGACCTTACCAAAATAATAATAATAATACATATGTATGTTAGAATCTACCTGATTGAGATGTAGTCGATTTTGAAAATCTCATCGATCTTTTAGATCTCTAACCATGGGTGATGTATCACCACTTGAGTTGAGTTGTTTGATGTTTTAAGGTTGCATGGAGGGTTGACGGAGGATCAGCTATGATGAGGGAGGATAGATGTAAATGGAGCCAGGGATGGGAGAAAGCAGGAACAAAAACAATTTAGATTTGAGTTGTTTATACAAAAAAATAAGTGAAAAATATTTTTCCACCATCCTCTCTTGCTAAGTCCAACTCCCAAGATATCTTCCTTATCCTCTTATGGTCAACTCCTTATTGTTTCTTTAATGGAATAATGAATTAAAAAACCTAATTGCAATCAATTTAGTTTAAATCCAAAATAAATGCACATCGTATCGTATATTGATATATACTAACTTATATATATATATACATATATACATATACATACATACATACATAAATATATATATATATATATTAACTACTAATAACATACAGAATATTTATGAAGACTACTTCATTAACTAAATACACCCTAAACGTAAAATACAACAACAATTAATAATTTTTTAAATTAATTAATTTATAAAATATTATAAACTAAGCAAATCAGGTATTGTTTCAAATACTGAACGAATTCAACAATGTGACTCACAAGCATGAATTCAGTCAGCAATCAATAACTGAATAATTCAAGTATTATAATTCCAAAGTTATTAAATAATGTGAGCACATAATCCTTTGGCAGCCAAGTTGTAATGACCCGTAAAATTTAATGGTTTTATTTATTTAATTAATTGAATTTTTATGAAATTTTAATTAATTGAAATTTGAAATAAATACTTAATATTTGTAATACGTCTAATTAAACCTAGCAAATGGAAAATTTTCATCAGATAATATGGCAGTTTATTTTCTGTGTAAATTTTATTTTTAATTCAAATCAGTTAAGAATTGATGATAATAAAATGTTTTCCAAACCTGAATATTTTTACACCATAAATTTGTAAATCATCTTCTGAGTGAGACGTCATACTCCGTTTCTCCAAATTTGAACTGTTATTGCTCCGTTTATCTTATTTTCGGCAAATTAGCAGCACATCTGTACCGATTATCGACTTTTGGTAGGATAATCGTATACTGATATATATGTACCATTCTGATCATCTTGTCATGCTAACCTCCGTAGTATATTTATTTGTAAAGTTCGCTGCTCGGTACACGTCGAGAATTGCGTGATGGTTTTTCGTATCGGTATTCGTTTGGACCCATTTTGTTCCTTTGTCCTTTCATATTTTCAACCGTGAAACATTGAACAACCTTTAGCTATTAATATTTTGTAACATTCTCGGATTTTAGTCAAGTTTAATTTGATAGTTAATTTAATTTTTGAAATTAAATTGTGAATTAAATTAATTTTTTCCAAAATAAAACAAAATATTAGTTGTTTATATATATAATATTGTACTTAATTGAAATTTGAATTTGAAAACTCAAAACTAAATATATTTAAAATAAATAGGATTTAAATTTTTTATTTTTAAGTTAATAAGAATTTGTTTCTAATTATATTAAATATGCATTTCGATTTGAAAATGATATTTTGAATTTGATATAATAAATTTTGTTTAAATTCTAATTAAGAATAAAATTCTAGTATATCTATTCATGTGTAGTTAAATTTTAAAAACCATTTTTCTTTAAAAGTTATATAAATGATTAATAAATAAAATGTATTTATTTAAATAGGAAGTATGACATAAAGTTATATTTAAAATATTATTGTAGTATTTAAAATATAGTAGAAGTTTAAAAGTTGTTTAAAAGCTAAATTTTATAATATACATATGTGTGTTATTTATTAAAGTATAATTTGTTTTAAAATTCAATTTTCCTAATATTTTATAAAAGAAAATGCATTTACTGAATAATAGAAATTATATATATAAAAACATTTATTTTAACAAGTGTAAACAAAATATAATACATATGTTAAAAATAATTACTTAAGGGTTGGAAGCATAATTTATAAATAAATAAAATTTAACAATGGGTTAAAAAAAATTAAATTAATTAAAACAAAGGGCTAAACATAATTTTATTTGTTTTAAACAAGTGTAAGCATGTTTATAAAGAAATTAAAAAGTGTTAAGTAAGAATTTTCATGTGATAACAGGTGTCATTCTAGTTCTTAATTTAGAGAAAATGAATAAAAGATTTGAAAATAAAGTTATATAAACATTTCATCCTCTCTTTCTCCCATTCTTTGTTCCCTTTTTTCAAAACCATAAACGTGAGAAAAAAATTCAAGCTACAGCTAGTAAAAATTAAACTAGATCAAAGAAAAAAAGAAATCTATTTCAAAACACAAATAAAAAACCTGAGCATTCAAAAAGCTTGAAAATAAATCACAACCCAGAACAAAAAAATCAAAAGCATTCAAGTTTTGGTTAAAAACTGGTTGCTGTTTCAAAGCAACTAAGCCAGGATGAAGCAAAGCAAAAGATCAAGCATGCAATTCAATTTAATTTAAATAGCAAGCTTGGGAACAAGAATCAAACATCAAGTACAAATTCGAAGCTTAAGCCCAAATCACCATTTCCAGTATTAAAGCTTTCTATTCTGTTGCTTTCTGTTAAGCTGCAGGTGAGTGAAACTCCCATTTTAAAAAAAATCTTAAATCGCTATGAATGTGACAAATAGGTGGAGGTGTGTTATGACAATGTTTGAAATGTGCCTGAATGTTTGTATTTGTGTGTAAATGTGGATGTGCATGTTGATATATAGGGATATTCATCCCTGTTGCAAATTCCAGGTTTCTAGAAACCTGTCCAAAAAAATCCCAAATCTCTACCTCTAATTGTTGTTAGATTAGGATGTCAGAATAAAATGTGTTCGAATTCATAAAAACTTAATTTTAAAATTTCAAAGACAAACAACAAGAAGTAGTGGTCTGGAACGAGGAAGAACATCAAACTCAATTCATGATAGAAATTTGATTTCTTTAATTATCAAATTTGATTATGTAACCTAAAACGTCTTCAAAAACATTGATTTTCAAAATTAAAATCAAGATTTTAAATTCGGTATAATTGAGCATTTCAATAATGATAAGAAAATGGGTTTTGAGGCGTTGCCGGTGATCGAGGCAATTGTAGTGGTCAGGGTTCTGCCTGGAGGTGGAGGAAGACTAAGGGATCTCGGCAAAAATGTCACATAAATTTATAACCCATCGTAGTGTCGAGAAAATGGTGATGTAGGGTTTTAAGTCTCGTTTGGGTCGAGGTCGAAAATCAAGCTACTGCGGTGCTTCTGATGGATCGAGAGCTATCGGACCTGGGGGAATCGTGACGTTGGATGTAGAGGAAGCTTCGAGTGCATTGACATGACCTCTGATGGTCGGAGATGGGAGTTCGAGGCGATCTTTGGTGATCGTATTTGTTCCAGATTTGGGTCAAAGAGTTAAAATTCGAGTTCGATGGTGTTTCACTGATCTGGGAGGTCAAAGGGCGTAAGGGGATGGTCGTTGACTGGTGGAAGGTGGCAAAGTCGACCAGAGCTCGTCGGAGCTCTGGTGCACGTGCACAACACTTGGGTTATGCCAGTAGACAGTGGCCTGGAAAAGAAAGGGAGGATTCGAAGTAATTTTCGAGGAAGTAGGTCATAGGCTCGAGTGTTGACTCGAGTGTATTTTGTGTTGTATCGGGTTTTTCAAAAACTTAACCAATTTTTTTTTAAAGTATGAAAAGCATATGGTTTAGTTTGGGTTTTGACGTGGGGGAGACTTGAAGCAAGTGATGTTTTAACTCGGGGAACACTCGAGCGAGTCTCGGGTTTGACTTAAAAAGCAATTTTGACTTTAAAAACTAGATTTAAATTTTAAAACAATTTTTAACCTATGTTTTTAAAATAATTGTCTTGATTTGAAATTGGATAATTAAAGGGTTAAGAAATTTATGTTTAAAGTAATTAAGTCCTTTGATTATGTGATCAATATTTAAAATTAATTCTTAAATTATTTTTAATTAAAGAGTAAATCAAGACAAAATGTTGTTTTTATTAACCTTAATCTCTTGAATAAATTTAAGGTTAATAATGATTAATTACGAGGTTTATTAATTAAAGATTATAATGATTTATCTTTAAATTAATTAAGTATATAAGTAATCTAAGGATGATTAAAGATTTAATTAAAAGAAAATTAAGGTTAATTGATTTATAATTAAGGATTAATTAATGTTTTATTAATGAAGGTGATTAAGATTTAATTAATTAGTAATTAAGGATAGTTAATTAATTAATTAATTAAGGACTAATTAATTAAGGGAATTAGGGCTTAATTAATTAATGTAATTAATTAAGGATAATTAAATGAAAAAAATAATTAAATAATTAAGGGTTAATTATTTAATAATTGAAGATTTATTCATTTATTTTAAGGTTGATTAATTAATAATTTAAAGATTAATTAATTAGTAAAGGTTAATTAATAAATAAAGTTTTAATTAATTAATTAACCTGGATTAGTGATTAGTCTGGTTTGAATTCATCAGATGATCAATTAATCTTACTTATGGATGTTAATTGAATTACATTGAATGCTTGAAATTGTTTGATATCTCTGCTGTGTGATGCTTTGTGATATGAATTTGTTTAATTCAAGCTGTGATGAATGTAATTTATTTACCTGTGATAAATTTATATTATTTAACTATGGATATGTGAATGGAAGATAAGCGTTATAAGAAATACCGCTTATCGATATTGTGGTGCTTGAATATGTGATGATTGATGATGTTGCACTATTGTGTAATACCCCTAGACTATACTATACACACAGAAATATGGATTGCACGAGGAAATTGGTGAAGTCATAGAGTTTTGAAATGGTTTTAAAGCTGAATTCTGAATTCAAATAGTTTGGGAATGGATTTGGGTTAAATATGAAATTTTGAAAAGGAGTTTTGAAGATAAAAGTTATTTTGAGTAACTGATAAGGTTTTGAAATTTAAATAGTTTGATTTGAATTTAAATTCAAGATTTGAAATTGAATTCTATGTTAAGAATTTTGGTTTAAAAAGGTTATACAAGTTATAGATGTGTTTATATGGGTTTTAAACCATTTTAAAAGTATTGTTTTGGGAATTTGAATTTAACCCAAGGGCTTTAACTTGTATAAATGAAATCGGATATTTCCGAAGCAAAAACTATTAGATTTCAAATAATAAAAGCTTTCATATAAGGAAAGAGTTTCCAATTTGTGTTGAAAGGATTTCAAGTTTGAAATGAAAATGGTTTTCCAAGTTATGAATGAATCTTTGAAAATGATTTTGAAAGCTATGAATTAAATCTTTGATTTGAAGATTGGATGAGCTAATCCAATTTGAAAGGAAAATTGTTTTGAAAGAATATGAATGAATCTTTGTTAAAGATTGGTAAACTTTGTTTTCGAATTGAAAAGGGATCTTAAAAGTGTATCCTTTCTATAAAAGATTTGAAATGGAAATTGTTTTGAAATCTGTGAATGAATCTTTGTGAAAGATGGGTGAACTTTATGAAGTGAATCTTTTTGTTTAAAGATTTGAAAATGGTAATTTGTTTAAACAATTTGAAAGGAAAGTTTTGGATTCTAAGTTGTGACTTAACTGAAATCCCAATATCCGTATGTTTTTAAATATTGCGCTCATTATTCAGTTTTGCCGGGAGAGGACCTCGTGTCATATAACCCATTCCGAATAATGATACGACGTTATGGATAGCATTTGAAGACCGGTGGTGAAGACCGGATATTTTCGAAAGAAAAATGATAACCCATCGAATGTCTCTGCACCGAATGGCCCCGGTATAGAGATTTGATCACCCTTTGTGATGCAGAGTCTGGATGTGATTAAGGATTATCCGGATTGCAAGGGCTTCTTTATGAAGTGCCTTCGGTTCTGTTCGAACCCGGAACAGACTTGTATGGATGTGTGTCTGACATTATACTTTGAGATGTAAAGCTGGTTTCTATCCAATTCATTTCTGTTTGGCGGCGGAGAATTTATTCTCTTAGCTTAACACCCTTCTCTGAGACGTACGTGCTCAGAGGTTATGTAGTTGATGGTTACTAGTGATACATCCCCAACTTGGTAATGTGGCATACGAAGTGCTGCTGATCATTTGTTGATCAAAGCAAGGCTTTGTGTAAAGCGTAGCTTTGTGGACGAGACTGCATCAGGACCTCACACCCCAAAAATGGTCAGAACAGGAAGGATGCAGCATGGTTGTCAGGGGATGCGCCCCTAGGGTATGTCAATTTCTTCTGGAAAAGGTTGGTGTCATGGTATGGAGCCCAGATACTTAACTCATGTGGACACTGCAAATTTATTACTTTATGGTTGGTTCGTTGTGGTTGAGGATCCTTGAATAAAGGTCGCGAACAACCGGGGATGGCATACTTGTAGGTGTTACTTCCGGGTAGGAGGTAAACCGGCATTGTGTTGGCAGAGATCCGGGTAGGTTCTCGGCGTGTCCCTCCAGAGGCGTACCCATGTAGCTATAGGAAGTTCCTTAGCCTGACCATTTGTTGGAAATCCTATCAAACAATACGGGCCCTTTACGATTGCAATTGTATAACCTAATAACTCAGTTGGTAGCTATAGCTGGCATAATATAATGGTACCTATGCCGGTTAAGATTAATATTATACTTTCGAAATGTTTTCCACTATGCACTAATAATAATATCAAAAAGGATTTGTGCGTAGTAAGCATGTTTGACTATTATAAGGAGAAATCTCCCCCAAGTGTGCGATTGCATGGTGTGTGTGCCGAGAGGCCTTATGGTAGTTTCATTTTCCAAAAAGCATTGCGGATTTCAATCTTAAATTCTTTTGTTGTTTGGTTTTATTCAAAACTATTTTTGTTTGCTCATACCAGTCCCATGACTGACCCGGAGTTTATTGTTCCCTTCCTAAACTCTGGGAGCCCACAATTTTCCACACGGGCAGTCTAGAGTTGGGTTTTTCAGGAAATCAAATAGTGGGTGCAGATTCGATAGCCTTCGAAGTCTTTGGTTTGGTAGCATTTGGAAATCTTCTTCAGTCTTTGGATCTTTGAACTTTTGGCATTTTGGATCGCATTTGCTACAGTTCAGCTTGATGGGGGTTCGAGTTTGAAGTTTAGAGCTTTGGCTTTGGAGTTTTGGTTTGGAGTTGCAGATTATAGATTCACTCTCTATCGAAGATCATCTGGAGTCTTCTCTTCCGTTGTTTTCTTTTTTCCGCTGTTGTTTATGGTCTCTGATATTTATGGATATGTTGTATCGTGATGTAACTGAATTGTATCTATATTGTATATCAATGCAATCATCTTTTGTTTCTGCTGTGTTGTTTATCATCTAATGTTGTTATAAGCTTCGGCGATATGGATTTCGATGTCGTTTGTCGGGCATTGAGTTCGGGTCGTCACAAGTGGTATCAGAACTAAAGGTGGAGTAAGAACTTTAGCTAAAGAGTGTAACACATTAGATGGCTCATTAGAGATAGGATGAAGTATACCCTAGAATGAGTACAACCCGTGAAACTTAAAACCCAAATTGCTCGGTCTATTTTCTTTAACTATTGTTATTCCCTAAGATATCTCGTCCGAATGCCTAAATCGGTTTTCTTACTATTTACAGATAGTAAGAATGAGTGGAATAAGAGGACGAGGTAGGGGACGTGGAAGTATCACTTCAACTAGTCAAGTCCCTGCAACAAAGGAAATAGCTATTCCCACTCAACCTCAGCCGAATCTGGCTGATTTATATCGAAGTTTTTCCAGACTTGGTGGAAAGCCATTTACAGGCAAGGAAACCATTATCGAAGCACAAGCCTGGATTCAATCGTGCAAAAGGATTTTCAAAAGACTAAAATTGGAAGATGATCAAATGCGATTGATAGCTTCCTGGCAACTCCAGGAAGAGGGTTTAGCATGGTGGGAAATTATCACATTGGATGAGCCGGCGGCTTAGTTTACCTGGAATCATTTTAAAGAAGTGTTTGAGCAGCGATACATGTCGTCAGCTGGTATCTCTCGAATGTACCAGGAGTTCACGGATTTGAAGCAGAGAAGTTTGTCATTTGAGGAGTACTTGAACAAATTCAACGAATTATCTCGGCTTGGTTCGGAGTTGGTGAATACACCTTTGAGAAAGAATGAAAAATTTATTCCAGGAATGTAACGATCGCGATTTTTCGTTGCCGAAAAATCGAACCGTTAGGGTTTTAGAAGAAGAAAGAGGTAGAAGAAGAAAGAAAAGAAAGAGAGGAGAAAACAGAAAACAAGTAACAAGAAAATTTAAATTTTGAAATCCGCAATGCTTTTTGGAAAATGAAACTACCATAAGGCCTCCCGCCACACACACAATGCAAACGCAGAATTGGAGGAGATTTCTCCTTATGATAGTCAAAGATGCTTACTACGCGAAAATCAAATCATTCTTGATATTATTACTAGTGCATAGTGTAGAAAACAATTTCGAAAGTAGAATATAAATCCTAGCCAACATAGACATTCCGAACTATGCCTACTATAGCTACCATCCAAACAGTGGTGACCACCATAAGTGAATGGCAGGTAATACAACTAAAACCGTACAAGGCACGTATTGGATGAAAGGATTTCCAACAAATGGTCAGGCTAAGGAACTTCCTACTGCCACATGGGATCGCCTCTGGCGGGACGTCCCGAGAAACTAACGTTACGGTTAGATCTCTGCCAACACAAGGCCGGGTTACCTCTGTAACTAGGTAACTACTACACGAATATGTCATCCCCCGGTCCTTTGGGACCTTTATCCGAGCGCTCGCAACAACACCACACACAGAAATATATATAGTGTATCAACATGAGTAAGCATCTGGGCTCCATACCATGATACCACCCTTTTCCAGAAGGAAATGACATACCCTAAAGGGCGCGACCCTCATAACCTTGCCGCATATTCCTGTTTCGACCATTTCCGGGGAGTGAGGTCCTGACGAAGTCTCGTCCACAAAGCTACGCTTTGTGCAACAAAGCCATGCTTTGGGTCCACAGATGACCAAAGCAATAATCACAAAGATAAATGATCAAACAAATGATCATATCCAAACGATCAACCAATGATCATCACACAGCAGCACTCAGCATGCCACATTACCAGATTGGGAAATATCGCTGATAACCTTCAACTACATAACCTCTGAGCTCGTACGTCTCAGAGAAGGGTGTTAAGCTAAGAGAATAAATTCTCCGCCACCAACAGAAATGTATTTGAAAGAAATCTGCTCTATCTCTCAAAATGTAATGTCAGACACGTAACCATACAAGTCTGTTCCGGGTTCGAACAGAACCGAAGGCACTTCCAAAGAAGCCCTTGCAATCCGGGTATTCACAATCCCGATAAAATTTCCCATCACAAAGGAAATCTCCATATCGTAGCTAACGATGCGGAGACAATCGATAGGTCATCCTATCGTTCTCACAAATACCCGGTCTTCACACCGGTCTTCAAATGCAATCCAAACGACGTATCGCATATTCGGAATGGGATATATGACACAAAGGTCCTCTCCCGGCTAAACCGAATAGCGAGCGCTTATTTTTAAAAATAAGTGTGCATTCAATCCCAAACAAACATAATCAATACCATCCAAGGGTAAATATTGATAGTCGGTTATTTAACTATCAATAAAGATGCGCCACATCATCAGATTCCAAATAATTTTTCCAAAATTATTAAATCCCAAAATATTTTTACAAGATATATATATACAATTTCCAAATAATTGCCCAATTTATTTGCTTTACCAAAACCACTTCACGATAAAATTTTCCACACTCAACCAATTGAAAAATCAATTTTCAATTTACCTTCACCATTTGAAAACCAATTTTCAAATTACATTAACCATTTGCAAACCAATTTCAAATCACCTTAACCATTTGAAAACTAATTTCAAATCACCTTAACCATTTGAAAACTAATTTCAAATCACCTTAACCATTTATACCTTTTGAAACAAATTTCAAACCACCAAATAAATCTTTACCGATTTATTTTAACTTACGTTCCAAATTCGTAAATTATATTTTCAAATTTAAAAATAAATCAACATTTATTTTTAAACAAATTTCCCTTCATATACATAAATTCCAAGGTGGATTTAAATTCCAAGCATCTACCAGCATACGATTCCCAAATCGATTTCAAGTTATTTGCTTTCAATTACCTTAAAGGTGAATTCACAAAAACCGTTCCATTTCATATTAGAAAACCATTCCCATGCTTATTTTAAAAATAAGTAATTCACAAATTTATTTATTTTCAACGATTTGAAAATATTCCATATACTTAAATCACAGTTAAGTATTTATTCCATTCTCTTTAAGAAAACATTCCTTTATTCACATTTATTTGGGTTAAAAACGAATGTTGCGTAAAACATCGTTACGACAACCCAAAAACACTAGTATATGGATTCGAAATAAAAATGGATACATAAATCCACTACTATACAAATTATCCCCTTCTGTTTCTCGAAAACGTCTATTTCAACAATCAATGTTGAAATCTATGTTTTCAATACTCAATACATTTTAAAACACCTTTAATTCGTTTTAAATTCCATTTAAAACATTCCTTTCCCAAAAACAGACCCATTTTATTTAATAATCTATTCAATATTCAAAATAGTGAATATAGCCCACTTAACAAATTCCCATATTTCAATTTATCAAATTCGATGAATTTCAAATTTATAAACATAGTTTATAAATTCCATTTCTATTATAAACCCCAATTTTATAAATTCCTTTATTAATCCGATGCAATTTACATAACCCAGTTTCATACCCAAAAGCCATATTGTAAGTTAAATACTTATAATATTATTTATATACCAAATCGTTCCTTTGAACTTCACCGATTTAAAATCTTATCACTTACAAGATTTCTTTATGGTTTATAATAATTTCAACTAATGAAATCTTCATTTATTAACAATTTCAACAAACCCCCTTTTTATGCCCCAAATTCATTTTTATAAGTGAATAACTTATAAACTTAAAATTTTCCAATAACCATTCGTTTTATAAATTTCACATTTATTAATCTATAAATCCTAGTGGAATTCATGTTATACATCAACTTAACACTTTATAAATTTATTCTATAACTTCAATAAATTTTTATTTAAAAACATCCATTTATAAAATCCTTTATATAAACCATTAATAATAATAACTTCCCAAAAACCAAATTTAACTATTTTATAAAAACCTATTATTGTTAAAAATTTCTTTTAAGTTATATTTTATAAAAATATAAATTTTTAAAACATAAAATTTTATCCATCTATTTATTTTTAAATTTTAATCAATTCAAAATTTTTAATAAACCATATTCTTTGAAAAATCGATTTAAAACCTCTTTTAAATTCAAAACCGTTATTTTTAATTTTTAAAAATTTGAATCCGATGATGCAACAACATCAGATGGTCAATCACGGGAATAAGTGTCATATATCAATATGATTATCAACAATCAACATAATATTCATAAACAAATAAATATGTGAGGAATCCAGTTGGATCCCTCCAACCTGTTACCCTGCATCCACAGACGTTAGCACAATACCAATTCCACTTCGAGGTGGAATATCGCGGTATATGGGATTTTATAAATATCCGCTTAATAACGGCGCAATAGGGTCTCATCCGCTATACGAGGCGGGAAATCAAATCCGATATATACATATGCCAATATATATATATCGCTATATATAGTATATATCCTACTATATCTACTAACACAATCAATCAGCAATCAACAATCAATATTAACTATTCAAAATTTTAAACAAAACCTTTCGATTGAGTGAGGAGTTCTCACCTTGATTTTATTTCCGGTTTCGGCGTTCGTTTCGAATAAAATTAAACGAACGTTTAATTTTACCCGAAATTCAAACGAGCTCCAATCGACTCCAAACTGGCTTCATCGCGAAGAGCACGACCATACGATCCCAACGCACTTCGTTTCAGCATTTTTCGACCTCGTATGACAAAGATACGTTATTTTAAAGTTGACACGAATTATATAAACTAAATTCACAATTTATTTATTTCCAATTTTATACCCAGATTACATCACTGCCGTTCACTCCCCTTAGCAAATCACGGCTGCACTTGCAACCATCTTCCCAAACGCACGTTCACTCCCAGGTACATGAACCCATTAGCTCAAAACTAGGGCTCCAATTTGCCACCAACACGATCAACTTCCTGACGATCAGACAACATCACCTCGGAGCCACATGCGAGCTCCACCCTCGGCTCGAGAACCAAAGAGCTCGGTTGCCACATTTGCCTAGAAAACGCACGCGAATGGCGCGACTTCCATCTCCGATTGTCGACAATCTGTGCCATTAAAAACGATCACTCCCGTATGGATATGTAGATCTCTTGATGCTCTTCGATGTTGTAGTTGGGAGTTTCTGGAAATAGTGTGTGGATTCGAAGAAAAGAGGAGGAGAAGACAGGAGATTTTCGGCCATGGATTGAAGAGAGTGGCGGCCGAGCAAATAGGGATTAGGGTTTTGAAAAATATTAAGAGATATATGTTATTAATCTTATTTTAATAATAAAATTCTCTTTTTAATAACTTATGCAAACGAACTCCAATCTACGCGTTCCGACAGGCGATTCTAAAGTTTTTCCGCGTTCCGGACGCAATGGAACAGGTTTCGTAAGCTAATTCGGAAGTATGTGTGAGATACGGCAATAAACGGTCGATTTAAATTTAAACCGATTTAAGCGATTTCTAGGCGTTTTGGCTTGTACCGGACAAACGATAAATCCAATTGACTTGAAATTTGAAATCTTGCAATAATATCACATTACGGATCCGATGAAACTGGTTTCGTCGAAATCCGAGACCGTTTGAAAAATGGCTATTTTAACTCGCCGTATTAATATTAAAACGATATCGATGCGTTTCGAGCTGCCACGGTCAAACGACAACTCCGATTGCTACGAAAATTGAAATCCGATAATAATTAACTATTACGGATCCAATGGAACTTGTTTCGTTCAATTCCGAGACTGTTCAAAAATTGGCTATTTTTCAGTCGATAATTAAATATCAAAATATTCAATTTTTACGAATTAACTCCAAATTCAATTTTACAAGTTCCAAAATATTTCTATAACTTCAATATGATAAAACAAAATTTTCCAAATCATTTCCCATTATATTTAACCCAATATTTAATTATTTCCGGAATTTCACTATTAAATAAATCGATTTAATTGCAAAATTAAATCCAAAATTCAAAATAAAATTTATTCGACTCCAAAAATTCACTTATTAATATTTAAAATTAATTAAATATTCAAATTTACATTATTAAAAATTCTGGGTCGTTACAATCTTCCCCCCTTAAAAGAATTTCGTCCTCGAAATTGCAAGTTAAGGAGAACGATCCTAATCCGTTTATTATTTTTCCAAAGCTAATTAGTTTTACTAACTTTCTAACCTAAATATTTTTATTAAAGATTCACTATTATTTCAATTAGCTTTCCAACTTCAATTATAGGTTTCAAACAACATTGTTTACTCAACAATTCAAATTTAAATTTCAATTCAAATTTCAAACTTTCAAAATTTCTCAAAATTTTACTAACTCCCTAAATTTTCGAAAAATTTCGCCAGAGTCTCCTTTGCGCGGCTAGATCGGTACGACTACAAAACGGCTCTACGGCCCCTCAGAATCAAAAAGAAAAGAGAAAGCCAAGTGGCTAGAGAAGGAAATCATCAAATCTCATATAAAAACTGAAATACGTACCTTTTGTCGAGCGATTCAATCTTTTTTTTAACTTTGAAATCAAAATCCCAATTCCTTTATAACCTGTATATCTTGCTAGCATAATATCTAATTATAATATTCAAACAAATTTGCCAATTCAATTATAAAATTTCCAATACATGCTTCTTATACCACTTTTGGTTTATTATTGAAGTTGCATATTCATTTTCATTCAACTTTGCATTTCAATTTTCATTTGAATTCAATTACATAGCTTTCAAATTTTACTAATTCAATTTTCATTAACACTTAATGAATTTACATACAACCAACCAACAAGCAAATAACAACCAATGCACATCCAATACAACCAAATTTTATCCATTTTACTTACATTCAATTTGGTTCAACTGTTTTAATTCCAATTGGTTTAGCATTCAATTGATTTTCATTCTACTATTCAACTATTTTCAAATGAATTTACACTTGCATGCATCATTTCATATCAACTTATTCATATTCTATTGATTAACATTCAATTCATACTTTAACTCAATTGCTAGTTCTTTTTACAAATAAAATTGAATTTCATTTATATAACTTAAGTTCACATCTTTAACAATTTCATTTACTCACTTTATTCATTTATTTTGATATTAACATCAATTCTTTCAACATTACTTAACTTGCATTCCATTTCAACTTTATTTACATCATTTAATTCACTTGATTATTTAACTTTGATACAAAGATCGATTTTTTTATTCAACTCCACTTAAGTTATTCCATTTAAACATCATTTGTTAATTAAACTTAAGTTTTACTTATCAATTCAATTCGGATTTTAAATTCCAAAGTAAATCCTATTTAACTTTTACTTAAGTCAAATTCATATCAATATTCAAATTCATATTCCATTTTACTTAACTTAATTGTTTAACCACTTCAATAACTGGTTTCACTTACATTTTCCCATTCTATAAGTTATAAAACTTATTATTCAACTTCTAACTTATATTATAAGTTCAAAACCTTTTTCACTTATATTTATCAATTTCAAATTGAATTTTAATTTCAAATTGGTTTATTACAACAAAACTTCAATTTTAAATTCATTATTGTAGCAAATCCATCACATAGAAACTCGAAAATGATACTGATGATGCTGCAGTCATCACCCTTATTATTTCCCAGTGACAATAGTGAAATCAATGCTAATTATTCTTTCAAAAAGTTTTCTTTCTATTCATAAATCACTTTTATAAACCTTTTACTTATATAATTTTACTTCTTATATACATACATGATTATCTTACAATTGTAAATCATTATTAATTATAATTTCATCTTATGATTCATTGGTTTATACCATTATTCTTTTACAATAGTTGCTTTTATTAGCTTATTCAAACAACTTTTAATTATTTTATATTTATATCATTTACAACAACCAAGCAATCAATTATATACACACTTCAATAATTCCTGAAAAATTATTTTCTTTTTATATATAAAATATAATCGAGGTAAAATTATTTCATTTACCCAATTTAAAACAATATTGTGTCGAATTGTTCTATTCAAGTGTTTAGGAACCCCTTCGATTCAGTTTTCGAGGCTGCGCCGACGAAGGTTCATATACCACTCAACAAACCAATCATCACAATATAAAACAATTTTATACTCACTAACAAATACGCACTCATATCTATTATTACACTCACACTCATTCTAGAGTACTGCTGACTCTATCTCTAATGAGTAACACCCAACAGAGCAGGTTGTCGCTTAACCATATGCTCTGATACCAAAATGTCACGGGACACTCCAGTGGAAACTGGTAGGCTTTGCAACCATCCCAGACCCACCGTGGCATAACAATGGTACCCCAGACCTTGCTTTTACGGCCAGCCTTTCGACTGTCATGGCTTACGCCTAACCAACCCCTTATCACTAAGAGAGGACGTGTGGGGGTAAGAGTCCCCCGTTCGCCACCAAACCGCGAAGCGAGAACCCCCCATCACATTTCACTAAGATAAGCAAGTCTGGTCCGGGTTCGAACAGAACCGAAGGCACTTCCAAAGAAGCCCTTGCAATCCGGGTATTCACAATCCCGATAAAATTTCCCATCACAAAGGAAATCTCCATATCGTAGCTAACGATGCGGAGACAATCGATAGGTCATCCTATCGTTCTCACAAATACCCGGTCTTCACACCGGTCTTCAAATGCAATCCAAACGACGTATCGCATATTCGGAATGGGATATATGACACAAAGGTCCTCTCCCGGCTAAACCGAATAGCGAGCGCTTATTTTTAAAAATAAGTGTGCATTCAATCCCAAACAAACATAATCAATACCATCCAAGGGTAAATATTGATAGTCGGTTATTTAACTATCAATAAAGATGCGCCACATCATCAGATTCCAAATAATTTTTCCAAAATTATTAAATCCCAAAATATTTTTACAAGATATATATATACAATTTCCAAATAATTGCCCAATTTATTTGCTTTACCAAAACCACTTCACGATAAAATTTTCCACACTCAACCAATTGAAAAATCAATTTTCAATTTACCTTCACCATTTGAAAACCAATTTTCAAATTACATTAACCATTTGCAAACCAATTTCAAATCACCTTAACCATTTGAAAACTAATTTCAAATCACCTTAACCATTTGAAAACTAATTTCAAATCACCTTAACCATTTATACCTTTTGAAACAAATTTCAAACCACCAAATAAATCTTTACCGATTTATTTTAACTTACGTTCCAAATTCGTAAATTATATTTTCAAATTTAAAAATAAATCAACATTTATTTTTAAACAAATTTCCCTTCATATACATAAATTCCAAGGTGGATTTAAATTCCAAGCATCTACCAGCATACGATTCCCAAATCGATTTCAAGTTATTTGCTTTCAATTACCTTAAAGGTGAATTCACAAAAACCGTTCCATTTCATATTAGAAAACCATTCCCATGCTTATTTTAAAAATAAGTAATTCACAAATTTATTTATTTTCAACGATTTGAAAATATTCCATATACTTAAATCACAGTTAAGTATTTATTCCATTCTCTTTAAGAAAACATTCCTTTATTCACATTTATTTGGGTTAAAAACGAATGTTGCGTAAAACATCGTTACGACAACCCAAAAACACTAGTATATGGATTCGAAATAAAAATGGATACATAAATCCACTACTATACAAATTATCCCCTTCTGTTTCTCGAAAACGTCTATTTCAACAATCAATGTTGAAATCTATGTTTTCAATACTCAATACATTTTAAAACACCTTTAATTCGTTTTAAATTCCATTTAAAACATTCCTTTCCCAAAAACAGACCCATTTTATTTAATAATCTATTCAATATTCAAAATAGTGAATATAGCCCACTTAACAAATTCCCATATTTCAATTTATCAAATTCGATGAATTTCAAATTTATAAACATAGTTTATAAATTCCATTTCTATTATAAACCCCAATTTTATAAATTCCTTTATTAATCCGATGCAATTTACATAACCCAGTTTCATACCCAAAAGCCATATTGTAAGTTAAATACTTATAATATTATTTATATACCAAATCGTTCCTTTGAACTTCACCGATTTAAAATCTTATCACTTACAAGATTTCTTTATGGTTTATAATAATTTCAACTAATGAAATCTTCATTTATTAACAATTTCAACAAACCCCCTTTTTATGCCCCAAATTCATTTTTATAAGTGAATAACTTATAAACTTAAAATTTTCCAATAACCATTCGTTTTATAAATTTCACATTTATTAATCTATAAATCCTAGTGGAATTCATGTTATACATCAACTTAACACTTTATAAATTTATTCTATAACTTCAATAAATTTTTATTTAAAAACATCCATTTATAAAATCCTTTATATAAACCATTAATAATAATAACTTCCCAAAAACCAAATTTAACTATTTTATAAAAACCTATTATTGTTAAAAATTTCTTTTAAGTTATATTTTATAAAAATATAAATTTTTAAAACATAAAATTTTATCCATCTATTTATTTTTAAATTTTAATCAATTCAAAATTTTTAATAAACCATATTCTTTGAAAAATCGATTTAAAACCTCTTTTAAATTCAAAACCGTTATTTTTAATTTTTAAAAATTTGAATCCGATGATGCAACAACATCAGATGGTCAATCACGGGAATAAGTGTCATATATCAATATGATTATCAACAATCAACATAATATTCATAAACAAATAAATATGTGAGGAATCCAGTTGGATCCCTCCAACCTGTTACCCTGCATCCACAGACGTTAGCACAATACCAATTCCACTTCGAGGTGGAATATCGCGGTATATGGGATTTTATAAATATCCGCTTAATAACGGCGCAATAGGGTCTCATCCGCTATACGAGGCGGGAAATCAAATCCGATATATACATATGCCAATATATATATATCGCTATATATAGTATATATCCTACTATATCTACTAACACAATCAATCAGCAATCAACAATCAATATTAACTATTCAAAATTTTAAACAAAACCTTTCGATTGAGTGAGGAGTTCTCACCTTGATTTTATTTCCGGTTTCGGCGTTCGTTTCGAATAAAATTAAACGAACGTTTAATTTTACCCGAAATTCAAACGAGCTCCAATCGACTCCAAACTGGCTTCATCGCGAAGAGCACGACCATACGATCCCAACGCACTTCGTTTCAGCATTTTTCGACCTCGTATGACAAAGATACGTTATTTTAAAGTTGACACGAATTATATAAACTAAATTCACAATTTATTTATTTCCAATTTTATACCCAGATTACATCACTGCCGTTCACTCCCCTTAGCAAATCACGGCTGCACTTGCAACCATCTTCCCAAACGCACGTTCACTCCCAGGTACATGAACCCATTAGCTCAAAACTAGGGCTCCAATTTGCCACCAACACGATCAACTTCCTGACGATCAGACAACATCACCTCGGAGCCACATGCGAGCTCCACCCTCGGCTCGAGAACCAAAGAGCTCGGTTGCCACATTTGCCTAGAAAACGCACGCGAATGGCGCGACTTCCATCTCCGATTGTCGACAATCTGTGCCATTAAAAACGATCACTCCCGTATGGATATGTAGATCTCTTGATGCTCTTCGATGTTGTAGTTGGGAGTTTCTGGAAATAGTGTGTGGATTCGAAGAAAAGAGGAGGAGAAGACAGGAGATTTTCGGCCATGGATTGAAGAGAGTGGCGGCCGAGCAAATAGGGATTAGGGTTTTGAAAAATATTAAGAGATATATGTTATTAATCTTATTTTAATAATAAAATTCTCTTTTTAATAACTTATGCAAACGAACTCCAATCTACGCGTTCCGACAGGCGATTCTAAAGTTTTTCCGCGTTCCGGACGCAATGGAACAGGTTTCGTAAGCTAATTCGGAAGTATGTGTGAGATACGGCAATAAACGGTCGATTTAAATTTAAACCGATTTAAGCGATTTCTAGGCGTTTTGGCTTGTACCGGACAAACGATAAATCCAATTGACTTGAAATTTGAAATCTTGCAATAATATCACATTACGGATCCGATGAAACTGGTTTCGTCGAAATCCGAGACCGTTTGAAAAATGGCTATTTTAACTCGCCGTATTAATATTAAAACGATATCGATGCGTTTCGAGCTGCCACGGTCAAACGACAACTCCGATTGCTACGAAAATTGAAATCCGATAATAATTAACTATTACGGATCCAATGGAACTTGTTTCGTTCAATTCCGAGACTGTTCAAAAATTGGCTATTTTTCAGTCGATAATTAAATATCAAAATATTCAATTTTTACGAATTAACTCCAAATTCAATTTTACAAGTTCCAAAATATTTCTATAACTTCAATATGATAAAACAAAATTTTCCAAATCATTTCCCATTATATTTAACCCAATATTTAATTATTTCCGGAATTTCACTATTAAATAAATCGATTTAATTGCAAAATTAAATCCAAAATTCAAAATAAAATTTATTCGACTCCAAAAATTCACTTATTAATATTTAAAATTAATTAAATATTCAAATTTACATTATTAAAAATTCTGGGTCGTTACAAGGAATGAACAAGAAGTTCCATGAGAGGATGACTACTCACGTAAAGGATTATTTTTCTGAATTGATCGATATGGGTTATAGATACGCTACTACGGATAAGCAGGAAGTTTCGGAGGAGAAAGGGAATACAAGCAATCCGAATTGGAGGAAAAGGAAGTTTGACGGAAAGAAACCATGGCAAGGCAAAGGAAAGAAGTATACACATGATAACAAGGTGAAAGATGTTACTTGTATCAATTGCTTGGAGAAAGGCCATTACTCGAACAGTTGTAAGAATCACAAGAAGCAAGGAAAGAGGGAGCAATTTATGAAGCCAGAACAGGAATCTAGGGAATGCTATTACTGCCACAAGCTAGGACATAGGATCAAGGATTGCCCAGCACTGAAGCAAGCTCAAGTAGAAAAGGTGTATGCAATCAAAGATGATACTTCAACCTCAAAGGCTGATAAAGGAAAAGGAATTTTAGAAGGTAACCTTCTCGTTTATGATAAAAAAATTCGAGTTTTGTTCGACATGGGAGCTACACATAGTTTTATTTCTCAGCAAATCGTAAATGTAACATTTCCGAATTTTAGCCAAGTTTAATTTGACAATTAATTTAATTTTGAAATTAAATTGTGAAATTATTTGTGAATTAATTAGAAAATTTCCAGAATAAAAAAAAAATAGATTTATTAATAGAATTTTGATTTGGAATTCAAAAGTAAATATTTTATAAATTGAAGTGAAAAACCTTTATATTTTAGAGAACTGATAAATATGTATATATGATTTGTAATTTGTGTATAATGACATTTTAAATCATTTCTTTAAAAAGTTGTATAAAAATGTTAATAAAGGAAAATGTATTTAAATAAGAAGATATGTAGTATAAAGTTATATTTAAATATTATTATCATGTGTTCAAAGTATAATTTGATTTCAAATCATTTTTCTTAAGGTTATTTAAAAAGTTATAAATTAGTATGAATATATCTTTTGAAATATAAGTATAAGAATTAAAGTACACATGAGATAAATTAAATCACAAATTAATAAAGGATTTAAAATTAAATCTATAAATTAAATAAAATAAAGGGGTAAACTTAAATTTATAAATAAAAATGAATTAAGGGTTTAAAACACAAAAACCTTTGTTTGTGACATTTGTAAAATAAGGGAATGCATTCACATTACAAGTGTTAACATATTTTAACAAGTGGCAATATAACAATTTTCTCTTAATTAAGAATTATATAAAACATGAATGAAAAAGAAAAACTAGGCTAATCTTCTTTCATTTTAAAAACGCAAATCAAAACCAAAAAAAATGAAACCATATCAAAATCAATAAAACCTGGAACAAGTATTAAGGTCAAGCAAACAACTTCAACAAAATATGTTTTAACCTCAAAGCAAAAATCTGAAAAAATCGAAGCTGGAAACCAACCTGATTCAAAAGCAAGTTTAAACAAATTCAAAGCTTTGGTTTTCAAGTCTGGAAATTCAAAAGAAATCAAAACACAGAGGATTCAAACCTGAGAAGGAATTAAAATCAAAAGGGAAAAACATTCCAAGTTTTCACAACAAACATCTCTTCCTGTTTTCAAACTGAAGTTGTAAATTCCAATTAAGATCATCTCAGCATAGTTTTCAGACTTCAATCTTCATCCTGGAAACTCAAAAATCTGAGGCAACTAAGACGGTGCAAAAGAATCAAAAACAAACAGCAGCTTTTCTAAGAAACTTCAACCTGAAAGATTAAACCCAGAAGATCAGAATCAAAGTCCGAGTTCAATGACTAGAGCTAGGTAAAATTGAAACAAATCAAATAGCAAATTCAAAGTTTAAGTACAAAACTAGATTCCAGTTTCAAAAATCAAAAATACGCTCCTTTTCCTTCATATTCCAGGTGAGCAAACTGACCCTTTTTAAATTAGAATCTATGATGTTTTGAGAAGTAGTTACTGTGGAAATGATAAATGAATGTCTCTACATGTATATATATATATATATGTGTGTGTGTGTGTGTGTGTGTGTGTGTGGATTTAAGTAGGCATGCTAGTGTATATATGAATACACTCTGTTGTGTTTCCAATCCCCTCCAAACAAATTTAAACTGCTCCTTATACAATCAAATCTAGGCTTTGATCTTTAAAAAAGCAAATGATTGTAACATTGTAATTTAAATTTTAAAACTAGTTTTAAGAAAAAATATTCAGCAATGTTTTGTAAAATGTTAAATAACAGTAGGAAGTAAAAATTATCCAAAAAATTTTATATCTAAATTTCAAATTTAGATTTTAGGAGTGGATTCGAGTTGAAAACGATGAATTTAGATATATAGATTGGAATTTTTAAGTTTGAAAACTACGTGGAATTGCGAGTTGATTGAAAATGGTATTTACATCGATTTCTGGCCATTGGGAAAGCATTGGATGCCGTGATCGAGGTGGAAGAAGGCTGGAGGTTAGATGATCATCAGAAAAATATTTGATGATTTTCTAGTTGACCGTGGCGATATCGTGACGAGATTTTAGGGTTTAGGCATCAGGTTGCAAGGTAGTGGTGGTCGAGGCGATTTCTCAGTCGTGGGTCAACTGGAGCTAATCGCACCAGGGGGAATCGTCGCGGCATGTTGTGGTGCAGTTCTGGACATGGTGGTGAGGCGTATGGTGGTTGGGATCATCGGGAAATGGGAGATTCGTCGATGGCTATGGGTTCCAGTTTCTGATCATGATACTCGAATTCGAATTTACGGCGAATCGATGGCATCTGAAGGGTTGTGTGGGTCAGCAAGGTCGATCGTGGTGTGTCGAAGGTTACGATGATGGCCGAAGCATCGCTGTGCGACTGTGCACATGCATTGTGCATCTACGTGCCTGGGTGGTTTTGATATTTGGAAGAAGGAGTTGCCTCGTGGAAACAAGGGGATGTCTCGGGTTCATTCTCGAGATTGCTATCGGAAAATTGTGGGTTTGCTCGGGTCAATTGATATTTGGCTCGGGTTTGATTTTAATAAAGTAAACAAGTTTCTAAGGAAATCAAGTTCAGATTCTTAAAAGCAAAAAGCAAGTTTATTTACTCAAGTTTCAAAAGCTAAGTGAAATAAACAAGTTTTATATAAGATATAAAGACAAGAGTTTTGAAATTAAATTGTTCAACTTGGATAATTTTATATTTAGTTAGTTAATTAAATAAAAAATCCTAACTGTTTCCAATAAATGATGGGATTAGGGGAGCGTTTAATTAGCGTATTAAATGTTAATTAATTTAAGGTTTTCAAGTGATTTATTTCAAACATTTAATTGAATAAGATTTAAATGATAAAGATAAATAGGTTATTTTAGATAAATTGAGGTTTTTAAATTAATAATTAAGTAATATAAGTTATTAAGGGATTTCTTAATGTAAGTAATCAAAAGCTAATTACATTGTGTAATTTTATGAAAGGATAATTAATTAAGATTAATTAACATAAGTAATTAAAGGTAATTAATTACTTAAAGATAATTACTTAATTAAAAGTAATTAAATAATGAGTAAAATTGATTAGTTAAATGAATATAGGATAATTACTCAATGTAATTTATTTGTGATGATGGATAATCATTTTTTGTAATTAATTAAGGGTTAATTAATTAATGTAATTAATTAAGGGTTAATTAATTAATGTAACCAATTAAGAATAAATAATTAGGATTAAAGGTTGATTTATTTATTAATTATGGATGATTAATTAATAATTAAAGGTTAATTAATAAATAATTAGAGGATAATTAATTAAATGGTTCGTAATTAATTAATGTTAATTAAACAGGATTAGTGATTTATTCATAAGTAATTAATCTGGTTTAAATTGATCAGATGATTTATTAATCTTACTTATGGATGTCTGGATTTTATTGAATGTTGAATTGTTTGATATCCCTGATGTGTGATGCTGTATGAAATGAATTATTTTGATTGCTATGATGAATGTAATTTATTTATCTGTGATGCATTTATATATTTATCTGTGAATCGGTGAATAAAGATAAGCGTTATAGGAATATACCGCTTATCGATGTTGATGTGCTTTAATCTGTGATGTGATGATTGATGATGTTGCGCTATTGTGTAAAACCCCTTGACTACACTATACACACACAAATATGGATTGCACGAGGAAATTGGTTAAGTCACAGATTTTTGAAATGGTTTTAAAGTTGAATTTGGAATCCAAATGGAATTGGATTAAATATGAAAAGCTTTAGAAAAAGAGTTTTGAAGATAAAAGTTATTTGGAATAACTTGATAAAGTTTTGAAATTTAAATAATTTGATTTAAATTTGAATTAAAGATTTGTAATTGAATTTTATGTTTGAAAATTATGGTTTAAAAAAAGGTTATACAAGTTATAAATGTGTTTATATGGATTTTAAACCATTTTAAAAGTATTGATTTGGGAATTTAACCTAAGGGTTTAACTTGTATAAATGAAATCGGATTTTTCCGAAACGAAAACTATTTGTTTTCAAATAATAAAAACTTTTATATAAGGAAAGAATTTCCAATTTATGTTGAAAGGATTTCAAGTTTGAAATGAAAATGGTTTTCTAAGTGATGAATGAATCTTTGGAAATGGTTTCGAAAGCTATGAAGTAAATCTTTGTTTTAAAGATTAGATGAGTTAATCCAATTTGAAAGGGGAATTGTTTTGAAAGAATATGAATGAATCTTTATTAAAGATTGGTATACTTTGTTTTCAAATTGAAAAGGGATCTTAAAAGTGTATCCTTTCTATAAAATATTTGAAATGGAAACTGTTTTGAAATCTATGAATGAATCTTTGTGAAATATTGGTGAATTTTGTGAAGTGAATCTTTTTGTTTAAAGATTTGAAAATGGTAATTTGTTTAAACCATTTGAAAGAAAAGTTTTGGGTAATAAGTTGTGACTTAACTAAAATCCCAATATCCATATGTTTTTAAATTATGGCGCTCATTATTCGGTTTAGCCGGGAGAGGACCTTTGTGTCAAATAACCCATTCTGAATAATGATACGACGATATGGATAACATTTGAAAACGGGTGGCGAAGACCAGATATTTTCGAAAGCAAAAGGATAACTCGTCGAATGTCTCTACATCGACTGATACCCGGTATAGAGATCTCCATATGTGATGGGGAGTCCGGACGTGATTAGGGATTATCCGGATTGGCAAGGGCTTCATTGGAAGTGCCTTCGGTTCTATTCGAACCCGGAACAGACTTGTATGGATGTGTGTCCGACATTACACTTTGAGATGTAAAGTTGGTTTCTATCAAATACATTTCTGTTTGGTGGCGGAGATTTATTCTCTTAGCTTAACACCCTTCTCTGAGACGTACGAGCTCAGATGTTATGTAGTTGATGGTTACTAGTGATACATTCCCAATTTGGTAATGTGGCATACGAAGTGCTGCTGATCATTTGTTGATCAAAGCATGGCTTTGTGAAAAAGCATAGCTTTATGGATGAGACTACATCAGACCTCACACCTCGGAAATGGTCGAAACAGGAAAAATGCAGCCAGGTTAAAGGGGTCGCGCCCCTAGGGTATGTCCATTTCTTTTGGATAAAGGTGGTATCTTGGTATGGAGCTTAGATATTTAACCTATGTGGTTACTACAAATACATTACTTTGTGGTTGTTGGTGTCGAGCACTCGGATAAAGGATGGTTACGACCGGGGATGGCATATCTTTGGTGCTACTCTCGGGCAAGGAGTAAAACGGCCTTGTGTTGGCAGTGAGCTGGGTAAGTTCTTGGGGTGTCCCTCCAGAGGTGTTCCCATGTGGCAATAGGAAGTTCCTTAGCTTGACCATTTGTTGGAAATTCAATCTCCAATACTCGCCTTTTACAATTTTAGTTGTAAAACCTGTCATTTAACATGGTAGCTATAGTAGGTATACTATAATGGTACGTATGCTGGCTAAGATTAATATTATACTTGTAAATGTTTTCCACTATGCACTAATAATAATATCAAATGGTTTTCGCGTATCAAACATTTTTGACTGTCATAAGGAAAGATCTCCTCCAAGTGTGCGTTTGTATTGTGTGTGTGGCGGGAGGCCTTATGGCAGTTTCATTTTCCAAAAAGCATTGCGAATTTCAAATCTAAATTCTTTTGTTGTTTGTTTTAAAGATAAAATTGTTTTGTTTGCTCACACCGGTCCCATGACTGACCTGGAGTTTATCGTTCCCTTCCTAAACTCTGGGTGCCCCCAATTTTCCACACGGGCAGTCTAGAGTTGGGTTTTTGGGATAATAAAATAGTAGGGGTAGATTCGATAACATTCAATCTCTGGACATTGGCAATCGCATTTAGATCGATTGCTTCACTTCAGCGTTTGATGGTGGTTCGAGCTTTTGGTTCAAGCTATCTTTGGTGTTGGATTCTTTTGGAGATGTATTCTGTTGGAGTTATCTTTCCGTTGTTGACGGTTGCAAAGTCTAGACCATCTAGCTGAGTTATTTTCCGCTGTTATCTTGTATCTCTGATGTTGATATCATTTGTATCTGTTGTATCGAATATTGTGTATCTATGATATATTCATTCATTTCTTCTGCTGTGTTGTTGTACTTAATGTGTTATAAACTCCAGCATGAGTCGAATTTCAATTGTTGAATCTATGACATTCGAGTACAAGTGAAGTACGGGTATCGATTTTCGAACGCTGAAATTTGGGTCATGACATTTTGGTATCAGAGTTGAAGGTTGAAACTTTAGCTCAGGAGTATAACACATTAAGTAACTCATTAGAGATAGGGTGAAGTATACCCAAGAATGAGTATTCCCTAAGATATCCATCCGTATGCCTCAGTAAATTCTCTTACTATCCACTGATAGTGAGTATGAGTGCAAGAAGAGGACGAGATAGAGGATAGGGGAGCACTACTACAAATGGTCAATACCCTACAGCAACAAGGAATCAACTTTCTCTATAAAGTTTCTTGTTGTTCATCATCCAGTTTCGATTCTTTGATTTCTTCGTGGCTGCTCGAGGAAGAAGCTTTGGCATGATGATGGCCTTGCGAATCGTTGTAGAAAACTCCTATTTCGTATTCTCTTCATCAAATTTCTATCAGCTTTTCGTTTTTAACTTTAACGAAATTGAAATATTATTGGAATAAATTGATTAATAAAGTATGAAGATTCGTATCGATAAACCGATTTCGGTTAAAACCAAAGTTTGAAATTTTATTGTGATTTCTTGTGAAGGTTAAAGTCCAAAGAGGGACAAGCTATTGAATACTTTGGGATATTCCAACTTGAATTGGATTGTATCCATTAGTCTATTTTTTGGGGTCCAGATTCATTCTACGAACGGTTAGCTATTCCTTTGAACTAACCGATGCCCATATTTATTTCGTAGATCTGGTGACCCGAGTATCTTGTGAGATATTGAATGAGTTTGTTCTCATAATTATTGTTGATATTTTGATTTGGTAAACCAAATGCAGAATAGATAATTGGCTTGATTGATGAGTCGATTCTCTATCCTTGTGTATCCATCCTTTGTTGTCTCCCTTGCAAATTTCGAGGACGAAATTTTCTTAAGGGGGGAATCTGTAACATTCTCGAATTTTAGCCAAGTTTAATTTGACAATTAATTTAATTTTGGAATTAAATCGTGAAATCATTTGTGAATTAATTAGAAAATTTCCAGAATAAATAAAAAAAGTTTAGATTTATTAATAGAATTTTGATTTTGGAATTCAAAAGTAAATATTTTATAAATTAATGTTAAAAATCTTTATATTTTAGAGAACTAATAATATGTATATATGATTTGTAATTTATGTATAATTATATTTTAAATCATTTCTTTAAAAAGTTGTATAAAATGTTAATAAAGGAAAATGTATTTAAATAAGAAGATATGTAGTATAAAGTTATATTTAAATATTATTATCAAGTGTTAAAAGTATAATTTGATTTCAAATCTTTTTTCTTAAGGTTATTTAAAAAGTTAAAATATATCTTTTGAAATATAAGTATAAGAATTAAAGTACACATAAGATAAATTAATTCACAAATTAATAAAGGATTTAAAATGAAATCTATAAATTGAATAAAATAAAGGGGTAAACTTAAATTCATAAATAAAAATGAAGTAAGGGTTTAAAACACAAAAATCTTTGTTTGTGACATTTGTAAAATAAGGGAATGCATTCACATTACAAGTGTTAACATATTTTAACAAGTGGCAATATAACAATTTTCTCTTAATTAAGAATTATATAAAACATGCATGAAAAAGAAAAACCAAGCTAATCTTCTTTCATTTGAAAAACTCAAATCAAAACTAGAAAAAAAATGAAACCAGATCAAAATCAATAAAACCGGGAACAAGTATTAAGGTCAAGCAAACAACTTCAACGAAATCTGTTTTAACCTCAAAGCAAAAATCTAAAAAAATCGAAGCTGGAAACTAACCTGATTCAAAAGCAAGTTTAAACAAATTCAAAGCTTCGGGTTTTCAAGTATGGAAATTCAAAAGAAATCAAAACACAGAGGATTCAAACCTGCGAAGGAATTAAAATCAAAAGGGAAAAACATTCTAGGTTTTCACAACAAACACCCTTCCTACTTTCAAACTGAAGTTGTAAATTCTAATTAAGATCTTCTCAGCATAGTTTTCAGACTTCAATCTTCATCCTGGAGACTCAAAAATCTGAGGCAACTAAGACAGTGCAAAAGAATCAAAAACAAATAGCAGTTTTTCTAAGCAACTTCAATCTGAAAGATTAAACCCAGAAGATCAGAGTCAAAGTCCGAGTTCAATAACCAAAGCAAGGCAAAATTAAAAAAAAATCAAATAGCAAATTCAAAGTTCAAGTACAAAATTGGTTTCCAGTTTCAAAAATCAAAAAATCTGCTACTCTGCCTTCACATTCCAGGTGAGCAAACTAACCCTTTTCAAATTTGAATCTGTGATGTTTTGAGAAGTAGTTATTGTGGAAATGATAAATGAATGTCTCTACATGTGTGTATAAGTGTATGTGTGTGTGTGTGTTTGTGTGTGGATTTAGGTAGGCATGCCAGTGTATATATGAAGACACTCTGCTGTGTTTCAAATCCCCTCCAAACAAATTTAAACTGCTCCTTATACAATCAAATCTAGGCTTTGATCTTTAAAAAAGCAAATGACTGTAACATTGTGATTTAAATTTTAAAATTAGTTTTACATAGAAATATTCAGCAATGTTCTGTAAAATGTTAAATAACAGTAGGAAGTAAAAATTGGTCCAAAAATTTTTATATCTGAATTTCAAGTTTTGATTTTAGGAGTGGATTCGAGTTGAAAAACATCGGAATTTTTAAGTCACGTGGAATTGCGAGTTGATCAAAAATGGTATTTACATCGATTTCTGGCCATTGGGAAAGCATTGGATGTCGTGATCGAGGTGGAAGAAGGCTGGAGGTTAGATGATCATCAAAAAAATATTTGATGATTTTCTAGTTGACCGTGGCGATAGCGTGACGAGGTTTTAGGGTTTAGGCATCAAGTTGCAACGTAGTGGTGGTCGAGGCGATTTCTCGGTCGTGGGTCAATTGGAGCTAATTGCACCAGGGGGGATTGTCGCGGCATGTTGTGGTACAGTTCTGGACGTGGTGGCGAGGCGTATGGTGGTTGGGATCATCGTGAATGGAAGATTCGTCGACGACGATGGGTTCCAGTTTCTGATCATGATACTCGAATTCGAATTTACGGCGAATCGATGGCATCTGAAGGGTTGTGTGGGTCAGCAAGGTCGATCGTGGTGTGTTGAATGTTACGATGGTGGCCGGAGCGTCGCCGTGCAACTGTGCACGTGCACCGTGCATCTGCATGCCTGGGTGGTTTGAATGTTTGGAAGAAGGAGTTGCCTCAGGGAAACAAGAGGATGTCTCGGGTTCATTCTCGAAATTGCTATCGGGAAATTTGTGGGTTTGCTCGGGTCAATTGATATTTGGCTCGGGTTTGATTTTAATAAAGTAAACAGGTTTTCAAGGAAATCAAGTTCAGATTCTTAAAAGCAAAAAGCAAGTTTATTTACTCAAGTTTCAAAAGCTAAGTGAAATAAACAAGTTTTATATCAGATATAAAGACAAGTGTTTTGAAATTAAATTGTTCGACTTGGATAATTTTATATTTAGTTAATTAATTAAATAAAAAATCCAAAGTGTTTCCAATAAATGATGGGATCAGGTGAGCGTTTAATTAGTGTATTAAACGTTAATTAATTTAAGCTTTTCAAGTGATTTATTTCAACCATTTAATTGAATAAGATTTAAATGATAAAGATAAATAGGTTATCTTGGATAAATTGAGGTTTTAAAATTAATAATTAAGTAATATAAGTTATTAAGGGATTTCTTAATGTAAGTAATCAAAAGCTAATTACTTTGTGTAATTTTATTAAAGGATAATTAATTAAGATTAATTAACATATGTAATTAAAGGTAATTAATTACTTAAAGATAATTACTTAATTATAAGTAATTAATGATTAAAATTGATTAATTAAATGATTAAAGGATAATTACTCAATGTAATTTATTTGGGATTAGGGATAATCATATTTTAATTAATTAAGGTTTAATTAATTAATGTAATTAATTAAGAATAAATAATTAGGATTAAAGGTTGATTTATTTATTAATTAAGGATGATTAATTAATAATTAAAGGTTAATTAATAAATAATTAGAGGGTAACTAATTAAATGGTTCGTAATTAATTAATTTTAATTAACCAGGATTAGTGATTTATTCATATGTAATTAATCTGTTTTAAATTAATCAGATGATTTATTAATCTTACTTATGGATGTCTAGATTTGATTGAACGCTGAATTGTTTGATATCCCTGATGTGTGATGCTGTGTGATATGAATTATTTTGATTTAAGCTGTGTTGAATGTAATTTATTTATTTATGACGAATGTAATTTATTTATCTATGATGCATTTATATATTTATCTGTGAATCCGTGAATAAAGATAAGCGTTATAGGAATATACCGCTTATCGATGTTGATGTGCTTTAATATATGATATGATGATTGATGATGTTGCACTATTGTGTAAAACCCATGGACTACACTATACACACACAAATATGGATTGCACGAGGAAATTGGTTAAGTCACAGATTTTTGAAATGGTTTTAAAGTTGAATTTTGAATCCAAATGGAATTGGATTAAATATGAAAAGCTTTTGAAAAGAGTTTTGAAGATAAAAGTTATTTGGAATAACTTGATAAAGTTTTTGAAATTTAAATAATTTGATTTAAATTTGAATTCAAGATTTTTAAGTGAATTCTATGTTTGGAAATTATGGTTTAGAAAAAAAGGCTATACAAGTTATAAATGTGTTTATATGGATTTTAAACCATTTTAAAAGTATTGATTTGGGAATTTAACCCAAGGGCTTTAACTTGTATAAATGAAATCGGATTTTTCCGAAACGAAAACTATTTGTTTTCAAATAATAAAAGCTTTTATATAAGGAAAAAATTTCCAATTTGTGTTGAAAGGATTTCAAGTTTGAAATGAAATTGGTTTTTTAAGTTATGAATGAATCTTTGGCAATGGTTTTGAAAGCTATGAAGTAAATCTTTATTTTAAAGATTGGATGAGTTAATCCAATTTGAAAGGGAAATTGTTTTGAAAGAATATGAATGAATCTTTGTTAAAGATTGGTATACTTTTTTTTCAAATTGAAAAGGGATCTTAAAAGTGTATCCTTTCTATAAAAGATTTGAAATGGAAATTGTTTTGAAATCTATGAATGAATCTTTGTGAAATATTGGTGAATTTTGTAAAGTGAATCTTTTTGTTTAAAGATTTGAAAATGGTAATTTGTTTAAACCATTTGAAAGAAAAGTCTTGTGTAATAAGTTGTGACTTAACTAAATCCCAATATCCATATGTTTTTAAATTATGGCGCTCATTATTCGGTTTAGCCGGGAGAGGACCTTTATGTCATATAACCCATTCTGAATAATGATACGACGATATGGATAGCATTTGAAGACCGGTGGTGAAGTCTGGATATTTTTGAAAGGGAAAGGATAACTCGTCGAATGTCTCTACACCGACCGGTCCCCGGTATAAAGATCTCCATATGTGATGGGGTCTCTGGACGTGATTAGGGATTATCCGGATTTGCAAGGGCTTGTTTGGAAGTGCCTTCGGTTCTGTTCGAACCCGTAATAGACTTGTATAGATGTGTGTCCGACATTACACTTTGAGATGTAAAGCTGGTTTCTATCAAATATATTTCTATTTGGTGGCAGAGATTTATTCTCTTAGCTTAACACCCTTCTCTGAGATGTATGAGCTCAGAGGTTATATAGTTGGTGGTTAATAGTGATACATTCCCAATTTGGTAATGTGGTATACGAAGTGCTGCTGATCATTTGTTGATCAAAGCATGGCTTTGTGAAAAAGCATAGCTTTATGGACGAGACTGCATCAGACCTCACACCCCGGAAATGGTCGAAACGGGAAAGATGTAGCAAGGTTGCAAGGGTCGCGCCCCTAGGGTATGTCCATTTCTTCTGGATAGAGGTGGTATCGTGGTATGGAGCCTAGATATTTAACCTATGTGCTTACTACAAATACATTATTTTATGGTTGTTGGTGTCGAGCGCTCAGATAAAGGTTGGTTACGACCGGGGATGGCATATCTTTGGTGTTACTCTTGAGTAGGGAGTAACCGGCCTTGTGTTGGCAGAGAGCTGGGTAAGTTCTCGGGGCGTTCCTCCAGAGGCGTTCCCATGTGGCAATAGGAAGTTCCTTAGCCCAACCATTTGTTGGAATCTCCAATACGCGCCTTGTACGGTTTTAGTTGTAGAACCTGCCATTTAACATGGTAGCTATAGTAGGCATACTATAATGGTATGTATGTTGGCTAGGATTAATATTATACTTGCAAATGTTTTCCACTATGCACTAATAATAATATCAAATGGTTTTCGCATATCAAGCATTTTTGACTGTCATAAGGAGAAATCTCCTCCAAGTGTGCGTTTGCATTATGTGTGTGGCGGGAGGCCTTATGGAAGTTTCATTTTCCAAAATGCATTGCGAATTTCAAATTTAAATTCTTTTGTTGTTTGTTTTAAAGATAAAACTGTTTTGTTTGCTCACACCAGTCTCATGAGTGACCTGGAGTTTATTATTCCCTTCCTAAACTCTGGATGCCCACAATTTTCCATACAGGCAGTTTAGAGTTGGGTTTTTCAGAAAATCAAATAGTAGGGGTAGATTAGATAACATTCAATCTCTGGATATTGGCAATCACATTTGGATCGGGTTGCTTCACTTCAACGTTTGATGGTGGTTCGAGCTTTTGGCTCAAGCTATCTTTGGTGTTGGATTCTTTTGGAGATGCATTCTATTGGAGTTATCATTCCGTTGTCGATGGTTGCAAAGTCTAGACCATCTAGTTGTGTTATTTTCCGCTGTTATCTTGTATCTCTGATGTTGATATCATTTGTATTTGTTATATCGAATATTGTGTATCTACGATATATTCATTCATTTCTTCCGCTGTTTTGTTGTACTTAATGTGTTATGAACTCCGGCACGAGTCGAATTTCAATGGTCGAATCTGCGGCATTCGAGTACAAGTGAAGTACGGGTGTCAATTTTCGAACGCTGAAATTTGGGTCGTGACAGTAAACGAGTTAAATCTTGAATCTGAGATAGTAAGCGAACCAATTTTTGTCTGTTTCATTGGGTTTCGATATATTCTATGAACGGTTAGTTATTCCCTCGAACTAACCAATGCCCTAGTGCCCTACATATTTCGTAGATCCAGATAACCCGAGTATTTCCTAAAGTATTGAACGATTTGTTCTCATATCTGTTGTTGATATTCTGATTTGGTAAGCCAAATGCAGAATAGATGTCCAAATTTGATCTGAAAAGATATTTCTCTATCTTTTATCTGTCCTTAGTTGTCTCCTTGGCAAATTTCGAGGACGAAATTTTCTTAAAGGGGGAATCTATAACATTCTCGGATTTTAGTCAAGTTTAATTTGATAGTAAATTTAATTTTTGAAATTAAATTGTGAATTAAATTGAGTTTTTCCAAAATAAAATAAAATATTAGTTGTTTATATATATATATATATATATATTGTTTTTAATTGAAATTTGAATTTGAAAAATCAAAACTAAATATATTGGAAATAAATTGGATTTAAAATTTTTATTTTTAAGTTAATAAGAATTTGTTTCTAATTATATTAAATATGCATTTTGATTTGAAAATGATATTTTGAATTTGATATAATAAATTTTTTTAAGTCTAATTAAGAGTAAAATTCTAATATATTTATTCATGTGTAGTTAAATTTTAAAAGCCATTTTTCTTTAAAAGTTATATAAATGATTAATGAAGAAGATGTATTTATTTAAATAGGAAGTATGATATAAAGTTATATTGAAAATATTATTGGTAGTATTTAAAATATAGTAAAAGTTTAGAAGTTGTTTAAAAGCTAAATTTTATAATATACATATGTGTGTTATTTATTAAAGTATAATTTGTGTTAAAATTCAATTTTTCCTAAGATTTTATAAAAGAAAATGCATTTATTGAATAATAGAAATTATATATATAAAAGCATTTGTTTTAACAAGTGTAAACAAAATATAATACATATGTTAAAAATAAGTACTTATGGGTTGGAAGCATAATTTATAAATAAATAAAATTTAACAATGGGTTAAAACACAAATTTTAAATTAATTAAAACAAAGGGCTAAACATTTTAAATTAATTAAAACAAAGGGCTAAACATAAATTTATTTGTTTTAAACGAGTGTAAGCATGTTTATAAAGAAATTAACAAGTGTTAAGTAAGAATTTTCATGTGATAACAAGTGTATACTAGTTTTTTATTTAGAGAAAATGAATAAAAAATTCGAAAATAAAGTTATATAAACATTTCATCCTCTCTTTCTCCCATTCTTTGTTCCTTTTTATCAAAACCAAAAACCTGGGGAAAAAAATTCAAGCTACAGCTAGTAAAACTCAAACTAGATCAAAGAAAAAAAAATCGATTTCAAAACACAGATCAAAAACCTAAGCATTCAAATAGCCTGAAAACAAATCACAACCCAGAACAAAAAAAATCAAAAGCATTCAAGTTTTGGTTCAAAGCTGGTTGCTATTACAAAGCAACTAAGCCAGGATCAAGCAAAGCAAAAGATCAAGCATGCAATTCAATTTAATTTAAACAGCAAGCCTGGGAACAAGAATCAAACATCAAGCACAAATTGAATGCTTAAGCCCACATCACCATTTCCAGTATTCAAGCTTTCTGTTCTTTGTTCCTCTCTGTTAAACTACATGTGAGCAAAACTCCCATTTTAAAAAAAACTTAAATCTCTTTGCATGTGACAAATAGGTGGAGGTATGTTATGATAATGTTTAAAATATGCCTGAATGTTTGTATATGTGTGTAAATGTGGATGTGCATGTTGATATATAGGGATATACATCCCTGTTGCAAATTCCAAGTTTCCAGAAACCTGTCCAAAAAAAATCCCAAATCTCTGCCTCTAATTGTTGTTAGATTAGGATGTTAGAATAAAATGTGTTCGAATTCATAAAAAATTAATTTTAAAAATATTTTCAAATACAAACAACAAGAAGCAGTGGTTTGGAACGAGGAAGAACAGCAAACTCAATTCATGACAGAAATTTGATTTCTTTGATTATCAAATTTGATTATGTAACCTAAAACGTCTTCAAAAACATTGATTTTCAAGATTAAAATCAAGATTTTAAATTTGGTATAAATCGAGCATTTCAACGATGATCAGAAAATGGGTTTTGAGGCGTTGCTGGCGATCGAGGCAATTGGAGTGGTCGGGGTTCTTCCTGGAGGTGGAGGAAGACTAAGGGTTCTCGGCAAAAATGTGACATAAATTTATAACCCATCGTAGTGTCGAAACAACGGTGATGTAGGGTTTAAAGTCTCGTTTGGGTCGAGGTCGGAAATCAAGCTACTGTGGTGCTTCTGGTGGATCGAGATCCACCGGACCTGGGGGAATCGAGACGTTGGATGTAGAGGAAGCTTCGAGTGCATTGGCATGACCTATAATGGTCAGAGATAGGAGTTCGAGGCGATCTTTGGTGATCGCAGTTGTTCCAGATTTGGGTCGAATAGTTGAAATTCAAGTTCGATAGTGTTTCACTGATCTGGGTGGTCAGAGGGCGTAAGGGGATGCTCGTTGACTGGTGGAAGGTGGCGAAGTCGACCAGAGCTCGTCGGAGCTCTGGTGCACGTGCACAACACTTGGTTTGTGTCAGTAGACAGTGGTCTGGAAAAGAAAGGGAGGGCTCGAAGTAATTTTTGGGGAAGCAGGTCATAGGCTCGAGTGTTGACTCGAGTGTATTTTGTGTACCGGGTTTTTCAAAAACTTAACCAATTTTTTTTTAAAGTATGAAAAGCATACGGGTTAGTTTGGGTTTTGATGCGGGGGAGACTCGAAGCAAGTGATGTTTTGACTCGGGGAACACTCGAGTGATTCTCGGGTTTGACTTAAAAAACCGTTTTAACTTTAAAAACCAGTTTAAATTTTAAAATACTTTTAACCTATGTTTTTAAAAATAATTGTCTTGATTTGAAATTGGATAATTAAAGGGTTAAGAAAGTTATGTTTAAAGTAATTATGTCCTTTGATTATATGATCAATATTTATAATTAATTCTTAAATTATTTTTAATTAAAGAGAAAATCAAGATAAAATGTTGTTTTAATTAACCTTAATCTAATGAATAAATTTATAGTTAATAATGATTGATGATTTAATTAAGTGTATAAGTAATCTAAGGATGATTAAAGATTTAATTAAAAGAAAACTAAGGTTAATTAATTTATAGTTAAGGATTAATTAATGATTTATTAATGAAGGTGATTAAGATTTAATTAATTAATAATTAAGGATAAATAAATAATTAATTAAGGACTAATTAATTAAAGGAATTAAGGCTTAATTAATTAATGTAATTAGTTAAGGATAATTAAATGGAAAAAATAATTAAATAATTAAGGGTTAATTATTTAATAATTAAAGATTTATTTGTTTATTAATTAAGCTTGATTAATTGATAATTTAAAGATTAATTAATTAGCAAAGGTTAATTAATCAAAAAATTAATTAATTAACCTGGATTAGTGATTAATTTGGTTTCAATTAATCAGATGATCAATTAATCTTACTTATGGATGTTTGAATTGTATTGAATGCTCGAAATTGTTTGATATCTCTGTTGTATGATGCTTTGTGATATGAATTGTTTAAATCAAGCTGTAATGAATGTAATTTATTTACCTGTGATTAATTTATATTATTTATCTGTGGATCTGGGAATGGAAGATAAGCATTATAAGAATATACCGCTTGTCGATATTGTGGTGCTTGAATTGTGATGATTGATGATGTTGCACTATTGTGTAAAACCCCTAGACTACACTATACACACACAAATATAGATTGCATGAGGAAATTGGTTAAGTCATAGATTTTTGAAATGGTTTTAAAGTTTAATTTTGAATTCAAATAGTTTGGGAATGGATTTGGGTTAAATATGAAATTTTGAAAAGGAGTTTTTAAGATAAAAGTTATTTTGAATAGCTTGATAATTTTTGAAATTTAAGTAGTTTGATTTGAATTTAAATTCAAGATTTGAAATTGAATTCTATATTGAGAATTTTGGTTTAAAAAGGTTGTACAAGTTATAGATGTGTTTATATGGGTTTTAAACCATTTTAAAAGTATTGTTTTAGGAATTTGAATTTAACCCAAGGGCTATAACTTGTACAAATGAAATCGGATTTTTCTGAAGCGAAAAATATTTGATTTCAAATAATAAAAGCTTTCATATAAGGAAAGAATTTCCAATTTATGTTTGAAAGGATTTCAAATTTGAAATGAAAATGGTTTTCCAAGTTATGAGTGAATCTTTGGAAATGGTTTTGAAAGCTATGAATTAAATCTTTGATTTAAAGATTGGATGAGCTAATCCAATTTGAAAGGAAAATTGTTTTGAAAGAATATGATTGAATCTTTGTTAAAGATTGGTACGCTTTGTTTTCAAATTGAAAGGGATCTTAAAAGTGTATCCTTTCTATAAAAGATTTGAAATGGAAATTGTTTTGAAATCTGTGAATGAATCTTTGTGAAAGATGGGTGAACTTTGTGAAGTGAATCTTTTTGTTTAAAGATTTGAAAATGGTAATTTGTTTAAGCAATTTGAAAGGAAAGTTTTGGATTTTAAGTTGTGACTTAACTGAAATCCCAATATCCATATGTTTTTAAATATTGCCCTCATTATTCGTTTTAGTCGGAAGAGGACCTTGTGTCATATAACCCATTTCGAATAATGATAAGACGTTATGGATAGCATTTGAAGACCGGTGGTGAAGATCGGATATTGTCGAAAGCAAAAGGATAACCCGTCGAATGTCTCTGCACCAAATGGCCCCGGTATAGAGATTTGATCACCCTTTGTGATGGGGAGTCTGGACGTGATTAAGGATTATCCAGATTGCAAGGGCTTCTTTATGAAGTGCCTTCGGTTCTGTTCGAACCCGGAACAGACTTGTATGGATGTGTGTATGACATTACACTTTGAGATGTAAAGCTGGTTTCTATCAAATACATTTTTGTTTGGTAGCAGAGAATTTATTCTCTTAGCTTAACACCCTTCTCTGAGACGTACGATATCAGAGGTTATGTAGTTGATGGTTACCAGTGATACATTTCCAATTTGGTAATGTGGCATACGAAGTGCTACTGATCATTTGTTGATCAAAGCAAGGCTTTGTGTAAACGTAGCTTTGTGGACGAGACTGCATAAGGACCTCACACCCCGAAAATGGTCGTAACAGGAAGGATGCAGCAAGGTTGTTAGGGGTCGCGCCCCTAGGGTATGTCCATTTCTTCCGGAAAAGGGTGGTATCATGGGATGAAGCCCATATACTTAACTCATGTAGACACTGCAAATTTATTATTTTGTCGTTGTTGCTTTGTGGTTAGGGATCCTCAAATAAAGGTCGCAATCGACCGGAGATGGCATACTTGTAGGTGTTACTTCCAGACAGGAGGTAAACCGGCCTTGTGTTGGCAGAGATCCGGGTAGGTTCTCGAGGCGTCCCTCCAGAGGCGTACCCATGTGGCTATAGGAAGTTCCTCAGCCTGACCATTTGTTGGAAATCCAATCAAACAATACGAGCCCTTTACTATTGCAATTGTATAACCTGCCACCTCAGGTGGTAGCTATAGCTGGCATAATATAATGGTACCTATACTGGTTAAGATTAATATTATACATTCAAAATGTTTTCCACTATGCGCTAATAATAATATCAAAAAGGATTTTTCCGCAGTAAGAATGTTTGACTATCATAAGGAGAAATCTCTACCAAGTGTGTGATTGCATGGTGTGTGTGCCGGAAGGCCTTATGGTAGTTTCATTTTCAAAAAAGCATTATGGATTTCAATCTTAAATTCTTTTGTTGTTTTTTTATTCAAAACTATTTTGTTTGCTTATACCAGTCCTATGACTGACCCGAATTTTATTATTCCCTTCCTAAACTCTGGATGCCCACAATTTGCCACACGGGCAGTCTAGAGTTGGGTTTTTCAGAAAATCAAATAGTAGGTGTAGATTCGATAGCCTTCGAAGTCTTTGGTTTGGTAGAATTTGGAAATCTTCTTCGGTCTTTGGATCTTAAATGTTTTTGGTTTGGCAATCGCGTTTGGGATCGCATTTGCTACAAGTTCAGCTTGATGGGAGTTTGAGTTTGAAGTTTAGAGCTTTGGCTTTGGAGTTTTGGTTTGGAGTTGCAGATTATGGATTCACTCTCTATCGAAGATCATATGGAGTCATCTCTTCTGTTGTTATATTTTTTTTTGCTGTTGTTTATGGTCTCTGATATTTATGGATATGTTGTATCATGATGTAACTGACATTGTATCTATATTGTATATCAATGTAATCATCTTTTGTTTCTGCTATGTTGTTTATCATTTAATGTTGTTAAAAGCTTCGGCGATACGGATTTTGATGTCGTTTCTCGGGCATCGAGTTCGGGTCGTCACATATTTCTATCATTCAATTGGCGAGACTTTTATTATTCCAAACTTTTCATTTTATATTGACCTGTCCATTCACTTTCTGGTTCTCTCCCTCCTCTCTTTTCTTCTGTTCATTTTGTTTTGGAAATAAATATATGTTAGAAATATAGTTCATACCTGCATCTCCTTATTGCTATGTCCTCTCTCTTTTCTCACCAAACAAAATTCCCGTTTCCTTCACCTGCTTCTCTTTCGGCCATGCTTCTTTCGTAAATAAGAAAATAAAATGAATTATTTATATACGTTGCTTAACACCTCCTCCGCTAGCAAGACTTCCACCCATCGGTCCGCCTCGCCCTTCCTCTCCCTCCACCATGGCTGCTGCAGCCTTGAACTCCACCATGCCGTTTAGGCAACCCAACCACCAAGTGCCTATCCTTCCCTTCTCTTTTTCCGAGCATCTTTTTATCTTCTATATTAGGTAAGAAATTATATATTACCTATGTTATATATATGATTGGCTGTTATATTATATATATGCGAGTGTACAAGGTATTCACATAGTATAAATGGTAGCTTTGACATATGATTTCTTGAACAGTAAATATAAAGTATATACATAGGTTTACTTAAGTTAGTATGTATGCTTAAATCGACATTTGAACATAAAGCATACATGAAATTGTTCCTGCACGTATTTTTTTACATGAGTAGATATAAATATATAAAGCCGTTACAAAGTATATAATTATATTTTGTGTTTCAAATGTTTACCTTATATAATATATGTTGTATTAAAATAGATTTTGGTATTGATATATATGTGTGAAATATAAGCCTTATATATATTAGTTATATATACTGTTGGGTTTTAATACATAGGTTTATATTAGCTGGACATGAATGGTAAACAGTACATATTGTATGAGAGTTTGATACTATATAGATTATGTAAGAGTACATATTCTGTAACTTTTATATAAGTTTATTTACGTATGAAAATTTATAAAGTTGTATGATATATTCACACATATGTGTGTGTGTGTGTGTGTGTGTGTGTGTTTGTTAGTATATTAGTTTATATTTACAATATGTTCAACATAACATATGAATTATTATATAGTGATGATTTGGTTCTAAGTGTACATATATAATATGTATACATATGGTCTACAGTTTTATTTACAGGTGCTTCTACTTGACTCCTTATGGGATCTTCATCTGAATTTTGTCTAACTACATTAAATTGGTAGATTATTTTTGTTGTTATAAATTTGAGATAGATACTCCTTGATGTATACATATTCTTTTGTCTAGCACTTGTATCTATTTTTTTGTGACATTGTGGATCTTGTTTGACCACTACTCTGATGTACACTTCTATGTGTTATATTCATATCTATTTCCGCCTTTGTGATATGAACATCTGTGACTGATTTATGTTAGGCTTATTTCTGTATTTGTTTTCGAAGACCACATAGCCACTGTGTAGTAGTTTTGAGTTTGTATTTGATATGTCGGATACTATTGACATATCGGTACTCGCACAAAGCAATTACATGGATGGTCGCTTCTCAACAGCCTTATTCTTCGTGTTAGTTGACGGCATTACTCCGTAGTGTCCTTGGCTAGCCTGAGTATAGAGGTGGGGTGTCACAGCTTGATATCAGAACCAAACTTCGGAACGATGTAGAATAATATAGCAAGGATCATCGTCCTAAGTTCTTCTTAAGAGTCGTGCCTTAGGATTTTATTCGAGTCTTAGGACCCGTTCCGTCCTATTTTCTTTGTTATGCCTTGTTTTATCAATCATAATTTTTTGGTATTCATTCTGAGAATAACGGTTTCTTCTTCTTTCTTTCTTTCTTAAAGAAGCGAAATGGTTAGATCTAAACGACTCAGTGCCGGTCAATCCAGTGCCACTCCTCAGGATGAAGTATTTATGTCTGCCCAACAGCTTCTAGACCTTGTAAAGAATGCTCAAGCTGCCGGACCCATCCCAGAGCCTACTCACCCTAAATCTGGGTTTGCATGCTTGTGCAGTGACTATACCAATTTGGGTGGGAAGCCGTTCAATGGTTCTGAAAGCGTCATAGAAGTCCAGGCTTGGCTTAGAACATGCGATCGCATCTTTTCTCGCATGAATCTTATTGATCTTCATCGAGTCCATGTGGCTTCTAGTATGCCCCAAGAAAGAGCGTTAGTTTTGTATGAGCTTCTGACTTCTAAAATTATTGAAGTGGATCTTACTTGAGAGCAATTCCGGGAACGATTCGAATTAAAATTTGTGCCGGAGGCTAATAAAGTAACTTTAGCTCGACGCTTTATTGACCTTGTTCAAGGTGAATCTTCTGTGGCAGATTATGTTGCATCTTTCGAATCTCTCTCTAAATATGGGGTCGAGCACATTAATACACCATTGAAGAAAAATCAAAGATTTGTTTATGGCTTGAATAAATTTTTTAAAAAGCCATTACTTCTGAAACTAGAAGTTGCTTTTGATCAACTTATTGATATTGCTCTTCGACTTGAAGAGGCCGATAAAGAGAGTGATGTTGAAGTTGGGAGTGCCGAACTGAACTTCAACAACAACAACAAGAGGCCTATTAAGTTCAAAGGTCCCAATCCCAATAAGAAAGGGAAGCAAGCAGCTTCGGTAGCAAAGACTCCTACCTCTAGTAGTGGGCAATGCTACAATTGTGGTTCTAAGGACCATTATGCCAATAGATGTCCGAAAACTCTCTTTTGTCGTTATTGCAAAAGTTCGGGTCATCTTTTATCTTCATGTCCCAAACTTCAAAGCAAGAAAGAGGGAAAGCTAAATGTTGTGCAAGGCCCTAGTAACACTTCTCGTGGGCAAGGTATTTCTCATTCTATCCTTGATGACATTATTATGTTTCGTGATCATCCTATTTGAGTTCTTTTTGATGCGGGCGCATCCCATTCTTTTATATCAAAAGAACTTGTTGTTACTTTTTCTTTAAGTGTTATGGCATTGATGACTTCTTTGAGAATTGCGAATCCGGTTGGCGGATCCGTGACACTCGGTTTGCTTTGTAAAGATGTCGAGATTATTTTATGTGATTTTTCTTTCTGAGTCGACTTGCATGTTATGCGTTACTTAGGCTTTGGAATGATTTTGGGAATGGATTGGCTAAACCGTTATGAAGCCCATATCCTATGTCCTATGCGGACTATTCATCTTCCACATCCTCAATCTGTTAAGTAGATATCTATTGTTCTTAAAGATTTGGATTCCAATTTGGCAGCATCCTTATATTCTTTAAATCCTCATGATGACGATAATGATGATGGGGAAGATGTCATTTCTCTTATTCACATTGTTCGTGAATTTTCCGACATATTTGAGCCTGTTTTAGGATTACCCCCTAAGCGAGCAGTTGAGTTCAGAATTAATCTAATCCCTGGAGCTCTACCTATTACTCGTCCTCCTTATCGTATGTCCAATAAAGAAAATAAGGAGATGCGCAAGCAATTATCCGAATTGGAGACGAAGCAGTTTATTCGTTCTAGTTCCTCTCCTTAGGGTGCTTCAGCTATTTTTGTGAAGAAATCTGATGGTATACTTAGGCTTTGCGTTGACTACCGCAAGCTTAATGATCTCACTATCAAAAATAAATATCCTTTACCTCGGATTAATGATCTATTCGATCAACTTAGCGGTGCTAGAGTCTTTTCACAGTTAGACATAGCAACCGATTTTCATCAGCTTCGTATTGCCGAGGATAACATTCCTTTGACATCATTCCGTACTCGTTATGGATCTTATGAATGGCTTGTTATGCCATTTGGTTTAACGAATGCTCCAGCTTATTACGTTGACCTTATGATTCGAGTTTTCAAAGACTTCCTCGATCGATTTGTTCTCATCTTCATAGATGATATTCTTGTTTATTATAAAACCGAGGAGGAGCATGAAAAGCATCTTCAAATTGTGTTGGAAACTATTAGGAGCAACCAATTGAAAGAAAAATTTCTAAGTGCCACTTTTGGCAATCTCGTGTGAAATTTCTTGGTCATATCATTTCTGAGTCCAGAATTTCTGTGGATCCTTCAAAGATTGAAGCGATTCAAAATTGGAAGAGACCAGAGAGTGTGATGGAAATTCGTAGCTTTCTTGGATTGGCGGGCTATTACCGTCGTTTCATAAAAGACTTTTCTAAAATTGTCGTGCCTCTTACTAGCTTGACAAAAAAAGGAGTTAAATACATTTGGTCGGACAAATGTGAAGCTTCTTTTCAAAAATTAAAAGAACTCCTTTCTGATGCTCCTATACCTGTGATTCCCGAAGGGAACCAAGACTTTATTGTTTATACTTATGCTAGTCGTGTTAGTTTGGGTGTCGTTCCTATGCAAGGGAATGTGTTATTGCTTATGCTTCTAGGAATCGAAGCCAGCCGAGACTAGATATGCCACTCATGATTTAGAGGTCGCGGCTATTGTTTTCGCCCTTAGGATTTAGCGTCATTATCTTTTGGGAGAAAAATTTGTTCTCTATACCGATCATAAATCTTTGAAGTATTTATTTTCTCAAAAGGAACTCAATTTGCATCAACAACGTTGGCTCGAATTCCTTGCATCTTATGATCTTGATATTCTTTATACTCTCGGAAAGGGGAATCGTGTTGCCGATGCACTTAGTCGTAAGCAACAAGCGGTTGTTTCCATGATGATATCCGAATGGAATGATCTCGAGACTTTATCCACTTGTGAGATTTGAGATCATGAATCAAATTTATGTTCATTTTTTGTTTTATGTAGCCTTAAGGCTCATCCTTCTCTTTTAGACCGCATTCTTGAAGCTCAAAAGCTAGATCCCGAATTGGCTCTTCTTAGCCAAAATTTTAGAGATAAAATTGATATTGAAGGTTTGAAAGACTTTGATATTGATTCACGTGGCGGTATTCGAAAATTTGGTAGACTTATCGTGCAAAATATTAGTGATCTTCGTAGAGATATTTTAGAAGATTCTCATCATTCTAAATTTGCCATTCATCCCGGTAGTAGAAAAATGTACACGGATATGAAGTGACTCTATTATTGGAATGGAATGAAATACGATATTGCTAACTTTGTCAACTGTTGCATTACTTGCCAACTCGTTAGGGCCGACCATCAAAGGCCCGGTGGGTTATTTGATGTAGCGTGCTGTACTAAGTTGCACACCTTAAGTCGCGAACGACCTAACATATGTCACAAGCGACCTAACAAGGTTACACATTCTTACTATCTCCAACGACCTAACATATGTCACAAGCGACCTAACAAGGTTCAACCCAGTAAGCCGCGACCTAACACATGGCACACCGAGGTTACAGAAGAAGCTTATGTCACTGGCGTCGGTTTTAAGTCGCGTAAAGGTTTCCAGAAGCCATTTTCTTAGGTCGCTGACCTTAGGTCGCTCGACCTTATACCGCGTCATTCTTTAACTCGCTCCAATTCCTATGTCGCTCGACGCCTCCTGTTGCTAGTTGAGATAGGTCGTAAGATGAAGGTCGAATGTGGTGTAATTTCTTAAGTCGTATGTCGTTTGTTTTGTTAGGACATATACTTGTTAACTCGTGTAATGTGTTGAATGTGTTGAAGTTGTATTTTCTTTAAGTCGTAACTCGTGTTGTATATATTGAGTTGTATGTATATTTGTGAGTCGCATTGTTGTTAGGTCGTTGTAACCTATGTTTGTCCTAGGTCGTAGGTCGCGAGTCTCTGGTGTTGAGTCGCGTACTGTTAGGTCGTTAACGACCTAGGTTGGGTCGGCTAAGTCGTGTGAGTGTTGAATTGTAACCCTATAAATATGGGGGTCGTGTCATTTGTAAAGGTTGTTGATTTTGAATAAAACTTTGTTTGAGTGCTTTGTGCCTCTATGAAATTGGAAGTTGAGTGTGAGCTCCTTTCTCCATTTTCGGTTATTCGAGTGCGCTCGAATCAACGGATTTGACGCCGATTCACGGAATCTCGTGCGCGAGATCAACGTAGAAGTGTCGTAGATCTTTTAACACGGTATCGTGCGCGATCAACGTGTTGGAGATAGCTAGAATTCGGTATCTCTCGAGATCAACGAATCTGGACGTTCGGTATTTTCAATCCATCGATTTATCTTGTTTCATCTAATCGTTTTATCTATTAGTTTGACGCGAAATCCACATTTCGTCGTCGTCACCATAATCCGCTGCACCAGTTTGGTATCAGAGCTTGACTTAGCGAATCATAGCTAAGCCGAGTCCTTGGAGCGAAAGAGAAGAGTTTGAAAAGTCAAGGCTGAGCTAAATCAAGCAAAGCCGAGTTAATTGAAGTGTTGAAGTTTGAACCTAGTTGAACTTTTGGATCAAGGCCGAGAGTCAAAGTAAATACAAGCCGAAAGTCAGTTGTTGAAGTTAAAGGTGAGTTTGTTGAAGATTGTTGTTAAAGATAATCATGCCGCCGAGAAGAGCTAATCAACATCAAAATGTTGAAGTGTTGTATAGAAGAGAAGAAGCTAAGCAAATGGAACAACGTATTAATGAAAAGTTTGATGAAGGTATTAGGAAGTTAGAGAAATTGATGAATGATTTAAATCAAAGTCAAAGGAGAAGGTCACCAGTCTCGAACCATGGAGGAAACAGAGTTTCGCCATCGGTTGCGGAAGTGAGGAGGGTGTCACCACAATCCCATCGAGATCGAAGAGAATCATCAGTTTCCATAAGAAGAGAACAATATGAGTATCGAGGTGAAGAGAGAAGAACCCCACGTGGATTTGAAAATGAGCTATATTGTGATGTTGAAAGACATAGTAGAATAGATATATATGATCGTAGAGATGTTGATGGTCGAGATCGATATCGAAGTACATTTGGTTATGATGAAGATGATCGTGTTCACACCTTAAGTTGCAGCGTGTTGTACTAAGTTGCACACCTTAAGTCGTGAACGACCTAACATATGTCGCGAGCGACCTAACACGGTTACGCATTCTTACTATCTCCAGCGACCTAACATATGTCACGAGCGACCTACCAAGGTTCAACCCAGTAAGCCGCGACCTAACACATGGCACACCGAGGTCACAGAAGAAGCTTATGTCACTGGCACTGGTTTTAAGTCGCGTAAAGGCTTCCAGAAGCCAATTTCTTAGGTCGCTGACCTTAGGTCGCTCGACCTTATACCGCGTCATTCTTTAACTCGCTCCAATTCCTATGTCGCTCGAGGCCTCCTGTTGCTATGTTGAGATAGGTTATAAGATGAAGGTCGAATGTGGTGTAATTTCTTAAGTCGTAGGTCGTTTGTTTTGTTAGGACGTATACTTGTTAACTCGTGTAATGTGTTGAATATGTTGAAGTTGTATTTTCTTTAAGTCGTAACTCGTGTTGTATATATTGAGTTGTATGTATATTTGTGAGTCGCATTGTTGTTAGGTCGTTGTAACCTGTGTTTGCCTAGGTCGTAGGTCGCGAGTCTCTGGTGTTGAGTCGCGTACTGTTAAGTCGTTAACGACCTAGGTTGGGTCGGCTGAGTCGTGTGAGTGTTGAATTGTAACCCTATAAATATGGGGGTCATGTCATTTGTAAAGGTTGTTGATTTTGAATAAAACTTTGTTGAGTGCTTTGTGCCTCTTTGAAATTGGAAGTTGAGTGTGAGCTCCTTTCTCTATTTTCTGTTATTCGAGTGCGCTCGAATCAACGGATTTGAAGCTGATTCACGGAATCTCGTGCGCGAGATCAACGTAGAAGAGTCGTAGATCTTTTAACACGGTATCGTGCGCGATCAATGTATTGGAGATAGCTAGAATTCGGTATCTCTCGAGATCAACGAATTTGGACGTTCGGTATTTTCAATCCATCGATTTATCTTGTTTCATCTAATCGTTTCATTGATTAGTTTGACACGAAATCCACATTTCGTCGTCGTCATCATAATCCGTTGCGCCATTATTGCAACCTTTGGACATTCAAATTTGGAAGTGGGACCAAATTTCCATGGATTTTATTGATGGCCTTCCCCGCTCTCGTTCGGGTCATGATAGCCTTTGGGTGTTAGTTGATAGACTCACAAAATCCGTCCTTTTTATTCCCATTCGGTCCAATCGAAACGTATCACTTTTGGCCAAACTCTATGTTAAAGAAATTGTTAAATTGCATGGAGTTCCTACTTCTATTGTTAGCGATCATGATCCATTGTTTACTAGTGGATTTTGGAAGAGTCTTCAAAAAGCTTTGGGAAAGAAGTTTAATTTTAGCACCGCTTATCATCCTCAGTCCGATGGACAAACCGAGCATGTGAATCAAACTCTTGAAGATCTTCTTCGTGCATGTGTTCTTGATTTTGGTGGAAGTTGGAAAGATCATATTTCTCTTGTTGAGTTTTCCTATAAAATAGCTTCCAATCTAGTATTGGTATGGCACCTTTCGAGGCACTCTATGGAAGGCCATGCCGATCTCCTTCTTGTTGGCTTGAGGCCGGTGGAAAGCTGGTTTTAGGTCCAGATTTTATTCGTGATTCCATAGAAAAGATTGACCTTATTCGTCATAGGATGAAAGAAGCTCAAAGTAGGCAAAAATTCTATGCCGATAATCGAAGAAGGAAATTAGAATTTTCTGCGGGAGATTATGTGTTTATTCGTGTTTCACTTATGAAGGGTGTTGTGCGTTTCAGTCGATCGGGAAAGTTAGCACCTCGATATATTGGTCCATTTCCCATCATCGAACGTATTGGTTACATGGCTTATCACCTTTTATTACCGGCTCAGTTTTCTGCTATTCGTGACGTATTTCACGTCTCTCAATTACAAAAATGCCTTCGAGATTCCGATTCTATTCTTGAGCCCGGTGTTGTGGAAGAAATTGATGTTTCACCTAATTTGACTTATGAGCAGCATCCTATTTGTATCGTTGCTTCGGATGTCAAACGCCTTCGAAATAAAGATGTTCCTCTTGTGAAAGTTCAATGGTCCTCAAATCCTAAGGATTGCTCTTGGGAATCTAGAGAATTCATCGAGCGAACACATCCAGACTTACTCTCTCGTGCCCTTTAAGGTGAACTTCTTATTTCAAATTTCCTTTGTGTTAATTTGCTTTTATGGTTGTTACATTTATTTTTCTTCTTAAATATTGCGAGGACGCAATTTTTTTAAGGAGGGGAGTCTGTAACAACCTGCATATTTCATGATTGTGTATTTAAATATTTTATTTACATATAGCATCGTTAGTTGGATTATGTCCCAAAAACTACTTTTTGCAAACCACCGAATTAGGACTCGAGACCACTTCCATTGAGTTCAAAATGATGTTTGCGACCTTTTTAAGTATAAACATTGATATGTTTGGAGTTAGCTAGAATTTCGACCTTTTCACTTAGGGCTTTGGGTTTGGGTTTCAGCCCATTAACCCCAACTTAAGACCCTAGCTCCACCCCCAATCCTCTTCATCCAATTCATTTCTATTCCCTAACACTTCAAGCTTTAGGAACAATGGGGGAACAGATTGGAAATTAAAATTCCTAAGCCCTAATCTCCTTTGCAAATTCAAGTTCTAGCTCCAAAATCCACGAGAAGCTTAGGTAAGCATCCCTTTCTTCCTCTCCATCTCAATCTCTCTCCAATTTCAGAAATTTCCTATAACCTAACTTAGGAAATTTTTGCTTATAATCTTAGATTAGAGTTTCTAGAGTTAAAGTTGAAGAGTGGTTGATCTTCCTTTTGTTTTCAAGCTTCTCCTTCATTGTTTTTTAGAAAAGGTGAGATTTTTATCTCACATCCATGTTTATATCTATCTTTGTTGTTAGATATGAATTCCTAATATCTATTCATGTTCATTTGCTTTTGATTTGAATTGGTTTTTGTGAATATTCCAATTTTTGGTGTTTTGAAGTCAAATCTTCAAAAATCCTAGCTTTGATGTTTGATCATGCTTTTGGTGGCGTATCGAAGAGCCTATAGGGCCGGGTTGCCGATTGGCGTATACCCCAAGCGCCTATCGCTTGTCCAATCGCCAATTGATTGGGATTTTGCCCCTTGGGGGCTAGCTGAGAATATTGGAATTTCCAGTTCAGTAGACTGAACCAGAGGATCAGTCGACTGAACCAGAAACCAGAAATTTTCCTGGGCTGGTGTTAGTCGACTGACCACTCTGGGTCAGTCGACTGAGCTTGGAAACCGAAAGTTTCCAGGCATGTATTAGTCGACTGACCACCCTGGTTCATTCGACTAAACCTGGAAACGGAAAGTTTCCAGGATCTATGTCAGTCGACTGACCACCCTGATTTAGTCGGCTGAATCTTCTATCTCTTCCTAATTTGCCTTTTTGGGGTTGAATTTCCAATTTTTTATCGATTCTAGTTTCTTCGACTAGTTGTTATCACCTTTGTCGACTTTGATGACTTCTTCTTTGGGATTTTTGGGAATATCCATCTTGATGGATTCGGCGTCGATTTCTATGGATTTAATTTGCTTCTTCGAATGTGAATTTTGGCGATTGGTTGTTTTTACAATCATTTTTGTGATTTGTCACTTTAAAATACAAAGGTTTCTATACTAGTAGTAATTATTCAAACTCTTTTACAAAGATGATTTCAACTATATTTTTAATACAAAGCTTGTTTATAAAACCATTTTCAATCTATTAGTATATACAAACCTTTACCTCATTCGTTCGAGAAATCCAATTAAACGACTTAGCAAAACAAGTGGTATGAAACGCTTGAGTTTACTTTATCGATTGATTCTTAGACTCGTTCGATTAAACTCTTGTGACAACTTTCGAGTGGAGATCTACAATTGTTCGTAAATACTTAAGTTAAGCCAGTGGTTATTGGACATGAAGCCAAACTCATTTATTTACTAGCTTAGTATAATTCATACTTTTTATTGATCATTGATGGACATTTTGTGATTAAGAATAGCGATATGCTAGGTCTCTGTGTCCATGTGGTGGGACCGTACCTCGTTTTATTGAGTTTCATCTCATTTCTTTTTATGGGCTAACGACCATTGGTTCTTTGGAGTTTCGACTCAATTTTTATGGGCTAGCGACCCATGTTCTTTTATGGAGATCGGTTCATCGGACGTACCTTTGTACTACGTCGTTGGATCGGCTTATCAGGTTGATCGGGCATACTGTTGTACTATGTCATTATTCCGATCTATTCGAGTTTCAAGTTCCTCGGGCGTACCAATATTGTACCACGTCATTGCACCGGCTCTATGGTTAGCGACCATGGTATAGCGTCCTGTTTGTGATGCACGTTGGTGAGTTTTCATCCTCCCGTTTATGACAGGCCTTCCCCTTTGTGATTTCTGGACTTCTAATTGATGATTTCTAGAATTTGTGTTTCACCAGCTTTTATGATTGTCGTTAATATGTTTGTCAATATTTGTGGCTTGGCGAATGAAATAAAGAATATGATATTCTTTTTTGATGTTATGAGATCATTCAGATATTGTATGATTTTGGTTGTTGTTAAATGTATACTTGTCATAGTATGGCATTATTGTTATCATACGTTTTTGTCATATTCTTATTCTATCTCATTTTTATCTGATATTTATAGCTAGACTGATCCGTTTATTATTTTCTTATTAAATAATACTCGGGTCGGATAGAGATGTTACAGGTGCTTCTACTTGACTCCTTATGGGATCTTCATCTGACTTTTGTCTAACTACATTAAATTGGTAGTTTGTTTTTGTTGTTATACTTTTGAGATAGAGACTCTTTGATGTATATATATTCTTTTGTCGAGCACTTGTATCTATTCTTTTTGTGACATTGTGGTTGACCACTACTTTGATGTACACTTCTATGTGTTATATTCATATCTGTTTCTGTCTTTGTGATATGAACATCTGTGACTGATTTATGTTTTGCTTATTTCTATATTTGTTTCAGAAGACCACTTAGCCACTGTGTAGTAGTTTGGAGTTTGTATTTGATATGTCGGATTTCCTCTTGAAATGTAATGCATGTTATACTATATGACATATCGGTACTTGCACAAAGTAGTTACATGATGGTCGCTCCTCAACAGCCTTATTCTTCGTGCTAGTTGACGGCATTACTCCATAGTGTCCTTGGCTAGCATGAGTATAGAGGTAGGGCATCCCAGCTTTTTTTGATTTCTCTAGATATGAATCACGTCAACGCGGCGACTTTTCCATTCACGCTTTGTACTTGCTTTATAATTTTGGGAAATTATATGTCTTGGATGGCCTGAATCTTTCCTGGGTTTGCTCCGATTCCCTGCACATTGACAGTAATACCCAAAATCTTTCCCGACACAACACCAAAGGAACTCTTCAGCGTATTGATTTTCATTCCGTGTTATTTGAGTATAACAAACGTCTCTGCTAAGTCTTGAATGTGGTCGTTTGACTACCTTGACTTCCCGAGCATGTCATCCACAAAGACTTCCATTGTTCTACCAATTTGGTCTTTAAACATCCGATTTACCAAACGTTGATAAGTCGCTCCTGCATTCTTCAAACTAAAAGGCATCACTACATAATAGTACATTCTAATGTCCATGACCAAACTAGCATGTTCTTGATCTGGAATGTGCATCAGGATTTAATTATATCCCAAATACGCATTCTTGAATGACAATAATTCATGTCCTACTGTTGAGTCGATCAAATGATCAATTCTAGGTAAAGGATAATTATCCTTAAGGCATTCCTTGTTCTGGTCAGAAAAATCAACACAAGTCCTCCATTTCCCATTCACTTTTCTCACTAGTATGGGGTTAGATACCCATTCAGGTTAGAGGCCGACGTGGACGAACCCATTGGCTTTAAGTTTGTCCACCTCCTCTTTGAGAGCAGCAAATTTCTCCGGGTACATAGCTCTCCTCTTTTTCTTCACTGGATCATACTTTGGGTCAATTTCAACATATGACTTGCGATGGCGGGAGAAATCCTGCATACATCGGAGTGGGTCCAAGAGAAAACATTTAGGTTCGCTCGGAGTAAATCAGTAAGATCCTCGGTCATCGAGGGGGCGAGTTGTGATCCAATCTTAAGCACCTGTGATTGGTCATCATGGCTGACTGGAATGTCAATCGTCAATTCATCTGGTGCTGCTTTAGACTCCTTGGGTTCCTCGTCATCGTCTCTCGAATCTGTCTCTGTAGATCTGACCCTGCTACTCGAGCCAAGCCTCGGACATTACTTTTCAATTTTCAGGAACATGGATGTGAACAGAGTTTTCCACTACCTTACCCTTCTCTCTTCGCTGGGCCTCTCTTAGCTTAGCCACATAACATGCAGGACTAGTTGCTTGATCGCCATGCACAACACCAACTCCTCTATCCATCAGAAATTTCAAGGTTAAACACTACGGTGCCAAAGTTGCCATAAACTCCACCTGGGCCGATCGGCCCAAAAACACATTATACGGGGATTCAACATCCAAAACAATGAACGATAGGATCCGTACCCTCCTGCGTTCACCTTCTTCTAAATCAACTAGAAATTCTACAAAAACCTATCGCATCAGTGGCTGCACCATTAAAATCATGAATACATGCTTTAAATGGTTTTAGATCCTTCGCCTCTATCTTCATTTGGTCATACGCCTTTTTAAAGATAATATTCACAGAACTTCCGCAATCAATCAGTATCTTTCTCACGAACGTCGGCCCAATCATTGCTAAGATGGCCATCGGGTCAATGGTGGTGCCTCCACCTGATTGGCATCTCTGCTCTTGAATATTAAATCATCCATCATCAATCGCTGTTGTTTTGTTGGGGACCCATCCTCTGTGTTTAAGAAGCATTCAAAATCTGCATGTTTTAGGGAACTAGCATAGCATTCCATTTCTTACCAACTCTTGTCTACCAGGTGAGGTCCATCGATTATCGTGTTTATGATCAATCTACCTCTAGTACAAACGGGTTCCTCAGGTTGATGTGGAGTCTGCCCACGATTAGGTTCGGACGTCCCCTGTTCGCCTTCCTACAGATTCTTAACAAGCTGCTGTAACTTTTTCTGGCGAATCAGCTTTTTTATAGCACCATGGAGGTGTCTACATTCCTCGGTATTATGCCCGTAAGTCTCATGAAAGCGACAATACTTCCTAGTATGCTTTTGTTCCTCAGTGGATTATTTTGGACGTGGCTTTCGGTGTTGGAAGGTATTACAAGTTGACAAATAAATATTCTCCAGAGATGTGTTCAGAGGAGTGTATTCGTTGTAGGTTGGGATCCTTGGTTTCCCACTCCCTGCTTCCCTTTTTCTTCTAGGATTTCCTCCTCTGGATCCTTTAAACCGCTCGAGCTTATTTTGAACATTGACCTGGACCTTTCTAGAGTTGTCACGAGATTGTTTTACCGCAATGTTGCCTTGCACCATCTCCTTGCCAAGCCCTGGCGCACTGCCTTGCCTCATCCACCCGGCTTCATCCCTTCTCATGGATTGGTGCACCTTTGAATAGAAACGTTATAAGGTAGCCATAAGTTTTCCTGCCAGCCAATCGGCAAATTCTGAATCCGGATCTACTCCTCGCATCACGGCCATAAGAATAGCATGGTCATTCGAGTTGTTATCTTCAGTAGCAACAACGTGAAATATTTGCAAATATTCCTTTAACAACTCCCCTGGAGCCTGGATTACACCGGATAAAGACATTACATCCTTTGGTCGAGTGGTATGAATCTTGAACTGCTCCACAAATTTCATCGCTAACTCATCAAACCTAGAGATCGATCATGGAGGAAGTCTGGTGAACCACATGGTAGCGATTCCACATAAGGTTATTGGGAAACATAGACATTTAGTTGCATCATTTGCCCTAGCCGAGTCCATCATCTACTCGTATCTCATTCCATGTTATCGGGGATTAGTCTTCCCCTCATAGGCTGGAATAGTAGGCATGTTGAACTTCCGAGGGTACTCGGCTTGTAGTATAGCATCTGTGAACAGAGTATGACTCCTAACTATGCCCAAATCATTGTTGGATAAGCCCTGATTCTCCCTCATCAGCTGTTCGACCATAGCTGATAAATCCAGGGTTTGGATGGGAGGTGGCTAGTTGGACTCTGTCCTATGTGACCGTTCCGGCTGGTGCCTCCTTGGCAAGTGATCTCCAAAATGCACGTTCTGGGGACCCGCTTCGCTACGGTCCTAACGAGGTGGTCGGCCAGCCTCCACCTGTATTCCAAATCTCAAGTTTCCCACTCCAGCTTGAGTGCGATTTCACAAGTGCAGATGAGGGGCCACGGGTCTAGGTAGGGTACCCGGACCATTTCTGTTGGATAGTTTTACTACATCTGTTTGTGTCGTTTCAATCCTACGGCGTCTACACCTGTGATGTTCATCAAATGAAGCGGAGCTATTAGATGATGAGCAGGAAGCGGCGCTTCCTTTAGTGTTTTGATGTTGTTGTCGAGTACTCTGGGTCATAAGTTTGGGGTTAGCATGAATTTGTTCGTAAGCTGTCTCCTGCTTTTCACGAGTTCTCTCATCAGCTCATTGAACTCTACCCTGGGGACAACTTCCAATTAGTTTAGGATGGTGGCAATCCCTGCACATGGATTAGCTTGTTGATTACTTGTTCCCACTTGCTTGACGATGATGGTCTCGTTGACATCTACATTATGGGAGGATGATCTGGATGTGGTCTTCCCATTTTAGAGTTATCCGTCTGAACTTTGAATAGAATCTATGAACACTTGAGAATGAACTTGGATCTCCTTCGGGGGATTTCTTTAATCCAGTAGCGACAAAGTAGATCCTAACAGCCAGAGAATGCACCCTTCTTAGACAAAGCACTAGAATGGTCACTAACACCTTTGAATAGATTTGTGTAGAGAGATTAATGAAGATAGCAAATTAAAATAGAGGAATATCGTAGTAGAATGAAAAAAAACAATAGAAACAAGAACACCAGATTTATAGTGGTTCGTCATAACAGCCTACGTCCACTTTGAATGTAATCTGTATTGCCTTTTCAAATACTTGAGTACATATCAATCCATAGGCAAACAGCCTGAATAAAATTTGAGTAAGAAGGAGTTGAGCATAGAAAATGTTAGAGTCTCCCTAGAGTTCTCGAAAAAAGGTCCCTTTCACTGCACCGTTGCCCCTCTATTTATAGACGAAGATAGGCTGGCCACCTACGTTGGCCCATGACCAAGATACTTCGGCCCACAGTAGGCAACTCGCGTTCATCGAACCGAGCATTTCTAGCCACCAATGTCGGACGATGGTTGCCGAATGATGGATACCGAACGATCCTAGCCGACCTCAGGACCTTTCGTTAGTAACTCGAAGCGTGCCCTCACATAACTCGAGGGAAGTTGCGGTCTAGTTGTTGCAAAGGAAGGTCGAACACACCACCTCAACAGCAACTACCTTGTCTGATCCAATAGGGCCGAACCAACATAGCCAAGCCAACATGGCCATGGTATCCGTGCCGAACGCCTCAAGGCCAAGCCACTAAATACCGAACCAAATAAACCAATTCCTCTAGGGCCGGTCCATCAAGTGCCGAGTCACCCTTGCAGAGTGATCCCTCCTAGGACATCTTGACCGAACCATCTTAACCTCCCTTCCTTGACCGGGCGACAACTGCCTTAATGCTTTTGAAGCTAAACCACAACCAATCGAGCAATCATGGCTGAACCAAATTTACCACGATCCACTATGTATGAAATCATTTCGACCGAACCACTTGATCTTTCCCACCTTGGCCGAACTGCCCTGACTTCACTCCAACATCGAGCTACCTTGGCCGAGCCAGTGCTAAACATATAGGGCCATGTATTGGCCGAACCAAACTTTAGTTACAACGGTCACTTATACTTCCACCTCTTTCTAAGGTTGAGTCTCGTCTAAGTTCAGAAGTAAGTTCTACGACCATCGCTATGTAGCCAGGCCAAAGTGCCGGGTAACGCTAGGCATGGTGATCCCATTTTACAATAAAATTCACGTGAAGAAAACGAAGGGTAAAAAACTTCCGAGCCTAGAAAGTGATCCAGATAGTAATTTTTTGGGTATGAAACTATGCATTTAAGGCTTATAGCTGATGAAACCATAGAAATCATAGAGAGCTTCGTTTTGACTGGTTATGGCTCCCTTTACTCTAAAGCGTCAACCGTTATCGCTTTCCGAAGGATCGATATCCTCAGGGCACAACATCTACAGTGCAAGGTGCAACATCTGTCCGTAATGCCGAAACTGTGCCATACGACTTTTAGAAATGAGTGCATGGAGTTGAAACGGAACAGTACCATGGTGCATTACTCTCTAGTGTTGTTAAACCAAAGGCCAGCTACGGTGATCCATTTTTACGATAAAATTCACATGAAGAAAACGAAGGGAAAAAAAAACTTCCGAGACCTGAAAGTGATTCGGATAGTGTTTCTTTGGGCATGAAACTATGCTTTAATGGCTTAAAGTTGACAATGCCGTAGAAATCACAAATAGCTTCATTTTGACTGGTTATGGCTCTGATAACTCCAAAAATGTAAACCGTTATGGCTGTCCGAAGAATCGCTATCCTCGGGGAGCAACATCAACGGTGCAAGGTGCAACATCCATCAATAATGCCGAAACAGTGCCGTACAACATTTAGAAACGAGTTCATAGATTTGCAAAGGAACTGTACCATGATGCACCACTCTTCAGCAATGGTAAATCGAAAGCCAGCCTCAATGATCCCGTTTTACCATAAAATTCACGTGAAGAAAACGAAGGGTAAAAAAATTTCCAAGACCTGAAAGTGATTCAGATAGTGTTTTTTAGGGTACAATACTATAGAATAATGGCTTAAACCTATCATAGCCATAGAACTCATAGAGAGCTTCATTTTGACGGGTTATGGATCCCGTAACTTCAAATGGGTCAACTGTTATAGCTGTCCGAAGAATCGATATCCTCAGGGTGCAACATCTATGGTGCATGGTGCAACATACGTCCGTAATGCTGAAACAGTACCGTATGATTTTTCGAAAAGAGTGCATGGATTGGAAGCGGAACAGTACCATGGTGCACCACTCTCTTGTGATGATAAATTGAAGGCCAGCCACGGTGATCCCGTTTTACCATAAAATTCACGTGAAGAAAACGAAGGGATAAAAATAATCCGAGAACCGAAGAATGTTCGGATTGTGTTTTTTGAGGTATGAAACGATGTATTGATGGTTTAATGCTGACAAAGCCATAGAACTTACAGAGAGCTTTGTTTTGACTAGTTATGGCTCCCGTAACTCTAAAAGAGTCAACTGTTATGGCTGTCCAAAGAATCAATATCCTCTTAGCGCAACAACTTCGGTGCAAGGTGCAACATCCGTCTGTAATGTCGAAACAGCACCGCATGACTTTTAGAAATGAGTGCATGGATTTGAAATGGAGCTATACCATGATGCACCACTCTCCAGCGATGGTACATCGAATGCCAGCCACGGTGATCTCGTTTTACCATAAAATTCACATGAAGAAAATGAAGGGTAAAAAAAACTTCGAGGCTTGAAAGTGATTCAGATAGTGTGTTTTTTTGTATCAAACTATGCACTGATGGCTTAAAGCTGACAAAGCCATAGAGTTCATAGAGAGCTTCGTTTTGACTAGTTATGGCTCTCGTAACTCTAAAAGTGTCAGCCGTTATGGCTGTCCGAAGAATTGATATTCTCAAGGTGCAATATCTACGGTGCAAGGTTCAACATCCGTCCATAATGCCAAAATAGTGTCGTACGATTTTTTAAAATGAGTGCATGGATTTGAAATGGAAAAGTATCATGGTGAAATAGTCTCCAACAATGGTAAATCGAAGGCCAGCCACGGTGATCCCGTTTTACCATAAAATTCACGTGAAGAAAATGAAAGGTAAAAAAATAACTTCTAAGACCTAAAGGAGGTTCACATAGTGTTTTTTGGGTATGAAACTATGCATTGACGGCTTAAAGCTGACAAAGTCGTAGAACTCATAGAGAGCTTTATTTTGACTGGTCATGGCTCCCGTAACTCCAAAAAAGTCAACCGTTATGGCTGTCCGAAGAATCGATATCCTCACGGCTCAAAATCTACAATGTAAGGTGAAACATCCATCCATAATGCCAAAACTGTGCCGTACGACTTTTAGAAATTAGTGCATGGAATTTGAAATGGAATAGTACCATGATGCACCACTATCCAGCGATGGTAAATCAAAGGCCAGCCACAGTGATCTTGTTTTACCATAAAATTCACGTGAAGAAAACGAAAGGTTAAAAAAACTTCCAAAACCTGAAAGTGATTCAGATAGTTTTTTCGGGTATGATACTATGCATTGACGGCTTAAAGCTATCAAAGCCGTTGAATTCACAGAAAGCTTCGTTTTGACTGGTTATGGCACCTGTAACTCCAAAAGAGTCAACCATTATGGCTGTCCGAAGAATCATTATCCTCAGAGCGCAACATCTACTGTGCAAGGTGCAACATCCGTCCATAATGCCAAAACAGTGTCGTACGACTTTTAGAAATGAGTGCATAGTTTTGAAATGGAACAGTACCATGTTGCACCACTCTCTAGTGATGGTAAATGGAATGCCAGCCATGATGATCCCTTTTACCATAAAATTCACATGAAGAAAATGAAGTGTAAAAAACTTCCGAAAATTGTAAGTGATTTAGATAGTGCTTTTTGGGATATGAAACTACGCATTGACAGGTTAAAGCTGAAAAAGCTGTAGAACTCATAGAGAGCTTCATTTTGACTTATTATGGATCCCGTAAAACCAGAAGAGTCAACCGTTATGGTTGTCCGATGAATCGATATCCTCGGGGAGCAACACGTACGGTGCAAGGTGCAACAGCCGTCCATAATGCCGAAATAATGCCATGCGACTTTTAAAAATAAGTGCATGGATTTGAAACGAAATACCATGGTGCACCACTATCCAACGAAGGTAAATCGAAGGGCGGCCACGGTGATCCCGTTTTACCATAAAATTCACATGAAGAAAACGAAGGGTTAAAAAAACTTTCGAAACCTGAAAGTGATTCGGATAGTTCTTTTTTGGGTATGAAACTATGTATTGATTATATATAGCTGACAAAGCCGTTGACCACACAGAGATCTTCGTTTTGACTAGTTCTGGCTCCCGTAACTCCAAAAGAGTCAACCGTTATGGCTTTTCAAAGGATCAATATCCTTAGGGCGCAACATCTACAGTGCAAGGTGCAACATCCATTCGTAATGCCGAAATAATGTTTTATGAATTATAGAGTTGAGTGCATGGATTTGAAACTGAATAGTACCATGGTGCACCACTCTCCAACTTTGGTAAACCGAAGGCCAGCCATGGTGATCTCGTTTTACCATAAAATTCATGTGAAGAAAACGAAGGGTAAAAAAACTTTGAAGACCTGTAGGTGGTTCGGATATTGTTTTTTGGGTATGAAACTATGAATTGAAGGCTTAAAGGTTACAAAGCCGTAGAAATCACAGAGAGATTCATTTTGACTGGTTATCGCTTCCGTAACTCTAAAAGAGTCAACCGTTATGGTTGTTCGAAGAATCGATATTCTCAGGGCGCAACATCTACAGTGCAAGGTGCAACATCCGTCCATAATGTTGAAACAATGTCGTACGACTTTTAGAAATGCTTGCATGGATTTGAAATTAAATAGTACCATGGTGCACCACTCTCCAGTAATGGTAAATCGAAGGCCAGCCACGGTGATACCGTTTTACCATAAAATTCACATGAAAAAAATGAAGGGTAAAAAAACATCTGAGACCTGATAGTGATTCGAATATTTTTTTGGTATGAAACTATGCATTGATGGCTTAAACCTGACATAGCCATAGAACTCACAGAGAGCTTCGTTTTGACAGGTTATGGCTCATGTTACTCCAAAAGAGTCAACTGTTATGGCTGTCCGAAGAATCAATATCTTCAGGGCGCAACATATACGGTGCAAGGTGCAACATCCATCTACAATGCCGAAATTGTGCCGTACGAATTTTAGAAATGAGTGCATGGGTTTATAATATAACAGTACCATGGTAGACCACTATCCAGCGTTGGTAAATTGAAGGCTAGCTATGGTAATCCCATTTCACCATAAATTCACATGAAGAAAATGAAGGGTATCAAAAAAATTCCAAGACCTGAATGTGATTCAAATAGTGCTTATTTGGGTATGAAACTATGTATTGATGGCTCATAGTCGACAAAGCAGTAGAACTTATAGAGAGCTTTGTTTTGACTTATTATGGCTCCCATAATTCCAAAAGAGTCAGCCGTTATGGCTTTCCAAAGGATCGATATCCCTAAGGTGCAACATGCACGGTGCAAAGTGCAACATCCGCCCGTAATGCCATACCCATGTCGTACGACTTTTAGAAATGAGAGCACGGATTTGAATCGGAATAGTACCATGGAGCACCACTCTTCAGCGATGGAAAATCGAAGGCCAGCCACGGTGATCCTGTTTTACCACAAAATTCATGTGAAGAAAACGAAGGGTAAAAAAACTTTCGAGACCTAAAAGCGATTCAGATGGTTTTCTTTGGGTATGAAACAATGCATTGACGGCTTAAAGATGAAAAAGCCGTAGAACTGATAAAGAGCATAATTTTGACCGGTTATGGCTCCCGTAACTCCAAAAGAGTCAACTGTCATAGTAATCCAAAGAATGGATATCCTCAGGACGCAACATGCATTCATCCATAATGCAGAAACTATGCCGTATGACTTATATAAATGAGTTCATAGATTTAAAAAGGAATAATACCATGATACACCACTATCCAGCGATGGAAAATCGAAGGCCAGCCTTGGTGATCTCGTTGTCCCATGAAATTCACGTGAAGAAAACGAAGGGTTAAAAAAACTTCCGAGACCTTAAAGTTATTCGGATAGTGTTTTTTTGGATATGATACTATGCATTGATAGCTTAAAGCTGTCAAAGCCATCGAACTCATAGAAAGCTTCGTTTTGACTGGTTATGGCACCCATAACTCCAAAAGAGTCGACCATTATAGTAGTTCGAATAATCGATATCCTCAGAGCGCAACATCTACGGTGCAAGGTGCAACATCCATCCGTAATGCAGAAACAGTGTCGTACAACTTTTAGAAATGAGTGCATAGATTTGAAATGGAACAGTGCCATGTTACACCACTCTCCAGCGATGGTAAATCGAAGGCCAGCCACGGTGATCCCGTTTTACTATAAAATTCACGTTAAGAAAACGAAGGGTAAAAAACCTTTGGAGAACTAAAAGTGATTCGGATAGTGTTTTTTGGGTTATGAAACTATGCATTGACGTCTTAAAGCTGACAAAGCCTAGTACTCACAGAGAGCTTCGTTTTGACTGGTTATGGATCCCGTTAAACCAAAATAATCAACCGTTATGGCTGCCCGAAGGATCGATATCCGTCCATAATGCTCAAACAATACCGTACGACTTTTAGAAATGAGTGCATGGATAACCATGGTGCATCAATATCCATCCAGCAATGGTAAATCATAGGCCGATAAAGGTGATCCTGTTTTATGGTAAAATTCACGTGAAGAAAACGAAAGTTAAAAAAAACTTCCGAGACCTAAAAGTGATTCGGATAGTGTTTTTTCGGGTATGAAACTACGCATTGACAGCTTATAGATGACAAAGCCATATAACCTAAAGACATCTTCGCTATGACTTATTATGGCTCCCGTAACTCCAAAAGAGTGAACTGTTATGGCTTTCTGAAGGATCGATATCCTTAGGGCGCAACATCTACGGTGCAAGGTACAACATCCATCCATAATGCCAAAAAGTGCCACATGACTTTTAGAAATGAGCGCATGGATTTGAAAAAGAATAGTACCATGATGCACCACTCTCTAGTGATAGAGATTCGAAGGCCGGCCTCGTTGATCCCGTTTACCATAAAATTTACGTGAAGAAAACGAATGGTAGAAATAAACTTTCGAGACCTGAAATTGATTCGGATAGTGTTTTTTGGGTATGATACTATGTATTGACAACTTAAAGCTATCAAAGCCATAGAGCTCACAAACTGCTTCGATTTGAGTAATTACGGCTCCCGTATCTTCAAAAGAGTCAACCATTCCGGCTGTCTGAAGAATCGATATCCTCAGGGCGCAACATCTATAGTGCAAGGTGCAACATCCATTCGTAATGCTGAAACAGTGCCGTACAACTTTTAGAAATGAGTGCATGTATTTGAAATGAAACTGTACCATGATGCACCATTCTTCAATGATGGTAAATCAAAAGCCAACCAGGATGTTCCCGTTTTACCATAAAATTCATGTGAAGAAAACGAAGGGTAAATAAAACTTCGGAGACCTAAAGGTGATTCAGATGATGTTTTTTGGGTATGAAACTGTGCATTGACGGCTTAAACTGAAAAGGCTGTATAACTCACATAGATCTTCGTTTTGACTGGTTATGGCTTCCGTAACTCCAAAAGAGTCCATCATTATGGTTGTCCGAAGAATCGATATCCTCAAGGCGCAACATCTAAGGTGCAAGGTGCAACATCCATCTATAATGTCGAAACATTGCCGTATGACTTCTACAATTGAGTGCATGGATTTGAAACAGAACAGTACCATAGTGCACCACTCTCTAGTGATGGTAAATTGAAGGTCAGCCATGGTGATCCCGTTTTACCAAAAAATTCAAGTGAAGAAAACGAATGGTAAAAAAAACTTCCGAGACCTGAAAAGTGTTTTTTTGGTACGAAACTATGCATTGACGGCTTAAAGCTGACAAAGATGTAGAACTCATGAAGAGCTTTATTTTAACTGGTAATGGGACCAGGCATTCCAAAAGAGTCAACCGTTATGGCGGCCTGAAGAATCGATATCCTCATGGCGCAAGATCTACGGTACAAAGTGCAACATCCGTCCATAATCCCGTAATAGTGCCGTATGACTTTTAGAAATGAGTGCATGGATTTCAAACGGAATAGTACCATGGTGCGCCACTATCCAGCGACGGTATATCGAAGGCCAGCCATGGTGATCCCGTCTTACAATAAAATTCACGTGTTGAAAACTAAGGGTAAAAAAAACTTTCAAGACCTGAAAGTGATTCGGGTAGTATTTTTTTGGGTATGAATCTATTCATTGACAGCTTAAAGCTGACAGAGCCGTAGAACTCATAGAGAGCTTCGTTTTTACTGGTTATGTCTCCTGTAACTCCAAAAGTGTCGACCGTTATGGCTATCCGAAGCATCGATATACTCAGGGCGCAAATCTACGATGTGAGGTGCAACATTTATCCGCAATGCCGAAATAGTGCCTACGTCTTTTAGAAATGAGTTCTTGGATTTGAAGCGAAACAGTACATAGTGCACCACTCTCCAGCGATGGTAAATCGAAACTATGCATTGACGACTTAAAGCTGACGACACCATAGAACTCACAGAGCGATTCCCTTTGACTGGTTGTGGCTCCCGTAACTCCAAAAGAGTCAACCGCTATGGCTGTCCGAGGAATCGATTCCTAAGGGCGCAACATCTATGGTGCAAGGTGCAACATCCATTCATAATGCCGAAATAGTGTCGTACGACTTTTAGAAATGAGTGCATGGATTTGAAACAAAATAGTACCTTAAGGCACCACTCTCCAGCAATGGTAAATCGATGGCCAACCACGTGATCCCGTTTTACCATAAAAATCACATGAAGAAAACGAAGAGTAAAAAAAATTCCGAGACCTAAAAGTGATTCAGATATTGTTTTTGGGTATGAAACTATGCACTAACCGCTTAAACCTGAGCCTTAGAACTCACAGAGAGCTTAGTTTTAACTGGTTATGGCTCCCGTAATTCCAAAAGAGTCAACCGTTATGGCAGTCCGAAGGATCGATATCCTTAGGGTGCAACATCTACGATGCAAGGTGCAACATCCGTACGTAATGCCGAAACAGTGTCGTACGACTTTTAGAAATGAATGCATGGATTTAAAATGGAACAGTACCATATTGCACCACTCTCTAGTGATGGTAAATCGAAGGGTAAAAAAAATTTCGAGAACTGAAAGTGGTTCGAATAGTGTTTTTATGGTATGAAAATATGAATTGATAGTTTACAGTTGAAAAAGTCGTAGAACTCACGGAGAGCTTTGTTTTGACTGGTTTTGACTCCCATAACTCCAAAAGAGTCAACTGTTATGTCTATCCAAAAACCGAAATCCTCAGGGAACAACATCTATGGTGCAAGGCGCAATATCCGTCCATAATGATGAAACAGTGTTGTACGAATTTTAGAAATGGGTGCATGGATTTGAAAAGGAATAGTACCATGGTGTACCACTCTCCAGCGATGGTAAATCGAAGGTCGGCCAAGATGATCCCGTTTTACCATAAAATTCACGTGAAGAAAACGAAGGGTTAAAGAACACATACGAGACCTGAAAGTGGATCGGATAGTGTTTTTTTGGGTATGCAACTATGCATGGACGACATAAAGCTGAAAAAGCCATAGAACTCACAAATAGCTTGGTTTGGACTGGTGATGGCTCCTATCACTACAAAAGAGTTAACCGTTAAGGCGGTCCGAAGAATCGATATCCTCTGGGCGCAACATCTATGGTGCAACTTCCGTCCGTAATGCTGAAACAGTGCCGTACGACTTTTAGAAATGACTACATGGATTACAAATGGTACGGTATCATGGTGTATCACTCTCCAGCGTTGGTAAACCGAAGGGCAGCCACAGTGATCTAGTTTTACGATAAAATTCACATGATGAAAACGAAGGGTAAAAAAACTTCTTAGACCTGAAAGTGATTCGTTTGGTTTTTTGAGATGAAACAATGCATTGACGGCTTAAAGCTGACAAAGCCATAGAACTCACTGAGAGCTTCGTTTTGACTGGTTATGGCTCTCGTAACTCCAAAAGAGTCAACCATTATGGCTGTCTGAAGAATCAATATCCTTAGAGTGCAACATCTACGGCGCAAGGTGCAACATCCGTCCGTAATGCTGAAACAATGCCGCATGACTTTTTAAATGAGTGCATGGATTTAAAATGGAACAGTATCATGATGCATCACTCTCCAGCGATGGTAAATCGAAGGCCAGCCATGATGATCCCACTTTACCATAACATTCACGTGAAGAAAACGATAGGTTAAAAAAAACATTCGAGACCCAAAAGTGGTTCGGATGGCCTTTTTTTGGATATGTAACTATGCATTGATGGGTTAAAGCTAACAAAGCCTAAGAACTCACAGAGAGCTTCGTTTTGTCTAGTTAAGGCTCCCGTAACTCCAAAAGAGTCAACCGTTATGACTGTCCGAAGAATCGATATCCTCATGGTGCAACATCTACGGTGTAAGGTGCAACATCTGTCCATAATGTCGAATCATTTCTGTACGATTTTTGGAAATGATTGCATGGATTTGAAAAGGAATAGTACCATGGTGAACTACTCTTCAGCGATGGTAAACCGAAGGCTAGCCTCGGTGATCCCGCTTTACCATAAAATCAGGTGAAGAAAACGAAAGATAGAAAAACTTCGGAGACCTGAAAGTGCTTCGGATAGTGTTTTTTGGGTATGAAACTATGCATTGACGGTATAAAGCTGACAATGCCATAAACTCATAGAGATCTTCATTTGGACTAGTTGTGGATTCCGTAATTCCAAAAGAGTCAACCGTTATGGGTGTCCGAAGAATCGATATCTTCATGGCGCAACATCTACAGTGCAAGGTGCAACATCCGTCCATAATCTTGAAACAGTGTCTTATAACTTTCAGAAATGAGTGCATGGATTTAAAATGGAACAATAACATGGTGCACCCTCTCCAGCGATGGTAAATCGAAGGCCAACCATAGTGATCCAGTTTTACCATATAAATCATGTGAAGAAAACGAAGGGTAAAAAAATTTCGAGGACCTGAAAGTTATTCGGATAGTGCTTTTTTGGGTATGAAACTATGAATTGACGGTTTAAAGTTGATAAAGCCTTAAAATTCACAGAGAGCTTCATTTTGAATTGTTATGGCTCCGTAACTCTAAAAGAGTCAACCGTTATGGCTATCCAAAGAATCGATATCCTCAAGGCGCAACATCTACGGGGTAAGGTGCAACATCGACCCATAATGTCGAAACATTGCCGTACCACTTTTAGAAATGAGTGCATGGATTTGAATGGGAACAGTACCATGGTGCACCACTCTCCAACGATGGTAAATCGAAGGCCAACACAGTGATCCCGCCATAAAATTCACGTGAAGAAAACGAAGGTTATAAAAACTTCTGATACCTAAAAGAGGTTTAGATAGTTCTTTCTGGGTATGAATTTATGCATTTACGGCTTAAACCTGATAAAGCCGTAGAACTCACAGAGAGCTTCGTTTTGATTGGCAATGGCTCCCGTAACGCCAAAAGAGTCAACTGTTATGGCTGTCTGAAGGATCAATATCCTCAAGGCGCAACATCTACGGTGCAAGGTGCAACATCCGTCCATAATGCCGAAATAGTGTCGTACGACTTTTATAAATGAGTGTATGGATTTGAAACGGAACAATACCATGGTGCACTAATCTCCAGTGATGGTAAATTGAAGGATGGCCACGATAACCCCTCTTTAACATAAAATTCACGTGAAGAAAACGAAGGGTAAAAAAACTTCCGAGAGCTGAAAGTGACTCGGATAGTGCTTTTTGGGTATGAATCCATGCATTTACGGCTTAAAGCTGACGAAGCAGTAGAACTCACAGAGAGCTTCGTTTTGACTGGTCATGGTTCCCGTAACTCCAAAAGAGTCAACCGTTATGGCTGTCCAAAGAATCGATATCCTCAGGGCGCAACATCTATGGTGCAAGATGCAACATCCATTCATAATGCCAAAACTGTGTCGTAAGACTTTTAGAAATGTGTGCATGGATTTGCAATGGAACAGTACCATGATGCACCACTCTTCAGCGATGTTAAATCGAAGGCCAGCCACGGTGACCCCGTTTTACCATAAAATTCACGTGAAGAAAATGAAGGGTAAACAAAACTTCCATGACCTGAAAGTGATTCGGATAGTGTTTTTTGGGTATGAAACTATGCATTGACAACTTTAAAGCGGACAAAGCCATATAACTCACAGATGGCTTCAATTTGACTAGTTATGGCTCCTGTAACTCTCAAAGAGTCAACCGTTATGGCTGTCCGAAGAATCGATATCCTATGGGAGCGACATCTACGGTGCAATGTGCAGCATCCGTCCATAATGCCAAAACTGTGTCGTATGACTTTTATAAATGTGTTCATGGATTTGAAATGGAATAGTAACATGGTGCGCCACTATCCAAAGATGGAAAATCGAAGGCCAGCCATGGTGATCCTATTTTATTATAAAATTCATGAAAAAAATGAGGGTAGAAAAAAACTTTCGAGACCTGATATTGATTCGGATAGTGTTTTTTGGGTATGATACTATGCATTGACAGCTTAAAGCTGTCAAAGCCATAGAACTCATAGAGTGCTTCGTTTTGAATAGTTATGGCTCCCGTAATTTCAAAAGAGTCAACCATTAGGGCTGTCCAAAGAATCGATATCCTCAGGGCGCAACATCTACAGCGCAAGGTGCAACATCCATCCGTAATGCTGAAACAGTGCCGTACGACTTTTAGAAATGAGTGCATGGATTTGAAATAGAATAATACCATGATGCACCACTCTCCAGTAATGGTAAATCGAAAGCCAGCCACGATGATCCAGTTTTACCATAAAATTCACGTGAAGAAAACGAAGGGTAAAAAAACTTCGAAGACCTGAAAGTGATTCGGATAATGTTTTTTGAGTGTGAAACTATGCATTGAGGGCTTAAAGAAACAACGCTGTAGAACTCACAGAGGGCTTCGTTTGACTAGTTATGACTCCCGTAAATCCAAAAGAGTCAATCATTATGGCTGTCTGAAGAATCAATATCCTCAGGGCACAACATTTGCGGTGCAAGGTGCAATATCCACCCATAATGTCGAAACATTAACATACGACTTCTAGAAATGACTACATGGATTTGAAACAGAACAGTACCATGATGCACCACTCTCCAGTGATGGTAAATTGAAGGCCAGCCATGGTGATCCCGTTTTACCAAAAATTCATGTGAAGAAAATGATGGGTAAAAAAATTTCTGAGATCTGAAAGTGATTCAGATAGTGTTTTTTTTGGTATGAAACTATGCATTGATTGCTTAAAGCTGACAAAGATGTAGAACTCACAAAGAGCTTTGTTTTAACTAGTTATGGCTCCCGTAACTCCAAAAGAGTCAACCATTACCGCTGTATGAGGAATCGATATCCTTTTGGCGCAACATCTACGGTACAAAGTGCAACATCCGTCCATAATCCCGTAACAGTGCCATACGACTTTTAGAAATGATTGCATGGATTTTAAACGGAACAGTACCATAATGCACCACTATCCAACGATGGTAAATCGAAGGCCAGCCATGGTGATCCCGTCTTACCATAAAATTCACGTGATGAAAACTAAGGGTAAAAAAACTTCCGAGACCAGAAAGTGATTCGGGTAGTGTTTTTTGGGTATTCATTGACGGCTTAAAGCTAAGAAAGCCGTAGAACTCAAAAAGAGCTTCGTTTTGACAGATTATGGCACCTGTAGCTCCAAAAGTTTCGACTGTTATGGCTATCCGAAGGATCGATATGCTCAGGGTGCAACATCCACGGTGCAAGGTGCAAAAGCTATCCGTAATGCCGAAACAGTGCCTATGTCTTTTAGAAATGAGTGCACGGATTTGAAACGGACCAGTAACATGGTGCACCACTCTCCGGCGATTGTAAATCGAAGGCCGGCCACGGTGATCCTGCTTTACCATAAAATTCACGTGAAGAAAACGAAGGGTAAAAAAAATTCCGAGACCTGAAAGTGATTCAGATAGTGGTTTTTTGGGCATGAAACTTTGCATTGACAGCTTAAAGCTGACGAAGCCATAGAACTCACAAAGAGATTCATTTAAGAGGGATTCGTTCTGAATAGTTATGGCTCCCGTACTCCAAAAGAGTCAACCGTTATGGTTGTTTGAGGAATAGATATCCTGAAGGCGCAACATCTACGGTGCAAGGTACAACAGCCATCCATAATGCCGAAACAGTGCCGTATGACTTTTAGAAATGAGTGCATGGATTTGAAACAAAATAGTACCTTAATGCACCACTATCCAGCAATGGTAAATCAAAGGCCAGCCATGATTATTCCATTTTACCATAAATTCATGTGAAGAAAACGAAGGTTAAAAAATTCCGAGACCTAAAAGTGATTCGTATAGTGTTTTTTGGGTATGAAATTATGCACTAACGGTTTAAAGAGGAGCCTTAGAACTCATAGAGAGCTTCGTTTTAACTGGTTATGGCTCCCGTAATTCCAAAACAGTCAACCGTTATGGCTGTTCAGAGGATCGATATCCTCAGGGTGCAACATCTACGGTGCAAGGTGCAACATCCGTACGTAATGCCGAAATAGTGTCGTACGACTTTTAAAAATGAGTGCATGGATTTAAAATGGAACAGTACCATATTGCACCACTCTCTAGTGATGGTAAATCGAAGGCTAGCCACAGTGATCCTGTTTTACCATAAAATTCACGTGAAGATAACGAAGGGTAAAAAACTTCCGAGAACTGAAAGCGGTTCGTGTAATGTTTTTATGGTATGAAACTATGAATTGACGATTTAAAGTTGACAAAGCTATAGAACTCATGAAGAGCTTTGTTTTGACTGGTTATGACTTCCGTAGCTCCAAAAAAGTCAACTGTTATGGCTGTCCGAAGAATCGAAATCCTCAGGGTGCAACATTTGCGGTGCAAGGTGGTACATCCGTCTATAATGACGAAACCGAGCCGTATGAATTTTAGAAATGAGTGTATGGATTTGAAATGGAATAGTACCATGCCGTACCACTCTCCAGCGATGGTAAATCGAAGGCCATCCATGGTGATCCCGTTTTACCATAAAATTCACGTGAAGAAAACGAGGGGTTAAAAAACACATCCGAGAACTGAAAGTGATTCGGATAATGTTTTTTGGGTATGAAACTATGCATTGATGGCATAAAGCTGAAAAAGCCATAGAACACGCAGAGAGCTTCATTTTTGACTGGTGATAGCTCCTATAACTACAAAAGAGTCAACTGTTATGGCTGTCCGTAGAATCGATATCCTCTAGGCGCAACATCTTCTTTTGCTTTGGAAGCTAAAATCGACGCAATGATTAAAAAATTCGATAACGTTTTCTTATTGAATAAAATGAAACAAGCTTCCCGACTGATGTGTTATAAATGAAATGATCCTAATCATTTAGCCGATCAGTGTCCTAATTCTATCGAACAAATCAACAATTTCAATAATGCGAAAAACGACCTGTTTTCTCCAACGTACAACCCTGGTTGGAGAAACCATCCAAATTTTGCTTGGAACCAAAACAATGCCAACACGAATAAGGTTCGTCCCAATTTTCAAGCATTTTTGAACAATGCTTCAAATCCTCCCTTTCAACCCAACCATTTTCAACCGAACCTTGCGGGTCCATCTCATAATTAACCGCAACAATCAAATTTTCAACCAAATTCTGCTCATCCTCCCTAAGATAATAAATGTTTAACTTCGTTTGAGAAAACTCTTGAAACGTTGGCTAAAACAACTACTCAAAGTCTTCAATCAAACAGTAATTTGCAAAATTTATTGACCTCGTATATGCAAAAAACAAACCAATCAATTGCAAAACTCGAAATGCAAATGAGTCGATTAGCCACGTTTGTAAGTGAATGTGAATGTGGAATATTCCCAAGCCAGCCCATTCCAAATCTTAGAAATCAAAACACAAATTCAAATCAAGCCCATGTTGTTCAAGGTAGCAATGTCACCTAATTGAATGCTATCACAACTCTACGTTCCGGTAAACAAATCATTAATCAAGTCATTAATCCAAACGATTTGCCAGAAACCTCTCTCGACACTTCTAAAACAACGAACGAATCTGAACAGAACATGGAGCCAATCATTGAATCGAATGCCAATCAAAATTCTTCTTCTTCTACTCGAGTAGACCTGCCTATCGAGTATCGTGTTCCATTTCCACATCGTCTTCGACCCAAGAAATACTTGGAAAAAATGGAAAAGATGTTGGAAATTTTTAAATAAGTGAAAGTGAACATCCCGCTTCTTGATATCGTTGAGCTAGTCCCCACTTACGCGAAATTTCTTGAGGACTTGTGTACCGAAAAGCGACACACTCAGGTGCCTAAAAAAGTCTTCTTAGCCATCAATTTGAGTGAAGTCTTGTCCCAATCCATGTCCATAAAATACAAAGATCATGGCTACCCTACGATTTCATGTACATTTGGAGACAGTCGATTAACAAATGTTTGATAGACTTAAGCGTGAGTGTCCACTTGATTCCATACTCCGTGTACGAAAATTAGGCTTAGGTAAGCTCAAACCCACAAAAGTCACGCTTCAATTCGCCGATCGTTCCATTAAAATGCCCATGGGAGAAATCGAAGATGTGCTCATTCGAGCAGGGCAATTCATATTCTCTATTGGTTTTATAGTTCTCGAAACACAACCCGAGAAAAATCCCGCATGTCAAATTTCATTGATTTTAGGCCGACAATTCTTAGCCGCCTCAAATTCCATAATCAATCGTCGTAATAGTTCGATGAAATCTCATTTGGAAACATGACTTTGGATCTCAACATTTTCAATTTTGAAAGCCAATCGAATAAACCTCGTAATCAAACGCTGGAAGTTAGTGCCATTCATGAAAACTTCGAAAACGAGACACTTGACCTTAATGACGAACGTGAAGCCGAGTATGCAAAATTGTTTCATGAAATTCCCAACAAAATTGAATACACTCTTTCCTTTGAATGGCTTCCAGTTGTGTCCGAATCTCAATCCAATTATTTGATCGAGAAACTCCCAAAGTTGGACCTCAAACCACTTCCCGATCACCTTAAGTACGCATACTTAGGTGAAAATGAAACTTGTCCTGTCATCATTTCTAACAACCTTTCTCTTGACTAAGAAGCTTCTCTTATCTCTATTCTTTCGAAAAATAAGGAAGCGATGGGATGGTCGATCTCCGATATAAACGGAATTAGTCCCGCTCTTGTTCAACGTCGCATTCATTTAATCGATGATGCCAAACCTGTTCGTGACATGTAACGAAGGCTTAATCCAAAAAGAAAGATGCAGTGCGTGATGAAATTCTTAAATTTCTCGACAATGGAATCATTTACCCAATATCTGATAGTTCATGGGTTAGCCCAATTCACATTGTACCGAAAAAGTCTGGGCTAACCATTGTCAAGAATGATTCAAACGAATTTATTCCAACTTGTACTCAAACGGGTTGGCGTGTTTGCATTGACTATTGAAAACTAATGTTGCAACACGCAAGGATCACTTCCCTCTTCCATTGTCGACCAAATGCTCGAACGTTTAGCCGACCATGAATTTTACTGCTTCCATGATGGTTATTCCAGCTATAACCAAATTCCAATCGCTCCCAAAGATCAAGAGAAAACAACGTTAACGCGTCCATTCGGTACTTTTCCTTATCGACGTATGCCATTTGGACTTTGTAACGCTCCAATAACTTTCCAACGATGCATGGTTGGCATCATTTCTAACATGATTGAACGCTTTCTAGAAGTTTTTATGGATTATTTTCTCTATCTATGGCGTTTCATTTTTTCAATGTTTACATCACCTCGAGTTGGTTCTAAATCGATATAAAGAAAAACATTTGACTTTGAATTGGAAAAAATGGCACTTTATGGTCGAACAAGGCATAGTCCTTGGACGTATCATCTCAAATAAAGGAATTGAGGTAGATAAAGCGAAAATTGACGTAATTGTATACCTACCCATTCCCTAATCTATTAAAGACATTCGATCATTTCTAGGACACGCTAGCTTTTACCGACGCTTTGTGAAAGACTTTAGCAAAATCGCTCGTCCTTTGACGACTCTTCTCGAAAAATACGTTCCATTCGATTTCAACTCTGAGTGTATCTCTTTTTTTGAACATCTCAAAAATGAACTCATTTCTGCTCCAATCATCTGCGCACCCAATTGGGATCTTCCTTTGAAATATTGTGTGAAGCTTCTAACTTTGCAGTTGGTGTTTTCTTAGGACGACGCATCAACAAAATCCTTCATGTCATTTACTACGCGAGTATGATTTTGAACGACGCTTAAATCAACTACACAACAACCAAAAAAGAGCTTCTAGCTGTTGTTTTTGCGCTAGAAAAATTTCAACATTACTTGATAAGTTCACACAATACTGTGTACACGGACCACTCTGCGCTTCGTTATCTCTTTGCCAAAAAGGACGCTAAATCTCCTTTGATTCGTTGGATCCTATTACTTTAAGAATTTGACCTTATAATCAAAGACAAAAAGGGATCTGATAATGTCATAGTCGATCACTTATCTCGTCTGCCGAACGCACCATTTTCTTTGTCAATCAACGAAAACTTCGCCAATGAACAGTTTCTTTCAATTTCTATCGATCCATGGTACGTTGATATAGTGAACTACTTAGTCCCTAAAGAACCTCCCTCATCTTGGTCCAAACAAGACAATGCAAATTCATGTCCCAAGTGAAATATTTCTATTGGGACTATCCATGCTTGTTCAAATATTGTCCCGGCCAAATCATCTGATGTTGCATTTTAGATAATGAGATCATGAGTATTTCTTCCTTTTGCCATGATTAAGCGTGCGGTGGACATTTTAGTCCTCGAAAAACTATGGAATAAGTGCTTTAGTGTGGTTGATATTGGCCTTCTCTTTTCAAAGACTCGTTTGAATCTTTTAAAACCTACGATCGATGTCAAATGCTTGGAAAAATTTCTCGACGAGATATGATTCCTCTAAACCCTATTCTTAAGATAGAAATCTTTGATGTTAGGGGTATCGACTTTATGGGACCTTTCTCAAATCTTTTGGAAACTTGTATATCCTTCTCGCTGTCGATTACGTCTCAAAATGGGTCGAAGCCGTTCCTTGCAAAACCAATGATCATAGAATTGTTGTGAAATTTCTCAAAGAAAACATCTATTCGAGGTTCAGCACACCTCGTATAATAATCAGTGATAACGAAACCCATTTTTGAAATCGATATTTTGAAACTTTAATAAAAAATACTCGATAACCCACAAGTTATCCACTCCATATCATCCTCAGACTTGTGGTCAAGTTGAAGTTTCAAATCGACCAATAAAACAAATCTTGGAAAAAACTATTAACAAAAATCAAAAAGATGTTCTTAGAAATTGACCGACGCGCTTTGGGCTTACCGTATTGCTTTTAAAACTAACCTTGGAATGTCTCCATTTCGTTTAGTTTACGATAAAGCTTGCCATTTACCCATCGAAATCGAACACAAAGCGATGTGGGAAATAAAGAACTTAAACTTTGATCTTGAAAAAGTTGGCGAAAACCGAAAACTACAACTCAATGAACTGGAAGAACTTAGGAACGACGCATATGAAAACAAGAAAATTTACAAAGAAAAAACAAAAGTATTTCATGACAAGTTAATCCTAAGGAAAACGTTTTCGCCTAACCAGAAAGTTCTTTTATATGACTCGAGACTTCATTTATTCCCTGGAAAACTTAAATCATGATGGACCGAACCATTTGTTGTATGAACAGTTTTTCCACATGGTGCCGTAGAAATAGAAAACCACAGGGTTGGATCAATTTTCAATGTCAACGTTCATCGTTTGAAACCTTTCTTGGAATTTCCAAATAACCAAGAGGAGGAGCTCATCATCCTTCATGAGCCAAGCTACGTCTAGTAAGAATGTTAACTCTCTTTTGTAAATATGTACATAGTTTTCCCCGTTACTGTAACAACCCGCATATTTTACGATTGTATATTTAAATATAGCGTCGTTAGTCAGATTTAAGTCCGAAACTCCACTTTTTGCAAACAGTCGAATTAGGACTCGAGACACCTTCCATTGAGTCTAAAATGGCGTCTGTGACCTTTTTGAGTATAAACATCGATATGTTTGGAGTTGAGTAGAATTTGACATTTACACTTAGGGCTTTGGGTTTGGGTTTCGGCCCACTAACCAAACAAATAACCCAACTCCGCTATTCTTCATTCATTTCACTCCTCATTTCCTAAAACTTTCAAGCTCAAGAGAAAAATGGAGGAAAAGATTGGAAATTAGATATTCCTAATCCCTAGCTTTGATTAGGAAACACAAATTCAAGTCCAAAATCCAAGAGAAGCTTAGGTAAGCATTCTCTTCATCTTCTCCATCTCAATCCCTCTTCAATTTTCAGAAATTTCTTATAACCTAACTTAGGAAAAACTTCACCTTTGATAATAGATTGAAGATTCTAGAGATGTAGTGAAGAGAAATTGATCTTGCCTTGTTTTAAAAGCTTCTCCTTCATTGTTTTTGGGTTTAAAGGTGAGTTTTTGAACTCACATCTTTGTCCATAACTTTCTTTGTGGTTAGGTATGAATTTCTAACATCATGGATCATGTTCATTTGCTTTTGATTTGAATGGATTTGGTGAACTTTCCAATTTTCGGTTTTTGTTGTCCAATTTTATGAAATCCTATTTTGGATGTTTGGACATGTTTTTGGGGTGTATCGAAGAGCCTATAAGGCTGGGCTGTCGCTCGGAATAAATCTCTAGTCTCTGTTGCTTGTCCGATCGCTCACGGTTAGGAATTTTTGCCCTTCATGGGGCTAGGCTGAAAATACTGTTATTGGTAGTTCAGTCGACTGAACTGTAAGGTCAGTCGACTGAACTGTAAGGTCAGTCGACTGAATCTGGAGATAGAAAATTTTCTGTCCCTGTATCAGTCGACTGACCTTATATGGCCAGTCGACTGAACCTGGAAACCGAGAGTTTCCAGGCATGTATCAGTCGACTGACCCTGCAGTCCAGTCGACTGAATTTAGGAAATGAGCCTTTTGCCTATTTTAGCCAGTTTTTGTGTGGGTTTCCTATTTTTAATCGAATCATGATGATCCGATTTGATGTTATCATTTATCAACTTTGATGACTTCTTTTTTGGGACTTTTGGGAATATCCATTTTGATGGATTTGGTATCAATTTCTATGAATTTGATTCACGTCTTCGTATGTGAATTTTTGGTGATTGATTGTTTTCACAATCATATTTGTGATTTGCTACTTTGAAATATAAAGGCTTCTATACTAGTAGTAAATATTCGAACTCTTTCACAAAGATGATTTCAGCTCTATTTTTAATACAAAGCTCGTTTATAAAACCGTTTTCTAATCTATTAGTATATACAAACCTTTACCTCATTCGTTCGAGAAACCCAATTAAACGACTTAGCAAAACTAGTGGTATGAAACGCTTGCGTTTACTTTTTCGGTTAATTCTTAGACTTGTTCGGCTGAAACCCTTGTGACAACTTTTGGGTGGAAATCTACAATTTGTTCGTAAATACTTAAGTTAAGCCAGTGGTTGTGGAAGTTAAACTCATTTATTTACTAGCTTAGTGTAATTTACGCTTTATAATGATCATTGTTGATCGTTTTGTGATTTAGACTAGCGATGCGCGATGTCTTTTTGTTTGTGTGGGGGATTAAACCCTATTTTGTGGAGTTTTGGCTCAAAAATTGGTGGGGTAGCGACCCATGGTCTTCGGGCCGTTTGTGGAGCTTCGGCTCAAAATTGATGGTTAGCGACCATGGAAAAGCGTTCCATTTGTGATGCACATGTTGGTGAGTTTTCGTGCTCCCATTTGTGATAGGCCTCCGCCCCTTTGTGATTTCTGGATTTCTAATTGATGATTTCTAGAATTTGTATTTCACCAATTTCTGTGAATTACATTGATAAGTTTTATCAATATTTGTGGTTTGATGAAAATGTTAAAGAATATGACATTCTTTTTGGTGTTTGAGAATGTTTGAGATATTGTATGATTTTTGTTGTTATCTAATGTATACTTTTAATTGTATGGCATTATTGTTATCATACGTTTTTGTCATGTCTCGTGACCTATCTCATTTTATATGATATTTATAGCTAGACTGATCCGTTTATTATTTTCTTCTTAATAATACTAGGGTCAAACCGAGGTGTTGCAGTCGCTTCCATTTGACTTCTTAGCTGGGATTAGCTTTTGACTTTTGGCTAACTACTTAGTTTAGTAGTTTTTGTTTTATATATGCGAGATAGAGACTCCTTGATGTATACATGTTCTTTTGTCTAGCATTTGTACCTATTCTTCTGTAATGTAGTGGATCTTACATGATCACTACTTTGATGTACACTTTTATGTGATATATTCATATCTGTTTCTGCCTTAGTGATATGAATAGCTGTGACTGATTTGTGTTATGCTTATTTTATATTTGTTTCCGAAGACCACTTAGCCACTGTGTAGTAGCTTTGAGTTTGTATTTGATATGTCGGATTTCCTCTTTAAATGAAATATGTGACCTTCTATCTGACATATCGTTACTCGCACAAAGCAATTACAAGGATGGTCCCTCCTCAACGGCCTTATTCTTCGTGCTAGTCGACGGCATTACCCCGTAGTGTCCTTGGTTAGTGTGAGTATAGAGATGGGGCGTCACAGCTAGGTATCAAAGCCAAACTTTGGAACAATATAGAATAATATAGCAAGGATCATTGTCCTAAGTCTTTCTGTGGAATCATGCCTTAGGATTTAATTTGAGTCATTGGACCCGTTCTATCCTATATTCTTTATGATGCCTTGTTTTATCGATCAAATTTGTTTGATATTCATTCTGAGAATAACCTTTTTCTTCTTTTTCTTTCTTCCTTAAAGAAGAGAAATGGTTAGATCAAACCATCCCAGCGTCGATCAATCCAGTGCTACTCCTCAGGATTGAGTATTTATGTCTTCCCAACAGCTTTTAGATCTTGTAAAGAATGCTCAAGCCGCCGGACCCATTCTAGAGCCTACTACCCTAAATCTGGGTTTGCACGCTTGTGAAGTGATTATACCAATTTGGGTGGGAAGCCATTCATGGTTTCCGAAAGCGTCATAGAAGTCCAAGCTTCGCTTAGAACATGCGATCGCATCTTTTCTCTCATGAATCTTATTGATCTGCATCGTGTCCAAGTGGCTTCTAGTATGATCCAAGAGAGAGCATTAGATTGGTATGAATTTTTGGTTTCTGAGATTATTGAAGCGGATTTTACTTGGGAGAAATTCCAGGAATGGTTCGAATTAAAATTTGTGCCAGAAGCTGAAAAGGTGACTTTGGCCCGTCGTTTTATTGACCATGTTCAAGGTGAATCTTCTGTGGCAGATTATGTCGCATCTTTTAAATCTCTCTCTAAATATGGGGTTGAGTATATAAATACCCCATTGAAGAAAAATCAGAGGTTTATCAATGGCTTGAATAAGAATCTCAAAAAGCCTTTACTTCTGAAACTGGAAGATTCTTTTGATCAGCTTGTTGATATCGCTCTTCGATTTGAAAAGGCGGATAAAGATAGTGATGTTGAAGTTGGGTGTGCCAAACTGAACTTCAACAACAACAAGAAGAGGCATAATAAGTTCAAAGGTCCTTATCCCAAAAAGAAAGGAAGCAAGCAACTTCGGTAGCAAAGACTCCTACCCCTAGCCGTGAAGAATGCTACAATTGTGGTTCTAAGGACCATATTGCAAATCAATGTTCGAAGCCCTTTACTTGTCGCTATTACAAAAGTTTCATTCATTATATATCTTCATGTCCTAAATTTCAAAGCAAGAAGGATGGAAAGCTAAATGTTGTGCAAGCCCCTAGTAACACTTCTTGTGGTCAAGGTATTTCTCATTCTATCCTTGATGGTATTATTATGTTTCATGATCTACCTATTCGAGTTCTTTTTGACACGGGTGCATCCCACTCTTTTATATCAAAAGAACTTGCTGATACTTTTGTTTAAATGTTACGGGCTTGATGACTTCTTTGAGAGTACGAATCCGGTTGGTGGATCCGCAACACTCAGTTTGCTTTGTAAAGATGTCGAGATTATTTTATGTGGTTTTTCTTTCCAAGTCGATTTACATGTCATGCGTTACTTAGGCTTCGGAATGATTTTGCGAATGGATTGGCTTAACCGTTATGAAGCCCATATCCTATGTCCTGAGGGACTATATATCTTCGACATTCTCAATCTGTTAAGCATATTTCTATTGTTCTTAAATATTCAGATTCCAGTTTGGTAGCATCCTTGTATTCTTTAAATCCCCATAACGACGACGATGATGATGATGATGAGGAAGATGTTATTTCCCTCATTCACGTTGTTCGTGAATTTCCCGATATATTTGAGCCCGTTTTGGGTTACCACCTAAGCGATCAATTGAGTTCAAAATTAATCTAATCCCTGGAGCTCTACCTATCACTCGTCCTCCTTATCGTATGTCCAATAAGGAAAATGAGGAGATGCGTAAACAATTATCCGAATTGGAAATAAAGCAGTTTATTCGTTATAGTTCCTCTTCTTGGGGAGCTTCAGCTATTTTTGTGAAGAAATCTGATGGTACACTTAGGTTTTGCGTTGACTACCGTAAGCTTAATGATCTCACCATCAAGAATAAATATCCCTTACCGCGGATTGATGATTTATTTGACCAACTTAGCGGTGCTAGAGTCTTTTTACAGTTATACTTAGCAACCGGTTTTCATCAGCTTCGTATTGCAGAGGATAGTATTCCTTTGACATCGTTCCGTACTCGTTATGGATCTTATGAATGGGTTATTATACCATTTGGTTTAACGAATGCACCAGCTTATTTTGTTGACCTTATGAATCGAGTTTTCAAAGGCTTCCTCGATCAATTCGTTCTCATCTTTATAGAGGATATTCTTGTTTATTCTAAAACGAGGAAGAGCATGAAAAACATCTTCGGATTGTGTTGGAAACTCTTAGAAGCAATCAATTGAAAGCAAAATTTTCCAAGTGCCACTTTTGGCAATCTCATGTGAAATTTCTTGGACATATTATTTCTGAATCCGAAATTTTTATGGATCCTTCAAAAATTGAAGCGGTTCAAAATTGGAAGAGGCCAAAGAGTGTGACGGAAATTCGTAGCTTCCTTGGATTGGTGGGCTATTACTACCGGTTCGTAAAAGACTTTTCTAAAATTTTCGTGCCTCATACTAGTTTGACAAAGAAGGTAGTTAAGTACATTTGGTCAGACAAATGTGAAGCTTCTTTTTAGAAATTAAAATAACTACTTTACGATACTCCTATTCTTGTGATTCCCAAAGGGAACCAAGGCTTTATTGTTTATACCGATGCTAGTCGTGTTGGTTTGGATGTCGTTCTCATGCAAAGAGAACGAGTTATCGTGTATGCTTCTAGGCAATTAAAGCCTGTCGAGACTAGAATGCCACTCATTAGAGCTCGCGGCTATTGTTTTTGCCCTTAGAATTTGGCGTCATTATCTTTTAGGAGAAAAATTTATTCTCTATACCGATCATAAATCTTTGAAGTATTTATTTTCTCAAAAGGAACTCAATTTGCGTCAACAACGTTGGCTCGAATTCCTTGCATCTTATGATCTTGATATTCTTTATACTCTCGGAAAGGGGAATCGTGTTGTCGATGCACTTAGTCGTAAGCAACAAGCGGTTGTTTCCATGATGATATCTGAATGGAAAGATCTCAGGACTTTGTCAACTTGTGAGATTCGAGATCGTGGATCTGAATCATGTTCATCTCTTGTTTTGTGTAGTCTTGAGGCTCATCCTTCTTTTTTATACCGCATCCTCGAAGCTCAAAAGCTAGATCCCGAGTTGGCTCTTCTTAGGCAAAACTGTAGAGATAAAATTGATATTGAAGGATAGAAAGACTTTGATATTAATGCTCATGGCGGTATTCGAAAATTTTGTAGACTCATCGTCCAAATATCAGTGGTCTTCGTAAAGACATTTAGAAGATTCTCATCGTTCAAAATTTATCATTCATCCTGGTAGTAGTAAAACGTACGCGGATATGAAGCGACTTTATTATTAGGATGGAATGAAATCCGATATTGCTAACTTTATTAAGCGTTGCATGACTTGCAAACTCGTTAAGACTGAGCATCAAAGGCCCGGTGGGTTATTGCAACCTTTGGACGTTCCAGTTTGGAAGTGGGATCAAATTTTCATGGATTTGATTAACGGTCTTCCCTGTACTCGTTCGGGTCATGATAGCCTATGGGTGATAGTTGATAGACTTACAAAATCCACCCAATTTATTCCCGTTCGGTCCAATCGGACAGTACCTTTTTGGCCAAACTCTATATTAAAGAAATTGTTAAATTACATGGAGTTCCAACTTCTATTGTTGGCGATCGTGATCACTTATTTTCTAGTGGATTTTGGAAGAGTCTTCAAAAAGCTTTGGCAACGAAGCTTAATTTTAGCACCGCTTATCATCCTCAGTCCTATGGACAAACTGAGCGTGTGAATCAAACTTTTGAAGATCTTCTTCGTGCATGTGTTCTTGATTTTGGTGGAAGTTGGGAAGATCATATTTCTCTTGTTGAGTTTTTCTATAATAATAACTTCCAATCTAGTATTGGTATGGCACCTTTTGAGGCACTCTATGTAAGGCCATGTCGATCTCCTTCTTGTTGGCTTGAGGCTGGTGAGAAGCTGGTTTTAGGTCCAGATTTTATTCGTGATGCCACAGAGAAGATTGACCTTAGAATGAAAGATGCTCAAAGTAGACAAAAATCCTATGCCGATAATCAAAGAAGGGTGTGGAAGATTTTGTGTTTATTCGTGTTTCACCTATGAAGGGTGTTGTGTGTTTCAGTCGATCGTGAAAATTAGCACCTCGAAATATTAGTTCATTTCCCATTACCGAACGCATTGGTTTCGTGGCTTATCGCCATTTATTACCGGCTCAGTTTTCTACTATTCATGACGTATTCCACATTTCTCAACTACTAAAATGCCTTAGAGATTCTGATTCTATTCTTGAGCCCAGTGTTGTTGAAGAAGTTGAAGTTTAACCTAATTTGACTTATGAGCAACATCCTATTCGTATCATTGCTTCGAAGGTTAAACGCCTTCGAAATAAAGATGTCCCACTTATGAAAGTTTAATGGTCCTCAAATCCTAAGGATTGTTGTTGGGAATCCAGAGAATTCATCGAGCGAACATATCCGGACTTACTCTGTCATGCTCTTTAAGGTGAACTTATTATTTCAAATTTTCTTTTGTGCTGATATGCTTTTACGGTTGTTACTTTTTATTTTTCTTAAGTATTGCGAGGACGCAATTTCTTTAAGGAGGGGAGTTTGTAACAACCTGCATATTTTACAATTGTATATTTAAATATTTTATTTAAATATAGCATCGTTAGTCGGATTTAAGTCCAAAACTTCACTTTTTGCAAATAGTCAAACTAGGACTTGAGACCCCTTCCATTGAGTTCAAAATGGCATTTGCGACCTTTTTGAGTATAAACATTGATATGCTTGGAGTTGAGTAGAATTTTGACATTTTCACTTAGGGCTTTGGGTTTGGGTTTCAGCCCACTAACCAAACAAATAACCCAACTCCACTCTTCTTCATTCATTCCACTCCTCATTTCCTAACACTCTCATGCTCAAGAGAAAAATGAAGGAAAAGATTGGAAATTATAAATTCCTATACCCTAGCTTTGATTAGGAAACACAAATTCAAGTCCAAATCCAAGAGAAGTTTAGGTAAGCATCCTCTTCATCTTCTCGTGTCAATCCCTCTTCAATTTTCAGAAATTTCGTATAACCTAACTTAGGAAAAACTTCACCTTTGATAATAGATTGAAGATTCTAGAGGTGTAGTGAAGAGGAATTGATCTTGCCTTGTTTTAAAAGCTTCTCCTTCATTTTTATATGTCTATAACTTTCTTTGTGGTTAGGTATGAATTCCTAACATCTATTCATGTTCATTTGCTTTTGATTTGAATGGATTTGGTGAATTTTCCAATTTTTGGTTTTTGTTGTCCAATTTTATGAAAATCCTACTATGGATGTTTGGGCATGTTTTTGGGGTGTATCGAAGAGCCTATAAGGCTGGGTTGTCGCTTGGCATAAATCCCTAGTCTCCGTTGCTTGTTCAATCACTCACGGTTAGGAATTTTTGCCCTTCATGGGGCTAGGCTGAAAATATTGTTATTGACAGTACAGTTGACTGAACTGTAAGATCAGTCGACTGAACCGGAGGAAAGAAAATTTTCTGTCCCTGTATCAGTCGACTGACCTTACAGGGCCAGTCGACTGAACCTGGAAACCAAGAGTTTCCAAGCATGTATCAGTCGACTGACCCTGTAGTCCAGTCGACTGACCCTGTAGTCCAGTCGTTTGAACTTGGAAAATGAGCCTTTTGCCTATTTTAGCCAGTTTTTGTGTGGGTTTCGAATTTTTAATTGATTCATGATGATGTGATTTGTTGTTATCATTTATCGACTTTGATGACCTCTTTTTCTGGACTTTTGGGAATATCCATTTTGATGGATTTGGTATCGATTTCTATGAATTTGATTCACGTCTTCGTATGTGAATTTTTGGTGATTGATTGTTTTCACAATCATTTTTGTGATTTGTCACTTTGAAATATAAAGGCTTCTATTCTAGTAGTAAATATTCAAACTCTTTCACAAAGATGATTTCAACTCTATTTTTAATACAAAGCTCATTTAAAAAACCGTTTTCTAATCTATTAGTATATACAAACCTTTACCTTATTCGTTCGAGAAACCCAATTAAACGACTTAGTAAAACTAGTGGTATGAAACGCTTGCGTTTACTTTTTCGGTTAATTCTTAGACTTGTTCGGTTGAAACCCTTGTGACAACTTTTGGGTGGAAATCTACAAGTTGTTCGTAAATATTTAAGTTAAGCCAGTGGTTATGGGACATGAAGCTAAACTCATTTATTTACTAGCTTAGTGTAATTTACGCTTTATAATGATCATTGATGATCGTTTTGTGATTTAGACTAGCGATGTGCGATGTCTTTTTGTTTGTGTGGGGGATTAAACCCCTTTTTGTAGAGTTTCGGCTCAAAAATTAATGGGGTATGGACCCATGGTCTTCGGGCCGTTTGTGGAGCTTCGGCTCAAAATTGATGGTTAGTGACCATGGAACGGCGTTCCGTTTGTGATGCACGAGTTGGTGAGTTTTCATGCTCCCGTTTGTGATAGGCCTCTCCCCTTTGTGATTTCTGTATTTCTAATTGATGATTTCTAGAATTTGTGTTTCACCAATTTCTGTGAATTACATTGATAAGTTTTATCAATATTTGTGGTTTGGTGAATATGTTAAAGAATCTGACATTCTTTTTGGTGTTTGAGAATGTTTGAGATATTGTATGATTTTTGTTGTTATCTAATGTACTTTTCATAGTATGACATTATTGTTATCATACGTTTTTGTCATATCTCGTATTCTATCTCATTTTATATGATATTTATAGCTAGACAGATCCGTTTATTATTTTCTTCTTAATAATACTTGGGTCAGACCGAGGTGTTACAGGTGCTTCCATTTTACTTCTTAGCTGGGACTAGCTTTTGACTTTTGGTTAACTACTTAGTCTAGTAGTTTTTGTTTTATATATTCGAGATAAAACTCCTTGATGTATACATGTTCTTTTGTCTAGCACTTGTACCTATTCTTTTATGATGTAGTGGATCTTACATGACCACTACTTTGATGTACACTTTTATGTGATACATTCATATATATATATCCGCCTTAGTGATATGAATATCTGTGACTGATTTGTGTTGTGCTTATTTTGTATTTGTTTCCGAATACCACTTAGCCACTGTGTAGTAGCTTTGAGTTTGTATTTGATATGTCAGATTTCCTCTTTAAAAGAAATGCGTGACCTTCTATCTGACATATCGGTACTCGCACAAGGCAAGTACACGGATGGTCGTTCCTCAACAGCCTTATTCTTCATGCTAGTCGACGAAGTTACCCCGTAGGATCCTTGGCTAGTGTGAGTATAGAGGTGGGGTGTCATAGTTACACTCATTATATCATGCATCGGCTGTGGGGACACGGTCAAAATTAAGTGTGGGGTGAGTCTCATTTTCATTTTTGTACAAAAAAAATTTCAAATTTTCAAAATCTCAAAAACATTTTTGTTTTGGCATTTTGATTATTTTTGAAGAAACACTATGGGATAAGTATAAGTTTTGGTCAATAAATTAAAATTTTTGAAAATTTATTTGTCTTAGAAAAAATAAAAATGAAGTTTGATTACAAATAACAATGGTTTAACAAGCATATTGGAAGGTTCATATGTGTTAATTATGATGTATGTTCTAATCGAAAATCTTTGTCTAAAAAGATGGTAAATTTAATGTAAAGGATATAACATTTTTATCTTCTAAGTTAAATAGTGCTAAGATGATTTTGCAAAACTCTCTCTTTCTAAAGAAAAAAGAAGAAAAGAAACATATGTCTATATATATATATATACATATATATATATAACACCTAGAGCCATGTGCTCACACTCGTGTGTTCACGCGCCTTGCTCTGTACCCTTCTCACGTAAGCCCAAAAGGCAGTGCACGATCCGTATATCTGGCCTCGGTTTATTTGAATTAGGTGTATGTATATAAAAATTCCTTTTAATAATGCCTACAGTCGATAAGTGTTCACACTTGTGTGTTCACTCACCATGATCTGTATTCCCCCCACAAAAGGCCGTAAGGCAGTGTATGGGTAATATATCTGGCTTCAGTTTACCTGAGTTAGGCATATATAAATATTGTTAATATCGGTAAAATTTTCAAATAAGAGAGAGTAAGCAATTGAAATCTGAGCACCATTTTAACCTGTTTGATTTGACTTGTTATTGGAAAGAAATGAAAATACTACTCTGATAAACTTTGATAATCAACTAAGGATCTATTTCATACTTACATTATATCATCGACCAAAACAACGAGTTAAATTATAACCCATTTGTTTCGATACCTTCGTTTTTATTGGAAATTTTGACGAGTAAATGACTTAAATTTTCAAGATAATGACCAAAACCTATATTTAACTTATTCGTGTCAATTTGAAAGTAAATCCTTCATTTGTGAATATTTCAAAAACTCTCATTCATCCCTTTGTAAATAAATCTTGTATTTTGTAAATATTTTCATCTTGCATTTGGATTTTGTGGGTAGTACCGTTGAAAACCCTCACGAGACAACACTCGTCCTACTGGGGACACTTAGAGGTTTAACGGCTTGTTGCATACGCTCGGTACAATCGTGCTCCCTACGAAATTGATTTATCTTAGTTTTCCTTTATTCGAGGACGAATAAAAAGATATGTTTGGGGGTATTTGATGTGCACGTAAATGTGCATATATACATATACATCCATATTTTATCTCTTTTTAATTAAATAAATATCGTATTTGGGCATTTTAACATGTTTAAAACCAAAATTCAATTGTTTTCCAATCATCATATACACATCTTCATTTAGGGGCAAAATGGTCATTTTTGTGCATGTGTCAATATGAGAATTTTTACTTGGAATTTTTTATGATTTTTATAGGAAATTTTGATGCATATGGAAGAGGGATTCATGAAGATATATGCATGCACAAATGAATACAATGGAAAGAAGAAGGAAATAATTCAAGTCCAAGATCATAGAGGACCCCACCTACTTGCCTAAATCTACAATTAGAAGCTAATGGACAACTAAGTGGAGGTTAAAGCTTCATGCACATTTAATGAGGGATTAATTAGTTGCTAATGGTTACTTGGTGGCCACACTTCCTAAAGGGCATTTTGGGAAGCTCCCTAAATATTGAATTATGGTTTTATGCATGTATAAATAGCCCTCTTATGTACATGTAAATATCTTCCCTCATATATTAGCTTAGGAAATTAGTAAGTCGTAAACAAAAATCAGAGTGAAATAAAAATGGCTTCCAAGCCTCTTTCTTATCTCTTTTCTACATGCTTTTCTTTGTTTTATTGTTAAAGTTTATTTCTATGCTCTCTTTCTTTTTATGTTCATGGCTTAGATTTAGATTCATGCAATTAGTTTGATGTTATTTCATGCAAGTAGTTAATTTCATTTCCTTTGTTTAATTTCTACTTCTCTTTGCTTTCCAATGTTGAAACTTACATGTGCTGATTTGATAACACAAATAAGAAGCTAAACCCTTTCAATTTTGGAATAATGAAGCTCTCAAATATTATGTAATTTCAACATTTTTATGATTTATGATCCCTTTAGCTTTTGCTTCATGAAGGTGAATTTTGATGTAAGTTTATACAAGTGGGTTTGATAACTTATATTACTTTTGCAAATGAGCAATTCTTATTCAACATAAACATAATTTACATCATAATTTGCTAATTAATTTTTGATTTTGAAATGAAAGTAAAAATGAAATTTGATGATATATATTACAAGCTACAATAATAAATAGATCATACTTAAAATAGCTTTTGCTTTGGCTTTATTTTCATGAGAATTGATAAGTGGTTTATTTGTTGTATTATAGTTTAATGTTTGAGTTATGTTAATTAATAACATAAATAAACCATACTTATGATAAATACAATAATTATTTCACTTAATATCAAAGCTAGAGATCATAAATTATTTGTTTGTTGGTTTACAAAAAAAATAAGAGAGTGGATTTGCCTCTAAATTATTCTCTAGTTTAATAGTTTTTAATTCGCATTTTAATTCTAGCTTTAACTTCTTTTTTGTAGTTAACAATTTCCTTCCACCTTAATCTAATTTGATTGAATTGAAAATTTTAAAATCTAAAAAATTCCTTATGGATCGACCCGTACTCGCCACGTACTAAAATTGTACGCCGTACGCATGTAGTTATTTTATTTCAAAATTTATCAGCATTTTTCTAATCAATAGAAAATTTGTCGTTAAACAAGTACCATGGTGCACTACTCCCCAGCGATGGTAAATTGAAGGCCGACCATAGTGATCTCATTTTACCATAAAATTCACGTGAAGAAACCAAAGGGTAAAAAAAACTTCCGAGACCTGAAAGTGATTCGGATAGTATTTTTGGGTATGAAACTTTGCATCGACGGCTTAAAGCCGATAGAGCCGTAGAACTCATAAAGCGCTTCGTTTTGACTCGTTATGGCTTCCGTAACTCCAAAAGAGTCAACCGTTATCGTTGTCCCAAGGATCGACATCCACATGGTGTAACATCTATGGTGCAAGGTGCAACATCCGTCCATAATGCCATAACAGTGCCGTACGAATTTTAGAAATGAGTGCATGGATTTGAAATGGGATAGTCTCACGGTGCTCCACTCTCCAACAATGGTAAACCGAAGGTCAGCTACCGTAATCCCATTTTACCATAAAATTCACGTGAAGAAAACGAAGGGTTAAAAAAACATCTGATACCTTAAAGTGATTCAGATAATGTTTTTTAGGTATGAAACTATGCATTGACGGCTTAAAGAAGTCAAAGTTGTAGAACTCACATAGAGCTTCGTTTTGACTGGTTATAGCTTCTGTAACTCCAAAAGAATCCACAGTTACGGCTGTCCGAAGGATCGATATCCCCAAGGCGCAACATCTACGGTGCAAGGTGCAACATCCGTCCATAATGCCGAAACAGTTTCGTACGACTTTTAAAAATGAGTACATGGATTTAAAATGGAATACTACCAAGGTGCACCACTCTCCAGCGATGGTTAATCGAAGGTCAGCCACGGTGATCCCGTTTTACCATAAAATTCACTTGTAGAAAATGAGGGGTAAAAAAACTTACGACACCTAAAAGTGATCCAGATAGTTTTTTTTGGGAATGAAGCTATGATTGAAGGGTTAAAGCTGATAAAGCTAAAGAACTCACAGAGAGCTTCGTTTTGACTTGTTGTGGCTCCCGTAACTAAAACGAATCAACCATTATGGATGCTTGAAGAATCAATATCCTCAAGGCGCAACATCTACGTTGCAAGGTGAAACATCTGTCCTTAATGCCGTAACAGCACCGCACGACTTTTAGAAATGAGTGGATGGATTTGAAATGGAACGGTACCATCGTGCACCATTATGCAGCGATGGTAATCGAAGGCCAGCCATGGTGATCTCGTTTTACCATAAAATTCACGTGAAGAAGCCAAAGGGTAAAGAAAAACTTTCCAGACTTGAGAGTGATTCAGATAGTGTTTTATTGGATATGAAACTATGCATTGATGACTTGAAGCTGACAAGCCGTAGAACTCACAGAGAGCTTCATTTTGACCGGTTATGGCTTCCGTAACTCCAAAAGAGTCAACCATTATGACCTTCCGAAGAATCGATATCCTCAGGGCACAACATCGACGGTGCAAGGTGCAACATCCATCCGTAATGCCAAAACAGTGTCGTACGACTTTTAGAAATGAGTGCATGGATTTGAAACGGAACAGTACCATGGTGCACTAATCTCTAGCAATGGTAAATCGAAGGCTAGCCACGGTGATCCCATTTTACAATAAAATGCACATGAAGAAAACAAAGGGTAAAAAAACCTTTGAGACTAGTGAGTGATTCGAATAGTTTTTTTTAGGCGTGAAACAATGCATTGATGGCTTAATGCTGATAAAGCCGTAGAACTCATAAAGAGCTTCGTTTTGACCGGTTATGGCTGCCCTAACTCCAAAAGAGTGAAACATTATGGCTGTCCGGAGAATCGATATCCTCAGGGCGAAACATCTACGGTGCAAGGTGCAACATCCATCCATAATGCCGATACAGTGCCGTACGACTTTTAGAAATGAGTGCATGGATTTGAAACGGAAGAGTACCATGGTGCACCACTCTCCAGCGATGGTAAATCAAAGGACAGCCTCGGTTATCCTATTTTACCATAAAATTCATGCGAATAAAACGAAACATCCATCCCTAATGCCGAAACAGTGTCGTACGACTTTTAGAAATGAGTGCATGAATTTGAAATGGAACATTACCATGGTGCACATGTAGCGATGGTATATCGAAGGCCAGCTACGGTGATCCCGTTTTACCATAAAATTCACGTGAAGAAACCAAAGGGTAAAAAAACTTTCGAGACGTAAAAGTGATTCGGATAGTGTTTTTTGGGTATGAAAATGTGCATAAATGGCTTAAGACAAAGCCGTAGAACTCAAGAGAGCTTCATTTTGATAGGTTATGGCTCCCGTAACTCCAAAAGAGTCAACCGTTAAGATATTTCGAAGCATCGATATCCTCAGGGGGCAATATCTACGGTGCTAGGTGCAACATCCGTCCGTAATACGGAAACAATGCCGTACCACTTTTAGAAATGAGTGCATGGATACGAAACAGAATAGTACCATAGTCCACTTTTCTCAAGCAATGGTAAATCGAAGACCAGCCACGGTGATCCTATTTTACCACAAAATTAACGTGAAGAAAAAGGAGGGTAAAAAAGACTTTCAAGAACTGAAAGTGATTCAGATAGTGTTTTTTGGGGTATGAAACTATGCATTGATGGCCTAAAGCTGACAAAGCAATAGAACTAAGAGAGACCTTCGTTTTTACTGGTTATTGCTTCCGTAACTCTAAAAGAGTCAACCATTATGGCTTTCCAAAGGATCGATATCCGCAGGGTGCAACATCTACGGTGCAAAGTGCAACATCCATCCATAATGCCGAAACAGTGCCTTACGACTTCCAGAAATGAGTGCATGGATTTGAAACAAAACTGTACAAAGATGCACCACTCTCCAACGATGGTAAACCAAAGGCCTGCCATGGTGATCTCACTTTATCATAAAATTATCGTGAAGAAAATGAAGGGAAAAAAATTTCCAAGACCTGAAAGTGATTCGGATAGTGTTTTTTGGGTATGAAACAATGCATTGAAGGCATAAAGATGATAAACTCATAGAACTCACAGAGAGTTTCGTTTTGACTTGGTTATGGATCCCATTGCCCAAAAGAGTCAACTGTTATGGCTGTCCGAAGGATCTACATCCTCATGGCGCAACATCTACGGTGCAAGGTACAACATCCATCCATGATATCAAAACAGTGCCTTACAACTTTAGAAATGAGTGCATGGATTTGAAAAGGAACACAATCATCATGCACCACTCTCTAGCGATGGTAAATCGGAGGCCAGCAACGGTGATCCCATTTTACCATAAAATTCACGTGAAGAAAACGAAGGGTATATAAAACTTCCGAGACCTAAAGTGATTCGGATAGTGGATTTTTAAACATAAAACTATGCATTGATGGCTTAAAGCTGACAAAGCCGTAGAACTCACAGAGACCTTCGTCTTGATTGGTTATGGCTCCCTTAGCTCCATAAGAGTCAATCGTTATGACTGACCGAAGAATCGATATCATCAGTGAGCAACATCTACGGTGCAAAGTGCAACATCTGTCTATAATGCCGAAAAAGTGCCATACGACTTTTAGAAATGAGTGCATGGATTTGAAATGGAACAATACCATGGTGCACCACTATCCAATGATGGTAAATCAAAGGCTAGCCACGGTGATCCTATTCTATCATAAAATTGACGTGAAGAGAACGAAGGGTAAAAAAAACTTCCGAGACATAAAATTGATTCGGATAGTATTTTTTGGACATGAAACTATGCCTTAACGGCTTAAAGCTGACAAAGCCATAGAACTCATAGAAAGCTTAGTTTTGACTGGTTATGGCTCACATAACTCCAAAAGAATCAACAGTTATGGCTGTCCGAAGAATCGATATTCTCAGGGCACAACGTCTACGGTGCAAGGTGCAACATCCATCCATAATGCCGAGACTTTATCGTACAACTTTTAGAAATGAGTTCATGGATTTGAAACAGAATAGTACCATTATGCACCACTATCCAGCGATGGTATATCGAAGGCCAGCCACAGTGATCCCGCTTTACCTTAAAATTCATGTGAAGAAAACGAAAGGTAAAAAAACTTCTGACGCCTAAAAGTGATTCGGATAATGTTTTTTGGGTATGAAACTATGCATCGATGGGTTAAGCTAACAAGGCCATAAAAATCACAGAGTGCTTCGTTTTGACTGGTTATTGCTCCTATAACTCCAAATGAGTCAACTGTTATGGCCTTCCGAAGAATCGATATCCTCAAGGTGCGACATCTACGGTGCAAGGAGCAACATGTCCGTAATGTCGAAACAGCGGCGTATAAATTTTAGAAATGAGTTTATGGATTTGAAACGGGACTGTACCATGGTGCACCACTCTCTAGCAATGCTAAACCGAAGGCCCGCCACGGTGATCCCGTTTTACCATAAAATTCACATGAAGAAAATGAAGTGTGAAAATAACTTCCGAGACCTAAAAGCGATTCGGATAGTGTTTTTTTGGGTATTAAACTATGCAATGACGGGTTAAAGCTGATAAAGCCATAGAACTCACAGAGTGGTTCATTTTGACAGGTTATGGCCCCGTAACTCCAAAAGGGTACACCTTTTTGGCTATTTGAAGAATCGATATCCTCAGGGCACAACATCTACGGTGCATGGTGCAATATCCATCCATAATTCCGAGACAGTGCCATACGACTTCTAGAAATTAGTTCATGGATTTGAAATGGAATAGTACCTTGGTGAACCGCTATCCAGCATTGGTAATTCGAAGGCCAGCCACGGTGATCCCATTTTACCTTAAAATTCACGTGAAGAAAACGAAGGGTAAAAAAACTTACAAGACCTAAAAGTGATTCAAAGAGTGATTTTTTGGGTATGATACTATGCATTGACGGCTTAAGGCTGACAAAGCCATAGATCGCACAGAAAGCTTCGTTTTGACTATTTATGGCACCTGTAACTCCAAAAGAGTCAACCATTGTGGCCATCCGAAGAATCGATATCCTAAGAGCGCAGCATCTACGGTGCTAGGTGCAACATCCGTCCATAATGCCAAAACAATGACGTACGACTTTTAGAAATGAGTGCATGGATTTAAAACGGAATAGTAGTATGGTGCACTAGTCTCCAGCGATGGTAAATCGAAAGCCAGCCACGGTGATTCCGTTTTACCATAAAATTCATGTGAAGAAAACGAAGGGTAAAAGAAAACTTTCGAGACCTGAAAGTGAATCAGATAGTGCTTTCTTGTGTATGAAACTATGCATTGACGGCTTAAAGGTGAGAAAGCCATAGAACTCACTTAGAGCTTCATTTTGACTGTTTATAGCTCCCGTAACTCTAAAAGAGTCAACCGTTATGGCTTTCCATATGATAGATATGCTCAGGGTGCAACATCTCCAGCGTAAGATGCGACATCTGTCCATAATGACGAAACTGTGTCGTACGACTTTTAGAAATGAGTGCATGGACTTGACGTGGAATAGGACCATAGTGCACCGCTCTGTAGCGATGGTAAACCGGAGGTCAGCCACGGTAATTCCGTTTTACCATAAAATTCATGTGAAGAAAACGAAGGGTAAAAAAGCTTCCAAGACCTGAAAGTGATTCGGATAGTGTTTTTTTGGTATGAAACTATGCATTGACGGCGGATAAAGCCGTAGATCTCACAGAGGGCTTCGTTTTGACTGGTTATGGCTCCCTTAACTCCAAGAGAGTCAATCTTCATGGCAATCCGAAGGATTGATATCCTCAAGGCGCAACATCTACGGCGCAAGGTGCAACATCCGTCCATAATGTCGAAACAGTGCCGTACGACTTTTAGAAATGAGTGCATGGATTTGAAACGAAATGTACCATGTGCACCACTCTCCAGCAATGGTAGTTCGAAGGCCAACCACGATGATCCCATTTTACCACAAAATTCACGTGAAGAAAACAATGGCTAAAAAAAACATCCGAGTCCTGAAAGTGATTCGGATAGTATTTTTTGGGTATGAATCTATGGATTGACGGCTTAAAGCTGACAAAGCCGTATAACTCACATAATGCTTCGTTTTGACTGGTTATTGCTTCTGTAACTTCGAATGGGTCAACTGTTATGGCCTTTCGAAGAATCGATATCCTTATGGTGCAACATCTATGGTGCAAGGTGCAACATCCGTCCGTAATGCCGTAATAGTGGCGTATGAATTTTAGAAATGAGTGCATGGATTTGAAATGGGATAGTACCATGGTGCACCACTCTCTAGCAATGGTAAACCGACGGCCAGCGACGTTGATCCCGTTTTACCATAAAATTCACGTGAAGAAAATGAAGGGTGAAAATAACTTCCGAGACCTAAAAGCGATTCGGATAGTGTTTTTTGGTATGAAATATGCATTGACGTCTTAAAGCTGACAAAGCCATAGAACTCACAGAGAGCTTGGTTTTGACTGGTTATGGCTCCCATAATTCCAAATGGGTCAACCTTTTTGGCTGTCTGAAGAATCGATATTCTCAGGGCACATGAAGAATCGATATTCTCAGGGCACAACATCTACGGTGCAAGGTGCAACATCCATACATAATGCCGAGACAGTGTCATACGACTTCTAGAAATGAATTCATGGATTTGAAACGAAATAGTAGCATGGTGCACCACTATCCAGCAATGGTAATTCGAATGCCAGCCACGGTGATGCCATTTTACCTTAAAATTCATGTGAAGAAAACGAAGGGTAAAAAAACTTACAAGACCTGAAAGTGATTCAGATAGTGATTTTTTGGGTATGATACAATGCATTGAAGGCTTAAAGCTGACAAAGCCGTAGAACTCACAATGAGCTTCATTTTGACTAGTTATGGCTCCTGTAACTCCAAAAGAGTCAACCATTATGGCCTTCCGAAGAATCGATATTCTAAGAGCGCAACATCTACGGTGCAAGATGCATCATCGGTCCGTAATGCCAAAACAGTGTCGTACGACTTTTAGAAATGAGTGCATGGATTTAAAACGGAACAATAATATGGTGCACCACTCTCTAGCAATGGTAAACCGAAAACCAACCACGATGATCCTATTTTACCATAAAATTCATGTGAAGAAAACGGAGGGTAAAAGAAAACTTTTGAGACCTGAAAGTGATTCGAATAGTGCTTTCTTGTGTATGGAACTATGCATCGACGACTTAAAGCTGAGAAATCCATAGAACTCATTGAGAGCTTCATTTTGACTGGTTATGGCTCCCATAACTCTAAAAGAGTCAACCGTTATGGCTTTCCATAGGATCGATATCCTTAGGGTGCAACATCTACGGTGTAAGATGCAACATCCGTCCATAATGTCGAAACTGTGTCATACGACTTTTAGAAATGAGTGCATGGATTTGACACGGAATAGTACTGTAGTGCATCGCTTTCTAGAGATGTTAACCGAAGTCAACCACGGTAATCTCGTTTACCATAAAATTCATGTGAAGAAAACGAAGGGTAAAAAAACTTCCGAGACCTGAAATTGATTCGAATAGTGTTTTTTTAGGTATGAAACTAAGCGTTGGCAGATTAAAGCAGATAAAGCCGTAGAACTCTTAAAGAGCCTCATTTTGACTAGTTATGGCTCCCTTAACTCCAAAAGAGTCAATCTTCATGGAAATTCGAAGGATCGATATCCTCGGGGCGCAACATCTACGGTGCAAGGTGCAACATCCATCCATAATGCCGAAACAGGGCCGTGCGACTTTTAGAAATGAGTGCATGGATTTGAAACAAAATAGTACCATGGTGCACCACTCTCCAGCAATGGTAGTTCGAAGGCCTGCCATGGTGATCCCATTTTACCATAAAATTCACGTGAAGAAAACGAAAGCTGAAAAAAAACTTCCAAGACCTAAAAGTGGGTCGGATAGTGTTTTTTGGGTATGAAACTATAGATTGATGGCTTAAAGCTGACAAAGCTGTAGAACTAACATAGAGGTTCGTTTTGACTAGTTATGGCTCCCATAACTTTAAAAGAGTCAACCGTTATTGCTTTTTGAAGGATTGATATCCTCAGGGCTCAACATCTACGGTGCAAGGTGCAACATCCGTCCATAAGGCCGAAACAGTGTCGTACGACTTTTAGAAATGAGTGCATGGATTTAAAATCGAATAGTACCATGGTGCACCACTCTCCTTACGATGGTAAATCGAAGTCCATCCGTGATGATCCCATTTTACCATAAAATTCACGTGAAGAAAACGGAGGGTAAAAAGATTTCCGAGACCTGAAAGTGTTTCGGATAATGTTTTTTTTGTATAAAACTATGCATTGACTAGTTAAAGCTGATAAAGCCGTAGAACTCACATAATGCTTCGTTTTGACTGGTTATGGCTCTATAACCCAAAAGAGTCAACCGTTATGGCTGTCCGAAGGATCGATATCCTCAGGACGCAACATCTACGGTGCAAGGTGCAACATCTGTCCAATATGCCGAAATAGTGTCGTATGGCTTTTCGAAATGAGTGCTTGGATTTGAAACGGAACAGTGCCATGGTGCACGACTCTTCAGAAACGGTAAATCGAAGGCCAGCCACGGTGATCCTGTTTTACCATGAAATTAACGTGAAGAAAACGAAGGGTGAAAAAAACTTCCTAGACCTGAAAGCGATTCGAATAGTGTTTTTTAGTATGAAACTTTTCATTGATGGTTTAAAGTTGATAAAGCCGTAGAATTCACATAGAGCTTCGTTTTGACTGGTTATGGCTCCTTTAACTCCAAAAGAGTCAACCATTATGGTTGTCCGAAGGTTCGATCTCCTTTGGGCGCAACATCTACGGTGCAAGTTGAAACATCCGTCTATAATACCGAAACAGTGCCATTTGACTTTTAGAAATGAGTGCATAGATTTCAAATAGAACAGTACCATGGTGCACCACTCTTCAGTAATGATAAATTGAAGGCCAACCACGGTCATCGCATTTTACCACAAAGTTCACATGAAGAAAACAAAGGGTAAAAAAACTACTAAGACCTAAAAGTGATTCGGATAGAGTTTTTTGCGGTATGAAACTATGCATTGACGACTTGAAGCTGACAAAGCCGTAGAACTCACAAAGAGCTTCATTTTGACTGGTTATGACTCTTGTAACTCTAAAAGAGTCAATCGTTATGGCTTTCCAAAGGATCGATACTCTCAGGGCGCAACATCTATGGTTCAAGTTGCAACATTCGTCCATAATGCCGAAACAGTGCCGTACGACTTTTAGAAATGGGTGCGTGAATTTGAAACGGGCCAGTACCAAGGTGCACCATTCTCCAGTGATGGTAAACCGAAGGCCAATCATGGTGATCCCGTTTTACCATAATATTCACCTGAAGGAAACGATGGGTAAAAAAACTTTCGAGACCTTAATATGATTCGAATAGTGTTTTTTTGGTTTGAAACAAAGCATTGACGGTTTAAAACTGATATAGCCGTAGAATTCATAGAGTGCTATGTTTTGACTGGGTATGGCTTTCGTAAACTAAAAGAATCAACCGTTATGGCTGTCCGAAGGATCGATATTCTCAGTACGCTTCATCGATGGTGCAAGGTGCAACATCCGTCCATAATGTCGAAATAGTGCCATACAACTTTTAGAAATGAGTGCATGGATTTGAAATGGAATGGTACCCTGGTGCACCACTCTCTAGTGATGGTAAATCGAAGGCTAGCCATGGTGATCTCGTTTTACCATAAAATTCACGTGAAGAAAATGAAGGGTAAAAAAAACTTCCGAGACCTGAAAGTGATTCAGATAGTGTTTTTTTAAATTATGAAACTATGCATTTACGGCTTAATGCTAACAAAGCCGTAGAACTCATAGAGAGCTTCGTTTCGATTGGTTATGGCTCTCGTAACTCCAAAAGAGTCAACCATTATGACTGTCTGAAGAATCGATATCCTCAGGGAGCAACATCTAAGGTGCTAGGCGCAAATCCGTCCATAATGCCGAAAAAGTGCCGTACGACTTTTAGAAATGTGTGCATGTATTTGAAATGGAACAATACCATGGTGCACCACTATCCAGCAATGGTAAATCGAAGGCCAGCCACGGTGATCCCGTTTTACCATAAAATTCACGTGAAGAAGACGAAGGGTAAAAAAAATTCAAGACGTAAAAGTGATTCAGATAGTATATTTTTTGGATACGAAACTATGCATTGATGGCTTAAAGTAGACAAAGTCGTAGAACTCACAGAGAGCTTCGTTTTGACTGGTTATGGCTCCCACAAGTCCAAAAGAATCAACTATTATGGCTTTTCGCAGAATCGATATCCTTAGGGTGCAACATCTACGGCGCAAGATGCAATATCCATACATAATGTCGACACAGTGCCATACCACTTTTAGAAATGAGTTCATGGATATGAAATGGAATAGTACCTTGGTGCACCACTATCCAGCGATGGTAAATCGAAGGCCAGCTACGGTGATCCCATTTTACTTTGAAATTCACATGAAGAAAACGATGGGTAAAACTTCGGATACCTAAAAGTTATTCGGATAGCCTTTTTTGGTTATGAAACTATGCATTGATGGCTTAAAGCTAAAAAGGTCGTGGAACTCATAGAGAGCTTCATTTTATCTGGTTATTGCTCCTTTAACTCCAAGTGAGTCAACCTTTATGGCATTTCGAAGAATCGATATCCTCAGGGTGCATCATCTACGGTGCAAGATGCATCATCCGCCCGTAAAGCCGAAACCGTGTCGTACGACTTTTGAAAATGAGTGCATAGATTTGAAACGGGACACTACCATGGTGCACTACTCCCTAGCGATGGTAAACAAAAGGCCAGCCATGGTGATCTCGTTTTACCATAAAATTTACGCGAAGAAAACGAAGGGTAAAAATACTTCTGAGACCTGAAAGTGATTCGGATAATGTCTTTTTAGGTATGAAACTATGCATTGACAGCTTAAAGTAGTCAAAGCCGTCGAACTAATAGAGAGCTTCATTTTGACTGTCTATGGATCCCGCAACTCCAAAAGAGTCAAACTTTTTGGCCGTCTGAAGAATCGTTATACTAAGGGCGCAATGTCTAAGGTGCATGGTGCAACATTCATCCATAATGCCTGGACAGTGCCATATGGCTTTTAGAAATTAGTTCATGGATTTGAAATGGATACCATGGTGCACCACTATCCAGCAATGGTAAATCGAAGGCCAGCCATTGTGATCCCGTTTTGCCATAAAATTCACGTGAAGAAAGCAAAGGGTAAAAAAAACATCCAAGACCTGAATGTGATTCGAATAGTGGTTTTTTGGGTATAATACTATGCGTTGACGGCTTAAAGCTGACAAAGCCGTAGAACTCACATATAGCTTCGTTTGACTAGTTATGGATCTCGTAACTCCAAAAGTGTCAACCGTTATGGCCTTCCAAAAAATCGATATGCTAAGGGCGCAACATCTACGGTGCAAGTGCAACATCCGTCCGTAATGCTGAAATAGTGTCGTACGACTTTTCGAAATTAGTGCATGGATTTGAAACGGGTTAGTATTATGGTGCACCACTCTCTAGCGATGGTAAATCGAAGGCCAGCCACGGTGATCCCGTTTTAACATAAAATTCACGTGAAGAAAACGATGGGTAAAAAAAACTTTCAAGACCTGAAAGTGATTCGGATAGTGTTTTCTTGAGTATGAAGCTATACATTGACGGCTTAAGCTGACAAAGCCATAATACTCACTGATAGCTTCGTTTTGACTGGTAATGACTCTTGTAGCTCTAAAAGAGTCAACCGTTATGGTTTTTCGTAGGTTCGATATCCTCAGGGCGCAACATCTATGGTGCATGGTGCAACATCTGTCCATAGTGCCGAAACAGTGCCATACGACTTTTAGAATTGAGTGCATGGATTTGAAATGGATTAGTACCATGGTGCACCACTCTCGAGCGATGGTAAACTGAAGGCCAGATACGGTGATCCCGTTTTACCATAAAATTCACGTGAACAAAACGAAGGGTAAAAAACTTTCGAGACCTGAAATTGATTCAAATAGTGTTTTTTTGGGTATAAAACTATGCATTGACGGAATAAAGTAATAAAGCCGTAGAACTCACCGAGAGATTCATTTTGGCTTGTTATGGATCTCTTAACTCCAAAAGAGTCAACTATTATGGTTGTCCGAAGGATTGATATCCTTAAGGCATAACATCTACGGTGCAGCATCCGTCCATAATGCCGAAGTAGTGTCGTACGACTTTTAGAAATTAGTGCATCGATTTGAAATGGAACATTACCATGGTGCACCACTCTCTAGCGATGGTAAATCGAAGGCCAACCACGGTGATCCCCTTTTACCATAAAATTCACGTGAAGAAAACAAAGGGTAAAAAAATTTCGAGAACTAAAAGTGATTCGGATAGTGTTTTTTTGGTATGAAACTATGCATTGACGGCTTAAAGCTGTTAAAGCCGTAGAACTCACAGAGAGCTTCATTTTGACTAGTTATGCATCCCACAACACCAAAATCGTCAACCGTTAACGCCTTACAAAGAATCGATATCCTTAGTGCGCAACATTTAGGGTGCAAGGTGCAGCATCCGTCCATAATGCGGAAACAGTGTCGTATGACTTTTAGAAATAAGTGCATTGATTTGAAATGGAACAGTACAATGGGGCACCACTCTCTAGCGATGGTATATCATAGGTCATCCACGGGGATCCGATTTTACCAAAAAATTCACGTGAAGAATACGAAGGGTAAAAAAAATTCCGAGAGGTAAAAGTGATTGGGATAGTATATTTTTGGATACAAAATTGCGCATTGATGGCTTAAATTAGACAAAGCCGTAGAACTCACAGAGAGCTTCGTTTTGACTGGTTATGGCTCCCGTAAGTTCAAAAGAGTCAACCGTTATGGCTGTTCGAAGAATCGATCTCCTCAAGGCGCAACATCTATGGTGCAAGGTGCAACATCCATCCATAATGCCGAGACAATGTATTACGACTTTTAGAAATGTCTTCACGGATTTGAAAAGGAACAATACCGTGGTGCACCACTATCCAACGATGGTAAATCAAAGGCCATCCACGGTGATCCAGTTTTACCTTAAAATTCACGTGAAGAAAACGAAGGGTAAAAAACTTCGGATATCAAAAGTGATTCGGATAGTGTTTTTTTGATATGAAACTATGCATTGATGACTTAAAGTTAATATGGCTATAAAAATCATAGAGAGCTTCGTTTTGACTGGTTATTGCTCCTATATCTCCAAATGAGGCAACCGTTATGGCCTTCTGAAGAATCGATATCCTTAGGGAGCCATATCTATGGTGCAAGGTGCAACATCCTTCCGTAATGCCGAAACCATCCCGTACGACTATTGGAAATGAGTGCATGGATTTGAAACGGGACACTACCAAGGTGCACCACTCTCTAGCAATGGTAAACAGAAGGCCAGCCACGGTGATCCCGTTTTACCATAAAATTCACGTGAAGAAAACGAAGGGTAAAAAAACCTTCCGAGAACTAAAGGTGATTCGGATAATGTTTTTTAGGTATGAAATTATGCATTAACAGCTTAAAGTAGTCAAAGCCGTAGAACTAATAGAGAGCTTCCTTTTGACTGCTTATGCCTCACGTAACTCTAAAAGAGTCAACCTTTTTGGCCGTTTGAAGAATCTATATACTCAGGGAGCAACATCTAAGTGTAAGGTGCAACATCCATCCATAATGCCGAAACAGTGTCGTATGACTTTTAGAAATGAGTTCATGGATTTGAAACAAAATAGTACCTTAAGGCACCACTCTCCAGCAATGGTAAATCGATGGCCAACCACGGTGATCCCATTTTACCATAAAATTCATGTGAAGAGTAAAAAAAAATTCCAAGACCAGAAAGTGATTCGGATTGTAATTTTTTGGGTACGATACTATGCGTTGACGGCTTAATGGTGACAAAGCCGTAGAACTCACAGACAGCTTTGTTTGACTAGTTATGGCTCCCATAACTCTAAAAGAGTCAACCATTATGGCCTAACGAAGAATCGATATCCTAAGGGTGCAACATCCACGGTGCAAGGTGCAACATCCGTCCGTAACGCCTAAATAGTGTCACACAACATTTAGAAATGAGTGCATGGATTTGAAATGGAACAGTACTATGGTGCTCCACTCTCCAGCAATGGTAAATCGAAGGCCAGACACAGTGATCTCGTTTTACCATAAAATTCACGTGAAGAAAACGATGGGTAAAAAAACATCCGAGGCCTGAAAGTGATTCGAATAGTGTTTTCTTGGGTATGAAACTTTATATTGACAGCTTAAAGCTAACAAAGCCATAGAACTCATTGAGAGCTTTGTTTTGACTAGTTATGGCTCTCATAACCCTAAAAGATTCAATCATTATGGCTTTCTGTAGGATCGATATCCTCTGGGCGCAACATCTACGGTGCAAGGTGCAACATCTGTCCGTAATGCCGAAACAGTGCCGTACGACTTCTAGAAATGAGTGCTTGGATTTGAAACGGAATAGTACCATGGTGCACCACTCTCTAAGGATGGTAAACCAAATGCCAGCCATGGTGATCCTGTTTTACTATTAAATTCACGTGAAGAAAACGAAGGGTAAAAAAACTTTCGAGACCTGAAAGTGATTCGAATAGTGCTTTTTTGGGTATGAAACTATGCATTGATGGCATAAAGCTGATAAAGCCATAGAACTCATAGAGAGCTTCATTTTGACTGGTTATGGCTTCCTTAACTCCAAAAGAGTCAACCATTATGTCCTTCTGAAGGATCAATATCCTCGAGGCGCAATATCTATGGTGCAACATCCGTCCATATTGCCGAAATAGTGCATACGACTTTTGGAAATGAGTTCATGGATTTGAAACGGAACAGTACCATGGTGCGCCACTTTCCAACGATGTTAAATCGAAGACCTACCATGGTGATCCCCTTTTACTATAAAATTCATGTGAAGAAAACGAAGGGTAAAATAAACTTTCGAGACCTGAAAGTGATTCGGATTGTGTTTTTTGGGTATGAAACTATGCATAGATGGCTTAAAGCTGACAAAGCCGTAGGACACACACAGGGCTTCATTTTGACTATTTATGGTGCCATAACTCCAAAATTGTCAACCATTAAGGCCTCCCAAAGAATCGATATCCTCAAGGCGCAACATCTACGGTGCAGGTGCAACATCCGTCCATAATGCCAAAACAGTGTCGTACGACTTTTAGCAATAAATGCATGGATTTGAAATGGAGCAGTACAATAGGGCATCACTCTCCAGCGATGGTAAATCATAGGCCATCCACGGTGGTCCCATTTTACCAAAAATTTCACGTGAAGAAAACGAAGGGTAAAAAAACTTCCAAAACGTAAAAGTGATTCGGATAGTATATTTTTTTGTATACGAAACTCTGCATTGACGGCTTAAAGTAGACAAATCCATAGAACTCACAGAGAGCTTCGTTTTGACTTATTATAGCTCCCGTAAGTCCAAATGAGTCAACCATTATGGTTGTCCGAAGAATCGATGTCCTCAGGGCGCAACATCTACGGTGCAAGATGCAACATCCATCCATAATGCCGAGACAGTGCCGTACGGCTTTTAGAAATGAGTTTATGGATTTGAAAAGGAATAGTACCATGGTGCACCACTATCCAACGATGGTAAATTGAAGGCCAGCCGCGCGATCCCGTTTTACCTTAAAATTCACGGGAAGAAAACGAAGGGTAAAAAAACTTCAGATACCCAAAACTGATTCGGATAGTGTTTCTTTGGATATGAAACTATGCATTGATGACTTAAAGTTAATATGGCCGTAAAAATCATAGAGAGCTTCATTTTGACTGGTTATTGCTCCTGTATCTCCAAATGAGGCAACCGTTATGACCTTCCGAAGAATCGATATCCTTAGGGAGACATATCTATGGTGCAAGGTGCAACATCCGTCCGTAATGCCGAAACCATCTCGTACGACATTTGGAAATGAGTGCATGGATTTGAAATGGGACACTACCAAGGTGCACCACTCTCTAGCAATGATAAATCGAAGGCCAGCCATGGTGATTCCGTTTTACCATAAAATTCACATGAAGAAAACGAAGGGTAAAAAAACCTTCTGAGACCTTAAAGTGAGTCGGATAATGTTTTGTAGGTATGAAATTGTGCATTAACATCTTAAAATAGTCAAAGCCGCAGAACTAACAGAGAGCTTCCTTTTGACTGGTTATGGCTCCCGTAACTCTAAAAGAGTCAACCTTTTTGGCCGTTTGAAGAATTGATATACTCAGGGAGCAACATCTAAGGTGCAACATCCATCCATAATGTCGAGTCAGTGTCATATGACTTTTAGAAATGAGTTCATGGATTTGAAACGGAATGGTACCATGGTGCACCACTATCCGATAGTGGTAAATCGAAGGCCAGCCACGGTGATCCCATTTTACCTTAAAATTCACGTGAAGGAAACGAAGGGTAAAAAGAACTTCCAAGACCTGAAAGTTATTCGAATAGTGATTTTTTGGGTATGATACTATGCATTGACGGCTTAAAGCTGACAAAGCCGTAGAACTCACAGACAGCTCTGTTTGACTAGTTATGGCTCCCATAACTCCAAAAGAGTCAACAGTTATGGCCTTCCGAAGAATCGATATCCTAAGGGCGCAAAATCTACGGTGCAAGGTGCAACATCCGTCCGTAATACCGAAATAGTGTCGTACGACTTTTAGAAATGAGTGCATGAATTCAAATGGAACAGTACTATGCTGCACCACTCTCCAGTGATGGTCAATCGAAGGCCAGCCACGTTGATCCTGTTTTACCATAAATTTCACATGAAGAAAACGATGGGTAAAATAAAACATCCGTGACCTGAAAGTGATTCGGATAGTATTTTCTTGGGTATGAAACTATGCATTGACGGCTTAAAGCTAGCAAAGCCATAGAACACACTGAGAGCTTTCATTTGACTACTTATGGCTCCCGTAACTCTATAAGAGTCAAACGTTGTAGCTTTCCATAAGATCGATATCCTCTAGGTGCAACATCTACGGCGCAAAGTGCAACATCCATCCATAATGCCGAAACAGTGCCATATGACTTTTAAAAATGATTGCATGGATTTGAAATGGAACATAACATGGTGCACCACTCTCCAGTGATTGTAAATAGAAGGCCAGCCAAGGTGATCCCGTTTTACCATAAAATTCATGTGAAGAAAACAAAGGGTAAAAAAAACTTCCAAGACCTGAAAGTGATTTGGATAGTGTTTTTTTAGGTACGAAACAATGCATTGACAACTTAAAGCAGGTAAAGAAAACAACTCACTGAGAGAATCGTTTTAACTGGTTATGGCTCCTGTAACTCCAAAAGAGTCAACCGCTATGGCTATTCGATGGATCGATATCCTTAGGGAGCAACATCTACAATGCAAGGTGCAACATCCGTCCGTAATGTCGAAACTGTGCCGTATGACTTTGAAAAATGAGTACATGGATTTAAAGTGGAACAGTACCATGATGCACCATTCTCCTACAATGTTAAATCGAAGGTTAGCCAAGGTGCTTCCGCTGTACCATAAAATTGGCGTGAAGAAAACAAAGGGTAAAAATACTTCCGAGACCTGAAAGTGGCTCGGATAGTGTTTTTTGGGTATGAAACTATGCATTGATAGTTTAAAGCTGATAAAGTAGCAGAACTCAGAGAGGGCTTCATTTCCTGGCTGGTTATGGCTTCCATAACTCCAAAAGTGTCAACCGTTATGACCGTCCGAAGAATCAATATCCTCAGGGCGCAACATCTACGGTGCAAGGTGTAACATCCATCCATAATGCCGAAACAGTGTCGTATGAATTTTAGAATTGAGTGCATGGATTTGAAATGGAATAGTACCATGGTGCACCACTCTCCAGCGAAGATAAATCGAAGGCTGGCCGCGGTGATCCCGTTTTACCATAAAATTCACGTGAAGAAAACGAAGGGTAAAAAAAACTTTCTAGACCTAAAAGTGATTCGGATAGTATTTTTTGGGTATGAAACTATGCATTGACGGCTTAAAGCTGATAAAGCCGTAGAACTCACAAAGAGCTTCGTTTTGACTGGTTATAGCTCCAGTAACTTCAAAAGAGTCAACCGTTATGGCTGTCCGAAGAATCGATATCCTCAATGCACGACATCTAGGGTGCAAGGTGCAGTATCCATCCATAGTGACGAAACAGTGTCGTACGACTTTTAGAAATGAGTTCATGGATTTGAAATGGAACAGTAACATGGTGCACCACTAACCAGTGATGGTAAATCGAAGGTCTTCCAGGGTGATCCCGTTTTACCATAAAATTCACGTGAAGAAAAGGAAGGGTAAAAACAACTTCCAAGAACGAAAAGTGATGTGGATAGTGTTTTTGGGGTGTGAAACTATGCACTGACGGCTTAAAGTTGACAACAACGTAGAACTCACAAAGAGCATCTTTTTGAGTGGTTATGGCTCCCGTAACTCCAAAAGAGTCAACCGTAATGGCTGTCTGAAGGATAGATCTCCTCAGGGCGCAATATCTATGGTTAAAGGTGCAACATCCGTCCATAATGTCGAAATAGAGCCGCACGACTTTTGGAAATGAGTGCATGAATTTGTAATGAAATAGTACCATGGTGCCCCACTCTCCAGCGATAGTAAACCGAAGGCCACCCATGGTGATTCCGTTTTAAAATAAAATTCATGTGAAGAAAACGAAGGGTAAAAATAATTCCGAGACCTGAAAGTGGTTCGAATAGTGTTTTTTTGGGTATGAAATTATGCATATGTCAGCGCCAAAGTTGGTCACTAACGCCCAAATCCAGATGAAAGCACCAAATAACGGTCACAGCCAACATATATAATATATGTAGAGAGTAAAAATATGAAGAACGGTCACAATTAAAAAGAAAGCAGCAAAAACATAGGATTTATAGTGGTTCGACTGAATCTGGCCTATGTCCACTCCATAAATTTCCTTTTATTGATATTATAATCAATTACAGTTACAAACTGGTAGAGTAGCCTTAGACTTAGAAAATAGAAAGTTAGAGAGCCCGTGGAAGATCCTTTTTCTGAACCCCCACATGCTCTATTTATAGGAAAATCCAGGTTGTTGGGCCTCTTGAGTATTCTGGGCCCACCAAGTCCTTAGCCGATCCAGGCTCAACATTACGACCGACCCCAAGCAGTTGACATACCGAACAGAAGTAACCAAGGCATTGGCCCTAAGCAACGCTAGCATTGACTCGAAGTATACTGCACCACGACTCAAAGCAATTTGCTTGCCATCCTGGAGTTAGACGAGTGTCGATCCCGAGCTACTTCACTATGACCAAACCACCATCATGCCGACCCACTACCTTACGCCGAGTGGCATTAGGCGAAACACTACCCCATGCCGAGCGGCATCTGTCGAACCACTACCCTATGCCGAGCGGCATCTGCGGACCCACTACCTTATGCCGATCGAGCAGCATCTGCCGAACCACTACCCTATGCGGAGCGACATCTGTCGAACCACCACCTTATGCCAAACCATTAATGCCGATCGAGGATGCCGAACATCTCAAATGCCGATCCACATATGCCGAACGACCCTATCCTCACTATAATGCCGAGCGACATGGCCTCACCACAATGCCGAGCGACCAATAAGGCCGAGTCATACCTTTCTGACCGAGCGACATATCCAAACCTAACCATACCTTTCCGCCGATCCACTAGAGACCGACCCCTCAAATGAATGCAGACCGACCTATCCAAGTGAACTTCATTCATTTAAACCGAATCCATCATATTCCAGCCTCGATAATCGTGAAGTTGGTTAGGTTGAATCCGCCTGTTTATGGCCTTGACAAAAGGCGGGTTGACATTTGCCCCCCAAAACATGCCTTGCTATTGGAAGGCGTGTTTCGAATAAACTCAAATCCGATATCCAAAGTCCATATGTCATCCATAGTCATACCATCCGATCCATAATCCAATCCATTTTATCTAAGTGCCGTTATCATATATTTACCCAAATCCACGACTATTCCGAGTCGATATCCGATTCTAAATCCGATGACCAAACCTTGGGCCAATTCCATAGCCATCCGAACCCATCAACCAAGTTTTAATCCATCAATAACCAATAGCCAATCTATGACCTTTCTGGGTCGATATCCAAATTTGAGACCGCACCGGGTCCTTTTCCAAAACCAGGACCCCACCAGGTCCTTCTATCCTAAGTTGAAATTCGAATCCCTTACCTCTCCGAGTTTAGTCTTTGAATCCTCAGACCTCGCCGGGTTGCGTTATCCCATTCCAGCCTCGACTCTTCGATCAAGGGCTTGTATGTTCTCCGGCTTCGACTCTCCGGTCAAGGACTTCTTATATTCTTCGGCTCGACTCTCCAGTCAAGGACTTCTTATATTCACCGGCCTCGGCACTCCGGCGAAGGGCTTTTTATATTCACCGGCCTCGGCACTCCGGCCAAGGGCTTTTTATATTCACCGGCCACGGCGCTCCGGCCAAGGACTTTTATATTATTTTCTTGTCCATTCCATCGCTCTCCGGCGATGGGACTCGTAATTTGCGATCACTGCCCCGTCTCACCGGTCGGGACCGTGATCGCGAGACCTATATTATTTATTACATTGATCCTAATCCGATCTTTCAAAACAAGAGTTATTACATCCAAGGAAAACCAAATAAATGTCTGTATCTCCAAGGGAGAAATCAAAGTTTTCAAGGAAACTAAAAGAAAAACAAGATTTCATAGACTTGAGCGACATAGTTTATCATCGCCTCAAAGCATGCCTAGGGACCGTCCTCGATCCCGTACATGTGTAAGTGACTTAGCCATATCACTTCAAGTTCTATTACTTATTCAAAGCAATAAATCTGTTTGGTTGATAATAAAATGACGCTGCCTAAGTCCAGTGCCATCTTCGTTCGAGGGGGCGGTGGCCGCTCATGTTCCACTGCCACATCCTGATTCCTCATATATTGTCATAGATGACCATTCCTAACATGCTCCTCAACGATATCTTTCAAATGTCTGTAGTCGTTTGTGTTGTGCCCATCTAGCTCATGGAATAGGCAATGATTTCCCAATTCCCGCTTGTATTCAGAAGGTTCCCTCCTTGCCAGCCTTCGATACTAGAGGCGCCCTCGAGTATCCAAGTAAATCCTTTCAAGAGCCTCAATCAAATATGTGTAAGAAGAAAATTTTGATTCCCTTCGAGGCCTCTTTAAAGTGCTACCATTTCCATTCATTTTCCTTTTTCCTTTATCATCTTTATTTGGATCCTCCCTGGGTGGACCTCCACCCCTTACTACATAACCTTCAGCTTCTCTCCCGACTCTCTCAGCCTGCGCATCTCTGTCTCAGGAACCTTTCGGCCTCATGGTAGGACTCCCCGAGATCCCTACGTGGGTCCCATTCCAACCATATTTTGAAATCCGAATTATCTGCAATTCCTGAAACTACGCCATCAAAACCATCGATTGATCGGGCCGATCCAACGAAGCCACCGCCGCATTGAATTTGGTTAAGAAATCCCTGAGCGACTCTCCCTTCCATTATTTCATCGATGTCAAGGTCATTACGTTCTTGGGTCTGACTATATGGGCCCAAAACTGCCTCATAAACCTTTCAATCGGCTCAGTCCAAGTGTCAATAGAACCACTCTCCTGCTATCTGAAGCATATAGCTGCAATATCCGTCAAATACAAAGGGAAGCAATGAGCCATGACCTCATCTGATGCCCTTAGTACCTCCAAATGTCTCATGTACCTCATCAGGTGAACGGCGGGATCCGTTCTCCCATCATACATCCCTAACGTTGGTAGCTTAAAATCTGGAGGATTCCTAGCATGCCTGATAGTAGGAGTAAAGGGACCTTTATTCACATCCTCCAAGTCTTTATTTAACAACCACCTCTCACAGCTCGTCTGACCAACTCCACTAATCTGTCACTGTCGCCCAGCTGTAATCCTTGTACGCTGCCTCTGATCTGTCCCCCTAGTTCATGAGGGAATCCTGGCACATACTCATCATCACGTACTCTGGTGTTCCCGTTGGTGTAGGGCTGCACAGCGTCACCTGGTATCCCTCCATGGCTTGGTCCAGCATTTCCCGAAGGTGTGCCCTCGAGTCTAGGTCCATCCAGATCTATAACTGTTTGCTGATTGGGGGCTGCCCCCTACTGAACCACTCCATCTGCTTGCTGGTTGAGTGCTTTTGATCCTGCTTCATGGATCTGAACTCCTGCAGCTCCCGCTTGTCCAAATTGTCTGCGAAGAGTCTGGATCATCTCCTTTTGTCTTTTCAACATCGCTTCCATCTCGTCTGTAGTGATGTAGATGGATGCTTGACCTGATCCAGCTCAGAGGAAGCCTCTTGACTTCCCTCTTGATTGCTCCTTTCTGTCACTTGCTTCCTTATTGGTGGCCTAGCCATTGCTTCTTAGAATCCAAGTTGCTAGCTCCAAAATCCCCGAGTGCTTGTGTTCTTAGTGAACGCACCAAAATATTAGAGCCAAAATTGGTCACTAACACCCAAATCCAGATGAAAGCACCAAATAACATTCACAGCCAACAGATAGAATATATGTAGAGAGTATAAATACAAAGAACGGTCATAATTAAAAAGAAAGCAGCAAAAACACAGGATTTATAGTGGTTCGGCTGACTTCGGCCTACTACGTCCACTCTAGAAATTTCCTTTTATTGATATTCGAATCAATTACCGTTACAAACTGGTAGAGCAGCCTTAGATTTAGAAAATAGAAAGTCAGAGAGCCCAAGGAAGATCCTTTTTCTGAACCCCCACATGCTATATTTATAGGCAAATCCAGGTTGTTGGGCCTCTTGAGTATTCTGGGCCCACAAATTCCATAACCGATCCAGGCTCAACATTACGAACGACCCCGAGCAGTTGACATGCTGAACGGAAGTAACCTGGGTGTTGATCCAAAGCAACCTTGGCATTGACTCAAAGTATACTGCACCACGACTCGAAGCAACTTGCTTGCCATCTCAGAGTTAGATGAGTGCCGATCCCAAGCTACTTCACTATGACCGAACCACCATCATGCCGACCCACTACCTTATGCCGATCGGCATCTGCTGAACCACTACCCTATGCCGAGCGGCATCTGCCGAACCACCACCTTATACCGATGCATCTGCCGAACTACTACCCTATGCCGAGCGGCCTCTGCTGACCCGCTACCTTATGCTGAGCGATATCTGCCAAACCACTGCCCTATGCCGAGCGACATCTGCCAAACCACCACCTTATGCCGAACCATTAATGCCGATCGAGGATGATGAACAGCTCTAATGCCGATCCACATATGTCGAACGACCGTATCCTCACTACAATGCAGAGCAACATGGCCTCACCATAATACCGAGCAACCATTAAGGTCGAGTAGTACCTTTCTGACCGAGCGATATATCCAGACGGAACCATACCTTTCTACCGGTCCACTAGAGACCGACCTCTCAAATGAATGCCGACCGACCTATCCAAGTGAACTACATCCATTTAAACCGAATCCATCATATTCTAGCCTCGATAATCGTGAAATTGGTTAGGTTGAATCTGCCTGTTTTTGGCCTTGACGAAAGGCAGGTTAACAACATAGATGGATTAAAGCTGACAAAACCATAGAACTCACAAAGAGCTTTGTTTTGACTGGTTATGGCTCCCGTAACTCCAAAGAGGTTAACTATTATGGCAGTTCGAAGAATCGATATCCTCAGGGCATAATATCCACGGTGCAAGGTGCAACATCTGTCCATAATGTCGAAACAGTGCCATACGACTTTTAGAAATGAGTGCATGGATTTGAAATGGAATGGTACCATGGTGTGCCACTCTCCAACGATGGTAAACCGAAGGCCAGCCATGGCAATCCCGTTTTACCATAAAATTCACGTATAGAAAACGAAGAGCAAAAAAACTTTCAGGACCTAAAAGTGAATTGGATAGTGTTTTTCGGTATGAAACAAAAGCGCTCTTGACTGACTCTTGATGACGTCGTCGGGAAGTGCGTTAAAAGATGCGATAAGTATTTATGGATTGCCACATCTGCCAGACTACTCTCTAAACCCCAGTAATAGGAAATTACTCCAAATGATATGATCCCCTCTAAACATGAGTATTTCAATATCTAACCCTCAGAACGTTAGTCAATTTATTTCAAAAACCTTTTTTAACTCAAATAACTTGATATCTTTACCTAATAAATCAATCCTGGAGGCATGCGAGATGATTCTAACACATTCCTATGATAAAATAAAATGTCGAGTACAGGACGATAATTGTTGACTAATCCTAAGGTAAGGATGAAAGTGCTTGACCCTATAGAGTCGAAAGAAACCATTGGTTTTCAGATGAGTCCAAGGGAACTTGATAGTTCACTACTTCGGATATGAATTGGTCGTCTGAATTAAAAGATTGATTCTTCCCTATCAACAGGAAATAATAAATTGATACTAATCAATGTTTCAAATGTCCAAAGATTATTCCAACTAAACACCACATGCTAGCGGCATCCAACATTAGCACTTGGCCAAACTCAAAACAACAATGATGAATTACTCTTACACACAATTAGAGCATGCTTTCCAATCGAGGCATCCCTAAATCACATTTTGCCATGACCATGAGTTCGCATGAGAATAATGAGGTGCTCCTAGTATGGACAATTCCTCGTAGACCCTAGACAGAAAAGCCAATATCACTCTCTTAAAGATTGGTTCAGTTATAGTCTTTTGTTAGTGCCAAATCATAATTTTGATTCACAATTGCTAGACACCGAACACAAATTTATGATTGGCACAGGAAATGCACCAGATCATTGTTTTGACCTTGGACCATGCAACCTACCAACACTTTCATCCGACCACTTTTTACACCTCAGTCCGGCCTCATTTCATGTACCAGACCAAGTGGTTCGGCTATCATCTTCCACTCTTGAATCAAATTGTTTCGATCCAGTAAACTCCACAAACCCAATTCTATGGTCCGACTGTCCTTGCTCCTTCACTAAGCTTCTTAATTACCCAACACTTATTCTTGAAACTTACCAGCAATCTAGTTTGTACAAGTACACTAAGGATTACCAAACCAAGGTATTGAAGAAGTTGGTAAAACTGATCATCACTTTACCAGACAATAACTTTACCAGACAATATGCACACAAACCAATTACACCTTATCAGGCATGAGGATCCCAACCAAAATTTATATAGAATATACATATCTTTGTATGGACATCCAGGCATAATATATAAAACATGGGCTAGGGAAGTCATGACCAACATTCGCTTAATAACGCTCCACATCATCTTCTACATACAAAGACCCTTCAATAGAGATTCTTACTCTACCAAATTCATCAATGATTGATCTTGTCAAAGCATGCACAAGAATGGAGAATGGATTAGAAGAGAAATTCACAAACTGGTGGTCACATGAGATGCTCATGATAGCTTGACTCAACCACACAATGAACATAAATAGAGTACCATGTTACAGATCCAAAGTCGATAATTTAAAGTATACATCTGTTGGTATGCATACTTTATGAAACCTCGATGTTGGAAACCAAAAGTCCAAGAAAAAAGCATCATGTCGGATGAAGACTAATCAAAGACGACTTCAAAAAATTAGCAAGACCTCCTCAGATAGAATAAACTAGAAAAAGGAGGCACATAGACAAATCATAGGCAAAGATAAGATATTCGAACATCAATGTAAACATTGCAAGACTAGGAAGTCAGTCTTAGATTAAACAAAGCACGCTTTGTATTCATGAAAGTATGCTTTGGTGGGCAAACGTTGTGGGAATTTTTTCCCTCTATGAGGTGAATATGAAGAGCCTGGAGCAAAATCGCCATTTTTTTAGAACAGAATCAAACTAGTTTGGAGGTATTCTGACATCAAGATATGGACATAGCTCAAAATCGCGTCTCAATCCGAGCTCGGATTGAGAGACATAATCATCTTAAGATTTGTCTATCACTATTTTGTGGGACCGATAATGAGATATTCTACTGCAACTCAAGGTCAATTGTCCAATAGTAAGCCAAGATCCCAGGTCCAACAACCGAACCAAAACTTTGGTTCGACGCTTGCTTGGAGTCGGACCATGAAAATCATAAGTCTGCTTGAAGTCGGTCTGATGATTGAACCAATACTTTGGTTCGGCCTTTGCTTGTAGTCGGGCCTTGAAAATATGGAAACTACTTGGAATCAGTTGGGTGACCAAACCAAAACTTGGTTCTGTGTTTGCTTGAAGTCGGGCCTTAAATATTTGGAGTCTACTTGGAGTCAGTCTGATGACCGAACTAAAACTTTGGTTCGACGCTTGCTTGGAGTCGGACATTGAAAATGTTGAGTCTGCTTGGAGTCGGTCCAATGACCGACCCAAAACATTGTTCAGCGCTTTCTTGGAGGCCGGCCTTGAAAATATGGAATCTGCTTAGAGTCGGCTGGGTGATCGAACCAAACTTTGGTTTGCTTCCTTAGAGTCGGACCTTGAAAATATGGAGTCTACTCGGAGTAGGTCCGATGATCGAACTAAAACTTTGGTTCAATGCTTGCTTGGAGGCAGGCCTTGAAAATATTGAATCTGCTTGGAGTCGGTTGGGTGACTGAACCGAAACATTGGTTCGGTGTTTTCTTGGCGTCGGGCCTTGAAAATCTAGAGTTCGCTTTGAGTTGGTCCGGTGACTAAACCAAAAATTTTGTCCGGTGTTTTCTTGGTGTCGAGCCTTGAAAATCTGGAGTCTTCTTGGAGTTGGTCAGGTGACCGAACAAATACTTTGGTCTAGTTTATGCTTGTTGTTGTTCCTTGAAAATGTGGAGTTTGCTTGGAGTCTGTATGGTGACTGTGACGAACTGGAAATTCTATACCCTTTAAATTAACAATAAATCACACATGTCTGACCCAAAAAGCACACATTGACGGAAAGTCAAGAGAAAGAAAAGAAGAGAGAAGAAGAGAAGAGAAGAAAGAGAGAAGATAAAACCAAATAGAATAGTACAGAATCTCACAACGCAGATGAAAACATATAATATCATATCAATGATCTTTACAAAACAGAAACTGTATATACATACTTCAATCAAAGTACAACAATCAAACAATAATTATCAGCCTAGACAGTTATAGTAACCAGTTCTTGCAAATGCCGATAATATAAACAACTAAGCACAGCGGACAATCGAAAATCAAAACAGATACGTATATACGAAATGAAGACCTCCAGATCTCCTGCGAAAGCTCCAAAAGCACCAAATCTAAACCTGTAAATATACTCGGTCTGACATGAGCATTGAAAGGGAAGAACGCCTGGATCAGTGTGGTAAATCAGCTTGAGAAACACACTCAACTAAATTTATTAGATTACCAAAAAAATTCCTTTATCAAAACAAAAGTATGTCGTAAGATATGTCCACACATAAACACGGACATGTTTTTACCTTACGATAACTAAAACATCTCATATCAAATCATCTGATATTATACTAGTGTCTAGTATACAAATAATATTAAACATAGCCGAAATTGTTACATTAATTAAATTCCAGCATATAGCCCAATTGGGTAATACAATCAAAATGGCAGGTACGTAGTGGAGTTTGGATTTCCATACAAATGACCAGGCGAAGGGACTACCTTCCGGCAGTACATCTCTAGAAGAATGTACCGAGAAACCATCACAAAGTTTCTCTACCAACAGAAGACCGGCCCACCTTTATAACTAGATGATACCGAATATGTCATCCTCCAGTCGTTACCGACCTTTACCGAGGGCCCTCGAAGCATTCAAACCACAATAATCAGATACACGATGTCATAGCGTGTAAAGATATATCTAGAAGAGGATGATCATACCCTAATGGGAGCGACCCACTTGGCCTTGCCACATCTAACCCTATTTTGGTCATTTCCGGTTGATGAGGCCTGAGGTAACGATTAACTTTCACAAATCACATATCACTTTGAATGCCACACGGCCATTCCCGTTGAATACTAATTGCCTTCCACAAAAATACAACCCTTAAGCTCATACGTCTCAAGGAGGGTGTTAAACTATGAGAAGTTGCCTTCTCTGCCACCACTGATGGAGGTTTGTAAAAACCAATGTACGTAATCCATAGAAATGCAATGTCTGACAAACATCCATACAAGTTGTCCAGGAACAGGACAACCTGAAGGTACTTTCCTACCACATCCTGTCGAGAAATCCCTAGGATTAGTAGCGAATGGTCCTTGCATTGGATATTTCATAATGAAGAGACCACTACTATTGGATGTATATTGGGATTTTAACCCCATCATCAAAAAGCAGTCCCCCACTATGAAAATCTAGAATATCAATATCATCATAAGCAACCTGCACAATCATCGCATATACGTTGGTCCGAAGTGGTTTTTGATAAACGGATCGCGGTCTCTTCGCACCAACGATGCAAAAGCATTTCTCAACCTCACACAGAAACTAAGTCTCATAGACTTATCACGTTTCCAACTTTCAACTTGCTATCCTTCTGGCCAAGAAGGAAACTTGATAGATAAGAGTAATACTCCACACTATACGAATCATCATCCTTAACACAAATGATAATCAAGCCTACATAGAAGGCTATGTACTAAGTGTACGACTAAATAGTTCCCACATCAAGTCAAGGAACTAAAATTTGGCCAAATTTGATAGTCGATTATTTAACTATCAAAGCAAACAAACAAATATTTAGCACCATAACAATCACTGGGCCCTTTTAATTAATCTTTTATTCATTAAATAACTTGCCCAATATTCACTTCAAACTATCTTTAAAAGATATAATCTCAAACCATTTCAGCTTCTATATTGAAAAACATTTCCATATACTTATTTAATAATATGTAATTGACAATTATATTTATTTTCAACATTTAGAAAATATTACATATACTTAAATCAGGATTAACAATATATTTATTCTTTTAAGGAAAACATTCTTATTCAACACATTTATTTGGGTCAAAACGAATGTTGCGTAAAACATCGTTGCGACAACCCAAAATCACTAGTATAGGGATTCATAAATAAGACAGATATATAAATCCCATATACCATATAAAACGTCTCGTTTCGAAAATCATTTACTATAACAACTGTGTAATAGTCCATCATTTCCTTACTTCTCTCGAAAAAGTCTATTTCAACAACGAATGTTGAAATCTTTGGTTTCGATACTTAACTCATTTTAAAACATCTTTAAACCATTTAACCCCATTTAAAATATCATTTTTAATACATTTATTTAATATATTATTCACTGTCCAAAATCGTGAATGCAAATCGTTTACCAAATTTAATATTTCTACACATTTATATTAAGGATAATCCACTGTCCAAAATCATAGATATAATGCCTAATCAAATTTATTACTATTTCACTTTTATTAAAGGACTATCCACGGTCCAAATTCGTGGGTATAATTCCTTTAATAAACCATAATAGTTAACTTATCAAATTCAGTCGATTTCGGATTTATAAAACAATGCTTATAAATCACATTTATATTTTATAAAAACTTCAATTTAAAAATCTCCTTTATTAACCAATTCCACTTAACTCATTTATATGACAAATCCAATTTATAAGTAAATTGCTTATAATTCTCTTATTTACAAAATCATTCTTTTTATAACTTCACAAATTATAAATCTTATTACTTATGAGATTCATTTATAACTCATTTTAACATTTATAAAAACTCATTTATAATTCCATTATTCTGATTTATAGAAATTCTATAAACTGTTTGTAATAAATTCAAAAATCACCATTTAAACTATTTTACGAAATAGTTATCTCTATATTTCAAAATCACATTCTGATTTTATTTCGCAAAAATCGTAATTTTTATAATATAAAAATAATAACATTTATTTATTTAAAATAGTTTCCTTCCTTTATAACAAATCAAATTATATAATTTCAAATCGCTTAAAAATCCTTTTTTATTTGAAATCATCACTTTAACATTTTTGAAATTCCAAAAATAGGCCCAATGCTACAACAACACTAAATACATCAATCATGGCATCCAAAATATCATACATCATATGATAACAGAATATATCACAATATCTGTAAATAAAACTAATATAGGTGAGGAATCCTGTTGGATCCCTCCAACCTGTCACTGCAATAAATATATATATTAGAAATATATGTACAATGTCTGCTTCGAGGCAAACATGCGTATAAAGGATCACCGTTCTTACACGGGAACGTATAGGGTCATCTTCTCCAATAGGCAGGAATATATCCAAATACCAATCAATATATCGTATATCATCCAAACAATCATCAATCATCAAAAATAATATTTATTTTCACTTATATAAAAACATCATTGGGTCAGAAAGAGTGAGTTGTACTCATTTTGATTCCAATAGCAGTTGAAGTGTTTTATTCCGAATAAAATTAAACAGCCGTTTGATTTTACCCAAAATTTACACTAGCTCCAATCAACTCCAAACCAGCTCTAAAATGTAGTACTCGTCAATACGGACCCGACGCAATTCATTTCGTGCGAAACGGACCTTGTATGACAAAGTTACGATATTTTAAACAATATACGAATCATAATATAATAATTTTCAATTTTATTTTATACTTAAAACCCTAAATCAAATCATGGCCGTTAGATCTGCTTCATCCATCTCGGTCGCTCGATTTTGCTTCTTTCCCAACGCGATGACCCAGGCCAAAAAAACCCACGCGCTGTCAATCCTCCTTCAAATTATACTCCTTCTATACCGAACTTTACGACGATCCAACAACTTTAGGTTAAAGCCCATCACGAGCACCCTTCTGGCCAGCGACCTCACGTACTCGTCACCACCCATGCCTCAAAAAATGCGGGCAAACCATTAATGACCGCGAACCAAATTCTCTTCGTACCATACTTGAAAACCCATCAAATCCGTATGGATTGAAAGATCTCGTTATCCTCCACAATCTTTTAGTTGAAGATTTTTGGAATAGATGATGGATTGGAAGAAATTAATGGAAGAACGTTGGTTATTTTCGCCCATTGATGATAAGTAGGGCCGGCGCTAACTCTAGCTAGGTATAATGCAAATTGAAAAAAATTAACGTCCAATTATAAAAAATTCGATGACACTATTCACCTAAATTTTTTTCGAAGTCAAAACAAAGCGTGCCGCCTAGCGTTTTAACATTTTACCCCTATTTTGAACACAATGGAATATATATCGGAAGCCAATTCGATCATATTTGAAAGATTGGTTTTCAAATCGACTTATTTAAATTTAAAATTCACTTAATGAATTTCTATGCGTTTTAGCTTGCCCCGAACAAACCTTAAATCAGATTGACACGAAATTTAAAATCTTATCATAATATAATATTTCAGATCCAATGAAATTGGTTTCTTTGAAATATGAGACTGTTTGAAAAATGGCTATTTTTATACATCAATTAAATATTATAATATTCAATTTCTACAAATTAACTTTTAATTCAATTTAAAAGTTCTCTAACATCATTCTAATTCAAATAGAATTTAATACAACTTTATAAATCATTTTCATTCACATTAAATCCAATTTATAATTATTTACACAATTTCAAATATTAAATTAACAATTTAATTATCCAATTAAATCCACATATTTGAAATATAATTTATTCGACTTATAAAATTTACTTGTGAATATCTAAAATCAATTAAATATACGAATTTCAAATGACCAAAATTCTGTGTCGTTAAAGAATTTCATTCTCGAAATTACCAAGTAAGAAAAAATCAAAAAATTCATTAACTTTTCAAAACAAACTGTTCAAAGTAGATATCAAATCTATTTAAACGTTTTAGCTTTTCTCAAAATCCATTCGTTAAACTTCTTACAAAAACTTTTCTAAGTTTTCAAATCCATTCTAATTATCTTTTCAAAACCAACTAATATCATTTACCTTTTAACTAAAAATCAAAATTTATGTTATCAAAAATTTTCCAAAAATCTCAAAATTTTCCAATGCCTTAAATTTCAAAAATTTCAGTATAGTCTCCTTTGTGCGGTTCGATCGTAGTAGGATCACAACATATATATATATATATATATATATATATCATAAATATGCATCTCATCTTCGAGAATGAGGCATCCCGTAGGGAAAAAAGTGTAAAAATACGATATGTAATCCGAAATATGTACCTTATATATTATTAGCGATCATATACGGCTAATATACCGCGAAAACGAGCACCAAATGCGAAGCAAACACTATTCACACCTACTAAATACTCAATAAACCATGAGAAACATGTATATATGAAAGTAATATCACTATACAACATATACTAATACAACAACTATATATAGCAAATGCAATCCAAAGCAACAAATCCACCTATTAAACAACTATCATCCCACTAACATCTATAACCAAATCAATACACCTTCACTTCACATTAATATTTACTGAATTGATTTTCAGTTTATTCACATTTGATTAATTTACATTGGATTTTTTTAACATTCATTCATATTTAATTAGTTTACATTCGCTAATTTACATTCAAGTTAGTTCTTTTTCGATTCAAATCAAATTCAATTCTATTTAAATTCACTTAACTTCCAATTTGGATTTAATTACTTAGCTTTCAGTTTCATATGAATTTCTATACAATCAACTAACATTCATCATTACCAAATTTATTTAATTTACTTATATTCAATTTGGTTTAACATATTTACTTCCAACTAATTTAACATTGACTTTCATTCAATTATTCAATTCGTTTAATATTCAGTTTGGATTGAATTCTAATATTCACTATATCCACATTTTTATACAACACTTCCAATATTATTATTATTCCACAACTTCTTAACAACAGCATTTTTAATGCTAATTCATTTTACAACTAAAGTTGAATTTCTTTATATAGCTCAAGTTCTCATTCAATTAATTCACTTTATTAATTTACTTCGATACCAAAATGAACTTCATTTAACCTTACTTAAGCTATGTTTCATTTCATTCTTACTTGCATTTACTTCCACTATACAACTTATTTATTCAAACTTCCAAATCATATTATATAACCACTACCACTTAAATTTAATTTCTATTTTAATAATTTATCTAATCCAGTTCAAATCCAGTTCAATTTATTTAACTTTCCTTTAGTTAAATTTCGAATCATATATTTATTAGACTAATTCAAATTTATTTCAACTTTACCAAAATTAAATTCTTATTTCATATTATAAGTCCAAATTCATTTTATGTATATCTATTAATCTCCATTTGGATTTTAAATTCAAATTTGTTTATCACAACAAAACTTCAATTTTCAGTTTACTATTGGTAGCAAATCAATCACATAGAAACTCGAAAATGATACCGATGATGTTGCATTCATCACCGTTATAATTTCCCAGCAACAGTAGTGAATTCAGCGTTTTTTATTCTTTTTTTTTTAAATTCTTTTTATTTATAAATCACCTTTATAAATCTTACTTATATAATTTCACTATTTTACTTCACTTATACAAGATAATTTTAAATTCACTTATCTTATCTAGATTTAGACTTTACTTTTGAAAAATAATCTTTCAAAATCGATGGAATTCAAAATTTCAAAGTCTTAAATCCATTTTTATTTCCAACTCATATTTATAAATATACTCAGGTTGTTCCATTTCTTATATAAAGATAATTTCGCATTGTAAATCATATTAATTATAATTCCATATTTTATAACTTCCTTGCTTATAATTTCATTCTTTTACAATTTTTTTTATCTAGATTATTCAAACAGCTTTTATTAACTTATATATATTTACATTTCCAAACAACCAAACAAATCAATTAGATACACTTTAATAATTTCTGGAAAATTGTTTCTTTATATATAAAACATAATCGAGGTAAAATTATTTCATTTACCCATTTTAAAATAATACTATGTCAACTTGCCTCATTTAAGTGTTTGGAAATCCCTATCGATAACATGGCGTTCCACATACCGACCAGAATTCATAAACAGCTCAATGGATAAGTAAACACAATATAAAACATTTTTATATTCGCTCACAAATACGCACTCATATATATAATACACTCAAACTCTATCTAGGGTGCTACTGTCCCCATCTATACTGAGTACACATCAAAGCCTAGGAATATACAAAATCTAAGCTCCGATACCAGCTGTGACGAACGGGCAATTCCGTACCCTTTGAATCGACAATAAACCACACATGTCCGACCCAAAAAGCACAGACTAACGGATGGTCAAGAGAAAGAAAAGAAGAGAGAAGAAGAGAAGAGAAGTAAGAGAGAAGACAGAACCAAACAGAACAATACAGAATCTCACAACGCAGCGGAAAACATATAATATCGTATCAATGATCTTTATAAAACAGAAACTGTATATACATACATCAATCAGAGTACAACAATCAAACAATAATTATCAGCCTGGATAGTTTAATAACCTGTTCTTACAAATGCCGATAATATAAACAACTAAGCACAGAGGATAATCAAAAATCAAAACAGATACGTGTATACGAAATGAAGATCTTCCGCTCTCCTGCTGAAGCTTCAAAAGCACCAAATCTAAACTGTAAATGTACTCGGTCTGGCCCAAGCATTAAAAGGGAAGAACGCCCGGATCAGTCTGGTAAACCAGCATGAGAAAACACACAATTGAATTTATTAGATTACCAAAACTTTTCCTTTATCAACACAAAAGTATCACGTAAGACAAGTCCACACATAAAACAGACAAGTTTTTACCTTACAATAAATAACATCTCATATCAAGTCATATGATATTATACTAGTGTCTAGTATACAAATATCATAGCCGAAATTGTTACATTGATTAAATTCTAGCATATAGCACAGTTGGGTCATAAATCAAAATGGCAGGTACTTAGTGGAGTTTGGATTTCCATACAAATGACCAGGTGAATGGACTACCTTTCGGCAGTACATCTCTAGAAGAATGTACCGAGAAACCATCACAAAGTTTCTCTACCAACACAAGACTAACCCACCTCTATAACTAGATGGTACCGAATATGTCATCCACCGGTTGTTACCGACCTTTACCGAGGGCCTTCGAAGCATACAAACCATAATAATCAAATACATGACGGCATAGCGTGTAAAGATATATCTAGAAGTGGATGATCATATCCTAATGGAAGCGACCCACTTAGCCTTGCCGCATCTAATAAGGCCTAAGGTAATGATTACCTTTAAAATCACATATCATTTTGAATGCCACACGGTAATTTCCGTTGAATACTAATTGCCTTCCACAAAAATACAACCCTTTTTGTACCTAAAATGGGCACAACACTCTTTAAAAGTATTTAAAGAAATAAAAGTGAATAATAGAAATGTAAAACAAGGATTATCTAACAAACACTTCAAAAATAGATAACGAAAACGCACAGAAACACAGCGATTTAGAGTGGTTCAGCGTATTGCCTACGTCCACTTTAAAATTTGATGACTTTATCGATATTCACTTATCGATTACAACTGATTACAATGGATTACAACGAATTACAGTTCTGAAATTCAAGTACAATAGCAGCTATGGAGTGCAACGTAGGGTTCGGCAGAGTCTGGATGTCAAAATGCCAAAAGATCCCTCTTCTATAGGCCCTGGGGCTCTATTTATAGGCGTAGGAGGCTGATATCTCGCTCAGATCTCCGGAGACTTCTTTTGGCACATGGGTGGGCCTACGCGACTGATCCCATGAAGTTTCGGCTCGATCCGTGATTGATACGAATGAATTTTGTATCGATCAAGATTTGATCCAATCGATTCGAAACTTGGCTTGAACCTTCCTTAAATCGTACGTAACCTCCTATTGAAAATTTCATAGCATTTGGACTTGTGGATTGCAAGTTATGAACGATGCAAGATTTGCTTTCATGTAGGCTGCTCTATTCGAATCGATGCCTTTGAATCGATAACTTCGAACCGATATTGGGCACGTGCTCAGAAGATGACATGGCATGTGAATTTTCGATCGATCCACTCATGGCTTCGAGTCGACCGAGTCATCCCCGTATTTTCTCCTAGTCTGTATTGATGATGCTGCCTTGTTCGCATCGATGAAGGATGCACAGTTCGTATCGATGAAAGTTCCTTAGTTTGTATCGATCGTCACACTTTATTCGTATCGATTGGTTTCGCTCTGTTTGTATCGCTTGTGTATGCTCTACTTCGCATCGGTGGGAGGTATGTATTTTATATCGATCGGTGGTTGATCAATACAAAGTGATTCTAAGATTGATCGATGTGAAACAGGCTCCCATGCTACTTGCCGATGGATACGAAGTATACTCTGTTTGATCGATTCGAATCAGAGATAGACTGACCGATGCGAAGTGGTACGAAAAGGATGGATATGAAACAGGTGGACTTGGATCGATGTGAAACGAACTCATCTATAGCCGATTGACTCGAAACTATGTGTAGTCGATGGATTCGAGGCAGACCGATACGACGAATGAGTTCCTCTGGTTGCTCGATGGATACGAAGATGGCACATGTCGATCGATACGAAGTAGAGTTGATCGATGGTGGAGTAGAATTGATCGGTATGAACACAGCGTATTCCCCTGATGGATATAAACGAGGCCTCGGGGATGGATTCGAACAGGATGATTTCTTTGACTTGTATTGATCATAACACGAGCATACGAATTCAGATTGACTTGAAATTTGGAACGCTAACTTTTATGGCTTCGCTCGTCATTTCAATCAATTGTAGCTCGATCCAGACTCATAAAAAATTCATTGACATCCATAGTGAACCTGTGCTTACTCGATATTCGGGATGAGCGGCCCTTGATCTTCAGTCAATTCTTGGATATCTCGGCCTTACCAGAAGGGGAGATAACGTTTGCCCCCCAAAGTACGTCTTGTATGAACATGATGTGCTTTGAAAAAATGCAATCTTCATCCTGAATAGTTCTGTCCGACTTGTTGAATGATTGTCATCTTTTCGTCGAAAATTGTAACTCCTGACTGATTTTTTAGTAATATGAATTGTTGACTGCCAACTGTTGTACCATGTATCGTTATGACCGATTGTTGTATGATAGCGATTAGCTGTTTGTCGTTGTAACCGTTCATCAGGTAGGCATTCGACCTATGGATTTTGAAAATTGAATGTTAGCCCGACATATATGCACATATGTTAACCTGACTCTCGTTAACACTTGCGGTTTACAAGTCGTTGTTGGATTCCTCATTGAATTCCGTGTCGATCCTCTCCTGAACCGATGTGAAATTCGAGTTGTATAATGTTTAACAATTTTTTTTGAACGTCCCTTCATATCGACCCTCTCCTGGATCGATGTTATTTGCACTGATGGACATGAAATACGAATGGTGCAGCTCGTATCGACGCGTCTTGAGTAGAGTCGAATGCAGTAGACACGAACAAGCATTTCGTACTGATGGGATCCAATATCCCAGAAAATTCTTCGTTCCACATCTCGTATCGATGAAGCTCGAGCCGTTGGATATGAATAGCCAATTTGTATCGATGTAGGGGCGAAACCGGTTGGAGTCGGTCGCAACGACTGGGAATGAATCGTTGCTCTCCTTTCCTTGGGTCCATATAAATACTTTCTGGACTTAGCATTATTTCCTTATTTCCTCACTTGTTTCAAGCCTTTCGCATCGATTGCAAGGCCAAGAAGAAACAAAATCTGTCTTCGATCCTAAATCACTCGATTCCCTAATTCTTCGTATTAGCTGCCTTTATTAGGTAAATAACTAACAATCTCTCACTGGAAACGACAAGAGTTGAGCTTCAGTGTCATCCCATTCACGTTCGCGGCCAAGTCTGGTGAAAAGGTGGCTAGAGATGGTTGAGGTAAGGTCGAGGAAGGAGGAAAAAATAACGGCGTTTAGGCTGTTTGTATAAGAAGTCTGGGAGCTTTCGTTTCGAAGGTGGATGAAGTATGGGTTCATATCGATCCAAATGTAATGCAACTTTGTACCGATTGATCGAACTCTTTCGTATCGATGGAAAGTGGACATTTGTATCGGTATTTGAACAATCGATATTCGTATCGATCCAAAGCGACCAGGGCATGCCTTTAGGCTTACCGATAGATACGAAAATGTCAACGCCGACCAATGCGAAGTAGGGAATCGTTGAATGGATATGAAACACTATTTCGGTGATCGACACGAAGTTGCATACCATGACCGATACGACCTATGCTATCCTGATCGATACGATCTGTACTCCCATGACCGATACGAACTGTACTCCTGGTGGATACAGTTCCAAGTCCAAACTTTGATGGATACGAAATTCCTAAACATTCGAATATTTGACTCTGACGAGCTTTTGCCCTACAAAACTGGACTTGAGTGTTTCACTGCATATCTGACTGCCTATCGAAGCTTGTCGATGGAACTGCAACTTAACGAAATTTTAAAGAACTTTAACTTGAATCGATCTCTAAAATTTGGATGCCACGGTTGTGACGGTCAGCGATGACGGTCACTCCAGTTGAATTTCGTGGTCTTGTCATTTGCATGTCTTTTCATACTCTATTAAATTTCTCAAGTTATCTATAGCACTGCATTGCATAACACATCCACACACTTCACGCTGAGTGATGCACGAGTTTATTATCGTCTAATGATGATTTCTTGTAAGTTAGATAGTTATGGAAACTTCAAGCTCACAACAGTCGGAAGTTCAGAGTTTACTCCCCCCAATAATCGATATACCGGACATCACGGCCGAAGTCATAGATCTAGCTCCGGATGAGCTACCTGGCACCTCGTTTATTGGTAATCTGCCAGACTCTGTACCATCCAACGTTTCTGAAGACATGTTGGGAAAAGTATGTTTAAGGCACGGCCTGTCACTAGACGATGTGCTATTACTAGGACCGGCTGATAGACCACACTATCCACTGGAAGGGTTTACCGCATTCAATCGTAATGCGTGCGCAACTTGAACACTTCCCCCATTCAACCAATACATTAGGGAGGTGTTATCTTTTCTAGGTATCGCTCCATCTCAACTACACCCCAACGGATATGCTCCGTTGAACAGCTTATTCATCGTATTTATGGAGTACCTCTTTCGACCCCTAACACCGATTGAGATTAGATATTTAATCAACATCAAGAGCCGGGGGGATAGCCCGTCTTTTACATTCCTGGAAGCGGTCAGAAATTTTCAAGTAGTAACGGGGTTTGGAACCAGGTTAAGTTACTTCAAAATGGAATGGTTTTATGTTAGATGACCCCTAGATTTGCCAATCGATGGTTATTCAGACGTAAGTACCACAGTCTTCCCAAGTAGCTAATAAGATAATCATGGCTGATGCCAAACTTATATCTATTTTTCCTTTACAGTTGTAATTTCACGGCCCGAAGGTGCGCATTTCAAAGAGACGGTTCAGGTTCTCCAAGAAGTTTCGAGTGAAGAGAGGGGAATCTACTCAGTTCTGACAGATAGAAATTTGAGAATCATTGGATTAATTGAGCGTACACAAAGTATAAGGCTCAAGAGAATGCTAAGGGCTATCTCAAAGAAGCGAGATAAGCGTAAGACGCCCGGAGTTGTTATAACCAAAAGGGGTGATCCAGAGAGAACACTCACTGATGATGAGCTTGTGGTCGTGCCTTCCGATGCCTTTCAGGGTTCCGAAGGAAAGAGAAAAGACAAGGCTACTACTTTCAAACGTTTTAAATCCGAGAGATGGAAATCTGTGATCGTGTATTTGCCTGTTCCCGGGATTAATATTTCTAAGGCTCCTCCCTCGCATGTGGAAGACCTTTTTGAAGGGCTCGTCGATATTCCAATTCCGAATTACTTGTCTTTCCAACATGATGCCGGATTTGAGGAGCTTCAACACGCTTTAGACTAAAGCGAGTCTCTTCCCACTAGCATGGCTGACACTTCCGGTTGGTCGGGGGGTTGCACATACATAACACTTCACGGCACTACACAATTCCCGACCATAAGTTGTTTACTTTGGAAGATAACTAACTCCATTCTTCTTTTACTTTGCAGATATGACGTTCGGTCGAGGCTCGATGTTAGGGAGTCTTCGAAAAACTCGTCGATCTTCAACATATTATGAGTCGCGTAGAAAAGAGGCGGATAGGGACTATGACCGTGGACACTCTAGTCAGAAGCGACACGACAGAGATAGGGAGTACAGACACCGATCTCGATCTCGTTCTCCCCTCTTAGAAACCCTATACTGCCCCCTGTTTACACCTCACGTCCTCCGAACACTTCACGGCACAAGTCGTCTGCTCACGTTTTAAGGCTCGAAACTCAACATCATAGAACTGAAACAGCGGCCACCATAGTTGTAGAGCAGGTCCTTGTCGAGCCTGCAGGGGAAGGAGCAATTAAACTTACCCAATTGAAGAAGGATTTCTAGATATCTGCTTTGATGGTCATATTTTCCCCCCGCACTTGAAGAGAATTCCAGCGGAGACTGAGAACATGATGCACGAATACATTATGACATTTACACTCAATGCAAGGAGTGGGGGAAGGCCGCAAAAAAAGCATCAAAGGTGGCCTTTGAGCGGGCAGCTGTCGTCGAGAAGTTAGAGAATGAGCTTGCTCAGAAGGACCGTATTATTCAGGTGCTCAATACTGAAGTTGAGTCCTCCCGAAAATCAAAAATGAAGGCCCTTAAAAAGGCCGATGAGGCCAACTCGTCCATGTAGAGGATGAGGCAATCACATTATGCCCGTGTGGAGGAAACGGGTCATCGGAACACCACTGTTACTGCCGAGCGGGAAGCATCCCTCATAGAGCTTAACGAGCTAAAGTACAAACTTTCTAAAATCATTAAAGAGAGGGATGACGCCAACACCGCAGCATAGGAGGCACGTGATCAAGCAGTGGTGCTTCAAGGTGAACGAGATGCGACAGTAGCTAAGGTTCGTTTGATGGAATTCGAGGTTGAGGAGAGGTTTGAATGGCGGAGTCCAAGCTGGAGGCTGACATAGAAGATCTTCTCGTCACCTACAATGGTAACGTGCTGAAACATAGAAATTTGGCCTGGCTCAAAAACTATTCGACACATCTCTATAATGCCTGGGGCCAATTGGTCGAGGAGGAGAAGGCAGTGCATCTGGGTGAATCATTCGACGAATTCAAGCAAGAGAATCACGTGCTGACTGAAGACGAAAGGAAGATTCTCCATGAGTCGATAATCTCACATGAAAGGGAGAAGCTTAGTACCCCACATCCGGAATTGGGGAAGGTTCAGGTGTCGAGCGTCACGCTACAAGCCTTGAGATTCCTGCTCCACCTCAATCTGAACCTATACCAGCGGTTGAACCCCAGTCTGTCCCTGCTTATAATCTGGAATAGCCGTAGCTATCCCCTATTAATGAGCACACCTCCGAAGCCGCTCAGTCGTCCGCAAGCCAAACCGAGGAAGGTACTATGAACATATCTCATGTGCGTTTAGAATAAGGAACTTGTCTTGAAGCATTTACTAACAGTCTCTTCTCTTTTTGTCCAATGACTGGAATTACACTGATAGCGCCTTCTACAACCCGAGAATCACATCAAGTGCAGGAGGCCATTATTACTGAAGAGACTACACAACAACGACTGCGCTGATCGATGGAATGCAGGGGGAGCACTTTCTTTCGACGTGCAGATAATGAATGAACTCCTCGGTCGCCACAGTGACCCCTTTGTGGACCTACCATTTGTCATAAGTGGACTTGCACCTGCTTCTGGCTCTTCAAGACAGACCATCGCTGCCCCCAGCGAGGCTCAATCGATTCACGAAGAAGAAATATTAGCCGAAATCAACGCTAAAATGAAGGCAGCGACTCATGGTGACTCTTCTGAAGGTGGAATGGCGGAACCTGGCCCGGCCCCGCTGAGAATGATATCACCTGGAGGTACGATTGTTGACACCAGTGTACCCATTCCGCCCCCTGTAGTAGATCCGACTCTTCTGACTCCACCTACAGAAAGTATTCCCATACACTCGAGTTAGAAGGAGGACGTTGAGATCATGCTCCCGCCTGGAGACCGTCCGCCAAAAGGCAAGAGCTCAAAGTGGAAAATCATTAGCGGCTCCAGCGGGTCTACGCCGAAGAAGAAGCCGAGGAAGTAGAAAGAGTAGATAGGCCTCTTCGGCACATTTTTTGGTAGATAGAAATTTGTTTTTTCTTTCCTTTCGTAGGCCATGTAGAAATGCGGGTTCGGCTCCTGCGAGTAGGAATTTTGGAAAAACTTGTATATGAACTTCATTTTCAATTAGTTGAAATGAAACTTTTTTTGGCTCTGACTCTATTACTGTCTTTTATGCTTAAGTGTTCCGGTATTTGAATTTCAGTCCAGTGTACTTGCGGAGTTTCAACCTTTGAGTCGAGTTTGTTTTTATTTGTAAAGTCCAGAAATCACAGACATGAATCATAACTGGAGATTAAATTGAACTCTGACGTTGCACTGCTTCAGTCAGTGGTTGTCACTTAAGTTCTGCCCTTAGCTTTGGGGTTGTGTTAAAGAGATTGTCTAGCAATTGCATTTCGTTTTCATTTCATTGAGCATAACATCGTCGAATCGATGCTAGCACAAGTGAGAGTTGAGTGGTCGAATCACACCCGCTCACTTAATAACCGTCACATCCACTCTCTGGGGATTTGTATTCGAACTTTGGCAGTCGATCACACCTGTTTAGGTTTTAAGTGTGTATCCACACTCCGAGGACTTAAGCTTGTTTATGAGTGGTCATTCACACCCAAGTTATGTTTATAATCTGACCACACCCTGGGGCCTCAGAGTTCTTTGCAATCGATCATCGGGTCCGCACTCTGGAAAATCGGAGACAATCGACGTTCGTACTCCAGTTCGCACTCCAGGAACTTTGATTTGGTTGTTGTTTATACTCCACTTCGCGCTCTAGGAATTCAAAGTTGATGTTTATACTCCAATTCGCACTCTGGGAATTTGGAGTTGGCCGATAGATGTCCAGTCACATCTGTTTAGGCTTTTAGGATTTCGTTCACACTCCGGGAATGATTGATTTATCAAGATCATGGATGGTCGATTCACATCCATCTTGATTTAACAAGTGAGGTTGTTAGATGGACGGATCCAGCCTTCTCGAACTTGGTTATGATACGGTCGAAGTCATTTTGTGGACGGGTCTACCCTCTTCGAAACTGCATTTATAAGTTTATACTTTAACTCGCACTCTGGGAGATTGAAGTTAGTTAAAGGATTATCATGTATCAATCCTTTTTTGAGTTTAGTGTAGTGACTTGCCCCCAAGCTCGGGTTTCACTTAGCGAGTGGCCGGTCATATCACAGTCACTCCCTATTTGAATAAATTCCACATTATGATGGAACTTAGATCTTCGTGCGTCGTGATGGTTGTGTGTCACCTTTAGTAAATCACGGCTCTGGCTCGAAGAGATGGCATTTTATTGCCGTAATGAGAAAATACGGCGAAGTTAGTTGCCTTATTAAAAATTCAAATTTCAAAATGCAGAAACAAATTGCAAATGAAAAATAGACTAAAATAAATAAAGCCTGTCATATGTAGTAGCGACGAAGACTCTCGTTGTTCCAAGCTCTTGGCAAAGTAAGACCGTCAACGGTCGATAACTTAAACGTGCCGTCTTCGGGTTTTCATACGATCACATACAGTCCTTCCCAAGTTGGTTTCATGTGCGACGGAACCGGATAAATTCTCTTGATGATGAGATCGTCGAGTTCAAAGGTTCGTGGTCGTACCTTGGCATTGTATAATCGGGCGACTCGACTTCGGTACGAGGCTGCCCTCAAATCAGTCTCTTCACGCTTCTCATCTAACAAATTGAAGGATTCAGCAAGCAATATAGCATTTGTCTTTGGATCATAGTAAGTCACACGATGTGAAGGTACTTCCATCTCGACTGGAATAACGGATTTTGAGCCATAGGATAGAGAAAATGGAGTGTGTCCGGTCGCGGACTTGTGGGTTGTCCAGTAAGCTCATAAAGCCATAGGAAGTTCATCAACACACTTGGCCCCGGCCTTTTCCAATCGCTTCTTTAGAATAGACTTGATAACCTTATTAACAGCTTCAACCTGGCCATAAGCTTGAGGGTGTGCAACTGCAGAGAATTTCTTGTGGATGTGGAATCGTTGGCAGAAATCCCTGAATTCAACACCGTCGAACTCCGTTATCAGTGATGATGGTATGCGAGAGACCAAATAGATAGATAATGTTGCGAACTACAAAGTTGATAACCTTCTTTGTCATGATTGTAGCAAGTGGTTCAGCTTCGGCCCACTTGGTAAAGTAATCAACTACGACGATGGCATACTTCACACCACCTTTGGCCAGAGGTAGAGAGCCAATGATATCAATGCCTCATACTGCAATCGGCCATGGACTGACCATTTGTGTTATCTCAGTAGGCGGGGCTCTAGGAATTCGAGCATGTTTATGAAATTTATCACATTTCCTGGCATAATCTACTGCATCGTGGTTTACAGTCGGCCAATAATACCTGTATCGGAGTACTTTCTTAGTTAGAGCTTGTCCCCTAATGTGATCACCACATTCTCCTTCATGTATATCATATAACACTCGTTTAATTTCATCGTGTGCGATACATCAGAGGAGAGGAACAGAATATCCTTTCTATACATGACTCCATTCTGAATAGTGAACCTCGAAGCTTTTCAAAGAATCTGTCTCTTCTCACTTCTGCGCTCAGGCAGCATTCCATGCTCGATGTAATTTCGGTATGGAGTCATCCACAACTCCTTACTGGGAGTGATTTCAAATACAAATTCTATCTCCATCTGATCAATGCTTTGAGAAGATAATGTCTCCACAGGAACGAGTCCTATTTGTTGTGCTTCGCCAGTACTTGCTAACTTTGCCAATGAATCAGCCTTTTGATTGCGCTTATGTGGTATGTAGAAGATGGCATAATAATCAAACTGGTCAAGTATTTCTTGGATTCAAGCCAGATAAGCAGCCGGTCTTCGATCTTTGGCTTGATATTTACCCCAAACCTGGCATACGACTAATTGCGAATCACAATAAATTTCCACAGCAATATTTCTCAAATCGCAGGCGAGTTTCAATCTAGCAAGCAAGGCTTCATATTCATCTTCATTGTTGGTCGCAAGACAATCAAAATTAAGGGCATAACATATGGATCAGCCTTTGGAGGTTTCAAGTACTACTCCAGCACCCGAGCACCGGTCGTTTGATGCACCATTAGTGTGCAGCTTCCAGATATATTCGAGAGATTCATTGGTTTTGGGCAAATCCTCTGGGATGGCGAATTCAGCTATGAAATCCGTTAGGACTTGTCCTTGAATAGCTTGCCTCGGGGTGTAAGTGATATCAAACTGGATTAGTTCAATGTTCCACTTGAGTAACCTACCAGACGTCTCAGGCCACATAAGGACCTGTCGTAACGGCTGATTGGTGTAAACAGTGATAGGATGAGCTTGGAAATATGGACAGAGCTTCCTTGAGGCAATAACGAGACAATAAGCCAACTTTTCTAACTTCGGATCACAACTCCGGTTAGTCGTTTACTAACGTAGTATACCGGTTTCTACACTCGGTCTTCCTCCTGAACTAAGGCAGCACTGATTGCGTTTTCTGATACCGCTAGGTAAAGGTATAATTGCTTGTGATCGATAGGCTTTGACAAAATCGACTGCGTGGTAAGATGTTGAATCAGCTCTTGGAATGCGCCTTCACACTCTGTTGTCCATTCAAAGTTTCATTTTCCTTTTCAGATCAGATCGAAGAAGGGAATGCACTTGTCGGTGGACTTTGAAATGAACCTTCTCAATGCTGCTACCTTCCCGTTGAGGCTCTAGACTTGCTTTATGGTTCTCGGAGTTTCAAGATTTTTGATTTCCCATATATTTTCGGAATTTGCTTCAATCCCTCAAGCATTGACGATGAACCCAAGGAATTTTCCAGATGCGACTCCAAAGTGACATTATAGTGGATTAAGCTTCATCCTATATTCTCGAAGAATGTTGAACATTGATTCCAAGTCTTTGATATGATCAGTGGAGAATCGCGGCTTTACTAGTATGTCATCCACATATACTTCCATGGTCTTTTCGATCAGGTTGGCAAACTTTCGATTGACTAGTCGTTGGTACGTTGCCCCGGCGTTCTTGAGTCCAATGTCCATGACTCTGTAGCAGTAGAGTCCCAGAACGGTCACGATGCTGGTATGTTCTTGGTTGGGTAAGTGCATGGGTATCTGGTTGTAACCGGAATAAGCATCCATGAAAAATAATAACCCATGCCCAACCATTGAATCTACGAGCTGATCAATTCGGGGAAGTGGAAAACTGTCTTTTGGGCAAGCTTTGTTCAAGTCAGAGTAATCAACACACATCCTCCACTTCCCATTCGGCTTTCAGAAAAGTATGGGATTGGATACCTATTCTGGGTATAAGGCATCTCGAATAAACCCATTCGATTTCAACTTGTCAACCTCTTCTTTAAGGGCGACAGATCTCTCTGGATCCACACCACGCTTTTTCTGCTTGACCGAGATACACCGTGGGTCAATATTCAAGGTGTGGCTCACGATGTCCGGTGAGATCCCTCACATGTCAGAATGCGTCCAGGAAAATACGTCGAGATTCGCCCGGAGAAATTCAACCAATTTCTGTTGCGTCTATTGGCCTAACTGAGATCCAATCTTTATCACCTTGGAAACGTCAGCATCGTCGATCAGGACATCGATTGTCAGTTCGGTCGGGGAAGCTTGACTGTCTTTAGATTTATCTTTACTTTCAGTGTCTCTCGGGTCAAGATCCCTCTGGAATTGGTTGGGGGTGCCAGGGTCTAGGCCTAGGCACCAATTGTCAATTATCAACAAAATGGATGCAGAGAGATTCCTCTACGCCCTTCCCTTTCTCCTTTCGCTACGTCCCGCGCAGCTCAGCAACATAACAGGCTCGTCCAGCAGCCTGATCTCCTTGAATGACTCCAACCCCATGATCGGTGGGGAACTTTAGAGTCAAGCACTATGTGGCAATGGATGCCTTGAATTCAGCGAGGGCCGGTCGGCCCAAAAAAGCATTGTAAGGGGAGTCTATATCTAAAACAAAACACTGTAGTATCCGGACTCTCCGGCGTTCTCCATCTCCTAACTCCACCGGTAGTTCCACCACTCCAATGGGTATAGTAGCACTCCCATTGAAGTCGTGGATTCAAGACTGACAGGGTTTCAAATATTTGGTTTCTATCTTCATCAGATCATAAGCTCGCTTAAACAAAATATTCATAGAGCTCCCACTGTCAACCAAGATCCTCTTCATCCAAGCAGGACCTACTTGAGCAGATATGACAAGTGGATCGATAGAGGGAGCTTCGACCTTATCAGCGTCTCTATTTCGGAACACGATGTCATCGGTTATTATCTTTTGTTGCTTGGCCGGAGCCCCATCATGACAACTACTACAACACTTGAAGTCCGCATGCCTGATTCCCTCCAGCTTCGGTACGCTGGATGAGGACCACCGCTTATTTTATTTATCACCAATCTCCTGTCGGTACGGGCGGGTTCCTCCTCTCTTTCCTGGTTTGGTACACGATTTTGAGTTGATGCGCCCGCACTTCTTGATTGCGGCGCCCGCACAAACTGATCCAACTTCTGTTCACGTATCAGCTTTTCAATGTGATCATGTAAATGACGACACTCATTTGTATTACGGCCGTAGCTTTCGTGAAATCTGCAAAATTTCCCTATTTGGATTTGCCTCTTCGACGATGGCTTCGGAGCAGGCTTCTTGTACTACATAGTATTGCAGGTTTGTAGATATACGTTATCTAACGACGTATTCAGTGGAGTGTGATTATCAAACATTGGATCTCTACGTTGCGGACCATAGTTCAGATCTCTTTTTTTTGTTTTGACTTCCATTATCCCTCTACTGAGTTTTCTTGTTTTGAATGTTCAACTGAATCTTTCCGGAGCTCTCCCCGGACTGCTTGACTACAACATTACTTTGAATTCCTTCACCACTAGGCCTCGCGTCATCCTTTTTCCTAGACTGTTTCGCATCATCCCTTCTTAAGAATTGGGCTGCCTTGGAGTAGAAACGGTCCAATAATGCGGGAGGCTTCCCAGCCAACCAATTTTCAAACTCGGATTAAGGATCAATCCCCTTAGTCAATGCCATCAAGGTATATTTGTCATTAGGATTGCTTATCTCTGCACATGCAGCATGAAACCTCTCTAAGTAGCGTCTGAGTGTCTCTCCGGGAGCTTAAGTGACACTGGATAGAGTATTAACATCTTTGGGCTCGCAACATGCATGCGAAACTGCTCAATAAACTTGGTTGCTAGTTGGTCAAAGCAAGAAATAGACCGGGGAGGTAAATGAGTGAACCACATAGTAGCAATGCCCTCCAAAGAAATAGGAAAACTATGGCATTTCACTGCATCATCAGCTCTCGCAGCATTCATCAGCCATTCACACTTCAGAATGTGTTGATTCGGATCAGAACTTCCTTCATAGACTTGTAGAGTCGGCATCCTAAATCGCCAAGGGGGTTCAGCATAGAGTATTTCATCTGTGAAAGGAGTATGACTATGGGAGATTCCCCAGTTGTCATTAGTAAGACCCTGACACTCACGGATCATCTGATGAATCATAGTTGGTATACCCGACATCTGTACATTCTGCGCGTGTTGAGCCAAGGTGTGGTCGGGTTCCACATTGCGAGGCTTGCCCGGATGTTGTCGACGGTTTATTTCTCGCCTCCTTGGTTCCAAGTCTTTATGGACGTATGGTTCGGGAGTACGTCCATGCTGATGGTAGTTCATATCTGGGTGATTCCGGACATCAACCCTTGGTTCAACAGCGGCGGCGATAGCGTGGTTGTCTATGGTGTAGTGAGGAATAGTACCTCCCCGAGAGGAGGGTCTAATTTGGAAGCTGGTCGATGGGCCAACTCTCAGTGGTCCAACGTTCAAAGTAGGTTGATGTCCAGTGGCTTGGGTGTAGCTTACGTCCAGTCGTGGGCGTGTAGATCTGTGATGGTAGTCAGATGAGGCTAAACTCTCGATGGATGAGTAAGAGGCGTGATCCATCCTGGATCTCCTACACCTTTGGCAGTTTTGCTGTTTGGTCAACTCTGCGTTGGCATGCAGCTGTTCACTCAGTTGTTGCCAACTCTGGGTCAACTCTTGAAGCAACATCTAAAACACTTGTCTGGTAACCGGGCATGACAGATCTGAAGGTCTGACAGCATTCTGGTTAGATGGAGGCAATTGTGTAGGATTCAGTCTATCCCGTCCTTCTTGATCTGTAGCGATAGAGGCAGTCCTCGTGCTAACTATGGTAGATATTGAAGTCCTTTCTTAGATTTTATATAGATCTGAAAAAGTTAGAAGGATTCTGAACTTGAGATCTTGATCTTCTTCTTGGATTTGTGTAATTCGGTATCGATAGTAGACCCAAGAAGAAAGAGAAAAACTGAGTTCTCTCAATGAAAGCACCAAAGTGTTTGTACCAAAAATGGGCACAACACTCTTCAGAAGTATATCAAGAGATAAAAGTGAAGAATAGAAATGTAAAACGAGGACTGTCTAACAAACACTTCAAAAATATATAATGAAAATGCACAGAAACACAGTGATTTAGAGTGGTTTGGCATATTTCCTACATCCACTATGAAATTTGACGACTTTATTGATATTCACTTGCCGATTACAACTGATTGCAATGGATTGCAGGGGATTATAGTCTGAAATTCGAGTACAACAGCAGCTATGGAGTGCAAAGTAGGATTTGGCAGAGTCTGGACATCAAAAAGCCAAAAGATCCCTCTTTTTTATGCCCTAGGGATCTATTTATAGGCATAGGAAGCTGATATCTCGCTTAGATCTCGGTAGACTTCTTTGGCACGTGAGTGGGCCCGCGCGACCGATCCCATGAAGTTTTGGCTCGATCCGTGATCGATACGAAATGAATTTCGTATCGATCAAGATTTGACCTAATCGAGTCGAAACTGGGCTTGAACCTTCTTTAGGTCGTACGTAAGCCCCTGTTGAAAATTTCGTAGCATTTGGGCTTGTGGATTGCGAGTTATGATCGATGCAAGATTGGGTTTCATGTAGGCTGCTCTGTTCGAATCGATGCCTTCGAATTGATTACTTCGAATCGATATTTGGTACATGCTCAGAAGATGACGTGGCGCGTGATTTTTGGATCGATGCACTGTTGGAGCCGAATTGATCGAGTTGTCCCCTTATTTTTGCCTAGTTCGTATTGATGATGCTTCCTTGTTCGCAACGATGAAGGACGCACAGTTCATATCGGTGAAAGTTCCTCAGTTCTTATCGATCGTCATGCTTTGTTCGTATTGATTGGTTTCGCTCTGTTCGTATCGATTGTGTATGCTCTACTTCGCATCGGCGGGAGGTATGTATTTTATATCGATTGGTGGTCGACAGATATGAAGTGAGTCTTAAGATTGATCGATGCGAAACACGCTCCCATGCTACTTTCCGATGGATACGAAGAAGATTCTGTTTGATCGATACGAATCAGAGGTAGACTAACCGATGCGAAGCGGTACGAAAAGGATGGATACGAAACAGGTGGACTTGGATCGATGCGAAGCGAACTCACCTGTAGCTGATCGACTCGAAACTATGTGTAATCGATGGATTCGAGACAGATTGATACGAAGAAGGAGTTCCTTTGGTTGCTCGATGGACACAAAGATGGCACTTGTCAATCGATACGAAATAGAGTTGATTGATTATGCAGTAGAATAGATCGGTACATACACAGTGTATTCCCCTGATGGATACGAACGAGGTCTCGGGGATGGATTCGAGCGGGATGATTTCTTTGACTTGTATCGATCATAACGCGAGCATACGAACTAGGAATGACTTGAAATTTGGAACGCTGAGTTTTATTGCTTCATGACATATCAATTGTAGCTCGATCCAGACTCGGGCAAAATTCATCAACATCCACAGTGAACCTGTGCTTGCTCGAATTCGGGATGAGTGACTCTTGATCTCCATCAATTCTTGGATATCTCGGTCTTGCCAAAAGGCGGGATAACAAACCCTTAAGCTCATACGTCTCAAAGAGGGAGTTAAGCTAAGAGAAGTTGCCTTCTTTGCTACCACTGATGTAGATTTGTAAAAACCAATGTACGTAATCTGTAGAAATGCAATGTCAGACAAACATCCATACAAGTTATCCAAGAACAGGACAAACCGAAGGTACTATCCTACCACATCCTGTCGGGAAATCCCTCAGATTAGTAGCGAATAGTCCTTGCATTGGATATTTCACAATGAAGAGACAACTGCTATTGGATGTATATTGGGATTTTAACCCCAAATGATTAAAAAGCAGTCCCCCACTATGAAAATCTGGAATATCAATATCATCATAAGCAACCTGCACAATCTTCGCATATACGTTGGTCCAAAGTGGTTTTGGATAAACTGATCTCGGTCACTTCGCACCAACAACATAAAAGCGTTTCTCAACCGATTTGTAAAAATTCAATTTTATAAATCTTAGTTATAAAATGTTTGTAATAAATTCAAAAATCACCATTTAAAATATTTTACGGAAGTGTTATCTCTATATTTCAAAATCACATTTTGATTTTATTTCATAAAAATCATAATTTTTATAACATAAAAATTATAACATTTATTTATTTAAAATAGTTTCCTTTCTTTATAACAAATCAAATCATATAATTTCAAATCCCTTAAAAATCCTTTTTAATTTGAAATCATCACTTTAACATTTTGAAATTCCAAAAATAGGCCCAATGATGCAGCAACACTAAATACATCAATCACGGCATCCAAAACATCATATATCATATGATAACAGAATATATCACAATATCTATAAATAAAACCAATACTGGGGAGGAATCTAGTTGGATCCCTCCATCCTGTCACCCACAACAAGTATACATATTAGAAATATATGTACAATGTCCGCTTCGAGGCAAATGCGCGTAAAAAGGGTCATCGGCTCATACACGGGAACCTATAGGGTCATCTGCTCCAATAGGCAGGAATATATCCAAATATCAATCAATATATCATATATCATCCAAACAATCATCAATCATCATAAATAATATTTATTTTCACTTATATAAAATATTAGTGAGGCACAAAGAGTGAGTTGTACTCACTTTGATTCCAATAGCAGTTGTAGTGTTTTATTCCGAATAAAATTAAACAGCCATTTAATTTTACCTAAAACTTACACTAGCTCCAATCAACTCCAAACCAGCTCTAAGACGTAGTGCTCGTCAATATTGGCCCGACGCAATTCGTTTCGTGCGAAACGGACCTTGTATGACAAAGTTACGATATTTTAAACATTATACAAATTTATAATATAATAATTTTCAATTTTATTTTATATTTAAAACCCTACATCAAGTCACGGCCGTTAGATCTGCTTCATCCAACTCCGCCACTCGATTTTGCTTCGTCCCCAACGCGATGACCGAGGCCAAAGAAATCCATGTGCCGCCGATCCTCCTCCGAATTATACTCCTTCTATTGCGAACTTTACGACGATCCAACACCTTCAGGTTGAAGCCCATCACGAGCACTCCCTCTGTCCAGCGACCGCATGTACTCGTCGCCACCCACGCCTCGAAAAACACATGCAAACCGGTGATGAACACGAGCCAAATTCTCTTTGAACCATACTCGAAAACCCATCAAATCCATATGGATTGAAATATCTCGTTATCCTCCACAATCTTTTAGTTAAAGATTTTTGGAATAGATCGATGGATTGGAAGAAATTAATGGAAGAATGTTGGTTATTTTCGGCCATTGATGATAATTAGAGCTGGCGCTAACCCTAACTAGGTTTTAATGCAAACAGAAAAAAAAATTAACGTCCTTTTATAGAAAATTCGACGACACTATTCACCCGAATTTTTTTCGAACTCGAAGCAAAGCTTGCCACTTGGCGTTTATTTACCCCTATTTCGAACACAACGGAATATATGTCGGAAGCCAATTCGATTGTATTTGAAAGATAGGCTTTCAAATCGACTTATTTAAATTTAAAATTCACTTAAACGAATTTCAATGCGTTTTAGCTTGCCCTGGACAAACCGTAAATCCGATTGACACGAAATTTGAAATCTTACAATAATATAATATTGCGGATCCAATGAAACTGGTTTGTTGAATCCGAGATTGTTTGAAAAATGGCTGTTTTTGCACGTCAATTAAATATTGTAATATTCAATTTCTACAAATTAACTTTTAATTCAATTTTAAAAGTTCTCTAACATCATTCTAATTCAAATAGAATTTAATACAACTTTATAAATCATTTTCATTCACATTAAATCCAATTTATAATTATTTACACAAATTTAAATATTAAGTTAATAATTTAATTATCCAATTAGATCTAGATATTCGAAACATAATTTACTAGACTTACAAAATTTACTTGTGAATATTTAAAATCAATTAAATATACGAATTTCAAATGATCGAAATTATGGGTCGTTACAGTGACCGAACCAAATCTTTGGTTCGATGGTTGCTCGGAGTTGGGCATGAGAAATTTAAGGGTTTACTTGGAGTCAGTAGGGAGTAATGCTGCTTGGAGTCAGCTGAAGGTTTGCCTGGGACTCAACCCGGCTATAACTGATCTAAAAAAAGTTGGATGTCTTCGTCATGGCACGACGGTACTTCGAGAATTTCTTCATAACGCATCCCGGGGTTCTTGGAGGTGTATGGCGGTCGTCACATGTGGAATAGTTAACAATTATGTAAGGTAGGTTGAACCAAATCTTGGAGGAAGGAAGGTTGAACCAAATCTTGGAGGAAGGAAGGTTAAAAAAAATCCAAATACTATATGCTCAGCTGTCTCTCCTTATATCTTCATTCTATAAGTACCAAGCACAATGACATTATAAAAGGGAGGATGTTGAAAAGCGAAGCTTTCAGCAACAATGGCAGACAACTTCGAGAGGGAAAAATCTTAGTACTAATAGCATGTTTACTCATATTCAAACCTTGTTCTTGTAACCAGAAATGAAAATGATAATAAAAGAGGAACAGTGGACGTAGGCACATTCAGGCCGAATCACTATAAATTATGTGTCTTTGTTACATTTAAGTCCCTTACATATTCTTTATTGCAAATTACCGATTTTCTACCTTAAACATCCGGAGCTATATACTACAGATAATAACTATATACTACAAACAATATTCATAGCTCTACAACTATAATTTGAGTGTTTGCCCATTTTTTGTGCAAACAAACGCTGTAATCCTTCAATGCATAGTTTCAAATCCAAAAAAGACTATCTGAATCACTCTTGGCTCTCGGAAATTTTTACCCTTTTTTCATCATGGGAATTTTATGGTAGAAATGGATCACCGTGGCTGGTCTTCGATTTACAATCGTAGGAGATTGGTGCACCATGGCACTGTTCCGTTTCAACTCCATGCACTCTTTTCTAAATGTTGTACAGCACTTTTTCGGCATTTTGGACAGATGTTGTACCTTGCACCATAGATATTACACCCTGAGGATGTCGATTCTTCGGACAACCATAGTTGTTGACTCGTTTAGTGTTACGAGAGCCATAACCTATCTAAATGAAGCTCCTTGTGAGTTCTTTCGCTTTGGCAGGTTCTCTTATCCATCAGTGCATAATTTTATATCCGGAAAGACTATCCGAATCACTTTCGAGTTTGAGAAATTTTTTAACCTTCAATTTCTTCACGTGAATTTTATGATAAAACGGGATCACCGTGGCTGGTCTTTGATTTACCATCGCTAGATAGTGGTGCATCATGATACTGTTTCATTTCAAATCTATGCACTCATTTCTAAAAGTCATACGACACTGTTCGAAATTTTGGACGGATGTTGAAACTGGCATCGTAGATGTTGCAACCTGAGGATATTGATTCTTCAAAAAGCCATAACTGCTGACTCGTTTAAAGTTATGGGAGTCATGACCAGTCAAAACAAAGCTCTTTGTGAGTTCTACGGCTTTGGCTACTTTAAGCTGTCAGTGCATAATTTCATACCCAAAAAAGACTATCTGAATCAATTTCGAGTCTTCGAAATTTTTTATCATTCGTTTTATTATGTGAATTGGTGATGGGATCATCGTGATTGGTATTCAATTTACCACTACTAGAGAGTAGTGCACCATGGTAGCATTCCATTTCAAATCCATGCACTTATTTCTAAAAGACGTGGGACACCGTTTCAACATTTTGGACAGATGTTGCACCTTTCACCGTAGATTTTGCACCTTGTGGATATCAATTATTCGTACAGCCACAAGGTTGACTCATATTGAACTATAGGAGTCATAACTTGTCAAAACGAATCACTTCCGGTCAGTGCATAGTTTCATATCCAAACAAGACTATCTGAATCACTTTTGGCTCTTGGAAGTTTTTTACCCTTCGTTTTCTTAACGAGGATTTTATGTTAAAATCGGATTACCGTGGCTGGTCTTCGATTTCCCATCGTTGGAGAGTGTTCGTCATGGTATCATTCCATTTCAAATCCATGCACTCATTTCTAAAATTCGTGCAGCATTGTTTCAGCATTTTGGAAGGACGTTGCACCTTATACAGTAGATGTTGCACCTTAAGGATATCAATTGTTTGGACAGCCACAACTGTTGACTCATTTGAAGTTATGGGAGCCATATCCAGTCAAAACAAAGATCTCTGTGAGTTCTATGGTTTCGACCGCTTTAAACCATTGGTGCACAGTTTCATACCAAAAAAACCTATCTGAATCAATTTTGGGTCTCAGGAGTTTTTTACCATTCGTTTCTTTATGTTAATTTTATGGTGAAACGGGATCACCATGGTTGGTCTTCGATTTACCATCGCTGGAGAGTGGTGCACCATGGTACCGTTCCGTTTTAAATCCATACACTCATATCTAAAAGTCGTATGGCACCGTTTCAGCACTTTGGACGGATGTTGCACCTCGCACCGCATATGTTGCATCCTGAGGATATCGATTATTCGGACAACCATAACGGTTGACTCATTTAGAGTTATGGGAGCCATAACTAGTCAAAACAAAGACCTTTGTGAGTTCTATGGATTTGACTGCTTTGATCCGTCAATGCATAGTTTCGTATCCAAAACAGACTATTCGAATCACTTTCGGCTCTCGAAATTTTATTATCCTTTGTTTTCTTCATGTTTATTTTATGGTAAAACGGGATCATCGTGGCTGGTCTTCGATTTTCCATAGCTGGAGAGTAGTGCACCATAGTACTGTTCCATTTAAACTCCATGCATGCATTTCTAAAAGTCACACAGCACGGTTTTGACATTTTGGATGGATGTTGCACCTTGCATCATAGATGTTGCATCTAGAGGATACCGATTCTTCGAATAGCCATAATGGTTGACTCATTTAGAGTTATGGGAGCTATAACCAGTCAAAACGATGATCCTTGTGAGTTCTACGACGTTGACCACTGTAATCCTTCAATGTATAGTTTCATATTCTAAAAAGATTATCCTAATCACTCATGGCTCTTATAAGTCTTTTACCCTTCGTTTTCTTCATGGCAATTTTATGGTAAAACGGGGTCACCGTGATTGGTCTTCGATTTACCATGAGACAAATTCATCATAGTACTATTCTGTCTCAAATCTATAAACTCGTTTATAAAAGTCGTAGGGCACTGTTTCGACATTTTGGATGGATATTGCACCTTGCACCGTAGATGTTGCACCCTGATGATATCTATTCTTCAGATAGCCATGACTATTGATTCGTTGTAGTTACAGAAGCCATTATCTGCCAAAACAAAGCTCACTATGAGTTCTACGGCTTTGATAGGGTCTTTTATCCGTCAGTGCGCAATTTTGTACCTAAAAAGACTATACAAATCACTTTCGGGTCTTGGAAGATTTTTACCCGTCATTTTCTTCACGTGAATTTTATGGTAAAACGGGTTCACCGTGGGTGTTCGTCGATATACCATTGCTGGAGAGTGGTGCGCCATGGTACTGTTCCATTTCCAATCCATGCACTTATTTCTAAAAGTCGTACGACACTGTTTTAACATTTTGGACGGATGTTTCACCTTGCACCGTGAATGTTGCACCTTGAGGATATCGATTCTTCTGACAGCCATAACTATTGACTCGCTTAGAGTTATAGGAGCCATAATCAGTAAAAACATAGCTCTTTGCTAGTTTTAAGGCTTTGACTGCTTTAATCAATTAGTGCATAGTTTCATACCCAAAAAAGAATACCAAAATTAATTTTGGATCTCGAAAGTTTTTTACCATTCGTTTTCTTCACGTGAATTTTATGGTAAAATGGGATCACCATGGCTTGTCTTTGATTTACCATCGCTAGAGAGTGATGCACCACAGTACCATTCTGTTTCAAATATGTGCACTCATTTCTAAAAGTCATACGACAGTGTTTCAACGTTTTTGGTGGATGTTGCACCTTGCACCGTAGATGTTACACCTTGAGGATATCGATTCTTCGGACAGCCATAACCGTTGACTCGTTTAGAGTAATAGGAGCCATAACTAGTCAAATGGAGCTCTCTGTGAGTTCTACGGCTTTGACTACTTAATCCATCAGTGCATAGTTTCGTACCCATAAAAGACTATCCGAATCACGGGTCTTGAAAGTTTTTTACTCTTCATTTTCTTTACATGAATTTTATGGTAAAACGGGATCACCGCGCATGGTCTTCGATTTATCATCGTTGGAGAGTGGTGCAGCATGTTACCATTCCATTTTAATTCCATGCACTCATTTCTAAAATTTGTGTGGCACTTGTTAACCATAAAATGTAAATAAAAAAAGAAGGCATTTTAGAGACCTTCTGTATAGTCAAAAGAATCAAAAGAAGTTACCTTTCGGTGACACCGAAAGGTAATTTAACACCAGAAAAGAGGAAGCACGTGGTAACTTCAGGAAAAAGCTTCCACTGGCATAAAAGAGAAAATAGTTAAAAGGCCCCTAATGTGACTCAAAGACTAGAGAATAAGAAGAGCCTTCAGGTCATTTTTGATAAGAAAGAGGTGTGGTAAACAAGTTCGATGTAAATCTGAACCTTCCAGAGTAAGCAAAGGGGTTCATTAGTTCATCATTCAAGTAGATATCTTTCGAGAAAGGTAGAAAGAATACAACCAGAATAGGCAACAAATTAAAGTGCCAGTACTAAAATTGGGCACAACACCCTTCGGACGTGTTTGAATAGATTAAAGTGAAGAATATAAATGGAAAATGAGGTTGATCTAACAATTACACCAGAAAAAGACAAACAGATGTATGAAAACACAGAGATTTAGAGTAGCTCGGCATTGTAGCCTACATCCACTATAGAAAATTTGTTGTTTATTGACAAGTCTCGTTGGTTACAATTGTTTACAGCAGAACACTTAAGATACAACAATGATTTCGGTAGAGTATCGGCATTTTGGAGGCCCCTATCTCTTTTCTGAAAGCCTAGGACTACTATTTATAGGTGTAGGCAGCAAATATCCCACTCGAATCTCGAGAGACCCCTTCTCTGACGTGGGTGGGCCCACATGATTGATCCTTGACCATTTGGAATCGATCCATAAACGATACTTACACAATTCGTATCGATCCAAAACACCTCCTTTTGGGTCGAGATCGATCATGAGAATTCTTGAGGTGGTACGCAAGCTCCTATGAAAATTTGCTGGCATTTGGACTTAGAGATCTTGATATATGATCTATGCAATTTTGGATTTGTAGTAGGCTGGTCTGTTTGTATCGATCTCATTTGTATCGATCAATTCGTATCCATGCCATGTGTATCTATCAGGGCGACCTGGCGCGTTATTTCAGGAGCGATCCACTTTCCATCTCAAGCGACTGAGTCTTCCACTTTTATGTGCTTTGTTCGTATCCACCATTGTTCCATTCATATCGATCTTTTGCACTCCACTTAGTGTCGATTTGTAGAGCTATTTCGTATTGATAGCTTAATGGCCGCTTTATATCGATGGATGGAAAGCCTCTTCATATCGGTCATCGAGTAGCTAATTTCGTAAAGTGGATGCATGGATTCTTTCATATCGATCAGTAACGATTAATATGAACCACTTAGTTAAAAGACCGATATGCAGAGTGTATTCATGCGACTGATACGAAGTATTGTTTGTTGATGGATACAAAGTGTTGTTAACATAATGGATACGAAGTATCTTTATGTTGATGGATATGAAGGAAGTTAGTGGGTGATGGACACGAACTAAATCTCTCTTAGGGAATGGATATGAAATTGGATGGATACAAATAGAGTTGGCTTTCTCAACCTTGATCGATCAATATCTTGAGCATACGAACTCCGATTGACTTGAAAATTAGAATTTTGGCTTTCATAGCTTTGCTTGTCATGTCATATCAATTGTAGCTCAATCCGAACTTGGGCAAAATTTACCAGTATCCATAATGAACCTGTGCATAATCAATCTTCGACATGAACTGTCTTTGATTTCTAGTTAACTTCTTGGTGTCACGGCTTTACCAAAAGGCAGGATAACATTTGCCTCCCAAAATATGTCTTGTGTAAGCATGAAGTGCTTTGAAACGCTGCAATCATTAGTCTGAAAAGTTCTGTCTAATTCGTTGAGCAGCCGTTGTCTTTTCGTCAAAAGATGTAACCTTCGATTGATTTCCCAGTAATATAAATAATGGATTGTTGACCGCCAATGATTGTACAGTGCATTATTGTAATTGAGTATCGAGTGTTAGCAATTTGTCATTCGCTGTTGCAGTTGTCGTCCGGTGAGCATTCAATTCCTATAAATATTGAAATTTATATATTAGCTCGTCATACATGCGCATATGTTAACCTGACTCTCGTTCATTGTTGCATGTTTATGGGTCATTGTCAATTTTTTGATTTGATTTTTTTTGGGATCGAGCTTCATATCGATCCTCTCTTAGATCGATGTGAAACTTGAGTTATAACATCGTTCGATGGTTGCTTTAGAGTGTGCCTTCATATCGGTCCTCTACTGGATCGATTTGAGAAGTTGGGAAATTTTTTTGCATCAATGTATCAATACGATCTAGCTGACTATTTGAAATACTTTGTATTGATGGATACGAACCCCCATGGTCTTCTGGTAGATGGATATGAAATTGTTGTTCGTATCGATGGAATATAAATGGTTCAAGCAAGTCTTTATTACATCTTTTATATCGATGGATCATGATGGATACGAAAAATCATGCTCTTGATCGACCTGAATTAATGGTTATGTACAGTTTCCCACTGACCGATATTGGTGAATGGGTACGGAGAAGGCCCTTCGTATCATTTTGGCTTCGACCGTTCCAACTAGTCCATTTTAGTGGGAGACGAATCACCTTTTTCAATTGAGTTCAAGTCCATATAAATACATTTTGGACATAGAAAAAGTTCCACTTTCTTTCACTCCTATACACCGCCTTTGTATCGGTTAGAGCAAAATAGAAAAAGAACTTACCTTCGTCTTCGAGCCATTTAATTCATTAATCCCTTGAACTAACTGCTCTAATTAGGTAATTAATCGATTAAAACTAATCTGAATCGATGAGACTCGAATTCACGTGCTAATCTGTTCCTAATTGCAGCTGATTCTGGTGATGTTGAGGCCGGAGTAAGGTCAAGGAAGGAGGAAATGATATTTGGGCCGATTGGAGGAGTGTAGAAGGAAATGAAGGTGGCGTTCATATCGATCGATAAAGAGTGATTCGTATCGATCTAAGATTAATTAGAGCTCATAGTGATCGCAAACAACAGAGATTCATATCGAACGAGGGAGCAACTTCGTATTGATAGGAGATGGTGGGAGTTTGTTTCGATCTGGAGCGATCGATACGAAAAACTAACTATGTCATCGATATGAAGTAGCGGTCCTGTTGGTCGATATGAAGATGAGGGGCTTATTGATTGATACAAACTGGACTCCTAAGTGATCGATATGAAATCATTATCTTTACGATTGATACAAATGGAGCCTCTGGTGATCAATCCAAGTCTTGATCTTGATGGATATGAAATCTTCCCCGCATTCGAACATTTGACTATAACGAGCTTCTGCCTTGCATAATTGGACTTAACTGTTTCAATGCATATTTGACTGCCCTTCGAAACACGTCGATGGAACAGTACCTTGACCAATTCTGATGAACTTTAACTTAGATCAATTCTCAAAGCCTGGATTGCATGGTTGTGAAGGTCAGCGATGACGGTCACTCCGGCTGAATCTTGAAGTCTTGTCGTTTGAACATCTCAAAAAATCCATAGAATTTCTTAAGTATTATGTTGCACTGCACTGCATAACACATTCACACACTTCACACTGGGGGAAACACATGTTTATTATCATCTAACGCTGAATTTTACTAAGTTCAATAGCTATGGAACTTGGAAGTTCGCAGTCACGGGATGTCCAGAGTCCACCTCTTTCCACAATCGAGATGCCGGCTATCGCAATCGAAGTTGTTAGCCTGGCTCCGAATTAACTACCGGGAGCAGTTTTTATCACACATCCACAAGACTCCATTCCTTCCGATATTTCTGAAGATATGCTGGGCAGGATTTGTCTAAGACATGGGCTACCAATAAATGATGTTTTATTACCAGGGCCGGAGGATAGAGCCCACACTCTCCCGGAAGGGTACACAAACTCTAATATATTTGTGTATGTAGTTGGGATACTCCCTCCATTTTATCAATTCATCCGAGGAGTTCTACTTTTCTTGAGGATCGCTTCATCCCAACTACATCCAACTGGGTATAATCTGCTGATAGTTTATCCATCGTCTTCATGGAGCACCTTTTTCGACCCCCAATCCTAGAGGAGGTCAAATATTTGTTTAACATAAAGAGTCAAGGAGATCATCCTTCCTTCACTTTCTTAGAGGCAGTTAGGAACTGTCAGATCGTGGTCGGGGCTTGGAGCAAGCTGAGCTATTTCAAGATCGAATTGTTCCAAATTCAATGTCCAACCGGGTTCGCCAGACGGTGGCTAGCAAGACGTAAGTGCCTTAACTCCTTTGTCGATCAAATGGATAATCTTAGTCAATTTTTGATTTAACACTTTCTTTCACAGCTTTGATTCCACGCCTCAAAGGGGCTCAGTTTAAAGAGATTGTAAGAGCTCTTCAAGAGGTGCTTGTCGAGCGCAGAGAGATTGATGAGGTCCTCACTGACGAAAACCTGAGGGCCTTTGGGCTAATTAATAGAGATCAAAGCATCAATCTTGAAGGATCTCTTAGAACGGCTCCAACGACGCAAGTCAGAAGGACAGTTCCTGGAATCATGATCACCGTGTAAAGTGACGATGAAACCATGCTCGCTAGAGATGAGCCTGCACCCAGGCCTTCATAAAGTCATCGACATTCAAAAAGGATACGAATAGGCAAAGTCGCTATCCATAAAGGTTCGAGACGCAAATATGTTGTAATGTCTCTGCCGACACCGACCGTTGTAATTTCAGAGGCTCCCTCTTCACAAATAGAAAATCCTTTTGAGGGACTTGCGGATATTCCCGTTCTGAATGACGTGTCTCTCCACTAAGATACCTGATTAGAGGGGCTTAGAAGTGCCTTAGATTTAGGAGAGCCAACCCCTCCGAATACGGCTGCTACATCCAGTTGGTTGGGGGGTTTACACATGCATGCACACACTTCACGACACCATGCAACTAATATTTGCAAGCTATTCAATCTACGGAGAAAACTAACTATGCTTCTTTTTTCACTTTACAAATACAATGTCGAGGTAGGTATCTATGCTTGGTAGTCTTCGTTCTACGCCCCATTCATCTAGCTCATACTCTAAGTCTCGCAGATGTGAGGTCGATAGAGAATGCGATCGCAGCTACTCCAGCCAAGAGAGGGAGCGCTACAAGAAGGAAAAGGATAAGGAGAGGAAGAGGTAGTACAGGTGTCGTTCCCGGTCGTGCTCTCCGCCACCTAGAGGTCAACACAACCTTCTAGCACTGGCAAACAACCCGCAAAATATTTTCATCAAGTACCACCTTCTCAAACTTCAAGGCTCGACGAACAATGTCGGAGGACCAAAACTAAGACCCCGGTCACTACTGAACAAGCTGTTACAGAGCCCACCGGGGAAGGAGCGATTAGAATTTCTATGTTGAAAAAGGATTTCTCGAATGTCTACTTTGATGGCTTAATATTTCCTCCATATTTAAAAAGAATTATCAATGAGGGGGAACAAACGATGCATGACTGCATATGTTATTTAAGGCCAATATCAGGAATGGATGAAGAACGTAGAGAAAGTATCAGCAACGGCCTTTGAGCGGGCAAAGACAATCGAGAAACTTGAAACCGATCTCACTCAAAGGGACCACATAGTGCAAGTGCTCATTGCTGAGAATGACACTCTAAGAAAATTGAAAATAGAGGCCTTGAAAAAAGTCAATGAGGTCAACAAGAAAATGGAGCAAATGAGGCAAGAGAAGTTGAAATTGGTCGACGTCATAGGCTATAGAAATGCCATCGTCACAGCTAAAAGAGATAATATGCTCAAAGAGATTAATGAGCTTAAAGCTAAGTATACCGAGGTCATCAAAGAAATGGACGATCCAAATAAGGCTGCTCAGGAGGCATGCGGTTAGAGTGTGGAGCTTAAGGGAGAGCGGGATGCGGCAGTTCTAAGGGTTCAGGAAGCTGAGGCTAGAATTGAAGCAGAAGTTGGAGGAGCGAAGGACTGGTAAGAAGGCAATATGGAAGACCTTTTGATCACTTATAATGCCGATGTCCTAAGATACCATGGTCTGAGTTGGCTCAATGATTATTCGACCCATTTGCATATTGCCTGGTGCCGTTTAGTGGATGATGAGAACGCCGAACACCACACTACATCTATTGGTTAGTTTGAACTGGAGAAACAGGTGTTGAACAAAGATGAGAGGAGGGTTCTCCACGAGGTCGTTGTTACATTTGTAAAAGAGAAGCTAGCTGATCATCATCCGAAGGTTGGAGAGGGTTCTGGTGTCAAACACCATGACGCAGGTTTCGAAATACCTATGCCAACCCAACCAGAACCTACCTCTGCGGTCGATCCTCCACCAGTGTCTGCTTACAATCTCGATCAACTGCAATTGTCACTGGCCTATAAGCACGTTTCTGAAGAAGTTTCGGCTCCACCCGCGAGCCAAACTGAGGAAGGTATTCTTAGCACTTCTCGAATTTATCCAAAGTCTGGAACACTATCAAAACAAGTCACTAATATTTTTTTTTCTTATCTCCATTCAGTTATAGGAGCTGCATCGACTGTGCCCCTGCAACCCAAGAGCAGCATCAAGAGCAGGAGGCCATCATAACGGAGGCGATGACCATTACAACTGCCACTTTGATCGGAAGAGTTCATTAGAGCGCTTTCCATTTAACAGCTAATTTTCCATCGGTTTAGAAAATTTTCGATAAACTTCAAATTAAAATAAACGGAAGCGTACAGCGTACAATTTTAGTACGGATCGATCCGCAGGGAATTTTTAAGATTTGAAAATTTTCAGTTCACTCAAATTAGACCAAAGTGAGAGGAAATTGTTAACTGCAAAAAAGAAGCTAAAGCTAGAATTGAAATGTGATTTAAAAACAATTAAACTAGAGAACAATTTAGAGGCAAATCCACTCTCGTATTTTTGTAAATCGACAAATAAATAATTTATGATCTCTAGCTTTGGTATTAAGTAAAATAATTGTTGTATTTATCATAAGTATTGTTTGTTTATGTTATTAATTAACATAACTCAAACCATCAAACTATAATACAACAAATAAACCACTTATAAAATCTCATGAAAATGAAGCCAAAGAAAAAGTTATTTTAAGTATGATCTATTTACTATTGTAATTAGAAATATAGATCATTAAATTTCATTTTTACTTTCATTTCAAAATAAAAAATCAATTAGCAAATGATGATGTAAACTGAGTTTACGTTGAATAAGAATAGCTCATTTGCAAAAGCAACATAAGCTATCAAAATCGCTTGTATAAACTTACATCAAAATTCACTTTCATGAAGCACAAATAAAGAGATAATAAATCATAAAGATGTTGAAATTACATAATATTTGAGAGCTTCATTAGCCCTAAATTAAAGGGGTTAACTACTCATTGGTGTTATCAAATCAACACATGTAAGTTTCAACATTGGAAAGCGAAGAGAAGTAGAAATTAAATGAAGGAAATGAGATTAACTACTTTGATGAAATAACATCAAAATAATTGCATGAATGTAAATCTAAGCTACGAACATAAAAAGAAAGAGAGCATAGAAATAAACATTAATAATAAAACAAATAAAAGCATGTAGAAAAGAGAGGAGAAAGAGGCTTGGAAGCCATTTTTATTTCACTTTGATCTTTGTTTACAACTTTCTAATTTCCTAAGCAAAATATTTGAGAGAGTAGGAGATATTTATATGTACATAAGAGGGCTATTTGTGCATGCATAAAACCCTAATTCTGTTTTTAAGGAGCTTCCCAAAACACCCTTTAGGAAGTGTGGCCACCAAGTAACCACTAGCTACTAATTAATCCCTCATTAAATGTGCATAAAGCTTTAACCTCCACTTAGTTGTCTGTTAGCTTCTAATTGTAGATTTTGGCAAGTGTGTGGGGTCCTCCGTGATCTTGGACTTGAATTATTTCCTTCTTCTTTCCTTTGTATTCATTTGTGCATGCATATATCTTCACGGTTCCCTCTTCCACATGCATCAAAATTCCTATAAAAATCATAAAATATGTCCAAGTAAAAATTCTTAAATTGACACATGCACAAAAATGACCATTTTATCCTTGAATGAAGATGCATATATGATGATTTGAAAACAACTGAATTTTGGTTTTAAACGTGTTAAAATTCCCATGTATGATATTTATTTAAATAAAAAGAGATAAAACATAGATGTATATATATGCACAGTTACGTACACATCACTTTCATCTTTAACGAACAAATGGTGGAAGAACTCCTCGATCCTCACAATGATTTACTCTCTTATTTGCCTTTTGTCATGGGCAGAAGTGTGTTCACAGCCAACTCTTCAACCCTAACTATAAACATCCCGCCGGCCACTCAAGCAGCTCACGATGAGGCGATAATGGTGGAGATCAGTGTCGAGATAGCAAGTGCCACGTTGTGTAGCGGTATTGGAGGTAGAATGGCGGGTCTTGGCCTGGCCCCTTTACGTATGGTCTCTTCGGCTGGTACAATCATCATCACTGTGCTACCTCATGTGTCTTCTCGTATAGAAAGTGCCCCCGTCCCACCAACCATGCAATCTGAAAACATTCCCATTTCCGTGAGTTCAAAGGAGGAGACTACAATACTTCCCTCTGTTGGGGATAAGCTGGGTAAAGGCAAGACTTCGAAATGGCATCACAGTGGTAGCTCTAGTGGATCGATGCCGAAAGAGGAGAAGAAAAAGAAGAAATAAAGGAGTAGGCATGTCTCTTTGTGTCCCTTTTGGTATATAAGTAGGAATTCCTCTTTTGCTTTCAGTTGACCATTATAGATGCGGGTTCGGCCCCTGCTAATAGGAATTTTTGAAATAAGCTTTTTGTACTTATTTTGTTTCCAAAGAATAGATGAAATACAATCTCCTTTTCGTTTTTAGCATAACTCCGGGTTTTTTTGCTTAAGTATTTTAGCACTTGAATTACAAGTGTGAAGCTTTAATCTTTGGATAAGACTTGTGTTTGGTCGTTAAGTCCTGGAGTCATGGTTTCATGTCGTAACCAAACGTCAAGTCAATTCTCGATGTTGTACTTGTCTCGGTCAGTATGTAGTGCTGGAGTTATGCCCCCAGTCTTGGGGATGAATTGAATTGGTCGAACGATTGTTGTTTATTTGTCCTTAACATTTTTAGTTTTACTCAGTTGGACTAAGTTGTTGTGAGGCGAGTTTGAGTGTCGGATCACATTTGCTCATCTATTGACAATCGCATCCACACTCTGGGAATTGAACTCGTATGCTAGCGGTCGGTCACGCTTGCTTAATGTTCAAAGATATGTTCGCGCTTTAGAGACTTAAGTTCTTTTTTGGGCGATTAGTCACACCCGTTTAATGCTTATACTCAGGTTCGCGCTTTCGGGATTGAAGTTAGTTAGTGTTTATACTACAATTCGCACTCCGAGAATCTACAACTGGTTGATGGATGGTCAGTCACATCCATTTTGGTGTTTATACTCTAGTCCATGCTCTGGGAACTTAGAGTTAGTCGATGGGTGGTCGCTCGCACCCATTTTATGTTTATACTCCGGTCCGCGCTTTTAGGGTCGGAGTCAATTAGTGTTTATACTCCAGTTCGCACTGCGGGAATCTAGGGTTGACTGACAGACGGTTAATCACATCTGCCTAAGTGTTGGAATCTCGTTCACGCTCCAAGAATGATAAGTTGATCAGGGACATGGACAGTCGGATCACGTTCACCCTGAGAAGGCAAGTGAGGTCCTAGATGGACGGGTCCATCCTCCTCGGTCTTGCAAAAGTGGATATGAGGTCGTGGATGGACGAATCTACCCTCCTCAAGTTTAGATTGTACATGGGCAAAGTCGTGGGTGGATGGATCCACCCTCCTCGAACCAATGTGTTGGATTTGAAATTTATACTCCAGCTCGCACTCTAGGAGCTGAAGTTTTGTTGGAGGATTGTCGTGTATCAATCCTACTTGGGATTCAGTGTAGTTGTTTGGCCACAAGCATGGGATTTCACTTAGCGAGTGACCCGTCGTATCACAGTCACTCCCTATTTGAATAAGTACCACCGTGGGATGGAATTTAGCTCTCCATGCATTGTGATGATCATAAGACAAATTTCAAGAATCACCACTCTTGCTTGACGAGTTTTCATTTTATTGCTGAAATAAGAAAGTATGGCAAAGTCAGTAGCCTCGTTACAAGTTCAAATTTTGAAATGCATAAACAAATTGTAAATGAAAAGCAGACAAAATGAATAAACAAATCCTGTTATGTGTAGTAGCGATGGAAAATTTCGTTGTTCCAAGCCTTCAGCAATGTGAGACTATCAACAATCGATAATTTGCATGTCCCGTCTCCAAGTCTCCGTTCAATAACATATGGTCCTTCCCATGTCGGTTTCATATTCGAAGGGACCGGATAAATCCTCTTGAGCATAGATCGCCGAGTTCAAAGGTTCGGGGTTGGACCATTGCATTATATAATCGGGCGACTCGACTTTGATGCGAGGATGCCCTCAAATCAGCCTCTGCACGCTTCTTATCTATAAGTCCAGAAATTCGGCAAGCAATATGGCATTTGTCTTCGGGTCATAGTAAGTCACACGATGAGAAGGTACTTTTAACTTGACCAGTATAACGGCTTTTGAGCCGTAGGAAAGTGAAAATGGAGTGTGGCCCATTGTAGACTTGTAGATAGTTCAGTATGTCCATAGGGCCATGGGAAGTTCATCAACCCACCTGCCTCTGGCCTTTTCCATTCGCTTTTCTAAAATGGATTTGATAACTTTATTAACAGCTTTGGCCTAGCCATTTACTTGAGGGTGAGCAACCGCTAAGAACTACTTATGAATATGGAAACATTGACAAAAGTTCTTAAACTCGATGTTATGGAATTGGGCTCCGTTGTTAGTGATAATGCTATATGGGAGGCCAAAACGACAGACGATGTTGCGGACGACAATGTTGATTACTTTCTTCGTCGTGACAATCGCAAGGGGCTTAGCTTCCTCTAATTTAGTAAAGTAATCAACTAAACTGATGGCTTACTTCGCACCACCTTTAGCTAGAGGTAAATATCTAATTATATCAATGCCCCCACGTGGCGAATAGCCATGGACTGACCATTTGAGTAATTTCAGTAGGCGGGGGTCCTGGTATCCGAGCATGTTTCTGACATCTATTACATTTCTTGGCATAGTATAATGCGCCCCGATTCACTATTGGCCAATAATATCCATATCGTGGTATCTTCTTAGCAAGAGATTGCACCTAGTGTGATCGCCACATTCTCCCTCGTGCACGTCGTGTAGCACTCGTTTGATTTCGTCGTGGGCGATACACCAGAGTAAAGGAATAGAGTATACTCTGCTATACATGACTCCATTCTGGATCATGAATCGAGAAGCTTTCTGGAGAACCTTTCTTCTCTCACTCCTACACCCAGGAAAGGTTCCATGCTTAGGTAATCTCTGAGCGCGGTCATCCAAGACTCCATCTCGGGTATGGCCTCATGTACCCAGTCGGTCTCCATCTGATCGATACCCGATAACGTATGTGTCTCAACGGGGACTAGTCCCATTTTCTATGCTTTACCGATGCTAGCCAGATTTGCCAGAGAATCGGCCTTCTGGTTATGCTCTCGGGTTATACAATAAATGGCATAATAATCAAACTGATTCAATACTTCTTGGACCGGAGCAAGATAAGCAGCCAACCTACGGTCTCTAGCTTGGTATTCTCCTTACACTTGGCATACGACAAATTGTGGATCGCAGTATACCTCCATAGCAATAATTATCAAGTCTTGGGAAGCCTATAGTCTGGTAAGTAAAGCTTCGGACTCGGCCTCGTTATTGGTTGCACAGAAATCAAACTTCAAAGCATAACATATGTATCGAGCTTCTGGGGTTTTAAGTACAACTCCAGCGCCTGAGCACGGTCATTCGATGTGACGTCTGTGTATAGCTTCCATATTTATTTGGGAGGTTCAGTGGTTTTGGGCAAGTCCTCCGATATAGAAAATTCAACAATGAAATCCGCCAGAACTTTTCCTTGAATAGCCCACCATGGTGTGTAGGCAAAATCAAATTAACTCAACTCAATGTTCCACTTTAGCAACCTACCTTATGTCTCATGCCACGGAAGGACCTGTCGTAATGGCTGGTCGGTGTAGACTGTGATAAGATGAGCCTAAAAGTAGGGACGGAGCTTTCTCGGGGCAATGACGAGAGAATATGCCAGCTTTTCCAACTTTGGATAGTTTCTCTTTGGTCTGGTCAATAGTTTGCTAATGTAATAGACCGGTCGCTGTATCTGATCCCCCTCCCGAATTAATGCAGCACTAATTGCATTCTCGGACATTGGCAGATAGATGTATAGTCTCTCATGATCAATTGGCTTTGACAGAATAGGTGGCGTAGCTAAGTGTTGAACCAGTGCTCGGAACATGCCTTTACACTCCTCGGTTAATTCAAAGTTTCGCTTTCCTTTCCTGATCAAATCAAAGAAGGGAATGCACTTGTCGGTGGTTTGGGAGATGAATCTGCTCAAGCTGCTACCTTTCTGTTGGGGATCTGTACTTGCTTTATTGTTCTTGGGTCTTGAGATTTCGAATTGCTCAAATCTTCTTGTGGTTGGCTACAATTCCTCAAGCATTGACAATGAATCCAAGGAACTTTTCGAATGCGACTCCAAAGTGACACTTCAATGGGTTGAGCTTCATTCAATATTCTCGGAGGATGTTGAGCATATCGTCCACGTACACCTCCATAGTTTTCTCGATTTGGCTAGCAAACATTCGATTGACAAGTCTTTGATAGGTCGCCCAGCGTTCTTAAGTCTGAACTGCATCACTTTGTAACAATAGAGTCCATGATCGGTGATAAAGCTAGTATGCTCCTTATCAGGTAGGTGCATCAGTATTTAATTATGGCCAAAATATGTATCCATGAAATATAAGAGCTTGTTTTCGGCCGTTGAGTCTACAAGCTGATCAATCTTGGGAAGTGGAAAACTATCTTTAGGACAAGCTTTATTCAAATTTGAGTAGTCTACACAAGTTCTCCATTTCCCATTTAGATTGCTAAAAAGCACCAGGTTGGATATCCACTCTGGATATAAACATCTCGGATAAACCTATTCGATCTGAGTTTGTATACCTCTTCCTTAAGGGAGGTAGATCTCTCTGGATCTATAGTGTGCTTCTTCTGCTTGACCGGCATGCTTGACCAGGACATGCCGCTGGTCAATGTTCAATGCATGGTTCGCGATGTCCGACGAGATCCTACACATATCTGAGTGCATCCAAGAAAACACATCGAGGTTCGCCTAGAGAAATTCAACCAATTCCTCCTTCATCTTTTGGCTTAGCTGAGATCCGACTGTTTACACCGGGACTCATCATCATCATTGACCAGAACATCGATCGTCAACTCTTTATGGGGGAAGCCTAACTATCGCTGACTTCCTCTTCATTAACATCATCTCTTGGATCAAGATCCTTTAGGAATTGGTTGTGGCGCCTTGGCCTAGGTCCGGGCGTTGGCTCTCAATTGTCGGTAAAACGGACGAAGAGAGATTCCTCTACGTCACTGCCCTTCTCTTTCCCCTATGCCTTCCGCAGCTCAGTAACATAATAGGTGGTCCTGCAGCCTGATCTCCCTGAAAAAATCCAACCTCATTGTGAGTGGGGAATTTCAAAGTTAAACACATAGGGCAATAGCTTCCCTAAATTCAGCTAGGGCGGGTCAGCCTAGAAAAGCATTATACGGTGAGTTAATATCCAACACAATGAACTGCAACATCCAAACTCTTTGGTGCTCTCCAATTCCCAAGTCCACTGGTAATTCCACCATCCCAATGGGTATAGCTGCACTTCCATTGAAGCTATGAATACGAGACTGACATGGCTTCAAGTCCTTCGCTTCCATTTTCATTTGGTCATACACCTGCTTGAAAAGAATATTCACGGGGCTTCCTCAATCATCATTGGAGAGGCATTAACTTTCTCGAATGATTTGATGAATCATGGTCGGCATGTCTGGCATCTAGACATTCTGAGCAAGCTGGGTCATGGTGTGGTCAGGTTCCACAATGCGAGGATGGCTCGGGCGCGTTCGACGGTCCATGCCTCACCTCCTTGGCTCTAGGTCTTCAGGTACATAGGGTTCAGGAGAATGATCTTGTTGACGAAGTTTTGGACCTACTCGGTTCTGATTGTCAGCTACCAAGTCTATGGTGGCGGTAGCAGCATGGTTACCAATAGCGTAATAAGTAATTGCTCCTCCCCGGGAGGAGGGTTCAGCATGGTGACTTGTAGATGGATCGGCTCCCGCTTGTCCAAGGTTCAGAGTGCGCTGATGCCCAGGAGCTTGTGCGTAGCTTCCATCCAGTCGTGGACGTGTGGATCTATGATGGTAATCAGAGGAAGCTGAGCTCTCAGTAATTGAGTTAGAAGCTTGATCCCTCTTGGATCTCTTTTGTCTTTTCTGATTCAGTCGATTGGTTAACTCCATGTTGGCACGGATCAGCTGGGTAAGCTGCTAGTGGCTTTGGATCAGTTATTGCATCAACATCTAGAACCCTCCCTAGTGACAGGGCCTTGAGGATCTAAAGGTCCAGCCGAGTTCTGGCCTTTGGCGGGTAGATACGTAGGGTTCTGTCTATCTCTTCCTTCCTGATCCACAGCGGTTGAGGTGGTTCTGATAGTAACCATGTTGAATGATGTAGCTCTCTCTTAGATTTTATGCAATCTGAATAGGTTGGAAGAACTACTGGATGTGAGATCTGGATCTTCACCTTAGATTTTTGCAATCCAACGATGGTAGTAGATCTAAAGAGCACGAGAAAAGCCGGGTTTTCTCAGTGAAAGCACCAAAGTGTTTGTACCAAAATTGGGCACAACATTCTTCAGGCGTGTTTGAAGAGATTAAAGTGAAGAATATAAATGGAAAATGAGGTAGATCTAAAAAACACACCAAAAAATAGAAAAACACACCAAAAAATAGACAAACAAATGTATGAAAACACAGAGATTTAGAGTGGTTCAGTGTTGTAGCCTATGTCCACTATAGAAAGTTTGCTGTTTATTTACAAATCTCGCAGGATACAATTGTTTACAATAGAACACTTAAGATACAACAATTATTTCGGTAGAGTATCGGCATTCAGGAGTTCCCCGTCCCTTTTCTGAAGGACTAGGACTGCTATTTATAGATATGCTGCAAATATCTCACTCGGATCCCGAGAGACCCCTTCTCTCACGTAGGCGGTCCTATGTGATCAATCCCTGACCATTTGGAATCGATCCATGATCGGTACGTACATAATTCATATCAATCCAAAACATCTCCTTTTGGGCTTAGATCGATCATGAGCATTTTTGAGGTCGCACGCAAGCTCCTACGAAAATTTGGTGGCATTTGGACTTATAGATCTTGAGATATAATCGATGCAAGTTTGGATTTGTATTAGGTTGGTCTATTCATATCAATCTCATTCGTATCGATCCATTCATATTCATGCCATGAGTATCGATCAGGGCGACGTGGAGCATTGTTTCGGGAGCGATCCACTTTCCATGCCGAGTGACTAAGTCTTCTACTTTTACATGCTTTGTTCGCATCCACCAGTGCAATTCCATTCGTACCGATCTTTTGCACTCCACTTTATATCGATTCCTTGAGCTAATTTGTATCGACAGCTTAAGGGCCGCTTCATATTGATAGATGGACAATCTCTTTGTACCAATAATCGAGTAGCTGATTTCGTATCAAGGAAGCATGGCTTCTTTCATATCGATCGGTGACAATCGATATGAACCATGTAGTTAAAAGACTGATACGCAGAGTGTATTCATGGGACCGATACAAAGTATTTTTTATTGATGGATACGAAGAGTTTTTAACATGATGGATACGAAGTAGCTTCATTTTGATGGATAAGAAGGAAGTAAGTGGGCGATGGATAAGAACTGAATTTCTCTTAAGTAATGGATATGAAATTGGACGGATATGAAAAGAGTTGGTTTTCTCAACCTTGATCGATCAATATCTTGAGCATACGAATTCCGACTGACTTGAAAATTGGAATGTTGGCTTCATAGCTTTCCTTGTCGTGTTATATCAATTGTAGCTCGATCCAGACTCGAGCAAAATTTACCAGTATCCATAGTGAACCTATGTATAACCGATCTACGAGACGAACTGTCTTTGGTTTCTAATTAATTTCTTGGTTTCACGGCCTTACCAAAAGAAGGGATAACGGCCATTCATCATTCAAGCAGATGTCTTCCCAGTAAGGTAGAAAGAATAGGACTAGAATAGGCAACATAATTGACAACCTTTTCGAAAGCATAATGACCCTTTCGAACCAGTTAAAGTACGTATCCAGCATCTTTCAATGGTATCGGAAGGTTCACACAAAGGTAGCATTCATAATTCAGCAAAGGGCCACCTTCCCATCGCATTCGAGAGAGGCATGGGTCTCGGCAACAATCACATGAGGAAGCAACCTTCCGACAAGATCAGAAGGTTCATAGTGTCTCATGAGGAACCAACCATGCGGGAAGATGAGGAACATATAAATGCATTAGGAAACACAAGGCCTTCTATGACGTTCAACGGACCGTGATGGTGTGTAAAGAACAAATCTCCTGTTAAAACCATAAGGTTTGTAACGATGTAGAAGAAGGAACCTTCCATCCTGATGAGAACATAGGGACAGAAGGGGAAGCACCTACATCTATAAATTAGACCCAAGGGGTCCGTTCTTAGGACCGATCTTCTTCTCATTTTTCATCTACTAAACAATCGCTATTGCTTTCACTCAACGCATTGTAACCTTAATTTTTAAATAAAATTAGGGGTTGTCTTCTTATATTTTGTATCAGATTCCATAATGAAGGAATAAAGAGAGTTGTGGCTTGCGATCAACTCAGAATTTGGGGATAATCATGATCAGGCATTAATTTTACATTAGTGGCTGATCTCAGATGATTTATTACTTTTATTCTTTGTTTATTTCGAGAATATGTTGTGGAACTATCAACAGACAACCTCATAAGTTTCTTTCTCCTCAATTTGTACATTAATCGAAAGAAGGGAGAAAGAAACTTGTAGGACGGTTTCGAATATAAGTTTCATGGCATATTGACTTGGCTCTTGTTATTGCCTTAAAATGTTTGAGTCATGCGTACTTTTCGAAAGGTTTTCATAAGTGGAGTGCCAACCTAAGAGGCCGCAAGTATCGAAAGAAGGGAAAATAAAGAAATCTCAACATCTGATGTCCTCGAATGGTTTCTTAACCTTCCGAAGTGATTAATGGTTAACTAAACCTTTCGATCTATCAGAAGATTTAATATAACCATTAAGATATGAGGATTCCTTTCGATTTCCTAGGGAAATATAATGGAATGACAAGGAAGAAGATATTCAATCTAAATGGGCCGACTGAAGAGTTTACATGGTTTCTTAAACCTTTCGATCCAATGGAAGGTTTAATAAAATTATCAATCTGATCACACCGTGAGGTTCAAAGTGCACTGAAATCCTTCGATGGGGGCTAAGTGATTTCCTGAACTTCTAAGGAACCTTTTAGATTACCGAAAGGTTTAGCAATACTATGGATCCCGACTAGTTGAAATGCTTTGACCATACTTAAAACTTTCGGTAAGGCCAAAAGAAAGATAATTCTTTCCCCAACTCTACATAAAAGATAAATACTTGCTTAAAACCTTTCGGTAATGATTCCCTTCTGTTAGGATTAGAATTGTGATCACAAGACATTCTGACTTTGTGATTTCACTCAAATAAGGAAAATCCACTCAATTGAAAGGTTGAATTCGTATGAAACAGTCCCAGGAAATGCATCGGAGGTGTTAACGATAAATCTTGTTAACATTTTTGGCGCTAGAAGGAGGGTTTGAACCTCCGGCTTTCTGCTTTATTAATATGATTGATGGTGAAATTTGGTTTATTGTAGGTGAAAATGAAATCACAAAGACCTCTTACCATTAGCAAAAGGAATGATCAGGCTACTTCTCTGAAGGAAAACATATCACCCTCTCTCAATCTTGGATACAGAGAGCAGGGGAAACCTTCTGCTCCACCTCAATAAACTCCACCTCTAGTTCAGGTACATGTGTCCCCACAACTGGCTCCAACAAAATATCTTCAACCAAAAGAAATGAAATATCTTTTGAATTAAGTGCTATCTCACCGATCGTCAATGAAAGCTACCACTCCAGGGGAAGAAGTTGAGTCTTCAAGAAGGAATCTGAAAACCAATGCAGGTGCCATCGAAGATAAAGCTCACATTTCTCTATCAAAATAGAAGGAGGGCCTTTCACCGAAGGTAAATTATAAAGGAAGATTTCATGCGAAAGATAAAGATTGTTCCCCGAGTTCAACTTCAGATGCTATAAAACTAATCAAAAAGACTACATGAACAATGAAGCCTATCTTAAGGATGTGGCAGAGAAGGCTGTGGAAGACCTGCTAAATGCTAAGCACAAAAGAATAGAAGAAGAATGAGTGAAGAAAAATGAAAGGGTTGCACCCTTCATTGATGAAATTATGTCAGCTCCAATACCATCTCATGTGAAGGTCCCCACCATGAAATATCATGGGACAACCGACCTAGATGACCATCTGATGGTGTTTAATAACCAGACGGATTTATATAACGCTTTTGGGACCATGAGGTGTCGACTTTTATCGATCATGTTACAAGGGCCATAGCTAAATGGTATCGATAATATCATCAGAATACGATATATTCTTAGAGGCAGTTCTCATACGAATTCTATGCCCAATTTGCATGTGTAAAGTTCCTTCTATTGATTATAACATGCTTGCTAACATCAGGCAAAATCATGGAGAGGCCTTAGGGGATTATCTAAAGAGATTCAATACAGAAGCATTGAAGGCCAAAGGCATGAATGATAAAGATAAACTCATCGCCGTCCACTCATGACTCGTAGCCAATTCTCCTTTCTAAAAGGAGTTTTTCATTCATAGATATTGGGATCTTTAAGATTTCCACTTTCAAGCCGACAAGTTCATCCGAATGGATGAGTTGTATTGTTCAAAAAAGAAATTTAGTCATAAGAAGGAAAATGGTAGATTTGTCCCGGAGAGAATTCCCAAGAGAGCTAGGTGGGAGGATACAAATACTAATGCATTGGCGTTAAATCGACCAATCTCTGACGTCTATGCGATGACCCAGGATAAGGTCAACTTCCCTACTTCATTTAAGGCCCGAAATTATCCTAAGCATAAAAAGAGACAAATATTGTGCCTACCACAAAGCTAATGGCCACAGAACCAATGAGTATAAGGTTCTGGCTGGGATAATCCAGAAGTTGATTTGAGAGGGGCAGTTGAACGAATTCGTGAAGAACCCACAACAAACTCTCCCGACAAACATTAACGCAAGGAAGCCTGTTGGAAATGCCGTAAATGTGATCGAGGAAGATGATTCGCTAAGCTTATGTCCACCCTAGAACAAGAGTGATGTCATATATGGGGGACCACATCCAACTGGTAGAAATCAAACTTCCCAAAGCAAATATATTCGAGAAGCTAAAAAGGGTGTATTATCTATATAGGAAGAGCCGTCGTTCAAAAGTCAGAAACACAGTATTAATATGCATACACTGGTGATTAATCCATAGGAGCTAAGGAGGGGAACCGTCACCCCCACAATGATCCCTTAATAATCACAACCCAAATAGGATCTTCGATGGCCACAAAAATCCTGGTTGACACGGGAAGCGCTGTGAATGTGATATTCTGCCATGCAATTGATCAAATGGGGATTTCCAAAGATAGACTTGAACCCAGTCCCGTACTAATCTTTGGGTTCAATAATAAGGGGACAACTCCGTTGGGAAGGTTAAGATTTTGGTCCAACTGGGACTTCCTCCATGTTTCCGAGTCTTCAAAATGACCTTTGTGATCATAGATCAGCCGTCATTCTATAATGTCTTCTTTGGACGGCCGACGCTAGATGAGGTGGATGCATTCATCTCATTAAAATATCTAATGCTTAAATTTCTCACCAAAAGTAGTTGGGGAACTATCCGAGGTGAACAATTTTCATCTCGGGAAATGTACTTTGCAACCCTAAACAATACAGCAGGGAGTTTACTTGTTCCATTGATTCCTCTATTAGTTTACATCCTTCGGAAGATGGATTTCTTCATCCATCATTCAAAACAAAGAATAAATATGATAAAACTAATAAACGTATTGCTGCAAGGTGTTTTGCAGTTTAGGGAAAAAGAAAGAGGGCAGATTCCAACTCAATAAAAGAAAGCGAAATCGTTACAGAATTAGATTGTCGAGGGGAGTTGGAAAGAGTTAAACCAGTCAAAGGAATTGAAGAGGTTCTATTAGATTCTGCCGATTCTACCAAAATAATAAGAGTGGGAAAAGGACTTGAGGAACATCTGAAGTCAAGATTGATAGGATTCATAAAAGACAATAAGGGCGTTTTTGCTTGGACCCACTCTGACATGGTTAGAATCAGTCCCATGGTCATGAGCCATGCCCGGATATCAATCTAGACCCCGGTTTGGCAAAAGAAAAGGCACTTTGATAAGGTTAGGACTGGCACCCTAAATGTAACAACACTGAATTTTGTGATTTATTTTAATTTTTTATTTTGATTATTTTATTTGAAAACTTTATTATATTTATTAAAATGAATTTTTTTATTTTAAAGTATATTTTGATCTTTGTGTGAATTATAATTTCAAACCTGAATAAATAGGATATTTCCAGAAAAAGTGGATTTTGGGCCAATCTAGTTAAACTTTGACTTTTAAATTTTAAATTCAAATATTTGAATTTTTTTAATTTTATCTTTTATTATGAAAATATATTAAATTTCAAGCATACTACTTTTCGTTTCGTTGAAATTCGATTTATATTGTGAAAGTTATGCTTTTTACAATATTGGTAGTAAATTGTTTTATTTAACAATATTGTTTATTTTAATCTATATAAATAATATATTTTTGTATTTTAAACATTTTTAAAGTGATAATAAATTTTTTTCCAAAGTTCATTGAATTGTTTTCAATTTTTAAAGACTAGTTTGTATTTTTCAGCTATTTTCTTTATTTAAATTTTATTTAATTAAAATTTATTTATTTATTTTTATGAATGCATTTTTATTTTATGTTATTATCTTTGTTTTTAAATATTTTCCAAGTCCATATAAATTTTCCAAAGTTGATTCTGTTTATTTTCAAATTTTCTAGACCGCTTTGCATTTTATGTGCTATTTTGTTATTTTAATCATATATAATTATTATTTATTTATGTATATTTTATATTTTTGTTACATTTTCGAATTTAGACTGAATTTATAATCATTTTCAGTTATTTAAATTTATTAAAAGAAATATGAGACATTTGAAAAGGTTTGTGACTTTTTGTTTCTTAAGGCCTTTGGTATTCACACCTTTTCACATTTCAACCATATCTTTTCATTCAATTGGCCATAACTCCTCATTCCTTCAGCCACCTACCTCATTTCTTATTCACGTACACTTTTTCTCATCTCATTTCTGAAAGAAAAATTCGGCCATTGCCTTGGAGAGAAATTGGTAAACTTTAAATTCATTTTTCCATTGTTTTATGCTTGAATTCTTTGATCTTTGCACTTGTTCTTCTTCATTATAGGATCGGCCTTGCTCATCCTCCTGCCCTTCCACCTCCACCACCACCTGGAACCCGTCTCCACCACCTCCTCTACAACCCCAGACAGGCCATGCACCACCCTTGGTGGTAGATCCATCACCAAATGCTCCAAACTCCAACAATACCCCCTAGTCGAGCACTACAATGCAATCCACCACTTCATCACCCCTTAGCCGCCACCTACTCCACCTCCACCACCTCCAACCTCACTTGAACCCTCTATCACATCATCCGCTTGACCCCACCAGAGAATACCGTGCCCATATGGCCTTGACCGTGACCTATTTGAGCCTTGCTTTGCATTGAAAACCATGTATGTTGTTGTTTAGTGTTGTTTCATGCATGCTCACCTTTGCACCATCTCCATCCATGTTTGGCCAACCCTTAGGAAACCAAAAGCTGATCCAAACCCTTGCTTTAGCCTTTTATTTCACTTCTGGCTAAACCTAATGAAAGTTGGAAGCAAGTGCAAAGCATTTCAGCTTTGTTTTATGCAGTTATTTCTAGCATAGTTTAATCGTTTTGAGTTGAAAGCTTATGTGTATTGTATTGTTTTTGTTTGATTTGTTTCCAAGGGAATTGATACTTTGGCTCTCTCACTCGTATCTTGTCGTGCTATCGTGCTTGTGTGGATCTCTTTTGTGTATTCGTAGTTGTCATCTCCAGCTAAACCAGTGAGTTATTCTCACCAGACATCGTATACTTATATAACTAGTAAATTGACCACTTTTGAATCTGTAAAATGCGTAACCATATTATATCTGCTATGCTATGATTATATGATGTTCACCCATGCTTAAACACATGTTATATCATATATTATTGTTATATTATGTTGTTCTGTTATTTATATCAGTTTATCATACTGCAAGTCCTTTAGATTAGAATCACTATGGGATTAAATGATACATACCCGAACGGACTTTAGAATAAGGGAAAATCATTATGGGCTGAAATGATAGGCCTGAACGATTTTCAAATTTTTTTCATTTACTTGGGATTGAGGGTTTGAAATGATCAAACCCGGGTTTTCTTTGTAAATTACAGGTTGAAATGATATATTACCCGTATCACTTTACCTAGGCTAGAAAATGAAATACAGACCCGTTGTTAAAATATGTTTTTCTTAAAATTTTAAAATATTTTAGGAATGTAAATATTATAATTTTTTGATTTAAATTTGATTAAAAATGATTTTTGTAAAGCATTATTGACTCTCCGAAAATTTATAAGTGAAATAAATTAATGGTAAAGTTAGAAAATCTAAAATGTAAGTTTTTTTGGAAATTATAATTTGGTGATAAATGGAATTTTAATTAAATATGAGAATATGATAAATTTATGATATTTTGAACTAAATGAATTTAAAATAATTTTATAATATATTAATGATTTTTGAATTAAGTTAAAATGTGAAATGAATGAATATTTAAGTTGAAATTTTGAAATGTAACTAAAATTGAAAATTTGTGAATTTGGCTTAAAAGTGAACTTTAAGTTAAGTAAATAAAAATGAAATTAAGTTATATTTGAAAATTTAAACTTAATTGTTAAGTTAAATTTAATTTATTGAATTTAAAATTTAATGTTGGAATTTAATAAGTGAATTACTATTAAATTTTGATTTTTGAATAGCGATTTAACTTTATAAAATCATGAATATAATGGTATTTGAATGATTGTTTTAAAAGTGAAATTATATGATTTTATAAGTTAAAAATGGTTTAAATAAAAATATAATTGTTTGTGAAATTATACTGAATATTTGAAGTTAATTTACTGCATTTCTAAAATGCTATTAATTCTAATGTAAAGGATAATACAGCGTTTGTAAGTGCTGTAGTTGATAATAATGAACCAAATGGCTCAATTTAATTAAAGGCTATTATAGCATTTTTGTGAACGTTATAATGGTTGAATTTAACTAAGTTTATTTGAAACTAATGGAACCCTATTACAGCATTTTAAATGTTGTCTTTTGTTAAAATGAACTGTTTTAAGTGTGACTTTCCGTAGCATTTTCTAAATGCTACGAAAGTTGAATTTTCATTGTTTTAATAAATTTAAGTGAATGAATGAACATTGAAAGATTAAAATTTTGAAAATTTAATAATTTCATTATTAAATATAATATCTTCATTTTAATGATGTAAATGAAGCAATTTGTTTCGAGATATAAGCTATTTTGAAATGTGTTTTGAAATGGTATTTAAATTAAATAAAAATGAATGTGGTTTGGAAGATATGATATTTTGATATTTTGAAATGGATTTTGAATGATATTGAAATTTTAAATGATATTTGATTTCGACGTATAAATACTATTTTGAAATTTTAACCACGAGATGTATTTAATTTATGGTTTAACTGATCTTTAAAGGATGGGCGATCCCAAGCATCCTTTAAGTTATGGTGCATTTCTACTACAGTTCACTTGAGTTGACTTACATTATATAAGTATATATTGTCCTGACTCGAGTGTTTTGTGTTTTACTTTACGCTCCGGTCAGCCTAAGTATTCACAGCTTTGGATTCTCTTTCTGAAGCTGGTCTTTGCTGGAGTTTCTGCTTATCTACATTTATATCTACTTTCTGTTTCAGCCATTCTAGTTTATCTCATGTATTAGTGAACTTCTATGTATTTGGGATTTCTATTATGTTGTTTTCAGACTGTATTATGTTGTTGGTTTGAGTCTCTGCCGTAGTAGCTTCATGAACTACTATGTATTTTATATTCCGCTGCGAGGTATTCTGTTTGTTCTGTGTCTGTGATTCTGTGATTTGTATTTCATTTGCTCCAAATTTATTTACAATGCGGTATTTTGAGCAATTCAAGTCCGACATGTGTGGTTGCGAATGGCTAAAAGTATCGGGTTGTCACATTTGGTATCAGAGCTTTGGTTTTAGGCAAACCATGGCCTGTGGAGCAAAAACTTATTAGAGATAGGGTAGAAATACCCTAGAATGAGTGAAATCAATCTTAGAATCCTTTCTCGTGAGAGAACGTATTTTCGAAGTATAAAATAATTTCCAAATGATTTTTAGAGGATTTTCAAAGATTATTTGGTATAAAAATTTTCTTATTTTGAAACCAAGATTTTCAAAGCTTCATCCCTTCAGTATCCATCTTGTTAGAGATCTCTTGGTTAGGATTCTTATCGATTAGGATTCCTTGAACTTTGGAGCGCTCCCACTTGTTCTGAAATCCAATCTTGTCTTCCCTATTCTATCCATTTTTATTTTGGAGCATTTCATAACTCCACTTTGGAATGACTTCTATAAAGATCGGTGATTCCGCAAATCTTTGATTGATTTGTAAAGGGGTGAAAATCCTTTATAATTGGCATTGGTTCGCCGAAGATTCCTGTATCCTCGGTTTTCGACGCTATCTATCTCCTGCTCTACCCGGATTCTACCTCTGGCGATCGAATGTTGATTTGCCTTAGATTTCCAAATTGATTCTATTACTGAAGTCACGGTTGACCGGTTAAGGTCGCCCGCGATTTATATAGGCTTATCATCTTCTATTTGGTAATAAAATTATCTTATCTTCGTTCGAGCTTATCTTCGAAACAGAATTCTATTTGATTAGAGTTCCTCTAAATTCGAATCTCCGTATTGGTTGAAATCTAAACTTGAATCATTCTTTGGAAATTTGTGTTTGATTGTATTTTGAATTTGTGCACACATTGAAATTATTATTTTGACAAGGATGACCCTATTCTGTATATAAAAGTGAAACGTTTTCAATAAGGATTTTTACCTTTTGAAAATGAAAATTTGAAGTTTTGAAAGGATTTGAAATATTGGAAGTTTATAAGAAAATGTGATTTATATAAAAATGATTTATAAATGAAGGGTTTGAATTTGAATTTCGAGGAATCGAATTCCGGTGTTTTGAAATGGGTTTTTAAGATTTTGGAAAATATATAATAATAATATGATTTAAAGATATTTTTCCAAATAAGAAATATTTCAAATGTATTCGAATGAATTCCTATGATGTCAAAGAGATTTCAAAGAAGTTTCAAGAAATAAAAGTCCAGAACCCACTTATGTCGCTGAAAAATAATTTCGGTGGTGAATACATGCATCATCGACATTGATTTTTGAGTTTCTGAGTGGGGAAGAGGATACTCTAGTACTTTGCTATGCGAGTGATTTTATGAAACCAAATTTTGATTTCCGACTTCGAAGTATGATTTGATATTCGAAAGATATGTGTACATATATATAATTGAAATGATTTAAAATAAGTTGGTGTTCAATCCTCGAGATTCAGATTTGTTTTGGTATAACCTTACCTATTGGAATCGATTTACTAATTTGTTGGTGATTTCCAACTCTAGGATTGAAAATATGATTTCTTTGACTATTTTGAAGGTTCGAGCACTTCCAAATCAAGGTTAACTTTTCAAAGCTAAGAAATTTTGAATGGTATAAGGTATTTGATAAAGTTTAAGTTTAGTTTGGTATGATTAATGTATAAAGTAACATGATTTATATAAGTTTGAAACTATTGTGGAGTGAAATAAATAAGACTATTTTGAATTAAACTGCTATGAAATATAGTTTTGAAAAGATATTTGAAGTAAAATGTTGAGTTTTTGTTAAATTTATAAGTTAAGAAAAACAGTGAATTTTGACTTAACACATGAAAGTGAGTTTTAAATTGAATATTTGATTTAAAATTTTGTTGTGATAAATCATATGTTAAAAATTATTTAAATGTGAAATTTTAAAGTCTAGAAATATGATTTATGAGTTTAAAATTTGCTAAAATTGAAGTTGTATAGTTTTTTAAAAGTTATAATAAAATGTGGAATTTTATTAATAGCATTTCTAAAATGCTATAGTTTTATGACAACACTTTTAAAAGCTGTTGTTTTTGAATTTAACTTTGTTTGAATTAACTAAATATCTTGAACTAAACTATTTTGGAAACTATAAGTTAGGTAGCACTTTTAAATGCTGTCATTGTTATAATTTGACCATGTTTCGTAATGTTATAGATTTTAACATTGTTGAGTTATGTTTTAAAAAGTTAAATGATTTAATTTTGGAATTGATTATTTGTGAAATTTAAGGAGTTTTGAATATTATTTAATATTTAAATTTGAATTTTAAGGAATTTAAATTGAATTTGAATTTAAATAAGGTTTACTTGGTTATGTGTTAAATGGATTGAAATGTAATGAGAAAATGAATTTTTGAATGGAATTTTGAAATGTATTTTGTAATGATATTTGAAATAATAATTGAATGACATATTTGATTTTTTTAAATGATATTTAAATTTAAAAATTTGAAATTGAATTCAAATAATGATTTGATAATGAGGCTTTGAATGATATAATCTTTATTTGATAAAGAATGTGAATCAGGAATGATAACTGATTTTGATAAATGAAATTTAAAGTTTATATTTGTATGGAAGGATATTTGGTTTACTTGTAATTTGAATTTAATTAAAAATGGTGGATTTATGTAATAAATATGTCAAAACTAAGTAATAATGATGTAAAATTTGAGATATATGAAATTATAAAATTTAGTTTTGGAATACGGTACATTTAAGCTCTGAAATATATTAAAGATTGAATAGTTAATTTTGCGGATCAAATCTTTATTTGAAATTTGATAATATTTGAAATGGTTTTGTTGGAAAACTAAATTGAATTGAAACTGATGGTTTGAATTGAATTAAAGATGGAACTTGTAGACTTGGGTTTAAATTGAATAAATTTGTGAAATGTAAAGAATTAAAGGGATGTTTTATGATTTCAAATGTATGATTTAGAAAAGTTATGATTTTCAAAGTGTAATGATTTCAAGTATTTTGGTTTTGAAAGATTTATAACTTTTAAAGTATTATGATTTTTGAAAGTGAATATATGTTTGAAATAGAAATGAATTTGTTTGACCTAAATTTTTGTTGATTTGGAAATTTGGATTATTTTCTAAATCTATTGTTTTAAGAAACTTTGAAACTGAGTATATGTAATTTAGAAGAAATGATTTGGTGAAATCATATATGATTTTGAAACTGAAATGTTATTGAAACAAATTAAAATTGAGAACCTTGTTTTACTAAATATTTGATTTGGGAATTATCGAACTTATATAAAATGGATTTGTATAAGTATGAAGTTGATTTGAAAATGTTGAATTGAAAAGGTACTCAATTTGTAAATTAAAATATTATATAATTGAAGTTTATATAAGTATGATTTGATATACTATTGATTTTGGAAAGTATTCGATTTGAAAATGAAATCTTATATATAATGGAATTATATAAGTGCGATATTTGAAGCTACGATTTTGAAGGGCTACTATATATGGTATATTATATTTTGATGTAAGAGGTATGGGAAGTACCCTTCGGAAGAAGTAAGTGATATGCTTCGACCCAGATGGACTTGGGGAATCCAGGAATGGATTCGACCGATAAACCCTAATGGACTTGGGTGAATTCAGAAATGGATTCGAACTGATATGGTTGTCCGGACTTAAACTCATGAGTTCCTCGATTTTTTTTCCAGGGTAGATGGTTCTTTAGTTTACCCAATGGAGGCGCTTTCGATCCTAGGATCTGTTGTTTATGGATCTTCCGGGAAGGAAGTGCATCCATTGCGTAAATCATTAAATCAGCAGCGTACCACTACAGCAGGGGTCGATGGTCCCTTGTTTACGAATTGGCTATGATATTTTTCTGGAATCCGGAAGGTAGAAGGATCTTCTGGAAAGTGTTGTGTCAATTTCGTAAATACTGGATCAGCAGCGGGCCACTGCTATCATATTATCATCATTTGACATTGGATTTTGAGCGGAACTTCTCATACCTATTTTTTATAGTATTTTCACTGGGTGTTGAGACAGGTCTACAAATACTTGGAGAATTCTAGCTTTGCGCCTGATCAACGCATAGCCAGATTCTGCAGGAACGGAAGTAAACTTGTTAAGACATCGAGTTATAAAAGTATTTTACTTTGATCATTTATTATTACTTTTTTTCTTCTTCTTTTCTAAATAATTTAAAATGTTATAAATATTGTTTACTTCAAACTAACAAATTTGAATCAAATGACCATTCATCATATTATAAAATGTTTAAAATTTCGTAAATATAAAATTTTAAATTGAAATGTATAATGGTCCATCCTTGTGTTCCATCCTATTTTCCTCCTAATTTTCCTACCGTCTTCTTCTTTAAGGGTTCTTTCTGAATTATGGAAAGAGTTGGTTCTTTGGCTTATCATTTAGATCTACCCAAAAACTTTCTTGAGTGCATGATGTATTCCATGTCTCGCACCTTCATCGTCATCTTCATGATCCTTCTCTTATTGCCCATCCTTCTGCTCTTGATAGTTTGGATATTGAGCCTAATCTTACTGTCGAGAGGAAGCTACTTCGTATTGTCGGCAGAGGTACGAAGCAGCTCAAAAGGAAATCTGTTAATCTCAATCGAGATTGTACCTAGGACATGGAGGAGAGCATACGTGCTTCGAATCCGAAATTGTTCGTTTCGGGTAGTATTTTGTTTTCTATCTTGTTTCTCTTTATTTTTCCTTGCCCGTTCTTCTCGAGGACGAAAAGATTTGCGTGGGGGAGAGTGTAACAACACTGAATTTTGTGATTTATTTTAACTTTTTATTTTGATTATTTTATTTGAAAACTTTATTATATTTATTAAAATGAATTTTTTTATTATTTTAAAGTATATTTTGATCTTTGTGTGAATTATAATTTCAAACCTGAATAAATACTCATTAAAGGTATAATCCCCTTACTAACCATCATTCAAAAGAATCAAGAATGGCGTCTCGTTCAGCTCCCTCCTATCGCCCCTCCCCTTCCCCATCTCCGTCTTACCCCCTCCCAATCTCCTTCGTCCCCAGCAAATACAAATCCCTCCCTACCTCTTTGCCTCGGGCTCCGCTGGCCCCTAACCTTCGATCCTCGTTGTCGACCCCCATTGACCCCAGCGTCGTCCCACCATCTCTTGGTCCATCGCCTCCGTACCAGTCCCCCCCCCTCTTCCCACAAAAAATCTTATGCCCAAGCTCTGTGTTCCAACCCGCCGCCCCTACCCAACCCCCCTTGTCCCGGCGTCGTCGCCGGTTTCTTCCTCAGTTTTGTTCCACCCGCTCAACGATTGAGTTTTTGAAATTGAAGGGCCGCTGTCTCAGATGTGCGGATGTGGGACACGTGGCACGTGTTTGTAGGGACTCCAAGATTTGCTACCTGTGTGGTTTCTTCGGGCATGCACAGTCGCACTATCCCGAGAAAACAAAAAGCAACTTTTCGGCTCAAATCAAATTCGATCCGGCCACTTCCACAAAAAACAAACATAAAATTTCTGCAAGCACACAGGTTGGGCCCCACACTCATCATTGCTTGGGAACCGTAACGCCAATCAACATTCACCTCGTCACGAGTCTCCTCGAACCGCTCCCACTTATCTCCCTAAACCCTCTTATCTCCCTAATCCCGACCCCACGCATCCCAAATCTTCTCTCCCTCAAAAATTTTCTATGGCTGACTCCTCTCTCTATCTCACAGCCACGATCATCGATGGATTTTGGTCCATCGAATCACTCCACCTCGCCCTCTCCTAAACCTTCCAGTGCAATGAATGGCCTCTCTGGATCCTCTCTGAAAACAGTTTCATTTTTGCCTGCCCCTCCTCCGACATCCGCAACCAAGCCCTCTTGATGAAAACCCTTACGAAACCTGGTGGCTCAGTTTTATTGCAATGATGGTCGGAATCGGAACACCAAGCCCCTGAGCTTGATCCGCCGACTTGGGCCCGTGTTAGTGGTTTTTCGGAATTCCTCAGAAACAACCCGAACGCGGTCAGGGAGGCGCTTGGCCCTGTCGGTCGTTTCACTGCTTTTGATGATTGTGATTGGGCAAACTTTGACCACAGATTTCTCTTTGTCAAGATACAATTTTTTAAAAGAGTAAGCAATCCTTGCTCTTTTGTCGTGCACCTCAATAATGTTGACCATCTTCTCATGGTGGAACAGTGGGAGCATGCTCACCCTACCCTCAGACCAGAAAGAATGTTCTTGGGAGCGAATTATGACATCGACTTTCAGGGTTATGGCGATCCCATCTACTCATCTGACGAGGATGCGGCCAGATTTGACGCTATGTTCTTTGACCCTGCAGTCTCCTATCCTCTTCCGGCGATTTCCCAGAGCCGTGCTGAGTCACCGGAAGTTGATGGCCCTCAATGCTGGACCCCCTGGCCGGATGATCAAAACGCTACCCCATCAGTGATCCCCAATCCCCCCGCATCTTCCTTGCGTCACCTCAACACACAACCAGTTGATCCAACTATCCCTAATACTGCTCCGGTCTCCCCTCAAGTGCATCACCTGGTCAACCAAAGTTCTCCCCGGGCTTAGCCGACGCCTGCACTGCTCGAACTTAGCTCCCCACGGATCACACCTGCCCTCATCCGTCGTAGCTCCAGAATTAGTCGAGCAGCTTCCCCACCTGGTAGCTTCTTTAAAACTGTTGTTTTTTCCTCCAATAACAAAAGTCTTCATAAAAAAATGGCTCGTTGCATGGGTGTGAGTTTGAGTGATGAACATTATATGGCCATGCAAACACTGGAATCGGTGAGATCGACCCATTCCCAATGAAATGAATATCGTGGAACGTAAGGGGTTTGGGGGACCCATCTAAAAGGCATGCAGTTAGCCTTACTTTATCCCCTCATAAAGCAGACATTCTCTTCATACAAGAATCCAAACTGTCTGATCCCCCCATTCTCTCATTTCACATCTAGGTGGGCCAACCCTAACGGGTTGGGCCGACACAAATGCCGATGGGTCCAGAGGTGGTATTATTACCGCCTGGAACGAAGCAGTATGGTCCCATTGTAATACTTCTGCCCACGCTTCCGCTCTCCACGTAACTCTCTGTCACATCCAAACTGGCACTATATATTTCTTCACTAATATTTATGGCCCACAAAGCACTCAATAGAGGAATGATCTTTGGGCCGAATGTTTCTCCTTTGCATCCTACCTCAATGGCCCCTGGATTGTTGGGGGAGACTTCAATACTACCAGATCATCGGCAGAGCGAAACTCTGGCTGCAATTCACCAGACTCAGACTCTTTCAACGCCTTCATCAATTCTTGTTCCTTAATCGATCCTCCCATTAACAATCGTCAATTCACCTGGTCTAACCGTCGAGCCGAACCCGCATTAGCGAAACTTGACAGATTCCTTTTCAACTCGTCTTGGGAAGATCTTTACCCTCTTTCCTCGGTCTCGGGCCTCGCCTCAATAATTTCTGACCACTGTCCTCTCATCTTGGATTCCGGAACTCTGCCCCTTGGCAGGCGCCCCTTCAAATTCGAGCGTCTTTGGCTCTTGGAACCCTCCTTTGACAATTCATCAACCAGATCTGGTCTCAGCCGTTGGATATCCAATCGGCCTCCGCCAGAATAGTGTTCAAGCTTCGCTCCCTCAGAAAGATCATCAGACCGTGGGCCAGATCCATTTGGGGGTCCCTTCGCTCGTGCATCTCATCCACTCAAGATGAAATCATGGATCTGAACATCATTGAAGAATCTCGGCCTCTTCTCGACTCGGAAAGAGCTCGCCTGCTGGCTCTGGAATTGGATCTGGACAGACTTATCAAGCAAGAAGAAATCGGATGGAAACAGAGATCAAGGGATAAATGGTTGAAGGATGGAGACAGAAACACCCCCTTCTTCCATCGCCTGGCTAGTGGACGTCGTAGATCGCTCCTGATTTCTGAATTATACCATAACAACACCTCTTATTCTGACCCTGCGGATCATCTTCGCCTGTTTACCAACTACTTCAGAGATATCCTTGGTAAACAATCCCCACCGCTTCCTGACATCAACTGGCTGCTCCTTTATCCCTCCCCCACCAACATCCCCATCGATCACCCGTTCTCTGAGGAGGAGATCTGGGCCGCCCTTAACGAGATGTCTGATGACAAAGCGTCGGGTCCTGATGGCTTTGGCCCTCTTTTCTTTAAGCATTTCTAGAACTCAGTTAAATTTGATATTCTAGAAATGTGCAAGGAATTCCAATCGGACCCGTCGGTTATCTCGAGATTTAATTATGCGAGCATCATCCTCATCCTTAAAATCCCAGGTGCTAATTCCCTCCCCTCTTTCCGACCCATCAACCTTCTCAACACTACCATTAAAATCATTACTAAAGTCCTCGCCAACCGTCTCCAACAAGTTATCGCCCCCCTGGTCGGAGCTGAACAGTCCGCCTTCATACTCGGGAGAAACATTATGGATTGCATTGCCACAGCTCAAGAAATCATTTCCACCTGCCACCACTCTTCGACCCCTGGTGCTCTTCTCAAACTCGATTTCTCTAAAGCCTTCGACACGTTGAACTAGAACTTCATTCTTGCCCTAATGTCTAATAGGGCTTTCCCCCAAAAATGGTGCAATTGGATCAAACATATTCTCATCTCGAGCCTCTCATCAATTTCGATTAACGGTGTTTCGGAGGGCCACATAAAATCGGTTCGGGGTTTGAGACAAGATGACCCCCTTTCACCCCTCATCTTCATCCTTGTTGCAGATGTCTTCAACAGAATGATCAAGCTGGCATCATCCAACTGCCTCTTCTCCGGTATTGCTCTCCCGGATTCGTCTTTGTCGGTTTTCAATTTGCAATTCGCAGATGACACAATCATTTTCGTCTCTCCCCAAGAAAATTATATTCACTGCCTAAAGGTGGCCCTTTATACCTTTGAGCACATATCTGGACTATCCATCAATTTCAGCAAGAGTTCGATCATCATGTTGGGGAACTCGGATCATCTTGGCCCTCCCATATCATCGATGCTCAACTGTAAGCTTTCGAATATCTCGCTTTCCTACCTTGGTATCAATCTCAGACCTACCAAACTCCATAGATCCGACTGGTTCCCCCTCATCTCCAAGATTGACTCTAGATTAATGGGATGGAAGGCTCACTCTCTATCTTCCGCGGGCCGGCTTGTTCTCGTTAGATCGGTCCTTTCAGCCATTCCAGTTTACTGGATGTCATTCTACAAACTCCCCTCCTGGGTCATCAATCATTTGGATAGGGTCAGAAGATCCTTCCTGTGGAATGGTGGTGGTGCCAAAAGACTGGTCAGCTGGGATTCTATCTGTTTTCCTCTGAACAATGGTGGTCTTGGCATCACCAACCTTAGAATCTTCAACATTGCTCTGCTTTCTAAATGGATTTGGAAGATTCTCTCACCAGACTACTTCATCTGGAAAGACTGGATCCTCCCCCTTCATTATCATTCCAAAAGTCATCTTATCCTTCATCGTCCTCCGTGTAAGAAACTCTCTCCTTTTTGGTCTGGTGTGATTCAAGTCATCCCTCGAGTTAAATCCTTATTCCATGTGGCCATTGGCAATGGCAACAACTGTGCTTTTTGGCTCGACACTTGGTTCGGCCAACTCCCCCTTGCCAAATCATTGCCGAGCCTCTTCCCTCACTCGAATACCCCGTTGATTTCGGTAAGTGATTATGCCACTCGTGGACCGGATTCCCTCTGCCCACCTTCTCTATTTAGCCCTGACACTTTTTCAGACCTTATCTCCGCAGCCAGCATCCTTCATTCCCTTCACCTCTCTAACCTACCAGATCACTTCGTTTGGGCGCCGGCGCCTACTTCCGGTTTCTCGGTGGCCTCCTGCTATTCCTCTCTGCATAATCTTGGACGCCTCTTTTCCTTCCCCAGACTTTGGAAGTGCCCTATTCCACCACGAATTTCTTTTTTCCAATGGTGCCTGGTGCATAATCGTATAAATACTAAAGATCGAATCTGCCGCTTTCAAATACATATTGATCCCGTCTGTGTCTTCTGTTTCGAGCAATGTGAGAGTATTCCCCGTCTGTTTAAAGATTGTGACTTTACCTACTTGATCTGGGCAGCTTCGAGTGCCCACATACTTGGTTTTGTCCCTGATCCGCCAATTATTTTCGACCACTGGCAGTACAACAACCAAAATCTATCTCTGGATGTCTTTATTGCTATTTTTTGTTGGGTCATTTGGAAGGAACGTAATGCACATGTATTTGATAAACCCAGATCTCAAGTCGAAAGCATCGTCAGACGTATTTCTCAGCTTTTCAGCATTTGTACAGGTCGTAGCTTGTCGGCTCCATTCAGACTCCGCATCCCGCAGCGTAGCTCTTCTCCAGTTGGATCCCTTGGCAGTAGCTCAGCCTTCCCATCAGACCACAGATAATCACCAGCTGCTCCATGATCCACCCAGTTCTCCTACTGCAGTTGGATCGTTTTGTTCAGTGGAGATTACTTGCATCTTCTGTTTTGTTAATGTGTGTTGCTTTAAGTTGTATGTTTTGATGTTCATACTTTCTTTTGGCGCTAGCGATCAAGCGTGTTGATCGCCCTATATACTTCTTCATATATATATATATATATATATATATATATATATGCTACTAACCGGCTGTGTAGTTTCACGCTACACACCCGTCTTGCTCAAAAAAAACCTGAATAAATAGGATATTTCCAGAAAAAGTGGATTTTTGGCCAATCTGGTTAAACTTTGACTTTTAAATTAAAAATTTAAATATTTGAATTTTTTTAATTTTATCTTTTATTATGAAAATATATTAAATTTCAAGCATACTACTTTTCGTTTCGTTGAAATTCGATTTATATTGTGAAAGTTATGCTTTTTACAATATTGGTAGTAAATTGTTTTATTTAACAATATTGTTTATTTTAATCTATATAAATAATATTTTATTTTTTCATATCTTATTATAATTTTTATTATATGTTATGCTGCATATATTTTTTTATTTTAAACATTTTTAAAGTGATAATAAATTTTTTTTCCAAAGTTCATTGAATTGTTTTCAATTTTTAAAGACTAGTTTGTATTTTTCAGCTATTTTCTTTATTTAAATTTTATTTAATTAAAATTTATTTATTTATTTTTATGAATGAATTTTTATTTTATGTTATTATCTTTGTTTTTAAATATTTTCCAAGTCCATATAAATTTTCCAAAGTTGATTCTGTTTATTTTCAAATTTTCTAGACTACTTTGCATTTTATGTGCTATTTTGTTATTTTAATCATATATAATTATTATTTATTTATGTATATTTTATATTTTTGTTACATTTTCGAATTTAGACTGAATTTATAATCATTTTCAGTTATTTAAATTTATTAAAAGAAATATAAGACATTTGAAAAGGTTTGTGACTTTTTGTTTCTTAAGGCCTTTGGTATTCACACCTTTTCACATTTCAACCATATCTTTTCATTCAATTGGCCATAACTCCTCATTCCTTCAGCCACCTACCTCATTTCTCATTCACGTACACTTTTTCTCATCTCATTTCTGAAAGAAAAATTCGGCCATTGCCTTGGAGAGAAATTGGTAAACTTTAAATTCATTTTTCCATTGTTTTATGCTTGAATTCTTTGATCTTTGCACTTGTTCTTCTTCATTATAGGATCGGCCTTTCTCATCCTCCTGCCCTTCCACCTCCACCACCACTTGGAACCCATCTCCACCACCTCCTCTACAACCCCAGACAGGCCATGCACCACCCTTGGTGGTAGATCCATCACCAAATGCTCCAAACTCCAACAATACCCCCTAGTTTCGCACTACAATGCAATCCACCACTTCATCACCCCTTAGCCGCCACCTACTCCACCTCCACCACCTCCAACCTCACTTGAACCCTCTATCACATCATCCCCTTGACCCCAACAGAGAAGACCGTGCCCATATGGCCTTGACCGTGACCTATTTGAGCCTTGCTTTGCATTGAAAACCATGTATGTTGTTGTTTAGTGTTGTTTCATGCATGCCCACCTTTGCACCATCTCCATCCATGTTTGGCCGACCCTTAGGAAACCAAAACCTGATCCAAACCCTTGGTTTAGCCTTCTATTTCACTTCTGGCTGAACCTAATGAAAGTTGGAAGCAAGTGCAAAGCATTTCAGCTTTGTTTTATGCAGTTAATTCTAGCATAGTTTAATCGTTTTGAGTTGAAAGCTTATGTGTATTGTATTGTTTTTGTTTGATTTGTTTCCAAGGGAATTGATACTTTGGCTCTCTCACTCGTATCTTGTCGTGCTATCGTGCTTGTGTGGATCTCTTTTGTGTATTCGTAGTTGTCATCTCCAGCTATACCAGTGAGTTATTCTCACCAGACATCGTATACTTATATAACTAGTAAATTGACCACTTTTGAATCTGTAAAATGCGTAACCATATTATATCTGCTATGCTATGATTATATGATGTTCACCTATGCTTAAACACATGTTATATCATATATTATTGTTATATTATGTTGTTGTGTTATTTATATCAGTTTATCATACTGCAAGTCCTTTAGATTAGAATCACTATGGGTTGAAATGATACATACCCGAACGGACTTTTGAATAAGGGAAAATCATTATGGGCTGAAATGATAGGCCTGAACGATTTTCAATTTTTTTTAATTTACTTGGGATTGCGGGTTTGAAATGATCAAACCCGGGTTTTCTTTGTAAATTACGGGTTGAAATGATATATTACCCGTATCACTTTAACTAGGCTAGAAAATGAAATACAAACCCGTTGTTAAAATATGTTTTTCTTAAAATTTTAAAATATTTTAGGAATGTAAATATTATAATATTTTGATTTAAATTTGATTAAAAATGATTTTTGTAAAGGATTATTGACTCTCTCAAAATTTATAAGTGAAATAAATTAATGGTAAAGTAAGAAAATCTGAAATGTAAGTTTTATTGGAAATTATAATTTGGTGATAAATGGAATTTTAATTAAATATGAGAATATGATAAATTTATGATATTTTGAACTAAATGAATTTAAAATAATTTTATAATATACTAATGATTTTTGAATTAAGTTAAAATGTGAAATGAATGAATATTTAAGTTGAAATTTTGAAATATAACTAAAATTGGAAATTTGTGAATTTGGCTTAAAAGTGAATTTTAAGTTAAGTAAATAAAAATGAAATTAAGTTACATTTGGAAATTTAAACTTAATTTATTGAATTTAAAATGTAATGTTGGAATTTAATAAGTGAATTACTATTAAATTTTGATTTTTGAATAGCGATTTAACTTTATAAAATCATGAATATAATGGTATTTGAATGATTGTTTTAAAAGTGAAATCATATAATTTTATAAGTTAAAAATGGTTTAAATAAAAATATAATTGTTTGTGAAATTATACTGAATATTTGAAGTTAATTTACTGCATTTCTAAAATGCTATTAATTCTAATGTAAAGGATAATACAGCGTTTTTAAATGTTGTAGTTGATAATAATGAACCAAATGGCTCAATTTAATTAAAGGCTATTATAGCATTTTTGTGAATGTTATAATGGTTGAATTTAACTAAGTTTATTTGAAACTAATGGAACCCTATTACAGCATTTTAAATGTAGTATTTTGTTAAAATGAACTGTTTTAAGTGTGACTTTCCGTAGCATTTTCTAAATGCTACGAAAGTTGAATTTTCATTGTTTTAATAAATTTAAGTGAATGAATGAACACTGAAAGATTAAAATTTTGAAAATTTAATAATTTCATTATTAAATATAATATCTTCATTTTAATGATGTAAATGAAGCAATTTGTTTCGAAATATAAACTATTTTGAAATGTGTTTTGAAATGGTATTTAAATTAAATAAAAATGAATGTGGTTTGGAAGATATGATATTTTGATATTTTGAAATGGATTTTGAATGATATTGAAATTTTAAATGATATTTGATTTCGACGTATAAATACTATTTTGAAATTTTAACCACGGGATGTATTTAATTTATGGTTTAACTGATCTTTAAAGGATGGGCGATCCCAAGCATCCTTTAAGTTATGGTTCATTTCTACTACAGTTCACTTGAGTTGATTTACATTATATAAGTATATGTTGTCCTGACTAGAGTGTTTTGTGTTTTACTTTACGCTCGGGTCAGCTTAAGTATTCACAGCTTTGGATTCTCTTTCCGGAGCTGGTCTTTGCTGGAGTTTCTGCTTATCTACATTTATATCTACTTTCTGTTTCATCCATTCTAGTTTATCTCATGTATTAGTGAACTTCTATGTATTTGGGATTTCTATTATGTTGTTTTCAGACTGTATTATGTTTTTGGTTTGAGACTCTGCCGTAGTAGCTTCATGAACTACTATGTATTTTATATTTCGCTGCGAGGTATTCTGTTTGTTCTATGTCTGTGATTCTGTGATTTGTATTTCATTTGCTCCAAATTTATTTACAATGCGGTATTTTGAGCAATTCAAGTCCGACATGTGCGGCTGCGAATGGCTAAAAATATCGGGTTGCACACTAAAGGAAGAAGTCAAGAAGTTGCGACAAAAAGGGTTTATCCAAGAAGTCCGATATCCTAAATGGTTGGTTAATCCGGTTCTGGTAAAGAAATCCAATGGAAAGTGGTGGACTTGTATAGACTGCACAGATTTGAATAAAGCTTGTCCAAAAGATTGCTACACATTGAGGATAGACCAGTTGGTCGACTCTACCAGTTGATGGAAGCTGCTTTCCCTAATGGATGCATATTCTTGGTACAATCATATTCCTACGTTTAAAACCGACAAGGAACATACTAGCTTCATTACAGACGAAGGAACCTATTGTTATAAAGTAATGCCATTCGGTTTGAAGAATGTAGGAGATACTTATCAACGGTTGGTTAATCGAATGTTCAAAGAACAAATTGGGAGAAATATCGAAGCTTATGTTGACGACGTGTTGGTGAAATCTCAAGAGGCGGAAGATCAACTTGAAGATTTGAATGAAATGTTTAAAGTGCTCCGCAAGTATCAAATGAAGCTTAACCCTCAAAAGTGCAACTTCGGAGTCCATTCTAGAAAATTTCTTGGGTATATCGTGAGTGCATAAGGGATACGGACTAGCCTAGAACAGATTGAGACTATTAAGAATATGGCAGAATCTAGGACAAATAGGGATGTTATGAGTTTGAATGGCAAAGCGACAGCACTAAGTTGGTTCATACCAAAAGCCACTGACAAGTGCATACCGTTCTTTGAAGTGATCAAGAAGAAGAAGAATTTCGAATGGAACCAAGATTGTAAAAGGCATTCAAGAACTGAAGCTACACTTGGAAAAGCCACCAATCTTATCTAGCCCTGAAGAGGGAGAGGATCTATTCTTATATATGGCAATTTCTGAACATGCGGTGAGCCCGGTGTTGATTAGAAATAGCAAGGGATTGCAACTACCAATTTACTACGTTAGCAGAATGTTAAAGGCTGCTGAGATCCGATACGTAGTCATTGAAAAGCTGGCGTATTGTTTAATTCTAACAGCTCGAAAACTAAGGCCCTATTTTCAAGCACATCCAGTAAAGGTGTTAACCAGCTTCCCACTTAAGCAAGTCTTTGGCAAGCCTGAAACTTATGGGAGGTTAATTAAGTGGGGTATTGAATTAAGTCAATACGATATAGCATATCAGCCTAGAACGGCTATAAAAGGTCAAGCATTAGCCGATTTCATGAATGAATGTACAGGTTCATTTTAGAGCAATCTGAAAAGGAAAAATATTCAATACCCAAGTGGCAACTATTTGTGGATGGTTCATTGAATAAGCAAGGAGCGGGGGCAGGATATTTGATAATTACCCCGGACGGTTAGAAGTTACACTATGCTATGAAGTTAGGATTCTCAGCAACTAACAATATAGCAAAGTATGAATCTATGGTTGCTGGATTAACCCTTGCTTTGCAACTTAAATTCCAAGAATTCAGTTATTCAGCGATTCTCAATTAATGGTTAACCAGATTAAGCAGGTATATCAAACCAAGGATCCTAAGCTTAGCCAGTATATGAGGAAAGTTTTAAAGATGCTCGCACTTTTTGAAGATTTTTTCGTACATTAAATACCAAGAGGAGAAAACTCTCTCGCAGATTCACTAGCTAAGTTGGCAAGCTCAAGAAGAGCTCCTGAAACTCGAATTGTACCGATAGGATTTCAGGCCAATCCCAACATTGAGGAAAACAGACAAGAGAAAGCTATGGAAATACTAGTATTAACACGATCACAGGCCTTAGCATCAGAATTGGAAGAGATGAACCAAGAAATGCCAAATCAAGAACCTGTAGCTCTAATAGCAAAAGAAAGTTATGAAAACACATGGATGGCACCAATTATAGATTATATAATCAATGGAAATTGCCCGCGTATAAAATAGAAGCATGAAGGTTAAAACGGCAAGCTTAGAGCTTTACCATTGTGGATGGAATTCTTTACAAGAAAGGGCATGCCCTTCCTTATTTGCGATGTGTGAAACCTAAAAACGGATTGAAAAAATAAGGGAAGCACATGAAGGATTCTGTGGGGATCGCTCTAATGGGATAAAAATAGACAAGAAGATAATATGGCAAGGGTTTTACTAGCCATATCTAACTATCCAAGATATGGAATATGTCAAAAGGTGTGAGAAATGTAAGCATTATTCCAAAATACCACATCTCTCGCCAAATCAACTAACCCCTATTACTACCCCATGGCCATTTGACGTTTGGGGAATCGACTTAATTAGACTACTTCCAATCTCCAAAGGAGGAGCAAAACATGTTGTGGTGGTAATAGATTATTTCACAAAGTGGGTTAAAGCAGAACCACTCTCGAAGATTACATCAAGGAAAGTGTTGGGATTTGTCATCAAAAACATTGTCACAAGATTTGGGATACCTTATAAGATAATATCCGACAATGGGACATAATTTGAGAGTGAAGAATTTTCATGGTTTAACCACAAGAATGGGATAATAAAAAGCTTATCCTTGGTCGCTCATCCCAAGGCCAATGGAACCGTCGAAGCAGCTAACAAAACAATCAAAACCATCTTGAAAAAGAGGTTGAACAAGGCAAAAGGAAACTTGATTGAAGTGTTGCACTTAGTTCTATAGGCTTACAGAACTTCAACTAGAAGTGCAACAGGTCATACTCCATACTCTCTAACATATGGATGTGAAGCAATGCTAATTGTAGAGATTGAGGTACCCTCTCATAGAAGATTGCCTAGACTTTATTCAAAACCAAGAATTGAGAAAGGAATCACTCGACCTGATTCATGGACTAAGAGATGAAGCAGCCTTGAGAACGGCTGAATATCAAAGGAGGATATCAAGATATTACAACTCAAAGGAGAAAACCAGGTCATTCAGACAAGGGGATTTAGTACTTCAAAGGGTAATGGCCAATAGTAAAACCCAATCGGATGGGCCAATTGGACCAAATTGGGAAGGTCCGTTGGTAATCTCCAAAGAAATTCCTATAGGAGCTTACAAGCTATGCTATCCTAAAGGGAATATGGTGCCAAGAACATGGAAAGTGGAACATTTGAGACTATATTTTCCAACTTTTAATGAATAAAGCATTTCCAAGAACACCTCTACTATGATCTAGTAAGGAAACATACATGGTCGGGAGTGAAATTCTCCTTCAAAAACTTGGACTACCTAAGATGGCAGGCTACCAATAATGGTAGAAAGCCTTTGGATGCGCTAAGAAGGCCAGGTCAAGGCACCTCCTGGAGGGCGAGCGTAAGCCTTTATCCACGCCAAAACAAGAAATGGCTAGGTTAATACAACACAAGCCCTTATCTGCGTCATGCTATGACCAGGATAAGGCACCTCCTAGAGGGAGGACGGGTAAACCCTTGGTCTCACCACGCTATGGCCAGGCCAAGGTTCCAAACAAGTCCTTAACCACGTCATGTTATGGCTAGACTAAGTCACTTCCTAGAGGGAGGGTGGATAAGTCCTCGGGCCCTGCTTTAGAAAAAGCTAGCTGAGCGCACCAGAATCCTGGATGAAATGTCCAACGGACTGAGAGAAGTCCATTCCTGAAACAGGCTCTGCCAGAATTTGGCATAGCTTGAAATATTAACCACCAAAGAGGTCGGTGCTGTCATATATGACAAACATCCTGAAATAGGCTCTTCTTAAATAAGCACAAAATCGGATAAAAGAGTCCCTGCCTGAAAAGGGCCGGAACAAGTGACAAATGGAAAAGAAAAACTCAGGCCCGATAAAACAAAAGCATGTGAAGTACTAATAAAGCCAAAGAATGGCATACTCAATACAAATTAGAAGGAAGTCACCAACTTCTTCTCGCAAACATTTGCTATATGAGTATTTTGGACTCTTATCACAAGAGATAATATCCCAATTTCTATTGCTTGATATTAGAAAGGGCATTCTGATCTTCTGTTACTAGATATGGTATTTTGGTCTTCAATTATTAATTACCAGTAATGGTATTCTTGTCTTCTATTATTTGCCAGCAATGGTATTCTGGCCTTCTATTATTCAGAGGAATTTCGGTCTTCTATTATTACAATCAGTATATTGGTTTTCTACCATTAATTCTAAAAATTGATATTTTGGACTTCTATCATCGACCACCGGAGAAGACATCTTAGTCTTCTGTTGTCAATTACTGGAGGTAGCATTCTGAAATTACCGTCTTTAATAATCAGAAGATGGTACCCAGAAAGCGACCTTTTGGGGTTCAATGGTAGCCATCTAAAATAATATTTTGAGCTTCTGCATTTAAAATATTTGAGATAATTATCCTTAATAACCATCAACCACAACCATAGATAATATTCTGAGTTCTCGTTATCAATGATTAAGCCAGTATTTTTGGTTTTTAGTTATTACTAGACAAAGGAATACAGAGATAGTTCGCAAACCTCGGAATCTTTGTCCTAAAGAACAAAGGCCTTCTTTATACAAGGGGGCGCTAAATGTTAACCATGAAATGTATAAAGATAAAGAAGGCATTTTAGACACCTTCCACATAGGCAAAAGAATCCGAAGAAGTTACCTTTCGGCGACACTAAAAGGTTATATGACACCAGAAAAGAGGAAGTATGTGGTAACATCAAGAAAAATCTTTCGCAAGCATAAAAAGGGAAATAGTTAAAAGCCGCCTAACGTGACTCAAAGACTTAAGAAAAAGAAGAGCTTCTTAGGTCTTTTTGATAATAAAGAGGTGCGGTAAACGAGTCCGATGTAAATATGAACCTTCTGGAGTAGGCAAAGAGGTTCTTCAATTCATCATTCAAACAAATACCTTCCCAGAGAGGTAGAAAGAACAGGACTAGACTAGGAAACATAATTGACAACCTTTACGAAAGCATAATGACCCTTTCAAACTGGTTGAAATACTGTCCAGCATCTTTCAATGGTATCGGAAGGTTCAAACAATGGTAGCATTCATAATTCAACAAAGGGCCACCTTATGACCGCATTCTAGAGAAGCCCGGTTCTCGGCAAAAATCGCATGAGGAAGCAACCTTTCGACAAGCTCAGAAGGTTCATAGTGTCTCATAAGGAACTAACCTTGTGGGAATATGAGGAATATATAATTGCATTAGGAAACACAAGACCTTCTATGACGTTCAACGGCCCATGATGGCATGTAAAGAACAAACCTCGTTAAAACCGAGAGGTTCGCGACTGTATAGAAGAAGGAACCTTCCGTCTTGATGAGAGCACATGGCCGGAAGGTTGCCGCCTACACCTATAAATAAGACCCAAGGGGCCCGATCTCAGGGCCGATCTTCTTCTCATTTTTTATCTACTCAACAATCTTTATTGCTTCCACTCAACACATTATAACCCTAATTTTGAAATCAAATTAGGGCCTGTATTCTTAAATTTTGTATCAGATTCCATCTTGGAGGAATAAAGAGAATTGTGGCTTATGGTCAACTTGGAATTTGGGGATAATCATGATCAGGCGTTAAGTTTACATTAACGGTTGATCTTGGATGATTTATTTCTTTTATTCTTTGTTTATTTCGAGACTATGCTGTGGAACTATCAACAGAAAACCTCATAAGTTTCTTTCTCCTCAATTTAAATGTCAATCAAAAGAAGGGAGAAAGAAACTTGTTGGACGGTCCCAAATAAAAGTTTCGGGGCATATTGACTCAACTCTTGTTATTGCCTTATAATGTTTGAGTCATACATTCTTTTCGAAAGGTTTTCATAGGTGGAGTGCCAACCTAAGAGGCTGAAAGTATCAAAAGAAGGGAAAATAAAGCATTCTCATCATCTGATGTCTCTGAATGGTTTCTTAACCTTCCCAATGAATTTATGGTTAACTAAACCTTTTGATCTATCGGGAGACTAAATATAACCATTAAAATATGAGTATTACTTCCAGTTTCCTAGGGAAACATAATGGAATGACAAGGAGGAAGATCATTCGAACTAAATGAGCTGAATGAAGGGTATACATGGTTTCTTAAACCTTCTGATCCATCGGAAGGTTTAGTAAAACTATCAATTTGATCATGCCGTGAGGTTCAAAGTGCATTGAAATCCTTCGATGGGGGCTAAGTGATATCCTGAACTTCCAAGGAACCTTCTGGATTACTGAAAGGTTTAGCGATACTATGGATCCCGACCAGTTGAAATGCTTAGACCATACTTAAACCTTTCGGTAAGGCCGAAAGGAAGATGATTGTTTCCCCTACTTTACATAAGAGATAAATACTTCGTTAAAACCTTCCGGTATTGATCCCCTCCTGTTAGGATTAGAATTGTGATCACAAGACCTTCTGACTTTGTCATTTCACTCAAATAATGAAAATCCACACAATCGAAAGGTTGAGTTCGTATGAAACACTCCCTTGAAATGCACTGGAGGTGTTAATGAGAAATCTTGTTAACGGCACTTTTTCGGTATTTTAGATGGGTGTTGCACCATGCACCGTCGACGTTGCACCCTGAGGATATCGTTTATTTGGACAGCCCTAACAGTAGACTCATTTAGAGTTACGAGAGCCATAACTAGTCAAAAAAAAGCTCTATGCAAGTTCTTAGCTTTGGCCACTTAAATTTATGTTATCCCATCTTTTGGCAAGGCTGTGACACCAAGGACTTGACTAGAACCAAAGATAATCCGTCCCGAAGATCGGTTATACACAAATTCACGATGGATATAGGAAAATTTCTTCTAAGTCCGGATCAAGCGACAATTAGCATTGTACGATAAAAAAAGCTATGAAAGGCAACATTCCAAATTTCAGGTCAACCGGAGTTCGTATGCTCAAGTTATGGATCGATCAACATTATGTGAAATATGTTCGCCTTCATATCCATCAAACTCCACATCCACCCCTTCGTATCCATCAAACAAAAGAAATGATCATAATCCATATGTTCAGTTTATATCGGTCAACCCTTTCCATCCATTTTGTATCGATCAACTAGGTATCGATACAAAACCAACAATCAGGCATTGATATGAAATCTTTAACCAGTTATCGATATGAAACCCATAACCTGGCATCTATATGAAGACAACCTCAAAGCATTGATATGAACAATGACGAACCATCGATACGAAAAGCCTAGCATCAAATGGATACAGAAGGCGTAGTCAAACTAAAAGAAACGGTCTACAAGAACGATATATGGATCTCCACAAAATGCTCTGACCACATCATCGATACATAAGTGATCGATACCTATGTATCGATACGCACTCTTTAGCCAAGTTGCAAGGTCAACCTATGATCAATCATAACTCAAAAACTACAAGTCCAAATGCCTCAAAATTTTCATAGAAGCTTTATTATCATCTAAAGGACCACTATGATCAATCACAGCTCAAATGGGGCTAATATCGATCGATACAAAGACGATGGGGATCGATTAGCATCGATCCCAAATGACCCCTGATCGATCTGGTGGGCCCATCCATGTGTGAGAAGTGGTATTTCGAGCTTTGAGGGAGATATTTCCAGATCTGCTCCTATAAATAGCACCCCTATGCTTAAAGAAAAAAGACTTTTGATGCTTCTACGCCATTACTCTGTTGCAACTCCATTGTTACTTGAGTGCTAGTGATTTTGACTATTGTAATCAGTTGTCAACCATCAATAAATAGAAAACAATTCGAAGACGTAGGATACAAAGCCGAACCACTATAAATTCTTGTCTCTTTCTATTTCTACTTGCTTTAATTGGTGTGATTGTTAGATTAGTCTGTTTTTACAATTAAATTCTTCATTCTAAAACCTTCAATTACGCCCGAAGAGTGTTGTGCCCAATTTTAGTACAAACATTTTGGTGCTTTCACTAATAAAACTCTGTTTTTCTCTTATTCAGTGGATCTACTGCCGTTGTTGGATTGCTAAAATCTAAGGGGGAGATCCAGATCTATCTTCCAGTGGTTCCTTCCATTCTACTCAGATTACTCAATATCTAGGAAAGAGTTACATTAACCATGGTGTGTACTAGCAGAACTACTTCAAATGCTGCAGATCCAAAGGAAAGGGATAGGCAAAATCCCATGCAGTTGACTATAACAGGCCAGACATCAGTTGGAGCTTCAGATCTCCAAGGTCCTATGACTAGAGAGGAGCTCCAAACCCTTACAAGAGCTTACTAGAAGCCGTCAAAAGCTTGCTTAGTAGATCCGTTCCAACACGGAGCTCGCAAACAAGTTAAACGTAGAAAGGCGGAGGAGATCTAGGAGGGATCATGTCTCACATTCCTCGACTGAAAGCTCGGCTTCTTCTGATTTCAACCACAGATCTACAAGCCATTGGCTGGATGGAAATTATGCAGAAGCCTCCGGGCATTAGCATACTATGAATCTCAGACAAGCTGGGATCGGCCCTTCCACAAGGCATTAGGCTGGACCCTCCTCCCGAGGAAGGGCCCTTCCTTGTCACACCATTCATTACCATGCAACTGCTGCCGCTATTGATCTAGAAGCCAAAATCTAGAACTAACCTGATCCAGCCCTTCGTCAACATATCCATGCTCAGGTATCCTGTTTCCTGAAAATCGGGGGCTAAGGATGTAACAACCCGCATATTTATCGATTTTTATATTTAAATATTTTATTTAAATATTTTATCATTCATCGGATTTTAGTCCAAAAAGTCACTTTTTGCAAACAGTCGAATTGGGATTCGAGACCCCTCCCATTGAGTTCAAAATGCCATTTGCAACATTTTTGAGTATAAACGTTGATATGTTTGGAGCTAGTCAAAAATTTGATCATTTTCACTTTGGGTTAGGGTTTGGGTTCAGCCCTATGTTTAACTTATACTCAAATCTGAACCACTCCTCCCCATTCACTCTCACTTCCTCCTCTTTTCAGTTCTAAAGCATCAATGGTGGGAGAGATGAGAAATTAAAACTCCAAAACCCTAGTCTTCATTAGCAAATCCAACTTCTAGCTCCAAATTCAAGAGAACACATTGGTAAGATTCTCTTCATCTTCTCCAACTCATTCTCTTAATCAATTTCAGAAATTCCTAAACCTAATTTTGGGAATGTTCTTCTTTTAAAGCTTAGAATCAAGCTTTTTGTGTTGGATTTGAAGAGTGGTTAATTCTCCTTTGCTTTCAAGCTTCTTCTTCATTTGTTTGGGTTCAAAGGTGAGATTTTTATCTCACATCTTTGTCTATAATCATCTTCGATTGTTAGGTATGAATTCCTAACACTTATTCGTGTGCAATTGCTTTTGGTTTGGATTGATTTGGTGAATATCCAAATTTTTAGTGTTTGGGTTCAATTCTTTAAAGATCCTAACTTTGGTGTTTGAACATGTTTTTGGTGGCGGATCGGAGAGCTAATGGAGCTGGGCTATCAATTGGCTAAGGCTCCTTAGGTCCATTACTCGAATGGTCGCGTTTGGGAGGAATTTGCACTTCATTGAAAAAGGGCAGGAACTGCAGAAATTTGCAGTTCGGCCGACCGAGCCCTGTAGCCGGTCGACCGACCTGCTACTAAAAGTGCATAGCACTTCTCTGTCTCAGCTCCGGTCGACCAACTACAGAGCTCAGTCGACCGACCTGCTTCCCGAGAATTTTTCTAGAACAGGGTCCGGTCGACCGAGCTCTGTAGCCGGCCGACCGACCTGTTGCTGTTTTGCCTATTTCGCCTATTTTGCGCGGTTTCCAAATTTAATCGTTTCGTGTTATTTCCCTATTTGTTGTTATCATTTGTTATTAACTTTGATGACTTCTTTTCTTCGGGAATTTTTGGAATATCCATTTTGATGGATTCGGTATCGATTTCTTTGGATTTTCATTCACGTCTACGAATGTGAATTTTAGTGATTGATTGTTCCTACAATCTTCTTTGTGATTTGTCACTTTAAAAATATAAAGGTTTCAATACTAGTAGTAAATATCAAAACTCTTTCATCAAATGATTTCAACACTATTTTATTACAAAACTCGTTCTCTTAAACCGTTTTCCAATCTATTAGTATTTACAAACCTTTTCCTCACTCGTATGAGAAATCTAATTAAACGATTTAGTAAAACAAGTGGTATGAAACGCTTGCGTTTACTTCGTCGATTAATTCTTGGACTTGTTCGATTGAATCTCTTGTGATAATTTTCTAGTGGAGATCTACAATTTGTTCGTAAATATTTAAGTTAAGCTAGTGGTTATGGGACATGAAGCTAAGCTCATATATTTACTAGCTTACTGTAATTGACACTTCTTGATGATCATGACGATCATTTTTGTGATTTAGACTAGCAATGTGCGATGTCTCTTTGTCTGCGAGGGAGACTAAACACCATTTTGTGGAGTTTCGACTCAAATTGGTAGGGTAGCAACCCATGGTCTTCGGGCCGTTTGTGGAGCTTCGGCTCAATTTGTGATGGTTAGCAACCATGGAATTAGCGTTCCGTTTGTGATACACGTGTTGGTGAGCTTTATGCTCCCGTTTGTGATAGGCCTTTCCCCCTTTTTTGTGATTTCTGGATTTCTTGAGATGATTTCTAGAATTTGTGCTTCACCAATTTTCGTGATTTTCATTGATAAGTTTTATCAATATTTGTGCATTGGTGAATTTATGTGTCATTGACTTTTGTGATTGATATTGATATAATCGTCAATATTTATGGTTTGGTGAACGAAATAAAGAGTATGACATTCCTTTTGACCCTTGAGTAGATTTTTGTGATATTGATTAATCTCTTGTTGATTTTTCAATTACTTATATATCACAGCTTTGCATTGTGATTATTATGCGTTTAGTCATACCTATTATTGAATATCGTCTCATCTGATATTTATAGCTAGACTGATCCGTTTATTATTTTCTTATTAAATAATACTCGGGTCAGACCGAGATGTTACAGGTGCTTCTGCTTGACTTCTCAGTTGGGATTGATTTCTCTGACTTTTGGCTAACTACTTAGATTAGTAGTTTATTTAGTTGTATACACTTGAGATATGGACTCATAGTTGTATTCTTTTGTATAGCACGTGTTGCTATTCTTTTGTATTATTGTGGATCTGCTTGACTACTACTCTGATGAACACTTTTATGTGTTATATATATTCATATCTATTTCCGCCTTTGTGATATGAATTATCTGTGACTGATTTGTGTTATGTTTATTTCTATATTTGTTTCCAAAGACATAATAGCCACTGTGTAGTCGCTTTGAGTTTGTATCAGGATGTCGGATGTCCTCTTGAAAAGAAATGCAAGTTACATCTTATCTGGCATATTGGTACTCGCACAAAGCAATTATACAGATGGTCACTCCTCAACAGCCTTATTCTCCGTGCTAGTTGACGGCATTACACCGTAGTGTCCTTGGCTAGCGTGGGTATAGAGGTGGGGCATCACAGCTTGGTATCAGAGCCAAACTTCGAAACAATGTAGAATAATTTAACAAGGATCATAGTCTTAAGTCCTTCTTAGGAGTCGTGCCTTAGGATTTAATTCGAGTCTTCGTACCGATTCATCCTATTTTCTTTATGATTCCTTGTTTTATCTATCAAGGTTGCTTGATATTTCTTTTGTGAATAACCTTTTTCTTCTTCTTTATTTCTTTCTAAGGAAGAGAAATGGTTAGACCTGGCCGTCCCAGCGCCGGTCAATCTAGTGCTACTCCCCAAGATGGAGTTTTTATGACTACCCAGCAACTTCTTGACCTTGTCACGAATGCTCAAGCAGCTGGCTCTAATCCGGAACCTACTCACCCTAAATCTGGGTTTGCACGTTTGTGCAATGATTACACCAACCTGGGTGGGAAGCCATTTAAAGGTTCTAAAACTATTATTGAAGTCCAGGCTTGGTTAAGAACATGCGATCGAATCTTTTCTCGCATGAACCTCATTGATCTTCACCGAGTTCAGGTGGCCTCTAGTATGCTCCAAGAAAGAGCATTGGACTGGTACGAGCTTCTGATTTCTGAAATAAATGAAGCGGATCTCACTTGGGAGAAATTCCGAGAGCACTTCGAGTTAAAATTCATACCAGAAGCTGAGAAGGTGACTTTGGCTCGCCGTTTTATTGACCTTGTTCAAGGTGAATCTTCCGTGACTGACTATGCCGCGTCTTTTGAATCTCTCTCTAAATACGGGGTTGAATATATCAACACCCCATTGAAGAAAAATCAAAGATTTGTCTATGGCTTAAATAAAAATCTCAAGAAGCCATTACTTCTAAAATTAGAAATTTATTTCAACCAACTCATTGATACCGCTCTTCGTCTTGAAGAGGCGGATAGGGAAAATGATGTTGAAGTGGTGGGTTCCAAACCAAGCTTCAACAACAACAAGAAAAGGCCCAGTAAATTCAAAGGCCCTTATCCCAACAAAAAGGGGAAGCAAGCAACCTCTGTGGCAAAGAGTTCTTCCTTTGGTCATGGGGAATGCTATAATTGTGGTTCGAAGGACCATTACGCGAACAAGTGTCCAAGGTCTATCTCTTGTCGCTACTGCAAAGTTCCCGGTCATGTTATATCTTCATGCCCCATGCTTCTGGGCAAGAAGGAGGGAAAGTTAAATGTTGCTCAAGCGCCTGGCAACACATCTCGTGATCAAGGTATGTCTCATTCTATCCTTGATGGCATTATCATATTTCATGATCAACCTATTCGAGTTCTTTTTGACACGGGTGCATCCCATTCTTTTATTTCAAAAGAACTCGTTGATACTTTTTCTTTAAGTGTTGTTGCTTTAATGACTTCTTTGAGAATTGCGAATCCAGTTGGTGGGTCCGCAACAATCAGTTTATTGTGTAATGATGTCGAGATTATTTTGGGTGATTTTTCTTTCCGAGCCGATTTGCATGTCATGCGTTATTTAGGCTTTGGAATGATTTTGGGAATGGATTGGCTTAACCGTTATGAAGCTCATATCCTATGTCCTGAGCGGACTATTCATCTTCGACATCCTCAATCTGTTAAGCAGATTTCTATTAATCTTAAAGATTCGGATTCCAGCTTGGTTGCATTTTTATATTCTTTAAATCCTCGTGATGATGATAATGATGATGAGGAAGATATTATTTCTCTTATTCACGTTGTTCGTGAATTTTTCGACATATTTGAGCCCGTTTTAGGATTACCGCCTAAGCGAGCAATTGAGTTCAGAATTAATCTTATCCCTGGAGCCCAACCTATTACTCGTCCTCCTTATCGCATGTCCAATAAAGAAAATGAGGAGATGCGCATACAATTATCCGATTTGGAAACGAAGCAATTTATTCGCTCAAGTTCCTCGCCTTGGGAGCTTCGGCTATTTTTGTGAAGAAATCCGATGGTACACTTAGGCTTTACGTTGACTACCGCAAGCTTAATGATCTTACTATCAAAAATAAATATCCTTTACCTCGGATTGATGATCTATTCGATCAACTTAGTGGTGCTAGAGTCTTTTCACAATTAGACTTAGCTACTGGATTTCATCAGCTTCGTATTGCAGAGGATAGCATTCCTCTGACATCGTTCCGTACTCGTTATGGATCTTATGAATGGCTTGTTATGACATTTGGTCTACCGAATGCTCCGGCTTATTTCGTTGACCTTATGAATCGAGTTTTCAAAGATTTTCTCGATCGATTTGTTCTCATCTTTATTGATGATATTCTTGTGTATTCAAAAACCGAGGAGGAGCATGAAAAGCATCTTCGAATTGTGTTGGAAACTCTTAGGAGTAATCAATTAAAGGTGAAATTTTCTAAATGCCACTTTTGGCAATCTCGTGTGAAGTTTCTCGGTCATATTATTTCCGAATCCGGAATTTCTGTTGATCCTTCAAAGATTGAAGCGATTCAAGATTGGAAGAGACCGGAGAGTGTGACGGAGATTCGTAGTTTTCTTGGATTGGCGGGTTATTACCGTCGTTTTATCAAAGACTTTTCTAAGATTGCCGTGCCTCTCACTAGCTTAACGAAGAAAGGTGTTAAATACATTTGGTCGGACAAATTTGAAACTTCTTTTCAGAAACTAAAGGAACTTCTTTCAGATGCTCCTATTCTTGTTATTCCCGAGGGGAATCAAGATTTCGTTGTTTATACCGATGCTAGTCGCGTTGGTTTGGGTACCATTCTTATGCAAAGAGAACGTGTTATTGCTTATGTTTCTAGGCAATTGAAGCCCGCTGAGACTAGATATGCCACTCATGATTTAGAGCTTGCGACTATTGTTTTCGCCCTTCGTTTTTGGCGTCATTATCTTTTAGGAGAGAAATTTGTTCTTTATACCGATCATAAGTCCTTGAAGTATTTATTCTCTCAAAAGGAACTTAATTTGCGTCAACAGCATTGGCTCGAATTTCTTACACCATATGATCTTGATATCCTTTATACTCTCGGAAAGGGAAACCACATTGCGGATGCATTTAGTCGAAAGCAACAAGCGGTTGTTTCTATGATGATATCCGAATGGAACGATCTCGAGGTTTTATCCACTTGCGAAATTCGAGACCGTGTTTTCGATTTATGTTTATCTCTTATTTTATGTAGCCTTGAGGCTCATCCTTCTCTTTTAGACCGCATTCTTGAAGCTCAAGGGCTAGATCCTGAATTGGCTCTTCTTGGCCAAAATATTAAGGATAAAATTGATATTGAAGGTTTGAAAGACTTTGATATCGATTCTCGTGGCGGCATTCGGAAATTTGGTAGACTTATCGTGCCAAATATTAGCGATCTTCGTAAAGATATTTTAGAAGATTCACATCGTTACCATTCATCCCGGTAGTAGTAAAATGTACGCGGATATGAAGCGACTTTATTATTGTGAGGGAATGAAACTTGACATCGCTAACTTCGTTAAGCGTTGCATGACTTGCCAACTCCTTAAGGCCGAACATCAAAGGCCCGGTGAGTTATTACAACCTTTAGAGATTCCAATTTGGAAGTGGGACCAAATTTTTATGGATTTTATTGATGGCCTTCCCCGTTCTCGTTCGGGTTATGATAGCTTATGGGCGATTGTCGATAGACTTACTAAATCTGCCCATTTTGTTCCCGTTCGGTTAAACCGAACCGTTCCTCTTTTGGCCAAACTCTTTGTTAAAGAGATTGCTAAATTACATGGAGTTCCTACTTCTATAGTTAGTGATCGTGATCCATTGTTTACTAGTGGATTTTGGAAGAGTCTTCAAAAAGCTTTAGGAACGAAGCTTAATTTTAGCACCGCTTATCATCCTCAGTCCGATGGACAAACCGAGCGTGTGAATCAAACTCTTGTAGATCTTTTTCTTGCTTGTGTGCTTGATTTCGGTGGAGGCTGGGAAGATCATATTCCTCTTGTTGAATTTTCCTATAATAATAGCTTCCAATCTAGTATTGGTATGGCACCTTTCGAGGCACTCTATGGAAGGACATGCCGATCTCCTTGTTGGCTTGAGGCCAGTGAGAAGCTGGTTTTAGGTCCAGATTTTATTCGTGATTCCACAGAAAAGATTGACCTTATTCGTCATAGGATGAAAGAAGCCCAAAGTAGACAAAGATCCTATGCCGATAACCGGAGAAGGAAATTAGAATTTTCTGTGGGAGATCTTGTGTTTATTCGTGTTTCACCTATGAAAGGTGTTGTACGTTTCAGTCGATCGGGAAAATTAGCGCCTCGATATATTGGACCATTTCCTATCGCCGAACGTATTGGTTCCGTGGCTTATCGCCTTTTATTATCGTCTCAATTTTCTGCTATTCATGACGTGTTTCACGTTTCTCAACTAAGGAAGTTCCTTCGAGATCCCGATTCTATTCTTGAGCCCGGTGTTGTGGAAGAGATTGAAGTTTCGCCTAATTTAACTTATGAGCAGCATCCTATTCGAATTATTGCTTCGGAGGTCAAACGCCTTCGAAATAAAGATGTCCCCCTTGTTAAAGTCCAATGGTCCTCAAATCCTAAGGATTGCTCTTGGGAATCTAGAGAGTTCATCGAGCGAACACATCCGGACTTACTTTCCCGTGCTCTTTGAGGTGAATTTCTTATTTTGAATTTCTTATTTTGTGTTAATATGCTTTTATGGTTGTTACTCTATATCTTCTTCTTAATTATTGCGAGGATGCATTTTCATTAAGGAGGGGAGTCTGTAACAACCCGCATATTTATCGATTTTTATATTTAAATATTTTATTTGAATATTTTATCATTCGTCGGATTTTAGTCCAAAAAGTCACTTTTTGCAAACAGTCGAATTGGGATTCGAGACCCCTCCCATTGAGTTCAAAATGTCGTTTGCAACCTTTTGAGTATAAACATTGATATGTTTGGAGCTAGTCAAAAATTTGATCATTTTCACTTTGGATTTGGGTTTGGGTTCAGCCCTATGTTTAACTTATACTCAAATTTGAACCACTCCTCCCCATTCACTCTCACTTCCTCCTCTTTTCAGTTCTAAAGCATCAATGGTGGGAGAGATGAGAAATTAAAACTCCAAAACCCTAGTCTTCATTAGCAAATCCAACTTCTAGCTCCAAATTCAAGAGAACCCATTGGTAAGTTTCTCTTCATCTTCTCCAACTCATTCTCTTAATCAATTTCAGAAATTCCTAAATCTAATTTTGGGAATGTTCTTCTTTTAAAGCTTAGAATAAAGCTTCTTGTGTTGGATTTGAAGAGTGGTTAATTCTCCTTTGCTTTCAAGCTTCTTCTTCATTTGTTTGGGTTCAAAGGTGAGATTTTTATCTCACATCTTTGTCGATAATCATCTTCGATTGTTAGGTATGAATTTCTAACACTTATTCGTGTGCAATTGCTTTTGGTTTGAATTGATTTGGTGAATATCCAAATTTTTAGTGTTTGGGTTCAATTCTTTAAAGATCCTAACTTTGGTGTTTGAACATGTTTTTGGTGGCGGATCGGAGAGCTAATGGAGCTGGGCTATCAATTGGCTAAGGCTCCTTAGGTCCATTGCTCGAACGGTCGCGTTTTGGAGGAATTTGCACTTCATTGAAAAAGGGCAGGAACTGCAGAAATTTGTAGTTCGGCTGACCGAGCCCTGTAGCCGGTCGACCGACCTGCTAATAAAAGTGCATAGTATTTCTCTGTCTCAGGTCCGGTCGACCAACTACAGAGCTCAGTCGACCGACCTGCTTCCCGAGAATTTTTCTAGAACAGGGTCCGGTCGACCGAGCTCTGTAGCCGGCCGACCGACCTGTTGCTGTTTTGCCTATTTCGCCTATTTTGCGCGGTTTCCAAATTTAATCGTTTCGTGTTATTTCCCTATTTGTTGTTATCATTTGTTATTAACTTTGATGACTTCTTTTCTTCGGGAATTTTTGGAATATCCATTTTGATGGATTCGGTATCGATTTCTTTGGATTTTCATTCACGTCTACGAATGTGAATTTTAGTGATTGATTGTTCCTACAATCTTATTTGTGATTTGTCACTTTAAAAATATAAAGGTTTCAATACTAGTAGTAAATATCAAAACTCTTTCATCAAATGATTTCAACACTATTTTATTACAAAACTCGTTCTCTTAAACCGTTTTCCAATCTATTAGTATATACAAACCTTTTCCTCACTCGTATGAGAAATCTAATTAAACGACTTAGTAAAACAAGTGGTATGAAACGCTTGCGTTTACTTCGTCGGTTAATTCTTGGACTTGTTCGATTGAATCTCTTGTGACAATTTTCTAGTGGAGATCTACAATTTGTTCGTAAATATTTAAGTTAAGCTAGTGGTTATGGGACATGAAGCTAAGCTCATACATTTACTAACTTACTGTAATAGACACTTCTTGATGATCATGACGATCATTTTTGTGATTTAGACTAGCAATGTGCGATGTCTCTTTGTCTGCGAGGGAGACTAAACCACGTTTGTTGGAGTTTCGACTCAAATTGGTGGGGTAGCAACCCATGGTCTTCGGGCCGTTTGTGGAGCTTCGGCTCAATTTGTCATGGTTAACAACCATGGAATTAGCGTTCCGTTTGTGATACACGTGTTGGTGAGCTTTATGCTCCCGTTTGTGATAGGCCTTTCCCCTTTTTTGTGATTTCTGGATTTCTTGAGATGATTTCTAGAATTTGTGCTTCACCAATTTTCGTGATTTTCATTGATAAGTTTTATCAATATTTGTGCATTGGTGAATTTGTGTGTCATTGACTTTTGTGATTGATATTGATATAATCGTCAATATTTATGGTTTGGTGAACGAAATAAAGAGTATGACATTCCTTTTGACCCTTGAGTAGATTTTTGTGATATTGATTAATCTCTTGTTGATTTTCCAATTACTTATATATCACAGCTTTGCATTGTGATTATTATGCGTTTAGTCATACCTCTTATTGAATATCGTCTCATCTGATATTTATAGCTAGACTGATCTATTTATTATTTTCTTATTAAATAATACTCGGTTCAGACCGAGATGTTACGGGTGCTTCTGCCTGACTTCTCACTTGGGATTGATTCCTATGACTTTTGGCTAACTACTTAGATTAGTAGTTTATTTTTTTGTATACACTTGAGATATGGACTCATAGTTGTATTCTTTTGTATAGCACGTGTTGCTATTCTTTTGTATTATTGTGGATCTGCTTGACTACTACTCTGATGAACACTTTTATGTGTTATATATATTCATATCTATTTCCGCTTTTGTGATATGAATTATCTGTGACTAATTTGTGTTATGTTTATTTCTATATTTGTTTCCGAAGACATAATAGCCACTGTGTAGTCGCTTTGAGTTTGTATCGGGATGTTGGATATCCTCTTGAAAAGAAATGCAAGTTACATCTTATCTGGCATATCGGTACTCGCACAAAGCAATTATACAGATGGTCGCTCCTCAACATCCTTATTCTCCGTGCTAGTTGACGGCATTACACCGTAGTGTCCTTGGCTAGCGTGGGTATAGAGGTGGGGCGTCACAAAGGAGGCCAGGAACAGACCGTCGGCAATGACCGGACCGTCCCCGCAATATGGAACCCGACCATGCCTTGGCTCTGAACATCCAAATGCCTGACATTCTAACCATGATATGCGAAATGATCAGAGAAAGTCGAAGTCTTACTAATGACGAATGGGGAATGTCCTGAAGTCTTACTCTGTTTACAAATGACGTTCTTTATGCAGAGCCACCTCGTCGATTCTGGATTCCTACCTTGCATGTGTATGAAGGGAGTTCACATCCTAACTAGAACATCTTGAAGTATGAATGGCTCATGAACACCGCTCAAGCTGAAGATGTGGTCAAGTGTAGGAGTTTCCCTATCTCCTTAGGAGGCATTGCAACTATGTGGTTCACTCATCTGATATAACACCCTAGATTTTTGACAACGTTATTGAGGAGATTTAGTTAGATAAACTAAATAAAAAAATTGTTGATTAGGAGATTGAGATTTAATTTAATTAAGGTAGCCGTGCATTTTTAACTAATAAACTTAATGAAGGGTTTAAAATAATTAGAGGAGGGGTATTATGGGAAAAAGGCCATTCCTATATTATTTTCCTTAGACCGTGTTTTGCAACGCAAGTTCATTTCTCATATCAAAATTTAAAAAGCTTGGTGGCCACCATTAATAAAGGAAGAAGAAGAGGAAATAAAAGAAAAGCATAAGGAAAGAAAATTCAAATCAATATCATTCAAATCTCAAGCTCCTTAACCACTAAAGCAAAGTTGAATAACATTTACATCTCTAAATATTTTTGGTTTCAGTTTTAAGGTTAATTCCGAAACATTTTTCAAATATTTGCCATGTTTTTGAATGATAAAAGATCATTTATACATGTTGATGATTTATGTATACTCAAATTGGCTATATAACATGTTTTAAGATGAAAATCCTATTAAATGACATCAATTAGCCTTGCGAACTTTTATCTAAAATGTTGTTTTAGAAGCGTATTTCAATTTTCAAAATTTTCTGAATTTTTGTGGGAATGTTATGAATTTTCTAAGGAAGAAAGGGTTAATTTTGATTATAAAATTACTTACGGGTAAAAGAATTATTGTTTGGGTCCAAAATTTTTATATGTCGATGAGAACATACTAATTAACTCTCTAGAATTTTTCAAGATTTTTTTATGGTTATATAAAATTATTTAAGTTATGGGACTTAAATGTTTTGTATAATTATAAAGGAGAAAGGGGTTTTTTCAAAATTATTCAAATTTAAAAATAAGGAAGGTCGGTAGTAATTTTGAATATAAAATTTTGGCACCAATCAAATTTAGACAAACAAGGTGGGTGGAGTACAAAAGAACTATTTTAAACAGTATTTTCACTGTTTTAACTCTTTCGGTAAGAGATTCCGTCTTCATTCCAGACCTTCCGACAAGGTCGAAGGGTATCAAACCTTTTGGCCATATCAAATACCAATGTACATGGTATAAGGAAGTTGGTACATAGTGAATAAGAAGGAGTCGAAAGGTTGGGGGCAAAGGGTTATAGCTTTTGGAAGAGATGAAGTTTTGTTTTGGTTTTAAAGAAAATACACCTGCTAGCTTTTGACAAAGAACTTTTGATGTTGTCAAATGGTTAAAAAAGAAAAAGGGTTTCGATTGGTTTGCTTTCTTTTTTTAAATGAAACCTTTCGACAAAATCGAAAGGTATAACTTCCGACAAGGTCGAAGAACAGTTGCCGCTTCCTAACCTTTCGACACAGATAGAGTCAAAGGTTATATTTTGTTTTCTAAAACTTATCGCCTCTCTTCGTTCATTTTGAAGGGTTAGTTCTAAAAATAACACTTCATTGTTTTCGAATGGTTTTGAAAGGTTTTAGGTTTCAAAGCAATTGCTTCCAACTCTAATGTTTTTTGATCCTTTTGCATAATCCAAATGTTTTAAGTTGAAATGTTTTAAAGGTTTCAAAGTAGTTGACTTTGACAAGTTTGGAAATTTTTTACACTATTTTTAATTTGAACCCAAGGTTTAGAAAAGCTTTTGATTTTCATACTTTTGAAAGGTTTATAAATAATTTTAAGGGGATGTACGCCAGGCTTTCGAAAAAGTCAAAAGGTGAAACCATTTCGCTAGGCCGAAGGAAACCCTCCGATAAGCTCGAAAGGTTGACCCTTCCGACAAGGTCGATGGGTATGGTTTTAATGCTTTCAAAAGGTTAAGGTTTAAAGGACTTAAAAGGCGGGTGTCAAATGTTTTCAAAGCTTGTAAAAGGAAGGCTTTATAAAAGGTTTTGAGGGAGATACCTTCACAGATTTTGAAAGGTTTAATAAAGAATATGAAGGGGTAATGTCACGACCCGAAATTCGGCATTCGAAAATCGACATCAAATACCTCACTTGTATTCGACTACCGCAGATTCAAACGTCGAACTCCAGTTCGGATGGAGCTTATAACAACATGAGATGAATATAAACAGCGGAAAAAAATGAATATCATTGATCAACACCAGATACAACACTTTCACAATATTTGATTACAATCATCAGAGTTTATATACATGATACAACAACAAAGCGATAACAAATTTGTCTCAACTTCAAGAGAGTTTCCAACATACTACGACTTTGAGATGATCTTCCAAAAACTCCAAACACTTCAAAAGGTTTCCAAGGCCAAAAGCTTTCCAAAAATCCGATAGCTTCCAAATACTTCAAAAGATTCCAAGCTAGCTCCAAAAACACGGATAACCTGCTTCTAGGCTGCCCGTATGGAAATTATGGGCACATAGAGTTTAGGAAGGGAACAGTAAACTCTGTGTCAGTCATGGGACTGGTATGAGTAAACAAAAATAGTTGTTTGTACAAAAACAGTTTATAAAATAAATCCGTTCATGCTTTTGGAAAATGAAACTACGATAAGGCCTCCCAGCACACACACAATGCAATCGCACACTTGGGGGAGATTTCTCCTTATGATAGTCAAATATGCTTGATACGAGAAAAATTTCTGATATTATTATAGTGCATAGTGTAGAAAACATTTTGAAAGTATAATACTAATCTTAGCCAGCATACGTACCATTATAATATCCCTACTATAGCTACCATGTTAAATGGCAGGTTATAAACCTAAAACTGTACCAGGCTCGTATTGAATGATTGGATTCCCAACAAATGGTTAGGCTAAGGAACTTCCTTAAAAATGAGATGCCTCTGGAGGGACGCCCCCAAGAAACAAACTGGTTCCCTACCAACACAAGGCCGGGTTACCTTTGTAACTAGGTAACACCTACAAGTAAGCCACCCTCGATCGTTACCGACCTTTATCCCAGGATTCACCAACAAATAGTAACAACCACACAGATAAATATCTGGGCTCCATACCATGATACCACCTCTTATCAAGAAGAAAATGGACATACCCTAGGGGTGCGACCCTAAAAAACTTGCCGCAACATTTCTGTTTCGACCATTATCGGGTTGTGAGGTTCGACGAAGTCTCGTCCACAAAGCTACGCTTTTCACAAAAGTCATGCTTCGATCAACAAATGATCAACAACACTCAACATGCCACACTACCAAATTGGGAGTATATTACTAATAACCATCAACTACATAACCTTTGAGCTCGTACGTCTCAGAGAAGGGTGTTAAGCTAAGAGAATAAATTCTCTGCCATCACCAGAAATGTATTTGAAAGAAATCAGCTTTATATCTCAAAGTGTAATGTCAGACATACAACCATACAAGTCTGTTCTGGGTTCGAACATAATCGAAGGCACTTCTAATGAAGCCCTTGCAATCCGGGCATCTACAATCCCTAACGGACTCCCCATCACTTATGGAGATCTCTATACCAGAGCAACTCAGTGCAGAGTTAATCGACAGGTTATCCTATCGTTCTTGAAGACACCCGGTCTTCACCACCATCTTCAAATGCTTTCCATTTCATCGTATCACTATTCGGAATGAGTTATATGACACAAAGGTCCTCTCTAAACTAAACCGAATAGTGAGCGTTCAATTTAAAAACACGTGGATATATCATTCAAAAAGATTCGTCATTAATATTCGATGCGGGTTTCGGATAACCAACTGGAATCCGACTCCCTGTCGCATCGAAATTCAATTGTCGTGTTATAGGCCAATAGATTTTCACATTCACATAGAAATAAATCACAAATATCACAGTTTAGCACAAAGCAATTCACATCACAAAGTATCACAATCACAAACAAGAGTATCAATGAGTTCAAGGTATTTCAATAATAATTAATCATCTAACAATGAGATGAATTAACAGTGTGATTATCATCAATTAATCACATAATTATTTTTCATTAATTAACTTTAATTAATGATGAATTATCCTTAATTTTAAATTAATTAAATCCTTAATTAGTAATTAATTAAATATTAATTGCCTTTGTTAACTAATTATTTCTAAATTAATTACCTTAATTAATTTATCTTTAATTATAAATCAATTAACGTAAATAAATATTTATCGTTTAATTAATTATCCTTTAATTATTAAGTAACTATAAATCATAAATCTTAATTAATCATTAACAATATAAATTAATTTACTTTTAATTTAAGTTAATAAGGTAAAACATTTAATTGTCTCCTTAATTACTTATTTAAAATAAACTTTTGAAACTATAAGTTTAAAACATTCTTAACTTAAATGATTTAGAATATTTTATTCTAAAACCTTCAATTACAAATTTCAACTTAACAACAATTATCCATTTGAAAAGAATAAATTGAAAAACACAGTTTGACTTAGATTGTTAAAGTAAAAAAATTGGAAATACTATTACCCTAGAGCTACTTCGAGTGATATCCGAAACCACTTCATACTTGCTTCGAGTTTTTTCAAAATCGACCCGAGAGCTTTCAATCTTTAAAATTTTGTTTAAGTTTAAAAAGAAACCCGATGTATAGCTTAGAATGACTCGATCCCACCTACGAGCCAACATCCCTGAATTCTGAATATAACTTCGAGTCTCCACCCCTCCTTTCACAAACAAGCTACTGACACAAGCCCTGGTGCCGTGCACAGCGGCACTGACGAACTTCGATCGACGCCACCGCCTTCCACACCTCAGCAACAGTTCATATTGGTCACGCGAGCACCCAAAAACCCAAGATATCGACGAACTCGCGATCGAGCTTCCTAACCCAGACTAGAACTAAAAACAACCATCACAAAAAACTCTCGTTCTTCCACCTCTGGGCGTCAGAGGTCACGTGGTCGCATCTGAAACTTCACCGATGTCTGATACTTCAATTTTCGTTGGTGCGATCGACTCCGGTCGACAAACAGCGACGCAGCAATACCCGTTTTAACTAAGAGTAACTATAGGTTTCTAACCCTAGATGAACATCGTTCGGCCACCACAATCCAATAGAAATTCTTTGAGCATTTTTCCTAGAACCCCCCACACCTCAGCCATCTCCAGCCACAACCTCGACTATCCTCATCACGCCAATAACCCAAATTTGACGATTCCCCCAATTTCGATCATCCTCAAATAAAACAGTGAATTCATGCTTAAAATTTTTTGTTTCACTTTTAAAAATCTTCGTTTTCGAAAGAAATCCAGATGATATATTTGAAACTAAAATTCATGATGTTTGAATTTCAATGCATTTTGAATTATCCCTATATTTTCCATTTCCAATGAAAACCCTGATTTCTTTTTGTTTAAATTAATTTTAAAACTTAAAACATGTTTAGACAAAACCATCTTGTTTAGATCCTAAGGCCTAATGATGCTAGAGAAGTTGGATTTTATACAGGATTTTGAATCCTTGAACTTGGAACAGGGCTTATGTCCTCATTAACAGACATGCACATATCACCTTCATGTATAAACATACATGCACACAAAAATTTTCAATCATGCTTCAACATGATTTTTTCAAACAACAAGCCAGAATGCAGATCAAAAGTTTACTCACGTATTTTTTTTGAAGAGCATAGGAAATGCTTAGAAGATAATATTTGAACTGGGAACTGTTTTGATTTCTTTTTGTTGATGTTGAAACTTGAATCTACTGGGTTGAAGTTTATTAAATTGCTGAGTTGAAATCTTCACTTGTTTAACATTTGAAACTGCTTCTTGATTTGCTTACTTTTTGAGTTGAGATGATTAATTGCAGGCTACATATTGTGAAAAAGAAAGTTTGAATTCCTTTTCCTTTTGATCTTCTGGTTTTGATTTGTACTTTAACTTGTTTGATAACTTCTTTTTGGTTTTGAGAAAGTTTACAGGGTTTCTTTTCTTTCTTGCTTTTTTTGTTTTTTTTTGTTTTTGAAAGTTTACATACTTTTCTTTTGAAAATGATGGTAAAAGAAGAGAGAGAGAGAGAGGAGGTAATGTTTTATAATATTTTGTTTTCTTTTTTTTTTCAAAGATAAAATAAAATGACATTTGTCCAAAATCATTACACTTGTTAAAAATACTTATTATATGAACAACACTTGTATTATCTCTTGTTACATGCTTAACACTTGAATTTTTTTATGAGTTAAATACTTTTAAGTAAAACTTATATCATATTTTCCTTATTAATAAATACATTTCCTATTTATTTATGTATACAATTTTAAAAGAAGAAATGTTTTAGAACTAATTTCACTTTAAACAAATTACATATTTATTATTTTAAATGCAAGTTATTTTTCTAAGGCATTTATTTAAATTTTAAATTCAAATTCAAATTCAAATTCAAATTTGAATCATAATCCATATATATGTATGTATGTATGTATTTATGTATGTATAAATTAATACTTATTTTGTTTATATTGAAAAATTCATATTAATTCCATAATTTATTCCAAAATTCACATTACGAATTTTAAATTGATTAAATTTTGGGAATGTTACATATTCCTCCCTTAAGAAAATTTCGTCGTCGAAATTTGAATAAGAGAGAGAAGAAAACAAAGGATATAAGAATACAGAAAAAGACTAAAAATGGCTTACCAGATTAAGCCGAGATATCTACTCTGCAATTGGAATAGGACTTTTGCATGCTATCCTCTATTTCCCAAGTATAGTCCTTTGGATCACCACTCCATTGCACTTTAACCAGTTTCACAATTCTATTCGTCAGTTGTTTTCCTCATGATCAATGATCATTATCGGTTCTCTTTTTACTGCCAGATTTGGTGTGATCTCCAAATCCTGATAAGCAGCTTCTTCAATGATACTATCTGGGTCGTGCATATATTTCCGGAGGTTAGAAATGTGAAACACATCTTGCACGCCAGATAACCAGCTGGGTAGCTACACTTGGTAAGCTAAAAGACCGATCCTTTCCAATATAGGAAAAGGACCAATATGATGCGGTGCCAGCTTTCCAGTTTTCCCAAACCTCGACATACCCCGCATTGGAGAAACTTTGAGGAATACAGAATCTCCAACTTGGAATTCCAAATCTCTTCTTTTGCGGTCATAATAACTCTTCTGACGACTTTTTGCAGTTATCAACTTCTTCCGAATAAATTCAACTTTTTCAGTGGCTTCCTTAATCATATCTGGTCCAAGAACGAGTCTATCACCTGACTCGATCCAGCATGCAGGTGATCGACATGGAAGACCATATAAAGCCTCAAAAGGAGACATTTCGATACTGGCCTGATATTTATTGTTATATGAGAGTTCAACAGATGTAAATAGTCCTCCCAAGAACCACAAAAGTCGAGAATACAAGAGCGCAAAAGGTCTTCTAATATTCGATTAATCCTTTTGGTCTGCCTATCAGACTGCGGGTGATAAGCAGTGCTGAAGTTCAGTTTTGTTCCCAATACGGCTTGGAATGCCTCCCAAAATCTACTAGTGAAGATCGGGTCACGATCACTCACTATACTGCTGGGTATACCGTGGAGACGGACAATTTCTTTCACATATAATTCAGCTAAACTTGCTGCTATCCGGGTAGATTTCACTGGAATGAAATAGGCTGTCTTAGTCAAACAGTCCACAATAACCCAAATTGCTTCATTCCCCTTTCGAGTGTGGGGAAACCCGTCGATGAAATCCATCGATACTTGATCCCACTTCAATCTTATTAACTCCTGGGTGGATACTGAGTTTGGACTTGTGACACTCGTCCAAAATTTCATGTTTTAGAACAGGGATATATGGAACACACATCCTACCCTTCAATCTTATAACTCCACAATTATCGATTCCAAAACTGGAATCTTCACCTCAACGAATCCTCCCATAAATATCTCGAAGAAACTTATCTTCATTTTTCCTGCTAGTGACTTTCTCAAGAAGACTAGGAGGACAACAAGATGAGCAAGAATAGCGTGTTTCCTACTCAAAGCATCGGTAAATACATTGGCTTTACCAGGCGTATACAGAATGTCTAGGTCATAAGATGCCAGAAATTCCAACCAATATTGTTGTCGCAGATTCAAATCTTTCTGGGTGAAGAGATACTTCAAGGATTTGTGGTCAGTGAATAATTCGAATTTTTCACCTAGAACAAGGAGAGTTTATTAAGTATATTTATCAAGTTAAATTAAACTTTTAAATTTTTAGAAAAGCTGAAAGAGACTTTTACCCAGAAGATAGTGTCGTCAGATTTTCAAAGCGAAAATAACTGCTAAGAGTTCCAGATCATGGGTTGGGTAGTTTTTCTCATGCGGACATAATTGTCTGCTCGTGTAGGCAATTACCTTCCCATTCTGCATTAGCACCGCACCCAAACCATCTCCACAAGCTTCAGTATAGATAGATAAACATTGGTTCCCGTTAGTGATAGCGAGAACGGGAGCGGTAGTTAATCTTCTTTTCAACTCTTGGAAAGCTTCATCACATTTTGAAGTCCAATCAAATTTTGCATTCTTCATTGTTAGCTTAGTAACGGACTAGCTATCTTAGAAAAGTCCTGAACAAACTTCTGGTAATATCCTGCTAAACCTAGAAAACTTCGAACTTCTTTCGGAGTTGTCGGTCACTTCCAGTCTAGAATAGAAGAAATCTTGCCCGGATCAACAGAAATTCCCTCTTCATTAACAATGTGCCCGAGAAATCTGACTTCCTTAACCCAAAAATGGCATTTGGAAAATTTAGCAAACAGAATGTTCTTTCTTAATATTTCCAAAAGAATTTTTAGATGTTCATCATGCTCCTCTTCGTTTTTGGAGTAGATCAAGATATCATCAATAAACACAAGAACAAATTTATTTAACACTTCTCGAAAAACATGGGTCATTAAATCTACGAAGTTGGCGGGAGCATTTGTTAGTCCGAAAGGCATGACTAAACATTCATAGAAAATGTCTGGACCCCTGAAAGCAGTCAAGTGAACACAGTCTTCAGCAATTCGTAGCTGGTGAAATCCTTGAGCTAGATCCATCTTTGAAAAGGATCGAGTGCGGTGAAGTTGGTCGAATAAGTCGTTGATCCTGGGTAAAGGAAATTTGTTCTTGAGAGTCATCTTATTGAGATCGTGGTAGTCCACACACAATCTCAAAGATCCGTCAGATTTAGCCACAAACACCATAGTTGAACCCCATTCGAAAACACTAGGACCTATCCATCCTTTTCCTAGCAAATCACTGGTTTGCTTGACTAATTCAATTCTTTCCTTGGGTGACATCCTGCGACTTGCGTGAACGACAGGACGAGCATTGGGTACTAAGTCAATTCTGAATTCAATTTCTCTGTGCGGGGGTAAAGATTTGACCTCTTCGAACACATCTGGAAATTCCCGGACGATAGATATGGACTCCAAACTAGGTTCGGAATATCCCAAGGTATACATCAACTTATCTCTTTTAGGACTCGGATCTTCACAAGAGATTTCAACGAAATCCCCAAATTTAGTCCTGATCAAAATAGTCCAATTATTACAATCCAATTTTGCTTTGTATTTCATTAGCCAGTCCATTCCGAATAAGATTTCAAATTCATTAAAATCAAGGATGAAAAGGTTGATAGGAAATCTATAACAAGAATACGAGATAGGAATGTCTTTACATCGTAGACAAAGATTTGCCGAACCACCAACTGGATTCTTTACGCAAATAGACTCGTCAAAAAATTCAGGTTTAAGCTTTAATTCATCAACGGTTTGTTGGGAGATGAAGCTATGTGTAGCGCCGGTGCCGAATAATACTCTAACAACTCTACCATAAATGACAAGGTTACCTTCTAAAACTCCTTTTTCTTTATCCGCCTTTAAAGTTGAGGGGTCATCTTTTATTGCAAACATTTTCGCTTCTCGTGCTTGCTTCTTTTTTGGGCAATGTTTAGCTTCATGACATGGCTTGTGACAATAAAAGCATCCCTTAGTTCTTCGACTAGTCTTCACAGGCTGATATTCCTTTACTCGTTTCATAGGCATCTTACAATCGTTTGAATAATGGCCTTTCTCCTGATTACTCCTCTTCTCCTTGCTTTGATCCGGTTTCTTTCCTTCGGACTTCCTTTTCTTCCAGTTTAAATTACTTGAACTTCCCTTCACTTTCGGAACTTCCAGCATATCCAGGGTAGCATATCGATAACCCATATCGATCAAGTCTGAAAATGATTCTTTTATGTGAGCAGTCATCCTTTCATGGTACTTCTTATTCATTCCCCGAATGAATCTCTCATTCTTCTTCAAAGGTGTATTCACCAGCTCCAGGCCAAAACGAGATAATTCATTGAATTTATTCAAATACTCCTCAAACAGTAAACTTCCCTACTTAAAATCAATGAACTCCTGGTACATTTGGGAGATACCAGCAGACAGCATGTATCGTTGCCCAAACACCTCTTTGTAACGACTCCAAGTAAACTCATCTTCCGGCTCATCCACAGTAACAGTTTCCCACCAAGCTAAAGCTTCCTTTTGGAGTTGCCAAGAAGCTATTAGTCGCATTTGGTCGTCTTCTAACTTCAACCCTCTAAAAATTCTTTCACACGATCTAATCCAGGCTTGGGCTTCGACAACAGATTCTTTGCCAGTGAATGGCTTTCCACCAAGTCTGGAAAAACTTCTATAAAGATCAGCCAGATTCGGCTGAGGTTGAGTAGGTATAGCTATTGTTGTAGAGACTTGACTAGTTGTAGTGGTGTTTCCCCGTCCCCTACCTCGTCCTCTTTGCCTGCTCATTCTCACTATCTGTAATTAGTAAGAAAACTTGAGTTAGGTATGCAGACGAGATATCTTAGGGAATATCACTAGTTAAAAGAAATAGACCAAGAAATTTTAGGGTTTCGGTCTCATGGTTTATACTTATTCTAGGGTATACTTCACCCTATCTCTAATGAGCCACCTAATGTGTTATACTCCATAGCTAAAGTTCTTACTCAACCTTTAGCTCTGATACCACTTGTCACGACCCGAAATTCGGCGTTTGAAAATCGACATCAAATACCTCACTTGTATTCGACTGCCGCAGACTCAAACGTCGAACTCCAGTTCGGATGAAGCTTATAACAACATTAGATGAATATAAACAGCAGAAACAAAATGAATATCATTGATCAACACCACAGATACAACACTATCACAATATTTGATTACAATCATCAGAGTTTATATACATGATACAACAACAAAGCGATAACAAATTTGTCTCAACTTCAAGAGAGTTTCCAACATACATTGACTTTGAGATGATCTTCCAAAAACTCCAAATACTTCAAAAGGTTTCCAAGGCCAAAAGCTCCCTAAAAATCCGATAGCTTCCATAGACTTTGAAAGATTCCAAGCTAGCTCCAAAAACACGGATAACTTACTTCTAGGCTGCCCGTGTGGAAATTATGGGCACCCAGAGTTTAGGAAGGGAACAATAAACTCTGGGTCAGTCATGGGACTGGTATGAGTAAACAAAAACAGTTGTTTGTACAAAAACAGTTTATAAAAGAAATCCGCTCATGCTTTTGGAAAATGAAACTACCATAAGGCCTCCCAGCACACACACAATACAATCACACACTTGGGGGAGATTTCTCCTTATGATAGTCAAATATGCTTGATACGAGAAAAATTTCTGATATTATTATTAGTGCACAGTGTAGAAAACATTTCGAAAGTATAATATTAATCTTAGCCAGCATACGTACCATTATAGTATGCCTACTATAGCTACCATGTTAAACGGCAAGTTATACAACTAAAATCATACCAGGCTTGTATTGAATGAATGGATTTCCAACAAATGGTCGGGCTAAGGAACTTCCTTAAAAATGAGATGCCTCTAGAGGGACGCCACCAAGAACCAAACTGGTTCCCTACCAACACAAAGCCAGGTTACCTCTGTAACTAGGTAACACCTACAAGTAAGCCATCCCCGGTTGTTACCGACCTTTATCCCGAGATTCACCAACAAATAGCAACAACCACACAGATAAATATCTGGGCTCCATGCCATGATACCACCTCATACCCAGAAGAAAATAGACATACCCTAGGGGTGCGACCCCTAAAAACCTTACCGCAACATTCATGTTTTGGCCATTACCGGGTTGTGAGGTTCGACGAAGTCTCGTCCACAAAGCTATGCTTTTCACAAAATCCATGCTTCGATCAACAAATGATCGGCAGCACTCAGCATGCCACACTACCAAATTGGGAGTATATCACTAATAACCATCAACAACATAACCTCTGAGCTCGTACGTCTCAGAGAAGGGTGTTAAGCTAAGAGAATACATTCTCCGCCACCAACAGAAATGTATTTGAAAGAAATCAGCTTTATATCTCAAAGTGTAATGTCAGAAATACAACCATACAAGTCTGTTCCGGCTTCAAACAGAACCGAAGGCCCTTCTAAAGAAGCCCTTGCAATCCGGGCATCCACAATCCCGATCGGACTCCCTATCACATATGGAGATCTCTATACCGGAGCAACTTAGTGCAGAGTCATTCGACAGGTTATCCTATCGTTCTCGAAGACACTCGGTCTTCACCACTGTCTTCAAATGCTTTCCATTTCATCGTATCACTATTCTTAATGGGTTATATGACACAAAGGTCCTCTCCCGACTAAACCGAATAGTGAGCGTTCAATTTAAAAACACGTGGATATATCATTCACAAAGATTCCTCATTAATATTCGATGTGGGTTTCGGATAACCAACTGGAATTTGACTCCCAGTCGTATCGAAATTCAATTGCCATTTTATGGGCCAATGGGTTTTCACATTCACATAGAAACAAATCACAAATATCACAGTTCAGCACCAAGCAATTCATATCACAAAGTATCACAATCACAAACAGGGGTATCAATCGGTTCAAGGTATTTCAATAATAATCAATCATCTAACAATGAGATGAATTAACAGTGTGATTATCATCAATTAATCACATAATTATTTTTCATTAATTAACTTTAATTAATGATGCATTATCCTTAATTTTAAATTAACTAAATCCTTAATTTTTAATTAATTAAATTTTAGTTGCCTTTCTTAATTAATTATTTCTAAATTAATTGCCTTAATTAATTTATCTTTAATTACAAATAAATTAACTTAAATAAATAATTACCCTTTAATTAATTATCCTTTTATTAAGTAATTATAAATCATAAATCTTAATTAATCTAACAATATAAATCAATTTACTTTTAAGTGAAGTTAATAAGGTAAAACATTTAATTGTCTCCTTAATTACTTATTAAAAATAAACTTTTGAAAATATAAGTTTAAAACATTTTAACTTAAATGATTTAAAATATTTTATTTTAAAACCTTCAATTACAAATTTCAACTTAACAACAATTATCCATTTGAAAAGAATAAATTTAAAAAAAAAACAATTTGACTTAGATTGTTAAAGTAAAATAACTCGAAATACTATTACCCTAGAGCTACTTCGAGTAATATCCGAAATCACTTCATACTTGCTTCGAGTTTTTTTCAAAATCTACCTGAGAGCTTTCAATCTTTAAAATTTTGTTTAAGTTCTAAAAGAAACCCAATGTATAGCTTAGAATGACTCGATCCTAGCTTCGAGCCAACATCCCTGGTTTTCGAATATAACTTCGAGTCTCCACGCCTCCTTAAAAAAACAAGCTACTGACACAAGCCCAGGTACCGTGCACAGGCACAGCGGCACTGACGTACTTCGATCGACGCCACCATATTCCACACCTCGGCAACAGTTCATATGGGTCACACGAGCACCCAGAAACCCAAGACATCGACGAACTCACGATCGAGCTTCCTAACCCAGACTAGAACCAAAAACGACCATCACCCAAACCCATCATTCTTCCACCTCTGACCGTTAGAGGTCACGTGGTCACATCTGAAACTTCACTAATGTCTGATACTTCGATTTGCGTTGGTGCGATCGACTCCGTTCGACAAATGACGACGCAGCAATACCCTTTTCGACTAAGAGTAAATATGGGTTTCTAACCCTAGCTGAACATCGTTTGGCCACCGCAATCCAATAAAAATTCTTTGAGCATTTTTCCTAGAACCCCTAACACGTCAGCCATCTCCACGCATAATCTCGACCATCCTCATCATGTCGATGACCGGAATTTGGCGATTCCCCCAATTTCGACCATCCTCGAATAAAACAGTGAATTCATGCTTAAAAAATATGGTTTCACTTTTAAAAATCTTTGTTTTCGAAAGCAATTCAGATGATATATTTGAAACTAAAATTCATGATGTTTGAATTTCAATGCATTTTGAATTTTCCCTGTATTTTCCATTTCCAGTGAAAACCCTGATTTCTTTTTGCTTAAATTAATTTTTAAAACTTAAAACATGTTTAAAAAAAACCATCTTGTTTATATCCTAAGGCACAATGATGATCAGAGAAAGAGAAATTGGATTTTATATAGGATTTTGAATCCCTGAACCTGGAACAGGGCTTATGTCCTGATTAACAGACATGCACATATCACCTTCATGTATAAATATACATGCACACAAAAAATTTCGATCATACTTCAATATGATTTTTCAAACAACAAGCCAGAATCCAGATCAAAAGTTTATTCACGTATTTTTTTTAAAGAGCAGAGGAAATGTTTAGAAGATAATATTTGAACTGGCAACTGTTTTGATTTCTTTTTGTTGATGTTGAAACTTGAATCTGCTGAGTTGAAGTTTATTAAATTGCTAAGTTTAAATCTTCACTTGTTTAACATTTGAAACTGCTTCTTGATTTGCTTACTTTCTGAGTTGAGATGATTAATTGCAGGCTACGGATTGTAAAAAAGAAAGTTTGAATTCCTTTTCCTTTTGATCTTCTGGTTTTGATTTGTACTTTAACTTGTTTGATAACTTCTTTTTGGTTTTGAGAAAGTTTACAGGGTTTCTTTTCTTTCTTGCTTTTTCTGATTTTTTGTTTTGTTTTTGAAAGTTTACAGACTTTGTCTTCTGAAAATGATGGTAAAAGAAAAGAGAGAGAGAGAGGAGGTAATGGTTTATAATATATTTTTTTTCTATTTTTTTTTCAAAGATAAAATAAAATGACATTTGTCGAAAATCATTACACTTGTTAAAAATACTTATTATATGAACAACACTTGTATTATCTCTTTTACATGCTTAACACTTGTATTTTTTTATGAGTTAAATACTTTTAAATGAAACTTATATCATATTTTCCTTATTAATAAATACATTTCCTATTTATTTGTATATACAATTTTAAAAGAAGAAATGTTTTAGAACTAATATCACATTAAATAAATTACATATTTATTATTTTAAATGCAAGTTATTTTTCTAGGACATTTATTTAAATTTTAAATTCAAATTCAAATTCAAATTTGAATCATAATCCATATATATGTATAAATTAATACTTATTTTATTTATTTTGAAAAATTCAAATTTATTCCACTATTTAATCCGAAGTTCACATTAATTACCAATTTTAAATTGATAAAATTTTGGGAATGTTACAGGTAACCTTCAATACTTTCGAATGGTTTTATAAATGGTTTTGAAGGAGTTACCTTCTATGTTTTCGAAAGGTTGTTTAAAGGTCTTAAACAAAGATTTCGAATGAAAGGACTACGTAGATAGCCTAAGTGATTTAAGTTTTAAAGGATTTTAACTTAATTTAAATGGATAGAAATAACATCATCAACACTTTTTGAGAAAATTATATATAACATCGCAAAAGTAGCTTAGAGTAAAGCTAAAAGATATATTATCCTTGTATATATATGATTTGATGGACTAAATAATTTTGAAAAGGTTTTCAAGGAAAATTTTGAAGAGTAGTTGTTAGCCAAATTTTCGGTCAACACCCCCAAACAGTGCTTCGATAGTAAAGAGGAGGTTGGTTAAGTGGAAGGGAACGTTAGCCTTAATATTAGCTCCTACACTTTATTCCAACAACTGTTGTATTCAGATTTCGACAGTACAATGAAGGCGGAAGGTTTAACCCTTTGAGCGGAAGGTTTATAACCAAAAGTAGGCTTGTTTCGAACCTTTATGCAGCTTTTATTTATAACATAAATGGAACTTGATCAAATATTATCTTTTAAAGTCGCACTTTAGTGATTCTGAAAGGCTTGAGCATTTGGCTTCTTGGGAAACTAGGTAAAGAATGGAATCTTGGGCGGCGTGTGAGAACTTTTAATATGGTCAAAAGGTTTATTCATCCTTAGGAATTTGGACTTGAACATGCCAAAAGGTGTTAGGACTATAGGAGTGAGCCTTATTTTCCTATACTTAGATTATTCCGGTGGGTTTGAGTGGTTGGCTAATAACTATAAAAGGTTTGATTACTACCAGAATATAAGTATCTACCAATTTTAGATAAAGAAAATCAGTTGCAATGCCAAAATCTCTGGAAGGTTATTGCATACATCAATTCAGATAGGCTATCGGCCCTATTGATGAATGAGAGTAGAAAACATGATATCTTTCATTGCTTAGGATGACAATTTCAATCAACTGATCTTCAGACCTATCGGCCTGAACTTTCAGCCGTAAATTGGTGTATAACTGTAAAGAGATAAGTAATCAATAAAACGATTCACAAAGTGAGAAAACTTCCCTTGCAATTTATAATAAGATTTCGCATTTATAGAATTTCCCTTATTAGATCCCCAGTTAGGGTTACAGAATTCTGATCAAGAAGTTACAAGATTTTCGAATGAAAGGAAAGTCCCCAAAAAAAGGACCCCTTGAGTCTTATTTATAGATGTAGGCAGCTCTCCTTTCGGCCGTACGCTTTCGACTGGTATGGAAGGTGGCCTCTTGTCCACTGCGGCAAACCTTTCGGCTTTGTCAGATGGTTGCTTCTCGTATACGGTAATGGTTCTCTCATCATGGAATGAAGGTTGGTTTGTTGCACATCATCATGGATTGCTGAATGCTGCTGAAGCGTCTTTTTCCTTACTTGTCTTCAGAAACCTGTTGCCTTTACCGGAAGGATTGTTATAGGTACAGCATATGAACCTTTGGAAGGCATCGAAAGGTTCATAGCCTTTGTGATCACTTTAGTTTTAATGAAAGGTTTCTTTTACTTACTTGACTACTATTGAAAGTTGCATTTTCCTTGGATTATGGTGGAAGGTTGTTTTCTATGGACTTATGAGCGTTGCTTTTACCTAAACCTTCTAGTAACATCGGAAGCTGCCCAAAAGCGTATTATCTGGCCTAAAAATCTTATTGAGCTTTCGTAAAGGTTGGCATATGGTCATATGTCTTTGTTTCCGCTTGTTTGCCTTCTCCGGAGGGTAAACACCTTCTGACCATTGTAGAATGACACTCTACTTTTCCACGAAAGGTCTTGAGCCAATTCATATTATTGACTGCGTCCCTTCAATCTCTTCGGCAGGTCCGATCCTACTTCTTTCCTTTCTATCCTCTGTTTATGACCTCATGGCTTAAGCGGAAGGAGAATTTTATGAGTAACATTTGCCCCTTCCCCCATGCGAAGGGATGCACTTGGCTTTCAAAGTCATCCTCTTTAAGAAACATAGAATTTTTGGCTTCATCTCCCTGAAAATGCAAATTTCAAGTACAAGTAAAAGAGTTCTTTTAAACAATTTAACCTTCCTAAAAAACAAGGAAGTCATTCTTTAAACTTGATTTAAAATAAGGAGGTCATCTTTCCTGCAAATGAAAGGTTTAGAACTACTCTTAACATCGAGTTAATAATATGATTTGCAATCCATCTAAACTCCATTCTGGGGATTTTAAAGTGTTCTTTTTGCCTTTTCAAAAGGATTTAAAGTTCCAGCGCTAAACCTTCCGATGGATCGGAGGGTAATCCGCTTTAACTTTTCCTTACTGTCGGTAGGTTTAAATGGCTTAATGCTTAATCCTTCCAACAACAAGCTTTCACTTGAATCAAAAAGTCCTAAACCTTCTGATTCCTTCCTGTTATTCAAAATATCATATAATTAAGTAACAAGAATATAAATTCATCTTCAACTATACAACGTAATTTAAGAAATTCAACCAAGCATTCAAATATTCACACATACACACAGATTTATATATATACACACACATATGCAACTTAATATTACACTTTTCAAAATGATCTATTACATTAACATCCTAAAACTAAGCATCAAAGGTGACCAAAAATAGCAAAAATGTCTTCTTCACTTTATCCTACGACCACCTTGGAAAAGGTGGAAGGTTTGGAGCTAAGTCGATGGGATTGATGACAATAGGCTTAACCATATCGGTTGATAGGGAGAATAAGTTATTTGTGTTGGATTTTTTCTCGGGACATTCCAGATGGCTAAATCCATCAAAAATGTGTTTGTGGTAAGGTCGAAAACCATTGAGTATGTTGCTTTTATGTGTGGATTGGGAAAATTTGGTTGCAGGTGAACGACATTGTTGGATTGCGCATTAGCAACCTCTTCATGTTCTTGCGAAAGGTTTAGGATGCTTAGTGCAAAGAAGCAACAACAATGGGGTGCTTCTGCACCGATGAAATTGGGATGAATCTGATGAAGGTTGCAAGCGACCATTAATTCTTTTCTCTCTTGTTTGGTTTTTTAGAAATAAATGCCTATATAACGAAAAATGGAGGGGAGAGAAGGAGGGAGATGAACGGATCATGCCAGTGACTTTGGTGCAAAAAATAAGATGTTCTTCTGTTCTCTAGAATTTATATTTATGGCATTTGTCATTTTACATGATTACTGCTGTATTTTCTAGTTTGAAAATAATTCTTGGTTAAACTCCACTCGATAGATATCTGGAAACAGCAGATTCGACATATTATTATGTATTATTTTTTTAGAATAAGACTTAGCTTGTATCTTAGTGCAAATTGTAATTTATTGAATTAAACCGTCTGTTGAAACGTTCTCGAAATGGTTCGGGTTTTACAAATTTAAGCTTGTTTTCAAATCTTTCCCCAGGTCCATTTCATACGAACCGGAGGGATGATTATAAACACACGACATGTAGTTGTTCTCATGACTATACACTCTTTATTGCACATCTTATATTCGGTTAATTTGCACTATGTTTTCCAGATTATCTAACTCTTAGCTCGAGTTGCCTTAAGAGACCCACCTTGTCAATGTGCCTAATAGGGGACAACCTTCATGAAGAATGACATAATATAGAGAATTATAGAATAGATGGCTCCTATACTAATTTTCAAATTGAAGCGACCACCATGGAAATAAAATTCAAAAGTTAGCTTCGTACCACAAATCTTTAGAATTCATAATCGGTAATAGTGCCGATCTCATGATGTCTACTAGTTTCACAAGAGCGATTAACCAAATCATAAGTATCTTAATACAAATGATATATTCTCCATACTCTAATAACAACATGTTGTAATTTGATGTTTATAAAATTGTAAATACTACCTATTTTGCTGCTTTTCATTCACACCTTATTTGTCTCTGATTTAGACATTCCCTTCGAGGATTGGTGTGCTTTTTCGCTTTCCATTTTAGACCCTGATTTCTCTATTGAGTGAATCTGAATTCCCTGCCATTTTGACTTTTCTGCGAAATATACAGCACGTGATATTCTTAATTGTTAGCTCAAGATTGACAAACAAATATGAAAGTCATCATGTGCCTAGATTAGCAAATCATTGTGGCAATCGTATAAAAAGGAGTTCATTCTAAACGTTAAGGTCTCATCTTTTCCATAATGGGGGGATGATCGTAGATTCGACTCCTTTCACTTGCTCAACATTCTTGAAAATAGTTCATATTGAGCTGCACATAATTATCGCAGTTTATCGTTTACTCAGTAAAGACCCCGAGGGAACATTTGTGACTGTGATCTTGTCATGGTAGTTTTCAATTTATTCCCCATTTTCGAGGTAATCTGAGAATAAAAGGCTTGAAGTTCCTTTAGGAAATTCTTTTGGCAGCGGTGATGTTTCAAGAATATTCTTTGACTTGTGTTAAATTATTTGATATAAGTATAAGTCCATAGATTTCATATCCAAATGATGGCTTTCAATAATCAGTAGCATCGGGATCCAAAACTTTTGGTATTAATGATGGACTCTTACAAGATATCATCAAATTCAGACTCAGGTAATTGAAAATATTAAAACAATACGGCAATCATAAACTATTATATCAGTGTTATTTCCCATGATGAACGGTATAAGAGCAGAAACTTATACTTGCTTATAAGAGACTGGAATCTTTAATTTGGAATAAACAGTGAAAGTCCAGAGAGCCGTATGTAATAATTATGTATCAGACGTCTAAAATTCCTTGTACAACACTGGATGATTAATAGAAGACTGAAATTTACTCATGTTTGGCAGTTAATAACGAAGGACTAGTGATTTAACCTGGCAATGAGCAACAAACCATTCTTGATAATTAGTGATAGAAAACTAATGCCACTCTCAGAATTTCCATATTGAGAAATCGGAATATAATTCTTCAATGATAAGTGATGAAAGACCAGAATATCGTTTTTGGTAATAAGTATTAGGGGAATGGGAGTGTATATCCTAATAGTAAGTGACAGAAGGCCAGTAATCCAATTCAGCATCAATAATGGAAGTTCAATATACCACTATTGGTAATAAATAATTGATGATCATAATATTCTTTGCTGACGTTTGATAGTAGCAGTTCAGAGCAATACAAAAATCCATTTTTTGGAATTTAATAGTATAAAACCAAGATACCGTTCTTGACACTTAATAGTAGAAGACTAGAACGCCATTCCTCGCAATTTAATAGAAGTAAAGATTACCATTTCTGGTAATTTATAATAAAAGATCAGAATACCATTTCTAAAAATTATTAATAGAAGACCAAATTACCATTTGGTGGAGGTTCAAAAATTTTCTCTGATTCTGTTAAATGAATATGCCATCTTTAGGCTTGGAAGATATCTTGCATGCTTTTGCTTTCATTTTCCATTTTCTTTTAGACTATTTCAGGCAAGGACTCTTTTTTTTCGATTTTGTGCTTATTTAAGTAGAGCCTATTTCCAGCTATTAGTCATCTTTGATAATACCGACCTCTTTGGTGGTTGCTATTTTAAGCGATGCCAATTTCTAGCGATGCCTATTTTAAGCATGGACTTTTCTCAATCCGTCGGAAATTTCATTCGGGTTTCCGGTGCGATCGACTAGCTTATTCTGAAATAGGGCCTGAGGAATTAACCGTCCTCCCTCGATGAGGTGCCTTGACATGGCCATAGCGTGACGCAGCTAAGGACTTATTCGGTACTTTGTCCAGGCCATAGCATGGCGGGACCAATGGATTACCCTTTTTCCCTCCAGAAGGTGCCTTATCCTAGCCGTAGCGTGAAGTAGATAAGGGCTTGTGCTACTTTAATTTGGCCATTTTTGATTCGGCGCGGATAAAGATTTCCAGGAGGTGCCTTGATCTGGCCAACTTGGCGCGATCAGGGAATTTCTTCCATCATTGGTAGCTTACCTTTTTAGGTAGTCCAAGTTTAGGGAGAGCACTTCTCCTGATCTTGTAGACTTTTCTAATTTTGAAAATAGAGCTTTTATTTCATGATTTGGTTAATCCCTTACAAACTGTTTCAGCTTCCCTTGTTGTAGAAAGTGTAGGACCATTTTTCTAAGTACTTTGCATTAGTTAGTATCATTTTTGTTCATGAGACGGAAATTGCAATATACTCCTTTAGACCTTTTCTCAAACCCCTGCCTTTTCTTTTGAGATGGCCAATAGTTCAGTTCCTCTTTGGTTTTAATATAAATGTCCTCGATTGGCATTGTAAGATTGTACTCTCAAAGAAGAATTGATTTTAGAGCCGTCTTTAACAGGCGTCTAAATCTTTTGTAGCTTGGTTCGAATACTTCTTCTTGAGGAATTGACTTCCTTTTCATGATACCTTGGCTTTCTTCCAAATGCTTTCCTTCCAATCTCAAGGTCTCGGTTGGAAACTTCATGGCAATTCTTATGTTTCCACCAGGTAGTTCTTTTACCCATCTAACTTTTTCAGGCTCGGATTTTTCCAAATGCTCCTAGCTTTTTATTGGGTGGTAGGCCTCACTTATGATCCTACTCCATTTGTTTGAGAAATTTTCATAATCCTTTATCATTTCCTTTTCAAAAATGGTTCCCTAGGAATACGACTGGATGGTTTTCCTCATTTTGTTAAAAATGTTATCGCTTGCATTTACTCTTTTCCCAAGTGCAAAAATCTAGGTTGTTCCCATGTGGAAGAGGTTCAAGCTCAATTTCTGAGGATCATACGGTTCCGCCTTCTTTTTGTTTATATCCTCAAGGCTTTAAGTCGTACATTTGTTCTTCATTTTGGTTAGGGCCTTTGTTATCCACATAAGAAAATCCTGTGAGTTGTGGTTCAGAAGACCCTTGTTTGGACCTCTTGAATCTTTTAGCCATAATCGAATCAGTAACAAGTGATTTTGATGTGAAACTAGCTTGATGAGAGTCGGAGAACTGTAGTGTCGGAAGATTAGACAATTCAAAGATTCGAGCCCTCCTTCTAGTGCCAAAATGTTAACCAGATTTTTGGTCAACACCCCAACAGTGCTTCGATGGTAAAAAGGAGGTTGGTTGAGTGGAAGGGAACATTAGCCTTAATTATAGATCCTACACTTTATTCCAACTATTGCTGTATTCTAATTTAGATAGTACAATGCAGGCAGAAGGCTTAACCTTTTGAGCGAAAAGTTTATTACCAGAGGTTGGCCTGTTTTGAACCTTTGTTCAGCTATTATTTATGGCACGTATTATTTATGACACAAACAGAAATTGACTAAATATTATGTTTTAAAGTCATACTTTAGTGATTACGAAAGGTTCGAGAATTTGGCTTCTTGGTAAACTAGGTAAAGAATGGAATCTTGGGCGGTATATGAGAATCTTTGATATGGTGGAAAGGTTTATTCATCCTTAGGTAGGTGGACTTGATCGGGCCGAAAGGTAATAGGATTCTAACAATCGGAGTGAGCCTTAATTTCCTATACTTAGATTATTCCGATGTGTTTGAGATGTTGTATAATAACTATGGAAGGTTTGATTACTACCAAAATATAAGTATCTACCAATTTTAGATAAAGGAAATCGGTTGCAATGCCGAAAACTCCGAAAGGTCACTGCATATATCAATCCAGATTGGCTGACGATGGATGAGAGTAGAAAACATGATATCTTTCGTTTCTTAGGATGACAATTTCAATCAACTGATCTTCAGTCCCATCGGCTTGAACCTTTCAGAGGAACTGATTATGTATATTGGTGTTATGACAGCAAAAAAATAAGCAATCAATAAAACGATTCACAAAGTCAGAAAACTTCCCTTGCGATCCATAATAAGATTTCGCTTTTATTGAATTTCACCAAATAGATCCCCAATTAGGGTTACAAAATTATGATCAAGAAGTTACAATATTTTCAAATGAAAGGAAATTCCCCCAAAAATAGGACCCCTTAGGTCTTATTTATAGATGTAGGCGGCACTCCTTCCGATCTTACGCTTTTGACTGATACGGATGATGGCCTCTTGTCCACTGCTGCGAACCTTTTGGCTTTGTCGGATGGCTGCTTCTCACATACAGTAATGGGTCCCTCATCATGGACTATGGAATGTTGTCGAAGAGTCTCTTTCCTTACTTGTCTTTAGGAACCTGTTGCCTTCACCGGAAGGTTTGTTATATGTACAGCATACGAACCTTTCGAAGGCACCGAAAGGTTCATGGTCTTTGCGATCCCTTTGGCTTTATTGGAAGGTTACTTTTTCTTACTTGACTACTGTCGAAAGATGCATTTTCCTTGGATGATGGCCAAAGGTTGTTTTCTGTGGACTTATGAGCACTTCTTTTACCTAAACCATCCGGTAACATCGAAAGGTGCCTTGCAGGCGTATTATCTAGCCTAAAAAGCTTACCACGCTTTCAGAAAGGTTGGCGTTGGCGTAAGGTCATATATCTTTGTTTCTGCTTATTTTCCATCTCTGGAGGGTAAACACTTTCTGACCATTATAGAATGACACTCTACTTTTCCATGAAAGGTCTTGAGCTCCTTCGTATTAATGACCGCAACCCTTCAATCTCCTTGGAAGGTCTGATCCTGCTTCTATAAAGGCCCGCAAATCCATACCCTTTGAGTCGACAATATTTTTACCTCATCTCAACTCAACTCAAATTGGACGGAGATACGAATCTTTAGGGTAAAAAAGAAGAAAGAGGTAGAAGAAGAATAGAACAACAACATAGAATCTCACAATCGCAGTGGAACAAAATAAAATATATAATAACAGATTTTATATAAAAGAATCTATAATAGTTTATATACTTACAATCATCAGAGCACAACAATAAATACATCAAACTGTACAGTTATATAATTTGTCCTTACATAGTGGAATATAAGCCAAGTACGGAAATACATCTGAAAACTCCTCCAATGGAATTTAACCCGAATCTATAAAACTCAGTCTGACCTGAGCATTATAATAAATACACCCGAGTCAGTCTGGAAAACCAACGTGAGAAAACACACTCAATTTGAATTTTTAGAATTAACAAAATCCTTTGATAAAAAAAGGTATCTCGTAAGACCACGTCACAAATAAACACGACCGGTTTTTACCTTACGATAACTAAATCTATTTCTATCAAAATCATCTGTTATTATAATAATCTCTATAGAAAGTAAATAGAAAATAGCTGAAAGTTTGCATCTCACGTTCCAGCATAGTTGGGCATAATCAAAACCGTACGGCGCTTATTGCAGAATGGATTCCAACTGAATGACTAGACAACGGGGTACCACCTATCACAGTATATGTCTAGAAACATTATACGGAGATCGAACCTATCGATCCCTGCCAACACAAGACCGGACTATCCCTGACCTGGATAGACCGAATATGCTATCACCCCGGGTGTTCCCACCCTTTCCGAGCTCCTTTTACATGTAGTGATAATATCCGAGGTTATCTAGAAAGGTGATAGGAATACCCAACTTGGATGCCACCCACTTGGCCTTACTGCATCTCCCCTGCTTTTCAGTCATTCCTGGTTGGCGAGGCTAGAGGCTACGATTACCTTTCAAGAAAAATTTCACTTAGAATGCTCATCGTCTACCAATGAGATGTTCTGATAGCATTCATCCATACAAGTTGCCCTGGGACTGGACAAATCAAATCATCGTCTTTATCATCTTCATGGTATTCATTCGTAACGTTCAAACCGAATCGAAATGGTTTTCAGATAACTAAATTTGATCTCGGTCTCTTCGAAACTATTAACGAAATTGGCCAATATTGATAGTCGGTTATTTAACTATCAATAAACATCATTAAGCAGTCACTAGGCATTATTTCATAATTCTCCAAACATTTATTGCAAAATATCTTTACTAAGATATATATCCAATCCCATTCCATATTCCGATATATGAAAAACCACTTTCAAATGCTCAAATCCATAACGGAATATTTTCGAACATCTCAACACTTTGAAATATTCCCAAACTTCCATTTTTATACTTAGGAAAAATATTTTAAGTCTTATCTTCCAAAGTCCTTCCTATATTAACGTTCTAGATAATTATTTCATAACTTATTCCAAAATCTCCGGAATCACCAATATATTTCCTCTCCTCAAAATCATATCCTTTATAAGCCCCTTTTAGAATCTTGGGAGAATTTATAAATTAAAATTTCCTATTACTTTAAACTCTATATATATAATATTTGAACATTAATAATTTATTTTTAAAAAATATTCGGGTAATTATTTAAAATATCGAAAACACTTTTATAACCTTAATAACTCATCTTTAGTTAAACAAATAAATTTCCAAAGCTGATTTTAAAAGTTAAATTTACTAAAATAAATACTTCATATTTTAAAAATCTACTCACCAAGTATTACAATCTCAACTAGTTTAAAATTCCATGGTTTTAAAATAATAAAAATTCTTGTTAAAACAAACTCGCTTCTTAAAATCAAAAATATATTTTTAAAATCTCAATAACCCATTTAATTTGTAACTTCTTCTCGATTTCACAACATATCAATTATCTTCGCTTCGCTAATAATTTCCATTTCAAAAATAGAATCTACTATTTTCTCAACCCTATTTCCAAATTCTAATATAAATTCATCCCATGAATTTATATTTCAATTATCATCGGATTTCGAATTCCTTTATTTATAAATATCGTTATCAATTTTATGCCCCTTTTTATTTTACCTGTTTATAAACGAATCTTATTTATAAAATTCGTTATGTACATTCATATCTTATAAATTTCATTTACACTTCCAATTTATTTTCAATATTGATTTTGACACCTTTTTATATTATTTCCAGAATATCATTTATAAATTCTCCTGTATAATTCATTTTAAAAATCTCCATGTTTATTTTTCTATAATAGTTAAGTATAGTCAAACCAATTATATTTTTCTAAATCAAGTGTAGTTAAGTATAGTCAAATTGAACAGATCACTTTTAAATTCAATTATAGAACTTATATTATCTTCATTATTATTAATATAAATTTTACAAGCCTTTAAATTATTTTTATCGGGTTTAAAACTCAAGATACAATAATTTAACCAATATTCAATTATAAACTTCAATAATTAAACCTTCCAATAAATTGCTATTTTTAAATTCTGAAGTTATTTCTTAAATTAACACAAATCTTCATATTCAAAATCAACCTCGAATTCAAATTCAATATTTAAAACCATTTAAATATTCCAACTCAAACTTCGAAAAATCCGGGTCGTTGCATTCCTCCCCCCTTAAAAGAATTTCGTTCTCGAAATTGCTAAGGCAGAAAAAATGCTCCAAACGCATTAACTTATCAAAACCCACTTAGTAAAATCTCGATATTACACCTTTCAAATCCTTTAATCTCAACCAGAACAAATAGTTTCAATACTATTTCCAAAATCCTTTATTCCAATTATAAATTCGAAATCAATTCGTCGTTAACTAAAAATTTTCCAAAAAATTTCAAACATTTTCTAACACCCTAAATTTTCAAAAAAAATTGCCAGAATCCCCATTGTACGGAGGGCCTTTAACAATATGACAAAAGAGATAAATATATATATACATCGATCCACACGGTCAGAAAACAAAAAATATATGTCGATATTCATATTCTGCGGTATTTAATCCAAAAACGTACCTTATATTAGCATTTTTAAGAAAGCGGCTTATTTTAATTTGCAATTCGCGCAATCAAGGTCAAGTAAAAAAGCTCCAGGTGCCTGTACTTGCTGAATTTAAACACGTAAGTACCAAATATATGAAATTTTAACAACATTTCATTTATTTAACTAGTTAAACACAAGAATTTCATAAACCACATGCTAAACATATATTTGTAAGCTATTATAAGGTTCCAATATTCGATTATCGTATTCAAATCGATTTATACATCAATTCATATTCAATTCGAATGATTTACAGCTTAATTCGTTGCATTCAATTTATTCTATGCCAAACAAACTCATATCCACTCCAAAATTAGTTTAAAAATCGATTTATTCACTTCCATTAAATCATATAATTTCATTTACTTCCGTTTACGACGAACAATACTTTTTTATGCAAATTCGGCGCTATTCATTTAATAGAATAACAATTTTAGCTTGTAACCATTTTAAATTGATTCCAACACAATTTATATTTAACTCTATTCCATTTTTAATGTATTCTCGAATAACTTACTTACATTCCATTTATATTCACATTCATCACAATCAAATCTACTTTTATTTAAACTCGGGACCATTCCACGCTATTCATTAACTAACCATTTCATCAATTTACTTGAAGCCAAGCTTCTATTAAATATGAACTTAAGTTGTTTATTTCAATCATTTTAACCAACAACTTAAGTTGATTTATATTTGCAACAAATTCCATTTCAACTTAATTTGGTTCTTATCCAATTAATTCCATCCCATTTACTAATTAATTCTATTAGTCCGTTCACCTCATCCGTTTAAATTTTTATTCCAAACTTAATTCATTCTCGAATTTATTTAAATGATATTCAAGGCCATATTCAATTTATTCATATTCAAATTTAATTTATTTGCACCTCACCCCATTTCTATTTCCATTCAATTCCAATTTATTTGACACATTTTCCAACTGTATTTAATTCACTTACAACCTAAGTTTTATTTATAACTCAAATTTCATTTCCCAATTCCATTTTTAAGCCACAATCCAATTTTATTTAAACAAGTTAAATTCCATTAACATATTCAATTAACTAATTTATTTAGCTAATTAGTTCACTTCTAATTCATAATTAAATATTTGATTTCTATTTCAAAAATCACATCAATAAATTTATTCCAATTCAAATTTATTTTTTAATTCCAGTTGGATTCTTATTTCGTTTCAAAATATCAACTCTTTTCATTTTGTGTTATCTATTCCAATTTTCAATTTTATAAGCTATTCAATTTTTTATTCACAATTCCACTTCTTCAATTGAATTTTATTTCATTCAAAATTTTATCCATATGGTTATATGATTATTTCACAAATCGAAATTTATATTTACTTCAATTCGACATTAATATTAATCCAATTCAAAATTTATAACTTATAGTTATATAGTCACTTTATAATTCACCTTTACACATTTAATTCACTTCTAAATAACTCAAATCCAATTCACCTTTTTATCTAAATTCCAATTCCCTTTAATTAACATTTCAAAACCAAACTCAAGTTATCCATACTTAAGTTTAAATTTCACTCCAATAAATTTTATTTTTAATTCATTCAATTCTATTATATTTTTCAATTTCTTCGCTAAAGTTAACTCGATATCATTAAAACGCTAAAGTCAATTTAATTTTCTAAAATTTTATTTACTCAACTTAACTTAAGTTAAATTCAATTTCAACTTCCTCCCTTTAAATTTTATTCCAACTTTAATTCTTCACGCCTCCCTCCTTATAAATACCATCTTCTACGAGATTCCAGAATTTTTTTTAAACACCCAGTATTTATTTCAAATCGCTTTGAAATTAATTATATATATACTCTTTTGGTTTAACAAACCACTTCCTTCGAATTTTAAAATCAACCTTATTTTATCCAAAACAATTCCATTTGGAATCTTTAAACAAACTTATTTGCCCTAAAAATCTGAACCAAATTAATTCTGCTAGCAATCTGTCACTTAGAAACTCGAAAATGAATACTGATGATGCGGCCGTCATCATCAAAATTATTTTCCAGCGACTGTAGTGAGTTCAGTGCTATATCACTTTCCAAAACCCATTTCTTTCAAAAATATCTCCAAATTACTATTATTTATTCAAAATACCTTGGGAAAACACTTCCAAAAAAAGCCTCTGGGAATTTTTCCAAGTTCTTGTTTTAATCAAGTCTTTGTTTTAATTCAGTTGCCTAATCCTTACTTATACAATTTCCATTTAGTTATATATAACCATTTCAAATTTTATAATCTTATTTAGATTGTAATATTTTTTAAACAAACACTCCAAATATACCGTAATAATTTTAGAAAATTATTCCTTTTATAAAAAAAAAAATTGGGTAAAATTATTTCATTTACCAGCTTCAAAACCATACAGTGTCAGTTTATCGCGTTCATGTGTTTAGAACTTCTATCGAATTAGCGGCGTCCCACTACTCGACCAGAATTTATATGCCACTCAATCGATAAGTCAACTCAATATAAGACGATTTTATATTCACTAACAAATACGCGCTCATATCTATTATTACACTTAACTCATTCTAGAGTACTACCGACTCTATCTCTAATGAGTAAATCCCCACCAAAGCCAAGGTCCTCGCTTAACCTTCAGCTTTGATACCAAGTGTAAAGGCCTACAAATCCCTACCCCTTTGAGTCGACAATATTTCACCTCAGCTCAACTCAAATTGGACGGAGATACGAATCTATAGGGTAAGAAAGAAGAAAGAGGTAGAAGAAGAATAGAACAACAACATAGAATTTCACAACCACAACAGAACAAAATATAATATATAATAACAGATTTGATGCAAAAGAATATGTAACAGTTTACATACTTACAATCATCAGAGTTCAACAATCAATACATCAAACTGGACTATTATATAACTTGTCCTTACATAGCAGAGTATAAGCCAAGTACGGAAATACGTCTGTAAACTCCTCCAGCTAGTCTCTTGAGCTCCATAGCATTTAACCTAAATTTGTAATACTCGATCTGACCCAAGCATTGTAATAAAATAACACCGGAGTCAGTCTGAAAAACCAGCGTGAGAAAACACACTCAACTTGAATTTTTAGAGTTATCAAAATCTTTTGAAAAACTAAGGTATCTCGTAGGACCATGTCACAAATAAACATGACGGGTTTTTACCTTACGATAACCAAAACTATTTCTATCAAAATCATCTGATATTATAATAATGTATATAGAAAGTAAATAGAAAATAGCTGAAATGCTTGCATCTCACGTTCCAGCATAGTTGGGAACAATCAAAACCGTACGGCGCTTATTGAAGAATGGATACCAACTGAATGAGTAGGCACTAGGGCACCACCTATCACAGCACATGTCTAGAAACACTGTACCGAGATCGAACCTATCGATCCCTGCCAATACAAGACTGGACTATGCCTGACCTAGATAGACCAAATATGCTATCACCCTGGGTGTTCCCACCCTATTCGAGCTCCTTTCACACAAAGAGATAATATCCAAGGTTATCTAGAAAGGTAATAGACATACCCTACTTGGGTGCTACCCACTTATCCTTGCTGCATCTCCCCTGCTTTTTAGTCATTCCCAGTTGATGAGGCTAGAGGCTACAATTACCTTTCAAGAACAATTTCACTTAGAATGCTCATCGTCCTCCAATGACGATGTTCTGATAGCATTCATCCATACAAGTTACCGTGGGACTAGACAAACCAAATCATCGTCTTCATCATCTTCATGGTATCCATTCGTAATATCCAAACCGGATCGAAATAGTTTTCGAATAATTAAATCCAATCCCGGTCTCTTCGAAACAATTAACGAAATTGGTCAATATTAATAGTCGGTTACTTAACTATCAATAAACATCCATAAGCAGTCACTAGGCCTTATTTCATAATTCTTCAAACATTTATTTCAAAATATCTTTACTAAGACATATATCAAATCCCATTCCATATTTCGATATTTGAAAAACCAATTTCAAATGCTCAAATCCAAAACGGAATATTTTCGAGCATCTCAACACTTAGAAATATTCCCAAACTTCCATTTTTATACTTAGGAACGTTTCAAATAATTATTTCGTAACTTATTCTGAAATCTCCAGAATCACTGGTAAATTTCCTTTCCTCAAAATCATATCCTTTATAAGCCCCTTTTAGAATCTCGAGAGAATTTATAAATTAAAATTTCCAATTACTTTAAACTCTATATATATATAATATTTAAAGATTAATAATTTATTTTTAAAACATGTTCGAGTAATTATTTAAAATATCGAAAACACTTTTATAACATTAATAACTCATCATTAGTTAAACAAATAAATTTGCAAAGCTGATTTTAAAAGTTAGAATTTACTAAAATAAATACTTTAGATTTTAAAAATCTACTCACCAAGTATTACAATATCGACTAGTTTAAAATTCCATGGTTTTAAAATAATAAAATTTCTTTTTGAAACAAACTCACTTCTCAAAATTAAAAATATATTTTTAAAATCTCAATAACCCATTTAATTTATAACTTCCTCTCGATTTCACAACATATCGATTATCTTCGCTTTCCTAATTATTTCCATTTCAAAAATAGAATCTACTATTTTGTCAACCCTATTTCCAAATTCTAATATAAATTCATCCCATGAATTTATACTTCAATCATCATATGATATCAAATTCCTTTATTTATAAATATCGTTATCAATTTTATACCCCTTTTTATTTTACCTGTTTATAAACGAATCTTATTTATAAAATTCCGTTATATGCATTTATTTCTTATAAATTTCTTTTACACTTCCAATCCATTTTCAATATTGATTTTGACTTCTTTTTGTATTATTTCCAGATTATCATTTATAAATTCTCCTATATAATTCATTTTAAAAATCTCCATGTTTACTTATCCGTAATAGTTAAGTATAGTCAAATCAATTATATTTTTCTAATTCATTTCCTTTAAAATAACTCCAATTCCAATTTGAATATTTTATATCAAATTCCTTTCAATTCTATAAATTTTAAAATACTTTTATAGTATTTAAATTATCAAATTTCAGGCCAATGCTGCAATAGCATCTAATAAATTCCCAATCACTAGAGAAATCTAAAATAGATTATTCCATATAAATCATATATCACTATCTATGAAAAATAAACAAAAAATTTGAGGAATCTAGTTGCATCCCTCTAACCTATTTTCCCTGCATCCACAGATATTAATGCAGCATAAAATAAATACCAATCCCACTTTGAGGGGGATGTCGCGGTATGTAGTGTCATTCCTTATTATGCGGGGCGCATATGGTCTCATCCGCTATAATGTGCGGGAATATCACTCCAAATACTAATATATATACCACTATATATATATATATTATCATTCAACATGCAACCAAATTTACAGTTCATCAGGCAACCAAAATTTAATTTCAACTATTTAAAATTTATATTTTGGGAATCCAAATGAGTGAGAATTTTTATCACCTTTATTTTTGTTTGCAATCCACTTCAATCTCGACTTGATTTTCATGATTTTTGATCTCGCATAAACAATTATGAATTTGTAAATATTCAGTGTATAATATGATTTATATATCCAAATTACCGTAATACATATTTTAAAATTAACCACTACGTCAAAATATGTACATATATATATATATATATATATATATATTCTTTCTATAAACATATATATTAAATTTAATTGAAAAATAAAACTATATATACCTCACTGCCACTTTTTCTCTCACTTCCAGCCCTTGTAGTCGAGCTTGAACCCTCCCCTGAATTGCTCGAGCACGTGAATCCCTATATGCGGTCATTCCTATCTGCCTGCTGCTGAGCGCCAAGTCGTGGCCCCCACTCTGTTGTAACCAAACCCCGACCTCGAACTCCTCCTCCAGCATGTGCGAGTGTGTCGTGCGACCCCATCGCCTTCGATATTCTACAGTTCAACGTCCACATCGCCACTTCACTGCTACCACACTCGAGTTCAATCGAAGGAACCTCGACAATTCACGACTCGATCGAGTGACCCTCTTTCCAGGCGCTTCATCCACCCCTCTCCTTCTGCTTCAGACGATGACTCGAAGTCGCGTTTTGAATTCGATCGCCCTTTCCCCCACCCCTTTTTTTAAAATACAAACTCGATTTTGTGCATTGATTTGAATTGAGGGACTGAGGGAAATAAGCTATACTCGATTGATTTGAATGGAAAGGACTTCACGATAGCCTTCCATTTTCTTCTTTTTTCGAATAAGATAATTTTATTTTCATTCGAAAGGAGATGAGAAGCAGTTTTAACAGGAAGGTTGCATGTTTAAATTTACGGAAGGGAGTGGAGGCGACATAAACCCGAGGGAACTGGCGTGTTGTATAGAAGTTAGGGTTTGATTTTGACATATTAAAATGTTATTTAATTATAAATATCCCATTTAATGTAACCTGCAATTCTGATATCCTATCGAGGCATGCCACTAGGCGTCTATAATGTTATACTCCTATTACGAACTCAATGGAAAATGCTTCGAGTCCTAATTTGATCGCATGGAGAAGATAGCTTTTGGAGCCAATTATAATATTAAATTTTTATATAAATTTCAACGTGTTTATATCTCGTACGATCAAACGATAACTCCAAACACTACGAAATTTAAAATCCGATAATAATACATTGTTGCGGATCCAATGGAACTAGTTTCATCGAATTCCGAGACTGTACTTCGGAAGGCTATTTTTAGATGTCAATTTGAACAAACTATTTTTAAAATTGAAAAGATCACTTTTAAATTCAATTTTAAAACTTATATTACCTTCATTATTATTAATATAAATTTTACAAGTCTTTAAATTCTGAACTTATTTTATAAATAAACCCAAATCTTCATATTCAAAATCAATCTTGAATTCAAATTCAATATTTAAAACCTTTTAAATATTCCAACTCGAACGATAAAAAATCTGGGTCGTTACAACTTCTTTCCTTTCTGTCCTCTATTTATGACCTCATGGCTTAAGCGGAAGGTGAATTTTTTAAGTAACAGCAGTTAGCTAAAATATTTGTAGAGTAGTTAGCTCAGATATTTTGAAAGGTAGTTAAGCCAAAAGAAAATTCTAGAAATTAGCACACTTAAATTTGGACATTTAGTCCATTTTGCGGGCAGTCAACCTAGAGGACAGTTAGTCCAGATAGAGTAGTCAGCTCTTATATGAACGTATAGTTTATTTTTTAGCATAACGAACTTTGCTAATTTTTAAGGACAGTTAGTCCACCTTTTTCCTGTTTGGGCATATAGCTCATTATCTAGCATAATGAATATTTCTATAATCGAATTTAGGAAAGTTAGTCCTGAAAAGAGCAGATAGCTCAAATTTTAGACTGATAGTCTATTTTATTTCTTGTTTTAGCATAATGTATATTGCTATATTATTCTTAAAATCAGTTGATCAACCAGTTTGGTTGCAGGAAAGGATTTGCAAAATATATGTTTTGAAAAGAGATATTAGTGAGGCATGGTCTCAATGTTTATCAATAAACTGTGATTTAAAAGAAATTATTCATACCAAGCTTTATGTTTGACTCAATGTTTTTGTTTCACCTAAAATTCTCGGGTGCTAAAAATTTGATTTGAGTAGGATGAGGGTTTAGGTTTTTAAGTTTAGCAGATTTTGGCGAATAAAGTATCCGAAGACGAGTAGGTGGATGACGGATAACTAGTTTAGGAATTCTGTTTTAAAATTGTTTCTGCTATGCATTAAGCCAACTATGTCTACATTGCTTTGATCATCCAAGGGGGCATCTTCATATGTTGCTCTTGGATTGTTGTTGTAAATTATATTTGATCAATGCCCGGGATATGTATGGGATTTTTGTAACTTGAATATGATATTATTTGAAATGTAATCATTGAAGAATGTTGTTTTGGAAATCAGTGATTTTGTTTATATGCATGTGCTTTTGATATTATAGATACCATTAACACTGCCATATTTGATTACTAGAAGTTAATGATATGGATGACCGCAACATCCACGACGCTTAGCTTTTGGCCTCTAGATACGGGATGTTACAACTTAGTATCAGAGCATAGGTTTATGAAGAATTTAACTAAAAATTGGTTTTGAAAACATAAATCCAAAGAAGTTAGAGTAAGATTTGGGGTGGGGTTAAGGCTATAGTAGCGTACTTGTATTTGCTATATATAAGTATACATTTTATCTCCATTCATCTATCTTTGACTAGGGTATCTTTCTGTATCTCATGAGGTTTGAATACAGATATATATGGTGGAAGAAGCAGAGTTGACCAAACTCAGGTGGCAGTTACTGGTGCAGAAGTCACGTAGATCGGAATGGAAGCCATGTATCAATTTTTTAGGAATATGATTCAGGTAGGAGTTGCATCCGGAGTGTTAGGAGGGAATGCTGCAGGAGAAGGGGTTCTAGAAGTTCTGGTAGTTAATCATTTCGCAAAGATGAGCAGTGATTATATGAAGCTAGGATGGGAGCCATTTATGGGAAGGAGGATTCCATCGAAGTGGAGAATTGGTTGTTGCACCACGAAAGGATTTTTGCTGATTTAGGGCTCAATGATGAGCAGAAGAGGAGGTTGGCGTCCAGGCAGCTTCAGGGAACTGCACTGTTCTGGTGGAACAATGTAACGGCGACAATTGATTAGGAGACAGTAACCTGGAAATATTTCAAGAGGAGATTCCAGGAGAGGTTTATGTGGGCAATGGCATAGTCTGCTTTGATTGGGCAGTTTTCTGAGCTGTTGCAGGGTGATAAGTCCGTTGTTGAGTATGCTAGGAAGTTCGAGGAGTTGGCCCGGTATAGGTATGCTTCTGTAGATACCGTGTTGAAACTGAATGAGAAGTTCATTAGAGGATTGAAGTCGGAGTTGGCTAGTGCTACATTGTCTCATCTTAGATATCCTTTTGATAATGTTGTAGAGATGGATTTGAGGCGGGAGGAAGTCCTTAAGTCTCTGGAGAAGAGCAAGGTAAATGTAGTCCATGTTGGGCAGGTCCATAAAAGGAAGTTCTTTCCTAAGAAGGGTGCTCAGAAGGGTGGAGCAGCCAAGAAAGCAAAGTTTGAAGTTGTCTACTATAAATGCAACAAGAAAGGGTACTTTGGTAATGAGTGTCGCTCAGGGAAAGCAAAGCATATGGCTAAGGGGAAGAATGTCAGGTGTTTCAACTATGACCGGATAGGCCATTATAAGAACCAGCGCATGGAGCCCATTAGAGATAGTAAGGGCAAGATGTATGCATTGGAGCCTACTGCTTCCAAGCCAACAGCCCAGGAGAAGGGAAAGGCAGTTCCTGGAGGAACGCTTCAGATTCATGGTATGTCCATTAGCTTTTCATTCGGTACTGGTGTATCGCATTCTTTTATATCTAGATGTTTGATAGATAAACTTAACCTTGAACCTACATATTTAGTTACTTCCTTATAGGTAGCGAATCCAATAGGAGGGTATGCAACTCTGGGGTTGAGGTGTGACCAGTTTGAGTTTGACCTATTAGGTCATACTTTTGTGTGTAGTTTGCATGTATTTTTTTGTGTAAGGTTTGAGATCATCCTAGCTATGTATTGGTTAAGCGAGTACGATGCTAAGATATTTTGCCAGGGTAGGGAGATATCTCTTAGGCAAACGAATTGTAGCAGTCGGATTTTTTTCACCATAGGTGGTTCTAGCGATGACGTGTTTTCTTTGTTGGGTGCCTTGGATTAAGATGATGAGTTAAGCCGAGTTTTCATGGTTGAAGAATTCACAGATGTGTCTGTAGATGGGTTGCTGCAGAAATGAGCTATTGAGTTTCAAATAGATTTGGTTTCAGGAGCAGAACCAGTGAGTAGACCGCCAAGTAGGATGACCCCTTCAGAGATGAGGGAGTTGAAGGAGCAGTTGATGGATTTGGAAGGCAAGAGTTTTGTTAGGCCAAGCAGTCCGCTGTGGGGTGCAGCGGCTGTGTTTGCTAAGAAGCCGGATGGATCGTTGAGGTTATGCATTGACTATCGTAAGTTGAATGAGAGGTTGATAAAAAAATCGATATCCATTGCCCAAAATTGACGATTTGTTTGACCAGCTAAGTGGAGCAAAGGTATTTTCTCAGTTGGATTTGGCAATGGGTTTTCATCAGCTCAGAGCAGTAGGGGATAGTATACCTTTGGCATCATTTAGGACCAGATATGGATCGTACGAATGGTTATTTGTGCCGTTCAGACTGACGAATGCTCCAGCTTTCTTTGTGAATTTGATGAACAGGATTTTCTAAGAGAACTCAATAGGTTTGTGCTGGTTTTCATAGATGATATTTTGATTTACTCTAAAGATGAAAGAGAGCATGATGTTCATCTTAGAGTGGTGCTAGAGACGTTGAGGCAACATCAGCTGAAAGCGAAATTTTCAAAGTGCCACTTATGGAAGAAGGCGGTGAAATTTCTTGGTCATATAGTCTCAAAGTATGGGTTGTCAGTGGATCTGACTAAGATTGAGGCAGCGAATAGTTGGAAGAGACCCGAGACAGTAACCGAGATTAAGAGTTTCCTTGGGTTGGCTGGTTATTATCGGAGATTCATTAAGGATTTCTCACGGATAGCAGCACCGTTGACCAGGCTGATGAGGAAGGATGTGAAGTTTGTGTGGATCGATAAGTGTGGGGAAGCATTCTACAGTTTGAAACACTTATTGACCTATGCACCTATTTTTGTTGTTCCATAAGGGAATCAGGACTTGGTAGTTTATACAGATGCATGTGGAACCGAATTAAGGGTTGTGCTAATGTTGAGAGGTAAAGTGATTTCCTATGCTTCCAGACAGCTTAAACCACATGAGGTCAGGTATTTGACGCATGATTTAGAATTAGCTGTAGCAATTTTTTGCTTTGAAGGTTTGGAGGCATTACCTTTTGGGAGAAATGTTTGAACTGTTTACAGATCATAAGTCGTTGAACTATTTGTTCTCTCAAAAAGAGCTGAACTTGAGACAACATATGTGTTTAGAGTTCGTAGCCACTTATGATTTTAGGATTGAGTACACACCAGGAAAAGGCAATAAGGTTGCAAATGCTCTTAGCAGGATGCATCAGAATGTAGTGTTGGATACGATGGCTGAGTGGAAAGATTTAGAAGCATTGGCAATTTGCAGAATGCAGTGGAGATCTGAGGCAGGGTCTAGTGGCGATACAATTGTATTACCTTGTTTGGAAATTCGACTAGTGTTGATCGAACGAATTGCTTCTAAGAAAATAGAGGATCCATTATTAGTTGAACGGATGAGGAAGCTAAAGGAAGGAGCCAAGAACAATGACTTGAAAGATTTTAGTCTTGACCAGAATGGGTGGTTGAGGAAGAAAGAAAGATTACGTGTTCCAAGTGAAATAAACATAAGAAAGGAAGTCTTAGATGAATGCTACTGTTCGAATTTCAATATACATCCTGGAGGTACCAAGATGTATCAGGATATGAAGAGGAACTTCTTCTAGGAAGGAATGAAGCTAGATATTGAGTTTCTGTAAGGCAGTGCTTGAATTGTAGTAGGCAAAGGTCGAACACCAGAAGCCAAGTAATTTGCTTCATCCAATAGACATTCCAGTGTGGAAGTGGGATACTATTTCTATGGAGTTCGTAGACGGGTTGCCAAGGTCGAATAGAGGAAATGAAAGTATATGGGTTATAGTGGACAGACGGACCAAGAGTGGCCATTTCATTCCAGTTAAGTCAACCAAGACGGCACCTGTTTTAGCGAGGTTATTCATGAAGAATGTGGTTAGACTGCATGGAGTTCCTAGCAGTATAGTTAGTGATGGAGATTTCTTGTTCACTAGCGAGTTTTGGAAGAGTCTGTAGGAAATTTTAGGAACCAAGCTTATGATGAGTGATGCTCACCATTCCTAGACAGATGGGAAAACGAAAGAGTTAACAAGATCTTGGAAGATTTGTTAAGAGCTTGTGTTCTGGATTTTAGGGGATCATTGGAGGACCATCTGCATCTAGCCGATTTTTCGTATAACAACAGTTATTGGACTAGTATTAGGATGGCACCATTTGAAGCTTTGTATGGAAGGCCATGTAAGTCTCCCATTTGTTGGTTGGAAACTGGGGATAGGTTTATTCTTGGTCCAGATTTGGTTAAGAGAAGCTGCAGAAAAGATTGAGATTATTTGAGATAGGATAAAGAAGGCTTGGTCTATGTAGAAGAGTTATGCAGATAAGAGACGAAAAGATTTGGAGTTCTCAGTTGGGGACCGGGTTTTTGTCAAAGTGTCACCAATGAAGGGTGTGCTTAGATTTAGGAAGTCGGGAATGTTATCTCCAAGGTTCATTGGACCTTTTCCTATTCTTGAAAGAACGGAAAGCTCGCGTATAAACTTGAGTTACTGAGCGGTTTGGCAGGTATCAATGATGTATTTCATATTTATCATCTCAGATAGTGTGTTAGAGACCCGAAGACCATTATTGCACCAACAGTGCTAAATGATTTAGTGGTAGAATCAGACTTGACCATCGTGACAAATCCAGTTTGCATTGTTGTGAGAGATGAGAAGAGGCTTAGAACCATGACGGTCATATTAGTCAAAGTCCAGTGGAGTGACGATGATAGAGACTGTACTTGGAAAGTTGAGAGTAGGATTATAGATCCTTATCCTGACCTATTTTGATGGTATTTTTTACCTTCTTATTCGTTTTGAGCCTGACTGTAATTTCGAGGAAGAAATTCTTTAAGGAGGGGAGTCTGTAACACCCTCGATTTTTGATAACATTATTTAGGAGATTTTGTTAGATATAAAATAATGTGTTGATTAGGGGATTGAGATTTGATTTAATTAAGGTAGTCGTGCCTTTTTAACTAATAAATATAATGAAGGTTTAAAATGAATTAGAGGAGGGGTATTATGGGAAAAAGGCCATTCCTATATTGTCTTCCTTAGGCCGTGTTTTAATACACAAGTTTATTTCTCATTTCAAAATTTAAAAAGCTTGGCCATCCACCATTAATAAAGGAAGAAGAAGAGGAAACAAAAGAAAAGCTTAAGGAAAGCAAATTCAAATCAATCTTTTTCAAATCTCAAGCTCCTTAATCATCAAAGCAAAGGTGAATAACATATACATCTCTAAATATTTTTGTTTTTAGTTTTAAGGTTAGTTTTGAATAATTTTGCAAATGTTTGCCATGATTTTGAATGATAAAAGATTATATATACATGTTGATGATTTATGTATGTTCATATTGGCTTTATAATAAGTTTTAAGATGAATAGCCTATTAAATAACAACCATTAACCCTGTGAATTTTTATGATGGTCTAAAATATTATTTTAGAAGTGGGTTTCAATTTTCTGAATTTTTGTGGAATTTTCACAAAATTTTCTAAGGAAGAAAAGGTTAGTTTGGAATATAAAATTATTTAGGGGTAAAATAATTTCTTTTTAGATCCGAAATTTTTATACGTCGAAGAGAACATATTAATTTGCTCTCCAGAATTTTTCCAGAATTTTTCGAAATATTTTAATGGTTATATAAAATTATTTAAAGTATGATACTTAAATGTTTTATATAATTATAAACGAGAAATGGGGTTTTTCAAAATTATTCAAAATTCAAAATAAGGAAAATCGACAGCATTTTTGAATATAAAATTCTGGAAACCGATCAGATTTAGACAAACAAGGCAGGTGGAGTGCAAAAGAACTATTTTAAACAATATTTTCACTGTTTAAACTCTTTCGGCAAGAGATTCTGTCTTTACTCCAGACCTTTCGACAAGGTCGAAGGGCGTCAAACCTTCCAGCTAGATCTAATACCAATGCACACGGTATCAGGAAGCTGGTATGTAGTGAATTGGAAGGAGTCGAAAGGTTGGGGATGAAGGGTTATAGCTTTCAAAAGAGATGAAGTTTTGGTTTGGTTTTAAAGAAAATACTCTGATAGCTTTCGACAAAGAGCTTTCGATGTTGTCAAATGGTTTAAAAAAAGAAAAAGGGTTTCGATTGGTTTGCTTTCTTGTTCTAAATGAAATCTTTCGACAAAATCAAAGGGTATAGCTTCCGACAAGGTCGAAGCATAGTTGCCGCTTCCTAACCTTTCGACACAGATGGAGTCAAAGGTTATATTTTGTTTTCTAAAATTTATCGCCCCTCTCCATTGATTTCGAAGGGTTGGTTCCAACACTAAAACTTCATTGTTTTTGAATTGTTTCAAAATATTTTAGGTTTCAACGCAGTTACTTCCGACTCTAATGTTTTTCTGATCCTTTTGCATAATCCAAATGTTTTAAGTCAAAACGTTTTAAAGGCATCAAAGTAGTTGACTTTGACTGGTTTCGAAAGGTTTTCCACTTGTTTTAAAGTGAACCCAAGTTTTTTGAAAGGTTTTGAGTTTCATACATTCGAAAGGTTTATAAATGATTTAAATGGGAGGTACCCTAGGCTTTCGACAAAGTGGAAAGGTGAAACCTTTCGGCTTGGAAGAATGGAAACCCTCCGACAAGGTCGAAAGGTTGAACCTTCCGACAAGGTGGAAGGATATGTTTTTAATGTTTTCGAAAGGCTAAGATTTAAAGGACTTAAAAGGCGGGTGTTAGATATTTTAAAGGCTTGTAAAAGGAAGGCTTTATAAAAGGTTTTCAGGGAGATACCTTCAAAGATTTCGAAAGGTTTATTAAAGGATATGAAGGAGTTACCTTTAGTACTTTCGAAGAGTTTTATAAGTGGTTTTGAAGGGGTTACCTTTTATGTTTTCGAAAGGTTGCTTAAAGGTCTTAAACAAAGGTTTCGAATGAAAGGACTAGGAAGATAGACAAAGTGTTTTAAGTTATAAAGGACTTTAACATATTTTAAAAGGATAGAAAATCCTTACTGAACATGACCAACACTGTTCTGAGTAAAGTATACATAACATGGCAAAAATAGCTTAGAGTAAAGCTAAAAGATATATTTTCCTTGCATATATATGATTTGATGGACTAAATCATTTTGAAAAGGTTTTCAAGAAAAATATTGAAGAGTAGTTAGCTAAGATATTTGTAGAGCAGTTAGCTCAGATATTTTGAAGGGTAGTTAACCCAAAAGAAAAATGGGGCAGTTAGCTAATTTAAATTCGAAGAGTTAGTCAATTTTGCGGGCAGTCAGCCCTAAGGACAGTTAGTCCAAATAGAGCAGTCCGCTCTGATTTGAACAGATAGTTCAATTTTAGCATAACGGACCTTGTTAATTTTTAAGGGCAGTTAGTCCACCCTTTGTACCTGTTTTGGACAGATAGTTCAATGTCCAACAAAAATGAATATTGCCATAATCGGATTTAGGATAGTTAGTCCAGAAAAGAGCGGATAGTTCAAATTTTAGACAGATAAGCTATTTTATTTCATGTTTTAGCATAATGGATGTTTCCATATTATTCTTATAATCAAGTGATTAACCAGTTTGGTTGTTGCAGGAAAGGATTTGTAGAATATATGTTTCGAAAAGAGATATTAGTGTGGAGGAACCCGTTTCGTTAAGCGGTGTGGTCTCACTATTTATCGGTAATCTGATATGTAACAGAAGTTATTCATACCAGGCTTTATGTCCGACTCGAAGTTTTTTTTTTCCCTTAAACTCTCGGGTGCTCAAAATTTGATTTGAGTGGGCTGAGGGTCTAGGTTTTCGGGATTAGCAAATTTTGACAAATAAAGTATCCGAAGACAAGCAGGAGGCTAACGGATAGCTAATTTAAGAATTCTGTTTTAAAGTTGTTTCTACTGTGTATTAAGACAACAATGTCCATATTGCTTTGATCATCCAAGGAGGCATCTTCATATGTCGCTCTTGGCGTATTGTTGTAAATTATATTTGACCAATGCCTGGGATACGTATGGGATTTTTGTAACTTGAATATGATATTATTTGAAATTTAATCACTGAAAAATGTTGTTTTGGATATCTATGATTTTGCTCATATTCAAGTGCTTCTGATATTATGAATACCATTGTGATGTGCATGTAAATGCGCATGTATTTACATCCATATTTTATCCATTGTTATTTAAATAAATTTCATATTTGGGCATATTAACATGTTTAAACCAAAATTCAATTATTTTCAAATCATCATATATTCATCTTCATACAGGGACATAATGGTCGTTTTTGTGCATATGTCAATTTGAGAATTTTTACCTGGACATTTTTTATGATTTTTATAGGAATTTGGATGTATATGGAAGATGTTTTCATGAAAATATATGCATGCACAAGAGAATAGAAAGGAAGGAAGATGGAAATAATTCAAATACATGATCATGGAGGACCACACCTACCCGCTTGCCTAAATCTACAATTAGAAGCTAATGAACAACTAAGTGGAGGTTAGAGCTTCATGCATATTTGATGATGGATTAATTAGAGGCTAATGGTGACCTGGTGACCACACTTCATAAAGGGTATTTTGGAAGCATCCTAAAAATTTAATTAGGGCTTTGTGCATGTATAAATAACCCACTTATGTACATGTAGATATCTTCCTACTCTTGGAAATACTTAAGAAAATTAGCAAGCAAATTGTAAGCTCAATGTTTCATGAAATAAAAATGACTTCCTAGTCTCTTTCTCTTTTCTCTTCTACATGCTTTTATTTAATTTTATATTAATGTTTATTTCTATGCTCTTTTCTTTTCTTTGTTTGTAGATTAAATTTACATTCATGCAAGTAGTGAAGTTTTATTTTATTTCTTTTATTCAAGTAGTTTAGTAGTGATTTCATTTTCTTCCTTTGTTTAGTTTCTAATTATTTTGCTTTTAATGTTGAAATCTCTATGTGTTGAAATGATAACTCAAATGAGAGGCTAAATCCCTACAATTTAGGGGTAATGAAGCTATAGTCATGCAGATTCAACATAATTTTCTATGTATAATCTCTTTTGTGCTTCATGAGAAAATGGATGTTTATGTTTTTTTGTGTTTTATGTTGAATTTGATAGCCTAGTTCGTTCATAACAAATAGGCTATGCTTACCTCATTAATCACAAATTGTCTCTTCATCTAAATATGATCATGGCAATGAAGTGAAGTTTTAATCAAAATTTGATGATCTGTCTTACTAATTAATAGTAAATAGATCATGCTTAGGCTATATTTTGGTTTCATTTTCTATGCCATGTTTCATGAGATTTGAAAAATTAAGACCAGATTTGTATTATAGTTTGATGATTTTACTTGTGTTAATTAATAATACAAATAGGCCATGCTTATGATAAATACATCACTAATCCTACTTAGTTTAAAAAGAGATCATCATTTGATTTCATGTTGATGTATGTGAAAAAAATAAGAAAGTGGATTTTCCTCTAATTGAATTTTAATCGCATAGTTTTAATCTCAACTTTTGCTTAGTTTTCTACTTTTCAAAACAATCTCCACTTTTGGTTTAATTTGATTGATTAGAAAATTTTAAAATCTTAAAAATTCCCTGCAGATCGACCGAACTCGCCACGTACTAAAATTGTATGCCGTACGCTTACAGTTATTTTTATTTCATAATTTGTCGACGGTTTTCTAATTTAATAAAAATTCCGTTGTCAAACTAGTTTTTGGCACCGTTGTTGGAGAATAGTTTTGATTTTACTTTTCTATTCTTTGAATTATTTCCTTTTAATTTTATTTTTGTGTTTTGTGCATTTTGTTCGCATTTCAAAAAATAATAATTTGTTTTAGTGTGACTTTTGTGACATTTTGTTTGTGTGCATGTTGTTCTAGTTTTCTAGTTGCATTTGCATTTGCAAATTATTCCAAAAAAATGCACAATTTCAAAAAACAAAAAAAATTATTCATTCGCATTTACAATTTCATTTGCCATACCATACCTTATTCATCTCTAGTCAACACTTATCATATGAAAACATCTCCTACAACCTCCCAAATCCATCTACTACAACAGCCTTCAACACATCTCTGATATTCATACCTCTTAAACATCTTGCATATACCTACTTCACCACATACGACCGTTCAAACCACCAGTCAATTGCCTTCTGCCTAGACTTTCATCCTCTCTAACTTCAACTAACATACTAGTCAATCACTTCTCATATGTCATCGAATCTCTGCTAACCACCACCATCACTTACTTTACATACCACTGCCCTCCAGACATTGTTGTAAACAAACCCAATCGACAATTCAAAAAATACACCACAACCAACCCAATCTTCGAATCGCCATCCTAAACTCGCCAATCAAACCAACAGCCACGACTCAACTGCCAACTACGATCATCGAACCACGCGACTGCAAAATCTAGACTTTCGACCACGACAACATCTCGTCGAAATCGAACTCCTCACTCCACAATTGTCTCGAACAGAATCGCAAAAATCACCACAATCTATTTTGATTTCAATTTTGATTTTGAATCAGTTTAAGAAATTGTGAATTCACGAATTTGTTTAGTATAAAATTTGATGAAATGCAGAGTTTGTTGACTTCTTTTAGTGTTTAGCATAAGAATTTAGTTGGGCCCGGGTTTGTTTGTAGGCCTGTTGAAAAGTTTTTTTTTGAAAAAATGTGTGATCCTCAACTCATAGAGGAGAGCACACATGTGATATATAGCATAGAGGAGAGCACACATGTGATATATATATATATATATATATATATACACACACATATATATATATCACGGATAAGGAGCTGCCAACATGCCTGGCAGGTAACAAAAACAAAAATACATAAAATTAATCTCAGTACTCCTAAGATGAGTTGTGGCAAGGACACCACCCTTCGCACCTCAATATCAAGCTCCAGCATGGCCACCGCCCGTTATTAAGATGTTAGAAGAGCGAAAAAGACTAAAGGGAAAGAACCGAAAACTGAGTGACGATTCAAACTAATAAGAAAGCTCCAAAAGACTGAATCAGAAGAAGCGAATAAGCATCTGCTCTGAAGAGGATCTGTTGACTAGAGAGGCCACTCTGAAGGCTCTGATCCAGAAGAAGGAACGTCAAACCGGAGAGTAGATCATCCTGAAAAAGTACTCCATAATGGAGATAGCAGAATCTAATATCTGAGGAGAAAACAGCAAGAAGTCCTGGATGAAGAATCTCTGCTCTGATGGCCTCTCTACAATCTGATATCCAGCCATCTGAAGACAAGAGAAACCTGCAAAGTGAACCTGAAATCCTATCTCCCAAACCTGTATCTGAAACATGACTAAGGAAAAAATTAGAATGATACATATATATATATATATGTATATTTAAATAGTAAATATACATATATATGTATTTAAAGAAATGAAATAAAAGCCAAGATAAGACCATCAGGAAAAAAAAGATTAGAGCAAAAATTGAGACGGATCTGATCTATTCATCTTTAATCAAAAGTAAGCTACGATTAAGAGTGACATCATCATATAAATTTGGAAAATTATTAATAATACTATTATTAGTGCTATAAAACTTATTGTTATGTTTAAAAAAGTTAATATTATAACTAATCTTGTTAAGATACCGTTTGAAATGGATATTATTAGCTAATTTATATTTGGGATTGGAAATCCAGTTGAAACAAAATGTAGAAATTGAAAAAATCAATTTGTTAAAATGACTATTATGATTATTAAAAATTCTTTGATTTCTCTCAAACCAAATAAACCAACTAATAATAATAAATAAAGCATCTAGTAAAAATCTAATATTCTTATTGAATTTGAATCTAAAAATTTTCCAGTAGAATTCACAATCCAAAATTTTAGTTGTAATATTAAAGTTAAAAAATTTAAGAGTATTAATTAGGATGTAATTAGAGTCCAAACAATCATAGTATATATGATTAATGTCCTCAAGATGCAGATTACAAAAATAACGTTTATTATCGTTTTGAATGTTTTTTCTCTTTAAAAATTCTATTGTATTAAGTTTTCCATGAAGTATTAACCACATGTGAATTTTGGATTTAGGAGGAGCATTAGATTTCCACATATATTTAAAAGAGTTATTTGTAGTACCCGAAAAATTAATAAATCTATAAAAAGAATTGGAGCATATTTCTTACTCTTATCCCATTCCCAACTAATAAAATGATTATCAATATCAATATTATAAAGATTTAATCTGGCATAAAGTAAAGAAAGTTGCCTAAGGGTTGTTCCTACTAAAATTCTGTTAAAACTAAAATTCCAAGGAGGATCATTATCCGAAGTGTAAACTTCATTAATTAAAGCATACTTAAAGTTATAGATATCATACAAATCCTCAAACACAAACTTAAGAGGCAAGATCGAAATCGAACAATCATGCCAAAAAGAAGTACAATTTCCTGAGTGTACTATCGTCTTAGTTCCTAAGATAAAATTTTCATAACATTTTAAAATGTTTTCCAAAAATTAGAAAGATTATGGGAAAGTGAATAATCAATTTGGTGTAAATTGATATTACCGTTATAGAAATATTTAGAAATGATCTCTTTCCAAATAGCATTATCATTTATATCTTTAAACTTTCAAAGCCATTTACCTAAAAGAGATAAATTCATGTTACGTAAATTTATAACTCCTAAAGCACCCTCCTTTTTAGCTCTACAAATAGTTTTCCAGTTTACTAGACATTTAATACTATTATTAATATTATCCCCACTCCATAAGAAATCTCTCCTAATTTTATCTATTTTATCAATAACCCAATCTAGAAACAGATGCATAGACATCCAGTAGATCGATAAGGCTGATAAAACCGAGTTTATTAATACTAGCCTACGTGCTCTAGATAGAAATCTCCCATTCCAATTAGATATCTTATTTTTAATTTTATCAATAATAATAAGCCAATCATTATGCTTGAGTTTGGAAGGTCTAATCACAAACCCTAGATATTCAAAAGGAAAATTCATACTTTTGCAATTTAGGGTATTAGCTACTAAGTTTTCTACATTTTCAAAATCATTTAAAACTAAAACTGAAATTTTTTCAAAATTAAGTTTTAAGCCAGATAAAAGCTCAAAACTATAAAGAATAAACTTGAGAGTAATAATGTGTCTAGGAAGATGAGAAGAAAAAAGTAAGGTATCATCTGCAAATTGCAGAACCAATATACCATTACGCGATATGTCATTGCCAACATTTCCTAGAGATCCATTATCCACTGCTCTTTTAATAATTTTAGCAAAAACATCAGCGGCTAAGTTAAACAACAAAGGTGATAAGGGATCCCCTTGCCTTAAACCTCTCTTTGACTGAATTTTATTACCTAATACACCATTAACCATAATACTAGAATTTCCAGTTTTAAGCAAAGTCAAAATCCAACTGATCCATCTATGACCAAATCCTCTAACGTGAAAATATCTACAAGGAAATCCCGATCCACTGAATCAAAAGCTTTAGCAAAATCGAGTTTTAAAATCGCACAGGTTATGTTATTCTTACAACAGTAATTTATATATTCCTGAACAACAGCCACTCCATCTGTAATATTTCTCCCTTTAATAAAAGCCGATTATGAAGAGTCAATTAAATCATTCATTCTTGTACTCAGTCTATTAGCTAGAACTTTAGAAATGATTTTTACTGAACAGTTAATCAAGGAAATAGATCTAAAATCTTTTAAGTTGTTAGCTCCTACTTTTTTATGCAGCAAAATAACATTTACGAAATTGAATCTCCCTAATTGCAAATTACCATTATAAAAATCATTGAACAAATTAAATAATTCAAATTTTAAAACATCCCAAAAAAATTTATAAAATAAAAAAAGTGCTACTTATTTTATTGAACTCCTGATTTAAAAAAATTCCATTTTCTTTCATTTGTCTTTGCTTAAAGGGTAAAAAATGAATATATATAAAAAATTGTTTTAGTTCGATTTCTTTTTATATGTTTTAGTTTCTTCTTTCATATATATATATATATATATATATATATATATATATATATAACTTTTATATATATATTGTTTTTAAATTTTAAGTTACCAAAGCAGATTGGCAGAAGTGCATGCCAAAAATAAATGCTTGCCTTCTTGCTTAAAAAAAATAGCCGCTTAAAAATAAAATTGCTAATAATTCTGCATGCTCTGGTATTGTGCTTTCATCTATAGTTTTATTTTTTCTTCATTACTGGTTGCTTGCATTTGCATTTATATATAAAAATATATATTTCAAGATCCAAAAACCAAAAAAAAACTTCATTTTAGTTGCATTGTTGATACACACTTAATTTTTGTTTTGCATTTATCCCATCTTATTTTCTGTTTTTAAAGGCAATACCCCAATTCACATAAGGTGAGGGATTTCATCACCCTTTCCTTAGCCCACAAACTGCATTTCATCGTAAAATTTAACTAATAATAAAGGTTAGGCATTCGACTTAAGGGATTTGCGAACTCACTTAGGGCATAATTGCATATTGACAATTGTCTTCTTTGAACAAGTTTATTTCTTGGTGTCTAGGCTACGACAGTAATAACCATTTATAAACATTACGGTGATTCGTAAATTATAGGGTTGTTCCTCTAAAGGTGCTCAAACCTTTGGCTACAATGCTACGGTGATTCGTGATGCACCGATAACCCTCTGCCCATTACCTGGCTAAGAAATATTTTTGTTGATTTAAGACAAAGTGTGATTATACAATTTTGGGTTAGGAGTTACTAAGGAAAGAAAATTGTAATTAAGTCATTTGCATTCATTTTGTTGCATTAGTTCATGCCTATTTAAAAAAATCCAAAACCCAAAAAAGAATATGTAGTTTTACTTAACTTAGTTTTTAATCCTAAAAAAAATCCTTTTTCTTTTTCTTTGAAAATTTTCAATCAAAAACAAAAAATCCGAAAAAATATATTTAAAATCTTTTAAAAAAGAAAAAAAATTAAAATTCAAAACAAAACCAAGAAAATCAAATTTCGATTTTGTAAAAACTAAAACAAAAAATTCCTTTTGCTAAATATTTGAAAATATGAAAATTCAAAAAAAAAGAAAAAGAAAAATCAAACGTTACTTTTGAAAAATAAATTTTGCGTAGTAAATAGTTTCCTTTCTTTAAAAAAACATAAAGAAAAATAGTTTTTCACTTTATTTTCCAAATCTTGTTTCATTCTCTAAACTTGTTTATAACTTCTTCCTTTTCTCGACTTTTACTTGTGCATGAGTACTTGGACTCGTGACACAACAACAAATCGTTAGACTCACGATTCGCTAACTAATTGTTTAACTCGATAAGGCGATCCTCTCGAAATGGCGAATGAGAATGCCCCTTGAAATTTTATGGATAGAATCTTTCCCGATTGAGTTTTTATTCCATCTTGCATCACATTACCCGCCCCTACGGGTAACCATTTCAAAATTCATTCGAACTATATTGCCACACTTCCGAAATTTGGCAATTTCGAGCACGATGACCCATACATTTTCTTGACTAAATTTGAACAAATTTGCGCAACCATGAAACTCCAACCACTTTTTGATGATGGAATCAAACTTCGATTAATCTCATTCGATCTTACGGATTACGCGCCCTGAGGATATCGATCCTTCGGACAGCAATAACGGTTGACTCTTTTGGAGTTACGGAAGCCATAATCATTCAAAATGAAGCTCTCCAAGAGTTCTACGGCTTTGTTAGCTTTAAACCAACAATGCGTAGTTTCATATCCAAAAAAACACTATCTGAATCACTTTCTGGTCTTGGTCGTTTTTTACCCTTCGTTTTCTTCACATGAATTTAATTGTAAAAAGGGATCGCTGTGGCTGGCCTTCGGTTTACCATCGCTGGATAGTGGTGCACCATGGTACTGTTCCATTTCAAATCCATGTACTCATTTCTAAAAGTCGTAAGGCACTGTTTCAACATTATGGATGGATGTTGCATCTTGCACCGTTGCACCCTGAGGATATCAATCCTTTGGACATCCATAACAGTTGACCCTTATGGAGTTTCAAGAGCCATAACTTGTCAAAACGAAGCTCTCTAAGAGTTCTGCGACTCTGTCAGCTTTAAGCCATCAATGCATAGTTTCATACAAAAAAAACACTATTCGAACCACTTTTCGGTCTCAAAAGGTTTTTTTAACCTTCGTTTTCTTCACGTGAATTTTATGGTAAAACGGTATCACCGTGGCTGGCCATCGATTTACCATCGCTGGAGAGTGGTGCACTATGGTACTGTTCCATTTCAAATTCATGCACTCATTTCAAAAAGTCGTACGGCACTATTTCGGAATTATGGATGGATATTGCACCTTGCACCGTAGATATTGCACCATGAGGATATCGATCCATCGGACAGCCATAAAGGTTGACTCAATTGGAGTTACGGGAGCCCTAACCAGTCAAAACAAGCTCTGTGAGTTCTATGGCTTTGTCTGCTTTAAGATGTCAATGAAAAGTTTCATACCCAAAAACAAACTATCTGAACCACTTTCAGGTCTCGGATGTTTTTTTACCCATCGTTTTCTTCATGTGAATTTCATGGTAGAAAAGGATCAACGTGGCTGGCCTTTGATTTACCATAAAACGATTTTAAAACGTATAAGTCGACCCGGTCTATGAATTTATTCCAACTATAAAAAAATTCCTAAGATTTTAGGTGGAATGGGAATTGTAATTCTTTTTACCATCGCTGGATAGTGGTGCACCATGGTACTGTCTCGTTTCAAATCTATGCACTCATTTCTAAATGTCATATGACACTATTTCGGCATTGTGGACGGACGTTGTACCTTGCACCGCTGATATTGCGCCCTGAGGATATTGATCCTTCGGACAGCCATAACGGTTGACTCTTTTGGAGTTACGGGAGCCATAACCAGTCAAAAAGAAACTTTCTGTGAGTTCTACAACTTTGTCAGCTTTAAGTCGTCAATGCATTTTTTCATACCCAAAAAACACTATCCGAACCACTTTCAGGTCTCGAAAGTTTTTATTTAACCTTCGTTTTCTTCACGTGAATTTTATGGTAAAACGGGTTCATCATGGCTGGCCATTGATTTACCATCATTGGAGAGTGGGGCACCATGGTACTGTTCCATTTCATATTCATGCACTCATTTCTAAAATTATTATGGCACTGTTTCGGCATTATGTATGGATGTTGTACGTTGCACCATAGATGTTGTACCCTGAGGATATCGATCCTTCGGACAACCATAACAGTTGACCCTTTTGGAGTTACGGGAGCCATAACCTGTCAAAACGAAAATCTCTGTGAGTTCCATGACTTTGTTAGCTTTAATCCGTCAATGCATAGTTTCATACCCAAAAAAACTATCCGAACCACTTTCAGGCCTCGGAAGTTTTGTTTTACCCTTTGTTTTCTTCACGTGAATTTTATGGTATAACGGGATCATCGTGGCCGGCCATCGATTTACCATCGCTAGAGTGTGATGCACCATGGTACTGTTACGTTTCAACTCCATGCACTCATTTCTAAAAGTCGTACGGCACAGTTTTGACATTATGGATGGATGTTGCACCTTGCACCGTAGATGTTGCGTCATGAGGATATCGATCCTTCGGACAGCCATAACGGTACTCTACTGAAGTTACGATAGCAGTAACCAGTCAAAACGAAGCTCTCTGTGAGTTCTATGGCTATTTCAGCTTTAAGCCGTCAATGTATACATTCATACCCAAAAAAAACTATCCGAATCACTTTCAGGCCTCGAAAGTTTTTTTCCCTTCGTTTTCTTCATGTGAATTTTATCGTAAATTGGGATCACCATGGAAGGCCTTCGGTTTACAATCGCTGGAGAATGGTGCACCGTGCTACTGTTCTGTTTCAAATCCATGCACTCATTTCAAAAAGTTGTAAGACACTGTTTCGACATTATGGACGGATGTAGCACCTTACACCATAGATATTGCACCCTGAGGATATCGATCCTTCGGACAGCCATAACGGTTGGCTATTTTGGAGTTACGGGAGACATAACCAGTCAAAACGAAGCTCTTTATGAGTTCTATAGCTTTATCAGTTTTAAGCCGTTAATGCATAGTTTCATACCCAAAAAACACTATCCGAACCACTTTCTGGTCTAAGAAGGTTTTTTAATCCTTTGTTTTCTTCACGTGAATTTTATGATAAAAAGGTATCACCGTGGCTGGCCTTCGATTTACCATCATTGGAGAGTGATGCACCATGGTACTGTTCCATTACAAATCCATGCACTCATTCTAAAAGTTGTACGACACTGTTTCGGCATTATGGACGGATGTTGCATCTAGCACCGTAAATGTTGCACCCTACGGTTATCGATCCTTCGAACAGCCATAACAGTTGAATCTTTCGGAATTACGGGAGTCATAACCAGTAAAAACGAAGCTCTCTATGGGTTTCATGGCTTTGTCAGCTTTAAGCCATTAGTGCATAGTTTCGTAACAAAAAAACTATTTGAACCACTTTCAGATCTTAGAAAAAAAATTACCCTTCGTTTTCTTTATGTGAATTTATGGTAAAACGAGATCGCCGAGGATGGCCCTCAGTTGACCATCGCTGAAGAGTGGTGCACCATGGTTTCCATTTCAAATCCATGAACTCATTTCTATAAATCGTATGACACTGTTTCGACATTATGGACAGATGTTGCACCTTGCACCGTAGATGTTGCTCTCTAAGGATATCGATCCTTCGGACAACTATAGTGGTTGACTCTTTTGGAGTTACGGGAGCCATGGCTAGTCAAAATGAAGCTATGTGTGAGTTCTACGCCTTTGTTAGCTTTAAACCATCAATTCCTAGTTTCATACCTAAAAAACACTATCTGAATCACTTTCAGGTCTCAGAAGTTTTTTTACCTTTCGTTTTCTTCATGTGAATTTTATGGTAAAAAGGGATCACCGTGGCTGGCCTTCGATTTACAATCACTGGATAGTGGTGCACCATGGAACTATTCTGTTTCAAATCCATGCACTAATTTCTAAAAGTCGTACGACACTCTTTCACCATTAAGGATGGATGTTGCACCTTGCACCGTAGATATTGTACCCTGAGGATATCGATACATCAGAAGACCATAACCATTGACCTTTTTGGAGTTACGGGACCCATAACCAGTCAAAATGAAGAACATCGTGAGTTCTACGGCTTTGATAGCTTTAAGCCATCAATGCATAGTTTCATACCCAAAAAAACACTATCCGAATTACTTTCAGGTCTTTGAAGTTTTTTTTTACCCTTGTTTTCTTCACGTGAATTTAATGGTAAAACGAGATCATCGTGGCTAGCCTTTGATTTACCATCGCTGGATAGTTGAGCACCATGGTACTATTCCGTTTCAAATGCATGCACTCATTTCTATAAGTCGTATGACATTGTTTTGGCATTATGGACGGATGTCGCACCTTGCACCGCAAATGTTGCACCTTAAGGATATCGATCATTCGGAAAGCCATAACGGTTGACCCTTTTGGTGTTACGGGAGCCATAACCAATCAAAACGAAGCTCTCTATGAGTTCTATGGCTTTATCAGCTTTAAGCCATCAATGCATAGTTCCATACCTAAAAAAACATTATCCGAACCACTTTTAGGTCTCGAAAGTTTTTAACCATTCATTTTCCTCACGAGAATTTTATGGAAAAAAATAGATGTCCATCGATTTACCATCGCTGGAGAGTGATGCACCATGGTACTCTTCTATTTCAAATCCATACACTCATTTTCATAAGTCGTACGGCATGTTTTCGGCATTATGTACGGATGTTGCACCTTGCACCGTAGTTGTTACGCCCTGAGGACATTGACCCTTTAGACAGCCATAATGGTTGACTTTTTTGGAGTGACGGGAGCCGTAACCTATCAAAAAGAAGCTCTTTGTGAGTTCAACGGCTTTGTCGGCTTTAAGCCGTCAATGCACAGTTTTATACCTAAGAAAACACTATCCGAACCACTTTTCGGTTTCGGAAATTTTTTTGCCCTTCCTTTTCTTTACGTGAATTTTGTGGTAAAACGGGATCACCGTGGCTGGCCTTCGATTTACCATCGCTGGATAGTGGTGTACCATGGTACTCTTCCGTTTCAAATCTATGCACCTATTTCTAAAAGCCATACGGCACTGTTTTGGCATTGTGGACGGTTGTTGCACCTTGCATCGTACATGTTGCGGCCTAAGCATATCGATCCTTCGGACAGCCATCACGGTTGACTCTTTTGGAGTTATGCAAGCCATATCCAGTCAAAACGAAGCTCTCTGTGAGTACTACGGCTTTGACACCTTTAAGATGTCAATGCATAGTTTCATACCCAAAAAATACTATCCGGATCAATTTTAGGTCTTGGAAGTTTTTTTACCCTTCGTTTTCTTCACGTGAATTTTATTGTATAACGTGATCACCGTGGCTGGCCTTCAGTTTACCATCGCTGGAGAGTGGTGCAATAAGGTATTGTCCCATTTCAAATCCATGCACTCATTTCTAAAATTCGTATGACTATGTTTCGACATTATGTACTGATGTTGCACCTTGCACCGTAGATGTTGCGCCTTGAGGATATCGATCCTTCGGACAGCCATAACGGTTGACCCTTTTGGAGTTGCGGAAGACATAACCAGTCCATACGAATCTCTATGTGAGTTCTACGGCTTTGTCAGCTTTAAGCCATCAATACATAGTTTCAAACCCAAAAAAACACTATCCGAACCACTTTCGGGTCTCGAATGTTTTTTTACCCTTTGTTTTCTTTACATGAATTTTGTGGTAAAATGAGATCACTGTGGCTAGCCTTCGGTTTACCATCGCTTGAGAGTGGTGCACTATGGTACTATTCTGTTTCCAAACGATACATTCATTTCTAAAAGTCGTACGATACTGTTTTGGCATTTTGGATGGATGTTCCACCTTGCACCATAGATGTTGTGCCCTGAGGATATCGATCCTTCGAACAGCCATAACGGTTGATTCTTTTGGAGTTAAGGGAGCCATAACCAGTCAAAATGAAGCTATTTATGAGTTCTATAGCTTTTTTAGCTTTAAGCCGTCAATACATAGTTTCATACCCAAATAAAACTATTCGAACAACTTTCATGTCTCGAAAGTTTTTTTTTTACCCTTCGTTTTTTTCACATGAATTTTATGGTAAAACGGGATCACCGTGGCTGACCTTCGATTTACAATCGTTGGATAGTGTGCACCATGGTACTGTTCCGTTTCAAATCCATACATTCATTTCCACAAGTCATATGGAACTCTTTCGGCATTATGGACGGATGTTGTACCTTGCACCATAGATGTTGCACCTTGATAATATCGATCCTCCAGACAACCATAATGGTTGACACTTGTGGAGTTGCGGGAGCCATAACCAGTTAAACGATGCTCTTTGTGTGTCCTATGGCTTTGTCAGCTTTAAGCCGTCAAAGCTTAGTTTCATACCCAAAAAAAAACAATCCGAACCACTTTTAGGTCTCTGAAGTTTTTTGTCCTTTGTTTTATTCACGTGAATTTTATGGAAAAAATGGGATCACCGTAGCTAGCCTTCGATTTACCATCACTGGATAGTGTTGCACTATGGTACCGTTCCATTGCAAATCCATGCACTCATTTCTAAAAGTCATACGACACTGTTTCGGTAGTATGGATGGATGTTGCACCTTGCACCGTAGATGTTGCACCCTAAGGATATAGATCCTTCGGACAGCCATAACGGTTGACTCTTTTGGAATTATGGGAGCCATAACTAGTCAAAATGAAGCTCTCTGTGTGTTCTACGGCTTTGACAGCTTTAAGCCGTCAATGCATAGTTTCATACCCAAAAAACACAATCCGAACCAATTTCAGGTCTCGGAAGTTTTTTAACCTTTCGTTTACATCACGTGAATTTTATGTTAAAACAGGATCATCATGGCTGGCCTTTGATTTACCATCGTTGGATAGTGTTGCACCATGGTACTACTCCGTTTTAAATTCATGCATTCATTTCTAAAAGTCGTACGGCACTATTTTGGCATTATGGACAGATGTTGCACCTTGAATCGTAGATGTTGCTCCTTGAGGATATCGATACTTCGAACAACCATAATGGTTGAATCTTTTGGAGTGACGCAAGGCATAACTAGTCAAAACGAAGCTCTCTGTGAGTTCTACGGCATTGTCAGCTTTAAGCCGTCAATGCATAGTTTCATACCGAAAAAACTATTCGAACCACTTTTAGGTCTCGGAAGTTTTTTTACCCTTCGTTTTCTTCACGTGAATTTTATGGTAAAACGGGAACACCGTGGCTGGCCTTCGATTTACCATCGTTGGATAATGTGCACAATGGTACTGTTCCATTTCAAATCCATACATTCATTTCTAAAAGTCATATGGAACTATTTCGGCATTATGGACGGAAGTTGCACCTTGCACCATGGATGTAGCGCCCTAAGGAAATCGATCCTCCGGACAGCCATAACAGTTGACACTTGTGGAGTTACGGGAGCCACAACCAGTAAAACAATGCTCTCTGTGTGTTCTATGTCTTTGTCAACTTTAAGTCATCAATGCATAGTTTCATCCCCAAAAAAACACAATCCGAACCACTTTCTGGTCTTGGAAGTTTTTTTTTCCCTTTGTTTTCTTCACGTGAATTTTATGGAAAAACGGGATCACCGTGGCTGGCCTTTGATTTACCATCATTGAATAGTGGTGCACCATGGTACTATTCCGTTGCAAATCCATGCACTCATTTCTAAAATTCGTATGACACTGTTTCGGTATTATGGACGGATGTAGCACCTTGCACCGTAGATGTTGCACCCTAAGGATATCGATCATTCGGACAGCCATAACGGTTGACTCTTTTGAAATTACGGGAGCCATAACTAGTCAAAATGAAGCTCTCTGTGAGTTCTATGGCATTAACAGCTTTAAGCCGTCAATGCATAGTTTCATACCCAAAAAACACTATCCGGATCAATTTCAGGTCTCGGAAGTTTTTTACCCTTCGGTTACTTCACATGAATTTTATGCTAAAACAGGATCATCGTGGCTGGCCTTTGATTTACCACTGTTAGATTGTGGTGAACCATAGTACTATTCCATTTCGAATCCATGCATTCATTTTTAAAAGTCATACGCCACTGTTTCGGCATTATGGACGTATGTTGAACCTTGCACCGTAGATGTTACGCCCTGAAGGTATTGATACTTCGGACAACCATAACGGTTGAATCTTTTGGAGTGACGCGAGCTATAACCAGTCAAAATTAAGCTCTCTGTGATTTCTATGGAATTTTCATCTTTAAGCCATCAATGCATAGTTCGTACCCAAAAAAAACTCTATCCGAACCACTTTAGGTCTCGGAAGTTTTTTTACCCTTCGTTTTCTTTACGTGAATTTTATAGTAAAACGAGATCACCGTGGCTGGCCATTGATTTACCATCGCTGGAGAGTGTTGCACCAAGGTGCTATTCCTTTCAAATCTATGCATTCATTTCTAAAAGTGGTACGGTACTGTTTCGGCATTATGTACGGATGTTGCACCTTGCACCATAGATATTGTGCTCTAAGGATATCGATCCTTTGGAAGCCACAACGGTTGACTCTTTTAGAGTTGCGGGAGCCATAACTAGTCAAAACGAAGCTCTCTGTAAGTTCTAAGGCTTTGTCAGCTTCAAGCCATCAATACATAGTTTCATACCTAAAAAACACTATCCGAATCACTTTCTGGTCTCGAAAGTTTTTTTACCCTTAGTTTTCTTCACGTGAATTTATGGTAAACCGGGATCACTGTAGCTGGCCTTCGGTTTACCATCGCTGGAGAGTGGTGCACCATGGTACTGTTCCGTTTCAAATCCATGCACTCATTTTTAAAAGTCGTATGGCACTGTTTCGACGTTCTGGATGGATGTTGCACCTTGCACCGTAGATGTTGCGTCATGAGGATATCAATTCTTCTGACAGCCATAACGGTTGACTCTTTTAGAGTTACGAGAGCTATAACTAGTCAAACGAAGCTCTCTGTGAGTTTACGGCTTTGTCAGCTTTAAGTTATCAATGCATAGATTCATACCCAAAAAACACTATTCGAATCACCATGGCTGGCCTTTAATTTACCATCGCTGGATATACTATTCTGTTTCAAATCCATGCACTCATTTCTAAAAGTCATATGGCACTGTTTCTGCATTATGGACGGATGTTGCACCTTGCGCCATAGATGTTGCGCCCTGAGGATATCGATCCTTCCGACAGCCATAACGTTTGGCTCTTTTCATGTTATGGAAGCCATAACCTATCAAAACGAAGCTCATTCTACGGCTTTGTCAACTATAAGCCGTCAATACACAGTTTCAGACGAAAAACTCAATATTCGAACAACTTTAAGGTCTCGGAAGTTTTTTTTTGCCCTTCGTTTTCTTTCCCTGAATTTTATAGTAAAATGGGATCATCGTGGCTAGCCTTCGGTTTACCATTGTTGGAGAGTGGTGCAAAATGGTATTCTTCCATTTCAAATCCATGCACTCATTTCTAAAAGTGGTACGACACTGTTTCTGCATTGTGGACGGGTATTGCACCGTAGATGTTGCGCACTAAGAATATCGATCCTTCGAACTGCCACAACGGTTGAATCTTTTGGATTTACAGGAGCCATAATCAGTCAAAACGAAGCTCTTTGTGAGTTCTATAGCTTTGTCAGCTTTAAACCGTCTATATATAGTTTTATACCCAAGAAAACACTGTCTGAACCACTTTTTGGTGTCGAAAGTTTTTTTACCCTTCGTTTTCTTCACATGAATTTTATGGTAAAACGGAATCACCGTGGCTGTTCTTCGATTTACCATCGCTGGCTTGTGGTACACCATTGTACAGTTCCATTTCAAATCCTTGCACTTATTTCTAAAAGTTGTACGACACTTTTTTGGCATTATGGAAATGTTGCACCTTGCCCCGTAGATGTTGCACCCTGAGGATATCGATCCTTCGGACAGCCGTAATGGTTGACTCTTTTAGAGTTATGGAAGCCATAACCAGTGAAAACGAAGCTCTCTGTGAGTTCTTAGGCTTTTTCAGCAATAAGTCGTCAAATGCATTGTTTCATACCCAAAAAATACTATTAGAACCACTTTCACGTCTTGGAAGTTTATTTTTAACTTTCGTTTTCTTCACATGAATTTTGTGGTAAAACTGGATCACCGTGGATGGCCATCGATTTTCCATCGCTGGAGAGTGCTACACCACGGTACTGCTCTGTTTCAAATCCATGCACTCATTTCTAAAAGTCATACTGCATTATTTCTGCATTATGGACGGATGTTGCACCTTAAACCGTAGATGTTGCGCTTTGAGGATATTGATCCTTCGGACAGCCATAACGGTTGACTCTTTTGGAGTCACGAGAGCCATAAAAAGTCAAAACGAAGCACTCTATGAGTTCTATGGCTTTGTCAGCTTTAAACCGTCAGTGCATAGTTTCATACCCAAAAAACACTATCCGAATAACTTTAAGGTTTTGTAAGTTTTTTACCCTTCGTTTTCTTCACATGAATTTTATGGTAAAACAGGATCATCGTGGCTGGCCATCGATTTACCATCGCTGGATAGTGGTGCACAATGGTACTGTTCCATTTCAAATTCTTGCATTTATTTTTGAAAGTCGTACGGCACTGTTTCGGCATTATGGACGGATGTTGCACTTGAATCATAGTTATTGCGCCCTGAGGATATCGATCCCTCGGACAGCCATAACGGTTGACTCTTTTAGACTTACGAGAGCTATAGACAGTCAAAACGATGCTCTCTATGAGTTCTATGGATTTGTCAGCTTTAGCCGTCAATGCATAGTTTCATACCCAAAAAAACACTATCTGAATCACTTTTAGGTCTCGAAAGTTTTTTACCGTTCGTTTTCTTCACGTGATTTTATGGTAAACCGAGATCACCGTGGCTGGCCTTCAGTTTACCATTGCTGGAGAGTGGTGCACCATGGTATTATTCCATTTCAAATCTATGCACTCATTTTTAAAAGTCGCATGGCACTGTTTCGACATTATGGATGGATGTTGCACCTTGCACGGTAGATGTTGCGCCCTAAGGATATTGATCCATCGGACGGCCATAACGGTTGACTCTTTTGGAGTTACGTTAGCCATGACCAGTCAAAACAAAGCTCTTTGTGAGTTCTACAGCTTTGTCAGCTTTAAGCTGAAAATGCATAGGATCATACCCAAAAAAACACTATCTGAATTACTTTCAAGTCTTGGATGTATTTTTTCACCTTTCGTTTTCTTCATGTGAATTTTCTGGTAAATGGGGTCACCGTGGCTGGCCATCAATTTTCCATCGCTGCATAGTGCTGCACCATAGTACTGTTCCATTTCAAATCCTTGCACTTGTTTCTAAATGTTGTACGACACTATTTTGGCATTACGGACGGATGTTTCACCTTGCACTCAAATCTTTGTTTTTTCACGTGATTTTATGGTAAACCAGGATCACCGTGGCTGGCCTTCGGTTTGCCATCGCTGGAGAGTGGTGCACCATGGTACAGTTTCGTTTCAAATCCATGCACTCATTTCTAAAAGTCGTACGACACTGTTTTGGCATTATAGATGGATATTGCACCTTGCAACACAGATGTCGCGCCTTAAGGACATCGATCCATCGGACAACCATAACGGTTGACTCATATGGAGTTACGAGAGCCATAAAAAGTCAAACGAAGCACTCTATGAGTTCTACGTCTTTGTCATCTTTAACCCGTCAATGCATAGTTTCATACCCAAAAAAACACTATCCGAATCACTTTCAGGTCTTGAAAGTTTTTTTACTCTTCGTTTTCTTCACGTGAATTTTATGGTAAAACGGGATCATCGGGCTGGTATTTGATTTACCATTGCTGGAGAGTGATGCACTATGATACAGTTCCATTTCAATCCATGCACTCATTTTTAAAAGTCATACGACACTGTTTTGGCATTATGGACGGATGTTGCACCTTGCACCATAGATGTTGCGCCCTGAGGATATCGATCATTCGAACAGCCATTACGGTTGACTCTTTAGGAATTACGGGAACCATAACCAGTAAAAAATGAAGCTCTTCGTGAGTCTTAGGGCTTCGTCAGCTTTAAGACATCAGTGCATAGTTTCATACCCAAAAACACTATCCGAACCACTTTCTGGTCTCGAAAGGTTTTTTTCAACCTTCGTTTTCTTCACGTGAATTTTATGGTAAAACGAGATCGCCGTGGCTGGCCATCGATTTACCATCGCTGGAGAGTGATTCACCATGGTACTGTTCTGTATCAAATCCATGAACTCCTTTCTATAAGTCGTACACTGTTTGGCATTATGGATGGATGTTACACCTTGCACCGTAGACGTTGCGCCCTTAGGATGTCGATCCTTGGAACAACCATAACGGTTGACACTTTTGGAGTTACCGGAGCCATAATCAGTCAAAATGAAACCCTTTGTGAGTTCTACGGCTTTGTTAGCTTTAAGCCATTAATGCATAGTTTCATACCCAAAAAGACACTATTCGAATCACTTTCAGGTCTCGGAAGTTTTTTTACCCTTCGTTTTCTTCACGTGAATTTTATGGTAAAATTGGATCACCGTGGATGGCCTTCGATTTTCCATCATTGGATAGTGGTGCACCATGGTACTGTTCTATTTCAAATCCATGCACTCCTTTTAAAAGTAGTGTGGCACTGTTTCTATATTATGGACGGATGTTGCACCTTGCGCCGTAGATGTTGCGCCATGAGGATATCGATCGTTCGGACAGCCATAACCATTGACTCTTGTGGGGTTACGGGAGCCATAACCGGTCAAAACGAAGCTCTCTGTGGGTTCTATGGCTTTTGCTGCTTGATGTCGTCAATACATAGTCTCATACTCTCAAAAACACTATCCAAACCACTTTCTGGTCTTGAAAGTTTTTTTTAACCTTCGTTTTCTTTACGTGAATTTTATGTTAAAAACGGATCACCGTAGCTGGCCTTCGATTTGCCATCGCTTTGTAACAACCCAAAATTATTTATAAATATTTTAATTCATTTTACTTAAACTTTGGTGTTTGATTATGTAAATTTTGAATTTTTGGAATTTTTCCAGTGTAATTTTGGATTTGTTTGCAATTTATCTTCCAAATAGAACAAGATAAACAATTTCTGGAATTTTATGTCTTGGTCAAACTTTGACATTTATTTGAAGTTTGAAAATTTAAATTTTTAAAATTCTAATCTTTTTATTTGAAGCTGGATATAATCCTTATATCCGTTATGCTTTTCGTTTCATTAAATTCAGATTTATACTTTCGAAACTGGATAAAGTACAGCGTTTTACACGCAATTAATTTCTCTATTTATTTTATATCTTTCCTATGTCCATGTCTTTATTTTATTTTCTATTTTATTTGTACAGACTTTATTTTATTTATTGGATGTTTCATTTGTATATGTTTTATTTAATAGCTAGAAAAAAAATCAATTAGACATACGTTACTTTGTTTTAATTGGGCATAAGTTACATTTTGTTAAAAGTTTGCCTTTATTTGCTTGGCCTATTTATTTCCTACCATAGCTGTTCACTATTTTTAGCCATATATTGCAAAACCCTAGCCGCCTCCTACCTTTATCAATTCATGTACAAAGTAAAGTATCTTATCTTATTTTTATTTGCATCTCCAAAGAGAAAAATACGGTAAGTTTCCATGGCTTCTCTTCCTCTTTCTTTTTCCTTTTTCTTTTATTCTCTTTTGTTTTTCTCCGTCAAGTGCTCGGCCTCAACTAGATTTCCAACCTTATCCCCTCTCCACCTCCTCCCTGACTGACCATCATCTTTCCACACCAAGGCCGTGAACTCTAGAACAAAGACTTCACCAAAGATTGTAAAATAATTCCCTAGCCGAGCCTTCCTTAGGCAAACCCCTCTTTATTTACCTTGGCCATACCTATTTCCACCACCTGCTCCTCCTCCTTGCCTTGCTCTAGGCCATGCCCCTCTGCCTTGATCGGATCTGACCCAAAGCCTAGCCATATGCCAAGCCACATGGCCATAGGCCGAGCCTAAAGATCAACACCTCATGCTTTTGCCTTACTATTGGAGTTAGCTTGCCATCCCTTTTATGTTCACTTACCTAGCCATGCCCAGTGACCACCTAACCAAGCCTAGTTGCCTCAAACACATCATGACCGAGCCCATAGATGATGTGGCCGAGCCCATAGGTGTTGAGGCTGAGCACTTGTGTGGTTAAAAATCAAGTTATCTCATTTTTTTCATATGGTCATTGTTTATTTCATATGTTGTTGTATTGAATCATATACTTATATTTGTTTTATTTATTTGATTTCAAGACATGAGTTTGGGTGTTACATCTTCTCGAATCTTATCGTGCCTTCTCGTGCTTTGCGGTGTGTGCATTTTTTTGTTTTGAATTGATCTCTAGCTTGAGAAGGTGAGTTATTCACTCTAAGCATATGTGCTTGTATAATTGTGAAACGATGACAAGTGAATGTGCAATGATTAATATACTATGTTCATATATGCATGTGATCTATTTATATGATGAATAACCTAATTTTTATACCTGTTACATCATTTGTTACAATATTATATGCTATGCAGTTATTTTATTTATTGTTTCTCTTACTGCAAGTTCCTTATAGAATAGAATCACTATGGGTTTAAATGATATATACCCGAACGGACTTTAAAATAAGGAAAAATCATTATGGGCTGAAATGATAGGCTCAAGTGATTTTAATTCTATTTGATTTACTTGGGATTGTGGGTTTGAAATGATAAAACCCAGATTTTTCTTTTAATTACGGATTGAAATGATATATTATCTGTATCACTTGACCTAGATTAGAAAATATTATACAGACCCGTGGTTATTTTTAAAGGATTATCTTGAAGTATTAGGTATTTTTGAAATATTAAAATATGACATTTTGACTTAAAATTTGATTTAAATGATTTAAATAAATTTTATAGTGATTTTCTATAAGTAAATGTATAAGCAAATAAATGATTAAAATGTAACTTTTGATTTGATTTAATAATTGAAAATTTAAAGTTTAAATGGAATTTGAAGCTTAACTTAGTGATAAGAATATTTATTTATGGGATGGGTATGTTAAATAAAATATTAAGTTATTTGTTGTAATAAAAGTTAAGCAATTTATAAAGTATTGACTGAACATATGAATTTTTAATTTAAATTGGATATTTATTAATAAAATGTTATTTTATTAAAATTTATAGTTAAGTAATATCCAAATAATTTTTTTGAAAAGTTGAATAAGTTTGATAAGTTAAAATGAGAAAAATTGAAGATATATTGTTTTAAAGGGTATAACAGAAATAATAGCATTTCTGAAGTGTTGTAGTTACTGAAAATTTGAACAATGTTGAAATTACTAAATAAACCTATAACAGCATTTCTGAAGTGTTGCAGTATGTGTTGAAATTACTAAATAAACCTATAACAGCATTTCTAAAGTGCTGTAGTTTCTGAAAATTTGAACTATGTGTTGAAATTACTAAATAAACCTGTAACAACATTTCTGAAGTGCTGCAATTTTTGAATTTGAACTATGTTTTGATATACTAATGTACCTACCGTAGCACTTTATAAGTGTTGCTGTTTTGAAAAATACAATGTTTGAAATGTTGGAATTGAACGAATAAACTTAGAAAATGCTAGAATTTTGGAAATTGAATATTTGATTTAGAAGGATAACTATTTCATATTTAATTGGTTTAAATGAATTATTTTGATTTGGAATATAAACCTTTTTTGAAACTTATAACCACGGGTTATAATAACGATTGGTTAGCAAAGAGACCGGGATCGGATATGGGCATACTCTTTGTCGATACCGAAAACCACTTTGACAATCGTGTATGCGGTGGAGATTTCAGAATGAGTAGGATGGTGGCGACGTTCTATTGAGGTATATACGTGGACCCGACGCCCGTGAGTTGGCATAAGGTGGCTAAAACATGAGCGATTCTCGGGCCAATGAGGTAGCTCCTCTGATCGGACACACTTCTTCGTATGCCATTCTATTATTTTGTCATTGATATGTTGTGCATCTTTTATTTTTGGGAGTATGGCTCGAGGTGGGCGGTAGCTACGCGCTACGCGTTACCACCAGCTCGGATGCGTAATTGGTATATCTACCCTGGTATTGCCTTATTATGCCATGTCACCTACCCTACCGCGCCTTGTACGAGTTTGGTTTTCTCCCATAGCCTGTGGAGTATTTAGGGTAGCCTCCCGATCTGAAGGTACGCTGGTACTGTATATACTACTGGGACTATTTATGTGTTAAGGGGAATATTGGGTCACTTCTTAATGCTATTTTAACGTAAGTTTATTTTATTATAGACATTATTATAATAGCGAAATATTACTACATAGTAAATAGTTTAACGGATCCTTGGAGGATGGACGGTCCCAAGCATCCTTTAAGTTACTTGTACCTTATATTACAGTTCACTTGAGTTGGTTTACATTGTATAAGTATGTATGTCCTGACTCGAGTGTTTGTGTTTATTTTCTTACGCTCGGGTCAGCCTGAGTATCACAGCTTGGATCTGTCTTTTGGAAGCTAGAGATTTTTGGAGCTTATCTGCTTATCTAGTTTATCTATTTCAGTTCTGTCACTCTATTTCAGCTTATGTATTAGAAACTTATGTATTTGGGATTTCTACTGTATTTGTTTCAGAGCTACATTTGTTTTTCGGACTATGTATTTGGTACTTGTTTTGAGACTGAGTTTGTAGTGGCTTCATGAACCACTATGGTTATTTTTATTTCCGCTGCGAATAATTCTGATTTATCTATGTATGTGATTCTGTGATTGGTTTTATTTGCTCCAAATTATATTACTATCAACTGTTTTGAATTATTCAAGTCAGACATGTGTGGATTTACTGTCGATTCGAATGGTTCAAATAGTGCGTCGTTACACGCTGGATAGTGGTGCACCATGGTACTATTCCGTTTCAAATCCATGCATTCATTACTAAAAGTCATATGGCACTGTTTTGGCATTATGGACGGATGTTGCACCTTGCACCGTAGATGTTGCATCCCGAGGATATGATTCCTTCTGACAGTCATAACGGTCGACTCTTTTAGAGTTACGAGAGCCATAACCAGTCAAAACGAAGCTCTCTGTGAGTTCTACGGCTTTGTCAACTTTAAGCCGTCAATGCATAGTTTCATAGCCAACAAATTACGATCCAAACCACTTTCAGGTCTCAGAAGTTTTTTATTACCCATCGTTTTCTTCACGTGAATTTTTTGATAAACCGGGATCACCGTGGCTGGTCTTAGGTTTACCATCGCTGGAGAGCGGTGCACCATGTTACTGTTCCGTTTCAAATCCATGCACTCATTTTTGAAAGTTGTATGGCACTGTTTCGGCATTATGGATGGATGTTTCACCTTGCACCATAGATGTTGCGCCCTGAGGATATCGATCCTTCGGACAGCCATAACGATTGACGCTTTTGTAGTAACGAAAGCCATAACCAATCAAAACGAAGCTCTCAATGAGTTTTATGGCAGTGTCTGCTTTAAGCCATCAATGCATAGTTTCATACACATAAAAACACTATCCGAATCACTTTCGAGCCTCGAAAGTTTTATTACCCTTCATTTTCTTCACATAAATGTTATAGTAAAACGGGATCACCGTGGCTGACCTTCGATTTACCATCGAAAAGTGGTGCACCATAGTACTGTTCCGTTTCAAATCCATCCACTGATTTCTAAAAGTCATACGGAACTGTTTCGGCATTATAGACGGATGTTGCACTTTGCACAATAGATGTTGCGCCCTGAGGATATCGATCCATTGGACAACCATAATTGTTGACTCTTTTGGAGATACGGGAGCCATAACTAGTCAAAACGAAGCTTATTGTGAGTCCTATGTTTTTTCTGTTTTAAGCCATCAATTCATAGTTTCATACCCAAAAAACTCTATTCAAATCAATTCCAGGTCTCGGATGTTTCTTTTACCCTTCGTTTTCTTCACGTGAATTTTGTGGTATAACGGGATCACCATGGCTGGCCTTCGGTTTACCAGCGCTGGAGAGGGGTGCATCATGACACTGTTCTGTTTCCAATCCATGCACCATGTCTAAAAGTCGTACAGTACTGTTTCGGCACTATGGATGGATGTTGCACCTTGAACCCCAGATGTCGCACCATGAGGATATCAATCTTTCGGGCAGCCATAATGGTTGACTCTTTTTGAGCAACGGAAGCGATAACTAGTCAAAACAAAGCTCTCGGTGAGTTCTACGGCTTTTTTTGCTTTAAGCCATCAATGCATAGTTTTATACCCAAAAAAACACTGTCCGAACCACTTTCATGTCTTGAAAGTTTTTTTACCCTTCGTTTTCTTCACGTGAATTTTATGGTAAAACGGGATCACCATTATTGGCCTTTGATTTACCATCGCTGGATAGGGTGCACCAAGGTACTATTCCATTTCAAATCCGTGCAATCATTTCTAAAAGTCGTACGACACATTTTCGGCGTTATGGAAATGTTGCACCTTCCACCGTAGTTTTTGCACCTTGAGGATATCGATCCTTCGGACAGTCATAACAATTGACTCCTTTGAAGTTACAGGAGCCTTAACAAGTCACAACGAAGCTCTTTGTGAGTTATACCGCTTTGGCAGCTTTAAGCCGTCAATGCATAGTTTCATACCCCAAAAAAACTATCCGAACCACTTTCGGGTCTCAGATGTTTTTTTTACCCTTCGTTTTCTTCACATGAATTTTAATGTAAAACTAGATCACCGTTGCTGGCCATCGATTTACCATCGCTGGAGAGTGGTGCACCATGGTACTGTTTGGTTTCAAATCCATGCACTCATTTCTAAAAGTCGTACGGCACTGTTTTTACATTATGGACGGATGTTGCATCTTGCACCGTAGATGTTGCTCCCTGAGGATATCGATCGTTCGGACAGTCATAACGGTTGACTCTTTTGGAGTTACGGGAGCCATAACCAGTCATAATGAAGCTCTCTATGAATTCGACGGCTTTGTCAGCTTTAAATCGTAAATGCATTGAATCATACCCAAAAAACACTATCTGAATTACTTTCAGGTCTTGGAAGTCTTTTTTACCCTTCGTTTTCTTCACGTGAAATTTCTGGTAAAACGGGATCACCGTGGCTGGCCATCAATTTTCCATCACTGGATAGTGCTGCACCATGGTACTGTTCCATTTAAAATCCTTGCACTCATTACTAAAATTCGTACAACACTCTTTTGGCATTACGGATGGATGTTGCACCTTGCAACGTGGATATTGCCCCTTGAGAATATTGATCCTTTGGACAGCCATAACAGTTGACTCTGTTGGAGTTACAGAAGCTATAGCCATTCAAAACGAAGCTCACTATATGTTCTACGGCATTGTCAACTTTAAGCCATCAATACATAGTTTCATACCCAAAAGAACACTATCCGAATCACTTTTAGATCTTGAAAGTTTTCCCCTTCATTTCTTCATGTGATTTTACAGTAAACCGGGATCACCGTGGTTGGCCATTGGTTTTCAATAGGTGGAGATTGGTGCGCCATTGTACTGTTCCATTTCAAATCCACGCACTCATTTCTAAAAGTTGTACGGCATTGTTTCGGCATAACGGACGGATGTTGCACCTTGCACTGTAAATGTTGCACCCTGAGAATATCGATCCTTCGAACTGTCATAACGGTTGACTCTTTTGGAGTTACGGGAGCCATAACTAGTCAAAACGAAGCTATCTATGAGTTCTACGGCTTTATTAGCTTCAAGCCATCAATACATAGTTTCATCTCCAAAAAACCAATATCCGAATCACTTTCAGGTCTCGGAAGATTTTTTTTAAACCTTTGTTTTCTTCGCATGAATTTCATGGTAAAACTGGATCACTGTGGCTGACCTTCGATTTACCATCGCTGAAGAGTGGTGCACCATGGTACTGTTTTTTTTTCAAATCCATGCACTCATTTCTAAATGTCATAGGTCACTGTTTCGGCGGTATGGACGGATGTTGCACCTTGCATCGTTGATGTCACGCCCTGAGAATATCGATTCTTTGGACGGCCTTAACGGTCGACTCTTTTGGAATACGGGAGCCATAGCCAGACAAAACGAAGCTCTCTGTGAGCTATACAACTTTGTCGGCTTTAAGCCATCTATGCATAGTTTCATACCCAAAAAGACACGATCTGAATCACTTTCAAGTCTCGGAAGTTTTTTTTACCTTTGTTTTATTCACATGATTTTATGGTAAACCGGGATCAACGTGGCTGGTCTTTGGTTTACCATCGCTGGAGAGTGGTGCACCATGGTACTGTTCCATTTCAAAATCCATGCAGTCATTTCTAAAAGTCATACGGCACTGTTTCGGTCTTATGGGCGGATGTTGCACCTTGCATCGTAGATGTTGCGCCCTGAGGATCGATCCTTCAAACAGCCATAATGGTTGACTCTTTTGGAGTTACGGGAGCCATAACCAGTCAAAACGAAGCTCTCTGTGAGTTCTTTGGCTTGATCAGCTTTAAACCAATAGTGCATAATTTCATACCCAAAAAACACTATCCGAATCACTTTCAGGCCTCGGAATTTTTTTTACCCTTCGTTTTCTTCACGTGAATTTTATGGTAAAACGGGATCACCGTGCTTGGCCATCGATTTACCATCGCTAGAGAGTGGTGTACCATGGTTCTGTTCGGTTTAAAATCCACGCAGTCATTTCTAAAAGTTTTTATGGCACTGTTTTGACATTATGGATGGATGTTGCACCTTGCACCGTACATGTCGCGCCCTAAGGATATCGATCCTTCGGAAAGCCATAACGGTTGACTCTTTTTGGAGTTACGAGAGCCAAACCCAGTCAAAACAAAGCTCTCTGTGAGTTCTACCGCTTGGTCAGCTTCAAGCCATCAATACATAGTTTCATACCCAAAAAATAATATCCAAATCACTTTCAGGTCTAGAAAATATTTTTTACCCTTCGTTTTCTTCACGTTAATTTTATGGTAAAACGGGATCACCGTGCCCGGCCTTCGGTTTACCATCGTTGGAGAGTGGTGTACCATGGTCCCGTTTCAAGTCCATGCACTCATTTCTCAAAGTCGTACGACACTGTTTCGGTATTATGGAGGGATGTTGCACCTTGCATCATGGATGTCGCGCCCTGAGGATATTGATTCTTCGGACAGCCATAACGGTTGAGTCTTTTGGAGTTACGGAAGCCATAACCAGTCAAAATGAAGCTCTCAGTTGTCAGCTTTAAGCAATCAATGCATAGTTTCATACCCTAAAAAAATATCCAAATAACTTTCAGGCCTCGGAAGATTTTTTTACACTTTGTTTTCTTCACGTGAATTTTATGGTAAAACGGGATCACCATGGCTGGCCTTCGATTTACCATCGTTGGAGAGTGGTGCTCCGTGATACCGTCCCATTTCAAACCGATGCACGCATTTCTAAAAGTTATTACGACACTGTTTTGGCACTATGGACAGATGTTGAACCTTGTACTGTAGATGTTGCGCCCTGAGGCTATCGATCCTTCGGACAGCCATAACGGTTGACTCTTTTAGTGTTACGAGAGCCATAACTAGTCAAAACGAAGCTCTCTTTGCATTCTACAGCTTTGACAACTTTAAGCCTTTAATGCATAGTTTCATACATAACTAAAAACTATCCGAATAACATTCAGTTCTCAAAAGTTTTTTTATCCTTCGTTTTCTTCACATGAATTTTATGGTAAAACAGGATCATCGTGGCTGGCCTTCGATTTACCATAGCTGGAGAGTGGTGCATCATGGTACTGTCCTGTTTCAAATCCACGCACTCATTTTTAAAAGGTTTTGTGGCACTGATTCGGCATTATGGACGGATGTTACACCTTACACCGTAGATGTTACGCCCGGAGTATATCGGTCCTTCGGACAGCCTTAGAATTGACTTTTTTTGGAGTTACGGGAGACATAACCAGTCAAAACAAAGCTCTCTGTGAGTTCTATAGCTTGGTCAGCTTTAAGCCGTTAATGCATAGATTCATGCCTAAAAAATAGTATCCGAATCACTTTCAGGTCCCGGAAGTTTTTTTACCCTTAGTTTTCTTCACGTGAATTTTGTGGTCAAACCGATCACCATGGCTGGCCTTCAGTTTAACATCGTTGGAGAATGGCACACCATGGTCCCGTTTCAAATCTACACACTCATTTCAAAAAGTTGTTATGGAACTGTTTCGACATTGTGGACGGATATTGCACCTTGCACCATAGAAGTTGTGTCCTAATGATATCGATCCTCCGGACAGCCATAACGATTGACTCTTTGGAGGTTACGGGAGCCATAACCAGTCAAAATGAAGCTCTCTCTGAGTTTTATGGCTCCGTCAGCTTTAAGTCGTCGATGCATAGTTTCATACCAAAAATAAACACTAGCCGAATAACTTTCAGGTCTTCGAAGTTTTTCTTTACCCTTTGTTTTCTTCACGTGAATTTTATGGTAAAACAGGATCACCGTGGCTGGCTTTCGATTTACCATCGCTAGAGAGTGGTGCACCCTTGTACTGTTCCATTTCAAATCCATGCACTCATTTCTAAAAGTTCAACGGCACTGTTTCGGCATTATGGACGAATGTTGCACCTTGCACCGTAGATGTTGCGCCCTGAGAATATCGATCCTTCGAACAACCATAACGGTTGACCTTTTTTGGGTTACGAGAGCCATAATCAGTCAAAACGAAGCGCTTCGTGAGTTCTATGGCTTTGTCAGCTTTAAGCCATCAATGCATAGTTTCATACGTAAATAAAAACTATCTGAATCACTTTCATGTCTTGGAAGTTTTTTCTTACCGTTTGTTTTCTTCACCTGAATTTTATGGTAAAACGGGATCACCGTGGCTAGCCTTCGATTTACCATTGCTAGAGAGTGATGCACCATGGTATCGTTTTGTTTTAAATCCATGCACTCATTTCTAAAAGTCGTACGGCACTGTTTCGTCATTATGAACGGATGTTGCACCTTGCACAGTAGATGTTGCGCCCTAAGGATATTGATTCTCGGACTGCCATAAAGGTCGACTCTTTTGGAGTTACGGAAGCCATAACTAGTCAAAAGGAAGCTCTCCGTCGGTTCTACGGCTTTGTCAGCTTTAAGCCATCAATCACAGTTTCATACCCAAAAAAACACTATCAAAATCACTTTCAGGCCTCGGAAGTTCTTTTTTACCCTTCATTTTCTTCATGTGAATTTTATGAAAAACGGGATCATCGTGGCTGGCCTTCGATTTACCAACGCTGGAGAGTGGTGCACCATGGTACTGTTCCGTTTCAAATCCGTACAGTCATTTCTAAAAGTCGTAGGTCACTGTTTTGGCATTATGGACGGATGTTGCACCTTGCATCGTTGATATTGCGCCCTGAGAATATCGATTCTTTGGACAGCCATAACGGCTGACTCTTTTGGAGTACGGAAGCCATAGCCAATCAAAATGAAGCTCTCTATGAGCTATATGGCTTTGTCAGCTTTAAGCCGTCTATGCATAGTTTCATACCCAAAAAGACACGATCTGAATCACTTTTAGTTCTTGGAAGCTTTTTTACCCTTCGTTTTTTTCACATGATTTCATGATAAATCGGGATCAATGTGGCTGGCCTTTGGTTTACCATCGTTGGAGAGTGGTGCACCATGGTACTGTTCCGTTTTAAATCGATGCACTCATCTCTAAAAGTCATAGGTCACTATTTCGGCATTATGGATGGATGTTGCACCTTGCACCGTTGATGTTGCGCCCTGAGAATATCGATTCTTTGGACAGCCATAACGGTTGACTCTATTGGAATACGAGAGTCATAGCCATTCAAAACGAAGCTCTCTATGAGCTATATGGCTTTGTCAGCTTTAAGCTGTCTATGCATAGTTTCATACCCAAAAAGACACGATCTGAATCACCTTTAGGTCTCGGAAGTTTTTTCACCCTTCTTTTTTTTCACATGATTTTATGGTAAACTAGGATCAACGTGGCAGGCCTTTGGTTCACCATCGCTGGAGAGTGGTGCACTATGGTATTGTTCCGTTTCAAATCCGTGCACTCATTTATAAAAGTCGTACGACACTATTTCGGCATTATGGACGGATGTTGCACCTTGCACCGTAGATGTTGCGCCCTAAGGATATCGATCCTTCAGATAGCCATAATGGTTGACTCTTTTAGAGATACGGGAGCCATAACCAGTCAAAATGAAGCTCTTTGTGAGTTTTTTTGGCTTGATCAGCTTTAAGCCAATAGTGCATAGTTTCAAACCCAAAAAACACAATCCATATCACTTTCAGGCCTTGGAATTTTTTTACCGTTCGTTTTCTTCACGTGAATTTTATGGTAAAACGGGATCACCATGGCTGGCCTCCGATTTACCATCGCTAGAGAGTGGTGCACCATGGTACTGTTCGGTTCAAAATCCACGCACTCATGTCTAAAAGTTTTTATGGCACTATTTCGACATTATGGATGGATGTTGCACCTTGCACCGTAGATGTTGCGCCCTGAGGATATCGATCCATTAGAAAGCCATAACGGTTGACTCTTTTTGGAGTTACGGGAGCCATACCCAGTCAAAACAAAGCTCTCTATGAGTTCTACCGCTTGGTCAGCTTTAAGCCGTCAATACATAGTTTCATACCCAAAAAATAATATTTGAATCACTTTCAGGCGTCGAAAATAAATTTGGAGTTACGGGATCGCCGTGGCCGGCCTTCGGCTTACCATCGCTGGAGAATGGTACACCATTGTCCCGCTTCAAATCCATGCACTCATTTCTCAAAGTCATACGCCACTGTTTCGATATTATGGACGGATGTTGCACCTTGCATCATGGATGTCGCACCCTGAGGATAATGATTCTTCGAACAGCCGAATCAAATATTGGATGAGTTAATCCAATTTAAAGGGGAAAGTGTGTTGAAAGAATATGAATGAATCTTTGTTAAAGATTGGTATACTTTTCAATTGAAAAAGGATCTTAAAAAAGTATCCTTTTTATAAAGGATTTGAAATGGAAATTGTTTTTGAAATCTGTGAATGAATCATTGTGAAAGATGGGTGAACTTTGTGAAGTGAATCTTTTTGTTTAAAAAGATTTGAAAACGGTAATTTGTTTTAACCATTTGAATGTAAAGTTTTGGGTAATAAAATGTGACTTAATTGAGATCCCATTATTCATATGGTTTTTAAATATGCGCTCATTATTTGGTTTAGCCGGGAGAGGACTTTGTGTCATATAACCCATTCCGAATAGTGATAGACGTTATGGATAGCATTTAAAGACCGATGGTGAAGACTGGGTATTTTCGAAAGTGAAAGGATAACTCGTCGAATGTCTCTGCACCGGCTGATTCCCGGTATAGAGATTTGATCACCCTTGTGATGGGAAATCCGGACGTGATTAGGGATTATCCGGATTTGCAAGGGCTTCTTTGTGAAGTGCCTTCGGTTCTGTTCGAACCCGGAATAGACTTGTATGGATGTATGTCTGACATTACACTTTGAGATGTAAAGCTGGTTTCTATCAAATATATTTCTGTTTGGTGGCGGAGATTTATTCTCTTAGCTTAACACACTTCTCTGAGACGTACGAGCTTAGAGGTTATGTAGTTGATGGTTTCTAGTGATACATTCCCAATTTGGTAATGTGGCATACGAAGTGCTGGTGATCATTTGTTCATGAAAGCGTGGCTTTGTGAAAAAGCATAGCTTTGTGGACGAGACTTCGTCGAGCCTCACAACCCGGTAATGGTCGAAATAGGAATGTTGCGGCAAGGTTTTTTTGGGGTCGATCCCCTAGGGTATGTCCATTTCCTTCAGGATAAGAGGTGGTATCATGGTATGGAACCCAGATATTTAATTTATGTGGTTACTGCAAATTTATTACTTTGTGGTTATTGGTGTCGAGCGCTCGGATAAAGGTCGGTAACGACCGGGGATGACATACTTGTGTGTTAGTTACCTGTTATAGCTTGGTTAAAGCGTGAGGTAGCGTCGACCTTGTTAGCAGAGATCTGGTTAGGTTCTCGGGGGCGTCCTTCCAGAGGCGTTTCCATTTCGGTGTAGGAAGTTCCATTGCCTGACCATTTGTTGGAAATCCAAAGGAACAATATGCGCCCTGTACGGTTTTAGTTGTATAACCTACCATGAAATGTGGTGGTAACCTGCTATTGAACATGGCAATTATAGTAGGCATATGACGAAATGTTGTATGCTGGCTAAGATTAATATTATATTTTCGAAAGGTTTTCTGCACTATGCACTAATAATAATATCAAATGGTTTTTGCGTATCAAGCATTTTTGACTGTCATAAAGAGAAATCTCCTCCAAGTGTGCGCTTGCATTGTGTGTGTGGTGGGAGGCCTTGTGGCAGCTTCATTTCCAAAAAAGACATTGCGGTTTTCAATGTTTTAAAATCTTTTGTTGTTGTTTAAAAGATAAACTATTTTTTTGCTCATACCAGTCCCATGACTGACCCGGAGTTTATTGTTCCCTTCCAAAACTCTGGGTGCCCACAATTTTGCACACGGGTAGTCTAGAGTTAGGTTTTTCAGATAATCTAATAGTAGGTGTAGAGTCGATAGCTTTCAGCCTTAGGATTTGGCGATCGCATTTGGTTCGATTTGCTTCACTTCAACTTGATTTGGGGTTCGAGCTAGCTTTGGATTGGAGCATTTGATATGGAGATTGCTGATATTGGAGTTCTCTTCTGAAGACTACTTTCTCTATTGGAGTTGTTTCTTTCCACTGCTATTTCTTGTATCTCTAATGTATATTGATATTCAGTTGTATCAAATATTGTATTCACTGTTGTATATCAATTATATTATTCATTTTCTTCCGCTTTGTTGTTGTACTTAATGTGTTATAAGCTCCGACGAACCAGATTCGACGTTTGAATCTACGGCTTTCAAGTACAAATGAAGTACAGGTGCCGATTTTCGAAGGTCGAGTCAGGGTCGTCACATTTCGTATAAGAGATAAAGGTTGAACTTTAGCTTTGGAGTATAACACATTAAGTAACTCATTAGAGATATGGTGAAGTATACCCTAGAATGAGTATTTCCTAAGATATCCGTTCGAATGCCTCAGTAAATTCTCTTACTATCCACTGATAGTAAATATGAGTGCAAGAAGAGGACGAGATAGGGGACGGGGAAGTATCACTTCAATTGGTCAATACCCTACAACAACACAGAAACAAACTTTCTCTATCAATCTCCTTTGATTCAATTTCAATTCTTTGATTGCTTCGTGACAGCTCGAAGGAGAAGTTTTGGTGCGATGGTGGCCCTGCGAATCGGGTAGATAAGTTTCTATCTCGTATTCTCTTCATCAAAATTCTATCAGCTTTTCGATTTTGGCTTTAACGAAATTGAAATTTTATTGGAATAAATTAGTAAATTAAATATGAAGTTAAATTGAATTGTATCGATAAAACGATTTTGATTAAAACCAAATTTGAAATTCTATTGTAATTTCTGGTGAGAATCCAAGTCCGAAGAGGGACAAGTTATATATACTTTGATATACTCCGACCTGAGTATGGAGTTTATATCAAGTGTTTGAAAATTATAGAAGATTAAATCCATATATCTATTGTCTAGGTCTCGATATATTCTACGGACGATTAGTTATCCCTTCGAACTAATCAATGCCATTGCATACTTCATAAATCTGGATGACCCTAGTTTCTTGTGAAATGTTAAATAGATTCATTCTTGTATCTATTGTTGATATTCTGAATTGGTAAGCCAAATGCAGAATAGATTTCAGTTTGATCTGGAAAACTGTTTCTCTATCTTTGTGTGTCTATCTATTCTTTGTTGTCTCTCTTGCAACTTTCGAGGACGAAATTTTCTTAAGGGGGAATCTGTAACGATTTCGATTTTTGAGTCAGGATTTTTTGGTAATTAAATTTAATTTTGGATTTAATTGCAAATTTATTTATTATTTATTTGGATTTGAAATATAAAAATAAAATTGAATTGAATTTAAGCTGGAAATTCTAAAAAAAAATTGTAAATAGAATTTTGGGTATATTTGAATTTTCCAAATTAAATAAGCTATATGTTTATTTATTTATATAAATGGATTATAATCTTAAATTTGATTTGAGATTCAGGAATAAATATTTTGAGAAATAAATTGGATTTAAGAACTTTATAAACTAGTAGAGATTTGTTTTCTATCATATATACATGTATGTAAATATATACATTGTGATATGGAAGATAGGATTTAAGAATAATATAAGAATCATTTTCTTAAGGATGTATAAATAGTTATAAAAGGAAGTATAAATAGAAAATAATATAAAGATATTTGAATTTAATTTTATGAAATGGATTTTAGAAGTTGTTTGAAGTTAAACCTTTATTCTATAGACTTATATACATATGTAATCTATATATGTGTTTATTATTAAAGTACAACTAAACTTTGAAAATAATTTCTTTAAAAGTTATGATTTGTACAATGACTTGAATTTAAAATTTAAAACAAGAATGAATATAAAATATTTACCTTTTGAAATTTAATAAAATATATTGTAAATAAATTTGATTTAATAAATAAATTAGATTTGAAAAGCTTTATAAATTAAGAATTATATGTGTACATATCTTTTGAAAAACAAATATAGTTTGTAAATAAATTCAAGATAATTATATAAACAAATAAAACTAAACATAGGGTTTAAAACATAAATTGGTTTATCTAAACATTTGTAAGCCATGAAAATAAGTAAATTTACAAGTGTTAAACTAGATTAAACAAGTGGCAACATCACCTTTTTTTTGAAATTTAACTTTACAAAAATAAATTAAAGAAAGAAATCAGTAAAACAAAAATCTTCTCAAAACCAAAATCAAAAATGTGAAACTAGAAAACTGAAACAAGTCAAAGCTACTGATCAAAATATAACCTGAAAAAATAAAATCAAAGGTCAAAGTATTCTAGTTCAAAATCAAAACAAACTCAAAGAAGTAGATCAACCCAAATCTCAGGTTTAAACAACAAAGTCCAAATCATTTTCCAGATTCAAAACAAGTTCCTGTTCTTTGTTCCTCTCTGTCAACAATACTCTGTTCAAAGTTTTCAGGTTTCAAAACCTGTTCCAAATTAAAAATCTCATCCTTTGATTCGATTTAGACATTTTAGTTCAAACATAAAATGTTTAAAATAGTAAGATCTAATTTCTAAAATTTATTTCTAAGAGAAATTTGGTTAATTTCTCTGGAAATATAAAATATGTAGTAAGAAACCCTGGTAAACAAAGAAACTCAACTTCGATAATTTATTATCTCAAGTATATAAACTGATTTGATTTTTAAAATAGTGAATTTTGAAAATAAAATCCTGATTTCTACGTCAGTAGATTTTGTGAATTCTCGAGTTAAACGCAGGAGGGTTTTCGATCGATTTTTGATGATCGCGTGATTGAAAAATCTCGGAATGGTTTCTGGAGGAAGATGGAGGATCGTAGATTATTGGAAAAATAATCATCGAATTTATAATAAACCAGGATGATCATACAAGCTCAATTTAGGGTTTTGACCCATGTTTTGGGCATAGCTCGAAAAATGATTGCTGCAACTTCATCTTAGCATCGGAATTGATCGCATGGTGATGAGCCGATGCGTCGCGATGTGGCGAAGTTTTGAGCTTATGGCTCGTATTATGGTAATCGAATTGGGTGGCGCATGTTGATTTTCGTTGTGATGTTTGGGTTCTGGTAGGAGCTAGATTGTCGATTGTGCTACCTCACGAATTCACGAGTGCTGATTGGGTTGGAGCGATCGTTAGGTGATCGTCGTCATGTTGATGACCTCGGCAAGGGACCAGAGGTGGTCCGGTGGTCGTGCACGTGCAAGCGTGCGTTTTTGAATGTCAGGTGGTGGTTGTGATTTGGGGAAGAAAGGGGAATGCTTGGGTCATTACTCGAAGTGATATACAGGGAGACGATGATTTGGCTCGAGTAGTTTTCTGTTATGGCTTGGGTTGTTTTGAAACATAACAGGTTTTAGAAATTTAAAAAGAAAAAAATATGTGTCCATATTTTCGAATTTCAACAGAAAATATGAACCATATTTTTAATAAAAGTAAAATTTAGTTTCAAGAATTAATATGTGTTGAAAGGATATAGATCAAGTTTTTGTTTCAGATAAAATCTATTAGTAAGGTTTTAAAACAAATTTAAAGGTTTGTTTAAAATTTATTGATATGGTTTTGTAATAATTTTTTCAAGTTGATTAAATGAATCTCCGAGTATATCCAAATATGATTATGATGAAGTCAAGAGATGATTAACAAAAGGTTCTCAAGAAATTTTGTAAATGTTAAGCATTTAATTAAATTAAGTAATTAAGTGATAGTTGAAATAAATGATTTATCCTAAATATTTAAGGTCTTATCAATAAAAGTAATTAAGTGTGATTACTTAATTAATTATATAATAATTAATTTATGTGACAATTTAATTAATTTGAGGATAATTAATTGATTTAAGATTAATCAATTAATGAAGGTGATTAAGGGATGATAATTAACTAAGGGTTAATTAATTTATGTGATTAATTAAGAATGATTAAATAATTAAAGGTTAATTATTAATGATTAAGGGTTGATTAATTTAATAATTAAAGGTTATTTGATTTATTAATTAAGGAGTGATTAATTAATAAAAGTAATTGAGAGTTAATTAATTAACAATTAAGGATTAATTAATTAAGATAATTAATTAAGTAATAATTAATTAATAAAGGTGATTAATACTTAATCAATTGAAATTAGTGATAATAAATCATTAATTAAAGATTACTAATGAAAATAATTACGTGGTTGATAAATTTAAAACCACACGATTTATTCATCTTAATTAAAGATGGTTGATTGTTATTGAATGTTGTGTGATGGATTGATATATTTGATATGTGATGCGATGCTATGTAATATGAAATGTTTTGTGCTGAGATGTTATATCTGTGATGAATATACTGTTGTATGAATATGAAAACCCCTTAGCCCGTAAAACGGCATTTGAATTTCGATGCGACAGGGAGTCGGATTCCAGTTGATTATCCGAAACCCACATTGAATCGTAATGGTGAATCTTTGTGATTGATAAATTTACTTTATCTGTGAATCTGTGAATGAAGATAAGCGTTATGGGTTATACCGCTTATCGATATTGATATGATTGAATCTGTGATGATTGATGATGTTGCACGTGTAGAACCCCTGGACTACACCATACATACAAAAATATGGATTTCACGAGGAAATCGGTTAAGTCACAGATATTTGAAATTGTTTTGAAAGATGAATTTTGAATCCAAATTGTTTTGGAAAAGGTTTTGGGTTAAATGTGAAAACCTTTTGAAAAGGAGTTTTAAAGGATAAAAGTTATTTTAAATAACTTGATAAAGTTTTGAAATTTATATAATTTAATTTGAATTCAAAATTTAAAATTGAATTCTATGTTTGGAAATTATGATTTAATAAGGTTATACAAGTTATGGGTTTTAAACCATTTTTAAATTATTGTTTTGGGAATTTGAACTTAACCCAAGTTTTATAATTAAAAGATTTTAACTCGCGCAAATGTAATCGGATTTTTCCGAAAACGAAAACTATTTGTTTTCAAATAATAATAGCCTTTATGTAAAGAAAGTATTTCCAATTTGAGTTAAAAGGATTTCAAATTTGAAAGCTATCTTAAAATTTTGGTAAATCTTGTTATTGAACTAAAATGGATCTTTTACTCAAAAAGATTTGAATCGTAAATAGTTTGGGAAACTATGAATGAATCTTTGTGAAAGATTATTAAGCTTTGTTTTTAGAATCGAAGAGGATTCTAAATGGTGTATCTTTTATATATAAAGTATTTGAAATGGGAATTGCGTTGAGAGTTATGAATGGATCTTTGGAAATAGTTTTGAAAGTTATAAAATGAATCTTTGATTTAAAGATTGGATGAGTTAATCCAATTTAAAAGGGAAAGTGTTTTGAAAGAATATGAATGAATCTTTGTTAAAGATTGGTATACTTTTCAAATTGAAAAGTGATCTTAAAAATGTATCCTTTCTATAAAGGATTTGAAATGGAAATTGTTTTTGAAATCTGTGAATGAATCTTTGTGAAAGATGGGTGAACTTTGTGAAGTGAATCTTTTTGTTTAAAAGGATTTGAAAATGGTAATTTGTTTTAACCATTTGAAAGTAAAGTTTTGGGTAATAATATGTGACTTAATTAATATCCCATTATCCATATGGTTTTTGAATATTGCGCTCATTATTCAGTTTAGCCGGGAGAGGGCTTTGTGTCATATAACCCATTTCGATTAGTGATACGACGTTATGGATAGCATTTGAAGACCGGTGGTGAAGACCGGATATTTTCGAAAGCGAAAGGATAACCGTCGAATGTCTCTACACTGGCTGATCCCCGGTATATAGATTTGATCACCCTTTGTGATGGGAAATCCGGATGTGATTAGGGATTATCCGGATTTGCAAGGGCTTCTTTGTAAAGTGCCTTCGGTTCTGTTCAAACCCAGAACAGACTTGAATGGATGTGTGTCTGACATTACCTTTGAGATGTAAGCTGGTTTCTATCAAATACATTTCTGTTTGGTGGCAGAGATTTATTCTCTTAGCTTAACACCCTTCTCTGAGACGTACGTGCTCAGAGGTTATGTAGTTGATGGTTACTAGTGATACATTCCCAATTTGGTAATATGGCATACGAAGTGCTGCTAATCATTTGTTGATCAAAGCATGGCTTTGTGAAAAACGTAGCTTTGTGGACGAGTCTTCGTCGAGCCTCACAACCCGATAATGGTCGAAATAGGAATGTTGCGGCAAGGTTTTTTGGGAACTGTTACGACCCGTAAATTTTGATAATTTAAAATTGGTTAAATTTATAAGATTTTGAAATTAAATGTAGAAAGAAATGAAATCTTATAATTTATATTGGAGCGAATGTTAGAAATAAATGTTGCAACGGTAAATAAAATTTATTCTTGACAATTGGAATGAAACCCAATAAAGAAATAGTGGAAAACATTATAATTTGTTAATTAGTATGATTGTGCAATTGATACTGAAAGAAATAAAATTGGAAATAGTATTAATGAAATAATAACTAAAATGAACTGCAACTGTATAAATGTAAGTTAATTGTTAATAACTTGGATGTAATTACAATAAGTGAAACAATGTAAAGGTTATAACTTGGTTACAAAATTTATATAAAGAAGTGGATGTAAATATGAATTAATTAATGAGATAATAGATAGTTAATGGTAATTGAATAAAATCAACTTTATGTAAGAATTATAACATTTGTTTGTGAATAATGAATTCATATGTGTAATTAAAAGTTATGATAACGATGGTTATAAGTTACCTGTTTAATTGGTCTATTAAATTTAAATGGAGAATCAATTAGAATTAAATGAACTTTAATATTACATTAGCAAGTTTAAGGCAATAACGGAGCCTGTGAATGAACAAAATGAATAGGAAATGCTAATTTATTCATAAAGTAATAGTTGATGTAATAAAAGAATGGAACCAAGATGAAATGATTAATTTGATATAAAGTCTTAATTTGTGTGTGTGCATTAATTTATAATCGAATATAAAAGGTAAATTAATAATGTAAATGTTGACATCACCTTTAAGATGATAAGTTTATAATTTATTCATAATAAGGAAATCAAATGAATGGATTTATTTGAATGGCAATTGACAATTAATGAATTTATTAAAATTGTAGCGGTCATAATTGATTGCATTAAATAAATTGGGAAATAAATTTCATTATAGGTAATTAAATATTATCTTAATGTGAATTAAGATAATATTTGGAACTAATGTTAACTCCATTCATAAGATGACAGTTGCGGTAACATTTGGCTTGTAAACGTATATTTTTAGTTACCTGCTTAATTAGTTGATGGAATTTGAATTTGAAATAAAGGTTGATAAAAAAAATAAATGTTACATTAATGGAAAATGGAATAAGATGTGTAGGAGTTGTCAAATTTGAGTATAGTAAAAGTAATAAAAGGTTAACTAGGTTGTAGAGTAGTACTGAACTTGATAAAAGGGATTGGAATGGAAACTAACCAATTTATTGAAATTTAATATATATATATATATATATATATATATATAATATGTGGAATTTTCATAGCAAATGGAATTTAATACTACGATGATTAGAACTAAGAGGAATTTGGGGAACATTAAGGAAATAGTTATGAATTAAAATAATTATACCATAAGAATAATGTATTAAAAGTAAATGGAAGGCTAATTTCTTTGAAATTTTGGAAATTTAATTTATAATTTCTGAAGTTAATGAAATTGAAATATAACGCTGAAATTGATAGATTTATCAACTCTAAATTGACATATAAATTGTTTAGATTAGTGTAAACGATTAAGAAAATTGGAAGGGGTAAAATTTGTCAATTATAGAATTGAAATTCCAGATTTGATTTAATTAATTGATTACAAATTTATTTTGTTAATGTAAAAATAGCCATTTTGATCACTGACTCGGATTTCGATGAAACCAATTTCATCTAATCCGTAACGGTGAATTATTATAGGATTTCAAGTTTCGTAGCGATCGGGCTTGTCATTTGATCGTACGGGATTGAAACGCCTTGAAATAAATTAAACTGGAATCAATTTGGAAAATATTGATTGTAGCATAACTTCTTCATATGATGGAATTTGGACTTGAAACCTTTTCCATTGCGTTTTAAATATTTTAAAACATCTATTTTGATATATGGGTTGACCCAATTTCGTTCCGGAGTCAGAACGGGCTTTTCTGGCCACTTTATCGCTTATCGCGTATACCAATCTGATCCATCTATTCTTTTTCAACCTTGTCTATAAATACTCTGTTATAAACCTTAATTTCCCTCATTATCATTTGTCTGTGCATATCATTTCTTTCACCTCTCTAGTTCAATGATAGACAAACACCTAATTCCAACTGCAATTCAAAATCAAAGTGAAATTTCAAACTCCTCAAAAAAATTCAGAAAAATTATATAGCGAAGCTCTCGACGAGCGCATCTGAGATCCATGATTCGTTTTTCGTTTTGGTTCATCGTCTGATCAGTAAAAATTGAAGAAGTTTCAGGCGTTCGTCGCTCGACGACAAACCTCGTCTGATCGAGAAATCACTTTTGGGTATTGTAGAGAGCACTGAGGGCATTACATCGACATCGTTTGTTTGACGTTTCAATGGCTTGATTTGCACATAAAATTCAATTAGGGTTATACCTAAGGGACGGTGGCTGCAATTTTTTGGCTTCGGTCGAAGCCGTGGGAGTGCAACAGGGTGGGGGTCGCGGCCCTGAGGAGGTTCGGCGGCGAGTTTTGTGGTTGCCGCGATGGTCGGCATCGGCGTGGACGAGGCAATAATTGCCTAGGGTCACGTGCGTTTTGTGGTTCAGGCAGTAGGGTTTCTGTTGCGTTCGTACGTGAGGGAGAGGAGAGATGAGATGACGTGGCTTTGGAAAGGTGAGTGCTTTTGTTTTCTTTTATTATATTTTAATTTCAATTTCATTCGTTCTAATAATTATAACTCGTGCATACGACATCCGTTTTACGCGCGGTTTTCTACGCTAAATTCATATTGGAATTCCCGAGATTTTGATGCTGGTTTGGACGGATTCTGAGACTGATCAATTTTTGGGTTTAAATTGAATTTGAATTCAGTTTAAATTTAAAAGGTGAGTGTTTTAACCCACTCACAACTTTTAAATTTCTAATGTTTGTTAAATTAAATTTTTGTTATGATTATGCATTTATTTATGACTTATCCATATATTTTTAATCATCATCTTAGTTATTGTATTTATTTAAATTAAATCATTATTTAATTTATTATTGAATATAACTTCCAGTTAAATACCTGTTATATATATTATCAGTTATTTATTGATATTGATTGATTGTTTTGGATGATGATTGTGATGGATATGTGATCTGTTGATGGATGAATGGATGTTGTACTATATATTATTTTAAACTACAAGTTGTTATGCATTTATTTCATTCAGGATTGCGATTTGAAATGACATATAACCGTAATTTTATTTTAAATTACCGATTGAAATGATAAATATCTGAATCACTTGATCATAGGATAGAAAATTATATACAGGCACCGCGGTCTATATATAAAAATATTTTGAAATGATTTTTATATGGTTTGTAAAGAAATATAAAGTTTTATGAGGTATGGATTTGGATATTGTATAAATGTATTTTATATATATTAAAATTTAAGCTATGAATAAGATTTTTTTAAAGTATAAATTAGTTAAATAATAAGTTGGATTTTATTAAAAATATAATATGGTTACGTATTTACTTAAAGTATATTTTTGTATAGAGTTTATATTGATTTTTTTTTATAAATCAAGGTTGAAAAGATAGTTTTGAAATTGATTGGAGATTTTATTTAATTAAAGAATTATATTCAATAAGAATCCTTTTGGAACTTATTGAAATTGAGATTTTAAAAGAATATGGTTTTATAACTTAATTCGGATTTAAGGTGATTTGAGTGAATAAACTGAGGAATATTTCGTTATTAAAAATTGAAGCTTATTTAAAGGATATTGGATTCAGCAAGCAAATATTTCAAAACTAAATAATAGATAAAGTGAAATTGCTATATATATATATACGAGTTATAAAATTTAGTTTTGAAATATTAAATATTTAAGCTTTGAAATATATTGAATTTGAAATGGTTTATTTGGAGGTTCAAATCGGTATTTGTAATTTATTTGTGAAATTAAAGAAGCTATTTTATTTTATAAAGTAATTTAATATTTAAGCCATTTAAGTGGTGTAGTTATATTTCAAACTTATGAAATTCAAAGTTTATGTTTTGGAAGGCTATATTTCAAGCGTTGGTTTCGAAATATTATAACTTTGAAAATTTATGGTTTTAGAAAAGGATATATTTAAAAATTGTGACGACCCGGAATTTTCGAGTATTTAAAATCGGGATATTTAATTTATTTTAAATATTCAATAGAGTAATATTAACTTAAATTATGAATATCACAATTTATTTGATAATGGAATTATTAAATTAAATAATTTGAAGTTCGGTAAAATGTTGAATCGGGAGTTTTAAGCCGGTTAAAAATAATTTGAAGGCTTATAAAGTTTATATTGATAATACTGAAGAGAATAGAAGTGTTGAAATCAAATTTAAAAATGGTTTGTTAAGCTTTGAAAATTTTATCGTTTAAATTGGATTTAAAAATAGCCTTCCCAGACACAGCCTCAGAATTCAATGAAACTAGTTCCATTAGATCCGTAATATTGAACTATTATCGGATTTCAAATTTCGTATTGATCGGAGTTGTTGTGTGCCTGTACGTTAAGAAAACGCGTTGGAAATTAAATCGAAGTTTAATATAAGAACTGGGTTCAAAAAGCTATTTTTCCCATACGATCGAATTAGGACTCAGAACCTTTCCCAATGCGTCCGGGGTAGGCGTATATCTTTATAAACGCCTAGTGGCACGCCTCGATAGGAGTTCGAAATTTTGAGTTACGAATTGAAGACGGTTTAAATTTAATTTGAATTCAATTACTTGTTCTATTTGAATAGTCAAATGCTTCCCGACAACTTTTTTCTTCCAGCCATTTTTCAAAATCACTGTAGTTAGTTTTCTTCACGCAACCATCAAATCGTGTCTCCCTCTTCACTTCTTCTTTTTATTATAAGTCGAGCCTTCTTCGAGAATTCACGCGTTTGGTTATTTAAAACAAAATAGGGCCGAGGTCTTCTATTTCAATCGATAACCCTAGATTTCAAAGAAAAAAAATTGAGACAACCGAGAACGAATCATGGCTGCCTCCTCCTCTTCGTTTTCGTTCTTTGTCGCGACTCGATCAAAGACTTGGCGCTCGAGTTGAGCTGCGTGAAATCATGTACGCAAACCTCTTTTCCCTTCACCTCGGCATTAAGCAATCAAGCATGTTTTCTTCTACTGTTGGTGTATCGAGTTGGAGCATTGCACGCACAAGAAGATCGCGCGCACAAAGGAGGTTGCGATTTAGGGTTCGGGATAGTTTCAGATTGAGTGAGTTCGATCAATGGTGAATGTCACGATAGGTTGGAGGTTTGTGGGAAGCAAGGTCGAGGCCGGGATGGTCTGTGCAGTGAAGTCGTACATCTGAAATCAAATATGAGCTTGGGATATTGTGATTTTAGCTTTAATCAGAGAAGCGGAATGTAATTTGTATTTCTTAGTTGCTTATGGTGTCAGTCAATTTAAATAATTTATTTATTAAAGACAAATGCGTATAAAAATGTGTAAAGTAAATATAGATGTTTTAAATGTTAAAGAATTTATACTTAGAGTTTTTAAACCCTATACAGAAATATATATTTGTAGCTCAAATAGCAAGTTATTAGTAAGAGTAGACTTGCATATTTATATTTATACAGTGAAAGAAAAAATTATTATTTAAAAGGAAATTAGTTTAAAATTTAAATTCTTTGGTTAAAATTAAATCACTAGTTTGAAATTAAATTTATTGGTTGAATTAAAATATAAAATGGCAATAAAATTGTTTGATTAACTCGAATATTAATAAAACACCTAATGTTTATACAAGGTCTGAAAATCCTGGAATCAAATCGAGAATGAAGTGGGTTGCAAAACAGGAATCAAAGGTGAGTTAATCTCACTTAGTTAAATTTAAATTTAAATGATTAAATTTAAATAATTGTTTGAATGGATGAATTGATTGAGGTGCTATAGTTTGGTATATTTTCGAATTGGTATTTTATGTTGTGCTAACGTCTGTGGATGCAGGGAAACATGTTGGAGGGATCCAACTGGACCCCTCAACATTTATTTAAATTAATTAATATTCTCTGTCGTGATTACTTGTTATTATATGATGAATTTTATTGGAATATTGAATGCTATGGGTTGATGGAATATATTTTGGGTATAAAGAGCTACCAAAAACATATAAATTGGATTTTGGAAAGAAAATAAAGAAGTAGATTTGTAAGTGAAATAATTATAGAAAAAACTGAATAAATTAAGAATGAATAAAAAAGAAAATGGAAGGGATATCACAATACTAATAAATAACTTCGTGTATGAAAAGATTTTGGATAATCGGAAATTAATGAATTGTAAAATCAAGTGATATTATTTCAAAGGGATAAAGAATTATTTAAAAATTTAAAAGTTCAAATTTATTTAAAAGAATAAAGAAGTAATTTGAGGAATCTAAATTGGTATTTCAGCTAAGAATATTTTAAATCATAATTAAGGAAATAAATCTGAAATTAATGGATTTTGAAATAAAAAAGGAAGTAAATTGGGAATCAATTTGGAAATTGATTCAAGTGTTTGGATTGGAGATTTAAAGATGAATGTGAAGAGAAGTATATTTCTCTGGATAGCCAAGTACGTTTAAAGAAAATTTTTAAATATAAGATAAAAAGTTTTAAATGTTGTTTTAAAAAAAAAAAAATTTTAGGAATTTATTATTTCTAAATATCTAAATTCTAAAGTAAATATTTTCAAATCTATTATCGAAGAAATTATTTAAAGGGTAACTTAGTGTTTTGTTTTAAAGAGTGAAAACCTAGTGTATATTTTATAAAGTAACCATATTTTCAAATATTTATATAGTATGTATTTTTAACCAATTGTTGAAGTAGTCTTAACTTAAATGTTTTAAAGTAAATTCCAAAGTAAGTGTTTTGTTTAATCTATTATTATAATAATTATTTGAAGGATGATTTGGTATTTTGTTTAAAGAAGGAATTCTAGTTATATTTATAAAGCAAACTTATTTTAATTATTTCTAAGGTATTATTTGAAATTAAGTACTAAAGTAAAATTTTCTAAATTAAATGTTAAACGTATTTTACAATAAAGTGTTTTGAAATTATTTTAAAAATCTAAAATCTTGTGTTTGGTGATTCCAGTGGAAATAGAAATACTTGGAATTTATTCTGAGAAAGAAGATAGTTTGAAACTATTTTTAAAAGAGTTTGAAAGGTGAAAATATATCTTGTGAAGATATTTTTGGGGTTAATAAATAATTTGGGAAATTATTAATTTTTGGATGGATGTTGTGAATATTATTTGATAGTTAAATCACCGACTATCAATATTGGACAAATACGTTAATCGTTTCGAAGAGACCGAGATCGAGATTTATTTCTCGAAAACCACTTCGATCCGGTTTGTACGTTTCGTGGAAACGAGTTTGGATTCGAAGATGGAGCAGTGAAGTGCAAGGGCTAGTCGCTACTAATCCTGAGGTTATTTCGAAAATGGATGTAGTAGGAATAGTGCCTTCGGTTTCGTTCGAACCCGGGACGGACTTGTATGGATGAATGCTTGCGAAACATCGTCAGGTGGACGATGGGCATTCTAAGGGATATATTCTAAAAAGGTGACGCTTAGCCTCAAGCCGCATCAAGTGGGAATGACTGAGAATCAGGGGTTATAGGTCGGTAGCACCCAAGCAGGGTGAGGTCATCCCTGTCTAGATGTCCCTTTTATTTCGGCTTAGTGGACGGTTGCTGATCCCAACCGCGGGGTGATCTCACTCGGGATTATCCTGTAAGGGGTAGTCCCGGTCTTATGTTGCAGGGGAGCGGGCGTACTCCTTGGTACTGTAATCTAGGCCACGTACTGTGACAGGTGGTACCCCAGTGCCTAATCATCAGTTGGAAATCCGTTCCCCTTACGAGCCATGTACGAGTTTTGTTTGTATTACCCACTCTGTAGCTAGTAGCTGGAATTTAATAATGTAACAATTTCGGCTATTTTATAAGTATTTGTAAATAGACCCTATTATATTATCAGAGGATTTCTATAGAAATTGTTTTAGCTGTCGTAAGGTAAAAACCCGACATGTTTATTTGTGGCGTGGTCTTACGAGATGCTTTTGTTTTCAAAGGATTTTTGAAACTTTAATAATCAATTGAGTGTGATTTTCTCACGCTGGTATTCCAGACTGACTCGGGTATTATTTAACTATAATGCACGGGTCAGACCGAGTATTATAGGATACAGGATATGATGATGTGGAGCTCAGGAGACGAGCTGGATGGCGATGCGTATTTTTGTACTTTTATGTATATATTCCGCTGTGTGGTTTAGTTGTGTATCCAGTTGTATGTTATTGATGTTGAGTTTTGATTGATGTACTCTGATGATGTAATATATGAACAGATATATTTGTTTTTGTGTAAAGATCATTTATTATCATTATATTTTATTCCGCTGCGAAGGTTAGATTTTTTTGTTGTTTTCTATTTTCCTCTTCTACCTCTTCTTCTTTAACCCAAATGGTTCGTATTTCTGTGCAACTTGAATTGATTTATGTAGAATAATGTTGACTCAAGGGGTACGGATTTGCGGGCTGTTACAGTTGGTATCAGAGCGAGGTTGGTGATAACCTTGGCTCTGGTGGGAATTACTCATTAAATAGTGTTCGTAGTACTCTAGAATGAGTTTGAGAGTATTAATAGATATGAGCGCGTATTTGTTAGTGGATATAAAATTGTTTTTATATTGCGTTGATTTATCGGTTGAGTGTTTATGGATTCTGGTCGATATGTGGGACGCCATGTTATCGATAAGGATTTCTAAACTCTTGAACAAGATAAACCGACAAAGAATTGTTTTAAATAGGGTAAATGAAATAATTTTACCCAAAATTATTTTGTATATAAAGAAAATAATTTTCGTAAATTATTATAGTTATATATGGATGTTTGGTTGTTAGGAAGTGATAATATTAAATTATTATCATTGTATGATATTTGAATAAGAAATTAAAATAATAACAAGAGATTAAGGAATAAATTAATAAATGAAATTCGTGAATGTGATTCATAATTGAACATGGAATTGAACTCATAATTAAAAACTAGGAAAAAATTCATAAACAAATGAGATTTGTAGATATAAACTAAATGTGAATTATAGTGTGATTAATTATTATATTAAGATAAAATTCCAAAGTAATGTTTGAATATAAACTTAAAGAGTTTGGAACTTGGAAATCTGGGAATTTAGATTCCTTTGAATTTGATAATGATTCTCAAGGGTTGGGAAGATAATATATATTGAGAAATATTTTTAAATCGGATGTGAAATCTAGAGAGATTTGGAATTTAAAAATATTGGAAGGGTTTTTAAAAGGAGAGAAAAGCATTGAACTCTTTACGGTCACTGGAAAATAATTCCGATGATGATCGCGACATCATCGGTGTTCATTATCGAGTTTTCAAAAGAGGGATTGCTACCAGGATGTTTTGGATTAAAGTTAGGTTAGATATATATATATATATATATATATATATATATATATATATATGTGTGTGTGTGTGTGTGTGTGTGTGTGTGTGTGTTTTCAAAATCGAATGTTGAACTTAAGTTTGAGAAAATAATAATTAAGTTGAATTAAATAAACAAAGTTTTGAGATTTAAAATTTGTAAGTAACTAATTAATTATTATAGTATACAAATGAAATGAAATTCAATATTAAATGATGCTTGATTTAAAATGTGTAAAATAAGGTGCAGAATAGGTTCAAATGGACTAAAAATAATTAATGTTGGAAATAAAATTTATTGGTTGAAAATGAATTTGTGAATGAAAAAATGGATTTACTATTGTACTTATAAAGTAAAGTTGATATTAATAAGAAGGAATTGAAAATTTTAATCTGGGATTTAAAATTTGACTTAAGTGGATGGAATTGAAGAAAATATATTTGAATTTAACATGAGATAAGTTAAATAAAATTGAAATTGAAATTGGATTAAATTGGATATAAAGTTGAAAGGTAAATGATTATAATTGTGAAATGAAAATTTATACCTTAAGCTAGTAAGTGTTATATATATAATCTGGAATTTGGTTATAAGATGAAATGACTCAAATGAGCAATGAGCAATATAAGCTTTTAAGTAAATAAATAAGTTTTAAACACACATGTATTGAGAAATAAAATTTAGTTAAATTTGGATTGAATTGAATTAAAAATTCAGTTGTGTCATGAAGGATATTAATGGAATTAAGTCCTTGCTTAACAAAAATTCAAAAGTTTGGTATGTGACTAAATTTAACTGAAGTTGAGATGGAATAAAACTGAATTTAAATGAATTCAGTCGAATTATAGATAATACTGACTGGAATAAAATTCTACTTAAACAAATAAATTGAAATTAAGCAAGTATTGAATTAGAATAAATAAGCTTCGGAAGCTTATAAAAGAATTAAAAAGCATTGAAGAAATATGTAACCCCTAGTTAAAAGTAAAATGTGAATAAAATTGGTTGTAAATAGCTGGGAAAGAGTGAATATTAATAAGTGAGTAGCTTATGAAATTTAAAAAGGGGAATAAATAAGCCGGAATAAAAATATTGTATTTTGAGATAAAATTCCAAACTTGGGATATAAAATAAGATTGAAATCAAGGAAATCAAATAAAATGATTTTCAAGATAAATGAAAAGGAAAACCAAGTATGAGATTGTAATTGGATCATAATTGGAAGTGTTGTTGAATGAAAATTGAATTGGATTAAAATGGATATGGTGTGAAATATAAACAAATCCAATTCAAGCATAAATTGAATGGCCTTATTATTAATAAATTCAACAATGAATTGTTAATGTAAATTAAAATTTAAAATGGATAAAAGAATAAACTAATCGAATAAATTAGTGAAATGGTTGGGATTTGATCAAAGGAAAAATCAAATCAAAGATTGTGAAATAGGTAATAGAGTTTGGAAATAAAGCTTGAGTTGTATGGAATTGGATTAAAATAAAAATGATTTGAGATGAAAATAAATCCAATTCGAGTATGAATAAATTAAAACGAGAGTGAACTTAAGCTATGAAATGGTAGTGAATTGAAGTAAATAACTTAAGTAAATTGTGAGATGGTTATTTAAAATATTGGTTGGCGAGTATAATAAAATGGTTTGGATTCAAACTTTTTGGATATGAAAGAAATGCAATGAAAGTTTGTGAATAAATTAAAATGGGATGGGATTAAGTATAAATTGAGTTGGAATAAATTTAAATGATTATAAAGCTTATGTTATTATTTATTCACATTAATATTGTTGAATTGCATTAGAAAATTGGTCGTTTGATGTAAACGGAAGTAAGCAAAATTATGTGAATCAATAGCAGTTTGATAAATTGATTTTTTCATCAATTGGAATGGATATGAGTTTGTTCTTCTTAGAATGAATTAAATAAAAGCAAGTAAGTTGTAAATCACTTCAACTAGATGGAATGGTTTGAGAATTGATTATAAGCAATTGTAATAAGTGTCGGAACCTTATATATGCTTGTGGAAATTATATAACATGCATTATATGTGAAATTTATGTGTTTATGCCAGTATATCACATGCATTGTTACAGGATTGATGTTTTAGCTATTTAAATTTAAGTGAAATGTTATAAACTTTCTATATATAGTACTTATATGTTTAAATTGAGTAAGTACAGGTACCGGGAAGCTGTTTGGCTGGATTGGATCGCGCTAAATGCTAAATTAATAAGCCACTTGCTTATAAATGCTAAGGTACGCCTACGCAATAAAAATAGGAAATATGAACTGTTTTTGGTTTTTCCGACCATGTAGGTCGATGTATACATATTTATATCTTTTGTCAAATTGCAAAAGCTCCTCCGTACAAAGGGGACTCTGCCAAAAAATTTCAGAAATTTTGGGAGTTAGAAAAATTTTTGAAAATTTTTCGGAAAATTTTTTGTTAGCGACAAACGATTTCAAACTGGAAATTTGAAATAAATTAGTAAATGAAACTAGTTTAAAATAATGATATTAATCAGTTATAAATGGAAGATAAAATTTAATATACATAGTTAAAGATAAAATTGAATTCAGATAGAAATGAAAGAATCAATTTGGATAGAAATAGATATAAACTAAAGTGGTGAATTAAAAATAAATAAAGAAACATATTGAATGCTTATGCTAAACCTAAGTAAGGAATGGTGCATTCTCAATTGGAAATTGATATTACAAATATATTCTAAATAATATTTGGATGAATAGATATTGACATTGGTAAGGAAGTCAATAATATGTGTTGAAAGTTGTGATTGGATATTATTGCCAAGTAAGATACGCAGGTATTTTAAAGGGAAAGGAGAATTGGTTTTGATTTCAAAAGATAAATTTGAATTGCTCGACAAAAAGGTATGTGTTTAAATTTCTGTATGAAATTTGATTGGGTTTTTGATCGAGCCACTTGGCTTTTTGTTTTGTTTTAGATTTGGGGGCCGTAGAGCCATTTTGTAGTTGTAATGAGCCAGCTGCGCAAAGGAGACGCGGGCAAAAAAATTCGAAAATTTAGCGAGTTAGAAAATTTTTGAGAAATTTTGAAAATTTTAAACTTGGTTTTGAATTATAATTTGAATAGTTGAATTTGTAGAGTTATTTAGGAACTATGGGAAAGCTTGGAAAGTTAATAAGAATAATAATGAGTCTTTTATAAAAAGATAGTTGGTAAGATGTTGAATTATTAGAAACTGTTTGGATTTGGGAAAAAGAATAAATGGGTATTGGATCATTCTTCCTAACTAGTAATTTCGGGGACGAAATTCTTTTAAGGGGGGAGGAACGTGACAACCCGGAATTTTTGAGTATTTAAAATCGGGATATTTAATTGATTTTAAATATTCAATAGAGTAATTTTAACTTAAATTATGAATATAACAATTTATTTAATAATGGAATTATTAAATTAAATAATTTGAAGTTCGGTAAAATGTTGAATCAGGAGTTTTAAGCCGGTTAAAAATAATTTGAAGGCTTATAAAATTTATATTGATAATACTGAAGAGAATAGAAGTGTTGAAATCAAATTTAAAAATGGTTTGTTAAGATTTGAAAATTTTATCGTTTAAATTGGATTTAAAAATAGCCTTCTAAGACACAGCCTCAGAATTCAACAAAACTAGTTCCATTGGATCCGTAATATTGAGTTATTATCGGATTTCAAATTTCATATTGATCGGACTTGTTGTGTGCTTGTACGTTAAGAAGACGCGTTGAAAATTAAATCGAAGTTTAATATAAGAACTGGGTTCAAAAAGCTATTTTTCCCATACGATCGAATTAGGACTGGAACCTTTTCCAATGCGTCCGGGTTAGGCGTATAACTTTATAAACGCTTAGCGGCACGCCTCAATAGGAGTTCGAAATTTTGAGTTACGAATTGAAGACAGTTTAAATTTAATTTGAATTCAATTACTTGTTCTGTTTGAATAGTCAAATCCTTCCCGACAACTTTTTTCTTCCAGCCGTTTTTCAAAATCACTGTAGTTAGTTTTCTTCACGCAACCATCAAATCGTGTCTCCCTCTTCATGTTTTCCTTTTATTTTAAGTCGAGCCTTCTTCGAGAATTCACGCATTTGGTTATTTAAAACAAAATAGGGCCGAGGTCTTTTATTTCAAATCGACAACCCTAGATTTCAAAGGAAAAAAATGGAGACAGCCGAGAACGAATCATGGCCGCCTCCTCCTCTTCGTTTTCGTTCTTTATCGCGACTCGATCAAAGACTTGGCGCTCGAGTCGAGCTGCGTGAAATCATGTACGCAAACCTCTTTTCCCTTCACCTCGGAATTAAGCAATCGAGCACGATTTCTTCTACTGTTGGTGTATCGAGTTGGAGCATCGCACGCACAAGAACATCACGCGCACGGAGGAGGTTGCGATTTAGGGTTCAGGATGGTTTCAGATTGAGTGAGTTCGATCAATGGTGACTTTCACGATAGGTTGGAGGTTTGTGGGAAGCAAGGTCGAGGCAGGGATGGTCTATGCAGTGAAGTCGTACATCTGAAATCAAGTATGAGCTTGGGATATTGTGATTTTAGCTTTAATCAGAGAAACGGAAATTAATTTGTATTTCTTAGTTGCTTATGGTGTCAATTAATTTAAATAATTTATTTATTAAAGACAAATGCGTATAAAAATGTGTAAAGTAAATATAGATGTTTTAAATGTTAAAGAATTTATACTTAGAGTTTTTAAACCCTATACAGAAATATATACATTTGTAGCTCAAACAGAAAGTTATTAGTAAGAGTAGACTTGCAGATTTATATTTATACAGTGAAAGAAAAAATTATTATTTAAAAGGAAATTAGTTTAAAATTTAAATTCTTTGGTTAAAATTAAATCACTAGTTTGAAAATTAGTTGAATTAAAATATAAAATGGCAATAAAATTGTTTGATTAACTCGAATATTAATAAAACACCTAATGTTTATACAAGGTCTGAAAATCCTGGAATCAAATTGAGAATGAAGTGGGTTGCAAAACAGGAATCAAAGGTGAGTTAATCTCACTCAGTTAAATTTAAATGATTGAATGGATGAATTGATTTAGGTGCTATAGTTTGGTATATTTTGGAATTGGTATTTTATGTTGTGCTAACGTCTGTGGATGCAGGGAAACAGGTTGGAAGGATCCAACTGGACCCTTCAACATTTATTTAAATTAATTAATATTCTCTGTCGTGATTACTTGATATTATATGATGAGTTTTATTGGAATATTGAATGTTATGGGTTGATGGAATATATTTTGGGTATAAAAAGCTACCAAAAACATATAAATTGGATTTTGGAAAGAAAATAAAGAAGTAAATTTGTAAGCGAAATAATTATAGAAAAAAACTGAATAAATTAAGAATGAATTAAAAAGAAAATGGAAGAGATATCACAATACTAATAAATAACTTCGTGTATGAAAAGATTTTGAATAATCGAAAATTAATGAATTGTAAAATCAAGTGATATTATTTCAAAGGGATAAAGAATTATTTAAAAATTTAAAAGTTCAAATTTATTTAAAAGAATAAAGAAGTAATTTGAGGAATCTAAATTGGTATTTCAGTTAAAAATATTTTAAATCATAATTAAGGAAATAAATCTGAAATTAATGGATTTTGGAATAAAAAAGGAAGTAAATTGGGAATCAATTTGGAAATTGATTCAAGTGTTTGGATTGGAGATTTATAGATGAATGTGAAGAGAAGTATATTTCTCTGGATAGTCAAGTACGTTTAAAGAATTTTTTTAAATATAAGATAAAAAGTTTTTAATGTTGTTTTAAAAAAAATATGTTTTAGGAATTTATTATTTCTAAATATCTAAATTCTAAAGTAAATATTTTCAAATCTAATATCGAAGAATTTATTTAAAGGGTAACTTAGTGTTTTGTTTTAAAGATGAAAACCTAGTGTATATTTTATAAAGTAACCATATTTTCAAATATTTATATAGTTTGTATTTTTAACCAATTATTGAAGCAGTCTTAACTTAAATGTTTTAAAGTAAATTCCGAAGTAAGTGTTTTGTTTAATCTATTATTATAATAATTATTTAAAGGATGATTTGGTATTTTGTTTAAAGAAGGAATTCTGGTTATATTTATAAAGTAAACTTATTTTAATTATTTCTAAGGTATTATTTTAAATTAAGTACTAAAGTAAAATTTTCTAAATTAAATGTTAAACGTATTTTACAATAAAGTGTTTTGAAATTATTTTAAAAATCTAAAATCTTGTGCTTGGTGATCCCAGTGGAAATAGAAATACTTGGAATTTATTCTGAGAAAGAAGATAGTTTGAAACTGTTTTTAAAAGAGTTTGAAAGGTGAAAGTATATCTAGTGAAGATTTTATGGGGTTAATAAATAATTTGGGAAATTATTTATTTTTGGATGGATGTTGTGAATAATAATTGACAATTAAATCACCGACTATCAATATTGGACAAATACGTTGATCGTTTCGAAGAGACCGGGATTGAGATTTATTTCTCGAAAACCACTTCGATCCGGTTTGTACGTTTCGTGGAAACGAGTTTGGATTCGAAGATGGAGCAGTGAAGTGCAAGGGCTAGTCGCTACTAATCCTGAGGATATTTCCAAAATGGATGTAGTAGGAATAGTGCCTTCTGTTCTGTTCGAACACGGGACGGACTTGTATGGATGAATGCTTGCGAAACATCGTCAGGTGGATGATGGGCATTCTAAGGGATTTATTCTAAAAAGGTAACGCTTAGCCTCAAGCCTCATCAAATGGGAATGACTGAAAATCAGGGGTTATGCGGCAAGGCTAGGTGGGTAGCACCCAAGTAGGGTGAGGTCATCCCTGTCTAGATATCCCTTTTATTTCGGCTTAGTGGGCGGTTGCTGATCTCGACCGTGGGGTGATCTCACTCGGGATTGTCCAGTAAGGGGTAGTCCCGGTCTTGTGTTGTAGGGGAGCGGCCGTACTCCTCGGTATTGTGATCTAGGCCACGTACTGTGACAGGTGGTACCCCAGTGCCTAGTCATTAGTTGGAAATCCATTCTCCCTACGAGCCTTGTACAAGTTTTGTTTGTATTACCCACTCTGTGGCTAGTAGCTGGATATAATAGTGTAACAATTTCGGCTATTTTATAAGTATTTGTAAATAGACCCTATTGTAATATCATAGGATTTCTATAGAAATTGTTTTAGCTATCGTAAGGTAAAAACCCGACATGTTTATTTGTGGCGTGGTCTTACGAGATGCTTTTGTTTTCAAAGGATTTTTGAAACTTTAATAATCAATTGAGTGTGATTTTCTCAGCTGGTATTTCAGACTGACTCGGGAATTATTTAACTATAATGCTCGGGTCAGATCGAGTATTATAGGATACAGGATATGATGTTGTGGAGCTCAGGAGACGAGCTGGATGGCGATGCGTATTTTCGTACTTTTTTATGTATATATTCCGCTGTGTGGTTTAGTTGTGTATCCAGTTGTATGTTATTGATGTTGAGTTGTGATTGATGCACTCTGATGATGTAATATATGAACAGATATATTTGTTTTTGTGTAAAGATCATTTATTATCTATTATATTTTATTCCGCTGCGATGGTTAGATTCTGTTGTTGGTTTCTATTTTCTTCTGCTACCTCTTCTTCTTTAACCCAAATGGTTCGTATTTCTATGCAACTTGAGTTGATTTAGGTATAATAATGTTGACTCAAGGGGTAAGAATTTGCGGGCTGTTACAAAAATGATATCATATTGATTTGGTTTCGTAATTATATGGTTTGAAACGGTTATTATTTTCTGGTTTTGAAGTATAAATTGTTTTGAAATGACCGTGGTGTTATAATAACGTTTGGTTGTTGAAGAGACCGCGATTGGAAGTTGGCATACTCTCTGCCAACTCCGAAAACCACTTTAACAACCGTGTATGCGGTGGATATTCCAGAATGAAGTAGGATGGTGGGGGCGTTCCTTTGAGGTAAATACGTGGACCTGACTCCCGTGAGTTGGCATAAGGTGGCTAAAACAGGAGCGATCGACGGGCTAATGAGGTAGCACCTTTGATCGGACACATCCCTTCGATATTATACTCTAACTTTTGGATTGATTCAGTGGCCACTTTTGATTTTCTTATTTTGGGGGTGTGGCTCGAGGTGGGCGGTAGCTGCACGCTACGCGTTACCACTGGTCCGGAAGTATAATTGGTATATCTACCCTGGCGTTGTCTAGTTGTGCCGTGTCACCTACCCTATCGCGCCTTGTACGAGTTTGGTTTTCTCCCGTAGCCCGTATGGTATCCTCTGGTGGCTTCCCAATCAGGAGGGCTATGATATTGGATGGACTACTTGGACTATTACGTGTTAAAGGGAATATTGAGTCGCTCATTAACGCTATTTAAAAGTAAGTTTATTTTACTATAGACACTATTATAATAGCGAAATATTACTACATAGTAAATAGTTTAACGGATCCTTAGGAGATATAATCCCGAGCATCTCTTGAGTTACTGCACTCACGTTAGACACTGGATAGGAGATGTCAAATCCCGTAAACATCTCTGATGCCTTTTCACTCATACTATTTATTATTTATTTAACTTACATAAGATCTTTTGGTTCTGACTCGAGTGTTTTGTCTTTTCAATTCGCTCGGGTCAGCCTGAGCATTTCAGGATTTGAAGGCCTTAATTCTGGAGTACGAAGACGAAGAATTATTATTACTATTATCTATTGTACTATTCCACCAAACCATTGTATTCCGCTGCATTATTAATATTCTCTGGTATGTGTGACTCTGATATGTGTAATATAAGTATAATCAAATATTTTATAAAACAACTTCATGAACTGTATATTTGATTATTATATTTTATCGTTCCGCTGCAAGATTCTGTTTTGTTCTTTTTCTTTCTCTGCTTCTTCTTATTTACCCCATAACAATCCGCCCTTCTTTATGGTTTAAGTTTGACGTGTGTGGTTTATCGTCGATTCAAATCGTATATAAAGGCGAGATGTTACATCTGGTATCAAAGCTTTGGTTTAGCGATAAATCTTAGCTTTTTGGGGTTTGACTCTTTATTAATAGGGTAGTAATACCCTATGGTAGTCGTTGAGTGTTTATGAGAGAGCGTATTTGTTAGTGTTATAAAACGATTTTAATATTGTGTTAATTTGTTCCGTTTTGTATTTATAAATTCTGGTTGATGCATGGGACGCTATGACATCAATAGGGATTTCTAAACACTTAACAGGACAGATCGACATAGTATTTGTTTTTAATATAGGTGAATGAAATAATTTTGCCTACTATATTTTCTATATATATAAAATAAACTTTTTTATAAATGGTATATATTTAGTTGCAATATATTGGTTGTTAGGTAATGAAATTTTAAATAATAATGGAAAATAAGATTGAAAATAATAAAGAAAATGAAAATGGGAATTTAGAACTTAAGTTCCGGGGTTTTGAAATTTCTTTTGAATGATTTTGGAATATAGTAATAATATTATTAGAAATATTTTCTGATATAAATATTTCAATATAATTTGAAAGAATTGTTTTAAAGAAATTTGGAAGGAATAAATTTTGTACTCCCCTCTCTATCGCTGGAATATAATTTTGGTGATGTGTGCACGCATCATCGACATTCATTTTCGAGTTTCGAAGTGGGAAGGCCACTGTAGTAGTTTACTGCAGATTTTTTTGATAAACCAAACATAAATTTTTAATTTTTTTTAATTATAATTGGATATATAATTTATAAGTATATATTTATCTGATATTTTAAATGATTCTTGGATAAAAATCCGGTATTTAATTCTCAAGTTTCCGTTAATTAATAGTTTCAATTAGTGTAGTGAAATGGAATTTAACTAATAATTGAAACCTTTAATTAAAATAAGTGATTTAATGCTAAGTTATAAATGGGATTAAAAGAAAGTTGAAATTGTAATCTTATAAAACGGAAGATAGAACTATTGAACATTTAATTAATTAAAAGAAATAAGATAGACTTGTATGATTTTAATTCATTCTTAAAAGCATATATATAACTTACCAAATATTAAAAGTTGAAATGTTTAATAATAAAATGTAATGTAAATGGTACAAGTAAAAGTATGTAATGAAGTGTTCAATAAATTACTTTTATTCTTAAGAATTGATGTTATAATTGTTATAAACCTAAGTTATAATGGAAATCTTACTATAATAAAATATGATAGTAGGTAAATGTTGTAAGTAAGTAATTACAGACTTAAGTAAATGTTGAAGTTACTTATTTTGAAAATAAGCAGGAAGATGAATATTGTAAATAAATGAAATTAAGCAGTGAATAAATGAATGTAATATAATAAAAAGAAAATTTACATGGTATGAATAAATGAGAATAAATAAAAGTAAAATTTTGTAAGAAATAAATGTAAATTTAAGGATGAATCATTATATAAATGAAAGGGAATTCAAACAATAAATGCTATGAAATTGGAAATTTTAACTTAATTTCTTGGTTGGAAGTGTTGTTTGTTTTGTTTGTGGTTGTTTGGGCAATGATGCTTTAAAATTGTTTAGATGAATGAATAATCTACTTAGCTTCACCTAAGACTGTTGAGTAAAGGGTGCACTTGGTAGTTTATTTTTCATTCCGTACAATTTAAAGTTCTAAACTCGAACAACTATTTGTTTTGTTTGATATGAATGATTGATTTGTATTGATTTTATGTGATGGTTGTATGCCTTGTTGCAAGTGGTTGATGTTTGTATTGATTTGTTTGTTGATGGTTGAAACCACTTTTAATATTTCATTTTATATAATTGTTAACCTTTTGGATTATATAAGTGAAATACAGGTTATGGAAGCAATTGCTACTGCTTTTGGTTTCATAATTAAGCGTTAATTTCCCGACAAATAGGTACGTTTTCGGATTACGGTTTATAGCGTTATTATATTGTTTTTCCCATGTTGGGATATATTATTTTGAAAGATATATGTTATATATTATTATATTTGATATTATATTTTCTCCCGAGCCTCTCTGTACAAAGAAGACTCTGCCAAAATTTTCCGTAAAATTTTAGGACTTAGAAAATGTTTTGAAAATGTTTCCAAACCTTATTAATTAGAATATAAAAGATTTAATTGTTTATAAACCTATATATTTTATTTAAATTATCCAATTCTGTAAACTTATTGTTATGAATATAATGTTTTGAATAATATATATTGATTTATAAGTTCCTCTTTTCCCTTCTTTTCCTTTTCGGTGACGAAAAGTTTTGAGTGGGGGAGAGTGTAACGACCCGTAAATTTCGATAATTTAAAATTGGTTAAATTTATAAGATTTTGTAACTAAATGTAGAAAGAAATGAAATCTTATAATTTATATTGGAGCGAATGTTAGAAATTAAATGTTGGAATGGTACATAAAATTTATTCTTGACAATTGGAATGAAATCCAATAAAGAAAAAGTGGAAAACATTATAATTTGTTAATTTAATATGATTGTGTAATTAATACTGAAAGAAATAAAATTAGAAATAGTATTAATGAAATAATAATTAAAATGAATTACAACTGTATAAATGTAAGTTAATTGTTAATAACTTGGATGTAATTACAATAAGTGAAACAATGTAAAGGTTATAACTTGGTTACAAAATTTATATACGGAAGTGGATGTAAATATGAATTAATTAATGAGATAATAGATAGTTAATGGTAATTGAATAAAATCAACTTTATGTAAGAATTGTAACATTTGTTTGTGAATAATGAATTCGTATGTGTAATTAAAAGTTATGATAACGATGGTTATAAGTTACATGTTTAATTGGTCTATTAAATTTGAATGGGGAATCAATTAGAATTAAATGAACTTTAATGTTACATTAGCAAGTTTAAGAAAATAACGGAACCTGTGAGTGTAACAAAATGAATAGGAAATGCTAATTTATTCATAAAGTAATAGTTGATGTAATAAAAGAATGGAATCAAGATGAAATGATTAATTTGATATAAAATCTTAATTTGTATGTGTGCATTAATTTATAATGGAATATAAAAGGTAAATTAACAATGTAAAATGTTGACATCACCTTTAAGATGATAAGTTTATAATTTATTCATAATAAGGAAATCAAATGAATGGATTTATTTGAATGGCAATCGACAATTAATGAATTTATTAAAATTGTAACGGTCATAGTTGATTGCATTAAATAAATTAGGAACTAAATTTATTAAAGGTAATTAAATATTATCTTAATGTAAATTAAGATAATATTTGGAATTAATGTTAACTCCATTCATAAGATGACAATTAGGGTAACATTTGGCTTGTAAACATATATTTTTAGTTACCTGCTTAATTAGTTGATGGAATTTGAATTTAAAATAAAGGTTAATAAAATAAATAAATGTTACACTAATGGGAAATGGAATAAGATGTGTTGGAGTTGTCAAATTTGAGTATAGTAAAAGTAATAAAAGGTTAACTAGGTTGTAGAGTAGTAATGAACTTAATAAAAGGGATTGGAATGGAAACAGACCAATTTATTGAAATTTAATATATATAATAAGTGCAATTTTCATAGAAAATGGAATTTAATACTACGATGATTAGAACTAAGAGGAATTTGAGGAACATTACGGCAATAGTTATGAATCAAAATAATTATACCATAAGAATAATGTATTGAAAGTAAATCGAAGGCTAATTTCTTTGAAATTTGGAAATTTAATTTATAATTTCTGAAGTTAATGAAATTGAAATATAACACTGAAATTGATAGATTTATCAACTCTAAATTGACATATAAATTGTTTAGATTAGTGTAAATGATTAAGAAAATTGGAAGGGGTAAAATTTGTTAATTATGGAATTGAAATTTAAGATTTGATTTAATTAATTAATTACAAATTTATTTTGTTAATTTAAAAATAGCCATTTTGGCCACTGACTCGGATTTCGACGAAACTAGTTTCATCGGATCCGTAACGGTGAATTATTATAGGATTTCAAGTTTCGTAGCGATCGGGCTTGTCGTTTGATCGTACGGGCTTGAAACGACTTGAAATAAATTAAACTGAAATCAATTGAAATCAATTTGGAAAATATTGATTTTAGCATAACTTCTTCATACGATGGAATTTGGACTTGAAACCTTTTCCATTGCGTTTTAAATATTTTAAAACATCTATTTTGATATATGGGTTGACCCAATTTCGTTCCGGAGCCAGAACGGACTTTTCAGGCCACTTTATCGTTTATCGCGTATACTGTGACAACCCGCATATTTATCGATTTTATATTTAAATATTTTATTTAAATATTTTATCGTTAGTCGGATTTTAGTCCGAAAAGCTACTTTTTGTATACGGTAGAATTAGGACTCGGGACCACTCCCATTGAGTTTAAAATGCCGTTTGCGACCTTTTTGAGTATAAGCTTCGATATGTTTGGAGAAAGTTGATTTTTGCTACTTTTCACTTTGGGTTTGGTTTGGGCTCAGCCCTATGTTAACTTATGCTCAAATATGAGCCACTCTTCCCCACTCACCCTCATTCTCTTCTCATTTCAGTCTTCTTAGCATTAATGGTGGGAGAGATTGGAAATTAAAACTCCAAAACCCTAGTTTCTCTTGCAAATCAAATTCCTAGCTCCAAACTCAAGAAGAACCCATTGGTAAGCTTCTCTTCTTCTTCTCCAACTTATTCTCTTACCAATTTCAGAAATTCATAAACCTAATTTTGGGAATGTTCTTGTTTTTGAGCATGGATTCAAGCTCATTTGGGTTGTCTTGAAGAGAGGTTGATTCTCCATTTGCTTTCAGGCTTCTTCTTGTTTGATTTTGAGAAAAGGTGAGATTTTTATCTCACATCTATGACTATAATTATCATTGGTTGTTGGGTATGAATTCCTAACACTTATTCATGTGCATTTGCTCTTGATTTGGATTGGTTTTGTGAATATTCCAATTTTTGGGTTTTTAAGTCAAATTTGTGTGGAAATCCTTTTATGGATGTTTGATCATGCTTTTGGTGATGCATCGAGGAGCATATAGGGCCAGGTTGCCGATTGGCATAAACCCTTAGAGCCAATGTTCATCCGGTCGCATTTTGGAAGAGTTTGCTCTTCATTTGAATAAGGCTGAAAAACAGCCCAAGCATGATTCAGTCGACTGAAAACTCTGTTCAGTCGACTGAACCTGGAACCCGAAAGTTTCCAGGCATGATTCAGTCGACTGAAAAACTCTGCACAGTCGACTGAAACTAGAAACAGAAAGTTTCCTGAACCTGGAAAATTTCCAGGCATAGGGTCAGTCGACTGAAAACTCTGTTCAGTCGACTGAACCTACTGTTTGAGTCCATTTTGCCTTTTTGGATTGAATTTCCAATTTAAATCGATTCGTGATGATCCTATTTGTTTTTATCATTTATTATGACCCTGATGACTCCTTTTTAGGGATTTTTGAATATCCATTTCGATGGATTCTTTATCGGTTTCTTTGGATTTTATTCACATCTTCGAATGTGAATTTTAGTGATCGATTGTTCCTACAATCTTCTTTGTGATTTGTCACTTTAAAAATATAAAGGTTTTCTATACTAGTAGTAAATATCAAAACTCTTTCTTCAAATGATTTCAACTCTACTTTAATACCAAATTCGTTTATAAAAAAGTTTTCCAATCTATTAGTATATACAAACCTTTACCTCACTCGTATGAGAAATCTAATTAAACGACTTAGTAAAACGAGTGGTATGAAACGCTTGCGTTTACTTTGTTGGTTAATTCTTGGACTTGTTCGATTGAAACTCTTGTGACAATTTTCTAGTGGAGATCTACAATTTGTTCGTAAATATTTAAGTTAAGCAAGTGGTTATGGGACATGAAGCTAAACTCATATATTTACTAGCTTAGTGTAATTGACACTTCTCGATGATCATGACGATCATTTTTGTGATTTAGACTAGCAGTTGTGCGATGTCTCTTTGTCTGCTTTGTGGAGTTTCGACTCAAATTTGGTGGGGTAGCAACCCACGGTCTTCGGACCATTCGTGTGTCAGGTCTTCGGACCATTCGTGTGTCAAATTAATGGCTAGCTACGATGAGATAGCTTCTCGTTCATGTGTTACAGCTGTTGGTGAGTTTTCATGCTCCCGTTCATGTGATAGGCCTCCCCCCTTTATTTTGTGAAATTTCTGGATTTCGTGTGTCGAATTCTGGAGTTTATACTTCACCTATTTTTGTGATTTCTATTGATATGATTTATCAATTCTTGTGCATAGGTGAATTTGTGTGTCATTGACTGGATTTCTTGTGTTGATTTCTGGAATTTATGTTTCGCCAACCTTGTGATTTCTATTGATATGATTTATCAATTCTTGTACATAGGTGAATTCGTGTGTCATTAACTTGTTGTGAATACAAGTTTTGGTTATGATACCCTTTACGGATCTTCGAGAAGATTCTTTGATATTGATTAATCGTTTGTTGATTATCATTTACATACTTATAGTAGTATGCCATTATGGATATTATACGCCTATGCCATATCTTATATGTCATTTATTATGGCTTGGTGAATGAAATTAGGAGTATGACATTCCTTTTTATCTTGAGTAGATTATCGTGATATTGATTAATCTCTTGTTGATTTTCAATTACTTATATATATCACAGCTTGGCATTGTGATTATTATGTGTTTAGTCATATCTCCTATTCTATATCATGTTATCTGATATTTATAGTTAGACTGATCCGTTTATTATTTTCTTATAAATAATACTCGGGTCAGACCGAGATGTTGCAGGTGCTTCGACTTGACTTCTCTCCGGGGATCCATTACTCTGACCTTTTGCTCACTGCTTAGATTAGTAGTTTTTGTTGTATACATTTGAGATACAGACTCCATAATGCATACTTATTCTTTTGTGTAGTTCATGTAACTATTCTTTTGTGATATTGTGGATCTCTTTAGACCACTACTCTGATGAACACTTTCATGTGTTATATTCATATCTATTTCCGCCTTTGTGATATGAATTGTCTGTGACTGATTTGTGTTATGCTTATTTCTATATTTGTTTCCGAAGATATTATAGCCACCGTGTGGTAGCTTTGAGTTTGTGTCGGTATGTTGGTAGCTTTGAGTTTGTGTCGGTATGTCGGATTTCCTCTTGAAATAGAATGGATGCTATAATACCTGACATATCGAGGCTCGCACAAAGCAATTACACGGATGGTCGCTCCTCAACAGCCTTATTCTCCGTGCTGGCCGACAGCATTACTCCGTAGTGTTCTTGGCTAGCGTGGGTATAGAGGTGAGGCGTCACATATACCAATCTGATCCATCTATTCTTTTTCAACCGTGTCTATAATTACTCTGTTATAAACCATAATTTCCCTCATTCTCATTTGTCTGTGCGTACCATTTCTTTCACCTCTCCAGTTCAATGGTAGACAAACACCTAATTCCAACTGCAATTCAAAATCAAAGTGAGATTTCAAACTCCTCAAAAAAATTCAAAAAAATTATATGTCGAAGCTCTCGACGCGCATCTCAGATCCATGATTCGTTTTTTGTTTTGGTTCATCGTCTGATCGGTAAAAATCAAAGAAGTTTCGGCCGTTCATCGCTCGGCAACGAACCTCGTCTGATCGGGAAATCACTTCTGGGTATTGTAGAGAGCACTGAGGGGATTGCATCGGCATCATTTGTTTGACGTTTCAATGGCTAGATTTGCACGTAAAATTCAATTAGGGTTATACCTAAGGAACGGCGGCTGCTATTTTTTTGCTTAGGTTGAAGCCGTAGGAGTGCGACCGGGGGGGTCACGGCCTTGAGGAGGTTCGACGGCGAGTTCTGGGGTTGCCGCGATGGTCGGCATCGGCATGGACGAGGCAATAATTGCCTAGGGTCGTAAGCGTTTTGTGGTTCGGGCAGTAGGGTTTTTGTTGCGTGCGTACGTGAAGGAGAGGAGAGATGAGATGACATGGCTTTGGAAAGGTGAGTGCTTTTGTTTTCTTTTATTTTATTTTAATTTCAATTTCATTCGTTCTAATAATTATAACTCGTGCATACGACATCCGTTTACCGCGCGGTTTTCTCCGCTAGGTTCGTATTGGAATTCCAGATATTTGACATAGGTTTGGACGGATTCTGAGACTGGTCAATTTTTGGGTTTAAATTGAATTTGAATTCAATTTAAATTCAAAAGGTGAGTGTTTTAACCCACTCGCAACTTCTAAATTTCTTATGTTTTTTAAATTAAATTTTTGTTGTGATTATGCATTTATTTACGACTTCCGTATATTTTTAATCATCATCTCAGTTATAGCATTTATTTAAATTAAATTGTTATTTAATTTATTGTTGAATATAACTGCCAGTTAAATACCTGTTATTTGTATTATCAGTTATCTAATGGTATTGATTGATTGTTTTGGATGATGATTGTGATGGATATGTGATCTGTTGATGGATGAATGGATGTTGTATTATATATTATTTTAAACTGCAAGTTGTTCTGCATTTATTTCATTCGGGATTGCGGTTTGAAATGATATATAACCGTAATTTTATTTTAAATTACGGATTGAAATGATAAATATCTGTATCACTTGAACATAGGATAGAAAATTATATACAGGCACCGCGGTCTATATATATAAATATTTTGAAATGATTTTTCTATGGTTTGTAAAGAAATATACAGTTTTATGATATGGATTTGGATATTGTATAAATGTATTTTATATATATTAAATTCTTGGGTTTAAACTATGAATAAGATTTGTTTAAAGTATAAATAAGTTAAATAATAAGTTGGATTTTATTAAAAATATAACATGGTTAAGTATTTACTTAAAGTATATTTTTGTATAGAGTTTATATTGATTTTTTTATAAATCAAGGTTGAAAAGATAGTTTTGAAATTGATTGGATATTTTATTTAATTAAATAATTATATTCAATAAGAATCCTTTTGGAACTTATTGAAATTGAGATTTTAAAAGAATATGGTTTTATAACTTAATTCGGATTTAAGGTGATTTGAGTGAATAAACTGAGAAATATTTTGTTATTGAAAATTGAAGTTTATTTAAAGGATATTGGATTCAGCAAGCAAATATTTCAAAACTAAATAATAGAAAATGTGAAATTGGTTTATATATATATATATATATATGAATTATAAAATTTAGTTTTGAAATATTAAATATTTAAGCTTTGAAATATATTAAATTTGAAATGGTTTATTTGGAGGTTCAAATCGGTATTTGGAATTTATTTGTGAAATTAAAGAAGCTATTTTATTTTATAAAGTAATTTAATATTTAAACCATTTAAGTGGCCTAGTTATATTTCAAAGTTATGTAATTCAAAGTTTATGTTTTGGAAGGCTATATATTTCAAGCGTGTGGTTTCGAAATGTTATAACTTTGAAAATGTTATGGTTTCATAAAAGGATATATTTAGAAAATGATATCATGTTGATTTGGTTTCGTAATTATATGGTTTGAAATGGTTATTATATTCTGGTTTTGAAGTACAGATTGTTTTGAAATGACCGAGGTGTTATTATAACGTTTGGTTGTTGAAGAGACCGGGATCGGAAGTTGTCATACTCTCTGCCAACTCCGAAACCCACTTTAACAACCGTGTACGCGGTGGAGATTCCCGAATGAAGTAGGATGGTGGCGGCGTTCCTTAGAGGTAAATACATGGACCCGACTCCCGTGAGTTGGCATAAGGTGGCTAAAACAGGAGCGATCGACGGGCTAATGAGGTAGCACCTTTGATCGGAAACATCCCTTCGATATTATACTCTGACTTTCGGATTGATTCGGTGGCCACTTTTGATTTTCTTTTTTTGGGGGTGTGGCTTGAGGTGGGCGGTAGCTGCGCTACGCATTACCACCGGCCCGGAAGCGTAATTGGTATATCTACCCTGGCATTGCCTAGTTGTGCCTTGTCACCTACCTATCGCACCTTGTACAAGTTTGGTTTTCTCCTATAGCCCGTATGGTATCCTCTGGTGGCTTCCCGATCTGGAGGGACTATGATATTGGATGGACTACTGGGACTATTACGTGTTAAGGGGAATATTGGTTTACTCCTTAACGCTATTTAAAAGTAAGTTTATTTTACTATAGACACTATTATAATAGCGAAATATTACTACATAGTAAATAGTTTAATGGATCCTTAGGAGACGTGAATCCCGAGCATCTCTTGACTTACTGCACTCACGTTAGACACTGGATAGGAGATGTCAAATCCCGTAAACATCTCTGACGCCTTTTCACTCATATTATTTAATATTGATTTACTTACATAAGATCTTTTAGTTCTGACTCGAGTGTTTTGTCTTTTCAATTCGCTCGGGTCAGCCTGAACATTTCAGGATTTGAAGGCCTTAATTCTGGAGGACGAAGACGAAGAATTATTATTACTATTATCTATTATACTATTCCACCACACTATTGTATTCCGCTGCATTATTAATATTCTCTGGTATGTGCGACTCTGGTATGTGTAATATAAGTATAATCAAATATTTTGTAAAACAACTTCATGAACTGTATATTTGATTATTATATTTTATCATTCCGTTGCAAGATTCTTTTTTGTTCTTTTTCTTTCTCTGCTTCTTCTTATTTACCCCATAACAATCCGCCCTTCTATATGGTTTATGTCTGACGTGTGTGGTTTATCGTCGATTCAAACCGTATATAAAAGGCGGGATGTTACAGGGTTGCGCCCCTAGGGTATGTCCATTTCCTTCTTGATAAGAGGTGGTACCATGGTATGGAGCCTAGATATTTAACCTATGTGGTTACTGCAAATATATTACTTTGTGGTTGTTGGTGTTGAGCGCTCGGATAAAGGTCGGTAACGACCGAGGATGGCATACTTGTCTGTTAGTTACCTATTTTATAGCTTGGTTAAAGCGTGAGGTAGTGTCGGCCTTGTTAGCAGAGATCTGTTAGGTTCTCGGGGGTGTCCTTCCAGAGGCATTTCCATTTCAGTGTAGGAAGTTCCTTTGCCTGACCATTTGTTGGAAATCCAATGAAACAATACGCGCCCTGTACGGTTTTAGTTGTATAACCTGCCATGGAATGTGGTAGTAACCTGCTATTGAACATGGCAGCTATTGTAGGCATACGACGAAATGTTGTATGCTGGCTAAGATTAATATTATATTTTTGAAAGGTTTTCTGCACTATGTACTAATAATAATATCAAATGGTTTTCGCATATCAAGCATTTTTGACTGTCATAAGGAGAAATCTCCTCTAAGTGTGCGCTTTCATTGTGTGTGTGGCGGGAGGCCTTATGACAGTTTCATTTTCCAAAAAAAGCATTGTGGTTTCAATGTTTTAAAATCTTTTGTTGTTGTTTTAAAGATAAACTGTTTTTGTTTGCTTATACCAGTCCCATGATTGACCCGGAGTTTATTGTTCCCTTCCTAAACTCTGGGTGCCCACAATTTTTCACACGGGCAGTCTAGAATTGGGTTTTTCAGATAATCCAATAGTAGGTGTAGAGTCGATAGCTTTCAGCCTTAGGATTTGGCGATCGCATTTGGTTCATGTTGCTTCACTTCAACTTGATTTGGGGTTCGAGCTAGCTTTGGATTGGAGCATTTGATATGGAGATTGCTGATATTGGAGTTCTCTTCTGAAGACCACATTCTCTATTGGAGTTGTTTCTTTCCGCTGCTATTTCTTGCATCTCTGATGTATATTGATATTCAATTGTATCAGATATTGTATTCACTGTTGTATATCAATTATATTATTCATTTTCTTCTGTTGTGTTGTTGTACTTAATATGTTATAAGCTCCGGCGAACCAGATTCGACATTTGAATCGTGGCATTCAAGTACAAATGAAGTATAGGTGCCGATTTTCGAAGGTCGAGTCAGGATCGTCACAGATTTAGATCGGTATCGATCCATAATGTTGGCCAATTTTGGCTCTAAACTTTCTAAGCTCTCTTTGCATGATGCCTATAGGCCTCTTACGAAGCAATTCTCGACCCAAGAGCTTTCCAACCCCTATAAATACCATCCCACCTACAACAGAAAGGGATCTGCTATGATCTCCACTAAAACTCTACCATTATTTCTTCACTCTTCTTCTCCCTCACAACAGCCATTAAAGGGCAACTGATATCTTTCCAACTGTCTGGTTCGATTTAACTTAGGTTAGAAAATTCATATTGTAATCGAAACTCCTTTGTAACTGCAGCTGATCAATAAAAGCAATAAAGTGGATATAGGCTTCGTTAACAACTGAATCACTATAAAAATCTCTTGTCACTTTACTTTTTATATGATTTACTATTGCTTTTTCTATTTTATTTGTCTTGGTAAACAAGATTGGTGCTTTCACACTCAATCCAAGGTGTCGATTCACTTTCTATACTAACATCATGGAACATGATTCCCTATTTTGTATGCAAGGAGAAATGTCACTGATTTCATGGCCAAAAACAATTCATAAGCATCTTATGGATCAAATAGAAAATATGTTGAGAAGTCAAGAAAAATCACAACTTTTGTAACATTGTTATTAGTATTATATTTCAAATTAAATAGATAAGTTGCCCAATTATTTATAATTTTGTATATTAATTATTTTCTTTTCAGTGGTAGATCTGTGAAAAACTCATGTGTTAAAGTCATCTAAACCTGGATACAACAACCCATATCCATTAGCTACAAAATGGAATATTTCAAAGCTCAAACAAATCATGCTGCTGACTATGAGATACAAATCTTTAAGTCTGCAAATAATTGCATTAGAATCTGCAAAATTGTGAAATTATTTGACGGAAAAGATATTATTCTGAATACTTATAAATATATCTGTAATTATCATCAATACTTGCAGACATATCTACTATTATTAATAATACTTAAAGAATAAGATGCAAATATTGAGATGAAATCTTAATTGTTGTGTTGTATAAATTTCCCTAATAACTGCAGACATATCTGCAATTATTAGTAATAACTGCTTTTTTACTTGCAATTATTACTAATAAATTCTTAAGCTACTAAACAAATATGTTTCAACTCTTTTTTTCAGGATGCTCAAGGGAAGCAAATTGACATAGTAAAAGATATTTTAGAAAAAGGAAATGAATATAAGTAGATATATATAAAGAAAGAGAAGAAAAATACAAAGAAATAACACAAAGGTTGAAATGGACAACAAAAGGCTTCAAAATCAAAATGTCAGCCTAAAAATGGAACCGAGTAAATACAGAATAGAATCATCTTCCACGAAATCTGATATGATGACATTACCTTTACATGAAGTATGTGTTAGCAAAGATGATTTCTCTAAAAGTGAAAATGGTGGCGAAAGTGATAGTGATGATGCCTTTGATCAGTTTGAAGTATTGACAGACAAAACGGTTGACAAGGAAGAAGATGATGAAGAGGATGATAAAGATGTTGAAGAGGAAGGCGATGAAGAGGAGGAAGAAGATCATGAAGAGGATGATGAAGGTGTTGAAGAAAATGATAAAGATGATGCGCAAGAAGGTGTTACAAAGAATAAAATTGTTGGGAAGGAGGAGTTAAAAGTTGTTGAAAGTGTTGAGCATGAAGACAAGAGAGGATAGAAATGAAGAAGAAGAGAGGAAAGATGATGAAGAAGAAGTGAGAAAAGATGAGGATGAAATGGAGAAGAAAGATGATGATGAAGAGAAGAAAGAAGATGAAAAAAGCAAAGTGATAAAGATGAGAATAACGATGGAAGCAATTTGAATGAGGAAGAAAAACATGATGAAGTAAATAAAGATGTTGAAGAAAAAGGCTTAGATGAACAAAAGAAAGATGAATATAAAAATGTTGCTACGGAAAAAAATCCAAAATAAACATTACTTCCTTCGGTAATTTTCTGAATTATTAATAGTTTCTAAATAAAAATGCGAAAATTAAAAATGTTGCCGATATATTTGCACTTATTTACAATATTTAAGAAAACAAATGCATTTAGAAAGAATAAATGCAGATAACCCTACAATAATTATCAATAAGTGCTGCGTAGTCTGCAATTTTTCCTATTTTTTAAAGCAACAAATATTCATTATTATTTCAAAGGCACCCAATATTTAGATTTAAAATGTATTTTTCAGTTCAAAAAACTGAAGGAAATAAAGATGAGATTGATCATGCTGCTAATAATGCAACTATTGAAGTTGAACACAATCTTGAGAATGTTGATACAATTCCTCAAGATAAAATGAAACAAATCACTATTGTGATAGAACCTACAAAGGAAAGCTTAAAAAATAGATAAAACTATTGGAATATATCCCAAACTTTAAAATACTTACAAGTGAAAGCAACTGTGAATCCCAAGTTCTCAGAAGTAGTCAAGAACTTGATGATATCTTTAAAAATGCACAAGAAGTGACCTAAAAAAACAAAAAAACAATTGATCAATAGCAAAAATGAGAAAAAAGACCAAAATCAACAACGTAAATTGAATTAGAAAATGAAAAGAATTCAAAAAGGCAAAGAAAGAGAAAGAAATCCAGCCAAAAACGGTATAACAATATAAAGCAGAACTAAGATCAAACGAGTTGCCTACGGATGCAAAAATAAATGTCAAACAATGTTTGAATGTCCAAAGGCTACGCGAAAAGAAAACCAAACTGCTTGAAAATTCTTTAGAATAAATAACCTCAGGTAAAAATAGTTGCAGACATCAATAAACTAAAAAAATTAAATGATTGTTTAAATTGCTGTGTTGTTTGAAAAACAACTCCAATAATTGCTCGATTGTCTGAAAATATACCCAAAAACTGCAAACACATAAGCAAATATTGGACATGATTTTTGTGTTTTGAAAATTTCCCCAGTAGTGGTAGACATATCATCATATATTGGGAATAATTGCTTTATTATCTAAAAATATACCTAATAATTGCAGACATATCAACAAATATCGATAATTATTGCTGTATTATCTGAATATTGATAATAATACTAATATGCGATAATTTGATAGCAAGAGTGCGTATCTCAATGGAGACAGATATTATAATATCTGGAACTACCTTTGATGAGTTAATTCTTGAAAGATTCCTTGATGGCCAGGTATAAAAGCTAGAAAATAGTTTCATTAAAATTTACACACAAGAATCAACAATTATTCATAGTAAATGTTGTTTCTACTGAAATAACTACAGACAAATATGCAATTATTTATATTATTACCTGAATGTCATTAGTTATTCATAATATTTGCTGGTAAATCTTCATAAATTCCCAAAAATTTGTAAATATTTAATGAAATAACTATTCTTATAGATCATTAACTAGTACGCACTTGAGTTGGGGAAAACTCATTCAAAAACTCTGTTCTTCAAAGTCTACGCTTTATAAATTTTATGACCTTTTAATGAAATATTTGTTTAAAAGTTTATAAATTCAATTTGCTAATATATATTGCTATAGACTTTTTTACTCGATAATTCAAAAAAGGTCACATAAGTTCTAATTGATGATGTGATCAAAAATAGTTTTACAAACTATGATAATATGTTCTTCCTAATTCATTTAAAAGCATATTTCACTCTTCTGGAATTCATAAAAGAAGACAGATAGTGTATTCATTATGATTCAATAAAGCCAAGAATGAAGGTCCACATGCCATAACTATAAGGAAAGTGGTATATAAATTAAAAATAACGATATATTAATTAGACTAAAAATAATTATCTAATAAAATCTTTTATTTTATATAGAGAGTTTATGTAACAATCTTGTTAAAGAAATTGGAAAAGAAAGATCGCAAACTTCCAATTTAATTACATTTGCAAACAGCCCACAACAACGTAGTGATTTGTAAGTACACCACAACAAATAAACTTGAAACATTTACATATCATGCTATAATTATTCAGAGCAATTTAAAAAGAATTTGCAATTATTGTAGGGTTAATTTTGAAATGTCACAATGAATATCATGAAAACAAGAAGCGAAAACAATGTTATAGACAAGAAGGATAATCAATATGGATAATGATGCAATTGAATTACAAAGAGCTGAATTAGCATATTAAATTCTCTAATGTAAATCGTGTAGATGGAGCATTGAAGAAAGTCTAACTCATCAATTTTTATCATCAGAAGCTAACCAAAAGAATTAGCAATAATTGCTATGTTTAATCTTGAACTTATGAAATGTATACTTCTATGCAAATTTAAATGTCTGGAAGGCAAAATTAATAGTTTAATATGATAATCAGAATTTTGTTATTAAAATGGTTATATAAGCATTTACTTGGATTGAATTGAGTAATTGGTATTGTTGAAGGAAAGTAGGAAAATATATTGAACAATTGTGGACATCTACACAATTTTTTAGAATACTTGCAGATATGTGTGCCTTTATTCTGAATGATTGCCGACATTTACGCAATTATTCAGATACTTGTAGATATGTCTGCAATTGTTCTGAATAATTGCTGAGAAATATGGATATGAATTTCATACTTGAACCAGAATGATATTATTAAATTAAAAAAAAATTATATAAACACCTTAAGGAATTGATGAATTATTAGAATGGTTGCAAAAAAGTAAGTAACAATATTAACAAAGTGCAAAAATATGCACAATTATTCAGAAAAATTGCAGATATGATGGTAATATAGCTCAACAATTGCAGAACATGGTGGAATTATTCTTTTCATTCACCTAAAAAACAGTAAATATCCAATATAGTTGCAGCAGAAATATAAACAAACGGAGTAATTAAGTAAAACATGATGTTTTATCAGTACATTAAAAATTTTGCAAAACAAAAAACAATACTACAACATGTGTTTCAAAGGACAAGTTCTTTTATTGTTACCCAACTTCATGCATAAAATGCATTTAATAGTCTTTGTTATTTCACTAATAGATTTACTTCTCTTAGAAGCTGGTGGACGGCTAGGCATTCTTCTACCTTAGGAGGTGCTACATCAACATCATCAGGCAAGACATCTTCTTTCGTGAAGTTTATAACTTGATTGATTGGATGAGAATATGCTGATTGAAAATACACAACTTTGAAATAATCTTCAATGTAATCGTACACATTCAACTTTCACAACTCAAAATACATCTAACATCATGAGCACTAGGAAAGCTATAGATTCGACACAAATTACAAGAACAAACCAGATTATGTAAATCAATATATTGCCGGATTGGAGAATGAACTTCAAATACATAAGTTCACTTGATTTAATAACAAACCAGGTAGCTCCCTCCAATAAAGATTTCTCAATCAATTTTCATTAACTGGACATAAAATGTTATTCCAACTAACGACAATTTCTCGATGATCATATGTAAGCTTCATTAACTTGACTCTAATTTTATCCTAGCAAGCAGTGATTGGTAAATGTCTTTCTTCCAAAATCCATTTGTTAGAACTCATGGAACAATTAGATGACATTTCACCAAAATGGCATGTAGGAAAAAAACATTAGCAGACTTCTCAATAGGAATTCGATTCAAAAAGTTTGCCACAGTAGATCCATCGACATCTTTAAAATTTCCAATTGCTATATTGATATCATCCAAATTATAAGCATATGCAATACGTGCAAACAAATCTATCAACCATTTCTTCTTAGATTTGAAAATTTCAGATTTTAGAGAAACTTTCAAATTATTGTTCGAATGATGAAAACATGAACCGTTAGCTGAATTGGGAAACACTTTTTGAAAAACAACAAGAAGACCAAGATGATGATCAGAAATGAATTTTTTTCTAAGATCTTCTTTCAAAAAGTCTTTAAGTTGTTCGTAGTACCAAATCCAATTATTTTCATCTTCACCATAAGCAATTGCAGCTGCTATAGGGAAAAAACCCAATAAAGTAATAAACATACAAATAACCAAGTAAAAAATAAAACTACAGTAGTAAATCAGAATAATTATAGAAAAATAAGCAACTATTGTAAAAAAACTACAGAATAATATGTAATTATTTAGAATATGCACTGACGACAGAGCAATAATTGTGAATAATTGCAGCCAAATATGCATATAATCTTCATAATTGAGATAATATTATATCATTACATTTATATATGAATTGTTTAAAAACAATTACAGAAAAAATAGAAAAGGAAGAAGAAGCAAGTATAAATGAAAAATTATATTAACGATTTTAAATTTTTATGCAGTCTATATGAAAATTTGTAGAAAAATCAGCAAATTTAACATTAATTGCAAACATATTAGCAATAAATTAGAATAATTGCAGATAATAATGCAGATATATAATAAACTTAAAGTAAACAATATACCTTCATTGCCATTTTTACCAGTAGCAGCCTTCAAACAGCCTTGAGCTCTTCCCCTCATAAAAGTAGCATCCACAAATGTTAATGGCCGACAAAATTGAAAACTGTAAGAACAAGCTTCAAAACCAATGAAAACCCTCTCAATTATGTGTTTTAGAGTTATGCTCCAAAATAAATTTACTAGTAGGATTAGTTTCAAGAACAGCACCACAAAAAGACTTCAAATGATGATAAGATATCATATCACTTCCATGTAATCTTTTAAAGCCAACCTCTTCCCACTATAAGCAAAATAATATTTCAAAATAATACTATACTCAGTTTGAACAAGATTAATAATATCCTTGGTCTTCATTAATGGATTAGCTTCAATATGATCGTAAACCAACAATTTAATCAATTTACTTGAGATAGGAGGATCGATAAAATCAAGAATTCCAGCACCACAAGAATGCTCAGATTGAAATCTCTTTATAACAAAATAGCCAGGAAGATTAAACTTAATAGAAGCATGAATCCCGAAGCTGCATTTAGGTCGAAAGCAAACAATAGTAACTCTTTCCTTGTCATTCTTAACCAAATTAAGCTTGTACCCATTCTTAATACTATATATCATCAAATTGAGCCTAAATTCAGTAACACCACTTGGAACTGTTGACTAACATCCGTAAGACAGATCGATTGGAATCGTTTCTCAATAACTTCTTAAAATGAATATTAGAATCATTGGTGATAGCAAAGGTGGAATCATTACTACAAGTAACAACATCCGATTAATAATATCGACATTGTTTGCCAATAGTAGGAACAATGTCAACAAAAATAACCAAGTAATCCTCGTGATTATGATCGCACAACAACAAAATAGATTGAAGATAAGAATTAGTTTCAATATTCCTTCTCAGACCATCTCTAAGATAATATGAATCAAATGATAGTGGACTTAAATCAGACCATTTACCATAAATAGCATTTCTCAACATAACAATTGAATTATCAAAATGAACACGTAAAGGAAAGCTATCATGTCCAAACTTCAATAGCACTAGAACACCAATATTAACAGGAACACTGTAAATTAAAATAAGAAAACATCATTACAAGTACAAAATAATAAACAATAAAAAAACGAGAAAAGAATGCATATCCTTACAAGTAAAAAACATATTATTTGCCGATTTATATGCAATTATTGTAAAAAATTACAAACAAATCTGCAAATAATTTGATAATTTGTATTTAAAACATTATTATTATTGGGATCAATGTTTCATATATAAAAAAAATCATAAAAATCATAAAACAACCATATAACTATTTACAATAATTGCAGATAAGTATGCCTTTATTTACAATAATTGCAGATAAGTATGCCTTTATTTACAATAATTGCAAACAAGTCTGCAATTATTTATAATCATTACAGATAAGTCAGCAATTATTCACAATTGTAACTAGTGAATTCAATTAACACTACCATAAATAGGATCAAACTTTATCCTACAACTATGATTGAACGTTTACTTGGAAGATGATAAAGCCATAATGAATCCGAAATCTGGTTTTGAAAAAAAGATCGAACTAAATCTGCTTTGGAAACATAGATTTCAAATCTTGGCTGCCACTAAAATCACCGTGAGAAATAAGCGAGAGTATTTATGGAAAGAATTTATGTCGAAACAAAAATAGGGACCCAGTTTACAAGTTTGAAACAGAGGGAGGTTTGGCGGATTAAGTTTGGTTTTAGGGATATGGGCCTAATATTCGCTTTCCTATTACTATTGCATACGTAAACACACTCATATCTTTTTTAACCAAAATCTTCTCTATTGTTTTTACAAATAATTTTGCATCTATACCAAGCATCCATGTATATTCACGCATCATTATTATATATGGTATTTGTGATGAATAGTTTCCTTGAAATTAAATATTTAATTTTGAATGATGCATATAGTTCAATTTCATAGTCATCAGAATGCTTAAATTGAACTGTTGCCAACTTTGATGTCATATATAATTTCAACACTTATTTCTTTGTACGTGTGCAATGCACAAGCCTATGTATTGGTTCTCTATAAAGCCACTAGTTTGAATCTCTCCAACTACACTCTTATTTTGTACATTTAAGAAAAACTCAACCTCTCTTGTTTCTCTTTATTCTCAAGCATCCAAGTTAAGAGCATGTTTTGCAACACTCTATGAGTAATCAAAACTACTTGCAAGTAACTTATTTCAATTTTAGTGTTCGAAAACTTATTATAAGTAATTTCCAAAAGTATCTTACAAGTAGAAATTGCTTATGGGTTATGAAGCAATTTCATAAGCAACTTTGACTATGCATTTCTACATAGAAGCCAAAATACATCATAACACTGCTACGTAGAAGTTATTATACTTAGAAATTACAAATTAAAAATACATTTAAGAAGTTTTAAAATAAGTTGTTGTTGAACGAGATCTCAATTTCATTACCTTTATTTTATCCAATATATTTTGAAATTGCTTAGCTTGTCTAAAAATCTTTAATTTTCCCCATTATGTCCCCTTTTGCTTGTGAGTTCTATCAAAATCCAAATTTAAATCCTCCAACCTTATATTTTTGTAGCTATTTTAAATAAGCACGTGTTATCTCAAATTTTATTGGTTTTATTGTTTGAAATATAAAATTTATTGAAACAATGACATATTTTCAAACACTTACAAAACTCACAACTAAATAATAAAATGAAGAATAATGAATTTAAAAGGTATACTAACCGATAAATATATGTGGTTTAGGAGCTATTGTTTTATGCGAAACCATTTTGATAATTCAACCATTAATCTCATGTAAAATATAAGAAATAAAATGAATTCACTGATCTTATCCAATTTCAACCACTAAAATGACCTTATTTTCTATAATTATTTTAAATAATTAAAGATGATCTATCTTTGAATATCAATGGTTCAAAGTGAACTATAATATATAAAATAAAAATTATTAATACTAAAACATAATAATCGAGAATTGAGTAAATCTATTTGGTCTAGAGAAATAATTTTCATTCCACGTCCTTTTTTTATTCACTCTATTTATAGGAAAACCATTAACTGTTAGTAATTCTTCTAATATATAACATATAACATGCGCATAATCAGTTTTCTAACAAGTCTTAATTTTCATTTATAATTATAATTACCAAAAACATAAAGTTGAATGAAATAATAGTGTGCTATATATTATATAACCGTAAATCTAGCTTAATTCATTTTTTCCTTATGATTCTCCAAATAAAATCCGTGTTTCTCAATATTCTATGTAATATACAAGCTCTATTATAAATGTAATAAGAATATGTTATAAAGAAATAATAGCAGAAGCTATTGGGAAAAGAGAGAGGAGACATTTTTATTCATTCTAGAGATCAGTAATATATTTACATACATAGCCTCCTTTGTAAAAATGCTTTAGAGCTTGGTATTAAACTTATCCCACGATGTGGGACTAAATAATAAAACATAAAAGCATATTCACTTTATGATTTACATTTATTATAACACTCCTTGAATATGCATCTTCAAAATCTTGAATGCTCTGATAACTTTAAATTGCCCCTATTGAAACGTGTATGATGATGGCTCCCCTCATTATTATCTTGCTTGCATATATCCATTTAGTTATCTATTGCCTCGTTAAAAACCTCTGTTAGGAAAACCCAATGGGAAAATATAACGATCCCGACGTGACTTTCGAAAATCGACACCAAATACTTCACCCCTATTCAAATGCCACAGATTCAAACGCAGAATCTGGTTCAGCGGAGCTTATAACACATTAAGTACAACAACACAGCGGAATAAAAACAACATATCATTAATATACAATATTCGATACAACAATGATACAATGAATATTACATAACCAGAGATACACAACAACGGAAACATGAATCTCAAATATGATTTTCGATGAAGAGTGAATCCAAAATCTGCAACTCCAAACCGAAAGCTCATTTCAAAAGCTATAAGGACTCCAATCCAAAGCTAGCTCGAACCTCCATCAAGTTGTACTAAGCAAGGTCAGTCATCCAAAGACTGAAGAAGATTCCCAAAGAATAAAAACTACCAAACCAAAGACATCGAAGGCTATCAAATCTACAACTATTATTTGATTACCTGAAAACCCAACTCTAGACTGCCTGTGTGGAAAATTGTGGGCACCCAGAGTTTAGGAAGGGAACAATAAACTCCAGGTCAGTCATGGGACTGTATGAGCAAACAAAAACAGTTTTATCTTTAAAACAAACAAAAAAAGATTTTAAAGTTGAAATCCGCAATGCTTTTTTGGAAAATGAAACTGCCATAAGGCCTCCCGCCATACACACAATGCAAGTGCACACTTGGAGGAGATTTCTCCTTATGATTGTCAAAAATGTTCGATACGCGAAAACCATTTGATATTATTATTAGTGCAGAAAACCTTTCGAATGTATAATATTAATCTTAGCCAGCATAGACATTTCATACTATGCCTACTATAGCTACCACGTTAAATGGCAGATTATACAACTAAAACCGTACAGGGCGCGTATTGTTTCTTTGGATTTCCAAAAGATGGTCAGGCTAAGGAACTTCCTTACCGAATGGGTATGCCTCTGGAAGGATGCCCCCGAGAACCTAACCGGATCTCTGCTAACACATGGCCGACGCTACCTCACCTTTAACCAAGCTATAACATAGGCAACTACCACATAAGTATGCCATTCCCGGTCGTTACCGACCTTTATCCAAGGCGCCTCTCAACCAACAACCACAAAGCAATAGTTTGCAGCAACCACATAGGTTAAATATCTAGGCTCCATACCATGATACCACCTTTTATCCAGAAGAAAATGGACATACCCTAGGGGCGCAACCCCTTAAAACCTTGCCGTAACATACCTAATTCGACCATTTCCGAGTTGTGAGGCACAACGAAGTCTCGTCCACAAAACTACGCTTTTCACAAAAGCCATGCTTCGATCAACAAATGATCAGCAACACTTCATATGCCACATTACCAAATTGGGAATGTATCACTACTAACCATCAACTACATAACCTCTGAGCTCGTACGTCTCAGAGAAGGGTGTTAAGCTAAGAGATTAAATCTCCGCCACCAAACAGAAATGTATTTGATAGAAACCGGCTTTACATCTCAAAGTATAATGTCAGACACACATCGATACAAGTCTGTCCCAGGTTCGAACAGAACCGAAGGCACTTCCAAAGAAGCCCTTGCAATCCAGATAATCCCTAATCACATCCAAACTCCCCATCACAAAGGGTGATCAAATCTCTATACCGGCGTGACTCAGTGCAGAGACATTCGATGGGTTATCCTTTCGCTTTCGAAAATATCTGGTCTTTACCACCGGTCTTCAAATGTTATCCATATCGTCGTTTCTTTATTCGAAATGGGTTATATGACACAAGGTCCTCTCCCGGCTAAACCGAATAATGAGCGCAATATTTAAAAAGATATGGATATTGGGATCTCAGTTAAGTCACGACTTTAAACCCAAAACTTTTCTTCAAATGGTCTAAAAAAAATTACCATTTCAATTCTTTAAACAAAAAGATTCATTTCACAAAGTTCCCCAATCTTTCACAAAGATTCATTCATAGCTTTCAAAACAATTTCCCTTTCAAATCTTTTATACAAAAGATACTTTTAAGACCCCCTTCAATTTCAAAACCAAGTTCAACAATCTTTTACAAAGATTCATTTATAGCTTTCAAACAATTTCATTTCAAATTGGATTAACTCATCCAATCTTTAAATTAAAGACTCAATTCATAGCTTTCAAAACCATTTCCAAAGATTCGTTTATAACTTGGAAAACCATTTTCATTTCAAACTTGAAATCGTTTCAATACAAATTGGAAGTCCTTTCTTTATATGAAAGCAATTATTATTTAAATAGTGTTTGTTTCAGAAAAAATATGATTACATTTGCACAAGTTAAAGCCCTTGGGTTAAATTCAAATTCCTAAAATAATACTTTTAAAATGGTTTAAAACCCATATTAACACATTTATAACTTGTATAACCTTTTTAAACCATAATTTCTAAACATAGAAATCAAATTTCAAATCTTGAATTTAAATTCAAATCAAACTATTTAAATTTCAAAACTTTATCAAGTTATTCAAAAATAACTTTTATCTTCAAAACTCCTTTTCAAAAACTTTTCATTTTTTTTAACCCAGTCCATTTCAAAACCATTTGAATTCAAAATTCAACTTTAAAACCATTTCAAAAATCTGTGACTTAACCAATTTCCTCGTGCAATCCATATCTGTGTGTGTATGGTGTAGTCCAGGAGTTTACACAATAGTGCAACATCATCAATCATCACAGATTCAAGCACAGCAATATCGATAAGCGGTATAATCCTATAACGCTTATCTACATACACAGAATCATAGATAAATAATACACATTCATCATAGATAAAATAATTTACATTCATCACGGCTTGAATTAAAACAATTCATATCACAAAGCATCACACAGTAGAGATAACAAACAATTCGCAGCAATTCAATAGAATACAATCATCCATAAGGAAGATTAATTGATCATCTACTTAATTTTAACCAAATTAATCATTAACCTAGGTTAATTGACAATTAATTAATTACAAACCTTAGTCAATAATTATCCTTTAATTATTAATTGATTAACCTTTAAAATAAATTAATCAACCTTTAATTATTAATTAATCATCCTTAATTAATAAATAAATTAACCTTTAATTACTAAATTAATTAACCCATAATCATTAAATAATTAACCTTTGATTATTTAATTATTCTAAATTAATCACATTAATTAATTAACCCTTAATTAATTATCATTTAATCTATTATCCTTAATTACAATAATTAATCCTTAATTAATAATCATCCCTTAATCACTTTCATTAATAAATTAACCTTTAATTAATTGATTATTCTTAAATTAATTACCTTAATTAATTTATCACATTAATATCACGATCTTTAATTAATAACCTTACAATTTATCATTATTAACATATTAATTTATTCAAGAAATTAAGGTTAATCAAAATATCATTTTACCTTAATTAATTTCATTATTTATTTTAAATAATTAATTAATAAATAATGTCACAGATTAATTAAATTAAAACTTAATTACTTTCAAAATAATTAACTTAAACCTTTGCTGATCCCATTTTTAGATAAAACAATTACTTTAAAAGAATAATTTAAAACATTTTTAAAACTTGAATTTATTTTAAAACTTGAAAACTGTTTTTAAACCTCCCTGAGTCAAACCCGAGTGTTACCCGAGCCATTACACCATCCGCTTCGAGTTTTACTAACATCAACTCGAGTGAACTTCAACTTTCAAAATCATGTTCAAGTATTTTTTTGAAAGACCCGGTGCATACGTGAAAATACACGAACTATAACTCGAGCCAGCGCATGATTCCTTCGAGACCGACTTCGAGTCCAAAGCTTCCCTTTCCAGACCATTGTCCACTGGCATAAAACTGTAACCGTGCCCATGCTCAGTTAGAATGGCCACCCCTGGTCGAAGCTCTGGCCATCATCGAGTAGCCGACAACCCTCCTAGAGCACCGGACCACCCAGACACTAGTAACTACTATGAATTCGTAAATGAGCCCTCTGGTCCAAACTGGCACAAAAATGATCGTCACGCAAATGCCTCGCGCCACCGCCCTAAGCCATCAGAGGCCATGAAAATTTGTCCAATGCTGTGCTAATACCTCACACAACTAACCCGACCGGAGCGATCAACTCCGGTGCTCTGATGAAGCCGCGACGATCATATTTCGTGCTATGCCCAAAACATGAGTCGAAACCCTAAATTGATCCAAATCCCCAACCACAATGAATAAAAAAACTATCTTGCATTTTTCCTATAATCTACGATACTCCAGCCCCTTCCATGCCAAATTTCGACCTTCGAAAGTTTGTCGACTACCAAAAACTCAGGAAAACCCATTTTTCGTTCATCTCGAATTTTCTCAACGGTTATAGATTTAAAAATCATGATATCTATGTTAAAAATCATAATTTATAAACACCAATCCAATTCTATAATCAAAACTAAGAATTTTAACGGTCGAAAATTTGACTTGTATTAATTCTTCATTGTATATTTTTATTTTCAAAGTATTTACTCAATTTAAACCCTTGAATTTATTTTTTAAAAATGATGTTACAGTCTTACAAATATTTTTCATCTTGAAATCAAAGTTTAAAAATTATTATATACAGAGCAATGGAATTTCTTTCCTTAATATAAACCTGGATATTTTTAACAGAGGTAAGTATGTTTGCTAAAAAGACATGCACAGACTTATTCACACACATAAATGCGTATATACTTACTGATATATACACATACATTTTTTCATTTCCCAAGGCATTATCATCATAGATATTAGAATCAAAAGAACTGGGTTAAAAATTAGAGTTTGCTCACCAGACTATTGATGAACAGAGGATTTAGAACTTGATTTAGTTTGAATTGATCATCTTAGATTTGAAAACTGATTGCTTGATTGCTTTGATCTGGATTTGATAATCTTAAGTTGAAATAGATCGGGCCTTTGAATCTGAATACTTGATGATATAAAACGGTTTATAGATTAATTCCCAGGCTTTGATCTGATTTGTACTTGTTGAATTCACAGCTTTGTTTTAATGTTTCAATTGTTTTTGAATTTTTCTGCTTGAACTTTGAATTGCCTGAAGCCTGGATTTGTTTTTGTAAAGTTTTGTTTTTGTTTGATTTTTCTTTGATCTTCAGGTTTTTGAGTTGAGGATTTTGATAATTCATTATTAGGTTTAAAATGATCTCAGTGTTAGCATCAGAATTGGTCACTAACACCCTTGGGTAGAGTTATGTAGAGAGATTAATGAAGAGAGTAAATTAGAACAGAAGAATAGTGTAATTCAATACAAAAAGAACAACAAAAACGAGAACACTATATTTATAGTGGTTTGGCGTAATTTCCTACGTCCACTTTGAGTTTAATCTTTATTGATTTATCAATTACTTGAATACGATACAATCCGTAAATCAATCACTTGAATACAAGTTTGAATTAAAAAGAGGAGAGTATCAAAAATGGCAGAGTCTCCCTAGTGTTCCCGGAAAAAGGTCCCTTTCACTGTGCCTCTACATCTCTATTAATAGACGTAGATGGGTTAGACTTCTCTGGTGGGCCTACCAGTTAAACACCCCGGCCCAAAACAAGTAACTCCTATGTGCCGATCCATAAATGCCGAACGGCATATGCCGAACGTCCCTAGATGCCGAACGAGCTTGAATGTCGGTCGGCCCAGTTGTACCAAACAACAACGCCATGCCAAACGTGAACCGACGCTGGTCGAGATTGAATGCCGAACGACTCTGCCATGCCGAACAAGGTTTGCCGAGCCATCTGGACCGAGCGACTTGTGCCGAACCATGCTTGCCGAACCGTTCCTGAATGCCAAACATGTTGACTGCATCAAACCTGAATGCTACCAGGCACCTCTTGGTCAGAACCTTGTCTAGTGCTAATAATAATATCTTCAACTATTGTTTTGTACCCAGGCCAAGGTGCCGGTTAACACTCAGGTTGTTTTCAGATTTTAAAGTGAGGATTGAAGAATATTGAACTGCTTTTGATTTCCAGGTTTTGAATTTGCTTGCAGTTTTGAAAGAGCTTGAGAAATTTGATTTAACTCTTTATTATGCATGTTTATAAAATTTAATTAAAAGAAAATTTATCCTTCGCCACTTGTTTTAATTAGGCTAACACTTGTAATCACATATGTTAATTTTCTTACAAATGTTCACATGTGAACTAAATTGCGTTTATATCCCTTTTTCGAATAATTTTAAAAAAAAAAATTTAACCCTTTATGCATATAAAAAATTCATATCTTAACATATGCCTTTATTTTAAGTGTTTATGTTATTATCTTCTTATATATTTACATACTTTATGTTTTTTTAAAGAAAATGTTCAAATTTAACCTTTAGGAAATTATTATATTAATTTAAAAACATAACTTCCAAATAATTATGTTATGATTAGAAAAAAAATTATAAATTCTAAACATAGTATTTTCAATTCCAATTTATTTTAAAAAAATATTTATTCTTGAACAATCAAATCAAGTTTCAAATTATAATTCATTTATATAAATAAAATAACATATATCTTATTTCATTTGGAAAATTCAAATCAATTCATAATTTTATCCAAAAATTTAGTTTAATTATTAATTCAAATTTAAATCAAAATTCAGAATCGTTACAGGAAAAACCTTAAACGAGGAAAATAGTGCAACTTGTAAAATCATATTAAGAATTATATCCTTTCTAAAGGGTTTGATACTTGGGGATCAAAACAATGCCTCATTAAAAACCTTACTAAGAAAAACCCTATGGGAAAAATCTTAGTGAAGGGAAAGGATTACAAGATACTATGACATATTTCAATAATTTACTACATCAAATGAGGTTTGATACTTCTAGATCAATATAATTACACATTAAAACCTTACTAAGAAAAACCCTGTGACGGCCCGAAGATTTTCGACCTCGAAAATTGACACTGATACGTTCACTGGATAGAGTGCCGAGCAATCGAGAGCCAAAAATACTAGACTATTAGGGTTAAGAAGAAAAGAGATAGAAGAAGAAAACAGAAACACAACACAGCACAGAACCTCACAATCGTAGCGGAACAAAATGTAATATACAAATAGCAGCATTTTATACAAAGAAAAGCTGTAACTGTCAATATACATAAAAGATATCAAAGTACAATTATCACTAATAGATCTAGACGGTTATAATAACTTGTCATCAACTACTGTCTATACAGCCCATAATACACAATGGAATCTAATCAATACGTCTCTGCCATTCAGCTCGTCTCCTGGGCTCCAAACATCCTAACCTGAATATCTGTAATACTCGTTCTGACCCAAGCATTACAATAAAGTACACCTGAGTAGGCTGGAAACCAAAGCGAGTAAAACCAACTCAATTTAAAATACTTAAGTTATAAAGCTTCTTCGAAAACCAAGGTAACTCGTACAGCACTACGAGTTTTTATCTTGTTATAACCAAACATTTGTTACAAAATCCATTGATATTGAAATAATATCTAAGTATTGTAACTTATTTGAAATAGTCAGATTTACTTAATTTATTCAATCCAGCCTATTAGACTCTATGATCAAACCGGTAAAAATTTGTATGATTATTAAATCGAAGTGGTTCCAGATAACGCTGATATCTGATCCCGGTCTCTTCAAAACGAGTGCCAAATTTAAAGGGTAAATTTTTTAAAGTAAATAAATTTATTATTTAGGGTGACAATATTCAAATATGGCATTTTATTACAACCGTTTCTTTTTAATTAAAACGTATCATCGTATTAATCCAATTCTTTTAACTCTATTGGTCACTTGATGTCATGGACAAGAATAATTGAATTAAATATCCAATAGAATCAAGCCATAATATAGATCGTTAACCAATTTAACGGTCTATAACAGATGTCAAAATAATTCACACATTAGGTTTTTATTTATTCTTGATTAACCATATCCATTTACTTTTTGAATCCAAATTAATTTCAGATTAAACAATTTATTAATAATAAATTATAAAATACCATTAATTATTCATATGTTTAAGTTAAATAATAATGACAATATTAATTTCCATTAAATTGTGAAATATCATCGACTTTAAATTACGAATTTAAAATGAAATTAGATTTTTATTTTAGGAAGGAAATATGAGTTATCATAAAAATGTGTGTGTGTGTGTGTGTATATGTATATATAATTCCATTACTTCTTTTCTTTCCTTCATTTTTCTTTATTTCCTTTTTCTCTTCCCTTTTTCTTTTCTTTTACTTTTCTTTAATTTTTCTCCTTTTCTTTATCTTTATTTTTTATCTCTTTATTCTTTCTTGGCCCAAAACCCGGCCTGTCTCCTCCTTTTCCTCCCTTTCTCTTTTCTTTCCATCTTTCTTTACTCTTTTTTTTCCTGTAAGTACCAACCACCGTCCACGAACACATATCCGTGCACATCTATTCCGACGATCGAGCCTTGCCGTCGACCGGCCTCGCGAATCATCCCCGGTCTTCACAACCGACCCCACACCTAAAACACAGTCAACCCCTTCGTTCGAAAATTCAAACATCGCGCACTAAAAAATGGAACATAGCTCTACCCTACAATGCCTCGACCAATCACCACCCGTCATCGACCAACGTCAAACTTCAATCGAAGCTCCGCCGACGTCTCCCCTATAATTTCCCCCAGGACCGTGCCTTTCACTTCGCCCCACGATGCCGTAGTAGCTGGAAAACCAACCATGACGAAAACTCATCCCTAAACCTTACTTCGTCCTCACCTGGCCACCATAGGCCGTAGGAAAATCCCACACCATTTTTCTAAACTTCGCCTACCCCCAACGCTCCACCACGACCAACACCTTGCTTCGAAACCTAACCCATCGTCGGAATTTGACCAAATATCCAATACCGATCAACCCTCCTTTCCTCCCTCCAAACTTAATCAAAAATCACAAAACCAACTCTAAAATTCAAGATTTTCGAAGACAATCACAATCATATAACCGGAAGCTTAGTTTATGACACTCGAATTTTGGACATTTATACATTGCTTACTGTAACAGACACTTTAATTTGTTTACACTTGATAATACTAAATAAAACTAATTTTAAATCAAAGTATAATAAGAAACAAACTGTTTTACTTTTTACATCATAACCTAAATCAAATTAGATTGGGAGATAAGAGATTTCGAATTCAGCATAGCATTTTTTGATTTTTATATAAGAAAAAATATACAGAGCAGTGTCAAAAGAAAAGATGATGTGTAGCCTGGCTTCTCAGGTCATAACACTTAAACACATACAGGTATATATACTTACAATACAAGCATCCATATCCACAGCACTTCGATTTTCATGACCTAAAACCATAACATATATTATCAGTGTAAAAGAGTTTAGTCCTACTCACAGATTAAAAAACATACTGCTTGCTTCCTTGCTTTCAGGCTTTTAAGTTTGCTCTGTTTAGTCTTTGTTCCTCTTTATCTATTTTCCTTTTTTTTCTGTTCTGATATGTGAACAGAATGGATAAGGCAATGCTAGGTCATTTATAGGTGAGAGGGAACCTTGCAACATAAGGTTAAGATTTGTTTCCAGGTCGCTCTTCTTTTTTTCATTTTATTTCCTTGATTTGACATCATATGAAAGGCTTTTGATTTTTACAGTACTTGATTTTAAACAGTCAGATTGACAAGTTTTCATCGTTTTGTTCCCTTAAGCATTTACATATATATATGCATATATATATATGCATATATCCTCATACATATATTACCTCTTTTTTCAAAATATTTGGCTGGTGAAATGTTGAATGTGAAGGTACTGGCATATATAGGAGAGGATGGGAGGTTGAGCTTGTTACAGGCTTCAAATTTCCAAAATTTTCCTTTGTTTTTATTTTATTAGATTGATATATCTTGCGCTGATGTGATAACATGTATTAAATTTGATTTTATAAGAGCTTGGCTTGATTTTGATTTTTGACATTGATTCCATGTTTTGTATGCTTGGATTTGATGTGTGTTTGTTTCAATGTTCCATTGTGTGTTTACATGTATTATTATTTTTATATGAATTGATGTATGTATATATATATATATATATATATATCCTTTTGTATGTATAGTTATGTATTTTATCCTATAATACTTGCATTATCATCATATATATATATATATACATTTACTTGTATATTATCATCATATATACATATTGCTCCCTGTTTACATTCTTATTTTCTTACATATCATATACACACATTTTTACTTATACATATTTTAATATACATTGCTTATATACATATGTACATACCCGTACCGTTTAAAGTAATACATTCATGTGTATTTATTGGCGTATACAATACCTTTATAACATATATACATAGACATATATTCATACAATTATATACTTATATATTATCAACGTCATAAAGCTTGTATATATTTATCTATATATAGTTATGGATATTTAATCTTAATTTAGATGGTGGAGTTTATATATATTTTTATTTATTTTATCCTTTTTACATTTATACATTCCTATATATATATATATATATATATATATATATATCTTACTTTATTTATATAAGTTTGCATATCCATTTCTCCATTGGTCCATGTACACATATATATTTTTACACCTTCTATATACTTTTGTAATATTTTTATAACGTACACCTATAATTACTTATAAATATTTTCCACATCATAAGCCCGTATATTCATAATTACCATATATATACTTACACATTTTCATGTATATTATTTCATGTGGACATACAATTCTATACTTGTATATCTATATATTTAAGTATATATTATCAAAATCTTAAAGCTTGTACGTATTTATATATATATATATATATACACATTCATGAATATTCTATCTTAAGTTTAAACGGTTGAGTTTATATATGTATATATATATATATATATATATTTCCTATAAGATTTATCATATCCAGATAATTTATAATTCAAAATTTATTATAGTTTTAAATTCAAATATTCATATATTTTTAATTATCATAAATTTATTTGTTCGACTTATAAAATCAATATTTCAATAGTTAAAATCAATTAATTACCCAAATAACAGACATTAAAAATCCGGGTCGTCACAAACGCAATGGGAAAAATCTTAGTGAAGGAAAAAGAGTACATTATGATATATTTAGGAATGCTCCCCCTGATTTTATATTTTTCTATTTAAGTTTGAGTACATGTATTGACAATCCAAATCAACTACAAATACTTTTGATCCATATACGTGTAACATAGCTTAAACAAGCATTAAGAAAATTAAAATCAGGAGATGATATTCTTCTTTTCCTTCTTTTATTATTTATAAATAGTTGCCTTTGATGCGATCAATTTTTCTAAGGTTATTTCTTTCAAATATTATTTGCATTTTATGAACTTTGGATGCTACTTTTATGAAAAACACTTCATGTGCTTTCATTTTGATGCTGCATATCAGTTTTGCTTATTGCAACTACATCTTCGATGGGAAAAAAGAGTTCATTACAACAATACTTAAAAATGGAAAGTAATTTACTCATCATGAATTATATCAAGATTTCCATTACAACAATACTTAAAAGAAAGTTGTAATCTACATCCTTTATTCTTTGTATACTTTTAAGCAGTAAAGTAATTTATATTCTTTGCGAACTAGTAGACTTTCATCATTTAGTATGATTTAACCAATATTAACACCTTCGGGGTATTTTAAGTGTTTCAAACACTTTCACTCCTTCAGTCAATTCAATAACTTATAAAAACATCATGGCTAGAGCATTTAACATGATGTAGCACTACATGTACTTCAGTAATTTCAGTGTGTTTTTCTACATTGTATACATATATATACATACATGCATATATATATATATATATTAATTATATTTTGCAAACTACAGGTTCACACTTTTTATATAGGAGAATTTCATGATGGGCAATCATGTTTTTCCCTAATCTAGGATCTTTAATCCATTTATAAATATAAACAACCGATGATATTTTTTTCAGTTTTAGATATGATTTATTGATATCTCTTTATTTATCATGTTTTGGGTACTTAAACCACTTTTAGGGTTATTTGAAAATTATGTCATGGGTGTCTTCAAGAGCAACCTTAAGTGTTTCTTCAAGTACATCCACCTACTTTATTTTGCATCTTTATTACTTACTCCAAAAGTATTTTAAACAGACTTTTGTACCACACTTTAGATGTTGTCTACATTTTTTGATCCTACAAGGATTTAGATCTATGTTGGAGGAAGTTTAATAGGGATATTATTGATAATTTATTCAAGTTACTTAATATTTTACATAATTGTATATAACAAACATTTAATATTGGTAATCAAAATGAACTTATATCTCATTTATCCTTTCCCTCAATGTTGACGAACACTGTCACATTTAATAATAATATTATTTGGGTTCTCATTTTGATCCATTATGATACTGCTACTAGCAAATATATCATACATATTAATTATAGGAGGATAATTCTTTTATCAGCTGATAAGATCATTCAATTGATATTGCTTATTAGAGTTTGTTCTCATTCACTGATAAAGCCAATTGAAGGAATTAACTTATTATGTAGATCATTTGAATATATACACGACTTCATGTTATTCAACATTTATGTTAATTAAATTTTAAATCACTGACTTATGCATAATTTATGAGATGAGCTCATAACAAACTTCAAGTTGTTATTCAAATATCTACATATATAGATATATACGTGCGTCCACATATTACGTGTATATTATAAATTTGCATATTCTTTCTTATTTGAGTTAGTGATTTTTAGAACAATCTATTACAAGGATCCAAACTATTAAAAAAATTGTTAATAGATCAATGTCAATGTGAATCCTTCAAAATCACATGATAATGTTCGAAACATCTAGTTTGGAACCATATTGAACTTTTGGTTCAAATAAATTATATACACAACATCAAATTGTTAAGTTTTATTCCTCGGTTATATCTCAAATATCATTTTTGAACATTAATTATGATTACTTATCATAAAATAATATATGGTTATAATTGCATGTAGACATTTCTGCACCTCTCCTGGAGAGCTCAATAAAAGAGATATACTTACAATAATTATAATAATAATAAGAGTAGCTTATGGACACTTGAATTTTTATAAACATATGTAATTATATTAGTTACACATACAGATCTCTTCAATACTGTATTTATATCTTTCATGAAATGTATGATATGACATATAGACTATCTCTTCAGGAGAATATTCAAAGATATTTCTTATGAAATAATAACTATGAACACGACTTTTAGGATAGAATTAGACACATGAATATAGAATAGTGTATTATAGTTTGATATCATTACTATTTGGAAGGTTTGATATAATTAATATGAAATATATGATACACATCCATAAACATAAATAACATGTATATGAGTTATCTCTCCTAGATAATACTAAAATGTATTTCATCAATTAAAAAGTTTGACTAATGTATCCCAAAATAATTTGTCAAAACTTCAGGTTTCATAACATAGTGTGATTAGTAGAAACCAGATCTATATTAACTTGTAACTTGAATGCTAACTTGGACATGTAAAGGTTATTATTTTAAGCATACAAGTGCCTAAAAATATTAAACACGCCAAACATACTGGAAACTATTTGTACATATGACATGAGATTTCGTTCTTGGAGTCCGTAGTAACTCCATAAAGTTGTATGGTTACACAAACTTAGCATATAGAAATATATAATAGATATGTTACTGCACTGTTATCCAGTCAAACATGTAAGGTTTGAAGAATTTCTTCACCTCCCATGGTTCTAAGTTCAATGCCCAAACAAACTATTTAAAAAAAACAAGCAGAAGATATGAAACTCTCTCTAGTTTTTTTTCCAACAAAAGACATACACATTCTCTTAGTTGGCCATAAAACTACAAGTAATTCGAGCTATTGTCATACGTGTATCATCAAAGTGCATATCAGTTACTTTGCATTCATGATAAATTGTATAGAATGGCCATTGTACAAGGTTTTCTGCTATTTAAATATACTTGATAACATGCACTTTGCATTAAAAAAAATTAAAATTCAAACATAAATGATTAATCCAATGTTACAGTATCGGTCACTTTGAACTTGTTGGATAATGTGTCGATGATTCAAGAAAGATCAAGATTACAACTGCTGTACTTCTGACTTCAAGTATCCACTGTGTAGATTCTTTTAGACAATAGTTCAACCCAACAGATATAAAAGGGTTATTGAACTATCGACTTTAAGATTCAATGAAGCCTTAAAACAGCATAATCGAATTCAAAACTTATACGATTTTGATCCGACCAAGAACACTCAAATTTGATTTCTGATGACGCAATTTAGTAGAGAACAGAATGAAGACAAAGAAAACCGTTTACAATGTTTCTGCATTTGCAACACCTTTTAGGCATTGCAAGCTGTGGTGAAAGGCAGTGTTCTGTAACACTTTCTGAACATCATAAATCTGGAGGAGGAAGAATGAGATCGAAAGAAAAGAGATTGTTATATTCCGATGGTTTCTGGACGTCACTATTGATAGTAGTGAGGAAGTGACCACTCGATAAGTGTTGCATCCTTTCTAACAATCCGAAACCGTTGCAAACGGTCGTGCCTATTCGTAATGGTTTAAAATGGTTACAAAATGGTCGCGTCCCTCCATTCAAATGACCCACCAAAATTATCCATTCAAATTCAGGATCCGCCCTGCTAACAAAAAATTAATTCGTCATTTTAGACCCGAACCCGAACTCAAACCTGAACCGGTTAGGTCGGTCGGAGGGATGGCGGCAGCGACGCGCGTGTGTGGTGTTGATGCATAATTTCCCTCCCCACATTAAAGCAAAGCTTTGGGTGCCCAAAGAGCCCAATCTTCCTTAGAGAATCCTATATTTAACTAAGTGTAATCCCTTATTTTCCAAGATGTGAGACCATACCTCTCTTCTTCCATCTTCTTCCCACTTCTTTCCTCTTCAAAAATCAACCCAAACCCAATAAATTTGAAAATTTTCAACAATTTTCCCCCATTTTCAAAATAAGTAAAATAAAAAATTAGACGGCTGCATCACTAGAGCGACTACCTATATACCCAATTGGGATCAAGCCAATATAGTTCTAAGATCAAGTTTTGCATCATCATGGAAACCAACACATAAATGATAGGTATCTTTTGGATTTGAACCTTCACTTAGTTTAAACCATTCAAAGTTCTATCGAGGTCTATGGTGAACGTATTTGAACCAAGTACCCCTAGTGATAGTACCAGAAAAGTCACACATACTGATTTCCGTATATAGAGTGTTTTGTATGCTTAGCACACTAATGGCCATGTGCTTAAATCCTGAGTTCATGAGTCTACTTTAGAAAGCAGTCCTACTTTCTTAGGAAACGGCCTGATTTCCATACTCATATAGGTAAGTCTTCTAAGGTGTTTCTATGATACATCTTTTTAAGGAAACTATACTTATTAAGGATATATTATCCATCCTTTGTTCTTGTAGAATCCAATGCTAAATATTATGGGATTATTAATTTAATGTTCCATAATCATTTTCTTAACTTGTTGGTACCCATTGAACTTTGTCTATCCTTTTCAAAACATAAGTTGTGTTTCTGTTAAGGATGATCAACCTTCATTCACAGACCTTAGTCCCATTTCCTTTGATTTTATAGGAACCATTGCCTTTGGAAGAATATTTATGAGTGGGTCAGCTGAGTTTTTCTTTGTTTCTATGTAATCAACAATTATTACTCCACTAACTGTCTTATCATTTGATGTCTTAGACTCACATGTATAGACTTCCCATTACATGTCTTACTAAAGACATTGTATATTATAGCCTGATTATCACGGTTAATCAAGACTGCTGGAGATGGCTTCTTCCATAATGGGATTTCTATTAACAAATTCCAAAGCCATTCTGCTTCCTTACTAGCATCCGCTAATGCAATCAACTCTAACAACATTGTCGAGTCAGATATACAGGTTTGTTTCTTGGAAACCCAAGACACAGCAGTGCCTCCTAATTTAAAGATCCATCTAGTCGTAGACTTGGATTTCGATTCTACATTGTTCCAGGTTGCATTACTATATCCTTCTATTACAGCAGGATATCCTTTATAAGATAAACCGTAGGTAACGGTTCCTTTCAAATAAGCTAAAACTCTGGAAACATCTTTCCAATGTTCGAAACCTCGATTACTCGTAGATCGACATAACATGCTTATAGCATGTGCTATGTCCTGGTATAGTGCAATGCATAGCATACATAAGACTCCCAATAATATTGGAATACTCATGTTGAGAAATGGTACGTCTGGTATTCTTTCCTAATTTAATACTAGGATATAAAGGAGTAGGTGCTGGTTTGTCATGATAATGACCATATTTTCGGAGGAACTTCTCAATGTAATGAGATCGTGTTAGGAATAACTCCCTTTTTTTCCTGATAATTTTAATTCCTAGAATTACATCAGCTTCTCCTAGATCTTACATATCAAATTTAGAAGATAGGAACTTCTTAGTTTCATTCACACAAGATATATTGAAACCAAATATTAGCATGTCATCAACGTATAAACATATTATAACATAATCGTTGTTGTCTGATTTTCTATAAACACATTTATCAGCATCACTAACGATAAATCCATACGACAATACTACTTTATCAAACTTCTCATGCCATTGCATAGGAGCTTGCTTTAGGCCATAAAGAGACTTTACTAATTTGCAAACTTTCTTTTCTTGACCTGGGGTTTTGAAACCTTCAGGTTGTTCCATATATATCTCGTCTTCTAAATCTCCATTTAGAAATGCAGTCTTTACATCCATTTGATGTATAACCAATTTATGAATTGATGCAAGTGCTATTAAATAGCGTGTAGAAGATATGCGAGCAACTGGAGCATATGTATCAAAATAATCTACTTCGTGTCTTTACTTATATCCCTTAGCAACTAATTTGGCTTTAAACTTATCAACAGATCCATTTATATTCAACTTTTTCTTAAGTATCCATTTACATCCTATAGGTTTAGCACCGGAGGTAAATCAGTTAAAACCCAAGTTTGATTTAACAATATGGAATTCATTTCATCACTAATAGCTTCTTTCTAGAATATTCTTTGGAACTCATAGCCTCATAATAAGTTTTGGGGTCATCATCGATGTTCATGACATATCTAGTCACATTAAGGACTTTGTCCTTACTGCCTTTTGTAAGATATGTAATGAAGGCAGGACCATAGTTATTCTCTATTCTTGCTCTTTTACTTTTCCTTTGTTCAGTACTATTATCTGGTACTGTTACTTCCTTATTGTTTTGAGTAGGAGCATAATCATCGTCATTGATATCATCAATCGTATTAGGTTCTAGACTATATGATCTCAATGGAATCTCAACGGTTTGATTTTCGAAGAATTCTACATCAACGGATTCTATAACTTATAATGTGTCAAGAATTAGGAATCTATAAGTTATACTATTAAGTGAATATCCTATGGAAACACATTTAAATGCCCTACTTCCTAACTTTGGTCGTTTAGGGTCTGGTTTTCTAACATATGCTAAACAACCACAAACTTTAAGTCTTGTAAGATTAGGTTTCCTATTAAACCATAATTCATAAGGGGGAACTTTATTCTTTTTAAATGGTACTCCATTTAAGATATAACATGCAGGTAACATAGCATCACCCCATGGGTTATAAGGTAAATTTGAACTTATGAGCATGGCGTTAACCATTTCTACTAAAGTTCTATTTTTTCTTTCAGCAACACCATTTTGTTGTGGTGTATAAGGGGCAGTGCATTGATGAACTAAACCGTATTGTTTACAAAATAAGGTGAATTCATTTGAGAAATATTCACCACCTCGATCTAAATGTAATATATTTTTTTAACTCCTAATTGTGTTTTGAACTCTGCTTTGTAAATTTTAAATTTATCAAAGGCTTCATCTTTAGTTTTCATTACATACACATATTCATATCTAGTATAATCATCAATAAATGTTATATAGTGTTGGTTACCACCATAGGTGATATGATTTTTTAAGTCACCCACATCCCTATATACTAAATCAAACAAGTCAATTTTCCTTTCTACAGATTTAAAGGATTTTCGATGTATATTTGCTTGAACGCATATTTCACATTTAGAGATAGTATCGAAATCACAATCAAAAATTAATCCTAGTTTATGCATATTTTTAAGGGAATTACAATTAACATGTCCTAGTCTACTATATCATAAACTAACAGAATCAACAATATAGATGGAAGATTTCTTTATTAGATTCAACTTAACCATGTTGTTACAAGAGTATCCCTGTCCAATGAATTTGCCGTTCTTGGACAACACTAACTTATCAAACTCATACACCATGTTGAATCCTTCTTTGTTAAGAAGGTATCCAGAGACCAAATTCTTACACATATCAAGTACATAAAATACATTAACCGATGTAAGAACTTTTCCATAAGTAAATGTCCAAGTTCTATAGTGCCTTTCCCAAAACTATGCTTGCAACCTTATTTGCTCCAGTAACCTTGTCGGCTTCTCCATTATTTTCTTTGTAAGTCTTAAACAGATTATGGTCTTTGCAAATGTGAATGGTTGCCCCAGTATCAAACAACCAATCATTATCAGTTTTGCTAACGGAGTTCACCTCTTGCACTGCAGCAACAAGCAAGTCTTCGACCACATTTACCTTTTGTTGTTTCTTCTGTTGACGGTAGTCTTGGGCATAATGGTCGGGCTTGTTATAGTAGAAACAGCCACCTTTCTTTTTGTTGTTGGAATTTTTCTTCTTAAACTATGTCTCATTCTTAGGCTTCAGCTTGTCAGTAATTTGAACATTATTTACCTTAGAATGAGACTTAGTTTGTGGATTATCATCTAGTTCGCGTTTACGAGAGTCCTCTTCAATATGAAGATGATGTTGTAACACGTCTAAATTATAATCCGTTTCCGCATGTTTTAATTTTTCCTAATAATCATTCAAAGAATTATAAAGTCTTGAAATTATAACTCCAACAACAAAAGATTCAGGGAGATTTATTCCAGCATCCTTAAGTTGAATCACTAACAGTAGAATTTCGCTTACTTGTCCAATTATAGACTTATTGGCATCCATTTTGAAATCCATAAAATTGCAAATAAGGAATTTTTTGTTACTTGCCACGGATATGCGATATTTGCTTTCTAGTGCAGCCCAAAGCACCTTTACAGTTTCCAAAGTCCTATGTGCGTTATAGACAGGAGTAGAAAATGCATTCGGATAGGCCCTCTACAGAGAAAATCATCCTCCTTGCGCTTTGCACGTTTTGCTTTCAATTCGTCTGTAGCTTTATCAGTTTCCTCCAGATTTCCTCCAAGTTATCTTCAATTGAACAATTTGACCGTGATCAAAAAGAATTTCATTGTCTCTTTCCAAACAAGTGAAGTTTTCACCATCAAACCGCTCCAATCGCATTAAATGCTGATTCATAACTTAAAGGGCATTGAGATTGATTGAACTGGAACCATCCATGGTTGAAGATATTGTCTAAAGTTGTTGGATAATGTGTCGATGATTCGAGAAAGATGAAGTTTATAACCGATGTACTTCTGACTTCAAGGATCTGCTGTGTCGATTCTTTTAGCCAATAGTTCAAACCAATAGGTACAAACTGATTATTAAACTATCGACTTCAGGATTCAATGAAGCCTCGAAACAGCGTAATCGAATTCAAAACTTGTACGATTTTGTACCGATCAAGAACACTCAAATTTGATTTCTGATGATGCAATTTAGTAGAGAACAGAATGAAAAACAAGAAGAAAACCGATCTGCAACGTTTCTGCGTTTGCAACACCTTCCAGGCTCGCAAATTATGGTGAAAGGCAGTGTTCTATAACACTTTCTGAGCGTCGCAGATCTGGAGGAAGAAGAATGAGATAGAAAAAAAAAGAGATTGTTATATTCTGATGGTTTCTGGACGTCACTATTTATAGTAGTAAGGAAGTGTCCATTCGTCAAGCATTGCATCCTTTCTAATAGTCCGAAGCCGTTGCGAACGGTCATACCTATTCGTAATGGTTTAAAACTATTACTAAACAGTCGCGTCCCTTCATTCAAATGACCCGTCGAAATTATCCGTTCAAATTAAGGATCCGACCTGCTAACAAAAAATTAATTCATCATTTCATACCCGGACTCGGTCCGTCCAGTCGGTTCCCTCCTCACATCAAAGCAAAGCTTTGGGTTCCTAAAGGGCCCAAGCTTCCTTAGAGAATCCTATATTTAACTAAGTATAACCCCTTATTTTCCAAGATGTGGGACTATACCTCTCTTCTTCCATCTTCTTCACACTTCTTCCCTCTTCAAAATCAAATCCAAACCTAATAATTTTGAAAATTTCCAATAGAACTTTCCATCATTTTCAATGACCGTAATATGACCTTTATTTGTTCTATCCTATGTAAAATTATTAGTCCCTACAAGACTAAAGTAACTACATATATTTAGATAATGATGATTGATAAATTGTGCAATTCTTTCAAAAGATTCTTACTTTATATCCATTAACATATTATATTGGGGGTAATCAGCTTGATTCCTGTTTAAGATGATATTGTAATAGCCATCCATCGTATTAAGTCAAAGAAAATAATGCTGCTGATATATGAATAATCCTAGTACCATTGACCAAATAAATTAACGAGATGGTGATTTTTAGGTATTTACATGACTAACAATACAAGTTACCGATTATACAATGGTAACTGCTATGTAATTCTAGCACTATATGTCATTAACAAAATCAGTTTTTTTCCAATAAATAAATGGTGTTGGCTTCTTGCTGCACATGGTAGGTCGGTGACAATTGAGTATGTAATAATGCATGTCGATACCATTTTCTAGTCCAAAAATTTCTGTACTTCATTGGAATGGTGGTTCATGTTATTTTAAGAATGTCGAATCTAAATCTACCATAATTATCGCAAGAACCCATTTTAGCAATTTAATCAAGTTTGAGGGTCAACACAACAGATATTGCATCTTAGGGTCAACCCCGAATCAGTTACAAAGCCAGCATCAAATTTAGAAATAAATTATTATCCCTTAATTTCAGAAATTAGATGCAAAAAGGACAAAGTTAGCTCACAGAAAATGACCTACTTTGAGAAGGAAAACTAACTACAAATTCAGAAGCTACATACAACAATGAAAAAGAAAGTAGCACGTTGATACAAATACTTCTACTAGCAAAAGGTTTGAGGCAATTAGCCCAGAATCAAGTAAAGAAGATGAAATTCTGGTAGTAATAACAATGAATTCACTCCAGCAATAGAGGAATTCATACAAGACACAAAAATTATAGACCACATTGCAGATCATATAGCTAAGTAGACAGAGGAACCTACACAAGATGACCATTATGCATCTTTTGTTTCTACAAACCCAGAATATGAAAACGACTTGCAACCGAAACAACAAAAAATAAAAGAAACCAAAGCCCCTTAAAAGATATGATTAACATTAGATCAAGGGGGAGAGAAGTGAACAGGTATCACCCTATTATCCCATATAACAAATAACAAACTTTTAAGTCAGTAGTTGTATTCACTAGTGAGTGAAAGCACAAAGTTTCTAATGTGTATCAAGGCCAAACAACGACTTATCAAAGTGAAATAATTAAGAACCATTCAAGCACAGTGTTATAAGCTGTGCTTGTAAAAGTAAGAATTCTATAGAGTATTTAACCCATATTTCCATCAAAATAATGCAATGAAAGAACATAATCTAACATGTGGATCTTTCATAGTATGCTTCAAGCCCTTCAATGAAGAGAAACCGCCTAAGCTCATCCTCCTGATCAACGCCACATAATCTTAGGTATGGTTCAGCAGTCTTAGACTGGAAGAAATAAAATTTTACTTTTGCACACTTATCAGCTTTTATTACCCACTTAACTCCTGTGTTGGTCCAAGAAGAATCAAAAGTGGGGTCAACGTAAACTGGATTGGTATAATTTTATGTGCTTTTGATTTTTCCGTCTGTGGATACGGTGTTTGTTTTTGAAGTTGACAAGGAAATCAATGGTGGTTGGATCACCGACGATGACCGTAACCGAGAGATTAAACTGTGGTTGAGAGTAATGTAGTAGAGAATCATCTTTATTACGAAAATCCCTTTAGTACAATGCCACTCGCTATGTTCAAGCGTTCGAAGTTATTTTTTTGTTAATTAGGTTTACTCTCTCTCAATTCTCAAAGCATCTATAAAGTCATCTAACACAACATTGGCATTAAAAAGAAAACAAGAATACCCAAATCTAGATCTAAATTAATTGCTAAACAAACATAGAAAAGCAGATCTAGAAGATATCAAAATTTGATTGGAAGAGATAGATTTGATTTCAGTAACTATTAAGAGAAATAGATGTATGTACATGAAAAAAAGGATCTAATATTTCATATTAGAATATCCAATAATTTTAAGAAAGAGATCGTGACGATAACGTGTTTAAACAAAATAAGAATATGTTATAAAGAAATAAAAGTAGAAGATACTAGAGAAAGAGGGGGGAGACATTTTTATTCATTCTAGATATCGGTAATAGATTTACATTACATAGCCTTTTTTATATAAAGGCTTTAGTGCTTAGTATTAAACTTATCCCCTGGCGTAGGACTAAACATAAGAACATAAATGCATATTCACTTTGTGATTTATATATATTGTATCAAACTCCTTATTTTTTCAAATAAAAACAACTTTCAACCCTTGTTTTAGACTTTTCATGGCTACTCTCCCTTATATCCTCCCATTCCATCTATCATACAGCCCATCCAAACTCCTATCACATTCATACCTTCCCTACTGCCTCAGCCACTATCTCAACTGCCAACATCGGTACCACTCCAAACCTAGATGTGTTTAACCCGTATCATATTATCCCTAGGTTTTTACATATATGGATCCCTTCAGTTTCCATATTTTTCTTAAGTGTAGTGGCTTATCCAAGAAAAATCCAACTATATAGTCATTCCACTCACTTGAACCAACATAGATGACTTCAACAGGGGGACCAAAGCTTTACCAGAGAAGGATAGGTTCATCTGAATGTGATTATACTTCCCTACATTGTGTGGCAAGCTTTTAAATAAGGAAGTCTAGGCATGGTCAGAAGAAAGAAGAGGGTTAGATAAGAAGGAAGGAGAGTCGGGAAATATTTGGTAAATAGAGGAGGATGGTAAGGCTTATGGAAGGCAAGAGGAGGAAGAGCTATGACTTAAACATGAGTAGTATGGGTAGGAAGAGGGAGGAGTGGAGGGATGGCAGGTACAAAGGTATGGGATAAGGAGGGGGAGCTTTAATTAAAACCCTTTACGGAAGTTTCATATTTCAAATTTTAATTTTAAGTTCAAAATCATTTATAATATTCAAATACGCTTATTTGAATGAGCCTAAAGCCAATAAAACAATTGTAAGCCTTACACTTAGGCCGAACATGAAAAATTCCACTATCTATTAGGTTAGGTTTAAAGGCGGTGAGGGAAGGGTACTAGTTGCTCTAATCCTAAGTATTCGACACTCAATCCTAGACATCTGTTAGATAGCAAAGTCTAGTAGCTGTCCTGCATGCCAACTAATTTATTTGTATAAACCAATTGGATTTTTATACCATTATTCATCGGGTCCATTTTGGCGAGCGTAAAATGTGGTAAGTTTCAAAAAAAATCCCTAAGTTAATCCTAGTGGGCCTACAAAAATAACTAGTTAGCATTTGGGGTCTATAATTTTAGTTAATGTGTGGTTTTAATTAAAATATGTTTAATTCATATATGCACAAATTTAAACCTTTATGTAAGACCGTCCCTATCGATCCCTCGACATCCACAGTATTCGTGTGTCAAGCATGCAAGTGTCAGAAGGATGAATTGTTAGGGTGAAATATAAAGATAAAGAAATAGAAAAAGAAAAGAGAGAACACAATATCAGAGTCTCATAATGGAACGATCATATATAATATCAAAAGACAGTATAAACTATTATTCTAAGATACAAAGTTTTTCAGAGTTACAATAATAAGTCTGGACAGTTATAATAACCTGTCTCCACAAATGCTGATAATGCGATAATAATGCAATGAAATAAATGCTATAGTAGGAAATCATCTAGCTCACCTCCAAAATCTCTAAAGCATCCAAATTTAAATTTGGAAACATACCCTGGGTTGCCCCAAGCATTATAAGAAATGAACATGCGGATCAGTCTGGCAAACTAGTGTGAGAAACTTAAGAAATATGTGACAAGTGACAATACCTATTGAAACCATACAGATTCCTAAAATGTTTTTTTCCCTTAAAGAAACCAACCATTCATTAAGTTTAATATATAGTAATAAAATAGATAATGTCTAGGGTATAGCACATAAATAAAATCAAATAGCTGCTATGCGAATGCCACAACAATAATAGGTATACAATCAATACCACTAAGGTGCATTCGCATAATGGATTTTCCATGGAGATCTCCTCGGATCAAACCGAATCCAAACTCCATGACAAGGAGCATAAACTACCTTTTGAGCAACGTATATCTCTAGAGGGGATATACTCTAAGGTAAACATAACTGGACCACCCTCAGTGTGTGATCCAACCATACCAACTTTTGCTAGCAACAATAGATAAGCATCTCTATAGATGGAATTGATATACCATTGAGGTTACTAAACCCTCCTTGCCATGCCCCTTCTATTTTCTGTCATTTTTCCGATGTCAAGGCTACATTCGACATCTCTCACATGAGTCTTCATTACTCGAACAGAACACGAATCTCCAAATGGATTCCTCTATCTAGAAAAGATCACGAATCCCCAAATGGATTCTTCTATCTTGAACAGATCATGAATCACTATATGGTTCTGAGCATCTTGAACAGATCACGAACCTCCACATAGGTTTCTCGCATAAGACCTCCGAAAAATGCTAACATTTTCCCTCTCTTGGAATACTCCTCAAGTAGTCTCACACGATAGCATCATTTGAAATGTTAACGCTAGCCTCTCCCTTGGACTTAACCTTAGGATTGGCAGTTCAACTCTATAACATTCGACTTCACTACTTCTTCCAGAACATAGATCGTGTATATGGTTTTGAAGTGGCTTTGGGTTTGAGTCATCTCATATAAGTACACTCTTCCCACTTACTGGACACTCCAAAACCAATCAATGAATTCTTGGTAAACTCGACATCGGTTCTTTCAAAAATAAACTGACAATACCTAAGAGCGGAGATCACCTCCTAACCATTTATGCAGACGGATTTCCTTATCATTTGTCCTAGAAGAGTAAGATGAGTTTGTACGTACAATATAACATCTTCGAAGATAACTGTACCACATAACACTTTTGTTTCTTTTAGATAATCCTAAATTTATGTTTGGACGATTTTGATAGTCGACTAATCAACTATTAGGCAAAACATAGATGTTTGTAAATGGAAACCAAGTCTGGGTTACTTTCCATAAATAAATAAACACATAAAACACTATCATCTTCCAAAACACAATTAAGCCACACTAAGTATGATTAAGTTACTTAAGTAACTCCTACTCTCTTCCATTTAATCAATCCTTTTTATTAATTAAAACTCCTTTATTAGTAAGCTTCTTTTATATAATAAATTTCTACTTTTGTATCATTTTCCAAAAGATTCCATGCCTACAATTTTCTTCAAAAATATCCATTTTAAAGACTTAAGTACTTTCACAAATCCATTCAAAAGGTTTAAGACTAATGTTAATTAAACATTATCGCTATAAACCCAAAAAAAATTCGCCTTTTCTTATCTTTAAATCATTCTTTTAGAGATATATTTACATCTCAATGTATAATCAAAATGGGTTAAAGATAAACGTGATTAACACATTGTCACAACAAAACCCAACCATTTCCCTCCTTGTTGCTAGTTTTACAAACATTTGTTTTAAAGATCTAAGTTCAAATTTGGACAAGTCCAACATTTGACTAGTTAACTATCAAGTTTTAAAGACGATTGCTTATAGAAATCATGATTTATATGTGTATTCCGACATTCACAACTGAACTATTCCTCGCCCTAGAATGAAGCTAGGTAAGTTTGGGCAATGGTTGGTCTAAGCCTTGCCTAGACACTTCAGTCTTGAATCTCATAAATAGATAAGTCTACCTCGTCGGCTTTTAATGTTAAGTATAGTATTAATGATTTCCATAAACAATAAGAAATTAACATGATTAACACATTTTCGACATTTTCCACTTACCTATTCCTCGGTTAAGAGGGAAAATGTAGGTTAGAGCTCTATTTGCTCCGACCCTACTAGACATCAATCTTAACTCTCACAAATAGATAAGATTACTTTGTCAGCTTATTACTGTTAAGCATACACTACTACAAAACAGGCCATTTGCGTCGGTTATTTACTCCCCTTTTGCATCAGTTCAACATCCGATGCACATGCAACTGATGCAACAGGCTTAACAGTTTTGCATCAGTTCTAAAACCGATGCAAAACGGTCCTTTTTGCATCGGTTGTTACTAACAACTGATGCAAAATACGGTTGGTTGCTTGGACACAGCCCTCATGTTGCATCGGTTGTAATGAAAACTGATTCAACAAAGGAACTTGTTGCATAGGTTGTTGTTGGAACTATTCCCTCTATTGCATTGGTTTTTTATAACAACCGGTGCAAACTAATCCCTCTATTGCATCAGATATTTATACCTGATGCAAGAAAGCCATTCTCAGAAACCATTATTACAGTACTCAAATAGACGATATATATATATATATATATATATATATATATTATTGATTATAACCAACAATTATTGCATGCAATATTACAATCATTCAAAATTAAATTTGATGGCAAATACAAACAGAATAACATAATACCAAAGTAAACATATATCAATTAAAGTGTTAATAATCTATACAAAATAATGGTTCATACATTCATTTTTGCAGCATAATTCAGATCTTTAGTACAATCATTAAGTGGTATAGTCTTAATTCAGATCTTTAATTAGTACATCCATTAAGAAATAGTATAGTAAAAACCTTAAAAACTTCATGGAATCTTGAAAACCCAAATTTTTAGGCTTCGGCTCAAAACCATATGCTGCATTTTTTTTACAATGTCAACTTGAACCTGGAAAAACAAGAAATAAACATGTGAATTAGTCATCCACTACCTGCGTGTCAAAATAAAATTCTGCTGAATAGAAGAACAAGGCAAGTGTTTTGTTTGACTAACTTCTGCCCTTGCATGATGCTAAATTATTTGTTGAGCATAATCAGTCTTATGCGTCAACTTTTGTGCATTGGTTGATATAATTTGAAAATTAATGCATTATTCAATCTTTGCATCGGACGGGCCTTGCAATTATGAATTGGCTAAATTTATAGTAAAAAAGGGAAAATTGAAACCTGAATAAAGATACAATCTTTATGTAAACTTTATACTTCAACTAAAAATAATATTAAATCAACATTGTCAGTTTTTACTTCACTGGTTTAAGATAATGATCAGCCGGGAGTTGAAAAGTTGCAAATTATAGTTAAAATTTAACATACTGTCATATTTACAGATCACATGGAATGAACTACAACCTAGGGCAACCAAGCATAGAAATTTACATTGAACTAACATAGAGAAATAACCAATACAAAGCTTAAAAAATTTGGATGAAAGTAGGTGGTGGAAAAATAAACAATATGCGTATGTTTGTGTACAATAAAGGTTAGAGAGGTTTGTTTCATGCAGGTCGTCTGCCTAAAATACTGTCAGTTTCAAACAATTTTACCTCTACATCATACACATATATACACATATTTATAACATAGCCACACACGGCAGCATACATACATGTAATAATGTGTTTTTTACCGAGCATAGAGATGCACAAAACCGTTGTAAAAACTCTCGTACGTAAAAAAATTCTTATACTGACATATACATGTAATAATTTGGTCATTCAGTCGCTGAAGCTGGGAAGTCACGGTATTGTATCAGATCTTAGATTAGAATTATAAAGACTTAAAATTATATTTTGACCTTGGAGGAGCGAAACTTATGTTGTTTCATTCATTTGTTTCATATCACAGGTGCGAGTTGTGAATGCTCATCGGGAATATTTATGTAATTATATACATTAAAAATTTTAAGTTATTTATTCTTTCAAAAATAAAATAATATTTACACGTATGATGTGAATGTTTGTGCATGATTGTGGTGCGTTAAAATGAATTTTATTTGGATATGATGGTGCTTGCTTGATGTTATGAGTGAAGTGTTTGGATATCTAATTGATAGAGTTGTATATGATTTTGAAAGAATATTTAAAAATGAGTTTTCGTATAAGAAACTAAATTTATACTTCTGATCCCAAATGAATTTTTCATATATAAGAAAGCTTATTGTCTTTAGTAATAGTTTACAAACAAAGTACAAAATTTAACCTGGATCTTTTGAAATAATAGTATAGGTTGTGTGGATCATCGTAATTTCGTCCCTTAAACATTGAGATAGATCGTTACTTTTATGTCATGTTAGTGGTACAATAATTCTGAATTTCTAGGACCGACCAATATTTTTTTGCATAAACTCGATATCTTTGGTTATAAACCTGTTGATGCTCTATTATTGTTTTTCAAAAGTAAAAGAGAGAGGAATAAGAAACTAGGTTTTGAAGAGATATCCCCTGGCTATTAAATTATGCATAAATGATAGTTTTTCGTCATTTTCTATTCAAACTGCTGAAAACTTGGTCTTCTTCTACAGATTGTAGTCTTTTAAAAAAAACCTAAAAGCTAAAAGCTAAAACTAAACTAGTTAAATGCTTCTTGCCAGTGAGAATTAACTCGATTAGTGGGAATATATCTCCAGCACGATGCTCACAAGTAAAAATCTACATTAAGCTGACACCACTGCTTATTAAAATCTTAGTTCCTAGTGTGCTTTACCCAAAGAAAATGAGTAAGGTAACAAGTTAACGTGTTCTTTGCATGTCCATGATGTCTTTGCAGTAACAGTGCTCGAGTGTGTAAGAGGCACATGGATACTTATCGACACTTATTGAGTACTTAAAATAACAAATAAAACAATCAACAAACATTTACAACACAATTTTTTACTGAAAACAATAGTTGAATAAACATAAAGCCTAGAAGAATTAAAGTACCCAATTTATTAATTTAACATATAGGGTAATATAGCACAATCGTGTCAGTTTAGGAGTACAGAAACAAATTTAATCCTAAGAATCAATTATGGAAGAACCAAAACAAACAAAAGAAACATTAAAAAAACATTGAGTTTGCAATTGACCAAAGAAGATTTTTCTACCAAAAGACAAAAGTAAGTTTTGGATTCAGTGTCATATGAGTTTGAAGACGATGACAAAATTGATCAATTATAATGCATGTTTCTACTTTTCTTGCCTTTATTTTTCGTGAATCCAGTTTATGCTTTTATAGGCCATTACATTTTATTCGGATCATTTATTTATACTAGGTGAGCAACGGTTGTTTAATCAAGTTGAACCAGAGTTTATTGGACTCAAAATAATATGAAAATGATTTGACTTTGCAAATGATTCATGTTTCCATTTGATAAAATCTTCAATTACTACTACATTTGAGTTGTTTTTTACTAATTTTTAATTAATGAAAACATGATGTTTATCCCTTTTTTACTTTACAAATCAAAACTAGTTTTTACAACATTAGTTTCCTCCTGACAGTGCCATAAGCCCATACTAAAACATACATCTATAGGGATCTGCACATACATCCACTCAACACTGCTGTCATATAACTTCATCCATAATTGTTGCTCCTCTAAACAATTCTACCTAATCATCTCCTTTACCACTGCCTGCTGTCAACCCTCCCACACCTGCTCTACCATTGCTGCAAACCATATAGCTACTCTCTATACGAACACACCACAACACTGCTAGCAACTCAACTGTCCATTCAATTCAATACTGCCACTGTTCACCTCCAACCACCAAGACAAAACAACCACTGTCAAACATCACCATATCAATCACTTCTTCAAGATTACATTTTTAAAATTCCTTAACTTAAAATATTCTATTGGTCATATCTTTCCTCTAGTAATAATTCCTCTAAAATTTGTACTTTCCAAGAAGTATAACTACTCACATTTTTAATAAGTCCTATTGAAAACATCTTTTACGAACCTCTTACAAATTTAAGGACACCTATGACATTTTAAGATTTTACTTAATTTAATTCTAGGTGTGAGGAAATGATTAAATTCAAGGATTTTTCCTAAGTTGGATTTTATAATTTCACAACATAAATTTATTTTATCCCATAATTTATCTTCTTAAAGAATTATTTTCCATAAAATAAAAAATGCCCCAAAATTCAATTATTACTTCGCTTCCAATTTTCTTATAAAAATAAATCCCCCTTGTTGAAATTTATAGATTGGGTCGACTTCTAAGGAGAGGTTTATACTCTTTATATATTCTTCCTTCTTGCTAAAATATTTGCCTTGTAATTTATCTTAGATAATTTTGAAAACTCTCCACTTCTTACTCACAATTACAGTTATAATCGATTACATAGAGATGAGAACGCTTCCAAAATTATTTATCATATTTATCATATTCAACCAGACGCTCGACATATCACCAATGCCTGGTCTGACACCAATTCCACAATATAAATGAATCTGCATTATAACATGTATGTAACATGTTATAACACAGATTCAAGAACCTCTAAGTATTAGAAGTATTTACAATATGATCAAGTCATAGCCGGCCACACAACTTAAACATATGGGAGCGTAAACATTGTGATGTTTTTAAGGTGCAAACAATGATATAAACAAGGTCAATTTAAATCATGTAATGCTGAAAGTATGAAAGAGACAAGAATAAACTCACCATATAGTAGCATATAAGAAGACGACATCCAGTTATGCATGATATAACTAGCTAAATTATCACGAACCTCATCTATCTCTTGCTGGCTATAAGAACCATCTTGTACAAAGTACTGCAATTACAAGATTATTTCGAAACATTAATCGAATAACTACTTAACAGAAATTATGAAGGAAAAAAATTAAAGTGGTACCTCAAGTATTTCGGTGCTTTGATCGTGGTTTTTTACTATATCATACATATACCTCATCGCATAATATACACAATCCGTCATTCTAGATTGTTGAGGACACTACAACAATATTACACAATAATTTAATAGTTAGGTTAAGTTGAATTTATATCCAACATAAAAGTTTATTTTTATTTTGTACAAAATAAATCACCTTAACAGTCTTCCATTTCAAGTAAGTTCCTCGAGATTTTCCACCATATGCCTTATAAGTTTTAAAGGCCCTACGTATAAAAAATTTTTTTAATACAACGTACATATTCACTTGCATCAAGCAAAAAAGATATCAAAAGGCAAATAAATAAAACGTACATATTCACTTGTGGTCTAATTTCCAGTTTAGATTTACGTTCGACTTGGGGATCCAAAACATAAACCTCATTCTTTTCTATACGAAAAACAAGCAGTAGACAATGTTTCCTACATTATAAGATTTATATGAAGTTAATATCAACATTAGCTTTGTAAACTAGTTTCTAAAAGTTTATTGCTCATACCCTTCGTAGTGTGAGGCTAAGAGTAAGCTCTTCGATTGTGACGCATGCCATGTGTTCAAAATATATATATTTGTCGCGTTTGGATATTTTTGCACTTAAGACAACTTATATGGACGCATAAACCCAATGGTCTCAACTCCGAGGTCGTTGCACATATGATTTAACCACCTAAAAATAAGTAAAACATACAAATATTGTTATTCTACCATTTCATGTATAATACATAATATAAAATAAAACATATACAATGAATTAATAAGCTATTTGTTGTAAATGTAACCTAAGTATTTCACATAGTAGCTATATTGGTACACAGATAGAAATATTCATCATATATATATAATACTCACATGATGCAAATTTGCAACCATTCTCCATTCAACCATCCCATACTAAGGAATTGGATAATGTCATCCAAGTGATATGGATTTCAAAGTCCTCATCGTATGTAAATAAATCCTTGTTCACATGAATTGCATTGATGAAATTATTATCATGGGATGGCACTTGAACTATCAGGTTATGGAAATATTTGCACTCATCCATTAAAGTATTGATGATCTCTTTACCCACGATCGTCCTACGCTTTGCAGGCTCATTTTTCATCTTTTTGTTATTATTCATATCCATAGCAACACACTCTTCCACCTTGTCTTTGCTCCTAATATGTGTAGCCTGCACACAAAAAATTCATAAGCAGCATGGAGTCTGCATATTTTATTCAAGAAAAGCTCAAAAAAATACAAAAAGTGTTTTCTTTACCTTATCATCATCATCGCCTAAAAGCACGAGATTTTTAGGCCATTCTACAAAACTACTAAGTGCTTCTCCTATCGTGATGTGATAGTTACTTGGAACCGGAAGAGGGGTTCCTACATGAATAGGCTTTATTGCGTCAATTCCAACCTTTACATGATTGGCCAAGATTTGTTGATTATGGCATTGATCTCCAGGCCTAGAAACAGGATGCACCATGTCGTGACCCACTACGACAATTTTGGAGTCCAAACTAACAGCTAAACGACATTTAGTTGGCCTCTGGAATACAAGTACAACATTAAAATTATTGATTTACAAATTTTAGAATCGTATAATTTTACAAAAATAGACTTTTGAATTAGTTACCTGCAAGTTTTCATAAGGATCCATCTCTTGATTTGTGCTGGTAGTTTGTAATTTGTCCAATTGTACTGATTGACAACTGCTACGATGACCAAATGATGGTATGTTTTCGACCACAATATCATTGATCATTTGCATACCCATCCTATTGAAAAAATTTGCAATTTTTTGCTCAACCATCATATCTACCATAGACTCGAATCTTTGGCTCACTTTAGTTTCTATTTCCTAGGTGATACGATGTAGTTCATCTGCTGATACTACACCACTCGGACCTTTATATTTCACTACCTTTCCAAATACATCTTTGATACCGACCGTCCCACCAATTCCTCTAACTCGACCTGGATGTTCTTTTTTTTCAAGAGCACGATTTAATACATCATCATGTCTATTTGGAACCCATGTTCCTTCGATGGTTTTTTCTCTTCAAGCATTCTGTCAACAACAAAAAAATTAGTTTTCTCATTAATTTATTGCTTTTTTTGTAAGAGATTAACCAAATGGGATCAAATGCATCAAAATTAGTCATACCGCTTTATCTGCAACTATCCTAGTTTTCTCATTAGGGATTACATAACTTCATTGGCTTCTTTTTTTGATCTTGCCAAAACCCAGTTAATACTTCGATCCAAAAGAACCACTTAGTAATGTAGTGAAGGAACTATGACCTTCGGTTATCCATTTAGCTTTCTTCCCTGCATATCTAGATTGCCCCAAATAGTGAGGATGCTCATTGTATGCTTGACTCTTCCTACCCTTCTCGCTTAATCGCTGTCAAAAATAATGAATATTAATGTATACCCAAAGTGTCAAAAATAATGCATGTATTTGTGCATGAAGCTTGGTTATTGTTCCTATCTACCAAATGAAATAGAAGCCTGTATTTGTCCAGGCATTCTGAAACCTGGAAGTTTTAGTAAATGTTTTAGTAAATGAAACATAATTAACAAAAAATATCTTGAATTCCTCAGATTCACTTCTTGAATGTTTCCCACTGTGCTTGTGTAATGCCATCATAAAGCTTGTACGGCTCTTTATGGTCCTCTGGAAGTTTTCTTGTCTTCGTAATCCAACAACCAACCAATTTTGTTTTGAAATCTTTCCATCGTCCACAGACATATTTTAACACGTTATCTTTCATGTTGTCGTCAATGTGGTACTCGATCTGAGGAAAAAAAATCATAGTTACATACACCTTATAAGACTTCAAATGTCCAATTGGGTCTTAAAGCCAAACAAGTAATAAGTGAACAAATGAATTTATAATACCTTAACATCTTCCCATATAGTATCTTTAAGCCCTTTACTAACGCCATCCCAATTTTTAATATTGATATCAATTTTAGATCTATCAGTATTGCCCATATACGCCTTATAAGACTTCGCCCACTTTCCAATGGATTTTCCATAATCACTTCACTCAATGAATTTTGGTTCTTGTGTTTTATATTTCTTCCCGGTTGTTGGGCTTCTTGGCCTCTTCTTGGACAACGACTGTGAAGTAGAAGGATCATGTTCTTCATTTTGTCCAAATTGTTCTATCTCCATTATTCCTGTAGTTGATTGTTTAGTGACCATTTAATTATGGAAGTTGGAAATAAGAAGTATTCTGGTTAAAGGTGAACATAACTGGAGATACTATAACAATTTTGTAGGAGACCATAAATAAATAGAAAAGACAATATCATTGAATGAAGGTTCTAGAAGCGGTTCACATGGCAGCTAATAAAAACATTGTACCTGGTGATGTCTCTGCAATGGTTCCTGGTATGATTAGAATGGATGAGTATTTCTTTTTATATCATTTCTTTGTGCCTGGTGATGTCTCTGCAATGGTTCCTGGTGGGATCCAAACTGCAATACAATGTTACAGGGTAATGGTTGTAAGCACTTACAATAGTATTCATAGCCCACTAACGTTACACCAAATATAAGAGAAGCATATGCTTAAAAATTTATTGTAATAGCCCACTAACGTAAAGACGCATTCATGAGAGTAAAAATTTATCGTCATATGCTTAAATAACTTATGTTATATCATTTTTTTCAGAGAACGAATCAATAATTAAAAAAACTGATTTTTTTTTTAACCTGAGGTGATATTAATTAAAATATTGTTCACTACAAGTTTTTTAACAGACTTTTGAAATATTTTTGAAAAGGTAAGAATGAAATAAGTTTCATAAATATAATGTCATGTATTTTATACTTAATTTTAGAAATATATTAACATTTTATACTTAAGTTTTGAAATATACTATCATGTATTTTATACTATCTGATCTTTTAACATTTCGGTAATATACTTAAGTTATGAAATATATTAGTATTTAATGAAAAATTGAAATGTATTTTATAGGTTACTGTCATGTTATACAGATAAATTATAACAACTATACTATCATGTTATACAAAGATGTTTTCCTCTTCATTGAACCCTCAAGTTGTGAATGAACAAATTGTTCTTGTGCTACATGTTACTTGTTATAATTCAGTAAGTTTGAATATAATCAAAATGAGGTGATCATTAACTCTTTTGTAAATAATACTTATGTATGACCATTCATTGTTTTGAGTCTATGACAACCATTAATTAAGTTCTTCTGACAAATGTATTTTGATATCTTGTTTATATATATGAATCTTACATATGGTATTAAAACTCAATAAGTATGTACAACTAAATAATAAATCAGAGAGACTGTGTTTTGTTATAGATTGAGGATGTAACAATTGACATAGTATAACCTCATCAATAACTAGATTGAAAAAGTCATGCTTTTTAAAAAAAAATGTAAATTGTAGAGAAATTGATGGTTGAAACTTGAAGCATACTGAAATTGGATCGTCAATTACAATTTCACAACAAAGATTTCCAACAAGTATTGCATGCTTATGTTATTAATAAGCAAAGAGGGAAAGCTAACATAGCGAAAGAGAAGCCAAGGACGAACTTTTTTAAAAATTCACAAAGACAACAAGTAGAAACCCCTAAAGATAACACTGAAATTTTGTTAGCTTTATGACAAAATTTCCTAGCAATACAAATTCATCTCCAGTTTCTTACTTCATTGGATTAATTCAATAGATAATACTTAACATCAAGTTTAAAAAAAATCGTTGTTTAGTACCTTAGGAAACTCCATGTAACTTAGTAATTTCAGTGTAGGATTTACCTTAAGGTACGGATTCTACCTAAGCTCAACATGTGAATTTTTTATCCTAACAAATAAATACATGGGTTACTTGGCTTAAGTACCATAATTATTAGCATTTATCATTATAGAAACCAAGTTGACACCACATCAGTAAATTGCAGAAACCAAGAAAAGTAAACAAAATGGTAGTTGGAATAAGCAGTAAGTTGTCAATTATCAAAGTGCAAATATGGATGTGAGTGGACCTATTGTTTGTTATCTGCTTGAAAATGCAAGAAATGTTTGATGCTTTCAGTAAATTGCACATAACCATTATATTTTAGGTATAATAAATATATGATCATAATGGGATTTGTACCCATAGCCTCTAGCTACAAGCTTAGTTGTAGATATTCATAATATCAAGGTTTCAACTAAAGGTAAAAAAACATTTAATCTCAAGATTAATGCAATATATACTTACTCTTAATGTTAATACAAAGAATTTGTACAATAAAACAAACATCATCATGTATAGACATACTGCAAAAACAAATAATGAATAGAAAATTTCATTAATAAAAAGAAAAACTAGAACAAGAAGCAATCGTTTGTGAAGTAACAGCAGTACCTGTAGTTGAGAAATTACTTATACTCCCACTAGCGCTACAAGTTTTGTTATACATATGGTTGCATCAGGCTCTAAATCATACTTTAATTTTTATAATTTATGATTTACCTATTTCCATTTTTTACAACATTGATAAGTAATTGAAGCCCTACAGTATAGTGTATGAGTTAGTCATTGAGAAAAAAATCTCTACCTGAGAGCATGCAGTGATACAATGTCCGAAGTCTACAACAAAAACAGCGATCAAGTATCCTTGTAAAATATCTTATTAGTAATTATTCTCAAAAAAACTAAAGAATCACAAAAAATGAAAGATTTCAACTGGCAACTAAAGCATGATGAGCATTAAAAAAAAATTACCCAACTACCCAAACCCCCTCATCGTGATCAGAACGTGCATAATTTGCATTTAAATCAACTTCTTCTGGCAGACTTAAGCCGACAGAGAAAGGTGGATTCTCATCAAATTGATTATACTCTTCTTTATCCACCACATCACCAATCCCAACAATGCGTCTTTTGCCGGGAAGAACAACAGACCACTTATTATCGGCAGGATCAGACACGTAAAAAACTTGTTTTGCTTGAGATGCCAAGATGAATGGATCATTATCATGACTCACTTGACCAAAGTCAACCAATGTGAATCCATGTTCATCCACTCATACAGCATGATGATTGTCAGCCCATCTACATCGAAATAGCGGGATTGTGAAGTCTTTATACTCAAGTTCCCAAATATCCTCGATTATCCCATAATATAGCAGTGTCGCATTTATTGGTCTGTTATCTTTAGCACTAGCAAATTCTCTTGAAGATGCAACGATGCTAACACCACTATTTCGCATTTTTCTCTCCTCATCCTGACGCTTTGTATAAAAGGCATAATCGCTCATATCATATCCTTCCCATGAATTGACATGAAATCGAGGCCCACATGCTAACCATTTTATTGTATCTGAAATACCATGATTTGTTTGAGACAACTGAGGCATTACCATATGTTTAAACCATATGACAAAAGAGCGGTTATGTTCATTTGTCAACCACCTTTCGTTCTTTGAAGGATTCTGGGACTTTAGAATTGCCATATGCTCCTCCAAGTAAGGATGTATCTCACTAAGGTGCTGCAAAACAAGTAGCTGAGCTTTGTGAAACATCCCATCACCAATTGAAATCAATTTTAATCCAATTATGCCCTGGCCGTCAAGTCGTCCTTCATGTCGAGACTTACGAAGTCCAATAGGTTCAACACCAGTTAAGTATGGTGTGACGACCCGGAATTTCTAACCATTTAAAATTTGAAAAATTAATTGATTTTAAATATTTAAAAGTAAATTTTAAACTTGAATTCCAAATATTAATATTTACTTGATAATTAAATTATTGAATTATATAGTTTGAAATTTTAAGTAGCAAGCGATGAGGCATTTTGGAAGTTTTGTATAAGATAATAAAAAAATTAAATATAAATTAGCAAAGATATTTTTTTAACAATACAAGATATTTTTACAAGTCAACAAGCGTACGCAGGAAGCTATTCCCCAATCGATATTTAGTCTTCATCCCTCTCTATTTCTGAGTAAAAATCGAACTCATTTGTATATAAATAAAAAGGGCCGCTAGATCTATCTGAAGCAAATTGAAAAGAGGGGATTTCAAATTAATCGCGGCTTCCTCTAGCTTGAAGAGTCGAACGAACGAATTCGTTCGTGCTCGCTTAAAATCAAATCGATTCTATAACTTCGCCTCCATAACCCTAGGACTGCTTGCTCCAAATCAAAGCATGTCGCGAGCTAGGATTTGGGCCACACAGTGAATTGGAAGACGCGAGACAGGGTTTCACGATGGGAAGTTGGGTTTCGCCATCGACTTCAATTAAGGCAGAGGCGATGATGGTCGGCAATTAGGGGTTCGGCAGCAGCAGGTAGCGGTGCGAGTGGGTCGTGGGGATGTAGCTGTGTGGCGTATTTGATTAATGGTGAGTCGCGTTGTCGACTGGAAATGAATCGTGGTGGCAGGTCGAGTGGCAGTGGGGTTCACGAGTTGAAATCAGTGGCATACGAGCTCGACTCGAACTCGTGGAGGAGGAGGGTCGGGTGAAGCTCAGTAGGGCGTTGTGCTTGGTAGCTGGAGGAGGAGAGCAGTGAGGTATAACTTTGATAATTTTAGTCATCTCCGTGTTTAATCAAAAAAAATTTATAAATTCATTTACAATAAAGTATATGTAAAGGCAATTTATATATATATTTATGAATACGATCTTTGAATATAAGAGAATTTATAAAAGTTAGATTTTGAAATCTATAAATTATTTTTATAGATGTATAAGTAGTTTTAAGAGGAAATTTTTTAGTTTAAAGTTAAATCATTAATCTAATTAATAAATGGAAATTTACTGTTCGCTTATTTCAAATACTAATAAATTATATGATGTTATTCGAGGTCAAAACCATGGAAACAAGCCAGTTTGGAATGGATTACAAACAGAAAAACAAAGGTGAGTAAATCTCACTTTGTTGGATTTCTATTTAGATTTAAATGGTGAAATTTAAATAATTGGTTGATTAATTGAGTTGATTGAATGTGTGCTGAAGATCTGGTGACTTTGGTTTTGTTTGGTTCTCGAGTTGATTGTTGTTTGACTCGAAGCATTTGGGTTTAAAATGGTTTTAAACTTAAATCGTAAATATGGTTCAGTTTAAAATCAATAAAGGTTTAATGAATTGGTGACTCATTAAATAGGTAGGATAATTTAAATGAATAATTAATTAATTAAATTAATTAATTATTTGGGTTAATTAATTTTAGTTTAAATTAATTAAAAGGATCATTGAGTGGTTTAATAAATAATTACTTAATGCAATTAATAAAATATAATTACTTTGTATAATTAATCGAGAGATAAATTAAGATAATTAATTAAGGAGAATTAATTTATTTAATGAAGTAATGATTAATATTGTGGTTTAATTAATATAATTAATTTAGATTAAGGTAAATTGAAATATAATTGGAAATCAATAATTTATATAATTAATGATGTAATTAAAGATTTGATTAATTAAGGTTAATAAATCCATAATATGTGACTTATGAGAAATTAAGTAATATAAGAAATTAAGGATTAATGTAATTAATACAGTTAATTAAATTATGAAATAATTAAAATTACGGTATTGATTTTGGGTTAAGAATAATTAATATCGTGAAATTGATAAAAAATAATTACTTGAACATAATTGAAAGATAAATAATTCAGGTTGATTAATTAAGATGAATGGATAGGGAAGGGTTGATTAATTAATTGTTTTGGAATTAACTAATGAAGGAATCTAAGTGATTGAGGTTTGAAATTCAATTAGAATCAATTGATTTGGTTTGTATGTGATTAAGCTTTGCTTCTGAATGATTGAATGGTATTGGATGATTTGAAGGAGTTGATAACTCCGATATGAAATGTTGTGTATTTCATTTGGATAACTTGGGATAGGATGATATGAGGTTCGAAGAGACCGGGGTCGGGTATTGGGTAAATACCCGAAACCACTTCGAATTTTTATAGATTGATGTATAAAATCTATATGCTGGAGTAAGTGAATTGGAGGAATTAGACTATTTTAAAATCTAAATCTTTGGTATTTAGAAACTTATATGTGGAATAAGTGTTGTCTATAATAAAATGTGGCTTTGTGAATTGATATAAGTTACCCGGTTTTATTTGAGTTGTATACTTTGTATTCCATGTTATTTGGGTTTACTCACGCTGGTTTCCAGCCTGACCCGAGTGTTACTTTGGTCTAATGCTTGGGTCAGACCGAGTATTATAGATTTTCAGGTAGGTACGATCTGGAGCTCAGGAGGCGAGCTGGATGGCAAGAATGTACGGAGTGCTTCCGCTATATTATATTATTGTTGTGTATCTGTGGCATGATAATTGTATATGTTCAGTGATTGTATATATGTGAAACTCTGACGTATTAAAATGTAACCGACAGATAAAATATTCTTTTGTAAACTGTTATTATTTATTATTATATTTTATCCGCTGCAAATGTGAGTTGTTGATGTTTCTGTTCTTCTTCTTCTATCTCTTTCTTCTTTTCATAACTATCTGGAATTTTCGAGTTCGGAAATTTCGGGTGGTTACATATGGAGTGACAAATTCAATAACCTCCTCGGCTACAGTAGCTTCTACAATACTGGCTTCAGGTCTATATATGTTTTTTGCTTTTCTTCTTAAAGTTCCCATATGCATTTCAAACGGATATATATATCTCATAAATGCAGGACCACAAATTTTTATTTCTCTTACAAGATGAACAACCAAATGCAACATAACATCGAAAAATGAAGGTGGAAAATACATCTCAAATTGGCATAAGGTGACAATAACATCGGCTTGTTGAGCATCCAACGTATCAGGATCAATTACCTTGCTACAAATCTATTACTTAGAATGGAAAACAGAAACCAACGCTCTAACTAATTGACATGTGTCATCCGATATAACTTTCGTGCGTGTCATTTTTTAATTTCTTTTTTCCACATAACAATAACCAACGCAGCAATTATCGTTTGTTATCCATAACTATTCGTATGTCCTCTTCATTATCTCTAACCCACAGATATGACGAATCGACAGTGGCAATCACTTCAATGGACGCACCTTCTTCTTCTCCATCGGCGACTTCACGCCTTCTCAACTCAAAATGGAAAATTATGTCCCCTCCTTTTAACGTAGCGATTTTCTCAAATTTCCTTGTATTTACGATTACTGATGGTTATATTCCTTTTATCCGCAGACTTTAACTAAAACCTAGAACTTTGTGGATGCGACAGTGGCAATCACTTCAACGGAGGCGCCTTCTTCTTCTCCATTGGCGACTTCACGGGTTCTCAACACAAGATGGAAAATTATGTCCCCTCCTTTTAAGGTAGCGATTTTCTCAAATTTTCTTCGATTTGTTTGATTTACTTAGTACTGTTAATTTAGGAATATGTTAGAATGTATTTACACATAAACTTCTTTGACATTATGTGAATTGTTTGTTGATGTTTTACTTAATAGTTGGATTTTATTTAGTCGACATACTGAAGATAAAATGACAGTGGTATTTATAATTCCTCTATATTATCGTACATAATTTGCATGTATGTTTTACTACACTTTCGATTGCAATTATTCAGTCATGATTATTTGATGTTGAAGATGTTGGTATTTAAATGCATTTCAAATTCATTAGATGTAACTAACTGCAAGAAACTAAAATTCGTGTATTTTTTGTCTGTATACATACTATGAAGCCATAGGAATTGTTCGAATTAAAGTATTCTATGTCATCCAAAATTTTTGTGACACTCTGTGATATGTTGATTGCTATTCATAACATCAATATTTAAGTTCTTTGCATTTGCTTATTTTGTTTCCATTTAAATTTTTACAAGATGATAGTAATACATTTTCATTTTAATTGTGTAGTTGTTTCATCATGTTTAATTCATTAGTTTCTTCTGAGAAGTTTTATTTTTTACGCTGTGTTACCATTACGTGTTGTCATTACTGAGCTCTTTCCAAATATATCCACATGAAAATTTTGCTATTATTTTTTACGATTATTTATGCGCGCACAAAAATACATACATCTGACTCACCGAATGTTCATTATTGACATCCTTCAATCTCTTACAAAAAGAGTTGTTCAATTCATTTCTTTATGCATTTCATATGCATTTAATGTACCAGATTCCTTTTGCTGCATCTAAATGGGCACAACTTTTTGATTGTTATAAAATTTCTGACTAAACTTTTCATTGCAAAAAACCAAGGTTGGTGATATTTCTCTTCTTCCATGAGATGTTCACAAGCATGCATTCAACTCATAACAGCATATTGACTTAGAAGATGAATTTTGAAGTACATACTACTGACTCATACCAGTCTATATTTATAGCAATAAACTGCTTTGTGTTAAAGTCACCAAGCACATAACGGTAAAAAAATTGTTACCATACAATTAAAAAGAGTAAAGTTTATTTCTTTATTATAATATGCATATTTATATATGCAATATTAACTTGGAAAACTCTAAATTTCTTCTTTTCAATTTTTCTATATTATTCCTCTTCTAAATGCGATTATGTATGACATAAATTTAACAGTTCAAATATATCCCACCCATCATTTCTCTTATCCGTTGTAATATTGATATTCTACGACATGTGCATAGTAAATCTTTGTTTGAGCATGTGAAATGCTCAACAGTGGAGTGCAATGCTCATGTATTAAAAAAGTTCCACCACTAGGAAAATTAAAAAAACTATTTGGAGATTTTTGTCCAATTCTGGTGTCCATTTACTACTGCAAACTTTTTATGTGGTAAATTACGGTACCGTATTTGCAATTATATATATTAGCGTTCATGCCATAACTTGGACATAGGGTGAAAGAAATACCCGAAGTAAAAATGCAAGCATTAAACTTGCAAAGTAGCACCTAAATGATGCCTCCATGGTGTGCCTGATACCGTAGTTCATATTTTTTTCATCTATCCTAACACTCTCTTCTTACTCAAGTATAGATCTCCTCATGCCTTTATACTAAAATACTGTTTCATAGATTTAATTCCTTAGGGATCGAAAGAAATGCATGCTCCAATCGTTTCTCCTCCTCTTAAGGTTGTGTTTACTATTATGTTGATATTTTTTGCTTTTAAATTCTTATGTTCATGTTTCTTTTCCTAAACATAAGTAAATCTGAGCCATGTATTTTTGAATATTCTCATCCATAGGAGAATATTATTATTTTGTATGAAGTTTCCACGGTTTTAGACTGTGTCCTGGTAATAGTTTTTTTATTTCCTCTATCCTATCATTGTATTTTATTCCTTTTCAGTTACTACGATCTCACTTCTAAATACAATGGTTATGCAGATTTTCTCATTTTGGCTATGTTGCCCACTGATTAAGGAAATTATGGCAACAACCCAACTGGAAGGAATCGCTTTATATAATTTCAGGAGATGAAACGGGTTCATTCCACTTGAATCAGTATTCTTTAATTAATTATACTTTGTACAGTGTAAAGGCTAAATGAAGATTGCATATTTTCACCATTGTTTCGTGTGTTTATTTGCTAAAATTCGCTATATAATTTTTGGGTCTGTAATTGGCAACCCCCTTTTGGGTACACTTTATTCAGATACACTTCCAACTGCCTATAATGGAAATGATATCATAAAGTTTAGAGCACTGTTTTATTCTATTAGAAATATAATGTTTATTCATGCATGATAAGGAACAATCATAAAGTAAGACTAATTTACTCTATGTTTTCCTTGAATTATTCTATTGATAGCCTTTCAATTGAAGTACAATCACAACCTAAATATCTTGGTAAAGCTACAAGGACCGAATGTTAAGAACGAAATAAGGCTCGAATATCATCCAATGGCTGCTTTTCATTGCACACTTTGAAATCCATGTTGCCCCGTGAATTCCGCCCTATTTTCGCACTTCTCTAGCCAACTGGTTTTCGGCCCTGTAGCATAACTCTAAATATCTACATAACATCTTTAATAATTTTTTCTAACCTCCTTAGTTGAGTGATGCCAATGGGATTGTTGCAGATAAAAATAGTATTCAAAGGGAAGTCACAATTAACCAAGGGAGTAGGATGTCGCTTGGTCTTCAACCTTAGTAATGGGAGGTGTAGCGATCCATTTATCCACAACTCTGTTATTGTATTACTTTATTCTTCTCTGCCATTTAATCAAATTGGTGTGTAAATTTAGCGATTTCCAAGGTTACTAATTTTTCAAAAGGATTTTAATATTTACATTGACATTGTACAATTCTGTGAGTCGGTAGACCATCTTTGGCATTAAGGTGGAAAAATGTAAATCAATATGGAAAGGTAAGGTGACAAAGAATCTCTCTATGGATAGTTTTGAGGATGATATTTCAATGTAATAAGGTTAAGCCATCAAAACTAACTATTACACAATGTTAGCCATTGGACATTTTACACATTTGTAACTGTAAGAAAAATTGTTTTTTGAGCATCAAATATTTATAATTGGTAGTCATGATAGATTTGGATCATCTTAACAAAATATTGTCTGTTGATTGCCAATCATTTCAAGTGGTGCATTTAGAGTCTCAACTACAAAAAATGTGATGAACTGACCAACCTACATGCTACCAAACCATTCAATTCGTCAGGGAAAAAAACATTTCACAACTAGCAGCCAAAATGGCTATGAAATCTGGCGAAGAAGTTCAAAGACACGGAATATGCGGTCTGAATGATATGTATGCTCTTACTTCCTGTGAAACATAAATATTGTACATGTTACCAGGTAGCATTTCTAATTTTCCAATATCCGACCTTCATAATATAATGCTTGCTCTCTATGGGAGTTCAACCAAACCAATATCAAGATATATCATTCCTACGCTTTAAGGAATTTTATTTATCCTTTTAATTTTTAACATACAACATGCTACCATGAGATGTTTTATAACGTTTCATTAGGCTTGGGTCATGATAAGTCAATTATATTGGTAACAGATGAGTTGTTCGAACAAGCAAGGAGGTGAGGGTAGACTCTATCAAATCTCATATTGCCTCCTGAAATGTGCATTTTTGTATATCATCATGAATCCGTACTTAATAAAATTTCAGTGTAAAACTAGAATATAATTTAGAACTTATTGTTTACTGACTGTAAAATACATTTAGACTAAATAGGTATATCGAAAAGGGGTATCTTATTATTCGTACAGATTATAATCTATCTTCCTACTCGATAAACCAACAGAAATGATGATGTTGTTTTTTGTTTAATTGTTTAACAAAGTGGTTAGTTATTTGATATCAATCAATTTTAGCTAATGATATGATATTCAAAAAACAAGGATATTCAAGCGATGTATTTTGTTGCATCATATATAATTTTCTTTCTTACCTTTCTCCATTTCCATGTCATAATTTTTATCAACTAATGTGTCATAATTTTTACCAAATCCATGTTAAAAAGTATATAGATCTCTGTGGGGACAATATCTTGCTAAAAGCAACGTGCAAAAAATTTATACACGAAAAGAATTAAAAATTGTATCATGTAAACCGATATAAATGAGGGTGTATAAAATTTAGATATGCCATGCTTAGATCATAAGTTTTCTTACTATTATTTTTAGACAAATCACAGTACAATACTTGATGATTTTACTTTTGAACCACTTGCTACATACTTTTATGCCTTCACGATTATTCTATAAAATACAATATGCATGCACATTAATATATACAACTTATACAGTCACGCACAAAAATGTATAGGTGATCATATAAAAATTTCACACATACACTACATTACGAACATTATATTTTAAGACCATGTCCATGGTAGGTCACTACCATCCAACATAAATTTGAAAAATATAATTACTAATCCTCATATCCAAGACATTTGAGCACATCTATTAAGAAGGAAAATTTACTACAGAACAGATATATATTATTCCACTCTATACATATAAATACGAGAAATAACAATATAATCATACAATAAGCAACCACAATTATCAATTTCACAACTGCCCGTGTGCGTCATTGTCGATTTTGTCTCCGTCTTTGCACTCCATTTCTCTTTGGGGATCTGGCAAGATCTGGAATTCATGTGTGTTACTGGCAATTTCCAGATTACGATCTACAAAATCAGATGCCGATAACCTAAAACAAGATTTGGGTCAGATCTACTTCTGAATTTTGGATTTGGTTATCATTTGTTAGCAGCCCGCAAGTACTCAAAGTAATATTCTTCGGCAGTGTACGATTTCGGTAGGCAGAACAACATTTACTCTTCATTGCCTGATATATATAGTTAGTATTTGTCGTCTGTTTTTGCAACGGAAATCATGGCTGGATTAGTGATATTGTCTGCTCTTAGCAATAATATCAATTCACTAACTGTAATGTACCTACTGAGACTTGCATTGCTGTTCACCCAACAAAACTTGAATTTTAAATAATTAACATGCCATACTCAGCAACTCTTTGTAAATTGGGAAGAATTATAATCATTTGAGATTAGTTGATAATATGTTTTATTACAGTTTATTTTCATTGTTCTCTACTATGTATAGTTTCTACTGATATATGTAATCAGACTTGCTACATATGGATTAGCTGAATTGCAAGTGGAAGGTGATGGGAATTGCCAGGTTTGTTTCCTGAAATAATTTGTCTTTGAAGCAAAATTTAGCATTGACTTATGATGTTATCTATTGTGTACATTTTTAGACCATTTCTTTCACTAATTATTTTTATCAATTTTACTTTCTACATATAAGTTTCGATATCTAGCAGATTAGCTCTTCCGCAATCCTGATTACCATAAACATGTTCGAAGATAAGTAGTTAAGCCGGTAAATATATTGTTTAAGATATTCAGTGATACAGTAACAATATTTGAAGCGAAGTACTCTACAAATATATAGTGCCTGATGGCAGATATATGATGCCACTATTAGTTCATGAAAATTATACCATGTTATTTCCCCTTCTTTTCAGCTTAAACGGTTCCAGAAGTTTTATGAAAGCTACGTTCCAATGAAATAAAGAACTTACTTGAAAAACATGAAATGGTTAGCAATCTCAACTTATTTAAATATTTTTTGCAGACTTCTTCAAAGGGTTCTATGACCTGTTAATATCGTACTCAATAATTTGAAATGGTAACATTGGAATCCCTCTCAGTATGAAATTAGTTATGCTGTCAAAAACCAACAACTATTCAGATAAATCCTAATTACTTTTGATATGATAGATGATTACATTTTATAAGGAAGATTTACAAGCATCAATAGCATGCATTAGGAGGGATGTATATGGAGAAAGTAATAAAAATTGTATAGACCAACTTAGGAACTCTATCTACCACAAATTGGAAAGTGTACTTTAGTTTCACGAAAATAAAATAAAATTTCAATAGCTACCTTTTCTTCTACTTCTTCCTTCTCTTTTTCGATTTATATTGTGGTTGTATTTTAGATCTGGGGAATGGGGAGATCACCACACACTACAGGCAGCTGCAGATAGCGTATAATTTACTTTGATATTATAATATTTTACCATGTGTATGCAAGAAATAACAAGATACTTAAGTTATATTTACGCATGTACAGTATGGTGCCAAGATCTGCCTGCTTACATCATTTAGTGATACGACACTCATTGAAATCATGCCCAAGAACGCAAATCCTTCCAGAGGTCAATATTTTCTTTCTCCACCAAAATATAGATATTTCATTCTGTTTTACTACACGTGCTTATCATATTTTTATTTGTGACATAATTTTAATTGTCAGGCCAAAATACTGTACGATAGCATCATTTGTTGTTTCAATTTATTGTATGCCAACTTGGTGTTGTATAAGAACTTGAATGACTCAAGCAAAACGAACTCTTCCTACCATCGTAATTTTGTGGATCACTGACTGGTAAAAAAATTTCCAATCTTTATTTGGTTGTATGATTTCAGGATAATACGCTACTTGATTTCCAACAATTGACAATGATTGAATGATAAAAATGACAAATCAAGCATGTTACTGTAAATATGGAGTTGTTATTCCCTATTAATCACTTAATGGCAGTGTGAAGTTTGCAACTAATATATCTTCCCGTATCTTATATGCCCTTACTACATATGTTTTACTTTTCATTGTGTTTAGTAACAAGTAAGAACATTATTGTTATTTTCCACTTCATTGTCATCTACGATCTCTCATTATATATTAGTTTGAACGGTTTGTTGCCGTTTAACATTACACTCGGTAAGTTTGCAGAATACTGTGAATGAGGGTCACTACTTTATCTTATGGTAGGTAAACACCTATTTAACAAACCATGTTCGAAGCTTCAATTGGTTCCTTTTCATCTTTTTTTTTCTATTTTAATTTTTTACTTTTATGATTGAGAATGAAGTGCATTTTTATGAAGATTGGAGTTTTTGAAGAAGATTATAAAGTTGGGATTTTTATACTACAACAGCTTGAAATAATGAGCGATTTGAGTATAGAATTTGAATTGATTATAACTTGAAAATAGATCAGAGTCTTTAAGGTCATAGTTTCTAAAAGCAGTATGATTGAAAAAAAAAATTCTTCTCACATAGCGAAAGTAATATCATATATCATTGTAATTTGTAGTTATTTTGAAGTCCCACTTCAAATCTGTCATTAAAACCTTCCAATCTCTATCTGTGGGTGTTATGGTGAAATTAGGTGATTAATTATTTTATGTTCCTCTATGTTTATCACTAATCTGATGCTGAATAAAGTAAACATGGGTTTTTTTATCTTTGATACGTATAAAGTATTAGTTATTCATTTTCCTACTCGGCCTTTTATCAAGTCAATTCCACTGTCACTTCACTGATTGTTTTCTTTTAATATCTTACTTTGTCACAAATATTTGGTTCTGACGAAGCTCCAAAATCTGCAGCTGAGAAACGTGCTGCTCCTCCCCCTGCTAAGAAACTCAAAAAAATTCCTGCGAGCATTCAAGGGGCAGCTGGAAACAACTATTTCCTAGCTGATGGGCAGAACACTGGAAATTTTATCACTGATCGTCCATCAACAAAGGTGCAAGCTGCTCCTGGTGGAGGTTCCTCGCTTGGATACCTCTTTGGAAGTGGTGGCAAGTGATGCTAATATTCTATCTTAGACTGTTTGTCGGAAGAACATAACTGCTGATGAATGAAACCTTAATGGTGAAATAATACTGTTGTTTTTATTAGCTATATGATTATGTATTGTAAAATAGCTTCATGCTACAATTTAGGATGGATTCTATCTATTTTACGATTTTACAGACTGTATGAATGTGTTTTGGTTGGGTTTCTCAATGATTCACTGATGCAACTGTTGAATATTATGATTCACTGTTTCTGAATACCTATGAAGTGTACTGCAGATATCCCTTTCTATATGTAAGGATGTATTAGTACATAAATAGATGTATCCTTGTGTGATTTTAGACTTCAAAAAAAAGGGGAGCAAATGTTATTGCGAGGAAGAGATGCAATTGGACATGAGACTGAGCTGCACCTTGATTTGAACATGACCTGCAGCCTGCTGTGACTGTTGAAGCAAACGAAGTGAATGAATTAATTGGAAATGAAGCTAAAGTGTGACATGTACAGGAAAGGTTGAAATGAAATATTTCCTTGTGCATCTGCAATGCCTGGTCTGAAAATACTGTAGTGTTGAACTAGATAGAGGAAGTGTTGATATGCAAAACTGGATGACATAGTCTGCAATGAAATATGACTTTTGTGCATAACCGAGCTGAAATGGTCATAACAGTGAAATTACATCATAGAGTAAAAGTTGAACATGACTGTAAATGTTATTAGAATAACATGAAGAGTTAGCGAACTTAGGCAATGTTGAAGCGAACTTAGGCACTGAACTTGGTAGCAGAGCTTTCGGTTGACCATGCCTTTGCGTGTATGGGTAGTGCTTATATGGGAACTATGTGTTTGATTAATGTGGATTGGTCTGAAAACATGAAAAGATAGAGCATGATGCACTTTGGTTGTCAACTGACCAATATAGTTGAACTAGACATGCGAGAGATGAACTGAGTGCACAGTTTGAATAGAATGCACAATTTGAACAAGACATGAGATGAAAAGGTAGAGCATTGTGAAAAGGCGGAGCTTGATGTGGAATGCACCGGTATTGAGAAGAATCTCTGAGTGGACTGCACAATATGACCACGCCGATGATGAGTGCAGTGATGAGGCATGGATGTCCGAGCAAGCTATGTGATAGAAAGTAACTAAATATTGATAACTGGGTTTCACAACCTGATCTGAATGGTTTTTCAAAGTAGATTTAGACCATTCAAGATTGATCTGATATGTGTGACCTAGGGACTGGACAAGGAAAACCGATTCTTTTTTCTTCGAAAGTCCAAGTTGGTTCTCTAGCAATAGGTTTTCGGGACGTTGATTATAAGTTGATGAACATTGCATGTAGGGATGTTATTTTTTGTTAATCTTAATTGGTAGCACACTTTAAAAATAATGGTTGATGTATCTACCGAAATATTACAAACATCATTTTAATTTATGGACTATCTTAAACCTTATGTTTATTGTTGATAGTATCATTCGATGTAACATGCTTAAGTATTTAATCTATTACTTTTCTCTAGGTGCTTAGAAAATTATTCTCATAAGCTTGCATTAAAATCAAATACAGGTAAAATATAGGGACATTGTATTATATGTATATAGTTGCACACTGACATAAGAAACAAAAATTCAGTAGCACAAGCATTTAAACTTGAACAAGGTGATTTAGGATTCATTCACCTAACAAAGAAAAAATAAAACATACAAGATCATCAAAAAATGTAATTTGGTAAAAAAATAGAAAAACCCGATGAAGTATATACTCGATATTAAAGCAATTAGTGGATTTAGTTTGTTCCTCATTATCTTAAGGTGGTTGTATTTGATCTTTTTTGTATTCTAATCTTCAATTATGTGGTAAACTCTATGTCATATGAACAAATATATTGGAAATGTTCTTCAAATGGCAATTTATGCTACACCTATCTTGAATGCAAATGAATGCGATAGGAACTAAACACAAAAGATAGCTGTAAGAACCCTAATGTAATTATGCTCAACTCATATCAACATATGGATGAGAATAATCTTCAAACTATCAACTGTTGCAATTTATCAACCATCTACATTACAAGCTAAATCATCAACTTAGGTCATTGCACTGTCGATGCTTCTCAAAAAGCTAATGATAACACTACGCACTTGAAAATAAAGGTTAAGTACCAGTGTGAACTCCTATATTTTAATCTAAAATCTCTCATAATTTCTTTTCCTAAACACAGAATAATCTGAAATGAAAAATTCTTTTTAAAATTATTACATTAAAATTATTTCCCTAACGTAGTGCCATCACTCTAATTGTACCTACATGCACCATTCACAGTGTTCTGTAGTTTTATTCTTGATCAAATTTTTTCTTAACTGCAATTTTTCCAAATAATGATTACATTATGACTTTAGGAATGACTCTGTTAAATTTATTCTGTAGTTTTATTCCTCATCAAATCTTATTCCAACTGCAACTTTTTCAACTAACAATCAGATTAAGACTTTAAAGATGACTCTATTAATTTAAACATATGTTTGTTAGGAATGCAGAGTGAGATGATTTTCAATGGATCAGATGTTTTGTTGCTCAGACCAGGTGGCTTATTGAATAATAATCCCATATAAACACCAAATAAGATGGAACCAAAGTTGAAAGTATCTTGCTCAACATTTACCAGTTAATATGAGTCCATATTTGTTTCTTCTCTTAACTCCTGTTTTTAAACCCATAATAAATACCGATCACAGTGTACGCAGGGGTAGAGGTCTTTGATTGTATATATGATTTTTTACTTGCAATTGTTTTGAAAATTTATATAATTGAATGACTTCAAAATTTTAAACTTAGAAAAATATATACATAATATCTTGAATTATGCTTGCATTTTACATAAATTGGATCATAAAAGTACTATACCATTTTGTTACTGCTCCAACTTATCTGTTAAGCAACTAATATTTATACTGTAATATCTTTCAAATACAGTACGGTTAGTAAAACTATTTCTACTCCACACGTAAATCAATATTATATCTACTTCAATTACTTTTTTGTTAAATTATGTTAATAGTATTGAGTTCTTCAAAAATTTGTGCACTCTTAGCGTATTACAATAATTCCAAAATTTTGAATATGAACAGGATGGACAGACAGATAAAAGATTCACAGAACATATAGCATTTATATATGCGTATATGTGCATGTTTGTGTAAGTATTTATGGACACAGTCGCTTACTTTTATATGCACTAACATACATACAACCTCATTATTTTAAGCTAATATTTACAACTTTGTAACAGTAAAAATAGGAATGTATGTTCAATTTATCTTTATTTTTGATCCTATTTGAATAAACAAACGGGCTGCGTACATGAATGAAAATAGTGGTAATAATACAAACAATGGAATATTTATAGGTTTTTATATTTAGTGGTGCTTTCAAACTGAAAGTTCATTGACTGTTATATCACAAATTACAAATATCATATAAGTAAGTAGAAAATAATTAAATAAATATATAATTCTATCATACTAAAAAAACCTTTACAATTTAATCATCTTTGTATTTTCTTACTTGCCCGTGTGCGTAGCACGGGCCACGCACTAGTTATATTAAAAAAGAGACAAAGCTTTATAATAACATGCCTAATATGTTTAGGCAATATACCTCTAATTGCAACAGGTAATAAATGTTGCATTAACACATGGTAATCATGAGACTTCATACCGGTCAATTACAAATCCTTCGCTGATACACGACTGCTAATGTTGAAGAATAACCTGTTGGAACCTTCACACCACAAAGACACTCACATAAACTAGTTTTCTCTTTTTTGGACAATGTATAACATGCGGAGGGCAAATAGGTACGTTTACCTTTCTACACCGGTGCTAACTCCTTTCGGATACCCATTTTCAACATATCTTGCCTAACTTTCTCACCATCTTTTGTCTTAGCAGGTATATTCAAGAGTGTCCCAACGATACTGTCACAAACATTTTTTTCTATATGCATTACATCTAGACAATATCTAACATGTAAATGTCTCCAATATGGAATTTCCTAAAATATAGATTTATTCTTCCACGAGCCTTCTAAAAGGGGAAATACTTTTCCTAATGCATTTTCAATATCCTTGACCCATTCGTAAACATCATTTCCTGTTAATGGAAAACGATCAACTCCATTCTCTATCTCCCCATTAAAAGGCTTCTTCTTTTTACGATAAGGATGATTAGGAGGGAGAAATCTACGATGATGCATATACATATTTTTTTTGCAATAATGTAAACGCTCAACAACCATATCATCTTGACAAATTGGGCATGCTTTGGCACCTTTTGTACTATATCCAGACAAGTTACCATACACAGGAAAATCATTTATGGTACAAAAAATCAAGCCGTGCAATGTAAAATTATTTTGACTATATGCGTCAAACACACGCACATCTTTATCCCATAGAAGTTTTCGATCATCAATAAGAGGAGTTAGGTAAACATCGATGTCGTTTCCTGGTTGTCGTGGTCCAGAAATTAAAAGAGACAACATGATATACTTGCGCTTCATACTCAAATGAGGTGGAAGATTGTAAATCACCAAAAGAACAGGCCATGTACTATGTTGACTACTAAAGTTGCCAAATGGGTTTATGCCATCTATGTAAAGACTAAGTCTGAGATTTCTAATTTCTTCATCAAAATCAGGATACATTGTATCAATGTTTCTCCACTGTGGAGAATCAGCTGGATGCCTTAATAATCCATCATTTTTCCTCACATCTGCATGTTACCTTAAGTTTTTTGCATTTTTTTTATTTGCAAATAAACGTTTAAACCTTGGTATAATTGGCAAAAACCACAAGACTTTTGCTGGAGGCCATTTCTTATCTGGGTCATTGTGAACGTTCCCTCGCGACTTGTAACGGGATAATCCACACTTAGGACACTCGTGCAAGTTCTCATTTTCATTTCGATACAATATACAGTCATTTGGACATGCATGTATCTTTTTATATCCTATACCAATTAGGCACATAATTTTCTTTGCCTCATAGTTAGAAGTTGGAAGCTCATTGCCTTCCGGAAGCATGTCATTCAAAAGTTCCAACAAAGATGTAAAACTTTTATCACTCCACCCATGCTTTGCTTTTAAATTGAAAAGCTTGAGCACAGTAGACAATGTTGTGAACTTAGCACAATTAGGAAACAAAGGCTTATCGGCATCAGTTAATATTCTTTCATACAACTTTGGTTCTTCCATCAAATGTTCTTCAGCATCACGAAACATCTCATAAACACAACCATTCTCATCTTCGCGTCATTATTCATGTTATCTTCCCGGTCATTCTCATCATTCTCATAATTACTAGAACTAGCTCTACTAAATATACTTTCACCATGCCATATCTACAGCGTGTAATTTTGCTTAAACCCATAACGGATTATGTGATCTCTAATCTGATCTATGTTACAAAGTCTCCTCTTATTTTTGCAGTATCTACAAGGACAAAAAATAGTTTCTTCCCCTCTTCTTAATTGATCATTCAATGCACAATTGATGAACTCTTCAATTTTGTTTAGGAACTCGTCATCGTTATGTTTTACGTTGTACATCCAACTACGATCCATATGCAAATGCTAGAGACACACTACACAAGCAAAAAAAACGTTGGATTACGAAGAGCATTCATTATTAAATCAACATAGCTCTTATCCAGCAACCAACCTTCTTTACCATAGGAAAGTATCAATGTAAATTTATCACCCGTTAAGTACCTATTCACATATCAATGCATGTTCAAAAGAAGAAGTCAATCAACATTGAGCATTCATATTCATTTCATCATTCTCCTATCCTACAGCAGCTTAAAACATAGGTAGTGAAAATTTTGATGTTGTATTATGGCGGATTATTTCTACAATGCATTTTGTGTGGACTTCACTTTGTAATGTATTATCCGGTGCTAAATTATTAATTTTTGAGTAGAGTATTTGTTGTATTATTATAAATTTTTGAGCATATTTTATTCCTTTAACTAGACAATTGTAACTCTATACACAAGTGTTTAACCTCATTCAACGTATACATGTACATAACTTATCTAACCTCATATAATATACTTTACTGAATAATGAAAAAGCTTTTACTGAATTATCAAAAGCACCTGTATAGTTAAAATTTATACATAAAGCTCAAAAGGATCAATACGATATGTGCAAACTTGTCATGGAAAAGGAAATTAACAGAGATACCTTGGCTAACGGTTTTTACCCAAAAAACTGAAGGTGGGTAAGAGAGAGAAACTTTGGTGTTTTGAATACAATTTGTGGGACAAACCTAACTCAGAATCTTCTCGCAACCGATAGCCTTTGGAGTAGCTGGTCGAAAGGTTGATACAAATAAATTTGTGCACGCCTTAGGAGATATTATGTAATAAGATTATTTTCTTTTGACCCATAATGTAAATCTGATAGGCTTGAAACAAAAATATAATTTGATTTTGTTTCTATTATGTATGGTAAAAATTCTAGCGGGATCTATCATTTTGCCAAGTTGCTTTGCATGGTGGATAAAAAATTTGAAAAAAAATAAAAATAAAACATAAATTTAGATAAAAATAATTAAAGGGGTATTTTGATTCTTAAATTTTTTTGTAAAAATAAGGGACGCTTTCATTGCCTCTCCATCCCATTTTCTAATCAACACACTGCCTCAACCTTAGCTGCTTCAGTTCACAACCAACAACTAATCTCCATCATCATCAACACACACTGCCTAAACACAAACATCACCACCTTCCTTTATAAACAAACCACAACTACCTGCACAACTCTGCCATATACAGCTGCAAACCCAAAACCACAACAACATATCATCATCACCTACTTCTTCCTCTAACACACACCCCATCTCCACTTCTGCTAGAAAAACTCTCATCACTCACCATAATCTGCCAAACTGTTCTCCAAACTCACTTTAATTTCCACTACTACCTGTTACTACAACCTAGCTTCACCCCTCTTCCATCATTCTAACCCGACAAAACCCGTTCATCATCCAAAACCACATCACCGAAACCTTCGAACTCCAACCTTAACTCCATCGCTTGAATCAACCATCATATAGACAGACCGACCTCGCCCCCAAATCATCAAGTCGCTCCAATCGCGATTCAGTCACCACTCCCAATCGCGATTTCGAAAGCTGCTTTTAATTTGCTAATCACAATTGCAATTTCATTCTTCGATTTGAATTTAATTCAGAATTTGCATCTAGGAAATTGCAAATGCGAGTTGCTTTCAAAGTTTAGAACCATCAAATTTTCGGTATTCGTTAGCTTATAATCATTCATTATTAAAAACATCAAAGGCAACAATATATTCATTTTATACCTGAAAAATCAATCCAGCAAGAAAATACTTCCATTTCTCCACAAGAATTTCCAAATCTATAGCAGTTTCCATAGCAAACTCAAAATTGATCGCTTAACGGTGATTTGGTAGACCAAATCTAATCCGCGAAATAACGTACGGTGACAATCAATTTAGGTTTTTTTTGTTTTGAAGCAGGCGAAATATTTGGGGAAAAGAATGGGAAAATAAGCGGCGAAAAAAAATTGAATGGCGGGAATGAACAGGTGAGCAACGAAAGTGATCTGATAACCTAAATAATTTGAAATTGCATCGCCTTCGCTAGTGAACCGATGCGAAAATAATTATTTTGGATGCAAATTATCGTAGTTGCATCGGTTGACTTTAAAACCGATGCGACTAAAACTATTTGCATCGACGTATTTTCTTCAATTGTTGGTAACAACTGATTCAAATTTGATTTTTTATTACCTATTGCTTTCCACATACCAATTGCACCGGTTATTAAGACAGAACTGATGCAAATAGTTCTATTTGCATCAGTTTTTACTTCAACCAATTCAAATGAGGCAAAACAATATGCATTTTTTGTACTAGTGATAGTTAATTACTTTTCTAATAAGTAACTAAACCATATAACCATTTGGTCATTAAGCAATTCTAACCCCACTCTAAACCTTTTGTTTATAATCCAAAACTAGATATTTATATAAGATACTTTCTAGGATAATTATATAATATATTTATACTTTAAAATACATATATTATGTTTTAAAACACAATTAAAATATTACTTGAAAATAACAGGTTTAAAAAATTTATAAAAACTTGAAAACGACACGTTTCTATATATTTTAACAAAATATCTCTTCTTTCAACATTCACCATTTATTCTTAAAAAGTCATAAAGATTTCAAACCACTTTTAAAATACTCTAAAAATAGGTAGTAACCATTAATAAAAAGAATGAAACCAAATACTTAAATCTAAATATCTTTCAAACCTTTTAAGTCCAAAAATCAAGTCTAAACGGGGCGGTTTTGCACTAGTGATGTTTTTGCCGTTTTCAAAATGTTACTTAACTTTTTGCTATTCAATCTTTTACTTGCAATAAAAGTATATATAAAACAATATAAATACGATGAGAAACCCCTAAGGATCTCTCTATAATGTTCCACATAATTGCCAAAAACAAGGCAATTCCAAACCACTTCTATAGCGACTATCGCTATAAGTGCACTTTCAAATCCGAGTCATATTCCAACCTATATTCTATTACCATCTATGCGCTTTGTTCCAAGGTTTAGTTAAATTTCATACAAGTCCATTCCAAGTCCATTCAAGTCCATGTACATGGATTAGTTATGGCACTTACTTTTAAAGTAAGAATTAAACCAATGTTTTAACATAAGTTAACAATTCAAACGACATATATACAATCAACACAACAAATATATGTGTTATATTTTCATTCAAAGTTAGGTGTTAACTCACATATTAATACACAACAACCAAGATCCAAGAGCCAAAGTCAAACCACACCCTTGCAACCACCCTTCCCTTTCTCTTTCCTTTGCTTTAGCCTTGCTCCTTGCCTCCTAACCCCATATAAAGCTCACAGCCATAGCTTGGTGGGTGAGTGTGGCTTTGCTTCTTCAAGTTTTGGCATGTTGGAAGGTGTTTTAATATTATACTATGTCTTATGGAAAAGTTTTAGTTGATTTGCAGCTATCACTTTTTAGAATATAAGAGAGGAAAAAGAAGAGAAGCTATTGATTTTTACAACTCAAGCTTTGTAGTTTTTTGTGATTACTTCCTAAGGGTATTCCCTCTCTTATAGGCTTAGGAATGTGATGGGAAAAGACAAAAATCCCCTCAAAAACCTAATATCATTAATTATATACATCATTTCTCCTTTATGTCCAAATTGCTTAAGGGTTAAGGATTTTCCTTATTTACTCACTTTCCTTTTTTGCCCATCAATCTTTTCACACTTAACTAGATAACTTTAGGAAGCTTCTTAAGGGTTTTGTGGAAAATATTTTTATTTCATTTTATTAATTTCCAAAGCAAATAAGTTTATGTAAAAAAAAAATCTGAACAGCTTCTTGTGGTAAAAAAGTTGTTTATCGATAAAATGATTTTCGATCACATTATCGATATTTTGTCAAAGTATTTATCTTTTTTAACATTTTTTCAAAACAAGTTTACCACATTACTTATGATTTAAAAGGAGTTTAAAATTATTATTAAATCATTTTAATAACATTTAATCCAAGATTCAAATATTTAAATAATTCAGATATTTAAATAAGAAGTGTTCAAAATTCCGAGTCATTACACTTTCACATTTCACAAGTGAAACATCAACAATTACTGGACATAATGATTTTGTCATCCAATTTAATGTATTTGTGTTTCTCAAATATAAGGTGTTTTTTGTTTCATTATTTTAGGTATGTGAAAAGTCATATTGATATACATGGCATGATAGTATAATAACCGCGATGCAGTTATACAGAATAACACAATAATAAATCCAAAGCATATGGAAATTTTATACATACATATAATTGCTGGGATCTGCAACTAAAGTATGTATATATTCTTATATATACACATATACATACACACATACATATACATACACGCACGCACGCACATATATATACACACACATATACTTATATACACACACACATATGTGTGTGTATATACATCTACACACACATATGTATATGTATATATATGTGTGTGTGTGTACAAATGATAGATGATCAAGTGATCACACATCAAAAGACAAGCCTAGAACTCTTAACATTCTAATTTATTATCATCAACTAATAGAAATGATTTACAATGGTTTAGCTATAATTATGACGATCCGACTTTTCGACCTCGAAAATCGACGTCAATACGTTCGCTGTACAGCATGCCGAACAATCGAGTGCCGGAAAGACTGATAGTTATGGAAAAAGGTAGAAAATAGAAGGAACTAAACAAATACAGAATCTCACAGCATGAACAATATATAATATCAATAGCTCTTTACACAAATCAAAACTTTAATATACATACCATAAATTAGAGTATATAACTCAATATTTATCAGCCTGGATAGTTATAACAGTCTGTCCTCACAATTTTCTATAATTTCAAAAAACATTGCAACAAAATACACAAGTACGAGAATATGTCAGTCTCCAGCTCGTCTCCTGAGCTCCAAAGCAATTCAAATCTATATCTGTAATATGCTCGGTCTGACCCGAGCATTATTATAAATAACAACACACGGATCAGTCTAGTAAACCAGTGTGAGAAAACACGCCCAATTTGATTTATTAAGTTATAAAACCTTTTCAAAATAAAGATATCGTAAGAGCATGCCATACATAAACACAGACGAGTTTTTACCTTACGATCACCAAACCACTTCTATAGAAAAACTAGTGATATTATAGTAATGTCTACGGGTCAAAATAATAATAATTAAGTAGCTGTGATGCTCGTGTTGTGTACATCATAACACTTCTATTTATAAAATCAAAAATCGATAAGGCTCATTCACTAATTGTATAGGATTTCCATGGAGGTTCCCTCAATACTTCGAGAACGGTTCCTCCTACATAAAGATCAGAGTTATTCTTTCGAAGCATCATACCCGTCTAGTTGGGGTATTATAGGAAAAGCATAACTAGTCTTGCTAAGAATGAGTGCATCACTCCGGCATGCAAAAAACAACTGAAGGTATCAGTATTGCTAGAAAAAGAGCCGATTACACCCTATGGGTCTTCCAACCCTACTAGCCATGCCTCTTATATCTGGTTTTAGTCATTTCCACTGATGAGGCTACGTCCGGCGTTCCAACTTACGCACCAGTCCAAAAATAGATCATGGAATCACATATGGATTCCCACGCCACAATGGCCTTGGAATCGCATAGAGATTCCCACATTTCAAATAGATCTTGGAATCACACACGGATTCCCGTTCCCAACGGTCTCGGAACCACTCATGAATTTCAACATCTCAATATAACACGAAACTCCACCATAGAACCGTATATGGTTTTGGAGTGGTAACGGTTTCGATTCATCTCTTATGAGTACACTCTCCCGCTTCCCGGGTGCTCCATAAACCATTCGTCAATTTTCCAAAATGCTCAAGACTGGTTCTTTAGAAAATAATCAAACAATACATAAGAGCGAGGATCATCCCTTAGCTGTTTAAGTGGACGGATCTTCTTATCATTTATCCTAGAGAACAACAAGTTTATATGTACAGTATAGCACCTCAAATGGTAACTGTACCATATAATTCCCGTGTTTCCACTAGATATTTCCAAAGTTAAAATCCTTCGGTGTTAAGTAGGAAATCGTTACCTACCATCAAAAATTAAGAAGGATTACATATTTGGGTCAAGATTTTGATAGTCAGTTATTTAACTATCAAATAAACAAACATTCAACCAAAGATTTTATTTCCCACTAAAATCTCTAAGCCTCATTTAATTTGATTTCGATAAATCTAATTTTCTTATTAAAATATTCATAACTTATTTCATCTGAATAAGTATATTCACAAATCACCCTTTTCAAATACTTGAAAACTATATTAAAAAAATAGATATGGAAGGGACATTCAGTACCGACAATGGATCGCTGCTTAATGGTTGTGTTTCTATCCCAGAAAAACCAAACTTAATTTAGGCAATCTCTACCTCTTGATTTCCGCCCTGCAATCAATTATAGATCGTAGTTTGCATAATGGTTACGTCGCTATCCCGGCGAAGACATCCCAAACTGTAGACAATCGCTACCCCTCAAATTACGCTATGAAAATATACCATTACTTCCTAAAAATTTCTTTATTTCATCAATATTTCCAAATCTATTTATAACTTCTTTATAAATTTCAAAGTTTAACTTAGAGAAATATTCTTTTACAAACTTCAAACCATTTGTAAACTCCTTTTTCAAATTTCAAACCACCATCACATTTAACAACTCCTTTAACCAATTCTTCACATAGAAGATTTCTTTTATAAACAATTTATTACATAATTATAATAAATAAGATTTGAAATGTCACAAAAATACCTTAACCCTTTTTTAATAATATAAAAATATTATTAATAATAAGATCATTTTAACCTTTATTAAAATAAACTAAATCAACCTTTAAATAAAATTTATCCACTTTTGAATCGTATTATTACTGTAATAAATTTCAAGTTCTAAATAACTAATAATAATAAATAATTCATTATCTTTAAAAGAGGTCAATTTAACAATTAATTTTAAATATAATTAACTTTACTAAATAATGATTTTACAAACATTTGTAATAAAAATTTAAACAAAACAATTTGTATAATAATTTTTAAATAATATCTTTTACTTCAAATGATAAAATATGAAGTTAAACAAAAACCATACCCTTTCCAATGCTATACTGAGGCTCAGGAATTAGTGCTAATTGACTACCATTCAATTCAATTTAACTACCAAATTACAAGCATTTACATAACAGTCATATACATAGATCAAATCCACACTTAACAACGATTTGCTAACACGTCCATTTTCAACTTAAATCCATTTGCATCAAATAGTGTCCAAATTAATAAATTAATTGAATAGCATAATAAACATAGATTTTGCTAACCAAGTATTATTCAAAATCAAACTCTTTCATTCATTATCCAACAGTGTTTATTTGGCCAAATATATCACACCAATATATTTTCATTCAATTTACATTATAATTTAACAATGAAATTCCAAACACAATCCATTTATCGATGTCGTACATATATGATCAAATACACTGATAATAAGCTTAAAATATAAACATGAATAGTTTAGTAGCACTTCGAGATGCTATATCGTGACCCTAGATCCAATTCAACTAAGCATTTTAAGATGCTATATCGTCATCCTAAATTAATTTCAACAACCACCAATTTCAAAAATCCAAAACAGCATAAATAAATTTCAACAATCCAATCGTCTCCAAATCAATTCCATAATGTAATGCTTGTCACCACGGTTCCATCGCCGTTTGTTTCATCCAATTTCGACCTCGTATGGAGAAGTTATAGCATTTTAAAGATTACATGATTTAATATATAAATAAATTTACATTTTTTTTTATTTATAAACCTTAAGAAAATCTGAGCCGTTCAATCTGCCTCCAAGAATCCTGGCCGCATGCTTCATCTTCCCTTTATTGCGTATAACACCTATAGGTCGAAACCTATTACGCAATCCCTTCCTCTCGATTCTGCTCCACCTCGCTCGTCGATAACACTATCAAGGGCTACCACCATACGCGCCTACTTCGACTCCTCCTACGGCCGAAACTTCAATAAACTCGACGCATTCAAGGCCTGGGAAACGTGCACGAATGCCATAACTTTGAACGAGCTTTGCCACTGAACTGCTACGCCGTTTTCGGTTGGACCGTTGAAAAGCCAGAGCTCGACGAGCTCGACAGTTGGAAGATTTTGGTAAAAGTGGATGGATTGAGTATAAATCAAGGAGAAAGATCATTAACTTTCATCCATTGAAATAAAGGATGTAGTGGCAGGAAAAAAATTAGGGTTAGGAGGGTTGTGTATCTATAGATGCATAATATATTATTTTAATATATTTCGACTTTCACGTGAATTTTTGGATGAACTCCAAACGAAGCATGCTACTTGGTGTTTATAATGTTTTATCCATATTCTGAACTCAATGGAATGTACATCGAGAACCAATTCCATCGTACTGGGAAGATAGGTTTTTGAATCGAATTGTTTTAATTAAATTTACTTAAATAAATTATATGCCTTTCTGCTTCGCACGACTAAGCGGTAATTCCAAACGCTATGAAATCTTAAATCCAATAATAATATACTATTACATATCCAGTGGAATAGATTTATTCGAATTTCGAGATTATGCCCCGGATTGCTATTTTAACGCGTCGATTAAATTGAGCGATTTTCAAAATCGACGAAATTGCTTGAAATTCCAACTTTGTAAACTTACCAACTCAATTATAATTCAAATAGAATTTATATCCATATTAGAAACCATTTCGATTCATATAAAATCACAAATTCAATTATCTACGCTATTCCAAATATTAAATTTCACTATTAAAGTAATATATATATATATATATATATATATATATATAATTTCAAATTTTAATTTATCGACTTTTATTGTCACTCAAAAGTCCACTATCATCACTCTAATTCAAATAGAGTCTAAATCAACTTTAGAAATCATTCCCATTCACATTTAACTCCAGATTCACATATTCACCAAATTTCAAATATTAAATTTACTATTCTCCAAATCCATTTAATAGCTATATTTGAAAGTTTAAACCATTTCACTAATTCAACCAAAATCTCTGTATTTAAAATAAATTAACATTTCAAATTCAACATCACAAATAAATTAAACGTTCAAAACCAAATGACCAAAATTATCAAACCATTTTCATTTTGGTTTTACTATTGCATTCCTCAATTCATAACACTACAAGAAATATAGGTTTTTATTGCATCTATTCTCAGTGTTCTTAACTCAAGTGCAGTAATAGTTGTTTAAGAAGTAAAGATGTCCATGAGCAAACACTGAGAATAACGTAGGGTTTTAATTTCCACCATCAAAATACTATCGCCACTCTTATCATACTTGCCTAAAAATTTCAGTTTCCCTCTTTCTTCGAAAACCCCTCCTGCTACTCTTTTTTTTTCATTTTCCCTCATTTTGATTTCCTTCAGATTTTTCTTGTTCTTTTATCGCCTTGATTATTATTCTCTGATTAACCACTAATATCTCAGGTACTCCCTTGTTAATGAATCACCCTAATTCATCTTGTTTAGATTTAACGGATTAGTCGAATATTAGGTTTATTTTAGTCGTCGATCCCAATTTTCATACTTTATGTACTTAATTTTGTGTATTATCATGGGTTTTTTATGCGTATGTTATGAAAAGAGCTTCTTTTCACGTGGTCCATCTCAAATGTTCATTGTCGTGAATTTACAATTCTCCAGGAATAACTATTACAGAAGATGAATACTCATCTAAAGTAATTTATAGTTGAGTAAAAGAACTATTTAAACAAGTATAGTGTACATTGTTTGCTGATTTCAAATGAGCCTCTTTATATGTAGAAAAAGTAGGAATTGAATCAAAAGTGTTAATATTTTTTAATATATTTTTTTATCCCTTCTTTTCCATTAATTATTTTTCACCTGGATGAATTTATCATTAAGAATGTCATTATATAGACTAAACTTCTACTGTACTTTGTAAAAGTATACAACGAACACCAACATTTCACTGAACCTTATAAACAGGATCTTTTATTACTTTAGTTGATTAAGACTATATGATATTGATGTTTTGAAAATAAAGATAATGCGCAATTTAACCGACCTTTAATTTCAATGTTTTGGGAACCTTTAACCTACAAAGATTTCTTGGATTTATCTTACTATAGTTCTATTTTTCTACCAAATGTTGATTTTTTTTTTTAGTTTTTTAATTGTGCTTTAACTTTTACATTATGAAGGATGTTAATATATGCACTGAAGGTTAATATTTTTTATCTATGACATACGTTTATATTTTTTTACTATATTAGTTGTTAGTGTCGTATGTTAATCAATTCTCATGGTCTATGTCCATGAATCTGAAATATTTGATAGAAAGACACATGATATGGGAGCTGGGCGCAAGTCAAAGACCCATAGAAGAAATCAAAGATGTGCAGACAAGTCTTACAAGAATAGCCATCTTGGTAATGTGTAGAAGAAACCATTTGCTGGCTAATCTCGTCCCAAGAACATTGTCCTGGAAAAAAATGTAAGCCAAAATTCAATACATCCTTTATTATTACAAGTTTAGGCTACATTGTAATATACTATCATGCCTCTTAACAATAAGTAACAGGATCCTAACCATATTACCTTGCGCCTTGGGAATTTTAAGAAGACATGTAAAATTATTTACAGAGACATCTTTTTTAATGTATCCAGATTCATGGCATGAGTTTATTGGTTGTGAGGTTATGTGACAACAATATGATAATAGACACGACCTACTTATTCCATATTTTAGTTTTTATGTAAATCATTATGATTTATCCTTGATATAGTCTTTTTAGCACTTATGTGATAAGTGGAAACGGATATAGCACATTTATTCTAATGGAATTTAAATTTCTCTTACAATTTCATGTAACTGTCATGGACTGTCCTTGACCTTATTGTATAAAAGGTAGAATTGATACATAATTTATAAGAACTGAAAGGTTAAAAACGCCTACCATAGTATTTGAGCATTGGAAATAGTATTGTGAAATTGAGTTGATTTGCCTATATCATTCTTAGATAAATAAGCGAGAAGCAGAAAATGAAATGCATGTTGTTATTTTTTAAAACTGATATTGCCTGACAATTTGGCTAACACATTATGTATGATAAGTCTATAACAGTTTAGTGTTTTTGCTGATAAAAACATTTTGAGGTCAAAAGCTTGTTTCAGTGATATAAACAATTTAGAGTTTGTTTAAATAGAATGAAAGGTTTAGATTAAATACAAGTTTTGATCAAGTGGACCTAATGCCTAATAACAATGTGTAATGCAGGTTTTCAGTTTGGGTTTTTAGTTTGTATGACCTAAAATCCCTATAAAAGCAAAAAATGCAGTTATTTCTACCTTTTGTTAGTTAGTTTTTAAAATATGATCTAAAATGATTCATGCAGAGCAATTGAAGCAAAATAGCCCAACTTAGATATTCGTAAATGTGCTAGAGTACATTTGGACATTCATTTCATTATATAATAATTCATATTAGGTTTATTTAGCCAAATATTATCGAAGAAGTGTGATTTCAGTTTTCATTATTTATCATGTTAGGACATGTTTCAAGTAACTACCTTTTACCTATGTCAAATACATTTTATACAAGTTAGCCATGACCAGCCTAAGGCTAATTGTAATACAATTACCCATGACAAGCCTAAGGATAGTCATATTGTTTGTAGTCCATGATTTATGACCGATAATAAATAAGGTTTGATGTGGTTACTCAAATAATTTAAAAAAAAACCCCCCACAATGTAACAGTTTCAAATGTTTGCAAAATAAAAAAATGTACATGAAACACCGCTGACCTACAACGCGGTAACTTATTTAACCATTAAAGTCAAAAAAATATGGCTTGATTTGGAAAAATGCTCTATCTTTGTGTGCTGAATAGATTCTTTTCCAATTAAAATTATGGATTTTATGGCAAAATACCATGCCAATACATTATGTATTCAATGTTTCCACCCTTTTGTTTTGATGATACATCTAGGAACTATTGTACAACATTTAAATATAAGGATAAAGTATCGTCTAATTTGGATATATTGATAATATTGCATATGTAGATGATACTTTATTAGTTGCCCCATAATACAACCATCAAATGCAGTATATGACTATTTACAATTTCAGGTACAATCTAAGATGCAACAGTACAAAAGTTTCTCAATATTCCATCTGAACCTCTTTTAAGTTTGCATCATAATACAAGTGTTATAAAAGATTGTTCAAATTGTAACCATGTAAAATCTGTATGTTTTTATCAAAATACAAATTCAATTCATCAACCTGCAATCTTTTATGATTCAGATGATACAAATCATTTCATTCTTTTATTTATTTGTTCGACAGACTGTTGAAATTATTAGGGGAGTTGGTGGATTGAAGTTAAATCCTGATATTTCACAAACTAAAAGAGGCTTTGATCATGTGAATAAGGAGCTCATAATGAATGGATGGTCTGCAATGATCATTCATGGTGATAAACAACAATATAAAAGGGACTGCGTTTTGGCATTGTTCAGAAACGATAATAGTCCAATAAGGGCTGCAATTGATGTTGCTGCTTAGGGTCTTGGTATGAATGCCTTGCGTTATTAGTTTTGAATTCCTCTGTAACTTTTAATCTCAAGATTGGTACACTACAAGAAAATATACATTTAACATCTATTATAGACGTTTGAACTGGGGATGCTATTATTAGTCTTACTAAATAAGTAAAACTAAAAACAAAACACTGTGCTGAATGAAAATATTCAAACCTTACAAGGTTTGCATCTGTGCTTTTGAAGATTCGTCACTTGTCAAGTTTGTACAAGATTACAAGATGCAAAATGCTAATTATGTCACTATAGCAATCACTCTCTGTAATTTTGTATAAGATTATATAATGCAAAGTGCTAATTATGTCACTATAGCAGTTACTTTCTGTAATTGATAGTCACGATCCCTCCTTCATAAATGGTTATAGTCTCCCAAGCAGATTGATCCAAACATTTTCTTGGAGGGTTGCACTATTCACCATTTCCATTAGGAAGATTATAGTTTCAAGGTAAAAAATTAGTGGTTGTATAAATAGCTCTTTACACAAATTAAACTATAATATACATACCTCTACATAAACACTGACGGGTTTTTACATTACGATCACCAAAACACTTCTATAGAAAATCCAGTGATATTATAATAATGTCCAAGGGTCAAAATAATAATAAACAAGTAGTTGTGATGCTCGTGCTATGTACATCACAACAATACTATATATAAAATCAAAACTTGATAAAGCTCGTTCGCTAATTGTGTAGGATTTCCACGGAGGTGCCTTTGGTACTTCGAGAACGGTCCTCCTACACAAGGATTAGAGTTATCCCCACGAAGCATCATACCCGTCTAGCCAGGGTATTATAGGAAAAACATAACTGGTCTTGCTAAGATCGGGTGCATCGCTCCGGCATGCCAAAAACAACTAAAGGTATCGGTATTGCTAGAAAAGGAGTCGATTGCACCCTATAGGTTTGCCAACCCTACTGGCCATACCTGCTATCTCTGGTTTTAGTCATTTCCGCTAATGAGGCTACGTTCGGCGTTCCAGCTACCACCCGAAAAATAGATCACAGAATCCCATATGGATTTTCGCACCTTAATGGGCTTAGAATTGCATACAGATTCCCACATCTCAAATAGATCTTGGAATCACACACGGATTCACATACCCAATAGTCTCGGAACCGCTCATGGATTTCAACATCTCAATATAACACGAAACTCCTCAATAGAACCGTATATGGTTTGGAGCGGTTCCGAGTCATCTCTTACAAGTACACTCTCATGCTTCCCGGGTGCTCCATAAACCAATCATCGATTTCCCGAAATGCTCAAGACCGGTTCTTTAGGAAATAATCAGACAATACATAAGAGCAGGGATCACCTCCTAACCGTTTAAGAGAATGGATCTTCTTATCATTTATCTTAGAAGAACAACGAGTTTATACCTATAGTATAGCACCTCGAACGTTAATTGTATCAAATTCTTGTGTTTTCACTAGATATTTCCAGAGTTAAAATCCTTCGTGTTAAGTAGGAAATCGTTTCCTACCACCAAAATTAAGAAGGATTGCATAGTTAGGCCAAGATTTTGATAGTTGGTTATTTAACTATCAAATAAACAAACATTCAACCAAAGATTTTATTTCCCACTGAAATCTCTATGCCTCATTTATTTGATTTCGATAAATCTAATTTCCTTATTAAAACATTTATATACTTATTTAATCTGAATAAGTATATTCACAAATCATCCTTTACAAATACTTAAAACTATATTAAAACTATATCCATTATCTTTAAACAAAATCAATTTAACAATTAATTTTGAAACATAATTAACTTTACTAAATAATGATTTTACAAAAATTTGTAAATAATAATTTAAACAAAACAATTTTTATAATAATTGTTAAATAAAATCTTTTACCTCAAATTGTAAAATTTGAAGTTAAACAGAAACCATACCCTTTCCACTGTTATACTGAGGCTTAGAAATCCCAACGGTACTTATCCACTACCATTCAATTCAATTTAACTATCAAAGTTAAATTACAAACATTTACATAACGGTCATATATGTAAATCAAATCCAAACTTAACAACGATTTGTTAACACATCCATTTTCAATTTAAATCGATTTGCATTGAATAGTGTCCAAATTAATCGAATAGCAGAGTAAACATTGATTCTGCTAACCAAATATTATTTAAAATCCAACTCTTTTATTCATTATCCAACGGTGTTTATTTGGCCAAATATATCACATCAATATATTTCCATTTAGTTTACGTTATAATATAACAACGAAATTCCAAACACAATCCATTTATTAGTGTCATACTTATATGATCAAATACTGATAATACGGTTAAAATATAAACATAAATAGTTTAATGACACTTCAAGATGTTATATCTTGACTCTAGATCCGGTTCAACCAATCTAATAGCATTTCAAGATACTATATCGTCATCCTAAATTAATTTCAACAACCACCAACTACAACAATCCAAAACAACATAAATAAATTTCATTGCTATAAAACATTACCGATTAACCAAATGAGTGAGTTTAACTCACCTTGGGTTTCCAATTTTTCAAACGTCCCAAATTTTAAATCAAATCGAACGACATTCGATTTAACCTAAAATTTTAAATATTTCCAATCATCTATAAATCAATTCCATAATGTACAGCTCGTCGCCACGATTCCATCGCCGCTTGTTTCATCCAATTTCGACCTAGTATGGAGAAGTTATAGCATTTTAAAGACTACACGATTTAATATATAAATAAATTTACATATTTTTTTTTATTTGTAAACCTTCAGAAAGTCTGAGTCGTTCGATCTGCCTCCAAGAATCCTGGCCGCATTCTTCATCTCCCATTCATCGCATACAACACCTACAAGCCGAAACCCATCACGCGATCCCTTCCCCTGGATTCTGCTCCACCTCGCTCGTCGATAACACGATCAGGGGCAACCACCATACATGCCTACTTCGACTGCCCTACGACCGGAACTTTGATGAACTCAATGCCTCCAAGGTTGGGGAAAATGTGCACGAATGCCATGACTTTGAATGAGATTTGCCATCGAACTGCTACGCCGTTTTCAATCGTGACCGTTGAAAAGCAAGAGCTCGACGAGCTCGGCCATTCTCTAGTTGGAAGATTTTTGTAAAAGTGGATGGATTGAGTTGAAATCGAGGAGAAGGATCACTAACTTTCGGTCATTGAAATAAAGGATGCGGCGGCAAGAAAAAAATTAGGGTTAGGGCTGAAGAGGGTTGCGTGTGTATATGTATACGCATAAATATATTACTTTAATATATTTCAGCTATTCACGCGAATTTTTGGACAACTCCAAACGAAACGTGCCGTCTGACATTTATAATGTTTTACCCCTATTCCGAACTTAATGGAATGTATATCAGGAACCGATTCCATCGTATATGATTGATAGGTTTTCGAATCAAATTATTTTAATTAAATTTACTTAAATAAATTTCTATGCGTTTCAGCTTCGCACACCAAACGGTAATCCCAAATGCTATGAAATTTGAAATCAGATAATAATGCACTATTACGGATGCAATGGAACCAGTTTTGTCGAATTCCGAGACTGTTTCCCATATTGCTATTTTAACGCGTCGATTAAATCGAGCGGTTTTCAAAATCGACGAAATTACTTGAAATTTCAACTTTAAAAACTTACAACTCAACTATAATTCAATTAGAATTTATATCCATATTAGAAACCATTTCGATTCATATAAAATCACAAATTCAATTATTTATACTATTCTAAATATTAAATTTCACTATTAAATGAATATATATATAATTTCAAATTTTAATTTATCGACTTTTAATTTCATTGAGATATCTACTATCATCGCTCTAATTTAGAAATCATTCACATTCACATTTAACTCACGATTCACATATTCACCAAATTTCAAATATTAAATTTACTATTCACCAAATCCATTTAATAGCTATATTTGAAATTTTAAACCATTTTACTAATTCAACCAAAATCTCTGTATGCAAAATAAATCAATATTTCAAATTCAACAATAAAAATAAATTAAACGTTCAAAACCAAACGACCAAAATTCCAAGTCTTTTCAATAATCAATAATGACACATATGCACGCACGAGCGCATGCACACATGTGTATGTGTGTGTACACACACGCACGCGCATACCCCATTTTAGAATTAGTTTCAAAATTAATACGTATACATAACAAATAAATCCTAAAAATATATTTATTTTAATTCATGCATATATTATTAGTAAATCATTATTTTATTTTATGTTTATGCATACAAACCAAAATAATTTTATTTGACATTCCAAAGTCATATGTAAGTATAAGACCAAAATCTAGTTTATGTATGCAAATCATAAAATCCAAAATAACTTTATGCAACATTCCAAAGCCCTAGTTCGCATGTAAATACAAAATCTAATTTATGCACAGAAACCAAGCAATCGTAGTTGTAAAAACAATAAATTGCATCGATGAAAAGTAGAATTTTATGTGAGTAATATGACATAATTTTCATTAGGGTTTAATTTTATAATAAATCAATTCATGTACAGGAATGAACTCAATCCCACAAAACTCCGTTCTTAAATTATATTCTCTTGAGTTCGTCATTGTTTTGTGATTGTTGCACAGCATCACAGAGACAGGTCCGTTTTATCTTGAAAAACAATTGCCCGATATCTTCAAACGCCGTAAAGGGAGCAATATTGTTTTGAGAAAATAGTTTTACACTGAACTCGGACAATCTAATCGGTATTATATCAACTGCATAATCTGTCTACTGCACAGTTCTCTTCGTAACAGTTTATGCTACATAGTTGTGACAGTTTTGTTGTTGTTGCAATTTTGCAACATAATCATAACAGTTTCGTAGTATCTTTATAACGTTACTGTTAATAACATTTACAACGTAATCGTAACACCTATGTAACGTTTTGAACAACAGAAGAATGGAGAAAAAATAGGAGGAAGCGAAGAAGTGTAAGAAGAGAGAAAGCAAGAGGAAACAGATATAATTCGAAGAGATGAAGCAGAAGGAACGCAATATGATTTAAGACGTAACTTTGTTAGATTCTTGCATCCATGAAAATAAAAAAAAGGCAATGAGATTCTTGTCTCCATGAAAAATTGGCTTGGAAAAAGAAAATGATTTTGTCAAAGATTGAGAAAAAAAGGAACGCAACCCCATAACATTTTGTCCCGATTAAACCCTAAGATCATTTGCGAAACCAACAGTCAGTAACAAAGTGCAATTTTTCCAGGTTTTCTAAATTGGTTGCCACCGAACACGTCTTCCCTCTGTGTAAATATAGCCCATGTTTAATCTACAAATCACCAACATAAACGACGTTTATAGATTAAACTTCATTGCCAAGAATAAGACAAAATCCATAACTTCAACTATGTTGGTGCTTTCTCTGAGCTACTCCAACTCTGCCGTGTTCTCCACAAAGGAAGTTTCTTCTAAAAATTCTCTAAAAAATCCAAACTTCAAGCCTATTTCATTCACTAATTTGAACCCTTTTTCCACCGTCGAATCATATTCATCCATCCTAGAACATTGCGCTTCCCAAAAATCACTGTCACAAGGCAAACAAATTCACGCGCACATACTGAAAAATTGTTCGTCATCCATCGATGTTTTCATATCAACTAAGTTGGTGTTTATGTATGGAAAATGCGGGAGCCTTTTTGATGCTCAGAAACTGTTCGATGAAATGCTGGAAAGAAGTATTTTTTCTTGGAATGCCCTTATTGGTGCGTACATTTCCAGTGGGAATTACAAAAACGCTATTGATTTGTATGCAAAGATGTCGTTTTCAGGTGTAATTAAAGATGCATGTACTTGTGCATCCGTTTTGAAAGCTTGCGGTGTATGTGAAGATCATGATTGTGGAAGTATGGTTCATAGTTATGTGATCAAATGTGGGTTTGATTCTACAATTTTTGTTCTAAATGCGCTTATTGCTATGTATTCAAAGTGTGGGAAGTTCGATTGTGCTAAAAAGTTGTTTGAAACACACTCCAATACAAGAGATGTTGTGACATGGAACTCGATTATAAATGCATGTTTACAAGATGATAAGTTTTATGACGCTCTATACTTGTTTCAAGAGATGAGTAAGCTTGGTGTTGAGATGAGTTCGTATACAATAGTAAGTGCACTTCAAGCTTGCGCTGAACTTTTGTATACAAATTTGGGTATGGCAATCCATGCATTGATTTTGAAATCAAAATCCAAGTTTGAGATTTACGAATGCAATGCTCTTCTTGTCATGTATTCAAAAAGTGGGTTAATAGAAAATGCAATCCGTGTGTATAATAATATGGAAAGCAAAGATAATGTGTCATGGAACTCAATGCTCTCTATGTATGTTCAAAATTTTTTGTATGAAGAAGCCATTAGGTTCTTTAACAAAATGCTGGAAGTTGGTTTTGAGCTTGACAAGGTATCAATCACTAGCATAACTTCTACATTGGGGCGGTTAGGGAGATTTCGTAATGGTAAGGAGATGCATGCATTTGCTATAAAATCAGGCTTTGAATCTGAATTGCACATTGGAAACACATTAATGGACATGTATACAAGGTGTTCTAGTGTAGGCTACGCCGAACTAGTTTTCAATAAAATGCCAACAAAAGATTATATATCTTGGACAACCGCTATTGCTGCTTACGCTCAAAGTTCTCACTATGTTGAGGCATTACAATTGTTTAGAGAAGTACAAAGAGTAGGAATGAAGGTCGATCCAATGATGATTGGGAGTATACTACTTGCTTGTAGCGGTCTAAAATGTTCACAAGTATCAAAGCAAATTCATGGCTATGCGACTAGACATTGTTTGTTAGATCTTGTAGTGAAGAACACAATCATAGATGTATATGGTGAGTGCAAACTAGTTAGATATGCTTCTAGAATGTTTAAAAGTGTGGAGAGCAAAGATGTTGTGTCATGGACTAGCATGATAAGTTGTTACATTAGCAACTGTCTCTTTGATGAAGCTCTAAGTTTGTCTAGAGACATGATAGAATCAAGAATCAATCTTGATGATGTTGCACTAGTGAGCATACTTGCATCTATAACAGGTCTATCCTCGCTAAGCAAAGGAAAGGAAATTCATGCTTTTGCTATGAGAAAAGGACTCTATCTAAATGCATCCATAAGCAATTCACTTGTAGACATGTATGCTCGTTGTGGAAACATTGACACCAGCTTCATGATTTTCCACAGTTCAAAAACAAAAGATTTGGTACTATGGACAACAATGATAAATGCATGTGGTATGCATGGCCAAGGCAAGAAAGCAATTCAAATATTCAATCGAATGGCGAATGAGTTTGTAGAACCCGATCATGTTGCCTTCTTAGCGATATTATATGCGTGTAGCCATTCCGGACTGTACGAAGAAGGAAAATCCTGCTTCGACAAAATGATAAATGAATATAAATTGGAACCATGGCCCGAACACTATGCTTGTGTTATCGATCTTATTGGTCGTTCGGGTAGATTGAATGAAGCTTTGGAGTTCATGCAAGGTATGAATATATCGCCGACTCCTGCCATGTGGTGTGCATTGATTGGTGCATGTCGTGTGCACGTGAATCATGACATTGCTGAGTTGGCTGCGCAGAATCTTCTAGAATTAGAACCTGAGAATCCTGGTAACTATGTTTTGATTTCTAATGTGTTTTCTTCCATGAAAAACTGGGAGGAGGCGGAGAATGTGAGAATGAAAATGGAGGATATGGGACTGAAGAAGGAACCTGCTTGTACTTGGATTGAACTGAAGAACAAGGTGCATACTTTTGTTGCTAGGGATAACTCTCATGTAGAGTCGGATATGATATATTCAAAATTGGATGATATTATAGCGAGGTTAGAGGAAGAAAGTGGGTACACTGCCGATACAAGCTTTGTTTTGCATAATGTTGGAGAAGATGAGAAAGTTAAGATTTTACATGGACATAGTGAAAGGTTAGCAATTGCTTTCGGGTTGATGAATACAAGTGAAAAGGAGGAAATACGAATATTCAAAAATCTTAGAGTTTGCGGTGACTGTCATGAGTTTACTAAGCATGTTTCCAAGGTGTTTGGACGTGAAATCGTAGTGAGGGATGCGAATAGGTTTCATCGTTTTAGAGATGGACGTTGTTCTTGCAGAGATTTCTGGTAAATATAGACGACTACAGTTTTGTTAATACAAAATGGTGCTCTAAAACTTATGTTCATATCAATTTTCTTCCTTCTTTAGTAGCCAATTAGCCATGCATGAAGTTAATTTCCCACCATAACACGTTCAATTTTAGGAGTTCAAAAAATGTTCTTTTAAATGGTTGTGTACAAGTGGTCAGAATCTCGTAAAAAGAAACTGATTTTCGATAAAGCACTCCAGCGTACATCTAAGTCAAGATGCACCATGCATTTTGGCAAAGCTTTGAAGCTATAATGACACGAGTAAAAAAAGATGGTCAAATCTTCCTCTTCAAGATAATAAAATTTTGTTCTTTTAAGTTCAGTAAAGGCTGTAGCGTCCAGCATGTGAACGCATAATGATCCACAGATGAATCTTCACATTGAAGCTACGTAAGTCACCGTCACCACGTTACAGAATGGTTCATAAGTTCAACACTTCGTATCACATTTTGCACGAGGATGGTTAAAGGGATTCCATATCTGGATCTTTCAAAATGAAATTGTCAATGGCTACTAAAATATATCTTAGAATAACCCCGGATTATGTATCACTTCGGTTTGAAACACAATCACTTCAGCCATAGACGAATCTAGATCGAAACCATAATCTGAGTCACAATCGACTAACTATCCAAAACTATGCCTTAACCATCTTTTCGTATTACCACCCAAAATTACACACACGAAGGGTTGCAACAATCACGAGTTCGCATAATTATGGTCCAGACCAAGCAACATCAATCCTTATGTCCTCTTAGCTCACCTTAGTAGCTAGGCTCTCTTTCTACTCACAAAAGTACCCAAAATCTAAAGGAAAAAAATATACGACCCAAAAGCTTAATATTAACATTGGTAATAAATTAACTTTACCACCTACTCATACCCAATCATTTTTCCATATCCATAATAATTACTGTATAACATTATTTGCACATGTATGTTTTAAGAAAATGTTTTTAAGAATTGAATTTATTATGAAATCTATGGTGAATTTATTAAAAGCAATGAGTTATGTACTTAACTTATTATCTATTGGATGTCTTATTATCTTTTTGCAAAATGAGTACTTGATAACATAGATAAAATTCGAATAAATTTCCTCTGGAAGGAGATCGGTCCTACTCTAGTATTAATCGTCTGGTTAATTGGGAAGTGGTCTTCAAGTCCAAAGAGGACGGGGGCCTAGAAATTATAAATCTACTAACCTTAACGTCGCTTTACTGGAAAAATGACTTTGAAATTTGATGATACTAATGAAAAACTTACTTGGAAGGAAATGATCTCAGTTCAATTTTATGATGGAACATACAACATTCTTCATATTTCATCTAACTTCAGTAATATATCACCTTTTTGGAAATCCATTCCAGAAATAACGCTGCTTTTTGGCTTGATAGCTGGATCTCGGTTGTTTCCTTAAAAGCGGAATTTAACGAACTATTTGATATTTGCAACTTCATAGATGCATTAAACTTTGGACTTTCTAATCTTGAAAATGATTTTCTGTGGAACTTTATTTTCAATCGGGCCCTAGAAGGTCGTATCTTGGCTCAATTTCTAACACTTTGTTCTAAGCTTGAGTTATATAATATAAATGACAAAAATGATACTAAGAGTCCATGTTGGGAAAACAACAAAAGTTACTCATCATTCTCGGTTCTCAAATTTTTAAATTTCTCCGGGACTAAACAAGAGATATTTGAATTAATTTGGAAAGTCGGTGCTCCTCCTAAAGGAATGTTATGTGGCTAATTCCACACAAAAAATTAAAACACAATCAAATTCTGAAAGATATGTTAATAGATAAAAAATATGTTTTTTTGTAACTCAATGTTAGAAGACATAAAAAACTTATGCCATGGTTGTCCACTGGCTAATTCAATTCTCATAAATACTCTTCACATTTTCGACATTAATATGAACATCTATGTCCTTATTTGCAATTACTGTTGGACTATACGTAGACTTCAATACACTAAGGGTTATAGAATCATATTTGATTCCATCTTCATAATCAATTGTTGGTACTTATGATTTGAAAGGAATCAAAGAATGTTTAATAATGTTAATTTATTGGTTTTGTCTCACATGCGACAAGGAGAAATGACGGTTTGGAATTGGAATAGTACAACATCGCCAAATAACTTGGAGAAGTGGTGTATAAACATGGTTGATAGACACATAACAATGAGATTCCTTTTGTTACGATAAAGTGATGCTAACTCATTTGCGTATGCCACAGTGTTGGAGATGGGGAGCTTAGCCCGGTCGCTATTACATTACAATTGGTATCGAAGTTGAATGTTATCCGATGATGTAGACAAGCAATGCTCTGAAAGTACTTCGAGGGGATGCAAGTCAAAGGGGAAATTATTAGGGTTGTCGCACACGTGACAAGGAGGAACGACAGTTTAGAATTGGAATAGTCTCACATCACTAAATAACTTGAGGAAGTGTTGTATAAATATAGGTTGATAGACATGTAAATTGGAAATTCCTTTTGTCGTGATAAAGTATGTGCCAACTCACATACGTACGCCATGTTCTGGAGATGGGGAGCTTGGTCTGACCGCTGTTTCATAACATGACACTCCTTCTAATAACCTAACATACGCTATTATGATGCTTAGTTACAACTGGATTGCAAATCTTATATACAAACTGGCCAAAAATATTTTCTTAAAAGAATTATTTAAAAAGGCAAACAGCCACAATTCGCAACTTAAAGATAAAAATAGACCTGGTAATGGGAGACATAATATTGTCTTATTAATTTGTTTTAAGAGGATAACTTGCCAAACTTTTCGAATATATTGGATAGCCGAGTTAAAACTCAAAACTTTTTAAATTTACTTCTACCACATATATATGTATATAAACCTTATATATATGTATGTGTGTATGTGTTTGTGTGTGTGATGGTCTTATGTCTTTTGTTAAGTGTCTGTGGGTCTAGTAGGTTGTCATTGATTGGATAGAATAGGCTATGGATAGAGCGATTAGGACGAGGATGTAAGGCTGATGTCGTAGATTCTTTCCTTTAGTTCAGACTAGCCCCCTCATAGTTTGTTCGACTATTGCAGGAGTTGGCTTAAACTACTTAAAATTTTTATTTTATTTTTATTATATTCTCTACGGTATTTAGAGCATTTATAAATATTATTTAATAAAATATTTTATTTTATTTAAAATTATAAACTATATAATTATATTTAATTTATGTCTTGATACGTACATATATATAAATACATACATACATACATAGATACATACATATATATACATATACATGTACATACATACATACATATATATACACATACATATATATATACATACACACATATATATACACATATATATACATATATGTGTGTGCATGTGTAACATATCAACTCGTGCAAGATATAACATCCCCATGTGTAGATATTGAGATTTACATTGCAATTGATACATTGGCTTGTTCAATATGCGAGTATATGTTGTCTAAATATATGTATGTATATAAACTATTAGTTTATATAAATATTATAAATATATATATGCTAAGTTTGTTTAAATAATTTTGTATAAACGTATAATATATATACATACATATACATACATATATATATATATATATATATATATTTGTGTGTATGTATATATGATAATATAAATAAAATATTAATATTATACAAACACAAAAATATTATTAAAATATTTTTAAAAAATTATTTAAATATCAAAATAATTTTTTAAACCATGAATAATATATATGTACACACATATATAATAATAAAGTAATCATGCACAAACATATGTAAATATATTTATAATATATAAATATATATACATTACTTAATACAATTATTTAAGACAAATTTTTATTATTAAATCCCAGGTCATGTGCATAACTCAAAAATAATTTTATAATTTTTTTCATTTTAAATTCATTTTAATTAAATACTCGTTTGAAAATTAATAAAATATTTATAAATAAATAAATGTTAACTTCGAAAATAAATAAAATAATATCAAAAATATATTAATAGATAAATAATTTCGAAATGAATAAAATATTAACAAATAAACATTAATAAAATATTTATAACAATTATTTTTTAGTATCAAAAATTAGTTTTACAATAATAAATTATGTATAAAATTATATGACTAATTTTAACCATAATATGATGTTATAACTAATTATAAACTATATATGTAACTAAATAATATATATTAATTTAAAATATAAAATTATATTGTGTTTACATATGATGTATTGGCCTAGAATATATGATAATAAAACCTTTTTTAACATAACTATATACATACATATAACCTAAGCCACTTTATAACAACATTGCTTGCATATTAGAATCATCACCCAACTAATAATATTATATATATATATATATGGTAAAAACATTATATTGAAAATCATTAATTATAATCACATAAAATCATACCTTAATTCCAAATTTCTTAAAGTACACCTTAAAAGATAAACTCTCCCTTTTGAAACTCTTTCTGATTTAGCAGATTGTTAGCCCTTGAATAGTTGACCTTCAGCTATCAGATAACGGTCGATTTGATTTAATTTGCATTTGAGAATTCAGGGAGATTGAAGAGAGGAATACAGCCAATAATAGATCAGGTTGGAGGCTTCCAAAAGTTCTTTAAAGGTTGATGATAGAGATACTTATATAAAGGAGAATTAAGAGATATTTTAGGATCAAGATCCTATATCATTTCTTAGCAATTCTCTTCCATCTTAACCCTCCATCTCAAAGTCTATGTTGCAGGATCTTATGGCTACATTAAGCCCTCATTAAGGCCAAAATTTCTAGCACCGTTCATGGGCTTTCAAACTCATTTAGAGCCTAAATAAAATATTATACAATTAAATCCAATTTAATCGCTTATCGATATCATATCTATTGATATACGTATAACTATTAAAATATATATAATAATATTTATTCATCAAATCATAATCAAATTTTACAATTAATATTTCATAAATTTTTATTAATTTAAAAGATGGGGATCTACATAAGGTATAGGTATTAAATGATCGGAGTCTGCCTATTTACCATTAAAGAGGTATTAAGTGGCTCAGGTACTTTGTCTCTTATCGCTAGGCCACGATTGACAAAGATGGGTCGTTGGACCTAATGTATTCCATAGTTGCGTTGCACCAGCGTTAAAGTTATGAAGGTCTACTGGAAATGGCTATTGGCCTATAGTTGGGGATACATTATGGAGCTGGACTTGAAGAGCATTTGGCTTATAATTGAAGGCATACTCGGTAGGACATAGTGTCGGATGCATAAGACATAATACTCATCTAAATGATACTGCCCAAATTCTATTGCGGTAAGATTTGATATTTTCATTCACAAAACATTGTTGTTTTGAATTCCTCATCACTACTAGGGATAGCTATGTGGCGGGTTAGGGTGGGTTTTGTATGCCCCAGACCTGCCCTAGATTCTACCCCAGGCCCGCGCCCGTATACCCTATGTGGGTCTGAACTTTCGACCCGTACCCGAAACCTATACGGATCAAGGTAGACCCCCCTTCCCAGCCCCATGACTCGGTGAAGCATTACATATTCATTCAAAATTATGTGTTAATGTACATGTATTTATTTATTTTATTTGTAAGAGGAATTATCACTAAATGGTAAATAAATATAAATATCAATGTGTTTACAATGATAAGTAAGGTAATAAAAATGAGACGTATGATAATGGTTCAAGAAAAACATGCATACGTTGTTATATAATTATTATTAATGCAACTTAATATCATAAAAATTATATAACTTATTAAATGGAATATTAGAAAATCCGTGTTATAACCGCTTATGTATAAAAGGATTAACAATTCATTGTTATTGTAATAAAACAATTTTATGAAATCTTAGTAGTGCGAGTGGGTTGGGGCTAGTAGGCTAAGCCCTAACCTGACCTCAGACCCGGAGCTCTTAAGAACGGGTCATAGGTCTACCTACCCCAATGATCCAGTGGGGCGTGTCTTGGCGGGTCAAAATAGGGGAGTCTACTGGGTTTAGACCCTCGACCCGCCCCATTGCGATCCCTACTCATTACAACCCACATGTTACGGGAAACGATGCCGATGAAAATGATGGAGGTGGTGGTGAAGACTGATGACATTTTAGTTATTTATATGTAACGAACTGGTATTTTAAACCGTTCAAATTGATAATCATCCACTTATGTTAAACTTGAATTGCTCAAAACAACAGATTGTTAATTTATATTTGGCAAAACTCAGCACATACATTAAATAAATCAATCATAGAATCACAGACATAGAGTATTACAAAAATAAGCAGCGAAATAGATAAATAGTAGTTCATGAAGCTATTATAAAACATCAGAGTTTGAAACAAAATACAACAGAACTCAAATACAAATGAATCTCTAACACATAAGCAACTGGCGAGTCTGAACATAAATGACTGGAATAAACGGAAATAACTAAAAGCTGGATAAATATTCAAACAAAGCTCCAATCTCCAAAGACGAGTCTCAAATGCTGTGACACTCAATTTGACCCGAGCATAAAGCAAAGCACAAAACACAAAACACTCGAGTCAGGATTAACATTCTTATACCAGACTCAAGTGAAATGTCAACTAAAATAAAAGTAACTTAAAGGATGTTTGGGATTTGCATCCTCTAAGTATCCATGGAACTATCTACTATGTACTAATATACGCTATTATAATATATCTATCAGTAAAGTATTAAAATAGTGTTAAGGCGCTACCCATATCCCCCTTAACACATTTTTGTACATATTCTCATAGTCTATATAGTACCATAATTCCTCCATGAACTGGAGGGCTATCTAAGGGCACTCCATAGGTATAGTACAAACCAAACCCATAGAAGGCGCGATAAGGCATGTGATAAGGCACGCGAGGCAATGCCAGGGTAGATACACCATATGTGGATCCGGACAGGTGGTAACACATGACAGCTACTACCGCCCACCTCGAGACACACTCCCAAATCAAAGGTGCACCCAATCAAACAAAGTAATAGAATGGTATCGAAGAAATATGTTCGATCGGAGGAAAGATCTCACTTGGCCTGGCGTGGCTCTTGTTTTAGCCACATCAAGTTGACTCATGGGATCAGGGCTGCGCTAAAACCTCATATAGAATCTTCGCCAAACCATCATACTTTGTTCTATAATCCCCACCACGTACACAGTTGTTAAAGTGGTTTTCGGTATTTGCAGAGAGTATGACAATATCCGATCCGGTCTCTTTAACAACCAAACGCTTATTTCACACTTTGGTCGTTTCAAAATTCAAACAGTTCATACTTCATATCAAAATAGCATATCCATTTCAAAACCATATCATTTATCATTATTCACTTTAAATAATATTCATTTCCAAAATCGTAACACTTTCAAAATTATAACACTTTCGAAATCATAACACTTTTGAAATCATAACACTTCCGTAATCATAACAGTTCCAACTTAAACAATTTAGATATTGAAAATAGTATATTAACATAGTTATAAATTAAAATAGTTTATATAAAAAATATTATATATTAAAATAGTTGTAAATTAAAAATATTTTATATTTATATAAGGAGATTACACTGAAATAGTTTCCCAGTTAGAATTGTTTCATCCATTTCCACAAATCAATTCAAATCAACTTAAATTTAAAAATTCAATTTAAATCAATCCTTGTTCAACACTTTTAATTTAAAAGGTTAAAGATTCAATTTAAATTCTCCATAAACCATCTCAATTTATACCGATATCAAATCCAGGTTTGTATTATCACTTCAATTCCAATAAGATTCAAAGTTTAAATATTCAAACACTTGCAAAATAAGTTTCACTGATATTTCAACATTTAACTTTAATTTAATTCAAATTGGAAAATAATCACTAAATCATTTAATAACAATAAAATAAAAATCTCAATTTATAAATCTAAATTTATATTAAATGATTAGTCTCAATTTTATTTAAAATTGAGAATATTCATTTTATCACCTTATTATCAATCAAGTTATCAATCATATCTTTCAAAATCTCATAATCAATAAGTTTAAATAAATTCTTATTTAAATTCAATTATTAACCAATTTAAATTCCAAGTCAACATTAATTTACCTTCCCAATCTTTATTTTTAAAGTTATAAAACATCTATTTTTAAAATACTAACATAAATTTAAATAGACACTCAAACATATTATAAACCAATTAAATTAAATTATTAAATTAAATCTTATTATTATATGTATCTTGTATTAAATCTTATTTTATATATTTTTAAAATAATAATATCATAAGAAAATTCTTTAAAATTATCTTTTAAAAACTAACTTATAAATTAAAAATTTCCAAAACATATAACTTTGAAATCTAAATTTTACAGATATATTAAAATAAATTCTTTATATTATAATTTAAAAATTAATATTTAATAAAAATCTATATATTTCCTTTCAAACTTTGGCAATCATTTTCCAAAATAGACCAACGGTGTCCGTATAAAATTTTCTATCATATGGTCAAGTGATACAGATATTTATCATTTCAGTCCGCAATAATTTAATATTTACGGGTGTTTATCATTTCAACCCGCAATCCCAAAATATAAATTCAATGAAAATCGCTTGGGTTTATCATTTCAACCCATAATGATTTTTTTCTTAATCTATAAAATCATTTAGGGATGTACCATTTCAACCCATAGTGAAATTCTAAACTAACAGGGAACTTGTAAAGTGGGAACAAATATAATAATAATATTACATATCAACAGCATGCATATATAATCAGTAATGAATTAAATATAGTGTACACAACTGGTTATGGTGTCATATGTCATAGGTAAACAACTACAGATAATAGCATGTTATATTTAACAATTAAATAACATAACAATTCAAATTTAACAGCATATTTCAATGGTCATGTCATGTGAATTAAATTTACTAAATATAAGAATGTTAATCGTGAGTGATTGCTCATCTTTGGAGGTTACAGAAACAAGAAGATGACATGGACACACACACAGATATTTGTTACAAAATTTTCTCTTTAAGACCAATTTTTTTTTAAACTCATTTATTTTATCTATGTATCTTTGGTTAAGTTAATTCCACTTATAATTCAATTTTAACTATTCTTAAGTTCATATTTATTTACTCAAATAGCATTTCTCTTTTATTATTCAATTTATTTCACTTAACAATTCTAATAATCATAGATTAAGTGCATAGACATTTATTATAACCACCAAATTTTTATTTATAAATTATCTTAACAAAATTCATTTTGGACATCTTGTTTCTTATATTTATATTATATCTCATTCAATTTTATTCCAACTTTTTCCCAGTTAAGTCCTATTAATGTTTCGAAGTAGAATTGAACACTATACAAATTTACCTTTTATTAAGCAAATTTAATTTGAACATTTTATTACTTAAGTTTATCTTGTATAACCTTCCATTACAAAACATATTAAATTTTTTTTCCAGGTAAGCTATATATGCTTAGAATGCAATTGAATATTATATAAATAAATTTATCCTAGATAAGCTATTTCAAGTTATTTCAATTTCTATTCCTCATTTTAGACACTCCAATTATTCAAAAAAATTGCTTTATTTCAATTGTTGAAAATCATCACTTAACACAAAACTTAAGATTTAAATTTTTGGTTTCACTTCAAACCATTTTGAAATAATATATACATATCTATATTTTATACATTAAATTATATTCAAGAAATTCAAATCGAATCCATTTTCCAAAACAAACGTGTAGCAAAGCTACTGAGTGGTCTCTCCACTTTGCGACTCGAAAATGAGTGTCGATGATGCTGCAATCATCACCGAAATTATTTTCCAGCGACAAACGGAGAGAGTACTGTCTTACTTCAAAAAAAATTCTTTTGAAAACAATTTTCATTTAAATACTTTCAAATAATATATTTCAAAACTTTGAAAATCAAATGTTGAAAAGCATCGAAAATTTGATTCTCAAATCCCAAATTTAAATTCATTTCATTTGCAAATCATATTTATAAACCATATTTATAAAATTTTCATTTCCTCATAATATTCAATAATAGTTAATGGTTTAGAAATGTTAATAAAATAATAAATGAAAATCTAATATTATCATTTCTAACAACCAATTCATTTAGCTATCTAATTTTCAAAAAATTATACTCTTATAGATAGAATATAATTATACATAAAATTATTTCATTTACCAATTTCGAAAACAATATTGTGTCAAATTGCTCTGTTCAAGTGTTTTTGGAATTTCCATCGATAGCGTAGGCCGGACGAATCAATCGAAACCCAAAATCAAACTTAACAACTCAAACAACACAATATAAACATTTTATATTAATTACAAATACGCTTCCTTACAGGATGATTCAAGAATGGATTTTAAAACAAGGATAGAGATTCAAATTTAGATGAACCCTAGTCAAAGAAAATTCTAACTACGAAGGTAGACTTGAAAGGAAGATAAAATAATTAAATTACAAAATATGAAATGGATAGACTTATTTTATCACGGTGACCTTAACTGGGTCAACCGAGGTTTTAGGAATAAGATCGATGCAAAAATTCAATTTTCCACTTAAAGGGAAGAGAAGTGACTTTACCAAAACATTAGGATAATCCCTGACTATAGGGGTGGAGTTGAGATCATTACGCTGAACATTAGACGAAAAGGTAGATCAGCCTACTTAATCCAGAGGCATTCGACATTCGCTCATGAGAGGATTACCCGGTTGACTATTAGAGAGATGATTTGGGCTTTGAAAGAAATAACTGCATCAAAACCAAAAAATGAAAATCCCCGGTGAATCGATGCTTATTGTAAAGGAGTTTCACCCCTTTGCCAATCATATTAGTCACACAAAAGAATGAAATTGCCAGTTAAGGTGGCAAGGTGTTCTCAAATTCATTATATAGATCAATCGAAGTGGAGCTATGAGATGCTCCAGAATCATGAAACGGGAATAGGAAAAAGACACGAATGGATTTTAGAACAAAGGGATAGTTCCAAAATTCCAAAGAAATCCTAACTCAGGAGGATCCCAACCCAGAATTCGAAGCTCGAACGCATATGATTTTATAATTGGTTCTACTCATTCTAGGGTATCACTACTCTATCTCTAATGAGTTTTTACTCCATATGCTAAGGTTTGCCTAAACCAGAGCTCTGATACCAACTGTAACGACCTGGTATTTTGAACCATTCAAATCGACAATCATCCACTCATGTTAGACTTGAATTACTCAAACCAATAGATTATTAATTTATATTTGGCAAAACTCACCATATATAGTAAATAAATCAATCATAGACTCACAGACATAGAGTATTACAATAATAAGCAGCGAAATAGATAAATAGTAGTTCATGAAGCTATTATAAAACATCAGAGTATGAAATAACGTACAGCAGAATCTCAAATACAAATGAATCTCTAATACATAAGCAACTGGAGAGTCTGAACATAAATGAATGGAATAAATGGAAATAACTAAAAGCTGGATAGATAGATATTCAAACAAAGCTCCAATCTTTAAAGGTGAGTCTCAAATGTTGTGACACTCAATATGGCCCGAGCATAAAGCAAAACACAAAACACAAAACACTCGAGTCAGTATTAACATTCTTATACCAGTAAATTCAACTCAAATGAAATGTCAACTGAAATACAAGTAACTGAAAGGATGTTTGGGATTTCCATCCTCTAAGGATCCGTGAAACTATGTACTATGTAGTATTATACGCTATTATAATATGTCTATCGGCAAAGTAAAGTATTAAAATAGCGTTAAGACATTATCCATATCTCCCTTAACACATTTTTATATATATTCCTATAGTCTATACAATACCGCAATTCCTTCGTGAACTGAAGGGCTATTAAAGGGCACTCTATAGGTATGGTACAAACAAAACTCGTAGAAGGCGGGATAATGCATGTGACAAGGCATGCGAGACAATACCAGGGAAGATATACCATTTTCGGATCCAGACCAGTGGTTATGCATAGCAGCTACTACCGTCCACCTAGAGATACACTACTAAATCAAAGGTGCACCCAATCAAATCACAAAGTAATAGAATGGTATCGAAGAAATGTGTCCGATCGGAGAAATGACCTCACTTGGCCCGGCGTGGCTCTTGTTTTAGCCACATCAAGCTAACTCACGGGAGTCAGGGCTGCGCTAAAATCTCATATAGGATCATTGCCAAACCACCCTACTTCATTTTGGAATCTCTACCACATACACAGTTGTTATAGTGATTTTCGGTATTGGCAGAGAGTATGACAATATCCGATCCCGGTTTCTTTAACAACCAAATGCTTATTTCACATCATGGTCATTTCATTTCAAATAGTTCATACTTCATATCAAAATATCCTATTCATTTCAAAACCATATCAATTTATCATTATTCACTTTAAATAATATTCATTTCCAGAGTCGTAATACTTTTAAAATCATAACCCTTGTGAGATCATAACACTTTTGAAATCATAACAATTTTGAAATCATAACACTTCCGTAATCATAAGAGTTCCAACTTAAATGGTTTAGATATTGAAAATAGTATATATATATATTAAAATAGTTATAAATTAAAATAGTTTATATAAAAAAATTATGTACTAAAACAGTTGTAAATTAAAAATAGTTTATATTAATTTAAAGAGATTATATTGAAATTGTTGCCCAACTAGAATTGTTTCATCCAATTCCACAAATTGATTCAAATCAACTTAAATTCCAAAATTCAATTTAAATCAATCCATGTTTAGCACTTTCAATTTAAAAGGTTAAAGATTCAATTCAAATTCTCAATAAACCACTTCAGTTTATATCGATTTCAAATCCAGGTTTGAATTATCACTTCAATTCCAATAAGATTCAAAGTTTAAATATTCAAACACTTACAATATAAGTTTCATTGATATTTCAACATTTAACTTTAATTTTATTCAAATTGGAAAATATTCACAAAATCATTTAATAACAATAAAATAAAAATATCAATTTATAAACTTAAATCAATAATATTTAGTCTCAATTTTATTTAAAATCGAGAATATTCATTTTACCGCCTTTTTATCAATGAAGTTATCAATCATATCTTTCAAAATCTCAAAATCAATAAGTTCAAATCAAATCTTATTTAAATTCAATTATTAACCAATTAAATTCCAAGTCAACGTTAATTTATCTTTCCAACCTTTATTATTAAAGTTATAAAACATCTATTTTTAAAATACTAATATAAATTTAAATAGATACTCAAACATATTATAAACTAATTAAATTAACTTTTATTAAATTAAATTTTATTATTAAATGTATTTTTTATTAAATTTTGTTTTATATATTTTTAAAATAATAATATCATAATAAAAACTTAAAAATTATATTTTCAAAACTAACTTATAAATTTAAAATTTCCAAATCATATAATTTTAAAATCTAAATTTTACGCATATATTAAAATAAATTCTTTATATTATAATTTAAAAATTAATATTTAATAAAATCCATATATATATTTCTTTTCAAACTATGGCAATCATTTTCCTATATAGACCAATGGCGTCCGTATAAAATTTTCTATCCTATGGTCAAGTGAGATGGATATTTATCATTTCAATCCGCAATAATTTAATATTTATGGGTATATATCATTTCGACCCGCAATCCCAAAATTTAAATTCAATGAAAATTGCTTTGGTTTATCATTTCAACCCATAGTGATTTTTCCTTAACCTACAAAATCATTTGGGTATGTATCACTTCAACCCATAGGGAAATTCTAAACTAATAAGGAACTTGTAGAGTGGAAACAAATATGATAATAATATTACATATCAACAATAGGCATATATAATCAATAATGAATTAAATATAATATATACAATAGGCTATGGTGTCATATGCCACGAGTAAACAACTGCAGATAATAGCATATCATATTTAACAATTAAATACCTTAACAATTCAAATTTAACAGCATATTTCAATCGTCATTTCATGTGAATTAAATTTACTAAATATAATAATGTTAATCGTGAGTGATTGCTCACCTTTCAAAGGTTAGAGAAACAAGAAGATAACAAAGACATGCACACGGATACAGATACGAACTAGCGGAACAGCGACAAGCTAGGAATTACTGTGACAATTTCGATATTGAGAAAGTAAGTCAAGATGGACTAGAGGTCGATGAAATAAAATATATGTTATATATATATTTGTTTCTAAAAAAATCAATTTCAAAAACATATATTTTCAAATCCATATTTAGTTCAAACACATATAAAACAAAATTCCCATATGTGTATATACTTGAACCAAACTCATATATACTTATATGTAGAATAATATGTAAACATATATATAAACTTACATACTTATTATATTTTAAAATCAATAATTATAAAAATCCATATAAACTTAATTTATTATACTATATATTTGAACTCAAAAAATGATATATAAACTTATATTTTTATATAAACAAACAAATTGGTTACATATAACTTATATAAACTTGTAAGTGTTATAAACTTATAATATAAACATCATATATAAACTAATATATCATATAACTAATGTAAAATTATATTTATACATACATACATATATATATATATATATATGAACTATCATGTCACCCTTTACACAAACTTCTATATATCACAGCTTATGTGCACTTATACAAAATAATAATTTAAAATCTATGTACATTTCAAAATCAAAATATCCATATATGCTATATTTAGGAAAAGTTTTGCAATGGAAAACAATACATATAGTTTTATAAAAGAGGAGGATCAAAATATGCGTATGCTTCAGAAAAATACAAAAGCAAATTTCTGAAAACAAACTTATATAAACTAACCTCATTATTTATTTTATGTATATGAAACTTTATATTCTCATCTTTGATATAACTTAAATCATATACTTTCCAAAGGCAAAATGAAATGAAAGCAAAAATAACCAGGAAAAAGCTTATATATATTATATAAGAAAAGGAGTAGGGTGCTGTTTGGATAAGGCAGAGGAGCAAGACAGGGGTTCAAATGTTTGACGATGTTGTTCGGTGAAGTAGGCTTCGGCAATAGGACAGTTGCAGCTATAAGGTGGGTTTGAGATGGTGGCAGAATGCTGTTCGAGTGGTAGGCTAAGGAAGGTGGGGTGGTAGATCTGGAAATAATGGATGAGGGTTGTGGTGCAACTTCGTTCGAGTGTGGCAGTTCTTGGCTATGGGAGCCGAAGTGGTAGGCAACTATGGCTGACGTGGAAGGAGGCTATGGTGGTGAGGCCGAAGCAGCTTATGTGGAGGGTTTTCAGTAGGATATGGCTGTGTGTGAGACTGTACACTGTCAAGTGCAAGAGGAGGTGGCTGGTCTCCGGTTGTAGGTGGACTGAGGCGAGGCAGACGAGGTCGGGCAGACGTGGGTAGGCTGTCGTGCAAGGGAAACTGGGAAGGAGAAGCTCGGTTGTGGATTAATGGGTTGCGGAGATAAGTAGGGTCACTACTAGAAAAGGCTTCAATTCCGACAGCATAGACCGACGGCCTTTTTCCGACGGCTTCCGACGGGCCGTCGGCGGCCGTCGGAAGCCGTCGGAAAACTGCGATTATACCTTCAGCCGAGAGCTCTTCTTCTTCCCCAAACCATACGAAAATTATTTCCAAAATCCCCCATTTTCCCTCTTCAAGCTTCCAATCCTTGATTTCGAGCTTCCGGATCCTCCACGGCTGCCTAATCAAACTCCATTACTCTTCATCTCAGGTATAATCTCTTATTTTTGTAAAAAATTCAGTTTTTACCCTATTTCTAGATTTGCATAAATTGGTAAATTAGGGCGAATTAGCGATTGCAATTGTTTCCAATAGCGTAATAGTGGTTTATAGCATCACATGGTATACCGATTTCATCTTTTATCGTGAAATTGTGAAAAACACCTATAATTTGGGGTTGTTCATGTATATGTAAATTGTTGTGTATGCCTTGATTCGGCGATTGTATACGTTATTTGGAATAAGATAAAATGATTGAATGAACTAGGAGTATTATATTGTGCACATATTTACTTATGAAACAAAAAAATGCATTACTCTAAATTACAATCGTGTGTATTGAAAAATGATAAAAATGTTAAAACAGCCTTAAGTTGATGCGTAATACGTCGAATAACTGTGTTAAATTAATATATATTTTTGTAAATGTGAACAGTGAGTAAAACTGTATTTTTGAGTAAAATGCGCGCATGTTAACCGACAAATGTCCCTTAGAGAGTTTTTGGCCCCGTCTGACGAGTGTTGTACATGATCGTTGTATAAATAGTCGTTTTTTCGAAAAACGACCATTTATATTCATCTGGTACAATGTTTGTCGGATTTTTCCCTGCATTGGACAAGTTATGAACACAGTAAGAATTTACATTTTGTATACTACTTCGTCTCAAACGGTTCATAAAATTTCGGCCTAACTTTTCTTTTTTGTTTCCTGCGTACACGCATTTGTGTACAATGCAGGGAACAAAAGGGAAATGCTGCCGAAATTTTGTTGAATCGTTTGAGACGAAGTAATATACGAAATGTAAATGCTTACTGTGTTTGTAATGGGAAGTAGGATGCCTGACCAATGAAAAATTTTTTTATATATATATTTAAATCGTTACGTTAAAAAATGAAATGTGCCCTATTTGAAAATATTTTTAAATTTGTGAAGTTGTTCTTTAAATTCAAAATATTATACGAACATGAAAATAATATTTTTCGAATATGTATTCTTCAAAATAAATATTAAATTTTGAACTTCTCATTTTGTCAAATAGGAAAAATGATTGATTATTTTGTTGATCGAAGGAGATGGATGTACCAAAGAAAAGGACTGAGGGGCTCAATAAAAGAAGATTTTTATAATGGTATAAACGTGTTTGTTGAATTCGCCTTAAGTAATAACGGAAACGATCCAGAAATTCGTTGTCCGTGTAGTAGGTGTAGACATTTGAAGTTTTTGTTACTAGATATTGTGAAAGTTCATTTGTGCCAACACGGTTTCACACCCGAATATTATGTTTGGGATCGGCATGGAGAAGTTGTAGCAAATACTTCTGTAGAGTCTGAAAGTGTCGTTAACGAAATAGTTTCAACGGCCCGTACAGAAAATATGGTCGAAGATGCAGCACGATCAATGTTTCCTATGGTTGAAGTTGACGACGACGATGGAAATGTTGAAGAACCAAATATTGAAGCTAAGAAAATTTATGATTTACTTGATGCAGTTAAGAAACCTATTTGGGATGGTTGTAAAAGCGGCACGCAGCTGTCAATAATCGCAGAATACATTACGATGAAGTCAAAATACAACATCACTGAAGCTGGGTTTACGGCTGTTGTACAAGCTGCAAAAAGACATATGCCGTCCGATAATCTAATGTGTGAAAATCACTACGAAGTTAAAAAACTTATGTCGGCTTTTGGTTTACCGTATCAGAAAATAGATACATGTTTAAAAGGATGCATGTTGTTTTGGAAAGAAGACGCAAACCTTAGAAATTGTAAAGTTTGTAACCAGGAGAGATACAAACCAAGAAAAAAGAAGGGTAAGGAAGTTCCGTACAAGCGTATGCACTACTTACCCATAACTCCAAGACTTCAAAGATTATATGCATCTTCTGTAACTGCGTCTAATATGAGGTGGCATAGCGTGAGAACGGAGGAAGAGGGTACGTTGACACATCCGGCCGATGGAGAAGCATGGAAGCATTTCGATAAAACGTATCCAAATTTTGCAGCGGAGAGTCGAAATGTTAGATTAGGATTATGTACAGACGGTTTTTCTCCATTTTCTCAATTTGGTTCTAAATATTCATCCTGGCCCATTATCGTCACACAGTATAATTTACCTCCATGGATGTGCATGAAAACGCAATATATGTTTCTTGCTGTTGTCGTTCCTGGCCCTGACGATCCGACACAAGGAATTGATGTATATTTACAACCGTTGATTGAGGAGTTAAAAATACTGTGGAACGAAGGAGTAGAAACATACGATGTGTCAAAGAAGAAATTTTTTCATATGTTTGCTTCTTTGTTGTGGACTATAAGTGATTTTCCTGCCTATGCAATGCTTTTGGGATGGAGTACTGCCGGTCGTCTAACATGTCCATATTGCATGGATGAAACACGAGCGTTTTCTTTACCTCATGGTAAGAAAATTTCATGGTTTGACTGTCATCGATATTTTCTCCATGTAAATCATCCCTTCAGAGGAGACAAGAAAAACTTTTTAGCTGATAGAGTAGAAACCAGACAACCACCGACGATATGGTCAAGCGAAGACATATATGAACTTGTTAAGGACTATCCAAAGATATATGAAACGGGGGAGCAAACAGAAATTGAAGGCAAATCAGTTGTTCATAAGTGGTGCAAACAAACTATTTTTTGGGAGTTGCCGTATTGGAAACATCTTCTGCTTCGCCATAACATAGATGTGATGCACAATGAGAAAAATGTATTTGATAATGTGTTTAACACAATTTTGAATGTGAAAGGGAAGACGAAGGATGATTTGAAATCAATACGTGATATAGAAGAATTATGCAAACGTCCCGAGCTTCATATGAAACCAAATGACAGTAAAAAACCAAAAGCTTGTTACGAATTAGATAATAATCAAGTTAAAGCTGTGTTAAAATGGATGGAAGGGTTAAGATTTCCTGATGGGATATCATCAAATCTTCGTAGATGTGTTGACTTTAAAAATGGTAGATTGAGCGGAATGAAAAGTCACGACTGTCACATAATGATGGAAAATTTATTTCCCGTTATGTTCAAAAAACTACTGCCGTTAAAAGTTTGGAAGGTAGTAACGGAGCTTAGTATGTTTTACAAAGAGCTTTGTTCGACTACTTTAAAAGTGCAACGTTTACGTAAACTTGAAGTGGACATTCCTATATTGCTTTGCAAATTAGAGAAAATATTTCCGCCAGGTTTTTTTAATGTGATGGAACATTTACCTATTCATCTTCCATCCGAAGCACGACTTCGAGGTCCTGTCCAATACGGATGGATGTATCCATTTGAGAGGTATGTAATATGTTATAACGTAATTTAATTGCATTTGAAAGATGAAGTTAATATAAATTAATTTTGCATAGATATTTGAATCATCTGAAGAAAAAAGTGAGACAAAAAGCACGAGTTGAAGGTTCGATATGTAAATCTTACATCGAAGAAGAAGCTTCGTTCTTTTTCTCTCACTATTTCAGTGACCATGTGAATATTTCATTTCAAAGTGTTCCTCGTAATGATGAAGGCGACGAACAAGAGTCCTCTCAAGCAATGTTATCTATTTTTAGACAACATGGTCGGCCTTCTGGAAAATGTGTAGAAATATGGCTAGACGATAGAGATCTTCGTGTAGCACACACTTATATTCTTCTAAATTGTGTCGAGGTTGCACCGTTTGTTAGGTAATCTGAAATAATAATTTTCGTTTTATTCTTTTCTGTAATGCATGTGCGTGTATAACCTAATGTAATAATTTGTTTATATAAACAGTGTTTATGAACGGGAACATCCGAGCGGAGATCTCAGTAAAGAATTTTTCCGTTGGTTTTCAAATTACGTTTATGAGCCGAAAAATTGTGTTGTTTACGAAGGGTTGAAACATCTTGCAATGGGACCAAAAAGAGTGGTCAAGACATATCCAATATATTTCGTCAATGGATACAAATTTAACACCAAAGAATACGGTGCAGAAAAATTAACAAATAATACTGGTGTATTTGTTAAAGGTAGTGACGATCCAGAAAACCATTTAAATGATTTTTATGGCGTTCTAACACAAATTTTGCAACTGACATATTTCTCAAGACCCGCGGAGGAGGTATTTCTATTTAGATGCAATTGGTTTAGCAATGTTCCAGGTTCTGGAATTAATGTGCACAAGGATTATAATCTTATCGAAATAAAGCATACATCGCACTATCACAAGTATGATCCTTTTGTACTAGCCAAACAAGCATTGCAGGTTTATTACGCTCCTTATCCGTCTTTAAAAAGAGATAAAGCAGATTGGTCTGCAGTTTTTAAAACAAAGGCCAGATTCACATTCGATGGGAAGAATATTCTGGACGAACAAGCTTATCAGGCAGATCTTGAGCAAAATAACGAAATAATAATTACAGACGATCATACAGATTTTGGTCCTTTGATCGATGAATCAAATGTTTTGCTAGAAGCGTTTGATAGTGCAGAGGAAAATATCGTCGAAAACGAGACCGAATCTGAATCAGAAGACGATGATGACTGATATAAATTTGAATCTGTTTTTTTGCAATTGATGTAACTATGTTGAATTCTTGATGTATTATGAAATTGATGTAATTATGAAACTAAATCCGTTTAATATTGTTTTATGTTATTTCAATTTGTCATTTATTTAGCAATTTTTATTAAAAATGCAATGAACTCTGCTTATCGTAGGAAGAGTACACCCATTATGAATCAGGTATAACAAACTTACATTTCTATTTCCATTTCAGTCATTATAATTAAGCAATGTATACCGTTGATGTCATTTTCATATGAAATATATTTCATTATCATGTTTTTATTCTCTTATATAATGATGTGTAAACGTCACAGGTTTATCATTATGTCACATAGAGGGAGGAGCTCTTCCCGTTCTTCAGGAGGCGATAGCAGTGGCCCATCGCAAGCGCCACAGCGTCCAGTTGTATCGTTAGTCCCCAAAGCAGATGGGTAAAAATTAAATTTTATTCATCATCTTATTTTTTCTATACTATACGTACGTACTTATCTGTATCGTACTTAAAAACAGGGGGTTCGAGCTACTACCCACTAAGGTAGTGTTGGACGTCTCCAGAGCAGCATATCGTAGTAGGATGAGTGCGTGCTGGCCGAAGTGGGATACCATCCCTCCGCACATTATAGAGTGCATATGGAAGGATGTCCTAGTATGTGTAATTTTTATGTTTTCCATTTTTAATTCGTTTTTGTCGTTTTTCTACCGTTTATCGTTTAAAGTGTAATCTTTTTTTAACACAGGCTGAGATAGACATCCAGACAGATGATATGCAGCTGGCACGAGCATACTGGATGAGGAAGATGCAAAAGAACTACAGGGACACGATATCTGAGGTTAAGAAATCCGGAAAGAGACCACGGTGGATGGGGGAGAGCGTGTGGCAAGCTTGGTTGATCTAGTGGGAGACGGACGAGGCGATGGCAAGTATACTAATTTTTTTTGAATTATTAATTTAACGTGATTGGAAAATAATGTATCAAATTTTGAATGTACAGGCAGAGTCGGATAGAAACTCTGCAAATAGAAATAAGAATCCCGTCACTCATCGCGGAGGATCGAAGTCGTTTCAGCAGTATCGGCAGGAGTTGGTAAATTTACTGAATAATAAATGTAAATAGTTTATGCTATATGATTTTAAATGTATAATAATTGTATGTAACAATCAACTTCAGGAAGCCGAGGCACATGGTCCTGTCAGCTATGTGGACGTGTTCACCCGTACGCATGCTGTCGAGCATGTTAATCCAGACGGGACTGTTTCGTACACATGGCAGGACGATAAATCCAGTAAAAGCCTTGTAAGCATATTTCATTTTATTCAGTATTAGTAATTGTTTTAGTTGTCAAATTATTATGAAATAAGATATGATATTATTAATTTGTCAATGCAGGAGATGTTTATGGAGCAGCGACAGAAACTCCTTTCTGATACGGGTCGAGAGCAGCTGACGACCGATGAAGAGGACGTTATTTTTGAGTCCGTTATGAGTCCACCAGAGCATGGTCGACGATACGGATTTGGCAATTTAGCGGTAAATAATTTACTTTTTCTTAAAATACTTAAAATATGATATTTTTACCTTTTCAAAACAATAAACTTTGATTTTATTTATTTTTCAATTATTGCAGTCCAGTAGTCAGAGTAGGGGACGGCGGAGTAGACCTTAGAGCGAGCTAGCACGTATAGAAGAATTGCAGACTAGAGTTCAGCAGTTAGAGGAGCAGAACCGCCAACAGGCCATGCAGACGGCACAGTTATTTGAGTACATGCAGCAGTTTGGTGGCCGCTTCTCTTCATCGGCTGGCTTTGGATCTGGAGCAGATTGATTCATTGCTTTCTGATTCGTTCGTGCAGGTATGTTTTGTTTTAGTTTAGAATGATTTGGTAGATGGAACAATTAATTGTTGATATGTATAATTATGTATAATACACTTGGTTCTGTAGCTGTATCAGGATATGCATGATTGATAGAACAGTTATTTTTAGGATTATTGTTAATGTTGGAATGTTATGTATATTTTGTATTTTATTTTTATTCTAATTTTGTTTATTTATGTGTTTATTGAATATTTTGGAGTATTGGTTTGCATGTTTGGTTGGATTATTGTTTATTTGTGCAGTATTGATATTGTAGTGTTTGGAAGAGAAATGTGATTGGAATGCTCTATTTGCAGCAGATTTTAAAAAAAAACAGCAGATTTCCGATGGCTCCCGACGGCTCCCGACGGCTTACAGGTCGAAATTTCCATCGGCTACCGACGATTCCCGGCGGTCTGTAGCTTCAGATTTCTGGCGGTTTCCGACGGCTTCCGATGGGCGACGGAAGCCGTCGGAAATCGCCGGAAGTTGTCGGAAGCCGTCGGTAATCTGTACGGCAGCAACCGTCGGTAGCCGTCGGAAGTACTGCTCCCCGACGCCGTCATTTCCGACGGCTTTTTCCGACGGCCGCCGACGGTTTTCAGCCGTCGGAAATCACGTTTCCCCTTGCAGTGGGTTTCCATGAGAGGGTGGACTTGGTTCGTCAGTGATGGGCTGCTGCTACACAGGAAGGGAGCGGGGTTGGTCAGTGGAGAGATCCGCAAAGAAAGGGAATGTCTGGTGGTTGTGGACTGGGTGTAGGCAAGCTATGCGGAGGTTGGCGTGGGTGATAGCAAGATATAGTTTGGATCGGACGTCGTTTGCAAAAGGAAAGATGAGCATGGGTTTCATGGCCATACGAAGAACAACAGTATCATAGCTTTTATATAAATATATGTGTGCTTAATAATTTAATAATTATATTTTTTTATCAAGGCAATGAACAGAAAAAAAAGAGAAAGATAATGAAAGGTCAACCGAGAATATATATCAAAACTATGGAACGGAAAAGGTTAAATGTTGATTTCTATGAAATAATAAAAGCTGCGGGCAACCAAAAGACAAAGCAAACTAAACAGTCCAAACGTGAAACCAATAAGACAAGTTGTTTCATCGATTACGTCGCTTACCGAACAGTGAATTAAACAAATGAATATACTATGGGGATCAGCACGACGAGACGAACAGAATATCACATAGATATGAGCGATATGACCTATCTACCAAAACTCGATTTTCGCTACCATACTGCTTCTAAAATGCCGAAAGTAAGATAAACATAACCAAAGTATTCCTAATTTGGCAAAATGAAATATGACATATCACTCAGAAAATGATTTATAATTTATGATACAAAAATATTCAGATTTCAAAAATATTTTATTTTCATCATGTCAACTGACTTTAAATTGAAATTGAAAATTACATAACAGAACTAACTTCTATATTTTCCAATGAAATTTTACCATGTGCTATGTTAAAATAGACGTATTTCAAATATCAATTTTTATTTCTAATTTTTATTGTTAAATTTCAAGCAAAATTTCTGTTAATTCCGTTATTAAAACTATTAAAATTTACGGGTCGTTACATTATGTATGTTATTGACATACGCCGATGTATTCAGAATTTTAGGCATATTGATGATCTATTTTGAGACATTGTATTATGGATATTTGGGATGTTGTATTTATGAGATTTAGCGTCTGTGAGATATGTATTTATTTATGTTATTATATTTTATCCCTTACGATGCGAGATTCTGAAAGCATAGATGGATAGCTCGGTATATTGTTGTTTTATCAATTTTACCAACCAACAACCAATTTTGAAATGAACCTAAAGTTTGATGGGCTTTTATTGGATTGAATAGTAAGCCCATTCCAGAAAGGGTTGTTACACATTGGTACACACACATACGTACATTGATACACACACATGTACACTAACACACACACATACAGTGATGCTCACACATACACGTACACTATAACGGTACATCAGATGCCATTCGTAATGGCATCTTTGCATGGGTCCGTTATTCTGGTCCAAATTTGCAAAATCCAATATGAACTTCAAAAGGATGTTCGACAAGTTTCTAGGAAAATAATTTTCTTACAAAATGAGTATATGGTAATTGGTATCCTTAGTTTTATACTATAATTCTCCTTAAGATAATTCATATACGTACTTCAACAATTATGATCAAATAATTTCCCATTGATACTTAATTATGTATCAAAATTTATCAAATCTGCACAAGTATTCAAAATAAAATAGATATTATAGAAAATACTTATGTATCAAAACTTTTCAGTTCCACTTGTTTCTTTGACCGGTTCAATTAGATTATGTTTTTGTCTTAAAGGTCGCATACTTCTATCTCCCATCGTTTCTTTATCCATGATAGTTAAAAATTTATATTATGCTTCATAAAGTTCACTTTTATGTTGGTATGTGCATAGTAAGTATTATTGATTGACCTCATAATCATGCTCTTGATTAGTTATTGTGGACATATTTAGTATCCTTATATAAGTCTTATATTCATGCTTGTTACTTAATTGATAGTTATTTAATTTTGTGTATAGAATTCATTTAAATAGAGAAAGGAAGGTTCATAAGAATTAGCGAGGAATATGAAGCAGTTGAAAGCAAGGTTGTAACAAATGCTATGTGGATGTCAGGTAGTAAGTATGGACTATAGATTAATTGTTTAGGTGGAGTTTAATCGAGGATTAATCAAACTAGACACTTTTGATAACTTGTATATTTTGGATAAAATCATGATGTTTTGTTTACTGTCAGTTGATGTTAATTGAAAATTAGAATCATAGATGTGCTTAGGATAGCTATGATGGCACAAATTATAAAATTAGCATTTTCATGCTTATATGTGAAAATGAACCTTAAATAATGTCTAGTCGGTGCCTAAATACATGTTTAGATCCTTACATAAGATGGTAAACCATATCTAGGCAGGTCTAGGTGAATCGCTAGACGGTTAGTCTCGCCTAGGCCAGGTCTAGGTGGAGGACTAGAAAGATTTTAACAACTGTGTGAAAGCAAGCATAAAATATCGAGAATGAACATACAATATGAGAAAGATTGAGAAGAAGCATCCAATATTTATATAAGAAGTTTATGCCTATCGGGAATCAGAAGAGTTTAAAGATTTTTTAGAAAACGATACAAAATATGGAAGCAAAACCCTAAGCTGCATCATGGTGGTTCAAGATCACATCGTAACAATCTGGTATTTACTTCTTAAATTTGTTTAACATTTAAATTGGACTATAATATGGGCATATGATAATATATTGTTTATATATTTTTCATCAAGAGACGTTACATAAAGAACTAAGCTCTTGCGAGGTGTACCATAAGACCCACAAGATCGAGCCTTGTGAGGATGCTGCAATCGAGTTTGTTTTAAGTCATACATATAATCTGATCTAAGTTATATATGTATATATGTATGTATATATGTAAATTCTCACTGATATGTAAAATGAAAAACAAGAAAAATATAAAGCTAAGATTAATGATTGCAAAAGTTAAGGTACGGACTTCATATACCAAGTTAAAGAAGAAGTATTTTGTACGCCCATCTCTTCTTTAGCCAAAAGGACGAATCATGAGCCCAACTATGGTAATATTCCTAAGGTAATTGTTTAAAAGCTAGTAAAATAATTATATTTTTTATATATTGTATTTCTATCGATTAAAATATGGCAGTAAGTAGCTTCGTCGATCAAAATTATATCCAAATCAAAAACAAAATTTAATCACAATCAACATTAATATTTCAAAAATAAAGTTTATTAAAACTAAGATAAAACGTCGACAAAAACTAAAAATTTATAAAAAAATTCAAATTTCATCAAAATCGAAATCTTATAATAGTTAAAAGTATCAACAAATGTTATAATTAATTCAGGCTTGTATAGAAAATAATATTTTAATAAAGTTAAAATTATATCATAATTTGTAATATATAAAAATTTAAGACTATTAAAAAAATTATCTTGTGTACTAGTTAATATTAAATTCTTCAAAAAAAATTATTTTAATTTAATAATATACACTATAAAATTTATGAAATATTTTAAATTATGGTTACGAGAAATGTAGAAGATTAACCGAATCATATATACGATATCCAAACAGTCGATTATATCACACTTAAGGCTGATTATCAAATTGAGTTCAAATAAAATGATATTATATACTTACGCTTTTTGGACAGCAATAATGACTTTATACAGCAATAATGATTCGGTTCAATGCATATTTCCTCTTTAGATTTTACAAGTGAACTTTATTTCTTGGGTATTAAAAATAATACTCGAAGACCTTGTCAGTCGCCAACAACTTTAAAAGAAAACATCGGGACGCTTTATACTTTGATAATAGGTAGTGAAAGTGAAACGGAGGGCTGCGAATTTGGAATAAGTGCTCGATGTCCACCTGAGTTCGAGATCGAAAAACATATGCATGTATTAGTTCAATTTTCATTTAAAACATGATTTAAGATGAAAGAGAACAGTACAAGTTTTACTTATCCAAGCTATCAATGAATTTCCATTGTTTGGTTCGATCGAAGTATGTTCTAGCATACATCTTATCCGACCTACATCTATTCGAATTTTTTATAGTACGAAAATTGACTATTTCTGTATCTATAAGAGAAGCATATCCATCTTCTTCTTTTTCTTATACTTTTTTTAATGGCCTTATCATTCAATTATAAGAGAATAGAATACCAAAAATTCTAAGAAGGCAAAAGACATGCAGCGTGTGTTCCTTATGAGTGCATGGTATGTGGAAGCTAACTTCGTTTTTGTTTATTTTTAATGTTTCAAATTTGAACATAATGCATTATAAAGTTTGTATTTCATCAAAACTGAAATTTATGGAGACACATTCATAACTAGTGTGTAACCAGTGTGTTGCGCATGGTAGCATTTCAAAACGTAGTATTTATATTTTTAGTGTTAAAATTAGAAATTTATTACGTAACATATTATAAGTTCAATGGAATAAACGATTTATAAATTAAAATTGTTATTTTTTAACATACAATTTATGTTATGTAGCTTGTAATCTTTATATTTGAGTTAAGAAATGTTTTTCTCATTTTTGTTAATATGAATATGTTATACATATTGAAATTGACATTTTTCAATGATTTATTAGATGAATTAAAAATATTATTTGATTGAATTTGTTAAAATGGACTAACTTTAAAGCTACACAATTAGTTCATATGGACTTAAAGATAAATGGTAGAAAATTATTGAGAAGGCTTTATATAAAAAATTGTATAAATTCTAGTGCGGAGTTATCCGAAGTCAAAAAGGAATTTTGTAACGCAACGTATAATAAAATTTTGAGATGATTTACAAATTAACCTTTTCGTTAAAGTTTATGTACATAATTAATTTATGCGATCTATATATATTTCTAATTGAATGGAAAAAATAATTTGACTATTTTCGTTAATATGACTTTACATACATACTTACATTATGTATGTATATGTGTATGTATATATGTACGTAATATACCAACTTACTGAGATTATGTAAAGACTTTAAATTTGAGAATCTGCGATTGGTTTAAATAATGGACTCAAATATAAAGCATTAGGAAAAAATAAAGGGAGGCTTGAGTTTCGGTAAAAAGACGCAGGTTCGATTCCTACCATGCGCTTCCCTATCCTATATAAATTTACCTGGGGGTATGAGGACTTGGATTAGCGGACGGCTTTACTATACCCTCATTAGGAGTTTACCGGTCCGTCGGGTTCTCTTGGGTTTTCAAAAAAAAAAGGTTAAAAGTTGGTATTTGAAGCTAAGACCAGAATTTTAAAATGCAGTGTACGATAAATTTATTAAGATAAAATAAATAATAAATTAAATTTGTTTATATTATTAATGTACACTATTTATTTATGAAATTTATATATCTTTATATTTGAACGAAAATATAATTTCACCACTTTTGTTGATATGAATCTGGTATACATATTAAAATCGCGTGTCATATTCCAACATGACGTGTAGTATATTCTTAAGAAATCTTAAGTATATATATGTTGCACACCTCGTCAGGATTGTAGTTCGATTGGACAGAGCACTGCTCTATCAAGGCAGAAGTTGCGGATTTGAGCCTTATTAATTCCTAACTAGGATCTCATGAATTGAGAAATATTCAAATAATTTAAATACAATATTATATAATTAGTTTAAATATATCAATTCTGATGTGTCATATTACCTTATATGAAGGAGAATTTTATATATACCGTCAAAATTTTAAAATGTAGGTAATTGATATAAATAAACTACAATGCAATGCATCGTAAGTGTATTGATATAAATGAACTATAACTTAAATCATGTAACTACTATTTATGTGTATATACTATAAAATACACACTGTTTTGTGACGACAAAAAGCCGTTGGCGGCCGTCGCTAGCCGTCGCTAATAGCCATTGCAAAATACCTCATTGCAACTAAAGAAAGCGACGGCCTTAGCGACGGCTCCGTTGTTCATTTTGCAACGGCTCATAACGACTAAGTGTCCACGTGGAAGCAACCGTTGGGTTGTTGGTTTTTCGGGTTGTCGATGCAAACCATTGTAATATAGCCATCGCTAGCCGTCGTTTATTTTGATCAAATGGCCGTCGCTAGCCGTTGCAAACCTGAAAAGAAAATTCTAGCCAAATTGCAGCACCTTCAACCCTCAATCTCAATCAATCCAAATAATATAATTCCATCATTTCACACATATAATACCATTCCATCGTACCATATAATCAATATCAACACAACCAAATCATCAAATATTGCATATTCTAACATATATTTACAAAATCATATAAGAAAATCAACATAACCAAATACGAAAATCCACCAAACCAAACCACGTTGTTCAAATATCAATCACAACAACCAAAATATCAAACCCACCAAAACACTAAGTATCAATCACAACATCCATATATATACACATCATAATATGTGCACAAATATATATAAAGCATACCCATATCCAAACCAAACCACCTAAGCATCATCATCACCTGCACCTCCTTCCCCAGGCATTGACCCATGCTCCTGATAGAACGCAGCAATAGCTCATCTATCTGCGTCACTAACTGACTCTTCCGCCAATCATTGAGCTCATCCAATTGAGTTTGCATCCGAGCAATCTCTTCCTCATCTATGGATCTCTTATATGACCTTTGAAAATTAAGATCCTGTGAAATAATTCAAGTGAATAAGAAGTTCTGGCATACAATAACAATACGATAACTCAAGTTATTGGTAATAAACTCAAGTGAATAAGAAGTTCATGGAATACAGGTTTCTACTGTGTAAATGTTGAGTACATACCATATTGCCGAAACTGTAACGTCTGTTTCGACTTGCCGGTTTAATGATTGAATCACATATCTGGTTACACTCATTAACCGTAAGCGACTCCCGTCCACTCGCTTGTATCGCTCGTGCATACTCTGCGTTATATCTCTCCTACAATTACGAATAGATATTTGACACAATTGCTATACAATTTACTTATTTACTGTGAAATAAACGAATATAAAATATTTTCATTACATAAATAAACATATTTACCATTACAGAAGCAGCCTTGTCGTCCGACCAATCATATGAAAAATTCCCATCCTCATCTGTATGCTCCACTACATGTGTAACTCCGAAAACCTCAGCCGTTGTGGGCTCCCTACCATACTTTGCCCACTGAATATATACAAGAATACGTTATATTGATAATTTGCATGAGTATATACAAGAATAGATTATATACAAGAATAGAATATATGGTAAAGAGAAACTAGTAAATATATACATGCATAACATAAATGTTGGTTAATTTATTTACCAATTCCCTCCTATATTGTTGGAAGGATTTCGAGCCACCACGATGTAAAGCGGGATTTTTGTTCCTATTAGCCTTGTTTCTTTTCGACAATTTCTATTAATTTATACACACTATTAAGTATAATAATTCAACACGTTTAAATGTAAAAATATAGTGACAATATAACTTTCTCTAAATGCTTCAGATTCACAATATTGTTGGAATCCAGCCCAAACATCATCCCCCATCCAACTTGGCTTTTTCCCTGAACTCTTAGCCCGCGACAGGGTCTCTCTGTAATTTTTTCGCATCTTTTTATTCCAATGTTTTGCAAAAACATCCATATCATGCGGATCCACACGTACAGCTGCCTGCATATTGAATTATCATATGTGTTATGTAAAAGAGATTGTATAATTAAAAAACAATCAACAAAATAGAAGAGGTAAAACTAATTTCATAAGACATTATGGCATATTGTTTTTGGTTTCATATAAAGCATTATTATTAAATTGTATTTACCATAAGATCGGCCTATATTGCGTTTTTGATATGTGTTGGAATGTTATCCCATTGAGGCCAACACCCAGACATCCTACTATTGTATGCCTCCTTCGATACTTGCAAAATTATATCAAACGGCTCCACCTCGAACCCTCTATAGAAATGTTGATGTATATATTCAATATATTTCATATAATATAATTCAAATAAGTTTGATACATACCCAACACTTTTCGGAACTATCTCCGCAACTCGACGGAGATCTGGCTCAGAGGTACTGGGACCTGCTCCAAGTGAAGGTGACCGAGATGTAGTACGTTGATCACGTCGTCTATCAGACATAATTGACAAACTTATATACAATATAACATAATCTTAATCAATATCATCAATCAATATCATAAGCATCACATAATCATCAATAATCATCACATAATCATCAAACAATATCACACAACATAAGCATCAGATAATCATCAATCAATATCACATAATCGTTAATCATCGCATAATCATCACATAATTATTAATCAAGTGATAATCATCACATAAACATACTCTGCACATAATCATCGACAAAAGCGTACATGAAAAGAATAATGCATAACTCAGAATGATACAGATCATATATAGTCATTATTATTATTACATAGCTCAGAATATTACAGAACATGGTCTTAATTTTAATACATAGCTCACACTTATACAACAAGCGATGCCATCTATGATCAGTCTTCGTCATATTCTGATTCAGACTCGGTCTCGTACTCTATATCATTTTCTTCGGTACTTACAAATGCATCTATTAAAACATTCGATTCATCAGTTAACGACACTACATCAATGTCATCGGTTATCACTATTCAGTATTTGGCTCGAGATCTGCTTGATATGCTGCTTCATCTGGAAGATTATTTCCATCAAACGTATATCTTGCCTTCATTTTAAAAATAGCCCACCAGTCTGCTTTATCTTTTTTTAAGGACGGATATGGAGCAAAATAAACTCGTAAAGCTTGCTTAGCTAATACAAAAGGATCATATTTATAGTAATGCAGCATATGCCTTATTTCAATTAGCTTATAATCTTTGTGTACGTTAATTCCAGAGCCAGGAACATTGCTAAACCAGTTGCATTTGAATAAAAAAACTTTCTCTGCAGGTTATATATAATATGTCGACTCTAAAACTTGTGTTAAGACGCCGTAAAAATCTTTTATATGCTCCTCTGGATCATTACTTTCTTTGACAAATACACCACTGTTATATGCTAATTTTTCAGCCCCGTAATCTTTGGTGTTGAATTTAAATTCATTGACGAAGAATATTGGATAAGTCTTGACATTTCATTTTGGTCCGATGCAAGATGTCATAATCCTTCGTCGACAACATAGTTTTCTGTATCATGAACGTAGTTTGAAAACCATCCGGCAAATTGTTTACTAAGATCGCCAGATGGATGTTGTGATTCGTATATGCTGCAAATATGTATTATATTCCTTTATAATTAATATATACATGTATAATTGAATTATATATGAATTCATAATTACTTGACAAATGGTGCAACTTCAGCACAATTTAAAAGAACATATGTGTGTGCCACATGGTAATCTCTATCATTTAACCATATTTCCACACATTTTCCAGCAGATCTTCCATGTTGTCTAAAAATAGATAACATTGTTTGAGAAGAATCGTGCTGAATAGTGCCTTCATTACGAGGAATACTTACAAACGATAAGTTCACATCGCTACTGAAGTAATGTGAGAAAAAAAATGAAGCTTCTTCTTCAAGGTATGATTTGCAAATCGAACCTTCTACTCGTGTTTTTTGTCTAATTTTTTTCTTCAAATGATTCAGGTACCTAAAACAAAATTAATTAAATTCATATAGTGGTACAAAAACTGAAATTAATTAAATTACCTCTCAAATGGATACATCCATCCATATTGCACAGGACCACGAAGGAGTGCTTCAGATGGAAGATGAACAGGTAAATGCTCCATTACATTAAAAAAACCAGGCGAAAATATTTTCTCCGGTTTTCATAGAAGTACAGGGATTTCTGCTTGAAGTTTACATATACGATCTACCTTTAACGTCGTAGAACAACGCTGTTTATAAAACATACTCAATTCTGTTATAACACTCCATATTTTTGCAGGTAGCAGTTCTTTGAAAATCATGGGAAAAAATACTCCATCATAATGTGGCAATCGTGACTTTTCATCCCACTCAATTTGTTGTTTTTAAAGTCAACACACCTACAGAGGTTAGAAGAAATCCCATCAGGACATCTAAGTCCTTCCACCCATTTTAGAACGAGTTTTACTTGCCTATTGTCTAGCTCATAGCATGCTTTGGGTTTCTTATTATCGTCGTATAATTGAAGTTCGGGCCGCTTACAAAAGTGTAATATATCACGTCTTGAATTCGCAATGTCCTTGGTTTTCCCCTTCACATTCAAAATTGTATTAAACACGTTGTCAAACACGTTTTTTTCGTTGTGCATGATGTCAATGTTATGTCGGAGTAGGAGATTTTTCCAGTACGGTAACTCCCAGAATATACTTTGCTTGCAACAATTATGAATGTCCGATTTACCTGGAATCTCAACTTGTACCCCAGTTTCATGTATCTTTGGATAGTCTTTTACAATTTCATATACCTCTTCACTTGTCCAAATCTTAGGTGGCTCTCTACTCTGTTAGCTTTAAAGTTCTTTTTATCCGTTCTAAATTTATGATTGATATGTAGAAAACACCGATGACAGTCAAACCAAGAAATTTTCTTTCCATACTTTAATGAAAATGCTCATGTTTCATCCATACAATAAGGACAAGCTAGACGTTCAGATGTGCTCCATCCTGAAAGCATGTCATACGCTGAAAAATCACTAATAGTCCATAATAAAGAAGCAAACATACGAAATTCTTTTTTCTCGAAATGCCGTACGTTTCAACTCCTTCATGCCACAATGTTTTCAACTCATCGATTAGTGGTTGTAGATAAACATCAATTTCTTGAGTCGGATCATTGGGACCGGGAACGACAATCGTTAGAAACATATATGGAGTTTTCATACACATCCATGGAGGTAAATTATAAGGAGTAATAATAATAGGCCATGATGAATATTTATTACCAAACTGAGAAAATGGCGAAAATCCATCCGTACATAAGCCTAGCCTAACATTACGGCTCTCTGCCGCAAATTTAGGATAAGTCTTATCGAAATGTTTCCATGCTTCTCCATCAGATGGATGTATCAAAGTTCCTTCTTCTAGTGTTCTCACAGCGTGCCATCGCATATGACATGTTGTAGCAGAAGATGCATATAACCGTTGAAGTCTGAGAGTGATGGGTAAATAATGCATCCTCTTTTATGGAACTTCTTTTTCTTTCTTTTTCTTGGTTTGTATCTTTCCTCGTTACATATTCTACATAGTAAGATGAGCGTCTTCTTTCCAACACAGCATGCAACCTTTTACACATGTATCTATCTTCTGGTACGGCAATCCAAAAGCAAACATAAGTTTTTTTACTTTATAATGACTATCACACATCAAATTATTAGGTGACATGTGTCGTTTTGCAGTTTGTACAACTGCTGCAAATGCAGCTTCTGTAAGATTAAATTTCGATTTCATAGTGATTTCGGCGGTTACAGATAATTCGGTTCCGCTTGTACATCCATCCCACAATGGCCTCTTAGCAGAATCCAATAAATCATAAACTTTTTTAGCTTCCGCGGTTGGCTCTTCGTCAACATTTTCGTTCCCATCATCACCTTGGTCAAAGGTAGGAAACATTGATCGTGCAACATCTTGCACCATGCTTTCTATAGGATTTGTCATAGTATTGTCGTCCTCTAGCACTACAGGATTATGTTTAGGTTAAACAAGTTCTCCATGACGATCCCATAAGTAATAAATCGGAACAAAACCAAATTTGTACAAATGTACTTCTACTACATCTGGTTTCCAATGCTTCAGATGTTTGCACTTACTACATGGGCAGCGAATGTCTACGTTATTTCGATTATTAGATTGAGCAAATCTAATAAATACGTGTACATCGTTACAGAAACGTTCTTTTATTGATCCTTTCATACCCTTTCGAGGTTCATACATCCAACTACGATCGACAAAATAATCGAATATATTTCCTGATTTGAAAAATGTAGGTTAGAAGATTGAATAAAACACTTCATATTAAAGTCTTGTAAAAATTCATATATAACCCTTTACTATTTTAACAAATTCAAATAAATACTGCATTAAAATTTTCAATTCTTAAGTTTATTGTTTTTTACTTTGACGGCCGGTTATCGTACTTCCCATTACCAACACAGTAACGTAATCATATTTTATAAATCATTTCAGGTTAAACGATTCTACAAAATTTCGGCAGCACTTCCCTATTTCCATGTATCGTACACAAATGCGTGTATACAGGGAAAAAAGAAAGTGCCATCGCAATTTTCTGAACCGTTTAAACTGAAATGATTTATAAAATATGATTACTTTATTGTGTATATAACTTGTCCAAATATTAGGACAAATCCAACAAATGTTGTATCAGATGAATATAGACATCCGTTCTGTTCAAAAACGAATATGCATATAACGATCATATACAATACTAGTCAGACAGGGCCAAAAATTCTCTAAGGGGTTCACATAAATAAAGAAAATTAAAAAAATATTAATATTGAAGTGTTAGTGGTCTGTAGTGAAATAATGATCTTAATTTTTTATAGTAATGTGGTCATATAGAATTCGTTTAATTATGAATCAAAATCCATGGAAACTATCAGTAACTCGGAAAATATGCCTTATCTTACAAATGGGAACTATGAGTTACTATTTTAACAACTACAAAAACTATTTATAAAATCGATTTAATGTTATTTTATAAACTACAAAAACCACAACTACAAAAAGTACAAAAACTATTTTATAAACTATTTAATGTTATTATATTCATTTCTTCATTTTTTACAAAATTGATTTTAGAAGAATATTTATTGTTGTTATTTTCATTTCTTATTTTCTACAAAAATTGATTTCAATATAATATTTGTTGTTGTTATTCTCATTTTAAAATTATATAATTCATTTAACCATTTAAATATTTTATTTAATACATTTGAAATTTCAAAAAGTATTTTAAAATTCAGCTAACAATTATTTTTTTTTATCGATTTTGTAAACGAAAATTAGATGCTGCCACTTGTAATAAACTATAATAATTTAATTTTATACTAACAACTAATACTTAGAATGCACACACGCTAATTAAATAAAAAATATTACTTCTGTTTAACTGTACTAATCTAGCAGCATATTAATCAACCATGTACACTAATGTGTGCAAACTATAATAAACATTATTCTAATTAACTGTAACAAATATTCGCGTAAACTTAATTATATATCCACATCAATCGGTAATCTACACTAATTTTTGGATTATCAATAAACCCTAATTTTTAATTATGAATTAAACAATCAAACCACTAATTAATATCACCAACTCAACAAATACAATATTATCATTAACTACTACATAATAACAAACCCATAATTAACTAATTTGCCGAATTAGTGTTCTTAACATATCCCCAAATCAATCAATACGCTCCTATGAACAACTATTAACGCGTAGTCATCAATTTCTATCACATATAATCAACCAATTTTCAAAATTAGGGTTTTGATTAAACCTAGATTAAGCTGAAATTAGAAGCAATAGCATACCTTCGAGTTTGGAGCGTTGTGACTTTCGCAACGGGAAGATCGGAAGCTCGCGTCGGGGGGGAGGGGGGGCTGGGGCGTCGGCAGTGGAGGAGGGGAGTTGCTGAAGTGATTTGGGGGGAAGAAGAAGTGTGTTTTCGGTTGTCTGAGCTGCCTGTATATACGCGTAAAGCGACGGCTAGCGACGGCTGCCTTTTTTAGCCGTCGCTAGTACCGGTCGCCAAACGAAGCCTGTTTTGTAGTGATAATTTATGTTATAGTTGATGTATATATATATTTGGACGAATTTTCTTTTACCGTTCCTTTTAATATGAATATGGTGTAAATATTGAAATTTTCATATTTTTATGATTTATTAGGAAAATTAATGAATAATAGTTTATTGAATTTATTTAAATAGTATTAAGATTACGTTATCAACTGTGGTAAATGGACTCGGATGTAAAATATTATGCGGGAACTGAGCTGGTTTTTGTAAATGATTATAGTAATTTTAAAATGTATGTATTTGAAGTACAAAATACATAATTTTATAATGCATAATATGGTAAATTTATTAAGATAAACAAATTTTATATTATATTTTTTTAATTTGTGTATATACATTATATTACGTTACTTTTGTAACTTTACTTCCATGAACAAAATTAATTTTACATTTTTTTTTTGAAAATATGAATATGTGTGCACATCGAAACTTTCGTATCTTCCTAACTTGGCAAACAAACTAAAGAGTATTAGTTAATCGGATTTACTTAATTAGTTTAGACTAAGATAGCATAATTAATTTAAGGAAGTGACAATTGTGGTAATTTTAATTGTAGTCGTTTAAAATTAAAAGTAGAATTTGACAATGCAATGTATGATAAATTTATTAGAATAAATGAATTATAATTTAAATTTGTTATTATTGTTTTATGTAATTTATATATCTTTATAATTGAATGAAAAATTAATAATACCATTTTGGTTCGTACAATAGTGGTATGCATATTGAAATTGTGTTTTTTTAGTATTTATAAGAAACAATGACAGCTAACTGAATTATTAAACAGTTTAAATTTTGGATTATGTAATTAATCTAAATATATGGATTTGAATATATATAAAATATGAGAAGGTAATTAATGAATTATTTGTAAATAATTGTATAAACTTTAAAATGTTTACATAAAGATGTAAAGCAACGAAGAGAATTTGTAAAATATCTATAAAGAATTAAGAAGAACAGAGAAAACTCTTAGAATTGATATAGAAGTTAGAAATTATTTTACTTTATTATTTAATAGATTACCTTAATTTTCTCTTTCACCTATGTGCTACATAGCCTACGTTTGGTTCAACTGTACGTTAGATCATCCTAAATAGTCATCCATATTAATTCAACCATATACCATCTGCATTTTCACTTCAGATGTTTTCTTTTCGGTAGCTTTTGGGTAATAGCCTTTTTTATAGTCAATCCTACGTCAAGGAAACGGTCACGAAATAATTAGCGTGCAATAAGTTGTATCAATCTCTTTTACCAAACTCAAATCTCCTTCACATTTTCTTCACCTTGCAACCTTTTGACGTTCAGCAAAAGTAGAAAACGTTACGAATAAACATGAAATTAGCCCCATACTTCAATCTTCTCTATACACACATATATATATTCGCTCTTCAATACATAATTGTACTTTAATTACGATCCCTGAAATTAGTAAAATGTCTGTCCTCCAAAACATAGTCATCTTCCTTACCATATCCTCCCTTTTAACCTTCACCACCCCTCATGCTAACCCGCCTGTCAATGCCCGTATGGAAGGTACTGCAGGCAAAATTAGCAAAAACGGGTTATCGAATTGTTGGAATGGGTTATTGGAGCTTCGGCCATGCATGGATGACATAGTGCTTTTCTTCATGAATGGTGAGACTTATCTAGCAAGAGACTGTTGCAAAGCCATTCGAATGACTACCCTAACCTGCTGGCCATCAGTGCTCACTAGTATTGGATTCACCTCTGATGAGGCCGACATATTGAAGAACTATTGTGGTGCTGGGAATGCTTCTCCTCCCTTTTAGATGGTTCTGCTTTATTAATGATCATTTTCCGTAGTAGTTTTATCTTTGTTAAGGCGCTGCTGTTCTTTCTTTCGTGTATGTTGTTAATGCTGTAGATTTTGTTTTTGTTTTGTTTTTTTGCGTGTGGTTTTATCTGCTTGTTTGTTTAAGTCTAGTGAGAGCGGGACCTTTCTTCCTTTCCCAAATGATGTGATAATATTTGTACCAAGAGCCTTTCACTGCAACAAAATATTAACTTTTAAGAAAATTTTAGGGACCCAAAACTTTTTTTTTTCTTAAATAAGGTTTAATCAAAGACAAAATAATTATGTCACCAATTATTACTAAAAGATTGAAATTATGGTCTTTAGTGGGTCTCAACATGAAATACTTTTAATTAATTGTTAAAAAATTTAAACCATAGTTCTCAAGTTGGTCTCAACGTAACAAAAAGTTTGATAAATAAATTATGTACACCTAAAAACGTTTTATTAGTTAATGCTCCACCCGACCCACACACGTTTAAAAAAAAAAAGAGAAACCTCGCTAATTTTCTCTGCTAAAAAAATCGAAGAAAGAAACCTAGCCGCCTCCAGAAATTTTCTCCCTCAAAAAACTAGAAGTCGATCCTCCTTCAAGTGAAGCTCTGTTCCTCAACATAGACGAGCTATCGATCTGTATATTTGAAGAACATATAGGTTCGTGTTTCAATTTATAATTGATCTGCTACTTGTTTTATGCAGATTTGTTTGATGACTACAAGTCGATATTACGATTAATTTTTTGATTTTTACTTTTTTTCTTCCATCATTTCGTGTTCAAGAATCATTCCGATATCAACTTTAATCTGAAAGATGATCTTTGATTTTATTACGTGCCAATTGAAAAACAAGGTTAAATGATTTACTGACGATAATTAATATTTTTGGTCGAATTTTAAGTTAATTAATAAATCGTTCTTTCAATTTATGAGTCCATAACCATGTGGTTTTCTTAACAAAATTTGCACCATCCAACATCAGTTCAGATCCAGTCTGTTGACACCCTCGTTTTGTAATTATAATTATTCTTGAAAGCAACGCTGCTAGGATTATAGACCATGCTAAGTCCCTAAAAAAATCCAAACTTAAATTTTGCTAGGATTATAAACGAATCCGACTTAGGTTACTTGGACAAAAAACATATGCAGGCTAGCTAAGAATAATAATGTGCAGATCAGAAAATAAGCTTAGAAAAATTATTAATAAACAATAGGCAGATTGAAAGCATGGCTTGTGTAGAACTGAGACCACGATGAAGTGATTGGGTTTTGTTACTGTGAGATATTCAAATAGGTATAACTGGGTTTTGTTACCATGAGATATTCAAATATGAAGAAAGCTGGCTTGATGTATAATAATTGGTTATAAAGCTTTTCAACCACTTTCTTCTAAGCGGCGCTGAATCGCTTATATTTTGTGCTAGGCTTCGAAAGCTACTGTGTACAACTGGACTTGAGAGACAAGACAATGCAGGTGATTGAGAAATGCTTGTTTAGGTTATATGTTAATTTTAGCATATAGGCAAAGGTGAGGTGGAAACTGGTTGCTGATGTGAGGTGGTGTGCTTGGCTGATTTCGGTGAGGATTTGGTTGCTTTGGCTTTGTCTTGAAGTGGGACAGTTTAGTTAGGATTCAAATTAGTTGCATTGCCAAAATCACTAAAGACCATTGTTTTTGCTTCTTTTGTTATTCTTGATAGAGCGAGGAGTAGATTCTTGTAAATTGGTTGGTTGAAGTGGGGAGATTTGAGGATGAGGAGGGAGAGGTGGTCGGGGGTCAAGGTCTTGGTAGAGTAAGGTGGAGGACCAACAAAATTGGAAGGTAGCAGTGGAGGTTTATCACTAAAAATTTGATGGGCAGTGGGCTCGGATTATGGAAGAGAGACTGAGTGCATAAAAAAGTAGAGAAGAAAATGTAAACAGAAGAGAACGAGTATCAATTAAATGCCTTAGTGTCTTGGCTGTGCCTACGTGCTGTTTTTTTACGTAACGCCAAGGTGACCTTCTGGTTTTGTTTCTGGTCTGAAGTCTGAATTTGTGTGGAAGAAAGAGTTTGAAAGGGGCGTTCTGGTTTGAAGTTTTATGCGAGACACAATGTACATTTTGTAAATTGTTACGATCACTTCCTTTGATCAGTTTACAGTTTCTGTAAAAATTAACTAGTTATCGGCTTAGAAGCATTTTCGCTCTCTTGAGAAATTAAGTTGATGTTTTAATGTAATTTTCTAAAGTAAAGTAACAAAGAGATTGTTGCAACATGTAAAATCAGATTATAAGAAAAAAGAAAAACTTGTCCATCATCATCGTCATTTAAGTATTTCACCATGTAGAATTTTTTCAATAGATGGGTAGTTGTAGTCGTCTTGCTGTAGTTTTTGTTTGCAGCATCTTCAAATTTACATTTTAAAGTTTGTTTATTTCCAATTTTATGGTTTTCATTTGACTTCCTTAATCACATTTTTTTAACAGGTTTGTTAAATAGAATCGTGATGTTTTAAGTTGGGCGGTACTTCAAAAATTCAGGTACAAAATTTGAAATTTAGTTGGTTTAATTAATTCCTAATAGAATCTGATGGACTATTTTATTTATAATGGTGCTTTTGAACAATTCATTCCCAATCTCCCGATACCATAAAAGAATTTATTAAATTGCATAGACATGCATTTCCCTTGTGCATACGGTTGCTTCATTACGTATCGTTTGCAATATCTAAAACATATTATAGTGGTGTTAGGAATCAAAACAGTCTGAGGTCTTATTGAGAATATATGAATTTATTGCTACACTGGCTATCTCTATTTACTGAGATTTTATAGCCTGCCACCATACCTACACGGGAAAAGATTTATGTGACCTATTTGTTTTTATAGGTCCATGATTGTTAGTGGCAGAATATTATGAACTAGTTCAAGGATTCTAGATGTTCTTTTAGTATTCTTTGTATGAAAAGATGATTTTTTTTAAGTTTTCCCATAGCACATGCTTTACATAGACTTTCTGTTTTGAAATTATGAAATGGTAAATCTCTTACCAAGTCTTTTATTTTTAATTTGTTTAGAGATTCATACTAGCATGTCCTAATCGTCTGTGCCATAAACAAACCACTTCATGCAAACTTATACAATCAAGTAGAACCAATCTTGTCCTACTAAACTTGAACATATGACTATAACGGACAACAAGACTTGCATATACAATATCGAAGTTGAAACTGAATGACTAAACTGTGGGACTTAGAAAATAACTTAAGACTTAACATATAGAATTTAATAATGAATTTCACACTTCCAAGGCCCAGGGACTCGCAAAAACCCTTAGACTTCCATATTAGTATAATAGATAGTTTGGCGCAATATGCAGATGCATGTGGTGGTGTTCCGTTGGTATTGTTGGTAAAAAAGTTTGATCAACTATCTTGATGTTTGAAGATCACCCATTACAATGTATTTTGGTGATGGATGCAAGAAATTGAAAGCGTCACCATGCTCTGTTCCACCAAAACCAATAGATTTTTTATTTATTTAATTTTTTTAAAGAATTTATAGAGATAGAATAAGAATGGAAAATACGCAGAAAATAAAAAAAGCATAAATTTTATTGTGGTTTGATGTTTGTATACTATTTCCACTTTCATTATATTTTACTATCCTATTTTGCAAATTTTCACAATGATCGAAACGAAATGTAACGATATTTTCACAATCATAACGAGTCAAAGATGAGTAGTGCAAAGGTTTTTTTTCAGTTCCCAATTTCAGATAAACATTTGAAGATATCCTGAAATATCAGGGTGTATCCCAATATATTTGGAGTAGTTTGAACATAAGTTAGTTACAATATGCACGTTCAGACTTGCAACCCCAAATTCTTGATTGATAAGTTAAAAAAAGTGCAGAAATATCTTTTCGTCTTCATGTGAACTAATCTCCTGGAGAGGTCTGTAATGAGCTGATTCTTTTGAGGTTCTTTACGGACCGAGTGGTATGACTTGATTATAGACTACTACGGAAGCACATGTAGGTTGGTCTTTATGAGGCACAACCTAACAAGTTTGTTATCCATTAATGAAAAATATATGCAGTGGATTCTGCTACTACGAGGACATAGAATTCAGCTAGCTAGCTGCCTAGTTGTTTATCACACATGAGCAAGCTTCATGTGTGTTATGTGCACTAAATTTCTACCATCACTAGCGCTCGTTAGATCATGGATGGACAGCTGAATCAGCTGATCTTTCCAGTTATTCTTCTTTACTTGATCAAAATCCACCTCGTTAGAAAGCTTTGAACTTTTGTATGGATCCAGTATCAAATGCAAGGCCTAAGCGCACTATAGTGCTACTTGCAAGGTTTAGAGAATAGAGTTGCAAGAAGAAATAAAATGCATGAAAGCAATCACGTGAAATATGGTTACACTAGTAACAAAACAGAAGCTTCTGATTGCATCTTTTTTCTACTTTTTAAAATTTATATTTTGGTGCAAGTTGTTATGAAATCATGATGTAATGCCATGTGTCTCCACACGATTCATTACTTTGTAACAAACCTATCTATATAGGGACATGTACTTGCAATGAAAAGGGCAACAAAAATTAGCTTGCATTTCCTGCATCTGTTTCTCGTCTCTGCCATTCTTTTCTTTTCCTCTTAATATTCTTCATGTCTTTCTCCTCCTAAACACTCTACAATACAAGTTTGGTGCTATTATTTGGTGCTTTCGCTCATCTTACCTTCTTACCAATACTCACCACCATGACCAGACAAATAGATGAGGCCATCACTCAACTACGAGATAACTCCAACCATCAACAACTTGCCATTGATACCATCCAAGCTAACCAAAACTCACACAACACCTTGCTCCAAACACAACAGTCTCAAATAAATGACATCCAAGCATCCTTCCAACAAATAACCAAAGCTTTGACCGAAACGATCTGTTCATGGTAACACCAAGCTGCATGTTTTTTTATCTTTAATATATTTTATGGATTATGTGTTTTGAATTATTATTTGTTTTTTTAAATATTTGACTACCAATTAAATATTAAGTAAGTTTTATTTCTTTGTAGGATTAATCTCAAAATGAGTGACCGTTCATGGATGTATCGTAGGCTTAAAGATTGATATATAAATCTAGAATTTGTTAATGGTTTCAACAAATTTATTGATAATGCATTTTTACAAGTAAATTATGGAGGAACTGTTAGGTGTCCATGCTCAATGTGCAAAAAAAAATCAGTTAAAGGAAGAAATTTCGAATCATTTATTACTAAATGGTTTTGTTCCGCTTTATTCTAAACAGATTTTCCATGGAAAGGAAGAAGTTAATAAACCAACAATGTCGGAGTCGGATATAAATAATCCAAATTATGACAACCCATATAAAGATATGGTGTTAGATGCGATGGGTGTTGGTTATGATGTCGAACAGCAACCACCATATGTTGAAGCTCAAAAGTTCTTACATATATTAAAAGCAGCTGATGAACCAATTTGGAATGGATGCAAAAAAGAAACAAAGTTATCTGCGTATGCGAAAATGATGAATCTTAAATCTCAACGATGTATGACAGAGGCATGTTTTAAGGACATGAGTGAACTAATTGACAACATGCTACCTGAAGGGCATAAGCTAATTCAAAATTTTTATGAAGCTAAAAAAATGTTGACACCACTTGGACTTGGCTATGACAAAATTGATGTTTGTCAAAAATTTTGCTTGTTGTATTACAAAGAAAATGATATGAAGGTTGAATGCGATATTTGTAAAAGTCCTCGTTACAGGATCGACGATATAGGAAATAATTCCAAAAACATCGCTGTAAAACAACTTCGATACTTTCCAATCATTCCGAAATTGAAAAGGTTATTTATGTCACCAAATCATGCTAAAGACATGACATGGCATTATTATAATAAATCAAGTAATGGTTCAATGGCTCGTCCAGCTGACGGTGAAGCATGGAAAGAATTTGATCATCGACATCCGAATTTTGCATCATCTGATCGAAATGTCCAATTGGGTTTATGTACCGATGGTTTTAGTACATTTGAAACTTCTGCAAAAGCTTATTCATATTGGCCAGTGATTTTGACAGTTTACAATTTACCACAATGGAAGTGCATGAAACAACCATTTTTGTTCCTAAACATGATCATACCAGGGACTAAATGCTCTGGAAAGAATTTAAATATTTTCTTACGACCTTTGATTGATGAACTTTAAGAGTTGTAGGAAGGTGTTCTTGTTTATGATGTGCACAAAAAAGATAATTTTTTCTTGAGAGCGGCTTTGATATGGACGATTGGTGATTTTCCTGCGTATGGTATGTTGTCCGGTTGGAGTACACATGGAAGATTGTCATGTCCTTATTGTATGGAAAAAACAAAGTCTTTTACTCTTCAACATGGAGGAAAGGCTTGTTTTTTCGATTGCCACCGACAATTCTTGCCATTAAATCATCCATTCAGAAGGAAAAAGGACAAGTTCAAAACAAATACCATTGAATGTGATACACCACCTCCTCGACGTTTTGGTGTTGAGATGAGAGATATAGTGTCCACATTGCCTAATGTTGTATTTGGATTTAAATCAGGTAATCAAAAAATACCAGGATTTTGTGAATCACACAATTGGGTACATAGGAGTATATTTTGGGATCTTCCTTATTGGGAATCAAATTTGATTCGTCATAATTTAGATGTTATGAATATTAAAAAGAACTTTTTTGACAATATATTCAATACGTTGATGGACACCGAGAAAATAAAAGACAATTTGAAGACTAGAATTGATCTTGAAAAAATTTGTAGCAAACAAAGGTGGATGAGCTTAATTCAACATTCTAGTGGTAACTATTACAAGCCAAAGGCTCCTTTTCGTCTTCCAAAAAAAGATCAAAAAGCTGTTTGTCAGTGGGTTAAACGCATAAGTTTTCCAGATGGATATGCCTCTAACATTCAAAGATGTGTCAATGTGTTTAAAACTAAAATTACTGGATTTAAAAGTCACGATTGTCATGTATTCATGCGAAGACTTCTTCCTACTGCTTTTCGGTCTTTTTTACCAAAAATATATATGGGAAACTTTAGTGGAACTTAGTAATTTCTTCCGTGATATTTGCACACAAAATATCAATGTTGAATACATGAGTTTGATGGAAAAAATATTGTTGAAATAATTTGTAAGCTTGAGAAAATATTTCCTCCTTTCTTTTTTTATTCCATGGAGCATCTGCTCATTCATATTCCATATGATGCAAAAGTAGGTGGTCCCGTTCAATATCGATGGATGAATCCTTTTGAGAGGTACGTTCGTTATTTTTTCAATAATTTTATGGATTATTTTCTAATTTTCATGTATGGTCTAGGTATTTATATTATCGGGAAAAAAAAGTGGGTAACAAGGCGCATGTTGAAGGATCCATAGCCGAAGCATATCTTATTGATGAGATATCAAATTTTACATCATGTTATTTTGGTTCGAATGTTGAAACTATATGGAATCAAGCTCCAAGAAATGATGATGGAGGAGAGGCTATGGCTGATGAAAAACTATATATTTTTGTCATTCGGGCAGGGTGTTATCCAGTGCATTCGTTAAGAGGAGACTGACCCCAATAGAGCATCATGCTATGCATAAACACGTAGTTTTCAATTGCCCTGAATTGAAAGATTTGATGATGTAAGTAATATCGAATATCATTATAATTAGATATACATAATATAATTACCAACAAAAATATAATTTTGTGCGTAGAAAATGCAAAGATGAATTAAGAGGTCAATATTCACAAATGGATGAGAATTTCATTGATATGACGTTGGAATCTATATTTCCTGATTGGTTAAAATCAAATGTAAGTTTTTAAAATGGTTGTAAAATTAATTTTTTTTACATATAGTTTATGATGTTTATAATGTTCACTTACCATGCGTGTTTTCTTAATAGATTTCATTCCATCCAAATGGTATTATGCATCAACTATATTTACTTGCACAAGGACCAAGTTATTTATTGGAGTGTTACAATGGTTACTTTGTAAATGGTTATAAATTCCACACAATGCAGTATGGAAAGCACAAAAAAAAACAATGAATAGTGGCGTATGTGTGAAAGGAAGTTGTTATGATCATCTAGAAAGTGATTATTATAGGATTAAGAAGTCATTAAGCTGACATACCTTGGAGAGGAGAACGAAATTTTTATGTTCAATTGTGATTGGTTTGACACACTGTCAAGAGATGGGATAAGAGTGCACCATACAAATGGATTGACTGAAGTAAAAAATGATTCTTGGCATCAAATTGAAGATGTTTTTGTGTTTGCACATCAATGTTAGCAAGTTTGTTTCACATGTCAACCTGGGAATACATCAAACGGATGGTTAACTGTAATCAAAACCACTGCAAGAAACCAGTTTTCACTTAATGTATTCAACTCAGAGGAGAATACAGATGTGGATCAAGCAGACGAGATATCTCGACCCCTATAGTTATTTCGGGTGACAGCCTTGATCAACCATTGATAATTGAACATTATGACATCATTGATAATGAAGAACTGGTTCATGAAATGGAAACGCCTGAGAACAATAATGATGAGTCAGAAGAGGATATAGAAGCTGATAGCGACGAAGATGATGTTGATGAAAGTGATGACGAAGAGTGTGATGATGAAGTAGCTATTGAGGATGAATACTCTTCCTAGTAGCATTAAACTACTACTAGATATTATGATTATTGTTTTATAATTTTTTATTGCCCACGAATAATTTTATTATCTTCTTTTGTTGTTTGAAACATGGTACATTGCAAGTCGGAAAATGTTTCTATATTACTTACTATTGTTTCTTCCACTCTGTATTGCATGCATATGTGAGTAATATATTTTACATTTGTGATGATTTTTTAATGAGGTATGAAAGTATATTTGATTCTGCCCAATGCTCTATGGGCTATATCAGTGATTGATTTCTAGGTGTCGTCGTAAACCTAATTGGTTACTTTCAATTAAGTAAATCAATAGTTCAAACTGTACTCAAATGTAAATTCGACTAGTAAAATAGTAATATACCCTACACAAATCTTTTGCACGTGTCTAGAAATTTTTGACTGTATCATACGCTAGCGAAGATTAACTCATTTACTTAATCATATATTCCGCCACTGTTTTATCTCTATTCAGGCTAATATAGATTTTCGTTTGGATTTAGCATATTTTATTTTTAGTATGCACATGACATAAAAATTAGAGATAAATATATTAGGTATTGTTCTATCTTCTAATATACAATGTGGATTTTTTTTGGCATACAGGCATACACCATAATGTTGCTGACAACACCAACGACAAAGTTTAAAACTTCATTATAGAGCATACTTCGTCGACGTGCTTCGGTAAGAGTTTTTATCCATTGCTTTGTAATTATAGCATAAACATAAAACATCTACTTATGCTACGATAATGATTCGTTATCTAAGTGTTATCCAATATTTAACATTCTGTTTTATCCAGAGCTACATGTAGCTAATAAGCAAATAATTTCTCTATTGTCGAATTTGTACACAGTCGTAAGTTGCTTGCATAGCATTGCTATTTAAAAGTAAAGAACTTTTGGTTTCCAAATATTAAACCGATAATATATACTACTATCATATAATTCAGCACAATTCTCAATAGGAAGATGGGTCACAATGCAGCTAACCATAAACTACATATATTATTCATTTCAATATTATAAATGGAAATAAACTAAATATGCAATGTCCACATTAGCATACCCGCCATATTTTTTTAAGTGTAATAAGATAGTATGTATTTCTTTGCACACTCATACTCTTCATTAAATTTTCTGCAATTTTATAAAGTAAACATATGAAATTTTAGATAAATATGTAAATATGTAAAATCACATTAATAGATATGCATATGCTATGTATATAGTCAGTAACATAATCAGTAAAGGACACAAAGGAACATTATTTTAAACTGTAGTGTATATTCTCCTACTTACACTTACTGGAATAACTTATCTATTTCACGTTTCAATGTTGAAAAAAATGTCAAATATATGTTAACGATATCACTCATGTTTTAAAAAAAGTTATCCAATATTCCTGCACATGTTAAAGATATCTATTTTTTAATCTTCTTTTATAAAAAATTGATAACTTATATAAATTTAACATATTAATGTTCATGAATGTATTCATTCAGTTTATAAATAGATGAATGTGAGTAATTGTAATATGAATAAATAGCATCGAACCAGTCAAACAATAACTGCTGAAATTACTTTAATTAATGCTTGACCCATCCAAAATCGCAATTCCTTATGCTAGGATCACATTCATTTTCTTATCTATAAGGATAACATACTGTTATACTGAAACACTTACAAAGTAAAGAAATAAAAAGTTTGGTCTATTTAAAGAGTAAATTGGTGATGTGCGTCCATTCTTATACATAAGCCTACAAAAATGTAATATCATGTAAGATTTGATCATCTACTGCACCGTGGCTTCACAATCACTCCACTTTTCTATTATCCGATTATACTATGCCAAGTAAAGCAATTAGTTTGCATACTGATTTAAAAAAAGGTTTGTGGTTTAATATTTTTTTAACAGTGATATGTAACATAGTAAAGTGAGAAATAGAGAACTATCTTTTGCATCTTTGTAAGCTGGTATTATTTTTTAAAAACAACACTAACAATAATGATGAGATTTTGTACTAATGAGATTTTGTGAAGGCATAATGGTAGGTACAAAGTTTCGAGGCCTCATGAGAAAGGTAGCCTGTACAGGATGTAGACAACTCTTTGGAAGATCTAGACGAAATGATAGTCTATCTAACATCGATGAAAATCTACCAAACATATATGAGGGTGAAATTGAACCTGTGGTAGGAATTGGACGAGAGCAATGCATTGAAAGAGAAGAAAGAGCACACTCATCTGCTTATGAGGACAGAGTAGAAAATATTGTTGAAGCTAGAGGAGATCAAGCTGTTGAAGCAGAAGTAGATGTCCAAGAGGCAAACGATGCATTAGAAATTGGAGAACATAAGGCGGATGGAGCAGGGCAGAAAATATAGTTGATGAAAGGGAGAATATTTCGGTCAGAGGATATGATACTCCAATTGATCCTCTTACGCAAAAAAGGCCACTTGAATGGAAAGGAACTTAGTAAATTTTACATAGTTTTACATTTACTTTAAAAAATAATGTATATCAAATAGTTCATATTTCTTTTGATTATTATAGATTTAAGAATAAATCCGCTGCATGTCTTATTGGATCTATATGGGATATGCGATTTACCGAACCATGGTATGCATTTTCGAAAGTTCCCCAGGAGAAAAGACTGTTGTTATTTAATGAGCTTAAGGTATTATAATATTTCTGACTCTTTATTAAATAAAAATTCAATTTGTAACGTTTCCCCATATTCATTTTAAAAACTATAATTCTCAATTTGCAAACTACGTACCCTTTATGCAACTCATGACATTCAAGTTGTGCATGTCTTTCTACATTATTATTTTGTTTCTCAAATGCACTTATGATTTTAGTTTGCACATTGTCATTGTATTATACTTAATGCATTATGTGATTTACCAATGAGTGGGCTGAAAGAAAATTGATTTAGCAACAAATTGTCAATCGATGATTTGTGATTAGATTGCCTTTTACGTAGCTACTTCAAGCTATTTATCAGAACCTCCGTAATTACCTTATATTGTAACAATTTGTTAACCTTGATAATGATAAGTTCAATTTAGTCTCAAATTAGCTACAACGTGTGTGCGTGTATGAACATATAGTTACCAGATTGTAGCTAGACCACTAGTGATGCAATTTGCAGCATCTTAAAATTTAATTTCAATTATCTTGCTTTTTTTGTAGAGGGCATATACTTATGACGTTATTTATGAGCATAAAGTTTGTGAGATGTGGCAAAAGAAAGCAGCTTCTATCTTGAAAAAAAACTAAATCGTGCACGACAAAGAGCCAAAAGATCAAAGCAAACCACAAAGATGACCGACTGTCGAGACACCCCTCCTTCGTGGATACAGGCAAATGTATGCAATAAAATGATTGATATTGAATGGCACAAAAGCGCATATGATGATAAATGTCAGAAGATGAGAGCCAATCGTTTAACACCAAAAGAAGGGACACACAAACATCACACCACTGGATCTGTGTCTATTGTTTCACATGACGCGCAAGTGGTACGTATATAATTAAAAGTAACAAAATAACTTCATATTTTTATGAGTTGCGTTGTGTTTACTTAATCTCATATTTGAATTCATTATATTTGTCTCTCTGATTTACAGCTTTCTGCACGGCTTTCCTTTGTAACAATAGTGCTATACTATGATATTATTTATCTCTGTTCATTAAATACTGCCGACTGTCATCGTTTACTTTTGATTCCTGCGCAGGTTCCCCGTATTGCTTAGAACCATTTATAAATATCTACCACACAGTAACGTAAATAGAAAAGTAAATAAAGTAATAAAGCTTATGTTAATTAGTTGATATGTATTGAAATTGAAAGAAAATTTTCGTAAATATATAATAATCTATGGACCTAATTATTTATCTGATTTGTAGTAGTTTAACATTTAATTCACCACATGCTCATAAACAACATATTCAGCATCTTATTAGCTGTTCCATATTAAAATAGCAAATTACTAAATAAATAGTTCATTATTTCTTCATTGCAATTTTAAATGCTAATTTCCTTGTCCAATAGTTAGTACAAACACTCAGAATTACATATTATGTAGAAGGTGAGAATTATAAAATCTATCTATGATCCTCATCATTATGAGAAAATACAAAATACTAGCATATTTCAAATGCTAATTTTCTTCTTGCATACTAAGGCAAACTCATGAATCAAATAATCATATTTGTATATGTATATAGCACAAGTGCTTACTGCATTGCTCGGTATTTTACTAATTTCTATATCCTCTATATATAGGAACTTGAGATAGGTAAACCAATGAGTTTCGAGGAAAGTTTCGTGGCTTGGCATACTAAGAGAGAGAAAGCTAAGGAAAAGGGTAAAGCAAAGTGAGCTTCGGTATCAACTTGCAAATTTATTGACAGTAAGTCGCGGAAAGTCTATGTGAGTTATTTTAAATTTTATTAGTCTTGTTATGTTCTTTTGTAGGTTGAAATCTAAACTAGTTACATTATTCGTCATTGGAATTTGCATGCATATTTTCTTACTATGATAGCACAAAGTACAGGCTTTAGTGCTTATAAAGACATTATAAATCAAGCCTTGTTCTTGAGACAGTATAAGTCATAGGTTGTGCTGCTCAACCTGAAATTGTATTGCCAAACAAATTGTACATTTCATGTAAATCAATAAATTTCATGCAACTCAGTTTGTTTGGAGCCTATTAACTAAGTTAAAAACCCAGTTAAGTCAAATTTTTAACTATTTTAAAACCGAGTTTAATTTTGGTAAAATAGAAGTTACCAAGAATTTAAACTTAATTTTAAATTGAGGTTGAACTCAACTTAAACCGAGTTTTAAACTCTGTTTAAAACCGAGTTTTCAATTCAGTTTCTGAGTTTAAAATGAGCTTTAAATTCAGAAAAACTGAATTTAAAACTTAGTTTTAAACCTTATTTTACCTCATTTAACTATGTTTAAAACTCAGACAGAGTTTTAAATTCAGTTTTTGAGCTTAAGCTGAGTTTTAAACTCTTTTTAAAACTGAGTTTTAACCGGGTTTAAAACTTAGTTTTTAAATCTCAGTTATAAAACAACTAATTTAAATTGACTTCTAAGCTCAATTTAAAACTAATTCAAATTCGGAGCTTAAAACCGAGGTTTTGACTCAGTTTAAATCCAAGTTTTAAACTTGGTTTCTAAGTTTAAGCTGATTTTTAAACTCGATCACTTTTTAACTGATTTTGAAACTCATACAGAGTTTTAAACTTAGTTTGTGAGTTTAAACTGAGTTTTAAACTCACTTTTAGCACTGAGTTTTAAACTTAGTTGTTTAGTCTCAGTTATAAAACAACTAATTTACCTAAGTTTAAACTCTACTAATTAAAAATACCTCTAATATTTAGATGGAAAAATTCTCATTTTATTCATCCAGTCGGTAAGAAGCATAACGTACTGAAATCTACATTTGTTTCGACTTAATACAGACACTAGATTGGTATACATGTCCAAATAGGAGACATGAAGTAATGATTAGGTCGGACCTGCTACAGACATGAAAACATACATGAGACATGCAATGAAACTCATGTTACTTAGGTTCAAACATCAATTAATCAAAAACACTTTTATGTACTTCTTTTTACAAAACTGCTTTGTTCATACTGAATTTATTACCGGTTGCTCTGTTATTTACAAATGAGACATGAAACTCCTATTACTTATGCAATGAAGCTCCTGCTACTTGGGCTTCTTATACAACAGTTTCATATTCGTCTATTGTATAATTACGAGTGCTGTATTAGACCAATTTTTTAGTAGCTTATATTATTAACTCTGCTGGCATTGAACTGTTTTATCAACTATGACAGTGTTTTTGTGGTAAACATACAACAACTCATTTTTCCAGAAAGTGCCATATAAAAACTTTTAAAGGTTACAAGTTAAAGTGCTAAGTAATAAAGTTATTAAGAGAGAGGTATTTATAAGGTACATACAAAAAATATCCCATTGGTACTGTCATATGCATACATGAATGTATACAGGGAGAAAAGAATTGTCTTTAACATTAATATTTTTGTGCTTGGGACTAGAGACATGTAAATATGTAACAGCCCTAGTTTTAGCTATTTATTTTATTTTAATTATTTAACTTTGAAATATATTTTATATAAATTGTGTTTATCAGAATAGTTAATTATTTTATTTGGAGATATATTTTATAAAATTTGTATATGTCAATAAAATTAAATAATAACTGTGAAAATTTAAGCTATTTTTGAACTGTTAAATTTCGCGTTTAAAGGACGCGTCAATTATAGGGTATAAGTGACGTAATAAAACGTGTGTTTTTAAAATGTTATTTTTATGAAAATTTTTGATGTTTTGGACTGCGTCTGTTTAGCGTAGTGTAAAAATCATGTTTTCGTAAAATTTTGGAGAAAAATATCAGTCAGAGATTTTATAACAAACGTTACGTTGCATTAACTGACAGTCTGATTTTAAATAAATTTGTATACGTTTTTCTAAGCTTTGCATAAATTCTTGCCATTCCATTTATTGTTTTCAAACTAAAATCAAATAAATAAAATGAAGTAAAAACTTAACATGGAAGTAACGTGTGAGACAAAAATCCAAGGAGAAATTTGTACATGCCTAAATTGATACGATACATATCAACTCTTTCGTTCATCCTCTGATGTATACTTACCTTTATTTCTCCCCATATCAACGTATGCCTTAATTAAACCTTTTGTAAATCAAAACTGAATTGAATATGAGTTTGCCTTTCCTTTTCTCAGAAATAAAATCATGCATTGATAACTTCTCTTGTTTATTTCTTCAATCACGTTTAAGCATTTATTCAAAGAGAAAACTGAAGCAAATCTCTCGGCCTTCCAGTAAATTCAAAAACTTATAATTTTTGCAAACTGAACTAAAAAAAAAGAACATAAAGTTACGTACAAACTTTATATCCAGGCTTATATCACGCAACTTTTCATTTTGTACGTTTCTTTTTAAAAAGTTTTGCATTAAGTCTGGCCAGTTTGTTTATTAAATCAAACATAGGAGAATCAAAGCATGCTGAAATCACGCATGCATATTTACATATTTTCAAACTTTATATGTTGTGTAACTGCCTAAATCTTATATCACGTAAACATATTTATAACTTTTGTAACTGAAAGCTTTAAATCTCTACAGCTTCCTCTTTTTCCCCTGTGTTTTTGCCTATGATCTAGTATGGTATCTGCGAACGTCCAAATACATTTGTAAACATATTTAATACAAATCAAAATTTATGTAAATATAAATGAATCATCACACACGTATTCATATTTACATATTTATATATATAAAACTGATACTTTAAACCATTTAAGCTGCTTGCCCTTTTCTCCCCATTTGTCCATTTGATTCCGCCTCAAACAAATCCTTTTATCTGCAAATCATCAATCTAAAATCACGCCTACATTAAATAGTATAAGATTTTGAAATCAAAGCTTCTCATAAAAATTGCAGTTATCGCATGCATTAAATCTAGATTTCAATTGGCAGTTTTAAATCACGCATTCATACTTAACCTTGCCTATCTTTTCAACTTCTCAATTCCCATGTATATCTCTCTATTTCACCTTTATTGTGCAATAAATAAATAAATAAATAAATAAAATTTTCCGTTCCTAATCACACATATAATTCAAGCAAAGTATCCTGGAAGGAAATTACACAGTCCATATTCATCAAATCTGGAAATTTATAAGGCACGCATGCTTTTGAAAAAAAAATTCTTATAACGTGCAAATATTTATATTTGGAAGATATATCACGCATGCATTAAAACTGGAAATGAATCACGCAACCTACAGTTAAAACAAATCTATATGTATTTGCTTGAATCACTAGTTGTATCAGCACCTCTGCCGTTTCTTAAGACCAAGGGAATATTGCATTGTATCACTATTTGCCGTTTGTTTGCCTATAAATCAATGTATAAACTAAATCACGTATAAGCATTTATCATATAGAAACTGATGTTTTCATTCCCATTTATCTCTCCTTTAATTCATACGAAGATTTAAAGCAAATATTTACCAAATCAATGCTTGAAATGTGAACGTATTCCCTGACATCTTGTATAATTGATAACTATTGATTTATCTCCTCTGATTTAGCTCGTCAGTTATATTCAAAGCCCTATATATTTATCCCATTGCTTTAATCACGTGAGTAAACAATTAACATAAGAAACTGATGCATTCAATCAATTGTGTATAACTGGCAGCAGATTTGATTTCTCTTCCTCTTAATATTGAAACCTTTATTTCTTTGAAACTGAAAGGAGAAATCACGCATATATGCAAAACGTTCAGATTTCAAAGCAATGCTCCGTTTCTATTCTTGCCATTTTCCCCATAAATCTCTGCAACTACTTCAAAGCATGTTTGCTTTAACCATGCAACTGTTTAATTGGAACATATTGTGAAATCAAAATATATTCATAATGAGCAGTTTAAAATCACACATATCATCTGGAAAGAAAAAAAATATAAATCAAGCACCCTTCAAATGCGCATCAGTTCAAATTTATGTGCCTTGCCGTTTTATCATTTAATCACACATCACATAAATTTGAAGTTATAACAATGTATACCTGCCAAGATACCAGTTCTCTGGTATGAGCTCAAATCACGCAGGAAATTAATCTGGCATTAAATTATCATCAAGCTTTATACGTTGTGAAACTCTTGGCTTCCCCTGTATATTTCGAAGATTTATCCTTTTGCAAACTGATCAGTAAATCACGCTCATAACGTTCTAACAGAGGAGTGGTAGGAGAGATCAACGCTTACATTAATACTCGTACGTTTCATATCTGACTATTTCGCAAAATCCATCTATATATACTTTGCTTTATCTTCTTTAGTTTCATTCTCTCTTGTCTGTTCTTCTCGGGCTCGAACTCTTATCAGGTAAATGGTCTATGTCATTTTCTTTTCTTTGTTCAGATATTTCCTCTTCCTCGAAAATTTTGTTTTATCTCTGCCTTGCTCGGCCACACTACCATTTATCCACTTTGTTTTCTCTAAGAATCTTATCATATGCCTTGAACAACATATGGATCTGGGTTTATAGAGTTTTCTTTTTTTTTCTTTTTTTTTTTGTATACATAATTAAGTCAGAGGTACTAACTTTATAGAACTGAGAGGTTACTTTGAAAAAAATTTTTACATATGTAAAACCAAGTTCTATCAAACATCTCATTAACCTGAGTTTTCTTTTGATTTCAAAATCATGGGTTTGACTAGGGGTATAATAAGGAATTTGCTCATTTTTCTCCTTTCAGACAAACTGTATTTGTAAACTTAGACCAGGTTTGGGTTCTAGTTTGGGTAAGTCATTGCAAAAGAGGATAGAAGAAGAAAAGAGCATAGAGGCATATATGAGTGAATTAAGAAAAACGTAGTTGAGTGGTAGTCTGCATTTATAAAATTCATAGGCTGTGCATATCTGTGTATCACACGGTGCACGAATGGATCAGTAAAAACTTGCTTTGGATATGATGACCAAGCCTTGTGAGTGAATTCATCTAACCTGAGTGTTTAGTAAAAGGCTGGAGTTTGGGGATGCTAGTAATAGTTGAAGATAGGATGAGGTGTGTCTGTACAGTTTTTAAGCCTGGAAAGTTTAGATTGAAGATGGATGAAGTCATAAAGCAATGATGCAAATTAAGTTTAAAATGTAAGATAGTAGCTGGATTTGAAAAAGTGACTCTAAGTTTGAGGAAAATTTAAGCAACAACATTTTCATAATACATAGGAATGCAAGTGTGCACGTGTATGCGTATTCAACATTTTGCCGTTTTTGTTTTAGGAAATTTTGTCGTAATTTTTGTGTTAGCACGGTTCACGTTTGGGTATATTTAGGTCACATTATACGGTGGAGTGGTCGAGCAAGTCAAAACAATTTCCGTTCTATTTTAATCCTTTCTTGACCATACATTCTAAAGTCGCGTTTCAAAATATTTGAATTTGTTCTAGATTTGAATCTAGGCGACATCAGAAGAAATTTGATCGTTATTTTCTGTCGGTCTTTACCGGTGAATCGTCGTTTTGAATTCAAATTTTCTGCAACTTTCAGGTGAGTATTTCTCACCAGACATACGTATTTATATTTCGTAAATTATTGCAAGTGTATGTGTAAAATTTTATGTCACTATTATCTGTCTGTAGTGTAATATAAAATGATGAACCCCATTTAAATTGACACCTCATCAGTTATTATCTGTTGTATTATATCTGCAGTTATATTATGTTATTGTTTATTTACTGCTTAAATCACACTGCAAGTTCCCTGTTATACGTAGATTGTTATGGGCTGAAATGATAGGCCTAAATGATTATTATTGTTAAATTATGCTGTTAACTGTTAAACTGTTAAACTTGGGATTGCGGGTTTGAAATGATAGGACCCGGGATATTTGTAAACTACGGATTGAAATGATATAAATCCGTACCACTTGACCTAGGCTAGAAAACTATATACAGGCCCGTGGTCCTTATAATATTTTCTGAAATATTTAAAATTATTTTGGAAGTTAAATATTTGATTTATATCTTTAAAGGAATTTATATTGATTTTTAATAAGTTATAAATAAAGAAATAAATAAATATTTGAATAAATTTATGGAATATAACTTATTTGGTAAATCGGGATTTTGAAAGAATAAGATTTCAGTTAATAAATGAATAAATAAATAGGTTATATTTGGAAATATTTATCAAGTTAAACAATCTATTATAGCATTTAAATGCTGTCTTTTGAAATTTGACTAGTTTTACCCATAACTTTAGGTAGCATTTCCTAAGTGCTATGGAATCTAGAATTTGATTGCTCTAAAATTTATGGAATTTGATAAATTTTATTTTACCTTAAGTTTTGGAAAAACTTAAGACATAATATTTATAACTGTATTTTCCTAAATAAATTAAAGATAAATATTCTGGTATTAAGTAAATTTTGGAAAAAATTTAATGGTTAAAATTTGGAGTTTTATTTATGGAAATTATGGGAATATTCAAGACTAAAAATATAAAACATTGATTTGTGAAAGAATAAAACCCAAACTAAGTTTTGAATAGTAAATACTCCAATTGGATATATATAAAAATTGAAATGGTTTTGGGAACATAAAGGGATATTTAAATTATGGTTAAACTTTAAATAAAGAAATATATTTGTGAAGCTATGTAAATTATCTTCTTTACAAAGTAACCATAAAGTTAACCCATTTATATATATACCGTTGAATGTCCAAACCATTGTGTTTGGGAGTTATGGATTTAAGTAAAGTTTCCAAAACATTATCCTTTGAAGATATAATTCAAATATTTGGTCTCCAGATATTATAAACAGTATGGTTTTGGAAAGAATTATATTTGAATATAACGATATCCTATTGTTTTGGGTTTTAAAATGATATCGTATCTATAGTTTTGAAATGGAAATGTTTATTCTGATTTAAAGTATAAACTGTTTTTAAATAACCACGGGTTATAATAACGAAGGGTTGGCAAAGAGACCGGGATCGGTTATGGACATACTCTCTGTCGATACCGAAAACCACTTTGACTAACCGTGTACGCGGTGGAGATTCCAGAATGAAGTAGGATGGTGGTGACGGTTTCTTGAAAGGTATATACGTGGACCCGACTCCCGTGAGTTGGCTTAAGGTGGCTAAAACAGGAGCGATCGACGGATTAATGAGGTAGCTCCTCTGATCGAACACACTTCTTCGGTTGCCATTCTATTACTCTTGTGATTGTTTGGTGCGCGCACCTTTGATTTGGGAGTGTTGTTCGAGGTGGGCGGTTGCTGCGGCTTCGCGTTACCATCGGTCCGGAAGCGTAATTGGTATATCTACCCTGGCATTGCCTAGTTGTGCCGTGTCACCTACCATATCGAGCCTTGTACGAGTTTGGATTTCTCCCGTAGCCCGTGTGGTATCCTCTGGTGGCTTCCCGATCAGGAGGGGCTATGATATTGGATGGACTACTGGGACTATTACGTGTTAAGGGCTATATGGGTAACCCCTTAATGCTAAGAAAAAAGTATGTTTATTTTATAAATAGACACTATTATAATAGCGCAATATATTACATAGTAAATAGTTTGACGGATCCTTAGAGGATGGGCGGTCCCAAGCATCCTTTAAGTTACTTGCTCTATATTACAGTACACTTGATTTAGCTTACATCATATAAGTATGTATGTCCTGACTCGAGTGTTTGTTTTATTTTACGCTCGGGTCAGCCTGAGTTGCAGCTTCAGTTTCTTCTCCGTAGCTAGGACACTCAATAGATCATTCGTGCTATTGGAAGTTGTTTCAGCCTTTATCCTTTCTGGAATTCAAGACTTTGAAGACTCTCTATCTGTGTATGTTAAAATTTGTATTGAGGATTATAGACAATGTAAGTTCTGTTTTGTTAAAGATGTATCAGTGGCTTCATGAACCACTAAATTTTAATTTCCGCTGCGAGATTCTGATATCTGTGTATGTGATTCTGTGATTTATTTACTGTATATTCTGAGTTTGCTAAATTTATTCTACAACGCAGTATTTTGAACAATTCAAGTCCGACATGTGCGGATGCGAATGGTTGAAAATATTGGGTCGTTACATTTGGTATCAGAGCTTTGGCTCTAGGCAAACTTAGAATGTATGGTAAATTGATTTATAGAATCACCTTCATTCGAGCTTGAACCTCTTCCTTTTCGAATTTGGAACATTCCCTGTGGTTCCAAAATTCATCCGTGTCCCTCACTTTCATCTACTTTAGATTCTGGAGTGTCCCATAACTCCACTTCGGATGATCTTTATAGTAAATTGGCGGTCTCGCCATTATTCTAATAAAGGGGCGAAACTCCTTTACCATTAACATTGATTCACCAGAGATTTATATTTATCCTCGGTTTATATGCCAGTATCTTTGGTTATTCCGAACTCTATCTCTTCGGATCAAATATAGATTTACCCAATCATATCGATCCGACTCTTCAAGTCACGGTTGACCAGGTCAAGGTTGTCCGCGATTTATATAGACTTACCCAGTTCCTTATTCTGTTATTTAATCATCGGACCTTCTGATTTTAACTAGCTTGGATTCTATTTGATTTGAGTTCATCAAATTTGAATTTCTATCCTTGTTTTGGAAATAGACATGTCTTGAAAAATGGATAATTATGATTAAGATGTATTTTAATATCACTAAAATTTGATAATTGAGAATTTGGTTTTCAAATGGAAATTTCAAGTGTAACTTATTAAAGGAATATCTTAATTATAAAATAGGTATTTTAAATAAAGTGTTAGGTTATTGCTAAATCAAGAGTTAAGTAGAATAATGAATTGATTGGAAAATACTATTATATCTACCGTAACATATTATAAGTGCTGCTGTTTTTAAAAATAAAATGTTTTGAAAATTTTATAATTGAATAAATGAACCTTAAAATATTTCAACTTTGAAATGAGTATTATTTGGCATTGAATTTAAAAGGTATAAATGAAGATTATTTTAAAAAGTGCTATGATTTTTGTAATATGATTTCCAGATGATGATATCTATAAATTTTAACGACCTTCAAAGTATTATAATCTCAAAAGCATTATGATTTCAAATTTATTATCTTATTTTGTTTATGAACTATTTTTAAGTGTCCTTGGTTTCCCTATCTGCTACAGAATGGGGAGGCGATTGCTTCTACCAGCCTATTTAGGAATCTTTCAATATTCTTTGAAACCTTTGTTACTCATCGAGACCTAAGCACCGTTTATCACCCATGGACTGACGGTCAAACTGAAGAGTAGAACCGATTCTGGAGGATCTTCTTCGTGTTTCAAATCCGGAACTATTCGTTTAAGATTCTTGTTTGTCTAGCTTATCCTCTTTTGATTCTTTTCCTTTCGTTCCTTTTCGAGGACGAAAAGTTTTTAAGTGGGGGAGAGTGTAACAGCCCTAGTTTTAGCTATTTATTTTATTTTAATTATTTAACTTTGAAATATATTTTATATAAATTGTGTTTATCAGAATAGTTAATTATTTTATTTGGAGATATATTTTATAAAATTTGTATATGTCAATAAAATTAAATAATAACTGTGAAAATTTAAGCTATTTTTGAACTGTTAAATTTCGCGTTTAAAGGACGCGTCAATTATAGGGTATAAGTGACGTAATAAAACGTGTGTTTTTAAAATGTTATTTTTATGAAAATTTTTGATGTTTTGGACTGCGTCTGTTTAGCGTAGTGTAAAAATCATGTTTTCGTAAAATTTTGGAGAAAAATATCAGTCAGAGATTTTATAACAAACGTTACGTTGCATTAACTGACAGTCTGATTTTAAATAAATTTGTATACGTTTTTCTAAGCTTTGCATAAATTCTTGCCATTCCATTTATTGTTTTCAAACTAAAATCAAATAAATAAAATGAAGTAAAAACTTAACATGGAAGTAACGTGTGAGACAAAAATCCAAGGAGAAATTTGTACATGCCTAAATTGATACGATACATATCAACTCTTTCGTTCATCCTCTGATGTATACTTACCTTTATTTCTCCCCATATCAACGTATGCCTTAATTAAACCTTTTGTAAATCAAAACTGAATTGAATATGAGTTTGCCTTTCCTTTTCTCAGAAATAAAATCATGCATTGATAACTTCCCTTGTTTATTTCTTCAATCACGTTTAAGCATTTATTCAAAGAGAAAACTGAAGCAAATCTCTCGGCTGTAACGACCCGTATTTTACGTGTCGATAAAACGTAGAATTTGCAGGTCGATAGTGTTGTTTGTGTGGCCTCTAGCTTGAGTCGTTTAGGAGTTGACCCGAGTGCAAGTGATGAGTCGTGACCGACTCATAGATAAGTCGTAGACGACTTAAGGGGATGGACCGAGTTAAGGGATAGAACGGCATAGTAGTTGCCGACTTAAGAAGAGAGGCGAAATAGGGGTCAAGTGATGAGTCGTGGCCGACTCATAGAGGGCCGACTCATAGGCATTGCCGAGTTAAGGGTTGAGTCGTGACCGACTCATAGGATAGGTCGTGTACAAGTTACGACTCATAGGATGGAAGGCTTGGGAGTTAGGTCGTTTGGAGGATAGGTCGTAAGTAGGGGTGAGCGACCTAAGGAGCTAACGGGTTAGGGTGTTAATGTGTTGAGAGTTAGGTCGGTTGAGCGACCTAGGATAGAGGAACGACCTAAGAAAGTGACCGACCTAGTGGTGAGCGACCTAATAGTTGTAGCGACCTAAGGATTTAGTAGTTAGGTCGTGGACCGACCTAAGTTAGGTCGTATGTGTGTTAAGTCGGCATCGTTGTTGAGTCGTCGTACGACTTAGGACTTGGAGTGTTAGGTCGGTTACCTAATGAGTCGGCTAAGCAGAGTGTGTGTTAGGTCGGCAGGAGTTAGGTCGCGTAAGTACTGTAGAGACCTAGGTCGCAAGGGATGATAAGTCGGCAGAGTTTTTAGGTCGGTAGGATACTGTGTTTTAGGTCGTGTCTGGGTTGAGTCGTGTGGCAGTTGGGTCGGTAGTGTGTTGAGTCGTAAGTCGGCCTTGGCTGTATGTTGTGTTGGTTAGGTCGTAGGTCGTAGGGGCTGATGAGTCGGCAACGACTCATAAGTAGGTCGGGGACGACCTAAGGGGCGACGACCTAAGGGGTTTTCAGCCTATAAATAGAGGGGTTTGGCTCACTTTTTGGCACCGGTTTTTGAAGCGACGAAGTGCTGCCATTTTGAAGACTCGACTACAACATTTCTTCATCTTCTTTTCTCCATTCCAATCAAGTGTTAGCATCCATCCAAGATCGAAGATTTAGATTGAAGATTCAAGTGCCAAAGTTGAAGATCTTCATCCGTTCGAGCTAGATTTCATCGATTGAAGCGAGATATTGCCGGATCAAACCTTGATCTTCGCTGTCCAGATCTGAAGTGTGTTGTGATTTTGAGGTGTTTGGGTGATTTGGTGAGTGGTAGTTATCTCTCACGCGGATCCAAAGGAGTGTATGGGATTGGTGATATTTTTATGTGTTAAAGTTAGCGTTTTCTCGCATTTTCCTTAAGTCTGCATGTAGATCCATCATGTTTGAAGATGTTTACCTTTAGAAGTTATTTATCAAGTATTAGAGATAAAACCCATGTTTAGATTTGATAGATCTATGCTAAAAACCATGATTTCACATATGTTGGACTTTTGCACACTTAATTACGAAATTGCCATTATAATTGTTATTGCTTAATATATCTTGTTTGAATGCTTGAATGTTTGAATGAATGCTAGATTTGATTGTTTCCAAGTTAGCTAGTAGTTGATTTGGAACAAGGTGATTGAAGATGATTCAAAAGCTACGGAAGAAGGCTCTTGAATGGTGAAAGCTGCTTAAGGCATATGTAGCGGATGTTGAAGCTCATATGTATGATGTTGAGATGGAACTTTGCCATGATGCGATGAGGCAAACCATGTTGTTGAGTTGAGATCTTGCTTTGATGTGATGAAGCGAGGCATGTTGATATCTTGAAGGGTAGTTCAAGTGATGTGAGTCTTGGCTTAATCCAGGCAGGGATCATTCCAAGCATGTTGATAACTTGAAGGGTAGTTCAAGTTGGTTGATAATGGAGCTGCTCAAGAGGTAGCTTGGGCTAGGTTGAGAATAGTCGTCGAGGAGGATGACTAGGAGGCTTGGACTTTATCGTTGTTGAAGGTTCTAGCAAACTTAAAGCAAGGGTACATAGGGACGCCTAAAAGACTACAGGAAGGTAGTCGAGTACTCTGGGCCAAGAAGATAAGTCCTAGGCACAAGGCAGTGTGCGGAGTTTTGTCTAGAACCGGGGTTACCATTAGCCCTTGACAGATGGCTCAGGAAGGAGTCGGTCATTCAATTAACGGTGATTTCGAAGCAAGGTTAACAGTGATAGCAGAGTCATGGATGTTTGGATGTTTGGTTGTATCATCATTCGGCTTCAAGAGCGGTGTTTTCTGGGTGCTTATCTGATCTTGGTTTAGGCCTTGGGGGTTTGTATTTGGAAAACATCGTCCTTGACTCGAGTGATTATTGCTTTACCTTACTTATCTGCTATGTTATGCTTACTTCTCCTTAGTGTGTGTCTGGGGGCTATCACTGTAGAAAGAGGTGGAGTGGGATGGTTTGGTTCCTATTCCTTTATTTCCTTATGCTCTTTTGGTATGCTTGATTGTTAATTTACTGCTCACTAAGACTTTGTCTGACTCAAGGTTTTATGTCTCCTCTTATTACCTTGGGCTGTTCATCCATGTTGGGATGGGCAGACTAGGTAAGCAGGTGACAGGTGCTGTGCTTAGAGTTTCTACGTTGAAGATGACGAAGACGAGCAGGAGGCTATACATATTATTTTCTTATATGTACTGGGTATCCGCTGCTGTATTTGGTTGAGTGATTTGTAGTGAGGCTTCATGTATGGATTTGAGTAGATGATTGTATAAAACTACTATGATGCTTATATGATGATGTTCTGTTCTATGGAGCTTCACTATATTATATTTCTCTATTGTATTTTATCCATGCGCTGTGAGTTGTACGATAGAGATTCTTCTGTTTTGTTTTACCCTGACTATCGTCCATGGCTGCCTGGCACACCTTTTAGCGCATTGTTTCCTTGATTTGGTGCGGGAGTCATGGGCGGTCGTCACATTTGGTATCAGAGCTTTGGTTAATCGATTTCAGCCAACGCTCGCTGACGTAACTACGTATGAGAGACGTAATTGTATTTTGATGGATGATTACTATATATAATATAGTAGCCTAGAAGGATTTGAACTCCTTATGCGGTTGTTTCTTAAGGTGTTCTAATCATTCTTATTACAGATACTAAGGATGAGTCGAAGTGAGAGACAAGCTGCGAGGGGTAGCCGTGATGCTAGGGAAGCTGTTGATTATGCTCCTATGTTTGAGGCCATGATGACTTCAATCATGAGGAGAATACCAGCTTCAGGATCATCTGTGGATGTGGGAGTTCAAGTCCAAGCTCCGAGACCGGTGGATTTTGCCAAGCTTTGCAAGGATTATACTGCTCTTGGAGGGAAAGTTTTCTTGGGGACGGAGTCGACTATTGAGGTGCAGAGATGGATTGATGCTTGCAAAAGAATCTTTGGTGACTTAGGGATTGAGGATGCAACTAAGAGGAAGCTTGCATCGAGACAGCTTCAGGGAAGAGCTGCTGATTGGTGGAATTCTATCACCATCGATACACCAGAAGAAGGGATTACTTGGGAGCAATTCCAAGTTAGATTTGAAGCTAAGTTCATCTCTACTTCCCAGAAATCTGTCTTGTTTAAGAGGTTTGTGGAGCTCAAGCAAGGGGGAAGGCCTGTTCTTGAGTACATTTCTGAGTTTGAAGCTTTGTCTAAGTATGCCAGATCATATATTGATTCTCCCTACCAGAAGAATGAAAAGTTTGTGACTGGTCTGGATGCTTATCTTGGGAGGCAGTTAGTGGATCATCTGGACGATCCATTTGAGAAGCTTGTGGAAAAAGCTCTTAGGCATGAGAGTTTGTTTCCTAGGGAAAGTTCTGTTATTGCTGTAACCAGGGAAGGATCTAAACCACAGCAGAGTGGCAATAAGAAGAGGAAACAACAGCAACAGAGGGGTAGGGATGGCCAGAAGAAGCCGAAGAGTGAAGTGACTTGCTATAACTGCCAGCAGAAGGGCCATCTTTACAAAGATTGTAAGAATCCCAAAGTGCCGGGAAAGTGTTATAACTGTGATAAGCTGGGACATATCAAGAAGGATTGCCCAGAGCCGAGGAAAGATAGGCAGATTGTGCAAGCCTATGCTTTGGGAGTTGTGCCGTCGTCTTCAAAAGCTCCGACTGCTGAAGAAAAGGGGAAGAGTGTGGTGGTTCAAGGTACTCTTTCTATCTGTGGTGTTCCAGTTAGAGTGTTGTTTGATACTGGAGCGTCGCATTCTTTTGTTTGTGATGATTTGGTAGGCCGGTTAGGTTTGAAACCGGATATTGTTGATAGGCCATTGGTTGTGACTAATCCGGTCGGGGGTTCGTCATGTTTGTGTATGATATGCCGTGGTCTAGTTGTGTCGAGTCATGATTGCTCGTTTGTTTGTGATTGCTTTGTTCTGAACTTTGCGGGGTTCGGAATTATTTTGGGTATGGACTGGCTTAGGAAGTATGCGGCTAGGATTGATTGTGAGAGGCTTGAGGTGACAGTCGGGAATGTGGAAGGGCGAAAGGTTGTGATACGATGTAAGCATGAAGAAGGCGTCTTCATGAGCTTCATGTATTCGCTAGTTGTTCCACGGGATGGACTGTCATCGGTGCCTATTGTGAATGAGTTTGAGAATGTCTTTGAGGAAGTCAAAGGGTTGCCGCCGCATAGGGAGATCGAGTTTCGTATCGATCTAGTTGAGGGAGCCAGACCTGTTGTGATGCCTCTTAGGCGGATGGCACCGAGGGAGCAGCAAGAGCTGAAGGTGCAAGTTGATGACCTTTTGCAGAAAGGATTCATTCGGAGAAGTGTGTCCGAATGGGGTGCGCCAGTTGTGTTCGCAACCAAAGCGGATGGATCGTTGAGGTTGTGTGTGGATTATCGTGAGCTGAATAAGGTGACTAAGAAGAACAAGTATCCATTGCCGAGAATAGATGACTTGTTTGATCAGCTTCACGAGGCTAAGGTGTTTTCTCAGATGGATTTGGCAACGGGATTTCACCAGTTGAGAGTGGCGAAGGATAGTGTGCCGAAGACTGCTTTCAGGACACCATCCGGGTTTTATGAGTGGCTGGTAATGCCGTTTGGATTGACTAACGCGCCAGCATATTTTGTGGATCTTATGAATAGAGTGTTCAGAGATCAGTTGAATAAGTTCGTGCTTGTGTTCGTGGATGATATTCTGATTTATTCCAGAACTGAGGGAGAGCACAAGACGCACTTGAGGATTGTTTTGGGAATCTTACGGAAACATCAGCTGAAGGCTAAGTTTTCGAAGTGTCACTTCTGGAAGAATGAAGTGAGGTTCTTAGGTCATGTTATTTCTGGAAATGGAATAGCGGTTGATCCCGCTAAGGTGGCAGCGATCCAGGATTGGGTTAGGTCTAAGAATGCATCTGATGTGAGGAGTTTTCTTGGATTAGCAGGATATTATCGTCGGTTTATCAAAGACTTTTCCAAGATAGCTGCACCGTTGACAGGATTGACGAAAAAGAACCAAGTGTTCAAATGGGATGATAAATGTGAGCAAGCTTTCGTGATCCTGAAAGAGCGACTGACAAGTGCTCCTGTTTTGACTATTCCTAGTGGGAATGATGAGATGGTGGTCTACACCGATGCATGTGGCACTGGACTAGGAGCGGTGCTAATGCAGAAGGATAAAGTTGTTGCATATGCTAGTCGACAACTGAAGCCGCATGAAAGGAATTATCCGACTCATGATTTGGAGTTAGCGGCGATTGTGTTTGCTTTGAAGATATGGAGACATTACCTATTGGGAGTTAGATTCGAGTTGTTTACAGATCATAAGTCGTTAAAGTATCTGTTCTCCCAAAAGGATTTGAATCTTCGACAGCAACGGTGGCTAGAGTTCCTAGCATCTTATGATTTTGGTATAGCCTATACTCCGGGAAAAGGTAACGCAGTGGCTGATGCGTTAAGTCGAAGACATGCAGGATTGGGAGCCATGTTTTCGGAATGGAAGAATCTCGAGTATTTGGCTGGATTTGATTTCAGGCCCAGAAGTGAATTGGAACCTGAGATGTTGGCAAACTTATCGATAAGGCCTACACTTGTGGAAAGAATTGGTGAGAGCCAAAGGCGAGATGATAAGCTTGTCAAGATTATCCGTGATTTGGAATCCGGATTGGATCAGGAGAAGGATAAGGGATTCGAGGTCGATCGAGAGGGTTGGCTTCGAAAGCAAGGACGATTAGTTGTTCCCGATGTAGATGGATAGAGAGATGAAGTTCTGAGGGAGAGTCATCACTCGAAGTTGACAATTCATCCAGGTGGAAATAAGATGTATCGGGATATGAAGAGAACCTACTACTGGGAAGGTATGAAGAAGGATGTTGGAAATTTTATTTCCAAGTGTATGAATTGCCAGTTGGTGAAAGCTGAGCAGAAGAAGCCCAGTGGATTGCTTCAGCCATTAGAGGTTCCTACATGGAAGTGGGAGCAAGTGTCAATGGACTTTATCGGTGGTCTACCTAGGACAAGAGCAGGGAATGAAGGGATTTGGGTCATAGTAGATCGTTTGACCAAGAGTGCAAGGTTCATTCCTGTTCGATCGACTAGGACTGCATCGAAGTTGGCTGAATTATATGTGAAGTGGATAGTTCGTTTCCATGGTGTTCCGAAGAGTATAGTGAGCGATCGAGATCCATTGTTCACCAGTAGATTTTGGAAGAGCTTCCAGGAAGTTTTGGGAACTGAGTTGTGTTTGAGTACAGCTTATCACCCTCAAACAGATGGTCAGACTGAGAGAGTCAACCGAGTTTTGGAAGATCTTCTTAGAGCATGTGTTTTGGACTTCGGAGGATCATGGGAAGATCACCTTCATTTGGTGGAGTTTGCTTATAATAACAGTTATCAGTCGAGTATTGGTATGGCACCATATGAGGCATTATATGGAAGACCGTGTAACTCTCCGACATGTTGGTTGGAAACTGGAGAAAAGCTGATACTTGGGCCAGAGATGATTCGACAGACTTCAGATTGTATAGAGATCATTCGGCAACGAATGAAGGCAGCCCAAGATCGTCAGAAAAGTTATGCCGATAATCGTCGTAAGGATTTGGAATTCGACGTAGGTGATATGGTTTTTGTGAAGATTTCTCCATTGAAGAATGCTATAAGGTTTGGGAAGAAAGGAAAGTTGACTCCGAGATTTGTTGGACCATTCCCGATTATCGAGCGTATTGGAAAGCTCGCTTATAGATTGGAGTTACCGGAAAAGATGGCGGGTGTGCACAGTGTTTTTCATGTATCTTATCTACGGAAGTATGTGCACGACCCAACTACGGTGGTTTCTGCTGATAGCTGTGAAGACTTGGAGGTTGATCCTGTTGTTTCGAGACCTCGTAAGCCGCTTCGTATTGTTGAAACCGATACGAAACAGCTTAGGAGGAAGACGATTACGTTGCTCAAGGTACAATGGAATGATGATGTTAACGACTGTACATGGGAGGAGGAAGAGAGGATGAAGGCAGCTCATCCCGGACTCTTCGAGGTATGGCCCTAAAGTGTCGTGACATCTCATGAATTTGTAGCTTGTTCTGAGTCTTAGAATTCTGCATGCTAGGCTAGAATTGGATGCATGGTTTGTTGATTGCTATGGATGGTAGGCATGCGGAATAATTTTGATTGCTGTTGTTTGCTTGGAATTTCGGGGGCGAAATTCCTAAGGGGGAGAGAATGTAACGACCCGTATTTTACGTGTCGATAAAACGTAGAATTTGCAGGTCGATAGTGTTGTTTGTGTGGCCTCTAGCTTGAGTCGTTTAGGAGTTGACCCGAGTGCAAGTGATGAGTCGTGACCGACTCATAGATAAGTCGTAGACGACTTAAGGGGATGGACCGAGTTAAGGGATAGAACGGCATAGTAGTTGCCGACTTAAGAAGAGAGGCGAAATAGGGGTCAAGTGATGAGTCGTGGCCGACTCATAGAGGGCCGACTCATAGGCATTGCCGAGTTAAGGGTTGAGTCGTGACCGACTCATAGGATAGGTCGTGTACAAGTTACGACTCATAGGATGGAAGGCTTGGGAGTTAGGTCGTTTGGAGGATAGGTCGTAAGTAGGGGTGAGCGACCTAAGGAGCTAACGGGTTAGGGTGTTAATGTGTTGAGAGTTAGGTCGGTTGAGCGACCTAGGATAGAGGAACGACCTAAGAAAGTGACCGACCTAGTGGTGAGCGACCTAATAGTTGTAGCGACCTAAGGATTTAGTAGTTAGGTCGTGGACCGACCTAAGTTAGGTCGTATGTGTGTTAAGTCGGCATCGTTGTTGAGTCGTCGTACGACTTAGGACTTGGAGTGTTAGGTCGGTTACCTAATGAGTCGGCTAAGCAGAGTGTGTGTTAGGTCGGCAGGAGTTAGGTCGCGTAAGTACTGTAGAGACCTAGGTCGCAAGGGATGATAAGTCGGCAGAGTTTTTAGGTCGGTAGGATACTGTGTTTTAGGTCGTGTCTGGGTTGAGTCGTGTGGCAGTTGGGTCGGTAGTGTGTTGAGTCGTAAGTCGGCCTTGGCTGTATGTTGTGTTGGTTAGGTCGTAGGTCGTAGGGGCTGATGAGTCGGCAACGACTCATAAGTAGGTCGGGGACGACCTAAGGGGCGACGACCTAAGGGGTTTTCAGCCTATAAATAGAGGGGTTTGGCTCACTTTTTGGCACCGGTTTTTGAAGCGACGAAGTGCTGCCATTTTGAAGACTCGACTACAACATTTCTTCATCTTCTTTTCTCCATTCCAATCAAGTGTTAGCATCCATCCAAGATCGAAGATTTAGATTGAAGATTCAAGTGCCAAAGTTGAAGATCTTCATCCGTTCGAGCTAGATTTCATCGATTGAAGCGAGATATTGCCGGATCAAACCTTGATCTTCGCTGTCCAGATCTGAAGTGTGTTGTGATTTTGAGGTGTTTGGGTGATTTGGTGAGTGGTAGTTATCTCTCACGCGGATCCAAAGGAGTGTATGGGATTGGTGATATTTTTATGTGTTAAAGTTAGCGTTTTCTCGCATTTTCCTTAAGTCTGCATGTAGATCCATCATGTTTGAAGATGTTTACCTTTAGAAGTTATTTATCAAGTATTAGAGATAAAACCCATGTTTAGATTTGATAGATCTATGCTAAAAACCATGATTTCACATATGTTGGACTTTTGCACACTTAATTACGAAATTGCCATTATAATTGTTATTGCTTAATATATCTTGTTTGAATGCTTGAATGTTTGAATGAATGCTAGATTTGATTGTTTCCAAGTTAGCTAGTAGTTGATTTGGAACAAGGTGATTGAAGATGATTCAAAAGCTACGGAAGAAGGCTCTTGAATGGTGAAAGCTGCTTAAGGCATATGTAGCGGATGTTGAAGCTCATATGTATGATGTTGAGATGGAACTTTGCCATGATGCGATGAGGCAAACCATGTTGTTGAGTTGAGATCTTGCTTTGATGTGATGAAGCGAGGCATGTTGATATCTTGAAGGGTAGTTCAAGTGATGTGAGTCTTGGCTTAATCCAGGCAGGGATCATTCCAAGCATGTTGATAACTTGAAGGGTAGTTCAAGTTGGTTGATAATGGAGCTGCTCAAGAGGTAGCTTGGGCTAGGTTGAGAATAGTCGTCGAGGAGGATGACTAGGAGGCTTGGACTTTATCGTTGTTGAAGGTTCTAGCAAACTTAAAGCAAGGGTACATAGGGACGCCTAAAAGACTACAGGAAGGTAGTCGAGTACTCTGGGCCAAGAAGATAAGTCCTAGGCACAAGGCAGTGTGCGGAGTTTTGTCTAGAACCGGGGTTACCATTAGCCCTTGACAGATGGCTCAGGAAGGAGTCGGTCATTCAATTAACGGTGATTTCGAAGCAAGGTTAACAGTGATAGCAGAGTCATGGATGTTTGGATGTTTGGTTGTATCATCATTCGGCTTCAAGAGCGGTGTTTTCTGGGTGCTTATCTGATCTTGGTTTAGGCCTTGGGGGTTTGTATTTGGAAAACATCGTCCTTGACTCGAGTGATTATTGCTTTACCTTACTTATCTGCTATGTTATGCTTACTTCTCCTTAGTGTGTGTCTGGGGGCTATCACTGTAGAAAGAGGTGGAGTGGGATGGTTTGGTTCCTATTCCTTTATTTCCTTATGCTCTTTTGGTATGCTTGATTGTTAATTTACTGCTCACTAAGACTTTGTCTGACTCAAGGTTTTATGTCTCCTCTTATTACCTTGGGCTGTTCATCCATGTTGGGATGGGCAGACTAGGTAAGCAGGTGACAGGTGCTGTGCTTAGAGTTTCTACGTTGAAGATGACGAAGACGAGCAGGAGGCTATACATATTATTTTCTTATATGTACTGGGTATCCGCTGCTGTATTTGGTTGAGTGATTTGTAGTGAGGCTTCATGTATGGATTTGAGTAGATGATTGTATAAAACTACTATGATGCTTATATGATGATGTTCTGTTCTATGGAGCTTCACTATATTATATTTCTCTATTGTATTTTATCCATGCGCTGTGAGTTGTACGATAGAGATTCTTCTGTTTTGTTTTACCCTGACTATCGTCCATGGCTGCCTGGCACACCTTTTAGCGCATTGTTTCCTTGATTTGGTGCGGGAGTCATGGGCGGTCGTCACATTGGCCTTCCAGTAAATTCAAAAACTTATAATTTTTGCAAACTGAACTAAAAAAAAAGAACATAAAGTTACGTACAAACTTTATATCCAGGCTTATATCACGCAACTTTTCATTTTGTACGTTTCTTTTTAAAAAGTTTTGCATTAAGTCTGGCCAGTTTGTTTATTAAATCAAACATAGGAGAATCAAAGCATGCTGAAATCACGCATGCATATTTACATATTTTCAAACTTTATATGTTGTGTAACTGCCTAAATCTTATATCACGTAAACATATTTATAACTTTTGTAACTGAAAGCTTTAAATCTCTACAGCTTCCTCTTTTTCCCCTGTGTTTTTGCCTATGATCTAGTATGGTATCTGCGAACGTCCAAATACATTTGTAAACATATTTAATACAAATCAAAATTTATGTAAATATAAATGAATCATCACACACGTATTCATATTTACATATTTATATATATAAAACTGATACTTTAAACCATTTAAGCTGCTTGCCCTTTTCTCCCCATTTGTCCATTTGATTCCGCCTCAAACAAATCCTTTTATCTGCAAATCATCAATCTAAAATCACGCCTACATTAAATAGTATAAGATTTTGAAATCAAAGCTTCTCATAAAAATTGCAGTTATCGCATGCATTAAATCTAGATTTCAATTGGCAGTTTTAAATCACGCATTCATACTTAACCTTGCCTATCTTTTCAACTTCTCAATTCCCATGTATATCTCTCTATTTCACCTTTATTGTGCAATAAATAAATAAATAAATAAATAAAATTTTCCGTTCCTAATCACACATATAATTCAAGCAAAGTATCCTGGAAGGAAATTACACAGTCCATATTCATCAAATCTGGAAATTTATAAGGCACGCATGCTTTTGAAAAAAAAATTCTTATAACGTGCAAATATTTATATTTGGAAGATATATCACGCATGCATTAAAACTGGAAATGAATCACGCAACCTACAGTTAAAACAAATCTATATGTATTTGCTTGAATCACTAGTTGTATCAGCACCTCTGCCGTTTCTTAAGACCAAGGGAATATTGCATTGTATCACTATTTGCCGTTTGTTTGCCTATAAATCAATGTATAAACTAAATCACGTATAAGCATTTATCATATAGAAACTGATGTTTTCATTCCCATTTATCTCTCCTTTAATTCATACGAAGATTTAAAGCAAATATTTACCAAATCAATGCTTGAAATGTGAACGTATTCCCTGACATCTTGTATAATTGATAACTATTGATTTATCTCCTCTGATTTAGCTCGTCAGTTATATTCAAAGCCCTATATATTTATCCCATTGCTTTAATCACGTGAGTAAACAATTAACATAAGAAACTGATGCATTCAATCAATTGTGTATAACTGGCAGCAGATTTGATTTCTCTTCCTCTTAATATTGAAACCTTTATTTCTTTGAAACTGAAAGGAGAAATCACGCATATATGCAAAACGTTCAGATTTCAAAGCAATGCTCCGTTTCTATTCTTGCCATTTTCCCCATAAATCTCTGCAACTACTTCAAAGCATGTTTGCTTTAACCATGCAACTGTTTAATTGGAACATATTGTGAAATCAAAATATATTCATAATGAGCAGTTTAAAATCACACATATCATCTGGAAAGAAAAAAAATATAAATCAAGCACCCTTCAAATGCGCATCAGTTCAAATTTATGTGCCTTGCCGTTTTATCATTTAATCACACATCACATAAATTTGAAGTTATAACAATGTATACCTGCCAAGATACCAGTTCTCTGGTATGAGCTCAAATCACGCAGGAAATTAATCTGGCATTAAATTATCATCAAGCTTTATACGTTGTGAAACTCTTGGCTTCCCCTGTATATTTCGAAGATTTATCCTTTTGCAAACTGATCAGTAAATCACGCTCATAACGTTCTAACAGAGGAGTGGTAGGAGAGATCAACGCTTACATTAATACTCGTACGTTTCATATCTGACTATTTCGCAAAATCCATCTATATATACTTTGCTTTATCTTCTTTAGTTTCATTCTCTCTTGTCTGTTCTTCTCGGGCTCGAACTCTTATCAGGTAAATGGTCTATGTCATTTTCTTTTCTTTGTTCAGATATTTCCTCTTCCTCGAAAATTTTGTTTTATCTCTGCCTTGCTCGGCCACACTACCATTTATCCACTTTGTTTTCTCTAAGAATCTTATCATATGCCTTGAACAACATATGGATCTGGGTTTATAGAGTTTTCTTTTTTTTCTTTTTTTTTTTTGTATACATAATTAAGTCAGAGGTACTAACTTTATAGAACTGAGAGGTTACTTTGAAAAAAATTTTTACATATGTAAAACCAAGTTCTATCAAACATCTCATTAACCTGAGTTTTCTTTTGATTTCAAAATCATGGGTTTGACTAGGGGTATAATAAGGAATTTGCTCATTTTTCTCCTTTCAGACAAACTGTATTTGTAAACTTAGACCAGGTTTGGGTTCTAGTTTGGGTAAGTCATTGCAAAAGAGGATAGAAGAAGAAAAGAGCATAGAGGCATATATGAGTGAATTAAGAAAAACGTAGTTGAGTGGTAGTCTGCATTTATAAAATTCATAGGCTGTGCATATCTGTGTATCACACGGTGCACGAATGGATCAGTAAAAACTTGCTTTGGATATGATGACCAAGCCTTGTGAGTGAATTCATCTAACCTGAGTGTTTAGTAAAAGGCTGGAGTTTGGGGATGCTAGTAATAGTTGAAGATAGGATGAGGTGTGTCTGTACAGTTTTTAAGCCTGGAAAGTTTAGATTGAAGATGGATGAAGTCATAAAGCAATGATGCAAATTAAGTTTAAAATGTAAGATAGTAGCTGGATTTGAAAAAGTGACTCTAAGTTTGAGGAAAATTTAAGCAACAACATTTTCATAATACATAGGAATGCAAGTGTGCACGTGTATGCGTATTCAACATTTTGCCGTTTTTGTTTTAGGAAATTTTGTCGTAATTTTTGTGTTAGCACGGTTCACGTTTGGGTATATTTAGGTCACATTATACGGTGGAGTGGTCGAGCAAGTCAAAACAATTTCCGTTCTATTTTAATCCTTTCTTGACCATACATTCTAAAGTCGCGTTTCAAAATATTTGAATTTGTTCTAGATTTGAATCTAGGCGACATCAGAAGAAATTTGATCGTTATTTTCTGTCGGTCTTTACCGGTGAATCGTCGTTTTGAATTCAAATTTTCTGCAACTTTCAGGTGAGTATTTCTCACCAGACATACGTATTTATATTTCGTAAATTATTGCAAGTGTATGTGTAAAATTTTATGTCACTATTATCTGTCTGTAGTGTAATATAAAATGATGAACCCCATTTAAATTGACACCTCATCAGTTATTATCTGTTGTATTATATCTGCAGTTATATTATGTTATTGTTTATTTACTGCTTAAATCACACTGCAAGTTCCCTGTTATACGTAGATTGTTATGGGCTGAAATGATAGGCCTAAATGATTATTATTGTTAAATTATGCTGTTAACTGTTAAACTGTTAAACTTGGGATTGCGGGTTTGAAATGATAGGACCCGGGATATTTGTAAACTACGGATTGAAATGATATAAATCCGTACCACTTGACCTAGGCTAGAAAACTATATACAGGCCCGTGGTCCTTATAATATTTTCTGAAATATTTAAAATTATTTTGGAAGTTAAATATTTGATTTATATCTTTAAAGGAATTTATATTGATTTTTAATAAGTTATAAATAAAGAAATAAATAAATATTTGAATAAATTTATGGAATATAACTTATTTGGTAAATCGGGATTTTGAAAGAATAAGATTTCAGTTAATAAATGAATAAATAAATAGGTTATATTTGGAAATATTTATCAAGTTAAACAATCTATTATAGCATTTAAATGCTGTCTTTTGAAATTTGACTAGTTTTACCCATAACTTTAGGTAGCATTTCCTAAGTGCTATGGAATCTAGAATTTGATTGCTCTAAAATTTATGGAATTTGATAAATTTTATTTTACCTTAAGTTTTGGAAAAACTTAAGACATAATATTTATAACTGTATTTTCCTAAATAAATTAAAGATAAATATTCTGGTATTAAGTAAATTTTGGAAAAAATTTAATGGTTAAAATTTGGAGTTTTATTTATGGAAATTATGGGAATATTCAAGACTAAAAATATAAAACATTGATTTGTGAAAGAATAAAACCCAAACTAAGTTTTGAATAGTAAATACTCCAATTGGATATATATAAAAATTGAAATGGTTTTGGGAACATAAAGGGATATTTAAATTATGGTTAAACTTTAAATAAAGAAATATATTTGTGAAGCTATGTAAATTATCTTCTTTACAAAGTAACCATAAAGTTAACCCATTTATATATATACCGTTGAATGTCCAAACCATTGTGTTTGGGAGTTATGGATTTAAGTAAAGTTTCCAAAACATTATCCTTTGAAGATATAATTCAAATATTTGGTCTCCAGATATTATAAACAGTATGGTTTTGGAAAGAATTATATTTGAATATAACGATATCCTATTGTTTTGGGTTTTAAAATGATATCGTATCTATAGTTTTGAAATGGAAATGTTTATTCTGATTTAAAGTATAAACTGTTTTTAAATAACCACGGGTTATAATAACGAAGGGTTGGCAAAGAGACCGGGATCGGTTATGGACATACTCTCTGTCGATACCGAAAACCACTTTGACTAACCGTGTACGCGGTGGAGATTCCAGAATGAAGTAGGATGGTGGTGACGGTTTCTTGAAAGGTATATACGTGGACCCGACTCCCGTGAGTTGGCTTAAGGTGGCTAAAACAGGAGCGATCGACGGATTAATGAGGTAGCTCCTCTGATCGAACACACTTCTTCGGTTGCCATTCTATTACTCTTGTGATTGTTTGGTGCGCGCACCTTTGATTTGGGAGTGTTGTTCGAGGTGGGCGGTTGCTGCGGCTTCGCGTTACCATCGGTCCGGAAGCGTAATTGGTATATCTACCCTGGCATTGCCTAGTTGTGCCGTGTCACCTACCATATCGAGCCTTGTACGAGTTTGGATTTCTCCCGTAGCCCGTGTGGTATCCTCTGGTGGCTTCCCGATCAGGAGGGGCTATGATATTGGATGGACTACTGGGACTATTACGTGTTAAGGGCTATATGGGTAACCCCTTAATGCTAAGAAAAAAGTATGTTTATTTTATAAATAGACACTATTATAATAGCGCAATATATTACATAGTAAATAGTTTGACGGATCCTTAGAGGATGGGCGGTCCCAAGCATCCTTTAAGTTACTTGCTCTATATTACAGTACACTTGATTTAGCTTACATCATATAAGTATGTATGTCCTGACTCGAGTGTTTGTTTTATTTTACGCTCGGGTCAGCCTGAGTTGCAGCTTCAGTTTCTTCTCCGTAGCTAGGACACTCAATAGATCATTCGTGCTATTGGAAGTTGTTTCAGCCTTTATCCTTTCTGGAATTCAAGACTTTGAAGACTCTCTATCTGTGTATGTTAAAATTTGTATTGAGGATTATAGACAATGTAAGTTCTGTTTTGTTAAAGATGTATCAGTGGCTTCATGAACCACTAAATTTTAATTTCCGCTGCGAGATTCTGATATCTGTGTATGTGATTCTGTGATTTATTTACTGTATATTCTGAGTTTGCTAAATTTATTCTACAACGCAGTATTTTGAACAATTCAAGTCCGACATGTGCGGATGCGAATGGTTGAAAATATTGGGTCGTTACAAAATAGCTTAGCCCTTGCTGCCTAATCTGATCTGCTTTATAAGTAGAAAATCTGTACTGGTAGGTAAAGCGAGACTGAGGTCTATTACCAGTACGTACAAAGAACAATGCATCTTAAGATCTTAAAAGCAAGGATTTTTTTCTTGATACCAAATTGTTGTAGCAATGATACAACATATTCAGCATGTAACATAAGTTATCAAGAAGCTTTGATCAACAAAAAATTTAAGGATCTAGCAAATATTATCAACTTATTACTAATTTAAGAATAAAACTCAGAGATTCAATTTAAAACTGAGTTTTAAACTTACTTTTCAATCTCAGTTATAAAACAACTAATTTACTTAAGTTTAAATACTACTAATTATAAACACCTCTAATATTTAGATGGGAAAATTTTCATTTTATTCATCCAGTGGGTAAGAAGCATAACGAACTGAAATCTATATTTGTTTCGACATAGTACAGACATTAGTTAGTATACATGTCCAAACAGGAGACACAAAGTCGTGATTAGGCCGGACTTGCTACAGACATGAAAACATACAAGAGACATGCAAAGAACCTCTGTTACTTAGGTTTAAACATCAATTAATCAGAAACACTTTTAAATAAATACCCCTTTTAACAAAACTGCTTTGTTCATACTGAGTTTATTACCCACTGCTCTGTTACTTACAAATGATACATAAACTCATGTTACTTATGCAATGAAGATCCTGCTACTTGGGCTTATAATTACAGAATTAGTTTTGTTACTTATATTAATTTTGTAAGTTGGTTTAAACATACCAAATTGCTCTGTTACTTACAAATGAGACATGAAAGTCCTGTTACTTACAATGAAACTCCTGCTACTTGAGCTTATAATTACTGAATTAGTTTTGTACTTATACTAATTTTGTAAGCTTGTTAAACATACCAAGCTGCTCTGGTACTAAGTTCACACTTGGTTTGAAAAGTAATTTTAAACTTTGATTACAATAAGTCATATCAATTTGGTTGGCATTTGTAAATATAGTTAGCACAATAGCTCATCCATAGTTTTAACTTTTGTTTGCTAAAATTTTAATTTATCTCATTTATTAGTTACATCAAAATAAAAGCTTAGATGTTGCTATCCAACAAGCCTATATGTTGTTACCCTTTTAACCTTTTAAGGAAATATCTATGAAGAAAAAGGCCGAGCTACAAGAAGATGAAAATGTATGGAATCCAAGACTTTGGGTTGAGTCATCTAGAGGCCTTACAAGAGGAAGGGTTTACGGAGCACCTTATGTTGATACAAATACTATACTGCGTAAAAGTTCTCAATCCAACTCTCTAGCAGATCGTGCAAATCAAGAACAATCTGTAATATCCACTGGTATGTTATTAACATCGGAGCATAAGTCGATAATAGAAAGAGAAGTGCAATTGATAGTAACTGGCTTGCTTGGTTCAATGAATCCGACCAATCTTCAAAGCATAAATCAACAATCATGCTCGTTCAACCAACCATCCGGTCAAACACAACACTTGGGTCAGTTTTCTGTACAGCCGCCAAGTCAAATCCCACAACCGCTTGCTCAGCCATTCGCACACCATCTGCTCAACTGTTACCACAGCCACCAAATCAAGTGTTGCAGCATCCTCAACAATTTCTACAACCTTCAAGTTTTCTTCCGCAACCATCATGTCAAATCCTACAACCATGTGATCAACCGTTTCTACAAATTCCTAATCATATCCTGCAACTAGCAGGTCAGTCTTCTCAACCGCTTTATCAGATGATACAACCATCAGTCGCTTGTCAACAAACACTTGAACAATATCAAACAATGCATGTGCGTTTTCAACCAACTTTGGAAACATTTCAGAACAAGTTGGATCTTTCATGCAACTATTGAGACCTATAACACAAGATTAGCCCGATCATTGTCAACTTGGAAATAATCAAGCATCAACCACTCGAGGAAATGTTCGATTGGGTAATGAAGATGATGCATGAATTGCTTGTTAGCTTCTGAAAGTATCAAGTAGGCACTGTTGGAAAACTTGTCATTTCTTTTAAACTTTTATGTTAGTTTTTGTTTTTTGGGATCTTGTATCAGGACTGTAGTTTGTAGGATCGAAACTGGATATGCTGTTTTTTGGTTTTTACTTCTGTGTTATGGATATTTTGTAATTTTATTTGCTCCCAATGAACAATTGGTTACTTTTGTACATGAGCTCCATATGTTCTGTTAGATATTATATGTATTCTAATAATTGATTTGTGATGAAAAAGTACTAAAATTTTGTTTTATTTCCGTCATCCAACTGGTTTATATAACCATTGTATTTATGACTGATTTGAAACCTTGAATATGGTCTCTATAGTTACGCAAGAGACCCATAAAATTGTCTCTAACTAGTTTTTAATGTAGGCATGTATTTGAGACCATTGGTGAAGTTACTAATATTTTTGGGACGAATGTTTGTAGTCTCTGTTTATTTAGAGACCTGATTTTAGAGACACTACTTATCTGTCTTAAGTAGGTTACAAATACAAAATTAGAGACAAAATCTTGTACTAGAGACAAAATATAAGAGTCTTTAATAATCTTTTTTTTGGTAGTGTTTTGCTCATTGGATCCTCCTCCACTCTTGTACTCCAAGTATGACACCAACCACTCATCCTCAAGTGCTTTTGTTAGAGTTTGAACAAACAAATCTCAGGATTGATGAGAAGAAAGCAAAGAAAACTGGATAATACAAGTATTATTGGAAAAATCATCGTGATAGACTCAAATTATATGGAAAAGAGTTCGAAATGCATCGAATTGGAGATGGAAGGACAATGCAAGGAAGAAGGTTGGATTTGCACCAAATATAACCACTCGGTATAGAGAGGAACCTCTTGATACCGAGAGGTTTATTTTTCCCATGGGCCCTCGTACTCACTTGTACATCATTGGGTTTGCTTCTAGAGTTCAACTCAAGTGGGATTTTGAACCTGTACCTCTGTTTCTCTATAAATATTGGTCTTATAGTAACCAAAAAAGAATCTTGGACTATGCTTCTTCATCTCCTATCTCTCCCCACAATAGTAACCTAGGTTGATACTATTGGCAATTCCAAGATTAGGAGCTTGTCAATCCCTTATACTAGTGACTATAATTCTCTCTCAGATCCATAATCAGTAAAACTATAAAGTGGACGTAAGCCAGAGATTACCGAACCACTATAAAAGTCTTGTGTCGATCTACTTTACTACGCTTTTTTGCACTTCTCTGTTTTTTCTACTAGATCTAATCCTAGAAGTCAAATTTGGGTGCTGTGCCGCTTTTGACGTTAACATTTTAGCATTTTCACTGAGAAATCGATTCTCAGAGTTAGATCTATCTTGGTATTGTGGATTTGGAGAGATCCAGTGGTTAGGTCCAAAATATTCGCTTTAAGAAATTCGAAAGCTTGCCGAAAGAATTTCAATGGCATCTAGACGATCCAATAGATCATTTGGAGCAGTAGGTGGTTGTGATGAATGGAATCCTTACCAGGTTGAAGTTATTAACCAACGGGCGGTACTATCAACTTAACAGGAAGTGGTTACTAGTGGCGAGCTTGATAAGGTGCTACAGTAATTAAACTAGAAGATGGTGGATAATTAGAAAGTTTTAATGGACAAGGTGAATCCTTTGCTAAACCAACAGCCATAGAGAACCTAGAGAATTGAAAGTGAAACTTCACCTGGGCTAGAATAGGAAAACTCTTCTGTTTCCTGCCGAAACAGAAGGGATGAAAAGCAAAATCAGAAGGTAAGAATTGCTGGAGTTGTTGAAGGACTTGCACAAGGAAGCAGAAGTGCTACTCCACAAGAAGACCACTCGGTACCGAGAGGAATCCTCTCGGTACCGATAGGAATCCTTTCGGTATCGATAGGAATCTAGGAACGAATGGTGCGCATGATGTTGATGCAACGGTGGTTTTTGATGAGGAAGAGGATTTGCAGTTTGATGAAGATGGTCTTGAGTTGGATGTTGATGCTAATGAAGACGAAGTGCAGACAACCGTGGCTCAACTAACTGCATGCACACGATATACCGAAGGAGTGGTTCTCCCAGAGAAAGGAGGATCCATGCGTCATCCTGCAAACCTAGACCATTTGCGGAGTCAAACACTACGTAGCCCTTGATAGTCGACCTTCGGATTACCATGCCAGCAAGGAATACATAGCTAGTATGGTTAAACGGTTGGTGGAGGAAAGTAGAGGCAGAAAGAATGAGGATTGAGGCTCTGCACTAAGAAGGACTCCATTCACAAAGAATATTCTAAGACAAGAGTATCCCAGTAAATTTATAATGCTGACAATGTTGTCGTACAATGGAATAACCGATCGTAGGCAACGTCTACTTAAGTACGAATGAAACATGGGTGGTGCTAGGGCAATGGATGTTGATCGACATAGGTGTTTCTCTATTTTCTTGGAAGGAGTTATGTCAATGTGGTTTACAAAGATTGCGTCGAAATCCATATCGACTTTTGATGTGTTGGCTAGGAAGTTTCTGGAATAGTTCGGATTAAATGTGGCATGACCCAAGGAGGTAATGTCCTTGTCAAGCTTATTTCAAAGGCCTAAAGAGTCACTAAAATGGTTCTTGAACTGGTTCAACATTGCTATTACTGAAGTAAGCAATCCAAAGGACGATCTGGTATACATGGCGTTGGTTTATGGCATTACCCAGACATGTATTTTGGTAGATGGTTGAAGATGAAGCAACCTATAACCATGGAGGAGTTCCATCAAAAGGCAAACTAGTTTCTACAGTTGAAGGAAGCAAATCAAGCTTCAGTAAATGTTGATGGAGAGTCAAAGAAGGTTATCCAAAGCAATGTGGCACCCCTCTAAATGACACATTGGAGAACATATACCTAGCCTCAAGAAATAGAATGTTATAAGAAACCACAAACGAGGGAAGCAACTGAGAAAGAAAGGTGCTCCGGGAAGTTATGTTGTTTCATGAAAATCATGGACACAACACAAATGAGTGTTAAATTTTGATGGACCTTATTGGAAAGATGATAAGGAAGAATAAGCTCCAGTATTAAAGAACCGTAGGAGGGTAATCAGGTCCTGAGACTCTCGATGCCAGCTGCCCAAGGAAATCAATCTGGACGAAACATAGAAGTGCCTAGGACGAATGATGGAAAATTGGTCATCAATGCTATAACCAAAGGACCTCATCCAGCAGAAAAGAGCTAGAGGGAAATGGAATGGTATGCGAGCTCACTAAAGCACGTAACGTGGATGGGCTACTTTGTTGTAGAAGATGGAGCTCCGGCTATGTAGCAGAGGATGATAACAGATGATATCATATTCAAAAATAGAGATGTTTACGGGATCAAAGTTCCAACTTTCGACTCCACGGTAATAACGTTTGGAATTGGACGAGCAACTGTTCGTTTAGTATTGATAGACACCGGGAGTTCGATGAATAAACTCTTTACGAGCACATATAATCAGATTAAGATCAACATAAAGAAGGTAACATCTTTTGTTACCAAGATTTAAGGGTTTACAGGTGAAGCAAAATAGCCATTTGGCACGATTGATTTGCCTATGGAACTTGGCAAAGGAGATCGCAAAATATTCCAGATCCAAAAGTTCATTATTGTGGACAGATACTCAGCACATAATGCTTTCTTTGGCTGACTGGCTCTAGCTGATTTCAAGGTAACTCTGGTGCCTTAGTGTTTAGTATTTGAGCTCCCCATGGAAAATGGGGTCGGAGTGGTAAAAGGTAACTACAGCACTGGAAGAGAATATTATGTCCCAAAACTTAGAGAAGCAAAGCGGCATGAGAAAGGAAAGAACTTGAGAGAATTCTCCCCATTCAAGACTTGCAAGCATAACAACTAAAGCCTAGACACTGGATTAGGAACCACAACCGTTTTAACAAGGCTATGGATCCCAGGACGCAGTTAGGGGAAGGGTGACTAGCATTGGCAGATTTGATGGTGAATGTTCCAATCAACATGGATGATCCTACTCGGGTCCTGAAGATTGGATCTCAGCTCAATGCTAATTTAAGAAAGGAGTTGGTGAATTTCCTACAAGGAAACTTGGATGTATTCACTTGGAAACATTCAGATATATGCGGGATATCGCCTTAGATTGCATGCCTCACACTGAATATCTATCCAAAGTTCCCACGAGTAAAGCAGAAGAGGTGCAGTCTGGGTCCGAAGCGATCCACTGCGTCGAAGGAAGAAGTGGATAAAGTTATGGAAAATGGATTTATCCAGGATGCTTTATACCTCAATTGGATATCCAATCTCATGTTGGTTAAGAAGTCAAATGGGAAATGGAAAACGTGTATCGAATACTCGGATTTGAATAAGGGCTAGTCGAATGCCAGCTTTCCATTGCTCAGAATCGATTAACTAATGGATGGAATTACAGTACACGAATTACTCTTGTTTATGGATGTTTATTTGGGATACAACCTAATTCTGATGCATACACCGGATTAGGAGAATATAAACTTAATCATGGATTTGTGATTATACTACTATCGAGTGATGCCGTTCGATTTGAAGAACGCTGGAGCCATATACTAGGGATTAATGAATTCTACGTTCAAGAATCAAATCGGGCAGACAATGGAAGTATAGATAGGCGACATGCTTGTGAAGTCACGAGTATCTCAAAATCATCTGGATGACCTTTCATAAATGTTTGAGGTTCTATAAAAATACGAAATGAAGCTAAATATGCTAAAATGCTCTTTTGGGGTAGCATCGGGAAAGTTTTTGGGATTTATTGTCAATGCATGGGCCATTGAGGCTAATTCGGAGCAGATAAATGCATTAAGGAATATAATTGCCCCGACCAAGAAGAAACAATTTTAAAGCTTGAATGAAAATATCGCTGATTTGAGTCGATTCATCTCAGGAGAAACATATAAGTGCATACCTTTCTTCGACACCCTAAAGAAAGGTAAGTAGAACTTTGAGTAGGATTGGGATTGTTAGAATACCTTGGAGGAGTTATTGAGGCACATGGAAACACCATCGGTCTTATCTAAACCATGGGACGAGGAGGATTTATTCATTTACCTAGTAGTGTCTACTCATGCACTAAGTGCAACATTAGTGCGAGGAGGCAAGGATTCAAAGAGCGGTATACTATATCAGCAAGTAGTTTGCTGGACCTGAAAAGAACTACCTGAAGCTAGAGATACTCACTTATTGCTTATTGATCGCATCAAGGATGTTATGATCGTATTGTCAGGCTCATCCGATCAAAATGCTGATAAATTCGTCTTTGAAACAAGTATTGTACCGACCCGAGACCTCAGAAAGGTTGCTAAAATGGAATATCAAGCTGAGTCAACACAACATCACTTACCATCTAAGGAGAGCGATAAACGGATAGGCGTTGGTAGACTTCATCGCTGAATTTACCGTGCGAGATGGTGAGGAAGAGGAGGAGGATGCTACAGTCGCAGCTTCTCATTGGAAGTTATCTGTCGATGGTGCTTCAAATAAATTTAGCTTGGGCGTAGGAGTAGTATTTGAAGCACCATAAGGATGATCGATTTGATACGCACTGAATCTAGAATTCCCTACAACCAATAATGTAGTTTAGTACAAGGCATTAATAATAGGATTAAGGATAGCAAAGGAATTAGGGATAAAGATGCTACCCATATTTAGTGACTACCAACTGGTGATTTGCCAAATCAGGAAGGAATATCAGGCAAATGGTGCGAGACTAGCCCCTCACCTATCAAAAGCTAGCTAGCTCTAGAGAAGCATGGCTAATGAGATTAATTTCGATTGAGGTTTTAACAGCTCCAAGCATCGATCAAATGGACGTCGACTGGATTCTGGAGACCATAAAAGGGGAGAATTCATGGATGACTCCAATCAAAGGCTACCCAATCAATGGAATTTTATCGAGAGACAGGAATGAATGGAAAAAACTTCTTAGAAAAATGCATCGGTTTGTAATGCATGATGAAGTCCTATACTGAATAGGATTCTCTACACCTCTGCTTTAGTGCATAATCAAGGATGAAGCTAGGAAGATCCTTTTGGAAGACCATGAGGGCAGTTGTGGTGATAACACTGGGGGGTAGACTTTGGCTTAAAAAATACCTCGCTATGTGTATTTCTGGCTGACAATAAACTAAGATGCAACTGACTACACCAAGCGGTGTGATCAATGCCAGAGGTTTGCGAAGATTCTAAGAGCCCCATCTTCATAGCTATGTAGATGATTATCCTATGTCTGTTTGTGATTTGGGGAACTGACATCATCGGTGGGCAATTGATAGCGAATGAAGGAACCATTGCAATGGATTACTTTATAAAATAGGTTGAAGTAGAACTGCTAGCCATGATTACGACCAAAAAATCAATTTTGTAACAAAGAATATTATTTGCATATTCGAGGTCCCTTAGAAGATCATTATAGACAACAGAATCCATTTTAAGAGTGTAGAATTCAAGGATTTCTGCCGTCGATACAGAATTGAGAAGAGCTTCTCCATGGCAGCACATCCACAGGTAAACGAGCAAGTGGAAGCATTGAACAAGATCATCAAATCCACCTTGAAAAAGAAACTAACTGTTAGCACCAGAATTGGTCACTAGCACCCTTAAGAGAGAGATTATGTAGAGAGATTAATGAAGAAAGTAAAGTTAAACAGAAGATAATATGCTGAATTAAACGTAGAAAATAAGAACACCAAATTTATAGTGGTTCGGCGTAACTGCCTACGTCCGCTTTGAGGTTAATCTTTATTTCTTTTCTCTATAATCGATTACAGATGCAACCCGTATCTCAACTACTTGATTACAATTGATGAGCAAAAAAGATAAGTCTTGAATGAGTCTTGAATACGGCAGAGTCTCCCCAGTGTCCTCGAAAAAAGGTCTCTTTCACTGTGTCCCTGCCTCTCTATTTATAGACGAAGATGGGTTGGACTTCCCTTGTGGGCCAGGTAGCTAAGTAGCTTGGCCAAAAAGAGTGATCTCTATGTGCCGATCCATAGATGCCAAACGGTAAAATGCCGAACAAGGCATGAATGCCGAACGATATCCTCATGCCGACCGAAGTGATGCCGAACGATATCTTCATGCCGATCAAAGTGATGCCGAACGATATCTTCATGCCAATCGAAGTGATGCCGAACACTCTGAATGCCGAACGAAGTATTTATGCCGAACGACTCTGGAAGCTGACCTAGTGTGTTGTGCCGAACAACTCTGGATGCCGATCAATCCCGAATGCCGAACGAGATTTATGTCGAACGTAGTGATGTGCCGGACAAGGTTTGGATGCCAAGTAGTATAGAATGTCGAATGACTCTGCCATGCCGAACGTCCATAGATGTCGAACGGCTCTTAATCCCGAATGCTCTTGCATGCCGATCGTCCCAAAGATGCCGACCGAACTTGAGTGCCGAACGAACCATTTATGCCGGACGACTCTGGAAGCCGAGCACTTTCTAATGCCGAACGCTCCTAAATACCGAGCGTTCCTGAATGCCGAGCGTTCTCTAATGCCAAACGATCTGGATGCCGAGCGGCGCATAAATGCCGAACAGTATGAAAATGCCGAGTACTTAGTTGCCTGGTCAAACCTTCAGGTAACACTTACCCCCCAACGTGCATCATGTGGTCGAACATGATGTGCTTGAACCATGAGTCCACTGTGCTTTGCTTCAAGCTGTGGCTTAATTTCCTCGATGGCGACTTCCCTTGATTACTAGTTGAGGCGATGTGTGCCAAACGTCATGCAAATGCCGAACAGTACAGCCGAAGCCGAACGCTCCATGTATGCCGAACGAATTTGAATGCCGATACCGAACGATGTCGTTTTGACCGGTTCTACCGGTCATTATCCCTTTTGCTCCCTCACTTCCCCTATAAAGTTCGGCACTTTCCTCCTTCCTTTCTTCTTCACTTTCACCTCAGCTATCTTGTACTCACGAACTTCGCCTTTCAACAAACTCCAAAAATTTAACAACCCTTCCCTCTTCTTGCATCATACATTGCCTCACTTCTTTCCCTAATCATTCATAATTAATTAAAATCGCGCCCTCAACTCCAGAATTCTCCCGAGTTTCTACCCCTTTACTAGGTAACGACCCCTCTTTTTAAATGCTCTCCCTTGACTTAATAGTTTTAATACGAGGCTCAAATTCACAAATTTTGGTAGAACCGTAACAAATAGGTGTTGCGTGGATGAAAGAATTGAAGTGGGATTAGGATATGTTCTAAGGTTAGATAATATGAATGAAAGGAGAAGTGGTAAGAGGTAAGCATGTGAGGGAGTTGTTGGGAGATGCACTATGGTTCGGTATGGTTCTCCCATGCCGAACGAGATTGGAGGGAAGAGTAGAGGAGGAGCAGGAATTAGCTAGAATGCCATGGTTCGCCATATGCCGAGCAGTGGAATGGGAAAAATTAGAAGGAAGTATGAATTGGGTAGGATGTCGATTGACATGGCTCGACATGACTTGCCGAATGACTCGGCCATGCCGATCGAGAGAGATGGAGGAAAAAAGGCAGATAATGTTTAGGGCATAATGCCGAGCGATATGGCTCGGCACAAACCCGCTTCGACATAATTTACCGCGTGCCGAACGACCAAGAGGAAGGGTTGGAAGAGTGATATTTATGCCGAACGACGCTTGTATTTAAGCCAAGCAGAACAAAGGCCGATCAACATTTAGGCCGAGTGGCGCTTAGGCCGAACGACATGAATATCGACCGACACTTAGTCCAAACGATATTACAGCCGAACGATACTTAGGCCGACCAGTATTTTGGCCGAACGATATTTAGGCCAAACAAATATTCACTTTGCCTAATCTTATGACAATAACAAGGACAATGACCTAAGCAAACTAGCATATCGAACTAATCTGGATTGATAACTTCCTAGTTTCAGTAATCACAAGCCTTAACTTAAGTCGACAAAAAAAGATAAAAACTTTTAATATACAGCGCCAATGCCCGAGCCTAAAATTGAAAACATTGCAAGGCTGGCTTTCGGAGACAGTCAGCGATGACGGTCTTCGAAGATGATAGTTCAAAGCTTAACTTTATACCATCAACTCTGTGACTTTCAATTTCTCAGCCCTTATATTTGAATTATCACACTAGTTCACACACCACATGGGGGGAATATTTATGTTGTTAAGTCTAACGTTGATTGTTTTTCAAGTATAGTTCAACTAAGTGCTCTACTAGATTCAATCTCTATCAAAGATGTCTAGGAAATCTAGCTCCGCCACGATCTCAGATAGACCTGGACCGTCTTCTAGACAAGAAGTCACAGATACTTCAAACCTGTCGACTTCCCCTGCTCATAACTTACCTGTCGACGCCCTGGAGGCATCAATTTTCTTGGATAACCCAGTTGATTCACAGGCTTCGAAGATTAATGAAAGTGCGCTCCGTCGGATATGCTCTATCCACGGAATCCCCTTTGATGACGTGCTAGTTCTATCGGGACACGATCGTCCACACTTGCCTCCAGTAGGATACACAGCTTGTAATAAGTTTATGTGCTGGGTTGGCAGCGTGCGTCCGTTCAATAAATTTCTTCGGGACGTGCTGCAATACATCGACATTGCCCCATCGCAACTGCACCCGAACGGTCACGCCTTCATCTACGGTACCTACATCCTCTTCATGAATGTCCTCTTTAGGCCTCCAACCCCGGGTGACATCAGATATATATATATATATATATATATATATATATATATATATATATATATCATCAAGAAGCAGAGAGATAGCCCCTCTTTCGTGTTTCTTGAGCCGCACCACAAATGCCAGATCTTGACTGGGGCATGTAGCAAGTTTGCCCTGTACTAACAGGAACGGTTTTATGCGCGTTGCCCTCTTAGTTTCACGAGGAGATGGGTGGAAGGAAGTAAGTCTTTTCTCTGGATCGATATTCATACTTGGTCAAAGCCATGCCTTTTCTAACTCTTTTTTCCATCTTTTCAGGTATCAATTCACGTCCTGATGGCCGTGGATATTCTGAAGCCGTCGAAGCTATTAGAGCCCTTCTTGCCAAAGAATGGGACATCCGAACTCTCATTTCGAATGAGTCACTTACAACGTTTGGACTGTTGGTAGAAGGCCGTCGGATAAGCCTTCCTCAGGGCGTTACCATATCCAGGCCGGCCTTTGGAAAAGGGAAAAAGCAAGCTGAGTCTTCAGCACGTAACGCCCATGGCGCACTGAAGAAGGAGAGATCAAGGAAACCGAAACACCCGAAGCACAAGATGAGAACATTGGTCCTACTCAGGACCCGATAGTCGAAGTTCACGACATCAAAACGTCATCTTCCCCTTTGAAGAGGAAAAAGAAACTGACGTACAAGATAAGGAGGGAAAAAGTTGGCGCAGCCTCTAAAGTTACTCTTATTCCAACAGAGAGAGAGGCTTCCTTACAACGTTTAGAAAGTTCTTTAAAGGGCCTCTTGTACCTCTCCATACCCGACGATCTACTTAATTATGATTTTGACGATCCGAAGGCACTTAAACTTCACTCGTCCATCGGAGGCGATGGAGGCGTTCAAGCCCAAAATCAAGGATAAAAAACTACCATTAGTAAAGAAACTGGACCGTCGGGGGAAAACACTAGGACACACACAAACACATGCACTCCACCTTGCACTTAAGTTTCCGTCGTCACACTAATCTTTGCTAATTCTTTGTTATTTAAATTCTGTGTAGGTGACATGGGGCATACACACGGAATTGATCGTCTCCGCGGGTCGTCTATCTTCCATCATTCTGTACAGGACTTAAGTTCTGGAAAATGTCGGGACAGAGACGGTGATGGCGATAGGGATTATCATTCCCGTGACTCATCATCTCGGAAGAAAACATATTATCAGCCGAAATACCACCAACATTGCTCTTCTCACTAGGAGCAAAGCAAAGATAAGCACGACCATAAGGGGTCGCAATCCGATGTTCCCCGTGATCAACACTCCGGTTCCTCTTCCACACGACAGTCCCGGGATCCTTACAGGAGCGCTGAACTTTTGAAGCCGTCTCCTCCTGTTCCTGTAACAGATCTATCTGTATCAGAGAGACTGGCCGAGCTTAAAGTTAAATTTCCAAAAATCTGCTTTGATGGTCTGAAGTTTCTCCCAGCGATCTATCATATTCCTGGAGATGTCAAGCAGAGCGTTATCGCCTGCACCAACGACGTCTATGCTCAGCATGACGGGTTCGTTCATCTTGCTGAGAAAGTGTCAGAAGTCTCCATAGAACGCCAACATGAGATTGATCGCCTGAAGCTTGAGGCTATTCATGACAAAGACATTATCAAAGCTAAGGACGAAGAGATCGCGTCTTACAAATCTCAGCTTGAGGCCGCCCAACAAAGCGCCAAAGATACCGCCGAAGCCGTAACTCGATTGGAATTAACTCACAAAAAAGAAATCGACAAGGCGGTACAAGGATGTGGGGGTTTAGCTTTGGAGAAAGACTTGATGAAAAAGGAGAGGGATGCATTCTGCCTCCGAGTCAAAGAACTTGAGGAGCGACTCTGCAAAGAGCAGGAAGAGAAGATTGCTGCTCAAGAAGAGTCGTAACGGTATTGCGACGAGATTGTTGCTACGCGACTCCTAAAGGCGAAACTTGAGGGCGAGCTTTCTAAAGTTGAGGCGCTGAAGAATGAAGCCCATGAAAAGGGCAAAAAGATAGCATCTATGGAGATCGACTCCCATCTTGAGGCGGCCAAGAAAGAAGGTAGGGAAGAGGTCAAAAGCATGTTCGACCCATTTATTGCCGAATTCAATGCCCGCGTTCTCATGCATCGGGACTTAACTTTTCTGGGCGAGGGCTATCTCGAATCTTTGGCCGAGGCGTGGGAGACCTTAATTGACATTAAGAAGGCCGAACACGGTATCGAGGAGGTTGATGAGGGGGCTTTGATAAAAGAATTTCTTAAGCGAAACGAGCTTTCGAACCTGTCAGCGGCCAAAGCCCTTTATTGCAAAGGCTTCCCCTCAACAAAAGGGAAAGAAGTTATTGCCGGTCCATCCGGGATCGAATCTCCAGCTCGTGTGCCTACCCAGCTGGACGATCGATCGATACTCGATCCTTTTGAACAGAACATCAACTATGACCCGAAGGACACCGGCCTTGGCATTCACGTTTTGTCCCCTATTCCAGAGGGTGAGACCCCCTTGACGGCTCAGAGCCAGACGGAACCGGGTAGGCAACTCTTTTGCTTTAACATTCCAAGAGTTTTCATTTTTCACTAGAAGCTATCGCATTCTAATACTTGCTTTTCATGATTTTGTGCAGGACGTTCTAATCTTGAGCCCACTCGGAGAATCGATGTCGCCAAGGAGGTGAGGGAAAAAACAAGTGAAGCCTCTCACGCAGGAGAGGCTTCCCGTCCAGATGCTCAGGTGATCGGAGCGCTTGATGAGGACAAATCTGAGACTTCCTCTCCCATCGATGGGAGTTATGAAGTTGAAATTACAAGCGTCTCTTAGCACACATCCTAATTGAGCATGAAGGAGCAGCTTGAGAAAGAGAAGGAAAAGACGGTCAAGATCAAGGTCGAACCTCAAGCTGTGGACCTGGACGATCCTTTGAACAAGCCGTTGAAGGTCATCCTCCCAGGCGGGTCCAAACCCATGGATGTTCCTCGTACTTCTTCAGCTGTCACTCCCCCGTCAAAGAAAGCTATCAAGGGTAAACGTACCGGGGAGGAGTCATTTGGCAAAAAGTCGAAGAAGTAGTCTTCGCTCTCGTTCAACAATGGCCAGTCTAGATTACGTAATTATTTTTGTTTTCGTAGTTCATGTAAATAAAATTATTTGTGATGAATAAAACTTAGTTCTTTTCCCTCTCATAGGACTGTTGTTGTTGGTTTTTTGTATAACCGTTGTTAAAACCCGAGCTACTGCGAGTTACGTGAACTTCTCAATTCATCTTCAAACAAGTTGGCAACTTTTTTGGTATTTGCACTTTCTTTTATCCCACGCTCTGGGGACTTAGAATATTTTCCAATCCGTATGCCAAGGGCTCAATGATTTCAAGTCATTTATATCCAGTCCGTCCTCAGGGCATTTGGACATTTAAATCGTTTATACTCTGGTCCGCACTCCGGGGACTCAGGGTACTCCAGTCCGCACTCCGGGGACTATGAGATTTTTATTCGTTTATACTCGAATCCGCACTCTAGGGACCTAGAGTACTCCAGTCCGCACTCTGGGGACTTGGAGATTTTGAGTCGTTTATGCTCGAGTCCGCACTCTAGGGACTTAGAGTACTCCAGTCCGCACTCCGGGGACTTGGAGATTTCGAGTCATTTATGTTGAGTCCGCACTCTGAGGACTTAGAGTACTTCAGCCCACACTCCGGGGACTTGGAGATTTCGAGTCGTTTATACTCGAGTCTGCACTTTGGGGACTTAGAGTACTCCAGTCCGCACTCCGGGGACTTGAAGATTTTGAGTCGTTTATACTCGAGTCCACACTCTGGGGACTTAGAGTACTCCAGTCCGCACTCCGGGGACTTGGAGATTTTGAGTCGTTTATACTCGAGTCCGCACTTTGGGGACTTAGAGTACTCCAGTCCACACTACAGGAACTTGGAGGTTTTGAGTCTTTTATACTGGAGTCCGCACTCTGGGGACGTAGAGTACTCCGGTCCGCACTCCGGGGACTTGGAGGTTTTGAGTCGTTTATACTCGAATCCGCACTCTGGGGACTTAGAGCACTCCAGTCCGCACTCTGGGGACTTGGAGGTTTTGAGTCGTTTATACTCGAATCCGCACTCTGGGGACTTAGAGCACTCCAGTCCGCACTCCGGGGACTTGGATATTTTGATTCGTTTATATTCGAGTCCGCACTCTAAGGACTTAGAGTACTCCAGTCCGCACTACGGGGACTTGGAGATTTTGAGTCGTTTATACTCGTTCGTACGTCAGACAGAGTAATGTATCTCTTAGTCATTAGTTACAGCGTTATCATACACAGGAACATCGACAATTCATGGGAAAAAGAAATGGCTTCAAGCCTTTATTAATGCAAATAAGCTAGATTGTCTCTTTAGATGCCGTAAACTAGGAATAAAAACTTGCTGGAAATAAATGCAACTAAAATATGATAGAAATGAACTAAGTTTAATAATGCCGCAAATGTTCACCATTCCATGCTCGGGGGAGTGTCCATCGACAGTCGCTAGCTTGAAAGTTCCTTCTCCAAGCTTCCGTTCAATGACGTATGAGCCTTCCTATATGAGGCTCATGTTTGATGGAACTGGGAAAAGTCGTTTCAAAACGAGATCACCCACGCCAAAGATTCTCGGTCGGACTTTTTCATTATAATATCGAGCAACTCGGTGCCTGCACGCGGCCGCTCTTAAATTAGCTTCTTCGCATTTTCCTTCAATGAAGTCCAACGATTCTAGCAAGAGATCTTGATTTGAATCAGGGTCATAATAAGTTACCCGAGTGATGGGACTTCAAGTTCCACGGGTATGACAGCTTCCATGCCATATGCTAATGCGAATGGAGTGTGGCCAGTCGCGGACTTGTGGGTGGTTCTGTAAGCCCAAAGTGCCGTCGAAAGCTCATCCACCCACTTGCCTCTAGCCTTTTCCAAACGTTTTTTCAATATGGATTTGATTATCTTGTTTACGGCCTCCACTTGTCCATTAGCTTTCGGATGAGAAACTGCTGCAAACTTTTTCTCAATACCATATTTTTGGCAAAATTCCCTAAACTCTTTGCTTTCAGACAGAGTTTCATTGTCTGTAACGATGGTTCGTGGCAAGCCAAAGCGGCATATGATATTTCGTAAAACGAAATTAATGACTTTCTTGGTGGTGATAGTGGCCAAAGGCTCTACTTCTACCCACTTGGTAAAGTAATCGACCGCAACAATCGCGTATTTTGCCCCACCTTTGGATAGGGGTAAAGAATCGACTATATCGATCCTCCACATTGCTAATGGCCAAGGACTAACCATTTGTGAGTTCCGTCGGCGGAGCTCTTAGGATTTTCGCATACTTCTGGCATTTGTCACTTCTTTTCACGTTGTCTGCGGCATCCTGATTTACAGTTGGCCAATAATATCCATAGCGGAGGATTTTCTTTGCTAACGTCTGCCCCCCCCCCCCCCCCCCGATATGGTCGCCACATTCACCTTCATGGACTTCCGTCAGGACTCGTTTTACCTCATCATGGGCAATGCACCGGAGCAATGGGGTGGAGAATCCCCTCCGATACATTATCCCATCCTGCATTACATAACGAGAAGCCTTACGAATGACTTGCCGTCTTTCCTCCTTTCGGGCACGCCCCCGTGTAACAAGTTGTGATATCCCGGAAATTTTGACAATAGCAATTTAATAATTTATGTCAAAATTTAATTGATTTGACGATAATGTTAATAATGAATTTGAATTAAAATTAATAATCTTCTTTATAATAAATATTTAAACTGATAATCTATCATTAAAGGCTAATAAATTGTTTTATATTTGTAATGTATACATATCTGTATATATTATAAATAGATAATCTTTGTTTTAAATTTAGTATACATAGGCATGTTTTCTTATTCCAATATTTTTTGATAAATTAAAAGTTGGATTTGATTTGATATTAAGCTATTAAATAAATAACCATATGATTTTAATACTCAAGATAAAAACTTAATTATTTAAAATTGATTTTAGTTTAAGTTTAAATTTAAATAAAAAGGATTGTTTTGTTTTTTATGTAGCTAATAAAATAAGTAATTATTAAATAAGAGATAAATTCTTTTATGAATTATTTTAATTTAATCATGAGTTATATTTAAACAATATTAATGATGTAATGTTTTACAAATGGATTTTTAATATAAATAAAAATTGTTATCTTAAATTTATGTATGTGAATTTTATAGGAAAGCTATGATTTGTAAATTTGAAATAGCATCTTTCAAATATGTTTAAAATAAAACAAGTCTTAAATATATTAAACTTAAGTATAAATCAAATGTATGATATTAACATAAGTATGAAAATAAATTAATAATCATCAAATTAAGTATTTGATAGTTAAAGTTTAAAAATAAAAGAGAAAATAAAAATAAGCAATAGAACTAAATACTTAAGTTAAAATTTATAACAATGATTAAAACAACTTTATAATATGTACATAAAATAAATGATGCTAGGTAAGTGAAATATACCTGTAGAATAGATGCTAGACAAGAACAAAGTAATAAATAAAAATGACTTAAACAACTTCATGGGAAAATAAAGCACAACCAGAAAAAAATAAAATATGTATATAACCTGTAAAATAAATAAGCTAAAGAAAAATCTACCAACATCAAAATAAACATCTAGTATATATGCAGGTACAGGTAAAAGATACAAACCTGACATTGTAATATTTGTTGCCTGCAACCTAATATACAAGGCAAGAATAAGACAAGTAAGAAACAGGTAAGAATCTTATATAGGAAGTTTAGATTATGCTGCTTAGTTAAGTTTCAACATGTACTAATTAGATAAGGTAAGCTAGTAGGAAACAAAAAGTACATAGGCATTTAATACTTTCATTTCAGCATACAAATAAAGTCAATTCGAAATCTCAATAAGAATTTCAGCCTCCTTTTGAAAAACATCTGCCTGATAAAAACAAAAATAAAATCTTTGAACAAAGATAATATTGTTCCAGCAAAGAGTTTACCCAGTAAACACCTACCTTTGCATATTCTTTTCTTCATGTATATATATACATCTCCTTGTTTCATTTGTTTACCACAACAGCAAACCAGTAAGTTGGCATTTTCCATTTTTTCAAATTTTATAAACAATCAAAATTGAAAACATTATTCAACAATAAACAAAAACAAGATAGTAATCAAGGAAGATCAAGCCTGCTGCTTTTCAAAACAATGGGCTCTGTTATCTTCTCAGGAGCAAAGGTGAGTAACATCACTTTTAAAAACTTAAAGTAAAAGTTAGTTGCTTGCTAGTACGTGAAGATGATATGTATTGCATAAATGAAACCTGATGTGAATATTATTTTGTGTATGCTGTATATATTTACTCTGCTCTGTTCTATTAACTTTTCCAGGCTCAAATTTCCAATAAAACACATTATCACTTAATCTAGTTTTTGATAGGATTCAACTTACAAATCAAAGATGTTTGATTTGACTTGAATAAATGTTTAAAAATTTAAATAAGCCACAAATGAAGCTTGTAGCCTCTGGAAATATAATAAACATCTGGGCATGTTAAATAAATCAAAAACTCAAACCTTTAAAAATGTAAATCCAATATTATAAATTGAATATTAAAATCAAAATATGATTTTCAAAACAAAAACTATAAATTTTAGTAAAGGGGTTAAAGTGCAATTCTGGTTTGAACATATTATGGAAATTCGTGATTCTCTGGCGATCCTCGGGTTGGTAGAGCTTGGGATTTCGTCTGGTGATGGAGGGATGAGTGTAGATGCTAGGAAAAATGGATGATGGCGATGAAGTTCACCCAAGAAGATGCGGCAGTGGGTTTTCTTCTAGAACCCTAAATTTTGCTGTGTTTGAGGAATCGATCGCCACGGCCGAAGTAGGTGATCGAGTGCAGTGACTTTTGGGGTGGTGGAAGGATGGGCGTTAGCGAAGTCGTGGCCGGAGTAGCCGATCTTCTGGTGGTTGGTGCGGCGAGAACGAGTCGTTGCCCGGTTGCAGGGGTTGTTTGTTCTTGTGTTTCCAGGTTCTGGTGCTTGTTGTTTGAACACTCAAATTCGTTTTCGAGTTGGAGAGTTTGATCTTATGATCGAGTTAGGGTGTTTGGGTGATTTTGGGTGTGGAAGGATCATCACTGATGATCGGAGATGGCCAGAGGTAACGTGCATGTGCACGGTGTTCATTGGTGGATGCAATGGGTTTTTTTTGTTCTGGGCAGGAAATGGGACTCGAGTGGTACGCGAGTTGTTGAGGGTTTAACTCGAGCATGACCGTATTTGACTCGAAGTAAAATGCAGGGGCCTGGGCAAGTTAGTAACAGGTTTTGAAAACCCGTAAGGTTTAAAATTACTTTAAACCTGGGTTTAAAAATAATAATGAGAAATAGATATTTAAAATAGGTATTTAAATCAAAGATAAGTTTGGATTCAAATGAAGTTTGAATCTCATTTTAGTTTTAAAATTTTAAATTATTTGTAACCACTTTAAAAAAGGAGAATTGTTGCTCGAGTTTCACTCGAGTGATTCGAGTGTTGGACTCGAAGAAATTTGGGGTTTTGCTCGAAGAAATTTTTGTTTATCTCGGGTATTTTAGTTACAGGGTTTAGAACCTGTAAGTTTTATAAAATTTTTAAAACTGGGTTTTTAAATGAAAAAAAGGTATTTAAACAAAGTTTAAATCAAGTTAAGTTTGGTTTCAAAAGTAGTTTGAATCTCAGTTTTTGAATAAATAAAGTTTTTAAATTTAAAATTGTTTTAAACAAATTTGAATGATAAAGTGAATTTTTAAATTTGATTTGAATTCAAAATGGAATCGTGTTTAAATTCTTTTAGTCTTCTATTTTAAGATAATTACTCTTTAAGTTGTAAAATAAAAAGGAGTTTGGAATTGTTAAGATTAATTTGATTTCATTTTAAATCTTAAATTTAAAAGTAAATTTAAATTAAATTGTTTAAAATACCTTATTAAGGATAAATTGATCATTAAATAGAAAAAGGTTTTAAAGACTTAAGGATTTGTAATTATTAAGTTAACTAAGTGGATAATTAATGACTAGAATTAATTAACTTTAAAATTAAGTATTTAAATTTATTTAAAAGAGATATAAGTTAATTAATTTAAGGTAAATCAATTGGTAATTAAGAAATCATTGATTAAATAAGGTTTAATTTTTAATTAATGATTGGTAATCAATTAATGAATTAATTAAGGATTAATTAAGGAATGATTAATATTAATTAAAATGTAATTGATAATAAATCTTAGTTAATTACTTTAGGAAAAGTAATTAAAGAATTATAATTAGTTAATCAAGGTCATTAACTAAGATTATGAAAATAATCAATTAATGGGATTAATTTTAATAATTAATTAAATTATTATTTAAAATAATAAATTGTGAATTGTTAAGTAATGGAGGTAATTAAGGAATTAATTATTCATTGTAATTAATTCAGTTTAATATGAATTGTTTAAGTTAGTTAATTAAGTTTAATTAATTTAAATAATTCATATGATGATGAGATAAGTATAATTACTTAGGGAAGTAATTAATGATAATTACTGGATGTAATTAACCGAGGGTGATTTAATAATGAAAGTAATTTGAGTATAATTACTTTGTATAATTAATTAGGGGATTAATTAGAGAAAATTAATTAAGGAGTAATTTATTTATTTGATGGAGTAATTAAAGGAAGTTAATTACTGAATGGTATTAATCAGAGGTGATTAATAAATGTGGTTTAATTAAAGATTAATTACTTAAGGTAATTAATTTAAAACAGGGAATTAATTAAAATGTAATTAATTAAATCATTAATTAATATAATTAATGATGTAATTAAGGGATGATCATTTAGATCAATTAACCAATAACAAGTAATTAAAAAGAAATTAATTAGTGTAATTAAAGATTTAAGTAAACTAATCATAGTTAATCAATTTAGTAAGTAATTAGAGGTTAATTTCTGTTTTTAGTCAAGGTTGATTAATTTGTGAAAATAAATTAAAGATTAATTACTTGGGTATAACTAAAGTTAATTAATCAAGAGTGATTAATTAAATTGAACAATTGGATGATGATAAATTAATTGATGGACAATTAATTATAGATATATATGCAAGATTTATGATTGTGAAGTAATTAATTTAATTCACTTTAATTTAATTAGAGATGCAAGTAATTAATTTAATTCATTTTTTATAGCTGATATGATTGCTTATATATGGACTGATGATATTGTTTACTTTGAATGATTTAAGATCTCAGATATGAGAAATTGATGCTATGTGATATGGATGCTTTGATTTAAGTATGATGATAATATGAATTATCTGATAATATGCATTATCTGTTTGTAGCGATAATATTGATTATCTGTTTATGATGATAATGTTGATTATCTATAATGATATTGTGAATTATCTATCTGTGTGCATATGTATAAATTGAACTAAATTGCTTTAAACTTTAAAACAACTTGGCCTTAAAAGACACGTTTTGGATTTCGATGAGACCGGGATCGGGTTTTCCATATTTGGAAGTCCGAAAATCACATCGATCCAAATTAAACGTTAGGTCGTGAATTCTCAAGTGAAGATTCAGAATGCAAGGGTTATCGTCGTTAACTCTGAGGGTGATTCCAAAATGAGTGTAACGAGATAATGCCTTCGGTTTCGTTCGAACCCGGAACGAACTTGTATGGATTGAATGCTTTCAACACATCGTCAGGTGGGCGATGAGCATTCTAAGAAATGTGTTCTCTAAAGGTAATCGTAGCCTCAAGCCTCATCAACCGGGAATGGCTAAAACAGGGAAGGTGCAGCAAGGTTAGGTGGGTCATGCCCAAGCAGGACAAGATTTTCCCCTGTCTAGATGTCCCTTTTTATTCGGCTGTGTGGACAGTTGTGAGCTCCAACTGTCGGGGTTGTCTTGTTTGGGACTGTTCAGTAAGGAATGGTTCCGGCCTTGTGTTGTAGGGGGTCAGGAGTGATCCTCGGTACATTGATCTAGGCCACGTATTGTGACGGGCGGTACCCCAGTAGCCCTGCCATTGTATGGAATCCATAATCCAATAAGTGCCAACGGTTTTGATTGTATTACCCACTTTGTGGCTAGTAGCTGGAATTTAATGAATGTAACAACTTCAGCTATTTTCTATTTACTTGAAAACCCTAGACCTATTATAATATCACAGAATTTCCTATCAAATGATTTGGTTAGCGTAAGGTAAAAACTTACCATGTTTATTTGTGGGAGGTCTTACGCGATACCTTTTGTTTTCAAATATTTTCAAAGTTAAGCAACTTTAACCTGTTACTCATACCAGACCCATGTCTGACCCGGAGTTTTTTTTTTCATAAACTCTCGGGTACCCAAATTTTTACGGGTAGCCAAGGGATTCAGGTTAGCTTTGACGAATTCTGAAGGAGCAATGGAGCAGGAGACTTCAGCGTTGTAGATATATATATAGTGTTCCGCTGTGTTGGTATCTCTGTATTGTATTGTATATTGACTTGTATTAACTAGACAGGTGTTTATAACTGTCTAGTATGTGTTGTATGATCTGTATAACTCTGATATATGTAAAATTATGTAATAGTTATGTGATCTATTATATTTTGTTCCATTCCACTGTGAGATTCTGATGTTGTTGTCCTTTCTTCTCTATCTTTTCTATTTTCTCGTCTCTTTCTTTCTTCACGATGAAACGGATTTCTGGGGTCAGAAATGCGGGTCGTCACACAAGTACTGCTTGAATGGGGTCATCCATGACTCCTTCTCGATTTCTGTTTCTAACATGAAATCTACCTCCGTTATATTTATGCTCTGAACATGTAAGGTTTCAACGGGAAACAATCCCATCTGCTGCGCAGCGCCAGTGCTTGCAAATTTTGCCAATGAATCAGCTGCTCTGTTTTGTTCACGCGGAACATGTGAAATATCATAATACTCAAGATTCGCTAGCATCTCCTGAACTTGGACCAAATACGGGGCAAGTCTCTGCCTCCTTGCTTGGTAGTCTCCACGCACTTGATATACCACCAGTTTTGAGTCTTAAAAGATTTCAACCGATCTTATACCCAGTTCTTTGACGAGTCTTAAGCCGGCAATCAATGCTTCATACTCGGCTTCGTTATTCGTTGCTGTGAATTCGAGCTTCAAAGCGTAGCAAACTGATCGGTTTTCAGGAGTTACAAAAACTATGCCAACCTCCGAACAACGGTCGTTAGATGCCCCATCAGTGTACATCTTCCATCGGACGGGAGGTATGACATTGCGGCCGTTTGATTCATCTGTCATAGGGAATTCAGCGATGAAATCAGCTAGCGCTTGTCCCTGTATGGACTTTCGCGGCAGGTAAGTAATATCGAACTGAGTCAGCTCGATATTCCATTTTAACATTCTTCCAGAAGTTTCCGGTCGTTGGAGTATCTGACACAAGGGTTGATCAGTGTAAACACTGATTGGGTGTGCCTGAAAATATGGGCGAAGCTTGCGTGATGCAATCACTAAGAATATGCTAATTTCTCGAACTTGGGATAGTTTCTTTCTGCCCCCGTCAGAAGTTTACTAACATAGTAAACTGGTTTTTGAACTCGGTCCTCTTCACGAACCAAAGCCGTACCGATAGCATGTTGGGATACAGCTAAGTACACATACAACATTTCATGGTCTATTGGTTTCGATAGCATTAGGGGTCTCCCCAAATGTCTTACCAGAGCTCAGAATGCTTCCTCGCAGTCAGATGCCCACTCGAAATTCCTTTTTCCCTTCTTTATCACATCAAAGAAAGGAATGCACTTATCCGTGGCTCTGTATATGAATTGGCTCAGCGCTGCCACCTTTCCGTTCAAGCTTTGTACTTGCTTTATAGTTCTGGGCACTTATATGTCCTAAATAGCCTGAATCTTTTCCGGGTTAGCTTCAATTCCACGTGCATTCATTATGAAACCCAAGAACTTTCCTGATGCCATGCCATAAAAGCACTTCAAGGGGTTGATCTTCATACCATAATGTTTGAGTGTATCAAACATTTCTACTAAGTCTCGGATGTGGTCGTTTGACTACCGTGACTTCACGAGCATGTCATCCACATAGACTTCCATCGTCTTACCGATCTGGTCCTTAAACATTCGATTCACCAGACTATGATAAATTGCTCCCGCGTTTTTCAATCCAAAGGGCGTTACTACATAGCAATATAGCCTCATATTCGTGACAAAACTGGTATGCTCTTGGTCTGAAATATGCATCGGGATCTGATTGTATCCTGAGTACGCATCCATAAACGACAATAATTCGTGTCCGGCGGTAGAGTCAACGAGCTAGTCGATTCTAGGTAAAGGGAAACTATCCTTCGGGCATGCTTTATTCAGATCGGAGTAATCAACAGAAGTTCTCCACTTTCCATTTGCTTTCTTCACTAGCACTGGGTTGGATACCTATTCAGGGTAGAGGGCATCGCGGACGAACCCATTGGCTTTGAGTTTGTCCACCTCCTCTTTGAGAGTCGCGGATCTTTTCGGGTCCATACCTCTCCTTTTCTGTTTTACGGGAACATGTTTCGGGTCTATGTTCAACATATGACTCGCAATTGTTGGAGAAATCTCGCATAGATCAGAGTGTGTCCATGCGAAAACGTCCAGATTCGCCCGGTGGAAATCTGTAAGATCCTCGGCCGCTAAAGGGTCGAGTTGTGATCCGATCTTAAGAACTCGTGATGGGGCATCCCGGCTGACTGGGATGTCGATCGTTAGCTCAACCGGTGCTGCATTCGTTTCCTTAAGTTCCCCATCATCATCTCTCGGATCTATGTCTCTAAGGATCCGAGAAGGCTGCCCGTGCCAGGGCTCGGGCACTACTTGTCAATCATCAGTCTTTAGGATGCGGACGGAGCTATCCGCAACCTTTCCCTTCGCTCTTCGCTGAGCTTCTCTCAGTTCCGCCACATAACATGCACGACCGGTCGCCTGATCGCCATGTACAACACCGACTCCTTTGTCTGTAGGAAATTTTAATGTCAAACACCATGGGCCAAAGCAGCCCTAAATTTTGCCAAGGCTGGGCGAACCAAAAAGACATTGTATGGAGAGTCAACATCCATTACTATGAACGGTAGGACTCGCACTCTCCTACGCTCACCTTCCCCCAGTTCAACTGGTAGCTCTATATACCGCATCGCGTCGGTTGTAGCACCGTTAAAACCATGGATACGGGCTTTGCATGGTTTCAAATATTTCGTTTCCATCTTCATTTGGTCATAAGCCTTCTTGAAGATGATGTTGACAGAGATTCCACAATCAATCAAGATTCTTTTCACGTAAGCTAGCCCGATTGTTGCAGATATAACCATCGGTTCGATAGTAGGAGCCTCCACCTTGTCCGCGTCTCGACTCCTAAACATTATATCGTCAATCATCATGCGTTGTTGTTTTGCGAGGGTTCCATCTTCCACATTCGAACAACATTCATAATCCGCATGCCTCAAGGAGGTAGCATATCGTTCCATCTCCTGTCAATTCCTGTCTGTAGGATGAGGTCCTCCGACAATAGTGTTTATGATCAATCTACCCACAGTCCGAGCAAGTTGTTCTGCTTGGCGTGGAGCCGGCCCGCGTATGGGGTCTGACGTCCCTTGCCTTCCATCTTGTAGGTTTTTGACAAATTCCTGTAGTTTTTTCTGTCTGATCAACTTTTCTATGGCGTCATGGAGGTGTCCACACTCCTCAGTATTATGTCCATGGGTCTCATGGAAGCGACAGTACTTCCCTGTCCGTTTCTGTTCTTCAATGGACTCCTTAATCGCGGCTTTCTGTATTCAAAGATGTTACAGGTAGATAGATAAATGTTTTTAAGAGAAGATTCAGTGGGATGTATTAATTGTAGGTCGGAATCCTTGGCTTCCATTTCGCTGCTTCTCTTTTCTTTCCGGGATTTCCACCTCCGGATCCTTTAGACTGCCCAGGCTTGTTCTGGATGTTGACTTGAACTTTTCTCGAACTATCCCCGGACTACTTCATGGTGATGTTACTTTTCACAGTCTCCTAAACAGGCCCTGGTGCCTTATCTTGTCTCGTCCATCGAGCCTCCTCCCTCCGTATGAACTGATGAGCTTTGGAATAGAATCGTTCCAATGTAGCTGGGGGTTTTCCCGCTAACCAATCTCCAAACTCCGAGTCTAGATCTACACCTCGCATTACCGCCATCAAAACTGCGTGGTCACTAGGATTGCTAACTTCAGTGGCGGCAACGTGAAACCTCTGTAAGTATGCTTTCAAAGACTCTCCTGGAGCCTGGATTATGCTTGATACTGACATTACGTCCTTTAGACGGGTAGCATGTATCCTGAATTGTTCAACAAATTTCATCGCCAACTCGTCGAAGCTAGATATAGATCGCAGAGGAAGCCAAGTAAACCACATAGTGGCAATTCCGGACAGAGTGATTGGGAAACACCTACACTTAGTCGCGTCATTTTCCCTTGCCGAATCCATCATCCATCCATACCTCATCATGTGTTGCCTAGGGTCAGTCTTCCCTTCGTAGGCTGGGATAGTCGGCATATTGAATTTCTTGGGGTACTCAGCCTGTAGGATAACATCTGTAAAGGGAGTATGACTCCTGGACACTCCCCAATCTTCGTTGGTCAGGCCTTGGTTCTCTCTCATCAACCGTCAGACCATGGCTGATAACTCTAGAGTTTGTATGGAAGGTGGAAGGTTGAGTTCCGCTCCACGGGACTGTATAGGTTGATGTCCCGCCTGTTGACGGTCGGTCAAACGTGCATCCTGAAGGCCAGCTTGATTTGGGTCTGGATGAGCCGGGCGTCCGGTCTCTTTACGTGCCTGATCCCTGGCGGATCGATCAGTGGCACCTGCCTATGTAGCCTCTGTTTTGCGGCGTCTACACCTAGGAGGTTCATAAACCGAGGTCGAACTATCAGATGAAGAATAAGGAGCGAGACTACTTCCAGCATTCTGATGCTGCTGTTGGGCAAGCTGAGTCATGAGATTAGTATTGGCTAGGATCTGCTCAGCAAGTTGCCTTCTACTTTCCTTGAGTTCTCTTATCAAGTCGTTAAACTCTGTTCGGGAAACGACCTCCGCTTGGTTCTCGGTGGAGGTTCCTACGCCTTGAATTGCTGGTTGGTTGCTAGGTCCTATCTGTTGTACACTAGCAGTTTCATTGACATCTGCGTTGTGAGAGGCCGATCTAGTTCGTGGTCTTCCCATGATAGAGTTGTCGGTTATAACTCTGAGTAGAATCAACAGATGTCTTGCGAATGATTTGGATCTCCTTCGAGGGATTTTTCAATCCAGTAGCTACAAAGTAGATCCTATCATCCTAAAAATTTGATTCTCAGTGAAAGCACCAAAATATTAGCCTAGAATTGGTCACTAACACCCTTAAGAGTGATTATATAGAGAGATTAATGAAGAAAGTAAAGTTAAACAGAGGATAATATGATGAATTAAACGCAGAAAATAAGAGCACCAGATTTATAGTGGTTCGACGTAACTGCCTACGTCCACTTTGAGGTTAATCTTTATTGCTTTTCTCTATAATTGATTATAGATGCAATCTGTATCTCAACTACTTGATTACAATTGCTGAGGAAAAAAGATAAGTCTTGAACGAGTCTTGAATGCGGCAGAGTCTCCCCAGTGTCCTTGAAAAAAGGTCTTTTTCACTGTTCCCATGCCTCTTTATTTATAAACGAAGATGGGTTGGACTTACCTGGTGGGCCAGGTAGCTAAGTAGCTTGGCCCAAAAAGAGTGATCTCTGTGTGCCGATCCATAGATGCCGAACGGCAAAAAGCCAAATAAGACATGAATACCGAATGATATCCTCATGCCGACCGAAGTGATGCCGAACGATATCTTCATGCCGATTGAAGTGATGCCGAACGATATCTTCATGCCGATCGAAGTGATGCCGAACGATCCGAATGCCGAACGAAGTATTTGTGCCGAACGACCCTGGAAGCCGGCCCAGTGTGTTGTGCCGAATGACTCTGGATGCCGATCGATCCCGAATGCCGAATGAGATTTATGCCAAATGAAGTGATGTACCGAACAAGGTTTGGATGCCAAGCAGTATGGAATGCCGAATGACTCTGCCACGCCGAACGTCCATAGATGCCGAATGATATACAATACTGAATGGCTCTCAATGTCGAACGCTCTTGCATGCCGATCATCCCATAGATGCCGACCGAACTTGAGTGCCGAATGAACCATTTGTGCCAGACGAATCTAGAAGCCGAGTGCTTTCTAATGCCGAACGCTCCTAAATGGCGAGCATTCCTTAATGCCGAGCATTCCTGAATGCCGAGCATTCCTGAATGCCGAGCGTTCTCTAATGCCGAACGATCTGGATGCCGAACGGCGCATAAATGCTGAACAGTATGCAAATGCTGAGTACTTAGTTGCCTGGTCAAACCTTCATGTAACACTAACTAAAGCTAAATGCAACTAGGTTGATAAGCTTCCACTAGCACTATAGGATTATAGGACAACATATTAGTTTGCAACTAAACACTTACGTTCTCTTTGGCTTACATATCAAATGAAATGATCCCAATATAACTGGATGTCCCTGCTCATCGCAAGAGGCATTTCAATCTGAAGGTGAACGAGGAGCCCTTGCTTGAGTCTCTCGATTTGGTTGATGAGAAAAGGGAAGAAGCAAAATTAAGGGTTACCACCCACCAAAAAAGGGTAGCGCGACACTTCAACGTCGAGGTTCATAACCACACCTTTGAGGTAGGGGATCTCGTTCTGAAATGAGTTCTTTTGAGTATGGAAGCACTTAACCCAAGCTAGGAAGGACCCCATGCGATCAATCGAAAGCTTGAAGATGGAATATTCAAGCTAGCAATTGTTGATGGAATCCATATCCTATGTACATGGAACAACGATATGCTTCGATAGTGCTGCACCTAGTTTTTCTTCATTTGTTTTTGCAAATAAGCGACCTAGGGACATTAGGAACAATGTAATAAGGCAAGACTTGCCATTATTTTCATTTGCAAATAAATATAGCTTCTTGAACTAATGGAACTGTTTTTGTGTAAGAAAAACTCTTGTGCTACATAATTAGTAGCGTAGTTAAGGAAATGCTCCTCTACTCTAGAATCATGGACAAGAAGTGTAGATTCAAACTGGTAGCTCAACATGGAAAATTGACATAAATCACTAGGTTGACGAGGGAATCAACACTCAACCTTTTGAGAACCTTCGTTGCCTGGAGATAAGGAACACATGGAAGGTCCAAACCGCAAGGTTGATGAGGAAAATTGACTCAAATTGTCGGGTTGACGGGGAAAATTGACTCAAACCACTGGATCTATGAGAAAATCGACCCTAAGCTTCTCAAAATCGGCGTCACACAGAGATAGCTGACATTGGGAAGGTTTGTTCTCTATTGGATCGATCGGATACTTTTACCCTCTCTTTTAGGACTTTGGCATTACCCAAAGATTTGGCAACATTGAGAAGAAAAACTCTAACCTCCAAGAGTCTAGCACTGCCAGGAGACAGATGGCGTTTGGAAGAAGAACCGTTAACCTTCAGGAATTCATCATTGCCAAGAGATAGGCGATAATGAGAAGGTTCGTTGACCCAACCCAGGAGTTGATCGGATCACTGACTTCGACCCTTCAAAAGGCGTCATTGCAAGGAGACAAACAATGTTAAAGAAGGAATTCTTGGAATTGAGCTGCTAATGTGCTGGCTTCCAAAGATAGAAATTAGTTCATAGTCAAACTTTCAACTCAGAACTTAGAAAAATTCAAATGCAGCCTCGAGTTAGGCAACATCGAGAAAGTAACACTTGGAATCAAGTAATTATGTCATCGGTTCCTAGAGAAAGGAGCTTGTATGAATGGGAGTCTCAACAATAGCGCTAGCAACCAAGCATGATATGCTTGGTCATGGAAAAGTAGGGAATATCGTATAGGCTCAAGAACAAGAATTTGTCAAGATTTCCCAGTCTAGGTTTGGGACTGGAAAAATACACTTAAGATGGGGGCAATCGAAGAAGTTGCCCCATAACACTATTAACTTATAAATGCACGAAATATGTAATTTGGAATAATAAATCACCTGTACAGAGAAAATTATGCAGACAACTGGTCGAAAGAAACCCGACCGGGCACCAACGGGAGAGACCACTGGGTTGGTTAATTAACGATTCTGTTTTGCCGAACGGAACATTTTGGTAGCTATAAACAGGGTTATGTAACAGGATATAACCACAACAATTGTAGGAATATTTTATATGCATGGAGTTGCAGTAAATATGAATGGAAACAGGTATATATGAATGCAGTACAGGCATTATATAATATACAAACAATACAGTACATAAAGGTGCAGAAAAGTAAACAAGAGAATGGTTATAGGACTAAAGTCAATCTTTTATTACCATAACTTTTAAGTACATCATGAAGCGAGGGCTATACCCGCCCAATCTAGGCCCATTCAAAACAAAAAAGCAAAATGATACAGACTCCACAACATAAAATACACGACTCTCAGCCGACATGCTCCAAATACTGTCTAGTTACTCTTTCCCTTCTTGCTACCTTTTTCAACTTTGCCACCACCTCCTATAGGACAAGTTTGTATTTTTTCTTCTTGTCTTTTATCACCCTACCTGGCGGAGTACATCTCTTTGAATGGGTAGACTCTTCAAAGACTACGATATGGGGTCGTTAGATTTGCTAGCAGGAGCTTTACTGGGTTTAGTCTTGGGGGGCCTATTCTTAAGCCTGGGAAGTTTGGAAGTGGGACTTATCAGAGTAGAACCGACAGGATTTGTGATAACAGACTCAGACTTCACATGAATCTTCTTGATGTCTATCTTTAATCTCTCTGCCATTATGGTATGATCGGTGGGGTCTATATTGTCGGTAATAGTCGCGTCTTCTTCCTCTTAAGACGTGAAAATAACCTCCAGCCCCTCCAAAGCTGCAATCTTTTGGGAACCATAACCAGGCTCAGAACTAGGGGGTAGGACATGAGTAACAAATCCCATAGAAACGAAAGTTAATCCAAGAATATAGCAGCGGTGCATGGCCCCTGAGTTTTTGGAAGTAAAGGAGGAAGGTGCGGTTAACCTACAAGTTGACAAAGATAATAGTAAAGTTTAGTGGAAGATTCGGAGAGAATGGAACCTTCTTAAAGATTAGTGAAATGAGAGAAATGCCTGAGCCTAGGCTTTGGCCCTATAAAGAAACCCCAAGTCCTCGTTCTTCGGTTTTGTGCTACTCACCTAGGGAAGAAAGAGCGTAGCATTTTGGCAGCTGTAAAAAGGATTAAGTAATAGGATATGACCAAAACAATTGTACGAATATTATATGTGCACGGAGTTGTAGTAAATATGCATGGTAACATGCATATATACTTGTAGTACAAGCAATTATATCATATACAAACAATATAGTACATAAAGGTGAAGGAAATTAAACAAAAGAAAGGCTACAAGACTAAAGTCAATCTTTCATTACCACACTTTTTACGTACATCATGAAGTCGGGGCTATACTCGCCCAATCTTGGCTTGTCCAAAACAAAAAAGCAAAATGATACGGACTCCACAACATAAAATTCACAACTCTCAACTGACATGCTCCAGGTACCATATAGTTAGTCTTCCCCTTCTTGCCACCTTTTCCACTACCTTCTATAGGACAAATCTTGTGGGTTTTCTTCTTGTCTTTTATCACCCTGCGTGGGGGAGTACTGCTCTTCGAATGGCTAGACTCTTCATCAGCTAAGGTATGGGATCGTCAGATTTTCCGATAGAAGCTTTACAAGGTTTAGTCTTGGGGGGCCTGTTCTTGAGCACTGGAAATTTGGAAGTGGGGCTTATCAGAGTAGAACTAGAAGGATTCATGATACCAAGCTCAGACTTCACACAAATCTTCTCGAAGTCTACCTTTAATCTCTCCACTATTATGGTGTGATCGATGGGTCTACATTGTCGACAATAGTTACATCTTCTTCCTCTTAAGACATGGAAATATCCTCTATCCCCTCTAAAGCTGCAATCTTCTGGGAGCTAGAATCGGAGGATAGGACATGAGCATCTCATAGAAATGGAAGTTGATGCCGATAATATAGTAGTAGGGCCTAACTCCTGAGTTGCTGGGAGTGAGGAACAAGGTGTGGTTAACCAACAAGTTCATAGAAAGAATAGTAAAGTTTAGTGATATATTTGGGAGAGAACCGAAGCTTCTTGAATATCGGTTAAATAAGAGAAATACCTAAGCCTAAGCTTTGGTCCTAGAAGAAACCCCAAATTCCCCTTCTTTGATTCTGTGCTCCTCGTCTAGGGAAGAAAGAACGTAGGGCTCATGAGTGATGACTGATGAAGGAATTGAATTCACATAGGCAGTTGCAAATCTAACTCTCCCAAATGCACGAATAGTCGCTGCTAGCTTTATGGATTTTGAAGTGAATGTTTCATGCTTACCCGATGAGCTTGGCCCAGCAAAAGCTTTGCCAGCAGCTACAACATTATTATCATCCTCTTCAGCTAGGATGGCCCTCCCTATGGCAAGTGCTTTTATGTCCTCAGCATCAAGGTACATAGCCATCAACCCTTCTTCCGAATGATTATTGCCAGCTTGCGCAGCCCGATAAAGTACCTCCTCCCAAGCGTCGATGAGAATCTCTGGGTAGTCGTTTCCCAACTACTTCAATTTTTTATGCATAATGACACTGGCGTAGAAGTGTTGGAGATTATCACTGATCCCATCTCTCTCTTTTTCCTTCTTATCTTGAAGGTCTTTAAGTTTAAGTTGGGAAATTACAAGCTCGATATCGTTAGCAAGTTTCTCGGTTTAAAGGAGCTCCAAATCAGTAACAAGCTTCTATTTTCTTTATGAGCTTTTGAGTCTCCTTACGGAGTCATTCAAGTTCAGTTGCTTGTTCTGAGACGGCCTAGTCCCTAGCTTGTATGATTTCATCCTTTGTAGTGAGAGCCAAGTCTTTCTCTTTCACTTATTTCTTCATGGGTGATCTTAAGGTTATTCCGCATCACGATCGTGAGCCAGCTTCATCTCTTCTCTCAATCTGTCGGAATTGGCTTTTTCTTGGAGGGCAACATGCCTCTCTTTGGTAACCTTAAACAAGTCCTCCTCCCGACTCTTGATGATTCATTCCATTTCCTCCCTATCAGAATCGAAGGACTGGATGTTGGTGTAATTAATTATATTCACGTAGGAGAGAGATTGGCATAGCTTCTTCCATTTGTATCCAGTGTTATTATGCTTTTGAACCTTTCGAGCATCACAATCTGTCACTTCTTTTGGAACGTCGATGATGTCTTGGTCAAATTTCACACCATGCATGAAGAGGTTTGGAAACACAACATATAGGCATAGAGGAGTTGACGGAAGAGTAAGCAAACATGCAAAGAATCCCTTGGAAGTAGGTGGAATTATTGTAATGAAAGAGTGGGAAGCAGGGACCTGTTGTTGTAAATAGGTTTGAACTTCAGAATATGGTGCAACATCACTGAAAGAAAGGCCATGATGCCTAGAATATTCACTTAGACGTTTGGCAAGATCACACGACAATTCTTCTTCCACCTCTCTCATTCTTCTCCCCGTCTCCCTTTCTTTCTCCCACTCTTTGTCAACCTTGCGAGCATCGATTTCTTCGCAATCCTTCCTTCTTTACCTTTTTTTGTTAGTCTCGTGATGGATATGATATTTGGAGCAAGGAGTATGGGGATCGAGAGTCTACCCATGATACTCACCAGCATTGCATGAGAGCCTTTGATAATGATCATGGCTCATGGAACATGAAACTAGAAGAAGATGATATATGAATTGATACTTCGGAAAGAAAAAGAATGCAGGGATATGTGTTCATGATCCCAGTGAAGTGTATGACACCAATGACCCTCTGAGTACTCTACGGTCCATGTACACATGGACATAAGGATGGATTTTTTCCATCTTTATCTATATTTACTCTAGGAGAGAAGCTGAAGTCATGAGAGCCTTTAGCAAGAAGATCAGTAATAGAAATATTGAAGTCATTTATACCGACAAATACGTCACCAAGAACATGTCCCCAAGGAGTCATTTCACTCAAAGGCCATATACTTAGTCCTCCGAGCGCCTCAGAAGTTTTAACGATGGGTTTCTTCTGACAAGATGGGCTTGGAAGCTCATGGTCTTATGGGATCTCTCCGAAGGATTCATTTTCCTCTGCGCTAGCATGATAATCGCTGTCACTATCGCTTGTTCCCTCTTCATTTTCTTCAATCATTTATTGTTTTCCTTCCCACCTCTCCTCATTTTCACTCTCCTCCACGATGGACTACATGCTGACACCTCCGTCCCTTTCTCTCGAGACATATCCAATTGCAGGTTCTTCAGCTCATCTTTCAACAGGTTCCTCTGCATGTACCACACCTGAAGGACCTTCAAACTCACCCAACAAATTCTCGTCGGAGCTGTGAGTACGACTGGTGGTTCGAGTGGGTCTCTGGAGCTACTCCAAGAAGTCGAATCGGGGATGGCAAACCTGTCAGGTGGAAGCAGATTGCACCATTGAAGATTCTTTTTTATAAGATAGGAAGTGGTGCGATGCTAGATACTGACTTCCCTTAAACCTTCTAGTGTATTAGCATGCTCATCACAAATGTCCTGAGTAGGAATGAGAGGAAACAAACAACAAGTTAAATACTTGGATGGAATAACCTAGGCATATAAAGAATAGAAGGAAAGAATCTCATTTCCAAATAGCCAATGCCCGTTGAATCTTTACGGGTAATGAACAAAGAAGTATTCGTTTTTAAAAAATAAGCGCATGTTGTGGAGAGACTTAATGACTTTTCATCTGTACCAAGCCCCGATGATCATATAGTAGGAGCCTTCAGCCATTGCTTGAAGTGCATGAGGTAGGTGTAACACCCCACTATTTTTAACGTTAGAAATCAATTACAACCACCACAAAATACGCTGCAATTAATTTCCAATATTTAAAAATAATGAATCATTCATATTATAATTCTAAACTTTTCCACACTACAAAAATAAAAGAAAACCTCATAATGGAATCCAACATCAATATAAACATATATCAACCTAATGATGCAATTTTCTTACAACATCATTATAATAACTTACATCAATAATTTTAAGTTTATATTAAACAATAAAATAAAATAATATTCCAATCAGCTACCCATAACATAGCCTAAATCCACTTGCCATTCCCTCTTCCACTCTTATCCGCAACTTTAAACCTATATAGATAGACGAAATAAAAAGGGGAAATTTTTCAATTTTTTTTAAACTGTGCCAATTTCTATACACACCAGCCAAACCAAAGGGATCCGATGGCTATTGCATAGAAAAAGACTGTCTACATACCCTATTTGAGGAATCAAGCCCACACAGTTCTAGTTCTTGCTTTTCTCCTACATCCAAATAGTCATTAGAACGTAACAACCATATCATCCATGCAACCTTGCAATCTTCACGGCCAATGCAATCAACGCGACTAACGCAACCATTGCAACCATCACAACCAATGCAATCATTATAAGTAGGAAACAATACTCCTACATGACCACCAAATCACAAAAGGTACTAACCTACCATATTATCACACAACACCATGTCACCAAATGCATACTAACTCATTATATTAGTAACACAATGTTCACAACAACCAACTACATACTACATAGTACTAATAGTGAATATCGCATAACTCGTCCTTTCGATCCACTACCAAATGTTATAGTCACTCGCCACATTGTGTCGTCGATGTCATTATACTTCACAGATTGCTATCCCAAAGTCTTCTAGCGCAATCTTGGGGTCCTCCATCCTTACCATAAACCAATTCCCTTGACCTATAAGCATACTTAAGTCCTGCCCCAAAGCCAACACCCAAAATCTTTACTCCAAGTTCTGTTTGGCTCCCCAACGCCAAACCAACCACTTTAGGATAGGATTTCCTATTCTGTACTTCACTAATCGAACTAACACCTATTGAACAGGATTTCCAGTCCGGTTCTTCACTGGCCAAGCTAGTCCACATCTAAACCAATACTTCTCCTTCCTAAAGTCTACTATCGAACCACTGTCCTTGTTTGGTTAACGAACTACCACCTACGTCCGGCAACCAAACCACCACCTACCGAACAGAATTCCACGTTCAGCTGTCGACCTATCTCCTCACTTGAATTGAGATTCCTAGTCGGTTACCAATCAAACTTTCATGCTAAACCAAGGCCTAGCCCAAACCAATCAACGCAAAACCAGGTATTCTAAACCAAGGCCTAACTCCATTCTTTGACCCTTATGCATTCCATATGCAGCGATATAACTCTTGACAATGTCAAATCAATCCGTCGAATCCCAGTTTCAACGTTCCTAACTCAAATACCAAAAAAGAGGAGATTTGCATGCAAACTGAGGCAGATATGAAAATCAACGGCTAAGATCTAATTTTCCTCCCCCAAAGATGTAGATTTGACACTCTCTAATGAATCCCCTTGCTTATCTATGGTTTGGATAAGATTTGGATGAGAAAGGAGAAGGATTTTGGTAAAGAGAAAAAATGATTTGAGGGAAGATGGCTCACCTATTTATAAGAAAAACCCCAAAGCATACCCCCTCAGAAGCTCTTGTCTACCCTTCGAACCAACACTGCTGAACCGACCACTACCGAACCAAGCACCTATTGGAAAAACTCTCTATTTTGTCTTCCTTGCCGAACCAAAACCTTCTGAGAAAATTTCTGAAGTCAATTTTAGCACTCCAATCCCAAATTTGTACAGTCATTCAACCTCACATGAGTTGAATAATAAAATATTTTACAATCCTCTGATACATAAAACATGATTGTTACAATAGGTAAGCTCCTAGAAAGTTGGAGATATGACGAAACGATCCATGAAGAGGATGTACAAGGAATTCAAGAGAGTATAACTATTTTGGTGAACTTCAGTCAAAGCCAACTCAAGCTCTTGTAGAACCATGCAAAGAAATGGATTGAAAGGCAAACAGTGCCGTCAAGACATATATATTTGTTGCAAGATGTGTATCCCGAAGGTGGAAGATATGCTTGCTCACCCTACTTGGGAAGCTATATGTCATCCTTAGGAATTTCATGTTAACGACATGTATTCTAAAGCATCTTTGTAGAAAGGATGGATGACATTTGATTGGAAAAATCATTCAAGACCCTCAGACCGATGTATTCGTTCAAAAGAGGAGGTTGATTTTGTGATAGAACCACTGGAATAACTGCACCCTTTACTTAGTAGTAATCGAACATCCTGGTCTAATGACTATAAAAGGCAAAGCCTAAGACATGGAGAACCTAGCTTTAGGAGGAGTATATGTGCCCTTATCAGACTTGAGGTGCGATGATCGATGAGTCATTCTAAATAATAAAACTTGACATTCAATATAGTCAGATATTTTTTATTTTAAATTCCATACCCGTGTGACAAATGATCGGAGTCCAAAGGATGTCGACATGTGTTGACTAATCAAATTTCGACCGTTAACCTGGGAAAGTAAGATTGAAAATCTATACAATATGAGTCCAATGTCCTATACATGACAAACAGACCATCTTATATTAGTAGCTCGCTCATGATAGAAAAAGGAGCCACGTCGTAAGATGGAACTATATATTAGAATTTTCCCATTTCGATGAATAATAAATAACAGAACGGCCATCCAGAGCGATGTAGAAGCTTTTCTTTTCAGTAAACATTAGAAGTGCAGTAGTAGAAAACATGTGGTGATGGAATTGTCAGTGAAATCGTCCTCGGGCAAGAACCATCTCATTAGAGTTTGAGTAGTGAATCGCGATCGGCCAAGAGTTAATGGGAGTTAATCACCGAATATCATATGGAAACAACACGAGCCTTTGCTAAGATTGAACCCGGGCTATACCAATTCGAACCCAAGTCAATCATCATCTGCAAGTCAATCGCCATTGCACAAAAGAAATTGACAACCTTAAGTTAAATGGAGATTTTAATTGGTGCGAAATCCTTTAAAATGATCGACTGGTGAGTGTCTTGGAGATGGCAATGCACGAAATTGGCGACGGTTCGAGGATTTAGTAACGGCGACCTAGAGTCGGCAACGACGGTTGGTTTGAGGTTGGCGTTGGTGAAGTCGGAGGGTCAAGGATAAAGCTTAAACAACGAAAATATAAAGGACTCGGTGGAGATCATTTCGGTGTAAGGCAAAAGGAAGTGCAAAAAGATATAATTTTTTTCTAGGTGTTGGCTTCTATAAGCACAAGGTAAGATGAAAGCTATCGATACCGAGAGGATTTTTTACCCTGAAATTCGCAAAATTCTTGGTAAAGGAAATATCATGGTCATATAAGGCATGGAACGATCTTCGTAGCGTAGATCTTGTCGTTAGCTCAAAGATAGGAATTTTTCCTATGCAAAGTAGTCAAAGGAATATCTACCAGATGAAAACAACACTTTGAAGCATTATTAGAATGATCAACTGGAATCACCAGATAGCGAGTCAGGACTTGTCTTGATCCAGAGCACACTTTGTTTTCAATGTAAAAATACTCTAAGGGGTAAGTGTGAACTGGGTTTTTAACTAAGCAGATTTTCAATGGAAGTTAAAATATTAAGACAAAGACTAAAGGACTTGAGAACTTAGGAATGCACTTAGAAGGATGAGAATGTGAAACTTGGAAAATCTCAAGTTCATTGGAGCAATAGAAAGCTCCCAGTAATGAGTGGTCTCTTTTACCCATTGGATCCCCCTCCACTCTTGTACTCTAAGTATGACACCAATCACTCATCATCAAGTTTTTTTCTTGGAGTTTGGACAAGAAAATTTCAAGATTAAGGAGAAGAAAGCAGGATTATAGAAGTGTTACTGGGAAAACCATTGTGAACAACTCAAATTAGATGGAAAAAAGTTCGGATTGCATCGAATTGGAGATGGAAGGACAATGCAAGGAAGAAGGTTGGATTTGCACCAAGCAAAACCACTCGGTACTGAGAGTTTTATTTTTCCCGTTAGCCCTCGTGCTACATGTACATCATTGGGCTTACTTCTATATTTCAACTTAAGCAAGTTTCTCAACCTGTACAATATTTTCTCTATGAATATCAACCTTATATCAAACAAAAAGGACCTTTGACTCTGCTCCTTCTTCATCTCCTATCTCTCCTTCATAATAGTAACCTAGGAAGATAATAATAGTTGTTCCAAGCTTAGGAGGTTGTCAGTCTCTTGTACTAGTAACTCTAATTCTCTCTCAAATCTATAATCAATAAAACTATAAAGTCGACGTAACCTAGAGATTGCCGAACCACTATAAAAATCTTATACCTCTCTACTTTACTATACTTTTTTGCACTTCTCTGCTATTTCTACTAGATCTAATCCTACTGCAGGTCAAATTTGGATGTTGTGCCACTTTCGATATATATATATATATATATATATATATATATATATATATATATATGCTAAAGTAGTTGGATGAATGTTAAGGACATATATACTTGGACCAAAAGTGGTAGGAATTGGACCTGGAGTTTCAAACTTATACCCAATTCGATGGATCTTGATTCTTGATGGATCAGGTTTTATTGGTTTAGAATGTACATTTTGAAATTTGATTCATGTGTTTCGAGTCATTTTATATCTAGTTGGTTAATGAAAATGAAAAATGTTTTTTTTTTGTGATTTGGTTGGTCCTTTGGGACTAGGTTTGAGTGGATTTATATGGTATTTTTCATAATCTTAACAATTATTTCAAGTTTTTTGGACCTAACCCCATAATAGGTTTACAATAACTTAAGATTACACTTAATCTAATCGTTTTTAGCTATCTTATTTGGTCCATCAAACCGTTAACATTACTGTAGAGCTCCACAATGATTTTATCTTGAGACGTAATTAGTGCTTATTTTGTTGCAATTTCTTTCCAAGACGAGCATTCTCCCGAGTCAAGAGTTCATTCTTATACTGGAGGTGCTGAAGTTTCTAAAGTTCCATAGTCTCTTTCTTTATATGATCATTTTCGTCAATCAACACTTCAGTATGTACAACCTTGCAATCAATATCCTCTCTCAGACTCTTGTTGAGGTTAGAAATTTCTCATTATACTTCTACGTATCGGCTTTTTGTTTTCTGTATTTAAATTTTGAAGAATTTCATTTGTTTCTCGAGTAAGAGTGCTGGAAAATGACTTAATGGACAAATGTGTAGCACCCACAAAATTTGATAAGTGGCTACGTTCCTTGTCAATTATTTAGTTAAGAGTGTTCTTAAGGATAAATTGATGAATTGACCTCGTTGCCAAATAGAGTGGAAGGATATTGATCAACCCCTATGTGTGAAATGAAATAAATTGCATTATTAAAAATGGATGGTGCCACTAAAAAATATTTGTAAGACACCTTTCTCTGAATGAGAATAGGAAATGTGATGCTTTAGGGGAATGCTAAACTAATAAGACCATATGGATATTCATTTTTTTAAAGAATGAAATTGAGAAGATGATCAAGGAAATGTTAGAAGTGGACATTATTAGACCAAGTTGTGGCACTTATTTAGCACCTGTAGTTATGGTGAAGAAATTTGATGGTTCATGAAGGATGTGCATAGACTATAGAGAACTCAACATGTCGACTATCAATGATAAGTAAATCAACATGTCAACATATAGTTACTTATGAATTAGCTGGTTCAAACTTTTTCTAAACTAGATTTAAAATCTGGAATCATCAAATAAGAATGCATGAAAATGATATTCATAAAACTGCTTTTCAAACTCATGAAGGTCACTACGAGTTTATTGTAATGCCATGTGGTCTCACTAATTCTCCATCTACATTCAAGCACTTATATATACAATTTTTAGCCTTTTCTTAGAAAATCCATCCTTGTATTTATTGATGATATACATATATAAAAAACACGGGATGATTATTTACTGCAAATTACCATGACACTGGAAGTTTTGCAGAAAAATCAATTGGTTGTCAAATTATCATTCTGCTCAATCTCGAATTTCTTATTTAGGTCATATAGTTTCAACCTAAGGTATAACATTAGATGAGTATAAAACTTTAGCGGTTAAACAATAAATTATCTTGAAAAACTGAAAAGCTCTCAAAGGAATTTTAGGGTTGTGAAGCTAGATTGTGAAAAATTATGGTGCAATTGCAAAACCACTTACCAACCTTCAAAGAAAAATGCCCTTTAAAGGAATGAAGAAGCTCAATTTCCCTTTAATGAATTGAAATCATGATTAATTTCCCCACTAATTTTGATTATGCCTGACTTCAGTAAAGAGTTCATAGTTGAATGTGATGCTTCAAGGAAGGGAATTGGTGCAGTGTAACTTCAGCAAGGCAATCCAGTTGCTTTACTTAGTCAGGCACTAAAGGGGAACAATCAGCATTTATCAATTTATGGAAAAAAATTAGCTCTTATGTTTTCATGTAACATCCCAGTATTTTGAACCATTCGCATTCGCACATGTCGAACTTGAATTGCTCAAGATACTAGATTGTTAATTAACTCAGCATAAACAGTAAATAAATCAACCACAGAATCACAGACACAGAGTAATATAATAATAATGCAGTGGAATAGATAAATAGTAGTTCATGAAGCTACCATATAAACAACAGAGTTTGAGATAAAATACAAGAAAATATCTCAACAAAGACTGATGACATCTCTAAACAAATCAACTGGAAAGCTGAAAGCTGAATCGATAGTTGGATCTCCAAGCGAAGCTCCAAACTCCAAAGGTGAGCCTCGAATGCCATATCACTTAGTATGACCCGAGCGTGAAGCAAAACACAAACACTCGAGTCAGGATTAACATTCTTATATCGACAAATCCAACTCAAGTGAAATCTCAACTGAAATACAAGTACCTTAAAGTATGTTCGGGATAATCATCCTCTAAGAATCCGTGAAACTATCTAATATGTAGAAATATACGCTATTAATAACCAAAAGTCATTATAACACCATGGTCATTTCAAAGTAATTTATTCTTCAAAACCAAAATATCATTTCCATTTCAAATATATCTATTTCCAAATTATAGCACTTTCATAGTTACAACACTTTCGAAACCCAAAACAATTTGAAATCATAATTCTTTAGAAAACCATAACTTTGATATCATAACTTCCACCACTTAAACAGTTTAATAATATTATATAAAATAAAATAGTTTATATTTAAATAATTATTATATTAAAATAGTTAATATTAAAAATAGTTTTATATTAATATATATATTAAATAATTTATAAAGTACAATACTTATAATTCCCTCAAATTTCACAAATCGATTCAAATCAACTCGAATTCCAAATTCAGTATAATTAAAACTCAATTTATCAGTTCCAATTCAATTCAGTTTCTAAATAAAAAATTCAAATTATATCGATTTCAAATACGGATTTGAACCACAAAATAAACCATTAAATTTCAATATATTTCAAAGCTTTAAATATTCAACATTTTCAAAACTAAATTTAACATTTTCATATAGATCTTGATTTAACTTCAGTATTATTTAGTCTTGAAATATTCACTTAAAAAATTCAATATTATTTAAATAACCTTAAATTACATTTTACCAAATATTTCCTTTCATTTATTTAAATGGGAAATACTCATTAAATTACTTAAATCAAAATCAAGTTATAAAATCATATCTTTAAATTTTAAATTCAATAGTTTCAAATCGATTTAATTAAATAAAATTCTTAATTAAATACAATTTCAAATAATTTTCAAATTTATCTTCCAAACCTTAACTTCTAAAATCATTATAAAAATCTATATTTGAAATATAAATTTTGATAAATACTTAAGCATATTATATATTAATTAAATCAATCTTAATTAAATTAAATATTATTATTAAATCTATATATAAAATAACATTTATATATAATATTTTAAGAATCAATATTCATTAAAACCGTATATTTCTTTCCAAAATCATCGAAATTAGTTTCAAAATATTTATATATAGACCAACGGTGTCCGTATAAAATTTTCTATCCAATGGTCAAGTGATACAGATATTTATCATTTCAATCCGTAACTTAAATATATATGGGTATATAGCATTTCAACCCACAATCCTAAATTCAATTCAAACAAAAATCGCTAGGGTTTATCATTTCAACCCATAACGATTTTCTCCTATTCTACAGATCGTTCCGGTATGTATCATTTCAACCCATAGGGAATTCTATACTAACAGGGAACTTGTAATAGATATGACTTTAATAATAATAGGCATATATCATCAATAATGATATAATATAAACAATAGGATATGGTGTCATATCCCATAGGTGAACAATATCATATAAATGCATATCATATCATATACAACAATTTCAAAAAAATTTAACAGTAGCATATTTCAATTGTTGTTTCAATGGAAATAAAATTTAATAAATATAAGAATGTTAATCAGATTGCTCACCTTTCAAGCTTAGAGACGAACGAGAATGAGATGAGTTATGAATCCAAGCACGAATTCCAAAGCAAAGTAAGACTGAACGCGAATTGGATGAACAAAGCTGATAATCAAGAGTTGATGAACTGAATCAGAATTAGTTTTATAGAGACAGAACATATATTATTGTTTTTTCCATGAAATCAATATTAAATTCAAAATGAATATTAATATACATATATGTATGTATATAATCAAAAATTATTGTTTACATTTAAAACACATATAAAAAATTATTAACATACATGTATAGTTTCAAATCAATAAAAAAACGAAACAACTTATCTACAATGTGTATAACTTAAAACATATACATAATAAAGAAAATTAATGTATGTATATTTATGCAGACCATCAACAACTACAACATACAACTCTGATGTGAAAACACTATTATCAAAAAAAGTATTGCTATATATATGCATATAATTAAACTTTCATATAAAATTTATATACTTAAAACAGTATTATATTTAATTTTCAACTATAAACCCTCATTAAACTTATATATATGGATCAATATATCTCTAACATGCAAAACTTACATAAACTAATGTATATAACAGTAAAATATAAAATAAAGAAACAAAACAGCTTCACGTTAAAAATATACGTGACTACAGGTTTAAATAAAAAAAACTATAATCCACTTCTCAAATGCCAAATACAACCTTTATATCCAACATATATCTATAACATTTTATATAATGTATAAACTAACCTATTATGAACTAATATATTACCAGCTAGATGTTTACTGATAGAATACACAACTCATATAAATTTTAAAATAATATACATAATACTTATAGATATATATAGAACATTATATATAAATTTTAATACATAACTTAAACTGTGGAAAATATAAACAATAACCATACATATATATAAACTTACACTATATATATAACAATAGGGAACAACTTCAAATAAATCTTACAGTAAGCGACTTGAAACCACTTTATATAATTAGGAACCTATATATATATATATATATATATTACAACATTAATATATTTTAACTCCATGCCTATTATAAATTAATATTAAATTTTAAAACATATATATATATATATATATATCAGAATATACGAAACATATGTAGACTGGTATATATAATATACATATAGTGTACAGACAAAACAAAATTTTAAAACAATCTTTAAAACAAAACTTATATATATAAACATTTACCAGCTATCTTGGCCGAGCATAGGAGTTGGGTGAGAACGCGTGGTTTTTGGAGGAAGGGGATGATGATGTGTGAGGGTTGGCTAGAGGTGGTGGTCAGCCTTCGGTGTCAGGAAGGGAAAGCTGTGCGTGCTTGGCTATTGAGGTGATGGGCGTTGGAGTTTTGGAGAGTGGAGGAGGGACTGAAGGCGGTCGGCGTGAGGGGACGCGAATGGCTGGTGAGGGCGAATAGAAGGCTGGAGTATTGAAAGAGAGAGGGGAGGCAAAGAAATGGGTTTCAAAGAGAAGAACACAATTTAGATCTAAAGCTTGGCATATAAATTTTCTTGTTATATCTCTACTACTAATAAAGAAAATTCATTGAATTAATTTACTCGGCGTCTTTTTGAAATTTCAAAAATACCCTTGCTTTCCGTTTAAATATAAAAAGTCGGGCTTTTTTTATTATAGGGGGAGGAGTTCAGTCGGATTTTGAACAACGCGTCTAAGGGCAGTGGTGGTGGTGCCATAGGGTAGAGCATGGGAAAAGGGATTTGCTGGTGGATTTGATATTGACTTTAGGTAGACCGGTGAGGCACGCTGTGCACGAATTGTTCACGTTTGTGAATTGTTCCAGGAAAGCTTCAGGAGGTTACGTGATTTTGAGAAGAAGGGGAGGTACTGTGTATTGATGTGGGTTAGCTTGCGTTTTGGGCTTTGGCCCATTTGCTAGTTATAGATAATATAATTTTCGAACGGAACCGACAGTAAAGAGAGTGAATCGGCATAATGAGACGTGATTTCCAAGTAATATATAAACAATTGAATTTGAATGGTGTCAGGTCCAAAGCCGAAAGCAATTATAATTTGAACGGCAGGAGAAGTAATTGTCTAACTCTTAAATTCTAGAAAAATAAAAGCAACGGCTATTTGACTCTAGCAAATAACTAATGTTATAATAAATGCTAGTTGCTATCAATTTCCATTTGAAATTTAAATGGATACAACTAGTAAAAGTGTAAAGTGGTCCCGATACAGTTACCCGTTGCATGGATTTCACTGCATACCAAACACCAAAATTGATAATTGAGTATACCGTAGAGATTAGCCCGACGAGAAGGTCACAACGGTATATAGATATTAGTGGTACGACCATCAAATCAAAAGTTGATATCGGTACCGAATATGCTACAAAAACGCAAGAAATAAAATAAATGGAGCAATGGTAATCCAAATTTGGAGAAACGAAATATGACGTCTCACTCAGAAGATATTTATAAATTTATCACCTAAAAATATTCAGGTTTGGAAAAACATTTTATTATCATCAATTTTTAACTGATTTGAATTAAAATGAAATTACACCATAAAATAAACCTCCAATTATTAATTGAAAATTTACCATTTGCTATGTTTAAATAGACGTATTTCAAATATTAAAATTTTATTTCCAAATTTAAATATTTAAAATTTCACAAAATTCCAGTTAAATATATTATTAAAACCATTAAAATTTATGGGTCGTTACACTCTCCCCCACTTAAAAATTTTCGTCCCCGAAAAGGAAGAAGGTAGGAGAATAGAAACATGCAGAAAGAAAAATAGATTGAAAGACAAGGATAAACAATTCATTTAAAACTATATAAATTTCAATTTAAATTAATTAATATATAATAATTTGGTTAAAATCATGTATTATATCCATAAATAGTCATTCGATTCAAATTTGTTAGTTCAAATTGTCAATTCAGATCATAAAATTTCATTTAGTTTTAAATTGATTTCCCTTCACTTATTTATATAAAGATCAATCACTTACGTAAAACACTAATAATTTACTATTAAACCATGTAGTATATAAATAAACAGTATTTTAAACATTTTAAATTATTTAGAAAGAAAGAAAAAAATGATCAAAATATCATTTATATAATACTTTATCAAAATACTTTTATAACTCAATGTCTTAACATGTTTATCCTCATTCTTGCAGACTTTGGCCATGCGCTGATCAGGCGCAAAGCTAGAACTCTCCAAGTATTTAGTAGACCTGTTTCAACATCCAGTGAAAAATACTCGAAAAACCTTCAAAACCGAAATGGAAAGTACAATCCAAACAAATCAACTGAATCGAATCATGGATCATCGATGCACAGTGGTTACGTCTGGGGCCTGTAAGAAACATCTGTACCTTTTAAGCAATCACCGCCTTGCGAATTTCGCCTTAATAACAAAAAAACTGTAGACCGTGGATAAACAATGGTTACGTCTGGACCCCTCATGAAACATTCATACCTTTAAGCAATCTCTGCCTTACGGATTACGTTACGATAACCAAAAAACCTGTAGACCGTGGATACACAATGGTTACGCCTGGATGCCCCAGAAAAGATCCGTACCCTTTAAACAATCTGTGCCTTGCGAATTACACTTCTAAAACGACCATAGATCGCAGATACACAATGGTTACGTCTGGATCCTCCAGGAAATATCTGTATCTTTTAAGCAATCACTGCCTTGCAAATTACGCTATGCAGTTGAGTTCGTAAGACCATGGGCAACGCCATGGAATTCGAAGGACACTCGAGTATCACATCTGGATAATCCAAATCAGAGAGAATAATATCGATAGAATGAATCCAAAATGTGGCCACAAAGAGGATATCAAGCAGAAGGCACTTTCCATATCTTTACTTTGAAAATATGTATCATATAGCACCCTTTCAAATCAATTTCAAATATCATACTTGTATAAATTCAATTATATATAAGATTTCATTTTCAAATCGAATACTTTCTAACATCAATAGTATATCAAATCACACTTATATAGACTTCGATTATATATGATTTTGCTTTTCAAATTGAGTACCTTTCCAAATAAATTGTTTTCGAATCAACTTCATACTTGCACAAATCAATTTTATATAAGTTTGAAAACTCCCAAATCAAGTATTTAATAAAATAAGGTTCTCAATTTTAATTCGTTTCAATATCGGTTCAGTTTCAAAATCATATACGATTTCACACAAATTATTTCTTCCAAATTAAATATCTTCAGCTTCAAAATTAGTTTTGGAAAATAATCCTAGTTTCCAAATCAACATATTTAAGTCAAACAAATACATTTCCAAAACCATTATATAAATACTGGGTTTTGAATTCCAAACTATTTTCGAAACCAAATATTTTTCTCAAAATCAACCACACCCATAAATGATTACCAAATTTAAAACTTTTAAACTATTTATTTTCGTTTGAAAGGTCCAATTTACCTTTTGAAAACTATTATTCTTTATATATATATATATATATATATATATATAGTTTTATAAAAGATGTTACTAAGTTGAAAACATTTAAAACTAAATTTTATTCAAAACATTTCAAAACTGAATTCCAAGTATAATTCAAAATAGTCTTACTCATGTACTTAAAAAAATAATTTCAAACTTATATAAATCATATTACTTATACTTATACATACAAAACTAAACTTATATACTTTATCAAACAATTTATACTTTTCGAAATTACTTAGCTGTGAAAATTAAACCTCGATTTCGAAGTGTTCGAACATTCAAATAGTCGGAGAAATCAAATTTCCAATCTAGAGTTGGAAATCAGCAACAAATCAGTAAATCAAATTCAATAGATAGGGTTAAATCCGAAACTTGAGGACAGAACACCGGGCTCACTTCAAATCGTTTCAAATATATATACATATATCTTTTGAAAATATCAAATCATACTTTGGAATTTGAAATCAAAACTGGTTTCACAAAATCAACCACCTAGCAAAGCTACTAAAGTGGCCTCTCCCCCACTCTGAAACTCAAAAATCAATGTCGATGATACGTGCACTCATCACCGAAATTATTCTCCAGTGACATAAGTGAGTTCTGGACTTCTATTTTCTTGAAAACTTCTTTGAAATTTCTTCGAAATCATTGGAACTCATTTGAAGTCATTTGAAACATTTCTTATTCGAAAAATACTTTCAAATCGTATTATTATATATTTTCAAAATCTTAAAACCAATTTCAAAATACCCGAGTTCAGTTTCTTAAATTTCTAATTTAAAACCCTTCAGTTATAAATCATTTTTATATAAATCAATTTCTTATATAATTTTCAAAATATCAAATCCTTTCGAAACTTCAATTTCTCATTTTTAAAAGGTATATAATCCTTATCGAAAACATTTTCACTTTTATATATAGAATATAATTATACTTATCAAGATATTAATGTCGATATGTAAAACAATTTCTAAAATACAAATAAACATGATTTTTCAAAGGATGATTCAAAAATGGATTTCAAAACATAGATAGAGATTCAAATTAGAGGAACTCTAATCAAATAGAATTCTGATTTGAAGATAGGCTCGAATGAAGATGAGATAATTAAATTACAAAATAGAAGATGGATATACTTATATAAATCGCAGGTGACCTTAACCGGGTCAACCGTGTCTCGGGAATATGGTCGATGCGGAATTCAAAGGCAAATTGACATTCGATCGCCAAAGATAGAATTCGGCTTAGCAAGAGATAGCAGCACCTAAACCGAGGGTATAGAAATCTCCGGTGAATCAATGCCGATTGTAAAGGAGTTTCACCCCTTTACAAATCAATCAAAACTGGCGGGATCGCCCATTTTTATAGGGATCATACGAAGTGCAGTTATGGGATGCCCTAGAATCAAAAGGATACAAATAGAGGAGACAAGAATGGATTTCAAACCAAGTGGGAGCATTCCAAAATTCAAAGGAAACCGAATCAAAGAGGAAGAGATTCAAGCATGAACGAAAGGAATTCTATAATTAAATCTACTACATATGCTAAGTTTTTCTTAAAACCAGAGCTCTGATACCACATGTAACATCCTGGTATTTTCTACCATTCACATCCACACATGTCGGAGTTGAATTGCTCAAGATACCAGATTGTTAATTTATATTTGGTAAAAACTCAGCATATACAATAAATCAATCAATCACAAAATCACAGACACAAAGTGTAACGACCCGTATTTTACGTGTCGATAGATCGTAGAATTTACAGGTCGTTAGTGTTGTTATGTTGTCTCTAGCATGAGTCGTATAAGGAGTTAACTCGTGCAAGTGTTGAGTCGTGACCGACTCATAGGGCTTGGCCGAGTTAAGGATGTTAACGACTTAAAGCTTAAGTCGTATGGTAGTTAGCTTAGGTCGTGAACGAGTTACGACTTAAGAACTGGGACGAGTTAGCAAGTTGGTAGAGTTAGCGGGTTAGTGCTAGGGCTTGAGTCGTAAGTGACATAAGGATGTTACGACCTAAGAGTTGCGGAGTTATAGCTTAAATCGTAGGAGAGTTAACGGTTTAAGGGGTGGTGACCGACTTAAGAGAAGACCGACTCAAGAGGGGAACAGCAACCCATAGAAGGACCGACTTAAGAGATAGAGGGTTGCTAGATGGGTCGTGTATGCAGTTGAGTCGGCAGAGGCTGTTGAGTCGTATGAAGTTGAGTCGGTAGAGGCTTAGGTCGGCTAGGGGTTAGGTCGGCCATAAGAGTGAGTTGTTGAGTCGGCTATTGGTAGGTCGTACACGGGTTAAGGATGTTGAGTCGTGTCTGGGTGAGTCGCGTACAAGTTAGACGTGAGGCCCTGTGTTTTGTTGAGTCGGCATGATGATGAGTCGGGGATGACTCAAGGGGTGGGTCGGCAACGACCTAAGGGGCGACGACTCATAGTGGTTTCAGCCTATAAATAGAGGGGTTTGGCTCACTTTTTGGCACCGGTTTTTGAAGCGACAAAGTGCTGCCATTTTGGGAACTTGACTTCAACATTTCTTCATCTTCTTTTCTCCATTCCAATCTAATTCTAACATCCATCCAAGATCGAAGATCGAGATTGAAGATCCAAGAGACAAAGTTGAAGATCTTCATCCAACGAAGCTAGATTTCATCGTTTTAAGCGAGATTTCGCCGGATCAAGCCTTGATCTTCGCTGTCCAGATCTGAAGTGTTTAGTTTTTGAGGTGTTTAGGTGATTTGGTGAGTGGTAGTTATCTCTCACGCGGACCCAAAGGAGTATATTGGATTGGTGGTTTGTTGGAGTGTTGTAGATAGTGATTTTGTGCATTTTCCTTAGATCCAAGTATAGATCCATTGTTTGTGAAGATGTTTACCTATGCAAGCTCATTTATTAAGTTATAGAAACAAAACCCATGTTTCATATTTGCTAGATCTATGCTAAAAACCCATGATTCATATATGTTAGTTCTATGCTCATTTATTTACGAAATTGCCATTGTAGTTATGAATGCTTAATTAGATCTTGATTGAATACTTATTTGTTTGGATTAATGTTTGCCTTGATTGATTGTTGTGAATGAGCTATTTAGTTGATAGATTTGGACAAGTATGGTCAAAGATGATTCAAAAGCTACAGAAGAGGCTCTTGAATGGTGAAAGCTGCTAAAGGCATATGTGGCGGATGTGGAAGCTCATATGTATGGATTTGATGATGTTGAGATGGAACTTTGCCATGATGCGATGAGGCAAACCATGTTGTTGAGTTGAGACTTTGCTATGGTGTAATAAAGCGAAGTATGATGTGTTGTAGACTTGGCGTAATCCAGGCAGGGATCATTCCAAGTATGTTGATAACTCGAGGGATGGTTCGAGTTGGTGGATAATGGATTGCTCGAGAGGTAGCTTGAGCTAGTATGAGGATAGTCGCCAAGGAGGATGACTAGGAGGCTTGGATCTCATCGTTGTTGAAGGTTCTAGCATGCTCAAAAGCAAGAGTACATGGGGTGCCCATAACGACTACAGGTAGGTAGTCGGGACAACCAAAAGACTACAGGTAGGTAGTCGAGTACTCTGGGCAAAGTAGATAAGTCCTAGGCACAAGGCAGTGTGCGAAGTTATGTCTGGAACCGGGGTTACCATTAGCCCTTGACGGATGGTCATTCAATCAACGGTAAAATCGAAGCAAGGATAACAGTGATAGCCAGAGTCATGGATGTTTGGACGTTTGGTTGTATCATCATTCGGTCTCAAGAGCGGTATTTTCTAGGTGCTTATCTGATCTTGGTTTAGGCCTTGGGGGTTTGTATTTGGAAAACATCGCCCTTGACTCGAGTGATTATTGCTTTACCTTAATTATCTGCTATGTTATGCTTAATTCTCTTTGGTGTGTATCTGGGGGCTATCACTGTAGAAAGAGGTGGAGTGGGATGGTTTGGTTCCTATTCCTTTTATCCTTTATGCTCTTTTGGTATGTTTGATAGCTGATTTACTGCTCACTAAGACTTTGTCTGACTCAAGATTTTATGTCTCCTCTTATTACCTTGGGCTGTTCATCCATGTTGGGATGGGCAGACTAGGTAGCAGGTGACAGGTGCTGTTCTTAGAGATCTACGCTGATGATGACGGAGACGAGCAGGAGGCTTTGCATACTAGTTTTCTTACTATATGTACTGGGTGTTCCGCTGTTATATCTGATTGAGTGTTGTAGTGAGGCTTTGATGTATGGATGATTCATGTTTGTATAAATCTACTTACAATGCTTATATGATGATTTTTCTGTTATGGAGCCTCACTATATATATTTCTCTATTGTATTTTATCCAAGCGCTGTGAGTTGTACGATAGAGGTTGCTGTTTTATTTTACCCTGACTATCGTCCATGACTACCTGGCACGCCTTTCAGCGCACTATTCCATTGTTTTGGTGCGGGAGTCATGGGCGGTCGTCACATTTGGTATCAGAGCATTGGTTAATCGATTTTAGCCAACGCTCGCTGACACAACTACGTATGAGAGACGTAATTGTATTTTGATGGGTAATTACTATATATAATATAGTAGCTTAGAAGGATTTGAACTCCTTATGCAGTTGTTTCTTAAGGTGTTCTAATCATTCTTATTACAGATATTAAGGATGAGTCGAAGAGGGAGACCAGCTGCAAGGGAAAGCCGTGCTGGTGAAGGAGCTGTTGATTATGGAACTATGTTCGAAGCGATGATGACTTCGATCATGAGAAGGATACCAGCTTCAGGATCATCAGTGGATGTGGGAGTTCAAGTTCAAGCTCCAAGACCGGTGGATTTTGCTAAGCTTTGCAAGGATTATACTTCTCTTGGAGGAAAAGCTTTCTTGGGGACGGAGTCGACTATTGAGGTGCAGAGATGGATTGATGCATGTCGAAGGATCTTTGGTGACTTAGGGATTGAGGATGCAACTTAGAGAAAGCTTGCATCGAGACAGCTTCAGGAAAGAGCTGCTGATTGGTGGAATTCTATCACCATTGATACCCCAGAAGAAGAGATTACTTGGGAGCAATTCCAAGTTAGATTTGAAGCCAAGTTCATCTCTACGGCTCAGAAGTCTGTTTTGTTCAAGAGGTTTGTAGAGCTCAAGCAAGGTGGGAGACCAGTTCTTGAGTATATTTCTGAGTTTGAAGCTTTGTCCAAGTATGCCAGATCGTACATTGATTCTCCCTATCAGAAGAATGAGAAGTTTGTGACTGGTCTGGATGCTTATCTTGGGAGGCAGTTAGTGGATCATTTGGACGATCCATTTGAGAAGCTTGTGGAGAAAGCCCTTAGGCATGAGAGTTTGTTTCCTAAGGAAAGTTCTGTTGTTGCTGTAACCAGGGAAGGATCTAAACCACACCAGAGTGGCAATAAGAGGAGGAAGCAGCAACAGCAGAAGGGTAAGGATGGCCAGAAGAAGCCAAAAGGCGAAGTGACTTGTTATAACTGCCAACAGAAGGGCCATCTTTACAAAGATTGTAAGAATCCCAAGGTGCCGGGAAAGTGTTATAACTGTGATAAGCTGGGACATATCAAGAAGGATTGCCCAGAGCCGAGGAAAGATAGGCAGATTGTGCAAGCTTATGCTTTGGGAGTTGTGTCGTCGTCTTCAAAAGCCCCGACTGCTGAAGAAAAGGGGAAGAGTGTGGTGGTTCAAGGTACTCTTTCTATCTGTGGTGTTCCAGTTAGAGTGTTATTTGATACTGGAGCGTCGCATTCTTTTGTTTGTAATGATTTGGTAGGCCGGTTAGGTTTGAAACCGGATATTGTTGATAGGCCATTGGTTGTGACTAATCCAGTCGGGGGTTCGTCATGTTTGTGTATGATATGCCGTGGTCTAGTTGTGTCGAGTCATGATTGCTCGTTTGTCTGTGATTGCTTTGTTCTGAACTTTGCGGGGTTCGGAATTATTTTGGGTATGGACTGGCTTAGGAAATATGCGGCAAGGATTGATTGTGAGAGGCTTGAGGTGACAGTCGGGAATGTGGAAGGGCGAAAGGTTGTGATACGATGTAAGCATGAGGAAGACGTCTTCATGAGCTTCATGTATTCGCTGGTTGTTCCACGGGATGGACTGTCATCGGTGCCTATTGTGAATGGATTTGAGGATGTCTTTGACGAAGTCAAAGGGTTGCCGCCGCATAGGGAAATCGAGTTTCGTATCGATCTAGTTGAGGGAGCCAGACCTGTTGTGATGCCTCTTAGGCGGATGGCGCCTAGGGAGCAGCTAGAGTTGAGGGTGCAGGTTGATGACCTTTTGCAGAAAGGATTCATTCGGAGAAGTGTGTCCGAATGGGGTGCACCAGTTGTGTTCGCAACCAAAGCGGATGGATCGTTGAGGTTGTGTGTGGATTATCGTGAGCTGAATAAGTTGACTAAGAAGAACAAGTATCCATTGCCGAGAATAGATGACTTGTTTGATCAGCTTCACGAGGCCAAGGTGTTTTCTCAGATGGATTTGGCAACGGGATTTCACCAGCTGAGAGTGGCTAAGGATAGTGTGCCGAAGACTGCTTTCAGGACACCATCCGGTTTTTATGAGTGGCTGGTAATGCCGTTTGGATTGACTAACGCGCCAGCATATTTTGTGGATCTTATGAATAGAGTGTTCAGAGATCAGTTGAATAAGTTCGTGCTTGTGTTCGTGGATGATATTTTGGTTTACTCCAGAACTGAGGAAGAGCACAAGACGCACTTGAGAATTGTTTTGGAAATCTTGCGGAAACATCAGCTGAAGGCTAAGTTTTCGAAATGTCACTTCTGGAAGAGTGAAGTGAGGTTCTTAGGCCATGTTATCTCTGGAAATGGAATAGCGGTTGATCCCGCTAAGGTGGCAGCAATCCAGGATTGGGTTAGACCTAAGAATGCATCAGATGTGAGAAGTTTTCTTGGATTAGCAGGATATTATCGTCGGTTTATCAAAGACTTTTCCAAGATAGCTGCACCGTTGACCGGATTGACGAAAAAGAACCAAGTGTTCAGATGGGATGATAAGTGTGAGCAAGCTTTCGTAATTCTGAAAGAGCGACTGACAAGTGCTCCTGTTTTGACTATTCCAAGTGGGAATGATGAGATGGTGGTTTACACCGATGCATGTGGTACTGGACTGGGAGCAGTGCTAATGCAGAAGGGTAAAGTTGTTGCGTATGCAAGTCAACAACTGAAGCCGCATGAAAGGAATTATCCGACTAATGATTTGGAGTTAGCGGCAATTGTGTTTGCTTTGAAGATGTGGAGACATTACCTGTTGGGAGTTAGATTTGAGTTGTTTACAGATCATAAGTCGTTGAAGTATCTGTTCTCCCAAAAGGATTTGAATCTTCGGCAGCAACGATGGCTAGAGTTTTTAGCATCATATGATTTTGGTATAGCTTATACTCCGGGAAGAGGTAACGCAGTGGCTGATGCGTTAAGTCGAAGACATGCAGGATTGGGAACTATGTTTTCAGAATGGAAGAGTCTCGAGTATTTGGCTGGATTTGACTTCAGGCCTAGATGTGAATTGGAACCTGAGATGTTGGCAAATTTATCGATAAGACCTACTCTTGTGGAAAGGATTGGCGAGAGCCAAAAGCGAGACGATAAGCTTGTCAAGATTATCCGAGATTTGGAATCCGGATTGGACCCAGAGAAGGATAAGGGATTCGAGGTCAATCGAGAGGGTTGGCTTCGAAAGCAAGGACGGCTAGTTATTCCCGATGTAGATGGATTAAGAGATGAAGTTCTGAGGGAAAGTCATCACTCGAAGTTGACAATTCATCCAGGTGGAAATAAAATGTATCGGGATATGAAGAGAGCCTATTACTGGGAAGGTATGAAGAAGGATGTTGGAAATTTTATTTCCAAGTGTATGAACTGTCAATTGGTGAAAGCTGAGCAGAAGAAGCCCAGTGGATTACTTCAGCCATTAGAGGTTCCTACATGGAAGTGGGAGCAAGTGTCGATGGACTTTATCGATGGTCTACCTAGGACAAGAGCAGGAAATGAAGGAATTTGGGTCATAGTAGATCGTTTGACTAAGAGTGCAAGATTCATTCCTGTTCGATCGACTAGGACTGCATCGAAGCTGGCTGAACTTTATGTTAAGTGGATAGTTCGATTCCATGGTGTTCCGAAGAGTATAGTGAGCGATCGGGACCCATTGTTCACTAGTGGATTTTGGAAGAGCTTCCAGGAAGTTTTGGGAACCGAGTTGTGTTTGAATACAGCTTATCACCCTCAAACAGATGGTCAGACTGAAAGAGTCAACCGAGTTTTGGAAGATCTTCTCAGAGCTTGTGTTTTGGACTTCGGAGGATCATGGGAAGATCATCTTCATTTGGTGGAGTTTGCATATAATAACAGTTATCAGTCGAGTATTGGTATGGCACCATATGAGGCATTATATGGAAGACCGTGTAACTCTCCGACATGTTGGTTGGAAACTGGAGAAAAGCTGATACTTGGGCCAGAGATGATTCGACAGACTTCGGATTGTATAGAGATCATTCGGCAACGAATGAAAGCAGCCCAAGATCGTCAGAAGAGTTATGCCGATAATCGTCGAAAGGATTTGGAATTCGACGTAGGTGATATGGTTTTTGTGAAGATTTCTCCTTTGAAGAGTGTTATTAGATTCGGGAAGAAAGGGAAATTGACTCCGAGATTTGTTGGACCATTCCCGATTATCGAGCGGATTGGAGAGCTCGCTTATAGATTGGAGTTACCAGAAAAGATGGCGGGTGTGCACAATGTTTTTCATGTATCTTATCTACGGAAGTATGTGCATGACCCAACTACGGTGGTTTCTGCTGATAGCTGTGAAGACTTGAAGGTTGATCCAGTGGTTACGAGACCTCGTAAGCCGCTTCGTGTTGTTGAAACCGATACGAAACAGCTTAGGAGGAAGACGATTGCGTTGCTCAAGGTACAATGGAGTGATGATGTTAACGACTGTACGTGGGAGGAGGAAGAGAGGATGAAGGCAGCTCATCCCGGACTCTTCGAGGTATGGCCCTAAAGTGTCGTGACATCTCATGAATTTGTAGCTTGTTCTAAGTCTTAGAATTCTGCATGCTAGGCTAGAATTGGATGCATGGTTTGTTGATTGCTATGGATGGTAGGCATGCGGAATATCTTTGATTGCTGTTGTTTGCTTGGAATTTCGGGGGCGAAATTCCTAAGGGGGAGAGAATGTAACGACCCGTATTTTACGTGTCGATAGATCGTAGAATTTACAGGTCGTTAGTGTTGTTATGTTGTCTCTAGCATGAGTCGTATAAGGAGTTAACTCGTGCAAGTGTTGAGTCGTGACCGACTCATAGGGCTTGGCCGAGTTAAGGATGTTAACGACTTAAAGCTTAAGTCGTATGGTAGTTAGCTTAGGTCGTGAACGAGTTACGACTTAAGAACTGGGACGAGTTAGCAAGTTGGTAGAGTTAGCGGGTTAGTGCTAGGGCTTGAGTCGTAAGTGACATAAGGATGTTACGACCTAAGAGTTGCGGAGTTATAGCTTAAATCGTAGGAGAGTTAACGGTTTAAGGGGTGGTGACCGACTTAAGAGAAGACCGACTCAAGAGGGGAACAGCAACCCATAGAAGGACCGACTTAAGAGATAGAGGGTTGCTAGATGGGTCGTGTATGCAGTTGAGTCGGCAGAGGCTGTTGAGTCGTATGAAGTTGAGTCGGTAGAGGCTTAGGTCGGCTAGGGGTTAGGTCGGCCATAAGAGTGAGTTGTTGAGTCGGCTATTGGTAGGTCGTACACGGGTTAAGGATGTTGAGTCGTGTCTGGGTGAGTCGCGTACAAGTTAGACGTGAGGCCCTGTGTTTTGTTGAGTCGGCATGATGATGAGTCGGGGATGACTCAAGGGGTGGGTCGGCAACGACCTAAGGGGCGACGACTCATAGTGGTTTCAGCCTATAAATAGAGGGGTTTGGCTCACTTTTTGGCACCGGTTTTTGAAGCGACAAAGTGCTGCCATTTTGGGAACTTGACTTCAACATTTCTTCATCTTCTTTTCTCCATTCCAATCTAATTCTAACATCCATCCAAGATCGAAGATCGAGATTGAAGATCCAAGAGACAAAGTTGAAGATCTTCATCCAACGAAGCTAGATTTCATCGTTTTAAGCGAGATTTCGCCGGATCAAGCCTTGATCTTCGCTGTCCAGATCTGAAGTGTTTAGTTTTTGAGGTGTTTAGGTGATTTGGTGAGTGGTAGTTATCTCTCACGCGGACCCAAAGGAGTATATTGGATTGGTGGTTTGTTGGAGTGTTGTAGATAGTGATTTTGTGCATTTTCCTTAGATCCAAGTATAGATCCATTGTTTGTGAAGATGTTTACCTATGCAAGCTCATTTATTAAGTTATAGAAACAAAACCCATGTTTCATATTTGCTAGATCTATGCTAAAAACCCATGATTCATATATGTTAGTTCTATGCTCATTTATTTACGAAATTGCCATTGTAGTTATGAATGCTTAATTAGATCTTGATTGAATACTTATTTGTTTGGATTAATGTTTGCCTTGATTGATTGTTGTGAATGAGCTATTTAGTTGATAGATTTGGACAAGTATGGTCAAAGATGATTCAAAAGCTACAGAAGAGGCTCTTGAATGGTAAAAGCTGCTAAAGGCATATGTGGCGGATGTGGAAGCTCATATGTATGGATTTGATGATGTTGAGATGGAACTTTGCCATGATGCGATGAGGCAAACCATGTTGTTGAGTTGAGACTTTGCTATGGTGTAATAAAGCGAAGTATGATGTGATGTAGACTTGGCGTAATCCAGGCAGGGATCATTCCAAGTATGTTGATAACTCGAGGGATGGTTCGAGTTGGTGGATAATGGATTGCTCGAGAGGTAGCTTGAGCTAGTATGAGGATAGTCGCCAAGGAGGATGACTAGGAGGCTTGGATCTCATCGTTGTTGAAGGTTCTAGCATGCTCAAAAGCAAGAGTACATGGGGTGCCCATAACGACTACAGGTAGGTAGTCGGGACAACCAAAAGACTACAGGTAGGTAGTCGAGTACTCTGGGCAAAGTAGATAAGTCCTAGGCACAAGGCAGTGTGCGAAGTTATGTCTGGAACCGGGGTTACCATTAGCCCTTGACGGATGGTCATTCAATCAACGGTAAAATCGAAGCAAGGATAACAGTGATAGCCAGAGTCATGGATGTTTGGACGTTTGGTTGTATCATCATTCGGTCTCAAGAGCGGTATTTTCTAGGTGCTTATCTGATCTTGGTTTAGGCCTTGGGGGTTTGTATTTGGAAAACATCGCCCTTGACTCGAGTGATTATTGCTTTACCTTAATTATCTGCTATGTTATGCTTAATTCTCTTTGGTGTGTATCTGGGGGCTATCACTGTAGAAAGAGGTGGAGTGGGATGGTTTGGTTCCTATTCCTTTTATCCTTTATGCTCTTTTGGTATGTTTGATAGCTGATTTACTGCTCACTAAGACTTTGTCTGACTCAAGGTTTTATGTCTCCTCTTATTACCTTGGGCTGTTCATCCATGTTGGGATGGGCAGACTAGGTAGCAGGTGACAGGTGCTGTTCTTAGAGATCTACGCTGATGATGACGGAGACGAGCAGGAGGCTTTGCATACTAGTTTTCTTACTATATGTACTGGGTGTTCCGCTGTTATATCTGATTGAGTGTTGTAGTGAGGCTTTGATGTATGGATGATTCATGTTTGTATAAATCTACTTACGATGCTTATATGATGATTTTTCTGTTATGGAGCCTCACTATATATATTTCTCTATTGTATTTTATCCAAGCGCTGTGAGTTGTACGATAGAGGTTGCTGTTTTATTTTACCCTGACTATCGTCCATGACTACCTGGCACGCCTTTCAGCGCACTATTCCATTGTTTTGGTGCGGGAGTCATGGGCGGTCGTCACACAAAGTAATATAATAATAATGCAGCGGAATAGATAAGTAGTAGTTCATGAAGCTACTATATAAACAACAGAGTTTGAGATAAGATACAACAGAATATCTCAATATAGACTGATGACATCTCTAAATAAATCAACTGGAAAGTTGAAAGCTAAATCGATAGTTGGATCTTCAAGTGAAGCTTCAAACTCCAAAGGCGAGCCTCAAATCCAGTATCACTTAATCTGACCCGAGCATAAAGCAAAACACAAACACTCGAGTCATGATTAACATTCTTATATTAATTCGTCCAACTCAAGTGAAATCTCAACTGAAATACAAGTAATTTAAAGGATTTGGGACAACCAACCTCTAAGAATCCGTGTTGCTATCTACTATATAGAAATATACGCTATTAACAACCAAACGTCATTATAACACCGTGGTCATTTCAAAATAATTTATTCTTCAAAACCAACTCATTTCCGTTTCAAATATATCTATTTCCAAATTATAGCACTTTCAAAGTTACAACACTTTCGAAACCCAAAACACTTTGAAATCATAATTCTTTGAAAAACTATAACTTTGAAATCGTAGTTGCTGTCAATTTCCGTTCGAAATTTGAATGTACACATATAGCAAAAGTGAAAAAGTGGTAACGATACAGTTAAGTTGCATGGATTTCACTATGTACCGGACACCAAAATTGACAATTGAATATACTGTAGAGATCAGCATGACGAGACGGTCACAATGGTATATAGATATCATTGTACGACCACCAAATCAAAAGTCGACATCGTTACCGAAAATGCTGCAAAAACGCCAGAAATAAGATAAATGGAGCAATAACAATCCAAATTTGGAGAAATGAAATATGACGTTTCACTCAGAAGTTGATTTACAAATTTATTGCGTAAAAATATTCAGGTTTGGAAAAACCTTTTATTATCATCAATTTTTAACTGATTTGAATTGAAATAAAATTACATCATAAAAAAAACCTCCATATTATTAATTGAAAATTTACCATTTTCTATGTTTAAATAGACGTATTCCAAATATTAAAAATTTATTTCCAAATTAAAGTATTTAAAATTTCATAAAATTCCAGTTTAATATATTATGTAAACTATTAAAATTTACGGGTCGTTACATAGCAACGACGAAATGGACTCAATATCTATTGGGAAGGAAGTTCATCATCAAAACTGACCATAAAATTTTGAAGTATTTATTAGAGAAAAAAATTACAATTAGGCACACAAAGTAAAATGTTGGATAAACTTCATGAGTTGACTATACTATTGAATATAAGATAGGGGAAGAAAATATAGTGGGAGATTACTTATCTTTACTACTAATAAATAGAATTCATTGAATAGATTTACTTGGTGTCCTTATGAAATTTCAAATACGCCCTTCTACATCTCATAGAGAAATAGTATCAAAATATGAGGATGTAGCCTATTATTTTAAGTAAAACTGTTAATCACCATGAAGAACTATAGTATACGTTCATAAGCTTAAGTATCCCAGTGTTCCATATTGTCCATAATTTACGTGGGTGTTCATCGGTCGAAGTCTAGCATGATTTCGAGTTAGTATGAAGAAGTTACTGTAATCTGAACAAAAAAATAGCAGCTTCTGCCAAGGTGTAGTTCAAATATGAGGATGTAGCCTGTTATTTTCTAAGTTCAACTTTTAATCACCATGGAGAACTATAGTCTAAGTTCAAGAAATGAAGTATCCAAGTATTCCATACTATCCGTAATTTAGGTGGTAGTTCATCGGTCAAAGTCTCGCCTAATTTCGAGTTAGTATGAAGAAGTTGTTGCAGTATGAACAAAAAATAACGGCTTCTGCGTAGGCGGAGTTAAAATATAGGGATGTAGCCCGTTATTTTCAAAGTACAACCGTTAATCACCATGGAAAACTATGATATACGTTCATAAGATGAAGTATCTAAGTGCTCCATGTTGTCCGTAATTTTTATGGGAGTTCAACGGTCGAAGTCTCTCTTGATTGTGAGTTAGTATGAAGAAGTTATTGCAGTCTGAATAAAAAAATAGCGGCTTCCACCTAGGCAAAGTTAAAATAGAGGATGTAGCCTATTATTTTCTAAGTACAACTGTTAGTCACCATGGAGAACTATAATGTCCGTTCATAAGATGAAATATTCAAGTATTCCATATTGTCTGTAAGTTAGGTAGGAATTCATCGGTCGAAGTATCACCTGATTCCGAGTTTTTATGAAGAAGTTATTGCGGTGATAGTCTAAACAAAAAATAGCAATTTCTGACTTTGCGAAGTTCAAATATGGGGATGTAGCCAGTTATTTTCTAAGTAAACTATTAATCACCGTGGAGAACAATAATATATGTTAATATATTGTCCACAATTTAGGTGAGAGTTCATCTGTTGAAATCTTGCCTAATTCCGAGTTAGTATGAAGAAGTTACTACAGTCCAAACAAAAAAATAGCGGCTTCTGGCTTTTAGTTCCTGAGATATATATGTTTCGATGACAATAAACTTAGGACTTGATATAAAATATAAATACTAATGTTCTTGTCTAGATATATATGTATATGCATGATATATATGCAGGTACTAAAGAATGAAGATTGTACAGTATAAAGATTCAAGACTACGTATAGAGATTCAAGACTCACAAATTCAAAACCAAAGAAATCAAGACAGAAGACTCATGAGTATCAAGAGTTCAAGATATCAAGATAAGTATTAGAGTCTAGATTTATGTTAAAACTTCATAATAGCACTAAAATGTTTATTAAGATTTTTATTGTGGGATGGAATCCACCTTCTTGCTTTAATAGTGGGATGAAACCCATGACCTCTTTAGTGGGATGGAACCCACGACCTTCTCTAGTAGAATGGAATCCATGAAATTTCCAAAATGATTTATTTTAAATATTTTTCAAAAAAATTTACAATCATCTCTCTCAGTTTAAATATTTTAGCCTTAAACTATTTTTATTATCTTTTATATTTTGATTTCGAAATCATTTCTTATTTTTAAACTATCTCCTGGTTTTAATATTATAAGCTTTAAATCTCAAATATATATTCTATACTTAGTTTTTAATATTACTTTTATATTATAGATTATATATTATTAAGATTATTTTTTAAATCTATTTTATAAGTTTAAACCTGTGTATTTAATGCCCCGCCATTACCCCGCTATAACCCGCTATATCTCATAGCGGATTTCTACCGCTACGATTTTTCCATATAGCCCCAAAATATGGCATTTCCGCTTTAATCCCCACTATTTCCGCTATATCCCGTTATTCCCGCTATATTTTGCTATTTCTGCTATATCTTCTTTAATAAAATGAATTAAAAAATTGCATTTATACATTATAAAAATTATGAAACTAATTTATTTGATTTAATTTTTAATATATTTTCAGAAATGAAAATACTCTAATATTCTACTAAATTCAATTATGTAATATAACAGTTTTACGTTTATTTAAAGTATATTCGCATATATTTTTTGTTTAAAATTATTTATGTATTAATTATAATTCAATTGAATGATAATTTTTCATTTAATTACCATTTATATATTTGTAAAAACATTAAGTACAAGTTTTATATGCTATTTTAGAGCCATCTGCTATATCCCGCTATATCCTCACTGCATCCCCGCTATGACTTTTTGCACCTCCACCGCTTCGAATCTGCCGAGTGCTTTAACTGCACAGGTTTAAACTATACTCAAAACGATTTACAAAGTTTAGAAATTGTTTTCACAAGTTTTAAAATAGAAATCATTTTAAAAAAAATCAATTTTCAAAATACACATAGGCATGTCAACATACCCCTTCTCCCCATGTCGACATGGTAGCCGTAGAATTTAAAATTCCAATTTTCAAATGAAGTTTCTATTCATCATAACCTTTCACGAATGGACATGACTGTTGTTCTCCTATAAATACCAGTTGTTCTAAGTCAGTTTTTCTTTATTTCTTCACTCCTTCTTCTCCACTCAAGTATTCTCTTATATTTTAACAACATTCTACCGAAATCCTAAGTGAATCAAACTTGATCATCTCTAGCTTGATTCTCTACCATTCTCTCTCGAAGATCTCAGTGCTATTCAAACTTATAGGATCATTTGTAATCAAAGAAGTGTATCGAGTCTCTCTATCTATCAAAGTGCTATTGGAAATGGTGTGATTATGGTCCGTAAATCAATTGGGTGTGATTGTAGCCTGTAAATCAGTTAGGTGATTATGTAGCTTGGTTAAATCAAGAGAGTTTTCCCTGGACTTAAAGATAGGAAGGTGTATCTCGTGGACTTGAAATCGAGGTTGTAATATCGACATTATATTTGGAAAAAATCTGCACAAGAAATTGTGTGGGACTGGATGTAGGGTAACTCCGAACTAGTATAAAATTCCGGTGTGTTCTTTCTTTTACCGCTTTTTATTTACTATTTGCATCTATGTCTGACTCTATGATTGTCTCTATGTTTGTGAATTTCATCTGTCTGTGTTTAATTTAAAAAGATTTCTAAAATTCCATAAAATATATTAAACACTATTCACCCCCTCTAGTGTTATTCCAGCCTTGTCACGATCCGAAATCCAATGTTCGAAAATTGACATCAAATATCTCACTTGTATTCGACCTCGAAGATTCAAACATCGAACTCCAGTCGGATGGAGCTTATAACAACATCAGATGAATATAAAACAGCAGAAACAAAGTGAATAACATTCATTTACATCACAGATACAACATCATCATAATACCAGAGTATATTTATACATATATCACAACTTCAAAATGGAACTTCATAATAGAACAATAAGTGATCACATTCCAAAAAGACTTCAAGGAAATAAAGTGATAGCGAACTTCAAAAACTAAGCACCTTGAGATCCAAAAGCTTTCAAAATATCTCCAAGACAAAACCCTCCAAAAACCGATAGCCTCCAAACCAAAAGACTTCAAAATCCAGCTAACACCAAAACACGGAAAACCTGCTACTAGGCTGCCTGTGTGGAAATTATGGGCATCCAGAGTTTAGAAAAGAAACAATAAACTCCGAGTCAGTCATGGGACTGGTATGAAAAAACTAAAATAGTTGCTTTTAAATAAAACAAGATTTATAAAAGAAAATTCGGTACGCTTTTTGGAAAATGAAACTACCATAAGACCTCCCGCCACACACACAATGCAATCGCAGAATTGGAGGAGATTTCTTCTTATGATGGTCAAATATGCTTGATACGGGAAAAAATTCTTTGATATTATTACTAGGGCATAGTGTAGAAAACCATTTCGAAAGTATAATATTAATCTTAGCCAGCATAGACATTTCGTACTTTGCCTACTATAGCTACCATCTAAACAGTGGTGACCACCATAAGTAAATGACAGGTTATACAACTGAAACCGTACTGGGTTTGTATTGGGAATTGGATTTCCAACGAATGGTCGGGCTATGGAACTTCCGACTACCACATGGGTATGCCTCTGGAGGGACGTCCCGAGAACATACCCGGCTCTCTGCCAACGCAAGGTCGGGTTATCTCTGTAACTAGGTAACTACTACTCGAGTATGCCATTCCCCGGTCGTTTGCGACCTTTATCCGAGGGCCCTCTACCACAAAGCAACAACCACACAGTAAATGAGATTGCAGCAACCACATAGGTAAAGTATCTAGGCTCCATACCATGATACCACCTTTTTCCAGAAGGAAATGACATACACTAAAGGGTGCGACCCTCATAACCTTGCCGCATCTTTCCTGTTTCGACCATTTCTGGGGTGTGAGGTCCGATGAGGTCTCGTCCACAAAGCTACGCTTTACACGAAAGCCATGCTTTGATCACAAATGATCATCAACACACAGCAGCACTTAGCATGCCACACTGCCAAATTGGGAGTATATCACTGATAACCTTCAACTACATAACCTTTGAGCTCGTACGTCTCAGAGAAGGTTTTAAGCTAAGAGAATAAATTCTCCGCCACCAACAGATATGTATTTGAAAGAAATCTTCTTTATATCTCAAAGTGTAGTGCCAGACATACAACCATACAATTATGTTCCGGGTTCGAACAGAACCGAAGTCACTTCGTCCAATAAAGGAAGAAGCCCTTGCAAATCTGGGGATCCACAATCCCGATCGGAATCCCCATCACATGTGGAGATCTCTATACCGGAGCAACTCAGTGCAAAGACATTCAATAGGTTATCCATCGTTTTCGAAGACACCAGGTCTTTACCACCGTCTTCAAATGCTATTCATTTCATCGTATCACTATTCAGAATGGGTTATATGACACAAAGGTCCTCTTCCAGCTAATCCGAATAGTGAGCGCTCAATTTTAAAACATGTGGATGTATCAATCACAAAGATTCACATTCAGGGTTCAATGTGGGTTTCGGATAACTAACTGAAATCCGACTCCCTATCGCATCGAAATTTAAATGCCGTTTTACGGGCAAAAAGGGTTCTTACATACATACAGAAACAAATCACGAAACACAGTTCAGCACAAAGCAATTCACATCACACAGTATCACAATCACAACAGAAATATCAATCCAGTACACAACATTTGATAATAGTCAATCATCTTCAATTAAGGTGAATGTGATTTAAGTGAATTAACCACATAATTATTTTTATTAATTATTTTAAATCAATGATTAATTATTCTTAACTATGAATTAATTAAATCTTAATTAACTTTATTAATTAATTATTCTTTAATTAATTATCTTAATTTATTAATTAAATTTTAATTACCTTTATTAATTTATTATTCTTTAATTAATTAATTATTAATTACAAAGTGATTACAAATCATTAATTATTTAATCATTATTTAGTCACTATAAATAAATTTGTTTTTAAGTTAACAATTTGAATATTTGATTAACTTCTCAATTATTTTATTAAGTTAAATTTAAAACAAACTTTACTTTAAAAATATAAGTTTAAAATATATTTGAACTTAATCAATTTCAAATAATTATTCCAATACCATTAACTTCATATTCCGTCAACAAACAATCTTCATTTTGTAAGGAATGAATTTAGGAATCATTTAAACTTATGTTTTCAAAAAATTTAAAACTGGAATTTGCTGTTTCAACGACCAACCCGAGGCTATCTCGAGTCGTCCGCGAGCAAAAATGCTCTTTGCTTCGAGTTTTCCCCAGATTGTCCCGAGTATAATTTTTTCCCAAGCAAAATTTTGTTTAAGTTTAAACGACCCGATGCGAAGCCAAACGACATGGCCCTATCTTCGAGTCATCTCCCCTAAACCCCGTGTAGTACTTCGAGTTAAACAGCATCCCATCCAAAAATGAACTGCTGATACAAATGAAAACGTATGCACGCTGCACACCATTTCAGTCGTCACTGGTCGAAGCTACGACCATCATTAGGTCAACGACTAACTCCTCGTCCCATCGAGCCACCCCAAAGCGCAAACTAACGTCTCGTTCGAAATCTAGCCTCACGACCAATAGTTCATCAAAACCCATCACCAGGGAACCCCTTGCCCTCCTCCTCTGGCCATCAGAGGCCATAAAAACTCGACCGAAGCTTCGCCAACGTTCGACGCCTCGATTGGCACTGGTGTCAGAAAGTCCGATCACCCAACGGCGACGCAGCACCTTCATTTTCAATTGCGGGCAGATATGGGTTTTCAACCCTAATTCGATCTCGAACCAACAATATAATGATTTATAAATTCAACCTATATTTTTCTGAGGATTTCAAACCCTCAAGCTAGCTGCGACGATGATCTCGAGGCCCACAAACACATAGTTCATCAGAATTTTACAAAATTTCAATATTCTGATCAACTACAATTTCTCAGTCAAAACTGCATTAAAAATTTAGATTTAACTTTCAAAAATCGTTATTTTCAATGACGATTCAGATCGTATTCCTGTAATTAAAATTAATGATATTTGAATTCTTACCTAATTTGAATGGTGGCTGTGATTTCACATCATACAGAGAAAAAACTAAATTGTTTTGCTTTGGCTTATTATTAAAACATAATGCATGTTAAAACAAACACTTTAATTTGTTTAGATTTCAATTCCAGAAGAAAAACAGAAAGAGGGAGGTTTAGAATTTGACATAGGTTTACTCTGTAAACCTGAGACTAAAAGAACAGGGATGGAAGAACATGCCCAAGCAAATATATACATGCACACTCATTTGTTCACATGCAAAAGTTTTCAACATCAATTCAGGCATGCATACAATAAGAAGTAACTGGATTGATCAGAAGTTTACTCACATTGTAAAGTTTGAACAGAAAGTTCCTGACTGTTTTTAAAAATTTGAAGATGAAAGCCTGGATAATATTTCTACTTTGATCTTAAAGTTTTATCTGCAACTTGTTAATGCAAATCTTTGCTTAATCTCTATTGTATTTGTTTACTTACTTCATCAATAACACAAAATATTCAATTTACTTATAGATTGATTTCTTACGCAATAGAGGCTGTGGTCTGCAGCTTGAAATCTAGAAATTACTTTAGCCTTTGAACTTGATTTTTTTTTCTGCAACTGATTAATACAACTTGCTTAAATTCTTGCTTTATTTACTAATTAACAAATTCAAATTCAAATTTTTAAAAAGAATTCACTTGCCTTAAATTTATTTCAGAGAATCCAACTCTGTTTTCCTGGACAAAACTGGAGCATTGATTTCACTGAGTTGCGGATTGAAATTTGATGTTAAAATTTGGTTCTGAAATCACTAATTCACTTAACTATGAAGTTTAAAACTTATCAGAGATATGGAATTTAAAACTACTACTTGATGTTTGAGAAGATCCTCATATTTTAAATTTTGAATCCAAGAAAATGATGATGCAGTTTAAGATTTCTTTATTTTCTTTGGTGTTGGAGTTTGTAATGCTCAAGACCTTTTTTTTTACTTTTCTTTCAGAAATTTGAGAGGCTAAATAATTGAAAAAGAGAAGCTGAAAAGTTTTTATGAATTTAAGTTTTTTTTACAATCAACTATATTGAATGCCACTTGTTAAAACCAATCATGAGATCTCTACACTTTTTTTTTTCACACCATCTCCCTCATGCATGTTTAACACTTTTTTTTTACAAAGACAAAAGAATTTTTAAGTAAATTTTATATCAAATTCACTTTATTAATAGTTATACCCCTTATTCATTTGTATATATACAATGTTAAAAGAAGAAATGTTTTAACCAATCTTTTACATTATATAAATTACATATTTATGATTTCAAATTCCAATTATTTTTATAAAACATTTATTTTAAATTTAAATTCAAATTCCAATTCAAACTTGAATAAAAATCCATTTATGTCTATTTATATACTCATACATATACTTGTACAATTTAAATTCAGTTTCAATATATACATTCAAGTCTACTCGTATATGCAATATATACATAAATTTAAATGATTTTTTAAAACATTTAGTAATTCAAAATTTTAAACTCAAAAAAAATTTGGAATTTTATTCGCATATAAAGTATCACTTATGTTATTTGTTTTGAAACTTTTCAAATTATTTTCAAATTGAATTCCAAAAGTTTAAATAAATTACCAGTGTAAATTGATAAATTTTTAGGATGTTACCAGCCTTAAGATCCGTAATCCACATTTCCAATATTTAGTATTAGAGCATTGGTTTTCAAAGATTTCATAATCTGATTTTGGAAATTTTTTCAAATGGATGCTAATATTGGTATTGTCAACACTATCACTAGTTCATTTGTAGAAGGTCAGCCTACTGCCAGACCATCACTTTTTAATGGCAGTAATTATGCATATTGGGAATGTAGCATGAAAGCCTATTTACAATCAATAGGATTAGACATTTGGAATATCACATAGACTGAGTACATTGAACCCGCTACAAATATTGCACAGTGGACCGTTGAGCAAAAGATTGTTACATAAAACAATTTCAAATCCATGAATATTCTATCATGTTCACTTGATAGGAATGAGTTTAATAGAGTGTCTATTTGTAAGTCTGCATATGAGATCTAGAAAACTCTGCAAGTTACTCATGAAGAAATAAGCAAAGTTAAACAGACCAAAATATCCATCTTGGCCAATTAGTTTCAATTATTCAAGATGAATCCAAATGAGTTAATTTCGGACATGTATAGTCGGTTTCTAGACACTGTGCACTCACTAACTGCATTAGGAAAGAAATTCTCCGTAGAAGATCAAGTTAGAAAATTTCTGAATTCACTCATTCCGGAATGGGATCAGAAGACACTAGAAATTAAAGAGGCTAATGATATCAGTGCATTGAAAATTGAAGAATTAATCAAGAATTTGATGTCGCTTGAAGTACAAATACAAGGGAGAAGGAAAAGCAAGATGTCAGAAAAGAAGTCAATAGCGTTTAATGCAATAACAGATAGTTCAAATTCAAACAGTGATGATGATGAAGAAATAGCCTTGATGGCAAGAAATTTTAGGAAGTTTCAGAAATACAATAAAATGAACAACTACAAGAGAAATAATCAAAAGAATTCCGAAAATAATAATGAGACTCTCAATAACGTTAGATGCCACAGTTATGATGAGCCAGGCCACTTAAAAATAGATTGTCCGCATTTGGATAAGCAGAAATTTCCTCTAAGAAATGATTTATAAAAGAAAAGGAAGGAGCATATACTGCTACACTGGACGATTCAGACTCATCCTCAAGTGATGAAGATCAGAAGACAGAAAATTGAAATATGTTCTTTACAGCTATTCACAAATCTGATGATCTTGGGAATATGGATCTAAAAATAGGTACGCATTGAAATTATATTTGTTGAAATTGTTTGCTTGAATGTTTGAATGTTTCATTGTTTGCATGTTTTGAAATTGCTTGATCTTTGAATTTAAAATTTTGATTTTCAAAATAATGTTATTTTAAAAATATGAATATTAAAGTGTTATTATATTTATATTATTTTAGATAAAATATAAATTAGATTATAGGATATATATATATTAAACAAATTAGAAAAAATTAGTCATATGTATTATAGGACTCATGTCGACATGACCCTCCCCCCTATGTCGACATCCTCTTAGTAATTCAAAACTTTGAATTTTCCTCCACCTTTTCACCAAGTCCAAAGCTCTAAAAAGGTGTCTCTTGATCATAAAACATGACTATTGAATATCTATTTATCTCCTTAACATTATCCTATCTTTCCACTTCATTTCAAAATTCAAACTCTCTTTCAAACTCTGAAGCTCTCCACTCTCTTCAAAAATAGCTTCCTCAAGCACCCCATCCACCATTAGGCTGTCCAAAGCCATCTACAATGACCCAAAAGCTTTTAAAGCTTATATAAGCTATGCAAACTTTGGAAAAGTCCATATGGAAAAATTTGCTATCTTTAGTGATTTTCCTTCATATGAACTCAATGTTCTTTTCAAAGAGAATCAAATTCTCAGTTTAATTGATGATTCTCAAAATGGTTTTGCTTGTTATCCAAATCTTGTTAAAACGTGTTATGCAAATTTGAATCATGGTTTTTATGTGGCAATGAAAGGAAAGTTTGGAGTAGTGTTAAAGGAACACAAATTGTTTTAAATACTAAGATTTTGGGAAATATTTGGGGTTGTAAGTATAAGGAATGAATCTTTTGAATTTTCAAAATGAACATGATCTTGAAACATTTCATCACATTTTTGAAGGAGATGATAACTTTGAATTTATAAATTGAAATTTCGGTCATAAAGAAAGAATTGTTAACCTTCTTTTGCAACATACCACAACTCAACGATCAGGAAATTTCAATCACCTGACCTTAAAAGTTTATAAGGCTCTTTTTGCTATTTATGGGCACTATGACATTAATTGGACGCAAGTAATTTTGGATGAACTTTCATCCCAAAAATTTTACCTTAGGAGAAAAAACTTTATATCATGGAATTTATCTTACTTGGATTTTTAACTATTTTGGAGTTGAATATAATAGAGAGGAGTTTGTTTCTCGAAAAGTGTTTAACCATGCAAATATCTCTCTTATGAAATGCCACTTGTGTTTCAACCATATGAAACACTTACCGAAAAAGATGAAAGGTTTTCTCCTGGAGAAATGGAAGAAGAAGAGGAGGAGGAGGAGGAGGAGGAAGGTAAGGAGATGGAGATTGAAGAAGAAGGAGAGGAGAAGGAAGAGACATCATTGGAAAGTATGGAATACCCTATCACTCCTAAAAATCCATCCAACAAGACACTTCTCAAAATCTAAAAGATAATAGCAAAAAACCAAAAGATTCTCAAAAGATCCGTTAGTAAAAAGTTGGAAAAAATTTCCACCAAAATGAATAAGTTCTTTGGGAAAGTGAGTCGTAAACTTGGATTATCATCATCTTCATCATCCTCTATCTAATTCTACTTTTCATTTCATGTTGTATTAATTTGTATCTTTCTATTAATTAATGTTATGTATTGTTTATGTAATGTTAACTAAAATTTATCAATCAAAATCGTTTATTTCTGTTCATTAGCTTTAAAATGTCTCTGGAATGCTTGCTTTCATATTATATAAATTTTTATATATAGACTTGTAAATATAAAGAAATAAAGTAAATTGCCAAAATAAACAAGGGCATGTTGACGCCCCTACCCCTTATGTTGACATGTAATGGCCAGAAATTAATTTTTGTTTTGAATTTGAAATTGACATAACTACCTTGTGTCTTTTCATTTCAAATGACTTTCTATCTATTTAAATACCTATTTATTCTAGAAAATGCACATTTTCAATTCTCTTTATCTTCTATTGAATTTCGTCATATTTTATCAAAAAATTACCTCTCCTATTCATAATCTAAGTGAGAATCTTAAATAAACTCTCAATTCCTTCAAGAACATACTTACTTTGTAACGACTTGGCCTTTCGAACCATTCAAATCGACAATCATCCACACTTGTCAGACTTGAATTTCTCAAAACAACATATTGTTAATTTATATTAGGCAAACTTAGCATATACAGTAAATAAATCATCATAGAATAACAGACTCAGAGTATATAAAAATAAGCAGCGGAAAAGATAAATAGTAGTTCATGAAGTCAATACAAAAGAAAATGACAAGTCTACACAAATCAATTGGAAACAATTGAGAATCTGAATAGATAGAGATAGATCTTCATGCAAAACTCCAAGCTCCAAAGGTGAGTCTCAAATGATGTGACACTTAGGCTGACCCAAGCATAAAGCAAAACACAAAACACTCGAGTCAGGATTAACATTCTTATATTAGTAAATTCAAATCAAGTGAAATGTCACCTGAAATACAAGTAACTTAAAGGATGCTTGGGATTTCCATCCTCTAAGGATCTGTGGACCTATCTACTGTGTAGTAATATATGCAATTATAATATGTCTATCAGTAAAGCAAACTATTAAAATAGCATTAAGGCATTACCCATATCCCCCTTAACACATTTTATATATTCCCGTAGTCTATACAGTACCATAAGCTTCACCAAGTTGATGGTTTACCCAGAGGGCACTCCATAGGTACGGTACAAAACAAACTCGTAAAAGGCGCAATAAGGCATGTGACAAGGCACGCGAGGAAATGCCAGGGTAGAATTCTACTGTTTTGCGAATCTGAATTGGTGATAACGCATAGCAGCTACTACCACCTACCTGGAGAGACACTTCCAAAATCAAAGGTGCACCAATCAAATCACAAAGTAATAGAATGGTATCGAAGAAACATGCTTGATCGAAGGTGCGACCCCACTTGGCCCGGCGTGGCTTCTGTTTTTGTCACATCAAGCTGACTCGCGGAAGTCAGAGCTGCGTTAATACCTCATATAGAATCGTCGCCAAATCATCCTACTTCGTTCTGGAATCTTCACTATATGTACAGTTGTTAAAATGGTTATCAGTATTGGTAGAGAGTATGACAATATCCAACCCCCATTCTTTAACAGCCAAATGCTTATTTCATACCATGGTCATCTTATTTCCAAACTTCATATCAAAATATCATATTCATTTCAAAATCATATCACTTTCAAAGTCATATTCACTTCCAAAATCATAACCACAAATAGTTAAAACCATCATATCAAAATATTCACAGTTAAGTCCATTAAATCTAAATCATAACTGTTCCAACTTAAACAGTTTAAATATTGAAATAGTTTTTATATATATTTAGATAGTTGTAAAATAGTTTATATTTAAAAATAGGTTATATATTTGAAATATTTTATATATTAAAAATAGTTTATATTGAAAATGATTTCTTCCAATTTCACAAATCAATTCAAATCAACTTTAGTTCCAAAATTTAATTTAAATCAATCTCAGTTTAAAACCATTTTTAAATTTATATCAATTTCAAAGTGAGGTTTGAATTACAATTTGAACCACTTCTAATTCAATACATTTCAACATTCAAAAATTAAAATAACTCAATTTGATAAATTTCATTGATATTTCAAAATTTAAATTTAATCCTATTCAAATCTAAAAATATTCACTTAATCATTTTAATAACATTTAAATGAAATCTCAAATTACAAATTTAAATAAAATTAATAATTAAATATCAAAATTATATTAAATTATGAAAATATTCATTTAATCATTTTTATAAATATTTAAATAAAATCTCAAATTCAAATTAGAATCAAAATCAAAATTAACTATTCAATTTTAATCTTATTTAAATCTGAAAATATTCGTTTATTAACCTTTAATCAAAATCAAGCTATCAAGTTGTAAAATCATATCTTTAAAAATCTCAAATTAATAAGTTTCAAATCAATTTCTATTTAAATATAATTCTTAAAAAAAATTAAATTACAAATAAATTTCAATTTATCTTTCCAACCTCAATTTACTAAAGTTATTACAAAAATATATTTTCAAAACATTAATATAAAATTTAAATAAATACTTTAAACATATTATATATATATTAAGTTAAATTAAATTCTCAATAAATTTTGTTATATTAATTAATAATAAATTAAATCTTGTTATTATTAAATCTATTTTAAATCTTATTTTATATATATTTTCAATGATAGCATTATAAGTAAAAATTTATGATTTAAATTTAAAATTTAACTTATAATTTTTAACATTTCCAAAACATATAATTTAAAATCTAAATTTACATACATATTAAAATTTAAAATAAAACCTTTATGTTATATTTTAAAATCAACTTTATTAAAACCCATATATTTCCCTTCAAAATTTTGGATATCATTTTTCAAAAATAGACCGATCCATATATAATTTTTTATCCTATGGTCAAGTGATACGAAGTCCACAATTTAAATTTAATACTTACAGGTATATATCATTTCTACCGGCAATCGCAAAATTTAAACGCAATAAAATTGCTTGGGTTTATCATTTCGACCCATAATGATTTTTGCCTGTTCTAAAATATCGTTCGGGTATGTGTCATTTCAACCCATAGGGATTTCTAAATTTACAGGGAACTTGCAGAGTGAGAACAGATGTGATAATATTATAAAATAATATACGTATCAGTAGCAGGCATACATCACCATTAACAATTTAAATATAATATATACGACAATTACGGTGTCAGCTGTCATAGGTGAACAATTACAGATAATGGTATATCATATTTAACAATTAAATAACTAACAATTCACATGTAACAGCATATTTCAATTGTCATATCATGTGAATTAAATCTACTAAATATAAAATGTTAATGTGAGTGATTGCTCAGCTTTCAAGATTAGAGAATAGAAAGAATGAAATGCACGAACATGGTTATGCACGAACAAGCTAGAGGTTGCTACGACCAATTCTGGACAGAGGTGAAACAAATGCAAAGCACGATGAACTGCATTCGTTGGAAATCAAAGAGATATAAGTCAATTTTCTTTCTTAAAATCAATATTCAAATTTAAAACACGCTTCAAAATAAAATCTATATATACACTTTAAAATCAATATTATTATAAACATATATACATACATGTACACACACTTTAAAATCAATATTATTATAAACACATATATATGGCAAGATAGCCACTATTCAAATAATTTTGAAAACACACACACATATATATAAAACATATTTTGCTGATATTATTATAACATATATATACACTTCAAAAACAATATTATTATAAATATACATAAAATTTAAAAATATATATGTGTGTGTGTGTATGGATATATAACAATCAAGTTGAGAAGCAGCCAAGTCGAGTGGATAGAGCTGTTGCATGAGTGTTGAGGCGGGTGGAGGAAAAGAAGGTATGGCATGGTGGTCGAGTAGGTGGCGAGGCAGACGTGTAGGGTGCAACTTTGGTGAAAGGTTGCAAGGTTGTGGGAACGGATCTGAGCAGTTTAGGCCGATGGTGATGCTGTTATGGCGAGCAGGTGAGGCGGAGGAGGCTGACATGGCACGGTAGCGGGTTAAATTGGCTTGAAGGCTATCGGTTGCAGTTATCAGGGAGGTGATAGGTCGGATCTAAGGTGGGGATGTTTTCTTCGGGTGGCAATTATAAAGTAGCGGCTGTGCTTGAGTGGGTAGGCCAAGGATAGGGCGGAGTAGGAATGGAAAGGGTGGCCGGAGAAGGCAGTGGGTGAAGATTGGGTCTGGGTTAGGGAATTTGTTGCATTGGTACTATGCTCGGAGAGGGTGGTCGTCTAGGTTTGTTTATTTTCAGGTATGGGTGGCTATCTGTGCCCGACATGGTGGAGTGACTCGGTCGTAGGCGGGGAAGGGTGCAGTTTGAAGGCGGGAGGCTTGCGAGTGAGAGGGGTGGACGTAGGCAAGGGGAAAGGTGATGTGATGGGTTTCACAGGCCAAATGGAAAAATATAGTGGAGCAGCTTTTCACAAGGAAGGAGGAAGCATATGCGAATTGTTATATTTTTTTATAAAACCAAATGGTAGCACGAAGAAAAAGGAATGAAAAGGCAGAAACCAACTAGATATAAATTGAAATGATATGAATAGCAAAGGCCACGAGTTAAATTTCTGAAATATTAAAAGCAAGTGATCGTATATTTTCAACCGGTGGATAACTTAATGGACAGGGAAATCCAAAAGGCTGAAACCGGTACCAATACACCTAACCGTATCGTAGATTTCACCATATAACATATGCCGAAATGCACAAATGAATATACTACGGAGATCAACATGACGAGACGAACAAAGTGATACATAGATAAAGTGATACAATCATCCTATCAAAAGTCGATATTCGCTGCCAAATTACTGCTAGTTGATCGAAAATAAGATAAATGAGGCTCTTGTTGTCCAAATTTGGCGAAACAAAATATGACGTCTCACTTAGAAAATGATTTATATTTTTATTATATAAAATATTAAAGTTTCAAAAATACTTTATTTTCAACAATTTAACGGTTTTAAATTTAAAATTTGAGATTTCACAACCAAATAAACTTACTTAATTTCTGATGAAAATCTGACACTTACTACATTTAAATAGATGTATATCAAATTTTCATAAAAAAATTTAATTGTTGATCTACAAGAATTTTTTTTAGTTAACTATGTTATTCAAAATTGTTAAAATTTTCGGGTCATTACATACTTATATCCTTCGCAAACAACGTCTCTTAGAGTTAAGCAAATGCAGATGATAAAGGAACAAGAAAGGCACTTCGATGCCATTCGATGGATGATTTTAGCCTTCATTAAAGAAGAACTCGAAGCGAATCTAAAAGGATCTCTGAACAAGAATAATGAAGAATGGGATGCTATAAGGCAGACCCTATCTTCGGTGAACAAGGATGAGTTGAAGTTTCAAGAAATGTTAAATTAACTTATATGGTTTGATTTACTTTGATTTGGTTTGATTTGACCTGATTTGAATTGTTTGAATTGATTTAAACGTAGTATGTAATGTATGATTGAAATTGTGTGGTTCGATAAATATATTTGTTAACCGGCATCTTGGCCCGGTTACAAAACGACAGTTGAAGACGCTATTATCAGCACTAGACAAGATTATGACCACGAAGAGCCTGGAGGCATACGGGTTTGATGAGGATAACATGTTTGGCATTTAGGCATGGTTCAGCGAGAACGGTTACGCGCACGTCGCTCGGCAAGCTTCGCTCGGCATCAAAAGAATGTTCGGCATCCATGAACGTTCGACATACAAGGAACGTTCGGCATCCATGAACGTTCGGCATACAAGGAACGTTCGGCATCCATGAGGTCCGGCATCAAGAGATCGTTCGACACTGAGTGCAGTTCGGCCAAAGAAAGTTGTTCGGCATTGAACGCCGTTCGGCCAAAGAAGATCGTTCGGCCATCAAAGTTTGTTCGGCCTCCCACGTACGTTCGGCATAGGAACGTTCGGCATCCCCGAATGATCGGCCAACAAGATGTTTCGGCATCCTCCCTAACACAACCGGTTCAACTGTTGCTCGGCCTACTCGTTCATCACGAAGGCTTCTGTTCGGCATTCCATCGTTCGACCTCCCTGGGTCGGCGCGCCGTACCTACACTATCTGGACCGAGTTATTCAATTATCAGGCCCTTCAGGGAAGTCCAATCCACTATCGTCTATAAATAGGGAGGCAGGGGCACAGAAAACGAGACCCTTTTTTCCGGGAACACTGGGGAGACTCTGCCATTTCTTATACTCTCCTCTTTTTAATTCAAACTTGTATCCAAGTGATTGATTTACGGATTGTATCTGTATTCAAGTAATTGAGAAAGTAATAAAGATTAAACTCAAAGTGGATGTAGGCAGTTACGCCGAACCACTATAAATCTGGTGTTCTCGTTTTTGTTATTCTTTTTCATTGAATTACACTATTTTTCAGTCCTAATTTACTCTCTTCATTAATCTCTCTACATAACTCTACTCAAGGGTGTTAGTGACCAATTTTGGTGCTAACATTTTGGTGCTTTCACTGAGAATTGAATTCTCAGCTTGATTGGATCTCATCATCTACTATTGGATTTCCATATTCGCGAGATAGATCCAGTTGTCTAATAGAAAACTTCCTATTCTACTTAGATTTGAAAGAAATCTAAAGGAAACTGATAGCCGTAGATTGGATTCACTGATGTATGCAAGATTTGGCGATTGGATGTTAAAGTTTGCACTCAAGTTGAATGAAGGCCGACCCTCCTCTAAAGGCAATTCAACCGATTGCCCCAGAAAAAGTCTATGTCGATCATTGCAGAAAAGGTGTATGCCGAGTTACACTTGGCCGAACACTCCTGGCTGATCCATCTTGGCCGAACACTCCTGGCTGAACCATCTTGGCAGAACACTCGTGGCCGATCCATCTTGGCCGAACACTCGTGGCTGATCCATCTTGACCGAACACTCCTGGCCGATCCATCTTGGCCGAACACTCCTGGCCGAACCATCTTGGCCGAACACTCCTGACTGAACCATCTTGGCCGAACACTCCTGGCCGATCCTCTAGGCCGAAAGCTCCTCCAGGCCTAGCATACCTCTAGGCCGAACGCTCGTCCAAGCCGACCATACCTCTAGGCCGAAAGCTCCTCCAGGCCGATCCAAACCTCTAGGCCGAACGCTCTTCCAGGCCGAACATACCTCTATGCCGACCACCTCTATAATGCCGAACGGTATTGTATATGCCGAGCGGCATCCAGACCGTTCCAAACTTAAGTTGCACCGGTCTCTTATACGACCCCTATAGTGAATTCAAAACTCAACTTAATAAAGGAACATTCTATCTACTTCCCTTACATCCCCTGATCGACCGGGGCACAGAGGATCTAGCGACAGCTTCTGAATGACAACAAGGGAGCGGACAAACAACTGCTACTCGAACGATACTCTCAAAGGGATATTATATTGATCACTTGAGGATAATCGACCTCCATATATATTTTAGCAGCAGGTTAGCTAGAGAGCCTCCAATGACCATGGATCATCTCTATGACAATAATGAATCTAAATCAAAGTGTGGAGGAGCAGAACAGACTAAGGAAAATAGCAATGAAGGCCCGTTGACTAAGGATGTAGATCCTAGTAGCCGAAACAAGACCTCAAAATTTGGCTCATATGCTCTTTGAAAGATTCAATTGACAACCTCTACTTGAAGACTCACGACTCGGAGTGATATTGGAAACCAAACTCGAGAAAGTACACCAAAGTCTAAAGAAAATCAGGGGAATGTTGTATATTCCCAAATGCTTACTGATCCTAAAACGGGCGACTACAAACACCTCCGAGGTGTGATCAAAAAGCTGATCTAGAAAGTAAAGCTTCAATAGTATGTACATGTCCTGTAGAATGGAGGGCAGCGAATATCCGATGCCTATTAATAAAGGGCTATGATTATCAATTGGACTGTTGACGGCCGACATCCCTTTGAAAGGAGCCAAGGGCAAAAGTCGAATAGCAAGCACACAATGCTACTTCATCTATCAATGAGATTTATCATAATCTTCTTTGAATCATTTCCATTTCTATTTCAATTGTTCTATGAACTACGACTAATTTTAACTAAACTACTTTCAAAACGATGCAGGAGATTGGATACTCAGATTTGGTCACCAACCAATCCACGCAGACCATGATCGGACGTGTGGAGTACATCTAGATGAGAATAATTCAATCGATCATCATCAATCATGTGCCTTTAATTTAGGGCCAAGAACTACAGATTGAAAAGCTCATTACGATTAGAGCCCAAATATAAAGTCGACATGACTGACCATCTATTCATTGACCTCCACGTTTGACTCGGAGACCTGAACAAGGCTTGGAATTAGTATGGCCTGATCGCCCACTCAAATCAATTCATAGCATAAAGTTTGACAAAATATAGAGGCCTCTTCTGAAGCTCAGTGACGCCAAGATCTGTCTAGAGTGGACGTGATTTGATCATCTACACACCAAATCCTGCCTTCAACACAAAAGAAGGAGATACGGAGCAAATTGTAAGAGATTCTGCTATCTAACCCAACACGGATGTGATCCAACCATCTGTCATATACCTCCTTCCTTGACTCGATTGGAAGAGCTATAATTACCAAGCGGACGAGAATCGATTGTCCATTTTTCAAATTTCATCCCTTGAGCTGGGGGCAAGATCCCATTCCATGAGCAAATGTGTTTCGACTGTTCATTCGACAACATTAGCCTCGATACGGTAGATGAATACAAATTAAAGAGTGGAAATACGACTACTATCAACTTAAACCTCCAAGTCCCCAGAGCGTGGACTGGAGTACTCTAAGTCCCCAGAGCGCGGACTAGAGTATAAACGACTTAAACCTCCAAGTCCCCAGAGCGTGGACTAGAGTACTCTAAGTCCCCAGAGCGCGGACTAGAGTATAAACGACTTAAATCTCCAAGTCCCCAGAGCGCGGACTGGAGTACTCTAAGTCCCCAGAGCGCGGACTAGAGTATAAATGACTTAAACCTCCAAGTCCCCAGAGTGTGGACTGGAGTACTCTAAGTCCCCAGAGCACGGACTAGAGTATAAACGACTTAAACCTCCAAGTCCCCAGAGCGTGGACTGGAGTACTCTAAGTCCACAGAGCGCGGACTAGAGTATAAACGACTTAAACCTCCAAGTCCCCAGAGCGTGGACTGGAGTACTCTAAGTCCACAGAGCGCGGACTAGAGTATAAACGACTTAAACCTCCAAGTCCCGAGAGCGTGGACTGGAGTACTCTAAGTCCCCAGAGCGTAGACTAGAGTATAAACGACTTAAATCTCCAAGTCCCCAGAGCGCGCACTGGAGTACTCTAAGTCCCCAGAGCGTGGACTGGAGTATAAATGACTTAAACCTCCAAGTCCCCAGAATGTGGACTGGAGTACTCTAAGTCCCAGGAGCGCGGACTAGAGTATAAATGACTTAAACCTCCAAGTCCCCAGAGCGGGGACTGGAGTACTCTAAGTGCTCCCAGAGCGCGGACTAGAGTATAAACGACTTAAACCTCCAAGTCCCCAGAGCGCGGACTGGAGTACTCTAAGTCCCCAGAGCGCGGACTGGAGTATAAACGACTTAAACCTCCAAGTCCCCAGAGCGCGGACTGGAGTACTCTAAGTCCCCAGAGTGCGGACTCGAGTATAAACGACTTAAACCTCCAAGTCCCCAGAGCGTGGACTGGAGTACTCTAAGTCCCGAAGTGCGGACTCGAGTATAAATGACTTAAACCTCCAAGTCCCCAGAGCGCGGACTGGAGTACTCTAAGTCCTCGGAGTGCGGACTAGAGTTTAAACGACTTAAACCTCCAAGTCCCCAGAGTGCGGACTAGAGTACTCTAAGTCCTCGGAGAGCGGACTCGAGTATAAACGACTTAAACCTCCAAGTCCCCAGAGCGTGGACTGGAGTACTCTAAGTCCCCAGAGCGCGGACTAGAGTATAAACGACTCAAACCTCCAAGTCCCCAGAGTGCGGACTGGAGTACTCTAAGTCCCCAGAGCGCGGACTAGAGTTTAAATGACTTAAACCTCCAAGTCCCCAGAGTATGGACTGGAGTACTCTAAGTCCCCAGAGCGCGGACTAGAGTATAAACGACTTAAACCTCCAAGTCCCCAGAGTGCGGACTGGAGTACTCTAAGTCCCCAGAGTGCGGACTAGAGTATAAACGACTCAAATCTCCAAGTCCCCAGAGTGCGGACTAGAGTATAAATGACTTAAACCTCCAAGTCCCCAGAGTGTGGACTGGAGTACTCTAAGTACCCAGAGCGCGGACTGGAGTATAAATGACTTAAACCTCCAACTCCCCAGAGCGCGGACTGGAGTACTCTAAGTCCCCATAGCGCGGACTAGAGTATAAATGACTTAAACCTCCAAGTCCCCAGAGCGCGGACTGGAGTACACTAAGTCCCCAGAGCGCGGACTGGAGTATGAATGACTTGAACCTCCAAGTCCCCAGAGTGCGGACTGGAGTACTCTAAGTCCCCAGAGTGCGGACTCGAATATAAGCAATTCGGATCTCCTAGTTCCCTGAATATGAACTATGACACAGATGACTTGAATTTGTCAAATCCCTGACATACGGGCTAGAATGTATTCTAAGTGCTTGAAGCACAGAATGGAAGTTCAACAACTCCCGAAGTGTTTCCGAGTTATATGAAGATGGACCGAGAAGTCTATGTTACTCACAACTTCTTGGATCAACATCACAATCACAAAGAAAACTGAACAATAAGAGTCTTTTGTAAAATGGAAAAAGGAACTAAACTTTAATGAGAAATGAGTTCCTATTACAACCCCTCCAAAGTTCGGATCGACATTTTATTTACAAGGACTAAGGAAATAGATGAAAATAATTACATGACTTAAACTAACTCATGTTGAACGAGGATAGTAATCACTTCTTGTACTTCTTCAACTCCTTTCCGGACGGCTCCTCTCCATAGCATTTACCCTTGGTACTCTTCTTTGATAGAGGGGTAGCAACTGAAGAAGTACGGAGAACTTACATAGGCTTGGACCCGCCAGGAAGGATGACCTTCAACGGCTTGTTCAAAGGATCGTCCAAGTCCACAACTCGGGGCTCGACCTTGACCCTGACCTTCTCTTTCTCGAGCCGCTCCTTCATGCTCAATTCGGATGTGTGATTAGAGGCGCCTGTAATTTCTACTTCAAAACCCCCGTCGGTATAGGAGGAGGTTCCGGACTTGTCTTCATCAAGCACCCCAATCACCTGAGCGCGGACGGGAGTACTCTAAGTCCCCTGAGTGCGAACTAGAGTATAAACGACCTAAGAAACTCTACATCCCTAGAGTGCAGACTGGAGTACTCTAAGTCCCCAGAGTGCAGACTCGAGTATCAACGACTCAGAAACCTCTACTTCCCCAGAGTGTGGACTAAAGTGCTCCTAGTCCCCTGAGTGAGGACTAGAGTATAAACGACCTAAGAACCTCTACATCCCCGGAGTGCGGACTAGAGTGCTCTAAGTCCCCTGAGTGCGGACTAGAGTATAAACGGCTTAAAAGACCTCTACATCCCCAGAGTGCGGACTACGGTACTCTCAGTCCCCAGAGCACGGACTAAATTATAGAAGACTTGAGAAGAATCTCCAAATCCCAGAAGCGGACTAGATTACTCTAAAATCCCAGAATGCGGACTGGAGTATAAACGAGTTGACAAAAATCCCTGCATCTCGAACTGTGGACTAAAGCATAAACCGTTCGACAAATCTCTAAGTCCCCGGAGCATGGACCGAAGCATGAGTACAAATTGGGCGCGAATCAACTGGGGGGAGAATAACACTAAGTCACCAGAATGCAGAGTGGTGTATAAACATCGATAAATAGACGAGTGGATTCCGACCATTCTCTATTATGCAAACTTCGGCATGGAATCGACCGAAGGATTATTAACCCGCTAAGGATGGAGTTCGACCATCCAACTAGTGGCCTGGCCAAATCAATGCCGGGAGCATGGGTACAAATCACTAAAAAGCTGAATGCGACAGCTTACTATAGCTCTAGCGTGGCGTTCTTTATAACTTGAAGCAACGACTGCAGGGAAGCCTCAATACAAAACTAATCGAAATGGCATCCAAAGCTACGAGCAATCGACTATATCATACCTCGGATCGAGGGTCAATACCGATCCACACCAAGCACATACGAATGTGACTCGGATGTTTCTTGAAAAACTATGATCTCCAGAGTGTGGAAAGGAGGGTAAACCATGAATACTTGGTCAAAAATTCTCCAGCACCCTCATTCGATTCGTCAGGAGGAGTATGAAACTGGATGAGCATAACCCGACTGCATTTGTAGCCAACTTTACCCCGAGAACTGATTACAGAGCATGAACCAAAGTGGACGTAGATGACCATCCACTGTCCAAATTACGCCCTGAAACTGACGTGGCATCGAAGTATTCCTCTTGGAATGAAAAACCACGATAAAATCCGAGATAGGTGAGACCTAGTCTCCCATCGATTGACATGATCCCACGATTCCACGGGAAAGAGAGTAAAGCTAAAGTGGGTGTGGCTGGCCTTCCTACTTATCGGTATATGCCCCAAACCTGGGGGCACGAGCGAGGAGCAAGATGAATGTGAACCGACTATTCACCGATCACCTCTATGTCTTTGGAACTTAGGTGAAAACATAAACATAGCTAAGACGAGACTTAACCGTCCATACAGTACATTTATCAACCCGAGACTGGGAGAAGACGCATGGTCATCCTAAAACTGGCTACGATAGCTCAGTATTAAAACTTATATATAGTGCTTACAGTTGCTCAAGGAGACGACCGAAAGGATGCCTAGAGATTGAATCATTGAATTGACACCTTAGCTCATGAGCAATTGACTTTCACTCCAACCCGAAGGACGGGTAAAGGATCATGAATGCATTGAATAGAAAGTGCGTTTCTCGATCCTTCAATGCACTTTTAAGCCTGATCTTTGGCCATTTGTTGACAATCTATTAGAGCATTCAGAGTCCTTCGCTATTAGACTTAAAAACTCATGACAAGACTCTAGGGTTCGACCAGAGCAACCATCATTATTGGTCGTCCCAACCATATTTCACATTGAATGTTATGCAAAATAATTACATCTATACTCAAAGAATCTGGGATGGCACCTGCTAAGGTGACGGTCGACATTACACTCAGTCATGGCGACCCTTTTCGGGTGCTGAATATCGGATCACAACTCAGTGTAGTGATGATAAAAGAATTAGTTGGATTTTCTGAATAAATGATGATATGTTCCCTTGGACCCATTCTGACAAGCATATGTGATTTCATTAACCATCGCGAGCCATGCATTGGATATTAACCCGAAGCTACAAAAGCTAGCATAATATCTATTGATTTCACCATGAAAGCTCCACTCTTACTTTTAGGCTCAATCAATCAACGTCTATGCCTACCAGCCGTTGCGACAGGGCATACAATGACCTGAGACGTCTGAAAGACTACTTAAATAAAATATCAAACTAAGCTAATTCGATATCACTTATTTCCCTCGAAGGGCTATCTAAGGACGGAAATCAGCAGACCTCACACCCAAATTCACTACCTCAGAACACTACTCGAAGAGTAGCAGAGAACCAACCATAAGATGGAAAATGTACGCGGATGGAGCATCCAATGGTCAGTGTTATGGCATAGGAGTCATGATAATAAATTCTGAGGAACGATCAATCTGCTACGTCCTGAAACTCGATTTACCTATAACAAACAACGATGCTTAGTATGAAGCCTTGGCTGCCAGCCTCAAACTTGCTAGAGGATTTGAAGTGAAAACTTTACATATCTTTTGTGATTCTTGATTGGTAGTATACAAATTTAAGGAAGTTGATCTTGCTAGGGGGCATTGTCTTGCTCCTTATCTCGACCAAGTCTAAGGGCCACTAACCGACTTCACGTATTACATCATTACACACCTCAACGAACAAAATGAAAAGGTGTCATGGTCGACTCCCATCAAAGACTATCTACAATGAGGAATTCTTACTGAACGGAGGAATGGAAAACGACAGATCCTCCTCAAATCTTCATACCAAATCATTTAAGAATAAGTCGTTTGTCAAAAGGAGTTTATCCATCCCCATGCTTCGGCGCATCGTCCATGATGATATCTTGAGCAAATTCTATGAAGAAGAATGCGGTAATAGCATCAGGGGGTAAACCATGATAAAGAAGATACTTTGCTACAGGTATTACTGGCCAACTATTAATCTAGATACGGTCGATCATGCTAAACAATGCGAAAAGTGCAAGATGTTTGCAAAAATCCAGGAACCCCACCGATGGAAATTACTCAAATGGCTAGTCCACGGACGTTTCCCACTTGGGGGCATTGACATCCTCTTCTTACCAATCCTAAAGGTTGAAGCTGTGAACAAAATCATAGAGTTTTTACTGAAGAGGGGTTTGGAAAACTCCTCAAGTGGCTGATTGCAACCCTTATTTCACAGAAAATACAAACAAGGAATCGCAATTGAACTGCAATTAAACTGGACGGAGTTGGCGACGACTTATGAGCATATAAAACGCATTCGAGAGCCAATGGAAAGAACATGTACCCAAACGTGCATGTGTATATCCGAACAAGTCCGACTTCTTGAAATCAACAGAAATTAAATTCTCACTAAGGGTTATTGAGAAAATACTAGATCAGAGAGCCGAAGCTTGCTAGCTCTGTAGAATCAGACACGAGTGGTCACTGATGAACTACAACCCTGGATTTATAATATTGGAAAGCAACCAAGCGTCAAGACGGCCAAAGAAGGATATGACAGCTTGGGAGGATAAAGTAGAAGGATAATGACTATTAAAGAAACATGATGGATTTCTTTCTGAAGACAAGGAATACTCGCTGATTCAAAGCGTGTTGTGTTGCTTCACACGACACGCTCTGGGGGGCAAATGTTAACCGGCATCTTGGCCTGGTTACAAAACGACAGTTGAAGACGTTATTATCAGCACTAGACAAGATTATGACCACGAAGAGCCTGGAGGCATACGGGTTTGATAAGGACAACATGTTTGGCATTTAGGCATGGTTCAGCGAGAACGGTTACGCACACGTCGCTCGACAAGCTTCGCTCGGCATCAAAAGAATGTTCGGCATCCATGAACGTTCGGCATACAAGGAACGTTCGGCATCCATGAACGTTCGGCATACAAGGAACGTTCGGCATCCATGAGCGTCCGGCATCAAGAGATCGTTCGGCACTGAGTGCAGTTCGGCCAAAGAAAGTTGTTCGGCATTGAATGCCGTTCGGCCAAAGAAGATCGTTCGGCCATTAAAGTTTGTTCGGCCTCCCACGTACGTTCGGCATAGGAATGTTCGGCATCCCCGAACGTTCGGCCAACAAGATGTTTCGGCATCCTCCCTAACACAACCGGTTCAACTGTTGCTCGGCCTACTCGTTCATCACGAAGGCTTCTGTTCGGCATTCCATCGTTCGGCCTCCCTGGGTCGGCGCGTCGTACCTACACTATCTGGACCGAGTTATTCAACTATCAGGCCCACCAGGGAAGTCCAATCCACTATCGTCTATAAATAGGGAGGTAGGGGCACAGAAAACGGGACCCTTTTTTCCAGGAACACTGGGGAGACTCTGCCATTTCTTATACTCTCCTCTTTTTAGTTCAAACTTGTATCCAAGTGATTGATTTACGGATTGTATCTGTATTCAAGTAATTGAGAAAGCAATAAAGATTAAACTCAAAGTGGATGTAGGCAGTTACGCCGAACCACTATAAATCTGGTGTTCTCGTTTTTGTTATTCTTTTTCATTGAATTACACTATTTTTCAGTCCTAATTTACTCTCTTCATTAATCTCTCTACATAACTCTACTCAAGGGTGTTAGTGACCAATTTTGGTGCTAACAATATTAATTGGTTATGTTTGATTTTTTAATATCTCTCACATTTACCTTGTTATATTTTACTCATATTATTATCTATCTCATTTATATTCTACTATACCATATTATTATCCTATATGGTGCTATAGTATTAGTATAAGGGGGAGTTATGTAGTTTAGGACTAGTTTTTGTTGATGACAAAAGGGGAGAATTATAAAATAGGTTAGATAGACTTAGATTAAGGGGGATTTAGTAGATTAAAGGGGAGTTATTGGAATAATGGGGAGATAGAGTAGAATCGAAATTTGGTAGAGTATATTTTATAAAAAAAGGTTGTCATCATCAAAAGGGGGGAGATTGTTAGTTCCTGAGATAGTGGTTTTGATGACAACAACCTTAGGACTTGTTATAAAATATAAATACTGATATTCTTGTCTAGATATATATATATATATATATATATATGGCAGGATATATATGCAGGTACTAAAGAATGACGACTGTACAATATAAAGATTCAAGACTGACGAAATCAAGACTGAAGAAATCAAGGCCGAAGACTCATGGGTATCAAGAGTTCCATATTTCAAGATATCAAGATAAGTATTTGAGTCCAAATTTATGTTAAAACTTCATAATAGCACTAAAATCTTTATTTGGACTTTTATTGTGCAATGGAATCCACCTTCTCGTTTTAATAGTGGGATGGAACTCATGGCCTCTTTATTAGGATGGAACCCACGACCTTTTCTAGTGGAATGGAATCCACGAAATTTTCAAACTGATTTATTTTAAATAATTTTCAAAAACTTTTTAAAGTCCTCTCTTTCAATTTAAATATTTTAGCCTTAAACTATTTTTATTATCTTTTATATTTTGGTTTCAAAATCATCTTTTGTTTTTAAACTGTCTCCTGTTTTAATATTATAAGCTTTAAATCTCAAAAATATATTCTACACTTAGTTTTTAATATTACTTTTATATTATACATTATATATTTTTAAGATTATTTTTAAATCACTTTTATAAGTTTAAACCATATTCAAAATGGTTTACAAAGTTTAGAAATTGTTTTGACAAGTTTTAGAATAGAAATCATTTTGAAAACAAAATCAATTTTCAAAATACGCATAGGCATGTCGACATACCCCATCCCTTATGTCAACATGATAGTCGTAGAATTTAAAATTCAAAATTTTAAATGAAGTTTCTATCGTGATAACATTTCACGAATGGACATGACTATTGTTCTCCTATAAATACGAATTGTTTCCAACGAATTTTAGGTTATTTTTTCTTTATTTCTTCACTCCTCCTTTTCCACTCAAGTACCCTCTTATATTTTAACAAAACTCTACCGAAATCCTAAGTGAATCAAACTTGATCATCTCTAGTTTGCTTCTCTGCCATTCTCTCTCAAAGATCTTAGTGCTATTCAAAGTTATAGGATCATTTGTAATCAAAGAAGTGTATCGAGTCTCTCTATCTACCAAAGTGATATTGGAAACAGTGTGATTGTGGCCCGTAAATCAATTGGGTGTGATTATAGCACATAAATCAATTAGGTGATCTTGTAGCCTGGTTAAATCAAGAGAGTTTTCCCTGAACTGGAAGACTGGAGCTGTATCTTGTGTAAATTTTTGTTTTTTTCTTATAATTGTTTCCCTCTTGAAATCGAGGTTGTAATATCAATATTATATTTGAAAAGAAATCTACACAAGAAATTATGTGGGACTGGATGTAGGGTAACTCCGAACCAGTATAAAATTTGGTATGTTCTTTCGTTTACTGCTTTTTATTTATTATTTTCATATGTGTCTGATTCTGTGATTGTCTTTGTGTTTGTGAATTGCATCTGTCTATGTTTAATTTCAAAAGATTTCAAAAATTCCATACAATCCATTAAACACTATTCACCCCCATTTAGTGTTAAAATCCATCCTTAAGATCCTCTATTCGCATTTTCAACACTGGTTAGACGGAGTTCAAATTTGGAGATGTAGCCTTTTATTTTCTCAGTACAATTGTTAGTCACCATATAGAATTGCAGTGTGCATTCAAGAGATGAAGTATCCAAGTGTTCCATGTTGTTCGTAATTTAGGTAAGAGCTCTTCAGTCGAAGTATCGCTTGATGCCGAGTTAATACGAAGAAGTTATTGCAATATGAACAAAAAAATAACGGCTTCTACCTAAGCATAGTTCAAATGTGAGGATGTAGCCCATTATTTTCTAAAACTGTTAATCACCATGAAGAACGACGGTATACGTTCATAAGCTAAAGTATCCAAATGTTGCATATTGTCCGTAATTTAGGAGGAAGTTCATCGGTTGAAGTCTCGCCTGATTCAGATTTAGTATGAAGAGGTTATTGCAGTTTAAATAAAAAAAAATAGCAGTTTCTGCCTATGCGGAGTTCAAATAAGGGATATAGCCTGTTATTTTCTATGTACAACTATTAGTCACCATAGAGAACTATGGTATGCATCCAAAATATGAAGTATTCGAGTGTTGCATATTGTCCGTAATTTATGTGGAAGTTCATCGACCGAAGTCTTGCCTGATTCTGAGTTATTATGAAGAAGCTATTGCAGTTTAAACAAAAAAATGGCGGTTTCTGCCTAGGTGGAGTTCAATTATAGGGATGTAGCCATTTATTTTCTAAGTATAACCATTAATCACATGGAGAACTACAATATACGTTCATAAACTAAGTATCTGAATATTACATATTGTCTGTAATTTAGGTGGGAGTTTATTATTCGATATTTCACTTGATTTCTGGTTAGCATGACGAAGTTACTATAGTTCGAACAAAAAAAGTAGCGGCTTTTGCCTAGGCAGAATTCAAATATGAGGATGTTACTGTCAAATCTATTTTCACAGGTGCAACTGAAAATGCATGCACATTGTGATTAAATGTAGGGACACCTAGACGTGCATATATACTCTTAAGAAGAATTGAAAATGAGCATGATTCAAATTATGAGGAAATGCAATTCAGTGCAACTTCAGTAGTTCAAAGTACATGGTTAGAAGATCTTAAAGCTAAAATCATCATTGATCCATATTTCTATGAATTAGAAAATAAAATAAAAGATTCAATTGTTGGAACTTCAAAAAAAAGAAAAGTTGATGGTTTATTTTTCTACAAGGGTAAATCATTATCAACTCGTCAGACCAAATAACAAATGTTACTGCAATGATATCATGAGACTCCAGACATTCAAGCATTGATAGAACTTTAAAAGACTGAAATAATTTTATTTGTACGGCCAGATATCAAATGCTTAGATGATTTTGCAAGCATGTAATGTATGTCAAAGTGTAAAATCAGAAAATATCAAGTATCCTAGTTTATTTCAACTCTTACCTACTCTAGAAAAAATATGGGAAGACATTAGTATAGATTTGATCATTGGCTTATCCAAACCTAATAAATATAGTGTAATCTTTGTGGTGGTGGATAAATTGAGTAAATATGCTCATTTTTTCCTTTTCACATCCATATACAATAGTACAAGTTACCAAAGTATTTTTTTGATGGAGTTTATAAATAACACAGTCTTACTAGATCTATTGTTGGTGATAGAGAAGCCATTTTCATAAGTAAATTTTGGTCTGAATTATTCAAAATTCAGGGTATTTCACTAGCACTTAGCATTACATACCATCCTCAACCGAAGATCACAAACAAGGCACTTGAGTGTTATTTGAGATGTTTTTGTAGTCATAAACCTCATAGATAGCTAAAGTGTCTCGCTCTTGTTGAATTCTGGTTTAACACAACATGAAAGTTACCTATTAATTACACCCTTTGAAGCAGTGTATGGTAGACCACCGCCATCTCTACTGTCCTATAGTCTAAAAAGTTCGAAAGTTTATCAAGTTGAGGAGGGACCATATGCTAGAGATATTGCTTTACAACTACTGAAGGATAGTGTAAACAAGAAAAAGGATAAAATTATCAAATATGCTAACACAAAGAGGTCTGTAAGATAATTTACAGAAAAAGATTAGGTGTATTTTGGGATTCAACCATATAGGTAGATTTAAATGGGTTGCCAAATGATCACTAAACTTTTACCAATGTTTTTTGGACCTTATAAAGTACAAAAGAAGATTGGAGTTGTCTTATAAGTTAAAACTTCCACCTACTACTAAACTACACCCAGTTTAACATGTTTCCCAATTAAAGGCAAAGGTGGGATCAAATGGTATAATTCAAAGAGACATGCCAATTGATAACTGAATTAATTCTGGAGACGAAGAAGATTCTAGCTCGTAGACCAGCACCAACAAAGCAAGGAATCATAACTAAAGTTTTGATGAAATGAAAACAAAGGCCAATTTAAGAAGCATGTTGGGAAGATTACTGGAAGTTGGTGGCTTTCTTTCCAACCTTTGACCTTGAGATAAGGTCAAAATTCAAAGGGAGGCATTTATTTTACCTTGCCTGATGTAGCTACTCGATGGCTAACCTCACCGGCGAACTGCCAATGAAGAAGAAAGACTGTAGATGTAGTAAGATGAAGAGGATAAAGTATAAGACAACCAAATAATAAGTGCGCATTATGTAAATGGGACAGTCCATTAATTAAGTATGAGTTACAATCTGTACTGGGCATGAAACATATACGAAATAAATTGTCTTGCCTCCAAAACTACTTCTTCACTCAGGTTCTTCGTCACAAAACTCCTCAATTCTCCTGCTTACTCCAACTTCTAGCTTCGATCCATGCCTCAGAAGACAAATAAAGGAACCTCGCTGCCCATTAAGCATTCTCAAAAAAGTCCTTTTATGTGAGTCATTTTCTGAAAATTAGGAGCCTTTAGAATATTAGCAGTTGTTAATGTGGCTTGCTTGGACATGGTTGGATACCTCCAGTGGCAAGCATTGCCCTAAGATAATAAGTCATTTCATTAACTACACTAATAAAATGGAATGTTATAAATAGTGTAAAATGAAAATGGAAAAATGATATAGTATAACAAGTATATATGAAGCATATACAAACACACACACACACATATGTATGTACGTATGCATGTATGTATATATGTATGTATGCATGTATAATTTAAGTGTTTAAGACGCAACTCTTAACACCCCGTAAAAATTAATAAGAAATAAATAAAATAGATAAATTAATTAAATAAGGCAAGGCTAGAAATGGAAATTTTGCAAAATTCAGAATTTGACTACGAAAGTTATGTTGTTGCAGTCGTGGCGAAATTTTGATCAATTTCCAAATATAATGTTTCTGAAAACGGAGCTCACATGAAAAAGTTATGAACGTTTAAAGTTTTCAAATTTAAAATAATTTAAAATAGAACTCAAATTCAATTAAGTAAATAATTCTCGAATTTGAAATTCAAAAGGCAACAATAATTAGACTTTGGGGTTAGTAGTAGTTAAAATTAATGTTAACATTATAAAGCTAAGTAAGGAATAAAATAAATCGATCAACGACACAATTACTAATTCCTAAAATAAACGAACCGGTCAACCGGTTACCATGTGCAGGTTGTTATTCATGTTGCGTTATGTATTCTATAATTTTCGTATTTTTAATGAAATGGGTACAATTTCTGTTATTATATTTTATCCTTCCACTGTGAGTTCTGAAATGTATTAATAAATGTAACACACCTATTTTAGTTGAACATTTTTCAAGACATTTAATTGGATAGATTAAATAGAATAATGTTAAAGGGTTTAGGAGAATGAGATTTGAAACTTAATAAGGTTGTGCGATACTTAATTAATTAAGTAAGATTGTTTAAACTTAACATATAAGAGAATATATGAAAGGAGCAATTTAGGAAACGGACTTATCCTTTTCCTTAAACCCTTACTTAATTAATTAAGTAAGATTGTTTAAACTTAACATATAAGAGAATATATGAAAGGAGCAATTTAGGAAACGGACTTATCCTTTTCCTTAAACCCCTTCCCCTCATATCATTCTAACTTTTCACAAACTAAAACAATCTAAGAAAGCAACTTAAGAGGCTGGCCAGAACTCAAGCTAAGGGAAATGAAATCAAGCGGATTCAAAAGAGAAAAAGCTTAGAAGATTAAAGCCATGTAAAATCTCAATTTAGACATCTAAATCTAAGGTGAATAATAATGAAACCATCCCATTTTTTCTTATTTCGAATCTTATGGGTCTTTGAATAATGATTTATTAGAATTTCATAGGATTGTTTAAATTGGTTTTAAGGGTAAAACCTAAGATTTTAATCTCCAAATGCTATGATTTTTTAAAAAGTTGTATAAAACATTATTTTGAAGATAGGTTTTTAATTTCATAATTTTTCAAATTATATATATTGTTTATGAATTTCCTAAAGAGTAAATAACCAAATTTTGGGTCTAATTATTTAAAATAATTAAGTATGGATTTTGGCTCTAAAATTTTTATATGATAAAGAATATCATATTTCTTAATTTCTATGATTTTTGAAATTTTTCCTTAGTGATTTCGATTTACTATGAAATTATTATGCTAGATAAGCAATTAAAAGAATAATAAATTAAGAATATTAATTAATTAATTAATTAATTTGAAGTGATTTGGGATTTCAAAATCTGAATGCGGTAGTAATTTCTGACCTACGAGTCAAAAGTTATGGCAATTTTAATTCTCAGGTCTAAAATTATAAAAATGCGAACAATTAAAATAACGACCGGGCTGCGGCTTAATGAGCCGGCTAGACCCTTTAGAACCTAGAATTTGATAAAATATAAAACATGAAAGTTGAAATGGATTGCCATAGCTCGAAGAAAGGATTTTTAAAAAAATTGTTTTATCCAATAGAATTAGGCAGGTACTAAGATTTAGTGAAAAGTTTATGCTTTAGTAGTAATAAAATAGGTTTTGCATGAATTACGATAATGTCATGCCACTTAATGTCGTTATTCCTGATATAGACTATGAGTGTCAACGGCAATGAGAAGAAGCACATGATAACTACTTAATTAGTTATGGAGTGTTTTCCGTCTCGTCGACGTTAATCAAGATGGCAAACCATTGTGGATGACAGGGCATTCTCGTGATTCATTTAAATATTAAAAAGCTTTAGTGTCGACGTTGACGACGTTGCATGTCTTCATCATTATTTTAAATGATGCCGCATCTCTTCATTTATTTTTCAAATCAAGGCAATGATGCCGCTATTATGTCTTTGACTCTATATACAAAGCGGCATAATAACCGAAGTGATTTAGGTATGAAAGTTTATAACGTCGTCGAAGGTCATTGGAGGTTGATGAGCATTAAGGTCGACGAGCTTATGTTTTTAAGGTCGATGTTGGTTGTCTACTACATCACACTTTATCATTTGAATGCCAATGGGGCTTTTTTGTATAATTTAAAACTATGTTTTAAAAGTGGCGATGAGGACTAGGTTTCAAAGGGTTGACGACTCTATATCTTTAGCAAAGAGCCATATAGCTTATAGAAGGTTTTAAATTTTTGTCTTTGACCCAGATGAAGGTTGATATGGGTTAATGCTACGTGAGTTAAACTCTGTTTTATTAAGGGCGGAGAGTGTTAAGCTTTTATGTCAACATCATCAGTACCGTCGACGTTGATTTATTTTAAACTATTTAAAGCGGCAACCTTATATCTTTTTCAAACATAAATATGGAAATCCATAAAGTAATTTATAAATGGCACAAGAGTTTTGTAACATAGAGAGATATATATTTACTTGTATTAAATATGGATTAAGGGGATTAATCATATATCATTATGAAAATGTTTTCGAGGAATTTAATGATGTAAAACCCCATGTTTTAAGCTAAATTTATCGAAGGGAATATTACTTAAGATTAAGTAATTATGCGACATGGTAGGTTATATATAGAACATAATTGAATGATGGATGTTATATATTCTTGCGTTTAATCGATCGGTTATTATGCACGTCATCATTATCATACTCGCATCATTATTGATCCCATAACTGCATTTGGGGGCATCAAGAGGCAGAATAATCAACTAGGTTGCCTTGGTAATGAGTATAAATAGAATTAACTCCTAAATGAGTAGAATTGCATCCAAGATATCAGGTTATCAGAAGTATAAGATGCCCAAAACTGATCAAAAGATCATTGATTTAGGTAGGTTATTGAAAGGGTCCAATAGTTTGATAGCCATCCTATAAAAACTATGTCATAAGAAATGTTATTGAACGGGTTCAATTAGTTCCTAGTGATCCTGTGAAAACTATATCCGGATGTTGTTATTGATAGAAATCAATAGGTTTATAGTGATCCCATGAAAATTATGATTTGAGAGAAATTATTGAAGAATTCAATAGGTTCATAGTAATCCTATGAAAACTATGATTAGAAGGTTATTGGTAGAAACCAATAGGTTCTGAGTGATCCTCTGAAAACTATGAAGTGGGATAGATTGTCCCTAGGTATCGAGATAGGTTATTAGTCAGCTCATTAAAGCTAATAGGTTCATTGTGACCCTAGGAAAAAACTATAGACTTAGACAGATAGTTAGATAAGTTGGGATAGCTTAGCGATGTGGTCTAAATAAATATCTATTGGTTCGGATTGTAGGTTATTATTCACACCATACTTTTTGTCTGACTTTATAGTTTATGTTTTCCCCTTAAACTTTCGATGCTAAAAATTAATTTGAGTAGGTTAAGAATAAGGGATTTTTAGGTTTCCTAATAGGACGAATAAACTTCCGGAGACGCGAAGGTGGCAATTTAGCTATGTAGGAGTTCTATTCTAATCCAATGTATTGTTTAAGTTTGTCTATTTAGATGTAACTGAAAAGTTGTATAATTGCCAAGTACTTGACTCTGATCAACTAAGGGGGCATCATCATATGGCACTATTGGAGTACTTTGTAATAATTATAATTTCAATGAAAATGGATATGCAAATGGGATTATGTTATGAATATGATATCAATTGTGAAATGAGATATGAAATTTTTTGTTAAAATATGTTGAAATTTTTGCATATCATGTGCTTCTGACTATTGATATGAGTAACATAGCCACATTTTGTCGCCAAAATTTTGTAACTATGGATGATCACCGCATCCATAGCAGTTAATTTTGGTCCTCAAAACGAGGGATATTATGATAAATAGTTCTGTATTATTCTTTATATCAACCAATAGCCAGTTTTGGAATGGGTCTGAGTTTCGATGGGCCTTTTCTGAATCGGAATTTAGGTCCATTTTGGGGCGTGTTGTAGCATTTAGTATTAGAGCTTAGGCTACTGGATCGATGGGGTTATGTATACGTATGAGAGGCACACTTATTATTTTTGAAAGTATTTTTCAAAAGTCCCACTATTATATACACACTTAGTTTACACATGCGCAAATACGCTTGGAAATTCTTTAATTCAACACACAATACAATCTTAAGAAATGTAGATGGAAAGTAATTGTAACTCCAAATTTAATAAGGTGATAAATGCGTAATAAATAGGAGGTTACAAGAATTTAATAAGACATAAATGGACCAATTAAATGGATTATTAGAGTAATAATGGAATGGTAAGGAAGTCATAATAGGAAAAATAGAACGAATAAATAATTATCTCCGTAAATTGTCTGTTAGAATAATAATCAATTATTACAGGCAATTGCCATTTATAGGAATAACAAATAAATATGTTAAGTAGTAATTAAACATTATAAGGAAAAATAATCGTCATCGTGATAAATTATATAGCCTTAATTATACAAACAAAGATTATAAGCCTAGCCCAATACATAAAAATAGATGGGAGATAAATAACTATGTGTTGTATTCATCCAGAAGTAAGGAATGATAAGAGTAGAGCAAGATGTGAAGAAGAAGTGGAGCAAGTTCACATCAGAAGGTGTACATTAACCGCCACAAAGAGATAATCAGTTTTTTATAAAGACTGAGTACGAAAGAGAGTTCAAACAGGACAATTAAAGTCAATTTCTAAATCTAAAAAGAATTTGATAAAAGATTTATGGAAAATTCCTTGAATTGTTTTGAATAAGTTTTTCAATTATTTATTAGGAAGTTGTTTTTTGAAAAGTAAGAAAATTTGGATACTCATAATTTAAAAAATCTATTGAATCAAAAGTTTCCGATTAAAGGGTTTTTGGTGGAAAGGATTTTTCATTTTTGAAATTCTAGTTTAAAATTAGTTGAGTCAAAAGTTTTTAATTTTTGGGAGAAAGGGGTTTTTCATTTTCTAAATAAATGTACAATACAGCGTAGATTGGATTTGATGATTTTTATTCTATTTCATAAATTGTGAATTTCCTTTTTTTTTAAATTCTTTCTAAAAAGGGGAATAAATGAAAATGGAACTAAATTAAATTAAGGAATAGAGAATAAAAGGACAAGAATAACTATGATAGGAAGAACATTTCTGTATAATGAGGAGACTAATAGCTGAAGTAAAAGCCAATTAGTTAAGAGAAATATAAATAGAGGCAATATTGGATGATCTAAATAGAAATAGCATTGGGAATTTATATAAAGTAAGGTCGGCAATCTAGTTAGAAATTAATAGAAGTTATCATTATCTACTCCAGCTTTCATTGTTTAAAGTCATAAAAGATCTTTTTGAAATTATTTATTTATAATTGTATGGAATTAAATGATGATAATAAATAAATGAGTTGGGATAATTTTATGAATGTTATGAGGAAAAACATTTATGCGAGGACGAGAATTTTATATATTCATTTTTCTATTTATAATTTGTTTAAAAAGAATAAAATACTATTGAATTTAAAATAGTAATGAAAAAGAAATAAATTAGGATTGATAAGAAAAGGATTACAAAAGATTGGATGAGTTTAACAAAGTTAAAAAAGTATTTAGTTAAGTGACAGTACATTTTGTGTAATAAAGCATATATGTTGATGCGTATCATTGGGATAATATAAAAACTTGAAATTAGAAGTTTGGCATGCATGTGCATAGACTGTGGTTTGAAATCTACAAAAATATTTGTCTTGTAACTAGAAATATCTTTGAAATGATGAATGTCTAATAAAGGAAAATCTATCATTTCGAAATACTATTGAAGTTATAATCTTTGTAATAGTTCTAAAAGGAGTTAAATTTTGAAAATAATAACAATATCTCCTTAAAATGGTAGTTATTGAACTTTTCATAAGCATAGGCCATAAATTCATGAAGAAATAAATACTGATTTTGAATCTAATGTATTAAGTTTATTTGTATGAAAACAATTTATTGAAAATTATTTTGTATGTTGTAGAAAATTTTTAAGAAGTGAAATTATTTTGCTTCTTTATGAAATTGAGAAATTTTTGAATTTTTTATTTACTAATAGTTTGGTTTAATAATTTAATTTTAATTGTTTTGAATTACAATTCCAACTTTTAAAGAATTAAACCTCTATTACAGAAAGTTCTTAAAAAGGAAAAGTTGGTTAGAAAAATGAACAAATTTCGTGGCTCCTTTTGGGAACTATGCAATTTTTGAAATTGATAAGAAGGGTTTTCAAGTTTATATTTTTAAAGATAAATATTTTGGTAAGGTACTTTATAATTGTGTAATTTTAGTAAGGAATAAACTAAAAACAAAATTTATGGAGTAGACATGGATCACTATTTAAGCAAGGCACTTTAAAGGTTTTAAGATATGAACAAAATAGGAATAGTATGTACAACTTAATTTGGAAATTCAAAATAAATTCCGAATATTTAATTGTAGAACGTTGGTAAAGTTGCAAAGATATTCCAGATTTATAATTGGGTTGTAAGTTAGATTGACCCTATTGAATTGGAATTTGAATTTCTATGTTTTGATTTATTTGGAATGATTTCCATGTAACTTTCGTAAATTTTCCAATTTCAAAAGATGTATAAAAGTGCGGAGTTTGAATTAATAAGGAATATACTAAAAAGGGAATGAGGTATGCAAGGCATAGATATTCTTTTCTATAGTTTATATTGTCTATTTCATTAAATGGAAAGAAATAATTCCTTGTAATCTCAAAGGAAGCAAAGATCTCACTTTTGGTCAATTTATGGAAAATTATAATGGTAATTCTTTTAAAAGGATAGCTTTGATAATTTAAAATTTGAAAACGAATGTTCTAGTTTAGAAATTAATGATTAGAAATAAGAAATACACACACACGTATAACTGTGCTTAATGTACAAAAATAGGAATATATATAAATAGTGTAATTTACAACGGTATTCGTATTAGTTACTATAGGACTAGGATTTATAGACATTAATTACATATTTATTGAGCAATAAATTTGTAATTAATAGAGAATAAAAAGACAGATTAGGGAATTTAATATGACATTGATGAAGAAATTGAATCGGCATAATAAATGGATTTTGAAACTGGACCGCCTTTATCAGAAACCAAGAAGAAGAATTAAGAAAGATGGAGAATTAAGTGGAACGAAATACTATGAATGTTCATCTTAATTTAGTAAGTAGTATTAGGGCCCCAACATCATTAACACCAGTTAATGATAAATGGCAACTTCGAGAAAAAATTTCTTTTAGAGTTTTTTTGTTTTCGCCGGTTGTCCCTCTTAAATCATTGGAAAAACATATGATATGGAATAAGATATGCTCCTATTTTATCATTTGGTTGATTTTATGGATGGGATTTTATATATATATATATATATATATATATATATATATATATATATATATATATATGGTGGAACAGCGCAAATAAGAAAATTTCATAAGGACAATTAATGATAAACTGTAGGTAAGACTGGAAGTTAATGAGGAAATTAGGTTAGTAACTAGGAATAAAGGATGCTTTAAACCTATTTTTTTTTAGGATTTTGGGAAAAATAAATTTCAGCTTACGGAGAGGCACCATTCAAAGATGACCATTTACCCCAAAGGAGATAGGATGAATAGAGATATGAAGATAATTTTCTATTTGATAGGGATGAAGAAGAAGGTGAAAGAATTTTCCACTGGGCATTTGACGTGCCAAAATGAGAAAGATAGAATTGATTAGGCAGTGAATGAAGACCGCATAAGATCACCAGTAATCCTATGCGGACAAATGAAGAAAACAAATTAGAGTTTGAAGTAGGGGATATAGTGTTTATTAAAGTTTCTCATGTTAGAAAGGTCGTGAGAATTGGAAAGTGGGAAAGTTGACACCAAATATTTGTTGGGCATTTCCCATTTTAGAAAGAATAGGAATACCAGATAAATTCCTAGAAGATCGTGACGTTTTTCACGTTATACATTTGAGGAAATGCCTTCATAGCACATCCATTGTAGTAGAGCTTGATCAATTAAGGGACACTGAAATAGGGCCAGTAACATCCATTGACGCTACACCCATTGTGGAGCATGGAACTAGAAATCTCCATAATAAAAAAATTAGGCTGGTTCAAGTACAATGGAGGGAAAATCCGATGGAAAGCATAAGGGCTTCTCATCCTAAATTTTTTACTGGCAAAATTCTCTCCAAAATTAGGTTTTGGTTGCATCATTGTCGCTAGATTGGATGGTAGAATATGCTTGATACACTTTTTACTATCACTATTTCACTCATATAGAACACTTTTTATACGTCTAAGATGTTTGCGTACATGCTGATATGTCACGAAACTTGCATTCATGCTAGGATTGAGCTCACATATAATATGTTTGAACACATAATCACATTACACTTATGGTTAAGTAGATGGTTGTGTAGATATCTTGGTTGTATAACATGGATATTTATCGCATGTTACGCTGTCTACCTCTTGGAATGATTTCTAGGATGAAATCCTTTAAGTAGGAAGAATGTAACACCCGCAAAAATTAATAATAAATAAATAAAATATATAAATTAATTAAATAAGATAAGTGTAAACATGGAAATTTTGTAAAAGTCAGAATTTGACCATGGAAGTTATGCCTTTACGATCACGGTGAAATTTAGATCAATTTTCATATATAATGTTCTAAAAAAAGAGCTCAAATGAAAATGTTATGGACATTTGAAGTTTTAAAATTTAAAATAATTTAAATAAAATTCAAATAAGTAAATAATTCTCAAATTGAAAATTCAAAAGGGAATAGTAATTAGACTTGGAGGTTAAGTAATCGTTAAAATTAACGTTATCGTTAAAAAGTTAAGTAAGGAATAAAATAAATTGATCAAAGTAAGGAATAAAGTAAATCGATCAACGACACAATAATTAATTCCCAAAACAAATGAACCAGTTAACTGCCTACCATGGGTCAGTCAACCTCTAATGGTCGACTTGTAGGTTAGGGGCAGTCGACCGGTTAGCAAGCGATGGTTAGGGTTTTGTCGCATAGGAAACATTCCAGATATTATTATTTTAAATCATCTGAAATCCAACGGTTCTGGTTCATTCCAACAACTATAAATAAGAGCTCAGTCTCCTTACTTTTATTCACACATTATTTTAGGGAACCTAGCGAAGCTCTGTCAGTCTCTCTCTTCAAAGGTTTATAAATATTCTTTAGGGTTTCAAGTGACATATTTTAGATATTTATTATTTTATTTCTAGTTCTATTCTCTCCAATCCATCAATATATGAATCTAATCTCTATATACAAATCCCTTGTGGTATATATCTAGAAGGGAAGATATGAAAGAGATTATGACATGAAAAATTAAAAAGAGGAAGAACCAAGAACCTATTATGAGAAATGCGGATTACGGATCTTAAGGCTAGAATTAACACTAGAGAGGGGTGAATAGTGTTTTAAGGAATTACTAAATCTTTTTGAGTTTATATTAATTTGAACACAAATGTATGCAATATTCAGACACAGATATGATCACAGAATCAAATACAGATGCAGAAATAAAGTAAAAGCAATAAAGGAAAGAACACACCGGATTTTATACTGGTTGAGTTACCCTACATCCAGTCCCGCACACAAGTACAGATTTCCTTTCAAAATTAATTCTTATAATTACACCCACGATTTCAAGGCCACGAGGTATACCACTCCAGATTCACAATCCTCTGGGTAGAGATACTTGATTTTACGGGAAAAAGTTCACCCAATTGATTGTACAAGCTACAATCACACCTTTTCTCGCTTGATTGATTTTACTGGCTATAATCACACCTTTTCTCACTCGTTAATTACAAAGAAGCCTATAACTCCGAATAGCACTGGGATCTTGTTGAGATAATGATAGGGAATCAAACTAGAAATGATCTAGTTAGATTTAATGTTGATTTCGATAGATAATGGTAAAAATATATATAAAGAAATGTGGATGAAGAAGAGGAGTGAAATTAGGGAAAATATGAATATATATTCGTTTAAAACTACCCCTATTTATAGTAGAACAACAGCCATGTCCATTTGTGAAACGATATGACGAATAGACACTTCCTTTGAAATTCAAATTTTTGAAATAAACTACCACCTTGTCGACAAGGGTCCCTGGGGGTTGTCGATAGGCCTAAGTAATTTTTGGTAATTTGTTTTTCTTTAAAAATAACTTCTATCTTGTATTAAAACTATTTTAAACTTTATAAATATACTTAACTATAGTTAAAATACATAAATAAGTATATAGAATAATATTTTGGTATATATAAAATTTTACTATAATTTTATATTTAAATCTAAGTATAAATATTAAAAGTTAAATAGATTAAAAGATAGTTTAAAACCAAGGATAATTTGATTTTGAAAATAAAGATTATTTTGAGGCTAAAAGTATTCTAAAACCAGGATAGATGTTTTTGATCTTTTTAAAAGGAATATTTTGAAATCATTTTGAAAACAAGATATAATTTTGTAAAACATTTGAATAAAAGTTAGTGGATACAAAACAATGTTCCACAAGATTTTTCGTAGGTTCCATCCTACTTAGGGTTCCATCCCTTTAGCGAGCTCGAAGTGGATCCATTCCATAAATAAATTGGATTTTAAGATGTCAGTGCTTTTCTAGGAGTTTTAACAAAATTCCTAATTAAATTACTTATTATTGAAATCTTGAACTCTTGATAATCTTGATACTCATGAGTCTTCAATCTTGATATATTCAGTCTTGCATCTCTATACTGTATAGTCTTCATTATTGTTACCTGCATGGTTAAATCCTGCATATATATATATATATATATATATATATATATATATCTAAACTATAATGTTAGCATTTATATTTTATAATCTTATTCTAAGATTGTTGTCATCAAAACCATCTTCTCCAGGACTAACAATCTCCCCCTTTTTGATGATGACAACCTTTTTTTATAAAATATTACTTCTATCCTAATAACTCCCCCTAAAACTAATAACTCACCCTTAATCTATGTCTAACTATCTTATTTTATACTTCTCCCCCTTTGTCATCAACAAAAACTAACTCCAAACTATATAACTCCCCCTTAGTCTAATACTATATGACATGTGATATAATGATAGTGTTACCATAAATAATCATCACTTAATTCTAAACATAAAACTTAGTCCTTAATTACTAACTATCCTAACTAAGAATCCATATATGATAATACTTATAATAGTGATAAAATAAGAACACATATCATTTATTAATTATATATTGTTATATTTATATTTGCGTAGAAAACATAAGTAGGATCAATTAACAATAAGAAAGGGAGAAAAAAAAAACTAATGCGTGTCCTTGAAAATGGAAGATCTATGAACTGAACAATTTGGGTAGTGGAAACAGAATTTCCACGTTGTTCGACTAGATTTCCATCCTTGTCAAAGCACACTTCGCCAACACAAACAACTTTGTCATTATCTTCAGCATGATCTTCTTCTATGAGGGCTTCTTCTTCTTCTTCCTCGCTGTTCTCTTGCACTTGATCTCCTGAATATTCTTCATCAATCAAGATGGGATTGGAGTGATTGTCCATTAGAAACTTTTGCAAGTTTCTAAGGATTTTGCCTTGTCGTTCTTGTTCTTTGGCCATTCTAAGTTGCATTACATGAATTTCAGTCGTTAGTTGCAGCGCATCCTTCAAGGAATCCTCCATTTTTATCACTCGTGCAAGCGTAGTTCATTGAAATGGTCCAGTAGAAGGAGAAGGAAATGAAAAAGTTGATTATTTATTTTATTTGGAAGAGGAGGCCATTGTTTTATTATTTTCAGAAGTTAGATTAGAGAAAGGACAGAAAGAATGAACAAAATTTCGAAATAAGAAGAATATATAACCATTCATTTGAATTTTGGTGGGAAAATTTTCAAAAGAAAAAATCGTTATATGTCGACAGGGGTATGCGAGGGTTATCGACATGGTACCTATATTTTTTACTATTTGATTTATTTTAATTTTTAATTATACTTTATTATTTATGTTCTATATTTCAGTTATTGAACAAATACATAATTCTCTTTTTACTTTAGTAAATATAGATTCATTTAAGGGTTTTGTTAAGATATGAGCATCACAGTAAGATGTTAATTCAAAAGAATCATTTTTAGGATAAAATAATTCATAATCAAGGGTGTGTTTAACATATCTTATGATATGTTTTACAGCTTTTAAGTGGGTCTCTTTAGGTTGAGATTGATATCTTGCACAGAGACAAAAACTATACATGATATCAGGTCTACTAGCAATGATATAGAGTAGTGATCCAATCATTCCTCTATATAATTTTTGATCTACATCTTTCGAGAGATCTTCTTTACTTAGGTATTCATTGGTTTCCATGGGAATGGATTTTCCACTTGCAGTAGTCAAATCAAATTTACTAACTAGGTCTTTAGCATATTTTTCTTGACTGATAAAGATACCATTATCTAATTGTTGTATTTGCAATCTGAGAAAGAAGTTTAATTCACCCATATGAATCATCTTAAACTCTTTCGTCATTATTTTAGAAAATTCTTTATTCATCTCAAAATTAGTTGATCCGAAAATGATATCATCTACGTAGACTTGTACTAGTTGAATATCATTTTCATTTCTTTTAATAAAAAGAGTATTATATACTTTACCAATTTCAAAGTTTGATTGTAATAAGTAAGATCTTAGTCTATCATACCAGGCTCTAGGAGCTTGTTGTAGACATATAGAGCTTTCTTAAGTTAGTAAACATGATTTGGTAATTTATCATTTTCAAAAAGTGGTGGTTGTTCAACATATACTTCCTCTTTTACAAATCCATTTAAAAAGACACTTTTAACATCCATTTGAAATAATTTGAAATTATTATGATTTGCGAAAGCAAGTAGAATCCTAGGGGCTTCTAATCTTGCTACGGGAGCAAAGGTTTCATCAACATCTATTCCTTCTTCTTAATAATAACCTTGAGCGACTAACCGAGATTTATTTCTAGCAACCTCTCCTTGTTCATTCATTTTATTTTTATAAACCCATTTAGTTTCAATTATAGTTTTATTTTTAGGTCTAGGAATAAGTTTCCAAACATCATTTCTAGTGAATTGATTTAGTTCTTCTTGCATAGCCAAAATCCATGAATCATCAGCTGATGCTTCTTTTGGATTTTTGGGTTCAATAGTTGACATAAAGACTACATTGCTCATTTTACTTAGTTGATTTCTAGTTTTAACAATAGATTGCATATCTCCTAATATATTTTCTATCGGATGATCTTTTAAAAGTTTAATCTTTTTATTAGGATGATTAATTTCATTATTAGTTTCAGTTGACTCTTGATTTTGAGTGATTAAATCCTCTTCATCATTTGTATCTTCAAAAAATTTGAGACTTTCATTGAATGAAACGTGCATTGTTCCTTCGATGGTGCTAGTTCTTAAATTAAACGCTCTATATGCTTTACTTCTATTAGAATATCCGATAAAGATACCTTTGTCGGATTTAGGATCAAATTTATCTAAGTTATCTTTTGTATTTAAAATAAAACATTTACTTCCACAAATTCTAAAATAAGATATCTTAGGTTTCTTTGTGTGAAGAAGTTTATAAAATGTCTTATCAGTTAAAATCTAATTAAAATTCTATTTAAAATATAACAGGCGGTAGCAACTACTTCTGCCCAAAAATATTTTGGTAATTTACCATCTGAAAGCATAGTTCTCGCACACTCTTGAATCATCCTATTTTTACGTTCTACTACTTTGTTTTGTTGTGGAGTTCTTGGAAATGAAAAATTGTGAGTTATTCCCTTTTTATTGCAGAATTCCTCAAACTGTTCATTTTCAAATTCACCACCGTGATCACTACGGATGGTTATAATTTTTACAAAAAGTTGATTTTGAATCTTTTTGTAAAATTCTTAAAACATTCAAAAGTATCACTTTTATGTTTCAAAAATAATGTCCATATAAATCCAGAATAATCATCTATAATTACAAAAACATATTTACTATGATTCATTGACTGAATTTGAGATGGATCAAATAAATCAAGATGAAGTAATTCAAGAGGTTTTGAGGTTGAAATCATAACTTTTAATTTAAAGGAACTTTTTCTAAGTTTTCCTAATTGACATGCATCACATAAACTATCTACTTTAAAATTCATTTTAGTAAGACCTCTTACTAGATCATGTTTTGACAGTCTAGATAAGGGTTTGAAATTCAAATGCCCAAATCTCTTATGCCAAATCCAAGGGTCACTTGTATTTTCCAAAAGACACAGGTTGTCATTTGAAACTTTCATAGTAAGAATATAAATATTATTTTTTTTAATTCCCTCAAATATTATGCTTGAATTATTATCTTCAATGAGACACTTATCTTTTTCAAATTTAATTTTATATCCTTTATCGCAACTAATACTTAGCAGATTATGTTTCAGATTCTTAACTAGCAAAACATTAGTAATAATAGAAGTTTCAAAGTTACCGACTTTGCCGATGCCAATCACATATCCTTTTGAGTTGTCTCCAAAGTTAACCAGTCCTCCATCTTTGTATACTATATCATTCGGCATATCTGGATTACCAGTCATGTGTCTAGAGCACGCACTATCGAGTATCCATTTATTCTTTTTGATCTGCATAATTTGTCCATTGTGGGTTGATTCCTCAACACCCATAAAACATGTTTCCTGCACATCATACAATTTTGGTAGACAACTTGAATTTGAATATTGATTATATGCAGACTCAAGAGAAAATGAAGAACTGAATATTTCTAAACTACTATTGACAAGGTTTCTAAACATAGTCACTTTGAAAGCTTTTTCAAAAATCATATTATGAAACTTTGAAAACCATGCTCTGATACCAAATGTGAGAAATGCGGATTACGGATCTTAAGCCTAGAATTAACACTAGAGGAGGTGAATAGTGTTTTAAGGGATTACTAAATCTTTTTGAGTTTACATAAATTTGAACACAAATGTATGCAATATTCAGACAAAGATATGATCACAGAATCAAACACAGATGGAGAAATAAAGTAAAAGCAATAAAGGAAAGAACACACCGTATTTTATATTAGTTCTGAGTTACCCTACAAGCAGTCCTGCACAAGTATGGATTTTCTTTCAAAATCAATTCTTACAATTACACCCTCAATTTCAAGGCCATGAGGTACACCACTCCAGATTCACAATCCTCTAGGTAGAGATATTTGATTTTAGGGGTAACAAGTTCACCCAATAGATTTCACAGGCTACAATCACACTTTTTCTCGCCTATTGATTTTACATGCTACATTCACACCTTTTCTCACTCAATTAATTACAAAGAAGCCTATAACTCTGAATAGCACTGGTTTGTTGAGATAATGATAGAGAATCAAACCAGAAATAGTCTAGTTAGATTCAATGTTGATTTCGGTAGAGTAATGGTAAATACACACACACACACACATATATATATATATATAAATGTGGATGAAGAAGAGGAGTGAAATCAGAGAAAATATGAATATATATTCGTTTAAAACTGCCCATATTTATAGTAGAACAACATCCATGTCCATTCGTGAAAGGATATGTAGAATAGACACTTCCTTTGAAATTTAAATTTTTGAAATAAACTACCACCTTGTCGACAAGGGTCCCTAGGGGTTGTCGACAGGCCTAAGTAATTTTTGGCAATTTTTTTTCTTTGGAAATAACTTCTATTTAGTATTAAAACTATTTTAAACTTTATAAATATACTTAACTACGGTTAAAATACATAAATAAGTATAGAAAATAATATTTTGGTATATATAAAATTTTACCATAATTTTATATTTAAATCTAAGTATAAATATTAAAAGTTAAATATATTAAAATTTGGTTTAAAACCAAGGATAATTTGATTTTGAAAATAAAGATTATTTTGAGGCTAAAAGTATTTTAAAACCATGATAGACGTTTTTGATCTTTTTAAAAGGAATATTTTGAAATCATTTTTTAAACAACATATAATTTTGTAAAAAATTTGAATAAAAGTTAGTGGATACAAAACAATGTTCCACTATATTTTTCGTAGGTTCCATCCTACTTAGGGTTCCACCCCTTTAACGAGCTCGAAGTGGATTCCATTCCACGAATAAGTTGGATTTTAAGATGTCAGTGCTTTTCTAGGAGTTTAACAAAATTTCTAATTAAATTACTTATTATTGAAATTTTGAACTCTTGATCATCTTGATACTCATGAGTCTTCAATCTTGATATCTTCGGTCTTGAATCTCTATACCATACAGTCTTCATCCTTGTTACCTGCATGGTTAAATCCTGCATATACATATATATCTAAACTATAATTTTAGTATTTATATTTTATAATCTTATTCTAAGGTTGTTGTCATCAAGACCATCTTCTCCGGGACTAACTCCTATTAGGAGTAAAAATCTTAGTTTTTCTATTTTAGTAATTGAATATAGTAGTTTAGATTTGATATATGCCTTGGGGAATTTTTGATTATGGAAATATCACATTAGTACCTCCAAAATTCCACCAAAAATAAGTATCAAGTATCAATTTTTAGGTTGGAATCTCAATTGTTTTATTATGTGTATTTTGGAATTTTAATGTTTTACATTTTATTCCCTCCTTATCTTTTTCTTTGGATCTGATAAAGCGTTTTGATTAGGAAATGGTATGTATGGTACGAAATCTTATTCGTAGTTTGAATCGGCCATTTTTAGAATTTGAATAGAAGTTCCCTTTGTATAATTTCATTAAAAACAAGTTTAATAGAGCATAAAAGTATTTATATTGTATGTTTCTAATATTGATATATTCCACTGTTTTAGTATAAAATAAATTGGGTTTGGATTCTATTTTATACAAGTCTGTTGATTGAATTATGGATATTGGATTTATGGCATATTTATTAATATGGAAATGGAATTATATAATTTTTGAAGATTTGACATTTAAACAATAGTTTAGGGCATAATCTTTTCATGCTTAGAAATTTACTAGGCACGTAATTATATATATAAATTAGCGTAATTAATATATAGTTATAACAAATTAATTACGTAGTTAATAAATTATTAATTATGATCGAATCCCCCTTAGACAGTTAATTAATTGTAGAGGCGAAATAAGAAGTTTTCTTATAAGGTCATAATAACGGATACAGTGAGATGTGTGATAATATGTTAAGATGGTGTTATAAATTATGACTAACTTATTGGAATGCAAGTTTAGTTAAAAGTACACAGAAGTCTGGCCCAGTTAATCTAGCTACCAACAGCGTGACTTTGGGGCCGATGTGAGAATCGCCTATAATAAGTAACTACGGATAATGCAAGGTTAGTCCCAAATTCTGTAGGGTAAATTTATCTAGCTAATCTGTCTACCAGTACCTAGGATTAGTCGGACTAATGTGAGATGTCACTGTGGAGTACGAGTCATGGTACGAAAGGCCTGCTTCAGGGTTTGAAGGTATTAAGTGGCTGTGTAAGGGTCTGCCTCTTCACTATGTAGGAAGTAGTAAATGGTCGAGTTTAGGGGTTCGGCATGATAGTGGATATCTTGAAAAGGTTCTTGTAATGATCCAATTTTAAGATGCTTGAAAGTCGACATCGATACGTCCACTGTATCAAATGCCACACAGTCGAATGCCGGAAAACCAAACTGTTAGGGTTTAAGAAGAAGAAGATAGAAGAAGAAAATAGAACAATAAAAGAATCTCACATATCACAGCGGAACAAATATAATAGGTAAATGGATATCTTTAAAACTAGAACTATATCAGTTATTACATACATCACATTACATTATCAGAGTGTTACAACAACAAACAACAGAAAAGAATATAACATATACTAGTGATACGTTTCGCCATCCAGCTTGCTCCTAATCTCCACAGCATCTCTTTTCTGACTTCGCTCCAGAATAATGATAACCTAACTCTAGGCTGCTCGTATGGAAAAATTGTGGGCATCCAGAGTTTAGAAAAGGAACAATAAACTCTAGGTCATTCGTGGGACTGGTGTGAGATCTTAAAAATAGTTATTTCCACAAAGAAAGGAAAAGAAATCCGCTATGCTTTTTGGAAAATGAAACTACCATAAGGCCTCCCGGCACACACACAATGCAATCGCAGACTTGGGAGAGATTTCTCCTTAAGATAGTCAAACATGCTTGATACGCAAAACCCTTTTTAATATTATCATTCGTGCATAGTGTAGAAATCATTTTGAAAGTATAATATTAATCTTAGCCAGCATAGGTACCATTATATTATGCCTACTATAGCTACCTCTTGAGGAGGCAGGTTTTGACCATTTCCGGGTTGTTAGGCCCGACGAAGTTTCATCCACAAAGCTACACTTTTCACAAAGTCATGCTTTGATCAAAAAATGATCAGCAGCACTTCGTATGCCACGTTACAAATTTGGGAATATATCACTAATAACCATCAACTACATAACCTCTGAGCTCGTACGTCTCAGAAAAGGGTGTTAAGCTAAAAGAATAAATTCTCCGCCACCAACAGAAATGTATTTGATAGAAACCAACTTTACATCTCAAAGTGTAACGTCAGACACACATCCATACGATTCCGTTCCAGGATCGAACGGAACCGAATGCACTTTAAAGAAGCCCTTGCAAATCTGGATATTTACTAATCACGTCCGGAATCCCCATCACAAAGGGTGATAAAATATCTATACCGGAGTACCCAGTGCAGAGACATACGACAGGTAATCCTTTCACTTTCGAAAAATACCCGATCTTCAACACCGTCTTCAAATGCATTCCCATTTCGTCGTATCATTATTCGGAATAGGTTTTATGACACAAGGACCTCTCCCGGCTAATCCGAATAACGAGCGCTTATTTTTAAAAATAAGTGTTACATTTAGATTTCAAACAAATCATAAAAATTTCACTTTGATCTTTTAAATAAAACATCCATCACAATCACAAAGGTTCGATGTGGTTTCCGGATGTCCATTTGGAATCCGACCCCCCGGTCGCATCGAAATTCAAATGCCATTTAAAGGCCAATATTGATAGTCGGTTATTTAACTATCAATAAATATTCACAACAATCACCAAGATTTAAATAATTTCCCAATTATTACTTTCAAAATATCTTCGCAAGATATATATTTTTAACACTTCAACCATTTGAAAATAAATTTCAGATCACTTTTCACTCGCGGAATAAGATTCCCGGTATTATTTATTTCCACTGAAAGTCTGCCGAGTTCAAATACTTTAAAATCCTTTAAATCACTTATCCAAAATATATACTTGGAAACATTTAGATAAACTATTTTAAAACATTTATTTAAATATTAGTTATGAAAATATTATATCAATATTTCATATAAAAGTTCAAGTCTAAACTAACTTTTAAAATAAAATTAGTAGATAGGATATAACTATTTAAATATCCACTTCCTAAAATAAATATCAATTTAATCTTTAAATAACCAAACCTATATTAAAAAAATCTTTACTTTAAATATTTTCAAAACAACCCAAGTCAATAATTTCTCCAAAATAATCTTTCCTTAAAACCATCTTCACAACTTCAATTTCATATTTATAGACTATATTGAAAACAAACTCGGTTTTGCAGGAAAAATACACCTTCTATTCTAAATTAGTTCATTCAAATCAATTTATAAATCCTTCTGGATTTACTTTAAATTTACGTCCAAATCCGTAAATTCCTTTCCACACTCTTAAAAATAAAAAAATATTTATGTTTAAAACAAATTCCCCTTTCTTATATAAAATTCCCATTTTGGGTTTAAATTTTTAAATATCCACTAATTTACGATTTTCAAATCGATTCCCAAGTATTCACTTTCAACACCAAATCCATTTTCAGAATTGGTTTCCCAAAATTTATTTTAAACATCAAGTCAATTTCAGATCGATTTCCCAAATACTTATTATTTTTACCAAATCAGTGTAAAATTGATTTTCTAATTTATTTTCAAAACACCAAATCAAATTTCAAATTGATTCTCAAATTTATTTCAAACACCAAATTGATTATCTTTTGAAACAAATTCCTTCTTTTAAATTTATTAAATTTTCTAAAATAAATTTACTATAAATTCTCTACTAAATTTCAAAAATCCAATTTTATTTATTTCTGATATCCTACGATATCAAAAATATATTCGGCTAAATTATAGCCTTCAACCGTTTCAATCACAAATAGTCACACATAGATTACAAATAATCAACACATAATATTGAAACTAATTCAAATATTTGAGGAATCCAGTTGGATCCCTCCAACTTGTTTTCCCTACATCCAAAGACGTTAGCACAACAATTAAATACCAATTCCACTTCGAGGTGGAATATCGCGGTATAAGGGATTTATAAAATATCATCCGCTATTATGCGGCGCATAAGGTCTCATCTGCTGTATAATGTGGGAAATCAATCACTCCAACATACTATATACTACTATATATGTAATGTCATCCAGTGAATAAATTATTATAAATAAATCATCCAAGCACACAGTCAATCAATTTTAAATCTAACTATTCAAAATTTAAATCAGAAAAATATTTGATTTAGTGAGAAGGTCTCACCTTCGCTCCTTTAGTTTGCAATCCATTTTCATTCCGGCTTGACTTCTTTCAGATTTTGACCTTGTATAAGAATTTATACAATTTCATTAATATTCGAAATGATCAAACAATTAATTTCCCATTTAATAATTTTAATTTAAACTAATCTCCTTTTAATAAATTGTTATTAATGACTAAAATAATTGAATAAGTTTATTACAAAATTTATCATCATACTACATCATTTATAATATACTGGTAGATTTAAAATGTGTATTAATTCCTATTCAATATATATATTTTAAATACAATAGTAATCTGCTTTACTGTAAATAATTTCCTTTCCTGTTTTCAGTACATATATATATATATATATATAGATTGAAAGTAATCTGTATACATATACATCTCGCTGTATTTTTTGAAATATATATATATATATATATATATATATATATATATATATATATATATTCTGAATCAAAACATTTTAATCTTCTGAAAATAAATCAATAATTTGTATACCTCACTTGAACGCCACCTGAGACTGTCCTTGCCCACAAACGAGCTCACCTTCGATGATGCATCCACTACAAGAAAAACTATTTTTAGTGGCATATCTTAGTAGCGTTAAGCACCAGGTGCCACCGCTAATCATATAAAAAGGTAAAAGTAAATAACTAAACGCGATCAAAATACCCCGCCAATAATTCATCCTGAAATTTTTCGTGGCCGCTCAAACCTCTTTTTCTTACCTCTAGCAAAATACGCCACCAACATTTTTGTTTCCCATCTCCTTCTGAAGAAGGAAGATTACCCTAAACAATTCTCTTCAATCAGTTCCGTACCTCCCATATTTCCTCTCTCAAACCCTTAAATTTCTCTCGTAAAAGTAATAATCGCGATGATAACACCAAAGAAGAGCAGGTCTCCGTTCGTCAAAGACGATGAGATCGGGTCACCCAAAGAGATCTACCTCCGTTGACTCGCTGTCAAGGAGTACAAAATCATCATTCAGCTCTATCTCGGCCTGAAGGATAAGGTTATGAAAATCATGTCGGTACAAAAGAAGACACGCGTTGGTCAGAGAATCAGGTCATGGTGTTCGTGGTCGTCGATGATGGTAGTGGACAGGATGGTTGTCGATGAAGTTAAGGTTCTAATTGATTGAACAGAGTGAGATATTCTTATAGGCGAAATGAATCTGAACCTAGTATGCCTTGTTCAAATTTGAAAGGGTACGATTTATTGACATTGTTTCTTGGGTTTTGATTGTTTTAAATTTAGTTCATTGTAAAGGGTTGTTTAAAGACTCACAATTTCAAAATTGCACCTTTCCAGGTCGCTTAGTTGGAGAGGGCATTGTAGCATAAATTTGTTATTTCTTTGATAATAGAAGTCTGCAATCTAAAATCTAAATGTTTAGAAACAAACATTCTGGGGTAAATAGTACTAATATTAGACATGAATTTAGTTTACAAATACCACCCTTTGCTTTTGTAAATAGACTTGATCCCTGTTACCAAATTGACTAAATTGCATATGACATTTGGGTTGTGAGTGCAAATTCAGTATTATGATAAAGAAATATTGATCAAATAGCATTTCCAGCTTTTGATTGGTATTTAATATAAAAATATTCATGTAGAAATTATGGAGAAAACCATAATATTGCTTTATCAAAGTTTGATGCAAATGTGAACTATGTATCATAGTTAATGCATGAAATCAGTGCTCACAAGTATACTTTGTCAATTTATCAGATATAATTTAGATGGATTAAAATAAGGATCCGAGACTGTGTACTAAAATCATAATCTAAGTTTGGTTTGAGCCTGGGTATTTCAAATTCATTGCCCAAGTAAATCTGCTTCGTAGAAACTGAATATATATCTGAAAATTTAATAACACGTCACTTTAATTCATAAAACTTAAAAAATGTGCATAAACCCGGTTTACAAACAAATTGGATAGTGATAAAATGATACAAATGACCTCTAATGCAAATATCTTAGTTTTCAAGTGAATATGGTAATCAGTAGCCTTCCTATCCAACTTTCATTGGTTTTCTTACATCCCATCATCCATAACTTACCTTATCCTCGATAATATCTGTTAATTTAGTTCAAATTTAAAAATTGTTTTTCTTTGGATGCATATTTAAGTACAATTTTGTGGCACCCTGTCAGGTGGAAAGAAATGAGGCACTTGAGATGCACAAACGCGATGACAGAGCAATATTTTGTTAGTTATATACACATGACATATTTATGTTTCATGTGTTCGTTATCTTTACGCTACTATGATCTGCAGAATACATCGGATCCTTATTCATGATATGTAACTTTGTTATATAGGCATGACATGAACATAATAAACAAATGGTAAATTTAAGTGCATCTGTAAGCTGTGCTCACTGATTGTTCATAGGAAAATATACCAGTAACATGTACAATGTATATTATTAAGCTGTGAAATTCATCACTTCCTTTTTATTGAGTGTGCATTTTTCACTTTTTCCTTCTGATCCATTTCAGCGATGTATTTCTGTCATTTTTTTCCACTAGTATGTAGGAGCACAACATTGTTTATGCCAAATAATATATAATATGAAAACAATATCCATTATACCGAGTGTTGATTTTCAGTGGAAAATCATGTTCATGAACTCTTTGAAAAATAATTTGTTGCAAACTGGAAGAATTGTTTATGTTTTTCCTTTTTGTTTTTCCATGTTATTCTATTCATTTTCGCATGAAATTATTTGTGAGATAAATGACGTTTGCGCTATCTTCCACAGTTCTCTAATTCCTTTAAAATTGTTTATGATTTCAGTTGAGTTGAAGAAGCAAAGCTCGTGTACTGTGCATCATGTCAATAAGTCAAATGAATATGTTGCCTTCAAGGTCAGGAACATCCACATCTCTTGTCATGCTACCATTGTCACAAATATCGTGCCTTCAAGGTCAGCAACATCCACATCTCTTGTCATGAACCACACCCTTCATTTCATGAAAGTATCTCTGATATGTTGGAGCTTAAAGTATTTTCACAAGTGTTGTTCCCCTAACCACTCTTTATGTTGCCTGCTAATTAGGTGCATATTTAGTGGTAAGGCACTTTAAATTTTAATTAATTACGACAATATAAATTAAGGTTTGTAGAGGCACTTCACATATAGTGTACATCTTATTATCAGTTCTAGAGCTAGTGCTAGTCAAGTTCAGATTTGCAGTTGCTATGCAACTACCTAGGCCACTTGCTTTAGTAACACACACACAAATATATATATATATATATATATATATATATACACACACACACACACACACTAATTATATCTAGAGCAAATGTGACATTTTTAAAAGAGTTTCCACGTTGTTTGAACTTTGAATAAAAAGATTAATATTTATATACCGAATTTAATTATTGATGTTGAACTATATTTCTCCTCAAATGTTTAATCCGTCCGTCAATACATTATTGATAAACAAATGAAGCAAAATAAGCATATTTGTGCTACCTTTATTGGGATCCAGTGTTTGAACTTCAATAATATTCAGTAATGAGTACGAGTTAATTTATGTTTTTAGGTAGTTGAACTTTTAATAATTTCTTCTTTTTAAGAAGGTGGTGATTTTATTACATGTGACAATGATTTTATTATTGTTTTTTTCTTTTACTCTTTTCCACTTAAGTTGAAACTTTGTGTAGCAGGTAATCTATGATAAAGTAACATGAAGAAGTGTAGGTTTTGAATTTGCGAAAAATCTAGTGTTGATGATGTCATGGCGGTAGTTCAATCTGTGATTTTTGAAGATCTGTTTGTTCCTCTCATCCCATAAGTAGTAAATTGACGTGACGAGGCAACAAGAAGCAAGTTGAGAGATTTGATCCCTAGTAGTAAATCGCTGATTAATAGTAGCTATTTCATCTTCTATGGATAGGGGAGTATCTCTGTTATCCAATACACTTAATTTCATTTCAATCAAAGTCCACATAAATTGTCTATATGAGCAATTAAAAAATATATGTTGGGTAGATTCATTTTGTTCACCGCACAGAACTCACACTGTATCTATCTGAGGTTGACATTGCTTTAATCTGTCTTCAGTATTTAAATGTCCAAAGGCAGCTCTGTAAGCACGGTATGACATTTTCCTACTATTGATTTTATTCCATATGAAAAAAGCCCAAGTAACTTGATATGAAACATTTCTGCACCTTAGCCATGTTTTTGAAAAAGAGAATTTCTGTTGTCCACACCACTCCCGGTAATCATGTTGTCCATCCTGACATATAGGTATTTGAGTAATATTAGAAGCACATTCCCTTGTTTTTGTTGTGTTATTCACAGTCCACTGGCCTTCATGTAAGATGTGAGAAACTGAGGCATCACTAAGGTAGTACCCATCCCATCAAAGAATGTCGACTAGACTAGTCGGTTTATCCAGAGGTCAGTCCAAAGAAGTGTGTTGCAACCATTTATTACCACTCTTTGATGCACTGTAGACTAAGAGTTCTATAGCTGACATATTCTTCATTGTACATGACATTTTGTTATTATGTCTTAATTGCCAAAAATTAGATTGAGAGCAATACTTGTTTAACATCCACTTGGCCAACAGGTTACCCCTAAAATGTAGTTGCCAAATAAGCTTAAGACATGTTGTGGACCTTAATTCTACAGAGTTTTTAAGGCCTGAACCTGGCTCACTTTTAGGTCAACAAAGCTTTGTCCAAGCTATTTGGTGATGTTTGGCATATGATACCTCATCATCCAATATAGGACCATACGTGTGATAACTCTCTGTATGAGCTTAGCTCCCCTACCATAGATAATAATTTGTTGTCCTAAGTATCAAATATGGTCATAATTTTCTGAAACAGTCCATTACATTCTGAATAATGTAAATAGTTTGAAGAGAGTGGAACTCCATGATACTTAACAGGCAGTTGTGCCTCCTATAGTTGCAAAATTTGCAAAATTGAATTCTTATTCTGGCAACTGCTACTGAAATAGACTTTTGACTTCATTTAGTTAATATGTAGACTTGCTACTAGTCCTATATGCACAATGATCTCTCTGATAGTTGTTTCTCTATTTTCATTAGCAATAGCAAACATCATTAAATCATTGAGTGCTTTTAAGATTAAAATATCCTAGGCCAAGGACTCATGCAGAAACTGATATAAGTGTATCTAGTCTTTGTTTTCTTAGATATTCATATTTTCAACGTTTTTTTTAGGCTTGAACAAGTATATCTAATAATTTTTTAGTTTTTTGGTTTAATCATGTTTCATTTATGATATGATTACAGTATAAAGAAGGCGATAGGTAGAAGATGCAATTTTTTACTCTCCCTAAATGCAAATGTCATCGGCAGATTTGCTACGAATTAGGAAGAAGAAACAGCAATTGGAAATGTAAGTAATTTATTGATTCAATTAATTTCTCTCTAACATAGTATAATTTGTCGACTGCAATTCATCTTTTTTTGTTTAAGATAAAATGAAGTTGCACTTAAAATAAAATAAAATAAATAAAATGCTTAGCCCAATAAAGAGAACGGCAAGCCTACTACCAAATATATTTCTTTTTATGATGCACTTGTTCTTTTATGTACAAAAGAAAAACAAACTACTTGTTCTTCACTGATAAAAAACAAAATCGAAAATTTAAAAGGAAATCGCTGCGTCGAGAGAAAAGGAAAATGAGTGAAATGGGTTTTGGGTTTGAAAAGAGGAGAGTCTGTAGCCCTGTCACAAGCGGATTTGCAGGCGGTGAAACGAGGTGGTTCGGGTTGTCAATTTGGATGCGGGTTAAGTGGCAGTGGCTGCTTTACTGGTTGCGAATGGTGATAGGCAGGGTGATGAGTTGAAGGCAAGAGGTGACTTGTTTTTGGGGATGTTCGATGTAGTAGTGTATTTGGGTTTGGGGGTCGTGATTTTTGGTTGCCGTGTTTAGGTTGTGAGTGGCAGTGCAAGTGGCTGATGAGAGTTGAAGTGATGACGATTTTGTGGGCAGTATTGATGGTGGAATGATGTTGTTGATGGTTTGTCAGTTAGATTTTGTGTGATACGCAGCAGAGAGGTAGAGTGGTTAGTGAAATCATATGAAGTGAATGTGATCGTCAGTGAAAGAAGGAGTGGTTCATGGCGGCACTAGTGGTGGTGAATGGATGTTGCAGTGATATGGAAGTCGTAGGTTGGTGGAGATGGTTTTCTTATGGCAGTTGTAGGCAGGTGTTGTTTCAATGGAAGGAGGACAGGCAAGTGGGCAAGTTGGTGGTCAGGCAAGCAATGTTGTGAAGGGTTGTAGTGGCAATAGTGGTAGAGAGGTAAGCTAACGATGGTTGTGGTGAAGTTGAATGTGTTTCAATGGCAGTGATATATATTAGGTGACAGTGGTATGTTGAAGGCAGTGTGCAGAGTTGAAGGAAGTGTAGTGTGCACTATTGCAGCAAGGCAGTGTAGTGGAGATTGTTAAAGGAAGTGCAGAGTTTTGAAGGTAGTTTGTGAAGGCTGCTGTCGTATCACTACTGAATGGTGGTAGACAGGAAGGATGTTTTATGGAGGATGTAGTTTCAATGAATGTTGGAGTTGAATGATGTTTGGATGGCAATGGTAATGTTGAAGTTGAAGATGTGGTGCAGTCGATAGGTTATGGTGATTGAGTGTGGAAGATGAACTACAGTCAGTGGCTTGAGTTCGAGGCAGAGGATGGTGAATTTGGTTTGTTTGTATGGTAGATATAAACAGGACTTTAAGTTGAAGATAGGGATAGTGATTACTACAAATATGAAACCTTATGCTAATATTATTACACATGAAATAACGAATCAAATGGAAGTAGGCAGAGTATGCATCTGAGTATAAAACTGTAATATCTATAAGTTTATTTCCCCTGTTCTTCTTTGTGACTTGTATGTGTATCTTAAGAAATCAAGTTGATATATATATATTTAAACATTTATGTTTGTATAATGTGAAATGAATCTATTTTTGAATGTAAAATATAGATTCTTGTGCCTGCAGCCCATATGTGAGTTACGTAGAGAACATATATGTTCAGGTGAACATATGATATATAATTCATATATCAATAGCGATCACTCAATCAAAAAAAAAAATAAGCTAACTGGAATCCATAGTTATAAATATAAATATAATAAGCAAAATACACACACACACACTATTATAAACTTATAAGTATACAAATATTATTACTGTGTTGTGTGAAGAATAGTAGGGGAGCATGGTTTTGGAACGTGAAAGGAAAGAAACCCATGCGTGAGTTATGTGTAATTAAATGGAATCTATCTTGTATGCTATAATAGACATTAATTCTATTTATATTAATACATGTTTCTGTATTTGACAGGTCTTATAATATTTTTGTTGATTGAAGTGGCAATTATTAAACTGAGGAAGGAAGATGACATCATCAATAAAATATGGGTTGGAAACCAACATCGGCGTTGACATGCATGGAAGATGCACTTGGCGTTCCCATAGCTTGGCCAACGGAAAAAGTCATTCTGAAAACAAACTGAAAGGTATATAACTTGTTCATCATAAATGTTTTCAAACTTTGACTCTAATACCCTGACAACATTCCAAGATAATCGACTATAAAAATTAGTTATATTACTCAATAAATATTGGTGTAGAGCTAGAAAGTGATTGAATTGGTGATTAAATGTTGTCAGTTTGGCTGAGATTGTTGACGGAGTTAGGCTAAAATTCAGTGAGGGGGGTACGGTTTAGGTCAAACAGTGGCAGGACTTTCAACTTGTCTTTAATTTTAACTTGGCATATTGTGGATTTTTTTCTACAGTATGAATGGGGAGGGGTTGTTTCAAGGCAGTTGATGGAAACTGTATTGAAGTAGGGAAGTGATGCTTGATCTTTGATACCTTCACCTCACAAATATTTAGTAACATGATTATTATTGTTTACAGGTAGATAAACGTTTATGAAGAATTCAAGCAGCAACACTAGTTTTTGGTATGGTAGCAGCACATGTATGTAGTTAGGTTGATTAAAACTGTTATGAAACTATTATGAAACTAGTATGTATGGTAGCAGCGCTACTTTAGCTGCATGTACTATTATGAAACTGTTTATGGTAGTTTGGTTGTGTAAACGTATGGTTAACCTTTTGTCTTGACACTAATGTTATGATATAGTGGTGATTATGTAATTGCTTTTGTTTGTGTTATTGTGGTTCATTGAATGTGTTATTTTTGAGTGTGTATGTGTTTATATATTACGTTATTGTATAAGTTTTGAAGTACTTGAATTGGAGGCGAAATCAGATGTAGTCGTGGAACAGCAGACAATAAAATCGAAACATACGGTGATGGAGAAAAACCACCACCAAAAATATTTTGTTGTAGCGTTTAAAAAGCGTTACAGAATCAGCAATTATAGTAACTCAGATAATCTCCGTGGCGTTCAAAAAACGTTGCAAAAAATAATAATAATAAGTGCAACAAAAAATAAGATAGTAAACGGTACCTTTTCGGTGGCGTTTCTTAAACGCTGTAAAAAAGATCTTTAGTAACGTTTAAAAAACGCTGCCAAAAATTCATTTATAGTGGCGTTAAAATAAATGCAATAAAAGATTATGGATTTTTAGTCGTATGTTTTCTAGCGGCGTTTATCAAAACGCCACCAAAACTTTTTGTAGCGTTTTTTGTAGCGTTTTTTGAGCGCCGCTAAAAATCAAATTTCTTGTAGTGATCCACCATCCACTCGAGTTCCCCCACGAAACGCCACCTTCCACGAGTCGAACTAGTTCAGATCGGTCGACCCAGTCGCGATCACTAACAAAGCCGATGTCGACGCCACTTTCGCTTCACGCACGCGCTTCCAAGCTGCTCCCAACTCATGCGACCCGTTGCAAGAAATCGACGATGCCATCGACCGCGATTGCTCGAGGTTGCGAGTTTCACCGCAATCGAACTCGCCGCAGCACCTATCGAACTCGCGAATCCCTGATATGCGATTTCGATTTGGGTATTTTTCGAATGAGATTTAGGGTTAGAGCAGCCATTGATTTTATTCAAAACTGCGAATTCGATTAAAGAAGAGGCTGCGACCATTATCCCTTTTTGAACGAGAAATTTTTTCGTTCCTTTTTCTTCTTTTGTTAGTTTTGATTTGAATTACTGGGGAAGATAAGGGAAAAATGGAGAAGATACTGGCGTTTTAACGAAGTGAGATGGCTTTGATTATACGCTAGGCTAAGGTTGACTTGACCCGTTATATTATTATTAAATTCCAAAATATCTCGTAAAGCATAACTCAAAATCTCGAACTCCGAATCAGACACGCCGCCAGGCGTTTATAACGTTATACCCCTATTATGAACACAATGGAAAAGGTTTCGAGTCCTAATTCGATCGTATGGAGAAGATAGCTTTTTGGATCCAGTTTTTATATTAAATTTTCGATATAAATTTCAACGCGTTTATATATCGTTCGCTCACACAACTCTAAACACTACGAAAATTGAAATCCGTCAATAATATGATATTACAGATCCAATGGAACTAGTTTCATTGAAATCCGAGACTGTGCCTCGGAAGGCTTTTTTTTTAAATACCGATTTAAACGATATAAATTCAAAACTAAACAAAACATTTCCGAATTAAATTCTAAAGCTTCCATTAACCTCAGTATTATCAATATAAATTTTCTAAGCCATCAAATTATTTTTAACAAGCTTAAAATTGAAAATTCAAATTTTTACCCATCATTAATAAATTAAACTCAATAATTTAATTGCCAAATTCATAGTTATATTTGAAATTGAAGTTAAACTAACCTCCAAATATTTAAAATCAATTAAATATTTTGATTTCAAATGTTCAAAATTCTGGGTCGTCACATCCTTCTCCCCTTAAAAGAATTTCGTCCCGAAATTACTAGTTAAGAAGAATGATCCTTATCCCGTTTATTATTTTCCCAAAACCCAACAGTTTTAACAACTTTGTCAAAACAAATCATTTTATTTAAGACCCATCATTACTTCAACTAACTTTCCAAATTCAATCATAAGTTCCAAATAACATTGTGTTTATAATAATTCCAATTTAAATTCAAATTCAAATTTTAAATTTTCGAAAATTTGTCAAAATTTTTCTAACTCTCTAAATTTTCGAAAAATTTCGTCAGCGTCTCCTTTGCACGGCTAACTCGGTACGACTACAAAATGGCACCACAGGCCCCAGATTCAAAAAGAAAACAAAAAGCCAAGTGGCTAAACAAGAAAATCATCAAATTTCATATAGAAATTTAAATACATACCATTTGTCGAGCAATTCAAATTTATCTTCGAAAATCAAATCCAAACTCCTTTTGCATTTAAATCACATGTATGCTACTAAGCAATAATATCCAATTACCATATCCAAAATCGTTTAATCCATTTCCCTATAGAATTTTCAATCATACTCCTTGTACCATTTTTACTTCACTATTGAAGTTATATATCCATTTTCATTCAATTTTGCATTTTTAATTTCATTTGAATTCGATTTACACTTTTAATTTAATTTGGATTCAATTTACCTTCTGAATATTGAATTATATCAACTATCTTTAATTCACTACTGATTCACATCACTATTTTAAATTAGTTTCATTTACTAATTCATTACAAATTCCAATCCATTTCATCTCAAACCATTTTTTTTTAATTTCCACCCTTATTGCCTTTAGTTCACTTCGAACTAATTTTACAACTTCATTTTATTTCACACAATTCAAATTGGTTCTCAATATTCAGTTTCATTTCCAGTTTTATTCTTTTGTTCATTCCCAGACATTTATTTTAATACTATGCTTTACAAATCAAATTCAATTCCAATTCCAGTTCTTTTTGCTTACGAATTCAAAATGAATTTCAACATCAATTTCACTTTCATTTAATTGCAATTGTAAATTGATTCATTCATTCACAATTTTATTTTCCACCTTTATAGATTTTATTCCAATCATTAAGTCTATAAGACTTCTCAAATTCACCTTCATACAAATTAACTCAAATTTTCAATCTCAATTCTTTTATTCAGTTTTCATTTTTTTAATTCCACTTGAATTAAATTTTCCTTCCGACTTATTTTGTTTCCACCTTTATTTTTATCTAACTTCTCTTTAAGTTAGATTTTTATTTTAACAACTTCAAACTTTACAAGTTATCAACTTAATGATATTCCATAAATATTTTATATAACATTCCAGAGTCTTTTCAACCTTTCAAAAACATTTTTGAAATCAATTCAAATTATCTTCTGAATTCCAAAACCCAAACCCAGTTTACAAACAACTTCCATTTAAAATAATTCGACAGCAATTCCTCTCCTAGAAACCCGAAATGAACATCGATGATGCTGCAGTCATCACCGAAGTTATTTTCCAGCGACCTAAAAGAGTTTAGAGCTTTCATCCCTTCAAAACAATTTCAAAAAACCTTTGAAAATCATCTTCAAAATCAAAAGGGATTTCAACTTCCCAAATCTCCAAAATTTTCAAATTCTTTTCAAAACATTTCCAAATACTTCTCTGGAATTCCGTTTCAAATTACAAATCACATTTACAATTTATATTGTCAAATTCCATTTGTATGTGATTTTATTTCTTAATTTTGGAGTTACGTTTTCAATTTCCTATTCAAATGATAATAATATTATCACTTCCTAACAATCAAGCAACCATATACTATAATAGTTTACAAAGATTATTTCCTTTATCTACGAAAATAGTTTGGGTAAAATTATTCCATTCACCCTATTTAAAACAATATCGTGTCGAATTGTTCTGTACAAGTGTTTAGAGATCCCTATCGATAGAGTTGTATAGACTATACCGACCAGAATCCATAAACCACTCAACAAACTAATCATCGCAATATAAAACAATTTTATATTCACTAACAAATACGCGCTCATATCTATTATTACACTCAAACTCATCTAGAGTACTGCTGACTCTATCTCTAATGAGTAACACCCAACAGAGCCAAGGTTGTCGCTTAACCAAATGCTCTGATACCACTTTTGTAACAACCCAATTTTACGACGTCCGAAAGTCAACATCGATACGTCCACTGTATCAAATGCTGCACAGTCGATGTAGGATCTAGATTAACCCTAGAGGGGGGGTGAATAGGGTTATAGCAAATTTTCTCGATTCAAACGCAGAAATAAACTACAGAAATAAATATGCAGTAAAGTAAATCACACACAAAATTTACCCAGCTTCGGCAACCCCTGCCTACTGCTGCATTCACAGATTTCTATTAGAATTAAACAGTATCACGCTTACAAACACTCTATTAGACTCGCAGACATTTTCTCCACGCTCACAAACACTCTACTAGACTCGCACACCCTGCTCGCAAACATTTGCTCCACGCTCACAAACACTCTACTAGACTCGCACACCCTGCTCCGCCTATAGAGTTTCGCTTACTCGCAAACTTTGCCTCCCGCCTATAGAGCTTCGCTTACTCGCAAACTCTGCTCCCGCCTACAATAGAATTTTGCAAACTCGCACACCCTGCTCACTGAACTAATTCTAACTAGACAATCTGACACTACCTAAACCCTAGGTGGTGATTTACAAAGTTTTGATTCGAAAAATAAAAACGATAATTAAAAGACACATAAATACATAACCCTAAACCCTAAGAATAACCCTAATTAAAAAAAACAAAGCCTTTAGAAAATAAGGCCGGCCCACTTAAACCCGTTCCTTATTATTATTATTTTTTTCTTTGTTATCTCCAGCCCGATCCCCTTTTTGTCTCGTTCATGAGAATAATGGCGGCTTCGTTCTGATTAGGGCTTCCTTCCCTTTGTTCCAGTTAGGGCTTCGGCTCTTTGTTCCAATTAGGGCTTCGATTTCTTCAATTGATCTAAGATATGTTGCCCTAGCTCGCTACTTCTCTGATGGTTGACTATTGCTCGTTTTGCAGTTGCTCGATCGAGTTCGTTGCTTGTGAATTCGGTATGTACTGTCTCCTTTTGCTTTTCTAAATTGATAATTGAACTCGATAATTTAATTTGCCAGTGATGATTGGGTTATATATGCGTTCGAACTCCTTGAATTACGTTCGTCTGAATATAGTTGAATTTGTCAATAGTCGTTCGATCTTGTATTGATGCTTGTGATTGATCTGACTTTGTCAATTTTGTATTTTGATGCTTGGTTGACACGGCTTCGATTTTGACTTGTTCAACATTGAAATTTTGATCACGGCTTTGGCTTGATGCTGAATAATGTTTGAATTCGACTTGATTTTGGGTATGCGAATCTACTACTCTGTATTAGCTTCGGTCATCACCATTACTTTTATATTTTCTCTGCTGCATACCACTGCAATTCACTGCACTGTTGAAATTTGTGTCTGCATTTGTTATTTCTGGAGATCGATTTGCACTTGCTCACTACTTGATGGTCTTGTGACTCTTGCTATGCCATTGTATTTTATTCTGTATGCTTCATCGTGTTCTTGATAAATGCACATCTGTCATTGAGGTTACTTATGCAGTTTGGTCTTATTTATGCTGTGCATTTACTTAGTGGTGTATTGCTGCCTTCACTGTCCACCTGTATCATGCTTGGTTTTGTTTCAAATTGCATTTGGTATGCACTTGTGTTCCCTGTTATCAACTGTCCTTGATTGTGTTTTGATTCAAAAACTTCTGTTCACCTGTTGCACTCTGGTCTGTCCACTGCAGTTTGTGTCTTGTTTATGCTGTTTCGACATGAGTCCACTTTGCTTGGCCTTGGTTATATTGATTTTGGCCCATATCTGTTCATCTGCACTTGTGTATATTATTGCTGTTGTCTTTGATTTGAATTGTGCATTTGAGTTTGTAGCTTGGTGTCATGTTTGCTTTGAGTCTGCAACTTGGAGTCTGCAACTAGTAGCTGGACTTGATTTGTGCCTTGTCCATTCTCATGTGTCATCCCTGTTGTTGTTCATCTGAGTTTGAGCATTTGCATATTTGAAGCCTTGTATCATGATGCAGTCTTCATTATGTTCTGGTGACATGTGCATTGCTTCATGTTGCCTATGTATCACTGCAGTTGCACATTGCTTGTACTTGTGTTCTTTATTCATATGTTCTTCAAATTAGTGGTGCACTGTGCCATTTGATCTGTTGCACTTTTGTTGTTGTGTCACTGATTTTGGGGCTGCTGTATTACTTTGGTTCATTTTCATGTTTGTTGTTTGGACATTGTTTGAATTTGCAGTGCTGCATTGTTTTTGCATTCCATGTTGCATGCAGTAGTCTTGGCCATGTTGATTCGAATTGCATTGTTTTCACCTCTGACCTGTTGTAGTTTGATTGTGTTCATATACACTATTGCCTTGAGTTGAACCTATCTTGGGTTTGACCTTGTTTTTGATTTCTGTGCTTTTGTTTGATTTTTGCACACGAGTTGGCGAGACAGTGCACACGTATACGAATGTACACGTGTGTACTGCAGCCACTTATAATTACCTGTCCCTGATAAAATATACTGATATGCACAGATATTGCACAGTCAAAAATGATGACGAACAACCCAAATAACTGAGGCAAACAATGTTTTCAAAATCATCGTTTCTTTCAAATTTCAAAAATATTTCTCTTTCAATTTTACTGCGTTTGAAAATATTTTTGCAGATTACTCAGATGCTGGATTCAAACCGGAATGCAGTTGAAGACAAAATACGAGTGCGAGTGATATGTAGTGAGGTTAACTGTAAATGTGAAATGTGATGTGATTGTAATCAAAAATGTATATGTATAGTGAGAGCATGAAATTGTACTATTTAAAATTGTAATAAATATTAGTTTGAATAAAATATTCGTTTGAATTCAAAATCTGTGTAACTTGTTCTGTTTGAATTCAAATTCGAATTCTGTGTAATTTAATTTTATTCAACAAATATTTATTTAATCTATGAAAAAACAAAATAGTACATTACCAAATACATACTATTCAAAATTGTAATAAATACGTGTTTGAATAAAATTTCTGTTTGAATTCAAAATCTGTTTAACTTGTTTTGTTTGAATTCAAATTCAAATTCTGCGTAATTTATTTTATTCAACAAATATTTATTTATTCTATGAAAAAATAGTACATTAACAAATACATTTAAATGAATGTATATATGTTTATTATCATCAAACAAAAATCATATAGCGCAAAGCGCATATTCAACAATCTCCCCCTTTTGATGATAACAAACATATATTTAAGATTTTGAATATACTAAATGTATTTGATAATTTCATTTGCTCCCCTTATTTGAATGCTTCCTTTTTATGTGATACTCCCCCTACATATATGGCTCCCCCTACATATATGCATACAAATAAAAATATGTAAATGAGCCTATATGCAAAGTGAAAATTATTTGACCTTTGCTTGATTCTATTTGACAAAATCTTAACTTTTCTCTCCCCCTTTTGTTATCAGCAAAAGAATAACAGTGTTATAAAAATAGGGATGAAGTGATAGACATGAATCAAACATTTAACTCAATTAAATATAAATATCAAATTTCAATAAACCTCAAACAAAAATCATAATTACCCTTGTCAAGCGCATATTCCACTTTCAGAAGTGATGGGGATAGAATCATCAAAAATCATACAATTCTGTCTATTTGTGGTATATTTATTTCAGGAAATTTGAATGTCTACTAACCATGCATAACCGTTAGGACTTTTAAATGAGATTAGTAGTATTCACAATTTTTTTTATTTAAAAATGAAATCAAGTATTTTCTAATCACGCATGACCGTGAAGACTTTTAAATGGGATTAGAATCAACTTGTCTATTTGAATCAATTAATTTTGATATGCGTTCCATACATGCATAACCGTGAGGACTTTTAAATGAGCATGGAAGCACATAATAAAAAAATCCAAGTAATTCACCCATGCATAACCGTGAGGACTTTTAAATGAGAGTGAATACTTTGGATGTTTATTTTTAATTGATGAATATAATAAGTTGAAGCACAAATAATTTCCTTCACAGATTTAAAGATATTGAAGAACAAATGATTTCCTTTGTAAACTACCACAAATTTACATACTAAATATAATCTTGAAGAGTGATGGTCGATAGAAAGATGATAGAAATAGAAATGGTCATGGAATTATTACCCAACAAAAAGTTTTTATAACTCTTGTTATGAAATTCTAAAGAAATTTTCTAATTATACTTTCTCGAGTTATAATATATGATAAATATCAACACTCATCTCTTTTTCAATCACTATTCATCTTTTCGATAATCAAAGAGAGTTAGATTAGTCAAAAATTTGTCATTTAAAAAAAAATTAAACATTATAAAATCAATTTTTCAAAAATGATTAATCTGTAAATATGGTCAAACATGATTTTCTCGAGGGGGTTTTATAAGAAAATTTTCTGCTATTTGAAAATTATTTCAAGTGAAAAATATGCAGATATTTTCTTTGAAAAAAAACGATGCAGCAAATGAATGTTTCAAAATAATTAATCACGTTACACTTAGTAATTTTTCTATCAACCATATTACCAGTGTAATCTGCATCTGATTTTAAATTTCACTCAATATTCACTCATTGAACCATGAAGTGTGCACCAAAAATTTCAAACATAACATCATTCTTTTGAATTTGAATTTAAGTCGTGTTAACAATCAAACACATATCATGGTGTTAATTTCAGAAACTATAGGATAAACAAGTTCATGAGTAATCAACAGTCAATCAACATTATAATTATTTCAAAAACAATTTCTTAAAGTTTCAACAATTTTTAAAATCCTTTTTCACATGAATTTGAAATCGTGCAAATTTACAAGCAGTGACCAAAATATATCTACATGCAGCATGAGTAATCAAATACCATCATTTGACCGAACAAATTTATATGGATTAGTTCAAAGTTGAAAATCTGATTGGTCATCGATTAAGCACAAATCAATGTCATAAATAAGAACAAGTCAAAAAAAAAATTCTTAAAATCCTTTTTACAATTTTTTTTTTAATAGAATTCATTAGGATTTTAAATTGAAGCCATGTAAATAGAAGAAATCATGAATATAGATTTAGCCAAAAATATTATCATCAATCAATAAAAACACCATCAGCAATCCAAATTAATCGATATAAAGTATTTCAAGGATTGAAGTGTTTTTGGCATAAAAGCATAATTGGCCAACAATTTTGAAAAAATCAGACTCAAAATTATCATCTTTTATTCATCTCAATATTGGCTGATTTTAATTCAGAATATGGTGCAGATATCATATTTAATATATCGTTCAAAACAAATTTACCTGTTTTACCTTTTCGATAAATTTTTCGTGATTGCCCATTGTGATTCTGTCACCTTTGAACTAGGCTAAGGAACTTTGCTTTGTCGCCCGTTGTGTTTCTGGAACGGCCGAAATCCAGAGAACACTGTTGTTGTTCCTTAGCCTGCCACCACACCTACATGATAAAAGATTTATGTGACCTATTTGTTTTTATAGGTCCATTGTTGTTAGTGGCAGAAAGTGAAAAATATGTTTTTGGAGACCCAAAACTATTTATATATGTTCCTTTTGACACCCAAATTTGTTTGACTTTCAAAGATTTTATATTTGTGCCTTTTGGAACCCAAATTGGTATAGTTTTCACGTGTTTGGGTCTATAACAATAATTATTTCGATTATGTCCAAATTCTCTACAAAACGAGCTCATTAAATTGACTTGATTAAATTTTGTGTTCCTATGACTATGATTTTCAACATGATTTCCAATTATTTCAGATCGAGCAAAAACACTTTTACTTTTTGCATTATCATCATTTTGTGATTTCCCAAAGCCTAGTCCTTTTCTATTGTTAGCAAAAATTTGATTTCCCAATAGCATGTTGAAAGATTTTTCGCCTCTTGAAAAGTTATTCAAAGATTTCTCAAGATTTTGGACTTTGGTTTTTAATGTTGAGTTTTCAGTAACAAGTGAGGTGCATCGATTAATAAAATCCTTTCTCCTAGTGTCGATGGTTTCCTTAAGATTCAAGTTTTCATTTTCAAGACTTTCAAAGTTATTCCTCAGTTTTGATAATTCTGAATCTAAAATCTTACATTTTTTACATTCTAGGTTTTGAATATTTTCAAGTTCAGTTTTTAACCTAAAATTTTCACGAGCAAATTCTCTCTTATCAGATTTCAGTTTTTCAATTTTAGATTCAAGAGTATCCACTACCTTAGTAAGATCAGAACACATAAAAACAAGTTCTTTATAAGAAAACTCACCTGCCTCACTAGATTCGTCGGAGGTTGCTTCTGATTCTGATTTTGCCATGCAACACAAGTTAGCCTCCTCTGAGCTGCTATCCGAAGCTTCCTCTCCTTCTTCATCATCCCAAGTCGCTGCAAATACCTTCTTCGCCTTTTTCTTTTCTTTGTTGTTTTTGAGAAGTGGGCATTTTGGTTTGATGTGGCCAGGCTTGTTGCAGTTATAACATGTCAGTTCATTATCGGAATTTTCGGAATCTTTTGACCTATTGCCCTTTGTTTTCTTCTTGCGTGGCTTGAATCTAGACCATCTTCTAAGATTATTGACAACCATTGCAAGCTCTTCAATTGGATCTTCTTCATCGCTTTCTTCTTTACTCTTTAAGGCAATCGTCTTCTTCTTTGGTTCGGAGTTGTTGCGTTCTTCCTTTGCTTTTAACTCAAGCTCATATGTCATCAAGTTGCCAATCAACTCCTCCATGCTTAGTTTGCTCAGATCTTTCGATTCTTGGATTGTTGTGACTTTTGCCTCAAAGTTCATTGGTAAAACTCGTAGTATCTTCTGCACAAGCTCTACCTCAGTGAATACCTTCCCAAGCACTCTAGCATTGTATACCAAGGTTGAAAAGCGTCCAAACATATCCTTTATGCTCTCGCCTTTGTCCATCACAAAGTTCTCGTATTCATTGCTGAATAGGGCTAGTCGAGACTCCTTGACTTGAGAAGTTCCTTCGTGTGTCACCTCCAAAGTGTGCCAAATTTCCTGTGCTGTTGTACAATGAGAAATTCTATTAAATTCATTTTTATCAAGAGCACATATCAAAGCATTCATGGCTTTAGCATTTGTCGTTTTCAATTTCTTATCGTTAGCATCCCACCTATCCTTAGGTATAGGAATCTCAGTATCACCAACGATTATAGTGGGAGGTTTATAGCCAGTTTCAATAATATCCCAAACATCATAATCAACAGAACTAAGATAGACACCCATCCTAACTTTCCAATAAGCATAATCGTTCCCGTTAAACATGGGTGGCCTAGCAATAGATTGCCCCTCTGAAAAAGCATTATTTTGTAGACTCATGACTCTAGAGTTAAATAAAAAAAATATACCGGGCTCTGATACCACTTGTAGGATCTAGATTAACCCTAGAGGGGGGGTGAATAGGGTTATAGCAAATTTTCTCGATTCAAACGCAGAAATAAACTACAGAAATAAATATACGGTAAAGTAAATCACACACAAAATTTACCCAGCTTCGGCAACCCCTGCCTACTGCTGCATTCACAGATTTCTATTAGAATTAAACAGTATCACGCTTACAAACACTCTACTAGACTCGCAGACATTTGCTCCACGCTCACAAACACTCTACTAGACTCGCACACCCTGCTCGCAAACATTTGCTCCACGCTCACAAACACTCTACTAGACTCGCACACCCTGCTCCGCCTATAGAGTTTCGCTTACTCGCAAACTTTGCCTCCCGCCTATAGAGCTTCGCTTACTCGCAAACTCTGCTCCTGCCTACAATCGAATTTTGCAAACTCGCACACCCTGCTCACTGAACTAATTCTAACTAGACAATCTGACCCTACCTAAACCCTAGGTGGTGATTTACAAAGTTTTGATTCGAAAAATAAAAGCGATAATTAAAAGACACATAAATACATAACCCTAAACCCTAAGAATAACCCTAATTAAAAAAAACAAAGCCTTTAGAAAATAAGGCCGGCCCACTTAAACCCGTTCCTTATTATTATTATTTTTCTTTGTTATCTCCAGCCCGATCCCCTTTTTGTCTCGTTCGTGAGAATAATGGCGGCTTCGTTCTGATTAGGGCTTCGTTCCCTTTGTTCCAGTTAGGGCTTCGGCTCTTTGTTCCAATTAGGGCTTCGATTTCTTCAATTGATCTGAGATATGTTGCCCTAGCTCGCTACTTCTCTGATGGTTGACTATTGCTCGTTTTGCAGTTGCTCGATCGAGTTCGTTGCTTGTGAATTTGGTATGTACTGTCTCCTTTTGCTTTTCTAAATTGATACTTGAACTCGATAATTTAATTTGCCAGTGATGATTGGGTTATATATGCGTTCGAACTCCTTGAATTACGTTCGTCTGAATATAGTTGAATTTGTCAATAGTCGTTCGATCTTGTATTGATGCTTGGGATTGATCTGACTTTGTCAATTTCGTATTTTGATGCTTGGTTGACACGGCTTCGATTTTGACTTGTTCAACATTGAAATTTTGATCACGGCTTTGGCTTGATGCTGAATAATGTTTGACTTCGACTTGATTTTGGGTATGCGAATCTACTACTCTGTATTAGCTTCGGTCATCACCATTGCTTTTATATTTTCTCTGCTGCATACCACTGCATTTCACTGCACTGTTGAAATTTGTGTCTGCATTTGTTATTTCTGGAGCTCGATTTGCACTTGCTCACTACTTGATGGTCTTGTGACTCTTGCTATGCCATTGTATTTTATTCTGTATGCTTCATCGTGTTCTTGATAAATGCACATCTGTCATTGAGGTTACTTATGCAGTTTGGTCTTATTTATGTTATGCATTTACTTGGTGGTGTATTGCTGCCTTCACTGTCCACCTGTATCATGCTTGGTTTTGTTTCAAATTGCATTTGGTCTGCACTTGTGTTCCCTGTTATCAACTGGCCTTGATTGTGTTTTGATTCAAAAACTTCTGTTCACCTGTTGCACTCTGGTCTGTCCACTGCAGTTTGTGTCTTGTTTATGCTGTTTCGACATGAGTCCACTGTGCTTGGCCTTGGTTATATTGATTTTGGCCCATATCTGTTCATCTGCACTTGTGTATATTATTGCTGTTGTCTTTGATTTGAATTGTGCATTTGAGTTTGTAGCTTGGTGTCATGTTTGCTTTGAGTCTGCAACTTGGAGTCTGCAACTAGTAGCTGGACTTGATTTGTGCCTTGTCCATTCTCATGTGTTCATCCCTGTTGTTGTTCATCTGAGTTTGAGCATTTGCATATTTGAAGCCTTGTATCATGATGCAGTCTTCATTATGTTCTGGTGACATGTGCATTGCTTCATGTTGCCTATGTATCACTGCAGTTGCACATTGCTTGTACTTGTGTTCTTTATTCATATGTTCTTCAAATCAGTGGTGCACTGTGCCATTTGATCTGTTGCACTTTTGTTGTTGTGTCACTGATTTTGGGGCTGCTGTATTACTTTGGTTCATTTTCATGTTTGTTGTTTGGACATTGTTTGAATTTGCAGTGCTGCATTGTTTTTGCATTCCATGTTGCATGCAGTAGTCTTGGCCATGTTGATTCGAATTGCATTGTTTTCACCTCTGACATGTTGTAGTTTGATTGTGTTCATATACACTACTGCCTTGAGTTGAACCTATCTTGGGTTTGACCTTGTTTTTGATTTCTGTGCTTTTGTTTGATTTTTGCACACGAGTTGGCGAGGCAATGCACACGTATACGAATGTACACGTGTGTACTGCAGCCACTTATAATTACCTGTCCCTGATAAAATATACTGATATGCACAGATATTGCACAGTCAAAAATGATGACGAACAACCCAAATAACTGAGGCAAACAATGTTTTCAAAATCATCGTTTCTTTCAAATTTCAAAAATATTTCTCTTTCAATTTTACTGCGTTTGAAAATATTTTTGCAGATTACTCAGATGCTGGATTCAAACCGGAATGCAGTTGAAGACAAAATACGAGTGTGAGTGATATGTAGTGAGGTTAACTGTAAATGTGAAATGTGATGTGATTGTAATCAAAAATGTATATGTATAGTGAGAGCATGAAATTGTACTATTTAAAATAGTAATAAATATTAGTTTGAATAAAATATTCGTTTGAATTCAAAATCTGTGTAACTTGTTCTGTTTGAATTCAAATTCGAATTCTGTGTAATTTAATTTTATTCAACAAATATTTATTTAATCTATGAAAAAACAAAATAGTACATTACCAAATACATACTATTCAAAATTGTAATAAATACTTGTTTGAATAAAATTTCTGTTTGAATTCAAAATCTGTTTAACTTGTTTTGTTTGAATTCAAATTCAAATTCTGTGTAATTTATTTTATTCAACAAATATTTATTTATTCTATGAAAAAATAGTACATTAACAAATACATTTAAATGAATGTATATATGTTTATTATCATCAAACAAAAATCATATAGCGCAAAGCGCATATTCAACAGTCGAATGCCGGAAAACCGAACCGTTAGGGTTTTAGAAGAAGAAAATAGAACAATAACAGAATCTCACATATCGCAGCGGAACAAATATAATAGATAAATGAATATCTTTAAAATAAAGAACTATATTAGTTATTACATTACATCACGTTACATTACCAGAGTGTTACAACAACAAACAGCGGAAAAGAATATAACATATACTAGTGATACGCTTCGCCATCCAGCTTGCTCCTTATCTCCACAGCATCTCTTTTCTGACTTCGCTCCAGAATAATGATAACCTGACTCTAGGCTGCCCGTGTGGAAAAATTACGGGCACCCAGAATTTAGAAAGGGAACAATAAACTACAGGTCAGTCGTGGGACTGGTGTGAGATCTTAAAAACAGTTATTTCCACAAAGAAAGGAAAAGAAATCTGCTATGCTTTTTGGAAAATGAAACTACCATAAGGCCTCTCGGCACACACATAATGCAATCGCAGACTTGGAGGAGATTTCTCCTTATGATAGTCAAACACGCTTGATACGCAAAATCCTTTTTAATATTATCATTACTGCATGGTGTAGAAAACATTTCGAAAGTATAATATTAATCTTAGCCAGCATAAGTACGATTATATTATGCCTACTATAGCTACCTCCTGAGGAGTCAGGTTATACAATTGCAATCGTAAAGGGCTCTAATTGTTTCTTTGGATTTTCAACAAATGGTCAAGCTAAGGAACTTCCTATGCCACATGGGTACGCCTCTGGAGGGATGCCCCAAGAACCTAACCGGATCTCTGCCAACACAAGGCCGGGTTACCTCCGTAACTAGGTAACTACCACACGAGTATGCCATCCCCCGGTCATTTGCGACCTTTATCCAAGGATCCTCAACCACAAAGCAACAACGCCAAAGTATAATAAATTTGCAGCATTAACATAGGTAAAATATCTGGGCACCATACCATGATACTAGCCTTTTCCAAAAGGAAATGACATACCCTCACGGGGCGCTACCCCTAAATAACCTTACCGCATCCTTCCTGTTTTGACCATTTCCAGGTTGTGAGTCCCGACAAAGTCTCGTCCACATAGCTACACTTTTAACAAAGTCATGCTTTGATCAAAAAATGATCAGCAGCACTTCGTATGCCACGTTACCAATTTGGGAATATATCACTAATAACCATCAACAACATAACCTCTGAGCTCGTACGTCTCAGAGAAGGGTGTTAAGCTAAAAGAATAAATTCTCCGCCACCAACAGAAATGTATTTGATAGAAACCAGCTTTACATCTCAAAGTGTAACGTCAGACACACATCCATACTAGTCTGTTTCGGGATCGAACGAAACCGAAGGCACTTCAAAGAAGCCCTTGCAAATCCGGGTATTTACTAATCATGTCCGCAATCCCCATCACAATGGGTGATAAAATCTCTATACCGAAGCAACCCGATGCAGAGACATTCAACAGGTAATCCTTTCGCTTTCAAAAAATACCCGGTCTTCAACACCGTCTTCAAATGCATTCCCATTTCGTCGTATCGTTATTCGAAATGGGTTTTATGACACAAGGTCCTCTCCCGGCTAATCCGAATAACGAGCACTTATTTTTAAAAATAAGTGTTACATTCAAATTTCAAAAAAATCATAAAACTTTTCACTTTGATCTTTAAATAAAAGATCCATCACAATCACAAAGGTTCGATGTGGTTTTCGGATATCCATTTGGAATCCGACCCCCCGGTCGCATCGAAATTCAAATGTCATTTAAAGGCCAATATTGATAGTCGGTTATTTAACTATCAATGAATATTCACAACAATCACCAAGATTTAAATAATTTCCAAATTATTATTGTCAAAATATCTTCGCAAGATATATATTTTTAACACTTCAACCATTTGAAAACAAATTTCAAATCAATTTTCACTCGCGGAAAAAGATTCCCTGTATTATTTATTTCCACCGAAAGTCTGCCGAGTTCAAATACTTTAAATCACTTACCCAAAATATATACTTGGAAACATTTAGATAAACTATTTTAAAACATTTATTTAAATATTAGTTATGAAAATATTATATCAATATTTCATATAAAACTTCAAGTCTAAACTAACTTTTAAAATAAAATTAGTAGATAGGATATAACTATTTAAATATCCACTTCCTAAAATAAATATCAGTTTAATCTTTAAATAACCACTTCTATAATAAATAAATCTTTACTTTAAAGATTTTCAAAATAACCCAAGTCAATAATTTCTCCAAAATAATCTTTCCTTAAAACCATCTTCACAACTTCAATTTCATATTTATAAACTATATTGAAAACATACTCGGCTTTCCAGGAAAAATACACCTTCCATTCTAAAATGGTTCATTCAAATCAATTTATAAATCCTTCTGGATTTACTTTAAATTTACGTCTGAATCCGTAAATTCCTTTCCACACCCTTAAAAATAAAACAATATTTATTTTTAAAACAAATACCCCTTTCCTTTATAAAATTCCCATTTTGGGCTTAAATTTTTAAATATCCACTAATTTACGATTTTCAAACCGATTCCCAAGTATTCACTTTCAACACCAAATCCATTTTCAGAATTGGTTTCCCAAAATTTATTTTTAAACATTAAGTCAATTTTAGATCGATTTCCCAAATATTTATTATTTTTACCAAATCAATATCAAATTGATTTTCTAATTTATTTTCAAAACACCAAATCAAATTTCAAATTGATTCTCAAATTTATCTCAAACGCCAAATTTATCATCTTTTGAAACAAATTCCTTCTTTTAAATTTATTCAATTTTCTAAAATAAATTTACTATAAATTCTATATTAAATTTCAAAAATCCAATTTTATTTATTTTTGATATCCTACGATATCAAAAATATACTCGGCTAAATTATAGCCTTCAACAGTTTTAATCACAAATAGTCACACACAGATTACAAATAATCAACACATAATATTGAAACTAATTCAAATATTTGAGGAATCCAGTTGGATCACTCCAACCTATTTTCCCTGCATCCACAGACGTTAGCGTAACAATTAAATACCAATTCCACTTCGAGGTGGAATATCGCGGTATAAGAGATTTATAAAATATCATCCGCTATTATGCGGCGCATAGGATCTCATCCGCTATATAATGCGGGAAATCAATCACTCCAATATACTATATACTACTATATATGTAATATCATCCAGTGAATAAATTATTATAAATAAATCATCCAAGCACACAGTCAATCAATTTTAAATCTAACTATTCAAAATTTAAATCAGAACAATATTTGATTTAGTGAGAAGATCTCATCTTCGCTCCTTTATTTTGCAATCCATTTTCATTCCGGCTTGATTTCTTTCAAATTTTGACCTTGTATAAGCATTTATAAAATTTCATTAATATTCGGAATGATCAAACAATTAATTTCCCATTTAATAATATTAATTTAAACTAATCTCCTTTTAATAAATTATTTTTAATGACTAAAATAATTGAATAAGTTTATTACAAAATTTATCACCATACTACATCATTTAAAATAAACTGGTAGATTTAAAATGTGTATTAATTCCTATTCGATATATATATACTTATTTTAAATACAACAGTAATCTACTTTACTGTAAATAATTTTCTTTCCTGTTTTCAGTACATATATATATAGATTGAAAGTAATCTGTATACATATACATCTCGCTGTATTTTTTGATATATATATATATATATATATATATATATATTCTGAATCAAAACATTTTAATCTTCTGAAAATAAATCAATAATTTATATACATCACTTGAACGCCACTTGAGACTGTCGTTGCCCACGAACGAGCTCACCTACGATGATGCATCGACCATCCACTCGAGTTCCCCCCACGAAATGCCACCTTCCACGACTCGAACTAGTTCAGATCGATCGACCCGGTCGCGATCACTAACAAAGCCGATGTCGACGCCACTTTCGCTTCACGCACGCGCTTCCAAGCTGCTGCCCACCTCACGCGACCCATTGCAAGAAATCGACGATGCCATCGACTGCGATTGCTCGAGGTTGCAAGTTTCACCCCAATCGAGCTCGCCGCAGCACCTATCGAACTCGCGAATCCCTGATATACGATTTTGATTTGGGTTTTTTTCAAATGAGATTTAGGGATAGAGCAGCCATTGATTTTATTCAAAACTGCAAATTCGATTAAAGAAGAGGCCGTGACCATTATTCCATTTTGAACGAGAAATTTTTTTCGTTCGTTTTTCTTTTCTTTTTTTCTTTCGTTAGTTTTGATTTGAATTACTGGGGAAGATAAGGGAAAAATGGAGAAGATACTGGCGTTTTAACGAAGCGAGATGGCTTCAATTATACGCTAGCTAAGGTTGACTTGACCCGCTATAATATTATTAAATTTCCAAAATATCTCGTTAAGCATAACTCGAAATCTCGAACTCCGAATCAGACATGCCGACAGGCGTTTATAATGTTATAACCCTATTACGAACACAATGGAAAAGGTTTCGAGTCCTAACTCTATCGTATGGAGAAGATAGCTTTTTGGACCTAGTTTTTATATTAAATTTTCGATATAAATTTCAGCACGTTTATATATCGTACGCTCACACAACAACTTCAAACACAACGAAAATTGAAATCCGCTAATAATATAATATTACGGATCCAATGGAACTAGTTTCGTCGAAATCTGAGACTGTGTCACGGAAGGCTATTTTTTTAATTACCGATTTAAACGATATAAATTCAAAACTAAATAAAACATTTCCAAATTAAATTCTGAAGCTTCCATTAACCTCAGTATTATCAATATAAATTTTCTAAGCCATCAAATTATTTTTACAAGCTTAAAATTGAAAATTCAAATTTTTACCCATCATTAATAAATTAAAATCAATAATTTAATTGCCAAATTCATAGTTATATTTGAAATTCAAGTTAAACTAACCTTCAAATATTTAAAATCAATTAAATATTTCGATTTCAAATATTCAAAATTCTGAGTCGTCACAGTTCTTCAATATGAAGTACTAAGTGACCGAAGATATTTTGTGCAATGTCAACTAGATAAGTACCGTTGAAGAGTTCGCATTGGGATGGGTATTAAATGACGGGAAACTTGCCTTAAATGAGGTATTAAATGGTCAGAGTCTACCCAGTTCCCATTAAAAATGTATTAAGTGACTTGGATACTATCTCATACATTGATAAGACAATATTGATGATAAATACGAGTTAATGGATTGTAAGAGTAACAGTTATGGAATTGAAATTTAGAAAGCCTTAGGGCTTAAAGTTGGAAAGACTTATAATAAAGCCAATATACGAAAGATATATTTCTATTTAAATTATACTGCCCATGTACTATTATAGTAAGGCTCGAGATTTTTATTCCCTAGACCTATGTTGTTCTGATTTCCTTCTCATTACAACACAGGTTAGAAAATGCAAGGCTGAAGGCAAAGGCAAGGAGGAAACTTGTGGCAGTTTACCTATTTATGTACTTATGTTATTTTCTGATGTACCCAATAAAGAATAATGATTTATTTTAAAATGTTGTACTATGGATATGTGATGGTTGTTATTGGTATTGTATTATGAATTTTATGACACTTGGTTTTTTAATGAAATAGGTACTGTTTCTATCATTATATTTTGTCCTTCCGCTGCAAGTTCTGAAATATGTAGATAAATAGCTTTACATTGTTTTTTATACCAACCAACAGCTAGCTTTGGAATGGGTCTAATTTTTGATGCATCTTTTTTGGGTTGGAATTTAGGTCCATTTCGTTATAGGTTGTTACTAAACCTCTTATTCAAAGCTTCTAGGAGCAATTACCATTTGGTAGATATAGGTAGTCTTTGGTAATTCCTAATGAATTAGAAAGATCATCTAGTTCATAATGTAAACCTATATTACTTTCAAAACTTATACTGTCTCCAAAATTGAAACTAAAGTCGAAAATGATATTGTCTATCCTTTCAGGAGTATAAATTCAGTTAAGTCATTAAAATTAAATACTTTTGATCCACCCTTTCTAAAGGATTCATGACATTTTAGGACAATGTTAATGCCATAACAACCCATAAATTAACTCCTAGCAATTTAAAGAACTGTTTTGGGAATGAAAATGCTTTCCAAGAAAAGCCCAAAAACTTGACTGTTGGAGATAAATTAATTAGCACTCAAGATCTCTTCCATCGAGTCTAGGATATCATTTAGAAGAGTCTTAAGTATAACTATCAATATGCTTGAGATGGTGGATTTTTTGTTAGATGTTGGGAGTGAAGTATAAATGACCCAAAAAATCTAGGCTCCGTTTGGCTTGTCGTTTTTAGTTTTGTGTTTTCGTCTATACAAAAAGCACGTTCGTTGTATGTATTGTTGAAAAACAAAAAATTTTGAATAATGATATTAACATGTAAAATAGAAAACAAGTTTATTTTGTTTTTCGTGTTTCGAGAGATAAGAAAAGAATGGTGAGCAATCCAACTCCTTTGTTATCCGTTGGCCGTCGCAACGACTAAGAATTATAAATCTTCTTCTCTTATTCTTTCATGTTTCTTAGTGCAAGTTGAAAACACAAAACCCAAAATACAAAATGAAACCAAACAGACCCCTAACTTTTGTAAACGAATGAATCTGGACCTGATACATTGTCATTCATCCGAAGTGCCTTTTCCAAGAAGAAAAAATATAGGACAGTTTATGTTAGAATCAAGGATTCAAAGACATGAAGGAAATTAGGTTACTTAACTTTTGGAAAAAATTACCTATATTGGGCCGAGGCCTAAACCATCTATATAAGTATGCTTTCCCTGCCATTCATTTTCATTCCAAGTAACGTTTTATTCAAGAGCTAAGGCCTTCAGTCCAAACCTCCTCCTTAAGTCCACTCAAGAATATCATTATTCTTTTATACACTTTCCTATATACCACTTCCTTTATTACACACATACTTATGTAATTAGTCATAAACAATAGTCCGTCTTCAACTAAAAATCATTGTGTACACCTTCCCTTAAAATTTAAACAAATTTGAACATAATGCTAAACTACTCTATACTATATCATCCACTGGGAGTTCTTCTTTGTCCTAAATCCCATGTATAAAATCAAGAAACATTTATTGTTAGTGTAGGAAGGGCGTGTTCATGTTGATATACAAAACATAGTAAAATGTGGGATGTTTATACTTTGCATGCACGAATACTTATAATGGGTGTGGTTATTTTCGATACTTATATCCCTAATCTTGTAGAAGTGGGAGAGATTATGCATAAAAAAATACAATTCAAAGTTTAAAGACTAGACCGACTGCTCAACATTCGAAACCAACAGTAGTTCCTCTTTATTTCATTCTATTTACCACCAAAGTAATTATGATCCAAGTTTGTTTGTTGATAACTACATATTTTCATTTATGATTTCTTTTATCATTTTATATTCTCATGTCATCTTCTACCAATTTAATGTTTTCATTTCAAAATTAAATTATAGTTTTTTGGAACATATTATTAAAACTTATCGGGAAGGAAACACAACTGTAAAGTAGATAAACATTAATGAGAAAGAACATAGCAACCGAATCTTGATTGTTCACTAGTGACCTACGAACTGATGGTAGTGTTCGGTTAGTTCGTTATACAAGTCAACATGGGCCTTTAGGTTTCTAATTTTCCGTACCCTTACTATGTATCCTGTGAATGTATTTAATTCCTTTACGTGTGGAGTCAGCAAACTATGCACCAGCTCAAGATGGTTACGTAAATAAAGTTTATACCCACCTCCTTCTTCTTCAACAATCGTTTTATAGAGTATAATACAACGGTACATTATATAGAATATAGTCATTATATTATGGTAGTGCACTTCTTTTTTCAAAATATGGAATCTACCTTGTAATACCACGAAAGCATGTTTAATGCCTTTCCTCAAACTAGCTTGCTATGTAGTAAATTTTTGTTCCTTCTCATTACTTGGTTTTCTGAAACCTTTTACCAATGTTATCAACGTGCGGTTGATTCCCTCAATATGGTAATAACCCATGGTATGTTGTTTATCTCCTATCATATAATAGCAAGCTAGTACAATATTATTAGATAGACCACTAAATACGTACGACTGATAAAGAATTTTAGTTTCATTCAAAGAACCTAGAATACCAAAGAGTACGTGCCAAACATATAAATCAAAAAAGGCTAGCGCTTATAAAACAAAAGTTGCTTTGTGATAATGATCCGTGCACCGTCCTTATATAGCATTTGACAATATATCCACTACTAATGCATACAGTCTAATCCACCAAACATACATAGAAATCCTCATTATTCACCTATTGACAGTAACCTTTATATGTCATTTGGATTAGGTAGTCTAAGATATTCCCCAACAAAATGCAAAATTACTGTTTCATGGAATTCTTTTAAGCAATCATTAGACAGAGAATCTCCACTGTGAACATGTTCGTCTTGCCTATTAGCATATTCCCCATAAGCTGGCAGTCAAAGTGCACTAGTGATTTTTTTGATGTGGTGAGAAACCCGATGGTACAACTTTCAGTAAAGTATATGTTCGTCTCTCCCAACTTCTCCACTACACGACTAAACACATTACGGGACATGGAATATCGCCTTTTAAACTTATCGATATTAAAACAAGGTTCACTATTGAAATAGTCTTCCATTATTGGGAATGAGCACCGGTAGTCTTTTTTCTCCTTGAAATCCCTACGACCGGTTAAACTACCACTTTGTCTTAATGTTTTTTATCCACCTATTATTGTAGTACAATAAGCTCTAATGATTGAGATGCTAAATTTTTTGCTGACGGTTATGTTGATATTGTTAGAAAAAATGAACGAGGATGTTGGAAGAGGAAGAATTTGAGTGTGTATTGAAACAAAGTCCCACATTGTGGAATATTTGTTTCAATACCACCATATATACCACAACCCAATATATTAAATCAAAAGAAGAAAAGAAGGAGATATGAAAATTTGTAGGGACTTTTAGGCAATTTGGTGATTAGATGGTGCTTTTTTTTCCTAATAAAAGTGTTTTTCTTTCTATTATATAGCTGTTATGTTATTATATAATTAATTAAGAAATTAATTTATAGTAATTACACTGTGTTCTAATCATGACAATTTTATCGCATTGAAAAATAACATGTTGTTTGAATATTCATGGTTAAGATGTTTCAAGAACGGGTACAATTAGAGGTATTTCATAAAAGCGGTTAATCCGGTTCCTAATAAAAGTGATTTTCTTTCTATTATATACTTGTTATGTTATTATATAATTAATTAAGAAATTAATTTATAGTAATTACACTGTGTTCTAATCATGAGAATTTTATCGCATTGAAAAATAACATGTTGTTTGAATATTCATGGTTAAGATGTTTCAAGAAAGGGTACCATTAATCCATTGAGACTAAAATATATAATACTTTCGAAATGTTGGGTAGTGTATTATTCATGGCTGCTGGGAGAACCAAAGGGTTGTGTACTGATAATTATTAAATAACTACGGAAGATTCGCTCGAGTGTTTTCTGGTGGTTAATATATCTAGGGTCAAACAGAGAATTTTGAGGTAACAATATTACACGGTTCTTTTGACTTGAGAATACTGTTTAACTTCAATATGCACATTCCATTTTGATTATAGTTAAATAGTGCCATGGCCACAAGGAACAATAACAGTTGGATCTGAATTAAATCATTGGAAGTGAAATACTATTCAATAGAGAATTTGTCTCCACATTTATATGAGATTAGCATCACGATCAACTATAGCAAACTCAAAGACAAAGTCACTGGCTAGAGTAGTACAATTAATAATAATTGTTATTATTCAACTAAGAAATTTGTGTTAGGATTAATTAAGTTAAACGTGTATGAAGCTGGAATTTTACCAAAACCAAATTTCATAAGTCTTAATGTGATATATTGTTAATGAAGAGAACTAATGTAAATAATCATTAATCAAAGTTACCGCTTAAGAAAATATAAAATACGACTTTACTGAAAAAGTTTGTAAGCGATGAATTTGACCAAACGGTCACACCACTATCGAAGGTGACCTGTGAACTTTTCTTTTTGAATTGTTCATAAATTAATCGCTGGCTAAATTCACACCTTCGAGTCATGAAACCGTATTGTGAATTCTCTAAAAAAAATCACACGATTTAGTTTAATTATAAATTGTTGTAAATCAATTAATATTTTTGAAACATTAATGTTTTCGTCAAAAATTGTCACAAACACCCAATCGCAGATGAAAGCACCAATTTGCAGTCATAAATCACAGAGAGAATATATGAAGAGGATATAAATATGAAGAACAACAAAAAATAAAAGAAAGTAGTAAAAAAACGAGATTTATAGAGGTTCGACCGACTCTAGCTTACGTCCACTCCAGAAATTTCCTTTTTAATTGTCAAAGAATTGATTACAGTTACAATCCAGAATTTTTGAAACAAAAAATGACAGAGTAACTTTTACAGCCTTTATAGAAGAAGTTAAGGAAGAACATAATGAGAACTTTTCTGAAGCCTCATCTCTTTTCTTGTAATTTATAGTAATTACACTGTGTTCTAATCATGAGAATTTTATCGCATTGAAAAATAACATGTTGTTTGAATATTCATGGTTAAAATGTTTCAAGAAAGGGTACCATTAATCCATTGAGACTAAAATATATAATACTCTCGAAATGTTGGGTAGTGTATTATTCATGGCTGCTGGGAGAACCAAAGGGTTGTGTACTGATAATTATTAAATAACTACGGAAGATTCGCTCGAGTGTTTTCTGGTGGTTAATATATCTAGGGTCAAACAGAGAATTTTGAGGTGACAATATTACACGGTTCTTTTGACTTGAGAATACTGTTTAATTTCAATATGCACATTCCATTTTGATTATAGTTAAATAGTGCCATGGCCACAAGGAACAATAACAGTTGGATCTGAATTAAATCATTAGAAGTGAAATACTATTCAATAGAGAATTTGTCTCCACATTTATATGAGATTAGCATCACGATCAACTATAGCAAACTCAAAGACAAAGTCACTGGCTAGAGTAGTACAATTAATAATAATTGTTATTATACAACTAAGAAATTTGTGTTAGGATTAATTAAGTTAAATGTGGATGAAGCTGGAATTTTACCAAAACCAAATTTCATAAATCTTAATGTGATATATTGTTAATGAAGAGAACTAATGTAAATAATCATTAATCAAAGTTACCGCTTAAGAAAATATAAAATACGACTTTACTGAAAAAGTTTGTAAGCGACGAATTTGACCAAACGGTCACACCACTATCGAAGGTGACCTGCGAACTTTTCTTTTTGAATTGTTCATAAATTAATCGCTGGCTAAATTCACACCTTCGAGTCATGAAACCGTATTGTAAATTCTCCAAAAAAAAATCACACGATTTAGTTTAATTATAAATTGTTGTAAATCAATTAATATTTTCGAAACATTAATGTTTTCGTCAAAAATTGTCACAAACACCCAATCGCAGATGAAAGCACCAATTTGCAGTCATAAATCACAGAGAGAATATATGAAGAGGATATAAATATGAAGAACAACAAAAAATAAAAGAAAGTAGTAAAAAAATGAGATTTATAGAGGTTCGACCGACTCTAGCTTACGTCCACTCCAGAAATTTCCTTTTTAATTGTCAAAGAATTGATTACAGTTACAATCCAGAATTTTTGAAACAAAAAATGACAGAGTAACTTTTACAGCCTTTATAGAAGAAGTTAACGAAGAACATAATGAGAATCTCTTTTCTGAAGCCTCATCTGCTGTATTTATAGGCAAAATCTTGGTTACTGGACTTCTTCAGTGATACGGGCCCACCAAAACCATAGCCAGACCCATACCCTTCACCATGACCGATCCTAAGTAGTATATATACCGACCTGAAAGTGTCTCGAGGATGACTCGAAGCAGACCCGTCACTAACCCGAAGCAAGTTTGCATGTGCCCCGAAATAAAATGTTGCTGACCTAAGTATTCTATGATGACCCCAATTTTCCATAGCCGACCCGAAGAAACTAACACCCTGACGCGAAGTAGCCGACCTCTTCAAATGTTGACCCCTTCTAACTACATGCCGATCTAGATTTCATGTTAACCCGGAGCTAAAGGAGTGCCGACGCGGAGTTTTAAGCATGTCGACCCAAAGTACGTCAAATATGCCGACCCCATCTCCAAGTTTTTGTGCCAACCCAATATTATCATTGTCGACCCGAAGATATGACATTGCCGACCCGAAGTCACCACCGACCCCATGAAAACATGTTGATCCCAAGTGACCCAAAGCATTCCCTTGCCTGACTCAAGTGAACTAGGTGAAAACCTGAAGTAAACCTAAGGACAACTCAAAGCAAACTCCAAGCAACCCAAAATAACTCGACTTTGGTCGAAACTCGTATCCCAAGTATCCCGTGCTTTTTTTCCATCGACTATGTCGAATCTCGGCCTCATAATCATGTTTATCATCCATGAATTATCATCTATCCATCTAGTGGAATTAAACCCATAGTATTCCAGCCTCAAGAACTATGCAATCGATTGGGTTAAATCCGCCAGTATGTTGTCTTTCCGAAAGGCGGGTTAACACTTTGCCTCCAAATCATACCTTGCGATAGGAAGGTGTGTTTTATACTATCATAAATCCAATATCCAAAGTCCGTAATGCATTGATTGCCATATCATCCAAACTTGAATCCAGTCCATTGCCAAACCAATTCCTTGATCTCTCCAGGTCATTAACAAAATCCATGACTGTTCTGAGTCGATATCCAATTCCGAATTCATTCCAAATCATTAATCGAATCCACGATCTCTCTGGATCGTTTTATCTAAATCTGGATTCTCTTCAGGTCTTGTAATCCAAATCTAGGACCTCGTCGGATTCAAATCCAAAGTGAGGACACCGCCAGGTCTATATCCAAATCCGTAGACCTTGCTGGGTCATTTTATCCTAGTCCGACCTTGACTTTCCGGTCGAAAGCTAATCCATGGTTTTTCTTCCCCGGCCTCGACTCTTCGGTTAAGGAAATAATCCATGGGGTATCTTTCTCCAGCCTCAACTCTCTGGTCGAGGACTCCGATCGAGCAATCCGGTCGAGGACTTTGTATTCTCCGGCCTCGACTCTCTGGTCGAAGACTTTATATTCTTCGGCCTTGACTCTCCAGTCGGGAACCTTTTATTCTAAGCCTCTACTCTCCGAACGAGGACTTTTTATATTCTCCAAGCTCGACTCACCGGTCAATGACTCTTTATTCTCTAGCCTTGACTCACCAGTCGAGGACTTATTCCGTGTTCGAGTCCATCCCTTTGCTCTCCGACGAAGGGACTCCTAACTCGTAGTTATTGTCCCATCTTTCTTGCCAGGATCGTAACCGTGACCTGAAAAACCAAAGTTCACAGTAAATAATAAAACAAGATTTCAAAAACCCAAGAACCGTGGTTTAATCATCTCAGAGCATGCCCAGGGACCATCATCGATCCCGTACATATGTAAGTAACTTAGCCGCATTACTACAGGGTTTATTACTTATTCCATACCATCAAGAGATGACGACCTATGTCCTTAAGCCGAGCTAGCTTTGATTTGTGGTTGATGATAGCTGCTCATGTTCCATTACCGCTATCCATTTCCAAACAAAGCCATCCAAATCCATGCCCCCAGTTCCATGGGTAGATGTGCCAATCCATTCTCCTTGGTCTAGGTTTCCCCCCAGTTCATCCAATCCATATCTAAGCCTGCTAATTTCCACTACACGTATTGGATTCCAATTTCTAGCTGTTCCATCATCCATAGGTTGTTTTTTATCATCATTCCCATCTAGGTCCTGAGTCCACGAGAAACCAGCCCTTCTGGACAAGCATCCACATCCCGATCAATACCAAACTACATAGAATTGCCTGGTATCCTACACAAAATCGAGCCAATATGATCCAGGAGCATGCCCTCGAGTGTAGATTGATCAACGGCAACTCTCGGTGGTTCCGCTCTATCTTGCATCCTGTTTGCTTCGTTTCTTGTGTTTTGATTCTGACTCCTCTCTTGTTGTTCTAGCTTTGTGATCCACATTTTTAGTATTTCCTGCTACTACATTCCTTTGGTTTTGCACTCTAGCTTGTCCAACCTGTCGGAGTAGGTTCTGTATCATTTCCTCCTGCCTTTTGAGTATCGTTTCCATCTCATCTCTAGTAATTTAGATTGAGGTCTGATTAGCTCCTAAGGAGGCCTCCTGACTTCCTCCATACTGACTCCTCCTTGTCATCTGTCTCCGTGTTGATTGCCTAACCATAACTTCCCAAATCCAAGTTCCTAAGCTTTCAAATCCAAGATCAAGCTTCCAAATCTCTGAGTGCTAGCTTTCTCGGTGAAAACACCAAAATGTTTGGGCTAAAAGAGGATATAAATATGAAGAACAACAAAAATTAAAAAGAAAGCGGTAAAAAGATGAGATTCATAGTGGTTTGGTTGACTCTGACCTATGTCCACTCTGCAAATTTCCTTTTTGATTGTCAGAGAATTAATTGCAGTTACAATCCAGAATTTTTTTTAAAAATGGAAAATTAAGTTTTACAGCCTTTGTAGAAGAAGTTAAGGAAGAATAGAATGATAATCCCTTTTCTGAACCCCACCTGTTGTATTTATAGGCAAAATTCGGGTTACTGGGTTTCCTGAGTAGGCCTAACAAAACCATAGCCTGTCGCATACCCTTCACCATGACTGATCCCAAGTAGTATATATGCCGACCTGAAAGTGTCTCGAGGATGACCAAAGCTGATCCATCACTAACCCGAAGCAAGTTTGCATGTGACCTGAAGTAAAATGTTGCCGACCTGAGAATCCTATGCCGACCCTAATTTTCCACAGCTGACCCGAAGAAACTTACACCCTGACTCGAAGTAGCCGTACTCTCCAAATGTCGGCCCCTTCTAACTACATGCCGATCCCAGATTGCATGCCGACTCAGAGCTAAAGTGAAAGTAACTATGTGATCGTGTAATATGAAAGTTAACTAAATTACTTGCTTGAGCAGAATATGAATATAAAAATATAAGCAATACCACCACAGATTTTTATACTGGTTTGAACTTCTCATTCAACGTGCAGTCCCAGACTCCTTCTGGAATTCAATCGATACCCTCGCTTGATCCGGAGGAACAGTTATTGCACCGTCTGAGTAACCGGACATGACTTTTCTGCCTAGACAACCGAATAGGACTTTTACTGCCTGAAGATACTACAATAGGACTTCAAATACAAGCGAAATGTTTCTCATTGAATATGCTCTGTAATAGCACTGATAAGTCAATATGAGTACACCTTCCTATAATCTTCTCCTTTATGGTATATAGTGAAATTCGTGAAAAAAGAAAGACTAATTGACCTTCCTATAATCTTCTCCTTTATGATATATAGTGAAATTCGTGAAAAAAGAAAGACGAATTGATCACGCAAGAATATGCTTGAGTGTTAGTGATCAGATAGTTTGATTGAGAATCTTTATAGTAAATAGCAAGTGTAGAGAATTTAGAAATCAAAAATAAGAATTCGTCAATAATAGTGTTGAAATTGTTTGCTATTTATAGTTGTTAAAAGGTTGCAATGCTTCGTAAAGAGTAGCTATGAATCAGAAAGAAGCGACTGTTAAATTGAGCGTTATTTCTGTTCAGGGAAGAGAAACAACCTTTTGAAAAACTAGCCGTTATTTTTAACTTAGAATTCTGAATAAAATTCAGCCTTCTGAATGTAGCGAAATAATAAACCGGCATAGAAACAGTGTAAAATAGGTTGAATTCAGGTGTCTGAATATTAAGGTAAGACATCTGAATGCGCCTTAAAATTTATATTGTCCTTCAGCATTCAGATGTCTGAATTAATGATTCATACGTCCGAATCCTATGTTTCAGACATATAAAAGCTTTTCTTTGGAAACAAGTCCATGTATTCAATAGTTTGTGCACATATACCAATTAGGAGAGATTTTAACATATATTACTAACTATACACAGACTCTAACAATATAAAAGATTATGCTCATCAATCCGGAGTCTGGTTATCAATATTTTCCTACAAAACTTGGTTAGATAAACTCGTATAATTGTTATTATCAAAATATCAGGAACTGAGGTTCCAACATAAAGGAGTGCCGACCCAGAGTTTTAAGCATGCCGACCAGAAGTACTACAAATATGCCGACCCCATCTCCAAGTTTTTATGCCGACCCGATATTATCAATGTCGACCCGAAGATAGGACGTTGTCGACCCGAAGTCACCACTGACCCCATGAAAACATGTCGATCCCAAGTGACTCAATGCATTCCCTTGCCTGACTCAAAGTGATCTAGGTGAAAACCCGAAGTAAACCTAAGGACGATTCAAAGCAAACTCGAAGCAACCCGAAATAACTCGACTTTTGTCGAAACTCATATCCCAAGTATCTCGTGCTTTTTGTCCATCGAATATGCCATATCATTACCTCATAATCATGTTTATCATGATTGATCGTCTATCCACCCTGTGGAATTGAACCCATAGTATTCCAGCCTCGACAACTATGCAATCGATTGGGGGTAAATCCACCTTTTTGTTGCCTTTCCAAAAGGCGGGTTAACACTTAATTATTATTCAATTTACATACGATTGACCAGAATTAAAACATAGTTTAGATCCGTAAGTTTCACTGTATTCACAATCAAAAGACTACTGTACATCATCACATGAGGTCATCTGTTTGACTTCGTCTGCATATGTATGGCTTAGAAAATCAATACGATCAAAGACAAATAAGTGATCGAAGACAAACCAACCTTTGAATGTTTGATGTATGTGCTTTCTTGGTTAAGAGTTAGATCCAATTAGTTGTTATCTTGTTAAATTGAGTAAGGTATAATGTATTTTCATAAGAATATGATTGAATGATTGCAGTATCTTGTTGTATTTTATTATGTACGAATCTTTTTATACAAGTTGGCTAAAATAATTACATAATAAAATAATCATTATTTGTATAATAATAATAACTATACTATTATCACCATTATTAACTATAAAGATATGTGATATGAGACATGAATATGACGCCGCCTTTCAAGATGAAAGTAATGTCATGCTTTATCGATAACGTTCAATGCCGCATATGATCTATAATGCATGTTGCCAATACCGCTTCTCCTTGATGCCATCTCCCATCTATATTACATCTCATTGATGGCGTGTCTTATCAATGCCACCTTTCACTTGTGAAAATTAGATAAACGTCGCAACTCATCAGTGCCCCACCCTATTGCGTCGCTCATCACTCATACTACCTACAACCAAAGCCATAATCATGTCGCATCTCTTTGATGCTGCTTCTATTCCAATACCGATGCTCTTTAATATAGTATCGAACTAATCAATGCTTGTTGTCATTGATGTCGCCAATAGTCAATGCCGCGTCTTACTGATAGTACATTTCATCAACACTTAGGGGATGTCGCATATCTATACGTGTGGTTTTGACATCAAAAGCCATCAATATCAACATATGTTATCAAGGCTAATGTTATATCAATCCATGCCGCTCCATAATGATGCCGCCTAGATCACTATCACGCCATGCCAAACACCACTTTAATTCGATACCGCTATCAACTAATGGAGAGCACCGATCATCACAACAGAAGCAATCAATGTTGAGAGTCATTAATTCCGCACGCCTTCACTTATGAGACGATGTTGAAGCCCTGCCCTACACCTAAGAATAACAAAGGATGTTATCAGGAAAAGTTAGCATCATGCTGCATTGAAACTGTCGAGACCAAGCACGCCAAAACCATGCGCCATGCCGCATTCTTCTCCCCTATAAATATGGGCCTAGGGGCACAATGGAGGGGTCGAATCATTTTTGTCTCTCTTCTTACATTCTGAACTTTATAACCAAAAATTTATCTGGGAATTCATAGCGATTGTTGCACTTGAACTATTAAACTATTGGACTTTGTACCTTCGATATTATATTGAATAAAAACAAGATATCTCGAACTATGACTTGCTTTCGAGTTCCAAAGGATATATGATTTACTAATCAAGGATTGATTCAAACACCAAATGTACTCATATTCTTGATTTCTACCTTTGCATACAATTGACCATACGAATTCACTTCAAGAGCATATGATCCTACATGACTTTGCAATGGACTTGGGCTTGCTCGTTTTCTCCTCTTAAGCCTTAATTCAACCATATGCCCTTTGTGCCAATACTTGTTTTAGTTAAATTTAGGATCTCCAATCTCTATCATTTACCAAGATTCGCTCCCTTGCACTTTTTTGGAGTTGCAAAGAAATTCGTTAACATTTTGTCACTAGAATGAGGGCTTGAACTCCATCTCCGTTTAAACCCTAAGTGGAACTACCTTGACTCGCATATACAAAACTTAAGGACTTTCCCCTGCCAAGTATATCCCTTTCAAAGCTAACCTACCTTTGATTCTTAACAACAATTAATCTCATCAACTAAGTTTTGCTTAGTCATGCTAATTAATCATGTTAAAATCTCCGAAGAAGGATTCTCCGAGCCTCAAATAACTAGGCCAACTTACCAGATTGCTAATGGTCCCCGGCTTCATGAAGAGAAAATATTAAGGATCATGGCACTACAAATCATTGAAAATAAGAGATGACAAGTAGCACCTAACAACCCATATAGATGGATTTTAAATCCATGTCACATAGGACCAACACCAATCTTCACCCTAGGAAAGCAGTACAAAAAGGTATCATTTTCTTGAAAGTAAGGAAGGAAATTCAGCTCAAAGCTAAAGGAACCATTTTCGAAAGAGGAATAAAAAGGACTTTGATCAATTCACTAGGAGGAGGGAAAATGCCATTAATCACCCTTAAGAACCAAATAAAAATTATAACTCTTTAAAAAGAAAGCTTGTTATGGAAGTTAAAGAGACTATCATGCATAAGAGAGCCAAAGGAATTTAGAAGGATCAACTTCCAAAAGATCAAGGCTTTCTAAAAATTGCTCCCTTACCACCTCTTACAAGAATATTTACTTCCTAACTAAAGATAAGCTCAACTATTGGCCTTCGCAAAAGAAGCGATCAAAGAATGAAAGGAATCTTGAAGGATTATATTATCGTTACCAGTGCTCTAATGACTATGACACCAAATCACAGACGAAGCTTGGAGAGAATAATCAACAATCTCTTAAAGCAAGGAAAGCTTGACAAATTTGTACAAAGATATTGAACAAGTCAATAACAAATAAAGAGTTTCTTAACAAAGTAAGTGTGTCTACATGGTTAAGGAGTTAAACTCTCCTAAAATAATGGAAAGTCTAAACCATTGTCTAAGATGGTAGTAAGGGGCAAAAAACTTTCTCCCCGACAAGATGGCCTAGTCCAAGCACCTCCTAGAGGGATGTTAGAGTAAGCTTTTGGTTTCGTCTGAAAGGCCTAACTAGAGTACTTACATGCCTTTAACCCCTGCCTATGTGGCTTGGTGAAGCGCCTCCTAGAGGAAGGTTGGGTAAGCCTTTGGCCTATCCAAAGTGCCAAACCAGCCTTCAGTTCCATCATCAAAGGCCTTATTGAAGCACCTTTGAAAAGGAGGATAACTAAGCCTTTGGCATGTCCAAAGCATTAGGCAAGCCTTTAGTACCGTCTCCATGGCCTTACTAAAATGCCTCCTAGAAGGAGGTCAGTTAAGTCTACAGTTCAGCTAAAAGAAAGATAGCCAAATGCACCGGACAACAAATCTAAATCATCACCTAGGATAGTGATAAGGGGTTCGATCCAAGTTGAGATCCTCACCTACAATGGTGGCAAAAAGAAATCGAGTCAACCACACTTTATCCAAAAGAACGGAGTGAAAACAGTCTTCTAGAGGAAGATCGATCAAATTTAATTCAATAAGAAGGATTAAGATTGTCTTTTAGAGGAAGATATATTAGCGTGAGCCAATTAGCACCCCGAAACAAAATTAATATTCTAAAGGAAGATCTACCAAAATAAGAGTCCTTAAAAGTCATAAACTATTGTCAGACAGGTGTTCTGATCTTTCATTACTATTGTGAAATATGTGTTCTGGTCTTCTATTACTATTGCTTGACAAGGATTTTGGTCTTCCATCACTATTATCAAATGGGATTTTTGGTCTTATTTTATTAATACCAGATGGGTTTTCTAGTACTTATTATTAATTAACAAATAGGTTTTCTGGTCTTCTCTTCGCACTATAACCAGAATGGTTCTCTGGGCTTCTATTCAAATTATTATCAGAAGGATTTTCTGGCAACGGAGCTTTGGAAAATCAGCTCTTAATTCAGATTTGAATTCTATTAACGGGAATCTCCATTACTAAACAAGTTGTTGAATATTTATCAAGTTATAAAATCTTAATTAGCAAGGTTCTTATTTTTCTTAACGAGCAGAACGTCCATTAAAAGCTCAAAATACCGGCAAGCAAGATATTGATCGTCAAGCAATTTCAAATAATAACCAATATTCAATTCAAGGCAACATACCTTATATCCGATGTAACATTCATTTAAATACAAATTTATTTACTATCTAATACATTATATAAAAAGTTATAGGTAAAGGAATCAGACAAAATATGAATCTTTTTAAAGCAAATCTTTGTCAATGCTTAAGGCTCCATGCTGTCTTGTCCAAATCCTTGGCAATCAAAGGATCGGTAATATGGCGAAGGGCCATGTCCAAAGAATTTGATTCTTTTCCTTCCTTCAAATAATATTTGCATCATCAATTAAATCAAATTCAGTTTTCAAAGCAGCTGGATAGCCTTGTATGCTCCTCTTAAAGTTTGAACCATGCTTCTTAACTCTTCAATCTTTTATTTAAGAGTATATTTCTTGCGCTCAAGATTTCGAACCTTACTTTCATATTCATTGAGATATTGAGATACTTTTTCATTCCACTTATTATTGAAAACTTGCATACATTCTAATTTAACTTTTTCGCTCCATATGGAGATCACATCATTACTCAGACTCGGAGGTGGATTCAACAAAGTAGGAAATTCTTGACTAACAAAAGATTGAGATTTCTTTGTCCTTCTATAAGTAGGATTAGGAAGACTGGAATATCATTCATTGACAATGAGTTCAAGGGAATCGAAAGATACTTGACTTTTCATTAACGCCACTTAGAGGTCATTTATTCGTTGATGTAATTTAGCCATTTCGACGTCAATCTCAACCGAAGGCCTGGTTTTTAAGGTCGAGTCTATCCATTCTTTCAACTATGAAATTCCTTTATCCTTCTCCTTCGTCTCCTCTTCTAAGCTAGAGATTCATTCCTTTAGGCCTTTACATGTCAGTTTCAGTTGGACGTATTTCCTATGCCATTCTTGGCCTATGGATTATTTGGAAATCATAAAGCTGAAGCGTCTTACAAAGACCACCTCTTTTCAATATCAAATAGTAGTCTATCTTTAATTTCAATCACTCATGAGAAAACATCTAAAGGTCAGATGCATGCACTAAGAGTTTCCTATTAAGAATAAGTACAACAAGAATTAATAAATTAAAAACAAGTTCTTTTTTTGTAACAACAAAGGTTTACAGATGATGAAGAAATTTAAATTACATCACAATGCTATTTTCGAACATTTAATTAGCTTTTAAACTTTTGAAGCAACAACTTTAGCCTTTTTAAATGACCCAATAGATAGGTAAGAGTAGAGTCAAAAGAAGCTTCTATCCCTTCTGGGGTATTAATGGGAGGGAATCGATGACAGTCCCATTCCCTAACTGGAGAGCTAGCATGACCACATATCAGTTTGGCATGATAAGTTCAAATTTCATTCAGTAATTTGTCCTTTTCATCACCAAAGAAGTCAAAGCAAAAGTAAGGAAACTGCATGTAAACTTCTTGTAGGACTCTATGAAAATAATGTCATGCTAACTGCGATGGCTTGAGAATTAGGGGATTTTCTTTAAGATCCTTCTTTAATTTGACAAACTTACTCAAGAGTTCCATAGGAACAGTACTGCTTGTGATTTCTTTAATCTGTATGATATGTTAAAATTAGACTAATGATAAAAAAACTAAACTAAAATGATGAAGTTCATAATCTACTCGGGTTACATATTATAGTTATACAATCATTCGAGTTCATAAAAGATTGATTTCTAATACAGCTCAGAAACAAATCTCTTTCTATTGTACTTGAGTTTTTCGAGGGGAAGAGAATGAGAAGAAAGAGGGATACAAGTAAATATTAAGAGATTCCAACATTACCCGAGATGAGGATCAGACCCGTGTTCATCCAAGTATCTGCAATGAAAGCGCCTAAGTGAACCCCATAGTTGTCGCCTAAATAGGAAAAATCAACGAATATCCCTCTAGGGTAAACTTTGTAGAGAAATTCTTCGAAGGTGCTCCTATAATCAATCAACATCCAAAAGATGGTCATTAGCTCTGCATTCTCCGCCAAGAGTCTCTCTCGATGAAGGCGCGCCTTCTTCATCGGTAGAGCAAGTTGCCTCTCTTTGAAAAATCTAAATTTTGATGCGCTAGCTTTGAGATTCTTGTATTTCTCAAACAACTCATTATACTCTTTCAGTTTTCTATCCAACTCTCTATTCAATCGATCTATTTCCATTTATTTCTTTTCAAGCATACCTTCATAACGATATTTTGATTTTCTCGTTAACTAAAATAATTAATGTATTGACTAAGAACTGCTTAGGAACTTGAAACATTTAAATAAAGAAATACATACCTGAGAGAGCGGAATGGAAGACAAGGTAGTCCGCTCCATCCTCTTGAGTTTATGGCTTTGAAGAGTATTGTCTTTCCGAGGAGCATCTTTAGTGGAAGAATCAGGAATTTCAATAGCATCTGCACCAGGAGTTTCCAAATCCGGCTCAGTGTTTCTCGACCCATCATTATCATTTGGTAGCTAGTAAGACCCTTTCCATCGCTACCATCATTGTCATCATTATCAACATTGTTGTGACCATCGTTACTATAACTATCATCATCTTTGCCTTCGTCTCCATCCACCTCTTCATCATCGGTATATATTTTTTCATCCACTTGAGGGTTATCAAAGGTCAACGATTTCTTGAAATTAATCTCTTTCCCATCCCTAGAAGGTCCCTGTATAGGTGCTTAAGTTTTATTCAACATCGCTTTAGATTTCTTTATGAATTTTTCATTCCAAGTTGGAGGGAGAGAAGGGAAATCCAAATTTGGGCATTTTGTGAATATTGTCAACATTTGCTATAAAAAGTGCTTTCTTATAGGAAATCTTGATAATGGTGTAAGACTCGTCCAAAGGAAATAAGATACCTTCGCATCGTTGATTACCCCAGTTGATTAATTCAAAAGTTCTTTTCATTCATAACTTTTTCTTCAGGAATTCATTCTCCTCCACGAGTTTGGCCTCCTTCATGCCGGCCTCCTCAAGCCCTGCCTCTAAAGCATTCACTCTATCATCTAAAATTTGTCTGGCATTTCTCTCTTTAGTGAGAGAAGTTTCTGCTTCCTTGAGTTAGGTAGCTAGTTTTTCTTTTTCTGTTATAGCTTCATCTCTTGCTATTGAAATGTCAATTATATGATCATTGAGCAAATAAACTTACTCCTTAAGTTTAGACATTTCATTAGAGGAACCTGCAACGTCCTCCCGTAGAAGAAACATATGCTTAGCTATTTGAAATCAATGACAGTTGTGAATCGGAATGTCACATAAAAGATTAACATCCCAAAACAATTAGAACTGGGAATGTACATACCAACAAGAATTGCATAAGGATAGCAAAGCTATGATCTTGAGAATAAGATGAGGGCTACGGTGGCTTAAGAGTAGAAAAGGATGGAGACTGGGTGACCAACTGGAGAAATTCATTGAAACTACTAATGGGGGTAGGAGTTGAGACTTGGAAGGAAGTGGATGTTAAGAAGAAATACATAATCCAAGCTCCTCATAAAGATGATTTAGAGCCTCAAGAGAACCTGGAAAAGTAATATGAAGAAGTGGATCCCGAGACTACTCCGCTTTATTCAGAAATAGGGCTTTTTCCCTAGGAGTGTTAAGTTTTAAGACCCTAGAGCTTAAGTCGATATCCATAAATGGTTCTTTATCCACAATAACAAGGGTGTGCATGCCCTTGACTTTAGGCTTCTTGCTAGGAGTTGTGGTAGCAGCAGAGCCACCGCTTAATTTCCTTTTTATGGATTTGAATGAGCTAACGATATGTCCTTGAAAGATTAAGACTCGGGAGCTTGGTTCGAGGCAGAAGTATTATCTTTACTTTCCTTTTTTTAAGGAGTTCACTTGTTATCTCCTTCATTTTGGAAGTGGCGGCTAGAGTAGATGAGCCTGAATCAAAAAGAAAAGCTTATAAGAGAACGCTACAGGAGGTTTCATATAAAATGCAATTATATTTCACCAAGCGTCTCAGGCTGAACTGGAGAATTAGAAGTAAAGGATTTTGGTTCTTCCATGACTAATGATCATTTTCCTCATGCAATATATTTGGCAATTGGAGACTTTCCCAAAATTTTATGATGATCTAGAATAATGGATACTGAAGGAGTTTTGCTAGAGTTTTAACAGTGTAAGCTTGTTCCCCATAGTATCTAATGCTCGGATCAATGATTGCACAATCTCTTGATAAGAAGAACTTAGCTTTTTGGGGAAAAAATATGAAAGAAAGCATTTGTTAACAAAAAATAACAAGTAGATAGGGGTAGTAAGAGGCAAGAAACTTACTGATGGTAGAGAATGTTCCTCTAAGGTTAGAAAAGAACTTAACGAAAAAGAATTGCATCTCCCATCCTTTTTGACTTGTTAACCCTCTCAGAAATCATACTTTTTGGGTGGAGACAGATCCGTTACAATTGATGATCTTATTGTTGACCAATCTTTGCGAAACAAGCTATTGAATGAAGAATTTCATCATTAAGGGAAGGGAGTCTTGCCTCCTGAGCCAAGACTTCCAAGAAAGTCAGATATGTGTAAGAATTTGGCAAGAACTGAATTAGTGCAATATCCAGATGTTCGAGGTATCTGAGAAGAAAGCGGAGAAAAGGAAGGTAGCCTATGTACCAAATGTATAGGAGAAATGATCCCTTCCGCTGGACTGAAAATATTGTCTGTAGGACTAGCAGGAATGGTTGTGATCCCCATGATTCCAAATTGCTTCAGAATAGAATCCACCATAGCATTGGTTGTGATGTATGATGGATTCGAAAGATTATCTCCCTTTCTACTAGTGGAGGGTGAAGCTTTAGGGCTTGCATTACTTTTCTTAATGGACTTCTTGTTTGACTTTGAACTTCCATTTACCTGCTAAGTGATATTATTCCAGAATTTAAGAAATAATAACACCCATATTATGTAGAATAATTGCTACATGCAAAACTGAAGATTATTATTTAACAGATTTACCTATTGATGGCATCAAAATGTTTTAGATATTAAATATAATACCACCTTTGCTACAAGTCAATAATCCTTAGGTATTACATGTCGAATCTATTAAAAGGTTCGAACTTTAACTTTAGTAAAGGAATTCTTTAGAAAAGTGTATAAAATCGAATATGAGTTAACATGTGGCATCAATAGGCCCACATCGGTTAGATAAATCACTGTCAAATATCACGTAGCTTATATCATAGAATAATAGTGAGCATCACAACTATAACTAATGTCAAAGTAATTAGGTTATCGACATTAACGAATAGTGGCGATGTGAATTGATAATGTGCTGATCAGTTAAACAACTTATAACATGTTATAAAAATTATGTCGTAAGTGACAATATCATATAAAGCTCAATTTGTGATATTAAGATTAGCTATGGAGAATGGTGACAAACAATAAGGCTATGGGTACTAAAGCGTACCAATAGGGGAATGTCAAAACTAAGCAACATCGTTTTAACTAACACTGAGCTTATTAGTGTTGCATTTAGTTGGCATACACATTGCCCATGACTCTTGTATTCCTAATAAGGGATTCCTGCACTTGAACTTAATCATCAATAATGTAAAAGATTTTTTTCACTATAGGTGTTAGTTAGTCAACAAGAGAACTTTATCAACATCAAATATCAATAATATCGTAAGTCATCACGGTCAACGTAAAACCAAGGAGGATAAATTAATATTGATCGTAATAACAATCGTAAATGATCGGTAAAAGTGACTAAGGATCGTGTAATATGAAATATTAACTAAACTATTTATTTATGCGGAATATAAATATAAACGTAATGTAACATCCCCCTATTTGGAGGCTTAAAACTAACGGCTATGAATGCAGCAGTCATCCATAGTTATTAATCCCCGACGACCAAATATGGCGATATTAGATACATTGATACACAGAAACAAGAGAATATGGAAAAAAATTAAACAGCAAACAAATTTCCACATTCCATTTCAAAATATTCCAAATTGATTACGTAATTCACAGACCATGTTCAAATAACATATAATTATTATAAAATACACCAAGAGCAACATATGAAGATGCCCACTTGGCTGATTAAAGTATATAGATAGGCAAGAAAACAAATTTTCCATTACAACAAAACATATAGCGGAAATAAAAGAACTCTAATAACAAGTTTTCCTCTTGCACGTCCTCGAAAGCTTTATTCGTCTAAAAGAACACTTGGAAACCTCAACTCTCAGCCTACTCAAAATCAATTGAGTACCCGAGAGTTTAAGGGGAAAAAACTTCGAGTCAAACATAAAGCCTGGTATAAATAATATTTTACCATCTCAAACCATTTAAATATCTAGTGAGACCACGCCACTGAACGAAATGGGTTTTCCTCTAGCCAGTATCTTAAAACATTTATAAAACCATATATTGTGCTCCTGCATGCACAATGGTTAAAACATTGTATTTCAAAAACTTTATGATGATATGAAAAACAAGTGAATCAAATTTAGATTACTTATTCCCTTTCATTCTGACTATTTGTCTCAATTATAGTTTCTAGGATTACTATTAACATGTTAAAAGTTTACGGACTATCTATCCAATATCATAGTTTTCATGGGATCACTAAAAACCTACTGGTAACTGTAATATCTTATCTCTTATCCTAGTTTTCATGGGCTAACTAGGAACCTATTGATTGGCAGTCAATATCTTAATCAAGATATAGTTTTCATGGGATAACTAAAAATCAACTGGCCCCTACCAATATCAAACACTACAAGGGGAGGGGGGATTTCCGACGGCTGAAAACCGTCGGCGGCCGTCGGAAGCCGTCGGCGGCCGTCGGAAAAAGCCGTCGGAAATGAAGGCGTCGGGGAGCAGTATTTCCGACGGCTACCGACGGGTGATGCCGTATACATTATCGACGGTTTCCGGCGGTTTCCGGCGGTTTCCGACGGCTTCCGACGGCCGTCGGAAACCGTCGGAAACCGTCGGAAATCAGGCCAATAAGCCGTCGGAACCCGTCGGAAACCGCCGGAAAATTTCGACCAATAAGCCGTCGAGAGCCGTCGGAAGCCGTCGGAAACCTGTTGTTTTTTTTTAAAATCTGCTGCAAATAGAGCCTTCCAACCACATTTCTCTTCCAAACACTACAATATCAATACTGCACAATCAAATAAACAATAATCCAACCAAACATGCAAACCAATACTCCAAAATATTCAATAGACACAGAAATAAACTAAATTAGAATAAAAATAAAATACAAAATATACATAACATTCCAACATTAACAATAATACTAACAATAACTGTTCTAATCATGCATATCCTGATACAGCTACAGAACCAAGTGTATTATACATAATTATACATATCAACAATTAATTGTTCCTTCTACCAAATCATTGTAAACTAAAACTAAACATACCTGCACGAACGAATTAGAAAGCAATGAATCAATCTGCCCCAGATCCAGAGCCAGCCGATGAAGGGAAGCGGCCACCAAACTGCTGCATGTACTCAAATAACTGTGCCGTCTGCATGGCCTGTTGGCGGTTCTGCTCCTCCAACTGCTGAACTCTAGTCTGTAATTCTTCTATACTTGCTAGCTCGCTCTGAGGTCTACTCCGCCGTCTCCTACTCTGACTACTGGACTGCAATAATTGAAAAATAAATAAAATCAAAGTTTATTGTTTTGAAAAGGTAAGAATATCATATTTTAAGTATTTTAAGAAAAATTAAATTATTTACCGCTAAATTGCCAAATCCGTATCGTCGACCATGCTCTGGTGGACTCATAACGGACTCAAAAATAATGTCCTCTTCATCGGTCGTCAGCTGCTCTCGACCCGTATCAGAAAGGAGTTTCTGTCGCTGCTCCATAAACATCTCCTGCATTGACAAATTAATAATATCATATCTTATTTCATAATAATTTGACAACTAAAACAATTACTAATACTGAATAAAATGAAATATGCTTACATGGCTTTTACTGGATTTATCGTCCTGCCATGTGTACGAAACAGTCCCGTCTGGATTAACATGCTCAACAGCATGCGTACGGGTGAACACGTCCATATAGCTGACAGGACCATGTGCCTCGGCTTCCTGAAGTTGATTGTTACATACAATTATTATACATTTAAAATCATATAGCATAAACTATTTACATTTATTATTCAGTAATTAAATTTACCAACTCCTGCCGATACTGCTGAAACGACTTCGATCCTCCGCGATGAGTAACGGGATTCTTATTTCTATTTGCAGAGTTTCTATCTGACTCTGCCTGTACATTCAAAATTTGATACATTATTTTTCAATCACGTTAAATTAATAATTGAAAAAAAATTAGTATACTTGCCTTCGCCTCGTCCGTCTCCCAGTAGCTCAACCAAGCTTGCCACACGCTCTCCCCCATCCACCGTGGTCTCTTCCCGGATTTCTTAACCTCAGATATCGTGTCTCTGTAGTTCTTTCGCATCTTCCTCATCCAGTATGCTCGTGCCAGCTGCATATCATCTGTCTGGATGTCTATCTCAGCCTGTGTTAAAAAAAGATTACACTTTAAACGATAAACGGTAGAAAAACGACAAAAACGAATTAAAAATGGAAAACATAAAAATTACACATACTAGGACATCCTGCCATATGCACTCTATGATGTGCGGAGGGATGGTATCCCACTTTGGCCAGCACGCACTCATCCTACTACGATATGCTGCTCTGGAGACGTCCAACACTACCTTAGTGGGTAGTAGCTCGAACCCCCTGTTTTTAAGTACGATACAGATAAGTACATACGTATAGTATAGAAAAAATAAGATGATGAATAAGATTTAATTTTTACCCATCTGCTTTGGGGGCTAACGTAACAACTGGACGGTGTGGCGCTTGCGATGGGCCACTGCCATCGCCTCCTGAAGAACGGGAAGAGCTCCTCCCTCTATGTGACATAATGATAAACCTGTGACGTTTACACATCATTATATAAGAGAATAAAAACATGATAATGAAATATATTTCATATGAACATGACATCAATGGTATAAATTGCTTAATTATAATGACTGAAATGTAAATAGACATGTAAGTTTGTTATACCTGATTCATGATGGGTGTACTCTTCCTACGATAAGCAGAGTTCATTGCATTTTTAATAAAAATTGCTAAATAAATGACAAATTGAAATAACATAAAACAATAGTAAACGGATTTAGTTTCATAGTTACATCAATTTCATAATACATCAAGAATTCAACATAGTTACATCAATTGCAAAAAAACAGATTCAAATTTATATCAGTCATCATCGTCTTCTGATTCAGATTCGGTCTCGTTTTCGACGATATTTTCCTCTGCACTGTCAAACGCTTCTACCAAAACATTTGATTCATCGATCAAAGGACCAAAATCTGTATGATCGTCTGTAATTCATCGATCAACAAAATAATCAATCATTTTTCCTATTTGACAAAATGAGAAGTTCAAAATTTAATATTTATTTTGAAGAATACACATTCGAAAAAGATTATTTTCATGTTCGTATAATATTTTGAATTTAAAGAACAACTTCACAAATTTAAAAATATTTTCAAATAGGGCACATTTCATTTTTTAACGTACGTAACGATTAAAAATATATAATTTTTTTTCATTGGTCAGACATCCTACCTCCCATTACAAACACAGTAAGCATTTACATTTCGTATATTACTTCGTCCCAAACGATTCAATAAAATTTCGGCAGCATTTCCCTTTTGTTCCCTGCATTGTACACAAATGCGTGTACGCAGGAAACAAAAAAGAAAAGTTAGGGCGAAATTTTATGAACCGTTTGAGACGAAGTAGTATACAAAATGTAAATTCTTACTGTGTTCATAACTTGTCCAATACAGGGACAAATCCGACAAACATTGTACCAGATGAATATAAATGGTCGTTTTTCGAAAAAAACGACTATTTATACAACGATCATGTACAACACTCGTCAGACGGGGCCAAAAACTCTCTAAGGGACATTTGTCGGTTAACATGCGCGCATTTTACTCAAAAATACAGTTTTACTCACTGTTCACATTTATATATTAATTTCACACATTTATTCGACGTATTACGCATCAACTTAGGGCTGGTTTAACATTTTGTCATTTTTCAATACACACAATTATAATTTAGAGTAATGCATTTTTTTTGTGTCATAAGTAAAAACGTGCACAATATAATACTCCTAGTTCATTCAATCATTTTATCTTATTCCAAATAACGTATACAATCGTCGAATCAAGGCATACACAACAAAATACATATACATGAACATGCACAAATTATACGTGTTTATCACAATTTCACGATAAAAGATGAAATTGGTATACCATGTGATGCTATAAACCGTTATTACGCTAGTGGAAACAATTGCAATCATTAATTCGCCCTAATTTATCAATTTATGCAAATCTATAATTAGGGTAAAAACTGAATTTTTCATAAAAATAAGAGATTATACCTGAGATTAAGAGTACTGAAGCTTGATTAGAGTGCGTTGGAAGATCCGGAAGCTAAAAATTAGGGATTGGAAGCTTAGGGGTTGAATTTGGGGGGTTTTTTGGGTTTTTTTCGTATGAAATGGAGGAGGAAGAAAGGGCTCGGCTGGCTGGTATAATCGCAAATTTGCGACGGCTTCCGACGGCCGCCGACGGCCCGTCGAAAGCCGTCGGAAAATGGCCGTCGGAAGCCGTCGGTCTTGGCTGTCGGTATTCTGCCTTTTTCTTGTAGTGAAATCATAGTTTTCATGGGCTGAATATAAACCTATTACCCCTACCAATATCATTAGTTGCATACAGTTTTCATGAGCTTACTGTAAACATATTGGCTCCTGTCACTATCTTTATTTTTAAGGTTTTAACATTCCTTAATTTGTGTTTATTACTAGGTCAACCCATCTAGTTATTCTGCCATTCCTTAACATACATTTATGGGTTAATAACAATGTGAATAATATTTTCAAAATCTTTATTTATGCCATGGTATTTCCTTTTAAAATGAGAATGGATTATTTGTTTTGAAACTTTAGAACATCACTTTTGAAACCACTGGATGGCCTCCTTCGAAAGCATAGAAAACTTCTTTTCAAAGCTCTAAATATATACCTTTCGAAACTATTAATGCCTTTCAATGGTGTCAAGAAAACATTATTTTAAAACATAGATTGAAACAAAAATAAATACTCTTTCGAAAGCATTGGGTGTACTCTTTATAAAATTCTTTAGGTCATATTATATATGAAAGTATCTCTTTCGAAACCAATAAAAAATTGTTTCTGGGAAAAGTTGATGGTGTCGGAACCATCTGTTAGTCCGTGAGATGATGGTTTTGATGACAGCAACCTTAGAATAGATTATAAAATATAAGTACTAATTGTATAAGTTTAGATATATATACGTATATGCAGGATTTAACCATGCAGGTAACAAGAAGGAAGACTGTACAGTATAGAGATTCAAGATATCAAGATTGAAGACTCATGAGTATCAAGATTATCAAGAGTTCAAGTAATTTATTATTTTTTAATTAGAAATTTTGTTAAAACTCATAGAAAAGCACTGGCATCTCAAAATCCAATTTATTCGTGGAATGGAATCCACTTCGAGCATGTTAAAGGGATGGAACCCTAAGTATGATGGAACCTATCTAGTGGAACATTGTTTTGAATCCGCTAACTTTTTATTCAAAATGATTTCAAAACCTTCCTTTTAAAAGCATCAAAAAACATCTATCCTGATTTCAAATACTTTTAGCCTCAAAATAATCTTTAATTACAAAATCAAATTATCCTTGTTTTTAAACTATCTTTTAAATATAATATATTTAACTTTTAAATATTCATACTTAGATTTTTAAATATAAAATTATAGTAAAATTTTGTATATATTATTCTTTATACTTACTTATGTATTTTAAATATAGCCAAGTATATTTATAAAGTTTAAAATAGTTTTAATATAAAATAAAGGTTATTTTCAAAGAAAATCAAAACACCAAAAATCCCTTTGGGATGTCGACATACTCAAGTACCCCATGTCGACATGGTGTCAGTTGAGTTCAAAATTTAAATTTCAAATAAGTGTATATTCGTCATAACTCTCCACGAATGGACATGGCTGTTGTTCTTCTATAAATAGGGGTTAGTTTCAACGAATTTTAAGTTCAGCTTTTCTGGTTTTTCACTCCTCTTCTTCTTCCACATTTCTATATACAAATTCTTATCATTACTCTGCCGAAATCAACATTGAATCTAACTAGATTATCTCTGGTTTGATTCTCTATCACTATCTCGACAAGATCCTTAGTGTTATTCAGAGTTATAGGCTTTTTGTAATCAACATAGCGAGAAAAGGTGTGATTGTAGCCTTGAAAATCAATCAAGCGAGATAAGGTGTGATTGTAGCCTTGGAAAAAACAATTGGGTGAACTTGTTGCTCGGAAAATCAAGTATCTCTACCCAAAGGATTGTGATTCTGGAGGGTGTACCTCGTAGCCTTGAAATCGAGGGTGTAACTGTAAAGATTGTTTTTGAAAGGAAACCAGTACTTGTGTGCGGGACTGGATGTAGGGTAACTCCGAGCCAGTATAAAATCCGGCGTGTTCTTTCCTTTACTGCTTTTACTTTATATTTGCATTTGCGTTCGATTCTGTGATCATATCTGTGTATGAATATTGCATACATATGTGTTTAAATTAACAAAAACTCAAAAAGAATTAACAATTCTCTAAAACACTATTCACCCCCCCTTGTGTTTATCCTTAGCCTTAAGATCCTTAATCCGCATTTCTCACACCATCTAGTCAAAAGCAAAGACCTTTGAAAATTAAACTTCGAAAGACATAGTTAAAACCCTCTTTCGACTCTTTTACCTTTGATACCCTCAAACCCTTTCGAAAGCAATTAGGAAGCGGCTTAACCTGGGCAAAAGTAAAGATAACCTTTCGAAGCCATTGATGACTTCAATACCTTGAACGTAAAATAGCATATAAGTTTCGACTAAGTCGGAACCAACCCTTTCGAAAGCTTTTATTTAAAGGAAAAAGGCACCCCTTCGAAGGCTGATACTTTAACATAATATGACGACCTTCTTCAAAAGCTATTTATCAAACCCTTTCGAAAGCATACGTGTAACGACCCAGGTTTTGATGATTACCTGTAATATTAAATCATAACGGTGGTTATAATTTAATACTGAAAATAAAAATAAATTAGAGATTTAAAATCATTTATTTAAATAAACAATAAAATTGGAAAGAATAAAAAAGAGTAAAAGATGATAATGTTGGTTATAAATGGTGAATATTAGAAATATAATGATTTGGAAATTTATTGGATTAATTAATGAGACGTAATAATTTAATCAACATTAATTTGTTGAAATGATTGTAAAATAACGAAAATAAAGTTTTAAAAAGTTTTGTTATGTTAGTTTGGAGGAAAAATGAATATTATATGGTTTTAATTTAATAAATTGCAATAATTTTACAAATAATTGCCAATTGTTGATTTTTGTTAATTTTATTGTAATTAGAAAGGTGAAATTTTGTTTGAAATAAGATTTGGATGTAAGAATGATGTAAATAAGGTTTGTTATATTTAATTTGACAAGAAAATGATTTTTGTGTAAATTTTGGTTGCTAAAATATTGTTTTATATAAATTATAGTGTAATTGAGTATTTAAGTAAAAATAAGAGTTTTAATGATTGAAAATAGTTTTGATGGCTAAAATATCTTTTATATGTTGTGAAAACATTTTGTTAAACATAAAATAAGTTTGTATGATTTATATAAAGTTGAAACTATGGAAATGTAAGTTGTTTTGGCTAAAATATATGAAATAAAGTGTAAAAACATGAATAACTTAGTTAATTTGGATTAAGTATTAACACATAGACTATTGGGTTTTGGGTTTAAAGCCCACTCATCACTTTAACTCATCATTTTAAATAATGAGAAATCATCTATTTCTCAATGTTAATATATTCAAGTTCAATTTACAGTAAACTAAAAGAAAGCTTCTCAAAGCTAAAAGGAAAAAAAACCTAGAGCCAAAATCCTTAAATCAAAGGCAAGCTTACATCTTTCTTCGAATTTCCAAGGGTTTGCTCTTCAAAATTTCTAAGGTGAGTTGCAAACTCACATATCTATCTCTGTTGAGCCTTAATTCTTTGAATTGAGTGATAAGTATCAATAAATAGTTGAATGGCTTGAGTAATTTGATTGAGTTGTTAAAATTTGCAAAGTGGTTGCTGAAATTTATTTGTGAACATTGCTGTAGTAAAATAGCAATACCTCAGTGTAGAATGATCCAAATTTGTTCATTCTTTTTGTGGTAGAAATATATTTAATTTAAGTTATAAGTTCTATTTTGATCAGTTTTTGAAATTCTATGTTTAAAAGGATCTAAATTAAGTTTGAAACTGATGTATAGCACAACCATTTCAAATTTCCTGAGTTGATATCTGACAGTAAAATGGCCATAGCTTTTTAGCCATAAATCCGAATTAAGTATAATTTTTCTTTTGTAAAAAATCTAAGACATTAAGGAACAACTTTCTGTTGTAGGTTTTTGCAAGCTCTATGATCTATAGGGTTAAAATTGGGTTTGAAAGTGATACACATGCTCTGCTCTATTGATTTTCTGAGTTGAAACCAAAAGCTAAAATCATCATCACTTTTGAATGGAAATCAAAATTGAGTGAGGTTTTTTCAGTTGGAAGGTATACTAATATGGAACAACTTTTACATTTATCATTTTCTGCAAATCTACCTTTTGCTAACTGTTATATGTATTTGAAGAGCAAGTAACCTCTTTGTCCTGTGTTTTTAATTTCAACTTTGAAATACAGAATTGTTTTGGCCATATCTTTTTTATATCCGATCGGAATTTGATAATTTTTAATGTTATTGAAATCATATACTTTTGGCTGCAACTTTCATGTTTTATGCTTTGCTAAATTTTGAGCTTTCTATAGTCAAAATCATAATTTTTGTCGCTGCTCTGAGAATAAACGACGGCGATAATAAATTTAAATCTAAAAAATTATTTCGGTCATAACTTTTAAATCGTAAATTCAAATTAAACGATCTTTTTCTTGTTTGAAAGCTGAGACTTTTACCTGCAGCTTTCATGTTCTAAGTTTTGTAAAATTATGAGATTTAGGTGGTCGAAACTATTTTACTTCATGATACAAAGTCCGACTTTTGACTTTTACTTCATGTTTTGTGGTATTCATGAAATATCTTGAGGCAATGATGACTATTAGTAGACTAGCCAAATTTTGAAGATTTTGAAATATAAATTTTGAATTAAATTTGAATTGAATTCGATTATCGATTTGAATGATTTCTTAGGTCTTTATCCGTTTTCAAGCACAGATTTTTCCAAACCATTTTGAAATAATTTCTAAAATAAATGGGCATTTTAAATTATTATTATATGATATATTTTTAAAGTATTTTCAAATATAGAATCTATTTATTTTCGATAATAAGGAAATTTTCAAATATGGCTTTTAAAATTTGTATTAAAAGCTTGTTTTGTCAAGTAAATTATTTTGTTTATAAAATACACGTTTTTGCACTATTCGAGCGAATAAGAAGGAGAATTAAATGGTTTGGTGAAACATGGGGTCGAGTTTACCAATGAGATGAGGTAAACTTTTTACTGCTTTGAGTGTGAAATTTACTAGCGGTTAGTAAACCATTTAGTGCGAACGTGTGGTGTGGGACGCACGTTAACACTATTCGGGTTACTATTGAAGAGTTTGTGACACGTTTGCCATTGCGGCGTGCCAGTACTGGACCTTTGGGTCATTGCCATTGTGGCATTTGCCATTGCGGCGTATTTTCCATTGCGGCGTATTTTCCATTGCAGCGAATTTGTCATTTTGCCTTTGGGTGAGGTACCTATTTGAGATAACTGTACTTAGCAAGGCTTCGGCCACATGCACATGCAAACACTTTTGAGATGGTTTGTTTGACTATTTTTCCTAGTGTATCGCCCTTTTTCGGAATTGGTCCTTTAAACCATTCGATATATCTTTGTGGCGATTACCTTTTGGGAATTTGAACTCTGAGAAGTTCTATTTTTGAGATTTGAATTGTCTACATTGGCTTTATATGAGATTTGCCTTTTGGCGTTTACTTGAGATTTTATTCTCCTTTTTGGAGATATATTTGCCTTATGGCGTTTTTAAGATGGGATCTCTTTATGCATGTTTTAGGTTTGCCAAGATGGCGTATTTGGGTTTTCCCCTAAACCATATTTGATGTTTTATGAATGTCGATGATACAAGGATCGCTACTTTCAGTGTTTTGTGGGTCATTTTATCTCTTTTGAGAGTACATGTTTGTTTAGTGATACCATATTATCACTTGATGTAATCATACACTTTAGTTGTCCCTTATCACTCAAGAATATTATCACATTATTCTTATGTTCATATTATCGTTTATCCTTGTAACCTGATTTGTTTAGCTAGACCGATCCATGTATTTTATACTCGGGTCAGACCAATATGTTTCAGGTTAGGTACATTTGGACTTAGCATATTCTGCTTCCGCATGAACTATTCTGCTTCCGCTCTTTTCGTTATAGCATTTTGTGCAGTCCTTTTGTTGCTACTGTGATGTATATTGTTTTAACTCGCTTGTATATTGTGGTTGCTATGCCACTTGGCATGTATCATTTTGTATACTCTATGATGTATCTATATATGTATAAATATGTGATGATCTACTGTTCTGTGTTGTGTTTTGCATTCGAGTTATTGTATTTTGTTCTGATAGATCCTATAGCCACCTATAGATTTGTATTAAGTATTTATTGGATATGTCGATCCACTTAAGATAGAAAAAATATATATGGCATTTGTCAACGTATTCAATAGATATTTAAGACAAGGCTATAGATGGTCGCTCAAATCCAGCCCTATTCTCCATATTAGCAGACAGTATTACCCAGTAATACTCTTTGTTAATGTGGGTCTCGAGGTGGCCCTTCACAACTTGGTATCAGAGCTGAGTTCAGAACAATGTATAATAAACACAGAATATAAACACATATTACGGTACATCTAAGTGTAATACAAGTGTTACGAATCCCTTATTCTTTGTGTCCTTAGCCTTCCCTTAATTCTTTGGAGTAGATAATTTAGGATATGTCTAGGAATATATTTTTATTTCGTAGTATTCCATAATAATTTATGGAATCTTATTTTAGGAGTAATCCATTGGGATTATTCTATTGAGTCCACTTCAATACGGGTATGACACCCAATCGGGCAATCGAGTATTATATTGACCTTCTTTCCTATTCTTAGCCTTTAGGTCATCCTTCCACGAAGATGTCCACTAGGGAAATGAGGTGATTCAATTAATTTATTTAATACTGCCATTTCTACCTCCTTTTGGGATATCCTTTTTAGACATTCACGTGTTGATATACTTTGTAGTATTACTTCACTCGAAGTATTAATTTGCTGTTAATGTTACTTTTCCTCATTTGGAAAGATATTTACCCTTACTTTTATATCTTGTTTCTCTCTTTTTAATCTACTGTGTGGTGCCAGGGTCATTCCTCAGCTTGATCCTACACCATTTTTTCATAAGCTTCGAGTTGTGGAGGATACAGTTACTCTTAACGCATTCCGCACTCGTTATGTTTCTTGTGAGTGGTTCATTATACCGTTTGGAATAATGAACACTCCAGTCTATTCCATCAACCTTGGGGATAGAGCATTTTAGGAATATCTTGATGAGCTCTATTTGTGTTCCTTGATTTTGAGTATATTTATAATTGAGTTTTCCAATATTTCAAATTGAAGTCATGTTTCTAAGAGAAATTGGATTTAAATCGATGGGGTCATTGACTATAAATCAATGGGGTCATTAACTATAAATCAATGGGGTCATTGACTATAAATCAATCTTTCAACTCTGCAGTCAATCGATGGGGTCATTGACTATAAATCAATGGTGAGGCAATACTCTTATATAATTTGAAATTTGAGAAATTGAATATGGTGATTTGAATAAATAAAGTAAATTAATTCTAATTAAGGAAATGTCTTAATTGGAAATCATATGATGCTTTGATTAATAACATGATGTATTCAAGATAAAATATACATTAGTTATAGAATATTGGAATAGCAATTAAATATTTATATTCAAAGCTAAATTTGATGACTTTAAAATTTGTTTTGGTAATTGGTTATTTAAAAAAATGGATAGTATGATTTAAAACTCTATCTTAAGGGAAATTAATGAAATGCTAAATTTAAATTTTTAGCATAAATTTGTGAGTAAGCTTGGGTTTTGAAACCTTTATAGTATTAAAATTTGTTGGTATGAAATTGTAAAATTCTTTTGAAAACAAGTTTGAGTAAATTATCAACTGTAATTAATTTTATGTTGATAAAAATATAAAAATTTAATTTTGTGACAAGAGGAAATATGAATTTGAATGGTTCATTTATTTTAAAATGCTATATTATGAGATGCAAGGTTTAATAAATGAATAAATCATAAGATGCAATCAGTTTAAATTGTGAGAACAAATTAAAAATTAATATGTAAATTCAAATTTTATTTTGGATGGATAATTATCTTTTGATAATGAAAGAGATTACTTATCTCTTTCTAAATGAGTCGTTAATTGTTTGAAGAAAAAAACTTGTTTGCGTAAAGCGATAAAAGCGTTTCCAATTAGCGAAGTGTTTCTTCTAAAAGATGATTACATAGAGTTGATCAGAATTTTGTATGTCTTAGCTTTCCGGGACATTTATAAATGATTTAGCAAAAACTTGTTTGAAAATGTAGTTAAAATTAAAATGGTTTGGGAAAAATTTCAAATTGATTTGAAAGCTGAAATTTGGTCTGGAAAAGTACTGTGCTAAAACAACGATAACTTGAGATTTATACTCCAAATGAGCTCAGTCTTTTTGTAAATGAAAGTGCTTTCGGTAAGCTATAAATATTCGTTTTACCACTTTGAAAGATTTTGCTTTCTATTCAGTCTAAAATGGTTTGAAAATGGATGGACATCTATGTCCTTTATGAAAAGTTAAGGAAAATGGATGGACATCTGTGTCCTTTATGAAAAGTTATGAGATTTAAGCCCAAAGTAAATTTAGCATAACTTTTAAACCATGTGTCTAATTTTGATGATCTTTATATTTATGGAAAGCTTGGACTTAGTAGAAAATCTTCATTTTGTAAGTGTTTTAAGATATTGAAGTTTGCTATGTCAAAATCTGATTTCTTTACAGCAGGTCTGAAATAGAATAAAATAATTTGTTTGTCTTAATAGCCAAATGTAGTGCTTCTTATTTTATGAATGTAACCTAATATGTTCTATTTTAGTTAAGTACATGTGAAAGATGATAGTTGGACTATATTTTAAGCAAAAGGATTGTACAAGATTAAGCTAACTCGCTTTAAAAATGATAAAAATGAAATGTATGTTTTCGAATTAAATTTTAAAGTATTAAATGTAGATATATATTTTGTTTCCGACCGAATGGTCGATGTATGTTATAATTTTTTTTTTTTGTGATATTGTAAACGACCCTACATACAAAGGAGACTCCGCCGATTTTTCGGAAAATTTCTAACACTTAGAAAATTTAAGAAACAAATTTGAAAAAAAATATGTGTTACAAATTAAAATATATTTATAGAAGAGTTAGAGAATAAGCAACTTAAATTTTATTTACTCTAAATAAAGAGTAAGGAGTTTAAATTAAAATAAGAATTTTGTAAATTTTCAATTATAAAAAATTGAGATTATGATTATGTAGATAATGCGTTTTGAAACTCTAAGAATTTTTGATTGTAAATCAATATATTATATATATATATATATATATCTTTTTTTTGGGTTCCTTGTTTTTATCTTGCCTTAGTGCAATGGTCTAACGACTTGTAGTATGCGGTCGTCCGAGTTTGGTGGCATTTGAAGAACCACCTCTCGTCGAATTTTCTTATTTCTATTATCATCAATCTAAAATCGATGTGACTCTTTCCGTATCGACACATGGAAAGTCATGTCGATAATTATCTTATCGATTGGAGTCCGGGATAAAGTGATGCTAAAATATCGATTTAAAATATTTGTTTTTATCGAGTCGAAAACATATTCTACGATCTGCCAAAACGCGATGATTTTGAAAAATTGTTTTGGACATATCTAAAAATTTACTAAATGAAATCTTGATTTTTCTCTTTCATTTGAATACTATTGTTATAAGGGTCCGAAAAAAAATTATTTCGATAAATTCCAACTTATATTTCATTCTGCACATTGATTTAACTTTTTCACGGCACGAAATCGCAAACTGCCGCTACGCGACAAGCTCGTTTTTACTCAATTTTCAAACTTCAACAAACTATTCTAGACACTTTTAAAACTTTTATATAAAATTTTAAACCCATATTTTACTATTTTTCTTAATTCCAAAATCCATTTTCACATTGTTTCTAAATATTATAATATTATATCATTGCAATATTCAATTTTCTATTTTTCCTTTTACAGTTCTTTTATATAATTCATATGATATTTTCGTATCATTTTTATTTTTTAAAACCATTATTTTTCAAAATCAATTCATAAAAATTATTTTAAAAATAAATTTAAAACTCCTCCTTTTCAGTGTCTTTTATTCCGAAACCAAATTCCAACCTTTATAAAATGATGCTTTCTTGATTTATAAATCAAAGAGGCTTAATATTCCACATACACATATCATTCCAGAATATAAAAAATAATAATAGGGATTATTTCTCATGAATTAACCATTGTTATTTAAATTAATCATTTCTATCCTATTGGATATGATTTTCATATCATTAGTTATAGTAATTATTTTTATCAGACCAAATTATCAACCAATCACAACCAAGTTATCAAACAATCAAATCACCCAAAATTTGTCCAAACAATTTAACATATCATCATTTAAAATCAATTTAAGATTTAAAGAAACAAAAGTTAGGATACGTTCTCACTATTATAGCTTTCCCTTTTGAACTCCTTGAAATTATTTCGACGGTACTCTGGCAACACTTCTTTCCACTTTCCCCACTTCGAAGCTTTATGAACTTGCTCCTTGACCTTAGTAGTGTTCGGCCTTTGTGTTTAGGTGGCGGTTTCTCGACCTTGAGTGGTAGATGGGGTGAGCCGCTCACTATAGAGGAGGAAGGGAGTGGTCTGGCGCTATTTTGGAAGTGGAATGATAATGGAAGTGTATGCATATTTTTTTTAGTAGAGCTTCGCTATGATGGAAGAGTATTTTGGAGAGATAAGAGAAGCCATAAAAGTAGGCAAGAAGAAGAAGAAAATCTTAAAGTAGTATGAGATGGATGTGTCATAAAATGAGAGGTATGCTTGGGTATTTATAGCACTGTAACACCTTATCCCTTAAGCATTGTAAATGGACCAAACTACCCCCTCCATCACCATGTCATACACATTACCCCCTTGTCTCCATATATGCACTTGTCCCCCCCATGTCATGATGTGTAGGTGATCGAAAGTTGATTTAAGGGTTGCTTTTTGAGACATAAGGGTGAAGTTTGCATTTGTATACGTATTATGAGTTTATATATAAATATTTAAACTTTATGTTAGCTATTTTACTTAGCCTTGATTTAACTAATTGTGAAAGGTGTATGTGCATGTATATGTATGTACATGCATGTGTGTATATGTGTCAAATTACGTTGCAACGATTTGAAACAACTTTCATTCGACGAAAGGTCAAAAATCCAAAAGCTAAATCTCGGTCACATTTTAGTTTTTAATCAATCTTTAATTATGTAAATAAAACTTGAAAATAAATTTCTTATAATCTCTAAATAATTAAAACAAGATTATTTAAGTTATAAAATCATATTTACTAATATAAAATCCAATTGTAAAAATACGACGTCAACCAACCAAAATGCGACGAAGTTTGTATATTTTTATAAAATAAGTATATGTATTTATAAAACCATTTGAAATGAAGTACTATCACTATATAATTAATAAAAATTAATTATTTAATATTTAAAATTAATTATTTGAATATTTTAAATTAGTTAAATATTTCAAATTTAAGTGATAAAATTCTGGATTGTTACATTCCTCGTCCCTCAAAAGAATTTCGCCCCCGAAATTTCACCGCAACCCAAAACCCAAAATATTTTTTCTCAAAACATTATTTTTAAAACTCGTATGATGTACACAGATCATCCATATAAAATAGCTAATTCGGTCTCCCATTCGAATACATAACTTTACTTACGAACTAGTATCGATCTCTTGATCCTCTTGTGTGGACTCTAATAAGGCTTCTTGATCAAAAACCTTGATTATTCTTACATAGCTCTTAACTATGATAGAAAATGCAAGTATCGAACTACATATCCTCAACAATAATCGCCGTCAAGAATCGATTGATAAATCATTTTTCGAACCAGTGTAAACAGCAAAAAATCCTCATACGTACTCAAATCTTAGATCAAAATCGTGCAGCGCAATGATCTACGTACCTCATATGTACTTACTAACCTTTTCAAAAAAATTTATGAAAACATTTCATAGAACTTTTATTCAAACATTTTTATAAAGATGCTTCTTCATATATAATTACTTTAAAAAAATTATTCACCGAAAATGTATATCTTCTTTCAAAAAAACCATTTCAATTTCAACACTTAGAAAATGCCTCCATATACTTAATTCCACAAAAATCTTTGAGGAAAGCTTCATATTTTCTAAAGCACACTTTATTGGGTCAAAATGTTGCGTAAAACATCGTTACAACAACCCAAAAACACTAGTATAGGGATCTGATTAAATATACTTAATATTAATTTTTGATGTCGACCTTAAACTATTTATTAGTTAACAATGAAGCCAATCAAGTTGGGTTATCATTACCTCTTAGACCTTAAATGGGCGACATTCTTAACTTAAAAATAGGTATAAATTACCTACCTCAAATCTTAGCATCAAATATGGGATATGTACAAATCCCATATACAATATAAAATATCTTCTTTAGGAAATCACTTACTATAACAATAGTATTATAGTCCATGTCTTCCTTACTTTCCCAAAAACATTTATTTACGACAATGATGTCAAAATCCATATCTTCTTCCACTTAAGCCCTTTTTAAATCACTTCTAAACATATAGTTCAAAACTCATTTTAAATATCAATTTCAAATCATTTATCTTAAAAGAAATTTTAACTTTATAAAAACACTTTTATAAATATAAACTTTTCGTTTTATAAACTATACTCCTAAAACTATAACTTCTACCAAATCATTTTTCAAAGCTTTTCCCAAACACCAGGATTTAAATTCTCAAATCTATTTTTATAAAACATATCTTATAAATCCATCTTTTACAGAATCGTTTATTTTTGTAAAACACACTTTTATACAAAACGATCATTTATTATCTTATAAATATTCATTATCCTTAACCTAACATTATTATCAAACGCCTTATAGTCAAATCGTGCAACTTAATTCACAGGGTGTTCATTCAATCAACAAATAATAATAACTGAATGTTATTACTTCCTTAACCACAAACTAACACACATAAATATCTATATCTTTTTGAGAGATATTCTTTTATATATAAAATATAGTCCTTTCAAAAACAGTGTGTCAGTTTGCCTTGTTAAGTATTTAGGAATCCCTATCGATTACATGTGGCCACCATGCATCGACCAGAATTCAAACCACTCAAATGATCAATCAATACAAAATATTTTATTAGTCACTAACAAATACACACACATATATATAATACACTCAAACTCATTTTAGAGTGTCTTTAACCTTATCTCTAATAAGTTACTCATCCTAGAGCATTACTAGCCCTATCTCTTATGAGTCTTACCCCTACCAGGCTAAGGTGTTCACTCAACTTAAGCTCTAATACCAAATGTAATGAACGGGATTTTCGACCCTCGAAAATTGACATTAATGTGCCCACTGTATTGTGTGCCAAGCATTCAAGTGCCAAAAAAATTGATTGTTACGGGTAAAAATAAATAAAGACATGATAGAAACTCAAACGAATGAAAAATTAATCTTTATAGCAGGAAATTTGAAATACATATATAAGAGTCTAACCTAAGCTTAGCCTGGATAGTTATAAATATATATCCTTACAAATGCTGAAAACAAAAAAAAAAGTAGAAAGGTAAACTACGACCATACAGTAATGAAGATCTTCAACTCTCCTTTGGAAACTCCAAGCGTCTTTAGCTAATCCTAAAATTTCTCGGATCTGACCCGAGTATTAAGAATACTCGGATCGGGCTTTACAAACCAGCGTGAGAAACATGAATTTTAAATATATATGACACTGTCGTTGGTCGGATTCATGCCAAAACAAAACCTTTTTGAAAAGAAAGGGCATCTCATGTGACCATGCCCCACATAGACACAAACAGGTTTTTACCTTACGATAACCAAAATACTTTATATTGAAACATTTTGATATTATCTTTAATCCCATTGGTCTTAAAACACTTTTAAAATAAATGTATATACAAAGAAAGTACCAGTACCTAAACGAGTCGATGGAGTATATGGTACCAAGGGATAGCTGAAATATTTGCAAGGCATTAAAGCTATTTTGAGAATACAATCAAAATTTTGAAGCTCGTATAAGAAGGATTGCCAACGCGATAGGGAACTAGTGACCTTTTCCTTCCTTTGCGAACTCCACGTATAACAATCACAGTACCCGGTGGCTTCTTGTATAGGGACTCATACACCACTATACCGTATTGCTACACTATTATAAATCAGCGTATCTAGTGACTTTTCATACAGGGACTCATACACCACTATACATGTTCAATTAAACTCTAAGGCTGCAACACCTTTTTATCCGCGATTATCCGATAGTCTGTAATATTATGATATTTTCCTTTGGATCACATAGTTTCCCGTATGATCTCCAGGACGTGAGGCTAGTGAGGCAATGCTTTATTTTCCATAAAGCAAATTCCACTTAGAATTCCACATTGCATTTTCTAATAACACGCTATTGATTTCCACAAAAGTACAACCCCAGAGTTCATAAGCTCAGGGAAGGGTGTTAAGTATAAGAGGGGTTAACTTCTACACCACCAAACAGATGTATGTTTGTAAAAATCAGTGTACGTAGTTTTAGAAATGAAATTTTGTACATTCATGCATACAAGTTGTCCACGTGAAGGACAAACCGATGGCACTCCTCCTCCTACATCCTATTTGGGAATCACCCCTAGGGTTAGTAGCCAGTAGTCCTTAACAATCGATGATTTTCAGAACGAAGGCCCTACCGCCACCATATATATAAGGTGGGAATCAACCTAGAGATTAGTAGCAAGCAGCCCTACATTATGAAGATCTTCGTCTTTAAAATCGTTATCTTTAACATTCTTCAATTTCGAATGTGTATATTGGTTTGAATTGGTTTTCGGATAGGAATCAGCCAAATATGTTCTCGGTCACTTCGAACCAATCATCAATAAAAAGATGTCAGGTATGTAGGTGATTATTAAACATCATCCAATTTATAAATCTTTTCATCCAAATAAATCTCTCTTCAGAGATATAAGCTTTAAACCTTTTTTATTACTTTCAGTATGTATGAGATTATTAAGCTTCTTTTTAACTTAGGAAATACCAAATCATTTCTTTTAAATTACTTAAGAAAATACTTCCATCCTTTGATATTAGTTAATTCCAATCTTAATGGAGATTTCTTATTCCCAAAACATATCTTTAATGGGTTTAAAAACAATGCTATTTAAGACATCATTTACTATAAACACAAATCAGTTACTATTAAGTAAAAGGGATCCATATATTTTAGACAAATTATACTTAAAACTAATTTCCATATTCAACATGTACTATCCGTCGAATAACGGTGAAATCACATTTTGAATTCATACGGACAGTACGAGTTCTTCCCGAAATTTAATACAGAGTTTACCTAGAATTTTTAATTTTACAACCAAAATCCTATTTTAAATATTATTTTACTTTTTGAAAACTTCTAGTCTCTTTTATTTTATCTAAAGAAAATGTTGTCTGAGTAATCAAATTAACTATCCCATCCGTCGGGCTAGTCTGGATAGCTAGAAGGAAGTGGCAACTGGTTTTCCAAATTCCAATCTAGAGATTATCTCTGTAACGACCCGGATATTTTAACGATTTTTAATAACGTAATTAACTGATATTTTGCTTGAAATTAAATAATAAAAAGGAATGTTTTCCATGCATCCTTAATAACTTTCATAATTCATCAAAGATGCTTCAAATAAAAATAGATATATTTCGTCCTTATTTTTTAATGCGGCTTATGTTTTTCCCAAACTACCCTTATCTGTCATGCTAAAACCCTGAACCCATGATTTTTTTGTCATTTTACGTTTATTCCACATCAAAATCACATTTTCTTCTACAAAATCTGAGAAATATAAAAAATCGAACAGCAAAACAACCTATATCAACTACAGATCTGACATATTCAAGATCAAACAAGGCAAAATAGGAAGATCGAAGATGATACATTTCAATTTTTAGAGTCGTCGATGTACATTCCACCTTTTTCAATCAATGCATCTAAAGGTATTTTGCATGTGATTTAGAGACATTTTTGACTTAGTCGTGCTTATAATGGGACTTTTTAATGGTATTATACACAAGATCGAGAATGCAAATGATAAACTGCAAAACTTGCTCTAATTACTGTAATTTTTGTTAAAAATTGTTCAAAAAATGGTTTGCTCTCTTCAAATTTCAAAGTAGATGTTATTAATGTGTTATTTGCACATTTTTAAGTAATACATTTGATTAATTACACTACTTGTCTACAATTTTTCATAATAATTACAAATCTATCAGTAAATATCATACAAATGCTAATTATTCACAATTTTTGTAGACAAATATGCAACTGTGTTGAAAATGTTTGAATATTTCTGCAACATTTATGTATAAACAAAAATAAGTAAGCATTAATGACAATATCACATATGGTTGCAATAATTCACTTTAATTGCTTACTTTTCAGCAATAATTGAGTTGAAAAGACTAAACTTAGTTTTATGTGCAGTTGTTTGAATAGTCTAATGTCAATTATTCATAATAATTGCAGACAAATATGCAACTATGTTGAACATGTTTGAATATCTCTGCAATATTTATATACGAACGAAAATAAGTAAGCATTAATGAAAATATGACATATGGCTGCAACAATTCACTTTAATTGCTAACTTTTCAGCAATAGCCGTGTTAAAAAGATTAAACTTAGTTTTATGTGCAGTTTTTTGAATTGTCTAACGTCAATTATTCACAGTTATTGTAGACAAATATGCAACTATATTGAACACTTTTGAATATCTCTACAAGATTTATGTATAAACGAAAATAAGCATTACTGACAAAATCACATATGGCTGTACAATTTAGTTTAATTGCTTACTTTTCAGCAATAAATGAGTAAAAAAGATTAAACTTAGTTTTATATGCAATTTTTTAAATAGTTTAATGTCAATTATTCACAGTTATTGTAGACAAATATGCAACTATGTTGAACACTTTTAAATATCTCTGCAAGATTTGTGTATAAACAAAAATAAGTATTACTGACAAAATCACATATGGCTGCAAAAATTTAGTTTAATTGCTTACTTTTCAACAATAAATGAGTTAAACAGATTAAATTTAGTTTTATATGCAATTTTTTGAATAGTTTAATGTCAATTATTCATAGTTATTGTAGACAGATATGCAATTATATTGAACACTTTTGAATATCTTTGCAACATTTATGTATAAACAAAAATAATCAATACTGACAATATCATATATGGTTGCAACAATTCATTTTAATTGCTTACTTTTTAGCAATAATTCAATTAAACAGATTGAAATCATTTTTATGTGAATTTTTTGTATAGTTTCATTGAAATACCAATCTATTTCGAAAAAAGTGAAGAAAAATCTGATGATATTTATAATTACAAACGTCGTATTTTCAAGTTTATAGTTATTCAAATATTTGCTGATAAATAAGCAATTAATTTTTAAAACTGCTGAGATATATGCAACTTCACCATATACAAGAAAAGTTGCCTATAAGTTAACAATTTTTCTATAGTTTCATTGGAATACTAATCTATTTGGAAAAAGTGAAGAAAATTTTACTGATATCTATGATTAGAAACAAGATATTTTCCATCTCACAGTTATTCAAAGTATTGCAAAAAAATAGGCAATTTTTTTTAAAACTGTTGAAATATATGCAACAATTTCATGTACATGAAAATTTGCATATACCTTAAAATGTGCTGAAAAGACGACAATTATTTACGATAAGTGCATAGATTTTTGTGTTTTTTGCATATACATTATAAATGCAAGTATTTAACATTACCTATCATATTGGTTGCTGAAACTAGTAGGAACAACATCAACAAAAATAACAAAGTAATCCACACTGAGCAGCCAACAACAAAATAAATTGAAGATCAGAATTAGTTTCAATATTCCTTCTCAATCCATGTCTAATATAGTATAATTCAAATGATAATGAACTCAATTCAATCCATTTACCAAGAATAGCACTTCTCAACATAACAACCAAACTATCAAAATGAAGATGCAACGAAAAGCTATCATATCCAAACTTCAACAGCACAAGCACACCAGCATCACCAGGAACACTGTAATTTAAAACACAAAACAAAATTACAATTACAAAAAAATAAATAACAAAAAACCAGAATATATATGTTACTTGCTTAAATTTAAGCAATAATTTTAAAAAATTGCAGATAAATAAGCACATATTAATAATATGCTGATATGTAAGCAAAATTATTTGCTGATATGTAAGCAATATTTGTAAAAAATGCAGATAAATCCATTATTCAACTCAATATTCATATAGTTCACATTTAACTTATTCAAAATCCATTAATATATTATAAAAATAATTTTAAATTCATTTAATTCAAAATATCATAAATTTATCATATTTTCATATTTAATTTAAATTCCATTTATAATTAAATAAAAATTTCCAAAATAACTTATATTTCAAATTTCCACTTTATCATTAATTTATTTCACTTATAAATTCTCAGAAAAATCAAAATCCTTTACAAAAATCATTTTTAATTAAGTTTAAATCAAAATATAATAATATTTACATTTCTAAAATATTTTATAAATTTAGAAAAAATTATTTTAACCACGAGTCTGTATTTCATTTTCTAGCCTAGGTAAAGTGATACAGGTAATATATCATTTCAACCCGTAATTCACAAAGAAAACCCGGGTTTTATCATTTCAAACCCACAGTCCTAAGTAAATAAAATAATTTGAAAATCGTTCAGGCCTATCATTTCAGCCCATAACGATTTTCCCCTATTCTAAAGTCCGTTCGGGTATGTATCATTTCAACTCATAGTGATTCTAATCTAAAGGGAACTTGCAGTGTAATAAACTGATATAATAACATAATAGTATAATATAACAGTAACATATGATATAACAGGTGTTTAGGCATGGGTGAACATCATATGAACATAGCAGATATAATATGGTGATGCATTTTACAGATTCAAATGTGATTGATTTACTAGTTATATAAGTATAAAACTGTCTAGTGAGAATAACTCACAGGCATAAGCTGGAGATGACAACTGAAACAGACAAACTGAGATCTTCGAAGGCACGATAACACGACAAAGATTTGAGATTGAGAGAGCCAAAGATTAATTGCCTTGAATACATTCAAACAAAACAAATAACATAAGTTTTCAGCCCAGAATACAATAAAACAAAGCTAGAAATGAATGCACAAAACAAAGCAAAAATCTTTTGCACTTGCTTTCAACACTTGTTCTTCAGCCTTGGGTCAGAAACACACGGCTATGGTGAGAGTTTGGATCTGGTTTGGGTCCAAATGGGGTCGCCCTGTCATGTATTAAATGGAGTAGAGATATATGTACATGAAACTACAACTACAAGGCAACACACAATGGATTCATGCAACATATGGGCTCGGCCAAAGCAACCATTGGAACGGCCAGGTTCAGGTGGGGTCAGGGGATGATGTGTCAGTAGTATCAGGTTAGGTAGGGGCTGGAGATGGTGGTGTAGGTGGCGGCCAAGGAGGAGTTTGTGGTGGTGGATGACTTGATGTGCTCGGCTAGGTGGTGCAAGTGAGGTTTTGGTGCATTTTCATGTGGATCTACCTCCTAGGGTGGCTCGGCTTGGGATGGCCAGTGAGAAGGAGGTAGTGGTGACAGGTTCAAGTGGTGGTGGAGGCGGCAACCTGGCTGGAGATGGCAGGACGAACCAAAAGTAGTGAAGGCAAGTGCAAAATTTCATAAACAATGAAATAAAAAGTGGAAAGAAAGAAAGTTTCTTACCAAAAATTTTCACAAGAAGGAATGGCCGAAATTTTTGATGATGAAAAAAATAATTCACGTGAAAATAAGATGTGAGTGGTCAGCTGAAGGTGTGAGGAGTTATGGCAGCAGTTGAATTAAGGTGTTGGTTGAAATGTGAAAAGATGTGAATACAAAAAGCCAAAGAATAACAAAAGTCACAAAAACTCTGTTCAAATATCTTTATTTCTTTTGCAATTTTTAAATAACTGAAAATACTTATAAATTCAGATAAAAAACGAAATTTAGTAAATAAACAAAAATAAATAAATAAATATTAATTATATATAATTAAATTAAGAAAATAGCAAAGAAAATGTAAACTAGGCTAGAAAATTTGAAAATAAATGGAATAAATTTTGGGAAAATTTTATGTACTTGAGAAATATTTATAAATAAAGATAAGAACACAAAATAAAAATGCACTGACAATAAATAAATAAATTTTAATTAAATATAATTTAAATGAAGAAAATAGCTAAAAATTGGAAACTAGGCTTTAAAATTTGAAAATAAATTCAATAAACTTTAGAAAAATTTAAACATCACTTTAAAAATGTTTTAAAATAAAATATATACCTAACATGTCATATAACACATATTAGAACATGATTTGACAAATAAAAATATTATTTATATAATTTAAAATAGATAATTTTATTAAATAAATCAATTTACACCCAATATTGTAAAAGGCATAACTTTCACAATATAAATTGGATTTCAACGAAACGAAAAGCGGTATTCTTGAAATTAAATTTATTTTCATAATAAAAGATAAATTTCAAAAATTCAAGTATTTAAATTTTAAATTTAAAGTCAAAGTTTGACCACATTGACCAAAAATCCACTTTTTCTGGAGATATCTTATTTATTCAGGTTTGAAATTATAATTCACACAAAAATAAAAATATGCTCTTAAAATAACAAAATTTATTCATTTTAATAAATATAATAAAGTTTTTAAATAAAATAATCAAAATAAACAATTAAAATAAATTACAAAATACAGGGTTGTTATAGATACCACCTCAACTCTACCTGCACCAATGACCCACACACCCTTGCCTTCCCAATTGTTTCTGCCACCTTCACATAGCACGAATGATCTCCTCTGTTTCTCAGGTACAATCCCAATCATCAGTACTTCATAGAACTTTGATCAGACTAACAAATTTCCTTCTTAGTTGCTTCGTACCTCTGTCGACAATATGAAGTGGCTTACTCTCGACAGTCATATTAGGCTCAATATCCAAACCTTCAAGAGCAAAAGGCTGAACAAAAAGAGATGGGTCATGAAGATACCAGCAAAGATGCGAGACGCGGAATACATCATGCACTCCAGAAAGCTTCTCGGGCAGATCCAAACTATAAGCCAAAGAACCAACTCTTTCCATAATGCGGAATGGACCCTCGAATAGGAAGAAGGTTGAAATAGCTAGAAGGAAGGATAGGTTTAAAGCAAAAGGATGAACCAAATTTTAAAACCATATAAATTTCAATTAACATTTTAAACATTTTATAATATAGTGAATAGTCATTTGATTCAAATCTGATAGTTCGAAGTAAACAGTATTTAAAATGTTTTTAAATTATTTAGAAAAGTAAAATAAATGATCAAAATATCCTATATATAATATACTTTATCAAAATACTTTTATGACTCGATGTCTTAACAATTTTACTTTCGTTCCTGTAGACTCTGGCCATGCGTTGATCAGGAGCAAAATTAGAATTCTTCAGGTACTTAATAGACTTGTTCCAACACCCAGTGAAAATACTAGAAAACCTTTTAAAAACAACAGATATGGAAAGTACAATCCAAACAAATCAACCAAACCAAACATGTCGATCATGGATCGCGGATACACAATGGTTACACCTGGATCCCCCAAGAAACATTTGTACCCGTAGGCTGACTACCGCAACCCTGCGATTATGCCATGAAGACTGGTAGTACCACAAATACACAATGGTAACGTCTGGATCCCCCAGGAAACATACGTACCCTTAGGCTCTCGCAGCCCCTGCAGATTACGCTACCAAGCGACCCAATGGATCACTGATACACTGTGGTTACGTCTGGATCTCCTAGGAAACATCCGTACCCTTAGGCTCTTGCAGCCCTTACGAATTATGCTATGCAGTCGTGATCATAAGACCATGGAGATCTCCATGGAATTCGATGGACACTCGAGTATCATATCAGGAAAACCCAAATCAGAGAGAATAATATCGATAGAATGAATGCACGGTGTGGCCACAAAGCGGATATCAAGCAGAAGGCACTTTTCATTTCTTTACTTCGAAAATATGTATCATATAGTACCTTTCAAAATCACTTTCAAATATCATACTTATATAAAGTCCACTATATAAAGATTTCATTTCAAATCAAATACTTTCCAAATCAATAGTATATCAAATCATACTTATATAGACTTCGTTTATATAAGATTTATCTTTATAAATTGAGTACCTTTTCCAAATCAACAATTTTCAAATCAACTTCATACTTATACAAATCAATTTTATATAAGTTCAATAACTCCCAAATCAAAGTATTTTAATAAACAAAGTTCTCAATTTCAAACCATTTCAATATCGATTCAGTTTCAAAATATACATGATTTCGCCAAATCATTTCTTCCAAATTACATATATTCGGTTTCAAAGTTTCTTAAAACAATAGATTTAAAAAATAATCCAAATTTCCAAATCAACAAAAATTTAGGTCAAACAAATTCATTTCCATTTCAAACATATATTCACTTTCAAAAAATCATAATACTTTCAAAGTTATAAATCTTTCGAAACCAAAATAGTTGAAATCATTACACTTTGAAAATCATAACCTTTCGAAATCATACATTTGACATCATAAAACATTCCTTTAATTCTTTACATTTCATAAATTTATTCAATTAAACCCAAATCTAAAATTTCCAAACCATCAGTTTCAATTCAATATAGTTTTCCAACAAAACAATTTCAAATATTATCAAATTTCAAATAAAGATTTGATCCATAAAATATACTATTCAATCTCTAATATATTTCAAAGCTTAAATATACTATTCCAAAACTAAATTTTATAATTTCATATATCTCAAATTTTACTTCGTTATTACTTAGTTTTGAAATATTCATTTCATAAATCCATCATTTTTAAATAAACTCAAATTACAAGTAAACCAAATATCCTTTCATATAAATATAAACTTCAAATATTCATTTATTAAAATCAATTATCATTTCAAATTCACATTCTTTATCAAAATAAAGATTAAATCCGTTCCAAACCATTTCAATCATCAAAATATCTAAAATGGTTACTAAATTTAAAACCATCCCTTTTTAAAACCTTCAAACTATTTATTTCCATGTGGAAAATCCAAGTTACCATTGGAAAGATCATTATTCTATATATATATACTTTATTAAAAACATTTCAAATCTATATTTCATACCAGTATAATTCAAAATAGTCTTATTTATTTCACTCAAAAAACAGTTTCAACTTATATAAATCATATTACTTTATACTTTAATCATACCAAACTAAAATTATTCTCTTTGAAATCTCTTTGAAATCATTGGAATTCACTCGAATACATTTGAAACATTTCGTATTCAAAAAATATCTTTAAATCATATCATTATTATATATTTTCCAAACTCCTAAAACCGAATTCAAAACACCGGAGATTGATTCCTCGAAATTCAAATTCAAAACCCTTCAGTTATAAATTATTTTTATATAAATCAAATTCTTATAAATTTTCAAAATTTCAAATCCTTTCGAAATTTCAATTTTTCATTTAAAAGATATACAATCCTTATCGAAAACATTTCAGCTTTATATACAAAATAGGATCATCCTTATCAAAATAATAATTTCGATGTTTGCAAAATTTAAAAATACAACCAAACACAAATTTCCAAAGAATGATTCAAGAATGAATTTCCAACAAACAGATATTCAATTTTAAAGGAACTCTAATCAAATAGAATTCTGGTTCGAAGATAAACTCGAACGAAGATAAGATAATTTAGTTACCAAATAGAAGATGGATAAGCCTTTATAAATCGCGGTCGACCTTAACTGGTCAACCGTGGATTCAGGAATATAATCAATTCGAAAATCTAAGGCAAATCAACATTCAATTGCCAGAGATAGAATCCAGGTAGAGCAGGAGATAGATAGCATCATAAACCGAGGATACAAAAATCTCCAGTGAATCAATGCCAATTGTAAAAGAGTTTCACCCCTTTACAAATTATTCAAAGATTTACGGAATCACCAATCTTTAGAGAGGTCATTCCAAAGTGGAGTTATGGAATGCTCCAAAAATCAAAGGAATACAAATAGGGAAGACAAGACTAGATTTCAGAACAATTGGAAGCATTCCAAAGTTCAAGGAATCCAAACCGACAAGAATCCTAACCAAAAGCTTTCTAACAAGGTGGATACAGAAGAAATGAAGTTTAAAAAAAGTCTTGATTCCAAAATAAGAAATTTTTTATACCAAAATAATCTTTAAAATCCTATAAAATCATTTGAAAATCATTTTATACTTCGAAAATACGTTCTCTCACAAAAAATGATTCCGAGATTGATTTCACTCATTCTAGGGTATTTCTACCCTATCTCTAATGAGTGTTTGCTCCGCAGGCTATGGTTTGCCTAAAAACCAAAGCTCTGATACCAACTGTAACAACCTGTTATTTTCAGCCATTCGCAGACACACATGCCGGACTTGAATTGCTCAAAATACCACATTGTAAATAAATTTGGAGCAAATGAAATACAATCACAGAATCACAGACACAGAAATATCAGAATAACTCGCAGCGGAAATTAAAATACCATAGTAGTTCATGAAGCTACTATAACAAAAACATTATACATAATATCAGTCTGAAACATATACAATAGAAATCCCAAATATATAGAAGTTTATAAATACCAAACTAAAATAGAACAACTGAAACTGAAAGGGAATATATAACTAGACAAGCAGAATCTCCAGCGATTCCTAGCTCCAGAAAAGAAATCCAAAGCTAAGCTGTAAATACTCAGGCTGACCCGAGCGTAAAGTAAAACACAAAACACTCGAGTCAGGACATATATACTTATATAATGTAAACCAACTCAAGTGAACTGTAGTAGAAATGCACAATAACTTAAAGGATGCTTGGGATTGTCCATCCTTTAAGAATCAGTTAAACTATAAATTAAATACATCCCGTGGTTAAAATTTCAAAATAGTTTATATTTCAAAACAAATTACTTCATTTTAAATCATAAAAATGAAGTTATTATATTTGATTATTAAATTATTAAATTTCCAAAATTTAAATCTTTCAAAATTCATTTATTCACTTAAATTTATTAAAACAATGAAAATTTAACTTTCACAGCATTTAGAAAAATGCTACGGAAAGTTACTTTTAAAACACTTCAATTTAACAAAAGACAGGATTCAAAAATGTTGTAATAGGGTTACATTAATTCAAATAAAACCATAGTTAAATTCAACAATTATATCACTTACAAAGTGCTATTATAGTCTTTAATTCAATTTAGCCCCTTAGTTCATTTATATTAACTACAGCATTTACAAATGATGTAATATCTTTTACTTTAGAAATAATAGCATTTTAAAATGCTGTTAATTAAATTCCAAATATTCACTATACTTTCACAAACCATTAAATTTTTATTTAAACCATTTCAAACTTATAAAATCATATATTTTTCACTTTTATAACCATCATTTAATTTTCCTTAAATTCATTATTTTATAAAGTTAAATTTCCATTCAAAAATCAATATTTAATAATAATTCACTTATTAAACTCCAACATTCAATTTCAATTCATATAATTAAAACTTTAACTTAAAACTTAAATTTAAATTTCAAAACATAACTTATTTTTCATTTTATTTACTTAACTTCAAAATTCACTTTTAAACAAAATTCACAATTTTCCAATTTAAGTTATATTTCAAAATTCAACTCAATATTCATTTATTTCACATATAACTTATTCAAAATCCATTAATATATTATAAAAATCATTTTAAATTCATTTAATTCAAAATATCGTAAATTTATCATATTTTCATATTTAATTTAAATTCCATTTATAATTAAATCAAAATTTCCAAAATAACTTATATTTCAAATTTCCACTTTATTATTAATTTATTTCACTTATAAATTCTCAGAAAAATCAAAATACTTTACAAAAATATTTTTTAATTAAGTTTAAATCAAAATATTATAATATTTACATTCCTAAAATATTTTAAAATTTTTAGAACCACAGGTCTGTATTTCATTTTCTAGCCTAGGTAAAGTGATACGGGTAATATATCATTTCAACCCGTAATTCACAAAGAAAACCCAGGTTTTATCATTTCAAACCCGCAGTCCCAAGTAAATAAAATAATTTGAAAATTGTTCAGGCCTATCATTTCAGCCCAAAACTATTTTCCCCTATTCTAAAGTCAGTTCGGGTATGTATCATTTCAACCCATAGTGATTCTAATCTAAATGGAACTTGCAGTGTGATAAACTGATATAAATAACAGAACAACATAATATAACAGTAACATATGATATAACAGGTGTTTAAGAATGGATGAACATCATATGATCATAACATAGCAGATATAATATGGTGATGCATTTTACAGATTCAAATGTGATCGATTTACTAGTTATATAAGTATAAAACTGTCTGGTGAGAATAACTCACAGGTATAAGCTGGAGATGACAACTGAAATACACAAACTGAGATCTTTGAAGGCACGATAACACGACAAAGATTTAAGATTGAGAGAGCCAAAGATTAATTGCCTTGAATACATTCAAACAAAACAAAACAAATAACATAAGTTTTCAACCCAGAATACAATAAAACAAAGCTAGAAATGAATGCACAAAACAAAGCTAAAATATTCTGCACTTGCTTTCAACACTTGTGCTTCAGCCTTGGGTCAGAAACACACGGCTATGGTGAGAGTTTGGATCTGGTTTGGGTCCAAATGGGGTCGGCCTATCATGTATTAAATCGAGTAGAGATATATGAACATGAAACTACAACTACAAGGCAACACACAATGGATTCATGCAACATATGCGCTCGGCCAAAGCAACCATGGGAACGGCCAGGTTTAGGTGGGGTCAGGGGATGATGTGTCAGTAGTGTCAGGTAAGGTATGAGCTAGAGATGGTGGTGTAGGTGGCGGTCAAGGAGGAGTTTGTGGTGGTGGATGACTTGATGTGCTCGGCTAGGTAGTGCAAGTGAGGTTTTGGTGCATTTTCATGTGGATCTACCTCCTAGGGTGGCTCGGTTTAGGATGGCCAGTGAGAAGGAGGTGGTGATGACAGGTTCAGGTGGTTTTGGAGGCGGCAACCTAGCTGGAGATGGCAGGCCGAACCAAAAGTAGTGAAGGCAAGTGCAAAATTTCATAAAAAATGAAATAAAAAGTGAAAAGAAAGAAAGTTTCTTACCAAAAATTTTCACAAGAAGGAATGGCTGAAATTTTTGACGATGAGAAGGATAATTCACGTGAAAATAAGATGGGAGTGGTCGACTGAAGGTAGTGAGGAGTTATGGCAGCAATTGAATTAAGGTGTTAGTTGAAATGTGAAAAGATGTGAATACAAAACGCCAAAGAAAAACAAAAGTCACAAAAACTCTTCAAATATCTCCATTTCTTCAATAATTTTTAAATAACTAAAAAATACTTATAAATTCAGATAAAAACACGAAAATTTAGTAAATAAACAAAAATAAATAAATAAATATTAATTATATATAATTAAATTAAGAAAATAGCAAGGAAAATGTAAACTAGGCTAGAAAATTTGAAAATAAATGGAATAAATTTTGGGAAAATTGTATGTACTTGAGAAATATTTATAGATCAATATAAGAACACAAAATAAAAATTCATTCAAAAAATAAATAAATAAATTTTAATTAAATTTAATTTAAATGAAGAAAATAGCTAAAAATTGGAAACAAGGCTTTAAAATTTGAAAATAAATTCAATAAACTTTGGAAAAATTTAAACATCACTTTAAAAATGTTTTAAAATAAAATATATACCTAACATGTCATATAACACATATTAGAACATGTTTTGATAAATAAAAATATTATTTATATAATTTAAAATAGATAATTTTATCAAATAAATCAATTTACACCCAATATTGTAAAAAGCATGACTTTCACAATATAAATCGGATTTCAACGAAATGAAAAGCAGCATTCTTGAAATTAAATTTATTTTCATAATAAAAGATAAAATTCAAAAATTCAAGTATTTAAATTTTAAATTTAGAAGTCAAAGTTTGACCACATTGACCAAAAATCCACTTTTTCTGGAAATATCCTATTTATTCAGGTTTGAAATTATAATTCACACAAAAATAAAAATATGCTCTTAAAATAACAAAATTTATTCATTTTAATAAATATAATAAAGTTTTTAAATAAAATAATCAAAATAAACAATTAAAATAAATAACAAAATACAGGGTTGTTATAGATACCACCTCAACTCTACCTGCACCAATGACCCACACACCCTTGCCTTCCCAATTGTTTCTGCCACCTTCACATAGCAGTTCACCTAAAGCTTTCACCTACGTCAGCCACCTCCCTCCTTCCACCATCAAACCCTACCATTCCTCTTTTATATACATACACACACAGATATATATAAATATATTATATTATATTGTTCCTTGAAGCCTGCATACATTTTTTCTTGGGAAGATCCGCCCATCAAACAAGAGAACCTGCTCATCTTCTTTTCATTTGCTCGACCATTCCTTCCCACAACTCACCGAAGCCCACCTACATCCGATGTCTAGCACCCCTCCGCCTCTTTCCCTCGCCACACAATGCCTCCTAATACTTAGCAGTGATCATTGGTTAATAGTTGCAGTGCATATAAGTATAGAATTGCTTCCCTGAGTTTGCAAAAGCTTCTCTTCCACTTTTACGTAAAATATATACGATTTTTTAGTACTGATTTTAATAATATAAATATATTGACTTATATATATGTTTTAATTAACATTGATATTTTGAAATGTATATGTATATAATATGTTATGTTAATATTTTGAAATGAGTAGATATCATATATATGTATATTTTGATTTATGGGTTTTGAATTAAAAATTTGATTTTTTTAAATATATTTATAGTTTATTTTGATATGTGATTCAAATTAAATATTGATTTTTAACGAAATATATACTATAAAGATTTTTTAATAGCTTTAAATATATATATATATATATTATGTTTAAATGTTCAACCGAAATTTTTGAAAGAAATATATATAGATATTTCGATTTTATTTGATGTGTCTAAGAAATAATGATTTTGGAATATATATATATATATATATATTGATTTTAATATATGTGTTTAAATTTAATATTGATTTTCAAATGTATATATATTATAAAGATTTATTTTAAATACGTGCTTTAAATTGTAGATTTTAAAAACATATATAGCTATATATATTTGTTTCATCGGATCCATCGATTTCAAGATCGTTCCAGTTTCGCTCTGATTTTCTTTGGATTTGTTGTAGAGTTTGTGATTCAAAACTCATAGCATGTCATGTTGTCTAATTTCTCTAGCCTCGAAAGCTGATCAACCACTCAAGATTAGCATTCTTATATTTATTAAATTTAATCCACATGAAATGACAATTGAAATATACTGTTAAATTTCAATTATTAAGTTATTTAATTGCTAAATATGATATACAAATATCTGCAATTGTTTACCAATGAAATAAGACGCCATAACCTGCTGTATAAATTTGATTTGTTGCTGATGATATATGCATGTTGCTCAAATATTATATTATTGTCATATTTGTCCTCACTCTACAAGTTCCCTGTTAGTTTAGAAATCCATATGGGTTGAAATGATACATACTAGAACGATTTTATAGTTAGGGGAAAATCATTATGGGTTGAAATGATAAACCCAAGCGATTTTCATTGATTTAGAAATTTTGTGATTGCAAGTTGAAATGATATATACCCGTAAATATTAAACTTAAATTGCAAATTGAAACGATAAATATCTATATCACTCGACCGTAGGATAGAAAATTATATACGGACATCGTTGGTTTGCTTTTGAAATGATTTTCAAAGTTTGAAAGAAAATATATGGGTTTTAATAAATATTGATTTTTAAATATAATATAAAGATTTTAAATTTTAAAATATGTGCAAAAGTTAGATTTTCAAAATTATATGTTTTAGAAATTTTAAATCTATAAATTAGTTTGGAAATATAAATTTTAAGATTTACGTATAATTTTATTATTTTTAATATATAAAATAAGATTTAATATAAAATAAATTTCTAATAAGATTTAATTTAATAAAATTTAATATATTAAAATTTAATAAAATTTATATTAATTAGTATATAATATGTCTAAGTATTTATTTAAATTTATATTAATATTTTAAAAATAGATTTTTTTAATAACTTTAATAAATAGAGGTTGGAGATAAACTAAAGTTGACTTGAGATATAAATCGGTTAATAATTGAATTTAAATAAGGATTGATTTGAACTTATTGATTATGAGATTTTAAAGGTACGATTTGTATAATTCAATAACGGGATTTTGATTAAAGATGATTAAATAAATATTTTTGAATTTAAATAAGATGAAATTGAATATTTAAATTTGATTTAAAAGTGTAAATTGAGATTTTATTTAAATGTTTACAAAAGTGATTAGGTGAATATTTTAGAATTAAATATAATTGAAGTTGGATATGTAATTTTTTATTTTATTTAAATTGGTAAATTTGAGATTTATTTAAATGTTATTAAAAATGATTAGGTGAATAATTTCCAATTTAAATAAATTTAAGATCGAATTTGTGAAAATATAAATGAAAGCTATCAAATTGAGCTATTGTAAATTGTTTGAATATTGAAACGTATTGAATTAGAAGTGGTTTAAATTTATAATTCAAACCTAGATTTGAAATCGATATAAATTTAAATTGGTTAATGAGAATTTGAAATTATCGAACTAAGATTGATTTAGATTGAAATTTTGGAACCAAAGTTGATTTGAATTGACTTGTGAAATTAGAAGAAACAATTCTAATTTGAATCTATTTTCAATATAAACCCTGTTTAATATATAATCTATTTTTAATCTATATTCTATTTTTAAATATATAAACTATTTTATTTATAACTATTTCAATATATAAACTATTTTCAATATATAAGCTATTTGAGTTGGAACCACTATAATTTAGATTTAATGTGTCTAAATTTGAATACTTTGATATAATGATTTAAACTATTTTGTGGTTATGATTTTGAAAGGGGCTAAGATTTTGAAAGTGAATATGATCTCGATGTGATATGATTTTGAAATGACTATGATATTTTGACATGAAGTATAAACTGTTTGAAATAAAAATGAACACTGTAACAACCCGCATATTTATCGATTTTATATTTATATATTTTATCGTTAATCGGATATTGGTCCGAAAAGCTACTTTTTGCAAACGGTCAAATTAGGACTCGAGACCACTTCCATTGAGTTCGAAATGCCGTTTATAATTTTTTTAAGTATAAACATTGATAGGTTTGGAGTTAGTGGAATTTCACTAACTTTTCCCGCTTTGGACTTTGGGTTAGTTTAGCCTATTAAGCCCAAGTTCCAACCCCCTTCTCCTCACTCTTCATAAATTACTAACTAACTTGAAATTTGCATTAATGGTGAAGAGAATGGGAAATAAAAATCCAAGCTCAAATTTAATTGCTAATCCAACATTCAACTCCAAATTCAAGTAGAAGATATTGGATTCAAGCTTTGGATTGCTTCTCCATTGGCTTCAAGCTTCATCTTCATCCATTTTAGTGAAAATGTGAGATTTTTATCTCACACTCTTGCTTATAACTATCTTGGACTGTTGGGAATGGTTCCCTATCACTTTAACATGCACATTTGCATTTGGTTTGGATTGGAATGGCGAAAAACTCCACTTTTTAGTGTTTTTGGTGAATTTCCAGCCTTAGGTCGTTCTGGACCTTTAGGTCGCTCAGGTTCGTGGCTTGCGCGCATGGAAAAGTTGCCTGGATGTTAGGTTGTAGGTCGTTCGCGAGTTAAGCCTTAAGCCGAAGGTCGTTCGCGAGTTAAGCCTTAGGTCGTTTGGCCTTTATAACGTTAGGTCGCTCGCGTGTTAAAACTTTAGGTCGCGCTGGCCTTAAGTCGTAGGTCGTCTCCGACCTAATATTGCCTCTGCTATTTCACTAGGTCGCGCGGGCCTTAGGTCGTGAGTCTCCTAGGTCGTAGGTCGCTCGGTCCTACTTCTGTCCCTAAGTCGTGTAACCCTATCACCTTTAGGTCGTTAGGCCTTTATGTCGTTAGGCCGTTACACCTATAACCCGTTAAGTCGCGAATCCTTTAGGTCGTTAGGCCTTTATGTCGTTAGGTCGTTACACCTATAACCCGTTAAGTCGCAAATACCTTTAGGTCGTGAACCCCATTAGGTCGCAAACCTCTTTAGGTCGTCTGTCCCTTAAGCAGTTAGGTCGTTCGACCTGTGATGCCTTAGGTCGTTTGACCCGTGTTACGTTAGGTCGCGTAACCCCTTAGGTCGCTTGACCTTGTTTCCCGTTAGGTCGCGTGACCTTGTTTTTCTTAGGTCGTGAACCTTGTTAGGTCGCTCATCCTTAGCTCGCGTACCTTCTTAGGTCGCGCACCCCTTTAGGTCGATAGACCTCATTTTTGTTTTAGGTCGTAGGCCGCTTGTCTTCACTAGGTCGTACCGTTTTGGATGGAGCGCTGCCCCGCACCCCGCCGGGGGCGCTGCCCCCTGGACCCCCGCGACCTGACCGGGCAGGTCGAACCCCGTAGCAGGGGCGTTGCCACCGCACCCCCACCTTGGGGGGTTGCCACCCCCCCGGACCCCCCCTCCGTAGGGGATCTTATCTGAAAAACATTCAACAAAACTTGTTGAGCTGATTTCCTTGGATTTTTATCACATCTTCGAATGTGATCTTTGTGATTGATTGTTTCTACAATCGCTTCTGTGATTTGTCACTTTAAAACATAAAGGTTTCAATATTAGCAGTAAATATCAAAACTCTTTCAACAAAATGATTTCAACTCTATTTTTAATAACAAAGCTCTTTTCTTAACCCGTTTTCCAATTTATTAGTATATACAAACCTTTACCTCACTCGGATGAGAAATCTAATTAAACGGTTTAGTAAAACAAGTGGTATGAAACGCTTGCGTTTGCTTCGTCGGTTAATTCTTGGACTTGTTCGATTGAACCTCTAGTGACAATTTTATTAGTGAAGATTTACAGTATGTTCGTAAATATTTAAGTTAAGCTGGTGGTTATGGGACATGAAACTAAACTTTAATATTTACTAACTTAGTGTAATTGACACTTCTCGTTGATCATGATGATCATTTTATGATTTAGACTAGCAATTGTGTGATGTATCTTTGTTTGCAAGGTTAGACTAGACCTCATTGGTGTGATTCCGACTCACACATATCTCTTTGTCCGCAAGGTTAGTCTAGACACCATTTGTGTGATTCCACTCATACATACCTTTTTGTTGCGAGGTTAGGCTAGACACCATTTGTGTGATTCCACTCACACATACCTTTATGCTTTTTGGTTAGCCTAGACCTCATCTGGGTGATTCCGACTCACCCATATGGGGTAGCTCCCCATGGTCTTCGGACCGTCATGTGTTAGGCCTCTTTCCCTTTTTCTGTGATTTCTGGATTTCTTGTGTTGATTTCTGGGATTTATGTCATTGACTTGTTATGAGTGCAAGTTTAGGGTATGATGCCCTCTTTGGATCTTTGAGAAGATTCTTGTGATATCGATTTATCTCTTATTGATTGATCTTCTGTTGATCATCATTTACATACTTATAGTAGTATGTCAGTATGGATATTTTATGTTTATGCCATATCTTTTATTTTATACCATGCCATCTGATATTTATAGCTAGACTGGTTCGTTTATTATTTTCTTAAATAATACTTGGGTCAAACCGAGATGTTACAGGTGCTTCTGCTTGACTTCTTCCCGGGATTTGCAACTCTTACTTTTGGCTAACTATTTAGATTAGCAGTTTTTTGTTTTGTATACACTTGAGACATAGAATCATAGTTGTATTCTTTTGTATAGCACGTGTTGCTATTCTTTTGTATTATTGTGGATCTTTTTGACCACTACTCTGATGTACACTTTTATGTGCTAGTTATATATTCATATCTTCTTCCGCCTCTGTAATATGGATGTCTGTGGCTGATTTGCGTTATGCTTATTTCTATGTTTGTTTCCGAAGATTATTTATAGCCACCATGTGATAAGCAATCACATGGATGGTCGCTCCTCAAAAGCCTTATTCTCCGTGCTAGTTGACAGCACTACACCGTAGTGTTCTTGGCTAGCATGGGTATAGAGGTGGGGCGTCACAACCACGGTGTTAAATAAGCATTAGGTTGTTAAAGAGACCGAGATCAGATATTGTCATACTCTCTGCCAATACCGAAAACCACTTTAATAACTATATACATGGTGGAGATTCCAGAAAGGAGTAGGATGGTTTGGCGACGATTTTGTATGAGGTATTAACACAGCCCCGACTCTCGCGAGTCGGCTTGATGTAGCTAATACAGGAGCCATGTCAAGCCAAGCGAGGTTATTCCTTCTATCGGGCACATTTCTCCGGTTCCATTCTATTACTTTGTGATTTGATTGGGTGCACCATTGATTTGGGATTGTGTCTTGAGGTGGGAAGTAATAGCTGTTATGCGTTACCACCAGTCCGGATCCGCATAACGGTAGAATCCTACCCTGGGCATTGCCTCGCGTGCCTTGTCACATGCCTTATCGCACCTTCTACGAGTTTGTTTTTTACCATACCTATGGAGTGCCCTCTGGGTAAACCACCGGTTTGGTGGAGCTTACGGTATTGTATAGACTACGGAAATATATAAAATGTGTTAATGGGGATATGGGTAACGCCTTAACGCTATTTTAATACTTTACTTTAATAACAGACAAATTCTAATAGCATATATTACTATATAGTAGATAGTTTCGTGGATCCTTAGAGGATGAAAATCCCAAACATCCTTTAAGTTATATTGTATTTCCCTTGGACATTTCACTTGAGTTGATTTACTTGTATAAGAATGTTAATCCTGACTCGAGTACTTTGTGTTCTGCTTCATGCTCGGGTCAGATTGAGTGTCACAGCATTTGAGACTTGCCTTCGGAGCTTGGAGTTTTTCTTGAAGATCTATCTTTCATCTTTCAGTTATTCAGTTGTTGACATTCAAACTTGTCATCTGCTGATGTATTCGAGACAACTTTGTATTTGAGATTTCAATTGTATCGTGTTTTATACTCTGATGTTGTAATAGCTCCATGAACTACTATTTATCTATTCCGCTGCTTATTGTTGTATTACTCTGTGTTTCGAATTCTGTGATTGGTTTATTTACTGTATATGCTGAGTTTTTTCAAATATAAATTAACAATCTATTGTTTTGAGCGATTCAAGTTTGACAAGAGTGGATGATTGTCGATTTGAACGGCTTGAAATACCAGGTCATTACAATCTCTCCGTCACCCATAAGGCGGTCAAGTTATTTAATTGACTATAAACCTTCTAAAATACTTGTGCAATTATTTGAAAAACATTTCTAAAACATTTGGGAAGAAAAACCCAAGTTTAAAACCTTTATTCAAAAGTGTCAAAATCCGTTGTTAAATTGTGGGTGAATAGTTATTTTAAAGCTTTATACATCAAAATATCAATTTCATTATATATATATATGTCCATTTTTATAACTCAAATCCTTTTAAAAAAATTAACATATTAATGGAATTTGTTTCATATTTTAAAGATTTAAAATATCCATTTTTTAAGAGTCGAAAACAATATGTTAAGAACTACCAAAACGCGACGATTTTGAAAACCTGTTTTAAACATATCTCAAACTTTACTATATGAAATCTTGATTTTTCTCTTTCATTTAATAAATATAGTTATAAGGGTCTGGAAAATTCTTATTTCAATAAATTCCGACTTATATTTTATTCTGTACAACGATTTAAACTTTTATGGTGCGAATTAGCGAACATCGCTACGCGATGGCTCATTTTTACTCACTTTTTCAACGTCAACAAAGTTTACCAAAATACTTTTTAAACTTTTGTAAAACATTTTTAAACTATTTTAAACCATATTTTACTATTTTACTTGATTCCAAAAACCATTTTCACTTTGTTTCTAAATATTATATCATTATAATATTCTATTTTATATTTTTCCATTTACAATTCTTTTATATAATCCACATGCTATTTTCATCTTTTAAATCATTTATTTTTCAAAATCAAATCATAAAAATTATTTTACAAATAATTTCAAAAACTCCTCATTTTCAATTTCTTTTATTTCGAAACCAAATTCCAACCTTTATAAAACGATGCTTTCTTGATTTATAAATCAAAGAGGCTAATACTCCACATACACATATCATTTCATAATATAATAGGGATGATTTCTCACGAATTAACCATTGCTTAATCATTTCTACCTCGTTGGATATGATTTTCACATCATTAGTTATATTAAGTCTTTCTATCACAACCAAGTTATCAACCAATCACAACCAAAGTTATCAACCAATCAAATAAACCAATATTTATCCAAATATTTTAATTAACAAATTAATCATGCATATCATTATTTAAAATCAACTTAACATTTAAAGAAATTAAAGCTAGGATATGCTCTCACTATTATAGCCTTCGCTTTCGAACTCCTTAATAGTATTCCGACGGTACTCCGACAGCACTTCTTTCCACTTTCTTCGCTCTAGAGCTTTATGAACTTGATCATTGATGTTAGTAGTGTTTGACCTTGGTGTGTGGTGATGGTTGCTTGGCCTTGAGTGGTGGATGGGGTGTTCCATGCACTATAGAGGAGTAAGGGAGTGGTTTGGCACTATTTTGGAAGTGAAATGATAATGGAAGTGTATACATATATTATTTTTATAATAGAGTTTTGCTATGATGGAAGAGTATTTTGAATAGATAAGAGAAGCCATTAAAGTAGGCAAGAAGAAGAAGAAAAAATTAAAGAAGTATGAGACGGATGTGTGATAAAATGAGAGGTATGCTTAGGTATCTATAGCATTGTAATACCTTACCACTTAGGCATTGTAAATGGACCAAACTACCCCCTCCGTTACCATGTCATACACGTTAACCACTCTTCCACCCATGTGCACTTGTCCTCCTCATGTCATGAAGTGTACGTGATGGAAAGTTGATTTGAGGGTTACTTTTTGAAACTTAAGGGTGCAGTTTGCATTTATATACATATAAGGAGTTTATATATAAATATGTATAATTATTTTAGATATTTTCCTTAGCTTTGATTTATCTAATTGTAAAGGTATATGTGTATTTATATGTCTAAGTATGTATGTGAATGTTTGTATGTGCAACAAATAACGTTGCAATGATTTGAAACAACTTTCGTTCGAAGAAAGGTCGGAAATCCGAAAGCTGAATCCCAACCATATTTTCCGTTTTTAATCAAACTATTTATTTATGTAAACAAAACTTGAAAATAAATTTTTTATCATCTATAAATAATTAAAACAAGATTATTTAAGTTATGAAACTATATTTACTAATATAAAAATTCAATTGCAAAAATACGACGTCGATATACCAAATTGCGACGAAGTTTATATCTATAAAACCAATTGAAATGAATTGTTATCACTATATAAATAATCAAAAAGTATTATTTAATATTTAAAATCAATTATTTGAATATTTAAAATTAAATAAATATTCCAGATTTAAGTGATAAAATTCTGGTCATTACAACTCGTGTGAAAAAAGCCGAACGTAACCTCGACATCAGAAATGACTAAAAACATAATTAGCCTCATAGCCTAGGATTCAGCTAACCCATAATAGGATATTATCACTCCATATCTAGAGTATAGTTATCGATGTTGCGCATGGGAGATGATGATATGTGGGATCATGTGCTACGGCATGGATCAGCTATGTTTCCCTAGAGGTATATCTTATCTAGAGATATAAGAAGCTCGAAGATAGTTTCTAACCCTTACGCAGGAGATCCTCTTTAGTTTACTCGAGCTGTCTCCAAAAAATTCATTATGCGAACGTTCATTATTGGTTTTGATTGCATCCTCTAATATGTAGTTGAATGTAACCATTCTGGCGACGTTATATATTTATATTCTTTATCCTAGACATTATCTATTATATCACCTTATTTACTTATTAGATGGTCGTTTTTTAGGGGATAACCGTTATGGCCTTTCATACAGTCTCAAAAATACTGTTATATATTGATCACATATTTTATGAGTTTCTCATACCAGACTTATATCTAACGCTTGGTTTTTGTTTTTCCTAAATTCCTCGCGTACACTTTTGGGTAGTTTGAGAAAGGCAAGTTTTCGTTGACTTTCTTTGGAGCTCGAGAAGAAGAGCTAGATGTTTCGTCTACTATAGTATACTTATTTCCGCTGCGTTACTATAATATGGATATCGACAATTGTGAGGACAGGCAGTTATACCTGTCCAGGCTTATGATGCTACTTAGGTTTTATAACTCTGAACTTCAGTATTAGAGCAACTCTTTGTATTGTTCTTTTGATATTATATGTTATCGTTCTGCTGTGAGATTCTGATATTGTGTTCCCTTTTTTTTAATTCTATTTCTTTTTATCTACCCTAAGAATTCTTCTTTCTGGCACTTGGATGCTCGGCATGTGAATATCGTGGATGTATTAGTGTTGACATTCGAGGGTCGAAAAAGCGAATTGTTACAACTGGTATCCGAGCTGAAGGTTAAGCGAGAACTGTGATGCCCCACCTCTATGCTCACAATAACAGAGAGTATTAAAAGAAATACTATCTGTTATCAAGAAGAATAAGGCTGGATAGGAGCGGTCATCCATAGTTAGGTCTTACACTAGTATTGGTTCTTTCGATAGGAATGGTATATATATATATATATAAAATTCATCTCTTATCTATTTACTCCCGTCGACATACCCAATTCCAGTATAAAACGAACTACGATGGTTCATAATAGTTTAGGACAATAAATATAATAATAACACAGATAATATAAATGCGGAACACAGATAAAACAAAAAGTCTCATATATATAAAAACTGATGTCAGTTACAATACATGTAATACAGTACATATGATACAACTACAACTGTCGACTCTGGAAGTTACATATACAAGTACATTAACGTATATAATATACATGAATACATATCTTCCACTATAATAACAAAGACTACTATAAATGACAACGACTACTCCAAAAATATGAAAAGACTTCATAGCTCAAGCAGCAACCCAAAGCAAGATATCTACAACCTGTAATACTCGGTCTGACCCGAGTATTAAATTCAAAAGGAAATAATACACGGGTCAGTCTAATTCAAACTCAGTTATTAGTGCACAGAAGCAATACTAATTAAGTAACAAATAGACGACAGTCACAATAAATCTCGTCTATCCGATCCTTAAACAAAGAAATCGGATAACGATAAATATAACACGTAATAGTGTTAAACAACAAATCAACAAAATCCAAATTTTCAACGAAGGTAAATTAAAAAGATTATCAATGAAGATAATTTAGAAAACAACAGAATTGCCGAAACAGCAATTAACGACAAAATCTAATTATTAAATAAATAATTAGAAACTCATAATCTAATTATCAAATAGATAATTAGACAATAACAAAAGGATCAGATTAAACCAAATCAAAATACAAATTCAAAACATATTGAAATATCAATTAAAATGTCAACTCGAGTAGGCCTGCAGTACACGCACGCTTGTACTGCCTCGCCACTACGGAAATTAAATACACAAAAGATCAATAATTCAAAAGCAATAGAATATTAATAAAAGCAACACCGTGTGGCTGCAGTACATGCTTGCTTGGACTGCCTTGCCACTACAGTGATGATGTACCCAAAAGCTCAATACCGTGTGGCTGCAGTATACGCCTGCGTGCACTGCCTTGCCACTACTGCGATGATGTACACAAACGGGCACAAGGTCAAACCCGAGCGTTTAAGCTGGATTCAACTCAGGTGTAACACAAAACTGTCAAGAACAAATAACTCGACCAGACACACATGAACAAGAAATGAACAAACCAATATGGAAACATGATTATCAAATTAAACTACAGTATTCAAAGCTACAAACTGGTCAATGCAAACTAAAACATGAATGACCAGTTTCGACCAAGAATATACAGATGCAAGCAAACTCGAGCACAAATGAAGCATGCTCAAAGTAACCACATGGATGCAACTCGACTAACAGACTAAAAAACAAAGTGTGCACATGACACTACCCAAAATCCAGTCCAAATGCAACCAATACACACTGCCTATATGAAGTACACAAAGACTCAAGTGCAGCCTCAACATAACTACATGAAAGCTACAAAATGACCAGGCCACACAAGAACATAAATGAAGTTATGACCGAGCAAACAAAAAAATGCACCAATGAACTCAACAATGAAGTACACACTGCAAATGACCAAGGCTACAATATGCTTAAGTGAAGTCAACAACATCTGGAATGAATGCAAGTCAATTATCGAACAAATCAAACCAGTTATATGTTAGGAACTGAGTTGATGATGTTTTGATGACAACAACCTTATATAGTTATTATACTTTACTTTATAAAATATATATACTGACGTTTCCATATATATATATGTATGTATGTATGTATGTATGTATATAGGAAGTATATGCAGGTATCATCGAAGACTGATCAGTATAAAGACTCAAGCATCAAGATGAAGATTAGAGATTCAAGACTCTAGAGAATCAAGATTTCAAGATCTCAAGATAAGCGTATAGTATTTTGTTAAAACTTTATAATAGCACTCTCATCTTTCTTCCAATTTTATTTTGGGATGGAACCCAATTTCTATCGAAACCAGTGGCTTACAAACCCACGACAAGTAGCTTACAAACCTACGACAAGTGGCTTACAAACCCACGAAAATCAAAATCATTTAAACTACTTTGTACAAGTTCTCGAGTCCTATGGAAGAGCTCTGTAGGAAGGTTCTTGCGATTTCAGTTTGAATAGATTTTTCAAAATGTTTTTAAATCTATTTTCAAAATGTTTTAGCTTTCAAAATCATGTTTTCAAAAATGTTTTCAAACTTTGTTTTAGCCTTGAAATATTCCTCCATTCTGATTTTAAAAACTTCTATTTTTAAAACATCAAAACTTATTCTGATTTTAAATATTACGTATATAATTGACGGTCTATATCAATTATATATATATATATATATATATATATATATATATATATATATATATATATATATTTAAAATAATGTTTTATATTCATCCTCTATCTCAAAATATTGTTTAAACACTTTATTTTGCTTCAGAGAAATTTCAACTTGTTTTAAATTCAAATGCTTTTACAAAACAACATCTCTACAATTTTGAACTGAGGGATGTCGACATAAGGGGATACCCCATGTCGACATGGTGACAGTTGGATTCAAAATTCAAATTTCAAAAGAAGTGTCCATTCGTTCAAAAACCTTTCGCCAATGGTTATGACTGTTGTGCATCTATATAAAGGCTTCCAAAACGAATTTTTTTAACAACTACTTTCATATTTTCTTCACTCTTTCTTCTCCACCATTCCATATCCATAAAACTTCATATTTTCAAGATCGTGCCATCATTTTGCCAAATTCTCAATAGAAAATCATTTAGATACTCTCTCTATTTGATTCTCCATCATTCTACTAAAGATCAAAGTGCTATTCAGAGTTATAGGATTAATTTGTATTCAAAAAGGTCTATAGAGTCTATCCATTCAAAAGGATTGTTATTAAGAAGTATTAGGGTGATCTTGTGTCCCGTAAATCAAGAGAGTTTACCCCAGACTCGGAGATAGGAGGGTTCCTCAAGGCCTTAGAAATTGAGGGTTGTAATTTGGATATTGGCTTATAAAAATCTGTACAAGGATATTGCCTTGGTGCAGGACTGGATGTAGGAGGATTCCGAACCAGTATAAAATCCGGTGTGTTCTTTCCTTTTACTTGCTTTACTTTACTATTTGCATTTGTTATATGTTCTGTGATCATTCTGTGTTAGAATTCTGTTTAGATTTGTGTTGAAAGTTTTAATTTAGTCTTATAGTTCATATATTCTTTAAAACACTATTCACCCCCCCTCTAGTGTTATTTCTGCCTTAAGATCCTTAATCCGCATCCCCAACAATTGGTATCGGAGCATTGGTTTTCATTGTTTTCATAATCTGAAACTTGAAAAATATAAAAATGGCATTTTTGGAAAATTGTGTTAAAACTGTTTTGAATATATGCATTTCATCAAAGTATCATAAGTCTGCATATAGTTATTTTGAAAAATCAAGTTATCTACCGAATTGGTGTGTTATGCAGGAACAGACATGTTATATGGCTTTTGACGAATCAACACCTAATGGACAAACTGTGCAAATTGAGAAAGATAAATGGATACTTGATAGTGGCTGTTCGAGGCACATGACTGGAAATCCCGAGATACTCAAGGACATTACTTATCAAGATGGTGGATTAGTCAATTTTGGTGACAACTCTAAAGGATATGTGGTTGGCATCGGCAATGTCGGTAACTCTAAATCTTTACTTATTTCTGATGTTTTATTAGTTAGGAACTTAAAACATAATCTGCTTAGTATAAATCAACTTTGCGATAAAGGTTTTAAAATTAAATTTGGAAAAGATAAATGTCACATTGAAGATGATAAGTCTAATATAATTTTTGAAGGTATCAGGAAGAAAAATATTTATATCCTTAGTATGAAAATTTCAAATGATAACCTATGTCTTTTGGCTAATACAAGTGACCCTTGGATTTGGCATAAAAGATTTGGTCATTTGAATTTCAAATTATTATCTAGGCTATCAAAACTTGACTGAGTTAGAGGTCTACCCAAGTTAAACTTTAAAGTAGATAGTATTTGTGATGCTTTCAACTAGGAAATCTTAAGAAAAGTTCATTTAAATTAAAAGATGTTATTTCTACCTCTAGTCCTCTAGAATTACTTCATTTAGATTTATTTGGTCCATCTCAAGTTCAATCAATTAACCATAGTAAATATGTTTTTGTTATAGTAGATGATTATTCAAGATATACTTGGACAATCTTTTTAAAACATAAAAGTGATGCTTTTGAAATATTTAAAAACTTTTCTAAAAGAATTCAAAAACAACATTCTTTCAAAATTAAAACTATTCGAAGTGATCACGGTGGTGAATTTGAAAATGAAAATTTTGAGAATTTCTGTACTCAGAAGGGAATTACTCACAACTTTTCATTTCCAAGAACTCCACAACAAAATGAAGTAGTAGAACGTAAGAATAGAACGATTCAAGAGTGTGCTCGTACAATGCTTTCTGATAGTAATTTACCAAAATATTTTTGGGCTGAAGCAGTTGCTACAGCTTGTTATATATTAAATAGAATTTTAGTTAGACCATTAACAAATAAAACTCCATATGAATTACTTTATAATAAGAAACCTATAGTTGCTTATTTCAAAGTATTTGGGAGTAAATGTTTTATACTTAATACAAAAGACAATTTAGATAAATTTGAACCAAAAGCTGATAAAGGATTCTTTATTGGTTATTCTAATAGAAGCAAAGCATTTAGAGTTTTTAATTTAAAAACTAATACCATTGAAGAAACTATGCATGTATCTTTTGATGAAAATCTTAAAGATATTCTACAAATAGATGATGAAGAAGATTTTATAAATTTAAATCAATCTAATGAAACTATTAGTGAAATAAATCAACCTAATAAGAGATTTAAAATATCAAAAGATCATCCTATAGAAAATGTTTTAGGAAATATTGAATCTGTAATAAGAACTAGAAATCAATTAAGTAGTATGAGTAATGTAGCCTTTATATCAACAATTGAACCTAAAAATCCAAAGGAAGCATCGTCTGATGATTCATGGATTCTTGCTATGCAAGAAGAATTGAATCAATTTACCAGAAATGATGTATGGGAACTTGTTCCTAAACCTGAGGATAAGAGTATAATTGGAACTAAATGGGTTTATAAAAATAAAATGAACGAACTCGGTGAGGTCGTAAGAAATAAAACTCGTTTAGTCGCGCAAGGTTATTGTCAAGAAGAAGGGAATTGACTATGATGAAACCTTTGCCCCCGTAGCAAGATTAGAAGCTATAAGAATCTACTTGCTTTCGCTAATTATAATAATTTCAAATTATATCAAATGGATGTTAAAAGTGTTTTTCTAAATGGTTTTGTAAAAGAAGATGTTTATGTTGAACAACCTCCACTTTTTGAAGATAATAAATTTCCAAACCATGTATACTAGTTAAAGAAAGCTCTATATGGTCTAAAGCAAGCTTCTAGAGCCTGGTATGAAAGACTAAGATCTTATTTACTTCAATCTGGTTTTGAAATTGGTAAAGTAGATACAACACTTTTTATTAAAAGAAATAATCAAGATATTCAACTGGTTCAAATATATGTAGATGATATAATGTTTGGATCAACTAATAACATAATGAACAAAGAATTTTCAGATATAATGACTAAAGAATTTGAAATGAGCCACATGGGAGAATTAAGTTTCTTCTTAGGGCTTCAAATTAAAGAACTAGAAAATGGAATCTTCATAAGTCAAGAAAAATATGCTAAAGACTTAATCAATAAATTTGGTTAAGCACCTCAAGTGGGAAACCAACTCCAATGTCAACAAATGTAGGTTTAAGTAAAGAAGATAAATCAAAAGATATTGATCAAACTTTATGTAGGGGAATGATTGGTTCGCTACTCTATATAACAGCGAGTCATCCTGATATTATGCATAGTGTTTGTCTCTGTGCAAGATACCAATCACAACCTAAAGAAACTCACTTAAAAGCTGTTAAAAGAATTTTAAGATATGTAAAATACACTTTAGATTATGGTTTATTTTATTCTAAAAGTAATACTTTTGATTTAATATCATATTGTGATGCTGATTATGCTGGTTGTAAATCAGACCGAAAGAGTACAAGTGGAACTTGTCACTTTCTAGGACATTCACTGGTTTCCTGGTTCAGCAAGAAACAAAATATTGTTTCCTTGTCAACAACTGAAGCAGAGTATATATCTGCTACTCTGGCCTGTTCACAAGTCATATATATGCAACAAACTTTAAAAGATTTTGGAATTAACATAAGTAAATCACCAATATATTGTGATAATACTAGTGCAATAAATTTATCTAAAAATCCAACTCATCATGCTAGAACTAAACATATTGACATAAGACATCATTTTCTTAGAGATAATATAACTAAAGAAATAATAACTCTAGAATATATAAATACTGAAAAACAAATTGCTGATATATTAACTAAACCGTTAACCGAACAGAATTTTACTAAATTTTGAAGATCATTAGGTATTTGTTCAAAATCTGAAATATAAAATAATATAATATAATAATCAATAAAAATTCAAAATAAAAATTACACTTTTTCTGAAAGACATGTCGACAAGCCCCATCCCCTGATGTCGACATACCCAACAAAAATTTGAAAATAGAATTTCCCTCCAAAGTTAGTTATTTGGTTATTTATCTATTCATTTCGTTTTCTCTCCTCTTTCTTCACTATATTCTCTGTAAATAACTTCTGAAACAATAAAATAATGGCCTCCTCTTCTACTAATGAACCCACTTCACCCACATCTCCTCATTCTGGTCCATTTCAACGAACTACGCATGCTCGAGTGATCAAATTGCAAGAGAAGATGAAAGATATCCTTCAATTGTTGATTGAAATTCAAGTAAGTCAACTTAGGATGGCTAGAGAACAACAAAGACAATGGAATATTATTAGGAATGTACAAAAATTCCTTATGGATAACCGTACAAATCCTATTAATATTGAAGACTCTTCACAAGCCATGGAATCAGAGGAAGAAGAACCTATGGAAGAGCCAAAAGAAGACCAAGAGGAAGATCAATTTTTTCCTCAACCCGAAGTCCCTATAAATGAGGACGAGAGCGTTATTTGCATTGGTGAGATCCTTGTTGATACTAATGGAAACATAATTGAACAACGTGGAAACTTTTGTCTCCACTACCCCAATTGTTCGATTCATAAGTCTCCTATAGTTAAGGATCGCCATTAAAGCGTATTTTTTTTATTCTTTGTTTTACATTGTTCTGTTTGTTCGTGTTTATGTATGTTCTTATATATGTCGTAATAACTAAAATATGTTCACTTATACTCATTGTTTCATGCTTATTCTATACATATTATTTGTTCATACTAATCATTCTTGAATTCTTAAGTAGTTAATAGTTTTTTGTTGATGACAAAGGAGGAGAAAGTTATAAAAATATATGCACTTGGTGTAAAGGGGAGTTGTAGTTTTAAGAAGAAATCACGGAGTAAGGGGGAGTTATGGTATGGTAAGAATATTTTATAAATAAAGGTTGTCATCATCAAAAAGAGGGAGATTGTTAGGAACTGAGTTGATGATGTTTTGATGACAACAACCTTATATAGTTATTATACTTTACTTTATTAAATATATATACTAACATTTCCATATAGATAGATATATATATGTATATAGGAAGTATATGTAGGTATCATCGAAGACTGATCAGTATAAAGACTCAAGCATCAAGATGAAGATTAGAGATTCAAGACTCTAGAGAATCAAGATTTCAAGATCTCAAGATAAGTGTCTAGTATTTTGTTAAAACTTCATAATAACACTCTCATCTTTCTTCCAATTTTATTTTGGGATGGAACCCAATTTCTATCGAAACCAGTGGCTTACAAACCCACGACAAGTAGCTTACAAACCTACGACAAGTGGCTTACAAACCCACAAAAATCAAAATCATTTAAACTACTTTGTACAAGTTCTCGAGTCCTATGGAGGAGCTCTGTAGGAAGGTTCTTGCAATTTCAGTTTGAATAGATTTTTCAAAATGTTTTTAAATCTGTTTTCAAAATGTTTTAGCTTTCAAAATCATGTTTTCAAAAATATTTTCAAACTTTGTTTTAGCCTTGAAATATTCCTCCATTCTGATTTTAAAAACTTCTATTTTTAAAACATCAAAACTTATTCTGATTTTAAATATTACGTATATAATTGACGGTCTATATCAATTATATATATATATATATTTCAAATAATGTTTTATGTTCATCCTCTATCTCAAAATATTGTTTAAACACTTTATTTTGCTTCAGAGAAATTTCAACTTGTTTTAAATTCAAATGCTTTTACAAAACAACATCTCTACAATTTTGAACTGAGGGATGTCGACATAAGGGGATACCCCATGTCGACATGGTGACAGTTGGATTCAAAATTAAAATTTCAAAAGAAGTGTCCATTCGTTCAAAAACCTTTCGCCAATGGTTATGACTGTTGTGCATCTATATAAAAGCTTCCAAAACGAATTTTTTTAACAACTACTTTCTTATTTTCTTCACTCTTTCTTCTCCACCATTCCATATCCATAAAACTTCGTATTTTCAAGATCGTGCCATCATTCTGCCAAATTCTCAATAGGAAATCATTTAGATACTCTCTCTATTTGATTCTCCATCATTCTACTAAAGATCAAAGTGCTATTCAGAGTTATAGGATTAATTTGTATTCAAAAAGGTCCATAGAGTCTATCCATTCAAAAGGATTGTTATTAAGAAGTATTAGGGTGATCTTGTGTCCCGTAAATCAAGAGAGTTTACCCCAGACTCGGAGATAGGAGGGTTCCTCAAGGCCTTAGAAATTGAGGGTTGTAATTTGGATATTGGCTTATAAAAATCTGTACAAGGATATTGCCTTGGTGCAGGACTGGATGTAGGAGGATTCCGAACCAGTATAAAATCCGGTGTGTTCTTTCCTTTTACTTGTTTTACTTTACTATTTGCATTTGTTATATGTTCTGTGATCATTCTGTGTTAGAATTCTATTTAGATTTGTGTTGAAAGTTTTAATTTAGTCATATAGTTCATATATTTTTTAAAACACTATTCACCCCCCCCCCTCTAGTGTTATTTCTGCCTTAAGATCCTTAATCTGCATCCCCAACATTATACACATGAATGAACATTAGTGGTAAACAAGTCAAAGCAGAGTTCGTCAATGTCAAGTTAAATGTCAAACTCAAAATATTTTCACAAATCAAGGCATTATGTATACACGAATCAGAAAGTATGTGCAGTGTGTAACAAAGTCGAGACCGCAAGTCACAAAAGAAATCCACAGCAACAAGTTCAACCTAAAAAGCCCAAAATCATCTCATAAACAACAACACAAGTCCAATATCATTGCAACGGTGAAGGCCGAAGGCCTGGAATTGCATAAAAATCAAGTGACCGAAGTCACACATTACCACAAGCCGAAGAAAAAGGCAAAGGCCAGCAACATTGAAATGAGTCGAGCAAAGGTAACAAATAGAATACATTTTTTTTTTCCAAAACAAAATATTTGAATTCAAACAACTGCATTTCAAGAAAAAACCACCTGCAGTACAACATGGCAACTTACAGAGTGTTCAAGGCCGAAACAACCCCATAATCGAAGCCAACAACTACTTGATACCAATAAAGTCTAATAGCAGTTTCGAACAAAATAAAGGAGATTTCGAAGCATTTAATGGTTGAAACAAGTTCGGCCGTAGCCATCAGAAAATTCACGAAACCAAATGCCATAAATCAAAACCGTGACAAGCAAGGGAATCAACCAAGTCAGCATATTCAACAATTCAAGTAAACAAAATTTGAACAAGATAGAAATCAACGAGATTCGAACTAGATGTGAGTAATTTAAAATCACTCACCTTAGCATCGGTGAGCACGACAATTGATCGGCAAGCACCAAGTCGAATCGAGCAACGAGCGATCGAAGAAACGAACGAAGCCGCCATTTTTTTTCTCTTTTTTTTTCGTTTAGGGTTTGTAATTGAAAAGTGAAGGAACGGGTAAGGTTTGCCTTTGATAAACACGGCACCAAAATAAGTGGGCCGATATTTTGCTTAAAGCCAAAACACTTAACCAATTAAAACATGGCCCAAGATTATTTAAGTCTACAAACCCTTTAACAAATTTTAAAAAAAGAATTTCAACCAATATAAAAACTTCAATTAGCAACAATATTAATCGTCAAACAACGATAATTAATTGTTTTAAAACCCCGGGTTGTTACAAGAACCTTGGCTTTGGTAGGGTATGACTTATTAATAGATAGGGTAATGGAATGCCCTAGGATGAGTTAATTGTATTATACATTTGAGAGCATATTTTTATTTGTTATAACTGTATACCTTAAAGGTAATTACAACTGTGAAAATTAAAGATCTTATATGTAAGTATGAATTGTTAAGTATAATTCAATTAATATAGGGACTAATGAAGTTCGTTCGTTACCTCTCATTACCTAGTTTAGCCATGCTCGGCCAGTTTATGGGCAATGATTTTTATTTGTTGATTGTTGATTTATGCTTGACCAGCTTATGAGCATTTTTACCTTTTAACCGCATGAGTTGGGTAGACAATATTTATCGGTGCATTGAAACGAACATCTTGTGAATTAAGTTTCACAATTTGACTATAAGGCATTCGGCGACATTAATGGGTTAAATGTTTAATTTTGTAAAAGATGTTTTTTTTTAATCTGAGAAAGATAAGATATTTTGTAAAATAAACATTTGTGAAAATATTTATATAAGAAAGGGATTTTATAAAAGTAAGGTTTATAAAACATGATTTATAAATGAAGAGGATTTAAATTGAGGACTTGAATCCCGATGTCTTTGAAAATGTTTTTTAAGATTTTGAAAAAACAATCATAGTATTATTTGAAAGTAAGTATTTGGAAAATTGGTTTATGAAATTGGGATCACGGTACTTAGTAATATTTATGAACTATTTGATACCATTTGGAAATAATTTTGGTTAAGTTCGAAAGGCATGAATGGATGTACTGAACTCACTTCTGTCACTTGAAAATAATTTTGGTGATGACTTTAGCATCATCGACATTTATTTTTGGGTTTCTAAGTGAGGGATACTATAGGGTTGTTTTAGTAAAATAGATTTCGATTTAGTTTCAAAAATATGATTTGTTATACAAAAGATATATCTACGTATTATTATTTCAAAGTGATTTGAAATGAAAACCTGATGTTTAGTTTTAAAGTTTTTCTTTGGAAAAAAATTTGATACAAACTTTTAAATGTAGAAAAGTTTTATATGTATACTATATAGCTTGTCCGGGTGATAGCGGCGTAGCTTGGAATAAATGATGACATCTTTTTCAGGTTTTCCCTTTTTTATATTCAATAGATTATTGAAATTTGTTAAGTTATTTTATGGACACATGTAGACTATGCATTAGGATTGTATGGTTTGTACATCATGATATGATATGTTGTTTGGTTGATTTAATTTGTTAAAATGAAACAGGATTTTTCGGTAATTTTTGACGGTTGGAAACTTTCGAATCATTATTGAACTTAAAGCCGAGTATTTTGTGAAAAATATAAACGTTGAGTTTCTGTAACTCTTGAATCGAGAAGGTAGTAAGATCAAACAAATTTTGAATTTGTTAAACATCCTTGTTAATAAATTGAATTTGATATTTTTATATATACTCTTAGGATGTAATAGAATATCATGCGAATATGAATTTAAGTTATAGATATTTATAAACTTGAAGTTATGTCTGGTGAAACGGTTCATAAATGAGTTTAGTGTTAATAAGACATACTATTTATATAAAAGAATATGATAAAAGATACTGGTATAGTTAAGAAACCAATAGGATAAATATGTAAGTTGTACGTAGATCATTTTATTTGCATGACTATCCTTGATCCAATATTGAGTACGTGATTTCGAAGTGATTTTCACTGGTCCGAACAAGGATTTTTCATTTAATTCTTGATGGCAGACACTTGATACAAATTTTTGATATGATGCCAAAGTTTTCTATCATCGTATATGACTATGTAAGGAGAATGGAGTTTTCTAATCAAGGAACATGATCGGATTCCGCACTAGAGAGGTCAAATGATCTATCCTTGTTGTAAAGTAAAATTTATGTGATCGAGCAAGTGGTCGGGTTGGATATTGTGAATGGATGGTCCATGTACGTCATACGTGCTTTAGTATAATTTCATACTAAGTTTCATTAGCTTGTGCATAGTTTAGGTGATGGCTCCTCGATTTATTATGAGGTAGCATGAATGATCGACTAAGTAATAACCCGAGGCTATTAAGCGTAAGGTATGTTTAGTAGATTGTTTATCGTTTTGGTACGATAAGTGGATTTTTGAACTTGAACAAACCATGGGCTTTATTTGCTAATGTTTTGTATACTGTTAAGTATTGCTATGTGATTATTTCTTTCTGTTGCTTGTGTTGGAATTTTAAGGATGAAATATTTTAAATGAGGAAGAATGTAACGATCCAAAATTTCAGACACTTTGTATTTAAATATTTGAATTATTTAAATATTTGAATTATTTAAATATTTGAATCCTGGATTGAATGTTATTAAAGTGATTTAATAACCTTTAATCCTCTTTTAAATTATGACTAATGATGGTAAACTTGTTTTGAAAAAATGTTTACAAAAATAAATACTTTGAAGAAATATCGATAATGTGACTGAAAATCATTTTATCAATAATAGCATTTTACTCGTCAGATGTTGTTCAATCTTTTTTGCATATATTCATTTGCTTAGGAAAGTTGTAAAATGATATAAAAATATTTTACCATTTATGGAAATAAAGTTGTTGATGATGACATGGGTTATATCATAGAATATATTTTAAAAATGAGCTTTTAAGGAAAGTCTTAAGTGTTAAGATATGAAAATGAGGTGCAAAGGTAGCATGTGAGAGAAAGGCTCCTTTTGTGACCTTTCATGAAAGGTATAAGGTCTTAAGGACCTCTTGTAAAAACCTATAAATACATCCGTAAGGGTTTCATAATTTACATAAGTTTGAAATGTAATAAAAACTTGAAAATGGTGGAAGTGTATTATCTCTAATCCACTTTGTTCTTCGCTAACTTTCTCTAATTAACTCAAATCTTCTTCAAACTCTACTTAACTTTCATTAACATCTTAGAAAGCTTAGATATAAAGCCAAAGCGGAAGAAAAGTGAAGGAGATGGGGGGTCTAGCTTGGGCGTGTGGGCAATGGCAAAGGAGGGGAGGCGTTGCCTTAGTTTGGAAGTGTTAAAGGTTGGATCTTTAGGAGTTTGGTGATGATTGGAAGTGCTCTTGAGTTTGCTTATGCTTGATCATGTGTTTGGCATAGATTTAAGTAATTTATCTCACTATCTTGTTTGTATATATTATGTGTATATATATATTGTGTTTGAAGTATAAAGTTAAAGTGGCATTAACTAATTAAAGTTATAAACTTTGAACCGCTCTTGCTTTTGAAAGCAAATGAAAACTTTATATTATATAACATCACTTTTATTATCCTCTTACAATTGTGGCATGACATTGACTTGATGTTTAAATAGTTGTTTGGATGGTGTGTTGAAATGAAATTTGTTTGAAAGTGTTTGAAGCGAGAATAGTCGCTATAAGTGCACTTCCATATCCTTTAACTTTTACTTGTGTAAAGTGAAGATTTATGAACTTAACTTGGAATGATTTAATTTTATTGTTCTCTACACATATTTTAGTGCATTGGACATTAAATAAATGGTTTGGAAAGTTATAGAAATTGTAAAAGTTGAAGCAGAAATATAGTTATAAATATACTTTGTGAATATAGCCTATTTTCGAGAATTTATCTAAATAAATTGGAAGATGTTATTAGAGGTTTCTTTACTTGATTTTAAAGTCTTAAACCATTTCTTAACATGGTTAAAACTAGTGGCGAAGATCGTGTTTTTCAATGTTGTTTTTAACAAGGACTTTTAACATAACTTATAAATGTTGCAGTAGGTCGTTTATGGTTTTAAGTGTTTAAATATGGTATTTTTCTCTAATCTTTTTATAAATATTTTCTAACCTATTTTGAAATATTTTAAGGTTGGCTTGAAGTTTAAATATATTTTTAATAATTATATATGTATTTTCAAATTAAAGAGATTTTATAATATAAAACATGAACTTCTAATAGATAAAAATGGCGGACTTTGATTCTATGGAATATCTTCACTCGCCATTTCGTCTCCCTGAAATATATACTCCTCTTTATCAAATTCACATATTCGACCTTCAAAAGGAGTTTCCACCGATCAATCTAATGGTTCATTCGCACTTATCCATTAATGATTTTCCGGTATTTAATTTTGGAGGAAGTAAGAATCATTCTTATGCCGATGTATCTTCTGAATCTAGCGTTGAAAACGTCTTTAAGAATCACTCTTTATTCACTGGAAGGGTCGCGATCCCGTTAAAGAGTGATGGGGATGTTCATTCATCTTCTTGGATTACAAAAAGAATGGGCAAAAAAATTGTTATCGCTATGGCGACTTGAAGCATCCAGCGAAGGAATGTAAGGATCCTATCAGGTGTTTTGAATGTGGTTTGCTAGGCCATAAGAGATCACAGCATAAACGATTTGCCTTTTCAACCAATTCTTTTAGTAGGAAATCCAGTAAACCCTTTCCCTTAAATGAGCCGAATTATGATGTTTTTGAGAACTTCTATCTGAAAAACAATGATTCGAACCAAATTCCATGTTGTTTAGACAATTCTTTTTGGGCTTACTACAAGGATCAATTGAAATTTATGATATTGCAAGGTTAGTTGTTGAAAACTTTGGAATTTATTAATGGGATATTAAAAAATACAATGATGAATTTTTAGTTAATTTTCCTTCAAAGCAAATACTTTTTGATGCTCTGGTTCTAAAATTTATATGCAAAGAAAATATAATCATTGGCATTCGTGAATTTAAAATTAAAGACGAAATGAAACAAAGTGTTTATGAAAAGAAAGTGTGGATTAAACTAATTGGTTTGCATTGTTCATTTTGGAATTTATCGTTTTAAGAAAAGCTCTTAATGGGATTGGTATAGTTTTGAGATTAGAAGACTTGAAATTGAAATTTGATTATTCATTCATTAATGTTGAAATTCTTACTATAAAGGATAAAGGATTATTCTATGCCAAAATTTATTAATTCAAACGTTAATGGTGTCTCTTGTGTAATAAATCTGGAATTAGCTAGGATGTATAACGATCTAGAAAATTTGAACAATCACAATGACTGGTTCAGTCATTATGCTTCCTCAATGCAAAATGTTTGCCATTGATAAATCTTCTGTTTCTAGAAACTCTAATGAGGAAAGGATAATAGATCACAATAAATCTGATATTCACATTAGTGAGAACTGTTCTGGTTTAGAAATGAATAAGGCTGAGGGTATGGAATTTTTTTCTGGTGTTAATAATGAATTTGATACTACTTTAGATCAGGGATATACTAATAAAGGATTGCAGAACAATGAACTGGTGGATGAATTGGTGGATGAGGAAGATTATGATCTTGGTCATAGAATGGGCTTAACACTTTTTAACAAATTTAATATTCTATATGACTTGGTAGATGAGGATCTTGAGTTAATTAATGTTAATGAAGACTGTGTTAATGCTAGGGGATTTAAGTGGATGGACATCAAATGTTCTGAAGTTAATAATGCCACAGTCACTAGCTTAGATAATGGAGTTAAGGTGATTAATGATTCTATCATTGTTAAGTATGCATGTATAACTGATGGGAACAAAGCAACAAAGCATCCATGTGAACGAGAACTGATATATGACAGTGAAAGGTTCAATGAATCTGGAAGTATAAGTGTAGATGTTGGTAAAATTAGTGATATAAGTGAACCTGAAAGTAAACAAATATTTGATCATGTGACTAAATTTGAAAATGTTAAAAGAGAGTCTGTCCTTGATGATGTCAGTGTGGATAAACTAGGATCTGAATTTAAACTAGAGTCAGAACACAATGGTATCATGAATGACAGATTAGAATCTTGATCAGATAGTGGATGTGCAGTTGAACATGCTTCTGGAATTGAATGTGTAAATGAAAGTGATTAAGTAATTAAATGGAAAGGTAACAAATCTGTTTGTGATCTTCATACAACTGAAGGCTTAACGGTAGCAGATCAGGAAAGATCATTCAAAGCTTCTGAACATGTTCATGCCATTAAACATGTGTTTGATATTATGCATGCATTTGTGAAATCAATTAAACATGTACATGTCAATGTAGATTTATCTGTCTATGTGAAATCACTTGAAAGAGAACTCATTCTACCTGAATTATCTAAAATGGAGCTTGAAATAAAGCATATACATGAATTTGGTCATTTGAATGCTGATGTAGTAAGGGAGGCTGATGGTATTCTTAACCCTGAATGTGGCATTATTATGGAGTATATGCCTTGTAATGTGTCTGAAAAAGAAGATGCTACTGATCTTGATCTTCTGTTTGAAAGGATGTTTGAAATAGAGTATGTACTTGACTCTGGCATGTGAATGATAATCTTGTAAGTGAGGCTTAGTACTTTTGGGGCGACTTGTGAATACAATGGGGCAGCTAATACTACTGGGATTGCAACTGATCATAACCTGTTGACACCTGATAAGTTTTCATATGAGCCTGCAAAAAATGGGTCTGCATCTGAAGATTTATCGAACGGGTCTGTTACTTTAATGGATAGTAATGAAGCTAAATCAAATTTAAGGCAAGTATCCAAACCAAAGAGGACTGAATTGGAAAATAATGGGGAGAGGCATGCAATCAAAGGGCCTGCAATTAATATCAATGGTGGAAAATTGTTGGAATCTGAAGTATGCGTACGAGAAAATATGGAAACACATGGTATTATGCATAATGATGAAAGAAACGTGATATTCGAAAATGTTAAAATTACTGATGGTCGAAACCAACAAGCTATTTTATCCACATCATCAAGGAGAGGTAGACGAAAGAAATCGGTAGCATTTAGTGGAGTTGTTAGGTGTAGTTCGAGGGCTCGTGGCACACATTCATCGACTATAGGTGAGTTACTTGATTCGAGGGCCATAAATGACATTACGAATTCAGGCTCAGGTATGACCTCTAGTTTAGGTAGTACTTACTTTACTTATGCTTTAAGTAGATTATCCACCAGAGAGCATTGCCAGTTAGCTGAGAATACTGCTTTTGAGTTCACCAATGTTGAGTTAGATATACATTATATTAGAAGTAGAGAACTAGAGAGGGTTATAATACCAAGATTATGATGAGGATTATTCGCTGGAACATTAGGGATCTTAATGATTTAGATAAATGCGACAAAATTAGAGTTTTTTTCAAGGATTATTCTATTGATATCGCCCTATTACAAAAAACGAAAATAGAATGTTTTGATCTTCGCTTTTAGCTGTATACCTTCAATTGGCGCTTTTGGGGGTTTACTTAATAGAGTGGCGTGAAAATTCTTTTACACTTCTACAAACTATTACTAAACAACACTCTTTATATACTATTCTCATTAACCTTAGTGATAACTCTTTATCAAATATAACTAACATTTACTGTCCAAACTGAAATTTAGTCGTCGAGTTTTATGGAGTGAATGTTTAGAATTTAGATCATTTGCTCCTGGTCCTTGGATTATGGAAGGCGATTTCAACGTTACGAGATTTTTAGGAGAACGATCACTCCAGGTAGTTGATTTCTCCGCCATGGAAGAATTCAATCAATTTATTATTAGTAGCAATTTGATAGAAATGCCACTAACTAATAGAGAATTTACTTGGGCCAACACTAGGGAAATCCCTTCAGTGGCCTTATTAGATAGATTTTTCATTAGTGATGAAATTGAAGAAATTTTTTCGTTTTATAGAATATCTGGGTTGCCTTATACGTATTTTGACCATTGCCATATCATACTTACGTGCGATTATCATAGAATTGTTAATAAAAAAAATTTAATTTGAATAAATGTGGCAAGTAGAATCCAATTTCTAATTTAATTAATAACAAATGGATATCACTGAATTTTTATAATATTAGAAATACAGGTAACTCAGAAAAAAAATTTGTTATAAAACTTAGATGTCTTAGGAATTTTCTTAAAAATTGGAGCCAGAACATATTTGGAAATATTAAAATTAAAAAAAATACTTAATGAAATGCTTAAAATTAATAAGATAAAAGAAACTAGACATTTAATTTAATGGAGCGTAATGTGCTCGTTGATTTAAAAAAAGAACTTAATTTAGTTTTAGAAAAAGAATAGATTATGCAGAAATAAAGATCTAGAATTCAATGGATTAATGAAGGAGATAATAATACAAAAATATTTCATGACACGGCTAATGGTTGAAAACGTAATAATAGAATAAATTCTATTTTTGTGAATAATGTTGAATTAGTTGATCAAAGGGATTTAAATAGGCCTTTACTGATTACTATGGGGATATTTTTGGTAATAAAAACAAACATATAATAAACGCTGGATGGAATTAGGCCTGTAAACGGATGCAGTCGGATACGGATAGTGCTGTATTGTATCCGTATCCGAAAATGAAAATCCGTATCTGAATCCGTATCCGATATCCGCGAATACCCGTTGAATATTATCCGTATCTGTATCCGTTAATATTTTCGTATATCCGAAAATATCCGTATCCGACTTAGCGAATATGGATATTTTTGGATATCCGAAAATATCTGTATCCGAACCTCAAATGTATCCGAAAATTAATCAATATAATGCATATTTTATTTTTTTCGACTAAAAAAAGATGAAAAAACCTTGAAATACAAAAATTACATCAAACTAACAATAGGTAATCCAATCACATAAAATCCGAACAATAAATTAGTATATTTGTATTAAATTTATGGATATAAAATAATATTAATATATAAATATTTAATTTCAAATCGGACGGATATTTATCGGATACGGATACAACCATATCTGTATCCGTATCCAAAATATGTTTCGGATATCCGCATCCGCTTTTCGGATTCGGATATTTTTCATGTTTCGGATACGGATGCGGGCGAATTTCGGATATTTCGGGTATTCATTGACAGGCCTAGATGGAATGAACTATATCCTATTGAGTTTAGAATTAATCTTAAAGATATTGATAATCCTTTCTTGAAAGAGGAGATTTTGAAGGCTATTAACGATATGCCTAGTGATAAAGCTCTAGGACCCGACTTTTTCCTATTTTATTTTACAAGCAATTTTGGAATGTATCAAAATATGATTTAATTAATATGTTTAATGAATTTTATAATGGACAACTAAAATTAGGAAGATTTAATTTTGCAAATGTTATTATATTACATAAAAAAATAGGTGCTAATAATTTGAAAATTTTAGACCAATTTCATTAATTAATTGTTCAGTTAAAATTATTTCAAAAGTTTTAGCGAATAAACTTAATATAATAAGGAACAATTTGATCGACTGTTTAAAACCGCTTTCATTAAGGGAAGAAACACCACGGACGGTGTTGCAGTTGTTCAAGAGTTCATTAATCACTGTTGTAAGAATAACAATACATGTGCGCTTCTGAAACTCGTTTTTGCAAAAGCTTTTGATTCGGTTGATTGAGATTTCCTAAAAGATATGTTACTGGCTAGAGGATTTAATCGTAGATGGATATGTTGGATTATGATATTGCTTAAAACCGGTAATTCTAGTATAATAGTTAACAGGGTACTTGGGAATAAAATACAATCAAAACGAGGTCTACGACAGGGTGATCCTTCTTCTGCTTAATCTAGTTGTTGATGTTTTTGCAAGGATAATTAAAAAAGCTATAGAAAATGGAACTTTAAGGAACGTAGGTAGTAAATACTCATACATTTATCTTTTTATTCATCCTTGAATAAAGAAAAACTAAGCCAAATCCATTTTCGTATGGGACACAATTGCATTGAGTATATGCAACAAGCCATTAAATCTTTAGACATTCCTAGTAGGATGAGTGTTGTCTCGTGAGGGTTTTCAGTGCATACTACCAATAAAATACAAATGCAATATGCAAAATTCCTAAATGCAACTACATGATGCATGTTTCGAAAATATTTACAAATGAAGAATTTTCTTTTAAATCAACACGAGTTCGTTATATACAAGTTTCGATCATTATATTGAAAATTTCAGTCCTTTACTAATCAAAACGTCCAATAAAAGCTAAGTTATCATTACATTAAACTCTACTTTGGCTAGTTGTTTTGGATGAAAACATAGTGCAATTATGAAATAAATTCTTTAATTGATTGTCACCATTTGCAATGTAACATCTTTATTTCTTTTCACATAACAAATCGAACCAGCAAAGTCAAGATAGTGCTTGAGTTTCATTCGCTTGCTCTCTCTTATTATTTGAATTTTTTTTGATATTAACATTATTTACATATGCCTAACTGGAAAACTTAGGCCAGATATACCACTCATACACTGCCTTACGGGCTTGCGTGATGGGAGTACAGAGCGGGGCGGGTGAACACACAAGTGTGTACGCTTGACTCTAGGCGTTTATTTTATTATTATTGTTTTATTTACACACAGCTAACTTAGATATACTAAGGCGAGATATACCATTCATGCACTGCCTTTCGGGCTTACGCGAGAAGAGTACAGTGCGTGGGGAGTGTACACACATGTGTACACCTGACTTTAGATGTTTAATATTTATATACAAACTTTTTTTTTGAAATGAAAAAAGGAAAGAAAAATGCAACATCAAAGAATCTAAAACCAAAATGAACATGAGACTCAAAATATCGCACTTGATTTTGACAGTGTCACAACAGTCAACCCAAGTGAAAGAAAAAAAATATGCCCTATATTTACATGAAAATGAAACGATTATTATTTACACAACATCGGAAAATATGCCATTAAAAAGTAAATGAAATGGCCTTCCATAAACCAATTCATTTGTCACATCAAGTATGAGAGACATAACTTAAGCACAGAAAACCAAACCATAAAAGATTACAAAGTTGAATGTTGATTTGAAAAAATGAATGTTGTTTTATTGAAAATCGTATAAGTTATTTTATTTTTAGGGTAGACAGAACAATTGGTTGAAGTTTAAGTTTGTTTTAAATTCAAACTCATCATTGACAAATTATTCAAAATTATTGATTTTAAAATCAAAATGGTGATTTAAGTCTATCCCTTCAGAATTCAACAACTCATCCTTCGAAAAATCCAAAAAATTTATGTTCGCTAAATTCATCTTCCTTTGTAGAATTATTCATAACTTCATCATTTTCAAGGTGTAGAGTTGCTATTTGAAATTCGTTTTGGTCTAAAAAAGAAAAACCGAATTTAAAATCGAGTTTCTTACCCTTAAAAGAATTGAAATCCAAACCAATTACCGCACTTTCAAAAACTTCACTAAGATTGTCATTTTCAATTTCAAAAATTGTTTTTTTAAAATCGTTATTTTTGGTAAAAGATGGATTATCACTTGACTTGTCACACGTTGGGAGTTGATTCTGTTTCTCCCGTTGTTTCATGTATGTTTCAAACAATAAATCCATGTGATTTTTCTGATTTTCTTCAATTTTCTCAATAAAATCAAATTTATAATTATTAACTTGAGAATATTCAATTTGAAATTGTTGAGAGTAATTTTTTTACCATGATTGAAACTATTCCCATTGCCAAAATCATTTAAACGATTGTTTCCATTTTCATTTTGATATTGAACATCATTTTGGAGTTCGAAATTGAATTGGCATGGGTTATAATAAAAATTATTTAAATTTTTAAATGAATTAATATTTGATTATTTTGAAATCCTAGAATTGAGTTATTGCATAGATATAAATTACTCAAATTATTTATCATTTGATTTAGTTGTTCAAGTAAAGTCCAAATAGTTTCAGTACTCTTTTCAAGAGTTAATGGTTGGTCATCATTTCAAAAACTTTGTGGTGCAAAATTCGAATTGTTTGTACAATAGTTGTTATTAAAATATAAATAAGAGTTTGATGTAGAACTATATGGATTATATTGGTTTTCACAACTATTGTAAAATTCTTGCGAGTAGGGAAATTCGGACATTTTCAAAAATGTTTTTTTATTTACTTTTATTTTTGATTCTTGAATTCTTTTTATTTTATTTTATTTTAAAAAAAAGGAAAGAAAATTATTTTACAAATGGATTTTTTTGAATTTTTGAATATATTTTTTTGGATTTTTTTTTTGAACTGGTACTTTATATACAACAAATCATTGGGACAGCATATCTCATGTCAAATAAACGTTCGAAAGCAAGTTTCGAACTTGTGACATCCTGCACCAAAGCCGAATCAATTAACTACTCGGACAAAGGTGCTTGTCTGGATTTTTTATATAGGCATGAAACAAATTTAGCTAAATGAATGCAAATGACTTAATTACAAATTTTCTGTCCTCGGTAGCTCCTAATTAAAAATTGTATAATCATATTTTGTCTTAATCCAACAAAATAGTTCTTAACCAGGTAACGAATAGGAGTTATCGGTGCACCACGAATCATCGTGGCAATGCAGCAGAAGGTTTAAGCACCTTCAGAGAAAAAATCACTATAATATTTACGAATCACCGTAATATTTATATATGATTATTGCTCTGTCATAGCCTAGACACCATTTTTTTTAAAGAAGACAACTTAACAAGATACAATTAAACTTTAGGCGAGCTCATGACTCCCTTAAGTCCAAAGTCTAACCGTTATTATTAGTCAAATTCTATGATGAAATGGAATTTGTGGGCCAAGGAAGGGGTGATGAAATCCCCCACCTTATGTGGATTTGGGTATTGCCCTTAGAAAATAAAAATAAGATGATATGAATACGGAACAGAATTAAACGTGAATTAACGATGCAACTACGAATGAACTTTGTTTTTGTTTTTGAAATTTTTTAAAATACAAGCAACCAACGATGTAAAGAGAAAAAGCAAGAGTTAAGAGCACGATACCACAGCGTGCATAATTTTTAGAAGCAGCAATTTTTTTATATATAAGCAAGCAAAGAAATCTTCTAGCTAGCGAGCACTTCCTTTTTATTACCTGCAATTTACAACCTGAAAACTGTTGAACACAAATATTTACCAGACTAAAAAGAAAAAAAGATTCCCCTTTTATGGATAAAAGGATTTTAAAAGAAAATATACAAGCCAAAACAAAACAACATAAAACGAATCTCAAAAATTAAAAGCTAATAATTTTTTTAATTTAAAATTTAAAAGCCAATAAAACAAAGGAGAAAAAAATGGACTTAAAAAAACTAAACAAATAGAAATAAAAAAAAGAATCCAACAAGCCAACTAAGAAAACAAAACCATGCGTACTTTATTTATGTTATCAGAGAACATCTCCAAAAATCATAATTCTCAAATCAAAATATTATACCTAAATTCCACGAATCAGCCACAATGACTGAAGGTAGCGGTTAGTTTGGGTTGTTCGATTTGTTTTTGGTTGAGGTTGTTGGTCGAAGTTGAAATGGTTCACGTTCGTAGGTTGGAAGTAGTTGAAGATCTAGTTGTGTGGTCGTGGTGATGGATTTCTGGTCGTGATTGAAGGAGGCAGCTAGTTTCAGGTAGTTTGGGGAAGTTGATGTTGCATAGGAAGAAGTATGAAAAAGGCAGGGGGACAGATGGTTTGCTTGGATGGTTTGATGAGGCAATGCACAGAGATAGTATTGAATGGGAAGTGTTGGCAGTGGAAGGTTGATTATGAATAACAGGCAGAGATTGTTGTACTGTGCAGTGAGGAAGTTTGATGAATGGTAGGGGATGTTAGTGTAATGGAGGTTGTGTGGTTGATGTTGCGTTGGTATTGTAGTGTTGTTGATGAAGTTTCTAGAGAAGTCTGTAGTTTGGTGATAGTGGGTAGGTGATGGTATGGCAGAGTTTATGATGCACCGTTGTATGTAGTTGGTGTGAGGATGAGGAACTGTTGTGGTATGGAGTAGATGTTTGCAAGATGGCAGCGTTATATGTGATGGTCTAGTGGGTTGAAGTATGGTGCAGTTGAAATTGTTGTGGTTGTTTGCAGATGTATGGAGTGTGCAGATATATGGGGACTGTTGAAGGTAGCAGCAGTGAGTTTGATGAGGTAGTGGGGAATGTTGTAAAGTGAGGAAGTGACAACAGTGAATGAGTTTGTGGCAATGCAAGGTGGGGGTTGGTGATGTTGTAGGTTAAGTTTGTGGTTGAAGGTGGTCGTGTGATGGCAGAGTTTGTATGTAGTGAATGGTTTGGAGTTGAAGTAGTGTGGCAATGTGTTGTAGGTGTGTGCACAAAAAATGCACAGAGAAGTGCACAAAGGGGATGAATGTGATGGTGGAATTTGAGGTGGTGGAGATGGCTGTGCAGGATATGATGGTCGTGATGAAGATGGTTGTTGAGGAGAGGTCGGATGGTAACGGTGCAGAGAAGTGCACTTTGATATGTTTGAGGCAGTGAATGCATGTTGATGAGTTGGTTGGTGATTAGAAGGTGTTGGGTTGAACTTGATAACGGAACTGTTTTTAGTGGCTGTGTGGTTATAGGATTACAGAGTTGAACTTACTGAAAAATGGTGGTGGAGTATGCTGTAAGACAGTAAGTAGAGGGAATGACTGTTGATGGGGACGGTGCACTTGTGGTTGGGGTGTTGGTCGAAGTAGTTGGCAATTGGTTGTGCTGTAGGATGTCTTGGGTTGGAGAAGTGATAGAAGTAGTGGCAGTGCAGTGGTAGAAGTATGTATGCACAGTTGTTGTTTGAGTAGTCATAGTGATGTAAGTGCACTGAAGTCAATGCACATAGAGGAGGATGTGCAGTTTTGAGGAGTTGATGGCAGTTGTAGATGACTATGGCAGAGGAAGGCAGGTTGATGGAAGAATTTGGGAGGATTTTAGTGGAGGTAGGTTGTGTGGCTGGTTTTTGGTGGATGATGAGGTAATGTTGGAGACTACAAATTGTAAGTGAAGTTTTGTAAGAGGAGAAGCAAGGAGCAGATGATGTGCACAGTAATTTGAGGGTGGTTGAAGCAAGGCAGTGGGAGGTTGTGTATGTAAATAATGGCAGAAGGTTATGGTAGAGGAGGATGTAGGGAAGGGTATAGGCAGAAGGTTGATGGTGTAGCTACAGTAAGGAGGTGAGGAAGTGCGGTGAGATGAAGGCAGTAGTGCAAAGTGCATAGAACTGCACAGTGGAACAGAGATTGAAATGGCAAGGACAGTTGATGGTCTGTGATAGTCTACAGGTGAATGAAGTAGATGGTGAACCAGAACCAGAACCAGAAGCAATATAAAGATGAAATATGAATAGTGATAACAGAAGTAAAAAAAATGTAAATCATCTGAAACTGTAATATAAAAAGAGAAATGTAAAAAAGCAATATGAAGCAACAATATGAAGATGCAATGTAAATAGTGATAGCAGAAGTTGCAATGTAAATGTAAACAGTAAAGTTTGCACAAATGCAAATGAAATTGAGATTTGCAAAATTTCTTGAAGTGTTTTTTTTTTAATATGAAAGCTAACACTAATTAAAATCAAATCAAATGACACCAAAAACAAGAGATGCACACAAACAAGATGAAAATAAAAATGACACAAAGTCGCACAACACTAAAAAAAATTCTTTTTTTATATGCAAAAACACATAAGTTGATCACGCAATAAAATCAAACAAAAATATTTCGAAGAGTATAATTAAAATCAAATTGCAATCTCCTCGACAACGGCGTCAAAAACTTGTTTGATAACAGTGGAGATTTCCATCGGTTAGAAAACCGTCGTTAAAAATATAATCGTTAAAACAACACAAGCGCACGACATACAATTGTAGTATGTATGTGAGTAGGGTCGATCCATAGAGAAATGAATTAATTTTAAATTCTACTCAATCAAATTAACCCAAAGAGTTTGAAATTTTTTTAAGCTAAAGGAAAATGCAAAACTAACTAAAAAAAGTGAATAGAAATATGAGTGCAGAAGGAAATTTAGAGGCAATTCCCTTTTTATGATCACACAAATCAACACAACGAAAATATTATCTCTCGTTTTAGTCATTTGTGAATTTAGTTGATGTGTTTATCCTAAGTATGGACAATTTATCCTATTAATTAGCCCAACATAAACCATTAAAATTTAACACACCATCCAAACCACTTGTCAACTCTTATGAAAATGATAATGAAATTAAAAATAAAATATATTCTAAGCATGATCTATTTTCTATTGATTAGTAATATAGACCATCAAATTTTGATTCTAAATCCACTTCATTACCAAAATCATATGTAGATGAAGAGCTAATTTATGTTTATGTATGTTTAAATATAGCCTATTTGGTGTCAACAACATAGGCTATCAAATTCACTATTAAACAACAAAATTTTGTCACATAAAAAATTTCCATTAAGCATAAAAAAAGATCAAATGAAATCACTATGTTACCTTTATGTGACTCATGAGAGTTGCATCACCCGTAAATTGAAGGGGCTTGGTTTTCATATTTGAATTCATTATAGCATAAAATGATTTCAACATGAAAGAAGAGAGCTAATTAAAATAAACTAAAAAGCTCATCTACTTGCCTAAAATAAATCTAAACTACATGCATTGATGAAAGAGATCTAAACTACGTACATAAAAAGAAACATAAAATAAAGGAACATGAATTAAAATTGCATACAAATAAATTGCATAAAGAAACGACTAAGAAGCCATTAAAGATAAAGAGAGTTTATGTTTACGTTTTGTGGCTACAACTAAACTAACTAAAGAGAAGGTAAGAGCCATTTACATGAAACATAAGAGAGTATTTATACATGCCTAAAACTCTGATCCATATTGTTAGGGGCTATCCAAAATGCCCTTTAGGAAGGTAACCTCCAAGTAATGATTAGCTTATACCTAATCCACCATTAGCATGTCCATGTGCATGTGCATTTTAATCTCCATTAGCTTTTAATTATGGTCCATGGGTTAGTGGGTAGGTGGGCTCCTTCATGTTGCATGAATTCTTTTATTCCTTCATTCCTTTGTCTGCCTTCACTTGTGCATGCATACATACATGAAATCACTTCTAATAGTCACTCAAATTCCTACAAAACAACATTAAAATGTGCGAGTAAATTTTATCAAAAATTAACATATACAAAAATGACCATTTTGCCTCCATATGAAGATGAATGAATGATGATTTGAAAACACTTTAGATTTTGGTGAAAACACACTAATACGACACTTATTTTATTAAAATAAGATTAAATGCGTGAGTAAAAATATACACGTTTACGTGCGCATCAATTGGAATTTCCTAAAAGATATGTTACTAGCTAGAGGATTTAGTCGAATGGATAGGTTGGATTATGACATTGCTTAAACCGGTAATTCTAGTATAATGGTTAACAGGGTATTAGGGAATAAAATACAGTCAAAACAGGGTCTATTACAGGGTGATCCTTTATTGTCTCTTCTATTTAATCTAGTCGTTGATGTTTTTGCAAGGATAATTAAAAAAGCTATAGGAAATGGAACTTTAGGGAATGTAGGTAGTGAAATTACATGTAATGGACTTTCCATACTACAATTTGCAAATGACACCATGTTATTTACTTCACATTAACCTAAACATGTCATTGCACTTAAAATCATTTTATACAGTTTTGAACTACTTTCAGGACTAAAAATTAGCATTGATAAAAGTTTGGTTTTAGTTTTAAATGAAGTTGATAAGGTTGAGAGGTTAGTAGCTAATACGTTAAATTGTAAAACCATGAACTTCCCAATTGATTATCTTGATTTTTTATTAGACCAACTAAACTTAAACATGATGACTGACTAATTATAATAGATAAGTTAAAAATAGAATTTCTGTTGGGCGAATTTTCACCCAGAAGATCTCGAGACCAAGAAGCCACAGTTTCACGCGGGTTCGCAATCTCCACTTCATTCAGCACGACCAGTCACCTTCCCATTCGGCCTCCTCCTCATTCGGCCTCCTTCCCATCCGGCCTCTCCATGTCATACCGGACCAGAATTCATTCGGTCAGCCCCATTCGGCCACAGAGCCAACATTCCTCCATCCCCATTCGTCATACCGAACCAGGGGCACCACCGAACCAAACCTCTTCCCCACAACCGATCCAAGAAGCATCGAACTACCTCACCACCGGTCCACACCTATCACCGGTCCACACTCACTGCCGGTCCACATCCACACCGCTACCACCGGACAACACCTACCACCGGTCCAAGCTCCATGCCGAATGAGACCTCCCTGAACCAAACAACTGCCAGTCCAGATTGCTTCAGCCCGGGCCCACCAGCAGCTATATACATCCAAGACCCCTGCCCCCTACCTCACTCTATAAATAGAGGGGCAAGGGTACAACAATGGGGAACAAGTTTGAGAGCTCAAGCAAGGAAGGAACTTTCAAACTACTTTCATATACTTATATACGAAGCATTGTACTTGTAATCTAAAAGAAAGAAGATAATAACATATAAAGTGGACGTAGGCACATTCTGGCCGAACCACTATAAATCCGCGTGTCTTTTACATTTCAGCCCCTACTTCTTTTATATTTACATACTCATCTAAAATCATTGAAAATCACATATAATCAACTAAATAATACGACTTGGAGGTGTTTGTCCATTTTTTGTGCAAACATTTTTGGTGCTTTCACTGAGAAGCGAACTCAGGGCTTCATCTTCTCCCACTCAACCTTCTTCCTAACAACATCGCTCGTTGCTTAGAAATCATGCCTTCCAAACAGAGAATGGATGTTAACAAAGGAAAGAACATCGCAACTAGCAGCCTTTCAGATCCAGCAATCGCAGATCAGCCCACTTCAACAGCAGTACCAAATGAAAATCAGGAAAATCCAACCGGTCCCGCAACGGAACAACCAATCACTAGGGCAGATCTGGATAGGGTTGTGGCTGAAGTAACTAACCGCTTCACATCCCAACAAGAAGCTTTGGTGGACCAACTCATGTCACGCTTAAGGGATGCTGAAGAGTCCAACCACAACACTGAATCATGGGGTGAGTCCCAATCCGGAAGATCTCGGAGGCAACAAAGGTCTTCCCTCTTCGAAGAAGCTATCAACAGGAACAACAATGATAGGGGCCGCGCCCGGACTCAGCCCGAATTCCGACTCGAGGAAGCCCTTGGAACCGAACCCAGCGGGGGAGGCACCAGGCGATGGTCGGATGTAGCTGAGCCAGTCATGCCACCTAATCATAGAAACCCCGCTGAACGGAGCCGAGCTAGAACCCAGCCCGAGGTTGACCCTATGGATGTGCTCGAAACAGAACCCCACAGGGGAAGATCAAGGCAGGGGGCAACTGTAGCTGGTCCTAGCGTGCATCCGAGCAGCCAAAGACAACCACTGGATAATGCTAGAAGTGATAGACTGTACCATCCCTACAGGTCATCTGGACGAGATAGATCCTGCAGGGAAGAACCAAGCTCATTTTTGTCCGCTCCAAGTTCTGACGAACGAATGGCACGATTATTCAGAGAATGTGTCCAACGGGAGCAAAGGGACCGGGAATAGGCGCTAGGGTCACCAGTCCCTTTACCCGAAATATCGAAACTGCCATCACTCCCCAGGAATGGAAAATGCCAACCATGGAACCTTACAAAGGAACTTCCGACCCCATCGTACACTTGCAGAGATACACCCAGCATATGCTCATGAGTGGAGCAACAGAAGGAGTGTTATGTAAATGCTTTCCGCTATTCCTAGCCGATTTAGCTACCTCCTGGTTCTGCCATCTACCCCAAGGATCCATCAGCTCATGGGAGATGTTGAAAGAAAGGTTTATTAGCCAGTTCCGCATCCATGTGGAACAACCCAAGGATGCTTATTCTCTATCCAATGTCAAACAGAAAACCGGAGAGACGCTGCAACAATATCTAACGCGGTTCAATGCCGCAGCGGCAGCAGTTCAAGATGCCGATGAAAAACTCACTCTAATGGCCCTCTGTAGTGGTGTACATCCAGACACCAAGTTTGCCAGAAGATTAACTAAGGAAAAACCAGCTACCTTGCCTGATTTCTTCCATGAAGCTGGAAAGTATATGAGACTTGAAGACGCTGCTACAGAGAGGCAATCAGGACAACAAGGTAAGACAGTTCAGGACAAGGTTCCCACTGCAGCTAAGGACGCTCGAAGAAATGAATCTAGAGACAATGCTGGGGGCAGAAAGGTCGAAAAGCGCCAATATCGACCAGGACCGAGATTTGACTCCTACACTCCTTTGAACGACACAATCGAAAATATCTTCCTAGCCACTCAGGGCGAACTAGGATACAAGCGCCCACCGCACAAGAAAGAATCAGATAACGCACTCAAGTCCGGAAAGTTCTGTCGCTTCCACGAATCCCACGGACATGACACCAATGAATGCCACCATCTTCGGGACTTGATCGAAGAACACATTAGAAGAAGAAGACTGGAACGCTATGTGAAGGGTCAGAACAGGACTCCAACTCCAGCCAATGAGAACTCAAAGCAACCCCTCCCAGAGGTAGGCGGAGGGAATCGCAACAATCACAACACCAGTGGCTCTAGTCAAGAGAAGATAGTGGTCCTTACCATCTCAGGAGGACCACACATCGCCGACAGAAGTTGGGCAGAGATGGAAAGGTACGGCAAGTCGCTTAAAAATGCAGAAGGCTATGTTAACTCCATCACGGAAGAACGCCACCCGAAACGAAAAGAGAACGACGACATCATATTCAGTAGGCGTGATTTGGAAGGAAGACAGTATCCACATATGGATCTTATGGTCATCTCTGCCTGGTTCGGTCCAGCTAAAGTTTTTCGGATTCTAATAGACACAGGAAGCTCCGTAAATATCCTATTCAAACATGCTTTCGACAAAATGAAGTTATCAATGAAGGATGTATCCCCCTGTGACAAACCACTGCACGGTTTCACTGGAGATGCAAAAATGCCCCTCGGGCAACTTGACCTCTTCGTCGAAATAGGAAGTCATCCCCGCTCCGTTGTGCGAAAACAAACGTTCGTACTAATAGAAAACCACTCGGCTTACAACGCATTCTTGGGAAGACCAGCCTTGTCTGACTTCCAGATTGTATTAGCCCCCTGGTGCCTGAAAATGAAATTTCCAACAGACAACGGAGTAGGAGAAGTAGAAGGAGATCAAGATGCTGCCCGAGGCTGCTACGTAACTGAACTTCGCAATAACCGCAGAAAGAATAAAGGAAAAGATGCAGAGACTACTCTCTGCATGAAAATCTTGGAGGCATAGCAACTAAAGAAAGCCCCTCCTCTTCGATACACAAGTGATCCCTTCAATGAACTAGACCCCAGGGATAAAGAGGAGGAGGCTACCGCCGAGCCTGCAGAGGCTATGGAATTCGTATCTGTAGATAAGCACGATTCAAGCAAACTATTAAAAATCGGATCTCAGCTAAAAACGGAGTTGAAAGATCAACTCATTGACTTTCTCCGCCACAACTTAGATGTATTTGCGTGGACCCATGCCGATATGACAGGAATCTCCCCCGACATAGCATGCCACATGCTGAACATCGATCCCACCAAGGTGCCAGTAAAACAGAAAAAGAGGAGCATGGGGGCAGAGCGATCAGCAGCCCTTGATGAGGAAGTAAAGAATCTACTTGCTAATGGCTTCATACGGGAAGCCATCTACCCAGAATGGATCGCTAACCCAGTGCTAGTAAAAAAGGCCAATGGAAAGTGGCGAACATGTATTGACTTCTCCAATCTGAATGACGCTTGCCCAAAAGATTGCTTCCCACTTCCCCGAATTGACCAACTTGTGGACAGCACAGCCGGACACGAACTCCTATCTTTTATGGATGCATACTCCGGATATAACCAAATTCCCATGCACGCTCCTGATCAAGACCACACTAGCTTCATCACCGACCGCGGACTATATTGTTACAAAGTCATGCCTTTTGGACTCAAAAATGCTGGAGCTACCTATCAGCGCCTCGTCAACAAGATGTTCGCGGAACTAATAGGACGAACTATGGAAGTGTATGTGGATGACATGTTGGTAAAGTCCAGGAAAGCCGACGACCATGTAAGCCACCTGGGCGAGATGTTTCAAGTACTTCGCCGATATGGAATGAAGCTGAATCCTCTAAAGTGCTCCTTCGGAGTATCTTCGGGAAAATTCTTAGGATTTATCGTCCACGCCAGAGGAATCGAAGCAAACCCTGAACAAATCCGGGCTCTAAAAGAAATAAGGATACCCTCCACTCGAAAAGAAATGCAGAGCCTAAACGGAAAGGTGGCCACCCTAAGCAGATTCATTTCCAAGGCAACTGACAAGTGTGTCCCTTTCTTCGAAGCTCTCAAGAAAGACAAAGGGAGATTCGAGTGGACCGATGAATGCTTAAAAGCCTTCCTCAACCTAATCGAACACCTTCAGAGACCACCAGTACTCTCAACTCCAAATGAAGGTGAAGTGTTATACCTATACCTCGCTGTATCATCTCATGCTCTAAGCGCCGCCTTGGTAAGAGAAGAAGACCGCACACAACGCCCGGTTTACTTTGTAAGTAAGAGATTTACAGGGGCAGAGGCCAGATATCCTAAACTAGAGAAATTAGCATATTGTTTATTGATCGCGTCACGAAAACTGCGACACTACTTCCAGTCTCACTCCATCGGGGTTCTAACCGATCAACCGCTAAGACAAGTGCTCCATCGTCCTGACACTTCTGGGCAACTCCTCAAATGGTGCATCGAACTAAGTCAGTATGATATCACCTACCATCCTCGCACCGCTATCAAAGGACAAGCCATGGCCGATTTCGTTGCCGAATTCACTACCAACGAAGGCAAGGAACAATCTGAAGTAGCAAAAAACATCAAGTGGAACCTCTTTGTAGATGGAGCAGCGAACGAACAAGGCTCGGGGGCAGGAATTGTGATCATCACCCCCAGGGGAAGAAAGTTGTACTATGCACTAAGGTTGGAGTTCATGGCCACTAACAACGATGCTGAATATGAAGCAGTAATAGCGGGATTGGAGCTTGCCCTGGAAATTGGAATCAATTCCTTATGTCTTCATAGTGATTCTCAGCTTATCGTAAACCAGGTACTAGGAGAATTCCAGACTCGAGGAGAACGACTCACAGCATACCTAAAGAAAACCAAACTGCTGCTCGATCAATTGGACCACTATCTAATCAAACATATTCCTCGAGAAGAGAACCAAGAGGCAGATGAACTTGCAAAGCAAGCTAGTATGAAGAATAGCACCATTTTCGGAACACTAGCCATCTCAAGGCAGCTAGCCCCAAGTTTCAAACCAGTAAATCTGGTAACTGCAATCGAAGAAGGAACCTGGATGACTCCCATCCGAAAATATTTGCAAGATGGCACACTGCCCGACATGCGTGAGGAAGCCAAGAGGATCTTGAGGAAAGTTCCCCACTACACGATACAAGAAGGCATCCTCTATCGGCGTGGCTTCTCTGGCCCCTTATTGAGATGCGTCGCTGGAAGGGAAGCCAAGGAGATCTTATCAAACATCCATCAGGGAGGATGCGGAGATCACACTGGGGGGCAGACTTTGGCAAGGAAGATACTCCGATATGGATATTACTGGCCCACGCTAAACAAAGACGCTCTAGACTTCGTCAAGAAATGCGACAGATGTCAGAAATTTGCCAAGATTCCTCGACTGCCCACAAATGAAATTACTCAAATGACCAGCCCTTGGCCCTTTGCTGTATGGGGAATTGACTTAATTGGCGAACTGCCAACGGGCCGAGGCGGAGCCAAATATGCTGTAGTGGCAGTCGATTATTTCACCAAATGGGTGGAAGCAGAACCTTTAAATAAAATATCTTCAACAAAAGTTATAAACTTCTTGATCAAAAATATTCTGTGCAGGTACGGAGTCCCACTCAAGATCATATCAGACAACGGACTCCAGTTTGACAGCGAAGAATTTGCCGACTGGTGCCAAGAGCATGGAATTCATAAAAGCTTCTCATCAGTGGCTTATCCTCAGGCAAACGGACAAGTTGAAGCTGTCAACAAAATTCTCAAAACCCTAATCAAAAAGAAACTTGAAAAGTCAAAAGGCGCTTGGGTGGACGAACTTCCTACGGCACTATGGGCATACCGCACGTCTTTCAGAACATCAACGGGACATACTCCTTTCTCCTTGGCATATGGATCGGAGGCAATGCTCCCAGTTGAGACTATTGTGCCTTCCCACCGTAGGATCCACTACAACCCAGAAGAAAACGAAGAACTCCTCCTCATGTCTTTGGATCTGATTGAGGAAAGGAGAAACGATGCAGCACTTAAAGCAGCAGCTCACAAACAAAAGGTGGCAGCGCTATACAATTCCAAAGTCAAGCATCGCAGCTTACAAGAAGGAGATCTTGTCCTCAGGCGAATCTTTCCGCGCCCCGGGGCACTAGACCCCATCTGGGACGGACCGTATGTAATTCATAAAGATCTCCACAACGGAGCTTATATTTTGTCAACAGTGGACGGAGAGGTGTTCCAGAGGGCATGGAACATCCGACACCTCCGTCGATACTTTTCTTAACTTGTACTGCCCATATGAAGTGAATTAACAAAGAGAATCAGTGGACGTAGGCATTTTCGTGCCGAACCACTTTAAAAAATCTTGTCTCTTTTTAACTTGTTCCTTTATGTCTTGGCTACTTGTTAAGTTTTATCCCTTTCTGTTGAACAAAATCCTATGGCATCTCCACTCAAGACGCACCGCGGCCTCATCTGGACTAGGCCTAACAGGTACGCTACGATTCTATGCACTCGCCAATGAGACACTTTTACTCCAGCATCCCTCTGCTGCGGGTTAACTCATTGCGCGCCTGCCCTCAAAGCCAACTGTAATGAGCCGATCATAAGTCATCATAAAGGCCGACTATAGCCGATGGCAGCTCATTACGGCGTTCGGCTCGCCGGTAACTATGAACCTACTTTAAGCCCCAACATAAGGTGTGGCCAGCCAGGGGTAGTTCACGGCCAACGGCACCCACGCTAGCCGGCCACGGTAAATCGAATAATACCCACGATTACGGATCATAATGGTTCGGGTAGTTACCGTGCGCGATCTCGGCTCCGATGTGTCTTAAGTGCGGCTGTGGTAAAAAAGAAAACTCCCCGCGGAGGCGTAAGATGGGTGACAAATGTCTGCAAGACCCACAGCTAGGGAAAGTGACTACAAAACCCGTTTGCCACGAACTTAAGCACATAGACGGCCTTCCGTGACTGGAAGTTTTACTTTTACTATATTTCCATTTCGTTTAAATACTTTTCTCCTATCCTGTATAACAAACTCTAAAGTACAGGAAACCAAATAGGAAGCATTCGCTCATGAGAAACTAAGTCTGCATACTGGGTGGCAGGGTACTCAGCTATATCCGTGAACAGTTACATAAGACACTCTAAGCTACCGCCTGCGAATGAAACATAAAGGGCGGTACTCTCTTTTCTTGTACATAAATACGTAACTATAGCTTGTTCGTACAATAACATTGCAACACATGAAATTATATTTCTAGCAAAAAACTTAGCATCAAACACAACTAGAATCACAGGCATATACATAGTTATATTTCTCACGCAGCACATCAAGATGACAACAACATTTAAACATAACAACATCAGCTTATATTATAAAATCACACGAAGTTATTCTTTGCAAATAATATTATTATAGTTACATGTCAATGACTAACGTAAACAGTGATAAAAAGAAATAAAAAGGTGGCAGCCGCGTCCACACTCCATCGCCAACTTCCCCAGTCTATTTAGCCGCAGGATCAGAGCCCCCAGCATGTGGATCAGGAGTCCCACCTGTCCAGTTCAGAAGAGGAATTCATTAAACGAACAATCAAGTTATGAAAACACGGAAAGGAAAGAAAGGGAAAAGAATAACTCACCAGCATCCGCCGCTCGATCCTCATCATCCAACTGCACGCCCGCTTCCTCTGCAGCAAGCAGCCGCATCCCCTCCTTCACCGCCGCTTGCTCCTCCTTCGAGAACTGGGCAGTAACCGCATCCAAATTGAAGGCCTCTCCGCCTTCCTTACCCGCGTTCACCCTGGCCTCCTCTAAAGCCTGGAGATACACCTTGGCCATCACCCGAGGGTAATCGTCCATCCAAGACAAGCCGCCCTCCTTCCAAGTGTGGAAGTACATGTCCTGCAGCATCTCATCCATCATCCCCTCATTCTCCTCAAACTCCCTCACCCGGGCCTCGGAAGCTTGCAACTTGGCGACGGCAATGTCCCTCTCTGATTGGTATCTCAAGCAGTCCGCCTGAAGAGACCTCCTCATTTCCTCCTCCTTTAACTTGAGGGACCTCCTCATCTCCTCCATCTCCTCCTTCAACTCGGCCTGAGCCATCTCCGCAGCCTCGAGCCTTCCAGACAACTCCTCTACCCGCTCAAGATCCGCATTTCGAACCTCGTCCACCGTCGTAATGGCCATGTTAATCCGTTCCCTGCAGGCGACCTCCATCTTCCGTAATTCCGCCCTACTGGCCTTCTCCATCGTCTCTTTCAGCCGCTTGGAGGCTTCCTCATGCTGAGAAATCTGGATGGCTTGATCGGCGAGCTGCTTGGCCTGATCGGCAACTTTTAACCTCAACCGAATATTAGCACTCCCGATCTCTTCCCCGGCCTTGGCCAATCTAGCATGATGCTCCATTAACTTCTTAGTCTCTGCGGCCACCCGATCGATGTTAGCCTTGGCTTCGTCCCCCATGGTGACTACCCGTGTAGTAAGTAAATCAAGATCTAAAGACTTGGCCTCGTCCAGCACTCTTACCATGGGGTTGCGGGGAAGGAGGTGCTCGCCCGTGGCCTCATCAAATGAGATATCCTGAAAGCTCGGATCTAAATCGGGATGACCGGCAAAAGGGTCACGAGGCACGGGGCGAGGCACATCAGGACGCCTTATACGAATAACAGTTGGGTTCTTGAAAGGAGGATGAGGGGGGCCGGATTCCGTGCTCTCCTCCGTAGTATCACGAGGAGGCTGAGTAGGAAGCTACGAACCAGGGGAAGACTCAAATAAGGAACGGCTCCGCTTCTTTTTCCGAATGCCCTCTTCAATGACCCCAAGAAGAGGGCGATAACTGACTACATCCCCAGTGCGACCAGTAGAGGGTTTCGCAGAAGCTCTCCTCGACTTAAACTGCTCAAAGCGGTGTCGAACGTCCGACGTTTTAACCACCTGGCCTGCCCCTGGAATAAAGAACAAGTGTTACGAACATACAATAATCCACAGTTCAAAAAATGTGTTAAGTTAAAAGGAAAGAAAAGTGAGAAGACACATCTATTATACAAACCCGGCGGAGGAGTGGGATACTGCAATAAGTCCTGGATCTCATTCCAGGACGGAAGTGAACCGTAAAAAATTTCTAAGTCCCTATCGAAAATGGAATCGGCAGAGGACAAAAGTTCACCTTGCATCGCCGGAGTCGCCTTAGCTGAGGAACCCTTAGAGGATGGGTCAGTACCAGCCACAGCTTTGCCGGTTTCCTTTGCCTTCTCCGTTTCCGACTCTCCCTCCGACTCCCCGAAGGCCCGACGGAGAGCCTCATCCAGTTCAAGGTCTTGCTCAGAGGTTAGGGCACCGACGCCACCACCACCTTGACCGTCGCCATCACCTCCACCCTCCGACCCTTCTCCAACCTCGCCTCCTTCCTCCTCTTCTACACCTTCCTCCTCCGGGACAGTCGGAAAAGTACTTGGAGAAGGGCCATCAGACTTCTTCAGTTTCTTCCCCCCGACAACGGGACGCTCTGTAAAAGGCTCCCTCTTACCGCTCTTCACCATAGCCCCCTCCTTAGCTTTGGCAGCCTTCTCCTCAGCCGTGTCTCTTTGCTTAACCACGGACTGGTGCGGTAAGATCAAATTGTACTCCAAGAGGGTTGCATTCCTGATCAAGAAGGAGGCCGACCGGTCCCGTGCCGGAATAGCCTTTAGTTCAGCAGCCATTCGCACCAAGGAATCATCCTCCACGACTGCAATACCACCTGTCGCTAGCCAGAAATAGAAGCATGTCAGAAAAAAAACACTACAGTCAAAACATGAAAAATATAAATGAAATCCATCTTACAGCCGGAAGTGAAAAGGCGGAAAGAAACAGCATCGTCCTTGATAAAGAACCACTCTTTCTTGAACATGGTAAACTTGGAATATAAGTCCAGGACTGGTTTGAAGGGCACGGCCGCTTCCAGACTGATATACGGAGACCCCTTCTTATAGCCTCTCAGGTTGTACAAGTATCGAATTTCCCGGTTAGAAGGAGGACGCCCGTACCTCCTCTGGAAGATAACAAAGAGGCTCATCAGGATGGCATAAGAGTTAGGCTGAAGTTGGAAAGGAGCCACCTTCAAATATGTGGTGAAACTTACTATCCAAGCGTTGATAGGAGGGATAGCACCGCACATACAATGGTATCTGCTATAAGCAAAATAGCCTTCGGGAGGATTATATGGCATCACTCCATCTCCCGGCAGCAGCATAAGAGCCCTGTCTATCCCGAAGGAACGGGATATGACGTCAAGTTGCTCCTCCTTTAGGGAGCTAGGAAAGCAATCAGGGGGGGAGATCAGAAGTTCCTGTGGACCATATCCATCCACTAATGACCTCGGAACGGGTCGATGTTGCCCGGATCCTGGTTGGGCTGGGGGCACAGAAGAAGGCTCTCCCCCATCCTTGGATTTCCGTCTGTCTGATCGTGTTTCTGCCTTACGAGCCATTTATCTGCATGCACAAAAGTGAAAAACATGACGTTAAAACGAAAGTATAAGCAAGCAAGCATACAAAAGTCCAGAATACGAGGTTCATTCGGCACTGGGGTCCTAAGTCCATTCGGTAGTACAAGTCTTAAGTTCATTCGGTGGTACATGTCCATGTTCATTCGGCGCTAAAATCCCATGCTCATTCGGCATACATACAATTCGGTCCTAAGTCTCATTCGGCATACATATCATTCGGTCCTAAGTCTCATTCGGCTATCCAATACACACCGTATACATTCGGCAAACAGGACCATTCGGCAATAGGGTACATACCTGATTCGGTAGGAGATTGATTCGGTAGAAGATTGGTTCGGCAGAAGATTGATTCGGCAGAAGACTTGGTTCGGTAAGGAAAAACCAAAGGGGGGTGTAGCCTCTATATATAGGCGAGCTCAGGACCGCCGAACCAGCTGGTTCGGCCCACCGGATAGAAACACCGGACCAATACCAAACATACCGAACCAAACGAATACCGAATGGACCCATCCATGCCGGACCAACCAAAGGACCGAATGAAGCTATCTCCACCAGCGAAAACCAGGAACAGGGGGCACGCAGGCTCCTCACTCAGATAAGTACCGAACTCTAGAACCTACTAACAAAGTAAAGAATATGATAACGATGGATGAGTCGTAAATCTCTCACCAATGTGGGTTAATCATTTACACGTGTACACGACCACGAACGGTCCATAGGCACGCTCTGAATGGCTATTAACCCGATCGTCGTGAGAATTTGCACTTTGACATCCTTTTTAAACTCGTAGGTTAAACGGACATTTGATTCTGATAATTATGAAATGGCTAAGCTACTTACACATGTATGGGGTCGCGAACGATCCCTAGGCATGCTCTGAGCTGGCGATAAACCATCTTGACAAACGATCCAAGGATCCACTCTGACATGAACCTGGCATCGATGATGCTAAGCCCCCTCGGGGCTCACTCTCTCGTCCCGAACGACACAGTTCACTTCATCTCGAATATTTCAATCACGAACGGTCGCTATTTGAAGTAACACTAAAACTGTAAATTCCTTTGCAGGACACCAACAGGATATGAACATCCAGCCCGTGGCACTACAAAACAAACCTTCCTACCACAGGGAAACAAAGCGCGACACATGCAAGCACGTGCCCCACTTTGGGGGGCAAATGTTGGGCGAATTTTCACCCAGAAGATCTCGAGACCAAGAAGCCACAGTTGCACGCGGGTTCGCAATCTCCACTTCATTCAGCACGACCAGTCACCTTCCCATTCGGCCTCCTCCTCATTCGGCCTCCTTCCCATCCGGCCTCTCCATGTCATACCGGACCAGAATTCATTCGGTCAGCCCCATTCGGCCACAGAGCCAACATTCCTCCATCCCCATTCGGCATACCGAACCAGGGGCACCACCGAACCAAACCTCTTCCCCACAACCGATCCAAGAAGCATCGAACTACCTCACCACCGGTCCACACCTATCACCGGTCCACACTCACTGCCGGTCCACATCCACACCGCTACCACCGGACAACACCTACCACCGGTCCAAGCTCCATGCCGAATGAGACCTCCCTGAACCAAACAACTGCCAGTCCAGATTGCTTCAGCCCGGGCCCACCAGCAGCTATATACATCCAAGACCCCTGCCCCCTACCTCACTCTATAAATAGAGGGGCAAGGGTACAACAATGGGGAACAAGTTTGAGAGCTCAACCAAGGAAGGAACTTTCAAACTACTTTCATATACTTATATACGAAGCATTGTACTTGTAATCTAAAAGAAAGAAGATAATAACATATAAAGTGGACGTAGGCACATTCTGGCCGAACCACTATAAATCCGCGTGTCTTTTACATTTCAGCCCCTACTTCTTTTATATTTACATACTCATCTAAAATCATTGAAAATCACATATAATCAACTAAATAATACGACTTGGAGGTGTTTGTCCATTTTTTGTGCAAACAATTTCTAAATGGAATGGTAGGTTTTTATCAAGGGCGGGTATAGTTATTATCAATTCAGTTTTATCTGCATACCAGAATGGGTGATTGATAAAATAGATAAAATAAGAAAGGATTTTTATGGAGTGGTGATAATTCAAACAGTAATTTAAAATGTTTAGTTAATTGGGAACCGTTTGTAAATCGAAAATGGAGGGAGGACTAGGTGTTATTAATTTACGTAACATGAATATATCATTTATAGGGAAGTGGATGTAGAAATTTAAGGTGCTATATGGAAAGGAATTGCATCTAAACGTTATTATAATGGTAGTTATAATTTATATCAAATTACACCTAATGTTAATAATAACTTGTCTAATTTTTGGAAATCAGTTTTAAAATGTCATGATATTTTTAACTTGGTATTAATACGATTGTACATTCTGGAAATAATACAACATTCTGGCATGATCGCTGGATATCTACCATTCAACTTAGGGTTGAATTTAAAGAACTTTTGAAATTTGTAACTTTAAAAATGTAACAACCCTAGATTTTTGTATATTAGTTAAATTGGACTTTCTTTTATTTTTAAATTATTTTAATTTTTTTTTATTTCAAACGTTTCATTTTTAAATATAAATGCTGACTATTAACTGATATATAGTTCAAAATAGTATAAATTGGATATTTTACTAAAAAGGTGAATTTCTTCTCAAACTGTTTAAACTTTGACTTTTAAAATTAAAATTAAAATCATTTTAAATCTTGAATTTTATCTTTTATTATGAAAGTAGATGTAATAACTTGAACACTGCTTTTCGTTTCGTTGAAAACAGAGTTAAACTGTAAAAGTTATGTACATTTCAATTTTGAGTGTAATTTGATTTATTTAACAATTTTGTCTATTATAAATTATAAAAAAAACAAAAACATTTTTTTGTCATATTATTTTAATATGTTATTATATGAATATTTTTATATTATAATAATTCTAAAATGAAGTAAACAATTTTTCAAAGTCAATGGTGATTTATTTGTAATTTCTGGACACTGTTTTTGGATTTTTAAGCAATTTCTTTAAATCTTTTTCTATTTTCTTTAAACTTAATTTTTTTTCTTATGTGTTAATGGGTTATTTTAAGTATATTTTGTCTTTTAATATTTTTTAAAGTGATGTTATGATTTTTCCAAAGTTTACTGTGTTGATTTTTTTTCTCAAAGCTGTTTTCTTATTTTCTGCAATTTTCTTCATTAAAATTTTATTTAAATCTAATTTTTTATTTTTATTTTGTGAATGTACTTTTATTTTATATTATTATTTATGTTTCAAAATATATTACAAGCTCATATGAATTTTCTAAAATTTATTTCATTTGATTTCAAATTTTCTAGACTAGTTTACTGTTTTTAACTATTTTCCTTAATTTAACTTTATATAATTAATAAATGTTATATATATTTTTATATTTTGATAAATTTTCGAAATTTTATCTGGGATTATTATTATTTCCAGAAATATCAAGTTATATAAACATATATAAGAAATTTGAAAGGTTTTAAAAGCTTTGAAACGTAAAGTCGTTTCACCTCCTAAGACGTTTCTTTTACCGTTTCTTTTTCCATCAATACACAAATTATTTTGGCCGTACCTTTCTCTATTCTTTTCAACTGCATTCTCTTATCTTTTTCACGTATTTTCAAAGCTTCTCAACCCTAAAAAATCATGGCCTCCATCTTGCAAAAATTTGGTAAAATCTTCTTCTCTTCTCTCGTTTTCTAGTTTTTCTATGTGATTTTGCAACTTGTTCTCTACTTCATGGCTCCACTCCTCCTCAACCAGATCTAGGCTGACCTCCACGTCCTCCTTCTTTGATCAACCACCCCTCTAGTCCATCACCATGACCAGGCCGAACCCACCTTAGCAAGAGACAACACCAAAAATGCACAAAACCATCACCTATTTACATAAACCGAGCCTAGTATGCTGGCACCACCTTCTACAACCATTAGCCGCCACTTCCACCACCACCACCACCTCTGACCTGACCTCCACCCTCTGCCACATCAGCCACCACCACCTGGACCCACTGGCCATGCCCTAGAGCCTATGGCCGAACCCATTTATAGCATAAGAAGTGATGAATTTGCCTTGTAGTTGTTGTTTTGTTGCACCTATGTCCATTCACCTTTGAACCAACCTAGGCCGACCCTATTTGGACCCAAACTAGACCTTAGTGCATGCCTTGGCTGAACCAATCCCATCCATAACTGATCCATGTGAAGTTGAGAACAAGTGCAAGTCAATTGTTGTTGATTTGGGCACCGAATTCTTATGTTGTTTGATGTTAATTCGTGTTGTAACTTATATTGTTAGTATTGTTTTGTCTCATGTATTCAAGGCAATTAACCTTGTCTCTCCCACAGTCATATCATCATCATGGCTGAGAAAACGAACCCCTTGGTCGAGCTTTTGAATGGTTGTAGCAAGGTCAAGTTATCTTGCCTTTGTTGCCTTTCAATTTCAATTTATTTCAATATGTTTTGGTTGAATATTCATAAGTTGTATTGTCTTGTTTTGGGGTTGTTTACAAGATGATATCTTGGCTATTTCTCTCCATTCAGATCAAAGGTCGTGCCTTCTGGATCCGTTGTGTCATTCTAATTGATATCTTCAAAAAAAAAGTGAGTATTTCTCACCAGGCATTATGTACTTATATAAGTAGTAAATTGACACCCTGTGAATCTGTAGAACTATATGATCATGTTATAACTGCTTATATTATTATCATATGATGTCCACACCTGTTATTACACCTATTATGTTATATGTTACTGTTATTTCATGCTATGCTGTTTATTTTATCTGTTCATCACACTGCAAGTTCCCTTTAGATTAGAATCACTATGGGTTGAAATGATACATACCCGAACGGACTTTAGAATAAGGGAAAATTGTTATGTGCTGAAATGGTAGGCCTGAATGATTTTCAACTTATTTCATTTACTTGGGACTGCGGGTTTGAAATGATAAAACCCGGATTTTTCTTTGTAAATTTCGGGTTAAAATGATACATTACCCGTATCACTTTACATAGCGTAGAAAATTATATACAGGCCCGTAGTTAAAATATGTTTTCTAAAAATTTTAAAATATTTTAGAAATTTAATTATTATAATATTTTGATTTAAAATTTAATAAAAATATAATTTTTGTAAAGTATTATTGATTTTCTGGAAATCTATAAGTTAAATAAATTATGGAAAAGTTAGAAAAATCTGAATGTAAGTTATTTTGGAAATTTTGGTTTAATTTTTAATGGAATTTAAATTAACTTTGAAAATATGATAAATTTATGATGTTTTGAATTTTAAATTAATTTAAAATGATTTTTATAACATATTAATGATTTTTGAATAAAGTTAAAATGTTAATGAGTGAATATTGAGTTGAATTTGGAAATATAACTTAAATTGGAATTTATGAATTTGGTTTAAAAGTGAAATTTTAAGTTAAGTTAAATAAAATGGAATTGAGTTATATTTGAAATTTTAAACTTAAGTGTTAAATTGAAATTTAATGTAATGAATTTAAATTTGAATGTTGAAATTTAATAAGTGAATTATTAATAAATATTGATTTTTGAAAGGAAACTTAACTTTATAAAATCATGAATTTAAGGAAAATTAAATGATGCTTATAAATGTGAAAATGCATGATTTTATAAGTAAAAATGATTTAAATAAAAAAATATAAGTGTTTGTGAAATTCTATTGAATATTTGAAGTTAATTAACAGCATTTTAAATGCTGTCTTTTGTTAAATTAAATTGTTTTGAATGTAAATTTCTGTAGCATTTTTCAAATGCTGCGAAACTTGAATTTTTCATTGTTTTAATAAATTTAAGTGCATAAATGAACATTGAAAAGTTTAAACTTTTGGAATTTAATAATTTAATTATTAAATGTAATAACTTCATTTTTATGATTTAATAATGAAGTAATTTGTTTTGAAATATAACTATTTGATATATTAAAATGATTGAAATGTGGTTTCGAAAAGATATAACTATTTGATATATTAAAATGATTGAAATATGGTCTCGAAAGATATGATATTTTGATATATTAAAATGATTGAAATGTGGTTTCGAAAAGATATGATATTTTGATATATTAAAATGATTGAAATGGGGTTTCGAAAAGATATGATATTTTGATATTAAATGATTTGAAAAATGGAGTTTTGAAAGATATGATATTTTGATATTAAATGATTTGAAAAATGGAGTTTTGAAAGATATGATATTTTGATATTAAATGATTTGAAAAATGGAGTTTTGAAAGATTCGATATTTTGATATTAAATGATTTGAAAAATGGAGTTTTGAAAGATAAGATATTTTGATATTAAAATGATTTGAAAAGAAGTTCTGAAAGATACGATATTTTGGAAATGAAGCTTTGAAGGGTTGTGATATTTTGATATATTAAAATGATTGGAAAGGAAGTTTTGAAAGGATATGATAATTTAATATATTGAAATGGTTAGAAATGACTTGATATTTATTTTGATACATATTTGAATTGAAAGATATGGTATGATGATATATTGAAATGGTCTGGAAATGATTTAATCTTTATTTTGATAAAGATTTGGGTTGAAATGACATTTTATTTCGAAGAATAAAATATTGTTTTAAAGTTATAACTACGGGTTATAATAACGATTAGTTGTTAAAGAGACCGAGATCAGATATTGTCTTATAGCCGGCCAATACCGAAAACCACTTTAACAACTGTGTACGTGGTGGAGATTCCAGAGTGAAGTAGGATGGTGGCGACGTTCTCGATGTATATTACGTGGACCCAACTCCCGTGAGTTGGCATATATGACTAAAACAGGAGTTATACCGGGCTACAAAAAGGGTCGCACCCTTTCATCGAGCATGCTCCATCGGAAATCATTCTATTACTTTTGTGATTCGATACGAGGCGCCACTTTGATTCGAGGGTATTGTTTGAGGTGGGCGGAAGCTGCTGGCTTGCCGTCACCACCGGTCCGGGAGTGCAAACGGTGTATCCACCCTGACATTGCCTCGCGTGCCGTGTCATATCCTTATATCGAGCCCACTACGATTTTGGTTTTAAAGATCCGACCGCGTTAAGGTTCACCATCCCCTTAACGCTATTTTCTATATGATTATACTTTACTGATATATGATTTATCTGATGTTAATTATCTGTGTTAAATTGCTATATGAATTCAATTGTTAAATCTAAACTATTAAGTTAATTAGATAACTTGGACTTTAAAATGGCGTTTGGATTTCGATGAGACCGGGATCGGATATCGATTGATATTCCGAAAACCACATCGATCCAAATTAAACGATAGGTCGTGTAATCTCAAGTGAAGATCGAGATGGTGCTTACAGAATGCAAGGGTTATCGTCGTTAACTCTGAGGGTGATTCCAAAACGAGTGTAACGAGATAATGCCTTCGGTTTCGTTCGAACCCGGAACGAACTTGTATGGATTGAGTGCTTTCAACACATCGTCAGGCGGACGATGAGCATTCTAAGTGATATGTTCTAAAAAGGTAATCGCAGCCTCAAGCCTCATCAACCGGGAATGGCTAAAACAGGGGAGGTGCAGCAAGGTTAGGTGGGTCATGCCCAAGCAGGACAAGATATACCCCTGTCTAGATGTCCCTTTATTCGGCTGTGTGGGCGGTTGGATGTGCACCAACTGCGGGGTTATCTTGTTCGGGACTGTTCAGTAAGGAATGGTTCTGGCCTTGTGTTGCAGGGGAGTTAGGGTGGCTCCTCGGTACTGTGATCTAGACCACGTACTGTGACGGGCGGTACCCCGGTAGCCCTGCCATTGTATGGGATCCAATTTCCAATAAGCGCCGTACGTTTTGATTGTGCCCAACTATGTTGAAATGTGAGATGTAAGCATTTCAGCTATTTCTGTAATTTACTTGAAAACCCTAGACACTATTATAATATCACTGGATTTCCTATAAAATTTTTTGGTTAGCGTAAGGTAAAAACTTACCCGTATTTATTTGTGGGGAGTCTTACGTGATACCTTTCTTTTAAATGATTTTCAAAGTTAAACAACTTTAACCTGTTTACTCATACCAGACCCATGTCTGACCCGGAGTTTATTTTTGTTTTTCATAAACTTTCGGGTACCCAAATTTTTACGGGTAGCCAAGGGATTTAGGTTAGCTTTGACGAATTCTGGAGGAGCAATGAGCAGGAGGCTTCAGCGTTGTAGATACATATATAGTTCCGCTGTGTTGGTATCTCTGAGTCATGATGTATTTGAGATGTATGTCCTGACTGATATGTATATGATAGTCATGTTGTATGATATTGTATAACTCTGATGTATATATAACTATGTAATATTTATGTTGATGTATTATATTTTATTCCATTCCGCTGTGAGATTCTGATGTTGTTGTTCTTTCTTTCTTTTCTTTTCTATTTCTATCCCTTTCTTTCTTATTGATGGCACGTCTTTCTGGGCGTAGAAAGTCGGGTCGTCACAGGTGGTATCAGAGCGCTAGGTTGAGTGAATACCTAGGCTCTTGAGTGATTTCTTTCTTGAGAGAGCGTATTTGTAATTTATATATATATATATATATTTATTTCTTGCTACCTATTTATTGGGATTACCTGTTCGGGTATTCCAATATGAGTTATAAGGTAGATAGGGTAGTGGTGTGTGAAACACGACTACCGATGGTTGGAGTTTTGAATATTTGTGGTGGGAGTGTATTTGTCGAGACTGTAGACCTATTACTGTCTCGAGTGAGCTTTGGATGGTGTGAGGATTTCATGGTTGGAATGTAATTTTGGATGAGCTTGAGTTTGGATCTATCGGATGGAAGTGACCAAATCATGATATCTTGATATCTCAAGGTGTTGTAGCTGTGTGAGTTTGGATATCTCTGAAGGTGTTTCTTTGGAACAAGTTAAGGAAGTAAGTCCGTTTCGGAATGGTGACCAAGTTCAGTAAGGTATTTTTTGTTTGAGTGAGGCCCGAGTTTCTCAAAGAGCTTTGAATAGAAGTCTTTGGACATTGAGATTAGTCCTATAGTTAGAAGTGTTCTGTGTGCTGTTGAGAAGGTTTGTTGGTTAGCAGTTTTCTTGAAGTGATTTCAGAAGTAGCAGAGTGGATTCATTTCTTCGATGAATTGACCTGAACAGTATACGGCTGTTATGGATCATGAAGAGAGAAAAAACTTATTTGGGTAGAATTGCCAGAGCGTTGTGCGACAATTCTGGAATTCATTTGTGTAATCTTTTGCAGGGAGTTGAGACTTCTCAAGAGAAAGTCAGGAAATCGAAGTGGTTCAAGATTTTTCTTGATGTTTTTGAAGAAGTTATGTGTCTACCGCCACATCGAGAGATTGAGTTTCGTATTGATTTGATTCCAGGAGCTGTGCCGGTGATTCAGCCAAGTAGGAGAATGCCTCCTAGAGAGAGAGAAGAGTTGATTAAGCAGACGCAAGATCTTTTGGAGATAGGTTTGATTAGACCTAGTTTTTCTTGTTGGGGCTTTTTTATTGTATTTGTCACCAAATCGGATGGTTCGCTAAGATTCTGTGATGAATAAGTTTGTGCTGGTATTCATTGATGATATTTTTTCTAAATCGGAAGAAGGGCACAGGCAACATCTAAGAATTGTTTTGGAAACTCTGAGGAAGCATGTGTTGAAGGCAAAATTTTCAAAGTGCCATTTCTGGAAATCGGAAGTTATTTTTGGGGCATATTATTTTGGGTGAAGATATCTCTGTAAACCCAGCGAAAGGAGAATCTTTTCAGGAATTGAAGACAAGGCAAACTAGTGCACCAGTACTTGCTATTCAGGATGGAAGAGCAAATTTGAAGTATATACGGATGCATGTTTAGTTGGATTGGGTGCAGTGTTGATGTAGAATGGCAGAGTGATTGCGTATGCTAGTCGACAATTGAAGTCTCATGAGAAGAACTATGCTACGCATGATTTAGAACTGTTAGCTATTGTTTTTGCTTTGAAGATTTGGAGACATTATCTTTTGGGAGAAAAGTTTGAGTTATTCACGAATCACAAACCGTTGGAGTATATTTTCTCTCAAAAAGATCTTAATTTGAGACAGCAGAGATGGGTAGAATTTTTGGCATCTTATGATCTGGATATTTTGTATACTCCGGGAAAAGCAAATGAAAGATGAATTTTTTGAGGAAATAATTCTTGGAACTAAGGACGGGAGATATTCGGATTTCAAGGTGGATGATCGAGGTACTTTAAGGATTATTAGTCGTTGTGTGTGCCTAATATTGATGGACTGAGGCAAGAAGTCTTAGCTGAGTGTCATCGCTCCAAATTGAATATTCACCTGGGAATTTCGCAGATGTATAAAGATATGAGGAGAGTTTTTTCTGGTGGCCGAATATGAAGAAGGATGTAGCTGCTTTTGTAAGTAGTTGTGCCATTTGCCTGCACGTGAAGGAAGATCAACAAAAGTCTGCTGGACTATTGCAACCTTTGGAAATTCCAGATTGGAAATGGGAAATGATCTCGATGGATTTTCTAGACGGTTTGCCTAAAACTAGGAAGGAAATGAAGGAATATGGGTTATTGTGGATCGTTTAACAAAGAATGCTCATTTTATTCCAGTTAAGGCGACTTGTACTGCAGTTTCCTTGGCAGAAATTTTCTTGAAAGAGAGTCAGATTGCATGGTGTTCCTATCAGCATAGTAAGTGACAGTGATTCTATTTTCACTAGTAAATTTTGGGAAGCTCTGCAATCAGCAACGGGAACTAGTTCGAGATTAAGTACAGCCTATCATCCTCAGACGGACGGACTTAATCGAATTCTGGAAGATATGCTTCGAGCTTGTGTATTGGATTTTGGTGGATTATGGGAAGACCATCTTCATTTAGTGGAATTTTTCTTATAATAATAGATACCAAGCGAGTATTAAGATGGCTCCTTATGAAGCTCTGTATGGAAGACCGTGTAGATTCTCATCTTGTTGGATTGAATCGAATGATCGACTTGGGCTTGGACCCGATCTAATTCAAGAAGCTTCTGCGAAGGTTGAGCTTATCAAGTAAAGAATGAATGCTGCTCAAGATCGTCAGAAGGAATATACAGATAAGAGACGAAGACCATTGGAATTTGAGATCGGAGAGTTAGTTTTTATTAAAGTTTCCTCAATCAAGGTGCTATAAGATTCGGAAAAACGGGAAAAACTTGCACCGAGATATAGTGGTCCACTCTGAGTATTGGAAAGAATTGGAACTGTAGCCTATAGGATTGAATTGCCGGAATGGATGTCTGGAATTCACAATGTATTTCATGAATCACATTTGAGGTAATTTGTTCATGAACCATCTTTGGTAATAGAACCAGTTATTCAGGAAGATTTAGAAGTAGAACCCAACCTGACTGTAGTTAGAAATCCTATTCAGATTGTAGATCAAGACGAGAAGCAACTTAGGAACAAAGTGGTAAAACTCGTCAAGGTGCAATGGAGTGAGGATCCCAGAGATTGTACCTGGGAAACTCTTGATAGTTTTAAAAAAAAGCTTATCCAGATTTTTGGTCCGGATAGCTAGTATTGTTGTTAGAATGGACTGTTTGATTGTTTGTTTTTGTATGGATGATATGTATGTTTGGATAGTTGATACTAAGTTTTCGAATTAACTATTGTTTAAATTTCGGGGACGAAATTCTTTTAAGGGGGGAGGAATGTGACATCCCGGAATTTTGACCCTATTATTTTAATAATTGTTAATCAAATTTAATTAAAATATAAGATTTTCATTTATAAATAAATAAGAATTTGGATATTATTAGTTTTATATTGGTTATAAAGGAATATAACTTCAAAAATATAAAGTAGACTCTTTTAACAATCTTCAAAAAAATTAAATCTGTTTTATTTATTTAAATTAAAAGTTAAGTATGAATGACATTTAATATCAGATTTATGTATGCAGTTAATAATTATAACAAGTTCAATAACATAATCATATTCCTAAATACATTAATGCACATATAAGTATACAAATCAAATATTGAAAGAGTAAACTTTATATAAAAATAAGATTTAAGTAGTTAACCATATTGTATGTTTAAGAATAATATTTACAATAACATTTACAATAAGCTTATTAATATTTAAATAAGTATTACATAAAATAGTTATAAACATAAGTCAACATGAACAATATATAAAACCTGCAAACATTTTTGTGTATATGTTAACATAAGAATGTTCAAACAAAAAGAAATCTGCAAGCATGAAATATGATTATATCTTTGTACAAATACTGCAAATATCTTTGCAAACATATATTCTGTCAGAAAACCAATGTGCAGTTTGTGTTTAAGATATAGGATAATAAAATAAAGAGCAAGAATACACATCAATAAGCATTTTTGTTCAGACCAAAAGTTGCAAGCAAACTGAATATGCATAAGCAAATAAATATTTACATCTAAAATAAGACAAAACAAGTTTGTCACTAAAACATTATTAGTATAAACTGTATAAACATAAGGAATCAAATATGCTCAGCAAACATGTTATTTATTTGTTAACTTAAGTATGAAGTCAAAATGTATAAAACTGCAAACATCTTTGTAATATATTAGTGCATAAGAAAAACAAATATGCAAATATCTTTATATATATGATAAGTGCCAGCAAAACATTTGGTACAAATCATCTCTGCAAACATTATTAGGATGTTAGCACAAATGAAAACCTGCAACACACATTTTTGTTTATATGTTCACATGAGTTTGTCCAAATATAATAAAAAAAAATATGCAAGTATGAAATGGAATATATCTTAGTACAATCTGCAAATATCTTTGAATCATGGGTTTGTGTCAGCTAGCATTTAATTGTGTGTTAACTAAAATGATAACACAACCATTTAATTAGTCTACTTTTCTTTGTACTGCAAAGAAGAAAAAAAATATAACTCTCAGCCGAAATTGTTGAACCTTTTCTGGTCTTAGTACATATGATAATTAAGCAAGATATTTTATTATGTCAAGCTTATGCAAGAAGGCAACTGGTTCAAGTTATATATGTATTCATCATTTGTTATTCCATTTTGAGTTCAGTTAGTAACTCATGAAACAAACCTGAAGTAAGAAAAGAAATAAATAAAACTTTATATTTGCAAGTTAAAAACATATTCAAGAAAAAGGGAAATTTACTGGAAGACCTTTTGTGCAAACTGCCGTCTCCTAGTTGGCCTCTGTTTCAAGTTGCTACATGTCTTGGGTGAGTAAACTATCTCTAATTTAACTTCTATTTTGTAGTTTATGATGATTTTGTTATATATGTTAAAAGTTCTGGATTGCTTGTTAATACAGTATGCTTATATAGTTGTTCTTGCTGGTTTCAAGACTTCTGTTGAGTTAAAGATGTTAAAGAATATTTCATACTTTTGTATGAAATCATCTCTTGTCATTTGTAATTTAACTTAATAAATTTAGTTTAAAATTAAGATTAAAGGTTTAGGAATATATTTTTTTTAGAAGCAATGAAGAATAAGTACTGTGTACAACAATTTAAAGTACAAAAATAAAACAAGACCAAAATTCGAATAACTCGAATTGTATATGTGAATTGATGTCTTGAAACTACATATAAAAATATGATTTTTAAGACAAACTATATAATTTTTAGACAACCATTTATAGAGCAGTTCTTTTGTGAAGCAAAAATGCATTTTTATGAATTTCAGATGATTCACTTAATAATTGTTGATGAAATTTGAAGTGTAGCTAGGGGATTGATGTGAGATTATCAGAAAATTGTTAGAAAATTTTTCGAATACATAGTTTTGGAGATTTTGATTAAAGTAGGGTTATGGGTACTGTATGTTTTGGGTTCGGTTTCTTGATGATTGTGACACGATGGCGCAACCGAGTGTCGCGTGGGTTTGGGAGAAGTTAGGAGGTGGTGTCGGCAAGCTATGGCCGAAGTCTTGGAATTTCTGGTGATCGCAATCGCGTGGACGAGGCGAAGTTTGTCTACTGTGTTTGAGTGACAGTTCGACTTTTTAGTCGAATTTCGATTTCGTAAGATTTATGTGGATCTGGGTTTTGTAATGGAGTAAGGGGAGGTTTTGCCACTTGCTGGTGGCGTCGCAAGGAGTTGGTGCGGTGGTGGACCGCCGTGCACGTGCACGGCGGCGGAGATGGACGCAGTTCGGTCGACTCGAGAAGAACTCGAGTATTATCATGCTCTGCTTCGAGTCGTAGCTGGGTTGAGTGTTTTATGCGCGTGAGTTTTTAAGTTTTAACAGTTTATAAAGAAACTTAAGTTAAAAAAAAAAAATCAGGGGAGAAGAAGAAGTACAGGAGGGAACGCGAGAAACAGCTGGGTTATCTCGAGTGAATCTCGAGTAAGTCTCGTTGGTTACTTCGGGTTTTTAGTTTCCTGATGTTTGCCTATTTTAATGTCAAGTTAAAAACTTAAAAAAAAAAAGAAGGAAACAGAGAAGAAAGAAACAGGAAAGAAGAAGTACTGGGAGGATCGCGTGAAAATTTCTGGGTGGATTCGAGTCCTACCCGAGGCGAGCTCGAGGTTGTCTTCGGGTTTGAGAAGGCAGAAATTTAGGCTAACTGTAATATGATAGAAAAAGTAATTAAGTTGAGTATAAACTATGTTATTAAGTATGAAACAATTTGACTTTGAAAATCTTGAATGTTTTGCTGAAACAAAAATGGAGTAGTTAATTTAAAAATGGAAATTAATTATGTAGGTAATAAAATTTATAATTGTGATTTAAAAAGTAGATCAAACTTAATTCAAATTAATAATTAAAATTTTTAATAATAGTCTTGTATAAAATCATATGTAATTAAGAATTCAATTAATCATTTGAAGTTGATTAATTAACAAATCGGAGATAACTGATTAAATAAATAAGTAATGGTGGAACGATTAAGTTAATTAATAATTAATGATTAATTAAGCAATTAATAATAATTAATTGTGTAATTAAGTTTTATAAATCAATAATTAAGGTTATTGATTAGTAATTAAGGATTAATTCATTAACTAAGGAATAATTAATAAATTGAAATAAGTTAATCGTAATTGGTTAAGCATGAATAAAATATAATTTATGTTTAAGTATGCAATTAAGTTTAAAACGAATCACACTTGTTGATATGAATCGATGATTATATTGATTGCATCCGATGTTTATTTATATCTGTGATGTTCTGTGATATTCTGTATGTATACCTGTGATGATTGTGTATGATTTATCTGTGTTAAAGTGATATATGATTTATCTGATGTTAATTATCTGTGTTAAATTGCTATATGAATTCAATTGTTAAATCTAAACTATTAAGTTAATTAGATAACTTGGACTTTAAAATGGCGTTTGGATTTCGATGAGACCGGGATCGGATATCGATTGATATTCCGAAAACCACATCGATCCAAATTAAACGATAGGTCGTGTAATCTCAAGTGAAGATCGAGATGGTGCTTTCAGAATGCAAGGATTATCGTCGTTAACTCTGAGGGTGATTCCAAAACGAGTGTAACGAGATAATGCCTTCGGTTTCGTTCGAACCCGAAACGAACTTGTATGAATTGAGTGCTTTCAGCACATCGTCAGGCGGACGATGAGCATTCTAAGTGATATGTTCTAAAAAGGTAATCGCAGCCTCAAGCCTCATCAACCGGGAATGGCTAAAACAGGGTAGGTGCAGCAAGGTTAGGTGGGTCATGCCCAAGCAGGACGAGATATACCCCTGTCTAGATGTCCCTTTATTCGGCTGTGTGGGCGGTTGGATGTGCACCAACTGCGGGGTTATCTTGTTCGGGATTGTTCAGTAAGGAATGGTTCTGGCCTTGTGTTGCAGGGGAGTTAGGGTGGCTCCTCGGTACTGTGATCTAGACCACGTACTGTGACGGGCGGTACCCCGGTAGCCCTGCCATTGTATGGGATCCAATTTCCAATAAGCGCCGTACGTTTTGATTGTGCCCAACTATGTTGAAATGTGAGATGTAAGCATTTCAGCTATTTCTGTAATTTACTTGAAAACCCTAGACACTATTATAATATCACTGGATTTCCTATAAATTTTTTTGGTTAGCGTAAGGTAAAAACTTACCCGTATTTATTTGTGGGGAGTCTTACGTGATACCTTTCTTTTAAATGATTTTCAAAGTTAAACAACTTTAACCTGTTTACTCATACCAGACCCATGTCTGACCCGGAGTTTATTTTTGTTTTTCATAAACTTTCGGGTACCCAAATTTTTACGGGTAGCCAAGGGATTTAGGTTAGCTTTGACGAATTCTGGAGGAGCAATGGAGCAGGAGGCTTCAGCGTTGTAGATACATATATAGTTCCGCTGTGTTGGTATCTCTGAGTCATGATGTATTTGAGATGTATGTCCTGACTGATATGTATATGATAGTCATGTTGTATGATATTGTATAACTCTGATGTATATATAACTATGTAATATTTATGTTGATGTATTATATTTTATTCCATTCCGCTGTGAGATTCTGATGTTGTTGTTCTTTCTTTCTTTTCTTTTCTATTTCTATCCCTTTCTTTCTTATTGATGGCACGTCTTTCTGGGCGTAGAAAGTCGGGTCGTCACAGGTGGTATCAGAGCGCTAGGTTGAGTGAATACCTAGGCTCTTGAGTGATTTCTTTCTTGAGAGAGCGTATTTGTAATTTTTATATATATATATTTATTTCTTGCTACCTATTTATTGGGATTACCTGTTCGGGTATTCCAATATGAGTTATAAGGTAGATAGGGTAGTGGTGTGTGAAACACGACTACCGATGGTTGGAGTTTTGAATATTTGTGGTGGGAGTGTATTTGTCGAGACTGTAGACCTATTACTGTCTCGAGTGAGCTTTGGATGGTGTGAGGATTTCATGGTTGGAATGTAATTTTGGATGAGCTTGAGTTTGGATCTATCGGATGGAAGTGACCAAATCATGATATCTTGATATCTCAAGGTGTTGTAGCTGTGTGAGTTTGGATATCTCTGAAGGTGTTTCTTTGGAACAAGTTAAGGAAGTAAGTCCGTTTCGGAATGGTGACCAAGTTCAGTAAGGTATTTTTTGTTTGAGTGAGGCCCGAGTTTCTCAAAGAGCTTTGAATAGAAGTCTTTGGACATTGAGATTAGTCCTATAGTTAGAAGTGTTCTGTGTGCTGTTGAGAAGGTTTGTTGGTTAGCAGTTTTCTTGAAGTGATTTCAGAAGTAGCAGAGTGGATTCATTTCTTCGATGAATTGACCTGAACAGTATACGGCTGTTATGGATCATGAAGAGAGAAAAAACTTATTTGGGTAGAATTGCCAGAGCGTTGTGCGACAATTCTGGAATTCATTTGTGTAATCTTTTGCAGGGAGTTGAGACTTCTCAAGAGAAAGTCAGGAAATCGAAGTGGTTCAAGATTTTTCTTGATGTTTTTGAAGAAGTTATGTGTCTACCGCCACATCGAGAGATTGAGTTTCGTATTGATTTGATTCCAGGAGCTGTGCCGGTGATTCAGCCAAGTAGGAGAATGCCTCCTAGAGAGAGAGAAGAGTTGATTAAGCAGACGCAAGATCTTTTGGAGATAGGTTTGATTAGACCTAGTTTTTCTTGTTGGGGCTTTTTTGTTGTATTTGTCACCAAATCGTATGGTTCGCTAAGATTCTGTGATGAATAAGTTTGTGCTGGTATTCATTGATTATATTTTTTCTAAATCGGAAGAAGGGCACAGGCAACATCTAAGAATTGTTTTGGAAACTCTGAGGAAGCATGTGTTGAAGGCAAAATTTTCAAAGTGTCATTTCTGGAAATCGGAAGTTATTTTTGGGGCATATTATTTTGGGTGAAGATATCTCTGTAAACCCAGCGAACCAGTACTTGCTATTCAGGATGGAAGAGCAAATTTGAAGTATATACGGATGCATGTTTAGTTGGATTGGGTGCAGTGTTGATGTAGAATGGCAGAGTGATTGCGTATGCTAGTCGACAATTGAAGTCTCATGAGAAGAACTATGCTACGCATGATTTAGAACTGTTAGCTATTGTTTTTGCTTTGAAGATTTGGAGACATTATCTTTTGGGAGAAAAGTTTGAGTTATTCACGAATCACAAACCGTTGGAGTATATTTTCTCTCAAAAAGATCTTAATTTGAGACAGCAGAGATGGGTAGAATTTTTGGCATCTTATGATCTGGATATTTTGTATACTCCGGGAAAAGCAAATGGAAGATGAATTTTTTGAGGAAATAATTCTTGGAACTAAGGACGGGAGATATTCGGATTTCAAGGTGGATGATCGAGGTACTTTAAGGATTATTAGTCGTTGTGTGTGCCTAATATTGATGGACTGAGGCAAGAAGTCTTAGCTGAGTGTCATCGCTCCAAATTGAATATTCACCTGGGAATTTCGCAGATGTATAAAGATATGAGGAGAGTTTTTTCTGGTGGCCGAATATGAAGAAGGATGTAGCTGCTTTTGTAAGTAGTTGTGCCATTTGCCTGCACGTGAAGGAAGATCAACAAAAGTCTGCTGGACTATTGCAACCTTTGGAAATTCCAGATTGGAAATGGGAAATGATCTCGATGGATTTTCTAGACGGTTTGCCTAAAACTAGGAAGGAAATGAAGGAATATGGGTTATTGTGGATCGTTTAACAAAGAATGCTCATTTTATTCCAGTTAAGGCGACTCGTACTGCAGTTTCCTTGGCAGAAATTTTCTTGAAAGAGAGTCAGATTGCATGGTGTTCCTATCAGCATAGTAAGTGACAGTGATTCTATTTTCACTAGTAAATTTTGGGAAGCTCTGCAATCAGCAACGGGAACTAGTTTGAGATTAAGTACAGCCTATCATCCTCAGACGGACGGACTTAATCGAATTCTGGAAGATATGCTTCGAGCTTGTGTATTGGATTTTGGTGGATTATGGGAAGACCATCTTCATTTAGTGGAATTTTTCTTATAATAATAGATACCAAGCGAGTATTAAGATGGCTCCTTATGAAGCTCTGTATGGAAGACCGTGTAGATTCTCATCTTGTTGGATTGAATCGAATGATCGACTTGGGCTTGGACCCGATCTAATTCAAGAAGCTTCTGCGAAGGTTGAGCTTATCAAGTAAAGAATGAATGCTGCTCAAGATCGTCAGAAGGAATATACAGATAAGAGACGAAGACCATTGGAATTTGAGATCAGAGAGTTAGTTTTTATTAAAGTTTCCTCAATCAAGGTGCTATAAGATTCGGAAAAACGGGAAAAACTTGCGCCGAGATATAGTGATCCACTCTGAGTATTGGAAAGAATTGGAACTGTAGCCTATAGGATTGAATTGCCGGAATGGATGTCTGGAATTCACAATGTATTTCACGAATCACATTTGAGGTAATTTGTTAATGAACCATCTTTGGTAATAGAACCAGTTATTCAGGAAGATTTAGAAGTAGAACCCAACCTGACTGTAGTTAGAAATCCTATTCAGATTGTAGATCAAGACGAGAAGCAACTTAGGAACAAAGTGGTAAAACTCGTCAAGGTGCAATGGAGTGAGGATCCCAGAGATTGTACCTGGGAAACTCTTGATAGTTTTAAAAAAAAAGCTTATCCAGATTTTTGGTCCGGATAGCTAGTATTGTTGTTAGAATGGACTGTTTGATTGTTTGTTTTTGTATGGATGATATGTATGTTTGGATAGTTGATACTAAGTTTTCGAATTAACTATTGTTTAAATTTCGGGGACGAAATTCTTTTAAGGGGGGAGGAATGTGACATCCCGGAATTTTGACCCTATTATTTTAATAATTGTTAATCAAATTTAATTAAAATATAAGATTTTCATTTATAAATAAATAAGAATTTGGATATTATTAGTTTTATATTGGTTATAAAGGAATATAACTTCAAAAATATAAAGTAGACTCTTTTAACAATCTTCAAAAAAATTAAATCTGTTTTATTTATTTAAATTAAAAGTTAAGTATGAATGACATTTAATATCAGATTTATGTATGCAGTTAATAATTATAACAAGTTCAATAACATAATCATATTCCTAAATACATTAATGCACATATAAGTATACAAATCAAATATTGAAAGAGTAAACTTTATATAAAAATAAGATTTAAGTAGTTAACCATATTGTATGTTTAAGAATAATATTTACAATAACATTTACAATAAGCTTATTAATATTTAAATAAGTATTACATAAAATAGTTATAAACATAAGTCAACATGAATAATATATAAAACCTGCAAACATTTTTGTGTATATGTTAACATAAGAATGTTCAAACAAAAAGAAATCTGCAAGCATGAAATATGATTATATCTTAGTACAAATACTGCAAATATCTTTGCAAACATATATTCTGTCAGAAAACCAATGTGCAGTTTGTGTTTAAGATATAGGATAATAAAATAAAGAGCAAGAATACACATCAATAAGCATTTTTGTTCAGACCAAAAGTTGCAAGCAAACTGAATATGCATAAGCAAATAAATATTTACATCTAAAATAAGACAAAACAAGTTTGTCACTAAAACATTATTAGTACAAACTGTATAAACATAAGGAATCAAATATGCTCAGCAAACATGTTATTTATTTGTTAACTTAAGTATGAAGTCAAAATGTATAAAACTGCAAACATCTTTGTAATATATTAGTGCATAAGAAAAACAAATATGCAAATATCTTTATATATATGATAAGTGCCAGCAAAACATTTGGTACAAATCATGTCTGCAAACATTATTAGGATGTTAGCACAAATGAAAACCTGCAACACACATTTTTGTTTATATGTTCACATGAGTTTGTCCAAATATAATAAAAAAATATGCAAGTATGAAATGGAATATATCTTAGTACAATCTGCAAATATCTTTGCATCATGGGTTTGTGTCAGCTAGCATTTAATTGTGTGTTAACTAAAATGATAACACAACCATTTAATTAGCCTACTTTTCTTTGTACTGCAAAGAAAAAAAAAATATAACTCTCAGCCGAAATTGTTGAACCTTGTCTGGTCTTAGTACATATGATAATTAAGCAAGATATTTTATTATGTCAAGCTTATGCAAGAAGGCAATTGGTTCAAGTTATATATGTATTCATCATTTGTTATTCCATTTTGAGTTCAGTTAGTAACTCATGAAACAAACCTGAAGTAAGAAAAGAAATAAATAAAACTTTATATTTGCAAGTTAAAAACATATTCAAGAAAAAGGGAAATTTACTGGAAGACCTTTTGTGCAAACTGCCGTCTCCTAGTTGGCCTCTGTTTCAAGTTGCTACATGTCTTGGGTGAGTAAACTATCTCTAATTTAACTTCTATTTTGTAGTTTATGATGATTTTGTTATATATGTTAAAAGTTCTGGATTGCTTGTTAATACAGTATGCTTATATAGTTGTTCTTGTTGGTTTCAAGACTTCTGTTGAGTTAAAGATGTTAAAGAATATTTCATACTTTTGTATGAAATCATCTCTTGTCATTTGTAATTTAACTTAATAAATTTAGTTTAAAATTAAGATTAAAGGTTTAGGAATATATTTTTTTTAGAAGCAATGAAGAATAAGTACTGTGTACAACAATTTACAGTACAAAAATAAAACAAGACCAAATTCGAATAACTCGAATTGTATATGTGAATTGATGTCTTGAAACTACATATAAAAATATGATTTTTAAGACAAACTATACAATTTTTAGACAACCATTTATAGAGCAGTTCTTTTGTGAAGCAAAAATGCATTTTTATGAATTTCAGATGATTCACTTAATAATTGTTGATGAAATTTGAAGTGTAGCTAGGGGATTGATGTGAGATTATCAGAAAATTGTTAGAAAATTTTTCGAATACATAGTTTTGGAGATTTTGATTAACGTAGGGTTATGGGTACTGTATGTTTTGGGTTCGGTTTCTTGATGATTGTGACACGATGGCGCAACCGAGTGTCGTGTGGGTTTGGGAGAAGTTAGGGGGTGGTGTCGGCAAGCTATGGCCGAAGTCTTGGAATTTCTGCTGATCGCAATCGCGTGGACGAGGCGAAGTTTGTCTACTGTGTTTGAGTGACAGTTCGACTTTTTAGTCGAATTTCGATTTCGTAAGATTTATGTGGATCTGGGTTTTGTAATGGAGTAAGGGGAGGTTTTGCCACTTGCTGGTGGCGTCGCAAGGAGTTGGTGCGGTGGTGGACCGCCGTGCACGTGCACGGCGGCGGAGATGGACGCAGTTGGGTCGACTCGAGAAGAACTCGAGTATTATCGTGCTCTGCTTCGAGTCGTAGCTGGGTTGAGTGTTTTATGCGCGTGAGTTTTTAAGTTTTAACATTTTATAAAGAAACTTAAGTTAAAAAAAAAAGAAGAATCAGGGGAGAAGAAGAAGTACAGGAGGGAACGCGAGAAACAGCTGGGTTATCTCGAGTGAATCTCGAGTAAGTCTCGTTGGTTACTTCGGGTTTTTAGTTTCCTGATGTTTGCCTATTTTAATGTCAAGTTAAAAACTTAAAAAAAGAAGAAGAAGGAAACAGAGAAGAAAGAAACAGGAAAGAAGAAGTACTGGGAGGATCGCGTGAAAATTTCTGGGTGGATTCGAGTCCTACCCGAGGCGAGCTCGAGGTTGTCTTCGGGTTTGAGAAGGCAGAAATTTGGGCTAACTGTAATATGATAGAAAAAGTAATTAAGTTGAGTATAAACTATGTTATTAAGTATGAAACAATTTGACTTTGAAAATCTTGAATGTTTTGCTGAAACAAAAATGGAGTAGTTAATTTAAAAATGGAAATTAATTATGTAGGTAATAAAATTTATAATTGTGATTTAAAAAGTAGATCAAACTTAATTCAAATTAATAATTAAAATTTTTAATAATAGTCTTGTATAAAATCATATGTAATTAAGAATTCAATTAATCATTTGAAGTTGATTAATTAACAAATCGGAGATAACTGATTAAATAAATAAGTAATGGTGGAACGATTAAGTTAATTAATAATTAATGATTAATTAAGCAATTAATAATAATTAATTGTGTAATTAAGTTTTATAAATCAATAATTAAGGTTATTGATTAGTAATTAAGGATTAATTCATTAATTAAGGAATAATTAATAAATTGAAATAAGTTAATTAATCGTAATTGGTTAAGCATGAATAAAATATAATTTATGTTTAAGTATGCAATTAAGTTTAAAACGAATCACACTTGTTGATATGAATCGATGATTATATTGATTGCATCCGATGTTTATTTATATCTGTGATGTTCTGTGATATTCTGTATGTATACCTGTGATGATTGTGTATGATTTATCTGTGTTAAAGTGATATATGATTTATCTGATGTTAATTATCTGTGTTAAATTGCTATATGAATTCAATTGTTAAATCTAAACTATTAAGTTAATTAGATAACTTGGACTTTAAAATGGCGTTTGGATTTCGATGAGACCGGGATCGGATATCGATTGATATTCCGAAAACCACATCGATCCAAATTAAACGATAGGTCGTGTAATCTCAAGTGAAGATCGAGATGGTGCTTTCAGAATGCAAGGGTTATCGTCGTTAACTCTGAGGGTGATTCCAAAACGAGTGTAACGAGATAATGCCTTCGGTTTCGTTCGAACCCGGAACGAACTTGTATGGATTGAGTGCTTTCAGCGCATCGTCAGGCGGACGATGAGCATTCTAAGTGATATGTTCTAAAAAGGTAATCGCAGCCTCAAGCCTCATCAACCGGGAATGGCTAAAACATGGGAGGTGCAGCAAGGTTAGGTGGGTCATGCCCAAGCAGGACGAGATATACCCCTGTCTAGATGTCCCTTTATTCGGCTGTGTGGGCGGTTGGATGTGCACCAACTGCGGGGTTATCTTGTTCGGGACTGTTCAGTAAGGAATGGTTCCGGCCTTGTGTTGCAGGGGAGTTAGGGTGGCTCCTCGGTACTGTGATCTAGACCACGTACTGTGACGGGCGGTACCCCGGTAGCTCTGCCATTGTATGGGATCCAATTTCCAATAATCGCCGTACGTTTTGATTGTGCCCAACTATGTTGAAATGTGAGATGTAAGCATTTCAGCTATTTCTGTATTTTACTTGAAAACTCTAGACACTATTATAATATCACTGGATTTCCTATAAAATGTTTTGGTTAGCGTAAGGTAAAAACTTACCCGTATTTATTTGTGGGGAGTCTTACGTGATACCTTTCTTTTAAATGATTTTCAAAGTTAAACAACTTTAACCTGTTTACTCATACCAGACCCATGTCTGACCCGGAGTTTATTTTTGTTTTTCATAAACTTTCGGGTACCCAAATTTTTACGGGTAGCCAAGGGATTTAGGTTAGCTTTGACGAATTCTGGAGGAGCAATGGAGCAGGAGGCTTCAGCGTTGTAGATACATATATAGTTCCGCTGTGTTGGTATCTCTGAGTCATGATGTATTTGAGATGTATGTCCTGACTGATATGTATATGATAATCATGTTGTATGATATTGTATAACTCTGATGTATATATAACTATGTAATATTTATGTTAATGTATTATATTTTATTCCATTCCGCTGTGAGATTCTGATGTTGTTGTTCTTTCTTTCTTTTCTTTTCTATTTCTATCCCTTTCTTTCTTATTGATGGCACATCTTTCTGGGCGTAGAAAGTCTGGTCGTCACAATGGTGGCGAAGTTCTCGAGGTATATTACGTGGACCCAACTCCCGTGAGTTGGCATATATGACTAAAACAGGAGCTATACCGGGCTACACAAAGGGTCGCACCCTTTCATCGAGCATGCTCCATCGGAAACCATTCTATTACTTTTTTGATTCGATACGAGGCGCCACTTTGATTCGGAGGTATTGTTCGAGGTGGGCGGAAGCTGCTGGCTTGCCGTCACCACCGGTCCGGGAGTGCAAACGGTGTATCCACCCTGGCATTGCCTCGCGTGCCGTGTCATAGCCTTATATCGAGCCCACTACGATTTTGGTTTTAAAGGTCCGACCGCGTTAAGGTTTACCATCCCCTTAACGCTATTTTCTATATGATTATACTTTACTGATTTGACACTACTGTATATAGCTTATATTACTACATAGTAAATAGTTTAACGGATCCTTAGAGGATGGGCGGTCCCAAGCATCTTCTAAGTTAATTGTACCTTTACTACAGTTCACTTGAGTTGGTTTACATTGTATAAGTATGTATGTCCTGACTCGAGTGTTTGTATTTTTATTTACGCTCGGGTCAGCCTGAGTTATTCACAGATTTGGATTCCACTTTCTGGAGATTGGAATCGCTGGAGATATCTGCTTATCTAGTTTTATCTATTCCAGTTCTGTTGTTCTATTCAGCTTGTACTTATTTGTCATCTTGAGACTTCCTTTATACTTTATTTTCTTCTGTTGTATCTTATGTAACTCTGATATTTTTATATAGTAGCTTCATGAACTACTATCTCTTTTACTTCCGCTGCATTTTAAATACTCTGTGTCTGTGATCTGTGATTTTTATTTACTGTATATTCTGAGGTTTGCCAAATTTTTATTTACAACGCGGTATTTTGAGCAATTCAATTCCGGCATGAGTGTCTACCTATACATTTATAATGGATGCGAATGGTTGAAAATATCGGGTCGTTACAAAAAATGCTTTAATTGAAGATTTTTTTCACCGGACAATGATCCTCCTTGAAACTTTATTTTAATAGAATCTTAGAAGGTACAACTCTTAGATAATTTTCTTTATTATGTGCAAGATTGAATTTACATAATATTGATAATGAAAATGACATTACTGATTGGGATTGGGATAAAAGTAAGAAATTCACTTCTAACTCATTATATAAATTTCTCAATTATTCTGGTGTTACTAATAACACTTTTAATCTTATTTGGAAAGCAAATGCACCAACAAAAGTTAAGATACATATGGTTGATCATTCATGGGAAGCTAAATACCATTGAACTTTAAAAAAAAAGAATTTGCCAATTGGTAATATTCATACATTATGTAATTTATATTTAGAAAATATTAATCATATATATCACGATTGTAATGATACTTATTACATTCTTAATAATACTCTTAGAATTAACTTTAATTTTACAACTAAGGTAATTGATTGTGATTTTTACTGTAATAATTTAGATTTAAGGTTAAAATTGAATATAGATTTTTACTAGACACTTTATGTACTATAATTTGTTCGTTTATTTGGTTTGAAAGAAATCAGAGATTATTTAATAATAATAATAATTGTCATATTAATAAATTAGTAATGACAATCGCTCCATTTTGTTTTAATTGGATCTCAGATCCAAAATATAAATTGGCAAAAAATAATCATTTTAAAGAATATCTTAATAAGGTTAGAAAATGCATTGCTTTATTTAAACAAAAATAATAATATTTTAACTAATAAAAATTTTGCATTAGCATTTATTCGAATTCAAATGAAGACTTTACGGTTCTAATGTACTTTTGATCGTAAGAACATAGTGTTAGTATTATTTTACGATTTTATTTTTAAAATATATAAGTATATAAATTCATATTTATACATATTATGCCTTTTGATTTCATGATCACTTTCTCATTACATATAAGAAAATTTAGATGTTGCTTAATGAGATTGACTTTTCTATTAGTGTAGCTCGTTCGTTGCTGCTTTATAGTATAAGCCCTAGTTTTGTTACTTTTATTTTAATTAATGCATATTTATATACATATATATATGTACTGTTCTTACATTTTTGTATAGTTTTCTCTACAGGTATAGATTTAGGCTGAAGATGTTGCAGGATTGCTATTTGCTGGGTTGCAGGGTTGTAGGGTTGTTGTTTACACGGCTGCAGGGTTGTTGTTTACACGGCTGCAGGGTTGCCATTTGCAGGATTGTTGTTAGAAGAGATTTCATATGTTGGATTCGAATCGTCCATGCTAGCTGTGAGGCACTCATTCACTAGTGGAGCTGCTTGTTGATCTCATTTCTGCATTTTGGATGCAGCATGGCTTATTTTGGGTACTTCTAACACTTGACTATTAGGCGATGGCCTTGCCAAGTTTGATACTGATGTGTAATGGGCGGTGGCATTATCGGAGCTCATTCAAGAAGTTACCTTGAATAGTTGATTTGTTATCTTAACCTTTTTCGTTATTATATGTTATGATTTATTACCTGCCAGGCATGTTGATGACTCTGTTATTTTCGGTGACATACACACACACAGATATACATATACATATATACATATATATATATATAGACACACACATATATGTGCTCTCCTCTACTTTAGAGGATCACACATTTGTCTCAAAAAAATATAAAACATGTTTTTTCATCAATTTATAAATCAATTATTTTCAAGTAATATTTTTCACAAATATGTAAAACCTATTTGAAAGTATTTTTAAAGTATTTATTTATATATAGGTTTTGAAAAAGGTAATTAACTTTGTTTAACACTGAAAGTCGATGAAGTAGGCTTGTCTATTTATGAGAGTTAAGATTGATGTCGAGTAGGGATATGAGCAATAGAGCTCTAACCTACTAGTTTCCCTCTTGGCCAGGGAATAGTTAAGTCCGAAATGTCGAAAACATGTTAATCATATTGTTTACTTGCTCGTTTACGAAAGTCATTAATACTATACTTGTTAGGAATTGAGTTGATGATGTTTTGATGACAACAACCATATATAGTTATTATACTTTACTTTATAAAATATATACTAACATTTCCATATATATGTATGTATGTATGTATGTATATAGGAAGTATATGCAGGTATCATCGAAGACTGGTCAGTATAAAGACTCAAGCATCAAGATGAAGATTAGAGATTCAAGATTCAAGACTCTAGAGAATCAAGATTTCAAGATCTCAAGATAAGTGTCTAGTATTTTGTTAAAACTTCATAATAGCACTCTCATCTTTCTTCCAATTTTCTTTTGTGATGGAACCCAATTTCTATCGAAACCAGTGGCTTACAAACCCACGACAAGTAGCTTACAAACCTACGACAAGTGGCTTACAAACCCACGAAAATCAAAATCATTTAAACTACTTTGTACAAGTTCTCGAGTCCTATGGAGGAGCTATGTAGGAAGGTTCTTGCAATTTCAGTTTGAATAGATTTTTCAAAATGTTTTTAAATCTGTTTTCAAAATGTTTTAGCTTTCAAAATCATGTTTTCAAAAATGTTTTCAAACTTTGTTTTAGCCTTGAAATATTCCTCCATTCTGATTTTAAAAACTTCTATTTTTAAAACATCAAAACTTATTCTGATTTTAAATATTACTTATATAATTGACGGTCTATATCAATTATATATATATATATTTAAAATAATGTTTTATATTCATTCTCTGTCTCAAAATATTGTTTAAACACTTTATTTTGCTTCAGAGAAGTTTCAACTTGTTTTAAATCAAATGCTTTTACAAAACAACATCTCTACAATTTTGGACTGAGGGATGTCGACATATGGGGATACCCCATGTCGACATGGTGAAGTTGGATTCAAAATTCAAATTTCAAAAGAAGTGTCCATTCGTTCAAAAAAACCTTTCGCCAATGGTTATGACTGTTGTGCATCTATATAAAGGCTTCCAAAACGAATTTTTTAACAACTAACTTTCTTATTTTCTTCACTCTTTCTTCTCCACCATTCCATATCCATAAAACTTCATATTTTAAAGATCGTGCCATCATTCTGCCAAATTCTCAATAGGAAATCATTTAGATACTCTCTCTATTTGATTCTCCATCATTCAACTAAAGATCAAAGTGCTATTCAGAGTTATAGGATTAATTTGTATTCAAAAAATCCATAGAGTCTATCCATTCAAAAGGATTGTTATTAAGAAGTATTAGGGTGATCTTGTGTCCCGTAAATCAAGAGAGTTTACCCCAGACTCGGAGATAGGAGAGTTCCTCAAGGCCTTATAAATTGAGGGTTGTAATTTGGATATTGGCTTATAAAAATCTGTACAAGGATATTGCCTTGGTGCAGGACTGGATGTAGGAGGATTCCGAACCAGTATAAAATCCGGTGTGTTCTTTCCTTTTACTTGCTTTACTTTACTATTTGCATTTGTTATATGTTCTGTGATCATTCTGTATTAGAATTCTGTTTAGATTTGTGTTGAAAGTTTTAATTTAGTCATATAGTTCATATATTCTTTAAAAACACTATTCACCCCCCGTCTAGTGTTATTTCTACCTTAAGATCCTTAATCGCATCCCCAACAATTGGTATCAGAGCATTGGTTTTCATTATTTTCATAATCTAAAATTTTGAAAAGTTTTAATGGCACAACACACTAATAATGTCACTCCTACTTCTGTCAACACAAGCACTAACACTAGTTCATTTGTAGAAGGTCAGTCTACTGTCAGACCACCACTTTTTAATGGCAGTAATTATGCATATTGGGCATGTAGGATGAAAATTTATTTACAATCAATAAGTTTAGATACTTGGAATATGACACAAATTGAATATGTTGAATCAACTACAAATTTTTCCCAGTGGACTACTGAGCAAAAGACGGTTGCACAAAAAATTTCTAAGGCTATGAATATACTATTTTGTTCACTAGATAGGAATGAGTTTAATAGAGTCTTTGTTTGTAAGTCTGCATTTGAAATCTGGAAAACTTTGCAAGTAACTCATGAAGGAACAAGCAAAGTTAAACAGACTAAAATTTCCATATTAACTAACCAGTTTCAATTGTTTAAAATGCATGAAAATGAGTCTATTTCCGACATGTATTGTCGATTTCAAGACATTGTACACTCATTGATTGCTTTAGGAAAGGGATTCTCGAAAGAAGATCAAGTCAGAAAAATACTCAATTCACTCGCTCCAGAATGGGATCAAAAGACACTTACTATTGAAGAGGCAAATGATGTTAGTCAAATGAAGATCGAAGAGTTAATCGGTAATCTAATGTCTTATAAAGTTCAACTACAAGGGAGAAAAGAATCTAAGGCAACGAAAAAGAAATCGATCGCATTCAAAGCAACAACTGGAGATTCAGAACAAGAGAGTGATGAAGAAATTGCTTTCATGACCAGAAATTTCAGGAAAATTCTGAAGTATAGAAAGATGAATAACTTTAAAAGAAATGATCAAAGAAATTCCAGAAATACTTCGGAGGACTACAACAACAACAATAATGGTGATAGATGCTATAACTGCAACAAAACAGGGCACTACAAGATGGATTGTCCATATCCAGACAAACAGACATTTCAACCAAACAACGAGCAACCAAAGAAAAGAAAGAAGGCATATGCAGCAACTCTTGACGATTCAGATTCATCCAGTGATGACGAGAAGAAAACTGATAATTCAAATCTGTGCTTCACGGCTATTCTCGAATCAGAAGACGATCGGAGTTTGGATCTAAAAATAGGTACACATTTATTTTAATTTTATTGGATTCTTACTTGCTTTGATTTTGTTTGCAATTTCTTGAATTTTTAAATTCAAAATCACCCTTTGAAATTTGAATTTTTAAATTCAAAATAATATTATTTTAACAATATTTAAATATTAAAATATTTTAATATTATTATATTTAATATTATTACTGGAATTAAATATAGATATAGAATATAGATTAGTTTTCTTAGGATTTTAGGAATTTATTAGATTTTAGAAATAGACACCTTCTTTCAAATTCAACAGGCACATGTCGACATGCCATGATACCCCATGTCGACGTGCCTCTCAGAAATTTGATTTCAAAATTTGAATTCAAACTTTTGAATTTCCCTCCACCTTTTCACTTACTTCAAAATTCTGAAAAGATACCTCTTGACCAGAGAAAATGACTTTAGAGAATCTATTTAATATACTTCTCTTATCATCTCTTTTCACTTTATTCTCATAATTCAAACCTTCTTCATTATCTTCTACTCCTCTCAAACACTCATCAATGGCTTCCTCAAGTAACCCATCAACTATGAGGCTGCCCAAATCCATCAAAAATGATCTTTTCAATGACCTAGAGGCTATCAAAGCTTACATAAGCTATGTAAACTATGGTAAAGTCAATACGGGAAAACTTGCCATTTTTGATGATTTTTCTTCTTATGAAATCGATCAACTTTTTGAAGAAAACTCCATTCTTAGCTTGATTGATAACAAGAAAAATGATTTCGTTTGTTATCCAAACCTTGTCAAAATGTTTTATGCAAACCTAAATCGTGGATTTTATAACGGAAATGAAGATCAAATTTGGAGTAGTGTTAAAGGAACACTTATTGTTTTGGATTTCAATATTTTAGATACTATTTTGGGTTGCAAATCTACCGGTATGAATCTCTCGGAATTTCAAAACAATGAAACCGATCGAGAGACTTTTCATCACATTTTTGAAAGCGATAACCATATGGATTTTAAGAATCGCTTTTTCCGCCCAAAAGCACGAATCGTCAACCTTCTTATTCAACACACAATTATTCCTAGGTCGGGAAACTACAATAATCCCATCTCAAAAGTGTGTAAAGCTCTTTTTGCTATTTTTGAAAAATATGATATTAATTGGGCACAAATTATTTTGGATGAGTTAAGACCCAAAAATTTTAATATGGAGAAAACACTCTTTATCATGGAATTTACCTTACTCGGATTTTCAATTATTTTGGTGTGGATGTTAAAAAGGAAGAGTTTGTAAGTAGAAAAGTGTTCAATCATGGGAACATTTCTCTTATGAAAATCCCACTTATGTTTCAACCATATGAAACACTTGCCGAAAAGGAAGAGAGACTTGCTCATGAAGAGATGGAAGAAGTGGAAGAAGAAGGGGAAGGAATGGAAATTGAAGAAGAAGAGGAAGATGAAGATACCTCTTTGGAAAGTATAGAATATCCACATATACCCGCCAATCCATCCAACAAAACAATACTCAAGAACCAAAAGATACTTGCTCAAAACCAAAAAGTTCTTAAGGGATCTATTAGCAAGAAAATGGATAAAATCTCCACCAAGATCGACAAGTTCTTTGGGAAGATAGGCAGGAAACTTGGCTTGTCTTCATCATCATCTTCATCAAACTAATCCTAGCCACTATCTCTCTAGCTATCGTTTATCTATCTTTGTATTTTCTACTTTTTTAGTTAATATTATGTAATGTTAACTAATATAAGTAATGCTATCTTATTCTCTGTTTTCCAGCTTTATATATCTCTGGTAGTTATTTATTTTAAGTTTATATAGGTCCACTAGTATAAAAATAAACTTAGAAATCAAAAATAACTCAACTTGGTCATTCTGTCTAGACCATGTCGACATGCCCCATCCCTCCATGTCGACATATAACAGTCAGAAAGTAGTTACAATTTCTAACTTCAAATTCTTGTAACTACCAAGTGACAATTCATTTTGAACGGCCAATAACTCCTATAAATACTTATTTTTTCCAGAAAAACTTCTCAACCTCCATTTCTATTCATCTCCTCTCATACTTCAACTTATTTCTTAAATTATGGCTTCTCCAATTAAGAATTTAAGTGAAAATCTTGAAGAAACTCTTACTTCTTTCAAGAATATTCTTTCTTTTATACTTAGAAATCAAAGGCACTTAGAATTAAGCCAAATGCAGATGATCAAAGAGCAAGAGAGACACTTCGACGCATTTCGTTGGATGATCTCAAGTGTAACATCCCGCCTTTTCGCACACTTTAAAACGACACACATGTCGATTCAAAGCATACGCAAGGGCGGATTGTTATGGGGTAAATAAGAATAATAGAGAAGAAATAAAACAAAATAGAATCTCACAGCGGAAGGATAAAATATAATAATAAATATACAGTTCAAAACAGTTTACAAAATAGTTATTTCACTTATAAAATGAACATCAGAGTCACACATACCAATACAACAATGCAGCGGAATATAAAGAGTGTGTGGTGCAATACTATATATAAATGATGCTGAATCTTCGTCTTCGTCCTCCAAGCTAAATCTGCTATCCTGAAATGCTCGTACTGACCCGAGCGAATTTGAAAAGATAAAAACACTCGAGTCAGACTAGAATATCTTATGTGAGTTAAATAAACAGAAATAAATATGAGTGCAGTAACTCAAGAGATGTTCGGGATTTACATCTCCTAAGGATCCGTTAAACTATTTACTATGTAGTATATTGCGCTATTATAATAGTGTCTATTTATAAAATAAACTTACTTTTTAATAGCGTTAAGGGGTTACCCATATAGCCCTTAACACGTAATAGTCCCAGTAGTCCATCCAATATCATAGTCCCTCCTGATCGGGAAGCCACTAGAGGATACCACACGGGCTACGGGAGAAAACCAAACTCGTACAAGGCGCGATAGGGTAGGTGACACGGCACAACTAGGCAATGCCAGGGTAGATATACCAATTGCTATCCAGGCTGATGGTAACGCGCAGCGCGCAGCTGCCGCCCACCTCGAACTAACTCCCCCAAAAATCAAAATATAGAAGTGGCCACTGAATCAATCCAAGTCAAAGTATAATATCGAAGAGGAGCGTCCGATCAGAGGAATGACCTCATTGGCCTGAGAATCGCTCCTGTTTTAGCCACCTTATGCCAACTCACGGGAGTTGGGTCCACGTATTTACCTTACAGGAAACGTCGCCACCACCTACTTCATTCTGGGAACTCCACCGCGTACACGGTTAGTCAAAGTGGTTTTCGGTATCGACAGAGAGTATGTCCATATCCGATCCCGGTCTCTTTGCCAACCAATCGTTATTATAACACCGCGGTCATTTAAAAATTGTTTATACTTTAAAACCAGAATATAATCCATTTCAAAACCATAATATTACGATATCATTCCAAAACCCAAAACCATATTTTACCACTTATTCCAAATATAATTCCTTTCCAAAAATTAAAAGGCTTTAGCTTCATAATATCTGAAAATCGAATATTTTCAAAGCTTAATATTTTTGGAAATCCATAATTTCAAACCATAACTTTTAAACTCAAATGGTTTGGATATTCAACGGTATGCGAATTAAAAAGGTTTAACTTTACTGTTGCTTTATAAAGAAATAAATTACATGGCTTTCCAAATATTTCTTCTTTTAAAGTTAAACCAAAATCCAAAATATTACCTCAAGTCCCAAAACCATTTCAATTTTATATATATTTATATCCATTTTTGAGCATTAATATTTCAACTAAAGTTGGATTTTTATCCTTTCAAAATCAATATTCTATTAATTAATCTTGACCATTCACATAAAATCCATAATTAATAAAACTTCAATTTCTAGTAAAATATATATATAAATTTTCCAATTCAAATTTTTACTAGAATATCCATTTCTATTTATTTTGGGAAAATCCAATTTCAAATATCATATCTTAAAATTTCCAACTTTACATTTAAACATAGGATATAAATTTACCAACTCCATTTTCTAAATTTCTTCCATTTCAATAAAGAAATTTATCCACCTTTTAAATTCCTAAATTTTAACTTCATAGGTATATAAATATGGAATAAAATATTTATACAATATAAAATTTAAGATTTATAAACCGTATTCAATCCAAACCATAGAAATCACATTAAAATAGTTATATATAGACCGCGGTGCCTGTATATAATTTTCTATCCTATGGTCAAGTGATACGGATATTTATCATTTCAATCCGCAATTTAAAAAATAAAACTTTGCGGTTTTATCATTTCAAACCACAATCCCGAAAATGTAAAATGCATGCTAACTGGCAGTTAATGATATCCACATAAATCATCCATTCAACAACACATCCATCACCCAATTTCAACCATCAATCAATATCAATCACTATCAACCCATATCAATCAATAATAATATTAGTTCGATAATATGCAACGGGTAATAACTGTCAGTTTATTCAAATTAAATTTCAACTATTAATCTAACCATTTATATTTAGAGATAATTTATATAACTGTTAACTAGCATTTCATATGCAAACAAAATTCCTAACAGCAAATTAATACGCAATTAATCAATTTAATTAACAGCTAAATTCAATAAATGCAATTCAACAGATATGGATGAAATAACATGCCAAAAGCTCATAAATAAATTTCTATTCATTTCTAAAATTTATTTAACAAACATAAAAGCTTCTAGTAATTGTGAGTGGGTTAAAACACTCACCTTTGGGATTTAAATCGAATTTAAACCCGATTTAAACCCAAAAATTCGTCCGTCTCAGAATTTGTCCAAACCAGCGTCATCGAGTCCGGAATTTAATTACGATCCTAACAAAAAAAAATTCGCTTGAATCGGGGTCCGTATGAGAAAGTTATGTAGGAAAATCGATTTGCAAAACAAAATAAAAATTAAACAGAACTTACATAATAATATGCCACGTCAGAAAGAGCGCTACAGGACCATGAGCCGAGTCGTTCGAAACGCAAACCCTACGTTCGCTGAGCCGCCATCTCCAAACATCGAACGCGACCAAACCCTCACCTTCGACCAGATCCAACGACGCCACCCCTTCCTTGTCACGAGCCGACCCTCCGGCCCCCTCCTAGCAGCCCGCGCCGCCGCCTATGGCGCCCAGGCCGAGCCAAAAACCGCCCACCTTCTCACCAGTTTGCAGCCAATCAAACGACTATCTCGACATCCTGACCGTACCGATGTGCCCTGCTCGACACCCTCTACGCAACCATGCCCTCCGATCGACCATAGGATGACGATCCACCGTTGGATCGTCAAAGATTCCTTACGAACGGTCAGCACTATTCGAACATTTCTGAGCAAACCACAGATCCAATCGAGAAACAAATTATATCAGCAGATTACGTTCGTTGAGAGCATCAACATATAATTTTTTGGGAATTTTCTGAATTTTTTTGAGTTTTGACTTTTGATTTTGAACTGTGGATAGATCTGGAATTGGATCTGAGATGTATGCATTTGGGGAAGAGAAAAGAGTGAAGAAATGAACGTACAGCAAAAGAATAGAGACTAGGGTTTATAGCTGTATATATATATAGGTAAGCTAGCGATAGGGTAGATAGGCTGTAGAATGAACGTGCGTGACAAATTATGGCCCAAAAAGCCCGCTATGCCTCCGGAATCAAATTTGTTAAAACTATATATCCAAATAGGTGTTTTAAAATATTCTGAACGCGATGGAAAAAGTTTCACGACCAAATTCGATCGTATGAAGAAGTTATGCTGAAAACAAGATTTCCAAATTGATTTCAAATTGATTTTAATAAATTTGATTTCAAGGCGTTTCGCGTCCGTACGATCAAACGACAAGTCCGATCGATACGAAATTTGAAACCCTATAATAATTCACCGATACGGATCCGATGAAACTGGTTTCGTCGAAATCCGAGTCCGTGTCCAAAATGGCTATTTTTAATATTTATCAAATCAATTAAATAAATCATAAAATCCAATTTTTTTTCTTCAACTTCTAATTTTTGCCAAATTTCATTACTTATATAATCCAATCAGTTCCAGATGATTTAGCAAGCTTGGATGTGAATTAAAATCTATAAATATATCAACTTGCAGTGTTAATATCTGCACTTTCTTATTATTTGGAAATTATAAATTATATTCTAAAACTCAATTATTACATCTTATACCTTTATACTCTTAACTTAAATCTAACTAAATAAATAATTGGATTTCCATCTCAACTTGAATCCAATTGGATAAATGGATTTGATTTCCTTTTCAACTCATTTTTAATTTTATTTAACCCTTTTTACCATAATTAAATTTCAAATTATCAGTAAACTTTTATTCCCATTTATTTTTCTTAACTATTATAATTCCAATCTTAATGAATTCAATATTGTAAATTTGATAAATCTATTAAATCCACTCAATTGTTTACAATTCCAATCTATATTCAATAACGTAATAAATTACGTTAGAATCCATTTTATGGTATTAACTATTGCAATAAATCCAAATTAATAAATGAGGCTTGACTCCTATAATAACTTCTTTGGTTTCAATTAACATTTTATGGTGAATATGAATTTCAATGTATAATTGAAACCTTTATATCCATATTAATCGTTGATCTATAAGAAAAATTTAATATTAGGTTCATACTTATGACAACTAGACCCAATTTCTTTCAACCATAATTACATAAACTATTAAATATTAAATCCATTTAATTTCACTATCATCCAATATCTACATATTCCAGCTAAATTCCAACTAACATATAAATTAGCTATTCCAACTTCCATTAATTGCGATTATCATACTATAGAAATTAAATTCCATTAACCACATAAATAAAAGTTGATCCCCATCTATTTACATTATATCACGTATGCATAAATTTATTCAATGGTCACCTTTAATTAGTAACTATCCATTTTCCAATCCAAATATAAATCTTCCACTTTTGAATTCTTATATTAAATGGAATTTATTCTAGGTAATATTTTTACTAATATTTACTGATTCAACATTTATATGTTTCTTAAAACTAACTCCAACCAAATGTGACAATTTACATTCCATTTCTATGCAATATATACTCATTTTATTCCATTCACTTGGTTACTGTATTGAAATCTATTTATTAACCAATACTAACGTTATTATCATTAATTAAATTTTGATTCCCAATTTTTATTCAATACCTTGAACAAAAATTTACATATTAATCAAATCCTTCTTCTACTTTATTCAAATTGGATTATATTCCAATTTCTATAAGCTAGGTCTTAAATCATCCTTTACATAATTAAATTTTTTTTTTTTTTTTTTTTTTTTTTTGCGTTTATAACTTAAAGTTTCTACGAAATTGAATTACAAAACTTATGGACTTTAACAAATTTAGTCCACCAAGTAAAATTTCTATTGTTTATATATTTGCAATCCAATTCAGTTATTATTTCGTTAATAACATTCTAATCAACTAATTATGACTTATAACCACAAACACAAATTTCAATTATTCCAAACTATGCCACATAACATTTAAATTATTTACCCTTAATTACAGTTACTATCTAACCCCTACATTTATTCCCTTAAAAATCCTAAGACTTCTATTTTATTCTGGATTAGATTAGAAAACATATAAATTTAATTTATTCAATATTATCTAATTTAACGGGTCGTTACAATCTCCCCCACTCAAAACTTTTCGTCCCCGAAAAGGAAAAAGAAGGGAGAAGGAAGAATAAAACAGTACATTTTTATTTCAAATATTAATTTATAAACAATATTTTACTGGATTAATTTCCTTTAATGAAATACACTTGTTTTATAATCATTATACCCTTTGATACTTGAATTATTAAAGTTGGGAAAAATGTTTTCAACAAAATTCTAAGTCCAAAATTTACGGAAAATTTTGGCAGAGTCTCCTTTGTACGGAGGGACTCTGGAGAAAATATAATATCCAAATATACAAATATATTACATATATATCCAAAATAAAATATCCCACACGGAAAAATATATAAAATAGCGCTTTAAACGTAATCCGAAAACGTACCTATTTGTCTGGCAATATACGCTTATTATTTTGGAACCAAAAGCAGTAGCAGTTGCTTCCAACACCTGTATTCACTTATAAAATCTAAAAGGTTAAATATTTATTTTACAGTGAATGTTTAGGTGGATTCAATCATTCATATCCAATCAAATGCAACAACCATAGATTTTAGCAAACAGCACACACCACAACAAACAATCATTAAATCAAACAAATAATTAGTTGTTCGGCTCAAATTCTGAAGTTGTACGAATGAAGAATAACTATCAAGTGCATCCGTTGCTCAACAGCCTTAGATGGAACAAAGATAGATTATTTGTTCATCCAACAACTCCACCATTCCTTACCCAACAATCATACATCAAACAATTCAAACCAACACCAAAATAGCTGATTATACATTCATTTCATAATTCAGTGTTTTGATTTTCTTCCCTTTATTTATGGAGGGATTTCTTTATTTCTTACAAGTTTTATTTTCCAATTATCACCAAATTCATTATATTTGTATTTCCTTTTTATTACTTAAGTTTCCTTTTATTACTTAAGTCTATAAAATAAATTCTCATTAATAACAACAAATATTTTGAATATCTTCTCTTGTAAGGTTTCCCTTAAATTCTTAATCTGCTAACATTCATTCTTATAAGTGGAAGTTTTTTATTTATCCATTAACTATTAATTGTAGACATTTCAATTTTTCCTACTTTCCATTATATTGGAATAGGGGAGATTAAAACATACTTAAGTGAATAATCATATAATAAATTCTTATTTTGAATTTCATGTTATATACTCAGGTTCATATCATCTATTAATAATTCTCAACTTTATTTTCCATAAAATTTCAATTATAACCTAAGTTTATACCATTAAATTCTTATTATAACAGTAGTTTATTGAATACTTCATTTTTCCTAAATTCCTACTTGTAAAACATTCAATTCTAGTTTCTGATTTAACATTTCAACTTTTATATTTGGGTAAGTTATTTATGTTAAAGAAATGCAATTTGAACTTATACAAGTTAAATCTCCATTCTTTAATTAAATTTAATGTTTATCCATATTACTCTTTTATCTCATATGTTAAAAATTTCAAATTTCTCTTTATAATATTGCATTAATTCTCTTACTTAAATTAGAGGTTTCAACTTATTAATTACTTATCTTTTATTCAACTAAAATAATTTAAACAATTAATTAATGGAAATTTAAGAATTAAATACCGGGTTAAATTTCAAATATTTCAAAATAATAGATAAATAAGTTCTTACAACTCAATATCTCTAATTATATTTAGAACAATAAAAGAAAATTTTTAGAAAATTTCAAAATAAATCTGCAGTAGAATTTACTACAGTGGCCTTTCCCCTTTTGAAACTCGAAAATGAAAGTCGATGATGCGGCCGTCATCACCGAATTTATTTTCCAGCGACGGAGAGAAAAGTACAGAATTTATTTCTCCAAAATCTTCTTTTAAAACAATTTTCCCGAATTTAAAATGGAATATTCATATCGGAAAATATATATATGACAATATTATCATACTTCCAAATTATACTTTTTATATAAGAAATTCCTTATAAACCAAATCATTACTTTTCATAAATTCTTTGAAAGCACATTTCAAAAATCCCGGACTTAAGTTCTAAAATCTCTAATTTGGTTTATTATAATTTCACTTAGCTTCAATTATTATAAATATGTTTATTGCCTAACATCCAATCTATAGCAACCAAATATATATATATATATCTTTATAAAATATTTTTATATATAGAAAATATAATAGGCAAAATTATTTCATTCACCTATATTAAAACAAATATTATGTCGGTCTGTCCTATTAAGTGTTTAGAAATCCCTATTAATGACATAGCGTCCCATGCATCAACCAGAATTTATAAATACAAAGCGGAACAGATTAACACAATATTAAAACCCTTTTATTAATACTAACAAGTACGCTCTCTCATATATGTACACTCAGTGACTCCCATAGGATATTTCTACCCTATTAACAAAGAGTCAAACCCCACAAAGCCAAGGTTTATCGCTAAACCAAAGCTTTGATACCAAATGTAACATCCCGCCTTTTCGCACACTTTAAAACGACACACATGTCGATTCAAAGCATACGCAAGGGCGGATTGTTATGGGGTAAATAAGAATAATAGAGAAGAAATAAAACAAAATAGAATCTCACAGCGGAAGGATAAAATATAATAATAAATATACAGTTCAAAACAGTTTACAAAATAGTTATTTCACTTATAAAATGAACATCAGAGTCACACATACCAATACAACAATGCAGCGGAATATAAAGAGTGTGTGGTGCAATACTATATATAAATGATGCTGAATCTTCGTCTTCGTCCTCCAAGCTAAATCTGCTATCCTGAAATGCTCGTACTGACCCGAGCGAATTTGAAAAGATAAAAACACTCGAGTCAGACTAGAATATCTTATGTGAGTTAAATAAACAGAAATAAATATGAGTGCAGTAACTCAAGAGATGTTCGGGATTTACATCTCCTAAGGATCCGTTAAACTATTTACTATGTAGTATATTGCGCTATTATAATAGTGTCTATTTATAAAATAAACTTACTTTTTAATAGCGTTAAGGGGTTACCCATATAGCCCTTAACACGTAATAGTCCCAGTAGTCCATCCAATATCATAGTCCCTCCTGATCGGGAAGCCACTAGAGGATACCACACGGGCTACGGGAGAAAACCAAACTCGTACAAGGCGCGATAGGGTAGGTGACACGGCACAACTAGGCAATGCCAGGGTAGATATACCAATTGCTATCCAGGCTGATGGTAACGCGCAGCGCGCAGCTGCCGCCCACCTCGAACTAACTCCCCCAAAAATCAAAATATAGAAGTGGCCACTGAATCAATCCAAGTCAAAGTATAATATCGAAGAGGAGCGTCCGATCAGAGGAATGACCTCATTGGCCTGAGAATCGCTCCTGTTTTAGCCACCTTATGCCAACTCACGGGAGTTGGGTCCACGTATTTACCTTACAGGAAACGTCGCCACCACCTACTTCATTCTGGGAACTCCACCGCGTACACGGTTAGTCAAAGTGGTTTTCGGTATCGACAGAGAGTATGTCCATATCCGATCCCGGTCTCTTTGCCAACCAATCGTTATTATAACACCGCGGTCATTTAAAAATTGTTTATACTTTAAAACCAGAATATAATCCATTTCAAAACCATAATATTACGATATCATTCCAAAACCCAAAACCATATTTTACCACTTATTCCAAATATAATTCCTTTCCAAAAATTAAAAGGCTTTAGCTTCATAATATCTGAAAATCGAATATTTTCAAAGCTTAATATTTTTGGAAATCCATAATTTCAAACCATAACTTTTAAACTCAAATGGTTTGGATATTCAACGGTATGCGAATTAAAAAGGTTTAACTTTACTGTTGCTTTATAAAGAAATAAATTACATGGCTTTCCAAATATTTCTTCTTTTAAAGTTAAACCAAAATCCAAAATATTACCTCAAGTCCCAAAACCATTTCAATTTTATATATATTTATATCCATTTTTGAGCATTAATATTTCAACTAAAGTTGGATTTTTATCCTTTCAAAATCAATATTCTATTAATTAATCTTGACCATTCACATAAAATCCATAATTAATAAAACTTCAATTTCTAGTAAAATATATATATAAATTTTCCAATTCAAATTTTTACTAGAATATCCATTTCTATTTATTTTGGGAAAATCCAATTTCAAATATCATATCTTAAAATTTCCAACTTTACATTTAAACATAGGATATAAATTTACCAACTCCATTTTCTAAATTTCTTCCATTTCAATAAAGAAATTTATCCACCTTTTAAATTCCTAAATTTTAACTTCATAGGTATATAAATATGGAATAAAATATTTATACAATATAAAATTTAAGATTTATAAACCGTATTCAATCCAAACCATAGAAATCACATTAAAATAGTTATATATAGACCGCGGTGCCTGTATATAATTTTCTATCCTATGGTCAAGTGATACGGATATTTATCATTTCAATCCGCAATTTAAAAAATAAAACTTTGCGGTTTTATCATTTCAAACCACAATCCCGAAAATGTAAAATGCATGCTAACTGGCAGTTAATGATATCCACATAAATCATCCATTCAACAACACATCCATCACCCAATTTCAACCATCAATCAATATCAATCACTATCAACCCATATCAATCAATAATAATATTAGTTCGATAATATGCAACGGGTAATAACTGTCAGTTTATTCAAATTAAATTTCAACTATTAATCTAACCATTTATATTTAGAGATAATTTATATAACTGTTAACTAGCATTTCATATGCAAACAAAATTCCTAACAGCAAATTAATACGCAATTAATCAATTTAATTAACAGCTAAATTCAATAAATGCAATTCAACAGATATGGATGAAATAACATGCCAAAAGCTCATAAATAAATTTCTATTCATTTCTAAAATTTATTTAACAAACATAAAAGCTTCTAGTAATTGTGAGTGGGTTAAAACACTCACCTTTGGGATTTAAATCGAATTTAAACCCGATTTAAACCCAAAAATTCGTCCGTCTCAGAATTTGTCCAAACCAGCGTCATCGAGTCCGGAATTTAATTACGATCCTAACAAAAAAAATTTCGCTTGAATCGGGGTCCGTATGAGAAAGTTATGTAGGAAAATCGATTTGCAAAACAAAATAAAAATTAAACAGAACTTACATAATAATATGCCACGTCAGAAAGAGCGCTACAGGACCATGAGCCGAGTCGTTCGAAACGCAAACCCTACGTTCGCTGAGCCGCCATCTCCAAACATCGAACGCGACCAAACCCTCACCTTCGACCAGATCCAACGACGCCACCCCTTCCTTGTCACGAGCCGACCCTCCGGCCCCCTCCTAGCAGCCCGCGCCGCCGCCTATGGCGCCCAGGCCGAGCCAAAAACCGCCCACCTTCTCACCAGTTTGCAGCCAATCAAACGACTATCTCGACATCCTGACCGTACCGATGTGCCCTGCTCGACACCCTCTACGCAACCATGCCCTCCGATCGACCATAGGATGACGATCCACCGTTGGATCGTCAAAGATTCCTTACGAACGGTCAGCACTATTCGAACATTTCTGAGCAAACCACAGATCCAATCGAGAAACAAATTATATCAGCAGATTACGTTCGTTGAGAGCATCAACATATAATTTTTTGGGAATTTTCTGAATTTTTTTGAGTTTTGACTTTTGATTTTGAACTGTGGATAGATCTGGAATTGGATCTGAGATGTATGCATTTGGGGAAGAGAAAAGAGTGAAGAAATGAACGTACAGCAAAAGAATAGAGACTAGGGTTTATAGCTGTATATATATATAGGTAAGCTAGCGATAGGGTAGATAGGCTGTAGAATGAACGTGCGTGACAAATTATGGCCCAAAAAGCCCGCTATGCCTCCGGAATCAAATTTGTTAAAACTATATATCCAAATAGGTGTTTTAAAATATTCTGAACGCGATGGAAAAAGTTTCACGACCAAATTCGATCGTATGAAGAAGTTATGCTGAAAACAAGATTTCCAAATTGATTTCAAATTGATTTTAATAAATTTGATTTCAAGGCGTTTCGCGTCCGTACGATCAAACGACAAGTCCGATCGATACGAAATTTGAAACCCTATAATAATTCACCGATACGGATCCGATGAAACTGGTTTCGTCGAAATCCGAGTCCGTGTCCAAAATGGCTATTTTTAATATTTATCAAATCAATTAAATAAATCATAAAATCCAATTTTTTTTCTTCAACTTCTAATTTTTGCCAAATTTCATTACTTATATAATCCAATCAGTTCCAGATGATTTAGCAAGCTTGGATGTGAATTAAAATCTATAAATATATCAACTTGCAGTGTTAATATCTGCACTTTCTTATTATTTGGAAATTATAAATTATATTCTAAAACTCAATTATTACATCTTATACCTTTATACTCTTAACTTAAATCTAACTAAATAAATAATTGGATTTCCATCTCAACTTGAATCCAATTGGATAAATGGATTTGATTTCCTTTTCAACTCATTTTTAATTTTATTTAACCCTTTTTACCATAATTAAATTTCAAATTATCAGTAAACTTTTATTCCCATTTATTTTTCTTAACTATTATAATTCCAATCTTAATGAATTCAATATTGTAAATTTGATAAATCTATTAAATCCACTCAATTGTTTACAATTCCAATCTATATTCAATAACGTAATAAATTACGTTAGAATCCATTTTATGGTATTAACTATTGCAATAAATCCAAATTAATAAATGAGGCTTGACTCCTATAATAACTTCTTTGGTTTCAATTAACATTTTATGGTGAATATGAATTTCAATGTATAATTGAAACCTTTATATCCATATTAATCGTTGATCTATAAGAAAAATTTAATATTAGGTTCATACTTATGACAACTAGACCCAATTTCTTTCAACCATAATTACATAAACTATTAAATATTAAATCCATTTAATTTCACTATCATCCAATATCTACATATTCCAGCTAAATTCCAACTAACATATAAATTAGCTATTCCAACTTCCATTAATTGCGATTATCATACTATAGAAATTAAATTCCATTAACCACATAAATAAAAGTTGATCCCCATCTATTTACATTATATCACGTATGCATAAATTTATTCAATGGTCACCTTTAATTAGTAACTATCCATTTTCCAATCCAAATATAAATCTTCCACTTTTGAATTCTTATATTAAATGGAATTTATTCTAGGTAATATTTTTACTAATATTTACTGATTCAACATTTATATGTTTCTTAAAACTAACTCCAACCAAATGTGACAATTTACATTCCATTTCTATGCAATATATACTCATTTTATTCCATTCACTTGGTTACTGTATTGAAATCTATTTATTAACCAATACTAACGTTATTATCATTAATTAAATTTTGATTCCCAATTTTTATTCAATACCTTGAACAAAAATTTACATATTAATCAAATCCTTCTTCTACTTTATTCAAATTGGATTATATTCCAATTTCTATAAGCTAGGTCTTAAATCATCCTTTACATAATTAAATTTTTTTTTTTTTTTTTTTTTTTTTTGCGTTTATAACTTAAAGTTTCTACGAAATTGAATTACAAAACTTATGGACTTTAACAAATTTAGTCCACCAAGTAAAATTTCTATTGTTTATATATTTGCAATCCAATTCAGTTATTATTTCGTTAATAACATTCTAATCAACTAATTATGACTTATAACCACAAACACAAATTTCAATTATTCCAAACTATGCCACATAACATTTAAATTATTTACCCTTAATTACAGTTACTATCTAACCCCTACATTTATTCCCTTAAAAATCCTAAGACTTCTATTTTATTCTGGATTAGATTAGAAAACATATAAATTTAATTTATTCAATATTATCTAATTTAACGGGTCGTTACATCAAGCCTTAGTAAAGACGAACCCGAAGCAAATCCACCGGTCACTCTCGACAAAGATAATTGGGATGTTATCAAACTGATCCTATCTTTGGAGAAGATGGATGGGTGGAAGCCCAAGGAATGTCTGATCATTATGTATGTTTGTTTGTTTGTTTGATTTGATTTGATTTAGATTTGATTAGGATTTGATTGAATTGTTTACTTAAGTTTGATTTGGATTTGGTTTGTATATAACTTCATGATTGGTTTGCTATGTATGATATTGATTTGATTGTTAAGTTACACTTATATATATGCTCACACACTTGATCACTTACACGTTCACTTTACACTTTTATTCTATATATACTTGATTATCTTAGAACAAGTAAATCTTTTATTCCTTTTTGTTGATGACAAAGGGGGAGAAAGTTATAAAAATATGTGTGCTTGGTGTAAGGGGAGTCATGGAATAAAGGGGAGTTGTAGTTTTAAGAAGAAGTCATGGAGTAAGGGGGAGTTATGGGGAGTTAAGAAGTCACGGAGTAAGGGGGAGTTATGGGGAGTTATGGTATGGTAAGAATATTTTATAAATAAAGGTTGTCATCATCAAAAAAGGGGAGATTGTTAGGAACTGAGTTGATGGTGTTTTGATGACAACAACCTTATATAGTTATTATACTTTACTTTATAAAATATATACTAACATTTCCATATAGATATATATATGTATGTATGTATGTATGTATATAGGAAGTATATGCAGGTATCATCGAAGACTGATCAGTATAAAGACTCAAGCATCAAGATGAAGATTAGAGATTCAAGATTCAAGACTCTAGAGAATCAAGATTTCAAGATCTCAAGATAAGTGTCTAGTATTTTTGTTAAAACTTCATAATAGCACTCTTATCTTTCTTCTAATTTTCTTTTGGGATGGAACCCAATTTCTATCAAAACCAGTGGCTTACAAACCCACGACAAGTAGCTTACAAACCTACGACAAGTGGCTTACAAACCCACGAAAATCAAAATCATTTAAACTACTTTGTACAAGTTCTCGAGTCCTATGGAGGAGCTCTGTAGGAAGGTTCTTGCAATTTCAGTTTGAATAGATTTTTCAAAATGTTTTTAAATCTGTTTTCAAAATGTTTTACCTTTCAAAATCATGTTTTCAAAAATGTTTTCAAACTTTGTTTTAGCCTTGAAATATTCCTCCATTCTTATTTTAAAAACTTCTATTTTTAATACATCAAAACTTATTCTGATTTTAAATATTACTTATATAATTGACGGTCTATATCAATTATATATATATATATATTTAAAATAATGTTTTATATTCTTTCTCTATCTCAAAATATTGTTTAAACACTTTATTTTGCTTCAGAGAAGTTTCAACTTGTTTTAAATTCAAATGCTTTTACAAAACAACATCTCTACAATTTTGAACCGAGGGATGTCGACATATGGGGATACCCCATGTCGACATGGTGACAGTTGGATTCAAAATTCAAATTTCAAAAGAAATGTTCATTCGTTCAAAAAAACCTTTCGCCAATGGTTATGACTGTTGTGCATCTATATAAAGGCTTCCAAAACGAATTTTTTAACAACTAACTTTCTTATTTTCTTCACTCTTTCTTCTCCACCATTCCATATCCATAAAACTTCATATTTTAAAGATCGTTCCATCATTCTGACAAATTCTCAATAAGAAATCATTTAGATACTCTCTCTATTTGATTCTCCATCATTCAACTAAAGATCAAAGTGCTATTCAGAGTTATAGGATTAATTTGTATTCAAAAAGTCCATAGAGTCTATCCATTCAAAAGGATTGTTATTAAAAAGTATTAAGGTGATCTTGTGTCCCATAAATCAAGAGAGTTTACCCCAGACTCGGAGATAGGAGGGTTCCTCAAGGCCTTAGAAATTGAGGGTTGTAATTTGGATATTGGCTTATAAAAATCTGTACAAGGATATTGCCTTGGTGCAGGACTGGATGTAGGAGGATTCCGAACCAGTATAAAATTCGGTGTGTTCTTTCCTTTTACTTGCTTTACTTTACTATTTGCATTTGTTATATGTTCTGTGATCATTCTGTGTTAGAATTCTGTTTAGATTTATGTTGAAAGTTTTAATTTAGTCATATAGTTCATATATTCTTTAAAAACAATTTTCACCCCTCCTCTAGTGTTATTTCTGCCTTAAGATCCTTAATCTGCATCCCCAACAATACTTAACACTAAAAGAAAATGAGATAGATTTATCTATTTGTAAGATTCAAGAACAAAATGTCTAGGCAAGGCTTTATTATGCAACCAGTGCTCTAACTTACCTGGCTTCACTCTTGGATGAGGAATAATTAAGTTGGAATGTCGAAAAGAGTTATATATATGAACCGTGATTTCTATAAGCAGTCATTTTTAACTAGATAGTCGCTTAGTTGGCTATCGAATTCAATTAAATATTATGTTGGATCTTTAAAAGAATGTTTTAAAGATAAATATAAGTATGAAATATTTTTGGGTTTGTTGTGACAATGTATTAATAACATTCATCTTTAACCCTTTTTGATTAAACTTATGAATATAAGTAGATCTTTATAAGAATGTTTTAAAGATAAGAATAAGTGAAATGGTTTTGAGTTTGCAGTGACAATATTAAAGTAATATTATTCTTAACCTTTTTGAATGGATTTGTGAAAGTACTTAGATCCTTAAAATGGATATTTTGAACGAAATTATAAGTAAGGAATCTTTTGGAAAAAGACAAAAAAAGAAAAGGTTTAAAGTAAGAAATCTTGTTAATGAGTTATGAATATATTTATACTATTGAGACAAGTTTATGAATATTTTGAAGTATTGAAAGAGTATAGATGAATAATAGAAATTGATAAAGAATGTGTTATTAGATAAAAGAAGTAGTACTAATAAAATTAGTTTTAACTAATAAAAGATTAAGTAAACAAAATGGGGATCAGAAGTCATTTATGTGATTAATCGTGCTTTGTATGACTTAATAGTGTTTTGTATGTTTACTCGTTTATAGAAAACATTTAGTCATCTACTTAGCACTAAAAGCTGATGAAGTAGGCTTATTCATTTGTGGGAGTTAAGACTGATGTTCGAGTAGGGATATGAACAATAGAGATCTAACCTATCGGCTTCACTCTTGATCGAAGGATAGTGTGAGATGAAAATATCGAAAACGTGATAAGTATACGAGGCTTGGTTTCCATTTGCAATCGTTCTCATCATTATTGAATGACCAATTTGTTATTTCGGCCTTAAAGAGATCGAGATCAATAAGTGTTTTACTTATCAAAATCCACTTCAAGACTGAGATACATGTTCTATCTCCTAGAAGTGGATCTGTTTGAGATGTTGGCATCCATGTGTGGTTTCGAGATCTGATCGAGAAGTGGAAGTACATTTGGGGATTCATGTGTCTATTCGCGTGATGAAAAATCGTGTGAAAGATGCCAAATGTAACCTCGACATCAAAAATGACTAAAAGTTGAGTCATCGTAGCCTAGGGTTTAGCTAATCCACGATAGGATATTATCGCTCGATATCTAGAGTATGGTTATTAATATTGAGCGCAGAAGGTGATGATATGTTGGATCATGTGTTAGGGCATGGGCCAGCTATGCTAACCTAGAGGTACATTTTATTTAGAGATATACGACATTCAAAGGTAGTTTTTGACCCTTTTGCAAGAGATCCACTTTAGTTTACTGGAGGTGTCTTCACGGAAATCCATTATGCGAACATTCCTTTGACGGTTTTGATTATACCTTCTGATATGTTGTTGAATGTAACCATTCCGACTATGTTATATGTTTATATTCTTTACCCTAGACATTATCTATTATATCATCTTATGTACTTATTTGATGGTGTTTCTTTTGAGGGGATAACCGTTATGGCATTTCTTGCGGTCTCAAAAGTACCATTATATGTTGGTCACATACTTTTTGAGTTTCTCATACCAGACTTATGTCTAACGCTTGATTTTTATTTTCCCTAAATTCCCCACATACTCTTTTGAGTAGTTTGAGAAAGGCATGTTTCGTTGATGTTCCTTGGAGCTCGAGAAGACAAGCTAAATGTTTCACCTACTGTAGTATTCTTAGTTCTACCGCATTACTATATTATGCATATCGGCATTTGTGAGGAAAGATGGTTATAATTGTCCAAGCTGATGATAGTACTTAAGTTTTGTAATTCTAAAATTTTTGTATCAAAATAACCATTTGTATTGTTCTTTTGATATTATATCTTATTATTCTGCTGTGAAATTCATATATTATGTTATCTTTTCTCTTGTTCTATTTTTTCTTGTTATTATAACCTAACAATTCGTCTTTCAGGTACTTGGTGCTTAGCACGTGAATACCGTGGATGTATTAGTGTCAATATTCGAGAGTCAAAACCATGGTTTGTTACAATTTGTAGGGCCTTTTCCAATCACATGTAGAGTAAAGAAGTTAGCTTATAGGGTAAAGCTTCATGAAAAGTTAGCGGGAGTGCATGATGTTTTCCATGCATTACACTTGTAGAAGTGTATACGATACACTAACTGTAGTCGAGCCGAGTCAGGTAGAGGAGGAGGTAATAGAAAGGGAGTCACTTATTTGTCGTGCAACTACCTATATCCTCAAGCATGGCACTAAGCGAATCTGCAATAAAGTTATTAGGCTTGTTAAGGTCTAGTAAGGAGACAACCCAATAGAGAATACATGGGAGCCTAAAGAGAAGATCTGTGATACCCATCTAGAACTCTTTTCTGGTACATTTTCATTTTAGTTAAATATGTATAAGTTGCTTATGCGCTTAGGCTTTAGCTTAGTGTACCCTATAGATAGGGACATTTAGATGTTAGGAATGGTTGTAAATATGTCGTTAGGACATGATTCGGATGATGGTTGCTAAGGATGTGTTTACTAAATGGATATTTACGCACATAGGTAAATATTTTCGGATTAGCATCCACTCAAACCATCACTTGTTTTACTTTACCAAGTTATATGAATGTGGTTGTTGCATATGAATTGAATGGTTGTGCATGTATATAGAACTGCCAGTATATTTATATAGGATGTTGCACGCATTTGAATACATGACATAAGCACTTACATTTCAGGAGGTCGTCTAGATCAGAAGGCTGCCTAATTTTTGCATTTGTATAGTTTCATATGCATTCTATGCCTATATGTACATATTGCATTAGAAATTTGAACTAAGGAGTTGCCACTGGCTGATGGATGAGCAGATGGTTGTAAGTATTAATTTCGATATGTACGAGTTGCATTTTTCTATCCTTAGAGGTTTTGGGGATGAAATCCTTTTAAGGGGGAAGAATGTAACAACCCGCAAAAATTAACCAAAAATTTAATGAAACTATTAATTTAATTGTAATAAGGATAAAATGAAATTTTCACAAACGTCCATATTTAGCTACAAAACTTGCACGTTTGTGTTCATAAAGAATTTCTAGATAATTTTCATACATAAAGAACGTAGTTCATATGAAAAAGTTATTAAAGTTTAAAGATTTGGAATCAAAAATAATTAAATTATAAATACATGGTAAGAATAATAAAAGTCTGATCATCACATTGCATATGGCTCTCTGGATTAAGGCCTTGTTTTTTTCTTTCTCTTGTGTTTGTCTTTGTCTTTTTTGTTTCAGTCTTGCTTTCTTCTTTTCTTAGTCTTCTCTGTTTCTCCTTGTGAGCTCTAGTATGTTGGTGCTCTTTTTTATTTGTGTTTTTGGTTAATAAATATGGTAAGGGTCCATTTAACCCTGCTTGCTATTCAAAAAAAAGGAAAAAAGAAAAAATTAACCGGTTGATGCTTTGGTTGGGACCGGTCCACCGCTAATGGTTGACCGCCCCAAGCCAACCAGTCGACCGGTCAAGTGTAAAGGACTAAGTTAGATTAGGCTTAACAATCCAGGTTTCATATGATTAAATCTAATGGTTCAGGTCGATTTCTAACCCTATAAATACACCCTTAACTGGAGACTAAAAACCTTAGTCTAATCCTATCGCCCCAAAACTCCATCTCTTTCAAAACTCTTCATTTCTTTCGAAATTAACCCGTTCTTCATAAAAAAAATCAAATCAATGATCAGAGAAGGAGAAGATAATCAATTTAAGGACAAAAAAAACAAAAAGAAGAGAGATCAATGAATCAAAGCAGAGACGATTTAAGGAGGATTAAAGGGAAACGCTAATAAATAGTAAGTGGATTATTTATTAAGATATGGAGTTTTACATGTGATTGAGTTCAATTATATGCCTCTTTGATTTAGGGATCTGTCCGATTTAAATCTCAAATGGAAGTTTAAATTGAAGTCTTGTTTATTCAGTAAATTGAAGTTATATTTGAATATGAATGTAAATCTAGGTTAAATCGGTATAACCCCTGTCTATTTTAATTTGATTTAAATTGACAAGTTGATTTGGGTTTGTAGTAATTTTTCGGGTATAATATGAATTACTTTAACACTCTGTTGATTTCACCCTAAACTAATTTTGAAATATGTCAATGTAGTGGTAAAGTCTATCAACTGAAAGTTTGTAAACAAAATCATTAATTGTGCATGGAATTTTTTTGGATGATAACCTCTATCAAACAAGATGCAATTTTTCCATTAAAATCATGGTTATGAGTATGATGATTCACTATTAAAAGTATAGATAATAAATGTATAATAAAAATAAATCAGCAAAAATAATAATTAAAAATAAAAATCAACGTTAATTAAAATTAGCTGGTCGATGGGATTACTGTAACCAGTTGACCACTACAGTAGCCGGCATTCGACCGGTCATCGTATTTCAGGCCCAGGTTGAACCTTAGCCTAAGCCTGGTTTATATATATATATATATATATATATGTATGTATGTATATGTGTGTGTGTATATATGTATATATGTGGGTGGGTGTGTGTGTGTATATATGTATGCTTGCGTATACGTTAGTATATCAGTAGGAAAAGTAGTTCCTCAATTCTTGAATTTTAAATGTTACGGGACTAGTTGGAAAGTGTATGTGGGCAATTAGGCCAGGACACTATTCGTTTGGCGAACTCAATATTCGACTGAGGCGATTCAGTCGCTAGTAGCACTCGCAAGAGGTACTTCAACGGATGCACAATACTGTTGGTGGATGCTTGAAAGGTGTGTGTCCTGGCACTAATGAGAGGTTCCTCGATGCATATAATAATTAGGATGTGACACTATTGGTGGATACTGGTGCAATGCAATAAGTGGCATTACCATTGAGCTTGGACACTGATGTAGCGATCCTGAGACGTCTTCGGCACGAGTCGGCATTGCAGACTCCTCTCAATGCGTAAGTATAATACATTGCAGTTTAGGAAATGTAGTCCTAGAGGAAATTTTTTATGTGATTTTATGTTCGGAGCAGCCACAAAGATTATCAGTCTTGTTCGTCCTTGGTTTGAGGTTCGATTAGTTATTCAACCTTAAGTGTAAACCCTCATAAGATTGTTTTGGTGTAGGTGTATCTAGTATTCCTTAGGTTAATAAAACCAATCTTAGTAGGTAAGTCCACAAATGCAATTAGGACACCCTAGGCCATATAAATTATAAATGAGGTACATTGTATATGATCACCATATATTAGTGATGTAACTCATTCACTAGGTATTTGTCTGACCCACCCTTTCCAATTTTCCCCTACCACACGAGGACATGACGGCAGGTGATTGGCCCCAATCTAGTACGTAGAAGAGTGAGCTTGGCATTGGCACCAAATATGACTTTTCATTACTATCCATGTAATTATTTATCGTATTTAGTACTTTTTAGACTAAATGATGTTATTTTATAAATCTGGATTTTAACTACGTATACTTTGAGACTATTTTTTCTAGGATATTTTCTAAGATGATTATTTTTTGTATTTATATTTTATTGCCTTCCGCTGTGAGATCCAAAAGTGTAGAATGTCTTATATTTTATCCATGTAATCTGGGTCTCTGTAATGTTTTAGAAAAAAACCCTGATAGCTTGTACTTCTTGGCACGACACGAGTCTGAAGTCACTCTAGGGTTTGGATCAGTATGTTCGGGGTGCTGGTTGCCACAGAAGAGAAACTGTTTCCAATAACTTTGTGTTTTACCTTTAACAACTTAAGTCGATGTTGTTTGTAGTGATGATGACGGTGAACTATAGTTGACAACTATAAGTGGCTGGAGTTTGATTGTAGTCTATTGGAGCATGTCGAATATTGATGTGTTTGTTTGGCTGCTTGCAATCAGTGCCACTACAACAAAAGTTGTTATTGGTTGCATTTATTAGTGGTGTTTAATGTTATATGCAACAGTTGATCGTTTTAAAATATAAAAATCAATAAAGAAACGCAACTAATTGACTCCCGCCAACATTTCACTAAAATTTTGCTGGAATTTTATGCGGCTGCTCATATCTCTTTTTACCCTTAACATTTTCTTCGTCCTTCTTAAATGACGATGAAAACCCCAAAAAAAACTTTTTCAGAAACACTGAATCTCTCTCATCCTTTTTTTTTATCAATTATCAGTCGATAGGCTTCGTCACAAAATTTCTTATCTTCTAGCACGCGAAATTTGACGCATCTATCCTCCCCAAACCCTAGCACCAGAAATATGGTTGAAAAATCTGTCTTTTACCTTGCACAATTCAGCTCTTATGAGGTACTTTAAAAACCAATTTTCTTCTCTGTTGCCATTTTGAACTGGATTAGATCATTTTTGTTTGAGGTTGTTATTTGAATTTGTTGCTTAAATTGGTTTCTGTTTATCCAAAATTTAAATTGGTTGATTCTTAGATTATGTTGTTAGAGTTAGTTGCTTGAATTGGTTCATTTCTGTTTATCCAAAATTTGCTAAGCTATTTATTTTTATGTTTAGCATTATTAAATGTATTTTTTGAGTATTCGGTACCATTAATGACCTTTATATCTCAATTGCTAACTTAGTGCTTTGACCAAATAAACTGTCATTTGGATGACTTATCTATTCTGGAAGAACATTTATTTTGATGCTTGTAGGGCTCCCGCGTTAGATTTTTTGAACACAATTTAGATATGGTCTTTGACTATAATTATATATATACACTTCATTTAACAGTTGCAATAGGAGATTTATATCGGTAGAGTACACATGAAGCGTAGGAGATATAGTGAAGAATCATTGTCTGAAACTCCATATTGACGATGCTCATATGTTGAATGCTTCTGTTGTATGTTTCTATATTAATTCTTCATTTCATCTCGAGGGATTCATTGTTAAAAGTAAAGATTAGTCGGTGCATTATAGAATAATCTTAAATTTAGAAAGTTGATATCACGAAGTGGTTGATCTGGATAATTAGGATTTTAAAACCGATGCAGGTGATCCAATTTCAGTATATCATGAAAATTGCTTAACAAGCATGAGTGTGAATTGTTAATAAGATAAACATTGGAAGTTCTGGTTTCCAAGCTTTACAAGCAGTTAATTCGTTTTTGTGACGCTCATTTATTGCATTTTGGCTATTTTTTTTGGATTGTCTTAGGTATATACGAGTGACTTATTGAAAAAAAAAATGTAGTTATGTTTGTCTAAAGGTTTGGGTGTACCATTTGGATATGTTATTGTTGGTTTAGAAAGCTTTATCGCCAAGGTAATGTACATTTTGGTCTTCAAATTGAATAAGTTCACCAGTTGCTTTAATTTCATTTTTTTAGTGACCATCGTTTATTTATTTGATAAGCAATAAAACTAAGAAAAACATTAGGAGGGATGAGGCAAGTTGGAGTATTGACAGCAATAGCTTATTTTGCTTTGAAAGATCACATTAGCAAAATTGTCCTTGATTATAAGAAAGAGGAGGTACTTGTAGATTTTCTTCTTGACCTTTTTAGTATGATGATGAAAGAAAAATCTTATTTAATTATCTTTTGTGACCGAAATACTTTTGATCACTGATTGGTTGAATCAAATTGAACAACTCTCTACATGTACATCTGCAATTGAAGCCAGTTTGCTTGGTTTCTTACTTTTTAATGTGCATACTTGTTAATCCTATTAAATTTATGTACACTTTACATATGCAACTAGTATTTAGATTTAAGCTTGTTATGTGCTACATTCTTAAAATTTAAAACTATATAAACACCCTTGTGATATTAGTTTTTCCCTATTTTATGAGCTGGAATATGTAATTGTTTGTTCAAAAAACCTTTTAACTTATGCATATTTATTGACACGGGTTTTCTGTTTTCCTAGGTCTTTTTTCTTTTCGGGACTCAAATCTTGTGTAGTGCAAAAACTGCATCCACGCAGGAGTAGTTAAAATGTGAGACCGATTACTTAGTACAAAATATTTTATTAATGTGGATCTTAATCAGTGTGTGATTCAGTTATTTATTGAAACAATATTTTTTGTCCGTTTAACAAAATAAACGCGTCATACATACATATATACATATTATAGTTGTAATATGATTTTTTTTAGTGCCCAGATTCTAATTAATGAATGCTTTTATAGTAAATATGCAAATTGTATGGCTTGGATAATCCATTGAGGGTGCAAGAATGGTTAGCATAGTAATATAGCTAACTATGGCATCCCATCTATGTTTATTAGAATGAAACTTTACTTAAAGTACTTTATCTATTTTAGATTGTTTATATTTATTTTTTTATGATTTTTGTATTTATTGGGGCTTCTATTCCAATTATATGAATCATGGTGTTTGGAGTATCTCAGCACATGTTTTATTATACAACTTCATATAAGTAAGCAAAACTTAAATTATATAATTTATACCATCAACGTTAATTAAGGGTCCCTTTTTGTATTAAATACGGCTTTGGTTTACTTTACCTTTCACTTTCACCTTATTGGTGCAATATAAAATCTCTGCTTATCTTAATTTTAAGCTTATCTGCTTACTGGGAGACCATATTCTTTTATGCATATGTTTAATGTAGAATGTTACTGGATATGATGTAGATAATAATTACAATATATATAAGGGCTTATATGGAACAATAATACAAAAAAATGTTTATTTATTTTTAGAAAATCTCTACATTGCTGCATATGATTCAATCTTAAGATGTTTCATGTAATATGCATATTTATATAATTCATAACAAGGACACATGCCGGTTATGTTCAAAATTTTATATTATTATTTTTATGTACTTGAGCCTTAAAAAAAATCCAAAAGCAAGGAGAATAAGGAATACTTGTTGTCTATGCAATGATATGAACTAAATCTGAGGTAGTGGGAGTTGATATCTTGATCTTGGTTTTCTGTTTCAAATCATTATCTGGAATTTTTATGTATGTATATAGTATAAGCTTCCAAAATAGTTGTTTCCACCCCTGTGACCAACTTTGACTAACCGTTCGAATGTGTCGGTTAACATATATAAAAAAGCCAAACTGTTTTAACATACATTTGAAACTATTTAAAATTTAGACTTGTTCTTCAATGTATTACTTTCCTTCTTAATACTTTTACCTACATTTGAAACAGTTTTAATTATCATCAGTTCTTTATTTAAGATACATATAATATTACAAATACATAAGTCTTTGTTCTTTGGTAAATTGTAATGTATGTACTGCTAGTATGTTTGTTGTGTATGCTTGCTTGTTTCTTAACTTAAGTTGCCTGGTAATAGAAGTATTTTCCTTTACTTTTTCTTGCTATCATACTCATTTTATTTTCCATTTACACTAACTTATTCTAATTTGATTCCATATGTCGTAGGTTTCGACTAAGCAATTCAGCACTATGCGGTACATTTACTTTCATTGACATATCAGAAAATGCTTAGATCAGTGCATGCTGAGGTGCGTTCCTTGACGTATTAAAATTGTTGGGCTTGTTTTTCTTATTATATTTGGTGTACAAGTATTTCACCCTATATTATAAATGTAACCAAAAATATTTCGGTATCCCACCTCAACAATTTGGTACCAACCTGGGTGATATTTTTCTGGTCGATCAACAATTTGGTACCAATCTGGGTGCTACTGCTAGGTCGACAATTGAAGTTGGTTAGATGATATGCACTTGAAATGGAGATGGGTCAGATCATGGCGGTAGTCTTCAACCCATTGCTATAGCATCCAATGCAAATAGTGGTCCATAATACTAGTAGTAGGACTAGTATCGATCAATGGAAGAACACGGTGTTGTCGTTGTCGACTTGGTTGCACTCTCAGGTACTGATTTTTTATAGATATAATTAAAAAATTTCTAGAATGATGTATAGTCAGTATAAGTTATAATTGATTGATTATGAGAGTAGAGTTGATTGATTTAGGATTGTTTTTATTAGCTTATAGTAGACATCCGGTGTAGTTTATGTTAGTTTTTAATGGTTTTATTGCAGAAGGAGATGAATTTGGTTGCGGAAGAGGCAAAAAGCTTGGTTTACAGTTAGTATGTTAAAACATCCATTGACACATATTGGGTATAGGGAGATGGGTGGTTATCCTTTTATCTTATATATTTAGTTTTTAGCTATAACGTTTCCCTTTTAAGTCGTACAATCAACGATGTATTCATAATTTCTTAGTCTGCTTGCATTAGCTTTGGATCCTTGAATATGCTTAAGGCAATTTCACATTCTTATTTAATAATATCACGTGCTCAACAACTAGTGCACAAGTTTTTCACAATATAAGTCTGTACCTTGAACATGATAGTTCCAATTTTTATCATTTGTAAGTGAGAAATAATAATAAATTATTAATAATAATAAATTAACCAAACTAATAAAAATTAACTAAGTTTTGTTAAAATTAAATAACTTTTATAAAATTAACTAAGTTTAAGTTAACTAAAATTTATAAATAACAATAATATAACTAATTTAACATAGTTCTATAAATGATGATGATGATGATTAATCAAATAAGTTTATAAAAATTAACTAAGTTTATAATAATAATAATAATATAACTAAGTTTATAATAATAATAATAATATAACTAAGTTTATGTTAACTAAATTTTATAAATAATAATACTATAACTAATTTAACAAAGTTTAATAAATAATAATAATGACAACGATGATGAATTAACTAAGTTTATAAAATTAACCAAGTTTATATTAATAATAATAATATAATTAATTTAACCTTGTTTTTTTATTAATAATAATAAATAAACTAGGTTAACCAAGTTAATAAAAATTAACTAGGTTTTGTTAAAATTAAACAAGTTTTATAAAGTTAGTTAAGTTTAAGCTAACTAAATTTCATAAATAATAATATAACTAATTTAACATAGTTTTATAAATAATAACAATGATTATGAAGATGATGAATTAACTATGTTTATAAAAATTAACTAATTTTATTATAATAATAATATTATAATTAAATTAACTGAGTTTTAGTAATAATAAATTAACTAAGTTAACCAAGTTAATAAAATTAACTAAGTTTTGTTAATACTAACTAAGTTTAAGTTAACTAAATTTTATAAATAATAATAATATAACTAATTTAACAAAGATTTATAAATAACGATGGTGATGATATATTAACTTAATTTATAAAATTTGACTAAGTTTATAATAATAATGTAACGATCCCGATTTTGAGCCGAGCTTAGTTTGGCAATTAATTTAATTTTGGAATTAAAATTGTGAATTTATTTGTGAATTAATTAGAAATTTTCCAGAATAAATAAAATTTTAGATTATGAATAGATAATTTGATTTGAATAAAATTTGTTTTCTAATATAATATATCTATGTAATATGTATTTTGAAAATTATAGTTAATATAATACATTTTCCAAAAGTTGTTTAATTGTTAAATTCTATATTTATAATATGTGTGCTTGTTTAAGGTTTAATTAGTTTTGAAATCATTTCCTTTAAATTGATATAAATGTAAAATCGGTTTGTAAATTTCTAAAATGAGATTTAAGTAAACAGGGGCTAAAAATATAGTTTGTATGCAAATAGATAATCCATATAAATAATAGAAACATATATATGAAAACATGTGTTGTAATAACTATATGAATACAAGTGTAAATATAATAACAAGTGGGTTTAAAAAAAAAATTGTAAAATTATTTAATAAGAGGGATACAAACATAAATTTTGTCTCAAATGACATTTGTAAAATATTTACTCAAACAATTAACAAGTGTTCACTAATTTAAACAAGTGGCAAAAGATAAATTTTCTTTTAATTTAAATTTATAAAACATGCATAAGAAGAAAAGGAAACCAGGTTTCTCAATGACCATTCTCAGTTTAAACATCACAAGTCTGAAAATTCAAAATAAGTATAATGAAGATTAAAACAAAAATTCAAAACCTGAAATAAATCAAAGCCTGGAAAATCAAACAAGGAAAATTCACCTCAAACAAAGATCATCTCAACATCTAAAAAACCTGGTAATCAAGTCTGATTCAAGCTTTTCAATCTGGAATTTGATGTAAGCTTCAATCTGAATTCAGACCTGAGAGCATTCCCAGTTTCAAAAGCTAAAATAAATTCAAGCCTAGAAATCAAATGCGAGATTCAACTCAGAAGAATCAATCAAACCTGGAAATACAGATTAAAATCAAAAGCCTGTGACAATGCTAAACAAAACACTGTCTCTGTTCAGAACATAAGATGAGCAAATTTTCAAACCTGTTATATGTTGTTTGTTGTGATAAAATCATCAAAGTTTCCATGAATGAATTATGTGATAGGATAATTGATGCATGCCTGTGCATATGTATATGTACACCTCTGTTACATTATACAGATTCAAAAACATCAACTGTGAGCAAACTACATCCAAAAAAATTTAAATCTGGTTAACCTCCTGATTACATGCGATGATTTTATTAAATAATGTTGTGGTGATTGTTTGCATGAAGAAAATTAGACCCACATGTTAAATATGAAGTGATATCAGTATATATGTCAGTACGTCTATGTTCAACTCTGTTTTTAGTCACAGAGTTCAAATTTTTAAGATCAAAATTCCAAATCTCTTCGTCCAATCTCTTAAAGGTCTTAGTATTCAAACAAATTGTGTTTGTTTAAATGTATACTAAGTTTAAAAAATATTTTTAAGATTTTGTAAGTTAGTATATTTTTGGAAAATAAGAAAAGGCAGTAAGAACTTATAAAACACGAAAATTTAAGCATCAAGATCCTTTGATTAACTTATATGATCGAAATCACCATCTAGAACCATGAATTTTAAGGATAAAAATCCAGATTTTTAATTTAGGATCGAGCGAGATATTTTTAGTTGATCAGAATTGGGTTTATTGGCAATTCACGACGATTGTAGTCGAATGTGCGATCGTGGTTGCTTCTGAAGGTGCTTGGGTGGTTGTCGAGTTAGAAAAAAATCATTGGAGATTCTTCCGATCATTGTGGTGATGGTACGATGGAGTTTTAGGGTTTAACGTGAAGTTTTGGGTCGGCATGGTTCTCCTGCTCGTGTAGAGTCAGTGGTTGATCGGAATGATTAAGACCGGGGGGGAAAAGGAGGAGGAGGCTTTGGCGCATCTCTAATCGGAGTGGCATGATTTCTGGTGGCTCATCGCGGCGGAGTAAGGTGCATTAAGAAATCGATTTGGGTTCTGGAAGTATTATTGGCTTCAAATTTTAGCTTGATTTTGAATTAATGTCGATTTCGTGTTTTGGGTTGTTCGAGTCGACTCTGGTGATCATCTTCGATGATTGAATGGCTGCGGCGTTGATCGGAGCTGATCATGGGGTTCGTGCACATATACGTGCACCTTCTTTGTATTAGTGTTTTGAGTTGGCGGGGAAGACGATGGTTAGCTCGGGGTACCACGCGTGAAAATGTGGATTTGACTAGAAGTTTTGTTGACCCGTGAGAACCCAGAGTTGGGTTCGGGAAGAAATTGAAATGGCTCGGGTTTTTGGTTAGAAACTTGTTGATTCCAAAAGTTTTCAAATAAGTGTTGAACAAGTTTTCAGTTTATTAAAATTAAATAAGTTTTAAAAGGAAGATATGATAAGTTTTTCAAAGAAAATTTATTTACCAAGTTTTGAAAGTGTTTTAATCTTATATAACCTTTGTTTTAAAAAAGCAAACTTAATATTATAATTAAGTGGGAAAATAAGAAGTAAAATGTGTTTTAAAGATAGTTTAACTTAATGGGTTTAAGTTAATCAGTAATTAGCCAAGGTGATTATTAATAAAATTAATTAAAGGTTGATTAATTAAGAAAATTAATTAAGGGATGATTGATTAATGAAGGTGATTAAGACTTAATCAATTGTAATTAATGATAATTAATCATTGATTTAAAATAATTTATGAAAGTAATTATGTGGTTAATTAATTTAAACCACATGTTTTATTCATCTTAATTGAAGTTGTTTGATTGTTATTGAATGATATGTATTGGATCAATATCTCTGTTATGTGCTTATGATGCTATGTAAAATGAATTGCTTTGTGCTGAGCTGTGATATCTGTGATGAATATACTGCTGTGTGAATACGAAAACCTTTTGGGCCGTAAATCGGCATTTGAATTTCGATGCGATAGGGAGTCAGATTCCAGTCAGTTATCCGAAACTCACATCGGATCGTAATAATGAATTTTTGTGATTGATAAATTTACATATCTGTGAATCTATGAATGGAGATAAGCGTTATTGGATTATACCGCTTATCGATATTGATATGCTTGAATCTGTAATGATTGATGTTGTTGCACTATTGTGCAAAACCCCTAGACTACACTATACACACACAAAGATGGATTTCATGAGGAAATCGATTAAGTCACAGATAATTTTGAAATAGTTTTAAAAGTTCGAATTTTGAATCCAAACGGTTTTGGAAATGGAATTGGCTTAAATCAGAAGATCTTTTGAAAATTAGTTTTAAAGATGAAATTATTTTGAACAACTTGTTAAAGTTTTAGAATTTAAATGATTTGTTTTAAATTTAAATTATAGATTTGGAATTGAGTTTCATAAGTATATGTTTGGAAATTGATATGAATATATGTTTGGAAATTTGGTTTGAAACTTTTTTGCAAATTTTATATAATATATATGGATCATCTTTAAAGTATTTCAGGAGCATTACTTTGAAAATATGAATTCAACCCAAGTTTTATACTTGAAATGCTTTAGCTTGTGCAATTCCAATCGGATTTTTTTCGAGACGAAAACTATTTGTTTTCAATTAATAATAGCTTTCATACAAGGAAGGAATTTCCAATTTGTGTTGAAAGATTTCAAGTACGAATTGAAATATTTTTGAAAACTATTAACTAATCTTTGTGAAAGATACTCAAATCTTGATTTGAAATTGAAGAGCATTTTTAAATGGTGTATCTTCTATATAAAAGATTTGGAATGGAATTGTTTTATGGAAATGATTTTGAAAGCTATGAATTGAATCTTTGATTTAAAGATTGGATGAGTTAATCCAATTTGAAAGGAAAATTGTTTTGAAAAGGGCTATGAATGAATCTTTGTGAAAGATTGGTGAAGTTTGTTTTCAAATTGAAAAGGGATCTGAAAAGCGTATCTTTTGTATAAATGATTTGAATTGGAAAGATATTAATGAATCTTTGTGAAAGATTGGTAAACTTTGTGAACTTTGTGAAACGAATATTTTGTTCAAAAAGATTTGTAAATGGTAATTTGTTTAACCATTTGAAAGAAAAGTTTTGGGTAATAAGTTGTGACTTAATTGAAATCCCATTATTCATATGATTTTTAAATATTGCGCTCACTATTCGGTTTAACCGGGAGAGGACTTTGTGTCATATAACCCATTTCAAACAGTGATACAACGTTATGGATAGTAATTGAAGGCCGCTGGTGAAGACCGGATATTTTCAAAAGCGAAAGGATAACCCATCGAATGTCTCTACACCGATTGGCCCCGGTATAGAGATTTGAGCACCCTTTGTGATGGGGAGTCTGGACGTGATTAGGGATTATCCGGATTTGCAAGGGCTTCTTTGTGAAATGCCTTTGATTCTGTTCGAACCCGGAACAGACTTGTATGGATGTGTGTCTGACGTTCCACTTTGAGATGTAAAGCTGGTTTCTATCAAATATGTTTCTGTTTGGTGGCGGAGATTTATTCTCTTAGCTTAACACCATTCTCTGAGACGTATGAGCTCAGAGGTTACGTAGTTGATGGTCACTAGTGATACATTCCCAATTTGGTAATGTGGCATACGAAGTGCTACCGATCATTTGTTGATCGAAGCATGACTTTGTGAAAAAGCGTAGCTTTGTGGACGAGACTGCATCAGGACCTCACACCTTGGAATGGTCGAAACGGCAATGTTGCGGCAAGGTTTTTAGGGGTCGCGCCCCTAGGGTATGTCCATTTCCTTCTGGATAAAAGATGATATCATGGTATGGAGTCCAGATATTTAACCTATGTGGTTGCTACAAACTTATTGCTTTGTGGTTGTTGGTTGAGAGGTGCCTCGGATAAAGGTCGGTAACGACCGAGGGTGGCATATTTGTGTGTTAGTTACATATGTTATAGCTTGGTTAAAGCGTGAGGTAGCATCGGCCTTGTGTTAGCAGAGATCCGGTTAGGTTCTCGAGGAGTCCTTTCAGAGGCGTACCCATTTCGGTAAGGAAGTTCCTTAGCCTGACCATTTGTTGGAAACTCAATCATCCAATACGCGCCCTTTACGATTTCGATTATATAACCTGCCATTCTTAAATGGTAGCTATAGTAGGCATACGACGAAATATGGTATGCTAGCTAAGATTAATATTATATTTTCGAAAGGTTTTCTGCGCTATGCACTAATAATAATATCAAATGGTTTTCTCGTATCAAGCATTTTTTGACCGTCATAAGGGGAAATCTCCCCCAAGTGTGCGCTTGCATTGTGTGTGTGGGGGGAGGCCTTATGGCAGTTTCATTTTCAAAAAAAAGCATTACGGATTCTTTTTAAAGATAAAACTGTTTTTGTTTGCTCATACCAGTCCCATGACTGACCCGGAGTTTATTGTTCCCTTCCTAAACTCAGGGTGCCTACAATTTTCCACACGGGCAGTCTATAGTTGGGTTTTTCAGATGGTAGATATCGATTCAGTAGCTTTCAGCTTTGTCTTTGTAATTCTTTGGAGACTTTGGATATTGAAGCCTTTTGTTAGGACGACTGACTTTGTTTAGCTTGGTGCAACTTGATGGTGGCTCGATCTATCTATGGAGAATGCTGATATTAGTGTTTTCTTTTGGAGTTTCAAGTTCTAGTTGTTTCCGCTGCTAGTTCATTGGTGTTTCCACTGTAGCATTTCATTGTATCTCTGATATTGATCATTGTTGTATATTTGGATATTGTATCATTGGAATTGTATATGATATTCGTTCTTTTCTTTCGCTGTGTTGTTATACTTAATGTGTTATAAGCTCCGGCGAGCCAGATTCGACGTTTGAATCTGCGGCATTCGAGTACAAGTGAAGTACGGACGTCGATTTGCGAAGGTCGGGTCGGGATTGTCACATTTGGTATCAGAGCTGAAGGTTGAAACTTTAGCTCAGGAGTATAAAACATTAGGTAACTCATTAGAGATAGGGTGAAGTATACCCTAGAATGAGTGTATCCCTAAGATATCCGTTCGTATGCCTCAGTAAATTCTCTTACTATGCACTGATAGTAAGTATGAGTGCGAGAAGAGGACGAGATAGGGGATAGGGAAGTACCACTTCGTATGGTCAATGCCATGTAACAACAACGGAAACAATCTTTTCCTATCAATCTCTTTGTTCATCATCTCTATTCAATTCTTTGATGGTTCCTGGCAGCTCCAGGAAGAAGCTTTGATATATTTGCATGGGACACAAACTCCAGATGGGTTAGAATCGTTTGTTTGGATGAATTGGTTGCTTTGGTTACTATGGTTGATAGGTATATTTTGGTTGTTTAAACCAAAACTTTTGGATTGCATCCATATATCTGTTTATTCTATTGGATCCAGGTATATTCTACGAGTGGTTAGTTATCCTTTCGAACTAACTAGTGCCCTGCTTATTTCGTAGATCTGGTGACTCGAGTATTTCATGTAGTATCGAATGAGTTTGTTCTCGTATCTATTGTTGATATTCTGATTTGGTAAGCCAAATGCAGAATAGATATTCAGTTTGATTTGGGAAACTGTATCCATCCTTTGTTGTCTCACTGGCAAATTTCGGGGACAAAATTTTCTTAAGGGGGGAATTTGTAACGATCCCGATTTTGAGCCGAGTTTAATTTGGCAATTAATTTAATTTCAAAATTAAAATTGTGAATTTATTTGTGAATTAATTTGTGAATTAATTAGAAAATTTCCAAAATAAATAAAATTTTAGATTATGAATAGATAATTTGATTTAAATAAAATTTGTTTTCTAATATAATATACCTATGTAATATGTATTTTGAAAATTATAGTTAATATAATACATTTTCCAAAAGTTGTTTAATTGTTAAATTCTATATTTATAATATGTGTGTTTATTTAAGGTTTAATTAGTTTTGAAATCATTTCCTTTAAATTAATATAAATGTAAAATCGGTTTGTAAATTTATAAAATGAGATTTAAGTAAACAAGGGCTAAAAATATAGTTTGTATGCAAATAGATAATCCATATAAACAATAGAAACATATATATGAAAACATGTGTTGTAATAACTATATGAATATAAATGTAAATATAATAACAAGTGGGTTTAAAACAAAATTTGTAAAATTATTTAATAAGAGGGATACAAACATAAATTTTGTCTCAAATGACATTTGTAAAATATTTACTCAAACAATTAACAAGTGTTCACCAATTTAAACAAGTAGCAAAAGATAAATTTTCTTTTAATTTAAATTTATAAAACATGCATAAGAAGAAAAGGAAACCAGGTTTCTCAATGACCATTCTCAGTTTAAACATCACAAGTCTGAAAACTAAAAATAAGTATAATGAAGATTAAAACAAAAATTCAAAACCTGAAATAAATCAAAGCCGGGAAAATCAAATAAGGAAAATTTACCTCAAACAAAGATCATCTCAACATCTAAAAAACCTGGAAATCAAGTCTGATTCAAGCTGTTCAATCTGGAATTTGATGTCCAAGCTTCAATCTGAATTTATACCTGAGAGCATTCCCAGTTTCAAAAGCTAAAATAAATTCAAGCCTAGAAATCAAATGCGAGATTCAACTCAGAAGAATCAATCAAACTTGGAAATACAGATTAAAATCAAAAGCCTGTGATAATGCTAAACAAAACACTGTCTCTGTTCAGAACATAAGGTGAGCAAATTTTCAACCCTGTTATATGTTGTTGCTTGTGATAAAATCCTCAAAGTTTCCATGAATGAATTTATGTGATAGGATAATTGATGCATGCCTTTGTATATGTATATGTACACCTCTGTTACATTATACAGTTTCAAAAACATCAACTGTGAGCAAACTACATCCAAAAAAAATTTAAATCTGGTTAACCTCCTGATTGCATGTGATGATTTTATTAAATAATGTTGTGGTGATTGTTTGCATGAAGAAAATTAGACCCACATGTTAAATATGAAGTGATATCAGTATATATGTCAGTATGTTTGTGTTCAATTATGTTTTTAGTCATAGAGTTCAATTTTTTAAGATCAAAATTCCAAATCTCTTCCTCCAATCTCTTATAGGTCTTAGTATTCAAACAAATTATGTTTTTTTAAATGTAAACTAAGTTTAAAAAATATTTTTAAGATTTGGTAAGTTAATATATTTCTGGAAAATAAGAAAAGGCAGTAACAACTTATAAAACACGAAAATTTAAGCATTAAGATTCTTTGATTAACTTATATGATCGAAATCACCATCTGGAACCATGAATTTTAAGGGTAAAATCCAGATTTTTAATTTAGGATCTAGTGAGATATTTTTAGTTGATCAGAATTGGGTTTATTGGCAATTCACAGCGATCGTAGTTGAATGTGTGATCGTGGTTGCTTCTGAAGGTGCTTGGGTGGTTGTCGATTTAGAAAAAAATCATTGGAGATTCTTCCGATCATTGTGGTGATGGTACGATGGAGTTTTAGGTTTTAACGTGAAATTTTGGGTCGGCATGGTTCTCATGCTCGTGTAGAGTCAGTGGTTGATCGGAATGATTAAGACCGGGGGAAAAGGAGGAGAAGGCTTTGGCGCATCTCTGGTCGGAGTGGCATGATTTCTGGTGGCTCATCGTGGCGGAGCGAGGTGCATTAAGAAATCGATTTGGGTTCTGGAAGTATCATTGGCTTCAAATTTTGGCTCGATTTTGCATTAATGTCGATTTCGCATTTTGGGTTGTTCGAATCGACTCTGATGATCATCTTCGATGATCGAATGGCTGCAGTGTTGATCGGAGCTGATCGTGGGGTTCGTGCACATATACATGCACCTTTTTTGTATCAGTGTTTTGAGTTGGTGGAGAAGACGATGGTTAGCTCGGGGTAGCATGCGTGAAAATGTGGATATGACTCGAAGTTTTGGTGACGTGTAAGAACCCGGAGTTGGGTTCGGGAAGAACTTGAAATGGCTCGGGTTTTTGGTTAAAAACTTGTTGATTCTAAAAGTTTTCAAATAAGTGTTGAACAAGTTTTCAGTTTATTAAAATTAAATAAGTTTTAAAAGGAAGATAAGATAAGTTTTTCAAAGAAAATTTATTTACTAAGTTTTGAAAGTGTTTTAATCTTATATAGCCTTTGTTTTAAAAGTTTAAGAAAACTTAATATTATAATAAAGTGGAAAAATAAGAAGTAAAATGTGTTTTAAAGATAGTTTAACGTAATGGGTTTAAGTTAATAAATAATTAGCCAAGTTGATTATTAATGAAATTAATTAAAGGTTAATTAATTAAGAAAATTAATTAAGGGATGATTAATTAATGAAGGTGATTAAGACTTAATCAATTGCAATTAATGATAATTAGTCATTGATTTAAAATAATTTATGAAAGTAATTACGTGGTTAATTAATTTAAACCACACGATTTATTCATCTTAATTGAAGATGTTTGATTGTTATTGAATGATGTGTATGGGATCAATATCTCTGTTATGTGCTTATGATGCTATGTAAAATGAATTGCTTTGTGCTGAGATGTGATATCTGTGATGAATATACTGCTGTGTGAATACGAAAACCTTTTGGGCCGTAAAACGGCATTTGAATTTCGATGCGACATGGAGTCAGATTCCAGTCGATTATCCGAAACCCACATCGAATCATAATGATTGATAAATTTACTTTATCTATGAATCTGTGAATGGAGATAAGCGTTATTGGATTATACCGCTTATCGATATTGATATAGTTGAATCTGTAATGATTGATGTTTTTGTACTATTGTGTAAAACCCCTGGACTACACTATACACACACAAAGATGGATTTCACGAGGAAATCGGTTAAGTCACAGATATTTTTGAAATAGTTTTAGAAGTTTGAATTTTGAATCCAAACGGTTTTGGAAATGGAATTGGCTTAAATCAGAAGAGCTTTTCAAAAGTAGTCTTAAAGATGAAATTATTTTGAACAACTTGTTAAATTTTTAGAATTTAAATGATTTATTTTAAATTTAAATTAAAGATATGGAATTGAGTTCCATAAGTATATGTTTGGAAATTGATATGAATATATGTTTGGAAATTTGGTTTGAAAGGTTTTTGCAAATTTTATATAATATATATGGATCATCTTTAAAGTATTTCAAGGGCATTACTTTGGAAGTCTGAATTCAATCCAAGTTTTATACTTGAAAGGCTTTAGCTTGTGCAATTCTAATCCGATTTTTTCGAGACGAAAACTATTTGTTTTCAATTAATAATAGCTTTCATATAAGGAAATAATTTCCAATTTGCGTTGAAAGGTTTCAAGTTCGAATTGAAATATTTTTGAAAACTATTAACTATTCTTTGTGAAAGATAGTCAAATCTTGATTTGAAATTGAAGAGCATTTTTAAATGGTGTATCTTTTATATAAAAGATTTGGAATGGAATTGTTTTGTGGAAATGATTTTGAAAGCTATGAATTGAATCTTTGATTTAAAGATTGGATGAGTTAATCCAATTTGAAAGGAAAATTGTTTTGAAAAGGGCTATGAATGAATCTTTGTTAAAGATTGGTGAAGTTTGTTTTCAAATTGAAAAGGGATCTGAAAAGCGTATCTTTTGTATAAATGATTTGAATTGGAAAGATATTAATGAATCTTTGTGAAAGATTGGTAAACTTTGTGAACTTTGTGAAATGAATCTTTTGTTCAAAAAGATTTGTAAATGGTAATTTGTTTAACCATTTGAAAGAAAAGTTTTGGGTAATAAGTTGTGACTTAATTGAAATCCCAGTATCCATATGATTTTTAAATATTGCGCTCACTATTCGGTTTAACCGGGAGAAGACTTTGTGTCATATAACCCATTTCGAATAGTGATACGATGTTATGGATAGCAATTGAAGACCAGTGGTGAAGACCGGATATTTTCGAAAGCGAAAGGATAACCCATCGAATGTCTCTGCATCGATTGGCCCCGGTATAGAGATTTGAACACCCTTTGTGATGGGGAGTCTGGATGTGATTAGGGATTATCCGGATTTGCAAGGGATTCTTTGTGAAGTGCCTTTGGTTCTGTTCGAACCTGGAACAGACTCGTATGGATGTGTGTCTGATGTACACTTTGAGATGTAAAGCTGGTTTCTATCAATACATTTCTGTTTGGTGACGGAGATTTATTCTCTTAGCTTAACTCCCTTCTTTGAGACGTACGAGCTCAGAGGTTATGTAGTTGATGGTCACTAGTGATGCATTCCCAATTTGGTAATGTGGCTTACGAAGTGCTACCGATCATTTGTTGAACGAAACATGGCTTTGTGGACGAGACTACATCAGGACCTCACACCCCTGAAATGGTCGAAACAGGAATGTTGCAGCAAGGTTTTTAGGGGTCGCGCCCCTAGGGTATGTCCATTTCCTTCAGGATAAAAGGTGATATCATGGTATAGAGCCCAGATATTTAACCTATGTGATTGCTACAAACTTATTGCTTTGTGGTTGTTGGTAGAGAGGCGCATCGAATAAAGGTCGGTAACGACTAGGGGTGGCATACTTGTGTGTTTGTTACCTATGTTATAGCTTGGTTAAAGCATGAGGTAGCGTTGGCCTTATGTTAGCAGAGACCCGGTTAGGTTCTCGAGGCGTCCTTCCAGAGGCGTACCCATTTCGGTAAAGAAGTTCCTTAGCCTGACCATTTGTTGGAAACCCAATCATCCAATACGCGCCCTTTAGATTTCAATTGTATATATTGCCATTCTTAAATGGTTGCTATAGTAGGCATACGACGAAATGTGGTATGCTAGCTAAGATTAATATTATATTTTCGAAAGGTTTTCTGCACTATGCACTAATAATAATATCAAATGGTTTTCGCGTATCAAGCATTTTTTGACTGTCGTGAGGGGAAATCTCCGCCAAGTGTGCGCTTGCATTGTGTGTGGCGGGAGGCCTTATGGCAGTTTCCTTTTCAAAAAAAAGCATTGCGGATTCTTTTTAAAGATAAAACTATTTTTGTTTGCTCATACCAGTTGCATGACTGACCTGGAGTTTATTGTTCCCTTCCCAAACTCTGGGTGCCCACAATTTTCCACACGGGCAGTCTAAAGTTAGGTTTTTCAGATGGTAGATATCGATTCAGTAGCTTTCAGCTTTCTCTTTGTAATTCTTTGGAGACTTTGGATATTGAAGCCTTTGGTTAGGATGACTGACCTTGCTTAGCTTGGTGCAACTTTATGGTGGTTTGAGCTATTTATGGAGAATGCTGATATTAGTGTTTCTTCTAGAGTTTTAAGTTATAGTTGTTTCCGCTGCTAGTTCATTTGTGTTTCCACTTTAGCATTTCATTGTATCTCTGATATTGATCATTGTTGTATATTTGAATATTGTATCATTGGAGTTGTATATGATATTCATTCTTTTCTTCCGCTGTGTTGTTATACTTAATGTGTTATAAGCTCCGGCGAGCCAGATTCGACGTTTGAATCTGTGGCATTCGAGTACAAGTGAAGTACGGGTGTCGATTTTCGAAGGTCGAGTCAGGATCGTCACAAATAATAATAATATAATTAAGTTAACTGAGTTTTAATAATAATAATAATAAATTAAGTTAAGCAAGTTAATAAAAATTAACTAGGCTTTATTAAAATTGAACAACTTTTATAAAATTAACTAAGTTTAAGTTAACTAAATTTTATAAATAATAATAATATAACTAATTTAACAATATTTTATATATAACTATAAGGTTGGACTTTATTTATTTCATTTCGTTTATAACTTTGATTATTTATATGACATTATTTATAATATGATATATTTGTACAACGTTGTAGATGTTTGTTATTAGATTTGAAGTCCTACGTATTAACATAATTGTTTGACTATATGTTGTGCTTTCACTTGTGCAGGCTTTGGATTTCCGAAGTGAGCAAAGTTGAACTTTTATGGTGCTAGCTCTTGTGCAAGCGATAAAGAATTATGGGTAATCAAGTGTTTTGTTGGCACTAGTTTGGTATAACATTTTATTCGTACTAGGTGTGTAAATTTGTATATGAATGGTTATTGTATGCAAGTTTCGTCATTTTATCAAAAAACTATTGTATTAGAATGGTTATGGATATCTTATTTGATTATATGATTAATATGTTTTTTAATTGTTTGAATATGATGATTATGTGAGTGATTGTTGATTGATATAGTTGAAACAAAATAGACCATGAACATGAAATAATAGCATGAAAAATGGTGCAAAATGATCAACAACTTTTAGTAGCGTTTCAAAAATACTACTGAAATACATATAGTGGCATTGAGTAAACGCAACCGTAAAGTAGGGATAAAGTTGGAAACTCTATTGGTAGCGCCAAAAAACCTTTTGGTGGCGTTTTTAAAATGTTAAAAAAAGATTTTTGGTGGCGTTTAAGAAACACTATAATAAAAGGATTTATAATGGCGTTGAAATAAATGCAACTAAAAATCATGGATTTGTAGTTGCGCGCTTTATCACGGCGTTTGTCAAAACGCTACCATAAGTTTTGGTAGTGTTTTTTGTGCGCCACCAAAAATAAAATTTCTTTTATTGTGCTAAATTTGGAGTCGAATACGATGCATGAGTTACTGATGTCGATAGTGGTATGGGTGATGGTTATGCATGGTTGATATTTTATTTTGGTAGATTGTGAAACACAAATGATTAAAGAGGAGATTCTTTATTGATCTGCTACTGTACGTAAGATGTGTTGCAAGTATTCTAGTTGAAGATCAAATTTCTTTATGGTGAGATGATAATTTTTTTTGCGTTGAATTGTATTTTTGGATCTGATACTGGAAGTTGTATGGTGCATGCGATGGTTATACATGGTTAACGTTTGGATATTTGGAAAGAGATAAATATGGTAGTTTGGACAAGGATAAAATCGACATTGGTATAGAAAGTATACATTGTAGCCTAAAATAAAGATATATGCATTTCTGCTCAGATTGATGTTGCGGCTGTTGTTGCCCCTCCATCCTCTTCTTCTATGGGGGTGAGGGACTTTTGTCTAGCCTGTCATTGTGTGGAGCGGTGGGGAGAGGTCTTGGGTTCATGTGAAATCAGAAATGAGATATTGTCCTCTATCAGTAAGTTATTACATATTTGTAGGGGAAGAGGGTGAGAGTAGGCGTTTATATCATGCAAAAAAGGATGTTCTTTCGTCTATTGGCAAGGAAGGGAACGTCAATCCCGCTGTTTGGGCAGATGTTTCTTGGGATCGAAAGTATTTATATTGCAATGTTTCTATGGCCTTTGTTCCGGATATTGTGTCTCAGTTCTCTAGCTTTATCATGTCCTTGGGCCTATGTCAGCTGATGATGACAGTGATTCTCCCACCATGGAGGGAAGTTAGGGTTTCCTGTTTAGTTGCTGAGGCACTTTGTCTCTCTCCTATTTTGTATATGCAGTGATCTGGACAGCATAACCCAGCTTGTAGTGGATAGACAATTTTTCTATCTCTTGTACCTCATGTTTTTATTATATGTTATAATAAAAATGGTAGGGGCCTATTCAACTCCCTAGCTAAAAAAAAGATATATGCATTGGTTTTTCCCTTTATAAATGATTCTCCAATAAATTCCCCTTTTTTGTTGTCGTTGAGATATTGTAGTCATTTGAATGCTTACTACTTTGAATTTGTTGCTATATATATAAGATACTCAAATATAGTTAGATCTATAAGTGAACCAAATTAAATTTCTTATAGAATCAATCGCTGTAAATATACATCACTAAACAGACAATACTAAATATAATGTATATTTATTAATATTGAATAGAAATTGATTGCAGTAGTTCACGATATTTCTATTTTAATAATAATAAACGTGTATAAAAGTTTACAAATAGAATGCAAATGTGTTTGGTATGTGATACGTAAGCATACGTGAGATAATGAATGAGAAATTAACTGGAAATGCATTTTTGATGTTTTTTTCTAAAATACAATCAGAAAAAATAGTCAACTATTAAAATGTATTTGTTATCATCAAACAAGACGTGTACTCCACAGTGTGTGTATCAACATGATCAACATAATAAACAAAATTTTGTTTTAATTCATTAAAATCTATTTTTCAGTGGACATAATTCTATATTCAAATTTAAACTACTTGTGTGTGTATCTGTGGGTGTATGTATGTATTGAATCTAATGCACATACACACATATACATACACGTGCACTCGCACACACACACATATACACACATATGCACACATATAAATCAAAGCTAATAATTATTTGTATCATAAACGAAATTTCGATTTAATATGTCAAAAGTAGCATTAAATCTAAGCATAATCTAATAATCAAGTTAAATAATGTTACATATATGTACCAAAATTTATATAATCTGGTCAGAACCTCCTCATTGCATGGATCATGGATGATATGTGTGTGTGTGTGTGTGTGTGTGTCTTTATATATGTATATGTGTATATGTGTATATGTATATATGTATATATATGTATATGTGTATGTGTATATATATATGTATATACACACACACACATATAAGTACAATAAAAACATTTTGGTTTAATGTATTAACAAGATGTCATTTTTAAACTTAAACAAAGTCTTATATTCAAATCGGAATAGTTTTAGCATGCATTAAATGTCTTTTATGTCTGTATGTGTGTGTAAAAGAAAAAAACACTAGATCAATATGGGATTGTGCTAAATGATTCTTGATGAAGAAGCAGCCGTCATGATATTCTTTATGTTAGGGTTTAGTGTGGAATCGTAATTGAAGTTAGGCGGTGCTATGACTAAGCAAGTGAAATGGGTTGGGTTAATGAGTTATGTTACTGCGATCATGTAATTTTATTGTTTTATTTATTTTGTAAAGTATTTTTTTAGCAAGACTAGCCAGCTTTATAGTGGACCATCCACTTTTATTAATGAGATTTAAACAGATGTTATGCACATGTGCAGAACAACTATAGGTGATTTTTACAGTGGCCGTCCACTTACAACTCACACATGATATCATCACAAATACAACTTAACACTTGCACCACGTAGAGTGCAAACAAAAGACACACAAGATGCACAAGGCAATCCCTAATGATGTAAGTTAATACATCATTCACGATGTAAAGTAATTAATGATGTAAGTTAATACAGGGACTCTAATTTTGAAAGAAGGTTGAAGGAGGGTGTGTTTGGAATGTTTCATTTTTACAATTTCTATGGGTGGTACCAAAAAAAATTCTCCTCGAAGTAACAAATCAAATATAATTCCATCGTTACACCTATTTTGTGATTTTTCAGTGTGCCCTTGTAGCAACCCGTAATTTGATCACTTTGAATCTGAACAATCAATATATTTTTAAATAATTAAATAATAGACTTTTATAACACAAATAAACATGTTTTGTTTTATAAATAGTAGCGAAAAACTTGTTTTGTAAATTTATTTATAAAAGTAAATAGTTCGAAAAAAATCGAAAATGGTTTTTCGAATTTTCATCAAACAAAAGTTATTGTAACTTGTTGCACACACACACTAGCACACATATAACATACATATAACATATATGAAAGATTAATTAACTAATTTAAAATGTTAATTTAAAACCATTTTCTAGAAGGTAATTAAGGAGGGAAGACTTTTTACTAATATTTTGCTCCTTTTTATGTGATTTGATGGCAAGCACTTAAGACCACATGGATGGCACATTGGTGTATAACGAGTCGGTTGAAATGACAGGGGTTAGAGTGGTAATTTGGCTAAGGGATATAAATGTAATTAGCCACTTTTTCCAAAGTCTATATAAGGACTTCTTTACTTCCACATTTACATTTCCATTATCGTTTTCACTTTCTTTTCTTCTTATCTTCATCCTTATCTCCATATATTTTCTTAAGCAAAAACCATAGAAAAACAAACTCTTTCTTCTTCAAAATTCTAAATAAACTTGAGATAATATAGTCAATATCATCACCATTCCAAAGTCACAAAGTTTGGAGCACGAGCATCCCATCTTGCCTAGGTTTGTGAGTAATAGGGAGATTCCTGGGGTTTTGAGTTGAAATCAAACAAAAAGAGTGGTGTCTTGTGGTGTTGCTAGGTCGAGGAAGGCTTATGTTACTTTGGTTTGGTCTTAACTTGCTTGAAAGTGAGTTAAATTCACTTTAAAATAGTATAAAAATTGATAAATTATGTAAAATATAAATTATTGTTTATATTGTTTATACTTGTGTATATTTGCTTGTTTGGATTTGATTTTCTCTCAGAAGCGGATGACACAAGTAATCATTGTTTTGCAAGGGACAAAAAGAGGAAGTCGAAGTGTCTTCGTAGCGAATATGTTTCTGCGGAACACTTCGAAATGCATATACATATATGTGATTTACATGAGACTTTGTAGAGAGACCCTAAGGAGTTTCTCGCCAATGTTTATTCACTTTCATATTTATGTTGTTTGTGAAATGTGTGGATGAATATATATGACATATATCATGTTTTATGGAAGTGTCGTTATAGCGATTATCGCTACACCGACACTTTGAAAATATCATCTTTATTGAAGTTCTTTGTGTTGATCTCGTGCTTGCGTTTTTACAAAATAAATATTTAGTCACATTTTTTCACTTTTAGTGCAAAAGTACGATAGCTCGGAAAAAGTTAGAACCCCTAAAACTAAAGTCTTTAAAAGTTAGAAATGGATTTCCTTTATCGATTTTGCGAAAAGTCAAGTTTTTAAAAGAACTTACAAATATGTTTACTTGATTTCAAAACTCTTTAAATTTCTACGCACGCATACAAGGTCCATGGTATATTATTCTAAAAATAAAATAGAGAATTCATACTCTGAAAAATTTCGAAGAAATTTACATTTAAAGGGACCGATTTAAAGAAATTTTCAATACTATTTAGCGACACTTTTTGTGTCATTTTTCTAATTTTTATAAAAATGGTTCTAACTTATTTTTCTCTTTATGAGATTAAATATGGATATTTTTAACTTATTTCCAAGGATTTTAAATGTATTTTACAAATGCTTGTGATGTGAAACCAAGCACAAATTCAGTTTTAAAAGTTTGATTCGATTATGAAAAAGATTTTGTCTTAACCTGAGTACCAAACAACGAGAAGGTAGATTCGTTACTATTTGTGAGATTTAAAAACTAGAGCGTCTAGGCAAGGCCAAGAGCAACAATGCTCTGACTTATCTGGCTCTGTTTTTAAGCGAGGGATAATACAAATTGAAAATCGAAGTTTGGCAATATGGGTAAGGAATTTAATTTTCATAAGTGATATCGCTTGTATGGAAAATGATTTACGCATATACGCAGCACTATATGTCAAGTAATGGAAACTCGTCTCTATCTCGAAAGTTAAGAATATACGTTGAGGCAAGGCTTAAAGGTAACACTACCTTAATTTGTCTGGCTTCGTTGTTAACCGAAGGATAGTACAAGTTTGATATTAACGAGTGGTGGTAAGAGTATGAGATTTAATTTCCTTATACGATCATTTTTATTATACTTGATAGTTGATTTCTTGACTATCAATTTTGGTACCATTTTTTGTGTTTCGTCAATCTAGGATGATTTGTTGCTCGTTTAGAGCATTAATATCCTTTATCAGAAATGACTAAATAAAGAGCAAGTGGGGGCCAAGCTATATGGGGTTGCTCCTATTAGGGTATTTTCACATCTATTATAGATTAGTTTTGGTTGTATATGCACAAAGATGTGAAATATTCGAATTCTTGGTAAGGTTGGCAGGGTCAGTCTTGGAAGTTTCTTAGAGCCATGGGAGTTCTCAAATATATATTTAAAGGTATACTTTCGGTAAGAGGGGACGCGCCCTCCTAGTCATTGTTGGAAAAATTACTTCTTATTTTTTAATTCAAATCTTTGAATTGATTCTTTGTTAATTGCATCGGAAAATATAATGTGCTTTTTACGATGTTTAGGTATTTACGTCCATTCTTTTATGTTTGGATACTGTTCTTGTAATGGAAAACCCGTTCCATGTTTTAGGCGTGGTCTCACATGTTGTTTTGTATATTCCATTTTTATTTGGAGTTTAATCGTACCGGACTTGTTGTCTGACCTGAGTCGTTTGTTTTCTCTAAACTTTTGGGTAATCATTTTATTTGAGTAGTTCGGGAATGATAGGTTTTTTTGGGATTTTTTGAAGATGGTGGACGAGTAAGAGGCTCCTTATCTATCTAACTATCTATTTTCGCTGTTATGAGATGTTTGTTTTATGCATGTGTATTTTATATCAGAAAGTGTAAATGCAGGTTCTTATAACTGCCTAGGCTGATGGTAGTACTTTAGTTGTAACTTTAATAACTCCATGTTAAGAATTAACATTATGTACTATCTTATTGTGATATTATATTTAACCATTACGTTGTGAAATTTTTATTATGTTCTTTTATTTTATCTTATGACAACTCGCCTTTCGAATGCTTGGGCAATGACACACTAATATCGTGTATGTATTAAGTATCGTTCGTGAGGGTCAGAAAGGTGGGTCGTTACAATCCTCATCGTTTTATGATTTTCTTTTCAATCAAACCCTTCTGAATTTAGTTCTGGTAGACCACCATCATTTTTTATGTTTAAACATGCTTTGAATGAGGGTAAACAGTAAATCATTTGATTTGCATTCATCTTAAGTTGTTATAAAGTTGAGCAAAGTGTCATATTCAAATCAAACTTGTAATATATATTTATTAGAGTTTACATATATGCATACATATTTGTATGTATGCATGTATGTATGTTAGATTTTGTTTATATGTGTGTGTCGTGAGAGACGCAGAGAGAGAGAGAGAGAGAGAGAGAGAGAGAGAGAGAGAGAGAGAGAGAGAGAGAGAGAGAGAGAGAGAGTTAAAGCTGATAAATATGAGCATTACAAACAAAATTTTGATTTTGTGTATCAAAAGTCATTATAAAGCAGACCACGATCTTATATTCGAATAAGGAATGTAATATAAATTTTATTGTAAATTTAATAGAATGTTATAATGAATTAAGAAAATACGAAAAAATAATATAATTTTTAGGATAAAAAATTTAAAATAAGACTTGATCAATTTATATAAGATAAAATAACAATACATTAGTCGCTTTCCAATAAAAATATTTCGAAAAATTTCCCCCAAAGAATCTCCATAATTAATTAATCATTGTTGATTTGATTCATACTGAATTCGAAATGATAAACTATTTGTGCAAATGGTGTAAATATCTTTACAATTCTTAAAGAATGAAATTGTTTTAGCCATAAAACCTACATTTAAACATTGCATATTTTAAAATAAAACAAAATTAAGACCTAAATTTTAACTAACTAATATTAGTAAGCCCTTTTTAATATTAAATTATATCCGACAATTATAACGTCAGATTATTATGCAGTTTAGATTATATTGGGCATCACATGAAGATCGCTATCTGCATGATCACAAATGCACACATGTTTATCCGACAGTATAAATGCCGGATAAACTTGTTAGAGCTGCTTCATGGTCACTCGCAGGACAAATATAATTCCACTCGCTCACTGAATATGGAAAAAACCCAATTTTTTTAATATATAATTCATGAGGTTCTACCTGTTTGTAGAGAACTAACAAGTTGTAAAGTACATATACAGTCGTCGCATTTTTGACGATTGTAGCTAGCAAATCTCATCGGTACTGCTAATTTATCAATTATTGAGATGTACGTTTTTGACGATTGTAGCTAGCAAATTTCATTGCTTCAACTAATTCATCAATTATTGGGATGGATGTGCGTCACTGAGTGATAAAATGGTGAAGTGACAACAATTGGCCGATCCCGATGTTGGACAGGCTCTAAAGGCATCTTCGCTGCACTGATTGTAGAACTGATTCTACACGCATTAACCAAAGCAGATGTATTTTAATTTTTTTTACGAAAAAATAAATAAATTCTTCAGCTCCGTGAAAAGTGCCGGCCAAAGGTAAGTAACAAAACAAATTTCGCGGCAACAAGCAATCACGAAAGATGCCCTTGTTTACTCAAAATCCAACCACCTCCAAAAATAGAAACATTTTACTATGCCCCTAAAGTTCCACAGTGCTCCACGTATCCATTCAACTCCAAATAAACAACCCTAAATTTCCCAAAAATAAACAATTCCACGACACCCATAACTTGAATGACGTCGTCTCGCTTGATGGCGTCGGCCTCATCGACAACAGCATCGAACATAACCCAGCAGTCCTCGCTCTACTCGATAAAATCCCTAACGTCGATGAACATCGACGATCTGCTACGCACCATCGAATCGGGAGACGTGGGAGCCGCAACTTCGCCTGCGGTGTCTAGACAGGGGAGCATAAGTAAGGTGGAATGGGGTGAAGTTGGTAATAACGATGGAGGAGGAGGTGGAGCGGTGATGACGCTGGAAGATTTTTTGGAGAGGGCGGGGATAGAAGGGACTGAGGTGGCGACGGCAAGGGGGAGAAGGAGGGGGAATGGGAGTGTTTTGGATCCAGTTGAGAAGGCAGCCATGCAGAGGCAGAAAAGGATGATCAAGAATCGTGAATCCGCAGCAAGGTCAAGGGAGAGAAAGCAGGTAATATGTTTTCTCCTTTTTGTAGTTTGTTCCATCAGTAGTTTTGGTTGGTTTAAGCGATTGAAGTCTGAAATGGATAATTGGTAAAGAAAAGTGTGTAGAAATAATTATGTCGTCTTAAGTTATTAGAGTTGATTGTATATGCATATATAGGTAACAAGGATAGTTAGCAGATAATCAGGATTCGTTGAGTTTCAACGACCGGACCAAACTCACCTTCGCGCACGTAGCGTAGGCATATGAGTTGACACACATTAATTAGTGTAACAAAAATAACCCTAATGCTACGTGCCTGTAGTTAATATTTATACATCACATCTCCAAGTTATTTAGCAACGTGAAGTTATTCAATGACGTGAGACAATTTCATTTCCAAACTGCCATTTCATTTTCCATCGTGCGAGATAACCTAATGGGATTCACTTTTCTGGATGTCGAGCCATTTTTTTAGTTGTAAGAAAAATCCCCGTGTAATAATAAATATGTAAATCATGTTCTTATCTATAAAGACAGAAAGCGCAACATAATTTGCACTTTTTTAGGTAGAAGGCGCAAGTCAAGTTTTGATTTTCGGAAAGTTTTATTGAAGTACAATAAAAATTGAATTTTGTTATCCATTAGTATGTATAATTGTTTTTTAAGTATGTTTTTTATTACATAAATTCAATTTTAAAATTATCAAATTTATAAAAGTTTTGGGAAATTATCTGAGAAGCACAATTTAAGTTGCGTTTTCTATCAGAAAATCGCAAGTTAGTTTAAAATGGGAACCTAATTTGTATGCTTACTACAAAGACTTCCCTTACAACAACATAAAAAAGGATGTCTAATTTTTTTTTCCAATTTACCTTCTATTTCTATCAAAAAACTAGTTGATACATTTATAATTGTGCAGAAATTATTGTTATTAACTTTTTAAATGAACTTGGTTTGATTGGATCATAAATGGGTTGAATAGAAACTGATCCAGCCCTTTTATGATTAACATATACCTGATGGAAACTGGACTGACCAGTATATAGTAAATATAGACATCGAATTTTGTTGCAAATGGGTCAACCAAACCTGTTCCATTTACCCATTTATGTTTCAATCGCTCAATATGTTTTTTGGACAAACAGCATTATATAACACTAAAACTACATGGTTTATCTATAAACCAATAACTTTAGCATCTAACAGAAAACACATCATATAACAAATAACTGCAGCTTAGTAACAAAAACTGTATTTAAGCTGCAGCTTGCCTTGTATGTGATATATGACTTTTATATTCTTAGTTCCTTTTGTTCAGTTCATGTGTTTGATTTTTTGTATTTGTAAACTTTTTGTATGTTAATAATATATCATTTTTCAAGATCATTTTTCAAGTATCATAAAACACAACTGTAAAACACAACTGTAAAAGAAGAAAAAAACACTAAACTGCACCCGAAACATAGGAAGTGCACAAGAAAAAGATACAAACTGCACCAAAAACACGAAAACTGCAGCATATTACAGAAGAACCGCTGAATATAATATAAAACAGAAGCATTAACACAGATGCTCATAACGAAATCCTGATGCTTATAACACAAAACATTTCCGTACTATAAACTGAAGCACGATGCAAAGGATCATCGAATTTAAATGCTAATGAAGCTCATGTTTTTTTTAATAAGCTTCAGTTATACTACAATGATTAAATTGAAGGTGTTTCTTTCGTTTAAATTGGATTTTCAAATGCGACATTTTCCTTCATACCAGTCATATATGCTGAAATTGTGTAAATATGTACATATCCGTAGTCAGTATTTAAACATAATATCTAAAGTTCAGTTATAACTAAAAGTTTAAACAGTAAATAAAAATATATGCGAACCGGTTACATGAAGAATCATTTCAGATTTTTGTACTTCGTCGCAAAATTTCACAACATTCTTAGCTCCTAAAACGTTCTTGTTCATTGTTGCATTATACCTATACATTGAATTGTTGCATTTACTTTGTTGAGCGTGTACCTTATAGAGTTTGTCTTATGAGAAAGTATTTTTTTTGTTTTAGAAAAGGCACATTAGTCCCCATAAAAACTATTGGTGGCAGCCACAATTATAACATCCTTTTTCTTGTATGAATTTTCTCTGATATTTACATCTTTAATTCAGTTCATAGCTCTTTGAACTTTTATGGTCAATGCTACATCATACTTGGTCATTAATTTTTATGTATTCCATTGATCAGATCTTAAGACTTAAGAGTGCATTTTTTTAACAGGTGCATTACATCTCATAAAAACTAATGATGGCAACATAATTCATAACATCTATTTTTTTTATATGAATCTCCTTTGGAATTTACACCTTCCACTCCCTAAAATGAAGTCCATAAAACATGCATTGTTATTTTATAACCACACTCTAAATTGATTCTTTTTCCTGATATATGAAAATAATACTTTCAAATACACACGCGCAGGCGCATATATATAATACATGCACAAACGTACTTGCAATCTGTACATTCAAACTTTGATCTTCAACTCATAACTCTTTTCAACATCTCAATAAAATATATGTTGACGTCAAAAATGGCATCAACGTCCAAATATCAGATGAAAGCACCAAAATGTAGAAGTCCAAATCAAACAAGCAAAAACAGAAAGAAAGTAAAAGAAGATACGAGAATTTTTATAATGGTCCGATGTAGTCTCCGTCTACGTCCATTTTAATCTTTGTTATTATTTTTCTCTCCGGATTACAACTAGTTTAGCAAATCTGACCACAATCTAGTGGATCCTAGATTTACAATGGAGTATCTAGATATCTTTGAGGGTGAAGATATAATTGAAGAAGAAGCAGAGTCCAGATCTGGAATGAAGGGAGAAGATCCCTTTTGGTTGCAACTAGGTTTGTATTTATAGAAAAACAGAGGTACATGGTCAGAAGCCTGCTTGCACTGAGGTCTAGGATGTAGCTCAATGGTGCGCAAGTGAACCTGGGGGCCCACAAGTCAAAAGAATAAGTTGGTACCGAGTCATTTGACTCGGCACCGACCTATTTTCATTGGTGAAAAAGCTAATTTCTTCATTTGCTTGCTTTTCTATCTCATTCTTGAGTTGTTTCAGATTATTTTCCCATCAACTTGTAGTTAATTCTAGCGATCTTTCTGATGACTGCTTTCTTTGCTTTCTTCTCATCGATCATTGTAATTGCTCGTCCAAACTTTGGAAAAACCACTTGACCTCGAGTTGTTGGAGTGGTATAAGAGGTGTATGGTGTTCAGGAGGCAAAAAGTGGAAAGGAAATAAACCGGTGTCGACCGACGCTACTCGACACCGAATTGTGTCCTTAGCCTTTCACTCTAACTTCTTGAGTTCAACTATCTAGTCCTTCTTAGTGTGTTTTCAAGTCCGTGAATCATTTCGTCCTTGTTTTGATCTTCTAAGTTTAGTTGAAATCTGCGAAGTGGGTTAATACTTACCCCCCAACGTACGTTTTCAAATGTAAGGTGTGTTTTGCTCAAGAACAAGTTCTGATAAACAATCCTCGATAGTTGAGCTCTCCGGCCATCCGTTGATCTCAATCTCAGTGAATCGTCCAATTTCTTTGGATTTTTCCTGTAAATCAAAGGTCATTCTAGACCCGGTTTAGCTAAGGATCCATCTTTTGCTTAAGTGTCTACCATGAATCATGATCAAGATGTCTTCATCCGAGGGCATCATTTCATATCCAAGTCATCTCGTGTTAACCCAGGATTTATCTTTTTTTCTCCGATTGCATGACGTTCAAATCCTTTTATCAAATCTGCATCCACTCTGAGGATTGGTCTCGACGGACCGTTCATCTTCCAATCTAGAGTTTGATCTCTTCGGATCGTTTATCGTCCATTTGAGGGTATAGATATCTCCGGATCCTTTCAAGCCCAATTTGTTCGCTCTCCGGCGGGGAACCCAACTACCAAGCAAGCCCATCCGTGCATTTTCCAGTGAAGGGACTTACTTTTCGTACAAGTTCATCCACTCGCTCTCCGGTAGGAAACTTGCACCCTGCATTTCGGTCCCTACTCTCCAGCTGGGACTTAACGCAATCAATATCGTACAAGTTCATCAACTTGCTTTCGACAAGGTAATTTGCACCCTGCACTCCGGTCCCGACTCCGGTCGAGACATAATACGATCAATATCGTACAAGTCTATCAACTTGCTTCCAACAAGAGAACTTGCACCCTGCTCTCTGATCCCTACTCTCCGGTCGGGACTTAACACGATCAATGTCAATCATCACATTTAAGTGGATTTTTCAAAAATCAAATATTCAAATCAAGGTAAACAAGCAGAAATCCTAACTATTCATCCTAGACATTCAACTCAGAGCGTATCTAGAGACCAATCTAGGCTCCGTACACGTGTAAGTGGTCTGAGGCTATTATTGTACTAACTAGTCATCTCAGTCCGACTCAGAGCGTGCTTAGAGACCAATGTAGGCCTCGTACATGTATCATCGGTCTAAGGTTATTATTCTCTTAATTATTCAAAGCAGAAAGCAAGGCGCGGGAAGCGAACCTGCCTCTTATCAATCCCGATAATGGGATTTCGAATCTTGACCTAGGCCCTGGTTGTAACTTGATGCATTTTTGCAGATGGTGGCTGCTTCGGTTGCACCATCGCAGTTGTTCTGTTCCTCACGTACTGTTGCAGCTGGTTGCTCCGAACTAGTTTCTCTACCAGATCACGAAGGTGTCGGCACTCGTTCGTTTCCAGCTCATGGAAGATGCAAAACTTTTCAGATCTTCTCTTTCGATCAGTGGGTTCTCTTATAGCGGGCTTTCGGTGGGGATCTGCTCCCAGTATTTAGGTATATCCTTTTCAGAGTTTTCGAGGTCTTTGTTAGATTAGTGTAGGAAGAGAACTTTGATTCTCTTCTCAGCCGTTTCGTTTCTCCTATATTATCATTGGCTCTTCGCTTTCCTTTATCCTTGTCATATCCAGCTCCAGAGAGTCCATCGTCATCCACATCGTTAATTTTAGCATCCTTGGCTTTAACGTCTTCTTGGCGCAAATGTCTCTCAGCTTCATGATAGAACTTCGTAAGGTCCATTGGTGGATCTCTTTCCAAAGCAATCTTAAAGTCGGTCTTGCTTGCAACTTCTGAAACTGCCACCATCAGAATCACGGATGGATTCGGCCTATCGACTGCAACATGCAGCAGTTGCCACGTTAAACCTAGTCAAGTAGCTCCTCAGGGTCTCTCTGGCTCTTTGCTTCACGCTTGATAGCATCATCACATTCTTTGACTGCGAGATATGAACTCTGAACTGCCTTATGAACTTATTCACCAAGTCGGTCCACGTGCTTATGGACCCGTTCTTCAGCTATCTGAACCACACCACTGCTAAATCCGTCAAGTATAACGGGAAGCACCGTCCCATTACCTCTTCAGAAGCACCCTACACTTTCATTTGTCAAACATATCTCATTGAATGAACTGTCGGATCCGTTTGCCAATCGTACGTTTCCAACGTTGGAAGCTTGAAATCGGGAGGATTTCTCGCGTTCCGGATGTTAGCGGTAAATAAAATTTTGTTTATGTCCTTCAAACTTTGGTCTGGAGATCCACGTCTAACTATCGTTTTAATCATCTCAGCCTTTCGGTTGCCGTCGTCTAACGGAAGTCTTAGACCACCAGCTGCATTCTGCCTCTGCTGCTGTGGGGGAACTTCGACACCTATTCTAGCACACTCTTCTGGCTGCACAATTTTGTTTTGTCCTGCACCTCTAGCTTCATTCTGTCCTCCGTTTCTACTAGGAGGTTTTGACACATACTCCTCCAGTTGTTGCTCATTCATGTTCTAGTATGTGTTTCTGGCTCCAGCATCATTTGCTCATAGCATTTCAGCACATCCCAAGCTCACATCAACGTTGCCTCCGAGTAAAATTCTTTCGGTGCCAAGAGGATTTAGGTCTGTACCGGGTGGTACTTTTGGTGAGGGGATCGTCCAGTTTGCTCCGTTCTAACTCCAGGTGTTTCTGCGTTAGTTCCTGATCATTAGTTTTGAATTCCAGCAGTTTTAGCTATTTCTTGTTCTCATCCTTTGGGAAAACCTTCCAGCAATTTCTGCTGTTTAGCTATCATTCCATCCTATATCTTCTTCATCGTTCTTTCCATCTTCTCTCTGGTCATGTAGATGGATCGATGAGAATTTGAGGACACCAGCCGGCTGTTCTTATGCTGAGTTAACTTCCTCTTATCTTAGATCTAGTGTTAGGTCTCTTCAACTTCTCCAAGATGTAGATCCAAGCTTTATGTTGTGAAATCTAGCTCCTTCTCCTTTTCAGTGAAAGCACCGAAATGTTGACGTTAAAAATGGCACCAACATCCAAATATCAGATCAAAGTACCAATATGTAGAGATTCAAATCAAACAAGCAAAAATAGAAGAAGTAAAAGTAGACAGAAATTTTTATAGTGGTTCGGCATAATTTTCGGTTTACGTTCACTTTAATATTTGTTATTACTTGTTTTTTCTTTGAATTAAACTAATTTTATCAGATCTGACCACAATTTAATGGATCTCAGATTTACAATAGAGTTTTAAGAGTATCTTTAAGATAGAAGTGAACAAAAAACATAGTCAGGGAGAAGATCTTCTTTTTGTTGCAGCTAGGCTTGTATTTATAGGAAAACAGAGGTACATGATTAGAAGTCTGCTTGCATTGAGGTCCATGAGGTAGCCCGATGCTGCACAGGTGAACCCGATGGCCCACGAGTCAAAAGAATAACTCGGTACGGAGTCATTTGACTCGGCACCGATCTATTTGCATTGGTGGAAAAACTTACTCCTTCATTTGCTTACTTTTCTATCTCATTCTTGAGTTCCTTTTTTTATCAACTTGTATTTAATTCTAGCGATCTTCCCGATAACTGCTTTCTTTGCTTTCTTCTCATCGATCTTTGGAATTGCTCATCCAAACTTTAGAAAAACCACTTGGCCATGAGCGTTGGAGTGGTACAAGAGGTGTGGCGTTCAGAAGGCAAAAAGTGGAGATGAAATAAGTCGGCATCTAGTTGTGTTCTTAGCCAAATTTCCACCTAAACTTTTTGAGTTCAACTTTCTAGTCCTTCTTAGTGTATTTTCAAGTCCGTGAATCATTTCGTCCTCGTTTTGATCTTCTAAGTTCATTTGAAACCTGCTTGGCTAAGAAGCGGGTTAACAATATATTAGATAAAAATAAATATAACATTTGATTCATTGTTGTAAAAGATGCACCAAGGCATGTGAATGCAGGACGATAGCGCATGTGCACATAATTAGTGGAGGAAATAACCTAATTTTGTAAATAGTCCAGCCACTTGTAATATATTGTGCATTTATTTAATATTCTAATCACATACAAATAAAAAAAACGATGCGGCTCCCAAATGGGAGGTTTGGGGTTCGAGTCCCACCTTGTGTGGGAGGAGAAACGACTTTTCACTTGGGAGGTATCCGGTTCATTTTCGCGCCTCCTGCCCCAAGCCAACCGAAAGGTCTGGCTGTCCGGAATAGTTGGTTGTGGCGGGCCTTCCGACTATTCCCTAGGTTTACTGTTCAGGAATCGCTGGTCGATAATGATCGAACAGGTTTCCCTAGTTTCAAAAAAAAAAAAAAAAAAACGAGTTTGATATCAAAAATAGCGTTTGAGTAGAAAAGCGAACCAATAATATTACAGAAGATTATTAGGTGTGATTATGCGATTGAAACCCTCCGCCCCAACAAAAAATAATATATGCAATGTGTATACACACACATACATGCACATGCACATATATACACATCTATATAACCCACTATATTGACAGATGATCGAGTAAATGAAAAGATGGTAATTATTTATACTTATAAATCTAGGGCCTGATCTCTTACATGAATCAAAATAATAAGAAACTTTTTATCTGAAATCTGGGGTTCACTAGAATTATGTGAAAGTTAAAAGTATATCATAATCTTTATAGTTTTTGGATCGACATTGTTTTTTAAGATTGAGAGAGACTGTAGAATGCGTGAGGGTTGTGATCAAAGTTTGAGATTATGATTGAAATTTCGAAAATCCAGCCTTTTTGGCTTGATTCTGGTCAGAAATAGTATGAAATAGTGAAAAAGTGGTCATACTTCTTATAGAATGCCAAAGAGAACATGTTTAACATCAAATCCAAGAACATGTTCATGTATCCAAATAGTAAAACTGAATAAAAGGATGAAAATAATCAAATTGGGAAGTTAAAGTCCCTAGGACTTTTTGAATGATTTTCTTTGTTCAAATTTGCTTTATGGAATTATTATAATTTTTCGTTTGTAAAAATAACAATGAAAGAGGAGGAACGAGGAGAAGAACTCACAAGAAAGATAATAAAATTAATAACCCTAGATTAGGAGAGTTAATAAGTTAGAGAGGAATAAGTGGAATGGCTATTATCAGAGTTGCTTTTCTAGTTTGTTCGCCCATGGTAAATATGATTTATATGATGATATTTAAGAAATATACTTTCATAATTTTGTTGAAATGCAAAATATTGAACATTATATTTATTTTAAACCAATCATAGAAGAACTATTACACACACATTAAATGATGCAAATATTTAGTATGAATTGTTTATGTTTATTAAAATTAATGACTAAAATTCAAAATTGATACTTCTATCAAAACCATAGTTAGCGGAATTGTTTGGAATTTGAAAAAATTGAAAGGCCAAACCTTGGTCGAGTGAGAGCATTAGCAAGAGGTGGGCTGTTAATGCTTTATTTACACGCTCAATGGTTTGGACCAAACAAAAATAAAAAAAAGGTAAAACCCAACCTTTTTATGAGTTGGGTTAGATTTTGATCTATGCAGAGTACTTTCTCACATCTCTAATAATTCTGCAATTAGTAAATCAAAGATTACTAAATCTGAGGGGTTGCGGGAGAGAAGGATAATGTGGTTCGAAGATGGAGTAGCAGATGTGAAGATGTGAAGCAAAGGCGGTGATGAGGTGGAAGTGGAAAAACTATGCAAATAATATCTTAAAGTATGCAAGCACCCACCTGGTGTGCTGTGTATACCAAGGAAAATATGCATGGCATCTTTCAAATTATAAGGAGTTTTGTATGAGCTGAAGATGAAAAAGTTTGTTAGTCCTTTCTGAAAAACTTGCACATTTCTCTAAGAGCGCGTTTGCGAGGAATGATAACAGGGTATTTGAACGGGAAAGCTGAGTGAACATGGTATGCATTTGAGGCTGCGAATGTGGTATTTGAGCCGGATATTTAAGTTGTGATTTTTAATGTAATCGATTTATAATTTATAAATTGAAAAACTATAAATTGCTTGGATTCGGTTCAAACTAACTCTATAATGTAAAACACTTGGATACGATCGCAACGCAAAAAACCGCGTATCAAATAGATCAAATTTGTACAAGTTATTAATTTTATAAATTTATTAAAATTTAGATTTTATTAATTAATATAATTAAGCAAACAAACGGAGCAAAAGTTTGCATTCAATCGAACGGGGCTGAGAAGAGGTTAGCCCCGATTGGGCGTTCGACTCGTCATATGCATCATAAACGTAAGCGTGCCACAACAAGCTTGCGAACGGCACCTAATACATTGCAATCATAAAAGCATCTTTAATATATGCCACAATAGCATCTATTTTATATTATAGTAATGTTAGCACGTTCAATATAAGCCACCTTCATTTATTTGAGTTTATTTTCTCTCCAAACAATATAATTAGTTTCCGAGTCTATTACAATAGGCAGCAGTGAATAAAAAATGTACTGCAATTTTAAATAATGAAAAGCTGATTGGGTAGAAAAAGTATGGTAGTGTTTGGTTCATCCTTTTTTGTTTTGGGTTTTCGTCCGTACAAAAATACGCGCGATACATGTATATTGTGAAAAACGATCAATTTTGAAAACAAAGTTAACATATATAAAATAGAAAACAACTTTTCTTCTTCTTCATGTTTTGAGAAATAGGAGAAGCACGAGAAACAATCCATCCTTTCATCGTTCCTCCGTGCCCTCCGTGGTCCCCTCCATCTTTCTTCCATCCTATTCGTCGTCTCTTCACTTCTCTCATATTTTGTAATTAATTTTAAAAATTCAAAACATAAAACTCATTTTAAACCAAACGGCACCTAAAATTTTGATTGCGTATCATATGTAAACTTTCAGGCATATACAGCGGAGCTTGAAGCATTAGTGGCACAGCTTGAAGAGGAGAATGCTCAGTTAGTGAGATGTCAGGTAGTTATTAAGTTTTACATTTCTTGCTTAATAAACCTGTAGTATATAATTTGAATATATCAATGTTATGCTCTAACGTGTTTCGTTGGAATTATTATTCACTCATGTCGAAAGTGTTAAACTGTTTATATCGTACAATATTTCCAATTTTAGTAATTGCTTTTCCATACATGTTAAAGCTATATTTCGATATCTATGCCTACATTTCCATATCTATGTAGTGATTCTTTGTTGGTATTTTCCAAGTTTAGTTGCCAATTATCTTAAGTTTTTGCTGATAATATCATTTCAGCAATACATTGATATGATAACCAAAGTAAAAACATTCAATTATGCATAAAATTTTTATGTTGCTCCTACATCCATAAAATCGCGTGAATCTTAACATGTTCTTATGAAAAGACTTAACTTCTATCCTATAATAACTATCCGTTTTCATCAAAAATTGGAAATGACAACTATTTATCCAATACATATAAAATTGAATGCTAAATGCTAATTTTTTGTGAGGGTTGTTTAGGAAACTTTGAAAAAATTTAACAACCAAATAATTATCATTATATTATTAGAACAGATGTAGGATAGTTCTTATTTAACTTAACTGTTTTCTGAATGAATTTTATGGTGCAGGAGGAACAAAAGAAGAAGAGACTTAAGCAGGTACTAATTCTAAACAGTTTTTTATGTTTTGCTTTTAAGACAGGTCATGTAAGTGAGTGTTAAAAGTGAAAAACATTGACATGAGATGAGACATAAAACTCTGAAACTGGATACATGTTTTAAGAGCTGATGACATAAGATTTATAATTTTCAGCTTTCAGAAAATCTGGTCCAAACTACTAAGCGTAGAAAAACATGCAATCTTCGAAGGACACATAGCATGGAGTGGTAATACTTATTTAAACTTCTGAAATCTTCAACACAAATGATTTTCCTTTTTGTAAATCATGAAGAAACCAATAGATGAGTGGAGGATTCTTGTTATAGAGGTTGGATCTTTTATTTAAATATCCTCCCCAAGGGAAAAATACACCTTAAATGCATGTCATTTAATTTGTTGTATAAATTATAATTGAGCATTATAAGATGATAGTATGTGACCTTATTAATGCTTGTAATATTCTAGAAATAATCATGATGAAAATAAGCTAGTGCGTTATTGAAATTCATGTGCTATGCATGTATCGCTAGCTGTAACACTGTAATCCAAGGTCATTTATTTTCATGTTAGTTTGAAGTGAATTCCTTTATTAAGTTGTTGCATCTGTTTGTTGATTTGCAAGCATTAGTTAGGCTAATATTTTACCCTATTTATTAAAGCATTTTATTTATTTTATTAAATATTATAATAAAGTTAGGCTATATAATTTTGGAAAATACCGTTAAAAAGGATATTGGTGTAAATTAAGAAGTATATCTTTGATCCTAAAATTTGATTTGACAAAACCATAAACTAATTGATCAATTATTTAATAAATGCTAAAAGATGAAAGTTCACTTTGATTCTTTTTTCCTTTTTTAATGTTACACGTTATTTCGTTCTTTATGCTATTTGTTTTTTTTAAAGGTTACCCATCTATTATCCAGTATTCAAGCATTTTTTATGATTTTTTAAAATGATTCCTTTTTGTTTACTTAAATTTATAGTTTTTTATAACTAATTTATTTGTCATGTATTGTATATTGCGGCTGGTTTTCAGTGTGAAATTATGTAAAAAGTTACTACAGGAATTATAACTTATAGTTTTTATGTTTTATTTGCTTTATTTTTTTGTATAATGTATAATGTTGCATAAAGTTTTGAATATTGTGTCGTACTACTTTAGAGAATATAGTGCATATATTTCTCAGTTTAAAATTGAAAATAATAACTAAGGATAAATTTTGAAATAATAATTGAGGATAAAGTTTTGATATAAGTTTCTGAAAAGAATTAATTTTTGTAGAACTCATGCAAAGGTAATATGGAAATAAGCCTTTTTAGGGTGGAATAAAATAATAAAATAGCATTTATAAAATGTGCATTGCTGTTTTAGAATGTTTTTTTTTCTAGTTACTAGCTCGAAGTGAAGGTTTGCCATAGGAGCATGTGGTGCTTCAGAGGTGTTTGGTAAAATGCACGGCTCAAAGCATAATTCATGGAATACTACTTCTAGTTTTGTAGTTGTGCCGTACGTTAGGGATTTCTATGTTGCATTTGGTTCGTAGCCATAGATTGAAAAAGGAATGTGGACAACGACTTTGAAGTGTGGTAATGGACAATGAAAACGGTGTTAAAGAGAAATCATAATGTTGAATTAGGTCAATGACCACGGGGTAAATAAAGAACTTTCAAAAAGAAATTACTTTTATTAATCTGCCATTAGAACTTTATTTTGTATTTTCATTAATAATTCAGTTGCACTAAATCATATTTAGTATATATTTGTTAAAATGAGAGCATAATATTTTGAAACTAATTTTGTTTTAATTCGAGTTTTAATATTTTGTTTATTAAAATCTATTATAACTTAGTTTTACTTTTAAATAATGTGACGATCCGCCCTTCCAACCCTCGAAAATCGGCATAAATACGCTCATTGTATAACATGCTGAACGATCGAGTGTCGAAAAGACAGATTGTTGAGCGAAAAGAAAATAGGTAGAAGAAGAAGAAACAAAAAAAAAAGAATCTCACAGCTGACTGAATAACATACAATTTCAATAGCTTTTTTACACAAATCAAAACAGTAATATACATATCTCACATCAGAGTACACAAATCAATGATTACCAACTTGGATAGTTGTAACAACTTGCCCTCACAATTGCTGATAATTTCAAACAAAACACTGCAGCGAAAATAAACAAGTACGAGAATACGTCTCGGTCTCCAGCTCGTCTCCTGAGCTCCATAGCATCCTAACCTGAACCTGAAATAATCGATCTGACCCGTGCATTATAATAAAATAACACCCGAGTCAGTTTGAAAAACCAACGTGAGAAAACACTCAATTTGAATTATTAAAGTTTTCAAAATAATTTGAAAATCAAAGGTATCTCGTAAGACCGCGTCACAAATAAACACAATGGGTTTTTACCTTACGATAACCAAAACATTTCATATCAAAATCCTCTGATATTATAATAGTGTCTAAGTGCAAATACTTATTCAAATAGCGGAAATTGTTACATAAATTAAATTCCAGCATACTAGGCTCTACAATCAAAACCGTAAAGGCACGTATTGGAGAATGAATTCCATACGAATGATTAGGCACTGGGGTATCGTCTGTCACAGTGCACGTCTAGAACAGCGTACCGAGGACCACACTAGGATCCTCTGCTGCACAAGACCGGACTATCCCTAACCCAGATAGACCGAATATGTTGTCACCCCAGGTGTTCCCACCCTCTCCCGAGCTCCTTCCATACATCATAGTAATAAAATAATATCCGCGAGTATCTAGAAAGGTGATAAACATACTCTACTTGGATGCGACCCACTTAGCCTTGCTGCATCCCCTTTGATTTTCAGTCATTCCCGGTTGATGAGGCCAGAGGCTACGATTACCTTTTTAGAAATATTTACTTAGAATGCTCATTGTCCTCCAATGACAATGTACCGATAGCATTCATCCATACAAGTCCGTTCCGAGTCCGAACGGAACCAAATGCACTATTCCTACTACATCCATTTTGGAATCATCTTCAGGATTAATAGCGATTAGCCCTTGCACTTCACTGTTCCATCTTTGACTCCAGGCTCTTGTTTCATTTTGAAAACGTTCTCGTTAGATCGAAGTGGTTTCGGATAACAAATCCGATCCCGGTCTCTTTGAAACAACGTTCGATATTTTTCGGTAAACTCAACACCGGTTCTTTAGGAAATAAACAGACGAAGATAAGATCGGAGATCACCTCCTAACTGTTAGTGGACGTATTTGCTTATCATCGTCCTAGTAGAACGAAACGAGTTTATACGTACAATATAACACCTCGAACTGTAACTGTACCATATAATTCCCGTGTTTCTCCTAGATATTCCCAAAGTTAGGTCCAGATTTGATAGTCGGTTATTTAACTATCAAATAAACAATTAATTCTACCAAACACTTCATTTTCACTGAAAAATCTCAAGTCTTATTTAATTTAATTTTTAAATAAATTAAATCTCTTTATCAAAGGTCATGTACTTATCTTATCGAATTCATTATATTCACAAAGTATTCTTTTTTCAAAAATATTTGAAAACCTTTTTAATATAATATAGAAAGTACCACTGCGGTATCAAACCATGGACTCACAGCTCAATGGTTACGTCTTTATCTCAGAAAAATCCAAAACTTAACTGCAAGCACTCACTACCTTCGATTACATCATGCGAGTATACCTTTACTTTCCGAAAACCTTATTTAAAAACTTATCTCAAAATAAGGCTTATAAGTTCCCAAAATAAATTTCAAGTTTAATCTAGGCAAAATACTTGGATAAAAGTTTTTATATAAAGCCATGTTAACATTTAATAATTATCTTTTTAAAACAAAAATGCTGACTAATGCTTAAATAATAATAAATCTTTAACCATCGTTATAAAGTATCTAATTAATAATTAAATATGCTTTAACAATTTAAAATACTTAAATAACTAATTTCTAGAATATTTTTAACACTTCTAAAATTACCAAGATTTAAAATCACAAATCCTCTTTTTAAAACAAGCCCAATTCCTCGATAAAACATATATTTTCTCAGTATAGTCAATCTAATACTTAAAATCCCTCGATTTATAACTCAAAAATTTACATTTCAAATTTTATAAAATCCTCCTTTCCTGTTCTATTTAAAAATCTTCTCTATTAAAACAAGTGCCACTTAAGAGTTTATTATTTAAAATCCCTTTATATACTTCATCCCAAAAGCCTTATTTACAATATTTCGATTTAGTTAAGTACGACTCCAAAACCATTTATTTCATCCCATTTACTAACCCAAAATTCTTTATATTTTACTTCACAAAATCCCTTTTAAATTCTTTTCAAATTCAAACCATATATTGTTGGTATTTAAAAATACCCAAAATTTAGACGAAAACCGCCATAGCATCAAATCAATTCAAATCACAAAAAAGTCCATCACGAGTTATTCCGACAAAACATATATCACCGTATAGGAAATTAAATTCAACATTTTTGAGGAATCCAGTTGGATCCCTCCAACATGTTTCCCTGCATCCGCAGATGTTAGCATAACATAAAAATACCAATTCCACTTCGAGTTGGAATATCGCGGTATATAAGGCCATCCACTATTATGCAGGGCGCATATGGTCTCATTCGCTCTCTCTATATATATATATATATGCGGGAATATCAACCATTCCAATATATATATATATATATATATATATATATATAATATCACATCCAATTGACAATAATTTATCAATTCAACCAATCAATCATTAATTAATTTTAACTACTTAAAATTAAAGCCAACAGTCCAAAATTGAGTGATCAAAATTGAGTGAGATTAACTCACCTTGAGTTTTCAATTCGCCAAACGTTTCAATTTTACGTTTAATCGATCACGTTCGATTTAACCTAAAATTTTCACTAGCTTCGATCGACTCCAAATCTGTTTTAACGCGTAACATTCGTTGCCATGATCCCATCGTCGCTTGTTTCGTCCGATTCTGACAACGTATGAAGAAGATACGAGGTTTCAAAGATTATACGATTTATAATATAAATATATTTACATTTTTTTATATATAAAACCTGAATTTGAGACGTTAGTTTTTCTAGAACGAGATCAAGCCGTCGATTTCTTTCTTCCTCACGCGTCGTTATAGGGAACCGAACCCATAACCGTAAAAATTGAACGATTGCCACTCCATCGAGCAGCCGGAGGCTAATCAAGCAACATCAAACGACGCGCCTACGTCTCGTCGACCTCTGTGCCAAGTTTCGGCGTCTCCCCCCTCACTGTTGGCAAGCAATTTACGCTTAAATCGATGATGAACGCTGCCTCCCTGCTTCCTCTATGGTCTACAATAATTGATCTCCACCGTTGGATACGTCGAACTCGACGAGCTCTTCGACATTGTAGCTGGAAATTTCTCGTGAAAGTGGATGAATGGAGAGATAAATGAGGGAGAGCGAGGGAGTGTTTCAGCCATTAGTTTTAAAGGAGACGGTGGTTGTGAAACTTCCTTTAGGGTTTACTGTTCCTACATTATATATAGGCGATTATTTTACACAATTTTCATATCTTTTCAGACGAACTCCAAACGAAGTGTGCCGTCTGACGTTTATAATGTTTTACCACTATTCCGAGTACAATAGAACATGTTTCGGGGCCTAATTCGATCGTGTGTGGAAGATAGTTTTTTGAACGAATTAAAATATTAAATTTTCGATATAAAATTCAATGCGTTTCTATCCCGTACGACTAAACGGTAAATCCAAATGCTACGAAATTTGAAATCCGATAATAATAAACTATTACAGATACAATGGAACTGGTTTCGTCGAATTCCGAGACCGTGCCTCGGAAGGCTATTTTAAGTCGTCGATTAAATCGAGCGATTTTCAAAATCGTCAAAATCGTTTAGAATTTTAATTTTTAGAACTTACTAACTCCATTATAATTCAAATAGAATTTATATCCATATTAGAAATCATCCTGATTAATGTTAAATCAAAATTCAATTATTTACACTGTTATCATATATTAAATTTCACTATTAAATTAATATATAAAATTTCAATTTCTAACTTATCGACTTTTAATTCCATTTGACAGTCTACTACCATCATTCTAATTTAAATAGAATTTAAATCAACTTTAGATACAATTACTTCAAATTCACATTTTTACCCAATTTCAAATATTAAATTTATATTTACAAAATCCAGTTAATCACTATATTTGAAATGTTGAACTATTTTGCCGATTTTTTCAAAATTTCCATATTCAAAATCAATTAATAATTTAAATTCAACATTTAAAATAAATTAAATGTTCAAACTAAACGACCAAAATTCCGGGTCGTTACATTCCTTCTCCCTTAAAAAAATTTCGTTGTCGAAATTGCCAAGGTAGGAAAAATGCTGCCAAACCCATTAACTTTTCCAAAACCCATGTAACGACCCGTAAAATTTATAATTAAATAGGATAATTTAATAAGATTTTTTGTAACTAAATTTAGAAAGATTTTTTTTTATAATTTATAATGAAGCAAATGTTAAAAATAAAATGTAGCAATGATAATTAAAATTAATTATTGACAATTGGAGTAAAACCCCAATAGTGTAGTAGTGTAAATTGTTGCACTTGGTTAGATGGAAAATAAGTAAATAAAGGCAAGTGTTGGATTTAACTAATGAATAATATATTGATTAATAGTAACTGAGCGTAAATTTAGGTAATAATGTTAAAGCAAGTTGATGAATAACTAATTTAGTGCAATCCCAATTAATTGAAACAATTGTAAGGTTTTAATTGATTGTAATTTGTAAATTGTAAAATAGATTCAAAGTTATATTAATTGATGAAATAATACGTAATAAAGTGCAATTTGATAGAATCAATGTTAGAATAAATTAAAGAAATAATTGGGAATCATATTTATGAAATAATAACGAGAATGCACGGTAAACAATGCTAATTAAAATTAATAATTAATGGATTGAATGAAATTAGTATTATGAAAATAGGTGGTAACATTGATTGGTAAGTAATAAAGGCTTATTAACGTGACTAAAGGTTAACGGTAACAATTATTGTATGTTACCTATTTATGTAGCTTGTTAATTTAAAATTGAAAATTAGTTACAATAATTATAATTTAATATTACGTTAATGTTAATTAAGGTAATATTTGAAAATAATGTTAATGTTATTCATAATTGGACAATTTGTTGAATTATAAGAATGAGAATAAAAATTTACCAAATTTTAGGATTTGAACTATAGTAATTGGAGTAATTGCAATTAATTGAAATTTAATATTTAGATATTACGTTAATAGAGATTGAAAGGGAATTTGAGAATATTAGGGTAATAAATCATGAATCCAATGTTAATTTCATCCATTTGATATCAAAGAATTGAATAACAGAATGAAAAGTCAATTAAATGGAATTATTGGTAATTTAATTTATAATTTCTGAATTTGATGGAATTTAAACACGGAAAGTGATGAATTAATCAACTTTGATTGGCATCTAAATTTTGTTTAAATTTCCATGGCTGATTAAGAAATCGAAAATGATAAGATTTGTTAGTTAAGGAATTGAAATTTAAAAAGTGATTTAATTAATCAATTATTAATCTATTTAATTAACTAGAAAACAGCCATTTTGGTCACTGACTCGGATTTCGACGAAACCAGTTTCATTGGATCCGTAACTGTGAATTATTGTAGGATTTCAAGTTTCGCAGCGATCGGACTTGTCGTTTGATCGTACGAAACGCCCGGTAATCGATTTAATTGAAATCAATTGAAATCAATTTGAGATAACTTGATTTTAGCATAACTTCTTCATACGATGGAATTTGGACCTGAAACCTGTTACATTGATTTTAAAATATTTTTAAACATCTATTTTGATACATGGATTGACCCAATTTCGTTCCGGAGTCGAAACGGGCTTTTCGGGTCGATTTCGTTCAAAACCCAAATCAATCCTGTTCATCTATTCTATTTTCAGCTTCGTGTATAAAACCCTGCTATAAACCTTAGCCCATTTCTTATGTCATTATTCTGTACGTACAATTACATTGGCTGCAAACCCTAATTCCAATTGCAATTCAAAACCAAATCAAAATTTCAAACCCTTCAAACTATATCATATTTTATATCGTCGGAAAGCTCTCGAGGAGCGAGCCAATTCTGCTGTTCGTTTTTCGATCTGAATTTTCGTTTGACCGAGATTGCTCGAAACAGTTACGGCCGTCCATAGGTGGTTTTTGATCGGCGATCGATCGTCTTTTCGTTTGGTACTGTTGGGTAGAGGAGGCCGATGGGAGTTCATCTAGGCGCGTCGCACGAAGTTTCAACGGCCAGATCGGCCGCAAAAATTTAATTAGGGTTTCGAGTCTATGGACGACGCCGGCGTTCTAGGGGGTGACAGTGGTCGCGAGTGGCAGCGTGGGCGCGACGTTCGAGAGGGAGTTAGGTGGAGTTGGTCGGTGAGGCTCTGATGGCCGGGAACGCGTGGATTCGATGATCAAAATCGATGACCGGTGGGTTCTCGCGTTCAACGGAGATGTGCTGGTTGGTTGCGTGACGTGGCAGTAGGGTAAGGTAATTATAATTTGTTTTATATATTTTATAAATTAGATCGTTCAATGTTTTAACGTAAGAAGCTTCCACATACGAGGTCCGTTTCACGCGTGGTTTCCTCCACTAGGTTCGTATTGGAATTTCTGACATTTTAGCACCTGTTTGGATGAATTCTGAGGCTGTTCAATTTTTGGGTTTAAATTGGATTTAAATTCAATTTAAATCCAAAAGGTGAGTGTTTTAACCCACTCACAACTTTTAAAATTTCTTATGTGTGTAAAATTAATTTTTGATGTGATTAGAAATTTATTTATGGCCGTTTGGCATATTTTTAATCATTACCTCAGTTAAATTGAATTTATTGAATTAAATTGTTATTTAATTTATTATTGCATATAAACTGCCAGTTAAATTGTTAGTTAAATTATCATTGAATATGAACTGCCAGTAAATACCTGTTGTTTATTATCTGTTTATATTGATGTTATTGATTTAATTGGATGATAATTGTGATAAATGATTGATGATTGTTATTGGATGAATGAATGTTGTATTATATATTATTATAAACTGCAAGTTGTTATGCATTTTTATTTCATTCGAGATTTGCGGTTTGAAATGATATATAACCGTATTTTTATTTTAAGTTACAGGCTGAAATGATAAATATCCGTATCACTTGACCATATGGTAGAAAATTTTATAAAGACACCGTGTGTAACGACCTAGAATTTCTGTCAATTAAAATTTGTATATTTAATTGATTTTAAATATTAATAAGTGAAATTAAACTGTCGAATAAGTTTTATTTCGAATGATTGGATTTAATTGGATAATTAAATCGATAATTTAATGGTTGAAATTACAGAAATAATTGGAAATTGGGTTTAAAATGATTAAAAATGATTTGTAAAATTTTATTTAATCATGTTGGAGTTATAATAATGTTATAGAACTTTTAAAATCGAATTAAAAGTTAATTTGTGAAAATTGAATATTTTAATATTTAATTGATGAGTTAAAATAGCGAGTTAAAATAGCCATTTTTCCAACAATCTCGGATATCGACGAAACTAGTTTCATCGGATCCGTAATGTGATATTTTTGTATGATTTCAAATTTCGTGTCAATCGGATTTACGGTTTGTCCCGGGCAAGCCAAAACGCATAGAAATTAGTTTAAATCGATTTAATTTAAGTTTGATCGTTTATTTCCATAACTCGCACATATGATCGAATTAGCCTCCGAAATCTATTCCATTGTGTCCGGAACGCGGGGTAAACCGTAGAAACGCCAACCGGCACGCTCCGTTTGGAGTTTGGGAAAAATTCGAGTGAATAGTGTTTTGCGTAATTTTCTATAAAAGGACATGTTATCTTCAATTTGCAAAACTAAAACTAAACCCTAGGGTTTCTGAACCAGCCGCCACGAAATTGTTTTAATGGCCGAAATTTTCCTTTCTTCTCCCTCAATTATCTTCTAATCCATCAACAATTACAAGAAACCTCCAACTAGTAAATTGTAGAGCACGTTGTGAACTTCGAATCCAACGGCTATAATCAAAATTGAGATGGTAGATTAACGACAAATCGTGTTCAAAGTCGCACGTTCGTCTTCGTTTTCCGTGCTATGGTGATGGCCGAGCTTCACCATACTCAGGCTGAAGGTGGAGCTTGCAAGTGGCTTCAATTTGGTGGTCGTTGAAATTTATGATTTGAGGATTTGGTTAAATTTAAAATTTAGAAATTCGAGTTGTTTTGGAATTGATTTGTGAAATTTAAGAAGCTAGTTTATTTTATAAAATATTTTAATATTTAAACCATGTAAGAGGTGGAAGTTATGTTTCGAAGTTATAAATTTCAAAGTATTACGTTTTGGAAGTGTTATAGTTTTAAATCTTTGGTTTCGAAATTTTATAACTTTGAAATACTATGATTTTAAAATGATATCATATTTATTTGGTTTTTTTTTAAACGAAAATGATATCGTATTTATATGCTTTTGAAATGAATATTATATCCTGGCTTTGAAGTATAATTATTTTGAAATCACCGCGGTATTATAATAACGTTTGGTTGTTAAAGAGACCGGGATCAGAAGTTATCATACTCTCTGCCAACTCCGAAAACCACTTTAACAACCGTGTACGCGGTGGAGATTCTAGAATGAAGTAGGATGGTGACGGCGTTTCCTTTGAGGTAAATACGTGGACCCGACTCCCGTGAGTTGGAATAAGGTGGCTAAAACATGAGCAATTGACGGGTTAATGAGATAGCACCTTTGATCGGACACATCTCTTCGATATTATACTTTGACTTTTGGATTGATTCCGTGGCCACTTTTGATTTTTTATTTGCGGGTGTGGCTGGAGGTGGGCAGTAGCTGCGGCTATGCGTTACCACCGGCCCGAAAACGTAATTCGTATATCTACCCTGACATTGCCTAGTTGTGTCGTGTCAACTACCCTAACGCGTCTTGTACGAGTTTGGTTTTCTCCCGTTGCCCGTGTGATATCCTCCGGTGGCTTCTCGATCAGGAGGAACCATGATACTGGATGGACTACAGGGACTATTACGTGTTAAGGTGGAAAATGTAAAGCCTTAAAGCTATTTAAATGTAAGTTCATTTTATTAATAGACATTATTGTAATAGCAAAATATTACTACATAGTAAATAGTTTAACGGATCATTAGGAGATGTGAATTCCGAGCATCTCTTAAGTTACTACACTCACTTAGACACTGGATAAGAGATGTCAAATCTCGTAAACATCTCTGAAGCTGTTTCACTCATATATCTATCATTTATTTGACTTACATAAGATCTTTTAGTTCCGACTCGAGTGTTTTGTCTTTTCAATTTTCTCGGGTTAGCCTGAGCATTTCAGGATTTGGAAGACCGTATTCTGGAGGACGAAGACGAAGATTTATTATTATTTATTATAGTATTCCACTACATTCATACTGTTCTGCTGTATTATTTATTGTTCTCTGGTATGTGTAACTCTGATATGTATTGTATAAGTATAAATCGAATATTTTGTAAAACAGCTTCATGAACTGTATATTTGATTATTATATTTTATCATTTCGCTGCAAGATTCTGTTTTGTTCTTTTTCCTTCTCTGCCTTTTCTTATTTACCCCATAACAAGCTGCCCTTTGTATGGATTAAATATTACGTGTGTGGTTTATCGTCGATTTAAAGCGTACAAAAAGGCGAGATGTTACATCTGGTATCAGAGCTTTGGTTTAGCGATAAACTTAGCTTTGTGGGGTCTGACTCTTTATTAATAGGGTAGTAATACCCTATGATGAGTCGCTGAGTGTATATATATGAGAGCGCGTATTTGTTAGTGTTATAAAAAGGGTTTTAATATTGTGTTAATTTGTTCCGTTTTGTATTTATAAATTCTGGTTGGTGCATAGGACGCTATGACATCAATAGGGATTTCTAAACGCTTAATAGGACAGACCGACACAATATTTGTTTTGAATATAGGTGAATGAAATAATTTTGCCTATTATATTTTCTATATGTAAAATAAATTTTTATAAATGATATATATATTTGGTTGCAATATATTGGTTGTTTGGTAATGAAAATTATAAATAATAGTTGAAATAAGATCGAAAATAAAATAAATGAAAATTAGGAATTTAGAACTTAAGTCCCGGGGTTTTGAAAATTCTTTCAATGATTTTGGAATATAATAACAATATTTTTAGAAGTATTTTCTGATATAAATATTTCAAAATGATTTGAAAGAGTTGTTTTAAAGAAACTTTGGAAGGTAATAACTCCTGTACTACCCTCTCTGTCGCTGGAAAATAACTTCGGTGATGTGTGCACGCATCATCGACATTCATTTTCGGATTTCGAAGTGGGAAGACCACTGTAGTAGTTTTACTACAGATTTATTTTGATAAAATAGTATATATTTTAAATTGTTTTAAATATAATTAGATATATATAAGTTGTAAGCATATACATTAAATTTATTATTTTAAAATGATTTGAAATTTAACCCGGTATTTAGTTCTTAAGTTTCCGTTGATTAATAGTTCAATTAGTGTGGTGAAATGAAATTCAACTAATAATTGAAACCTCTAAATGAAAATAAGAGATTAAATGATAGGTTACAAATGAAATTTCAAGAAAGTTGAAATGTGTAACCTATAAGACAAAGGATATAATTATTGAACATTAAATTAATTAAAGGAAATAGAACAAACTTGTATAACTTTCAATTACATCCTTAAAAAAACCATATACATAACTTACCGATTATAAAAGTTGAGATGTTAATAAGAAAGTGTAATGGATAATTTTACAAGTAAACCTAAAAGTAATGAAAGTATTCAATACATTCTTTAATAGATAAGGATTTAATTGTTGTAGTTGTTATAAACTGAAGTATAATTAAAAATATTACTGATTGAATATAATAGAAAGGTAAGTATTATAAATAAATGATTATATACCTTAGTAAATGAATTAATATGCAAAGAAATTGAATTAAACATGAATATTATGAATAAATGAATATTAATAAATCAAATTATGTAATAATTAATAAATGATGGCATTAATAAATGTAGTAAGATTTGTAAGTAATAAATGAAAATAAATGAAATAAACACTGAACCAATGAATAGAAGTAAAAGGTTGTAAGAAGTAAATGTAAAATAAAAGATAAATCAGTATGTGAATGAAATGGAAATCAAGCAACAATATATGAAACGAAATTAATAAGAATGAAATTAACCTATTGTTTGAAATTGTTGTTTGGGCAAAAATACTTTAAAATTGTTTGGATGTATGAATAATCTATTTGGTTTCATCTAAGTCTGTTGAGTAAATGGTGCACTTAATAGTTTATTTTTTCATTCTGTACAATTTAAAGTTTTTAAACCCGAACAACTATCTGTTTGTTTGCTATGGATGGTTGATTTTATTGGCTTCATATGATGGTTGTATGTTATGATTCCAAGTGATTATTATTGATTTGTTGTTAGTGAATGAAACAACTGCAAATATTTCATTTTATATAATTATTAACTCTTTTTAGATTATATAAGTGAAATACAGGTTATGGAAGCAATTACTACTGCTCTTGGTTTCATAAAATAAGCGTAAATTGCCCGACAAATAGGTACGATTTCAGATTACGGTTTATAGCATTATTATATATTTTTCCCGTTGTGGGGATATATTATTTTGAGATATTATTGTATATTGTTATGTTTGATATTATATTTTATCCCGAGCCTCTCCGTACAAAGGTGACTCTGTCGAAAATTTCCGTAAATTTTGGACTTCGAAAATATTTTGAAAAATGTTTTTCAAACTTTATTAATTTGAGTATAAAACGATTTTATGGTTGTAAATTTGTATATTTTATTTAAAATAATTAGTTTTGTAAAAGTTTTTGTTTATAAGTTAATATTTTTGAATAAGATGTATTGTGTATTTAATTCTTTATTTTCCCTTCTTTTTCCTTTTCGGGGACGAAAAGTTTTGAGTGGGGGAGAGTGTAACGACCCGTAAAATTCGATAATTAAACGGGGTAATTTAATAAGATTTTTTGTAACTAAATTTAGAAAGAATTTTTTTTATAATTTATAATGAAGTAAATGTTAAAAATGAAATGTAGCAATGATAATTAAAATTAATTATTGACAATTGGAGTAAAACCGCAATAACGTAGTAGTGTAAATTGTTGCACTTGGTTAAAATGGAAAATAAGTAAATAAAGGTAAGTGTTGGATTTAACCAATGAATAATATATTGATTAATAGTAACTGAGCCTAAATTTAGGTAATAATGTTAAAGCAAGTTGATGAATAACTAATTTAGTGCAATCTCAATTAATTGAAACAATTGTAAGGTTTTAATTGATTGTAATATGTAAATTGGGAAATAGATTCAAAGTTATATTAATTGATGAAATAATACGTAATAAAGTGCAATTTGATAGAATCAATTTTAGTATAAATTAAAGAAATAATTGAAAATCATATTTATGAAATAATAACGAGAATGCAAGGTAAACAATGCTAATTAAAATTAGTAATTAATGGATTGAATGAAATTAGTATTATGAAAATAAGTGGTAACATTGATTGGTAAGTAGTAAAAACTTATTAATGTGACTAAAGGTTAACGGTAACAATTATTGTATGTTACCTATTTATGTAGCTTGTTAATTTAAAATTGGACATCAGTTACAATAATTATAATTTAATTTTACATTAATGTTAATTAAGGTAATATTTGGAAATAATGTTAATGCTATTCATAATTGGACAATTTGTTGAATTATAAGAATGGGGATAAAAATTTATCAAATTTTGGGATTTGAACTATAATAATTGGAGCAATGCAATTAATTGAAATTTAATATTTACATATTACGTTAATAGAGATTGAGAGAGAATTTGTGAATATTAGGGTAATAGATTATGAATCCAATGTTAATTTCATCCATTTGATAGCAATGAATTGAATAATAGAATGAAAAGTCAATTAAATGGAATTATTGGTAATTTAATTTATAATTTCTGAATTTAATGGAATTTAAATTAAACATGGAAAGTGATGAATTAATCAACTTTGATTGACATCTAAATTTTGTTTAAATTTCTGTGATTGATTAAGATATCAAAAATGATAAGATTTGTTAATTATGGAATTGAAATTTAAAAAGCGATTTAATTAATCAATTATAATTTATTTAATTAACTAGAAAATAGCCATTTTTGCCACTGACTCGGATTTCGGCGAAACCTGTTTCATTAGATTCGTAACGGTGAATTATTGTAGGATTTCAAGTTTCGTAGCGATCAGACTTGTCGTTCGATCGTACGAACGCGAAACGCCCGGAAATCGATTTAATTGAAATGAATTTGAAATAACTTGATTTTAGTATAACTTCTTCATACGATAGAATTTGGACCTGAAACCTGTTCCGTTGATTTTAAATATTTTTAAACATCTATTTTGATATATGGATTGACCCAATTTCGTTCCGGACTCGAAACGGGCTTTTCGGGGCGATTTTGTTCAAAACCCAAATCAATCTTGTCCATCTATTCTATTTTCAGCCTCGTCTATAAATACCCTGCTATAAACCCTAACCCATTTCTTATGTCATTATTCTGTACGTACAATTACATTGGCTACAAACCCTAATTCCAATTGCAATTCAAAACCAAATCAAAATTTCAAACTCTTCAAACTATATCATATTTTATATCATCGGAAAGCTCTCGAGGAGCGCAAGCCAATTCTGCTGTTCGTTTTTTGATCTGAGTTTTCGTTTGACCGGGATTGCTTGGAACAGTTACGGCCGTCCATAGGTGGTTTTTGATCGGTGACCGATCGTCTTTTCGTGGGTACTGTTGGGTAGAGGAGGCCGAGAGGAGTTCATTTAGGCACGTCGCACGAAGTTTCAACGGCCAGATCGGCCGCAAAAATTCGATTAGGGTTTCGAGTCTATGGACGGCGCCGACATTCTAGGAGTGGCGGTGGTCGCGAGTGGCAGTGTGGGCGCAACGTTCGAGGGGGAGTCCGGTGGAGTTGGTCGGTGAGGCTCTGATGGCCGGAAACGCATGGATTCGATGGTCAAAATCGATGACCGGTGGGTTCTCGCGTTCAACGGAGATGTGCTGGTTGGTTGCGTGACGTGGCAGTAGGGTAAGGCAATTATAATTTGTTTTATATATATTATAAATTAGATCGTTCAATGTTCTAACGTACGTAGCTTCTACATACGAGGTCCGTTTCACGCGCGGTTTCCTCCGCTAGGTTCTTATTGGAATTTCTGACATTTTGGCACCAGTTTGGATGAATTCTGAGGCTGTCAATTTTTGGGTTGAAATTGGATTTAAATTCAATTTAAATTCAAAAGGTGAGTGTTTTAACCCACTCGCAACTTCTAAAATTCCTTATGTGTGTTAAATTAATTTTTAACGTGATTAGAAATTTATTTATGACTGTTTGGCATATTTTTAATCATTATCTCAGTTAAATTGAATTTATTGGATTAAATTGTTATTTAATTTATTATTGCATATAAACTGCCAGTTAAGGTTTTAATTAAATTATTATTGAATACGAACTGCCAGTAAATACCTGTTGTTTATTATCTGTTTATATTGATGTTAATGATTTAATTGGTTGATGATTGTGATAAATGATTGATGATTGTTATTGGATGAATGGATGTGGTGTTATATATTATTATAAACTGCAAGTTGTTATGCATTTTTATGTCAAATGGGATTGCGGTTTGAAATGATACATAATCGTATTTTTATTTTAAATTACGGATTGAAATGATAAATATCCGTATCACTTGACCATAGGTGGAAAATTTTATACAGACACCGTGGTCTATATATAAAAATATTTTGAAAGAAATGATACATAACCGTATTTTTATTTTAAATTACGGATTGAAATGATAAATATCCGTATCACTTGACCATAGGTAGAAAATTTCACACAGACACCGTGGTCTATGTATAAAATTATTTTGAAATGATTTTCTATGGTTTTGTAAAGAAATATATGATTTTATGAGATATTGATGTGGTTATTTTATAAATGTAATTTTATATATAGTTAAATACTTGGTTTTAAGCCATGGATAAAATTGTCTAAAGTATAAAATAAGTTTAATAATAAAGTTTGATTTTATTAAAGTATAATATGGATAAGTATTTACTTAAATTATAGGTTAATATTGAGTTTATATTAATTTTTATAAATCAAGGTTGAGAAGATAGTTTTGGAATTGATTTGAGATTTTATTTAATTAAGAGTTATATTTAATAAGAATCCATTTGGAACTTATTGAAATTTGAAGTTTTATTTAAAGGATATTGGATTTATTAAGCAAATATTTTCAAACTAAATAATAGTAAAGTAAATTAGGTATATATATATATATATATATATATATATATATATATATACGTGAATTATAAAATTTAGTTTTGAAATATTGAATATTTAAGCTTTGAAATATATTGAATTTGAAATGGTTTATTTTGTGGATCAAATCCGTTTTGAAATCGATATAGTTTGGAATGGTCTATTTGAAAACCGAATTTAATTGAAATTTATGATTTGGGGATTTGGTTAAATTTAAAATTTAGAAATTCGGGTTGTTTTGAAATTGATTTGTGAAATTTAAGAAGCTAGTTTATTTTATAAAATATTTTAATATTTAAACCATGTAAGGGGTGGAAGTTATGTTTCGAAGTTATAAATTTCAAAGTACTACGTTTTGAAAGTGTTATAGTTTTAAGTATTTGGTTTCGAAATTTTATAACTTTGAAATACTATGATTTTAAAATGATATCATATTGATTTGGTTTTTTAAACGAAAATGATATCGTATTTATACGGTTTTGAAATGAATATTATATCATGGCTTTGAAGTATAATTATTTTGAAATGACCGCGGTGTTATAATAACGTTTGGTTATTAAAGAGACCGGGATCGGAAGTTGTCATACTCTGTAACAACCCTGTATTTTGTAATTATTTTATTGTATATTTTAATTATTTTTAATGTAAGATTTTGATTTAAAAACTTATTTTACTTATTTGAAATGATTAAATTTATTATTTAAATATACAATCTTGATTTTATATGAGTTATAATTCCAAACAGTGTAAGTTAAATATTTGCTTGAAATGTTGATTCTGGTCAAAACAGTCAAACTGTGACTTTTAACTTAAAATTTTAAAAGTTTAAAATTTAATTTTTTTCCTTTTATTATGAAAGTACATAAAATTCTAAGAACGCCACTTTTCGTTTCGTTGAAATTGGATGTAAATTGTGAAAGTTATACCCTTTACAATATTGTGCGTATATAGGGTTATTTAACAATGACTATTTTAAATTGTATAAGTTACTTCTTCTTTGTTATATTTTATTTTAATATGTGATAATATGTTATATTATGTATATTTTGACTTTTAAGTATTTTGAAAATGATAATATAATTTTTCTAAAGTTTATTTGAATTTATTTCAATTTATAAAGCCTAGTTGGTATTTACTGCAATTTTCTTTATTTAACTTTCTATTTAATAAAAATTAAATTATTATTTTACCTTGAAAATGTTTTTAATTCAAATTTTGTGTTATAATATTTTTTTTTTGTGAAGTAATAAATTTTCCAAAGTCATTGGAGATTTTCTTGTAATTTTTATGTTAGGGTTGCTATTTTTAAGCAATTTCTTATTTCTTTTTTCTATTTTACTTAAAATAAATTATTTATTTTATTTTATTCTTACTTAGTTTCGGAAATAACATTTCTGAGTTTATTTTGTTTTTATAAAATTAAAAAGAAAAGGAAATGCAAAAGGTTTAGAAAGTTAAGAGATCTTAAAAGCCTGAAACGTAAAGGCGTTTTATCCGTTTCTTTTTGCAATTAATACATCAATTTATTGATTTATTTTATACATTCACTTTTATTGCTGTGTTTTACTTTATTTTATTCATTTTACATGTATTTAAATTTAAGAAATTTTTTCCAAAGTGTATTGAAGTTATTTCTAATTCCGAAGTCTAGTTTTCATTTTTCTGTGCCATTTTTCTTATTTTAATCATATCTAATTAATAATTAATTATTAATATTTTGTTTATCTGTTATATTTTCGAATTCTAACTGAAATTTATAAGTGTTTTCAGTTATTTAAGATGTATATGAATATATATAGGAAGTTTAAAAAGTTTGAAAGCAAAGAAACGTAAAACCGTTTTAACGTTTCTTCTTCCGTTTCTTTTCCAATTAATAGATTTAATTTCCTTTGACCGTTCCTTTATTTATTGTAGCTGTGCATTTCTTACCTCATTTCCACGTGAAAACATTCCTCTCCACTTCATTTTTCACGGCTAGAAAGGTTTGGTAATGGCTTCTCTTTTCCTCTTCTTTTTGCTCTTCTTTTTCCATTGTTTTCTTATATTTTGCCTTGTTTTCTCATGTGTATTGCTTGGCCTCTCCTCCATAACCACGGCCACCACCTCCTACACCTCTTTCCTGCCATCATCACCAGCTACCCCTCTGGTCTTGACCAAGGCCGAGCCCACATGGTGCCAAAACTCCAAAAAAAATGCAACAATGCCCTTGAACAATGCTAGTTTGACCACCTTTGCCTCATCTCCTTCAACCACCACCATAGCCACCTCCACCACCTCTGACCTGACCTCCACCCTCTGCCACATCACCCACCACCCTCTGGAAATCAGACCATGACCAAGCCGTGCCCATCCATTGAAGCTAGCACCACAAAACTTCCACAAAACTCCTTAAAACATTGCCTAGACCACACATATCATCACCTACCCTCCATATCTTGCTTTGGCCACCCCTTAGCCACCACCACCAGCCACTCCAACACCTTTGGCCGCTGCTCCAGCTACTGTGCAGACCTGTACAAGCATGGCCAAGCCACCACATGCCCATGGCCGAGCCAAGAATGTCACAAAAACTCAACTTGTTTAACCTTGACCCTATATATGCTTTATGTTGCACCACTACACCTTCATCTCCACTTGTTGCCTGACCTATATGATGTCATACCTGAGCCAAAGCATCATCATAGCCAAGCATAAGTGTCCCTTAGGCCAAGCATTGAAGTGGTTGAAGCAAGGTCCAATCTATCTTGTTCATTTTGCTTTGTATTTCAAAATTGTTTCAATGTTATTTTATGTTGAATGTTTATATATTGTCTTGTTTGTTTTGTTTTGGGTTGTTGATACAAAATCATATCTTGGCTATCTTTCAACTCAAATCAAAAGTTGTGCAATTGTGCTTGTCGTGCCTTTGGAGTCGTGCTTGTATGTTGTTTTGGTCTCTAGCCTTGAAAAAATGAGTCTTTCTCACTCTGACATTTATACTTATGAAAAGTGAATTGATGACAAGTGTTTAGTAATATAAAATGTTTATGCAAGTTAATGATGATCATATGATATGCTATGCCATGTTATTACCATATTATTACAATGTTAAAATTGTTAATTTTCACCTGACATCTGATATATGACTGTATATTGTGATATTGACCTTGTTTATATTATTTCTGCATATGATCACACTGCAAGTTCCCTGTTAGAAAAAAATGTTATGGGCTGAAATGATAGGCCTGAATGGTTTTAAATTTTTCATTTTGACTTGGGATTGCGGGTTTGAAATGATAAAACCCGGATTTTCTTTGTAAATTACGGGTTGAAATGATATATTACCTGTATCACTTTACCTAGCGTAGAAAATTATATACAGGCCCGTAGTTAAAATATGTTTTTCTAAAATTTTAAATATTTTAGAAATTTAATTATTATAATATTTTGATTTTAAATTTAATATAAAAAAGGATTTTTGTAAATTATTATTTATTTTCTGAATAATTGTAAGTGAAATGAATTAATGAAAAAGTTAAAATTTTGAACGTGAGTTATTTTGGAAATTTTGATTTAATTATAATTGGAAATTTAATTGAATATGAAATTATGATAAATTTATGATAATTTGAATTTAAATGAATTTAAAGTGATTTTTATATCATATTAATGATTTTAATAAAGGTGAAATGTGAAATGAATGAATATTGTAAGTTGAAATTTTGAAATATAACTAAAACTGGAAATTTATGAAATTGACGTAAAGGTGAACTTTTAGTTAAGTAAATAAAAATAAAACTAAGTTATATTTGAGAATTTGAACTTAAGTCACTTAAGTTGAAATTTAATGTAATGGATTTTAAAAATTCAACATTGCATTTTAATAAGTGAATTATTATTAAATCTTGATTTAACTTTATAAAATCATGAACTTGAGGAAAATTAAACGATGTTATAAATGTGAAAATGTATGACTTTATAAGTTAAAAATGTTTTAATAAAAATATAACTGGTTGAGAAATTTTATTGAATATTTGAAGTTAATTGACTGCATTTTTGAAATGATATTAATTACAATGTAAATGATATTACAGCAATTGTAAATACTGTAGTTGATGATAATGAACTAAAAAAAAAGCTATTGAAAAAAACTATTATAGAAATTGTTGTAAGTACTATGATTTTTGAATTTAACTAAGTTTATTTGAAATTTAAGAAAACTCTATTACAACATTTTTAAACGTTGTCTTTTGTTAAATTGAACTGTTTTGAATGTAACTTTCCGTAGAGTTTCTAAATGATGCGAAAAGTGAATTTTCACTGTTTTGATAAACTTAAGTGAATAAATGAACTTTGGAAGTTGAAATTTTTGGAAATTTAATAATTTAATTATTAAGCATAATAACTTCATTGAAATGAAAAAAAAAAGAATTTTGGGATATAAACTGTTTTAAAATATGAATCGAAATGGTATTTTAGATTGAATAAAATGAATAATGATTTGAAATGAATGAAGTTTTGAAAAGATACGATATTTTGATATATTAAAATGATTTGAAAATGAAGTTTTGAAAAGATATGATATTTTGATATATTAAAATGATTTGAAACGAAGTTTTGAAAGATATGATATTTTTGATATTAAATGATTTGAAAACAGAGTTTGAAAGATAGGACATTTTGATATTAACATGATTTAAAAAGAAGTTCTGAAAGATATGATATTTTGGAACTGAAAGGTAGTGTTGAAAAGGGTATGAAAATTTAATATATTGAAATGGTTAGAAATGACTTGATATTTTTTTTGATAAATATTTGAATTGAAAGATATTTTACGATGATATATTGAAATGGTTTTGAAAATGATTTAATCTTTATTTTGATAAAGATTTGGATTGAAAAGGATATTTTATTTTGAAGTATAAAATATTGTTTTAAAGTTATAACTACGGGTTATAATAACGATTGGTTGTTAAAGAGACCGGGATCAGATGTTGTCTTATAGCCGGCCAATACCGAAAACCACTTTAACAACTATGTACGCAGTGGAGATTTCAGAATGAAGTAGGATGGTGGCGACGTTCTCGAGGTATATTACGTGGACCCAACTCCCGTGAGTTGGCATATATAACTAAAACAGGAGCTATACCGGGCTACACAAAGGGTCGCACCCTTTCATCGAGCATGCTCCATCGGAAACCATTCTATTACTGTTGTGATTCGATTCGGTGGCGCCACTTTGATTCGGGGGTATTGTTCGAGGTGGGCGGAAGCTGCTGGCTTGCCGTCACCACCGGTCTGGGAGTGCAAACGGTGTATCCACCCTGGCATTTCCTTGCGTGCCGTGTCATGTCTTATATCGATCCCACTACGATTTTGGTTTTAAAGATCCGACCGCGTTAAGGTTCACCATCCCCTTAACGCTATTTTCTATATGATTATACTTTACTGATTAGACACTACCGTATATAGCGTATATTACTACATAGTAAATAGTTTAACGGATCATTAGAGGATGGGCGGTCCCAAGCATCCTTTAAGTTACTGATGCATTTTGTTACTGTTCACTTGAGTTAATTTATAGCTTATAAGTATTTATGTCCTGACTCGAGGGTTTTGTGTTTTGCTTTACGCTCAAGTCAGATTGATTGAGTTAGCATTCAAGATTCACCTTCGGCGTTGGAGCTTTCCTTGAAGATCCAGCCATCTATTTTGTTTCAGTATCCAGTGGTTCAGTGATGTATCTGATTTGTACCTGATGTATCCTGTTACTCTTCTGTTGTATCTTATTTAACTCTGATGTATCTTATATTTACATAGTAGCTTCATGAACTATTATCTCTTTTACTTCCGCTACATTATTATTACTCTGTGTCTGTGATCTGTGATTTTTATTTACTGTATATTCTGAGATTTGCCAAATTTTTAATTACAACGCGGTATTTTGAGCAATTCAATTCCGGCATGAGTGTCTACCTATACACTTATAATGGATACGAATGATTGAAAATACCGAGTCGTTACAGTTGGTATCAGAGCTTTGGTAGCTCTAGGCAAAACTCAGCATATGGAGTAGATGTAATTACAGAATCACTTTCATTCGAGTTGAATCTTTTTCTTTTGACTCGAGTCCTTTGAATTTTGGAACATTCCCTACAGTTCCAAAATCCATTCATATCCCTCACTATTTATCTTCTTTTGACTCTGGAGCATTACATAACTCCGCTTCGAATGATCTTTCTAGTGAGTCGATGGTTACGTCAATTTAAAATTGAATTGAAAAAAGGGGGAAAACTCCTTTACAATTAACATCGATTCACCAGAGATTCTTATGTATCCTTGGTTTAGATGCTAATATCTTTTGTTATTCCAAACTCTAACTCTTGAGATCGAATGTAGATTTATCCTAGAAAAATCAACATTGATCTTATTTTTAAGTCACGGTTGTGTAACGACCTAGAATTTTATTTAAATAAAATTTGAATATTTAATTAATTTTAAATATTAATGAGTGAATTTATAAGTCGAATAAAGTTTTATTTGAATTATTGGATTTAATTGAATAATTAAATCGATAATTTAATATGTTAAATTATGGAAATAATTGAAAATTGGGTTAAATATGATTGAAAATGATTTGTAAAATTTTATTTTATCATATGGGAGTTAGGAAGATATTTTAGAACTTTTAAAATCGAATTAAGAGTTAATTTGTGAAAATTGAATATTTTAATATTAAAATCGACTAGTGAAAATAGTCAATTTTTGAACAGTCTCAGAAATGAACGAAACCAGTTCCATTGGATCCGTAATAGTTAGTTATTACCGGATTTCAAATTTCGTGTCAATCGGAGTTATCGTTTGATCGTGGCAGCTCGAAACGCATTGATTTATTTTTAATTTAAATTTGACGAGTGAAAATAGCCATTTTTCAAAAAGTCTCGGATTTCGACGAAACCAATTTCATCGGATCCATAATGTGATATTATTGCAAGGTTTCAAATTTCAAGTCAATTGGATTTACGGTTTGTCCGTTACAAATTAAAACGTCTAGAAATTGATTTAAATCGATTTAAATTGAGCGTTTACAGCCATAACTCGCACAGATGTCCAAATTAGCTTTCGAAACCTGTTCCATTGTGTCCGGGACGCAGGATAAACCCTAGGTACGTCAGTTTCGGCGCCTAAATCGGAGTTCGGAATTTCCGGATGAATAGTGTCGATCGATTTTCCTATAAATACACACCCACACCCTTCATAAATAAAAAAAAAATTAAAAACCCTAATTTTCTAACCCTAGCCGCCACATTATAAACCAATGGCCAGAAATGTTCCAACTTCTTCCCTCTAGATCTTCCAATCCGTCAACAATTAGAGGAAGTTGTCAACATGAAAGTTGGAGAGGGAAGTGAGAGCTACGATGTGAACGGTGGTGATGTAAAACGGAGACTCGAGGAAGGAGAAAAGGGAGGCCGTTCTCTACAGCTCACGCACGTTTTCCTAGGACCATCAGGTGGCCGAGTGGGCTATGGTGGTGGGCGAAGGTAGAGGGGGTCAAGAGCTTCCTATTGCAAGTTGTTGATCGTGTTAATATCGAGTATCGGTGGAGTTTTATTTAACCCTAATTATGAGCTTTGGGTTCATGGTGTTCGCGCTCGGCCTGTAGAGTAACGAAGTGGAGAGGAAGATGAAAAGCACGGCCAGGATTTGATGAAGTTGGATCCTACGGCTATGATCTGTTGTGGGTTTTAATTTTTTAATTTATGTTATAAAATGTTATATAAATCGTGTATAAACTGTAAAATCAATAACTTTTTCATACGAGGTCGAAAAAATGCAAACCCAGTTGCGTTGGAATCGTATGGACGAGCACTACGCAATGGAGTTGGTTTGGAGTCGTTTGGAGTTAGTGAGAATTTTGGGTAAAATTAAACGTCCGTTTAATTTTATTCGAAATAAATCGCTAAAACGGAATTTAAAATCAAGGTGAGAACTTCTCACTCAATCGAATCAGTTTCGATTTTATTTTAAATAGTTAGATTTAAAATATTTGAATGCATGTTTGAATGTTGATTGATATCTATTGATTGTTAAAATAGACATTATACGCCGTTAGTAAGCGGATGTTATTTATTAAAAACATATACCGCGAATATTTCATAAACAGTGAAATTGGTATTATATATAATATCAATATATATATATATATATATTGGCATATGTATATATTGCAGTTGTTGATTCCCCGCATTTTTTTAGCGGATGAGACCCTATTGCGCCGTTATTAAGCGGATAATATTTAATAAGAACATATACCGCGATAATTTCGTACTGGAACGGAAATTGGTATTGTGCTAATGTTTTTGGATGTAGGAAAACAGGTTGGAGGGATCCAACTGGATTCCTCAACAGTATTTATTTGATTATGGATATTTTGATATTCGTTGATTATCATATACGATATGTGATATCGTTGTTGTCGTGATTGACTGTTTGATGTGTAGCATCATTGGACCAAATTTGGAATTTTAAAATGATTTATAAAGTGATTTTTTGAAAATATACTTTATGTTTGGAATTGATCCATATTAAATAAATAAACGTTATAATTTTTAAAGTTATAAAAATTATGATTTTTGAGAAATATAGTTAAAAACTGATTTTTGAGAATATGATGCTATTGAGTTTATAAAATAGTTTAATCGAGATATTTTAGAATTTATTGTGAAAAGTTTAAATATAGAATTCATGAAATTTAATTATTTTATGAATCAAAATGGCGAAATAATGAAGGAGATTAAAGACGTTTTAAAGAATAATATAAATTGATTTATATTAAGAGATTTATAAATGGATATTTATAAATTGAAATGTTGACATTATAAAACGAGTTTTTATAAGTGTTTGAATGAAGTGGAAATGAATTTCATAAATGAATGAAATTTATGGAATTATAAACTGTGAAGTTATAAAAGAAATTTATAAATAGTAAGGTTTATAAATTTGGTGAAATTATTTGAAGAATAGATTGGTTAAATAAATGGATCTTATAAGTTATAAGATTTATAAATTGAAAAGTCTTTAAAAAAGAACGATTTTGTAAAATAATCGTTTTATAAGTAATTAACTTATAATATGAACGTTTAGTTTATAATTTAGTTATAAACTGGAATAGGTTAATAAAGGAATTTATAAAAAGGAAGTTTTTATAAATAAATAGAAATGGAATTTATAAACGTTGTTTTATAAATTCACAAACGACTTATTTTGATAAGTAAATTGTTATGATTTATTTATGGAGTTATATTCACGTTTTTGACTGTGAATAATACTTTAAAATAAAATGAATAAAAGGATGAAATTGTTAATGAAGTATATTCACGTTTTTGAATAGTGAATAAGATGTTAAAGAAATTGTTTTGAATGTGATATTTCAAATAGAATTAAAACGATCTAACGATGTTTTAAAATGTGTTGAGATTCGAAACCATAGATTTCAACATTTATTGTTGAAATAGACGTTTCGAGAAATAGAAGGAGATGATGGACTTTAACACTGTTGTTATAGTAAATGATTTCCGAAAGGAAATGTTTTGTATAGTATTGGGATTTATATATCTATTTTAATTTCGAATCCCTATACTAGTGATTTTGGGTTGTCGTAACGATGTTTTACGTAACATTCGTTTTGGCCCAAACAAATATGTTTAAGAGAATGATTTCCTTAAAGAATGAAATATATACTTAATTTCGATTGAAGTATATTGAATATTTTCCAAGTGTTGAAAATAAATAAAATTTGTGAATTACTTATTAAATAAGTATGGAATTGTTTTCCAATATGAAGTGATATTTAGAATTTATCTTTTTGAAGATAAATTGAAAAAGAATATTGAAATGAATAATTGAAATCGAATATTCATAGATATTTTGGATTATAAATTCACTAAGGTATTTATAAAAGGAAGTGGAATTGGTTTAAAAATAAATATTGATTTATTTTTGAAGTGTTGAAATAATATATCTAGTGAAGATATTTTTGGAAAATAAATAATTTGGAAAATTATTTGGAATCTGGTGATGTGTGCATATCCAGTGATAGTTCAATAGCCGACTATCAATATTTCCCTTTGAATGGGTATTTGATGTGATTTGTTTGAATGTGAATGCTACACTTATTTTTTGAATAAGCGCTCACTATTCGGCTTAACCGGGAAAGGACCATGGGGTCGTATAACCCATTCCGAATATGTGATACGTCGTTGTGAATTGCATTGAAGATCGGTGTTGAAGACCCGGTATTTGCGAGAGCGATAGGATGACCTGTCGATTGTCTCTGCACTGAGTTGCAGCGGTATAGAGACTCCCTAAGTGATGGGAAATCCGATCAGGATTGTGAATATCCGGATTGCAAGGACTTCTTTGTAAGTGCCTTCGGTTTTGTTCGAGCCCGGAACAGACTTGTATGGATTGTATGTCTGACATTACAAGTTGAGATATAAAGCCGATTTCATTCAAATATATTTCTGTTGGTGGCGGAGAATTTATTCTTTTAGCTTAACACCCTTCTCTGAGACGTACGAGCTCAGAGGTTATGTAGTTGAATGTTATCAGCGATATATTCCCAATTTGGTAATGTGACATGCTGAGTGTTGCTGAAATGATCATTGTGTTGATTATTGTGATAGGATCGTTTATTTGATCGTCTATCTTGGTGATCATTGTGTTGATCATTTGTTGACCCAAAGCATGGCTTTTGTATAAAGTATGTTTTTGTGGACGTGACTTCGTCGAACCTCACACCCCGGAAATGGTCAAAACAGGAAAGATGCGGCAAGGTTATGAGGGGTAGCACCCTTTAGGGTATGTACATTTCCTTCTGGATAGAGGTGGTATCATGGTATGGAGCCCAGATATTTAACCTATGTGGTTACTACGAATTTATTACTTTGTGGTTGTTGGCTATCGGGATCCCGTGAGAAAGGTCGTTTACGATCGGGGAATGGCGTGCTCGTGTCAGTAGTTACCCAGTTAGGGGTAACCCGGCCTTGTGTTGGCAGAGTTCCGGTTTGGTTCTCGGGGATGTCTTTCCAGAGGCATTCTCATGTGGCAATAGGAAGTTCCTTGGCCTGACCATTTGTTGGAAATCTAAAGAAACAATACGAAACTTGTACGGTTTTAGTTGTAGAACCTATCATTCACTTATGGTGTCGCAACACTGTTTGGATGGTAGCTATAGTAGGCATACGATAATGGTCGTATGTTGGCTAAGATTTATATTCTACTTTCGAAATGAATTTCTTCTACACTATGCACTAGTAATAATATCAAATGTTATTTTTAATGCGTATCAAGCATCTTTGACTATCATAAGGAGAAATCTCCTCCGATTCTGCGTTTGCATTGTGTGTGTGTGCGGGAGGCCTTATGGTAGTCTCATTTTTTAAAGAGCATTGCGAATTGAAATAAAAATATTCCTCTATTTTGATTTTAAAGATAAATAAACTGTTTTGAGTTCTCACACCAGTCTTGTTAAGCTTTGGGCTATGTGATGGGGGGTTCTCGCTTTGCGGTTTGGTGGCGAACGGGAGACTCTTACCCCTACACGTCCTCTTTTAGGGGGTTGGTTAGGTGTAACCTGAGACAGTCGATATCAGTTCTTTGTTTAAAGATTATTCATTTATTATTATATGTTGTTCCGCTGCGAATTGTGAGATTCTGATATTGTTCTATTTTCTCTATTTTCTCTATTTTCTTTCACTTCTCTTCTATTTTAAAATTTTCTATCTTCTTTTCCCTATCTAAATTTTCTACCTTTTTCTTTCCTTTTCTTTTCTTAAACTTTTCTTAAAACCCTCAGTGTTCGGTTTTCCTTCGTTCGATTCCTCGGCAGTCGATAAAGTGAGTGTCGATGTCGAATTTTCGGAAGACGAAGAATCGTGTCCTGACAGGTTGACCCGGTTAAGGTTGCCCGTGATTTATATAAGCTTATCCATCTTCCTATTCTGTTATTTAATCATGTCATCCTTGTTTCCAACTTATTTTTAAATCGTAATCTCCTTTGATTTGTGTTAATCAAAAATTTGAATCTCTGTCCTTCTTTGAAAATATATTCATGTATTGTGTATTTGTAAACTAGTATTTAAAATTTAAAATGTTTTATATATTGTGTTGTTTGAGTTGTTGATGTTGAGTTGGGTTTCTGATCGATACGTCTGATCTGCGCTATCGATAAGATTTCCAAAACACTTTGACGGAACAAACAGACACAATATATTTAAAAAAAAATTTGGTTAATGAAATAAATTTTGATATATAAGTAAATTTACGGAACTTAATGAAATGAATTTAAAACAAGAATTTGAGGATTTAAATCCCGATTATTTCGAACTTTGGTTTAAAGTTTTAAAAGGTTATATTATTTAAAGTATTTTGAATGGAATTTGTTTTCAAAGAATTTTTAAAGGTTTAAAATTAGTGCTTTTCTCTTTGTCGCTGGAAAATAACTTCGGTGATGATCGCGACATCATCGACGTTCATTTTCGAGTTTCGAAGTTAGGAGACTGTTCTGTAGTCTTGCTACAGCTTTGTTTTGGGAAATTAAATTGATTTGAATTTCTAAAATATGACTTGATTTATAATATATATATATATAGATATATGATTGAAATTTGATTTGACATATTATATATGTATATATATTATTTCTTATCTCTAAATGGTCTGAAGAAATCGGAAATTTAATTCTTAAATTCTATTTTTAAAGAATAATTTCAATTATAAAAAGAATTTTTTTTGAATAAATGATTTAAGCTTGAAATGATTGAATTGGAAAGTTTATTTATATAATATAATTGCATTCAAATATAACTTACCTTAATTTCAAAGTTAACAATGTAATTGGATAATATACAATATAAAAAGATGTATAAATAAAATTTGAGTGGTTATAATAAATGCCATACACTTAAATTTTAAGTTATAAAACGATTAACAGAGTTAAAGAATAATAAAGGGTAATTGAATGACTTACAATAAAATGATGTTAAAAGAACTAAGAATAAAAGAAAGTAGTTATAAAAAAAAGTGTAAATATATTTAACATGAGTGATAAATATATTGAGAGGAATAAATTTAATTTTGATTAGGAATAAAGAAGAATAAAATTTATTAAGTACATTGTGAGTGTAATAAATGATTATTTTTCAAACCATGGTTTTAAATGATTGGATAATAAGATAATGAAATTTGAGATAGTTAAGATTTATTTAACTTGTGTAAAGATTTATTCTCTGTTTAAGTTGAAATCTCCATGCTTTCAAATTCATTTCCTTATTTTGTTTTTCAAACTATCTTTTGGTTGTCCTTATCATCCTTATCTTGCTATAGACCGGTATAGGCATCTTTCTATAATATTTCTGTTTAGAAATCTTTCTATAATCTTTGATAGACCTTGGTAATCATTTTGAATCCACCTTTTTCGTGCTTGTGTTCTTGATTCTGGAGGATCTTGGAAAGATCACCTCCACCTTGTAAAACTTACCTATAACAACAGTTATCAGGTATAACTTCAATCTTCTTGTCATCTTATCTTAATCCTATTTCACTCTATCTTTTCTGTGCCCTTCCATACCTCATTCCTTTTCGGGGATGAAAAGTTTTGAGGGGGGGAGAGTGTAACAACCCTATATTTTGTAATTATTTTATTGTATATTTTAATTATTTTTAATGTAAGATTTTGATTTAAAAACTTATTTTACTTATTTGAAATGATTAAATTTATTATTTAAATATACAATCTTGATTTTATATGAGTTATAATTCCAAACTGTGTAAGTTAAATATTTGCTTGAAATGTTGATTCTGGTCAAAACAGTCAAACTGTGACTTTTAACTTAAAATTTTAAAAGTTTGAAATTTAAATTTTTTTTCTTTTATTATGAAAGTACATAAAATTCTAAGAATGCCACTTTTCGTTTCGTTGAAATTGGATGTAAATTGTGAAAGTTATACCCTTTACAATATTGTGCGTATATAGGGTTATTTAACAATGACTATTTTAAATTGTATAAATTACTTCTTCTTTGTTATATTTTATTTTAATATGTGATAATATGTTATATTATGTATATTTTGACTTTTAAGTATTTTTAAAATGATAATATAATTTTTCTAAAGTTTATTTGAATTTATTTCAATTTATAAAGCCTAGTTGGTATTTACTGCAATTTTCTTTATTTAACTTTCTATTTAATAAAAATTAAATTATTATTTTACCTTGAAAATGTTTTTAAACCATTTTTAATTCAAATTTTGTGTTATAATATTTTTTTTGTGAAGTAATAAATTTTCCAAAGTCATTGGAGATTTTCTTGTAATTTTTATGTCAGGGTTGCTATTTTTAAGCAATTTCTTATTTCCTTTTTCTATTTTACTTAAAATAAATTATTTTATTTTATTTTATTCTTACTTAGTTTCGAAAATAACATTTCTGATTTTATTTTGTTTTTATAAAATTAAAAAGAAAAGGAAATGCAAAAGGTTTAGAAAGCTAAGAGATCTTAAAAGCCTGAAACGTAAAGGCGTTTTATCCGTTTCTTTTTGCAATCAATACATCAATTTATTGATTTATTTTATACATTCACTTTTATTGCTGTGTTTTACTTTATTTTATTCATTTTACATGTATTTAAATTTAAGAAATTTTTTCCAAAGTGTATTGAAGTTATTTCTAATTCCGTAGTCTAGTTTTCATTTTTCTGTGCCATTTTTCTTATTTTAATCATATCTAATTAATAATTAATTATTAATATTTTGTTTATCTGTTATATTTTCGAATTCTAACTGAAATTTATAAGTGTTTTCAGTTATTTAAGATGTATATGAATATATATAGGAAGTTTAAAAAGTTTAAAGCAAAGAAACGTAAAACCGTTTTAACGTTTCTTCTTCCGTTTCTTTTCCAATTAATAGATTTAATTTCCTTCGACCGTTCCTTTCTTTATTGTAGCTGTGCATTTCTTACCTCATTTTCACGTGAAAACATTCCTCTCCATTTCATTTTTCACGGCTAGAAAGGTTTGGTAATGGCTCCTCTTTTCCTTTTCTTTTTGCTCTTCTTTTTCCATTGTTTTCTTATATTTTGCCTTATTTTCTCATGTGTATTGCTTGGCCTCTCCTCCATAGCCACGGCCACCACCTCCTACACCTCTTTCCTGCCATCATCACCAGCTACCCCTCTGGTCTTGACCAAGGCCGAGCCCACCAAGGTGCCAAAACTCCAAAAAAATGCAACAATGCCCTTGAACAATGCTAGTTTGACCACCTTTGCCTCATCTCCTTCAACCACCACCATAGCCACCTCCACCACCTCTGACCTGACCTCCACCCTCTGCCACATCACCCACCACCCTCTGGAAATCAGACCATGACCAAGCCGTGCCCATCCATTGAAGCTAGCACCACAAAACTTCCACAAAACTCCTTAAAACATTGCCTAGACCACACATATCATCACCTACCCTCCATATCTTGCTTTGGCCACCCCTTAGCCACCACCACCAGCCACTCCACCACCTTTGGCCGCTGCTCCAGCTACTGTGCAGACCTGTACAAGCATGGCCAAGCCACCACATGCCCATGACCGAGCCAAGAATGTCACAAAAACTCAACTTATTTAACCTTGACCCTATATATGCTTTATGTTGCACCACTACACCTTCATCTCCACTTGTTGCCTGACCTATATGATGTCATATCTGAGCCAAAGCATCATCATAGCCAAGCATAAGTGTCCCTTAGGCCAAGCATTGAAGTGGTTGAAGCAAGGTCCAATCTATCTTGTTCATTTTGCTTTGTATTTCAAAATTGTTTCAATGTTATTTTATGTTGAATGTTTATATATTGTCTTGTTTGTTTTGTTTTGGGTTGTTGATACAAAATCATATCTTGGCTATCTTTCAACTCAAATCAAAAGTTGTGCAATTGTGCTTGTCGTGCCTTTGGAGTCGTGCTTGTATGTTGTTTTGGTCTCTAGCCTTGAAAAAATGAGTCTTTCTCACTCTGACATTTATACTTATGAAAAGTGAATTGATGACAAGTGTTTAGTAATATAAAATGTTTATGCAAGTTAATGATGATCATATGATATGCTATGCCATGTTATTACCATATTATTACAATGTTAAAATTGTTAATTTTCACCTGACATCTGATATATGACTGTATATTGTGATATTGACCTTGTTTATATTATTTCTGCATATGATCACACTGCAAGTTCCCTGTTAGAAAAAAATGTTATGGGCTGAAATGATAGGCCTGAATGGTTTTAAATTTTTCATTTTGACTTGGGATTGCGGGTTTGAAATGATAAAACCCGGATTTTCTTTGTAAATTACGGGTTGAAATGATATATTACCCGTATCACTTTACCTAGCATAGAAAATTATATACAGGCCCGTAGTTAAAATATGTTTTTCTAAAATTTTAAATATTTTAGAAATTTAATTATTATAATATTTTGATTTTAAATTTAATATAAAAAAAGGATTTTTGTAAATTATTATTTATTTTCTGAATAATTGTAAGTGAAATGAATTAATGAAAAAGTTAGAAATTTTGAACGTGAGTTATTTTGGAAATTTTGATTTAATTATAATTGGAAATTTAATTGAATATGAAATTATGATAAATTTATGATAATTTGAATTTAAATGAATTTAAAGTGATTTTTATATCATATTAATGATTTTAATAAAGGTGAAATGTGAAATGAATATTGTAAGTTGAAATTTTGAAATATAACTAAAACTGAAAATTTATGAAAATGACGTAAAGGTGAACTTTTAGTTAAGTAAATAAAAATAAAACTAAGTTATATTTGAGAATTTGAACTTAAGTGTTAAGTTGAAATTTAATGTAATGGATTTTAAAAATTCAACATTGCATTTTAATAAGTGAATTATTATTAAATCTTGATTTTTGAATGGAAATTTAACTTTATAAAATCATGAACTTGAGGAAAATTAAATGATGTTATAAATGTGAAAATGTATGACTTTATAATTTAAAAATGTTTTAATAAATATATAACTGGTTGAGAAATTTTATTGAATATTTGAAGTTAATTGACTGCATTTTTGAAATGATATTAATTACAATGTAAATGATATTACAGCAATTGTAAATACTGTAGTTGATGATAATGAACTAAAAAAAAAAGCTATTGAAAAAAACTATTATAGAAATTGTTGTAAGTACTATGATTTTTGAATTTAACTAAGTTTATTTGAAATTTAAGAAAACTCTATTACAACATTTTTAAACGTTGTCTTTTGTTAAATTGAACTGTTTTGAATGTAACTTTCCGTAGAGTTTCTAAATGATGCGAAAAGTGAATTTTCACTGTTTTGATAAACTTAAGTGAATAAATGAACTTTGGAAGTTGAAATTTTTGGAAATTTAATAATTTAATTATTAAGCATAATAACTTCATTGAAATGAAAAAAAAGAATTTTGGGATATAAACTGTTTTAAAATATGAATCGAAATGGTATTTTAGATTGAATAAAATGAATAATGATTTGAAATGAATGAAGTTTTGAAAAGATACGATATTTTGATATATTAAAATGATTTGAAAATGAAGTTTTGAAAAGATATGATATTTTGATATATTAAAATGATTTGAAACGAAGTTTTGAAAGATATGATATTTTTGATATTAAATGATTTGAAAACGGAGTTTGAAAGATAGGACATTTTGATATTAACATGATTTAAAAAGAAGTTCTGAAAGATATGATATTTTGGAACTGAAAGGTAGTGTTGAAAAGGGTATGAAAATTTAATATATTGAAATGGTTAGAAATGACTTGATATTTATTTTGATAAATATTTGAATTGAAAGATATTTTACGATGATATATTGAAATGGTTTTGGAAATGATTTAATCTTTATTTTGATAAAGATTTGGATTGAAAAAGATATTTTATTTTGAAGTATAAAATATTGTTTTAAAGTTATAACTACGGGTTATAATAACGATTGGTTGTTAAAGAGACCGGGATCGGATATTGTCTTATAGCCGGCCAATACCGAAAACCACTTTAACAACTATGTACGCGGTGGAGATTCCAGAATGAAGTAGGATGGTGGCGACGTTCTCGAGGTATATTACGTGGACCCAACTCCTGTGAGTTGGCATATATGACTAAAACAGGAGCTATACCGGGCTACACAAAGGGTCGCACCCTTTCATCGAGCATGCTCCATCGGAAACCATTCTATTACTGTTGTGATTCGATTTGGTGGCGCCACTTTGATTCGGGGTATTGTTCGAGGTGGGCGGAAGCTGCTGGCTTGCCGTCACCACCGGTCCGGGAGTGCAAACGGTGTATCCACCCTGGCATTTCCTTGCGTGCCGTGTCATATCCTTATATCGAGCCCACTACGATTTTGTTTTTAAAGATCCGACCGCGTTAAGGTTCACCATCCCCTTAACGCTATTTTCTATATGATTATACTTTACTGATTAGACACTACCGTATATAGCGTATATTACTACATAGTAAATAGTTTAACGGATCCTTAGAGGATGGGCGGTCCCAAGCATCCTTTAAGTTACTGATGCATTTTGTTACTGTTCACTTGAGTTAATTTACAGCTTATAAGTATTTATGTCCTAACTCGAGGGTTTTGTGTTTTGATTTACGCTCGAGTCAGATTGATTGAGTTAGCATTCAAGATTCACCTTCGGTGTTGGAGCTTTCCTTGAAGATCCAGCCATCTATTTTGTTTAAGTATCCAGTGGTTCAGTGATGTATCTGATTTGTACCTGATGTATCCTGTTACTCTTCTGTTGTATCTTATTTAACTCTGATGTATCTTATATTTACATAGTAGCTTCATGAACTACTATCTCTTTTACTTCCGCTGCATTATTATTACTCTGTGTCTGTGATCTGTGATTTTTATTTACTGTATATTCTGAGATTTGCCAAATTTTTAATTACAACGCGGTATTTTGAGCAATTCAATTCCGGCATGAGTGTCTACCTATACACTTATAATGGATGCGAATGGTTGAAAATACCGAGTCGTTACATACTCTCTGCCAACTCCGAAAACCACTTTAACAACCGTGTACGCGGTGAAGATTCCAGAATGAAGTAGGATGGCAGCAGCGTTTCCTTTGAGGTAAATACGTGGACCCGACTCCCGTGAGTTGGAATAAGGTGGCTAAAACAGGAGCAATTGACGGGTTAATGAGATAGCACCTTTGATCGGACACATCCCTTCGATATTATACTTTGACTTTTGGATTGATTCCGTGGCCACTTTTGATTTTTTATTTGCGGGTGTGGTTGGAGGTGGGCAGTAGCTGCGGCTATGCGTTACCACCGGCCCGGAAACGTAATTGGTATATCTACCCTGGCATTGCCTAGTTGTGCCGTGTCACCTACCCTAGCGTGTCTTGTACGAGTTTGGTTTTCTCCCGTTGCCCGTGTGATATCCTCCGGTGGCTTCCCGATCAGGAGGAACCATGATACTGGATGGACTACCGGGACTATTACGTGTTAAGGTGGAAAATGTAAAGCCTTAACGCTATTTAAATGTAAGTTCATTTTATTAATAGACATTATTGTAATAGCGAAATATTACTACATAGTAAATAGTTTAACGGATCCTTAGGAGATGTGAATCCCGAGCATCTCTTAAGTTACTACAATCACGTTAGACACTGGATAGGAGATATCAAATCCCGTAAACATCTCTGACGCCGTTTCACTCATATATTTATCATTGATTTAACTTACATAAAATCTTTTAGTTCCGACTCGAGTCTTTTGTCTTTTCAATTCGCTCGGGTCAGCCTGAGCATCAGGATTTGGAAGACCGTATTCTGGAGATGAAGACGAAGATTTATTATTATTTATTATTGTATTCCACTACATTCATACTATTCCGCTGCATTATTTATTGTTCTCTGGTATGTGTAACTCTGATATGTATTGTATAAGTATAAATCGAATATTTTGTAAAACAGCTTCATGAATTGTATATTTGATTATTATATTTTATCGTTCCGCTGCAAGATTCTGTTTTGTTCTTTTTCCTTCTCTGCTTTTTCTTATTTACCCCATAACAATCCACCCTTCTGTATGGATTAAGTCTGACGTGTGTGGTTTATCGTCGGTTTAAAGTGTAAAAAAGGTGGGATGTTACAACCCACTTAATTAAAATTTTATATTTGCTTCCCAAAACCTTTTAGTTTTATTCAACCCAATTAGCCTCCATTTCTAATTCAAAAGTCTTGATTTCTAATACAGTTCAAAAATCAACTTTTTTAGTTAACGAATTTTTTAAAAATTTCAAAATTTTTCTAACACCCAAAATTTTCGAATTTTTTTGACAGAGTCTCTTTTGTACGGAGAGCCTTTTACGATATCACAAATATGATAAAAAAATATACATCGACCCACACGGTCGAAAAATAAAATATATTATCATTTCTTTATTTTATTGCGTAGGCATACCTCATATTTGCATTTTAAGCGAGCGGCTTATTTTATATGCAATTACGCAATCCAAAATCTATCCAACAGCTCCTTGTACCTGTACTTACTCAAAATAAGCACATAAGTTCCATAACCATGAAATTTTAATAACATTTCATTTATTTAACTATCTAAACATATAAACTTCATAACCTTAACATCCAATTATATATTACAAGCAATTATAAGGTTCCAACACTAATTTAATTTTCTTCCATGTATCCATATATCATTTCATTCAATTCGAAATGATTTACCTCCAAATTTATTGTATTCAATTCATATTTACTACAACCAACTCATATATATTCCAAATTGATTTGTATGTGCTTTACTCGCATAATTTCTCTTTTATTCAAATTTCAAATTGATTAAGAATCAATTCATTTGCATTCCCTTCATTATTCACTCTCATTATATGCGTATCTATTTTATTAAACTTTAATTTATTCCGTTTTAAACCGACTCTAAATTAATTTATCTAATTCCCTTTTTTAATACCCATTCAGGTTTTTCACCAAACTTTGTTCGCTTCATTTTTTATATCAAACACATTTCCAGTTTATGTTAATTTTATTTATGAATTCATTTCGTAACAAATACTTGAGTTAAGTTCTCATTGCAACCCAATTCCATTTCATTTTAAATTGATCTCATTCAATTTATTTGCTTTCATTTTCTTAGTATATCCAATTTATACTATGTCCCGAGGAAATCATTCCATATAATTCGATTTTTGAACAAAATTTATATTGCACATGATTATTGTACTTGCATTTTTATGAACTTTACTTCCAACTTATATTACATCTTTTCCCTTCACTTTCATTAAATTCACATAGTGCTATTCACTTTATTTTATAGTGAACGACATTTCATTTCATGCTAATTTATTATAAACTGTTTAATAAAATTATTTCTAAGGTTTATTATAGACATTCCACATTGCCACTTAAGTTCATACCCCATATTACCCATCCCATATTCCAAAACCATATTCAATTCCTTTTCTCTTAAATTGAATTCATTCCTTGTTATCAAATACTTAACCATTTTAACTTGGTTATACTTTTTCACTTTTCCAGTTTAATAAGTTACACCAACTTATTTTATTTACACTTCCTTGAATTTCCTACTTAAATTTATTCACATTCATTATATAATCACTCCACCATTCATGTTTATATTTAATTTATTCAATTCTAATTCACTCTCCATTTAAAACTCAAATTTTGAATTTCCACTCTTTTTACCATAGTATCAAATCATTTCATTTAGGTTATACCATTTCATTACTCAATTCATAAGTTCAATAACACTTAAAATCTTTTTTTTTTCTTACTTGAGTCTATCACATCTCATAATCATAACTCTGGATTTTATATATATATATATATATATATCACAAATAGCTTATGTATATTCTTTTCATTCAATAATTATAACTTATAATTATACAATTATTCTACATTTCAACTTTATATCCAATTCAATTCAAATCCAACTTCAATTTTATTTAACCTATCTTAAGTTAAATTCCAACCTATCTTGTTCACTTTAGTTTACTCAAGTTTAATTTTAATTCCAGGACTTAAAATTTCCATTTTCCTTTCTTATCTATATCAACATCAACTTATAAGTTCAATACTGATTTATCCTGAATTCACAAATCATTTTAATGGAAATCCTAGAATTCAATTACCCGGTTTTATTTCGAAACATTTTGAAATCATAAATATACACATATTACTTTGGTATATGAACTCATACTTTCGGATTCTCAAAACAACTTGGTTTTACCCAAAATAATTCCCTTTGGAATTTTCTAAAAAAAAACTTGTTTATCAACAAGTCCAAAACAAATAATCATAGTTACCCACCATGGTAGCAATCTATCACTTAGAAACTCGAAAATGAATACCGATGATGTGGCCATCATAACCAGGATTATTTTCCAACGACTAAAGTGAGTTCAGTGCTTCCTTACTTCAAAAAATTCATTTTAAAATAATTTCTATTCAAAAACTTCTCAAAATGACACCAATTATTCCTCACAAGCCACTTTGGAAAACATTTTCAAAATTTCCAAGATTTAAAAATTCCAACACTTCGTTCAAATTCATTTTAACCCATTTTCCAAAATTTCTGAGATTTAAATTCTGGTTTAAATCAAATTTTTGTTATACTCCTTTGTATATATCGTATTTATAAAATCTCTATTTGCATTTCAAATTTTATAATCTTATTTGATTATAATATTATCAACAAACATTCCAAACATATACACTATAATAATTTTAGAAAATTATCTCTTTTATATCAAAATATAATTCTAGGTAAAATTATTTCATTTACCCACTTTAAAACAATACCATGTCGGTTTACCTTGTTCAAGAGTTTAGAAAACCCTATCGATACGGTTATACTTCCCGTACTGACCAATATTCATAAACACTCAACCAATAAGTCAACACAATAGAAAAACTTTTTATATTCACTAAAAATTACATGCTCATATCTATTAATACACTCAACTGATTCTAGAGTATTACTGACTCCATCTCTAATGAGTAATTCCCACTAAAGCCTAGGTATATCGCCAAGCTAAGCTCTGATACGAACTGCGACGACCCGCCCTTCCTACCCTCGAAAATTGATATAAATATGCTCATTGTATAACATACCAAACGATCGAGTGCCGAAAAGACAGATTGTTGAGGGAAAAGAAAATATGTAGAAGAAGAAGAAACTAAACAAAAACAGAATCTCACAGCGGACTGAATAACATACAATATCAATAGCTCTTTACACAAATCAAAACAGTAATATACATATCTCACATCTGAGTACACAATCAATAATTGCCAGCCTGGACAGTTATAACAACCTGCATCATAATTGCTGGTAATTTTAAACAAAACACTGCAGCAAAAATAAACAAGTACGAGAATACGTCTCGGTCTACAGCTCGTCCTCTGAGCTCCATAGCATCCTAACCTGAACCTGAAATACTTGGTCTGACCCAAGCATTATAATAAAATAACACCCGAGTCAATCGGAAAAACCAGCGTAAGAAAACATACTCAATTTGAATTATTAAAGTTTCCAAAAATCTTTGAAAATCAAAGGTATCTCGTAGGACCACGCTATAAATAAACACGGCGGATTTTTACCTTGTGATAACCAAAACATTTCATATCAAAATCCTCTGATATTATAATAGTGTCTAAGTACAAATACTTATTCAAATAACTGAAGCTGTTTAATTAAATTTCAGCATGCTAGGCTTTACAATCAAAACCGCAAAGGCACGTATTGGAGAATGGATTCTATACGAATGACTAGGCACTGAGGTATCGCCTGTCACAGTACACGTCTAGAACATTGTACTGAGGACCATGCCGGGATCGCCTGCCACACAAGACCGGACTATCCCTAACCTGGATAGACTGAATATGCTATCACCTCGGGTGTTCCCACCTTCTCTCGAGCTCCTTCCATACATCGTAGTAATAAAATAATATTCGTGGGTATCTATAAAGGTGATAAACTGTAACATCATGATATTTTCAACCATTCGCATCCATACATGCCTGATTTGAATTGCTCAAAATATCAGATTGTTAATTTATATTTGGAAAAACTCAGCATATGCAGTAAATAAAATAATCACAGAATCATAAACACAAAGTAACATAACAATAATGCAGCGGAAACAACAGAATAGTAGTTCATGAAGCTACTATATATATAACAGAGTTAAACAGAGTTGAAGTCTCGCTACAATAGCCAATGATTTACAGGGTAATAAATGAAGATCAAAACCAATATGCAACAGAAATAAAATGAATAGTAGTTCATGAAGCTATTGTATATATATATATCAGTGTTAGGTAAGATACAATAGAAGTTTCAAATACAATAGTCAAATACAAGATCAGAATACGTCACTGGAATCGACTGAATAACTACAAGATGAAAAGATGTAGATGGATCTCCAAACGAAACTCCAACTCCAAATGTGAGTCTCAAAAGCTGTATCATTCAGTCTGACCCAAGCGTAAAGCAAAACACCAAACACTCGAGTCAGGATTAGCATTCTTATATCAATAAATCCAACTCAAGTGAAATAGCAACTGAAATACAAGTAACTTAAAGGATGTTTGAGATAACCATCCTCTAAGGATCCGTTAAACTATCTACTATGTAATAATATATGCTATTATAATAATGTCTAAAGTAAAGTATACTATTTAAAAATAGCGTTAAGGCTTTACATTTTCCACCTTAACACATTTTATAGTGCCAATCGTCTATACAGTACCGTAATACCTTCAGATCGAGAGGCTGCCAGAGGATACTCCCTAGGTATGACACAAATCAAACTCGTATAAGGCGCGCTAGGGTAGGTGATATGGCACAACTAGGCAACGCCAGGGTAGATATACCAATTACACTTCCGGACTGGTGGTAACGCATAACAGCCACTACCGCCCACCTCGAGCCACACTCCCAAATAAAAAAAATCAAAAGTGGCCACCAAATCAATCACAAATTCAGAATATAGTATGGGAGGAGCGTGTCCGATCGAAGGAGCTACCTCACTTGGCCCATCGATTGCTTCTGTTTTAGCAACCTTATGCCAACTCACGGGAGTTGGGTCCATGTATATACCTCAATAGGATCGTCGCCACCATCCTACTTCATTCTAGAATCTCCACCGTGTACACAGTTGTTAAAGTGGTTTTCGGAGTTGGAAGAGAGTATGACAACTTCCGATCCGGATCTCTTTAACAACCAATCGTTATTATAACATCGTGGTCCTTTCAAAATAGTTTATACTTCAAAACCAAAGTATCATTTCCATTTTGAAAATCATATCAGTATGATATCATTTCCATTTCAAATTATCCATTTCAAAAATAATAGCACTTTCAAAGTTATAACACTTTCCAAACCAAAAGATTTAAAATTATAACACTTTCAAAACATAATGCTTTGAAATTCATAACTTTGAAAACATAACTTCCGCTACTTAAACAGTTTAGATATTAAAATAGTATATATAATAAAATAGTTTACAAAGTCAAATAGTTTATACAAAAGAGTTATAAGTTAAAATAATTTATATTAAAATAGCCAGTATATTAAAATAGTTAGTATTAAAAATAGTTTATATTAAAAATGATTTATATTAAAATAGTTTATATTAAAATAATTTATAAAGTAAAATATAAAATTGTTTTAAGTATAATTTAAAAATAATTTATATATTAAAATAACTTCCTCAAATTTCACAAATCACTTCTAAATCAACTCAAATTCCAAAATTCAATTTAATTCAACCTCAAATCAATTAAACCATTTCAAATTATATCGATTTCCAATACCAATTCGAACCACAATAAACCATTTCAATTTCAATATATTTCAAAGCTTTAAATATTCCACATTTTCAAAACTGAATTTGATAACTTCATATATACCTTAATTTTACTTCATTGTTATTTAGTTTTGCAATATTCACTAAATAAATCCAATATCATTTAAATAAAACCCCAAATTTCAAATCACTAAATATTTCCTTCAATTTATTTAAACTTGAAATATTCATTTTAAATCATCTTAAACCAAAACCAAGTTATAAATCTATCCTTTAATGACCTCAAATTCCATAAGTTCAGATCGATTTAATTAAATATAATTCTTAATTAAATACAATTTCGAGTCAATTTCAAATCTATTTTAGATTAAATCATTATAAACTCTATATTAAAAATATAATTTAAATAAATACTTAATCATATTATACTTTAATAAAATCAAACTTTATTATTAAAATTATTTTATATTAAAACAAATTTATACATAACTTAAAATCAAGAATTTAACTATATATAAAATAACATTTATATAATATCTAAAATCAATATTTTATAAAACCTTGTATTTCTTTCCAAAACCATACAAATCATTTTCAAAGTATTTATATATGGACCAACGGTGTCTGTATATAATTTTCTATCATATGGTCAAGTGATATAGATATTTATCATTTCAATCTGCAATTTAAATATATACGAGTATATATCATTTCAACCCGCAATCCCAAATTCAATTAAATGAAAATCGCTTGGGTTTATCATTTCAACCCAAAATGATTTTCTCCTATTCTACAGATCGTTCGGGTATGTATCATTTGAACCCATAGGGAATCCTATACTAACAGGGAACTTGCAGAGTGATAACAGATATGATAATAATATAACACACATATATCATCAATATAAATTACAGATAATGGTGTCAGATGTCACAGGTGAACAGATACATATAACAACATATATAGCAATATAAATAACTAACAGCAGCATATTTCAATTGTCGTTTCAACTGAAATCGAATTTAATAAATATAAGAACGTTAATCATGAGTGATTGCTCACCTTTCGAGGCTAGAAATGGACGAGAATGAGATGAGTTACGAATTCAAGTACGAATTCCAAAGCACGGCACGATGAACACGGATTCGACGAGCAAAGCTGGTAGAGAGGAATTAATAAATGAATCAGAACCATCTTAATATGATTTGAAACAAAATATATGTTATAATTTCTCTAAAACCAATTTTTTTAATATAATTTCTCTAAAACCAATTTTTTTTTTATAGCAAACAACATTATATATATACAGAATATACACACGTATATAACTATACACATATTTGACACAACATGCATATAAACACTTTCCAAAATGTTAATATAAACATAATTATAACATATTTTATGAATATTAACATACCAAGATGTTAACAAAGTATATTTTGCATAAATACCAGTACTCATGCACGTGCTCTGCACGTGTGTAAAAGAAACTGATGAGTTGGTTTTCTATTTCCTTTTTGCTATTTTCTTCATCCATTTCGGTTACATATATAATTTGCTTCCTTTGTGGTTTCCAAAAATAAAATTTTGTAATTCATATTGTAAAGTGCAAAAAAATTAATGGATTGCATGTGCTTATGTGCATTTAAAGATTCATAAACTCTTTTAATATCGTAACAATTAACGCAAATACAAACTGAATGCTAAGGTTAACAATAAATCACTCTTTTCTATCCATCCCTTGACATAGTGAAATATAACCACAGTCAACATTTATTCTGCTGCCATCCCAATGACAAACATCACCTGTATGATATTTAGTCCTTGCCAAAATCCAGCTCAAGTGGCTTTTTAAATATGCCAACATCTGTAATTTATCCCTACAATGTTTCTCCTAATGATTTTCTAAATAGAACCTTGATGTATTTCACAACTACAGATCCCAAAGGTAACGTTTCATGTGCTTATTGGATCTAGGAACGCAAACTCATGGAATTCCTACTCAACTAACGATTATAAATTTCAATAATTAAACTTCTAGTTTAGCATAGTTACAAGTTTTGCAATTCTAATATTACCAAGATAAGATCATCAATATCGGAGTTAAAAAAATCAACATAATTAGATGTAACAATGCATGTTTAAGAGATTTGGTAGTTTCGTTCCAACAGATAGTTATAATACAATAAACATGTTTTCATTATTAAAGGTGAATTAAAGGCCAAAATAAAAAAAGTAATTTTCAAACTGGAATAACCCCCCAATTATGTGATATTTGGTTTTACTTACATGCGCAGTCATTTCCTTTTAAATTCATATCGATCTTCCTCCATAAATAAATCATCTGTTTTGGTTTCTCCAACTAAACAATCTTCTAAATATAATACTTTATGTTACACCGAAGTTAAAATAATGAAATTTCTCTGTTTCGTATTAACCTAGATGTGTGTGTATATATATATATATATTTGTGGAAATCATACCAATGCAATGTAAAAAGAAGACAGGTACATGGCCAAATCCACCTTCTTTCAATTTGGTTTGTAAAGTTTAATTTTCAACAAAGCATAACCTAAAATAAAAATCACTTCCAGTCTTCTTAGCATATATAATATCAAACATGCACAATGTCATAAACTTATATTGGCATTGAAGATGATAACATACATATCTAGAACAGTAGGTAGCCTATGTCCAAATGTCCTTAAGTATGGTTATTCATAAACTTTTGTAAATGCATCCCTAAATGATAAAGTTTGAATGCTAAATTTTATCAAACATATAAACAATCAATAAACTTCACACCAAATATAAACATCTCACAGAGTCATTTTCTAAGTATCATTGGTTTCAATTATTAGTGGAATCTTCTTGCAGCGACCTATCACTAATGTGAGATGCAACGTCCATAATAGCTCCCAGAATGTATAGGATGAAAATAAAAATAGATTTTGATGATGCTTCAGATCCGAAAGATCTTGATTCACTCGAAGGCTCGTTGGAATCTAGAACCACAATGGTATCGGTCTAAACTCTACACGAAACCTTGAAAATGTCCCTCAATATCCACCAAACGGTTTACGCTTTATTAGCTTTTTTATTCGATCGTGAAATCGGCTGGATTCGAAAATAAGGTTGTACGCTTTTCAGATGCTATGACCTAACTTGGATCCGAGCTTGGAGGTGCAATGTAGTCGTTGAATCGGAGTAATGTTTCCATCTTTGAAGCTACTTCATTTGTTGCTCCATATTTTTTAACTTTTACTTGTTAGCTTTTGATTTTGGGTATTATGAACTGGAGCTGGAAATGGGAATCAAAGGGCACAAAATATTATAAAATTGGGAGAACAGTAAGTGAGCGTAATGAAGCAATAAAGGAAATTGAATATTTCATTCGCTCTCTTTCTCATGAGTAGATAGACAAATATTTGGTACATGGGGAGTGAGAGAAGCACCCACATCTTATTTATTTTGAAATTCCATCATTTATCTTGAACCACATTAATAGACAGATCAAAATTAAAGAGTGTTTTAGTAAAATCAAAAGCTTTAAATGGATGTTTTCTCATTATGCATATACATACACATACATACATAAATACATACATACATATATACATACATACATACATACATACATACATACATACATACATACATACATATATATATATATATATGTACTGCTGAATATACATGATAATATTTCTTTGACAAATGAGGTACTGTAACATATATACATATCAAAATCAACTTTCAAAACAATAACTTACAGTTTTAGTAAATTATATTATAAGCTACATACGCATTACCCTTACCTACAAATATGATATGTATTAGTCTAATAAAATATAATATATTATATATATATACAATATATATAGACTACAGATTACAATGCATACAAAACAAACATCAACAACTCCTATATAAACTCATATACAAAACATGCGATATATATACATAATACATAACTTATATATAAGCCTTCATATACAGGTAGCCAAAATCATATACAATTTATAACTTTTATATGTAGCAGAGAATATATCTTATAAAAGTGCTTTTATATGTGTATATAACAATAGATCAGGATATATAGTATATATGTATAAAACTATATAACATACCGAATATATATAAATATATATTACAAAATAAAAGATAAAATCCATATATACTTCTATAAATATCTGTATAAGCTAATATATATTTCATATATATAACAGCCGAAAGAAGGAAAATAACTAACTTTATAACTTAATATACTTATATAAACTTACAGCCGAAACAACAATATAATGTGTGTGTGTGTCTATATATATATATATATACACACACGGCAAGAAGATCAATATATAACATATATAAGTTTCAAATGAAAAGGGAAGAAGGCTGCTTACGTGGTTCTTGGCTACATATTGGCTGCATGGGCGGCACGGGAGGAAGAAATGGCTCAGCGGGGAAGATGGTGCTAGTTGCTCGGTGGGTTGATTTGATGAGTTGAGGCCGGTGAGGGGCGAGCGCTGCTGCCTTCGTCTCGAGGAAAGAAGGGGTGCGCGGGTTATCTGGAGGGCGGAGGAGAATGGTTTGGTGAATGTTGAGCTACAGTGGAAAAATGATTATAATTTTATTTCGTATAAATTTTCTTTTCTTTGAAGTAAGGTAGATGAAAATGAACAGAAGGCACTAGGAAACGAATAGATGAATATTTGCATCATAGGGAATAGAAATAGTCAAAACGTAAATGGCTATTGAGTGCATGAGAAAATGAAGGGGCAGGAAACCAAAAAGACTCGATTGCGGAACCGATACGCTGGGCGTTTCGCAGAGCGCACCGCATTGTAAGTGCATATGTAGACACACACGCCGGACTTGAATTGTTCAAAATGTTGCATTGTAAATAAATTTGCCGAACTCCGTAATACAGAGGTGAATATACCGCAGGGATCAGCATGACGAGACGATCAAAATGGTATATAGATATTAGTGGTACGACCATCCTATCAAAAGTCAATATTCGGTACCGATAATGCTTCTGATTTTGCCGAAAATAAGATAGACGGAGCCATAGCAGTCAAAATTTGGAGAAACGAATTATGATATCTCACTAAGAAGATGATTTACAAATTTTCTATAGAAAAAATATTCAGGTTTGGAAAATATATTATTAACATCCAATATTAACTGATTTAAATTGAAATACAACTACACAATAAAATAAACTTTCAAATATCTGATGAAAATTTACCATTTGCTATGTTTAATTAGATGCATTTCAAATATCAACTTTTTATTTCAAAATTTTATGATTTAAAGTTTCACAAAATTCTGTTAATTAAATAAATAAAACCACTAAAATTTTACAGGTCGTTACACTCACCCCCACTCAAAACTCTTCGTCCCCGAAAAGGAACCGGGTAGGAGAATAGAAACAACCAGAAAGAAAGTAGATTGAAAAAAATAAAACAACTAATTCAAACAATATAAATTTCAATTAAATTAGTTAATATTCAGCAATTGATTTTTCAATAAGTTGATTTAATTTCAATTTATTAGTGTTTATTATAAAAAGGTTTCTTTCAAAACAAAATTTTATTTAATTTGTCTCATTTGTTATTCAATCAACTTATTATTCTGTTTATCTCTATTAACATTTTTATAATTAAAATTTAAGTGTATAACATTTATTATAACCACTCAAATTTTATTTATAAAATCATTTCATATTGTATATTATCCAATTAAATATTCAACTTCTGAATAATTTAGGCAAGTTGTATTAAAATATAATTGGGTATTATACAAGTAAAATTTTTCAACCCAATTATTTCAAGTTTTAAATACTTATTCAAAAAAATTAGCTTTATTTACAATTGAAATCATCCTTTAACAAAAATTTAAGAATCAAATTTCTGATTATCTTCAAACAATTTATATATATATATATATCCAAATCACATATAAAATCATATACTAGTACATATCAAATCATACTTAAGGAATTCAAATCGAATTCATTTTTTAAAACAAAAGAGTAGCAAAGCTACTGAATGGTCTCTCCACTTCAAAACTCGAAAATGAATGTCGATGATGCGGCCGTCATCATCGAAATTATTTTCCAGCGACAAAAGAGGAGAGCAGTTATTTGAACATTTAAAAATTCTTTGAAAACGATTTATATTCGAAAATACTTTGAATAATATACCCTTTAAAACTTTAAAAGCAAAGTTTGAAATCACTGGAAATTAAATTCTCATGTTCTCAATTTAAATTCACTTAAATTTCAAATCAACTTATAAACCAAGTTTATAATTCATTTATTTATTTTTATGCCATAATCAATGGTTTACAAAACAATAAATGAAAATCAAATATTATCATTTTGTTAACCAATTCATTTAATAATTATCTTCCAGAAAATTTACTTATATATATATAATATAATCATACAGAATTATTAAATTTTTGAAAATAATTGTGTCAGTTTGCTCTGTTCAAGTATTTTGGAATTTCTATCGATACCGTTGATCAAACGAATCGATCGAAACCTCAAATCACATCAACAAGTCAAACAACACAATATATAAAACATCCTTATATTAATGCAAATACACTCCCTCACTCGATTATTAAAGGATGGATTTCAAAACAAAGATAGGGTTCAAATACTAATCAAAGAAAATTCTTACTAGAAGATAGGTTCGAAATGAAGATAAGATGATTAGTACAAAAGAGAAAGATGGATAGACTTATATAAATCGTGGGCAACCTTAACGAGGTTAACCGTGACTTCAAAATAAGATCGATGTAGAATTCTAAGGAAAATCGACAATCGATCGTAAAAGAATTTACCCAAGTCGTCTACTAGAGAACATTAGGATATAACAAGAGAGAGCAACATCTTAACCGAGGATACAGAAATCTTTGGTGAATCAATGCCCGTTGTAAACAATTTTCACCCCTTTATAACTAATTAGTGGGGCTATGGGATGATCCGGAATCAAGAAAAAACGAATAGGAAAGATAAGGATGGATTTCAGAAGGAATGGGAGAGACAAGGGTAGATTTTGGAACTGAGAGGAACGATCAAAAATTCAAAGGAAATTCGAATCAAAGAGGAAGAAATTCAGGCTCGAAAGAAAATTATTCCGTAACTAAATTTACCTTATATGCTAAGTTTGCCTAAAACAAAAGCTTTGATACCACATGTAACATCCTGATATTTTCAACCATTCGCAACCACACATGCCGAATTTGAATTGCTCAAAATACTAGATTGTTAATTTATATTTGGCAAAACTTAGCATATACACTAAATAAAATAATCATAGAATCACAGACACAGAGTATCATAACAATAATGCAGCGGAAACAAAGGAATATTAGTTTATGAAGCTACTATATATATCACAGAGTTAAACAAGATACAACAGCATTTTCAAATACATAGAAGTCTCACTACAATAGTCAATGATTACAGAGTAATAAATGAAGATCAAAACCAATATGCAACGGAAACAAAATGAATAGTAGTTCATTAATGTGACGCCCCACCTCTATACCCACGCTAGCCAAGGACACTACAAGGTAATGCCGTCAACTGACACGGAGAATAAGGCTGGTTAGGAGCGACCATCTGTAGCCTTGCTCTAACTATCTATTGAATACATCGACAATTGTCGTACAAGCATATCGACATATCCAATGAATACTTAAAACAAAACCATAGGTGGCTGGAGGATCTATCAGAACAGAATATAACAATTCAAATGTAATATACATCACAGAACAGTAGATCATCATATACACATATACAGATACATAACAGAGTATACAACTAAAACATGTCAAGTGGTATAGCAACCACAATATACAGACGAGTCAAAAGAATACATATCAGAGTTACGATAAAAAGGACTACACAAAAAGTTTTAACAAAAAGGAACAAGCCGAATAGTCCATGCGGAAACAAAAAAGGCTAAGTCCAAAAGCACCTAACTAAAACAACTCGGTCTGACCTGAGTACGAAATACACGGGTCAGTCTAACTAAACAAATCAGTTAGATAAACTGAACAACAATAACCTACAAGGTCAAAATGTATAACAAATATCTCTAAAAGAGATAACACAATCATCTAACAAAAAGATGAATCATATGATAACAAGCCTCGTATCATCGGCAACTCAGAGAAGCAAAGGATAGGAATATCCCAAAACAAGCCATAAAGGCAAATAACAAATACTAATGAAGGTAACACAAGTTCCACAAGGTAATCTCTACATATCATGCGGCTCAAAAAGACCAACACCGAAGAGCGATACCTGGGGAATATACATATCAATGAAACATCAGAAAATTTACACGTGCTTACTACTGTATAAACAAGGATCCATGAGCCCGAAGACTCCAAACCCAAATATCACTCGAGCGGCTCATAAAGACCTAACTCTGAAAGCGATACAATAGGGCAACAAACCCGAAGGCACAAACCTGAAGGCACAAAACCGAAGGTACAAACCCGAAGGCAACATACCCGAAGGCAACATACGCGAAGGCAACAAACCTGAAGGAGAGTCCGAAGACATTATCCCAAAGGAAACAAACCATAGTGGTGAAGGTCCGGAGGCCCAGTACTGGACACCACTAACTAGCAGAATGTGTCATAACTCTCAAAAAGGAATCCGAAAAGTGGTAACGTGAGTCCCATAACCACTCGTTCGCACTAAATGGTTTGCTACCCGTTAGTTAATTTCACACTCAAAGCAGTACAAAGTTTACCTCATCTCATTGGTAAACCAGACCAAAAGGTCAAAACAGTCAATCGAATAGGTCGGGGATTAATCGGAAAGATAAACGCACGGATTCATGGTCCGTGTTTTACTTAATCATTTAATCTCCTTTCCACTCCGCTCGAAGTGCGAAATTGTGTGTGTGCGTTTAAATAGAATTTATAAATTAGAGAAGCAAGCTTTTAATAAAATTTAAAAGAGTATTTTCTAAAACCCCGTGGATTGAAATTAAAAAGGAATCATCAAAGTCAAAATAAATGATGACAACAAATAGGATCATCACGAATCGATTCAAATTGGAAATTCAATCCCAAAAGGCAAAGTGGACTGAAATAGCAAATTCAGTTGACTAAACAGAGAATTCAGTTGACTAAACAGCAAATTCAGTTGACTGAACAGAGATTTTCAGTTGACTAAATTCTGCCTGGAAACTTTCTGTTTCCAGGTCCAGTCGACTGAACAGAGAATTCAGTCGACTAAACCATGCCTGGGAACTTTCTGTTTCCAGGTTCAGTCGACTGAACAGAGAATTCAGTCGACTAAACTATGCCTGGACACTTTCGGGTCCCAGATTCAGTCGACTGAACAGAGAATTCAGTCGACTAAACCATGCCTGGGCTGTTTTTCAGCCTATTCAAATGAATAACAAACTCTTGCAAAATGCAACCGGTCGAGCAATGGACCTAAGGAGCATTAATCAATCGACACCCCAGCTCCATTGGCTCTCCGATTCGCCACCAAAAACATGTTCAAACATCAAACTTAGGATCTTTAAAGAATTGAACCCAAAACACTAAAAATTTGGATATTCACCAATTCAATCCAAGCCAAAAGCAAGTGCATATGAACAAGTGCTAGGAATTCATACCCAACATCAATGAAATCAAGAGAAGTAGATGTGAGTTCAAAACTCACCTTTTATCTCAAAACAAACAAGAAGAAGCTCAAACACAAGGAGAAGACCAACCAATCTCTATTTCAACCCAATAAGCTTCAATCTAAGATCAAAACAAGTATTTCCTAAGTTAGGTTTAGGAAACTTTCTGAAATTGAAGAGGAAAAGAGTTGGAGAAGATGAAGAGGAGGCTTACCACTAGCTTCTCTTTGATTTTGGAGCAAGAATTCAAGTTTGCAAGAAGAACTAGGGCTTGGAATTTCTAATTCCTCTTCCTTTCCCCCATTTTCAGTTTAAGCTTGAGTTTTAGAAGTGAAAATAAGTGAATGGGGAAGAGAGGGGCCGAGTTAGGTTATTAAACTAGCAAATGGGCTGAACCCAAACCCAAACCCAACTAGAAAAAGTTGCAAAATTCAACTTACTCCAAACATATCAAAGTTTATACTCCAAAAGATCGCAAACGCCATTTTGGACTCAATGGAAGTGGTATCGAAAATCATATCAAATCCCAGACAAGAAATAACGTGCAGATTCGCACGAAAAGAAAAGCCACATATGACAACCTCAACATCATCGCAAAGCATACTAAGGGTCACGGATCCTCCAATCGGATTCGCAATCCTTAAAGAAGTAACCAAACAAGAAACATCTAAGGATAAATCATCAACGAGCTTTTGCGATACGAAAGAATGTGATGCACCCGTATCGAAAAGAACTCGAATACTGTGATCATGAAATGAAATAGAACCTTCCAAAATAGATGGAGATATACCTTTGGGCTGAGAAGGACCTTCAAAAGCCTTAGCGGCATAAAGCTTGCTAGACTTGGCACCACCAGGAACAGTTGGGCAGGTGGAAACATGATGACCTTCCTTCTTGCAATAGTGGCAAAAGAGAGGTTTAGGACAAGCTCGAATAATATGATCCGGAGAGTCACAGTTGAAACACTTCCGAATAAAAGGTGTTCCAGAAGGTTGAGGCTGAGAACAAGAACCACCTGTCTTCTTCTTCTTAGAAGGAAAAGACCTGGACTTCTGAAATGGAAACTGCTTCTTGTTGGGGTTCTTGGAAACCTCAACATTCTCACCACTATCACACTCCTTCTCGACGGTTTCGAGATGAAGTGCCGAATCAACCAACTCCTCAAAAGAGAGCTTAAGCTGGAGCAACAAAGACTTCTTAAGATATTTCTTAAGACCAGAGACAAACATCAAATTCTTCTTATAAGAAGTGCTAATGAATTCAAGACTATACTGATATAAAGCCTCGAATGATGCAACATACTCAGAAACAGAAGATTTCCCTTGCTTCAACTCAAGGAAGCGACGGGTCAATAAAACTTTTTCAGATTCAGGAACGAACTTGAGTTCGAATCGCCCCCGAAACTGAGTCCAAGAAAGAGTAGACTCATCAATTTCGGCTACAAGAATCTCATACCAATCAAGAGCACGCCCTTGTAATAAGCTAGAAGTTACAAGAACTCTGTCATGATCAGAAAGATCCATGCGAGAGAAGATACGCTCGCACGTGCGAAGCCAAGCTTGGACTTCAAGAACAGACTCGGAGCCTTTAAACGGCTTTCCTCCAAGATAAGCAAAATCACTGCACTGACATGCAAAGGTAGACTTGCGAGGTGGAGATACTCGAGGAGGAACTAGAGGCTGAGTGCTCCTAAACAATTTCAAAAACTGATCAGCAGACATATAAACGCCATCCGGATGTGCGCTACTGGATTGCCTAGCATCCGAACGTCGTCCTCCGACTTTTCCAGCCATACGCTGAAGGTTAAGATAAGAACAAGATTATTCACAAGGTAGATGTCATTAATACAATTGCGGAATACTACGGAATGAAATGCATTCCTAGACGTATTCCCAATTTCTATCTAACCTTTGATGGTAGAAGGAATAAAGAGACACGATGATTCAAAGATTTGTATCACTTATACACTTTGATGTATCGTAATATGTGCTTCTATTCTGTGTTTATCATATTTTGTTTCGAACTCAGCTTTGATACCAAGCTGTGACGCCCCGCCTCTATACCCACGCTAGCCAAGGACACTACAAGGTAATGCCGTCAACTAACACAGAGAATAAGGCTGGTTAGGAGCGACCATCTATAGCCTTGCTCTAACTATCTATTGAATACATCGACAATTGTCATACAAGCATATCGACATATCAAATGAATACTTAAAACAAAACCATAGGTGGCTGGAGGATCTATTAGAACAGAATATAACAATTCAAATGTAATATACATCACAGAACAGTAGAACACCATATACACATATACAGATACATAACAGAGTATACAACTAAAACATGTCAAGTGGTTAGCAAACCACAATATACAGACGAGTCAAAAGAACAAATATCAGAGTTACGATAAAAAGGACTACACAAAAAGGAACAAGCCGAATAGTCCATGCGGAAGCAAAATAGGCAAAGTCCAAAAGCACCTAACCTGAAATAACTCGGTCTGACCCGAGTACGAATTACACGGGCCAGTCTAGCTAAACAAATCAGTTAGATAAACTGAAGAACAATAACCTGCAAGGTCACAATGTATAAAAAATATCTCTCAAAGAGATAACACAATCATCTAACAAAAAGATGAATCATATGATAACAAGCCTCGTATCATCGGCAACTCAGAGAAACAAAGGATAGGAATATCCCAAAACAAGCCATAAAGGCAAATAACAAATACCAATGAAGGTAACACAAGTTCCACAAGGTAATCGCTACATATCATGCGGCTCAAAAAACCAACACCGAAGAGCGATACCTGGGGAATATACATATCAATGAAACATCAGAAAATTTGCACGTGCTCAGTACTGTATAAACAAGGATCCATGAGCCCGAAGACTCCAAACCCAAATATCACTAGAGCGGCTCATAAAGACCTAACTCCGAAAGCGATACAATAGGGCAACAAACCCGACACAAACCCGAAGGTACAAACCCGAAGGCAACATACCCGAAGGCAACATACCCGAAGGCAACAAACCTGAAGGAGAGTCCGAAGACATTATCCCAAAGGCAACAAACCGTAGTGGTGAAGGTCCGGAGCCCACACCTGGACACCACTAACTAGCAGAATGTGTCATAACTCTCAAAAAGGAATCCGAAAAGTGGTAACGTGAGTCCCATAACCACTCGTTCGCACTAAACGGTTTGCTATCCGTTAGTTAATTTCACACTCAAAGCAGTACAAAGTTTACCTCATCTCATTGGTAAACCAGACCAAAAGGTCAAAACGATCAATCGAATAGGTCGGGGATTAATCGGAAAGATAAACGCACAGATTCATGGTCCGTGTTTTACTTAACCATTTAATCTCCTTTCCACTCCGCTCGAAGTGTGAAATTGTGTGTGTGCGTTTAAATAGAATTTATAAATTAGAGAAGCAAGCTTTTAATACAATTTAAAAGATTATTTTCTAAAACCCCGTGGATTGAAATTAAAAAGGAATCATCAAAGTCAAAATAAATGATGACAACAAATAGGATCATCACGAATCGATTCAAATTGGAAATTCAATCCCAAAAGGCAAAGTGGGCTGAAATAGCAAATTCAGCTGACTAAACAGAGAATTCAGTTGACTAAACAACAAATTCAGTTGACTGAACAGAGATTTTCGGTTGATTGAATTCTGCCTGGAAACTTTCTGTTTCCAGGTTCAGTCGACTGAACAGAGAATTCAGTCGACTAAACCATGCCTGGGAACTTTCTGTTTCCAGGTTCAGTCGACTGAACAGAGAATTCAGTCGACTAAACCATGCCTGGAAACTTTCGGGTCCCAGATTCAGTCGACTGAACAGAGAATTCAGTCGACTAAACCATACCTAGGCTGTTTTTCAGCCTATTCAAATGAAGAGCCAACTCTTTCAAAACGCAACCGGTCGAGCAATGGACCTAAGGAGCCTTAATCAATCGACACCCCAGCTCCATTGGCTCTCCGATTCGCCACCAAAAACATGTTCAAACATCAAAGTTAGGATCTTTAAAGAATTGAACCCAAAACACTAAAAATTTGGATATTCACCAATTCAATCCAAACCAAAAGCAAGTGCATATGAAAAAGTGCTAGGAATTCATACCCAACATCAATGAAATCAAGAGAAGTAGATGTGAGTTCAAAACTCACCTTTTATCTCAAAACAAAGAAGAAGAAGCTCAAACACAAGGAGAAGACCAACCAATCTCTATTTCAACCCAATAAGCTTCAATCTAAGATCAAAACAAGTATTTCCTAAGTTAGGTTTAGGAAACTTTCTGAAATTGAAGAGGAAAAGAGTTGGAGAAGATGAAGAGGAGGCTTACCACTAGCTTCTCTTTGATTTTGGAGCAAGAATTCAAGTTTGCAAGAAGAACTAGGGCTTGGAATTTCTAATTCCTCTTCCTTTCCCCCATTTTCAGTTTAAGCTTGAGTTTTAGAAGTGAAAATAAGTGAATGGGGAAGAGAGGGGCCGAGTTAGTTATTAAACTAGCAAATGGGCTGAACCCAAACCCAAACCCAACTGGAAAAAGTTGCAAAATTCAACTTACTCCAAACATATCAAAGTTTATACTCTAAAAGATCGCAAACGCCATTTTGGACTCAATGGAAGTGGTATCGAGCTCCAATTCGTCCGTTTGCAAATAGTAGCTTTTCGGACCGAAAAATCCGACTAACGACGCTATATTTAAATAAAACATTTAATTATATAATCGTTAAATATGCGGGTTGTTACAATTAAGCTACTATATATATATCAGAGTTAAATAAGATACAATAGAAGTTTCAAATACAATAGTCAAATACAAGATCAGAATACGTCACTGGAATCAACTAAATAACCGCAAGCTGAAAAGATGTAGATGGATCTCCAAACAAAGCTCCAACTACAAAGGTGAGTCTCAAAAGCTGTATCACTCAGTCTGACCCGAGCGTAAAGCAAAACACAAAACATTCAAGTCACGATTAACATTCTTATATCAATAAATCCAACTCAGTGAAATAACAACTGAAGTACAATTAACTTAAAGGATGTTTGGGATAACCAACATCTAAGGATCCATTAAACTATCTACTATGCAATACTATACGCTATTACAAAAATGTCTAAAGTAAACTATACTATTTAAAAATAGCGTCAAAGCTTTACATTTTTCCACCTTAACACATTTTATAGTGCCAATAGTTTATACAGTACCGTAATACTGTAACGACCCGGAAATTTCTATCCCGAAAATTCCAGATAGTTAGTGAAAAGAAGAAAGAGAAAGAAGAAGAACAAGAAACAGAAACACCAAAACACAGCAAACCTCACATTCGCAGCGGATCAAAATATAATATCACATAAATAACAATTTACAAAAGAAGAACTGTATCAATACACTTTTACTTATACATCAGAGTTACAACCATTACTATTCACTGGACAGTTTAAAACAACATGTCCTAGTTATACAACTATAATGTATAGCAGCGGAAATACCCATATGTTCCTGCCATTCAGCTCGCCTCCTGAGCTCCAGAACGTCCTTACCTGAAAATCTATAATACTCGGTCTGACCCGAGCATTACATCAAAGTAACACCCGGGTCAGGCTCGAAACCAGCGTGAGTAAACTCATTTAACAAGGAATACGAAAACATACCACTTATCTGAAACCCGGGGTAAATCATACATAGATTTACAACTTCACAAGTTGTTAGTCTTCACTTATCTCATACATCAATTTCTAGTACCAGAACTTAGATTAAATGGTCCAATACACTTAAATTCTCCCATTACAGCCTATTGATTTCACCTATCAATTTATAAAGAATCGAAGTGGTTTCGGGTATTTACTAATACTCGACTCCGGTCTCTTCGAATCAGATGTCAATTTAACCCAAGTTATTCAAGTGATTAAATTAAACTACTAGATTTCACTTTTACACAACAATAACATAAATAAACATCACCCATTTATCATTGATATAGCCAATACCATATCTATAAAATGTCGCAGCATATCATCCAAAAGATATCGTTCAATTTATTCATCAATAATCATCCATAAGCAAGCATTATCAATTCATATCATAATTAATCATCTAATCCTGCTTAATTAACCCTTAATTAATTTACAATCATTTAATTATTTCATTGCTCCTTGAACACCTTATAAATCAACTAATTAATTTCTAATTGTAGATTAATTATCTTTTAATTATCAATTAATAAATCTCAATTATTAATTAACCTTCTTTAATACAAGTAATCAATCCTTAATTACTTATAATCAATTAATTATCCTCTAATTAACTGATAGATTAACCATCACTTATTAATTAATAACCTTAATTATTAATCAATATTTCTTAATACAAATTAATTAATCCATAATTATTTTCATAATTTATTAATCAATTAATAAAATTAAAAGTTATATCTTAATTGTTAATTAATAAAACTTAACTATTAATTAATAACCTCAATTATACATTAATTAATCCTTAATCACCAGTTGATTAAACAGTAAAACAACCTTTAATTAATATTGATTAATTATTAATTATCTTTGATTAATCCTTAATAATTAATAAATCAAATTTATTAATTATACTTAATTCCCTTGTTTTCTCACTTAATTTCAAGTCATTACATCCTTAATCAACTTAAGATAAAACATTATCTTATTAATCACCCAAATAAAATCCTAAACTTCCACTTTAAAATTTAAGTAAAAATGCTTAAATCTTAATTTAACAAAATTTAATTTAAACAAGCTTTTAAACTTCATAACCACTTATTAAAGAAATGATTATTATACATAAAGTAAGTTTATATATATAGGCCTTGTCTAGATTTATCTTTTTTAAAAAAAACACAATATAATTTTAAAGCATTTAAATAAAACTGTTATCATTACTGCTTCGGGTCATACCCGAAGACAACTCGGGTCTACTCCGAGTGAATCCCATTCCTTCCCATTTTTCCCAAAACTGATAATTATTACAAGTTCAAAACTTCACAGGTTATACCCACGCGACTACTCGAGTTTGCACTCGAGATTTCTTCCCAAATACTCGAGCAAAAACTCAAGCAAAACCCTACATCCACTTCAGACAATCCATCCACCCTCGTGCACTTGCACAGCTATCAACAACGACGGTGATCACTACCCTAAATTCCAACACATCGACCATCTTCCAGTTATTCGATCAATATGCTCAAATTGCTCGAAACAGCCACTAATCAAAATCGAACAAAAGGGATGAAACTGGAGTTCATGACCACCATCAGAAACCCCTTCCGACCCCACGTCTCCGATCATCTGAGAAATTATAACCTCATCCATGACCTATTTTACCATCCACAAACCCATTTCCACGGTCTCAGCGAACTCGATTCACCAGAGAGGAACCGACTATCAAAATCTTCCTACTCAACCGAACTAGGGTTAAAAATTTAATCCCTTCACCGTTGACGCCACGGCGAACATTACAACTTCCAACCATTATTCATGGACTCCCCGTACCTACCCTTATCTCTAGACCAAAACTTGACAGTCCAGCGACTACCGATCACCAGAGATTGCCCCAAATCCAAATTTCAGTTATCTTAGAATTACTCATCCAATACAGTATTAAAATTTTTGATTTTTCTTTTAAAAATCATGTTTTACACAGACAATTCAAGATATAATCTTGAATCAACTTAATTTAATACGTGATTGCATCATGCTAATAATATTTCTACTGTTATTTCTAGACTTTAGCATAATTTAAATTTTAAAACATTAGTACATTTTTTTTTAAAATTCTGGATTAGGTCAAAAATTAACTAATTTGCTTGAAGTCCAAAGTTTAACAATAATCAGATAAAAAGAAATTGGATTTAGTTCTAAAATTCCATATCCTGTATCAAGTACAGGGAAGAACAAGTATTTCAGACATGTACACTCTACAATCATTTACATCACAGATATATTTCATATATAGATGCTCAACCTAAACTCAATCGTCTCATATTCAAACAATTAGATGTTTATCTATTAGGTTTTTAAATTTCAAAAAAAAATGTTACTTCCTGCAATTGTTAGAATAGTGGTCAGGCTTTATTATTTATTTAAGTTGAATCCATATCCTTTATATGCTTTTATACAGATACAACCATCTATACTTAGAGATTAATGCCTAGAATCCATTTAGGTGAAAGATTTTAGTTTTTAAAACTAGTTTTTAAACCCTGAATTTTCAGACAGAGGCCAAAGTTTTGAAAACTCAAACATGCATCCAAACATCAACCATTCATAAGCAGTCAGGTTTTAACTAGTTTAAGCTAAGTTAACCCACATTGTTACAGATAAAAAGAAAACGATTTATACATGAATTTTTGGCCTGTAAAACTAAAACAGAGACTACACATATATATATAGGAATGCAGAAGGTCACACAGGCAAACCATATTGATATGCATGCAACCCATAAATTTGTACATGCAATCATTACCACATTACATTCCTATCGCATGCATCAGAAAATCAAATTCATCCATAATAGTGTAGATTACTCACCTTAATTTGAGCAGAGAACTACTCTGAGTTTACACAAGATCTTGAATTTAGCAACAACATTTGTTCACAGGCTATAAAAATATTTTGACTCAAATTGATCTTCTGCCTTTTGTTTGAATTTAAATCTTGCTTGCTTAGCTTGTTTAATCTGGAGTTGCTACTTGATGAAACTGTTTTCATCCTGGGCAAATCTGAGATGATTTACTTCAGATTGTAATAGTTGACTGGTTGTTGCTTGATTCTTGATGATCTTTACTTGATCAAGTTGAATATGTAGTTTGAATAAGTTTTTGGTTTTGGTTAAAGGTTAAAGTATCTGAGCTGCTTGTATTTGTGTTTTAAGATCTATGATTGCTAAGTTTTTTTTTGAGCAGAAGAAAATGTTAATAGAGGGAATTTGATGATACATATAACTTTGTTTCTCTTTTTTTTTCTATGAATTATTATTGTAAATAGAAGAAGCTAGTGACACTTGTCACTAAACATATTTCCATTACTTACATTTGTTATAATCCAAAGAAAGTTTGTTTATATTTGTAAATCCATGTAATATATTATTATATATCTTTTTATTGTGTAATTATATAATATCTTAAATTTAACTTTATATTATAAATGTCTTTTGCGTTTAAATATTTAAATTTTATCTTAAATTAATCTTACTTAATTATATTAATATGAAAATGACAAATTATATACTAATAAAATCATATATTTTTAAATACTTTTATTCATTAAATTTTATTTATTTAACTAAATGAAATCAATTAATTATCCCATTAACAGATATTAAAAATCCAGGTTATCACAAATACCTCCAGATCGGGAGGCTACTAGAGGATACTCCATAGGTACGACACAAATCAAACTCATATAAAGCGCGCTAGGGTAGGTGACATGGCAGAATTAGGAAATGCCAGGGTAGATATACAATTACACTTCCGGGCTAGTGGTAACGCATAACAACCTCTACCGCCCACCTCGAGCCTCACTCCCGAATAAAAAAAAAATCAAAAGTGACCACCAAATCAATCACAAATTCAGGATATAGTATCGAAGGAGTGTGTCCAATCGAAGTGGCTACCTCACTTGGCCCGTCGATTGCTCCTGTTTTAGCCACCTTATGCCAACTCACGAGAGTTGGGTCCATGTATATAACTCGATAGGATCGTCGACACCATCCTACTTCATTTGGAAATCTCCACCGCATAAACAGTTATTAAAGTGGTTTTCGGAGTTGGCAGAGAGTATGACAACTTCCGATCCCGGTCTCTTTAACAACCAATCGTTATTATAACACCGCGGTCATTTCAAAATAGTTTTGAAGTATAAACCAAAATATCATTTCCATTTCAAAACGATACAATACGATATCATTTCCATTTCAAATATATCCATTTCAAGAATATAACACTTTCAAAGTTATAACACTTTCGAAACCAAAAGACTTAAAATTATAACACTTTCAAAACATAATACTTTGAAATTCATAATTTTGAAAATATAACTTCCACCACTTAAACGTTTTAGATATTATAATAGTATATATAATAAAATAGTTTACAAAGTAAAATAGTTTATACAAAAGAGTTATAAGTTAAAATATTTATATTAAAATAGCCAGTATATTAAAATAGTTAATATTAAAAATAGTTTATATTAAAAATGATTTATATTAAAATAGTTTATATTAAATAATTTATTAAGTAAAATATAAAATAGTTTTAAATATAATTTAAAAATACTTTATATACTAAAATAGCTTCCTCGAATTTCACAAATCACTTCAAATCAACTCAAATTCCAAAATTCAATTTAATTCAACCTTAAATCATCAATTTCAATTCAATTAAACCATTTCAAATTATATGGATTTCCAATACCGATTTGAACCACAATAAACCATTTCAGTTTCAATATATTTCAAAGCTTTAAATATTCGACAATTTCAAAACTAAATTTGACAACTTCATATATACCTTAATTTAACTTCATCGTTATTTAGTTTTGCAATATTCACTAAATAAATCCAATATCATTTAAATAAAACCCTAAATTTCAAATCATTAAATATTTCCTTCAATTCATTTAAACTTGAAATATTCATTTTAAATCATCTTAAACCAATATCAAGTTATAAATCATATCCTTTAAAGACATCAAATTGCATAAGTACAAATCGATTTAATTAAATATAATTCTTAATTTTATATAATTTCAAATCTATTTAAGATTAAATCATTATAAACTCCATACTAAAATATAATTTAAATAAATACTTAGCCATATTATATTTTAATAAAATCAAACTTTATTATTAAACTTATTTTATATTAAAACAAATTTATACATAACTTAAAATCAAGAATTTAACTATATATAAAATAACATTTATATAATATCTAAAATCAATATTTTTTAAACCATATATTTCTTTCCAAAACCATTCAAATCATTTTCAAAATATTTTATATAAACCAACGGTGTCTGTATATAATTTTCTATCCTATGGTCAAGTGATACTGATATTTATCATTTCAATCCGCAATTCAAAAAATGTACGGGTGTATATCATTTCAACCCGCAATCTCAAACTCAATTAAATGAAAATCGCTTGGGTTTATCATTACAACCCATAACGATTTTCTCCTATTCTACAGATCGTTCGGGTATGTATCATTTCAACCCATAGGGAATTCTATACTAATAGAGAACTTGCAGATTGATAACAGATATGATAATAATATAACAGGCATATATCATCAATATAAATAACAGATAATGATGTCAGATGTCACAGGTGAACAAATACAGATAACAACATATATAGCAATATACATAACTAACAACAGCATATTTCAATTGTCATTTTTATTGAAATCAAATTTAATAAATATAAGAACGTTAATCGTGAGTGGTTACTCACCTTTCGAGGCTAGAAATGGACGAGAATGAGATGAGTTCCGAATTCAAAAGCACAGCACGATGAACACGGATTCGACGAGCAAAGCTGGTAGAGAGGAATTAATAAATGAATCAGAACCATCTTAATATGATTTGAAACAAAATGTATGCTATAATTTCTTTAAAACCAAAATTATTATGTATTTTTTATAGCAAACAACATTATATATATACAGAATATATACACATATATAACTATACATATATTTGACACAACATACATATAAACACTTTCAAATATCTTAATTTAAACGTAATTATAACATATTTTATGAATATAAATGTAATTATAACATATTTTATGAATATAAACATACCAAGATGTTAACAAAGTATATTTTGTATAAATATATACATATACTGCCGAATATACATGATAATATTACTTTGACAAATGAGGTACTGTAACATATGTACATATCAAAATCAATTTTCAAAACAAATACTTATAGTCTTAGTAAATTATATTATAAGCTACATATACATTACCCATACCTATAAATCTAATATGTATTAGTCTAATAAAATATAATATATTATATATATACAATATATATAGACTACAGACTATAATGCATACAAAACAAACATCAACAACACCTATATAGACTCACATACAAAACATGCGATATATACAAATAATACATCACTTATATATAAGCTTTCATATACAGGCAGCCAAAATCATATACATTTTATAACTTTTATATGTAGCAGAGAATATATCTTATAAAAGTGCTTTTATATGTATATATAACAATAGATCAGGATATATGTGTACTTATGTATATATATAAAAAACTATATATCATACCGAATATATATTAATATATATTACAAATTAAAAATAAAACCCATATATACTTCTATAAATATCTATATAAGCTAATATATATTTCATATGTATAACAACCGAAAGAAGGAAAATAACTAACTTTATAACTTAATATACTTTTATAAACTTACAACCGAAACAACTATATAATGTGTGTGTGTATATATATATATACGGCAAGAAGATCAATATATAACATATATAAGTTTTGAATGAAAAGGGAAGAAGGCTGCTTACGTGGTTCTTGGCTACAGATTGGCTGCATGGGCGGCACGGGAGGAATAAATGGCTCAGCGGGGAAGATGGTGCTAGATGCTCGGTGGGTTGATCTGATGAGTTGAGGCCGATGAGGGGCGAGCACTGTTGCCTTGGTCTCCGAGAAAGAATGGGTGCGTGGGTTGTCTGGAGGGCGGAGGAGAATGGTTTGGTGAGTGTTGAGCTACAGTGGATAAATGGTTATAATTTTATTTCGTATAAATTTTCTTTTCTTCGAAGCAAGGTAAATGAAAATGAACATAAGGCACTAGGAAACGAATACATGAATATTTGCATCATATGGAATAGAAATAGTCAAAATGTAAATGGCTATTGAGTGCACGAGAAAATGAAGGGGCAGGAAACCGAAAAGACGTGGTTGGGGAACCGATACGCTGGGCGTTTCGCAGATCGCACCACACACTGGACTTCGAAATACAGAGGTGATTATACCACAGAGATCAGCATGATGAGACGATCAAAACGGTACATAGATATCAGTGGTACGACCATCCTATCAAAAGTCGATAATCGGTACCCATAATGCTGCTAATTTTGCGGAAAATAAGATAGATGGAGCCATAGCAGTCAAAATTTGGAGAAGCGAATTATGACGTCTCACTCAGAAGACGATTTACAAATTTTCTATGGAAAAAAATATTCAGGTATGGAAAGTATTTTATTATCATCCAATATTAACTGATTTAAATTGAAATAGAATTACACAATAAAATAAACTTTCAAATTATCTGATGAAAATTTACCATTTGCCATGTTTAATTAGACGCATTTTAAATATCAATTTTTTGTTTCAAAATTTTATTATTTAAAGTTTCACAAAATTCTGTTAACTAAATAAATAAAACCACTAAAATTTTATGGGTCGTTACATAAACATACCCTACTTGGGTGCTACCCACTTAGCGTTGCTGCATTTCCCTTGATTTTCAGTCATTCTCGGTTGATGAGGTCAGAGGCTACGATTACCTTTTTAGAAATAATCACTTAGAATGCTCATTGTCCTCCAATGACAATGTACTGATAGCATTCATCCATACAAGTCTGTTCCAGGTCTGAACAGAACCGAAGGCACTATTCCTGCTACATCCATTTTGGAATCACCCTCAGGATTAGTAGCGATTAGCCCTTGTACTTCACTGCTCCATCTTCGACTCCATGCTCTTGTCTTCATTTCGAAAACGTTCTCGTTGGATCGAAGTGGTTTTCGGATATAAAACTCCGATCCCGGTCACTTCGAAACAACGTTCGATATTTTTCGGTAAACTCAACCCCGGTTATTTAGACAACAAACGGACGAAGATAAGATTGGAGATCACCTCCTAACCGTTAGTGGACGGATTTACTTATCATCGTCCAAGAAGAACGAAACGAGTTTATACGTACAGTATAGCAACTCGAATGGTAACTGTATCATATAGTTCCCATGTTTCCCCTAGATATTTCCAAAGTTATATTTAGGTCCTGATTTGATGGTCAGTTATTTAACTGTCAAATAAACAATCAATTCAACCAAACTTCATTTGCTTCGAAAAACACAAAGTCTTATTTAATTTAATTTAAAAATATTTAATCTCTTTATCAAAAGTTATATACTTATCTTCTCAAATTTAGTTTATTCACAGTATCTTTTTTTCAAAAATATTTGAAAACCCTTTTAGTATAATATGGAAAGTACCACTACGGTATCAAACCATGGACTCACAGCTCAATGGTTACGTTTCTATCTCGAAGAAATCCAAAACTTAACTACAGGCACTCACTGCCTCCAATTACGCTATGCGAGTATACCCTTACTCCCCAAAAATCTTATTTAAAAACTTATCTCAAAATAAGGCAAGTGCCCCAAATTAGTTTCAAGTTTAATCTAAGCAAAATACTTAGATCAAAGTTATTATACAAAGCCATGTTAATGTTTAATAATTATCTTTTTAAAACAAAAATGCCGACTAATGCTCAAATAATAATAAATCTTTACAATCATTATAAAGTACCTTATTAATAATTAAATATGCTTGAACAGTTTAAAATACTTTAATAACTAATTTCTAGAATATTTTTAACACTTTTAAAATTACCAAGTTTAAAATCACAAATCCTCTTTTGAAAACAAGCCTAATTCCTCGATAAAACATATATTTTATCAAATTCCAGTATAGTCAATCTAATACTTATAAATCCCTTGATTTATAACCAAACAATTGGCGTTTCCAATTTCATAAAATCATCCTTTCCCATTCTATTTAAAAATCTTGATTTAAAATCTTCCCTATTAAAACAAGTTCCACTTAAGAGTTTATTATTTAAAATCCCTTTATATACTTCATCCCAAAACCCCTGTTTACAATATTTCGATTTAGTTAAGTACAATTCCAAAACTGTGTATTTCATCCCATTTACTAACCTAAAATTATTTATAAATATTTTACTTCACAAAATCCTTTATAAATATTTTACTTCACAAAATCCCTTTTAAATTATTTTCAAATTGAAACCATATATTGTTGGTATTTAAAAATATCCAAAATTTAGGCGAAAACTGCAATAGCATCAAATCACCAAAAAGTCCATCACGGGTTATTCCGACAAAAAATATATCACCACATTTGAAATTAAATTCAACATTTTTTAGGAATCCAGTTAGATCTCTCCAACCTATTTTCCTGCATCCACAAATGTTAGCACAACATAAAAATACCAATTCCAATTCGAGGAGGAAATATCGTGGTACATAGGGTCATCCCCTATTATGTGGGGCGCATAGGGTCTCATCCGCTATATATATGCATGATTATCAATCACTCCAATATATATAATATCACATCCAACTGACAATAATTTTTCAATTCAACCAATTAGTCATTAATTAATTTTAACTACTTAAAATTAAAGGCATCAGTCTAAAATTGTGTGAGAGTAACTTACCTTGAGTTTTCATATCGACAAATGTTCAAATTTTAAACTACAGCAAACATGTTAGATTTAACCTAAAATTTTCACCAACTCCGATTGACTCCCAATCTATTCCAGCATGTAGTCTTCGTCGCCACAATCGCATCGCCGCTTATTTCGCCTGATTCTGACAACGTATAAAGAAGATATGAGGTTTTAAAGATTATACGATTTATAATATATGTATTTACATTTTTTTATATAAAACCAAAATCTGGGCCGTTAGTTTTTCTAGAACGAGATCAGGCTGTCGATTTCTTTCTTCCTCACGCATCGTTACAGGGAACCGAACCCATAGCCATAAAAATTGAACGATCGCCACTCCTCCATCGAGCAGCCGGAGGTTGATCGAGCAACATCGAATGACGTTCCTACGTCTCCTCGACCTCCTTTGCCAAGTTACACCATCTCCCCTCTCACTGTTGGCAAGCAATTTATGCTTAAATCGATGACGAACGCGTCCTCCCTGCTTCCTCTTTGGTCGACAATAACTGACCTTCACCATTGGATACGTCGAGCTCGACGAGCCCTTTGACATTGTAGTTGGAAATTTCTCGCGAAAGTGGATGGATGGAGAGATAAATGGGGAGAGCGAGGGAGTGTTTCGGCCATTAGTTTTAAAAGAGGCGGTGGCTGTGAAACTTCCTTTAGGGTTTACTGTTCCTACATTATATATAGGTTAATAAATATATTATTTTAATATTATTTTATATAATTTTCATACCTTTTCAGACGAACTCCAAACGAAGTGTGCTGCCTGACGTTTATAATGTTTTACCCCTATTTCGAACACAATGGAACATGTTTCGGGGCCTAATTCGATCGTATGTGGAATATAGCTTTTTGAATCGAATTAAAATATTAAATTTTCGATATAAATACAATGCGTTTCTATTCCGTACGACCAAACGGTAACTCCAAACGCTATGAAATTTAAAATCTGAAAATAATAAACTATTACGGATCCAATGAAACTAGTTTTATCGAATTCCGTGACCGTGTCCTGGACGGCTATTTTAACTCGTCGATTAAATCGAGCGATTTTCAAAATCGTTGAAATCATTTAAAATTTCAATTTTTAAAACTTACTAACTCCATTATAATTCAAATAGAATCTATATCCATCTTAGAAATCATCTCGATTAATATTTAATCAAAATTCAATTATTTAAACTGTTACCATATATTAAATTTCATTGTTAAATTAATATATAAATTCTCAATTTCTAACTTATAGACTTTTAGTTCCATTAAAAAGTCTGTCACCATCATTCTAATTTAAATAGAATTTAAATCAACTTTATAAATCATTTCCAAGTACAGTTACTTCAAATTCACATTTTTACCCAATTTCAAATATTAAATTTATATTTACCAAATCCATTTAATCACTATATTTGAAATGTTGAATTATTTTACTGATTCTTTCAAAATCTCCATATTCGAAATCAATTAATAATTCAAATTCAACATTTGAAATAAATTAAATGTTCAAACTAAACGACCAAAATTCCGAGTCGTTAAAAATAATTTTAATTTTAATTTTGAATTCAATTAGTTTTATTTTATTGGAGGTTCATATTCATAATGTGAGAATATGTAGATAAACTAGTATAAAAGATACATGAGATTAATAACATTAGGGATCTACGATCGTTGGGAATTATGATCAGATTATGTAAAATGAGCATCGAATGTATATATTTAATATAATGTCTTTAATATATTTTATGCATATTTATATTGATATATTAATTTATATACGTATTTGTGTAAAACGGCCTAACACATAATCCTTTTTATAAATCTTACAACGTAATAAAAAATTTTAAACAATTATTTCTTTGTAAATGATATTATGAATATATTCAAATTTTAAACATTTGACTTTACCAATTTTATTAGATCGAAAAATATTTTTTAATTTACATATAATTTGCATAATATATATATATATATATATATATATATATATATGACGACCGAAAGTTCAAGGATCTCTACCCTAAGTGGTTAAAGGTATAATGCATTAGATAAAGGTTCTAGAAGTCATGAGTTTAAGCCTCTAAGACATTATAACGTGTGCCATTCCTGAATAAAGTATCACTCTTGTTATAAAAAAAATCAAGGACGAAAAAAGTTTTTGATTAAAAACCCCTGAGCTATATGTATATGTGTGTGTGTGTAATTTTAATATTATATTATTTAAAAATTATATACATGTTTATATAATACATTTGCATCATTGCCGAATAAAATAAAATAATTAGTTTATACACATACATATGTTATATTTATTTATTTATTAACAAATGTATATTTGTAATGTTTAATTTTTTATGAAATTGTAAAATTTAATTTGATTTTTTAATTGGTGGTCGAAAATCAATTAAGGATATAGTAATAGAATAAACAATTTAAATTGAATATTTATCTTGGGTATGTCGATTATTGATTAGTTGTGTTGTTGGTTATTCCTCTTTGAACCATAGTTCCTTCTTTCTTCTAGTTTGGTATGCAAATCCTAGCTATAGGCTCTAATAGTTTGCTGGAGGTTAGGGTATTTTTTCTGTGTAATAGAATAAGCAAAAGAGGTGGTATTTATAGCTACCATATATCATAAATACCTCCTCTTTTGCTTCTTTGTATACTCTAGATCTAATCTTAGTTAAAGAGAAGTTTTCAAATCGTATCTCCCCATATGTTCCCTTCATGGATTGCCCATAATGTGGGTCTAATTAGCATCATATATTAATTGAATATTTATTACAAACCATATATTAAATAAAATTAATATATAATAATTATATATTACTTTAATTAATTTGAAGTTCCTAAATAAATAATTATAAGCTATAAAATTTAACACAACATTTGTACTAATTTTTACTATTAATTTATACATAATATTTATTAATTAATTTAAACAAGTTGAATTTGGAAAATTGTTATCAACATCATTGTGTTGCCTTCTTGGTGTAAACTCGATCCTCGGTAGTAATTAAACAATATAAATATTGATGTCTGCATGGAGTTTGCAAAAGTATAACATCTGACACGAGTTCAGTTGCTTATAGATCATTTTGGAAAAATCCAACTTTTTATCTTCTATTAAGCCATTACCTAAGTAAAGATATTTTGTGCATGTTTTTTTTCATCGTCACTATATTACTTAGATATCTAGAGTTTGGTCAATGGTCAAACTCCAATAATATTCATAGTCCATTGAGTAGTGCCACTTTATAGCCTTTTGTTTAATTCAATAACCTTTATTGATTAGCTAATTTACTCTGGTAAGAGATTTTGACTTTAAGTTGCCTATTAATTATGATGATACCAAAATCCAATCCCCTCTTCCTATTTCATTCATTTTAACTAAACTATATTAAGTAATAATCTTGATAAGTAAATGTACCCCTAAATGCTTATCACTTTCCATTACCTAATTTCATAATTTAACTTCTTTAATCTTTATTCCCATAATTAATTTTCAAACTAACTAATTATTAATTTATGGGATGTTACAAGTTTCCCCCCTTATAGACCGAATTCATACAAGGCACGATAACGGTTCTAAATCACTCTATGCCCTTCCTAGCGTAAACATATAAGTTCTCCATTTGTGTGTCCCAACAAAATGTACTGGCCTAATTCACCAATACCTAACAAAATCAACAATAATGTCACATATATACATGGTTATAACATAACATAGAAAACATATATGCTTACCTAAACAAACAACTAGGTAGAAGTCCCCTTGACTTTATCCTTTGTTTCTTAAGTACAATCATCTCGATCCTCACTCCACTGAACCCACACAAGCTTCACCGTCTTATTCTGAAGCTCCATTACATCTTGGTCTAAAATCCGAATAGGCCTCCTTACATGGGCATAATCGGTTTGACAACCAAATCATCTTTAGCTCTCGAGACTTTAATATCCTTAGGGTTTCAGACACACTTCCTTGGTTGTAAAACATGACACACGTTATAGACCCCAAAAAAGCATTCGACAATTCAACCCTACAAGCTATTATGCTGATCCTCTCTAGTATAGGAAACAAGCCTACATATCTCGACGCTAGCTTTCTAACATGTCTAAACCTCATAGTGCCTCTCATTGGTGACAATTTAACAAACATATGACCTTCTAGATCAAACTTCAAGTTTGCATTAAAATTGTATGGTCCAAACATAAAGTTCTTGATTCAATAATAACAATTATTATTAACCGAACTGCTCTGCCAAAAGACTTTGACTTTGAGTTGACTACAGTTAATCGTGATACTAACCTCATATAACCGAGGAGATGAATTTTCTATTTAATAGTGTTTCACTTTCAATGCTTCAACTCAGACTTAACTATAGTCGCTTAATGTACGTCATACCACAATTTAACTATAATCAAAGTAGAGCATCTATATTGAAGCTCAATAGAATTCTCCAGTTGAGAGAATTATGTAACATTGTCCCTTCGATATTCTTTGTTTGACCTTATTCATATTAACCAACAAAAAACTATCATGTGAGTCATTCCATAGTTATCCAATAACTATCAATACGTAACCCTTTAGTGCCTCAACAACCAGGTATAGTACACCACCCAACATTTGTAGAGTGTTATATATCGTTGCCTCACGGATGTATCGATATCCAATCTTGATACATCTTGAATAGGAATATTTAAAACGATATGTTTATTTTTATTGTGCTAAGTTGCTCATTATTATAATACATTGTAACTACTTTCACAAAACATACCATTTACATATTTTCTATTAAATATACTTAAATAAAATAAATAATCAATATAACACATTATATTAAGTATATAATAGAAAGAATTTTTTTTTATTTCAAACGAGATTTTATTACAGAGTTAATAATTTAAAATAAATTATGGAATTACCCCTAGGGCATACCCCTAACTTTATCAATCTCCCATTTGCACTTGGTGCCATTATGGAATTTGAATCTCATCACTTCAATTAGTTTGATGAGAACTGACCGAGCTAGTCCCTTCGTGAATAAATCTGCTTTGTTTTTCAGTTATATACTCTATCAATCAACTCTCTCTGATGTTGATAAACTATCATTATCATGTAGAACTATTCGAAGTATGTCTCTCGACTTCTAGTAAGCTCTTATCACGACACTGTCATCATATAATAATGACATAGTATTCTAAATACTTAGAATCACCCATAGCTCAATTATAAAATTTGTGCATTCATAGTTATATATACATTGCTCTTATTTTGGCGCTATTCAAGGGATGTATTTAGCCATTTTATTGAGTCAGCTACTTTGTTGAGTCAGCCACAACCCTGTTCGAACATTTCCAACTTAAAGCTTTTTTGAACATGAATTTAATATTGACATATTACACTTGATATCACTTATGAAGTTCGAGTCCGAGCACTCCTTCATAAGAAGTTCATTGTTTCTATAAATACTTTATTGGTATTTCAAAAATACTCAAGAATACTCTTGACACCAATTAATGACCATTAATTCGGATTGGATGCTTTTTTATGTGTCAAATACATAAGCGAAATAAGATATTGCAGACAATACGTATGGTAATTCCTATTGTCAATGTATAAGAGATTCATCTTACATGCTTCATATTACATTTTACTACGGTGTCTATGTGTCATTTGTGACATTCTCAACATCTTTTATACCTATTATAAAAGCTATTATTTACAAATCCAATATCAAATATTAAATAATCAAACTATAATGATTTTAACTTGAGTACGTTATTAATAATCATAAGTGTTTTTATCTTTTAGAAATATTCAAGTGCCTCTATAGTTCTTTCTTACATACGCACGCTTCCTCTGTATTTTGACCGAAAATCAAACTCTTTGATATTTCAATCAAAATAATGCTTCCACTTTGATGCTTATTGAATGATACCTGTTTATGGATCATACCCGAAAACTTACAAACTCAGTTTCGCTCATACTGACTTCAAGATACTTTAGTTGTTATGTGCAAACAATCTATTCTAAATTATTATTTAAATTTTTCTGTTTCAACATGTATGTTCAAAAGCTCAAAGTCATACCAGGCGATAATTTTATGATTAAAATCCAAATTAACTTAAGCATGTTGGATGATGAACCTGCTACACTTATTTCAACAATTAAATTTACAATGATTTTTGTATCAACGTTTCTTGCTATATCCTAACTACATTGGTCTTCTTCTTGAAAACACATTTGTGACCGATGGATCATGCCCTTTACAACTATTAAAAATCATATTTTGAAACAATAATTTATATCTATTCAAGATTTGCACATCATACCATATGGCAGAGTCGATACTTTTAATGATTTATTGACAATTTAGGAAGTTCTTTTCTAGACATCGATACGTGTGACGACCCGGAATTTTTGGTTGTTTGAAATCGGAATATTTAATCGATTTTAAATATTTCATAGTTAGTTTCTAACTTGAATTCGAATATCACTATTTATTAGATAATTTAATTATTAAATTAAATCGTTTGAAATTGGTTTAAGTGGTAAATCTTGGATTTAAGCAGAAGAAGAATATTTTAAAGGTTTGTAAAATTTATATCGATATTACTGAAGATAGTAAAAGTGTTGAAATTGAATTTGGGAATGTTGAGTTAAGTTTTTAAAATATATTGTTTAAATTGACGTTTAAAAATAGCCTTCCGAGGCGCAGTCTCGGAATTCGACCAAACTAGTTCCATTGGATCCGTTATATTGTATTATTATCGGATTTCAATTTTCTTAGTGTTTCGAGTTGTTGTGTGAGCTTACGATATATAAACGTGCTGAATTTAAATCGAAAATTTAGTATAATAACTGAGTCCAAAGGTTATCTTCTCCAAACAATCGAATCAGAACTCAAAACCTTTTCCACTGCGTTAGAAATAGGGGTTTAACATTATAAATGTCTAGCCGCATGCCTCCGTTGGGGTTCAAAATTTTAGGATATGAATAACGAGACATTTTGGAATTTTTATAATATAATAAGCATTGGAAGTCAACTAGTCAAATATATTTTTATAATTGGACGCTCGTACACAAGAAGCCAACCCCAATCTATATTTCATCTCCATCTCCCTCTTTAATTTTCATACTGAATCGAACACAAAGAAGAGAAAAAAATTTAAAACCAATTTTAAAATTCCTCTGATGATGAGGGCTTCACGCTAGTATGGGGAAGGTGTTGTTCGATCGGAGTTAAGGGAAAACACGGCCATGACGTTGGAAGCGTGAAACTAGGGTTGTGATTTAGGCTTTATTTATAGATCGATGTGGGAATTAGAGGTTGGATTCGAGTTCATGGTGGATGAGAGCATCGGCGACCAAATTATTGTAAGGTCTGGTCGCCTATTGGAAGTCGCGATATTGTACGGAAGCGTTTGAACACGAGCTTTCCTTCATCTTCGATTAATCGAGCAAATATCTACAAGGATGGGAGCGCGTTCAATCGATGAGGGCTTGGCCGTGATTTCATTCAAGATTTTGGCTAGCGACGTTGCTCGACGAAAGTGGTCGCATCGACCTAGATGGCGGCGGCGGCTTTCGAGCTCGCTCAGGCATTGGATTAGGAGGTCGCGACCTCGACGTGGAGGGACGAACTATAGCAGTAAGTTGAGGCGGTTGCATAGTTGGGTTTTGGCTGCGCGTTTCCCCTTGTTGTTGCCTGGCGGAGTTGGTGTCGATCGAGGAGTGGTAACACATATTTGGGTAATTTAAAATCAAAATTTGTTACCCTGTTAATTTAGTTTAGTAAAAATTTATCAATGTTAATAACTCAAAAATTCATTTGTACGAGGTCGGGATTTGGCGTTGATGTTGTGTTGTGCTTATATGGATATTCTCTACATTTTGGAAGGTGGTTGGAATCTTTTCAAGTTAGCAAGGCTATTCAAATAAATTTTAAATCAGAGCGATTAACGAATGAAAGAAAAAAACAAATAAAGGTTTGAGATCGTGGAAATCAAGTCGAGTTAAAGTGGATGGGAATCTAAGGACAAATGTGAGTTAATCTCATTCTTCTAGTTTTTTATTTAAATTTAAATGGTTAAATTTAAATAATTGGTCGAATGATTGAATTGATTGATGTTTTATATTATATATAATAGTATATAGTATATATTGGAATGATTTATTTCCCGCATTATATAGCGGATGAGACCCTATACGCCGCATAATAGCGGATGATATTATATAAATCCCATATACCGCGATTTTCCACCTCGAAGTGGAATTGGAATTGTGCTAACATCTATGGATGCAGGGAAACAGGTTGGAGGGATCCAACTGGATTCCTCAAAATTATTTAGATTGTTTAATATTCTGTGTTATGAATGTTTGATATGCTGTGATGAATTATATTGGTAATTGGAATATCGATTACCATGGTTTAATTGGATATTCCGCTACACTTGGTTATCAAAATATATAGAATTGGATTTTTGAAAAGAAATATAAGAGTAAAATTTGGAAGTGAAATAATTATAGAATAAAAATAAGAATGAATTGGAAAGAAATGAAAGTGATTTTTTGAAAAAACTGAAGTTAAATTGTAAAGTAGAGATTTAAAACAAGTTTTAAAACAAAAATTAAATCTAGAATTCAAGTTAGTGAATCTCAGTTTTTAAACAAAATAAAGTTTTTAAATTTAAATTGTTTTAACAACTTGAATGTTAAAGTGCATTTTTAAATTGATTTGAATTTAAAAATGAATTTGGTTTTAAATTCCTTTAAACTTCTTTTATGTAACGAGTAATTAATTTATTTAATGAAGTAAATAAAAAGGTAGTTAATAAGTGGTTGAGATTAATCAAGACCAGCCACGGAAATCTAATGGAATGTTTGGATGGCAAGAACGTATGGAATGTTTCCGCTGTATTATATTTTTGTATGTCTGAGACATGATGATTGTGTATATTCAGTGTCTGTATATATGTGTTACTCTGATGTATTATAAATGCATTTGATAGATACAGAATTCTTTTGCAAATTGTTATTATTTGATATTATATTTTCATCCACTGCGAATGTGAGAATCATTGAGGTCTTCTTCTTCTATCTCTTTCTTCTTTCCATAACTATCTAGAATTTTCGAGAACGAAAACTTCCGGGTTGTTACAGTTGGTATCAGAGCTGAAGGTTAAGCGAGAACCTTGGCTCTGGTGGGAGTACTCATTAAGGATAGGGTCAGTGTTACCCTAGAATGAGTTGAGTGTGTGTGTGTGTGTCTATATATATATATATATATATATATATATATATATATGAGAGCGTACATGTTATTTGCTTATAAAAAGATTTTAAATGATTTTATATAAGAATATATTTTGATATATAAAGCAATATTTCTTTCTAATAAATATTAAGGTAATTGGTTGTTATGTTATTTGATAATTTTAATAATGAGAATTAAGTAATAGAAATACAACCAAATTAAAATTAAACGAAGATAAGTTTGAAATGGATTCAGAATTAAATGGTTTAAAGAGATAAGTTGATTTGATTTAAAGGATTAAATCAACATTTAAAAATTTAACTCGAATTTATATAATTCGGGATGGTTTAAATTTGAAATTTGAATTGAATTCATTCAAATTGAATCTGATTTGAATTAATTGGATTTGTGATTGAAGATGTATAAGTTTAAAAATTTGAATGGAAAATTTGAATTGGATTGAATTGAAATGATTTGATATTGAAATGGGTTCAATTGATATTAGTCCAAATTGATTGGAATAATTTGGAATTGTAATTAAAGTTGAATTGGTTTAAAATCTAATGGAATTTGATTTGAATTTGGAAAGAAATCAAGATTGATTTAACTTGAATTGGGGTTAAATCAATTTCAGTGGAAATTAAAGTTATTCAAATTGGAATTGAGTCAATTTAGATGGAAGTGGAAATTTAAATTGAATTGATGGGGAAGTGAACAGTTTTGACTCTGGACTATTTTCAATATAAATTGTTTTAATATAAACTTATTTTTCCAAGCTATTTAATATATACAACCTTTCTTTTTAAAGCCAAATTATTTTGTATTTATTTTACAATTATTTTTGGAACTATTTAACAATTTTTCAACTGTTTCATAAATTAATTACTATTTTTCAACTATTTTACAAATTAATTACTATTTTACAACTATTTTGCAATTATCTAAAATTTTTCGAAACTATTTAACTATTTTCCAACTACTTTACCATTAGTTAAATATTTTATAGCTATGTTACAAATTAATAATCATTTTTCAACGACTTATCTATTTTAAACTTTTCAAGCTATTTCCTGAATTTAAGTTGGACAGAGTTCAAACTGTTTATGATTGAATATCCATTTGGGATAAGGATTAAAGTGATAATCCAATAGAATTGAAACAATTGTGATTATGTGGATAGAAATTAAAGGAAATGTGAATAGAAAGAGAAATTGATTTAGTTGATAATCAGTGAAGATAAATACGTAGGATGTACGTATATTATTCTATTCGTATAGTCATTTGGTCCAGATTCGGGCATAGAATTTCGAGATACTAATATCGATCCGAGTTGGGATTTTTCACTCAATTTTCGACGGCGAACCTGGATATGGATTGTTGATTGGTTCTGGATATTCTCTATCATAGTTATGGCTATGCAAGGAGAATAATGGTTTCTGATCAAGAAACTAGATCTGAGTCCGCACTAGGAAGTCGTGTGGACGATACTAGTTCGGAAGTGAATGTGACGCCCCACCTCTATACCCACGCTACCCAAGGATACTACGAGGTAATGCCGTCAAATAGCACGGAGAATAAGGCTGTTGAGGAGCGACCATCCGTGTAATTGCTTTGTGCGAGCACCGATATGTCAGGTAGTATAACATGCATTTTATTTCAAGTGGAAATCCGACATATCGATACAAACTTAAAACTACTACACAGTGGCTATATAAAATCTTCGGAAACAAATATAGATATAAGAATAACACAAATCAGTCAAAGATATCCATATCACAAAGGCGGAAATAGGTATGAATATATAACACTTAAAAGTGTTCATCAGAGTAGTGGTTTAATAAGATCCACAATATCACAAAAGAATGGTTACAAGTGCTACACAAAAGAATAAGTATACATCATGGAGTCTATATCTCAAATGTATACAACAAAATGAACTACTAATCTAATTAGTTAGCTAAAGGTCAGGACAATAATCCCTGATGAGGAGTCAAGCAGAAGCACCTGTAACATCTCGGTCTGACCCGAGTATTATTTAATAAGAAAATAATAAATGGATCAGTCTAACTATAAATATCAAATAAAATGATATAGAATAAGAGATACGACAAAAACGTATGATAACCATAAAGTCATACCGCGACAAGTATGTAATTAAAAATCAACTAGAGATTAATCAGTATCACCAGAATCTTCTCAAAGATCAAAAGAAGTGTCATACTCCTTATTTCATTCACCAAGCCACAAATATTGACAATATATCGATGCCAAACATAAAATTGGTGAAACACAAAATTCTAGATATCATCAATAGAAATCCAGAAATCACAAAAAGGGGGATCCCTTTCACAAAACGGGAGTATGAAAACTCATCAACATGTGTATCACAAACGGGACGCTATCCCATGGTCGCTAACCATAAAGCCGGTGCAACGACGTAGTACAACGGTACGTCCGAGGAACCTAGAACTCATAAAATTCGAAACAACGACGTAGTACAACTGTACGCCCGAAGATCCGGACTCCATAAAAGCGTGGGTCGCTAGCCCACAAAAATTGAGTCGAAACTCCAAGAAATAAATAGGTCGTTAGCCTATAATAAAAATGAGACGAAACTCAATAAAACGAGGTACCATCCCCTCCGTGGACAAAGGAACATAGCATGATGCTAGTCTAAATCACAAAAATGATCAACAATGATCCTCAAGAAGTGTCAATTACACTAAGCTAGTAAATATATGAGCTTAGCTTCATGTCCCATAACCACTAGCTTAACTTAAATATTTACGAACAAATTGTAGATCTCCACTAGAAAATTGTCATAAGAGATTCGATCGAACAAGTCAAAGAATTAACTAACGAAGTAAACACAAGCGTTTCATACCACTTGTTTTACTAAGTCGTTTAATTGGATTTCTCATACGAGTGAGGTAAAGGTTTGTATATGCTAGTAGTTTGGAAAACGGTTTGAGAAAACGAGCTTTGTAATAAAATAGTGTTGAAATCGTTTTGATGAAAGAGTTTTGATATTTACTACTAGTATTGAAACCTTTATATTTTTAAAGTGACAAATCACAAAAATGATTGTAGAACAATCAATCCCCAAAATTCACATTCAAAGACGTGAATAAAATCCAAAGAAATGGATACCGAATCCATCAAAATGGATATTGCCAAAAAACCCGAAGAAAATGTCATCAAATACGATAATAAATGATTGCAACAAATCGGAATCAACACGGATCGATTAAAATTGGAAATTCAAGCTAAATAAGCAAATAGGCAAAAGACTGCAGATTCAGACGTCTGAATTTGGAAAACTAAAAGTTTTCCAGAGCATATTTCAGACGTCTGAACCCTATATTTCAGACGTCTGAAATAGGCACTTTTTATCCTATTTCCTTTCTGGTCCAAAACAAACCAATTCAGACGTTTGAAATATAGATTCAGACGTCTGAATCTGGGAATAAAAATCTTTCCAGAATAATATTCAGACGACTGAATCTAACGTTTCAGACGTCTGAAACTGGGGTTCAGGAAATACCCTGAACCTAGACCAAAAATGGCCGAAATAAATACTGAAAGCGATCGGACGAGCAACAACGACTAAGGATTTACCCCAAGCGACAACCCAGCCTTAAAGGCTCTTCGATACGCCTCAAATATCAATGTCCAAATATCCATAATAGGATTTTCATAGATTTTGATTCCAAAACACCAAAAATTGGAATATACACCAAATCAATCCAAAGCAAAATCAATTGCACAAGAATAAGTGTTATGAATTCATACCTAACAATCGAAGATAATTATAGACTAAGATGTGAGATAAAAATCTCATCTTTGAACCCAAAACTATGAAGAAGAAGCTATAGAGCAATGACAAGAACAATCACTCTTCAATTCCAACCTAAAGAGCTTGAAATCTAAGCTTAAAAGAGAAACATTTTCTAAATTAGATTTAGGAATTTCTGAAATTGATAAGAGAATGTGTTGGAGAAGAAGAAGAGGAGGCTTACCAAAGCTTCTTCTATAAATTTGGAGCTAGAACTTGATTTGCATATGGAAACTAGGGCTTGGAGTTTTAATTTCCCATTCCTCTCTCCATTGTTGCTAAAGCTTGAGTATTAGAAAATAGAAAGGAAGTAATGAAGAGGAGAGGGGTGAAGCTTGGGTCTAATGGGCTGAACCAAAACCAAAGCCCTAAGTGAAAAAGTAGCAAAATTCTACTATCTCCAAACATATCGAAGTTTATGCTCAAAAAGATCACAAACGTCATTTTGAACTCAATGGAGGTGGTCTCGAGTTCAAATTCGACCGTTTGCAAAAAAGTAGCATTTTGGACTAAAATCTGACTAATGATGAAATATTCAAATAAAGTATTTAAATACTAAATCGTAAAGTATGCGGGTTGTTACAGACCCCCTCCTTAAAGAAATTGCATCCTCGCAATATTTAAGAAGAAAATATATAGTAACAACCATGAAAGCATATTCAACACAAAAGAAATTTGAAATAAAAAGTTCACCTCAAAGAGCACGGGAAAGTATGTCCGGATGTGTTCGCTCGATGAATTCTCTGGATTCCCAAGAACAGTCCTTAGGATTTGAGGACCATTGAACTTTCACAAGAGGAACATCTTTATTTCGAAGGCATTTTACCTCCGAAGCAATAATACGAATAGGATGTTGCTCATAAGTTAAATTAGGCGAAACTTCAATTTCTTCCACAACACCGGGCTCAAGAATAGAATCTGAATCTCAAAGGCGTTTCCATAGTTGAGAAACATGAAACACGTCATTAATAGCAGAAAACCGAGCCGGCAATGAAAGGCGATAAGCCACGGAACCAATACGTTCGGTGATGGGAAATGGACCAATATATCGAGTTGCTAACTTTCCCGATCAACTGAAACGTACAACACCTTTCATAGGTGAAACACGAATAAACATAAAATCTCCCACAGAAAATTCTAATTTCCTCCTTCGGTTATTGGCATAGGATTTTTGTCTACTTTGGGCTTCTTTCATCCTATGACGAATAAGATCAATCTTTTCTATGGAATCACGAATAAAATCTGGACCTAAATCCAGCTTCTCACCGGTCTTAAGCCAACAAGAAGAAGAACGACATGGTCTTCCATAGAGTGCCTCAAAAGGTGCCAAGCTATTATTATAGGAAAACTCAACATGAGAAATATGATCTTCCCAACTTCCACCAAAATCAAGAACACATGCACGAAGAAGATCTTCAAGAGTTTGATTCACACGCTCGGTTTGTCCATCGGACCGAGGATGATAAGCGGTGCTAAAATTAAGCTTCGTTCCCAAAGCTTTTTGAAGACTCTTCCAAAATCCACTAGTAACAATGGATCTCGATCACTAACAATAGAAGTAGGGACTCCATGAAATTTTACAATTTCTTTAATAAAGAGTTTGACCAAGAGAGGAACCATTCGATTGGACCGAACGGGAATAAAATGAGCGGATTTAGTAAGTCTATCAACTATCACCCATAAGCTATCATGACCCGAACGAGAACGGGGAAGGTCGTCTATAAAATCCATGGAAATTTGGTCCCACTTCCAAATTGGAATTTCTAAAGGTTGCAATAACCCACCGGGCCTTTGGTGTTCGGCTTGACAAGTTGGCAAGTCATGCAACACTTAACAAAGTTAGCAATATCAGATTTCATTCCCTCTCAATAATAAAGTCGCTTCATATCCGCGTACATTTTACTACTTCCGGGATGAATGGTAAATTTAGAACGATGAGAATCTTCAAAAATATCTTTACGAAGATTACTAATATTTGGCACGATAAGCCTACCAAACTTTCGAATACCGCCGCGAGAATCAATATCAAAGTCTTTCAAATCTTCAATATTAATTTTGTCCCTAAGATTTTGGCCAAGAAGAGCCAATTCGGGATCTAGCTTTTGAGCTTCAAGAATGCGGTCTAAAAGAGAAGGATGAGCCTCAAGGCTACATAAAACAAGAGACGAACATAAACCGAAAACACGATCTTGAATCTCACAAGTGGATAGAATTCCGAGATCATTCCATTCGGATATCATCATAGAAACAACCGCTTGTTGCTTACGACTAAGTGCATCCGCAATACGATTTCCCTTTCCGGGGGTATAAAGAATATCAAGATCATAAGCTGCAAGAAATTCGAGCCAACGTTGTTGACACAAATTAAGTTCCTTTTGGGAAAATAGATACTTCAGAGATTTATGATCGGTATAGAGAACAAATTTCTCTCCCAAAAGATAATGACGCCAAATACAAGGGCGAAAACAATAGCCGCAAGTTCTAAATCATGAGTGGCATATCTAGTCTCGGCTGGCTTTAATTGTCTAGAAGCATAAGCAATAACACGTTCTCTTTGCATAAGAACGGCACCCAAACCAACGTGACTAGCATCGGTATAAACAACAAAAGCTTGATTTCCCTCGGGAATCACAAGAATAAGAGCATCGGAAAGGAGTTCTTTTAAGTTCTGAAAAGAAGCTTCACATTTGTCGGACCAAATGTATTTAACAACTTTCTTTGTTAAGCTAGTAAGAGGCACGACAATTTTAGAAAAGTCTTTGATAAAACGATGGTAATAACCCGCCAATCCAAGAAAGCTACGGATTTCCGTCACACTCTCCGGCCTCTTTCAATTTTGAATTGCTTCAATCTTTGAAGGGTCCACGGATATTCCGGATTTGGAAATAATATTACCAAGAAACTTCACACGAGATTGCCAAAAGTGGCATTTAGAAAATTTTGCTTTTAATTGATTACTCCTAAGAGTTTCCAACATAATCCGAAGATGCCTTTCATGCTCCTTCTCGGTTTTTGAATACACGAGAATATCATCAATGAAGATGAGAACAAATCGATCGAGGAAATCTTTGAAAACTCGATTCATAAGGTCAATGAAATAAGCCGGAGCATTCGTTAAACCAAATGGCATAACAAGCCATTCATAAGATCCATAGCGCGTACGGAACGATGTCAAAAGAATGCTATCCTCTGCAATACGAAGCTGATGAAAACCGGTCGCCAAGTCCAATTGTTAAAAGACTTTAGCACCACTAAGTTGATCGAATAGATCATCAATCCGAGGTAAGGGATATTTATTCTTGATAGTAAGATCATTAAGCTTGCGGTAGTCAACGCAAAGCCTAAGTGTACCATCGGATTTCTTCACGAAGATAGCCGAAGCTCCCTAAGGCGAGGAACTGGAGCAAATAAATTGCTTCATCTCCAATTCGGATAATTGTTTGCGCATCTCCTCATTTTCCTTATTGGACATGCGATAAGGAGGACGAGTGATAGGTTGAGTTCCAGGGATGAGATTAATTCTAAACTCAATTGATCGCTTAGGTGGCAATCCTAAAACGGGCTCAAATATGTCGGAAAATTCACGAACAACGTAAATAAGAGAAATGACGTCTTCCTCATCATCATTATCGTCATAATGAGGATTTAAAGAATATAAAGATGCTGCCAAGTTGGAATCCGAATCTTTAAGAATAATAGAAAGCTGCTTAACAGATTGAGGATGTCGAAGATAAATAGTCCGCTCAGGACATAGGATATGAGCTTCATAACGGTTAAGCCAATCCATTCCCAAAATCACTCCAAAGCCTAAGTAACGCATGACATGCAAATCGGCTCCGAAAGAAAAATCACATAAAATAATCTCCACATCTTTACAAAGAAAATTAAGTGTTGCGGATCCACCAACCGGTTTCACAATTCTCAAAGAAGTCATTAAAGCAACAACACTTAAAGAAAAATTATCAAAAAGTTCTTTTGATATAAAAGAACGGGATGCTCCCATATCAAAAAGAACTCGAATAGGTTGATCATGAAATATAATGATGCCATCATGGATAGAATGAGACAAACCTTGACCACGAGATGTGTTGCCAGGGGCTTGAGCAACATTTAACTTTCCCTCCTTCTTGCCTAGAAGTTTGGGACATGAAGATAAAAGATGGCCCGAACCTTTGCAATAGCGACAAAAGAGAGGTTTCGGATATCTATTGGCATAATGGTCTTTCAAACCACAGTTATAGCACTGCCCACTACTAGGGGTAGGAGTCTTTGCTACAGGAGTTGCTTGTTTTCCTTTCTTGTTGAGATTAGGGCCTTTCAATTTAATAGGCCTTTTCTTGTTGTTGTTGAATTTTGGTTTGGCACCCACAACTTCAACATCACTTTCTTTACTCTTCAAGTCGAAGAGCGATTTCAACAAGTTGATCAAAAGAAACTTTTAACTTTAGAAGTAATGGCTTCTTGAGATTTTTGTTCAAGCCATAGACAAATTTTGGTTCTTCTTCAATGGGGTGTTTATGTATTCGACCCCATATTTAGAAAGTTACTCAAATAATGCGACATAATCTACCACAGAGGATTCACCTTGAATAAGGTCTATGAAATGACGAGCCAATGTCACCTTCTCAGCTTCTGGCACAAACTTTTATTCGAAGCGTTTCCAGAAATTCTCTCAAGTAAGATCCGCTTCATTTATTTCAGAAATCAGAAGCTCGTACCTGTCTAATGCTCTTTCTTGGAACATACTAGAGGCTACATGAACACGGTGAAGATCAATAAGATTCATGCGAGAAAAGATTCGATCTCATGCTCTTAGCCAAGCCTGGACTTTAATAATGGTTTCGGAACCTTTGAATGGCATCCCACCCAAGTTGGTATAATCATTGCACAAGTGTGCAAATCCAGACTTAGGGTGAGCAGGTTCCGGATTAGAACCGGTTGCTTGAGCATTCTTTACTAGATCAAGAAGCTGCTGGTCAGACATAAATATTCCATCCTGGGGAGTAGCACTAGATTGACCGGCGCTGGGACGACCAGGTCTAACCATTTCTCTTCCTTTAGAAAGAAATAAAGAAGAAGAAAAAGGTTATTCACAAAATGAATATCAAGCAATCTTGATAGATAAAACAAGGAATCATGAAGAAAATAGGATGAATCAGTACGAAGACTCGAATTAAATCCTAAAGCATGGCTCCTAAGATGGACTTAGGACGATGATCCTTGTTAATTTATTCTACATTGTTCCGAAGTTTTAGCTCTGATACCAAGCTGTGATGCCCCACCTCTATACCCATGCTAGCCAAGGACACTACGAGGTAATGCCATCAACTAGCACGGAGAATAAGGCTGTTGAGGAGCGACCATCCGTGTAATTGCTTTGTGCGAGCACCGATATGTCAAGGAGTATAACATGCATTTTATTTTAAGTGTAAATCCGACATATCGATACAAACTCAAAGCTACTACACAGTGGCTATATAAAATCTTCGGAAATAAATATAGAAATAAGAATAACACAAATCAGTCACATATATCCATATCACAAAGGCGGAAATAGATATGAATATATAACACTTAAAAGTGTTCATCAGAGTAGTGGTCTAACAAGATCCACAATATCACAAAAGAATGGTTACAAGTGCTACACAAAAGAATAAGTATATATCATGGAGTCTATATCTTAAATGTATACAACAAAATGAACTACTAATCTGAGTAGCTAAAGTCAGGATAATAATCCCTGATGAGGAGTCAAGCAGAAGCACCTGTAACATCTCGGTCTGACCCGAGTATTATTTAATAAGAAAATAATAAACGGATCAGTCTAACTATAAATATCAGATAAAATGATATAGAATAAGAAATACGACAAAAATGTATGATAACCATAAAGTCATACCGCGACAAGTACATAATTGAAAATCAACTAGAGATTAATCAATATCACCAGAATCTTCTCAAAGATCAAAAGAAGTGTCATACTCCTTATTTCATTCACCAAGCCACAAATATTGACAACATATTGATGCCAAACATAAAATTGGTGAAACACAACATTCTAGATATCATCAATAGAAATCCAGAAATCACAAAATGGGGGAGGCCATTCACAAAATGGGAGTATGAAAACTCACCAACACGTGTATCACAAACGGGACGCTATCTTATAGTCGCTAACCATAAAGCCGGTGCAACGACGTAGTACAACGGTACGCCCAAGGAACCTGGAACTCGTAAAATTCGAAACAACAACGTAGTACAACGGTACGCCCGAAGATCCGGACTCCATAAAAACGTGGGTCGCTAGCCCACAAAAATTGAGTCGAAACTCCAAGAAATAAATAGGTCGTTAGCCTAAAATAAAAATGAGACGAAACTCAATAAAACGAGGTACCGTCCCCTCCATGGACAAAGGAACATAGCATGACGCTAGTCTAAATCACAAAAATGATCATCAATGATCATAAAGAAGTGTCAATTACACTAAGCTAGTAAATATATGAGTTTAGCTTCATGTCCCATAGCCACTAGCTTAACTTAAATATTTACGAACAAATTGTAGATCTCCACTAGAAAATTGTCACAAGAGATTCAATCGAACAAGTCAAAGAATTAACTAACGAAGTTAACTCAAGCGTTTCATACCACTTGTTTTACTAAGTCGTTTAATTGGATTTCTCATACGAGTGAGGTAAAGGTTTGTATATACTAGTAGTTTGGAAAACGGTTTGAGAAAACGAGCTTTGTAATAAAATAGCGTTGAAATCGTTTTAATGAAAGAGTTTTGATATTTACTACTAGTATTGAAACCTTTATATTTTTAAATTTACAAATCACAAAAATGATTGTAGAACAATCAATCACCAAAATTCACATTCGAAGACGTGAATAAAATCCAAAGAAATCGATACCGAATCCATCAAAATGGATATTCCCAAAAATCCCGAAGAAAATGTCATCAAATACGATAATAAATGATTGCAACAAATCGAAATCAACACGGATCGATTAAAGTTGGAAATTCAAGCTAAATAAGCAAAAAGGCAAAAGAATTGCAGATTCAGACGTCTGAAAGAAGCGATTCAGACGTCTGAATCTGGAAAACTAAAAGTTTTCCCGAGCATATTTCAGACGTCTGAACCCTATATTTCAGACGTCTGAAATAGGCACTTTTTAGCCTATTTCCTTTCTGGTCTAAAACAAACCAATTCAGACGTCTGTAATATAGATTCAGACATTTGAATCTGGGAATAAAAATCTTCCCAGAATAATATTCAGACGTCTGAAACTAAGGTTCAGGGCATTCCATGAACCTAGACCAAAAATGGCCGGAATAAATACCGGAAGCGATCAGACGAGCAACGATGACTAAGGATTTACGCCAAGCGACAACCCAGCCTTAAAGGCTCTTCGATACGCCTCAAATATCAATGTCCAAATATCCATAATAGGATTTTCATAGATTTTGATTTCAAAACACCAAAATTGGAATATACACCAAATCAATCCAAACCAAAATCAATTGCACCAGAATAAGTGTTAGGAATTCATACCTAACAATCGAAGATAATTATAGACTAAGATGTGAGATAAAAATCTCATCTTTGAACCCAAAACTATGAAGAAGAAGCTATAGAGCAATGGCAAAAACAATCACTCTGCAATTCCAACCTAAAGAGCTTGAATCTAAGCTTAAAAGAGAAACATTTCCTAAATTAGATTTAGGAATTTCTGAAATGGATAAGAGAATGAGTTGGAGAAGAAGAAGAGGAGGCTTATGAAAGCTTCTTCTATAAATTTGGAGCTAGAACTTGATTTGCATATGGAAACTAGGGCTTGGAGTTTTAATTTCCCATTCCTCCCTTCATTGTTGCTAAAGCTTGAGTATTAGGAAATAGAAAGGAAGTAATGAAGAGAAGAGGGGTGAAGCTTGGGTCTAATGGGCTGAACTAAAACCAAAGCCCTAAGTGAAAAAGTAGCAAAATTCTACTATCTCCAAACATATCGAAGTTTATGATCAAAAAGATCGCAAACGTCATTTTGAACTCAATGGGGGTGGTCTCGAGTTCAAATTCGACCGTTTGCAAAAAAGTAGCTTTTTGGACTAAAATCCGACTAAAGATGAAATATTTAAATACTCAATCGTAGAATATGCGGGTTGTTACAAAGAAATTGTGTGATCGAGTGAGCGATCAGATTGGTATAGCTTACGGATGATATGTGTACGTCGTACGGATTTGAATGAAATTGATTTTGAAAATTTGTGAATAAGAAATGTGAAATGATTTCTTTTGAAATGGAAATATATTTTGTGAAATATGCAATGGATAAAAGTGAAAGTTGGATATTTTTTTGATGGTAAGTAAGATGGAAATAACTTAAAAAAGAGTAATCAAATTTGAATATTTGATTTTGAATAAACAAAGTTATATATCTTTGTTATATAACATAAATCTCCCCTTGTTGAATCTATTGCCGGAAGGAATGGATTTTGAAAGTGTTTGAAGTATAAAATGAGTTTTATACAAGTTTGAAATGATCCAAAGTTTTTAAATTATATATATATATATATATATATATATAAAGGATATTATGAGGATTTTGAAAAAAATACTTTTGGGAACCTCTGGATTTGGAAAGGCTTTTGATTTTTGGGTAAAATCAATATTGGAATTTGGATAGCCTAATTTGAGAATTATCGATTTTAGGATAATCGATTTTGAGAAAAGGAGATTTATATGAGTTTCATACTAGGTGTATGATTTGGAAGATACTATATGTGTATAGTATAAAGTGTTTTGACAATGGCTCTGTGGAAAAAGGCGTTCCCTTGAAATGAACTTCTCAGGAGTGCCACAGGGTGGTACTGCCTTGAACCTTAAGGGGAGGGTTCTAAAGTTGATCCTGTGAGGGGTCTGGACAAAACTAGTTCCTGAGGATTATGAGTAGTGTGTAGCGAAAGTAGAGAGCACCGATGCCTACAGAGTCATTTGGGTTATGCTATGACGACAGTGTAACTCGATGTCACTGCGATCTACTGCAGACCATAGCGAAAGTTGTGTGTGCCGCTGAGAGCCAACAATCTACGTTTGATTTTATATCTGTAGACCGCGACCTATGGTAACATAGCGAAAGTCGTGTGTGCTGCTGAGAGCCAACATTCTGTGTTTGATTTTACATCGGTAGACTGTGACCTATGTGGGAGTAGAGATGTTTCATTTTGACAGCGAAAATCGAGAGCGCTGTTGCCTGAAGTTATATGGACTTTTGCTACGATAGTAACGTAACCCTGGAATGTAACTGCGATCCGTTGTGGGTTCCATGGCGTAATCGAGGGGCACGGAATGCCTACAGTTACATGGACTTTTACTGCGATGGCAACGTAACCCAGGATGTAACTACGACCATGGATGTGAATGATGTTTTCCAGAGAATTCTCACCAAAGGTATTTCCTCAAAAACTGTTTTCTATATTTTCAATAAAATTATTTTCCTAAGTATTATCACTGGGTGTTGAAACGGGTTTACCAAGTACTTATAGATTTTTGGTCCAATGCCTTATCAACGTATGACCGAATTTCTGTGAGAACAAGGATGAACTGGTCGAGACATCGAGTTATAAGAAGTATTTTTATAAAAAGCTATTTTAATAGTATTATGTGAATTTAAAAGTATTTCTAAAATTTTAAAGTAAAAGTGTTAGAATTTTTAAAATGAAAGAAAATCCAAACTGGAGTTATGAAAAACAAAATTTGAACTCAGGAAAATTTAATGAAGTTATTTTTGAAATAAAATCTAATATTGATATAAAAATTGGAAATAAGCTAGTTAGCCAAATAAATTAGTTAAGTGAATATGTTAATAAAATTTAAATTGGTTAAATAGAAGTTGAATTGGGAGTTATTAATGGAGTTTGGAAATGAAACTTGAGTTGTAAATTAGATTTGACATGAATTGTTAGTAAATTGAATACAATTTGAATATTGTTGAATAAAAAGGAAGTTGGATTGAAACAGATATAGTTTGGATTGCAATTTAAGTTCAAGAAGGTAGAAATAAATTGAAAATGGCCTTGTAATTAGTTAAATGAGCCGTGAATGAATTGAATTTGAAAATTAAATTTATAATAACTAATCATATAAATTTGTAGATTGAAATGAGATTTGATTGAAATAGAACCAAGTTAAATTGAAAAGGAAAATTTAAAATTTATTTTGCAAGTGAAGTGAGCTTAATTTTTGAAGTTGGACTAAACTAAAGTAAATTAACATAATTTTTAAATTTATAGAAGCTTGACTTCAAGTAGGAAGGGTAGACCATTAAATAAAAATTTGGGTTGAATTAATTTGGGAATGGTTAGTAGTATACAAGCATGGATTGTGTCGAGCTAAATAAAATGGTTGTGAATGAATTAAATGGAAGGAATTAAATATAAATTGAGTCGAAATCAGTTTAAATTGGTTATAAAACTTAAGTAATTATTTATTCACATGGATATCATCAAATTGCATAAAAATGATTGTCGTTTGACGTAAACGAGATTTAATTAAATTCTATGAATTAATGGAAACAAATATAGTTGATTTTTGAATCAATTGATATGAATATGAGTTTTTTTGGAATTATAAATGAATTAAAGGTAAGTAAGTGAGTTGTACATCACTTAAATTGAATGCAAGGGTAAGAAAAGCGAGTGAAAGAAAATGAATTGGTGATTGAAACCTTATTAATTACTTTTAAGCACTGTTTGGTAGGTATGGCTTATGAAATGCATGTGTTAGCTATTGAAAATGAGTGAAATATAAATTAATTTCCTATATATGGCACTTACATATTTAAATTGAGTAAGTACAGGCATCGAAAAGCCGTTTGGCTGGTTTTGGATGCGCTAAATACTCAAATAATAAGCCGATTGCTTAAAAATGCTAAATAAAGGTACGCCTACAAAATAAAAATAGGAAATAAAACTGTTTTTGGTTTTCCGACCGAGTGGGTCGATATATGTATATTTATATCTCTTGTCAAATTGCAAAAGCTCCTCCGTACAAAGGAGACTCTGTCAAAATTTTCCGAAAATTTTGGGAGTTGGAAATTTTTTGGAAATTTTTGGAAATTTTTGTTAGCGACAAAACGATTTCAAATTGGAAATCGAAATAAATTAGTGGATGAAACTAATTTAAAATAACGATATGAATCAGTTATAAGGGAAAGATAAAATTCAATATTCAGAGTTGATGATAAATTGAATTCATATGGAAATGGGAAAACTAATTTGAATAGAAGTAGATATGATCTGTAAGGAAATGTATAAAATGATTTTAAATGCTACGATTGGATATTATTGCTAAGTAGGATATGCAGGTATTTTAAAGGGGAAGGAAATTTGGTTTTGATTTCAGAAGATAAATTTGAATTGCTCGACAAAAAAGGTATGTGTTTAAATTTCTGTATGAAATTTGATTGGGTTTTTGATCTAGCCACTTGGCCTTTTGTTTTCTTTTGGAATTTGGGAGCCTGTAGAGGCATTTTGTAGTTGTACCGAGCTAGCCACAAAAAGGAAACGTTGGCGAAATTTTTTCGGAATTTAGAGAGTTAGAAATTTTTTGAGAAAATTTTGATAATTCAAAGTTTCGTTTTAAATTGAAATTTGAATGATTAAGCAAAAAGGTATCGTTTGAAAACCGTGGGAGAGTTTGGGAAGTTAGTAAGAATGATAATGGTAGGATGTTGAACTGTTGGTTTGGGAGGAAAGTAAACGGGTATTAGACCATTCTTCCTAACTAGTAATTTCGGGGACGAAATTCTTTTAACGGGGGAGGAATGCGGCGATCCGAAATTTTTGGTTGTTTGAAATTGGAATATTTAATCGATTTTAAATATTTCATAGTTAATTTCTAACTTGAATTCGAATATCACTATTTATTAGATAATTTAATTATTAAATCAAATCATTTGAAATTGGTTTAAGTGGTAAATCTTGGATTTAAGCTGAATAAGAATATTTTAAAGGTTTGTAAAATTTATATCGATGGTACCGAAGATAGTAAAAGTGTTGAAATTGAATTTGGGAATGTTGTGTTAAGCTTTGAAAATATATTGTTTAAATTGACGTTTAAAAATAGCCTTCCGAGGCGCAATCTCGGAATTTGACGAAACCAGTTCCATTGGATCCGTAATATTGTATTATTATCGGATTTCAATTTTCGTAGTGTTTGGAGTTGTTGTGTGAGCGTATGATATATAAACGCGCTGAATTTAAATCGAAAATTTAGTATAATAACTGAGTCCAAAGGTTATCTTCTCCAAACGATCGAATCAGAACTCAAAACCTTTTCCACTGCGTTAGAAATAGGGGTTTAACATTATAAATGTCTAGCAGCATGCCTCCGTTGGGATTCAAAATTTTAGGATATGTATAACGAGACATTTTGGAATTTTTATAATATAATAAGCATTGGAAGTCAACTAGTCAAATATATTTTTATAATTGGACGCTCGTACTCAAGAAGCCAACCCCAATCTATATTTCATCTCCATCTCCCTCTCTAATTTTCATACTGAATCGAACACAAAGAAGAGAAAAAAATTTAAAACCAATTTTAAAATTCCTCTGATGATGAGGGCTTCACGCTAGTATGGGGAAGGTGTTGTTCGATCGGAGTTAAGGGAAAACACGGCCATGGCGTTGGAAGCGTGAAACTAGGGTTGTGATTTAGGCTTGATTTAGAGATCGATGTGGGAATTAGAGGTTGGATTCGAGTTCATGGTGGATGAGAGCATCGGTGACCAAAATATTGTAAGGTCCGGTCGCCTATTGGAAGTCGCGATATTGTACAGAAGTGTTTGAACACGAGCTTTCCTTCTTCTTCGATTAATCGAGCAAATATCTACAAGGATAGGAGCGCGTTCAATCGATGAGGGCTTGGCCGCGATCTCGTTCAAGATTTTGGCTAGCGACGTTGCTCGACGAAAGTGGTCGCATCACCTAGATGGCGGCGGCAGCTTTCGAGCTCGCTCAGGCAATGGATTAGGAGGTCGCGACCTCGACGTGGAGGGACGAGCTATAGCAGTAAGTTGAGGCGGTTGCATAGTTGGGTTTTGGCCGCGTGTTTCCCCTTGTTGTTGCCTGGCGAAGTTGGTGTCGATCGAGGAGTGGTAACACATATTTGGGTAATTTAAAATCAAAATTTGTTACCTTGTTAATTTAGTTTAGTAAAAATTTATCAATGTTAATAACTCAAAAATTCATTTGTACGTGGTGGGATTTGGCGTTGATGTTGTGTTGTGCTTATATGGATATTCTCTACATTTTGGAAGGTGGTTGGAATCTTTTCAAGTTAGCAAGGCTATTCAAATAAATTTTAAATCGGAGCGATTAACGAATGAAAGAAAAAAATAAATAAAGGTTTGAGATCGTGGAAATCAAGTTGAGTTAAAGTGGATGGAAATCTAAGGACAAATGTGAGTTAATCTCATTCTTCTAGATTTTTATTTAAATTTAAATGGTTAAATTTAAATAATTGGTTGAATGATTGAATTGATTGATGTGCTATATTATATATAATAGTATATAGTATATATTGGAATGATTTATTTCCCGCATTATATAGCGGATGAGACCCTATACGCCGCATAATAGCGGATGATATTATATAAATCCCATATACCGTGATATTCCACCTCGAAGTGGAATTGGAATTGTGCTAACATCTGTGGATGCAGGGAAACAGGTTGGAGGGATCCAACTGGATTCCTCAAATTATTTAGATTGTTTAATATTCTGTGTTATGAATGTTTGATATGCTGTGATGAATTATATTGGTAATTGGAATATCGATTACCATGGTTTAATTGGATATTCCGCTACACTTGGTTATCAAAATATATAGAACTGGATTTTTGAAAAGAAATATAAGAGTAAAATTTGGAAGTGAAATAATTATAGAATAAAAATAAGAATGAATTGGAAAGAAATGAAAGTGATTTTTTGAAAAAACTGAAGTTAAATTGTAAAGTAGAGATTTAAAACAAGTTTTAAAACAAAAATTAAATCTAGAATTCAAGTTAGTGAATCTCAGTTTTTAAACAAAATAAAGTTTTTAAATTTAAATTGTTTTAACAACTTGAATGTTAAAGTGCATTGTTAAATTGATTTGAATTTAAAAATGAATTTGGTTTTAAATTCCTTTAAACTTCTTTTATGTAACGAGTAATTAATTTATTTAATGAAGTAAATAAAAAGGTAGTTAATTACTGGTTGAGATTAATCAAGAGTGATTAATATTTGTGGTTTAATTAATAGTTAATTACTTAATGTAATTAATTTAGATTAGGGTAAATTGAAATGTAATTAGAAATCATTAATTTATATAATTAATGATGTAATTAAAGGTTGATGAATTAAGATTAATTAATCAATAATAAGTTTATGGGAAATTAATTAATATAAGTAATTATTGATTAATGTAATTAATTATAGTTAACCAAATTGTGAAGAAATTAAAGATTAATTACTGATTTTGGTTAAGAATAATTAATTTGTGCATAAAGATAATTAATTGAATGTAATTGAAGGATAATTAACGCAGAGTGATTAATTGAGATGTATAATTAAGGAATGGTTAATTAATTGATTGATTTGAATTAATTAATGTCAAGTGAAGAAATCTAAGTGATTGAGGTTAGTAATTCAATTAGAATTAATTAAATTAATTTGGAAGTGATCAAGTATGCTTATTGATGATTGAATGGCATTGGATGCCTTGAATGAGACTCGAAGAGACCGGGGTCGTAAATTAGAAAATACCCGAAACCACTTCGAATTTTTATAGATTGATATGTGAAATCTATAGGCTGAAATGAAATGATTTAAGTGAATTAGACTATTTAAATCTAAATTTTGGTACGTAGAAAATGCATGTGTGGAATAAGTGATGTCTATAACAAATTGTGAATTTGTAAATTGATACGAGTTACCCCGGGTTTTATATAAGTTGTATGCTTTGTATTTCTTGTTAGATGGGTTTACTCACGCTGGTTTCCGGCCTGTCCCGGATGTTACTTTGATGTAATGCTCGGGTCAGACCAAGTATTACGGATTTTCAGGTAGGACGTTTTGGAGCTCAGGAGGCGAGCTGGATGGCAAGAACGTATGGAGTGTTTCCGCTGTATTATATTATTATATCTGAGACATGGTGATTGTGTATATTCAATGTCTGTATATATGTATAACTCTAATGTATTATAAATATATCTGACAGATACAGAATTCTTTTGCAAACTGTTATTATTTGATATTATATTTTCATCCGCCGCGAATGTGAGAATCTTTATGGTGTTCTTCTTTTTCTTCTTCTTCTTCTTCTATCTCTTTCTTCCTTCCCTAACTATCTGGAATTTTCGGAATCGAAAACTTCCGGGTCATTACAATATGGAACTCACAGTTTCTCTTCAATGTAAGAGAATACTTATTAGACACTAATGTATTGGGTCCATTTAGGTGTAGTTAATTTTATTTTATTCCTCGTAATCAATTTCATCCTTGAAACGTATCCAAATACATTCTACTATCAATAATTTATAAAATAAATTCCTTCGCCATAAAGTTGGTATTTTTGAAATAATAATTTTTTCAGCATAACAGAATATGTATTAATAAACATTTTATAAATTACCTTACATATATACGAAACTGATTCGATTTCTGTTTACAAAATTTATGATCAAAACATAAATTGATCAATCAATATTGTTCGGTTCCAAATACATTTCGAGTGGTCCACACAAGATCCATTACGAATAATTATTACATAGTCTTTCGAATCACACTGTGACGCCCCACTCCAAGATCCACATTAGCAAAGAGTATTAATAAATAATACTGTTTGCTAATATGGAGAATAGAGCTGGATAGGAGCGACCATCTGTAGTTTTCTTTAACTATCTATTTAATACATCGGCAATTGTCACACCAAGCAGGTCGACATATCCAATGAATACTTAAAACAAAACAATAGGTGGCTGGAGGATCTATCAGAACAGAATATAAAAACTCAAATGTAATATACATCACAGTACAGTAGATCATCATATACATATATACAGATACATAACAGAGTATACAAAATGATACATGTCAAGTGGTATAGCAAACCACAATATACAGGCGAATCCAAAAGAATACATATCAGAGTTACAACAAAAAGGACTACACATGAGCTAAACAAAAAGGAGCTAGCTGAATAGTCCATGCGGAAGCAAAATAGGCTAAGTCCAAAAGTACCTAACCTGAAACATCTCGTTCTGACCCGAGTATAAATACACGGGTCAGTCTAGCTAAACAAATCAGTTAGATAAACTGAATAATAATGAACCTGCAAGGTCACAAAACACATATCCCTAAAAGAGATAACACAATCATCTAACAAAAGATGAATCATAACAAGACAAGCCTCATATCATCAGCAACACCAATAAACAAGGATATGAATATCCCAAAACAAGCCAAAAAGGCAAATAACAAATACCAATGAAGGTAACACAAGTTCCGCAAGGTAGCCGCTAATATCATACGGCTCGAAAAGACAAACACCGAAGGGCGATGCCTAGGGAATATAAATATCAATGAAACAAAAGAAACTCGAGCTCAGTACTATATAACAAGGATCCATAAGAGACAACACCAAGAGGAGACAGTCCGAAGACACTATCCTGAAGGCGATGAGCCAGAAGGAGACAGTCCGAAAACACTATCCCAAAGGCAACAAACCCGAAGGCACAAACCCGAAGGCACGAACCCGAAGGCAACATACCTGAAGGCAACAAACCAGAAGGAGACAGTCCGAAGACACGATCCCAAAGGCGACAAACCATAGTGGTGAAGGTCCGGAGGCCCAGTACATGACACCACTAACTGGCAAAATGTGTCACAACTCTCGAAAAGGAACCCGAAAAGTGTTAACATGAGTCCCATAACCACCCGTTCGCACTAAACGATTTACTGTCCGTTAGTCAATTTCACACTCAAAGCAGTACAAAGTTTACCTCATCTCATCGGTAAACCAGACCCAAAGGTCAAAACGTTCAAACCAATAGATTGGGAATTAACTGAGAAGATGAACTCACGTGTTCATAGCACGCATTTTATCTAATCATTTAATCCTCCTTCCACTTCGCTCGGAGTGCGAAATTGTGTGTGTTTTAAATAGAATTTATAAAGTGGAAATTAGCCACAAGTGCCTCTTTAGCAAGTGCAGTTAGTTTCTAGGACACACAACTGAAATAATTACTTTTGAGGACAAAATGCAAAATAATTAGTCTCTAAGGCTCGAAAACCAATGAAATTATGTCCTTGAAAGTAATTGGACTGCTGACTTTGTCCTTAAAAGTAATTACTCTGCCGACTTTGGCCTTGAAATTAATTTCTGTGGATGTATGTCCTAGAAACTAATAAGACTACAAAGTTTGTCCTTCTAGTGAAATGCCCCATTTATAAATTGGAGAAACGAGCTTTTAATACAATTTAAAAGATTATTTTATAAAACCCCATGTATGAAGTCAAAAAGGAATCATCAAAGTCAAGATGAATGACAACAACAATCGGAACAACCAAAGCTGATAAAAATTGGAATTTCAATCCCAAAAGAAAATTGGGCAAAAGACTGCAGATGCAGATGTCTGAAGTATATGGTTCAGACGTCTGAATCTGGAAAATTAATTGTTTTCCAGAACCTAATTCAGACGTCTGAACCATATATTTCAGACGTCTGAACCATATATTTCAGACGTCTGAACCATATATTTCAGACGTCTGAAAATGGCAATTTAAGCCTATTTTCTTTCTGGTTGCACTCGAACCAATTCAGACATCTGGAACTTTGATTCAGACGTCTGAATACTGGGGAATAAGATTTCCCAGTATAATATTCAGACGTCTGGAATGAGGATTCAGATGTCTGAAACTTGTTTCTCAGGTATTTCCTGAACCTAGGCCATTGATGGCCAAAACAAATCGAAAGCGATTGGATGAGTGATGATTACGGGGGCTTTCGTCAAACGACTACCCAATCTTAACGACTCACCCAAACACTCCAAACAACATATTTGATTTGGCTTCAAAAATCATAAATTGGCAATTTCGTCGAATCAATCCAAATCGAAAGCAAATGATCATGCAAATATGCTAGGAATTCATTACTAACAATCCAAGATAGTTGTAGGCATAGATGTGAGATAAAAATCTCACATTTAACTCAAAACACGGATGAGAAGCTCAAATGCTAAGAAAAGACCAACCACTCTCCACTTCAACTCTACAAGCTTCAATCTAAGATCAAAACAAGTACTTCTTAAGTTAGGTTTAGGAAACTTTCTGAAATTGAAGAGAGAAAGAGTTGGAGAAGATGAAGGGAGGGCTTACCAATAACTTCTCTTGGATTATGGAGCAAGAATTTGAGTTTGCAAGAGGAAACTAGGGCTTGGAGTTTCTAATTCTTCTTCCTTTCCCCCCATTTTCAGTTGAGCTAGAGTTTAAGAAATGAAAATGAGTGAATGGAGAAGAGAGTGGCTGAGTTAGGGTATTAAGTTAAGCTAATGGGCAGAACCCAAACCAAAAAACCCAAATAGAAAAGGTAGCAAAATTCTATTTACTCCAAACATATCAATGCTTATACTAAAAAAGATCGCAAACGCCATTTTGAACTCAATGGAAGTAGTTTCGATTCTAATTTGACAGTTTGCAAAAAGTAATATTTCGGACCAAAATCCGACTAACGACGCTAGATTTAAATAAAACATTTAAATATATAATCGTTAAATATACGGGTTGTTACACACACAATCGGTTACCTCCTTGAATTAGGATGCATTGTGGTTTCTTATAAACCATTATCATATGATTTTTTAGACTATGCTTTTAGACGAAATTAATTTTATGTACTTCTCATTAGTACATGACCTTATAGAAAGAAGCTAACTCAACCTCATTCATTATCAATCGTACTTTTTTCAACAAAGTTAAATTACTTCTAATCAATACGACACTATGTATCACGGGGTAGACTGATTTTTCAGATTTAATCTTTATTCATTTTTAGGTACATTTAGAACACATTCCAATATACTCACATATTTGATCAAATCGAGTCCTTTTATTTTCTTTTGCATGTTATATTACTTACTTCCGTTTTATATGCTATGAACTCATTATAGACATACTACATGTGTATTAAATATGCATGTTCATTTCTATGATAATTCATTAGTGAATTTTAATGAAGTATGTAGAACCGTTTTAGTATCATTAGACTTATGACCGCATATATCTATATGCATCAATCCGAAAAGCTTACCAACTCTTATGTAGCTCCCATTGAATGGATGCTTTGCCCTTAATCATTTGAGATACAATTCACTAGTACCATATGATTCATAATCATATGACTAGAGAATTATGTCTCAAAACAATGTCTTATTCCATAGTTTAAAAATAATTGCAAAATATCATATACTTCTATATTTTCTAATGCTTGATTTTGTTATGAAAGCAAATACCATTATTATAGTCTTATGTTATAACAAATATTCACAACATTCATATTGAAATAAAACTATGTCTATTTTTCATTCAACACTAAAAAAATATTCTTTCATAAATAATACTTGCTATGTTTATGGAAAAAACTTCATAACTTGATGCGACCAATAAGTGCTATATGACGCACTCCTACTATTTTGGCCATTACTATAATATCATACGAAACATAAAGCTCTATTTACCATTTAATATAGGCTATTTATTCCATCTATTGCAATCAGTTTGCAGTTGAGAATTTTTAGATCAAATATATTAAACTCAAAGAAATCAATGTCCAAGAACAATTTTCGATATTAAAATATGTTTTTGAATAGAAATTATATTTCTAATTCCATGTTGAACATCTAGTATTACTTTATAATTCCTGATCCCAATGTTTCTTTGTAACGACCCGGAATTTTGGTCGTTTGATCTTGAACGTTTAATTCATTTTTAAATGTTGAATTTGAAATATTAATTGATTTTGAATATGGAAATTTAGGTTGAATTAGTTGAAATGGTTTAAAATTTCAAATATAGTAGTTAATTTGATTTGGTAAATAGTAAATTTAATATTTGAAATTGGGTAAATATATGTACCTGGGGTTAAACGGAAGTGGGAATGATTTTTAAGTTGTTTTAAACTCTATTTGAATTAGATTGATGATAGTGAACTGTTGAATGGAACTAAAAGTCGATAAACTCAAATTTGAGATTTATATATATATTAATTTAATAGTGAAATTTAACTTGAGATATTGTAAATAATGGAATTTTGATTTAATATAAATCAAAATGATTTCTAATATGAATATAAATTCTATTTGATTTATAAATGAGTTAGTAAGTATTTAAAATTAAAATTTCAAGCAATTTTGTTGTAACATCCGTCCTTTTTGGATGTTTTAAGCAGACACATATGCCAACTCAAACCATACAGAAGGGAAAATTGTTATTAGGGTGAATAAGAAAAAGAGAAAGAAATAAAACAAATATGAAATCTCACAGCGGAATGACAAAATATAATAATCAAATAACAGTTCATGAAGCCGTTTTATAAATACATTTGGTTATTCTTTACAACACAAACATCAGAGTTACATAAATAAGAATAACTAAATAAATCCAGCGGAACAAAATGTTGCAGCGGAATAAATATAGTAAATAATAGTAGTTCAAATCTTCATCTTCGTCCTCCAGAATTAAGGTCTTCAAATCCTGAAATGCTCAAGCTGACCCGAGCGAATTGAAAAGACAAAGCACTCTAGTCAGAACTAAAAGATCTTATGTAAGTTGAATCCACGGTAAATATAAATGCAACGGCGTCAGAGATGTTTACGGGGTTTGACATCTCCTATCCATTGTCTAACACGAGTGCGATAGCTTAAGAGATGCTCGGGATTCACATCTCCTAAGGTTCCGTTAAACTATTTACTATGTAGTACAATATGCTATTATAATATGCCTATAGTAAAGTAAACTATTAAAATAGCGTTAAGGTGTTACCCATATCCCCCTTAACACATTTTTATATATTCTCATAATTTATACAGTACCGTAACTCCCCCGTAAACTGGAAGGCTATCAGAGGGCACTCCATAAGTATGGTACAAAAAAAATCGTGAAAGGCGCGCTAGGGCATGTGTACACGACACAGAGGAAATGCCAGGGTAGATATACCATTCGCGAATCCAAACTTGTGGTAACGCATAGTAGCTACTACCGCCCACCGTGGAACACACTCCCAAATCAAAATTGAAGGGTGGGCACTAAAACAATCACAAATCAGAATATAATATCGAAGAAGTGTGCCCGATCGGAGGAATGACCTCACTTAGCCCGGCGTGGCTCCTGATTTTAGTCACATCTATGCCGACTCATAGGAGTCAGGGTCACGCCATACCTTATACAAAAATCGTTCATCAAACCATCCTACTTCATTTTTGTAATCTCCACCACGTACGCATTTATTAATATGGTTTCGGTATTGGCAGAGACTATGACAATATCCGATCGCGGTCTCTTTAACAACAAATCGCTTATTACACACCGGATGGTTCTTTTACATTTCAAAAGTCAATTCACAATTGATATCAAAAATATCATATTCTCAAAACCATAATACTTTCGAAATCGAATTTACTTTTAATCATATTCACTTTGAAATCGTAGTTTGGAATTATATTTCCTTTCAAAAATTCATAATTTCTTCCATAGTCATATTTCCAAAAGTAGGGTAAAACCTTACTTCAAGTTGTTCTGACGATGTTCTGATAGCATTCGTCCATACAAGTCCGTTCCCGGTCCGAACCGAACCAAAGACACTACTCCCACTACATTCATTTTGGAATCACCCTCAGGATTAGTAGTGATTAACCCTTGCACTTCACCGATCCATCTTCGACTCCAAGGTCTTGTCTTCCTCACGAAAATGTTCAAACTAGATCAAAGTGGTTTTCGAAAAATTAATCCAGATCCCGGTCTCTTCGAAACGATGTGCGCATTGGCCAATATTGATAGTCGGTTATTTAACTATCAAATTACATCCATAAACAACCATCATATCTTAATAATTTTCCAAATTAAATGTTTCAAAATATCTTCGCAAGATATTTTTTTCCTACACTTTAACCCTTTGAAAATAGTTTTAAAATCATTTTTTCTCCCATGGAATAAATTTACACCCAATTCATTTATTTCCACTGAAAATCACCAAGTCTTAATACTTTAGATTTTAAAATAATTTAGATCACTTTATCCAAAAATATACTTTAAAATACTTAAAATAAAAACTACTTAAAATATTTTATTTAAAATACTAGTTATGAAATTTTATAATAATTTCTCATGTAAAACTTAAGCCAAAACTAATTTAAAAATAAAGTTATTTTATAAGGTATAAATATTAAATAATTATCTTTTAAAGTGTAATACTAGTTAAACCTTTAAAATACTTTACTTATTATAATTAAGTTAATAAATATTTACTTTTAAAAAATTTAAAACCTCTAAATAATAATTTCTTTCAAAACATTCTTTTAAAACCACTTTAAAATCTCTAACTTATACTTAAAAATCTGCTTTGAAAACATATTTCGCTTTTCGGGAAAATGCGCTTTTCATTCCAAAATAGTCCATTTAATGAGTTAATATATCCTTCTCGATTTTTCCTGATTTAAGTTACATGTCAAACCCGTAAATTTCTCTCCCACACTTTTAAAAACAAACCACTATTTATTTTTAAAACAAATTACCCATTCCTCTACAAATTCCCGCCATGAATTTATACTTTCAAATATCCACTGATATCTTATTTCACTTTATAACCCCAAATTATAAATTTCATAGTCTCATCCTCCTTTTAAATCACAGTGTCAAACACTTAATCGATTTCAAATCGATTTCCAAAATTTACTCCATTTTAAAATAAATTCCTTTACTTACTCAATTTTATTTTAAAACCTATTAATTTCAGATTTTACTTCTTTATTATGACTTAAAATCTTATTTAAACTGAAAATACCAATTTCATACTTTTTCAAAATTTTTCTTTATCTCTTCCAACTATTTTAAACCTTGAATTTAAAAATAAATCCTTTATGCCTTTAAATAATATCACTTAAGTTTTAAAAATTCATTTATTTCCATTTATTCAAAAATCTCCTTTCCCATACACGTAATTTTATTTATTAGAATTTAAAAATCAACTTTTATCCTTTTCCAATTCATTCTTTATTCTATCCAAATTCTCTATAATTATTTTACTTAAAAATGTACTCTATAATTATTTTACTTAAATTTTTTCTCTTTAATTCCTTCAAAAATCTAATCTTTATATTTTGATATCTCAATATACCCAAAATATATTCAATCAACCCATAGCATTCAATATTTTCAATTCGCAATATAATCAATATAACCTACCACAGATAATTCAATAAATCATGTCACAGATTAAGAAATCAAATTTCAATATTTTGAGGAATCCAGTTGGATCTCTCCAACATGTTTTCCTTGCATCCACAGATGTTCGCATAATATAAAAATACCAATCCCACTTCGAGGGGGATATCGCGGTATAAGGGGTCATCTGCTATTATGCAGGGCGCATAGGGTCTCATACGCTATATAATGTGGGATATCAATCACTCCAATATATATATATATATATATATATATATATATATATATATATATACACTATACATAATATCACATCCAGTTTGATAATAAATCATCAATTCAAGCAATCAACCAATAATTTAAATTTAAACAATTTAAATTTAAACGGTAATCCAAATGAGTGAGATTAACTCACCTTTGATTTTGATTTGTAACCCATTCCAAATCGGCTTGTTTCTTCATGATTTCAGTCCTTGTACAAACATTATGGGTTTTTTTAACATTTGAAATAATCAAATTATCAATTACCATTTAATAAATTTGATTAACTCATTATTTTATTTAAACCAATTTTTTTCTGAACAAACAAATTTTAAGTTACAAAAATAATTAAATAAGTTAATCTCCCTAATATATTAAATAATCTAGTAAATTAAAAATGTGTAAATGTGTATTTATTTTTATGTTATTTTTCTTTGAAATTACATGCACTTAAAAACTTAATTTATATCGATTCAAAAATCCAATTTTTATACAAAACTTTTCAACATTTAAAAATTCCTATATATTTCTTTCAAAATCTTTTCCATATAAAATCCTTTCTGTTTACCTATACATATAATTAAATTAAAATATGCATGTGTACATATTTTACTGTATACGTATATATTTCCCTGTTCCTGAATTATGTTCATCTTATAGGTGTCATTAAATTTAAATTGAAACGAAACGAAGAATGAAACAAATTGCAAACCTCACTGCCCCTGACCAACGCGGCTTCTGAGCTTCCCCATACCCTAGCCATCCTCGCGTCGAACTTGTTTGAGAAATCGAACCCACAACTACCCATCGACTTCACCTCCGACATCCCATAGCTCGAGAACGAGCAACCCTTGCTCGAACGTGCCGACATACGCACGCGATGCCGACCTCGAACCACCACTGCTCGCGTCCCAACCGATCGCGATTCGATGGTGAATGTTTTAACTCGGATTTGAGTATCAAACTCGAGAAAATTCGATTTGGGAATGATTAATGGAGAGGTCTCTGCCGATCGAACTTGATTTCTTTTTTTATCATTTAACTAGAAGGATTTCGATTAAGGAGAAGAGGGAATTCGATTTTCTTCTGTTCGTATTTAAGGAGATCGGCCATTACTTGAGATTGTTTTCATTTCTTTATTTTTATTTGGCAATGAATCCAGAAGAAGAAGAGGAAGGGGTTGCCTTTTTTTATTCGAAGTGGATGTCCGGTGTGCTATTGACAAGGCAGGAGACACATTTTTTCAGGATGGACAAGAGTTGGATGTGGTCTATAGTAAATTTGATGGGAAAAACATATATATTACATTTAAATTTAAATTTAAATCGTCTTCAATTCGTAGCTTACAATTTTCACATCCTATCGAGGCGTGCCGTCAGGCGTTTATAATGGTATACCCCTATTACGAACGCAATAGAAAAGGTTCCGAGTCCTAATTCAATCGTATGGAGAAGTTTGCTTTTTAGACCCAGTTATTATATTGAACTTCCGATATAAATTTCAACGCGTTTATCTATCGTACGATCACACGACAACTCCAAATACTATGAAATTTGAAATCCGATAATAATACAATATTACAGATCCAATGGAACTAGTTTCGTCGAATTCCGAGACTGTGCCTCAGATGGCTATTTCTAAATATCAATTTAAACGATATATTTTCAAAACCGAACAAACAACTTTTAAATTCAATTTTAACACTTTTACTATCTTCGGTACTATCAATATAAATTTTATAAGACTTTAAATTAATTTTAACATGCTCAAAATTCCTGATTCGGTAATTTACCCAATTTCCAATTATTCAATTCAATAAATTTTAATTATCCAATAAACCGTGATATTTGAAATTCAAGTTAAACTAACTTTCAAATATTTAAAATCAATTAAATATTCCAATTTCAAATATCTAAAAATCTCGGGTCGTTACAAATTCCATTCAAAAATTAAGGATTTTAAAATCATTTAATTTAACCAATTTGGTGTTCGTATATAATTCTCTACCCTAGGGTCAAGTGATATGGATATTTATCATTTTAATCCACAATTTAAAATTTTACGGTAATATATCATTTCAAACCGTAATCCCAACTAAATATAAAAATTCATAAAATCGCTCGAGTCTATCATTATAGCCCATAACGATCTTCAAATAATAATAATTAAAGGAAGTTGCAGAGTGATAACAATATATATATAAATTAACATAACATCCAATCATCCAATATTAACAATCAAACATCCATCATAATTATCATCCACATTAGCCAAATAAACATCAGCAATTAACTAATTAACAACAACAGTCATTCAAGTGGCAATTCAATTTCAATAATAAATTAAATAACAATTAAATTCGAAAGGATACGATTTAACGGAGATGGAAATTTAAATATCAAACAGTCACGAATAATTTCCTAATCACATCATAAATTAATTTAACAAACATAAGAAATTTTAGAAGTTGTGAGCGGGTTAAAACACTCACCATTTTTTTAGCCCATAAAAATCCAAACAGAAGCACAAAACTCAATAATCTTCAAATTCAACTAAATCAATTTCATGTTGTCTGGAATTTAAATACGAATCCAACAGAAGAAATCGCGCGTGAATCGAAGTTTACATGCAAAAGATATTCATGTTATAAGTAATATTATTAAAAGAAAAATTAGTACGCGTTAAAAAAAATAAACAAATTTTAATACTTACGTTTTTCTCAGTATAAGGCTTCAGGAAAAGATTGAAGAACAACTAAGAAGTGGAATGGAAGTGTACCGAAAATGAAAAAAAATCATGTTTTATAAAAGAAAACTTTTGGATTTGCAAGAGTAAGAGCTTTTGAGTATGAGGTGTCAATAGAAACAAAATGTAAAAGAAGAAATAAGCTGTAGGTTATTTAAATTAGGAAATAAAGGTGGAGGGACAAAAATAAATGTCACACTTTATTTTGAAAGCTTTAGGCATTAATAATGCATAAGCAAATGTATGTAGGAATGGAAAAGTTTGCAAATGAAAGTAAATTTTTGTATACATGAAAATGAGGTGGCAAGAATTAAATACAACCTAAAGTGTAGGCTCAGATATTGAACAGAAGAAGAAATAAACAGATCAAGTATTAATAATAAGGTCCTATTTTAAAATGTTCATGCAACAATTAATAATAAAAGAAATGAAGGGACCATGTACGTCACATAACCTTTTGAAATTCAATTTTTTTAAAACTTAACCAAATTAACTTCATTAACTCAAATAATATTCAAATTTGCACACATTTAGGTTTTTATCTACTCATAATAAATTTTTTATACTTACCTGAAGAATGAAAACGTTCAATTTTGTAACGATCCGAAATTTTCGATCCCGAAAACTCCAGATAGTTAGAAGAAGAAGAAAGAGGTAGAAGAAGAAGAAACAGAAAACACAACATAAATCCCACATTCGCAGCGGATCAAAATATAATATCAAATAGCAGCATTTTATACAAAGAAAAGCTGTAACTGCCAATATACATACAAGATATCAGTGTATAATAAATCTAGACAGTTAAAATAACTTGTCCTCTACTACTGTTTATACAATATACTACATAGCGGAACATAATTAATACGTCTCTGCCATCCAGCTCGTCTCCTGAGCTTTAGAACGTCCTAACCTGAAAATCTATAATACTCGGCCTGACCCGAGCATTACATTAAAGTAACATCCGGGTCAGGCTGGAAACCAGTGTGAGAAACCCATCTAACATGGAACACAAAAGCATACAACTTATATAAACCCGGGATAACTTTTATCAATTTACAACTTCTCAAGTCGTTATAGACATCACTTACATCACACATCAGTTTCTAAGTACCAAAACTTAGGTTAGAAGGGTTCAATTCACTTAAATCATTCCATTCAATTCCAGCCTATTGATATCACATATAAAGAATTATTGCAAATTTCTAATCGAAGTGGGTTTCGGGTATTTACTAATATCCGACCCCGGTCTTCGAATCCGATGTCATCTTAACCTAGGTATTCAAGTAAATAAAATCTAATTTTAAATACTGGATGCTACTCCTTCACAGAAATTCATCATCGATAGATAACCACATTATCCCTGATCATCCCAATCATCATAAAACATTCATATCAGAGATATCAACCAACTCAAGGCATTTAACATCATTCAATCATTCAAAAGCAAGATTGATTACGTCCAAAATTAATTTAATTTATCTCTAATTAAATTAATTACTAACCATTAATCACTTTAGAATATCTTTACTTAACATTAATTAGTTACGAACCAATTAATTAATGATCTCTCAGTTATCCATCTTAATTATCACCCCGGATTAATTATCCTTTATTAAGTAATAGCCTTAATTAATTATACAAATTAATTAACCATTACCTATTCAATAATTAACAACATTTACCAGTAATTAATTTCTCAAATTAATTGTTCTAAATCACTCACATTGATTAAATATCCTTCATTTATCATCCATAAGTCAGATATTTAAATTTCTCAATCCCAAATTAATCCACTTGATTACCATCCTCTAATTATTTAGATTGCCCAAATCCTACTTACTCAACATTGCTTAATTATATCCCGATTAAGTAATGTCTTCTTAATCATCCTTCTTAAAACTTATTCAAATTTGAAATTATTTAAAACCTGATTAATCCTTCCTTTTGAAAATAAACTATTTCAAAATCTTTAAAACTTGTTTAAATGCCCTGCTTTGGAACTAAAATCATACTTAAAAATATAAAAACCTGTTTTCATTGATTTAAAAACCTTTCACTATCTCTATACTTATAAAACTGATAAAGTTTACCAAAAAAATATAGGCCTGGAAATCACATCTAACACACGAGCCACTTGAAAAAAAAAACCCAGGCCATAGCCACAAAACTCAAATGAAAACCCGAGCTCGCACCAGTGTCACTCGCTTCTCTACTTCGAGTCACACCGCCATTCTGCTCGAGAACAACCCGAGTGATATGCTGCTTCCTCAATGCAAAAAATCCAGATACCAAAGAATCCCCGTGCATGTGCACGACCATCTAAAACACCTCCGATCGTCACCTCCGGCTCCAAAGCATTGCCTATGACCTCGTCCTTCAGCGCGACAACCCAGAAAAAGAAAATGAGCCCAATCAAAAAAAAATAACCTTCGAACAAAAATCTGGAAGGAATAGCTCGTCGGAAAATCGACCACTACCATCGATCTCGACCACGAGTTTCCCCGTCAATATCACCAGACCTTCGCCACGACTTCTCGTGCCTAATCCTCAAGCCGCGATCGCCTCTCACTACCCGTGGCCGTCGCCATTTGCTCGAATAAACAGCCTTCTCATTTCGACGATAAAACCCTACTCCATCGCTTAGCCACCACCACCGTGAGCTATAATATCACTTCCCAATTTTCCCTAACTCGCCCACCTCCTCGCCTCTTCCTGACCCAAACTCGTCACTCCCGAACTCACCGATCATCGGCAAAGACCCAAAACTCTTTTTCTGATAAACCTCGAATATCCTATTCGATACCAACTTGAAAATTTTGAATTAGCTTTTAAAATTCCTAGTTCTTGAAAACAAATCAGACTATACCGGTGAATCCGAGAATCATCATGTTTGAATTTTATCTAATTTCTGATTTTTACTGTAACTTTTAAACTTACAGTATTTTATCAAATATAATCACTTAATTTACTTTTAAAAACAAGAACACATCTTTATTAACAATTTTTCTCAGTAGTCAAATTCTAATATTGATTATACAGGAAAATAGGCATTATATCGTGATGATGATGATGAGTCTGTTAAATAAAGAGCACAATCAAATATACAGAGGCCGTTTTACAGACATGCTAACTAATATTCTCTGTTTACCCACTGGTATAAAAGGAAGAAGAAACTGGGTTAGTTTACTCACCTTAAATGGTTTGAATAAAGGAAAATGGCTTTGAACTGATGTTTGCTTTGATTTACTTTCAAAGCTTAGTTCCTATGTTTCTCTTTTTCGATGGCAGCCTCTTTCTTTGCTATATTATATATACATATACTTTTCTTTCCATTTAGTTATCTCCCTCGAATGCAGAATGAAACAAAGGGTAGTGATGCTTATAAAGAAAGTAGGCTGCAGCCTCCTTTTGTGCACAACAAGCTTCCTTCCCACTTTTTTATTATTTGATAGACTAGATTTGATTTCTATGTTTTAAGTGATTTGAATTATTTCAGAGATATGACCCTTTTACGGCTTGACTAGATTTGTATAATATTGATTTGATTTTATAAGGTGGATTTGATTTTTTCCTTTTTACTCAAGCTTGACTTGATTATATGTTTTTTTTGTGCTTGCATTAATTGCTATGTCCCCTCTTTTGTTTACATACATAAATTCATCTTTTGAATGTACATTTATATACTTGTACAATTTCTCATATCCATTTATTTACCTTTATACACATTTCCTATATTTTACTTCATATAGACCGCTATACATACATACATACATACATACATACATACATACATACATACATACATATATATATCCATTTATATACTTATATATATGTATCAAACACCATAAGCTCATATATTTATATTTTGGATATCTATCTTAATTTTAAATGGTCGAGTTTAGATATATGACTACGATATCTTCATATTCAAAATTTTTATATTTATTATAGTTTTTAAATTTATGTATGTATTCAGATATTTTAAATATGAGAAAATTTATTTATTCGACTAATAAAATCAATATCCCAATAATTAGAATAAATTATATACCAAATTATAGATGTTGGAAAACCAGGGTCGTCACATTTCTCCCCCCTTTAGAACTTTTCGTCCTCGAAAAGGAACGAAATGAATTTTTTGAAAAATGCCTAAAATCAGATAAATATTCTTTAATCATTTTAAAGCACTTTTTAATATCTATATAATATTATTCCAAAATAGTTTTTATGAAAATACTTTTATAACTCGATGTTTCAACCAGTCCATCCTTGTTTTCATAGAAATTCGGTCATACGTTGATCAGACGTAGGACTGAAAATCTATAAGTACTTGGTAAACCCGTTTCCAACACCCAGTGAAAATACTGTGGAAAATAATTTTATTGAAAACATAGAAAATATTTTTGAAAATAGAGGAAACATCTTTGGTGAGAATGCTCTGAAAATCATCGCCCCCATCCATGGTCACAGTTACATCCTAGGTTACGTTGCCATCGCAGCAAAAGTCCATGTAACTGTAGGCACTCCACGCCCTTCGATTACGCCATGGAACCCAAAACAGATCGCAGTTACATTTCAGGGTTACGTTGCCATCGCAGCAAAAGTCCATGTAACTGTAGGCATCAGCGCCCTCGATTTTCGTTGTCAAAAATGAAACTTCTCCACTCACAGAAATGTTGCAGTCTACCGATGTAAAATCAAACGCAGACTGTTGGCTCTCAACAGCACACACGACTTTCTCTATGTTACTATAGGTCACAGTCTACCGATATAAAATCAAACATAGACCGTTGGCTCTCAGCGGCACACACGACTTTCGTTATGGTCTGCAGTAGATCGCAGTGACATCGAGTTACACTGTCGTCACAGCATAACCCAAATGCCTCTGTAGGCATCAGTGCCGTCGACTCCCGCTACACACTACACATTACCCTCAGGAACTAGTTTTGTCCGGACTCCTCACAGGATCAACTTTAGAACCCCCCTTAGGGTTCAAGGCAGTACCACCCTGTGGCACTCCTAAGAAGATCATTTCAAGGGAGCGCCTTTTTCCCGGAGCCATTTCAAAACACTTTATACTATACATATATAGTATCTTCCAAATCATACACCTAGTATGATTCTCGTATAAAGCTCCTTTACACAAAATCGATTATCCCAAAATCGATAATTCTCAAACTAGGCTTTCCAAATTCCAATATTGATTTTACTCAAAAATCAAAAGCCTTTCCAAAACCAAAGGTTCCCAAAACCTTTTTCCAAAATCCTCATAAGATCATTTATATATATATATATATATATATATATAATCCTTGATAAAAATCTTTGGATCATTTCAAACTTGTATAAAACCCATTTTATACTTCAAATACTTTCAAAAACCATTTCTTTCTGGCTATAGATTCAACAAGTAGAGTTTTATCTTATATAACAAAGATATATAAATTGTTTATTCCAAATCAAATATTCAAATTTGATTACTCTATAAAGTCACTTACCATTTTACTTACTTCCATAAAGTAAATTTTTACCAAAGAAATATCCAATTTCCACTATACTTCATCATATGTTTCACAAAATATACCTTCATTTCAAAAAAATTCATTTCACATTTCTTATTCACAAATTTTAAATATCAATTACATTCAAATCCATAAGATGTACACATATCATCCGTACGCTTTACCAATCTGATCGCTCAATCACACAATTTCACTTCCGAACTAGTATCGTCCACTCGACTTCCTAGTGCGGACTCGGATCTGGTTTTTTATCAGAAACTGTCATTCTCCTTGCATAGCCATAACTATGATAGATAATATCCAGAACCAATCAACAATCCATATCCAGATTCGCCGTCGAAAATCGAGTGAAAAATCCAACTTGGATCGATATAACTGTCTCAAAATTCTATGCTCGAATCTGGATCAAACCACTATGCGAATAGAATAATATACGTACATCCTACGTGTTTAACTTCATGATTATTAGCCAAATAAATTTCCTTTCTATTCACATTTCCTTTAATTTCTATCCACATAATCACAATTGTTTCAATTCCGTTGGATTATCACTTTAATCCTTATCCCAAATGGATATTCAATCATAACAGTTTGAACTATATCCAGCTTAAATTCAGAAAATAGCTTGAAAATTTTAAAATAGATAAGTCGTTGAAAAATAATTATTAGTTTGCAAAATAGCTGTAAAATAGTTAACTAATTGTAAAATAGTTGGAAAATGTTAAGTAGTTTCAGAAATTTTAGTAATTGCAAAATAGTAATTAATTCGTAAAATAGTTGAAAAACAGTAATTGGTTTATAAAACAGTTGTAAAATAGTTAAATAGTTTCAAAAGTAGTTGCAAAACAAGTATAAGATAATTTGGGGTTTTAAAAAAAAAAAAAGATGCATAGTAAATATATAGGAAAATAAATTTAAAATTGTTTATATTAAATTATTTTATTTAAAAAATAGTTCAGAGCCAAACCGTTCAATTTGCAATCTTCATTTCCAATTAATTTAATTTAAATTTCCACTCTCATTTAAATTGACTCAACTCCAACTTAAAAAACTTCAATTTCCATTGAAAATGATTTAACCCCAATTCATGTTGAATTAACCTCGATTCTTCCCAAATTCAAATCAAATTCCATTTGAATTTTAAACCTATTCAACTTTAATCACAATTTCAAATTATTCAAATCAATTTGGACTAATTTCAAATTAAACCCATTTCAATTTCGAATCAATTCCAGTTTGAATTATGCCCATTTTCCATTTGAATTTGAACTCATTCAACTTCAACTTCAATTTCATTTCAAATTAATCCAATTCAAATTTTCCATTTGAATTTTTAAACTTATACATCAATCACAATTCCAATTAATTCAAATCAATTCAGTTTTGAACTAATTCAATTTCAATCTCAATTTTAAACCATCTCGAATTATATAAATTCGAGTTAAATTCTCAAATGTTGGTTCAACCTTTTAAACCAAATTAACCTTTATTTAAAGTCTTTAAACAGTTTAATTTCTAAGTTCAAATTCCAGAATTTCATTTTAAATCAAATTAATCTTTCAAAACCAAATTTACTACCCAAATTCATCCTTAAAACCCATTTCCAACAATTTCAGTTGAAATTCTATTTTGAACACCCAAATCTCAAGTCCAAAGTGGTCCATTTTAAATTATCTTTACTTAACTTATTACAAAGTTCAAATAAGAGTTCAAACAATTTTATCTTAAAAATTCAACTCATCACCCAATTTTTTTTTAATATTTTTTAATCTTCCAGTTTTGAAACCAGTACTTAAACAAATTTTAATTTACAAATTTAATTATTCAAATTTTCAGTTCAAAATCCATATCCTTAATTTCAAATTAAAGTTTAATTTCCCTTTTTATTTCAATAACGGATATTTTACCACACTTCATTCCTTATTCATTTAAACAAATACAATTCACAATTTAAAGATTTTTAATAACAATAGGATGATATCATCCAATTTATTTTAAAACATCCATCCATTTTCAATTTCCAGATCTCAAACCCATTTTTGAGATCACACAAACTCCCCATTCAAATCAACCATTTAAATTTCCAAGTTAAATCCCAATTTCATCTTGAAATTTCCAATTCAGGTTGCTTATTAAATTATTTAACCTTTCCAAAGTTAAATTCAATTTACTTAATCCAGTCAACCTTACCCAATTTGAATTCTAATTTCAAATTTTAAACTTCACATAATAATCTTATAAGTTCGAAAACGTATCATCTTGGGTATCACATCTCATTCCAAATTTTAAGCTCAACATTTAAAGTTTACTTCAAATTATCTTTGATATTATGTATATCCCTCATATATACAAGGTTATTTCCTTTGCACATCAAGTTACACCTTAAAATTTTAAACCACTTTTGGTTTTTAATTCAAACAAATTTCTTTAAATTTTCAAACAATTCTTGTTTGAAATAGGATCCTTTCATTCAAATACATTAAATAACATTATTTATTTATCACTTTGAAACAATTTTCAAACTCTGGACCCAGATTTAAGATTTCATAATTTAGATCATCTTCAGTTCCAATTTAAAGGTCATACTTAACTAAATGATTTACTTCCTTAAAACATTTCATTTTGCTTACTCATTAATTATTAAACACAACAATCATTTACGATAATAACCGAGATTATTATGTCTGAAACCATTTCATTATTATCTTACTCTGAAACTTTTCCCCAAATTCAAGATTTAATTTCAATTTGGTTGTATTTCTATTACTTCTTAATTTAATTCCAATAATTTGACAACCAATTACCTTAATATTTATTAGAAGGAAATATTGCTTTATATATCAAAATATATTATCAATTTAAAATCATTTAAAGTCTTTATATAAGCAAATAACAAGTACGCTCTCATATACACATACACACACACACACTCAACTCATTCTAGGGTACCATTGACCCTATCACTAATGAGTAATCCCACCAGAGCCAAGGTTCTCGCTTAACCTTACTGCTCTTATACCTACTGTAACGACCCGAAATTTTCGATCCCGAAAACTCCAGATAGTTAGAAGAAGAAGAAAGAGGTAGAAGAAGAAGAAACAGAAAACACAACACAAATTCTCACATTCACAGCGGATCAAAATATAATATCAAATAGCAGCATTTTATACGAAGAAAAGCTGTAACTGCCAATATAGATACAAGATATCAGAGTACAATAAATCTGGGCAGTTAAAGTAACTTGTCCTCTACTACTATTTATACAATATACTACGCAGCGGAACATAATTAATACGTCTCTGCCATCCAGCTCGTCTCCTGAGCTCCAGAATGTCCTAACCTGAAAATTTGTAATACTCGGACTAACCCGAGCATTACATTAAAGTAACACCCGGGTCAGGCTAGAAACCAACGTGAGAAACCCATCTAACATGGAACACAAAAGCATACAAATTATATAAACCCGGGGTAACTTGTATCAATTTACAACTTCTCAAGTCGTTATAAACATCACTTACATCACACATCAATTTCTAAGTACCAAAACTTAGGTTAAAAGGGTTCAATTCACTTAAATCATTCCATTCCAGCCTAGTGATATCACATATAAAGAATTATTGCAAATTTATAATCGAAGTGGGTTTTTCGGGTATTTACTAATATCCGACCCCGGTCTTCGAATCCGATGTCATCTTAACCCAGGTATGCAAGTAAATAAAATCTAATTTTAAATACTGGATGCTACTCCTTCACAGAAATTCATCATCGATAGATAACCACATTATCCCTGATCATCCCAACCATCATAAAACATTCATATCAGAGATATCAACCAACTCAAGACATTTAACATCATTCAACCATTCATAAGCAAGATTGATTATGTCCAAAATTAATTTAATTTATCTCTAATTAAATTAATTACTAACCCTTAATCACTTTAGAATACCTTTACTTAACATTAATTAGTTACGAACCAATTAATTAATGATCTCTCAGTTATCCATCTTAATTTATCACCTCGGATTAATTATCCTTTATTATATTAAGTAATAGCCTTAATTAATTATACAAATTAATTAACCTTTACCTGTTCAATAATTAACTACATTTACCAGTAATTAATTTCTTAAATTAATTGTTCTAAATCACTCACATTGATTAAATATCCTTCATTTATCATTCATAAGTCAGATATTTAAATTTCTCAATCCCAAATTAATCCATTTAATTACCATCCTCTAATTATTTGGATTGCCTAAATCCTACTTACTCAACATTGCTTAATTATATCCCGATTAAGTAATGTCTTCTTAATCATCCTTCTTAAAACTTATTCAAATTTGAAATTATTTAAAACCTGATTAATCATTCCTTTTGAAAATAAACTATTTCGAAATCTTTAAAACTTGTTTAAATGCCTTGCTTTGGAACTTAAATCATACTTAAAAATATAAAAACCTGTTTTCATTGATTTTAAAACCTTTCACTATCTCTATATTTATAAATCTGATAAAGTTTACCAAAAAAATATAGGCCTGGAAATCACATCTAACACATGAGCCCCTTGAAAAAAAACCCAGGCCAAAGCTACAAAAACTCGAATGAAAACCCGAGCTCGCACCAGTGTCACTCGCTTCTCTACTTCGAGTCACACCGCCATTCTACTCGAGAACAACCCAAGTGATATGCTTCTTCCCCAATGCAACAAATCCAGATACCAAAGATGCCTCGTGCACGTGCACGACCATCTAAACCACCTCCAATCGTCACCTCCGGCTCCAAAGCATTGCCTACGACCACGTCCTTCAGCTCGACAACCTAGAAAAAGAAAATGAGCCCAATCGAAAAAAAATCGACCTTCGAAAAAAAATCTGGAAGGAATATCTCGTCGGAAAATCGACCACTACCATCGATCTCGACCACGAGTTTCCCTGTCAATATCACCAGACCTTCGCCATGACTTCTCGCGCCTAATCCTCACATCGCGATCGCCTCTCACAACCTGTGGCCGTCGCCATTTTCTCGAATAAATAGCCTCCTCGTTTCGACGATAAAACCCTACTCCATCGCCTAGCCACCACAACCGTGAGCTATAAAATCACTTCCCATTTTTCCCTAACTCGCCCACCTCCTCACCTCCTCCAGACCCAAACTCGTCACTCCCAAACTCACCGATCATCGGCAAAGACCCAAAACTCTTTTTCTGATAACCCTCGAATATCCCATTTGATACCAACTTGAAAATTTTGATTTAGCTTTTAAAATTCCTAGTTCTCGAAAACAAATCAGACTATACCAGTGAATTCGAGAATCATCATGTTTGCATTTATCTAATTTCTGATTTTTACTGTAACATTTAAACTTACAGTATTTTATCAAATATAATCACTTAAATTTACTTTAAAAACAAGAACACATCTTTATTAACAATTTTTCTCAATAATCAAATTCTAATATTGATTATACAGGAAGATAGGCATTATCTCAAGATGATGATAATGAGTCTATTAAATACACAGCACAATGAAATATACAGAGGCCATTTTACAGACATGCTAACTAATATTCTCTGTTTACCCACTGGTATAAAAGGAAGAAGAAACTGGGTTAGTTTACTCACCTTAAATGGTTTAAACAGAGGAAAATGGCTTTGAACTGATGTTTGCTTTGATTTACTTTCAATCGCAGCCTCTTTCTTTGTTATATTATATATATACATATAGTTTTCTTTCCATTTGGTTATCTCCGTCGAATGCAGAATGAAACAAAGGGTAGCGATGTTTATAAAGAAAGTAGGCTGCAGCCTCCTTTTGTGCACAGCAAGCTTCCTTCCCACTTTTTTTATTTGATAGACTAGATTTGATTTCCATGTTTCAAGCGATTTGAATTATTTCAGAGATATGACCCTTTTGCGGATTGACTAGATTTGTATAATATTGATTTGATTTAATAAGGTGGATTTGATTTTTTCCTTTTTACTCAAGCTTGACTTGACTATATGTACTTTTTGTGCTTGCATTAATTGCTATGTCCCCTCTTTTGTTTACATGCGTATATTCATCTTTTGAATGTACATTTATATACTTGCACAATTTCTCATATCCATTTATTTACCTTTATACACATTTCCTATATTTTACTTCATATAGACCTCTATACACACACACACACACACACACACATATATCCATTTATATACTTATATATATATATATATCGAACACCATAAGCTCGTATATTTATATTTTGGATATCTATCTTAATTTTAAATGGTCGAGTTTAGATAAATGACTAAGATATCTTCATATTCAGAAATTTTATATTTATTATAGTTTTTAAATTTATGTATATATTCAGATATTTTAAATATGATAAAACTTATTTATTCGACTAATAAAATCAATATCCCAATAATTAGAATAAATTATTTACCAAATTACATATGTTAGAAAACCCGGGTCGTCACAAATTTGGTTTTCTCAAAATGATCTTTTATTTCCATTAAAACACCCTTTTTGCTTAACACAAAACGTGCGTTTCTTTTATTAAATCTATTAATTGCAATCAATGTTTTATTTCCCTTTAATTAAAACATTTGAATTACATTAGTTGCAATTACTTACAAAGTTAAATTTTAAAACAGACAACTAAAATGGATGAAATAATAGAACAATTGTTTATTTAAACACGTTTATAAATTTGTTGTTTATACACAAGAGTAATAAATAACTTACTGAAATGGATTATTTTCCTTTTCTTGTAATCAATCTGTAAGCTTGTAACGACCTGGTGTTTTCAACCATTTGCATGCACATATGTCGGGCTTGAATTGCTCAAAATATCAGATTGTTAATTTATATGTGGCAAAACTCAGCATATACAGTAAATAAATCAATCACAGAATCACAGACACAGAGTAATATAACAATAAGTAGCGGAATAGATAAATAGTAGTTCATGAAGCTACTATATAAATAACAGAGTGTGAAATAAAATACACCAGAATATCTTAAATACAATGTAGTCTCGAATACAAACAGATGACAAATCTAAACAAAAACACTAGATGGCTGAAAGCTGAATAGATATGGATGGATCTTCAAGTGAAGCTCCAAAGCTCCAAAGGTGAGTTTCAAATGTTGTGACACTCAGTCTGACCTAAGCGTAAAATAAAACACAAAACACTCAAGTCAGGATTAACATTCTTATATCAATAAATCCAACTCAAGTGCTGAAATATAAGTAACTTAAAGGATGTTTGGGATGCCCATCCTCTAAGGATCCGTGGAACTATCTACTATGTAGTAATATGCGCTATTATAATATGTCTATAGTAAAGTAAAGATATTAAAATAGCGTTAAGGCGTTATCCATATCCTCCTTAACACATTTTATATATTTTCGTAATCTATACAGTGCCATATGCTCCTCCGTAAACTAGAGGTTTACCCAGAGTACATCACATAGGTACGATGCAAAACAAACTCATAGAAGGCGAGATAGGGCATGCGACAAGGCAATGTAGGCGATGCCAGGGTAGATATACCGTTTGCGGATCTGAACTGGTGGTAACGCATATTAGCTACTACCGCCCACCTCGTGACAGTCTCCCAAATCAATGGGTGCACCCAAAAAATCACAAAAGCAATAGAATGGTATCGAAGAAATGTGTCCGATAGGAGAAAGAACCTCACTTGGCCCGGCATGGCTCCCGTTTTAGCCGCATTAAGCTGACTCGTGGGAGTCAGGGCTACGTAAATACCATATAGAGTCGTCACCAAACCATCCTACTTTATTCTGGAATCTCCACCACTTACACAGCTATTAAAGTGGTTTTCGGTATTGGCAGTGAGTATGACAATATCTGATCCTGATTCTTTAACAACCAAACGTTATTATAACATCGTAGCCATTTCAAAATACTTTAGACTTCAAAACCAATATATCATATTATTCAAAACCACATCAATACGATATCATTTTCTCTTCAAATATATCCATTTCCAAAATCATAGTATTTTCAAAGTTATAACACCTCCAAAACCAAAACACTTGAAATTATAACACTTTGGAAATCATGCACTTTGAAATCATAATACTTTGAAAAACCATAACTTTAAAATCATAACTTCCACCACTTAAACAGTTTAGATATTGATAATAATATATATAATAAAATAGTTTGTAAAATAAAATTGTTTATATAAAAATAATCATAAAAAATAGTATATATATAAAAAATAGTTTTATATCACAATCGTTTATAAAGTAAAATATTTATATACATATTGAAAATACATTATATAAAAAAATAGTTTCCTCAAATTCACAAATTAATTCAAATTAATTCAAATTCCAAAAATTCAATATAAATCTCAATTCATCAATTTTTAATTCAATTCATTCCCTAAATAAACCATTTCAAATTTAATCGATTTCAAGTACAGAATTGAACCACCAAATAAACCATTTATTTTTCAATATATTTCAAAACTTTAAATATTCCACAAATTCAAAACTACATTTGATAATTTCATATATCTCTTAATTTTAACTTCATTATTATTTAGTTTTGAAATATTCACTTAATAAATCCAATATCATATAAATAAACCTTAATTTCCATATTTTAAATAAAACAAAATATACCATTTCAATTTATGTAACTTTGAAATATTCATTTAAATCGCTTTTAATCAAATTCACGTTATAAAATCATATCTTTAAAATCTCAAATTTAATAAATCTCAAATCAACATATTTAAATATAATTCTTAAAAAAAATATAATTTCAAACCAAATTCTATTATAAACTTTATATTTGGTATATATTTTCAAAATTTATTTATAACCATACAATTTTCAGAACATATACATTACAAAATCTAAATTTTAAAACTTTAAAAATGATTTTATATATATATATATATATATCTTGAAATCGATATTTAATAAACCATATATTTCCTTTTTAAAACCATAGAGATCGTTTTCAAAATATTTATATATAGACCAACGGTGTTTATCCTATGATCAAGTGATACAGATATTTATCATTTCAATCCGCAATCTTAATATATACGGGTATATATCATTTCAACCCGCAATCCCAAATTCAATTCGATGAAAATTCCTTGGGTTTATCATTTCAACCCATAACGATTTTCTCATATTCTACAGATCGTTCGGGTATGTATCATTTTAATCCACAAGGAATTCTATACTAACAGGGAACTTGTAGAGTGAGAACATATATGATACAATATAACATGCATATATCTTTAGTGATTAAATAAAAATAAACAACAGGATATGGAGTCATATCCCATTGGTGAACAGTTACAGATAATAGCATATCATATAACAAAGTAAATAACTAACAGCAGCATATTTCAATTGAAATAAAATTTAATAAATATAAGAACGTTAATCGTGAGTATTTGCTCGCCTTTCGAGACTAGAGGGGATAGAAATAAAGTTGACTTACGGAATGCAAACATGACTTCCAAAGCAAAGCTAGATGGATACGATTCGACAAATAACGCTGATAGATAAAATTGATGAAAACGAATCAGAACCATCTTGATATAACTGAAACAAAATATATATTATAAATTTTCTCTAAAACCAATTCTTAAACATAATTTAAAATAAGATATATATATATATATATATATATCAATAATTTAACTTTAACACAGTTGAAACAAAAATCTTTGCACAAAATTTCAAAACAATATTAAATTTTAAACACTCATAACTTATAGAGAACTATATAGATTCATACACAACTCTTTTAAATTTAACATCGAATAGCATAGGTCAACAAAACAAAATAACTACCACACACACACACACTGATAACATATAAACTAACGTAGTAAAACAATAACTACTAACATACAATTTGTTTTTAACCAAAATGTATAACTTACATACATTTCATATTTCTATAAAGCAATATATATACACAGCAGGAAATAAACAAACTTATTATATTTATAAACAAATCTTATATACATATTTAAATATGGTAATATAATACTTTTATAAAATGAAGTATATTCTATCACTTCACACAATAATATAAATAATATATATATAACAAAAGCCATGCTCACTGTTGCCAAGGACATCACGTAGGTACTTACATACTTTAAAAAATATATATATCCAACACTATATATTTAAACCCTTACGTACATACTATATTGTACACAATAATCATTATAAAGAAAATAATCTCCCGATCTGTTTTAAACCAACATATATGTAAAGCCCTGAATTATATACATTGTTTGTATATATATGAACAACTTTGTATAAAAATAACTCATTTCATTTAACCTGTACCAACTTATACGTATATATAGTCCAACATATAAATACATACTAAAGAATAACTAATAATAATATATATATATATATATATATATATATATATATATATATCTACTTACAGCATACATACAAAATTCGTACATACATAGATATATATATATAGATATATATAATTTATATAAACTAACTATAACTTCAAATATATATATACTTAACGTATATAGACATAGTATATATGTATATACTGCTACATCAACCTATCATGCACAAACTTTTTTTTTATAAATTCACACATATATAACAGATCGAATTATAAGCACCTGTAAATAAAAGAAGAGAGGAAGACTCGGCTTGCCCAGCTTTGGATGGAAGCTTCGACAAGGGCATGGGTTGAGAGGTTGGCAGAGGAAGCTTCGATCGGTGGTTGTTTAGGGCGGCGGAAATGAAGTCGGCAGGCTAGATGAGCACGGTTTCATGCAGGCGCCGAGATGGAAGAGAGAGATCTTGGTGGCTTGGAGCTTGGGTGATGGAGAGATGGAGGGGAGGCATGCTGTTGTTGCTTGGCCGAGTTGGGTTTTGAGGAGTTAAGATGAATGTTAGAGTGGAATAAGAAGGGAAAGAGAGGTGGGAGAAAACGGAGAAGCCATAGGCTTTTGGAAATATTTTTTTCTAAAGGGAGAAAAAGAACAACAAAAATAGAAATGGCAGAAGCAAAAGTAAGAACAGAAGAGGGAGAGTGGAAAAATGGAAGAAGGAAGGAACGTGTAAACTCAGGGAAAAAATGAACAGTCTTATATATACATATATTTTTATTTAGAAAGTAAAACCAACAGTTTCGAAATCAACCGTTTCCAAAAATATATGTAGGCAGCCCACAACCGATAAGAGACGTGAGTGACAACATTTAAGGCACGAATCAAAGCAAGATGTTCAGATACAAATATATATTAACTATATATATTTATTTCTATTTCAAAAGCAACGGTCGGTGAGGAAAATGAACGGACCAAAAATAAATATTTTCAAAGCTATAGGATAGTAAAGGCCATCTATCAATTTCAGGTAACAAAATTTAAGCAATTTATTAGATTACTTGTGGTTTCATATTCAAATTTGAAAAGCAAAGAAAAACTAACTGTCACAATTTATGGTACCGATACGACGTATTGTTTTACCGTCACGTACGGAACCTCAAAACATAGAAATGAATATACTACGCAGATCAGCACAACGAGGCAAATAGAATGATACATAGTTATCAACGATACGACCATCTTGTCAAAAGTCGATAGTCGATACCGAAAATGCGGCTAATACGCCGAAAATAAGATAAACGGAACAATAGCAATTAAAATTTAATGAAATGAAATATGACGTCTCACTCAGAAGATGATTTACAAATTTATTATATAAAAATATTCAAGTTTGAAAAATATTTTATTATCATCAAATATTCACTGATTTGAATTAAAAAAATACACAATAAAATAAACTTCCATATTATCAGATGAAAATTTACCATTTTCTATGTTTAAATAGACGTATTCTAAATATTAAATTTTTATTTCCAAATTCAATTATAAACTTTTAAGCAAAATTCTAGTTAATTTCGCAATAAAAACTATTAAAATTTTTGGGTTGTTACGCTCTCCTCCACTCAAAACTATTCGTCCCCGAAAAGGAAGGAGGTAGGAGAATAGAAACAATCAGAAAGAAAATAGATTGCAATACCAAATACAACAATTAATTTGAAACTATATAAACTACACTTGTTTTAAAATTGGTTTATATTAAATTAGTTGGTTCCAATTAATTTTTTTAGTCAATGAAATTTATTGTGTTCACATTTGATTGGTTTCATTTCCATATATTTTATTCAATTGATTTGTTTCAAATTCATTAACATTTATTACATAATTTTCACAACAAAATTTGTTTTTATTTTACGCATTTGTTAAATCTATTTGATCATCCATAGTTAATCCCATCTTAATATTCAACTTCAACTATTCAAAACCATATAGATTTAAATTCTCAATAAATTAATATTCAACAATTTGGTTTATACTTGTAACATCCTGATATTTTCAACCATTCGCATCCACACATGCCGAATTTGAATTGCTCAAAATAATGGATTGTTAATTTATATTCGACAAAACTCAACATATATACAGTAAATAAATAAATCACAGACACAGAGTAACATACAATATGCAGCAGAAACAAAAAGAATAGTAGTTCACGAAGCTATTATATATAACAGAGTTAAATAAGATACAATAGAAGTTTCAAATGCAATTGTCAATACAAGAGCAGAATACATCACTAGAATCAACTGAATAACTGCAAGTTGAAAAAATGTAGATAGATCTCCAAACGAAGCTCCAACTCCAAAGGCGAGTCTCAAAAGATGTATCACTCAGTCTGACCCGAGCGTAAAGCAAAATACAAAACACTCGAGTCAGGATTAACATTCTTATATCAATAAATCCAATTCAAGTGAAATATCAACCGATATACAAATAACTCAAAGGATGTTTGGGATAACCATCCTCTAAGGATCCGTTAAACTATCTATTATGTAGTAATATACGCTATAATAATAATATCTAAAGTAAAGTACACTATTAAATTAGCGTTAAGGCGTTACCCATATCCCCCTTAACACATTTTATAGTGCCAATAATCTATGCAACACCATAATACCTCCTGATCGAGAGGCTACCAGAGGATACTCCATAGGTACGATACAAAACAAACTCGTAGTGGTCTCGATAGGGTAGGTGACACGACACAACAAGGCAATGCCAGGGTAGATATACTAATTACGCATCCGGGCTGGTGGAAACACATAGCAGCCACTACGGCTCACCTCGAAACTCACTCCCAAATCAAATAAAATCAAGTGTGGCCACCAAATAATCACAAAGTCAGAATATAATATCGAAGGAATGTGCCCGATCGAAGGAATGACCTCATTTGGCCCAGAATCGCTCCTAGTTTAGCCACCTTATGCCAACTCACGGTAGTCGGGTCCACATATATACCTCAGTAGAACGTCCCCATCGTCCTACTTCATTCTGGAATCTCCACCGCGTATACAGTTGTTAGAGTGGTTTTCGGTGTCGAAAGTGAGTTTGACAACTTCTGAACCCGGTCTCTTTAAAAACCAAAGGTTTTTATAACACCGCGGTCATTTCAAAATAGTTTATACTTCAAAACCAAAATATCATTTCCATTTCAAAACCAAATACGACATCATTTCCATTTCATATATATCCATTTCCAAAATCATAGCACTTGCAAAGTTATAACACTTTCGAAACCAAACACTTGAAACTATAACACTTTCAAAACATAATACTTTGAAATTCATAACTTTGAAAATATAACTTCCACCCTTAAACAGTTTAGATGTTAAAATAGTATATATAATAGAATAGTTTATATAAAAGAGTTATAAGTTAAAATAGTTTATATTAAAATATTTTGTATACTAAAATAGTTTATATTAAAAATAACTTATATGAAAATAATTTATAAAGTAAAATGTATAAATTGTTTTAAATATAATTTAAAAATAATTTATATAATAAAATAGCTTCTTCAAATTTCACAAATCGATTCCAAATCAACTCGACTTCCAAAAGATTCAAATTTAATCAAATCTCAAATTATTAATTTCAATTCAATTTAGTTTCTCAATAAACCATTCCAAATTATATCGATTTCAGATAAAACTTCCAAACTTCAGTTAACTGAATATTCCTTCAGTTTATTTAAACTTGATATATTCGTTTAAATCACCTTAAACAAAAATCAAGTTATAAAATCATATTGTAACGACCCAGAATTTCTGTTAATTAAAATTCGTATATTTAAATTGATTTTAAATATTAACAAGTAAAATTTGTAAGTCGAATAAATTTATTTCGAATATCTAGATTTAATTGGATAGTTAAATCGATAATTTAATATTGGAAATTACAGAAATAATTGAAAATCGAGTTTAATATGATTAAAAATGATTTGTAAAATTATATTATATCATATTGGAGTTAGAATGATATTATAGAACCTTTAAAATCGAATTAAAAGTTAAACTGTGAAAATTGAATATTTTAATATTCAAATTTCGTGTCAATCAGATTTACCGTTTGTCCGAGACAAGCCAAAACGCATAGAAATTCGTTTAATCGGTTTAATTTAAAATGATCGTTTATTGCTGTAACTCGCGCATACGACCGAATTAGCCTCCAAAACCTATTCCATTGTGTTCAGAACGCGTGTTAAACCCTAGAAACGTCGGACACCGCGCGGGATTTGGCGTTTGGAAAATCAAGTGAATAGTGTTTTCGTTGAAATTTCTATAAAAGAACCATTCATCATTCATTTGCAAAACCCTAGCCATTGTTCTTCAGCCGCCACTAAATTTTTCAATGGCCTAGAGAGCTCGAATCTTCTTCCTATATTATCTTCTAATCCGTTAATCATTATCAAAAACTTCCAACTGCAAAGATGTAGAGGAAGGTGAGATCTTGCGATCCATACGGATGTGATGGGGTTTCGAGTGTTATACGAAGATAATTTGGGGCACAAAGGCCTTTGGCTAGGCACGAATTTCGAGGAGCATGGAGGGGCCGAGCTCCATGATGCTCCAGCCGTGGGTAGCATTCGACGAGGGTTTCTACGTGGCGCAAGTTGATCGAGGTAGAAGTGCTCGTATTGGGTGCGAAAATTGGATGTATATAGGCGGCATGGGTTCATTGGCTCGAACGTGAAATTGGAGAGGGAAGAAGCATTAGGGTGCGGCCGAGATTCAAGGGCTTGGAACGAATGGTGATGATTAGATCTGGATTTAAAAATAATAAGGAAAATGTAAATTAATTTTATATTTAATTATATAAACTTTAAACTATCGTATCTTTGTCATACGAGGTCGGGTTGAGACGAAACAAATTGCGTTGCAATCGTTTTGTCGAGCACTACACAATGGAGCTGGTTTGGAGTTGTTTGGAGCTAGTGAAAATTTCGGGTAAAATTAAACGCATGTTTAATTTTATTCGAAATAAACGCAACAACTATTATCGGAAACTCAAGGTGAGAACTTCTCACTCAATCGAATTGTTTCGATTTAAATTTTAAATAGTTGAATTTAAAATTGCTTGATTGTGTGATTGGATGATAATTTGTTATCAATTTTGTTAAATAGACCCTATGCGCGTATATTAAGCGGATGTTATTTATTAAAAACATATACTGCGATAATTCCAACTTGATTGGAATTGGTATTATATATGTACTTGGAGTTGATTTTCCCGCATTTTATAGCGGATGAGACCCTATTGCGCCTCATAATAGCGGATAATATTTTATAAATCCCATATACCGCGATATTCCGTCTCGAAGCGGAATTGGTATTGTGCTAACATCTTTGGATGCAGGGAAACAGGTTGGAGGGATCCAACTGGATTCCTCAAATAATTAAATTGGTTTCAATGTTGTGTGTTGATCTATTTATTGATCTATTTATAATCTGCATGATTATCTTTGTGATTGGAATCGTTAAAGGCTAAATTTTAGCCGAATATATTTTGGTATCGTTAGATGCCGAAAATGAATTAAATTGGATTTTTGTAAATTTAAGTTGAGAATTCATGATAAAATTTAATTTTGAAATTGATTCATTTTAAATGAATAAACGTTGTAATTTATATATTATAAAAATTATGATTTTTGAGAAATATAACCAAAATGTGATTTTTTAGATAAGTAGTTGATAAATTTATAAAATGGTTTAAATTGGGATTTTTGAATTATTATAAATAATTTATATAAAAGATTTATAAAATTGATATTTATAAATTAAAATGTGGGAGTCATAAAACGAGTTTCTTATAAGTGTTAAAATGAAGTATAAATGGATTTTATAAGTGAATGGAATCTATATATTTATAAGTTGTGAAGTTATAAAATGAATAGATTTTGTAAAATAAAATATTTATAAGTAATTAACTTATAAATTGGATGTTTTGCGTGTAAATGGAATATGGATAGAATTTGTTAATAAAGTGATTTTATAAGTTGAAGTTGTTATAAAATATAAATGGAATTTATAAACGTTGTTTATAAATCCGAGATCGACTTATTTTAATGAGTTTAATTATTTTAACTTATTAAATGAAGTATATTCACTATTTTGGACGGTAAATAATATATTAAAGAAATATTTTGGAAAAGCGATATTTTAAATAGAATTAAAACGATTTAAAAATATTTTAAAATGTGTTAAGTATCGAAATCATAGATTTCAACATTTGTTGTTGAAATAGACGTTTTCGAGGAATAGAAGGAAATAGTGGACTATAACACTGTTGTTATAGTAAATGATTTCCGAAAGGAAATGTTTTATATAGTATTGGGATTTATATATCTATTTTAAGTTTGAATCCCTATACTAATGATTTTGGGTTGTAGGAAGATGTTTTACGCAACATTCGTTTTGACTCAAATAAATGTGTTTAAGAGAATGTTTTCCTTAAAGAATAAAATATATACTTAATTTGGATTTAAGTATATTGAATATTTTCCAAATGTTGAAAATAAATGGATTTGTGAATTACTTATTATTGAATAAGAATGGAAATGTTTTTCCAATATAAAGTGAATGTTTTGAGATTTTATCTTTTAAAGGTAAATTGAAAATGAATATTAGAAATCGATTTAAAATCGTATATTCATAGATATTTTGGAATTGTAAATTCACTATGGAATTTATAAAAGAAAGGGAAATTTGTTTAAAAATAAACATTGATTTACTTTTGAAGTGTGGAAATAAATTTACGGATTTGGACATAAGTTTAAAATAAGTCGGTAAGGATTTATTTGATTGATTTAAATGAACCATTTTTGATTGAAAATGGATAAATATTTGGAAGTGTTTCCGTTTAAGGAAAATGATTTGAAATTTGTTTTCAAAGATTGAAAGGTGAAAATTGATTTGAAATTGGTTTTCAAATGGTTGAAGTGTGGAATTTATATCTTGTAAAGATATTTTGGAAATAAATAATTTGGGAAGATTATTTATAATCGGGCGATGTTGTGAATATTGATTGATAGTTAAATAACCGACTATCAATATTGACTCTAGAATGGCTATTTGTTGTGAATTGGTAGAAATTGATTGCTACACTTATTTTTAAATTATTGCGCTCGTTATTCGGATTACCCATTCCGAATAGTGATACGACGTAATGGATAGCATTGAAGAACGGTGGTGAAGACCGGGTATATGTGAAAACGATAGGATGACCTGTCGATTGACTTTGCACCGTTAGCTACGGTATGGAGATTTCCTTTGTGATGGGAAATTCAATCGGGATTGTGAATACCCGGATTGCAAGGGCTTCTTTGGAAGTGCCTTCGGTTCTGTTCGAACCCGGAACAGACTTGTATGTTTACGTGTCTGACATTACATTTTGAGATATAAAGCAGATTTCTTTCAAATATATTTCCGTTGGTGGGGGAGAATTTATTCTCTTAGCTTAACACCCTTAGAGGTTATGTAGTTAAAGGTTATCAGCGATATATTCCCAATTTGGTAATGTGGCATGCTGAGTGTTGCTGTGTGATGATTATTTATTGATCATTTGTTATCAAAGCGTGGCTTTGTGAAAAAGTGTAGATTTGTGGACGAGAGTTCGTCAGACCTCACTCCCCGGAAATGGTCAAAACAGGAATATACAGCAAGCTTATGAGGGTCGCGCCCTTTAGGGTATGTCATTTCCTTCTGGAAAGGGTGGTATCATGGTATGGAGCCCAGATACTTACTCATGTTGACACACTATATTTATTACCGTGTGATGTTGGTTATCGAGCGCTCGGATAAAGGTCCAAAGGGACTGGGGGTGGCATATTTGTGTAGTAGTTACCTAGTTACAAAGGTAACACGGCCTTTTGTTGGCAGAGATCTAGCCGTAACGTTAGATTCTCGGGACGTCCCTCCAGAGGCGATCCCATTGACAGTAGGAAGTTGCTTAGCCTGACCATTTTTTTGAAAATTTAAAGAAACAATACGTGCCTTGTACGGATTTAGTTGTATAACCTGCCATGGAATGTGGCGGTAACCTGCTATTGAACATGCTAGCTATAGTAGGCATACGATAATGGTCGTATGTTGGCTAAGATTTATATCTTTACCTTCGAAATGCTTTTATCACTATGCACTAATAATAATATCAAAAATGATTTGTTTTGCGTAGTAAGCATCTTTGATTATCATTAGTAGAAATCTCCTCTAATTCTATGTTTGCATTGTGTGTGTGCGGGGAGGCCTTATGGTAGTTTCATTTTCCAAAAACATTGCGGATATTTTCCACTTCTATTGCTGTTGTTGTTTTAAAAGATAAATAACTGGTTTTGAGTTCTCACACCAGTCCCATGACTGACCTGGAGTTTATTGTTCTCTTCCTAAACTCTGGGTGCCCATAATTTTCCACACGGGCAGTCTAGAGTCAGGTTATCAGGTCATTCTGGATTCAGAAGTGCTATGGAGCTCAAGTGGCGAGCTGGATGGCGAGACGTACCACTTGCATATGAAATTATCTTTCCGCTGTGTAATTCACTTGTAGGGACATGTTTGTATAGCTGCCCATTCTTATATTGTGTTGTATATTGTTGTTGTATACTCTGATGTAATATAATGTATTAACTGAGATAGTTCTTTGTTTTAAAGATTATTAATTTATCTATTATATGTTGTTCCGCTGCGACTGTGAGATTCTGATATTGTTTCTGTTCTGTTTCTTTCTCCTTCTGTCTTTTTCTTCTACCTCTTCTTTTTAACCCTAATAATTCGGTTTTCCGGCATTCGATTATGCAGCATTTGATACAGTGGACATATTAGTGCCGACCTTCGGATCCCGGCAAAGCCGTTAATGTTACAACGTGGTATCAGAGCATTTGGTTAAGTGACAACGTTGGCATTGTTGGGGATTACTCATTAGAAATAGAGTCAGCAGTACTCTAGAATGAGTTTGAGTGTAATAATAGATATGAGCGCGTATTTGTTAGTGAATATAAAATTGTTTTGTATTGTGTTGACTTATCCGTTGATTGTTTATGAATTCTGGTCGGTGCAGTCTAGCTAACTGTCGTCGATAGGGGTTTCTAAACTCTTAAACGAGATAAACCGACATAATATCATTTTAAATTGGGTAAATGAAATAATTTTACCTCGATTATATTTTATATATAAAGGAATAATTTTTCAGCATTATTAAAGTATATATAAATTGAATTGTTTGATTGTTGAAAATGTATGGAAATATATAAGTGAATCAAAGTTGTTCGAATAATTTGAATAAAAACAACAATTTTGAAAGAATGAATTATATAAGAGCAACAATTGTATAAGTATAGAATTATAATTGAAATGATTTGCAATTGTGGAATAATCTTGTATAAGTAAAGGGAAATAGTAAAATTATATAAGCAAGATTTATAAATGTTATTTATAAATAAAAGAAATATTTTGAAAGAATTAAAAGCATTGGATTCACTACTGTTGCTGGGGAATAATAAGGGTGATGACTGCAGCATCATCACTATCATTTTCGAGCTTCTGTGTGATGGATTTGCTACCATAGTAAATTGAAATTGAAGTTTTGTTGTGATAAACAGATTTGAAATTAAAAAATCCAAGTTGAAATTGATGAATATAAGTTATCAAGTTTTGAACTTACAATATGAGATAATAAAAAATTTAACTTTGGTAAAGTTGAAATAAATTTGAATTAGCATGATAAAATATATGATGTGAAATTTAACTAAAGGAAGTTAAATAAATTAATTGGAAGTTGAATAATAAGTTGTATAACTTATTAAATGTGAAGATGTAAGTAAAACCAATTATTAAAATGGTTAAACAACTTTGTTAAGCAAAACGAAGTATAAATCTGAATAAGTGATGAAATTGACTTTGGTAAAAGTTAAATAGAATTTACTTTGGAGTTGGATTTTAACCGTATTAAATATGTTGTTGAAATGAGAATTAAAGTTAAGTTAAACCAATGATGTTGAAATGGAATATGACTTAAGTAATGTTGAATGAAGTTGATTTTGGTATCAAAGTAAAATAATGAAGTGAATTGAATGAATATGAACTTGAATTATATAAATGAAATTCAATCTTATTTGTTAAATGAATTAGCAATTGAATTAATGAATGAATTGAATGTAAATCAATTGAATGTAAATAAATTGATATGAAAAATGGATGTAAGTGTTAATTCATTAAAGCTAATGAAGTTGAGAAATTAAATAATTAAATGAAAGTCAATTTAATATCAACCAATTGGAGTTAAAAAAGTGTTAAACCAAATAGAATGTAAATTTAATAATTTGGTTATGTTGGTTATGATTTGGTTGTTAAATTGATTGTTAGTTGATTGTATATAATAATTAAGTATTAATGAAGTTGAATTAATAAAATGGAAAGCTATGCAATAGAATTCAAATTGAAAGTGATGTAAATTTTAATAGAATTGAATTTGATTGAATGGGAAGTGAACCAACTTGAATATGAATTAGTGAATGTGAACCAAACATGAATAAATGAATGTTAGAAAAAACATCCAATGTTAATGAATCAAATGTGATTAAATGGAAAACCAATTCATTGAATATAATGAGAAGTACATTTATATTGATTTGGTTATGGATGTTAATTGGATGAAAATTGTTTTGTGGTTGCATTTGTTGTTTTGTTGCAATTGCTATGTTGGCACATGTAGTTGTTATATTGCTATATGTTGTATATTGATGTTACTTTCATATATACATGTTTTTCATTTGTTTGTTGAGTGTTTAGTAGGTGCGGATTGCGCTTGCTTCGCTTTTGGAGCTCGCTTTCGCGCTATATTAGCCGTATATGCTCGCTAATAATATATAAGGTACATATCTCGGATTACATACCGTACTTTTAAACCTTTTTTCCCTACGGGATGCCTCATCACTTGATGAGATGTATATTTGTGATATATATACTGTCATTTTTTTGGATCGAGCCGCGCAAAGGAAGTTATGGCGATTTTTTTTGAAAATTTAAGGCGTTAGAAAATTTTCGGGAAATTTTGGAATTTTTTTTGTGAAAACTAAGTTTTGATTTGAATTTAAAGGTTAAATGATATAGTTGATTTTGAAAAGATAACTATATATGGATTTGAAAACTTAGTAAATATTGTGTAAGAAGTTTAACTATGGATTTTGGAAAAGTTAAATGCTTAAGAGATTGTAAATCAAATTTGAATGGTTTATTTTGGAAAGTTAATGGATTCTGTAACTCTTTCTTACTTGGTAATTTCGAGGACGAAATTCTTTTAAGGGGGGAAGATTGTAACGACCTAAAATTTCTGTTAATTAAAATTTGTATATTTAAATTGATTTTAAATATTAACAAGTAAAATTTGTAAGTCGAATAAATTTATTTCGAATATCTGGATTTAGTTGGATAGTTAAATCGATAATTTAATATTGGAAATTACAAAAATAATTGGAAATCAAGTTTAATATGATTAAAAATGATTTGTAAAGTTATATTATATCATATTGGAGTTAGAATTATATTATAGAACCTTAAAAATCGAATTAAAAGTTAAACTGTGAAAATTGAATATTTTAATATTTAATTGACGTGTAAAAATAGTCATTTTTCAAACAGTCTCGGATTTTGACGAAACTTGTTTCATTGGATCCGTAATGTGATATTATTGTAAGATTTCAAATTTTGTGTCAATCGGATTTAGCGTTTGTCCGGGACAAGCCAAAACGCATAGAAATTCGTTTAATCGGTTTAATTTAAAATTGATCGTTTATTGCTGTAACTCACGCATACGACCGAATTTGCCTCCGAAACCTATTCCATTATGTTCAGAACGCTGGTTAAACCCTAGAAACATCGGTCACCGCGCGAGATTTGGAGTTTGGAAAATCAAGCGAATGGTGTTTTCGTTGAAATTTCTATAAAAGAACCATACATCATTCATTTGCAAAACCCTAGCCATTGTTCTTCAGCCGCCACTAAATTTTTCACTGGCCTAGAGAGCTCGAATCTTCTTCCTATATTATCTTCCAATCTGTTAATCATTATCAAAAACTTCCAACTGCAAAGATGAAGAGGAATGTGAGATCTTGCGATCCATACGGATGTGATGGGGTTTCAAGTGTTATACGAAGATAATTTGGGGCACAAAGGCCTTCAGCTGGGCATGAATTTCGAGGAGCATGGAGGGGCCGAGCTCCATGATGCTCCAGCCATGGGTCGCATTCGATGAGGGCTTCTACATGGCGCAAGTTGATCGAGGTGGAAGTGCTTGTATTGGGTGCGAAAATTGGATGTATATAGGCGGCATGGGTTTCATTAGCTCGAACGTGAAACTGGAGAGGGAAGAAGCACTAAGGTGCAGCCGAGATTCTAGGGCTTGGAACGAACGGTGATGATTAGATCTGGCTTTAAAAATAATAAGGAAAATGTGAATTAATTTTATATTTAATTGTATAAACTTTAAACTATCGTATCTTTGTCATACGAGGTCGGATTGAGACGAAATGAATTGCGTTGCAATCGTTTTGTCGAGCACTACGCAATGGAGCAGGTTTGGAGTTGTTTGGAGCTAGTGAAAATTTCGGGTAAAATTAAATGCATGTTTAATTTTATTCGAAATAAAACGCTACAACTATTATCGAAAACTCAAGGTGAGAACTTCTCACTCAATCGAATTATTTCGATTTAAATTTTAAATAGTTGAATTTAAAATTGCTTGATTGTGTGATTGGATGATAATTTGTTATCAATTGTGTTAAATAGACCCTATACGCCGTATATTAAGCGGATGTTATTTATTAAAACCATATACCACGATAATTCCAACTTGATTGGAATTTGTATTATATATGTACTTGGAGTTGATTTTCCCGCATTATATAGCGGATGAGACCCTATTGCGCCGCATAATAGCGGATAATATTTTATAAATCCTAAATACCGCAATATTCCGTCTCGAAGCGGAATTGGTATTGTGCTAACATCTTTAGATGCAGGGAAACAGGTTGGAGGGATCCAACTGGATTCCTTAAATAATTAAATTGGTTTCAATGTTGTGTGTTGATCTATTTATTGATCTATTTATAATCTGCGTGATTATCTTTATGATTGGAATTGTTAAAGGCTAAATTTTAGCCGAATATATTTTGGTATCGTTAGATGCCGAAAATGAATTAAATTGGATTTTTGTAAATTTAAGTTGAGAATTCATGATAAAATTTAATTTTGAAATTGATTCATTTTAAATGAATAAACGTTGTAATTTATATGTTATAAAAATTATGATTTTTGAGAAATATAACCAAAATGTGATTTTTTAGATAAGTAGTTGATAAATTCATAAAATGGTTTAAATTGGGATTTTTGAATTATTATAAATAATTTATATAAAAGATTTATAAAATTGATATTTATAAATTAAAATGTTGGAGTTATAAAACGAGTTTTTTATAAGTGTTAAAATGAAGTATAAATGGATTTTATAAGTGAATGAAATCTATATATTTATAAGTTGTGAATTTATAAAATGAATAGATTTTGTAAAATAAAATATTTATAAGTAATTAACTGATAAATTGGATTTTTTGCGTGTAAATGGAATATGGATATAATTTGTTAATAAAGTGATTTTATAAGTTGAAGTTGTTATAAAATATAAATGGAATTTATAAACGTTGTTTATAAATCCGAGATCGACTTATTTTAATAAGTTTAATTACTATAACTTATTAAATGAAGTATATTCACGATTTTGGACGGTAAATAATATATTAAAGAAATATTTTGGAAAAGCGATATTTTAAATAGAATTAAAACGATTTAAAAATGTTTTAAAATGTGTTAAGTATCGAAATCATAGATTTCAACATTTATTGTTGAAATAGACGTTTTCGAGGAATAGAAGGAAATGATGGACTATAACACTATTGTTATAGTAAATGATTTTCGAAAGGAAATGTTTTATATAGTATTGGGATTTATATATCTATTTTAAGTTTTTATCCCTATACTAATGATTTTGGGTTGTCGTAACAATGTTTTACGCAACATTCGTTTTGACTCAAATAAATGTGTTTAAGAGAATGTTTTCCTTAAAGAATAAAATATATACTTAATTTGGATTTAAGTATATTGCATATTTTCCAAATGTTGAAAATAAATGGATTTGTGAATTACTTATTATTGAATAAGAATGGAAATGTTTTTCCAATATGAAGTGAATGTTTTGAGATTTTATCTGTGACAGCCCGCAAATCCGTACCCCTTGAATCAACATTATTCTACCCTAATTGACTCAAGTGGAACAGAAATACGAACCATTGAGGTTAAAGAAAAAGAGATAGAAGAAGAAGAAACTAAACAATATCTGAATCTCACAGTCGCAGCGGAATAAAATATAATAGTAACTATAGAACTTTACACCAAATGAAATCTATATCTGTTTATATACAACATATCATCAGAGTAACTCATACATCAATCTACACATAACAGACATACCATACAACATAGCAGCGGATATATATAGGTACATATAATACGTCTCGGACTCCAGCTCCTCTCCTGCTCCATAGCATCCTGACCTGAACAAATAATACTCGGTCTGACCCGAGCATTATAACGAAATAACACCCGAGTCAGTCTGGAATACCAGCTGATAATAATGCACACAATTGATTATTAAAGTTTCAAAAATCCTTTTGAAAACAAAAGCATCTCGTAAGACCACGCCACAAATAAACATGTCGGGTTTTTACCTTACGATAGCTAAAACACTTTTTATAGAAATCCTCTTATATTATAATAGGGTCTATTTACAAATACTTATAAAATAGCCGAAATTGTTACATTCATTAAATTCCAGCTACTAGCCACCGAAGTGGGTAATACAAACAAAACTCGTACAAGGCTCGTAGGGAAAATGGATTTCCAACAATGACTAGGCACTGGGGTACCACCTGTCACAGTACGTGGTCTAGATCACAGTACCGAGGACTACTCCCTTCGTCCCCTGCAACACAAGACCGGAATCACCTATGGGCAATTCCGAATAAGATCACCCCGCGGTTGGGATCAGCAACCGCACCACTAAGCCGAAATAAAAAGGGACCTCTAGACAGGGATGACCTTACTCTCCAGTGGGGGCTACCCACGAAGCCTTGCTGCATATCCCCTGATTTTCAGTCATTCCCGGTTGATGAGGCTTGAGGCTAAACGATACCTTTATAGCACATATCCCTTAGAATGCCCATCGTCCGCTGACAATGTCACGAAGCATTCGTCCATACAAGTCCGTCCCGGGTTCGAACGGAACCGAAGGCACTATTCCTACTACATCCATTTTGGAAATATCCTCAGGATTAGCAGCGACTAGCCCTTGCACTTCACTGCTCCATCTTCGACTCCGAAAACGTTTTATCGCACGAAAACGTACAAACCGGATCGAAGTGGTTTTCGAGAAATAAATCTCGATCCCGGTCTCTTCGAAACGATCAACGAAATTTGTCCAATATTGATAGTCGGTGATTTAACTATCAATTTATATTCATAAACATCCATAGCATCCATCACACAATAAATAATTCCCAAATTATTTATTTACCTCAAATATCTTTAAAAGATATATTACCAAATTTCCAAATCTCATTTGAAAACATTTCTCAAAATTCCTCCTTTACAAGGTAAATCATTTACCATATATTTCCATTGGAAATATCCAAGTTCAAAACAGTTTAGATTTAAAACAGTTAAAAACATTTTAATTTAAAGTATACTTTAAATAGATAAATTTACTACTAATTATTTAATCAAAATATAATTCCAAAATATTTAAAGCAAAACTGTTTAAAAGATATAGCTTAATTTAAATTAAGGTTAAGTTATACTATATATTAAAATAAAGTGGTAAAAAGATTAACTCTTATTTCAATATACTTAGGTCAAAACTAGCTTATAAAACAAATCCATTTGTAAACATAATTATTAAAATATTTATAAAATTTTACTATTGCTAATTTATAAAAATCACTTTAAAATAATAATTTTTAAAACATTCTTTAAAATTAGTTTAGATTTTAAACTTTCTTTTTATAAAATCAATTTAAAACTCGAACTTGGATTTTCCCTAGGAAATCTCATTTCTACTAAATCATCACAGAAATCCTTCTCACGATTTCTGTCCATTTATTTACTTTAGTTTTATGGTTTTATAACATAAATTTATTTCCCAAATCTTCAACTAGTAACATTTATCTTTAATTATCATTCCAGATTTTACAACTTCCAATTTCCATTCTAAATAGATTTCAAATTCTAATCCTTAAAAATTCATTATTAACCATATCTTTTATTTCTCTAAATTCAATTCATCCATTTATAATTAACTTTGGATTTATAAATTTATCCATCAATATTTCTATACAAATTCATTTCAGTTTTCCATCCAAATCAGGTTTCAAACATTTATATTCTCTAAATTTCTTATTTAACAATTTCTCAATTTCTTTGAAACCCAATTTAATTTCTTCATAATTTAAACTACAATTTCTTTTATAATTAATATTCTGGGTTTATAGTTTAAACCACAATATCACAATGCAATTCAACTTCAAATTTATCAATCTCAATATATAAACAGGTATCATAATCAAATAAGTACTATATTGTGAGGAATCCCGTTGGATCCCTCCAACCTGTTTTCCCTGCATCCACAAATATTAGCACAACAGTATATATCGCATCAATTCGATAATAATCAACATATTCAGCTAAACATGCAAACAAACAATCATTACTAGCTGTCTACTTTACTAGCATCCAGATGTGAGTGAGAATAACTCACCTTGAGTTTCGGCGAGCGTTCGAAATTTAAATTAAACCGGACAACGTCCGATTTAACCCAAATTTCTACTTGCCCGGAATGACTCCGGATCTGTACCATCGCGTAGTGCTCTCTTTTGCGATTCCAACGAATCCAAAATCATCGAAATCTGAGGTCGTATGAATTCGTTATGATTTTACAAAGTTTGAATTAAATTTAAACAAATTTTACTTTATTTTCTTATACCAAAATAATCATGGCCGTAGGATCAAGAATCAAAAATCAAGGCCGCACCTTACTTCTCTTCCCCCTTCGTACGCAAGCTCCAGGACACCACGCAAACAACAAACCCATCCTCCCTTGCTTTGACCGACCACAAACCCTCCCCAACGTCCACTTGAACATGATCAGCCATAGTCAAAACAAGCACCAAGGCATGCTCCATCCACGGCCAAAACCGGCACAAGCTCGGCTGACCCAATTCGCCAGAAAACATACTCGAACCGCATACGAACGCGGCGAGATAACGACACCGTCGTTGATCTAAAGACCATCATAACCATCCATCTTGAAGATCTCGACATCACCTTCAATCTTCTAGTTGGAGATTTTGAAAATCGTTGCTTGGATTTAAAGATAATTGGAAAAGAAAATCGTTAAACTTCGGCCATTGGTATAAGCAAACGGCGGCCTGGGTATAGCTAGGGTTTAGAACGAAAAAAAATTAATATATATATAATTAGTTAATAATATTTTAATCTCGTTCTTCACATTTTAATATCATATGCAAACGAACTCCAATTCTCACGTTCCGATAGGCGATTCTAAGGTTTTTCCGCGTTCCGGACACAATGGAACAGGTCTCGTAAGCTAATTTGATCGTATGAGCGAGTTGCAGAATTAAACGATTAATTTAAAATTAAACCGATTAAAACGATTTCGATGCGTTTCGAGCTGCCGGGGTCAAACGACAACTCCGATTGCTACGAAAATTGAAATCCGGTAATAACTAACTATTACGGATCCAATGAAACTGATTTCGTCAAATTCCGAGACTATGCCCCGGAAGGCTATTTTAACTCGTCAATTTAATTAAGCGATTTTCGAAATTATCGGAATCACTCCAAAACTCCACTTTTAAAATTTTATTAACTTAACAATAATTCATATAACATTTATAAACACATTAAAAATCATTCTGGCCCATTCCGGACTTAAATCGAATTAATTGCAATATTTAATAATATTAAATTCATTCCTAAATCAATATAAAATTCCAGTTAATAACTTATTACCTTTTAAATTCATCCAAAAATCCGATAATATCCATTATGTCCAATTGAACTTAAAAATACATTGGAAAACCATTTGTATAATTATTCACATCCAAATTCACCACTTATCTCAGATTTTGAATATTTTATTATTATTCTTTATTATTCAAAATCGAATGGAATCACTATATTTTAAAATTATAGTTATTTTATTGATTGCATCCGATTTCTCCCATTTCAAAATCAATCAAGAACCCACATTAAACATTTAAAACGAATTAAATGTTCAAATTTAATAGCTTAAAAATACGGAATGTTACATTCCTCCCCCCTTATAAAAATTTCGTCCCCGAAATTTGTATAAGGTAGAACATACCCTCAAACTCATCTACTTATCCCATTAGCTTAGTTAAAAGCTTATATACATTTCACAAAATCCTTTTTGCTCAATTCCTAACCCAATTGCTTTATTAACTCTAAAGCTTCAATTTTTAACTTATAACTTTTCCCAAAACCCAAAAATTTTCTAACTCCCAAAATTTCCGGAAAATTTTGGCAGAGTCTCCCCTGTACGGAGGAGCTTCTGCGATATCGCAGGATACACAAATATATATACATCGGCCCACACGGCCGGAAACCAAAATATAACACAAGATATATATCTTTTCCAATTTTATTAGCGTAGGCGTACCTTTTAGCAATTTTAATAGCAAGTAGCTAATATATAATGCATATACGCGCTTCAAACCCTCTCGAACGCCTCGCATTCCTGCACTTACTCAACATACTCATTAGTTACAAGATCTGTGCATTTTAATCAACATTTTCCAATATAAAAGCAATCCAACATATCTATGGCATAATCCAAACCAAGCAAATTTCAAAATTTACTAATATTAACCATCCTTTACCAACAATTCAAGATTTTAAATCACCTTTCAAATTGCTTATTCAAGTCCAACTTCATTTTAATTTCACTTGAATGATTTATACTCAAATCCACTATATACAATCCATATTTATTTCAACCAATTCATTGTTATTTAACATATAATAAACATGTGCTTCACTAACATCTTTCTATATCATTTCAATATCAAGTTTGATTCACAAACCAAATTCTTATTTCAGATTTTGAAGCATTTACATTTCTTTTATGCCTATGCCTATTCATATGCAAAATCACTATATTTGATTGCATTTATATATACAACTCTTAGAATTGGATTCTAATCCATATCAATTTATTCAAGAATCAATTCAATTGCATAATATCTCAATTCTTTCTTGCATACCAAATTTAGTTTCATTTTAATTTGACTTCACTTAATCAAATTCCAATTTATCCAAAACCAATTTAGTTGTTTAAACAACTCAATTCTAAATACATTCAAATATTCAAGTCATTCAAGCAAAACAATCGCCACTTAAGCTTATAACCATTTAAAATTAATTTCAACTTAGATTTATATTAATCTTACTCCATTACCAGGTTCACAACTCAAACATTTTTTTTTTCTCTTCTTTCCAATGTAATTGTTAAATTACATTTCCTTACATCTTTATTTCTTTAACCAATCCCAGTTTATATTAATATCATTTCATCCTGGATTATTTACATCTCTTATATCCATATCTCAATATTAATTAAAACCATTTCCACTTGCACTTCAACTTTATTACCCAAACAAAATTTATACAAGACAACATTATAAAGCTTAATCACAATTATTATTTAATTTGCTTAAATGCTTTCACAATATTTTCATTATCTTCTTATATCAACTTTATTTTATTTCCATTTGATTCTCATTCAATCAAATTTTCAATTCATATACACATTTAATGCTCTTTGTTTAGTTATCCAATCCATTTTAGATTTATTTTATTAACAAAGAGACCATTTAAATTATTCCACTCATTTGAATTTTACTTACAATTCAAATCATCATTAATACATTCAAATTCCATTATTCATTCGCCCTTCCCATAATTATTACCAAAATTAAATCCCAATTCAAACTGGATTTTATTTACCTTCAAATTTTGACTGATTATCAAATTCTATCCATATTAGTTTTCAATCCACTTTCTTAATTTACTCTGAATTCATTCATAATATCACCATTTTCCAATTATTTCATTTGGCACATTTAAATTTTCTACCTTTCCTTTTTACTCCTTTAAATAGAATCTAAATTTCTTTCAATATTATTTATTACACAACTGAAATTCAATTTCAATTTCATTACCAAACAAATCTTATTCTCCCCATACATAAGTTCAAGACTTATTTGCCACTTAAGAACATTCACATTTATGTTCTCATTTTGCTTCATTAGACTTTGCATTTCATTTATGGTCAAAGTTTGAATTTTCCACACCATTCCACTCTTCCATTAAATAAATTTGCAACTTTACTCCCATTCAAGAGTTTAAAGTGCTTACTTAAGTCCATTCTCATTTTATAATCTCCAATTTAAGTTACTTAATAACTTAAGAATGTGAATTCCTTAATGCAATTATAAGCAATTTACATTTCACCTTTTATATCCAATTCATTTAGATTGAATTCAATTTCAAATTCCCAAATTTAATTCTCCATATACAAGTTCAAACTTGTCTACTAACTGAAGTTCATTCACTTCTTTATATTCCCCTTATCTTATTCAATTCACATTCCCTTTGAGATCAGATTTGAATCTATCATACCATTTTCTATTCCCATTTGTGATTATAATTCCATTTCCATATATAAGTTCACCAACTTATTTATTTAAAAGCTTATAAAGATCTCTTTTAATCCATCTACATTTTATAATCAGAATTCCAAATTAAATTCAACTTTCCATTCATTTTTAATAATTTCATTTACCTCCATTTACTCAAGTCAAATTTTAATTTTATGACTAAAATTTCATTTTACTATCTTACTTAAATCAACTTCACCTTACAAGTTATGGTTGATTCATTTTACCTTCACATTTTTTTTTTAATTAAAATTTTCCAGAATTCAATTTACCCGGTTTTATCTCAAAACCATTTTGAAATATATCAAATATATATCCATTTGGTATATCAATTCAAATCTCCATGTTTTCCAAACCAATTTGGTTGTACCCAAAACAATTTGTTCATATCCCAAAACAAATTTCCATTTTTTTTTTTTTTTTTTTAAATATCCAAACCAACTGTTATCCCCAATAAATCCAAACAATACCATAACCAATTACTAGGGAAGCAATCCATCACTTTAGAAACTCGAAAATGAATTCTAATGATGTGGCCAGCATCATCAGGATTATTTTCCAGCGACTGCAGTGAGTTCAATGCTTCTTACTTTCCCAAATTTATTTCAAAACAGTTGCCATTCAAAAATATTACCCAAAACAACATTCCATTATTGCCTTCAAACATATTGGAAAACATTCCCAAACTTTTATTTTCAATACATTTAAAATCCTTTCCAAAACTTCCGAGTTTTAAATTCTGGTTTAATTCAAATTTTAATTTCACTTCTTATTTGCAACATATTTAATTAATTCTATTTGGTTATAACCATTTCAATTTTACTATCCTAAATTCCTTATTTGCTTATATATATCATTTCAAATTTTAGATCATATTCAAGATTCTTACTAAATTATGGTATTAACAATCCAACAATCACCCAATATATAATAAGCTAGAAAATCATTTCTTTTATATTAAAATATAATTTTGGGTAAAATTATTTCATTTACCCACTTTAAAAACAATACTACGTCGGTTTATCTCGTTCAAGAGTTTAGAAACCCCTATCGATACGGTTGTACTTCCCGCACCGACCAGAATTCATAAACACTCAACCGATAAGTCAACATAGTAAAAAAACAATTTTATAAGCACTAACAAGTACGCTCTCATAGCTATTAATACACTCAACTCATTATAGAGTACTATCGACTCTATTAAATGAGTAATTACCCCACCAAAGCCTAGGTTGTCGCCAACCTAAGCTCTGATACCAAGTGTGACAGCCCGCAAATCCGTACCCCTTGAATCAACATTATTCTACCCTAATTGACTCAAGTGGAACAGAAATACGAACCATTGAGGTTAAAGAAAAAGAGATAGAAGAAGAAGAAACTAAACAATATCAGAATCTCACAGTCGCAGCGGAATAAAATATAATAGTAACTATAGAACTTTACACCAAATGAAATCTATATCTGTTTATATACAACATATCATCAGAGTAACTCATACATCAATCTACACATAACAGACATACCATACAACATAGCAGCGGATATATATAGGTACATATAATATGTCTCGGACTCCAGCTCCTCTCCTGCTCCATAGCATCCTGACCTGAACAAATAATACTCGGTCTGACCCGAGCATTATAACGAAATAACACCCGAGTCAGTCTGGAATACCAGCTGATAATAATGCACACAATTGATTATTAAAGTTTCAAAAATCCTTTTGAAAACAAAAGCATCTCGTAAGACCACGCCACAAATAAACATGTCGGGTTTTTACCTTACGATAGCTAAAACACTTTTTATAGAAATCCTCTTATATTATAATAGGGTCTATTTACAAATACTTATAAAATAGCCGAAATTGTTACATTCATTAAATTCCAGCTACTAGCCACCGAAGTGGGTAATACAAACAAAACTCGTACAAGGCTCGTAGGGAAAATGGATTTCCAACAATGACTAGGCACTGGGGTACCACCTGTCACAGTACGTGGTCTAGATCACAGTACCGAGGACTACTCCCTTCGTCCCCTGCAACACAAGACCGGAATCACCTATGGGCAATTCCGAATAAGATCACCCCGCGGTTGGGATCAGCAACCGCACCACTAAGCCGAAATAAAAAGGGACCTCTAGACAGGGATGACCTTACTCTCCAGTGGGGGCTACCCACGAAGCCTTGCTGCATATCCCCTGATTTTCAGTCATTCCCGGTTGATGAGGCTTGAGGCTAAACGATACCTTTATAGCACATATCCCTTAGAATGCCCATCGTCCGCTGACAATGTCACGAAGCATTCGTCCATACAAGTCCGTCCCGGGTTCGAACGGAACCGAAGGCACTATTCCTACTACATCCATTTTGGAAATATCCTCAGGATTAGCAGCGACTAGCCCTTGCACTTCACTGCTCCATCTTCGACTCCGAAAACGTTTTATCGCACGAAAACGTACAAACCGGATCGAAGTGGTTTTCGAGAAATAAATCTCGATCCCGGTCTCTTCGAAACGATCAACGAAATTTGTCCAATATTGATAGTCGGTGATTTAACTATCAATTTATATTCATAAACATCCATAGCATCCATCACACAATAAATAATTCCCAAATTATTTATTTACCTCAAATATCTTTAAAAGATATATTACCAAATTTCCAAATCTCATTTGAAAACATTTCTCAAAATTCCTCCTTTACAAGGTAAATCATTTACCATATATTTCCATTGGAAATATCCAAGTTCAAAACAGTTTAGATTTAAAACAGTTAAAAACATTTTAATTTAAAGTATACTTTAAATAGATAAATTTACTACTAATTATTTAATCAAAATATAATTCCAAAATATTTAAAGCAAAACTGTTTAAAAGATATAGCTTAATTTAAATTAAGGTTAAGTTATACTATATATTAAAATAAAGTGGTAAAAAGATTAACTCTTATTTCAATATACTTAGGTCAAAACTAGCTTATAAAACAAATCCATTTGTAAACATAATTATTAAAATATTTATAAAATTTTACTATTGCTAATTTATAAAAATCACTTTAAAATAATAATTTTTAAAACATTCTTTAAAATTAGTTTAGATTTTAAACTTTCTTTTTATAAAATCAATTTAAAACTCGAACTTGGATTTTCCCTAGGAAATCTCATTTCTACTAAATCATCACAGAAATCCTTCTCACGATTTCTGTCCATTTATTTACTTTAGTTTTATGGTTTTATAACATAAATTTATTTCCCAAATCTTCAACTAGTAACATTTATCTTTAATTATCATTCCAGATTTTACAACTTCCAATTTCCATTCTAAATAGATTTCAAATTCTAATCCTTAAAAATTCATTATTAACCATATCTTTTATTTCTCTAAATTCAATTCATCCATTTATAATTAACTTTGGATTTATAAATTTATCCATCAATATTTCTATACAAATTCATTTCAGTTTTCCATCCAAATCAGGTTTCAAACATTTATATTCTCTAAATTTCTTATTTAACAATTTCTCAATTTCTTTGAAACCCAATTTAATTTCTTCATAATTTAAACTGCAATTTCTTTTATAATTAATATTCTGGGTTTATAGTTTAAACCACAATATCACAATGCAATTCAACTTCAAATTTATCAATCTCAATATATAAACAGGTATCATAATCAAATAAGTACTATATTGTGAGGAATCCCGTTGGATCCCTCCAACCTGTTTTCCCTGCATCCACAAATATTAGCACAACAGTATATATCGCATCAATTCGATAATAATCAACATATTCAGCTAAACATGCAAACAAACAATCATTACTAGCTGTCTACTTTACTAGCATCCAGATGTGAGTGAGAATAACTCACCTTGAGTTTCGGCGAGCGTTCGAAATTTAAATTAAACCGGACAACGTCCGATTTAACCCAAATTTCTACTTGCCCGGAATGACTCCGGATCTGTACCATCGCGTAGTGCTCTCTTCTGCGATTCCAACGAATCCAAAATCATCGAAATCTGAGGTCGTATGAATTCGTTATGATTTTACAAAGTTTGAATTAAATTTAAACAAATTTTACTTTATTTTCTTATACCAAAATAATCATGGCCGTAAGATCAAGAATCAAAAATCAAGGCCGCACCTTACTTCTCTTCCCCCTTCGTACGCAAGCTCCAGGACACCACGCAAACAACAAACCCATCCTCCCTTGCTTTGACCGACCACAAACCCTCCCCAACGTCCACTTGAACACGATCAGCCATAGTCAAAACAAGCACCAAGGCATGCTCCATCCACGGCCAAAACCGGCACAAGCTCGGCTGACCCAATTCGCCAGAAAACATACTCGAACCGCATACGAACGCGGCGAGATAACGACACCGTCGTTGATCTAAAGACCATCATAACCATCCATCTTGAAGATCTCGACATCACCTTCAATCTTCTAGTTGGAGATTTTGAAAATCGTTGCTTGGATTTAAAGATAATTGGAAAAGAAAATCGTTAAACTTCGGCCATTGGTATAAGCAAACGGCGGCCTGGGTATAGCTAGGGTTTAGAACGAAAAAAAATTAATATATATATAATTAGTTAATAATATTTTAATCTCGTTCTTCACATTTTAATATCATATGCAAACGAACTCCAATTCTCACGTTCCGATAGGCGATTCTAAGGTTTTTCCGCGTTCCGGACACAATGGAACAGGTCTCGTAAGCTAATTTGATCGTATGAGCGAGTTGCAGAATTAAACGATTAATTTAAAATTAAACCGATTAAAACGATTTCGATGCGTTTCGAGCTGCCGGGGTCAAACGACAACTCCGATTGCTACGAAAATTGAAATCCGGTAATAACTAACTATTACGGATCCAATGAAACTGATTTCGTCAAATTCCGAGACTATGCCCCGGAAGGCTATTTTAACTCGTCAATTTAATTAAGCGATTTTCGAAATTATCGGAATCACTCCAAAACTCCACTTTTAAAATTTTATTAACTTAACAATAATTCATATAACATTTATAAACACATTAAAAATCATTCTGGCCCATTCCGGACTTAAATCGAATTAATTGCAATATTTAATAATATTAAATTCATTCCTAAATCAATATAAAATTCCAGTTAATAACTTATTACCTTTTAAATTCATCCAAAAACCCGATAATATCCATTATGTCCAATTGAACTTAAAAATACATTGGAAAACCATTTGTATAATTATTCACATCCAAATTCACCACTTATCTCAGATTTTGAATATTTTATTATTATTCTTTATTATTCAAAATCGAATGGAATCACTATATTTTAAAATTATAGTTATTTTATTGATTGCATCCGATTTCTCCCATTTCAAAATCAATCAAGAACCCACATTAAACATTTAAAACGAATTAAATGTTCAAATTTAATAGCTTAAAAATACGGAATGTTACATTATCTTTTAAAGATAAATTGAAAATGAATATTAGAAATCGATTTAAAAATCATATATTCATAGATATTTTGGAATTGTAAATTCACCATGGAATTTATAAAAGAAAGAGAAATTTGTTTAAAAATAAACATTGATTTAGGTTTGAAGTGTGGAAATAAATTTACGGATTTCGACATAAGTTTAAAATAAATCGGTAAGGATTTATTTGATTGATTTAAATGAACCATTTTAAATTGAAAATGGATAAATATTTGGAAGTGTTTCCGTTTAAGGAAAATGATTTGTAATTTGTTTTCAAAGATTGAAAGGTGAAAATTGATTTGAAATTGGTTTTCAAATGGTTGAAGTGTGGAATTTATATCTTGTAAAGATATTTTGAAAAATAAATAATTTGGGAAGATTATTTATAATCGGGTGATGTTGTGAATATTGATTGATAGTTAAATAACCGACTATCAATATTGACTCTAGAATGGCTATTTGTTGTGAATTGGTTGAAATTGAATGCTACACTTATTTTTAAATTATTGCGCTCGTTATTCGGATTACCCATTCCGAATAGTGATACGACGTAATGGATAGCATTGAAGACCGGTGGTGAAGACCGGGTATTTGTGAAAACGATAGGATGACCTATCGATTGTCTTTGCACCGTTAGCTACGGTATGGAGATTTCCTTTGTGATGGCAAATTCAATCGGGATTGTGAATACCCGGATTGCAAGGGCTTCTTTGGAAGTGCCTTCGGTTTTGTTCGAACCCGGAACAGACTTGTATGGTTACGTGTCTGATATTACATTTTGAGATATAAAGCAGATTTCTTTCAAATATATTTCCGTTGGTGGCGGAGAATTTATTCTCTTAGCTTAACACCCTTAGAGGTTATGTAGTTAAAGGTTATCAGCGATATATTCCTAATTTGGTAATGTGGCATGCTGAGTGTTGCTGTGTGATGATTATTTATTGATCATTTGTTATCAAAGCGTGGCTTTGTGAAAAAGCGTAGATTTGTGGACGAGAGTTCGTCAGACCTCACTCCCCGAAAATGGTCAAAACAGGAATATGCGGCAAGGTTATGAGGGTCGCACCCTTTAGGGTATGTCATTTCCTTCTGGAAAGGGTGGTATCATGGTATGGAGCCCAGATACTTACTCATGTTGACACGCTATATTTATTACTGTGTGATGTTGGTTATCGAGCGCTCGGATAAAGGTCCAAAGGTACCGGGGGTGGCATATTCGTATAGTAGTTACCTAGTTACAAAGGTTACCCGGCCTTGTGTTGGAAGAGATCTAACCGTAACGTTAGATTCTCGGGACGTCCCGCAAGAGGCGTTCCCATTGACAGTAGGAAGTTCCTTAGCCTGACTATTTGTTGGAAAATCCAAAGAAACAATACGAGCCTTGTACGGATTTAGTTGTATAACCTGCCATGGAATGTGGCGGTAACCTGCTATTGAACATGGTAGCTGTAGTAGGCATACGATAATGGTCGTATGTTGGCTAAGATTTATATCTTTGCTTTCGAAATGCTTTTATCAATATGCACTAATAATAATATCAAAAATGATTTGTTTTGCATAGTAAGCATCTTTGATTATCATAAGGAGAAATCTCCTCCAATTCTGCGTTTGCATTGTGTGTGTGCGGGGAGGCCTTATGGTAGTTTCATTTTCCAAAAACATTGCGGATATTTTGCACTTCTATTGTTGTTGTTGTTTTAAAAGATAAATAACTGGTTTTGAGTTCTCACACCAGTCGCATGACTGACCTAGAGTTTATTGTTCTCTTCCTAAACTCTGGGTGCCCATAATTTTCCACACGGGCAGTCTAGAGTCAGGTTATCAGGTCATTCTGGATTCAGAAGTGCTATGGAGCTCAAGTGGACGTATTAGTGCCGGCCTTTGGATCCTGGCAAAACCGTTAATGTTACACATATCCTTTAAAAGTTTCAAATTCCATAAGTTCCAAATCAACTTAATTAAATAGATTCTTAATTAAATACCGTTTCAAATCAATTTCAAATCTATCTTCCCAACCTTAACTTATAAAAATCATTATTAAATTTATTTTAAAATTAAATTTGAATAAATACTTAAACATATTACTTATTAATAAATCAACTTTTATTAAGTCAAATCTTATAAATAAATTTATTTTGTATTAAAACTTATTTTATATATTTTAAAATAGTAAAATTATAAGTAAAATCTTAAAGTCAATAAATTTCAAAACTAACTTATAACTTCAAAATTTTCAAACATATAATTTTAACAATCAAAATTTAACTATATATAAAATAACATTTATATATAATATTTAAAAATAAATATTTATATAAAACCATATATATTTCTTTAAACCTTGGGAAAATCATTTCAAATATATATACCAACGGTGTCTGTAAATAATTTTCTATCATATGGTCAAGTGATACAGATATTTATCATTTTAATTAGCAATTTAAATATATACGGGTATCTATCATTTCAACCCGCAATCCCAAATTCAATTCAATGAAAATCGCTTGGGTTTTTCATTTCAACCCATAACGATTTTCTCTTATTCTACAGATCATTCGAGTATGTATCATTTCAACCCATAGGGAATTCTGTACTAACGGGGAACGTGCAGTGTGATACCAAATATGATAATAATATAGCAAGCATATATCATCAATATAAATAACAGATAATGTTGTCAGATGTCACAGGTGATTAGATCAGATAATAGCACCTATGTAATATTGTAGATAACTAACAGCAGCATATTTCAGTTGTCGTTTCAATTGAAATCAAATTTAAAAAATATAAGAACATTAATCGTGAGTGATTGCTCACTTTCAAGGCTAGAGATGATCGAGAATGAGATGAGTTACGAATCCAAGCACGAATGCCAAAGTAAAGCAAAATTGACACGAATTTGACGAATAGAAAAGATAAATAAAAATTGATGAAATCAAATCAGAAATGTATCGATGAAGCTAAATGGTATGAGTGAACTTATATATATATATATATATATATATATATAACTATATATATATAACTAAAAATTCAGTATTTAAATTCAAACACATTTTAATTTTAAGTATATATGTATTTAGAAATCACTGTTTAAATTAGAACACACATACTAAAATCAAATATGTATATATACACAATATATAATTTGAAAAGAATACTTATGCAGATATACAAACATAGTATATATTCAACAACAACAAACTTATCATTTAAAATCTACCCATACATCGCCAAGTTATTCACATCAAGCTAACATCACATTATATATATACCTTCTACATAAACCCATGTATAAACATAGTTATAAATTCACATACAAATAAAACATATATAATATAGTGAACATTAAGCACGCATCCCTAAAAGAAAACTTAATTCACTAAAACTCCTTCCGCAAGAAAACATACTTTGCAGATCCCTGTTTTTCATTTCGGCTGTTTTTTCCCTAAAATACCCCTCCACTTCTTGCACGATTGATTTTAATAATGAGCTTATATTTCTTGATTTCATCATCTTCTACATTGGCGAACATATCTTTCTTGATTTCATCTTCTTATTCAATGGAGAGCTCAGCTTTCTCGATTTTAATGGAAAACTGCAGTCATATACAATAGTTGTAGAAATATCTGCAATTATATGCAATAGTTGCAGACATTTCTGCAAGTATATGCAATAGTTGCATTTCTGCAACTATATGCAATAGTTGCAGAAATGTCTGCAACTATATGCAACAGTTGCAGAAATTTCTGCAACTATACCAATTTCTACAAATATATAAAATAGTTGTACAAATTTCTGCAACTATATCAATAGTTGCAGACATTTCTGAAGAATATGCAGTAGTTGCATTTCTGCACCTATATGCAATAGTTGCAGAAATGTCTGCAACTATATGCAATAGTTATAGATATTTCTACAACTATACCATATACTTGCAGAAATTTCTGCAACTATATGCAATAGTTGTAGACATTTCTGCAACTATACCATATATTTGCAGAAATGTCTACAATTATTTGCAAATTTATAAATTTGAAAAAGAAATAAAAAATGTTCAAAATTTGCTGAATTGTTTGCAAATATATGAAATAATTACACCTTTACTACAAATATGAATTTTTGGTATCAACAATGGATCTCATTTTACAAATTATAAAATTTGTGATTTTTTGGTGAAAACGGTATGTTGATCCGATTTTTCTACCTAAAGTTATATGCGTTTGAAATGTTAAAAACATTATTTGGGCCTTTTTGTGCGCGCGAATTTGAAAATAGGGACCATAAATGTAAGTTTAGTTTGGGAAGGATGTTTTCTCTATTTTGAAACTTATTAGGGATTATGACGACCCGACTTTCTTACCACAGAAAATCGCATCATCTTTAAGAAAGAAAGGGATAGAAAAGAGAAAAGATAGAGAAGAAGAAAGGAACAACATCAAAATCTAAACAGCGGAACGAATAAATTATATTAATCACATAATACTTTACATAGTACCATATACATCAGAGATACACAGCTTAATCAACTCATACTAGACAGTTACAAACACCTGTCTAGTTATTACAACTCAATACAGCACAAAGACAAAAACTCAGAGAACACACAGCGGAATACTCTATAGCTATACGCAGAAGCCTCCTGCTCCATTTTCTCCTTCCGAATTAGTCTAGCCAACCTAAAACCTAACCTGAATCCCTTGGCTACTCGTAAAATTTGAGTACCCGAGAGTTTAAGAAAAACAGAATAAACACCGGGTCAGACATGGGTCTGGTATGAGTAAACAGTTAAAGTTGCTTAACTTTTAAAAACCTTATGAAAGAAAAGGTATCACGTAAGACTTCCCACACATAAACATGGAAAAGTTTTTACCTTACGCTAACCAAAACATTTGATAGGAAATCCGATGACATTATAATAGTGTCTAGGGTTTTCAAATAAATAAGAAATAGCCGAAATTGTTACATTCATTAAATTCCAGCTACTAGCCACAAAAGTGGGTAATACAATCAAAACCGTTGACACTTATTGGATTTTGGATTCAATACAATGGCAGGGCTACTGGGGTACCGCCCGTCACAGTACGTGGCCTAGAGCACCGTACCGAGGAGCCACCCTAACTCCCTTGGAACACAAAGCCGGACCCATTCCTTACTGAACAGTTCCAAATAAGACAACCCCGGCGGATGTAGCTATTCAACCGCCCACACAGCCGAAATAAAGGGACCTCTAGACAGGGGTAAATCTTACTCTCAAGTGGGGGCTACCCACGAAGCCTTGCTGCACCTTCCATGTTTTAGCAATTCACGGTTGATGAGGCTTGAGGCTACGATTACCTTTAGTGAACACATCACTTAGAATGCTCATCGTCCACCTGACGATGTTCTAAAAGCATTCAATCCGTACAAGTTCGTTCCGGGTTCGAACGAAACCGAAGGCATTATCTCGTTACACTCATTTTTGGAATCACCCTCAGAGTTAACGACAATAACCCTTGCACTCTTAATCACCATCTCGAACCTATAAGAACTAGTCTGTCAACTCATTACGGAATCACCCACAGAGTTATACTGACGTATAGCCCTTACACCTCGAGTCTTCACAATGCTCCACTTTGATTCACGACCTAACGTTTAATTGGAATCGATGTGGTTTTCGGAGATCCAAATATGAAAACCCGATCCTGGTCTCATCGAAATCCAAAGCGTGTCTTTTAGGTCCAAGTTGTTTAAGGTTTAAACAATTAAATTCAACTATCTATATACACACAGAATAGATAATTCACAAGTCACAATTGATAATCACATTATCAAATAACAGATATCTACATTATCAATATCAAAATAGGTAATCCATATATCACCATCCCAATTAATCTATGTTATCATCACAATTCAACCAAGTATTCATACCACTCAACATTACTTATCTCATTTCTGAGATTACATCCAATTAAGACAAATCAAAGTCATCCATTCATACATAAGCAATGGTTTACTCAATCACAACATAATAAATTTAAAATGAATTAAATTAACTATCTCTATCTCTAATTAATTTAAAGTACATTAAATTAATTACCTCATCTTTTAATTAATTTAAAATTAATTAAATTAATTACCTACATTACCACAAATCTTGCTTAAATAAACCTTAATTAAATCAATTAATTAATCATTTTAATTAATCAAACCTTGATTAATTAACTCTTAATCAAGTAATTAATCCTTAAAATATTTTCATTAATCATATTAATAAATGAACCTTAATTAATTACTTCCATTAATTAATTAACTTTAATTAATTACATTATTTCTTAATTAATTACATTAATTAATCATGCTTGATTTAATTGTTTAAATAAACCAACTATAAACAGTAATTAATTATTCTTAATTACTTCTTAGTTACTTTAGTTACTTATAAATTCATTGATTTATTACACCAAGCAGTAAACCCTTAATTACTTTAACCAGTAATTACCCATTTAAGATTACTTCCCAATCAGTAATTTTACTTATCTCAGTTACCTCTCTAATTTATCAATTACTTATCTTAAGTAATTAGCCTTATCAAAACTTTATTAAGTAATCATACTTAATCTTTTATCAAGTGACTATATTTAATTAATCAACAAATTAATTAGCTTACTTGATCACACTTGTCTCATTAATTAAAATTGAGTAATTCATTCCTTAATTACTCTTTAACCTAATTAATCTTCAAATAATAGATTAACTATCATCAACTATTAATTAATAAACCTTAATTGTTAATCAATCCTTTAATACAAAGTAATTAATCACTAATTACCTTTATAATCAATTAATTAAACTTAATTAACAATTTAATTATCTCTTAATCATTAATTAATAAACTTAATTATTAATTAACAATCTTAATTACAAATTAATTAATCCATAATTAAAATTAATTAATTCTTAATTACAATTAATTAGCTTTAATAAAAATAGTTAATTGATTCTTAATTATTTTTCATTTTAGATTAATAACCTTTTTAATTATTAATTAAGAGAACCTTAATTATTACTTAATAAATCCTTTATTAAGTATTAATTAATTACTATTTTAATTAACTCTTAATTACTTAAATAAATAAGTAATACAATTTAATTAATCATTAGTCATAGATTAAATCATCATCTTAATTAATAGTTAACTAAATAAATAATTATATTTAATTAATTACTTAATTAACCCCCTTTAAATTAATAATCAAATAAATTAGTTAACTTAAAATTCCTTAATTAACTATCTAATTACAAATCGTTAATACTTAATTATTATTTAAGATAAAACATTATCTTAAATAAATCTTGAAATCTTTACTTAACTTAATTCATTAATTAAATTTAATCATAAAGAAATCATTAATTACTTTCCTTAATTATTAATTAACAAATCTAATTTCAAATTCATAAATTATCTTAAACTTTAATTGTTAATTAATAAATCATTTCCACTAATTAATTTAAATAAAAGATTTATATAAAATTCTCTTTTACATTTCAAAATAAGTTTTGAAATAATATCAAGGTTTTTAACTTAAGACAATTAAAACATCATACAAATTTCATTTATAAAAACAAATCAAATTTCAAAAAAACAAGAATTCTAATTTAACTTAAACTTTTTAAAGATAGATCACTGACCCACCACGCTTCCTTTACACAAATTTTCTTCAAGCTCGATGCAGTTTTGAAGATACAGTAGCCAATTTATGGCAAGAACCCAAAACTAGGTTTAGAATTAAAATCAAGCAATCCCAACCTTCACAGTGGATTACAAGTTCTTCCACCACTTTTACCCACCTCCCTGACCATCCATCTAACTCCAGTGATGATCTCAAACAACCCAGACCTCGTGATCATCAGGTAACACCAAAAAACCCCCTTTCCAGTTATACCCAAAATTCACCACCAACATTTCATTAAAAATTCTGATTTTTGTTTTAAAATTCCTAACTTTAATAATAGATTGAAGTTATAATCTTGAATTAATGAATTGAAGTGATTGGGTTTAACATGATTAGAAAAAATTTCACTGCATTCATAATTCCTAGATAAATTTTTAGGCATTTTTACTTAAATTCATTTTAAAATTTAATTTAAGTCTAAACAAACCTTTATGGTTTGTAAACAAAATCCTATAGTAAATCAGAAGGTGGAAAAAATAAATTTTTGTCTCAACTTGAATATACTGTGACAAGAACATGGAAGAATAGTGCACCTCTGAATATAATCATGAAATACAGCAACTATCCATTGTTATACACACATGCAGAGCAACATTATCACAGATATTTCACAAACCAAAATTATTTGGCTACTTTACTTTTTAAATTAAAAAGTTTAGTCACCTTTTTATAAGGAGATACATAGGTGATAAAACTGGAACTGGAAATTGTCAAAATGCTTGAATATGAAGATGAACCCCTTTTTCTTGTTACATTGCTTCAGGTTTGTTTTGAATACTTGCTAGCTTAACTTTTTGCTTCAAATTCCCTCCTTAAAACTTACATGCATATGAAAAATTGAGGCAGACATTGAAAGTGTAGAACTGGGTTGATAACTTGCATCAAGCTCTTAAAAACATTTTGCAGATTTGGTTTTAAACTGGGATACTTTCAGATTTTGGGTAAACAGAGATCAATGTTTCAGGTTTTTGATTTTGAGCATTTGTTTGAATTGAGGAGTAGATTGAGGCTTGGGAAAATTTTTACAAGAAAACAAAATTTGCAGATTTTTGAATCACAGTAATGTTTTAGGTTTTGGGTGTTTAATTTTAGCATGAATTTCCAGATTTTTATTGAGGAAGATTTCAGATTTTCATTTTTAGGAATTTTTTTGAAGATCTCAGGATTTGGTTTGAGTGAAAGTTGCATTGATAAATCTAGTTTCTTTCTTAGGAATGAACAAAGTTTTAAAGAAAAAGAAAGGTGGAGGAAATGGTGTTTATATAGGTAATTTCAGATTTTATTAATTAAAAAGAAAATTTAAAAAAAATGGACACTTGTCCCTAATTTCATGAATGTGTTAACACTTGTTAACAAAGTGTTTTAAAAATTAAACATTTGTCAATATTGGGTTTATTTTTAATTCTAAAGAAATTTAAAAGACTTTTTAAATTATTTCCTAATAAAAAAAATATGTTTTCTTAATTTGAAAAATGCTTTTCTAATTAAATATCTAATAAACAAATGTACTTATACATTTATATAAGTATGCTAATATTTATATAAGTACAATCTTAAAAAAAACATAAAATAAAGATCAATTATAATTTAAATAAAGTTATATACAAATTGCAAACTTATATTAAAGATGCTATTTCAAAAGTCTTGCATTTATTTTATTGAATAAATACAAATCAAATTTATACATATAAATTCCTATAAAAGATAAAAAATCTTATTTTTAATTAAAAACATTATCTATATAATTTAAAATTCAAAATATATTATCATTTTATTTTAAGATGTTTGTATATCCTTTAAATTCAAATTTGTACTTCAAATTAAAGTCAAATTTAAAAATCAAATCTAAAAATCAATTTAAATAAATAAAAATATCTTATTTTAAAATAAGCTCATTATTATTAACAAATAATCTATCCTATTTTAAAATCAATTTAAAATATACAGATTTAAATACACATATATAAATGCGTTCTAAACACACTTATAAATTTTGAAAACAATATACCAATTTATAACCATAATTAAAATATTTTTATTACTTAGTTATTTATTTTTGAAAATAACATTTTATCAATTTCAAATAATTAAATTGAGAGATTATCATATTTTAAACTCCGGGAAATTCCGGGATATTACAATCCTCCCCTTTAACAGAATTTCGTCCTCGAAATTTAAAACAAAGATAATCCAAAGTTTTATTTTATTTCAACCAATCCAAACATTCATAACAGCCATACACTATCAATCAAACAAACAATTTCATCCAAATAACCAATTCAATCAAATAAATAACACTAGCTATCCGATCACAGATCCGGATAAACTTCCTAAAATTATCTCGAGTTTCCCCAGTACAGACACAGGGATACTCGCTCTACTAAACCCAAACTAGCTATACTTATAAGCTATTGAGTTCCTACTCAACAAGATCTAAAATCTACACAAGATACCAGACCAAAGACAAGTCTGATCAATAACTAAAACCTTCACAGAACTACTGGTCTCAAAACCAGTGATGAACCAAAACACGTACTCCCTTAGAGACACGTGAAATAATTTGAATTCCAGTCTTCCAAACTGGCAATTCAACTCTTCAAACCAAAGCACTGATCTCTACAAAAAATCAGAAGAATCCAATATACCTCGAAGCTCACCAAAACTTATTTCTTCCTTTAGCAGAGAAAATCTCAACAACATCGAAGTCTCCAACTTTGAATTCCAAATTCTTCCGTTTCTTAACCTCAAAACTTCCCGGATGATCCGGGTTGCCTACAAATCCTTTCTGATCAGCTCAACCTTCGCTGATGCTTCTACAACCAAACTAGATCAACTCACAAACTAATCCTCACAAGATCAATCCAAAATCAAAACCAAGCTTTACTAACATCACTAGAAAACAACTTCTCCTATCCTGGAAAAGACAGAATAGAATCACTTGCCAGCTTGCCTTAAATTCTGGAAAAATAAATTCAGTAGAAACTTCTCTAATCCAAAATACTGAAATTTCCAGTTGCTTCTATTCAAGAACAACAGCCACCTTGCTTCCGCTGCACAACTCTGATCTGGAGCAGATGAAAATCCCATCGAATGAACACAGGCACCGACTAAACATCACATCTCGGAAATAAGGTTCAACAGAAATTCCAAGAGATACAGAGCTGCTTCACCAAACAATCAACCTAGGAGACAACCTTCTACCCAACTGAATTACCAGTATCACACCTGACATCAAGTCGATTCAGAACTCAATCTCTAATGCGGGCAAAATTTCCAACTTTCCCGAAGATATATCTGGACAATCTTCAGCAATACATAACTTCTACATCCTCTGGAGACGCCACAAATCCAAGCAAAAGATTATCTAAGATAATCATCAAACTATTGCAAGTCACTTTTGCGATCAACCAATCCAATATCCAAGATACCGTTCTCTCTCCACTAATCAGACAGTTTATCCACGACCAACTAATCCATCTAAGAAACAGATCCTCACTGCTGCTTCTGAATTCCACTTCCAGGAAATGCTAAGCCAAAAAGATCTTCTTGCTGAAACATAGAGCACTCTCGAGCTGCATCGCTAACACAGATGCCAAAGACTTCTTATCTAAAGTTCTTTGAGAAACTTGGGCCTCCAACTAAAAACATACATCCTACTGAACTCAGCTACAACACCAGAAACAAACACACTTCCTTAAACTTGCTCCAAAAGAAAACATCTCCGGAGACATCCATAGTCACTGCATCTCATCACGCAACTACTACTTCTTGAGGTATCAAAATACCATCATTCGCTTCTGCCTAACCGACAGATCCAAATCCTCAAAAATCCACTCACACGAGCACGATCAAACTTACACTTCAAAGATGAACTTCGAACCTTAACAGGTTTCCTTTAAAGATCAAATGAAATCCTTACACCAAACTCCAAAGATTACTCAAGACGGTACTAGGTCTACAGTCTCGACAGCTACTCTTCCAACCTCAAATATTGAAACTCCAATCATTGGTAGTCATGTTACACACACTGCTACCCCATCTACCTTTATAACTTATAATGGAAAACCCAAACAGGTAACCCAACAGATAGGTAGAAATATATATATATATATATATATATATATATATATATATATATATATATATATATATAATTACAAGTACGCTCTCTCAAGAAAGAAACCACTACAGAGCCTAGGTATTCACTAAACCTAATGCTCTGATACCAACTATGACGACCCGACTTTCTTACCACAGAAAATCGCATCATCTTTAAGAAAGAAAGGGATAGAAAAGAGAAAAGACAGAGAAGAAGAAAGGAACAACATCAGAATCTAAATAGCGGAACGAATAAATTATATTAATCACATAATACTTTACATAGTATCATATACATCAGAGATACACAGCTTAATCAACTCATACTAGACAGTTATAAACACCTGTCTAGTTATTACAACTCAATACAGCACAAAGACAAAAACTCAGAGAACACACAGCGGAATACTCTATAGCTATACGCAGAAGCCTCCTGCTCCATTTGCTCCTTCCGAATTAGTCTAGCCAACCTAAAACCTAACCTGAATCCCTTGGCTACTCGTAAAATTTGAGTACCCGAGAGTTTAAGAAAAACAGAATAAACTCCGGGTCAGACATGGGTCTGGTATGAGTAAACAGTTAAAGTTGCTTAACTTTTAAAAACCTTATGAAAGAAAAGGTATCACGTAAGACTTCCCACACATAAACATGGAAAAGTTTTTACCTTACGCTAACTAAAACATTTGATAGGAAATCCGATGATATTATAATAGTGTCTAGGGTTTTCAAATAAATAAGAAATAGCCGAAATTGTTACATTCATTAAATTCCAGCTACTAGCCACAAAAATGGGTAATACAATCAAAACCGTTGACACTTATTTGATTTTGGATTCAATACAATGGCAGGGCTACTGGGGTACCGCCTGTCACAGTACGTGGCCTAGATCACCGTACCGAGGAGCCACCCTAACTCCCCTGGAACACAAAGCCGGACCCATTCCTTATTGAACAGTTCCAAATAAGACAACCCCGGCGGATGTAGCTATTCAACCACCCACACAGCCGAAATAAAGGGACCTCTAGATAGGGGTAAATCTTACTCTCAAGTGGGAAATACCCACAAAGCCTTGCTGCACCTCCCCTGTTTTAGCCATTCCCGGTTGATGAGGCTTGAGGCTACGATTACCTTTAGTGAACACATCACTTAGAATGCTCATCGTCCACCTGACGATGTTCTGAAAGCATTCAATCCATACAAGTTCGTTCCGGGTTCGAACGAAACCGAAGGCATTATCTCGGAATCACCCTCAGAGTTAACGATAATAATCCTTACACTCTAAATCACCATCTTGAACCTATAAGAACTAGTCTGTCAACTCATTACGGAATCACCCACAGAGTTATACTGACGTATAGCCCTTACACCTCGAGTCTTCACAAAGCTCCACTTTGATTCACGACCTAACGTTTAATTGGAATCGATGTGGTTTTCGGATATCCAAATATGGAAACCCGATCCCAGTTTCATCGAAATCCAAAGCGCGTCTTTTAGGTCCAAGTTGTTTAAGGTTTAAACAATTAAATTCAACTATCTATATACACATAGAATAGATAATTCACAAGTCACAATTGATAATCGCATTATCAAATAACAAATATCTACGTTATCAATATCAAAATAGGTAATCCATATATCACCATCCCAATTAATCTATGTTATCATCACAATTCAACCAAGTATTCATACCACTCAACATCACTTATCTCGGTTCTAAGATTACATCCAATCAAGACAATCAAAGTCATCCATTCATACATAAGCAATGGTTTACTCAATCACAACATAATAAATTTAAAATGAATTAAATTAACTATATTTATCTCTAATTAATTTAAAGTACATTAAATTAATTACCTCATCGTTTAATTAATTTAAAATTAATTAAATTAATTACCTACGTTACCACAAATCTTGCTTAAATAAACCTTAATTACATCAATTAATTAATCATTTTAATTAATCAAACCTTGATTAATTAACTCTTAATCAAGTAATTAATCCTTAAAATATTTTCATTAATCATATTAATAAATGAACCTTAATTTATTACTTCCATTAATTAATTAACTTTAATTAATTACATTATTTCTTAATTAATTACATTAATTAATCATGCTTAATTTAATTGTTTAAATAAATCAACTATAAACAGTAATTAATTATTCTTAATTACTTTTAATTACTTATAAATTCATTGATTTATTACACCAAGCAATAAACCCTTAATTACTTTAACCAGTAATTTCCCATTTAAGATTACTTCCCAATCTGTAATTTTACTAATCTCAATTACCTCTGTAATTTATCAATTACTTATCTTAAGTAATTAGCCTTACCAAAACTTTATTATGTAATCATACTTAATCTTTTATCAAGTGACTACATTTAATTAATCAACAAATTAATTAGCTTACTTGATCACACTTATCTCATTAATTAAAATTGAGTAATTCATTCCTTAATTACTCTTTAACCAAATTAATCTTCAAATAACAGATTAACTATCATCAACTATTAATTAATATACCTTAATTGTTAATCAATCCTTTAATACAAAGTAATTAATCACTAATTACCTTTATAATTAATTAATTAAACTTAATAAACAATTTAATTATCTCTTAATCACTAATTAGTAAACTTAATTATTAATTAACAATCTTAATTACAAATTAATTAATCCATAATTAAAATTAATTAATTCTTAATTACAATTAATTAACTTTAATAAAAATAGTTAATTGATTCTTAATTATTTTGCGTTTTAGGTTAATAACCTTTTTAATTATTAATTAAGAAAACCTTAATTATTACTTAATAAATCCTTTATTAAGTATTAATTAATCACTATTTTAATTAACTCTTAATTACTTAAATAAATAAGTAATACAATTTAATTAATCATTACTCATAGATTAAATCATCATCTTAATTAGTAGTTAACTAAATAAATAATTATATTTAATTAATTACTTAATTAACCCCCTTTAAATTAATAATCAAATAAGTTAATTAACTTAAAATTCCTTAATTAACTATCTAATTACAAATTATTAATACTTAATTATTATTTAAGATAAAACATTATCTTAAATAAATCTTGAAATCTTTACTTAACTTAATTCAATAATTAAAGATAATCATAAAGAAATCATTAATTACTTTCCTTAATTATTAATTAACAAATCTAATTTCAAGTTCATAAATCATCTTAAACATTAATTGTTAATTAATAAATTATTTCCACTAATTAATTTAAATAAAACATTTACTTAAAATTCTCTTTTATATTTCAAAATAAGTTTTGAAATAATATCAAGGTTTTTAACTTAAGACAATTAAAACATCATACAAATTTCATTTATAAAAAACAAATCAAATTTCAAAAAAACAAGAATTTTAATTTAACTTAAACTTTTTAAAGTTTAAAGCTTACTTATTTAAATTTGAAAATTTTGTTGAACATTTTAGTTTGGGTTCAACCCATGTTTACTGGAATTTAATATACAAAGTACTTTTTTTAAACAAATTTGATTTTTGAATTTTTATAAAAACTTTTTAAATTAAATTTAAAAACTGTTAAAACATACAGTTTAAACCCAAAAGCAAAACCCAGAACAACACGAGACACAAACAAAAATACTCGAGCTCCTCCCCTAGCCTTCTTCCTTCTTTCCCGAGACCTGCTTCGAGAAAATCAAGCTACCCAACAAAATATAAACTGCAGACACCACCTATCCCCGTGCAACCTGCACCGGTGCCGGATTCATTCCGACCAACGTCGACACCTCCGACTAGCCATTCCACTACCCTACAAGCCTCCACGACCAACCAAACTCCAACACCTACCCCAAATCGAATTCGAGCATCCTTGAGTGTACAGAACCCAAACATCATCATCAGCAAACCCCAAAATCATCACCTCCGATCAACATTTAGCACCACAACTCCGGCCATAGATCACTGACCCACCACGCTTCCTTTACACAAATTTTCTTCAAGCTCGATGCAGTTTTGAAGATACAGTAGCCAATTTATGGCAAGAACCCAAAACTAGGTTTAGAATTAAAATCAAGCAATCCCAACCTTCATAGTGGATTACAAGTTCTTCCACCACTTTTACCCACCTCCCTGACCATCCATCTAACTCCAGTGATGATCTCAAACAACCCAGACCTCATGATCATCAGGTAACACCAAAAAACCCATTTCTAGTTATACCCAAAATTCACCACCAACATTTCATTAAAAATTCTGATTTTTGTTTTAAAATTCCTAACTTTAATAATAGATTCAAGTTATAATCTTGAATTAATGAATTGAAGTGATTGGGTTTAACATGATTAGAAAAATTTTCACTGCATTCATAATTCCCAGATAAATTTTTAGGCATTTTTACTTAAATTCATCTTAAAATTTAATTTAAGTCTAAACAAACCTTTATGGTTTGTAAACAAAATCCTATAGTAAATCAGAAGGTGGAAAAAATAAATTTTTGTCTAAACCTGAATATACCGTGACAAGAACAGGGAAGAATAGTGCACCACTGAACATAATCATGAAATACAACAACTATCCATTGTTATACACACATGCAGAGCAACATTATCACAGATATTTCACAAACCAAAATTATTTGTCTACTTAACTTTTTAAATTAAAAAGTTTACTCACCTTTTTATAAGGAGATACAGAGGTGATAATACTGGAACTGGAAATTGTCAAAATGCTTGAATATGAAGATGAACCCCTTTTTCTTGTTACATTGCTTCAGGTTTGTTTTGAATACTTGCTAGCTTAACTTTTTGCTTCAAATTCCCTCCTTAAAACTTGCATGCATATAAAAAATTGAGGCAGACATTGAAAGTGTAGAACTGGGTTGATAACTTGCATCAAGCTCTTAAAAACATTTTGCAGATTTGGTTTTAAACTGGGATACTTTCAGATTTTGGGTAAACAGAGATCAATGTTTCACGTTTTTGATTTTGAGCATTTGTTTGAACCGAGGAGTAGATTGAGGCTTGGGAAATTTTTTACAAGAAAATAAAATTTGCAGATTTTTGAATCACAGTAATGTTTTAGGTTTTGGGTGTTTAATTTGAGCATGAATTTCCAGATTTTTGTTGAGGAAGATTTCAGATTTTCATTTTTAGGAATTGTTTTGAAGATCTCAGGATTTGGTTTGAGTGAAAGTTGCATTGATAAATCTAGTTTCTTTCTTAGGAATGAACAAAGTTTTAAAGAAAAAGAAAGATGGAGGAAATGGTGTTTATATAGGTAATTTCAGATTTTATTAATTAAAAAAAAATTAAAAAAAAATGGACACTTGTCCCTAATTTCATGAATGTGTTAACACTTGTTAACAAAGTGTTTCAAAAATTAAACATTTGTCAATATTGAGTTTATTTTTAATTCTAAAGAAATTTAAAAGACTTTTTAAATTATTTCCTAATGAACAAATATGTTTTCTTAATTTGAAAAATGCTTTTCTAATTAAATATCTAATAAACAAATGTACTTATACATTTATATAAGTATGCTAATATTTATATAAGTACAGTCTTAAAAAAAACATAAAATAAAATCAATTATAATTTAAATAAAGTTATATACAAATTGCAAACTTATATTAAAGATGCTATTTCAAAAGCCTTGCATTTATTTTATTAAATAAATACAAATCAAATTTCTAATTATAAATTCCTATAAAAGAAAAAAAATCTTATTTTTAATTAAAAACATTATCTATATAATTTAAAATTCAAACTATATTATCATTTTATTTTAAGATGTATGTATATCCTTTAAATTCAAATTTGTATTTCAAATTAAAGTCAAATTTAAAAATCAAATCTAAAAATCAATTTAAATAAATAAAAATATCTTATTTTAAAATAAGCTCATTATTATTAACAAATAATCTATCCTATTTTAAAATCAATTTAAAATATACAGATTTAAATACACATATATAAATTAATTCTAAACACACTTATAAATTTTGAAAACAATATACCAATTTATAACCATAATTAAAATATTATATTTTTATTACTTAGTTATTTATTTTTGAAAATAACATTTTATCAATTTCAAATAATTAAATTGAGAGATTATCACATTTTAAACTCCTGGAAATTCCGGAATATTACAGGGATGTGAGCCAAACTTACCCTAATATATATATATATATATATATATATATAGTAAACATACAGTATCATATATTATAAGCCTAGATATGGTAAACATATATAATGTAAACCCACGTATATTTATCAGATAAGAGCTTTATAATCATACAGCATCATGTATAATAAGCATATGAAAGCTTCTTCCCAGATCAGATACTACAATATACATATATACACACACTCATGTTTTAAAGAAAAATATCTATTATATATATTTATCATTAAAACTATTACAAAGCTGCATAGTCTAAGCAAAGTTTCTACATATTATATAATTATACACTATAACATTACTAATATAGCAAAAAAAAATCTTAATATATACTATATATATATATATGCATACACACACGCATATACTAAATATATTATACTGTACACATATAAAAGATGAGGTATTAAAACCCATACAAAAATCGGGATCTACAAATATGACTTTTAAAATCAAGCATATACATATACACTTAATATATCTATAGTATATTATCTAAACCAAAAATTTCTAAGGACAGAGGAAACCTGGAAAGCTACACAACTATATATATATATAGTACATACTTCTCAAACATTCATAGACTTATATATATACAACAATTGATATGAAACTTATATAAAATATGAAGAAAAAATATAAATATAAATTTCAGAACAGAAAGCGCTGGATTATATATAATATATAAAGTTATATATGCATACTTACAAGGAGACTTGAAAATACATCATCATCAACTAGAAAGACGGGATGGTTGAATACAAGGTCGAGGAGAGGTGAACGCATGGAAGCCGAGTGAAGTGAGGGCTAGCGTGGGAGAAAGCGGCACATGTGGAGGCGGCTGATGATGCTCACGAGGTGGAGGTCTTCGGTTGAGAGCTTTGGGTGAACGGTCGTTACGTGGAAGAGAGGTTGACAAGTGGCTTCGGTAAATGACTGAGTGTGAGGCTGAGGCGGTCTCATGGCGGAGAGGGGAAAGGTCGGTGGAAAGAGGTGGTCTCGGCCATGAAGTCATGTAGGAAAGAAAAAAATGGTGGCCGCTTGCTGTTGCTTGACGTGGAGATGGGAAAGGAAAAATAGGCTGATAGCAATATGAAACATACTTTATAATATATCATATAATTTCTCAAACAAACGTGGCATAAGGAATAGAAAAGGTCTATAGATGAATTCAAGTAGTAATAAAAGCAACCGTCCATGGTTTTAAACGTTGGATAACGAATGGTCACAGAGAAACAAAACAGACCGTTACGGTTAACCGCTTCGTGGATTCTGCTGTATACTGGACTTCAAAACACCGAGTTGAATATACCGCGGAGATCAGCATGATGAGACGATCAAAACGGTATACAAATATCAGTGGTGCGATCATCCTTTCAAAAGTCGATAATCGGTACCGAAAATGCTGCTAATTAGCCGAAAATAAGATAGGCGGAGCAATAACAATCAAAATTTGAATAAATGTAATATGACGTCTCACTCAGAAGATGATTTACAAATTTATTATGCATAAATATTCAGGTTTGGAAAACATTTTATTATCATCAATTTTTTTACTGATTTGAATTTAAAGAAAATTACACAAGGAAAATAAACTTCCATGTTATCAGATGAAAATTTATCATTTGCGATGTTTAAGTGGACGTATTCCAAATATTAGACTTTTATTTCCAAATTTTATTATTTAAAATGTCATAAAATTTCGGTTAATTAAATTATTAAAACCATTAAAATTTATGGGTCATTACGTTCTCTTACACTCAAAACTTTTCATCCCCGAAAATTAAGGAGGTAGGAGAATAGTAACAAGCAGAAAGAAAACATATTGAAATTCAAAAGAAACAATTAATTTAAACCATATAAATTTCAATGTAAATTAATTAATATTCTACAATTGATTTTAAATTCAAGGTATTTCATTAAGTTGATTAAATTTCAATTTATAAATTCCTTAAAACAAAATTTATTTATCTATCTTATTTATTCATTCAATTAACTTATTATACTATTTATCTTAATTAACATTACTATAAAGTATAAAACATTTATTAAAACCACACAAATTCATTTATAAATTCCCTTTAACATCATTTTCATTTGTATACTATCCGATTACATATCCAACTTCATAATGATTTAGATAAGTTATATTAGAATGTAACTGGGATTATACAAGTGAAATTTTCCCAATTCAACTATTTCAAGTTAAATATTTATCCAATTTTTTATTTATTTATAATTAAAATCATCCCTTGACATAAATTTAAGAATTAAATTTTCAATTCACTTTAAATCATTTATATATATATATATATCAAATTAAATTTAAAATTATATACCTATATATATTATAAATCAAATCATACTTAAAAATTTCAAATCAAATTCATATTCCAAATCAAAAGTATAGCAAAGCTACTGATGGTATCTCCTCTCCGAAACTCGAAAGTGAATGTTGATGATGTTGCAGTCATCACCGAAATTATTTTCCAGCGACAAACGAAGAGGGTTTCGATTTAATTTTTTTTTAAATTCTTTGGAAAAAATTTCTATTCAGAAATACTTTAAATAGTATGCATTTTAAAACTTTAAAAACTAGAGTTTGGAATCACCGGAAATTAAATTCTCAAATTCTCTATTTAAATTCATTTCATTTCCAAGTCAATTTATAAAGCCAGTTTTATAAATTCATTTATTTATATGTTGGTAGAATCAATGGTTTACAAAACAATAAATGAAAATCAAATATTATCATTTCCAACAACCAATTTATTTAACTTTTCAATTTCAGAAAGTTCACTTATATATGTTGTATAATCATACAAAATTTATTTCATTAACCAAGTTTGAAAACAATATTGTGTCAGTTTGCTTTGTTCAAGTGTTTTGGAAATCCTATCGATAACGTTGATCAGACGAATCGATCGAAAATCCAAATCAACATAACAACTCAAACAACACAATATATAAAACATTTTATATTAATTACAATTACACTTCCTCACTCGATGATTCAAAAATGGATTTCAAAGCAAAGATAAGGATTAAAATTCAAGGGGACCTTAATCAAAGCGAATTCTAACTAGAAGATAATCTTGATAGGAAGATAAATAGATTACAAAGAGAGAAAAGAATGGATAAACTAATTGCGACGACCCGAAAAATTTGAACATTTGAAATGGAATACTTAATTGATTTTAAATATTTGGAAGTTAATTTAACTTGAATTTCAAAATTAACTATGAATTTGGCAATTTAATTATTGAATTTAATTTATTGAAGTTGGGTAAAAATTTGAATCTTCAGTTTTAAACTAAATAAATATATTTCAAAGGCTTAGAAAATTTGTATTGAGAATGCTGAAGTCAATGGAAGCTTCAGAATTGAATTTGGAAGTGTTTTGTTCAGCTTTGAAATTATATAGTTTGAATCGATATTTAAAAATAGCCTTCCGAGGCACAGCCTCGGATTTCGACGAAACCAGTTCCATTGGATCCTAATGTTGTTTTTATATCGGATTTCAATTTTCGTAGTGTTTGGAGCGATCGTTTGGCTGTACGATAAGCAAACGCGTTGAAATTTATATCGAAATTTAATTTAATAGCTGGGTTCAAAATGCTATATTCTCCATATGATCGAATTAGGGCCCGAAAACTTTTCCATTGCGTTCGAAATAGGGGTTTAACATTATAAACGCCTAGCGGCATGCCTTGATTGGAGGTCGGGATTTTGAGCTACGATTTTCAAGACGATTCAAATTTAATTTAGATTTAAATACAAAACACTGATCAGTCACAATTGTCTCGCATCAAAACTTTTTCCATTCTTTTTATATGTCATTGTAGCTAACCCTTGCGTACACGCTACCTCAACTTTTCAGTTGTCGAATCATGTTTTGTCTCCTTCAGCTGGCAAAAGAAAAAAATAGCATGACTCGTTCAAAACGAGCTTCTTCTTGAAACCCAGATCTTATGGCCGATCCCCAGTATACTTCTTTCGTTCTCCTTCTCAAATCTCGCATATATAAAATTAAAATCAATGGCCGAGCTTCATTCTTTTCATATCACACCCTCCTCTAAAGTCGAAAATCGATTTCGTTCCCAAAAGAAAGAAAAAATGCCATCCAATTCAAGTTTCGTTCGAATGAAACCTTAAAAAAAATCTCGCATTCCTCTCTGGTCAAGGCAGGCCGTTCTCGAATTCGCATGCGCCTGATGATGGGAAGGAGCTCGGCGACAACGATGGATATCGCGATGGTGGCCCACGAGCATCAGCGGCTAGGGTTTCCGCTAGGGTCGCATTTGATCGAAGCAGGGTGGCCTACAGCATTGCAGTGGATTCAAGTCGAAGCAAGAACGAATTCGTGGAGTCGAGGTGAAGTCAGCAAGCATGGAATAGGGACGCGCATCAACTCAGATGGCGACGCGAGGTAGGAAATCGAAGACTGGATGGCTGCGAATTGAAGACGAGGCATCAGCGATTTAGGGTTCGCGATGGTTTGGGCTCAAGTCTCTGGAGCTCGGCAGTGTGGTACTTGCGATCCTGTATGTTTAATCTAATTCAAATATATGTTGTAAATCAGAAAACAGAAAAAAAAGATTAACAGTGAAAAAAATCCTGTGGGTTATTTATTGAAAAGTATATATATAAATTAGATTTTTGATTTCTAAGTATATGTAGAGAAAAGAAAAATAGAAAAAAAAGACATGCATGTACGCATTTTTAATTTACTAGATTATTCTAAAATAATGTACTTTTGGAAATTAATTTATTAGTTAACCTAGGCAATTATTTTAACTACTAAAAGATTTTAAAAGGAAAATTGTGAGTCTAAAATGAATTATTAGTTAATTAACTCTATCAAAGAGAAAATTGATTATTCGATTTATTTCGAATATTAATAATGTAACAACCCGCATATTTATCGAGTTTACATTTAAATATTTTTATTTAAATATTAAATCGTTAATCGGATTTTGGTCCGAAAAACTACTTTTTGCAAACGGTCAAATTAGGACTCGAGACCACTTCCATTGAGTTCGAAATGTCGTTTACAACTTTTTAAGTATAAACATCGATAGGTTTGGAGTTAGTGAAATTTCACTAACTTTTCCCGCTTTGGACTTTGGGTTAGTTTAGCCTATTAAGCCCAAGTTCCAACCCTCTTCTCCTCACTCTTCATAAATTTCCTAACTAACTCAAGCTTTAGCAATAATGGTGAAGAGGATGGGAAATTAAAACTCCAAGCTCAAATTCAATTGCAACTCCATCATTCAACTCCAAATTCAAGTAGAAGATATTGGATTCAAGCTTTGGATTGCTTCTCCTTGCTTTCAAGCTTCATCTTCATAAAATTTTAGTGCAAAGGTGAGATTTTTATCTCACAATTCTAGTCTATAACTATATTGGACTGTTGGGAATGATTCACTATCACTTTAGCATGCATATTTGCTTTTGGTTTGGATTGGATTGGCGAAAAACTCCGATTTTTGGTGTTTGGGAGAAATTTCTGCATTTAGGTCGTTCTGGCCGTTTTTAGCTCGCTCGGAGTTAGGTCGTGTGGACCTTAGGTCGTAGGTCGCGTACGAGTTAACCCCTAGGTCGTTCTGGCCATTTTTAGGTCGTTCGGAGTTAAGTCGTTCGTCCATGGGTCGTGAGTCGTTCACGAGTTAACTTTAGGTCGTTCTGGGAGAATTGGCACTTCGGAATTAGGTCGCTCACGAGTTAAGTCGTTAGGTCGCTCGCGAGTTAGTACCATAGGTCGCAGGGCTTTAGGTCATTCTGGAAGTATTGGCACTTCGGAGTTAGGTCGCTCGCGAGTTAAGCCTTAAGTCGTAGGTCGCTCACGAGTTAGGCCTTAAGCCGTAGGTCGCTCGCGAGTTAAGCTTTAAGTCTTAGGTCGTTTCCGACCTATAATCTCCAGGCAAACGTTAAGTCGGCCTGCTTTATCTCGTAGGTCGTCTCCGACCTAAGCTCCTGATAAGTCGTTCGAGTTAGGTCGTTGGACCATTTACCTTAGGTCGCTCGTCCACTAAGTCGGCCTGGTTTATCTCGTAGGTCGTCTCCGACCTAGGCTCCAGATAAGTCGTTCGAGTTAGGTCGTTGGACCATTTACCTTAGGTCGCTCGACTCTGTTAAGTCGTAGGTCGTTAGACCTTAGGTCGCTCGACTCTGTTAAGTCGTAGGTCGTTAGACCTTAGGTCGTTCGCCTTCCTTAAGTCGCTCGACCCCTCCACACTAGGTCGCTCGGCTTGCTTGAGTCGTAGGTCGTTGGACCTTAAGTCGCTTGCCTCCCTTAACTCCAGTTAGGTCGCTCGGCCATTGTGTTAGGCCGCGTGAACCCTTAGGTCGTTAGACCTCATTTTGCTTTAGGTCGTAGGCCGCTTGTCTTCACTTAGGTCGTACCGTTTTGGATGGGGCGCTGCCCCGCACCCCGCCGGGGGCGCTGCCCCCTGGACCCCCGCGACCTGACCGGGCAGGTCGAACCCCGTAAGCGGTGGCGTTGCCCCCGCACCCCCACCTTGGGGGGTTGCCACCCCCCCTGGACCCCCCCTCCGTAGGGGATCTTATCTGAAAAATATTGAGCTGATTTCCTTGGATTTTATTCGCATCTCCGTATGCGATCTTTGTGACTGATTGTTTCTACACTTGCTTATGTGTTTTGTCACTTTATAATATAAAGGTTTCAATACTAGTAGTAAATATCAAAACTCTTTTAACAAACAATTTCAACTCTATTTTTAATAACAAAGCTCTTTTCTTAAACCGTTTTCCAATCTATTAGTATATACAAGCCTTTACCTCACTCGGATGAGAAATCTAATTAAACGACTTAGTAAAACAAGTGGTATGAAACGCTTGCGTTCACTTCGTCGGTTAATTCTTGGACTTGTTCGATTGAACCTCTTGTGACAATTTTATTAGTGAAGATTTACAGTTTGTTCGTAAATATTTAAGTTAAGCAAGTGGTTATGGGACATGAAGCTAAACTTCTATATTTACTAGCTTAGTGTAATTGACACTTCTCGTTGATCTTGATGATCGCTTTATGAATTAGACTAGCAATTGCGCGATGTCTCTTTCATTGCAAGGTTAGACTAGACACCACTTGTGTGATTCCATTCACACATACCTTTCTGCTTTTTGGTTAGTCTTGACCTCATTCTGTGTGATTCCACTCACACATGTGGGGTAGCTCCCCATGGTCTTCGGACCGTCATGTGATAGGCCTCTTTCCCTTTTTATGATTTCTGGATTTCTCGTGTTGATTTCTGGAATTTATGTCATTGACTTGTTATGAGTACAAGTTTAGGGTATGATGCCCCCTTCGAATCTTTGAGAAGATTCTTGTGATATTGATTATCTCTTATTGATTGATCTTCTGTTGATCATTATTTACATACTTATAGTGGTATGTCGTTATGGATGTTTATGTTTATGCCATATCTTTTATGTTATATCATGTCATCTGATATTTATAGCTAGACTGATCCGTTTATTATTTTCTTAAATAATACTCGGATCAGACCGAGATGTTACAGGTGCTTCTGCTTGACTTCTTCCTAGGGATTCATCACTCTGACTTTTGGCTAACTGTTTAGATTAGCAGTTTTTGTTGTATACACTTGAGATATAGACTCATAGTTGTATTCTTTTGTATAGCACGTGTTGCTATTCTTTTGTATTATCGTGGATCTTATTGACCACTACTCTGATGTACACTTTCATGTGTTAGTTATATATTCATATCTTCTTCCGCCTTTGTGATATGGATATCTGTGACTGATTTGTGATATGATTATTTCTATGTTTGTTTCCGAAGATTATTTATAGCCACCGTGTGATAAGCAATTACATGGATGGTCGCTCCTCAACAGCCTTATTCTCCGTGCTAGTTGACAGCACTTCTCCGGAGTGTTCTTGGCTAGCGTGGGTATAGAGGTGGGGCGTCACAAATAAATTGTATAATTGTTTATACAGGGTCAAAATTGCAAAGAAAATCAAGCCGAAATGAAAATGGATTGCATGCATAGGCAAAGGTGAGATCTTTCACTCAAGTTCGAATTGGAATTTCCAGTTTGATTTTAAATAGTTAAATTTAAAATTGTTGATTGTATGCTTGGATGATGGTTGTTATTATTTGTTTTGAAATAGGCCCTATTGTGCCGCATAATAGTGGATGATAATTTATAAATCCCATATAGCGCGATATTCCACCTCGAAGTGGAATTGATATTTAATTATTGTGCTAACGTCTGTGATGTAGAGAATACAGGTTGGAGGGATCCAACTGGATTCCTCAAATATTTGAATTAGTTTCAATATTGTGTGTTGATTATTTGTAATCTATGTGTGACTATTTATGATTGAAACCTTTGAAGGCTATAATTTAGCCAAATATATTTTTGGTATCGTAGGATACCAGGAATAAATAAAATTTTATTTTTGGAATTTAGTACAAAATTAATAGTAAATTAATTTTAGAAAAATTGAATAGATTTAAAAGAAGGAATTTGTTTCCAAAGATAATAAATTTAGTGTTGAAATCAATTTAGAAATCAATTTTGGAAATTGACTTGGTATTTGGAAATAAATTTGAAAATCAATTTGGAAATCAATTTAGAATTTAATTTGGTGCTGAAAATGACTATTTAGAAATCGATTTGAAAATCGCATATCAAGGGATATTTAGAAGTTTAAATTCATAATGGAATCTTATAGAAGAAAGGGGAATTTGTTTTAAAAACAAAAGTGTGGAAAGGAATTTACGGATTTGGAACGTAAATTTAAAGTAAATCCAGAAGGATTTATAAATTGATTTGAATGAACCATTTTAGGATGGAAGGTGTACTTTCCTTGAAAAGCCGAGTATGGTTTTCAATATAGTCTATAAATATGAAATTGAAGTTGTAAAGATGGTTTTAAGAAAAGATTATTTTGGAGAAATTATTTACTTGGGTTATTTTGAAAATCTTTAAAGTAAAGATTTTAATTTATTATAGAAGTAATTATTTAAAGGTTAAATTGATATTTGTTTTAGAAAATGGATATTTAAATAGTTACATCCTATCTACTATTTTTATTTTAAAATTAGTTTGGCCTTGAATTTTTATACGAGATTTTTATATAGTATTTTCATAACTAATATTTAAGTAAGTGTGTTAAGATAGTTTTATTTTAAATATTTCCAAGTATATATGTTTGGATAAGTAATTTAAATTATTTTAAAGTATTTTAACACGGTAGACCTTCAGTGGAAACAAATAATATCGGGAATCTTATTCCGCAAGTGAAAAATGATTTGAAATTTGTTTTCAAAGGATTGAAAGGTGAAAAGTAATTTGAAATTTGTTTTCAAATGGTTGAAGTGTAAAATTGTATTTTGCAAAGATATTTTGAAAATAATAATTGGGGAAAAATTATTTGGAATCCAATGATTGTTGTGAATGTTGATTAATAGTTAAATAACCGATTATCGATATTTGCCTTTTAAATGACATTTGAATTTCGATGCGACCGGGGGTCGGATTCCAAGTGGATATCCGAAAACCTCATCGAACCTTTGTGATTGTGATGGATCTTTTATTTAAAAGATCAAAGTGGAAATTGTTGTGATTTGTTTGAAATCTGATTGAACACTTATTTAAAAAAAATAAGCACTCGTTATTTGGATTAGCCAGGAGAGGTCCTTGCGTCATAAAACCCATTCCGAATAATGATTTGACGAAATGGGATTGTATTTGAAGATGGTGTTGACGACTAGGTATTTTCGAAAATGAAAGGATTACCTGTCGAATGTCTCTGCACCGGGTTGCTCCAGTATAGAGATTTGGTCAACCTTTGTGATGGGGATTCTGGACGTGATTAGTGAATATCCAGATTTGCAAGGGCTTCTTTTGAAGTGCCTTCGGTTCCGTTCGATCCCGGAACGGACTTGTATGGATGTATATCTAACATTACACTTTGAGATGTAAAGCTGGTTCTTATCAAATACATTTCTGTTGGTGGCGGAGAATTTATTCTCTTAGCTTAACACCCTTCTCTGAGACGTACGAGCTCAGAGGTTATGTAGTTGATGGTTACTAGTGATATATTCCAAAACTGGTAATGTGGCATACGAAGTGCTGCTGATCATTTGTTGATCAAAGCATAACTTTATGAAAAGTGTAGCTTTGTGGATGAGACTTCGTCGGACCTCACACCTCGGAAATGGTCAAAACAGGAAAGATGCGACAAGGTTATGAGGGTCGCGCCCTTTAGGGTATGTCATTTCCTTCTGGAAAAGGGTGGTATCATGGTATGGAGCCTAGATATTTAACCTATGTGGTTGCCGCAAATTTATTATACTTTGTGGTTGTTGCTTTGTGGTTGAGGATCCTCGGATAAAGGTCCCAAAGGACCGTGGGATGGCATACTCGAGTAGTAGTTACCTAGTTACCGAGGTAACCCGGCCTCGTGTTGGCAGAGATCCGGGTAGGTTCTCGGGACGTCCCTCCAGAGGCGTACCCATGTGGCAGTAGGAAGTTCCTTAGCCTGACCATTTGTTGGAAATCCAAACTCCAATACGCGCCTTGTACGGTTTTAGTTGTATAACCTGCCATTTACTTATAATGACGCCCCGCTGTTTAGATGGTAGCTATAGTAGGTATACAATAATGGTTGTATGCTGGCTAAGATTAATATTATACTTTCAAAATGTTTCCTGCACTATGCACTAATAATAATATCGAAAGGATTTTGCGTATTAAGCATGTTTGACTATCACAAGGAGAAATCTCCTCCAATTCTGCGTTTGCATTGTGTGTGTACCGGGAGGCCTTATGGTAGTTTCATTTTCCAAAAGCATAGCGGTTTTCTTTTCCTTTTCTTCATGAAAATAACTGTTTTTAAGATCTCACACCAGTCCCACGATTGACCTGGAGTCTATTGTTCCCTTTCTAAACTCGGGGTGCCCACAATTTTCCACACGGGCAGCCTAGAGTCAGGTTATCATTATTCGGGAGCAAAGTCAAGAAGTTGCTGTGTAAATCAGGAGTTGGAGCTAGATGGCGAGGCATATCACTTATATATGTAATATTTCTTTCCGCTGTTTGTTGTTGTACACTTTGATAATGTAATGTGATGTGATGTAATAACTGATATAGTGATTCTGTTTAAAGATATTTATTTATCTATTATATTTGTTCTGCTGCGAAATGTGAGATTCTGTTATTGTTCTGTTTTCTTTTCTTCTTTTTCTACCTCTTTCTTCTTTAACCCTAAAGATTCGTAAGTTTGTTCGTCTTTGGGATGAATTGTTGTTGGATTTTGCCAGCTCAAAAGAGGTACGGATTTGCGGCCTTTACACTAGTATTAATCGCAGGCAACCTTAACCGGGTCAACCGTGGCTTCAAGAATAAGATTGATGCAGAATTCTAAGGCAAATCGACATTCGATTGCAAGAAATAGAATTCAGGCATAGCAGGAGATAACATCGTAAACCGAGGATACAAAAATCTTCGGTGAATCAATGCTTGTTGTAACGGAGTTTCACCCCTTTACAATCATTCGGTGGAGCTAAAATTGGATACGGAAAGACAAGAGTGGATTTCAGAACGAATAGGGGATTTCCAAAAATTCAAAGGAAACCGAATCAAAGAGGAAGGAATTGAAGCTCGAACGAAAGTGATTCTGCAATTAAATTTACTACATATGCTAAGTTTTCCTAAAACCAAAGCTCTAATGCCACATGTAACATCCTGATATTTTCAACCATTCGCATCCACACATGCCAGATTTGGATTGCTCAAAATAACAGATTGTTAATTTATATTCGGTAAAACTCGATATATACAGTAAATAAATAAATCATAGAATCACAGATACAGAGTAATACACAATATGCAGTGGAAACAAAATGAATAGTAGTTCATGAAGCTACTATATATCAGAGTTAAATAAGATATAATAGAAGTTTCAAATACAATAGTCAAATATAAGATCAGAATACATCACTGGAATCAACTGAATAACTACAAGCTGAAAAGATGTAGATGGATCTTCAAACGAAGCTCCAACTCCAAAAGCGAGTCTCAAAAGCTATATCACTCAGTCTGACCCGAGCGTAAAGCAAAACAAAAAACACTCGAGTCGGGATTAACATACTTATATCAATAAATCCAACTCCAGTGAAATATCAACTGAAATACAAGTAACTCAAAGGATGTTTGGGATAAACATCCTCTAAGGATCCGTTAAACTATCTACTATATAGTAATATACACTATTATAATAATGTCTAAAGTAAAGTAAACTATTAAAATAGCATTAAGTCGTTACCCACATCCCGCTTAACACATTTTATAGTGTCAATAGTCTCTACAGTACCATAATATCTCCTGATCGGGAGGTTACTAGAGGATACTCCATAGATACGACTGTGATGACCCGGAATTTCTAAGCCTGTTTAAATAATTTAAAGGCATATAAAATTTATAATAATAATGCTAGAGATAATAGAATGATTTGAATTTAATTTAAGGATAATTTGTTCAGTTTAATAATATATCGTTTAAATTGGAATTTAAAAATAGCCTTCCGAGGCACAGTCTCAGAATTTGACGAAACCAGTTCCATTAGATCCATAATAGTTAGTTATTATCGGATTTCAATTTTCGTAGCAATCGAAGTTCTCGTTTGACCGTGGCAGCTCGAAACGCTTAGATTTATTTTAATCAATTTAATTTAATATTGATTGTTTAAATTCCATAACTCGCACATACGATCAAATTAGCATCCGAAACATGTTCCATTGTGTTCGGAATGCGGGTAAAACCCTATAATCGCCTAGCGGCATTCCTTAAGAGGAGTTCGAAATTGTAAATGGCAATTGACGAGACGTTTTGAAAATGTTATAATATAATAAAATTTTGGTCTAATAGTCAAAGATATTTTCATTTTCACGCGTACTCGAGAAGCTTTCCCAAATCTCTATTTTATTCCGTCTTCCTCTCTAAGCTTCAAGCAGAAATCGAACTTATATATAAAAAAAAAAGAACGCCGATAACCCTTATTCTTTCTGCAATATCCCTATTTCTTCTTCCAGTTCGAAAAACCCTCTCTTTCCTCATTCTCGAATGAAATTTTCGCAACAAAGTAAATCATGACCACACTCTTCTTTAATGCAAATCGAAATTGAATTAACGAACGAACGAATTTTCGTTCGAATCAGTCGAAGACGAGCTCGTGAACCAAGGGCGTGTACGCTATAGTGACGCGTGGTGGTGTGTTCGAGGCAGACGACGAAGCTAGGGAGCTTCGATGTTGGGTTGCGGTGGTGCTCAAATCGAGATGGGTGCTGGATTGGAAGTCGCGATTTGGTGTTGGAGGCATGTGCGCGAGGAGGGAGGCGAGCGTGGTTGATGGAGATAGGCGAAATGGGTAAAGGTTTGGTGGCGTGCTGACTATTTGGGGCTCGCTGTTGGTTGCGCTCAGGTCGCCATTTTTGGCCGAAGGCGAAGTTGTTAGGGGAAGTGAGGGGAGTCGCGTTTTGTTCGGCAAAGGGGAGTATGGCAGAGGTCGTGAAGCTGGATGTTGGTGGCAAGATTTGAGGTGATGTTAGTAGCGACTGCGGTAAGCAAGCACGAGGGAGGATGGATGTGATTTTAGGATGTAGGGGAGCGAGGCTATTCATATAGTCGGAGTAGAGGTATTCCCTGTAACTAAAATTTAATTGCAAAGTTAGTTCATTTAATTTGGAATTTAAATAAGAGTTAGCTAATTAAATTTTATAAAATTTCCATATGAGGTCGGAATCATGAAACAAATCGAGTTGGTTCTGTAGGATCGATTTCACCCTAGAGGGGGGGGTGAATAGGGTGATAGTGTAAATTATAAAACTTAATTGCAGAAGCTAATTAATATTAACACAGATCACAGAATAGCAGCACAGATATAGCAGAATATAAATAACAGAACAGAACAACACAGAATTTACTCAGCTTCGGCAAAACCCTGCCTACGTGCTGCCCCCAAGGTTTCTACTAGAAATTAGATAGTCCCTCGCTTACACACGTAAACTCGCTATACCCGCTATTGACTAATCTAACTCTACGCTCAAAACCCTGACCACAACTCAACCACCGAGTTGCGAATTCCCAAACTACACACCGTAGTTTGTCCCCTAGTCACACGACTAGAAAATTACAACGGTTTAAAAGAGAATTTTAAAATTAAAAGAAAAACAAACATAAAAAGCAAATAACCCTAATTTAAAACAACTAAGCCTAAAAATAAACGGCCCACTAATTAAAAAATATGTCTCCCTTTTTCTCCCTTTTATTTTATCGGCCCGGTTCTTTTTCTTTGCTTGAGTATAATGGCGACCGTTCCTTTTGCAAAATTGGGGCTTTCGTTCTTGATGCAGTGCTCTTAAATTAGGGTTTTAAATTGAAGTTGCTGCCTTTGTTGGTTGATTGCAATCACTGTTTCTCTGATTTGCTTCAATTTGTTTGCGGCTTCTCCTCCTTGATCGAGTTCGATTGCTTCGGTATGTATTTTCCTCCTTTTGCTTTGCTGGTTGATTCTTGAACTCAATCAATTATGCCGATGATGATTTTGGGTATTTACAGGATTCGAAATCCTATTTTTGCGTTCGTATTTTCGTATTTGAATTTGTCTACTGAATCAACTCGGCCACTTGATGATGCTTGAATGTTTGAGATTTATCTGACTTTGTCAATTTCGTATTTTTGATGCTTGGTTGACACGGCTTCGATTTTGACTTGTTCAATATTGACTGTGACGATTTTTGGCTTTGTTATGCTTCCACGGCTTCGACATTTTGTAAATTCGCTTCGGCCTTGACTCGTTCATCTTGTAGTCTTCGTCTCTGGTCATTTGTGTTGAGCATTTCCATACGATGTTTGTCACTGTTGAATTATTGATTCTGCTTGATAGGTTACTGATGCATATAAAGTTGGATTTGTTTCATTTGAAATTCTGTTGCATACATTACTTTTCATTGTTGTAGCCTTGGTTACTGATCGAGTTCATTTGAACTACTCATTTGTTAATGCCTGATGCATTCACTTGGTGGTGTGTTGCTGCCTTCACTGTCCCCCGCAGTTTGTAGTGATATTGAGAATTGCATTCTATTGCATTTGTGCATTGCCTTGCTGATTCATTTGTTTACACTCATGTGTTTGGTCTGCATGTTATGGCATGTCCCTTGTTTGGTTTTTGATGATCTTGATGTTTTCTTGATTTGGTAAGAACTTGATACTGTCACATGGTCGTGCACTGGCTTGTGTTCATATCATAATTTGACATATAATTTTCTTCTCGCATTCTTTGATGGTTCATTGGTGCACTGCTTGTTCATGTATGCATTTGAGCATGTCACTGTGATATTTTCATTTGCTTGAGTTTTAACTGTGCTCGAGCTCTGTCCATACTTGCCTTTGTGGTCTTCACTGTGTTCATGATAGTTGCTGTGCACTTTTGTGCTGCAGTTGCACATTGCTGCTTGTAGCACTTGTATACTTGGTCGAGTTCATTTGCATTCTGCAGGCTTGTACTGTCCACTGCCCTGATCTTGTTTGTTCGATTACTTTGCTGTTCCATGGTCTATTTGGTGTTTTGTTTATTTGAGACATCTTAGCTATGTTACATTCACGCTGGTTTAGTCTTGCACTTTTGATTCCATTCATGTTGCTGGACATTTGCCAGAGTCTTCATTGTGGTGTTGTGGTCATCTTGCTTTCATAGTTGTTGACATTTGTTCACTTTGATCCTGCATAACTTGTAGCTTGCTGTACATATGAACTCGATATCCTGGTGTATCATTGCACTTTGCACTATCCATACTTCAGTCTGGGTTCACTTGTTCATACCACTGTTTCATGCGTGCTCTACTAGTTGCTATGTTGATCACTTTCACTGCTGTTGCATGCATTTGTCTGGTTCTCGGCCTATTGCATTTGACCACTGAACTTGACTGTTTAGTTTCATATTCATGTGTACTTTTGATTTGCGCTTGAGTTGAATCCAGTTACAAAAACTCGGATTTGACCTTGTGCTCGTGTCGTATTTTTGAATTTATTGCACCTGAGTTGAACCTGTCCGTATATTTGGGTTTGACCTTGTGCTCACCTGTCCCTGTAGCATTATCAAGTGTATATATCGGCGTGCACGGCCTTGTGGCATATACAGTAATACACTGTGTATGTCACAAGTTGTTCGTGTATGATGAATTCAAATTTAAATTATGACGAACAACCCAAATAACTGAGGCAAATCATATATTCAAAAATTATCTTTTATTTTTGAATGCAAAAATATTTCTTTTTCAATTTTACTGCGTTAGTTTATATTTTTGCAGATTGCTCAGATGCTGGATTCAAACTGGAATGCAGTTGAAGATAAATACGAGTGTGAGTGATATGTAGTGAGGTGCTGATGTAAAATAGTGATATAATTGAGTTTGTATCACAGTTGTATAGTGAATAGTGAGAGCTTGAATTTGTATACTATTCAAAATTGTAATAAATATTTGTTTGAATAAAATATTCGTTTGAATTCAAATTCCGTGTTATTTATTTTATTCAGCAAATATTTATTTAATCTGTGAAAAAAAAAAAATAGTATATTATCAAATACATTTAAACGAATGTATATATGTTTATTATCATCAAACAAAAATCATATAAGCGCATATTCAACAATCTCCCCCTTTTGATGATAACAAACATATATTTAAGATTTTGAATATGTTAAATGTATTTGATCATGATATATCCTAATTGCTCCCCCTATTTAAATGCTTCCTCTCTATACGATGCTCCCCCTACATATATGCATACAAATAAAAATATAGATGCAAATAGAAAATTATTTGACCTTTGCTTGATTTTATTTGACAAAATCTTAACTTTTCTCTCCCCCTTTTGTTATCAGCGAAAGAATAAGTGTTAGAGAAAATAGAGAAAAAGTAATCGATATCAATCCAACATTAAAAACTCAATTGAATATAAATATCAAATTTCAATAAAAAATCAAACAAAAATCATAAATATTTTGTTAGGCGCATATTCCACTTTTAGAATGATGGAGATGATGTCATCATATAAAACCATACAGTTGTGTCTATTTGTGGTATATTTATATCAGGAATTGGAATATCTACTAACCATGCATAACCGTTAGGACTTTTAAATGAGATTAGTAGTATTCCCATTTTATTTTAAAAAAAATGAATTCAAGTATCTTCTAACCACGCATAACCGTGAGGACTTTTAAATGGGATTAGAATCAACTTGTTTATTTTTTAAAAAATCAACTTTTGATATGTTTCCATACATGCATAACCGTGAGGACTTTTAAATGAGCATGGAAGCACATAACAAATTCCAAGTAATTCACCCATGCATAACCGTGAGGACTTTTAAATGAGAGTGAATACTTTGGTATTTATTTATTGCTATTTTTTTTTAAATGTAAAAATGAAAAAAATGAACGATTCCTGTTTAAAGTACCACATATCGACAAACTATATAGAATTTTGATGAGTGATGGTTGATAGAAATATGATAGGTATAGAGATGGTTATGGAATTTTTTACCAACAAAAAGTTTTATAACTCTTGTTTACATTTCTAAAGAAATTTTCTAATTATACTTTCTCGAGTTATAATATATAATCAATATCAACACTCATCACTTTTTCAATCACTATTTTTCTTTTCGATGATTTATAGGGAGAAAAAAAAATGTTAAATATTCAGCAAATTTCTAAAACACCTAGACTGAGTCGTAGTTTACAAAAACTATTTTCTGGTAAGGGTTTTGTAAAGATGTCTGCCAATTGAGAATCAGTTGAAATAAAATTTATGCAGATATTTTCTTTGGAAATATGATCTCTAATAAAATGATGTCTTACATCTATATGTTTTGTTCGCGAATGATGTACAGGATTATTTGTGAGATCAAGTGCGCTTTTGCTATCACACATTAGTGGTACACGTTTAAAATTTAGGCCATAGTCATGCAAAGTTTGTATCATCCATAAGATTTGAGCAGAGCAACCGCTCAAAGCAATATACTCTGCCTCTGTTGTGGATAATGCAATACAATTTTGTTTTCTACTCGACCATGCAACTAATGAATGTCCTAACATAAAACATGCTCCACTAGTACTTTTTCTATCAACCAAATTTCCAGCATAATCAGCATCTGAAAAACCTTTCAATTCAAAATTATCATTTGATGGATACCAAAGACCAAATCGTGGGGTGTGCAATAAATATCTTATAATTCTTTTAACAGCTTTTAAATGAGATTCTTTTGGGTTAGATTGAAAACGCGCACATAAGCAGACAGAAAACATGATGTCAGGTCTAGAGGCGGTAAGATAAAGGAGTGATCCAATCATACCTCTGTACTGCTTTTGATCAACTGTCTTACCCTTTTCATCTTTGTCAAGTTTAAGTGTTGTACTCATGGGAGTTCTTGCTGGTTTAGCATCTTTCAATCCAAATTTGTTGACAAGTTCCCTAATATATTTTGTTTGAGAAATGAATGTGCCTTTATTGCTTTGTTGGATTTGAAATCCTAAAAAGAATTTTAACTCTCCAACCAAGCTCATTTAAAATTTTTCCTGCATGACTTTTTCAAATTTCTCATACAATAACTTGTTAGTAGCACCATAAATGATGTCATCAACATATATTTGAACAATCAAAATATCATTGTTTTCATGCAACAGAAATAGTGTGGTATCTACACATCCCTTTTTGAACCCATTTTCAAGGAGATAAGAAGTAAGACATTCATACCAAGCTCTGGGAGCTTGTTTTAATCCATATAATGCCTTCTTTAGTTTGTATACATGATTTGGATATTCATGACTTTCAAAACCTTCTGGTTGTTCAACAAACACATCTTCTTTTAAAACTCCGTTAAGAAAAGCACTCTTAATGTCCATTTGTCTTAGTTTAAATCCTTTGTAACAAGCAAAAGCTAACAATATTCTAATTGATTCTAGTCTAGCTACAGGCGCAAAAGTTTCATCAAAGTCAACTCCTTCAATTTGATTGTATCCTTTAGCAACTAGTCTAGCTTTATTTCTAATTATATTTCCAGATTCATCATATTTATTTTTAAAAATCCATTTTGTTCCTATAACTGGATAATCCTTAGGTCTAGGTGCTAGACTCCAAACATTATTCCGTTAAAACTGATTTAGCTCTTCTTGCATGGCCATGAACCAGTTTTCATCATTAAGGGCTGAATCTATGCTATTTGGTTCTATTTCTGAAATAAATCCACTATATAAGCACACATCACATAGATTTTTAAAGGATGAACGAGTTTGTATACCTGCTATAGGGTTTCCAATTACCAATTCTGGTGGATGGTCTGTTTTGTATTTCAGCTTTTCTGGATCCAGATTTCTTCGGACTTCTTGAGTTGTGGTAGTTTCTCTAGCAACAGCAGTTTCTTTTGGTTTTTCGAACTCATCTTTTTCTTTCTCCTCTTCAACGTTGCTTTTGGATGTGTCCTGTTCGTCAATGCCTTCATCAAATTTCACATTGATTGACTCTACGATTGTTTTAGTCTTTTTGTTGTAGACTCTATAAGCTTTGCTTCTCGAAGAGTAACCCATGAAGATGCCATCATCAGCCTTTGCTTCAAATTTTCCTAACTGATCACCTGTATTAAGAATATAGCAAGGACATCCAAACACTTTGAAGTAAGCGATGTTTGGTTTTTTGTTGAACCATAGCTCATAGGGGGTTTTGTTAAGAATCGGTCTGATGATAACTCTATTCATTACATAACATGCTGTATTTACAGCTTCTGCCCAGAGATGCAGAGGTAGTTCATATTCATTTAACATAGACCTAGCCAATTCTTGTAAAGTTCGATTCTTTCTCTCAACTACCCCATTTTGTTGTGGAGTACGTGGTGCGGAGAACTCATGTTTGATTCCGTTTTCATCACAGAAAGTTTCAAATTCATAATTTTCAAATTCTCCACCATGATCACTTCTTAACGAAACAATAGAGACTTCCTTTTCATTTTGCACGAATTTTGCGAATCTTGTGAAGTATGAAAAAGTTTCTGATTTTTTAGCTAAGAAATATACCCATGTATATCTTGAGTAATCATCAACTAACACAAAGCAATATTTCTTACCTCCTAAGCTAGCAATGTCATTAGGTCCAAATAGATCCATATGAATTAGTTCAAGAACTCTAGAAGTGCTTACATTGTTTTTGGCATGAAACGATGATTTTCTAAGTTTTCCCAAAGTACATGCTTTACAGATGTTTTCTGTGACGCCCCACCTCTATACCCACGCTAGCCAAGAACACTACGGTGTAGTGCTGTCAACTAGCGCGGAGAATAAGGCTGTTGAGGAGCGACCATCCGTGTAATTTCTTATCACACGGTGGCTATAAAATGATCTTCGGAAACAAATATAGAAGTAAGCATAACATGCGAATCAATCACAGATATCGATATCACAAAGGCGGAAAGAGATATGAATATATATCACATAAAAGTGTACATCAGAGTAGTGGTCTAAAAAGATCCACGATAATACAAAAGAATAGCAACGCGTGCTATACAAAAGAATACAACTATGAGTCTATATCTCAAGTGTAAACAACAAAAGCTGCTAATCTAAACAAGTAGCCAAAAGTCTGAGTAGTGAATCACTGGGGGAGGAGTCAAGCAGTAGCACCTGTAACATCTCCGCCTGACCCGAGTATTATTTATAAGAAAATAATAAACGGATCAGTCTAGCTATAAATATCAGATGACATGATATAAAATAAAAGATATGGCATAAACATAAAATATCCATACTGACATACTACTATAAGTATGCAAATAATGATCAACAGGAGATCAACCGATAAGAGATAAATCAATATCACAAGAATCTTCTCAAAGATCCAAAGAGGGCATCATACCCTAAACTTGTACTCATGACAAGTCAAAGAGATAAATTCCAGAAATCAACACAAGAAATCCAGAAATCATAAAAAGGGAAAGAGGCCTATCACATGACGGTCCGAAGACCATGGGGAGCTACCCCATATGGATGAGTCTGAGTCACCCGAATGAGGTCAAGGCTAACCAAAAAGCAAAAAGGTATGTGTGAGTGGAATCACACAAGTGGTGTCTAGCCTAACCTTGCAATGAAAGAGACATCGCACAATTGCAATTCTAATTCATAAAGCGGTCATCAAGATCAACGAGAAGTGTCAATTACACTAAGCTAGTAAATATAGAAGTTTAGCTTCATGTCCCATAACCACTTGCTTAACTTAAATATTTACGAACAAACTGTAAATCTTCACTAATAAAATTGTCACAAGAGGTTCAATCGAACAAGTCCAAGAATTAACCGACGAAGTGAACGCAAGCGTTTCATACCACTTGTTTTACTAAGTCGTTTAATTAGATTTCTCATCCGAGTGAGGTAAAGGCTTGTATATACTAATAGATTGGAAAACGGTTTAAGAAAAGAGCTTTGTTATTAAAAATAGAGTTGAAATTGTTTGTTAAAAGAGTTTTGATATTTACTACTAGTATTGAAACCTTTATATTTTAAAGTGACAAAACACAGAAGCAATTGTAGAAACAATCAGTCGCAAAAATCGCATATGGAGATGTGAATAAAATCCAAGGAAATCAGCTCAATGTTTTTCAGATAAGATCCCCTACGGAGGGGGGGTCCAGGGGGGGTGGCAACCCCCCAAGGTGGGGGTGCGGGGGCAACGCCACCGCTTACGGGGTTCGACCTGCCCGGTCAGGTCGCGGGGGTCCAGGGGGCAGCGCCCCGACCAAAACGGTACGACCTAGTGAAGATAAAATGAGGTCTAACGACCTAAGGACTCAAGGGTCTAACGACCTAACGACTCAAGGGTCATACGACCTAACGACTCAAGGGTCCAACGACTCAGCGACTCAAGGGTCCAACGACTCAGCGACTCAAGGGTCCAACGACTCAGCGACTCAAGGGTCCAACGACTCAGCGACTCAAGGCTCCAACGACTCAGCGACTCAAGGCTCCACGACTTAACTCCGAACGACCTAAAAATGGCCAGAACGACTCAAGTGCAGAAAATTCAACAAAACGCTAAAAATTGGAGTTTTTTGCCAATCCAATCCAAACCAAATGCTAACATGCATGCAAAAATGATAGGGAATCATTCCCAACAGTCCAATATAATTATAGGCTAGAATTGTGAGATAAAAATCTCACCTTTGCTCCAAAACCCAATGAAAATGAAGAACAAAGCTTGAAGGCAAATGGAGAAGCAACCACAAGCTTGAATCCGATGTCTTCTTCTTGAATTTGGAGTTGAATGTTGGAGTTGCAACAAAACAAAGACTTTGGAGTTTTAATTTCTCATTCCATTCACCATTTTTTGTTGAAGCTTTAGTGTTAGGAAATGAAATGAAGCAATGAAGAAGAAGGGGGGTGGAACTTGGGCCTAATGGGCTAAAAGTCCAAACCAAAGGCTCGAGTGAAAAAGTGGTGAAATTCCACTAACCCCAAACATATCAATGTTTATACTCAGAAGATTGCAAACGACGTTTCGAACTCAATGGAAGTGGTCTCGAGTCCTAATTTGACCGTTTGCAAAAAGTAGCTTCGGACCAAAATCCGATTAACGATAAAATATTTAAATAAAATATTTAAATATAAAAATCGATAAATATGCGGGTTGTTACAGACTCCCCTCCTTAAAGAAATTGCGTCCTCGCAATATATAAGGTGGAAATAAGATGTAACAACCATAAAAGCATATTAATACTAAAGAAATTTGACATTAGAAGTTCACCTCAAAGAGCAGGAGTAAGCAAGTCCGGATGGGTTCGCTCGATGAATTCTCTGGATTCCCAAGAGCAATCCATAGGATTTGAGGACCATTAAACCCTCACAAGCGGAACATCTTTATTTCGAAGCCGTTTACCCTCTGAAGCAATAATTCGAATAGGATGCTGCTTATAAGTTAAATTCGGCGAAACTTCAATTTCTTCCACAACAGCAGACTCAAGAATGGAATCGGAATCCCGAAGGCATTTCCGTAATTGAGAAACGTGAAACATGTCGTGCATAGCAGAAAACTGAGCCGGAATGCAAGGCGACAAGCCATGGAATCTATACGTACGGTGATAGGGAATGGCCCAATATATTGAGGCGCTAATCTTTCCCTATCAACGGGAACGTACAACACCTATCATAGGTGAAACACGAGTAAAATTCTGGACCTAAAACCAGCTTCTCACCGACCTTAAGCCAACAAGAAGGAGATTGGCATAGCATTCCCTAGAGTGCCTCGAAGAATGCCATACCAATACTAGATTGGAAGTTATGATTATAGGAAAATTCAACAAGAGAAATATGATTTTCCCAACTTCCACAAAAATCAAGCACACAACACGAAGAAGGTCTTCCAGAGTTTGGTTCACACGCTCTACTTGTCCATCGGACTAGGGTAATAAGCGGTGCTTAAATTAAGCTTCGTTTCTAAAGCTTTTTGAATACACTTCCAAAAATCCACTAGTAAACAATGGATCACTATCGCTATCGATAGAAGTAGGAACTCCATGTAATTTAACATCTCCTTTAACAAAGAGTTTGGGCCAAAAGAGGAACGGTTCGGTTAATCCGAACGGGGAATAAAATGGACGGATTTAGTAAGTCTATCTACTATAACCCATAAGTTATCATGACCCGAACGGGAACGGGGAAAGTCATCTATAAAATCCATGGAGATTAGGTCTTACTTCCAAATTGGAATTTCTAAAGGTTGCATTAACCCACCAGGCCTTTAGTGTAGGGCCTTGACAAGATGGCGAGTCATACAACACTTAACAAAGTTAGCGATATCAGATTTCATTCACTCCAAATAATAAAGTCGCTTCATATCTACGTACACTTTACTACTTCTAGGATGAATGGTAATTTTGGAACGATGTGAATCTTCTAAAATACATTGACGAAGATCACAAATATTTGGTACGATAAGTCTACCAAACTTTTAAATGTCGCCACGAAAATCAATATCGAAGTCTTTTTAACTTTCAGTAATAATTTTATCCCTACAACATTGGCTAAGAAGAGCCAATTCAGAATCTAGCCCTTTGAGCTACAAGAATGCAGTCTAAAAGAGAATAAGGAACCTCTAGACTACATAAAACAAGGGATGCATATAAATCGGATTTCGCGATCTCGAATCTCTCAAGTGAATAGAGTCTCGAGATCGTTCCATTCGGATATCACCATAGAAAACAACTACTTGTTGCTTACGACTAGTGCATTGGCAACAAAATTTCCCCTTTCAGGGAGTATATAGAATATCAAGATCATAAGATGCAAGAAATTCGAGCCAATATGGTCGACGCAACTTAATTATGAGAAATAGATATCCCAATGATTTATAATTGAGGTAGAGAACAAATTTCTCCACCAAAGACGATGATGCCAAATATTGAAAACAAAATCAATAGCCGCGAGTACCATATCATAAGTGGCATTCCTAGTCTCGATCGGCCTTAAAGATTTAGAAGCAAAAGTGATTGCACGTTCTCTTCGGGAATCACAAGAATAAGAATATTGAAAAGAAGGAATTTTGTCCTCTTTCCCAAAAAGCTAAAACTTTAAAAATCACAATTACCTTTATAGAAAAATTTATATTTTACAAGTCAATTTATTATGTCTGATTGTCTCATTAAAGCGTTTAGGAAATCCCTATCGATAGCGTTGATCAAGTGCATCGACCAGAAATCTTAAAACACTAAATGGGCAATACAACACAAAATTACCTTTTTATAAGAATTTAAAATATCTTCTTAAAAGATTTGTAAAATTTTAAATTTCTATTTTCATCCAAAATTAATAAATACAAGATTGGAATTATTGAGATATCCATAGAATACTTGATTTATAAAATGGATGAAATAAACTGGATAAACTGAATTACACAATATGTCATTCATATAAATCATAATGAGTGCGGAATGCGGTATGTGGAAGGCTAACTTCCGCAACTCGTAGTGATTGAAATTCGGTGGCAAGGTCAAACTAGAAAGACCTTAACACCACTTAAAAGGTTGCTTAGGTAATGATCCTAAGACAAACTCAAAAATATCGGAGAATTCTCAACCGATATGAATGAGCGAGATATCTCTTTATTCAACATGTGAGCTTAAAGAATAAAATGATGCCATCGATTTGAAATTGAAATCACAAAGGAAAAATATGAATCTGCTTAACAGATTGAAAATGTCGAAAAAGGAATTGTCCATTCGGAACAATTGGATATGGGCTTCAAAGTGATTAAGCCAATCCTTTCACGCAAATCAATTCCGAAACCTAAGCAATGCACAATACGCAAATCGGTTCGGAAAGAAAAATCACATGTAATAATTTCAACATCAATAATAAGCAAATTGAGTGTTGCGAATCCTCTGATTCGGATTCACAATCCTCAAAGAAGTAATCAAGCCCAAAATATAAAAATAAAGAGAATCAACAAGTTCTTCTGATAAATAAAAATGATGAGGGAAACCCATATCAAAAAGAACTCGAATCGGATAATCGCAAACAAATGAAATCAAGGATTAAATAAGGAATACCTTGACCCAGAGAAGTTTCGTTAGAAACTTTTAGCTTTCCTTCTCTCTTACTAGGTCGTATGGGACATGTAGACAAATAATGGCCCGAGCCCTTGCAATAGCGGCAATAGAGGGTTTCCGGGCACTTAGTTGCATAATGGTCTGAGGAACCACAATTGTAGCATCGTTTACGACTAGAGGTAGATGGCTTGGCTACCGAAGTTCCTGGTCCCACCTTCTTCTTACTTAGAAGTATGGGGCAGACAGAAATATGATGACTGGAATCTTTGCAGTAACGACAAAGGAGTGGTTCCGGACACTCCTTCGCATAGTGGTCCCTAGAACCACAGTTGTAGCATTTTCCACAATTAAGGATTGGAGTCTTTGCTCCAAAAATAGGTTGCTTCACCTTCCTATCGGGATGAGGGCTTTTGAATTTAATACGCCTCTTCTTGGAAATCCCAATATCACTATCAATTCCTCTATCAGCCTCTTTTTCTTGTAGCATGATATCTACAAGTTGGTCGAAAGGAACTTCTAGTTTCAGAGGTAAAACCATTTCGGGATCCTTATCCAAAGCACAGATAAACCTTTGATTTTGAGCAAGATCCAAAAGTTGTTGGGCTGACATGAATACGCCATCCAGAGAAGGACTACTGGATTGACCAGCGCTAGGACTGCTAAAACTAACCATTTCTCTTCCTTTAGAAAGAAAGAAGGAAGAAGAAAAAGGTTATTCACAAAATGAACATCAAGCAATCTTGATAGATAAAACAAGGAATCATAAAGAAAATAGGATGAATCGGTACGAAGACTCGAATTAAATCCTAAGGCACAACTCCTAAGAAAGACTTAGGACATGATCCTTGTTAGATTATTCTACAATGTTCCGAAGTTTGGCTCTGATACCAAGCTGTGACGCCCCACCTCTATACCCACGCTAGCCAAGAACACTACGGTGTAGTGCTGTCAACTAGCGCGGAGAATAAGGCTGTTGAGGAGCGACCATCCGTGTAATTTCTTATCACACGGTGGCTATAAAATGATCTTCGGAAACAAATATAGAAGTAAGCATAACATGCGAATCAATCACAGATATCGATATCACAAAGGCGGAAAGAGATATGAATATATATCACATAAAAGTGTACATCAGAGTAGTGGTCTAAAAAGATCCACGATAATACAAAAGAATAGCAACGCGTGCTATACAAAAGAATACAACTATGAGTCTATATCTCAAGTGTAAACAACAAAAGCTGCTAATCTAAACAAGTAGCCAAAAGTCTGAGTAGTGAATCACTGGGGGAGGAGTCAAGCAGTAGCACCTGTAACATCTCCGCCTGACCCGAGTATTATTTATAAGAAAATAATAAACGGATCAGTCTAGCTATAAATATCAGATGACATGATATAAAATAAAAGATATGGCATAAACATAAAATATCCATACTGACATACTACTATAAGTATGCAAATAATGATCAACAGGAGATCAACCGATAAGAGATAAATCAATATCACAAGAATCTTCTCAAAGATCCAAAGAGGGCATCATACCCTAAACTTGTACTCATGACAAGTCAAAGAGATAAATTCCAGAAATCAACACAAGAAATCCAGAAATCATAAAAAGGGAAAGAGGCCTATCACATGACGGTCCGAAGACCATGGGGAGCTACCCCATATGGATGAGTCTGAGTCACCCGAATGAGGTCAAGGCTAACCAAAAAGCAAAAAGGTATGTGTGAGTGGAATCACACAAGTGGTGTCTAGCCTAACCTTGCAATGAAAGAGACATCGCACAATTGCAATTCTAATTCATAAAGCGGTCATCAAGATCAACGAGAAGTGTCAATTACACTAAGCTAGTAAATATAGAAGTTTAGCTTCATGTCCCATAACCACTTGCTTAACTTAAATATTTACGAACAAACTGTAAATCTTCACTAATAAAATTGTCACAAGAGGTTCAATCGAACAAGTCCAAGAATTAACCGACGAAGTGAACGCAAGCGTTTCATACCACTTGTTTTACTAAGTCGTTTAATTAGATTTCTCATCCGAGTGAGGTAAAGGCTTGTATATACTAATAGATTGGAAAACGGTTTAAGAAAAGAGCTTTGTTATTAAAAATAGAGTTGAAATTGTTTGTTAAAAGAGTTTTGATATTTACTACTAGTAATTAAACCTTTATATTTTAAAGTGACAAAACACAGAAGCAATTGTAGAAACAATCAGTCGCAAAAATCGCATATGGAGATGTGAATAAAATCCAAGGAAATCAGCTCAATGTTTTTCAGATAAGATCCCCTACGGAGGGAGGGTCCAGGGGGGGTGGCAACCCCCCAAGGTGGGGGTGCGGGGGCAACGCCACCGCTTACGGGGTTCGACCTGCCCGGTCAGGTCGCGGGGGTCCAGGGGGCAGCGCCCCGACCAAAACGGTACGACCTAGTGAAGATAAAATGAGGTCTAACGACCTAAGGACTCAAGGGTCTAACGACCTAACGACTCAAGGGTCATACGACCTAACGACTCAAGGGTCCAACGACTCAGCGACTCAAGGGTCCAACGACTCAGCGACTCAAGGGTCCAACGACTCAGCGACTCAAGGGTCCAACGACTCAGCGACTCAAGGCTCCAACGACTCAGCGACTCAAGGCTCCACGACTTAACTCCGAACGACCTAAAAATGGCCAGAACGACTCAAGTGCAGAAAATTCAACAAAACGCTAAAAATTGGAGTTTTTTGCCAATCCAATCCAAACCAAATGCTAACATGCATGCAAAAATGATAGGGAATCATTCCCAACAGTCCAATATAATTATAGGCTAGAATTGTGAGATAAAAATCTCACCTTTGCTCCAAAACCCAATGAAAATGAAGAACAAAGCTTGAAGGCAAATGGAGAAGCAACCACAAGCTTGAATCCGATGTCTTCTTCTTGAATTTGGAGTTGAATGTTGGAGTTGCAACAAAACAAAGACTTTGGAGTTTTAATTTCTCATTCCATTCACCATTTTTTGTTGAAGCTTTAGTGTTAGGAAATGAAATGAAGCAATGAAGAAGAAGGGGGGTGGAACTTGGGCCTAATGGGCTAAAAGTCCAAACCAAAGGCTCGAGTGAAAAAGTGGTGAAATTCCACTAACCCCAAACATATCAATGTTTATACTCAGAAGATTGCAAACGACGTTTCGAACTCAATGGAAGTGGTCTCGAGTCCTAATTTGACCGTTTGCAAAAAGTAGCTTCGGACCAAAATCCGATTAACGATAAAATATTTAAATAAAATATTTAAATATAAAAATCGATAAATATGCGGGTTGTTACAGACTCCCCTCCTTAAAGAAATTGCGTCCTCGCAATATATAAGGTGGAAATAAGATGTAACAACCATAAAAGCATATTAATACTAAAGAAATTTGACATTAGAAGTTCACCTCAAAGAGCAGGAGTAAGCAAGTCCGGATGGGTTCGCTCGATGAATTCTCTGGATTCCCAAGAGCAATCCATAGGATTTGAGGACCATTAAACCCTCACAAGCGGAACATCTTTATTTCGAAGCCGTTTACCCTCTGAAGCAATAATTCGAATAGGATGCTGCTCATAAGTTAAATTCGGCGAAACTTCAATTTCTTCCACAACAGCAGACTCAAGAATGGAATCGGAATCCCGAAGGCATTTCCGTAATTGAGAAACGTGAAACATGTCGTGCATAGCAGAAAACTGAGCCGGAATGCAAGGCGACAAGCCATGGAATCTATACGTACGGTGATAGGGAATGGCCCAATATATTGAGGCGCTAATCTTTCCCTATCAACGGGAACGTACAACACCTATCATAGGTGAAACACGAGTAAAATTCTGGACCTAAAACCAGCTTCTCACCGACCTTAAGCCAACAAGAAGGAGATTGGCATAGCATTCCCTAGAGTGCCTCGAAGAATGCCATACCAATACTAGATTGGAAGTTATGATTATAGGAAAATTCAACAAGAGAAATATGATTTTCCCAACTTCCACAAAAATCAAGCACACAACACGAAGAAGGTCTTCCAGAGTTTGGTTCACACGCTCTACTTGTCCATCGGACTAGGGTAATAAGCGGTGCTTAAATTAAGCTTCGTTTCTAAAGCTTTTTGAATACACTTCCAAAAATCCACTAGTAAACAATGGATCACTATCGCTATCGATAGAAGTAGGAACTCCATGTAATTTAACATCTCCTTTAACAAAGAGTTTGGGCCAAAAGAGGAACGGTTCGGTTAATCCGAACGGGGAATAAAATGGACGGATTTAGTAAGTCTATCTACTATAACCCATAAGTTATCATGACCCGAACGGGAACGGGGAAAGTCATCTATAAAATCCATGGAGATTAGGTCTTACTTCCAAATTGGAATTTCTAAAGGTTGCATTAACCCACCAGGCCTTTAGTGTAGGGCCTTGACAAGATGGCGAGTCATACAACACTTAACAAAGTTAGCGATATCAGATTTCATTCACTCCAAATAATAAAGTCGCTTCATATCTACGTACACTTTACTACTTCTAGGATGAATGGTAATTTTGGAACGATGTGAATCTTCTAAAATACATTGACGAAGATCACAAATATTTGGTACGATAAGTCTACCAAACTTTTAAATGTCGCCACGAAAATCAATATCGAAGTCTTTTTAACTTTCAGTAATAATTTTATCCCTACAACATTGGCTAAGAAGAGCCAATTCAGAATCTAGCCCTTTGAGCTACAAGAATGCAGTCTAAAAGAGAATAAGGAACCTCTAGACTACATAAAACAAGGGATGCATATAAATCGGATTTCGCGATCTCGAATCTCTCAAGTGAATAGAGTCTCGAGATCGTTCCATTCGGATATCACCATAGAAAACAACTACTTGTTGCTTACGACTAGTGCATTGGCAACAAAATTTCCCCTTTCAGGGAGTATATAGAATATCAAGATTATAAGATGCAAGAAATTCGAGCCAATATGGTCGACGCAACTTAATTATGAGAAATAGATATCCCAATGATTTATAATTGAGGTAGAGAACAAATTTCTCCACCAAAGACGATGATGCCAAATATTGAAAGCAAAATCAATAGCCGCGAGTACCATATCATAAGTGGCATTCCTAGTCTCGATCGGCCTTAAAGATTTAGAAGCAAAAGTGATTGCACGTTCTCTTCGGGAATCACAAGAATAAGAATATTGAAAAGAAGGAATTTTGTCCTCTTTCCCAAAAAGCTAAAACTTTAAAAATCACAATTACCTTTATAGAAAAATTTATATTTTACAAGTCAATTTATTATGTCTGATTGTCTCATTAAAGCGTTTAGGAAATCCCTATCGATAGCGTTGATCAAGTGCATCGACCAGAAATCTTAAAACACTAAATGGGCAATACAACACAAAATTACCTTTTTATAAGAATTTAAAATATCTTCTTAAAAGATTTGTAAAATTTTAAATTTCTATTTTCATCCAAAATTAATAAATACAAGATTGGAATTATTGAGATATCCATAGAATACTTGATTTATAAAATGGATGAAATAAACTGGATAAACTGAATTACACAATATGTCATTCATATAAATCATAATGAGTGCGGAATGCGGTATGTGGAAGGCTAACTTCCGCAACTCATAGTGATTGAAATTCGGTGGCAAGGTCAAACTAGAAAGACCTTAACACCACTTAAAAGGTTGCTTAGGTAATGATCCTAAGACAAACTCAAAAATATCGGAGAATTCTCAACCGATATGAATGAGCGAGATATCTCTTTATTCAACATGTAAGCTTAAAGAATAAAATGATGCCATCGATTTGAAATTGAAATCACAAAGGAAAAATATGAATCTGCTTAACAGATTGAAAATGTCGAAAAAGGAATTGTCCATTCGGAACAATTGGATATGGGCTTCAAAGTGATTAAGCCAATCCTTTCACGCAAATCAATTCCGAAACCTAAGCAATGCACAATACGCAAATCGGTTCGGAAAGAAAAATCACATGTAATAATTTCAACATCAATAATAAGCAAATTGAGTGTTGCGAATCCTCTGATTCGGATTCACAATCCTCAAAGAAGTAATCAAGCCCAAAATATAAAAATAAAGAGAATCAACAAGTTCTTCTGATAAATAAAAATGATGAGGGAAACCCATATCAAAAAGAACTCGAATCGGATAATCGCAAACAAATGAAATCAAGGATTAAATAAGGAATACCTTGACCCAGAGAAGTTTCGTTAGAAACTTTTAGCTTTCCTTCTCTCTTACTAGGTCGTATGGGACATGTAGACAAATAATGGCCCGAGCCCTTGCAATAGCGGCAATAGAGGGTTTCCGGGCACTTAGTTGCATAATGGTCTGAGGAACCACAATTGTAGCATCGTTTACGACTAGAGGTAGATGGCTTGGCTACCGAAGTTCCTGGTCCCACCTTCTTCTTACTTAGAAGTATGGGGCAGACAGAAATATGATGACTGGAATCTTTGAAGTAACGACAAAGGAGTGGTTCCGGACACTCCTTCGCATAGTGGTCCCTAGAACCACAGTTGTAGCATTTTCCACAATTAAGGATTGGAGTCTTTGCTCCAAAAATAGGTTGCTTCACCTTCCTATCGGGATGAGGGCTTTTGAATTTAATACGCCTCTTCTTGGAAATCCCAATATCACTATCAATTCCTCTATCAGCCTCTTTTTCTTGTAGCATGATATCTACAAGTTGGTCGAAAGGAACTTCTAGTTTCAGAGGTAAAACCATTTCGGGATCCTTATCCAAAGCACAGATAAACCTTTGATTTTGAGCAAGATCCAAAAGTTGTTGGGCTGACATGAATACGCCATCCAGAGAAGGACTACTGGATTGACCAGCGCTAGGACTGCTAAAACTAACCATTTCTCTTCCTTTAGAAAGAAAGAAGGAAGAAGAAAAAGGTTATTCACAAAATGAACATCAAGCAATCTTGATAGATAAAACAAGGAATCATAAAGAAAATAGGATGAATCGGTACGAAGACTCGAATTAAATCCTAAGGCACAACTCCTAAGAAAGACTTAGGACATGATCCTTGTTAGATTATTCTACAATGTTCCGAAGTTTGGCTCTGATACCAAGCTGTGACGCCCCACCTCTATACCCACGCTAGCCAAGAACACTACGGTGTAGTGCTGTCAACTAGCGCGGAGAATAAGGCTGTTGAGGAGCGACCATCCGTGTAATTTCTTATCACACGGTGGCTATAAAATGATCTTCGGAAACAAATATAGAAGTAAGCATAACATGCGAATCAATCACAGATATCGATATCACAAAGGCGGAAAGAGATATGAATATATATCACATAAAAGTGTACATCAGAGTAGTGGTCTAAAAAGATCCACGATAATACAAAAGAATAGCAACGCGTGCTATACAAAAGAATACAACTATGAGTCTATATCTCAAGTGTAAACAACAAAAGCTGCTAATCTAAACAAGTAGCCAAAAGTCTGAGTAGTCAATCACTGGGGGAGGAGTCAAGCAGTAGCACCTGTAACATCTCCGCCTGACCCGAGTATTATTTATAAGAAAATAATAAACGGATCAGTCTAGCTATAAATATCAGATGACATGATATAAAATAAAAGATATGGCATAAACATAAAATATCCATACTGACATACTACTATAAGTATGCAAATAATGATCAACAGGAGATCAACCGATAAGAGATAAATCAATATCACAAGAATCTTCTCAAAGATCCAAAGAGGGCATCATACCCTAAACTTGTACTCCTGACAAGTCAAAGAGATAAATTCCAGAAATCAACACAAGAAATCCAGAAATCATAAAAAGGGAAAGAGGCCTATCACATGACGGTCCAAAGACCATGGGGAGCTACCCCATATGGATGAGTCTGAGTCACCCGAATGAGGTCAAGGCTAACCAAAAAGCAAAAAGGTATGTGTGAGTGGAATCACACAAGTGGTGTCTAGCCTAACCTTGCAATGAAAGAGACATCGCGCAATTGCTAGTCTAATTCATAAAGCGATCATCAAGATCAACGAGAAGTGTCAATTACACTAAGCTAGTAAATATAGAAGTTTAGCTTCATGTCCCATAACCACTTGCTTAACTTAAATATTTACGAACAAACTGTAAATCTTCACTAATAAAATTGTCACAAGAGGTTCAATCGAACAAGTCCAAGAATTAACCGACGAAGTGAACGCAAGCGTTTCATACCACTTGTTTTACTAAGTCGTTTAATTAGATTTCTCATCCGAGTGAGGTAAAGGCTTGTATATACTAATAGATTGGAAAACGGTTTAAGAAAAGAGCTTTGTTATTAAAAATAGAGTTGAAATTGTTTGTTAAAAGAGTTTTGATATTTACTACTAGTAATTAAACCTTTATATTTTAAAGTGACAAAACACAGAAGCAATTGTAGAAACAATCAGTCGCAAAAATCGCATATGGAGATGTGAATAAAATCCAAGGAAATCAGCTCAATGTTTTTCAGATAAGATCCCCTACGGAGGGGGGGTCCAGGGGGGGTGGCAACCCCCCAAGGTGGGGGTGCGGGGGCAACGCCACCGCTTACGGGGTTCGACCTGCCCGGTCAGGTCGCGGGGGTCCAGGGGGAAGCGCCCCGACCAAAACGGTACGACCTAGTGAAGATAAAATGAGGTCTAACGACCTAAGGACTCAAGGGTCTAACGACCTAACGACTCAAGGGTCATACGACCTAACGACTCAAGGGTCCAACGACTCAGCGACTCAAGGGTCCAACGACTCAGCGACTCAAGGGTCCAACGACTCAGCGACTCAAGGCTCCAACGACTCAGCGACTCAAGGCTCCACGACTTAACTCCGAACGACCTAAAAATGGCCAGAACGACTCAAGTGCAGAAAATTCAACAAAACGCTAAAAATTGGAGTTTTTTGCCAATCCAATCCAAACCAAATGCTAACATGCATGCAAAAATGATAGGGAATCATTCCCAACAGTCCAATATAATTATAGGCTAGAATTGTGAGATAAAAATCTCACCTTTGCTCCAAAACCCAATGAAAATGAAGAACAAAGCTTGAAGGCAAATGGAGAAGCAACCACAAGCTTGAATCCGATGTCTTCTTCTTGAATTTGGAGTTGAATGTTGGAGTTGCAACAAAACAAAGACTTTGGAGTTTTAATTTCTCATTCCATTCACCATTTTTTGTTGAAGCTTTAGTGTTAGGAAATGAAATGAAGCAATGAAGAAGAAGGGGGGTGGAACTTGGGCCTAATGGGCTAAAAGTCCAAACCAAAGGCTCGAGTGAAAAAGTGGTGAAATTCCACTAACCCCAAACATATCAATGTTTATACTCAGAAGATTGCAAACGACGTTTCGAACTCAATGGAAGTGGTCTCGAGTCCTAATTTGACCGTTTGCAAAAAGTAGCTTCGGACCAAAATCCGATTAACGATAAAATATTTAAATAAAATATTTAAATATAAAAATCGATAAATATGCGGGTTGTTACAGACTCCCCTCCTTAAAGAAATTGCGTCCTCGCAATATATAAGGTGGAAATAAGATGTAACAACCATAAAAGCATATTAATACTAAAGAAATTTGACATTGGAAGTTCACCTCAAAGAGCAGGAGTAAGCAAGTCCGGATGGGTTCGCTCGATGAATTCTCTGGATTCCCAAGAGCAATCCATAGGATTTGAGGACCATTAAACCCTCACAAGCGGAACATCTTTATTTCGAAGCCGTTTACCCTCTGAAGCAATAATTCGAATAGGATGCTGCTCATAAGTTAAATTCGGCGAAACTTCAATTTCTTCCACAACAGCAGACTCAAGAATGGAATCGGAATCCCGAAGGCATTTCCGTAATTGAGAAACGTGAAACATGTCGTGCATAGCAGAAAACTGAGCCGGAATGCAAGGCGACAAGCCATGGAATCTATACGTACGGTGATAGGGAATGGCCCAATATATTGAGGCGCTAATCTTTCCCTATCAACGGGAACGTACAACACCTATCATAGGTGAAACACGAGTAAAATTCTGGACCTAAAACCAGCTTCTCACCGACCTTAAGCCAACAAGAAGGAGATTGGCATAGCATTCCCTAGAGTGCCTCGAAGAATGCCATACCAATACTAGATTGGAAGTTATGATTATAGGAAAATTCAACAAGAGAAATATGATTTTCCCAACTTCCACAAAAATCAAGCACACAACACGAAGAAGGTCTTCCAGAGTTTGGTTCACACGCTCTACTTGTCCATCGGACTAGGGTAATAAGCGGTGCTTAAATTAAGCTTCGTTTCTAAAGCTTTTTGAATACACTTCCAAAAATCCACTAGTAAACAATGGATCACTATCGCTATCGATAGAAGTAGGAACTCCATGTAATTTAACATCTCCTTTAACAAAGAGTTTGGGCCAAAAGAGGAACGGTTCGGTTAATCCGAACGGGGAATAAAATGGACGGATTTAGTAAGTCTATCTACTATAACCCATAAGTTATCATGACCCGAACGGGAACGGGGAAAGTCATCTATAAAATCCATGGAGATTAGGTCTTACTTCCAAATTGGAATTTCTAAAGGTTGCATTAACCCACCAGGCCTTTAGTGTAGGGCCTTGACAAGATGGCGAGTCATACAACACTTAACAAAGTTAGCGATATCAGATTTCATTCACTCCAAATAATAAAGTCGCTTCATATCTACGTACACTTTACTACTTCTAGGATGAATGGTAATTTTGGAACGATGTGAATCTTCTAAAATACATTGACGAAGATCACAAATATTTGGTACGATAAGTCTACCAAACTTTTAAATGTCGCCACGAAAATCAATATCGAAGTCTTTTTAACTTTCAGTAATAATTTTATCCCTACAACATTGGCTAAGAAGAGCCAATTCAGAATCTAGCCCTTTGAGCTACAAGAATGCAGTCTAAAAGAGAATAAGGAACCTCTAGACTACATAAAACAAGGGATGCATATAAATCGGATTTCGCGATCTCGAATCTCTCAAGTGAATAGAGTCTCGAGATCGTTCCATTCGGATATCACCATAGAAAACAACTACTTGTTGCTTACAACTAGTGCATTGGCAACAAAATTTCCCCTTTCAGGGAGTATATAGAATATCAAGATCATAAGATGCAAGAAATTCGAGCCAATATGGTCGACGCAACTTAATTATGAGAAATAGATATCCCAATGATTTATAATTGAGGTAGAGAACAAATTTCTCCACCAAAGACGATGATGCCAAATATTGAAAGCAAAATCAATAGCCGCGAGTACCATATCATAAGTGGCATTCCTAGTCTCGATCGGCCTTAAAGATTTAGAAGCAAAAGTGATTGCACGTTCTCTTCGGGAATCACAAGAATAAGAATATTGAAAAGAAGGAATTTTGTCCTCTTTCCCAAAAAGCTAAAACTTTAAAAATCACAATTACCTTTATAGAAAAATTTATATTTTACAAGTCAATTTATTATGTCTGATTGTCTCATTAAAGCGTTTAGGAAATCCCTATCGATAGCGTTGATCAAGTGCATCGACCAGAAATCTTAAAACACTAAATGGGCAATACAACACAAAATTACCTTTTTATAAGAATTTAAAATATCTTCTTAAAAGATTTGTAAAATTTTAAATTTCTATTTTCATCCAAAATTAATAAATACAAGATTGGAATTATTGAGATATCCATAGAATACTTGATTTATAAAATGGATGAAATAAACTGGATAAACTGAATTACACAATATGTCATTCATATAAATCATAATGAGTGCGGAATGCGGTATGTGGAAGGCTAACTTCCGCAACTCATAGTGATTGAAATTCGGTGGCAAGGTCAAACTAGAAAGACCTTAACACCACTTAAAAGGTTGCTTAGGTAATGATCCTAAGACAAACTCAAAAATATCGGAGAATTCTCAACCGATATGAATGAGCGAGATATCTCTTTATTCAACATGTAAGCTTAAAGAATAAAATGATGCCATCGATTTGAAATTGAAATCACAAAGGAAAAATATGAATCTGCTTAACAGATTGAAAATGTCGAAAAAGGAATTGTCCATTCGGAACAATTGGATATGGGCTTCAAAGTGATTAAGCCAATCCTTTCACGCAAATCAATTCCGAAACCTAAGCAATGCACAATACGCAAATCGGTTCGGAAAGAAAAATCACATGTAATAATTTCAACATCAATAATAAGCAAATTGAGTGTTGCGAATCCTCTGATTCGGATTCACAATCCTCAAAGAAGTAATCAAGCCCAAAATATAAAAATAAAGAGAATCAACAAGTTCTTCTGATAAATAAAAATGATGAGGGAAACCCATATCAAAAAGAACTCGAATCGGATAATCGCAAACAAATGAAATCAAGGATTAAATAAGGAATACCTTGACCCAGAGAAGTTTCGTTAGAAACTTTTAGCTTTCCTTCTCTCTTACTAGGTCGTATGGGACATGTAGACAAATAATGGCCCGAGCCCTTGCAATAGCGGCAATAGAGGGTTTCCGGGCACTTAGTTGCATAATGGTCTGAGGAACCACAATTGTAGCATCGTTTACGACTAGAGGTAGATGGCTTGGCTACCGAAGTTCCTGGTCCCACCTTCTTCTTACTTAGAAGTATGGGGCAGACAGAAATATGATGACTGGAATCTTTGCAGTAACGACAAAGGAGTGGTTCCGGACACTCCTTCGCATAGTGGTCCCTAGAACCACAGTTGTAGCATTTTCCACAATTAAGGATTGGAGTCTTTGCTCCAAAAATAGGTTGCTTCACCTTCCTATCGGGATGAGGGCTTTTGAATTTAATACGCCTCTTCTTGGAAATCCCAATATCACTATCAATTCCTCTATCAGCCTCTTTTTCTTGTAGCATGATATCTACAAGTTGGTCGAAAGGAACTTCTAGTTTCAGAGGTAAAACCATTTCGGGATCCTTATCCAAAGCACAGATAAACCTTTGATTTTGAGCAAGATCCAAAAGTTGTTGGGCTGACATGAATACGCCATCCAGAGAAGGACTACTGGATTGACCAGCGCTAGGACTGCTAAAACTAACCATTTCTCTTCCTTAAGAAAGAAAGAAGGAAGAAGAAAAAGGTTATTCACAAAATGAACATCAAGCAATCTTGATAGATAAAACAAGGAATCATAAAGAAAATAGGATGAATCGGTACGAAGACTCGAATTAAATCCTAAGGCACAACTCCTAAGAAAGACTTAGGACATGATCCTTGTTAGATTATTCTACAATGTTCCGAAGTTTGGCTCTGATACCAAGCTGTGACGCCCCACCTCTATACCCACGCTAGCCAAGAACACTACGGTGTAGTGCTGTCAACTAGCGCGGAGAATAAGGCTGTTGAGGAGCGACCATCCGTGTAATTTCTTATCACACGGTGGCTATAAAATGATCTTCGGAAACAAATATAGAAGTAAGCATAACATGCGAATCAATCACAGATATCGATATCACAAAGGCGGAAAGAGATATGAATATATATCACATAAAAGTGTACATCAGAGTAGTGGTCTAAAAAGATCCACGATAATACAAAAGAATAGCAACGCGTGCTATACAAAAGAATACAACTATGAGTCTATATCTCAAGTGTAAACAACAAAAGCTGCTAATCTAAACAAGTAGCCAAAAGTCTGAGTAGTCAATCACTGGGGGAGGAGTCAAGCAGTAGCACCTGTAACATCTCCGCCTGACCCGAGTATTATTTATAAGAAAATAATAAACGGATCAGTCTAGCTATAAATATCAGATGACATGATATAAAATAAAAGATATGGCATAAACATAAAATATCCATACTGACATACTACTATAAGTATGCAAATAATGATCAACAGGAGATCAACCGATAAGAGATAAATCAATATCACAAGAATCTTCTCAAAGATCCAAAGAGGGCATCATACCCTAAACTTGTACTCATGACAAGTCAAAGAGATAAATTCCAGAAATCAACACAAGAAATCCAGAAATCATAAAAAGGGAAAGAGGCCTATCACATGACGGTCCAAAGACCATAGGGAGCTACCCCATATGGATGAGTCTGAGTCACCCGAATGAGGTCAAGGCTAACCAAAAAGCAAAAAGGTATGTGTGAGTGGAATCACACAAGTGGTGTCTAGCCTAACCTTGCAATGAAAGAGACATCGCGCAATTGCTAGTCTAATTCATAAAGCGATCATCAAGATCAACGAGAAGTGTCAATTACACTAAGCTAGTAAATATAGAAGTTTAGCTTCATGTCCCATAACCACTTGCTTAACTTAAATATTTACGAACAAACTGTAAATCTTCACTAATAAAATTGTCACAAGAGGTTCAATCGAACAAGTACAAGAATTAACCGACGAAGTGAACGCAAGCGTTTCATACCACTTGTTTTACTAAGTCGTTTAATTAGATTTCTCATCCGAGTGAGGTAAAGGCTTGTATATACTAATAGATTGGAAAACGGTTTAAGAAAAGAGCTTTGTTATTAAAAATAGAGTTGAAATTGTTTGTTAAAAGAGTTTTGATATTTACTACTAGTATTGAAACCTTTATATTTTAAAGTGACAAAACACAGAAGCAATTGTAGAAACAATCAGTCGCAAAAATCGCATATGGAGATGTGAATAAAATCCAAGGAAATCAGCTCAATGTTTTTCAGATAAGATCCCCTACGGAGGGGGGGTCCAGGGGGGGTGGCAACCCCCCAAGGTGGGGGTGCGGGGGCAACGCCACCGCTTACGGGGTTCGACCTGCCCGGTCAGGTCGCGGGGGTCCAGGGGGCAGCGCCCCGACCAAAACGGTACGACCTAGTGAAGATAAAATGAGGTCTAACGACCTAAGGACTCAAGGGTCTAACGACCTAACGACTCAAGGGTCATACGACCTAACGACTCAAGGGTCCAACGACTCAGCGACTCAAGGGTCCAACGACTCAGCGACTCAAGGGTCCAACGACTCAGCGACTCAAGGCTCCAACGACTCAGCGACTCAAGGCTCCACGACTTAACTCCGAACGACCTAAAAATGGCCAGAACGACTCAAGTGCAGAAAATTCAACAAAACGCTAAAAATTGGAGTTTTTTGCCAATCCAATCCAAACCAAATGCTAACATGCATGCAAAAATGATAGGGAATCATTCCCAACAGTCCAATATAATTATAGGCTAGAATTGTGAGATAAAAATCTCACCTTTGCTCCAAAACCCAATGAAAATGAAGAACAAAGCTTGAAGGCAAATGGAGAAGCAACCACAAGCTTGAATCCGATGTCTTCTTCTTGAATTTGGAGTTGAATGTTGGAGTTGCAACAAAACAAAGACTTTGGAGTTTTAATTTCTCATTCCATTCACCATTTTTTGTTGAAGCTTTAGTGTTAGGAAATGAAATGAAGCAATGAAGAAGAAGGGGGGTGGAACTTGGGCCTAATGGGCTAAAAGTCCAAACCAAAGGCTCGAGTGAAAAAGTGGTGAAATTCCACTAACCCCAAACATATCAATGTTTACACTCAGAAGATTGCAAACGACGTTTCGAACTCAATGGAAGTGGTCTCGAGTCCTAATTTGACCGTTTGTAAAAAGTAGCTTCGGACCAAAATCCGATTAACGATAAAATATTTAAATAAAATATTTAAATATAAAAATCGATAAATATGCGGGTTGTTACATTTTCAGTTTCAAACTCATGTGATGGCAACCCTCTTACCAAACTTTTCCTTTTTAATTTGTTTAATAAGTTCATACTAGCATGCCCTAAACGTCTATGCCATAAATTCACTTCTATATCCTTAGCTACCAAACATTTAGAGAGAATGAGATCATCAAAAGATAGAGAATATATATTACCTTTCCTTTTTCCTGAAAATAAGATTTCTTTTGATGATTTGTCAACAATTTTGCACATGTCAGAATCAAAGATAACATTCATACCTTTATCACATAGCTGGCTGATTGATATCAAATTGTGGTGCAGATTTTCAACATATAGTACGTCATTCAAGGTAAATGTATTGTTACCTACTTTACCTTTACCGACAATTTTACACTTGTCATTGTTCCCCATTGTGACTCTGCCACCTTTGTACTTTTCTAGGCTAAGGAACTTCGATTTATCGCCTGTCATGTGCCTGGAACAGCCACAATCCAAGTACCATTGCTGTTGTTCCTTAGCCTGCCAGCATACCTACACGAGAAGAGAGTTTAGTGACCTATTTGTTTTTATAGGTCTATGATTGTTAGTGGCAAAATATTTAGAATGATAATTTTGTGGATACCCAAAACTATTTATAATTGTTCCCTTCGGCACCCAAATTTGTTTAACTTTGAGAGATTTTATATTTGTGCCTTTTGGAACCCAAATCGGTATTGTTTTCATATGTTTGGGTCTATTCCAACAATTATTGTGATTGTGTTCAATTTTTTTACAAATTGTGCTCATAGAATTAACTTGATTAATATTGCTTTCAACAATTTTCGAATTATTATATCCAAGTCCTTGTCTAACCATATTAACAGTTTGCTTTCCTAATAGCATATTCAACGATTTTTCACTTTTTGAAAATTTATCTAAGGTCGTTGACAGTTGTTGGACTTGTGTTTTGAGAGATTCATTTTCGTTTAACAACTGTGTGCATTTTTTAATAGAAATCTCTCTCCTAGTATTTTCATTCTCTTTTAAAATCAGAATTTCATTTTCAAGTGATTTTATATTGATTTCCGATTTTTTAATTTCTTCTTCGAATGTTGGACATTTATCACACTTAGGAATTCTACATTGATAGTTCTTAACTAATTGATCAAGTTGCTTATTGCATTCTATCAAAGTATCCTTTTGAGATTCAAGTTTAGCATATTTTTCCCTAAGTCGTTCATAACAGCCATTTACTTCATGGAAATAAATTAGTAATTCAGAATGAGTGAGTTTTGATACCTCGCTTGGCTCGTCGTCATCACTGTCTGTAACTTCACCATGAAGGCACATATTTGCTTTTTCACTCTCACTCTCGGTGTTATAACTTTCATCTTCGTCAGTTTCATCCCAAGTAGCCGCAAAGCTTTTCTTCTTTAGTTTCTTTCCTTGATTTGATCGTTTTTGAGGACATTGTGGCTTGATATGGCCGGGTTTGTTGCATTTGTAACAGATGATTTTCTGATCTTCTGGGTTGTCTAGTGCTTTGCCTATTCTGCTTTTCAATTCATGATTTCGAGCTGGATTTCCGTATTTGCGATTCCACTTTTTGAATTTCTTTATTAGTAGCGCTAGCTCTGCTGCTCCATCATCATCATCATTCTCATCATCACTTTCAGTTGTTCCTTTGAGAGCTATTGATTTCTTTCGAGTATCTCCACCTTCACGCTCTTCCTTGAATTTCATTTCTAGCTCATAAGTGGTGAGATTTCCGATGAGTTCTTCGACTTTGAGTTGTTTTAAATCTTTCGATTCTTGAATGGCAGTTACTTTTGCTTCAAAGCTTCGTGGAAGGACTCTGAGGATTTTACGGACTATTTCCAATTCGGTGTATGTTTTTCCGAGAGCTTTTGATTTGTATACGATGTTGGAAAGTCGTCCGTACATCTCTTTGACATTTTCTTCTTTCGCCATTGTAAAGTTCTCGTATTCGCTGCTTAGCATGGCAAGGCGAGATTCTTTGACTTGAGATGTTCCTTCGTGAGTCACTTCTAATATGTGCCATATTTCCTGCGCAGTTAGACAATGTGAGACACGATTAAATTCAAATTGATCTAATGAACAGATAATAGAATTCATAGCTTTGGCATTAGTATTCTGTAATTTATTTTCTAGTTCTGTCCGTTGTTCCTTTGGTTTCTCTATTTCCTGATCATCTACAGTTATAGTTGGTATTCTATAACCTGTCTCAACAATATCCCAAGCGTCAATGGTTTTCAAAAAAATTTTCATCCTATTTTTCCAAAAAGCATATTCACCATTGAACATTGGTGGTCTAACTATGGATTGACCTTCTGCAAAAGCATTATTAAAAGAAGCCATTTTAAAAATTCAAATTTTAAACAAAAACTGATTTTTAAAAAAAAAATAGAATTTTTTTTTAAAAAACAAATGTTGACTTCTATTCCTAGCTCTGATACCACTTGTAGGATCGATTTCACCCTAGAGGGGGGGTGAATAGGGTGATAGTGTAAATTATAAAACTTAATTGCAGAAGCTAATTAATATTAACACAGATCACAGAATAGCAGCACAGATATAGCAGAATATAAATAACAGAACAAAACAACACAGAATTTACCCAGCTTCGGCAAAACCCTGCCTACGTGCTGCCCCCAAGGTTTCTACTAGAAATTAGATAGTCCCTCGCTTACACACGTAAACTCGCTATACCCGCTATTGACTAATCTAACTCTACGCTCAAAACCCTGACCACAACTCAACCACCGAGTTGCGAATTCCCAAACTACACACCGTAGTTTGTCCCGTAGTCACACGACTAGAAAATTACAACGGTTTAAAAGAGAATTTTAAAATTAAAAGAAAAACAAACATAAAAAACAAATAACCATAATTTAAAACAACTAAGCCTAAAAATAAACGGCCCACTAATTAAAAAATATGTCTCCCTTTTTCTCCCTTTTATTTTATCGGCCCGGTTCTTTTTCTTTGCTTGAGTATAATGGCGACCGTTCCTTTTGCAAAATTGGGGCTTTCGTTCTTGATGCAGTGCTCTTAAATTAGGGTTTTAAATTGAAGTTGCTGCCTTTGTTGGTTGATTGCAATCACTGTTTCTCTGATTTGCTTCAATTTGTTTGCGGCTTCTCCTCCTTGATCGAGTTCGATTGCTTCGGTATGTATTTTCCTCCTTTTGCTTTGCTGGTTGATTCTTGAACTCAATCAATTATGCCGATGATGATTTTGGGTATTTATAGGATTCGAAATCCTATTTTTGCGTTCGTATTTTCGTATTTGAATTTGTCTACTGAATCAACTCGGCCACTTGATGATGCTTGAATGTTTGAGATTTATCTGACTTTGTCAATTTCGTATTTTTGATGCTTGGTTGACACGGCTTCGATTTTGACTTGTTCAATATTGACTGTGACGATTTTTGGCTTTGTTATGCTTCCACGGCTTCGACATTTTGTAAATTCGCTTCGGCCTTGACTCGTTCATCTTGTAGTCTTCGTCTCTGGTCATTTGTGTTGAGCATTTCCATACGATGTTTGTCACTGTTGAATTATTGATTCTGCTTGATAGGTTACTGATGCATATAAAGTTGGATTTGTTTCATTTGAAATTCTGTTGCATACATTACTTTTCATTGTTGTAGCCTTGGTTACTGATCGAGTTCATTTGAACTACTCATTTGTTAATGCCTGATGCATTCACTTGGTGGTGTGTTGCTGCCTTCACTGTCCACCGCAGTTTGTAGTGATATTGAGCATTGCATTCTATTGCATTTGTGCATTGCCTTGCTGATTCATTTGTTTACACTCATGTGTTTGGTCTGCATGTTATGGCCTGTCCCTTGTTTGGTTTTTGATGATCTTGATGTTTTCTTGATTTGGTAAGAACTTGATAATGTCACATGGTCGTGCACTGGCTTGTGTTCATATCATAATTTGACATATAATTTTCTTCTTGCATTCTTTGATGGTTCATTGGTGCACTGCTTGTTCATGTATGCATTTGAGCATGTCACTGTGATATTTTCATTTGCTTGAGTTTTAACTGTGCTCGAGCTCTGTCCATACTTGCCTTTGTGGTCTTCACTGTGTTCATGATAGTTGCTGTGCACTTTTGTGCTGCAGTTGCACATTGCTGCTTGTAGCACTTGTATACTTGGTCGAGTTCATTTGCATTCTGCAGGCTTGTACTGTCCACTGCCCTGATCTTGTTTGTTCGATTACTTTGCTGTTCCATGGTCTATTTGGTGTTTTGTTTATTTGAGACATCTTAGCTATGTTACATTCACGCTGGTTTAGTCTTGCACTTTTGATTCCATTCATGTTGCTGGACATTTGCCAGAGTCTTCATTGTGGTGTTGTGGTCATCTTGCTTTCATAGTTGTTGACATTTGTTCACTTTGATCCTGCATAACTTGTAGCTTGCTGTACATATGAACTCGATATCCTGGTGTATCATTGCACTTTGCACTATCCATACTTCAGTCTGGGTTCACTTGTTCATACCACTGTTTCATTCGTGCTCTACTAGTTGCTATGTTGATCACTTTCACTGCTGTTGCATGCATTTGTCTGGTTCTCGGCCTATTGCATTTGACCACTGAACTTGACTGTTTAGTTTCATATTCATGTGTACTTTTGATTTGCGCTTGAGTTGAATCCAGTTACAAAAACTCGGATTTGACCTTGTGCTCGTGTCGTATTTTTGAATTTATTGCACCTGAGTTGAACCTGTCCGTATATTTGGGTTTGACCTTATGCTCACCTGTCCCTGTAGCATTATCAAGTGTATATATCGGCATGCACGGCCTTGTGGCATATACAGTAATACACTGTATATGTCACAAGTTGTTCGTGTATGATGAATTCAAATTTAAATTATGATGAACAACCCAAATAACTGATGCAAATCATATATTCAAAAATTATCTTTTATTTTTGAATGCAAAAATATTTCTTTTTCAATTTTACTGCGTTAGTTTATATTTTTGCAGATTGCTCAGATGCTGGATTCAAACTGGAATGCAGTTGAAGATAAATACGAGTGTGAGTGATATGTAGTGAGGTGCTGATGTAAAATAGTGATGTAATCGAGTTTGTATCACAGTTGTATAGTGAATAGTGAGAGCTTGAATTTGTATACTATTCAAAATTGTAATAAATATTTGTTTGAATAAAATATTCGTTTGAATTCAAATTCCGTGTAATTTATTTTATTCAGCAAATATTTATTTAATCTGTGAAAAAAAAGTATATTATCAAATACATTTAAACGAATGTATATATGTTTATTATCATCAAACAAAAATCATATAAGCGCATATTCAACAGGTTCATAATAGGAAAATATAAATAAATAAATATATTAACTGTAGAAATTTAATTTTTGTATTTGCTGTAATATATATAAAAATCTATATAAAGTTGGAATCTGAATTTATATAGATTTTCAAGCATATACGTAGTTTCAACAAAATAAAAATATTTTATTCTACTAGTTTATTTTTTTTTAAAAAGAATGGGTTTGATAATTAAGTTGTTTTAAATTAACTCATTTAATTATTTGGTGGCTAGAAATAAATTGATGAAGGAAACTGTTAGTTTGAAATTTAAGTTTTTATTTAAATAAACCATTCGATTAAATATAATTAATTAGCTAATTAAAATTTTAGAGGAAAATTTATTGTTCAAATTTATTCAATCTTAATAAAATTTTATAATTGTTATACAAGGTCAAAAACCGGGAAACCATGTCGAGAATGAAGTGAATTTGCAAATAAAAGCAAAGGTGAGTAAATCTCACTCAGCTGAGTTGTTATTAAATTTCAATAGTCAAATTTAAATGATTGTTTGAATGCTTGAATTGATTTGATGTGTGTTGAGAATTGATGATTTGGTGACTTAGGTTTGTTGGATGGTTCTCAAGTAAATTGTTGTTTAACTCAAAGTATTGGGGTTTAAGTTGTTTTAAACTCCAAAAGTAAATAGGGGTCGAATTAATTGATTAAGGATTAAGTTAAAGTAATGAAGTTTAATGAAGTTAGAATAACCAGTGGGCGGTTTAATAAGTAGTTACTTAAGTAATCAATAAAATATAATTATTTTGTGAAATAACTCAAGAGATTAATTAAATAGTTAATCAAGATATAATTAATTTATTTAATGAAGTAAATAAAAGGAGTTAGATAATTACAGGACGAGGTTAGTCGAGAATGATTAATATTGGATTGGATTAAAGTAATTGATTTAGATTAGAACAAATTAAAAATATAATTGGAAATCATTAATTTATATAATTAATGAAGTAATTAAAGATTTAATTAATTGAGATTAATTCATAATAAGTGACTTATGAGAAGTCAATTAATATAAGTAATTAAGAATTAACGTAATTGATTATGGTTGATTAATTTGTGAAGAAATTAAAGATTACTCATTGATTTGGTAAGAATAATTAATATCGTGAAATTAATTCAAGAGAATTACGTGAATGGAATTGGAAGATAATTAACCCAGGGTTGTTAATCAAGATGAATGGATATAGAGGGGTTGATTAATTAATTGATTTGGAATTAATTAATAATCTAAGTGAATGTGGTTAGATTGTTCCATTAAAATCAATTGAATTAATTTGTATGTGATTAAGCTTTGCTTATGGATGATTGAATGGTATCGGATATTTTGAATGAGTTGATATCGTTGATATGAAATGTTGTGAATTTCATTTGGATAATTTGCGATTAGGATGACATGAGATCCGAGGAGACCGGGGTCGGGTATTAGGAAATACCCGAAACCACTTCGGATTAAAAACAAATTGATGTGTGGAATCAATAGGTTGGAATAAAACGATTTAAGTGAATTGGATTATTTTATCTAAGTTTGGTACTTAGGAAATGAATGTGTGGAATTTGTGATGGCTATAACAAAATTGTGGCCTGGGAATTGGAATGAGTTACCCGGGTTTTATATAAGTTGTCTGCTTTGGTATTCCTTATTAGTTGAGTTTACTCACGCTGGTTTCCAGCCTGACCTGGGTGTTACTTTGATGTAATGCTCGGGTCAGACCGAGTATTCAGATTTCCAGGTTAGGACGTTCTGGAGCTCAGGAGGTGAGCTGGATGGCAATATCGTATAGAGTGTTCCGCTGTATTTATATTATTGTTAATCTGAGACTTGATAATTGTAAATATTCAGTGACTGTATATAATGTTAAACTCTGATGTATATTAAATGTAATCGATAGATATAGTAAACTGTTATTATTTATTATATTTTATCCGTTGCGAATGTGAGATGTTTGGTGTTTCTGTTCTTCTTCTTCTATCTCTTTCTTCTTTTTCATAACTATCTAGAATTTTCGGGTTAGAAAATTTCGGGTCGTTACATTTGGTATCAAGCAGAAAGGTTAAGCGAGAACCTTGGCTCTGGTGGGAATTACTCATCTAATAGAGTCTGTGGTACTCTAGAATGAGTTGAGAATACATATATATATATATATATATATATATATATATATATATATATATGAGAGCGTACTTATTATTTTCTTATAAAATGATTTTAAATGATTTTATATAAAAGTATATTTTGATATATAAAGCAATATTTCCTTCTAATAAATATTAAGGCGATTGGTTGTTAAATTATTGAAATTAAAATTAAAATTAAGAAATAATATAATACAACCAAACTTGAAATAAAGCAATATTTCCTTCTAATAAATATTTCCTTCTAATATAATATCATTCACTTGAGAGTAATGGACATGAGAAGAAAATCAAATTTTAAAATTTTTAACTCTTGGGTTGTTGAACCTGATTTTGAACAAATTGTTGCTAATGTGTGGAACAAGTCTAAAAGAGGTAATAGTATGTTTGTTTTGCAGGAAAAACTAAAGGACTTAAAGGCAGTTTTGAAGCAATGGGCATACAACAAGTATGGTAAAGGGAATGGTCTGAGTGCCTCTATTCTGTTGAAGCTTGGTGAAGCTCAGAAAGCAATGATGAATGATGTTAATAACTCTCAACTTTCTGAAGCAGAAGCTGCTCTCTCCAAGCAATACTATGAAGCGTTAACTGTAGAAAAAGAGATGATGCGGCAAAAGTCTAGAATTAAATGGTGGGATAAAGGTGACAGGAACAGTGCCTATTTTCATGCTTGCCTTAAAAACAATCAGAGCAAAGAGAACTTAATTACTGTTGTTGATAAAGATGAAGTTCATCATTCTTCTTCTGATGGAGTGCAACAAGCTTTTGAAAACTACTTCAAATCTCTGCTAGGTAATTCTAATAATTTCAAGCCTGATATTGAATCCATTCCTTCTAAAGTATTACCTAAGCTTGAACAGAATGAATATAATTATCTCTGTTCTGAAGTTACCACTGCTGAGATTCATGATGCTATGTTCTCTTTAAAAACTAACTCTTGTGGTGGTCCTGATGGAATGAATGCCTGCTTCTACACTGCCTGCTGGCCCATAGTTGCTGATGATGTTTGTAAAGCCATTTGTCTTTTCTTCAACAAATCCAAACTGTATAGGTCCTATAACTATACTAATATTGCCTTAGTGCCCAAGATCAAGAATGCTATACATGTTAAAGACTATCGTCCTATATCCTGTTGTAACACTATTTATAAGTGTATCTCGAAAATTATAGCCTCTAGACTAAGATTAGTCCTTCCCACTATTATTTCTAGCAACCAAGCTGCCTTCCTGCCTGGCAGAAGTATTCTTGATAACATTCTTCTTGCTCATGAATTATTTAAAGGCTACAATAATAAAAATTCTGCCCCAAAAGCTATGATGAAACTTGATATCATGAAGGCCTTTGATATGCTGCAGTGGGATAGCATTGTACGCATAATGGGATTTATGAATTTCCCTCCTCATTTTGTTGCTTGGGTTTATGAATGTATGTCTACTCCAACCTACTCCATCAACATCAATGGTGTGATGAAGGGATTTTTTGGAAGCAAACAAGGAATAAGGCAAGGGGATCCTCTGTCTGCATTTATTTTTATTCTAGTTATGGAGCTACTTACTAGAATGATTAATGATGCCATTCAACTTAAAAAAATTAAGCTTCACCCTAAATGTGCTGCACCTCTGATTTCTACACTAATGTTTGCTGATGATCTTGTTTTGTTCTGTGCTCCTGAACTTGACACTGTGCAGGAAATTATGAATACTCTCAATCATTTTTACACCATGACTGGCCTTAAGGTGAACATTCAAAAATCTTCTATATCTGTAGCTGGTGTGAGTGTGCAGCAAATTTCTCAATTAGTCAGTATCTCTGGATTAACTCTGAGCTTGTCCACTGATTCTTACCTTGGTTTGCCTCTATCTTCTTCCAAGATTACAACTACTCAGTGTCTTCCTTTATATCAAAGAATTACTGCTAGAATGAATTTATGGACCACCAGAAAGCTTAGCCAAGCAGGAAGACTTACTCTAATCAAATCTATCATTTTTGCAATGCAAGTGTACTGGGCCAGAATGTTTGTTCTTCCCTTCAAGCTTATTAAAATGATCAGAAGTGCAATTATGAAATTCTTTTGGACTGGCAAGACTATGGGCAGATATCTTGCTCCTATTAAATTCAATTCTCTCGAGGCACCTTTAAATAAGGGTGGGCTTGGTCTTTTCAATCTCAAGCAGTGGAACAAAACTGCCTTTGCTAGGCATATAGACACTTATTTCAATAATACTGCTAGCATGTGGACAACATGGTCTGAAATTAATGTTATCAAAGGAAAAAACTTATGGACCATGAACAAACCACAAAACTTAAGTTGGACTTGGCAGTGCATTTTCAAACTTAAGGACACTATTCTCCCTCTAATACAAATGAATACTGATCCTATTTATAAGACTAGCTTCTGGGAAGACCCTTGGCTTGACAAGGGGTATATTTTAAAAAGAAATCTGTCTTACAATGAAATAATGCAATCTGGAATTCATCTCTCTGCTAAGGTTATGGATGTTCTTTACATTTTTCAAGGTGGTGGAAGGTATTCTTCCAATCAACGTGTGCAAAATATCTGGGACAAGATAAAAAACTTTACTCCTATGCGGCCTACCTCTGATAGAATTGTTTGGGGTGAAAAGAATAATGTGTTTAAAGTTGGTGAAGTTTATGAGAGGATCCAATGTAACAGTGACATTCTGATCTGGCCTTGGTGGAAAACTGTATGGAGTAAAGATAGTAGTATGAGACATAACATGATACTTTGGAAGGTTTTGAAGGATGCTTTATTAACTAGGGATAAATTGGCTAGCAAGGGTATGAGCATTGCTGTGATGTGTCCCTTCTGTGGTATCTATGAAGAGACTGCAAAACACTTATTTTTTAATTGTGACATAGTTCTGAACAGTTGGAATGAGATCATGGCTTGCATTGATGGTGATACTCCTTCTCCTGATAGCAACGTTGAGTGGAACAGAATTCAAACCAAGACAAAGGGTAAGAACCAGCGTAAGCGCATTTTCACTGTGGCTTTAAAAAGCTTCATATATGCTGTTTGGAATGAACGTAATATAAGAATATTTGATTCTAGCAAGAGTAAGTCTGTTGTATCATTCAATCATTGGATTAGGCATGAAGTGAAGAGCTCCTTGGATATGCTGTTTTTTCATGATCCTGGAATTGAGATGTGCATGCATTTCTAGTGCTCAGTCTTCTTTTCTGTCTTAGTGTGTGTTTTTGTGTCTCTGCCTTTGTGTTCTTATGTACTCCTTGTGTGAGTGTTCCTTAATGTTTCTCTGTATTCTTTGTTTTCCTTAATGTTCTTTATGTTTTCGTGAGTAATAAATTGGTCGGGGACCACTTAACCCCGTCGGCCTTGCCAAAAATATAATACAACCAAACTGAAGTCTTGAATTGGAATTAAATTAAGTAAAAACAAAATACAACCAAATTAAAATTTAATTGATGGAAGATGAAATTCCAATTTGGACCCAAAATTTGAAAATTTTGTTTCAAAGTAATGAAAAATAATAAATAAGTATTATTTGGATAACTGGGACTTGTTGAAAACAATAGGTTGTTTGAAATTTGAATTGGATTTAAAATCCAGAGTGGTTTAAAATTTTAAAACATGGCTGGGATGGCCAAGAAATAAATATGTATATATATGGATATACATGATATTAAAGATAATTTGAAGTAAATATTAAGAGGTTGAGTTTTGATTTTCCCTGAAGTGTGATGTCAAAACCCAAAAGTGATATAAGTTTTGAACTTATAAGAGGGAAAGAATTTTGAAGTTTGAAGCAGGCATTCAAATTGAGCAAAGTTGGATGGATTAAGTAAATTGGAATTTAACTTTGGGAAAGTTAAATAAGTGTAGAAAAAGCAAGCTGAATTGAAAATTTCAAGATGAAATTGGGATTTAACTTGGAAAGTTAAATGGTTCATTTGAATTGGGAATTTGTGCGATCTCAAAACGGGTTTGAGATTTAAAAATTGAGAACAGATGGACGTTTTAAAAATAAATTGGATGATATCATTCTATTGTTAATGGAAATCTTTAAAATTGCAAATTGGATTTGTTTCAATAAATGAGGAATAAAGTGTGGTAATATATCCTTTATTGAGATAAAAATGTAAATCTAACTTTAATTTGAAATTAAGGAAATGGAATCACTTTAAACTAGAAATTTGAATAATTAAATGGTAAAGTAAACTTGTTTAAGAACCAGCTTCAAACTGGAAGATAAAATTGAATAATAAATTAAAATTTTAAAATAAAAATTGTATTGAAATCTTATTTGAACCTTGAAATACATAGGTAAAGATAATTTAAAACGGAATTTTGAGAATTGAAATCAGAAATTAAATTGATTAAAAACTTTGAATAAAAGTTAATTTGGTTTAAAGAGTTAAACCAATCTTTGAGAATTTAACTCGAATTTATATAATTCGAGATAGTTTAAATTCAAGATTTAAATTGAATTAGTTCAAAATTGAATTTGGTTTGAATTAAGTGGATTGGTGATTGAAGATGTATAAGTTTAAGAATTTAAATGAGAAATTGAATTGGATTATGTTGAAATAATTTGAATTTGAAATAGGTTAAATTGATAATAATTCAAATCGATTAGAATAATTTGAAAATTTAATTAAAGTCGAACAGGATTAAAATCAAATGGAATTTGATTTAAATTGGGAAGAGAATCAAGATTGATTCGACTTGAATTGGGTTTAAATAAAATTTAATAGAAATTGAAGTTATTCAAGCTGGAATTGAGTCAATTAAATGGAAATTAGTTGGGAAATGAACAGTTTCGCTCTTGGCTATTTTTAATATAAATTGTTTTAATATAAACTTATTTTCCTAGCTATTATATATATATATATATATATATATATATATATATATATATATATATATACAACCCTTCTTTCTTAAAGCCAAATTATTTTACACTTGTTTTACAATTATTTTTGGAGCTATTTAATCATTTTTCAACTGCTTTCTAAACTAATTACTATTTTTCAACTATTTCATAAACTAATTTATATTTTACAACTATTTTGCAATTATTTGAAATTCCTGAAACTATTCAACTATTTTCCAACTATTTTACAATTAGTTAACTATTTTATAGCTATTTTGCAAACTAATAATTATTTTTCAACTACTTATCTATTTTTGAAAATTTCAAGTTATTTTCCAAATATAAACTGGTTGGAGTTCAAACTGTTATTGATTTAAATACCCAACTGAGGTAAGAATTGAAGTGACAATTCAATGGGAATTAAAGGAAATGTGAATAGAAAGGGAATTGATGTGGCTGATAATCAATGAAAATAAATACGTAGGGTGTACGTATATTATTCTATTCGCACAGTAATTTGATCCAGATTCGAGCACAGAATTTCGAGATAGTATATCGATCCGAGTTGGAATTTTTCACTCGATTTTCGACGGCGAAGTTGATTGATTCTGGATGTTCTCTATCATAGTTATGGCTATGCAAGGAGAATGACGGTTTCTAATCAAGAAACAAGATCTGAGTCCGCACTAGGAAGTCGGGTGGACGATACTAGTTCGGAAGTGAAATTGTGTGATCGAGTGAGCGATTAGATTGGTATAGCATACGGATGTTATGTGTACATCGTACGGATTTGAATGGAATTGATATTTGAAAGAGTAATCAAATTTGAATATTTTATTTTGAATAAACAAGTTATATATATATATATATATATATCTTTGTTATATAATATAAATATTTCCTTGTTAAGTCTATTGCCGGAAGAAAAGGATTTTTGAAAGTGTTTGAAGTATAAAAGGGTTTCGTACAAGTAGGAAATGACCCAAAGTTTTAAAAATTATATATATCTGTATATATATACATAAAGGATCTTATGAGGATTTTGGAAAAGGTTTTGGGAACCTTTGGATTTCGAAAGGCTTTTGATTTTTGGGTAAAATCAATATGAGAATTCGGAAAGCCTAGTTTGAGAATTATCGATTTTGGAATAATCGATTCTGTATAAATGAGCTTTGTATGAGATCATACTAGGTGTATGATTTGAAGATACTATATGTGTATAGTATAAAATGTTTTGATGATGGCTCTGGGGAAAAAGGCGCTCCTTTGAAATGAACTTCTCAGGAGTGCCACCGGGTGGTGCTGCCTTGAGCCCCAAGGGGGGTTCTAAAGTTGATCCTATGAGGAGTCCGGACAAAACTAGTTCCCGAGGATTATTGGGTAGCGAAAGTCGAGGGCGCTGATGCCTACAGAGGCATTTGGGTTATGCTGTGACGACAGTGTAACTCGATGTCGCTGCGATCTACTGTAGGGACCATAGCGAAATTCGTGCGAAGGATAAGTGCCAACGGTCTAAACTTGATTTTGCCGGGAAGGCAACGCAACATCGGTAGACTGCGATCTATGGTCAAGTGGAGTGGAGAAGTTTCATTTTTGGCAGCAAAATTCGATGGCGCCGATGCCTACAGTTATATGGGTTTTTGCTGTGATAGCTACGTAACCCCAGTTGTAGCTACGATCTGTCGTGGGTTCCATGGTGTAATCGAGGGGCGCGGAGGCCTACAGTTATCTATGGATTTTATCGGGATGGTAACGTAACCATCGGGTTAACTGCGATCATGGATGGGGGTAATGATTCCTAGTGCATTCTCACCAAAGATATTTACTCTATTTCAAAATGCTTTCTATATTTTCAATTAAATTATTTTCCAAGTATTTTCACTGGGTGTTGAAAACGGGTTTACCAAGTACTTATAGATTTTCAGTCTTACGCCTGATCAACGTATGACTGAATTTCTATGAGAACAAGGATGGTCTAGTTGAGACATCGAGTTATAAAATGTATTTTTATAAAGAGCTATTTTAATAGTATGATGAGAATTTAAAAGCGTTTCTAAATTTTTTAAATAAAGGTGTTGGAATTTTGAAAGATGAAAGAAAATCCAAACTGGAATTTCAATGAAGTGATTTTGTAATTAAAATCAAATATTGATTTAGAAGTTGAAAATTAGCTAATTGGTTAAATAATTATTTGATTGAGTATATTAATAAAATTTAACTTGTTTAAACAAACGGATTGTAAATTAATAATAAAGTTTGGAAATGAATTCGAATTGTAAATAGAATTCGACTTGGATTTGATAATGAATTATATAAGTAGAGGTGCTATAAAAATAAAAATAAAATAGAGTTGGATCAAATAGTGGTGGTTTGAATTACAAATAAAATTCAAGTGTAATACGAATAATATTTAACGAAAGTTACAAGTAAATTAGATATAAGAGAAGTGTCGTCATATGAACTTTATTTATAATAGACATGGTTTGAGTTGCAAACCAAAACCCCCAAGTGAATAGAAATAAATTGAGAATGGCCTTGTATTAATAAAATAAATTCGAACATGAATTAAGTACGTAAATTTAAAATTTAAAATGGGTTAATTGAGTTAAATAATAAATGGATGAAGTCTGATTGAATAAAAACTAAATCAAAGTTGTGACTGGAATTGAATTATTAGACCAAACTTAAATTCGGTGGCATATTATTTGAAGTATAAATGAGTTAAGTATGTGCTTGGATATTATTTTAATAAATTGAGAAGGTGAATTTTAAATCAAAATTTAAAATTGATGGGCTAACTGAATTTAATGGAAGTTGATTAAATGAGGATCAAATAGAAGCAAACTTAAGTTTGATGTCGGAATAAACTAAAGTATATTAACTTAAGTTTAAAATTTATGGAAGCTTGACTTCGAATAAGGGTGAAAGCCCATTCAATAAAAACTTGGATTGAATTAATTTGGGAAATGGTTATTAATTTATAAGTATTGGATGTGCCAAGCTTAACAAATTGTTTTGAATGGAACAATTGCGGAAATGAAATGAAATGAAATGCAATGAATGGTTGGTGAATAAATTAGAAATGAAGTGGAATTAATTACAGAATGAGTTGAAAAGTAATTTGAAGTAGTTATAAACTAAATAAATACCCTATTAAGCGAATATTGACGAATTGGTATAGAATGAATCGTCGTATGACTTAAATAAAAGTAATTAAAATTCTATGGGCTGATAGAGATTAAATAACTTGATTTTGAAATTAATTGGATGGAATATGAGCTTGTTTGGATTAAAAACCAATTGGATGTAAGAAATTGAGTTGCAAACCATTGAAATTGAATGAAACGGCTTATGAATTGGTAGAAAGCAATTGAATAATCTTTAAAGTTATATAAATCGCTTATGATATGCGTTTGGTGTTTGTTGCTTTCGAAATGCTTGTGTATAGCTATTGGAAATAAGTGAAATACTAATAAATTTTCTATATTTGGCACTTACATATTTAAATTGAGTAAGTACAGGTACCTGAAGGCCGTTTGGCTGGATTTGGATTGCACTAATTGCTAAAATAAATAAGCTGCTTGCTTAAAATGCTAAATAAGGTACGCTTACGCAATAAAATTAGGAAATATGAACTGTTTTTGCTTTTTCCGACCGTGTGGGTCGATGTATATATATTTATATCTCTTGTCAAATTGCAAAAGCTCCTCCGTACAGGGGGGACTCTGTCAAAAATTTTCGAAAATTTTGGGAGTTAGAAAATTTTTGAAATTTTTGAGAAAAATTTGGTTAACGACAAAACGATTTCAAATTAAAAATTAATGTAAATTAGAAGATGAAACTAATATGAATTGGTTATAAATGAAAGGTAAAATGTAATACTCAGAAGTGAAGATAAGTGGAATTCATATGGAATGAGAAAGCTAAATTGAATCGAAGTAGGTATGAAACATATGTGAGGAAATGTATAAAATGATCGGAAATGTTATGATTAGGTATTATTGTTAAGAAAGATATGCAGGTATTAAAGGAAAATTGAATTGGATTTGATTCCAAAAGATAAATTGTATTTCCCGACAAAAAGGTACGTATTTAAATTTCTAGATGAGATTGGATTGGGTTTTTGATGCAGCCACTTGGCTTTTGTTTTCTTTTGGAATTTGGGAGCCCGTAAAGGCCTTTTGTAGTTGTACCGAGCTAGCCGCGCAAAGGAGATGTTGGCAAAAAATTTCGGAAATTTAGAGAGTTATAAAAATTTTGAGAAAATTTTGATGATTCAAAATTTGGTTTTATAGTGAAATTTAAATGATTAAGCAAAGTGGTATAGTTTGAAACTATAGAAGGTTTTGGAAGTTGCTTAAGGTAATAGTGGGTCTTTTGTAAAGGATAGTTAGTAGGATGTTGAATTGTGAGTTTTTGGAAAAGTAAACGGGTATTGGGCCATTCTTCCTAACCAGTAATTTCGGGGACGAAATTCTTTTAAGGGGGGAGGAATGTGACGACCCGGAATTTCTAAGCCTGTTTAAATAATTTGAAGGCGTATAAAATTTATAATAATAATACTAGAGATAATAGAATGATTTGAATTTAATTTAAGGATAATTTGTTCAGTTTTAATAATATATCGTTTAAATTGGAATTTAAAAATAGCCTTCCGAGGCACAGTCTCGGAATTTGACGAAACCAGTTCCATTGGATCCGTAATAGTTAGTTATTATCGAATTTCAATTTTCGTAGCAATCGGAGTTGTCGTTTGACCCTGGCAGCTCGAAATGCTTAGATTTATTTTAATCGATTTAATTTAATATTGATTGTTTAAATTCCATAACTCGCACATACGATCAAATTAGCATCCGAAACACATTCCATTGTGTTCGGAATGCGGGTAAAACCCTATAATTTCCTAGCGGCATTCCTTAAGAGGAGTTCGAAATTGTAAATGGCAATTGACGAGACATTTTGAAAATGTTATAATATAATAAAATTTTGGTCTAACAGTCAAAGATATTTTCATTTTCACGCGTACTCGAGAAGCTTTCCCAAATCTCTATTTTATTTCGTCTTCCTCTCTAAGCTTCAAGCAGAAATCGAACTTATATATATAAAAAAAAGAACGCCGATAACCCTTATTCTTTCTACAATATCCCCATTTCTTCTTCCAGTTCGAAAAACCCTCTCTCTCCTCATTCTCGAATGAAATTTTCGCAACAAAGTAAATCATGACCGCATTCTTCTTTAATGCAAATCGAAATTGAATTAACGAACAAACGAATTTATGTTCGAATCAGTCGAAGACGAGCTCGTAAACCAAGGGCGTGTACGCTATAGTGACGCGTGGTGGTATGTTCGAGGCAGACGACGAAGCTAGGGAGCTTCGGTGTTGGGTTGCGGTGGTGCTCAAATCGAGATGGGTGCTTGATTGGAAGTCGCGATTTGGTGTTGGAGGCATGTGCGCGAGGAGGGAGGCGAGCGTGGTTGATGGAGATAGGCGAAATGAGCGAGGGTTTGGTGGCGTGCTGACTGTTTGGGGGTCGCTTGCGATATCCCGGAAATTTGGGACAATATCAATTTAATAATCTACATTAAAAATTAAATTGATTTGATAATATTTGTAATAATATATGAATTGATTATTAATCTTCTTTTAAATAAATATTTAACTGATAATTTATCTTTTAGAACTTAATCAAATTGCCTTCTATTTATAATGTATATATATCTGTATATATTGTACATGGAAAATCTTTGTTTTAATTTAATAAATAGACATGTTTCTAATTCTAATATTTTTGAAAATTTAGAAATTTGATATTTAAGCTATTTAATAAATGATTATATGATTTTAAATTACTCAAGATTACAGTTTAATTTGTTTAAAATAATTTTAGCTTACATTTAAATTTAGCAAAAAGGTTTGTTTATTTTGTTTTAAATTTATCTTGATAAAAATAAATAGTTTATGAATAGATAAATACTTTTATAAATCATTTGACTTAATAATGAGCTCTATGAATTATGTAAAAGTTTACAAATGAATTTTTAATAAAATTTTCATGTCAACTTCATTTATATATATGTGTGTTTGCATAAAATTTATGATTTGGAAATTAAAAATAAAGGTTTAAAAATGTTCAAATTAAAATAAACAATTATTAATATTAATAATATGTGTTAGTCTATGTTAAACATAAAAAGAAATAAAAGTAAAACACATGTTAGGAAATAGAATTAAATACTAAGACTAAATTCATAAGCAAAGACAATAAAGTTTAGACATAAGTAAATTCTACATATCCTATAAAATAAAGATGCAAAGATAAAAACAAAGTGTAAAATTATGTAACTTGTATGTAATGTATACAAGACAGGTTAGAACAGAAAGTGTAAAAGCTTAGAATAAAAGAAAAAAATATATGGGCAGGTAGCTTACAACATAAGATGTAGGCAGAATAGTAAAAAGAAAAGACCAGTATGCAAGCTAAACAAATATCTTCATTTTAGTCAAATGAAATTAGTCAAAGTCTGAAAATAATTGTTCACTAAGATGTATATTATAGTTTGAACAAGAAACAATAAAACAAATATCTTTGTAAAATTTTATGTCAGCAAATATTAATTAGCCTAACTTATATGCACAGTAGTACAAGCCAAATCTGCACACATTAATAAGATGTTAGCATAAATGATAACATTAGTACAAACACAAATTAAAACCTGCAGCAAACATTAATTAGCCACCTTTGCATCTGAAATAACATATCTCCAGCCGAAATATTTCAATTATTGTCTGGTCTTAGTACAATATGATAATAAAGCAAATATTATTTTATGTCAAAGCTTGTGCAAGAAGACATATTGTTGAAGTTATATATGTATTCATCATTTGTTATTCCATTTTTAGTTCAGTTAGTAACTCATGAAACAAAACTGAGGAAAAAAAAGAGTATAAACAAAATTACATATTTTCTAGTTCAAGTCAAATTCAGAAAACAAGAAAAAGGGTTACTGAAAATTTGCAAACTGCAGAACTCTTGTATCATCATCTGTTCCACTGCAAACTTGTGTGAGTAACACTTTTTAAAAATTATTTAAGTTTAATCTGATGCCTGTTAATGTCTGGATGCTTGACATATTGTGTGAATATTCATTTATTTCATTATCAGGACATTTCTGAGTTGGAATTGCTGCATATTGAATTTTTGTAAGTAACATCACAATCAAAAACTTTTAAGTGGATCTGTGTATATTCCTGAGTTGGAATTGCTTGACATATTGCATATTGCATAGTTGTTCTGTGTATATTCATGCCTGAAGTTTAATTTAGCTATAAATAACTTTGTTATTATACTTAAGTATTTGGTTGTTAGATTTAAGTATTAGAATAACTATGTTTTTATGTTGATAAATGGCTCAAATTCTGTGTGAATGTGAAATAAGATAATAACAGGTTCTATATTCCTGTAATGCATCCCTGTATGTAGAATTCAAACTCAGGTGATTTAAAAACTTAACATTTCTTGATTTACTTGTTGTGATGACTTAGATCTAAATAAGATATGTTGCCTGATTATAAAGTTAAAAATAACTTAAATTTGTTCTGGAATCTAAAGGAAGCAGGGAGGCTTTAATTTATGTAAAATTCAAATTTGCTAAATTTAACAATTCAGCATCATGAATTGAATCTTTATACTTAATAACAAATTTAGAACGCAAAATTTCATTTTTATGTTAAGGGTTAAGGGTATAGTAGTAGGTTTTCTCCTAGAACCCTACAGTTCTGCTGTGTATAAAAATTGATCACCACGGCCCATGTTGGTGATCGAGTGCAGGGACATTTGGGGTAGTGGTAGTTGGGTTGTTGTCGAACAAGTTGCCGGAGTTGTAGACCCACATATGAACGGAGAGTGGAGAACTCGAGGGTGACAGGTTTGGCAGTGGGATGTGTTGGTGTTTCAGGTTGCAGAGGGAAGTGTGTTTTTGTGTTTTCGAGCAAGTGGTTAGTATCTGGTGGTCGTGTTAGGATCTGGAGGTGAATGGCGTCGTGTGGGGGTGTCAGGGGATGGCCGGAGTTGGCAGGGGCTACGGTGCACGTGCACCGTGCCAGTGAAGTAGGGTAGTATTGTGTTTTTGGTGTGCAGTATTTGGTCTCAGGAAACACTCGAGTCACTCGAGTTGATTACTCGAAGCAGTGTGATGGAAAACCCGAAGCAGAAATAGGTTGGCTCGAGTATTGTTATACAGTTTTTAGTATGCAAGATTTGGACTCGGGGAAGTCTCGAGTAAATTTCATTTTTACTCGAAGCACAGAGGCAGTTGACCTGAAGCAACATGGTTTAGTCTCAGGTGGAAGTTAATTTCTACAGGTTGTATAAACACCTGTACATTTAAATTTAAACTAAATTTAAAGCAAAATTAAATGTATGTTAGTTGAAATCCTGATGTAATTGAATTTAAGTTAAGACTTTACAAAGCCTAAATCTAAATATAAGTATGAATTCAAATTTATAGTTTGAATCAAAAATGCAGTTTTGAAATATTTAAATGAGTTTCAGTTTTAAAACTTGATAAATTTCCAGATTTTTAAAAGTAGATCTGAAACAAAATGTTACTGCAGTTAAATATGATTTTTGCTAAAGTTTGATTCAAATGGATATTTGAATTTTAAAGTTTAAAATGAATTTGGATTTAAAAATCAAGTTTCTGACTCTAGTTGTTAAAAGAAAGTTAAAGCGAAGTTTAAAATCAAAATAAATTGAAAAATTCAAGTTTGCTTAGAATTCAAAGTCTGAAAATTTAAATCAGCTTAAATATGAATATTTTAAGAATGAGTTCAAAATAAAATAGGGAACAAGTAATTTGATTTAATAAAAATCAACTTGATTTTGAGAATTTTTGATTTAAAGTTTTTGAATGAAATATAAATGAATTGTTTAACTTGAGGTTTGCAAGTTAAATATTAATGTAAGTGGGAAATTTAAATTTGAATTAAAAATTCAAATAGCTTAATTTAAAAGATTTTAAATTGAATTTCAATCATTTTGAATCTTCAATTCAAATGATATTTAAAATGTAATGTTAATGAAACCATTAATTAAAGAATGAATTATCTTAAGGATAATAGGGTAATTAAGGAATGTCCTATGTATTAAAGTTAATAAATAAAGATCAATTAAGAAGTAAATTAAGTAATATAATTACTTGATGAAAGTAATTAAGAGATTAATTACTTATGGTAATTAATTTTGATAAGATGATTAATTTAAGTTAGTTAATTTATTTTAATAATTTAAAGAAATTATTTGCTAAATTGATTAATTACTAGTGTATGCAATGGAGCATAATTCCTTAATGAAGTAATTAATGTTAATTACTGAATGTAATTAGTGAAAGATGATATATTAATAAAGTAATTTGGATAATTACTTTTGTAATTAATCAAAGGATTAATTAATGGAGATAATTAATTATGGAATGATTTATTGATTTATATGAGATAATTAATCAGAGGATTTATATGAGTAATTAAGGATATTTAATTACTGATTGATATTAATCAAAGGTGATTAATAATTGTGTTTAATACAAGATTAATCACTTAATGTGATTAATAAAGTAATTTAAATCTGGATTAGAGATCATTAATTAATATAATTAATGATGTAAATTAAGAGTTGTTTAATTTAGTAATAATTAATAATGTGGAGATTAATTTATGTAATTAATTAAAATTAAATGTAATTAATTATAAATGAAGTAATTAAAGTTAATTACTAGGAATAATTTAGAATAATTAATTTGTAAAATTAATTAAAGACTAATTACTTACTATAATTAGAAAATGATCAATTAGAGGAGTTAATCAAGATAACTATCTAGAGATAAATTAATAAATTTAATTATTGGTTGTATAAGAAGGATTTATGAATGAAGTAATTAATTTAATTTACTTTAAATTAATTAGAGATAGAAGTAGTTAATTTAATTCATTTTAAATTAATTACAAATGGTAAGATTTTAAATCATTTCTTATGAATGAATGATAATGATATTTCATTTGATGATTGAGATATGAGATGGATAATATCTTGTGATATGGATGCTTGGTTTAAGTAGGATAATATTTAATTATCTGATGGATGGTAATATTGATTATCTGTATGTGAGATGATGTGATTATTTATTGTGATATTATGAATTATCCATCTGTGTGTATATTGATTGTGTTGAATTAAACTGTTAAGACTAAATAGACAACTTGGCCCTAAAAGACACGTTTTGGATTTCGATGAGACCGGGATCGGGTTTCCGCATTTGGAATATCCGAAAACCACATCGATTCCAAATTAACGATAGGTCGTGAATTTGAAGATGAAGAATCAGAGTGCAAGGGTTGTCGTCGTTAACTCTGAGGGTGATTCCAAAATGAGTGTAACGAGATAATGCCTTCGGTTTCGTTCGAACCCGGAACGAACTTGTATGGATTTAATGCTTTCAACACATCGTCAGGCGGGCGATGAGCATTCTAAGTAAAGGTTTCTATTAAGGTAATCGTAGCCTCAAGCCTCATCAACCGGGAATGGCTAAAACAAGGGAGGTGCCCAAGCAGGACAAGATTTCCCCCTGTCTAGATGTCCCTTTTTATTCGGCTTTGTGGGCGGTTGGATGTACACCAACTGCGGGGTTATCTTGTTCGGGACTGTTCAGTAAGGAATGGTTCCGGCCTTGTGTTGCAGGGGATGAAGGGAGTAATCCTCGGTACGTTGATCTAGGCCATGTACTGTAACGGGCGGTACCCCAGTAGCCCTGCCATTGTATGGAATCCACAATCCAATAAGTGCCCACGGTTTTGGTTGTATTACCCACTTTTGTGGCTAGTAGCTGGAATTTAATCATGTAACAATTTCGGCTATTTTCTATTTACTTGAAAACCCTAGACCTATTATAATATCATAGAATTTCCTATCAAATGTTTTGGTTAGCGTAAGGTAAAAACTTTCCCATGTTTATTTGTGGGGAGTCTTACGTGATACCTTTTGTTTTCAAAAGATTTTCAAAGTTAAGCAACTTAAACCTGTTACTCATACCAGACCCATGTCTGACCCGAAGTTTATTTTTGTTTTTCATAAACTCTCGGGTACCCAAATTTTTTACGGGTAGCCAAGGGATTCAGGTTTAGCTTTGACGAATTCTGAAGGAGCAATGGAGCAGGAGGCTTCAGCGCTGTAGATATATGTATAGTTCCGTTGTGTGGTATCTCTGTGATGTATTGTGTATTGTATTGAGTTGTGTTAACTATACAGGTGTTTATAACTGTCTAGTATGTAATGTATTGTCTGTATAACTCTGATTGATGTTGTATAGTATGTAAATATTTATGTGATTATTATATTTTACTCGTTCCGCTGTGAGATTCTGGTGTTGTTGTTCTTTCTTCTCTATCTTTTCTATTTTCTCACCTCTTTCTTTTCTTATTAACGATACTCCTTCCTGGGCATAGGAAGTTGGGTCGTTACAGTGGTATCAGAGCGCTAGGTTGAGTGAATACCTAGGCTCTTAAGTGATTTCTTCTTGAGAGAGTGTATTTGTAATTTTGATATATACATATATATTTATATTTATTTCTACCTATTTGTTGGGTTACCTGTTCAGGTTTTCCAATATGTTATAAAGGTAGATGGGTAGTGGTGTGTGTAACACAACTATCAATGGTTGGAAGTGTAATTGTCAAGACTGTAGGCCTAATACTGTCTTGAGTAAGTTTTGGACGGTGTAAGGATTTCATTGATCTCTGAAGGAAACCTGTTAAGGTTCGGAGTTCATCTTTGAAGTGTTAGAGTTTGGTTGAGCTAGAATTTGTATCTGTCGGGTGGACAGAAGTAAGTCAAGATATTTTGATACATCAAGGTGTAGTAGTTGTGTGATAAGACACAGTGACTATGGATATCTCTGACGATATTTCTTTGGAACATGTAAGGTGAAGTGACTGCTTCGGTGTTGTGGCTGTGCTCAGCTGGGTGTTTTGTTTGTTTTGAGGTCCGAGTTTCTCGAAGAGCTTTGGATAGGAAATCTTAGCATCTGTGGCAGCAATGCAGCTTGGAATATTTTTGGTGTTGGCAAGAGATCTTCTGGCTTAACAGTTTTTCTGTAATGGAATTCAGAAGTAATTATGTAGACCCGTTTCTTCGATGGATTGGCCACATAAGTGTAAGCTGTTCTGATTTGTAAAGAGAGAGCAGTTTCCTTTGGAATTTGGCCGTTTCGATCGCAAAAGTAAATTGCGATAGTTTGGGTGTTCTTTTAGAGTTCAAAGATTTTTCTAGATATCTTCTGGAAGTTAGGGTTTTGTTCTGGAAATTGAGTTGGTGAAGCAGCTCAGAATTTTGGTGGAACTTCTGAGTTTTATTTTTGGAAGGTGTTGACCAGTCTGTGCTTGAGATCATCATCAGCATTTTCATCTGTTCAGTCAGAGTGGCGCAGTGGAAGCATGGTGGTAGCTGTTTTAGTTTGGAAGCAATTGGATATTGCAGTATTGGATTAGAGAGTTCTACGGGAATTTTTTTTTCAGGATTTAAGACCAGATTGGAGTGCTCATGTTCTATCTTTTCTAGATGCGGGAGAAGTGGGTTCTGTTTTCTGATTTTGGAATAGAGTTGTATTCTGAAATTTGGTTGATCTTGGTAAGATCCATTTGTGGGATTGTCTTTGGTTCAGTTTGTTTATAAGGACGTCAGCAAGGATTGAGCTAATCAGAAAGATGAAGGAAGCCCAGGATCGTCCGAAGAGTTTTGTGGATAAGAGACGAAGGAATTTGGAGTCCGTAATCGGGGCTTTGATTTTGGATAAGTGCTTGGTCTTCAGGATTGAATTGTCAGTTTGGATAACTGGAATTCAGAGTGTTTGACGTATCTCTGAGGGAGTACGTGTAAGATTTATCTTTGATTTTAAAATCAGCAGTTCAGGAAGTTGTAGTGTTGGGTCAGATTTGAGTTTGGTCTGATTTCCTGTTTTGTTTTGTAGATTTAGATGAGTGGAAACTCTGTAGTTTAATAGTAGTATTGGTTGTTTGGATTCTATAGGGCGAGTAACCCGGTATTTTATACCTAGGGAAACTCGAGAAAATTCTATTTAGAATTTTGTCTGGATAGTTAGATTTGTTTGTTTGGATGAATTGGTTGCTATGATTGTTAGTTTATGTTGATATATGCTTATGTTAAAATTTAAATTTTTAATTGCATTATTAAATTACCTTTGTTTTAAATTTCGGGGACGAAATTCTTTTAAGGGGGGAAGAATGTGATATCCTGGAAATTTGGGACAATATCAATTTAATAATCTACATTAAAAATTAAATTGATTTGATAATATTTGTAATAATATATGAATTGATTTATTAATCTTCTTTTAAATAAATATTTAACTGATAATTTATCTTTTAGAAGTTAATCAAATTGCCTTTTATTTATAATGTATATATATCTGTATATATTATACATGGAAAATCTTTGTTTTAATTTAATAAATAGACATGTTTCTAATTCTAATATTTTTGAAAATTTAGAAATTTGATATTTAAGCTATTTAATAAATGATTATATGATTTTAAATTACTCAAGATTACAGTTTAATTTGTTTAAAATAATTTTAGCTTACATTTAAATTTAGAAAAAAGGTTTGTTTAATTTGTTTTAAATTTATCTTGATAAAAATAAACAGTTTATGAATAGATAAATACTTTTATAAATCATTTGACTTAATAATGAGCTCTATGAATTATGTAAATGTTTACAAATGAATTTTTAATAAAATTTTAATGTCAACTTTATTTATATATATGTGTGTTTGCATAAAATTTATGATTTGGAAATTAAAAATAAAGGTTTAAAAATGTTCAAATTAAAATAAACAATTATTAATATTAATAATATGTGTTAGTCTATGTTAAACATAAAAGAAAATAAAAGTAAAACACATGTTAGGAAATAGAATTAAATACTAAGACTAAATTCATAAGCGAAGACTATAAAGTTTAGACATAAGTAAATTCTACATATCCTATAAAATAAAGATGCAAAGATAAAAACAAAGTGTAAAATTATGTAACTTGTATGTAATGTATACAAGACAGGTTAGAACAGAAAGTGTAAAAGCTTAAAATAAAAGGAAAAAAAATATGTGTAGGTAGCTTACAACATAAGATGCAGGCAGAATAGTAAAAAGAAAAGACCAGTATGCAAGCTAAATAAATATCTTCATTTTAGTCAAATGAAATTAGTCAAAGTCTGAAAATAATTGTTCACCAAGATGTATATTATAGTTTGAACAAGAAACAATAAAACAAATATCTTTGTAAAATTTTATGTCAGCAAATATTAATTAGCCTAACTTATATGCACAGTAGTACAAGCCAAATCTGCACACATTAATAAGATGTTAGCATAAATGATAACATTAGTACAAACACAAATTAAAACCTGCAGCAAACATTAATTAGCCACCTTTGCATCTGAAATAACATATCTCCAGCCGAAATATTTCAATTATTGTCTGGTCTTAGTACAATATGATAATAAAGCAAATATTATTTTATGCCAAAGCTTGTGCAAGAAGACATATTGTTGAAGTTATATATGTATTCATCATTTGTTATTCCATTTTTAGTTCAGTTAGTAACTCATGAAACAAAACTGAGGAAACAAAAGAGTATAAACAAAATTACATATTTTGTTCAAGTCAAATTCAGAAAACAAGAAAAAGGGTTACTGAAAATTTGCAAACTGCAGAACTCTTGTATCATCCTCTGTTCCACTGCAAACTTGTGTGAGTAACACTTTTTAAAAATTATTTAAGTTTAATCTGATGCTTGTTAATGTCTGGATGCTTGACATATTGTGTGAATATTCATTTATTTCATTATCAGGACATTTCTGAGTTGGAATTGCTGCATATTGAATTTTTGTAAGTAACATCACAATCAAAAACTTTTAAGTGGATCTGTGTATATTCCTGAGTTGGAATTGCTTGACATATTGCATATTGCATAGTTGTTCTGTGTATATTCATGCCTGAAGTTTAATTTAGCTATAAATAACTTTGTTATGATACTTAAGTATTTGGTTGTTAGATTTAAGTATTAGAATAACTATGTTTTTATGTTGATAAATGGCTCAAATTCTGTGTGAATGTGAAATAAGATAATAACAGGTTCTATATTCCTGTAATGCATCCCTGTATGTAGAATTCAAACTCGGGTGATTTAAAAACTTAACATTTCTTGATTTACTTGTTGTGATGACTTAGATCTAAATAAGATATGTTGCCTGATTATAAAGTTAAAAATAACTTAAATTTGTTCTAGAATCTAAAGGAAGCAGGGAGGCTTTAATTTATGTAAAATTCAAATTTGCTAAATTTAACAATTCAGCATCATGAATTGAATCTTTATACTTAATAAAAAATTTAGAAAGCAAAATTTCATTTTTATGTTAAGGGTTAAGGGTATGGTAGCAGGTTTTCTCCTAGAACCCTACAGTTCTGCTGTGTATAAAAATTGATCACCACGGCCCATGTTGGTGATCGAGTGTAGGGACATTTGGGGTGGTGGTAGTCGGGTTGTTGTCGAACAAGGTGCCGGAGTTGTAGACCCACATATGAACGGAGAGTGGAGAACTCGAGGGTGACAGGTTTGGCAGTGGGATGTGTTGGTGTTTCAGGTTGCGGAGGGAAGTGTGTTTTTGTATTTTCGAGCAAGTGGTTAGTATCTGGTGGTCGTGTTAGGATCTGGAGGTGAATGGCGTTGTGTGGGGGTGTCAGGGGATGGCCGGAGTTGGCAGGGGCTACGGTGCACGTGCACCGTGCCAGTGAAGTAGGGTAGTATTGTGTTTTTGGTGTGCAGTATTTGGTCTCAGGAAACACTCGAGTCACTCGAGTTGATTACTCGAAGCAATGTGATGGAAAACCCGAAGCAGAAATAGGTTGGCTCGAGTATTGTTATACAGTTTTTAGTATGCAAGATTTGGACTTGGGGAAGTCTCGAGTAAATTTCATTTTTACTCGAAGCACAGAGGCAGTTGACCCGAAGCAACATGGTTTAGTCTCAGGTGGAAGTTAATTTCTACAGGTTGTATAAACACCTGTACATTTAAATTTAAACTAAAATTAAAGCAAAATTAAATGTATGTTAGTTGAAATCCTGATGTAATTGAATTTAAGTTAAGACTTTACAAAGCCTAAATCTAAATATAAGTATGAATTCAAATTTATAGTTTGAATCAAAAATGCAGTTTTGAAATATTTAAATGAGTTTCAGTTTTAAAACTTGATAAATTTCCAGATTTTTAAAAGTAGATCTGAAACAAAATGTTACTGCAGTTAAATATGATTTTTGCTAAAGTTTGATTCAAATGGATATTTGAATTTTAAAGTTTAAAATGAATTTGGATTTAAAAATCAAGTTTCTGACTCTAGTTGTTAAAAGAAAGTTAAAGCGAAGTTTAAAATCAAAATAAATTGAAAAATTCAAGTTTGCTTAGAATTCAAAGTCTGAAAATTTAAATCAGCTTAAATATGAATATTTTAAGAATGAGTTCAAAATAAAATAGGGAACAAGTAATTTGATTTAATAAAAATCAACTTGATTTTGAGAATTTTTGATTTAAAGTTTTTGAATGAAATATAAATGAATTGTTTAACTTGAGGTTTGCAAGTTAAATATTAATGTAAGTGGGAAATTTAAATTTGAATTAAAAATTCAAATAGCTTAATTTAAAAGATTTTAAATTGAATTTCAATCATTTTGAATCTTCAATTCAAATGATATTTAAAATGTAATGTTAATGAAACCATTAATTAAAGAATGAATTATCTTAAGGATAATAGGGTAATTAAGGAATGCCCTATGTATTAAAGTTAATAAATAAAGATCAATTAAGAAGTAAATTAAGTAATATAATTACTTGATGAAAGTAATTAAGAGATTAATTACTTATGGTAATTAATTTTGATAAGATGATTAATTTAAGTTAGTTAATTTATTTTAAATTAATTTAAAGAAATTATTTGCTAAATTGATTAATTACTAGTGTATGCAATGGAGCATAATTACTTAGTGAAGTAATTAATGTTAATTACTGAATGTAATTAGTGAAAGATGATATATTAATAAAGTAATTTGGATAATTACTTTTGTAATTAATCAAAGGATTAATTAATGGAGATAATTAATTATGGAATGATTTATTGATTTATATGAGATAATTAATCAGAGGATTTATATGAGTAATTAAGGATATTTAATTACTGATTGATATTAATCAAAGGTGATTAATAATTGTGTTTAATACAAGATTAATCACTTAATGTGATTAATAAAGTAATTTAAATCTGGATTAGAGATCATTAATTATTATAATTAATGATGTAAATTAAGAGTTGTTTAATTTAGTAATAATTAATAATGTGGAGATTAATTTATGTAATTAATTAAAAATTAATGTAATTAATTATAAATGAAGTAATTAAAGTTAATTACTAGGAATAATTTAGAATAATTAAATTGTAAAATTAATTAAAGACTAATTACTTACTGTAATTAGAAAATGATCAATTAGAGGAGTTAATCAAGATAACTATCAAGAGATAAATTAATAAATTTAATTATTGGTTGTATAAGCAGGATTTATGAATGAAGTAATTAATTTAATTTACTTTAAATTAATTAGAGATAGAAGTAGTTAATTTAATTCATTTTAAATTAATTACAAATGGTAAGATTTTAAATCATTGCTTATGAATGAATGATAATGATATTTCATTTGATGATTGAGATATGAGATGGATAATATCTTATGATATGGATGCTTGGTTTAAGTAGGATAATATTTAATTATCTGATGGATGGTAATATTGATTATCTGTATGTGAGATGATGTGATTATTTATTGTGATATTATGAGTTATCCATCTGTGTGTATATTGATTATGTTGAATTAAACTGTTAAGACTAAATAGACAACTTGGCCCTAAAAGACACGTTTTGGATTTCGATGAGACCGGAATCGGGTTTCCGCATTTGGAATATCCGAAAACCACATCGATTCCAAATTAACGATAGGTCGTGAATTTGAAGATGAAGAATCAGAGTGCAAGGGTTGTCGTCGTTAACTCTGAGGGTGATTCCAAAATGAGTGTAACAAGATAATGCCTTCGGTTTCGTTCGAACCCGGAACGAACTTGTATGGATTGAATGCTTTCAACACATCGTCAGGCGGGCGATGAGCATTCTAAGTAATGGTTTCTATAAAGGTAATCGTAGCCTCAAGCCTCATCAACCGGGAATGGCTAAAACAGGGGAGTTGCAGCAAGGTTAGGTGGGTCATGCCCAAGCAGGACAAGATTTTCCCCTGTCTAGATGTCCCTTTTTATTCGGCTTTGTGGGCGGTTGGATGTACACCAACTGCGGGGTTATCTTGTTCGGGACTGTTCAGTAAGGAATGGTTCCGGCCTTGTGTTGCAGGGGATGAAGGGAGTAATCCTCGGTACGTTGATCTAGGCCACGTACTGTGACGGACGGTACCCCAGTAGCCCTGCCATTGTATGGAATCCACAATCCAATAAGTGCCCACGGTTTTGGTTGTATTACCCACTTTTGTGGCTAGTAGCTGGAATTTAATCATGTAACAATTTCGGCTATTTTCTATTTACTTGAAAACCCTAGACCTATTATAATATCATAGAATTTCCTATCAAATGTTTTGTTTAGCGTAAGGTAAAAACTTTCCCATGTTTATTTGTGGGGAGTCTTACGTGATACCTTTTGTTTTCAAAAGATTTTCAAAGTTAAGCAACTTAAACCTGTTACTCATACCAGACCCATGTCTGACCCGATGTTTATTTTTGTTTTTCATAAACTCTCGGGTACCCAAAATTTTTACGGGTAGCCAAGGGATTCAGGTTTAGCTTTGACGAATTCTGAAGGAGCAATGGAGCAGGAGGCTTCAGCGCTGTAGATATATGTATAGTTCCGCTGTGTGGTATCTCTGTGATGTATTGTGTATTGTATTGAGTTGTGTTAACTAGACAGATGTTTATAACTATCTAGTATGTAATGTATTGTCTGTATAACTCTGATTGATGTTGTATAGTATGTAAATATTTATGTGATTATTATATTTTACTCGTTCCGCTGTGAGATTCTGGTGTTGTTGTTCTTTCTTCTCTATCTTTTCTATTTTCTCACCTCTTTCTTTTCTTATTAACAATACTCCTTCCTGGGCATAGGAAGTTGGGTCGTTACATCGCTGTTGGTTGCGCTCAGGTCGCCATTTTTGGCCGAAGGCGAAGTTGTTAGGGGAAGTGAGGGGAGTCGCGTTTTGTTCGGAAAAGGGGAGTATGGCAGAGGTCGTGAAGCTGGATGTTGGTGGCAAGATTTGAGGTGATGTTAGTAGCGATTGTGGTTAGCAAGCACGAGGGAGGATGGATGTGATTTTAGGATGTAGGGGAGCGAGGCTATTCATATAGTCGGAGTAGAGGTATTCTCTGTAACTAAAATTTAATTGCAAAGTTAGTTCATTTAATTTGGAATTTAAATAAGAGTTAGCTAATTAAATTTTATAAAATTTCCATACGAGGTCGGAATCATGAAACAAATCGAGTTGGTTCATAATAGGAAAATATAAATAAATAAATATATTAACTGTAGAAATTTAATTTTTGTATTTGCTGTAATATATATAAAAATCTATATAAAGTTGGAATCTGAATTTATATAGATTTTCAAGCATATACGTTGTTTCAACAAAATAAAAATATTTTATTCTACTAGTTTTTTTTTTAAAAGAATGGGTTTGATAATTAAGTTGTTTTAAATTAACTCATTTAATTATTTGGTGGCTAGAAATAAATTGATGAAGGAAACTGTTAGTTTGAAATTTAAGTTTTTGTTTAAATAAACCATTCGATTAAATATAATTAATTAGCTAATTAAAATTTTAGAGGAAAATTTTTTGTTCAAATTTATTCAATCTTAATAAAATTTTGTAATTGTTATACAAGGTCAAAAACCCAGGAAACCATGTCGAGAATGAAGTGGATTTGCAAATAAAAGCAAAGGTGAGTAAATCTCACTCAGCTGAGTTGTTATTAAATTTCAGTAGTCAAATTTAAATGATTGTTTGAATGCTTGAATTAATTTGACGTGTGTTGAGAATTGATTTTGGTGACTTTGGTTTGTTGGATGGTTCTCAAGTAAATTGTTGTGTGACTCAAAGTATTGGGGTTTAAATTGTTTTAAACTCCAAAAGTAAATAGGGGTCGAATTAATTGATTAAGGATTAAGTTAAGTAATGAAGTTTAATGATGTTAGAATAACCAGTGGGCGGTTTAATAAGTAGTTACTTAAGTAATCAATAAAATATAATTATTTTGTGAAATAACTTAAGAGATTAATTAAATACTTAATCAAGATATAATTAATTTATTTAATGAAGTAAATAAAAGGAGTTAGATAATTACAGGACGAGGTTAGTCGAGAATGATTAATATTGGATTGGATTAAAGTAATTGATTTAGATTAGAACAAATTAAAAATATAATTGGAAATCATTAATTTATATAATTAATGAAGTAATTAAAGATTTAATTAATTGAGATTAATTCATAATAAGTGACTTATGAGAAGTCAATTAATATAAGTAATTAAGAATTAACTTAATTGATCATGGTTGATTAATTTGTGAAGAAATTAAAGATTACTAGTTGATTTGGTAAGAATAATTAATATCGTGAAATTAATTAAAGAGAATTACGTGAATGGAATTGGAAGATAATTAACCCAGGGTTGTTAATCAAGATGAATGGATATAGAGGGGTTGATTAATTAATTGATTTGTAATTAATTAATAATCTAAGTGAATGTGGTTAGAAAGTTCCATTAAAATCAATTGAATTAATTTGTATGTGATTAAGCTTTGCTTATAGATGATTGAATGGTATGGGATATTTTGAATGAGTTGATATCGTTGATATGAAATGTTGTGAATTTCATTTGGATAATTTGCGATTAGGATGACATGAGATTCGAGGAGACCGGGGTCGGGTATTAGGAAATACCCGAAACCACTTCGGATTAAAAACAAATTGATGTGTGGAATCAATAGGTTGGAATAAAACGATATAAGTGAATTGGATTATTTTATCTAAGTTTGGTACTTAGGAAATGAATGCGTGGAATTTGTGATGGCTATAACAAAATTGTGGCCTGGGAATTGGAATGAGTTACCCGGGTTTTATATAAGTTGTCTGCTTTGGTATTCCTTATTAGTTGAGTTTACTCACGCTGGTTTCCAGCCTGACCCGGGTGTTACTTTGATGTAATGCTCGGGTCAGACCGAGTATTACAGATTTCCAGGTTAGGACGTTCTGGAGCTCAGGAGGCGAGCTGGATGACAATATCGTATAGAGTGTTCCGTTGTATTTATATTATTGTTAATCTGAGACTTGATAATTGTAAATATTCAGTGACTGTATATATTGTGAAACTCTGATGTATATTAAATGTAATCGATAGATATAGTATTCTTTTGTAAACTGTTATTATTTATTATATTTTATCCGCTGCGAATGTGAGATGTTTGGTGTTTCTGTTCTTCTTCTTCTATCTCTTTCTTCTTTTTCATAACTATCTAGAATTTTCGGGTTAGAAAATTTTGGGTCGTTACAACGACAAAAAAACTCATAGTGGTCTCGATAAGGTAGGTGACACGGCACAACAAGGCAATGCCAGGGTAGATATACCAATTACACATCCGGGCTAGTGGTAACGCATAGCAACCACTACCGCCCACCTCTGAACACACTCCCAAATCAAAAAAAATCAAGTGTGGCCACCAAATCAATCACAAAGTCAGACTATAATATCGAAGGAATGTGCCTGATCGGAGGAATGACCTCACTTGGAATGGAATCGCTCCTTTTTTGCCACCTTATGCCAACTCATGGGAGTCGGGTCCACATATATACCTCAGTAGAACGTCGCTACCATCCTACTTCATTCTAGAATTTCCACCGTGTACACAGTTGTTAAAGTGGTTTTCGGAGTTGGCACAGAGTATGACAACTTCCGGTCCCGGTCTCTTTAACAACCAAACATTATTATAACACAACGATTATTTCAAAATAGTTTGTACTTCAAAATCAAAATATCATTGCCATTTCAAAAACCATATCAATACGATATAGTTTCCATTTCAAAACCGAATACAATATCATTTCCATTTCATATATATCCATTTCTAAAATTATAGCACTTTCAAAGTTATAACACTTTTGAAACCAAACACTTGAAATTATAACACTTTCAAAACATAATACTTTGAAATTCATAACTTTGAAAACATAACTTCCACCCTTGAATAGTTTAGATGTTAAAATAGTATATATAATAAAATAGTTTATATAAAAGAGTCATAATTTAAAATAGTTTATATTAAAATAATTTGTATACTAAAATAGTTTATATTAAAAATAATTTATATGAAAATAATTTATAAAGTAAAATGTATAAACAGTTTTAAATATAATTTAAAAATATTTTATATAATAAAATAGCTTACTCAAATTTCACAAATCGATTCCAAATCAATTCAAATTCCAAAAGATTCAAATTTAATCAAATCTCAAATTATCAATTTCAATTCAATTTAGTTTCTCAATAAACCATTCCAAATTATGTCGACTTAAGAAACGGATTTGAACCACAAAATAAACCATTTCAATTCCAATATATTTCAAAGCTTTAAGTATTCAACATTCACAAATCTAAATTTGATAATTTCATATATATATTATATCAAATTCAATTTACTATTATTTAGTTTTGAAATATTTACTTAATGAATCCAACATCATTTGAATAAAACTTAAAAATTTTAGTTAACTGAATATTCCTTCAATTTATTTAAACTTGATATATTCGTTTAAATCACCTTAAACCAAAAATCAAGTTATAAAATCATATCCTTTAAAAGTTTCAAATTCCATAAGTTCTAAATCGACTTAATTAAATAGAATCTTAATTAAATACCATTTCAAGTCAATTTCTAATCTATCTTCCCAACCTTAACTTATAAAAATAGCTATAAAATCTATTTTAAAATATACATTTAAATAAATATTTAAACATATTACTTATTAAATAAATCAACTTTTATTAAATCAAATCTTATAAATAAATTTGTTTTATATTAAAACTTATTTTATATATTTTAAAATAGTAAAATCTTAAAGTCAATAAATTTCAAAACTAACTTATAATTTTAAACTTTTCAAACATATAATTTTAAAAATCAAAATTTAACTATATATAAAATAACGTTTATATATAATATTTAAAAATCAATATTTATATAAAACCATATATATATATATATATATATCTTTAAACCTTGGGAAAATCATTTCAAAAAAATATATATAGACCAACGGTATCTGTATATAATTTTCTATCCTGTACTCAAGTGATGCAGATATTTATCATTTCAATCTGCAATTTAAATATATACGGGTATATATCATTTCAACCCGCAATCCTAGTTTCAATTCAATGAAAATCGCTCGGGTTTATCATTTCAACCCACAACGGTTTTCTCCTATTCTACAGAGCGTTCGGGTATGTATCATTTCAACCCATAGGGAATTCTATACTAACAGGGAACTTGCAGAGTGATAACAGATATGATAATAGTATAACATGCATATATCATCAATATAAATAACAAATAATGGTGTCAGATGTCACAAATGAACAGATACAAATAATAGCATATATGTAACAATGTAAATAACTAATAGCAGCATATTTCAATTGTCTTTTCAATTGAAATCAAATTTTATAAATATAAGAACGTTAACCGTGAGTGATTGCTCACCTTTCGAGGCTAGAGATGATCGAGAATGAGATAAGTTACGAATCCAAGTACGAATTCCAAAGCAAAGCAAAATTGGCACGAATTCGACGAATAGAGCTGATAAATAAAAATTGACAAAATCAAATCAGAAATGTATCGATGAAGCTAAATGTTATAAGTGAACTTATATATATATATATAACTAAAAAAATTCATATTTAAATTCAAACACATTTTAAAGTTAAGTATATATGTATTTAGAAATCACTGTTTTAAATTAGAACACACATACTAAAATCAAATATATATGTACATAGTATATAATTTGAAAAAAATTACTTATGCAGTTATACAAACATAGTATATATTCAACAACAACAAACTTATCATTTAAAATCTACCCATACATTGCCAATTTATTCACATCAAGCTAACATCACATTATATATAAACCTATCCACATAAACCCATGTACAAACATAGTTATAAATTCACATACAAATAAAACACACACACACACACATATATATTCAGTAAACATACAGTATCATATAATATAAACCCAGATATAGTAAGAATATATAATATAAACTCACGTATACTTTATTCACAGATTTGGATTTCCACTCTCTGGAGGTCTGGAATCGCTGGAGATTATCAGCTTATCTAGTTATCTATATTTTAGTTTTGTTGTTCTGTTGTCAGCTTTGTATTTGTGGACTTTTTTGTATTTAGGATTTTATGTTGTATCTGTTTTCAGACTGATATTATGTATTTGGTTTTGAGACTTTGTGATAGTAGCTTCATGAACTACTATGGTATTTTATTTCCCGCTGCGAGATATTCTGTGTCTGTGATTCTGTGAGTTGATTTGATTTGCTCCGAATTTTTATTACAATCTGTTATTTTGTACTATTTAAGTCCGACATGACGATTTGAACGGTGGAAAATAGCTAGTCGTTACAGTTAGATAAGAGCTTTATAATCATACAATATCATATATAGTAAACATATGAAAGTTTCTTCCCATATCAGATATTATAATATATATATATATATACACACTCATATTTTAAAGCAAAATATCTATTATGTATATTTATTGTTAAAACTGTTACAAAGCAGCATAATCTAAGCAAAGTTTCTACATACTATATAATTATACACTATAACATTAATAATGTAGCAAAAAAATCTTAATATATACAAGAAATATATATGTACATGCATATACTAAATATATTATGCTACACACATATAAAAGTAGAAGTACTAAAACCCATGCAAAAATATGGATCTACAAAAATAACTTTTAAAATCAAGCATAAACATATACACTTAATATATCTACAGTATATTATCTAAACCAAAAATTTCCAGGGACAGAGGAAACCTGGAAAGCTACACAACTATATATATATATATATTTATATAGTATATACTTCTCAAACATTCATAGACTTATATATATATGTACAACAATTTATATGAAACTTATATAAAATATGAAAAAAAATATAAATATAAATTTTAGAACAGAAAGCACAAGATTATATATAATATATAAAGTTATGTATGCAGACTTACAAGGAGACTTGAAATACATGATCATCAACTGGAAAGGGGGGATGGTTGAATACAAGGCTGAGGGGAGGTGAACGTGTGGATGCCGAGTGAAGTGAGTGCTAGCATGGGAGAATGCGGCACATGTGGAGGCGGCTGATGGTGCTCACGAGGTGGAGGTCTTCGGTTGAGAGTTTTGGGCGAACGGTCGTTAGGTGGAAGAGAGGTTGACAAGTGGCTTCGGTCGGTGGTTGAGTGTGAGGCTGAGGCGGTCTCATGGCAGAGAGGGCACAGATCGGGGCAAGAGGTGGTCTCGGCCAAGAAGTCATGTAGGAAAGAAAAAAATGGTGGTCGCTTGCTGTTGCTTAATGTAGAGATGAGGAAGGAAGAATAATCTAATAGTAATATAAAGTATATTTTATAATATATTATATAATTTCTCAAACGAATGCGGCATAAGGAATAGAAAAGTCTACAGCTGAATTCAAGTAGTAATAAAAGCATCTGTTCATTGGTTTTAAACGTGGGATAACGAATGGTCACGGAGAAACAAAATAGACCGTTATGGTTAACCGCTTCGCGAATTCCGCTGTGTATCGGACTTCAAAACATCGAGTTGAATATACCGCAGAGATCAGCATAAGGGGACGATCAAAACGGTATACAGATACTAGTGGTGCAATCATTCTTTCAAAAGTCGATAATCGGTACTGACAATGATGCTAATTTGCCGAAAATAAGATAGACGGATCAATAACAATCAAAATTTAAATAAACAAAATATGACGACTCACTCAGAAGATGATTTACAAATTTATAATGCAAAAATATCCAGGTTTGAAAAACATTTTATTATCATCAATTTTTTTACTGATTTGAATTTAAAGAAAATTACACAAGAAAAATAAACTTCCATATTATCAGATGAAAATTTACCATTTGCTATGTTTAAGTGGACGTATTCCAAATATTAAATTTTTATTGCCAAATTTTATTATTTAAAATTTCACAAATTTTCAGTCAATTACATTATTAAAACCGTTAAAATTATGGGTCGTTACAATACTCAACTAATAAATTGTCATCCCATTTAAAATTTGATTCTCTTTTATTTTATCAACATTCCTTTCAAACAAATTCACTTTTAAATTAACTCATTTATTTCTCTCCATTTATCTTCGGTTAAATTGATTCCACAAAATTCACTTTCAACTATTCTGAAGTCTATATTTGTTCTCTTAGCTAGCATTCTCCTTTATTTATTAAATTTATTTCACTAAACATATTTTTCCACATATATTAAGTGAAATAAACATCATAACCATATATTATTCAACAAATTTATTCTCTTTTTATTATTCAATTTATTATCCAATTTATTATTAGTGAATTCCCTTAACAAAATATCATTTTGATATCCTATTACCTATCATGGTGTATACTATCCAATTACATTCTAATTACATTTAAACTTTTCTTGGTAAGTTATATTAATATTCAGAGTGTAATTAAATACTATACAAATTTCCCTTTTTATTTACGACATTTATATTAAACCAGATTTTGGTTTGAACAATTTATCACTTAAGTTTTCTTCTTATACAACCCTATTATATCCTAACATTTTAACCTTTTGAATATTGTAGGCAAGTTATATATATATTAGAATGCAATCTAGTGTTATACCAATAAGTTTGTTCAAATTCATTATTTCAGGTTGGTTTAATTCCATTTATCATTTCAAATATTCCAATAATTCAAACATTTCACTTTATTTCAACAATTGAAACCATTTCTTAATATAAAAAACTTAAGATTCAAATTTCTGGTTTCACTTCAAACTTTTTTTAAATAATTATATACATATATTTTATATAAATCAAGTATTCAAGAATTGAAAATCAAATCCATTACAACGACCCAATTTTTCAACGCCCGAAAGTTGACATTTATATGACCACTGTATTAAATGGCGTACAATCGAATGCCGGAAAACCGAACCGTTAGGGTTAAAGAAGAAGAAGATAGAAGAAGAAACAGAAACAACAACAGAATCTCATATTTCGCAGCGGAACAAATGTAATAGATAAATGAATAATCATTAAAACAAAGAATCATATCTGTTTATACACCCTATTACATCATCAGAGTGTTACAACAAAATAGCGAAAAAGAAATATTATATACTAGTGATACGTCTCGCCATCCATCTTGAACTCCAGATGTCCACAGCATACCTCTTGACTTCACTCCCGAATAACTGATAACCCGACTCTAGGCTGCCCATGTGGAAAATTATGGGCACCCAGGGTTTAGAAAGGGAACAATAAACTCTAGGTCAGTCATGGGACTGGTGTGAGATCTTAAAAACAGTTATGTTCACAAAGAAAATAAAAAGAAATCCGCTATGCTTTTGGGAAAATGAAACTATCATAAGGCCTCCCCGCACACACACAATGCAAGCGCATAATTGAAGGAGATTTCTCCTTATGATGGTCAAACATGCTTGATACGCAAAATCTCTTTGATATTATTATTATTATTTGTGCATAGTGTGGAAAATATTTCGAAAGTATAATATTAATCTTAGTCAGCATAGACATTTCGCACTTATGCCTACTATAGCTACCATGTTCAATAGCAGGTTACTGCCACATTCCATGGCAGGTTATACAACTAAAACCGTACAGGGGACGTATTTTTTTGGATTTCCAACAAATGGTCAGGCTAACGAACTTTCTATTGCCACATGGGTATGCCTCTGGAGGGACGTCCCGAGAACTTAATTAGCTCTCTGCTAACACAAGACCGGGTTACCTCTCTAACTAGGTAACTACTACACGAGTATGTCATTCCCTGGTCGTTTCCCACCTTTATCCGAGGATCCTCAACAACAAAGCAACAACCACAAAGTGATAAATTTGCAGCAACCACATAGGTTAAATATATGGGCTCCATACCATGATACCACCCTTTTCCAGAAGGAAATGACATATCCTAAACGGTACGATCCTCATAACCTTGCCGCATTCTTTCTTTTTCGACCATTTTCGCGGTGTGAGGTCCGACAAAGTCTCGTCCACAAAGCTACACTTTTCACAAAACCATGCTTTGATCAACAAATGATCATCAACACTTCATATGCCACATTACCAAATTGGGAATGTATAACTAGTAACCATCAACTACATAACCTCTGAACTCGTACGTCTCAAAGAAGGGTGCTAAGCTAAGAGGATAAATTCTTCGCCACCAATAGAAATGTATTTGATAGAAACCAGCTTTACATCTCAAAGTGTAACGTCAAACACACATCCATATAAGTTCGTTTCGGGATCGAACGGAATCGAAGGCACTTCAAAGAAGTCCTTGCAAATTCGAATATTCACTAATCACGTCCGCAATCCCCATCACAAAGGGTGATAAAATCTCTATACCAGAGCTACCCGGTGTAGAGACGTTCGACAGGTAATCCTTTCGCTTTCGAAAATACCCGGTCTTCAATACCATCTTCAAATGCAATCCCATTTCATCGTATCATTAGTCGGAATGAGTTTTATGACACAAAGTCCTCTCCCGGCTAATCCGAATAATGAGCGCTTAGTTTAAAAATAAGTGTTACATTTAGATTCAAACAAATCACAACAAATTTATACTTTGATCTTTTAAACAAAAGATCCATCACAAAGATTCGATGTGGATTTCGGATAACCATTTGAAATCCGACCCCCGGTCGCATCGAAATTCAAATGCCATTTAAAGGCGAATATTGATAGTCGGTTATTTAGCTATCAATCAACATTCACAACAATCACCAGATTTAAATAACTTTCCCCTAATTATTTTTTTGCAAAATATCTTCGCAAGATATATTTACACACTTTAACCATTTGAAAATTTCAAATCAATTTCCATATTTCAGTCCTTTGAAAACATATTTCAAATCTTTTTTCACATGCAGAATAAATTTCCAAATATTTATTTCCACTAAAAATATGTGGATCCGAATACTTTAAAATAATTTTTAAATTACATATCCAAAAATATATACTTGGAAACATTCAAAATAAAACTATTTTAAACACTTACTTAATTATTAGTTATGAAAATATTATACTAATATGACATATAAACTTTAAGTCCAAAATTAATTTTAAAATAAAATTAGTAGATAGAGTATAAATATTTAAATAACCAATCTCTAAATCAAATATCAATTAAATCTTTAAAATAATCATTTCTATAATTAACTAAATAAATCTTTACTTCTAAGATTTAAAAACAATTCCCAAAAATAATTTCTCCAACTATATTCTTTCAAATCAATTTCTAGAACTTTTAATTTATACTTCAAAAGCTACCTTAAAAATATACTTGGCTTTCCAGGGAAGAATTCTTTTTCCATTTCAAAATGGACCATTTAAATCAATAAATAAATTCTTCTTGATTTATCTCAACTTATATTACAAATCCGCAAATTTCTTTCCACAATTTAGAAATAAACCAATATTTACTTTTAAAACATTTTTTCTTTTCCTTTTTAAATTCCTATTGTGAATTTTAATTTTCCAAATATCTATAGATATACGATTTTCAAATTGATTTCAAAAATCATTTCCAAACACCAAATCAATTTCCAAATTGATTTCAAATTTTATTTTAAACACCAAATCAAATTTCAAATTGATTTCCCAAAGATTTTAAAATACCAAATCAAATTTTCAAATTTATTTCTAAATTTATCTCCTTTTCAAATAAATTGCTTTATTAATATCTTTTTCCATATTTTGGAATTTATTCGATAAGATTACAAAAATCAACCTTTATACTTTTAAATTCCCTCCTTTAAATTTATCCAATTTTAAAAATTTAATTTACTATAAAGTTCATACTCAAATTTCAAATTTTTTTATTTATTTATTTCTGGTATCCTACGATACCAAAAATATATTCAGCTAAATTATAGCCGTCATTGATTTCAATCACAGATATAATCATACCCAGATTATAAATAAATCAACACACAACATTGAAACAAATTTAAATATTTGAGGAATCCAGTTGGATCCCTCCAACCTATTTCTCTGCATCCACAGATGTTAGCACAACAATTAAATACCAATTCCACTTCGAGGCAGAATATCGCGATATATGGGATTAATATAATATCATCCGCTATTATGCGGCGCATAGGATCTCTTCCTTTATATAATACGGGAAATCAATCACTTCTAATACATATATAATACCAATTCCACTTCGAGGTGGAATATCGCGGTATATGGGTTTATATAATATCTTTCGCTATTATGCGGCGCATAGGGTCTAATCCAATACAACTAATAATAATTTATCATCCAAGCACACATTCAACAATTTTAAATTTAACTATTTAAAATTAAATCTGAAAATCCGATTGAGTGAGAAGATCTCACCTTTGCTTTCGCATGCGACCCATTTTCAATCCGGCTTGTTTTCTTTGTAATTTCGACCTTATATAAGCAATTATATAATTTTATTAATATTCTAACAAATCGAACAATAAAATTCCTATTGGATAATTTAATTAACCCGTGATTTTATTTTAAACTAATACTTTTTATTTTAAACAAATTCCCTTTTAACAAATTTATTTAATTAAAAATTAAATTTAAAACTAAATTTCATTTTAAAGAAAATATTCTTAACAACCGGAATAATTGAATTAGTTTATTAACAAATCCATCTCCATCATATTTTATATTAAAAATAAACTATTAAATGAAAATAGACATATCTCTATATTTATCCTCTTTGAAACATATGTATAAAAATAATGTATAGATTTCAAAAATCATAATCTTATATAACTTTCAAACCCTTTTAAAATTTATATATATACGTATGTATATAATATACTTATACTTATATTTCTTCTCAAACAGTAATTTCTTTTACAAAATTTTTCCTTTGAAACCTTTACTGTTTTAAATTTTTTTCTATCATCGATCTTAGCTAAAAAATTATTTAAATAAATTTAAATTAATCACAGAAGATACCTGCTCGAATGCAGATTCCAAAATCCAGAAAAGGGCTTGCAGTCACCATCATCTTAGCTAGGACAACCCTAACCGCTGCTCTTTCGCACACACGATCCCATAAGCCATCACTTTGTCGAGTCCTACCACTCCCTTCGACATGCTACTGAACCCTTGTCACCATCGCGACATGCTCGCTTGCCGCCCCCCCGGTTTACTCGAACATGCGACCACTCCAACTCTTCAATTCCGCAACATAGAAAATTCATCACAGCAACTTGAAAGTATCAACACAGTAGCACTCGACATTTATGAAATCTTCGGTTGTCGAAGGCGATGACCAGATCCAAACGCAGCTCTTTGATTCGCTTGGAAGGATACTCAAAGCTAGGGTCACAGGCGACTCGATCGCGATACGCTCTTTCTATTTTTTTTCTCTGTTGATTTGTGTTATAGTCGGGAAGAAAAGAAAAAGATTTCGATTCTCAAGCTTCGGCCATTAATTTATATTTCTTTGTTTGAAATGTTTCTCGACTGCTTTTGATTTTTTTTATATTTGAACAGTTTGATTTTGCTTAGGAAGGGGATTCTCGGCTGTCGATTTTTTTCTAACGTGTGTCTCTTTTGAAGACACATGCTTCAAATTCTAGTATGCGTTTGCAGGCTTGCAAATACCATTATTATTTAAATTTAATTTGAAATTTGTCTCGATTTCCGCAACTCAAAATCTCGATCTTCAATCCAGGCGTGTCGTCAGGTGTTTATAATGTTATACACATATTCCGAACGCAATGGAAAAGGTTCCGAGTCCAAATTCAATCGTATGGAGAAGATAGCTTATGGACCAGTTAAAACATTGAATTTTCGATTTAAATTTCAGCGTTTGGTTATCGTACGGTGACACAACAACTCCGAATGCTACGAAAAACGAAATCCGATAATAACACATCATTATCGATCAAATGGAACTGGTTTTGTCGAGATCCGAGACTGTGCCTCGAAAGGCTATTTTTTAAATATCGATTTAAACGATAATATTTCAAAACTGAACAAAACGCTTTCAAATCAAATTCTGAAGCTTTCATTATCTTCAGTAATATCAATATAAATTTTCTAAGTCTTTAAAATATTTTTAATCAGCTTAAAAATCAAGTTTCAATATTTTACCAGACTTCAATAAATTAAATTTCAATAATTTAATTGTCAAATTAATAGTTACATTTGAAATTCCAGTTAAATTATCTTTCAAATATTTAAAATCTATTAAATATTTCTTTTTCGAATGTTAAAAATTCTGGATCGTCACATTCTTCCCCCTTAAAAGAATTTCGTCCTGAAATTGCTAGTTAAGAAGAATGATCCTTAACCCGTTCGCCATCTTTCCAAAACCAAAAGTTTTATCAACTTGCCAAAACAAATCTTTTCATTAGAGCCCCATTATTATTTCAACTAACTTTCCAAAACCTTCTACAAATTCCAAACAATATTGTTTTCTTAACAACTAGAATTTAAATTTAAATTTTTAATTTTCAAAATTTTTCTAACTCCCTAAATTTTCAAAAAATTTCGCCAGCGTCTCCTTTACATGGCTAGCTCCGTATGACTACAAAATGGCACCACGGGCCCCAGATTCAAAAAGAAAATGAAAGCCAAGTGGCTAGACAAGAATGTCATCAAATTTCATACTGAAATTTAAATACATACCTTTTCGAGCAATTCAAATTTATCTTCGAAATCAAAATCCCAATTCCATTTTTCTTTATATCACCTGTATGTTATTTAACAATCATATCCAGTTTCTACATTCAAAAATCATTTTGCACATTCCATTACAAAAGTTTGATTACTTACTTCTTATACCATTTTTGCCTCACTATTGAAGTTATATATCCATTCTCATTAATCTTACATTTTCAATTTCATTTGAATTCAATTTACGCTTTCAATTCTATTTGGGTTCAATTTACCTTCTGAATATTGAATTTTATTAACTAACTTTCATTCACAACTGATTCATATCATTATTTTAAATTAGTTTTATTTACTAGTTCATTACAAATTCCAATTCATTTTATCTCAAACCATTTTTTTATTTCCACCTTTGTTATCTTTAGTTCACTTCGAACTAATTTTACAACTTCATTTTATTTCACACAATTCAAATTGGTTTTCAATATTCGGTTTCAATTCCAATTTTATTCTTTTGTTCATTCCCAAATTCATTTTCTCCTTCACCTTATTTAACACAATTCAAATTCAATTCTAAACTTCTATAAGTTTTCTCACTTATTTTGTTTTCATATTCACTTTAATTTAACTCAATTCTTTAAGTTAAATTCATTCTATCAAAATTCAAATTATATAAGTTATCAACTCATAAACACTTTTAGTAAATCTTCCAGAGTTCTAAACAATTTCTCAATATTTCAAAATTACCTTTGAAATCAATTATTTCCAAAATCAAACTATTTTAATTTTAACCTTTCTTCAAGTTAAATTTTATTCTAACAACTTCAAATTTATATGTTGTCAAACTCAATTATATTCTATAAATACTTTATATAGGATTCTAGAGTCTTTCCATCTTTTCAAAACCATTTTTGAAATCAATTCAATTTATCTTTTGAATTCCCAAAACCAAACCTACTTTTCCAAACAACTTCCATTTAAAATAATTTGACAACAATTCCTCACTTGGAAACTCAAAAATGAACACCGATGATGTCGCGATCATCATCAAAATTATTTTCCAGCGACCGAAAATAGTTTAGTGCTTTTATTCCTTCAAAAACATTTTCCCAAAACTTTGAAAATCATTTTCAAACCCAAAAGGGATTTAAACTTTTCACCAAAATTTCAAATTTTCAAATCCTTTCAGATTCTTTCAAATAATTCTCTGGAATTCTCTTTCAAATTATAAATCACATTTACAATTTATATTTACAAATCCCATTTATATATGAATTCATTTCTTAGCTCTTTGGTTATGTTTTCAATTTCTTATTCAATTTCACAATTAAATGACAATAATTTAATATTATCACTTCCTAACATCCAAGCAACCATATACTATAGTAATTTACGAAAAAATCATTCCTTTTATATACAAAAATAGTTTGGGTAAAATTATCTCATTTACCCTATTTTAAAACAATACTGTGTCGGATTATCTTGTTTAAGAGTTTAGAAACCCCTATCGATACAGTTGGCCAAACTATTTCGACCAGAATCTATGAACAATCAACCGATAAGTCAATACAATATAAACAATTTTATATTCACTAAAAATACGCGTTCATATCTATTATTACACTCAACTCATTCTAGAGCACTGCTGACTCTATCTCTAATGAGTAATCTCCACGAGAGCCAAAGTTGTTGCTTAACCAAATGCTCTGATACTACATTGACCTAATTTTTCGACGCTCGAAAGTCGACATCAATACGACCACTATATCAAATGCCGTACAATCGAATGCCGAAAAACCGAATTGTTAGGGTTAAAGAAGAAGAAGATAGAAGAAGAAACAGAAACAACAACAGAATCTCACATTTCGCAGAGGAACAAATATAAGAGATAAATGAATAATCTTTAAAACAAAGAATCATATCTGTATATACACCTCATTACATCATCAGAGTGTTACAACAAAACAGCGAAAAAGAAATATTATATATTAGTGATACGCCTCGCCATCCAGCTTGAACTCCAGATCTCCACAGCATACTTCTTGACTTCACTCCCGAATAACTGATAACCTGACTCTAGGCTGCCCGTGTGGAAAATTATGGGCAACCAGAGTTTAGAGAGGGAACAATAAACTCCAGGTCAGTCATGGGACTGGTGTGAGATCTTAAAAACAGTTATTTCACAAAGAAAATTAAAAGAAATCCGCTATTCTTTTGGAAAATGAAACTACCATAAGGCCTCCCCGCACACACACAATGCAAGCACATAATTGGAAGAGATTTCTCCTTCTGATAGTCAAACATGCTTGATACGCAAAATCTCTTTGATATTATTATTATTAGTGCATAGCGTGGAAAATATTTCGAAAGTATAATATTAATCTTAGCCAGGATAGACATTTCGCACTTATGCCTACTATAGCTACCATGTTCAATAGCAAGTTACCGCCACATTCCATAGCAGGTTATACAACTATAACCGTACAGGGCGCGTATTGTTTTTTTGGATCTCCAACAAATGGTCAGGCTAAGGAACTTCCTATTGCCTCATGGCTATGCCTCTGGAGGGATGTCCTGAGAACTTAACCAGCTCTCTGCCAACATAAGGCCAGGTTACCTCTGTAACTAGGTAACTACTACACGAGTATGCCATTCCTCGGTCGTTTGCGACCTTCTTCCGAGGATCCTCAACCACAAAGCAACAACCACAAAGTAATAAATTTGCAGCAACCACATAGGTTAAATGCCTGGGCTCCATACCATGATATCACCCTTTTCCAGAAGGAAATGATATGCCCTAAAGGGCGCGACCCTCATAACCTTGCCACATTCTTCCTGTTTCGACCATTTCCGGGGTGTGAGGTCCGACGAAGTCTCGTCCACAAAGCTACACTTTACGCAAAGCAATGCTTTGATCAACAAATGATCAGCAGCACTTAATATGCCACATTACCAAATTAGGAATGTATCACTAGTAACCATTAACTACATAACCTCTGAGCTCGTATGTCTCAGAGAAGGGTGTTAAGCTAAGAGAATAAATTCTCCGCCACCAACAGAAATGTATTTGATAGAAACAAGCTTTACATCTCAAAGTGTATCGTCAGACACACATGCATACAAGTCCGTTCCAGGATCGAACGAAACCGAAGGCACTTCAAAGAAGCCCTTGAAAATCCAGATATTCACTAATCATCCAGAATCCCCATCACAAAGGGTGACAAAATCTTTATACCGGAGCAACCTGGTGCAGAGACATTCGACAAGTAATCCTTTCGCTTTCAAAAATACCCAGTCTTCAACACCATATTCTAATGCAATCCCATTTCGTCGTATCATTATTCGGAATGGATTTTATGACACAAAGTCTTCTCCCAGCTAATCCGAATAACAAGCGCTTATTTTAAAAATAAGTGTTACATTCAAATTTCAAACAAATCACAACAAATTTCCACTTTGATCTTTTAAACAAAAGATCCATCACAAAGATTCGATGTGGATTTCGAATAACCATTTGGAATCCGACCCCCGGTCGCATCGAAATTCAAATTCCATTTAAAGGCCAATATTGATAGTCGGTTATTTAACTTTCAATCAACATTCACAGCAATCACCAGATTTGAATAATTTTCCCCCAATTATTTGTTTCCAAAATATCTTCACAAGATATATTTTCACAATTCAACAATTTGAAAACAAATTTCAAACCAATTTCCACATTTCAATCCTTTGAAAACATATTTCAAATCATTTTTAACATGCAAAATAAATTTTCAAATATTTATTTCCACTGAAATTATGCCGAGTCCGAATACTTTAAAATAATTTTTAAACCACTTATCCAAAAATATGTATTTGGGAACAACCAAAATAAAACTATTTTAAACACTTACTTAATTATTAGTTATGAAAATATTTTACTAATATCACATATAAACTTTAAGTCCAGAACTAATTTTAAAATAAAATTAGTATATAGAGTATAAATATTTAAATAACCAATCTCCAAATCAAATATTAACTAAATCATTAAAATAATCATTTCTATTATTAATTAAATAAATTTTTTACTTTTAAAATTTAAAAACAATTCCCAAAAATAATTTCTCCAACAATATTCTTCCAAATCTATTTCTAGAACTTTTAATTTATACTTCAAAAGCTACTTTAAAAATATACTCGGCTTTCCAGGGAAGAATCCGTTTTCCATTTCAAAATGGACCATTTAAAAAAATAAATAAATTCTTCTTGATTTATCTCAATTTATATTCCAAATCCGCAAATTTCTTTCCACAATTCAGAAATAAACCAATATTTATTTTTAAAACAAATTTCCCTTTCCTTTTTAAATTCCCACTGTGAATTTAAATTTTCCAAATATCTACTAATATACAATTTTCAAATTGATTTCAAAAATCATTTCCAAACACCAAATAAATTTCCAAATTGATTTCAAATTTTATTTTGAACACCAAATCAAATTTCAAATTGATTTCCCAAAGATTTTTAAATACTAAATCAAATTTTCAAATTGATTTCTAAATCTATCTCCTTTTAAAATAAAATCCTTTATTAATATATTTTCCCATATTTTGGAATTTATTCGATAGGATTACAAAAATCAACCTTTATACTTTTAAATCCCTCATTTAAATTTATCCAATTTTCAAAATTTAATTTACTATAAATTTCCTACTCAAATTTCAAAATTCAGATTTTATTTATTTCTGGTATCCTACGATACCAAAAATATACTCGGCTAAATTATAGCCATCAACGATTTCAATCACAAATATAATCATATCAAGATTATAAATAAATCAACACAACATTGAAACAAATTTAAATATTTAAGGAATCTAGTTGGATCCCTCCAACCTGTTTCCCCGCGTCCATAGATGTTAGCACAACAATTAAATACCTATTCCACTTCGAGGTGGAATATCACGGTATATGGGATTAATATAATATCATCTGCTGTTATGCGGCGCATAGGGTCTCATCCGCTATATAATGCGGGAAATCAATCACTCCAATTACATATATAATACCAATTCCACTTCGAGGTGGAATATCGCGGTATATGGGTTTATATAATATCCTCCGCTATTATGCGGCGCATAGGGTCTAACCAATACAGTTGATAATAATTTATCATAGAAGCACACATTCAACAATTTTAAATTTAACTATTTAATATTAAATCGGAAAATCCGATTGAGTGAGAAGATCTCACCTTTGCTTTCGCATGCGACCCATTTTCAATCCGGCTTGTTTTCTTTGCAGTTTCGACCTTATATAAGCAATTATATAATTTTATTAATATTCTAACAAATCGAACAATTAAATTCCTATTGGATAATTTAATTAACCCGTGATTTTATTTTAAACTAATACTTTTAATTTTAAACAAATTCCCTTTTAACAAATTTATTTAATTAAAAATTAAATTTCAAACTAAATTTTATTTTAAAGAAAATATTCTTAGTAGCCAGAATAATTGAATTAGTTTATTAACAAATCTATCTCCATCATATTTTATATAAAAAATAAACTAGTAAATGAAAATAGACATATCTCTATATTTATCCTCTTTGAAACATATGTATAAAAATAATTTATAGATTTCAAAAATCGTAATCTTATATAACTTTCAAACCCTTTTAAAATTTATATATATGCTTATATATATAATAAACTTATATTTATATTTCTTCTCAAAACAGTAATTTCTTTTACAAAATATTTCCTTTGAAACCCTTACTATTTTAAATTTTTTTCTGTCATCGATCTCAGCTAAAAAATTATTTAAATAAATTTAAATTAATCACAGATGATACCTACTCGAATGCAAATTCCAAAATCCAGAAAATGGCTTGTAGTCACCATCATCTTAGCTTGGACGACGCTCGGCCATCCCACCTAACCGCTGCTCTCTCGCACACGCGACCCCATAAGCTATCACTTTGTTGAGTCCCCTCACTCCCTTTGACATGCTATTGAACCCTTGTCACCATCGCAACATGCACGCTTGCCACCATTAGATTTACTCGAACATGTGACCGCTCCAACTCTTCAACTCGCAACATAGCAAATTCATCACAGCAACTCGAAAGTATCAACACAGTAGCACTCGACATCTATGAAAGCATCGATGGTCGAAGGTGATGACCAGATCCAAACGCAGCTCTTTGATTCGCCTAGAAGGATATTCGAAGCTAGGGTAACAAGCGACTCGATCGCGATTCGCTCTTTCTTTTTTTTCTTTGTTGATATGTGTTTTAATCGGGAAGAAAAGAAAACGATTTCGATTCTCAGGCTTCGGCCATTAATTTATATTTCTTTGTTTGAAATGTTTCTCGGCTGTTTTTGATTTTTTGTAATATTCGAACAGTTTGACTTTGCTTAAGAAGGGGATTCTTGGCTGTCAATTTTTTTCTAACACATGTCTCTTTTGAAGACACGTGCATCAAATTCTGGTACGTGTTTGTAGGCTTGCAAATACCATTGCTATTTATATGTAAATTTAAATTGAAATTTGTCTCGATTTCCACAACTCAAAATCTCGATCTCCAATTGTGGCATGCCGCTAGGCGTTTATAATGTTATATGCCTATTCCGAACGCAATGGAAAAGGTTTCGAGTCCAATTTCGATCGTATGGAGAAGATAGCTTTGTGGACCCGTTAAAACATTGAATTTTCAATTTAATTTCAGCGCGTTTGCTTATCGTACGGCCACACAATAACTTCGAATGCTACGAAAATTGAAATCCGATAATAACACATCATTATAGATCCAATCGAACTGGTTTTGTCGAGATCCGAGACTATGCCTCGGAAGGCTATTTTTTAAATATCGATTTAAACGATAAAATTTCAAAACTGAACAAAACATTTTCAAATCAAATTCTGAAGCTTTCATTATTTTTAGTAATATCAATATAAATTTTCTAAGCCTTTGAAATATTTTTAATCTGCTTAAAAAATCAAGATTCAATATTTTACCAAACTCCAATAAATTAAATTTCAATAATTTAATTGTCAAATTCATAGTTATATTTGAAATTCCAGTTAAATTATCTTTCAAATATTTAAAATCAATTAAAATATTTCTTTTTCAAACGTTAAAAATTCTGGATCATCACATCCATGTACCAAAACAAAATTGTAGCAAAGCTACTAACTCATTTCTCCATTTTAAAACTCGAAAATGAATGTCGATGATGCTGCAGTCATCACCAAAATTGTTTTCCAGTGACAAATGAGGGTGACAATTTCTATTTGAAAATACTTTTTAATAATAATACTTTTCAAAACTTTAAAACCAACTTTGAAATGTACCGAGAATTTAATCCTCAAATCTTTATTTTATATTGATTTCATTTTCAAATCTAATTTATAAACCATGTTTTAGAATTTCATTTTCCTACAATATACAATAATAGTTAATGGTTCAGAACTGTTAATTAAACAATAAATGAAAATTTAGCATTATCATTTCTAATAACCATTTCATTTGGCTATTCAATTTCAAAAAATTTCATATATATATATATATATAATCATATAAAATTTATTAATTTTGAAAACACAATTGTGTCAGTTTGCTTTATTCAAGTGTTTTGGAATTCCTATTGATAGCGCTAGCTAGACGAATCAATTGGAACTCAAAATTCAAATTTAACAACTAAATCCACACAATATAAAACTTTTGATATAAATTACAAAATATACATCCTCATAGGACAATCCAAAAATGGATCTACAACAAGGATAGAGGTTCAATTTAGAGGGTTATTCAAGTGAATTCTAATTGCAAAAATAGCATGAAAGAATGATAAGATGATAGAATAACAAAAGAGAAAAGATGGTAGATGTATATAAAATGCGAGCGACTTTAACCAGGTTAACCGTGATTTCATGATTAAGATGGATGTAGAATTCTGAGACAAATCGACATTCGATTGCAAGAGATAGAATTCAGGCATAGCAAGAGATAGCCGCCTCTAAACCGATGGTATAGAAATCTTTGGTGAACCGATGCCTATTGTAAATGAGTTTCATCCCTTTACAAATTATAAAGTGGAGCTATGGGATACTCCAGAATCAAAAAATACGAATAGGGAGAGACAAGAATGAATTTTAAAACACGGAAGCTCCAAAAGTCAAAGGAAATTCGAATCAAATAGGAAGGAATTTAAGCTTGAACGAAACATGATTCTGTAATTAAATTTACTCTATATGCTAAGCTTTGCCAAAACCAAAGCTCTGATACAACCTGTAATAACCTGGAATTTTCAACCATTTACATCTGCACTTGTCAGACTTAAATTGCTTAAAATAATAGATTGTTAATTGATATTTGGCAAAAATCAGCATATACAGTTAATAAATCAATCACAGAATCACAGACACGGAGTAATATAAGAATAAGCAGCGGAATAGATAAATAGTAGTTCATGAAGCTACTATTAAAACAACAGAGTTTGAAATAAAATACACCAAAATATCTCAAATACAATGTAGTCTCTAATATAAACAGATGACAAGTCTAAACAAAAAACACTGGATGGATGAAAGTTGAATAAATATAGACGGATCTTCAAGTGAAGCTCCAAAGCTCCAAAGACGAGTTTCAAATGCTGTGACACTCAGTCTGACCCGAGCGTAAAGCAAAACATAAAACACTTGAGTCAGGATTAATATTCTTGTATCAATAAATCCAACTCAAGTGAAATATCAACTGAAATACAAGTAATTTAAAGGATGTTTGGAATGCCCATTCTCTAAGGATTCGTGGCACTATCTACTATGTAGTAATATACGCTATTATAATATGTCTACAGTAAAGTAAAGGTATTGAAATAGCGTTAAGGCATTACCCATATCCCCCTTAACACATTTTAGATATTCCCGTAGTCAATATAATATCGTACGCTCCTCCGTAAACTGGAGGTATACCCAGAGGACATCGCATAGGTACGGTACAAAACAAACTCGTAGAAGGCGCGATAAGGCATGCGACAAGTTGTGACAACGTTCCCTTCTCGACCCTCGGAAAATCGATACAAATACGACACTGTATAATATGCCGTCAATCGAGTGCCAGAAAAGACAGATTGCTGAGAGAAAAGAAAGAAGATAGAAGAAAGAAGGAACTAAAACAATAACAGAATCTCACAATCACATCAGAACAATATATAATAGATAATAACCGATCTTTATACAAAAAGAACTATATCTGTTATATACATTTCATTACCAGTGTACAACACAATCAACAGCAAAATATTGGACAGTTATATTATCTCGTCCTTCACAAAAGCTGACTATACAGCTTATATTGCACAGCGGAATGTACATCAAGTACGTGTGATACGTCTCGCCATCTAGCTCATCTCTAGAGCTCCACAGCATCCTATCTTGTATTTATAATACTCGGTCTGACCCGAGCATTATAACAAAATAACACCTGAGTCAGTCTGGAAAACCAACGTGAGAAAAATACACACAATTGAATTATTAACATTTCCAAAATCCTTGAAAATCGAATGGTATCTCGTAAGACCACACCACAAATAAACATGTTGGGTTTTTACCTTACGGTAACCAAAACATTTCTTATCAAATCCTCTGATATTATAATAGTGTCTAAGTCAAGTACTTATTTAAATAGCCGAAATTGTTACATTCATTAAATTCCAGCAATACTAGCTTCTAAAATCAAAACCATAAAGGCACGTAGGGAGAATGTATTTCCAACTAATGACTAGGCACTAGGGTACCACCTGTCACGGTACCTGGTCTCGATCAGCATACCGAGGACCCCTCCCGATCCTCTGCAACACAAGATCGGAGCTACCCCTTACCGGATAGTCTGAATAAGATCACCCCACGGTTGGGATCAGCAACCGCCTCACATAACCGAATAAAAAGGGACATCTAGACAGGGATGACCTTACCCTAATTGGGTGCTACCCACTTAGCCTTTCTCCATATCCCCTGATTTTCAGTCATTCTTGGTTGATGAGGTTCGAGGCTAAGTGTTACCTTTTTAGAACACATCTCACTTAGAATGCTCATCGTCCTCCTGACTATGTTCTGATAGCATTCATCCATACAAGTCCGTTCCGGGTCCGAACGGAACCGAAGGCACTACTCCTACTACATCCATTTTGGAATCACCCTGAGGATTAGTAGCGATTAGCCCTTGCACTTCACTGCTCATCTTCGACTCCAAGCTGTTGTCTTCATCACGAAAACGTACTCGTTGAATCGAAGTGGTTGTCAGATCACAAATACGATCCCGGTCTCTTTGAAACAACGTTCGCTATTTCTCGGTAAACTCAACCCTGGTTCTTTAGGAAATATACAAGCGAAAATAAGACCAGAAGTCACATCTTAACCGTTAGTGAATGGATTTCCTTGTAAACGTCCTAGTAGAACGAACGAGTTAATACATACATCATAGCATCTCGAATGGTAACTATACCATATAATTCTCATACCTCTCCTAGATATTTCTAAATTCATATTTGGGTCCAGATTTGATAGTCGGTTATTTGACTATCAAATAAACAATCAATTCAACCAATTTTTATTCCTACTGAAAAACTCCAAGTCTTATTAAAATTAGATTTTAATAATTTAAATTACTTTACCCAAAAATATATACTTAAAACATTTAAAAATATAGCCACTTCAATTCTTTATTCAAAATAATACTTATGAAATTCTACAAGAGTTTTCTGAGTAAAACTTAAGCCAAAATCTACCTTTTAAATAAAGCTATTATTCAAATATTTATGTTAAAATTTCCTTTTAAAATCATAATACTAATTTACTTTTAAAAATAATTAACCACTATAATTAACTTAAATAAATATTTACTTTTCACTTGAGAACAATTAAATAATAAATTTTCTAAAACATTCTAAAAACATTTTTAAACCTCTAATTTAAACTTAGGAACCCTTTTTGGAATAATATACTTAGCTTTCTAGGAAAATACACTTTCCAACTTTAAAAAAAATCACCTTTTTATTTTAAAACGAATTGCACCTTTTCTTATAAATTTCCTTCGAAAATCTATACTTTCAAATTTATCCACTGATAAATATTCCACTTCATTTATAAACCCAGTTTACAAATTTTCATTCCTCGTCATCCTTTAAATCACAGTTTCCAAAACACATAATCAATTTCAAACCGATTTTAAGAATTAAATTCCCTTTAAAATTTATTTCTTGATTTATCCAAATCAATCCCAAATTCCATTAATACCAAATTCACCCTTTATTATGATTTAAAAATCCTTATTTACATCTGAAACATCAATTTCATTCTTTAATCCAAAATTCCCTTTTCATTTCCTTTAAGAACCCAATTCATTATATTTTTATATTTTAAAATGCCAAAATATATTCATCCAAACCGTGGCATCGTATAACTTAATTCCCATAAAATCTATCACATGATATCAAATAACATATCATAGTTATGAAAATAATTTCAATATTTTGAGGAATTCAGTTGGATCCCTCCAACCTGTTTTCCTGCATCCATAGATGTTAGCATAACAAATAAAATACCAAATATCACTTCGAGGGGGACATCACGGTATAAAGGGTCATTCGCTACTATGCGGGGCTCATAGGGTCTCATCCGCTATATAATGCGGGTATATCAATCACTCCAATATATATACACTACTATATATAATATCACACCCAGACTGATAATAATAATCACATTCAATCAAACAACCAATAATTTAAATTTAACTATTTAAATTAATTATGGAAATCCAGATGTGAGTGAGATTAACTCACCTTGAGTTTAAAACGCCAGCGTTCCATTTTAAATTAAATCGACCGCCTTCGATTTAATATAAAATTTTCACAAGGTCCAAACATCTTCAGATCTACTGCAATGCGTAGAGCTCCTCGCTGTGGTTCATGCGCTTCCTGTTTTGTCAAATTCTGATCATGCATGCATGATATATGTTATTTTAAACATTTAGTATAATTTATAAAACAAATTCTTCTCTTTTTTTATATACACGATACGAAATCGTGGCCGCACGTTCGCACAGGAGATCACGGTCGCACACGAGCTGCTTCTTCCATCCGTGTTCGTTCGCATAGAAACCCACCAACAGATGTTCATTTCCCCCTTGCTGCAGCCACTACACTCCACCGGAGAATGATCGGCTCCTACCAACCGAAACGCCTTCGCCACATGATGCAACGCCTAAAGCCATGTCGAGCTCGGCGCTCCCCCTTTCCTCTGAAAATGTGAATTCCGAATATAGTGTTTTACCCGTATTCCGAATACAATGGAACATGTTTCGGAGGCTAATTTGATCGTATACGGAAGATAGCATTTTGAATCGAGTTCAAATATTCAATTTTCGATTTTAATTTCAACGCGTTTCTCGCCCGTACGAATAAATGGTAACTCCAAACGTCATGAAATTGGAAATTCGATAATAATTAACTATTACAGATCCAGTTGAACTGGTTTCGTCAACTTCCGAGACTGTGTCCCGTAAGGCTATTTCAACTCGTCGATTTAAATCGAGCGACTTCAAAATTGTCAAAATCTTTTAAAACTTCACTTTTAAAACTTTACTAGCTTAATTATAAATCATATAGAATTTGTATTCACATTAGAAATCATCCGATTCAATTTAAATCAAAATCTGATTATTTACATTATTACTATATATATATATATATATATATATATATATATTAAATTCCATTATTAAATTAATATAAAGATTCCAATTTTTAATTTCTCGACTTAAAAATCCCATTCATAAGTCCAATATTAAAATTCTAATCCTACTAGACTTAAATAAATTTTAGAAACCATTTTCATATACATTTATTTCTCTGATTTATAAATTATCATAATTCCAAATATTAAATTCTATTTATCTAAATCTAATTAAATTGCCATGTTTGAAATTATAATTCATTTTATTAGTTCAATCAAAATCTTCACATCCTAAAATCAATTAAAAATCCAAATTCAATATTTAAAATAAATTAAATGTCCAAAAACTACGGACCAAAATTCCGGCTCGTTACACAAGGCACTCGAGGCAGTGCCAAGGTAGATATACCGTTTGTGGATCCGGACTGGTGGTAGTGCATAGCAGCTACTGCCGTCCACCTCGTGACGCACTCCCAAATCAAAGGGTGCGCCTAATTAAATCACAAAAGCAATAGAATGGTATCGAAGAAATGTGTCCGATAAGAGGAATGACCTTACTTGTCCTGACATGGCTCTTGTTTTAGCCGCATCAAGCTGACTCATGGGAGTCAGGGCTACATAAATACCATATAGAATCGTCACCAAACCATCCTAATTCATTCTAGAATCTCCACCACGTACACAACTGTTAAAGTGGTTTTCGGTATTGGCACAGAGTATCATAATATCCGATACAAATCTCTTTAACAACAAAATGTTATTATAACACCGTGGCCATTTCAAAATACCTTAGACTTCAAAAGCAAAATATTATTTTATTCAAAACCACATCAAATGATATCATTTTCACTTCAAATATATTCATTTCCAAAATCATAGTAATTTCAAAGTTATAACACTTCCGAAACCAAAACACTTGAAATTATAACACTTTGGAAATCATACACTTCGAAATCATAATACTTGGAAAAGCCATAACATTGAAATCGTAACTTCCATTACTTAAACAGTTTAGATATTGATAATAGTATATATATATATAAATTAAAATAGTTTATAAAATAAAATAGTTTACATTAAAATAATTATAAAATAAATTAGTATATATATAATAAAATAGTATTATATCAAAATCATTTATAAAGTAAAATATTTATATACATATTAAAAAGACTTTATATAATAAAATAGTTTCCTCAAATTCACAGATTAATTCAAATTAATTCAAATTCCAAAAATTCAAATTAAATCTCAATTCATCAAATTGTTAATTCAATTTAGTCCCTCAATAAACCATTTCAAATTTAATCGATTTCAAGTACAGATTTGAACCACCAAATAAATTATTCATTTTTCAGTATATTTCAAAACTTTAAATATTCCATAAATTCAAAACTACATTTGATAATTTCATATATCTCTTAATTTTAACTTCATTATTATTTAGTTTTGAAATATTGACTTAATAAATCCAATATCATTTAAATAAACCTTAATTTCCAAATTTTAAATAAAACAAAATATACCATTTCAATTTATGTTAATTTGAAATTTTCATTTAAATCGCTTTTAATCAAATTCACGTTATAAAATCATATCTTTAAAATCTCAAATTTAATAAATCTCAAATCAACCTATTTAAGTATAATTCTTAAATAAATATAATTTCAAACCAATTTCTATTATAAACTTTATATTTGAAATATAATTTCAAAATTTATTTATAACCACACAATTTTCAAAACATATACATTTTAAAATCTAAATTTTAAAACGTCAAAATGATTATATATATATATAGTTTAAAATTGATGTTTAATAAACCATATATTTCCTTTTCAAAACCATAGAAATCATTTTTAAAATATTTATATATAGACCAATGGTGTCTGTATATAATTTTATATCCTATGGTCAAGTGACACAGATATTTATCATTTCAATCCGCAATTTAAATATATACGGGTATATATCATTTCAACCCACAATCGCAAATTCAATTCAATAAAAATCGCTTGGTTTTATCATTTCAACCCATAACGATTTTCTTCCATTCTACAGATCGTTCGGGTATGTATCATTTCAACCAATAGGGAATTCTATACTAATAGGGAACTTGCAGAGTGAGAACATATATGATAAAATATAACAAGCATATATCATCAGTGATTAAATAAAATTTAAACAACAGGATATGGTGTCATATCCCATAGGTGAACAGTTACAAATAATAGCATATCATATAGCAATGTAAATAACTAACAGCAGCATATTTCAATTGTCGTTTCAATTGAAATCAAATTTAATAAATATAAGAACGTTAATCGTGAGTGATTGCTCAACTTTTGAGGCTAGAGGCGATAGAAATGAAGTTGAGGTACAGAATGCAAATACGGCTTCCAAAGCAAAGCTAGATGGACACGATTCGACAAACAAAGCAGGTAGGTAGAATTGATTAAAACGAATCAAAACCATCTTGATATAACTGAAACAAAATATATATTATAAATTTTCTCTAAAACCAATTCTTAAACATATATTTAAAATAAGATATATATATATATATATATATCAAATTAATAATTTAACTTTAACACAGTTAAAACAAAAATCTTTGTACAAAATTTCAGACCAATATTAAATTTTAAACACTCATAACTTATAAAGAACTGTATAGATTCATACAAAACTCTTTTAAAATTAACATCGAATAACATAGGTCAACAAAATAAAAATAACCACTATATATATACACTGATAACATATAAACCAACATAGTAAAACTATAACTACTAACATATAATATGTTTTTAACCAAAATGTATAACTTACATACATTTCATATTTCTATAAAACAATATATATACACAACAGGAAATAAACAAACATTTTATATTTATATACAGAACTTATATATATTTAAACAAGGTAATATAATACTGTTATAAAATAAAGTATATCCCATCACTTCAACAATAATATAAATAATATGATATATATATATATATATATATATATATATATATATATATATATATATATATATAAAGCCATGCTCACTGTTGCCGAGGACATCACGTAGGTACTTACGTACTTTAAAATATATATATATTCAACATTATATATATATAAGCCCTTACGCATTTACTATATTGTACACAGTAAGCATTATAAAGAAAAAAATCTCCTGATCTGTTTTAAACCAACATATATGTAAAGCTCTGAATTATGTACAATGTTTATATATATATATATATATATATATATATATATATATATATATATGAACAACTTTGTATATAAAAAACTCATTTCATTTAACTTGTACCAACTTATACGTATATATTCCAACATATAAATACATACTAAAGAATAACTAATGAGATATATACATATAACTACTTACAACATACATACACAATTCGTACATATATATAAACTAACCATAACTTCATATATATAGACACACACACACACTTAACATATATAGACATAGTATATATGCATATACTGCTACATTAAACAATCATGAACAAACTCTTTATACACACACACACACACACACACCCACACACCTATAAATAAGAGAAGAGAGGAAGACTCGGCTTGCCTGGCTTTGTGTGGAAGCTTCGACGAGGGCATGGGTTGAGAGGTTGGTAGAGGAACCTTCGGCCGGTGGTTGTTCAGGGTGGCGGAGACGAAGTCGGTGCATGCAGGCGATGAGAAGGAAGACAGAGATCTTGGTGGCTCGGAGCTTGGGTGACGGAGAGATGGAGGGGAGGCATGCTATATTGCTTGGCCGAGTTGCATTTTGAGGAGTTGAGATGAATGTCAGAGTGGAATAAGAAGGTAAAGAGAGATGGGAGAAATGGAGAAGCTACAGGCTTTTGGAAATATTTTGTTCTGAAGAGAGAAAAAGATCAAACAAAAATAGAAATGGTAGAAGGAAAAATAAGAACAGAAGAGGGAGAGTGGAAAAATGGGAGAATGAAGGAACGTGTAGGCACGGAGAAAAAAATGAACAGTGTTATACATACGTATATTTTTATTTAGAAAGTAAAAGCAACAGTTTCAAACTCAATAGTTTCTGACAAATATATGTATGGCAGCCTGCAACCGATAAGAGACGTGAGTGATAGCATTTAAGGCACGGACAAAGCAAGCTGTTCAGATACAAATATATATTAACAACATATATATTTCCATTTCAAAAGCAACAATCGGTTAAGAAATTGAACGGACCAAAAATAAATATTTTCAAAGCTATAGGAGAGTGAAGGCCAGCTATCAATTTGAGGTAACAAAATTTAAGAAATTTATTAGATTGGTTGGGGTTGCACGTTCAAATTTGAAAAGCAAAGTAAAGCTAACGGTCACAATTTATGGTACCGATATGACGTACTATTTTATCGTTTCCGTCGCGTACCGGATCACAAAATACAATAACGAATATGCTGCGGAGATCAGCATGACGAGACGAATAGAACGTTCAGCGATACGACCATCCTATCAAAAGTCGATAATCGGTATCGAAAATGCTGCTAATACGTCAATAAGATAAACGGAGCAATGGCAATTAAAATTTGGCAAAACGAAATATGATGTCTCACTCAGAAGATGATCTATAAATTTATTATATAAAAATATTCAAGTTTGAAAAATATTTTATTATCATCAAATATTCACCGATTTAAATTAAATAAATTACATAATAAAATAAACTTCCATATTATCAGATGAAAATTTACCATTTTCTATGTTTAAAAAGATGTATTTCAAATATTAAATTTTTATTTCTAAATTCAATTATAAAATTTTATGCAAAATTCCAGTTAATTACGTTATAAAACTATTAAAATTTCTGGGTTGTTACACTGCTAAAACAAAGTTCAAATAAAATATATTTCTTTCTTTAAAATCAATCTTTCTATTCTTTAATTTAATGAAATTAAACCTATGCTCACAAATGAAACATTCATTTTATTTGATGTAAATGTTCTTTTCATTAAATCAAACTTTCCTTATATTTTCACAAAACATAAGCTGCTTTTAATTGCACCTATTAATTTACAATTAGTATTCTCTCTCCTATTAATTGAAAATTTTCAGTTACATTAATTTCAGTTGATTAAGTTTCAAAATGGACTAAATGAATTTAATGAGAAATAGAATAATTAATTCCTATCCAGTAGCAATTTAAACATATTTATACACTGTTGGATACAAACAGTAAATATATATTTCTTACTAAATAATAGTTTCTCATCTCTACAATCAATCTTTCAACTGCCAAACATTTCAAATAAATAAACATATGTTTACTCCTTTGCTAAACTTACTCATTTTTATTCTTTTATTTTGATTTACATTCCTACTATCAAATCAACAATACCTTATGAGATTATTAACATAGGTTTCTATCTTTTTATTTCATTAATCATTGCCTTGTAAATAAATTTTACATTTCTATACCTTTTATTACGTTCACACTACAGTTATTGTCTTATTCCACATTAATGTAACATTTACTTACATTCAATTGCAATATATCCATTCATTATAATATAAACTCCAATAAATTGATCAAACATGATTTTCATTCTTTTTATTCAAATCAATAGTCATATTATGATTAAAATTTTCATTGATTACATCCTATTGAATTAACATTCTCCGATTACCAATTAAATCTACATTAATTGCACTAATTAAGTAAATTAACTGCAATTGATTTCAAATTAAACTAAATAAATATGTAACTTATAACCATTGTTACCCATAACTTTTAATTACATTTAAAAGTTCATTAATTACAACTAATGTTACAATCAGCTATATAACTCTAATTTCATATTTTATTTGTGTTAACTATTTTATTCCCATTATGCTGAAATTTTGTCACTTATACACATTTAATATCCCAATTCATTTATTTATCTTGGTTTCAATATCTTATTAAATCAATTACCACCTTATGCTTATAATTAACATTTCTACTGATTTTATTACATTCAAAGTTTTCAGTTATTGTCTTAACTATAGGTAATGTTTAATTTCATTTAATTGCTATTGATTAAATACATTGGTAACAAACAATAGTTGTCACCATTATACATTTTATTACATTTGTAAGTTTATTATTTATAAACAATTACTACAATAACTCTCATTACAATACATTTATTCCATTCTATCCATTACACGTTATTTTATTAGAAAGTCAACATTTAAATTATTAATTGCCTTTTACATCCCACTATAAATCAATGCACACATTAATACAACAAATATTATAATTCCTTACACAATACTGATCTTATTCAATTACCATCAACTATCCATTTTATACAATAATTATACATTTACATTTGTTTCTTATATTAAATTTTATAACCAAGCATAACATTTTTAATTACAATGAATTGGAGTTTCATCAAGATTGTTAACAATTAACTTGAATTAACATTGTTATTATTCCATTAGTAAATTACAAATTTTTATTTCTTTCAATATTAACTCATAAAATCTTATTAAATTAACAAATTTAATTATCGAAAATCTACGGGTCGTTATATTTGTCGATTTTGAAAATCACTCGATTTAATCAACACGTTAAAATAGCCTTTCGGGGCACAGTCTCGGAATACGAAGAAACAAGTTCCATTGGCTCCGTAATAGTTTATTATTATCGAATTTCAAATTCGTATTGTTTGGAGTAACTTTTTGGTCCTACGGGATAGAAATGCGTTGAAATTAATATCGAAAATTTAATATTTTAATTCGATACGAAAAGCTATCTTACACATACGATCGAATTAGGCCTCGAAACATATTCTATTGAGTTCGGAAAAGGTTCAAACATTGTAAATACCTGGCGGCACATCTCGTTTGTAGTTTGTTCGAAAAAGCATGTAAATTTTGAAAATAATATTAAAATAGAAATACACACACACACACACACACACACACATATATATGCCAGAAAACAGTAAACCCTAGAAAAGTTTACAGCCTCCTCCATTTTTAGCAATGGAAGAAAAAGGCTGCAGCTTCCAACCTCGATTCCTTCCAATCCAAAGACTTTTAGGGCTCGTTATCAACTGCAAAGTCGTAGGGTTCGTTGAGTACTACCGATCCAATGGTAGGTTTTAGCTATTGTCGGCCATATGAGGAGCTAGGAGGCTGCGTTTTTTGGACGTTTGGAGGAAATTTCACGGCGCTTGGGGGGGTTGAGCTCATCGCTATCGAGGCTGGAAGTGCGAGCCGATTGTGGCTTCATCATGGAAGTGTTGGATCATATTCAAATCAAACGTGGTGGTTGCGATGGTGAAGAAACGTTCGGCAGTAATGGGTTTCCTGGTTCCTGGTAGCGAACGAGAGGGAGAAAGGAAAGAAGCGGCCATGATCCGTGATTTCAAAAATCAATGGCCAAATTTCATTTTGATAAAAAAAAGAAAAAGGAGATTACATATATAATTTATATTTAAACTTTAAAATTTTGTACCCTTGTCTTACGAGGTCGGAATCGGACGAAACAAGCGGCGACGGCATCGTGGCGATGAGCACTATTCTTTGGAACAAATTTAAAAACGTTTGGAGTGGGTTACAATTTTAGGTTAAATCGAACATGTTCGATTAAATTTAAAACTGGAACGTTTGGCAAGTCTAAAATTCAAGGTGAGTTAATCTCACTCAACTTTGGATTACTGTAATTAATTTTAAATAGTTAAAATTAATTGTTGATAGATTGATAGAATTGATAAATTATTATCAGATGGATGTGATATTATATATAGTAGTACATATATTGGAGTGATTGGTATTCCAGCATATATATAGCGAATGAGATCCTATGCGGCCCGCATAATAGCGTATGACTCTATATACCGTGATATTCCACCTCGAAGCAGAATTGGTATTTTTATGTTGTATTAACATCCGTGATGCAGAAAAACAGGTTGAAGGGATCCAACTAGATTCCTTAAAAATGTTGAATTTAATTTCATATATAGTAATACATGTTTTGTTGGAATAATTTGTGATGGATTATTGTGTGATATGAATTGATTGGATGCTATGGAAGTTTTAGCCTTTATTTTGGTATTTTTAAATACCAATAATATATTGTTTGAATTGAAGAAGAATTTTAAAGGGATTTTTGAAGTAAAATATTTACATGGAATTTCGGGTTAATTGATATGATAAAATAATGGTTTTGAAATTTATATTTAACCATGGTTTTAAATCTCCTATATATCACCTGAGATCTCTTCCGATATCTCCTTTTCACACTTAAACAAGACAAGACATCAAATCCCCTCCTTATCTCCCTCGTCACTCATCTCGTCCGAGATATTTAAATCTCACCTAAAATATGGATCAAAATCTCAATCCAAGATCTCACCTGAAATTATACATTTATCTTATTTTGCATAATATTTTTTATTTTCATATTGATTCAAAAGAAACTACTCAATCCAATTATAATTTGCCAACTTCTTCAACATATTCTTTACTTTTTATCCTAGTGAGTCATAATAAAAGGTTTCACTTCTTTATTATGTTCAAATAAAATTATATTATTCAATCATTACCAAATCAATTAAGCTAATCAAGCCACGACTCTTCTAAAAATATTACTTTTTCAATGTAAATCAAGTATGTTTCCATTTTTATTTTTACTAGAAAGTTATAACCGCTAAATAAATTTTTGACACATCAATTTTAGACATATCAGTATGTCACGACCCGAAATCCAATGTTCGAAAATATACCTCACTTGTATTCGACTGCCAAAGATTCAAACATCGAACTCTAGTCAGATGGAGCTTATAACAACATTAGATGAATATAAAACAGCGGAAACAAAATGAATATCATGCGCTACATCATAGATACAACATCATCATAATATCTGCTACAACATTGGAGTATCACAATACATGAATCACAACTCCAAGTAGAATATCATAATAGAACCACAAGTGATCATATGCCAAAAGTCTTCAAGGAAATGGTGTGATAGTGAACTTCCAAACTAAGCACCTTGAGATCCAAAAGCTTCCAAAATATCTTCAAGGTAAAATCCTCCCAAAACCGATAATCTCCAGACCAAAATACAACTAATGCCAAAATACGGAAAACCTTCTACTAGGCTGCCCGTGTGGAAATATGGGCACCTAGAGTTTAGAAAGAAACAATAAACTCTGGGTCAGTCATGAGACTGGTATGAGTAAACAAAGATAGTTGCTTTTAAATAGAACATATTTACAACAGAAACACAGTTTATGCTTTTGGAAAATGAAACTACCATAAGACCTCCCGCCACACACACAATGCAATCATAAAATTGGAGGAGATTTCTTCTTATGATATCAAATATGCTTTATACGGGAAAATTCTTTGATATTATTACTAGTGCATAGTGTAGAAAGCCATTTCGAAAGTATAATATAAATCCTAGCCAGCATACAACCATTATTGTATGCCACACTATAGCTACCATCTAAACAGTGGGGCGCCACCATAAGTAAATGGCAGGTTATACAACTAAAACCGTACTGGGTTCGTATTGGGAATTGGAGTTTCAACAAATGGCCAGGCTAAGAAACTTCCTATGCCACATGGGTACATCTTTGGCAGGACGTCTCGAGAACCTACCCGGCTCTCTGCCAACACAAGGTCGGGTTACCTCTGTAACTAGGTAACTACTACTCCAGTATGCCATTCCCCGATCCTTTGGGACCTTTATCCGAGGGCCCTCCATCACAAAGCTACAACCACACAGTAGATGAGATTGAAGCAACCACATAGGTAAGTATCTAGGCTCCATACCATGATACCACCTTTTTCCAGAAGGAATTGACATACCCTAAAGGGCGCAACCCTCATAACCTTGCCGCATCTTTCCTGTTTCGACCATTTTCGGGGTGTGAGGTCCGATGAGGCCTCGTACACAAAGATACGCTTTACATGAAAGCCATGCTTTGATCACAAATGATCATCAATACATAGCACCACTTAGAATGCCACACACACCAAATTGGGAGTATATTGCTGATAACCTTCAACTACATAACCTCTGAGCTCGTACGTCTCAAAGAAGGGTGTTAAGCTAAGAGAATAAATTCGCCGCCACCAACAGATATGTATTTGAAAGCAATCGGCTTTATATCTCAAAGTGTAGTGTCAGACACACGACCATACAAGTCTGTTCCGGGTTCGAAAAGAACCGAAGGCACTTCGTCCAATAAAGGAAGAAGCCCTTGCAAATCCGGGCGTCCACAATCCCGATCGGACTCCCCATCACATGTGGAGAACTCTATACTGGAGCAACTCAGTGTAGAGACAATCGATATGTTATCCTATCATTTTCGAAGACACCCGGTCTTCAATACCATCTTCGAATGCTATCCATTTCATCGGATCACTATTCGGAATGGGTTATATGACACAAAGGTCCTCCCCCGGCTAATCTGAATAGTGAGCATTCAATTTCAAAATATGTGGGTGTATCAATTACAAGGATGCACATTCAAGGTTCGATGTGGGTTTTGGATAACTAACTGAAATCCGACTCCCTGTCGCATCGAAGTTTAAATGTCGTTTAACGGGCAAAAGGGGTTTTCACATACATATGGAAACGAATCATAAATCATTGTTCATCATAAAGCAATCACAGTATCACAACAGAAATATCAATCCAGTACATAATATTTGATGATAGTCAATCATCTTCGATTAAGGTGATTGTGATTAAAGTGAGTTAACCATATAATTATCTTTATTAATTATTTTAAATCAATGTTTAATTTTACTTAATTATGAATTAATTAAATATTAATCAACCTTATTAATTAATTATTCCTTTATTAATAATCTTAATTTATAAATTCTTAATTGTTAACTGATTAAGTTTAATTACCTTTGTTAACTTACTATTCTTTAATTGATTAATTATTAATTATAAAGTCATTACAGAACATTAATTGTTAATTCATTATTGTAAATAAATTTGGTTTTAAGTTAACTCTTGAATATTTGATTTACTTTTAAATTTTTATTAAGTTAAATTTTAAAACAACTTTTTATTTAAAAGAAAATATACAATTCGAAATATTTTTGAACTTCATAAATTTTTAAGTAATTGATTCAATATCATTTACCTCACATTCCATTAACAACTCTCATTAGTTGCTAAAGAGTGGATTTAGAAAAATTATTTAACTTGTGTTTTAAAATTTAGCTAAAATTGGATTTTGCTTTTTTTATTGACTAACCCGAGACTGCTTCGAGTTATTCCCGAGAAAAACACCCCCCGCTTCGAGTTTTAGCCTAAATTAACTCGTGTGACATTTTTTTACGAAAATTTGTTTAAGGTTTAAAACAACCCGATGCAATGTTTAAATGACACGGGCTCGGCTTCGAGTTTTCACCCAAATTCCCCGAGTAGTGCTTCGAGTCACCTCCCTTCTTCCCCAAATCCATCACAACTGACACCATAACCACCACGTGCACATGCACGACCAAAATCATCGTCGTTGGTCGAAGCTGCAGTCACCATCGAGTCGCCGATCATCCCCCAAAACCCTACAAACACCCAAAACTCGAATTAATTTTGAAAACAGGATCGAGTCATCTCGACCCAAACACCTCATCAGAGCATCATCAGAAAAAATGACTCGCGCCACCTCCTTTGACCGTCAGCGGTCACCAAACTTTGACCCAAACTTCATCAACGTACGACGCATCGATTTGCACCATTGTCACGCAGTCCAATCGCCCATTGATGGCGCAGCACCATCTTTTCCAACGTGAACAGAAAATGGTTCTTAAACCCTAATTTGACCTTGAATCAAAAATTTAAGGATTTATAAATTCTTTTCGTATTTTTCTAGTAATGTCGAACCTTCAAACAATCTGTGATGACGAACTCGAGGCCCACCATCACTTAGATCATCGGAATTTTGCGAAAGTTCAACTTTCTGATCAAATCCAATATCTCGATCAAAACTTAATGAAAAATTTGCATTTTGCTTTCAAAAATCATTATTTTAAAAGGGGATTCACATAGTACTACTGAAATTAAAATTTGCGAGGTTCGAAATTCTACAAGATTTGAATTGTGACCATGTTTCATAATTTCCAAGAAAAAAATACGTAAAACTTGCTTTAATTCATTACTGAAATATAATACAGGTTTAACCAATATTTTTAACTTGTTTACAATCTTTTTTAGAAGCAAAGAGGGAGGGAAAGATCTGAATTGGCCATGGTTTACTCTGTAAATCAGAGAGCTAGTTGTAATTGTGTTTATTTTCTTCATAGTTTCCAAAAAAATAATAATGAAACACATTGCTTTACTTTGATTAGTTACTGAAACATAATACATGTCCAAACAATAGTTTATCATTCAGATTCAGTAGTGACAGAGAGAAAGAAGGGGTTTGAGTTTGGCATAGTTTACACTGTAAACCAAAGAATTAAAGGAACAGGGAAGAAAAATATCATTCCCAGGGATGCCTTATTGATTTTGGTTTATACAAATATTTTTAAAATTCAAATTAAGTGCATCTGAACACTTTTCATTTTAACACTTTATTCTAAAAAAAGCTAGAAACAAATTTTTTTTGGGGTTGACAGGTTTTTATATCCTGAAGCTAAACAGGGATTTGCATCCCTGTACAATCAACATGCACAGGCCAAAAATTCAATCACATACTCAAGATTCTTGCATGCAAACCAAAAATTAAACTTCCCTACATCATCCAAGCATTCACACAGCAACAAATGATTAAATAAAACAGGGGTTTACTCACCTCTTCCCTGAAGACAGAAAAGTTTCCTGACAGATTCAAAAGATAGGGATGAAGCCTGTAACTTTTTCTTCTTTTCCTACTTTAATTTTGGAGTTTAGATCTTAAAATTATAAATGAAAATCTTTGCTTATACTCTGTCATGTTCATTTACCTAATTCATTAATAATAGCAGTTTTTAGATTACTTATAGTTAGAATTTTTTTATATGACAGAGAAGTTTCTTTTTTCTGCAACTTGAAACCAGAAATAGGTTAAATCTTTGATCCTGATTTTCTCCTGCAACAGATTGATTCAATTGATTAATTCCTGCTTTAATATTGTTTAGCAAACTTAAATTTTAAATCTTTAAAAGAGAGTTACTTGCCTTAAATTATTTTAGAAACCCTTGCACTGCCAAAAACCTGAAGCTCTTGTTTTTACAAATCTGTAGTTTTTGAATTTGTTGTTAAAATATGATTTCAAAATCAAAATTTCACTAAACTATAAAGTTTTAAAACTTACCAGAGAAATGGGATCAAAACTATAGCTTGAAGCTTTAAGATGATTTTCAGATTTTAGCTTTTGAAGTAAAGAAGAGTTGGAAGTTTTTTTTCTTTTTTTGCTTTTGATTTTTTACTTTTTCTTAAGTGTTGGAGTTTGAGATTGCTAAATCTTTTGTTTATTGAACTTTTCAGAGATTTGGAGCCAAATAAATTTGAAAATTGGAAGCTGAAAGGTTTTCTGAAAATTTTAATTTGATTATTTTATTTAAGCAATGATGTTTTCATGCCATTTGTAAACAATAATCATGAGATCTAAATTTTGTCAATCTCTTTACTCCATCTCCCATGTGAATGTTAAGCATTTGTGATTTTTACAAGGCAAAAGAATTTTTTTTATAAATTTTTATATCGTATTCATTTGTGCATATATGTATACAATTGTTAAAAGAATTGTTTTTAACCAATATTTATATTATATACATTACACCTTAATGATTTTTAAATGCCACTCATTTTTTTAAAACACTTTTATTTTAAATTTCAATTCAAATTTCAATTCAAACTTGGAATATAAACATTTATGTTCATTTATATATATTCACACATATCTTGAATAAATTTAGATTAAATTTCAATATGTATCAATCTTACTCATATATGCAATGCACATATATGTATAAAATTTTAAATTCAAATGACTTTTTAAAACATTCATTATTTCAATATTTTAAACTCAAAATAAACTGGAATTCTTATTTATATAAAATTTTCACTTATTTTATTTGTTGCAGATTTTTCTCAATTTATTTTTAAATTAAATTCCAAAAGTTTTAAATATATTGTTTATTTTAATTGATAAATTTTTGGGATGTTAAAAAGTACATCCGAGATAATCCCGAGATGCATTATAAGACCCGAGATGTCAATCCGAGATGCACACCCGATATGTATTCATCTCGTCCGAGACCTCCCCTGATACAGGATAACTTATGTAAAAATTCCGAGACGATACGTGACCGAAATCCGATATTTAAAACTTGTACTTAACTATTTTGGGATATTGTAAATAGATATTTTAGGGTAAGAGTATGTAAAAGAATTTTTAAACATAAATTCTTAAGTGGTACTTGTCTAAATATGAAAGGTTTTTAAATTGAGATTTTTAATAGATTAAAAGGATACAAGTGAATTTGGAAACAAGTATAAAATTGGTTATACTGGAGCTCAAGTAAGATTTTCAAATTTACGAACGAAATTAGAATCGAGAAATTGGGCTTGTTTAAAAAGAGGATTTTTAATTATTAACTAAGTAATTTTAAAAGTGTTGAAAATATCCAAGAAATTAGTTATTTAATTATTTTAAATTGTTTAAAGTATATTTAATTATGAATTAAGTAAGTTTTATATTAAGTTAATTATTATTTAAAATTAGTATGTATTATTATTTAAAAGTAAAAAAGGATAAATTATTTAATATTAATATTTTATTTAACAACTTTTATTTAAGAGTATTGCCTAAAGCTTAACTTGGAAAATCAATATAGGAATTTCATAAGTACTATTTGGAAATTTTTTAAATAAAATTTTCAGGAAGTAAATGGTATACTCGCATGGCAAAATCAGAGACAGTGAGTACCTGTTGTTAAGTTTTGGATTTCTCTAGGGTAGAGACGTAACCATTGAGCTGTGAATCCATGGTTTGATACCGCAGTGGTATTTTCTAGACTATTTTAAAGGTTTCCAATATCCTTGAAAAAAGAATAGTTAGTAAATATACTAAATTCAGTAAGATAAGTATATATTTGAATAAGGGTTTTAATTTATTACCATTAAATTAAAAAGTGATTTAGTGTTTTCAGTGTTAAAAGGAAACATTTGGTTGAATGATCATTTATTTGATATTAGATAACCAACTATCAAATCTCTTTTCGTTCTTCTAGGAAGTTGATCAGGAAATCCATCCACTAATGGTTAGGAGGTGATCTTTGATCTTATTTTCGTCTGTTTATTTCCTAAAGAACCAGGGTTGAGTTTACCGAAAAATATCGAATGTTGTTTCGAAGAGATCAGGATCAGATAAGTTATCCGAAAACCATTTCGATCCAACGAGTATGTTTTTGAAGTGAAAACAAAAACATGGAGTCCAAGATGGAGCAGTGAAGTGTAAGGGAAAATCGCTACTAAACTTGAGGATTTTTTTCAAAATAAATGTGTAGGAATAGTGCCTTCGGTTCCGTTCGGACCCAGGATGGACTTGTATGGATGAATGCTATCAGTACGTTGTCATTGGAGGACAATGAGCATTTTAAGTGAAACCAAATGTTTCCTTTTACCGCTGAAAACACTAAATCTCTTTTTAATTTAATGGTAATAAATTAAACCTCTTATCAAAATATATACTTATCTTACCGAATTTAGTATATTTACAAACTATTCTTTTTTCAAGGATATTTGGAAACCTTTAAAATTGCCTGGAAATTACACTTGCGGTATCAAACCATGGATTCACAGCTCAATGGTTACGTCTCTACCCTAGAGAAATCCAAAACTTAACGGCAGGTACTCACTGGCTCCGATTTCGCCATGCGAGTATACCATTTACTTCCCAAAAACATTATTTAAAAAATTTCAAAATAGTACTTATGAAATTCCTATGATAATTTTCCAAGTTAAGCTTTAGGCAATACTCTTAAATAAAAGTTATTATATAAAATATTAATATTAAATAATTTATTCTTTTTTTACTTTTGAATAATAATACTTACTAATTCTAAATAATAATTAGTTTAATATAAAAATGACTTAATTCATAATTAAATATACTTTAAACAATTTAAAATAATTAAATAACTAATTTCTGGGATATTTTCAACACTTTTAAAATTACTTAGTTAATAATTAAAAATCCTCTTTTTAAACAAGCCCAATTTCTCGATACTAATTTCATTTCGTAAATTTGGAAATCTTACTTGAGCTCCAATATAACCAATTTTATACTTGTTTCCAAATTCACTTGTATCCTTTCAATCTATTAAAACTCTCGATTTAAAAACCTTTCATATTTAGACAAGTACCACTTAAAAATTTATTATTTAAAAATTCTTTTACATACTCTTATCCCAAAATCTCTATTTACAATATTCCGAAATAGTTAAGTACAAGGTTTTAAATATCGGATTTCGGTCATGTTTCGTCTTGGAATTTTTACACACGTTATCTCGTATCGAGGGAGATCTCGGACAAGATGAATATATATCGGGTGTGCATCTCGGGTCTTATAATGCATCTCGGGAATATCTCAGATGTACTTATATGTCTAAAATTGATGTGTGAAAAATTTATTTAGCGGTTATAACTTTCTTAACAAAAATAAAAATGGTAACATACTTGATTTACATGGAAAAAGGAATATTTTTAGAAAAGTAGTAGCTCGATTAGTTTAATTTATTTGGTAATGATTGAATAATAAAATTTTATTTGAACATAATAAAGAAGTGAAACCTTTCGCTATGACTCACTAAGACAAAAAGTAAAGAATATGTTCAATAAGTTGGTAAATTATAATTGGATTGAGTAGTTTCTTTTGAATCAATATGAAAATAAAAAATATTATGCAAAATAAGAAAAATGTATAATTTCGGGTGAGATCTCGGATTGAGATTTTGATCCATATTTCTGGTGAGATTCGAATATCTCGGACGAGATGAATGACGAGGGAGACATGGAGGAGATTTCATATCTCGTATTGTTTAAGCGTGAAAAGGAGATCTCGGAGGATATATAGGAGATTTAAAACCATGGTTAAGTACAAATTTCAAATCCATTATTTTATCAGATCAATTAACCGTAAATTCCATGTAAATGTTTTACTTCAAAAATCCCTTTAAAATTCTTTTTCGGTTCAAATAATTTATCATTGGTACCTAAAAATCCCAGAATCAAGGCTAAAACTGCCATAGCATCAAATCAATTCAAATCACACAATAATCCATCATAGATTATTCCAAAAAAACATGTATTACTATATATGAAATTAAATTCAACATTTTTGAGGAATTCAGTTGTATCCCTCCAACCAGTTTTTCTGCATCCACAGATGTTAATACAACATAAAAATACCAATTCCGCTTCGTGGTGGAATATCGCGGTATATAGAGTCATATGCTATTATGCAGGCCGCATAGGATCTCATCTGCTATATATATGCTAGAATATCAATCACTCTAATATATACTACTATATATAATATCACATCCAACTGATAATAATTGATCAATTCTATCAATCTATCAATAATTAATTTTAACTATTTAAAATTAATAGCAGTAATCCAAAACTGAGTGAGATTAAGTCACCTTGAATTTTAAACTTTCCAAACGTTCCAATTTTAAATTATGTCGTACATGTTCGATTTAACCTAAAATTGTAACTCACTCCAAATGTTTTCAAATCTATTCCAGAGCATAGTGCTCCTCGCCATGATTCCATCGCCGCTTGTTTCGTCCGATTCCGACCTCTTATGACAAAGACACAAAATTTTAAAGTTTGAATATAAATTATATAAGTAGTTTCTTTTTTTATCAAAATGAAATCTGGCCATTGATTTTTGAAATCTCGGATCGTGGCCGCTTAATTTTTAATCCATCAAATAAACCTCTTTTCAAAATATATACTTATCTTACCAATCAAATATATACTTATCAAAATATATACTTATCTTACCGCTATAAACTCATTTCGTACTTCTAGGAAGTTGATCAGGAAATCCATCCACTAATGGTTAGGAGGTGATCTTAGATCTTATTTTTTTCTGTTTATGTCCTAAAGAACCGAGGTTGAGTTTACCGAAAAATATCGAACGTTGCTTCGAAGAGATCAGGATTGGATAAGTTATCCGAAAACCATTTCGATCCAACGAGTACATTTTCGAAGTGAAAACAAAAGCATGGAGTCAATGATGGAGCAGTGAAGTGTAAGGGATAATCGCTACTAACCCTGAGGATTTTTTTTCAAAATGGATGTAGTAGAAATAGTGCCTTCAGTTCCGTTCGGACCTAAGATGGACTTATATGGATGAATGCTATCAGTACGTTGTCATTGGAGGACAACGAGCATTCTAAGTGAAAATTCTTTTAAAAAGGTAATCGTGGCCTATAGCCTCATTAACGGGAATGACTGAAAAGTAAGGAAGATGCAGCAAGGCTAAGTGGGTCGCACCCAACTAGGGTATGTTTATCACCTTTCTGCATACTCTCGGATATTATTACTACAATTCATGGATGGAGCTCAAAAAGAGTGGGAACACCCGGGGTGACAGCAAATTCAGTCTATCCAGGTTAGGAATAGTCCGGTCTTGTGTTGTAGGGGATCTTGGCATGGTCCTTAGTACACTTTCTAGACGTGTACTGTGACAGGTGATACCCCAGTGCCTAGTCATTCGTATGGATCAGTTCTCCAATAAGCACCGTACGGTTTTGATTGTACCCAACTATGCTGAAACATAAGATGTAAGCATTTCAGCTATTTGAATAAGTATTTATATTTAGACGCTATCATAATAATATAGGATTTTGATATGAAATGTTTTGGTTATCGTAAAGTAAAAACCCATCGTGTTTATTTGTGGCGTGGTCTTACGAGATACCTTTGTTTTCAAAGGATTTTGATAAAAGTTAATAATTCAAATTGAGTGTGTTTTCTCACGCTGGTTTTTCAGACTGGCTTGGGTGTTATTTTATTATAATGCTCGGGTCAGAACGAGCATTAACGGTTCAGGTTAGGATGCTATGGAGCTCAGGAGACGAGCTGGAGACCGAGACGTATACTCGTACTTGTTTTATTCCGCTGCAGCGTTTGTTGAAATTACTAGTGATTGTGAGGGCAGGTTGATATAACTGCCCAAGTTGGTAACTATTGATTTATGTGTTCTGATGTGAGATATGTATATTACAGTTTTGATTTGTGTAAAGAACTATTTATATTATATGTTATTCAGTCCGTTGTGAGAATTTGTTTAGTTTAATTTCTTCTTTCTACTACCTACTTTCTTTCTCCTTAACAATTTGTCTTTCCGGCACTCGATTGTTCAGCATGTTATACAATGAGCATATTTATGTTGATTTTCGAGGGTCAAAAGGCGGATCGTGACATTCTTCATGAAGAAAAAGTGATTATTCACTTTCTTCATCCCAACTATGCCTTAAGTTACATCCACTCTACTACATTCCTTTTCCTTTCTAAATGGTCGAACCATTCAAAAGAAAACCTTTGCTATAATATTGTAACGAACTCTTTACAAAAGTGCATTTGATCATCCTTGACATTTAAGGATATCAAATAAGTTGTACTTTACGTAAACTTATCAAACTGACATTTCAATGATCGTTCTTAGATCTATCTTGTAGCTCTTGATTATGTGTTACATTTAACATAACCAGATCTTTATTGTAATCAATCATATTGATTTCACAATCTCATACTATGGTTTACTTGCTTATTTCAAATGAATTAATTTCATCAAGGTTTTGTACATTATAAGTTGCGACCGTTTACCATATAAAATTTATATGTGATTTGATATGGATTAAATATTTATATCCTTGTATTACTTTTAGAATTCGAAACTCATTGAAGACAATACACAATCTCGGGAAAATAAACACGCAAGTGACCAAGTTACAAATGTATTTAGTAATTGTATAATTAGGCACTTGTATGGGTCAACATGCAAAAAAAAAAATTGGTAAGTATATTTATATATCTATTTGTTAATCTTAATTTAGTCCTTGTATATTTTAAATGATAAACATCTTATCAAATATATTAATTACATAAATTTATCGAAGTAGATTTGTTTAATTTATACATAGCAGATGTTCTTATAATGCTCGAAAGATTAAATGTTATCATTTCATTCTTATAAGAAGGCTCCTATTAGACTTTTATGTTTCTCAAAACTCTAAGATGAAACATAGAAATCTTTCGACTTCTCTTGTGCCATAAACCTACATATGATGGATAACACCTTATCGGCTATATCACATATAACTTCTAACATTGTGGTATTTCTCCTAATATCGCCTTTACTTGGAGGAAAGCTCAACAAATAAAGAAAAATTATTCACTCGTACCTATCATTTTGCGATGGCCTAAGTATAATGCACATACCTTGAGGAAAGCTCAACAAATATGTCCATGTATCTTACCTCGTCTATTCTACATATTAATGTTACTATAAATAACATCCTAGCTCGAGAAAAGCTCAACAACCAAGGAGTATGCAAGTAAAGTATTAACATGCAAATGATAGGGGACAACGTTTATATTAAAGATTCATAATCTTTAATACATTTAATTAAGTGATATCGACTTATGGAATATCGTATTTCTTATGAAATATCCTCATGGTTCAAGTTTCAAATACATATGAAATCATGGTATACATACTATACATATATATTTATTTCTTAAATTTAATTGGGGTTTCTTATAGTTCCGCCTTTTATTATATATTCATATTATATAAGTTTAATTCTTGTACATCATTTTATAACTTGATTAACTTATATAATAATCTTATGTATAATCTTATGTATAATCTTATGTTACTATATTAATAAAATCTTATTTAATTAACATTTTAATTAATTTTATTTTATTCATTTAAACATTTTAAATTGAATACGTTTATTATAATATTTATAGTTACACACATATATCAAATAGAGAAGAAAATTTTGCAATAAAAATCGATTTCATTGCAAAACAACGAGCTTCTTTCCCTATAAATTTCAGTCCTTCCTAACATTTCTTCCCAATCATCCATGTTAAAAATCTTCATATGGGATAAAAGTCATCAAAATGCGATTCAAATCGTAATTAAATGTCAACATTAAACCGTAAGCACCCAAATCAGCGCCAACTGAACCTCGACTTACCTCTCCCAGCCCGAGATTCTTATCTTTCCTTCCTTCTCCCCCTCCCTCTTCCTTTTCCTCTTCCTCCTCCTTCTGCCATGTTATAATCAACATCTCATATGGCCGCCATCACTCCTTCCTTATCCGACCTCGATCACAAACGCCTCCTCGGACCTCGATGTTTTCTATCATAGTATATTGCTATGCAAGGAGAATGGAAGTTCATAATCAAGAAACCAAACCAAAGTCTGCACTAGAAAGGTTAAGTGGTCTATACTATTTTGGAAGAAAAATCTAAGTGATCGAGCAAGTGATCAGATCTAATATTGCGTATCCATGTGCATCGTATGAGCTTTAGTACATTTATATGATGTGTCTTGTTGACTTATGATATTATTTATTAATTAAAATTTAATCAACTTATCTAATTATAATTTATTTCAGAAAGTATATATACAAATATTACCGTATACATTTTAGGATAATATAACATACATCAATATATATGTTATTTAATTTAATTAATTAACTTTTTGATTAATTATTTAATTTATTAATCCAATTAATTATAAATAATTCTCGATAATAATTATTTTATTTTCAAAAAAAATTTGAAAAAATATTTTGTATCATTTATAAAAAAATCTTTATTTTAAATTTAAAGTTTTTATTTTAAAATTATACTTAGTTTAAAATAGTTTTTGAAAATTAGCCTAAGGCCCAATGTAGCGACCCAACTTCCAAACTCCAGGAAGTCGCATCACTAAAAAGAAAAGAAGGGGATAGAGAATAGAAAGAAAAGGGAAGAAAGAAGAAACAACACATCAGAATCTAAACAGCGGAATGAATAAATTATATTAATAACATAAAGTATTACATAGTTTACAACCACTATCAGAGTACACAGATATACAACACATACTAGACAATTATAAACATCTGTCTAGTATTTACAAAATAATACAACTCAGAGACAACACAGAACACACAGCGGAATACAAATATCTAACGCGGAAGCCTCCTGCTCCATTGCTCCTTCAATATTCGTCAAAGCTAATCTGAATCCCTTGGCTACTCGTAAAAATTTGAGTACCCAAGAGTTTATGAAAAACAAAAATAAACTCCGGGTCAGACATGGGTCTGGTGTGAGTAACAGGTTAAAGTTGCTTAACTTTCAAAACCCTTTTGAAAAGAAAAGTATCACGTAAGACTTCCCACACATAAACATGGAAAAGTTTTTACCTTACGCTAACAAAATATTTGATAGGAAATCCAGTGATATTATAATAGTATCTAGGGTTTTCAAGTAAAATACAGAAATAGCTGGAATGCTTACATCTCACGTTCCAACATAGTTGGGCACAACTAATACGTAGGGCACTTATTGGATTTTGGATTCCATCAATGGCAGGGCTACTGGGGTACCGCCCGTTACAGTACGTGGCCTAGATCAACGTACCGAGGAGCCACCCTAACTTCCCTGTAACACAAGGCCGGACCCATTCCTTACTGAACAGTTTCGAACAAGACAACCCCGCAGTTGGCGCGCGATTCCAACTGCCCACTAAGCCGAATAAAAAGGGACCTCTAGACAGGGATCAATCTTGCTCTCCAGTGGGTGCTACCCACGAAGCCTTGCTGCACCTCCCCTGTATTAGCCATTCCCGGTTGATGAGGCTTGAGGCTATGATTACCTTTAGAGGACACATTATCTTAGAATGCTCATCGCATACCTGACGATGTTCTGAAAGCATTCAATCCATACAAGTTCCGGGTTCGAACGAAACCGAAGGCATTATCTCGTTACACTCGTTTTGGAATCACCCTCAGAGTTAACGACGATAACCCTTGCACTCTAAATCTCCATCTCGAATCTATAAGTACTATTCCGTCAAACTCATTACGGAATCACCCACAGAGTTATACTGACGTATAGCCCTTACACCTCGAGTCTTCACTCTTCTCATAAGATTCACGACCTATCGTTAATTTGGATCGATGTGGTTTTCGGATATCCAAATATGGAAACCCGATCCCCGTCTCATCGAAATCCAAAGTGTGTCTTTTAGGTCCAAGTTGTTTTAGAGTTTAAAACAATTCAATAACATTATCTATATACACACAGATAGATAACTCATAGATTCACAACAGATAATTATCATTATCATAGCAATAGATAATCCACATTATCACTATTAAAAGATAATCCATATCAATATCACAATGCTACCAATGCATCCATATCAATCAACATTACTAATCTCATTTCTGAGATTCAAACCATTCAAAGCAACAAATAACAACCATTCATAAGCAATGATCTATAATCATACTATTTATAATTCATTTAAAATGAATTAAATTAATTACATCATCTTTAATTAATTTAAAATGAATTAAATTAATCACTTACTCAATATAAATCTTGCTGATATCATCATTAATTAATTACAAATTAATTAATTAATTAACCTCTAATTTTATCATCTTAATTAATCAATCCTGATTAATTTTACCTTAATTAATTCCACAATATTAATTACCCTAAACCAAATACAGTATTTAACCCTTAATTACTACATTAATTAATTAACCATAATTAATTACATTTAACCTTAATTAATTACAATTAATTAATTATCTTTAATTACTTATTATTGATTAATTAATATTAATTAATCAATCTTAATTACATCATTAATTATATTAATTAATGATTCTTAATTATATTTAATTAATTACTCCATAAAATTAATTACTTTCAATAATTAATCTCACTTAATCCATAATTATTAATCACCTTTGATTAATCTCAATCTGTAATTAACTGCTTTAATTACTTCATTCAACTAATCTTTATTTAATCCTTTGATTAATTATACAAAATAATTCAATCTAAATTATTTTCAAAAATCCAAACCTCATTCATTAAGTACATCTAGTAAATATCTTTAATTACTTCACTAAGTAATTTTAGTTCATTAATTACATCAAGTAATTATTACCAAATCCAATGTTTAAAATTAATTAAACTTAATTAATTAATTTAAGCATATCTCAATAACTCCATTAATTACATTAATTACTTCTATTAAGTAATTAACTTAAATAAACTTCACAATTAATTATCATTTAATTAATTAATCAAATTAATTATTTAAAATTAATCATATTAATTAATTGTTAAATAATCCTTAGTTAATGACCTTCATTAACTATTAATCAAACTTAAATTACTTCTCTTAAGTAATTAACTTCATTAATCATTATTAATTTATTTAAAATTAATTTTCAATACCCAATTAATTAATCTTTAATTATTAAGTTAATTAAGTGTTATCTGTAACTTAATTAGCCATAATTACTTGATTAATTAATTACTAACTATTAATTAAATCAAATTAATGATCCTTAATTATGGATTAATTACCCTTAATTAATTAATTAGTTAACTTAAACTTTAAATTAATAATTTAAAACTCTTAATTATCTTAATTAAATAAACTACTCATTTAATTACCTTAATAATTAAATGATAATTTAAAATTATTAATTAATTTTAATATAAAACCTTCCTTAACAATAGTTAAGTTATCATACTATTGCAAATATTCTTTTCAAATACAATTTTATTTTTCATTTTAAGTTCAAGTTTAAAATTGAAATTAAATTATCTTTAACCAAATTAAAAACTTAGACTTCCACATGATAAAGAATACTTATATCAAAGAAATTTAAAGATTTAAATTAAATTCCATTTTAATCTCTAATCATTGAAAATATACTTTATCTTTTAACTTATTTACAATATTTAAATTTATAAACTTTATTTCCAAAATTTAAGATTCAAATAAATTTTGAATTCAAATTTAAAATTCTGATTTAACTTAATTAAATCCTCTTTTACATCCAAACTCCATTTAAATTCAAATTCTTTTCTTTCACTTCAAACTTCTTAAACACTTAATATTATTCAGTCAATTTGAATTTAAAACTCATTTTTCCCAAGCTAGATTCAAATTTAACTTGAATCTATTTTTAAACTTAGATTTACTTAATTTCAGATTGCAAACTAAATTTAAATCTCATTTAAAACTTCACTTCATTTAAATTCAGGTTTTTAAATCTTATTTTAAAAAAATTAAACAGAGTTACAGGTTTCTGAATAAAAACCTGTAACAACTGCCTTTACCCGAGCCAACTCGAATTCTACTTCGAATCAACCAGCCCTCAACTTCGAGCAACCCACCAACTTTCTTCGAGTCAATCATCATACTCGAATACAAGACAGCACCAAGCTATCTCACCCCAACACAGTGCTCTGTGCACCTGCACTAGCACGGCCGTTAACTCCGACCATCAACGTTGATTCACCCAGGTCGGCTATCACCTTCCAAGCGAAATCCAAACACCAGATCAATTATACCATCACGAGATCGAGTTTGAGCATTTAACTCAAACCTGGAAACACTAGAAACAATACCAAACTCCAAACATGTCAACCCTTTCCCACAGTGCTCCGACCATCAGAGTCCTTCCACCTCCGGTCACGAGTTCATCTCTCAACCTACTATCATTTCCCAGAAATCCAATCGACTCGATCCTCCCAACAGGCCGTACTGACCCACACAAGATGCCTAGTTAAAACTAGGGCTACAGGAGTTAATCCACCACTACCTCTTCCATAGTGATTCGCCTACACTTCCACCATTTTGTCCCTACTCACCGATCACCCTTCCATCTCCGAGAAGAAAGCCCGACCTCCAAAATCAATAGATCACCAGAATTCATGAATTTCCCCTTTTCTGTTCATACAAGAACTTCACCTAAATCTTACTGCTAAAATTCTTGATTTTAGTATTAAAAATCTAGTTTTTAATTAGGTAATCATTTTGTAATCCTGAAACAATGATTTAAAAATTTTGAATTTTGACTTAGATTAATTGTGCTCTGTTTTTCTTAAATTTTCAGAGAAATACAAAGTCATTTTAACTTGAATAAATTTTTAAACCTTAATTTTTAATACAACAAACATAATTTGTTTGAATCTTAAATACTAACATTGAATACATCACATGATAATGGGTTTTGAACAATTTCTAATCCTGGAACTAAGAACAGTAGTACAGAGACCACAGCATGCACACAAAATATATCTATTCATGTATTCATAGAAGATCTACTAAATAAATAAATAAATAAATATAAAAATAAAAACACATACTTAACAGAGAAATTAACATGCAACAAATTTAAATACTTGAACTCATTAAAAGTGAAGTTACTCACCTTAATTTTGATGGCCAGAGCAAATGAATTTGAACAACTTGTGCTTCTTTTTTTTAAAAAAAAAAAAAACTGGAAATTCCTTTTCCTTAAAACTTTACACTCTTCCTTATGAAAATAGCCTTCAAATGAAAGTCTTTTGATTCAGGAACTTGAATTGCTATGGAGTTTATTTTTAAAGTAGCATGCAAACTTCTTTTTATTTGAAACTGCAGTTGTCTGCATCCCAGATTTTGAAATAATGCAGGTTTGTTTGAATATAGGATTGCTTTTTGGTTTGCATACAAGCTAATTCCAGAAGTGCAGGTGATTTTCTTCTTGATTTCAAAATGGTGACAGATATGTTTTTTAAACATAAAGATGTGGAGGCTTTTGAAGATGATTTTGTATTGATTTGTAAGAAGAATTTGCATGCAAACTTGTTTCAGATTTGTGAAGTGGTTTTGGGGATGATTTCAGATTTTCTTTGTTTGCAAATGAGATTGGGAAAAGAAAAGAAATGAGAGATGTTTGTTTATAAAACTTAACTTATGGTTTAAAAAAAATCAAAGAAAGGAAAATAAAATAAAATTCAAACATGACATTTGTCAAAACTCTTTCTTATTTATTTACACTTGTTTAAAATAACCTAATATGCATACACTTGTCTTTTAAGTAATTATCATTCATTAAATGTTAATTAGTATTTTGTTAGATGTTAATATAGGATAAATGTAAGCTTGTATTAATTAATTAGTTAATCATGTATTTATTTACATGTACATAAATTTTAAAATGAATAAATATTAAACTTATACAAATATTTCAAAATCAAAACAAATTAAAAACATTTATACTTTAAATTTTGAAACTTTGAATTCAAGTTCAAATTAAAATTTTGAAATCCAATTTATTTACAAAGATAATTACACAATATAAATTTTTGAAAAATAATTATTTTTATTAAAAATTTATTTGTTAAAACAATGTATACTTATATAAAAAATAACAACCACATTTAATAACCATAAATAACTTATTAAAAGAAATTATCTTCTTATTAATAAATTATATATTTTATCACATTATATTTAAAAAAAATCAAAATAACCTTATTGTTATTTATTTAAATTTTAAACTTGAGTTAAACATATTTTAAATCAGTTTAATATTTATCTTATGTATTTAAAACCATATTTATTTATTAAATAACCCTTTAAAAGTTTAACTATTAAATAAAAATCATAATTCAAAATTTTAATAAAGATATATAATCTATAGAAAATAAGATATATTTATTAATCAGATTAAAAAAAGATCTATATACAATATTCTATATATATATTATAAATAGAAAATAATTTATTAGATTTAAAAAGATAAAAGCTATCAATTAACTATTTATTTTATTGAATTATTAAATTAATTCAAATCCCATTACAAAGATTATCAAATCAATTTAATTTTTATTTCAAATTATTAAATTGATATTGCTTACAAATTCCGGGTCATCACATTCCTTCCCCCTTAAAAGAATTTCGTCCCCGAAATTTAAAACAAAGGTAATTTAATAATCTATTTAAAGATTAAATTTTAAAACACAAGCATATACCAATGATATGCTTACAACCATAGCAATCAATTCAACCAATCAAACAAATCTAATTATCCAGAAATTTTTTGGATAATACTTTCACGAGTTTCCCCGGTAAAAATATCGGGATACTCGCTCTATAGATTCCAAACAATCAATACTATTAAGCTATAAAGCTCCTATTCATCTATATCTACAGAACTAGACAGCATATCGGACTACAGACGAGTCTGTGTCAACAACCAAACCCCATAACTGCTGGTTCTAAAACCAGAGATAGACCATGCACGTACTCCCTCAGAGATACGTGAAAATCATCGAATTCCAGTTATCCAAACTGACAATTCAATTCTGAAAACCAATCACCGATCCAATCAAACACAGAGAAGAGATCCAAACATCACTGAGCTAGCTTTCCAGATTTACTCAAAACTTATAGCTCCTTAATCAGAGAAAACCCCAACATAACGAAGTCTCCGACTTCGAATTCCAAATTCCTCCGTCCCTTATCCACAGAAGTTTCAGACAAATCCTAGGCTGCCAACATCCAAACTGATCGGTTTAACCCTTGCTGATTCCTCTAGTACAATCAGAACAAAAAACAACCCAACACAATGATCACCTCAAGATCAATCCAAAACCGAAACACAATCTTACTCCATAAACGGAAGAAAATAACAAACTTTTCCTAATCCGGAAAAGACAATAAAAAACACATCCAAACTGCTTCCGTTGCCCAACTCTGATCCATAGTAGATAAGAAAATGCTGACGGAGAATCACAAGCACCACCTGGACATCACCTTCCAGAAATATGGTTCTACAGATCCATAAAGAAAACTTAGAAATTCCTCCGAACACTGAGTTGCTTCATCAACTCCATCTCTAGGAATCATTCTCCAACTAAACAGAATCACCGGTTCCACTCCTGGAATTCTAGTTGATAAGAAAACTCAATTTCCGGATGCGGACGAACTTCTGTCTTCCCAGAAGACATCCAGAAAATCTCCAACAATCCAAGAGAATATTCAAACAATCGCAAGTCACTTTTGCGATCAATCTAGATAGATTTCCAAAGAAAATTGTTCTCTCTTTACCAAACAGAACAGCTTACACTGGTCTAGTCAATCCATTGAAGAAACGGATTCACTCAGCAGCTTCTGAACTCCATTCCCAGAAAAACTACTCAGCTAAGACCTCCCTGTCGGCTCACAGAACATTCCAGCTGCACTGCTGACACCAATACCAAACTTCCTAATCCAAAGTTCTCCAAGGAACTCGGACTTCAGCAAACAGAAACACCACAACATTGAAGCAGACTCACTTCCAAAACTTGTTCCAAAGAAAACATCTTCGGAAACAATCCATAGTCACTGCATCTCATCACGCAGTTACAACTTCCTGAGGTGTCAAAATACCATCACTTGCTCTAGCTCAACTGACAAATCCAAACTCTACTAACCAACTCTACACTTCAAAGATGTCTCCGAACCTTAACAGGTTTCCTTCAGAGATTGATGAAATACTTCAACACAACAAAACTTACTCGAGACGGTATTAGGTCTACAGTCTCGATAGATATACTTCCAATCTCAACATCAGACTCCAACCAATGGTAGTAATCGTGTTACAAACACTACTACCTTATCTATCTTTATAACCTATATTGGAAAACCTGAACAGGTAACCCAACATATAAGTAAAAAGAGATAAATATATATATATATATATATATATATATATATATATATATATATAATTACAAATACGCTCTCTCAAGATAGACACCACTCCAGAGCCTAGGTATTCACTTAACCTCGCTCTGATACCACCTGTAGCGACCCAACTTCCAAACTCCAGGAAGTCGCATCACTAAAAAGAAAAGAAGGGGATAGAGAATAGAAAGAAAGTGAAGAAAGAAGAAACACACATCAGAATCTAAACAGCGAAACGAATAAATTATATTAATAACATAAAGTATTACATAGTTTACAACCACTATCAGAGTACACAGATATACAACACATACTAGACGTTATAAACATCTGTCTAGTATTTACAACATAATACAACTCAGAGACAACATAGAACACACAGCGGAATACAAATACCTAACGCAGAAGCCTCCTTCCCCATTGCTCCTTCAATATTCGTCAAAGCTAACCTGAATCCCTTGGCTACTCGTAAAAATTTGAGTACCCAAGAGTTTATGAAAAACAAAAATAAACTCCGGGTCAGACATGGGTCTGGTGTGAGTAATAGGTTAAAGTTACTTAACTTTCAAAAACCTTTTGAAAAGAAAGGTATCACGTAAGACTTCCCACACATAAACATGGAAAAGTTTTTACCTTACGCTAACCAAAACATTTGATATGAAATCCAGTGATATTATAATAGTGTCTAGGGTTTTCAAGTAAAATACAGAAATAGCTGGAATGCTTACATCTCACGCTCCAACATAGTTAGGCACAACTAATACGTAGGGCACTTATTGGATTTTGGATTCCATCAATGGCAGGGCTACTGGGGTACCGCCCGTCACAGTACGTGGCCTAGATCAACGTACCGAGGAGCCACCCTAACTCCCCTGCAACACAAGGCCGGACCCATTCCTTACTGAACAGTTCCGAATAAGACAACCCCGCAGTTGGCACGCGATTCCAACTGCCCACTAAGCCGAATAAAAAGGGACCTCTAGACAGGGATAGATCTTGCTCTCCAGTGGGTGCTACCCACGAAGCCTTGCCGCACCTCCCCTGTTTTAGTCATTCCCGGTTGATGAGGCTTGAGGTTACGATTACCTTTAGAGGACACATTATCTTAGAATGCTCATCGCCTACCTGACGATGTTCTGAAAGCATTCAATCCATACAAGTTCGTTCCAGGTTCGAACGAAGCCGAAGGCATTATCTCGTTACACTCGTTTTGGAATCACCCTCAGAGTTAACGACGATAACCCTTGCACTCTAAATCTCCATCTCGAATCTATAAGTACTATTCCGTCAAACTCATTACGGAATCACCCACAGAGTTATACTGACGTATAGCCCTTACACCTCGAGTCTTCACTCTTCTCATAAGATTCACGACCTATCGTTAATTTGGATCGATGAGGTTTTCGGATATCCAAATATGGAAACCCGATCCCGGTCTCATCGAAATCCAAAGCGTGTCTTTTAGGTCCAAGTTGTTTTAGAGTACAAAACAATTCAATAACATTATCTATATACACACAGATAGATAACTCATAGATTCAAAACAGATAATTATCATTATCATAACAATAGATAATCCACATTATCACTATTAAAATAATCCATATCAATATCACAATGCTAGCAATGCATCCATATCAATCAACATTACTAATCTCATTTCTGAGATTCAAGCCATTCAAAGCAACAAATAACAACCATTCATAAGCAATGATCTATAATCTACTATCTATAATTAATTTAAAATGAATTAAATTAATTACATCATCTTTAATTAATTTAAAATGAATTAAATTAATCACTTACTCAATATAAATCTTTCTTATATCATTATTAATTAATTACAAATTAATTAATTAATTAACCTCTAATTTTATCATCTTATTTAATCAATCCTGATTAATTTTACCTTAATTAATTCCACAATATTAATTACCCTAAACCAAATACAGTAATTAACCCTTAATTACTTCATTAATTAATTAACTATAATTAATTACATTTAACCTTAATTAATTACAATTAATTAATTATACTTAATTACTTATTATTGATTAATTAATATTAATTAATCAATCTTAATTACATCATTAATTATATTAATTAATGATTCTTAATTATATTTAATTAATTACTCCATAAAATTAATTACTTTCAATAATTAATCTCACTTAATCCATAATTATTAATCACCTTTGATTAATCTCAATCTGTAATTAAGTACTTTAATTACTTCATTCAACTAATCTTTATTTAATCCTTTGATTAATTATACAAAATAATTAAATCTAATTTATTTTCAAAATTCCAAACCTCATTCATTAATTACAACCAGTAAATATCTTTAATTACTTCACTAAGTAATTTTAGTTCATTAATTACATCAAGTAATTATTACCAAATCCAATGTTTAAAATTAATTAAACTTAATTAATTAATTTAAACATATCTCAATAACTCCATTAATTACATTAATTACTTCTATTAAGTAATTAACTTAAATAAACTTCACAATTGATTATCATTTAATTAATTAATCAAATTAATTATTTAAAATTAATCATATTAATTAATTGTTAAATAATCCTTAGTTAATGACCTTCATTAACTATTAATCAAACTTTAGTTACTTCTCTTAAGTAATTAACTTCATTAATCATTATTAATTTATTTAAGATTAATCTTCAATAGCCAATTAATTAATCTTTAATTATTAACTTAATTAAGTGTTATCTTTAACTTAATTAGTCATAATTACTTGATTAATTAATTACTAACTATTAATTAAATCAAATTAATGATCCTTAATTATGGATTAATTACCCTTAATTAATTAATTAACTTAAACTTTAAATTAATAATTTAAAACTCTTAATTATCTTAATTAAATAAACTACTCATTTAGTTACCTTAATAATTAAATGAAAATTTAAAATCATTAATTAATTCTAAATTTATTTTAATATAAAACCTTCCTTAACAATAGTTAAGTTATCATACTATTGCAAATATTCTTTTCAAATACAATTTTATTTTTCATTTTAAGTTCAAGTTTAAAAATGAAATTAAATTATCTTTAACCAAATTAAAAACTTAGAATTCCACATGATAAAGAATACTTATATAAAAGAAATTTAAAGATTTAAATTAAATTCCATTTTAATCTCTAATCATTGAAAATATACTTTATCTTTTAACTTATTTACAATATTTAAATTTATAAACTTTATTTCCAAAATTTAAGATTCAAATAAATTTTGAATTCAAATTTAAAATTCTGATTTAACTTAATTAAATCCTTTTTTACATCCAAACTCCATTTAAATTCAAATTCTTTTCTTTCACTTCAAACTTCTTAAACACTTAATATTATTCAGTCAATTTGAATTTAAAACTCATTTTTCCCAAGCTAGATTCAAATTTAACTTGAATCTCTTTTTAAACTTAGATTTACTTAATTTCAGATTGCAAACTAAATTTAAATCTCATTTAAAACTTCACTTCATTTAAATTCAGGTTTTTAAATCTTATTTTAAAAAAATTAAACAGAGCTACAAGTTTCTGAATAAAATCCTGTAACAACTGCCTTTACTCGAGCCAACTCGAATTCTACTTCGAGTCAACCAGCCCTCAACTTCGAGCAACCCACCAACTTTCTTCGAGTCGATCAACATACTCGAATACAAGACAACACCAAGCTATCTCACCCCAACATAGTGCTCTGTGCACCTGCACCAGCACGGCCGTTAACTCCGACCATCAACGTTGATTCACCCAGGTCGGCTATCACCTTCAAAGCGAAATCCAAACACCAGATCAATTATACCATCACGAGATCGAGTTTGAGAATTTAACTCAAACCTGGAAACACCAGAAACAATACCAAACTCCAAACCTGTCAAACCCTTTCCCACAGTGCTCCGACCATCAGAGTCCTTCCACCTTCGGTCACGAGTTCATCTCTCAACCTACTATCATTTCCCAGAAACCCAATCGACTCGATCCTCCCAACAGGCCGTACTGACCTACACAAGATGCCTAGTTAAAACTAGGGCTACAGGAGTTAATCCACCACTACCTCTTCCATAGTGATTCGCCTACACTTCCACCATTTTTTCCCTACTCACCGATCACCCTTCCATCTCCGAGAAGAAAGCCGACCTCCAAAATCAACAGATCACCAGAATTCATGAATTTCCCCTTTTCTGTTCATACAAGAACTTCACCTAAATCTTACTGCTAAAATTCTTGATTTTAGTATTAAAAATCTAGTTTTTAATTAGGTAATCATTTTGTAATCCTAAAACAATGATTTAAAATTTTTGAATTTTGACTTAGATTAAATTTGCTCTGTTTTTCTTAAATTTTCAGAGAAATACAAAGTCATTTTGACTTGAATAAATTTTTAAACCTTAATTTTAATACAACAAACATAATTTGTTTGAATCTTAAATACTAACATTGAATACATCACATGATAATGGGTTTTGAACAATTTCTAATCCTGGAACTAAGAACAGTAGTACAGAGACCACAACATGCACACAAAATATATCTATTCATATATTCATAGAAGACCTACTAAATAAATAACTAAAAAGATATAAAAATAAAAACACATACTTAACAGAGAAATTAACATGCAACAAATTTAAATACTTAAACTCATTAAAAGTGAAGTTACTTACCTTAATTTTGATGGCCAGAGCAAATGAATTTGAACAACTTGTGCTTCTTCTTCTTTTTTTTTAAACAAAAAAAAACTGGAAATTCCTTTTCCTTAAAACTTTGCACTCTTCCTTATGAAAATAACCTTCAAATGAAAGTCTTTTGATTCAGGAACTTGAATTGCTATGGAGTTTATTTTTAAAGTGGCTTGCAAACTTCTTGTTATTTGAAACTGCAGTTGTCTGCATCCCAGATTTTGAAATAATGCAGGTTTGCTTGAATATAGGATTGCCTTTTGGTTTGCATGCAGGCTAATTCCAGAAGTGCAGGTGATTTTCTTCTTGATTTCAAAATGGTGACAGATATGTTTTTTAAACATAAAGATGTGGAGGCTTTTGAAGATGATTTTGTATTGATTTGTAAGAAGAATTTGCATGCAAACTTGTTTCAGATTTGTGAAGTGGTTTTGGGGATGATTTCAGATTTTCTTTGTTTGCAAATGAGATTGGGAAAAGAAAAGAAATGAGAGATGTTTGTTTATAAAACTTAACTTATGGTTTAAAAAAAAATCAAAGAAAAAAAATAAAATAAAATTCAAACATGACATTTGTCAAAACTCTTGCTTATTTATCTGCACTTGTTTAAAATAACCTAATATGCATACACTTGTCTTTTAAGTAATTATCATTCATTAAATGTTAATTAGTATTTTGTTAGATGTTAATATAGGATAAATGTAAGCTTGTATTAATTAGTTAATCATGTATTTATTTACATGTACATAAATTTTAAAATGAATAAATATTAAACTTATACAAATATTTCAAAATCAAAACAAATTAAAAACATTTATACTTTAAATTTTAAAACTTTGAATTCAAGTTCAAATTAAAATTTTGAAATCCAGTTTATTTACAAAGATAATTACACAATTTAAATTTTTGAAAAACAATTATTTTTATTAAAAATTTATTTGTTAAAACAATGTATACTTATATAAAAAAAAATAACCACATTTAATAACCATAAATAACTTATTAAAAGAAATTATCTTCTTATTAATAAATTATTTATTTTATCACATTATATTTAAAAAAAATTAAAATAACCTTATTACTATTTATTTAAATTTTAAACTTGAGTTAAACATATTTTAAATCAGTTTAATATTTATCTTATGTATTTAAAACCATATTTATTTATTAAATAACCCTTTAAAAGTTTAACTGTTAAATAAAAATCATAATTCAAGATTTTAATAAAGATATATAATCTATAGAAAACAAGATATATTTATTAATCAGATTAAAACAAGATCTATATACAATATTCTATATATATTATAAATAGAAAATAATTTATTAGATTTAAAAAGATAAAAGCTATCAATTAACTATTTATTTTATTGAATTATTAAATTAATTCAAATCCCATACAAAGATTATCAAATCAATTTAATTTTTATTTCTAATTATTAAATTGATATTGCTTACAAATTCCAGGTCATCACACCCAAAATCAATTCGGCCTTCATATTGCGAAAAACCTTTAGTCTTACCTCATCCTTTCGGGTCAAGTCGGTAGCCAGGTAAGACATAGTACTTGATTACTCAAACCCAACCTTAAACACGACTATTCTTGACACCTAATTAGATAGGTATGCTTTAATAAGCTAGCCCTAATACTGCTAATTTAAGCCACATAGGCTATTGGGCTCTTATACCGTTGTTGGAACTAAGCTGGAAAGTAGTGGCTTAAATGTGTGAATTTCAAAAAAAATTACCATTTTAGATCTTATCGAGACTATGATGTCTAAATTGATTCAGATCTAATCTAAATAAATTTTATATAAAATGTTTATTTTATTTAATTGATTAATATAAAGATTCATTTTTTTAATATATGTGGTATATATTTTGTACATGTGTCAAAAATACACACACACACACACACACACACACACACACACATATATATATATGCATGTGCAACATGTTATGTGCATACAGTTTAACATGCCCGTATATAAGGGATGAGATTGACACCGCAACAAATACATTAGGCCCTTCGTATATGTATTTTTTTCTGTTATTATATAATACTGATATAATATAAAGTATGCTTCAATCTGTATGCACGTATATGTATAAATAAGTAATATATATTAATATATAGGTAAATAATTATGTATACATTTAATATAAATATTAGCTAATTCAAATTCAACATTTAAGATCTGTAAGAAAATTTTAATTTTAAATTAGATCAAGATTAATAAATAATACTTTATTTATAATTCAAATTTAAATAGTTTGCATTTAATTTATAAAATTATGTTATATACATCTATATGACAAAATGGTTTTTTATTCAAAATTACATGAAATAATATATATATATATAAGTTATGAAATTCTAATACACACAGTACTGTATGATTAAGCATAATATATGTACATATGTATGTATGTGTATAAATATATTTATTTTCGACCATAAAGATATTTGACAAAATCAATTCTTTTAAATTTATTCCATGTGGATGTAAAAATGTTTTTATTTATTTTAAAATTCCCATATGAGTTTAAAAATTGATTTTTCTTACAGTAATTTCCATACAAAGTTTATTATAATATGTATATATATTTATATGTATTAAAAAATTATAATTTATTAATTATTGAATTAATTAGTATTACTATTATATTTTAGTTTTTTCTAAAATACAATTTTTTATATACAAAATTTATGTATAAAAATTTATTAAATTAATTTATAATATGTATAACGACATGTAATTTTCGATAATTAAAAAAATTGTTAATTTAATAAGATTTCGTGGTTTAATGATGGAAGAAAAAAAATTTGATTTAATAAAAAGAAATGTAACTGGAAAGAAATGTAATAATATTAATTTATCGTAATTGATAACTGTTTTAAATGTAACTCCAATTAATTGAAATGATTAAAAGGTTATAATTGGTTATAGATTATAAATTTATTGTAATAACGTGTATTAATTGATGATTGGATTAAAGAGCAATTGATAATTTAAATGTTGGATTAATTAATGAAATAGTAAGTAATAAAGTGTAATTGAATAAAATAAGTGCAGTTAAGGTAGATTAAACTGATAATTATAGAATACTAATTCAATAAGATGTAACCAGTGTAAATTTTATTCATAATATGACAATTGATTGAATAAAAAGATTGAAACCAAATTAGATCAATTTATTGGATTTAAATTATAATTAATTGGATTTAATCACAGTTGAAATTGAACACTGTAATTAGTGTAATAACCAACACAGAAATTTTATGTAAAATTTGCTTTAAATTATTGTAAATGTCTAAGTAATCAAAAAGGATGAAAATTTGTTAGTTTATAAATATTGAATTAAAAAGTGATTAAATAATTTAATACTAATTTATTTAGTTAACGTGAAAATAGCCATTTTGGCCACTAACTCAGATTTCGACGAAACCAGTTTCATCGGATACAAAACGGTGAATTTGTAGAATTTCAGGTTTCGTACGGATCAGACTTGTCGTTCGATCGTACGGACTCGAAATGCCTAGAAATCAATTCGATTGAAATCAATTTGCAATACGCTAATTTTAAAGCAGCTTCTTCATACGATGGAATTACGACTTGAAACATGTTCCATGGGTTTAAAAATATTGAAAACATCAATTTTGATATCTAGGATGACCCATTTTCGTTCCAGAGTCTGAACGGGCTTTTCGGATCGTTTTTTCATTTCAAATCAATTCCGGTATTATTCATTCCTTATCGGGCTTCATTAGTATATACTGTTCTGTTCTAACCCTAGCAGTCTTTCTATTTTTTATTTCTGTACGTCGAATTCTCTATGGCTTCTCTTTTCTAATGGCCGAAACAAACTCCAAATGAAAACCCTAAATCCAATTTCAAATTTCAATTTAAAAAAAATCAAACTCCTCCAAACCCTATCATATTATATATAAATTCGAAGCTCTCGATGAGCGCACTTCACTGTATGATTCCTTTTAAATTAGATTCATCGTTTGTCCTGAAATCGAGGATGAACCTCGACCGTTCATATAAGAGTTTGTCGTTTAATGGCAGATCTTTGGCTTTGGGTGAGGGTACCATGGCGTAGAGCTTGGCCAAAGGAGTCGATCCATGTGGTTAGTTGGGTCCAGGATCACCTCGATTGGCCAAAAATTAGCTTGAAGGCAGGGGTTTTGGTCTCGGACGAAGTGGCTTGGGCGGCGAAGAGGTGAGCTGTGCGTGTGGCATAGGTGAGGCGACGTGGCACGGTCACGGGGGTGTAGTCCGATCGGTGGAAGAGTGCACGAGGCGACGGCAGTAGGTGGTTGATCATGGCAGCCGTATGGGCCTCGTTCAAAGCTATAGCTCGATTAGGGTTTGGATGGTATTGACATTTACGACTTTGCCCTTAGTTATTTTTGTTAAAATTTAATTTTTATATCTTCTAACCTTAATAACCTTTTCTTACGAACTCAGATTTGGATGCGGTTTCTTGCTTTGGGATCTATCAAAATTTCGGACATTTTGACGCTTGTTTAGACGTATTCTAAGACTGCTTGAATTTTGGGCCTAAATTTGATTTTAATTCGATTTAAAATCGAAGTTGAGTGTTTTAACCTACTCACAACTTCTAAATTATCTGATGTTAGTTAAATTAATTTATGATGTGATTAGAAATTTATTTAAGGCTGTTTGGTATATTTAAATCGTCATTCCAGTTAATTTGAATCTATTTTGATCTAATTTGCCATTTAATTTAATATTGAATTTAGTTGTCAATTTAATACCTGTTAATGATAATAAGTTATCTACTAATATTTATTGATTGGTTTGGATGATGATTGTATTGGATGTTTGATTGTTGATATTGGATAACTGAATGATTGCATTTTTATTGTTATAAATTGCAGGTTCCCTATGGGTTGAAATGATACATACCCGAATGATCTATATATTAGGAAAAAATCATTATGGGTTGAAATGATAGACTCGAGCGATTTTATGGATTTATTTGATTCGGGATTGCGTCTTGAAATGATATATAGCCCTAAAATTTTAAATTGCAGGTTGAAATGATAAATATCTATATTACATGATCATAGGGTAGAAAATTATATACGGACACCAGATATTGTTGATTTTAAATTTCTATTCAACCAAATTAACCAAAGTTGAATGTGTGATTAGCTAAAAATATAGAAAACTAACAAAAGAAAATTGATAAAGATATGAGACTTACACGACAATTTAGAGATAATTTGTAACAACCCGCATATTTATCGAGTTTGTATTTAAATATTTTATTTAAATATTAACTCGTTAATCGGATTTTGGTCCGAAAAGCTACTTTTTGCAAACGGTCAAATTAGGACTCGAGACCACTTCCATTGAGTTCGAAATGTCGTTTACAACTTTTTTAAGTATAAACATCGATAGGTTTGGAGTTAGTGAAATTTCACTAACTTTTCCCGCTTTGGACTTTGGGTTAGTTTAGCCTATTAAGCCCAAGTTCCAACCCTCTTCTCCTCACTCTTCATAAATTTCCTAACTAATCAAGCTTTGGCATTAATGGTGGAGGGAATGGGAAACTAAAAATTCCAAAACTCAAATTCAATTGCAATCCATCTTTCTACTCCAAATTCAAGAAGAAGACATTGGATTCAAGCTTCTTGTGCTTAGATAGAAGAAGGATTGATTCTTGCTTGCTTAAAACTTCATTTTCATTGATATTTGGTGCAAAGGTGAGATTTTTATCTCACAATTCTAGCCTATAACTATATTGGACTGTTGGGAATGATTCCCTATCATTTCTGCATGCATGTTAGCATTTGGTTTGGATTGGATTGGCGAAAAACTCCAATTTTTAGCGTTTTGTTGAATTTTCTGCACTTGAGTCGTTCTGGCCATTTTTAGGTCGTTCGGAGTTAAGTCGTTCGTCCATAGGTCGTGAGTCGTTCACGAGTTAACCCTAGGTCGTTTGGCCATAGCTCGTTAGGTCGTATGACCCTTGAGTCGTTAGGTCGTTAGACCCTTGAGTCGTTAGGTCGTATGACCCTTGAGTTGTTAGGTCGTATGACCCTTGAGTCGTTAGGTCGTTAGACCCTTGAGTCGTTAGGTCGTATGACCCTTGAGTCGTTAGATCGTTAGACCCTTGAGTCCTTAGGTCGTTAGACCTCATTTTATCTTCACTAGGTCGTACCGTTTTGGTCGGGGCGCTGCCCCGCACCCCGCCGGGGGCGCTGCCCCCTGGACCCTCGCGACCTGACCGGACAGGTCGAACCCCGTAAGCGGTGGCGTTGCCCCCGCACCCCCACCTTGGGGGGTTGCCACCCCCTGGACCCCCCCTCCGTAGGCGATCTTATCTGAAAAACATTCAACAGAATTTGCTTTGTTGAGATGCTGAGTTGACCATTCTTCGAGACAAACCATCTCTGGTTATGTCGGCCACGTTTGGTCGTTAGGGAACTTCCACTTTGATGCTTTTGAGCTGATTTCCTTGGATTTTATTCACATCTCCGAATGTGATCTTTGTGATGATTGTTTCTACAATCTCTTCTGTGATTTGTCATTTTAAAAATATAAAGGTTTCAATACTAGTAGTAAATATCAAAACTCTTTTAACAAACAATTTCAACTCTATTTTTAATAACAAAGCTCTTTTCTTAAACCGTTTTCCAATCTATTAGTATATACAAACCTTTACCTCACTCGGATGAGAAATCTAATTAAACGACTTAGTAAAACAAGTGGTATGAAACGCTTGCGTTCACTTCGTCGGTTAATTCCTGGACTTGTTCGATTGAACCTCTTGTGACAATTTTATTAGTGAAGATTTACAGTTTGTTCGTAAATATTTAAGTTAAGCAAGTGGTTATGGGACATGAAGCTAAACTTCTATATTTACTAGCTTAGTGTAATTGACACTTCTCGTTGATCATGACGATCATTCTGATGATTTAGACTAGCAACTGTGCGATGTCTCTTGTTGCGAGGTTAGACTAGACACCACTTGTGTGATTCCACTCACACATACCTTTTTGCTTTTTGGTTAGTCTGGACCTTAATCTGTGTGATTCCATTCACACATGTGGGGTAGCTCCCCTTGGTCTTCGGACCGTCATGTGATAGGCCTCTTTCTCTTTTCTATGATTTCTGGACTTCTTGCATTGATTTCTAGAATTTATGTCATTGACTTGTTATGAGTACAAGTTTGGGGTATGATGCCCTTTCCGAATCTTTGAGAAGATTCTTGTGATATTGATTATCTCTTATTGATTGATCTTCTGTTGATCATTATTTACATACTTATAGTGGTATGTCATTATGGATGTTTATGTTTATGCCATATCTTTTATGTTATATCATGTCATCTGATATTTATAGCTAGACTGATCCGTTTATTATTTTCTTAAATAATACTCGGGTCAGACCGAGATGTTACAGGTGCTTCTGCTTGACTTCTTCCCAGGGATTCATCACTCTGACTTTTGGCTAACTGTTTAGATTAGCAGTTTTTGTTGTATACACATGAGATATAGACTCATAGTTGTATTCTTTTGTATAGCACGTGTTGCTATTCTTTTGTATTATCGTGGATCTTACTGACCACTACTCTGATGTACACTTTCATGTGTTAGTTATATATTCATATCTTCTTCCTCCTTTGTGATATGGATATCTGTGACTGATTTGTGATATGATTATTTCTATGTTTGTTTCCGAAGATTATTTATAGCCACCGTGTGATAAGCAATTACATGGATGATCGCTCCTCAACAGCCTTATTCTCCGTGCTAGTTGACAGCACTACTCCGGAGTGTTCTTGGCTAGCGTGGGTATAGAGGTGGGGCGTCACAGCTTGGTATCAGAGCCAAACTTCGGAACAATGTAGAATAACTTAACAAGGATCATCGTCCTAGGTCTATCTTAGGAGTCATACCATAGGATTAATTCGAGTCTTCGTTCCGATTCATCCTATTTCCTTTATGATTCCTTGTTTTATCTATCAAGATTGCTTGATGTTCATTGGTAAATAACCTTCTTCCTTCTCTTCTTTCTTTCTTTAAGGAAGAGAATGTCTAGACCAGGCCGTCCCAGAACTGGATCATCTGGTGCTGCTCCTCCGGATGGAGTTTTTATGACTGCTCAACAGCTTCTTGATTTAGTAACTAATGCTCAAGCAGCTGGAGCTAACCCGAAACCTACTCACCCAAAGTCGGGATTTGCACGCTTGTGCAGCGATTACACAAACTTGGGTGGGAAGCCCTTCAAAGGTTCGGAAAATATCATCGAGGTCCAGGCTTGGTTAAAATCATGCGATCGAATCTTTTCTCGCATGAACCTTATCGATCTCCACCGCGTTCAGGTGGCTTCCAGCATGCTCCAGGAGAGAGCATTGGACTGGTATGAACTCCTTATTTCAGAAATTAATGAAGCGGATCTCACCTGGGAGCAATTTCAGGGACGCTTCGAGTTAAAGTTTGTACCAGAAGCTGGGAAAGTAACCTTGGCGCGACGTTTTATAGACCTTGTTCAAGGTCAATCTTCTGTGACCGATTACGTCGCAGCCTTCGAGTCGCTTTCCAAATATGGGGTTGAATACATCAACACCCCATTGAAGAAGAACCAGAGGTTCGTTTATGACTTAAATAAGAATCTTAAGAAGCCACTGCTCCTGAAACTAGAAGTCGCATTTGATCAACTCGTCGATATCGCTCTTCGTCTTGAAGAGGCTGATAGAGAGAGTGATGTTGAAGTGGAAGGCGCTAAACCAAACTTCAACAACAAGAAGAGGCCAAACAAATTCAAGGGTCCTTATCCCAACAAAAAGGGTAAGCAGGCAACCCTTGCGGCAAAGTCTCCTTCTCCTAGTGGTGCGAGTTGCTTCAACTGTGGGTCTGGGGATCATTATGCGAATAAGTGCTCTAAGCCCAAATCTTGTCGTTATTGTAAGAGCCCGGATCATTACATACATCAATGCCTCAAGCGTAAAGGTAAGAAGGAAGGAAAGTTGAATGTGGATCAAGCCCCTGGCAACACATCTCGTGGCCAAGGTATTTCTCATTCCATTCTTGATGGTATTATTTTATTTCATGGTCAACCTATTAGAGTTCTCTTTGATACGGGTGCATCCCATTCTTTTATATCAAAGGAACTGGTAGACACTTTTTCCTTAAGTGTTACTGCATTGATGACTTCTTTAAAAATTGCGAATCCTGTTGGTGGATCCGCAACTCTTAGTTTGCTTTGTAAAGATGTGGAGATTATTTTTTGCGATTTTTCTTTCCTAGCCGATTTGCATGTCATGCGTTACTTAGGCTTTGGAATAATTTTGGGAATGGATTGGCTTAACCGTTATCAAGCCCATATCCTATGTCCTGAGCGGACTATTCATCTCCGACATCCACTATCTGTTAATTAGATTTCTGTTAATCTTAAAGATTCAGAATCCTGTTTGGTGGCATCTTTATATTCTTTAAATCCTCGTGATAACGATGATGATGATGAAGATGATATTATTTCTCGTATTCATGTTGTTCGTGAATTTTCCGACATATTCGAGCCCGTTTTAGGTTTACCACCTAAACGAGCAATTGAGTTCAGAATTAATCTTGTTTCTGGAGCTCAACCTATTACTCGTCCTCCTTATCGCATGTCCAATAAGGAAAATGAGGAGATGCGTAAAAAATTATCTGAGTTGGAGACGAGGCAATTTATTCGCTCTAGTTCCTCGCCTTGGGGAGCTTCGGCTATTTTCGTAAAGAAATCCGATGGTACTCTGAGGCTCTGCGTTGATTATCGCAAGCTTAACGATCTTACTATTAAAAATAAATATCCTTTACCTCGGATTGATGATCTATTCGATCAGCTTAGTGGTGCTAAGGTCTTTTCACTATTGGACTTGGCTACCGGTTTCCATCAGCTTCGTATCGCTGAGGATAGCATTCCTTTGACATCATTCCGTACACGATATGGATCTTATGAATGGCTTGTTATGCCATTTGGGTTAACGAATGCTCCAGCTTATTTCGTTGACCTCATGAATCGAGTTTTCAAAGATTTCCTCGATCGGTTTGTTCTCATATTCATTGATGATATTCTTGTGTATTTAAAAACCGAGGAGGAACATGAGAAACATCTTCGGATTGTATTGGAAACACTTAGGAGTAATCAATTAAAGGCGAAATTTTCTAAATGCCACTTTTGGCAATCTCGTGTGAAGTTTCTCGGTCATATTATTTCCGAATCCGGGATATCCGTGGATCCTTCAAAGATTGAAGCGATTCAAGATTGGAAGAGACCGGAGAGTGTGACAGAGATTCGTAGTTTTCTCGGATTGGCGGGCTATTACCGTCGTTTTATTAAAGACTTTTCTAAGATTGTCGTGCCTCTTACTGGCTTGACTAAGAAGGGAGTTAAATACATTTGGTCGGACAAATGTGAGGCCTCTTTTCAGAAATTGAAAGAACTCCTTTCCGATGCTCCTATTCTTGTTATTCCCGAGGGGAATCAAGATTTTGTTGTTTATACCGATGCTAGTCACGTTGGTTTGGGTGCCGTTCTTATGCAAAAAGAACGTGTTGTTGCTTATGCTTCTAGGCAATTGAAGCCGGCCGAGACTAGATATGCCACATATGATCTAGAGCTCGCGGCTATTGTTTTCGCCCTTCGAATGTGGCGTCATTATCTATTGGGAGAGAAATTTATTCTTTACACGGATCATAAGTCTTTGAAATATTTATTTTCTCAAAAAGAACTTAATTTACGTCAACAGCGTTGGCTCGAGTTCCTTGCACCTTATGATCTTGATATTCTTTATACCCCCGGTAAGGGTAATCGTGTCGCCGATGCTCTTAGCCGTAAGCAACAAGCAGTTGTTTCTATGATGATATCCGAATGGAACGATCTCGAGATCTTATCCACTTGTGAGATTCGAGAGCGCGTATCCGATTTATGCTCATCGCTTGTTTTATGTAGCCTTGAGGCTCATCCTTCTCTTTTAGACCGCATTCTTGAAGCTCAAGGGCTAGATTCTGAATTGGCTCTTCTTGGCAAAAATGTTAAGGATAAAATTGATATTGAAGGTTTGAAAGACTTTGATATTGATTCTCGTGGCGGCATTCGAAAATTTGGTAGACTTATTGTACCAAATATTGGAGATCTTCGTAAAGATATTTTAGAAGATTCCCATCGTTCTAAATTCACCATTCATCCCGGTAGTAGTAAAATGTACGCTGATATGAAGCGACTTTATTATTGGGAGGGAATGAAATCTGATATTGCTAACTTTGTTAAGTGTTGCATGACTTGCCAACTTGTCAAGGCCGAACATCAAAGGCCTGGTGGGTTATTGCAACCTTTAGAAATTCTAATTTGGAAGTGGGATCAAATTTCCATGGACTTTATAGATGGCCTTCCCCGTTCTCGTTCGGGTCATGATAGCTTATGGGTGATTGTTGATAGACTTACTAAATCCGCCCATTTTATTCCGGTTCGGTCTAACCGAACCGTTCCTCTTTTGGCCAAACTATTTGTCAAGGAAATTGTAAAATTGCATGGAGTTCCTACTTCTATTGTTAGCGATCGTGATCCATTGTTTACTAGTGGATTTTGGAAGAGTCTTCAAAAAGCTTTAGGAACGAAGCTTAATTTTAGCACCGTTTATCACCCCCAGTCCGATGGACAAACCGAGCGTGTGAATCAAACTCTTGAAGATCTTCTTCGTGCTTGTGTGCTTGATTTTGGTGGAAGTTGGGAAGATCATATTTCACTTGTTGAATTTTCATATAATAATAGCTTCCAATCTAGTATTGGTATGGCACCTTTCGAGGCACTCTACGGAAGGCCATGCCGATCTCCTTCTTGTTGGCTTGAGGCCGGTGAGAAGCTGGTTTTAGGTCCAGACTTTATTCGTGATTCCACGGAAAAGATTGAACTTATTCGACATAGGATGAAAGAAGCCCAGAGTAGACAAAAATCCTATGCCGATAATCGAAGAAGGAAATTAGAATTTTCTGTTGGGGATCCTGTTTTTATTCGTGTTTCACCTATGAAGGGTGTTGTACGTTTCAGTCGATCGGGGAAGTTAGCGCCTCGATATATTGGGCCATTTCCTATCACTGAACGTATTGGTTCCATGGCTTATCGCCTTGCATTGCCGGCTCAGTTTTCTGCTATGCATGATGTATTTCACGTTTCTCAATTACGGAAATGCCTTCGGGATTCCGATTTTATTCTTGAGCCTGCTGTTGTGGAAGAAATTGAAGTTTCGCCGAATTTAACTTATGAGCAGCATCCTATTCGAATTATAGCTTCTGAGGTTAAACGACTTCGAAATAAAGATGTTCCGCTTGTGAAGGTTCAATGGTCCTCAAATCCTAAGGATTGTTCTTGGGAATCCAGAGAATTCATCGAGCGTACACGTCCGGACTTGCTTACTCCTGCTCCTTGAGGTGAACTTCTTATTTCAAAATTCCTCTTGTGTTAATATGCTTTTATGGTTGTTACTTTTTATTTCCATCTTATATATATTGCGAGGACGCAATTTCTTTAAGGAGGGGAGTCTGTAACAACCCGCATATTTATCGAGTTTGTATTTAAATATTTTATTTAAATATTAACTCGTTAATCGGATTTTGGTCTGAAAAGCTACTTTTTGCAAACGGTCAAATTAGGACTCGAGACCACTTCCATTGAGTTCGAAATGTCGTTTACAACTTTTTTAAGTATAAACATCGATAGGTTTGGAGTTAGTGAAATTTCACTAACTTTTCCCGCTTTGGACTTTGGGTTAGTTTAGCCTATTAAGCCCAAGTTCCAACCCTCTTCTCCTCACTCTTCATAAATTTCCTAACTAATCAAGCTTTGGCATTAATGGTGGAGGGAATGGGAAATTAAAAATTCCAAAACTCAAATTCAATTGCAATCCATCTTTCTACTCCAAATTCAAGAAGAAGACATTGGATTCAAGCTTCTTGTGCTTAGATAGAAGAAGGATTGATTCTTGCTTGCTTAAAACTTCATTTTCATTGATATTTGGTGCAAAGGTGAGATTTTTATCTCACAATTCTAGCCTATAACTATATTGGACTGTTAGGAATGATTCCCTATCATTTCTGCATGCATGTTAGCATTTGGTTTGGATTGGATTGGCGAAAAACTCCAATTTTTAGCGTTTTGTTGAATTTTCTGCACTTGAGTCGTTCTGGCCATTTTTAGGTCGTTCGGAGTTAAGTCGTTCGTCCATAGGTCGTGAGTCGTTCACGAGTTAACCCTAGGTCGTTTGGCCATAGCTCGTTAGGTCGTATGACCCTTGAGTCGTTAGGTCGTATGACCCTTGAGTCGTTAGGTCGTTAGACCCTTGAGTCGTTAGGTGTATGACCCTTGAGTCGTTAGGTCGTATGACCCTTGAGTCGTTAGGTCGTTAGACCCTTGAGTCGTTAGGTCGTATGACCCTTGAGTCGTTAGGTCGTTAGACCCTTGAGTCCTTAGGTCGTTAGACCTCATTTTATCTTCACTAGGTCGTACCGTTTTGGTCGGGGCGCTGCCCCGCACCCCGCCGGGGGCGCTGCCCCCTGGACCCTCGCGACCTGACCGGGCAGGTCGAACCCCGTAAGCGGTGGCGTTGCCCCCGCACCCCCACCTTGGGGGGTTGCCACCCCCCTGGACCCCCCCTCCGTAGGCGATCTTATCTGAAAAACATTCAATAGAACTTGCTTTGTTGAGATGCTGAGTTGACCATTCTTCGAGACAAACCATCTCTGGTTATGTCGGCCACGTTTGGTCGTTGGGGAACTTCCACTTTGATGCTTTTGAGCTGATTTCCTTGGATTTTATTCACATCTCCGAATGTGATCTTTGTGATGATTGTTTCTACAATCTCTTCTGTGATTTGTCATTTTAAAAATATAAAGGTTTCAATACTAGTAGTAAATATCAAAACTCTTTTAACAAACAATTTCAACTCTATTTTTAATAACAAAGCTCTTTTCTTAAACCGTTTTCCAATCTATTAGTATATACAAACCTTTACCTCACTCGGATGAGAAATCTAATTAAACGACTTAGTAAAACAAGTGGTATGAAACGCTTGCGTTCACTTCGTCGGTTAATTCCTGGACTTGTTCGATTGAACCTCTTGTGACAATTTTATTAGTGAAGATTTACAGTTTGTTCGTAAATATTTAAGTTAAGCAAGTGGTTATGGGACATGAAGCTAAACTTCTATATTTACTAGCTTAGTGTAATTGACACTTCTCGTTGATCATGACGATCATTCTGATGATTTAGACTAGCAACTGTGCGATGTCTCTTGTTGCGAGGTTAGACTAGACACCACTTGTGTGATTCCACTCACACATACCTTTTTGCTTTTTGGTTAGTCTGGACCTTAATCTGTGTGATTCCATTCACACATGTGGGGTAGCTCCCCTTGGTCTTCGGACCGTCATGTGATAGGCCTCTTTCTCTTTTCTATGATTTCTGGACTTCTTGCATTGATTTCTAGAATTTATGTCATTGACTTGTTATGAGTACAAGTTTGGGGTATGATGCCCTTTCCGAATCTTTGAGAAGATTCTTGTGATATTGATTATCTCTTATTGATTGATCTTCTGTTGATCATTATTTACATACTTATAGTGGTATGTCATTATGGATGTTTATGTTTATGCCATATCTTTTATGTTATATCATGTCATCTGATATTTATAGCTAGACTGATCCGTTTATTATTTTCTTAAATAATACTCGGGTCAGACCGAGATGTTACAGGTGCTTCTGCTTGACTTCTTCCCAGGGATTCATCACTCTGACTTTTGGCTAACTGTTTAGATTAGCAGTTTTTGTTGTATACACATGAGATATAGACTCATAGTTGTATTCTTTTGTATAGCACGTGTTGCTATTCTTTTGTATTATCGTGGATCTTACTGACCACTACTCTGATGTACACTTTCATATGTTAGTTATATATTCATATCTTCTTCCGCCTTTGTGATATGGATATCTGTGACTGATTTGTGATATGATTATTTCTATGTTTGTTTCCGAAGATTATTTATAGCCACCGTGTGATAAGCAATTACATGGATGGTCGCTCCTCAACAGCCTTATTCTCTGTGCTAGTTGATAGCACTACTCCGGAGTGTTCTTGGCTAGCGTGGGTATAGAGGTGGGGCGTCACATAATTCCACTATCTAGATCATATAGTTCGACAAAATATGAAATTATGATCTCTCCTTTTTGGTCAATAGTAAGTTTAATTGATGTGTTTATCATAAGTATGGCCTATTTGTGCTATTAATTAGCTCAACATAAGCCACTAAACTATAACACACCATTTAAACTACTTTTTAACTCTCATGAAAAATGACTACAAGTTGAAAATGAAATCTATTTTAAGCATGGCCTATTAAATATGAATTAGAAATATAGACCATCAAATTTTAATTTCAACATTCACTTCATTACCATCATCGTATGTACATGAAGAGGTAATTGTTGTTTAATGATTGTTTAAGCATAGCCTATTTGGTGTCAACAATATAGGCTATCAAATTCAAAGCAAAAACAACAAGTTAAACCACTTCAATCATTCTCATTAAGCACGAAAAGAGAGCACAAACATAAAATTATGCTGAAGCTACGTGATTAGAGAGCTCCATTACCTCTAAATTGAAGGGGTTTAGCCTCTCATATTTGCTATCATTTCAACAAATATAGCTTGCAACATGAAACAAAAAGAAGAGGAAAAAGAGCTAAATGAACAAGAAATAAAACTAATCTACTTGAATTAAAACCAAACTAAACTACTAGCATGAAAGGAAGCAAAACAAGAAAAGAAAAGAGCAATGTATTAAAGTTGCAAAAGAATAAATTACAAGAAAGAAATGGCTAAGTAGCAATGAAAAGAAAAGAGAAGCTTTCTTTTATTTCTAAGTTAAAAACTAATTAAGAGGAAGGGAGGTTACTTGAAGCACAAGGGGTATTCAAACAAGTTAGAAACCCTAATCCATATTTTTGGAGAATGCCCAAATTACCCCTTAGGAAGTGTGGTGGCCAAGTTATCATTAACTTTAAATAATCATCCATTAAGTATGCATGAAGATTTAATCTCCTTTTAGCATGTGTATTAGCTCCAAAGTGTACATTAAGGTAGGTGAGTAAGTGGGGTCCTCCATGATCATCACTTTGAATTATTTCCATCTCCATTCCTTTGTATTCACTCTTGTGCATGCATATCTTCATGAATCCGCTTGTAAAATTCCCTAAAATTCCTACAAAACAATATAGAAAATTCCAAGTAAATTTTCATAAATTAATAAATGCACAAAATGACCATTTTGCCCCTATACGAAGATGAATATGTGACAATTTGAAAGTAATTTGAATTTTGGTTTAAACAAGTTAAAACACCCAATATGATCATTTATTTAATTTAAATAGATTAAACATGGTGGTAGAAATATGCGCATTTACATGCACATCATTTATATAAACTAAATTATTTCGAAGTCCAAGTGTAAATGTCGAAATTGGAATTGATTTAATGAATTGTTCAAAGGATTTAAATTGGAATTTCAAAGTTGAGGTGTCAAGTATAAATGAAACTATCAGAATTGAGTTATTGAAATGTTTGAAATATAACTTTGAAATCTATTTTAAACTAATTTAAACTATTTTAATTAAATTAACTTTTTTAATCAATTTAAACTATTCTAATTTATTTTAATCTATTATAACCTATTTAATCCAATTTAGTCTATTTTACCAATTTAAACTAATTAAATTTATTTAATCTATTTTAAACCTATTTAATATAATTTAATTCTGTCTAATCTATTTTAAATTTATTTAATATACTTTAAATCTATTTAATATAATTTAAATCTATTAAATCTATTTTAAATTCATTTAATTTTTTAAAACCCATTTAAGATAAATTAATTTTTTAATCTATTTTAGAAATCGATAAATCATTTTAAATCTAATTAAATAAAATTTAAATCTTTTTAAACTATTTCAATCTATTTCAAGCTATTTTTAAAACTATTTATGACTACCTAACTATTTTCTAAAATTTCAGACTGTGTAACGTATAGGTATTTATATTTTAATCCTTGATGATGACACAACCTAAGTTGGAAATTGAAATTGATACCTTTCTATGAAATGACATATTTGAGTAAATATGATGATTTTGGAACTAGGATTTAATTAACCTATGTTATCGATAATTCAAGAGCGAATATGATTTTGAAAGTGAATATAGTTTAGAAAGTGAATATGATTTCGAAAGAAGTATGGTTTGAAATTGAATGTGATATTTTGATATCAATTGTGAAATTGACTTTTTGAAAGGTAAAAAAACCATCCGGTGTGAAATAAGCATTTGGTTATTAAAGAGACCAGGATTGGATATTGTCATCCTCTCTGCCAATATCCGAAAACCACTTTAACAACTATGTATATGGTGGAGATTCTAGGAATGAAATAGGATGGTTGGTGAACAATTCTATATGTGGTATTTGCATGACCCTGACTCCTGTGAGTCAGCTTAGATGTGACTAATACATGAGCTATACCTAGGCCAACTGAGGTCATTTCTCCATCGGACATGCTTCTTCTATACCATATTATGACTTTGTGATGATTTGGTGGCCACCACTTAATTTTGATTTTGGAAGTGTGTTCAGAGGTGGACGGTAGTAGCTGCTATACGTTACCACCAGCCCGGTTCTGCAATTGGTATATCTAACCTGAAATTGCCTCGAGTGCCGTGTTCACATGTCCTAGAGCGCCTTCTACGAGTTTGTTTTGTACCATACCTACGGGGTGCCCTTTGGGTAAACCACCGATTTGGTGAAGCTTACGATACTGTATAGACTATGGGAATATATAAAATGTGTTAAGGGGGATATGTGTAACGCTTTAACGCTATTTTAATAATTTACTTTACTGTAGACACTATTATAATAGCGTATTGTACTACATAGTAGATAGTTTAACAGATCCTTAAGAGATGGTAATCCCGAACATCTCTTAAGTTATTGCACCCACGTTAGACACTGGATAGGAGATTTCAAACCCCATAAACATCTCTGTCGCCATTACACTCATATTTATTTACTATTGATTTAACTTACATAAGATCTTTTAGCTCTGACTCGAGTGTTTTGTCTTTTCAATTCGCTCGGGTCAGTCTGAGCTTTTCAGTTTATCGAAGACTGCTTTCTGGAGGATAAAGACGAAGATTCTATACAATTATTACTTATTATATGTATTCCACTGCAACATGTTGTTCCACTGCATTTATTTATTTATATATTCCTGTTTTATGTAAGTCTGACTTTGTGTTGTAAAAGAATAATCAAAGGTATTTACAAAAAAGCTTCATGAACTGTTATTTGATAATTATATTGTGTCATTCCGCTGCGAGATTCTGTATTTGTTTTATTTCTTTATCTTCTTTTTCTTATTTACCCCATAACAATCTGCTCTTTTGAATGGTTTGAGTCTGACGTGTGTGTTTTCTTGAAACGTCCAAAAAGGCAGGTCGTTACATTATGTATACAAACATATATTTAACAATTTTTAAACTTGAAATTTTAATTAAAAATGTTTTGAAAATTAATATTTTTCTTGAATTTTTTTATCTTGTCATGGTTGAAAACATATATATGTATGTGTGTGTGATTTTTTTTCATTTTGTTATACACTCATATTTAAATTGACAACAAACAAATATACGAGTTCGTGATATAGTTCTAACCTATTCACATACAATGGCATAATGAATATGTAAATAAACTAATATAAACTGGATATTACCTAAACCGTAGCCTTGATGTAACACTTCAAATGTTGAATCGAAAGAGCTCGTTGAATCAGATTCAATCCCATCTAGAATGCTGCTAACCAAAGAGATTTTGCCACACTTTTAATTTAATTCGATTTGAGTTGATTTTGGATTGAAAAGGAGAGGGCAGATCGGCTAATGCATGCGGCCTAAGAGGTTTATAGAAGCTAGAAAATGTAAAGTCTAAAATAAAGGAGGTGTTGGGTTTTATACAAGAAGAAAAAGAGAGAAAAGAGGAGATCCAGATCTAGTCTTCACCTTTTATTGCTCCATCAATTCAAACACATATTCCCAAAACATCGTACCCCTCCTACCTCCGACCATCAAGGTTTGCATTATCAAACCCGATCGATAATTGCATATTTTAAATCTAATTAAAATGTACAACGATATTGTATATAGATACTTAAATATATAACTTTATATACGCACTATATTCAACACTGATTCAAATAAATCAATTTTTTATAATTAATATATCTTAAATATATAATCAATTTATAACAATTATAATTTGATTAAATCTTGTGGCATTTGGAGTATTCAACATTGCGGTTGTGAGAGTCATAGGTGTAGATTCAGTCAATTATTAGCATGGAACAGTTTGAATATTAACATTCACACTTTACCTTAAGTAGTTGTGCAAAAGTTTGGCTAAATTTACCGTTTACACTACTTCGGTAAAAATCCAATTTTGCTATTTTAAACGCTTTCCAATAGTGACGATTATTTGTACAAATTCTCTTCGTCGGAACCATAACACGTTAGGTCTTATAGAATCTGGTATTGGTCAAACTTCCAATATTTTCCATATTCAACTTGCATAGTCCAAACACAAAGTCCTTGGTTTAATAATAACAATTATTAACCGAATTGCTTTGACTAGAGACTTTGACTTTGAGTTAACTATAGTTGATCGTGGCACTAAACCTTATATGACCGAGGAGACGAATACTCTATTAAATATTATTTCACTTCCAATGCTTCAACTCAAACCCAACTATCATCGCTCGATAGATACCATGCCATGATTTAAGTATAATCAAATTGGAGTATCCTCATTGAAGCTCAACGGTATTCTCAAGTCTAGAAAAATGTTTAACATTATCACTTCAATATTCTCTGTTTGACCTTAGTTATATTAACTAACAAAAGACTATCTAGTGAGTCATTCCATAGTTATCTAATAACTATCAGTACATAACCCCTTAGTGCATCCAACAGTTGTAAGTAATATACAACCCAACATTTGGAGAGCATTACACGCTCTAGTCTCAACGGATGTACTGATATTTAGTCTCGATACATCTTATCTAGGAACATTGAAAGTGATTTGATTATTTTCATTGTGATAAATTGCTCATGATTATAACAGATTGTAACTACTATCATAAAACATACCATTTATGGATTATCTATTGTTATACCTAAATTTAATAATTAATTAATATAATTATATCAATTATATTGTATAAAGAAAAACACCTTTTATTTCGAACGATATTTTATTACAAAGTTAATAATTTATAGTAAATTACAAAAAAAATCATAGGAAATACCCCTAACTCTATCAATATCCACAACAAACTCAAAAGGAGATGATAAATGTGCCATCCTTTTTGTTCAATCCTCGCTTCAACCTCTGAATAGACTTCTCGTTCTTCATCAATGGGGTATTAATAAACTCTCTACCATACTTCACAAAGGCATTGAACTTCTGGATGTACTCTTCCAAAGAAAGATTCCTTTTCCTGAATCGATGAACTCTCTCAACAACATACTTCTCTAAGACTCGAAAAGAAACCGAGCCTATAACACCTTTATGAACTGCTCCAAAGTAATCTTCTCTTCAGGAGTTTCAATTATCACTGTCTCCAACAAATCTAAGGTGTCTTTATGTAGCTGCCTAGAAGAAAGCTTCTCTTCTATGCATTTCAGCTTCAAATCCTTAAAATATGTTCACACACTTTCAACAAGTTTAATGTATCCACCATTATCTCTCTCCCAGTAAACATTTTGCCTCCTAGGTTCTGGTAATCTTGATTCAACTTGGAGAATCCTCCTTAGACACTAGTCTTGGATCAACTACTTCCCCATGTTCTCCCTTGTCATCTATATCATGAACTGTCAAAAAAACATTAACATCCGTTCCTACTACTAGTGGGACTGTTTCATTCTTTGTTTCTGGAGGCACTTCCCTTCCAACACCTTCGACGACTTGATGCTAACATTCTTTCTCCTAGCATTGGCTCCTCCTGCCATATTCTTTCATTTCTCAAATACATCTCTGCTAAGAAAATCTTTACTAAAATGAATAGAAAGAGAGTGAACTAGCAATAGAGGAATAGATCTATCTATCTATATATATCCATAAGGTGAATACAAGTATACCACAGAATAACATATACATTTCCCAAGTTTTCATTTTCTACTAAGTACTTAAATATTTGTAACTATGTTTTACTTAAGTGTCCCATAACCTAAGCTCTGATACCAACTATAACATCCATCATTCGGAATCCAAAAAATAGAACTTCACTATGGTGTGGTCACCATGGAATTATCGTTCAGCGACATAGATGAGATCAGGTATATTAAATAGTTCTTAAGTAGACAGAGAAAATATTAACTAAAAGCAAGAAACAAATCATTGTAAATTACGTATTACATTTTAGTTCCCAATATTCATGCCCACGTAGGGGCCAAAAATATAACAACATATATAAGACTATTATACCCAACATACGAAGATGCTAACATAAACACTTTGTACAACAGAATCAACACAACTGATGCCCAATCCTCCTTCTTCTTCTTTATCTTTCTTTATTCATCCATCCCAAAATGCAACCTTCCTAAGCTAATGAACTCAACCTACTGGAACGAGTATCTGTGAGTGTATAGGGAAAATAGTAATGAAACACAGTTAGACATAAAGTCTGGTATAAGCAGTACATTACTAGACATTGAACGTATTGAGACCATGCCAATGAAGCACGAAATGGGTTTTCCCCTCACTTTAGCTCAACATTCATTTAATTATCTTTAAATTTGAGCATACATAATTTTTAAGCGATCACACAATGTTGTAAGGCCGTACCTAAAACTATACTATTCAGAATACTAACCACATCCATGCATGTAAGGAACCCTAACCAAATACCTTAGTCATGACTGCCAACAACGCCTTATACCCATGACCAAGATATATAGTTAAAGTCCCAACCTTCGGTTGCACATAGGCCTTATGCCTGCATAGTTTATAAAATATCAACAAATATACTAATGGTCTCGTTTGCCACTTTGGCCTTATACTATCACTATCGTACTTCTGTTGCCACTCCCGATCTCACGCTTACTTCTTTTCCCGTTTCCACTTTAGGCCTTACACAAATGTTGTAGTATTTTGATTTCCACTTTAGGACTTACACCTACTCCATTCTTGGTTTCTTGACTACCACACCAACCTCACATCTTCCACTATTCCCTTGGTTGCCACCCTAGGCCTTATACCATTGCTTTCATGTCCAGATGGTTGCTACTTCAGGCCTTATACGACGCTTTTGGTTCAATTGTTGCACTAGACCATACATCTACACTATCATGTTTCAACCGCTATACTAATTCTCACGCCTACTTCATTCTTGGTTGCCACACCCATCCTTATACCAACACTTTCGGTCTCTTGGCTACAACTCTGGGCCATACGTCACCAACAAAACATACTACCTAATCATTCACTTTTAGGCTTTTCTAATAAACTAATCACTAGGATAACATGAGCCCGACTTCAATTAGGTCAACATTTCTTACATTCTGCACTATCTTTAATGTTTAAGCATTAGCTTCGGCTATCTTAAGACTTAGCCTACACTTCTATCTCTTATAGTTACAAATTTCGGCCTATAATTTTACTAAGAGCTAAGCAGCCCTCAACAATTGCTACATTCAGTCTCATCTAGGAAAGCTTTTATTAGTTTAATGTTGTTGATTTATGATATTTAAATCTTTAATTTCCCAAAGCACATCCTCTACCCATAATTCCTCCTTAGCCCTCAGTCTCCTTCGACTCTCAGCTAAAACCTTCGGTTTCATAGCCCTACCCATACAATTATCATTACTTAGCTTCCTTACTTAAGTCTTTATACTTAAGGTTCTATTTTACATTTTCTTTTGGTTCAGCTCTACTAATTTTGGCACTGCCACCGAGTACACCTTGGGAATTGTTCTTTGCACATTTGACATTGGTTTTACATATGTCGACCTCAAATTGTTGGGCTTAGTCCTTTATCAATGTTTTAATGTGCTTTCATGACATGTACATCACAAGTTGTGGATCTGATCCTATGATCGGTAATAATATTCTATTTATCTTAATAATCTCTTGGCTCCAATTATACCCCTTTGGAAACCTATTTTATTATATCGACCAAGCATAATTTCTTTAGGAAATTACTCATTTAATTTCCAAAAAATCGTAGAAAATGTTTATATATCTTTTCTTTCCATAAAATATCACAAACTTCTTATTTCTTGCTAATTTCTATAATTTACGGCTCTTTATAATTCGTATTAATTTATTTACTAAAGGGAAAATTTTATAAATCTTACCCCATCTTTAATAACATGTTCTCAACATCATATTAAAATTTTGGAGCATTTAGATTATGAAAAGAACAAGAAATATTCATTATAAACATAGTTGTAAGGAATTTATAAATGAAAAAGGATTAGAGAATATATTACTACCTATATTCCTTAATTGGTTAATATTTTTAGATTCTTTAGCTTGGTCTTCTTCTTTTCCTCTCTTTCTTGATTAGACTGCAACCACAATTAAAGTGGATGGGCGCCCAGCCCAATCCCCTCTTCCCGTTTAATTCATTTTAACTAAATTGTACTAAGTAATAATATTGATTAGTAAATGTATCCCCAAATGCTTATCACTTTCCATTACTTAATTCCCTAATTATTTCTCTAATTATTTATTTATTAATTTATGGGGTGTTACATAAAGGATGGAAAATTCAATTTTCAGATCAAGATTTTATGGCAATAGAGGCAATAAATTTCTACCTCTAATTTCGCTTGACTCAGATGATTCCAAATTCAAAAGTCAGCCAAATCAAGAAATAAGAGAAAAAGGAATAAGAGAGATAGGAAAGTACTAGTAGGAAGTTAAAGAAAATGAATATGACTAGCAAAGGTGTAGAGTGTGATGTAGATATTGGATTAAAGATTCATAGTCTGGCAATAATGGCTTTTGGCGACGAATTAAGAAGTGAAATGACTTAGTTATTCTCACTCAAAGCCACTTAATTACCTATGATTGTATTACTCTAACATAATATGTGGATTGTCTTCTAGTGATGCTTGGACTGAAGATATGATGTTTAAGTTTATGTTTGTGGGTTTATCTATTATTTATGATATGTTGCAATTTGATTAGATCATGAATCTAATTTTGACAAAATAGCCAGTTGTGAGAGATCAATGCCAAGGTATGAATTTCCATTATGATTTAGTAAGATCGAGGAAATAATTGACGAATTAATGTTAATATTGATTTGTGAATATGATATTAGGTGTGATACTGATCATTGATATGGTGAGATGATCTACCATAATTTAGATCCATTCTGTTATGCATGTTGTGCGTGTTAGATTTGTGTGAGAAGTTGAGAAAGGTGGGTGGTTCCATATTGAGTAAGTGACTCGATATGTCGTTGGCCGACCCGATGTAAAATCGGTTGACATACAAGGATATTACTTGAGAATTTGATGGATGTTCTTGGTTTAAGTGATTAGTTTTCATGGAAATGATCATGATATCAGGTTTTGGATACCATAATAATAGTTCCATGTGTTAGGGATGCTTACTTATATGTAAAAATATGTGAAAAGTTAGTTGTATTTTGCGTATATATGCATTGTGCTCAATGACTAAAGAGTTAGCAAGTAGACTCTCTTGTATATGTTATAAGGAGGCAATAGTTTAGGACTATGTTGCCTAAAGATGTATGATTTTTGAAAATGCACGAAATTATTGTTGTGCGGTTGTTCAACAGTAGTGTGTATTATGAGCATGGTTTTGAATCGCATTTATAAGCAATGAGAAATGCGTTTCCATAGGGTGTGACGACCATTGTAGTTCTATGAGTTTAGTTGATCAATGAGGCATGGGTGGGATCCTCAATGGCAATTATTGGATCAGGTTCATCAATAGCAGGGTAAAATAGGGAAATTTCAAACAAAATCCTTTTATTAATTCACACTGGATCTTAATTGTGTTTACATGAATAAATAGTTTGCACTGAATCATATTTACTGATCAATAATAAAGAAGTTTGGTGTTTTAATACTAGTTCAATCAATTTATATTAAAACTTTTGTGTTTGTACATTTTGAATTATCTTTATTAAAATAATATATACTATTATTTTATTTTCATTTCATCTGTATTTGAATTGATAATATGTTCACATTCACAATGCAAATATTGTAACTACAATGAATAAACTAGACTAGCCTAGGGTATGCATAGATGAATGGATGTTATTTTAGTATAAATAATTAACCATTGGGGTATATGTTTTTTTATAAGATACGATATCAAGGGTTGATAACTATGGTCATATATTTAGACACATACATACATATATGATATAATATCAATGAACAACGATTATGGTCATATATTCACAAACGCACACACATATATATAATTTGTATACAAATACATAATATTATTTTGACCATTATATATATATATATATATATATATATATATATATATATATATATCTGTGTAGTTAATGTCCCGCTATTACCCCGCTATAACCCGCTATATCTCATAGCGGATTTCTACCACTACGATTTTTCCATGTAGCCCCAAAATATAGCCTTTCCGCTTTAAGCCCCGCTATTTCCGCTATATCCCGTTATTTCCCCTATATTCCGTATTTCCGCTATATCTTCTTTAATAAAATGAATTGAAAAATTGCATTTATACATTATAAAAATTATGAAACTAATTTATTTTATTTAATGTTTAATATATTTTCAGAAATGAAAATACTCTAATATTCTACTAAATTCAATTATGTTATATATAATAGTTTTACGTTTATTTGAAGTATATTCGCACATGTTTTTATTTAAAACTATTTATGTATTAATTATAATTCAATGGAATGATAATTTTTCATTTAATTACCATTTATATATTTGTAAAAACATTGAGTACGGGTTTTACATGCTATTTTAGAGTCATCCGCTATATCCCGCTATATCCTCGTTGTATCCCCGCTTTGACTTTTTGCACCTCCACCGCTTTGAATCTGCCAAGCGCATTAACAGATAAATATATATATATATATATATATATATATATGATAAACTAAATTCAACCACAATTTAAGGGACATAATTTAAATTAAGTTATGTAAGGGAAATAATTCAAAGGAAACAGTTTAGATATGGGAAATAATTTAAATTGAGTTACATGTGGGAAATACTGAGGGAAATAATTTAGATATAGAAAAGGTGTTAAGTTGATTTACATAAGGGAAATAACGAAGGAAACAATTTAAGGGAGACAGTATAATGGAAAAAATAAAATTTGGTTTTAAAATTTATATTTATATACATTTTAAAATTAAATTAAATTAAACCCACACACAGATATACATACATACATACATACATACATACATATATATATATATATATACGTATGTATATATGTATATTATAGAGGAGCGCTCCATGACACCCCTATTTGGCAGCAATCAAATTTCCCCGTATTTTTAGCCATAAGTTTCTATTTAAATAATGATTTGAGGGGAGAGAGAACTTGTGGAAAGAGAGAGAAGAAACATAAGGTGGATACCGGGGGCTTTACCTTATATGTATATGTATATGTATATGTATATGTATATGTATATGTATATGTATATGTATATGTATATGTATATGTATATGTATATGTATATGTATATGTATATGTATATATCAAAACAATTTTTTCAAAATTGAAAACGAATTCGAATACACTCACACAAACATATATAGAGAGTGAGTGAGAGAGAAAGAGATCTAAGGCTGTGGGGAAAAATGTTTTTTTTCTACAAAATGTAAACATATAGTTTTAGTTCTAATATACATACATGCATGCATGCATACATATATATATATATATATATATTAACTTTAATTTTGTAATATATTGTTTAGCTGAAATAAGAAATTTAAACAAAATGTATATATGTTAATAATTTTGTTTAAAAGAAATGTGCACATTTCGATTTGATCCTGTCGGTGGCCAACACGTTAGTAGTTAGGAATCTCCTCTTCGAACTCCTAGTTCTCTTTATTGACTACAAGATGCTTGTTTGTCTTCTAGATTTTACCAATTTGTAACAATGGAGACTAGTATTAATTTTCTTGTGTGCTAATGAATGAGCGAAAGAGAAATATTTATAAGCACTCTTAGGCCATGGGATAAAATTGCTTTCCGTTTTGATAAATAATTCGCCATAAATGAATTGAATAGCGCACATATGGCAATAATAATTACCCATTCCTCTCCATGTTGGCCGGCCAACCCAATGTGTTGTTATGGGTTTTGGCCCTAATTAATTAAGATTTAAATTAATTATTAAATTGGTTTATTTAAACCGATGTTTTAAAATAGTCAAATATAATAATTAAACACTGATTTAATTAATTTAAAGGATTGAAATAAATAAGTAAAATCCATAAAATTCAATACAACATATGTGCTAATTTCATTATTAATTTATAACATTTATAAATTAGTTTTAATTAGTTGAACTTGGAAATTAGCCAACAAAACATTTGTGATGCTCCTTTACATGAACTCGGTCTTCAACCATATTTAAATAATTAAAATACTAAAGCATGTCTGGACTTTTCTAAAGTATAGTTTTCAGACACAGTTCAGTTTCTTATCATTTAGGTGAAATTTAATTTCTAATATTTATTAAGATACATGATATTTTGTGCACGTTTTCCTTTTTTCATTACTACATCACTTAGCAATATGGAGTCTGATTAATGGTCAAAAACTCTAATTTAGTTATTTATTTAGACTACATTAAAATCCTTGGTTCAGTCAAATAACATCTATCGATTAACTGATTTACTTTGACCATGGATTTTAGCTTTAAGTTGACTACTAATTATGGTGATACAAAGCTTCAACATTGAAGGAGATGAATCCTTTCTTATGTAGGGTTTCACTTCAAGTAGTTCAATGCATGCCTAACTATGACCATAACAAAATCACAATATCATAAGATTAAACATAACCAAAGTATAGTCTAGTTACTTAAGATTTACAATAAGCTTAAATCAAAAGAATATTGCAAGTCATTGCATGAGATCCACTATTTTGACTTAGTTGTATCTAACCTATAAAAATCTCCCATTAAGTCATTCTATGATTTTTCCAAATAGCCACAATTACGTAACCCATTGGTGTTACAACTAGTCATGAGTAATTCGTCATCCATTGTATACATTACCTACACTAGTCTCAACGGACGTATCAATATCCATTTCTCGATATATGTATTAACCAGGAACATTTAAGGAATAAGTAATTGAATATTAACTCAAAATTTATTGTTACAAACACATTTGCAACCGCAACCGATAAAATGCACCTACAAAGGATTTTTTACCTATATATGTTTAGTGTATTAACGATGTTACTTATATCTTGTATAACAACACATACAAAAGAAAAAAAATCACAAACATACTTTATTTCAAACAAGATTCTCTTACAAGAGTTAAGTAATGTAACAAATTACATAATTGCACCTAGGGATCACCTTCAACTCTACCAATCTCTCACTTGCACATGAGATCAATTATGGAACCTCATGCCCATACCTTCGATCAATCTACCTAAATTAGATCGAGAAAGAGGCTTCGTGAATGGATCCGTGATGTTATTATTATGTATCTATTTTTCAATTATACTTCTCCATTACTAATAAACTATTTTATCATGTGTCAATTACGAAGAACATATATCGATTTCATATCAAGCTACTAATTCACATTGCATCCTATATTACATTATTGCTATCACAATATATTATTAGATTCTCAATAGTGGGAACCACCACTAACTTTCTTATAAATTTATGCACATATATTACTCTTATTATGGCACTATTCAAAGCGATGTACTTAACCTATATCGTTGAATTTACCACAACCTCTCGCTTGGAATGTTTTCAACTTTAAGCTCCTTTATTGAGGAAGAACATGAATATAAGATGGACTTACAATATTCAATATCAATTATGAAGTTCAAGACCAAATACTTCTTCATAAGAAGTTTTAAGTGTAGCCTCTCAACTCATGCACTTGTCAACTCCTTGACCTAGGACATGTAGGAGTAAGAGTCAATGTTTCATCACAGATCGCACTATGAAAATCCCTACCATATACCATCTCTGCCTCTAGATGCTTGTTTAATATCATATCCTAAAATCTATAAGCTTTGTTAACTCTCCCGCCGACTTTGAGAAATTTTGTCTATTGTATGCAAATAGTCCCTTTCAAGTCCTTATTTATAAGTTTTGTTTCAACAATAATGTGCCAAAATTCAACGTTATATTATGCAATAATTTTTTGAGTAGAACCCGTATGAACTTAAGCACGTTGACTGGCAAAACCATTTCGTTAATTTCAACATTTGAAATTTACAAGGTAATCTCTTGTCAACCTTGCTCTATTCAATTCCAACTGCATTGATCTTCTTCTTGAAGACTCACTTGTAGCCGATGAATCATATCCTTTCCCGTATAATTTTCAAAATAATATTTCCTCAATAAACATGAAATTCATTTCAGATTTAAAATAATAATTCATGTGGTATAGTTTATACTCTCCAAGGCATGTTGACAATTAAGTAAACTGTTATTACTAACAATCCATTTTCTCGACATTGAAAAGAAACTCATAGTTTCCCTTTAATGTGCGAAATTCCATGCTAGACATTCTGACAAGCTATGTCTATTTTTTTTGGCTTGGTTCCTACATAATCAGTTTCTATATTTGAGTATTGGATTGTACCCCAGTCCGTCATGCTACCACTAATTTCTATGGAAAGAAGTAAGAAGGTGATGTGTCTTAAAATTTAAATTTGATTCTTAGTGCGGTAGAATAGACATTCAAAGCATTTTATGGATTGCATATAGACTTTCATAAAATAAATTTAATGTGGCATCCATGTATATGGATTAGGACTGTCTCAACATCTTCTTATACCAAGTATAAATGACTTCTCTTTCATCTTTCATCGAGAATTAAATAACCAAACTTTAACTGAAATTAACATCGGTACATCGTTTATAATTAGAAACATGTTGTTTGCCTATAGTATAATAAATGACTTGGTACCTTTTATTATCTTTCTTACAAACATGCGCTTTATCTATAGTTTGACTGCGACACCACTTTTGTTTCAACTCTTGGATCATTGTTCGTCATGCCTAACTCCTTTATAGTAACCCAACAAAATCCATCCTAAGCAAGTTTTACATGTATCCTCTTGACTCGCATGCAACCTGTCAACTCCTTGACCAAGAACATGTAGAGTAAGAGTCAATGCTTTATCATCAATCACACTATGAGAATCCCTTATCATTTACTTATTCTACCTCTAGATGCTTATTTAAGATCATATCTTAACAATCTACAAGTTTTGCTGTTGATTCCACTGACTTCAAGACATTTTTCTATTGTGTGTAAATAGCCTCTTCTAAATATTATATATAAGTTTTTCTTCAACAACAATCTGACAAAAATCAAACTTATATCATGTGCTAATTGCGAGTAGGATCTCAATGGACATAAACGTGTTGACTGGCAAAACTATTTTGCTAATTTCAACACTTGAAATTTACAAGTTTATTTCCCATTAATCTTGCTTTATATAATTCCAACTACATTGATGTTCTTCTAGAAAACTCACTTATTATCGATGGACCATATCCTTTCGAGTACAATTTTCAAAAACATATTTTGTCAGTTTGGATCCATTTTTGATTTAAGATATCAATTCATGTGGTAGAGTCTATGCTCTCCATGGCCCGTCAGAAACTGAGGAGATTTTTATTAATAATAATCTATTTTCTTGACATTGACAAGAAATTCGTAGTATCTCTTTAATATGCTAAATTCGTATTAGATTTTATAATGAGTTGCGTATGTTATGGGCTTGGTTAAATTTATTTCATTTTGGTCATCGGTTTCTGAGATAGAATCCTTGATTGTATCTAATTCCATCACACTACCACTAGTTTCTCTCGGAAGAAGTTCCTTTGGTTCGAAGGTGCCTAGAAACAACAATTTGTTATGGTGGAATAGAAATTCCAAATATTTTATGAACTGCCTATAGACATGCATAAAATAGGTTTAGTTTTTAGTTCACAAGACTTATGTTCATAATGTAGATCAAACAACCTATATATTAAACATTTTGAAATGGAGTTTCCTTCAAATTCATACCTTATATGAAATTGTAATCTCAGCTTTAGATGAAACCAAATTTAACATATGTGCTAACTATTAGGCATGTATCCTAATAAAAAGAAGTAACTCAAATTCACTCACTATTAATCGTACTTTATCCAACAAAGTCTAGCCACTCCTTATTGGTACCTCAATATGTAACATAGGGAGGACTGAATTTACAAGTGAACTGTATTTCTTTTTGGTACTCTTAGAACACTTATCAAAGATACTTACATACTCGATCAAATTGAATTGTTTTAATTCTTTTGCACATTAAATTTTTTACTTCTGTTTTTAGTTCTATAAACTTATTATAAAATATACTTGTGCAAATACACATCATATCTAAGATAATTCATTAGTGAATTTAACTAAGTAAGTGGATCCGTTTTTAGTATCGTTAGACCTTAGACGACATACATCTATATGTATCAATCCGAAGAGTCTGCTAATTCTCTTATCGCTCCCACTAAGTAGGTGCTTTTCCCTTGTTTATTTGAGTTACAATTCACAGGTACCATATGATTCATAATCATATGACTAAAGAATTATTTCTCAAAGATATAGCTTAGTCCATAATACCAAAAATAATTGTTAAATATTTTTCTTTTGTATTTTATATAGCTAATAGATCCCTATTGTAATCAAAACTAATACCATCATCGACATACCAAAAACATATTTATTCTATAAGAAATACTCATAATATTTATATTAGAACAAACTTCATCTATTTTCGGCCAAAACCGAAAATAGTTGTAATTTCATTACCAATATTTTTGCAAACAAAACAAAGTATTATTATTTTCTATAGGCAAGCTAGATTGTAACAGCTATACCACTTTACAAAGGATAAAAAAGTTATGAGGCATAGGTGCATCAATAACTATGAAAAAAAGAAAAAATATACAACAAGTATAGGAATTGGGTAGAATACCCAAACTATTAATCACAACCTAGTACAGGGCTAACCCCCTCGTCGGAGGAAGAGTCACCATCTAAGTCAGAGCCAATCACATGGATGAAATTTGAAAATAACCTCACCAAACCAAGGTCATATATAGGTAACTCAAAAGTGTAAATGAAGCTTCTGCACCATGTCGCGTCCCTATGATTATCTATATTGTTTTCACCAAGTTTACCTTCAGTAAAGAGAATTAACCCACCTTTAGAGATTTCAAATCAAAGACATATATCCTCACCTTTGTCGTTTATCACATATTTGTAGTTGGATTTTCTTCAGGTGAGTTCGTATCTAAGAGCGACGATGAGCCCAAATCTTCTCCTTAAAGGACTAGATAATATGGGGGCTACATGTCACAGGAAAGGCATGGATGTGATCGGTGGCAGTCCCAAGATCGGGAATAGTCTCATCTAACTCGACTTTAGGAATAATTGGTTGGACAACCAAAACATCAGTCGAGTTCTTCTTAGGTAAGCATAAGCACTTCAGTGGTCTCAGTAAAGGGACCTTTTCAGGGATAGGAATTTTGATATCATACACCATTAAAAGAACTGAAGATGAAGCTTCAGTAATGTTTCTGCAATGCGAGGCTATGTGTCGAAAGGAGTGATTTGTACTGCATATAAGTGGCTTCCAAATATAGTCAACATTTACAATAGCAACTTGTCACAAAGTAGGCTGAACTGCAAGAATCGATGGTAATAACTTATTTGGCTTTATCTCAATAACTACTTTGGCATATCCTAGCCTCTCCCTCTTGATAACAGCCGAATCAAAACATACTAGGTCTCTAAGAAAATTAGCAAGCCAATCAATACCAATCAGGGACTGTAATATCAAAGGGAATTTCGTGAAATGAACCCAATCACGGATGGAGAGAGTCTGTTCCATGGCTGTGTCAACATAAGGAGTCCATCTACAATAATAAATGGTTTTCTTTTATTATTATAGGCGTGGCCTCTAGGATTCTTTATCTATCATCTGAGTCAGAGAATTCGAAGTAAAAATAGACTATTGCCATATCTCATGGTGATACGACCCTTAATTTCCATACACATCTAACGACCCAATAAAAAAGGTTCTCATCTAAAAAATCAATTGGTTGATCCTTCAAAAATAAGGAACCAGGCTCTATAACATCTGTAGGGGTATCATAACTTTATCAATACATTTGATCTCAAAAAATTCAAGGGAATATACACCCGCATTACGGGGTTTGTTGGTGAATAGAGATGACCACATCTTTGGACTTGACTCCTTTGGAATATTTCATTGTTTATTAGAGTTGAACTAAAATCGCTCCTAGATTCAAGAATAGAAATTTTGGCATACATGAAAGTAGTTCCATAATTAATATTTGGCATACATGAAAGTTATATTTCTAAACATGATGCATCCACTAGCAAGTGTCATATGGTGTGCTCCCACTATTTCTGCTATTATAATAACAATGTTTGGAATACAGAGCTTCATTCAATCATATTATGATGGGCTACTTATTCCTTTTATTATAAATAATTTATAGTTGAGAGCTTTAAATCTATTATCTCGAACTCAAGAAATGGATCTTATAGAGAACAATTTTATGTAAGAAAAATACATCAGGAGTAAATGAAATCCTATTTCTTCCACCCTTTTAAACATCTACAAATATTTAAACAAATTCTATTTCTAATGTGTCTTCATGAAGCGAAGGTTATCGTTCACTTACTTCATCCCAACCGTGCCAACATTATGACTTTTCTCAAACTTTCATTTTCTCTTTTAAATGGTCAAACATTCAAAAGAGAAACCCTTTACTTCAAGACTATGTTGAATTTCTTTACAAAAATGCATTCGATCATCCTTAACATTTTATTGAACAAATTAGACTTAGGTAAATAGATCGAAAATTATATTTCAATGATCAGATTCCTAGGTCTATCAGTAGTCCTTATTCTAGTGTTTTTTCTAACTCAATAATATCCTTTTGTATTCAATCATAAAGAACATATAATCTTGCATTATGGTTTACTTGCTCACGTCGAATGAAATTTTTTTACAAAAATTTTGTATATTACAAAAGCGACCGACTATTCACCATAAAACTTTTGTATGTGATCGAATATCTATCATATACCCATGCACTTGAATTGGTTTAGAGTTCAAAATGCATAGAAGAAAATACATAGTATCGAGCAAATTTACGCCCAAGTGACCGAGATACGAAATTTCAGTGGTTGCATTATTCTGCTCTTGCATGAGTAACTGAAGCGCTAACATTCCAAAAGTTTTACTGGTAAGTAAATCCTTATATTTCTTAGTTAGTTTCTAATTCAATTCCTTTAGTAATTTGAATTGATAAATAATTTTACCAATTCTATTAGTTAATCAAATTTATCAAAGTAGATTATTACAATTTCATATATGTTCTTATAATTATTATATTGGTTTATTGAATTTATCTAACAATGCTCCCAATTAATTGTGCATCTCTCAAAAACCCTAAAGGTGATACCATAATTTCATAGATTCCTCCAGTGGATGTTAGGGCCCATTTTTCAAGTTACTACAAGCTTAAGGGTGCTCTATAAATTATAGCCCCTATAAACGTTAAGTGACTCTTTACTAACTATATCTTATGTATAACTCCTATCCATACTTTTACTTGCTCATCTCAAATTTATGACCTTGAGGGTGCTTAACAAATCATAAAGTATATTAGATACTACAGACTCAATATTTTACGATAGCCTAAGGGTAATTGTGTAACCCTTGAAGGCTCTCGGTAAAGTCAATTAACATTCTTACCAATCTAGGGATAATATGAACAACACTATAAATATTTTATGGCTTGAGGGTGCTTAACAACCATAAGTATGTATAGTAATGTATATGTGTTGTGTTGAATCAAAAAATGGCACAACACCCTAAAGCGAACCGAAGTAGAGAGATCTAGCAAAATAAAATAAGAAACATAAAGAATTTTTATAGTGGTTTGGCAAAACAGTGGCCCACGTCTTCTATGTTATTACTTTCATATTTTAGTCATAATTACAAGGGATTTTGATTTCTAACATCCTAGAGCACAAAAAAGTAACTTCCTCTGTGACTAGATCGTGTAGAGAAAGAGAGTGAAGAAAATAAAGTGCCCAAAAGGTCCTTTTTCAAATGCTCTAAGTCTTACATTTATAGAGAAATCGACCTCAGCTAAGAGTGTCCTATTTAGCTATAAATGGGATCATTTCCAATAATTCAACCACACACCGAGTTTATCTTCAAGACTTTCCGTTCTAGATGCTATAATCCAAGCATTACCCCTTAACATTGCCTATCTCTGGACACCAAGTAAAGGTTAATAATGTGCGGCAAATTATTCAATTGCCCAGTCTAATTATAACCTCTCGGTCCTGATCCTGGACCGGTGGATTCCGACGGTTTCTAGGTCCTAGGTTTCAACCTCACCTATTTTTGGGCGTTGGTTAAAAGCATTCGATGATCAATCTCAATGATCCTCAGTCGAGCGTGTCTATTGGGTCATTAGCGTGGTCATGACTATTCGAGTCATACAATAGTTCCAATTTCCTAGAATTGGTGCTTTGGACACCTATCTCTGGGCATCTGTTCTAAGTCTCACCTATTTCTAGTGTCGACCAAGGGTATTCATTAACCATCCTCGCTTATTCTTCGCCTAGCATATCCTGCCAGGATACAAGCATGGTTATTAATTTTTTGACCATGCACCAGCTTCTATCTGTAGAAACTGGAGATTTTATCTACTTGACTCCGGGTATTTATTAATAACCTTTCCTATTTCCAAGCAATAGCCAATACTGGAGGGATAGGGTCGAATTTTGCGATGGACCCTTGCAGTTATACTCCTTTATCCTGATCCTGGACTAAAGGATTTTATCTGAGTACCTAATTGCATTGCTAGTCACGCATCACGGGGTTTTTCTTACAAGAACATGATTCCATTGATTCAAGAAGCGAACTTCATTGATAAACCAAAGAAAATGGCAAGTCTCGCCTTATTACATTACTTGTAAAATCTTAAAGTGGCTTATTTGTAGAAAATAAACCAAATAAAACAAAGCAAAATAGCATCTTAACAAGTTCCTATTCCATGCTCATGGAATCGGGATTCTATTAATAGTGGACAATTTGAAAGTTCCATCTCAAAACTCCTATTCGATCGTAGAAGGACCTTCCCAGTTCGAACCAAGTGATCCCGTACCCGAGATCCCCTGCCTCGAAGATACAGTTTCGAACCTTGGTGTTGAAATCGAGGGACTTAAGAGGGAGTTTCTCGTTGACCTTGGGGTCATAATGCTTTTTTCGAGGAGAATGGACTTCTAGTACAATTGGAATCGTTGCCTTTGATCAGTAGGCCAGAGCGAATGTCGTATCTCCAGTCGTGAACTTATGGGTCATCCTATAAGCCCACAATGCCAGTGGAAGCTCATTGATCCAATTGCCCTTAGATTTAGTTAATTGTTTCATCACGATAGGTTTTTTGATATTATACACCGCCTCTGTCTATCCATTTGCCTGTGGATGTGTTACTACCAAAAAGCTTTTCTCGATCTTGTATCGGTTGTAGAAAACCTTGGACTTGGTACTTTCTAACTAAGTCCCAATATCCATTATAATTTTCGAAGGTACTTCAAATTTACGGATAATTTTCTTTGTCACAAAGTTGATCGCTTTTTTCATTCTGATCATGGCAAGCAGTTCCACTTCATCCCACTTCAATTATGTATTTAGCTCTTCCTTTCGACATCGGTAGCACACTGATTATATCAATTCCCTAAACTACAAATGGCCATGGGATGACCATTTGCGTAAGCTCTATGGATGGGACTTTTGGAATTTTTGCAAACCTCTGGCTTGGGTCTCATTATTTAGCGTATTTAGCAATATCACAGTTTATTATTGGTCAGAAGTATCTGCAGCAAAGTATTTTCTTTTCTAATGCCTGTCCCCCTGGTGTGATCACCACAACTACCCTCCTAGACTTCCATGAGGATTTTCCTAGCCTTATCCTTGGTTACACATCGAAGAAGGGGGTCGAGAAATCTCTTACGTATATCACTCCTCCTTGCATTATGAATCGTAGTACTTTGCAAAGGAGTTTTTGTCGTTAACTGTTTCCACTCGTGAGAATTCCTTTCAGCAAATAACCCTTAATTGGAGTCCTCCATGACTTTTTGTCCTCTTCAACCTTCAAAATCCAGTCGACATCCATCCGGATGATACTTGAAACTAATAAACCTCCATTGGAACTAATCCCAATAGTTTTGCATCTTTAGAACTTGCTAGTTTTTCCAATGAATCAGCCTTTGAATTCTCCACACTTGGGATGTGTGCAATTATGTAATGCTCTATATTGTTCAATAGTTCCAGTGTTTATGTCGGGTAAGGGTCAAGTCTCACACCCTTAGCATGAAATTCCTTCTTCATCTGGAAAACCACTAACTAGGAATCATTGAATATATGCAACATCATTACTCCTAGTTCTTTCACAATCCCGAGTTCCGCTATCAGTGCTTCGTACTTAGACTCGTTGTTTATTGTGAGGAACTCTAGCTTTAATGCACGACAAGCCGATCGTCCTTTAGGAGTCACGAGTACCATTCCTACGTCAGAGCTGCGCTCATTATAAACTCCATTTGGAAATAGTTTCCATTGTGAAATGCAACTATATCATCTTCCTCTTCACCATCCCATATGGTAAACTCGACGATGAAATCTGTCGACGCTTGTCCATTTATCGCTCTTCTTAGATGGTAAGTGATGATCTACTGGCTCAGTTCAGTATTCCACTTCAGTAACCATCCTGAAGTGTTAGGTGGTATAGTACTTGCTTCAAAGGTTGATCCATAAGCGTCTTAGTTGGATGAGCCTGAAAATATGATTGCAGCTTGCTCGATGCAATTAGCAAGTAATAATGGAGTTTCTTCAGCTGTGGATTTTGATGTCTCGGAATTTTGGGCAATATTTATTTCATAATCTTCATTAATAATTATTTAAAATGTGCAATATTGATTTAATAATCTAACTACTTAATTTAGCAATATGAATTGGTAATCTTCTTTTATAATTATTTCTAATAGGCATATTTATCTTTTCAAAAGCTAATAATATTTAATTGGCAAAATTTAATCTTTTTAAAAACTAATAGAAATGTTGTCCAATTATAATATATATATGCATACATACATACATATATATATATGTATATATATTGTGATTGGAAGGTTTGTTTAAAAATTCAATGTAATAACTTTCAAAGCTATTTAAAATTAAATTCTCTATTTTCAAAACACAAAATAAATAGCTTAAGTTTAAAATAAGATTTTATAAAAGGTTTAATATACTTTTCTTTTATATTGGATAAAAAGATTTAGTTTGTATATATATAAAAGTTTTAAATATAAATAAGTGTAGTTTGTCTATAAACATAAATTGTTATAAACATAAACATATATTAATAAAACATAAGTATAAATAATAAATACAAACATAAATTCATATTACATAAATATAAAAGAATAAGAGATTTTTAAAGCAAGGTTTTAAACATAAAATTCTTGTTTTTAATATGTGTAAAGAAATATAAATCATGCAAATACATTTGTAAACATTTTAATATAGGTTTTGACATTCATATAATAATAATAACATGTAATCTACATTTGTAAGAAAATAAAATCATGCATTTAAATTTGGAAGCTTAATATAGCTTGAATTAACAAGCGGCAATCATTTTCTTTATCAATTAAATTTTATAAATAAGTGTTTTAGAGTAAAACCTAGCCACTTCATCAGTTTCAAGTTAACTTAAGCTAAAGGGAAAATCTATAACCAGAGGAGATTCAAAGCAATAACAAAGTTCCAGATCAACTCAATAACACATCAACACAAATTCAAATTCAAGTTCAATAAGCAAAGTTCAAATTAACCAAAACAGGTTTCCAGATTAATAGAAAACTTGTTCTCTGCTTCTTTAAATTCTAGTGAGTAAACCTTCTTTTAAAAACAGTTTTGATACATATGATAATTGTTGTAGTTGTAATAACCCGGATTTTCGGGCATCTGATAATTGGTAATTATCAGGGTTAAACTTTTATTTTGTAAATTAAACAGATAAAAATTCTGACAAATATCTGAATATATATATATATATATATATATATATATATATATATGAACATAGGTTTAAAACTATAATACAAGTGTTGAATTTTAAAATCTTCCAGGATAATAAATAATATACATACACAATATTATAAATATAGTTTGAATATGTGCATATTAATATGACACATAAGTTAATATAAAAGAAATGTAAATGAAGTTTTAATTAAATCCTTATTTTAAACTCAAGCTAAATAATAAATAAAAATAAATTAATTAAAAGTTAGAGTTAACATAAAATTCACAAACATATAAGTATATAATATATTTATTTAGGGCAAAACATAAATTATTTATAGACAAAGGTTTACATAAATTCTCACTTATATATTTATTAAAGTTTAAAAGCTTATTAATATGAAAACAAACATTTTTGACATAAATACATATATTGACTTAAAGGATTTAATAAAAGAAGAGTTAATACTTGAAAATATCATAATATTTAGGACACTTGTTGCAATGTACATGTGTAAACCAAGCATCCTATAAGATAATAAGTGGAAAAGTTGTTCCATTTGTATTTGTAAAATAAAATAAAATAATAATAATAACCATGCCATTTTCTCATTTTCAAAACTGATCTGAAGAAGATCAAAATTTATCAACAATATTCAAACCAGATAAGCATCAAACAAATACTCTTTGTAATTTTAAAGAAACCTGAAGATAAGCAATTCCAAATCCAAACTGCAGCCTAAAGCAAAATCCAAATAAATTCAAGAACAAATTCAAGACAAAGTTCACCTCAATAATCAAAGCAAGATTAAAGCAGATCTGGTTTTATTCGAAGGATAATTAAAGCAAGATGAGGATTCAAATCTTTAGAACAATACAAAGTTCCAGTTTCAGTTTTGCCAGTAGGAAATATTTCCAGATTTTAGTTTAAGCTCTCTGATCTTCATTAACAGGTGATTAAATCCACTTTAAAAATAGTTTAATCCTAGACTCCATATTGATGTTGTGAATATAAAATTATGCTGTTAGCTGAAATACTGTGATTAAGATGAATGCATGTAGTTTTAATTAGCATTAGATGGTTGTGACTATGAAAATACAGGCTTTGTTGATATATCAGGGTTTGATTTCCTTCCAAAATCCAATGTTTCATCTTTGAATCATAGTTAGCTTTTGATTTGTAAATAAAAAGTGTTTGAAATCATACAATAACACTATTAAAAATTTTCCATAAAATTATATTGAATAATTGTCTGGAAAATTTAAAATATACAGTGAAATTGTAATTTGGGTCAAAATTCCATCACTTCAATTTTAAGATTTGATTGCATGTTTAAATTCGTGATGGAAAATCATGAATTTTAATGGGTATATCTCGATTTTTAGGTTGAAAATCAGCGAGCTTCCTCGAGTTGAACGTTTGAGATGCTTTGAGCAATTTTCGTCGATCAACAATGAACTGGTTGACGTGATTGGGCTTGAAGGTAGAGGAGAAGTCAAGGATCGACGGAAAAATACTGTGGTGATTTCTCGTTGGTAGAGATGGCCAGTAACCGACGATATAGGGTTTTAAGCTTGTGCTTGTGTTCGGGTCGAATTCGAAGTGATGCGTCATCCTCAGTGGATCGGGTCAGTTCGCACCCATGGCAATTGAGAGAAGAGGAGTTGAAGAAGCTCTATCCAGAATATCATCGTCTCTGGTGGCTTGTGGACTCGGGACGAGGCGTTCCATTGAAGACTGTTTTAGTTCCAGTTGGGTTGTGTTGCTCGATTTCGTATGGTTGAGTTTTTGTGATTTCTGGGTTGATGAACGGAGTAATGACGATGTCGCCAACTTGGTGATGATTACGTCGCTGGTCAGTGACGACCTGAATGCTTGTGCATTTGCACTTGTATCACCATATCGGTCGCTGGATGGTTGGGGGAAGAAGATCGATCTCGGTTTTGAACGCGAGGCAAGGTGGTTTTGGCTCGAGATAAGACTCGAGTACGTACTGTTGAGTGTAGGATTGGGATGGACTCGGAATGTTTGTATTTGCATCAGATTTTAATAGGGGTAGTAAAAGTATTATCAGGTTAAGGGCAAGGGTAACTCAAAGTAGAAAGATGGACCAGGTTTTTACGCAACGCAAAATTTTAAACAAAGAGGTTCAAAGTAATTTTTGTTCAAGGTTGAAATAAGATATTGATCAAATTTGCAAACAAGTTCAAAGCCTAATTTATAAGTCAAATGTGACTAAGTTGATTTGAATTGAAAATATATGAATAGTCAAGAGTATTGGATTTTTATTTAATAGGAACTTAAGAGATTTTGCACTTCAGCATTTAATTTACTTAAATTATAATTAGAGATCAATTACCCAAATGATAAATAAATTAATTTAAGAAATTGGGAATTAATTTGTTGGGATTAATTAAATAATAATTTAATTATTAGAGGTTGATTAACTAATTGAAATAATTAACCAATGGGATAATTTCTTGATGAAAGTAATTTAAGGTAAATTGTTTGAGAAAGGTAATTAAGGATTAATTACTTAATGTAATTAATTAAAGGCTAATTACTTATTGCACTTAAAAGTGATAATTAAGGATTGATTAATTAAGTATAATCAATTAAGAAATAATTAAGTGATCAGTAATTTAGAGGTTAATTACTTAATATAAAAGAATTAATATGAATAATTACTTAATGAAGTAATTAAAGGAATTAATTACTCTGTGTAATTAATTTGACGTGGATAACTTCAGTTGATTAATTAAGTTTAATTAATTAAAGGTAATCATGTGTTGTTGGGTTAAGTATATGAGATATAATTACTCAGTGAAGTAATTAGTGGATAATTACCGGATGTAATTAATTAAAAGGAAATTACTTGATGGGAAGAGATTAAAGGATAATTACTTGATAGAAGAAAGTAAGTGATAATTACTCACTATAATTAAAGGATTAATTAATAATTAGTCAAGAAGTTAGCTTAATTGATGGAGTAATTAAGGGAAAGTAAATTTCTGATTTTGATTAATCTAGGTTGATTAATGAATGTAATTAAGTTAAAGGTTAATTATTAAAGGAAATTTTAAGAATAATTAACTAATTGAAGTGATTGGATGATCACAAATTAATTAATGTAATTAATGAAAGTGAACAATCTTGCTTATGAAGGATTGAATGATGATAAGTGCCTTGGGTTAGTTGATATCTTTGACAGGAATTGCTTTGTGATATGATATGTTTGGGTGGACAATGATGATGTGATTATCTATCATTTATAAATTGCTGTGTGAAAGTGGTATCCAATAATTAAAGCTGAATTGTATTTAATTGAATAACTGGGGATAAGATTACATTGGACTCGAAGAGACCGGAGTAGGGTATTAGTAAATACCCGAAGCCACTTCGATTCTTTATAGATTGATACGTGAAATCAATAAGCTGAGTTGGAAGGATTTAAGTGAAATGGACCATTTAATCTAAGTCTTACACTTAGAAATTGAATGTGGGAAATAAGTAATGTCTGTAACAACTTGTGAAGTTGTAAATTGATAAGTTACCCCGGGGTTTATGTAAGCTTTATGCCTTTGTATTCCTTGTTAGATAGGTTTACTCACGCTGGTTTCCAGCCTGACCCGAGTGTTACTTTGATGTAATGCTCGGGTCAGACCGAGTATTACAGATTTACAGGCAAGGACGTTCTGGAGCTCAGGAGGCGAGCTGGATGGCAGGGATGTATGAAGGATTTCCACTATGATATTGTATATATCTGAGACATGTTAAAATTGTATCTGTCCAATGTTGTATAAAATTGTTGTAACTCTGATATATCGATGTAAATTGATAGATACAGTTTTCTTTAGTATAACTATTATTATTGATATTATATTTCATCTGCTGCGAATGTGAGATTGTGTGTTTCTTTTCTGTTCTTCTTCTATCTCTTTCTTCTTTTCTCTAGCTATCTGGAATTTTCGTGATTGAAAATTCCGGGTCGTTGCATTTGGTATCAGAGCCGAAGGTTAAAGGAGAACCTTGGCTCTGTTGGGGATTACTCATTAAGCATAGGGTAAGTGGTACCCTATAATGAGTTGAGTGCATAAATATATGAGAGCGTACTTGTTATTTTCTTATATAAAGATTTTAAAAGATTTTATATTAGAATATATTTTGATATATATAAAGCAATATATCTTTCTAACAAATAGGAAGGGAATTGGTTGTTAAATTATTAAATTAAATTAAGAAGTAATAGAAATACAATCAAACTGAAATTAAATCTTGAATTTGGGAAAGGTTTCAGGATAAGGATAATCAATTAATTTATGTAATTAATTAAACTTTATTTAATGAGACTAATTAGTGGATAATAAATGGAAATGATAAATAAAGAGGGAGTTACTTAGTGAAGTAACTAGAGGTAAGTAATTTAAAGGACAATTACTTAATGAAGGTAATTAAGAAATAAGTTAATTACCGAATGTGATTAATTGGAATTAATTAATGACATAATTAATTTAAAGAAACAATAAATAATATTATTTAATGCAATTGAATGAAATGCTCCTATTTCAAACAAGAGTTGTTTGAAAATTTAAAAGAAATTTGTTTTGAATTAAAAACCAAAGGTGGTTTGAAATAAACTCTAAATGTTGAGTTTTGAATTTGGAATAAGATGTGATACCCGAAATGCTAAGTTTTTGAGCTTAATAAGTGGGAAGATTATTTATGAGAAGTTCAAAATTTGAAATGGAAGTTCAAACTGGATTAAGTGAATTGAGTTTAACTTGGGAAAAGTTAAATAAGTTGGAATGATCAACCCGATTGTGAAATTTCAAGATGAAATTAAGTGGGATTTAACTTGGAAAGTTAAATGGTTGATTTTAATGTGGAGTTTGTGTGATCTCAAAATGGGTTTTAGATCCGAGAATTGAAAATGGACGTACGTTTTTAAGTAATTTGAATGATACCATCTTGATCTTTAAGCTGGAACTGGATTTGTTTAAAATAAATGAAGAAATGGATTGTGGCAATATATCCATTGTAGAAATAAATAAAATTTAACATAAATTTAAAATTAAGGATTGGAATTCGCTTGAACTTAAGATTTGAATGTTGAGAAATAAATTTTTTGTAAATTAAAATTGTTTGAAACTCTTACTTGAACCTTGTAATGAGTTAAGTAAAGATAATTTAAAATGGAATTTTGAAATTTGGACTCAGAAATTAAATTGTTTAAAAACTTTAAAGGAAAATTGACTTAAAGGAATTAAATCGACATTTGAAGTATTAACTTGAATTTATATAATTCGAGATAATTTAAAGTTGAAATTTGAATTAGTTCAAATTGAATTTGATTTGAATTAATTGAAATTGTGATTGAAGATGTATGAGTATAAGATTCAAATGGAAATTTTGAATTTAAATTTGATTCAAATAATTTGGAGTTGTAATTAAAGTTGAATAGTTTTAAATTAAAATGGAATTTGAATTTAATTTGGGAGGAAATCAAGAATAATTCAACTCGATTTGGAAATGGAGTTTGAAATTGGGGTTGAATCAATGGAAATTGAAGTTATTTTAAAACTGAAATTGGGTCAATTTAAATGGAAGTGAAAATTTAAATTGAATTGATGAGAATGAAGATTGGGAAGTGAGCAGTTTTGACTCTGGACTATTTTTAATATAAAATAGTTTTAATATAAACCTATTTTTCCAAGCTATTTATTATATATACAACCTTTCTTTTAAAAGCCAAACTATCTTATACTTGTTTTACAATTATTTTTGGAACTGTTTAACAATTTTCCAACTGTTTTATAAACTAATTACTATCTTACTATTATTTTGCAATTGTCTAAAATTTCAATAATTATTTTAACTATTTTGTAACTATTTTACACCTATTTTACAAACTAGTAATTATTTTCTAACTACTTATCTATTTTTAACTTTTCAAGCTATTTTCTAAATTTAAACTGGACAGAGTTTAAACTGTTATTGGTTAAATACCTAATCGAGATAAGCATAGAGGTGATAATCCAAATGGATTGAAGCAATGGTGAGTAAGTGAATGAAAATCAAACTGAATGTGAATAGAAATGGAATTGATTTGGATAATAACCAATAAAGATAAATACGTAGGGTGTACGTATGTTATTCTATTCGCATAATGATTTGATCCAGATTCGAGCACGGAATTTTGAGATAGTATGTCAATCTGAGTTGGGATTTTTTCACTCGATTTTCGACGGCGAACCTGGATATGGATTGTTGATTGGTTCTGGATATTCTCTATCATAGTTAGGCTATGCAAGGAGAATGACAGTTTCTGATCAAGAAACCAGATCTGTGTCCGCACTAGGAAGTCGGGTGGATGATACTAGTTCGAAAGTGAAATTGTGTGATCGAGTAAGCGATCAGAATGGTATAGCTTACGAATGATATGTGTACATCATACGGATTTGAATAAAATTGATACTGGGAATTTGTGGATTAGAAATGTGAAATGGATTTTGAAATGAAAGTTATATTTTGTGAAGTATATGAAGAAGCAAAGTGGAAATTGGATATTTCTATGTTTGAAATTTTGTTTATGGAAAAAAGTGATATGGTAAGTGGTTTTGTAAAAAGTAATCAAAATTGAATATTTGATTTTGAACAAACAAGGTTAAATATCTTTGTTTTATAAAATGAAACTCCCCTTGTTGAATCTCTTGCCAGAAGAAAAGGATTTTTAAGGTGTTTCGAAGTATAAAAGGAGTTTTATATAAGTTTGAGATGATCCAAAGTTTAAAAAAATTATATATATATATATATATATATATATATATATATATATATATATATATAAAGGATCTTATGAGGATTTTAGAAAAGGTTTTGGGAATCTTTGGATATGGAAAGGCTTTTGATTTTTGGGTAAAATCAATATAAGAATTTGGAAAGCCTAGTTGAGAATTATTGATTTGGGAATAATCGATTTTGTGTAAAGGAGCTTTGTATGAGATCATACTAGGTGTATGATTTGAGAATACTATATGTATATAGTATAAAATGTTTTGATGATGGCTCTGGGCAAAAATGCGCTCCCTTGAAATGAACTTCTCAGGAGTACCACCGGGTAGTGCTGCCTTGAGCCCCAAAGGGGGTTCTAAAGTTGATCCTGTGAGAAGTCCGGACAAAACTAGTTCCTAGGGATTATGAGTAGAGTATATCATAGCAAAAGTCGTGTGTGTCGCTGAGAGCCAATAGTCTACGTTTAATTTTATATCGGTAGATTGCGACCTATGGTATAACATAGCGAAAGTCGTGTGTGCCGCTGAGAGCCAACAGTCTGCGTTTAATTTTATATCGGCAGACTGCGACCTATGTAGGAGCGGAGAAGTTTCATTTCGATAGCAAAAATCAGAGGCCGCTGAGAGCCTGCAGTTACATGGACTTTTGCTGTGACGGCAACGTAACGCCCCTGGAATGTAACTGTGATCCGTTGTGTGGGTTCCATGGCGTAATCGAGAGGCCACGGAGAACCTGCAGTTACATGGACTTTTGCTGCGATGGCAACGTAACCTTGTATGTAACTGCGACCATGGATGGGGGTTGTGATTTCCAGAGCATTCTCGCAAAAAATATTTCCTCTTTTTTTTAAAAAAAAAAAATTGTTTTCTATATTTTCAATAAAATTATTTTCTAAAGTATTTTCACTGCGCGTTGAAAATGGGTCGGCTAAGTATTTATAGATTTTCAGTCCTACGCCTGATCAACGTATGACCGAATTTCTGTGAGAACGAAGATGGACTTGTGGAAACATCGAGTTATAAAAGTAAACTATTTTGGCAATATTGTATAAATTTTAAATGTTTTAAAATGATCAGAGAATATTTAAACTGGTTTAAAAAAAAATTAAAAAATTCTGGCTTCGTTCCTTTTCGAGGATGAAAAAATTCAAAGGGGGGAGGAATGTAATAACCCGGATTTTCGGGCATCTGATAATTGGTAATTATCAGGGTTAAAATTTTATTTTGTAAATTAAACAGATAAAAATTCTGACAAATATCTGAATATATATATATATATACATATATATATATATATATATGAACATAGGTTTAAAACTATAATACAAGTGTTGAATTTTAAAATCTTCCAGGATAATAAATAATATACATACACAATATTATAAATATAGTTTGAATATGTACATATTAATATGACACATAAGTTAATATAAAAGAAATGTAAATGAACTTTTAATTAAATCCTTATTTTAAACTCAAGCTAAATAATAAATAAAATAAAATAAAATAATTAAAAGTTAGAGTTAAAACAAAATTCACAAACATATAAGCATCTAATATATTTATTTAGGGAAAAACATAAATTATTTATAGACAAAGGTTTACATAAATTCTCACTTGCATATTTATAAAAGTTTAAAAGCTTATTAATATGAAAACAAACATTTTTAACATAAATACATATATTGACTTAAAGGATTTAATAAAAGAAGAGTTAATACTTGAAAATATCATAATATTTAGGACACTTGTAAATTGCAGTGTACATGTGTAAACCAAGCATCCTATAAGATAATAAGTGGCAAAGTTGTTCCATTTGTATTTGTAAAATAAAATAAAATAATAATAATAACAGGCCATTTTCTCATTTTCAAAACTGATCTGAAGAAGATCAAATTTTGTCAACAATATTCAAACCAGATAAGCATCAAACAAATACGCTTTGTAATTTTAAAGAAACCTGAAGATAAGCAATTCCAAATCCAAACTGCAGCCTAAAGCAAAATTTCAAATAAATTCAAGAACAAATTCAAGACAAAGTTCACCTCAATAATCAAAGCAAGATCAAAGCAGATCTGGTTTTATTCGAAGGATAATTAAAGCAAGATGAGGATTCAAATCTTTAGAACAATACAAAGTTCCAGTTTCAGTTTTGCCAGTAGGAAATATTTCCAGATTTTAGTTTAAGCTCTCTGATCTTCATTAATAGGTGAGTAAATCCACTTTAAAAATAGTTTAATCCTGGACTCCATATTGATGTTGTGAATATAAAATTATGCTGTTAGCTGAAATACTGTGATTAAGATGAATGCATGTAGTTTTAATTAGCATTGGATGGCTGTGACTATGAAAATACAGGCTTTGTTGATATATCAGGGTTTGATTTCCTTCCAAAATCCAATGTTTCATCTTTGAATCATAGTTAGCTTTTTATTTGTAAATAAAAAGTGTTTGAAATCATACAATAACACTATTAAAAATTTTCCATAAAATTATATTGAATAATTGTTTGGAAAATTTAAAATATACAGTGAAATTGTAATTTGGGTCAAAATTCCATCAATTCAATTTTAAGATTTGATTGCATGTTTGAATTCGTGATGGAAAATCATGAATTTTAATGGGTATATCTCGATTTTTAGGTTGAAAACCAGCGAGCTTCCTCGAGTTGAACGTTTGAGATGCTTTGAGCAATTTTCGTCGATCAACAATGAACTGGTTGACGTGATTGGGCTTGAAGGTAGAGGAGAAGTCAAGGATCAACGGAAAAATACTGTGGTGATTTCTCGTTGGTAGAGATGGCCAGTAACCGACGATATAGGGTTTTAAGCTTGTGCTTGTGTTCGGGTCGAATTCGAAGTGATGCGTCGTCCTCAGTGGATCGGGTCAGTTCGCACCCATGGCAATTGAGAGAAGAGGAGTTGAAGAAGCTCTATCCAGAATATCATCGTCTCTAGTGGCTTGTGGACTCGGGATGAGGCGTTCCATTGAAGACTGTTTTGGTTCCAGTTGGGTTGTGTTGCTCGATTTCGTATGGTTGAGTTTTTGTGATTTTTGGGTTGATGAACGGAGTAATGACGACGTCGCCGACTTGGTGATGATTACGTCGCTGGTCAGTGACGACCTGAATGCTTGTGCATGTGCACTTGTATCACCATATCGGTCGCTGGATGGTTGGGGGAAGAAGATCGAACTCGGTTTCGAACGCGAGGCAAGGTGGTTTTGGCTCGAGATAAGACTCGAGTACGTACTGTTGAGTGTAGGATTGGGATGGACTCGGAATGTTTGTATTTGCATCAGATTTTAATAGGGGTAGTAAAAGTATTATCAGGTTAAGGGAAAAGGTAACTCAAAGTAGAAAGATGGACCAGGTTTTTACGCAACGCAAAATTTTAAACAAAGAGGTTCAAAGTAATTTTTGTTCAAGGTTGAAATAAGATATTGATCAAATTTGCAAACAAGTTCAAAGCCTAATTTATAAGTCAAATGTGACTAAGTTGATTTGAATTGAAAATATATGAATAGTCAAGAGTATTGGATTTTTATTTAATAGGAACTTAAGAGATTTTGCACTTCAGCATTTAATTTACTTAAATTATAATTAGAGACCAATTACCCAAATGATAAATAAATTAATTTAAGAAATTGGGAATTAATTTGTTGGGATTAATTAAATAATAATTTAATTATTAGAGGTTGATTAATTAATTGAAATAATTAACCAATGGGATAATTTCTTGATGAAAGTAATTTAAGGTAAATTGTTTGAGAAAGGTAATTAAGGATTAATTACTTAATGTAATTAACTAAAGGCTAATTACTTATTGCACTTAAAAGTGATAATTAAGGATTGATTAATTAAGTATAATCAATTAAGAAATAACTAAGTGATAAGTAATTTAGAGGTTAATTACTTAATATAAAAGAATTAATATGAATAATTACTTAATGAAGTAATTAAAGGAATTAATTACTCTGTGTAATTAATTTGACGTGGATAACTTTAGTTAATTAATTACAGGTAATCATGTGTTGTTGGGTTAAGTATATGAGATATAATTACTTTAGTGAAGTAATTAGTGGATAATTACCGGATGTAATTAATTAAAAGGAAATTACTTGATGGGAAGAGATTAAAGGATAATTACTTGATAGAAGAAATTAAGTGATAATTACTCAGTATAATTAAAGGATTAATTAATAATTAATCAAGAAGTTAGCTTAATTGATGGAGTAATTAAGGGAAAGTAAATTTCTGATTTTGATTAATCTAGGTTGATTAATGAATGTAATTAAGTTAAAGGTTAATTATTAAAGGAAATTTTAAGAATAATTAACTAATGGAAGTGATTAGATGATCACAAATTAATTAATGTAATTAATGAAAATGAACAATCTTGCTTATGAAGTATTGAATGATGATAACTGCCTTGGGTTAGTTGATATTTCTGACAGGAATTGCTTTGTGATATGATATGTTTGGGTGGACAATGATGATGTGATTATCTATCATTTATAAATTGTTGTGTGAAAGTGTTATCCAATAATTAAAGTTGAATTGTATTTAATTGAATAACTAGGGATAAGATTACATTGGACTCGAAGAGACTGGAGTCGGGTATTAGTAAATACCCGAAGCCACTTTGATTCTTTATAGATTGATATGTGAAATCAATAAGCTGAGTTGGAAGGATTTAAGTGAAATGGACCATTTAATCTAAGTCTTACACATAGAAATTGAATGTGGGAAATAAGTAATGTCTGTAACAACTTGTGAAGTTGTAAATTGATAAGTTACCCCGGGTTTTATGTAAGTTTTATGCCTTTGTATTCCTTGTTAGATAGGTTTACTCACGCTGGTTTCTAGCCTGACCCGGGTGTTGCTTTGATGTAATGCTCGGGTCAGACCGAGTATTACATATTTACAGGTAAGGACGTTCTGGAGCTCAGGAGGTGAGCTGGATGGCAGGGACGTATGGAGAATTTCAACTATGATATTGTATATATCCGAGACATGTTAAAATTGTTTCTATCCAATGTTGTATAAAATTGTTGTAACTATGATATATCGATGTAAATTGATAGATACAGTTTTCTTTGGTATAACTATTATTATTGATATTATATTTTATCCGCTGCGAATGTGAGATTGTGTGTTTCTTTCCCGTTCTTCTTCTATCTCTTTCTTCTTTTCTCTAGCTATCTAGAATTTTCGAGATCGAAAATTCCGGGTCGTTACAGTAGTAATATAGTAAACGATGTTTATATGCATCATATGTGCATGTATGAATATGAGATGATTGGTTTGTGCATGTCTGTGTAATGCTTTTGTTATATTAGAGGCTTTATTTTCATATATAAAAATTTGAATCTTCCTCTGTAATCAATTTTAGGCTAAGATACATAAATTGAAAATGACTCTATCAATGTGTTATAAATTTTAAAAATAGTAACAAGTATTTACATTTAGTAATTATTTCAAAATTTGGAAATTACAGTAAAACAATTGTATAGGTTAAAAATCAGTGATTATGAATTCATGTTTGAATTTCATGAATTGGTTCGTAATAGGAAACAATGATTTTGGATAGTAATTTCAAGATTTTTAGGTGAGTAATTATCGAGTAATCTCGAGTTGAACGGATTTGATACTTTCGTCAATCGACGATGATTGGCAGCGAGGGGTGTGTTGAAATTGACGCTAGAGGAGGATCGATGTTGGGCGAACATAGGAAAAATGAGTGGAGATTTTTCTTATGAACGTTGGGGATCGTCGGAGGCGATTTAGGATTTTATGGTTGGTTTTGGTCGTCGTTGTTTCTCGAGGTCTTACGACGTCTATGACTCACCGGAGGTGATCATAAGTGAGGGTATCGATGTATCAAGACGTGACACAACTTTGATGAGGTCGGCGAGGACTCAGTAGATCGTAGGCTGTGGTGTGAGATGATTTTCTGGTGATCGAGTTCGAGTTCGAGCGTTTCAATTGCTCAATTTTTTATTTCGGTCGAGATAGCCGTAACTGGGTGGCCATGTCGTCAGAAGAGGTGGTCATCGACTTGTGGAGGGTCGCGGAGTTGATCGATGGTGGCCGGAACATCTGCGTACATAACGTCTGCGTACGTACATGAGTGCACGGTTGTATCTGTTGTTGTTCGATAAGTTTAGGGAAGAAGGGTAATGCTCGGGTATGGGATCGAAGATTTCCGTGGTTTGGCTCGAAGATGAGTGTGAACACGAGTGGACTCGGGATTTACTCAGGGTAGGGATCGATGCTGGCTCAGGTTGTTTATTTTTTGTAACCTGGTTTCAAAATTTTAAAGGGAAATCGTGTACAAGTTTTAAAAAAAGCAAAGTAACTTAAATTAATTCAAGTTTTCAAAGTGTATTAACTAAGTTTTTAAGAAAAGTTAATATCGAACAAAGTTTCAAAGCCAAATGGAAATAAATAAGTTTTCAAGATAAGTTTTTCCAAGTTTTAAAGTTATTAAAAAAGATTAAGTTTTTAAGCAATTTATTTAATTAAGTTTTAAAATGGATAAGTTTTTCAAAAGATTATAAACCAAGTTCCAATGATTTTTTTAAAATAAAGTTAATGATGTAATTAAGTAATTTATTTAGATAAGAATTAATTAATATAATTAATTAAGGAGTTAATTAATTATTGTAAGTAATTAAAGGATAGTAAATTACAGAATGTGGTTAATTTAGGTTAATTAATGAATGTGATAAATTAAACATTAATTACTAAATGTAATTAATTAAAAGAGTAATTAATTAATGGAAGTAATTAAGGATTAATTACTTGATGTAATTAGTTGAAGAGTTGATTAATTTCGGTAATTAATTAAAGGATTAGTTAATAAATGAATGCGATTAATTAAAAGATAATTAATCAATGTATGTAATTACAGAATAATTAATTAAGGTAATTAATTAAGGATCAATGTAATTAATTATAGTTAATTAATTAATGAGAGTAACTAAAGGTTAATTAATGTGAATGGTTAATTGATTTATGTAATTAATTAAAGGTTAATTACTTAATGTAATTAAAGAATGATTAATTAAGATGATAATTAAAGGATGATTAATTAATTGGTTTGTAATTAATTGATGTTAAGCAAGCAGGATTTAAAAGTGATTGAAGTAATTAATTTAATTTATTTAAATTAATTACAAATTATGTGACCAATTAATCTTGCTTATGGATGATTGAATGATATTGATGCCTTGAATTATTTGATATCTCTGGTATGTGATATGTGCTGCTGTATGATATAAGATGCTTTAGTTGAATTGTGATAATATGGATTATCTATCTGTGATAATGTAAACTATCTATCTATATGAATACGTTAGCCTAAATAATAAATTAAATTGTTTAACTTAAACAACTTGGAGATTAGAACGGCGTTTTGGATTTCGATGAGACCAGGATCTGATTTCCAAACTGGATATCCAAAAACCACATTGATCCAAATTAAAAGATAGGTCGTGAAATCTCAAGATCAAGATGAAGACTCGAAGTGTAAGGGATATTGTCGTTAACTCTGAGGGTGATTCCAAAATGAGTGTAACGGAGATAGTGCTTCCAGTTTTGAGATGAAGATTTAGAGTGCAAGGGCTATTGTCATTAACTCTGAGGACGATTCCAAAATGAGTATAACGAGATAGTGCATTCGGTTTTGTTAGAACCCGGAACGGACTTGTATGGATTGAATGCTTTTAGAACATCATCATTGGTAGATGATGAGCATTCCAAAGATATGTGACCTAAAAAGGAAATCATAGCTTCAAGCCTTATCAACCGGGAATGGCTAAAACAGGGGAGGTGCAGCAAGGCTAAGTGGGTAGCACCCAAGTAGGATAAGATTTTCCCCTGTCTAGAGGTCCCTTTATTTCGGCTGTGTGGGAGATTGGTCGCGCCAACTGTGGGGTTGTTTTATTCAGGATTATCCAGTAAGAGATGGTTACGGCCTTATGTTGCAGGGGATCAGGGTGGATCATCGGTACGATGATCTAGACCATGTACTGTGACGGGCGGTACCCTAGCAGCCATGCCATTGATGGAAATCCATTCTCCCTACGTGCCCTTTATGATTTTGATTGTAGAACCCACTTTGTGGCTAGTATGATGGAATTTAATAATGTAACAATTTCAGCAATTTGAATAAGTACTTGTATATAAACTCTATTATAATATCAGAGGATTGTATAAGAAATGTTTTGGTTATCATAAGGTAAAAACCCGACATGTTTATTTGTGGCGTGGTCTTACGAGATACCTTTGTTTTCAAATGATTTTCAAAGTTAAGCAACTTTAACCCATTTACTCACACCAGACCCATGTCTGACCCAGAGTTTATTTTTTATTTTTTTAAACTCTTGGGTACTCAAATTTTTACGAGTAGCCAAGGGATTCAGGTTAGCTTTGACGAATTCTAGAGGAGATATGGAGCAGGAGGCTTCGGCGTATATAGATATTGTGGTTCCGCTGTGTTAATCTCTGTGTTATATCATGAGTTGTATGATTGATATGTCTCTATATCTGTCTAATATATGGTGTATTAAGCTGTGTAACTCTGCTAGTGTTGTATATTATGTAATAACTATGTGATTAATATAATTTATTCGTTCCGCTGTGAGATTCTGATATTGTTTAATTCTTTCTTTTCTATCTTTTCTCTTTTCTATCCCTTTCTTAATAATGATGCGTCTTTCTGTGGAATGAAAGGCGGGTCGTTACAGTTGGTATCAGAGCGCTAGGTTGAGGGAATACTTGGGCTTTGGAGTGATATCTTTCTTGAGAGAGAATATTTGTATTTTTATATATACATATATATCTACCTGTTTTGTTGGGTTACCTATCCGGGTTACCGACATGATTGAGGCTGGTAGCTTGAGTTCTAAAGGTAGGATGGGTAGTGGTGTGTGGAGCACAACCACCACAAATGGAAGAAGTCTAAGTGTTGAGGTTGGTAGAGTATCTGCCGAGGCTGTAGACCTAATACCGCCTCGAGTAAGCTTTGCAGCATGGTGTTAGGATTTCACATTTCTCGGAGGAAGCCTTTTAAAAGGTTCGGAGTCCATCATTGAAGTGTGAGCTTGGTTGCGCTCATATGAGCAGATTTTTTAGAGTTTGGATCTTTCAGATAAGCAAAGAAGTTTAATGGCGCCTCGGCAACTTCAAGAAGGAGCAGATGAGAGGTGAGACGCAGTGACCATGGATGTTTCCGAAGGTGTTTTCTTTTGGAGGAAGTTTAAGGAAGTTTTGAGGAACAGTTTACGCCCACCGCAGGGAAGACTCGGCTGTATGGAATTTTCTGGATCTTAAGCAAGGTAGTTTGTCTATATTGGTGATGAGACTATGTTCAGCAATGTGTTTGTGCTTGGTTTGAGGCCCAAGTTTCTTGAGAAGATGTCTGCCCATCTCAAAGGCTCTTTATGGAATGGATAGATATGGCATTGAGGTTCGAAGAGCTTTCGATAAGAAGACTTTGGCATCTGTGGCAGCAGTGCAGTTCGGAGATGTTTTGTGTACCAGCAGAAAGATCTTTTGGCTTAGCAGTATCTAAAAATTGGAGTTCAGAAGCAGCAAAGTAGATCCATCTCTTTGATGGTTCGGAATTCTTTATGTTTCAACTGTCAGCATCCCGGGCATTTGGTGAAAGCTTACCTATTTCTTCAGGAAGCTTAGTTGAATAAGTGTTCGCTATTGAAGGATTTGACCTTATTTTGAGTGGATTGGTTAGACAAGCATAAGCTATTCTCATTTGTGAAGGGAGAATAGTGTCTTTGGGACCGAACATGGTAGGATCGTAAAAGTGACTTGCGATAGTTCAAGAATTTATCTGAGTAATTCTTTTGCTTGGGATTGAGGCATCTCTACAGGATGTAGGAGCTATCAAAGTTGTCAGAGATTTTTACCGATTTTTTTGGAGAGGTCAAAGATTTGCCCGCATAGTGAGTTGAATAAGGTGATCATTTGGAATAAGTACCCCTTGCCTCGTAGTGAAGACCTTTTTGATCAGTTTTAAGGTGCTTCTGTGTTTTCTCTATTGGATCTAGTTTCGAGTTATCTCCAGCTAAGGGTAGTTGAAGTAAGTATACCCTTGACTGCATTCAAAGGACTCAACTGTTTCTTTGAGTAGTTGGTTATGTCTTTTGAGTTAACCAACGTTTCATCTTATAGTATAGATCTAATGAACCATGTTTTTTGAGATGTGCTGAACTAATATGTGCGCATGTTCATCGACGGAATTCTCATCTTCTCCAGATTAGAGTTGCGTAGTGAAAGCAAGGTAGCAACTGTGCAAGAGTGTAAGCAACCTCAGACTCCTTGGAAGTTCGTAGTTTTCCTGGATTAGAGGGTTTCTACAGGAAGTTTATTTGTCTAAAGGCTAGGTTGTCTAGTGCACCTATTCTAGGTATTCTGGATAAGAGAAATAGGTCCGAAGACTACTGATGTTTGTGGAATAAAGCTTTTGTTCTGGATTTTGGTGGATTTTGGGAGAACCATCCTGTTGGGTTAGATTCAGAGATCATCTTGTTCTTGGTCCAGATTTGATTCGAGAGGCATCTACGAAGGGTGAGCAGATCAAGAAAGGATGAGGCAGCCCAGGATCGTAAGAAGAGTTATGTGGATTAGAGACGAAGGAATTTGGAATTCGAAGCCAGAGATTTGGTTTTTATTAAGGTTTCTCCGATCAAAGGAGCAATAAGATTTAGTAAGACTAGAAACCTAGCTCCGAGGTATATGGGGTATCTTTTCTGTGTTTTCGAAAGGATAAGTTCTTTGGCCTATAGGATTGAATTGCCAGCTCGGATAGCTGGAATTCATAGTGTATTTCACTTACCTCATCTAAGGAAGTGCGTGCATGTTTGGCTGTAGAACCAGAGTTTAGGAGGATTTGGAAGTTGAGTTGGACTTGTCTGTGGTCAGACATTCTTTTCAATTTATAAATCATATTGAGAAGGAGCTCAGGATTAGAGGGGAGTAGCTAGTCAAGGTTCAGTAGGGCGAGGATCCCAGTGATTATACCCAGGAAACTCTAGACAGTGTTAGGAAGTCCTATCCAGAATTTTGTCTGGATAGTTGGATTTGTTTGTTTGGATGAATTGGTTGCTATGATTGTTAGTACATGGTTGATATATGCTTTGATGTTGTAAATAAATCCTTTGTTGGATTATTGAATTATCTTTGCTTTTAAATTTCGAGGGCGAAATTCTTTTAAGGGGGAAGGAATGTGATGTCCCGGAATTTTGGGCAATATTGATTTGATAATCTTCATTAATAATTATTTAAAATGTGCAATATTGATTTAATAATATAACTATTTAATTGGGCAGTATGAATTGATAATCTTCTTTATACTTATTTCTAATAGGCCTATTTATCTTTTCAAAAGCTAATAATATTTAATTGGCAAAATTTATTCTTTTGAAAAATTAATAAAAATGTTATCTTATTATAATATATATGTATGTATGTATGTATGTATATTGTGATTGGAAGCTTTATTTTAAAAATTCAATATAATAACTTTCAAAGCTATTTAGAATAAAATTCTCTATTTTCAAGACACAAGATAAATAACTTAAGTTCAAAATAAGATTTTATAAAAGGTTTAATATACTTTTCTTTTATACTGGATAAAAAGATATAGTTTGTATATATATAAAAGTTTTAAATATAAATAAGTGTACTTTGTATATAAGCATAAATTGATATAAACATGAACATATATTAATAAAACATAAGTATAAATAATAAATATAAACATAAATTCATATTACATAAATATAAAAGAATAAGAGATTTTTAAAGCAAGGGTTTAAACATAAAATTCTTGCTTTTAACATTTGTAAAAAAATATAAATTCATGCAAAAACATTTGTAAACATTTTAATATAGCTTTTGACATTTGTATAATAATAATAACATGTAATCTACATTTGTAAGAAAATAAAATCGTGCATCTACATTTGGAAGCTTAATATAGCTTGAATTAACAAGCGGCAATCATTTCCTTTATCAATTAAATTTTATAAATAAGTATTTTAGAGTAAAACCTGGCCATTTTGATTTCTGCTCAAAATTTTTACAATTCTCTTTTCTTCTTCCCAAAACTAAAAAGAAAATCAAAACTAAACCACTTCATCTGTTTCAAGTTTAACCTAAGCTAAAGAGAAAATCTATAACCAGAGGAGATTTAAAGCAATAACAAAGTTCCAGATCAACTCAGTAACACATCAACACTATTTCAGATTCAAGTTCAATAAGCAAAGTTCAAATCAACCAAAACATATTTCCAAATCAATAGAAAGCATGTTCTTTGCTTCTTTAAATTCCAGTGAGTAAACCTTTTATTAAAAATAGTTTTTAAAATATATTCTTATGTTTGATACATATGATAATTGTTGTAGTAATATAGTAAATGATGTTTTTATGCATGAATTCATATGTGCATGTATGAATATGAGATGATTGGTTTGTACGTGTCTGTGTAAAGGAATGAACCTGCTTCTGTTATATTACAGGCTTCATTTTCATATATAAAAATTTGTATCTTCCTCTGTAATCAATTTTAGGCTAAGATATATAAATGCAAAATGACTATATCAATGTGTCATAATTTTAAAAATAGTATCAAGTATTTACATTTAGTAATTATTTCAAAATTTGGAAATTACAGTAAAAAATTTATATAAGTCAAAAATTAGTGATGAAGAATTCATGTTTGAATTTCATGAATTTGTTCGTAATAAGAAACAATAATTTCTGATAGTAATTTCAAGATTTTTAGGTGAGTAATTATCGAGTTATCTCGAGTTGAACGGATTTGACACTTACGTTAATCCACGATGATCGGCGGCGAGGGGTCTGTAATCAATTTTAGGCTAAGATATATAAAATGAAAATGACTCTATCAATGTGTTATAAATTTTAAAAATAGTAACAAGTATTTACATTTAGTAATTATTTCAAAATTTGGAAATTACAGTAAAAAATTTATATAAGTGAAAAATCAGTGATTACGAATTCCTGTTTGAATTTCATGAATTGATTCGTAATAGGAAACAATGATTTTGGATAGTAATTTCAAGATTTTTAGGTGAGTAATTATCGAGTAATCTCAAGTTGAACGGATTTGATACTTTGGTCAATCGGCGATGATCGGCGGCGAGGGGTGTGTTGAAATTAAGGCTAGAGGAGGATGGAAGTTGGGGGAACACAGGAAAAATGAGTGGAGATTTTTCTGATGAACGTTGGGGATCGTCGGAGGCGATTTAGGGTTTTATGGTTTGTTTTGGTCGTCGTTGTTTCTCGATGACGTACGACGTTGGTGGCTCACCGCAGGTGATCGCAAGTGGAGGTATTGACGTATCAGGACGTGATGCAACTCTAGTGAGGTCGGCGAGTCCTCAGTCGATCGTGGGCGGCGGTGCGAGACGATTTTCTGGTGATCGACTTCGGGTTCGAGCATTTCGATTGCTCAATTTTAGATTCCGGTCGAGATCAGCAGAACTGGGTGGTCAGATCGTCAGAGGAGGTGGTCGTCGACTTGAGGAGGGTTGCGGAGTTGATTGATGGTGGTTGAAACGTCTGCGTACATGCATGAGTGCAGGTGTTGTATCTATTGATGTTCGATAGGTTTGGGAAAGAAGGGTGATGCTCAGGTATGGCTCGAAGATTTCCATGGTTTGGCTCAAAGATCAGTGTGAACGCGAGTGGACTCGGGGTTTATTCAAGGTAGGGATCGATGCTGGCTCGCGTTGTTTATTTTGTTGTAACCTGGTTTTAAAATTTTTGAGGGAAATCGTGTACAAGTTTTAAAAAAAGCAAAGTAACTTAAATTAATTCATGTTTTTAATGTGTATTAACTAAGTTTTTAAGCAAAGTTAATATTGAACAAAATTTCAAAGCCAAATGGAAATAAAAAAGTTTTCATGATAAGTTTTTCCAAGTTTTAAAGTTGTTAAAAATGATTAAGTTTTTAAGCAATTTATTTAATCATGTTTTAAAATGGTTAACTTTTTCAAAAAATTATAAATCAAGTTCCAATGATTTTTTTTAAATAAAGTTAATGATGTAATTAAGTAATTTATTTAGATAAGAATTAATTAATATAATTAATTACAGAGTTAATTAATTACTGCAAGTAATTAAAGGATATTTAATTGAAGAATGTGATTAATTAAGGTTAATTAATGAAAGTGATAAGTTAAACATTAATTACTAAAATGTAATTATTTAAAAGAGTAATTAATTAATGGAAGTAATTAAGGATTAATTACTTGTTGTAATTAACTGAAGAATTGATTAATTAAGGTAATTAATTAAAGGGTTAGTTAATAAATGAATGTGATTAATTAAAAGATAATTAATCAATGTAAGTAATTATAGAATAATTAATTAAGGATCAATGTAATTAATTATAGTTAATTAATTAATGATAGTAATTAAAGGTTAATTAATGTGAATGGTTAATTGATTTATATAATTAATTAAAGGCGAATTACTTAGTGTAATTAAAGAATAATTAATCAAGGATGATTAATTAAGATGATAATTAAAGGATGGTTAATTAAGATAATAATTAAAAGATGATTAATTAAGATGATAATTAAAGGATGATTAATTATTTGGTTTGTAATTAATTAATGTTAAGTAAGCAGGATTTAAAAGTGATTGATAATTTATTTAGATTAATTAGAAATGGTGTGACTAATTTATCTTGCTTATGGATAACTAAATGATATTGATGCCTTGAATTACTTGATATCTTCGGTATGTGATATGTGTTGCTCTGTGATATAAGATGCTTTGTTTGAATTTGATAATATGGATTATATATCTATGATAATGTGAATTATTTATCTATGTGAATATGTTAGTCTAAGTAATAAATTAAATTGTTTAACTTAAACAACTTGGACATTAAAACAGCGTTTTGGATTTCGATGAGACCGGGATCTGATTTCCAAATTGGATATCCAAAAACCACATCGATCCAAATTAAACGATGGGTCGTGAAATCTCAAGATCAAGATGATGACTCGAAGTGTAAGGGCTATTGTCGTTAACTCTGAGGGTGATTCCAACACGAGTGTAAAAGAGATAGTGCTTCCATTTTCGAGATGAAGATTTAGAGTGCAAGGGCTATTGCCGTTAACTCTAAGGGTGATTCCAAAATGAGTGTAACGAGATAGTGCCTTCGGTTTGGTCGAACCCGAAACGGACTTGTATGGATTGAATGCTTTCATAACATCGTCGTTGTAGGACAATGAGCATTCCAAGATATATGATCTAAAAAAGTAATCCTAGCTTCAAGCCTCATCAATCGGGAATGGCTAAACAGGGGAGGTGCGACAAGGCTAAGTGGGTAGCACCCAAGTAAAATAAGATTTTCCCCTGTCTAGAGGTCCCTTTATTTCGGCTGTGTGGGCGGTTGGTCGCGCCAACTGCGGGGTTGTCTTATTCATGATTATCCAGTAAGGGATGGTTCCGGCCTTATGTTGTAGGGGATCAGGGTGGATCCTCGATACGGTGATCTAAGCCATGTACTATGATGGGCGGTGCCCTAGTATCCCTGCCATTGATGAAAATCGATTTTCCCTATATGCCATTTACGGTTTGATTGTAGAACCCACTTTGTGTCTAGTATGCTGGAATTTAATAATGTAACAATTTCAGCTATTTGAATAAGTACTTGTGTATAGACACTATTATAATATCAGAGCATTTTATAAGAAATTTTTTGGTTATCATAAGGTAAAAACCCAACATGTTTATTTGTGGCGTGGTCTTATGAGATACCTTTGTTTTCAAATGATTTTCAAAATTAAGCAACTTTAACCCGTTTAGTCACGCAAGACCCATGTCTGACCCGGAGTTTATTTTCGATTTTCATAAACTCTTGGGTACTCAAATTTTTACGAGTAGCCAAGGGATTCAGTTTAGCTTTGACGAATTCTGAAGGAGATATGGAGCAGGATGTTTCAACGTATATTGATATTGTGGTTCCGCTGTGTTAATCTCTGTGTTGTATCATGAGTTGTATGATACACAGGTCTTTATAACTGTCTAATATGTGGTGTATTAAGCTGTGTAACTCAGTTAGATGTTGTATATTATGTAATAACTATGTGATTAATATAATTTATTCATTCCGCTGTGAGATTCTGATATTGTTTAGTTCTTTCTTTCCTATCTTTTCTCTTTTCTATCCCTTTCTTTCTTAATAATGATGCGTCTTTCTGCGGAATGAATGGCGGGTCGTTACATGGATAGTTCTCAGTTTAGTGAACCATTTACTGATATAGTAAATAGACTGTTTACACCAAAAATTGGCACAAACACCCAATAGAGATTTTATAGAGAAATAAATAAAGAGTATTACATGTAAACAGAGAGAATATAACAATTAAGCAATAAGAAATAAAAAAAATAGAGAAATGGTAGTTTATAGTGATCCGACATTATTTTCCAACATCAACTTTTAAGAGATGGCATTATTAATCACTTTGTAAACCGAGTACAATACGGATCAGATTAGAATCCTTAGTTACAAAAGAGTACAAAGCAATAAGCAGCGTAATGGTCCAAAAAATGAACAATCAAGTTTGTATTTATAGAGGAGGAGGACGAAATATCTCCTTGAAAACTCGGCAGAAGGATCTTCAGAACCATAGGACCCACATGAGGGATTGGCCCAAATCCTAAGAAATACGGATCGGGGCCGATACCTATTTTGGAGAATTTTTGGGGTGCAATCCCTATGGGAGCTTCTCCAAGTTGTATTATGCTTAGCCTCTAAGTTTCATGCCAATTGGATTAGTAGAACTTGAGTTATTGATCAACCATTATTGCAGTATGTGATGTTGCCTGATTCTGGTCGATCCCTCTAGAGGGAGGAGGGACAATCCCTCTTTCTAATGATTTTTAGTGTGCGATCCCTAGGGTCGACTCCCTAGGGTCCCCACTTCTTATTCCTAATGTTTCAAATGTATTGGACTTTTGGTTTTTGAGATATTGCTCATTTTCGTTGAGTTGCATTGTTGGACTGAGTACAACCTGATCCCTTTGACAAGATCTCTTTTATACAATCCCTCTTTGTATAATCCCTTTCATAGGATCCCTTTTTATAAGATACCCTTTATACGATTCCTTTCTAAGGAGAAGTAACTTGCCCATAACTTGAGCATACAAACTCCAAACGACTTGAGATTTGAAATGTAGCCTCGTGGGGCCTTCCTAGTCACTTTAAATCGATCTCACCAAGTTTGGGACAAAAATTAAGGCAATTACCAATCCCCTAGGGGAAAGGATGGGCATCGATCCCCTACATTGAGTGGTATTAATTCGTACCTGCATTAAGGAGGTACTAATCCATAATTAGGATATTATGAGAATCCATCTCTTGGTCTCGGCTGATCGTCGCTTCATATCATTGCCTACGCTTGATCTCTAAGCTTAATAACCATCGGGTTACCTTTCTCGATGATCATCTAGTCTAACTTGTCTAGTCAATCTGAAAATAGCCGGGTAAAAGGTCAAATAACATTTGCCCCCATAGTACATCTTGTTGTGTACATGACGTACTTTGAATTGATGTCAAGTCAGGGTTGTCGGAGAGGATTCCACTCAGTGTCTCGAATGGTCGTTATCCTTCCGTTGCTACTGATATGCTTTATGGAAAGTCGAATCTCTTTCTGTTCATCGTGACACTTGGTAATTATCAAATGATATAAGTTCTATAGTAGAATCTATCGGTAATCGTCTCCACTTAATTCCATTGAGCTGATTAGTCGAGCTAGTAGGCCTCGGACATCTAAATTGCCAGGAGATTTCAGACAATAATTCATTTTTTGTCGGATCAACAAATTAAACGTCGAGTATATCTTCAGTCATTGTTGGCTCCCAAGCAAGTTCATACGTCGACGAGTCTTTGCCAAGTCTGTCAAATTACGTTCACAATTTCAAAAAAAGTTATATGGTTAGGGATCAGATATGATCTCTTGCAGGGGTGAAGGCAGTACCCTTTTGCTATGCAGACTTGGTTAATTTAGCTTTAGAGAAATGCGACTTGCATTCTTATATAAGCCAAGCACTTGTTTCACCAGAGCTATTTACTTGGACTTTGGAGTGAATGCATGTGATCTCACACCTGAGTTGAATGCATGTTTGTGTTTGAATACTAGGATTCTTAATTTGGAACTTGAGCATCTAGAAGAACACATATGCTTGCGCTGGCTTGAATGCCCACATAAAGAACTGGAATATGAACTTAGAAACTTGCATATGAACTTAAATATGATTGTCTTGATATTAGACATACATGCCTATTCATGAATTTGATTCAAACTTGGTCATACACCTGTGTCGTTTAGCGTGAGTGAATTGACTACTAGCATACTAAACAAACTTGAAAACCTTGATGTATATACTCATAACCCAAATGTGCATATGCATAGGTACACTCAAATGTAAATTACTTGAGCATGAATTTGATTTCCAAAATACGACTATCGACATCATAGCTGGTTAGGATGGTCAGCGATGATGGTCAATCCGATCGAACCCCTGAGTTTGCCATAACTGTCGTGTAATATTGAACAACATTACACCATGTAACACCGCACTAAATTGTACTTAACATGGGAGACATTTGAATTGGGTTTGCAAAGTCACAAAGGCGATGGGATCGGGGCTGGTCCCTTGACTAGGAAGGCCTTGTGATTTTAACACTTTGATGGTGTATATAGGTAAGGAGAACGACAGCTGGATTTGATTTCAATTCCCATGTTTGAGCATTTCTCTAATGAATAGTCAATAGCAATGAAAGCCGATCAGGACGGCATGTGATGATGGTCTCTCCGGTTGAATTTCTAGATCTCGTCATTAGTTGCTGAGTCTGATAGTGATGGGTTCTGGATGCTTTGAGCGATTATCTATAATGGTTGAAGATCAGGTTCATAGGCATGTCGAATTAAATGCCAAGTAGATTTCAACCTTCTGTTGCATGTTTGTGTATTCGAGTAATGTGCTTTCCATTCAGTGTATTTACGATCTGTCGCTCGTCATTTGGGTTGGAATGATACTCAATCGCCCGTGAGCCTGGGCATTGATCTGGTGATCCTATCTCTTGACATCCTTTCGAGACATTGTAAATATTAGGCATGAGCCACAAGATCGAGCTGTCGTAATCAGCTCTTGGATGATTACACATTTGCACTCAGTCTCGGGTTGATGGATGCATAATGTAGACGGTCGAGTTCCATCCCTGCCATGTTTATACTCTAGTACAAGCTTCAAGAACTTGAGTTGACTGATAAATGATCGAAATAACATTCTCCTTGACTTTCACTCATGCCCCAAGTCTGGGGCATACGTCAATGTAACGACCCACCTTTCTGGGAACGAAACATAATACATCCATGGTATTCATGGGTCATTACCTAAGCGTCCGAAAGATGAATTTTCATGCGGTAAAAATAAAGAACAGAACAAAAAAGCTTACCATGAACTATTAATAGAACACAATAGTAGTATGGTGCATAAGATTACTTCCTAACTTGGAGTCATCAGAGTTACAAAAAAGTACTACAATCAGTTTAGTCAGTTATAACAACTTGATTTACACATGCTGAAACAAATTACACATACACGAACTAAACAAACAGTGGAATAGATAGCTAAGTAGATAAAAGTCTCCTACTCGGATGCCATCTTCGAAAGAGCCTATAAAAGACCTGCTACTCTTGGAATACTCAAATATAAATGAGTATCCAAGAGTTTAGGGAAAACAAATTACTTGGGTTAGACAATATGTCTGGTATGAGTAAAACTCTAAAAAATAAGTGTAATTAAAATAACAACAAGTGAGACTATGCCGCCAAATGCGAAACAGGTTTCCTCTTTCAAGAACAACATCCAAATGTAAAGAACAGATACAAATAATTAACATCGCAAAGAGTGCTATATTCTTCTCGATGCAATTAAGTAAAACAAATTTGAAAGTTTGAACCAATAAGGAAAAGGAAATTTATGGACAATGATTAGGAGGTCGCACCCCACCTTACTGAAAGTGTTCCTTAAGAATATATACTTGAGAACTCTGATGGCTCTTAGAAACCTCCAAGTTGGACCCTGCCAACGGTTATTGAGTATTCGAGTACTTCTTTTATCTCAATGTGCATAACCGAAGCCAATATAGAGTGGATGTAAAAATAACCTGATGGGAGCAATCCCACATAGCTTGGCCCCTACTCGCTCTTTAGGTTTAGTAATTTCTGAAAAAGGATAACAAAGCTAAAATGAGCAACATATCATCTTAGAATGATGAAAAACAATGAAGATTGGGGCAATCTGTGACATCTCATACTTTGAGGCCCAAAGCTAAGCGCTACAAATGCTGCAGTCATCTATAGTGTCAACTTCCAATGACAAATATGATAGTATTATTGATACCAGAAGCATATGAATATGAAATAATATCAACACAGATTTTAAAAACAACTTTTCTGGTTATATTTTAAATCCATATTTCATATTTAACATGATCCTAAAATGATTCTTAGAATTTAATCAAATATAATTATTATAAATTATGCCAAGAGAGACATTTAAAGATGCCCCCTTGATTGATCAGAGTACTAAATAGATAGACATATTAGTCACGAATACATCACAACGGAGATAACACTAAATTACTCCAACATAACTATCTTTGCCTCCTACATGTCTTCAAAAGCTTATCCATCCAACATACTAAATCTGAAAAGTCCTTAACTCTCAATCTACTCAAATTGAATTTTGAACACCTCGAGAGTTTAAGAGGAAAACATAAACTTCGAGTCAGACATAAAGCCTTGTGTGAATAATACTGTTACATCTCGGTTTACTGATATTAAGTGAGACCATGCCACTTAGCGGAATGGGTTTCCCCTTACTAATATCCTTTTAAAAATATATCTTTCGCAGATAAAAACACTAAACTGATTATAGCAGTAATAGCAATAACATATATGCATATAAATCAGGTAACCAATGGACTATCTATCTGAACAATATAGTTTTATCTGGCTGACTAGGGCCTATCAGTCGTAGTATATATTCTAACTCCTGTTAGATACAATATTGGACGACTTGTCGTTAACCAACTTCACCTAGGGTCAGCTGATCCTAATGGTTTTATGGACTCACCAATAACCATCCTCTGCTCTATGTATTTCTTTCTATGTGCAACATCAATTTAGTCCTACCTATGACAAAGCCCTACACACTGGAATTTTGAACTTATATTAGCCAGGGGCTACAAACTAAAGTATAAGGCACGACCCTATACTGGTTCCATCTGGTCTTCTAATATTTGAGTCATAAACTTAGGGTTAACTACCCCATCAAGTTTTACTTGAAAACATTTCTTTCAAAATGATTTAACCTTTTTAGATCATACCTATACAAAGAAAATATGTTCTTCGTTTGCTCAAAATACTTATGCCATGATTTATGCTTTACACAAAATAATGTTGTTGAAATCTAAATCAAGGGAATTTTCTATCCCATCAAAATAAGTTAATACCCCTTTCTAACTTAAAAAACTTTAGGCCTTAAAGCCAAAGCTATACATTTGAAACCCTTGTTTAAAACCTTAAACAATCTCTTTCAAAATAATTGAAAGCATCCCTTTCTAAACCATTGTATAAAACCTTAGACATCCCCTTTCGAAACCATTTAAACTTATCATTCATTGGAAACCTTCCTTTCAAAACACTTAAAACAAACCTTTCAGAACATTTAAAATATACCATTCGAGAGCATTGGGTTCAACTAAGGGTTTATGGAAGTATTACATCGAAATCATTTAAAATTATTCCATTCAAAACCATTAGGTTTAACTTTTAATATAATTAAAGGGTCACAAAGAATAGGGAGAAACCATTACTTTCGAAAGCATTAGTCCTGAGTAAAAGAAAGAGGATATTTTCGAAACCCACTCTTTCGAAACCGTTGCCTCAAAAACCATTTAAAAATGGCTAAACTACCCTTTCGAAGGCATTGAGAAGGCGGATTTTAAAATTAAAATACGAAAGCACCCTTTTGAATTCATTGTAATTCAAAAGGTATGAATGTGGCAACATGTGCACCGAATAGGTTTAAAAGTGACTATCCTTTCGAAAGCTTCTTCTAAAACAAAAGTAAGCAGCAACTCTTTCAAAAGCTCCTTTCTAAAAACAACGGAAAGTTAAAAGCAACCCATTCGAAAGCATACCTTCGACAAGGTCCCATTCGCCTTTCTCCAATACACATATCAATTTCTTGATGCCATGTGCATTGGTTTCGAATGGATGCGAAAGGCCTTTTTGGTATGGTGACGAAAGCAAGCAAAGGAAGTGGCAAAGTTGTAATTCAAAAAAATAAATAGATTTTATGCCTTTCAAAGTATTTCTTTTTACCTAACTTGCTAAATTTATCAAAATATGATTGTTTTCCATTTCTTTATCTAAATCCCTTTCTAAAAGGCTTCCAAACTCAAAATTTACAAAGTAAAACATTTTAAGCAAATGAGCACTTCGCCTTGATAAAACATATAAAACATTTAAGTCCCTTAACTTAAATAATTTTATAACCATATAAAAATGCTTAGGAAAATTCCTCAAAAATCATATTAAGTCATTTTTAATATGTTTCCTAACATATATAAATTTCAGATCTGAAATCTGTATATAATTACGTTAAATAATTTAAACCAATATTAATTATTTTCTCTTATAGAAAACTCATAATAAATCCACAATTACTTAAAAAATTATGAAACTTGGAACCTACTTATAAATAATGTTTTTGATCATATATCAAAAACACAAATCATATGGTTGTCATTTAATAGGTTTTCCAATCGAAACTTATCATAAAATCTATATGAAATAATATAAATCATCAACAAATATATATATCCATTTAAACAAACATAACATAGCATATTACTTGAAAAATATTTCAGTCAACCTTGGAACTAAAATCATTATCAAAAGTAAGATGTAAATCTATTATTCGCCTTTGTTTTGTGTTAAGAAGGTTGAGAATTGCCCTTTGATGAATTTCCTAGCTTTTCTTCTTCTTGAATCTCCTTAGTGGTTGTCGAATGAGCTCAATAGGATTTTTGTTTTGTTTGTGAGTGTTAAAATGAATATGGAATGAAGAATAAGAGGTTTTAATGTATAAGAAAAAAGGCTATTCCTATTTTACCCTTACAATATTCCTCATATTTACTTAGTATGGATTTTCTTTTTCTAATGCATTCATTTGGGCACGACTCCTTCTTAGTTAACAAATCTCAATCCCTTAACCATCTATGTTATTTTATTTACTTTATCTAATTAAATGTTCTAAATAATGTTAGTCAAAATTAAGGTCATTACACAATCGATAATCAACAAACTGGCTATTGAAGATAACAAAATGATGGATAGTAAACCTCAAATTTCTAGCACTACTTGTCGATTTCAAACCTGTACTATTTCTTGGTTAAGAATGAAGTCAGACAAATGAAGGTAGTGTTACTAATAGGCATTGCCTTAAGTTTAACTTTCGAGATAGCGAAAAGTGTCCATTCCTTGACGTTTAGTATCAAGAGTACAATTAAATTCTTTCTATATAAGCGAATGATTAAATTGTTTTCATATAAGCGATGTCGTTTACGAAAACTTCTTTTCCATAACCAAATTGAAATTTTACTTTTGAAACCAAATTCGTACATGGGCTTCTCGTTACAAGTATTTTTTAACTTAAACATCTTTGTAAAGATGGTTTACTAAGTTTAAAAAACCGTCATAAAAAAGGATTTAATAACCTAAAACATTATTTAATTGATTAATCTTGTTTAACTGTTATTAATAAGAGTGATTAATTATCGTTAAACTTCGTTAATTAATTTGACTAATTAACATTAAAAACCCATAACTAAAAAGGGGTTAATCACGTTAAAAAACCATTAACTACCAATTAATTTTAAACAACATTAATAGTTAATTAATTAATTTTAAAACATCATTTAATAAAAAGGATTAACTAATTTAAAATATCATTAATGGAAAAGATTAATTAAATTGAAACTAATTAATTACATTAGAAGTAATTAATTTAAAATGATTAATTAATTTCTAAACACTATTAATTAAAATAATTAATTAAATTTAATCTATTATTATTTAAAAGATTAATTAACCTTAATCATCATTAGATAAAATGGATAATTAGTTTAAACAGCATTAGCAAAGTAATTAATTAATTTTAAACACATCATTATTAAGATAATTAATTAACCTTAATCTTCATTAATTAAAATAATTAATTAAATTTTAAATCACTATTAAATTGGTAAACTAATTTTAAATCCGTCCTTTCTTAATAACTTAATTAACTTTGTGAAGTAAAACCCAAGCTCGAAAGGAAAAAAAAGTTGTCGAAGAGATGGTATTTTCTGGAAGTGCCGATATAGCAATAGTCGCTATATGGACACTTCGAGAACTACTTTCATGTCATAATGATTTTCATCCAAGCCTTGCATCAACATAAACATGGCATATAAATAAAATAAATATATCCATAAACATAAAGAAAAACATCACTTAACCAATTTACATCAAACTATTCAACTAGTTTAAGTTACTAATTAACCACTAAAGGTGTCGGCATTTTAGAGCACAAATCAAGTCAAAAAAATTCATTCAAGCATTACTAACGAAGCAACTAAAATAATGACTATAATATAAGGAAAATAAAAGTCAGAACTTTAGTTAAAAAAACGAGCTTTACTCCCCGAAATGTCTACTAAATCGAATTGAACTTTCACTAAATCTTTGATCGACCTTAGATCTTGGTTTTGCTTTGAAAAGACTTGACTTTTTATAGGCAGGAGGGAAATATGATTAGATCTAGGGTATGTGTGGATTGGCCTAGATATGAGGAGTGTGTGGACTTGTTTGTGAAGGAATTGTTGTAGAAGCGTACAGAAGGCTTTTTAAAAAGACTTAAGAGTTTTAAGAATGGATGAAAATAAGTTTTTAGTTTTTAAGAATTCTTCGAAGGCAAGAAAATTTTCTTAAGAGCTTAAGAAATAAAATTGGAGTTTTGAAACTAAAGGTAGAAATGAGAAAAGAATTAGGAAATCGATTTTTATACTAATGGATAAATCAAATTACCAAACTACCCTTAAAGGACATAATTTCCACTCAATGAATGCCACATTAGTATGCTTGTCTCCTCATCTTTAATTTTCGAAATTTCCTTATCCCCCCTTGTTTTCCAACATTCCAACATGTATTTAATGACATATTGTACTAAATGTTTCATAATGTGACATATGCTTTTTATATTTAAATATTAAACTTAGGAAATTGTCACATCACACATATTAATATTCTTAAGTTATATATAAATATGTATTATCATTTTTTAAATCTTAACTTTTTTACAAATGTTTTTTCTGTGTGTAAACTAAAGCGTTCACAACATATTGATAACATTTAGATGGCGAAAAGTCAAAAAAACTCGAAAAGTGGTTTTCGGTCACATTTTCGATTTTTCTTGGAATTAAATATTTTTAAAAATAAATTTTGAAAACCTTCCACCATCACTGATTATTTAAAAGAGTTTTATTTGAGTTATAAAATCCATTTATTAATTATTAAAAATATATTATGCAACCATATTTTAAGCGATTAATTTGCGGGTCGTTACACTCTCCCCTCCTTAAAAAAAATTCGCCCTCGAAACTAACACTTAAGGAAATAACTCAAAAAGGGTGTGTGTGTATCATGAAACCCACATAAGAGACACACACTAAGAAACTATAACACAAACAGCGCATACATAATTCATACAAACAAACAAACACTATCCTATCATCTACTCAGCGTAAGATCCTTAATAGAGTCCTCGGTTTTCCATGTACATTCCCTATCATCCTCACTCCACTAAACTTTAACATGATTTACAACCTTCATCCTCAATCACTTTATGTCTCGATCGACGATTCAAGTAGGCCGCCTAAGAATGGTCAGGTCGGGCTGAATTTCCAAATCCTTCTATTTGATCGGTTGTACTATTGTTGAAGGGTCATGCGCATACTTACGTAAATGAGATACGTGAAATACATTATGCACATCAGACAGTCTATCTGGTAACTTCACTCATAAGGAAGTCTACCAACTCGGTCTAGATTGGGAAAAGGGCTAATATATCGAGGGTCTAGCTTCCCTGATCTCCCAAACCTCACAACACTCATCAATGGAGAAACCTTCATAAACACTGAATCTCGCAATGAGTACTCAAGATCCCCACGCCTTCGATCTGTGTAACAGTTCTGCCGATCTTGCACCTCCTTCATCATCCTTTGAATATTAGCTACCTTCTCATTTGCTTCTAAGATCATGTTAGGTCCAAGAACAATTCTCTCACCCAAACCCAATCCAATACATTGGAGAATGACATGGGCGACCATAAATAGCTTCAAAAGAGGCCATGTCGATACTTACCTGATAGTTGTTGTTGTAAGTAAATTCGACTAACGGTTAATGATCTTCCTAAGAACCTCTGAAGTCGAGAATGCATGCACTCAAAATATCCTCCAAGATTCGGTTCACTCGCTCCATATGCCCATCTTATGAGGATAGTATGCTATACTCAAACTCAGCTCGGTCCCTAAGGTAGTTTGCAGTCCCTCCCAGAACTTGCTAGTGAATATTGGGTCTCATTCACTTATAATATTATAAGGAATACTATGAAGCCTCATAATCTCGTTCACAAACAAAATTAGCCAGGCTCTCAGCAGTCCTAATCGGCATAATCGGAATGAAACAAGCACTCTTAGCCAGTCGATCGACGATAATCCGAATGCCTTCGTTACCTTTTCTTAACCTAGGAAGGCCATCAGTAAAGTCCATAGAGATATGCTCCCACTTCCAATTCAGGATCTTAAGAAGTTGAAGCAATCCAACTGGCTTTTGTTGGTCACTCTTAACTTGCTTACAATTTGTACACTAACTCAAAAAGATCGAAACACCTCGGTTCATCCCCTTCCACTAGAAAACTCTCTTCATGTCCTTGAACATCTCGATCACTCCAGGATGGAATGATAAATTTGGACGATGACATTCAAATAACACTTCTCTTTTAAGAACATTGACATTCGGAGCATAAATATGTCCATTCATTCTCAATACTCCTCAGGGTCATTCTCAAAACTAGAAACAATACCTTCTTGGACAACCTTCTTAAGTCGAGCCAAAATAGGATCTTCTTCTTAATTAGTTGTAATCCTCTCCATCAACACTGGCTTGACTTCTAAGTTGGCAACCATCGCAACATTCCTACTCAATACATCTGTAATAGAATTCTCTTTCCTAGGGGTATATTCAAATCATAAGAATCGAGAAACTCCAACCATCTTTGCTGCCTCAAATTCAAAACCTTCAAGGTGAAGAGGTACTTTAGTGATTTTTGATATGTGTATAACTCGAATTTTTCACCTAAAGATAATGTTCCCACATCTTTAGTGCGAAGAAAACTATCAAAAGCTCTAAATTGTGTGTAGCATAGTTTCTCTCATGTGGTCTCAGCTGTCAACTTGAATACGTAATGACTTTCCCATTTTGCATCAGCACTGCTCCTAATCCAATTTACAAGCATCCGTGTATACAGTTAACCTTTCGCTCCCACTTGAAATAGTCAAAACAGGAGCACTGATCTATTTCTCCTTCAATTCATTGAATGCATGATCACACTAATGTGTCCATACAAACTTAGCATATTTATTTGTTAATTTCGTCAGATGAGAAGTAATCTACGAGAAATATTTGATGAATCCTCTATAAAATCTAGACATTCCCTACAAAATCCTTACCTCTGTTGCATTTTCGGACTTCTCTCAGTCTTGTACTGCAACTATTTTAGATGGGTCCACTGATATGCCTTCTTCCGAAACTACATGCCCTAGAAACCCAACTTTGGATTTCCAGAAATGGCACTTAGAAAACTTTTCCTTCAAAGCATGACTTCTTAAAGTATTCAGAATGACTCGGAGATAATACTTATGCTCTTTCTTCATCTTAAAATAAACAAGAATATAATCAATGAAGACAAGAACAAACTTATTAAGAATATCCCGAAATACCCGATTCATTAAGTCCACGAAATAAGCGAGTGGGTTAGTCTGTCCGAATGGCATGACCAACCACTTATAAAAATTATCAAGAGTTCAAAAAGCTGTTAAGTGAACACTCTCCTCTGCTAGCTTAATTGATGAAAACCAGTGGCAAGATCCAGTTAAGAAAAAAACGAGCTTCATGCTGTTGATCAAACATGTGGTCGATCCAAGGTGAAGGATACTTATTCTTAATAGTCCTCTTATTCAACTCCCAGTAGTGTTCACATAATCTTAAAGAACCATTCGACTTGGTAACAAAGACTACTAGTGATCCCCAACTCGAGATGCTATGTCAGATTAAATCCTTATGCATCAAATGTTTGCTTCTCTAATCCCATCTCTCTTTTGGCATCAAGCTCTGAGGTGGTTATACAATCGGTCTAGTTCCTAGAATCAAATGAATACAGAACTCCACTTCATGTGAGCATGTAAACCTTGCACTTCATCGAAAATATCCTTGAAGTCCTGAACAATCGGTATTTCTGTTATCTCCTTTTTATCAAATTTAAGCTTAGAGAAAACTACTTATTAACTCATTTGGCCTCCCACAATTAATATCTACACCGACGTCTCTAGCATCACTAACTCTTTCAATCCTTTGATCATAATCTACGATCATTCTAAATTTGGACAACCAATCCATTCCTAACGACACCCCATAACCCATGAACCCAAGAACAAACAAGTCAAAAGAGAAGTGCCGTTCTCGATAAGAAATAGGTGCATTTGGACGCATAGTGTCAAGATTCGTCGGACCCCCAATAGGGTTTATCACACTAAAAGGCTTATTTAGAATAACATACTTAATGTTTAACTGGTTCATTAGGTCACGAAATAAAACTATAGGAAGTGCCGATATCGCACAACACTCTTATAGGGATATCAGAAATGGATAATGTAACTTGCAACACTTGCTTTCCTTTTTGATCCATAGAAGTAGATGGTATTTACTTAATAGCAAAATCTTGTCCTTATGATCTCTTCTTTAGGAAGCGAAACTCATTCTTTATGTGTCCCAGCTGACTGCAGTTGTAACAGGAGACACTGATTTACAAAGTGGGCCATCTTGTTGCACTTTAAACAAAGAATGTTGACCAAATTGGGTTGCTTCTTCTATGTTGGAATTCCACCTCTAGGTTTCTTTCCCAACTACGCTTCTTTCCTCTGTGTTTGAAATTCGGCTTGTTTGCAATTAGGATAATAGATAAAGGATGGGCACTAACTACTGGCACTACACTTTTTTGAACTCCTTGACTAATATCTAAAGCTTTAAACATCAAAGTCATGCTAATCAGATTGGTGAAGGTACTATTAACATGATTGGTCATCTCACGATGGAATTCTGGCCTTAGTGCTTCCATGAGCATCTCATTCTTTTTAAGTGGTGTGTCTACCAATCTTAGTCCCAAGCTAGATAATGCATTGAATCAATTGTCATATTGTGCCACGGTCATATCTCCCTACTTCAAATCCATGAAACTCTTGAACGATCGAGTCCTCCCCATCTCCAAAGTAAACTGAGCTTCAAAGACTTCCTTAAATTGAGCCTAAGTAAAATTTTCCTCTAGGGTATTAACTGTCACCAAATCCCACCAATCCATTGCTGACTTTTAGAGCTGTCGCGATGCCAATAATCGCTTCCTTGCATGCTCCAACTGAAGATCCCGATTATCCTTTCAAAAGAGTGAAGCCATGTTTGAACTCCTAGAATATCTTCAGTTCCAAAGAATTGTTTCCACCCAAAGCAGTATAATTTTTGCACAGAGTAGCAAAGTTCCGAGGTGATTAAACTTGTACTACTACTTCTACCTGCTCTATAACTGATCTATTTCTAGCAGCTCTGCCATTTGTAGTTGTGCTGGTTCCAAATCCTCTCCCTCTTCTTCCGATACTCATTTTAAATTACCTAAACAATGACAGGTATTATTAGAATACAAAGATAGGAATGAAATGGTTTAAGGAAAACAACACCAAAGGATCTAAAATGAGACTCTAAGATGGGTGATAAAACCGCTCTCCCAAGATTAACTCATTCTAGGGCTCTTCTTACCCTATCTCTAATGAGTTGCACCTATATTAGGCTAATGTGTTTGCTCAATTGAAGCTCTGATACCAACTATGACGACTCACCTTTCTATCCCTTATGAATGGCAATTAATACATCCACGCTATTCATGTGTCGTTACCCAAGCATCCGAAAGATGAATGTCGTAGGGTAAAATAGAAAATCTTACCATGAACTGTTAAATAGAACATAATTGTAATATGTTACATAAGATTACTCTTTAACTTGGAGTTATCAGAGTTACACTAAAGTATTACAATCAGCTTAGGCAGGTATAAAAACTTGCCTTTACACATTATAAGACAAATTACACATACACAGACTAAACAAATAGCGGAATAAATAGCTAAGCGGATAAATCCTTCATCTCGAACGTTATCTTCAAAAGAGGGCATAAAAGACCTGCTACTCTCGGACTACTCAAATATAAATGAGTACTTGAGAGTTTATGTAAAACAAACAACTTGGGTCAGATAATATGACTGGTACTAGTAAAACTCTAAACAGTAAGTGTAAGTAAAACAACATGTGAGACCATGCTACCAAATGTGCAATAGGTTTCCTCTCACAAGAACAACATCTAAATGTAAAGAATGGATATAAATAATTAACATCACGAAGAGTGCTATACTTTCCCCAATGCAATTAAGTAAAACAAATTAAAAGATTCGAATCAAGAAGGAAAAGGAAATTTACCAACAATTATTAAGAAGGTGCACCCCCCGTACCATAAGTATACCTCTAGAATATATACTTGAGAACTCCGATGGCTCTCGGAAACCCCCAACCTAATCCCCGCGAACGGTTATCGAGTATTCCGAGTATTTCACATCTCAATATGCCCAACCAAATCCAATGTAGAGTGGATATGAAAATACCCAAATGGGACCAACCCCACATAGCTTGGCCTCCACTCGCTCTTTGGATTTAGTCATTTCCAACAAAGGATGACGAATTTCAAATGAGCAACATATCATCTTAGAATAACGAAAAACAAAGAAGGCCGAGGCAATCGATAATCGGCAAACCGACTATCAAAATCGAATAAGTGAAGGTAGTGTTATATCTAGGCATTTCTTTGACGCCAATTTTAACTTTAGAGATAGTGATAAGTTTCCATACCTCGACGTTAAATATCAAGAGTATGATTAAATTCTTTTCATATAAGCAATGTCGTTTACGAAAACTTCTTTTCCATAATCGAATCGAAATTTTACTTTTAAAACTAAATTCGTGCTTGAGCTTCTCATTACATTTTTTTTAACTTTAATCTCTTTGTAAAGAATGGTTTACTAAATTGAAAGCACCACTATAAAATGGGTTTAGTAACCTAAAACATTATTATTAAATTGGTTAATCATCTTTAACTGTCATTAATAAGAATGATTAATATCTTTAGATTTCGTTAATTAATTTGACTAATTAACTTCAAATCCCATAATAAAAAAAGGGTTAATAAGTTTAAAACATCATTAATTAAATTAATTAATTAATTCCAAACCTCATTAAATAAGTTAATCGATTAATTTTAAAACATCATTTATTAAAAAGGATTAGCTAATTTAAAATATCATCAATGGAAAAGATTAATTAAATTGAAACTAATTAATTAGATTTAAAAGTAATTAATTAAAAATGATTAATTAATTTTTAGACACCATTAATTAAAATAATTAAGTAACATTAATCTATCATTATTTAAGATATTAGTTAAACTTAATCGTCATTAGATAAAATGGTTAATTAATTTTAATCATCATTAATAAAGTAATTAATTAATTTAAACACGTTGTTATTAAGATAACTAATTAACCTTAATTTTCAATAGTTAAAATAATTAATTAAATTTTAAATAATTATTAAATTATTAAATTAATTTTAATCCATCCTTTTTCAAAAACTCAATTAACATTATAAAGTAAAACCTAAGCTCGAAAGTAAAATAAAAGATGTCGAAGAGATGGTATTTCGCAGAAGTGCCGATATAGAGACAGTCGCTATATGGACACTTGTTTTTCATCCAAGCCTTACGTCACATAACATAAACATGACATATAAACAAAATAAACAATATTCATGAACATAAAGAAAAACATCACTTAAACAATTTACATCAAACTTTTTAACTAGTTTAAGTTACTAAATAATTTCTAAAGACATCATAATTTTAGAGCATAAACCAAGTCAACAACATTCATCCAAGTATAACTAACCAAGCAACTAAAATAGTGACTATAATATGAAGAACATAAAATTCAAAACTTTCGTTAAAAAACAAGCTTTATTTACTGAAATGTCCATTAAATCGAATCGAACTTTCACTAAATCTTGGATCGACCTTAAATCTCGGTTTTGCTTTGAAAAGAAATAACTTTTTATGGGCTAAAGGAAAATATGGTTCGGCCTAAGGTATGTGTGGCTCGGCCAAGAGTGGATGAGGGGTGTGGGGACTTGTTTTGTGAAGGAATTTTTGTAGAAGTGGACGGAAGGCTTTTAAACAAGATTTAATAGTTTTTAAAATGGATTAAACTAAGGTTTTCAGCATTTTGGGTATTCATGGAACCCATGAAAATTTTCTTAAGAGCTTAAGAAAGAAAAATGGAGTTTTGAAAGTGAAGATAGAAATGATTAGAATGAGAAAAGAATTAGGAAATGGCTTTTATACTAATGGATAAATCAAAACTATCAAACTACCCAAAAAGGACATAACCTCCACTCAATGAATGCCACATCACCAAGCCTGTCTCCTCCCTTTTAATTTTTGAAATTTTCTTGTCCCCCTTATTTTCCAACATGCCAAAATGTACTTAATGACCAATTGTACTAAATGTTTCATAACATGACATATGCTTTTTAAATTTAAGTTTGAAACTTAGGAAACTCTCTCATCATAATTTTTAATATTCTTAAGTTATATATAAATATGTATTACCATTTTTTAAATCCTAATTTATTTACAATGTTTGTTTGTATGTAAAATAAAGTGTTCACAACATTTCGAACAACTTTTAGACGATGAAAAATCGAAAACTCAATAAATGATTTCTAATCACATTTTTCGATTTATCTTCAAACTAAATATTTTTGTAAATAAATTTTGAAAATCGTTCCACCGTCACTACTTATTATTTAAAAGAGTTTTATTTAAGTTATAAAATCCATTTATTAATTATTTAAAAATTTATTAAGTAACCATATTTTAAGGTGATTAATTTACGGGTCGTTACAGTCAATAAGTGGGATGGTTGGTCATGTCCACATTAATAATTCATTCTTTCCCATCGAATTATGGGACCGAGTTAATTGATGAAAGGTTGAGTCGTGCATATCCTAGATTCTATTCTATTTTTTTCTTCCAAGGGGAATACTTCGATGCTTTGTTGGATTTCAGGATGAGCTGAGTACTGGATGGTCAATCACGTCCACTTTTGATGCAGATGTCACCATACTACAGGCAAGGACCAATGAACAGATGGTTAAGTCACATCCAGTTAGTGACTATTTCTCCCCTATCAAACAAAGGGCAAGGATCAATGTGCGGATGGTAATATCATGTCTAATTCAAAATGCTCTTCTAGTCTAATCGTAGTCAGAGCTAGCGAATGAACGGTCGTGTCACATTCATTCAAACCTGGACGATCAGTCACGTCTAGTTTGATCTATGTTCTCCTGTCGGACTAAGTTTCCGAAGCGATCGAGGAGATAAGTCCGACAAGACTATGACTTAAAAGGATGACCGCTGCCCTATGAAATAGGTACAGACATGTATCTTTTAACATGGGTCAACTGTTAGGGCTTCTCTTTTCATGGTCTTTGTCAGGAAGGTTCTATTAAGCAAACCAGTAAGTTAGTGATTCAAAGTATAGCCCTGGTGCTGGTGTATGAGATATTGAATTCTCAGTGAAAGCAGACTCAGAATCCTAAGTTAAGTAAGCCAGTCCCACGGCTACGAATTTCATAAATTTCCTATCGCCGTTGGTAGCCGCGCCTAGGATTCCCAATCAGTTCTCTTGTTCCATGACTGGTTTGTTTCACAGAAGTCATCGAATCGTTCATGCTCATATAGTCTCATACTCCTTCCAATGGATCTGATGAAGATGATGGAGAATGAATAGTCAAGTCACACTCATTCGAGGTTTATTATCCTATCCATGCTCTAGTGACCGGGGATTTAGATAGGGTTCAGGTCACATCCATTTATGGTTGGTGTGGATTGATAATAAGCTTCGCTCCATCGACATGATATAGAAAGTTTGGATCGATATTGCCTATCGATCCGATGCCACGATAAGTTCAGTTACCCATAACTCCGAATGTGATTCCGATTGGTTTTGCATTAAGGCCTCCCTACGGTTGTTGCCTTAAGTCGTAAATAACACCTAGCTAGAGCTATGATGAGCTGTCGTATTCAACTTTCAATAGTTTATACTCCCATCCTCGGTCTTGGGTTAGTGGAGTTAGTTTGTGGATGGTTAAATTCCACCCGTAGTGTGTTTATACTCCTCTTATAGAGTTCAGGTCGGAGTTCATGGAATAGTGAGTGGTCGAACCATACTCATCTAATGTTTATACTCATATCCACGCTCTGGGATAAGAGTTTGCTGGCGAGTTGTTGAATTGCACCCAATCTGTGTTTAAACTCCAATCCACGCTCTAGGGACTTAGAGTTATTCTGAAAAATGTTCGTAGCACATTTTCCTTAGTCATTTCTTATGCCCCAAGCCAAGGGCCGAAGTCGGAGAGTGTTCGGTCATAAACGTTCACTTTTACTTGGAATTCTTCACGTCGAATCGTTGGAAGGAGCCGATCCATGGACAGTCATGTCACATCCCTTCTATGTTTTATACTCAGCCTATTAGTTTATAGGGAGAGTTAATGGATAAATAGTCGAACCACATCCATTTTCTACTTATACTCTAATCCGCTCTCCGGAGACCATAGTTTGTTGATGGGCAGTCAGTCACACACATTTGGTGTTTATATTCCAATCCACACCGAGGGACCAAAGTTATGTGCTGGATGGTCGAACCGAATCCATGTCTTGGTTTGGATTTTGAGCTTGTCGATGTCCGAGCAAGGCTTGAATAGTTTGCCGTAGTACAGGCATAAGGTTATGGATGGACATATCACATCCTCTTTGGATTGGATTGTCCAACCATGTTCAATTTAGGCTCTCAAACCACCCCCTACATCCGGGGCAGGATTCGATGCATGAATGGTCGTACCACGTTCACTTCCATTTGGATCCTATTTTTGTCGAGTCTTGGGAGTAAGATTAATGTTCTAGAGAACTACGACCTAGAGCAAGAGAGTGAATGGTCTGACTGCAACCACTTTGAGTCATATCTTTTCCCCCAAGTTAGGGTCAAGAGTAGGAGTGTCAACGGTCAAAATTGCATCCACTTTCTTTTAAGTTTATAACATAGTCCATGGTAGGGGACTAGAGTTATTCAGTCGGTGATTAGTCGCACCCGTTTGATGTTTACACTCCAATCCGCACTCTGGGGACCAGAGCTGGTCGACGGACGGTCGAACCGCGTCTATCTTTTTGTGTTAATACCCTGGTCCATGCTCCAAGGACTAGAGTTTTATTGCAGGTGGCCATTCACACCCATTTGATGTTTATATTCCAGTCCGTGGTCTAGGGAGCACACTTGGTTGATGGACGATTGAACTACAACCATCCTTTTGTGTTTATACTCTGGTCCATGCTCCGGGACCAGAGTTTTATGATGGGTGGTCGGACACACCCATCTTTGATTTATACTCCATTTACTAGTTAAAGGTAAGAGTTATTAAATGAATAGTTAAGTCATGTTCATTTAGCAGGAAGGAATTCTACGCCCAGTGTCGAGGACAAAGTTGATGATTGGACGGTTGATTCTCATCCGCTTGGTGATTAAGAGATGGATAGTCAGACCATATCCATGGTCCATGCTTGGGTTAATTGGTCAGTTTTCATTCAATTTGCTTCATAATTCTACTGGCAAGTCAAGGGAGAGAGTTGTTGGGTTGACGGTCAAGTCATATCTACCTCACATTGCAATCATGTCCTCACATCGAGGGCGGCGGCTGATGAGTAGACGACCAATCATGCCTACTTTAAGTCGAGCTCCTAGATTTCCTCCTATGTCCAAGGAAGGAGTTAATGTGCGGACGGTCCAATCATGTCCACTTTAGTTGGACCTTAGTCTCGTTGTGCTTCAGAGTGGCATAAGTATTTTAGCAAACTTTAAGCATGAGCTTGGGGGTAGATGGTTAGGTTGCATCCACTCCAAATGTTTCTATGGTCTTTAAGTCAAGCGTGGAGGTTGATGTGTGGACAGTCAGTCGTGTCCACTTTATATTGGATTCTAACCTTGTTGAGCTTTGGGTAAGGCATAGATGTTCTGTCAGAGTTGAAGCATGGAGTAGGAAGAAGATGGTCAAGTCACACACACACAATCCACTTCAAGTCCTTGCCCCCAAGTCAGGGACATATGGTAGCGGATGAGCGGTTGAATCACGCTGATCTTGATGATCCTCCACAGGTCTAACCATGGTCCATGGAGGTTGGTTGGCACCCAACTCTAAGAACTTGGTCACTTGCATCGTTTTGAAGTAGTTTAGTTCAAGTTGGTCATAGTTCACAACATAATTGAAATAAAAATAAATCTTATTGATAAGTGAAGCTGTGTCATATGCTCGCCATTCCACTTCACCCCAGCCCTTCTCGGTTGAAAGTCGACTGTAGGTGGTCTAACTGATAATCAAAATTCTTTACTGATAGGGTCGGATGTTCCCTACCCACCATTCCACTAGGCTTACATAGATTGTTGCAACCTTCCTTTCCGGATCAACTTTCTGATCACAACTCAAAGGTGCTTGCAATCGTTGGTATTATGACCTTGTGTATCTTGAAATATACAACATTTTGCATATTTCTTCTAGGTTTCGATGAACTCTCTAGAGGCTGATTTCAAGCAATTCTCCAAGTCATGAATCTCCAAGTAGATGTTTTCGACTGAATCATTCAAAGGAGTATATAAGTCAAATTTTGGGATTCTGGGTCGTCTCTTAGAATTTGAGTCCTCATCTAAGGCGTCAATACTGCCCATGCTTTGAATTGATTCAACCAACGGAACTGCATCATTCTTTCTCCTCGTCTGCTCTATCTCATCCTTGCGTAGGTTCTGGTTCACTTTGTAACAGATTTGACCCAAGGTCATAGGAGGCTCTCTAGTTACCAGTTGCTCATTTTAGTGATAACGACGTTGAATCTCTATAGAAATCCTTTGAGCGGCTCGCTTGGCACTTGGAATAAATTAGATAATGAAATCACATCCTCGGTGTGAATCACATGCATCCTAAATTGCTTGAAGAACTTCTGATCCAGTTGGTCGGATGAGGAGATGGACTTGGGTGATAGCTACGCAAACCGTGCGATTGTTATTCCTTCGAGGAATATGGGAAAACATCTGCATTCTCTGGCATCCATTACTCTGGCGGGATCCATGTGCCACTTGTACTTCATGAGACGTATTCCAGAGTCTATATTCTTTGAATATGCTGGCATGGTCGGAACATTGAATCTCCTTGGACATTCTATATGCTGAATGGCTTCAATGAATAGGTTTCAATTGGGGGAGATGCTACAATCATTGTCAGACCGATCTGTTTTCCAATTATGGTTACTTATAATGCTTGTTAATGATTTATGCCTGATTATCCAACATTTGATGGTTGAGAACGCCGATCGAATGGCGAATCAGTTAGGATAGGGTCGTAGATCTGTGATGATCCCCAAAATTTCACCCAAATAGGGTGCGATCCATATAAGGTAGTAAGGAAGGCCTCTTGAAGTTTCATACCAAGTTTTAAGTCATTTGGAATCTGTATGACCAAGTTTTTACCAAAACAAGGTGGACCGATATTGACGGATTGGTGATAGTTTACCTAGAGTTCGACTCGAAAAAATTTGCTATTTTCTTGGAGTCCAACCAAAACAAGATGGCTATGTAGATATGAATTCTATTATGATACGATGATATGGTGAAGGATTTGGGGGAAGCTTTAGGCTTTAATTCAATAGGTATTTTTACCTTAATGGTATACAGATAAGATTATAACTCATAGACCTTGTTTCTGTAGATTACATTTTGATTTTTAAGGAATATTTTTTGTAGTACTTTCGCCTCTATGACTAAATCACATCTAAGAAAAATATAACTAATAAGAATTAATATAAAACTATAAAAAAACAAAATTATTGATATTTATTGATAATAGTCTTTTCTCAGTTTCTTAACTCATGCATTCAGATTTTGAAAGTGGCACTTCTGACTCTATGTAAAAAGAAATCTAGAGGCCAATTCTTAATTTGATGTTAAAGTTAAAGTCAAGATTAAATACATAATATTTTCTACATCAATTCTACAACCATGTAATAAAACATTAGATAGCATTCGTTTGTTTATATTAAAAACATGTTAATAATTTATATGTCTACGGTGTCTTACTTATTTTTGTGCCCAAACTATTATGAAAAGGTTTGACTATTGGCTTAGGTACAATAGCTATAAAATGTATGATTCCTTTTGAGTTCTTTTATGAACTATTTTAAAAGTAATATTTACCACAAAGTAATGTCTGACCAAATGGTCAGACATCTGAGCTGTAGAGAATTTTTTCCAGTAACTTTAGTCAGACGTCTGACCATTTGGGCCAGACATCTATGGCAACTTCCACCTATTTTTCACACGTGGACTTGACATGAAGATTTGTGATATATGCAGGGGAAATTTCGAAACATTGTCTAGGGTTTCTATTCTTTTATATAACCTAGCTTCAGGTTCCAGATCTAAGTTTGTGCAAGCGACTACAAGAGATTAGCCTCCACAAATTAGGGTTTATCAAAACCTAATTTTCTTCAATTCTCTTCTCTACAAATCAATTCCTAATTAGAATTTTGATCATTGTATTCAATCTCTTGTACTCTTCTCATCAATATTAATAAAAGCTCTCTCTTAAAGTGGATGTACACTAACACAACGTTAATGGAACCACTGTAAATCTCTGTATGATTTATTTTTCGTTATTGCTTTGATTTATATATTGCTTGTTTGGGATTGTGATGTTTTTTAGATTAATTGAGATTGGAATTGAGTTACTGATTGGTTTTTCTTACACTTCTTAGCACGATCCCGTCTTCCGCTGTCCCTGTGGGCTTTCAATTTGAGTGGTCTCCAATTGGAATCCCGTCCCAACATTTGGCATCAGAGCATTCGTGTTGGTAGGTGGTTGTAGAAATGCCCGAATTAAGTTGTAACTCAAGTAATTCCTTAATGGGTAATCCAAGTAGTGTAGCACGTTTTGTACGTTGTTCGTACACAGCTTCAGGATCATAATTGGTAGTAGACAAGTGGAATAACAATAATGATTTTGAAAAATGGCAATGGAAGATGAAAGCGGTTCTAAGGAGAAATCGGGTGCATCGTGTAGTGTTTGATACACATTTATTGCCAGCGGACATCTTGGATGTTGAGAGAGAGGAGATGGAAGAGTGGGCGTTTACTACACTTCAACTTGCTATGGGAGAGAATGTTACGTCTAAAATAAGTGGTAAGACAACACCTAAGGATAATTGGGACAAGTTGGAGAAGTTGTATATGAAGAAGTCACTGACAAATTTTTTGATCTTATTGCGAGCGTTCTTCACCTATAAGATGAAGGAAGGTACTTCGTTAAAGGCGCACTTGAATACCTTTGATGATATGCTAATGAAGATAAAGGAGGTATATTTGAAGATTGAGGAAAAGCTAAAGGCGATGATATTATTGTGTTCATTGCCAGATCGCTATATGGGCCTCTCAAATAGTTTGATCTATAACCGGGAAACATTGACTCTAGATGATGTCAAGATGGGTCTTCATAGCGAGAAGTTGCGGGATCAAATGAAGGAGTTAGATGATGGAAGTAGTGATGCTAGTAATGGTCATGGTTTATTCATGGAGAAGAAGAGGTATATGAAGAAGGAGAACCGGGGGCGTTCTAAATCAAGGAACCCCAGTTGGAGAGGAAAGTCAAAGGGAAGAAAAGGCAAGTGCTATGTTTGCAAGAAGCTCGGTCATTGGAAGAATGAGTGTCCAAAAAAGGAGAAGGCAAAGAAGGAAGTAGCATCTTCATCAGTAGAGGCGGAGAGTGGAGTTGGTGAGGGGGTTGTAGATGTTTTGTCGACGGTAACATCGGATGTTTCGGGTAGCAAATGGGTGCTCGATTTGGAGGCGTCTTATCGTGTGACGCCAAATAGGAATTGTTTTTCTTCTTACATCGAAAAAAGGAAATTCAATTATTCTGGGGAATGGTTCTATTTGTAAGTCGAAAGGCATTGGTTCTGTAACAACCCGCATATTTATCGAGTTTGTATTTAAATATTTTATTTAAATATTAACTCGTTAATCGGGTTTTGGTCCGAAAAGCTACTTTTTGCAAACGGTCAAATTAGGACTCGAGACCACTTCCATTGAGTTTGAAATGTCGTTTACAATTTTTTAAGTATAAACATCGATAGGTTTGGAGTTATAGCAATTTCACTAACTTTTCCCGCTTTGGACTTTGGGTTAGTTTAGCCTATTAAGCCCAAGTTCCAACCCTCTTCTCCTCACTCTTCATAAATTTCCTAACTAACTCAAGCTTTGGTATTAATGGTGAAGAGAATGGGAAATTAAAACTCCAAGCTCAAATTCAATTGCAAATCCAACATTCAACTCCAAATTCAAGTAGAAGATATTGGATTCAAGCTTTGGATTGCTTCTCCTTGCTTTCAAGCTTCATCTTCATAAACTTTAGTGCAAAGGTGAGATTTTTATCTCACAATTCTAGTCTATATCTATCTTGGGCTATTGGAAATGCATCCCTATCATGTTTGCATGCACATTTGCATTTGGTTTGGATTGGATTGGCGAAAAACTCCACTTTTTAGTGTTTTGGGGTGAATTTCTGGCTTAGGTCGCTCTGTCCCCCTTAGGTCGCCCAGCATCTATAGGTCGCTCGCGTGGAAAAGTCGTCACCTTCATTTGGGTCGTTTCTGGCCTTAGCCCATTCGTCCACTATAGGTCGTTAGGCCTTAGGTCGCTTGGAGTTAGGTCGTAGGTCGGCAGGTCTTCAGCTCGCACGCGTTGAAAAGGCGCATCTGGAGTTAGGTCGTTCGCGAGTTAACGTTAGGTCGTTTGCGAGTTAGCGCCCTAGGTCACTCGTGTGTAGCTCGTTCGGAGTTAGGTCGTTAGGCCTTAGCTCGTATGGCCTATGCAATTTGGTTAGGTCGTCCAACCTCAACACCTTAGGTCGTAAGACCTTAGGTCGTACCCCTTAGGTCGTTAGACCTTAAGCCTTCACTATTGGAACTCGTTAGGTCGTAGCAACCATAGGTCGTAGGTCGCTCACACGGAGTTAAGTCGTAGGTCGTCTCCGACCTTATATCGCTCAGCCAGGTTTCACTTTAAGTCGTTACGTCGTTCGACCTTGCTAACTTTTAGGTCGCGAGTTTTATAAGTCGCTCGCCTCCCTTAGGTCTTCACTAGGTCGCGATGTTTTAGGTCGCTGCACCCTATGCCTCTATAGGTCGTTCGACCTTGCTAACTTTTAGGTCGCGAGTTTTATAGGTCGCTCGACCCTATTCCCCTTAGGTCGTTAGACCTCATTTTGTCTTCACTAGGTCGTACCGTTTTGGTCGGGGCGCTGCCCCGCACCCCGCCGGGGGCGCTACCCCCTGGACCCCCGCGACCTGACCGGGCAGGTCGAACCCCGTAAGCGGTGGCGTTGCCCCCGCACCCCCACATTGGGAGGTTGCCACCCCCCTGGACCCCCCCTCCGTAGGGGATCTTATCTGAAAAACATTGAGCTGATTTCCTTGGATTTTATTCGCATCTCCGTATGCGATCTTTGTGACTGATTGTTTCTACACTTGCTTATGTGTTTTGTCACTTTATAATATAAAGGTTTCAATACTAGTAGTAAATATCAAAACTCTTTTAACCAACAATTTCAACTCTATTTTTAATAACAAAGCTCTTTTCTTAAACCGTTTTCCAATCTATTAGTATATACAAGCCTTTACCTCACTCGGATGAGAAATCTAATTAAACGACTTAGTAAAACAAGTGGTATGAAACACTTGCGTTCACTTCGTCGGTTAATTCTTGGACTTGTTCGATTGAACCTCTTGTGACAATTTTATTAGTGAAGATTTACAGTTTGTTCGTAAATATTTAAGTTAAGCAAGTGGTTATGGGACATGAAGCTAAACTTCTATATTTACTAGCTTAGTGTAATTGACACTTCTCGTTGATCTTGATGATCGCTTTATGAATTAGACTAGCAATTGCGCGATGTCTCTTTCATTACAAGGTTAGACTAGACACCACTTGTGTGATTCCATTCACACATACCTTTCTGCTTTTTGGTTAGTCTTGACCTCAATCTGTGTGATTCCATTCACACATGCGGGGTAGCTCCCCATGGTCTTCGGACCGTCATGTGATAGGCCTCTTTCCCTTTTTATGATTTCTGGATTTCTCGTGTTGATTTCTGGAATTTATGTCATTGACTTGTTATGAGTACAAGTTTAGGGTATGATGCCCTCTTCGAATCTTTGAGAAGATTCTTGTGATATTGATTATCTCTTATTGATTGATCTTCTGTTGATCATTGTTTACATACTTATAGTGGTATGTCGTTATGGATGTTTATGTTTATGCCATATCTTTTATGTTATATCATGTCATCTGATATTTATAGCTAGACTGATCCGTTTATTATTTTCTTAAATAATACTCGGGTCAGACCGAGATGTTACAGGTGCTTCTGCTTGACTTCTTCCCAGGGATTCATCACTCTGACTTTTGGCTAACTGTTTAGATTAGCAGTTTTTGTTGTATACACTTGAGATATAGACTCATAGTTGTATTCTTTTGTATAGCACGTGTTGCTATTCTTTTGTATTATCGTGGATCTTATTGACCACTACTCTGATGTACACTTTCATGTGTTAGTCATATATTCATATCTTCTTCCGCCTTTGTGATATGGATATCTGTGACTGATTTGTGATATGATTATTTCTATGTTTGTTTCCGAAGATTATTTATAGCCACCGTGTGATAAGCAATTACATGGATGGTCGCTCCTCAACAGCCTTATTCTCCGTGCTAGTTGACAGCACTACTCCGGAGTGTTCTTGGCTAGCGTGGGTATAGAGGTGGGGCGTCACAGGTTCCATGCAAATTCGAATATTTGACGAAGTGGTCATACTCTCACTAATGTGCGCTATGTTTTGGGACTAAGGAAGTCTCTTATCTCTTTGGGGTAGCTAGATTCTTTAGGTTGTAAGATTTCTATTGAGAGTGATAGCTTACGGGTTTCAAAAGGGTGGCTTGTGATGATGAAGGGTGTAAGGACTCTTGGCATATATTTGCTTCAAGGAGTGAGTGTAGAAGCCAAAACTTGTATAGGAGTTGATAGTTCTCGTGGCTTAGATGCGACTAGGTTGTGGCATTTGAGGTTAGATCATGTCTCGGAGAGGAGTTTGGATGTTCTTTGAATGAGGAAGATGATCGATGGAGAAAGTTTCAACAAGTTGAAGTTTTGCAAAGAATGTGCCATGGGTAAGCAAACTAAAGTTTCACTCGGTGAGGGAAAGCATGATTCGAGAAGGGTTCTTAAGTATGTTCACATAAATGTTTGGAGACCGACACATGTAGCTTCTTTCAGTGGAGCTCGCTATTATATTTTTTTATAGATGACTTTTCTTGAAAAGTTTGGGTGTATGTAATGAAGGCTAAGTCGGAGGCATTTGCAAAGTTCCAAGCATGGAAGGCTCTTGTTGAGAATGGGAGTGGCAAGTCTTTGAAGGTTCTAAGATCCGACAATGGCGGAGTGTATGTTTCCAAAATATTTTTGGAGTTTAGCAAGCATCATGGTATTCGAAGGCATTTTACTACACTTAAAGATCCGCAGTCGAATGGTGCCACGAAGAGGATGAATCATACTCTACTTGTGGAAGCTCGATGCTTAAGATGGATATCAGGTTTGGCGAAGGGATTTTGGGATGAAGCTTTGTCAACTGTGGTGCATATTATTAATCGAATTCCATGCTTAGCTATTGGCAAAAAAATTCCGAAGGAAATGTGGAAGGGAAAGAGCATTGACTTGAGTTATCTTCGTGTGTTTGGTAGTCCTGTTTATGTGGATGATCTAGGAAATGATAACCTTGAACCTAGAGCTTTCATGGGGATTTTGCTTGGCTATATAGATGGAGTAAAAGGCTATTGGATTTGGAATCCAGAAAGAAAGAAGGTAGTGAATTTTCATCATGTTACTTTTGATGAGTTGGCAACGTTCAAGGAGAATGTAAGTTCATCGGATGTTCCGGATTTGGTTCATGATGAATCAAAGGAGAAGGAAATTATTTCCACATTTTGTCCAAGGAGCAGAGAGAATAGAGTAGTTAGAAATGCTTGTGAGGAAGTAGCGATTGATGTTACATCACATAGTCTACAGGGCACTCTAGTAGTGTCGGTGATGTGCATGATTCTAGAAAAGATTCGGTTCAAGGTGGAGCCGAAGGGAGTTTGGGTGATGGCATTGCTACTTGGGTTGGACGTCACACTATAAGACCACCTAAAAGATATGGTGATTGGAATTATCTTAGCTTTTATGATAATTTGGACTATGCTCTTCATGTAGTCCTAGATGAGCCTATGGACCTTGATGACTTCATGGAGTCGAGTGATAGCTCGAAATGGATTTGTGCCACGGAGGAAGAGATGCAATCATTGTTGAAGAATCAAACTTCGGGTTTGGTTCAACTTCGTAAAGGAAACCGTGCTATTGGGTGAAAATGGATATATAAGGTGAATGATGATGGGAGACAAAAAGCTAGGCTAGTGGCTAAGGTGTTTGCACAAAGAAAGGGAAAGGATTTTGATGAGATATTCGCAGTTGTGCACTATACTTCTATCCGGATATTACTTGCTATAGTGTCTATTCATGACTTGGAGTTGGGGCAAATTGATGTGAAAACCGCCTTCTTGCATGGTGAATTGGATGAAGACATCTACATGGATCAACTAGAAGGTTTTGTTGTGGATGGTAAGTCAATTTTGGTTTGCAAGTTGAAGAAATCAGTATATGGTTTAAAGCAGTCATCTAGACAATGGTACAAGAGGTTTTATCATTTTATGCTTGAAAATGGTTTTGATAGAAGCAACAAAGTTGCTTGTGTTTATGTCAAGAAGTTGAAAAACGATTGTTGGGTGTATTTACTCTTGTATATGGAAGACATGCTCATTGCTTCTAAGGATAGAATGAAATCAACAAACTAAAACTGAGTTTGAAATTGGAGTTCGAAATGAAGGATTTTGGAGAAGAAAGAAGGATATTGGGCATATAACTTATAAGGGATCGAAAGCATTTTGAGTTGAAACTAACTCAAAAGGAGTACATTGAGAAAGTGCTTTGTCGATTTAGCATAGAGAATGCAAAGGCTTCAATACACCTTTACCTTTGCATATGAAGCCTTCGAGTAAAGGATCACATATCTTGGAGTAAGCAAGGCTTATATGGCAAAGGTGTCATATGCTAGCGTGGTTGGAAGTCTAATGTATGCTATGGTGTATACAAGGCCCGATATTGCAAATGCCGTCGGGATAGTTAGTCAATATATGGCTAATCCGTAGAAATCACATCGGGAGCTATGAAGCTTATATTGAGATACCTTAGGCACATCATCTCATGGTCTTGTTTTTGGTGGTAGTATGGCGATGAATTATAAGTTGGTTGGTTATTGTGATTCAGACGACGCCAGTGACAGGGATCTAAGAAAATCAACTTCCGGATATGTCTACACACTTGGGGGTACAACCATAAGTTGGAGATCTAGAATGCAGACCGTAGTTGCTTTATCCACTACGGAGGTAGAGTTGATAGCCGTGGTGGAGGCGGCAAAAGAGGCACTCTATTTGAAGCAATTGTTGTGTGACTTAGGATTCAGACATGATAGTATTGATGTTCGATGTGATAGCCAGAGTGTTATTCACTTAGCAGAGAATTTGGCGTTTAGCTCACGAACTAAGCATATTAAGGTAAGAGAGTCATTTCTAGTAGCCATAGAAGAGGATAAGCAAGTATATCTTCGGAAAGTGTACACAAAGGATAATGCGGCGGACATTTTCACTAAGGCACTGGTGGTTGGAAAGATCGAGCATTGCTCGAACTTGATTCGCTTCGAGAAGTGTTAGGTCTGACTGGGTGGCATGGTCAAGGGAGGAGCTTGGTGGTAGATGAGGGAAAGTATCAGTGAGAGATTGAGACTTTATCTTCTTGGTAAGTGCTAGTCTTTGGTGAGATACTTAAGATTTGGATGTTTTCAACATTTTATTAGCGGGCGAGGGCTACGCCTGAGCTCGTTGGTGGAGTGCAATGGGCGGTGGTTTTGCCGGAGCTCATTGGAAAGCATTCATGTTTGGCTGAAGGTAGAAGTGATTGTTGGTGCTATCGGTTGTCGTTGATGGTACGGTACCATGGGAGTTGGAGATGGATATAGTGTCGAGGTGGATTGTTAAATTTTGGCGAAACTGCATGAAGAATTGTAGAGGTCGGAAGAAGCTTTATAACGGAGAAAACAGTTCACAAATCGGAGTTTGGAGGTGGAAGTTATAGGAGAAAATGTGAAGTGGGCTGAATTGACAGGGACAGACGTCTGACCAAATGGCCGATGTCTGAGTCTGTGCAAAATTACTTTCAGAGTCTTTAGTCAGACATCTGACCAAATGGTCAAGCGTATGAGCTATAGAGAATTTTTTTCCAATAACTTAAGTCAGACATCTGACCATTTTGGCCAGACGTCTGTGGTAACTTCCGCCTATTTTTCACGCGTGGGCTTGGCGTTAAAATTTGTAATATCTGCAGGGAAATTTTGGAATATTGTCTAGGGTTTATATTCTCCTATATAAGCTAGCTTCAGGTTCCAGGTCTAAGTGTGTGCAAGCAACTGCAAGAGATTAGCCTCCATAAATTAGGGTTTATCAAAACCTAATTTTCTTCAATTCTCTTCTCTACAAATCAGTTTCTAATTAGAATTTTGATCATTGTATTCAATCTCTTGTACTCTTCTCATTACTATTAATAAAAGCTCTCTCTTAAAGTGGATGTACACTAACACAACATTAATAGAACCACTATAAATCTTCGTGTGATTTATTTTTCGTTATTTCTTTGATTTCTATATTGCTTGATTGGGATTGTGATTGTTTTTTTTGAATCGATTGAGATTGGAATTGAGTTATTAGTAGAATCACGATCCTGTCTTCTGATGTGCTTGTGGGATTTCGATTAGAGTGGCCTCCAGTTGGAATCCTGCCCCAACAAATAGTTCACTTAATTTTTGCAGAAATAAAATATTTTTTTTCAAGTGTTGTTAATATTTTTCCTGTATTACAGTATGTATATTGATGAAGATCCACTTTGAGCTAATATTATAATATAATAATATACATTAGTTCTTTTTTTTATTTTGTTGCTCATGGAATAGGGGTTGAATCTTCCATTGTATTTTTAAATGCAATTCACACACATTTTCATTATTTAATGTGGAGAATGAATAACTATAAATTATTATTTCAAATATTCATCGATAATGACATAATGCATTGTCTCTACTTTGAAGTATGATTCTAAAATCTTTTTCATGCATTGTATAATGGAGTATTGGAGAATTGCTACTTAACATATGTTCAAATCTATTAATAGTTATCATTTTAGCTCATTGTGTTCTAAAAGATAAGGACTCTCATAAAATCAAAATATGGTTATAGCACACGGTGTTTATCTATGATAAACTAAAATATGATAGGAAACAATACTACTATGAATCAAAGTTAGGTGAAGTTGCATTGAACCCATTTTAGTACTAAAGGGCTCCATTATCATTCTATTTGTTGATGAAATTATTTGTATGCAATTTACTTGATTGTTGCCTCGAATTACATACATACCTGTTATAATGTAGCAACACATAGAGTAACCCTCTAAAATGTCTAAATTTATAATGAAATTCACACACATTTATCTGTATTATTACTTACAAAAGCCAATATATCACGAACAATGACCTAAAATTGGCTCATATCTTACTAGTCTTCTTTTGTTTTTGCTAGGTGATGCTATTTAAAGCTAACAAGTGAGAGACCACTATATATAGGCACTCCAAATGATGGAAGTATACTAGACTTCTAAAAAGTGGACATCTGACTACAACTGCTTGTATATGCACTAAGAGAGAAGCATGGTGATGTCATTTATCATGACACGTCAGATGATGCTATTTATCATGACCATAATAAGAAAGTTGGTGCAATGAATGCTCTTAGTATAGCCTTTTCCATAATATCAAATGGTCCTTACATTTTTAATCTCGATTCGACCACATGTGTAAATTCATAGGCGGTAAGGAAAGAAATGTGCTTCATGATGGAACATGGTAAGGATTGCCTCGATTATATTTAAGTTTCCTCACAGCATTGAAGGCCACAATCCTTCTAATTGATATGCTAATAGTTATTCAGTTTTCTTTGATGTCAACATGCGTACCCTCGATGGTCCACAGGTTTATATGTCTCGTCCATAAAGCTACACTTTTCACAAAATCCATGCTTCGATCAACAAATGATCAGCAATCAGCATGCCACACTACCAAATTGGGAGTATATCACTAATAACCATCAACTACATAACCTATGAGCTCGTACGTCTTAGAGAAGGGTGTTAAGCTAAGAGAATAAATTCTCCGCCACCAAATAGAAATGTATTTGATAGAAATCAGCTTTATATCTCAAATTGTAATGTCAGACATACAACTATACAAGTCCATCCTGGGTCTGAGTGGAACCGAAGGCACTTCGTCCAATAAAGGAAGAAGCCCTTACAATCTGGGTATCCACAATCCCGATCGGACTCCCCATCACATATGGAGATCTCTATACAGGAGCAACTCAGTGCAGAGACAATCGACAGGTAATCCTTTCGTTCTCGAAAATACCCGGTCTTCAACCACCATCTTCAAATGCTCTCCAATTCGTCGTATCATTAATTCGGAATGGATTTATGACACAAAGTCCTCTCCTGGCTAATCCGAATAATGAGAGCATATTCTTAAAACATGTGGATATATAAGTCATAATGTTTCTCCACTAAGATTCGATGTGGGTTTCGGATAACCATTTGGTATCCGACTCCTCGTCGCATCGAAATTCAAAAGCTATTTTAAAGGCCAACAGTTTTACTTCAATTCAGAAGTTCACAATCACACGGCAATATATATCACAGATGTCACAGCTTAGAATAAAGCAATTCATATCACAAAGTATCACAATCACATATCAGAGACATCAACCAAATCAAGGTATTCAATAATAATCAATCGTCTATAAGCAAGATTAATTAATAGTGTGATTATAATTAATTAATCACATAATTACTTTCATTAATTATCCTTTATTAATGATTAATTATCCTTAATTATAAATTAATTAACCCTGAATTATTAATTAATAAATCTTAACTATTTATTTATTAACCTTAATTATTATTTAATTAACCTTTAATTATTATTTGATTAATCCTTAATCATCAATTAATAATTAAATTAATCAATCTTAAATTAATTACATTAATTAATTAATTCTTAATTATAAATTAATTAACCTTTTATTAAAAATTAATTAACCTTTAATTAATTATTCTTTAATTGTTAAGTAATGATAAATCATTTATCTTAATTAATCATTAAAATCTTTAATTAATAAACCTTGTAATTAATCAACATTAATCCATATATTAACTTAAGATATAATTGAAATCATTTTTTTTCTTAATTAACTTTTAATTACACTATTAAATTTGTTTTAGTTAATCTTAAGAATTAATTTATAAATAATGTCACATGATAAATTAACTTAATTACTTTTAAAAATAACTTACTTAAAACCTTAATAAATCCCAACTTAAATCAAAGCAATTATTTAAAAGCATGGGTTAAAAATATTTAAAATTTGAATTTTGTTTAAATTTTGAAAATCTATTTTTATGACAACTCGAGACAATCTCGAGTGTCACCCCGAGCTAGAAACAAAATTACCCTAGTTCTTCCCTGAGCCACCCAATATTTTTACTTTGTTTTTGTTATAAGTTTTTAAACCCGATGTATACTCGAAAACACCCAATCCAAATCTTAAGTCAGCAACACAATCTCCCGGGGTTTACTTCGAGGCAACCACCTTTCTTCCTCAACACAGGCTACTGACACAAACCAGAATCATGTGCACATGCACCGGAGTTTTGGCCACCTCCGATCCAAACTCCGGCCTTCATCGAGTCAGCGACAACCTGCCCTAACCACCAGACCGCCCAGAAACCTGAAACGACGACGAACTCGCAAACGAGCAACCTGACCCAACCTGGAACAAAAACTGAACCACCAAAGATCGCCTCGTCCTGCCACCTCAGACCACCAGGGGCTACGCAAAGCCGTCCAGAGCTCCTCCGATCAACTGCGCATCGATTCCACTCGTCCCGGTCCAGTCCGATATAACGTCAACACTGCAGTTAGTTGAATTCCGACCTTATCAAAAACTTAGGTTTAACCCCTAAATCTTTGTCGTCCAGCACCTCGGTGAATTATAAATTCACCGAGCACTTTTTTGATGATCCCCGACCACCAATGTAATGACCCGCAAATCTGTACCCCTTGAGTCAACACTATTCTAAATCAATCAACTCAAGATGAACAGAAATATGAACCATTTAGGTTAAAGAAGAAGAGGTAGAAGAAGAAGATAGAAAAAAACATCAGAATCTAACCATCGCAACGAAACAAAATATAATAGATAATAACAAATCTTTACACCAAAAACAAATACTTTATTTGTTTATACATACATCATCAGAGTATACATAACACACAACTGGACAGTAATCATAATCTGTCCTCACAATCTAAATACACAACGAAATATGTAACACAAATACGGAAGTACGTATCGCCATCCAGCTCGTCTCCTAAGCTCCACAGCATCCTATCTTGTATTCTATAATACTCGGTCTGACCCGATCATTACATTTAAATAACACCCGAGTCAGTATGGAATACCAGCGTGAGAAAACCACACCCAAATTGATTATTAAAGTTTCAAAATCCTTTGAAAACAAAAACATCTCGTAAGACCACGCCACAAATAAACATGTTGGGTTTTTACCTTACGATAGCTAAAACACTTTTTATTAAAATCCTCTGATATTATAGTAGGGTCTATTTACAAATACTTATTAAAATAGCCGAAATTGTTACATTCATTAAATTCCAGCTACTAGCCACGGTCGTGGGTAATACAAACAAGACTCGTAAAAAGCGTAGGGAGAATGGATTTCCAATTAATGAGTAGGCACTGGGGTACCACCTGTCATGGTACCTGGTCTAGATCAGCATACCGAGGATCACTCCTGACCCCCTGCAACACAAGACTGGGACTACCCCTTACTGGATAATCCTGAGTAAGATCACGCCACGGTTGTTGTGATGCCCCACCTCTATGCTCACAATAACAAAGAGTATTAAAGGAAATACTGTCTGTTATCACGAAGAATAAGGCTGGATAGGAGCGGCCATCGGTAGTTGGGCCTTACACTAGTATTGGTTATTTCGATAGGAGTGGTACATATTTTTATTTTTCATCTCTTATTTATTTACTCCCATCTACATGCCCAATTCCAGTATAAAACGAACTACAATGGTTCATAATAGTTTAGGACAATAAATATAATAATAACACAGATAATATAATTGAGGAACACAGATAAAACAAAAAGTCTCATATATATAATAACTGATGTCAGTTACAATACATGTGATACAGTACATATGATACAACTACAACTGTCGACTCTGGAGTTACATATACAAGTACATTATCTTGATTAATATACATGAATACATAACAACCTATATAAATATACTGACTACTAAATGACAGCAGCTACTCCAAAAGATAAGAAAAGACTTCATAGGTCAAGCAGCAACCCAAAGCAAGATATCTACCACCTGTAATAACTCGGTCTGACCCGAGTATTAAATTCAAAAGAAAATAATACACCGGTCGGTCTAATTCAAACTCGGTTATTAGTGCACAGAAGCAATAATAATTAAGTAACAAATAGACGACAATAACAATAAATCTCGTCTATCTGATCCTTAAATAAAGAAATCGGATAACGATAAATATAACATGTAACAATGTTAAACAACAAATCAATAGATTCAAATTATCACAAAGATAAATGAAAAGGATTATCATTGAAGATAATTTAGAAAACAACAAAATTGCCTAAATGGAAATTAACGAAAAAATCTAATTATTAAATAAATAAATAGAAACTCATAATCTAATTATCAAATTGATAATTAGACAACAACAAAAATCACCAAATTAAACCAAATCAAAATACAATTCAAAATATTGAAATGGCAACATGAAACAAATCCAGCAATTGGAATATACATTTAAAATGTCAATTCTGATTTGGCTGCAGTACACGCACGCGTGTACTGCCTCGCCAAAATCAGATATACACCTGAGAACAGAGACTATATCTCAAAGCAAAGCTCTAACCAGCTAAAATAGGTACAACAGAATGCACCAGTAAAATAAAATGATGCAACATCAATACGTATTGATGCGCATCCAAAAATCAGATGTACTGCAGCCACCACAAGAACACAAGGGTAAACTGCAACAAAAATGCAGCCACCACAAGGTCACAAGGGCACAACCAAAAACTCAGATGCAACAATACAAAGAAACAACTCGCATAATCAAATAATTGAAGTAATGTCAGTGACAGTACCGAAGTCATCAAAGTCAGAGACATAATGGCCGAAGCCAACATATAAAGTGTATGCACTGCTCAAGTACAGACCGATAACAACCGAGTTTCAATTATGCAGACAGCTAAGTGAAGGCATGTACACGTATCTAGACAGTGTTCATGTTGCAATGTACACAAAGAGAATATCAAGCAGATCAAGTGAGGAAAGAAGCTCAATAACTTCAAATTATATGGTGATTCAACAAATGAGCATTCGAGACACGCAAATGCTAACCTGAAGAACAACAATATAAGTCTGCAACATATACTACCTATATACATGTATGATTACACATGTGTATACACAAAACATATGTACAGCAACACGAACACATGCCACTGAATGGCGACAGGCAACAACTAAATCAAATCAGAGTTGAGCAGTGTCAATAGTCAACATCAAACGCTATCACATAGACAAAGTCATAGCCAAATTCACTAGCAAAGCAATCGAAGAAGTTTCAAAATTATCAAGTGAACATGAATAGAAATGATCTTCATGAAAACCAGGCCAGAGTGAAAACTACAAGTGCACTAGGGATGCAACTCACAAACTACAACAGAGGCATGCACAATCGGGTCTCAACAACATATCTATATCAAATGAAGCATAGTCAAACCCAACTGACATGAACAGGTTACAAGATGCAAGTTTCAAAAGCACATCAGAGAAACCATAAATACAAAACTTAACCACCAAGAGACCAGACAAACAAGTACGCATAGTACTGAACCAATGACCAAATCCAAATAATCCAAGTGTACCAGAGCAGTGTGCACATACCAGAATCGAGTGCATTCAACCTCAAACGAAGACAAATGCAGTCGTTCCGAAATGATGATATACAACAAGTTAAATTCGTGTAACTGCAATGCAGACTTGACTACAAGCAACTACATCTCAGTGAAAAACCAAGTCGAAGCCAAAAGTTCAACAGCAGTTTTTCAAGTGACAAAAGTCAACAACGTGCCAACAAAAAATCGAAGCGGTGATGACAAAGAAAAGAAATTCAAGGAGTAGCCAACTCAAGCCGCAGGTCAATAAGTAAAATCGAACAGTTCAAGTCAGAGCCGTGAGTAAATGAACAAGTCAGAGGCAAGCAAGGAATTCACGAATTTGAACAAGTTATAAAAATCAATCATTTCAAGGTAATCAAGTCAGAAATCATCAACATCGAAATAAACTCGAACGACCTAAGGATGAAGTAGATGTGAGTGATAGTTCACTCACCTTGTTGAAGAGCACGAATTAGAATCAAAGCTGAGACCTCCCCGTATCGAAACAGAAATGAACACATCAAGCGGCCGAAGGTAGTTGAGCCACCATTTTCGTTTTTTTCTTCTTCTGATTTAGGGCTAGTGAAGAACGAAACAAAGCCGCTTTTTTTTCCGTTTGATTTTGCTTAGGGTTTGAGATGAAAAAGAATGAAGGGGAACGGGTACTCGCTTTAGTTAATTATCACGACACAAAAATGAAAAGGAACGTGGGCCGAGCTTTTAATTAAAGCCCACATACCCTAACAAATTTTGAAAAGAATTTTAACCCGATTCAAAACTCTAATTAGCAATTAGCTAACCGATTTAATCGTCTAATGACGATGATCAATCAATACGAAACCCAGGGTTGTTACAGACTCCCCTCCTTATAAAAATTGCGTCCCACAATTTTCATAATTAAGGTTGTCAACAACAATCATTTTTCTAACGTAAACTGGTTAAGCTAGAAAAATAAAGGTCAAGAACACAAAGGCCAAAGAAATCTTTTAATTTCATAAAAGAAATTCACAAATTTTCAACAAAATCTAATTATCAAATACGATAATCAAATCTCAAATCAACAAATATTCAATTATGAAAAACGATAATCAAACCTCAAATCAACAAATATTCAATTATCAAAAACGACAATCAAACCTCAAATCAACAAATATTTAATTATCAAAAACGATAATCAAATCTCAAATCAACAAATATTCAATTATGACAAACGATAATCAAATCTCAAATCAACAAATATTCAATTATCACAAACGATAATCAAATTTCAAATCAACAAATATTTAATTATCACAAACGATAATCAAATATCAAATCAACAAATATTCAATTATCACAAACGATAATCAAATCTCAAATCAACAAATATTTAATTATCACAAACGATAAACAAATCTCAAATCAACAAATATTCAATTATCACAAACGATAATCAAATCTCAAATCAACAAATATTCGATTATCACAAACGATAATCAAATCTCAAATCAACAAATACCCGATTATCAAAAACGATAATCAAACCTCAAATCAACAAATATTTGATTATCAAAAACGATAATCAAATCTCAAATCAACAAATATTCAATTTTCACAAACCATAATCAAATCTCAAATCAACAAATATTCAATTATCACAAACGATAATCAAATCTCAAATCAACAAATATTCGATCATCACAAACGATAATCAAATCTCAAATCAACAAATATTTAATTATCACAAACGGTAATCAAATCTCAAATCAACAAATATTCAATTATCACAAACGATAATCAAATCTCAAATCAACAAATATTCGATTATCACAAACGATAATCAAATCTCAAATCAACAAATATCTGATTATCAAAAACGATAATCAAACCTCAAATCAACAAATATTTAATTATCGAAAACGATAATCAAATCTCAAATCAAAAAATATTCAATTATCACAAACGATAATCAAATCTCAAATCAACAAATATTCAATTATCACAAACGATAATCAAATCTCAAATCAACAAATATTCGATTATCACAAACGATAATCAAATCTCAAATCAACAAATATCCGATTATCAAAAACGATAATCAGAATCAACAAATATCTGATTTTCAAAAACGATAATCAAACCTCAAATCAACAAATATTTAATTATCAAAAACGATAATCAAATCTCAAATCAACAAATATTCAATTATCACAAACGATAATCAAATCTCAAATCAACAATATTCAATTATAATCAAATCTCAAATCAACAAATATTCGATTATCACAAACGATAATCAAATCTCAAATCAACAAATATTCGATTATCACAAACGATAATCAAATCTCAAATCAAAAAATATTCGATTATCACAAACGATAATCAAATCTCAAATCAACAAATATCCGATTATCAAAAATGATAATCAAACCTCAAATCAACAAATATCAGATTATCAAAAACGATAATCAAATCTGAAATCAACAAATATTCAACTATCACAAACGATAATCAAATCTCAAATCAACAAATATTCGATTATCACAAACGATAATCAAATCTCAAATCAACAAATATCCGATTATCAAAAACGATAATCAGAATCAACAAATATCCGAATATCAATAACGATAATCAGAACTCATATCAACAAATATCCAATTATCAAAAACGATAATCAGAATCAACAAATATCCAATTATCTAAAACGATAATTAGAACTCATATCAACAAATATCCAATTATCAAAAACGATAATCAGAATCAACAAATATCCAATTATCAAAAACGATAATCAGAACTCATATCAACAAATATCCAATTATCAAAAACGATAATCGGAATCAACAAATATCCGATTATCAAAAACGATAATCAGAACTCATATCAACAAATATCCAATTACCTACAGATAATTGGAAACAACAAATATCTAGAAATCAATTGAGATACTCTAGAAAATCAACATAAAAGGTTTGATCGATCCCATTAGATGGCGAGTTTTAGCTATGCTGCACGTGCATCTCAGAGTGGCCGAAGTCTACCAAGTACTATAAATTTTGGCGCCAATCAGATTGACCCGAAGGTCCGCAGAGTGACTCGAAGTTCTAGTACTAGTATTTGACCCGAAGGTCCGCATAGTAGCCCGAAAGCCCAAAAATGACCCGGAGGCCCAGCAGAGTGTCCCGAAAGCCCAACAAATGACCCGAAGGTCCATCATATGACCAGAAGGTCCAACATATGACCCGAAGGTCCATCAGAGTGGCTCGAAAGCCAGATAAAATCATCAAAATCATCAAACAGCAGAGGTTTCAATTAACGAGTGCTGTAACAACCCGGGGTTTTTATGACAATTAATTATTGTCAAATGACGATTAATGGTGATAACTAATTTTTGTTGGGATTTTAATTGGTTGAAATTCTTTTGAATTTTTTTTTTTGGTTAAGTGTTGATGGACTTTGAAAATTGATTAGAGGCCCATGTTTTATTTTGGGGCCGTGAATATTTTCAAGGTGAATACGCGTCCCCATTTCATTTTTATCGATTCGAAACCCTAAATCAAAACTAACGAAGAAAATAAAAATGGCTGCTCGTCTCTTTTCTTCATTCGAAAATAAAATAAAATTAGGGCTTGCATAAAAACCGAGGATGCCGACCTTTGGATGCTCGATCGATGACCCTTGCTTGTCGATCGACTAGAATGCTTGCGGCTACGATTGGTTGGGATTCTTCGACTAAGGTGAGTGATTCTTGTCACTCACATCTAATTCAAGTGTAAGAGTTTTCTGATTTATTCAAATTTGCGACCTTTACTGCTTGACTTTTACGATGTGGACGTTGTCTTCAACTTGATTGATTTATGGTTGTGGTTTAAATCTATTACCATGGAATTTAATTGAAGATATTGGTTTCTTTTGTGACTTCGATCTTTGTTGATCATGGGTTCGATTTGTTTATCATCTGAACTTCGGCATGACTATTTAATTTGAATTGGCCTCGTCTTGTACTTTGAGCAACAGTTTGTATGCTCCTCTGTTTTGATTTTTGCAATACACCATTTATGTTGCCTTGAACATCTCGTTTGAGATGTGCATTACCCTCGAGTATTATTCATGTATCCTTGATGTAATCTTCAGGCATATCTAGTTACTATCTCGGCCTATAGTGTGGTATTGATATGGATTCAATTGTTCTTCATTTTTGAGTTATACTGTGAATTTGGTTGGAACATTTTCACTGATGTTAGTTCTCTTCTTTTGTTTTGTCTCGGTCACGTGAACACTATATTTATTTTTTGAGTTGTAGTGTTGGCCTCCACTTCAGTTCGCTGTCCTGATTCATATATGCATTTGTTCAATTTGGTTCAAGTATACTTGAGGCGCTGATTTTTTTTTGATCGAGACTTGTTTTTGATGTCTTGACCATTTTCCATATACTTGTACATTTTTAAATTTCACCTGTGTATGTCACTGCATACTACATGTTGAATTCTTTCCTCCTGTTGTAGTGTAATCTTAGTGGTATAACATCACATATGATATGTACATATCCTCTTGCTAGTTGATTGTGTGTTTGAACATCCTTCACTTGTACATGTGTACACCCTCCTGTTTGGTATTGGTTCACTTTGTCCTGATCTGCGGCATGAGCTATTAGCTTGTATTTCTTTGTCTTTGTACTTGTAGTAAATGGTTCAGGTTGCATAGCATGTTGAATATCATCATGCAGTCTTCATTTGTCTATGCTTCTGTTGTCGCTGACTTGAGTTCGAGCCTCTGGTTTGACTGTCTTGTTCAAGACTGATACATTCATTTGTTGCATTGTATTCATTGTGTGGTCTGGTCCTCATGTGCATTCATGTAGTCTGGTTGTTGCTTGATCTGTAGTACTGTGCTATAGCTTGAGGTTTGTAGATTGATGTCTATATGCTTTTGTTTTCGAGTGTGTACTGGGTCTCTGAGCTGATGGCAATCGATCCAGATTACTTCTGCTCTTTGGTCCGCATACCTAATGTGTCCACTGTTTGGTTCAGGTAGTATTTACTTGCATACAAGTTCATCATGTTGTCACTGCATATCATTCGAGTGAGTTGATAATTTTGCACTGCTTCATTTGATTATGTGATGTTGCATCACTTGATATTGTCCTGTTCCCTGACTTTTGTTGTCTCTGTACATGCTACACTGAGTAGATGTCGACTGCGTCACCATATATCTGTTGCAATTCTGTCCACTGCCCTGTCTTGTTGTATATGCTTACAATCAAATTGAGTATGATACTTGGTCTTAATATCACTGGTGTACTTGAGTGCGCACTGTGCATACTGCTTGACCATGTTTGCTGTGTTGATCATGTTTTTGGTGCCTTCTTGAATTTCCAGTCTGTGCATTGACCTTGTGTTGAATCCAGCTTAAACGCTCGGGTTTGACCTTGTGCCCGTATGTGTACATCATCACTGTAGTGGCAGGGCAGTGCACGCAAGCGTGAACTACAGCCACACGGTATGGCTTTTATGGATATTCTATTTTGTTTTGATTTATTGATCTTTTGCATATTCCATATGCTGTAGTGGCGAGGCAGTACACGCGTGCGTGCACTGCGGCCCTACCCGAGTTGGCATTTTAATTGATATTTCATTATGTTTTGGAGTTGTATTTTGATTGGTTAATTTGACGATTTTGTTGTTAATTGCCGTTTAGGAAATTCTGATGTTTTTAAATTATCTTCATCGATATTCCTTTCACTTATCTTTGTTGATGATTTGAATTTGCTGATTTGTTGTTTAACACTATTACTTGTTATATTTATCGTTACCCGATTTCTTTATTTAAGGATCAGATAGACGAGATTTATTGTGACTGTCGTCTATTCATTATTTAATTATTATTGCTTCTGTGCACTAATAACTGAGTTTGAATTAGATGACCCGTGTATTATTTTCTTTTGAATTTAATACTCGGGTCAGACCGAGTATTTACAGGTGGTTGATATCTTACTTTGGGTTGCTGCTAGAGCTATGAAGTCTTTTCTTACTTTTTGGAGTAGTCGTTGTTTTAGTATAGGATGTTGTATATTCATGTATATTATTTACGATAATGTACTTGTATGTGTAACTTCTTGAGTCGACAGTTGTTGTTGTATCATATGTACTGTATCACATGTATTGTAACTGACATCAGTTATTATATATATTAGACTTTTTGTTTTATCTGTGTTCCACATTTAGATGATCTGTGTTGTTATTATATTTATTGTCCTAAACTATTATGAACCATCGTAGTTCGTTTTATATTGGAATTGGGTATGTCGATGGGAGTAAATAAACAAGAGATGAAAAATTAAAAATATATACACTCCTATCGCAATAACCAATACTAATATAAGGCCTAACTACGGATGGCCGCTCCTACCCAGCCTTATTCTTCGCGATAACAGACAGTATTTCTTTTAATACTCTTTGTTATTGCGAGCATAGGGGTGGGGCATCACAGTTGGTATCAGAGCTTGGGGTTTATGGACATAATATAAAACATAACTTAGATGGAACATGTGTTACAACTATCAGTCGATGTTTTATTGTGCTTTGAGTCAAAACTAAAGTTTTGAAATTTAGATGAAATTTTTAAATATCTGTATTTAAAAATAAAAGTGAATTATGTTTTGTTTATCAGAGTGCGCAGTGAAAACAGTGAGACTGCATCGCTGAGTACAGCTGATAATTATTTTGATTTAAAAATCGAAATATGAAAATGAATTTAAATTTCATTATGATGTTTAACCAGTGGTTTGAATTGTTGAAATTCTTGCTGGTTTTCTTTGGTGCTAATCATATCTGATTAGATTTTTGCTGTTTTAATATATCTTAATTGAAGATATAGTAGAATGCTTTCTTTGTTTATTTGGTAGTGTGCGTGCAAACATGAGTTGCATGTTACTACATTAATTTTACGTTGAACCGATGCTTGGTTATGAAACGTATTTTGTTGTCGTTATTTTTATAACGGGATTTTTACACCAATGCTAAATTTTTGAAGCCCGGTGTTTAGTTGACATTTTAAAGAATGAAAATTCACTGATATTATATTTTGATGCAAATTATTTTGATGAGATTTTGGCGTTTAAAAATCACTGTCGCTTTGGCTTCAGTGACCATCAAATTTTAAAGTGGATTTTCAAACGGTTATCCCGCAATGATGATTTTGAGATCCGTTTCTTCGGTGTTTTGAGAAGTGCAATTTCCTTGTCAAAATTATCACTAATATTGCTGTTTTTATCACGGATTTGCAAATCGTTTTATAAATAAAATTGTTTCCAAATTTTTTTATAGTTTACGCTTTCAAAAGAATGAGGAAGCGATTTAAACGATTCAGCAAAATCGAGGACTATGAACCCTTTCTTTTACTGATTCGCTTAATTCCGGACTTGTTCATTTGAGAATGTAAATTATTACTTTTATAAAATAAATGAAATTGTTTTCAGAAGTTTTGCAGTTTGCGTTTTCAAAGGAATGAGAAAGCGATTTAAACGTTTCAGCAAAATCGAGGACTATGACCCCTTTCTTTTACTGATTCGCTTAATTCCGGACTTGTCCGTTTGAGAATGTAAAATGTTATTTTTGGAATACACAATTTTGCACTTTCAAGGAAACGATGAAGAGAATTAAACGATTTAGTAAAACTCGTGGTTATGGGACATGTGCGTTTGCTATTTTGGTTAATTCCGGACACGTTAATTGAAGTATCTGGTGTTTTGATGATTCTGATGAATTTATTTGGCTTTCGAGCCACTCTGTTGGACCTTCGGGTCATATGTTGGACCTTCGGGTCATTTGTTGGGCTTTCAGGCCACTCTGCGGACCTTCGGGTCAAATACCAATACTAGACCTTCGGGTCACTCTGCGGACCTTCAGGTCAATCTGATGGGTACCAAAAATTATGTTGAGTACGTGGTAGGCTTCGGCCACTCTGAGAGCACGTGCGGCATAGCTTAAAAACTCGCCATCTGATGGGATCGATCCAACCTTTTATGTTGATTTTCTAGAGTATCTTAATTTATTTCTAGATATTTGTTGTTTCCAATTATCTGCAGGTAATTGGATATTTGTTGATTTGATTACCGTTTTTGATAATCGAATATTTCTTGATTTGATTATCGTTTTTGATAATCGAATACTTGTTGGTTTGATTATCATTTTTGATAATCGAATATTTGTTGATTTGATTATCGTTTTTGATAATCGAATATTTGTTGGTTTGATCATCGTTTTTGATAATCGAATATTTGTTGATTTAAGATTTGATTATCATTTTTGATAATCGAATATTTGTTGATTTGATTATCGATTTTGATAATCGAATATTTGTTGGTTTGATTATCGTTTTTGATAATCGAATATTTGTTGATTTGATTATCGAATATTTGTTGGTTTGATTATCGTTTTTGATAATCGAATATTTGTTGATTTGAGATTTGATTATCGTTTTTGATAATCGAATATTTGTTGATTCGAGTATCGTTTTTGATAATTGAATATTTGTTGATATGATTATCGTTTTTGATAATCGAATATTTGTTGGTTTGATTATCGTTTTTGATAATCGAATATTTGTTGATTTGATTATCGTTTTTGATAATCGAATATTTGTTGGTTTGATTATCGTTTTTGATAATCGAATATTTGTTGATTTGAGATTTGATTATCGTTTTTTACAATCGAATATTTGTTGATTTGATTATCGTTTTTGATAATCGAATATTTGTTGATTTGATTATCGTTTTTGATAATCGAATATTTGTTGATTTGAGATTTGATTATCGTTTTTGATAATCGAATATTTGTTGATTCGATTATCGTTTTTGATAATCGAATATTTGTTGATTCGATTATCGTTTTTGATAATCGAATATTTGTTGATTTGATTATCGTTTTTGATAATCGAAGATTTGTTGGTTTGATTATCGTTTTTGATAATCTAATATTTATTGGTTTGATTATCGTTTTTGATAATCGAATATTTGTTGATTTGATTATCGTTTTTGATAATTGAATATTTGTTGGTTTGATTATCGTTTTTGATAATCGTTTTTGATAATCGAATATTTGTTGATTTGAGATTTGATTATTGTTTTTGATAATCGAATATTTGTGGATTTGATTATCGTTTTTGATAATCGAATATTTGTTGATTTAATTATCGTTTCTGATAATCGAATATTTGTTGGTTTGATTATCGTTTTTGATAATCGAATATTTGTTGATTTGATTATCGTTTTTGATAATCGAATATTTATTGATTTGATTATCGTTTTAATAAATGGATATTTGTTGAATTGAGATTTCTGATTGTCGTTTTGATAATTGGACCTTTGTTGTTTTCTGATTACCGTTTTGGTAACTGGATATTTGCAGTTTCGCGATCTCTGTTTTCTGAATTATCTATTGATAATTAGATTTTGTTGAGAATTTATGAATTTCTTTTATGAAATTAAAAGATTTCTTTGGTGTTTGTGTTCCCGACCTTTATTTTTCTAGCTTAACCAATTTATGTTAGAAAAATAATTGTTATTGACGACTAATTATGAAAATTGCGGGGACGCAATTTTTATAAGGAGGGAAGTCTGTAACAACCCGGGGTTTTTATGACAATTAATTATTGTCAAATGACGATTAATGGTGATAACTAATTTCTGTTGGGATTTTAATTGGTTGAAATTCTTTTGAAAATTTTTTTTTGGTTAAGTGTTGATGGACTTTGAAAATTGATTAGAGGCCCATGTTTTATTTTGGAGCCGTGAATATTTTCAAGGTGGATACCCGTCCCCATTTCATTTTTATAGATTCGAAACCCTAAATCAAAACTAACGAAGAAAATAAAAATGACTGCTCGTCTCTTTTCTTCATTCGGAAATAAAATAAAATTAGGGCTTGCATAAAAACCAAGGATGCCGACCTTTGGATGCTCGATCGATGACCCTTGCTTGTCGATCGACTAGAATGATTGCGGCTACGATTGGTTGGGATTCTTCAACTAAGGTGAGTGATTCTTGTCACTCACATCTAATTCAAGTGTAAGAGTTTTCTGATTTATTCAAATTTGCGACCTTTACTGCTTGACTTTTACGATGTTGACGTTGTCTTCAACTTGATTGATTTATGGTTGTGGTTTGAATCTGTTACCATGGAATTTAATTGAAGATATTGGTTTCTTTTGTGACTTCGATCTTTGTTGATCATGGGTTCGATTTGTTTATCATCTGAACTTCGGCATGACTATTTAATTTGAATTGGCCTCGTCTTGTACTTTGAGCAACAGTTTGTATGCTCCACTGTTTTGATTTTTGCAATACACCATTTATGTTGCCTTGAACATCTCGTTTGAGATGTGCATTACCCTCGAGTATTATTCATGTATCCTTGATGTAGTCTTCAGGCATATCTAGTTACTGTCTCGACCTATAGTGTGGTATTGATATGGATTCAATTGTTCTTCATTTTTGAGTTATACTGTGAATTTGGTTGGAACATTTTCACTGATGTTAGTTCTCTTCTTTTGTTTTGTCTCGGTCACGTGAACACTATATTTATTTTTTGAGTTGTAGTTCTGGCCTCCACTTCAGTTCACTGTCCTGATTCATATATGCATTTGTTCAATTTGGTTCAAGTATACTTGAGGCGCTGATTTTTTTTTGATCGAGACTTGTTTTTGATGTCTTGACCATTTCCCATATACTTGTACATTTTTAAATTTCACCTGTGTATGTCACTGCATACTACATGTTGAACTCTTTCCTCCTGTTGCGGTGTAATCTTAGTGGTATAACATCACATATGATATGTACATATCCTCTTGCTAGTTGATTGTGTGTTTGAACATCCTTCACTTGTACATGTGTACACCCTCTTGTTTGGTATTGGTTCACTTTGACCTGATCTGTCGCATGAGCTATTAGCTTGTATTTCTTTGTCTTTGTACTTGTAGTACATGGTTCAGGTTGCATGGCATGTTGAATATCATTATGCAGTCTTTATTTGTCTATGCTTCTATTGTCGCTGACTTGAGTTCGAGCCTCTGGTTTGAATGTCTTTTTCAAGACTGATACATTCATTTGTTGCATTGTATTCACTGTGTGGTCTGGTCCTCATGTGCATTCATGTAGTCTGGTTGTTGCTTGATCTGTAGTACTGTGCTATAGCTTGAGCTTTGTAGCTTGATGTCTATATGCTTTGGTTTTCGAGTGTGTACTGGGTCTTTGAGCTGATGGCAATCGATCCAGATTACTTCTGCTCTTTGGTCTGCATACCTAATGTGTCCACTGTTTGGTTCAGGTAGTATTTACTTGCATACAAGTTCATCATGTTGTCACTGCATATCATTCGAGTGAGTTGATAATTTTGCACTGCTTCATTTGATTATGTGATGTTGCATTACTTGATATTGTCATGTTCCCTGACTTTTGTTGTCTCTGTACATGTTACACTGAGTAGATGTCGACTGCTTCACCATATATCTGTTGCAATTCTGTCCACTGCCCTGTCTTGTTGTACATGCTTACAATCAAATTGAGTATGATACTTGGTCTTGATATCACTGGTGTACTTGAGTGTGCATTGTGCATACCGCTTGACCATGTTTGCTGTGTTGATCATGTTTTTGGTGCCTTCTTGAATTTCCAGTCTGTGCATTGATCTTGTGTTGAATCCAGCTTAAACGCTCGGGTTTGACCTTGTGCCCGTATGTGTACATCATCACTGTAGTGGCAAGGCAGTGCACGCAAGCGTGAACTGCGGCCACACGGTATGGCTTTTATGGATATTCTATTTTGTTTTGATTTATTGATCTTTTGCATATTCCATATGCTGTAGTGGCGAGGTAGTACACGCGTGCGTGCACTGCAGCCCTACCCGAGTTGGCATTTTAATTGATATTTCATTATGTTTTGGAGTTGTATTTTGATTGGTTAATTTGATGATTTTGTTGTTAATATCCGTTTAGGCAATTCTGATGTTTTTAAATTATCTTCATCGATATTCTTTTCACTTATCTTTGTTGATGATTTGAATTTGCTGATTTGTTGTTTAACACTATTACGTGTTATATTTATCGTTATCCGATTTCTTTATTTAAGGACCGGATAGACGAGATTTATTGTGACTGTCGTCTATTCATTATTTAATTATTATTGCTTCTGTGCACTAATAACTGAGTTTGAATTAGACTAACCCGTGTATTATTTTCTTTTGAATTTAATACTCGGGCCAGACCGAGTATTTACAGGTTGTTGATATCTTACTTTGGGTTGCTGCTAGAGCTATGAAGTCTTTTCTTACTTTTTGGAGTAGTCGTTGTTTTAGTATAGGATGTTGTATATTCATGTATATTATTTACGATAATGTACTTGTATGTGTAACTTCCTGAGTCGACAGTTGTTGTTGTTGTATCATATGTATTGTATCACATGTATTGTAACTGACATCAGTTATTATATATATGAGACTTTTTGTGTTATCTGTGTTCCGCATTTAGATGATCTGTGTTATTACTCTATTTATTGTCCTAAACTATTATGAACCATCGTAGTTCGTTTTATATTGGAATTGGGTATGTCGATGGGAGTAAATAAACAAGAGAAGAAAAATTAAAAATATATACACTCCTATCGCAATAACCAATACTAATATAAGGCCTAACTACGGATGGCCGCTCCTATCCAGCCTTATTCTTCGCGATAACAGACAGTATTTCTTTTAATACTCTTTGTTATTGCGAGCATAGAGGAGGGGCGTCACAAGTCCGTAATTAACCAAAATAGCAAGTGCACATGTCCCATAATCACGAGTTTTACTAAATCGTTTAATTCTTTTCATCGTTTCCTTGAAAGTGCAAAATTGTGTATTCCAAAAAAAAGATTTCACATTCTCAAACGGACAAGTCCGGAATTAAGCGAATCAGTAAAAGAAAGGGGTCATAATCCTCGATTTTGCTGAAACGTTTAAATCGCTTCCTCATTCTTCTGAAAGCGCAAATTGCAAAACTTTTGAAAACAATTTCATTTATTTTATAAAAGTAACATTTTACATTCTCAAACCGACAAGTCTGGAATTAAGCGAATCTGTAAAAGAAAGGGTTCATAGTCCTCGATTTTGCTTAATCGTTTAAATCGCTTCCTCATTCTTTTGAAAGCGTAAACTATAAAAAATTTGAAAAACAATTTTATTTTTAAAACGATTTGCAAATCCGTGATAAAAACAACAGCATTAATGACAATTTCGATAAGGAAATTGTACTTCTCAAAACACCGTAGAAACGGATCTCAAAATCAGCATGCGGGATAACCGCTTAAAAATCCACTTTAAAATTTGATGGTCACTGAAGTCAAAGCGACAGTGAATTTTATACGTCAAAATCTCATCAAAATAATTCGCATCAAAATATAACACCAGTGAATTTCCATTCTGTAAAAAGGTCAACAAAACACCGAGCTTCAAAAACTTAGCACCGGCGTAAAAATCCCGTTATAAAAATAACGGCAACAAAATACGTTAAAAACAAAACAGCGGTTCAACGTAAAATTAATGCAGTAACGTACAACTCAAATTTGCACGTACACTACAAGATGAACAAAGAAATCATTCGAATATATCTTCAATGAAGATAATTCTAAAACAGCAAAAATCTCAACAAATTCACATAACTGCAATCGCTTCGGATCCTCAAATCGGATTCAAAATTTTCAAAGAAACCATATTAAACACAGCTATGTAAACAACAAATGAAATTTATTTCAATTTCATATTTTTATTTTAAATCAAAAAGGTTATCAGTGGTACTCATCGAAGACAGTCTCACTGTTTCCGCTGCGCACTCTGGTAAACAAAACACAATCAACCAATCATCAAAACACAGTTTTCACTTTTATTTTTAAATAAAGATATTTAAAAATTTCATCACAATTTCAAAACTTTAGTTTTGACTCAAAACACAATAAAACATCGACTAATAGTTGTAACACATGTTCCATCTAAGTTATGTTTTATATTATGTCCATAAACCCCAAGCTCTGATACCAACTGTGACGCCCCACCTCTATGCTCACAATAACAAAGAGTATTAAAGGAAATACTGTCTGTTATCACGAAGAATAAGGCTGGATAGGAGCGGCCATCCGTAGTTGGGCCTTAAACTAGTGTTGGTTATTTCGATAGGAGTGGTACGTATTTTTATTTTTCATCTCTTATTTTTTTACTCCCATCTACATGCCCAATTCCAGTATAAAACGAACTACGATGGTTCATAATAGTTTAGGACAATAAATGTAATAATAACACAGATAATATAATTGCGGAACAGAGATAAAACAAAAAGTCTCATATATATAATAACTAATGTCAGTTACAATACATGTGATACAGTACATATGATACAACTACAACTGACGACTCTGGAGTTACATATACAAGTACATTATCGTGATTAATATACATGAATACATAACAACCTATATAAATATACTGACTACTAAATGACAGCAACTACTCCAAAAGAAAAGAAAAGACTTCATAGCTCAAGCAGCAACCCAAAGCAAGATATCTACCACCTGTAATAACTCGGTCTGACCCGAGTATTAAATTCAAAAGAAAATAATATACATGCCAGTCTAATTCAAACTCGGTTATTAGTGCACAGAAGCAATAATAATTAAGTAACAAATAGACGACAGTCACAATAAATCTCGTCTATCTGATCCTTAAATAAAGAAATCGGATAACGATAAATATAACACGTAACAGCATTAAACAACAAATCAGTAGATTCAAATTATCACAAAGATAAATGAAAAGGATTATCATTGAAGTAATTTGGAAAACAACAGAATTGCCTAAACGGAAATTAACGACAAAATCTAATTATTAAATAAATAATTAGAAACTCATAATCTAATTATCAAATTGATAATTAGACAACAACAAAAATCACCAAATTAAACCAAATCAAAATACAATTCAAAATATTGAGATGGCAACACGAAACAAATCCAGCAACTGGAATATCCATTTAAAATGTCAATTCTGATTTGGCTGCAGTGCAAGCACGCGTGTACTGCCTCACCAAAATCAGATATACACCTGAGAACAGAGACTATATCTCAAAGCAAAGCTCTAACCAGCTAAAATAGGTACAACAGAATGCACCAGTAAAATAAAATGATGCAACATCAATACGTATTGATGCGCATCCAAAAATCAGATGTACTGCAGCCACCACAAGAACACAAGGGCAAACTGCAACAAAAATGCAGCCACCACAAGGTCACAAGGGCACAACCAAAAACTCAGATGCAACAATCAAACAAATGCAACAGTACAAAGAAACAACTCGCATAATCAAATAATTGAAGTAATGTCAGTGACAGTACCGAAGTCATCAAAGTCAGAGACATAATGGCCGAAGCCAACATATAAAGTGTATGCACTGCTCAAGTACAGACCGATAACAACCGAGTTTCAATTATGCAAACAGCTAAGTGAAGGTATGTACACGTATCTAGACAGTGTTCATGTTGCAATGTACACAAAGAGAATATCAAGCAGATCAAGTGAGGAAAGAAGCTCAATAACTTCAAATTATATTGTGATTCAACAAATGAGCATTCGAGACATGCAAATGCTAACCTGAAGAACAACAACATAAGTATGCAAACTATACTACCTATATACATGTATGATTACACATGTGTATACACAAAACATATGTACAACAACACGAACACATGCCACTGAATGGCGACAGGCAACAAGTAAATCAAATCAGAGTTGAGCAGTGTCAATAGTCAACATCAAACACTATCACATAAACAAAGTCATAGCCAAATTCACTAGCAAAGCAATCAAAGAAGTTTCAAAACTATCAAGTGAACATGACTATAAATGATCTTCATGAAAACCAAGCCAGAGTGAAAACTACAAGTGCACCAGGGATGCAACTCACAAACTACAATAGTGGCATGCACAATCGGGTCTCAACAACATATCTATATCAAATGAAGCATAGTCAAACCCAACTGACATGAACAGGTTACAAGATGTAAGTTTCAAAAGCACATCAGAGAAACCATAAATACAAAACTTAACCACCAAGAGACCAGACAAACAAGTACGCATAGTACTTGAACCAATGACCAAATCCAAATAACCCAAGTGTACCAGAGCAGTGTGCACATACCAGAATCGAGTGCATTCAACCTCAAACGAAGACAAATGCAGTCGTTCCGAAATGATGATATACAACAAGTTAAATTTTTGTAACTGCAATGTAGACTTGACTACAAACAACTACATCTCAGTGGAAAACCAAGTCGAAGCCAAAAGTTCAACAGCCGTTTTTCAAGTGACAAAAGTCAACAACGTGCCAGCAAAAACCGAAGCGGTGATGACAAAGAAAAGAAATTCACGGAGTAGCCAACTCAAGCCGCAGGTCAATAAACAAAATCGAACAGTTCAAGTCAGAGCCGTGAGTAAATGAACAAGTCAGAGGCAAGCAAGGAATTCACGAATTTGAACAAGTTATAAAAATCAATCATTTCAAGATAATCAAGACAGAAATCACCAACATCGAAATAAACTCGAACGACCTAAGGATGAAGTAGATGTGAGTGATAGTTCACTCACCTTGTTGAAGAGCACGAATTGGAATCGAAGCTGAGACCTCCCCGTATCGAAACAGAAATGAACACATCAAGCGGCCGAAGGTAGTTTAGCCGCCATTTTCGTTTTTTTTCTGATTTAGGGCTAGTGAAGAACGAAACAAAGCCGCCATTTTTTCCGTTTGATTTTGCTTAGGGTTTGAGATGCAAAAGAATGAAGGGGAACGGGTACTCGCCGGCACAAAAAAGAAAAGGAACGTGGGCCAAGCTTTTACTTAAAGCCCACATACCCTAACAAATTTTAAAAAGAATTTTAACCCAATTCAAAACTCCAATTAGCAATTAGCTAACCGATTTAATCGTCTAATGACGATGACTAATCAATACGAAACCCCGGGTTGTTACAGTTGTGATCAGCAACCGCACCACTAAGCCGAAATGAAAGGGACATCTAGACAGGGATGACCTCACCCTGAAATGGGTGCTACCCACCTAGCCTTGCTGCATAACCCCTGATTTTCAGTCATTCCCGGTTGATGAGGCTTGAGGCTAAGCGTTATCTTTTAGAACGTTTCACTTAGAATGCCCATCGTCCACCTGACGATGTTCCGCAAGCATTCATCCATACAAGTCTGTCCCGGGTTCGAACGGAACCGAAGGCACTATTCCTACTACATCCATTTTGGAAATATCCTCAGGATTAGTAGCGACTAGCCCTTGCACTTCACTGCTCCATCTTCGACTCTGAACTCATTTTTCCATGAAAACGTACAAACTGGATCGAAGTGGTTTTTCGAGAAATTAATCCCGATCCCGGTCTCTTCGAAACGATCAGCGCATTTGGCCAATATTGATAGTCGGTTATTTAACTATCAATTATCATTCACAGACATCCATCAAACAATAAATAATCTCCCAAATTATTTATTATCCTCAAAATATCTTCATAAGATATATTTCTATTTATAACCCTTTGAAAACAGTTTCAAACCATACTTTTCTCATAAGATTAATTTCCAAGTATTTATTTCCACTGAAAACAACCAAGCACAAAACTTTAGATTTTTAAAATAATTTAAAACTCTTTATTATAAATTATCCTTTAATACATTTAAATTAAAAATTATTTTAATACTTATTCAAAATATATATTTTAGGAATATTTAAAATAAAATTACTTCAATACTTTATTAAAAATATATACTATAGGAATATTTGAAAATGAGGTTGCATTATAAAATGTAAAACTAGATTTTCTTCTTTAAAACAAATACCAGGTCACTCTTAAATAATACTGCTATAAAGATTTAAATAAAATACTTACTTTAGAATTTTAATTTTAATGTTTAGAAATAATAAATTTTCTAAAACATGCTTTTTTAAAACGACATTAAAACTTTTAACTTATATTTAAAAATTTACTTTGAAACGTACTTGGCTATTCAGGGAAATATACTTCTCTCCACATCCTTTAAAAATAAATCACTATTTATTTTTGAACAAATTTTCCTATTCCTTTAATAAATTCTCACCATGAATTTATTCTTCGAAAAATCCACTGATATATTGCTTTACTTTTATAAACACAGTTTATAAACTTCATAGTCACATTCTCCTTTAAATTTCCAATTTCAAATATTTAAAACAATTTATAAATTGATTTAAATAAATCCCTTTACTTACTCAATTCATTTCAAAATCCATTAATTATAGACATTATTATTTTTGTTTTGATTTTAAATCTTTGACTGAAACATCCAATTCAGATTTTCCAAATTTCTTCTTTATTCTCTTCAATAATTTAAATCTTAAATTTAGAATAAATACTTTATTCTTTTAAATAATATCACTGTAGTTTAAAATTCGCTGTCTTTCTGTTTATTCAAAATTCCCTTTTCATATACGGGATTTATTTACTAGAATTTTAAAACCACTAATATTCTTATCCAGTTCATTCTTAATTTATTTAAATTCTCCATAATTATTTCACTTACAAATTCTCTTCTTTTTATTTTCTTTTCAAAAATCCAATTCTATATATTTTGATAATTCAGTGTACCGAAATATATTCAAGTAAACCATAGCATTCAATATTCCAATTATCAATAATATTCACCACAGAATATCGAATATTCATAACAGAGAATACTAAACAATATAAATAATTTTGAGGAGTCCAGTTGGATCCCTCCAACCTGTTTTGCCTGCATCCACAGATGTTAGCACAATTTAAAATACCAATTCCACTTCGAGGTGGAATATCGCGGTATATGGGATTTAAATATAAAATCATCCGCTATTATGCGGCGCATAAGGTCTCATCCGCTATATAATGTGGGAAATCAATCATTCCAAGATGTATTATATACTATAATATAGCACATCAAATCAATTCAACCATTCAACCAATTATTTGAATTTTACCATTTGAACTTAAATAGCAACCAAATGAGTGAGATTAACTCCCCTTTGATTTGTTTGCAGTCCATCCCATCTCGACTTGTTTTCCACGATTTTCAGACCTTGTATAATCATTAGACGTTTTATTAATATTCGAGTCAATGGAACCATTAAATTTCCATTTGATAATTTAAGTAACTACATATATTATTACCATTAACAAAATTTAATTTACTAATAATTTAATTTAACTAAAAAGACCCTTTTTAAAAATCTTTTAATAACTATGATAAATTATATAAGTTAATTGCATAAATTAATCCCAAAATACCCTAAAAAGAAAAAAACTAGTAAATTAAAATATGTATAATTACTTTATTTAAGAATAACATATATAGGTTTAAAGCTCTTCTTTTTTTTTCTTTCTAAACTTCTAAACATTTTAAAATTTCTATTCTTTTTAGAATATTATCTATATATAGATTTCTGATTATACATGATTACACAAAATAGTGTATACTTCATTTTTTTTTCTTTTTTTTCCCTTTACTGTACATTTTTCTTCTGCATATAATCATATATAAGTGTTATTAAATTTAAGAAAAAAAAACAAATACCTTTACTGTCAAGTTGAAACCAAACGAAACCCTAGCCGAGCACATCCATTTCCCCGCCTCGTCTCCACGTAGCCAAACACCAGATCGACTAAACCCTCACGGCTCGACGAGCTCATCACCGCGACCATCCACTGCCCGAACGCCATCCAAGCCACCAATAACCCTCAACTTCAATCGCGACTCACTCCTCGGCTTCGCCACTGACGCAGCACCGCACGCCACCATGCCTCGCGAATCCCCTCCTTCCAGTGGCTTCGAGTCCACCCACGAACAAACCCTAGCTCTAATTCGAGCGCATGACTCCCCTTGTAATCGTGCTCGAGATTGAGTTACGTGATTCCATCGTGTTGACTCTCTTTTTTTAAGAATAGGCTTTCGGTTGAATTTGAAAACGAAGGAGAGGAGGTGAGTGATTTTAGATCGGCCATTACCATGAAATCGAACGAAGAAAGAGGGGGGTTTTTTTTTCTAAAAAAAGACTTTTTAGTTTTAGTTTCTTATGCTCGGCTTTGGCTTTCAGAAGAAGCAAGACGTGAGTAAAAATTTCTGCCAAGTGTTGAAACAAATAAAACATGTAATTTATCTTTTGAAAACAGTATTATATTAAATACATCTATATATCTTTTTAAATTCAAATTTAAATTGAAATTGTCACAATTGCGCAATTTGAAATCTCGATCTCCAATCGAGGCGTACCGCTAGGAGTTTATAATGTTATACCCCTATTCCGAACGCAACCGAAAAAGGTTTCGAGTCCTAATTCGATCGTATGGAGAAGATAGCTTTTTGAAGTAGTTAAACATTGAATTTTCGATATGAATTTCAGCGCGTTTATATGTCGTACGCTCACACAACAACTCCAATCACTATGAAAATTGAAATCCGATAATAATAAAATATTACAGATCCAATGGAATTGGTTTCGTCGAATTCCGAGACTGTGCCTCGGAGGCTATTTTTAAATTCAATTTAAATGATAAAATTTCAAAACTAAACAAAACACTTCCAAATTAAATTTCGACACCTTTACTATTCTCAATGCTATCGATATAAATTTTACAAAACCTTAAATTATTTTTAACAGGCTTAAAACTCCAAATTTCACATTTGACCCAATTTCCAGTAATTAAATCCAATAATTAAATTTCTAAATAATGGTGATATTTGAAATTAACGACCCGATTTTACGACGTCCGGAAGTCGACATTAATACGTCCACTGTATCAAATGCTGCACAATCGAATGCCGGAAAACTGAACCATTAGGGTTTAAGAAGAAGAGGATAGAAGAAGAACAGAAACAATAATAGAATCTCACATTTCGCATCGGAACAAATATATAATAGATAAAGAATAGTCTTTAAAACAAAAAAAACACTATATCAGTTTATACATCGCATTATCAGAGTTTACAACAACAAGCAGTGGAAAAGAAATATTACATAAGTTATAAACTAACTTTTAAATATTTAAAATCTATTAAATATCCCAATTTCAAATATCAAAAATTCAGGGTCGTCACATTCCTCCCCCTTTAAAAGAATTTCGTCCCCGAAATCACAAGTTAGGAAGAATGATCCAATACCCATTACTATTTTCCAAAACCAAACAGTTCTCAAAACAATCTTTTTATTAAAGACACACCATTTTCCTAACTTTCCAAACTTATCCATAAGTCCCAATAATATTATTTACTTAACAATTCAAATTTGACTTTAAAACCAAATTTTTAATTATCAAAATTTTCTCAAAATTTTCCTAACTCCCTAAATTTTCGAAAAATTTCGCTAGCGTCTCCTTTGCACGTCTAGCTCGGTACAACTACAAAATGCCTCTACAGGCTCCCAAATTCCAAAAGAGAACAAAAAGCCAAGTGGCCATATAAAAAACCCAATCAAATTTCATACAGAAATTTAAACACACACTTTTTGTCAAGCAATTCAAATTTATCTTCAGAAATCAAAACCAATTTTCCTTTCCCTTTATAATACCTGCATATCCTACTTAGCAGTAATATCCAGTCATAGCTTTTAAAATCATTTTATACATTTCCTTACATAAGTTTTTATATCTACTTCTATTCAAATTAGTTTTCCCTATTTCCATATGAATTCAATTTATCTTCAACTCTGAGTATTGAATTTTATCTTCCATTTATAACCGATTCATATCATTGTTTTAAATTAGTTTCATCCACTAATTTATTTCAATTTCCAATTTTAAATCGTTTTGTCGCCAACAAAAAATTTCCAAAAAATTTCAAAAATTTTCTAACTCCCAAAATTTTCGAAAATTTTTGGCAGTGTTTCCTTTGTTCGGAGGAGCTTTCGTAATTTGACAAGAGATATAAATATATATACATCGACCCACCTGGTCGGAAAAACAAAAACAGTTCATATTTCCTATTATTATTGCGTAGGCGTACCTTTATTTAGCATTTTTAAGCAAGCGGCTTATTTATTTAGCAGTTAGCGTGCCCAAAATCCAGCCAAACGGCTTCCCGGTACCTGGACTTACCCAATTAAAATATGTAAGTGCCATATATATGAAGTTTAACAACATTTCACTTATTTACAATAGTTAAAACACATGAATCCTAAAAGCAATGCACACTAACATTTTTCGTAAGCAATTGATACAATTTATATAGTTTTAATACTAATTCAACTGTTTTCAATTAATTCATATACCACTTTCATTCAATTTGAATGGTTTACAACCCACTTGCTTACATTCCATTCATTTTTAATTTTAAACAAACCCATATTATTCCAATTGATTTAAAAATAAATTCTATTAACCACTATTAATACATTTTACTTTCGTTTACGACAAGATGACTAATTTTCTGTGCAAATTTGATGTTATTCATGCAAATAACAATTACTTAAGCTTATAACCATTTTAAATTGATTCCAACTTAATTTATTATTTAATTTCCTTCTATTTTAATTCATCACAACTATTTTATTTAGCTCAACACATTCTATTTCAATTTTATCTTCTTTTTTTCAATTTTATTCACGATCCATTCATTTACGTTTCATTCCATATTTGCCTTCATTTCATTTGAGACCATTTTATTAAGCTTGAACCATTCCATGCTTATATATTGATAACCATTTCCCAATTTAAATTTACCCAAGCTTTTATTTAAGACTTTTACCCTTACTTGAAGCCAAGCTTCCACTAATTTTGAACTTAGATCAATTTATTTCAGATTATTCAAATTTCATACTTAAGCTCATTTTCATTTTACAAATAAATTTTTCTTTTCAATTTAACTTGATTCTATTTCAATCAAATCACATTTCAATCCATAAATTTATTTGATTAGTTATTACAAATTTTAAATTTTCAGATTCAATTCATTCAATTGATTACAAAGCCATTTTCAATTTATTCCCAAATTCATCTGGGTTTTATTTACAACTAAAACCATCCCTACCATAATCCAATTTCATTTTATTTGGAAACATTTTCAATTATATTTATTTCACTAACGATTCAAGTCGAATTTGATTTATAACTCGAGTTTTATTTCCAAACTTCATTATTAGCTTACAATTAACTTCTGTTTAACTATATTAGGTTCCATTTACATATTTCATTAACTAATTTATTATCGAATTAGTTCTCCCTTATTTATAATTCAATACTTGATTTTTATCTCAAAAATCTCTTTATTTAATTTCCTTAAGTTCAATTTATTTTGGGTCTTCTATTCCACTTTTAAATTTTATAAGTCACAACTTATTATTTTACATATTTCAATTCATTCTACACTTGAATATATTCATCTTTTATTTTTAACTCAAGATTTACGCTTATTTATAATCCAAGCACATTTTTATTCCATGGATTTTAAATTCTTTTATAAGTTATTCTAATTCATTCATTCCAATCCAATTCTTATCCAACTTATTTCCATTTATTTAAGTAAGGATCTAATTCCATTCAATATCACCTATAACTTAATTGAATTTTATTCCAATTCAATTCTATTTTAACTCAGATTTATTTAATTCAATTCGATTCAATTTTCTTTATCAATCCAAGTTAATTTCATTTTTAACTTCTCACTTTAAATCTTAATTCCAACATTTAGAGCTCATATTTCTTTTCTGATTTAAAAATCAACTCAATTTATAAGCTTATAACCTATCTCATCAGGATTTTTAAACACCCGGCTTTTGGTTTCAAAACATTTTGAAATCTCCAACATCCCAAAATCACACTTCTCAAAATTTTAAACCAATCCTGGTTTTTATTTCCAACAAATTTCCTTTGAAATTTCAAAAACAAACTAATTCTACTGAACAAATCAATTTGGCAGCAATCCATTACTTAGAAACTCGAAAATGAACATCGATGATGCTGCAGTCATCACCGAAATTATTTTACAACGACTGAAGTGAGTTCAATGCTATATCCCTTCCCAAAATTTGTTTGAAACAATTTCCTTTCAGAAATACCTTCAAAATAATAATGCTATTATTTATCTTCAAAACACTTCCAAAATCACTTCCAAAATCTCCGGGATTTTAAATTTTCAAATTCTGGCTTAAATCAACTTTTAGCTATAATCCATTTGCATAGTTTATGCTCATACAAATTCCCATTTGAATATATTTCAATTTATAAATCACATTTATAATTCATATTTATAAATTTCATTTCATAACTGAATTTATTTCCTTAATCTTTGGTTATATTTTCAATTTTTAGCTAAATTTCCACACAATAATGATAATAATTTAATATTATCATTCCTAACATCCAAGCAACCATATATTAGCTAAAATAGTTTACAAAAACTTTTCTTTTATATCAAAATATATTTTGGGTAAAATTATTTCATTCACCCACCTTTAAAACAATAACGTGTCAATTTGTCGCATCAGGTGTTTATAAAATCTTCTCGAATAGCAGCCAACCTGCTCGATCAGAATTCATATTCCACTCAACTAATAAGTCAACACGATATTAAAGCAATTTATATTCACTAACAAATACGCGCTCATATCTATTAATACGCTCAAACTCATTCTAGAGTACCACGGACTCTATTTTCAATGAGTAATCCCCACCAGAACCAAGGTTATCACCAACCTGGCTCTGATACCAACTGTAATGACCCGCAAATCCATACCCCTTGAGTCAACACTATTCTACATCAATCAACTTAAGATGAACAGAAATACGAACCATTTGGGTTAAAGAAGAAGAGGTAGAAGAAGAAGATAGAAAACAACATCAGAATCTAACCATCGCAGCGGAATAAAATATAATAGATAATTACAGATCTTTACACCAAAAAAAAATACTATATCTGTTTATACATACATCATCGGAGTATACATAACACACAACTGGACAGTAATCATAATCTGTCCTCACAATCTAAATACACAGCGGAATATGTAACACAAATACGGAAGTACGTATCGCCATCCAGCTTGTCTCCTGAGCTCCACGGCATCCTATCCTGTATTCTATAATACTCGATCTGACTCGAGCATTACAGTTAAATAACACCCGAGTCAGTCTGGAATACCAACGTGAGAAAACCATAATCAAATTGATTATTAAAGTTTCAAAATCCTTTGATAACAAAAGCAATTCGTAAGACCACGCCATAAATAAACATGTCGAGTTTTTACCTTACGATGGCTAAAACACTTTTTATTAAAATCCTCTGATATTATAATAGGGTCATTTACAAATACTTATTAAAATAGCCGAAATTGTTACACTCATTTAATTCCAGCTACTAGCCATGGTTGTGGGTAATACAAACAAAACTCGTAAAAGGCGCATAGGGAGAATGGATTTCCAACTAATAGCTAGGCACTGGGGTACCACCTTTCACGGTACCTGGTCTAGATCAGCATACCGAGGATCACTCCCGACCCCCTGCAACACAAGACCGGGACTACCCCTTACTGGATAATCCCGAGTAAGTTCACCCCACGGTTGTGATCAACAACCGCACCACTAAGCCGAAATGAAAGGGACATCTAGACAAGGATGACCTCACCCTGAAATGGGTTCTACCCACCTAGCCTTGCTGGATAACCTCTGATTTTCGGTCATTCCCGGTTGATGAGGCTTGAGGCTAACCGTTACCTTTTAGAACGCTTCACATAGAATGCCCATCGTCCACCCGACGATGTTCCGCAAGCATTCATCCATACAAGTCCATCCCGGGTTCGAACGGAACCGAAGGCGCTATTCCTACTGCATCCATTTTGTAAATATCCTCAGGATTACTAGCGACTAGCCCTTGCACTTCGCTGCTCCATCTTCGACTCTGAAGTCGTTTTTCCATGAAAACGTACAAACCGGATCGAAGTGGTTTTTCAAGAAATTAATCCCGATCCCGATCTCCTCGAAACGATCAGCGCATTTGGCCAATATTGATAGTCGGTTATTTAACTATCAATTATCATTCACAAACATCCATCAAACATTAAACAATCTCCCAAATTATTTATTATCCTCAAAATATCTTCACAAGATATATTTCTATTTTCAACCCTTTGAAAACAGTTTCAACATAAGATTAATTTCCAAATATTTATTGCCACTGAAAACAACCAAGCACAAAACTTTAGATTTTTAAAATAATTTAAAACCCTTTATTATAAATTATCCTTTAAAACATTTAAATTAAAAATTATTTTAATACTTATTCAAAATATATATTTTAAGAATATTTAAAATAAAACCACTTCAATACTTTATTAAAAATATATACTATAGGAATATTTGAAAATGAGGTTGCATTATAAAATATAAAACTAGTTTTCTTCTTTAAAACAAATACCAAGTCACTCTTAAATGTTACAGCTATAATAGATTTAAGGAAAATACTTACTTTAAAATTTTAATGTTTAGAAATAATAAATTTTCTAAAACATGCTTTTTAAAACGACATTAAAACTTTTAACTTATATTTAAAAATTTGCATTGAAACGTACTTAGCTATTCAGGGAAATATACTTCTCTTCACATCCTTTAAAAATAAATCACTATTTATTTTTAAACAAATTTTCCCATTCCTTTAATAAATTCTCACCGTGAATTTATTCTTCCAAAAATCCACTGATACATTGCTTTACTTTTATAAACACAGTTTATAAACTTCATAGTCACATTCTCCTTTAAATTACCAATTTCAAATATTTAAAACAATTTCCAAATTGATTTCCAATTTACTACATTTGAAATAAATTCCTTTACTTACTCAATTCATTTCAAATCCATTAATTATAGACATTATTATTTTTGTTTTGATTTTAAATCTTTTAACCGAAACATCCAATTCAGATTTTCCAAATTTCTTCTTTATTCTCTTCAATAATTTAAATATTAAATTTAAAATAAATACTTTTTTCTTTTAAATAATATCACTGAAGTTTAAAATTCATTATCTTTCTGTTTATTCAAAATTCCCTTTTCATATACGGAATTTATTTATTAGAATTTTAAAACGACTAATATTCTTATCCAGTTCATTCTTAATTTATTTAAATTCTCTATAATTATTTCACTTACAAATTCTCTTCTTCTTTTTTCTTTTCAAAAATCCAATTCTATATGTTTTGATAACTCAGTGTACCGAAATATAGTCAAGTAAACAATAGCATTCAATATTCCAATTATTAATAATATTCAACACAGAATATCGAATATTCATAACAGAGAATATTAAACAATATAAATAATTTTGAGGAATCCAGTTGGATCCCTCCAACCTATTTTCCCTACATCCACAGATGTTAGCACAATTTAAAATACCAATTCCACTTCGAGGTGGAAATCGTGGTATATGGGATTTAAATATAAAATCATCCGCTATTATGCGGCGCGTAGGGTCTCATCCGCTATATAATGCGGGAAATCAATCATTCCAAGATGTATTATATACTATAATATAGCACATCAGATCAATTCAACCATTCAACAAATTATTTGAGTTTAACCATTTGAATTTACATAGCAACCAGATGAGTGAGATTAACTCACCTTTGGTTTGTTTGTAGTCCATCCCACCTCGACTTGTTTTCCACGATTTTCAGACCTTGTATAATCATTAGATGTTTTATTAATATTCTAGTCAATGGAACCATTAAATTTCCATTTGATAATTTAATTAACTACATATATTATTGCCATTAATAAAATTTAATTTACTAATGATTTAATTTAACTCAAAAGTCCCTTTTTAAAAATCTTTTAATAATTATGATAAATTATATAAGTTAATTGCATAAATTAATCCCAAAATACCCTAAAAAGAAAAAAAAACTAGTAAATTAAAATACGTATAATTACTTTATTTAAAATAACCTATATATGTTTAAATCTCTTATTTTTTTCTAAACTTCCAAACATTTTAAAATTTCTATTCTTTTTAGAATATTATCTATATATAGATTTTTGATTATACATGATTACACAAAATAGTGTATACTTCATTTTTCTTTTTTTTCCTTTACTGTACATTTTTCTTTTGCATATAATCATATATAAGTGTTATTAAATTTAAGAAAAATAACAAATACCTTCACAGCCAAGTTGAAATCGAACGAAACCCTAGCCGAGCTCATCCATTTCGTCGCCTCGTCTCCACGTAGCCGAACACCAGATCGACTAACCCCTTGCGCCTTGAAGAGCTCATCACCGCGACCATCTACTGCCCAAACGCCATCCAAGCCACCAATAACCCTCAACTTCAATCGCAAGCCACTCCTCGGCTTTTCCACTGTCGCAGCACCGCACGCCACCATGCCTCGCAAATCCCCTCCTTCCAGCGGCTTTGAGTCCACCCACGAACAAACCCTAGCTCTAATTCGAGCGCACGACTCCCCTTGTCATCGCGCTCGAGATCGAGTTACGTGATTCCATCGCGTTGACTTTTTTTTTAAGAATAGGCTTTTGGTTGAATTTGAAAATGAAGGAGAGGAGGTGAGTGATTTTAGATTGGCTATTACCATGAAATCGAACGAAGAAAGAGGGGTTTTGTTTTTTTTTGAACGAAGACTTTTTATTTTTACTTTCTTATGCTCGGCTTTGGCTTTCAGAAGAAGGAAGACGCGAGTAAAATTTCTGCCAAGTGTTGAAACAATAAAACATGTAATTTATCTTTTGAAAATAGTATTATATTAAATACATCTATATATCTTTTTAAATTCAAATTTAAATTGAAATTGTCACAATTACACAATTGAAAATCTTGATCTCCAATCGAGGCGTCCGCTAGGCATTTATAATATTGTACCCCTATTTCGGACGCAATGGAAAAAGGTTTCGAGTCCTAATTCGATCGTATGGAGAAGATAGCTTTTTGAAGCGTTAAACATTGAATTTTTGATATAAATTTCGACGCGTTTATATGTCGTATGCTCACACAACAACTCCAATCACTATGAAAATTGAAATCCGATAATGATAAAATATTGCAGATCCAATGGAACTGGTTTCGTCGAATTCCGAGACTGTGCCTCGGAGGCTATTTTTAAATTCAATTTAAAGGATAAAAAACTGAACAAAACACTTCCAAATTCAATTTCGAAACCTTTACTATCCTCAATACTATCATTATAAATTTTACAAACCCTTAAATTATTTTTAACAGGCTTAAAACTCCGAATTTCACATTAGACCCAATTTCCAGTAATTAGATCCAATGATTAAATTTCCAAATAATGGTGATATTTGAAATTTAAGTTACAAACTAACTTTTCAATATTTAAAATCGATTAAATATCCCAATTTCAAATATCAAAAATTCTGGGTCGTCATAACCAAGAAAGCTCCAACCTCGATCATGAGACCCATCATTACTCTGATCACCAGAATTTGCCAATATACCCAAAATCGTTCAACCCGCAAGTTCTCTGTGGATATGCACTTAAAAATTATGATTCCATTTTCAAAAATCATCGTTTTTGAAAATGTTTCAGATGATATGCCTTAAACCAGAAATCATGATGTCAGAAATTCAAACATATTGTTGTTGAATATGCAAGTATATGATTTTTGTTTGATGATAATAAACATATATATATTCATTTAAATGTATTTGTTAATGTACTATTTTATTTTCATAGATTAAATAAATATTTGCTGAAAAAATAAATAACACAGTGTTTAAATTCAAATAGATATTTTATTCAAACAAATATTTATTATAATTTTGAATAGTACAAATTCAAGCTCCCACTAAATGTACAAAATTTCGATTTTAATACATTTCATTTTATACAACTGTCCTTACTACATATCGCTCATTCACTCGTATTATACCTTCAACTTCATTACAGATTGAATCCAGCATCTAAGCAATCTGTAAAAATATACATTAACGTAGTAAAATTGAAAATAAAATATTTTTGTAGTATAAAATAAAATGTAATTTTGGAAATTTTATTTGTCTCAGTTATTTAGGTTGTTCGTCATCATTTAATTTTGAATTCATTATACACGAACAGCTTGTGACATGCACAGTATATCACTGTGCATGCTACAAGGCTGTGTACACCGATATATACACTTGATAAAATTATAGAGATAGGTGAGCACAGGTCAAACCCAAATCAAAAGTCGGGTTCAACTCAAATAAAGTCATGACACGAGCACAAGGTCAAACCCGAGCTATAAGCTGGATTCAACACAGGTGCAAGTTCATGAAAATGCTCAAGACAACTAAAACAAGCCTCGACCAAAAATCCAAATGTACAAATGCAATAACGGTCGGGAGCAACTCAGACTCAAGTGGATATACAAATGGAGCATATCGCATATACATGTATACCAGACCAAATGCCATCAAGTGAACAAGACCAAAGAAGAAAATAAAATGGCACATGTATATAAGTGCATAACATCATCAATAGAACCATAAGCATGGGACAAAGCCACACTCAAACAAATGTACACAAGTGAATGCAAAATGCAAACTGACTCAAAGGATCACAATGCAACAGTCAATGGTGAAGCAGACTATATACATGAATTGGCTCAGACTCAAAACAGTGCATAGGTAAACAAAACAGTGAAACAACAATATCTCAACCAAATGATCATGTGACAGTGCAATGCAAACGAACTCGTGTGGAACAAGTGAAGACATGTATATATACATGAGTGGATAAGAATATATATGTGCAGCAAAACTTTGAGGCAACCAGAAAATAAATAAAACCAAGTGAAACACAGTGAAACCCAAATGTGCATATATGGTGATAAACAAGTTTAAAACAAATGAACATAACATCAAAATGAAACTCAAGGCAAATACAACATAATGTACAGATTCAGATGAAACTGGAATTTAACAAGACTACATGCAACTCTACGACTTCAAGCATGCGGATATAGAAAAACCAAACAATGTACACAGTGGCCAGAACTATATTTACGCCAGACTTCACGGCATGTACATGAAGGCAGCAAAAAAAGGTACAACATAATGCAACAGTGACAGTGCCGAAGTCAGGTAATGGAAAAATTCAAGCCGAAGCCAAAAATACAGACGAGCAAGTGCACCAGAGACATACAACACAACTCGAAGGCATAAAGCAATACAAAGGCAGTTCAGTAATCAAGTGAACACAATCACAGTCAATGGTGTGCATAGAGTTCATAGATACAACTACATATCATAGAACAGCAAAAGTCGATGCCAAACAGAGAAAAGAACAGACATGCCAAAGTCCAGGATTCATTTCAAATAAACAAAGTCGAAAAAGTTTATATTTTCGCAAAATCAAGTGACCGAAGTCAAATGCAAGTATTGTTTTGAACAAGACAGAGAAGCCGAAGTCAACAATCACAAAGAGCAGAACTGGTCAAGTATGCTACAACGATGAACTCAATCAATGCCGAAGCCATGGAACAGCAGGCCAAATTCAAAGTCTATACAGAACAGTTCAACATGATGTCAACCCAATTCAAACAATATCATTGCATAAACAAGTCAGTGCCGAAGTTGAACAAGTCAGAAATCGAAGCCGTGGTGGCCACGAAAGAAATCAACACCGTGTTAATCAAGTAAACAAACTACACGAATTGAAAATGCCAGAAATCATCACCAGCGTCGAAACAAAATCGAACAGCCAAAACAAAGAAATTGGCGAATTCAAATAAATGTATACGAATGAAAAACAAGGGTTTCGAACCCTATATAAACAATAACATCATCTGCTATCAAAAGCGTTCAAGTTAAAAGAACAACAGAGAAGAATCATTTCAGTAACTCGAATCAAAGATCGAGCAGAATCAATATCGAAAAGGGAAAAAAATCGCATATCATTCTTGACAAGCGAACTCGACCCGATTGAAGCAGCCGTGAACGAATCAATTGAAGAAAGAAATTGAAATATCATTTATCAATTTAAGCGACGACTTCAAATTTACCCAAAAGCCCTAATCGCTCATAGAGGAACAAACGTGTATAATTGAAGCTGCCATTATTTTCATAAGGAAGAAGGACGGGCCGAAGAATAAAGAAAGTGATATTTATTTGGGCCGACTCCTTTATATTATTAATTGGGCTTTAGTTTTATATATTAGGATTTTGTGTTTAATTTGTTTTTAAATTTGTATTTTTCCTTTTAAACTTGTGTATTGTCTAGTCGTGTGACTAGGGGACGAGCTACGGTGGTGTAATTCGAGAATTCGCAAATCAGTGGCTAAGTTGTGGCAGGGTTTTGAGCGTAGAGTTAAGGCTAGTCGATAGCGGGTGTCGCGCGTTTACGTGTGTAAGCATTTGACTGCTTAATTTCTAGTAGAAACCTTGGGGGCAGCACGTAGGCAGGGTTTTTCCGAAGCTGGGTAAATTCTGTGTCGTTCTATTTCTGCATTTATTATTCTGCTATTATCTGTGCTGCTATGATTCTGATATATCTGTGTTGAAAATATTTTATATAAACTTCCACAATTAATTTTTATAATTAATAGTATCACCCTATTCACCCCTCCTTTTGGGTGAATTCGATCCTATAAGTGGTATCAGAGCTAGGTACAAAAGCCATTTTTGTTTTAAAAGTTTGATTTTTCAAAGACCAAGTTTTTTTACAAATTTGAATTTTTGAAATGGCTACTTTTGCTAAGGATCGGTCTAGTATTATCCCTCTTATTTTTGATGGAATGGATTTTTTGAATTGGAAATTAAAAATGGAATTTTATTTAAATAGGTTAATTTTAAATGTTGGGATATTATTCAAAATGGGTGTAATATAACAGATGAGAAAATTATCTCGATTAATGATCTTGCTATGCATATATTATATTCTCATATTAATCAAGATAATTTTAACTTTATTTCTCACTGTGAAAGTAAACAAGAAATCCGGAATACTTTTGATACATTATATGGTGCAAAAGTCAATAGCAATGAGAAATCCTTCATAATCGACACAAAAACATACTTAACGGGATTGACAAAAGCAGCAGTGATGATGATGATAAAGATGGAGCAGTTGAGCTGGCATTACTAACGAAGAAATTCAAAAGGTGGAATCACAAATACGAAAATGCAGCTCTAAATCAGAAATTCAAAAGCAGAATAGCCAAAGCATTAGACAACCCAGAAGAATGAGAGATAACCTGTCACAAGTGCAACAAAACCGAACATACCAAGACCAATTGTCCTCGACTTCAACACGGCCAAGAAAAGAATTCAAAAGGGAAAAGTTCTGCAGCCACATGGAATAAAAGTGATGATTGTAAAAGTACTAGCAGTGAGAGTGAGAAAGCAGATATGTGTTTTTGAGGTGATATAAATGATAGCGATGATGACGAGCCAAGCGAGGTATCAAAACTTACCCACTCAGAACTACTTATATATTTCCACGAAGTAAATGGCTGTTTTGAACGACTTAGGGAGAAGTACGCTAAATTGAATGACAAAGAGATACTTTGATAGAATCAAATAAACAACTTGGCTAATTATTTAAAAAATATCAAAGTAGGATCCCTAAGTGTGATAAGTGTCACTCGAAGAAGAAACTAAAAAATCAGAATTTAAAATTAAATCGCTTGAAAATGAAATTCTGATTTTGAAAGAGAGCGAAAATACTAGGAAAGAGAATTCTATTAAAAAGTGCACTCAATTATTGAAGAAAAAAAATGAATCTCTCAAAACACAAGTCCAACAATTATCTACAACTTTAAGAAAATTTTCCAAAAGTGAAAAATCATTGAATATGCTATTAGGAAAACAAACAGTTAATACAGTTAGACAAGGACTTGGATATAATCAATCTGAACTGGTTAGAAACGAAATCAATCAAGTCAATTCCATGTGTACAATTTGTAAATTTGGACACAATCAAAACATTTGTTGGTATAGACCCAAACAAGTGAAAACCATTCCAATTTGGGTTCCAAAAGGCACAAATATAAAATCTCTCAAAGTTAAACAAATCTGGGTGCCAAAGGGAACATATATAAATAGTTTGGGTCTCCACAAACATATTTTTCAAAATCTGCTACCACTAACAACCGTGGACCTATAAAAACAAATAGGTCAACAAAATCTTCTCTCGTGTAGGTGTGGTGGTAGGCTAAGGAACAACAACACTGTTATCTGGATTCTAGCTGTTTTAGAAACACAACGGGCATCAAGTCAAAGTTTCTTAGCCAAGTATAAAGGTGACAGAATCACAACGGACGATAATGAAAAATTATTGTAAAGGTAAAACAGGTAATGGTATATTGAACGGTATATTAAACGTGATAATCTACACCGTAATCTGAATTAAATCAGCCAGTAATGTGATAATGAAATAAATATTGATGATTTTGATTCTGACTTATTCTTATTTGATATATTCTAATTTGATTTATTCTTATTTTTGAAACTGATTTACGAAAAAATGTTGATTTTTGACCACTCTAGATACATGTGGATATATTTGACTTGACAATGCATTTTTCTATTTGCTTTCATACACGGCTCAAATTCAAATTTGGGAGAAATTCATTTAAAAACTGTTAAAATTGATTTTAAGATGTTTTGAAGCACACTTCACGGTCTCGTCTATCAAATTTAACTAACGATAATCTCGAGTGAAAAAGAGTTCAGATGCAGATTACACTGGTAATCTAGTTGATAGAAAAATTACTAGTGAAACGTGATTTATGTTGAGACATTCAGTAATTGCATCATTTTTCAAAGAAAATATCTGCATATTTTTTCATTTCAAATAATTTTCAAATAGCAATAATTTTTCTTATAAAACCCCATCTAGAAAATCATTTCTGTTGACCTTGTTTCAGATTAGTCATTATTGGAAAATTTGATTTTATAATGGATTTGATTTTAAATAATTACATTGACTAATCTGACTCCCTACTAATTATCAAAAAGATAAATAATGATTGAAAAAGTAATGAGTGTTGATATTAATCATATATTATGACTTAAGACGGTATATTTAGTAAATTTCTTTAGAAATTGGAACACAAGCTATAAAAACTTTTTGTTGGTAAAAATTCCATGACCATATCTATTTCTATCATATTTCTATCAACCATCACTCATCAAAATCCAATAAAGTATGTCAATATGTGGTATTTTAAACAGGAATCATTCGTTTTTCATTTCATTTTTTAACAATAAAAAACATCAAAGTATTCACTCTCATTTAAAAGTCCCCACGGTTATGCATGAGTGAATTACTTGGAATTTTTTATGTGCTTCCATGCTCATTTAAAAGTCCTCACGGTTATGCATGTATGGAATGCATATCAAAATTGTTTTATCAAACAAACAAGTTGATTCTAATCCTATTTAAATGTCCTCACGGTTATGCGTGGTTAGAAGATACTTGAATTCATTTTTTTTGTAAAAAAATTGGAATACTACTAATCTCATTTAAAAGTCCAAACGGTTATGCATGGTTAGTCGATATTCTAATTCCTGATATAAATATACCATAAATAGACACAACTATATGGTTTTATATGATGATATCATCTTTATCATTCTAAAGTGGAATATGCGCCTATAAGAGTATTTATGATTTTTGTTTGATTTTTTTATGGAAATTTATATTCGATCGAGTTTTAATGTTCCATTAATGTCTATCACTTTATCTCTATTTTTCTAACACTATTATTCTTTTGCTGATAACAAAAGGGGGAGAGAAAAGTTAAGATTTTTGTCAAATAAAAGCAAATAAAGGTCAAATATTTTCTATTTGCATCTAGGTTCATTTACGTATTTTTATTTATATGCATATATGAAGGGGGGCTTTGTGTAGAGAGGAAGCATTTAAACAGAAGGAGCAAAACAATGATCAAATACATTTAATATATTCAAAATCTTAAATACATGTTTGTTATCATAAAAAAGGGAAGATAGTTGAATATGCAAATATATGATTTTTGTTTGATGATAATAAACATATATATATATATATATTCATTTAAATTTATTTGTTAATGTACTACTTTATTTTCATAGATTAAATAAATATTTGCTGAATAAAATAAATAACAAAGAGTTTAAATTCAAACAGATATTTTATTCACATAGATATTTATTACAATTTTGAATAGTACAAATTCAAGCTCTCACTATACATACAAAATTTCAATTACAATACATTTCATTTTATACAACTGTCCTCACTACATATCGCTCATTCACTCGTATTATATCATCAACTTCATTCCATATTGAATCCAGCATCTGAACAGTCTGCAAAAATATACATTGACGCGGTAAAATTGAAAATAAAATATTTTTGTAGTATAAAATAAAATGTAATTTTGGAAATTTTATTTGCCTCGGTTATTTGGTGTAACATCCCACCTTTTCGCACGATTTAAATCGACACACGTGCCAATTCAAACCATACGCAAGGGTGGATTGTTATGGGGTAAATAAGAAAAACAGAGAAAGAAAAAAACTAAACAGAATCTCACAGCGGAAGGATAAAATATAATAATCAAATATACAGTTTAAAAGTCTGTTTACAAAACCATTTATATAATACATATCAGAGTTACACATACCAATAACAATGCAGCGGAACAATATGAGTGTAGTAGAATATAATTAATAATAATAATAAAATCTCCGTCTTCGTCCTCCAGAAATAAAGTCTTCAAATCCTGAAACGCTCGGACTGACCCGAGCGAATTTGAAAAGACAAAAACACTCGAGTCAAAACTAAAAGATCTTATGTAAGTTAAATTAACAGAAATAAATATGAGTGCAGTAACTCAAGAGATGCTCGGGATTTACATCTCCTAAGGATCCGTTAAACTATTTACTATGTAGTATACTGCGCTATTATAATAGTGTCTAATTATAAAATAAACATACTTTTAAATAGCATTAAGGCTTTACATTTTCCACCTTAACACGTAATAGTCCCAGTAGTCCATCCAATATCATAGTCCCTCCTGATCGGGAAGCCACCAGAGGATACCACACGGGCTACGGGAGAAATCCAAACTCGTACAAGGCTCGGTATGGTAGGTGACACGGCACAACTAAGCAATGCCAGGGTAGATAGACCAATTACGCTTCCGGGCCGATGGAAACGCGCAGCGCGCAGCTGCCGCCCACCTCGGACAAACTCCCCCAAAATCAAAGTAAAAGTGGCCACTGAATCAATCCAAAGTCAAAGTATAATATCGAAGAGGAGTGTCCGATCAGAGGAATGACCTCATTAACCCGTCAATCGCTACTGTTTTAGCCACCTTATGCCAACTCACGGGAGTTGGGTCCACGTATTTACCTTATAGGAAACATCGCCACCAACCTACTTCATTCTGGAATCTCCACCGTGTACACGGTTAGTCAAAGTGGTTTTCGGTATCGACAGAGAGTATGTCCATATCCGATCCCGGTGTCTTTGCCAACCCATCGTTATTATAACACCTCGGTCATTTAAAAATAGTTTATACTTAAAAACCAGAATAAAATTTTCCATTTCGAAACTATGAATACGATATCATTTTAAAACCCAAACAAAATGATATCATTTTATCCAAATATAATTCTTTTCCAAAAATCATACTGCTTTAAAATCTATAATATCTGGAAACCAAACATTTGAATTATACTTTCAAAGCATAATATTTCGAAAATTCATAGTTTTAAAACCATAACTTCTAAAACTTGAGTGGTTTGGATATTCAACGGTATATAAAATAAATGGTTTGACTTTAAGGTTACTTTTAAAGAAAAATAATTTCCATGGCTTTACAAATATATTTCCTTATTTAAAGTCTAAACCATAATTTAAATATCACTTTCAAGTTCCAAAACCATTTCAATTTCTATATATATATATCCATTTGGAGTATTAATATTTCAAAACTAAAGTTGGAATTTTATTCTTTCAACAAATCAATTGTTCTATTATTTAGTCTTGAATATTCACATAAAAATCCATAAATACAACTCTAATTTCTAGAAATTTAATATTTCCTTAAATTTAATTATACTAGAATATTCATTTAAATTCATCTTGGAAAAACTCCAGTTATAAATATCATACCTTAAAATTTCCAAACTTAAACATATAATATAAATTATCAAATTCCATTTTCTCAATTTTTCCATTTTTATTTAACAGATTTATACACAGCCTAAATTCAAGAATTTTAACTTCATATGTATATATGTAGAAGAATAATATTTATAAAATATCAAAACTTAAAAAATTTTATAAACCGTATCCCATCCAAACCATAGAAATCACTTTAAAATATTTTATATATAGACCATGGTGCCTGTATATAATTTTCTATCCTATGGTCAAGTGATATAGATGTTTATCATTTCAATCCGTAAATTAAAAATAAAAATTTGCGGTTGTATATCATTTAAACCACAATCCCGAATGGAACGAAGAATGCATGATAACTTGTAGTTTAATGGTATAAAATAAAACATCCATTCATCTATCATCATCCAAATCACAATCATCATCCAATAACAAAACAATATCAATATATATCCGATAATATATAACAGGTAATAACTGGCAGTTATATTCAAAAATAAATTTAACAACTATTAAACTAACAGTTTATCTGCAAATAAATAACTATAACTGTCAATCTATATGCAGTAATAAAATTTAATGAACAGTTATATTAAATAAATGCGATTTAACAGATATGATGAATAAAACATGCCAAACAGTCATAAATAAATCTCTACTCATATCTAAAATAAATTTAACAAACATAAAAACTTTTAGAAGTTGTGAGTGGGTTAAAACACTCACCTTTTGAATTTAAATCGAATTTAAATCCGATTTAAACCCAAAAATTCGACGGTTTCAGTATTTGTCCAAACTAGCGTCAACAGATCCGAAATTTAATTACGATCCTGATAAAAAAATCTCGCGTGAAACGGAGTTCGTATGCATGAGTTACATCGATTTTTGTGATTGAAATCATTAAAAAAAATAGAAGAAGGAACACATTTCACCTTCTAACATATGCCACGTCACCATGGTCATCTTCCAGAACATGCGTATGTTCTCCTTTGTCCAGAACGCACTCACGAAACCCAACCAAGCCCGAACGCATCTCATCAGAGTCGCCACGCCATCGACGCCGGCCATCGTGCCCACCTCGGCTCAGTAGCCAACGACCTCTGCTCGGCCCTGACCCCACCTCCGGTCACGAAAGCTCGCCGGCGAGCCCAAAAAACGCAGCCGCCTCCTTGATACATAAAACCCTAATCAATTTTTGACGAAAATCTAACCGTTGAAACAGCGAACAAACACAACAGATCAACTCTCCTCGGTCCCCTCTACAAAACCCAAAAACAAATTTCCGATCTGACGAACATTTGTGACGCCGTGATGAACGGTCGAAACTAATTGGCCCCGATCTGAACACACAGAAACTCTAATCGAAAAAAAGACAGTTCCAGCAGATTCGTATCGATGAAATCGATAACATATAATTTTTGTGAATTTTTCTGGAGACTTTAAATTTTTAGCTTTTGATTTGGTTTGAAATTAGATCTGAAATTTGATTGAGGAGGAGAAAGAATTGAAGAAATGAACGTACAGCAAATGAGCATAGAATGGAGGCTAGGGTTTATCCCAGTCTATTTATAGACAAACTGCAATAGAATAGGTGGGCACGAATTATAAACGTGCAAACCGATAGTTGGCCCAAAAAGCCCGTTATGACCCCGGAACGAAAATTGGATAACCCATATATCAAAATAGGTATTTTAAAATATTTTGAACGCGATGGAAAAAGTTTCACGTCCAATTTCGATCGTATGAAGAAGTTATGCTGAAAACAATATTTCCAAATTGATTTCAAATTGATTTCAATTAAATCGAATTCAAGGCGTTTCGCGTTCGTACGATCAAACGACAAGTCCGATCGCTACGAAACTTGAAACCCTACAATAATTTACCGATACGGATCCGATGAAACTGGTTTCGTCGAAATCCGAGTACGTGACCAAAATGGCTATTTTTATATTAATTAAATAAGTTGATTAAATCAAATTTTATATTTTAAATTCTAAAATTTACAATTTATCATCTTTATATTACTCAAACACTTACAATGATTTTACACAAAGTTAGATGTCAAATAAATGTTGTTTCAATCATATGTTTCAGCGTAAATTCAAATTTTTATTATATACATCAAATTAAAAATTATACTTTCAATAATTACACTGAAATCACCATTCATTCTTTTTATTCAATTTATCTAATTGATTGCAATTAACCTTTTATCATCAATTAAATTCCGATATATTTATAGACTACATTTTCCATTAATTGCCTAAATTTATTTACGTAATATTAAATTTGTATTTATTGCAATGATTTCAAATTTAACTGAAGGAACTAAGTATATACCTAAAAATAGTTGTTGTAAGACTCTCAATCCTTCATTCATTGTTATTAATTAAAGTTGAACATCAATAAACTTCGTTTATTGATTTTAACATTTTGCTATTCAGTAAATACATTAAACGGATAAACATAACATTTGAATTAAAATGCATTTCTCATGCATGCTTCATTTTATACAAATTTCCCTTTATTAGCTAAATCATGTTAACAAAACAAAATATATTATATGAATGGTTAAAATTTTCAATTGTCTCACATTAATCCTAAATCACCGACTTACAATTTATTTTTAATTACTAGATTTGCATTGATTACATCAAGTTTGAAATTTAATACGTATTATTTCTCAAATGAAATAAATCTTTGGATTTAAATTCCCAAATTCACAAATTAAGTCCTACCATAAATCTATGCTTTCATTATTCTACGTTTACACTCTCATTACTCTTTAATTAATCACTAAGTAACGTTATCGTAAACCAACATAAATTAATATATTAAATCCTTACATTTATTTCTATATATCCTATCTGTTCCAACTTCATTTATTAATGCTATCCCCTTATTTTGGTTACTACTTATCAACTTGCTAAAACCTTACTACCTAAGTTTTTGTTATTGTAAACCCTAAACAATTTCATCAAAATTAAATATAAATTCCAAATTATTCACCCATTTCAACATGCCACTTAATTAGGAAATTTATACTAATTGTTATCATAACTAAGTCCTACATTTGAATAAATTTATTAAATTTGAATGTTCATTAAGGTTTATACATTACCAACTTGTACTGATTTTATACGATCGCTATTTACTTTATATTTCATTACTATTCAACATATATTTATCCATAAATCAAATTCAATATTAATTCTTCTTTCCTAGTATACATTTACATACATTCATTTCATTCCATTCATGCATTGAAATTTATATATTAACTAATACCAACGTTATTATCATTAATTTCAATTGGATTCCAATTTTATCCAATACATTGAATAAATAACTTATGTGTTAATCAAATCCTTACGTTTGTTTTTCTCATATTCCATAAAATCAAAACATACATTTAAATGATTTTATTGAATTGGAATTTCATTCAAGTCATAAGTTATTAACCTGCACTAATATGATTCCTAAATTTATTCCAACTACCGTTTACATTCTTTTATTGCATTAGATCAATTTAATATTTTCATAAATTTCTCACACTAAATTTTTATACAGGAAAAACTTTTCACTACTTAAATTCATTTGAATTAGCTCTGAATTCTACAAGCAGGTTTTAATTTATTTCATTTTTCTACTAAATTCAATTTCAAACTTATTAATTTAACCAAATTAAAACCATGAAATTTACGGGTCGTTACACTCTACCCCTCTTAAAACTTTTCTTCCCCGAAAAGGAAAAAAAATGGAAAACGAAGAACTAAGAAGTCAATATACCTTATTCGAACATTAACTTTATAACAAAAAATTTGTTAAATTTATTTTCTTAAATAAAATATACACGTTTTATAATCATTATATCCTTTTATACTTAAATAAATGAAGTTTGGAAAAACATTTTCAAAATATTTCTAAGTTCAAAGATTTTTTTTTTTATAAAGTGAAATATTTAAGTGGTTTCAACCATTAACACCCAATCAATACAACAACCATCCATTTCACAAACAGCATGCACACCCAAACAAAGCAACCATTAAATCAAACAAACAAACAGTTGTTCGGGTTCAAAACTTGAAATTGTATGGAATGAAAATAACTATCAAGTGCATCACTTACTCAACAGTCTTAGATGGAACGAAAATAGATTATTTATTCACCCAACAACTTCAAATTTCCTTACCCAACCAATCATAGATCAAACAATAACAATTTAAACCAACAAACCAAATTAACTTATTATAAATTTATTTCATACTTTAGTTGTTTGATTTCCTTTCTTTCATTTATTCAGTGATTACTTCATTTATTTTCACTTACTACTTGCTATTATTCATTCGTTTATTATTTCATGATCTTATTTATCCACCCTTTAATTACTTAAGTTTATAATCATTCATTTGTCATACTTGCCTTTAATTATATTCTCTTATAGTAAAATCCCAATTATAACCTAAGTTTATAACATTAAATTCTCATTTATAATAGCAATTTCATTTGAATACTTCATTACCTACTCTTACTTGTACAAATTTCTATTACATTTCCTATTAAACATTTCAACTTTTATTATTTGGTAAGTTATATATGTTTTAAAGATGTACTTGAAAGTTATACAAGTTTTCTCATTACCTATGATTAATTTAAAATTCAATAATAATATTCTTTATTTCACAGGTTATAATTTCAAATTTCATTTAATACCATTTATAACCTATCATTAAATCTCTTATTTCTTTTAGAGGTTTTTAATTTATTAATTACCTATGTTTCAATTCACTACAATAATTGAAACAATTTATTAATGGTTCCTTAATTTTATATTCGTTTTATAAGTTACAATTTCAACTTACTTTTAATTTCATTCATTTATTTAATGCTAATATTTAATAATAGTAACATTTTAATTACACCAAATTTGTAACCTTATAACATCAATTCTTATAAATAAAGAACTTCCTTTATCCATTTACTGAGGTTTACAATCGTTTATTTACATTGCTTCTCTTCCTATTTTTTTTTTACTTTAATTAAAGGTTCAAATTGGCTACACTTAATTGTACTATTAATTAACTGGAACTTAAGAACCAATTTCCGGGTTTAATTTTAAATCATTTAAAATAATAGATAGATATCTAACTTAACATATATATCTAATTATAATTAAAATGATAAAATTTTCTTAACAATTTTGCAGTAAATTGCTACAGTGGCCTTCCCACTTTGAAACTCGAAAATAAATGTCGATGATGCGTGCACTCATCACCGAAATTATTTTCCAGCGACAAAGAGGGTAGTACAGAAATTTTTCTTTTCAAAATTCCTTTTTAAAACAATTCTTTCAAATTACATCAAAATATTCATATCCAAAAATACTTCTAATAGTATTATAATTATATTCCAAAAATCAATTGAAAGAATTTCCAAACCCCGGAACTTAATTTCTAAATTCCCATTTCTTTTATTTTATTTTAAACCTTACCTCACTATTATTTATAATCTCATCACCTAACAACCAAATATATTGCAACCATTATAATCATTAAAATATTTACTTTATATATAGAAAATATAATAGGCAAAATTATTTCATTCACCTATATTAAAACAAATATTATGTCGGTCTGTCCTATTAAGTGTTTAGAAATCCTTATCGATGTCACGGCGTCCCATGCACCAACCAGAATTTTTAAATACAAAACGGAACAGAGTAACACAATATTAAAATCTTTTTATAACACTAACAAATACGCTCTCTCATATATACACTCAGCGACTCCCATAGGCTATTACTACCCTATTAACAAAGAGTCAAACCCCACAAAGCCAAGGTTTATCGCTAAACCAAAGCTATGATACCAGATGTAACGTCCCACCTTTTCGCACGATTTAAATCGACACACGTGCCAATTCAAACCATATGCAAGGGTGGATTGTTATGGGGTAAATAAGAAAAACAGAGAAAGAAAAAAAACTAAACAGAATCTCACAGCGGAAGGATAAAATATAATAATCAAATATACAGTTTAAAAGTCTGTTTACAAAACCATTTATATAATACATATCAGAGTTACACATACCAATAACAATGCAGCGGAACAATATGAGTGTAGTAGAATATAATTAATAATAATAATAAAATCTCCGTCTTCGTCCTCCAGAAATAAAGTCTTCAAATCCTGAAACGCTCGGACTGACCCGAGCGAATTTGAAAAGACAAAAACACTCGAGTCAGAACTAAAAGATATTATGTAAGTTAAATTAACAGAAATAAATATGAGTGCAGTAACTCAAGAGATGCTCGGGATTTACATCTCCTAAGGATCCGTTAAACTATTTACTATGTAGTATACTGCGCTATTATAATAGTGTCTAATTATAAAATAAACATACTTTTAAATAGCATTAAGGCTTTACATTTTCCACCTTAGCACGTAATAGTCCCAGTAGTCCAGCCAATATAATAGTCCCTCCTGATCGGGAAGCCACCAGAGGATACCACACGGGCTACGGGAGAAATCCAAACTCGTACAAGGCTCGGTATGGTAGGTGACACGGCACAACTAGGCAATGCCAGGGTAGATATACCAATTACGCTTCCGGGCCGATGGAAACGCGCAGCGCGCAGCTGCCGCCCACCTCGGACAAACTCTCCCAAAATCAAAGTAAAAGTGTCCACTGAATCAATCCAAAGTCAAAGTATAATATCGAAGAGGAGTGTCCGATCAGAGGAATGACCTCATTAACCCGTCGATCGCTCCTGTTTTAGCCACCTTATGCCAACTCACGGGAGTTGGGTCCACGTATTTACCTTACAGGAAACGTCGCCACCAACCTACTTCATTCTGGAATCTCCACTGCGTACACGGTTAGTCAAAGTGGTTTTCGGTATCGACAGAGAGTATGTCCATATCCGATCCCGGTCTCTTTGCCAACCCACCGTTATTATAACACTGCGGTCATTTAAAAATAGTTTATACTTAAAAACCAGAATAAAAATTTCCATTTCAAAACTATGAATACGATATCATTTTAAAACCCAAACAAAATGATATCATTTATCCAAATATAATTCTTTTCCAAAAATCATACTGCTTTAAAATCTATAATATCTGGAAACCAAACATTTGAATTATACTTTCAAAGCATAATATTTTGAAAATTCATAGTTTTAAAACCATAACTTCTAAAACTTGAGTGGTTTGGATATTCAACGGTATATAAAATAAATGGTTTGACTTTAAGGTTACTTTTAAAGAAAAATAATTTCCATGGCTTTACAAATATATTTCCTTATTTAAAGTCTAAACCATAATTTAAATATCACTTTCAAGTTCCAAAACCATTTCAATTTCTATATATATATATCCATTTGGAGTATTAATATTTCAAAACTAAAGTTGGAATTTTATTCTTTCAACAAATCAATTGTTCTATTATTTAGTCTTGAATATTCACATAAAAATCCATAAATACAACTCCAATTTCTAGAAATTTAATATTTCCTTAAATTTAATTATACTAGAATATTCATTTAAATTTATCTTGGAAAAACTCCAGTTATAAATATCATACCTTAAAATTTCCAAACTTAAACATATAATATAAATTATCAAATTCCATTTTCTCAATTTTTCCATTTTTATTTAACAGATTTATACACAGCGTAAATTCAAGAATTTTAACTTCATATGTATATATGTAGAAGAATAATATTTATAAAATATCAAAACTTAAAATTTTTTATAAACCGTATCCCATCCAAACCATAGAAATCACTTTAAAATATTTTACATATAGACCACGGTACTTGTATATAATTTTCTATCCTATGGTCAAGTGATACGGATGTTTATCATTTCAATCCACAAATTAAAAATAAAAATTTGCGGTTGTATATCATTTCAAACCACAATCCCGAATGGAACGAAGAATGCATGATAACTTGTAGTTTAATGATATAAAATAAAACATCCATTCATCCATCATCATCCATCATCCAAATCACAATCATCATCCAATAACAAAACAATATCAATATATATCCGATAATATATAACAGGTAATAACTGGCAGTTATATTCAAAAATAAATTTAACAACTATTAAACTAACAGTTTATCTGCAAATAAATAACTATAACTGTCAATCTATATGCAGTAATAAAATTTAATGAACAGTTATATTAAATAAATGCGATTTAACAGATATGATGAATAAAACATGCCAAACAGTCATAAATAAATCTCTACTCATATCTAAAATAAATTTAACAAACATAAAAACTTTTAGAAGTTGTGAGTGGGTTAAAACACTCATCTTTTGAATTTAAATCGAATTTAAATCCAATTTAAACACAAAAATTGGACAGTTTCAGAATTTGTCCAAACTAGCGTCAACAGATCCGAAATTTAATTATGATCCTGACAAAAAAAATCTCGCGTGAAACGGAGTTCGTATGCATGAGTTACATCGATTTTTGTGATTGAAATCATAAAAAAAATAGAAGAATGGAACACATTTCACCTTCTAACATATGCCACGTCACCATGGTCATCTTCCAGAACATGCGTATGTTCTCCTTTGTCCAGAACGCACTCACGAAACCCAACCACGCCCGAACGCATCTCATCAGAGCCGCCACGCCATCGACGCCGGCCATCGTGCCCACCTCGGCTCAGTCGCCAACGACCTCTGCTCGGCCCTGACCCCACCTCCGGTCACGAAAGCTCGCCGGCGAGCCCAAAAAACGCAGCCGCCTCCTTGATACATAAAACCCTAATCAATTTTTGACGAAAATCTAACCGTTGAAACAACGAACAAGCACAACAGATCAACTCTCCTCGGTCCCCTCTACAAAACCCAAAAACAAATTTCTGATCCGACGAACTTTTGTGACGCCGTGATGAACGGCCGAAACTAATTGGCCCCGATCTGAACACATAGAAACTCCAATCGAAAAACAGACAGTTCCAGCAGATTCGTATCGATGAAATCTATAACATATAATTTTTGTGAATTTTTCTGGAGACTTTAAATTTTTAGCTTTTGATTTGGTTTGAAATTAGATCTGAAATTTGATTGAGGAAGAGAAAGAATTGAAGAAATGAACGTACAGCAAATGAGCATAGAATGGAGGCTAGGGTTTATCCCAGTCTATTTATAGACAAACTGCAATAGAATAGGCGGGCACGAATTATAAACGTGCAAACCGATGGTTGGCCCAAAAAGCCCGTTATGACCCCGGAACGAAAATTGGATAACCCATATATCAAAACAGGTATTTTAAAATATTCTGAGCGCGATGGAAAAAGTTTCACGTCCAATTTCGATCGTATGAAGAAGTTATGCTGAAAACAATATTTCCAAATTGATTTCAAATTGATTTTAATTAAATCGAATTCAAGGCGTTTCGCGTTCGTACGATCAAACGACAAGTCCGATCGCTACGAAAATTGAAACCCTACAATAATTTACCGATACAGATCCGATGAAACTGGTTTCGTCGAAATCCGAGTCCGTGACCAAAATGGCTATTTTTATATTAATTAAATAAGTTGATTAAATCAAATTTTATATTTTAAATTCTAAAATTTACAATTTATCATCTTTATATTACTCAGACACTTACAATGATTTTACACAAAGTTAGATGTCAAATAAATGTTGATTTAATCATATGTTTCATCGTAAATTCAATTTTTTTTATATACATCAAATTAAAAATTATACTTTCAATAATTACACTGAAATCACCATTCATTCTTTTTATTCAATTTATCTAATTGATTGCAATTAACCTTTTATCATCAATTAAATTCCGATATATTTATAGACTACCTTTTCCATTAATTGCCTAAATTTATTTACGTAATATTAAATTTGTATTTATTGCAATGATTTCAAATTTAACTGAAGGAACTAAGTATATACCTCAAAATAGTTGTTGTAAGACTCTCAATCCTTCATTCATTGTTATTAACTAAAGTTGAACATCAATAAACTTCGTTTATTGATTTTAACATTTTGCTATTCAGTAAATACATTAAACGGGTAAACATAACATTTGAATTAAAATGCATTTCTCATGCATGCTTCATTTTATACAAATTTCCCTTTATTTGCTAAATCATGTTAACAAAACAAAATATATTATATGAATGGTTAAAATTTTCAATTGTCTCACATTAATCCAAAATCACCGACTTACAATTTATTTTTAATTACTAGATTTGCATTGATTACATCAAATTTGAAATTTAATATGTATTATTTCTCAAATGAAATAAATCTTTGGATTTAAATTCCCAAATTCACAAATTAAGTCCTACCATAAACTATGCTTTTATTATTCTACGTTTACACTCTCGTTACTCTTTAATTAATCACTAAGTAACGTTATCGTAAACCAACATAAATTAATATATTAAATCCTTACATTTATTTCCATATATCCTATCTGTTCCAACTTCATTTATTAATGCTATCCCCTTATTTTGGTTACTACTCATCAACTTGCTAAAACCTTACTACCTAAGTTTTTGTTATTGTAAACCTTAAGCAATTTCATCAAAATCAAATATAAATTCCAAATTAAATCACCCATTTCAACATGCCACTTAATTAGGAAATTTATACTAATTGTTATCATAACTAAGTCCTACATTTGAATAAATTTATTAAATTTGAATGTTCATTAAGGTTTATACATTAGCAACTTGTACTGATTTTATACGATCGCTATTTACTTTATATTTCATTACTATTCAACATATATTTATTCATAAATCAAATTCAATATTAATTCTTCTTTCCTAGTATACATATACATACATTCATTTCATTCCATTCATGCATTGAAATTTATATATTAACTAATACCAACGTTATTATCATTAATTTCAATTGGATTCCCAATTTTATCCAATACATTGAATAAATAACATATGTGTTAATCAAATCCTTACGTTTGTTTTTCTCATATTCCATAAAATCAAAACATACATTTAAATGATTTTATTGAATTGGAATTTCATTCAAGTCATAAGTTATTAACCTGCACTAATATGATTCCTAAATTTATTCCAACTACCGTTTACATTCTTTTATTGCATTAGATCAATTTAATATTTTCATAAATTTCTCACACTAAATTTTTATACAGGAAAAACTTTTCACTACTTAAATTCATTTGAATTAGCTCCGAATTCTACAAGCAGGTTTTAATTTATTTCATTTTTCTACTAAATTCAATTTCAAACTTATTAATTTAACCAAATTAAAACCATGAAATTTACGGGTCGTTACATTTGGGTTGTTCGTCATCATTTAATTTTGAATTCATCATACACAAACAGCTTGTGACATGCACAGTATATCACTGTACATACCACAAGGTCGTGCACACCGATATATACACTTGATTAAATTACAGGGACAAGTGAGCATAGGTCAAACCCAAATCAAAAGCGGGTTAACTAAAATAAAGTCACGACACGAGCACAAGGTCAAACCCGAGCTATAAGTTGGTTCAACACAGGTGCAAGTTCATGAAAATATTCAAGACAACTAAAACAAACCTCGACCAAAAATCCAAATGTACAAATGCAATAACGGTCGGGAGCAACTCAGACTCTAGTGAATATACAAATGGAGCATATCGCATATACATGTATACCAGACCAAATGCCATCAAGTGAACAAGACCAGAGAAGAAAATAAAATGGCACATGTATATAGAGTGCATAACATCATCAATAGAACCATAAGCAAGGGACAAAGCCGCACTCAAACAAATGTACACAAGTGAATGCAATCTGCAAACTGACTCAAAGGATCACAATGCGACATTCAATGGTGAAGCAGACTATATACATGAACTGGCTCGAACTCAAAACAGTGCACAGGTAAACAAAACAGTGAAACAACAATGTCTCAACCAAATGATCATGTGACAGTGCAGTGCAAACGAACTCATAGGGAACAAGTGAAGACATGTATATATACATGAGTGGACAAGAATATATATATGCAGTAAAACTCTGAGGCAACTAGAAAATAAACAAAACCAAGTGAAACACAGTGAAACCCAAATGTGCACATATGGTGATAAACAAGTTTAAAACCAATGAACTTAACATAAAAATGAAACTCAAGGAAAGTGCAACAATAATGTACAGATTCAAATGAAACTGGAATTCAACAAGACCACATGTACCTCTACGACTTCAAGCATGCGAATATAGGAAAACCAAACAATATACACAGTGGCCAGAACTATATCTATGCCAGACTTCTTGGCATGTACATGAAGGCAGCAAAAATAGGTACATGATAATGCAACAGTGACAGTGCCAAAGTCAGGTAATGGAAAAGTTCAAGTCGAAGCCAAAAGTGCAGACGAGAAAGTGCACTAGAGACATACAACACAACTCAAAGGCATAAAGCAATACAAAGGCAGTTTAGTAATCAAGTGAACACAATCACAGTCAATGATGTGCGTACAGTTCATCGATACAACTACATATCATAGAGCAACAGTAACCGATGCCAAACAGAGAAAAGAAAAGACATGCCAAAGTCCAGGAATCATTTCAAATAAACAAAGTCGAACAAGTTCATATTTTCACAAAATCAAGTGATCGAAGTCAAATGCAAGTATTAGTTTTGAACAAGACAGAGAAGCCAAAGTCAACAAGCACAAAGAACAGAACTGGTCAAGTATGCTACAGCGATGAACTCAATCAATGCCAAAGCCATGGCAAAGTAGGCCAAAGTCAAAGTCTATAAAGAATAGTTCAACATGACGTCAACCCAATTCAAACAATATCATCGCATAAACAATTCAATGCCGAAGTTGAACAAGTCAGAAATCGAAGCCGTGGTGGCCAGGAAAGAAATCGGCACCATGTTAATCAAGTAAACAAATTATATGAATTGAAAATGTCAGAAATCATCACCAGCATCGAAACAAAATCGAACGGTCGGAACAAATAAATTAACGAATTCAAATAAATGTATTCGAATGAAAATCAAGGGTTTCGAACCCTATATAAACAATAACATCATCGGCTACCAAAAGCATTCAATTAAAAGAACAACAGAGAACAATCAATTCAGTAACTCGAATCAAAGGTCAAGCAGAATCAATAACGAAAAAGGGAAAATATCACATACCATTCTTGACAATCGAACTCGACCTGATTGAAGCAGGCGCAAACGAATCAATCGAAGAAAGCAATCTCAATATCATTTATCAATTTAAGAGGTGACTTCGAATTTACCCAGAAGCCCTAATTGCTCAGAGAGAAACAAATGAGTATAATTAAAGCAGCCATAATTTTCACAAGGAAGAAGGACGGGCCGAAGAATAAAGAAAGGGATATTTATTTTGGGCCAACTCCTTTATATTATTAATTGGGCTTTAGTTTTATATATTAAGGTTTTGTGTTTAATTTGTTTTTTTAAATTTGTATTTTTCCTTTTAAACTTTTGTATTGTCTAGTTGTGTGACTAGGGGACGAGCCACGGTGGTGCAGTTCGAGAATTCGCAACTCAGTGGCTGAGTTGTGGCAGGGTTTTGAGCGTAGAGTTAAGGCTAGTCGATAGCGGGTGTCGCGAGTCTACGTGTGTAAGCGTCTGACTGATTAATTTCTAATAGAAACCTTGGAGGCAGCACGTAGGCAGGGTTTTGCCGAAGGTGGATAAATTCTGTGTCGTTCTATTTCTACATTTATTATTCTGCTATTATCTGTGCTGCTACATTTCTGATATATATGTATTGAAAATATTTTACATAAACTTCCGCAATTAATTTTTATAATTAATATTATCACCCTACTCACCCCCCTCTAGGGTGAAATCGATCCTACAATTTTGATTTTTCCAGTATTCATTGATTTTCCAAAAAATACTTTAGTCAATTAGGCTTGAAATTATTTTTAAAAGATAAAACATGATTATACAAACATGTTTTGTTTAGATCTTGAAACCTAAAAAGGATTAGAGAAAGAGCATTTGAAATTTTTTTAATAGGTTTGAAACCTGTAAAACCTGGAACAGAGGAAAATACCTGTTCTCAGACATGCACAGTCATATTCACATACATATATACACATATTTATACACATGCAGACAATTTTCAACTTTACTTCAAGCATGATTTCAAAAAAACAGGTTAAAATTTAGATTTCAAAAGGTTTACTCGCCTGGATTTTAAAACAGAAAGCCTGGAAGTTGTTTGAAATTTGAAAATCTAGAAATTGTTTCTCTGTTTTGATCTTTGCTTTTGATCCTTCAGATTTCTTTGCTAGTTTTAAGTTTTGAAGAGATTGTCTTGATGCTTGAGATAATCATAGGCTTCAGATTTGAAATTATAAAGGATGTTTGAATTTTTTGCTTTGTTTTTGATTTTCTGGTTTTAGTTTTTTTTTTCAGGTTTTTTTTCTTTTGATTTGTTTTCTTTTGAAATGGAAAAGAAGAATGGAGAGTGGAAGTGCATATGTATATATAGCCTGAAATTATTATTTCTAAAAAGAAAAGTAGAAAATTTTGACACTTGTTTATTCCCATGTTAAAAATCATTACACTTGTTAATTATTTACTAAAATCTTAACACTTGTTAACTTCATGTCTTGATTTCTTACACTTGTAATTTTCCATGTTAATAATAGTTTTATATAATATATATATCACGTTTTTATTTAGTTTATATTTATATATGTTTTTGACATAAATTTTTCTCTTTATTAAATACATTTCCTTATATTAATATTTATATAAAATTTCGAAGAATATATTTTAACACAAATAAAATCGCATATATATTATATTTAAATTCCTTTTTATTTCAAAATATTTATTTTTGGCTTCCAAATTCAAATTCAAATTACAATATTTTCGTATATATATATATATATATATATATATATATATATATATATATATATATATATATATATATATATATAACAACACTTATCTTATTTGTTTTTTTTTGAATTTCTTCCAATTTTATTCACAAATTTATCCTAATTTTTATTACTAATTTAAATTTGATTTAAAAGCGGGATCGTTACAATTTCATAAATAATGTTGGTACCTTGTACGAAAACAATTTTCATAATTTGATGCAATCAATAAGTGCTATATGGCATGCTCACACTACTTCCGCTATTTACTATAATAGCATACAAAGTTTGGAGGTCCATCATTCACTTAAATAGATTTATTTATTTAATGTACTACAATTAGTTTACCATAGAGAGTTCTTTGATCAAATAATTGAACTCAAAGAAATAAATATCATATAAAACAATTTTCTATATGAAAATACATTTTGGAATATAAATCATATTTCTTGTTCCAATGTCAAGCATCAATTATTATTATTACAATTCACATTTCCATTGTCTCTTTATAGAGCAGAAGCGACTATTCACTCTCTTCATTTCCACTGTATCTTAAATCACATCTACTCTTATACATTCGTTATTCTTTCTACTAGTCAAACCATTCAAAAGAAAACCTTGACTAAAATATCATAATGAACTCTTTACAAAAGCGCATTCGGTTATCCCTAACTTTTATGGATATCATATATGTTGCGCTTTGTGTAAACTGATGAAACTGACATTTCAGTGATCCGATTCTTAGATTTAAATTGTAGTTTTGGTCTAGTGTTACATTTATCCTTTTGTAATAAATAAAATTGAATACTCAATCTCACAATAAGGTTTATTTGGTTTTTCGTATGAAATAATTTCATCGAAATATTATGCATAACAAATTTTGACCATTCACCATATAACATTTATATCCGATTGTATATGGATCAAATATTCATAGTCTTGTATTACATTTAGTATTCGAAACCCATAAAATGTAGTACATGGTCTCGACCAAATAAATGCACAAGTGATTAATCTACGAATGTATTTAGTAGTTGTAAAATCAAGCACTTGCATGGGTGATGAAACATTAACATGCAATGATCTATTATTGTTAAGTATATGATATATTTCTATTTGTCAATGTTTAACGATGAATTTTCTATCGAGTTAGAAAAATGCCGATAAATTTTTAATTAATTTTAACCGCAAGAGCATGGCGTACCATTTTAGTACATGGCGAGTATGGGTCTATCCATAGAAAATCGTTGATTAAAATTTCCTATTCAATCAAATTAACCAAAGTTGAAAATGTGATTAGCTAAAAATGTAGAAACTAACAAAAGAAAGTTGATAAAAATATGAGAGTATTAAGGCTATTTAGGGGCAATTTCCACTCTCTAGATCACATAAATCAACAAAATGAAGTTATGATCTCTCTTTTTTTGTCACTTGTTAGCGCCAAAATTGGTCACTAATACCCTTAGAGAGTTTGTGTAGAGAGATTAATGAAGAAGATAAATTAAAATAGAGAAAATAATATAAATTAAAATGCGGGAGACGAGAACACATAATTTATAGTGGTTCGGCGTTGTAGCCTACGTCCACTTTGAAGTTGATCCTTTATTTCTTCACTTTAAACTTGATTACAGATACAATATGCTTTTATGTATTCGAATACAATTGTGAAATAAAAGTAGAAGTCTTGGATGAGGTTTGGATGAGGCAGAGTCTCCCCTGTGTTCTCTGAAATCTGATCCCGTTTTCTGTGCCCCTACCTCCCTATTTATAGATGACAGTGGGTTGGACTTCCCTAGTGGGCCTGATAGTCGAATAACTTGGTCCAAAGAGTGTAGGCACGGCGCGCCGACCAGGGAGGCCGAATGATGGAATGCCGAACAGAAACCTTCGTGCCGAACGAGTAGGCCGAGCAACAGTTGGAACAGTTGTGTTGAGGAGGATGCTGAAACATCTTGCTGGCTGAAAGTTCGGGATGCCGAGCGTTCTTACGCCGAACGTTCGTAGAAAGCCGAACAAACTTTGGTGGCCGAACGATATTATTTGGCCGAGCGGCATTCAATGCCTAACTATCTCTCGATGCCAGACGACCTCTAGATGCCGAACGATATCCTTATGCCGAACGGTCTTATGCTGAATGTTTACTTCGGCCGAACGCTCCTTTGGCCGAACATGCTCTGGATGTCGAGTGTCCTTTGACTGCTGAACACACTTTACACCGAGTACACCTTGGAGGCCAAACGTTAGTCTTGGCCGAACGGCATTCAATGCCGAACGATCTTCTTTGGCCGTAGGGCATCCAATGCCAAACGTTCTTCTGATGCCGAGCGATACTTGATGCCGAGCGCTCCTCTCTGACCGAGCGTCCTTGCTATGCCGAGTACTAGGTTGCCTGGTCAATTCCTTGGGAAACACTTGCCCCCCAAAGTGCATTACGTGGCCGAACGTGATGCGCTTTGATCCTTGGTCACCACCTTTGTCTTAAGGCTCTCTTGGCCGAATGCAGTAGGGAAGGCCGGACGTTAGCAGGGAAAGCCGAACGACATATATTACCCCGAATGAGTTTGTATGCCGAGTATTCGGGCCGAACAATACAAGTGCCGGTAGATCCAAGTGGGCCCAAGCTGGACGAACCGAGGTGTCCGAACATGACCGTTTTGACCGGTAGAACCGGTCAGAACCCCTTCGACTTCCTCTTCTCCCTTATAAAACCCAACTTCTTCTTCCTCCCCCTTTTTCTCTACTTTCACTTCTGCACTCTCGATCTACCCCAGCCATCAGACTTTTCAGACTTCTCAACCCTTCCTAACATCCGATCCACGAACTAGGTAAAATCCCTTCATCTGATTCCTTTCCTTGATAAGTTTCGATCGGTTGGGATAGGTTAGAACGGTGGCTGAACGAGCTATGCGGGTGGATGATCCAAACCCTGATTTGGACATCCCCACGGCCGAGCGACTTAAGGCAGGGAGGTGTGGTGAGGGTTGATCACCTCATAGGGTTCGTTCCGTTGTTTGAGAGGGATGTCGTGGTTCGGCATGGCCTCTATGTATTAGATGAGGCCGCGGGAAAGAGTTGGGTGGAAGAGTGGAAAGTATGGAGGCCGTGTTGAGTGTTAGGACACGATTCAACTTTGGTTCGGCATGGCATATTGTCGGTCGAACGATGGGTCAGAAGGTTAGGGAGGAAGTGTGAGCCAGTAGGTAGGCCGGGCGTTGTTTCGGCCGAATCATGTTTTGGCCGAACAACACTAACTCAGTACGAACTGAAGTTGAGCCAAACGATGGTTGTAGGCCGAATAGTAGTTTTGCCGAGCCACTACTTTAGCCGAACAAACTGTTATGCTGAGCGTACATAAATGCCGAGCCTACCTCCATGCCGAGCAAACCAACATACCGAACGTACTTGAGTGCCGAACAAACTATCATGCCGAACAAACTAAGCGCCGAGCAGAACTTAATGCCGAACCCAAGTAAATGCCGAATATACTTAACATGCCGAACATACATAAATACCGGACCTATCTTCACGTCGAACATAGTTAGCATGCCGAGCATAATTAAGTGCCGAGCACACATAAATGCCGGACATATACAAATGCCGAACATACTCTCCTTGCCCAATTTCATAACTGGTCTTTACTTGGCATAATCAGATAATTACCCCTAGTGTCTTACTGCAGTCGTTATTCAGAAGGCTTTCGGAGACGGTCAGCGATGACGGTTTTCGGAAGCGATGTTTTTAGGCTTGACGTTATATTAAATGCTTATGCACGATTGATTACACTAGTTCACACACCACACGGGGGGGTTACCTGCGTTGTTAATTCTAACGTCGATTATTTTTCGAGTATAGTTCACACAGGTGCTTGGTTGGGTCTGCTATTTATTCAAGATGTCCAAAAGATCCAGTTCTGCTACACTTTCCGACAAACCTGGGCCGTCTTCTAAGCGAACGGCCCCCGACACAACTGACCCATCAGTTTCTCCCGCTCATGACTGGGCTCCCGATACTTTGGAATCGTCGATTTTACTGGATGACCCAGTTGACTCACAGGCTTCGAGAGTCACTGAGGCCGCTCTTAAGCGGATATGTTCTACTCATGGCATTCCGTTTGCTGACGTGCTCGTTCCGTCGGGACGTGACCGCCCACATCTGCCCCCACTGGGATATACGGCGTGTAGCAAGTTCATGTGCTGGGTTGGTAGCATGCCCCCTTTCAATCTATTCCTTCGCGACGTGCTGCAGTATCTGGACGTCGCCCCGTCTCAACTTCATCCAAATGGTCACACTTTCATTTATGGCACGTACATGCTTTTCGTGGCCGTCTTCTCCAGGCCTCCAACTCCCAGTGATATAAGGTACATCTATATGACCAAGAAACGGGGAGAAAGCCCCTCTTACATGTTTCTTGATCCACATCGGAAGTGCCAACTTTTCACTAGCGCGTGGAGTAGCAAGTTCGCCCTGTACAAACAGGAGTGGTTTTACGTGCGCTGCCCCCAAGGCTTTGCGAGGCGGTGGGTTGAAGGAAGTAAGTCCTTTCTCTGAGTTGATGTCCACTCCCGATTGAGGTTGAACTTCTCCTAACTCATTGTTCTATTTTTTTCAGATCTCGTCCCCCGTCCCGAGGGCCGGGGGTACTCCGATGCTATCGACGCCATTAGAGCTCTTCCTGCTGAAGAGCGAGATATCCGAGCCCTCATTTCCAATGAGTCACTATCAAAGTTCGGCTTGCTAGCCCCTGGCCGCCGGGTTAGCCTTCCAGAGGGCGTATCGCTTCCCAAGTCCGTACCCGTCAGAGGGAAAAAATTGCCTGAATCATCCGTTCGCCCTTCTCTTGAAGCACCGGAAGAAGGGGAAATTCTAGGCGAGCCACCTAAAAAGCGAGGTGAGGATTTAGGTCCTGCAGCTGAAGTTCATGATATCGAAACGTCATCTTCCCTTTCGAATGGGAGAATGGAGCTAGCGCGCAAGTTGAGGAAAGAGGAGGTTGGTGGAACTTCCAAAGCTACGCCTGTTCAGCCAGAGAAAGAGGCTTCTTCAGAGCGCGTTGGAAGTTCTCTGAAAGGCTTATCGAACCTCTCAAATCCTGACGACTTGCTCGACTATGATTTCGATGACCCGGAGCTGTTTAAGTTTCGCTCACCCGTCAGGGGTGATGCGGGCGTCCCGGCCACGATCCAAGGGAAAAAACTCCCGTTAGCAAAGCCACTGGTCCGTCGAGGGGTAGCACTAGGACACACACTAACACATGCATTTCACTTTGCACCTACTTTTCTTTCACCATTCTGCTCTCTCGCTAATTCGCTATTGTTTGATTGCAGGTGACATGGGGTGCTCTCACGGATACGACCGCCTTCGTGGTTCGTCGACTTTACGCCAGTCTGGTCGGGACTCGGGCCTCAGGAAGCGCCGAGACAGAGACAGCGACAACAACTGAGATTATCATGCCCGGGACTCGTCATCCCGGAAGAAAACTTATTATCAGCCCGAACACCGCCAGGAGACCTCTTCTTATCAAGAGCGAAGCAAAGACTAACGTGGCCATAAGAGGTCGCATTCTGATGCTCCCCGGGACCAACACTCTAACTCTTCTTCTACCCGGCACTCCCGAGATTCTCATAGGAAGGGCGAACTTTCAAAGTCGTCTCCTCCCGCTCCCGTAACAGACCCGACAGTGTCGGAGAGATTGAACGAACTTAAGGCTAAGTTTCCGAAGATTTGTTTTGATGGGTTAAAGTTCCTCCCGGCGATTCATCCTATTCCCGGAGATGTCAAACAAAATGCTATCGCCTGTACCAATGACGTCTACGTGCAACATGACGCGTTCGTCCATCTGGCTGAGAAACTTTCTGAAGTCTCTATGGAGCGCCAGCACGAAATTGACCGCCTAAAGCTTGAAGCTATCTATGACAGGGATATCATTAAGGCTCAGGATGAAGAAATTGCCGCCTATAAGTCCGAGCTCGAAGCTACCCGTCAGAGCGCTAAGGACACCGCCGAGGCTGTTTCCCACCTTGAATTGACTTATAAGAAAGAGCTCGATGAAGCGGTTCAACGGTGTGGGGCATTAGCTTTGGAGAAAGACTCCGTTCAGAAGGAGCGGGACACACTTAGTTATCGGGTTAAGGAACTCGAAGAGCAACTTTTCGAGGAGAGGAAAGAAGAAGTGGCTGCCCAGGTTGAGGCACAACATTATTGTGATGAGATTGTCGCCACCCGACTCCTAAAGGGGAAACTTGAAGACGATCTCTCCAAAGTCGAGGCACTGAGGAATGAGGCCAGTGAGGAAGGTAAAAGGGCAGCAACTGTCGACATCGACTCTCGCCTCGAGGCGGCCAGGGAAGAAGGCAGGGAGGAGATAAAGACCGAATTCGACCCGCTCATCGCTGAGTTCAATGCCCGAGTTCTCATGCATCGAGATCTAACTTTTCTGGGCGACGGCTACCTTGAGTCATTGGCCGAGGCATGGGAGACCCTGATTCAGATCAGGAAGGTTGAGAGCGGCGCCGATGAGGTCGACAAAGAAGCATGGATAAAAGAATTCCTGAGGGGGAAGGAGCCTTCAGATTTATCGGCGGCTAAAGCCCTCTACAGCAAAGGTTCTCCCTCCAGGAAAGGGAAAGAGGTGGCTACAGACCCTTCCGGCATTGTGCCCCCAGTTCACGTGCCTACCCAATCGGCCAGTCGGTCAACACTTGACCCCTTCGAGCAGCACGTTGGTTATGGCCCGGAAGCCCCCGGGCTTGGCGTTCATGTTTTATCTCCCATCCCGGAGGGCGGGACACCCCTGGCGACTGAGAACCCACCGGCATCTGGTGAGTAACCTCTGGGCTTCACAAAGATCTTTCTCGTTCCCTCAGAAGTTGTTGTGTTCTAACACCTGTTTATTTTCGTGTCTTCTATGCAGGCTGTTCTGACCCCGAGCCCACTCCGAGGAGCGATGCCGCCAAGGAGGTGGAGATAAAGGCGAGTGAGGCTACTCAAGTCGGCGGCGATCCTGGTCCAGATGCTCAAGTAATCGGGGCACTGGATGAAGGCAAATCTGACTCTTCCTCGGAGAATTTCGAAGTAGAAATCACAGGCGCCTCTGAGCACACATCCAACTTGAGCATGAAGGAACGGCTCGAGAAAGAGAAAAGAGATACGACCTCAGTCAAGGTCGAGCCGCGTGAAGTGGACCTGGACGATCCTCTGAACAGACCATTGAAGATCATTCTTCCTGGCAAGTCCCATCCCATGGATGTTCCCCCTACGTCTTCGGTCGTCACCCCTCCATCAGGGAAGGATTCCAAGAGTAAGCGCTCTGGGAAGGAACCATCCGGGAAGAAGTCAAAGAAACACAAGAAATGACCGTCGTCCCCGTTCAACGAGAACTAGTTTAAGTCATGTACTAGTTTTTGTAGACTGTGTAAATAGGCTGTTGGCTCCGGACTTCGGAGCGTTTTTGTAACGGGAAGCTTTTTGTGAATAAAATTTGATCTTCACTTTTGTCTCCTCAAAAGACTTTTATTATTCAGTTTCTTTTATGGTTGTGATTGAAATCTGAATTGTTATGGGAAACTTAGACTTCTTGGTTCGTCTTTACATGGCTTGGGAGCTTCCCTGGATTTGATCAGTCTCCTCTTGGTGCTTCAAGGACTTAGGATATTTCATAGCCCGTATGTTGGGGACTTGACATATCCAAGTCATTTGCGTCGTAGTTCCTATTCAAGGAACTCGGAGGTCTGAACTGCTTGTAATTAAGTCTATACACCGGACTTCGAGTACTCCAGTCCGTGCTCCGGGGACTTGGAGATTTCGAGTCATTTGTATTCGAGTCCGCGCTCTGGGGACTTGGAGATTTCGGATCGTTTATACTCGAGTCCGCATTCTGGGGACTTAGAGTACTCCAGTCCACGCTCTGGGGACTTGGAGATTTTGAATCGTTTATATTAGAGTCCGCACTCTGGGGACTTGGAGATTTAGAATCGTTTATACTCGAGTCCGCACTCCGAGGACTTAGAGTACTCTAGTCCGCACTCCGGAGACTTGGAGATTTTGAATCGTTTATACTCGAGTCCGCACTCCGGGGACTTAGAGTACTCCAGTCCGCACTCCGGGGACTTGGAGATTTTTTGTCGTTTATACTAAAGTCCGCACTCTGGGGACTTAGAGTAGTCCAGTCCGCACTCCGGGGACTTGGAGATTTTGAATCGTTTATACTCGAGTCCCCACTCCGGGGACTTAGAGTACTCCAGTCCGCACTCTGGGGACTTGGAGATTTTTAATCGTTTATACTCGAGTCCACACTCCGGGGACTTAGAGTACTCCAGTCCGCACTCCGGGGACTTGGAGATTTTTTGTCGTTTATACTAGAGTCCGCACTCTGGAGACTTAGAGTACTCCAGTCCGCACTCCAGGGACTTGGAGATTTTGAATCGTTTATACTCGAGTCTGCACTCCAGGGACTTAGAGTACTCCAGTCTGCACTCCGGGGACTTGGAGATTTTTAATCGTTTATACTCGAGTCCGCACTCCGGGGACTTAGAGTACTCCAGTCCGCACTCCGGGGACTTGGAGATTTTTTGTCGTTTATACTCGAGTCTGCACTCCGGGACTTAGAGTGCTCCAGTCTGCACTCTGGGGACTTGGAGATTTTGAATCGTTTATTATAAGCGTTCGTACGCTAGCCAGGATATCATAATTTTTAATTGCGCATCATAGGAATATCATACGAAGAGACATTGGTCATTAATGGAAAAGATGGCTTCAAGCCTTTATTGATGAAAACAAGCTAGATTATCTTATTACATGCCAAGAAGAAAGCACAATGGAAATAAATGCAACTACCGCATAAAGGAAATAGACTAAGTGTAATAACGCCGCAAATGCTCGTTGTTCCATGCTCGGGGGAGTGTCGCACCATCGATGGTCATTAGCTTGAAAGTTCCTTCTCCAAGCCTCCGTTCGATGACGTATGGACCTTCCCATGCGGGATTCATGTGCGAAGGGGTTGGAAAGACTCGTTTCAAAACGAGATCTCCCACACTAAAGGTTCTTGGCTGGAATTTTCCATTATAATATTTAGCGACTCGGTGTCTGTATGAGGCTACTCTCAAATCAGCTTCTTCGCGTTTCTCATCAACGAAGTCTAATGATTCCAATAGGAGATCCTGGTTTGACGTAGGATCGTAATAGGTTACCCGGTGTGACGGAACTTCAAGTTCTACGGGTATGACGGCTTCCGTGCCGTACGCCAGTGCGAATGGTGTGTGGCCAGTCGTGGTCTTGTGGGTAGTTCTATAGGCCCAAAGCGTTGTTGGGAGTTCATCCACCCACTTGCCTCTAGCCTTTTCCAAACGCTTCTTCAATATGGACTTGATGATTTTATTGACGGCTTCTACCTGCCCATTCGCCTTCGGGTGAGCAACTGCTGCGAACCTTTTCTCAATGCCATACCTCTGACAGAACCCTTTGAATTCCTTGCTTTCGAATTGAGTTCCGTTGTCCGTTATGATGGTCCGTGGGAGGCCAAAACGACATATGATATTTCGTACAACGAAATTAATGACTTTCTTGGTGGTGATTGTGGCCATTGGCTCTGCTTCCGCCCACTTGGTGAAATAATCGACTGCCACTATTGCATATTTCGCGCCTCCTTTGGCTATGGCCAGAGATCCAATTAGGTCGATTCCCCACATTGCAAATGGCCAGGGACTAACCATTTGTGTGAGTTCCGTTGGCGGAGCTCTCGAAATCTTTGCATATATCTGGCATTTGTTGCATCTTCTCGCATAGTCTGCAGCATCCCGATTTGCAGTCGGCCAATAATATCCATAGCGGAGGATTTTCCTCACCAAAGTTTGCCCCCCGGTATGATCACCACATTCTCCCTCATGGACTTCTTCCAACACCCGTCTTACCTCGTCATGGACCACGCACCGGAGTAAGGGGGTCGAGAATCCCCTCCGATACATTATCCCGTCTTGCATTACATAACGCGAAGCCTTACGAAGGACTTGGCGTCTTTCGCTTCTTTTCTCAGGTAAGTCCCCGTATAGCAAGTATTGTTTGATCAGGGTCAGCCATGATCCCCTTTCGAGTTCGGTCTCCAAGACGAGTTCTATCTCCATCATGTCTATACTTGGAGCAAGCAGAGTATTGACAGGGAACAATCCCATCTGCTGTGCATCGCCAGTACTCGCGAATTTAGCCAACGAGTCGGCCTCCCTGTTCTGTTCGCGCGGGACTTGCGAAATGTCATAATATTCCAGGTTTACTAGTAGCTCCTGGACCCGAGCAAGGTAAGGAGCTAGTCTCTGTCCTTTCACTTGGTAGTCTCCCCGTACCTGATATACCACCAGTTGTGAGTCGCAGAAGATTTCGATGGACTTTACCCTCAGTTCATTGGCAAGTCTTAAGCCAGCAATCAGTGCTTCGTATTCGGCTTCGTTATTTGTCGCTGTAAATTCGAGCTTCAAAGCATAGTAAATCAATCGGTTTTCGGGAGTTACCAGAACTATCCCAGCTCCCGACCAACGTTCGTTAGATGCCCCGTCAGTGAACATCTTCCATCGGACAGGAGGGATTACTTTGTGCTTTTCACTCGGTTCATCCGAAATGGTGAACTCAGCAACAAAGTCAGCTAATGCTTGCCCTTGGATGGTCCTTCGCGGCAGGTAGGTGATATCAAACTGGCTTAACTCGATGTTCCACTTTAGCATCCTACCGGAAGTTTCCGGTCGTTGGAGCACCTGTCGTAAGGGTTGGTCAGTGTAAACACTGATTGAGTGCGCCTGAAAGTAGGGACGAAGCTTGCATGGTGCAATCACCAGGCAATGGGCAAGTTTCTCGATCTTTGGATAATTCTTTTCTGCCCCTGTCAGTCGTTTACTAACATAGTACGCCGGCCTTTGAACCTTGCCTTCTTCGCGAACTAGGGCTGTACTGATAGCATGCTGAGACACAGCCAAATATACGTACAACGTCTCGTGGTCTACTGGTTTTGACAACACTGGAGGACTTTCCAAGTGTCTTACCAGGGCTCGGAATGCTTCCTCGCAGTCAGTCGTCCATTCGAAGTTTCTCTTTCCTTTCTTTATGACATCGAAGAAAGGAACGCACTTATCCGTGGCTCTGGATATGAATCGACTGAGCGCAGCTACTTTCCCGTTCAAGCTCTATACCTGCTTTATGGTTCTAGGTATCTGTATATCTCGGATGGCCTGGATCTTCTCCGGGTTAGTTTCAATTCCTCGTGCATTCACTATGAATCCCAAGAACTTCCCTGATGCCACGCCGAATGAACACTTTGAAGGATTGATCTTCATCCCGTAGTGCCTTAGTATATCGAACATTTCCGCCAAGTCTCGAATGTGGTCGTTTGACTTCCGTGACTTCACAAGCATGTCATCCACATAGACTTCCATTGTTTTCCCAATCTGATCTTTGAACATTCGATTTACCAGACGCTGGTAAGTTGCTCCGGCGTTCTTCAGTCCGAAGGGCATCACTACATAGCAGTATAACCCAACATTTGTGACAAAGCTGGTGTGTTCTTGGTCTGGGATGTGCATCGGAATTTGGTTGTATCCAGAGTATGCATCCATAAATGACAATAACTCATGCCCTGCCGTTGAATCGACCAGTTGATCAATTCGTGGTAGCGGGAAGCTATCCTTCGGGCATGCTTTGTTTAAATCAGAATAGTCAACGCAGGTTCTCCATTTCCCATTTGCTTTCTTTACCAACACAGGGTTGGACACCCATTCCGGGTAGAGGGCGTCGCGGACAAACCCATTGGCTTTGAGTTTATCCACCTCCTCTTTGAGAGCTGTAGACCTCTCCGGGTCCATGCCCCTCCTTTTTTGCTTTACAGGTACGTGTTTCGGGTCTATATTCAACATATGGCTCGCAATTGCAGGGGAAATCCCACGCATATCAGAGTATGTCCAGGCGAAGACATCAAGATTCGCTCGGAGGAAATCAGATAAATTCTCTGCCATTAGGGGATCGAGCTGTGACCCAATTTTAAGAACTCGTGTCGGGTCGCTGTGGCTAACTGGAATATCAATTGTTAGTTCGGCCGGTGCTACGTCTGGTTCCCTGGGTTCCCCTTTGTCATCTCTCGGATCTATGTCTCCAACGATCCGAGAATGTCGCCCGAGCCAAGGCTCGGGCGCTAATTGTCAATCATCAGAATTTGGGATGCGGACGATGCTGTCCGTAGTCTTCCCCTTTTCTCTGCGCTGGGCCTCTCTCAGCTCAGCCACGTAACATGCATGTCCGGTTGGTTGGTCGCCATGCACTACGCCAACTCCTTTGTCTGTCGGGAATTTCAGAGTGAGACACCACGGGGCCAAGACTGCCCTGGAATCTGCGAGGGCTGGTCATCCCAAAAACACGTTGTATGGTGAACCAACATCCAGCACTATGAATGGTAAGATTCGCACTCTCCTGCGTTCACCTTGTCCCAGTTCAACTGGTAACTCCACATATCCTACCGCGTCTGTGGCTGCGCCGTTAAAGCCATGGATTCGGGCTTTAGATGGTTTCAAATCCTTAGTCTCCAGCTTCATTTGGTCATACGCTTTCTTGAAGATGATGTTAACGGAACTTCCGCAATCAATTAGGATTCTCCTCACGAATGCCGGTCCGATGGTTGCGGATATGACCAATGGATCGATGGTGGGAGCTTCCACCTTATCCGCGTCTCTATTCCTGAATACAATATCGTCGTGCATCGTGCGTTGCTGCTTTGTGGGAGTTCCATCCTCCACATTTGAAAAGCACTCATGCTCTGTATGTCTCAAGGAATTAGCATATCGCTCCATTTCCTGCCAATTTTTACCCGCAGGATGTGGTCCACCTGTAATTGTGTTAATAATCAACCTTCCCACAGTTCGAGTAGGTTGCTCTGGTTGGTGTAGAGCTGGGCCACGTCCGGGGTCTGAAGTCTCTTGTCTTCCTTCTGGCGTATCTTTGACGAATTCCTACAGCTTCTTCTACCTAATCAATTTCTCAATAGCGTCATGGAGATGCCTGCATTCGTCTGTGTTGTGCCCATAAGACTCGTGAAAGCGGCAATACTTTCCAGTCCGCTTTTGCTCCTCTGTTGATTCCTTAGGGCGTGGTTTTCTGTATTGAAAAGTGTTGTAGGTCGATAAGTAGATGTTTTCAAGAGACGCATTCAGTGGAGTGTATTCGTTGTAGGTTGGGATCCTTGACTTCCATCTCCCCGTTTCCTTCTTCTTTCCAGGATTTCCACTTCCAGTTCCCTTAGACTGCCCGGGCTTATTTTGGACGCTGGCCTGAGTCTTTCCAGGGTTATCGTCGGTTGCTTTCATGGCGATGTTGCCCTTTACAGACTCATGAACGGACCCTGGTGCCTTGTCTTTCCTTATCCACCGAGCTTCTTCCCTCCTTATGAACTGGTGGGCTTTCGAATAGAAACGTTCCAACGTAGCTGGTGGCTTTCCCGCCAACCAATCCCCAAATTCAGAGTCTCGATCCACTCCACGCATTACTGCCATCAAAATCGCATGGTCGTTTGGATTGCTCACTTCAGTGGCGGCAACATGAAATCTCTGCAAGTATGCTTTCAGTGATTCTCCAGGAGCTTGGGTCACGCTTGATAAGGACATCACATCCTTGGGTCGAGTGGCGTGTATCCTGAATTGTTCTATGAATTTCCTTGCTAATTAATCGAAGTTTGAGATTGACCGTGGAGGAAGTCGAGTGAACCACATGGTGGCAATTCCGGACAGAGTTATTGGAAAGCACCTGCACTTAGTTGCGTCGTTGGCCCTTGCTGAATCCATCACCCATCCATACCTCATTACATGTTGTCTAGGGTCAGTTTTTCCTTCATAGGCGGGTATGGTGGGCATGTTAAACTTCCTTGGGTATTCAGCCTGTAGAATGGTATCTGTGAAGGGAGTATGACTCTTAGACATTCCCCAATCTTCATTAGTCAAACCTTGATTCTCTCTCATCAACTGCCTGACCATAGCTGTCAAATCCGGGGTTTGTATGGTAGGAGGAAGGTTGGGTTCCGCTCCACGGGCTTGATTTCTAGTAGAGCGATCAGTGGCACCTACTTGGTCATCTTCATCCTTGCGGCATCTACGCCTGGGAGGTTCATTAGCTGAAGTTGAGCTATCATCTTCGGAGTAGGGGACAGGGCTACCTCCAGCATTCTGATGCTGCTGTTGAGCAAGTTGGGCCATGATTTCAGCATTAACTTGCATTTGCTCAGCGAGTTGCCTTCTGCTTTCCGTAAGCTCTTTTATCAAGTCATTCAATTCTTCTCGTGAAACAGCTTCCGCTTGGTTTTGGCTGGAGGGCCCCGTGCCTCGAATTGCTTGTTGATCGTTAGGTCCAAGTTGTTGAACACTAGCGGTTTCGCGGGCATCTACATTTTGGGAGGTCGATCTTGTTCGTGGTCTTCCCATGGTAGAGTCTTTGGTTGTAACTCTGAGTAGAATCAACAGATGCCTTATGAATAATTACGGATCTTCTTCGGGGGATTTATGCAATCCAGTAGCTACAAAGTAGATCCTCACAACCTGAGAATTCGGTTCTTAGTGAAAGCACCAAAATGTTAGCGCCAAAATTGGTCACTAACACCCTTAGAGAGTTTGTGTAGAGAGATTAATGAAGAAGATAAATTAAAATAGAGAAGATAATATAAATTAAAATGCGGGAGACGAGAACACAGAATTTATAGTGGTTCGGCGTTGTAGCCTACGTCCACTTTGAAGTTGATCCTTTATTTCTTCACTTTAAACTTGATTACAGATACAATCTTCTTTTAAGTATTCGAATACAATTGTGAAATAAAAGTAGAAGTCTTGGATGAGGTTTGGATGAGGCAGAGTCTCCCCTGTGTTCTCTGAAATCTGATCCCGTTTTCTGTGCCCCTACCTCCCTATTTATAGATGACAGTGGGTTGGACTTCCCTAGTGGGCCTGGTAGTCGAATAACTTGGTCCAAAGAGTGTAGGCACGACGCGCCGACCAGGGAGGCCGAACGATGGAATGCCGAACAGAAACCTTCGTGCTGAACGAGTAGGCCGAGCAACAGTTAGAACAGTTGTGTTGAGGAGGATGCTGAAACATCTTGCTGGCCGAACGTTCGAGGATGCCGAGCATTCTTACGTCGAACGTTCGTAGAAAGCCGAACAAACTTTGGTGGCCGAACGATATTATTTGGCCGAGCGGCATTCAATGCCTAACTATCTCTCGATGCCAGAACGATATCCTTATGCCGAACGGTCTTATGCTGAATGTTTACTTCGGCCGAACGCTCCTTTGGCCGAACATGCTCTGGATGCCGAGTGTCCTTTGACTGCTGAACACACTTTACACCGAGTACACCTTGGAGGCCGAACGTTAGTCTTGGACGAACGGCATTCAATGCCGAACGATCTTCTTTGGCCGTACGGCATCCAATGCCAAACGTTCTTCTGATGCCGAGCGATACTTGATGCCGAGCGCTCCTCTCTGACCGAGCGTCCTTGCTATGCCGAGTACTAGGTTGCCTGGTCAATTCCTTGGGAAACATCACTTGTGTAATTAGTTAATGTGCTTATTATAAGTATGGCCTATTTGTGCTATTAACTAGCCCAACATAAGCCATTAAACTATAACACAATCGCTAATACATTTTTATCTTTCATGAAACATGACAACAAAGTTGAAAGAAAAATCTATTTTAAGCATAGCCTATTGTAACAACCCGATATTTTTAACCATTCGTATCCGCACATGTCGGACTTGAATTTCTCAAAATACCGCGTTGTAAATAAAATTTGCAAAATCTCAGAATATACAGTAAATACATAATCACAGATCACATACACAGAGTAAATAATAATGCAGCGGAAATAAAAGAGATAGTAGTTCATCAAGCTACTATATAAAAATAAGATACATCAGAGTTAAACAAGATACAACAGAAGAGTAACAAGATACATCAGGTACAAATCAGAATACATCACTGAAATCACTAGATACAGAAAGCAAAATAGATGGTTGGATCTTCAAGGAAAGCTCCAACTCCGAAGGTGAATCTTGAATGCTAACTCGCTCAATCTGACTCGAGCGTAAAGAAAAACACAAAACACTCGAGTCAGGATATAAATATTTATGAACTGTAAATCAACTCAAGTGAACAGTAACAAAAATGCATCAGTAACTTAAAGGATGTTTGGGATCTCCCATCCTTTAAGGATCAGTTAAACTATTTACTATAGTAATATTGCGCTATTATAATAATTTCTACAGTCAAATAAACATACTTTTAAATAGCGTTCCGGGCTACCCATATCACCCTTCACACATAATAGTCCCAGCAGTCCATCCAATATCATGATATCTCCAGATCGGGAGACTATCAGAGGATACCACACGGGCTATGGGAGAAAAACAAACACGTATTAAAGGCTCGGTATGGTAGGTGACACGGAACACACAATGCCAAAGTAGATATACCAATTACGCACACGGGCTGGTGGTAATGCAGCAGCCACATACGCCCACCTCGGAACACACTCCCAATCAAAATCGGAGGACGGCCATCTAATCAATCACCAGTAAGAGTATAGTATCGAAGGATGTGTCCGACCAAAGGAGCTAGCCCTTTCGGCCCGAGATCGCTCCTGTTTTAGCCACCTTATGCCAACTCATGGGAGTTGGGTCCACGTAATATACCTCAAGAACGTCGCCACCATCCTACATCATTCTGGAATCTCCACCGCGTGCACAGTTGTTAAAGTGTTTTTCGGAGTTGGCAAAGAGTATGACAACTTCCGATCCCGGTCTCTTTAACAACTAATCGTTATTATAACGCCGTGGTCATTTCAAAATAGTTTATACTTCAAAAATCAAATCATTTCATTTCAAAATTATATCCCTTTCAAAATAGTTATACTTCGAAACCAAAACCATTTCAAACATATATTCACCATTTCAAAAATAATAATGCTTTCAAAGTTATAACTCTTTCGAAACAAAAATACTTGAAATCATTACACTTTGAAAAATCATAACATTTCGAAACATACATTTGAAATCATAGAACATTCATTTAATTCTTTACATTTTACAAATTTATTCAATTAAACCCAAATTTCAAATTTCCAATTTAATTCAATTCAAACCATCAGTTTCAATTAAATTCAGTTTCTCAACAAAACATTTTAAATCTTATAAATTTAAAATATAGATTTGATCCACAAAATAAACTATTAAATCTTTCAATATAATTCAAAGATTTAATATCACACATTTCAAAACTAAATTTTAATATTTCATATATCTCAGATTTAACTTCATTATTATTTAGTTTTGAAATATTCATTTCATAAATCTAATATCATTTAAATAAACTCAATTTAAAAATAAACTCAATATCCTTTCATACTAATATAAACTTCAAATATTCATTTGTCAAAATCAAATATCATTCCAAATTCATATTCTTTATCAAAATAAAGATCAAATCATTTCCAAACCATTTCAAATCATAAAATATCATATCCTTTCAAAACCTCATTCCAAATCATTATTGGAGTTCAAATTCAAATATTCAAATTTAAATACTTTTTTTTATTCAAATATATCACTCATTTATTATTTCAAGTATCATTACAAAACCCATTTCAAAATTCCATTTAAAATTTCATTTATCTCCTTACACTTCCTACCATTTTTCACATAACAAAGTACACATTATTTAAATTCAAATTCAATTTAAATTCCTTAAAAATTCAAATTTTAATATTGAAATATATTCAAAACTCTTTAGATTTCACAAATAATCAATTCCAAAAGTTAAATCATTTAACACTTTAAAATATAACTCAAACAATGTTAAAATCTATAACATTTCAAAACATTGTCAAATTATAGCAACGACGACATTTATAAAGTGCTATCATAGCTTATAGTTTCCAAAATGGTTTAGTTCAAGAATAACGGCATTTATAAAATGCCGTAATAGATATTTAGTTATTTCAAACATAGTTAAATTCAAAAACAACAGCATTTAAAAATGCTGTCAAAAGACTACAGCATCTGGAAATGCTATAAAATTGTAGATTTTATTTTAACTTTCAAAAACAATAAAACTTCAATTTAACAAATTTTAAACTTATAAATCATATTTGTAGACTTCAAAATTTCACATTTAAATAATTTTAACATATGATTTATCACAACAAAATTTTAAAATTAAATATCCAATTAAAACTCACTTCCATTTGTTAAGTCAAAATTCACTGTTTTCTTAACTTATAAATTAAACAAAACTTAACATTTTATTTCAAATATCATTTCAAAACTTTAAATTAAATTTCCATTATTTATTTACATTTAAAATTATAGTTTAAAGTCAAACATCACATTTACTCCAAATTTACGTACTTGAATTCACTTAAATTCACAATTTCAAGATTTAATATTTAACTTTCTTAAAACGATAAAATATATTTTTAAATCAAAATTTAATACTTTTAAAAATACATATTTTAATAAAAAATCATTTAAAAATATACCACGTGGTCAGTATATAATTTTCTAACGTAGGTCAAGTGATACAGATATATATCATTTCAATCCGTAATTTACAAAGAAAACCGGGTTCTATCATTTCAAATCTGCAATCCCAAGTCAAATAAAATACAATAAAAATCGCTCAGGCCTATCATTTCAGCCCATAACGATTTTTCTCAATTCTAAAGCCCATTCGGGTATGTATCATTTAAACCCATAGTGATTCTATTCTAACAGGGAACTTGCAGTGTGAACATATGCATAAACAATATAACCAATGTAAATATCACAATATAATGTCATATATCAGATGTCTGGTGATAATTAACAGTTTTAATATGGTAATAACATAGCATAGCATATCATATAATCATCATTAACTTGCATAAACATTTTATATTACTATATACTTGCCATCAATTTACTGTTTCATAAGTATAAATGTCAAAGTGAGAAAGACTCGCCTTTTCAAGCTGAAGACCACTTCGACACACAAAACGATTCCAGAGGGCACGACAAGCACGATTTGAATTGAATGAATGGAGAGCCTTGATAATGATCTTGTATACAAAAAATAAACAAGACCATATAAACATATGCGTACAATACAAATATGAATTGAAACGAAATGGAAATTTTTAATCAACAAAGAACATTACCCAGCTTTAACACGAAAGTGCCTGACCACGACAATAAGGCTTGTCACATAATCCAATGGGCTTGTTCTCATCACACTAGGCTTGGCCTAGATGCCAACATGGCTCTGGTTTGGGTCAATATGGGTTCATATGGCTCGGCCTAACTTGGATATGAAGGAGTGGAAGTTGTGACATGAGAAATACAAAAGTTAAGGCAATTAAGTGGATTTTTGGTGCAACTATAGGTTCAGCCTGCCATGACTTGGGCTTGGTCATGCAAGGGGATGGTTAGATGGTGGCTGGAGTGGCGGCCGGAGGTGGTGGAGGGACTGGCGGCGGCGGCCATGGAGGTGATTTAGGTGAAAAATGAAGGCTATGGCCTTAAGGGTTTGGCTAGGCTAGTTTTCAAGTGATGCTTGTATTAATTTGAGGAATTTGCAACCTTGGGAAGGACATAGCCTATAATGGTCAGTGGAGTAGGAGGAGGAGCTGCCAAGTATGGTGGAGATGGTGGTCATGTGGTGATGGAGTAGAGGCTAGCCCAAGCAAACTTGAAGAAGCAAAGGCAAAAACAAGGAAAACAAGGAGAAAAGTGAGAAGAGAAAAGCCATTAGCATTTTATTTTTTTTAAAATGGTAGCCGTGCATTTTGAGGATGAGAAGATATATTTCTCACGTGAAAATGAATGAGAAAGTCGTGGCTGAAGCAAGAGATGTGAACGGTTAAGGCAATGAAGTGAAAAGGCAAGAAAATGAAAAGACAGAATACAAAAAGGCTTAAGCAAATAAAGAGTCACAAACCTTTCAAATTTCCACCATTTCTTTTTAAATTTTAAATACATGTAAAATATGTATAAATACAGATAAAAAACGAAAATATAGTAAATAAAAAAAAATTAAATATTAATTAAATATAATTAAATTAAGAAAATAGCAAAGTAAATGTAAACTAGGCTTGAAAATTTGAAAATAAATGAAATGAACATTGAAAAAATTGCATGTACATGAAAAATATTTATAAATAAAGATAAAAACATAAAAATAAAAATGCATACATAAAAATGAATAAATAAATTTTAATTAAATATAATTTAAATGAAGAAAATAACAGAAAAATGGAAACTAACCTTTAAAAATAGAAAATAAATTCAATGAGCTTTGGAAAAATTCAAAAATCACTTTAAAATATTTAAAAGGTAAAAAAATATGTAACATAACATGTAATTCAATTTATAATAAGATATGACAATTAAAAAGATTATTTATATAATTTAAAATAAACAATATTGTTAAATAAAACAGTTTACACCTAATATTGTAAAAAGCACATCTTTCACAATATAATTCCAATTTCAACGAAACGTAAAGCAGTATTCTTGAAATTTTATTTAATTTCATAATAAAAGATAAAATTAAAATTTTCAAATATTTAAAATTTAAATTTAAAAGTCAAAGTTTGACTGTATTGACCAGAATTCATATTTTTGGAAAATATTCAATATATGCATGTTTGAAATTCTAATCCACATTAAAATCAACATTTATATTTCAAATAACAAAATATATTCATTTTAATAAATAAAATAAAGTATTTAAATTAGTAATTTAAATTAAAATAATTAAAATATACAATTACAATAATAAAAAAATACAGGGTTGTTACACTCTCCACCACTCAAGACTTTTCATCCCCGAAAAGGAATGAGGTACGAAAAAGAAAAGAAAAAGATAGAATGAAATAGTATTAAGACAAGATGACAAGAAGATTAAAATTATACCTGATAACTGTTGTTATAGGTAAGTTTAACAATGTGGAGATGATCTTTCCAAGATCTTCTAGAATCAAGAACACAAGCACAAAAAATCTTTTAGAATCTGATTCACCCTTCCCGCTTGACCAACGGTCTGTGGATGGCAAGCAGTGCTCAGATTCAAATATGAGTACCAAAGATTATCAAAGATTATAGAAAGGTTTCTAATCAGATTGGTATAAGCACAGCTTTCCCATTCCATAGCAAGATAAGGGAAATAAGGACAACCAAAAGATAGTTTGTAAACAAATAAGATAATAAATTTGAAAACCTGAAATTTCAACTTAAAATTATAATTAATCTTACATAAGTTAAATAAATCTAAACCATCTCTAATTTCATTATCTTATCATCTAATTATCTTAAATTAAAAAATCCTTAAAATCATGGATTTGAAAAAAAATCATTTATTATACTCAAAATATATTTAATAAATTTAATTCTTCATTATTCCTTATTAAAATTAAATTTACTCCTCTTAATATATTTTATCACCTATGTTAAATATATTTATACTTATTATAACTATTTTATCCTATTCTTATTTCTTTTAACATCATTTTATATTGTAAATTATTCCATTACCCTTTTTCTTTATTTACCTCTGTTAATCATTTTATAACTAAAATTCAAGTGTATAACATTTATTATAACCACTCAAATTTTATTTATAAAATATTTTTTTTATATTGTATATTATCCAGTTACATATTCAACTTTTGAAAATTAAGGTAAGTTATATTGGAATAAAATTGTGTATTATACAAATAAAACTTTCTAATTCAATTATTTCAAGCTTGAATATTTATCCAAATCGTCAAATTATACTTAAAAGTTATCCTTCAAGATAAAATTTAGGAATTAAATTTTCGATAAATTCCAAACTATTTAGAAATAAATAAATGCTCATATACTATATATATCCATTCAAATTTAAATCATATCCAGTCAAGAATTGGGGCCTCAAAATCACTAGCCAATATTTCTCTCATTCTCATGCCTTTCTTTGTTTATGATTCAATATTCTGGTGTCCTAGGCGTAGAGGAACCACACCAATCCATCCCGAACTTGGTGGTTAAACTCTACTGCAATGATAATACTGTAGGAGAGGTCCTAGGGAAAAATAGCACGACGCCAGAATGATAAAAAGAAGCATATGTTATAAATTCAGTCTTATTTTAGAAATTAAAATCAATTAAATTTCCCAAAACAAAACTGTAGCAAGACTACAGAATGGTCTCTTCACTTCGAAACTCGAAAATGAATGTCGATGATGCTGCAGTCATCACCGAAATTATTTTCCAACGGCAAAAAGAAGAACACTAATTTTATACTTTAAAAATTCTTTGGAAACAAATTTCTATTCAAAAATACTTTAAATAATATAGCCTTCAAAACTTTAAATACGAGGTTTGAAATCCATCGGAAATTAAATTCTCAAATTCTTGTTTAAATTCATTTTAAATTTCCAAATAAATTTATAAACATGTTTTATAGTTCAATTATTTATATATGAAACAAGAACTAATAATATATAAAATCAAATATTATTTCTTAACAACCAATTCAATAAAATCCAAAAAAATTTATAATATAGTTACAAAATTTATTTCATTACTAAACTTGAAAAACCTATTGTGTTAGTTTGCTATGTTAAAGTGTTTCGGAATCTTATCGATAGCGTTGATCAGACGAATCGATCAGAAACCCAAATCAACATCAACAACTCAAATGACACAATATATAAAACATTTTAAATATTAGTTTACAAATACACTTCAAGAATGATTTGAAGATAAGTTGGAAACAAATATGAGATGATTAAATGACAGAATAAGAAGATGGATAAGCTTATATAAATCGTGGACAACCTTAACCGGTCAACCGTGACTTAAAGAATAAGATCGATGTGGATTTCTGGGGTAAATCAACATTCGATCTCAAGAGATAGAGTTTTAGGATAATAAGAGATACTAGCATCTAAATCAAGGATATAAAATCTTTTGGTGAATCGATGTTGTTGTAAAGGAGTTTCACCCCTTTACTAATCACTTTGAGATTGGCGTGACCACCATCTCACTATAAAGATCATTAAAAGTGGAGTTATGGGATACTCCAGAATCAAAAGAAGACAAATAGTGAGGGACCTGAACGGAATTTTGAAACCATGGGGAATGTTCCAAAATTCAAAGGAATTGAGTCAAAAGGAAGATATTTAAACTCGAATGAAAGTGATTATGTAAATACATTTACCATACATGCTGAGTTTTGCCTAGAGCTAACAAAGCTCTGATACCAACTGTAACAACCCGATATTTTCAACCATTTGCATCCGCACATGTCGGACTTGAATTGCTCAAAATACCGAGTTGTAAATAAAATTTCGCAAATCTCAGAATATACAATAAATACAAAATCAAAGATTACAGACACAGAGTAAATAATAATGTAGCGGAAATAAAAGAGATAGTAGTTTATGAAGCTACTATATAAAAATAGGATACATCAGAGTTAAACAAGATACAACAGAAGAGTAACAAGATACATCAGGTACAAATCAGAATACATCACTGAAATCACTGGATACAGAAAGAAAAATAGATGGCTGGATCTTCAAGGAAAGCTCCAACTCCGAAGGTGAATCTTGAATGCTAACTCGCTCAATCTGACTCGAGCGTAAAGAAAAACACAAAACACTCGAGTCAGGACATAAATATTTATGAACTGTAAATCAACTCAAGTGAACAGTAACAAAAATGCATCAGTAACTTAAAGGATGCTTGGGATCGCCCATCCTTTAAGGATCAGTTAAACTATTTACTATGTAGTAATATTGCGCTATTATAATAATGTCTACAGTCAAATAAACATACTTTTAAATAGCGTTACGGGCTACCCATATCACCCTTCACACATAATAGTCCCAGTAGTCCATCCAATATCATGATATCTCCAGATCGGGAGACTATCAGAGGATACCACACGGGCTACGGGAGAAAAACAAACACGTAGTAAAGGCTCGGTATGGTTAGTGACACGGAACACACAATGCCAAAGTAGATATACCAATTACGCACACGGGCTGGTGGTAACACAGCAGCCACATACGCCCACCTCGGAATACACTCCCAATCAAAATCAGAGGATGGCCATCTAATCAATCACCAGTAAGAGTATAGTATCGAAGGGATGTGTCCGACCAGAGGAGCTACCCTTTTGGCCTCGAGATCGCTCCTGTTTTAGCCACTTATGCCAACTCACGGGAGTTGGGTCCACGTAATATACCTCAAGAACGTCGCCACCATCCTACTTCATTCTGGAATCTCCACCGCGTACACAGTTGTTAAAGTGGTTTTCGGAGTTGGCAGAGAGTATGACAACTTCTGATCCCGGTCTCTTTAACAACTAATCGTTATTATAATGCCGTGGTGATTTCAAAATAGTTTATACTTCAAAAATCAAATCATTTCATTTCAAAATTATATCCCTTTCAAAATAGTTATACTTCGAAACCAAAACCATTTCAAACATATATTCACCATTTCAAAAATAATAATGCTTTCAAAGTAATAACTCGTTCGAAACAAAAATACTTGAAATCATTACACTTTGAAAAATAAAAACATTTCGAAACATACATTTGAAATCATAGAACATTCATTTAATTCTTTACATTTTACAAATTTATTCAATCAAACCCAAATTTCAAATTTCCAATTTAATTCAATTCAAACCATCAGTTTCAATTAAATTCAGTTTCCCAACAAAACATTTTAAATCTTATAAATTTCAAATATATATTTGATCCACAAAATAAACTATTAAATCTTTCAATATAATTCAAAGCTTTAATATCACACATTTCAAAACTAAATTTTAATATTTCATATATCTCATATTTAACTTCATTATTATTTAGTTTTGAAATATTCATTTCGTAAATCCAATATCATTTAAATAAACTCAATTTAAAAATAAACTCAATTCCTTTCATACTAATATAAACTTCAAATATTCATTTATCAAAATCAAATATCGTTCCAAATTCATATTCTTTATCAAAATAAAGATCAAATCATTTCCAAACCATTTCAAATCATAAAATATCATATCCTTTCAAAACCTCATTCCAAATCATTATTTGAGTTCAAATTCAAATATTCAAATTTAAATACTTTTTTATTCAAATATATCACTCATTTATTATTTCAAGTATCATTACAAAACCCATTTCAAAATTCCATATAAAATTTCATTTATCTCATTACACTTCCTACCATTTTTCACATAACAAAGTACACATTATTTAAATTCAAATTCAATTCCTTGAAAATTCAAATTTAAATATTAAAATATATTAAAAACTCTTTAGATTTCACAAATAATCAATTCCAAAAGTTAAATCATTTAAAACTTTAAAATATAACTCAAACAGTGTTAAAATCTATAACATTTCAAAACATTGTCAAATTATAGCAATGACAACATTTATAAAGTGTTATCATAGCTTATAGTTTCCAAAATGGTTCAGTTCAAGAATAACGGAATTTATAAAATGCTGTAATAGATATTTAGTTATTTCAAACATAGTTAAATTCAAAAACAACAGCATTTAAAAATGCTGTCAAAAGACTACAGCATTTGGAAAAGTTATAAAATTCCAGATTTTATTTTAACTTTCAAAAACAATAAAACTTCAATTTAACAAATTTTAAACTTATAAATCATATTTATAGACTTCAAAATTTCACATTGAAATAATTTTAACATATGATTTATCACAACAAAATTTTAAAATTAAATATCCAATTAAAACTCACTTCCATTTGTTAAGTCAAAATTCATTGTTTTCTTAACTTATAAATTAAATAAAACTTAAAATTTTACTTCAAATACTATTTCAAAACTTTAAATTAAATTTCCATTATTTATTTACATTTAAAAATATAATTTAAAGTCAAACATCACATTTACTCCAAATTTACACACTTGTATTCACTTAAATTCACAATTTCAAGATTTAATATTTAACTTTGTTAAAACCATAAAATATATTTTTAAATCAAAATTTAATACTTTTAAAAATACATATTTTAATAAAATAATCATTTAAAAATATACCACGGGGTCTGTATATAATTTTCTAACCTTGGTCAAGTGATACAGATATATATCATTTCAATCCGTAATTTACAAAGAAAACCGGGTTCTATCATTTCAAACCCGCAATCCCAAGTCAAATAAAATACAATAAAAATCGATTAGGCCTATCATTTCAGCCCATAATGATTTTTCCCTATTCTAAAGTCCGTTCGGGTATGTATCATTTCAACCCATAGTGATTCTATTCTAACATGGAACTTGCAGTGTGAACATATGCATAAACAATATAACCAATTTAAATATCACAATATAATGTCATATATCAGATGTCAGGTGATAATTAACAGTTTTAATATGGTAATAACATAGCATAGCATATCATATAATCATCATTAACTTGCATAAACATTTTATATTACTATATACTTGCCATCAATTTACTGTTTCATAAGTATAAATGTCAGAGTGAGAAAGACTCACCTTTTCAAGCTAAAGACCACTACGACACACAAAACGTTCCCAGAAGGCACGATAAGCACGATTTGAATTAAATGAATGGATAGCCTTGATAATGATCTTGATACAGAAAATAAACAAGACCATATAAACATATGCATACAATACAAATATGAATTGAAACGAAATGGAAATTTTAAATCAACAAAGAACATTACCCAGCTTTAACACGAAAGTGCCTGACCACGACAACAAGGCTTGTCACATGATCAAATGGGCTTGTTCTCATCACACTAGGCTCGGCCTAGATGCCATCATGGCTCAGGTTTGGGTCAATATGGGTTCATATGGCTCGGCCTAACTTGGATATGAAGATGTGGAAGTTGTGACATGAGAAATACAAAAGTCAAGGCAATTAAGTGGATTTTTGGTGCAACAATAGGTTCGGCCTGCCATGGCTAGGGCTTGGTCATGCAAGGGGATGGTTAGGGCTGGAGTGGCGGCCAGAGGTGGTGGAGGGACTGGCGGCGGCGGCCATAGAGGAGGTTTAGGTGAAAAATGAAGGCTATGGCCTAAAGGGTTTGGCTAGGCTAGTTTTCAGGTGATGCTTGTATTAATTTGAGGAATTTACAACGTTGGGAAGGCCATGGCCTGTAATGGTCAATGGAGTAGGAGGAGGAGCTGCCAAGTATGGTGGAGGTGGTGGTGATGTGGTGATGGAGTAGAGGCTAGCCCAAGCAAACTTGAAGAAGCAAAGGCAAAAACAAGGAAAACAAGGAGAAAAGTGAGAAGAGAAAAGCCATTAGCATTTTATTTTTTTTGAAATTGTAGCCGTGAGTTTTGAGGATGAGGAGATATATTTCTCACGTGAAAATGAATGAGAAAGTCACGGCTTAACCAAGAGATGCGAACGGTTAAAGAAATGAAGTGAAAAGGCAAGAAAATGAAAAGACAAAATACAAAAAGACTTAAGCAAATAAAGAGTCACAAACATTTCAAATTTCCACCATTTCTTTTTAAATTTTAAATACATGTAAAATATGTATAAATACAGATAAAAACACGAAAATATAGTAAATAAACAAAAATAAATAAATAATTATTAATTAAATATAATTAAATTAAGAAAATAGCAAAGAAAATGTAAACTAGGCTTGAAAATTTGAAAATAAATGAAATGAACTTTGGAAAATTTGTATGTACATGAAAAATATTTATAAATAAAAATAAAAACGTAAAAATAAAAATGCATACATAAAAATGAATAAATAAATTTTAATTAAATATAATTTAAATGAAGAAAATAAAAGAAAAATGGAAACTAACCTTTAAAAATAGAAAATAAATTCAATGAGCTTTGGAAAAATTCAAAAATCACTTTAAAAATATTTAAAAGGTAAAAAAATATGTAACATAACATATAATACAATTTAGAATAATATATGAAAATTAAAAAGATTATTTATATAATTTAAAATAAATAATATTGTTAAATAAAACAGTTTACACCCAATATTGTAAAAAGCATATCTTTCACAATATAATTCCAATTTCAACGAAACGAAACGCAGTATTCTTGAAATTTTATTTAATTTCATAATAAAAGATAAAATTAAAATTTTCAAATATTTAAAATTTAAATTTAAAAGTCAAAGTTTGACTGTATTGACCAAAATTCACATTTTCGGAAAATATTCAATATATGCATGTTTGAAATTCTAATCCACGTCAAATCAACATTTATATTTCAAATAACAAAATATATTCATTTTAATAAATAAAATAAAGTATTTAAATTATTACTTTAAATTAAAATAATTAAAATATACAATTACAATAATAAAAAAAATACAGGGTTATTAACCTATTAACTATTATTTTGAAATATAGGTTATCAAATTTCAGTTTCAACATTCACTTCTTTGCCATAATCATATTTAGATGAAGAGGCAATTTGTGTTATGTTCGTTTAAGCATAGCCTGTTTGATGTCAACAATATAATCTACCAGATTCAAATAAAAAACAACAAGTTAAACCACTTTAAATGTTTCATTAAGCATAAAAGAGAGCATAAACATCAAAATGTTGCATCTACATACTAGAGAGCTTGATTATCCCTAAATTATAGGGATTGGCCTCCCATATTTATTATTATATGAACAAATGTAGAAAGCAACATGAAACAAACAAGAGGAAAAAGAGAGCAAAATGAAAGAAAAAAATAAACTATTCTACTTGCATAAAATAAGAGAGATCTACACTACAGCATGAAAGGAAAAGAAGTATGTAAAAAAAAGAGCACTAATTAACATTGCATAAAAAAATGAAAGTTACATGAAATAAAAATATGGCTAAGTAGCCATGAAAAGAGAAAGAGAGCTTTGAGTTTTATTTTGAGCTTAAACTAATTAAAAGGAAGAGAAGAGTTACATGAAGATATGGGGGTATTTACACAAGTTAGAAACCCTAATTCATTATTTTGGGGAATACCCAAAATGCCCTTGAGGTAATGCAGCTCCCAATTAATTATTAGCATGTCTTAATCCCCCACTTAAATGTGCATGAAGCTTTAATGGCCTTTAGCATGTGAATTAGCTCCTAATTAAAAATCCAGGTAAGTGGGTAGGTGGGGTCCTCCATGTTCATGAGTTTGAATTGTTTTCATATTCATTTGCTTTATTTCCTTTTTGTGCATGCATATCTTCATGAAACCACTTGTAATTTCCATCCCATTTTCCTACAAAATAATATAAAAATTCCCAGTTAAATTTTCTCAAATTAATATATGCACAAAAATGTCTATTTTGCCCTTATATGAGGATGAAGATGTAACGCTTTGAAAATAAATTGAATTTTGGTTTAAACAAGTTAAAATACCCGATATGATCATTTATTTAATTTAAATAAATTAAATACCCCTGCACTTGTCTTTTTATTTGTCCTCGAATAAACTAAAATAAGATAAATGTGTTTTCGTAGGGAGCATGATTGCATTGAGCATATGCAACAAGCCGTTAAACCTCTGGGTGTCTCCAATAGGACGAGTGTTGTCTCATGAGCGTTTTCAGTGGATATTACTCAAAAAATCCAAATGCAGGATGAAATTTTTTACAGAATGCAAGATTTATCTACAAAGAGATGAATGCGAGTTTTTTGGAAATATTTAAATATGAAACATTTGCTTTTACCTTAACGCAAATAAGCTAAATATAGGTTTTGGTCATTATCTTGAAATTTTAAGCCATTTTCTTATCCAAATTTCCAGTAAAAACGAAGTTATCATAATAAATAGAGTATAGTTTAACTCGTTATTTCGGTTGATAATAAAGTAAATCTATGAAATAGATCCTTAGTTGATTATCAAAAATTTATCAAAGTGGTATTTTCATTTCATTTCAGTAACAAATAAAATCAAAGTTAAAATAGTACTTGGATTTCAATTGCTTACACTATCTTATTTCAAAATTTTATTGATATTAACAATATTTACATATGCCTAACTCAGATAGATTGAGGCCGGATATATTACCCATGCATTGCCTTACGGACTGATGTGAGGTGAATATAGAGTGTGGCGAGTGAACACACAAGTGTGAACACTTATTGACTGTAGGCGTTATTAGTAAAATAATTTTTATATACACAACTAACTCAGATAAACTGAGGCCAGATATACCGATCTGTACTGCCTTTCGGGCTTACGTGAGAAGGTTACAGAGCATGGCGAGTGAACACATGAGTGTGAACACACGACTTTAGGTGTTTATTAAAAAATATAGATATGTATAAGAAATATTTTTTTTTGTTTTTTTAGAAGAGAGAGTTTCACACTATCATCTTAGCACCATTTAACTTAGATGACAAAAAAATATTATATCTTTACTTTAAATCAACCACTTTTTTAAAACAAAGATTATGCTTAGGATGTATTCCATAATTAACACGTATGAATCTTCCTAGATACCAGTTAAACCATTGCTATTTGTAATCAAACTTCATTTTTATTTTTCTTAAGATGGATAAATTATCAAAATTTTCAATCTAATAAACCAAAAACCATATATTTATCCTATAGTGTTTCTTTAAAAATAAAACAAAAAAAATTATTTTTGGGATTATTTTTGAGTTTTTAAAAGAAAACTCAAAAAATAAACCATGAAAAAATAAAAATGAAGATGAGTCTCCCCCACACTTGATTTTGACCGTGTCCCCATAGTCAACCCAAGTGGAAGGAGAAAAACTAAAAATAAAAATATGACTTTTATTTAAATGAAAAATAATGGTATTTACACGAGATCATAAAGTATATCATCAAAAGTAAATGAAACAGTCTTCCAAAGACCGATTCATTTATCTCATCTAGTATGTGAGACACGGCTTAAGCTCGAAAAACCAAATTGTAAAAGATTTCAAAGTTGAATGTGGATTTGGAAAAACGAATGTCGTTTATTAAAAATCATACGAGCTATTTTATTTTTGATAATTTTTAGGGTTGATAGAGTAATTGGTTAAAGTTCAAGTTTATTTTTACAAAATTTAAATTCAAGCTCTTCATTGACAAATTCTTCAGAATTATTGATTTTAAAATCAAAATGGTGATTTAAATCTTCCCATTCAGAATTGGACAACTCATTTTCAAAAAATCTGTGACGAAGCGGATTTTGCCCGTTCGAAAATCGACATCCATACTTACATCGTACTCGAATGCCGTAGATTCGACCGTTCAAATCCGAGTCGCCGGAGCTTATAACACCATTAAGTAAACAACACAGCGGAAGAAAAATAAAGAATATCAATATACAACATCTGATACAACAGATGATACAATAGATATCGATTTACATCAAAGATATGATACAATAAAATAGCAGCGGGAAAGGAAATAGATAACACTAGCAGCGGAACAAATAACTCCAATATAATCTTCAAGAGAGAACTCCAACAGCAGCTCGAACCATCATCACGATACACTAAGTCGAGCAAGACTGGTGCATATCCAAAGACTGAAACTAGCTCCAGATAATCCACCAAACCTAACTATCAGAAAGACCCAACTCTAGACTGCTCGTGTGGAAAAATGGTGAGCACCCAGAGTTTAGGAAAGGAACAATAAACTCCGAGTCAGTCATGGGACTGGTGTGAGTAACAAAAACAGTTTATCTTTTAAATAAAACAAGATTTATAAAAGAAAATCCGATATGCTTTTTAGAAAATGAAACTACCATAAGACCTCCCGCCACACACACAATGCAAACGCAGAATTGGAGGAGATTTCTTCTTATGATAGTCAAACATGCTTAATACGTAGAAAGTTCTTTGATATTATTATTATAAGTGCAAAGTGCAGAAAACATTTCGAAAATAAAATATTAATCTTAGCCAGCATACGACCATTATCGTATGCCTACTATAGCTACCATGTTCAATAGCAGGTTACCACCACATTCCATGGCAGGTAATACAACTAAAACCGTACAAGGCTCGTATTGTTTTGATTGGATTTTCCAACAAATGGTCAGGCTAAGGAACTTCCTACTGCCACATGGGATCGCCTCTGGTGGGACGTCCCGAGAACCTAACCGGATCTCTGCCAACACAAGGCCGGGTTGCCTCTGTAACTAGGTAACTACTACTCGAGCAAGCCACTCCCCGGTCCTTTGGGACCTTTATCCGAGGCGCCTCTAAAGCAACAAACACACAGTAAATGAGATTGGAGCTACCACATAGGTAAATATCTGGGCTCCATACCATGATACCACCCTTTACCAGAAGGGAATGACACACCCTAAAGGGCGCGACCCTCATAACCTTGCCGCATCTTTCCTGTTTTGACCATTTCCGAGGTGTGAGGTCCTGATGCAGTCTCGTCCACAAAGCTACGCTTTGGTACAAAGCAATGCTTTGGGTCAACAAATGATCAAAGTAATGATCACAAAGATAAATGATCAAACAAATGATCATATCACAAATGATCAAACAATGATCATCAACACACAGCAGCACTCAGCATGCCACACTACCAAATTGGGAGTATATTGTTGATAACCTTCAACTACATAACCTCTGAGCTCGTACGTTTCAGAGAAGGGTGTTAAGCTAAGAGAATAAATTCTCCGCCACCAACAGATATGTATTTGAAAGAAATCTGCTTTATATCTCAAAGTGTAGTGTCAGACATGCAACCATACAAGTCCGTTCCGGGTTCGAACAGAACCGAAGGCGCTTCCAAAGAAGCCCTTGCAATCCGGGTATTCACAATCTCGATCGGACTTCCCATCACTTAGGGAATCTCTATACCAGGAGCTACCCAGTGCAGAGACAATCGATAGGTTATCCCATTGTTCCCGCAAATACCCGGTCTTCATCACCGGTCTTCAAATGCTATCCATAACGACGAATCACATATTCGGAATGGGTTATATGACACAAAGGTCCTCTCCCGGCTAAACCGAATAGTGAGCGCAATATTTAAAATATATGGATATGGGATTTCAATTTAGTCACAACTTAATAATTCAAAACTTTCCTTCAAATGGTTTAAACCAATTAACATTTTTCAAATCTTTTAAATAAAAGATTTATTTCAAAAACCTTCAATGGTTTAAATAATTTCCATACTTTAAATCTTTTAAACAAAAGATTTAAATTCACAAAGTTCACCCCATTCACAAAGATCCATTTATGGATTTCAAATCAATTCCCATTTTAATTGGATTAACTCGTTAAATATTTAAATTAAAAATTTAACTTATAGTTTTCAAACCGTTTCCATGACTTGGAAAATCTTTTTCATTTTTAACTTGAAATCCAATTTAACACAAATTGGACGTTCATTATTTAAGTGAAAGCTTTTATTATTTGAAAACAATTAGTTTTCGTTTCAGAAAGATCCAATTAAATTTACACGAGTTAAAGCCTTTGAATTTAAATTCAAATTCCCAAATCAGTACCTTTAAATAGTTTAACCCCTATAAACTGGTATAACATCTTCAGTCCCTAATTTCCAAATCATAGAATTCAATTTCGAATATTGAATTTAAATTTAAATCAAAATATTTAAATTTCCAAACTCAATCAAGTTATTCAAAATAAATTTCATCTTTGAAATTCCATTTCAAAAGCTTTTCACTTTAAATCCAATCCATTTCCAAAACATTTGAATTTAAATATTCAATTTTATAAATCATTTCAAAATCTGTGACTTAATCGATTTCCTCGTGAAATCCATATTGGTGTGTGTATAAGTGTGGTCTAGGGGTTTAACACAATAGTGCCACATCATTTCAATCATCACAGATCAAACACAGAACTATAATTTATAAGCGATATAAACAACAACGCTCATCGTCTATTCACAGAAAATATACAAATGTAAATAATCGAATGAATCATACACAGCTCAATTCACAATACAAAACATTACAAATCAGGTAGGGCAATCAATTTAAGGCATCACATATAATACGATCATTCATAAATAAGATCAAACAATTAATAATCATTTATAAATAGGATTAATTGATTGTTTTAATCCTAACTAATTCAATTTATTTCCAATAAAATATATTTACTTATGAATTAATTATTCAATCTCAATTTATTGATTACAAATCATTTGATATAAATAAATAAATAATCAACTTAATTAATTAAGTTATTCTTAATTAATCATATTAATTAAATCAATTTCTTCATTAATTAACCTTAATAAATCAAAATATCCAAAAATTACAATAAGTGATTAATTCTTAATTACTTTCATCAAGTAATTACATTTAAGCAATTTATAATTAATTTTCTAAATTAATAAATCCAATTAATCAATAACATAAATCACTTTAATCAATACTTAAAAATCCTTAGTTAATTAATAACATTTCTTAATCGCTTTTAATTTATTTCTAATTATAAATTTTATCTAAATCATTGATTAACTATTAATCATTCATTAACTAACTTAAGTAGTTAATAACAAATTTATCAATCACTTAAACATTTATTAATTCAAATTCTAATTACTGTTTTAAAGTAATAAGTCTTAATTACTTTCTAAGAATAGGTAGTCAATATTAATTAGTCATCTTAATTAACATTTTTATAAGTTCTTCTTGAAAACTTTGAAAATCAAATTCTTATTAATATAACTTAAATGTCAATAACTTTATACTTAATTAAATTTATTACTTAATTAAAATATTAACAAGGTTTTAAAACATAGTTAAGCATTAACTAAAGTAATTAGAGCTTGTGTTAAAGTTTTTTTTTTTTTTTTTTTTTTACCTTAACTGTTAAATACTTATTTGAATTTACAGTGTTTAACTGATTTAAAACAAGTGCTTAACTTTATTTTATTCTATAACATAGTGTAGCAGTTCGTCTCAAACCCGAGAATCTCCTGGTAACACTCGCGCAATGCTTCGGGTTCCTCATCAATATTCCCCGAGGCACTCACCTATACGCTCGTCCCTCTTTTTTTTTTTTTTAAGCTATAACTCACGCGACAGCTACTCTCTGGAACTCAAATACAACCCGAAGCAACTCTACTTCTTTCTCGAGTAAGAACTCGAGACAACCCACTTTCTCCCTGAAGCAACACGCGAGCAACACGAGCTCCTACACCTTCTTCTTCTCCAACCCTTCAACCAGATACATACACAAGCACGTACACGTGCACGACCTTCACCGCCAACTCCGGTCAACGCCGCAGCCACCCACGAGTCATCGGCACTCACCCAAATCCATTTGAACAACTCGATATGCATAAATTCGCCTAAATCAAAATTGAGCGAATTCGAGCCAATTTTCTTCATTCCTGTAACTCAACTAGAATCAACAAATCCATATCGCGACTCCACCTTACTTCGCCAGAATCCTCGTGACTTCGCCCGGAGCTCCGCCACGACCCCATGCACCTAGCCCCCCACGACCGATCGCCTGAAACGCTTCGATGGCGACGCGGCAATACGGTTTCTCAACTCGACCCAAACTAGCAGTTAAAACCCTAACTTTGATTCGAACCACAAATCCTCGCATTATAAAATTATTTAGCATTTTTCCCATACTCCTTGATCACCCCCGCATCTTCAGCCCCAGTCTCGATCCCTCCGATCAACGTGATCGCCCCGGCAACTCGAAATGCAAAAATCGAACGAACCCAAACTGCTCTCATACCACACCATTAAAAATCATCAAATTAGGTTTAAAAATCTTGTTATTGTATGGGGATTCAGTTTAGATACTTGAATTTGTAAATTAAGAGATTCGAATTTTTGATAAATTTGAGTTGTGCTCAGACATATTTCTTTCCAGAGGTGATAACAAGTTATTTTAATTTGAATTTATTTTTAAAATTCAGTTCAGGGTTAAGCAGACAATATCTATTTTGACTCTAAATCCAAATATCGAATAGATTGGGAAGAAATGATTTTTGAAATCAAATTCTGGTGTTCAGAGTCATAACAGTAAGCCTATACACACTTCCAATTCTCAATTTCACTCAGAGGATCCATACATGTATATAAACAAACTTATTCATAGATGTATTTATATATAAGCAACAGTTTTTATACTTTGAACATTTTAAGAAAATAAGTTACTCACTTTAAACATCTTGTTTTCCAGAAGTTTTGAAGTTTGAAAAGTTGAAAACTGGTTTTGAAGTTGATACTGGAAATCTTCTCCTTTGTTTCTCTGGTTTGGTTGAATTTGAGGTGTTGTTAAATTGAATCTTTGTTTAAGTTTTCAAATAAAGTTTCTCAGCTCGAACTCAAATGTGGAGAAGTTGATATATAGGAGATGAACTCTACAGGTGATTATTTCTGTTTGTACACAGGGTGACATATTTTGTACTAAGATTGTTTTTGTCAAATTTTTTTCAGAGATTTTTGTTTTCCAATGGTGGCTGATAGGATATTAGTATATACTAACATTAATTAGTTTTGGCTTATATAGGAAGCTTATACTTATCATCTTTTTTTTCATTTGTTTACTAGTGATACAACCTGCTATGTGTAATATCAAAATATTTGGTGGCTAAGATATTGCATTAATTGTTTTGCTGTTCAAATGTTTTAGTTTGTATTTAGTCAAAGATTTTGTTGACTGAAATCTTGATTTTTTTTTTGTATGCTAGTATTAATTGTATTGTACCATATACTTATAATTTGTGTTCATTTGATTTCGGCTGTACATACTTATGTATATTTCATGTTTGCTTCTTTTGCAAGCCTTTGTACTGTTTGTACATATTTTGTTCAATGTGTTAAACTTATATTTTATAGTTCATCTTGTATGGATTTATTTACATTGTATTATTTGGTAAGTGTATTTTGTTTGTTTATTTGTTAATACTTGAATATGCTTTGCAATACTTCCATATGTACGTTTCATATTTACTTTGCTTTATTTTATCTTTGTTTATGTTTAATAGACTTTGTTTTATATTCTTGCTTGCATACCAAGCTACTTGGCTAGGTTGCTTTTGATTATGTTATATAGATATAAAGTTGTTATTGTTATTTGTTAACATTTGAACGTATTTCTTTATTTTATTTAAAGCTTTACTTTGTTAGTTTGTACATATTTCTTTTGCTTTTACATATATATTTTATGTCTTCCTTTCATATATCTGTTTTGCTTATGTTTGATATATATTCCTTTTACTTTATGTACAAATTGTAAAAGTTGTTTTAGTGTGTTTGTTCCTTAACAAATTTGTTTAATGCGTTTTATTCTATGTTTCATTTATTCTTAAAACCCCATGTTTAAGATTTTATTTCAAATTCAATATATACATATATATTCACATATATACGAATTTTCAAATTCATATGACTTAACATATTTTCTATAATAATCGGGGAAACTCGCTGTCATTTATAATCAATTTTACAATTTAAATTCAAAAATTCTTTTAATTATCAATTTAAATTCATAAAAATAAAAAAATAAAATCCGGGGTCGTTACAGACTTCCCCCCTTAAAAGAATTTCGTCCTCGAAATTGTACAGCTCGTCTCTCGAATTATACACACACAAAATAGACTAATGGTAATTCAAATTATACTAGTAACACATGGATATTTTCAGGCCATTCATAATATATTTTATATTAAACACTACTCAAAATATTAGTACATGAGTTATAGTCATACATAACCTACTAACATCCAACCTTTACTATGATCTCAAGTCCAAAATACCTATATACCCCAAAATAAGTCAAACCGACCAACTACTAATCCTCACTGTCAGAACTCTCCCTCTCAGGCCCTGACAGGTCTATCACTTCAACCTCATCGTCTGTCTCAAAAATCTCCTCCGGATCAGATTCTTCCAGAATAAGGTACCCACCATTTAACTCCTCGTCCTCAATGGGATCATCATCATCCACGGCATTATCCAAATCCCAATGAATTGCTTCGTCACCTTCGGACTCTTCTTCCACTTCAGGTTCTTCTTCCGCCTCAACCTCTTCCTCGAATTCCTCTTCAACTTCTTCTTCGAATTCTTCCTCGAACTCTTCTTCGAATTCCTCTTCGAATTCCTCCTCATCTTATTCTTCTTCCACTGGTGGTTGGGGCTGCACTACAGGCTCCACTGGGAATTCCCTATGAACTGATGACTCACCTTCATCATCTCGTACCCTACTGGATGAAGCATAATCACCCACTCTCCTGACCTTTCCTCCTCGGATAACGCTATTTGTTCTCTACAATTAAAATCAAAATCCAAATATTAAGATCTTAATTTTAGAATTTTATAGGCTGAGAAATACATCAAAGTTTATATTTCATATTTTATTCTACCCAAGAAGTAATAACAGAAATTCAAAATTTGTTTTCAACCAAAATCGTTTTATCAATACAATTCAAAGTTAGCTTCATATCCTATTAATCAAGTTAACTCAATTTAAAATTTTCAATTTATTTCAAAGTTCAGTTCCAAATTTCCAATTAATATTAGTTAAGGTTTAAATCAAACTCTAATAAGAAACGATGAAAATACGAAGTAAGAATTTCCTACAACGATTCGTAGGGCCACCATCACACTGAAACTTCTTCTGGAGCTATCATGAAGAAATCAAAAGAATTCGGAAACGAATCAAAGAAGATCGATAGAGAAAAATTACTTCCACTATTGCAGGGCATTGACATAGTCGTATTTCCCTGTCCCCTATCTCGTTCTCTTCTTGCACTCATACTCACTATCACTGGATAGTAAAAGAATTTACTGAGGCATACGAACGGATATCTTAGGGATATACTCATTCTAGGGATACTTCACCCTATCTCTAATGAGTTACTTAATGTGTTATACTCCTGAGCTAAAGTTTAACCTTAGCTCTGATACCAAATGTGACGAAGCGGATTTTGCCCGTTCGAAAATCGACATCCATACTTACATCGTACTCGAATGCCGTAGATTCGACCGTTCAAATCCGAGTCGCCGGAGCTTATAACACCATTAAGTAAACAACACAGCGGAAGAAAAATAAAGAATATCAATATACAACATCTGATACAACAGATGATACAATAGATATCGATATACATCAGAGATATGATACAATAAAATAGCAGCGGGAAAGGAAATAGATAACACTAGCAGCGGAACAAATAACTCCAATATAATCTTTAAGAGAGAACTCCAACAGCAGCTCGAACCATCATCACGATACACTAAGTCGAGCAAGACTGGTGCATATCCAAAGACTGAAACTAGCTCCAGATAATCCACCAAACCTAACTATCAGAAAGACCCAACTCTAGACTGCTCGTGTGGAAAAATGGTGAGCACCCAGAGTTTAGGAAAGGAACAATAAACTCCGAGTCAGTCATGGGACTGGTGTGAGTAACAAAAACAGTTTATCTTTTAAATGAAACAAGATTTATAAAAGAAAATCCGATATGCTTTTTAGAAAATGAAACTACCATAAGACCTCCCGCCACACACACAATGCAAACGCAGAATTGGAGGAGATTTCTTCTTATGATAGTCAAACATGCTTAATACGTAGAAAGTTCTTTGATATTATTATTATAAGTGCAAAGTGCAGAAAACATTTCGAAAATAGAATATTAATCTTAGCCAGCATACGACCATTATCGTATGGCTACTATAGCTACCATGTTCAATAGCAGGTTACCACCACATTCCATGGCAGGTAATACAACTAAAACCGTACAAGGCTCGTATTGTTTTGATTGGATTTTCCAACAAATGGTCAGGCTAAGGAACTTCCTACTGCCACATGGGATCGCCTCTGGTGGGACATCCCGAGAACCTAACCGGATCTCTGCCAACACAAGGCCGGGTTGCCTCTGTAACTAGGTAACTACTACTCGAGCAAGCCACTCCCCGGTCCTTTGGGACCTTTATCCGAGGCGCCTCTAAAGCAACAACCACACAATAAATGAGATTGGAGCTACCACATAGGTAAATATCTGGGCTCCATACCATGATACCACCCTTTACCAGAAGGGAATGACACACCCTAAAGGGCGCGACCCTCATAACCTTGCCGCATCTTTCCTGTTTTGACCATTTCCGGGGTGTGAGGTCCTGATGCAGTCTCGTCCACAAAGCTACGCTTTGGTACAAAGCAATGCTTTGGGTCAACAAATGATCAAAGTAATGATCACAAAGATAAATGATCAAACAAATGATCAAACAATGATCATCAACACACAGCAGCACTCAGCATGCCACACTACCAAATTGGGAGTATATTGTTGATAACCTTCAACTACATAACCTCTGAGCTCGTACGTTTCAGAGAAGGGTGTTAAGCTAAGAGAATAAATTCTCCGCCACCAACAGATATGTATTTGAAAGAAATCTGCTTTATATCTCAAAGTGTAGTGTCAGACATGCAACCATACAAGTCCGTTCCGGGTTCGAACAGAACCGAAGGCGCTTCCAAAGAAGCCCTTGCAATCCGGGTATTCACAATCTCGATCGGACTTCCCATCACTTAGGGAATCTCTATACCAGGAGCTACCCAGTGCAGAGACAATCGATAGGTTATCCCATCGTTCCGCAAATACCCGGTCTTCATCACCGGTCTTCAAATGCTATCCATAACGACGAATCACATATTCGGAATGGGTTATATGACACAAAGGTCCTCTCCCGGCTAAACCGAATAGTGAGCGCAATATTTAAAATATATGGATATGGGATTTCAATTTAGTCACAACTTAATAATTCAAAACTTTCCTTCAAATGGTTTAAACCAATTAACATTTTTCAAATCTTTTAAATAAAAGATTTATTTCAAAAACCTTCAATGGTTTAAATAATTTCCATACTTTAAATCTTTTAAACAAAAGATTTAAATTCACAAAGTTCACCCCATTCACAAAGATCCATTTATGGATTTCAAATCAATTCCCATTTTAATTGGATTAACTCGTTAAATATTTAAATTAAAAATTTAACTTATAGTTTTCAAACCGTTTCCATGACTTGGAAAATCTTTTTCATTTTTAACTTGAAATCCCATTTAACACAAATTGGACGTTCATTATTTAAGTGAAAGCTTTTATTATTTGAAAACAATTAGTTTTCGTTTCAGAAAGATCCAATTAAATTTACACGAGTTAAAGCCTTTGAATTTAAATTCAAATTCCCAAATCAGTACCTTTAAATAGTTTAACCCCTATAAACTGGTATAACATCTTCAGTCCCTAATTTCCAAATCATAGAATTCAATTTCGAATATTGAATTTAAATTTAAATCAAAATATTTAAATTTCCAAACTCAATCAAGTTATTCAAAATAAATTTCATCTTTGAAATTCCATTTCAAAAGCTTTTCACTTTAAATCCAATCCATTTCCAAAACATTTGAATTTAAATATTCAATTTTATAAATCATTTCAAAATCTGTGACTTAATCGATTTCCTCGTGAAATCCATATTGGTGTGTGTATAAGTGTGGTCTAGGGGTTTAACACAATAGTGCCACATCATTTCAATCATTACAGATCAAACACAGAACTATAATTTATAAGCGATATAAACAACAACGCTCATCGTCTATTCACAGAAAATATACAAATGTAAATAATCGAATGAATCATACACAGCTCAATTCACAATACAAAACATTACAAATCAGGTAGGGCAATCAATTTAAGGCATCACATATAATACGATCATTCATAAATAAGATCAAACAATTAATAATCATTTATAAATAGGATTAATTGATTGTTTTAATCCTAACTAATTCAATTTATTTCCAATAAAATTTATTTACTTATGAATTAATTATTCAATCTCAATTTATTGATTACAAATCATTTGATATAAATAAATAAATAATCAACTTAATTAATTAAGTTATTCTTAATTAATCATATTAATTAAATCAATTTCTTCATTAATTAACCTTAACAAATCAAAATATCCAAAAATTACAATAAGTGATTAATTCTTAATTACTTTCATCAAGTAATTACATTTAAGCAATTTATAATTAATTTTCTAAATTAATAAATCCAATTAATCAATAACATAAATCACTTTAATCAATACTTAAAAATCCTTAGTTAATTAATAACATTTCTTAATCGCTTTTAATTTATTTCTAATTATAAATTTTATCTAAATCATTGATTAACTATTAATCATTCATTAACTAACTTAAGTAGTTAATAACAAATTTATCAATCACTTAAACATTTATTAATTCAAATTCTAATTACTGTTTTAAAGTAATAAGTCTTAATTACTTTCTAAGAATAGGTAGTCAATATTAATTAGTCATCTTAATTAACATTTTTATAAGTTCTTCTTGAAAACTTTGAAAATCAAATTCTTATTAATATAACTTAAATGTCAATAACTTTATACTTAATTAAATTTATTACTTAATTAAAATATTAACAAGGTTTTAAAACACAGTTAAGCATTAACTAAAGTAATTAGAGCTTGTGTTAAAGTTTTTTTTTTTTTTTTTGTTTTTTTTTACCTTAACTGTTAAATACTTATTTGAATTTACAGTGTTTAACTGATTTAAAACAAGTGCTTAACTTTATTTTATTTTATAACATAGTGTAGCAGTTCGTCTCAAACCCGAGAATCTCCTGGTAACACTCGCGCAATGCTTCGGGTTCCTCATCAATATTCCCCGAGGCACTCACCTATACGCTCGTCCCTCTTTTTTTTTTATTTAAGCTATAACTCACGCGACAGCTACTCTCTGGAACTCAAATACAACCCGAAGCAACTCTACTTCTTTCTCGAGTAAGAACTCAAGACAACCCACTTTCTCCCCGAAGCAACACGCGAGCAACACGAGCTCCTGCACCTTCTTCTTCTCCAACCCTTCAACCAGATACATACACAAGCACGTACACGTGCACGACCTTCACCGCCAACTCCGGTCAACGCCGCAGCCACCCACGAGTCATCGGCACTCACCCAAATCCATTTGAACAACTCGATATGCATAAATTCGCCTAAATCAAAATTGAGCGAATTCGAGCCAATTTTCTTCATTCCTGTAACTCAACTAGAATCAACAAATCCATATCGCGACTCCACCTTACTTCGCCAGAATCCTCGTGACTTCGCCCGGAGCTCCGCCACGACCCCACGCACCTAGCCCCCCACGACCGATCGCCTGAAACGCTTCGATGGCGACGCGGCAATACGATTTCTCAACTCGACCCAAACTAGCAGTTAAAACCCTAACTTTGATTCGAACCACAAATCCTCGCATTATAAAATTTATTTAGCATTTTTCCCATACTCCTTGATCACCCCCGCATCTTCAGCCCCAGTCTCGACCCCTCCGATCAACGTGATCGCCCACGGCAACTCGAAATGCAAAAATCGAACGAACCCAAACTGCTCTCATACCACACCATTAAAAATCAACAAATTAGGTTTAAAAATCTTGTTATTGTATGGGGATTCAGTTTAGATACTTGAATTTGTAAATTAAGAGATTCGAATTTTTGATAAATTTGAGTTGTGCTCAGACATATTTCTTTCCAGAGGTGATAACAAGTTATTTTAATTTGAATTTATTTTTAAAATTCAGTTCAGGGTTAAGCAGACAATATCTATTTTGACTCTAAATCCAAATATCGAATAGATTGGGAAGAAATGATTTTTGAAATCAAATTCTGGTGTTCAGAGTCATAACAGTGAGCCTATACACACTTCCAATTCTCAATTTCACTCAGAGGATCCATACATGTATATAAACAAACTTATTCATAGATGTATTTATATATAAGCAACAGTTTTTATACTTTGAACATTTTAAGAAAATAAGTTACTCACTTTAAACATCTTGTTTTCCAGAAGTTTTGAAGTTTGAAAAGTTGAAAACTGGTTTTGAAGTTGATACTGGAAATCTTCTCCTTTGTTTCTCTGGTTTGGTTGAATTTGAGGTGTTGTTTAAATTGAATCTTTGTTTAAGTTTTCAAATAAAGTTTCTCAGCTCGAACTCAAATGTGGAGAAGTTGATATATAGGAGATGAACTCTACATGTGATTATTTCTGTTTGTACACAGGGTGACATATTTTGTACTAAGATTGTTTTTGTCAAATTTTTTCAGAGATTTTTGTTTTCCAATGGTGGCTGATAGGATATTAGTATATACTAACATTAATTAGTTTTGGCTTATATAGGAAGCTTATACTTATCATCTTTTTTTTCATTTGTTTACTAGTGATACAACCTGCTATGTGTAATATCAAAATATTTGGTGGCTAAGATATTGCATTAATTGTTTTGCTGTTCAAATGTTTTAGTTTGTATTTAGTCAAAGATTTTGTTGACTGAAATCTTGATTTTTTTTTGTATGCTAGTATTAATTGTATTGTACCATATACTTATAATTTGTGTTCATTTGATTTCGGCTGTACATACTTATGTATATTTCATGTTTGCTTCTTTTGCAAGCCTTTGTACTGTTTGTACATATTTTGTTCAATGTGTTAAACTTATATTTTATAGTTCATCTTGTATGGATTTATTTACATTGTATTATTTGGTAAGTGTATTTTGTTTGTTTATTAGTTAATACTTGAATATGCTTTGCAATACTTCCATATGTACGTTTCATATTTACTTTGCTTTATTTTATCTTTGTTTATGTTTAATAGACTTTGTTTTATATTCTTGCTTGCATACCAAGCTACTTGGCTAGGTTGCTTTTGATTATGTTATATAGATATAAAGTTGTTATTGTTATTTGTTAACATTTGAACGTATTTCTTTATTTTATTTATAGCTTTACTTTGTTAGTTTGTACATATTTCTTTTGCTTTTACATATATATTTTATGTCTTCCTTTCATATATCTGTTTTGCTTATGTTTGATATATATTCCTTTTACTTTATGTACAAATTGTAAAAGTTGTTTTAGTGTGTTTGTTCCTTAACAAATTTGTTTAATGCGTTTTATTCTATGTTTCATTTATTCTTAAAACCCCATGTTTAAGATTTTATTTCAAATTCAATATATACATATATATTCACATATATACGAATTTTCAAATTCATATGACTTAACATATTTTCTATAATAATCGGGGAAACTCGCTGTCATTTATAATCAATTTTACAATTTAAATTCAAAAATTCTTTTAATTATCAATTTAAATTCATAAAAATAAAAAAATAAAATCTGGGGTCGTTACAAAATCCAAAGAAATCGTGTTCGTTAAATTCGTCTTCCTTTGTTGGATTATTAACAACTTCATTGTATATCTCAAGTTCAAAATTCAAAGCTGTTGTATTCAAATTTTCAAAATCAAGAAAACGAAGATCGAATTTTAATTTTGGTTCCATGCCTTTAAAAGAGTTGAAATCCAACTCAATTACCGTATTTTCAATAACTTCATTAAGATCTTTATTTTCAATTTCAAAAGTTGTTATTTGAAAATCGTCGATTTGGGTAAATAGTGGATTATCATTTGACTCGCCACACATTAGGATTTTTTTTTCATGCTTTTTCATATATGTTTCAAACAACGAAGCCGTATGATCATCCTAAATTTCGTTCATTTGCTCAACAAAATTCAATTTATAGTTATTGGCACGAAGATTTTCACTTTGAAATTGTTGAGAAAAAGATTTTCAATCGTAACATGGTTAAGATTATTCCCAGTTGCAAATTCGTTTGAAAAGTTGTTTCCATTCTCATTTTGAGTTTGAAAATCATTTTGGAGTTTGAAATTGAATTAGTATGGTTTATATTCGAAATCGTTTGAATTTTATATTGAATTCAAATTTTGAAATCCTTGACTCAAGTTATTACACAAATATGAATTACACAAATCATTTATACCTTGATTTTGTTGTATAGAGATTTCATATAGAGATGAAATGTTATTTTCGAGATTCGAGGGTTGTTCGTCATTTTGAAAATTTTATGGTTCAAAACTCAAATCATTTAAATAATAGTTGTTGTTGAAATATCCATAAGAATTTGGAGTGAAATCATTTGGATTAAATTGATTTTCACAACTATTGTAAAATTCACGTAAATGGGGAAACTCGGTCATTTTCAAGATTTTTTTTTATAAAAGAAAAATAAATACAGATAGAATTTATTTTTCAAAATGAAAAATTGATTTTTGTTTTGTATTTTGGTTTTTCATTTTTTTTTGTTTTTGAAAAAATATTATATTATATTTTTTTGGGATTCTTCTAAATTTTTACTTTGATTTTTGAAATTTCGAAGGAAAAGGATTTAAAAATTTCAAAGAAAAAGAAAACGATATTTACAATTTTTTTTAGTTTTGGATTTTTGAAGTTTATATATATATATATATATATATATATATATATGCATGAACTATTTCAACCAAATGAATGTAAAGGTCTAATTACAAATTATTTATCCTAAGTTAACCCAAATTGTATAATCACACTTTGTCTTAAACCAACAAGATAGTTCTCAGCCAAGTAACGAAAAGAATTTACCGGTGCACCATGAATCACGGTAGCAATGCAGCCGAATGTTTAAGTACCTTCAGAGAAACAATTCAGTATAATATTTACGAATCACCGTAATATTTATAACTGATTATTGCTCTACCATAGCCTAGACACTAAGAAATTAAATTGTCGAAAGAAGAAAATTGTCAATATACAATTAAGAGTTATTGATTTTAATCAAAATCTAAAATGAAATGCAAAACAGAAATTAAACGTGTATTAACAATACAACTACGAATGGATTTTGTATTCAATTTTCTGAATATTTTTTTTCAATTGCAAGTAAACAATAATGCTAGACAAACAAAAACAATATATATGTACAATGCACGGTAAACAAAAAGAAAAGTATAAACAAGCTAGCGGTTATTTCTTTTTGGCAAATCTCAGCAAACCAAGCAATTTATTTTAGCAAGCACTTCGTTTCGTTCTGCAATTCTTCTTTGGCAACCTGAAATAAAACAAAATGTATATAACTTTTTTGTTTTGTTTTTATTTTTTTTAATGTCAAAGAAAAAAAAAGAAAAAAAACAAATGAAAGCAAAACTAATAAAAAAATGAAACTACAACAAATTAAAGCAAATCAAAACAAACATAATTTTTTTTAATATAAGGATGAAACTCAAAACAAATTAAAAAAACAATATTTTTTCTAGCTTTTTTTTAAACAAGAAAGTTTTAATCAAAGAATAAAACAAAAGAAAGAGGAAAAAAAGAAGAAGAAAAATGAAACTCAGCCCAACAAAATTTACCCAAAATCACTTTAACACTTCGTTTATTATAACTGTCTCAACTTAACATATCCCTTTCTTTTGTTTACTTTAGCAACTTTCATTCTATTAGACTGAGAATTCAGAAATCCAATAAATCGTAATATCACTGTGGTTTCCAGAAATCAAAATCAATAATTGTGCGAATTGAGGGTGGTTCTAGTTGCGGATTTGGGGCTTGGGAGATTCGATGATTGCGATGGTTGGTGATGGATGGGTTGCTGGAGTTGATGTCGGGGTACTGGCTCGTTCAAAGTTGAGGACATGGTCTCGGGTTGGCAAGCGAGGCGATTATGGGATTGCTCTGGCTGTGGTCGACGATTGTTGGCAGGAGAAAACAAAGTTGCTGCAGAGGGTAGTGTGGTGATGTTGCGATTTGTTCTTCCTGAGTGAGTTGGTCGCGGTGGACTGAAGTTCGTGGTGATTAAGTGGAGTGCGGCCATTTCGTAATCAGGTCGATAATCCTGTACTCTCAATGGACAGCAAGGGTAAGTGGTTTTGTTGTACAAGCAATAGTTGATTTGGTCGATAATTTTCGGTTGAGGCAAGGGAATGCCAGGTGTTTGGCAGTGTGAACAAGTTCGTGGTATATGTAGTTTGTGGTTCAGACAGAGATGGTTGAAATGTGCAAGGTACGTAGTAGGGAGTTGTATGAGGGATGTATTTATAAAACAAAAAAGGAGTTTTTATTCTCTTATTTTACATTCCATAATTGCAATGCTGCAGACTTTATTTATAAGTGCAGACTATCTTCTGGGTTGAAGAAAGAAGCCCAGCCCAATAAGCAGAATGAAACAAACAAAGTAAAGAGCTGATACAATCAGATCCTTATTACGCCCCCATAAACGACACTAGGGTTTATCAGCCCCTTAAGTCTTCTCTTCATTTTTCATGGCGGCGAGGAAAAAGCGAAGCTCCTCCCTAAGGCGAATGAAATTCTTAGATGAAATGGCTTTGGTTAATACATCTGCACGCTGATAAAAAGAGGGGATATGCCGGATCTGGAGCTTCCTGCTTCCTGTTCGTTCTCTAACGAAGTGAAGATCTACTTCTAGATGTTTCGTTCTCGAGTGCTGAACATGGTTCATGGATAGCGATATGGCGCTCAAACTGTCCACCCAGACAGTTGGTTTTTGTTTAAGCTCGAACCCTAATTCTCTGAGAAGTGCTTCAGTCCAAGTGATCTCGACAGTAACACTGGCAATAGCTCTATATTTTTCTTCAGTGCTCGACCTAGAAACGGTTGATTGCTTCTTCATGCACCATGAAATGGGGTTGTTGCCAAGATACACACAGTACCCAGTAGTGGATCTTCTATCGTCTAAATCATTGGCCCAATCTGAATCACTGTAAGCTTGTAGAATCATATTTTTGCATGACACTAATCTTAACCCATAGTGAACGGTTCCCTTTAGGTATCTGAGAATGCGTTTAACTGCATACAAATGTTCATTCGTTGGTGCTTGCATGTATTGGCAAACCTTATTTACACAAAAACAGAGGTCTGGTCTAGAAATAGTTGCATACTGGAGTTCCCCAACTACACTCCTATATTGTTTGATGTTTTCAATCGGCTCACCCTTGTCTTTAGACAGCTTGAGATTACTTGTCATGGGTGTGGGCAGTACTTTAGCATTGTCCATATTCGCTCTTATTAGAATGTCTAATATGTATTGCTTTTGTGATAAACTGATGCTTGAATTTGCATTTCTCTGAATATGTATGCCTAGAAAGTAATTAGCATCCCCAAAGTCTTTTATAGCAAATTGTCTGTCTAAACACTTGATAACTGTTTCAATCTCATGCTGATTGTCTCCTGTAATGAGAATGTCATCAACATATACTAATATGTTGATGCTACTATCCCTCTGCTTTCTTATGTAGAAGGAGTTATCAGATTTAGTGGCAGTGAATCCCAATTTGACTAAATTAGTCTTCAGTTTTTCTTACCAGGCCCTTGAAGCTTGTTTCAACCCATATATAGCTTTGTGTAACTTGCACACTTGATTGTTGTTGTCTTTAGAGCTATAGACTTTTGGTTGTTGCATGTACACTTCTTCCACTAAGTCCCCATTTAAGAATGCATTATGCACATCTAACTGCCTTATCTGCCAATGTTTGTGTAAGGCTAAGGTTAGTATGATAGTTGTTGGTTTAATGACCGGGGAGAATGTCTCATTGAAATCAAAACCATACTGCTGGGTATAGCCTTTTGCCACAAGTCTTGCCTTGTGCTTAATTATTTTTCCATCTGCATCTCTTTTGATTTTGTAAGTCCACTTGCTTCCAACTATATTTTTGTGTTTTGGTGGGTCAACTAAGATCCATGTTTTGTTTTTAATTAGTGCATTATATTCTTCATCCATGGCTTTCCTCCACCTTTTATCTTTAACTACTGATTCATATGATGTTGGTTCTGCTACATTGAATTGAGTGTTGAACATTTTGGGTTTAAAGATACCACTTTTGGATCTAGTGGTCATGGGGTGTTGACTAATGGTTGGTTGTGGCACTTGATGTTCAACAATATAATGCTCAGTAGCTTCATTTGTTGAGTCTTCATTGCCTTGATTTTCTTATATATCTACTTGCTGTTGTTCATTATGTTGTGAGTTATCCACTGCACTTTGCTCTGAATTATCAATGTGAACACTCTTTGTAGACTCACGATTTATTTTGTTTTCTTTGCTGATCCAATTAGACATATTAGGTATTTGATTTGTGCCTGCATTGCTGATGTCCATTCCTTGTTTGTGTTTTTCCTTTTCCGCAAAAGGGAAAACACTTTCATTAAAAACTATGTGTCTTGAAATATAAAACCTACCTTGATTGTCTAGACGCTTGTAGCCTTTATGATTATCTGCATAACCCAGAAAAGTACATTGACTAGACCTCAGGCTCAATTTATGTTTGTTGTACGGTCTGAGACAAGGAAAGCACAGGCACCCAAAATTTCTTAAGTGCTCATAATCTGGTTTGACACCAATTTTTTTTTCAAAAGGACAAATATGGTTTAACACTTTGGTTGGCATTCTATTGATGAGATACACTGCTATGGAAAATGCCTCCCTCCGGTATCTCATAGGTAGACTTGCTTGTGACATGAGTGTTAAACCAGTCTCCACGATGTGTCTATGTTTTCTTTAAACCAATCCATTTTGTTCAGATGTGTGTGGGCATGTCATTCTATGTATGATTCCTTTCATACCAAAGAAATCTTTTAGGGATTTGAACTCACCCCCACCATCTGTCTGTATCATTTTCACACTGCTATTTAACTGTTTTTCAACGCAAGTGACGAAGTGTTTCATAGCACTGCATGTGTCTGATTTTGCCTTTAAAAAGTATATCCATGTATACATGCTATGTGCATCAACAAGTGATAGGTAATACCTGTCTCCTTGAGTTGAATTATGTGGAGATGGTCCCCACAAGTCAGCTGCCACTAGCTTGAGAGGTTTTTCATATACAGTCTCAGAATATTGAAAAGGTAATTTGTGACTCTTACCAATTTGGCAGTGTGTACATATATTAGAACTACACAATTTTGGAAAAGAAATTTTACTTTCATTTAATACTTGTTTGACTACATCAAAACTAGGATGCCTTAACTTGTAATGCCATACATCAAGAATATTATCCTTTTTGTTTTCATCAGTACTAACATATTACACCATACTGCATTGTTACAAAATGTCTTTTTCTCATATTGCTGAACTTATATAAACCTTGATCCAGTTTACCCTGTAACAATATGCTTTTATTTAGCAAATCCCTGACAAGAGAAAATTTAGGGCGAAACTCAAAATATACATTGTTTTCTTTAACAAATTATGAGACGCTGAATAAATTCTTTTTAATACTTGGTACTCTCAATAAATTGAGTAGCCTTGTACCTTCTATAGTGCCTGTTCCCACATGAGATATATTTATTGTTTCACCATTTCCCATTGAAACTAAATGCTTACCTGTATAGCTTTTGTTTCCCAAGTTTAGATTTTGCAAGTTGTTAGTCATATGGTTAGTGGCCCCTGAATTAGGGAACCACTCTTCCATGTTGATATCATCAGATCTGGTTGCATCATCTGTTGAGTTGTCTGCACTGTTTCTGGATTGATAACTGGTTTGTGCCATGTTTGCTGTTGGTCCCCTGTTTGTTTGACCTTGCTGAGCATATTGTAATCTTCCTTGAATCTGAAGTAGCACTTCTTTTCCATGTGGCCAAATTTCTCACAAATTTGGCATTTGACCCTATTGTTGTTTGGGTACTTTCCTCTGCCTCTTCCCCTTTGACTGTTGTTTCCTCTTGAGTTTTGATTTTCTTATTTGGCTGTGTTTCTGATTTCTGTTCTTTATGGAGGAGGCATAGTTGGCTGAATAGTCTTCTTGCATAAGTCTTCTCTGTTCAACTCTGCCTTCATGAGCAAGAAGGGCTGAGTGAACGTACTCTATGTCTGGTAGAGTTTGCTGTGTAGCAAGAAAAGTCACTAAAGATTCATATTCTTGATCAAGACCATTTGTAATGATAAGGATCTGCTCACTATTAGATATCTCATGACCAACAGACTTCAATTTGTCATAAAGATTCTTGATTTTGGCAAGATACCCTCTCATACTTGTATCATTCTTTCTTGCATTTTGTAGCTCTCTTCTATAGTGCATAACTCTGGCTGCTGATTGTGAACTAAAAATTCTTTCAATAGATGACCATATTTCATATGATGTATAACACCCAACACGTTGTGACACAAGACTCTGACTGATAGAAGATAATAGCCTAGATGCAAGTAAATTATCTTGGCTTTGATATTGAATGTAATCTGGATTGCTAATAAGTTTGCCTTTATTATCAGTGATGTTAATGGGAGGAATCACTATGGTTCCCTTTATATAATCTTGCAGATCATAACCTCTTAATGCCATTTCTACTTGATATTTCCATGTTATATAGTTGTCTTCATCTAATGGTGTGTTTATTGCCTGATTTTTAGGTCTGATCAAGATTGGATCGGTGCTTTGACCATTTATGGATCTGTTGCCTGTGTTTACAAAGGTGGCATCATCATCTTGATCTGCCATGCTGGATCAAGAACACTAGTATCCAGATATCTTGATCAAGAAATCAATGTTTTCGCGAGGCACTGCAGCCAAAGCAGGCGGAAACGAGTGAGAACAGTGCAACCAGATGAGGAGATGAAGATCTTAAATCTGATCCTCTTCTAGGATGGCACAATGATGGGCAAGAACTGATGAAAACTTGATGCTACACTGATCACGGAAAAAGGTATGCCTCCCCTATGATGATAATACTCTAAGGGGAGAAAGGAGAAATCAATTTCTTTGATCAATTGCAGCTTTTTGGCTATGGTGGCTCTGTTACCATAAAACGAAAAAGGAGTTTTTATTTGCTGATTTTACATTCCATAATTACAATGCTGCAGCCTATGTTTATTAGTGCAGACTATCTTCTCGGTTGAAGAAAGAAGCCCAATAAGAAGAATGAAACAAATAAAGTAAAGAGCTGATACAAACAGATCCTTATAATTTGAAGTGTCTTTTATGTCAACCAAAATGTATTGGTGGTGACATTGTATAGGAAGGAGAAGCAAGCAGTTGTAGAAGTGAATGGTAGTTAGGCAGTAGAGTTGTGAGACTGTTGGGCAGTGGGAAGTTTTATAGGGGAGTTCAGGTGGTTTACTGATCAGGGAGGAAGTTTGGGGGAAGGTGATGGTGCGATTTTTCAGGTGATATAGAATTTTGTGGAGGTTGATGATTTACGGCTGTAGTGATAAGGGGGAGCAGTTGGGTGGATGTTTGGTTCAGTAGTAAATGTTCGTAAGGCTGTAATTGACAGGAGATAGTATGGGTGTGTATTGATAGTGGCACTGTGTTGCACGGAAATGGGAGGGCAGTATTAGCCGTTACAGCGATGAAATGTTGCTGCGGCAAGGAGGAGTGTTGGTTTTTGACAGAGAAGGAGTTGTGAAGTAGTATGATGTGCAGGGAATTATGCAATGGTTGGTGAGGAGAGATGAAGTATGTGTGGTATTGGAGATGGTCTTCACAGTGCTATTGAAATGTTTAAGGCAGTGGTGTAAAAATGTAGACAGAGGGAGCAACTGTGATTAGGCAGCAGTAGTTTATAATAGTGAATGAAGTGGTAAGAAGAGGGTGGTGTTTGTATGTGATGTTGTATGGAGTTGTGGCAGAAGTTGGTGAAGTATTGTCTTACAAGCAGGTAGGCAGTTTGAATGACAGGTGGTGTTGTTTGGTTTTTGGCAGAAATTGAAGCAGTGAGGATTGATGACGAATGGCAGAGATGGAGGTGTGTAGTAGTTGTAGAAGTGTACTATGAAGCAGTAAGCAATAGTGAATGGTGTGCGATGTCAGATGGTGAGTGGAAGCAAGTAGTAGTTGTAAGATGGTGAAATTGGGTTATGAGTGATGTTGGAGGTTGTAAGAGAAGCAGTTGGAGATGTTGAAGTAGTGGCAAGCCAGAAACAGTGAGTCAAGGTTGGGTTTTGACAGAGAGGCAAATTGAAGAGAATGATGATTGAATATGTGCAATTTTAAATGGAATTGCAAATGAAATGTAGATATATGGAAATGGATATGAAATGAAATAAAATTAATTTGTTTTTGAAATGAAATTGTGGAATTTTTTTAGAGTGCAAATGCAAATGAAGCTAGAACAACAAAAAGCACCAAATTAAACAAAAAGCAACAAATTAAACAAAAAGCACACAAACACAAACACATTTTTTCAAAATGCAAACGAACACACAATAAAATCAAACGAAAATAATTCGAAAAATAGAAAATCAAAATAAAAAAAAAAATTCCCCGGCATAGGCGCCAAAAACTTGTTTAACGACGAATTTCTATTGAGTTAGAAAAATGCCGATAAATTTTGAATTAATTTTAACCGCAAGCGCATGGCGTACAATTTTAGTACGTGGCTGGTACGGTCGATCCGCAGAGAATTGTTGATTTAAATTTCCTATTCAATCAAATTAACCAAAGTCGAAAATGGGATTAGCTAAAAATGTATAAAACTAACAAAAGAAAGTTGATAAAAATATGAGAGTGTTAAGGCTATTTAGAGGAAATTTCCACTCTCTAGATCACATAAATCCACAAAGTGAAGTTATGATCTCTCTTTTCTTGTCACTAGTGTAGTTAGTTGATGTGCTTATGATAAGTATGACTTATTTGTGCTATTAATTAGCTCAATCTAAGCCATCAAACTAAAACACAATCACTAATTCACTTTTATCTTTCATGAAATATGATAACAAAGTTGAAAAAAAAAATCTATTTTAAGCATAGCCTATTAACTATTGTTTAGAAATATAGGCCATCAAATTTCAATTTCAACATTCACTTCTTTCCCATAATTATATTTAGATGAAGAGGCAATTTGTGTTATGTTTGTTTAAGCATAGTCTATTTGATGTCAACAATATAGGCTATCAAATTCAAATAAAAAACAACAAGTTAAACCACTTCAAATGTTTCATTAAGCACAAAAAGAGAGCATAAACATTAAAATGTTGCATCTACATAATAGAGAGCTTCATTACCTCTAAATTGTGGGGATCAGCCTCTCATATTTTTTATCATATGAAAAAATGTAGAAAGCAACATGAAACTAACAAGAGGAAAAAGAGAGCAAAATGAAAGAAAAAATAAACTATTTTACTTGCATAAAATAAGAGAGATCTACACTACAACATGAAAGGAAAAGAAGCATGTAAAAAAAAAGAGAGCACTAATTAACATTGTATAAAAAAAATGAAAGTTGCATGAAATAAAAATATGGCTAAGTAGACATGAAAAGAGAAAGAGAGCTTTGAGTTTTATTTTGAGCCTAAACTAATTAAGAGGAAGATGGGGGTTACATGAAGATATGGGGTATTTATATAAATTAAAAACCCTAATTCATTATTTTAGGGAATGCCCAAAATACTTTTGAGGTAGTGTGGCCATCAAGTAATTATTAGCATGTCTTAATCCCCCACTTAAACGTGCATGAAGCTTTAATGGCCTTTAGCATGAGCTTTAGCTTCTAATTGAAAATCAAGGTAAGTAGGTAGGTGGGGTCCTACATGTTCATGAGTTTGAATTATTTTCATCTTCGTTTGCTTTATTTCTTTTTTGTGCATGCATATCCTCATGAAACCACTTGTAATTTCCATCACATTTTCCTACAGAATAATATAAAAGTTTCCAATTAGATTTTCTCAAATTAATATATGCACAAAAATGACCATTTTGCCCTTATATGAGGATGAATATGTGACGTTTTGAAAATAAATTAAATTTTGGTTTAAGCAAGTTAAAATACCCGATATAATCATTTATTTAATTTAAATAGATTAAAAATGGTGGTAAAAATATGCACATTTACATGCACATCAGTCAACCTTCAATTCAATTCATTTGTATATCTTAGTTCATAAACATTTTTTCAATTGTATTAAATGCATAAATTTATCATTATAGATCATTATAACATTATATAGCATATGTTCTTACAATATTTGAATGGTTAAATGTTATCATTTTATTTTTCTAATAAGGCTCCCACTATTGTTTTATGTTTCACCAAAGTCTAAGCAAAACGTAGAAGCCTTTCAACTTCACTAATGGGTGTTAGGACTCGTCTGTCTTGATATTTTGATCTTGAGTTTTCTCAACAAATCATAGCCCTACAAATAATGGGTAACTCTTTATAGATTGTATCACATACAACTCCTAACCCATATTTCCTTGTCCTAATCTCATTTTGACCTTGACTTTACTCAACAAATCGAAAGAGATTATTCACTCGTATCTACCATATCGCAACTGCCTAAGTACAGTATATGTACTTTGAGTTTGCTCAACAATTACATATAGCTATCTTATCTCGTCTGTTCAATATATTAATAATACTACACTTAACACCCATAACTTAGAGTTTACTCAAAATCTAAGAAGTATGCAAAAAATTTATTAATATATATATATATATATATATATATATATATATATGGTAGACGACAATATTATATTGAAGGTTCATAATCTTCAATATATATATTAAGTGATATCGACTTATGGAATAATATATTTCTTATGAAATACCCACGTGATTCAAGTGTCAAACACATCAAAAATCATGGTATACATACATTTACATATGTATTTATTCCTTAAGTCTACTCGGGGTTCTTTAATGTTCCACCTTTAGTTTATACATTTATATCACATAATTTTTATTATTATATAACTTTTATATTTCATACTACTTATATGATAGTCTTATGTAATTGTTAATTAAATCTTATTTAACTATTTTTAATTTATTAACTCTTTAATTAATTTTAAATTAGTATTCCAATACAACTTTTATATTGGACATATCTACTATAACCTTATAATGTATATTATAATCTTTATATTGTAACACATATATCTTATACATGTTTATTTTTATTTTATTAATTACCTTTGATTAGTTTATTTAATTAAATAATTTTAATTAAATTATATTAATTTTGAAAATTTATCTTATATAATTACATGTATACTTGTGTTATCTTAAACACTTTAAAATAACATAATATATTATATATATACATACTACATGCATATAAGTATTAATTAATTAGCTCATTTAATTAATTTATTTTATTAATCTTAATAAATTTTAAGTTTCAAAATTAATATTTAAATATTTTTAAACATTTTGAACTTTCCATTACATTTTCAAACATTCTGAAAATTTATGTTATATCATAACCTTTTATAATAAACATGTTTTTATTTTAAATTAACTTTTAAATTTAAAAATGATCTTAATTTTCAAAACTATTTTGAAAATTAGCTCAAGGCCCAATTCAAATTAGGCCTTTTCTATTAGTAGCAACCTTTGGGCTCACTTCACCTTTCAGACCTGGTAGGTAAATAGGTAGGACATGATACTTGATTATCCAATTAAAATCCTAGACATCGCCTTTCTACATACTATACTAAGTATGCAAGCTTAATTAGTTAGCCTTAACATGACTAGTTTCGACAGCATAGGCTGTTGGACTCTTATACCATTGAAGGAACTAAGCCAACCTACAACGGAAGAAATAGATGAATTTTAAAATGTTTACCCTATTGGATCGTAGTTGAACCAATGAAGCCTAATTTAATTATAATATTTCTAAATTTGTTTTCAAGTAAAATATTTTATTTTATTTTAATTGGTTAAAGGGAAGTTTAAATAAATTCAATTTTAAATGTATAACATATCATATACACCTAACATTTATTAAAAAGAGTTAATATACATAGGGAATGAAACCTTTCATTTCTTTCGCTAAAACAAGTAATTAATTGAAAGCATTAATAAGATTTAATGTCTATATAGAAAATGAAACCTTTCACTTCGTTCCATAAAGCAAGTAATTAATTAAAAGCATTAATTACATTAAATGGAGAGATGAACCTTTCATTTCTCTCTTTAGTTTGAAACGATTGATTAGATTTAATTTACGTATATATATGTATCAAACACACATGCATATATACATGTGTGTGTACACATGTGTAACATGAGAATCTGTGAAGAGTATAATGTGCCCATATATAGATGCTGAGATTTACATTGCAATTGACAAATTATCTTATTTTATGTACACTATAATTTATCCAAATATGTGCTTGTAATATATGGAAAACAAGATATTAATATATTTAAATGAATATATATATATATATATATATATATATATATCTGTGCGTGTGTACATATTATATAGGTATGTATAAATATGTTATTGAATTAAATAGTTACTACCATAATAAATTAATGTAAAATAATTATATGAAAATTTAAAACTTTTAAAATTTTCAAAAATATGGAAACAGGTTTTGAGCTTAAAATAATTTATGTAATTTTCTGAATTAAAATAATATTTATCATTAAACAATAGATAATAGCCCAAAAAAATTAATTCTTAAAAATATGACATCAAGTTGAAAAATTCTAAAAAAAATTTAAAGGTAACAAATATATACTTTAGACTTAGGAATATTTTCTGGAATTTTCTCAATCAAATTATATTTTTAATTAAATAATTAATTGTATTTCGAAAGAAAACTTATAATAATTGTTATTAAATTAATTTATAAAAATCCAAAAAGTTTTCTAAAATTATCTAAGACACATTTTAGGCTAAAGAAAGTTTTCAAGAATTTTGTCAATTGAAATTATATTTTTAATTAAATAATTTACTACAAGCTAAAGTTAATTGATTTTAAAATAAAGGTAAGTAGGCACAAGGAAGAAGTTTCCAAAAAATTTAGTCTCGGGGACAACAAGTTTGCTTTTTAGTTTGAAGGATATTTTTAGTGTAAACTGAAAATGATAGTTACAACTACCATTCTGTGAGTTACACTAAAAAGTGTACTTCAGTCAAAAAAACAAACTTCTTGTCCCTAAAACTAAATTTTTCTCTAACTTTTTCTTTGAGCCTAAAAACCCCTTTAATATATATATATATATATATATATATATATTAAGTTAAGTTTTAAGAATCTAAATTTTTTACAGTAAGTTTCTTGTACGATCCAAAAAATGTAAAATATATAAAAAACTAAAATTTTGAACCATTAATTAATTTATACGTAATAAACAACACATCAAATCATTAAATAAAAATAAAATTGTAATACCATATTTAATAAAATATTTTATATTTTATGATCCATTATAAGTATAAATCATCGTAAGAAAATTTTAATATCAAATATATACGATATATGATCTAACATACAATTACATATATTGACAATTTGTAGATCTCTATAAATTTAGTCCATATATATATTAATATATATCAAAATTAAAATTTTATTATTTTTTTAGAAAGTTAATTCAACAATAAATCAATAAACGAAATATTACATGAAGCACATAATCAGTCCAACTGCAATAAACACCCATAAATATCTCACTTAATCTAAACAATAAACAGACTTGAATACAAATAGATGATTTGGATGTAAATCAACTTTTATATGATAAAATTGATATTAACAATAATAATAAATAAAAGTTCACCTCTTAACGAAGCCTTTAGTCTACGTTGAACAATGATTTCTCTTCTTAGAACAATTCTTAGTCCGTCAAGTTGCTAGTCCAGGATTGGGGACCTTCTACTACAAATTAGTATTTTTAATTTGATTTGGATTTGAGAATTTTGGATTTGTTTTTAGAAGATAATTTGTAATGACCCATAAATTTCGATGATTAAATTTGTTAAATTTATAAGATTTTGTAATTTAATGAAGAAAGAAATGGAAATCTTATAATTTATATTTGAGCAAATGTTAGGAATTTAAATGTTGCAATGGTTAATAAAAATCAATTCTTGACAATCAGAATGAAATTCAAATAAAGAAACAATTGAAAACATTATATTTTGATAATTAAATATGATTGTGTAATTAATACTGAAAGAAATAAAATGGGAAATAGTATTAACGAAATAATAACTAAAATGAATTGCGACTGTATAAATGGAAGTAAATTGTTAATAAGTGAATGCAATAGTAGTATGGAAATAAATGCCAACATTGAATTGTAATAAATATAATTACATGTTACATTTGTGTGAAATGTAAAGACAATGGTTAGGAGTTGTTAGAATGGGTATATTAAAGTAATGAATGGGGAAAACGAATCAATTAATATATGTATTTATTTCTTTAGTATGTTGCATAAGATTTGAAAATAAAATTGCAATTAAAGGAAATTAGGTAGTACGTTATTTGGAAATAAAGTTAAGGGTAGGATAGCAACTATTATAGATTACCTAATTAATTGGTCAATGAATTTATTGAAAATAAAGTTCATTTAAATGGTAAGTAATTATAATGTTGGTATTGACTATAAACGTTACTTTAAAAATTTCTAATATAATAACGGAAGTGTGAATGTAAATTAATAGAAGCGTAAATTTATTTTAAGTAGAAATTGGTGGATTGGGAAATAAGTTCAAATTATGTTAATTAATTAATATGTAAAGTATGTAAAGCAATTAATAGAATGTAAATTTTAATGTTGTAAATTTTATAGAATGTAAAGTATTTAAAAACCTTAATTAATGTGTTCAATGGATAGAAGTACACATTTGAAAACGTAATATTCATTCAAATTAAAATGTAAATAGGCGTATATTAATGTAATAAAATAAAATTAGCATTGAATATGGAATACCTATTACTTGGAAACAAATTTGTAAAGTTGTAACTGATTTGAAATCTGTAAAATGGGAATAAATTCAAAGTTACAATTAATTGATGGAATAATAAGGGATAATCTGTAATTTGATAATTTAATGTGAATTATACCCATAAAATGCCAATTTATTGAATTGCAAGATTTTTAAATAAATAAACGGTTTTATTGAGATTTCTATTGATAATTAATGAAGTTTAATGTGAAATCAATTGCCCTAACTTGTGCAGTTAGGGTAGATTTGATTTGTCATTAAAGATGGTTAATTCTATAAGATGTAATAAATGTTAGTTTTATTTATAATATGAGGACTGGTTGATTAAAGAGTGAAAACCAACATTTATTAATTTATTTATAATTTGAAATCTAATAAGTGAATTTATTGCAATTAAGTGGAATATAATATTAAAATATTACATAAATGAGGATTTAGATGAAAATTGAGAATGTTAATATAATGGATTTTGATTCCAATATTTATTTCATCTGTTTGTAATAATGAATTTGAATAATAGGAATGAAAATCTAATTATTTAAATTTTAATTTATAATTTCTAAATTTAACAAAATTGGAATTCAATGCTAAAATTGATGATTGAATCAACATTTAATTGACATTAAAAAATTGTTTAAATCATTGAAAATGTTTGAGAATTATAAAGTGACAAAGATTGCAAATTTCAGAATTTAAACGAGAAATTTGATTTAATTAATTTATTATTTATTTATTTAATTAATGGAAAAATAGCCATTTTGGCCACTGACTCGGATTTCGACGAAACTAGTTTCATCGGATCCGTATCGGTGAATTATTTTAGGAATTCAAGTTTCGTAGCGATCGGGCTCCTCGTTTGATCGTACGGACTCGAAACGCCTTGAAATCAATGAAATTGAAACCAATTTGAAATCAATTTGAAAATATTGTTTTCAGCATAACTTCTTTATACGATGCAATTTGAACCTAAAACCTTTTCCATTGAGTTTAAAATATTTTAAAACACCTATTTTGATATATGGGTTTACCCAAATTCGTTCCGGGGTCAGAACGGACTTTTTGAGCCACGTTGTCGTTAGCGCGTACATCTATCTTATCCGATCCATCCTATTTTCAATTCTGCCTATAAATATCCTGCTATAAACCCTAGCCTCCCTAATTCTCATTTGTCCATATGTATATCTCAACTCTCTCCTCCTCAATGGCAGACAACATAATTTTTGATCCAATTCCAACTCAAATCCAAAGCATAAAATTCAAAGTCCTCAGAAAAATCTGAAAAGAATATATATTGAAGCTCTCAATGACCATAATCTCCTGGTTGAATTCGTTTTTCAATTCCAGTTATCGTTTGCTCAAAAATCGAAGGATTATCCACGGCCGTTCATCATCGCCGCGATCAAACTTGTCGGATCGACAAACCCTTTCTAGGTTTTGGAGAGGAAGCCGAGGGATCGCATCTAGGTGATTTGTTTGACGAATCGACGGTTGGATGGGCGGAAAATTTTCATTAGGGTTTCAAATTATGGGTGGCGGCTGCGTGTTCTAGCGGCGGGGCGGTGATCGTGATGGCAGTGGGATGGTCACGTGGTCGACCAGAAGGTGGTCCATGCGCGTGCGACAAGTGCAGGTGGAGATAGCGGCGGTTTGGTTAGGGTTTTGCTTGTGTTGCCTGTTCTGTAGCATGTTCGTTTCAGTGGATAGGGCCGGGTGCATGAGAGTTTAGTGATGATGACGTGGATATGGGAAAGGGCGAGCATGTTTTATTTTGTTTTTAATTTATTTTTGATTTCAATCGTTCTGAATCGCATAACTTCGTCATACGAAATCCGTTTCGCGTGCGATTTTTTTGTTAGGATCGTATTGAAATTACCGACTTGATGACGCTGGTTTGGATGAATTCTAAGATTGTCAAATTTTTGGGTTTAAATTGAATTTAAATTCAATTTAAATCCAAAAGGTGAGTGTTTTAACCCACTCACAACTTCTAAAATTTCTTATGTTTTTTAAATTGATTTATGATATGAGTAGAAATTTATTTATGACTGTTTGACATATTTTTATTCATCATCTCAGTCAAATTGCATTTATTTAATTAAATTGTTATTTAATTCATTATTGCATATAAAACTGCCAGTTAAATTTATTATTGCATATAAACTGATAGTTAAATTATTAGTAAATTTATTGTGCATATAAACTACCAGTTAAATTATCAGTTAATTTATTTTGCATAATAAACTGCCAGTAAATGCCTGTTATTTATTTCCTGTTATATATTGATGTATTGTTTGAATTTGATGATGATTTTGATAAATGGTTGATGGATGATATTGAATGAATGGATGTTGTATTTTATATTGTTATAAACTGCAAGTTATTATGATTTCATCTCATTCGGGATGCGGTTTGAAATGTTTACAACCGCATTTTTATTTTTAAATTGCGGATTGAAATGATAAATATCCGTATCACTTGACCATATGATATAAAATTTAATACAGGCACCGTGGTATATATATATAAAAAAATTGAAATAATTTTTCTATGGTTTTGTAAAGAAATATATATGGTTTTAGGAAATACTGATGAATGATATTTGATAAAGGTTATTTTATATATGGTTAAATTCTTGATTTTAAACTATGTATAAAATTGTTTAAATTATGAAGTAAGTTTAATAATAAAGTGGATTTTAGTAAAATATATTATGCATAAGTATTTACTAAAATATATTCTAATATAGAGTTTATATTTATTTTCATAAATCAAAGTTGAGGAGATAGTTTGAAATTGATTTGAGATTTCATTTAGTTAAAATCTTATTGAAATTTAGATTTACAAAGAATATGGCGTTATAACTAAATTCGGGTTTAAGATGATTTAAGTGAATATATCTAGCCTAAATAAATTGAGGAATATTCAATTATTGAATTTGAAAGTTTTATTTAAAGGATACTGGATTTATTAAGTAAGTATTTCAAAACTAAATAATAGTAAAAGGGAATTTGGCGCATATATATGAATTAAAAAAATTAGTTTTGAAATGGTGGAATATTAAAAACTTTGAAATATATGGAAATTTAAATGGTTTATCTGGGAGTTCAAATCTGTATTTGTAATTGATTTGATAAATTGAAAAGCTAATTTACTTTATAAAGTAATTTATTATTAAACCATTTAAGTATTGGAAAATTATGTTTTGAAGCTATGGGGTTTAAGATATATATATTTGAAAATATTATGATTTTGGGAAAAGGGATATTTATGATATCATATTGATTTGGGGTTTAAAAATATAAATGATATCGTATTTACATGGTTTTGAAAGGGATATTATATTCTGGTTTTAAAGTATAAATTATTTTGAAATAACCGCAGTGTTATAATAAACGTTTGGTTGTTGAAGAGACCGGGATTGGAAGTTGTCATACTCTCTGCCAACTCCGAAAACCACTTTAACAACCGTGTACGCGGTGGAGATTCCAGAATGAAGTAGGATGGTGGCGGCGCTTTCCTTTGAGGTAAATACGTGGACCCAACTCCCGTGAGTTGGTATAAGGTGGCTAAAACAGGAGCGATCGACGGGTTAATTGAGGTAGCACCTTTGATCGGACACATCCCTTCGATATTCTACTTGGACTTTGGTTTTATTCGGTGGCCACTTTTGATTTCTTTGATTTGGGGGTGTGGCTCGAGGTGGGCGGTGGCTGCGGCTGCGCGTTACCACCGACCCGGAAGCGTAATTGGTATATCTACCTTGGCATTGCCTAGTTGTGCCGTGTCACCTACCCTATCGCGCCTTGTATGAGTTTCTATTTGTGTCGTGCCTATGGAGTATCCTCTGGTAGCCTCCCGATCAAGAGGTATTACGGTACTGTATAGACTATTGGCATTATTTGTGTTCAGGGGAATGTTGGGTCACTCCTTAAAGCTATTTAAAAGTAAGTTTATTTTACTAATAGACACTACTATAATAGCGAAATATACTACATAGTAAATAGTTTAACAGATCCTTAGGAGATGTGAATCCCGAGCATCTCTGAGTTGCTGCATTCATATTTATTTGTGTTAACTTAACTCACATAAGATATTTTAGTTCTGACCAGAGTGTTTTGTCTTTTCAATTCGCTCGGGTCAGTCCGAGTATTTCAGGATTTCAAAGACTTTAGCTCTGGAGGACGAAGATGAAGATTTCTATTATTATCATTTATTATATTCCACTACACTCATATTGTTCCGCTGCATTGTTATATGGTATGTGTAACTCTGATATATGTTGTATAAGTGAATCGTATATTTTTAAAACAGCTTTATAAACTGTACAATTGATTACTATATTTTATCCTTCCGCTGTGAGATTTTATTTTTATTTCTTTCTTGTTTTCTTATGTACCCCGTAACAATCCACCTTTCCGTATGGTTTGAATTGGCACATGTGTCGATTTAAAGCGTGCGAAAAGGCGGGACGTTACATGTGGTATCAGAGCTTTGGTAGAGCGATAAACCTTAGCTTTGTGGGGTTTGGCTCTTTAAAAATAGGGTATGTTTGTCGACGTAAATTCTATCGGTTTAGAAAACCGTCGAACGAATTTAAATTAAAACTAACCGCAAGTGCACGGTGTACGAATGTAGCACGCGGCGAATACGGGTCGATCCGCAGGGAATTGATGATTTAAATTTCCTACTCAATCAAATATACCAAAGTCGAGAGTGTGTTTAAGCTAGAAATTGAGAAAATGAACTAACTAACAAAAAGAAAAGAAATGCAAATATGAGAGTAAAATGACAATTTAGAGAATAAATCCACTCTCTAGATCATGTAGTTCAACATACGAAATCATGATCTCACTTTTATGATCATTAGTGTTTTAATTGATGTGATTATCATAAATATGGCATATTTGAGCTATTGATTAGCCAACATAAGCCATCAAACTATAACACACCGCTTAAAACACTTACTAACTTTCATGAAACTTGACAAGGAAAATGAAAATGAAATCTACTTTAAGTATGGCCTATTAACTATTGATTAGAAACATAGACCATCAAATTTTAATTTCAAATCATTTTCTTATGCCATAATCATATATTCATGAAGAGGCATTTGTGTTAGTGATTGTTTAATCATAGCCTATATGGTGTCAACAATATAGACTATCAAATTCAAAGCAAAGACAACAAATTAAACCACTTCAAGCATTGTCATTAAGCACAAAAAGGGAGCATGAATTGACAAAATGTTGAAGCTACATTAATTAGAGAGCTTCATTACCCCTAAATTGAAGGGGTTTAGCCTGTTATATTTGTCATCATATGAACAAATGTAGAAAGCAACATTGAATAAAGAGAAGAGGGAAAAGAGAGAAAAATGAAAGGAAAAATTATTCTACTTGCATAAAAGAGAAGAGATCTACACTACAACATTAAAGTAAATGAACATGAAAAGGAAAGAGCATGTATTAAATTGCATAAAGAAAAAAGATTACATAAAATAAAAATGGCTAAGTAGCCATGAAAAGAGAAAGAGGAACTTTCATTTTATTTTTGATCTAAACTAAACTAAAGAGAAGGAGGCCTAAGAGAGACTAAGAAAAGAGAGAATGTTACATGAAACATAAGGGGTATTTATACAAGTGTTAAAACCCTAATTCATTTTTTTGGGAAATGCCCAAAATGCCCCTTAGGAAGTGTGGAGGCCAAGTAATCATTAACATGTCTAAATCCCCCATTAAGTGTACATGAATCCATTAACTCCAAAAGCATGTGCATTAGCCTTTAATTTGTACATTAAGGTAGGTGGGTAGGCGGGGTCCTCCATGTTCTTCACTTTGAATTATTTCCATCTTCATTCCTTTGTGTTAATTTTGTGCATGCATATCTTCATGAAACCACTTCTGTTTGAGATCAAATTCCTACAAAAATATATACAAATTTTCAATTAATTTTTCTCAAAGAAATATATGCACACAAATAACCGTTTTGCCCATATATGAAGATGAATATGTGACAATTTGGAATAATTTGAATTTTTGGTTTAAACAAGTTAAAATACCCGATATGATAATTTATTTAATTCAGATAGATTAAATATGGTGGTAAAAATATGCACATTTACGTGCACATCAAATACCCCACACTTATCTTTTTATTCGTCCTCGAATAAAGGAAAACCAAGATAAATCCGTTTTCGTAGGGAGCACGATTGCATTGAGCATATGCAACAAGCCGTTAAACCTCTGGGTGTCCCCAGTAGGACGAGTGTTGTCTCGTGAGGGTTTTCAGTGGATACTACCCACAAAATCCAAATGCAGGATGAAAATATTTACAAAATTAAGATTTATTTACAAAGAGATAAATGCAAGTTTCTGAAAATATTTACAAATGAAGGATTTACTTTTAAATTGACATGAATAAGTTAAATATAGGTTTTGGCTATTATCTTGAAAATTGATGTCGTTTACTCGTCAAAATTTCCAACAAAAATCAAGTTATCATAACAAATAGACTGTAGTTTAACTTGTTGTTTTGGTTAATAACACAGTGTAACTATGAATTGGATCCTTAGTTGATTATCAAAGTTTATCAAAGTGGTATTTTCATTTCTTTTCAATAACAAATCAAATCAATTAAGTAAAAATAGTGCTAGGATTTCACTTGCTTGCTCTCTCATTATTTGCAAGAAAAATTACACACCTAGCTCAGGTAAATTGAGGCCAGATATACCACCCATGCACTGCCTTTCGGACTTATGTGAGGGAAGTACAGAGCATGGCGAGTGCATACACTTTCGTGCATACACCTATCGACCGTAGGTGGTTTTTATTAAGTCTGTTATTTTTTTACATGTGTTCCATACGTGCATAACCGTGAGGACTTTTAAATGAGTATGAAAGCACATAATCAAAGATTCCAAGTAATTCGCTCATGCATAACCTTAAGGACTTCTAAATGAGAGTGAATACTTTAGATGTTATTATATATATATATATATATATATATTTAAAAGAGAGAAAGAGTTTTGCAAAATCATCTTAGCACAATTTAACTTAGAAGACAAAAAAATGTTATATCGTTTACTTTAAATCAACCACTTATTAAAACAAAGATGTTCAATTAGGATATTTCATAATTAACACGTATGAATCTTCCTATATACTAGTTAAACCATTGTTATTTGTAATCAAACTTCATTTTTATTTTTGTTAAGACAAATAAATTTTCAAAAATTTCAATTTAATAAACGAAAACCATATATTTACCTTATACTGTTTCTTTAAAAATAAATCAAAATATCTTAAAAAAATTATTTTGAAATATTGTTTTTTTTGAGTTTTGGAAGAAAAAGAAAATTAAAAAAAGAAAAAAGAAAAATTAATCATGAAAAGTCAAAATGAAGACGAGTCTTCCCTCACACTTGATTTTGACTGTGTCCCCACAGTCAACCCAAGTGGAAGGAGAAAAAAAAACATGACCTTTATTTAAATGAAAATGAAAAGGTTATTATTTACAAGAGATCAGAAAATATATAGTTAAAGAGTAAATGAAACGGTCTTCCAAAGATCGATTCATTTGTCTCGTCAAATGTGTGAGACACGGCTTAAGCACGAAAAACCAAATCGTAAAAGATTTCAAAGTTGAACGTTGATTTGGAAAAATGAATGCCGTTTTATTAAAATTCGTACGAGTTGTTTTATTTTCAATGATTATTGGGGTTGATAAAACAATTGATTGAAATTCACATTTATTTTCACCAAATTGAAATTCAAGTTTATCATTGAAAACTTCTTCCAAATTATCGATTTTAAAGTCAAAATTGTGATCGCAATCTTCCCCATCAGAATTTAATGACTCATTTTCGAAAAGTCCATAAAACTCGTGTTTGTTAAATTCATCTTTCTTCATTGGATTATCAACAACTTCATCGCATATATCCATTTCAAAATCCAAAGTTGTTGTATTCAAATTTTCAGAAAAAGGAAGATCGAAATTTAAATCGAGTTTCTCACCCTCAAAAGAATTGAAATCTAACTCAATTACATTGTTTTCAGCAACTTCATTAAGATTGTTATTTTCCATTTCAAAAGTTGTTACTTGAAAATCGTCAATTTGGGTAAAAGATAGATTATCGTTTGACTCGTCACACATTGGAATTTGATTTTGTTGTTTACGTTGTTTCATATATGTTTCAAACAATGAATTCGTGTGCTCATCGTAAATTTCATTCATTTGCTCAACAAAATCCAATTTATAGCTATTAACTTGAGAATTTTCAATTGGGATTTGTTCAGAACAAAAATTTTCACTCGTATCGTAATTGATATTAAGATTATTCCCATTGCCAAATTCATTTGAAAGTTGTTTCCATATTGATTTTGATTTTGAATTTTATTTTGGAGTTCAAAATTGAATTGGCATGGGCTATACTCGAAGTTATTTGAATTTTGAAGTGAATTCAAATTTTGATTATTTTGAAAATTTTGACTTCAGTTATTGAAAAAATATGAATTACACAAATAATTTATCTCTTGATTTTGTTGTATGGAGAATTCAAGTAAAAATGAAATGCTATTTTCGAGATTTGAGTGTTGTTCGTAATTTCGAAAACTTTGTTGTTCGAAATTCAAATTGTTTATAGAATAGCTGTCATTAAAATATCCATACGAATTTGGAGTGAAATCATATGGATTATATTGATTTTCACAACTATTGTAAAATTCACGTAGGTAGGGAAAGTCGGACATTTTCAGGAATATTTTTGGCTTCTTTTTTTTGTAAAGGAAAAATATTTACAAATAGAATTTATTTTTCAAAATGGAAAATTGATTTTTGTTTTGTTTTTGGATTTTCAATTTTTTTTGGCTTTTAAAAAGATTTTATATATTTTTTTGTTTGGATTTTTGTTTTTATAATTTTTTTTTTCGATTTTTGAAATTTCAAATAAAAGGATTTAAAATTTCAAAGGAAATGGAATATTTACAATTTTTTGAAATTTTTTTTTGTTTTTAAAAAAAATATATGCATGAACTAATGAAACTAAATGAATGCAAGGTTTTAATTACCAATGATTTATCCTAAGTTAACTCAAAATTGTGTAATCACAAATTGTCTTAGATCAACAAGATAGTTCTCAGCCAGGTAACGGGCAGGAGTTATCGGTGCACCACGAATCACCACAGCAATGCAGCCGAAGGTTTAAGTACCTTCAGAGGAACAACCACTATAATATTTACGAATCACCGTAATATTTATAAATGGTTATTACTCTGCCGTAACCTAGACACCAAGAAATTAAATTATTCAAAGAAGACAAATTGTCAATATACAATTACGTGTTATTGATGTCTAATCGTTATTATTAACAAATTCTAGTATGAAATGTAAAACAGAAATTAAACGTGTATTAACAATGCAACTACAGATGAATTTTTTTAAAAGATGCAAATGCAAGCAACCAAAATGCAATTCAAATAAAACTGAAACGAAAGCAGAATTTTTTTTTTTGAGCTAGCAAGCAGAGCAATTTTTTTGGGCAGCAGTCCTCCTTCTGAAATTCTGCTTTGGCAATCTGAAATAAAAACAAGATATATACAATTATTTATTTTATTTTTTAAATCAAAGAAGCAACTTAAAACAAACGAACCCAAAACAAATCATTTTTTTTGAAGGGATAACACAAAACAAAACTCAAAGGAAGCAAATTCTTTTTTTAGGATTGGACGAAAAAAAAAGATTAAACAAAACAAAACAAATTCAAAACATTTTTTTACTATAAGGTTGGACTTACACAAATTAGAAACCAAAATAAAAAAGAAGTTGAACCCAGCCCAAACCACATACACTCGGCCCAAACAAAAGACCGGACCCGCCACTTAAATTTCAACACAAAACAAATGCACCCGTATGAAACAAATTCAAACAAATCAAAATCAAAATCGCAAAAAATCAAAATCAAAATCCCCACAACCCGAAATCAATTTACAATCGAAAACCCTCTATAGTTGATGGCGATCTAAGGAGGTGGTCGCGGTTGCAATTGGGGATAAAGGCAATTGGTCGTTCGATGCAGTGATTGGTGGGAGACGAGTCGAGTTCGAATTCGTGGTTTTGGTCGCTGCTGAGTTGTTTGTTGTTGCGCGCGGACTTGGAAGGGGGAGCGATGCAGAGGGTTGCTGTTTTGTTCGAGGTTATCGAATTCTAGAGTTCAATTGTGATGGCCGCAGAATTGGGGAGGGCGAATGGGATTGGTGGATCTGGGGACCGAGGAGAGATCTAGGTTCGTGGACGAGTTGCGATTGCTGCAATTTGGGAATTTTGTTCGATTTTGGTCAATTGCGATGAGATTTGCTCAGATGATTGATTTCGATTGTGGGTTTAGTTGCTGTGGGGTGTGGTTGGTGGCGACTGCGGTGTCAGTTGATGCCTTCAAATATGCAGTGTCGTAGGGGAGATAGATGATGAGAATGGAAAGAAAGTGGCTTTATGGAGTGTCTGCAGTTTTGTTATGGGAGATGGTTTGAGGAGATTGATGGTTCGATTGTGAATTCGATGGTGTTGCGAATGATATGGAGGAGGTCGGTGATGTACTGTGGGTTTCAGGTGAAGCTCGTGGAAGTCGGAGGCAGGTTCAAGGAAGGGGCAGAGGTGTTTAGGGGTTCGATTGTTCGAATTTGGTTCGTCGATGGGTTGTTGTGGTTTCTGTAGCGTGGTATGTATGAATCTGTGGAGTTTGTGGAGATGTTTTAGGGTATGTTCAAGTTTGTCAAATGTCAGGGGTTGGTTGCGTTCTTTGGGCGGTGAGTGGTATGAGGATATGTTGCAAGACTGTGGTACGGTGGTGGTTTGGCAATGAAATGATGGTGGATGTTGTGAAGGTTTGGTGTAGTACACAGTGGTGTGTTTTGGTGAAGGTGAAGAGCGAAGAGAAACTGTCGGCAGTGGTGTTGACTGGTGGGAGCTTGAATGAGGTAGGAAGTTGTTGTTGTTGAATGAGCAAGGTGGATGAATGCAAATGTGGATGAGAGAGGACTGTTAGGCAATGGGTGGTGGTTTTGCTATAATGGCTGAAGTGTTGATGCAGCAGTAATGGGGGTGGTTGGTGATATATGAGTATGGAGATGAAGTATTGGCTTGGTATGATCAGTATTGGAATTGTATGACAGGGAGGTTGGTTAGTGGGTCAGGAAATCAGGCAGTGGACTGGTTCGATGATCAGTTTTGAAGCAAGTTGAACTGGTGATAGTGGCAGTGGATGTAGAAGTTATGTGGAGTTGTGGTTGGTAGGTAGTGGAGTATGTAAATATTATGGCAACTTGTTTGTTTGTCAGGGAGGATGGTGAGTGGATTGTTGTGTTCAGTTGAATGGTAGTGATGTTTTGTATGGAGAATGTGTGTTGATGGAGTTGTTGTAGTGTTGGTTGTGATTTGAGGGATCTGGAAGGCAAGCAGTAGAGTTTGTGACAGGGTTAATGAAAACAGAGAGTGAAAACAGGGAGTGAAAAGAGAGTGAAAACAGTTTTGTAAACTGAGAGTGAAAACAAAGTAAAATGTAAAACACTGCAAAAGTATGTACACAGTAAAATGTGAATTTCAATGAAATATATTTTTTATTTTTTAATGAAAGTATGGTTTTTTTAGAAAATATTCAAAAGCAATGCGAATAAAAAACAATAAACAATCACACAAATCAAATAATATGACAAACATACACACAATTTTTTATGCAAACGCACAAAAATTATAACACATAAAAAAAATCGAAGAATAGAAGATCAAAATCAAAGCAATTCCCCGACAATGGCGCCAAAAACTTGTTGGTCAACGGAAATTCTATCGGTTTAGAAAACCGTCGAACGAATTTAAATTAAAACTAACCGCAAGCGCACGGTGTACGAATGTAGCACATGGCGAATACGGGTCGATCCGCAGGGAATTGATGATTTAAATTTCCTACTCAATCAAATTATACCAAAGTCGAGAGTGTGTTTAAGCTAGAAAATGAGAAAATGAACTAACTAACAAAAAGAAAAGAAATGCAAATATAGGAGTAAAATGACAATTTAGAGAATAAATCCACTCTCTAGATCATGTAGATCAACACATGAAATCATGATCTCTCTTTTATGGTCATTAGTGTTTTAATTGATGTGTTTATCATAAGTATGGCATATTTGAGCTATTGATTAGCCAACATAAGCCATCAAACTGTAACACACCGCTTAAAACACTTACTAACTTTCATGAAACTTGACAAGGAAAATGAAAATGAAATCTATTTTAAGTATGGCCTATTAACTATTGATTAGAAACATAGACCATCAAATTTTAATTTCAAAATCACTTTCTTATGCCATAATCATATATTCATGAAGAGACATTTGTGTTAGTGATTGTTTAAGCATAGCCTATTTGGTGTCAACAATATAGACTATCAAATTCAAAGCAAAGACAACAAATTAAACCACTTCAAGCATTGTCATTAAGCACAAAAATAGAGCATAAATTGACAAAATGGTGAAGCTACATTAATTAGAGAGCTTCATTACTCCTAAATTGAAGGGGTTTAGCCTCTCATATTTGTCACCATATGAACAAATGTAGCAAGCAACATTGAATAAAAAGAAGAGGGAAAAGAGAGCAAAATGAAAGGAAAAATTATTCTACTTGCATAAAAGAGAAGAGATCTACACTACAACATGAAAGTAAATGAACATGAAAAGGAAAGAGCATGTATTAAATTGCATAAAGAAAAAAGATTACATAAAATAAAAATGGCTAAGTAGACATGAAAAGATAAAGAGGAACTTTCATTTTATTTTTGATCTAAACTTAACTAAAGAGAAGGAGGCCTAAGAGTGACTAAGAGAAGAGAGAATGTTACATGAAACATAAGGGGTATTTATACAAGTGTTAAAACCCTAATTAGTTTTTTTTTGGAAATGCCCCTTAGGAAGTGTGGAGGCCAAGTAATCATTAACATGTCTTAATCCCCCATTAAGTGTATATGAAGCCATTAACTCCAAAAGCATGTGCATTAGCCTTTAATTTGTACATTAAGGTAGGTGGGTAGGTGAGGTGCTCCATGTTCTTCACTTTGAATTATTTCCATCTTCATTCCTTTGTGTTAATTTTGTGCATGCATATCTTCATGAAACCACTTCTATTTGAGATCAAATTCCTACAAAAATATATACAAATTTTCAATTAATTTTTCTCAAAGAAATATATGCACAGAAATGACCGTTTTGCCCATATATGAAAATTAATATGTGACAATTTGGAATAATTTAAATTTTTGGTTTAAACAAGTTAAAATACCCGATATGATCATTTATTTAATTCAAATATATTAAATATGGTGGTAAAAATATGCACATTTATGTGCACATCAGTAATACCCTATGGGAGTCGCTGAGTGTATATATGAGAGAGCGTACTTGTTAGTGTTATAAAAAGATTTTAATATTGTGTTAATCTGTTCCGTTTTGTATTTATAAATTCTGGTTGCTGCATGGGACGCTATGACATCAATAAGGATTTCTAAACACTTAATAGGACAGACCGACACAATATTTGGTTTCAATATAGGTGAATGAAATAATTTTGCCTATTATGTTTTCTATATATAAATTAAATTTATAAATGATATATATATTTGGTTGCAACAGATTGGTTGTTAGATAATAAAATTTATAAAAATAGTTGAAATAAGATTGAAAATAAAATAAATAAAAATTGGAAATTTAGAACTTAATTTCCGGGGTTTGAAAATTTCTTTCAAATGATTTTGGAATATAATAATAATATTTTAGAAGTATTTTCCAGTATAAATATTTTAATATAATTTGAAATAATTGTTTTAAATAAATTTTGGAAAGGAAATAAGTTTTGTACTCCCCTCTCTGTCGTTGGAAAATAATTTCGGTGATGAGTGCACGCATCATCGACATTCATTTTCAAGTTTCGAAGTGGGAAGGCCACTGTAGTAGTTTACTACAGATTTATTTTAATAAACTAATATAAATTTTAAATTGTTATAAACATAATTGGATATATAATTTGCAAGCATATGATTATCTATTATTTTAAAATGATTTTAAATAAAACCTGGTATTTAATTCTTAAGTTTCCATTAATTAATAGTTTCAATTACTGTAGTGAATTAGAACGTAGGTAATTAATAAATTGAAACCTCTAAAGGAAATAAGAGATTGAGTGCTAGGATAACTGGTATTAAATGAAATTTAAGGTAATTTGAAAACTGTAACCTATGAAACAAAGATGTAATTATTAAACCATTAATTAATTAATTAAAAAATTGAGAAAACTTGTATAACTTTCAATTACATTCTTAAAGGCATATACATAACTTACCAAAAGATATAAAAGTTGAAAATGTTAATAAGAAAATGTAATAGATATTATACTAGTAATTAACTTAAGGTAATGAAAGTAATTAATGAAATTCTTTAATAAATAAGAATTGATGTGTAGTGTATAAACTTAAGTATAATTGAAATGCTACTGATTTGATAAAATAGGAAGGTAAGTGATATAAATAAATGATTGTAAACCTTAGTAAATGAATTAATGAAATTCTTTATTTATAAGAATTGATGTTATAAAGTTATAAATTTAAGTGTAATTAAAATGTTACTATAATTAAATATAATAGAAATGTAAGCATGAAATAAATGAATGAAATTAAGAAATGCATAAATGTAATGCAATAAAAAGAAACTTACATGACCTGAATAAATGAAAATGAATAATTGTAGGCAATAGATGAAAATGAATACAATTAATAAGAATAAACTAATCGTTGTTGTTGTTTTTGGTTATGGTTGCTTGGGTAAGGAAATTTAAAATTGTTTAGATGAATAAATAATCTGTTTAGTTTCATCTAAGACTGTTGAGTAAATAATGAGTTAAGTAGTTTATTTTTCATTCTGTACAATTTAAAGTTTAAGCCCGAACAACTATTTGCTTTGTTTGATATGAATGAATGATTGATGTGGGTTGATTTTATGTAATGGTTGTATGCCTTGTTGCAAGTAGTTGTTGGATTGTATTGATTTGTTTGTTTATGGTTGAAACAACTTTAATATTTCAATTATATAATTGTTAACCCTTTTAGATTATATAAGTGAAATATAGGTGATGGAAGCAATTGCTACTGCATTTGGTTTCATAATAATAAGCGTAAATCGCTCGACAAATAGGTACGTTTTCTGATTACGGTTTTATAGCACTATTTTATATATTTTCCCGTGTTGGGATATATATTATTTTGAAAAATATATGTTGTATATTTTTATAATTGATATTATATTTTCTCCCAAGCCTCCCCGTACAAAGGAGACTCTGCCAAAAATTTCCGTGAATTTTGGACTTAGAAATTTTTTGAAAGTGTTTTCCAAACTTTATTAAATTTGAGTATAAAAAGATTTAATTGTTATAAATTGTTATATTTTATTTTAACTAATTAATTTTGTAAATTAATTGTTATAAAGTCAATGTTTTGAATAAGATATATTAATTTCTTAATTCTTCTTTTCCCTTCTTTTTCCTTTTCGGGGACGAAAAGTTTTGAGTGGGGGAGAGTGTAACGACTCGTAAATTTTGATGATTAAATTTGTTAAATTTAAAAGATTTTGTAATTTAATGAAGAAAGAAATGGAAATCTTATAATTTATATTGGAGCGAATGTTAGGAATTTAAATGTTGCAATGGTAAATGAAAATCAATTCTTGACAATCGGAATGAAATTCAAATAAAGAAATAATGGAAAACATTATATTTCGCTAATTAAATATGATTGTTTAATTAATACTGAAAGAAATAAAATTGGAAATAGTATTAATGAAATAATAACTAAAATGAATTGCGACTATATAAATGGAAGTAAATTGTTAATAAGTGAATGCAATTAGTAGTATGGAAATAAATGCCAACATTCAATTGTAATAAACGTAATTAAATGTTACATTTGTGTGAAATGTAAAGACAATGGTTAGGAGTTGTTAGAATGGGCATATTAAAGTAATAAATGGGAAAAACTAATCAATTAATATATGTATTTATTTCTTTAGTATGTTGCATAAGATTTGGAAATCAAATTGCAATTAAAGTAAATTAGGTAGTACGTTATTTGGAAATAAAGTTAAGGGTAGGATAGCAACTATTATAAATTACCTAATTAATTGGTCAATGAATTTATTGGAAATAAAGTTAATTTAAATGGTAAGTAATTATAATGTTGGTATTGACTATATACGTTACTTTAAAAATTTCTAATATAATAACAGAAGTGTGATTGTAAATTAATAGAAGCGTAAATTTATTTTAAGTAGAAATTCGTGGATTGGGAAATAAGTTCAAATTATGTTAATTACTTAATATGTAAAGTATGTAAAGTAATTAATAGAATGTAAATTTTAATGTTGTAAATTTTATAGAATGTAAAGTATTTAAAAAACCTTAATTAATGTGTTCAATGGATAGAAGTACACATTTAAAAACGTAATATTCATTCAAATTAAAATGTAAATAGGCGTATATTAATGTAATAAAATAAAATTAGCATTGAATACGGAATACCTATTACTTGGAAACAAATTTGTAAAGTTGTAATTGATTTGAAATCTGTAAAATGAGAATAAATTCAAAGTTACAATTAATTGATGGAATAATAAGGGATAAACTGTAATTTGATAATTCAATGTGAATTATACCCATAAAATGTCAATTTATTGAATTACAAGATTTTTAAATAAATAAACGGTTTTATTGAGATTTCTATTGATAATTAATGAAGTTTAATGTGAAATCAATTGCCATTAATTGCCCAAATTTGTGCAGTTGGGGTAGATTTGATTTGTCATTAAAGATGGTTAATTCTATAAGATGTAATAAATGTTAATTTTATTTATAATATGAGGACTGGTTGATTAAGGTGTAAAGACCAAGATTTATTAATTTATTTATAATTTGAAATCTAATAAGTGGATTTATTGCAATTAAGTGGAGTATAATATTAAAATATTACATAAATGAGGATTTAGATGAAAATTGAAAATGTTAATATAATGGATTTTGATTCCAGTATTTATTTCATCTGTTTGTAATAATGAATTTGAATAATAGGAATGAAAATTTAATTATTGAAATTTTAATTTATAATTTCTAAATTTAACGAAATTGGAATTTAACGCTAAAATTGATGATTGAATCAACATTTAATTGACATTAAAAATTTGTTTAAATCATTGAAAATGTTTAAGAGTTATAAAGTGACAAAGATTGCAAATTTCAGAATTTAAACGAGAAATTTGATTTAATTAATTATTTATTTATTTAATTAATGGAAAAAATAGCCATTTTGGCCACTGACTCGGATTTCGACGAAACCAGGTCCATCGGATCCATAACGGTGAATTATTGTATGATTTCAATTTTCGTAGCGATCGGGCTCGTCGTTTGATCGTACGGACTCGAAACGCCTTGAAATCAATGAAATTGAAATCAATTTGAAATCGATTTGAAAATATTGTTTTCAGCATAACTTCTTCATACGATGCAATTTGAACTTAAAACCTTTTCCATTGAGTTTAAAATATTTTAAAACACCTATTTTGATATATGGGTTACCCAATTTCGTTCCGGGGTCAGAACGGGCTTTTTGGGCCACGTTATCGTCAGCGCATACATCTATCTTATCCGATTCATCCTATTTTCAATTCTGCCTATAAATATCCTGCTATAAACCTTAGCCTCCCTAATTCTCATTTGTCCATATGTATATCTCAACTCTCTTCTCCTCAATGGTAGACAATATAATTTCAGATCAAATTCCAACTCAAATCCAAAGCATAAAATTCAAAGTCCTCAGAAAAATTTGAAAAAAATATATATTGAAGCTGTCAACGAGCGTAATCTCCTGGTTGAATTCATTTTCAATTCGAGTTATCGTTTGCTTAGAAATTGAAGGATTATCCACGGCCATTCATCATCGCCGCGATCAAACTTGTCGGATCGACAAACCCTTTCTGGGTTTTGGAGAGGAAACCGAGGGGATCGCATCTAGGTGATTTGTTTGACGAATCGACGGTTGGATGGGTGGCAAATTTTTGTTAGGGTTTCAAATTATGGGTGGCGGCTGCGTGTTCTAGCGGCGGGGGCGGTGATCGTGATGGCCATGGGATGGTCACGTGGTCGACCAGAAGGTGGTCCATGCGCGTGCGACAAGTGCAGTTGGAGATAGCGGCGGTTTGGTTAGGGTTTTGCTTCTGTTGCCTGTTCTGTAGCGCGTTCGTTTCGGTGGATAGGGGCGGGTGCGTGAGAGTTTAGTGATGATGACGTGGATGTGGGAAAGGGTGAGCATGTCTTATTTTGTTTTTAATTTATTTTTGATTTCAATCGTTCTGAATCACATAACTTCGTCATACGAAATCCGTTTCGCACGTGGTTTTTTTTATTAGGATCGTATTGAAATTCTGGACTTGATGGCGCTGGTTTAGACGAATTCTAAGACTGTCAAATTTTTGGGTTTAAATTGAATTTAAATTCAATTTAAATCCAAAAGGTGAGTGTGTTAACCCACTCACAACTTCTAAAATTTCTTATGTTTGTCAAATTGATTTATGATATGAGTAGAAATTTATTTATGACTGTTTGGCATATTTTTATTCATCATCTCAGTCAAATCGCATTTATTTAATTAAATTGTTATTTAATTCATTATTGCGTATAAAACTGCCAGTTAAATTTCTAGTTAAATTTATTATTGCATATAAACTGATAGTTAAATTGTTAGTAAATTTATTGTGCATATAAACTGCCAGTTAAATTATCAGTTAATTTATTTTGCATAATAAACTGCCAGTAAATGCCTGTTATTTATTTCCTGTTATATATTGATGTATTGTTTGAATTTGATGATGATTTTTTTTTTGGCAAGGCCAGCCGGTTTTATAGTGGACCATCCACTTTTTATTACGAAAGTAATAAAATTTGAAGTACAGGAGCAAGGTAAAAACACCTTAACTACTAAAAATAAAACAGATAAACAGCGCAGGTACGTGACAGCTATGTCGCGATAACTAAAGAAATTCCTACATAACTATTCCTCCACCGAGGTAGGAGGATCACCAACATCCGTAGACACGGACGTAACGCACTCTAGGACAGACCCAGAAAGACCAGCAAAGGGGCGAAACCGTAGTGCAAGAGAAGGGTCATAAACCAAATCATCAGGACAGTAGATAAAGGATCGATCCCAGGATGGATCAGCAAGCATGTCAGTATTAGCTCTAGCATCAATACCATCCAAATCAAGAACAAGTGAGTCACCAGTTGGCTTGTAGCGAAGGCACCTAAGGTCAAGTTGGTCGTCAGATACAAACCGGAAGAAAGATTCACCAACCGGTTTATACCTCATATCAGAAGTGGGATCGATCCAACACCCTTCGGCCTCATCCCAAGCTATAGGAGGCAGCAGCGAGGGGGGACAGGATCAATTAAAGGGATGTCAGGAGCAACACTAGGAACCTCAGAACCAGGAGGCGAAACAGGCGTAACATGAGGCAAAGAATGAACACTCAGATCAGGCAACGAAGTCTCAGGAGTAGGATAAGAGAGAGAGGAATGGGAAGAAGCCTTGGGAACCCAGATCCTAGGACGAGGGTGCGGCAATGGAGACCTCGGAGCAGCCGCGGTTGCTACAGAATGATGGCAGTCTTTAGTCAGGTGTCCAAAAGAGTGACAAGCAGTACAAATATCCGGAACCCATCCATAGCGAACCCTGACTTCCACAACATGTCCAACAGCCAGCTGAACAAAAATAGTAGAAGGGAGAGGCTTAGTAGGGGAAATCTTGATGAGAGCCTTCGCAAACATCATCTTATCTCGCGCAACAGTATTGGAGTCAAAACATTTCAGCTTACCAACATTACACGCTAACCAATTCAAACCAATGAGAGGCTGTAGAACGGAAGGAATCTGGGGAAAATATACCCAAACAGGGATAGAATATACTTGCTCACGAGCACACGCCACATTAGGAGACCATGGGATCACAATAAAAGGCCTTCCATCAACAAACGATGGCTCTGCATCCAAAACAAGCCGCCGATCCTCTGTTGAGGAAAACTTCAAGTAGTACATCGTATCAATCAGCTTCACGTGCAAATTTCCACGAAGCTTCCAGACCTTCCGAAGCACCGCAGACGCATAAGAAAGACGGTGATGCGGCCCAAGGAAAAACCCGACCAAATAATCCGACCAAAATTCCTGACCAGCTTGCATAACACTCGGGGGAGGAATCATCACTCCATTTTCCTCAACCAAATCAAAATCAATTGGGATGTAATCTCCCGCATTACGAGGCATGGAGGAGAAAAGAGAAGACCACGTTTTAGAGGAGTGCTTCGAGCCATCAGAAACACGGCTGACAACAATACAGGGAGCAATGCTGGAAGAGGGAATTGTTGCTTCAGTGGAATTAACAGTCACAATAGGTACAGTATTCGTTGGGGAAATACCACAAGCAACTGATGAGGGAAGTCCACAACTAGGGTGACTACCAGTATTACGCCCCTGGACATGCACGTCCTCACCAACGAGCACGCTAGGAACACACTCAACATTCACAGATGACTTGCCCACAACACAACCCACTTCATGATGCAATACAGGCTGGTAACAACCTTGGCAACATTCAGACAGTCATCAGATATGTTCACACCATCTACCCCAGTTACATAATGACATACAGGTGACGTGCAATGCTCGGAGATAGCAGCTACGCCCAACCCCGCAACACTGCCACACATGCCACCATCGTTACCCTTATCACAGTTTCCAGTAATAAGCAAATTCGCATTGGTTCCAGGGAGAGGCAACACGGCACGAGTAGGGACAAGGTCAGATTCCACAACACCAATTCTATCAGACGTGAGCGGAGGAAAATCAGAGAGGGAATGAATTAAAGGCATGGCAGCGGACTTGGATTGGAAGTGGCGACCATACCTAGTCGAAGAGGGAGTGGAAATGGGGGGAGGAGAGGGACAAGGCAGTGAGGAGGACATGGAGGAAGGAGAAAACACGAAGAGGTGGGAGATTAAGGCGATGGAACAAACAGAGGCCACGAACGAAAATCGCCAGTAGCAGCCATTCCACGAAAAAATTCCTTTTAGATCTAGAAATATATCTAAACTGCAAGTTATTATGCATGGATGGTTGATGGATGATATTAGATGAATGGATGCTGTATTGTATATTGTTATAAACTGCAAGTTATTATGCATTTCATCTCATTCGGGATTGCGGTTTGAAATGATATACAACCGCATTTTTATTTTTAAATCGCGGATTGAAATGATAAATATCCGTATCACTTGACCATAGGATAGAAAATTTTATACAGGCACCGCAGTGTGTGTGTGTGTGTATAAATTTGAAATAATTTTTCTATGGTTTTGTAAAGAAATATATATATAGTTTTAGGAAATATTGATGATGGATATTTGATAAAGGTTATTTTATATATGGCTAAATTCTTGGTTTTAAATTATGTATAAAATTGTTTAAAGTATGAAGTAAGTTTAATAATAAAGTGGATTTTATTAAAATATATTATGCATAAGTATTTACTAAAATATATTCCAATATAGAGTTTATATTGATTTTCATAAATCAAAGTTTAGGAGATAGTTTGAATTTGATTTGAGATTTAATTTAGTTAAAATCTTATTGAAATTTAGATTTAAAAAGAATATGGTGTTATAACTAAATTCGAGTTTAAGATGATTTAAGTGAATTTATCTAGCCTAAATAAATTGAGGAATATTCAATTATTGAATTTTGAAAGTTTTATTTAAAGGATACTGGATTTATTAAATAAGTATTTCAAAACTAAATAATAGTAAAAGGGAATTTGGCGCATATATATGAATTAAAAATTTAGTTTTGAAATGGTGGAATATTAAAAACTTTGTAATATATGGAAATTTAAATGGTTTATCTGGGAATTCAAATCTGTATTTAGAATTGATTTGAGAAATTAAAAAGCAAATTTACTTTATAAAGTAATTTATTATTAAACCGTTTAAGTATTGGAAAATTATGTTTCGAAGCTATGGGGTTTAAGATATATATATATATATATATATATATATATATATATATTTGAAAATATTACGATTTTGGGAAAAGGGATATTTATGATATCATATTGATTCGGGGTTTAAAAATATAAATGATATCGTATTTATATGGTTCTGAAAGGGATATTATATTCTGGTTTTAAAGCATAAATTATTTTGAAATAACCGCAGTGTTATAATAAACGTTTGGTTGTTGAAGAGACCGGGAACGGAAGTTTTCATACTCTCTGCCAACTCCGAAAACCACTTTAACAACCGTGTACGCGGTGGAGACTCCCGAATGAAGTAGGATGGCGGCGGCGCTTTCCTTTGAGGTAAATACGTGGACCCAACTCCCGTGAGTTGGCATAAGGTGGCTAAAACAGGAGCGATCGATGGGTTAATTGAGGTAGCACCTTTGATCGGACACATCCCTTCGATATTCTACTCGGACTTTGGTTTTATTCGGTGGCCACTTTTGGTTTCTTTGATTTGGGGGTGTGGCTCGAGGTGGGCGGTAGCTGCGGCTACGCGTTACCACCGACCCGGAAGCGTAATTGGTATATCTACTCTGGCATTGCCTAGTTGTGCCATGTCACCTACCCTATCGCGCCTTGTACGAGTTTCTATTTGTGTCGTACCTATGGAGTATCCTCTGGTTGCCTCCTAATCAGGAGCTATTACGGTACTGTATAGACTATTGGCATTATTTATTTTAATGGGAATATTGGGTTACTCCTTAACGCTTTTTAAAAGTAAGTTTATTTTACTAATAGACACTACTATAATAGCGAAATGTACTACATTGTAAATAGTTTAACGGATCCTTAGGAGATGTGAATCCCGAGCGTCTCTGAGTTACTGCACTCATATTTATTTATGTTAATTTAACTCACATAAGATATTTTAGTTCTGACTCGAGTGTTTTGTCTTTTCAATTCGCTCGGGTCGGTCCGAGTATTTCAGGATTTCGAAAACTTTAGCTCTGGAGGATGAAGACGAAGATTTCTATTATTATTATTTATTATATTCCACTACACTCATATTGTTCCGCTGCATTGTTATATGGTATGTGTAACTCTGATATATGTTGTATAAGTAAATCGTATATTTTTAAAACAGCTTTATAAACTGTATAATTGAGTATTATATTTTATCCTTCCGCTGTGAGATTCTATTTTTATTTCTTTCTTGTTTTCATATGTACCCCATAACAATCCGCCCTTTCTTATGGTTTGAATTGGAACAAGTGTCGATTTAAAGCGTGCGAAAAGGTGGGACATTACATAGATGCTAGCATTCAAATGAAAAGGAGGAAGAAGAAAGTGGAGACTCGAAAAAAATAATTAGATTTTGATTAAGGTTTTGAGATTAGTATTTATATGCGCAGGATAAGAGAGCAAGCTATGTAAGTTTCTCACTAGATCTTAGCCACACATCTCCAAACCCTAATCCTATTATATAACCACCTCTAACCTCTCTTAAACCAATGCCTATGCTCTTTAAATCTCATGAGCTGTGAGCCCATTTAACCTAAATTAACTCTATATAATCATATTTAACCAATTTGTTATCGACATTTTATATCGATCAACATATTCGTAGCTTTTGCAAATATATGCAACTATTTTATTTCTCAAATCACACTCAAACTTCATAATTAATATTTCATAAACATTAATTTATTTAATAAAATTGTAATAATTTTAAACTAATTAAATTGTGATCTAATGAGAATTCATAGTTTCGGTTGTGTGACTCTTGGGTATACATTTGATCAGCATTAATGTCGAACTATTCGAACGTTAACGTTCATACTTCACTTAGCAGGTGGTGTGATAATATGGTCAAATTTATCGCTTACTCATTTTCAAAGACTTTGGTAAAAATTACCCTTTTCCTTATTGGTATCGGGGCTAAAAAGAATGGTTGGGACAACAAACGTCCATCTCGTTCGTACTTTGGATACTCGTATAACCATCAAAGATTGTTGAAGTGACATTTTAATTTAATAAACATTATCCAGTTGTGGTAATTATTTACACCAATTCTCTTCTTCAAAACTATATCACTTTGGACTTACTGAATTTGATAATGGTCGAAATTCCAAACACAAACTCTTTGGTTCAATAATAATAATTATTAACCTAAATACTATGGTCAGAGATTTTGACTTTGGGTTTACTTCAGTTAACCGTAATACTAACCTCATATAAATGAGGATACGAATACTTCCACACGATCCAACTATAGTCACTCGATGGACGCTTTACCATGATTTGACCGTAATCAACATGGAGCTTTGATATTGAAGATCCACATTATTCTCAAGTCGAAAGAACTAAGAAAATTATTCACATCAATATTTTTTGTTTGATTTTAGTCATATTAACCAACAGAAAACATTAGAATGAGTCGTTCCATAGTTAGCTGATAACTATTAGCACGTAACCCCTAGGTGTCCCCGGTAGTCATGAGTAATACCTTTCCAACATTGAGAGAGCGTTACTATTAACCCAAAAATAGATAAACACCCTAGATTGAGTGTGAGAGCACCAAATCTATTTACCAAGGCAGTTAAAATAGTAAAACCAATTGTAGATCGTAGAAAATGAAAAGTAATAAGAAGATTTTGGTAGTGGTTTGGATGTTAATGAATCCTACATCCACTAATAACTTTCTATTAACTGACTACTGTAACAAGTGGAATCAGATTACAATATGATTGAATCTTCTATGTTAGATTAAGTCATATGTGCAAGAGTTCACTGGAGAATCACAGTGACCCCTTAAATGACTATTATGTAGGAGAAGAAGAGTGAAGAATAATTTCTACAAAGTTCCAGTAGCCAGTCTAGAAGATCTTCTTTATGTTGTAAATTGGTGAGTATTTATAGGGTTTGGAGAACCGTTGGGCCAAGTGCTTTGCTAGAAGCCTACATTTGATAATACGAAGATGCTCCAAAAAATTCACGGTGAACCAATCTAACCTGATGGATCGCTAGCAATTCATAGGGCATGGATCGCTAGCGATCAATGTAGTTAAAGTATTTTTGGATCATTTCACTTGGATTGCGCTCCTTGCCTTATGTAAATGCTCTCCATATAATTTCAGTACCAGCATCCTTGTTTTAATGGTGATTCATGTATAGATTACATTGAACTATGACTGGAATCAGATGAATGCTCACTTCTCAAACTAATTTGCTTGGAATATCATAAAACACGGCGGATATGCTTAAAAAAGATATTAGTTCATGATGTATGAAGTTTGGAGTATCCATGAGCAATCCTTATGGGTCATTAGCGATCTATAGGTGATGGATCGCTATATATCCATATCTTTAGCCTATTTTTGCCTCTTTCCTCTTAGGTATCCCTTAGCTTCTTCTTTTGGTCCTTTTGCTTGATTCTTGAATTATTTTGATTTGATGTCGATGTTCTAGCTCCCATTGAATTATTTTGGGTTAATAAGATGGATAACATTTACCTACCAAAGTATGCCTTCATTGGAAGCAAGGTGTGCTCTGGAAGTAACTGCTTTTGAGATCCCATTTCGTGAAGTTTAATTGATCGTGTTGAGGCTATCATGTGAATTTGGTTTTAGCCATTCAGCCACTATTGAGTTTTTGATGTGAATCGTTGTTGTTCTAACAATATTTCAATTTCGATCCCATAACTTTCTAGATGCTTGTAAACAACACTTAAATCATGCTCGGCGAGCATGGAGAAAATTAACCGCAACTTAATAGATCGCTAACGATCCAAAGTCCATGGTTTGCTAGCGATCCAAGGAATTAGAAAATTTTTCTCATTTAATCTCCTATTTAACTTTGTTCAGGCTGACCTTTCATCATTTCACCCTTGCGAACCAAGCTAATCTCTCTATAACCCGAGCTAAACACGACCAAAGCCTAAGCTTGCTCACACTATCATCATCGTCGATCTCCACCGAGCCCATCTCACATAGATAACACACTGCACTATCCCCAATCAATGCTTGGAATCCGATGAGTTAAGTCAATATTTTTTCGAAATTCAAGTGTTGAGTGTAGGAGGACATCTAGTTATAAATAGAATTACCTGACTGTTAGTGCCTAAATTGGTCACTAACACCCAAATGTAAATGAAAGCACCAACTAACAGTCACTGGTAATAGATAAAGTGTGTGTAGAGAGTAATAATATGAAGAACAATCAGAATAGAAATTAAGCAGTAAAGAACAACAGGTTTTTATAGTGGTTCAGCTAACTCCGGCCTACGTCCACTCCAGAAGTTTTCTTTTATTGATGTAACAATTGATTGTAGTTACAAAGTGGTAGACTAGCCTTAGTCTTAGAAAGTAGAAAGTCAGAGAGCAGAAGAGAAGATCATCCCTTTTCTGAAGCTCTACATGCTCTATTTATAGACACGTCCAGGTAGTTGTTGGGCTCTCTGAATAACCTGAGCCTATCAGGGCCAAATAGCCCATGCCGAACCAAAATGCCTCGCCGAACGCACTCGTATGTCGAATGAGGTATATGTGCCGAACACACTCGTACGCCAAACGAGGTAGCCATTCCGAACATGCTTGCATGCCCAGTGAGGTTGCTATGTCGAACGCTCCCTGATACCGAACGATCCATCCAATGCCGAACGCTCCCTGATGCCGAACGATCCATCCAATGCCGAACGCTCCCTGATGCTGAACGATCCATCCAATGTCGAATGATCGTTAATGCCGAACCTCCATCATGCCGAACCATGTCTGATGCCGGACCATGTTTGATGCCGGACAGTTTCTAATGCCAAGCGCCCATCATGCCGAACGATCTTCTAATGCCGAGCGCTTCTAAATGCCAAGCGCTCCTGGATGCCGAAATAACAATGGGTGCCGAACGACCCAAATGCCAAACAACCATTGGGTACCGAACGACCCAAATGCCAAGCAAACATCGATTGCTGAACGACCCTAATGCCGAACCACTAATGTGTGCCAAACGACCCAAATGTCGAGCGAGGCTTGTGCTGAACGACCGTAGTCCACTGCGGAGTGAACCTCTTCTCACTCCAATGCCGAACAACTTCTGACTTCCAAACCAAACCACATTTCCTTGACCCAATTTATAGTCGATCCATCTCTGTCCAATCCAATTTCCATCTTTCAAGTGCGTTGCGTCATCCATCCATCCAGTGGACTGAATCCATCGTACACTAGCCTTGACGAACGTGCAGTCGATTAAGTTAAACACGTCTGCCCGTAGCCTTGTAAAAAGGCGGGTTAACACTGACCGTACTAGATACAAGTTATGTTATATAGAATGAAGCTCCTTTCATCACATCGTAAATCCAATGGAGAAAGTCTGATACTCTCGGAAGCCGAATCGACATCAGTTATGCCTTCACAAATGGTTCTAACATTGCCTACTTCTTTGGCACCACCGGCTAAATATGGTCAATTGGTTCCAGTTGGTCCGGCTGTAGATCGAACTCCTCCAAACTTTGGAGTTTTACTCAACCCTCTGGAGAGAGCTTCCACCATAATTTCTGCTAAGGTTCTACACAATATTTGTTTACAGCATGGCATTCCGGATGATGACATATACCTTCCATTGAAAAATGAGTTTGCATGCATACCACCTTCGAGGTACACATCTGCCATCCTGACATGTGCTTGAATGGAGTAGTGCCCCCTTCAATTATTTCTTGAGAGAGACTCTTTTGAATTTGGGAGTTCCATTTCAGATTCATCCCAACAGATACGCAATTTTGACTTATCTTCACATTTTGTTTATGAAGACATTCAATCATGCCCCAAGCTATAATGAATTGAGATATATCCTCTCATTCAATAAGAGAGACAGATGTCCATCTCTTATGACCATCGAGGCTCGAAGAAATCGCAAAATTTTGCTGCAACTTCAAAGTAATTTGTCCCAGTTCAAGACCTAATATTTTTTTGTTAGGTTTCCTGAGGGATTTAATTGCCTTTGGACAACAAAGGGTAAGTCTTCTCTTTTACTACTTGAGATTTAATACGATGGTGTGGGATTTTTAATAGACTGAATACTCCTTGCAATTATTTCAAGGCCAAACAAAGATCCATCACTTGATCCCATCTTTCATACTCCGAAAGCCATAGATGATAGAGAGAGATAGGTCAGATCTTTGCTAATGGACGAGAATTTTTTTCGGTGTGGGTTGCTGCATCCCAAGAGATCTGCTGTTATTGTTGAAACCCTATCCCTAATGTAACGACCCAACTTCCACACTCCAGGAAGTCGCATCGCTAATAAGAAAGAAGAGGATAGGAAAGAGAAAGAAAGAGAAGAAGAAGAAACAACACATCAGAATCTAAACAGCGGAACGAATAAATTATATTAATAACATAAAATATTACATAGTTTTCAACCACTATCAGAGTACGCAGATATTCAACACATACTAGACAGTTATAAACACTTGTCTAGTATTTACAACATAATACAACTCAGAGACAATCACAGAACACACAGCGGAATACTAATATCTAACGCAGAAGCCTCTTGCTCCATTGCTCCTCCAATATTCGTCAAAGCTAACCTGAATCCCTTGGCTACTCGTAAAAATTTGAGTACCCAAGAGTTTATGAAAAACAAAAAAATAAACTCCGGGCCAGACATGGGTCTGGTGGGAGTAACAAGTTAAAGTTGCTTAACTTTTAAAAACCTTTTGAAAAGAAAGGTATCACGTAAGACTTCCCACACATAAACATGGAAAAGTTTTTACCTTACGGTAACCAAAACATTTGATAGGAAATCCAGTGATATTATAATAGGTCTAGGGTTTTCAAGTAAATATGAAATAGCCGAAATTGTTACATTTATTAAATTCCAGCTACTAGCCACAAAAGTGGGTAATACAATCAAAACCGTTGGTACTTATTGGATTTTGGATTCCATACAATGGCAGGGCTACTGGGGTACCGCCCGTCACAGTACGTGGCCTAGATCAACGTACCGAGGAGTACACCCACTCCCCTGCAACACAAGGCCGGACCCCTTCCTTACTGAATAGTTCCGAATAAGACAACCTCGCAGTTGGTGCGCACTAACAACTGCCCACTAAGCCGAATAAAAAGGGACCTCTAGACAGGGATCAATCTTGCCCTCCAGTGGAAGCTACCCACGAAGCCTTGCTGCACCTCCCCTGTTTTAGTCATTCCCAGTTGATGAGGCTTGAGGCTACGATTACCTTTAGAGGACACATCACTTAGAATGCTTATCGTCCACCTGACGATGTTCTGAAAGCATTCAATCCATACAAGTTCGTTCCGGGTTCGAATGAAACCGAAGGCATTATCTCGTTACACTCTTTACGGAATCACCCACAGAGTTAACGACGATAACCCTTGCACTCTGAATCTCCATCTCGAATCTATAAGTACTATTCCGTCAAACTCATTACGGAATCACCCACAGAGTTATACTGACGTATAGCCCTTACACCTCGAGTCTTCACTCTTCACATAAGATTCACGACCTATCGTTAGTTTGGATCGATGTGGTTTTCGGATATCCAAATATGGAAACTCGATCCCGGTCTCATCGAAATCCAAAGCGTGTCTTTTAGGTCCAAGTTGTTTTAGAATTTTAAAACAATTTAATTACATTATCTATATACACACAGATAGATAATTCATAGATTCACAACAGATAATTATCATTATAAAACCACTGATAAATCCACATTATCATTATTAAAAGATAATCCATATCAATATAACAATGCAACCAATACATCCATATCACTCAACATTATTAATCTCATAACTGAGATTCAAAACCATTCAAAGCAACCAATCAAAACCATTCATAAGCAATGATCTATAAACTATCGATAATTAATTTAAAATGAATTAAATTAATTACACCACCTCTAATTAATTTAAAATGAATTAAATTAATTATTATCTCAATATAAATATTGCTTTCATTATCATTAATTAATTTCAAATTAATTAATTGAATAACCTCTAATTTATCATCTTAATTAATCAATCTTGATTAATTATACCTTAATTAATTTCACAAAATTAATTACCCTAAACCAAATACAGTAATTAATCTTTAATTACTTCATTAATTAATTAATTATAATTAATTACATTTAACCTTAATTAATTACAATTAATTAATTATACTTAATTATTTATTATTGATTAATTAATTTTAATTAATCAAATCTTAATCACATCATTAATTATATTAATTAATGACTCATAATTATATTTAATTAATTACTCAATTAAATTAATTACTTTATTTAATTAATCTCATTTAATCCATAATTATTAATCACCTTTGATTAATCCCATTCTGTAATTAACTACTCTTAATTACTTATTAAATTAATTATTCCTTAATTAATTTCTTTAATTAATCTCTTGATTAATTATACAAGATAATTTAATCCAAATTATTTTCACAATCCCAATATCATCTATTAATTACACTCAGTAATTTTCTCTAATTACTTTACGGAGTAATCCCATTAATTACATCAAGTAATTACTATCAAATCTCATGTTTAAAACTAATTAAACTTAATTAATTAATTATTGAAAATTAATCATATTAATCGATTAATTTCTAAATAAACTTTAGTTAATTACCATCATTAACTATTATTTTTAATTACTTTTAATTAACTTAAATTTAAATTAATCCAAATTATTAATTAAATAAATTAAATAAATAAGTTATTCCTTAATTATCCAATTTATTTAATTATATTTAATATCTTAATAATTTCTAAGGAAATCCATTCCTTATTAATAATTTCCTAAATATTAAGATGTACATAAAATATTTCATTTAAAAATTCAAATTCAAATTTCATTTTGAATCAAATATTCAAAATGATATTTATTAAAGCATTATCAAATTTTAAATTCCATTTATTCTTTCCAAAGTAAATGTAAACCATCTTTATTACTTAAAATAAAACTTATATAAGATAAGTCTTAATATACTTAATTTAATTAAAAACTAAGTTTAAAATACTTTACTATATAAATTATAAATTCAAGTTAACAATCATTTAACTTTCTTTATAAACCATTTTATACTGATTTCAATTCAAAAAGAAAATCAAATTAAAGTATTTGCTTGAAACAATTTTACTCCTAATTAACAATTTAAATTTAAACTAGTTTGAAAACATTCAAATTTTAAAACGTATTTAAATATCCAGATTTTTAAATTCAAAATCTTGGAACCATTGCTTATTTAAATTATTTTAATTTAAATCTGCATCAAACTTTTGATTTAAACCTTCATTTAAAACTGCTCTATTCAAGATTCAAATTTCATTTAAAAAAACTGAAGATTCAAAACCCTTAAGAACAAGACTTAAATTCAAATTCAAATTTGCTATTTAAATTTCTGTTTCAGGTTCAAATGAAAATTCTATTTTCAGGAAAGAAACTGTCAGGTTTCTTAATTCCTTCTTTTTTTTTAAAAAAAACTGAAACATCTTCAAATTTGAAAACTTATAAGATTCTCAAAATCTTTTAAAGCTCTAATTCTAACTGCAGATTTAAACTTCATTTAAATCTTATCATAATAACTTATTCAATTAAATTTTGATTTAAAATTTAAACTGCAGACAGTTTCTACAGGAAACTGTAATATAATATACTCCCGGGCTCACTCCATTTCACTTCGAGTCAGCAAGCCCAAAGCTTCGAGTCAGATTCAAATTTACTCGAGTTAATCCCGAGACCTCTCCTCTGCTCCTACCCAGTACACCATCAAGAATTAAAATTTTGCACGGTGCACATGCACCGTGCCTACGATCATCATCTGCCACCTCCGGTGGTCTCAGCGCAAACGACGACCAACCCTATAATCTACCACCACCATATGTTCTTCACCCCACAATCCAAAATCAGATTCGAGTAGCCTTACAAAACCTGGAAACTGTAGAAACGGGTTTCCCCCCCAAACCTGTAACTCTACTTCTTCTCCACCTCTTGACAACCGGAATGGCAGTGACCCCGGCCACTAGTACACCCAACCACCTACTATCATCCCCTAGAAACTTAGACAACTCGATCACTCCTACAGATTGCCACGAGCAAAACAAACTCCCTTGTTGAAACTAGGGTTACAGGTAATAAAATCACACCCACAGTCTTCATATTGATATGCATCATCACCTAATAATTTTCCATTCATTAATGACAGCACCTCCACCTACCAGAAGAATCCCAACTCTTACATTTGCTCATATCCCTCAAAATTTCAAAATTTCCCTTTATAGTTCAACACAGAACTGCACCCCTAACCTTTAACTAAAAATTCTACTTTTAGTCCTAAAAATCATAGTTTGATCTAGGTATTAAATTCATAGTACTGAATTTATAATTTATTAAGTATGATTTTTATATTGAAATTTCATAATTTGCTTTGTGTTTCTGTTTCATATTACTGAATTCATAAATTTACAGAGTCTGATTTCTGCTTTATAAATCAAGTAATACTGTTACTTAATTTATTTTTTTCTAAACCAGAACACAATTTAAACTTTGATTCTAAGTTTAATAGACACATTTGAGATCCTTGAAAACACTAACATATGTTACAATATGTGATAATGGTGTTTACACAGATCCTTGCATCTGGAAAGGAAAATACAGAGACATCATGTTCAAGTTACTCAAACACTTCTACAGAAAAACAACTTACACAAGAGCATAAATCATACATATTGAAACATGAAAATCCTTAAGCAACTTCTAAAATGTTAAACTTCATTAATTAAAATGTTACTGACCTTTTCTTGATGTGCAGAGCTCTGAAATTTGGAAAGAGACTTGCTTTATAAAACTGGAAAGCTTCATTTTCTTAAATCTTGAATTGTTCCTTACTTAAAACTGTATGCATGCTGCAAATTGCTTTGTAACTGACTTGCTTTGGTTGAAAAAATGCTGGCTTGATGATTTCCAGATTTTGAAATAATGCATGTATGTTTGCTTTCAACTGGAATGCAGGGTTCTTTTGAACTGCAGTTGTCTGCATCCCAGATGTTTAACAGATGCATGCATTCAAGATTTTTAAATAATGCAGGTTTGTGAAGTAGATTTGAAAATGATTTCAGGAATTTTGTTGTTGAATGGAAGTATTTGTTATATTTTTTCTTAAGTTGTTTGTCTTCAGATTTCTTTATTTTTAGAAGAAGAAAATTTGATGAGGGAAGAAAAGTTTTATATAAACTGAAATTATTCAAAAATAAAAACAAAACAAAATGATAAATTAAGTTTTTGACACTTGTTTCATAATGCAACATTTGTCAAGTAAGTATATTTATTAATTAACACATGCTCGTTTAATTTGTAAGTTGTTTACATTTGTCACAAGTATTAATTAGTTATAATTAAATGTTAATTAGTATTTTGTTAAATGTTAATATAGGATAAATGTAAGCTTGTATTAGTTAATCATGTATTTATTTACATGTACAAATTTTTTAAAATGAATAAATATTAAACTTATACAAATGATTCAAAATCAAAATAAAATAAAAACAATTATACTTTAGATTTAAAACTTTGAATTCATGTTCAAAAATAAATTCTGAAATCTAGTTTATTTACAAATACAATTGCAAAATTTGAATTTTGGAAAACAATTATTTTTATTAAAGATTTATTTGTTAAAACAATGTATTATTATATTTTTATAAATAACAATATTTAATAATCATAAATAACTTATAAAAGAAATTATTTCTTTATTAATAAATTATTTATTATCACATTATATTTAAAAGAAACTCAAAATGACCTCATTGTTATTTATTTAAATTTTAAACTTGAATTAAAATATTTTAAATCATTTCAATACTTATCTTATGTATTTAAAACCTTATTTTATTTATTAAATAGCTTTTAAAAAGTTTAACTTTTAAATAAAATCATAATTTCCAATTTTACTAAAGGTATAAATTTTATAGAAAACATGATTAATTTAAAACAATACCTATTTATAATATATACAATATTCTATATATATTATAAATATAAAACAAATATTTGATTTTAAAAGATAAAATCTATCAATTAACTATTTATTTTATTGAATTACTAAATTAATTCAAATCTTATTACAAAGATTATTAAATCAATTTAATTTTTAATTCAGATTATTAAATTGATATTGCCAGAAATTCCGGGTCATCACATTCCTCCCCCCTTAAAAGAATTTCATCCCCGAAATTTAAAACAAAGGTAATTTAATAATCTATTTATATTTAATTTTAAAACACAAGCATATACCAATGATATGCTAACAACCATAGCAATCAATTCATCCAATTAAACAAATCTAATTATCCAGAAAAATTCTGGATAAAACTTTCACGAGTTTCCCCGGTATAAATATCGGGATACTCGCTTTATAGATTCCAAACAATCAATACTATTAAACTATAGAGCTCCTATTCATCTATATCTGCAGAACTAGATAACATATCGGACTACAGACGAGTCTGAATCAACAACCAAACCTCTAAAACTACTGGTTCCAAAACCAGAGATAGACCATACACGTACTCCCTCAGAGATACGTGAAACTCATCGAATTCTAGTTATCCAAACTGACAATTCAATTCTGAAAACCAATCACCGATCCAATCAAACATAGAGAAGAGATCCAAACATCACTGAGCTAGCCTCCCCGACTTATTCAAAACTTATAGCTCCTGAATCAGCGAAACTCCAAAAATAACGAAGTCTCCAACTTCGAATTCCAAATTCCTCCTTCCCTTATCTACAAAAGCCTTCAAACAAATCCTAGGCTGCCAACATCTAAACTGATCAGCTTAACCCTTGCTGATTCCTCTAGAAACAAGCAGAACCATAAACAACCCAACATAATGATCTCCTCAAGATCAATCCAAAACCAAAACACAATCCTATTCCATAAATAGCAGAAGACTACAAACTTCTGCAGATCCGGAAAAGACAATCAGAAACACCTCCAAACAGCTTCCGCTGTACCACTCCGATCCGGAGTAGATAAGAAAAAGCTGACGAAGAACACAAGCACCAACTGGACATCACCTCTGGAAATATGGTTCTACATATCCATAATGAAAACTCAGAAATTCCTCCAAAACTGAGTTACTTCATCAAACTCCGCCTCTAGGAATCATCCTCCAACTAAACAGAACTATCAGTTCCACTCTTGGAATACTAATCGATAAAAGAATTCAATTCCAGATATAGACAAATCTCTGTCTTCCCAGAAGACTTCCATAAAATCTTCAATAATCCAAGAGATTATTCAAACAATCGCAAGTCACTTTTGCGATCAATCCAGATAAATTTCCAAAGAAAACTGTTCTCTCTTTACCAAACAGAACAGCTTACACTGGTCTAGTCAATCCATTGAAGAAACGGATTCACTCAGCAGCTTCTGAACTCCATTCCCAGAAAAACAACTCAGCTAACACCTCCCTGTCGGCTCACAGAACATTCCAGCTGCAATGCTGACACCAATACCAAACTTCCTAATCCAAAGTTCTCCAAGAAACTCGGACTTCAAAGCAAACAGAAACACCACAACATCGAAGCAGACTCACTTCCAAAATTTGTTCCAAAGAAAATATCTTCGGAAACAATCCATAGTCACTGCATCTCATCACGCAGTTACAACTTCCTGAGGTATCAAGATACCTTTGCTTGCTCCAGCTCAACCGAACAGATCCAAACCCTACTCACCAAACTTTGTACTTCAAAGATGACTCCGAACCTTAACAGATTTCCTTCAGAGATCGATGAAATACTTCAACACAACAAAACTTATTCAAGACGGTATTAGGTCTACAGTCTCGACAGATAAACTTCAAATCTCAACATCAGACTCCAACCAATGGTAGTAATCGTGTTACAAACGCTACTACCTCATCTACCTTTATAGCTTATGTTGGAAAACCCAAACAGGTAACCCAACAGATAGGTAGAAATAGATAAATATATACAAATATATATAAAATTACAAATACGCTCTCTCAAGAAAGACATCACTCCAGACCCTAGGTATTCATTCAACCTAATGCTCTGATACCACCTGTAACGACCCAACTTCCACACTCCAGGAAGTCGCATCGCTAATAAGAAAGAAGAGGATAGAAAAGAGAAAGAAAGAGAAGAAGAAGAAACAACACATCAGAATCTAAACAGCGGAACGAATAAATTATATTAATAACATAAAATATTACATAGTTTTCAACCACTATCAGAGTCACAGATATTCAACACATACTAGACAGTTATAAACACCTGTCTAGTATTTACAACATAATACAACTCAGAGACAATCACAGAACACACAGCGGAATAATAATATCTAACGCAGAAGCCTCCTGCTCTATTGCTCCTCCAATATTCGTCAAAGCTAACCTGAATCCCTTGGCTACACGTAAAAATTTGAGTACCCAAGAGTTTATGAAAAAAAAACTCCGGGTCAGACATGGATCTGGTGTGAGTAACAAGTTAAAGTTTCTTAACTTTTAAAAACCTTTTGAAAAGAAAGGTATTACGTAAGACTTCCCACACATAAACATGGAAAAGTTTTTACCTTACGCTAACCAAAACATTTGATAGGAAATCAGTGATATTATAATAGGTCTAGGGTTTTCAAGTAAATATGAAATAGCCGAAATTGTTACATTTATTAAATTCCAGCTACTAGCCACAAAAGTGGGTAATACAATCAAAACCGTTGGCACTTATTGGATTTTGGATTCCATACAATGGCAGGGCTACTGGGGTACCGCCCGTCACAGTACGTGGCCTAGATCAACGTACCGAGGAGTACTCCCACTCCCCTGCAACACAAGGCCGGACCCATTCCTTACTGAATAGTTCCGAACAAGACAACCCAGCAGTTGGTGCGCACTAACAACTGCCCACTAAGCCGAATAAAAAGGGACCTCTAGACATGGATCAATCTTGCCCTCCAGTGGAAGCTACCCACGAAGCCTTGCTGCACCTCCCCTGTTTTAGCCATTCCTGGTTGATGAGGCTTGAGGCTACGATTACCTTTAGAGGACACATCACTTAGAATTCTTATCGTCCACCTGACGATGTTCTGAAAGCATTCAATCCATACAAGTTCGTTCTGGGTTCGAACGAAACCGAAGGCATTATCTCGTTACACTCTTTACGGAATCACCCACAGAGTTAACAACGATAACCCTTGCACTCTGAATCTCCATCTCGAATCTATAAGTACTATACCGTCAAACTCATTACGGAATCACCCACAAAGTTATACTGACGTATAGCCCTTACACCTCGAGTCTTCACTCTTCACATAAGATTCAAGGCCTATCGTTAGTTTGGATCGATGTGGTTTTCGGATATCCAAATATGGAAACCCGATCCCGGTCTCATCTAAATCCAAAGCGTGTCTTTTAGGTCCAAGTTGTTTTAGAATTTTAAAACAATTTAATTACATTATCTATATACACACAGATAGATAATTCATAGATTCACAACAGATAATTATCATTATAAAACCACTGATAAATCCACATTATCATTATTAAAAGATAATCCATATCAATATCACAATGCAACCAATACATCCATATCACTCAACATTATTAATCTCATAGCTGAGATTCAAAACCATTCAAAGCAACCAATCACAACCATTCATAAGCAATGATCTATAATCATACTATCTATAATTAATTTAAAATGAATTAAATTAATTACATCATCTCTAATTAATTTAAAATGAATTAAATTAATTATTATCTCAATATAAATATTGCTTACATCATCATTAATTAATTTCAAATTAATTAATTGAATAACCTCTAATTTATCATCTTAATTAATCAGTCTTGATTAATTATACCTGAATTAATTTCACAAAATTAATTACCCTAAACCAAATACAGTAATTAATCTTTAATTACTTCATTAATTAATTAATTATAATTAATTACATTTAACCTTAATTAATTACAATTAATTAATTATACTTAATTATTTATTATTGATTAATTAATTTTAATTAATCAAATCTTAATCACATCATTAATTATATTAGTTAATGACTCATAATTATATTTAATTAATTACTCCATTAAATTAATTACTTTCAGTAATTAATCTCATTTAATCCATAATTATTAATCACCTTTGATTAATCCCATTTTGTAATTAACTACTCTTAATTACTTATTAAATTAATTATTCCTTAATTAATTTCTTTAATTAATATCTTGATTAATTATACAAGATAATTTAATCCAAATTATTTTCACAATCCTAATATCATCTATTAATTACATTCAGTAATTTTCTCTAATTACTTTACTGAGTGATCCCATTAATTACATCAAGTAATTATTATCAAATCTCATGTTTAAAACTAATTAAACTTAATTAATTAATTTAAACCAAACTTAATAACTTTATTAATTACATTAAGTAATTAATGTCTTAATTATTTTTATTTAAGTAATTAAACTTGAATAAATTTCACAATTAATTAATTAATTAATTAATTTAATTAATTATTGAAAATTAATCATATTAATCAATTAGTTTCTAAATAAACTTTAGTTAATGACCATCATTAACTATTATTTTTAATTACTTTTAATTAACTTAAATTTAAATTAATCCAAATTATTAATTAAATAAATTAAATAAATAAGCTATTCCTTAATTATCCAATTTATTTAATTATATTTAATATCTTAATAATTTCTAAGGAAATCATTCCTTATTAATAATTTCCTAAATATTAAGATGTACATAAAATATTTCATCTAAAAATTTAAATTCAAATTTCATTTTGAATCAAATATTCAAAATGATATTTATTAAAGCATTATCAAATTTTAAATTCCATTTATTCTTTCCAAAGTAAATGTAAACCATCTTTATTACTTAAAATAAAACTTATACAAGATAAGTCTTAATATACTTAATTTAATTAAAAACTAAGTTTTAAATACTTTACTATATAAATTATAAATTCAAGTTAACAATCATTTAACTTTCTTTATAAACCATTTTATATTGATTTCAATTCAAAAAGAAAATCAAATTAAAGTATTTGCTTGAAACAATTTTACTCCTAATTAACAATTTAAATTTAAACTAGTTTGAAAACATTCAAATTTTAAAACTTATTTAAATATCCAGATTTTTGAATTCAAAATCTTGGAACCATTGCTTATTTAAATTATTTTAATTTAAACCTGCGTCAAACTTTTGATTTAAACCTTCATTTAAAACTGCTCTATTCAAGATTCAAATTTCATTTTAAAAAAAAACTTAAGATTCAAAACCCTTAAGAACTAGACTTAAATTCAAATTCAAATTTGCTATTTAAATTTCTGTTTCAGGTTCAAATGAAAATTCTATTTTCAGGAAAGAAACTGTCAGGTTTCTTACTTCCTTCTTTTTTAAAAAAAAAAAAAACTGAAACATCTTCAAATTTGAAAACTTATAAGATTCTCAAAATCTTTTAAAGCCCTAATTCTAACTGCAGATTTAAACTTCGTTTAAATCTTATCATAATAACTTATTCAATTAAATTTTGATTTAAAATTTAAACTGCAGACAGTTTCTACAGGAAACTGTAATATAATATACTCCCGGGCTCACTCCATTTCACTTCGAGTCAGCAAGCCCAAAGCTTCGAGTCAGATTCAAATTTACTCGAGTTAATCCCGAGACCTCTCCTCTGCTCCTACCCAGTACACCATCAAGAATTAAAATTTTGCACGGTGCACATGCACCGTGCCTACGATCATCATCTGCCACCTCCGGTGGTCTCAGCGCAAACGACGACCAACCCTATAATCTACCACCACCATATGTTCTTCACCCCACAATCCAAAATCAGATTCGAGTAGCCTTACAAAACCTGGAAACTGTAGAAACGGGTTTCCCCCCCAAACCTGTAACTCTACTTCTTCTCCACCTCTTGACAACCGGAATGGCAGTGACCCCGGCCACTAGTACACCCAACCACCTACTATCATCCCCTAGAAACTTAGACAACTCGATCACTCCTACAGATTGCCACGAGCAAAACAAACTCCCTTGTTGAAACTAGGGTTACAGGTAATAAAATCACACCCACGGTCTTCATATTGATATGCATCATCACCTAATAATTTTCCATTCATTAATGACAGCACCTCCACCTACCAGAAGAATCCCAACTCTTACATTTGCTCATATCCCTCAAAATTTCAAAATTTCCCTTTATAGTTCAACACAGAACTGCACCCCTAACCTTTAACTAAAAATTCTACTTTTAGTCCTAAAAATCATAGTTTGATCTAGGTATTAAATTCATAGTACTGAATTTATAATTTATTAAGTATGATTTTTATATTGAAATTTCATAATTTGCTTTGTGTTTCTGTTTCATATTACTGAATTCATAAATTTACAGAGTCTGATTTCTGCTTTATAAATCAAGTAATACTGTTACTTAATTTATTTTTTTCTAAACCAGAACACAATTTAAACTTTGATTCTAAGTTTAATAGACACATTTGAGATCCTTGAAAACACTAACATATGTTACAATATGTGATAATGGTGTTTACACAGATCCTTGCATCTGGAAAGGAAAATACAGAGACATCATGTTCAAGTTACTCAAACACTTCTACAGAAAAACAACTTACACAAGAGCATAAATCATACATATTGAAACATGAAAATCCTTAAGCAACTTCTAAAATGTTAAACTTCATTAATTAAAATGTTACTGACCTTTTCTTGATGTGCAGAGCTCTGAAATTTGGAAAGAGACTTGCTTTATAAAACTGGAAAGCTTCATTTTCTTAAATCTTGAATTGTTCCTTACTTAAAACTGTATGCATGCTGCAAATTGCTTTGTAACTGACTTGCTTTGGTTGAAAAAATGCTGGCTTGATGATTTCCAGATTTTGAAATAATGCATGTATGTTTGCTTTCAACTGGAATGCAGGGTTCTTTTGAACTGCAGTTGTCTGCATCCCAGATGTTTAACAGATGCATGCATTCCAGATTTTTAAATAATGCAGGTTTGTGAAGTAGATTTGAAAATGATTTCAGGAATTTTGTTGTTGAATGGAAGTATTTGTTATATTTTTTCTTAAGTTGTTTGTCTTCAGATTTCTTTATTTTTAGAAGAAGAAAATTTGATGAGGGAAGAAAAGTTTTATATAAACTGAAATTATTCAAAAATAAAAACAAAACAAAATGATAAATTAAGTTTTTGACACTTGTTTCATAATGCAATATTTGTCAAGTAAGTATATTTATTAATTAACACATGCTCGTTTAATTTGTAAGTTGTTTACATTTGTCACAAGTATTAATTAGTTATAATTAAATGTTAATTAGTATTTTGTTAAATGTTAATATAGGATAAATGTAAGCTTGTATTAGTTAATCATGTATTTATTTACATGTACAAAATTTTTAAAATGAATAAATATTAAACTTATACAAATGATTCAAAATCAAAATAAAATAAAAACAATTATACTTTAGATTTAAAACTTTGAATTCATGTTCAAAAATAAATTCTGAAATCTAGTTTATTTACAAATACAATTGCAAAATTTGAATTTTGGAAAACAATTATTTTTATTAAAGATTTATTTGTTAAAACAATGTATTATTATATTTTTATAAATAACAATATTTAATAATCATAAATAACTTATAAAAGAAATTATTTCTTTATTAATAAATTATTTATTATCACATTATATTTAAAAGAAACTCAAAATGACCTCATTGTTATTTATTTAAATTTTAAACTTGAATTAAAATATTTTAAATCATTTCAATACTTATCTTATGTATTTAAAACCTTATTTTATTTATTAAATAGCTTTTAAAAAGTTTAACTTTTAAATAAAATCATAATTTCCAATTTTACTAAAGGTATAAATTTTATAGAAAACATGATTAATTTAAAACAATACCTATTTATAATATATACAATATTCTATATATATTATAAATATAAAACAAATATTTGATTTTAAAAGATAAAATCTATCAATTAACTATTTATTTTATTGAATTACTAAATTAATTCAAATCTTATTACAAAGATTATTAAATCAATTTAATTTTTAATTCAGATTATTAAATTGATATTGCCAGAAATTCCGGGTCATCACATTCCTCCCCCCTTAAAAGAATTTCATCCCCGAAATTTAAAACAAAGGTAATTTAATAATCTATTTATATTTAATTTTAAAACACAAGCATATACCAATGATATGCTAACAACCATAGCAATCAATTCATCCAATTAAACAAATCTAATTATCCAGAAAAATTCTGGATAAAACTTTCACGAGTTTCCCCGGTATAAATATCGGGATACTCGCTTTATAGATTCCAAACAATCAATACTATTAAACTATAGAGCTCCTATTCATCTATATCTGCAGAACTAGATAACATATCGGACTACAGACGAGTCTGAATCAACAACCAAACCTCTAAAACTACTGGTTCCAAAACCAGAGATAGACCATACACGTACTCCCTCAGAGATACGTGAAACTCATCGAATTCTAGTTATCCAAACTGACAATTCAATTCTGAAAACCAATCACCGATCCAATCAAACATAGAGAAGAGATCCAAACATCACTGAGCTAGCCTCCCCGACTTATTCAAAACTTATAGCTCCTGAATCAGCGAAACTCCAAAAATAACGAAGTCTCCAACTTCGAATTCCAAATTCCTCCTTCCCTTATCTACAAAAGCCTTCAAACAAATCCTAGGCTGCCAACATCTAAACTGATCAGCTTAACCCTTGCTGATTCCTCTAGAAACAAGCAGAACCATAAACAACCCAACATAATGATCTCCTCAAGATCAATCCAAAACCAAAACACAATCCTATTCCATAAATAGCAGAAGACTACAAACTTCTGCAGATCCGGAAAAGACAATCAGAAACACCTCCAAACAGCTTCCGCTGTACCACTCCGATCCGGAGTAGATAAGAAAAAGCTGACGAAGAACACAAGCACCAACTGGACATCACCTCTGGAAATATGGTTCTACATATCCATAATGAAAACTCAGAAATTCCTCCAAAACTGAGTTACTTCATCAAACTCCGCCTCTAGGAATCATCCTCCAACTAAACAGAACTATCAGTTCCACTCTTGGAATACTAATCGATAAAAGAATTCAATTCCAGATATAGACAAATCTCTGTCTTCCCAGAAGACTTCCATAAAATCTTCAATAATCCAAGAGATTATTCAAACAATCGCAAGTCACTTTTGCGATCAATCCAGATAAATTTCCAAAGAAAACTGTTCTCTCTTTACCAAACAGAACAGCTTACACTGGTCTAGTCAATCCATTGAAGAAACGGATTCACTCAGCAGCTTCTGAACTCCATTCCCAGAAAAACAACTCAGCTAACACCTCCCTGTCGGCTCACAGAACATTCCAGCTGCAATGCTGACACCAATACCAAACTTCCTAATCCAAAGTTCTCCAAGAAACTCGGACTTCAAAGCAAACAGAAACACCACAACATCGAAGCAGACTCACTTCCAAAATTTGTTCCAAAGAAAATATCTTCGGAAACAATCCATAGTCACTGCATCTCATCACGCAGTTACAACTTCCTGAGGTATCAAGATACCTTTGCTTGCTCCAGCTCAACCGAACAGATCCAAACCCTACTCACCAAACTTTGTACTTCAAAGATGACTCCGAACCTTAACAGATTTCCTTCAGAGATCGATGAAATACTTCAACACAACAAAACTTATTCAAGACGGTATTAGGTCTACAGTCTCGACAGATAAACTTCAAATCTCAACATCAGACTCCAACCAATGGTAGTAATCGTGTTACAAACGCTACTACCTCATCTACCTTTATAGCTTATGTTGGAAAACCCAAACAGGTAACCCAACAGATAGGTAGAAATAGATAAATATATACAAATATATATAAAATTACAAATACGCTCTCTCAAGAAAGACATCACTCCAGACCCTAGGTATTCATTCAACCTAATGCTCTGATACCACCTGTAACGACCCAACTTCCACACTCCAGGAAGTCGCATCGCTAATAAGAAAGAAGAGGATAGAAAAGAGAAAGAAAGAGAAGAAGAAGAAACAACACATCAGAATCTAAACAGCGGAACGAATAAATTATATTAATAACATAAAATATTACATAGTTTTCAACCACTATCAGAGTCACAGATATTCAACACATACTAGACAGTTATAAACACCTGTCTAGTATTTACAACATAATACAACTCAGAGACAATCACAGAACACACAGCGGAATAATAATATCTAACGCAGAAGCCTCCTGCTCTATTGCTCCTCCAATATTCGTCAAAGCTAACCTGAATCCCTTGGCTACACGTAAAAATTTGAGTACCCAAGAGTTTATGAAAAAAAAACTCCGGGTCAGACATGGATCTGGTGTGAGTAACAAGTTAAAGTTTCTTAACTTTTAAAAACCTTTTGAAAAGAAAGGTATTACGTAAGACTTCCCACACATAAACATGGAAAAGTTTTTACCTTACGCTAACCAAAACATTTGATAGGAAATCAGTGATATTATAATAGGTCTAGGGTTTTCAAGTAAATATGAAATAGCCGAAATTGTTACATTTATTAAATTCCAGCTACTAGCCACAAAAGTGGGTAATACAATCAAAACCGTTGGCACTTATTGGATTTTGGATTCCATACAATGGCAGGGCTACTGGGGTACCGCCCGTCACAGTACGTGGCCTAGATCAACGTACCGAGGAGTACTCCCACTCCCCTGCAACACAAGGCCGGACCCATTCCTTACTGAATAGTTCCGAACAAGACAACCCAGCAGTTGGTGCGCACTAACAACTGCCCACTAAGCCGAATAAAAAGGGACCTCTAGACATGGATCAATCTTGCCCTCCAGTGGAAGCTACCCACGAAGCCTTGCTGCACCTCCCCTGTTTTAGCCATTCCTGGTTGATGAGGCTTGAGGCTACGATTACCTTTAGAGGACACATCACTTAGAATTCTTATCGTCCACCTGACGATGTTCTGAAAGCATTCAATCCATACAAGTTCGTTCTGGGTTCGAACGAAACCGAAGGCATTATCTCGTTACACTCTTTACGGAATCACCCACAGAGTTAACAACGATAACCCTTGCACTCTGAATCTCCATCTCGAATCTATAAGTACTATACCGTCAAACTCATTACGGAATCACCCACAAAGTTATACTGACGTATAGCCCTTACACCTCGAGTCTTCACTCTTCACATAAGATTCAAGGCCTATCGTTAGTTTGGATCGATGTGGTTTTCGGATATCCAAATATGGAAACCCGATCCCGGTCTCATCTAAATCCAAAGCGTGTCTTTTAGGTCCAAGTTGTTTTAGAATTTTAAAACAATTTAATTACATTATCTATATACACACAGATAGATAATTCATAGATTCACAACAGATAATTATCATTATAAAACCACTGATAAATCCACATTATCATTATTAAAAGATAATCCATATCAATATCACAATGCAACCAATACATCCATATCACTCAACATTATTAATCTCATAGCTGAGATTCAAAACCATTCAAAGCAACCAATCACAACCATTCATAAGCAATGATCTATAATCATACTATCTATAATTAATTTAAAATGAATTAAATTAATTACATCATCTCTAATTAATTTAAAATGAATTAAATTAATTATTATCTCAATATAAATATTGCTTACATCATCATTAATTAATTTCAAATTAATTAATTGAATAACCTCTAATTTATCATCTTAATTAATCAGTCTTGATTAATTATACCTGAATTAATTTCACAAAATTAATTACCCTAAACCAAATACAGTAATTAATCTTTAATTACTTCATTAATTAATTAATTATAATTAATTACATTTAACCTTAATTAATTACAATTAATTAATTATACTTAATTATTTATTATTGATTAATTAATTTTAATTAATCAAATCTTAATCACATCATTAATTATATTAGTTAATGACTCATAATTATATTTAATTAATTACTCCATTAAATTAATTACTTTCAGTAATTAATCTCATTTAATCCATAATTATTAATCACCTTTGATTAATCCCATTTTGTAATTAACTACTCTTAATTACTTATTAAATTAATTATTCCTTAATTAATTTCTTTAATTAATATCTTGATTAATTATACAAGATAATTTAATCCAAATTATTTTCACAATCCTAATATCATCTATTAATTACATTCAGTAATTTTCTCTAATTACTTTACTGAGTGATCCCATTAATTACATCAAGTAATTATTATCAAATCTCATGTTTAAAACTAATTAAACTTAATTAATTAATTTAAACCAAACTTAATAACTTTATTAATTACATTAAGTAATTAATGTCTTAATTATTTTTATTTAAGTAATTAAACTTGAATAAATTTCACAATTAATTAATTAATTAATTAATTTAATTAATTATTGAAAATTAATCATATTAATCAATTAGTTTCTAAATAAACTTTAGTTAATGACCATCATTAACTATTATTTTTAATTACTTTTAATTAACTTAAATTTAAATTAATCCAAATTATTAATTAAATAAATTAAATAAATAAGCTATTCCTTAATTATCCAATTTATTTAATTATATTTAATATCTTAATAATTTCTAAGGAAATCATTCCTTATTAATAATTTCCTAAATATTAAGATGTACATAAAATATTTCATCTAAAAATTTAAATTCAAATTTCATTTTGAATCAAATATTCAAAATGATATTTATTAAAGCATTATCAAATTTTAAATTCCATTTATTCTTTCCAAAGTAAATGTAAACCATCTTTATTACTTAAAATAAAACTTATACAAGATAAGTCTTAATATACTTAATTTAATTAAAAACTAAGTTTTAAATACTTTACTATATAAATTATAAATTCAAGTTAACAATCATTTAACTTTCTTTATAAACCATTTTATATTGATTTCAATTCAAAAAGAAAATCAAATTAAAGTATTTGCTTGAAACAATTTTACTCCTAATTAACAATTTAAATTTAAACTAGTTTGAAAACATTCAAATTTTAAAACTTATTTAAATATCCAGATTTTTGAATTCAAAATCTTGGAACCATTGCTTATTTAAATTATTTTAATTTAAACCTGCGTCAAACTTTTGATTTAAACCTTCATTTAAAACTGCTCTATTCAAGATTCAAATTTCATTTTAAAAAAAAACTTAAGATTCAAAACCCTTAAGAACTAGACTTAAATTCAAATTCAAATTTGCTATTTAAATTTCTGTTTCAGGTTCAAATGAAAATTCTATTTTCAGGAAAGAAACTGTCAGGTTTCTTACTTCCTTCTTTTTAAAAAAAAAAAAAAACTGAAACATCTTCAAATTTGAAAACTTATAAGATTCTCAAAATCTTTTAAAGCCCTAATTCTAACTGCAGATTTAAACTTCGTTTAAATCTTATCATAATAACTTATTCAATTAAATTTTGATTTAAAATTTAAACTGCAGACAGTTTCTACAGGAAACTGTAATATAATATACTCCCGGGCTCACTCCATTTCACTTCGAGTCAGCAAGCCCAAAGCTTCGAGTCAGATTCAAATTTACTCGAGTTAATCCCGAGACCTCTCCTCTGCTCCTACCCAGTACACCATCAAGAATTAAAATTTTGCACAGTGCACATGCACCGTGCCTACGATCATCATCTGCCACCTCCGGTGGTCTCATCGCAAACGACGACCAACCCTATAATCTACCACCAACATATGTTCTTCACCCCACAATCCAAAATCAGATTCGAGTAGCCTTACAAAACCTGGAAACTGCAGAAACAGGTTTCCCCCTAAACCTGTAACTCTACTTCTTCTCCACCTCTTGACCACCGGAATGGCAGTGACCCCGGCCACTAGTACACCCAACCACCTACTATCATCCCCTAGAAACTTAGACAACTCGATCACTCCTACAGATTGCCACGAGCAAAACAAACTCCCTTGTTGAAACTAGGGTTACAGGTAATAAAATCACACCCACAGTCTTCATATTGACATGCATCATCACCTAATAATTTTCCATTAATTAAGACAGCACCTCCACCTACCAGAAGAATCCCAACTCTTACATTTGCTCATATCCCTCAAAATTTCAAAATTTCCCTTTACAGTTCAACACAGAACTGCACCCCTAACCTTTAACTAAAAATTCTACTTTTAGTCCTAAAAATCATAGTTTGATCTAGGTATTAAATTCATAGTACTGAATTTATAATTTATTAAGTATGATTTTTATATTGAAATTTCATAATTTGCTTTGTGTTTCCGTTTCATATTACTGAATTCATAAATTTACAGAGTCTGATTTCTGCTTTATAAATCAAGTAATACTGTTACTTAATTTATTTTTTTCTAAACCTGAACACAATTTAAACTTTGATTCTAAGTTTAATAGACACATTTGAGATCCTTGAAAACACTAACATATGTTACAATATGTGATAATGGTGTTTACACAGATCCTTGCATCTGGAAAGGAAAATACAGAGACATCATATTCAAGTTACTCAAACACTTCTACAGAAAAACAACTTACACAAGAGCATAAATCATTCATATTGAAACACGAAAATCCTCAAGCAACTTCTAAAATGTTAAACTTCATTAATTAAAATGTTACTCACCTTTTGTTGATGTGCGAGCTCTGAAATTTGGAAAGAGACTTTCTTTATAAAACTGGAAAGCTTCATTTTCTTAAATCTTGAATTGTTCCTTACTTAAAACTGTATGCATGCTGCAAATTGCTTTGGAACTGACTTGCTTTGGTTGAAAAAATGCTGGCTTGATGATTTCCAGATTTTGAAATAATGCATGTATGTTTGCTTTCAACTGAAATGCAGGGTTCTTTTGAACTGCAGTTGTCTGCATCCCAGATGTTTAACAGATGCATGCATTCCAGATTTTTAAATAAATGCAGGTTTGTGAAGTAGATTTGAAAATGATTTCAAGAATTTTGTTGTTGAATGGAAGTGTTTGTTATATTTTTTCTTAAGTTGTTTGTCTTCAGATTTCTTTATTTTTAGAAGAAGAAAATTTGATGAGGGAAGAAAAGTTTTATATACTGAAATTATTCAAAAATAAAAACAAAAGAAAATGGTAAATTAAGTTTTTGACACTTGTTTCATAATGCAACATTTGTCAAGTAAGTATATTTATTAATTAACACATGCTCGTTTAATTTGTAAGTTGTTTACATTTGTCACAAGTATTAATTAGTTATAATTAAATGTTAATTAGTATTTTGTTAAATGTTAATATAGGATAAATGTAAGCTTGTATTAGTTAATCATGTATTTATTTACATGTACAAAAATTTTAAAATGAATAAATATTAAACTTATACAAATGATTCAAAATCAAAATAAAATAAAAACAATTATACTTTATATTTAAGACTATGAATTCATGTTCAAAAATAAATTTTGAAATCTAGTTTATTTACAAATACAATTACAAAATTTGAATTTTGGAAAACAATTATTTTTATTAAAGATTTATTTGTTAAAACAATGTATTATTATATTTTTAGAAATAACAATATTTAATAATCATAAATAACTTATAAAAGAAATTATTTCTTTATTAATAAATTATTTATTATCACATTATATTTAAAAGAAACTCAAAATGACCTCATTGTTATTTATTTAAATTTTAAACTTGAATTAAAATATTTTAAATCATTTCAATACTTATCTTATGTATTTAAAACCTTATTTTATTTATTAAATAGCTTTTAAAAAGTTTAACTTTTAAATAAAATCATAATTTCCAATTTTACTAAAGGTATAAATTTTATAGAAAACATGATTAATTTAAAACAATACCTATTTATAATATATACAATATTCTATATATATTATAAATATAAAACAAATATTTGATTTTAAAAGATAAAATCTATCAATTAACTATTTATTTTATTGAATTACTAAATTAATTCAAATCTTATTACAAAGATTATTAAATCAATTTAATTTTTAATTCAGATTATTAAATTGATATTGCCAGAAATTCCGGGTCATCACACCTAACCTATTTTAGTATTCAAACTTGCTTCACTTCTTCATCACACGATTACGTAGAGGGTGGCCCACCTAGAGGAGAAGGTCCATCCAGTGAATCCACTAAGGAAACACATGAAGGAAAAGACATTACGACCAGGACTAGTAGCCCGATTAGGATTCCCTCTATCCTAGAGGAGGGAGAAGAGGAGCTCAAACAACGAGAAGACAAGGCCGCAGTGTCCATAGAAAAGGAGGAAGGTGAAATTAAGAGCTTGAGTAGCTATGATTCCTCCTTTAACGATGAAGAATTTGATGCAAGTTCCAATAATGGAAACTATGAATCATGTGACGAAACTCCGAAAATAAGTCCCATTCTCTCGGACTTGCCTTCCAAAAGATTACTGCTACAGATGCATCTCCGACGGCCGAACGACCTCATGGTTCTTTGCCTAAGGAAACCGATTTCAACTTTAGGGACTTGAGCAAAATTTACGTGGACTTTGGTGAACTCAAGGGAGATGATTTTGAGTTCAAGGGATTGTCTTCTCACTCCGGACATGCTACATCTAGAGTTAGCCTAACTCCCACTGTAGTCGCTTCATGATCTGCTTTGTGAAGTCCTTTTAGGCTGCTAATGACACATTACACACTTCTCTAGGATCACATGCACTTACATATGCATTATTTGATTTCATTTTCTAGCGCTAAAGTTCTTCATTTTTTTATATCAGATACCATGTGATGACGTGGAATTTATGAGGACCTTGAATAATTTACAGATACACAACGCGATTCAAGGCAGACTTCAAGATGCCATCGGCCTCGAGAAACCCAGGAAGAATTGAGAAGGAGGGAAGATTGGGAAGCCAATGTTCGTCGTCGAGATGACAGGGAACGAGGCAGAGTTTATAGGAGTTGTTATAAGAAGAGGAAAACTCCCGATACGATCGGGAAGAGCCATCCAAGAAATCGAAGGTACATCGTGGTTCTCATCCTTTCAAGAACCAAGCATTTTCCCCGGCTCCAGTCTCTGTTAGAATTGAAGTTCTGACTTCTACAGTTCAAGTCTCTCCATCAAACTAGACTCTGTAAACTCACGTAGTGCCCGCTTCTGATTCTTCATGCCCCCGTAGGAGGCCAGCTTATATTTGTTGAATATGCGATTATATGATTTTTGTTTGATGATAACAAACATACATTTAAGATTTTGAATATGTTAAATGTATTTGATCATAGATATACTCTAATTGCTCCCCCTATTTAAATACTTCCTCTCTACACAACGCTCCCCCTACATATAGGCATACAAATAAAATTATGCAAATGAGCCTAGATGCAAATGGAAAATATTTGACCTTTGCTTGATTTTATTTGGCAAAATCTTAACTTTTCTCTCCCCCTTTTGTTATCAGCAAAAGAGTAATAGTGTTAGAGAAAATAGAGATAAAGTGATCGATATTAATTCCACATTAAAAACTCAATTGAATATAAATATTAAATTTCAATAAAAAATCAAACAAAAATCATAACTACCTTTGTTAGGCGCATATTCCACTTTTAGAAATAATGGAAATGATGTTCTCATATAAAACCATATAGTTGTATCTATTTGTGGTACATTTATATCAGGAATTTGAATATCTACTAATCATGCATAATCATTAGGACTTTTAAATAAGATTAGTAGTATTCCAATTTAATTTTAAAAATGAATTCAAGTATCTTCTAACCATGCATGACCGTGAGGACTTTTAAATGGGACTAAAATCAACTTGTTTATTTAATAAATCAATTTTGATATGCGTTCCATACATGCATAACCATGAGGACTTTTAAATGAGCATGAAAGCACATAACAAATTCCAAGTAATTCACCTATGCATAACCGTGAGGACTTTTAAATGAGAGTGAATACTTTGGATTTTATTTTATTTTATAAAATAAAAAATGAATGATTCCTGTTTAAAGTGCCACATATCGACAAACTACATTGAATTTTAGATGAGCGATGGTCGATAGAAATATGATAGAAATAGAAATGGTCATGGAATCTTTACCCAACAAAAAGTTTTTATAACTCTTGTTTGAATTTCTAAAAAAAAATTTCTAAATATACTGTCTTGAGTAATGTATGATAAATATCAACACTCATCACTTTTTCAATCTCTATTTATCTTTTCGATAATTATTAGGGAGTCAGACTAGTCAAAATTGTCATTTAAAATCAAAATTCAAAAATAATTATAAAATCAATTTTTGAAAATATGGTCAAAAATGATTTTCTCGAAGGGGTTATATAAGAAAAAATTTCTGCTATTTGAAAATTATTTGTATTTAAAAATATGCAGATATTTTCTTTGAAAATACGATGCAGTTACTAAAAAACACGTTCAACTAGTAAGTTTTCTATCAACTAGATTATCAATGTGATCTGCGTCTGAATTTCTCTTTCACTCCAAATTATCACTAATTGAATTTGATAGACTAGACCATGAAGTATGCACCAAAAAATTTCAAACTCAATTTTAACAGCAATTTAAATGACATTCTCTTGAAGCCGTGTTAATAATCAAAAACCGTGAATATAGAGTTAGCCGTATTATAACCAAATGTATCATCATCCAACAAAAAACACTATTATTAATCCAAACTAAGATATATGAAGTAATTCAAATGCTCTAGAGATTTTTATAGTGTTTTTGGCATAAGAATATAATTGGCCAACAATTTTAAGTAAGTCATAATCAAAATCATCATCTTTTCATCATCTCAATATTGGCTGATTTTATTCAGAATTTGGTGCAGATTATCACAATTAATATACCGTTCAAATAAATATACCTTTACATGTTTTACCTTTACGATATTTTTCGTTGTTGTCTGTTGTGATTCTGTCACTTTTATACTAGGCTAAGGAACTTTGCTTTGTCGCCCATTGTGTTTCTGGAACAGCCAACATCCAAAGAACATTGTTGATTTTCCTTAGCCTACCACCATACCTACACGGGAAAACATTTATGTGACCTTTTTGTTTTTATAGGTCCATGGTTGTTAGTGGCAGAATATTTTGAAAGATAATTTTTTGGAGACCCAAAACTATTTATATATGTTCCTTTCGGCACCTAGATTTGTTTAATTTTGAGAGATTCTAAATTTGTGCCGTTTGGAAACCAAATTGGTATAGTTTTCACGTGTTTGGGTCTATACCAACAACTATTTTGAGTGTGTCCAAATTCTCTGCAAATTGTGCACACTAAATTGACTTGATTAAATTCATTTCTAGCGTTTTCAGTTTGATTATATCCAAGTCCTTGTCTGACTATATTAACAGTTTGTTTTCCTAATAGCATATTCAATGATTTTTCACTTTTTGAAAATTTATCTAAAGTCGTCGACAGTTGTTGGACATGTGTTTTGAGAGATTCATTTTCGTTTAACAATTGTGTGCACTTTTTAATAGAATTCTCTCTCCTAGTATTTTCATTCTCTTTCAAAATCAGAATTTCATTTTCAAGTGATTTTATATTAATTTCTAATTTTTTGATTTCTTCTTCGAATGTTGGACACTTATCACACTTAGGGATCCTACTTTGATAGGTTTTAACTAATTGGTCAAGTTGTTTATTTAAATCTATCAAAGTATCTTTTTGTGATTCAAGTTTGGCATACTTCTCCCTAAGTCGTTCAAAACAGCCATTCACTTCGTTAAAATATATAAGTAATTCTGAGTGAGAGAGTTTTGATACCTCGCTTGGCTCGTCATCATCACTGTTAGTTATTTCACCATGAAGACACATGTCTGCTTTCTCACTTTCACTATTAGTACTTTGATTATCTTCATCACTTGTATTCCATGTGGCTGCAAAACTTCTTTTATTTGATTTATTTTCAAATAAATCAAAAAGAAGTTTTGAAAGTGCAAAACTTCTTCTTTTTGATTTATTTGAAAATAAATCAAATAAAAGAAGTTTTGAACAAAAAGAAGTTCTGCAAAACTTGATTGTTCAAAACTTGATTGTTCAAAACTTGATTATATGATTGTTGAATATGCGATTATATGATTTTTGTTTGATGATAATAAACATCTATATATTCATGTAACTGTATTTGTTAATGTATTATTTTATTTTTCATAGATTAAATAAATATTTGCTGAATAAAAATAAATAATACAGAATTTGAATTCAAACAGAATTTTTATTCAAACAAATATTTATTACAATTTTGAATAGTACAAATTCAAGCTCTCACTATACATATACAACTTTGATTACAATACAAATTCAATTACATCACAATTTCACTTTTACATCCGACCTCACTACATATCACTCATACACTCAACTTGTAATTTATCTTCAACTTCTTTCCAGATTGAATCCAGCATCTGAGCAATCTGCAAAAATAAATATTGACGTAGTAAAATTGAAAAGGAAATATTTTTGCAGTATAAAATAAAATGGGAATTTTGAAAATAATATTTGCCTCAGTTTTTGGGTTGTTCGTCATCATTTAACTTTGAATTCATCATACACGAACAACTTGTAACATACACAGTGTATCACTGTATATGCCACAAGGCCGTGCACACCGATATATACACTTGATAAATTTACAGAGACAGGTGAGCACAAGTCAAACCCAAATTATCGGATTCAACTCAAGTGCAATAAAACAATGTCACAATTTTCAGCATAAGGTCAAATTCGAGCTACAAGATGGATTCAACTCAGGTGTAATTCGAAAAACAAACAAAATGAAAAGGTCAAGTCACTACTATCATGACTCAATTCAATGCAACGTGACAATACAGTCTCAAGTGAAAGTGCTCGATCAATATGAAAAAGGGCAGTGGACAGGACAAGTGACTGCTACAACCAAATGAAGACAGCAAGTACAACTGAAATGCAAACTATATCAAACAGTGACAATGTGGATGCAACAGATGTATGGGGTAATGCACAAGCAAGACTAAGGCACAATGCCACCAACATAACAGCAAACAAATGCAACCAAAAACCAAACAAGGGCCAAGCTAATAAATGCAACTCGAGCTTCAGTCAGTACACTATCAAATAAACAGTGGCAAATGAATGTACATCGATGCACACATTCATGAACACACATATATGGTTTGAAATTCCAAGACAGCTAGTCAAGTACAAATGTAAAGCATACGTTTGAACACAAGTACACACAAACTCAGTGAAAAGCCACAACAATGGAGACTACAGCAAAAATAGCGTCAACACAAATGCAATGCTCAAAGACTCAACAATCAAGTGACACAGCAATGCTCAAAGACTCAGCAATCAAGTGACTCAGCAATCAAAGACTCAGCAATGCTAAGTACACAAGTGACACAGCAACAATAAAAACAAAGAACAAAGCATCATGTGTAGAATAACATTCAAACACCATCACTATATCAAATAGAATTATGAAGAAAGTCCTGTTAAATAAAGACTCTTCTGAAATCAAGACAAATAGGATGCCTAACAGCAAGTCGCGTAAAAGAAAGCACGAAAAGGGAAAAAGAATAAGACTGCTTATTGCAGCATCTACAAGTCAACATGATTGCAAAAGGATTTTATCTTGGTTGTTACATAAAGGAATAATATTGAAACAAAAGGTAAACTACAAACTGCAGATACGAAGTCAAATGCAAATCAAGCCGTGGTGGCCACGAAATTCAACAGTGCCGTGATAATTAAGGTCAATGAAGTTTCAACTCAAAACCGTGAGCTACTGACAAAATTTTCGAACCAAAAATGAGGCTACAGGTGTTTTCAAACCAAATCAGTGATGAAGACACAGAGAAGTAAACACGATCAGTGTCAAGGCCAAAGTCATCAGAAGAATAATGTTGAATTCACAAATCAACATCGAAGTTGACCAAGTCAAAAATCAAGTATGCGTAAAAACTGAAAAAGTCAAAAATCAAATCCAAATAAAATAGGAAAGTTGATGCCGTAACGATCAAGGAAGGATCGAACGGTTTCAAGCTAAAACCGTGACAGTGAAGTGAGGGAAATATACGATATAAACAAGTCAGAAATATCCAAAGCATTAAAAAAAATCAAATGGCCGAGAATACTCAAGTGTCGAATTCAATCAAATGAATACAAACAAAAATTCAAGGGTATCGAATTATATATAAGCAACATCATCGACATTTCTCTAATTATCGAATTCAAGCATACAAACAGAAAAGCAAAAGGAGCAGGAATTACATACCAAGACCTTCTCGAATTCGATAAAATTCGAAGCAGTTGAAAAAAATAACAGAAACGATCGATTGACAGAAAAGGATCACTGAATCATCCATTCAATCGATCATTCGAAGTCGATTACTTCACATTTCAACAAAACCCTAATTTGGATCGAAGGACGAAAGCCTTAATTGTGATCGAACAAAGAAGCCGCCATTATCTCAAAAGGAACGGGCCGCAACATTATAAAAGGAGAAAGGGGCTGGTTTTTCCTTTGTTTATTATAAGGGTCTTTTAATTTTTAATTAGGGTTGTTTTTTATTTTAAATTTTTTTAATTTTTTTCAATCTTAACCCGTTGTAATTTCTAGTCGTGTGACTCGGGTACAAACTACGTGGCGTAGTTTGAGAATTCGGAACTTAGTGGTTGAGTTGTGGCAGGGTTTTGAGCGTAGAGTTAGGTTAATCAGTAGTGGGTGTCGCGAGTTTACGTGTGTAAGCGTGTGACTACTTAATTTCTAGTAGAAACCTAGGGGGCAGCACGTAGGTAGGGATTTGCCGAAGCTGGGTAAATTCTGTGTCGTTCTATTTCATCATTTTATTATTCTGCTAATTTTCTGTGCTGCTTTTATTCTGTGATCTGTGTTGAAATTATTTTATAAGCTTTTGCAATTAATTTTTATAATTAATACTATCACCCTATTCACCCCCTCTAGGGTGAAATCGATCCTACAATATTCTCTCGTTCGGTTCCCGTAGGCGTGAAGCTGTGCTTCCTAGATGGTTTCTGAAGGGAGTTTAAATTTGATCGTGACCTACATCCAATCCATAAGGGTTCTTATATACCTCATCTCCAAGCGATTCAGAATGATTTGGATCAAGCTGAAGGATGGGAGAAATGATGTAAAATTGGCGGATACAAATCGCAACAACTATTGAGAGATCCTTTCTTTCGAGTCAGAAAAGGGTGATTATAAGAGAATGTTAACAGAATGTGACGTCGGAATTGAGTAATTGAAAAAGGAGAGGGACGCTGTCATTCAAGAGAGTAAGAGCAATGCTAGCTTGCTGAAGGAATCGAAATAGGTCCACATAAAAATTGAGATCATGTTCAGAGATGAAATCAAGAAGGCCCATGCTGATGAGGTTAAAGTGAAAAGGAGCTTAAAACTCGAGATGAGATCATCAAAGCTCAGAAAATAACTATTTTTGGTCATGACGAAGCCGTCGCTGCTCATAAAATGACAATTGTTGATTATGTAGGAATAGTGGAATTCCATGACAAGACCATTTCCGGTCAGGCTCGAATGATTGCTTCTCTTTAGGAAAGAGTCACGTAGCTTAATGTTGAAAGACCAAAGTCGAAGTTGAGAAGGTCATTGTGATGGCAGACTACATGAAGCTGTAGGATACCTTTGAAAGGAAGATGGAGAAGATGGATGACACCATCTTGAATTTCTACATCTACTCCCTACTGCATCAAGGCAGCCTCAGCTATTTGTCCCCAAATTTCATGTACTCTTGCTATGGCTTGGGAAGAAATTCAAGGCCATTTTCGAGCAGATGGGGATGTATACACCAAGCAAGAGTTGGAGGATGCCTATCTCAATGAAGAGGTCTTTGGTCGACAGATGAGAGATTATTCGGATTGAGAGGGAGTGAGAGGCCACTGATGCTACTGCAACTGCAACTGCTAAAGCGCTATCAGAGCCTTTAGTTCCGAGACTGGCGAATCATCAAAGCAGCCTCATGATCAGTTAGGAATTATTTCGGGTTCAGCCGGCACTACTTTGTTGTCCGCCCCTTCAACAGCTGTCTACGAAGCCTTGGGTGGTCCTGGAACTTCACCAAAGAACGTGTAGCTATCTAAGAAGAAGATGGTGGAGATTATGAGGTCGAAATTCTCAGTCATACTTTTGATGCAAGTAACATTCTTGTTTCTCCCGAGTTTGAGAATTTTCAGCTCGCGCTGCAAGAATATGACAAATTGAATGCTTTCATTTTTGATCTTATAGGTCTGTCTTCTTTGCCTATCAAAATACTAGTTTCTTTGGTCCTAGGGAATGCTACTATTTTGACTGCTTCAATGCTTATTTTTCTAGCTTGTTCGATCACCACGCCCATGTCTGGCTTACAACCAGGGCCGAAATCAAGGAAGATTGTTGCGTTGCATGGCCTGGATGACCCTTCCGCATCTCTAGAGGCGGATTTAGCAGCAACTAATACTCAAGAACAGATTAACCAAGCTAGCCAACCAAGTAGAACTGAACAACAGATGGTGGCCATAAAAAAGAAAAAAAATTACGACAAAAATTTTTGGGGGAGCTCCTGCAAGCGCAAGACTAAGGAGGAATCTTTCGAGGGGGCTGAAGAATAAGAAGGTGACATGGGCACGGAGCCTATAATTGATATCTTCGACAATGACATGACTTTTGGTGGGGAAGTTGAGGGTAAGAATAAATTTGTTACCAAAGGCAAGGAAGGGAGTGGTGTAAAGAAGCATTAACGAGCTCGAGTAACTGCGAAGCTGGATTTTGTAATATTCTAATTTGTTTGACACGTATTTTGTACAAGTGAAGAGTCTACACTTATTATCTTTATTTTTGCAGCATCTGTACTTTTCTTCTTGTTGGCCAATATTTTATGGCTACAGCCTCCACATTTTGATTTTGTACAAAAAATGTTATAAGAATTGAAAAGATTATTGTTTCTTCTGCTATCTCCTCTATGTTCTTTCTTATTTATCACATACTTAGCTTGTTTTTATGCCACTTATGTGTTCTTTCTTATTTATCATGTACTTAGCTTATTCCTATGATTTCACGCATTATGTACACATTTTTTAGTTTTATTTAGTCCCACAACTATTGCTAAAAAAATTTGTTTAGAGTAACAGAACTGTGAAGTATTCTCTTTTTTAGTTGAATGTTGTCGTATGTGCCGCCCAGTTCACAGGACTATTCACTCCGAACACTTGATACGGGACCTGATGCCCGCAGTGGTCTTTTAGATGACTTCAATCAGGTCCATATTGCAACTCCTATCTTTGGGAATTTTTGGTATAAGATATTCATGAAAATTTTTAGTGGCCTTACGGCGAGTAATTTATGTACTTAAGTGATTTTCTTACTTAAGTGATTTGCACACTTAAGTGGTCGGTGATGCTGGAGCAACACCGATTACTTAGTTACTTGTTACGTGATTTTATCGTGATGCTGACATTCAGGATATTGGGCACGTGTATCGCACCTTGGAGTACTATTTTCTTGGTTTCAGGGGTGGTATGCATTTTTTTGCAATATGATAGTTCCTCATTTTGGTATGTAACTTTGTTGACGCAAGTAGTAATGTGCAGCCAATGAAATGCACATAATGGGAGTGAAACTTGTATGTTTGCAGTCTTGTGAGCCAAGAAGCTATGTGCGGCTTATAAGATGCGTGACTTAAGTAATTCTATTTGCTTGGGAATGATTCCATAACCCAAGAGGCAATGCGCAACTTACGAAATGCATGGCTTTGATTTGGGCCTTCTCGGTGTCACCAGAGCAACACTAGTTCTTAGAAGGCAGGGATAGAGTTTCGTGATCCAATAGTTTTAGTCAATTTGCTTCCATCGACTTGGTATGTACATGGGGCATACTTGAGCGTGGTTCCACTATCTCAAGCAGGGATTGAATGGTTTTGAGTTGATTCGATCCCATCGACTCGGCAAGTTACTTTTATGAACATAGTTTTATTGGTTTGAAAAATAAAGGAATTTCATTAATAAAAGTTGGGTATGTTCTGCCTATCTACAATGCCTTTGGTATTCCATAATGGAATATTTTCGAAAAACAGAAATACATAAGATAGTCCTAAATAAAGTAACGATGCAGCTATTCGCTGTTCCAAGCTCGGGAAATTTGGGTTCCATCAACATTTATTAGTTTGAATGTGCCATCCCCTAGCTTTTGACCGCTCACATTGGGCCTTTCCCGGTATGGTCCGAATGTTCCTGGCACATGGTAGATCCATTTGAGGACAAAGTCTCCCACTTCGAAAGTATGGTTAGGACTTTAGGAATGAAATATCGTGCGACCCTTTTCTAGTGAGCAGCAGTACTTAACTCGGCTTCTTCTCTCTTCTCATCGACTATATCGAGCAACTCGAGCATGAGCTGCTCTTTTTGCCTTTGATTGAAGTTTTCCCTTTGATGAGAGGACACTTCTAGCTCGACTAGGATCATTGCTTCTAAACCATAGACCAGAACGAATGGAGAGTACCCGATTGTAGATTTTTTGTGTTGTCCTATAAGCCCATAGCGTGAGTGAAAGTTCGTCAACCTAGTTTCTTTAGTTTTAGTTAGCCACTTTTCAATGGTGGCTTGATGACCTTGTTTATTACTTCCACTTGCCCATTTTTCTACGGTGTGCAACTCAGAAAAGATTTTCTTGATTCGAAAGTGGTTGCAAAAGTTTTTGAACTCAGCGCTTTCGAATTGAGTGCCACAAAAAATCATCATACATAACGGAACTCAATTCGAAAGCGCTGAGTTCAAAAACTTTTGAGTTCAAAAACATTATTCGAAAGCGCTTCAGCCTATATGGTGAAATAGTCAACAGTAACCATAGCATATTTGGCTCGTTCTTTGGCCATTAGTAATACTTCAATTAGATTGATTCTCCAAATCACCAATGGCCACGGGCTGACCATTTATGTCGACTCCAACGAAGGAGTTCCTTTGATCTTGCTAAATCTTTGGCGTTGGTCGCACCATCTAGCATAATCTGCTACATCGCGGTTTACAGTTGACCAAAATTACCCATATCGAAGAACTATCTTTACAAGGGTTTGCCCACTCAGTGTGATCTCTATAGTCACCTTCATGAACTTCCCTGAGAATTCTTCTGGCTTCGTCATCGGTCATACAATTGAACAAGGGAGTAGAGAATCCCCTTTGGTAGAGCATCCCATCCTGTACTTCAAACCGTGATGCCTTTCTACGGAGCTTTTTCCTTTGATTCTTGTCTGTGGGGAGTATTCCTCTGAGTAGGTAGTCCTTGATCAGTGTCATCCACGTTTTTGGTTCTTCAGTTATTTCGAAAATTTAGTCGATATCCATCTCGCTTATGCTTGGAGCGGTCAGAGTATCAACTGGTACTAGCTCCAATGACTGAGCTTCTTTGGAACTGGCCAGTTTGGCTAGATAATCCACCTTCATATTTTTTTCCTTCGGATATGAGTTATGGGGTAAGTTCGATGTCATTCAGCAGTTCCTACACTTTAGATAGATACGGGGCGAGGTTCTCACCCCGTGCTTGGTATTCGCCTTTCACCTGGCAGACGACTGGCTGAGAGTCGCTATAGATGTGTACCGATTTTATCTCGAGTTCCTTCACTTTTATCCCAACTATCAATGCTTAGTATTCCGCTTCGTTATTTGTCACAGGGAATTCCAAGCATAAGGCATAGCAAGCGGATCGTCCTTTGGGAGTTTCGAGCACTACTCCTGCCCCCGAGCAGAAGTTGTTAAATGCACCGTCGAAAAACAACTTCCAATGTATCTCCACTTCTAGAGTAATTTCTTCTTCAGTATCTCGTATCTTAAACTCGATAATGAAATTTGCCAGCACCTGCCAGTTGGTCGCCCTTCGAGGATTGTAAGTAATTTCATATTGACTCAATTTGATGTTCCGTCTGATAAGCCGTCCACAAGTCTCGGGGCAGTACAACACTTGCTTCATGGTTTGATATATTAGTACTTTGATCGGGAAAGCTGAGAAGTATGATCATAACTTTTTAGATGTGATCAAGAGGCAATATGCTAGTGTTTTCAATTTTGGATAGTTCTTCTCGGCTCCAATAAATCATTTACTAATATAATATATGGGTCGCTGGACCATAGCTTCTTCTCGTATGAGCGCAGTACTTAATGCATGGAGCGAGACTGCTAAGTAGATGTACAAGTCTTCTACTTCTATCGGCTTAGATAGGATTGGCACGGTTTCCATATTTTGCAGCAGCTCTTTGATCGTAGTTTGACAAGCCTGATTCCATTCGAAGTTCTTTCCCTTCTATAGCTCATCAAAGAATGGTATACGTTTATTGGTTGCTTTTGAGATGAACCGGCTTAGTGCGGAAACTTTTCCATTAAGCTTTGTAACTCCTTCTTGTTCCTTGGAGCCTCGATTTCTCGTAAAGCAGTAATTTGTTCGGGATTTTCTTCGGTGCCAAAGGTACATACAATGAATCCCAAGAACGTTCTAGAGACTACCCTGAAGTGACATTTAAGTGAATTAAGTTTCATTCCATATTTGCAGAGTATTTCAAACATTTCAACGAGGTTATCCAAGTGATTTGCGTTTATGCATGATTTAACCAACATATCATCTATATAGACTATCATAGTTTTTCGAATTAATGCTTGAACATGGTGTTCACTAGTCATTGGTAGGTAGCCCAAGCATTCTTTAAGCCGAGTGGCATCACTTTGTAGCAGTGTAATTACATGTCAGTAATGAAACTGGTGTTTTCTTGATCAGGTTTGTGCATCATGATCTGGTTGTATCCTAAGTAAGCATCCGTAAATGATAGCAATTTATGTCCAGCTATCCCATCCACAAGCTGATCGATTCTAGGTAGAGGAAAACTGTCTTTCAGGTAAGCCTTGTTTAGGTCCGAGTAGTCAATACAAGTTCACCATTTCCAATTAGACTTCTTAACCCAGATTGGGTTAGATAACCATTTGGGGTATATTGTGTGGCAGATAAAACCATTCGCCATTAGCTTATCCACTTCTTCTCTTAGCACTTCAGACCATTTGGATCCCAAGCTATGCCTCATCTACTTCACTGGTATATACTTGGGATCGATGATAAGTGCATGGCACGCAATCTCTGGCGAAACCCTGCACATACTGGAATGTGTCCAAGCAAATATGTCCAGATTGACACGAAGAAATTTGATGTGTTCCAGCCGCATCTTATTTCCAAGATGTGATCCAACTCTCAGGACCGTGTTGGATCATCAATATTGACTGGGACAGACACTGTCAATTCTGCCGTTGGTGTCAATTTCTCCCCTGAATTCTTCTTTCTAGGGTCCAAAGCCTTATCTAATCGGCTATGGCCCCCAAGCGAGGGGAGGCTTTGTAGTTGCTATTTAGTAGGTCATGAATGTGGAGAGGTCTCCCCACATCTTTCCCTTTTCTTTTCTTCTAGACAACCATATTTTAGCAATATAGCATTCTCTAGCGACATTTTGGTCTCCTTTGATCACTCCAACTCCATTCTATGTCGGAAAATTCATGGTTAGACACCACTAAGCTATGGCAATCCCGAAGTCTGCCAAAGCGGGCCATCCTAAGAAAGCATCGTAGACACATATTTCCTCTACAATCACAAAGATCTGGTCAAGAAAGACTCTTCAGTCGCCTTTCCCAAGTTTTACGAGTAAATCAATTATTTCGATGGGTTGCCTTGGTTCCTCGGTAAATCCCTGGATCTTTGTTCAGCAAGCAGATATGTCTTTCATACTAATCTTCATCTTATCAAATGTATGTTTGAAGAGGATATTCATCGAGCTATTATTATCTACCAATACTCATCGTACCATAGCTGGTCCAATGCCACCGCCACGACCATGGGGTTGCGGGTCGGAGCTTGTACTCCTTCAGTGTCTCGATTTCGAAATATTATTTCATCATTCAGGATTCTCTACTTCTTGGTAGGAGTTCTGACTTCGGTCGCGAAGCATGACTCTTTCGAAGTGTGTCTTAGTGCATATCGCTCCATTTCTCCCCAACTCTTCTATGCGGGATGAGGTCCTCCAGATATTGTCCCAATGATGAGCCACTAATCGGTCCACCTAGGTCCCTCTTCGCTGGTTCCAGCTTGGTTTCCCCGGTCTCTAGGAGTTTGGTGTGCTACGGGTTGGTCAAGATTTTGTGGTTTCCTCACATACTGCTGGAGCTAATTTTTTCCCAAATCAGCTCTTCAATTAGGTTTTTCAAATGACGGCACTCATTCGTGTTGTGATCATGTGTTTCATGGAAGCGGTAGTATTTTCTGGATTACTTTTGCTATTGGTTGCTTCCTTTTTAGGCAGCTTCTTGTACTTTTCCGTCCCTTTTATCGCAAAGTAGATATTTTCTAGTATTCTTCGGGCCTCGGGCCTTTAAGTCATTTTTTACCTCTATTTTGCTTGTTGGAATTCTGGTTCTTCCTCTTATGGTTGTTATCCTTTCTCCATTTCCTACTGCGGTTCTTGAGGTATTTGCATCTTGGTTAGCTGTCATACCATTCTGGCCAATATTGGTTGGTTGTAGGTTAGCATGTTTTCCCTCCAGCTCTTCTACCTCTTCCAATCTCAAGCACTGGCTTGCCTTATCGTTAAAGCCCTTCCTAGTGGTAGGTTGTTTCATTTTGATCCATTTTTTCGAATTCAGACTCGGGATGGATAGCGTGGACCAGGGCCATGGAGACCATATCTTCGTATGGGCTATTTACTTCAGTCACCACGGTGTTGAAACGACTCATAAAGGATTTCAAAGATTCATTTCGTCCTTGGAATAGGCAAGATAAGGACATCACATCTTTTGATTATGTCATGTGAAGCCTAAACTGAACAAGGAATTTTGTTGCTAATTTATGGAAAGTAGAGATGGATCTTGGTGGAAGCCTGTTGAACTATATGCAAACGATCTCCTCTAGGAAGATTGGAAACCATCTACATCGAATAGCATCTGAAGCATTTGCTCTATCTATGTACCAACTGTACTTGTAAATGTGAGGTTTCTGGTCTCTATTTCCATCTTAAGATGGAATAGTCAGTATAATGAACTTTTCAGGGTACCGTTCATTTAAAATGTCATCAGTGAAGGGAGTCCAGCTTGAAGCAGATCCCCATTCATCATCTCTTCTATCCTTACTTTCGTCCATTAGGCGCTTGATCATGTCCACTATATATGCGTCGGATGTTCGGTAGTTTGTGGGTTGGCTGTCGGTGACTATACCAAGTGTTTGATTTTGCTAACGATCTTGGTAAGCAGCTGAAGCCTAGGCTCACTTGTCTTTGGGAGAGCCACTTCCTCGGAATTCCGTTGGCTTACAGTTAGTCGGGCGGGGGAAGTTTGGATCTCCCTACCATTATTGAGTGCATTAGTGTTTCCTTCTAACTTGTCGTCGTCAAGTTGCTCACTATCTTTTGAATCAGATAGATCCACTGTAATATCTTCCCATGGGGTTTTGGCCCCTAGATTCAAGTTCGTAGCTGGTTGCTTTGCAATTGGTGGAGTACTTACGTTTCCTTCTATAGTGATTCCTGCAGCTCCACCTACTATTCCTTTTTGTTGCTGCCTTCTGTTTCTCCTATTAGGCCAGAAACGGAAGAGTTTTCCTGCTCCGTGGAAATCGCGGGCTCTGGCATGGTTCTTAGAACAGCAAATGATTACATGGTCAGGAGGGCATTTAAGTTTTCCACAAGATTTTTTTGGTTATTATCCATCTTTTGATTAATCTCATCAACTATCTTATTTAGTTCAGCTCTAGTGACAACTTCATGCTGGATAGAAGATCTCAGCACCTAATCTCTTGTATCGTTCCATACTTTGCTCTGGTTAACGAATTATTGACGCCTTTGACTACAACTTTCCAAGGAATGGTTTCTTCTCGAGCTATTACTGCTCCTATGGATCTTCTGGAAGTAGTTCTCATTCTTCCTGGTGCCATTGACTCTCAGTGGCAAATCTTTTAGGTAAAGATTGAGGATCTAACTTCTAGACCTGTCTAATCCAATGTACATAGCTAGATCTGAGCCTAAGTTGGAATCTCTACAGAAGCATCGAAATATTAACCCCAAAAATGGATCAACGCCTTGGATTGAGTGTGAAAGCACCAGCACTGTTTTTCAAGGCAAATAAAATAGAAAAGGGAATTGTAGATCGTAGAAAAAATAAAGAAACAAGAAGATTTTTATAGTGTTCGGCTATTAATAAAGCCTGCATCCACTCTATGACTTTCTATTAACTGGCTGTTGTTACAAGTGGAATCAGACTACAATATGATTAAACCTCCTAGGTTAGATCAAGTCACAAGTGCAAGAGATCACTGGAGAATCATAGTAAACCCATAGATACTATTATGTGGGAGAAGAAGAGTTTCTACAGAGTTCCAACGGCCAGTCCAAAAGATCCTCTTTATGTTGCAAATAAGTGAGTATCTTTAGGGATTGGAAAGCTATTAGGCAAGGCCTCTTTACCAGAAGCCTATACTTGATGATACAAAGATGCTCCGAATATTTCACAACGAACCGATTTAACTTGGTGGATCACTAACGATCTATAAGGCATGGATCGCTAGCGTTCCGTTTAGTTATTATATTTTTGGATCATTTCACTTGGATTGCGCTCCTTTCCTTATGTTAATGCTCTCCATGTAATTTCATAACTAGTAGCCTAGTTTTGACGGTGATTCATGTATGGTTGCATTGAACTATGACTGAAATTAGGTAAATGCTCACTTTCCGAACTTGTTTGCTTGGAATATCACGAAACTTTCCAGATATCCTTAAAAAAGATATTGGTTTATGATGCAAGAAGTTTGAAGGATCCATGAACAATCCTTATGGATCGCTAGCAATCCATAGGTGATGGATCGCTAGTAATCCATCCCTATAGCCTATTTTGCATCTTTCCTCTTGGGTCTCTCTTAGCTTCTTCTTCTTGTCCTTTTGGTTGTTTCTTGAGTTATTTTGACTTAATGTGGATGTTCTTGCTTCCATTGAATTCTGTTGGGTTAAAAACCCGGTTAATATTTACATACTGTAGTCTCAATGGATACATCGATATCTAGTCTCGATGCATCTTGTCTAAGAACTTTTAAAATGGTATATTTAATTTATTGTGATAAATTACTCATGATTACAACACATTGTAACAATATCACAAAACATACCGTTTATGGACTTTCCAGTAAATATACTTCCAATTAAATTAATTAATTAATATAATCATATAATATCAAGTTTATAATAGAAAGAAAATACCTTTATTTCAAACGAAATTGTTCAACGAGTTATATATATGTAACAAATTACATAATTGCCCCTGGGGCATACCCTTAACTTTATCATCATGTTGGTATGAAGGCCGAAACCTTAAGAGGCTCGTGGCATGAAGACTAAAACTGGTTTTATTATATATGGGCACAATATGTTTTTTGTTTCTTCTATTCCTCTTGCCGTTTGCATTGTTGTACGGTTTTTCTATTTTGTGCTGGAAAAGATCATATGCCAAGTTTTTACTAACGCTAAGACTTTGCACGTGAATTACATATTATGCTATTATTTATCACACTATGTTTTCTAGGTTTCTTAGCCATAAAATACTTTTTTTTGAATATTTTAGGTTATCCAATAAGTATATGAATTATTACAAACTTTATACATATAATAAATAAATATGATATAAATGATACGCACATAGATACACACACACACATAAAATCAAAACGAATTTTTTTGAATGAATCATAGCTTGATTATACACTTGCATATCCATTCCTAGCTTCTCCATTATGGTAAATAGAATTCCACTGGGTTGCTTCAAGTGTTCTCATGGTATCAGGCTAGGAGTCCCTATCTCTGCATATTTATTCATAATACTAATGAAGCTCTTTACTTGTATACTTATAAATGATGTCAATACCAAGAGAATTAACCTGCATCCTAAATGCAAATCTGCCTTACGAACTTGTCTGATGTTTGTTGATGATTTAATCATATTATCTAAACCTGATCCATAAATAGTAAACTATATAAATACGGCACTGGAATGCTTCAAGACTTCTATAGGCCTTTCTATTAATTACTGTAAATTTAATATCTATACTATTATATTAATATTGAGTTTGGTTTCAAGAGCGCATAGGCCTTCCCAAATTTTGGAAAGTGAACCATCTCCCTCTTTATTTCCTTCTTCACTCTGCATATTCTCCTCTTCCTTTCCGTACAATTGAAAATTTCTTTCTCACCAGTGCTAATCCCTTCTTCCCCATTCCATCCGGTTGAAATCAATAAATTCCTATCTCCTTAATCTCCTCTTCCCCTTTCCTCCGTCGAAAATAAAAAATTCTCTCTTGTAGAATTGTACAATGAATAAAATCAAAATCACTTGAATTGTTCTCGAATAAATCACTTAATTAGGTTAAATTGCACCTACTTCCTCGCTTTCTTACTCCTCGCATAAACTTCCAATTCAAGTAAGGGCTAATCCCTAATCGTACACCCTTTTTTGATTTTGTATTTGTTTCCATTTAACCTTTTTCTCTCTCTTAGTTATTTTGCTGCTGCAATTAAGTTAAAGATCTGAGATTTTTCTGTTTTCTTATTCAAGTATGTTGTTGTTCTCCCTATTTTATTTCTGTTTTCATTGTTTTCGTTTTAAGTATTATGTTTCTCTTCTACCCATTTTAATACTATTTTCTTTGCTTTCGTTCTGAACGATCACTGTCAGTGTTTCTTTAAATTCTGCAGTTGTATTTGTTGTTGCTAATTGAACATTTTGTTATAGTTTATTGTTAGATCCTTTGTTGATTAAACTACCAAAAAAGTCCATTCTTCTTTTTTTATTGCATAATTTAAGGAAGAAACTCATGAGCAAGTTAAACAGCATATCGTATATCGCATTAATTCTTTTATATAAGGAAAATTTTAAACTTTAGCACAGAAGGGACTTTAATTTATTTATAATTATCAAAAAATATTTGGAAACATTTTCCTTTCTAATTTACTGCATATACGTATTTAGGAATGATATTATAGAAAGTTTTTATTATTTTCCTCTTGCTTGCTGTGTAAACAACAATATATTGGCATCAATCTTGATAGTATTTAGTTGATGCATTTAATATGTTTACATTTTTAAGGAAGATAAATCTAATTTTGTATAATATTCATACTAATGTCTCATTTTGAGTATCTTCTTCTTTTGATTTTAGAAAAATTGAAACATACGAATCAATTGTAAATTGAATTATTTGTATGCTCATGATATTTCACCTTTGACTTTACTCAATTACTTTTGCAAGTTACTTGAATTTTCATAGGTGGAGATTCTTATTATACCTCTACATGATGAGAATTTGTATTGAAAGGAACATCTTTTTTTGAATATGTAGCAATACATATTTAACGTAGTAATCAAGGTACGCTTTCATCCTCTACATAGCATATTTTTTCATGCATTATTCCTTTTTATAGGTTTTCCTTCAAAGATAAAGCCAAAAGTACACTTATATTAAGTGGTTAAATGGTGTATGCCTTTTAGTTTGAGTTTTAGTTCATAAAAGGCATACACCCATTTCTATTTTTTGGTATATGGTTTACTGTATAGAAATATACCATTGCATCAGTATTTAACCTTTATTGTTTACTAACAAAACCAATAGCCATGGCGATTGTATGTGGACTACTTGAATCTGTATTTTATTCCCATATGTAATTTTGTGAATCTACGAATCTTCTTGATTTGCTGTTATGGATTAAATAATGAAATTATTGTACTCAATTGATCATTCGTTTAACTTTCATCAACTTAAAGTCCATATTTATGTATAGAATTCAATTGTTCAGAGTTTGAATGAGGTTTCGACATAGATATTGTTGAATCTTGGGACTATTAATAAACATGTTAACGCAATTATTGTATCTATTGTTGATATACCAGTTTAAGTTTTCTATGAAAGCTTTATAGATTATAGTCTTTCCTAGGACACTTTTTTTAATTAAGATGCAACTTATTTTCATATTGAGAAAGAGAGAAGTTATTAACCCTCAATATTTTTTAACATCTACATCTTTTTGTTCCTTTATTAATTTTGTCAAAATACTCCAAGTAAATTGAAAGAAGCAACAAGATACAAGTTTATAAATCTAGTGTTTCCAACAATTTTCTACATCGCAACCCGCCTCCACCACCATGAAGCCCCTTCGATTAGGCTCTACAGCGATCGATCCTAGAAAACACTCAGAACCAATGTGTTGCTTTGTCCTTCTTCTCCACCTCGACCAACCCCTTCGACCCTACTACGTGCTGCTTTGCCTTCGCCATCTTGAGTAAATTTTTTTTTTACCTTAATTCAGGTTATAGTTAATTTTCATTTTTGGTGGTGAACAAAGATTGAATGTTGGACATATGTCATATTTTCAACTTTTCTTCACTTCTCCATTGTTTAATTACCAATTTAAAATAGACTGTAAATCTGATAAACTAGAAGGCGTAATGGTGCTTTCAGTTTTTGTATACTGTGGAATTTTCAAATTTCAGGTAATCAAGTAAAGAATGAATGTCTTATGATGAGTTCCCTAAAACATGCAACCTTATAACTATGAGAAAACTTCAACCTCAAGCTAATTTATTTTGTGATTCTTACACTCTTTTAGTCAAGAAACGAAAATCCTAGATTGATTATCAGTTGGAACATAAGGTTATGATAATATTATCTACTTACTTTAGGATCTTCCACTATGAATAACAACTTTTATAGTTAAGTCTGTTTTGCAATTACTCTCATGTGCTTCTATAAATTACATTCCTAATGGTAAAAGTTCAACCAATTTGTTTCAGCTATTCTCAACATCAATTAAGCAGGTAGAATATCGGGAAATTTTTCAACAGTGATAGAATATAAACAAGGATCTTTCTTATAAAAAATGATATTGTTCTTAGATGAATTTCCTGAATTAGTTAGCTACGGTAAGTTAATATTTCAAAGTATGTACTGTTTGCTGTTGCCATTCTGTTGACTTAACCGAGATGTAGTATTGATATCGTTGGTTTCATAATGGGAACTAAGTTTGATTGACTACTAGAAGAGATGTGAAATATTTTTAGGTTGTTAACAAATAAGATTGTCTTCCTTCCATGCAAGTGAATATATTAATTAACACTTTTTTAAAAAGTAAGATTATCTTCCTTTCTTGCACATTATGTTGTTTACGGTAACACGATAAAAAAAACAATTCATTGGATTCATTGCTCCTCTAACTAATAATACATTATGTATCTATATTGTATCAAAAATCAATTACCAACGTATTTACATCCAACAAGCTTTCAACTTAAGTATGGTTTCTATTTAAGGTATAATCCTTTTTTACATAAACAATATTCTTTTCCCCACCAACGACCTCCAATACCAAGCTATAGTTAGCAAAAAATAACAAAAATCAATTTCCATGTCCACTTTGACCAGGCCCGGCCCTTCCCCAAAGCGGGGGAAGCGACCGCTTAGGGCACCATTTAACGCAGGGCATCAAATTTTACCGACGGTACAAGCCAAAAAAAAAATTCGCGATTTCGAGCTGGGGAAGGGGCGATTTCGATTCATCTCATTCATCTTGTCGTCGATTTCACTTTGACTTCGCGATTCGTCCATCGGCTCCTCCAAGCTCAGCAGTCGGCGCGACGATTCAAAGCTAGGGCTTCTCGATTTGAGTCATCTCGTCGTCGTCGATCTCGAGCTGGGGAAGGGGCGGCTCCAACGGCACGGCAGCGGAAGCGGCAACGGCACACAACACAACGGAAGCGGCATTAACAGTGGATTAGTGGATAAATGGTAATGTTAACTAACTTTGATAATTTAGTAATGTTAATTAACTTGATTTGATAATAGAAATAGTCAATAGATTGGATAGTGGACTGCTGTACAAATCATGCTAATGTACTTGAACAAGCTGATAAAATCCTAGCTTGATGTTATTGCTAAGATTTTTTAAATATACTTTCATTGTGTCTTTGAAGTTCAATTGTCATGGATTGATGTTGAAAAAGGGTTGCCTTAGCAAACTAGCTTCCATCACATTTTTTTGTGGAATCCCCTTTAAAAATCATATGTATTTTTATAAATATTTAGCAGCACATGATCAAATGTATTATTATTGTCATGCTGTACATAAAATGCTTTTAAAGATTATTTATGTTGGGGAAATAAATTTATTTTCTTTTAGTCCTTTGCGCTATGCAGAACAATATGCCAACAATGATCTGCTTTTTTTAGCTATATATTGTCATCTTTTGGTTATGGACAATAGGTGACAGTGGATGGATATATGTCAATAGGCCACGGTGGATTTCATTTTGTTCATTGATTTCTTTGTTGATTAAACAAACATATGTCTCCTCTTAAGATGAAAAACCACTAACTTAAGATGATCCATAACTTGATAAGGGTAATATGTTATAAAAAAATAACTTTAGCGGGGTGCATAAAATAAATATTTGGGAACTAATAGAAATAGTCAATAACATTTGTCACATATTCTTTAGCTTTTCATATTAACATATTTGAATCTCTCTTATCTTATTTAAGTTTCTTCAATACTTTTAAGTGCCAAATGAAAAAAGAAAGAAAAAAAATCTTTACTGAATTGTATTGTCGTGTTCAATTACAATGAAATGTAAAATCAAAATTCAATTACTGAAATCAACTGTATATATAACAACTATTTATTTGAACTTTTATAGTGTTTAGAAATGCGTAAACAAGAATCTGGACACGCCAAAAGGGCTAGAAAAAGAAGGTTAGAGGAACTCACTAATTTGCAGAAAGGCGCTCTTAATAAATTTTTCATCAAAAGTAGTCCAGTAGAAAGTTCGAGTTTGAATGTGGATAATGCTCCCCTTATTGATGAGAATAATGATAATATTGATGATGATATTTTAGTGAACGAACATGACAATGAAAATATGAACGAGGAGGAAGCAAATATTGATTCATCATCACATGTGGAGAATGTTAGTTTAGCATCAAATGATCCTGGTACATGGAAAAAAATTGATCAAAAATTGAGAGACTTGCTGGTTGAAAGAGGTCCTTTAAGAGTACTAAAAGATAATGACTCTGATTTTTCAAAAGATGCTATTAATAGACATTTTTCTTCCACATCATATGTCAGACATTTGCCTAACGGGGATAAACAAGATAGAAAATGGTTGGTATATTCAAATTCACTTGATAAAGTATTTTGTTTCTGTTGCAAATTATTCACAAATCAAACAACGGCTAGTCATCTTGCCCATGAAGGAATTAACGATTGGCGCAACCTTAGTACTAAGCTAAAACAACATGAAAGTAGTAAAGACCATCTTCTGAATATGAGCAGTTGGATTGAGTTGGAAACAAGATTGAAAGTCAAAGCAACTATAGATCAAAGTGTAATAGATCAAATACAGAAGGAAAAAGAACGTTGGAAGAAAGTGTTGATAAGAATAATTGCTGTTGTGAAAACACTTGCTTCCAATAATTTAGCATTTCGTGGAACGAACGAAAGGCTTTATGAACAAAATAATGGTCTTTTTTGTAAATTAATTGAAATGATAGAAGAATTTGATCCAGTGATGCAGGAACATGTTCGACGGGTTGAACAAAAAGAAATTCATATACATTACCTTGGACACAAAATTCAAAATGAGTTAATACTCACATTGGCGAATGGAATTAAAAATAAAATTCTTATAAAAATAAAAAAGGCCAAGTATTTTTCAGTTATATTAGACTGCACTCCAGAAATTAGTCGTGTTGAACAGATGTCTCTTGTAATAAGATGTGTTAATGTTTCAACTAATCCCGTCAAGGTGGAAGAGTTTTTTATTGAATTTCTAAAAGTGGATGATACCACTGGACTTGGAATTTTTAACAAGCTTAAAGAAGCATTAGAGGATATTAATCTTGATAATTATGATATTAGAGGACAAGGTTATGATAATGGATCAAATATGAAAGGAAAACACCAAGGGGTGCAACAAAGACTATTGGAAATTAATCCAAGAGCTTTCTACACATCTTGTGGTTGTCATAGTCTTAATCTTGTGCTGTGTGATATGGCTAAATCGTGTCCTAAAGCATCAAATTTTTTTGGGGTGATCCAACGGATATTTAATGTATTTTCTTCATCCACACAGAGATGGCAAGTTTTTAAAAATCATGTATCAGGTTGTACTGTTAAACCATTATCAGACACACGTTGGGAAAGTCATATTGAAGCAGTAAAATCTATAAGATATCAAAGCGTGGAGATAAGATATGCTCTAATTTCCTTGTCAAATAGCACCAAGGATTCTATGGCGAAGAGTCAAGCTAGAAGTCTTGTAACAAATGAGATTGAAAATTTTGAATTCTTATTCGGATTGTGCATTTGGTATGAAATGTTGAAAAATGTAAACACTGTTAGCAAGATTCTTCAAACTGAAGATATGCAAATTGATGTTGCTATCGCTAGATTGCAAGAGCTTATTGATTTTTTTGAAGATTTCAGAAACATAGGATTTAATTATACGATGGCTGATGCTAAAGAGATAGCTCATATGTTGGATATTGAACCCATTTTTCCTGAAAAAAGAATTATTCGTAGGAAGAAACAGTTTGATGAAGATGCGAATGTTGAAGAATCGATGCAAACATCAGAAGAATCATTTCGAATCAATTACTTTTTGCAAATTGTGGATAAAGCACGTGTTTCGTTAGTGACTCGATTTGAGCAATTCAAAGAATATGATGATAAGTTTGGCTTCTTATTTGATTTAAAAAAATTCACTTCTATAGATGATGAGAAACTGAAAAGTCATTGTTTAAAACTTGAGGAATATTTGACACGTGATTTGCACTCTGATATTGATGGAAGAGAGTTATTTTAAGAGTTAAAAGTATTAAAAGTTATCTTGCCAAAGGAAAAACAAAAGCAATTGAGATGCTGAATTTCATAAATTCTTGTTCGAGAGAGTTAAATTTTCCTAATGCTTGGATAGCATATAGAATAATTTTGACTATACCAGTTACAGTTGGCTCAGCCGAAAGAAGTTTTTCAAAGCTAAAGTTGATAAAGTCTTATCTTCGCTCCACTATGTCACAAGAAACTATGTCACAAGAAAGATTAAACGGTTTGGCACCTTTGTCAATTGAACAAGATATGGTCAATGAACTTGAATATGATAATATTATAAGTAATTTTGCAAGTCAGAAAGCTAGAAAAATGTTCATCGATAGTTGATATTAATTTTGGTGTACAACTTGAATTATTATCACGGATAAAGTTATTTTCTTTTTTTCTCTGCTCATTATTTATGAAAAATATAAATTTTTAACGATTTAATTAATGGTCATAATATCAGTTTCTGTATAGGGGCATTGTTTTCACTTTTGGCTTTAGGTACCAAAACTCATAGGACCGGCCCTGACTTTGACACTATTATATTGAAGAAAACTTAATATAGTTTAGGCTTAGTTTTGCTATAGAGTATTTTGTGGTTTGGAAAAATTAGCTATCTACATTTAAACAAATGAAAGTTGTCAAAATAAACTCCAATTTGGTTGTTTTCAGCAATATTCTGTCACAATATAAGATATACTCATAGCATGGGTACATGTTTTCTAATTTTTTTTGTGAAGAGGTTTGATTCAACTGAAGAATGATTACAAAAATCAGACAATAATTGGATCCCAGTTTAAAAGCTTTGCATTAACATTGTTTTGGTATTTCTTTGATCCTGGTGAACAACTGGATTAACTGTTACTAAATTATATTATGTTATACTATTATGACATGCACCTTACTAGCTAACATGTCAACACCTTCAGTTTCGCAGACAAAGACAACTCAAGGGGTCAGACTATGAAGAAGGCATTAGTAGCTTAGAAAATAAAACGACTATATATGTTGAAGGATGTTTTGATATCTGTTTCAATTTGTTTTGGTAATGATGACTAAGTTTGATGTCTTCGATATATCACGATAAACCTCATTTTAGATTATCATTTTAGAATGTAGCACTATTAGATTCTAAGTTTACTTTTATCTTCAGTTTCATGTTATTTAATATGAGATCTTCCTCACTTTCCCCAACAAATAGAATAGATATCAACACAAAGGAGTATATTTTTATTTTGAGTTATCTTTATTCTCAGTTTTAGCATATGTTTATTATCACTTTATTTCTTACCAAACCAACGGATGGTTTAGAACAGGCTCCTTGAGTAATGGTCAAATAAAAATTTCAAAAAGCAATATTTATTTCTTTTTCATGGCTTTTTGATACTTTACATTATTTTAATCAAAATTGTTATATTAAACCTCTTATTGCTATATTTTGGTTACTGGCTGATGGTATTTTTTCATTAACCGTATGACAAATAGTTCATAAAAATAACTTACTTCTTAATGCATGTATATGTATTGAAGGCCTTGACATGTTAAAATTCAAGATATTTATATTTTAACAAAAGCACTGTGTGGGTACTTAAAGCATCATCATCATTTGCACCAAAAAATGAAAGGAATCCTATAACCATATACGCAGAAAATATCATAGTAGATTTAACACATTCCAACTCATAAAATTCCATCTTCACATGCATCTTAGGCCCGTTTGGTTCATTTTGATTTCGAATTTTGTATGATAGAATGCATTGGATTTTCAAAACAATCAATTCAGAAAATGGTTTAAATATATAAAATTGAAAAAGATTTTTTTTTTTGTTTCCCACCATTTCACTTCCACTTCTTTTTTCCCCTTCCCACACCATCCACGTTCTTCCACGTCATCCACTCCTCACACCATCCATCCATTCTACACCTTTTGGGATACATATTCAAAACATAAGATTCAAAATTACATTTTCAAACAAAACATGCTCTTAGGTTTGAACTAAAAATGAAAACTTATGTAGTGAAACATAGTTTTTCCCCACTACTTATGCATTTCTTATTACCATCTCACCATAAAATGTATATTAACCTATGAAGGCATACAACCAATAGACGTTACAGAATTTCATGAAATTTATGCTTCGCACCACCGTAAAGTTTTGTTTTTAAATAACCAGAAAATTCAACAACTATTTTATTACATAATGAGAAAAACATAATTTAGTACATAGCATGGTCCTATGTGTTTCTACCACTTTATATAACCAAAACATTTTCATAAGCAACCGTGTGCGTAGCACGTGTTCGCACTAGTATTACTAGAAGGTTTAGACGTCCAACAATCATCTTCAATCATAACTCTCTCTGGTCTAAATCCTACACCCCCTAATTTTGTATACTTAAGGGTTCCTTTAACTTCATCTAGGATCATCACCAATAAATGTATGCTGACGTATGAAGCTACCATAAACAAACTTAGTGTTTGGCCCACTGATCTTCTTTCACATGTTGGAAGATTAACAATCATCAATTCCACTGAGGTCTCCATGACTAGCTACTACTACCACGGAACCTTTATTCTTTCAAAGAAATTAATCTCTATTATTAATAAAGCTCTCAATCACTACTTATGGAATGATAGTTGTTTCTTTGGGAATTCTATTCCAATTTCTTTAAAAAGAATAATATCCCCAAGAATAAAGATGGCCCAGGTATTATTCAGTCAAGACTTTGGAATTAAGTTGCTGCCTCGACACACATTAATGCTATTCTTTCTAAAAGTGCTGCACTTTGGGTTTAGTGATGAAGGAAAATCAACTGAAACATAAAAAATATTGGACCACAATGGTCCCTCTTAACTGCTGCACTGCTGGTTATTGCAATGTCTCCTAAACCTAAGACCCACCTTGCTGCCAATTATACACTACAATGTTGAAGTTTCTGACAATTTCCTATTTTGCTACACTCCTTGAATTACTCCTGGTATGATTCTGCTTAATCGTTTAACTCCTGGTGAAAAGCATGCTTCTAGAATCCCTCACAATGCATTAGTTAAAAACAACATCCATCATGGACACATATCCTTGTCTTACTCGACAGTGCTGCTGTTAGAGAGCTTTAGAAATTGATATTAGAATTCCCCACTTTTCATCACGAATAGAAATTGAGTTGGACTAAACATAAGATTTGACACTCAATTAGGTCTGTCTATAAGGCCATTTATCCGGGAAACAACTATCCTGATCATCCTTGGTATAGGTATGGAACCGCTAACCACAACTTCAACTTTTGGAAAATTGTTCACGACTCTATTCTTACTCAAGACAAGTTAATGGCCATGGGGTTCCTTTCTAATACTTATTGCACCTTTTGCAATGATCATGTGGAGTCTAAAAATCACCTATTCTTTGAATGGTCTTCATACATAAGATATGGGCTGCTATTCTATCATGCTATGGATTTCCTATGCGAATATTTGAATCCAATCTTGAATGGGTTTCAATTTCCTCTACATCAAGATTCAAATCAGTTTTGAATAGAACCCTACTCATCATTCTTAAGAAATTTGCTGTATAGATTTGGCACGTACACAACAAGACAATTTTCACCTGGAAATTCAGCTCTTACGTTCAATTATTCAATGGTATTTGTTCACAATTCAATGCTGCTATTAAACACATCAGATGGCATTGGGTTTTAAACACGTAATTTCTATGTATTTATTACTATATTCTTTCTCTTGTTTGTCCTTGCATGGTTTTATTTATTTCTTGGGCTTTAGTATTGCGCCCATATGCTTTGTTTTCCTTCTTTTTAATCTTCTCTTTTAATTCAATAATAAAATAGTAGGAGACCAGCCAACTCCACTTGCCTTCAAACTATAAAAAATATCATATATCTATACACATATACAAAATTTATAGATTATATATATAAATTAATTAAATATTATATAAATAGTCAGATTAGTAGTAGTAATGTAATGTTTTGATAAACTTATTAAACCGAAGAATGTAAACGTACCATAGAATCATATCTATGAAAATAATACAAAATTATATATGAATTATTATATGATAAATTATAAAATTTAACAATAAATTAATATACGTTGACTTGCTTTTTAGGATGTAATCATTGTGTCACTCACATAATAGGAAAATGACGCTGAGTTTTTCATATATATTTTTATCAGCATTTTATGATATATGGACGAATTTAAACAAGCTGTGAACGGGGTGATGATAGGTGTAATGACCTAATCTATACTACAAAGGAGCGGATCTTAGGGCTATTTTACCCTAGAGGGGTGTATAATGTATTTAAACTTTTTACCAATATACTTGCAAATTACAAACTTTATTACAAAAAATTCAAACATAGGTAGTAATAAAATCACAAAACAATCAGATAATAGTAAGTAAATGTAGTAAAAGTAAAGGTAAATAAGACATTATGAATTTTATACAGATTTGATTTCCAATCCTACATCCGATATTAAACCCCATATGGAATTTCACAAATAACACTTAACTTTAAATTATATGACAAGAACACCTCTTGACTTTGACCCAGGTTACAAGGGCACCTATTGGAATTTTACTCAGAATACCAGCACGCCCTCGAGAATTTGACTGAGGTAACTAGAATATCTATCCTATCTTTGACTGAGGAGGCATGACTACTCCCTTTATAATTTTATCTTAACTTTCACTCGGGTTGTTAAGATCACCATTTTACAAGTAGTAGTAGTGGACTACAAGAAGTTAAATCTTTCGATCATAACTCCAAATAATTTGTTGATATATTTCCTATAGATCTGTAACGATCCTAAATTTTGAATTTATTTTAAATTAATAATTTATGTAAGTTTTGGAATTAATTTGAATTTGAATATTAAATTTGTATTTAAATTTTGAATAAATGACTTAGAACAACAATTTGGATTTAAAACATTATTTATGTAAATTAAATTATGGGTAGTTCGTTTTAAAAATATAAAGTTAAGATGAATTCCAACAACATATTGATTACACAATTTCCTTTATATTACAAAACAAAAATATAAATATCTATATATACAAACAAATAAAAGAAATAAGCAAAAGCTTATAAAAGAAGACGAAGATAATTAATATCTTAGCACACAACATACATCTCTCAGCCACCAAATAAAAGTAGGAATTCTGCATAGTCAATAAAAAATAAATATATATGTATGTCTTGCAAAAGAAGAAACAAAAGAAAACAAAGAAAATATCTGGGCAGGAAAAACAAGCAATACATGATATTAGCCACCATATTAACAAAAATCTGCTTAGCCACCAAAAAATGAAATCATCAGCCGAAATAAGATCAGCTTAGTCAACAAACAAGAAAAAAAATCTCTGATATATATTTGTACAAAACAAAACAATGTTCCCCCATTGTACAAACAAAATAATTATCAACCAGTAAACTTCTTTTTATATACATCGACATCCTCATTTCAGTTCATCCATCCAAAGCAGAAAAAATCTGAAGTAAATCTCATCACAACCTAAAACAAAATTTACTTATACAACACCATGAATTCATCAAAACCAGAGATCAAGAAGGAAACCTCAAATAACAGTTTCAAAGCCTGGTTCAAAAAAGAAGCTTTGTTCTTTCTTTTGAAGCAAGGTGAGTAAACACACTGTATTAAACCTTTAAACTTGTGTTTTTGATTCATGAATGGTTGTGCACTGCTATATATATTTTTTTAAGTAAGAAATCCTGTGCAGATATGATCGTGATGTAATTCTTGTTTGGTTATATTCTTCCTGTTTTGTGGCTACAGGGTAAAGTAAAAGAAAATTTTAACATATTTTCATACAAACAATATTAAGCTTGGGAATTCAAACATAATAGGGTTGTTGAAACTTAATTTGAGGCCTGGAAATTTGTGTTAAGCTTGATGTTTAAAGTATTGACTCTGCAAAAATTAAATTTTACATTAAAAAGTAAATTATGGGATAAATTCGAATATGGTTAAATAATGATTCAATTATATAGCTTGAATCAACATACAAAAACAAGATTTTTAAAACAAAAATAGTGATTTTTAGTTAAGTGTGTAGAGTGCAGCTCGCAGTTGAACTCAAATCATATTTTTACCAATCTCTGTTAACTTGATAATTTTTAGATGTTAAAATTTTGTGTGAAGTAAGTTTGAACATTATGGATTTCAGAAAAATTGTTGAGTAATTTTTCTAATGAATGAATTGGTTGAACAAATCAAAGTTAGGGTTTTAACTGCTAGATGGGTTGAGTTGAGAAATCGTACTGTCGCATCGCCGTCAAAGCATTTCAGGCGATCGGTCATGGGGGGCTAGGTGCGTGGGGTTGCGGCGGAGCTCCGGGCGAAGTCGCAAGAGTTCTGGCGAAGTAAGGTGGAGTTGCGAGGTGAATTGGTTGATTCTAATTGGGCTACAAGAACGAAAAATTATACTCGATTTTGATCCAAGCTAATGTGATGATTTTTGGGGGTCGCGATCATTTCTGATGATGATCGACGATGTGAAGCAAGTGTAGGAGGTGGCCGAAGATGGCCAGAGTCACGGTGCATGTGCACCGTGCATTTGGAAGTTCTGATGAACTTTGGTTTGTGTAGAAGTATTGAACTTGGGTTTTACTCGAGTTATTCAAGTACTTTACTCGAACAAGAGGAGAGTTTGACTCGAAGTGAAAATGATAGGGCTCGGGTATAACTTGTTACAGGTTTTAAAAACCTGTTCCTGTTTTGAGATTTAAAACTTAATTTTTTAATTATAAAACAAAGTTTAAATTAAGTTTTAAAACAAAAGTTTGGCTGTGAATTCAAGTTTTGTTGGAACTTAGTTTGGAAATAAATACGTCTTTGAATTTAAATTGTTTCAACAATTAAAAAGTGATTAAGTACTTAAGTGAAATAAAAAGAATTTGTATTTAAAATGGGTAATTAAGTTTATAAATTAATAATTAAGTTTATTAATTAATAATTAATGAAGTAAATAAAAGAGTAGTTAATTATTAATTGAGATTAATTAAGAGCGATTAATATTTGTGGTTAAATTAAAATGTAATTAGAAATCATTAATTTATATAATTAATGATATAATTTAAGGTTGATTAATTTAGATTTATTTTCAATAATAAGTGATTTATGAGGAATTAATTAATATAAGTAATTAAGGATTAATGCAATGAATTCTAGTTAATTGATTTGTGAAATTAATCAATTGGTTTGAAATAAATTAAAGCTATGATTTATAACCCATCTGATTTAAATTAATCAAATAATTAATTGAGTTCACTTATGGATGTTTTAAATTCTATTGATTGTCGAACTGTTTGATATTCTGATATGTTGTGCTTTGTGCTATGAGTTGTTTCAGTGTGATCTGTGATGAGTGTAATTTATTTATTTATAATGCATTCATATTTTCTATCTGTGAGTCTGTGTATATAGACAAGCGTTACTGGAATATACCGCTTATCGATATTGTTGTGATTGCAATCTGTTATGACTAGATGATGTTTCACTATTGTATAAAACTCTTGGACTACACCATACATACACAAATATGGATTGCACGAGGAAATCGGCTAAGTCATAGATCTTCAACAATTGTAAAAATTAAATTCTTGAATCCAAAATAGTTTTGGAATTGGAATTGAAAGCTTTATAAAATGAGTTTTCAAAAATAAAAGTTATCTTGAATAACTTAATAAGGTTTTGGGATTTAAATAATTTGATTTAAAATTTGAATTCAATATTTGAGATTGAATTCAATAATTTGGAAATTTTGGTCTAAAAAGACTATACAAGTTATAAAGATGTTTATATGGGTTTTTAACCATTAAAAAAGTATGGTTTGGGAAATTTAAATTTTAATCCAAGTTTTATACTTGAATGGTTTTAACCGATGTAATTGCAATCAGTTTTTCCCAGAACGAAACCTATTTGTGTTCAAATAATAATAGCTTTCATTTAAAGAAAGGATTTCCAAATTGTGTTAAAAGGTTTCAAGTTTGAAATGGAATAGAAATGTTTTGAAAGCTATGAAATGAGTCTTTGATTCAAAGACCGAATGAGTTAATCCAACTTGAAATGGAATTTTTTTGAAAGGCTTTGAATGAATCTTTGAAAACGAGTTTTGAAAGCTATAAGTTACATCCTGATTTAAAGGTTTAATGAGTTAATCCAATTGAAATGGAACTGTTTTGAAATCCATGAATGGATCTTTGTGAACTGGGTGAACTTTGTGAAATAAATCTTTTTGTTTGAAGATTTGAAATGGTAATTTGTTTAAACCATTTGAAAGAAAGTTTTGAACTATTAAGTTGTGACTTAATTGAAATCCCATATCCATATGTTTTTAAATATTGCGCTCATTATTCGATTTAGTCGGGAGAGGACCTTTGTGTCATATAACCCATTCTGAATAATGATACGTCGATATGGATAGCATTTGAAGACCGGTGGTGAAGATCGGGTATTTGCAAGAATGATAAGATGACATATCGATTGTCTCTGCACTAAGTCGTGCCGGTATAGAGATTCCCTAAGTGATGGAAAGTCCGATCGAGATTGTGAATACCCGGATTTGCAAGGGGTTCTTCGGAAGTGCCTTCAGTTCTGTTCGAACCCGAAACAGACTTGTATGGATGTATGTCTGACATTACACTTTGAGATGTAAAACTGGTTTCTATCAAATACATTTCTTTTGGTGGTGGAGATTTATTCTCTTAGCTCAACACCCTTCCCTGAGACGTACGAGCTCAGAGGTTATGTAGTTGATGGTTACTAGTCATACATTCCCAATCTGGTAATGTGGCATGCCGAGTGCTGCTGTGTGTTGATGATCATTTGTTGATCATTTGTGATCAAAGCATGGCTTTCGTGTAAAGCATAGCTTTATGGACGAGATCTCATCGAGCCCCACAAACCGGTAATGGTCAAAATAGGAAAGATGCGGCAAGGTTTCAGGGGTAGCTCCCCTAGGGTGTGACCATTCCTTCTGGAAAAGGGTAGTATCATGGTATGGAGCCTAGATACTTACTCATGTGGGCACTGTAGTATATTTATTACTGTGTGATGTTGTTGGTATTGAGAGCTCTCATATAAAGGTCCCAAAGGACATGGGGTTGCATATCTTTAGATATTACTCCCAGGAAGGGAGGAAACCGACCTTGTGTTGGCAGAGAGCCGGGTAGGTTTTGGGGCCGTCCCGCAAGAGGCGTTCCCATGTGGCAGTAGGAAGTTCCTTAGCCTGACCATTTATTGGAAATCCAAACAAAACAATACGCGTCCTGTACGGTTTTAGTTGTGGAACCTGCCATTTAAAATGGTAGCTATAGCTAGCATAATATAATGGTGCCTATACTGGCTAAGATTAATATTATACTTTCGAATGTTTTCCACTATGCACTAATAATAATATCAAAAAGGATTTCGCGTATCAAGCATTTTTGACTATCATAAGGAGAAATCTCCTCCAATTCTTCGTTTGCATGGTGTGTGTGGTGGGAGGCCTTATGGTAGTTTCATTTTCCAAAAGCATTGCGGTTTCCAATATTTTAAATTCCTTTGTTGCTTTTTTGAAAGATAAAAACTGTTTTTGTTGCTCACACTAGTCCTATGACTGACCTGGAGTTTATTGTTCCATTCCTAAACTCTAGGTGCCCACTATTTTCCACACGGGCAGTCTAGAGTTGGGTTTTTTAGATAATTCCATAATAGGTATAGATTCGATAGCCTTCGAAGCCTTTTGGATCATGGATCGCATTTTCTACGCTTCAGCTTTCGTGGCTGACCTTGCTTAGCTTGGTGCAACTTGATGGTTGTTCGAGCTATCTTTAGTTTTGGAGATGGAGTTCTTGGAGTTCGGCATTGAAGACGTTATTTTTTCGCTGCTATTTCTTGTATCTCTGATAGTGATGATATTCAGTTGTATCATTCTATTGTATCATCATTGTATCAGATATTGTATCAAATGGTGTATATGATATTATTCATAGTTTTCCCCTGTGTTAAACTTAATGGTGTTATAAGCTCCGGCGAACCAGATTCGACGTTTGGATCTGCGGCATTTGAATATGAGTGTCGTATTCAGTGCCGATTTTCGAAGGTCGAATCAGGATCGTTTCACCTTTAATAGTTGAATTTTTTTTCTTTTGAGTAGAACCGAGTGAAGATCAAAGAGTTATGTTGTAGAAAAAAAGTGTATCTTCTTTGATCTTTTGTATGAATGTAGGGAAGGAGAATTGATGTAGAATCCGATAACACTTTATTGAAATCTCAAAAAGAATGATAAAGAAGAGAGAAAAAGAAAGTAGTTAGAATTGTTGTTTAAAATTCGAAAGTAAAGGCATTTAAATAGAGGTTTAAGAGTAGAGTCTATTCACGGAAGGATGGAGCTAAAATTTACTTTATAAAAAAATACTTCAACGATCTATATGTTGACATACAAATATTTTATATGTCGATGTATACAACTTTATTTGTATATGTTTAGAACCACTTTGAAAATATTTTAAACTATATTTCTTTATAAAAATTATTAAAATTGATTTTATAAATAAATTAAAATTACTCTTTTATAAAAGCATTTTATGTGGAAATTAACTTTCAAAATGAAGATAATCAAAGATATGATACTATCTTGTCTTTAACACTTAATCTAAGTCTCGATAAAACACCGAAAAAATTTCTTGAGCTCTTCTTGTTTTTATTCGTAAATTCTTAAAAACTCATGACTCTACAAATATACCTCGATCAACTCTTGATTTATACCGATTAGTTCTTTAAGCTTTTATTCAATCATCACTTATATAGACTTGATAAATATTCCTGACATCCTGAATAATATACTATATAACTCGAGAAAACATTAGTAACAAGAAGTGGAATAGATTTTCCGCTCAGTTGTGCCATTAAAATCATATCATATCACAATCAAAATGATATGATTAGCATATAATTATAACATAATCATGCAATAATGGGTAAAATGAATAGCCCGTCATTCACTAAGGTCCAAGAGTTACACAATCCTAAAATAAAACAATCCCAAAATAGTCCATGGCATAGTTTTCTTAGGATCACTATAAATCTATATTAGTTCTCTCAAGCTAACTGAAACATATCTGCTAACTTGGTCGGGATTTACCAAATAATTCAAAGGTTTTCTAATACAATCAACATAAATAATAACCGTCTCCTAAATAAAATACAAGAAAATAGTAGACGTCTCCTAATTACTACAGGAGAAAATAATAACTATCTCCTAAATACAGTAGAAGAAAATATAGGTGAGCTATTGACCTAGGACCAGAGTTACCAGATAATTCAACAGTCTTCTAATATAGTCAGAAGAAATAATAAATGTCTCCTAAATACCGTAGGAGAAAATAACATATGTCTCATATATACTATAAGTGTAACAACCCGAATTCCGGTAGGTCCGGATTTTTCGCAAAAATGTTAAAATCCAAGCCTACTGAAGCCCGAGTTTGGTATCTGGTATCATGTAAATAGGTAACGATAAATATATCAAAGCTCAAATAAATATCTCATAGAGGAACTAACTAAAACATAATAGTAAGTAAATACTCACCAAGGTAGTAACACTTTCTAAACAAGTGTCACAAAGCTAGAAAATCTCTGCCTTCTATCTAGCATGTGGGATGTTATGAGGAGGGGGTCAGAACGAAAGTTCTGGTGAATGGAAAATTATACACTTATAAGAATAATTCAACATATACCATTCCATTTTCATTTTCTATTATATTAGGTTTATTGAGTTTATAATGCTCTCGCCTATGTGTGTGAATCGTACCCATCTAGTACCCAGCAGATTAAGACCTAATAACCAATATATATGTAGCTACATGCCCAAAGACCGCATATATCCTGGGTATCACCCATACCTTTCATATCTTCCTCGAAAAGGACTCCATAGTCTCGCTACTAGAGCGTACTGTAACTACATTTGTAAAGAACAGCTCCGTGTGGCCTATAATACAAATGTTCCATCGTCTGCTAGGAAAATGTGAAACTGCATCCGCACTAGCTTATACTAGTGCTCGGACATCCACAATGTACCACTCGGTGCGTGTAACGACCCGTGAATTTTAATGATTTTAATAACGTAATTAACTGGAATTTTGTGAAAATAAAAAAAAATTGAGTTTTGAAATAAAAATTTGATATTTGAAATACGTCTATTTAAACATAGTAAATGGTAAATTTTCATCTAATAATATGGAAGTTTATTTTCTAGTGTAATTTTATTTCAATTTAAATCAGTTAATATTTGATGATAATAAAATATTTTCCGAACCTAAATATTTTTGTTCAATAAATTTGTAAATCATATTCTGAGTGAGACGTCATATTTCATTTCTTCAAATTTGGACTGCTATTACTCCATTTATCTTATTTTCGGCAAATTAACAGCATTTGCAGTACCGATTTTCGACTTTTGATAGGATGATCGTACCACTGATATCTATATACCGTTTTGATCGTCTTGTCATGCTGATCTCTGCGGTATATTCATTTTGATGTTTCGGAGTTACGATATGCGACGAAATCCATGAAATGATTGTTCGTATCGGTATGCGTCTGAGCTGTTTGTTTCTTTGTGTCCATTCGTTCCCTACGGTGAAAATCAACAGTCATAACCTTTTATATTTTCTTGAATTCTATGGATGTAATTATTTGTTTTTCACTGGTTTCAATATTTAGTATTTGGTTCGTTTCTCTCTAGCCCTTCATTTCGTGAACTGTTCATTTACAAATTTATATTGAAACATATATATCTCGTCCATTCACTTACATTTGCTCTGTCTTTCTCCTTCATCTCTCTAGCAAAATATCAATTATATTTCTCATATAAAGTTCTTGCTGCATGTATCCTCCTCAACAAAAAAAATCTTCCCCTTACTCGCTATAGCCCGCCAAGCATCTCCGAGCCGACCAATCACGGCTGCAACCCATGCGAGCTGCTCGACCACCATCCAGATCCACTTCGCCTTCGCACGTCACCTCAAGCCGAAGCCCACCCAGCTCGCAACACCTCATCCACTCCTGCAAGCGCACACAACACCAGTTCGGCCTCTGCCTCATCTTTTCCTTCCACTCATGGCGATGGCCGTGTCAGCCATCAGCTCCTCTGGCTTCATCGAGAGACTACTCTTTGATCTCTGACTTTCTAGTTATGGGCTCGGTTCTTGCTCTGTGGTAGCCAACTCCTCTACTTTTTTACTTCCATATATAGATATAAGTTATACAAGTTTTATAATCTGCTTATCTTAGTTTACTAAGTTAAATATGTTCTGCTTTGTTTATATATATATATATATATATATATATATATATATAAGATTTGCTACACACATGTAAGTTATACCCTGTTATATATAGTTATATACATTGTTATTTTGTTTTGCCATGGGAAAGGGTAATATATATATATATTGTTATTAGAATATTGTTCTGAGTGTTTGTATGTTTTAGTTTACACAGATATAAATATAATCTGGCGTTTTTTATTTACGTATAAAGTTATAACAGCGCATATATATGCATGAGTTTACAAGTTTTTTTATACTAGTTGTTGTTTTAAAGATTATTTTATAACAGTTGTTATACATATTAGTTAATATTGGCTTTTGTTTGTTGGGTACATATATCTAAGTTTTATAATGGGCCAGTTTATATAAAATAAAAATATATAAATATTTCTATTAATGATGATATGTTGTAAATAGTTGAAAGGTTTATAGAAGTTGAAAGTTTTCTGTAGCTAGTGTGGTTTGTCACTTCTACCAGAGTTATATTTGCTACAATATATAATCTATTATATTTATAATCTTTTATGCAGTATATTTATATAAATGCCTGTTATATAAATAAATGTATGTTTATATATACATATTTAGAAAATAAATTTTACGGTACAATAATTTATATATGCTGTTTGTATATATATCTTTGACAGTATTTGTTTGAAGGATGTATAAGTGTATATATGAAACTTTATGGATATATATATATATATAAGTAAGTTGTTCGCATTATTATATATATGGATTTTATTAAATGTGGATATTTTGAAATGATAAAATATATGTTGCGTTTGTATTTTTTGCTATATGGATGTTTTAAATTTATATATATATATATATATATATATATATATATATATTGCTTTAATATAAGTGTTTTTATTTAAAACAATGATTTGAAATATATATATATATATATATATCTAGTTTAATATGTGTTTGGATTAACACTGATTTGTAAATAAATATAATATATATATATATATATATATATATTTGTCGTTTATATCAAACTGATTCTGATTTGGTTCATCAATTCTTGATTATCAACTTTGCGCGTCCAATTCACGGCATTTGGAATTCATGCTTGGATTCGTAATTCGTCTCATTTTCATGCATCTCTAGCCTCAAAAGGTGAGCAATCACTCACGATTAACATTCTTATATTTATTAAATTTGATTTCAATTGAAACATCAATTGAAATATACCGCTCTTAGTTATTTACCTTTGCCATATATATGCTATTATCTGTATCTGTTCACCTGTGACATCTGACATCATTATTTGTTATTTATATTGATGATATACGCCAGTTATATTATTATCATATTTGTTATCATTCTGCAAATTCCCTTTTAGTATAGAATTCACTATGGGTTGAAATGATACACACCCGAACGATCTATAGAATAGGAGAAAATCGTTATGGGTTGAAATGATAAACCCAAGCGATTTTCATTGAATTAAATTTGGGATTACGGGTTGAAATGATATATATATATATATATATATATATATATATTTAAATTGCTAATTGAAATGATAAATATCCGTATCACTTAACCATAGGATAGAAAATTATATACAGACATTGTTGGTGTATATGAAATGATTTCTATGGTTTTTGGAAAGAAATATATGGTTTAATATACATTTATTTTAAGATATTATATAATGTATTTTATTATTTAAGATTTTTATTTAAATAGATTTTTTAAAATGCTATTTATAAATTAAGGTTGGAAAGACAAACATATATTGATTTGAAATTTATTTGCGAGCAAAATTTTAATTAATCAAAATCAGTTTGAAACTTATTGAATTTGAGATTTGAAAATATGATTTTATAACTTAGTTTGGTTAAGGTGATTAAATACTTTAAGAATAAATAAATTAAAGGAAATATGAAGTTTTTGTAATTTGGGTGTTATCTAAATGATATTAGATTAATTAAGTGAATATTTCAAACTAAATAACGATGAAGTTAAATTATGATATATATATATATATATATATGAAATTATCAAACTTAGTTTTTAAAAATATTGAATATTAAAGCTTTGAAATATATTGAAATTGAAATGGTTTATTTTGTGGTTCAATATGTATTTGAAATCGATATAATTTGAAATGGTTTATTGAGGAACTGAATTGAATTAAAATCGATGAATTGAGATTTTAATAAAGTTTGAATTTTGGAATTCGAGTTGATTTGAGTTGATTTGAACCGATTTGTGAAATTTGAGGAAATCATTTTATTATATGAAGTATTTAATATATATAAGTGATTTTCCTTATAAATTATTTTAATATAAATCATTTTAATACAAACTATTTTAATATAAACTATTTTACTTTATAAACTATTATATATACATATATATACTATTATTAATATCTAAACTGTTCAAGTGGAAAGTTATGAATTTCAATTTATGTTTTTTAAGGTGTTATGATTTCCAAAGTATTACAAATTCTAAGCTTAAAAAAACGTCGAGAGTGTTATAACTTTGAAAGTGTTATTGATTTGGAAATAGATAAATTTGAAGTGAAGAATGATATTGTTTTTATGTGGTTTTGAAATGGATATGATATTTTGGTTTGAAGTATAAATTATTTTAAAATGACCATGGTGTTATAATGAAGTTTGCTTGTTGATCGCGTATATTACTACATAGTAGATAGTTTAATGGTTCATCAGAGGATGGTTATCCCAAACATCCTTTGAGTTAATTGTATTTCAGTTGATATTTCACTTGAGTTGGATTTACGGATATAAGAATGTTAATTTGACTCGATTGTTTTGTGTTTTGCTTTACGCTCGGGTCAGACTGAGTATCAAAGCATTTGAGACTCACCTTTGGAGTTGGAGCTTCGATTGGAGATCCATCTATCTATCCAGTTTTCAGTTATTCAGTTGACTCCACTGATATATTCTGATTTTGTATTTGACTATTGTACCAAGACTTCTATTGTATCTTGTTTAACTCTTGTTTATATAAATGGTAGCTTCTTGAACTACTATTCTTTTGTTTCCGCTACATTATTGTTATATTACTCTGTGTCCATGAGTCTGTGATATTTATTTACTGTATATGCCGAGTTTTGCCAAATATAAATTAACAATATGGTATTTTGAGAAATTCAAATCCAACATGTGTGGATGCAAATGGTTGAAAATATCAAGATGTTATAGTGCGTACCTTGAGGACTATACGTAATCGTTCTATCTACTCCCTGGATTCCTCCAACAAGGTCTACCTTTTACGGAACTCAATCAGGGATTTTCTATATCTATAAAGGTCTGCTTCGTTAGGCTTGCAATGCAGATATTCAATTTGGTCCGTCTCTTTTCTCAGTGTGGCTATGGCCCCACGCAACCACCCCTTAACTAATCGAAAGACCCTTCAAGAGCTAAATGGTTGTGCCCTACTGCAAACAATCTAAACATTCAATTGGTTATGCTCCTCATCCAATTTCTCGACAGTGAAAGAATCATTGGCCTTTTGGTTTAACTCTAGTCTTTCCCGAACTCGCTCTGACTAATGATGGCTTGTTCTCCACATGCGACTATCGTTTTGGGTCCTGCTTACTATAACCCACTCACAACCCAAAGTACGGTGTCATACGAATCTCCTACTCCATCATTAACCTTTTGACTGCCCACAAAGGTCTGCTTCATTAGGCCTGCAATGTAGAAGCAGTCAAGGGATACTCTCTTGATAGAACACCTACAGACCTGCGTCCGGTGGTGTAGCTTCGTTAGGCCTACCCTAGAGGGCTATCCTAGAGTATTTTCACATTCCATTGAAGTTTCGTACTTCTTTCTAGCCCATACTAACTAAGTTAGACATGCTCTTTCTATACTAAAATCTACGATAACTGCTTCGTTAGGCTCTTTATCCAAATTCTCTTTCGGGCTGCTCCAAACGTACCTTACCATTTTATTAGGTCATATTTCTAATCTTTTACAATGCGTTTAGTTTACTTTTCTTATTCCGTTGGCTACTTATTTACCTTAATCAGCAAGCTTAGCCCTACCTATATGTGAGGCCATCAGTCCTAGACCTGAAAGGGAATGCTGCCGGTATGGGCCACTTCTATTATTTTTCATACTAACTTCATCCAAGATCTAAGTTTGATAAACCAAGCCTCTTATATTTCTTTCTTTTTAATTATAACCTACGTGTTAAAGTAATGCTTGCAATAGTTACTTTTATATTCTTTTCTTTCTTTTATAACCTATATGTTATAAATGTAATTGCAAGTGTCTCTTTTCTATTCTAGTCTATATTCTTTTATTATGATACTAAATTCTCTTTAGTTCTCCTATATTATATGACAGTCTTAGCTAGGGACTACGTGCAACTGTCATGAATTACTTACCATAATAACTGCTTTATTTTTTATTCCACTATATGCTTAGTAAATGCAGATTTAGTTGCATATTATGTTTATTGTTTCTAGTCTTGTTTATTGTTTCTAGTCTTGTCAAATAATTAACTTGATTATTTCCTTTTCTTTAATTTGTTTAATGCTTCACGTTGTTCTCTTTTATTTTAGGAAGTAGTTCTATTATGGTTGGTTATTAAAACTATGCTAAAAATTCATTTTCATATCTTAATACTAAATAATGCTATAAATATTAACTCGTAATTGAAAATATTTCTTTTATTATTTCTTTAATTATTGAGTAATGCGAAATACAGCAGTGTTTCTATTTTGCACTAATTTCATTTTTCTTGCTTTTATTCTTGCAATTACGTTTATCATTATTCTTACAATATTACAGTGGAAATGTATTCCCTTTTCTAAACTAATCAACTAATCAATCACTATCTTCCAAATCAAATTATTAGATTTTCTCCTTTTTAATTCATTTCTTCCGTTTAAACATAATTTACTGTAAATTTCTCACTTTTAGGCTTATGCCTTTCTCTACAACTTTTAAGCCTAATATTACTTATATTTAATTGGATTCCTTTCTTTTTTTAGATAGATAACTTTTAAATATAAGTACACTTCTCTTATAAAATTTATAATTTCAACATAACTAATTAGTAGAACTAATTACTAAAATAAATGCTGAATTAAATATATAACGGGAATCTAATGCTATTATATATCATAAACATAAATAAGATATAATTTAAATCCACTCACTTGTCGTCCTTAGCTTTTTTCCGTGGCCTTTCTGGATCCCCTTCTAAGGCATATAATATTTTTATTCAAAATATATACTCTGTAATGACATGATATATTCAACCATTTGCATCCACACTTGCCCGATTTTAATTGCTCAAAATACCATATTGTTAATTTATATTTGGCAAAACTCAGCATATATGGTAAATAAAATAATATCAGAATCATAGACACAGAGTAATATAACTATAACGCAGCGGAAACAAGAGAATAGTAGTTCATGAAGCTACTATATATATAACAGAGTCAATGAGATACAACAGAAGTCTCAAATACAATAGTCAAATACAAGATCGGAATGCATCACTAGAATCAACTGAATATCTGAAAGCTGGATAGATAGCTGGATCTCCAAGAGAAGCTCCAACTCCAAAGGTGAGTCTCGAAAAGCTGTATCACTCAGTCTGACCAAAGCGTAAAGCAAAAAACAAAGCACTCGAGTCATGATTAACATTCTTAAATCAATAAATCCAACTCAATTGAAATAACAACTGAAGTACAAGTAACTCAAAGGATGTTTGGGATAACCATCCTCTAAGGATCCGTTAAACTATCTACTATGTAGTAATATACGCTATTATAATAATGTCTAAAGTAAAGTATAATATATTTGAAAATAGCGTTAAGTCTTTACATTTTCCACATTAACACATTTTATAAATTCCCATAGTCTATACAGTACCGTAATCACCCCCGTACTGGGCATCGTCAGAGGGCACTCCATAGGTATGGTACAAAACAAAATCGTATAAGGCATGCTAAGGTAGGTGACACGGCACAACGAGGCAATGCCAGAGTAGATATACCAATTGCACTTCCGGACTGGTGGTAATGCATAGCACCCACTACCGTCCACCTCGAGCCACACTCCCAAAAATCAAAAGGTGCACCCAATTAATCACAAAGTAATAGAATGGTAACGAAGGAGTGTGTCTGATCAGAGGAGCTACCTCATTAGCCCACCAATTTCTCCTGTTTTAGCCACCTTATGCCAACTCACCGGAGTTGGGTCCACGTATATACCTCAATAGGACGTCGCCACCATCCTACTTCATTCTGAAATCTCCATCGCGTGCACGGTTGTTAAAGTGGTTTTCAGAGTTGGCAGAGAGTTTGACAACATCCAATCCCGGTCTCTTTAACAACTAAACGTTATTATAACACCGCAGTCATTTCAAAATAGTTTATACTTCAAAACCTAATATCATTGTCATTTCAAAACCATATCAATACGATGTCATTTCCATTTCAAAATCAAATACGATATCATTTCCATTATATATCCATTCTCAGAATCATAGTATTTTCAAGGTTATAACACTTTCGAAACCAAACACTTGAAAATACAATATTTCAAAACCTAATACTATGAAATTCATAGCGTCGAAACCATAACTTTCACAACTTAAACAGTTTAGATATTCAAATAGAATATGTAATAAAACAGTTTTAAGTTTAAAATTATTTACAAACTAAAATAATTTCCTCAACTTCACAAATTGATTAAAATCAACTTAAATCCAAAAATTCAATTTAAATCAAATCTCAATTCATAAATTTCAACTCAATTCAGTTTTCAATAAATCATTTCAATTTATATCGATTTCAAATACAGATTTGAGCCTCAAATAAACCATTTCAATTCCCATATTTCAAAGATTTAAATATTCCACAATTTCTAAATTTGATAACTTCATATATACCATAATTTAACTTTATTATTATTCAGTTTTTTTTGAAATATTTACTTAACAAATCTAATATCTTTTAAATGAACCCCAAATTCCCAATCACTAAATATTCCTTCAATTAATTTAAACTTGAAATATTCATTTTAAATCATCTTAGACCAAAATCAAGTTATAAAATCATATCTTTTAAAATTTTAAACTCCATAAGTATCAAATCGATTAATTAAATAAGTTCTTAGTTAAATACAATTTCAAATCAATTTCAAATCTATCTTCTCAACCTTAATTTATTAAATCATTATAAACTATATATAAAAATATAATTTAAATAAATACTTATCCATATTATATTTTAATAAAATCAACTTTATTACTAAACTTATTTTATATCAAACTAATTTATACATAGCTTACATCAAGAATTTAACTATACATGTAAAATAGCATTTATATAATATCTAAAATCAATATTTATATAAAACCCGTATATTTTTCCAAAACCAAAGAAATCATTTCAAATATTTTTATATATAGACCACGCCGTCTGTATATAATTTTCTATTATATGGTCAAGTGATGGATATTTATCATTTCAATCCGTAATTTAAATATATACGAGTAAATATCATTTCAACCCGTAATCCCAAATTCAATTCAATTGAAAATTGCTTGGGTTTATCATTTCAAACCATAACGATTTTCTCCTATTCTACAAAATTGTTCGGGTATGTATCATTTCAACCCATAGTGAATTCTGTACTAACAGGGAACTTGCAGAGTGATAATAGATATGATAATAATATAACAGGCATATATCATCAATATAAATAACATAAACTGGTGTCAGATGTCACATGTGAAAAACTATACATAACAGCACATATATAGCAATGTAAATAACTAACAACAACATATTGCAATTGTCGTTTCAATTGAAATCAAATTTAATAAATATAAGCACATTAATCGTGAGTGATTGCTCACCTTTCAAGACTAGAGGTAGCCATCAATGGAATGAGTTACGAATCCAGGCACGAATTTCGAAGCAAAGCATGATGGAAATAAGTTCGATGACCAAAGCTGATAAATAGAGATTGATGAGAAAAAATCAGCAACGTCTTAATATAACTGAAACAAGATATATGTATATATTATTATTATGATTATTTTATTAAATCAATATTTAAATTAAGACAAATATTACAATTATATATATATATTATTTAAACATCATTATTATTATCTACACATATATACATACATAAAACAAGACAGTCCAAATGCAACATTTCGAAACCATATACATATAACAAGTCTAGTTGATGTCATTATTATAATAACACATATAATTTTATATATATATATATATATATATATATATTATATTACATACACAGTAAATGAAATCATTTGCCAACTAATGTTACTTATATACAAATATAACTATTTCAAGTAAACATTTCAGAAAATAAATGTTTTTTCTTCAAAAAATAAATGTTTATATAGACAAGTAACATTATGTAGTACTTATATGACCTATATATCATAAACAACTTATATAACAACTTTCATAAACATATTTTATTCCTTATAAATAACCACATATATCCATACATAATTTATATGCATACTTTATTATTATTAATATAATTTACTACTATTATATATATGCACACATATAAACAAAGGAGCTGGGCAATATACAATAATATATACATATACTGCCTGGATATAGCATATAAAATCCAATATTCTTTCTTACCTATAGACTCTACAGATTATATTTTAACAAATATTTGTGTAAAACTTACGTGTGTATATATATTTATTTCCAAGAAGCACAATTATATCAAACATATAAGCTTATCAGATTAAACAATATACATATTACATAGAAGAGTGTTGTACTATATATCCTATTATATAGAGATCCAATATTGTCATGACCCGAAATCCAGCGTTTGAAAATCGACATCCATACTTCACCCATATTCGAATGCCGCAGATTCAAACATTGAAATTCGATTCGTGCCATAACTTATAACACATTAAGTAAACAACACACTGGAAACAGAAGAATAATTTTATTGATACACAATGGGTACAACATTTGATACAAATGAATATCAACATATCAGAGATAGATACAACAGCGGAAACGACAGCAGCTGAAAGATAATATCTTCAATGCCAAGCAAGAGAGAAAGAAAATCCGACGATACTACAACTCCATAGCCAAAGCTCCAAACCACAAGCTCGAACCCCCATCACGTTGTATTAAGCAAGGTTGGTCATGAATGTGATCGCCAAGATCCAAAAACTCCAAAGAATTCCCAATAGAAAGCTGAAGGCTACCAGATCTATATCTACTAGCTGATTATCTGAAAATCTGACTCTAAGTTGCCCGTGTGGAAAATTGTGGGCACCCAGTGTTTAGAAAGGGAACAATAAAATCCAGGTTAGTCATGGGATTGGTGTGAGCAAACAAAAATAGTTTATCTTAAACAAAACAAACAAAAAGGAATAAAAGAAAACTGCAATGCTTTTTGGAAAATGAAACTACCATAAGGCCTCCCCGCACACACACAAAGCAAGAGCACAATTATAGGAGATTTCTCCCTATGATAGTCAATTATGCTTGATACGCAAAATCCTTTTGATATTATTATTAGTGCATAGTGCAGAAAATATTTGCAAGTATAATATTAATCTTAGCCAGCATATATACCATTATAGTATGCCTTTTATAGCTACTATGTTAAATGGCAAGTTCTACAACTAAAACCGTACAAGGCACGTATTGGTGATTGGATTTGCAACAAATGGTTAGGCTAAGGAACTTCCTATGCTACATGGGAACGCCTTTATAGGGATGCCCCGAGGACTTAACCATCTCTCGGCCAACACAAGGTCGGGTTACCTCTGTAGCTAGGTAACTACTGACACGAGTATGCCATCCCTCGGTCGTTACCGACCTTTATCCAAGGATCCTCAACACCAACAACCACAAAGCAACAGATTTGCAGCAACCACATAAGTTAAAGTATATGGGCTCCATACCAAGATACCACCTTTTTCCAGAAGGAAATGGACATACCCTAAAGGGCGCAACCCTCATAACCTTGCTGCATTCTTCCTGTTTTGACCATTTTCAGGTTGTGAGGTTCGACGAAGTCTCGTCCACAAAGATACGCTTTTCACAAAAGCCGTGCTTTGATCAATAAATGATCAACAACACTCAGCATGCCACATTACAAAATTGGGAATATATCACTAGTAACCATCAACTACATAACCTCTGAGCTCGTACGTCTCAGAGAAGGGTGTTAAGCTAATAGAATTAATTCTCTGCCATCAAACAGAAATGTATTTGATAGAAACTAGCTTTACATCTCAAAGTGTAAAGTCAGACATACATCCATACAAGTCCGTTCGGGGTTCGAACGAAACCGAAGGCACTTCCAAAGAAGCCCTTACAATCCGAATATTCACAATCCCGATCGGACTCCCTATCACATATGGAGATCTCTATATTGGCGCGACTCAGTGCAGAGACATTCGACAAGTAATCCTTTTGTTCTCGAAAATACCCGGTCTTCACCACCAGTCTTCAAATGCCATCTATTTCGTCGTATCATTATTCGGAATAGGTTATATGACATAAAGTTCTCTCCCAGCTAAACCGAATAATGAGCGCTTAATTTTAAAACCATGTGGATATATTGGGATCTTAGTTAAGTCACAATTTTTAATCCCCAAAACCTTTCCTTTTGATTGGTTTAAACAAATTTCCACTTTTAATCTTTTTAAACAAAAGATTCACCTTTTAAAATCCACTTCAATTTGAAACCAAGGTTCACCAATCTTTCACAAAGATTCATTCATAGCTTTCAAAACTATTTCCATTTCAAATCTTTTGTACTAAAGATACACCTTTAAGATCTTCTTCCTTTTGAAAACAAGATTCACCAACCTTTCACAAAGATTCATTTATAGCTTTTCAAAACTATTTCAATTTCAAATTTTGAAATCACAAGTTGAAAATCCTTTCTTTATATGAAAGCTATTATTATCTGATAACAAGGGTTTTCGTTTTGAAAAACTCTGATCTAATATGCACAAGTTATATCCTTTAAAGTATAAATTTGGGTTAAATTTAAATTCCCAAAATAATACTTTTAAAATACTTTAAACGTTTAAAAATCCATATATATATTATATAACTTGTATAATCCTTTCAAACCATATCATCCAAAATAATTTCAAATCTTAAATAAGATATATTATATTCAAACTAAATTTCAATTTCAAAACTTCCTTTCAAAACTTTTCATATTTAACCTAATTCCATTTCCAAAACCATCTGGATTCAAATTCAATCTTTAAAATCATTTCACCATAATATTAAATTCAAAATATCCGTGACTTAACCGATTTACCGTGAAATCCATATTTGTGTGTGTATGGTGTAGTCCAGGGGTTTTACATACAATAATAACATATCACAACCATCATCAATTCAAGCACAACAATATAGATAAGTGGTATAATCCTATAACGCTTATCTTTCATTCACAGATTCACAGATAAATATACAAATTCAACACGGATAAATAAATCACAATTCATAGCTCAATCATATCACAGCACATCACACATCGGGGATATCAACAATTCAAAGCATTCAATACAATCCAAACATTCAAAAGTAAGATTAATTAATCACCTGATTATAATCAATCTAAACCAGATTAATTTCTTATGAATAAATTACAAATCCTTGTTAATTAACATTAATTGATTACAAACCATTTTGATTAATTATCCTTTAATAATAAATTAATCAACCTTTGATTATTAATCAATCTTAATTAATAAATCAATCAACATTTGATTATTAAATAATTAACCTTTAATCATTTAATTATTCTTTAATTAATTATCCTCAATTAATTACATTAATTAATTCAATCATCCCTTAATCACTTTCATTAATTAATTAATCTTTAATTAATTATCCCGAAATTAATTACCTTAATTTATTAATCACATAAATTAATTATCCTTTAAATTAATTATTCTTTAATCACTTGATTAATTAAACCCTAATCATTAACTAATTAATTATTCTTAATTAGTTACATTAATTAATTAACCCTTTATTAATTTCTATTTAATTTAATTAATTATCCTTAATTAATTAGAATAATTGATTATCGCTAATCACTTATATTAATAAATCACAAATTAATTACATTGAGCAATTATCCTTTAAATTATCATATAATTATCCTTTAATTTATCAATTAATTAACCTTTAACTAATCACATTAATCAATTAATCACCATGATTTTACAACATTAAGTAATTAGCTATTCTTTAATTATTCCTATTAATTAATCAACCCTTAATTACATTACAGTAATTAAACTTTAAAACCACTTATCCTTCTTAATTAACCACTTAATTCCATTACTAAGTTTATTTAAAATAAACTTTAAAACAAAGGCTATACATATCTTAAACACTTTTAAACTTTGTTAATTTATAATAATTTTATTTAAAACCTTGTAACCAATTTAAAACTTGGATAATCATTTATTATTTACAAAAGAACTGGTTTTAACAAAATTGTTTTAAATAAAACTTGATTTTGTTTTGAAAATTAAAAACTGTTTTTTCACCAAATCTTAGACCCGAACTCAACCCGAGTACTTCCAAACCCACTTTAAGCAACTCGCGTTTTCACTTTCCTTCGAGTTCAAACTTCCTTTTTCTTGAGACCATCTCCGAGTAACCTCTTATTCCTCAAACACCTCAACATTCACCTGATACAGCATGCACGCGTGCACATGCCCGATCACCTGACCACCTCTGATCCCTTATCGAGGTCATCAGCATGATGACGATCACATAAGCGAACGCTCCAACCCTTCAGCAGCCATGAACTCGCGAGGAAATGAAATCAAGAAACCCAGTTCCTACTGGAACCCAGATACCCCGACGAAAATCGACTCGCGCCACCTAATCCGACCACAAGAAAACCCGCCGCTACACCCAAAGACGCGCCATAACACGACGAACCATTTCTCCCACATGCGATAGAGTCCGATCCACCATCAACGTCAAATGAGCCTTCACAACCCCAACGACCAAAACCAACCCTAAAACACTAAATCATCCACGAAGATCCTCCACGTTCATCAGAAAAATCTCCACCTATTTTTCCTGAGATCCCTAACACTCCATCCTCCTCCAACAATGATCTCATCGCTCCCCACTTCGCCGTTCATCGGAATTTGACGATAAAGCAAAAATCGATCATCTCACTAATTCACGACAAATATCAACTTTAATATCATGAAATTTATATCAAAATTCATGATTCTCTTATATGAATTAGATTCTAAAATCCAAAGATGAAATTGTGTTCATTGATTTTTAACTTACTTTTGATTATTACCGTAACCTTCAATTTCTAGAGTATTTACTAAATACAAACACTTAAAATTATTTTTAAAAATAATGTTATAGTCTTATAATCATTTTTCATTTATAACTCAAAGTATAAAATTAATTATGTAATGAGCAGTTGAATTTTTGTTTTAGTGGCTTTGAGCTTGTAATTTAACAAAGACATGTATATAACCATATATAGATATGCATACCAATATATATCTATGTATTCAAACATGCAGGCAAAAATAAACAACATTTTCATAACACACTTTAAGTGTCAATCCAAAAATCAAATAATAGACGTGTTTAAGTGAGTTTGCTTACCTATTTTGTTAAACAGAGAAGAATCTTGGTATTGTAATCTGAAACTGATCTGGATTTTGATCTGGAACTGATTGTTTACGAGCTAAAGCTTTGATTTTTGATCAGATGTGAACTTGAACTAGAAAGTGTTGTTGATGTTTTTATTTCTAGGTTTTAATTTTAGCTTGCTTACTTGAGTTAATTTATTTTTGCCTGATCTTTGAATTGCTTCAAGCTTGATTTTATGATCTGGAATGAACTGAAGCTTTGATCTAAACTTGATTGTATGTTGAATTGAACTTCGATCTTTGTACTTAAATTTGCTTCAGGTTTGAAATGTTATTGATTTTTTTTTCTATTTTCCAGGTTTTACTTTTGAGATGAATGAAAAAATATAGCCTGGTTTTACTCTTATACATTATATTTATAAATTTAATTTAAAAGAAGATTTAATTGCCACTTTTTAATTCATAAAATAAAATGGATACACTTGTTTATGCATGTTGTATTAAACTTACAAATGTCCTAATGTATATTAAAACTTCACACTTGCATAATTCAATGTTCAAATGCTAACACAAGTTATTTTGCATGTTATTAATGTTTTTTAATTGCTTTTATATGTTTATACTTTTATTTAAATGTTACCTTATTTTCATATACAATTTTTTAATTCATCACATGTTTAAATTTTAAAAGAAAATGTATATTAAATCCTTTTATCAAATTCTATTCAAATTTGAACTTATTATGCTCATTACCTTAAAGAAATGATTTTAAAACTTAATTACATTTTAATAGTATAAACACACATATGTATATTACAAAATATAGAATCTAGCTTTAAACAACTTTTGAAAATTATTTACATCACACTCAAAGTATAACTTTCAAAATATATTACATATGTACATTATAACAAATTTTTTATTCGTTTTAAATTATAGAGTTTCAAATTCAATTTATTTCCAAAATATTTATATTTTTGAATTTTCAATTCCAAAATTTCATTTACAATCAATTTATATACACATATATATAAGTAAACAACATATATTATTTATTTTGTAAAATTTCAAATTCAAATTTCAAATTACAGTCTATTTATATAAACAAACAGCACATATTTTATATAATTTGGAAAATATCAAATTAATTCACAATTTAATCCAAAATTTATTTTAATTACCAATTTAAATTTAACTCAAAACTGGGATCGTTACAAACATATAACTTTACATACATACTATATTTTACTCCTTTCAAAATGTCATATATATATATATATATATATATATATATATATATATTTCAAAATAATAGCATATATTATTAGTAATGAAACTACTATATCACCCACACATATACAGTACACAAGTATACCTATATAACTGATATATTAAATAGAACTCAGTTGTATATATAAGAACCATATATATATATATATATATATATATATATATATAAATGCAGACCTGACCCATAACTGATACGGAATATATGCAGACAACAAGTAGATATATATGCAAACAAGCAAATATGTATACAAAAAAATCAACTAAATAGAATTTATATGTATAAACTGTCATGCTATAACTACATATATCTTCATATATACTCAACCCATTATATCATCTGTTAAAACTTATACATATAGGCTAAATAAATATATAACTGACATGAATCTACTTTTTATAACAATATATACAATAAAAAAATCAATACACAATCAAAATCCTCAACATTATGGAAATCACTACATATATATATATATATATATATATATATATATAAGAACAATATATGTATAAAAAAGTATATCACATAACTTATAACAGTTAAACATGCTGACAACATTTAAAACAGTAAACACAATACTATACTCAACATAACAGAGACATATAGATATATACCATAAATATAAACAAAGATATATAATGCATACTTAAAATTTGATAGGAGACAAGAAGGAGGAGACTATAATGATGCGGTAGGTAAAGGAAGAGGATAGTTTCCATTCATTCGAAGGAGGCAGTGAGTGGCGCGTGGAGAGGGAGGCAGTTTGGGATGGTAGTTGAACGACTAGCAGAGGGTTGAATCTGGTAGGTCTATGGTCAGGGAACTGGAGGTAGTGGCTGGAGAAGGGAAGGTCGCGAGACAGAGGGTTGGGTTTCCGGTTGTGTTGTCATGACCAAGGCATGGTGGCAGGTAGGGGATTGGTTGGCGTCACAGGCGGTTTAGGGTGTCGGAAGACGTGTGGTAGTGCTTTGGACAGAGGGTATCGGCATGGCCATCGGTGGATATCTGGAAAGATGGGCGGAGGGAAAGTGGCTAATGCGCATGAAGGTTTGGGTTTCGGCAACAATACTAGCATCAGGTTTCAAATATAAAAATAATATTGATTTTATTATTTTCTTCAAAGCTACAGAATGTAAAAAAGAAGAGCAAAGGAGCAGACAACGAACCGATAATCAAACGAACCAGCATGAAAATAAATTAAACAGGGAAGAAGAAATGTAACGACCCAATTTTTTGACTTTCGAAAGTCGACATTGATAAGTCCACTGTATCCAATGCAGCACAGTCGAATGCCGGAAAACCGAACCGTTGAGGTTTAAGAAGAAGAAGATAGAAGAAGAAATAGAAACAATAACAGAATCTCACATTTCGCAGTGGAACTAATATAATAGATAAATGAATAATCTTTAAATCAAAAGCACTATATCAGTTTATACAATACATCATCAGAGTGTACAACAACACAATACAAACACTAGTAGTCTTTATAACTTGACTACATAGAGATTTAACTTTGCAGCAATCTGAATGCAGCAGATACTATATAATATAAATGATAGGTATCGTCATCCAGCTTGCCTCCAGATCTCCACAGCATATCTTTTCTGACTTCGCTCCAGAATAATGATAACCTGACTCTAGGCTGCCGTGTGGAAAATTATGGGCACCTAGAGTTTAGAAAGGGAACAATAAACTCCAGGTCAGTCATAGGGCTGGTGTGAGATCTTAAAAACAATTATTTTTATAAAGAAAGGAAAAGAAATTCGCAATGCTTTTGGAAAATGAAACTACCATAAGGCCTCCCCGCACACACACAATGCAAGCGCACGATTGGAGGAGATTTCTCCTTATGATAGTCAAACATGCTTGATATGTAAAATCTCTTTGATATTATTATTAGTAATGCACAGTGTGGAAAACATTTTGAAAGTATAATATAAATCTTAGCCAGCATAGGTACCATTATATTATGCCTGTTATAGCTACCATTTAAGAATGGCAGGTTATACAACTAAAACCGTACAGGACGCGTATTGGAGATTAGATTTCCAACAAATGGTCAGGCTAAGGAAATTCCTGGGCCACATGGGTACGCCCCGAGAACCTAATCGGTTCTCTTCCAACACAAGATCGAGTTACCCCATGCTGTAATACAGCCACAACATGAGTAACTACCACGAATGTGCCATCCTCGGTCGTTACCGACCTTTATTCGAGGATCCTCAACCACAAAGCAACAACCACAAAGCAATAAATTTGCAGTAACCACATAAGTTAATATCTGGGCTCCATACCATGATATAATCCTTTTCCAGGAGGAAATGGACACACCATGAGGGCGCTACCCCCAAATTGTCTTGCTTCCCCTTTCCGTTTTGACCATTTCCGAGTTGTGAGGTCCGACGAAGTCTCGTTCACAAAGCTACGCTTTTCACAAAAGCCATGCTTCGATCAACAAAACGACATAACCTTTGAGCTCTTATATCTCAAAGAAGGGTGTTAAACTAAGAGGATAAATACTCCGCCACCAACAGAAATGTATTTGATAGAAACCAGCTTTACATCTCAAAGTGTAATGTAAGACACAATCCGTACAAGTCCGTTCCGGGATCGAATGTAACTGAAGGCACTTCAAAGAAGCCCTTGCAATCCGAATATTCACTCATCACGTTCGGACTACCCATCACAAAGGGTGATAAAATCTCTATACCAGAGCAACTCGGTGCAGAGACATTCGACAGGCAAGCCTTTCGTTTTCGAAAATACCCGGTCTTCAACACCATCTTCAAATGCAATCTCATTTCGTCGTATCATTATTCGGAATTGGTTTTATGACACAAAGTCCTCTCCTGGCTAATCCGAATAACGAGCGCTTATTTTAAAAATAAGTGTTACATTCAGATTTCAAACAAATCACATTAATTTTCACTTTGATCTTTTTAAACAAAAGATCCAACACAAAGATTCGATGTGGTTTTCGAATATCCATTTGGAATCCGAACCCCGGTCTTATCGAAATTCAAACGTCTTTTAAAGGCCAATATTGATAGTTGGTTATTTAACTATCAATCAACATTCACAATAATCACCAGATTTCAAATAATTTTCCCTCAATTATTTACTTTCAAAATATCTTTGCAAAATATATTTTCACACTTCAATCATTTGAAAACAAATTTCAAATCACTTTTCACCTTTTAATCCTTTGAAAACAAATTTCTAATCATTTTCCTCACGTGGAATAAATTTTCAAATATTATTTATTTCCACTGAAAATTTGCCTAGTTTGAATACTTCAAAATAATTTTAAATTACTTATCCAAAATATATGCTTAGAAACATTCAGAATAAAAACTATTTTAAAACACTTTATTTAAAACATTAGTTATGAAAATATTATACTAATATCTCATTTAAAAACTCAAGTCCAAACTAATTTAAAAATAAAATTATTCGATAAAGCGTAATTATTAAAGTACCCATTTTCTAAATCACATACCAATTTAAATCTTTAAATAATCACTTCTATAATTAATTAAACAATTATTTACTTTAAAGATTTTAAAACAACTTAAGAAAATAATTTCTCCACAAACATCCTTTTTAAAAACCAACTTTAAAACTTTTAATTAACATTTGAAAGTTACTTTAAAAACATGCTCGGCTTTCTAGGGAAAATACATCTTCCATTTCAAAATGGACCATTTAAATCAATTAATTAATCCTTCTTGATTTATTTTAATCTACCTTTCAAATCCGCAAATTCTGTTCCACACTTTTAAAATAAACCAATATTTATTTTTAAAACAAATTTTTTATAAATTCCCAATGCGAATTTAAATTTCCAAATGTCCACTGAAATATGATTTTCAAATCGATTTCCAAATATTCAATTTCAAACACCAAATCAAATTCCAAATTAATTTTCCAAACATTTATTTCAAACACCAAATCAATTTCCAAATCAATTTCCAAAGATTTATTTTAGTTTCAAATCGATTTCCCAATTTATTTTCAAAACACCAAATCCAATTTTCAAAATGATTTCCCAAAGATTTATTTTCAAATACCAAATCAATTTCAATTTGATTTTCAAATTTATTTCTTTTTAAAATAAATTCCTTTATTTATTTCAAACTATTTAAATTTTCTAATTTTAAATAAATCCTTCAACTTTAAACAATATTACTAAAAATTCCTTTACTAAAATCATTTCCCATATTTTTGGAATTAATTCGATAGGATTTCAAAAATCGACTTTTATCCTTCAAATTCCTTCTTTTAAATTTATTCAATTCTCTAAAATTATTATACTATAAATTTTCTACTTATATTTCAAAAATCCAATTTTATTTATTTCTGATGTCTGACGATACCAAAAATATATTTGGCTAAACTATAGCCATCAACGACTTCAATCACCAATATAATCGTACACGGATTATAAATAATCAACACACAACATATGAAACAAATTCAAATATTTGAGGAATCCAGTTGGATCCCTCCAACCTGTTTCCCTACATCCACAGATGTTAGCATAACAATTAAACACCAATTCCACTTCGAGGTGGAATATCGCGGTGGAATATCGCGGTATATGGGATTATATAATATCATCCGCTATTATGCGGCGCATAGGGTCTCATCCGTTATATAATGAAGGAAATAAATCCCCTAAATATATATATATATATATATACACACACACATATATATAATACCAATTCCACTTCGAGGTGGAATATCGTGGTATATGGGTTTATATAATATCGTCCACTATAATGCGGCGCATAGGGTCTAATTTAATACAACTGATAATGATTTATCATCCAAGCACACAATCAACGATTTTAAATTTAACTATTTAAAATTAATCAAAAAAAAATCTGATTGAGTGAGAAGATCTCACCTTTGATTTGCAATCCATTTTCATTCCAGTTTGTTTTCTTCTTTTCCAGATCTTTTATAAACATTTATACAATTAATTAATATTTGAAATAAACTGAATAATTAAGTTCCTATTGGATAGTTTAATTAACTAATGATTTAATTTTAAAATTAAAATTTGATTTGAAATGAAAATATTTTCTTTTCTTTTCCTTTGAAACCTCACTTATAAAAATTAATTTACATAGATTCAAAAATCAAATTTATATAAACTCTTATATTTTCCGAAAGCTTATATATACATACACACACACACACACAAATATATATATATATATATATACTGTTTTTACCAACATATATTTAAATTAAATTAGGGTTAGCTTAAAATTTAAAAGTTGCTTAAGATATACATTCCCTTACTGTAAATTATATTATTAAATTAAAAGCTGAATCAATTCATACCTTTACTGCCGATCGAAAGCCTTCATCAATTGAAACCCTAAACCTCAAATTGCGATCATCGAATACCCTTTGTTGTCGCGCGCGTCCACCATGACATCGACATCGGCCTCTAGATTTCGTGCCTTCACCTCTGACCTACAGATCAAGAACCGAATCTCTTCCTACCTCCAGGCCGAGTCGCCTGTGTTTGTACACGACTCCTCTTTTTGCCCGGTCGTTGACGAAGTCGCAATCCCCTCTGACACTCACTCGCCTCACCAACAGTCGCAAAAGCCAATCGCCTACATCCTCGCCGTTCACCAATGTCAGGAACCTCATCGCCCACAATCGAATTCGAACCCTACGCCTCCGCCAGAATTACCATACCTAGCCATCATCGCAGAGCTGCTTGCGACGTCGTGACACCTATTGAACCCTAAATGACGCGCCTCCTTCCTGTTTGCCAATGCGAGACATCGCGTCAGGCTTGCGAATCTCCCCTCGATCAATTTTCTCGATTGCCCTTTGATTGAAATCGTCTCCCCCTTTTTCGATTCGTTGTTTGAACGAACAGGAGGGGATGTTGATTAAATTTTTTTGATCGGCCATTGATTTTATTTATTTCATTTGAACGAGATTATTTAATTTCGTTGACCTCTTCTTTTTTACAATCGCGCTATTTTCTTTCTTTTTTTAATATTGATAAACGAATGCATGTCTTTTTAATTTGCCAAGTGTAAGAAATAATGAAACGTTTAAAAATTTGCATAAGAATATGTATATCCATTTAATTTAAATTCAAATTTAAACTGAAGTTGCATCGATAAATGCAACTTAAAATTTTCAATCGAGGCATGCCGCCAAGCGTTTATAATGTTAAACCCCTATTCCGAACGCAATGGAAAAGGTTTCGAGCCCGAATTCGATCGTGTGGAGAAGATAGCTTTTTGAACCCAGTTATTAAATTTAATTTCGATAAATTTTTTAGCACGTTTGCTTATCGTACGATCACACGACAACTCCAAACATTACGAAAATTGAAATCCGATAATAATATAATATTACGAATCCAATGGAACTGGTTTCGTCGAATCCTGAGACTGTGCCTCGGAAGGCTATTTTTAAATATTGATCTAAACGATATAAATTTCAATACTAAACAAAACATAGTTAATTCAATTTCAAAAGTTCTATCACTTTCACTATTATCAAATGAATTTTCTAAGCCTTCAAAAATATTTTTAACTAGCTTAAAACCAAGGATTAAATTTTTTTATCCAACTTCAATAATTCAATTTCAATAATTTAATTGCCAAATCCATAGTTACATCTGAAATTCAAGTTAAACTAACATCCAAATTTTTAAAATCAACTAAATATTTCCTTTTCAAATGTTCAAAATTTTGGGTCATCACATTCTTCCCCCTTAAAAGAATTCGTCTCGAAATTACTAGTTAAGAAGAATGATCCTTAACTCATTCGCTATCTTTCCAAAACCAATTAGTTTTATCAACTTGCCAAAACAAATCTTTTTATTAGAGCCTCATTATCATTTCAACTAACTTTCCAAAACCTTCCATAAATTCCAAACAACATTGTTTTCTTAACCATTCAAATTCAAATTTAAATTCAAATTTTAAATTTTCAAAATTTTCTCAAAATTTTTCCGAAATTTTTTCCAACTCCCTAAATTTTTGAAAAATTTCTCCAGCGTCTCCTTTGGATGGCTAGCTCGGTAGGACTACAAAATGACACCACGGGCCCTCAGATTTCAAAAGAAAACAAAAGGCCAAGTGGCTAGACAAGAAAGTAATCAAATTTCATACTGAAATTTAAATACATACCATTTCGAGCAATTCAAATTTATCTTCGAAATCAAAATCCAATTCCCTTTTCCTTTATAACACATGTGTATCTTACTAGCCGTAATATCCAATTACAACATCAAAAATCATTTTGCATAGTTCTTTACAAAGTTTGATTTCATTCAAATCTGTACGATGTACTTATATCATTCGTACACAATATCAAATCTGATCGCTCACTCGATCATACAATTTCACTTCCAAACTAGTATCGTCCACCCGACTTCCTAGTGCGGACTCAGATCTGCTTTCTTGATCAGAAATCGTCATTCTCCTTGCATAGTTCTAAACAATGATAGAGAATTTCTAGAATCAATCAAAAATCCATATGCAGAGTTCACGGTCGAAAATCGAGCGAAAAAATCCAACTCGGATCGATATAACTATCTCGAAGTTCTGTGCTCGGATTCTGGATCAAATCGCTATGCGAATAAAATAATATACGCACATCCTACATATTTATTTCAATTGATTATTAGCTATATCAATTTTCTTTCCTTTTATTCATATTGATTTTCATTCATTTCCTTATTCACAATTACCATTTCACAATTTCCAGCTTAACGATCACTCAATCATTAACTTTGTATATTTCCAATATCAATTTTACTTAAGAATTACACCGTTCGTTTTCTTAAGTTCGATAGAAGTATTTTACGTACTTCCTATATTTATTTTCATTTCACCACTTCGGTTAATATCTACTTATATTTAAACTAGATTTCTAATTCCGTATGAATTTAATTTACCTTTCATTTATAATTATTGAATTCAATTCATTTTAAACCATATAAAATTTGTCATTCCTTCAATTAGTTTCACTAAATAATTAATTTTTCAATACTTTGCTTCATTGGGTTCAACTTGACAAAAATTTCACTTTACTTTGTCTATCACAAATCAAATTTAGTTTCCAACATTCAGGTTGAATTTCACTTCCTTTATTTAATATAATTCAATTATCTTCCAATTAAATACAAATTTTAAACCTTGATAAGTTTTCCAACTTATTTTGATTTCAACTTTTCTTCAAGTTAGATTTTATTCTAAAATTTTCAACTTTTTACAAATTATCAAATTCAATTATATTCCATAAATATTTTAATAAGATTCCAGAGTCTTTCCCACATTACACAATCTTTTTTTTTGAAATCGGTTCAAATTATCCTTTGAATTTCCAAAACCAAACCCAGTTTTCCAAACAACTTTCATTTAAACAATTCGGCAGCAATTCCTCTCCTGGAAACTCGAAAATGAACATCCATGATGTCGCGATCATCATCGGAATTATTTTCCAGCGACCGAAAAGAGTTTAGTGCTTTTATCCCTTCCAAAACATTTTTCCAAAATTTTTGAAAACCATTTTCAAACCAAAAGGGATTAAATTTCTCAAATCTTAAAATTTCAAATCCTTTCAAAATCAATTTCAAATGTTTCTCTGGAATTCTATTTCAAATTACAAATTGCATTTACAATTTATATTTACAAATCCCATTTGTATGTGGATTTTATTTCTCAACTTTAAGTTATGATTTCAATTTCTTATTCAATAATAATGATAATAATTTAGTATTATCACTTCCTAAAAACCAAACAATCATATACCATAATAATTTATAGAAAATTATTTCTTTTATATACAAAAATAATTTGGATAAAATTATTTCATTTACCCTATATTAAAACAATATCGTGTCGAATTGTTCTACTCAAGTGTTTAGAGATCCCTATCAATAACGTTAATTACTCGTATTGACCAGAATCCATATACCACTCAACAAACCAACCAACACAATACAAAACAATTTTATATTCACTAACAAATACGCGCACATATCTACTATTACACTCAAGTCATCCAAGAGTACCACTGACTCTATCTCTGATGAGTAATCCCCACTAGATCCAAGGTTGTCGCTTAACCAAATGCTCTGATACCACAATGTAACGGTCTTGGCTTTTCAACCATCAACAGCGGCCACTCTCGACCGGTATGCTTTTTAACTATCCCAGCCCCGCCGTGGCATACAATGGTACCCTGCCCTTACTTTTACGGCCAGCCTTTCGACTTCTTCACCTACCTGGTTAACCAACCCCAACCCGGGACATGTAGGGGTAAGAGTCTCCCGTTCGCCACCAAACGCAAAGCGAGAACCCCCCCTATCACGTTATATTAAGCAAGTTCAGTCATGGGACTGGTGTGAGATCTTAAAAACAGTTATTTTTACAAAGAAAGGAAAAAAATCCGTAATGATTTTGAAAAATGAAACTACCGTAAGGCCTCCTCGCACACACACAATGCAAGCGCACAATTGGAGGGGATTTCTCCTTAAACATGCTTGATACGCAAAATCTCTTTGATATTATCGTTATTAGTGCATAGTGTGGAAAACATTTCGAAAGTATAATATAAATCTTAGCCGGCATAGGTACCATTATATTATGCCTGCTATAGCTACTATTTAAGAATGGCGGGTTATACAACTAAAACCGTATAGGGAACGTATTGGAGATTGGATTTCCTACAAATGATCAGGCTAAGGAACTTCCTAGGCCATATTGGTACACCTCTGGAGGGACGCCCCGAGAACCTAACTGGATCTCTGCCAACACAAGGCCAAGTTACCCCACGTTGTAATACAGCTATAACATGAGTAACTACCACGAGTATGCCTTCCTCGGTCATTATTGACCTTTATCCGAGGATCCTCAACCACAAAGCAACAACCACAAAGTAATAAATTTGCAGTAACTACATAAGTTAAGTATCTGGGTTCCATACCATGATACAACCCTTTTCTAGAGGGAAATGGACATACCCTGAGGGCGCTACCCTCAAAGTGTCTTGCTGCATCATTCCTGTTTCGACCATTTCCAGGTTGTGAGGTCAGACGAAGTCTCGCCCACTAAGCTACGCTTTTCACAAAAGCCATGCTTTGATCAACAAATGATTAGCAGTACTTCATATGCCACATTACCAAATTGGGAATGTATCACTAGTAACCATTAACTACATAACCTCTGAGCTCGTACGTCTCAGAGAAGGGTGTTAAGCTAGGAGAATAAATTCTCCGCCACCAATAGAAATGTATTTAATAGAAACCAGCTTTACATCTTAAAGAGTAACATCAAACACACATCCATACAAGTCCGTTCCGGGATCGAACGAAACTGAAGGTACATCAAAGAAGCCATTGCAATCCGGATATTCACTAATCACGTCTGGACTTTCCATCACGAAGGGTGATAAAATCTCTATACCGAAGCAACTCGGTGTAGAGACATTCGACAGGTAATCCTTTCGTTTTCGAAAATAGCCGGTCTTCAACACCATCTTCAAATGCAATCCCATTCCGTCGTATCATTATTCGAAATAGGATTTATGCCACAAAGTACTCTCCCGGATAATCCGAATAGCGAACGCTTATTTTAAAAATAAGTGTTACACTCAGTTTTCGAACAAATCAGAATAATTTTCAATTTGATCTTTTTAAACAAAAGATCCAACACAAAGATTCGATGTGGTTTTCGAATATCCATTTGGAATCCGACCCCTGGTCGCATCAAAATTCAAACGCCTTTTAAAGGCCAATATTGATTGTCGGTTATTTAACTATCAATCAACATTCACAACAATCACCAGATTTCAAGTAATTTTCCCCTAGTTATTTACTTTCAAAATATATTCGCAAAATATATTTTCACACTTCAAACATTGGAAACAAATTTCAGATCACTTTTCACCTTTCAATCCTTTGAAAACAAATTTCAAATCATTTTCCTCATGGGGAATAAATTTCCAAATATTATTTATTTCCACTGAAAATTTGCCGAGTTCGAATACTTCAAAATAATTTTAAATTACTTATCCAAAATATATACTTGGAAACATTCAGAATAAAAACTATTTTAAAACACTTTATTTAAATCATTAATTATGAAAATTTTATACTAATATCTCATGTAAAAATTCTAGTCCAAACAAATTTAAAAATAAAATTATTAGATAAAGTATAATTATTAAAATATTCATTTTCTAAATCAAATACCAATTTAAATCTATAAATAACCACTTCTATAATTAATTAAATAAATCTTCACTTTAAACATTTTAAAACAACTTAAGGAAATAATTTCTCCCAAACATCCATTTTAAAAACCAACTTTAAAACTTCTAATTAATATTTGGAAACTACTTTAAAAACATGCTCGGCTTTCCAGGGAAAATACACCTTCCATTTCAAAATGGTCAATTTAAATCAACTAATAAATCCTTCTAGATTTATTTTAATCTACGTATCAAATCTGCAAATTGCTTTCCACACTTTTAAAAATAAACCAATATTTATTTTTAAAACAAGTTTCCCTTTATAAATTCCCGTTACGAAATTAAATTTCCAAATATCCACTGAATTATGATTTTTAAATCGGTTTCCAAATATTCATTTTCAAACACCAAATCAAATTCCAAATTGATTTTCCAAACATTTATTTCAAACACCAAATATATTTCCAAATCAATTTCCTAAAGATTTATTTTAAAACACCATATCGGTTTCAAATCAATTTCCCAATTTATTTTCAAAACAACAAACCAATTTTCAAATTGATTTCCCAAAGATTTATTTTCAAATACCAAATCAATTTCAATTTGATTTTTAAATTTATTTATTTTTAAAATAAATTCTTTTATTTCTTTCAAACTATTTAAAATTTCGAATTTTAAATAAATCCTTCAATTTTAAACAATATTACTAAAAATTCCTTTATTAAAATATTTTCCCATATTTTTTGAATTAATTCGATAGGATTTCAAAAATCGACTTTTATACCTTTAAATTCCTTCTTTTAAATTGATTCAATTTTCTAAAATTTATTTACTATAAATTTTCTACTTAAGTTTCAAAAATCCAATTTTATTTATTTCTTGTATCCTACGATACCAAAAATATATTCGGCTAAACTATAGCCATCAATGACTTCAGTCACAAATATAATCGTACATAGATTATAAATAATCAACACACAACATATGAAACAAATTCAAATATTCGAGAAATCCAGTTGCATCCCTCCAACCTGTTTGCCTGCATGCACAGATGTTAGCACAACAATTAAATACCAATTCCACTTCATGGTGGAATATCGCAGTATATGAGATTATATAATATCATCCGCTATTATGCGGTGCATAGGGTCTCATCTGCTATATAATGTGGGAAAATCAATCACTCCAAATACACACACACACACCCCAATTCAACTTCGAGATGGAATATCACGATATATGGGTTTATATAATATCCTCCACTATTATGCGGCGCGTAAGGTCTAATTCAATACAACTGATAATAATTTATCATCCAAGCACACAATCAACGATTTTAAATTTAATTATTTAAAATTAAATTGGAAAATACGATTGAGTGAGAAGATCTCACCTTCGATTTACAATCTATTTTCATACCAGTTTGTTTTCTTCTTTTCCAGATCTTGTATAAACATTTATACAATTAATTAATATTTGAAATAAATTGAATAATTAAATTCCTATTGGATAGTTTAATTAACTAATGATTTAATTTTAAAATCAAAATTTGATTTGAAGCGAAAATATTTTCTTTTCTTTTCCTCTGAAACCTCATTTATAAAAATTAATTTATAAAGATTCAAAAATAAAATATATATGAACTCTTATATTTTCCAAAAGCTTATATATACATACACACACACAAATATATATATATATATATATATATATATACTGTTTTTACCAACATATATTTAAATTAAATTAGGATTAGCTTAAAATTTAAAAGTTTCTTAACACATACATTCCCTTGCTGTTAATTATATTATTAAATTAAAAGCTAAATCAATCATACCTTTACTACCGATCGAAAGCCTTCATCGATCGAAACCCTAAACCTCAAATCGCGATCATCGAATACCCTTTGCTGTCGCACGCCTCCACCACGACATCGACATCGACCTCCAGATTTCATGCCTTCACATCTTACCTACAGATCACAAATCAAGTCTCTTCCCACCTCCAGGCTGAGTCGCCTGTGTTTGTACGTGACTCCTCTTTTTTCTCGGTTATTGACGAAGTCACGATCCCCTCTAACACCCATTCGCCTCGCCAACTGTCGCATAAGCCAATCTCCTACATCCTCGCCGTTCGCCGATGTCATGAACCTCGTCGCCCACAATCGAATTCGAACCCTACGCCTCCGCTAGAATTACAAACCCTAGCCATCATCGCAGAGCTGCTCGCGACGTCGAGATACCTATTGAACCCTAAATGACGTGCTTCCTTCCTGTTTGCCAATGCGAGACATCGCGTCTGGGTCGTGAATCTCCCCTCCATCAATTCGCTCGATTGCCCTTTGAATGCAATCGTCCCTTCTTTTTCGATTTGTTGTTTGAACGAACAGGAGGGGATTTTGATTAAAAAAAATTTGATCGGCCATTGATTTTGTTTATTTCATTTGAATGAGATTTTTGAATTTCGTTTACTTCTTCTTTTTTACAGTCGCGTTATTTTCTTTCTTTTTTAATATTGATAAACGAACGTGTGTCTTTTTAATTTGTTAAGTGTAAGAAATAATGAAACGTGTAAAAATTTACAATTGCATAAGAATATGTATATCCATTTAATTTAAATTCAAATTTAAATTGAAGTTGCCTCGATAAATGTAACTTAAAATCTCGATCTCCAATCGAGGCATGCCGTCAGACATTTATAATGTTAAACCCCTAGTCCAAATGCAATGAAAAAGCTTTCGAGCCCAAATTCGATCGTATGGAGAAGATAGCCTTTTGAACCCAGTTACTAAATTTAATTTCGATAAAATATTTAGCATGTTTGCTTATCGTACGATTACACAACAACTCCAAACATTAAGAAAATTAAAATCCGATGATAATACAATACTACGGATCCAATAGAACTGGTTTCATCGAATCCCGAGACTGTGTCCGGGAAGGCTATTTTTAAATATTGATCTAAACAACATAAATTTAATTACTGAACAAGACACAGTTAAATTCAATTTGAAAAGTTCTATCACTTTCACTATTATCAATATGAATTTTCTATGCCTTTAAAAATATTTTTAACCGAATTAAAACTGAGGATTCAAATTTTTTATCCAACTTCAGTAAATTAATTTCAATAATTTAATTGCCGAATCCATAGGTATATCTGAAATTCAAGTTAAACTAACATTCAAATATTTAAAATCAATTAAGTATTTCCTTTTCAAATGTTCAAAATTTTGGTTCGTCGCAAGGAAAGCCAGAACAGAGAAATCTAGAAAATAGTAAAAGTTTATGACTATTCGTTTCTACAGAGGGAAACGACTGGACAACAAACAAAAGGTTAAAATGGGTACCGATACAGTCCACTTTTACAGATTTCGTCATCCGCTGGACGTCGAAACACACATATGAATACGCTATGGAGATCGGCACGACGAGACGATCAAAATGGTACACAGTTATCAGTGGTAGGATCGTCTAATCAAAAGTCAATCGTCGGTACCGAAAATACTGCAAATTTGTCGAAAATAAGGTAAAAGGGGCGATAGCATTCTAAATTTAAAGAAATGAAATATGACGTCTCACTCAGAAGACAGTTTATAAATTTATTGTGTAAAAATGTTCAGGTTTGGAAAATATTTTATTGTCATCAAATATTAACTTCTTTGAAATGAAATAAAATTATACAAGAAAATGAACTTTCATATTTCAGATGAAAATTTACTAGTTGTTGTGTTAAATCAAACGTATTCCAAATATCAAATTTTAATTTTAAAATTTTATTTTTAAAATTTCATCAAATTAAATTAATTAAATAAATAAAACCACTAAAATTTATGGGTCGTTACACTCTCCCCTACTCAAAACTTTTCATCCTCGAAAAGGAAGGAGGTAGGAGGATAGAAACAACTAGAAAGAAAATAGATTGAAAACAAAATAAAACAATTAATTTTAAAACTATATAAATTTTGATTTAAATTAGTTAATATTCAATAGTTGAATTTAAATTCAAAGTATTTCATTAAGTTGATTAAATTTCTATTATTAGTTCCCTCAAAACAAACTTATTTATCTCATTTATTGTTCAATTAACCTATTATTTTATTTATCTATATCAACATTTTTATAATTAAAATTCAAGCATATAACATTTATTATGACCATTCAATTTTTTTTTTATAAAATCATTTTATGTTGTATATCATCCAAATACATATTCAACTTCTGAATAATTTAGGTTAGTTATATATGTAATGCAATTGATTATGCAAGTAAAATTTTCCTTATTCAATATATTTCAAGTCTAAACATTTGTTTAAAATTTAGGCTTTATTTAAAATCATCCATAAATCAAAAAATTTAAGAATTAAATTTTCGATTATCTTCAAACCATTTAAAGATAATATATACTATATACGTCAAAGCAAATATATAAACATATACATATATACTATAAACCAAATCATACTTTAGAAATTCAAATCAAAAATCATTTTCCAAAACAAAAGTGTAGCAAAGCTACAGAATGGTCTCTCCATTTCGAAACTCGAAAATGAATGTCGATGTTGCGACCGCCATTACCGAAATTATTTTCCAGCGACAAAAGAGAAGAGTGCTGATTTAAAATTCTTTGGAAACAAATTTCTATTCGAAAATACTTCAAATAATATGCATTTTAAAATTTAACACTGTAGGATCGATTTCACCCTAGAGGGGGAGGTGAATAGGGTGAAATTATCAATTATAAAAATTTGCCGCGGAAGTTTGTAAAATAATTTCGACGCAGATATATCAGAATAATAGCAGTATAGATAAAAGTAGAATAATAAATGCAGAAATAGAATGAAACAGAATTTACCCAGCTTCGACAAAACCCTACCTACGTGCTGCCCCCAAGGTTTTTACTAGAAACTAAACAATTAGACGCTTACACACGTAAACTCGCGACACTTGTTATCGACTAGCCTTAACTCTACGCTCAAAACCCTGCCACGACTCAACCTCTGAGTTGCGAATTCTCAAACTATGTCACAAAGTTTGTCTCCTAGTCACACGACTAGAAATTACAATTATTTAAAAACGAAAATACAAAGTTAAAAACATATTAATCACAAAACCCTAATTAAATATTAAGCCCAAATATAACTTATAGAAGTCGTCCCAAATTTTTGTTAAGTGAAATATTATCCCCTTTATTTTTATCGGCCCGCTTCCTTGTATCCTTTTCCTTTGTCGTTCGTTCCTCTATGAGAAATTAGGGCTTGTTAAAGAAGTCGCCGCTTTGTCAAATTGAATGCGATAATACTTCGAATCCTTTCTACGGTTGATTATATGTTCACGGCAGCTTCAACTTGGTTTGCGATCGCTTCCAATTAGTCGAGTTTGATTATTGAAAGAATTGGTACGTTTGTTCCTTTTTTATTTATACAGCGCTCGACTGTGATTCAAGATTTATGATTTGTTCTTCTCTGTTTAGCTCAAACTCGAATGGTCCAACTGCCGATGATGTTACTTGTTTATATAGGGTTTGAAACCCTTGATTTTCATTCGTATATATTTATTTGAGTTTGTCAATTTCTTTGTTCCGGCCGTTCGATTTTGTTTTAATGTTGGTGATGATTACTGCCTTGTTCAATTCGTATATTATTGATTGCTTGGCTATCACGGCTTCGATTCGCTTTGACATTGTTTTCCTTGCTCACCGCGGTTTTGAATTTGAACTGTTCGATTCCGTTCTTGTTGACTTCGGCTTGTGATATTGTTTATGTGATGATTTCTGACCTTCATGGTTGAACTTTCTACTGTTGGTTTTTGACTTGTTCCAATTTTTGTTTTCTGCTTCAACTTGTTTTTCAACATCACCTAATTTCGACTTTGACTTCTGGTAGCATTGGCTTTGACTCGAATTGATAATTGTAGTTGTCTTCACTACACATGTATATGTCGCACCACTGTTATCCCTGTTTCATGTCTGAACTTCTTGTGTTTCATTTGCACTTGGTCACTTTCCCTGGTTACAGTTTTGTAAATATTTCTGCACTTGTTTTGATTACTGCATTTCAACATGTAACTTGAATTACACATCGTCTGTTGTAGTTTGCACTGTGCATTCGTACTTGAGTCTGTAACCTTCATCTTGTGTACACATGCATATGTATGTGTGTGTATACGCTTGTGTTGGCTGATGTGCACTGCATATGTTTGCATATTTATCTGGTCATTCGTTGTCTCTGGTTTCATTGTATTGTTTAAGTTAGTCTACACTTGCATTGTCCACTGTTGTATTCATGTGTACATTACTTGTTTGCCTCCTTTATTGCATGTTCATCCCTTTTTGAGTTGAGTCAGTGGTGGTTATACTTTGGTATTGATGCATTGTGTATCCAGTATGCTTAGTTCTTGTGTTTATATTCATGTCTTCATTGTGTACATTTGTACACATATCTATGTGATGTCTTGGTTCAGTCTTCATTGAGTTTGACTTGTGAACTGCCTTGTGCCATTATCTTTTGTACCATGTGGAGCTCGAGTCTGGTTCTATCTCGTACCACATACTATTCGATGGTCTATTTATTTCATGCTATGTATATGTGCATTTGTATATTTTGTGGTTGTTGTGTATTCTGGTTTCATGATGTATGTTTGCAGCTTGCTCATCTGCTTGATGTCTACATGCTGTTGCATGACTTCGGCATTTATGTCTTGTTCAAAACTGCTACTTGATGTTTGCATCCCTGTGCTTCATGTCTGGTTCATGCCTTGATATTGACTGTTGCATTGCTTCTGATCATATGTGTTGACTTCTTCATGTTACATGATTGTTGAGCTAGTCTTCATTTAGCTTGAGTGGATATTGAACTCTATTGTTTGGTCAGAACTGTTGCAGTCCCTGTTTTCTGGTGATTGACTTGAACTTTGGACGAGACTTGAATTTTTGTGTCTTAACCATTTCATTTGAATTTGTACCTCTGTTGAATCCCGCTGATAGCTCGGGTTTGACCTTATGCTGATAATGTGACATTATTTTTAATGCACTTGAGTTGAACCTGGTTTTTGATTTGGGTTTGACCTTGTGCTCACCTATCCTTGTAACTTTATCAAGTGTATATATCGGTGTGCACGGCCTTATGGCATGTACAGTGATATATTGTGCATGTCACAAGCTGTTCATGTATGATGAATTCATAGTTAAATGATGACGAACAACCCAAATAACTGAGACAAATAATATTTTCAAAACTACATTTTCTTTTACGCTGCAAAAATATTTTCTTTTCAATTTTACTGCGTTAGTATTTATTTTTGCAGATTGCTCAGATGCTGGATTCAAGTTGAAGATAAAATACGAGTGAATGAGTGAATTGTAGTGAGGTGCATTTGTAAATTAGAAATTGCGAAGCAATAAATTTTTTATTATAATTGAAATTGTATATATATAGTGAGAGCTTGAATTTGTACTATTCAAAATTGTAACAAATATTTGTTTGAATAATATATCCGTTTGAATTCAAATTCTGTGTTATTTATTTTATTCAGCAAATATATATTTAATTATGTGAAAAATATAATAGTACATTAACAAATACATTTAAATGAATATATATATATATATATATATATATGTTTATTATCATCAAACAAAAATCATATAATCGCATATTTAACAATCTCCCCCTTTTGATGATAACAAACATATATTTAAGATTTTTAATTTGTTAAATGTATTTGATCATTCATTTTGCTCCCCCTGTTTGAAAGCCCCCTCTCTACACAAAGCTCCCCTTCATATATGCATGTAAATAAAAAATGCAAATAAGCCTAGATAAAAATAGAAAATATTTTATCTTTGTTTGTCAAAATCTTAACTTTTCTCTCCCCTTTTGTTATCAGCAAAAGAGTAATAATGTTAGAAAAATAGAGATAAAGTGATAGATATTAATACAACATTAGAAATCAATCGAATATAAATATTAAATTTCAATAAAAAAATCAAACAAAAATCATAAATACTCTGTTAGGTGCATATTCCACTTTTAGAATGATGGGAATGGTGTCATCATATAAAACCATACAGTTGTGTCTATTTGTGGTACATTTATATCAGGAATTTGAATATCTACCAACCATGCATAACCGTTAGAACTTTTAAATGAGATTAGTAGCATTCCAATTTTATCTTAAAAAATGAATTCTAGTATCTTCTAACCATGCATAACCGTGGGAACTTTTAAATGGGATTAGAATCAAGTTGTTTATTTAATAAATCAATTTTAATATGCATTCCATGCATGCATAACCGTGAGGACTTTTGAATGAGCATGGAAGCACATAATCAAATATTCCATGTAGTTCACCCATGCATAACCGTGAGGACTTTTAAATGAGAGTGAATACTTTGGATTATTTATTTATTTATTTATTTATATATTTTAAAAAATATAAAATGAAAAACAAATGATTCATGTTTAAATCACCACATATTGACATACTATATTGGATTATGATGAGTGATGGTTGATAGAAAATGATAGAAATAGAAAAATGTTCGTGGAATTTTTACTAACAAAAAGTGTTTATAATTCTTGTTTAAATTTCTAAACAAATTTACTAATTATACCGTCTCAAGTTATAATATATGATTAGTATCAACACTGACCACTTTTTCAATTACTATTTATCTTTTCGATAATTAGTAGGAAGTCAAATTAGTCAATGTAGTTATTTAAAATCAAATCCAAAAATAATTATCAAATTTACTAAAAAATGTCTAATATGAAACTAGGTCAAAAATGATTTTCTAGAAGGGGTTTTATAAGAAAAATGTCTGCTTTTTGAAAATTATTTGAAATGAAAAATATGCAGATATTTTTTTTGAAAAACGATGCAGTTACTAAATGTCTCAACATAAATCACGTTCCACTAGTAATTTTTCTATCAACTAGATTATCGGTGTAATCTGCACCTGAATTTTTCTTTCACTCAAGATTATCATTAATTGAATGTTATAGACCATACTATGAAGTTTCAATAAATTTCTTAAAATCACTTTTTACAGCTTTTAAATGAAATTGAATTGAAGCCGTGCAAGTTTACATATAGTGACCATAGTGTCAGCAGCAAAGTAACCAATACATCCACGTGTATCAAGAGCAATCATTAATCATCGTTAATAGTCCAAATAGTTCAAAGATAATTGGTTAACGATTTTGAATAAGTCATATTAATCATCAACATTTATTTTATTATTTTAATCGCATAACTGGCTGAATTAATTCAAATCAGATATGGTGCAGATTATCACATTAATATACTATTCAAGATGAATATTCCATTACCTCTTTTACCTTTAAGATATTTTTTCGTTGTTGTCTATTGTAATTCTGTCACCTTTGTACTAGGCTAAGGAACTTTGCTTTGTCGCCCGTTGTGTTTCTGGAACAGCCCATTGTGTTTCTGGAACAGCCAGAATCCAGATAACACTGTTGTTATTCCTTAGCCTGCCACCATTCCAACATGTTGAAAGATTTTTGTGACCTGTTTGTTTTTATAGGTTCATGATTGTTAGTGGCAGAATATTTTGAAAAATAATTTTGTAGAGACCCAAAACTATTTACATATATTCCTTTCGGCATCCAGATTTGTTTAACTTTGAGAGATTTTATATTTGTGGCTTTTGGAACCCAAATTGTTATTGTTTTCACGCGTTTGGGTCTATACCAACAAATATTGTTATTGTGTCCAAATTTTCCACAAATTTTGCACTTGAATTTGACTTGATTAGTTTTTCTTTTAACACGTTCAGAATGGTTATACCCAAGTCCTTGTCTATCTGTATTGACTGTTTGTTTCCCTAATAGCATATTCATTGATTTTTCACTTTTGGAATATTTTCTTAAAGTTGTAGATATTTGTTGGACTTGTGTTTTGAGTGATTTATTTTCTTTCAATAATTGAGTGCACCTTTTAATAGAATTCTCTCTCCTAGTATTTTCACTCTCTTTCAAAATCAGAATTTCATTTTCAAGCGATTTAATTTTAAATTTTGATTTTTTAATTTCTTCTTCGAGTGATGGACACTTATCACTCTTAGGGATCCAACTTTGATAGTTTTTAACTAATTGCTCAAGTTGTTTATTTGATTCTATCAAAGTTCTCTTTGTGATTCAATTTTAGCATATATTTCCCTAAGTCGTTCAAAACAGCCATTTACTTTGTGGAAATGTGTAAGTAATTCTGAGTGAGTAAGCTTTGATACCTCGCTTGGCCCGTCATCTTCGCTATCGGTTATGTCACTTCGAAGGCACAGATCTGCTTCTCACTCTCACCGCTGTTGCTTTTATAGTTATTATCGCTTTTATTCCACGTGGCTGTAGAATTTCTCCATTTTAATTTCTTTTCTTGGTCGTGTTGATTTCGAGGATAATTGGGCTTGATATCATCGGGTTTGTTGCACTTGTGACAAATGATCCCGTGTTCTTCTAGTGCTTTAATTATTCTGCTTTTCAATTGTTGATTTGGAGCTGGATTTCCGTATTTGTGGTTCCACTTTTTGAATCTCTTCATTAGTAATGTCAGCTCAGCTGCTCCATCATCATCATCCTCATCGCAACTGCCTTTTACCAATCCTGTTAAGCACATTTCTTTAACCGAGTTGGTTATGGAGGATTTCTCACTGTTGTTGACTTTTGCACCATATATTGCATCGAAAGTATTTCAGATTTCCTATGCATTTTCACAATGAGCGATGAAATTAAAATTATCTTGATTAATACGAGAATATAATATATGCATAGCAAGAGCGTTAATCAAGATAATCTTCTCTTCTGTTATATCACACCCATTTTCAATAATATTCCAACATTTAATATTAACATATTTTAAATAAAATTTCATTTTTAATTTCCAATTCAGAAAATTTGTTCCATCAAAAATAGAAGGAATAGTATTGGAACGACCCTAAGCAAAAGCAGCCATTTTAAAAATTCAAATTCGTAAAAAAGGTCTTTGAAAAAATCAAAATTTTAAAACCAAAAATGGCTTTTGTGCCTAGCTCTGATACCACTTGTAGGATGGATTTCACCCTAGAGGGGGGTGAATAGGGTGAAATTATCAATTATAAAAATTTATCGCGGAAGTTTGTAAAATAATTTCAATGCAGTTATATCAGAATAATAGCAGCACAAATAAAAGTAGAATAATTAGTGCAGAAAAAGAACGACACAAAATTTACCCAGCTTCGGCAAAACCCTGCCTATATGTTGCCCCCAAGGTTTCTACTAGAAATTAAGCAGTCTGATAATTACACACGTAAACTCGTGACACCCGTTATCGACTAGCCTTAACTCTATGCTCAAAACCCTGCCACAACTCAGTCACTAAGTTGCAAATTATCAAACTACGCCACGTAGTTTGTCCCCTAGTCAAATGACTAGAAATTATAATTGTTTAAAAAGGAAAATACAAATTTGAAAACAAATTAAACACAAAACCCTAAATAAATATTAAGCCCAAATATAACTTATAGAAGTCGGCCCAAATTTTTGTTAAGTGAAATATTATCCCCTTGATTTTTATCGGCCCGCTTCCTTGTATCCTTTTCCTTTGTCGTTCATTCCTCTGTGCGAAATTAGGGCTTGTGAAAGAAGTCGCCGCTTTGCCAAATTGAATGCGATGATGCTTCGAATCCTTTCTTCGGTTGATTATATGTTCACGGCAGCTTCAACTTGGTTTGTGATTGCTTCCAATTAGTCGAGTTTGATTGTTGAAAGAATTGGTACATTTGTTCCTTTTTGTATTTATACAGCGCTCGACCATGATTCGAGTTTTATGATTTGCTATTCTCTGTTTAGCTCGAACTCGAATGGTCCAACTGCCGATGATGTTACTTGTTTATATAGGGTTCGAAACCCTTGATTTTCATTCATATATATTTGTTTGAGTTCATCAATTTCTTTATTCTGGCCGTTCGATTTTGTTTTGATGCTGGTGATGATTACTGACTTGTTCAATTCATATATTATTGATTGCTTGGTTATCACGGCTTTGATTCGCTTTGACATTGTTTTCCTTGCTCACCATGGTTTCGAATTTGAACTATTCGATTCCGTTCTTGTTGACTTCGGCTTATGATATTGTTTATGTGATGATTTTTGACCTTCGTGGTTGAACTTGCTACTGCTGGTTTCTGATTTGTTCCAATTTTTGTTTTCTGCTTCAACTTGTATTTCAACATCACCTGACTTCGGCTTTGACTTCTGGTAGCACTGGCTTTGACTCGACTTGATAATTGTAGTTGTCTTCACTACACATGTATATGCTTCACCACTGTTATCCCTATTTCATGTCTGAACTTGTCTGAACTTCTTATGTTTCATTTGCACTTGGTCACTGTCACTGGTTACAGTTTTGTAAATATTTCTGCACTTGTTTTGATTACTGCATTTCAACATGTAACTTGAATTACACACTGTCTGTTGTAGTTTGCACTGTGCATTCATACTTGAATCTGTAACCTTCATCATGTGTACACATGCATATGTATGTGTGTGTATATACGCTTATGTTGCCTGATGTGCACTGCATATGTTTGCATAATTGTCTGGTCATTCATTGTATTGTTTAAGTTAATCTGCACTTGCATTGTCCATTTTTGTATTCATGTGTACATTACTTGTTTGCCTCCTTTATTGCATGTTCATCTCTTTTTGAGTTGAGTCAGTGGTGGTTATACTTTGGTATTGATGCATTGTGTATTCCAGTGTGCTTAGTTCTTGTGTTTGTATTCATGTCTTCACTGTGTACATTTGTACACATATGTATGTGATGTCTTGGTTCAGTCTTCATTGAGTCTGACTTGTGAACTGCCCTGTGACATTATCTTGTGTACCATCTGGAGCTCGAGTCTGGTTCTATCTCGTACCACATACTATTTGATTGTCTATTTATTTCATGCTGTACATATGTGCATTTGTATATTTGGTGGTTGTTGTGTACTCTGGTTTCATGATGCATGTTTGCAGCCTTACTCATCTACTTGATGTCTACATGCTGTTGCATGACTTTGGCATTTATGTCTTGTTCAAAACTGCTACTTGATGCTTGCATCCCTGTGCTTCATGTTTGTTTCATGCCTTGATATTGACTGTTGCATTGCTTCTGATCATATGTGTTGACTTCTTCATGTTACATGATTGTTGAGCTAGTCTTCATTTAGCTTGAGTGGATATTGAACTCTACTGTTTGGTCAGAACTGTTGCAGTACCTGTTTTTTGGTGATTGACTTGAACTTTGGACGAGACTTGACTTTTTGTGTCTTGACCATTTCATTTGAATTTGCACCTCTGTTGAATTCAGCTAATAGCTCGGGTTTGACATTGTTCTGATACTATGACGTTATTTTTATTGCACTTGAGTTGAACCTGGCTTTTGATTTGGATTTGACCTTGTGCTAACCTATCCCTGTAACTTTATCAAATGTATATATCGGTGTGCACGGCCCTATGGCATGTACAGTGATACATTGTGCATGTCACAAGCTGTTCGTGTATGATGAATTCAAAGTTAAATGATGACGAACAACCCAAATAACTGAGGCAAATAATATTTTCAAAATTACATCTTTTTTTACGCTGCAAAAATATTTTCTTTTCAATTTTACCACGTCGGTGTTATTTTTGTAGATTGCTCAGATGCTGGATTTAAGTTGAAGATAAAATACGAGTGAATGAGTGAATTGTAGCGAGGTGCATTTGTAAATTAGAAATTGTGATGTAATCAAATTTGTATTGTAATTGAAATTGTATATATATAGTGAGAGCTTGAATTTGTATTATTCAAAATTGTAACAAATATTTGTTTGAATAAAATATCCGTTTGAATTCAAATTCTGTGTTATTTATTTTATTCCACAAAAATATATTTAATTATGTGAAAAATATAATAGTACATTAACAAATACATTTAACTGAATATATATATGTTTATTATCATCAAACAAAAATCATATAGTTGCATATTCAACAAAAACCATAATTCGAAATTATCGAAAATTAAATTCTCAAATTCTAATTTAAATTCATTTCAAATTCCAAATCAAATTATAACCAAGTTTTATAAATTAATTTACTTATATTGCAATAGTCAACGGTTTTACAAACAAATAAATGAAAATCAAATATTATCATTTCCGACAACAAATTCATTAACAATTTAATTTCAGAAAAAATTATACTTATATATATATAATTGTACAAAATTTATTCCATTTACCAAAATTGAAAATTATATTGTGTCAGTTTTCTCTGTTCAAGTGTTTAGAGATCCTATTGATAGATTTGATCAGACGAATCGATAGAAAACCCAAATCAACATCAACAAATCAAATAACACAATATATATATATAACATTTTAATATTAATTTACAAATACACTTCCTCGCTCGGCGATACAAGAATGGATTTCAAAGCAAGGATAAAGATTCAAATTTGATGTACTCAAATCGAAGAGAATTTTGATTCGAAGATAGGTTCGAAACAAAGATAAGATGATTAAATAACAAAATAGGAAGATGGATAAGTATATATAAATCGCGGACAACCTCAACCGGGTCAACCATGACTTCAATAATAAGATCGATGCAGAATTCTGAGGCAAATCGGCATCAAATCACAAGAGATAGAATTCGGGCATAGCAAAGATAACAGCATCGTAAATCGAGGATACAGAAATCTTTGGTGAATCATTGCTTATTGGAAAGGAATTTCAACTCTTTACAAATCATTCGAAGATTGGCGAGACCGTCGATTTATTATAGAGATTATTTGAAGTGGAGTTATGGGATACTCCAAAATACAAATAAGAAGAGATAAGGATGGATTTTGGCACCGAGGGGAATGTTCTAAGATTCAAAGGAAACCTAGTCAAAGAGGAAGGGATTTATGCTCAAACGAAAGTGATTCTGTAATTGAATTTACCTATATGTTGAGTTTTTCCTAAAACCAAAGCTCTGATACCACATATAACGACCTAATATTTTCAGCCATTCGCATCCACACTTGCCGGATTTGAATTGCTCAAAATACCATATTGTTAATTTATATTTGGCAAAACTCAGAATTTATAGTAAACAAAATAATCACAGAATCACAGACATCGAGTAATATAACAATAATACAGCGGAAAGAAGAGAATAGTAATTCATGAAGCTTCTGTATATATAACAGAGTTAATAAGATACAACAGAAGTCTTGAATACTATAGTCAAATACAAGATCAGAACACATCACTAGAATCAAATGAGTATCTAAAAGCTGGATATATAGCTGGATCTCAAAGCGAAGTTCCAACTTCAAATGCGAGTCTCAAAAAGCTGTATCACTCAGTCTGACCGGAGTGTAAAGAAAAACACAAAACAATCGAGTTAGGATTAACATTCTTATATCAATAAATCCAACTCAAGTGAAATAACGACTGAAATACAAGTAACTCAAAGGATTTTTGGGATAACCATCCCATAAGGAACCGATAAAGTATCTACTATGTGGTAATATACGCTGTTATAATAATGTCTAAAGTAAAGTATAATATATTTGAATAGCGTTAAGGCTTTACATTTTCCACCTTAACACATTTTATATATTCTCATAGTCTATACAGTACCATAATCTCCCCCGCACTGGGCGTCGTCAGAGGTCACTCCATAGGTATGGTACAAAACAAAATTGTATAAGGCACGCTAGGGTAGGTGACACGGCACAACGAGGCAATGCTAGAGTAGATATACGAATTGCACTTCCGGAACGGTGATAACGCATAGCAGCCACTACCACCCACTTCGAGCCACACTCCCAAATAATCAAAAGGTGCACCCCAATCAATCACAAAGTAATAGAATGATATCGAAGGAGTGCGTCCGATCAGAGGAGTTACCTCATTAGCCCGTCAATTGCTCCTGTTTTACCACCTTATGCCACGGGAGTCGGGTCCATGTTTATACCTCAATAGGCCGTCACCACCATCCTACTTTATTCTGGAATCTCCACCATGTACACGGTTGTTAAAGTGGTTTTCGGAGTTGTCAGAGAGTATGACAACTTTCGATCTCGGTCTCTTTAACAACCAAACGTTATTATAACACCGCGGTCATTTCAAAATAGTTTATACTTCAAAACCAAATTTCATTGTCATTTCAAAACCATATCAATACAATATCATTTCCATTTCAAAACCAAATTCAATATCATTTCCATTTCAAATATATCCATTCTCAGAATCATAGCATTTTCAATTTTGAAACCAAACACTTAAAAATACAACATTTCAAAACCTAATACTTTGAAATTCATGGCTTCGAAACCATAACTTTCACCACTTAAACAATTTAGATATTCAAATAGTATATATAATAACATAGTTTTAAATTTAAAATTACTTTACAAAATATAATAATTTCCTCAACTTCACAAATTGATTCAATTCAACTTGAATCTCAATTTAAATCAAATCTCAATTCATATATTTCAACTCAATTCAGTTTTCAGTAAACCATTTCAATTTATATCGATTTCAAATAAAGATTTGAACCTCAAATAAAACATTTCAATTCCCATATATTTCAAAAGTTTAAATATTCCACAATTGCAAAACTGAATTTGATAACTTCATATATACCTTAATTTAACTTCATTATTATTCAGTTTTTTTTGAAATATTTATTTAACAAATCCAATGCCTTTTAAATAAACCCCAAATTCCAAATCACTAAATATTCCTTCAATTAATTTGAACTTGAAATATTCATTTTAAATCATCTTAAACCAAAATCAAGTTATAAAATCACATCTTTTAAATTTTCAAATTCCATAAGTTTCAAATCGATTAATAAAACAAATTCTCAACTAAATATAATTTCAAATCTATCTTCTCAACCTCAATTTATTAAATCATTATAAACTTTATATTAAAATACAATTTAAATAAATACTTATCCATATTATATTTTAATAAAATCAACTTTATTATTAAACTTATTTGATATCAAACAAATTTATACATAACTTAAATCAAGAATGTAACTATACATATAAAATAGCATTTATATAATATCTAAAATCAATATTTATATAAAACCGTATATTTTTCCAAAACCATAGAAATCATTTCAAAATATTTTTATATATAGACCACGGTGTCTGTATATAATTTTCTATTCTATGGTCAAGTGATACAGATATTTATCATTTCAATCTGTAATTTAAATATATATGGGTATATATCATTTCAACCCATAATTCCAAATTCAAGTCAATTGAAAATCGCTTGGGTTTATCATTTCAACCCATAACGATTTTCTCCTATTCCACATGTCGTTCGGGTATGTATCATTTCAACCCATAGTGAATTCTATACTAATAGGGAATTTGTAGAGTGATAACGGATATGATAATAATATAACGGGCATATATCATCAACATAAATAACATAATCTGGTGTCAGATGTCACATGTGAACAAATACAGATAACAACATATATACAGCAATGTAAATAACTAAAAATAGCATATTTCAATTGTCGTTTCAATTGAGATCAAATTTAATAAATATAAGAACATTAATCGTGAGTGATTGCTCACCTTTCGAGGCTAGAGGTAGCCATCACTGGAATGAGTTACGAATCCAGGCATGAATTTCAAAGCAAAGCATGATGGAAATAAGTTCGATGATCAAAGCTGATAAATAGAGATTTATGAGAACAAATCAGCACCATCTTGATATAACTGAAACATGATATATGTATATACTATTATTATTTTATTAAATCAATATTTAAATTAAGAAAAATATTAAAATAATATACATACATACGCACATATATATATATATATATTTTAAAAATCATTATTATTATTCGCACATATATACAAATATAAAACAAGACAGTCCAAATGCAACATTTCGAAACCATATACATATAACAAGTCTAGTTGATGTCATTATTATTATAACGTATATAATTAAAAATATATATATATATATTATGTTACATACACAGCACATGAAATCATTTGTTAACTAATATTACTAGTATACAAATATAACTGTTTCAAGCAAACATTTCAGAAAATAAATGTTTTTTTTCTTCAAAAAATAAATGTTTATATAGACAAGTAACATTATGTAGTACTTATATGACCTATATATCATAAACAACTGATATAACAACTTACATAAACATATTTTATTCCTTATAAATAACCACATATGTCCATACATAATTTATATACATACTTTATTATTATTAATATAATTTACTACTATTATATGTATGCATGCATATAAACAAAGGAGCTGGGCAATATACAATACTATATACATATACTGCCTGGATATAGCATATAAAATCCAATAATATTTCTTACCTATAGACTCTACAGATTATATTTTAACAAATATATGTGTAAAAATTACGTGTGTGTATATATATACACTATTTCCAAGCAGCATAGTTATATAAAACATATAAGCTTATTAGATTAAAACAATATATATATTACGTAAAAGAGTGTTGTACTATATATACTATTATTGTAACGATTTCGATTTTTAGTCGAATTTAAAATTAGATAATGAATATAAATTTTGGATTAAATTGTGAACTTAATTGAAGTTTTCCAAATTAATAAAGATATGTGTTTGTTTATTTATATATATGTATAAAAATTAATTTTTAAATGAATTGTGGGTATGGAATTCGAAAGTAGATATTTTGAGAATATATTGTATTTAAGAAAAGAAATTGAAATAGGTTTAAGTTATGAATTGATTGAGAATTAATTTGAATATTTAGGAATAAAATATAAATTGTGTTTGGATTTTTGATATGATTAAATAGGATGTATCTTTATAAATGGATTTTTAATTTAGGATTCGATTTAAAAATTCAAGGATAAATATATTGGCAATAAAAATTGGTTTAATAAATAAATTAGATTTAAAAAACTTTATAAACTAAGGATTATATATGTATGATTATCTATTAGATGTTTTCAATTCATTTTCCTTTATAAATTGTATAAGTATATGTAATTGAAAAATGTATGTGAAAATGTATATATGATTTGAAACAAGATTTAATAAAAAGTTTTTAAAACATACATATCTTTTGGAAATATAGGTATAAGATTTAGAATACATAACATATAAATGTAAGTATAAAATAGATATAACATGTTTTATAAATGTAAAATAAAGTAAGGTTTAAATTATAATTTGTAAATAAACTCAAGGAAAGGTCTTTACATAAATTTGTTTGAATTTAACAAGTGTTAACATAAATGTACAAGTGTAAGAATATTAACAAGTGGCAAATTGATTGAATTAAAGATTAATGAAATTAAATAAAATATTATTAGAGAAAGGAGAATAACCAGGCTTCTTCAATTTTTTTCTTTCACATTTAAAAAAAAAATCTGAGAAAGATATAAACCGGGGTAAAGAAGCAGTTCAAAAGAAATCAAAATAAAAATAAAAATAAAACCTGTAGAAGATCATCTCAACATCAAAGATCAAGCAATATCAATGTCAATGCTTTCAGGCCTGAAAACATTTTCAAACTGGGAAATTCAAAACCTGTAAGCAAAGCTCAAAAGAAAATCTGGAAAACAATAAGCAATGCAAGGATTTAAGCTTCAGGCAACTCAAAGATCAAAGGCAAAGTTAAAGCATTCAAAACTGAAGTAAATCAAAATCAAACAAGTTCAAAGCTTAAGCTCAAATCAGGCTTCTTCTCTGTTTTATCATTCAGGCTCTCCTCTCTGCTTCTCTGTTTTACCCAGGTGAGCAAACTCACCTACATCCTTTGATATTATGGTTGATGCTTAGAATATCGTATGAAAAGTTTGGTCAATGTGCATGTATGTCCGTGTGAATGTATATGTGATGGTATGTATATATGTATACAGGTATTAACTCTGTTATATCAACAGAATTTAGAATAACATCTTGAAAAAAATTCATATTCTTCTTTCTAAACATAATTAAGCTTTGATTTCTGAAAAGAAATTGTTTGCAACATCATGAATTCATTTTTAAAAATAATTCCGGGTGAAAATGTTTAAGAAATGCTTAGAAAATTGGATATTAAAGTGGAAATCTAATTCAAGTCAAAAATCAATTATTTCAATTTCGTGTTTTGACTTTACAAATAGTTTCGTAATGCGAAATCATGAATTTAGGTGATCGTTTCATGATTTTTAGGCTCATATAAGTCGAGATATTCTTAGATGACCAGTTTCTGTGTTTTTGTCAAATTCCGATCATCGGCGAAATGATGATCGCCGTGATCAAAACAGAAGAAGGCTGAGGTGTTGTGAATCTTAGAAAAAATGGTAGATGAATTTCTTAACTACTATGATCGAACGGCAAAGTCTAGGGTCTTAACTCAATTCTTTGTCGATGTCAGAAAAGAGAGTATTGGGGTGTCGAGAGTTCATCGGAATAGCTTTCGGGTGGTGGGATCGAAGCCTGTCTGTGGCGCTGCTCTGCGTAGGATCGCGTGGTTTTTCAGATGAACTTTGGCGATGGTGCGAAGCACTTTCTGATGATCAAGTTCAGGTTTCAATCGAGTCGAGCTGCTCGATTTTAGTTCCGAGTGAATCGATGGAATCTGGGCATTTATCTGGAATGAAGGTGTCGACATTGACTTGTGGGAGGTGGTACGGTCGACCGGAGTTGGTCGAAATCTCCGTGCACGTGCACGCATGTCATTATGTATCTGGGTTGTTTTGGGTAAAGTTGTGGAAGAAGAAGAAGGCTCGGGGTTGGGCTCGAAGTTTGCATGTGTTTGTCATGGGGATTTGGGATCGAAGAAGGTCACGGGTAATTCTCGAGTGAGATTCCAGTAAAAAAAATTAATTCAAATTGAAATTTAAAAAGAAGAAGAAGATTCATGGGAAAGAATTGGCTCTGGCTCGAAGCAAGTCACGGGTTCAATGGCATTTAGTTCGGGTTTCACCCAAAGTCGTCGGTTTTGATTTCTTTTAAAAATTTAAACAAGTTTTTTTTCTTTTTTTCAAATTTTAAAGTAAATAAAATTTTAAAATTTTTCTTAATTAATAATAAGTGGTTTAAATTAGTTTTGGTTAATTAGCTTTAGAAATAATTGTTTTCAAATCAATTAAGTTCAAGTGTTTTACTTCTTTATTTTAAATAAAAAATAAATTTTTTAGTTTATTTTAAATAAACTTAATGTTATAATTGAGAGATAAATTGAAAAGATAAAATGTTTTATAGTTAATTGATGAATAATTACTTTGTGCAATTAAAATTAAAGCTAATTATTTTGTGAAATTTATTTAAAAGATAATCATTGTGTAATTAGATTAAGGTTAATTAATTTGTGATTAAATTAAGAATAATTAAGTAACTCCTTAATTGATGTTTTAAAAAAATATAATTAATTACTCAAAGATAATTGCTTAATAAAAGTAATTAAGGATATTTATTTATGATTAATGATTGATAAATCAAGTGACTAAAGTATAGTTACTCAATGTAATTAATTAGTAATTATAAAATATAAGTGATTAGGGATAATCATTTATTGTAATTAATTAAAGATAATTAATTAAATGGAAATTAATTAAGAGTTAATTAATGTAACCAATTTAAGAATAATTAAGTTAATTAAAGGTTAGTTAATTAATAAAAGTGATTAAGGAATGATTATTAATTAAGGATTAATTAAATAATTATTGCAATTAACTAAGGATAAATAATCAAAGAATTAATTAATAATTAAAGGTTAATTAATGAATAATTAATTAAATGATTTATAATTAATTAATATTAGTTAACCAGGATTAGTAGTCTATTTGTAAGTAATTAATATGATTTAAATTAATCAGATAATTAATTGATCTTACTTATGGATGTTTGAATCCTATTAAATGTTGAAATTGTTTGTTATCCCTGACGTGTGTTGCTATAATGATATGAATCGAATTGATTTGAGCTATGATGAATTTAATTTATTTATCTGTGACAAATATAATTTATTTATCTATGATGAATGTATATTATTTATCTGTGAATGGAAGATAAACGTTATAGGAATATACCGCTTATCGATATTAATGTGCTTGAATTTGTGATGATTGATGATGTTGCAGTATTGGGTAAAACCCCTGGACCATACCATACACACACAAATATGGATTGCACGAGGAAATTGGTTAAGTCACAGATTTTTGAAAATTGTTTTAAAAGTTGAATTTTGAATCTAAAAGGTTTTGGAAATGGATTTGGGTTGAATGTAAAAAGACTTTTGAAAAGGTGTTTTCAAAGATAAAAGTTATTGTGAATAACTTGATAAGATTTTGAAATTTAATAATTTTATTTCGAATTTGAATTCAAAATTTGAAATTGAATTCTATGATGGAAATTATGGTCTAAAAATATTATACAAGTTATAAATGTGTTTATATGGGTTTTTAAACCAGTTTAAAGATATTGTTTTGGAATTCGAATTTAAATCAAGGGCTTTAACTTGTATAAATGAAATCGGATTTTTACGAAACGAAAACTATTTGTTTCAAATAATAAAAGCTTTCATATAAGGAATGAATTTCCAATTTGAGTTAAAAGGATTTCAAGTTTGAAATGAAAATGTTTTTCCAAGTTATGAATGAATCTTTGGAAACGATTTTGAAAACTATGTATTAAATCTTTGATTTAAAGATTGGATGAGTTAATCTGATTTAAAATGGAAATTTTTTTGAAATCTGCGAATGAATCTTTGTGAAAAATGGGTGAACTTTGTGAAGTAAATCTTTTTGTTTAAAAGATTTGAATGGTAATTTGTTTAAACCATTTAAAGGAAAGGTTTTGTGTTTTAAAGTTGTGACTTAATTGAAATCCCAATATCCATATGGTTTTTAAATATTGCGCTCATTATTCGGTTTAGCCGGGAGAGGACCTTTGTGTCATATAACCCATTCCGAATAATGATACGACGTTATGTATAGCATTTGAAGACCGGTGGTGAAGACCGAATACTTTCGAAAGCGAAAGGATAACTCGTTGAATGTCTCTGCACCGATTGGTCCCCGGTATAGAGACTCCATATGTGATGGGAAGTCCGAACGTGATTAGGGATTATCTTGATTTACAAAGGTTTCATTGGAAGTGCCTTCGGTATGGATGTGTGTCTGACATTACACTATGAGATGTAAACCTGGTTTCTATCAGATACATTTCTGTTTGGTGGCGGAGATTTGTACTCTTAGCTTAACACCCTTCTCTGAGATGTACGAGCTCAGAGGTTATGTAGTTGATGGTTACTAGTTATACATTCCCAATTTGGTAATGTGGCGTACGAAGTGCTGCTGATCATTTGTTGATCAAAGCATGACTTTGTGAAAAATCGTAGCTTTATGGACGAGACTGCATCAGGACATCATAACCCGGTAATGGTCGAAACAGGAAAGATGCGGCGAGGTTGCAGGGGTCGCGCCTCTAGTGTATGTCCATTCCTTCTGGAAAAGGGTGGTATCATGGTATGGAGCCCAGATACTTAACTCATGTGGACACTGTAAATTTTATTACTGTGTGATGTTTCTTTGTGGTTGAGGATCCTCGGATAAAGGTCGCAAATGACCGGGGGTGGCATATCTTAGGTGTTACTCTCGGGAAGGGAGTATACCAGCCTTATGTTGGTAGAGAGGTGGGTAAGTTCTCGGGGCATCCCTGCAGAGGTGTTCCAATGTGGTAATAGGAAGTTCCTTAGCCTGACCATTTGTTGGAAATCCAATCATCCAATACGCGCCCTATACGGTTTTAGTTGTATAACCTGCCATTTACTTATGGTGACACCCCACTGTTTAGATGGCTGCTATAGTAGGCGTACAATAATGGTTGTATGCTGGCTAAGATTAATGTTGTACTTTCGAAAGTTTTTCTGCACTATGCGCTAATAATTATATCAAATGGTTTTCGCGTATCAAGCATTTTTGACTATCATAAGGAGAAATCTCCTCCAATTCTACGTTTGCATGGTGCGTGCGGCGGGAGGCCTTATGGTAGTTTCATTTTCTAAAAAGCATTGCGGATTTCAATTTTAAAATCTTTTGTTGTTTGTTTTAAAGATAAAACTGTTTTTGTTTGCTCATACCAGTTCCATAACTGACCCGGAGTTTATTGTTCCCTTCCTAAACTCTGGGTACCCACAATTTTAAACACGGGTAGTTTAGTGTTGGTTTTTTTCAAATAGTCAGAAAATAGATGTGGATTCGATATCTTTGAAGCCTTTGGATCTTAGCGATCATATTTTCTTCATTCTGGAGTTATCTAGTTTGCTTATTGCATCGTGATGATGGTTCGAGCTATCTTTAGTTCGGAGATGGAGTTGCAGTTGCATTATGGAGTTGGATTCTTTGGAGATTCTATTGTAGATATTCTCTCTTCCGCTGTTATTTTCTTGTATCTCTAATGTATGCTGATATTCAGTTGTATTTGTTGTTGTATCAATTGTGTATCATGATATTATTTATTTTCTTCTGCTTTGTTATACTTAATGTGTTATAAGCTCCGGCGATCCAGATTCGCATTTGGATCTGCGGCATTCGAATATATCTGGGTCGTGACAACTTGGTATCCGAAGTGAAGGTTGAAACTTTAGCTCAGGAGTATAACACATTAAGTAACTCATTTGAGATAGGGTAACAAATGCCCTAGAATGAGTATATCCCTAAGATATCCATCTGAATGCCTCAGTAAATTCTCTTACTATCCAATGATAGTGAGTATGAGTGCAAGAAGAGGACGTGATAAGGGACAGGGAAGTACGACTACAAATGACCGATACCCCGCAATAGCGGAAACAATTTTCTATCTATCTCTTTGATCACCGTTCAATTTCAATTCTTTGATTGCTTCGTGGCAGCTGCAAGAAGCTTAGGTATGGTGGTGGCTTTGCGAATCGTTATAGATAAGTTTCTATTTCATATTCTCTTCATCGATTTCTTATCATCTCTTCATTCTTAAACTCTAATGAATTTGGAATTTAAATTGAAATAAATTGGTTAATAAAATGTAAAGTTAAAATTGATTTGTACCAATAAAACGATTTCGGTTAAAACCAAAATTTGGAATTCTGTTGTAATTTCTTGTGAGGATCAAAGTCCGTAGAAGGACAAGTTGGTGTATACTTTGAGATATTCCAATCTGAATTGAGTATTAATTGTTTGTTCTGTTGGATTCCAATATATTCTACGAATGGTTAGTTATCCTTCGAACTAACCGAGGTCTCTGTTTATTTCGTAGATGTGGATGACCCGAGTGTCTTGTGAAGAGTTAAATAGATTCGTTCTTGCATCTATTTATGATATTCTGATTTGGTAAGCCAAATGCAGAATAGATATTCAGCTTGATCTGGAAATTCATCTCTCTATCTTTCTATATTATTTGTTGTCTCCTTTGCAAATTTTGGGGACGAAATTTTCTTAAGGGAGGAATTTATAGCGATCCCGATTTTTAGTCGAATTTAAAATTTGATAATGAATATAAATTTTGGATTAAATTATGAATTTAATTGAAGTTTTCCAAATTAATAGAGATATGTGTTTGTTTATTTATATATATGTATAAAAATTAATTTTTAAATGAATTGTGGGTTTGGAATTCGAAAGTAGATATTTTGAGAATATATTGTATTCACGAAAAAAAAATTGAAATAGGTTTAAGTTATGAATTGATTGAGAATTAATTTGAATATTTGGGAATAAAATATAAATTGTGTTTGGATTTTTGATACGATTAAATAGGATGTATCTTTATAAATGGATTTTTAATTTGGGATTTGATTTAAAAATTCAAGGATAAATATATTGGGAATAAAAATTGGCTTAATAAATAAATTAGATTTAAAAAACTATATAAACTAAGGATTATATATGTATGATTATTTATTATTTGTTTTCTATTCATTTTCCATTATAAATTGTACAAGTATAAGTAACTTCAAAGGTTAATGAAGTTAAATAAAAGATTATTAGAGAAAAGAGAATAACCAGGCTTCTTCAATCTTTTTTCTTTCACATTTAAAAAAAATCTGAGAAAGATATAAACCGAGGCAAAGAAGCAGTTCAAAAGAAATCAAAATAAAAATCAAAACAAACCTGTAGAAGATCATCTCAACATCAAAGATCAAGCAATATCAATGTCAAAGCTTTCAGGCTTGAAAACATTTTCAAACTGGGAAATTCAAAATCTATAAGCAAAGCTCAAACGCAAATCAATGCTTATGCTCAAATCAGGCTTCTTCTCTGTTTTATCATTCAGGCTCTCCTCTCTGCTTCTCTGTTTTACCCAGGTGAGCAAACTCACCTACATCCTTTGATATTATGGTTGATGCTTAGAATATCTTATGAAAAGTTTGGTCAATGTGCATGTATGTCCGTGTGAATGTATATGTGATGGTATGTATATATGTATACAGGTATTAACTCTGTTATATCAACAGAATTTAGAATAACATCTTGAAAAAAATTCATATTCTTCTTTCTAAACATAATTAAGCTTTGATTTCTGAAAAGAAATTGTTTGCAGCATCATGAATTCATTTTTAAAAATAATTCCGGGTGAAAATGTTTAAGAAATGCTTAGAAAATTGGATATTAAAGTGGAAATCTAATTCAAGTCAAAAATCAATTATTTCAATTTCGTGTTTTGACTTTACAAATAGTTTCGTAATGCGAAGTCATGAATTTAGGTGATCGTTTCATGATTTTTAGGCTCATATAAGTCGAGATATTCTTAGATGACCAGTTTCTGTGTTTTTGTCAAATTCCGATCATCGGCGAAATGATGATCGCCGTGATCAAAACAGAAGAAGGCTGAGGTGTTGTGAATCTTAGAAAAAATGGTAGATGAATTTCTTAACTACTATGATCGAACGGCAAAGTCTAGGGTCTTAACCCAATTCTTTGTCGATGTCAGAAAAGAGAGTATTGGGGTGTCGAGAGTTCATCGGAATAGCTTTCGGGTGGTGGGATCGAAGCCTGTCTGTGGCGCTGCTCTGCGTAGGATCGCGTGGTTTTTCAGATGAACTTTGGCGATAGTGCGAAGCACTTTCTGATGATCAAGTTCAGGTTTCAATCGAGTCGAGCTGTTCGATTTTAGTTTCGAGTTAATCGATGGAATCTGGGCGTTTGGTTGGAATGAGGTGTCGACGTTGACTTGTGGGAGGTGGTACGGTCGACCGGAGTTGGTCGGAATCTCCATGCACGTGCACGCATGTTATTATGTATCTAGGTTGTTTTGGGTAAAGTTGTGGAAGAAGAAGAAGGCTCGGTGTTGGGCTTGAAGTTGGCATGTGTTTATCTCGGAGATTTGGGATTTGGGATCCAAGAAGGTCAGGGTTATTCTCGAGTGAGATTCCAGTAAAAAAAAATTAAGTCAAATTGAAATTTAAAAAGAAGAAGAAGATTCACTGAAAAGTATTGGCTCTGCCTCGAAGCAAGTCACGGGTTCAGTGGCAATTAGTTCGGGTTTCACCCAAAGTCGTCAGTTTTGATTTCTTTTAAAAATTTAAACAAGTTTTTTTCAAATTTTAAAGATTTTCTTAATTAATAATAAGTGATTTAAATTAGTTTTGGTTAATTAGCTTTAGAAATAATTATTTTCAAATTAATTAAGTTCAACTGTTTTACTTCTTTATTTTAAATAAAAAATAAATTCTTTAGTTTATTTTAAATAAACTTAATGTTATAATTAAGAGATAAATTGAAAAATAAAATGTTTTATAGTTAATTGATGAATAATTACTTTGTGCAATTAAAATTAAAGCTAAATATTTTGTGAAATTTATTTAAAAGATAATCACTTTGTGTAACTAGATTAAGGTTAATTAATTTGTGATTAAATTAAAGAATAATTAAGTAACTCCTTAATTGATGTTTTAAAAAATATAATTAATTGCTCAAAGATAATTGCTTAATAAAAGTAATTGAGGATAGTTTATTTATATTTATTGATTGATAAATCAAGTGATTAAAGTATAATTACTCAATGTAATTAATTAGTGATTGTAAAATATAGGTGATTAGGGATAATAATTTATTGTAATTAATTAAAGATAATTAATTAGATGGTAATTAATTAAGAGTTAATTAATGTAACTAATTTAAGAATAATTAAATTAATTAAAGGTTAGTTAATTAATAAACGTAATTAAGGAATGATTATTAATCAAGGATTAATTAATTAATTATTGCAATTAATTAAGGATAATTAATCAAAGAATTAATTAATAATTAAAGGTTAATTAATGAATAATTGAAGAATAAATAATTAAATGATTTATAATTAATTAATATTAATTAACCAGGATTAGTAGTCTATTTATAAGTAATTAATATGATTTAAATTATTCAGATAATTAATTGATCTTTTATGATGTTTGAATCCTATTGAATGTTGAAATTGTTTATTATCCCTGATGTGTGTTGCTATTATGATATGAATTGAATTGATTTGAACCGTGATGAATGTAATTTATTTATCTATGACAAATGTAATTTATTTATCTATGATGTATTTATATTATTTATCTGTGAATGGAAGACAAGCATTATAGGAATATACCGCTTATCGATATTAATGTGCTTGAATCTGTGATGATTGATGATGTTGCACTATTGGGTAAAACCCTCGACTACACCATACATACACAAATATGGATTGCACGACGAAATTGGTTAAGTCACAGATTTTTGAAAATAGTTTTAAAAGTTGAATTTTGAATCCAAAAGGTTTTGGAAATGGATTTGGGTTGAATGTAAAAAGGCTTTTGAAAAGGTGTTTTCAAAGATAAAAGTTATTTTGAATAACTTGATAAAATTTTGAAATTTAATACTTTGATTTCGAATTTGAATTCAAAATTTGAAATTGGATTCTATGTTGGAAATTATGATTTAAAAATATTATACAAGTTATAAATGTGTTTATATGGGTATTTAAACCATTTTAAAAGTATTGTTTTGGAATTCGAATTTAAATCAAGGGCTTTAACTTGTATAAATAAAATCAAATTTTTTTGAAAGGAAAACTATTTGTTTCAAATAATAAAAGCTTTCATATAAGGAATGAATTTCCAATTTGAGTTAAAAGGATTTCAAGTTTGAAATGAAAATGGTTTTCCAAGTTATGAATGAATCTTTGGAAACGATTTTGAAAGCTATGGATTAAATCTTTGATTTAAAGATTGGATGAGTTAATCCGATTTAAAATGGAAATTGTTTTGAAATCTGTGAATGAATCTTTGTGAAAAATGGGTGAACTTTGTGAAGTAAATCTTTTTGTTTAAAAGATTTGAATGGTAATTTGTTTAGACCATTTAAAGGAAAGGTTTTGTGTTTTAAAGTTGTGACTTAATTGAAATCCCAATATCCATATGGTTCTTTAAATATTGCGCTCATTATTCGGTTTAGCCGAGGGAGGGCCTTTGTGTCATATAACCTATTCCGAATAATGATACGACGTTATGGATAGCATTTGAAGACCGGTGTGAAGACCGGATATCTTCAAAAGTGAAAGGATAACTTGTCGAATGTCTCTGCACCAACTGGTCCCCGGTATAGAGACTCCATATGTGATGGGATGTCCGGACGTGATTAGGGATTATCCGGATTTGCAAGGGCTTCTTTCGAAGTGCCTTTGGTTCTGTTCGGACCCGGAACAGACTTGTATGGATGTGTGTCTGACATTACACTTTGAGATGTAAAGCTGGTTTCTATCAAATACATTTTTGTTTGGTGGCGAAGGTTTATTCTCTTAGCTTAACACCCTTCTCTGAGACGTATGAGCTCAGAGGTTATGTAATTGATAGCTACTTGTGATACAATCCCAATTTGGTAATGTGGCATATGAAGTGCTGCTGATCATTTGTTGATCAAAGCATGGCATTGTGAAAAAGCATAGCTTTGTGGACGAGACTGCATCAGGACCTCACAACCGGGTAATGGTCGAAACTAGAAAGATGCGGCAAGGATGAAGGGGTCGTGCCCCTAGGGTATGCCCATTCCTTCAGGAAAAGGGTGGTATCATGGTATGGAGCCCAAATCCTTAACTCATGTAGACACTATAAATTTTATTACTGTGTAATGTTGCTTTGTGGTCGAGGATCCTCGGATAAAGGTCGCAAACGAACGAGGGTGGCATATCTTAGGTGTTACTCCCGGGAAGGAAGTACACCGGCCTTATGTTGGCAGAGAGCTGGGTAAGTTCTCGGGGCGTCCCTCCTGAGGCGTTCCCATGTGGCAATAGGAAGTTTCTTAGCCTAACCATTTGTTGGAAATCCAATCATCCAATACGCACCCTGTACGGTTTTAGTTGTATAACCTGCCATTTACTTATGGTGGCACCCCACTGTTTAGATGGCAGCTATAGTAGGCATATAATAATGGTTGTATGCTGGCTAAGATTAATATTGTACTTTCGAAAGTTGTTCTACACTATGCACTAATAATAATATCAAATGATTTTCGCGTATCAAGCATTTTTTACTATCGTAAGGAGAAATCTCCTCCAATTCTGCGTTTGCATGGTGTGTGCGACGGGAGGCCTTATGGTAGTTTCATTTTCTAAAAAGCATTGCAGATTTCAATTTTAAAATCTTTTGTTGTTTGTTTTAAAGATAAAACTGTTTTTGTTTGCATATACTAGTCCCATGACTGACCCTGAGTTTATTGTTCCCTTCCTAAACTCTGGGTGCCCACAATTTTCCACACGGGCAGTCTAGAGTTGGTTTTTTTTTTCAGATAGTCAGAAAATAAATGTGGATTCGATATCTTATATAAGTGAAATACAAGTTATGAAAGAAATTGCTACTGCTTTTGGTTTCATAATTAAGCGTTAAATGCCCGACAAATAGGTACGTTTTCGGATTACGGTTTATAACGTTATTATATTATTTTTCCCGTGTTGGGATATATATTATTTTGGAAATATATGTTGTATATTGTTATATTTGATATTGTATTTTCTCCTATGCCTCTCTGTACAAAGGAGACTCTGCCGAAATTTTTCGTAAATTTTGGACTTAGAAGAAAATTTGAAAATGTTTTCCAAACTTTACTAATTTGAATATAAAGGATTTAATTGGTTATAAATATATATATATATATATATATATATATTATTTAAATTACCCTACTCTATAAAATTAGTGCTATGAATAATATTTGAATAATATATATTGATTTATAAGTTCCTCTTTTTCCTTCTTTTCATTTTCGAGGACGAAAAGTTTTGAGTGGGGGAGAGTGTAGCAACCCGTAAAATTCGATGTTTAAAAATGAATTAAATTAATAAGATTTTTAATTAAATTTAGAAAGAAATAAAAATCTTATAATTTATATGAGAGCGAATGTAGAAATTAGATGTATCAATTGTAATTAAAATTAACAATTTAAAATTTATATTGCAATTAATTGAAATAGTGTAAATTGTCATACTTGGTTATAAGTTTAATATAATAAACAAATGGGAATGTTGAATTAGTGAATTATCAATAAAAATATTAACTAGAACGGAATTCAAATTAATTAATAATGGAAAGTGTAAATTTTTTGCATTTGGGTATAAAATTAAAATATAAGTAAATAAAAGTAGGCATTTAATTTGCCAATCGAATAATACGTTGTGTAACTGTATGTAAATTAAGGTGGAAATGTTAATGGCAGTTGATGAATAACCAATTTAATGCAATTCAAATTGATTGAAATGACTGTTTAGGTTATAATTGACTGTAAATAGGAATATTTGGTAATAAATAGAATGTAAGAAAACAAAGGCAATTAGTGAATTAATTTATGAATTCATAATAAAACATAGTGATTAAATAAAATCAATGTTCTGTATGTAATTGTTTGGAAATAATAACTAGAATGAATTGCAACAGTATAAATGTAAGTTGACTGTTAATAACTTGGATGTAATTCCAATAAGTGAAACAATGTAAATGTTATAACTTGGTTACAAAATTTATATACGAAAGTGGATGTAAATATGAATTCATTTAATGAAATAATACAGTGTTAATGACAATTAATTAAAATTTGTGTTATATATGGAATTTTAACCTATGTTGGTAAGTAATAAACTTATAAATGCAATTAAAAGCAAATAGGTGGCAATTAATATAGGTTGCTTGTTTATTTAATATGTTAAATAAACGGGTAATCATTTGGAATAAATCTAAATTAACGTTTGTTAATGTTAATTAAAGTAATAATCGAAAATAATGTTAATTTTATTTATAAAATGATAGTTGGTTGAATAAAAGGAATGCAAATTTAAGTTGTGTAAATATATTGGAATTTAATGTATAATAATTAGATTAATTATAAATAAATAATTATTACGTTATTGAAATTTAGATGAAATTTGGAGATAATTATATAATAAAGGTGAATCCAATGTTAGTTTCATCTATTTGACACTAATAGGTTGAATAATAGAATGAAAATTTAATTCAATGGAATTATTGAAAAAATTAATTTATAACCTCTGAATTTAATAAAATTATAATTTAATGATGAAACCTATGATTGAATCAGCATTTAAGGGACATCTAACTTGGTTTAAACTTTGTATAAATGATTAAGAATTTTAAAGGGATAAAAATTGTCAATTTTAGAATTTAAATGGGAAATTTGATTTAATTAATCAATTATTAATTTACTTAATTAATATAAAAATAGCCATTTTGTCCACTGGCTTGGATTTCGACGAAACCAATTCCATCGGATCCGTAACGGTGAATTATTATAGGATTTCAAGTTTCGTAGCGATCGGGCTTGTCGTTTGATCGTACGAACGCGAAACGCCTTGAAATCGATTTAATTGAAATCAATTGAAATCAATTTGAAAATATCGATTTTAGCATAACTTCTCCATACGATGGAATTTGGACTTAAAACTTGTTCCATCGCGTTTATAATGTTTTAAAACACCTATTTTGATATATGGGTTGACCCAATTTCGTTCCGGAGTCGAAACGGGCTTTTCGGGCCATATATCGTTCAGCACGTTTATAAATCGGGTCCATCTATTATTTGTCAGTTGTCTATAAATACCCGGTTATAAATCCTAGCAGCCTCTATTCCTCATTTCTATACATACAGGAACTTTTGTGCTCCTCTTCCTCAATGGCAGTAAACCCTAATTTATTCAATTCAATTTCCAATTCAAAAATCAAATTAAAATTCAAACTCCTCAGAAAAATTTGGAAAAAATATATATCAAAGATTTCATCGATACAAATCTATGCGTAGTTTCTGTTTTTGCAATCGATGCTCGAGGCAACCGGTAATCGCGGTCAAACATTGAATTTTGAAACCCTAATCAAATTAGGCGTTTTCGATTTAAGCAACAATTGAGGAAACCTCGGTTTTGTGGAGGGCGATGTCAGGAGGCTATCGCGGTAGTCGCGTCGTCTATTTCGACCTGAGGCGACTGGAATTTCATTTTTAGGGTTTCGGCGGCTATGGTGGGTTTGGAGTCGCGATCGTCATCGTGGGGCCGAGCACGAGAGGGGGTCGAGCCAGAACATGATCGGCGACGCCGAAGTTGTGCTCGTGGATCCTGGCATGGCGGCGAACAGTGGAAAGTGGCATTCTTATTTTCGGTCGCGTGCTTGCTGTTTGTAGAGGAAGGGAAAACGAGTGTTCTGTGTTCGATGACGTGGTACGGGGGTGAATGGTTTGTTTTGTTTTATTTTATTTAATTTAAATCTTAGTTGCCTAACTTCAAATGGTAATAACTTTTGCGTACGAACTCGAATTCACGCGCGGTTTCTTTTTTTAGGATCGTATTAAAATTTCGGATAGTTTGGCGTTTGTTTGGGTAGATTCTGAGGCTGTTTGAACTTTGGGTTTAAATTGAATTTAAATTCAATTTAAATTAAAAGGGTGAGTGATTTAACCCACTCATAACTTCTAAAATTTCTTATGTTTTTTAAATTAAATTTTGTTGTGATTATGCATTTATTCATGACTTTTTCGAATATTTTTAATCATTATCTCAGTTATTGCATTTATTTAAATTAAGTTGTTATTTAATTTATTATTGAATATAACTGCCAGTTAAATACCTGTTGTATATATAATCAGTTATATATTGATATTGATTGATTGTTTTGGATTATGATTGTGATGGATGTATGATCTGTTGATGGATGAATTGATGTTGTATTATATATTATTATAAACCGCAAGTTAATATGCATTTTTATTTCATTCGGGATTGCGGTTTGAAATGATATATTACCGTAATTTTATTTTAAATTACGGATTGAAATGATAAATATCCGTTTCACTTGACCATAGGATAGAAAATTTTATACAGGCACCACGGCATATATATATATATATATATATAATTATTTTCGAAATGATTCCTATGGTTTGTAAAGAAATATGTGATTTTATGAGATATTTAATTGGGTATTTTATAAATGTTATTATATATATATATATATATATAATTAATTAATTTCTTGGTTTTAAACTATGTATAAATTTGAGTTAATAGTATAAAGGAAGTTTAATAATAAAAGTTGATTTTATTAAGATGTAATACGGTTAAGTATTTATTCAAATTATACTTATAATGACTTAATAAAATTTAGGCTGGAAGACAAATATGAATTTGATTTGAATTAAAGTATTAAGAATTATCCTCAAATAAAATTGACTTGAAATTTAAATAAATTTGTGTTTTTAAAGGGTATGATTTTTATAACTTGATTTTGGTTTAGAGGATTTAAATGAATACCAAGTCGATTTAAATGAACATTTTCAAGTTAAATTAAATTGGAAGTATATCCTGTTATTTGAAGTGTAAAGGTTTTATTTAAACGATACTTGATTTATTAAGTAAACATTTAAAATCTTAATAATAGTAATTGAATATATATGAAATTATCAAAGAATTTGTTTTGAAATGGTGGAATATTTAAAGCTTTGAAATATAGGGAAATTGAAATATTTTATTTGGGATTTAAATGTACAATTGGAATTGATTTTGGAAGGTGAAGAAAACTATTCTATTATATAAAGTAATTTATATTCAAACCATTTAAGTGGTGTGGTTATATTTCAAAGTTATGTAATTCAAAGTTTATGTTTTGAAAGGCTATATTTCAAGCGTTTGGCTTAGGAATACTATAACTATGAAAAGTTATGGTTTTAGAAAAGGATATATTTGAAAATGATATCATATTGATTTAGTTTTAAAAAGGGAATGATATCGTAATTATATAGTTTCGAAATGAATATTATATCCTGGTTTGAAGTATAAATTATTTTGAAACGACCGCGGTGTTATAATAACGTTTGGTTATTAAAGAGACCGGGATCGGAAGTTGTCATACTCTCTGCCGACTCCGAAAACCACTTTAACAACCGTATACGCAGTGGAGATTCCAGAATGAAGTAGGATGGTGGCGGCGTTTCCTTTGAGGTAAATACGTGGACCCGACTCCCGTGAGTTGGCATAAGGTGGCTAAAACAGGAGTGATGACGGATTAATGAGGTAGCACCTTTGATCGGACACATCCCTTCGATATTATATTTTGACTTTTGGATTGATTCGGAGGCCACTTTTGAGTTTTTAATTTGGGAGTATGGCTCGAGGTGGGCGGTAGCTGCGCACTACGCGTTACCATCGACCTGGAAGCGTAATTGGTATATCTACCATGGCATTGCCTTGTTGTGCCGTGTCACCTACCCTATCGCGCCTTGTACGAGTTTGGATTTCACCCGTAGCCCCTGTGGTATCCTCTGGTGGCTTCCCGATCAGGAGGGACCATGATATTGGATGGACTACTGGAACTATTACGTGTTAAGGGGTGTATGGGTAACCCCTTAATGCTAAGAAAAAAGTAAGTTTATTTTACTATTAGACATTATTATAATAGCGAAATATTACTACATAGTAAATGTTTAACGGATCCTTAGGAGATGCGAATCTCGAGCATCTCTTAAGTTACTGCACTCATATTTATTTCTGTTAATTTAACTCACATAAGATATTTTAGTTCTGACTCGAGTGTTTTGTCTTTTCACTTCGCTCGGGTAAGCCTGAGCATTTCAGGATTCGAAGACTTTAGCTCTGGAGGACGAGGACGAAGATTTATATTACTATTATCTACTATATTATTCCACTACACCATTTTATTCTGCTGCATTGTTATTATCCTTTGGTATGTGAACTCTGATATTTATTGTATAAGATCAATCAAATGTTTTGTAAACAGTTTTATGAACTGTATATTGATTATTATATTTTATCGTTCCGCTACAAGATTCTGTTTTTTTTCTCTGCTTTTCTTATTTACCCCATAACAATCCGTCTTTTTGTATGTTTTAAGTCTGACGTGTGTGGTTTATCGACAATTTAAAGCGTACGAAAAGGCGGGGCGTTACATAAAAATTTGTATATGGTAAAAAGCTTCTCACCTTATTTTTTTTCTTTTGCCTGAGACCATGCCTCCTCTCATTTTTCCCATGCCAACCTCTGCCAGCTAGCCTCCTTCTTCCACCACCACCACTCACCGAAGCTTCCAGCCCAGCTTTATGCCACCTTCCCCTACACATTTCTGGCAGCCGCAAGTTTTCCCCATAGACTCAACAAGCAAACACACACATCACCACATCCGCGGATAACGCCTCTGTTTGCTTCCTCCACACTCACCGCGTCGCTTCCCTTCCACTGTCCCTCTTTCCAAGCAGCGACCCAAACCCATCACTGCATATGACCCACATTCGTAGCCTCATCCACAGTAGCGAGACCGATCTGCACCTCTTTCTCCTTCATCTACATGCTTTCACCTCGCATAGACAGCCACCGCACACCCAAAGCACGGTCCTTTCTTCCGCTCGCAAACTCCGACCACCTCTCTTTTCTGTGGCAAGCATCTTTTGTTTGAGGTATATAAGTTCATGTATATATAACTGTTAGTAAATTATATTGTTAATTTTTTTCATAAAATATATATATATATATATATATATATATGTCTGTCGTTTACATCTAATGTATGCATATATGTGGGTAAGTTAAGGTCGTTAGTAGTATTTTAGTTTTGGAGGTTATGATATAAACAGTTATAAGATTTTTATGTTAGTTTTATAGAGTGTAAGTTATATAAATATTTTATAATTTCAATAATATATATGTTTTCAAAGTTTATTGAATGTCAGTTTAAAGTTTGATTTTCGTTGTGTGTATAAATTTGATTATATATTAATGTATGTGTATTATTGACTTCAATGTATAGACATATGTATAAGATTTGTATATGAAAAGTTACGTATGGTATGTTAGCATTCATAAATATGGTATAAGATTTTGTTACAGTGTTATTTTAGTTTAAAAGGTTTATTTGATATTATATTTACATATATATACCGATTTTATAAAAAACGGTGATAAGTTTTATTTTATATAATTTAGAAATTGTTTTATACGTTGCATATATATGTTATACTATTGTATGTGTATTTGTGACAGTGGCGTACCTCTAAATTTTTAGCAGTACATACATATGTATTGTGTATATTAACAGAGTTTTGATAAATTGGTTTGGTTTATATATTTTTATAAATACCGTCGTTACAGTATTTTATATTTCTTGAAACAGTTTATATATATTAGTATACAATGTTGAGTATGTATTAGTATGTATATAAGGTTGGGTTTTAAAAATATATATATTTATACCATTTGGTTTAAAACCGTTTAATACATATGTTATATATTAGAGTGTGTGTGTGTGTGTGTATCTATCTGTTTATATATATAATAACTTTAATATAATATGGATGTATGCTGAGTTTAATATGTGTTTTAAGTAGAACGAGGATTTTTAGAAAACACGTATATATTTAATTTAATATATGCTTAAATTTAGAATATAACTTTGTAGATATAGCTATATATAGTTATATATAGGTTCACTGATACCATTTACCCTCATCGATCTAGTTCTGATTTGATTTCGTCAATTCTTTATTATCAGCGTCGTTCGTCGATTTGTGTTCAATCCTGCTTTGCTTTGGAATTCGTGCTTGGATTCGTAGCCATTTCTTTGTCAAAATCTATCTAACCTAGAAAGGTGAGCAATCACTCATGATTAACGTTCTTTTATTTATTAAATTTGATTTCAATTGAAACGACATTTGAAATACACTGCTGTCAGTTATTTACACTATTATATATATGTTATTACCTGTATCTGTTCACCTGTGACATATGACATCATTATCAGTTATTTATATTGATGATATATGCTTGTTATATTATTATCATATCTGTTATCACTCTGCAAGTTCCCTATTAGTATAGAAAGCACTATGGGTTGAAATGATACATACCCGAACGGACTTTAGAATAGGGAAAATCGTTATGGGTTGAGATGATAGACCCAAGCGATTTTCATTTGAATTGAATTTGGGATTGCGGGTTGAAATGATATATACCCGTATTTATATTTTTAAATTGCGGATTGAAATGATAAATATCAGTATCACTTGACCTAGAATAGAAAATTATATACAGACACCGTTGGTCTACATATAAAAATATTTTGAAATGATTTCTATGGTTTTGGAAAAGTATATTGTTTTATATAAATATTGATTTTTTTATATCATTAAATGCTATTTTATATGTATAGTTAAATTCTCGATTTAAGCTACGTATAAATTTGTTTGATATAAAATAAGTTTAATAATAAAGTTGATTTTATTAAAATATAATGTGGATATGTGTTTATTTGAATTATATTTTAATATAGAGTTTATAATGATTGAATAAATTAAGGTTGAGAAGATAGATTTGAAATTGATTTGAAATTGGATTTAATTAAGAATTTATTTAATAAATCAATTTGAAACGTATGGAATATAAATTTTAAAGGGATATAATTTTATAACTTTGATTTTTGGTTTAAGGTGATTTATATGGAATTTTTAAGATTTATTTTTGAAATTATGGAATATTTAACTTTGAAATATATGCAATTTGAAATGGTTTGTTTGAAGTTCAAATCTGTATTTGGAATTATATAAATTGAAATGGACTATTGAAACTGAATTGAATTGAAATTGATGATTTAAGATTTGATTAAAATTTGAATTCTGGAATTCAAGTTGTTTGGAATTGATTTTAAAATTTTAAGAAGCTATTTTATTATATAAAGTATCTTTAATATCTAAACCGACTATGGGGTGGAAGTTATGATTTCAAGTCCTGAATTTCAAAGTGTTATGATCTAAAATATTATGATTTCGAAGTGCTATGGTTTCAGAACGTTATGATTTCCAAAGTGTATGATTTCAAAGTATTATGGTTTCCATAACCTTATGGTTTCAAAGTATTTGGTTTGAAACGTTATAACTTTGAAAGTAATATTGATTTGGAAGTAGAATATTTGAAATGGAAAGATAGCATATGAATTTGGTTTTCGAAATGGTAATAATATCGTATTGATTTGGGTTTTGAAATAAAAATGGTTTTGACTTCGAAGTATAAACTATTTTGAAAGGAATATAGTTTCAAAATGAAACGATTTGATTTTTTGTAGTATAAACTATTTTGAAATGATCACGACGTTATAATAACGATTGGTTGTTAAAGAGACCGGGATTGGAAGTTGTCATGCTCTCTTCCAACTCCAAAAACCATTTTAACAACTGTGTACGTGGTGGAGTTTCCAGAATGAAGTAGGATGGTGGCGACGATCCTGTTGAGGTATGAATGTGAACCCGACTCTCGTGAGTTGGCTTAAGGTGGCTAAAACAGGAGCAATCTCGGGCCAAAAGGGCTAGCTTCTCTGGTCGGACGCACTTCTTCGATACCATACTCTTACTTGTGGTTGATTTGATGGCCATCCTCCGATTTTGATTGGGAGTGTGTTCCGAGGTAGGCGTTGTGGCTGCTACGTTACCACCAGCCCGTGTGCGTAATTGGTATATCTACATGGCATTGCCTCATGTGCCATGTCACCTACCATAGTGAGCCTTACTATGAGTTTCTATTTGTATCATACCTATGGAGTATCTTCTCATAGTCTCCCGATCAGGACATATGCAGGTACTGTATAGACTACTGGCATTATTACGTGTTAAGCGCTATATGGTAACCCCTTAATGCTATTAAAAAGTAAGTTTATTTTACTGTAGACATTATTATAATAACTAAATATTACTACATAGTAGATAGTTTAACGGATCCTTAGAGGATGGTTATCCCAACATCCTTTGAGTTATTTGTATTTTAGTTGTTATTTCACTTGAGTTGGATTTATTGGTATAAGAATGTTAATCCTGACTCCAGTGTTTTGTGTTTTGCTTTACGCACGGGTCAGATTGAGTGATTCAACATTCAAGACTCACTTTCGGAGTTGGACCTTTTCTTGAAGATCCAACCATCTATTTTTCTTTTTGTATCCAGTGATTTCAGTGATGCATTCTGATTTGTACCTGATGTGCCTTGTTACTCTTTTGTTGTATCTTATTTAACCCTGATGCATCTTATTTTTATATAGTAGCTTCATGAACTACTATCTCTTTTAATTCTGCTGCATTATTATATACTCTGTGTCTGTGATCGTGGTTATTTAGTGACTGTATATTCTAAGATTTGCCAAATTTTATTTACAACGTGATATTTTGATCGATTCAAGTCCGACATGTGCGGATGCGAGTGGTTGAAAATATCGGGTCGTTATAATGGCAAAGACGTATTGAATAGATTCCACTGTGTATTATGGATTGTGTAGTCAATATATTGGGACAAGTTATTATAACTGTCTAGATTTTTTGTACTTTGATATCCTGTATGTATTTTGACAGTTACAGCTTCTCTTTGTATAAATGCTGTTATTTTATATTATAATTGTTTCGCTACGATTGTGAAATTCTATGTTGTTGTTTTTATTTTCTTATTCTATCTCTTTTTCCTCTTAACCCTAACAGTCTGGGATCTTCGGTACTTGATTTCTCGGCACTGTATATAATGGACGTATTAGTGTTAATTTTCGGGGTTAAAATCTTCGGGTTGTTACAGGTATCAATTCCAAATTCCAACTTAGGTTGTATCATCATCAAGGATTTAAATATAAATACCTTAACTTTAAACAGCCTAAAATTTTAGAAAATAGTTTAGATAATCATAAATAGTTTTATTGGTTTAAAAATATATTAAATAGATTAAAATAGTTTAAATAGTAAAAATAGTTTAAATAGATTTAAATTTGATTTAATTAGATTTAAAATGATTTAAATTTTTTTAGGTTTAAAATGTTTTAAATAGATTAATTATAGATTAAATTGATTTAAATCATATTAAGTAGATTTTTTTAATAGATTAAATAAATTTAAAATAGATAAACTAGATATAAATTATATTAAATAGATCTAAAATAGATTAAAATAATTTAATTAGTTTAAAATATGTGAAATAGATTAAATTGGACTAGATAGGTTATAATTGATTAAAATAAATTGAAATAGTTTAAATTTGATTGAAATAGTTTACATTATGTACAATAGTTTAAATTAGTTTAAAATAGATTTTCAAGTTATATCCAATATTTCAATAACCAATTCAAATAAATTCATTTATTTTTGCCACTTTAACTTTGAAATCCCAATTTAAATCCTTTGAATAATTATTAAATAAATTCCAATTTCAGCACTCACGTCTAGATTATCGAAAATAATTAATTTATATAAGTCAAATTTCTGTTTCAAAATACCAGTTAACTGAATTCAAAATTTAAAATTTCAAAAATCATTTAATTTAACCAATCCGATGTCTATATATAATTTTCTACCCTAGCCTCGAGTGATAAGGATATTTATCATTTTAATCCGCATTTAGAATTTACGGTTTATATATCATTTCAAACCGTAATCCCAAATTAAATAAAATCCATAAAATCGCTCGAGTCTATCATTTCAACACATAATGATTTTTCCTTATTCTATAGATCATTCGGGTATGTATCATTTCAACCCATGGGAACTTGCAATATTATAACAATATAAAATACAATATCTAGTTATCCAATATCAACGATCAAACATACATCACAATCATCATCCAAATAAATCAATAAACATCAATAGATAATTGATAATCAATACAGGTATTAAATTGACAATTTAAAATTCAATATTAAATTAAACGATGATTTAATGCAATTAAAGTCAAGTTTAGCTAGAACGACAATTTTACATACCAAAAAACGATCAATAAATTTCAAATCACATCATAAATTAAATTCAACTAACATAAGATAATTTAGTAGTTGTGAGTGGGTCTAAATACCCATCTTTGATTTTAAATCGAATTAAAATCCAAATTGTGGCCCAAATTCAAACAGTCTCAGAATTCATCCAAACTAGTGTAAAACTGTCTGGAATTTCGATACGATCGCAGGGGAATAAACCACGTGTGAATCCGACCTCGTCGTTAAAGTTATGGTGATTAGAAGTTTGAAACCAAAATTTAAAATTGAAATAAATGAATAAAATAATTTAGCCACGTCACCTTTCTTTCTCGAACCCTACCCGCCTCATATAGAACACGCAATCGAACTACAGTACCCAACCACCACCTACGCCATGATTTCTCCGCCGACACCTTCGCTTGAGACCAAATTGGAGGTCGTCGCTGCTATGCCTGTCCTCTGCCGCCGCTACGCCATGATTTCAGCGAACTTCGATTGCCTATAGGCCGTACGCCGCCAACCCCCTTTAAAGGATTTTCTGGCCAACTCCAAACCCCAAGAGCATGGATGAATGGTATGGATGCGACTTGCTCGACGACATCTTCCTAACGCCACTCCCCAATCGTCGATCGGACGACGATCCGCCGTTGGATTGTCAAAACCTAAAAGAACGACCGAGTTTCATCCTAAATTTCTAATCAAAAAAGGTGATCCAATGACAAAAACTAATTGTAGATCTGGGTTACGCTCATCGAGAGCTTCGAAACGGTATATTATTTGATATTGTTTCGAGGAGTTTGATTTTGAAATTGAATTTGAAATTGTAATAGGGTTTGAATCTGGAATTTGTTTCTGCCATTGAGAAGAGAGATGTAGATAGATGAACTTATACGTACTGGAATTAGGTATGAGAAATAATTAGGGTTTTTAACAGCCTATATGTATGCAGATCTGAATTTAGAAATGAATGGACCAGATTGGATTGATCGAAACAACTACGCAACCCAACAAGCCCGTTCTAACCCTGTAATGAAAGTAGGTCATCCCATATATCAAAATAGAAGTTTTCGATAATTTTAAACTCAATGGAACACTTTTCATGTCCAAATTCCATCGTATGAAGAAGTTAGCTTAAAATCAGCTTATTTCAAATTGATTTCAATTGAATTTAATTAAATTGATTTCAACACATTTCGAGTCCGTACGATCAAAAGACAAGTTCGATCGCTATAAAAATTAAAAACTTACAATAATTCACCGTTACGGATCCGGTGAAACTTGTTTCTTCGATATCCGAGTCAGTGGCCAAAATAGCTATTTTCACATTAATTAAATAAATTAATATTAAATTAATTAATCACTTTTTAATTCAATATTTATAAACTAATAAATTTTTATCATCTTTGATTACTTAGATATTTATAATAATTTAAACAACTTTACCAAAAATTTCAGTGTTAATTAATTTTCAAAATTCCGTGTTCAGTTTCAATTGCAATTAATCCAATAAATTATAATTTAATTCCAATAAATTGATTTAATTTGATTTCAATCTTTATACTCGATCAATTATTACTCTAATAACATAGTTAACATTTGTTTATATCTTACTTCACTAACATGTTACAATTTCCATACTTTATTAGTATTAACTACTATACTTCAATTATATTGAATTTTGTCGATTTTTTCCACATTAATTAAAATTTGAAATCCTAATTTATTTATTTATCTTGGTTTCATTATTTTATTAAATCAATTATTCCTTATGATTATAATTAACATTTCTATTCCGTTTATTACATTCACAATTTATAGTTATTGTCTTAACTCACATTAATGTAACATTTAACGACATTCGATTGCAATTGATTTAAATAACTTGGCAACAAATAACAATTGTCACCATTTCTATATTTAATAATGTCTGTAAGTTTATTATCCACAACAAGTGTTATAATTACTACTACGATACTAATTTTATTCAATTACAATTTATTATATATTATTTCATTAATTAATTAACATTTAAATTGTCAATTACTCTTTAAATCCAATTATCAATTAATACATACATTACTATAATTTATTGACAATTTATATCAATTATAACTCGTTAATTCTTTTAATTAATTGGAATTTCATTTAATGCAATTATCAGTTACCTTAAATTAATACTATTTCACTTTGTTCCAGTTATATTCTTATTATTAAATCATAAATTTTTATTTCTTTCAGCATTAATCACAATTTCTTATTAAATTAACTATTTTTAATTATTGAAAATTACGGCTCGTTACATAACTAGCTTTCGTACCTTCTATACTTCTTATACTTTCATTTCAACATCCTCTTTTCCAAAAACCAAGGCCATCACCACTCCCACAAAGCCCTAGCCAAGCCAAATCACCACTGTCTGAACCCATTCTAAGGCCTTAGCCCATCAAAAGTGTCAAAATTTTAAGCTAGAGTCGAGCGTAAAGGCGTTGCCGAGTTATAGTCGAATTTCAGGCGAAATTAGTTAAGATAAAGGTGAGTAAAACTAATTTTTTTGGAAAAGTTTTTGATTTTATTATGATGTGTTATTGTAGGGATAATATGATGAGAAAATTGAATGGTTATTATGTTAGTCGATGGTGATTGATGGATGTTTGCGTTAAGCGTTGAATTTGAGATTTGAATGTGATGCTGTCAAGTTAGTAAGCATATAACCCTATGTCTATATATGTGTTTAAATGTGATGTTAAAAGTATGGTAGTATGATGTATTGTAACAACCCGCATATTTATCGAGTTTGTATTTAAATATTTTATTTAAATATTAACTCGTTAATCAGATTTTGGTCCGAAAAGCTACTTTTTGCAAACGGTCAAATTAGGACTCGAGACCACTTCCATTGAGTTCGAAATGTCGTTTACAACTTTTTAAGTATAAACATCGATAGGTTTGGAGTTAGTGAAATTTCACTAACTTTTCTCGCTTTGGACTTTGGGTTAGTTTAGCCTATTAAGCCCAAGTTCCAACCCTCTTCTCCTCACTCTTCATAAATTTCCTAACTAATCAAGCTTTGGCATTAATGGTGGAGGGAATGGGAAATTAAAACTCCAAGCACAAATTCAATTGCAAATCCAACATTCAACTCCAAATTCAAGTAGAAGATATTGGATTCAAGCTTTGGATTGCTTCTCCTTGCTTTCAAGCTTCATCTTCATAAACTTTAGTGCAAAGGTGAGATTTTTAACTCACATTCTTGTCTATAACTATCTTGGGATTGTTGGGAATGATTCCCTATCACTTTAGCATGAATATTTGCTTTTGGTTTGGATTGGATTGGCGAAAAACTCCGATTTTTGGCGTTTTGGCGAAATTTCTGCATGTAGGTCGTTCTGGCCATTTTTAGGTCGTTCGGAGTTAGGTCGTGTGGGACTTAGGTCGTAGGTCGCATACGAGATAGCTCCTAGATCGTTCTGACCACTTTTCGTGTGTTCGGAGTTAGGTCGTTCACGACCTAGTACTTAGGTCGCTCGTGAGTTGGTGGCGTAGGTCGTAGGTCGTTTAACTCTTAGGGCGTTAGGCCTTGTGAGTGGAGTTAGGTCGCCTGCTTTCCTTAGGTCGTAAGTCGCGTGTGTCTTAGGTCGCTTGCACCTTAGGTCGGCCTCGTTAGCTCGCAGATCCTCTAGGTCGCGTGGCCTTTAGACCATAGGTCGTTAGGTCGTAAGACCTTAGGTCGCCTGACCACCTAGGTCGCTTGGCCTCTTCACTGCTTAGGTCGTTAAACCCTTCCTCTTTTGGGTCGCTCCCCTTTATTTCTTAGGTCGTTGTGGCCTTAGGTCGTGATATTTATAGGTCGCGGCAAAGTTAGGTCGCTCAACCCATGTTTCCGTTAGGTCGCTCGATTCTTGTTGCCGATAGGTCGCGTGTCCCCTCTACCCCGTTAGGTCGCAAAGAACTTTAGGTCGCTTGACCTCCTTACCCACTAGGTCGCGCACTTAGTTAGGTCGCTCAGCCATTGTGTTAGGTCGCGTGCACCCTTAGGTCGTTTGACCTCATTTTGCTTTAGGTTGTAGGCCTCTTGCCTTCACTTAGGTCGTACCGTTTTGTCGGGGAGCTGCCCCGCACCCCGCCGGGGGCGCTGCCCCCTGGACCCCCGCGACCTGACCGGGCAGGTCGAACCCCGTAAGCGGTGGCGTTGCCCCCGCACCCCCACCTTGGGGGGTTGCCACCCCCCCTGGACCCCCTCTCCGTAGGGGATCTTATCTGAAAAACATTGAGCTGATTTCCTTGGATTTTATTCGCATCTCCGTATGCGATCTTTGTGACTGATTGTTTCTACAATTGCTTCTGTGTTTGGTCACTTTATAATATAAAGGTTTCAATACTAGTAGTAAATATCAAAACTCTTTTAACAAACAATTTCAACTCTATTTTTAATAACAAAGCTCTTTTCTTAAACCGTTTTCCAATCTATTAGTATATACAAGCCTTTACCTCACTCGGATGAGAAATCTAATTAAACGACTTAGTAAAACAAGTGGTATGAAACGCTTGCTTTCACTTCGTCGGTTAATTCTTGGACTTGTTCGATTGAACCTCTTGTGGCAATTTTATTAGTGAAGATTTACAGTTTGTTCGTAAATATTTAAGTTAAGCAAGTGGTTATAGGACATGAAGCTAAACTTCTATATTTACTAGCTTAGTGTAATTGACACTTCTCGTTGATCTTGATGATCGCTTTATGAATTAGACTAGCAATTGCGCGATGTCTCTTTCATTGCAAGGTTAGACTAGACACCACTTGTGTGATTCCATTCACACGTACCTTTCTGCTTTTTGGTTAGTCTTGACCTCAATCTGTGTGATTCCATTCACACATGCGGGGTAGCTCCCCTTGGTCTTCGGACCGTCATGTGATAGGCCTCTTTCCCTTTTTATGATTTCTGGATTTCTCGTGTTGATTTATGGAATTTATGTCATTGACTTGTTATGAGTACAAGTTTAGGGTATGATGCCCTCTTCGAATCTTTGAGAAGATTCTTGTGATATTGATTATCTCTTATTGATTGATCTTCTGTTGATCATTATTTACATACTTATAGTGGTATGTCGTTATGGATGTTTATGTTTATGCCATATCTTTTATGTTATATCATGTCATCTGATATTTATAGCTAGACTGATCCGTTTATTGTTTTCTTAAATAATACTCGGGTCAGACCGAGGTGTTACAGGTGCTTCTGCTTGACTTCTTCCCAGGGATTCATCACTCTGACTTTTGGCTAACTGTTTAGATTAGCAGTTTTTGTTGTATACACTTGAGAGATAGACTCATAGTTGTATTCTTTTGTATAGCACGTGTTGCTATTCTTTTGTATTATCGTGGATCTCACTGACCACTACTCTGGTGTACACTTTCATGTGGTAGTTATATATTCATATCTTCTTCCGCCTTTGTGATATGGATATCTGTGACTGATTTGTGATATGATTATTTCTATGTTTGTTTCCGAAGATTATTTATAGCCACCGTGTGATAAGAAATTACATGGATGGTCGCTCCTCAACAGCCTTATTCTCCATGCTAGTTGACAGCACTACTCCGGAGTGTTCTTGGCTAGCGTGGGTATAGAGGTGGGGCGTCACATGTATGGTTGTAATATAAGGATCAAAGCATGTTGAGTTGAAACAAAGTTAACAAATTTGTGTGTTGCGACGGACGTAAGATCTGATTCGAAATCAAAAACTATGTTTTCTTGTTCTAAAGTTTGAAAATTATTTCAAAGTTTCTGCCTTTATTTCTATGTTTCAAAAACTTTAAAATTTATAAACATGAAATAGGAAAAAATTAAGTGTTTTCGTTAAAGTATGTATAAGCGAACTGCATTCATAGTGATAGTCGCTATGGAAGCTGTTCGACAAAATTTCCGATTTTCGTTGTAAACGTTTTCTTTAGCAATGGTTTTGCAAAAGTTTTTCAAAACTTAATTAGTAATATAAAAGGACATTAAGTTTATTTAAATTAATATTTTATTATTCAATAAATTGATAAAAGTAAATTGTAGTTAATTAGTAATTAAATAAGTGATTAAGGTTAAATAACACTTAAGGAAGTTTAATGATTAATTAGTGATTAGTAAAGTTTTTAATTAGTAATTAACGAAGATAAGAAGTAATTTAATGATTAATTAGTGATTAGTAAAGTTTTTAATTAGTAATTAACGAAGATAAGAAGTAATTTAATGATTAATTTTTATTTAATTAAGTTAATTAGTTAATTAATTATTATTTAATTAAGTGATTATTTAATTGACTTTTACTTAATTAGGGTTTAACTAATAATGAATTGTTTAAACCTTAACTAAGATACACTAGGAAGTTAATTAGGACTTAACCTAGTCCATTAAGTGAGTTAAAGTTTAATTATGAATAATCTTGATTTAATTAAGATATAATTCAGGTCTAAGTCAAGTAGAAATATTTTAATCTTTTCAAAGCTATTTTTAGACTTAATTGGTTGTATTTTAAATCATTTTTCTTTTTAAGTCTAATTGATTTTAAATCAAAGGATCTCTCGTCTGAACCCTTAAGTAGCCAAATGAATTAAAATAGTCATTATAAAACGTTGACACATTTTATAGGAAGTAAGTGACTTGTGTTTAGCATAAATGTCGAATATCTATAAAGTGATAGGCACAAGGAAGTTGATTTCAATAAGCGGGTCATGGTAACTAAAGCATATAGAATATACTTCTATATGTACATTTTTCACTGATAGTGGATGTATCTATGTTTGTAACTTGGATATCTACTTATGATCGATGTATGTTATGTGTGAATCCCTTACATATCTGATTTTAGGGAATACCCATGATATAACTTAGATAATTAAACCCAAATTTAATGATCTGCTGTAGTCATCAAGCCTCCATTTGGTTTTGGAAAGTTAATATTTCATTTTATTTTAAAATGGTCTTCAAGGTTATTCTATTTGAACAAGATATTTGAAGAATGATTTGACAATTGTTCTGAATATTATATAAAGAAGTTTATGAATAAATTTTGGGGTATTCATATAAGAAGTATTAAAATGGTCTTGAATGTTTATATAAAGGATTTTATAAATGGGTTTGAATGTCTATATATGGAAGTTGTATGCAAGGTTTGAAAGATTATAAAGAAGTTATATAACCAGGTTGTATAATTATAAAGAGTTTCATAAATGGGTATCAAAGTTGATAAATGTTTTGCAAATAAGTTTAGGTTAAATCAAAGAGGATTTCATGGATAAAGAAATTTATAAAAGAATTTATGAAAATAATTACAATAGGAAATTGAGGTTTGGGTTTCTCAAGACTGACCTTTTAAAAAATGATGGTATAGAACATCTGTTTCATACTTTAGACCGAATGAATAGTGCTTAGAGTTATCCTTTTCTCCGGTTTAAATAATGTAGTTAAATCCTTTTTAGGGATTTTGAAACGGGAAATCTTACAAAATTTTTATGAATATACTTGTGTCAGAAAGATAAGTATATGAATGTTTTTGAAAGAGATTTATTAAACTAAGATATTTTTTGAGGCTTTGTAGTTGCTATGGATGAATAAATCTCAAATGGAATTGGTTGTTGTTTGTTTATTTGATAATTAAATAACTAACTATCAAGTTTGACCCAATATGACTTAGGAAGTATGAATGTAAATTTGAGTTCCTCGATAAGGACTCGAACACTTACTTCCAAAAGAACTGGGATTAAGTCAACTAGAAATTATCGGTTGTAGTACGGAGAGACCGGGATTCGATATGTAATACAATGGACGTATTATTGTCGATTTTTTAGGGTCGAAAATCTGGTTCATTACATTTGGTATCAGAGCTGAAGATTTAGCGAGAACTTTGGCCCTGGTGGGGTAAACTCATTTGGAATTGGATAAGTAAGACCCAAAAATGAGCCTAAGTGTATTATAATATGAGTGCGTATTTGTTAGTAAGTAAAAATGTTTCATATTATGTTGTTTGATCTATTGAGTGGCTTAAGAATTCTGGTCGATGCGTTTGGGCAACGTTATCCATAGAGATTTCTAAAACATTTAAACGATTCCAAGTGACATAATATTGTTTTTAAATTGGTAAATGAAATAATTTTACCTTGGGTATATTTTATATACAAAGGAATAATTTTCAAAAGTCTATCTATTTATCAATGAGATGTAGGGTTAAAATTGGACATAGAACATAATGTGTTTAGTTAAAAGAAGATCTTTAGATAACCTAACAAGAAATGAAAAGGATTTTGATAATATTAAATCCCGGTGGCTTTGACAAAGATTTAGATGATTTTGGAAAAGTGTAGTAATTGTACTTAAATAGATTTTAAAATATAAATATTTTAAAATTGATTTGAAAGTAAAGTTTTCTTTGGATAGTTCGGGAAGGATTTTCGATCTTTTTGTGATAATTGGAATAATCTTCTAAGTGAAAATCGAATGTTTTCTTAGGCAGATATGATATTGCATTTAGTAAATTATCCTTTTTGTCATTACACGGTCGAAACGAGTTTGAATCCTAATGAATCCAAATCTAGTAGATGCTTTTATTAAAGAACTATTTACCTATAAATATTATTGTTTCAAAAGGGAACTTGTGACGAAAGAAATATTTTTATGATTAACTAGTTTGATTGTATTGGAAATGGTTGGGTAAGAGATGTGTTAGGATGGTAAACATTTCTCTTGAGTATTTCCCTACTTAGTAAAAGGGATATATAATACTATTTAGTAGATGTCGGTTCCTTGAGATTAATTTAGAGTTACTTGGACTATATATTATGTTTTCAAAAGGGATAAATTTAAAGTATCATTTCGAAAGGTTTTTGAAAAAAAATACTTGGATATTGTGTTCTCGAATTCCTTAAAAGAATAGAGTTTTCAAAATAAAAAGATGTCTTGATTAAGAGTGGGTTAATCAATAAAGTTTTAAATTTGTTGAACATCCTAGGTTAAGTAAAACCAATTTAATATTGAAATTGTATATGCACTTTTGGGTATAGAAGAGCATCATACTAAAATGAATTTGAGTTATAAAATGTTAATAAACTTAAGTAGTATTCTTAAGTAAAATGGTGATTCTTAAAAAAGGGTAATTATAATCTTAGGAAGTAGGAACCAATGGGATTAGTATGTAGGTTGTACATAGATCATTTCTCCTTTTCACATGGTTCTCGATCCAAGATTCAAGTACATGAATCGAGGTGTTTCGCACCATTTCAAATAGGGATTTATCACCCGATTTTTAATGGTGAGCTTTGATGAGGGTTCTCATATGAAACCAACAGTTGTTTATCATAGTTTATGTCTATGCAAGGAGAATAGAGGTTTCTAGTTAAGAAGCTTGATCAATGTAACATTCCTGAAAATTAACTACGATTAATATGGCAATTAATTTAATTTTGAAAATAAATTGTGAATTTATTCATGAATTAATTAGGAAATTTCTTGAATGAATTTAGAATTTTAGATTTATAAGTAGAATTTGGTTTAAATTTAGAGATAAGTAATTTTATAAAAAAAAATGATTTAAAAATAAAATATGGATTTAAAGATAAATAGCAAATTGATTTGGAATATAAGAATAAGTATTTATCAACAAATATTGGTTTTCAAAATAAAAAGTATTAAAAATAAAATAGAATTAGAAGTTTTAGAATTAATAAAAGGTTGTTTCTAAATTTTAGATATATTAGATATGTTTGAAAGTTGAAAAAAAATATTAATGCATTCATTTTCAAAATATTATTTTTATGTAAAATTCACCTATATAAATAAAAGTAATTCTTTGTAGATATGTAATCCAAATATTTAAATCACTCTTAACTTTTTAAAGGTTGTACAAAAAGAAAATAAATAATAAAAGAAATGCATGAATATAAAATGTATAAATTAGTTGTATATAAAGATAGTGAGCTAAAATTAAGTTGAATGTGAAAAACAATAGAAATTTTATTTGTGTAAAATATAAATATGAAAAGAGGATATAACCAAATAAAAATATAAACAACTTTTAAAATTTAAAGCATATGCATATATGAAAACATAACCACATGAAGGTTTAAAACTAAAGTTTACAAATTAAATTGAGTCAAGGGATTCAAACATAAATTTCCCTACAAACTACAAGTGTACAACATGCAAAAAGAAAATGGACAAATGGCATTCAATTTTTGAAAAAGGAAAAAATATAATAAAATAGTAATTAGGCCATTTAGCTTCCCAAAACCTGAAATAAGAAACCAGAAAAGGAAAGAAGGTAAAAGTCAAGTTTCATTCTTCTCGAACCTGGAAAAAAAAGAAAAAGAAAAAAAAAGAGGAAGCAAATGCAAATTTCAGTTTCCAGATGCAAAACAAAGATCTGATCAACAGAAACCAGATCAAATTCATCAACCTGAGATTGCAAAAAATTCAAATATAAAACCTGCAAGTTGAAGTTCATCTCAACCTGCAGTTCAAAGCTTGAGTTTGTAAGGAGAAGATTTCAAGGATTCAAGAGCAATTCAGTAATCAAATAAAAGGGAAATTCAAAGATTCATCATCACAGAATCAATTCAAAGAACCAGAATCAAAAATTTCAAGGCTTAGAATTTCAAGTAGCAGACCCAAAGTTTTCCCTGTCTCATCTAAAACAAAAACTATTCAAAAGAATCAAGTAAAACCTGGAATACTTGCAGTTTCAAAGAAAAAGCTTTCAAAATCTCAAATTTGTCCTCTGCTCTTCAATTTTTGTTCTCTGTTCTTCATCCAAGTCAGGTGAGCAAACCTTTCTTTTTGATTCCAAACTTGAATATCCTGTTTTTCTGTGCTTGATGCTTGATGTTTTTTTTTATGATAACTGTTTATGTGGTTGCCAAGTTATGCTTACATGTACATATACACATGAGAATGACTGTGCATGTCAATTTTTGGGTCCTCTGTTTGAATAACAGGCATGGGCATCTAACATAAATTCATCTCTCCTCTATACATTTCTTGTAGACTTAGGATTTTCAAAACAAGTTATCCTTGTTTAAGTTTAAACTGAGATTTTAAAAATATATATATATTTAAGAATGATTTGTTCCTACATTATCTGGAAAAAAAAATCAAGCAACATAGCAGTAAGCCAAACAACATGATAAACCAAATGTCGAGATTACTTGATTCATGTTTATAATTTGAATTGATTTGGGAAAATATGATTTTTAAAACAAAGATCAAAATTTTTAGTTGAAAATTTTGTGAGAAATTCTGGGTTAACCAAAACATTGAGTTTTTAGGAGATGCCGGTGGTCAACGTTACTGGGGGTGTCGGGGTTTCGCATTGAGTTGCATCGATGATCAGAGGACTCGGGAAAATTGTCAGAGTGGCGATCAGAGTGTTGAGGCGTCGGCGGTAATGGATTTTCTCGTGTAACCCTAGTTTTGGTTGAGACGAGAGTTTGGATCGGCAGTGTCTTTCTGGTTGATCGAGTTGCACCGCGTTCTTGTGGTGGCTTCGTGGAAGGGTTGTGGAGGTGCGGCGGTGGTTTCAGAGGGTAAGATGGTCGGAGCACTGCGATACGAGGGTTTTGCTGATGAGGTTGGGGTCTCTGGTTGCAGCTGAAAGCTCGATTCGTTTGGGTGATTCGTTCGAGGTTGTCGAGTAGCTCGATGGTGTGGGGACGTCATTGCCGACTTGCTGGGCATTGCGGTGGTGGTTGGATGTGTCAGAGCTTCGTGTGCAGGTGCACGCGTATACATGTGTATCTGGGGAGGATGAAGTTTTGGAAGAAAAAAGAAACGAATGAAGATAAAAATAAAAAAATAAAACAGGGGATGGAAGAGGGTTGTTATTTTTGGGGTATGGGTTTAGAAAGGTGGACTGGGCCGAAAGGAAAAAAAAATTGGGCCAAGTGATGATCTAGTTTCAAAAACTAGAAAGTAAGTTTTGCTCGGTAATTAAAAGCAGTAAAAAAAAATGTACGAAGTTTCAAGAAATTTTGATTTAAACAAAGTTTTAAAATATATTAAAGGATGGATAAGTCTCAAAGGAAATGTTAAAAGCCCCAAAGTTATTGAATTGATTAAAAAAAAATTAATTACTTATTGTAATTAATAAGGGATTAATAAATGAAAGTAAGTAAGATAAAATTGATTAATAAGTCAATTTAATTAATCAAGTAATTTATGAATGATTTAATAAAAATAGTAATTACTTAGTGAAAGTGACTAAGAGAAGGTAATTGAAAGTTAATTAACTTAAAGTGATTAAGAAATCATTTAATCAATTAAGGATAATTAATTTTAATTAAGATTTAATCAATAAATAAAGGTTTATTAATTAAAGTAATTAATTAGGGGATATGTAATTAAAATTTAATTAATTACAAAAAAAAAGGGTTAATTAATTAAGTTAATTAATTAAGAAATGATTAATTAATGAAAGTGAGTAAAACTTAATCAATTGAAATTAATAATAATAATAATTGAGTAAAAATTACTAATGAAAGTAATTATGTTGTTGATAAATTAAACCACCCAATTTATTCATCCTAGTTGTAGTTGTTTGATTGTTATTGGATGTTCTGTGATGGATTGATTTATTTGATATGTGATGTGATGCTATGTGACGCTTTGTGTTGGGCTGTTCTATTTGTGATGAATATATTGTTATATGGATATGCAAACCCTTTGACCCGTAAACGACATTTGAATTTCGATGCGACAGGGAGTGGAATTCCAATTGGTTATCTGAAACCCACATCGAATTGTAATAGTAAATCTTTGTGTATGATAAATTTACTTTATCTACAAAATTGTGATGAAGATAAGCGTTATGGGTTATACCGCTTATCGATATTCTTATGATTGATGTTGTGCACTATTGTGTAAAACCCCTTGGACTACACTATACACACACAAATATGGATTGCACGTGGAAATTGGTTAAGTCACAGATTTTTGAAATAGATTGTAAAATTGAATTTTTAAATCTAAATGATTTTGAAAATGGATCGGGTTTTAAAATGAAAAGCTTTTGGGAAAGAATTTCTAAAATAAAAGTTATTTTGAATAACTTAATAAAGTTTTGAAACTTAATAATTCAATTTAAAATTGAATTCAAAATTTGAAATTAAATTCTATTTTGAGAATTCATGAAATAAAAGGTCATACAAGTTTATATGGGTTTTTAAACCAATTTTAAAAGTGTTGTTTTGAGAATTAAATTTAACCCAAGTTTGAGAAACTTGTATAATTTAAATGTTTGGTTTTCCAAGATGAAAACTGTTTGTTTTCAAATGATAAAAGCTTTCATATAAGAAAATAAATTTCCAAATTGATATTATAGGAATTTCAAATTTGAATTGAAAAACAGTTTTCCAGGTTATGAATGAACTTTTGGAAACGGTTTTTGAAAGCTATGAGTTAAACCTTTTATTTAAAAGATTAAGTGGGTTAATCCAAATAAAAATGGAAATTGTTTTGAAATAAGTGAATGGATCTTTGTGAATTTGGGTAAAATTTGTGAACTAAATCTTTGTGTCTAAAGATTTAAATGGTAATTGGTTTAAACCATTAAACAGGGAATTTTGGAATTTAAGTTGTGACTTAACTGAAATCCATATCCATATGTTTTTAAAATATTGCGCTCATTATTCGGTTTAGCCGGGAGAGGGCCTTGTGTCATATAACTCATTCTGAATAATGATACGTCGTTATGGATAGCATTTGAAGACCGGTGGTGAAGACCGGGTATTTGTGAGAACGATAGGATGACCTATCGATTGTCTCTACACTGAGTAGCTACGGTATAGAGATTCCCTAAGTGATGGGAAATTCGATCGGAATTGTGGATACCCGGATTTGCAAGGGCTTCTTCGGAAGTGCCTTCGGTTCTGTTCGAGCCCGGAACAGACTTGTATGGTCATGTGTCTGACACTACACTTTGAGATATAAAGCCGATTTCTTTCAAATACATATCTGTTGGTGGCGGAGAATTTATTCTCTTAGCTTAACACCCTTCTCTGAGACGTACGAGCTCAGAGGTTATGTAGTTGAAGTTATCAGCGATATACTCCCAATTTGGTAGTGTGGCATGCTAAGTGCTGCTGTGTGATTGATGATCATTTGTTGATCATTTGTGATCAAAGCATGGCTTTGTGAAAAAGGGTAGCTTTGTGGACGAAACCTCTTCGAGCCTCACAAACCGGTAATGGTCGAAACAGGAAAGATGCGGCAAGGTTTCAGGGGTAGCTCCCCTAGGGTATGACCATTCCTTCTGGAAAAGGGTAGTATCATGGTATGGAGCCCAGATACTTACTCATGTGGGCACTGTAGTATATATCTATTACTGTGTGATGTTGTTGGTGTAGAGGATCCTCGGTTAAAGGTCCCAAAGGACCGGGGGTGGCATATCTGAGGTTTTATTCCCCGAGAAGGGGGTAGCCGGCCTTGTTTGGCAGAGAGCCGGGTTGGTTCTCGGGGCGTCCCGCCAGAGGCATTCCCATGTGGCAATAGGAAGTTCCTTAGCCTGACCATTTGTTGGAAATCCATTCATCCAATACGTGCCTTGTACGGTTTTAGTTGTATTACCTGCCATCTACTTATGGTGGCGCCCCACTGTTTGGATGGTAGCTATAGTAGGCATAGTTCGGAATGTCTATGCTGGCTAGGATTTATATTATACTTTCGAAATGGTTTTTATGCACTTTGCACTTATAGTAATAATATCAAAGAAATTTCCTCGTATCAAGCATTTTTGACTATCATAAGGAGAAATCTCCCCCAATCCTGCGTTTGCATTGTGTGTGTGGCGGGAGGCCTTATGGTAGTTTCATTTTCAAAAGGCATTGCAGATTTCAAAACTTAAAACCTTTTGTTTGTTTCAAAGACCAAATTCTTTTGTTTGCTCATACCAGTTCCACGACTGACTCGGAGTTTATTGTTCCCTTTCTAAACTCTGGGTGCCCACTATTTTCCACACGGGCAGTCTAGAGTTTGGTTTTTCAGTTAGTCAGGTAGTAGATATCGTTTGGGTAGCTCTCAGCTTTCTATTTGAGCATTTTGGAGTCTTTGGAGTCTGTGGACGAGACTTGCTTATCTTGGTGCAACCTTTATGGTGGATCGAGCTTGGAGTTTTGGGAGCTTTGTCTTTGGAGCTTTTGGATCAGAGTTGCAGTATTGGATTCTGTGTAGACTTATCATATTGTATCGTGTTCCGCTGTATTTTGTATTGTATTCTCTGATGTTGATGATCATCATTGTATCAAATTGATGTATTGGATATTGTATTCATGTTTCATCAGTGATATCATCTTTTATTTCCGCTGTGTTATTTATTATCTAATGTTGTTACAAACTGTGACGACCCGAACTCGATGTCCATAAATCGGTTTTCTTACTATTCACAGATAGTGAGAATGAGTGGAAGAAGAGGACGAGATTGGGGACAGGCAAGTGCCACTTCAACTGGTCAAGGCCCTGCAACGACAGATATTCCTATTCAATCCCAATCAAATCTAGCTGATTTATATCGAAGCTTTTCTAGACTTGGTGGGAAGCCATTCACCGGCAAAGAATCAGTTATCGAAGCACAAGCCTGGATTCGATCATGCGAAAGGATTTTAAGGGACTAAAGTTGGAAGATGATCAGATGCGATTGATAGCTTCTTGGCAACTCCAGGAAGAGGCTTTAGCTTGGTGGGAAACTATTACATTAGATGAACCGGCGGATGAATTCACTTGGAGTCGTTTCAAGGAAGTGTTCGAGCAGCGATATATGCCGTCTGCTAGTATCTCTAGAATGTACCAGGAGTTCGTGGATTTGAAGCAAGGAAGTTTATCATTTGAAGAGTATCTGAACAAATTCAATGAATTATCTCGATTTGGTCCATAATTGGTGAATACACCGTTAAAGAAGAATGAAAATTTTATTCGGGGAATGAACATGGAATTCCAGGAGAGGATGACTACTCACGTTAAGAAATCCTTTTCTGAATTAATTGATATGGGTTATAGATATGACACTCTGGATAAGCAGGAAGTTCCAGAGGAGGATGGAAACACAAGTAATCTGAATTGGAGGAAAAAGAAGTTTGGTGGAAAGAAATCGAGGAAAGATAAAGAAAAGAAGAATTCTCGAAAGAAAAGTCTGAAAGAAGTTACTTGTCTCAATTGCTTGGAAAAAGGTCACTTCTCGGATAAATGTAAGAATAATTGGAAGCCAGGATTGAGAGAGCCATTTATGAGGCCATATCAAGAATCTACGGGATGCTATCATTGCCGCAAGCCAGGACATAGGATCAATGACTGTCCAGCAAAGAAGGAAGCTCTAGTAGCAAAGAGATACGGAGTCAGGGGTGATTCTTCAACCTCAAGGGCTAATAAAGAAAAGGAAATTTTATAAGGTAACCTTCTTGTTTACGATTAAATTTTCAAGTTTGTTCGTTATAGGAGCTACACCTAGTTTTATTTCTTAGCAAATCATAAATGAGTTAAATCTTGAATCTGAAATCGTAGTCGAATCTATTTTTCTCTGTTTCATTGGGTTTCGATATATTCTACGAGCGGTTAGTTATTCCTTCGAATTAACCAATACCCTGTATACTTTGTAGATTAAATAACCCAAATTTTTCGTAATTGAATGAGTTGACTCTCATATTTGTTGATATTCTGATTTGGTAAACCGAATGCAGAATAAATATTTCGATCTGATCTGATCAATCATTCTTTATCTATCATCTATTCTTCCTCGTCTCCCTAGCAAATTTCGGGGACGAAATTTCTTTAAGGGGGAATCTGTAACATTCCTGAAAATTAACTACGATTAATATGGCAATTAATTTAATTTTGAAAATAAATTGTGAATTTATTCATGAATTAATTAGGAAATTTCTTGAATGAATTTAGAATTTTAGATTTATAAGTAGAATTTGGTTTAAATTTAGAGATAAGTAATTTTATAAATAAAAAAATTGATTTAAAAATAAAATATGGATTTAAAGATAAATAGCAAATTGATTTAGAATATAAGAATAAGTATTTATCAACAAATATTGGTTTTCAAAATAAAAGGTATTAAAAATAAAATAGAATTAGAAGTTTTAGAATTAATAAAAGGTTGTTTCTAAATTTTAGATATATTAGATATGTTTGAAAGTTGAAAAAATATATTAATGCACTCATTTTCAAAATATTATTTTTATGTAAAATTCACCTATATAAATAAAAGTAATCCTTTGTAGATATGTAATCAAAATATTTAAATCACTCTTAACTTTTTAAAGGTTGTACAAAAAGAAAATAAATAATAAAAGAAATGCATGAATATAAAATGTATAAATTAGTTGTATATAAAGATAGTGAGCTAAAATTAAGTTGAATGTGAAAAACAATAGAAATTTTATTTGTGTAAAATATAAATATGAAAAGAGGATATAACCAAATAAAAACATAAACAATTTTTAAAATTTAAAGCATATGCATATATGAAAACATAACCACATGAAGGTTTAAAACTAAAGTTTACAAATTAAATTGAGTCAAGGGATTCAAACATAAATTTCCCTATAAACTACAAGTGTACAACATGCAAAAAGAAAATGGACAAATGGCATTCAATTTTTGAAAAAGGAAAAAATATAATAAAATAGTAATTAGGCCATTTAGCTTCCCAAAACCTGAAATAAGAAACCAGAAAAGGAAAGAAGGTAAAAGTCAGGTTTCATTCTTCTCGAACCTGAGAAAAAAAAAAGAGAGGAAGCAAATGCAAATTTTATTTTCCAGATGCAAAACAAAGATCTGATCAACAGAAACCAGATCAGACTCGTCAACCTGAGATTGCAAAAAATTCAAATTTAAAACCTGGAAGTTGAAGTTCATCTCAACCTGCAGTTCAAAGCTTGAGTTTGTAAGGAGAAGATTTCAAGGATTCAAGAGCAATTCAGTAATCAAATAAAAGGGAAATTCAAAGATTCATCATCACAGAATCAATTCAAAGAACCAGAATCAAAAATTTCAAGGCTTAGAATTTCAAGTAGCAGACCCAAAGTTTTCCCTGTCTTATCTAAAACAAAAACTATTCAAAAGAATCAAGTAAAACCTGGAACACTTGCAGTTTCAATGAAAAAGCTTTCAAAATCTCAAATTTGTCCTCCGCTCTTCAATTTTTGTTCTCTGTTCTTCATCCAAGTCAGGTGAGCAAACCTTTCTTTTTGATTCCAAACTTGAATATCCTGTTTTTCTGTGCTTGATGCTTGATGTTTTTTTTTTATGATAACTGTTTATGTGGTTGCCAAGTTATGCTTACATGTACATATACACATGAGAATGACTGTGCATGTCAATTTTTGGGTCCTCTGTTTGAATAACAGGCATGGGCATCTAACATAAATTCATCTCTCCTCTATACATTTCTTGTAGACTTAGGATTTTCAAAACAAGTTATCCTTGTTTAAGTTTAAACTGAGATTTTAAAAATATATATATATTTAAGAATGATTTTTTCCTACATTATCTGGAAAAAAAAAATCAAGCAACACAGCAGTAAGCCAAACAACATGATAAACCAAATGTCGAGATTACTTGATTCATGTTTATAATTTGAATTGATTTGGGAAAATATGATTTTTAAAACAAAGATCAAAATTTTTAGTTGAAAATTTTATGAGAAATTCTAGGTTAACCAAAACATTGAGTTTTTAGGAGATGCCGGTGGTCAACGTTACTGGGGGTGTCGGGGTTACGCATTGAGTTGCATCGATGATCAGAGGACTCAGGAAATTGTCAGAGTGGCGATCAGAGTGTTGAGGCGTCGGCGGTAATGGATTTTCTCGTGTAACCCTAGTTTTGGTTGAGACGAGAGTTTGGATCGGCAGTGTCTTTCTGGTTGATCGAGTTGCACCGCGTTCTTGTGGTGGCTTCGTGGAAGGGTTGTGGAGGTGCGGCGGTGGTTTCAGAGGGTAAGATGTTCGGAGCACTGCGATACGAGGGTTTTGCTGATGAGGTTGGGGTCTCTGGTTGCAGCTGAAAGCTCGATTCGTTTGGGAGATTCGTTCGAGGTTGTCGAGTAGCTCGATGGTGTGGGGACGTCATTGCCGACTTGCTGGGCGTTGCGGTGGTGGTTGGATGTGTCGGAGCTTCGTGTGCAGGTGCACGCGTATACGTGTGTATCTGGGGAGGATGAAGTTTTGGAAGAAAAAAGAAACGAATGAAGATAAAAATAAAAAAATAAAACAGGGGATGGAAGAGGGTTGTTATTTTTGGGGTATGGGTTTAGAAAGGTGGACTGGGCCGAAAGGAAAAAAAAATTGGGCCGAGTGATGATCTAGTTTCAAAAACTAGAAAGTAAGTTTTGCTCGGTAATTAAAAGCGGTAAAAAAAATGTACGAAGTTTCAAGAAATTTTGATTTAAACAAAGTTTTAAAATATATTAAAGGATGGATAAGTTTCAAAGGAAATGTTAAAAGCCCCAAAGTTATTAAATTGATTAAAAAAAAAATTAATTACTTATTGTAATTAATAAGGGATTAATAAATGAAAGTAAGTAAGATAAAATTGATTAATAAGTCAATTTAATTAATCAAGTAATTTATGAATGATTTAATAAAAATAGTAATTACTTAGTGAAAGTGACTAAAAGAAGGTAATTAAAAGTTAATTAACTTAAAGTGATTAAGAAATCATTTAATCAATTAAGGATAATTAATTTTAATTAAGATTTAATCAATAATTAAAGGTTTATTAATTAAAGTAATTAATTAGGGGATAGGTAACTAAAATTTAATTAATTACAAAAAAAGGGTTAATTAATTAAGTTAATTAATTAAGAAATGATTAATTAATGAAAGTGAGTAAAACTTAATCAATTGAAATTAATAATAATAATAATTGATTAAAAATTACTAATGAAAGTAATTATGTTGTTGATAAATTAAACCACCCAATTTATTCATCCTAGTTGTAGTTGTTTGATTGTTATTGGATGTTCTGTGATGGATTGATTTATTTGATATGTGATGTGATGCTATGTGACGCTTTGTGTTGGGTTGTTCTATTTGTGATGAATATATTGTTATATGGATATGCAAACCCTTTGACCCGTAAACGACATTTGAATTTCGATGCGACAGGGAGTGGGATTCCAGTTGGTTATCTGAAACCCACATCGAATTGTAATAGTAAATATTTGTGTTTGATAAATTTACTTTATCTACAAATCTGTGATGAAGATAAGCGTTATGGGTTATACCGCTTATCGATATTCTTATGATTGATGTTGTGCACTATTGTGTAAAACCCCTTGGACTACACTATACACACACAAATATGGATTGCACGTGGAAATTGGTTAAGTCACAGATTTTTGAAATAGATTGTAAAATTGAATTTTTAAATCTAAATGATTTTGAAAATGGATCGGGTTTTAAAATGAAAAGCTTTTGGGAAAGAATTTCTAAAATAAAAGTTATTTTGAATAACTTAATAAAGTTTTGAAACTTAATAATTCAATTTAAAATTGAATTCAAAATTTGAAATTAAATTATATTTTGAGAATTCATGAAATAAAAGGTCATACAAGTTTATATGGGTTTTTAAACCAATTTTAAAAGTGTTGTTTTGAGAATTAAATTTAACCCAAGTTTGAGAAACTTGTATAATTTAAATGTTTGGTTTTCCAAGATGAAAACTGTTTGTTTTCAAATGATAAAAGCTTTCATATAAGAAAATAAATTTCCAAATTGATATTATAGGAATTTCAAATTTGAATTGAAAAACAGTTTTCCAGGTTATGAATGAACTTTTGGAAACGGTTTTTGAAAGCTATGAGTTAAACCTTTTATTTAAAAGATTAAGTGGGTTAATCCAAATAAAAATGGAAATTGTTTTGAAATAAGTGAATGGATCTTTGTGAATTTGGGTAAAATTTGTGAACTAAATCTTTGTGTCTAAAGATTTAAATGGTAATTGGTTTAAACCATTAAACAGGGAATTTTGGAATTTAAGTTGTGACTTAACTGAAATCCATATCCATATGTTTTTAAAATATTGCGCTCATTATTCGGTTTAGCCGGGAGAGGGCCTTGTGTCATATAACTCATTCTGAATAATGATACGTCGTTATGGATAGCATTTGAAGACCGGTGGTGAAGACCGGGTATTTGTGAGAACGATAGGATGACCTATCGATTGTCTCTACACTGAGTAGCTACGGTATAGAGATTCCCTAAGTGATGGGAAATTCGATCGGAATTGTGGATACCCGGATTTGCAAGGGCTTCTTCGGAAGTGCCTTCGGTTCTGTTCGAGCCCGGAACAGACTTGTATGGTCATGTGTCTGACACTACACTTTGAGATATAAAGCCGATTTCTTTCAAATACATATCTGTTGGTGGCGGAGAATTTATTCTCTTAGCTTAACACCCTTCTCTGAGACGTACGAGCTCAGAGGTTATGTAGTTGAAGTTATCAGCGATATACTCCCAATTTGGTAGTGTGGCATGCTAAGTGCTGCTGTGTGATTGATGATCATTTGTTGATCATTTGTGATCAAAGCATGGCTTTGTGAAAAAGGGTAGCTTTGTGGACGAAACCTCTTCGAGCCTCACAAACCGGTAATGGTCGAAACAGGAAAGATGCGGCAAGGTTTCAGGGGTAGCTCCCCTAGGGTATGACCATTCCTTCTGGAAAAGGGTAGTATCATGGTATGGAGCCCAGATACTTACTCATGTGGGCACTGTAGTATATATCTATTACTGTGTGATGTTGTTGGTGTAGAGGATCCTCGGTTAGAGGTCCCAAAGGACGGGGGTGGCATATCTGAGGTTTTATTCCCCGGGAAGGGGGGTAGCCGGCCTTGTTTGGCGGAGAGCCGGGTTGGTTCTCGGGGCGTCCCGCCAGAGGCGTTCCCATGTGGCAATAGGAAGTTCCTTAGCATGACCATTTGTTGGAAATCCATTCATCTAATACGTGCCTTGTATGGTTTTAGTTGTATTACCTGCCATCTACTTATGGTGGCGCCCCACTGTTTGGATGGTAGCTATAGTAGGCATAGTTCGGAATGTCTATGCTGGCTAGGATTTATATTATACTTTCGAAATGGTTTTTATGCACTTTGCACTTATAGTAATAATATCAAAGAAATTTCCTCGTAACAAGCATTTTTTACTATCATAAGGAGAAATCTCCCACAATCCTGCGTTTGCATTGTGTGTGTGGCGGGAGGCCTTATGGTAGTTTCATTTTCAAAAAAGCATTGCGGATTTCAAAACTTAAAACCTTTTGTTTGTTTCAAAGACCAAATGCTTTTGTTTGCTCATACCAGTCCCACGAATAACTCGGAGTTTATTGTTCCCTTTCTAAACTCTGGGTGCCCACTATTTTCCACACGGACAGTCTAGAGTTTGGTTTTTCAGTTAGTCAGGTAGTAGATATCGTTTGGGTAGCTCTCAGCTTTCTATTTGATCATTTTGGAGTCGTTGGAGTCCGTGGACGAGACTTGCTTATCTTGGTGCAACCTTTATGGTGGATCGAGCTTGGAGTTTTGGGAGCTTTGTCTTTGGAGCTTTTGGATCAGAGTTGCAGTATTGGATTCTGTGTAAACTTATCATATTGTATCGTGTTCCGCTGTATTTTTTATTGTATTCTCTGATGTTGATAATCATCATTGTATCAAATTGATGTATTGGATATTGTATTCATGTTGTATCAGTGATATCATCTTTTATTTCCGCTGTGTTATTTATTATCTAATGTTGTTGCAAGCTCCGACGATACGAATTTGATGTTATTGTCGGACATCGAGTTTGGGTCGTTACAATCAAAGTCTGCACTAGGAATCAAGTGAGCGATACTAGTTTGGAAATAAAGTTATGTATTCAAGTGAGTGATCGTATCAAATTTTACATAGGAATGATCTATGTAAAAATTGATGAATCGTTTTAAGTATCTCTGGGAAAAGGGTTGTGCTATAATTTCGGGGATGAAATTCTTTTAAGGGGGAAAGAATGTAACGACCCCTAAACTTATCGCTTGGATAAATTATATTTATCTTTAAAATATTTAGATATGGTTTAAAGTAAGAAATAATCATGTTTTTAAGAGGTAAATAATAATATTTATTTTATTTGGGAAAAAATTTATGGACAAATTACTGGGGTAAAATATTTATATTTGTAAATATCGTCCTAGGTAAAACTATCAATAAAATAGCCGCAAGTCCTTTTATCAATAAAACTGCTTTTAAACAATATGGATCATCCACGTCTCTGTATTCATACACTAATATATGTATTCAGACAAGATTATGAAATAAAATAATTTATTTTATTCTTGGAAAATAAAATGTATTTATGACGTCGATAGTTAATATCATCGGTTTTATATATTTCTTCAAAAATTCAAGTTAAGTTTAAATATCAAATAAATGGGTTTTTATTTACAAATAAACCTACTTTCATTATTTAATAATGATGGCAAAATAGTTTTAAATTTTTTTACCAAAATAGATAGTTCGCAGAAGAATAGAAAATGTGACCGAAGAAAGTTTTTTGGAATTCGACTTTCCGACACCGGAAAGTTGTAGGGAACGCTGTTCGCCTTTGTGCACCGTATGTACACATGTATAAAAGTTAATTAACTAAATAAAACAATACATTAATAATATATTATCTTATTTTAATTATATTCAGCAAGCGATGTGACAAGTCATTGTTTTAAAAATAATAACTTATATATATATATATATATATAAGTATATATCATTATCTCTTGTTATATCTAACCATTAAAATCATTATCCATCATGACCTAAACGATGTGAATAGAGAGGGAGGATGTGACATATGAGGAGGAAGGAAGGTGGTGATGTGACCTTACAAAATAATGACATGTTAGGATATTTTAGAACTAAGGTTAAAATGGTAATTTTCCTACGTTTTTTCATCTATAAACACACATACACCCTCGCACGCATATTTTGATTTGCATTCCAACATCATTTTCCTAAACCTTCTTCTCTAAATAAAATTCCATGGCTTCCATAGTTCAAAAATATTAGAAAATGTTAGCTTTTGTATTGTAACTTGCTTCCGTATCTTCTATACTTCTTATACTTTCATTTCATCATCATTTTTTCCAAAAACCCAGGCCATCACTATCCCTGCAAAGCCCTGGCTAAGCCAAATCATCGCTGGTGAACCTATACTAAGGCCATAGCCCATCAAAAGTTTTATATTTTTAAGCTAGAGTCGAGCGTAGACGCGTTGCCGAATTATAGTCGAAGTTCGTTAACATAAAGGCAAGTAAAACTACTTTTTTGGAAAAGGTTTTGACTTTATTATGATGTGTTATTGTGGTGATAACATGATGAGAAATTGAATGATTATTATGTTAGTCGATGGTGATTGATGGATGTTTACGTTAGGTGTTGAATTTGAGATTTGAATGTGATGTTATCGAGTTAGTAAGCATACAACCTAATGTTTATATATGTGTTTCATTGTGATGTTAAAAGTATGGTAGTATGGATGTATGTCTATGATCCAAGAATCAAAGTACGTTGAGTTGAAGCAAAGTTAACAACTTTGTGTGTTGCGATGGACGTGAGATCTGATTCGAAATCAAAAACTATGTTTTCTTCTTTTAAAGTTTGGAAATTGTCCCAAAGTTTCTATCTTTATTTCTAGGTTTCAAAACTTTAAAACTTAGAAACATGAAATAGGAAAGAATAAGCAAATGTTTTCGCTTAAAGTATGTTTAAGCAAACTGCACTCATAACTATAGTCGTTGTGGACACAGTTCGACAAAATTTCCCATTTCGTTGTAAAAAAAATTTTTCAAAAATTTTTCAAACTTAATTAGTAATATAAAAGAAGATTAAGTTTAGTTAATTAATATTTTATTATTTAATAAATTAATTAAAAGTAATTAATACTTAATTAGTAATTAAGTAAGTGATTAAGGTTAAGTAACACTTAAGGAAGGTTAATGATTAATTAGTGATTAGTAAAGTTTTTAATTAGTAATTAATGAATATTATTTAGTTGACTTTTAATTAACTGTGGTTTTACTAATAATGAATTGTTTAAACCTTAACTAAGATACACTAGGAAGTTAATTAGGACTTAACCAAGTCCGTTAAGTTAATTAAAGTTAAATTATGAATTCATCTTGATTTAATTAAGATATAATTACGGTTTAAGCTAATTAGAAATATTTCAATCTTTTGAAAGCTAGTTTTAAACTTAATTGGTTGTATTTTAAATCAATTTTCTTTTTAAGGTTAATTGATTTTAAATCAAAGGATCTATCGTTTGGACCTTTAAGTAGCCAAATAAATTAAAGTAGTGATTATAACATTGAAATCGTTTATGAAAGTAAGTGACTTGTGTTTATCACAAATGTCGAATATCTGTAACATGGTAGACACAAGGAAGTTAATTTCAATAAACGAGTCATGGTAACTTATGCATATAGAAAAAATTTCTATATCTACATTTTTCACCGATAATTGATGTATCTGTATTTGTAACTTAGACATCTATGTATGATTGATTGTATGTTATGTGTGAATCCCTTACATATCTAATTTTAGGCAATACCCATGATACAACTTAGATAAGTAAACCCAAATTTAATGATTCGTTGTAGTCATTAAGCCTCCATTTGGTTTTGGAAAGTTAATATTTCATTTTATTTTAAAATGATCTTCAAGATTATTCTATTTTGGACAAGATATTTCAAGAATGATTTGACAATTGTTTTGAATATTATATAAAGAAGTTTATGAATAATTTTGGGGTATTCATAAAAGGAGTTTTAGAAATGGTTTTGAATGTTTATAAAAAGGATTTTATAAATAGGTTTGAATGTCTATATAAAGAAGTTTAATGCAAGGTTTGAAAGATTATATAGAAGTTATATCATTATTAAGAGTTTCAAAAGTGAGTATGGAAGTTGATAAATGTTTTACAAATAAGTTTCGGTTGAAGCAAAGAGAATTTCATGGATAAAAAATTTATAAAAGAATTTATTGAAAATAATCACAATAGGAAATTGAGGTTTAGGTTTCTCAATGCTGACTTTTTAAAAAATGGTAGTATGGAACATCAATTTCACACTTTACACCGAAGGAATAGTGCATAGAGTTATCATTTTCTCTAATTTAAATAATGTAGTTAATCCTTTTTAGGGATTTAAAAGTGGTAAATCTTACAAATATTTTGTGAATATACTTATGTTAGAAAGATAAGTATATGAATGTTTATGAAAGAGATTTATTAAACAAAGATATGTCTTGTGGCTTAGTGGTTGCTATGGATAAATAAATCTCAAATGGAATTGGTCGTTGTTTGTTTATTTGATAACTAAATAACTGGCTATCAAACTTGACCCAATTTTACATGGGAAGTAAGAATGTAAATTCGAGTTCCCCGATGAGGACTCAAATACTTACTTCTAAAAGAACTAGGATTGAGTCAATCGAAATTTATTGGTTGTTGATATGGAAAGACCGGGATCGGATATATATCCAAAAAACACTGTGAACCAACATGTATGTTTAAGCGGAATACATCCTGATGATTATTGAAGACGGTGCTCTTTGAAGTACAAGGGCTACTGCTACTAATCCTAAGAGTGATTCCAAAATGGATGTAGTAGAGTTAGTGCCTTCAGTTTCATTCAAGCCTAGAATGAAATTGTATGGATGAATGATGGCATTGCATTGAAGCCTAAAGGGCAGTGTTAGCATTCCAAGATGAATTGCTATTCAGAAAGTTAAAGCATAGCCTCAAGCCTCACAACAAGGAGGAATGGAAAAAAGAGGACATGCAGCAGAGCTATGCGGTTAGCTATAATTAGGAGCGGTCACCCCGTTCTAGATGTCCTTTTTGGAGTTAGTTGGCAACTGTGGTAATATAAGACCTCGGTGTCAAGGGGGTGAGCTAACTCGGTTTGCCACGTTAAAGGGGCAGTCGGCTTGTGTTAGCATTGGTGCATTTTCCAGAGGTGTATCCTCGGAAGGTAGTCCCTTATCTTGCAATTGTTGGGATCCAATCTCCAATACGTACCTTACGTTTTCGATTATAGAGACTAGTATGTTGGAATGTGAGATGCAAGCGTTTCTGCTATTTTATCTATTTACTTGAAACCTAGACATTATGATAATATCACTGGATTTTGAAATAAAATGTTTTGGTTATTGTAAGGTAAAAACATATTTTATGTGCGGTGTGGTCTTCAAAGACACTCTTTGTTTGAAAAAATTTCAAATGTATAAATCAGTTTGTTTTCTACTTGTTATTGAGTTTTAATCATGCTGGTTTGCCAAACTAACCTGGGCGTCATTCCATGTAATGCTCGGGTCAGACCGAGCTTGTTTTCCCAGGTTTAGCTGGATACTTTATAGTTGGAGAGGAGCTGGATGGTCAAGACTTATTCACGTATATTTTTACTTCCACTGTATTATAGAGTCTATATGTTTGTCAACATGAGGATGGGTTTCTATAACTGTCCAAAAATTTAGGATAAGTCTAATGTACTCTGATGTTTTATATATGAATAAAGATGTTTCCTTTCTATAAAGATCATGGTTATATTGTATATTATTCGTTACGTTGTGAGAATCTGCGTTGTTTTAGTTTTCTCTATCTTCTACCTTCTTCTTTCACCCAACAGATCGGTATATCCGACATTTGAATGTTCAACATGTAATTAATGGATGTATTAGCATCGAATTTTTAAGGTCGAAAATCTAGTTTGTTATATTTGATATCAGAGCTGAAGGTTAAGCGAGTACCATGGCCCTATTGGGATAAACTCATTTGGAATTGGGTAATTGAGACCGAAGAATGGGCTTGAGTGTATTATAAATATGAATGTGTATTTGTTACTGAGTAAAAATGTTTTATATTGTGTTCTTTAATCTGTTGAGTGACTTAAGAATTCTTGTCGATGCGTTTGGGCAATGTTATCGATAGGGATTACCTAAACACTTAAAGAAGTCCAACTAACATAATATTGTTTTTTAAATTGGTAAATGAAATAATTTTACCTAGGATATATTTTATATGTAAAGGAATGATTTCCAAAAATCTGTCTATTTATAGACGAGATGTAGGGTTAAAATTGGATTTAGAATAGAATGTGTTTTGTTGAAAGAAAATCTTTAGACGACCTTACAAAAATGACAAGGATTGTGAGAATATTAAATCTCGGTTACTTTGATAAAGATTTAAATGATTTTGGAAAAGTTGTAGTAATTGTACTTCAATATATTTTAAATATAAATATTTTAAAATTGATTTAAAGTAAAGTTTTCTTTGGATAGTTCAGAAGAAGTTTCGATCTGTTTTGTGATCATCGGAATAATCTTCTAAGTGACAATCAAATGTTTGCTTAGGTAGATATGATAGTGCACTTAATAAATTATCCTCTTTGTCATTATACAATCAAAACAAGTTCGAATCCAAATGAATCCAAAGCTAGTGGATGATTTTATTAAAGAACTACTTATCTGTAAATAATACTGTTTCAAAAGGGAATTTGTGACGAAAGAAATATTTTTAAGATTAACTAGTTCAATTGCCTTGGAAATAATTGGGTAAGAGATGTGTTAGGATGGTAAACACTTCTCTTGAGTATTTCCTTACTTAGTAAAAGGAATATATAATACTATTTGGTAAAGCTCGGTTCCTTGATATCATTTTAGAGTTACTCAGACTATATATTATGTTTTCAAAAGGGTTAAATTTAAAATATCATTTTGGAAGGTTTTAAAAAAATACTTGGATATTGTGTTCTCGAATCCCTTAAAAGAATAGAGTTTTCGAAATAAAAAGATGTCTTAATTAAGAGTGGGTTAATAAATAAATTTTTTAATTTGTTGATCATTCTAGGTTAAGTAAAACCAAATTAATTTGGAAATCGTATATGGTCTTTGAGATATAGAAGAGTATCATACTAAGATGAATTTGAGTTATAGAATGTTAACAAACTTAAGTGATGTTCTTAAGTAAAACGGCGATTCTTTAAAAAAGTGTAATTATAATCTTGGAAAGTAGGAACCAATGGGATTAGTACGTAGGTTGTACGTAGATAATTTCTCATTTTCACATAGTTCTCGATTCAAGATTTGAGTACATGACTCGAGGTGTTTCAGACCATTCTAAATAGGGATTTGTCGCCCGATGATTGACGGCGAAGGTCGATGAGGATTCTTATATGGAACCAAAAGTTCTCTATACTAGTTTATGGCTATGTAAGGAGAACAGAGATTCCTAATTAACAAGATTGATCAAAGTCCGCACTAAGAAGTCAAGTGAGCGATTCTAGATCGTAAATGAAGTTATGTATTCAAGTGAGTGATCGAATAAAATCTTACATACGAATGAATACTGTACATCACACAGACTGATGAATAGTTTTAAATATTTCTGGAAATAGAGTTGTGGTACAATTTTGGGGACGAATTTCTTTTAAGGGAGGAAGAATGTAACGACCCATCACTTGGATAAATTATACTTATTTTTAAAATATTTAGATATGGGTTCAAAAGTAATAAATAATCATGTTTTATAAGGTAAATAATAATAGTTACTTTGTTCGGGAAAAATATTTGCGGACAAATTACCGGGGTAAAATATTGATAATTCATAAATATCGTCCTAGGTTAAAAAAATATCGATAAAACAAGCTAAAATCATTTTATCAATAAAACTGCTTTTAAACAATATGGATCATACACGGCTCTGGATTCATACTATATGTATTCAAACAAGCTTATGAAGTAAAATAATTTATTTTATTTTTGGAAAATAAAATGTATTTGTGGCATGAATAGTTAATGTCATCGGTTTTATATATTTCTTTGGAAATTCAAATTAAGTTTAAATATTAAATAAATGGGTTTTTATTTACAAATAAACCTATTTTAATTATTTAATAATGATGGTAAAATATATTTTAAAATTTGTTTGCCAAAATAAATAGTTCATAGAAAAATAGAAAATATGATCGAAGAACGTTTTCCGGAATTTTGATTTTTTGACACTGGAAAGTTGTCGGGAACGCTGTTCGCCTTTGTGCACCGTATGTACACATATATAAGAGTTAATTAGCCAAATAATAATAGGCTAATAATATATTAACTTACGTCAATTATGATTAGCAAGTGATGTGACAAGTCATGGTTTTAAAAATAATAACTTTTATATATATATATATATATATATATATGTATGTATGTATGTATGTATGTATGTATGTATGTATGTATGTATGTATACATCATTATCTCTTGTCATATCTTATCAATATCACCATTATCCATCATGACCTAGAGGGTATGACTAGAGAAGGGGGATGTGGCATATGAGGGGGAAGAAAGGTGGTGATGTGACCTTACAAAATAATGACATGTTAGGATATTTTAAATGTAAGGTTAAAATAGTAATTTTCCTACTTTTTTTCATCTATAAATATACCCCTTACACACACATTTTCATTTACATTCTAACTTCATTTTTCTAAACCTTCTTCTCTTAAAGAATTCCATGGCTTCCATAGTTCAAAAATATTAGAAAAAAATTAGCTTTCTGTATTTTAACTTGCTTCCATACCTTCTACACTTCTTATACTTTCATTTCAACTTACTCTTTTCCATAAACCAAGGCCATCACTACCTCCAAAAAGCACTAGCCAAGCCAAATCACTGCTGACCGAATCCATTCTATGGCCTTAGCCCACAAAAGTTTCAAATTTTTAAGCTAGATTCGAATGTAGAGGCGTTGCCGAGTTGTAGTCGAAGTTCGGACGAAGTTAGTTAACGTAAAGGTGACTAAAACTACTTTGTTTTGAAAAAGTTTTTGAGTTTATTATGATTTGTTATTGTGGTGGTAATATGATGATAAAATTGAGTGGTTATTATGTTAGTCGATGGTGATGGATGGATGTTTGCGTTAGGTATTGAATTTGAGATCTGAATTTGATGTTGTTGAGATAGTAGCATATAGCCCTATGTTTATATATGTATTTCATTGTGATGTTAAAAATATGGTAGTATGGATGTATTGTTGTGATCTAAGAATCAATGTATGTTTTGTTGAAACAATGTTAACAACTTTGTGTGTTGCAACGGACGTGAGATCCAATTCGAAATCAAATAATATATTTTCTTGTTTTAAAGTTTGGAAATTGCTTCAAAGTTTCTATCTTTATTTGTAAGTTTCAAAAACTTTAAAACTTATGTTTCTAAACATGAAATAGTAAAGAATAAGCAAGTGTTTTTGTTTAAAGTATGTTTAATCGAACTGCACTCATAGCGATAGTCGCCATGGACGCAGTTCGACAAACTTTTCGATTTTCGTTGTAAAAGATTGTCTTTTGAAATGGTTTTGCAAAAGTTTTTCAAACTTAATTAGTAATATAAAATAAGATTAAGTTTACTTAAATTAATTAAAAGTAATCAGTATTTAATTAGTAAACAAGCAAGCGATTAAGGTTGAAGTAAAGCTTAAAGAAGGCTAATGATTAATTAGCGATTAATAACGTTTTTAATTAGTAATTAATGAAGGTAAGAAGGAATTAATGATTAATTTTTATTTAATTAAGTTAATTAGTTAATTAATTATTACTCAATTAAGTGATTATTTAGTTAACTTTTAATTAATTATGGTTTAACTAATAGTGAATTGTTTAAACCTTAACTAAGATACACTGGGAAGTTAATTAGGACTTAACCAAGTCCATTAAGTTAATTAAAGTTTAATTATGAATTTATTTTGATTTAATTAGGATATAATTAAGGTTTAAACTAATTATAAATATTTGAATCTTTTTAAATCTATTTTTAAACTTAATTGGTTATATTTTAAATTAATTTTCTTTTTAAGGTTAATTGATTTTAAATTAAAGGATCACTCTTCTGAACCCTTAAGTAGCCAAATGAATTAAAGTAGTATTATAAAACGTTGACACGTTTTATGGGAAGTAAGTAACTTGTGTTTAGCATAAATGTCAAATAATTATATAGACACAAAGAAGTTAATTTCAATAAGCGGGTCATGGTAAATTAAGCATATAGAATATACTTTTATATGTAAAATTTTCACCGATAATGGATGTATCTATATTTGTAACTTGGACATCTACTTATGATTGATTATACGTCATGTGTGAATACCTTACATATCTGATTTTAAGTAATACCTATGATATAACTTAGATTAGTAACCCAAATTTAATGATCCTTTGTAGTCATTAAGCCTCCATTTGGTTTCAGAAAGTTATTATTTCATTTTATTTATTCTATTTTGAATAAGATATTTGAAGAATGATTTGACAATTTTTTTGAATACTATATAGAGAAGTTTATGAATAATTTTGAAGTATTCATAAAAGGAGTTTTTGAAATGGTTTTTAATGTTTATAAAATGGAATTATAAATGGGTCTGAATGTCTATATAAGGAATTTTATGCAAGGTTTGAAAGATTATAAAGAAGTTATATAACCAGGTTTGAATAATTATAAAGAGTTTCATAAATGTGTATGGAAGTTGATAAATGTTTTGCAAACGGGTTTGGGTTAAAGCAAATAAGATTTCATGGATAAGGAAATTCGTAAAAGAATTTATTGAAAATAATTACAATTGGAAATTGAGGCTTGGGTTTCTTGAGTCCGACTTTGTAAAAAATGGTGGTATGGAACATTCGTTCCACTCTACAACGAAGGAATAGTGCTTAGAGTTTCTCCAATTTGAATTATGTAGTCAAATCCTTTTTAGTGATTTTGAAATGGGAAACTTACAAATGTTTTGAGAATATATTTATGTTAGATAGAAAAGTATATGAATGCTTTTAAAAGAGATTTATTAAACAAAGATATGTTCAGAGGTTTAGTGGTTGCTATGGATAAATAAATCTTAAACAGAATTGGTTGTTGTTTGTTTATTTGATAATTAAGTAATCGACTATCAAGTTTGACCCAATTTGACTTGGGAAGTATGAATGTAAATTTGAGTTCACCGACGAGGACTCGAATACTTACGTCCAAAAGAACTGGGATTAAGTCTACCAGAAATTATCGGTTGTTGAGATAGAGAGACTGGTATCGGATCTATATCTGAAAAACACTTCGAACCAACATGTACATTCGAGCGGAAGACATATTTATGATGATTGAAGACGGTGCTGCTACTAATACTAAAGGTGATTCCAAAATGGATGTAGTAGAGTTAGTGCCTTCAATTTTGTTCAGACCCAAAACAAATTTTAACGGATGAATGTTGGCATTGCATTAACGCCTGCAGGGCAGTGTTAACATTCCAAGGTGGATTTCTATTCAGAAAGTTAAAGCATAGCCTCAAGCCTCACAACCAAGGCAGAGCATGCAGTAGATCTATGTGGTTATCCTTCAATAGGAATGGTCACCCCATTTTAGATGTCCCTTTCAGAGTTTGTTTGCACCCAAACACCGCAGTAGTATGAGGCCTCGGTGTCAAGGAGGTGAGGTAATCTGGTCTGCCGTGTTAAAGAGGCAGCCAGCTCTATGTTAGCATTGGTGCATTTTCTAGAGGTGTATCATTGGAAGGTAGTGCCTTACCTTAACATTGTTGGGATCCAATCTCTAATACGTGCCTTATGTTTTCGGCTGTAGAGCCTAGTATGTTGGAATGTAAGATGCAAGCATTTCTGTTATTTTATCCATTTACTTGAAACCTAAAAACTACGATAATATCATTGGAATTTGATATAAAATGTTTTTAGTTATCATAAGGTAAATACATGACCGTTTTTATATGCGGTGTGGTCTTAAGAGATACCCTTTGTTTGAAAAGTTATCAAATGTAGAAATCGGTTTGATTGTTACTTGTTATCGAGTTTTACTCATGCTGGTTTACCAGACTGACCTGGGCGTTATTCCACGTAATGCTTGGGTTAGACCAAGCATGTTTTCCTAGGTTTAGCTGGATACTTTAGAGATGGAGAGAAGTTGGATGGTCAAGACGTATTCACATATATTTTTACTTCCGCTGTATTATAGAGTCTGTATGTTTTTCAATATGAGGACTGGTTTTTATGACTATCCAAAAATTTAGGATAAGTCTAGTGTACTCTGATGTTGTATATATGAATAAAGATGTTTTCTTTCTGTAAAGAACATGGTTGTATTATATATTATCTGCTGCGTCCTGAGATTTTGTGTTATTTTAGGGTCGAAAATCTGGTTTGTTACAGGTGATGACTCTTTTATTATTTTAGGTATCATGAATAATCAACTAAGTAAAACCTGATGATGTTATGCACAAGGAACGCTTAGAAGATTGTCTACATCCTTGTGCAATGAAAGGGGTTTTGAGCTTGGGAAAACCTTATGCTTTGTTCGCTAGTAATTTTAATACTATTAAGTATTGAGCGTGATTATTTCTTTGGTGGCTTATGTTGAATTTCGACGATGAAATATTCTATGAGGGCGACAATGCGACGACCTATAATTTCAGACACTTCATATTTAAATATTTGAATTATTTCAATATTTGAATCTTAGATTAAATATGATTAAATAATCATTTTAACCATCTTTTAATTATTAACTAATGATGGTAAACTTGTTTTGGAAAATGTTTACAAAAATAAATATTTTGAAGAAATATCCATAATGTGACTGAAAATTATTTTATCGATTAACAGCTTTTTACCTTTTAAAAATTGTTTAAACCTTTTTTACATGCACTAAAACACTTTGGAAATCGATACTATGAAATAAAATTACTTCACCATTTAGGAAAATAAAACATGATGATGTCATGAGTGATGTCATGGAAAGATATTTTATGTGTAAGGGTAAAAGAGAAATTTGTAAAGGAAAATGAGATATGAAGTTAAAAGTATGCAAGGCACATGGAGGGACTAGTTTTGCTAGAGAAACTCAAACGCGATGGAAGTGATTAGCACTAATACACTTTGTTCTTTACTAACCTTTCTCTAATTAGTTCAAATCCCTTCCAGACTCCACCAAACTTTCACCACCACTCTATAACACTTATAAGCTTAGATCTAAAGTCAAAGTTGAAGACAAGTGAAAAAAGGCAAGCTCCATGACGCCGTGAGCAATATGGAGGAGGGGGAGGCATGGCTTGGTTTATGAGTGTTAAAGTGGTGTCTTTATGCTTTTAGGTGATGGTAGGAAGTGGTTCTTTGTTCTTGAGTATTTGAGCTTGTTATGGGCTTGGATTTGGGTGAGTTATCTCACTATCTTATATGAATATATTGTGTGTGTGTGTGGGCAAATATAAAGTTAAAGTGGCATTAACTAATTAAAGTTATAAACTTTGGACCATCTTACTTTTGAAAGCAAATGCCAACTTTATATTGCATAACATCACTCCTATTACCTTCTACAACATGTGGCGTTGCCTTGATTTGATGCTTAAATGGTTATTTGGATTGTGTGTTGAATTGAAGTATGTTTGAATGTGTTTGAAGCGAGTATAGTCGCTGCAAGTGCACTTCGATATCCCTTAATTTTAACTTGTGTAAATGGAAAATTTATGAACTTAACTTAGGACAATTTTTATTGGTCATATTTTACACATATTTCAGTTCACAGGAAAATAAAGAATTGGTTTGGAAATTTATAGAAATCATGAAACAAAGTTGTGAAAGTTAGATGCGAAAAGGTCTCTATGGATGCACTTGAAAATGCTTTGTGTTCGGCAATTTTCAAAGTCAACTTTGAGATATATATTAGGGGTTTCTTTGAATTTTTGATAATTACTATAAGATTAATTATTATAGAAAAATAATGAAGGTTAGATCATTCATTAACTTGTAAAACAAAGTTGGAAAAAATTATATCGAGAAGAAGGTCACTATATGAGCGCTTTGGAATGTCCTGTTTTTGGGAATTTTTGTAACTAAACTGAGAGACGTCCTTAAGGAATTATTTGCATTTTTAATTAATATTATATGTTAAATTATTTTTGGAAGAAAAAAAAATCAAAATTTAAAAGATTTTGAAACTGTTCAAAAAAAGGTATTTGGTTAGAGCAAAAAGGTGGTTATAAATACACTATGAAATATACATTGTTTTCGGAAATTTTCTAAATAAATTAAAAGATATTATTAGGGGTTTATTTCCATAGGTTTTAATTAACCTAAGGTAGTAACTTCTGTAAAAATTTCAAATCTTAAATCGTTATTTTAGGTGGTGAAAACTAGTTGCAAAGTTCATGCTTTCTACGTTGTTCTTTGAGCAAGACTTTTAACAGCATTTATAAATGTTGTAGTAAGTTATTTGAGGTTTTAAGCGTCTAAAAATAATTTTTTAATTTTTAATTTTCTATAATATTTTGAGGGATGTTTACTAACATATTTTTCAATATTTTAAATTTTTTTGTGGTTCAAATATATTTTTAATAATTATATATGAATTTTGAAAGTAAAGGGGATTTAATTATAAAACATATTTTTTATTATTTTTGCTAAATTACAAATTTGTTATTTTCAAGTAATACTTTGCAAAGATATTCAAAACCTATTTATTAGTATATTTAAATTATTTATATATAAGTTTGGAAAAGCAAGTTAAGTATTTTGTAAAATCATTAACAATTGTATTACCTTGTTTAATAAAGGTGGACAAACTCAGATCTTTAAAAGAATATTTCCAAAGGTTGTAACAAGTATGGAATGGTTTTGGGTTTGTTTTGACAATGTGTTAACGACATTTGTCTTTAACCCTTTTAGATTATATATATGAATGTAAGTAGATCTTTAAAAAGAATATTTTAAAGATAAGAATAAGTGAAATAGTTTTGGTATAGTAGTGATAATGTTTAAGTAACATTAGTCTTAAACCTTTTGAAAAAGATTTGTGAATGTAATTAGGCCTTTTAAATATATATTTCAAAGGTAATAACAAGTATGGAATCTTTTGAAAAAAGATAGAAAATGTAAAGATTTAAAGTAAGGAATCTTGTTAATGATTTGTGAATATACTTATACCACTTGAGATAAGTAAATTAATAGTTTTCAAAGTATTGAAAGAGTACTAATGAATAGTAATGATTGGAAAAGAATTTTTACTAGATAAAAGAAGTTTTACTAATAAAGAATTTTTAATTAATAAAAGGATTATTTAAATAAAAAGGAGATTATAAGTTGCTTATGTGACTTAATCGTGCTTTGTATGATTTGATCATGCTCTGTATGTTTACTTATTGATGGAAAGTATTCCATCGTGTATTTAACACTAAAAGCTGACTAAGTAGACTTGTCTATCTATGAGAGTTGAGAATGAAATGTCTAGATAAGGCTTTGATGCAACTAGTGTTCTAACTTACCTGGCTTCTATCTTGACTGAGGGATAATATAAGTTAAGAAGTTCACAAACATGATAAGTATACGAGACTTATGTGATCGTTTTCATTGCTGTTGAAATTAACCAAATTCATCAGATTAGTTTTGAAGAGACCGAGAGTGTTTCACTTATTGAATACCACTTCAAAATGTATATACGGGTTTTATGTTTTGGAAGCAGTTGTAAAGTGGAATGTTATAGAGTTGAACTGTCTATGCTAAGGTTAAGTCCAATGGAGAGGTCAGCATTAGCATTCATGGGAGGACTTATGCTAGAATCTATGTGAGATTCGAGATCTATTTAAGATGCTCGAATCCATATAGTGGTTCATGATTTACTCGAGATGTTGAAATCTATTTGAGGATTCATGTTCTGTTCGAGTGATGCAAACTCATGTGAAGGAGGTCAAATGTGATCTCGACGTCGGAAATGGCTAAAGACAGAGTAGGATGCACAATCTTTAGTTTAGCTGACTCATGACGGTATATCAGCCCCCAAATCTAGTGTATGCTTATCGATATTGAAAGTATATAGTATGGTGGATCGATTATACAAGTGACAAGTATATGACTAATTTAAACTGAAGTGTAACAATAGTAAAGTATGTAAATAAGAATAATCACACCATGGATTTTATACTGATTCGGACCTTTCGTCCTACGTCCAGTCCTGAAGCTCCTCTTCGGAATTTCCTTTCCCCAAATAACCCTTACTTCACCCGGAGGAACCGGTTTACAAAAGCAGAGTTTCTTTGTCAAGATGTGTTCTCTATTACACGGATTTTGACTATATAGTACAATTTAACTTTCTATATCTCTTGCATGATTGAATACAATATTGTTCGAGAGAGTATGGAAGTGTATGATCTCAGATTTGCAGATTTAATAGCAAGTGGATGATTAGAATAAGAGATGATCAAGATAGAGAGTCGAGTGAATTAGTTAAGTGCTTTGATCCTTCTTGATTCCCGTTTACATAGTTGTAGAAGGTTGCTTCTAGTAGTTACATCTCTTCCCTTTTAGTCTAGAGTCATCATTGTTCACTGGTGAAGAGTTGTGGAGGAGAGATGGAGTTGTGTCTCTTTGGAGGTGACAGTTGTAATTTGAATTATCTTCCTCGAGCCCAGTTTCAGACGTCTAAGAACCTATTATTATTTTTGTTCATCTTCTATGTTCAGACGTCTGAAGTTCTGTATTCAGACGTCTGAACCTGTTAAGTGATGTTCTTCTGGGTTTATTCTTGAGTGTATCTCTCTTCGATCTTCGTGAAACTTTGTAGATGAATCTCTTTAATTCTTTAGTCATCGTCTTATCACAGTTGTGGTTTGTCTTGCTTTGAATTTGTATCTGTATAGTTGTATGATATATATATATATATATATATATATATATATATGATTTTCATTGTATAGTTGTCATCGTCGAAATCGTAAACTAAGGGTTCTAACAAATATGTTGCACGTAGAAGTTGTTGATACTTTGTACCATGTGGTTCAAGAAAGTGCTCAAGTGATGGGCCGGCTATGTTTACCTTATGGTATATTTGATCCAAATATGTATGATGCTCAGAAGGTAGTTTTTAATCCTTGTGTACATAGTTTGAATTCAGTTTGATCGAAGAGATCTTCGTGGAAAATTTATTACAGGAACATACATTAGTTCTTCTGATTGTACCCTCAGTATCGCTGTGGTGTGATCAATGCAAGCTTCACAGCTATTTGATTTGATTTATATTCTGAACCCTAGACATTATATGTTATATCACTTATGTAATTGTCAGATGGTAGTTCTTTTGAGGGGTTAACCATAGTGGCATTACGTACAGTCTTAAAAGTACTATTATATGTTGATCACATATTTCTTAGGTTTCTCCAACTAGACTTACGTCTGACATGCAAATTTTTATTTTCCTTAAATTCCTTATGTGCTCTTTCTAATAGTTTGAGAAAGGCAGGTTTTAGTCAGATGTTCATTGGAGCTCGAGGAGACGAGCTGGATGTTTCACCTACCATAGTACTCTTATTTCCACTGCATTACTTTTATGTTTGTATCGTCATTTATGAGGATGGGTTATTATAACTATCTAGGATGATGATAGTATTTAGAATTGTAACTCTAAAATGATATGTGTCTTTTAGTGAAGTTTTGTACTGAGATATTATATGTTATCGTTCCGCTTTGGGATTAAGTGTTGTGTTCCTTCTTTCTTGTGTAGTTTTGTTTTCTTTTTCCTTTACCTTAACAACCTGTCTTTTTGACACTTAGGTGCTCAGCATGTTAATACGGTGGATGTATTAATGTTGACATTTGAGGGTCAAAAGGTTGGACGTTACATCAACTAGGTTGTCTTATACATTATATTTGAAATGTGTCTCCCTACTTAAATAACGTTATACACACACACACACACAATTTTGGTTGTAAGAAAAACATTTTTTCAAATTAAAATAGCATAAGACATTCGAAAATTATTTTATTAGTGATTGTTTATGCACACACACACACGTAGTTATTACATCTATGTTCAACAATGAAATATTTGTTAGGAAATCAATTATATGGTTTCGATGATAACAACTATACAATGGAAATCAAGTATGTATATATATCTATATTTACAGGTAATTGTTAAAGTAAACATCACCAAAGAGACAAGAACAAGACTCAAAAAAGTATCATGAGGCTACAAGTCGAAAGAATCGGAAGAGGAATGACACAGGAACGGAAAAAGCAACATGCACAATTCCAGACGTCTGAGTGCACTATTCAGACGTTTGACTGATTCCTCTGGTTCGCAAATCAGACAAAATCAGGCGTCTGGTTAATATACTCAAACGCTTGAAAAGCAACCATATACAAAAAATATATGAGAGCCAGATGTCTGAAATATTTTCCAAATGTCTGAATATTAATTCGGCCACGTATATTCAAAGCACAATTGTCACAATTGAAAAGACACGTTCGCTCCTCTTCGCCGCAACTCTTCATCACCATTAGAAGCGACCATAGAGCACTTACTAATAGATGCAACTACACAAAGGATCTCTCTACCACTATAAATAGCAACCAGAATTCAAGAGAAGATCTTACCTTACTCACTTATACTCTTTACTCTTATACTCTGATTAATACTTGATCTCTAGCAATCTAATACCTGTATTTTAGTCTTCCATATACTCAAAACTCTTCAATCAATATTATATATATATATATATAGGATGCATTTGTACTCAACAGTCAATATTCGTGTTATAGAACACACATTTGATAAGAATAAGCTTTTATAACCAAGCTTATTCCTCCAGGCGAAGTGAGGGTGTTTGATAGTTGAATTTCGAAGAGGAGCTTCGGGACTGGACGTAGGATGGGAGGTCCAAACCAGTATAAAATCCTGGTGTGATTATTTCCATTTACTTTGCTATTATCATCTATCGAGTTTATATTAGATACATTATATAGTTAGTTCACCTATACTTGCATATATATACACTACACGATCCACTCATATAGATTTATAATTGGTATTAGAGCAAAGTTTATTCAAAGAATAGTAACATGTTTTTGAATAACTTTAATATGGCAAGTATTTTTCAAGAAGGACAATCCACAGCACGACCCCCACTAATTTAGTGGATCTAACTATGCATAGTGATCAACACATATGAGAATTTTTATGAAAGCAAATGGTCTAGAAATTTGGTCAGCCACACAAGATAAATATGAAGCACCTACTACTGCTATGAAAACATGGACCGATGCACAAAAGACCTTAGCATCAAATAATGCAAAAGCTATTAATGTTTTATTTTTCTCTCTAGACAAAAATGAATTTTCACGTGTCATGTTATGCACAACTACATTTGACATTTGGCGTACCTTACAAATTACACACGAAGGTACAACAAAGGTCAAACAAACTAAGATTTCAATTTTGCAAAACCAATTTTCGTCATTCAAAATGAAACAAAATGAAACTATTGTTGACATGTATTCTAGATTTCAAACTATCCAACATGATCTTATGGCATTAGGAGTTAAGTTTACTGATTTTGATTTAGTTTCTCGAATACTCGACTCTTTAACATCAGATTGGGAAAGGAAGGTTTTAGCTATTAAAGAAGCTAATGATCTCTCTACTCTCAAAGTTGAAGAGTTGATAGGAAATTTAATGTCCTATTAAGCTAATTTGCAGGCACGAAAAGAACTGAATTCGGAGAAAAAGAACATAGCATTTTCCAGAAACAAAGAATGATGACTCTGACTTATATGAAGAAGAGATGGTCTTCATTGCCAAGAATTATAATAGATTCAAGAAATTTAGAAAGATGACCAAATTCCAAAAAGAAGGGAATTCCAACACGACAAACCTATCTCAAATCAAGTGTTATGAATGCGATCAATACGGACATATGAAGAAGGATTGTCCAAAACTCAACAATGATAAAAATAAGAACAAATTTGAAAAATTCAAAAAGAAGAAAGCCTTCAAAGTAACTTGGGATGACTCAAACTCTTCATCACCCGAAAGTGATAGCGATAGTGATAGAGAGCAAACTAATGTGTGTTTTATGGCTCAAACTGATGAGGTATGTCCTAAACTTAGCTATGATGAATTATTTGAACTTAGCATGGAATTAGATGATAAATTTAGACAAATTAAAAAATTGAACAAAGAATGTATAGTCAAAATAAATAGACTAGAAGTAGGAATGTTAAAAGATGAAAACATTATCCTAGAAGAAGAACTTGAATTATCTCAAGATAAAATCAAAAATAATTTGATAGAAAGTGAGGCCATTACTATTGATTTTGAAAGCACTAAAATAGTGAAGGATAATTTGTTAAAAAAAATGTTGACTTAAAGAAATAGTATTGAAATATTGAAAACTGAAAATTGAAAATATAGAATTAAAAAAAATTAGATAAAATTACAAATAATGTGTCAAAATTTAATAAAGGAAAACAAGATTTGGAAAATCTTATCACAACTTCAAAACCATCAGGCAATATAAATGGAATAGGATCTAAAAATCCTTCTAAAAAAAAGGAAATGATACTAAAGATATTAGTTATATAAAAACTAAAATTCTGCCTAAGTCTCAAATGAATACGAAAAATATGAAAATTTGGATTCCTAAGACAAATAATAATTTGATTAGACAAAAGCATATTTATAATTTCTTCGAGAATGTAGTCTACAATAAAAATTATATTTATAAAGGTAGCAAACAATCTTGGGTATGGTTACCTTCTCCTAACAATTAGGACCCTAACAAAATATATGGGTACCAATTAAAACATCCTTTATTTTGCAGGTACCCAAAATAAAAACTAAGGAGAAATGGATACTAGATAACGGATGCTCCAAGCATATGACCGAAAATTCAAAAATGTTATCAAATATAACATTCATCGATGGTGGAACGGTAACCTTTGGAGATAATTCAAAAGGATATGTCATAGGCATTGGAGAAGTCATTAACTCTGGTATATCTAACTCTCCATTATTACAACTGTTTTATTAGTAGAAAATCTAAAACATAACTTACCAAGTATTATTCAATTATGTGATAAAGGTTTTCAAATAAATTTTGAAAAAGATAGATGTAATTTTTAGATAATAACAAACAACTTATTTTTGAAGGAGTTAGAAACAAAAATATTTATGTATTAAACATGAATATAAATAAAAATTCGAATTTATGTTTAACTGCCAAACATGATGATCCATGGCTATAGCATAAACAATTCTGTCATATCAATTTTAAAAATATTAATAAATTGGCAAAATATGAACTAGTTGGAGGTTTATCTAAAATAAATTACAAAATAGAAAATTTATGCGACGATTGTCAAATTGGAAAACTTAAGAAAAGCTCTTTTAAATCTAAAAATAATATTTCTACAAAACAACCAATAGAACTATTACATTTAGATTTATTTGGTCCAACACAAATACGATCTATAAATCATAACAAATATGTCTTTCTAATAGTTGATGATTTTTCAAGATACATATGGACTTTGTTTTTAAAACATAAAAGCGATACTTTTGGTATGTTTAAGATATTCGCTAAAAGAATTAAAACACAAATGGATTTAAAAATTAAAAATATTCGAAGTGATCACAGAGGAGAATTTGAAAAGGATCTTTTTACTAATTTTTATAATAAGAAAGGAATAACTCATAATTTCTCTTTTCCTCGCACACCTTAACAGAATGGTGTTGTAGAAAGAAAAAATCGTACACTACAAGAATATGCACGAACATTACTAAATAGTAGTGGTCTACCAAAACACTTTTGGCCTGAAGCTATTGCCACAGCTTGTTATGTATTGAATCGAGTAACAATACGTCCTATGACTAAACAAACCTGCTTTGAAATATTTTTTGGTAAAAAACCTAAAGTATCATACTTTAAAACTTTCGGTTCAAAATGCTTTATATTAAATACAAAAGATAACTTAGGTAAATTTGACCCGAAGGCCGATGAAGGTATCTTTGTTGGATATTCGGATCGTAGTAAAGCATATTGAATTTTTAATAAAAGAAATAATACTATTGAAGAAAGTTTACATGTGTCGTGTAACGACCCGGAATTTTGAGTCGTTAGATTTGTGTTGGGTACGTATCTACCACCCACCGAATCAAAGCGAACCAACTCGAAATAACATGCCGACCATCCAGAAGTAGCATGCCGAACCAACTCGAAGTAGCCACCATTGAATCAACCTACCGAACCAAACCACGCCTTCACCACCGAACCATCCGGTCCACCGAACCACCCTACTCTCCAAACACTACCGGCCCAAAACTCTACTTCCAACCATCACCGAACCAGCCACTACCGCATCCCTCACCTCCAAACCAAACAACAACTCCCCCAAGCTACCACCGGATCCACATACTACCGAACCAACCGAGGCACCGAACCAACCCATATCTCCATGTATCACCGAACCACTCGCCACCGGACCACCTACCACCGATCCAATCCCTCTCTCCACCGAACCAAGCCTTGCCGAACCAACAGTGCCAGGCCAAATTGCTTCAGCCCAGGCCCACCAGTAGCTATATACATCCAGGACCCCTGCCTCCAGCCCCACTCTATAAATAGAGGGGCAGGGGTACAACAATGGCAGACAAGTTTGAGAGCTCAAGTACGGAAGGAACTTTCAAACAACTTTCATATACTTGTATACAAAGTTTGTACTTGTAATCTGAAAGAAAAAAGAGAATAACATATAAAGTGGACGTAGTCACGTTCTGGTCGAACCACTATAAATCTGTGTGTCTTTTACAGTTTAGTCCATCTATTTTATATATTTGCGTAAATCACCCAAACCGTCCAGATCAACATAAAATCAACTAATTCATACGACTCGGAGGTGTTTGCCCATTCTTTGTGCAAACATTTTTGGTGCTTTCACTGAGAACAGAAGAATCTCGAAGCTTCAGCTTCTCCCACTCAAGCCTTTTCCTATCAACACCGTTCATTGCTTGGAAAATATGGCTCCCGGACGGAAGAAAGATACTAACAAAGGAAAGAACGTTGCAACTAGCAGTATCCCAGATCCAGTGATCAGGGACCAAGACAATCGTCAGGTTCCAACGGCAAATTTAAATCAGGCAAATCCGACAGCCCCCGCTACGGAACAACCAATTACAAGGGCGGATCTGGACAGGATTGTGGCTGAAGTAACTACCCGCTTCGCATCTCAACAAGAAGCCTTGGTGGACCAACTCATGTCACGCTTAAGGGATGCTGAGGAATCCAACCGCAACACTGAATCATGGGGTGAGTCCCGGTCTGGAGGATATGGAAGGCGACAAAGGTCTTTCTTCTTCGAAGAGGCTAACAACAGAAACAGCCATGGTAGGAGCCGAGCCCGGACTCAGCCCGAATTCCGACCCGAGGAAACACTTGGAACCGAACCCAATGGGGGAGGTGCCAAGCAGGGGTCGGATATAGTTGAGCCTTTCATGCTACCTAACCATGAAAACACCAGTAGATGGGGCCGAGCTGGTGTCTGGCCCGAAGTTGGACCCGAGGAAGTGCCGAGAACAGAACCCAGCAGGGGAAGATCAAGGCAAGGGCCAACTGTGGCTGACCCCAGCATGCCCCCGGAAGACCAGAGGCAGCCATTGGAGAATGTCAGGAGAGATAAACGATACCATCCTTACAGGTCATATGGACGGAATCAATCCCGCAGGGAAGAACCAAACTCATTTTTATCCGCTCCACGTTCTGATGAAAGAATGGCGCGATTGTTCAGGGAGTGCGTCCAACGGGAGCAATGGGATCGAGGGATAGGTGCTAGGGTAACCAGCCCCTTCACCCGCAATATTGAAACTGCCATCACCCCCCGGGAATGGAAAATGCCAACGATGGAACCTTACAAGGGAACCTCTGACCCCATCGTACACTTACAGAGATACACCGAGCATATGCTCATGAGCGGAGCAACGGAGGGAGTATTGTGTAAATGCTTCCCACTTTTCTTGGCAGACCTAGCTACCTCCTTGTTCTGCCACCTACCCCAAGGGTCCATCAGCTCATGGGAAATGTTGAAAGAAAAATTCATCAGCCAGTTCCACATTCATGTGGAACAACCCAAGGACGCTTATTCCTTATCTAATATCAAGCAGAAACCCGGAGAGACAGTGCAACAATATCTCACCCGATTCAATGCTGCAGCAGCCGCAGTCCAAGATGCCGACGAGAAACTTATCCTAATGGCTCTCTGCAGTGGTGTACATCCAGATACTAAATTTGCTAGAAGACTAACCAAGGAAAAGCCAGCTACTTTACCTGATTTCTTCCATGAAGCTGGAAAGTATATGAGACTTGAAGACGCTGCCGTTGAGTGGCAGTCAGGGCAACAGGCTAAAACAGCCACAGACAGTGTTTCCGCTACAACAAAGGATGTTCGGAGAAATGACTCTAGAGACAATGCTGGGGGCAAGAAGGGGGAAAAGCGCCTATATCGACCGGGACCAAGATTTGATTCCTACACTCCTTTGAATGAAACAATCGAAACAATCTTCCTAGCCACTCAAGACGAAGTTAGATACAAGCGCCCCCCGCACAAGAAGGAGTCAGATAACGCACTCAAGTCTGGAAAGTTCTGCCGCTTCCACGAATCCCCCGGACATGACACCAATGAATGCCACCATCTCCGAGACTTGATTGAAGAACACATTAGAAGGAGGAGACTGGAACGCTATGTAAAAAGCCAAAGCAGGACTCCAGCCCCCGCCAATGAAAACCCAGGGTTACCCTACCAGAAGAAGGCGTAGGAAATCGCAACACCAGCGGCTCTAGTCAAGAGAAAATAGTGGTCCATACCATATCAGGAGGACCACACATCGCCGACAGAAGCTGGGCAGAGATGGAAAGATACGGTAAGTCACTTAGAAACGCTGAAGGCTACGTTAATTCTGTTATGGAAGAACGCCACCCGAAACGGAAAGAGAATGACGACATCACATTCAGTAGGCGTGATCTAGAGGGAAGACAGTACCCACACATGGATCCTATGGTCATCTCTGCCTGGTTCGGTCCAGCCAAAGTTTTCTGAATTTTAGTAGACACTGGAAGCTCAGTGAATATCCTATTCAAGCATGCATTTGACAAAATGAAGCTGTCAATGAAGGATGTGTCTCCCTGCAACAAACCACTACATGGTTTCACTGGAGATGCGAAGATGCCCCTCGGGCAACTGGACCTTTTTGTTGAAATAGGAAGTCATCCCCGCTCCGCTGTGCGAAAACAAACATTTGAACTGATAGAGAACAATTCGGCCTACAACGCCTTTTTGGGAAGACCAGCCTTGTCTGACTTCCAAATTGTCCTAGCCCCATGGTGCCTGAAGATGAAATTCCCAACAGATAACGGAGTAGGAGAAATAGAGGGAGATCAAGACGCCGCTGAGATTGCTATGTAACTGAGATTCGCAATAACCGCAGGAAAGATAAAGGGAAGGATGCAGAGACTTCTCTCTGCAAGAAAAACCTGGAAGCCTAGCAATTAAAGAAAGCCCCTCCTTTTCGATATACCAGCGATCCTTTCAACGAATTAGACCCCAGGGACAAAGAGGAGGAGGCCACCACCAAGCCTGCAGAGGCTATGGAATTTGTATCTGTAGACAAACGCGACCCAAGTAGACTGCTGAGGGTCGGGTCTCAACTAAGAGTGGAGTTGAAAGGTCAACTCGTCGATTTTCTTCGCCACAACATGGATGTATTTGCATGGACGCACGCCGACATGACAGGAATCTCTCCAGACGTAGCATGCCACATGCTGAACATCGATCCCACCAAGGTGCCACTGAAGCAGAAAAAGAGGAGCATGGGGGAAGAACGATCAGCGGCCCTCGAGTAAGAAGTAAAGAACTTACTCGCCAATGACTTCATACGAGAAGCCATCTACCCAGATGGATTGCCAACCCGGTACTGGTAAAGAAAGCTAATGGGAAGTGGCGAACATGCATCGATTTCTCCAACTTAAATGACGCTTGTCCGAAGGACTGCTTCCCACTCCCTCGAATCGACCAACTCGTAGACAGCACAGCCGGACACGAACTCTTATCCTTTATGGACGCATACTCAGGATATAACCAGATCGCTATGCACGCCCCCGATCAAGACCACACTAGTTTCATCACTAACCGGGGATTGTACTGCTACAAAGTAATGCCTTTTGGACTTAAAAACGCTGGAGCTACTTATCAACACCTCGTCAACAAGATGTTTGCGAAATTAATAGGACGAACTATGGAGGTTTATGTGGATGACATGCTGGTAAAATCAAGGAAAGCCAACGATCATATAAACCACCTGGACGAGATGTTTCAAGTACTTCGCCAATATGGAATGAAGCTGAATCCTCTAAAGTGCTCCTTCGAAGTATCGTCGGGAAAGTTCTTGGGATTCATCGTACATGCCAGGGGGATTGAAGAGAACCCCGAACAAGTCTGGGCTTTGCAAGATATCAAGATACCATCCACTCGAAGAGAGATGCAAAGCCTAAACGGGAAGGTGGCTGCCCTAAGCAGGTTCATCTCTAAAGCAACCGACAAATGCATCCCTTTCTTCGAAGCTCTTAAGAAGGACAAAGGAAAGTTCGAATGGACTGACGAATGCTCGACAGCCTTCCTTAATTTAATCGAACACCTCCAAAGACCACCAGTGCTCTCACTCCAAATGAAGGTGAGGAACTATACCTATACCTTGCTGTATCATCCCATGCTTTAAGCGCCGCGTTGGTGAGAGAAGACGACCGCGCACAGCGGCCCGTATAATTTGTAAGCAAGAGATTTACAGAGGCAGAAGCCAGATACCCTAAACTTGAAAAGCTAGCATACTGTTTACTAATCACATCACGGAAACTGTGACACTATTTCCAATCTCATTCCATCAGAGTTTTAACCGATCAACCGCTAAGGTAGGTACTACATCGCCTCGACACTTCTGGGCGACTACTTAAGTGGTGCATTGAACTGAGTCAATATGATATTACCTACCATCCTCGCACCGCTATCAAGGGACAAGCCATAGCTGATTTCATTGCCGAATTCACTACTAACGAAGGTAAGGAGCAATCTGAAGTAGCGAAAAATATCAAGTGGAATCTCTTCGTTGAAGGAGCATCAAATGAGCAAGGCTCGGGGGCAGGTGTTGTGATAATCACCCCCAGGGGAAGGAAGCTGCACTACGCCCTAAGGTTGGAGTTCGCTGCCACCAACAATGATGCAGAATACGAAGTAGTGATAGCCGGTTTAGAATTTGCCCTGGAGATTGGAGTCGGTTCTTTATGTCTCCATAGTGATTCTCAACTTATTGTAAATCAAATACTGGGAGAATTCCAAATTCGAGGAGATCGACTCACTGCATATCTAAAAAAGACCAAGCTGCTGCTCAATCAGTTGGATCACTATTTAATCAGACACATTCCTCGAGAGGAGAATCAGGAGGCCAAAGAACTGGCAAAGCAAGCTAGCATGAAGGACGACACCTCTTCCCGAACAATAACCATCTCGCAGCAACTAACCCCGAGTTACGAGACAGTGAATATGATAGCTGCAATCAAAGAGGAAACTTGGATGACTCCTATTCGGAAATATTTACAAGATGGCACACTGCCCGACGGGCGTAACGAAGTCAAGAAAATCTTGAGGAAAGCTTCCCGCTATACAATACAAGAAGGCATCCTCTATCGATGCGGCTTCTCTAATCCCTTATTAAGGTGTGTCGCTGGAAGGGAAGCCAAGGAAATCTTATCCAACATACATCGAGGAAGTTGCGGAGATCACACTGGTGGGCATACTCTGGCAAAGAAGATACTCCGATATGGATATTACTGGCCCACCTTAAACAAAGACGCCCTAGACTTCGTCAAAAGATGTGACAAGTGTCAGAAATTTGCTAAAATTCCTCGACTACCAACAAACAAGATTACTCAGATGACCAGCCCTTGGCCTTTTACAATATGGGGAATTGACTTGATTGGCGAACTGCCAGCGGGCCAAGGCGGAGCCAAATATGCCATAGTAGCAGTTGACTATTTCACCAAATGGGTGGAAGCGGAGCCTCTAAATAAAATATCTTCGGCAAAAGTTATTAACTTCTTGATCAAAAATGTTTTATGCAGGTACGGGGTCCCACTCAAAATCATATCGGACAATGGACTTCAATTTGACAGCGAGAAATTCGCCGACTGGTGCCAAGAGCACGGAATTAACAAAAGCTTCTCATCTGTAGCTTACCCCCAGGCAAACGGACAAGTCGAAGCTGTCAACAAAATCCTCAAAACCCTAATCAAGAAGAAACTCGAAAAGTCAAAAGGCGCTTGGGTGGATGAACTTCCTACGGCACTTTGGGCCTACCGCACATCTTACAGAACATCAACAGGGCATACTCCTTTCTCTTTGGCATACGGATCGGAGGCCATGCTCCCAGTTGAAACTGTAGTGCCTTCCCACCGCAGGATCCATTATAACCCAGAAGAGAACGAAGAACTCCTCCACATGTCTTTGGATCTAATTGAAGAGAGAAGAAACGATGCAGCACTCAAAGCAGTAGCTCATAAGCAAAAAGTTGCAGCACAATACAACTCCAAAGTCAAGTACCGCAGCTTACAAGAAGGAGATCTTGTCCTCAAGCGGATCTTTCCACGCCCCGGAGCGCTAGATCCAATCTGGGAAGGACCCTATGTAATTCATAAAGATCTCCGCAACGGAGCATATATTTTGTCAACAGTGGACGGAGAGGTGTTCCGGAGGGCATGGAACATCTGACACCTCCGTCGATACTTTTCGTAACTTGTAATGCCCATATGAAGTGAATTAACAAAGAGAATCAGTGGACGTAGGCATTCTCGTGCCGAACCACTTTAAAAATCTTGTCTCTTTTTAACTTGTTCCTTTATATCTTGGCTGCTTGTTAAGCTTTATCCTTTTCTGTTGAACAAAATCATGTATAACGACATTTCCATACTGGAACTTCGCGGTGCAACCTCACCGAGACCCAACAGGTACTATGCGATTCTATGCACTCGCCAATGAGACACTTTTGCTCCAGCATCCCTCTGCTGCGGGTTAACTCATTGCTCGCGACTGCCCTCAAATCCAACTGTAATGAGCCGATTATAAGCCATCACGAAGGCCGACTATAGCCGATGGCAGCTCATTACGGCGTTCGGCTCGCCGGCAACTGTGAACCTACTTTAAAACCCAACATAAGGTGTGGCCAGCCAGGGGTAGTTCACGGTTGACGATCGGCACCCACGCTAGCCGGCCACAGTAAATCGAATAATACCCACGATTACGGCCATAATGGCTCGGGTAGTTACTGTGCGTGATCTCAGCTCCGATATGTCTTAAGTGCGGCTGTGGTAAAAAAGATAAACTCCCCGTGGAGGCATAAGATGGGTGACAAATGTCTGCAAGACCCACCGCTAGGGAAAGTGACTAAAAAACCCGTTTGCCACGAACTTAAGCATATCGACGGCCTTCCGTGACTGGAAGTTTTACTTTTCCTATATTTCCTTTCCATTTAAATACTTTTCTTGTATCCTGCATAATGGTCCCCAAAGTACAGGACACTAAATAGGAGGCATTCGCTCACGAGAATCTGGGCCCGCAAACTGGGTGACAAGGCACTCAGCCGCATCCATGGTCAATTACACAAGATACCCAAAGCCACCCCTTGCAACCAGAACATGAAGGGCGGTACTCTTTTCTCTTGTACATAATCATGCAGCTATGACTTATTCATAACATTGCAAAACATGAGATTATATTTCGAGCAAAAGCTTAACATCGAACACAATTAAATCACAGGCATATGCATAACTATGTTTTTTATACAGCACTTCAAAATAATAACAGCATTCAAAGTATAACAGAATCAGCTTATGTTATAAACTTACATAAAAGCGTTCAACAACATAATTACAACTTAAGAGTACATTAATGTTTTGAACTAGCATGTACAGGAACGTCAAGCAGACCAAATAAAATAACCAACTGCACCCGTGCTCCACCCTCGTCCTACCAGCTTTTCGAATCTACTTGACTGCAGGATCGGAGCTCCCAGCATGATGACCAGAGGCCCCACCTGTCCAATTTAGGAAAAGAGTCCATTAAACCGGCAACAAACGATCAAGTTATGAAAAGCTAAAAAGGGAAAACTCACCAACACCCGCTCCTTGGTCCTCAAATCCCAACTGCACACCGGCTTCCTCCGCAGCAAGTAGTCGCATCCCCTCCTTCACCGCTACCTTCTCCTCCTTTGAGAACTGGGCGGTAACCTCATCCATCCTGAATGCCACTCCGCCTTCCTTATCCGCATCGGTCTTGGCCTCCTCCAAAGCCCGGAGATATATCCTAGCCATGATCCGGGGATAGTCATCCATCCAGGATAGATTACCCTGCTTCCAAGTACGGAAGTACATATCCTGCAACATCTCATCCATCATCCCCTCATTCTCCTCGAACTCCCTCACCCGCGCCTCGGAGGACAGCAACTTAGCGATGGCAACATCCCTCTCCGATCGATATCTCAAGCGGTCAGCCTGGAGAGACCTCCTCATTTCCTCCATCTCATCCTTTAGCCTGGCCTGAGCAAGCTCTGCGGCTTCCAGCCTCCCAGATAACTCCTCTACCTGCTCGAGATCCGCCCTCCAAACCTCATCCACCGTAGCAATGGCTATGTCAATCCGCTCCTTGCACGCGGCCTCCATCTTTCGTAGTTCTGCCCTACTAGCCTCTTCCATAGTCTCCTTCAACCGCCTGGAGGCTGCCTCGTGCTGAGAAATCTGAATGGCTTGATCGGCAAGCTGTTTGGCCTGATTAGCAACCTTTAGCCACAACCGATATTAGCACTCCCAATCTCCTCTCCAGCCTTGACCAGACGGGCATGATGTCCGATCAACTTCCTGATCTCCTCCGCGACCCGATCAATATTAGCCTTGGCTTCGTCCCTTATGTTAACTATCCGAGTAGTAAGCAAATCGAGGTCTAAGGACTTAGCCTCATCAAGCACCCGTACCATGGGATTGCGGGGAAGAAGATGCTCACCCGTGGCCTCGTCAAAAGAGATATCCTGAAAACTCGGGTCCAGATCCGGATGGCCGGCAAATGGGTTGCGAACCAAACCAGGATGGTCTATCGGGGTGACGGTTGGATTTTCGAATGGATGTGGGGAAGGCATAAGCTCAGTATCCTCCTCAGTAATATCATGGATAGGCTGGGCTGGAGGCTGAGGGCCAGGTAAAGGTTCAAACGAGGATCGGCCCCTCTTTCTCTTTTGCATATCTTCTTCAATAACTCCGAGATGAGGGCGATATCTAACCGCATCTCCAAGACGGCTAGCTGACGGCTTTGGTTTGGCGGAAGCTTTGAGTAACTTATACTGTTCAAGGCGGTGCCGAATATCTGATGTCTTGGCCTCCTTACCCATTCCTGGAATAAAAACCAAGTGTTACAAGCATGCATGAAACTATGACTCAAGAAACGTGTGAAGTTAAAAGAAGGAGTTAAGAATTCACCTTGAACTGTCGGAGTTGCCTTAGCTGAAATACTCTCAGAAGATAGACTGGCACCGGACCCGGCCTTATCAGACCTCTTCGATTTCTCCACCAAGGCTGATCCTTCCTCCAACCCCTCAAAAGCCTGGCGGAAGGCATCATCCGTCCACTCTTGAATCTCGCCTGCTTGCCCAGGAGGCAAAGCCCCGGCGCCATCACCACCACCATCACCTTCTCTGTCGTCTCCGCTCTCTGCCTCTCCTCCTACATCGCCTCCTTCGCCTTCACCTCTATCCTCCTCCATGTCTTCCTCCCCCGGAGTAATTGGCCACGTGCTAGGGGAAGGGCCATCGGACTTCTTGAGCTTCTTACCTCCGACAACTAGAGGTTTAGTAAAAGGCCTCCTCTTGCTGCTCTTCGCAGTAGCCCCATCTTTAGCTTTAGCAGCCCTTTCCTCGGCTGTATCTCTCTGCTTAACCACGGATTGACGTGGCAGAATCAGGTTGTGCTCCAGGAGAGTGGCATTCCTGATTAGGTAAGAAGCCGACCTGTCCCTTCCAAAGATAGCCTCTATCTCCGCGGCCATCTGTACCAGGCGATCATTCTCCACGACCGTAAAGCCACCTGTCGCTAGTAAGAAGTAAAAGCATATGTGAAGAAGCATTGCAGTTGAGACAAAGAAATTACAAGTGGAATTCAACTTACGGCCAGAAGTGAAAAGGCGAAAAGAAACAGAGTCGTCCTTGACGAAGAACCATTCCTTCTTAAACATGGTAAACTTCGAGTATAAATACAAGACCGGCTTGAAGGACACAGCTGACTCTAAACTAATGTACGGAGACCCCTTCTTGTAGCCCCTCAGATTGTATAGATATCGGATTTCCCGGTTAGAAGGGGGCACCCATATCTCCTCTGGAAGATAACAAATAGACACACTAAGATGGCGTAGGAGTTGGGCTGAAGCTGAAAAGGAGCCACTTTCAGGTAAGTAATAAAGCTGACTATCCACACATTGATCGGAGGAGTGGCCCCGCACATGCAATGGTACCTACTATATGCAAAATATCCTTCAGGGGGATTGTACGGCATCACTCCATCCCCCTGCAACAGCATGAGTTCTCTATCAATCCCAAAGGAGCGGGAGATAACGTCAAGTTTCTCCTCTATGAGAGAGCTCGGAAAGCAATCAGGAGGAGAATTCAGAAGCTCTTATGGACCATACCCGTCTACTAGCAACCTCGGGGTGGGTCCACGACGTTCCGGTCCTGGCTGGGCTGGGGGCATAACGGGGGACTCTCGTCTATCCGTCGAATTTCTCTTTTCTGATCGAGTTTCCACTTTGCGAGACATTTATCTGTAACACCGGAAATACATATTGTTAGAACAAGGAGTATGGAAATACAAACAAAGAGGTACATGCAACCTAGAGTCTCATTCGCAAATCGAAACATAAAAACTCAAGACCAAAGACCATTCGGCCTCACACTTCCCAAACTCATTCGGTAAATCAAGCTACAAGTTCATTCGGTACTTGGGGGCAACGAACACATTCGGTAACTCAAAGCTTTCATGTTCATTCGGTACACGAAGTCCCCAAGTCCATCCGGTAATACAAGAACATAAAGTCATTCGACGGGAAAGAATCTCACGTGGTTCGGCTAGCTCTTTGATTCGGCGAAACTGAGAGCTTGATTCGGCAAAAGGTTCGGCTCGGATTGGTAAGGAATAACGAAGGCACGTAACCCCTATTTATAAGCAAACCTCAACGACCGGACCAGATGGCTCGGCGCTTATAACCGAACGAGGCTATCCCATTAAAACAAAGCACGACATATGTTGAACATATGCCCTACTTTGGGGGGCAAATGTTGGGTACATATCTACCACCCAACGAATCAAAGCGAACCAACTCGAAATAACATGCCGACCATCTAGAAGTAGCATGCCGAACCAACTCGAAGTAGCCACCACCGAATCAACCTACCGAACCAAGCCACGCCTTCACCACCGAACCATCCGGTCCACCGAACCACCCTACTCTCCAAACACTACCGGTCAAAAACTCTACTTCCAACCATCACCGAACCAGCCACTACTGCATCCCTCACCTCCGAACCAAACAACAACTCCCCCAAGCTACTACCGGATCCACATACTACCGAACCAACCGAGGCACCGAACCAACCCATATCTCCACGTACCACCGAACCACTCGCCACCGGACCACCTACTACCGATCCAATCCCTCTCTCCACCGAACCAAGCCTTGCCGAACCAACACTGCCAGGCCAAATTGCTTCAGCCCAGGCCCACCAGCAGCTATATACATCCAGGACCCCTACCTCCAGCCTCACTCTATAAATAGAGGGGCAGGGGTACAACAATGGCAGACAAGTTTGAGAGCTCAAGTACGGAAGGAACTTTCAAACAACTTGCATATACTTGTATACAATGCTTTGTACTTGTAATCTGAAAGAAAAAGGAGAATAACATATAAAGTGGACGTAGCCGAACCACTATAAATCTGTGTGTCTTTTACAGTTTAGTCCATCTATTTTATATATTTGCGTAAATCACCCAAACCGTCCAGATCAACATAAAATCAACTAATTCATACGACTCGGAGGTGTTTGCCCATTCTTTGTGCAAACAATTTGAACATTTAATTCATTTTAAATGTTGAATATGTGTTATAATTTGAATTTTGAAATAAAATACTTTGGTTAAATAAATGGAATTGGTTAAAATTTTGTATACGGTAATTTAATTGAAATTTGAATAATAATAATTAAATATTGGAATTGGAATAATTGGTAATTCTGAGTGTAAATAGATATAAAATAGATTCTAAAATTTATTTTAAGTCTGTTTGGGTTTGAATTATAATATTGGACTATTGGATGGAATTAAAAGTCAATAGGTTGAATTTGGAATTTTATATTAATTTAATAATGGAATTTAATAATATAATAATGCAAATAATCAAATTTTGATTTAAATTGAATCAGAATAATTTCTAATGTGAATATAAACTTTATACGAGTTATAATAGAGTTAACAAAATTTTAAAAATGAAGTTTTAAGTGATTTCGACGATTTTGAAAATTGCTTGAATTAATCAACGAGTTAAAATAGCCTTCCAGGGCATAGTCTCGGAATTCGACGAAACTTATTCTATTGGATTCATAATAGTTAGTTATTATCGGATTTCAATTTTCGTAGCAATCGGAGTTGTCGTTTGACCCCGGCAACTTAAAACGCATAGAAAATACTTTAATCGTTTAAATTTAAAATTGATCGTATATTTCCGTAACTTGTGTATATGATCGAATTAGCTTCCAAAACACGTTCCATTGTGTTCGGAATGTGGGTAAAAGCTTAGAAACGCCAGGTGGCACGTGTGATTTGGAGATCGTTAGAATAAGTTGCTTTAAAATGAATTTAATATTAAAATAATATGTTATACGTGTGTGTGTGTGTGTGTGTGTGTATATATATATATATATATATGTTTAAGAGAGCCTAACCCTAACTCTATTCTCAGGCCGCCGTCACTATCTTATTTAATGGCCGAAAAACATCGATCTTCCTCTTCAATTTGCGATCAATCCATCGAGTTTTAGAAGATGCTTCCAACTGGAAAGTCGATGAACACCTCGACGTCTACCTATCCAACGGTGGATCTCGGCTATCGTCGTCGTTTGGAGGAAGTAGAGGCACATGTTCGTTGGATTGTTGCGCGCGTGTTTCGATGAGGAGGAAGAGCCGAGCTTGAAGCTTCTTGGGCCTTGGGTGGGCTCGCATGGGGGGTCGGAGTGGTGGTGCTTGATCGTTCTCTCGGCATTTGTATGTGGAGCGGAACTCAACCCTTGATGCGGCATGTTGGGTTCGATTGGTTCTGTGTGCGTAAAAAAAGAGGAAGATGGCTTCGGCCTTGTTTTTGAACGGTATAGATTAATAAATTAATTAATATAAAATTGTTTATATAAATTATATTCTAACGTTTAAAATTTGTAACTTGAGCATATGTTGTCAGATTTCAACGAAACTGGCGATGCCGGAATCGCAGAGAAGCGTACTACGTAGTGGAGCAGTTCTGGAATCATTCCGAGCAAGTAAAAATTTAGATTAAATCGAATGCCGTTTGATTTATTTTAAATTTGAACGCTCGTCGAAAACCCAAGATGAGTTTAACTCACTCACATCTGGAATACTGGTTAATTTAAATAGTTAATATTTAAATGATTGCTCGATTGGTTGAATATGATAATTATTATCAAACTGAATCGATATATATTATTGTGCTAATATCTGTGGATGCAGGGAAACAGGTTGGAGGGATCCAACTGGATCCCTCGCAAATAGAAATTAATTTATATTCTGTGATATATCTTATTTATTATTCTGTGATAAATTATTTAGATCTTGTTATGCCATGTTTTATTTATATGCAGTGATGAATTAAATTAAAGTTTAAATTGCGTTGTGCTGTGATTGGGTGAATACAACCTGAAAATTTTAAATATAAATAAATAAATTGGGTTTAAAGGATATAAAAGAAATTCCTAAGTAAAGAATTTAAAAGGAATTGAATTCAAGAAAATTGGTTGATAATTTGAAATGTTTGGAAATGTGATCTATAAAGGAAATGTGAATTGTTTAAAAGAATAGCGAGATTTATTTTAAAGAATAGGAAGTGTGCTTTCTCCTGGAAATTTTATTTTGTTTTTAAGAAAGCTTCAAATTATAAATTTATAGTTTAAGTATGTTTTAGAATATTTTAGAAAGAAATATTATTTTAAAAATATTTTTAAGTGAAAGCAAATATTTGATTAAGTAATTATGGTATTTAATTATTTTTAAAAAGGTAAAGTAGTATTAAGTTTTCAAAAAGGAAATTTTAATATGAATATTTGATTTAATAACCTTATTTTAAAAGCTAAATTTTATTTAAAATACTTAGGAAGCCCCTATATATTTCCTTAAGTATTATTTTCAATTAAATAATTTCTAGAGCTTATTTTAAATATTTTAAACGTATGTTTGAAAGTGATTTCCAGGAAATAGCAATGTGTTTAAAATAAAAGGTGCTATTTTTTTTAAAGTATGGAAAGGATTTTACGGGATGAACGTAAAATTGAATTGGGATAAAAACGTGTTGGATTGATAAAAAGAATTCTTTGGTATTCTAAGATGGAAGTGTATTTCCCTGGAAGCCAAGTACGTTTTTAAAATAGATTTTTGAAACGTTAGAGTTTGAAGTTATATTAAAAAGAATGGTTTCAAGAAAATTATTTACGTTGTAAGAATTTTTAAAGTGCATATATATCATAGTAGTTATAGAAGTAATTATTTTAAAAGGGTAATTAGAGTTATGTTTTAAAGAATATTATTATTATTTATACTTTATAAAATGGTTCTATTTTAAAGATAATCAATCAAAGTATTATTTAGAAATGGTATAGAGTTTCATAACTTCATTTTAAATTTAGTATGACTTAACTTTATTTTGAAGAGAATAGTTCATGCTTTCTAAAGTAGTTTGATTTGAGATATTTTTAAAAGTATATATATTTTTTATTAAGTATGTAAGATGTTTTAATATGAATGTTTTAACATATTTTCAAGAATAAAGTATTTAAATTATTTTAAACCTTAAATATTGGTACTTGGAAGTTTTCATAGGAAGTAAAGATTTGGAAATCTATTCCATGAGAAGTATTGAATTTGAAAAGTGTTTCAAAAGGATTTTGAAATGGAATTACATCTCATAAATATATTTTTGAGGAAATAAATAATGTGGGCAATTATTTATTGTGTAATGGATGTTTGTGAATGTTAATTGATAGTTAAATCACCGATTATCAATATTGGACAAATGCGTTGAACGTTTCAAAGAGACCGGGATCGAGATTTATTTCTCGAAAACCACTTCGATCCGGTTTGTACATTTCGTGGAAAAACGTGTTCGGAGTCGAAGATGGAGCAGTGAAGTGCAAGGGCCAGTCGCTATTAATCCTGAGGATATTTCCAAAATGGATGTAGTAGGTGTAGTGCCTTTGGTTCCGTTCGAACCTGGGACGGACTTGTATAGATGAATGCTTTCGGAACATCGTCAGTAGGGCGATGGGCATTCTAAGTGAAAGGTTCTAAAAGGCAACTCTTAGCCTCAAGCCTCATCAACCGGGAACGACTGAAAATCAGGGGATATGCAGCAAGGCTTGGCGGGCAGCACCCATTTCCGGGTAAGGTCATTCCTGTCTAGATGTCCCTTTTATTTCGGCTTAGTGGTGCAGTTGCTGATCCTAACCGCAGGGTGATCTTACTCGGGACTATCCAGTAAGGGGTAGTCTGGGCCTTGTGTTGCAGGGGATCAGGCGTGGTCCTCAGTACACTGATCTAGACCAGGTACTGTGACAGGTGGTACCCCAGTGCCTAGTCATTGTTGGAAATCCATTCTCCCTATGAGCCTTTTACGAGTTTTGTTTATATTACCCACTCTGTGGCTAGTAGCTAGAATTTAATGAATGTAACAATTTCGGCTATTTTATAAGTATTTGTATATAGACCCTATTATAATATCACAGAATTTCTATAAAAAGTGTTTTAGCTATCGTAAGGTAAAAACCCGACATGTTTATTTGTGGCGTGGTCATACGAGATGTTTTTGTTTTCAAAGGATTTTTGAAACTTTAATAATCAATTTAGGTGCATTATTATCAGCTGGTATTTCAGACTGATTCGGGTGTTATTTCATTATAATCCTCGGGTCAGACCGAGTATTATATGTTCAGGATAGGATACTATGGAGCAGGAGAGGAGCTGGAGCCCGAGACGTATTATCCGTACTTACACACACACACACACACACACACACACACATCCGCTGCTGTGATTGTATGATTGTCTGACTGGAAAATATTGTTTGTATGAGATACTCTGATGATATGATGTATAAAACAGATATAGTTTTCATTTTATGTAAAGAGTTGATATTTATATTATATTTTATTCCGCTGCGATTGTGAGATTTTGATATTGTTTAGTTTCTTCTTCTTCTATCTCTTCTTATTTAACCATAGTGGTTCGTATTTCTGTTCCACTTGAGTAAATTGATGTTGAATAGTGTCAACTCAAGGGGTACGGATTTGCTGGTCGTTACACTTGGTATCAGAGCTTAGGTTGGCGACAAACTAGGCTTTGGTGGGGAATTTACTCATTAAACAGAGTCAATAGTACTCTAAAATGAGTTGAGTGTATTAATAGATTTGAGAGCGTACTTGTTAGTGAGTATAAAATTGTTTTTATACTGTGTTGACTTATCGGTTGAGTGTTTATGAATTCTGGTCGGTACGGGAAGTACAACCGTATCGATAGGGGTTTCTAAACTCTTAAACAAGATAAACCGACATAGTATTGTTTTTAAAGTGGGTAAATGAAATATTTTTACCCAAAATTATATTTTTGATATAAAAGGAATAATTTTCTGAAATTATTATATATATTTGATTGTTTGGATGTGGATATCTTAATCAACTAAGAATCTAAAATTTAATCTAAAATTGGAATGGTTATAACCAAATGAAATTCTATAAGTATAAATTATACAAAAGAAAAATAACTAAATTAGAATTAAACCAAAATTTAACTCCCGGAAGTTTTGAAAAGGATTTTAAATGTATTGAAAACAAAAGTTTGGAAATTTAAAATCTTGGGAATGTTTGAAATGTTTTCCAAAGTGTTTGAAGGCAATAATGGAAAATTATTTTGGGTAATATGTTTGAATGGAAAATTGTTTTGGAATGAATTTGAAAAAGTAAGGAAGCACTGAACTCACTTCTGTCGCTGGAAAATAATCCTGATGATGCTGGCCACATCATTAGAATTCATTTTCGAGTTTCTAAAGTGATGGATTGCTTCCATAGTAATTGGGTATGATATTTGTTTAGATATGGTTGATAAACGAGATGTTTCAGAAGTTTAAAATGAGGAAATTGTTTTGGTACAACCAAGTTGTTTTGGAAATCGGGAGATTTGATTTGGTATACCAAGTAGGTATGACTAGATTATTATTTCAAGATGGTTTTGAAATAAAACCAGGTAATAGAATTCTAGAAAATTCTATTTAAATAATGTGAAGGCTAAAATGGATCAACCGTTGAATTTATTAAGTGAAGTTGATATTAATAAGGAAGAAATGAAAATTTTAATCTTGGAATTAAAATTAACTTGAGTAATGGAAGTGAATGAAATATATTGAAATAAATAGAAAATTTGAATTTAATCTGGATAAGTTAAATAAATTGGGCTTAGAAATTAAATTGATTTGGGTTAAACTGAAATGTTAAATGACTTAGTAATTGTGGGTCATTGTGTAATAAATTGTACTCATAAGCTATTAAGTGTTATACTTATAAACTAAAATTGTGAATTTTAAATGGTGCAAAGGATTAAATTGAAGAAAATTTGTATCTTTCAGGATTCAGTGATACATATACATATAAAATTTGGAATTGTGATTGTAAGATGAAAATAATTCAAATGAGAAATATAAAATTTTAAGTAAATAAGTTGATGAACTTATAAATAGAAAATGGAATTATAATCACAAATGGGAAATAGTTGAATGGTATGGTGAATTCAAACTTAATCTCAAATGAAATGTGAATTGAAATAAGGTGAAGAAAATATAAATGATAAAAGGGTGAATGAACTTAAGTCGGTAAATACATTTTGAACTTGTGTATGGAGAATAATTGGATTGAATTGGATTTGACTTTGATTAAATGGAATTGAGTGGATTTAGATTGAATTAAAATTAAAATTCAATTTTTTACAAATAATTTTGAGTAGAACTATACTCTTATTTAAAATAGTAAAGGTGATAGCATGAATTGAGTTGGCTGAATAAATTTAGTTAAACTTGAAATAAATTTGGAAAAGAATTGAATTGAAGGAGAATTTAATTAAGTTGAAAGGATATTGTATGAATAAAATTTTAACTCAACTAAAATCCAAAGAAATTTGTTTGGGAATGAATTTAGCGTAAGCTAAATTAAATAAAGAGAAGCTTGAAGATGAATTTAGTGCAAACTAAATTAAGTGGAATTTGTATTGGCAAGCATGAAATTTTGGTGGTTTGTTAAGAAAAATTTTGAAAAGAAAATGAAAACCCAGTTCTAGTATGGGATCTAGTTTTGGCAATAAAAAGCTAAGAGTGGGAATGAATAATGAAACTAGATTATAATAGTGATGGTTTGAATTATAAATAAATTCAAATGAGGGGAATAATTTAAGGTGGTCATATTATTAACAAAATTTAGAATGAATCGAGGAAATGAATTAAAATTTCAAATGGATTGAATAAATAAGCAAATTGAATTAAAATGTTAAATAAATTGGAATCTGATTGGATGAAAATCAAATTTAAATAAAAATAAAATTTGATATAAGAAGAAATGGAAATATTATGAAATTGAAAGAACTTAAGCAAATTGGAAAAAAAAATATTTATGGTTGAGTTTTATGAGGGGTCTTGAATGAAATTTTTTTAGGTAATAAACAATTGAAATGCAAGTGAAAGAATTTTAATTAATTGTTGTGATGAAACAAAAATGTATGGGTTGTAAATAATCTAGAATGGAATGATATTGATATAAGCTTGAATTGGTTAATGAAATTGAATAATTGCAATGTGATAAGAATGTTTGGATTGTGAACCATGTAGAATTTAATAAAATTGATATAAAGTGAGTTAAGATTAATTTAAAATAACTATAAGCTTTAGTAATGGTTATTACATGAATAACATTTAAATTTGCATTGAAATTTGTCATTTTGCGGTAAACAGAGGTAAATAGTTTAAAGTAAGTAAATAGTTGGTTTTTGAATAAATTGGAATGGATTGAAGTTGTATTAAGTGATTTTGTATATTAATACAAGTGAATCACAAAGGAAATGTAAGTATATCAAATTTAAGAATAAGAATTTGATTGCGAATCAATTAGAAATTGAATTGAAGTAAATTGATGCAAGTGATACACATGTAATCATATTGATGTGAATATGGATTGAGAATATTAAACTTGAATGTAAATCATTCAAGTGAAATAAAATGAAGTTTGGACGTGTATAAGAAATTTTAAAAGGTGATTGAAACCCTTGAATTGCTGATAAAATACGGTTAACATTGTTAAATTATGAAGTTTACTTGTTTAAACCATGTAATTGATGTGTTTGGCTAGTTTAATGAATAGAATGTTATTAAAATCCTTATATTATTGAAAACCGATGTGTTTGTTTAAGTAAGTACAGGTACGGGAGGCAGTAGATAGAGTTGGAGTGTGTATATGCAATATATATTAGCCGCATGCTTTTAAAATGCTAATAAAAGGTACGCCTACGCAATAAAAATAGGAAATATGAACTGTTTTTGGTTTTTTCGACCGTGTCGGTCGATGTATATATATTTACATCTATTGTGAAATTGCAAAAACTCCTCCGTACAGGGGAGACTCTGCCAAAATTTTCCAGAAATTTTGGAAGTTAGAAATTTTTTGAAAAAATTGAAATGTTTCTTTAACGACAAAGTTGATTTCAAATAACAATTAAAATAAAAAGGATTTTGAAATAGGAATCGAAACTAGCAGTTTCGATTTGTAACTATAGAATTTGAGCAAAGTAAAATTGAGATTTCACTAAGTAAGTTTTTCTATTGAATTTGGAACATTCTTTCTACCTTAGCAAATTTCGGGGATGAAATTTTTATAAGGGGGGAGGAATGTAACGACCCGGAATTTTGGGTCGCTAGATTTGAACATTTAATTCATTTTAAATGTTGAATATGTGTTATAATTTGAATTTTGAAATAAAAGACTTTGGTTAAATAAATAAAATTGGTTAAAATTTATATACGGTAATTTAATTGAAATTTGAATAATATAATTTAATATTAGAATTGGAATAATTGGTAATTCTGAGTGTAAATAGATATAAAATAGATTCTAAAATTTATTTTAAGTTTATTTGGGTTTGAATTATAATATTGGACTATTGGATGGAATTAAAAGTCAATAGGTTGAATTTGGAATTTTATATTAATTTAATAATGGAATTTAATAATATAATAATGCAAATAATAAAATTTTGATTTAACCTGAATCAGAATAATTTCTAATGTGAATATAAACTTTATACGAGTTATAATAGAGTTAATAAAATTTTAAAAATGAAACTTTAAGTGATTTCGACGATTTTGAAAATCGCTCGAATTAATCGACGAGTTAAAATAGCCTTCCGGGGAACAGTCTCAGAATTCGACGAAACTAGTTCCATTGGATCTGTAATAGTTAATTATTATCGGATTTCAATTTTCGTAGCAATCGGAGTTGTCGTTTGAACCCGGCAGCTTAAAACGCATAGAAAATACTTAATCGTTTAAATTTAAAATTGATCGAATATTTCCGTAACTTGCGTATATGATCGAATTAGCTTCCGAAACTCGTTCCATTGTGTTCGGAACATGGGAAAAACCTTAGAAACGCCAGGCGGCACGTGTGATTTGGAGATCGTTAGAATAAGTTGCTTTAAAATGAATTTAATATTAAAATAATATGTTATACGTATATATATACGTTTAAGAGAGCCTAACCCTAACTCTATTATCAGGCCACCATCACTATCTTATTTAATGGATGAAAAACATCGACCTTCCTCCTCAATTTGCGATCAGTCCATCGAGTTTTAGAAGATGCTTCCAACTGGAAAGTCGAAGAACACCTCGACGTCTACCTATCCAACGGTGGATCTCGGCTATCGTCGTCGTTTGGAGGAAGTAGGGCCCGCGTTCGTAGGATTGTTGCGTGCGTATTTCGATGAGGAGGAAGAACCGAGCTTGAAGCTTCTTGGGCCGTGGGTGGAGCTCGCGTGGGGGGTCGGAGTGGTGGTGCTTGATCGTTCTCTCGGCATTTGTATGTGGAGCGGCACTCAACCCTAGATGCGACATGTTGGGTTCGATTGGTTCTGTGTGCGTACGCGAAGAGGAAGATGGCTTCGGCCTTGTTTTTGAACGGTATAGATTAATAAATTAATTAATAGAAATTTTTTTATATAAATTATATTCTAACATTTAAAATTCATAACTTGAGCATACGTTGTCAGATTTCAACGAAACTGGCGACGCCGGAATCGCAGAGACGCGTACTACGCAGTGGAGCAGTTCTGGAATCGTTCCAAGCAAGTACAAATTTATGTTAAATCGAATGCCGTTCGATTTAATTTAAATTTGAATGCTCGCCGAAAACCCAAGGCGATTTTAACTCACTCACATCAGGAATACCGGTTAATTTAAATAGTTAATATTTAAATGATTGCTTGATTGATTAAATATGATAATTATTATCAAATTGAATCAATATATACTGTTGTCCTAATATCTGCGGATGCAGGGAAACAGGTTGGAGGGATCCAACTGGATCCCTGGCAAGTAGAAATTAATTTATATTCTGTGATATATCTTATTTATTATTCTATGATAAATTGTTTAAATCTTGTTATGCCGTGTTTTATTTATATGCTGTGATGAATTAAATTGAAGTTTAAATTGTGTTGTACTGTGATTGGATGAATACAACCTGAAAATTTTAAATATAAATAGATGAATTAGTTTTAAAGGATATAAAAAAAATTCCTAAGTAAAGAATTTAAAAGGAATTAAATTCAAGAAAATTGGTTGATAATTTGAAATGTTTGAAAATGTGATCTATAAAGGAAATGTGAATTGTTTAAAAGAATAGCGAGATTTATTTTAAAGAATAAGAAGTGTGCTTTCTCCTGGAAATTTTATTTTGTTTTTAAGAAAGCTTCAAATTATAAATTTACAGTTTAAGTATGTTTTAGAATATTTTAGAAAGAAATATTATTTTAAAAATGTTTTTAAGTGAAAGAAAATATTTGATTAAGTAATTATGGTGTTTAATTATTTTTAAAAAGGTAAAGTAGTATTAAGTTTTCAAAAAGGAAATTTTAATATGAATATTTGATTTAATAACCTTATTTTAAAAGTTAAATTTTATTTGAAACACTTAGGAAACCCCTACATATTTCCTTAAGTATTATTTTCAATTAAATAATTTCTAGAGCTTATTTTAAATATTTTAAACGTATGTTTGAAAGTGATTTCCAGGAAAAAGCAACGTGTTTAAAATAAAAGGAGCTATTTTTTTTTAAAGCATGGAAAGGATTTTACGGGATGAACGTAAAATTGAATTGGGAAAAAAACGTGTTGGATTGATAAAAAGAATTCTTTGGTTATTCTAAGATGGAAGTGTATTTCCCTGGAAGCCAAGTACGTTTTTAAAATAGATTTTTGAAACGTTATAGTTTGATGTTATGTTAGAAAGAATGGTTTCAAGAAAATTATTTACGTTGTAAGAATTTTTAAAGTGCATATATATCAAAGTAGTTGTAGAAGTAATTATTTTAAAAGGGTAATTAGAATTATGTTTTAAAGAATATTATTATCTATACTTTATAAAATGGTTCTATTTTAAACATAATAAATCAAAGTATTATTTAGAAATGGTATAGAGTTACATAACTTTATTTTAAATTTAGTATGACTTAACTTTATTTTGAAGAGAATAGTTCATGCTTTCTAAAGCTGTTTGATTTGAGATATTTTTAAAAGTATATATATTTTTTATTAAGTATGTAGGAAGTTTTAAAATGAATGTTTTAACGTATTTTCATGAATAAAGTATTTAAATTATTTTAAACCTTAAATATTGGTACTTGGAAGTTTTCAGAGGAAGTAAAGATTTGGAAATCTATTCCATGAGATGTATTGAATTTGAAAAGTGTTTCAAAAGGATTTTGAAATGGAATTACATCTCATAAACATATTTTTGAGGAAATAAATAATGTGGGCAATTATTTATTGTGTGATGGATGTTTGTGAATGTTAATTGATAGTTAAATCACCGACTATCAATATTGGACAAATGCGTTGATCGTTTCGAAGAGACTGGGATCGAGATTTATTTCTCGAAAACCACTTCGATCCGGTTTGTACGTTTCGTGGAAAAACGTGTTCGGAGTCGAAGATGGAGCAGTGAAGTGCAAGGGCTGGTCGCTATTATTCCTGAGGATATTTGCAAAATGGATGTAGTAGGAGTAGTGCCTTCGGTTCTGTTCGAACCCGGGACGGACTTGTATGGATGAATGCTTTCGGAACCTCGTCAGGAAGGCGATGGGAATTCTAAGTGAAACGTTCTAAAAGGTAACGCTTAGCCTCAAGCCTCATCAACCGGGAATGACTAAAAATCAGGGGATATGCAGCAAGGCTTGGTGGGCTGTACCCATTTTCGAGTAAGGACATTCCTGTCTAGATGTCCCTTTTATTTCGGCTTAGTGGGGCGGTTGCTGATCCCAACCGCAGGGTGATCTTAATAGGAACTATCCAGTAAGGGGTAGTCTGGGCCTTGTGTTGCAGGGGATCGAGCGTGGTCCTCGGTACACTGATCTAGACCAGGTACTGTGACAGGTGATACCCCAGTGCCTAATCATTGTTGGAAATCCATTCTCCCTACGAGCCTTTTACGAGTTTTGTTTGTATTACCAACTCTGTGGCTAGTAGCTGGAATTTAATGAAGGTAATAATTTCGGCTATTTTATAAGTATTTATATATAGACCCTATTATAATATCAGAGGATTTCTATAAAAAATGTTTTAGCTATCGTAAGGTAAAAATCTGACATGTTTATTTGTGGCGTGGTCTTACGAGATGCTTTTGTTTTCAAAGGATTTTTGAAACTTTAATAATCAATTTAGGTGCATTATTATTGGCTGGTATTCCAGACTGACTCGGGTGTTATTTCATTATAATGCTCGGGTCAGACCGAGTATTATATGTTCAGGACAGGATGCTATGGAGCAGGAGAGGAGCTGGAGCCCGAGACGTATTATCCGTACTTATATATATATATATATATATATATATATATGCTACTGTGATTGTATGATTGTCTGACTGGTAAATATTGTTTGTATGAGATACTCTGATGATGTGATGTATAAAACGAATATAGTTTTCATTTTATGTAAAAAGCTGATATTTTATATTATATTTTATTCCGCTGCGACTGTGAGATTCTGATATTGCTTAGTTTCTTCTTCTATCTCTTCTTCTTTAACCCTAATGGTTCGTATTTCTGTTCCACTTGAGTAAATTGATGTTGAATAGTGTTGCCTCAAGGGGTACGGATTTGTGGGTCGTTACATGTAGTTTGACGAAAATCTTTTTAATCGTCATACCAATGATGACGAAGAAATTGTTCCACTAACAATGTAACAACCCTAGATTTTTACATATATTTTAATATTTGACTTTGTTTTATTTTTAAATTATTTCAAACTTATTTTATTTCAAACATTTCATTTTTTAAATGTAGGTGTTGATTATTATGTGAATTATAATGTCAAACCGGTATAAATTGGATATTTTACTGAAAGATGAATTTCTATTCAAACTGGTCAAACCTTGAAAAATTAAATATTTAAATTCTTAAATTTTATCTTTTATTATGAAAATAGATTTAATAACTTGAATACTGCTTTTCGTTTCGTTGAAAACGGATTTAATTTCTGAAAGTTATGTACATTTCAATTTTGAATATAATTTGTTTTATTTTGAAATTTTGTCTATTTTTAAATTATATAAATCATATTTTCTATGTTATATTTTATTTTAATATGTGCTAATATGTTATTTTATGTATATTTTGTCTTTTAATATTTTGAAAGTGATAATAAAAATTTTCCAAAATTTAATGTATTTATTTCCTATTTTCAAAGGCTGTTTTCTATTTTCCTGTTATTTTCTTCATTTAAACTATATTTAATTAAAATTTAAATATTTATTTTGTGAACGTATTTTTATTTTATGTTATTATTTATGTTTAAAAATATTTTACAAGCTCATATGAATTTTCTAAAAATTATTCTATTTAATTTCAAATTTTCTAGTCCAGTTCACTATTTTTAGCTATTTTTCTTAATTTAACTTTATATAATTAATAAATATTATATAAATTTTTATATTTTGATAAATTTTCAAAATTTTGTCTGGAATTATTATTATTTCCAGAAATATAAAGTTATATAAATTAAATAAGGATATATGAAGAGTTTTTGACTTTTGAATTGCCTTTTGCCTTTTTGAATTCCACCTCTTCATTTTCCTCACAACTCTTCATTTCTTTGCTATAACTCCCCACATTTCAGCCGACCATCTCATTTTCATTTCACGTATCTTCCTTTCCTCCTTACTGATAAAAATTTTCGGCCATCACTCTTGAGGAATTGGTAAAAAAAATATTTTCTTTTATCTCTCTTCACTTATATTGCTTATTCCTTTTGATTCTTGTTTGCACTTGCTCTTCCATTCAGGTTCGACCAAGCTACCTTGCTGCCTAGCCGCCTCCACCACCTGATGGCACACCCTCACCACCTCCTCCTCACCAGCCACCCAAGCCGTGACCCCCTTGGTGATGCATATCCACAAACTTTTCCAAACTTCTCAAAAACACCCCAATACTAGCCTAGCCGAACACTACCTCACATCCACCACCTCACCACCCCTTTAGCCGCCCCCTACATGACCACCACCACCTCCAGCACCTCCAGCACCCACGTCCACACCACCACAGTGGACCCCACTCCTCTGGTCGTGACACCTAGGGCCTTGGCCGAGCCCAAATCCTTGACCAAATTCATGTATGCATGCTTATGTGTGTTATTGCCTTCACCCACCTTTACACCATCATTCCAACATGTAGGCCGAACCCATACTCATCCAAACCAGATCCAAACACCTGCAATTATGTTGTATTTTCCCTTATGGCTGAGCCTAGTAAAGGTTAAAAGCAAGTGCAAACATTTCTATTTGATTCTGTGCAGTCTATTCTGGTGTAGTTTTGATCGTAGTTGATTTGAAACTCATCGTTGTTATATTGTTTTTGTTTGATGTGTATCCAAGGAATTTGACACTTGGCACCTCCATTCAAATCTACGTTGTGCTTTTGCGCTTGTGTAGATCCCGTTTGTGAAATTCGTCGTTGGGTCATCAGCTCAAACCAGTGAGTTATTCTCACCAGACAATATGTACATATATAACTAGTAAATTGACCCTTTTTGAATCTGTAAAATGCATTATCATGTTACACCTGCTATGTTATGATTTTATGATGTTCACCCATGCTTAAACACCTGTTATTTCATATGTTACTATTATATTATGCTATTCTATTATTTTTATCAGTTTATCACACTGCAAGTTCCTTTTAGATTAGAATCACTATGGGTTGAAATAATACATACCCGAACGGACTTTAGAATAGGAGAAAATCGTTATGGGCTGAAATGATAGGCCTGAATGATTTTCAATTATTTTCATTTACTTGGGATTGCGGGTTTGAAATGATCAAACCTAGGTTTTTTTGTAAATTACGGGTTGAAATGATATATTACCCGTATCACTTTACCTAGGCTAGAAAATGAAATACAGACCCGTTGTTAAAATATATTTTTCTTAAAATTTTAAAATATTTTAGAAATGTAAATATTATAATATTTTGATTTAAATTTGATTAAAAATGATTTTTGTAAGAATTATTGACTCTTTGAAAATTTATAAGTGAAATAAATTAATGGTAAAGTTAGAAAATCTGAAATTTAAGTTTTTTTTTTGAAATTATAATTTTGTGATAAATGGAATTTAAATTAAATATGAAAATATGATAAATTTATGATATTTTGAATTAAATTAATTTAAAATAATTTTATAATATATTAATGATTTTTGAATTAAGTTAAAATGTGAAATGAATGAATATTTAAGTTGAAATTTTGAAATATAACTAAAATTGGAAATTTGTGAATTTGGCTTAAAAGTGAATTTTAAGTTAAGTAAGTAAAAATGAAATTAAGTTATATTTGAAAATTTAAACTTGAATGTTAAGTTAAATTTAATTTAATGAATTTAAAATTTAACGTTGGAATTTAATAAGTGAATTAATATTAAATTTTGATTTTTGAATAGAGATTTAACTTTATAAAATCATGAATATAAGGTTATTTGAATGATTGTTTTAAAAGTGAAATTATATGATTTTATGAGTTAAAAATGGTCTAAATAAAAATATAATTGTTTGTGAAATTATACTGAATATTTGAAGTTAATTTACTGCATTTCTAAAATGCTATTAATTCTAATGTAAAGGATAATACAGCATTTGTAAATGCTGTAGTTGATAATAATGAACCAAATGGCTTAATTTAATTAAAGGCTATTATAGCATTTTTTGTGAATGTATAATGGTTGAATTTAACTAAGTTTATTTGAAACTAATGGAACCCTATTACAGCATTTAAAATGTCGCTTTTGTTAAATTGAACTGTTTTAAGTGTGACTTTCCGTAGCATTTTCTAAATGCTGCGCAAGTTGAATTTTCATTGTTTTAATAAATTTAAGTGAATGAATGAACTTTGAAAGATTAAAATTTTGAAAATTTAATAATTTAATTATTAAATATAATATCTTCATTTTAATGATTTAAATGAAGTAATTTGTTTCGAAATATAAACTATTTTGAAATGTGTTTTGAAATGGTATTTAAATTAAATAAAAATGAATGTGGTTTGGAAGATATGATATTTTGAAATGGATTTTGAATAATATTGAATTTTTAAATGATATTTGATTTCGAAGTATAAATACTATTTTGAAATTTTAATCACGGGATGTATTTATTTATGGTTTAAATGATCTTTAAAGGATGGACGATCCCAAGCAACCTTTAAGTTATGGTGCATTACTACTACAGTTCACTTGAGTTGATTTACATTATATAAGTACATATTTTTCTGACTCGAGTGTTTTGTGTTTTACTTTACGCTCGGGTCAGCCTGAGTATTCATAGCTTTGGATTCTCTTTCTGGAGCTGGTCTTTGCTGGAGTTTCTGCTTATCTACATTTATATCTACTTTCTGTTCCAGCTATTCTAGTTTATCTCATGTATTAGTGAACTTCTATGTATTTGGGATTTCTGTTTTGTTGTTTTCAGACTGTATTATGTTTTTGGTTTGAGACTCTGCCGTAGTAGCTTCATGAACTACTATGTATTTTATATTCCGCTGCGAGGTACTCTGTTTGTTCTATGCTTGTGATTCTGTGATTTGTATTTCATTTGCTCCAAATTTATTTACAATGCGGTATTTTGAGCAATTCAAGTCCGACATGTGCGGCTGCGAATGGCTGAAAATACCGGGTTGTTACATTTGGTATCAGAGCTTTGGTTTTAGGCAAACCATAGCCTGTGGAGCAAAAGCTCATTAGAGATAGGGTAGAAATACCCTATATGAGTGAAATCAATCTTAGAATCCTTTCTTGTGAGAGAACGTATTTTCGAAGTATAAAATAATTTCCAAATGATTTTTAAAGGATTTTCAAAGATTATTTTGGTATAAAAATTTTCTTATTTTGAAACCAAGATTTTCAAAACTTCATCCCATCAGTATCCATCTTGTTAGAAATCTCTTGGTTAGGATTTTATCGATTAGGTTCCTTGAACTTTAGAACGCTCCCACTTGTTCTGAAACCCAGTCTTGTCTTCCCTATTCTATCCATTTTGCTTTTGGAGCATTTCATAACTCCACTTTGGAATGACCTCTATAAAGATCGGTGATTCCGTAAATCTTTGAATGATTTGTAAAGGGTGAAAATCCTTTATAATTGGCATTGATTCACCGGAGATTCATGTATCCTCGGTTTTCGATGCTATCTATCTCCTGCTCTACCCGGATTCTATCTCTGGTGATCGAATGTCGATTCGCCTTAGATTTCCGAATTGATTATATTACTGAAGTCACGGTTGATCGGTTAAGGTCGCCCGCGATTTATATAGGCATATCATCTTCTATTTGGTAATAAAATTATCTTAACTTCGTTCGAGCTTATCTTCGAAACAGAATTCTATTTGATTAGAGTTCATCTAAATTCTAATCTCCGTATTGCTTGAAATCTAACCTTGAATCATTCTTTGGAAATTTGTGTTTGATTGTATTTTGAATTTGTGCATACATCGAAATTATTATTTTGACAAGGATGACCCTATTTTGTATATAAAAGTGAAATGTTTTAAATAAGGATTTTTACCTTTGGAAAATGAAAATTTGAAGCTTTGAAAGGATTTGAAATTTTGGAAATTTATAAGAAAATGTGATTTATATAAAAATGATTTATAAATGAAGGGTTTGAATTTGAATTTCGAGGAATCGAACTCCGGTGTTTTGAAATGGGTTTTTAAGATTTTGGAAAATATATAATAATAATATGATTTAAAGATATTTTTCCAAATAAGAAATGTTTCAAATGTATTCGAATGAATTCCAATGATGTCAAAGAGATTTCAAAGAAGTTTCAAGAAATAAAAGTCCAGAACCCACTTTGTCGTTGAAAAATAATTTCGGTGATGAATACATGCATCATCGACATTGATTTTTGAGTTTCTGAGTGGGGAAGAGGCCACTCTAGTAGCTTTGTTATGCAAGTGATTTTATGAAAACAAATTTTGATTTTCAATTTCGAAGTATGGTTTGATATTCGAAAGATATGTATATATATAATTGAAATGATTTAAAATAACCGGTGTTCAGTCCTTGAGATTCAAATTTGTTTTGGCATAACCTTACCTATTGGAATTGATTAAATAATTTAGTGGTGATTTCCAACTCTTGGATTTAAATTTTGATTTCTTCAACTATTTTGAAGGTTCGAGCACTTCCAAATCAAGGTTAACTTTTCAAAGCTAAGAAATTTTGAATGGTATAAGGTATTTGATAAAGTATAAGTTTAGTTTGGTATGATTAATGTATAAAGTAATATGATTTATATAAGTTTGAAACTGTTGTGGAGTGAAATAAATAAGACTATTTTGAATTATACTGTATGAAATATAGTTTTGAAAAGATATTTGAAGTAAAATGTTGAGTTTCGTTAAATTTATAAGTTAAGAATAACAGTGAATTTTGACTTAACAAATGAAAGTGAGTTTTAAATTGAATATTTGATTTAAAATTTTGTTGTGATAGATCATATGTTAAAAATTATTTAAATGTGAAATTTTGAAGTCTAGAAATATGATTTATAAGTTTAAAATTTGCTAAACTTGAAGTTGTGTTGTTTTTTAAAAGTTATAATAAAATCTGGAATTTTATTAATAGCATTTCTAAAATGCTATAGTTTTATGACAACACTTTAAAATGCTGTTGTTTTTGAATTTAACTTTGTTTGAATTAACTAAATATATGTTATGGCATATTATAAATGCCGTTATTCTTGAACTAAACTATTTTGGAAACTATAAGTTACAATAGCACTTTTAAATGCTGTCATTGTTATAATTTGACAATGTTTCGTAATGTTATAGATTTTAACACTGTTGAGTTATGTTTTAAAAAGTTAAATGATTTAATTTTGAATTGATTATTTATGAAATTTAAGGAGTTTTGAATATAATTTAATATTTAAATTTGAATTTTAAGTAATTTAAATTGAATTTGAATTTGAATTTAAATAAGGTTTACTTGGTTATGTGTTAAATGGAATGAAATGTAATGAGATAAATGAATTTTTGAATGGAATTTTGAAATGTATTTGTAATGATATTTGAAATAATAATTAAATGACATATTTGATTATTATTTTTTAAAATGATATTTAAATTTAAATATTTGAAATTGAATTCAAATAATGATTTGATAATGAGGCTTTGAATGATATAATCTTTATTTGATAAAGAATGTGAATCAGGAATGATAACTGATTTTGATAAATCAAATTTAAAGTTTATATTTGTATGAAAGGATATTTGGTTTACTTGTAATTTGAGTTTAATTAAAAATGATGGATTTATGAAATGAATATGTCAAAACTAAGTATAATGAAGTAAAATTTGAGATATATGAAATTATAAAATTTAGTTTTGGAATACGGTACATTTAAGCTCTGAAATATATTAAAGATTGAATAGTTTATTTTGTGGATCAAATCTTTATTTGAAATTTGATAATATTTGAAATGATTTTTTTGGAAAACTAAATTGAATTGAAACTGATGGTTTGAATTGAACTAAAGCTGGAACTTGTAGACTTGGGTTTAAATTGAATAAATTTGTGAAATGTAAAGAATTAAAGGGATGTTTTATGATTTCAAATGTATGATTTAGAAAAGTTATGATTTTCAAAGTGTAATGATTTCAAGTATTTTGGTTTCGAAAGATTTATAACTTTGAAAGTATTATGATTTTTGAAAGTGAATATATGTTTGAAATGGAAATGAATTTGTTTGACCTAAAATTTTGTTGATTTGAAAATTTGGATTATTTTCTAAATCTATTGTTTTAAGAAACTTTGAAACTGAGTATATGTAATTCAGAAGAAATGACTTGGCGAAATCATATATAATTTTGAAACTGAAATATTATTGAAACAAATTAAAATTGAGAACCTTGTTTTACTAAATACTTGATTTGGGAGTTATCGAACTTATATAAAATGGATTTGTATAAGTATGAAGTTGATTTGAAAATGTTGAATTGAAAAGGTACTCAATTTGTAAATTAAAATCTTATATAATCGAAGTTTATATAAGTATGATTTGATATACTATTGATTTTGGAAAGTATTCGATTTGAAAATGAAATCTTGTATATAATGGAATTTATATAAGTGCGATATTTGAAGCTATGATTTTGAAGGGCTACTATATATGGTATATTATATTTTGATGTAAGAGGTATGGGAAGTACCCTCCGGAAGAAGTATAGTGATATGCTTCGACCCAGATGGACTTGGGGAATCCAGGAATGGATTCGACCGATAAACCCTAATGGACTTGGGTGAATTCAAAAATGGATTCGAACTGATACGGTAGTCCAGACTTAAACTCATGAGTTCCTCGATTTTTTTCAGGGTAGATGGTTCTTTAGTTTACCCAATGGAGGCGCTTTCGATCCTGGGATCTGTTGTTTATGGATCTTCCGAGAAGGAAGTGCATCCATTGCGTAAATCATTGAATCAACAGCGTACCACTGCAGCAGGGGTCGATGGTCCCTTGTTTACGAACTGGCTACGATATTTTCTAGAATCCGGAAGGTAGAAGGATCTTCTGGAAAGTGTTGTGTCCATTTCGTAAATACTGGATCAGCAGCGGGCCACCGCTATCGTATTATCATCATTTGACATTGGATTTTGAGAGGAACTTCTCATACCTATTTTTTTTGTATTTTCACTAGGTGTTGAAACAGGTCTACTAAGTACTTGGCGAATTCTAGCTTTGCGTCTGATCAACCATAGCCAGAGTCCGCAGGAATGAAAGTAAACTTGTTAAGACATCGAGTTATAAAAGTATTTTGGTAAAGTATTGTATAAAGGATATTCTAATCATGATTTAAAATGTGTTAAATATTGTTAACTTCGAACTATCAAATTTGAATCAAATAACTAATTATCATATTAAATTTTTAACATGTCAAATAAAAAAAAATTAAAATAATGGTCCATCCATGTCTTTCAACCCGCTTTCCCTCCTAGCTACTTTTTCCCTACCTTCTTTCAGGATGTCTTCCAACCTATTGTTCTTTCTTGTTGTTTCTCCGCTTCCTTCCTATTCGAGGACGAAAAGATTTGAGTGGGGGAGAGTGTAACAACCCTAGATTTTTACATATATTTTAATATTTGACTTCGTTTTATTTTTAAATTATTTCAAACTTATTTTATTTCAAACATGTCATTTTTTAAATGTAGGTGTTGATTATTATGTTAATTATAATTTCAAACCGGTATAAATTGGATATTTTACTAAAAGATGAATTTCTGTTCAAACTGGTCAAACCTTGACTTTTAAATTACAAATTTAAATATTTAAATTCTTAAATTTTATCTTTTATTATGAAAATAGATTTAATAACTTGAATACTGCTTTTCGTTTCGTTGAAAACGGATTTAATTTCTGAAAGTTATGTACATTTCAATTTTGAGTATAATTTGTTTTATTTTGAAATTTTGTCTATTTTAAATTATACAAATCATATTTTCTATGTTATATTTTATTTTAATATGTGTTAATATGTTATTTTATGTATTTTGTCTTTTAATATTTTGAAAGTGATAATAAAAAATTTCCAAAAATTACTGTATTTATTTCCTATTTTCTAAGGCTGTTTTCTATTTTTCTGCTATTTTCTTCATTTAAATTATATTTAATTAAAATTTAAATATTTATTTTGTGAATGTATTTTTATTTTATGTTATTATTTATGTTTAAAAATATTTTACAAGCTCATATGAATTTTCTAAAAATTATTCTATTTAATTTCAAATTTTCTAGTCTAGTTCACTATTTTTAGCTATTTTTCTTAATTTAACTTTATATAATTAATAAATATTATATAAATTTTTATATTTTGATAAATTTTCGAAATTTTATCTGGGATTATTATTATTTCCAGAAATATAAAGTTATATAAATTAAATAAGGATATATGAAGAGTTTTTGACTTTTGAATTGCCTTTTGCCTTTTTGAATTCCACCTCTTCATTTTCCTCACAACTCTTCATTTCTTTGCCATAACTCCCCACATTTCAGCCGACCATCTCATTTTTATTTCACGTATCTTTCTTTCCTCCTTACTGAGAAAAATTTTCGGTCATCACTCTTGAGGAATTGGTAAAGAAAAAAAATTTCTTTTATCTCTTTTCACTTATATTGCTTATTCCTTTTGATTCTTGTTTGCACTTGCTCTTCCATTCAGGTTCGACCATGCTACCTTGTTGCCTAGCCACCCCACCACCTAATGGCACACCATCACCATCTCCTCCTCACCAGCCACCCAAGCCATGACCCCCTTGGTGATGCATATCCACAAACTTTTCCAAACTTCTCAAAAACACCCCAATACTAGCCTAGCCGAACACTACCTCACATCCACCACCTCACCACCCCTTTAGCCTCCCCCTACATGACCACCACCACCTCCAGCACCCACGTCCACCCCACCATAGTGGACCCCACTCCTCTAGCCGTGACACCTAGGGCCTTGGCCGAGCCCAAATCCTTGACCAAATTCATGTATGCATGCTTATGTGTGTTATTGCCTTCACCCACCTTTACACCATCATTCCAACATGTAGGCCGAACCCATACTCACCCAAACCAGACCCAAACACCTGCAATTATGTTGTATTTCCCCTTATGGCTGAGCCTAGAAAAGGTTAAAAGCAAGTGCAAACATTTCTATTTGATTCTATGCAGTCTATTCTAGTGTAGTTTTGATCGTAGTTGATTTGAAACTCATCGTTGTTATATTGTTTTTGTTTGATGTGTATCCAAGGAATTTGACACTTGGCTCCTCCATTCGAATCTGTGTCGTGCTTTTGTGCTTGTGTAGATCCCGTTTGTGAAATTCATCGTTGGGTCATCAGCTCAAACCAGTGAGTTATTCTCACCAGACAATATGTACATATATAACTAGTAAATTGACCCTTTTTGAATCTGTAGAATGTATTATCATGTTACACCTGCTATGTTATGATTTTATGATGTTCAACCATGCTTAAACACCTGCTATTTCATATGTTACTGTTATATTATGTTGTTCTATTATTTTTATCAGTTTATCACACTGCAAGTTCCTTTTAGATTAGAATCACTATGGGTTGAAATGATACATACCCGAACGGACTTTGGAATAAAAGAAAATCGTTATGGGCAGAAATGATAGGCCTGAATGATTTTCATTTACTTGGGATTGCGAATTTGAAATGATCAAACCCGGGTTTCTTTGTAAATTACGGGTTGAAATGATATATTACCCGTATCACTTTACCTAGGCTAGAAAATGAAATACAGACCCATTGTTAAAATATGTTTTTCTTAAAATTTTAAAATATTTTAGAAATGTAAATATTATAATATTTTGATTTAAATTTAATTAAAAATGTTTTTTGTAAGCATTATTGACTCTCTGAAAATTTATAAGTGAAATAAATTAATGGTAAAGTTAGAAAATCTGAAATGTAAGTTTTTTTTGGAAATTATAATTTTGTGATAAATGGAATATAAATTAAATATGAAAGTATGATAAATTTATGATATTTTGAATTAAATTAATTTAAAATAATTTTATAATATATTAATAATTTTTTAATTAAGTTAAAATGTGAAATGAATGAATATTTAAGTTGAAATTTTGAAATATAACTAAAATTGGAAATTTGTGAATTTGGCTTAAAAGTGAATTTTAAGTTAAGTAAATAAAAATGAAATTAAGTTATATTTGAAAATTTAAACTTGAGTGTTAAGTTAAATTTAATTTAATGAATTTAAAATTTAACGTTGGAATTTAATAAGTGAATTACTATTAAATTTTGATTTTTGAATAGAGATTTAACTTTATAAAATCATGAATATAAGGGTATTTGAATGATTGTTTTAAAAGTGAAACTATATGACTTTAAATGGTTTAAATAAAAATATAATTGTTTCTGAAATTATACTGAATATTTGAAGTTAATTTACTGCATTTTTAAAATGCTATTAATTCTAATGTAAAGGATAATACAGCATTTGTAAATGCTGTAGTTGATATTAATGAACCAAATGGCTCAATTTAATTAAAGGCTATTATAGCATTTTTTGTGAATGTTATAATGGTTGAATTTAACTAAGTTTATTTGAAACTAATGGAACCCTATTATAGCATTTTAAATGTTGTCTTTTGCTAAATTGAACTGTTTTAAGTGTGACTTTCCGTAGCATTTTCTAAATGCTGCGAAAGCTGAATTTTCATTGTTTTAATAAATTTAAGTGAATGAATGAAGTTTGATAGATTAAAATTTTGGAAATTTAATAATTTAATTATTAAATATAATATCTTCAATTTAATGATTTAAATAAAGTAATTTGTTTCGAGATATAAACTATTTTGAAATGTGTTTTGAAATGGTATTTAAATTAAATAAAAATGAATGTGGTTTGGAAGATATGATATTTTGAAATGGATTTTGAATGATATTGAATTTTTAAATGATATTTGATTTCGAAGTATAAATACTATTTTGAAATTTTAATCACGGGATGTATTTAATTTATGGTTTAAATGATCTTTAAAGGATGGGCGATCCCAAACATCCTTTAAGTTATGGTGCATTACTACTACAGTTCGCCTGAGTTGATTTACGTTATATAAGTATATATTGTCCTGACTCGAGTGTTTTGTGTTTTACTTTACGCTCGGGTCAGCCTAAGTATTCACAGCTTTGGATTCTCTTTCTGGAGCTGGTCTTTGCTGGAGTTTCTGCTTATCTACATTTATATCTACTTTCTGTTTCAGCTATTCTAGTTTATCTCATGTATTAGTGAACTTCTATGTATTTGGGATTTCTATTTTGTTGTTTTCAGACTGTATTATGTTTTTGGTTTGAGACTCTGCCGTAGTAGCTTCATGAACTACTATGTATTTTATATTCCGCTGCGAGGTACTCTGTTTGTTCTGTGTCTGTGATTTGTATTTCATTTGCTCCAAATTTATTTACAATGCGGTATTTTGAGCAATTCAAGTCCGACATGTGCGGCTGCGAATGGCTGAAAATACTGGGTTGTTACAAACAAATTCAATAAATTCTATTAATAATGAAACAAATGTTCAAAATAACACTTCGGTATCACCCTCTAGAATTCTTAAGAATCATCCAAAAGATAAAATTATTGAAGATCTCAATTCTAAAGTAACTAGAAATCAACTTAATCAGATAAGCCATATAACATTTGTATCAAATTTTGAACAAAAAATAATAAAGAAGCTTCAAATGATAAATTTTGGATAATTTCTATGCAAGAAGTATTAAATCAGTTTGAACGTAATAAAGTTTGGGAATTAGTACCAAGACCTGAAGATCAATCGGTTATAGGAACAAAATGGGTGTTTAAAAACAAAGCAGACGAAAACGGAAATATCGTTAGAAATAAAGCACGTTTAGTTGCTCAAGGCTATAATCAAGAAGAAGGTATCGATTATGACGAAACCTTTGCCCCAATAGCTAGATTAGAAGCCATTCGTACATTACTCGCCTTTGCAACTCATCATAATTTTAAATTATTTCAAATGGATGTCAAAAGTGCTTTCTTAAACGGTTTTATCAAAGAAAATGTATATGTAGAACAACCTCCACTATTTGTTCACGATAAATATCAAGATCGTGTTTTTAAATTACACAAAGCACTATATGGATTAAAACAAACCCCTCGAGCATGGTACGAACGTCTTAAAAATCACTTAATAACATCTGGTTTTCAAATAGGCAAAATAGATACAACTTTGTTTATTAAAAGAGAAAATGATGATATTTTAGTTGTACAAATTTATTTTGATGATATCATTTTTGGTTCAACCAACGAAAATCTATGTAATCAATTTTCAAATATTATGAAAAATGAACTTGAAATTTCACACATGGGAGAATTAAATTTCTTTTTAAGTTTACAAATAAAACAACTTGAAAATGTAATTTTTATTCATCAACAAAAATATTGTAACAATCTATTACATCGTTTTGAAATGGATAAAACTTCAAGCAAATCAACGCCAATGAGTACCATTGTTCACTTAGAAAAAGACGATAACGGAAAAGATTCTGATGAAAAATTATATCGAAGCATGATTGGTTCTTTACTTTATTTAACGGCTAGTAGACCCGATATTATGATGAGTGTATATCTGTGTGCTCGATTTCAAGCAAAACCAAAAGAATCTCATCTAAGAGCTGTTAAGCGTATTTTACGTTATCTATCTAGTACTAGAGATTATGGTTTGTTTTACCCTAAAGAACCATTGTTTGAACTAGTTTCATATAGCGATGCGGATTTCGGTGGATGTAAAACAGATCGTAAGAGTACTGGTGGAACTTGTCATTTTATCGGACAATCTTTGATTTCACGGTTTAGAAAAAAGCAAAATAGTTTTTCTTTATCTACTTGTGAAGCCGAATGCATCTCTTCAGCTCTAGCATGTGCACAAGTGATATACATGCAACAAACACTAACAGATTTCGGTAAAATTATAAACAAATCTCCAACATATTGCGATAACACGAGTGCTATAAATTCATCAAAAAACCATGGTAATCACTCACGAACTAAGCATATAGACATACACCATCAGTTTTTATGAGACAATGTTGAAAAAGGAACTATTTCATTAGAATACGTAAATACCGAAAATCAAGTAGCAGACATCATTACGAAACCACTAAATGAACAAACTTTTATTAAACTGCGACGGAATTTAGGTATTTGCTCATTTCAAGATCTTCTTCCTCAAAATTGATCAATTTTTTACTTTAAGGATATGATTGATTGTTTATTTTACTGCCACAAATTATACTTAGTAATTTCTGAGCCTATAATTTTTTAGACAGTTAGTTTGTCGATAAATAATTCTTTCAACTTATATATAAAGAGGTATATAAACTATATACACACAATTCATATCTTCCTTAAAGAAACAAAGTATAGCCATGTCCTCTAGGGACTCTTATATATCCATCTCCATCTCAACACCAACAACGAACATCTCGGCTGACACGCCACAATAGCTTCCTACACCTACACCAAAGCAAGAGCCAACGAATAGGTGGTCCTCGTATCATACGGGTTTTACTCCCGATAACAAGAAGAACAAAAGATCTCTGTTTGTCACTCCTAACACAAAAGAGAAAATTGATGAAATTCATCATTATCAAAAACAACGGATAGATCTTCAACGAGAACTATATTCGAACAAAAAGTTACAGCACGTCGGCTAAGTTTTTTGGAGCAAGTAGCGATGAATTTTTGTTCGTCATGAAAGAAAGATATCCATGAACCACTACCAAAGCCTTGTAGTACTTCGGATCCCTCATCTTCATATCGTTCTCCTTCGAACCCTTCACTAAGACGATATTCTCGCTTCCCGAGATCCCATGAACGTGGAAATATATGGTCTCCACTTAAACCATGGACGGATGACAAGTCAGGAAATTGCAAAACTTCATCGCCTTATAAATAAATTATATTTGTTATTGTATGTATCTATGATTATCTGTTCTTTTATTTCACAATAATAAAATTATTTGTTATAAAACATTTGAGAAATAAGCAAAACCATCAAATTTTAGGCTCTTTTTAGCCACACTGCTTATTTCAGACGTCTGACTGTGACCTTCAGACATCTGACATAATGATATATGTCTAAAATTTAAGCACTATGCATATGTCAGACGTCTGATATACCCTCCAGACATCTGAAATTTTTCAAATAAAAATCAGAGAATTTCAGACGTCTGAAATCATATCCAGACGTCTGTCTTAGTTCTATACCACGAAGTTTTTCAAAAATAAACCAAAACCGGACGTCTGATTTTTATACCCAGACGTCTGATAAAACTCTCCGCCTCTCCAATTTTACAAATTCGAACAAACTAGACGTTTAAACCAAAAACCAGACATCTAAATTTATCTATTCTACTCAAATTAAGGTAAACCAGACGTCTGATTTCCAATCCAGACGTCTGATTCCCAATCGACCATTTAAATTCGTCCAGATAATGTCATTTTTTTCTTTTATCTCAAAATTGTTAAAACCTACGATTTTCCCAGACATGATTTTCTCTCCATAAACATCATTTTTAAGCAAATCAAATCATAATGCCTCCTCGAACTAAGAATCCCAAGATGTCAAAATGAAAATAAGACCAACCGACTTCATCTTCAAATCCTCAGGTGTGCTCCGATGAATAGATCGAAAGGTGGATGAATAAAGCGCCGCATTCCATCAAAAGGTATGAAGACAACCAAAAGAAAAAACTCCACATAGGTCCATTCTACAAGCTTCTTAAATTTCCTATGTATGATTTGGATGAACTTTGTGAAAATGCCGGATTGGAAATCCTAATTTCTTTCACTTCTAATGATATCCAAATAGACCAATTAGCCATAGTTCTATTCTATGCAAATTTAGACAGTACTTTGGTGTGGAACACTGAAAATGAGGATAACTGGTTCTGGTCTAACGTGTGTGAGAACACGATTAGATTAACTCCGGGCATAATAGGTCGAACTCTAGAATGCTCTGACACAGGGGAAGATTTATACAACATTCCCGATATGCGCTTCAAGCCACGAAACTGTATTACTCATCAAATTTTGGAAGACGAAATGCCAAAATTTGCCTCCAAATACCTACATCCAAAAGCTTAACTCCTAACTCGAACGATAATTAATACAATTGTTCCACGAATAGGAAGTCACGAGCAAATCATCGAATTAGAGCACAAAGCCCTATATGCTCTATTTAGTGGAATAAGGGTAAATTGGGCCAAATTCATCTTCGACGGGCTCAAGTATTTTTAGACTCGATCACGGCCATCAATTATTTACCCAACTTATATTATGCGACTTCTTCGTGCACATAAAATTTCATCTTACCTATCAACCTTTGAAAGAATCTCACCTAAATATGCTTCCACCAAATTCTTCTCTCTGATGCACCAACCCAAAATTCCCCTAGAATTCATGTCCTTTGAAGATTGGTTGCACAATCGTCGATCTAGACGAGTTGAGCCTCCTCCTTAACCACTATTGAACCATCTCAAGTGGAGGAACAACATCGAGAAGCAACTCCACCTCCTCCCGCACCATTTGATTATCCGGGACAAGATGAATTATGGAGACTCGAACGGATACAGATCCAAATGAAAATGTTCGGGATCTCACCCTTCGAAACCAACATATTCTATCCCAAAATCAAAAACTCTTGGCTAAGCGAATCGACAACTTCGAAACATCATTTGCTACATGCCTAGCCACAGTTGAAGAATCTCTTTCGACTATCTTGTCGGTTCTTAAAGAAGTACTACAACGAGTTCGCAGTCCAACACCACCTTTTGAAGATTGGCCACCCCCAGTACCTTATCCTCCCGCAAAACATTCCAAACTCTCTGAGAATGAACCTCTCAAGCAAGATTTTACATCTCCTACAAAGGCTAGCATTTCTGAAAAAGAAGAACCAAAGGAAGATGATCAAAATAAAGCTTCTTCAAAGGAATCATAGATTTTGGGAATATATTATGTTTTTGAATATCTATTTTTGTACAAATCTATGTCTGTAATCAAACTTAAAGTTATTAATGAAATTTTCTTTTTGTTTAATGATTGGTTTCAATTTTATAATTCTGTTTGATAATGCCAAAGGGGGAGAAATATAAGTATAATCATAAAACATTAAAAATAAGCACATATTCAGAGGGAGATTTATAATCTATGTATAAGTACATTGAATAGTTGTCATCATCTAAAAGGGGAAGATTGTTAGGAAATCAATTCTATGGTTTCAATGATAACAACTATACAATGAAAATCAAGTATTTATATATATCTATATTTACAGGTAATTGTTTAAGTAAACATCACCAAAGAGACAAGAACAAGACTCAAAAGAAGTATCAAGAGGCTACAAGTCGATAGAATCGGAAGAGGAATGACACAGGCACAGGAAAAGCAACATACACAATTCCAGACGTCTGAGTGCACTAGTCAGACGTCTGATTGATTCCTCTGGTTTGCAAATCAGACAGAATCAGACGTCTGGTTAATATACTCAAACATCTGAAAAGCAACCATATACAAAAATATATGAAAGCCAGACGTCTGAAACATTTTCCAGACATCTGAATTTGAATTCGGCCATGTGTATTCAAAGCACAACTGTCACAGTTGAAAGACACGTTCTCTTCTCTTCGTTGCAACTCTTCATCACCATTAGAAGCGACCTTAGAGCACTTACTAACAGATGCAACTACACAAAGGATCTCTCTACCACTATAAATAGCAATAGGAATTCAAGAGAAAATTTTACCTTACTCACTTATACTCTTTACTCTTATACTCTGATTAATACTTGATCTCTAGCAATCTAATACCTGTATTTTAGTCTTCCATATACTCAAAACTCTTCAATCAATATTATATATATATATATTGGTAGATTTTGTACTCAACAGTCAATATTCCTGTTATAGAACACACACTTGACAAGAACAAGCTTTTGTAAAGCCTATTCCCCTAGGCGAAGTGAGGGTGTTTGATAGTTGAATTCCGAAGTGGAGCTTCGGGACTGGACGTAGGACGGGAGGTCCGAACCAGTATAAAATCCTGTTGTGATTATTTCCATTTACTTTGCTATTATCATCTATCAAGTTTGTATTAGATACATTACATAGTTAGTTCACCTATACTTGCATACACACACACACACACTACACGATCCACTCATATAGATTTACAATATTTACTTATTCATTTTTCATTTGCACATGAAAAACCCAAATTTATTTAGATTTATATTTTCAAAAAAGCATAATTTTTATCCTAAAACTTATCTATGAATCTATATATATAAATAAAAGTGTACTATGGATCGTGTAATACGGATATACGATAATGCAGAGTGTAGTGATGATAGTATACACTAAATAGTGCGGAATATAAAAGCAGTATAAAATGGCACCAGGAATTTTTATACTGGTTCAGTGCTCCGTCCTATGTCCAGTCCCAGACTCCTTCTAGAATTCACTAAAACAAAAACCCTCACTTGACTTGGAGGAACAGGTCTATATAACCCCTGAGCAGCTGAATAGGATTTCGCCTCAGTAGCCGAAGAGGACTTCACATGCCTGAGCAGCAGAATAGGACTTCAACAAATACAAAAGACTGTTTTGGCTTTGTGTGTACCAATAAATCAGATTTGTCACTTATAGTACACCCTTCCTATATTCTTCTCCTTGAATATAAATAAATATATATATATATATATTGAAGTTTATGAAGAATATAAAGGTATAACATTGCTTTAACGTAGAATATTTGAAAGTATAGTTGCAAATAGATTCAAGAGTGTTAGATTAGAAAGATAAGAAAATTCGATGATCTGCAACGACTGTTGATTGAAGTGTAGCGTCCAAATCTTTTTGTAGAGGTTCGTGACTCTTCATAAATAGTCATGTCTTTTCAAAAAGTAGCTGTTGTAGAAATTCAGTCAACTGAACCTTTGGGTCAGTCGACTGCATATTCAAACGAATTTTTAAATATATATTTGTATATCTATGCACCTGTGCATGTGGCATAGACATTTCTGGGTCAGTCGATTGAGCCTATCGGTAAGTCGACTAACCTGTTAATATCTGTGCAATTTGCATGGTTTACACGGGTATAATAATATATATAACTTAAAACACTTTTATAATATAATATGTATAACTTTAAACGCTTTTATAACAAATATATTATATATGCTTATATACGTATAAATTATTTGGAAATAAGTCGATTAATTATATAAGCTAATATATACATAAATGAGGAGAGATTTTAAATAAATTGACCTAAGACTAAGAAACAAAATAATATACTTGATGCACCGATTTTGAAGTCTTGTCTCCTTATAGTATATATTCTCTTTCTGACATAGCAGTTGTCAAATCTGTATGTCGTAATGATAGCTTTGTGTGTCATGAATCAAAACCAAGTCTCAACATTCTTCATCTTTTTGATTGATAACAACCCGTAAATAGATAAAGATTTCGACTGTATATATGATATAAACACTTACTCCCCTTGAATCATTGATACTCTATATCCTGCATTCATAACATTAGTAATAATATTTCTCCGCCTTTGTCTGTGCTTGCATGGTTTATTCCTGAAAATAGTGTAAGAGCAATATCGTTCTCCCCCTTTGTCATCGACAAAAAAGAGACTTTATTGTGGATCACAGGCTTTGATTGCTGACATGAAACAACAATTCATGAATCTACGACAACGACAACATCCGGACTCAACGACTTAAAGTATGGTTCATATAGTTATATTTTTTTCAATAAGAGTCATCAAATATGTATATAGAGTCTAGTTTAGTGCTTTATTAAAATCTTTCCTCAAGAATCATCATTCACATTCAAACAAACTTGCATGTATATTTTAATCAAAATCAAGTTTCCAAAAAAAGCATTGAGCGAGGCTAGAACCCGGATCACTAGTTTAGAAGGCAAGTGCCCTAACCAAATGAGCTATGGTGATTTTTGATTATCAATAGAATTTTGTCGACTGAACAAGTAGTCCAGTCGACTGAATATCTATAAATAGCCTAGTAAACCAACTATGCAAATTGCACAGAAATTACCAGGTCAGTCGACTGACCTGGTAATTTTTGTGCAACATGCACAGGTGCAAAAATATTCAAATATTTATTTAAAATTCGTTTGAATATTCAATCGACTGATCCAGAGGTTCAGTCCACTGAATTTCTATAATAGCTATATTTTTCTGAAAAGACACGACCATTTGTGAAGAGTTACGAACCTCTACAAAGAGATTTGGACACAACACTTCAACCGAAACTCTTTTCCAATGATCGCTACTTTTTAACATCTATAAATACATATTCTAACTTGATTTCAAATTACTGAATCTGCTTTTCTCTCTTATCTAATTTTCTTGTATACTTATTGCTTAAATCAGATTTATATATTCTAAGAAATACTATTCCTTTCTAATCTTCACATCTTCAAATATACACATCGTACTTAAGGAAAAGATTATAGGAAGGGTATACTACAAGTGACAAATCCATGTAATCAGAAAACACAAAAAGTCAAATAATCTTTTGTATTCGTTGAAGTCCTGTTTGTTGCTCAGGCGCGTGAAGTCCGCTTCGGCTGCTGAGGCGAAATCTTGTTCCATTGCTCAAGTCCATGTTCGGCTGCTCAAGGGTTGTATAGACATGTTCCTCCAGGTTAAGTGAGGGTTGTTGTTTTAGTGAAATTCTAGAAGGAGTCTGGGACTGGATGTAGGAAGGTGCTCCGAACCAGTATAAAAATCTCTAGTGTCATTTTACTATACTGCTTTTATATTCCACACTATTTACAGTATTACTATCATCACTATACTATGTATCATCATATATCCATATTATATAATCCATAGCGCACTTTCATTTGATATCATAGCACAACACTCTTTCATTTGGTATCAGAGCAAGGTCATCATATAACCGTAACACAGTTATCTGACAATCTAAAACCCTGTGATTCTATCGATCGTCATAACATCATAGAATAATGGCCAGAAAACGATCTAATCAAAATACGACGGGAAAAATCCCTGTCAAAGCCACCAGTGAGGACTACAAAAAGGTACTTTTTGATTTACAAATTTCAGTAAAAGATAATAATGAATTAGTTAGTATTAGCGATAAGATTTCAAAGGTTAATTTTATTATTTTAGAAAAGATGAAATCTGTAGAACATGAAAATGAGAAATTGAAAAATGAGAAGTTATATTTAGAAAATCAACTTGGTGTTTTAAAGAATAATTTTATAACTATTAAAGATCTCTAGATGAACAAAACACCATATTTGAAAAAAAAAACTTTCAAAATAAATTTTTGATTTGAAAAGAAAAAATGATTTATTACAATCCTCTTCAGATAATTCAGAATCTCAAAATTCCCTTCTCAAAAATGAGAACCATACGTTAAAAAACGAGAATTCTGAATTAAATAAGAAAATTGATATTTTGAATAATAGTAATATTTCTTTTGAAAATAATAATCATGACATTAAGACTAAATTTGATAAACTTAACACCGAAGTCACAAAATTTAATAACGGTCAACAATGATTTGAACATGATTTTATCTAGTTCTAGACTTTTAAATGATAAAAGTGGTTTAGGATATAATAAAACAGATCGTAGAAATAGCACTAGACACGCTTTCATGTATAGTAAATATGTTAGTGCTGGTACTAGATTATGAGAAAAGTCTAAATCTAATTTTTATAGAAATTCAAATACTGTTATGACCAATAATGTTTATAATTTCTTTAGTAGTACAAGATCATTGACGGAAATATGAATAAAAATTATCTAAGTATTTGGGTTCCTGTTATTTGAAAAAATAGAGAAAAATACATTGATGATTGTTTTGATATCGAAGTTAATAATGAAAATTATATTTACAAAGGTTCAACCACGCCCAAATGGGTATGGTTTCCTAAAAATTTGAAAATTATAAGAACCTTGGGCATCGCATGCTTTAAATGTTAATTTTTTTTCTAATACCTTACAATATAAGTAGTAGTTATTTTGTTTTATATTGTTCTATGTTAACACTTATGTAAAATATAATTATATCATCATATAAACTCTCCTTTTTATCGATGACAAAGGGGGAGCAAGATATTGCTCTAATGCTATTTGCAGGAATAAACGATGCAAGCTCAGATTAAGGGGGGAAAAGATAAATTATTTACACGAATATATAGCATAGATTCAGGGGGAGAAATCTATAGCACAATTATAGGAATATATTCTGGGGGAGAAATAAGTCAACAAAGCTTGTCGAAGATTCGTCCGTAGAAAATGGAGTTGTCATCATCAAAAAGGGAGAGAATGTGGATCATAGGTTTTGATTGCTGACATGAAACAACAATTCACAAATCAATGACTACGACAACATCCGGATTCAACGACTCAAAGTATGGTTCATATAGTTATATTTTCTTAAAAAGAGTCATCAAATATGTACATAGAGTCTAATTTAGTGCTTTGTTAAATCTTTCCTCAAGAATCATCAATCACATTCAAAAAAACTTGCATGCATATTTTAATCAAAATCAAGTTTTCAAAAAATGCATGGAGCGGGGCCCGAACCCGAGTCACTAGTTTAGAAGGCAAGTGCTCTAACCAAATGAGCTACGGTGATTTTTGATTATCAAAAAAAATTTGTCGACTGAACAAGTTATTCAGTCGACTGAATATCTATAAACAGCCAAGTAAACCTATGTAAAACTATGCAAATTAAACAGAAATTACCAGGTCAGTCTACTGACCTTGTAGCTCAGTCGACTGACCTAATAATTTTTGTGCAACATGCACAGGTGCAAAAATATTCAAATATTTATTTAAAATTCGTTTGAATATTCAGTCGACTGACCCAGAGGTTCGGTCGAATGAATTTCTATAACAGCTATATTTTTCTGAAAAGACACGACCATTTGTGAAGAGTTACGAACCTCTACAAAGAGATTTGGACACCACTTCAACCGAAACTCTTCGCCAATGGTCGCTGCTTTTTAACATCTATAAATACATATTCTAACTTGATTTCAAAATCAGAATCTGCTTTTCTCTCTTATCTAACTTTCTTGCATACTTATTGCTTAAATCAGATTTATATACTCTAAGAAATATTATTCCTTTCTAATCTTCATAAACTTCAAATATGCACATCATACTTGAGGAAAAGATTATAGGAAGGGTGCACTACAAGTGACAAATCCGTGTTATCAGAACACACAAAAAGTTAAACAATCTTTTGTATTTGTTGAAGTCTTGTTCTGCTGCTCAGGCGTGTGAAGTCCTCTTCGACTGCTGAGGTTAAATTCTATTCCGCTGCTCAGGTCCCTGTTCGGCTACTCAGGGGTTGTATAGACCTGTTCCTTCGGGTTAAGTAAGGGTTGTTGTTTTAGTGAAATTCTAGAAATAGTAATATATCCATTATTGAGATAAATTGGGTAATAAATTGAATTTCAAAAAAAATAAAATTATTTTGAACTCTTATTTGAATTTTGAAATAAGTTAAGTAAAGATAACTTAAAATGAAATTTTGGAATTTGGATTCAGAATTAAATTGTTTAAAGACTTTAAATAAAGTTTAATTTGGTTTAAGAGGTTAAACCAACATTTGAAAATTTGAATTTATATGATTCGAGATGATTTAAAGTGAGATTGAATTTGAAATTAGTTCAAATTGAAATTGGATTTAAATAATTTGAATTTTTGATTAAAGTTGAATAGTTTCAAATTCAAATGGAATTTGATTTGAAAAGAATCGAGGTTAATTCAACTTGAATTAGACTTAATTCGAACTGGATTTGAAATGAACTGAAATTAAAAATTTGTTCAATTTGAAAATTATTTGAATAAATTGAGATTGAAATCGAAGTGGAATAAAGTTATATTTGGAGTGGGAATTGAAGTTGATTAAATTGATTTGAAATTTGATCAACGTTAAGAGGAATTGGAAATTTAAAATTGAATTTATTGGAATAAAGATTGGGTAGTGGAACAGTTTGGCTCTGGACTATTTTCAAAATAAATTGCTTTAATATAAAACCTATTTTTTCCAAGCTATTTATATATACAGCCTTTCTTTTAAAACCCCAAACTATCTTATTCTTATTTTATAATTATTTTTGTAACTATTTAACTATTTTACAATGGTTTTATAAGCTAATTACTATTTTTCAACTACTTTATAACAAATTAATATTTTGCAACTATTTTGCAATTATTTAAAATTTCTATAACTATTTGACTATTTTCCAACTATTTTACAATTACTTAACTATTTTACAGCTATTTTACAAATTAATAATTGTTTTTCAACAACTTATCTATTTTTAAATTCTTCAAGCTGTTTTCTAAATTTAAGCTGGTCAAAGTGCAAACTGTTTATGATTAATTACCAATTGAGATAAGGATTAAAGTGATAATCCAAATGGAATTGAAACAGTTGTGAATAAGTGGATAGAAATCAAATATGAATGTGAATAGAAAGGGAATTGATTTAGCTAATAATCAATGAAGATAGATACGCAGGATGTACGTATATTATTCTATTCGCATGGTGATTTGATCTAGATTCGAGCATAGAATTTCGAGATAATATATCGATCCGAGTTGGGATTTTTCACTCGATTTTCGACGGCGAACCTGGATATGGATTTTTGATTAGTTCTGAAAATTCACTATCATACTTAGGCTATGAAAGGAGAATGATGGTTTCTGATCAAGAAACCAGATCTGAGTCCGCACTAGGTAGTCGGATGGACGATACTAGTTCGGAAGTGAAATTGTGTGATCGAGTGAGCGATCAGATTGATATGCCTACAGATGATATGTGTACATCGTACGGGTCTGAATGAAACTGATATTGGAAAAATTATGGATAAGAATTGTTAAATGGTTTTTGAAATGAAAAGTATATTTTGTAAAATATATGATGAAATAAAATGAGAGTTGGATATTTCTATGACTAAAAGCTCATTTTATAAAAGATGAGTAATATGGTTAATAATTTTATAAAGGAATAATTTGAATATTTGATTTGGATTAAACAAAGTTATATATCTTTGTTATATAAGATAAATCTCCCCTTGTTGAATCTATTGCCAGAAGAAATGGGTTTTTAAAAGTATTTGAAGTATAAAAAGAGAATTTATACAAGTTGAAGTGATTCGAAGATTTTTAAAGATTATATATATATATAAAGGAGCTTATGAGAATGATTTTGGAAAAAGGTTTCGGAACCTATGGATTTTGGAAAGGCTTTTGATTTTTAAGGAAAAATCAATTTTGGAAATCTAGAAAGCCTTATTGAGATTATCGATTTTGGGATAATCGATTTTGAGTAAGGAGATTTATATGAGGTTCATACTAGGTGTATGATTTGGAAAGATACTATATGTGTATAGTACAAAGTGTTTTGAAAATGACTCTGGAGAAAAAGACGCTCCCTGGAAATGAACTTCTCAAGAGTACCATAGGTTGGTACTTCCTTGAGTCTCAAAAGGGGGCAGCTCTAAAGTGGATCCTATGAGGAAGTCTGGACAAACTGAAGTTCTTGAGGATTATTGGGTAGCGAAAGTCAAGGGCGTTGATGCCTACAGAGGCATTTGAGTTATGCTGTGACGACAGTGTAACTCGACGTCGCTGTGATCTACTGTGGACCATAGTGGAAATCATGTTGAGGTGTGTGTCAATGGTCTACGTTTGATTTCGCCGGGAAGGCAACATAACATTGTAGACTGCAATCTATGGTCGAGTTGAGTGGAGAAATTTCATTCTTTTGGCAGCGAAATTCGAGGGCGCTGATGCCTACAGTTACATGGACTTTTTCGGTGATGGCAACGTAACCCTGGATGTAAGTGCGATCTGTAGCGGGTTTCATGGCGTAATTGAGGGGCGTGGAGTGCCTACAGTTATCTATGGATTTTGCCAGGATGGCAACGTAACCATCGGGTTAACTGCGACCGTGGATAGGGTTGATGGTATCCAGAGTATTCTCACCAAAGATGTTTCCTCTATTTTCAAAATATTTTCTATATTTTCAATAAAATTATTTTCCAAGTATTTTCACTGGATGTTGAAAACGGGTTTACCAAGTACTTATAGATTTTCAGTCCTACGCCTGATCAACGTATGACCGAATTTCTGTGAGAACAAGGATGAACTTGTTGAAACATCGAGTTATAAAAGTATTTTATAAAACTATTCTGGAAATATTAGATAGATTTTAAAGTGTTTTAAAAATGTTCAAAGAGAAAATTTAACTGATATTATGTATTTCATAAATTCCGGTTTCGTTCCTTTTGGAGGACGAAAAGATTCTAAGGGGTAAGGAATGTGATACTCTGGATTTTGGGACATCTGATAATTGGATAATTAACTACTTTAATCAATTGAATAGGTAAAATTCTGGTAATAAAAGATATCTGGATATGTAAATGAATTTGGAAATATAATAAAAATAGAATTATAAATATCTAGATAAATATTTATTTGACAATATCTTAATTTAATTAATTTAAAATTGGCAAAATTGTTATTTCAAACAAAATAATAATGTGTTGTTTATATATATAGATATACATAGATTTTAAGTAGACTTATTATTTTCAAATTTAATAAGTGTTGTTTAAATGTATATGCATATATGTGTGTGTGTGTGTGTGAGTGTGTGTGTGTGTGTGTGTTTAAGTTGTTTTTTAAAATAGAATAATTATTTACAAATTTATTTAATTATATATATGTTTGAGTTGATTTTTAAGTTGGATTTTAAATTAAATTTGAATTTGAATTTGGATTTAAATTTGAATTTATAGGATAGACATCTTAAAATATTTTGGATATAAAATATATGGATAAGATTTTTATTAGAATAAGATTTGTTTTATGATATTTTCTTAAAAGAATTTATTTATATGAATTAAGAAAGTATTTATTAATAGGAAAATAAATATAAAAGTTTTTATTAACATTTTAAAATAATTTAAAATTGCATAAGGACAAGTGTTAATTCATGAAATCACCTTAATAACATGTGTAAGAAGATAAACATTTGCTAATGAAAAATGTTGGATGAATTAACAAGTGGCATCCTTTTTTATTTTTAAATAAATACTAATTAAACCTTTATAAACATTTATCTCACCTCTTAACTTCCTTTTTTCCTATCATTACAAATCAAAAGTAAGAACAAAGCCAGTAAACCATTTTTTTTCAAACCAAAAATCTGTAAACCCAAACCATGGACTTAATCAAGTAATCTTTTGCTCGAATTTACATGCTACTGCAAAACTAAATAGCCAAGAATCAACTCAAACATTTCAGATCAAGGATCAACAAGCTAGCAGTAAATCAAAGTTAGAAATCAGATTAGATAAAAAAATCATGTCCAGTTTTTAAATTTTCTAAAGCTTACTCTGTTTCAAACCCAAAACAGGTGAGTAAATCTGAATTCTTTAGTTTAAATTTTAGATTCATATGATGGATATTTGTGGTGTTAACTGAAAAAAAAATATCTTGCGTGGATATATAAATGAATTTTGCCTGAAATATGTTTTGTGTTGCTGGAAGCAAAGCATGTCTGGGTTTGGGTATGCATATCTCTGTTTGGCTTACAGGCTCAAGATTTTTAAAAAAAAATCATATCTCTGCAACAAAATAATTTTAGACCATGAGTATTAAAGGAAATTTGTTTGTAGCTTCCAGATCTTACTTCTAAAAATAATTTTAAGCTAAAATATTTAAGCATTCATTAGAAAAGAGTTAATTTACAGTAAAAACACAATCCAGGTCAGAAATAAGCTGTTTAAATTTAACGTTTTGATTTTATAATTAAAATCGTCATGTGAAATGATAAATTTAGGTTATATTTTTGTGATTTTTAAGCTTGTATTTCAAGAGGAATCTCTTGTTGAACGAAAATTGGGTTTTGTGTATTTTCTGATGACCAACGAATTTTCTGGTGATCGAGTTCATTACTGAGGTGAGCTTAGGGGATGTAGCATGTGAGAAAAATGTCTGTGGATTTTTAGACCTTCGTGGTGGACGGTTGGCATCAATTTAGGGTTTATGGCATAGTTCTAGTCGTCTTTGTTTTTAAAGGGCTGAGCGACGCCACAGTGGTTCGAGTTGGCTCTAGGGAGAGGAATGGGGAGCATAGACCTCAGACAAAAGTTCAGACTCGAGGCCGGGGTCTTCGGTGATCGGAGATGGGTAATTTGAGGAGATTGGTGATAGGTTCTTCTTGTGGAATATCGAAATTTGTTCGATTTCAATTCGACTTTGTGGATAGTGGTTCTGAGTGGTCAGTGGTGTCGAGGTGGTCTTCGCCGACGTGCTGAGGGTCGAAGCAAGGATTGGAACTGGATGGCACACGTGTGCACGTACACTAGTGTCTGTGTATCTGTGGGAAGTGTGGATCGGAGAAGATAAGGTTTGCTCGAGGCATGCTCGAAGTGGTAAGATGATTGTCCTGAAGTAGAGTAATGACGTGAGCAGCACGGGGTTTGACTCAAGAATTTTGTATTGTGGCTCGGGTATTTCCATAAGAAATCGGGTTTGTTTGATTTTTGTTCTTAAAGGGTTAAAAACAAAAGAAATCGTAACCAGTTTCAAAGAAATTAGACATGAACAAGTTTTCAAAGCTTGTATCAAACAGATTTCAAAAATATAAGTATATTAAACTTTAATAATGAGGTGTTTTTGATTAAATAAATTTGCAAAGCCTTTGAATTCAAATTAGTTGATTGATGAAAATAAGAAATTAATTAAAGTAGGTGGTTTATCTTAATTATTTAAAATTTTACAAACTGATTATACTTTATTTAGGTAATTAATGGGACTTAATTACTGATTGTAATTAATTTAAGAACTAGTTAATAATGTATTTAATTAAAGATAATTAACTAATGAAAGTAACTAAGGGTTGACTAATTTAACTTAAGTGATTATGGGATAATTACTGGATGGAAATAATTAAGAGACGATTAATTACTTAAATGATAATTACTTAAAAAATAAAGGATTAATCTGTTGAGGGTAAATAAATTAATAATTAAAGATTAATTATTTGAGAATAATTAACTAACCAATGGGATAATTACTTGATGAAAGTAATTAATTTAATGTAAATTACTTAAGGGAAGTAATTAATGATTAATTACTTAGTGTAATTAATTAAAGGATTGATAGATTAAGGAAACTAATCAAGGGTTAGTTAATTTATGAGGTGTGATTAATTAAGGTATAATTAATCAACGTAAGTGGTTATGGGATAATAAATTTGAGTAATTAATTAAGATTAAATGTAATAAATCATTGTTAATTACTTTATAAGAGTAATTAAGGGATTATTTAATATGATGAGTGAAGGCTAATTAATTTATGTAATTAATTAAGAATTAATTACTTATTGTAATTAAAGGATAATTTATCAAGGATGATTAATTAAGATGGATAATTAAAAGATGATTAATTGATTGATTTTTAATTGATTAATGTTAAGTAAAGGAAATCCAAGTGATTAAAGTTGGTGATTAATTTAACTAGAGATAAATTAAAATAATTTTAGAAGTGGTCAATCTTGCTTATGAATGATGTAAATGCCTTGAATTGGTTGATAACTCTGATATGAAATGTTTTCTGATATGATATGTTGGGTGCACAGTGATAGTATGGTTATCTATCATGAATTGCTGTGTATAAAAGTGACATCCTGTATTTAAAATTGAACTGTATCCTACTTGAATAACTTAAGTTAAGATGTATTGAATTCGAAGAGACTGGGGTCGGGTATCAGTAAATACCCGAACCCACTTCGATTTATAACCTTCAATGATTCTTTTTAGATTGATATGTGAAACAAAAGGGCTGAAATAGAATAATTTAAATGACTGGACCATTTAAAACTAAGTAAAGGTACTCAGAGATTGATTGTGAATATAAGCGTTGACTATGGAAAGTTGTGAACTTGTAGTAATGAACGAGTTACCCCAGGTTTTATGTATGTTTTATGCATTAGTATTTCTTGTTAGATGGGTTTACTCATGCTGGTTTCCAGCCTGACCTAGGTGTTTACTTTGATGTAATGCTCAGGTCAAACCGAGTATTACATATTTCCAAGTAAGGACGTACTGGAGCTCAAGAGGCGAGCTGGATGGCAGGAACGTATGGAGTGCATTCCGTTGTGATATATTGTAGTTTTCTGGGACATGTTGCTTTTAACTGTCCAGTGATTGTGAAATGTTGTAACTCTGATGTATTGTATGTAATTTAACTGATACAACTTCTTTGTATAAATGTTATTTTATGATATTATATTTTAATCCGCTGCGAATGTGAGATTCTGTGTTTCATTTCTCTTTCTTCTTCCATCTCCTTCCTTCTTTTCCTAACTATTTGGAGATTTTGACATCGAAAATTCCGAGTCATTGCAATTATATTTCACATAAGTATTAACATTGAACAATATAAAACAAAAAAACTACTACTTATAATGTAAGGTATCGGAAAAAATTAACATTTAAAGCATGCGATACCCAAGGTTCTTATAATTTCCTAATTTTTAGGAACCATACCCATTTGGTGTGGTTGAACCTTTATACATATAATTTTCATTATTAACTACCATATCAAAATAACCATCAATGTATTTTTCTCTATTTTTCCAATTAACAGGAACCCAAATATTTAGATAATTTTTATTCATATATCCCGTCAATGATTTTGTACTTCTAAAGAAATTATAAACATAATTGGTCATAGCAGTATTTGAATTTCTATAAAAATTGGATTCAAACTTTTCTCGTAATCTAGTACTAGCACTAATATATTTACTATACATGAAAGCATGTCTATTGCAATTTCTATGATCTGTTTTATTATATCCTAAACCACTTTTATCATGTAAAGGTTTAGAACTAGATAAAATCATGTTTAATTCGTTTTGACCTTTATTAAATTTTTTGACTTCAGTATTATGTTTATCAAATTTAGCTTTAAAGTCACAATTATTATTTTCAAAAGAAATATTACTGTTTTTCAAAATATCTATTTGCTTGTTTAATTCAAAATTCTCCTTTTTCAACTTGTAGTTCTCATTTTTGAGAAGAAAAATTCGAGATTCTGAATTATCTTAAGATGATTGTAATAAATCATTTTGTCTTTTTAAATCTGTAATTTCTTTTGAAAAATTTTCTTTTTCTTTTTCAAACATAGTATTTTGTTCGTCTAGAAAATCTTTAAGAGCCTCAAAATTATTTTTCAAAACACCATGTTGATTTTCTAAATCTAATTTCTCAATTTCAATTTCTCATTTTCAAGTTTGATTGATTTCATCTTTTCTCAAATAAGAAAATTAACTAGTTCATTATCGCTTATACTAACTAGTTCATTATTCTCATTTACTGAAATTTGTAAATCAGAAAGTACCTTTTTACTGTCCTCGTTGATCGTCGCTTTAATAGTTTTAGGCTTTTTGCTTGTTGTATTTCGACTGGATCGTTTTCTAGTCATTATTCTATGATGTTGTGACGATCGATAGAATTCCAACCTCCAATACCAAATGAAAGTGCACTATGGACCGTGTAATATGGATATACGATAATGCAAAGTGTAATGATGATAGCTATACAGTAAATAATGCGGAGTATAAAAGCAGTATAAAATGTCACCGGGAATTTTTATACTGGTTCGAAGCTCTGTGCTACGTCCAGTCCCAGACTCCTTTTGGAATTTCACTAAAACAATAACCCTCACTTAACTCGGAGGAACAGGTCTATACAACCCCTGAGCAGCCGAACAGGGACCTGAGCAGCGGAACAGAATTTCGCGTCAGTAGCCGAAGAGAACTTCACACGCCTGAGCAGCAGAACAGGACTTCAACAAATACAAAAGATTATTTTAACTTTGTATGTTCCAATAACACAGATTTTTCACTTATAGTACACCCTTCCTATAATCTTCTCCTCGAGTATAAATATATACATTTGAAGTTTATAAAGAATAGAAAGGTATAATATTGCTTTAATGCAGAATATTTGAAAGTATAGTTGCAAGTAGATTCAAGAGTGTTAGATTAGAAAGATAAGAAAATTTGGTGATCTGGAATCAAGTTAGAATATGTATTTATAGAAGTTAGAAAGCAGTGACTGTTGATTGAAATGTTGCGTCCAAATCTTTTCGTAGAGGTTCGTACCTCTTCACAAATAGTCGTGTCTTTTCAAAAAGTAGCTGTTGTAGAAATTCATTCAATTGAACCTCTGGGTCAGTCGACTGAATATTCAAACGAATTTTTAAATATATATTTGTATATTTGTGCACCTGTGCATATTTTACAGACATTTTTGGGTCAGTCGACTGAGCCTTTGGGTCAGTCGACTGACGTGGTAATATTTGTGCTTTGCACAGTTTACACAAGTATAATAATATATATAACTTCAAACACATTTATAATATAATATATATATAACTTTAAACAATTTTATAACAAATATATTATATATTCTTATGTACGTATAAATTATTTGGAAATAAGATGATTAAATATATAAGCTAATATATACATAAATGAGGAGAGATTTTAACAAAATTAACCTAAGACTTAGAAACAAAATAATATAATTGATGCACCGATTTTGAAGTCTTGTCTCCTTGTAGTATATATACTCTTTTTGTCGTAGCAGTCGTCAAATCTGTATATCGTATTGATAGCTTTGTATGTCATGAATCAAAATCAAGTCTCAACAATAAAGACCACTGGGTTTGTCGCTCTATAGTGAGGTTTTAGAGGCCATGGGTTCTAAGCCATCAAAATGGATGCTCGGCTTACACAAAGTACTACTCTTTTTTTGCAAAGGCAAGTCGGCTTTATAGTGAGTCATCCCACTATTTTGTAACACAAATTTAAATAGGTGTTTGGCACATGCGCCAGAACAGCTAAAGGAAAAAGAAAGTACGGGAGAAAGGTAGAAGTGCATAGCTACTAAAAAATAAAAGAAACTAGTCCCCTTCCGTAGAGGAAGACCCACTCCCATCATCCTCAGACAGCCCCAATAATATTTAAGAATCGAGAAGAAAGGGTGGCCAAGTTAGGCTCAAAATCAATAGAGTTGGTGCGGTATAATTATTTCCAGTCCTAAGTCTTATCCTGTAAGAGAAGATTATTTTCATCACCTTCTTTCTTGGACGTAGCAAGAACTAAACCATCTCCAGATACATGATAGTAAAGAGCACGAGCCTCACCATAGTCACCTATAAACATATGATAGCTAGCAGTCATCGAAGATTATCTCATCTCAGATTTCACATGAACCCACGCTTTCTCAGAGGAATGCCATTCAATGTCATGATCAATTGGAGCAACCAAGGAAGCACCAGCAGAAGGCACTGAAAGAGACGGCGTAATAGAATCAACCTGTTAAATACAAAGTACTACTCTTATTATCAATACACACACTCACGCATTTGGATTTTATAAGTTAAATAAATTTATCGGCAAGTATATTTATTTAAGATATAACTTTATATATGTTAATATATCAATATTAATTCAACTGGTATTAATTTAAATTTGCATTAACTAAATTCATAATTTATAGAATTTATTTGGTATTCAATTAGTCTATTTTATTTTACGCGTTACAGTATATAATAAAATAGTTATTTCGTTACATATTTGCTAAACTTTTCGAAGTTGTAAATAAATGTTCATTCAATAGGTCGAAAATAATTATATATTATTGTTATATTTATTGCCTTATAATATGCATTTATATTAAATAATATATAGATGCATATAGTTCCAATTATTAACATATATATAGTTAAAAATCCCATTAACCTAATTTTCAAAAAATCATATGAATCACACATACCTACGTAAATATATAATTATATATATATATATATCATCTATAATTATATGCATATAAAATAATTTATTATTATGTTGTCTCATACACATCACGCTTTATAAATATTGAGTACATTGATAAACACTTTTAAATAAATAATTTATTTACAAAAAAAGAATATTTTATCAAAAATGATTTAATGTAATAAAAAATTTATTCATAATAACACAAAAATTTGTAGAGTTAGGAGTATGCCCTAGAGGCAATTTTGTAATTTGTTGTAAATTATTAATATAATCTAGTTTGAAATAAATGGTATTTTTCTTTATATATATGTATGTATGTATGTATATGTGTGTGTGTGTGTATACTTGTCATATTGTGATATGTTAACTAATTTTATAATTTAAGTATATTAAATAGAAAATCCTTAAATGGTATGTTATGTGATAGTAATTACAATAAGTTATAATCATTAAGAATTTATCACGTTAAAAATAACATATTCTTTTCACTAAACCATATGTCCAATCTTTAAAAAGTATAAACAATGTTCTAAGTACCTTCCACCCATTTTTTGGTCTCAAAGTTAATTTGGATAAATCTATCATTCTGATAGTTGATGTTCAGCTTCTCCTTTAACCAACATTATACCACATATCAAACCTTCAACCTGCTCCTTTCAATTTTGACTATTTGGGTATTCCCTTGACAGCTAATAATCCAAAATTCTCCAACTGTCTCCCTATCTTTGAGAAAATTACCACTATTATGAATAGGTGGTCTAGCAAATTTATCTCTCAGGTAGGCAAAATTACCCTCATTAAGTCTATCATTACTACAATGATGGTGTATTGGAGTAGAACTTTCATTCTCCTAGCAAAATTAATCAAGCAAATCAAGAGAGCAATCAACCATTTCTTATGGCACGGGGACATGTTTTCTAAAAAGCCTATTTCTGTTGCCTATAAAAAAAGTAGATACCAATCTTAGATTGGTTGGTCTTGGCTTTATTAACATTGGAGTTTAGAATAGGGATACCTACTCCAAGCATTTTGATAGTCTCATTAAAAACAGAGAAAACATTTGGGTCAAATGGACAACAATTCACCACAATGGAAATAGAGACTCCTGGATAGTGCAGTCCTCTCCTCTATATGGATGGATATGCAAGTAAATATTGAAATGAAGAAAATTAATTCTTCCTAACATTAAATGTAAAGCCATAGATAAAATAGATGTTAAGTTTTAGACTGATCCTTGGGCAATGCAAGGTCTCCTACTCTATAGTAAGCTTACTTTTTCTAAAATGCAGCAAATAGGTGTCCCTGCTCAGACTAAAGCTAATGAATATATACATAAAGGTAGCCTAATCCTTCCTTACTGCAACAATGCCTAGATTTGATTACTTTAGGGAGTGATCTGTCAAGTGGAACACTCTATCTTTGATGTTAAATATGTCTGGTCTTCAAACGAAAAACCCACCATATAAAGTTAGTTTACAAAATGTTAACGAACCCTAACTCTAAAAGATATTCCCTAGGTACAAAAGAATTTGGCACCCGGTTAATGCTCAAAAATAGTTTCTTGCTTTGGAAGATTATTCGCAATGGCCTACATACTTTGAAAATTTATAGAATTATGGCCTTGTTAATACTTGCAGGTGCTTCTTTTGTAGGACAAGTGAGGAGGATACGCTACACTTATTTTTAAATGTTCTTTCATATTCAAACTTTGGAGATATTTACTTTTAAAATGGAGGATGAACTCTCTTCCTAGGGATGGTAAATTGGAATAGGACATTATCTTCAAGTTGAACAGATGGAAAAATAAACAAGTTCTTGCTTCGTTAACTCTGCTAAAGGTTTCATCTCCCACATTTGGGAAGAAATGAATGCTAGATGCTTTGAAGGGAAGGAAAGTAGTGAAGCAACCATTATTTCTACTTTAAACAAAGCACTTACTAGGGCTTTTAAAAACTCCACCTTTAGTTTTAACTCTTCCCTTATTAACTGTTGGAGTTAGCTTTTACGGCTTCTAATTTTTTTGTATGCGATTGTGTCTCTGGTATTTTCTTTCTTTGTCTTTCTTTGTAGGAGTGACTAGCATGTTAGTTGCTCCTTTGTTTGTGTGTTTGTTTTTTATTAATAAACCGGAAGGGCTAGTATAAAACCATGCTAGCTTTGTTAAAAAAATAACATATTATTTTAAATATTACTAGAAAAGATGTTTTGAGACAGGATATAGATACTCTGTTGAGACTAGATTACATAGTGCTCACTAAATGTTGGGTGGCGTATTACTTATGGCTGTAGGGGAACCAAAGGGTTACGTATTGATAATTGTGGAATGACTTGCCTGAGAGTTTTCGATTGGTTAATATAGCTAAGGTCAAATAGAGAATCTCGAAATGATGATTGTACATGGTTCTCTCATCTTGAAATTTTTGTTGAACTTCAATATGAACACTCCACTTTGATTATAGTTAAATCATGGCACGACATTCATCGAATGACTATAGTTAGGTCTGAGTTGATATCATGATCAATAGAGAATTCATCTCCTTGGTTATAAGAGGTTAATATCACGATCAACTATAATCAACTCAAAGTCAAAGTCTTTAGCCATAGTAGTTCGATTTATAAAGCCTGCTATTATTAAACCAAGGATTTTGCATTTTGTATCATACAAGTTAAATGTGGACGATATTGGAATTTTGACTAAAACCAAATTCCATAAGTCCTAATGTGATATAGTTTTGATGAAGAGAATTGGTGTAAATAATTGTTACTAAAAGGTATGCTTAAAATAACGAAATTGAATTTTACCAAAAAATATGTAACCAATAAATTTGGCCAAACTATCACGCTACCAGCTAAGGTGGTGTTTGAACGTTAATATTCGAATTACGGATATTAATTGCTGACTGAATTTTACATTTTTGATTTGCACAACCATAATGATGAATTCTCCAAAATACTACATAGTTTAAATAATTTATAATTATTGTAAACTAATTCTATTAATTAATATTTATGAAATGTTAACTATTTGATTTTTGAGTTCCTAATTACTTGAGTGCGTATTGATGTACGATATTGATAAATACTTAAATTTGATTTAAATAAATTATCGGCTAATTTGTAATACCCCTTGGAATATAGACGTATATTTTATCAATGGGTCCAAAATAGTAAGTTTACAAACATTGAAATTAGGCAATGGGACTTATACCATTTTGTAGAGTTTGTTTTTCTAGCTAGAATGATATATCAGTTTGTCAGGATCAGAGTGCGTATGAAAGAGTTATGCGGGTTTTAACTTGTTTAAATAGGCCTAAGCCTGTAAAGTTGAAGCAAGGTTCACAAAGTTATAACATGGGCTGAGAGGATTTGAATTTTCAGTTTTTCATTTTGTAACGACCCGTAAATTTTTATTAATTTGTTAACGTAATTAACTGAATTTTATGAAATTTTAAATAGTAATATTTTGAATTTAAAATTTAATATTTAGAATACGTCTACTTAAACATAGTGAATGAGAAATTTTCATCTGATAATATGAAATTTTATTTTATCGTGTAATTTTAGATTTAAATCAGTTAATATTTGATGATAATAAATATTTTCCAAACATGAATATTTTTGTATAATAAATTTGTAAATCATCTTCTGAGTGAGACGTCATATTTCATTTCTTCAAATTTGGGCTGTTATCGCTCCGTTTATCTTATTTTCGGCGTTTTAACCGCATTTTTGGTACCCAATATCGATTTTTGATCGGATGGTCGTATCTATTTGTATACTATTTTGATAGTCTCGTCATGTTGATCTCCGCAGTATATTCGTTTGTGTGTTTTGAATTAAGAGACGGCGAAATCTACGAAATAGTTAGCCGTATCGGTTCCCTAATTGAGCCTGTTGGGTTTCCGTGTCTATTCAAAAATCCAACTAGCCGTTTGCTCTTATTTTTTCCTGGATTCTGTGTGGCTTTCACTATTCCTAGCCGTTGATATTTTTGCTATCCACTCATTCCCATTTTTCATTTGTATGCGGGTTCATTTCTGGCTCGCTTTCCTCTTCTCTTCCTCTTTCCATATCCACTCTTATAAAGAATTTTTTTTTTAATATTTCGCATATTTTTTTTTAGCCTGCTTCTTCCTACCTCCTCACCTAGCATCTCCTCACCATTGGCAAAGCAACTCTGCAATCTTCCCTTAGCTCGCCTCTCAAGCAAACCCTTCAGCCACCTCACCACTCACAAACGTCGCCACCATTTTGTCTCTCCCCTTCTTGTGCAGCCGAACCCATCCAATCTCCCTCAACTCGCAAGCACGGCACATGTCCCCGGTCCTCCACCTTCACCTCAAGCACACCCACAACCCAACTTCACAGCCATTCGCCAAAGCCTCGGCCTTCTTCCCCTCCGCCTCCATAGCTTCTTAGCGGAAGCAAAGCCATCCTCCCTTTTCTTCGAACCAACATGCATTCCCGTCCTGTCGGTAATGTGAGGCGACCTGCTAATGTTCATATAGAGACGGCTGGTCGTGCCTACATCCAATGTAAGCGAACATAGTAACCGCCACCATCCCGTTCCATCAGCCTTCCCACTTCAGTAGTATGAATATATCTACTATTTATATATAGGTTTGCATGCTTATATGTTTGAGAAGTCCAGCCTGTTCGTTTGTAAATCCGTGCCTACGTTGGTATGTTTGAATCTGTTTGTTACATGATAACATGTTAAGCTGTATAACTGTGTTACAGTATTTATTATATACAGTGTAAGTTTATTTATATTAATATATTTTTTGCATAGTATTTTTTTAATATGTATATATTTTGTTATTTGCATAGGTACATATTGCAGAGCTATTTGTATATAAAGTATCTTGCATTTTTATTAAGTGTATATATATGCATTGATTTAAGAATATAATATGTATATGCGTTTTTATTTTTGTATATGAGTTTGTATAATCTATATCATATGACAGTGTATATATTTGAATGAAACAGAGTAGATATATATATTTTGTCATTTATTTAAGTATATAAGTTTATAAAGTTATAAAAGTTTATACAGTCTATAATTTATAAAGTATATAAAGTGTACTTGCATTTCACTTTAGGGGTATATATATTACATATATTTCTGATTTTTAAATATACATTATGTTAAGGTATATTTTTAAATTTTGTTAACATCTGAAAATAGCCTTGTAATAGTTTGATATATAAATATAACTTTGAGTTTGAATACATGCGTTTTAATTTATATATATAAGGAGTTCATTTTAATAAGTGTTCAAAATTAAATATTGATTTTAAATTTTATATAGATATTTTTATTTTATTTTTATGTGTGTTTGAATTTAATATTAGTTTGAAATTTATGTATATATTTCTTGTTTTATTGGTATTAAAGTTAAAATATTGATGTGGTGTGTATATATATAACATATTTTAAATATATGATTAAGAATTGGTTATAGAGAAAATTTATAATATAAATTTTCTTTCAGATATATCAATATGGTTCTGATTCGTTTTCATCAATTCTTATCTATCAGTTTTGTCGAATTCGTGCCAATATAAATTTTCTTTGGAAGTCGTGTTTGCATTTCGTAACTCAATTTCATTGTCTATCCTTTCAGCCTCGAAAGGTGGGCAGTCACTCATGATTAACGTTCTTATATTTATTAAATTTGATTTCAATTGAAATATGCTTCTATTAGTTATTTACATTGCTATATATACGCTATTATCTGTATCTTTTCACCTGTGACATCTGACACCATTAGCTGTTATTTATATTGACGATATATGCCTGTTATATTATTACCATATATGTTATCACTCTCTGTTAGTATAGAATTCCCTATGAATTGAAATGATACATACCCGAACGATCTTGTAGAATAGGAGAAAATCGTTATGGGTTGAAATGATAAACCCAAGCGGTTTTCATTGAATTGAATTGGGATTGCGGGTTGAAAAGATATATACCCGTATAATTTAAATTATGAATTGAAATGATAAATATCCATATCAATTGACCATAGGATAGTAAATTATACACACACATCGTTGGTCAATATATAAATATTTTGAAAATGATTTCTATGGTTTTAGAAAGAAATATATGATTGATAAACATTGATTTTAAGATATTATATAAATGTATTTTTTATAAAGGTTTAAATTTTATATTTTAAAATTATATTTTTGAAAATTTTATAGTTATAGGTTAATTTTTGAAATTATAAATTTTAAGAATTTACTTATATTTGCATAAAAAATGGGCAAACACCTCCAAGTCGTATGAATTAGTTGATTTTATGTTGTTTCTAGCGATTTGGGTGATTTACGCAAATATATAAAATAGATGGACTAAACTGTAAAAGACACACGGATTTATAGTGGTTCGGCCAAAACGTGCCTACGTCCACTTTATATGTTATTCTCCTTTTTCTTTCAGATTACAAGTACAAGTACAAAGCTTTGTATACAAGTATATGAAAGTTGTTTGAAAGTTCCTTCCGTGCTTGAGCTCTCAAACTCGTCTGCCATTGTTGTACCCCTGCCCCTCTATTTATAGAGTGAGGCTGGAGGCAGGGGTCCTGGATGTATATAGCTACTGGTGGGACTGGGCTGAAGCAATTTGGCCTGGCAGTGTTAGTTCGGCAAGGCTTGGTTCGGTGGAGAGAGGGATTGGACCGGTGGTAGGTGGTCCGGTGGCGAGTGGTTCGGTGGTACGTGGAGATATGGGTTGGTTCGGTGCCTCGGTTGGTTCGGTGATGGTTGGAAGTAGAGTTTTGGACCGGTAGTGTTTGGAGAATAGGGTGGTTCGGTGGACCGGATGGTTCGATGGTGAAGGCGTGGCTTGGTTCGGTAGGTTGATTCGGTGGTGGCTACTTCGAATTGGTTCGGCATGCAACTTCTGGATGGTCGGCATGTTATTTTGAGTTGGTTCGCTTTGATTCGGTGGGTGGTAGGTACGTACCCAACATTTGCCCCCTAAAGTAGGGAATATGTTTAACATATGCCGTGCTTTGTTTTAATGGGGTAGCCTCGTTCGGTTATAAGCGCCGAACCATCTGGTCCGGTCATTGAGGTTTGTTTATAAATAGGGGTTACGTGCCTTCGTTATTCCTTAACAACCAAGCCGAACCTTTTGCCGAATCAAGCTCTCAATTTCGCCGAATCAAAGAGCTAGCCGAACCAGGTGAGATTCTTTCCCGCCGAATGACTTTATGTTCTTGTATTACCGGATGGACTTGGGGACTTCGCGTACCGAATGAACATGAAAGCTTTGATTTACCGAATGTGTTCGTTGCCCCCAAGTACCGATTGAACTTGTAGTTTGATTTACCGAATGAACCTTGTGGGTTTGAACTACCGAATGAGTGTGGGAAGTGTGAGGCCGAATGGTCTTTGGTCCTGAGTTTTTATGTTTCGAATTGCGAATGAGACTCTAGGTTGCATGTACCTGTTTGTTTGTATTTCCATACTCCTTGTTCTAACAATATGTTTTTCCGGTGTTACAGATAAATGTCTCGCAAAGTGGAAACTCGATCAGAAAAAAGAAAATCTACGGATAGATGAGAGTCCCCCGTTGTGCCCCCAGCCCAGCCAGGACCGGAACGTCATGGACCCACCCCGAGGTCGCTAGTAGACGGGTATGGTCCCCAAGAGCTTCTGGATTCTCCTCCTGATTGCTTTCCGAGCTCTCTCAGAGAGGAGCAACTTGACATTATCTCCCTCTCTTTTAGGATTGATAGATCATGCATGCTGTTGCCAGGGAAGGGGGTCATGCCATATAATCCCCCTGAAGGATACTTCGCGTATAGCCGATACCATTGCATGTGTGGGGCCATTCCTCCGATCAATGCGTGGATAGTCAGCTTCATTACTTACCTGAAGTGGCTCCTTTTCAGCTTCAGCCCAACTCCTATGCCATCTTAGTGTGTCTATTCGTTATCTTCCAGAGGAGATATGGGCGTCCCCCTTCTAACCCGAAAATCCGATATCTATATAATCTGAGGGGCTACAAGAAGGGGTCTCCGTACATTAGTTTAGAGTCGGTCGTGTCTTTCAAGCCGGTCTTGGACTTATACTCGAAGTTTACCATGTTTAAGAAGGAATGGTTCTTCGTTAAGGACGACTTCGTTTCTTTTCGCCTTTTCACTTCTGGCTGTAAGTTGAATTCCATTCGTAATTTCTTTGTCCCGACTACAATGCTTCTTCTTATGTGCTTTTATTTCTTGCTAGCGACAGGTGGCTTTGCGGTCGTGGAGAATGATCACCTTGTACAGATGGCTGCGGAGGTAGAGGCTATCTCAGGAAGGGATAGGTCGGCTTCTTACCTGATCAGGAATGCTACTCTCCTGGAGCACAACTTGATTCTGCCACGTCAATCTGTGGTTAAGCAGAGAGATACAGCCGAGGAGAGGGCTGCTAAAGCTAAAAATGGGGCCACTGCGAAGAGTAGCAAGAGGAGACCTTTCTCGATACCTTCAGTCGTCGGGGGGAAGAAGCTTAAGAAGTCTGACGGACCCTCCCCTAGCACATGCCCAGATATTCTGGAGGAGGAAGGTGGAGAGGAGGAAAGAGGCGAGGAGGAGAGCGGAGGAGATGGAGAAGGTGAAGGACAGGATGGTAGTGGTGCTGGGGCTTTGTCTTCTGAGCAGGCGGGGGAGATCCAAGAGTGGACGGATGATGCCTTCCGCCAGGCTTTTGAGGGGTTGGAGGAAGGATCAGCCTCGGTGGAGAAGGTGAAGAAGGCTGACAAGGCTGGGACTGGTGCCGATTCATCTTCTAAGGGTCCTCTAGCCAGGGTAACTCAAGGTGAATTCTTGATTTCTGCAGACTCCCTTTATGATAAGGACTTAGGAATATTTTACGGCCAGCTCCCGTCCTGGAATGAAATTTAGGACTTATTGCAGTATCCCACTCCCCTTCAGGGTTTGTAAAATAAGCGCGTTTTCCTACTTAACATATTTCTTGGATCATAGTTTCATGCATGCTTGTAACACCTGGTTTTTATTTCAGGAACAGGTAAGGTGGCCAAGACATCAGATATTCGGCACCGCCTTGAACAGTACAAGCTACTCAAAGCTTCTGCCAAACCAAAGCCGTCAGCTAGCCGTCCTGGAGATGCGGTTAGATATCGCCCTCTTCTCGGAGTTATTGAAGAAGATATGCAAAAGAGAAAGAGGGGCCGATCTTCGTTGGAACCTTCACCTGGCCCTCAGCCTCCAGTCCAGCCTATCATTGATATTACTGAGGAGGATACTGAGCTTATGCCTTCCCCACATCCGTCCGAAAATCCAACCGTCACCCCGATAGACCATCCTGGTTTGGTTCGCAACCCATTTGCCGGCCATCCGGATCTGGACCCGAGTTTTCAGGACATCTCCTTAGACGAGGCCACGGGTGAGCATCTTCTTCCCCGCAATCCCATGGTACAGGTGCTTGATGAGGTTAAGTCCTTAGACCTCGATTTGCTTACTACTCGGATTGTGATCATGGGGAATGAGGCCAAGGCAAACATCGATCGGGTGGCTGAAGAGACCAAGAGGCTAATGGAGTATCACGCTCGACTAGCCAAGGCTGGGGAGGAAATCGGAAGTGCTAACATTCGGTTGCGGCTAAAGGTTGCTGATCAGGCCAAACAGCTTGCCGATCAAGCCATTCAGATTTCTCAGCATGAGGCAGCCTCCAGGCGGTTGAAGAAGACTATGGAAGAGGCTAGTAAGGCAGAACTACGAAAGATGGAGGCTGCCTGCAAGGAACGAATTGACATGGCCATCGCAACGGTGGACGAGGTTCGGAGAGCGGATCTTGAGCAGGTAGAAGAGTTATCTGGGAGGCTTGAGGCCGCAGAGCTTGCTCAGGCCAAGCTGAAGGAGGAGATGGAAGTGATGCGGAAGTCCCTTCAAGCTGACTGCTCGAGATACCGATTGGAGAGAGATGCTGTTGTCGCACGACTGTCGGCTTCTGAGGCCCGGATGAAAGAGTTTGAGGAGAACGAGGGGATGATGGACGAGATGCTCCAGGACATGTATTTCCGTACTTGGAGGCAGGGCGACCTGTCCTGGATGGACGATTATCCCCGGATTATGGCTAGAATATATCTCCGGGCTTTGGAAGAAGCTAAGGCCGATGGGGATAAGGAAGGTGGTGCGGCTTTCAGGATGGATGTGGTTACGGCCCAATTCACTAAGGAAGAGAAGGTGGTGGTTAAGGAGGGCATGCGGCTGCTTGCTGCGGATGAGGTAGGTGTGCAGCTAGATGATGATGATCGGGGAGCAGACGCTGGTAAGTCTTTCCTTTTAACATTTTCATGATTTGATTGCTTATCTTTCATGATTATTGATGGATTCTCTTTTGAATTGGGCAGGCGGGACCACTGGAATACATGCGGGGAGTTCTGACCCTGTAGTTAAGTAGATCCGGAGGGCTAGCTGGATGGAGGCGAAGCTCCGATTCCTTGACTTGACTTGTACATGTTTTGGTTGCTGTCTATGTTAGTCCGAAACATTAATGTAACTTGTAATTATATTATTCGCAAAGAATGACTTTCTGTAATTTTATAACATAAGTTGATTCTGTTATGTTCGAATGTGGTTGTTATTTTGATATGTTGCATAAGAAATACAGCTGCGTGTTTATGCATGTGACTTAATCGCATTTGATGCTAAGTTTCTGCTCAAAATACTGTTTCATGTCTTGTAATGCCAATATGATGTGTGAATAAATTAAAGCTACATATTTGTATACAAGAGAAGATAGTACCGCCCTTCGTGTTAGTTATAGAGGGTTGCTTTGAATGTCTTGCGTGACTGAGTATGGAATGTAGCTGAGTGTTCCGTCATCCGGATGTGACTTCATATTTCCACAAGCGAGAGTTCCCCTATTTTGTGACCTGTACTTTAAGGATTGTTATATAGGATAGGAGAAAAGTTTTTGAATGAAATGGAAATATGAGAAACAGTAAAACTTCCAATCACGGAAGGCCGTCGATATGCTTAAGTTCGTGGCAAACGGGTTTTGTAGTCGCTTTCCCTAGCTATGGGTCTTGGAGACATTTGTCACCCATCTTACGCCTCCGCGGGGAGTTTATCTTTTTTACCACAGCTGCACTTAAGACATATCGAAGCCGAGATCACGCACAGTAACTACCCAAGCCATTATGGCCCGTAATCGTGGGTATTATTCGATTTACTGTGGCCGGCTAGCGTGGGTGCCGATCGTCAACCGTGAACTACCCCTGGCTGGCCACACCTTATGTTGGGGCTTAAAGTAGGTTCACAGTTGCCGGTGAGCCGAACGCCGTAATGAGCTGCCATCGGCTATAGTCGGCCTTCTTGATGGCTTATAATCGGCTCATTACAGTTGGCTTAGAGGGCAGTCGCGAGCAATGAGTTAACCCGCAGCAGAGGGATGCTGGAGCAAAAGTGTCTCATTGGCGAGTGCATAGAATCGCATAGTACCTGTTGGGTCTTGTCCATGTGAGGTTGCGCCGTGAAGTTCCAGTATGGAAATGTCGTTATACATGATTTTGTTCAACAGCAAAGGATAAAGCTTAACAAGCAGCCAAGATATTAAGGAACAAGTTAAAAAGAGACAAGATTTTTAAAGTGGTTCGGCACGAAAATGCCTACGTCCACTGATTCTCTTTGTAATTCACTTCATATGGGAAGTACAAGTTAAGAAAAGTATCGACGGAGGTGTTGGATGTTCCATGCCCTCTGGAACACCTCTCCGTCCACTGTTGACAAAATATAGGCTCCGTTGCGGAGATCTTTATGAATTACATAGGGTCCGTCCCAGATTGGATCTAGCGCTCCGGGGCGCGGGAAGATCCGCTTGAGGACAAGATCTCCTTCTTGCAAGCTGCGGTGCTTGACTTTGGAGTTGTATTGTGCTGCCACTTTTTGCTTATGAGCTGCTGTTTTGAGTGTTGCATCGTTTCTTCTCTCTTCAATTAGATCCAAAGACATGTGGAGTAGTTCTTCGTTCTCTTCTGGGTTGTGGTGGATCCTGCGGTTGGAAGGCACTACAGTTTCAACTGGGAGCATGGCCTCCAATCCGTATGCCAAAGAGAAAGGAGTATGCCCTGTTGATGTTCTGTAAGATGTGCGGTAGGCCCAAAGTGCCGTAGCAAGTTCATCCACCTAAGCGCCTTTTGACTTTTCAAGTTTCTTCTTGATTAGGGTTTTGACGATTTTGTTGACAGCTTCGACTTGTCCGTTTGCCTGGGGGTAACCCACAGATGAGAAGCTTTTGTGAATTCCGTGCTCTTGGCACCAGTCGGCGAATTCCTCGCTGTCAAATTGAAGTCCATTGTCCGATATGATTTTGAGTGGAACCCCGTACCTGCATAAAACATTTTTGATCAAGAAGTTAATAACTTTTACCGAAGATATTTTATTTAGAGGTTCCGCTTCCACCCATTTGGTGAAATAGTCAACTGCCACTATGGCATATTTAGCTCCGCCTCAGCCCATTGGCAGTTCGCCAATCAAGTCAATTCCCCATATTGCAAAGGGCTAAGGGTTGGTCATTTGATTAATCTCATTTGTTGGTAGTCGAGGAATCTTAGCAAATTTCTGACATCTGTCACATCTCTTGACGAAGTCTAAGGCGTCTTTGTTTAAAGTGGGCCAGTAATACCCGTATCGGAGTATTTTCTTTGCTAGAGTCTATCCACCAGTGTGATCTCCGCAACTTCCTCGATGTATGTTGGATAAGATCTCCTTGGTTTTCCTTCCAGCGACACACCTTAATAAGGGATTAGAGAAGCCGCGTCGATAGAGGATGCCTTCTTGTATCGTGTAGCGGGAAGCTTTCCTCAAGATTTTCTTGACTTCGTTACGCCCGTCGGGCAGTGTGCCATCTTGTAAATATTTCCGGATAGGAGTCATCCAAGTCTCCTCTTCGATTGCAGCTATCATGTTCATTGTCTCGTAACTCGGGGCTAGTTGCTGTGAGATGGTTATAGTTCGGGAAGCGGCGCCGTCCTTCATGCTAGCTTGCTTTGCCAGTTCGTCGGCCTCCTGATTCTCTTCTCGAGGAATGTGTTTGATTAAATAGTGATCCAACTGATTGAGCAGCAGCTTGGTCTTCTTTAGATATGCTGTGAGTCGTTCTCCTCGAGTCTGGAATTCTCCCAGTATTTGATTTACAATAAGTTGAGAATCACTATGGAGACATAAAGAACCGACTCCAATCTCCAGGGCAAGTTCTAATCCGGCTATCACTGCTTCGTATTCTGCGTCATTGTTAGTGGCAGCGAACTGCAACCTTAGGGTGTAGTGTAGCTTCCTTCCCCTGGGGGTGATTATCACAACACCTGCCCCCGAGCCTTGTTCATTTGATGCTCCATCAACAAAGAGGTTCCACTTGATATTTTCTGCTACTTCAGATTGCTCCTTACCCTCAATTAGTAGTGAATTCGGCAATGAAATCAGCTATGGCTTGTCCCTTGATAGCGGTGCGAGAATGGTAGGTAATATCATATTGACTCAGTTCAATGCACCACTTAAGTAGTCGCCCGGAAGTGTCGGGGCTATGGAGTACTTGCCTTAGCGGTTGATCGGTTAAAACTCTGATGGAATGAGATTGGAAGTAGTGTCGCAGTTTCCGTGACGTGATTAGCAAACAGTACGCTAGCTTTTCAAGTTTAGGGTATCTGGCTTCTGCCTCTGTAAATCTCTTTCTTACAAAGTATACGGGTCGATGTGCGTGGTTGTCTTCTCTCACCAAAGCGGCGCTTAAAGCATGGGACGATACAGCTAGGTATAGGTATAGTTCTTCGCCTTCATTTGGAGTTAAGAGTACTGGTGGTCTCTGGAGGTGTTCGATTAAGTTACAGAAGGCTGTCGAGCATTCGTCAGTCCATTTGAACTTTCCTTTGTCTTTCTTTAGAGCTTCAAAGAAAGGGATGCATTTGTCGGTTGCTTTAGAGATGAACCTGCTTAGGGCGGCCACTTTTCCGTTTAGGCTTTGCATCTCTCTTCGAGTGGATGGTATCTTGATATCTTGCAAAACTCGAACTTGTTCGGGGTTTGCTTCAATCCCCCTGGCATGAACGATGAATCCCAAGAACTTTCCCGACGATACTCCGAAGGAGCACTTTAGAGGGTTTAGCTTCATTCCATATTGGCGAAGTACTTGGAACATCTCATCCAGGTGGTTTATATGATCGTTGGCTTTTCTCAATTTTACCAGCATGTCATCCACATAAACTTCCATAGTTTGTCCTATTAGTTCCACAAACATCTTGTTGACAAGGCGCTGATAAGTAGCTCCGGCATTTTTGAGTCCAAAAGGCATTACCTTGTAGCAGTACAATCCCCGGTCAGTGATGAAACTAGTGTGGTCTTGATCGGGGGCGTGCATAGGGATCTGGTTATATCCTGAGTATGCGTCCATAAAGGATAAGAGTTCGTGTCTGGCTGTGCTGTCCACGAGTTGGTCGATTCGGGGGAGTGGGAAGCAGTCTTTCGGGCAAGCGTCATTTAAGTTGGAGAAATCGATGCATGTTCGCCACTTCCCATTAGCTTTCTTTACCAGTACCGGGTTGGCGATCCATTCTGGGTAGATGGCTTCTCGTATGAAGTCATTAGCCAGTAAGTTCTTTACTTCTTCCTCGAGGGTTGCTGATCGTTCTGCCCCCATGCTCCTCTTTTTCTGCTTCACTGGCACCTTGGTGGGATCGATGTTCAGTATGTGGCATGCTACGTCTGGAGAGATTCCTGTCATGTCGGCGTGCGTCCACGCAATTAATACATCCATGTTGTGGCGAAGAAAATCGATGAGTTGATCTTTCAACTCCGCTCTTAACTGAGACCCGACTCTCAGTAGTCTACTTGGGTCGTGTTTGTCTACAGATACAAATTCCATAGCCTCTGCAGGCTCGGTGGTGGCCTCCTCCTCTTTGTCCCTGGGGTCCAATTCGTTGAAAGGATCGATGGTATATCGAAGAGGAGGGGCTTTCTTTAATTGCTATGCTTCCAGGTTTTTCTTGCAAAGAGAAGTATCTGCATCCTTCCCTTTATCCTTCCTGCGGTTATTGCGAAGCTCAGTTACATAGCAATCTCGAGCGGCGTCTTGATCTCCCTCTATTTCTCCTACTCCGTTATCTATTGGGAATTTCATCTTCAGGCACCATAGGGCTAAGACAATTTGGAAGTCAGACAAGGCTGGTCTTCCCAAAAAGGCGTTGTAGGCCGAATGGTTCTCCATCAGTACAAATGTTTGTTTTCACACAGCGGAGCGGGGATGACTTCCTATTTCAACAAAAAGGTCCAGTTGCCCGAGAGGCATCTTCGCATCTCCAGTGAAACCATGTAGTGGTTTGTTGCAGGGAGACACATCCTTCATTGACAGCTTCATTTTGTTGAATGCATGCTTGAATAGGATATTCACTGAGCTTCCAATGTCTACTAAAATTCGAAAAACTTTGGCTGGACCGAACCAGGCAGAGATGACCATAGGATCCATGTGTGGGTACTATCTTCCCTCTAAATCACGCCTACTGAATGTGATATCGTCATTCTCTTTCCGTTTCAGGTGGCGTTCTTCCATAACAGAGTTAACGTAGCCTTCATCGTTTCTAAGTGACTTACCGTATCTTTCCATCTCTGCCCAGCTTATGTCGGCGATGTGTGGTTCTCCTGATATGGTATGGACCACTATTTTCTCTTGACTAGAGCCGCTGGTGTTGCGATTTCCTCCGCCTCTTCTGGGAGGGCTAATCCAGGGTTTTCATTGGCGGGAGCTGGAGTCATGTTCTGGCTTTTTACATAGCGTTCCAGTCTCCTCCTTCTAATGTGTTCTTCAATCAAGTCCCGGAGATGGTGGCACTCATTGGTGTCATGTCCGTGGGATTCGTGGAAGCGGCAGAACTTTCCAGACTTGAGTGCGTTATCTGACTCCTTCTTGTGCGGGGGCGCTTGTATCTAACTTCGTCTTGAGTGGCTAGGAAGATGTTTTCGATTGTTTCATTTAAAGGAGTGTAGGAGTCAAATCTTGGTCCTGGTCGGTATGAGCGCTTTTATCCCTTCTTGCCCCCAGCACCGTCTCTAGAGTCACTTCTCCGAACATCCTTTGCTGCAGCGGGTTCCCCCCTGCAGGATTGATTCCGTCCAGATGACTTGTAGGGATGGTATCGTCTGTCACTCATAACATTCTCCAATGGCTGCCTCTGGTCTTCTGGGGGCATGCTGGGGTCATCCACAGTTGGCCCTTGCCTTGATCTTCCCCTGCTGGGTTCTGTTCTCAGCACTTCCTCGGGTCCAACTTCGGGCCGGACTCCAGCTCGGCCCCGTCTACTGGTGTTTTCATGGTTAGGTAGCATGACAGGCTCAGCTACATCCGACCCCTGCCTGGCACCTCCCCCGTTGGGTTCGGTTCCAAATGTTTCCTCGGGTCGGAATTCGGGCTGAGTCCGGGCTCGACTCCTACCATGGTTGTTTCTGTTGTTGGCCTCTTCGAAGAAGAAAGATCCTTGTCGTCTCTTAGATCCTCCAGACCGGGACTCACCCCATGATTCAGTGTTGCGGTTGGATTCCTCAGCATCCCTTAAGCGTGACATGAGTTGGTCCACCAAGGCTTCTTGTTGAGATGCGAAGCGGTTAGTTACTTCAGCCACAATCCTGTCCAGATCCTCCCTTGTAATTGGTTGTTCCGTAGCGGGGGCTGTCGGATTTGCCTGATTTAAATTTGCCGTTGGAACCTGACGATTGTCTTGGTCCCTGATCACTGGATCTGGGATACTGCCAGTTGCAACGTTCTTTCCTTTGTTAGTATCTTTCTTCCGTCCGGGAGCCATATTTTCCAAGCAATGAACGGTGTTGATAGGAAAAGGGTTGAGTGGGAGAAGCTGAAGCTTCGAGCTCCTTCTGTTCTCAGTGAAAGCACCAAAAATGTTTGCACAAAGAATGGGCAAACACCTCCAAGTCGTATGAATTAGTTGATTTTATGTTGATCTGGACGGTTTGGGTGATTTAAGCAAATATATAAAATAGATGGACTAAACTGTAAAAGACACACGGATTTATAGTGGTTCGACCAGAACGTGTCTACGTCCACTTTATATGTTATTCTCCTTTTTCTTTTAGATTACAAATACAAGTACAAAGCTTTGTATACAAGTATATGAAAGTTGTTTGAAAGTTCCTTCCGTGCTTGAGCTCTCAAACTCGTCTGCCATTGTTGTACCCCTGCCCCTCTATTTATAGAGTGAGGCTGGAGGCAGGGGTCCTGGATGTATATAGCTGTTGGTGGGCCTGGGCTGAAGCAATTTGGCCTGGCGGTGTTGGTTCGGCAAGGCTTGGTTCGGTGGAGAGAGGGATTGGACCGGTGGTAGGTGGTCCGGTGGTACGTGGAGATATGGGTTGGTTCGGTGCCTCGGTTGGTTCGGTGATGGTTGGAAGTAGAGTTTTGGACCGGTAGTGTTTGGAGAGTAGGGTGGTTCGGTGGACCAAATGGTTCGGTGGTGAAGGCGTGGCTTGGTTCGGTAGGTTGATTCGGTGGTGGCTACTTTGAGTTGGTTCGGCATGCTACTTCTGGATGGTCGGCATGTTATTTCGAGTTGGTTCGCTTTGATTCGGTGGGTGGTAGGTACGTACCCAACAACTTATATATAATTTTACTATTTTTTTAAATATATAAATAGATTTAATATATAAATAAATTTAATAATATGTTTAAGTATTTAGTTAAAATTATATTTCAAATACAGAGTTTATAATAGAAATTAGTTTGAAATTGTATTATTTAAGAATTATAATCAAACAAGCTTGATTTGAAATTTATTTAAATTTGAGATTTTGAAGATATGATTTTATAACCTGATTTTGATTAAAAGTGATTTAAATGAATATTATCAAAATTATATAAATTTGGATGGGATATTTAGTTTATTAAAAAAATTAATTTGAAGTTTATTTAAATGTTATTGAAATGATTAAGTAAATATTTCAAAACTAAATAATAGTGAATTTGAGATATAAATGAAATTACCAAATTTAGTTTGAAAATGTTGAATATTTAAAGCTTTGAAATATATTGAAATTGAAATGGTTTATTTTGTGTCAAACTTGTATTTGATATCGGTATAATTTGAAATGGTTTATTGAGAAAATGAATTGAATTGAAATTGATGAATTGAGATTTGAATTAAATTTGAATTTTTAAATTCGAGTTGATTTGAATCGATTTCTGAAATTTGAGGAAGCTATGTTATTATATAAGTATTTTTAAATTATATTTAAACTATTCATATATTTTACTTTATAAAATATTTTAATATAAACTATTTTAATCATTTTTAATATAATCTATTTTTAATATACTATTTTAATACAAATCATTTTTAATATAAACTATTTTCAATATAAACTATTTTAATATACTAATTATTTTAATATATACTATGTTAACTTGTAACTATTTTTATATATAACTATTTTATTTTATAAACTGTTTTATTATATATACTATTATTAATATTTAAACTGTTTAAGTGGTGGAAGTTATGGTTTCAAAGTTTTGAATTTCAAAGTACTATGTTATCAAGTGTTATGATATCCAAAGTGTTATAATTTCTAAACATTATAATTTCGAATGAGTTATAAGTTTGAAAGTGTTATAATTTTTGTAACGGATATATTTGAAGTGAAAATGATATCAAATTGATATGGATTTGAAATGGAAATGATATTTTGGTTTTGAAGTATAAACTATTTTAAATGACCACGGTGTTATAATAACGTTTAGTTGTTAAAAAGACCAGGATCGGTTATTGTCATACTCTCTGCCAATGCCGAAAACCACTTTAACAACTATGTACGCGGTGGAGATTCTAGAATGAAGTAGGATGGTGGCGATGATCCTATATGAGGTATATACGTGGATGCTACTCCCGTGAGTTGGCATAGGGTGGCTAAAACAGGAGCAATTGACGGGCCAAGTGAGGTAGCTCCTCCGATTGGGCACACTCCATCGTTTACCATTCTATTACTTTGTGAGTGATTAGGTGCATCTTCAAATTTTCGAGAGTGTGGATCGAGTTCAGCGATTGGTGCGGCTTTGCGTTACCAATAGCCCGAAAGTGTAATTGGTATATCTACCCTGGCATTGCTTAGTTGTGCCATGTCACCTACCATATCGAGACCATTACGAGTTTGTTTTGTGTCGTACCTATGAAGTGACCTCTGGAAGCCTCCCGATCAGGGGGTATTACAGTGTTGTATAGACTATAGCATTATAAAATGTGTTAAGGGGGATATGGGTAATGCCTTAACGGTATTTTAATAGTTTACTTTACTATAAACATTATTATAATAACGTATACTACTACAGAGTAGATAGTTCCATGGTTCCTTAGAGGATGGTTATCCCAACATCCTTTAAGTTACTTGTATTTCAGTTGATATTTCATTTGAGTTGGATTTATTGATATAAGAATGTCAATCCTGACTCGAGTGTTTTGTGTTTTGATTTACGCTCGGGTCAGACTGAGTGTTACAGCTTTTGAGACTCACCTTTGGAGTTTGGAGCTTCGTTGGAGATCCAACTATCGACTCAGCTTTTAGTTATTCAGTTGATTCCAGTGATGTATTAAGATTTTTTTATTTCACTATTTTGTTGCGACATCTATGTATTCGAGACTCTGTTGTATCTTGTTTTAACTCTGTTATATATATAGTAGCCTCATGAACTACTATTCATTTGTTTCCGCTGCGTATTGTTATATTAATCTGTGTCTGTGATTCTGTGATTATTTTATTTATAGCATATGCTTAGTTTTGCTAAATATAAATTAAAAATCCGATATTTCGAGCAACTCAAGTCTGACATATGCGGATGCGAATGGCTGAAAATATCAGGATGTTACACATTCCACGTATAATTTTGTTTCTCTTCTCCTTCTTCATCTACTTCCTTGTAGACACCAACTCTTTCTCAAATGTAAACAAAACCTTAGACAATTATGTTTCAAATTGCCGAGCACGGAGAGGGCTACACATATATATCTATAGTTTATTGAATCGTGGAGTTTTAGGAGACACCAATTCTGGACAACAAAGGCTTTAGGTAAATTGATGGATTTATAGGGCTTTGAAAGTCAATTCAGTCGGTGGTTAGTTGTGAAGATGTAATGTTGCCTTAAAGTAATATATGTGGTATGTTTATATTTAGGTTAATTAAATAGTAAATCCGAGTAATTTAAATTAGGAGATTAATACTGAAATAATTACTGTGGTCGATGATGTTAATGATAATCAATATGGGGCTAGGCTTCATTTAGATTTTTTAATTAATAGAAACTAAATATAAGGTAGTTAAGGAAGTAGCAAGAATATGTTGATGATATAAGATATATGAGAGGTTAAAATGGTAGAATATGATGTTTAAGTGAAATATGGAGTGTTGAAACAATTACAAAGAAATAGAAATCAAAGTAGGAAAGAAAAGAACTAAATATGGATTGGTTTACCAGAAATTGAACTCGGTCATCGATGGACCAGTTCATATAGACCGGTGCACCGATGAACCTTTTTACCGGCCAGATTGAACATGGACCAAGGTTGGAGCAAATTTAATCCAGCCAAGCCTATATATTAAATAAATTGTTGACTCTTTGGTGACATTTGGCACTGTTAAGTGTAACAACCCGTAAATTTTAGTGGTTTTATTTATTTAATTAATTGAAATTTTTGTGAAATATTTAAATAATAAAATTTGGAAATAAAACTTTAATATTTGGAATACGTCTTCTTAAACATAACAGCTGGTAATTTTTATCGGACAATATGAAAGTTTATTTCATTGTGTAATTCTATTTCGATTTAAATCAGTTAAAAATTTATGATAATAAAATATTTTCCAAACCCGAATATTTTTAACCAGTAAATTTCTAAATCATCTTCTGAGTGAAACGTCATATTTCGTTTCTCTAAATTTGGAATGTTATTGCTCCATCGTTCTTATTTTAGGTGAAATAGCAGCATTTTCGGTACCGAATATAGACTTTTGATAGGATGGTCGTACCACTGATATCTATATACCGTTTTGATCATCTTGTCATGCTGATCTCCGCAGTATATTTATTTCTATAATTCGGTGTTCGCTACGCCGGAAAAACGACAAATAGTTTACCGTATCGGTAACCGTATATGTGCCTTTTTGAATTCCTTGCCCATTCGTTATATACAGTGTTAAAACCAATAGCCACTGGTCAAAAATTTTCTTAGGATTCAGCATGCGTGGCTTTATTATTTCAACTAACATATTTATTTGTTGTCTCTTCAAGTTCATGCGTCCCCTCTCCCTGCTCTTGTGCATGTGTCCCCTCTCTCTGTACTCTTCTTCTTCTTCTTCTCTGTTTCCCTTCGAACCCACTTCCTACCACTCACTAGAACATACATCCTTCACCTCCCTCTCCTCATGTTCATCCGCGATGGCTTCCGAACCCACACGATCGCCCGCTTCCCCTCCGGCAACGCCAACACACCAGTGCCTCCTCTCTTCTTCCATGTAGCTGAGACCAAGTCTAACCACTCCTCCCCTCGGCCGTAAGCCATCCTCCACCATGTCAGCCACACCCTGAGCACAGAACCTTGTCGCCCTCAGCCACCTCCGACAGTGCAAGCATGAGAAGCCTTCTCTTCTATATAGTTGGTATGTTTGAATATTTATGGTTATGTGTTTTAAAAGAAAAATGTTAAAATATATATATACACACACACGTTTATTGTATGGATTAGAGATATTTGATTTTTTTTGTGTTTTAAAGTATATGATATATGTTATGTTGGTTTATGGTATGATGTTATATGATGTTATTATCTATATAGTTTTATAGTAAACGGGTTTTGTAACTTTTGAAAGGTGAAACATATACTGTAATTTATGCGTCAGTTTACATCTTATTATATTTAAGTTGTATAGCCTGGTTGTATGTATGTATGTGTTGAGCGTGTGTGTGTGTGTGTATTTTTATTAAAGTATGTTTCGTACACACGTGTTTACAAATTTTAAATATGTTAATATGTAAACCTATATATATAATTGCTAGAGATTTCAATTCTACTTTGAATACTAAAGTGTATTTATATATATGTCGTCTGCATTTGTTATTTAAGAAGCTTGTTCTTGGTTATACACGGCTACAGTTTAAATATTGTTTAAGTAATGTGTATTGTTCAAAGATTTATATAAACCTATGTTCAGACCTGTAAAATAGACTAGTTTATATATATACTTATGCCTGTTAGCCTATTGTATATATACGTTACCTTGTAAATATATGTTTTATTTTAGCATGTATGTAAGTGGTATAGTGTAAAAGTCATATTAATATATATATATATATATATATATATATAGCTTATATGCGGAGTCTGGCAATTGTATAATAAGCCTATATATATATATATATATATATATATATATATATATCAGTTATATAAACTATTAAGTTTTAATGTATGATTCAAATTTTATTATATATATGTTGGACTTTAATGTATGAAATTTAATTTTTTTAAAAACAATGATTTTTTGAAAACAATACATTTATATATATAAATTAATATACATTTGAATTGAGAATATGATTTTAAATATATAGTTGTATAGTTATATAAATATGTTCATTATACCAATTATCTTCATCGACCCAGTTCTGATTTATTTTGTCTATTCCTATTATCAGCTTTGATCGTTGAAATTCGTGCCGATTTTGCTTGGATTCGTAATTCAATTTCAGTGTCCATATCAGTGTGCGTATCCATGTCATCTTCTGTATTCTCTCGCCTCGAAAGGTGAGCAATCACTCACGATTAATATTCTTATATTTATTAAATATGATTTCAATTGAAACGACAATTGAAATATGCTATTGTTAGTTATTTACATTACTATATATATGCTATTATCTGTATCTATTCACCTGTGACATCTGACACCATTATCTGTTATTTATGTTGATGATATATGCCTATTATATTATTATCATATATGTTATCACTCTGCAAGTTCCTGTTAGTATAGAAATCACTATGGATTGAAATGATACATACCCGAATGGACATTAGAATAGGGAAAAATCATTATGAGCTGAAATGATAAGCTCAAGTGATTTTTATTGTATTTTATTTGACTTCGGATTGCGGATTTGAAATGATAGAACCCGGGTTTTCTTTTTTAAATTGCGGATTGAAATGATACATCTGTATCACTTAACCTAGGTTAGAAAATTATATACAGACCCCGTGGTATATTTTTAAATGATTTTTATATAGATATGTATTTTTAAAGTATGAAATTTTGATTTAAAAATATATATTTTATGGTTTTGAGGATATCTAAATATTAAGTTTTGAATTTGTGAATTTAAGTATGTAAATTTGAAGTAAATATGATTTTTGACTTTAAATTTTATTTTAAAAATGTAAGTAAATAATGGAAATTAAATTTAAAGTTTTGAAAAGATATTTGAAGTAAAAAGTTAAGTTTTATTAAATTTATAAATTAATAAACAGTGAAATTTTGACTTAACAAATGAATTGAGTTTTAAATTGGATATTTGATTTAAAAATTTTGTTGTGATAAAACATATGTTAAAATGATTTAAATGTGAAATTTTGAAGTCTAAAAATATGATTTATAAATTTAAAATAACAAAAAATTTGAGTGTTAACGTTTCTGATGTTATAATAAAATCTGAAATTTTATTAATAGCATTTCCAAAAATGTTGTGGTCTCATGACAACATTTTTTAAGTGCTGTTGTTTTTGAATTTAACTATGTTTGAAATAACTAGATATCTATTACGGCATTTTATAAATGCTGTTGTTCTTGAACTAAACTATTTTGGAAACTATAAGGTGCGACAGCACTTTATAAATGCTGTCATGCTAAATTTGACAATGTTTTGAAATATTATAGATTTTAACACTAATTGGGTTATATTTTGAAGTGTTAAATTATTTAACTTTTGGAATTGATTATTTGTGAAATTTAAGGAGTTTTGAATATATTTTAATATTTAAATTTGAATGTTTTAAGGAATTTAAATTGCATTTGAATTTAAATAATGGTTTTTGAAGGGAATTTTGAAATGTGTTTTGTAATGATATTTGGAATAATAAATGAATGGCATATTTGATTTTTAAAATGATATTTAAATTTGAATATTTGAATTTGAATTCAAATAATGATTTAATGATAAGGTTTTGATAGGATATGATATTTTAATGATTGAAATGGTTTTGAATGACATGATCTTTATTTTGATAAAGAATGTGAATTTGGAATGATATTTGATATTTGATTTATTTGATTTACTCAACAAATGCATATTTGAAGTTTATATTAGTATAAAGGGATATTCGGTTTACTTGTAATTTGGTTTATTTAAATGATATTGAGTTTATTAAGTAAATATTTCAAAACTAAATATTAGTAAATTGAATTAAGATATATATGAAATTATAAAATTTAGTTTTGAAATGTGAGATTTTAAAGCTTTGAAACATATTAAAAATTGAATGGTTTATTTTGTGGACCAAATCCATATTTGATATTGATAAGATTTGAAATGGTTTGTTGGAAAACTGAATTGAAACTGATGGATTGAATTAAATTAAATTGGAAATTTGAAAATTAGAGTTAATTTGAATAAATTTGTAAAAAGTAAATAATTAAAGGAATGTTTCATGATTTCAAATGTATGATTTCGAAATGTTATGATTTTCAAAGTGTAATGATTTCAAGTATTTTGGTTTTGAAAAAAGTTGAAAGTATTATGATTTTTGAAGGTGAATATATGTTTGAAATGGAAATGATAAACTATTTTGATTTGAATATAGTTTTGAAATAAAAATGGTTTTGGTTTCAAAGTATAAACTATTTTGAAAGGAATATAGTTTTGAAATGAAATGATTTGATTTTTCAAGTATAAACTATTTTGAAATGGCCACGGAGTTATAATAACGATTGGTTGTTAAAGAGACCGGGATCGAAAGTTGTCATACTCTCTGCCAACTCCGAAAACCACTTTAACAACTATGTACGCGGTGGAGATTCCAGAATGAAGTAGGATGGTGGCGACGTTCTTGAGGTATATTACGTGGACCCGACTCCCGTGAGTTGGCATAAGGTGGCTAAAATAGGAGCGATCTCGGGCCAAGTGAGGTTATTCCTCCTATCAGACACATTTCTTCGATACTATACTCTTACTTGTGGTTGATTTGATGGCCATCCTCCGATTTTGATCGGGAGTGTGTTCCGAGGTGGGCGTAGTAGCTGCTACGTTACCACCAGCCCGTGCGTGTAATTGGTATACCTACCTTGGCATTGCCTTGTGTGCCGTGTCGCCAACCATAGCGAGCTTTACTACGAGTTTGTTTTTCTCCCATAGCCCATGGAGTATTTAGGGTAGCCTCCTGATCTGGAGGTATGCTGATACTGGATGGACTACTGGGACTATTACACGCTGAGGGCTATATGGGTAACCCTTTAACGCTATTTAAAAGTAAGTTTATTTTACCGTAGACATTATTATAATAGCGCAATATTACTACATAGTAAATAGTTTAACGGATCCTTAAAGGATGGGCGATCCTAAGCATACTTTAAGTTACTGATGCATTTTGTTATTTCATTTGAGTTGGATTTATTGATATAAGAATCTTAATCCTGACTCAAGTGTTTTGTGTTTTGCTTTACGCTCGGGTAAGACTGAGTGATTCAGCATTCAAGACTCACCTTCGGAGTTGGAGCTTTGCTTGAAAATCCAGCCATCTATTTTGCTTTTAGTATCCAGTGATTACAGTGATGTATTCTGATTTGTACCTGATGTATCTTATTACTCTTCTGTTGTATCTTGTTTAACTCTAATGTATCCTATATTTATATAGTAGCTTTATGAACTACTATCTCTTTTACTCCCGCTGCATTATTAAATACTCTGTGTCTGTGATCTGTGATTATTTATTTACTGTATATTCTGAGATTTGCCAAATTTTATTTACAACGTGGTATTTTGAGCAATTCAAATCCGACACGTGCGGATGCGAATGGTTGAAAATATCGGGTCGTTACATTTAATGTGTAGATACGTACTCCAATGATTATAAGTTGTGACGAGCGGTTAAGCCGAACATAAAGGAATGAGGCTGTATTTACATATTCTTCATGTATATATGGGTTAGACTATGATTTTCATACTTATTCTTTTGTCTACAATTACGGGAATAGTCCAAGTTTGATTATATCCTAGGATTAGTCTCCATTTAACTAACTCTTATGTGTATCATTCGGTTAGTCATTGTTTATCTAATTCTATTTCATATTCTATTTTTCCTCAATGTGTGTTGATGAATTAGTTTATGTATAACTAACTAAATTGTACGTTAAGTGTAAATAAGAATATTACAGTGATCATCATACTTTTTTTTGTTATGATGGACTAACTCTGTAGATGCAAGTATGACAAGTTGCGATAAATAAGTATTGGTATTCATATAATGTCAATGAAATCGTATATTGGTATATACTTGGCAATATTTTCATTCACCAGACATGTGTTTAACTCCCTCCTCATACACTATGGTGAAGGAAGTAAATGTGATGGTGTAATGTTAGGAAGACAACTATGGATATGTTTACATGTGTTATCCATTATTTGTAACTATTGTGTATATAGCGTGTGATATTGTGTGTGTATAAAAGATTACGTGTAACGATGTATAAAAATGAGATTTTTTTTTTTTATTTTATCGATATTTTTTATGATCTATTCTGCTATGAGTTTCTAAAAGATATAGTTAGTTAGTTTAGCTCTCTGTCTACTTTTACTGTTAGTTTAAAACGATTTGGCTTTTCATTATGCGGTGATTTTATGGCCGTGAAAAGTTGGGTTGTTCCATTTGTTATCAGAGCTATAGGTTAGGACGTATTGAGAAAACGTACTTGTATATTTTATATAACGTAAATGTATAAACATATATGGTAAATTAAACGGGTGTATAATGTTTAATTTTGGGTTTATGTTTACCATCTCTGTTTACTACTTTGGGGGATCTAGTATTAATCCTATTTTACAGATAGTAGAGATGAGTAACCCGACTAAAACTAGTACTGGAACTGGAAATGAAAATGTGGAAGTACCGGCATGAACATTCCACTTTGGTTCCATTGTTACCTTCAAACTAGAAACTAGGCCACTGTTAATGAAGGGGCACAAGATGGAAATATTATTTTTGTGCCAGGGCCAAAGTTTCCAAACTTATGTGATGACTATCTAAATTTGGGTGGCAAGCCATATAAGGGAACAAAACCTTTTGTGGAAACCTGGGCTTGGTTGCATGATTATGGTAGGATTTCTAATTTGCCGACTTTGAGTGATGAGGTAAAAAGGCAGCTTGCTTTTTGGCACCTACAAGGGGAAGTAGCGAACTGGTGGGATGTTTTCATAGAGGAAGTCTTGGAGAATGAAATTTCCTTAATGGAATTTAAAAGAAGGCTTGAGATAAAATTATGTATAAAGCTAAAACGGAGGTGATGGTTGAGAAGTTTATAAATCTCAAACAAGGAAATTCTACGGTGAAGGAATACATTAATAATTTTAATGAGTTAGCAAAATATGGTTTTGAACTGATAAATACAGAACATAAGAATGAATTGAAGTTTGCATATGGATTGGGTTCGCCACTTAAGGAATTAATGCTCTATCAGATTCCTATAGAAGCAACATTGCAAGACAAGAAGTGTGAGAGGTGCAACATAAGAGGACACAATTTAAAGGATTATAGAGTGAAACTTTCAAAGATGAAGTGTTACAATTGCAATTAGATAGGCCATATGAAGGGGAAATGCCCAATTTTGGGAAAGTTAATATTAGGTGCGTTATATATGGTATGTGTGTGTGTGTGTATATATATGTCTATATATACGCATATATATATATATATGTATATATGTATATATATATAACATAATGTGTGTGGATATGTGAAAAAGTGTTACGATTCAAAATTTCCAGGATGAAGTTCCTTTTGAGGGGAAAGAATGTAATATCTCGTGGAATTTAGGCGTATATTTTACCAATAGAGGAAAATGGTAATTTTACAAACATTAGAATTTGGCCATGGGACTTGTACCATTTCGTAGAGCTCGTTTTTTGGTGAGAATGAAATATTGGTTTGTCAGGATTGGAGTTTGTATGAAAGAGTTATGCAGGTTTTAAGTTGCAAGTTTTAAACTGTTTAAATGGGCTGAAGTCCATTAGGCTGAAACAACGGTTCAAAAGGTTAAAATACGGCTCTAGAGGATTTGAATTTTTAGTTTCCCATTTCATGTACAATTCAATTTCTCTTCTCCTTCTTCATATTCTCTGTAAATACCAAATCTCTCTCGAATCTAAACAAAACCTTAGATAGTTATATATCAAATCGAAAAGTGCAAAGAGGGCTACGCATATATATATATATATATATGCACACACACACACACACACATATATATATATATATATATATATATATATATATATATATATATATATATATATTGTTTGTGGAACTGTAGAGAGGAGTCACCAATTTGAGGTAGTGAAGGCTTTAGGGCAAATTGGTGGACTTCTAGAGCTTTGCAACACAATTCGGTGAGTGAAGATAATTACTAATGATATATTATTGCACGAAAGTAATATACGTCGTATGTCTACTATTTACGTCAGATAAATAGTAAATTTGGGTGACTTAAGTTAGAAGATTAATACTGAAATAATTAAGATGGTTAATGAATTTAATGATAATTAAAATTGGGGTTAGATTTCATTTAGATGGTTTATCAAATAGAAATTGAATATAATGACTAGATTATGGTAATCAAGGAAGTAAAAGGAATATGTTGATGATATACTGTTTGCGCAAAAATTGGTCACTAACACCAAAATGTGAATGAAAGCACCAACTAACCGTCATAGATAACAGATAGTATTTTTGTAGAGAGTAATAATATGAAGAGCAGTCAAAATTCAAGTTAAAACGGTAAAGAACAACAAATTTATAGTGGTTCGGCTAACTCCGGCCTACGTCCACTCCAGAAGTTTACTTTTATTGATGTAACAATCGACTACAGTTACAAAGTGGTAGACTAGCCTTAGTCTTAGAAAGTAAAAAGTTAGAGAGCAGAAGAGAAGTTCCTATTTCTGAACTCCTACGCGCTGTATTTATAGACATGTCTAAATAGTTGTTGGGCTCTTTGAATAACCCGAGCCCATCAAGGCCGAACGACCCATGCCGAACCAAAATGCCATGCCGAGCCACCCTTGCTTTTCACTAATGCTGAACGCCCGTCCAAAATGCCAAACGACTCATCCAATGCCAAACGAACCCATTATGCCGAACGGCCCATCCAATGCCAAACGACGCTTGATGCCGAACGACCCCTGATGCTGAACGACCCATCCTATGCTGAACGACCCCTGATTCCAAACGAACCCATTATGCCGAACGGCCCATCCAATTCCGAACGACCCCTGATGCCGAACGGCCCATCCTATGCCGAACGACCCCTGATGCCGAACGTCCCATCCTTTATCGAACGGCCCCTGATGCCGAATGACCCATCCTATGCCGAACGACCCCTGATGCCTAACGGCGATCAAACGACCTTCCTGAACCTCCATACCTCCAACAGATATTGCCATGCCGAACAGCCAAACCATAAGGTCAAACCTCAAACACTTCGAACCACTTCATTCCTACCGAACGACCTATCATCCATCCAAGTGACCATCAGCCATTTAAACCGAATCCATTATATTTCAGCCTCGATAATCGTGAAGTTGTTTTAATTAAACCCGCCTATCTGTGGCCTTGTAAAAAAGCGGGTTAACACTTGCCCCCAAAACATGCCTTGTTGTTGGAAGGTATGTTTTGAATAGCCTCAAATTCGACATCCGAAGTCCACATCCCTTTCGTAACCATATTAGCAAATCCATGACCTCTCTGGGTTTAACCTTAAATCTATAGACCTCGCCAGGTCATGTTATGCTGTTCCAGCCTTGACCCTCCTGTCAAGGGCATTTATGTTCTCCAACCTCAGCACTCTGGCCAAAGAATTTTTCATTCATCGGCCTCGGCACTCCGGCCAAGGAATTTGATATTCACCGGTCTCGGCACTCCGGCCAAGGACTTTGATATTCACCGGCCTCGGCACTCCGGCCAAGGACTTTTATATTCACCAGCCTCGGCACTCCGACCAAGGACTTTGATATTCACCGGCCTCGGCACTCTGGCCAAGGACTTTTATATTCACTGGCCTCGGCACTCCGGCGAAGGACTTTTATATTAACCCGCCTCGGCACTCCGGCCAAGGACTTTGATATTCACCGGCCTCGGCACTCCGGCCAAGGACTTTTATATTCATCGATCTCGGCACTCCGGCCAAGGACTTTGATATTCACCGGCCTCGGCACTCCGGCCAAGGACTTTTATATTCATCGATCTCGGCACTCCGGCCAAGGACTTTGATATTATGTCCGAGTCCATTCCATCGCTCTCCGGCGAAGGGACTCGTAACGCGTGATCACTGCCCCGTCTCTCCGGTCGGGACAGTAATCATTAATTCCGAATTGTTTTAATACAGTGATTCAAATCCAATTGGAAAACCAGAAATCCATATCAAAAATCAAACATCCAAACCAAAATGGAAAACCAAAAAACCAACCAAACCGGGAGTTCAATCCAAACTCCAAAACCATATCGAAGAGAAGTAAATGCCCAAAGTACGAAAGAGAAAACCAAAGTTGTAGAAAGACAGAGAGAAAGTAGGATTTCATAGACTTAAGTAGTACGATTTTTCGTCATCTCAGAGCACGCCTAGGGACCGTCCTCGATCTCATACGTGTGTCAGTGACCTAGCCACATTACTTTGAGTTCTATTACTTATTCAAAACCATTAACCTGTTTAGTGGATGATGAGCTCACGTTGCCCAGGTCCAGTGCCATCTCCGTTCGAGGTAGGTGGTGGTCGCTCCTGTCTCACTGCCATAGCTCGATTCCTGACATATTGCTGTAGATGACCATTCCTTACATGCTCCTCAATGATATCCCTCAAATGTCTATAGTCATTTGTGTTGTGCCCATCCAGCTCATGGAATAGGCAATGCTTCCCCGATGCCCGCTCGTATTCAGAAGGCTCTCTCCTTGTCGGCTTTCGATATTGGAGTCGCCCTTGAGTGTCCAAGTAAATTCTTTCTAGAGTCTCGGTTAAATCTGTGTAAGAAGAAAACTTTGACTCCCTTCGAGGTTTCTTTGAAGTGTCATCGTTGTCATTTGTTTTCCTTTTTCCTTTATCGTCTTTACTTGGATCCTCAAAGGGTGAACCTCCCCCCGTCACTGCATAAGCTTCAGCCTCTCTCCTTACTCTCTCAGCCTGCGCATCCTCCTGTCTTAGAAACCTTTCCGCCTCATGGTAGAACTCCCCAAGATCCCTTGGTAGGTCCCTTTCCAATGATATCTTGAAGTCCGAATTATCCGCGATTCCTGAGACTACTGCCATCAAAACCATTGACGGATTAGGCCGATCCACTGAGGCTACCGCTGCGTTGAATCTGGTTAAGAAGTCCCTGAGCGATTCCCCTTTCCATTATTTCATAGATGTCAGAGTCATCACGTTCTTGGGTCTGACTATGTGTACCCGAAACTGTCTCATAAACCTTTCGATCAGCTCTGTCCATGTGCCGATAGAACCACTTTCTAGCTGTCTGAACCACATAGCTGCAATATCCGACAAGAAAAATGGAAGCATCGAGCCATGACCTCGTCTAATGCCCCCAATACCTCCATATGCCTCATGTACCTCGACAAGTGAAGGGCGGGATCTGTTCTCCCATCATACATATCCAACATTGGTAGCTTAAAATCTGGTGGATTCCTATCCCGCCTGATAGTAGGAGTAAAAGGACTCCTATTGACATCCTCCAAGTCTTTGTTTATCAATCCACCTCTCATAGCCCGTCTAACCATCTCTGCTAATCTGTCATTGTCCCCAAGCTGTAATCCTTGTCTGTTGCCTCCGGTCTGCCCCCCGAGTTCATGGGGGAATTCTGGCACATACTCCTCATTCCGTAATCCTGCCCTCCTGTTGGTGTCGGGTTGCACAGCATCATCCGGTATCCCTCCATGGATTGGTCCAGCATTTCCTGGTGGTATGTCCCCGAGTCTAGATCCATCCGGATTAATAGCCGTCTGCTGATTGAGGGCTGCCCCCTGCTGAGCCATTCCTTCTGCTTGCTGGTTGAGCGCTTCTGATCCAACTCCATGGATCTGGGCTCCTGCATTTCCTGCTTGCACAAATTGTCTGAGAAGCGCCTGCATCATCTCCTCTTGTCTTTTCATCATGGCTTCCATTTCCTCTCTAGTGATGTAGATGGATGCTCCATCTACTCCATTTCTAGAGGAAGCCTCTTGACTTCCCTTATGATTGCTCCTTTCTATCACTTGCTTCCTTGCTGATGGTCTAGCCATTGCTCCTTAGAATCCAAGTTTCTAATTCCTAAATTCCTAAGTGCTTCAGTTCTCAATGAAAGCACCAAAGTGTTTGCGCCAAAATTGGTCACTAACACCCAAATGTGAATGAAAGCACCAGCTAACCGTCACAGATAACAGATAGTATATTTGTAGAGAGTAATAATACGAAGAACAGTCAAAATTCAAGTTAAAACAGTAAAGAACAACAAATTTATAGTGGTTCGGCTAACTCGGGCCTACGTCCACTCCAGAAGTTTACTTTTATTGATGTAACAATCGATTATAGTTACAAAGTGGTAGACTAGCCTTAGTCTTTGAAAGTCAGAGAGCAGAAGAGAAGATCCTCTTTCTGAACTCCTACACGCTGTATTTATAGACATGTCCAGGTAGTTGTTGGGCTCTTTGAATAACCCGAGTCCATCAAGGCCGAACGGCCCATGCCGAACCAAAATGCCATGCCGAGCCACTCTTGCTTTTCTCTAATGCCGAACGCCCCGTCTAAAATGCCGAACGACTCATCTAATGCCGAACGAACCCATTATGCCGAACGTCCCATCCAATGCCGAACGACCCCTGATGCCGAACGACCCATCCTATGCCGAACGACCCCTGATGCCGAATGAACCCATTATGCCGAACGACCCATCCAATGACGAACGACCCCTAATGCCGAACGGCCCATCCTATGCCAAACAACCCCTGATGTCGAACGACCCATCCTATGTCGGACGGCCGCTGATGCCGAACGACCCCTGATGCCGAACGACGATCAAACGACTTTCCTGAACCTCCATAACTCCAACGGATATTGCCATGCCGAACGGCCAAACCACAAGGTCAAACCTCAAACACTTTGAACCACTTTATTCCAACCGAACGACCTATCATCCATCCAAGTGACCATCATCCATTTAAACCGAATCCATCATATTTCAGCCTCGATAGTCGTGAAGTTGTTTTAGTTAAACCCGCATGTCCGTGGCCTTGTAAGAAGGCAGGTTAACATATACGATATATGAGAGTTTAGAGTGGTAATATGATGTTTAAGTAAAATATGGAGTGTTGAAACAATAAGAATGAAGTAGAAATCGAATTAAGAAAGAAAAAGACAAAATTTGAAATGGTTTTCTAGAAATTAAATTTGGCCACTAGTGGACCAATTCCTATAGATCGGTAAACTAGTGAACCTTTTTACTGGCCAAGTTAAACCTGGACTAAGGCTGGAGCTATTTTATTCTAGCAAAACCTATATGAAATATATATTAAATAACTCATTGACTCTTTAGTGACAATAGGTAGTGTTTAACGTGTAGGCACGTACTCCAATGATTATGCATTGTGATGAGTGGCTAAGTCGGACATAAAGGATTCGGGCTATGTTTACCTATTCTTTATGTATAATGAATTAGACTACATTTACCTAACTCATTGTTTTTTTTCTACGTTTACGGGAATAGTCCACGTTTAACTATATCCTAGGGTTAGTCTATGTTTAATTAACTCATATATGTATTGTTTGGTTAGTTTGTTTTAACTAACTCTATTCCGTATTCCATTTTCCCTACTGTATGTTGACAAGTTAGTTTATGTTTAACTAAGTTGTACATTAAATGTAACTAAGAATATTATAGCGATTAACATACTTTGTTTATTATGGATAACTAACTTTGTAGATCTAGGTAAGACATGTTAAGGAAAGTACATATTTGTAGTCTTATGATGTCTATGAAATCATGTATCAGTATATACTTGGTAGTATTTTCATTCAGAAGACATGTGTCTGAACTCCTCATTGTATACTATAGGTGAAGGAAGTAAACGTGATGGTGTGATATTTGGAAGACACTTTGGATATTCTTACATATGTTATCTGTTATTTGTGAATATTGTATATATTGTGTATGACATTATGTGTATGTATAAAGATTATGTGCAACTTATGATGTGTATAGATGAGATTTGTTTATTTTATCTGTACTATATTTTGATCCATTCCAATGCGAGGTTCTGAAAGATATAGTTAGTTAGTTCAAATATCTATTTAATATTAATGTTAGTTTAAAATGATTCAACTTTTCATTATACGGTGACTTTATGGCCATGAAAAGTTGGGTTGTTGCAAATTGGATTTGGGACTTTGAATGCCCATAATGGCCCTATTTATGGCCAACCTAGGGATATGTTGGAGGTGGAGGTGTAAGGATTCAAATTTTTTTGAATGGTTAAGCAAAGAATGAGGAGAAAAGAGCTCCACTTTTACCTTTTTCCAAATGCTACTTGAACACATATCTACATATTTACATTTTGCTTGTTCCTTTAGTATTCTAGTTGTGAGTATCACCCAATAATGGCTGAAAATTGTAGAGAGCAAAAATTAAAAATAAATCGGAAGAAAAGAGAAGGTGTTGCTGCTTATAAGAGCTTGCAAATATAGGAAGGAGAGTTGTTTCAATCTGGAGTTTATTCACTCATTCAAGGTGCTAGTAATTGGTTCATTCACTTGGTAATTCTTACATCTTATATAGTGTGAGATTCATATGTTTTGTTCTTTCTTTCATGTTCCTTTTCTTTCTGATTTTTCTTTTTATCCTAACAATCTATCTTTTTGGCACTTGGGTGTTCAACATGTTAATACAGTGGATGTATTAATATCGACATTTGGAGGTCGAAAAGGCAATTCGTTGCATTTTTATAAGACGTGAAGGTTAAGCGATAACCTTGGTTTAATTGGGTATAACTCATTAGAGATAGGGTAAACAATGCCCTAGAACGAGTTGAGTGCAGTATATATGAGAGCATATTTGTATTTGTCATAAATGTATGCCTTAAAGGTATTTCAAATATGAATATTAAAATTTATTCTATATAGGTAATTTATATAAGTATGATTTTTAAGTATGAATTTTACAGTTTGACTATAAGATGTTCAACGATAAAATGTATGATATACTGGATTAAGGAATTTATTATGATAAAAGATTTTATTATGATTTAAAGGAAAGATATAATATTATAGGAATAAATATTTGTGAAATAATTTTATATAAATACAGTATATAAAATATGGTTTATAAACAAAGAGGATTTAAACATATATTTTGAGAGAACTTAAATCCTAGTGTCTTTAAAAATGGTTTGCAAGATTTTTGAGAAAATAATAGTAGTATTATTTGAAAGTATTTTTGGAAGATTTTTTCAAGTTTGAGGTTGCTCACGAAATCTGTGAGATAATTTGGTAACATATTATTTTATGTTATCTAGTTCAAGTGGCTTGAAAATGACAAAAAATGGACGAGAGAAGTGTTCGGTTGGTAAGCACTTCTCATGAGCATTACCCTTCTTAGTAAATGGATATATGGTACGACTTGGGAGCACCCATTTTCTTGGTATAGTTTTGGCGTTACTTAATATATTTTCATATTTTTTATGAATTTAAAGTAAATATTTAGGAAATTAGTTTATAAATTGAGATCATGACACTTAGCACTATTATCCGAAGTAGTTGATGCTACTTTGAAGAAGATTTGGATTTAATCCCACAAAATATGAGTTGATATACGAAAGGTAAATGTATATGTTATTTCAAAGGATTTGAAATAAAACACGGGTGTTCAGTTCTATAGTTTTCTTTAAAGAAATTTGATATAAAATGCAGAGTAGGCGGATACAGAGTATTTTTTGTAATTCGAATTTTGATATTAATTTTCTGTTTAGAAAAAAATAGTATGTATGTTATGTAGGGAGCTCAAGTGGTAATGACGTAGCCCAGATAATTAAACCAATTCTTTTTTTCCTTTATAGTAAAGGGCATCTAATAAACAAGTGAAACTTGGATAAGTTATTTTATTAACAAATGTATCCTATATATTAGGACAGTGTTGTGGTTTCATTATGTCTTGATGTGTTTGTTTTGTAGCTTTCATTTGTTAGAAAGAAATGGATTTTTTTAGCGATTTTCGACTGTCTAAAACTTTAATATCGTTATAGAACTTGAAGCCAAGTGTTTTCGAAAATAAAAGGTAGAATATTATACAAGTATAAACCTGAAGTAATGATTTTATGAAATGTTCATAAACCAAAGGTATGTTTTATGAAATGTGATGTGTGCATAAATAGGCATATTTTTACCACCATATTTAATCTAATTAAATTGAATAAATGATCGTATTGGGCATTTTAACTTCTTCAAACCAAAATTCAAATTATTTGAAATTGTCACATATTCATCTTCATCCAAGGGCAAAATGGTCATTTTTTGCATATATTAAATTGAGAAAATTTAATTGGAATTCTTTATATTATTTTGTAGGAAATTAAACTCAATTACAAGTGGTTTCATGAAGGAATATGCATGCACAAAGAAAATACAAAAGAATAAAGATGGAAATAATTCAAAGTGAAGAACATGGAGGACCCCACCCACTTGCCTTGATTTTCAATTAGGAGCTAATGCACATGCTAAAAGGCCATTAAAGCTTTAAGTGGGGGATTATTGAAGCTAATGATAATTTGGCCACCACACATCCTACAAGGTCATTTTGGGCATTCCCCAAAAACATGAATTAGGGTTTAACACATGTATATGTACCCTTTATGTTTCATGTAACCCTGTTCTTCCTTAGCCTCTCTTTGTTTTAGTTTAGGCTCAAAAATAAATCAATCTCTCTTCTTTCTTTTTATGGCTACTTAGCCATTTGTTTATTTTCATGTAACTTTCTTTTTCTTATGCAATTTAATTACTTGTTCATTTTACTTTCCTTGTTCATTTACTTTAATGTTGGTAGTATAGTTTACATTCATGCAAAGTAGATTAGTTTTAATTCTTGTTAATTAGCTTCTCTTTTCCATTAGTTTTCATTGTCCTTTCTTTTTGCTTTCATGTTGCTAGCTACATTTGCTAATCAAATGACAAATATGAGTGGTTAAACCCCTTTAATTTAGGAGTAATGAAGCTATCTAATTATGTAGCTTCAACTATTTGTTAATTCATGCTCTTTTTTTGTGCTTAATGATGATCAATGAAGTGTTTTATTTGTTGTTCTTGTTTTGAATTTGATAGTCTATATTGTTGACATCAAATAGGCTATGCTTAAACAATCACTAACACAAATGTCTCTTCATCAAAATATGATTATGGCATAAAAAAGTGATTTAAAATTCAAATTTGATGGTCTATATTTCCAAACAATAGCTAATATGTCATTCTTAAAATATATTTCATTTTCATTGTCAAGTTTCATGAAAGTTAATAAGTGGTTTAAGGGGTGTATTATAGTTTGATGGTTTATGTTGGCCAATCAATAACACAAATATGTCATACTTATGATAAGCACATCAATTAAAGCACTAATGACCATAAAAGAGAGATCATGATTTCATAGGTGTTGAACTACATGATTTAGAGAGTGGATTTATTCTCTAAATTGTCACTTAACTCTTATATTTGCTTTTCTTTTCTTTTTGTTAGTTAGTTAATTCTCTAATTCTCTAGCTTAATTTTCACTTGAAATTGGTATAATTTGATTGAATTGAATTTTTAAAATCATTAATTCCGTATGGATCGACCCGTATTCGCCACGTACTACAAGCGTACGTCGTGTGTTTGCGCTTATTTTAATTTGAAATTTTTCGGCGGTTTTCTAAATCGATAGAAAACTATCCGATTAAAAAAAAATTAGTGCTGTTGCCAAGGAATTGCTTTGATTTTAATTTTTCATTTTTCGAATTATTATCGTTTGATTTGTGTGTGTTTTATTTTGTGTGTTTGTTTTTCTTAAAAAAAAAGGATTTATGTGATTGTGTTTTGATTTTTGTTCCCATTTGTGTGTTTGTTTTTGTTCTTAGTTGCTTTGCATTTCATTTCAAAAAGCAAAAAAAAGAGACAATCACAATTTCAAAACAATTTTTTCTTTATTTATTTTCCATTTTTAACGCATTCAAATTTCTACGTTTACGATTCACTGTTGCATTGTATATATTCACTGTTCATACCCCTGTATTCTCTATAACACAGTGCCACCATCACAGCAACTCACCTCTGTTTTCCTTCCCTACCAGTCATCCACTCATCAACTTGAAACAAACTCACCTGAACACACTGGCTCCCTGCTCCTCCATCCGCAATCTGCCTTCTCCACACCCTCTGCAAACATGCAACCTGCATCTACTACCACAATAGACCCTTGCCATAACACTTCACTCTCACCGGCCTCACAATCCTTTACTTGCCAAACAATCACCAAACATCAACGGCAACTACACTTCATAATATCACAATTTACATTCATAAACTCGTCATTTCCCATCATCATCAAAACTTTCTGAACCACTGCAAATATACACTTCAGTGCCATCATCCAACCATAGCACCATAACAACACTTCCTCAATAGTCCATCTACTCAACCTACCACTGTCATCCTCTTCCAAATACATCCGTGCATATCACAACATATCCGTGCACATCAAAGATATCACACCATATCCTGCTGCTTTCATCTACTCAACCTACCATACTATTCACACTTCACTGTCTAACCGAAATCTCGACTATCCATCAACTCCTTCTATTAACTCAACCACTGAGCAATACATACCATCCACACCCAACCGAACCTAAAACCTCCAATTCACCCCACCGACTTCCAAAAATCACCACGACGAAATCGAACAGCAGCGACTACAATTACCTATCACCAATACTCCACACGCGAATGCAAATCTCCCTCAACTGTAAAACCGAACCGCCATCAGACTTTCGCCTACCACTACGAACCAATTCACGTGATCAACCCACAACCTCAACATACAACGAACCCAAAACCATCAACTTCATTGCGAATCAAGCAGCAACAATCTCTGCGAACCCACCTAAATCTCCAAATCGAACTTAAAATCCTTACCATAATCATCGGCCAAGTTACCCAATAGATCGAACCCTTCAATCAGCCTGAAACCATTAACCAAATCCCCTACTTGATCTCGTGAAGTGTGAATGAAATTATTTTAAGAAGAGAACGAGTTGAATTTCTGGCAACATGATTTTCGGTTTTGAGAAATAAGAAAAGGAATTAATCTTAGTCCGGCTTTGAGAATACACGATTATCGTTTGGGCTTGGGCTGTGATTTTTGCAATTGGGCTGGACTTTTTTTTAGTTGTTAGATCTGATTGAGTTTGACTTCTTCTTTGATTTATTAAAAAAAATCTCTTTTAATTAATTTGTTTTAGTTTCTTTTATTTACTTTGTTTCAATATATTTTTTGTTTACTTTGTTTTGTCTAATTGGTTTGGTTTTGTTTGTTTAGTTTCATCATTTAAAAAAAAAAAGAATTTTGAATTTGTTTTAGTTCTTCCTTTCATAAAAAAATAAAAAATAAAAAATAAATAAAAAATATTTTGTATATATCTTGTTTTATTTTTAGGTTGTCAAAGCAGATTAGAAGAGTTGTTTGCTTCGAAGTTCTGCTGCCAAAAATAAATTGCTGGCTTGCTTATAAAAAAATGCTGCTTCCATCTCTGCTTCTATTTGAACTGCATTGTTGATTGCTTGTATTTGAAAAAAACATATTTCATCATAGTTTCATTATTAATACACGTTTAATTTCAGTTTTGCATTTCATCTTAGATTTTGATTAATAATAACGGTTAGACATCGATAACACTTACTTTTATATTAACAAGTTGTCTTCTTTGAACAATTTAATTCCTTGGTGTCTAGGCTACGGCAGAGCGATAATCAGTTATAAATATTACGGTGATTCGTAAATATTATACTGAATCGTTTCTCTGAAAGTACTTAAACCTTCGGCTGCATTGCTGCGGTGATTCATGGTGCACCGATAAATCCTATCTGTTATCTGGCTGAGAACTATCTTGTTTATCTAAGACAATGTGTGATTATACAATTTTGGGTTAACTTAGAACAAATAATTTTGTAATTAACCACTGCATTCATTTAGTTGCATTAGTTCATGCATATTTAAAAAAAATTCAAAATCCAAAACTAAAAAAATGTAAATATTTCTTAACTTAGTTTTTTTCCTTTTCCTTTGAAAATTTTCAAATCAAAATTCCAAAAATCCAAAAAATATTTACTTAGTTTTTTTAGAAAATCCATAATCCAAAAAAAAACTTTTCAAAAAAAATAATTTAAAAAATAAAAAAATGATTATTTTTTAAAAAATAATTTCTTTATGAATACTTTTCCTTTACACAAAAAAAAACCCAAAATAAAAAATTCATGAAAATGTCTGAGTTTACTTTTCCTTACTCGTTAGAATTTTACAATGGTTGTGAAGATCAATATAATCCATAAGATTTCACTCCAAATTCGTATGGATATTTCAACGACAACTATTCTATAAACTATTCGAATTTTGAACAACAAAATTTTCAAAACGACGAACAACCCTCAACACTTGAAAATAGCATTCCAACTTTACTTGAATTCTCTACACAACAAAATCAAAGTATAAATGATTTATGTAATTCATATTTGTGTAATAACTTGAGTCAAGGATTTCAAAATTTGAATTCACTTTAAAATTCAAACGATTTCGAGTATAACCCATGCCAATTCAATTTTGAACTCCAAAATGAATTTCAAAATCAAAACGAAAATGTGATCCACTTTTCAAATAATTTTGGCAATAGGAATAATCTCGACTATAATGTGATTGAAAATATATGTTCTCAACAAATCCAAATCGTAACTTCTCAAGTTAATAGCTACAAATTGGATTTTGTTGAACAAATGAACGAAATTTACGATGATCACACAAATTCGTTGTTTAAAACATATATGAAACAACGTGATAAATCAAATCAAATCTCAACGTGTGAATAATCCATCTTTTACTCAAATCGACGATTTTCAAATAACAACTTTTGAAATTGAAAATAACAATTTTAATGACGTTGTTGAAAACATGACAATTGAGTTGGATTTCAATTCTTTTGAGGGTGTGGAACCAAATTTAAAGTTCGATCTTCCTTTTCTCGATTTTGAAAATTTGAATACAACAACTTTGGATTTTGAACTAGAGATACGCAATGAAGTTGTTGATAATCCAACAAAGAAAGACGAATTTAATGAATACGAATTTTTTGAACTTTTGGATGACGAGTTGTTAAATTCCAACGGGGAAGATTTAAATCACCACTTTGATTATGATTTAAATAATTTCGAAGAATTTTTCAATGATAAACTTGAATTTCAATTTGGTGAAAATAAATTTGAATTTCAATCAATTGTTTTATCTACCCCAAAAATCATCAAAAATAAAACAACTCATACGGTTTTTAATAAAACGACATTCGTTTTTCCAAATCCACATTCGATTCCAAAATCTTTTACGATTTGGTTTTCTGCGCTTAAGTTGTATCTCGCGTACTTGGTGAGACAATTGAATCGGTTTTTGGAAGACCCGTTCATTTACTCTTTAACGGCATACTTTCTTATGTCATGTAAATAATCATCTTTTCATTCTCATTCAAGTAAAGGTTATGTTTTTATTTTTCTCCTTCCACTTAGGTTGACTGTGGAGACACAGCCAAAATCAAGTGTGGGGGGAGACTCATCTTCTTTTTGATTTTTCATGATTAATTTTTCATTTTTCTTCCAAAACTCAAATATGTGTGTGTGTGTGTGTATACACACATATAAATTTTCAAAAAAAAATTAGCATTTTGATTTATCTTTAAAGAAACACTATAAGACAAATTTATGGTATTGTTTATTAAATTAAGATTTTTGAAAATTTATTCGTCTTAACAAAAATAAAAATGAGGTTTGATTACAAATAACAATGGTTTAACTCGTATATAGGAAGATTCATACGTGATAATTATGAAATATATCCTAATTGAAAATCTTTGTTTTAAAAAGTGGTTGATTTAAAGTAAAAGATATAACATTTTTTGTCTGCTAAGTTAAGTGGTTCTAAGATTATTTTGGAAACTCTCTCCTTTCGAAAAAATTTGAAAAAAAAACATTTGTGTATATGTAAATATTTTCTATTAACACCTACGGTCGACAGGTGGACACACCTGTGTATACACTCGCCATGCTCTATACCTTTCTTACGTAAGCTCGAAAGGCGGTGCACGATCGGTATATCTGGCCTTAGTTTATCTGAGCTAGGTGTATGTATATAAAAATTATTTTATTAATAATGCATACAGTCGATAAGTGTTCACACTTGTGTGTTCACTCGCCATGCTCTGTATTCCCCTCACTTCAGTCCGCAAGGCAGTGCATGGGTAATATATCTGGACTCAGTTTACCTGAGTTAGGCATATAAATATTGTAAGTATCAATAAAATTTTCAAAAATACAAGAGAGTGTAAGCGATTGAAATCCTAGCACTATTTTTAACTTATTTGATTTGACTTGTTATTGAAAAGAAATGAATATACCACTTTGATAAACTTTGATAATCAACTAAGAATCTATTTCATAATTACACTTTGTTATCCACCTAAATAACGAGTTAAACTATAGTCTATTTGTTACGATAACTTGATTTTTGTTGGAAAATTTGATGAGTAAATGACTAGTTTTCAAGATAATGACCGAAACATATATTTAACTTATTTTTGTCGATTTAAAAGTGAATCCTTCATTGTAAATATTTTCAAAAACTTGCATTCATCTCTTTGTAAATAAATCTTGCATTTTGTAAATATTTTCATCCTGTATTTGTATTTTGTGGGCAGTATTCGCTGAAAACCCTTAGAGACAATACTCATCCTACTGGGGACACCAAGAGGTTTAACGGCTTGTTGCATACGCTCAATGAAATCGTGCTCCCTACGAAAATGGATTTATCTTAGTTTTTTTTTCTTTATTTGAGGACGAATAAAAAGATAAGTGTGGGGTTATCTGATGTGCATGTTAATGTAAATGTAAATGGGTTTGAGATTTTTGAAGGGCCATATAGGCCCTAATTATTACGGCCTAGGGATGTGTATGAGGTAGGGTTTTAAGGCTTTAAAATTATTTTAAATGGTTAGGCAAGGAATGGGTAAAATGAGGAGAAAAGAGCTCCACTTTTACCTCTTTCCAAATTCTACTTAAACATATATCTACATACTTGAATTTTGCTTATTTTTTAGTATTCTATCTGTGATTTTTAGCCATTGGTGGTTAAAAAAAATTCAGCAAAAATTAAAAGAAAAATCATATAAAATCACGGGAAAAAGTGACTATGTTATTGCTTATAGGGTCTTGCAAATTCAGGAAGGAGAGTTGTTTCATTCCGAAGTCTTTTCAATCATTCATGGTGTTTGTCATCGGCTCATCCTTTTGGTAATTCCTACATCTCCATTTTAATCATATGTACAATGGTGATAATGTAGTTTGGTTCTATAATTATATTTGAACGAATTTATATACACAAATATCTTCCTGTCTAATTATATTGTTTTTATATGTATATACAAGTTTAGATCTAAGTTCTTTTATTATTTATTATTCATATTACTTCAATTAAAAAGATTAATACTGTACAAATATATGTGTATATATTATACTTTAAATCATTAAAACCACTAAATTAATTAACAACTATTTATCAAATACATGTATATATATATATAATCTTTTATTTTTTGTAAAATTATGTTTCAAAAATTAAAATAATCCAAAACATTATTGTATGTATGTATATATATATATATATATATCTAAATGTTAACATTTAAAAGTATACGTATATATCTATTATGTAATATTGTATGTGTGTGGTAAACAAACTAATAATTTAATTGTGTAAAATTTTGTTATTTTGGATTTGAAAAAAAAATATGGAAAGGTTATTGATATATATATATATATATATATATATATTAATTTAACTAACTATTTTAATGTTAAATTATACACACATATACATACATATTATTATATATATTAAAATTTTGTTACATATTATTATTTTCAACAATCACTACAATTTTAATTAACATGGTATTTTGTTTAATATTTAATTTAAATATAAATATCTTAATTTCAATTATGGATCTAGATCAGTTTTGAAAATACTTTACCCGGTAAACAAATTAGATATTTTAAAAATGAATTATTAATTTTAAACTTATTAACTTAGTCAAAATAACTTATTATTAATAAAAAAAATAGTTTCAATTATAGATCTGGATGGTTTTCAAATTGTTTTACTAAGTAAACAAATTAGAATTTGAAAATGAATTTTGAATTTTAAACTAATTGACTTTTTCAAAATAACTTATTATCAATAAAAAGGATTAATTTCGCAACTTTTATATACAAATATATTAAAATTGTTTTGGAAAACATTATGCATATAGTGGGGCAAACATGTCATTTGCGATGTAAATCCAAGCATTTATACATGGACACATTAAACAATGTATACATCTATATGTTGCACGTGCATTGTACACGTATACGTGTATTCAATACATATATACATTATGTATATATATATATATATATATATTATATAATAAAATCCTTTATGTATATTGACTAAATAAAATAATGATTTTATTTAAAATAATTTAGATTGGATCCAATTTAAATTAGACTTCATATGTCCAATAAGATCTAAAAATGAATTTTTATTTTTAAATTCATCCATTTGACCTGCTGCGCGCTGGCTTAGTTCCATCAAAAGAATCCTTTTGTAAATTAATAAAGGAAAAAAATTTGAATCACCCTTTTACTCTATTACGTGATCCAACAAAAGTAATTTGGTATTTAATTCTTTTGGTATTTTGGCTATAAGAATAAAACAATTTTCATCTTAGTTTGTAGTGTTTAATGAAAAAGTTTTACTCTTAATGCTCTAATGCCCAAAGGACAATTACACTGAAAAGACACAAAATACCCTCGATGAAATATGGGGTAATGCCTCTCAATTTTTATCACATACCTACCCGTCACAATTTTCTAGTTGTTATACACCATAACCTATACCCCGGCATTTCTTCTTTATGGCCTAACAAAATGTGGTTGTTTCATAAATATAAGTTGTACAACCAAACACTCTAAAGAATGAAATATTTACAGGCTTAATTTACCGTACCTTCTTAAGATATTCGTATTTATGGCAATGTAAGACGTGCAGTTGAAGCAAAATACTGTCATGGATATTGTCTCTGCACAAAATCTTTGTTCCAAACTAGCAGTCAATCTCATAGCTCTCTCACTTAAAATCTTACTTATATTTTAAGCCACTCCATCACGGTGTGACTCCGTTGAACTACCAACATCTCTGACTACACCATCAAACTTGCAATAGGTAGTAAATTCTTTTGATGTAAATTCGCCAATATCGCTTATTCTAAGGACTCCTAAATGCTTCCAGTTTGTTTATCTACCAGGGACTTCCATTTAAAAGTGGGGGAATGTTTCTTCTTTAGACTTCATGTAATAGACCCGAACCTTTTGCAATAAATCATCCACAAAGAAGAAAAAGTAGCTGACCATCTAAAGACTTTGAGGTAGGTTCCCACACATACGAATGGATATACTCTAGAAACTCTATAATGTTAGTTCCCCCAACATTAAATGTGGCATGCTTCTTCTTCCCAAGAACATAAATTGTGCAAAAGCTAGGGTTTGATTGACAAGTATCACCAACCCTCACATTCGTACTCCATTAAGACTGTTTATCAACATGACATGACCTAAGATGTCGTAACTGAGTAGATTTTAGAACATATGAATTATTATAAACTATTGACTATTTTAAGGTTGTCTCTTCCTAAAGCACATAAATATCATCAACTTGCGTCCCATTATCACTACCAATGAACTCCTAGTCACCCTTAATCTATTGTCATCCACTACTATTCGCATACCAAATCTACTCAAAGCTCCCATTGGCTGCTAATAGGGGTGAATAATATTCTATCAGAACCGAATTAAACGACCAACCCAGTTCATTTCGGTCGATTTGCTTCGGTTACAAAATTGAATCGGTTTGAATCCGGTGTGTAGAATATATATTTTTTCATTGTCTGTTTAACCGAATTATTTAATCTCTTCTTGTATTTTCCAAAAAATTTCGGTATTATGATACTTTTAATAATTGGTTGAGCAATATAAAAAATTATGTATTGAAAATATGTTAAATTGTCTCGTAGATACTAAAAAATGCTCGATAAAATACCTCCAACCATAAATTTATTTTTCCTTTAAGTAAATCAATCATTTTAATAATAACATAACTTTTATTTCAGTTAAATCGGTTACTAACCGAATTAACAGAAATTAATTCAGTTCGATTCAGTTCAGTTTTGATTTTCTGGGTTCTAATTTGGTTTGACATTTTTTACCTCAAAACTGACTGAATCGACTGAACACTCGCCCCTAATCGCAAATTCCTACACAACGCTGGAACATGCCAAGCATTTAGACTCGTTAGAATATGACAAAACCATTAACCCAACTCATTTACCCTAAATATAAATAGGTTTGGTCAACCCATTTATGATTCTTTATTAAATGGATCATAGAGGGGTTGATCATTTTTAAAAGGGTTATAAACGAGTAACTCATTTACCCATATTTTAAAAACTTAAATTCGAAAACATAAATTTAAGAATAAGAATTTTGAAATTTTAAAAATATGAAATTTTGTACTCAAATGATTAGGAAGAAACTACTATATTTTTTGTTCAAACTACAATAACTTCTTCATACTAACTCAGATCATGCGAGACTTGAACCAATGAATTCTCACCTAAATTATGGACAATATGGAATATAGATATTTTATCTTGTGAACGCACACTATAGTTCTCCATGGTGACTAACAGTTAGGATTGTCAATGGGTCCGATAGGGTTCGGGTCCGGTCAAGTCAGGTTCGGGTTGATTTTAAATGGATCCGTCAACCCATTTATTAAACAGGTCAGAAATAACTCAACCTAAACCCGACCCGATTATAAACGGGTTGACCCGACTTGTGTAACCCTATTATAAATGGGTCGGGTCCTTAACGGGTCGGTCAACCCGTATAAAGCATAAATATGTTATAAACGGGTCGTAAACGAGTTATAAACGGGTCAAATTGAGGTTTACAAGTCGGATTAGGTTATAATCACGTCAGGTCAACCCATATAAGCATAAATGGGTCAAATTCGAGTTTCGCGGGTCAACCCGAAACCTACCCGTTTATAAACATGTCAAATTCGGGTTGACCCGAAAATGACCCACCCACTTATTCGGGTCGGGTTAGCCTGCTAAGTTCTGTGTAATCTTCGGGTCATGTTTCGGGTCATGCTGGAAATTGACATCCCTACTAACGGTTGTACTTGAAATAACATGTTATATCCCATAAATTCTGACTAGGCAAAAGCCACTATTTTGTTCAAACTGCAGTAAATTCTTCATACTAACTCGGAATCAGGTGAGACTTCGCCCGATGAACTTCCACTTAAATTGCGGGCAATATGAAACACACGGATACTTCATCTTGTGAATGCATGATATACTTCTTCATAGTCGCTAACGGTAGTACTTAACAAATAATAAAGTAAATTCTCAAATTTGGACTTTGACTAGGTAGAAGCCGTTATATTTTTTTCAAACTGCAATAACTGGTTCATATTATTCTCTTAAATATTTTTATCTATATTGTCAAATTACTACTAAAGATTTGTTGCGTAAAACAATAATTATAGATTACAACCTGTTTGGTAGAATACTTTACTAAACTGAAAGTCATAAAAGCAACACATGATAAAATTGAAAACTATATATAATCTATAACTCTACTGTGTTACGCCATCTCTGTATCATTTTTTTCCATTTATTCGGTTTCCAAACATTTTTTGAATTCGTTATATATATTATTTCTTTGTTTGTCTTTTTGTTTATATGATCAGATGACTCGCGTTCGACTAACATTTGATTTTTAGTTCTAGCTCTTGGTTCATTATTGATAAGTCAGATATATGATACTTCTATACCCCCACTTTTTTGTGTCTATTCATACTAACTCGAGATCAAGCAGGATTTCGACCAATGAATTCTTACCAATATTACGGACAGTATGGAATATTCAAAAACTTCATTTTATGAACGCACACTGTAGTTTTTCATGATGACTAACAGTTATATTTAGAAAATAATAGACTGCATCACCATATTTGAATCCGCCTAGGCAGACGCCGCTTTTTTTTGTTCAAACTGCGATAACTTCTTCATATTAAATCGGAATCAGGCAAGACTCCGACCGATGAACTCACACATAAATTATGGACAATATGGAACACTCGAATATTCCATCTTGTGAACGCATGTTGTAGTTCTTCATAGCGACTAACGGTTGTACTTAGCAAATACAGGCTACATTCCCATTCTAGAACGACTATGTAGAAGCTGCTAATTTTTTATTCAAATTACAGTAACTTCTTCATACTAACTCGAAATCAGACGAGACCTTGACCAATGAACTCTTACCTAAATTATCGATAATATGAAACATTCAGATACTTGACTTGTAAACGCATACTGTAGTTTTATGATGACTAACAGTTGTACTTGGCAAATAACAGACTACATCCCATATTTCAATTTTGATGAAAATTAGAACTAAAATTATAAATTTTAAGATTTTGATTTTTAGCGGAATTCAAAACGTAAAAAATAGAATTAGAATTATTTATGTCTATTTATTTATTATTAGTCAAATCAATTTAAATATTTAAATAGGTAACCCTCTTATAATATTGGTTGGGTTAGACTGACTCTTGTTTTAGATGGATTAAAAAGAATGGATCATAAATGAGTTGGGTCAAAATCGATCCAACCCATATTGACTCAATCCAATCCCTTTGACGGGTCTACAAGCATTCATGATAGTCATAACAACACCTTCGAAAGTTTTAAACCTCACTCCCCTAACACGCACAACATAATAAGATGTATCATCCTTTACATGAAATGTTCATCCATCGATCTCTGTATAACTGAAAAGACAATTCCTATCTGACATTGTGTGGCAAGAGGCTTCAAATTCAATCAACTAACTTTTACTCTCTGGTTGTGAAATAATTAATATAACACTATCACTATCACTACTACATGCATGTGAACTAATTGTTGCTAGAAGTGAAGCTTTCTCTTTCTCTTTTCTTCTCAAGGACCAAACACTCCTGCATGGGAATCTCTTCCTCCTTACAACTGTAACAAGCACCCTTTCTCTAATGATTTTGGCTCTTATCTCTATTTCCAATAACCAAGTCCTTTGCTCGCTAGCATTCCCATTACTAGTCAACCTACCCTTCAACGCCTCATTATGCAGGTCTACATTCACATCAGACAGATTAATAGAACTCCTCCATAGATCATGGAGTTCATAAATGTCTAATACTTGTCGGTGTACCATCACTAGCATCGGCATCCATTGTCTTTGAAATCATAATCAAGGTGGTAAGTGTTATACGTCTAGTATACCAAAACAGAGAATAATCAAATATAAACTCGTCGCACAAGTTTATAACTCAGATTTCCACTACACTGGAATTCTGTAGTAAATATTATAACAATATGAACGTTGTAAATGAATTACAACAACAGCGTTATACTATTTTGAATAAAAAGTATAACAAAAATAGAAGAAAGAATTGAGAATTCTAACCGGATAATGTCTGAGGCTCGTCGTAACGATTTCCTTAAGAATTTTATTTCAAAATTCTCCCAAGATACAACAGACGAATTCCGCTCGAAACTGTAATGAGTATATCACTCTGTGATTTGAATATAATTAACAGAAGAGAAGAGATTAGAAAATTCAGTTATTCGCGTCCGCTTATGAACAGTCGCATCTCCTCAGGAAAAAACCCTGCGTCTGTTCACCCGCCCGCTTCTCTTTAAATTCCAGGCCCAGCCCAGTTTCAGACGAAGCCCAAAACTGTTAAACAATGGCCTAGTAAAAAGAATGGTCATTTTAGACCCGTACCCGTACCCGAACCCGAGCCCGGCCCGGTTCGGTCGGACGGCGGCGCGCGCGCGCGTGTGTGGTGGTGATGCATGATCTCCCTCCTCACAACGAAGCATACATTTGGGAGCCCCAAGCCCCCAACCTCCTCATGAGAAAGCTATATTTAAACCAATATAGCTCTCACAATTTGGAGATGTGGGACTTGTATTTTTCATTCACTTTGCTTTTTAGGAATTCCAACAATCCCCCATATGAATGATAATATACATATCCCCCACACAAAGCGAAATATCACAGAGTACATATGGAATAATGCTTTATCGTGGATAAGTAGATATTTCACTTTGAACTTTCCCTAGTTAAAACTTATCGGATCTACTTGGCTAATCGGTGAATTATTTCATCTTGAACCGTCGGCCTTTATTGTATATCCAGACAATAAGCTTTACGAAGCATTGATTCCCTTCTCATCCAATCTCTTGGTTGTGTTCATTTTGGTCCTGAACAATTTTTGGTTCTGCGAGTGTTTTTAGAAAATAAAAGCCTTTGAATATTCTCATAGAGCCGACCCAGCTCACACTAACATAGGTGATCGCAACCATTAAGAGTATCCTACATATACCCCACTTGTTATTATCAAGATATGGTCATCATTAAAAAACATAGTTTTAACCTTTAAACACCTCTGTAGGCATGCATTTATATTTTGCACCATAGGAATGGAGTTGGACTATGTCCACGTAAATGCATTACGTCTTGAGTTATTCGGAACTGGTTTGCCTATTGATCCTAGTCCGTGGGATCTCCAGTTGCGAGGATAGGTTTCCGTATAAGATAACTCTTGATGGTTTAGGCTTTTAAGCCCATTCCCCTCGATGCGCAGTCAATTTTCTCTCTTGATAAACTTTTAGTAAATGGATCCGCTAGGTTATCATTTGTTCTCACATAATCTATGGAAATAGTTCCATTTGAGAGTAACTGCCTAACTGTATTATGGCGTCGACGAATATGTCGTGACTTTCCATTATACACAAAGTTTTGCGCTCTGCTTAGCGCTGCTTGGTTATCACAGTGTATGCATATGGACGGTACAGGTTTAGGCCAAAACGGAATATCTTCTAAAAAGTGACGAAGTCATTCTTCTTCTTCGCCTGCTTTATCTAATGCAATGAACTCTGATTCCATAGTGGATCGAGCTATGCATGTTTGCTTAGTAGATTTCCATGACACCGCTGCACCTGCTAGGGTAAAGACATAACCACTCGTTGATTTTGATTCCTCTGAATCTGCAATCCAGTTTGCATCACTATATCCTTCTAAGACGGCAGGATATTTTTCATAATGTAAGGAATAGTTAGTGGTATTTTTTAAATATCCAAGCACTCTCATTAGTGCTTTCCAGTGTTCCTTCCCTGGATTGCTTGTATACCTGCTCAATCGACTTACTGCATAAGCTATATCTGGTCTTGTGCAATTCATGAGATACATGAGACATCCTATTACACGAGAATATTCCAGTTGCATTACACTCTCGTTAGTGTTTTTGTGCAGTACTTCTGATGGATTAAAAGGTGTATTTACTCCTTTAATTTTGAAATTTTGAAATCTTTCAATCACTTTGTCTACATAGTGTGACTGAGACAATTCAATTCCATTAGGAGTTCTTATTATTTTGATTCCCAAAATAACGTCTGCAACTCCTAAGTCTTTCATATCGAAATTGCTAGTTAACATTTTCTTTATGGTCTCTATGACTTGAGTATTTGGACCAAATATTAGCATATCATCTACATATAGACAAATCAGCACATATGATTGTCCAATTTGTTTATAATAAACACACTTATCGCATTCATTTATACGAAAACCATTTCTTATCATGACACTATCAAATTTTTCGTGCCATTGTTTTGGAGCTTGTTTTAGTCCGTATAATGATTTTACTAATCTACAGACTTTGTTTTCATTTCCTTTGGAAATAAATCCCTCAGGTTGCTCCATGTAAATCTCCTCATCGAGATTTCCATTTAAGAATGCTGTTTTTACATCCATCTGATGAATCTCTAGATTATAGATGGATGCAATTGCTATTAACATTCTTATAGAGGTTATTCGTGTTACCGGCGAATATGTATCAAAAAAGTCTACTCCTTCTTTTTGACGATATCCTTTGGCTACTAATCTGGCTTTATACTTGTCAATAGAGCCATCTGCTTTCATTTTCTTTTTGAAAATCCATTTGCAGCCAATTGGTTTTATTCCTGGTGGAATATCAACGATTTCCCAAGTTTTATTACTTAGAATTGAATCAATCTCACTTTGGATTGCTTCTTTCCAACATGAGGATTCAGAAGATGACATTGCTTCCTTGTACGTTTGAGGTTCGTGTTCTAACATATAAGTTAAAAAATCCGAACCAAATGTTTTGGAAGTTCTTGCCCTTACGCTTCTTCTTGGTTCAACCTCCTCGTTGTCGTGATGAGTTTCATCTTTACATGTCTCATCTCTGTTATCTCTTGTCCTTTTCGAGACAGGATTTCCATCGTTTCTTTTATGTGGGAACACATCTTCAAAGAACGAGGCATCTCTTGATTCCATGATTGTATTTACATGAATATCATTTATATCAGACTTGAATACCAAAAATCTGTAGGCACTACTATTTTGGGCTGGCCCAAGATAATAACAATCTACTGTTTTTGGTCCAAGTTTGACTCTCTTGGGAGGCGGAACAGGAACTTTTGCCAAGCACCCCCACACTTTGAGGTATTTAAAGCTTGGTTTGTGTCCTCTCCATATCTCATATGGAATTGTTCCCGTTTTATTGTGAGGAACTTTGTTTAATATGTGATTAGACATATTTAAGGCTTCCCCCCACAAGTTCGTCGGTAGACCAGAAGTTAAAAGCATGGAAGTAATCATGTCTTTTAACGTTCTATTCTTCCTCTCGGCTACACCATTTTGTTGTGGTGAATATGGAGCCGTTGTTTGATGAATTATTCCATTTTCTTCACAGAATTGTTCAAATGGTGATTCATACTCTCCACCTCGATCAGATCTTAATATCTTGATCTTTTTATTTAACTGATTTTCTACCTCAGCCTTGTATTTTATAAACGCTGTTATTGCTTCATCTTTACGATTTAAAAGATATACATAGCAATATCGCGTATAATCGTCAATGAAAGTAATGAAATACTTTTTCCCACCTCTTGTAGGTAGTGATTTAAAATCACATAAATCTGTATGTACCAAACCTGGTTCGGTGCTTCTGTCAACAGATTTAAATGGTTGTTTGACCATTTTTGCTTCTACACATGTCTCACATTTGTAGTTCTTATCTACTTGGAAATTTGGAATCAATCCCAAGTTTGATAATTTCTTCATTTTTCGAAAGTTTATGTGTCCTAATCTATCGTGCCATGGTAAAATTTCGTGCTCAAGCAAGTAAGAGACTTCAATTTTATTATTAGCACAATCAGAATACATAGATTTATTGCCGGTAACGGCTACATTTGCCTTAAATAGGCCATCACATAAATATCCCCTTCCTATATATATTCCAGCGTTGGACAGAACCATCTTGTCTGACTCAAACACCATCTTGAATCCCTTCTTTGATAGGACTGCACCAGAGATGAGATTCTTGCGTATGTCTGGAACATGGAGCACGTCATTCAACTTAACAGTTTTTCCAGAAGTAAACTTGAGGATTACTGTGCCACTGCCTTCGATCATGGAAACTGCAGAATTACCCATGTAGAGTTTTTCTTCGTGATCGAATTTCTGATATGTAGAAAACATGGATTTGTCAGAACAAACATGACGAGTAGCACCTGTATCTACCCACCATTGGTTAGGATTCTGAACCAGATTGCATTCAGATACCACTGCCGAGAAGTTGGACTCGTCCACTTCCATGTTATCCACTATATTTGCCTCTTTATTGCGTTCCTTCTTGTATCTGCAATCTTTAGCGGCATGTCCAACTTTTCCACAAACCCAACATTCGCCATTAAACTTCTTGGTTCGTTTGTTGTCTTTTGGTTTGTTGTCTTGAGCTTTCCTTTTCTTCTGGAAACTCTTCTTTTTGTTTTTGGTCTTCGACCCTTCAGCCACAAATGCCTCCTCGCTTGGTTTTGTAACTGCACGGTTGTCCGCCTCGATTTTTAATCGGACTATGAGATCCTGCAAAGAGATTTCCTTCTTTTTATGCTTTAGATAATTGCGGTAATCTCTTCACGACGGCGGCAGTTTTTCCGTGATGGCTTCGACCAGAAATGATTCTCCAACCTTACGACCTTCCGCCTCGAGTTCATGAATGATGATTTGCAGTTCATGCAGTTGAGCGGTTACTGGTTTGGAGTCAACCATCTTGTAGTCCATGAATTTGTCTACAATAAATTTCTTAAGACTGATATTCTGCGTCTTGTATTTTGCGGTAAGTGCATTCCAGAGTTCTTTTGACGTCTTTAAAGGCTGATATACTTTGTATAGCACCTTGTCGAGACAATTCAGAATATAGTTTCTGCATAAAAAATCGGAATGCTTCCACATATTCACCTCTGCTTCCTTGCCTGTTGCAGGAATCGGTTCCTCCTCGTCGAGGTACTTTTGTAGACCGAGCGTGGTGAGATAAAATAACATCTGATTCTGCCATGTCAAGAAATCATCACCATCTCCCTTGAACGGTTCAGGTCTGTTGTGAGTAGTATTCTTTGAAAATTCTACAGTTGTCATCTCTGTTTTAGTAAGAAAACAGTAAAATTCTTAAGATGTTATACGTCTAGTATACCAAAACAGAGAATAATCAAATATAAACTCGTCGCACAAGTTTATAACTCAGATTTCCACTACACTGGAATTCTGTAGTAAATATTATAACAATATGAACGTTGTAAATGAATTACAACAACAGCGTTATACTATTTTGAATAAACAGTATAACAAAAATAGAAGAAAGAATTGAGAATTCTAACCGGATAATGTCTGAGGCTCGTCGTAACGATTTCCTTAAGAATTTTATTTCAAAATTCTCCCAAGATACAACAGACGAATTCCGCTCGAAACTGTAATGAGTATATCACTCTGTGATTTGAATATAATTAACAGAAGAGAAGAGATTAGAAAATTCAGTTATTCGCGTCCGCTTATGAACAGTCGCATCTCCTCAGGAAAAAACCCTGCGTCTGTTCACCCGCCCGCTTCTCTTTAAATTCCAGGCCCAACCCGCCCGCTTCTCTTTAAATTCCAGGCCCAGCCCAGTTTCAGACGAAGCCCAAAACCGTTAAACAATGGCCTAGTAAAAAGAATGGTCATTTTAGACCCGTACCCGGCCCGGTTCGGTCGGACGGCGGCGCGCGCGTGTGTGGTGGTGATGCATGATCTTCCTCCTCACAACGAAGCATACATTTGAGAGCCTCAGACCCCCAACCTCCTCATGAGAAAGCTATATTTAAACCAATATAGCTCTCACAATTTGGAGATGTGGGACTTGTATTTTTCATTCACTTTGCTTTTTAGGAATTCCAACAGTAAGGACGTGCATATGCTCTTAAAATGCAACTTCGATCATCGTCGTGGAGGAATATAGCTTTTGCTGAAGAATAATGTGGTTGGTCAAGGACTTGTCCTGCTAGCCTGCTTGTAATGTACACCATAATTCCTTAGCTTTTTACTTGGGGAAAAATTCTCTAAAATCTTCAACTAGATTCTACCTTCTATCGTCTTTTCCAAATAATCGTTTTTAGACCTTTCAGTTTATCCAAAGTTGATACCATCTTAAAGCTCTTCAACGCTGCTTCCGTCTTAACTTGCATTCCCCAAAATCTCATTTACCATCAAATTTGTTGACTTCATTCTTAGGGTAGATAGTCATTGGTAAATAACCTCTTAACAAGACAACTAGCCCAGACTGTACGAATTGGCGTGAAGCCAAGCTGCCTTGACTATTGTATAAGTTTAGTTCATGTATTTTCCTGCCTTAATATTCCACTTGTGCTGTATCTGTTGTCACATACATCTCTACAAAGAATCCAAGCATCTCCTTTAAAAACAAGGAGGATGATTTTAAAAAAAAAATCTTTCCCAACCAAAATCAGACACGGCAACATTCACGTGTTCCTGTTAGCTCAACCACTTTTTTCCATGGAGACCTATCGCTATACTCTAAACAAATATACGTCTATAACTAAAAGTAGTGATTTCCAGCCTTGCATTGACATCATATTTGGCAATTGGCAAAACAGCATAAAACTCAATGCGTCACAACAAATGCAATAAAACGTTCATGTAAAAGAAACAACAGTCACTAGATTACAAACTAATACAACAGAATCACATCCAGGTCATCGTGAACCGTAAAACATCACATCATTACATACATTTTTTTTAATTTTTATTCACAAGCGAGCTTGGTATCGAAGCTGCTCAAGCAAATAGCGAAAGCCTGAAAAGCAGAAAGCGGGTACCGGTAATCCATCGTAAACATATCCTTCGCCACCTTCCCAAACTGCAGTATGATCTTATCATGATCGGACGGTCCAGAAGGCGCCGACACAGGGGTTGGGGCACCAGCACCTGTAGGCTGTGCGCTTGCAATTAGCTGAAAATTCTTGACAGAGGCGACCGTGACCCTGCCTCTGAAGTTCAAGCACCAGCACTGCAGCTGCTCGTGCCACCTGGGCGCCTTGTTCTTCAGAACCAGAGGCCTTTCCTTTCCGTTTTCAGCCGCTTGGGAGAAGCGGGAGCTGCTTAAATCGTTGGAGCGGTCGAACATGATGGAGGAAGAGGAGGTGGTGGTGCTGCGGAAGGAGTCGTCGAGGGTGGACCGGGAGAGGATGTTGTCGAGCTGACCGGGCACGGAGCCACCTGGCTCGATGGACGAGGCCGGGATCGAGTGCATGACACACTGCATTTTACGTGGCCCGCGGGTGCCAAGCACGTTCAGTTCATACGCCACTTGGGCGATCGTGTAGCTGCCTGACGGAACTTTTGGGGATACCTTTTTGGAGTAGAATCTACGGCTTGATTTACCAGGTGGAAGGGACGTGGTTACGTTGTGGGGTGGTTGGGTGTCGCATATGATGAATTTAGTGCCCAGGAAATTAGACCTGATGATAATAATATGATGAAAGTTTCAAATGTTCGAATAATGCATGGTTATGTTCAATAAGTTCACATGGACATGTATTCATCAATATAGTACCTTAGTTTTCCAATATAAGAGGAGTTCGATTTTGAAATGTTATCGGCGTCCATGGAGATTATGTACTCTGTGCATGTAGTGCGGCGGTTTCTTTTCGCTGATAAAAGGAACTTTCCATTTTCAACCAGCACAGCTACATAAAATAAATTTTATTAAGTTACCACCAAGTTTAGATATGCTAACCGCATCAAAAATACTTCAACAAATATGTGTGCGCCTGCATGGGTGTGTGTGTCTAGTGATATGAATTGGGGACAAAATAGATCCCGTATCATTTTTATACTTATTATTATTATTATTATTATTATTATTATTATTATATATATATATATATATATATATAATATATATATAGCTTAAGATCAGATGGAGAACAGAGATCCATCCACTCAAATTCATGGAGTCACCAATCATATCTCAATCTGTAGCTTAGATCTGATGAAGATTTATTACACATGCCTCAAGATATATTAGTTTTGATGTTTGAACTTCCACATCTAAGCCTAAAACATTTTTTTTAAAATCCACGTATTCCTTTTTATTTTGCTTAGAAAACACTAGAATTAAAATTGTGAATCCAAAGAAGTATGTTGAATATGTTAGTAAGTTAAAATTGTGAATCCAAATAAGTATGTTGAATATATTAGCAAGTTACCACCAAGTTTAGAAAACAATAGATCCCGTATCATTTTTATACTTATTATATATATATATATATATATATATATACAGAGAGAGAGAGAGAGAGAGAGAGAGAGAGAGAGCGCGCGCGCTTAAGATCAGATGGAGAACAGAGATCCATCCACTCAAATTCATGGAGTCACCAATCATATCTCAATCTGTAGCTTAGATCTGATGAAGATTTACTACACATGCCTCAAAATATATTAGTTTTGATGTTTGAACTTCCACATCTAAGCCTAAAACATTTTTTTTTAAATCCACGTATTCCCTTTTTATTTTGCTTAGAAAACACTAGAATTAAAATTGTGAATCCAAATAAGTATGGTGAATATATTAGTAACGGATTGAATGATTTTTCTCAATACATAATGTGTATCGAATCTAAAGGGAGAGATATGATTTTAAACGGGATTCAAATTGCAAGATTTTAAGATTTATGGTAATAATGGTTGACAGTAAGAATGATAAAAATATATGATAAGTTGAATATTTAAAAAAAAGTGAATAAGATATTTGCAAGGATAATAGATTGACAAATAAAACGAGAAAAATATTTGTCTGGACAAAGCCATTATATTATACAAGTGTTATAGGCACGCACTTCGCGCGTAAATTGTTTTCCTTATAAATTGTATATGTTTAAATCAGTCAAAAAAATGATTTTTTATTTTCAAGTAACATTAAGATTTGTATATTTGTAAAGAATTATACTGAATTTGTAAAGGATGTTTAATTTTAGATCTTATTTTTAGAAGCGTTTTAAATTTGTAAAACATGTTTAATTGTTAGATCCTACTTTACTTTTAGAGGTGTTTGAATTTGTAAAACATGTTTAATTGTTAGAATCTACTTTACTTTTAGAGGTGTTTGAATTTGTAAAAAAAGTTTAATATTAGATCCTAGATTTAAGTGATTAAGGTTGATAATATATAGATGGGCATTTTTGGTAATCCACGTTGATACCAAAAAAATGTGACACCAACGCTATTACAACCATTATTAAAGATATATGAATTATGCTACAACGACCAGGAGAATAGGGTTACGGGGCAACCAATCTGAAAAATAGAGGGAGGATATAAAAATATGTGGTGCTGATTTATCCGTACTGACTTGATGCTTAGTTCACCGGTTGAATAAGCATTAGCCTATTTATATACCAAATTTTACAACCAAAAATAAAATATTTCATTTCTTTAAGTATGTATGCTGAGATTAGAAGTTTTAAACACATTTGTATAAAGAGCATTTGACATTTTTACAGCCACAACAAAAAAATGTAAAATTATTACAATTAGGATTAAGGATGCAGAAAGTACAATCTGTATCATATTTATGAGTATTTGAACTAAAATTTCTTATTGAAAATTGTTGATCTGTTGTCAAGAGGATTCAATCTCAAGGACTCTGAATTAAAACTAAAATTGATCCTGAACCAAAGTTCAATTGAAACTAAAACACTGTTCAAATGAAAAAACATCTGCCCCGACTCAAAGCTACTTACCAGGACTAAGGCAGAGGTAGAGATGATAAGTGAGTTTCGATTTATCTCTCTTGATAAAACACTGAATGGTTCCATCTCGCGACCCAGGCTGCAAAATGCAACAAAAAAAACATCATTAAAACAAAACAAGACCTACAAATAACAGAAAAATTCAAAACCTAGTTTGAAACTCTACCTGCTTTAAAGAAACAGGGAACGTAAGCTTCCCAGAAACTTCAGGATTTCCAACAATTTCTTTGCAAGTCTCTCTCCAAGACCTGCAAACTGCAGCACAAGCAACAACGTGTTTTCGTGCAGGCCATGTGCTCTCACTTGCCTCTAATCTCTTGATCACATCACGTAATAGTTCAGGAGGAAGATTGGACCATCTACCATTTTGGGTTACAGGGGGTTCATCTTGAAGCTCGTATACTTGTGATTTGCCTCTGTTATTACCTGATAGCCGTATATCAAAGCTCCTTCTAGACAAACTACCAAATCCATCTCTTACATCACGTAGAATACTCCGGAATGACATGCTACAACAAAAAAAAGCAGCATGTAACAAGATGGTCACGTATGTATTGGGCTAAAATGATTCATATCAAATAAAAGATTGCAACTTGTTTGAAATAATAAAAAGTAAGCTTTAGAGAATACATACCTTGCTTCAGGACGTAACCTTTGTTGCAACTTATGAAAAACAAAAGGACTCTTTAAAGATGACTAATTTTGACTGCAAAGAGAACAGAAAGCGTTTTGATATATATTAGTGCTTGATGAAGTTGAAGGGACTAGTTAATTAGAAATTAAAAGGCAACTTGACAATATTTATATCTTTCATGGAAATATAATACAGAACTGGATATATTATTAGTTTTACTTATATTAGTTGAATACAGCTTACACAGCTATCATGAATGTTTAGGTGACTAACTACGCGCACGGTCAATTAAACTAGCGCCAACTTGAAGACAAAATTATATTTAACAGATAGCAATGGTATTGGTTACTACACAGGACACGAACTGGCATAATTGTGAAATAAAGTCTAAAAAAATCAACTTGCTACTGAAATACAAAAGTAATTATATAGTGTTTAAAATATAAGATATTCAGAAGCAATAACAACTACTATCTCATGACTTCTATCCAAAATGATGCATAAGCTTCCTGCTACATGATCACTACTTTGATTTAAAAGTGGCCTTTGTGAGATATGTGCAAACATTCATTTGCTTCAGCGGATCTTTAGTTAATGGATCATCAACCCCGAAGCTAAAAGGTTGGTTTGCTTCTACGAGCAAGGGTTGAAAATCGGAAATAAATAATTGCCTAATGTTCAACATGGATATGCTTTATTTCCAAAAACATTGAAAGGGGATTTCGGTGATAAATTTCTGCATCTAATAAGCATGTTAAATCTTAACTAAAGCTTTACTATATGTTTCCAAGTAATTTTTGATAATGATACAAGTAAACCAAAACGAAGACAAAATTTCCATTTACTGTTAAGATCCTGAATTTCAAGTCATCACTTAATTAGAGAAGAATAAGCATACTTTCAACCATTTTCAAATAAAATTAGGTTTTTAAAGTGCTATAATCATATGCCAATCGCAAATCATCAAATAAATATTCAATCGACTTAATAACCTGAACAAAGAGGAGCAGAGAAGATTAAACCACAAAATTAATGAACTGGACGAAAAAAATCGCCACTCCAAAAAAAACACAATCCTAGTTGCCAATTCAGTATAAAACTTCACAGAAGAATCAGCAAAAGCGAAATTGCTAACCTTGACGGAGAAAGTAAGGAGATTTTATCGCATAATTTCTTCTTTTCTCTTTCTAAAACCAGTAAAAATGGAAAGAAAATGAAAAGAACGGATTTGAAAGGTTCATTAAATTTAGAAAAGTTTCGGATTTTATAAGATAAAACAAAATTAAATAATTAAACAAAAATGGGGGAGTGGTAGCGAAAAAAGCGGTGGGCGTGTCTCGTTTTGTTTGCTCCGTTGACTTCACGTTTCTTTCAATGTTCGGTGAGAGACGCCGTTAGCACAGAATTACTCCCACACCCTTGAATTCTAACTTTTCAATTTTTGCTATTTATTCTCAATGTGTGTACAACATAAAGTTTGATAAATATTTATATCACAAGTTAAAATTTGGTTTAATGTATCTCAAGTCCTTTTAAAGCCGAGCATAGTTTTATATTCAAATCAAATTCGCTTGCATGTATCAAAACTTCATATGTGTGTGTATTTATCAGAACTGATATATACACATATACACATACATTCATCCAAGCTAATAAACATCGGTATCATATAAATAAAACTTGAAACTTGAGTTCGGTGTATCAAAAGTTATTGTGCAAGTATAATCTAATAGCTAGAAAGCTAAGTATATGTATCAAAACTTAGATATATTTACACACACACACATAATCAGTATGTGCATAATGTACGTGTGCATGTATGTGTGTATGTATGTATGTGTATATAACTAATAAAATCAGTATCATAAGTTAAAATTTGGTTCATACTATCACATGACATTTTTAGACGTAGGCGTAGTTTTATATATTTAAATCAAAATTATTTTTCATGTATCTTAAATCAAATATGTGCGTGTGTGTAAACATGTATAAAACTTGATAAATAGCAATATCATGAATGAAAAATTGGTTTAGTGTTGAAGTCATTTTAAAGTTGAACATAATTTTATATTCAAATCAAAATTGCTATATGCGAGAGAGTGATATAACTTAATCTATACTACAGCGGGATGAATATTAACGTTATTTTACGCTAGAGGAAGGGTGAATAGAGTATTTAAACTTGTTAACAATATACTTGCGTATTTGAAACTTCATTATAGTAAATTCAAAACACAGCCAAGTAATATAATCACAAACAATCAAAAAAAAAAAAGTAAATGCAGTAAAAGTAATGGTAAAGAAAACACTAAGAATTTTATACGGGTTCAGATTCCCAATCATACATCCGGTCCTGTACCCCGTACAGAATTTCACCAATCGCAACTTCTTTTTTTTAAAACCCAGGAGAACCCGACAGGCCGGTAAACTCCTGAGGAGGGTACAGTAAAGCTGTCCGCTAATCCAAGCCCCCATACCCCCGGGTAAATTTATATAGGATAAGGAAGCGCATGGTAGGAATCGAACTTGGGTCTTTTTACCAGAACTCAAGCCTCATTTCCACTGTGCCGCACCGTGGACTCACCAATCACATCTTGACTTTAAAGCAGCTGGCAAGAATACCCTTTACATATCTTGACTTTGATTCAAGTGACAAGAAACACCTACTAGAATTTGACTTGGGTAACCAACACATCCTTTAGAATTCGATTCACGTAACCAAAACATCTATCATGCTTTGGCTCAAGAGGCAAGACAACACCCTTACAAAACCATCTTAACTTTCACTCGGGTCGTTAAGATCACCATTTATCAAGTAGCAGTTGTGGACTGTTAGAAACCAAATCTTTCAATCAAAATTTCAAGTAGTCTGTTGATACAATATACAAACCTTTATTATTTGAAATTTTTTTCTATTGAGTAGAAAAGAGTGAAGATCGAATAGTTAATGGTGTAAAATAGAAGTGAATATTCTCTAATCTTTCGAGTATATGTAGAGAGAGTGAGAATTGATGTAGAATTAGGCAGAACTTCGTTAAAATATTAAAAACGAATCAAAGAGAAGGAGATAAAGAAAATAATGAAAATTATTGTTTAAAATTCGAGTTCAGAACTCTTTAAATCGATATTGAATAGGTGTATTTATTGGTGAAAGGGTGGTCCCTAAAATCGCCTCTTTTTTATTTAAAAAAAAACAGGTCAACGATCACTATGGCGACATATATATATTTATATGTCGACATATACATTATAATTTGTAAATTTTCAAAAACACTTTAAATATGTTTCAAAATAAATAGTTTTATGAAAACTCTATTAAAATCGGTATTAATATATAAATTATATATTATTCTTTTATAAAAACATTTTGAGTGCGAAATAATAATTTTTGAAATAAAGATAGCCAAAGATATAATACTACTTAGATCTTTAACATTTAAACTAAGACTCGATGAAAACTGACATATATTTCTTAAGTTCTTCGTGCTTTTATTCTTGAACGCTTCATAAATCATTAGTCTTCAAATGTATCTTGATCAACTCTTGAATTTTTATACTGATCGGTTCTTTGAACTTTTATTTAATCGGCACTTTATGTAAACCTATTAAATATTTCTTAGAAAACATTAGTAATAATGGCTGTTGTCATCAAAACCAATAAATTGGGTGTTAACACTGTATACATGCATGTATCAAAACTTGTATGTATTTATATGCACATACATATACATGTATCAAAGCTTATAATATAATAAATGAAAATTTGATTTTAATGTATCCTAATTTATTTTATAGCTGGACATAGTTCTATATTTAAATCAGAATTACTATATGTTTATGTGTGGGTGTGTCACAACGATATATACACACACACATCAAATTTGATAGGTATCATTATCATAAATCAAATTTGGGTTTATTGCATCAAAATTTATTGTAAAGATGAGCACAATCTAATATTCAAGTTATAAATGCTATGTACATGTATCAAAACACACACATGTGTATGTAGGAGCGTTCAATGACACTCCAAATAGTGCAGCATCCTACTAGCCCCTTGATTTCCACTACAAGTTCCGATTTAAATAATTGCTTCTTCTCTCACTTATCACCAAACATATTACTTAAATCAGAACTTGCAGTGGAAATCAAAGGGCTAGTGGAGGCGCTGCACTATTTGGGATGTCATTGAATGCTTCTTTATTATATATATAGACACACACACACACACACACACACACACACACACACACATACACACACACATTAATGATATCGATATAATAAGCAAAAATTTGGTTTTTTTTTTCAAATGACATTTTTAAGAATGAATATAGTTTTATACTCAACCAAAGCATTTATTACATGCCTCAAATGTTTATCTTTACACACACATATACATGTGTGTGCAGCATACACGCATATGTATGTATGTGTGTGTACACACACATACATACATATATGTACGTATGTATGTATGTATATGCGTGGATGTATGTGCATGTGATGACCGTCCTACACCTTTAAAATTCAATATACCTGAAGAGTGTGCTGATGCGATGTCCGACCGATGTAGGATGATTGTCAAGGGTGAAAAGAAGAGAAACAATCATAGAACCAATTGTATATCTCACAGCACATCGAATAAAATATAATAGTAATCACATATATAAAACAGGAGGATAGTAATCACTAAATGAACCAAATATCAGAACGTGGGTCCATAGAGTTTTACAACATAGTAATAGAGTTCAGACAAGCGAAAATAAACTCAAATAAAACTGTCTCATAATATAGCAGATATTGTCTAGGCTCTATAATATCACACGACAGAATAAGCATAAGCAAGCACATATAGATACGAGAAAGCACCATCCTGCTCATCCTTTGCATAGCCACTACGTACCACCTGCCATCTACTCTACTCATTTAAGAGTACCCGAGATAATAAGAAACAAAACATAAAACCTTGAGATAAACAATAGTCTGTTGTTAGAAATAAGAAATTTTAAAACACTACACAAGTTGATATGGTAAGAAAAAAGGTATAAGAGTCGTACCAACATGTCCCTGCAACCAAAGAGTTAGCACATAACATTTAAATATGCTACTCTGCTATCATCATAAAGGTGTGTTACGTCATAAGTACAACATCGAGGTGCACAAGTATCCACATCCATAATACATACCTCACGTGGCATCCTAAAAGTGAACGAGAAAAGCAACCATAACAAACATATCATCCATTAAATAATTCTCACTATCACACAGTGTGCCATAGATACACGATAACTCGTAGGATCATTCCTCTATCAGGGATTAATGGAAAAATTATGATTTTTAGTGTACTCGCCTACTGTGGCATCACCCATTTTGAGGCTCAAAAATAAGCACTATTGATGCTACAGTCATCGATGCTATTCTTTCCCAATGATAAAAGGATTAGCTAATTGTATCTATAACATCAAGAGCACATAAAGATGAATTTAAAATGCATTTCATTAATAAACTTTCATATTCATTGCATAATCTCAATACATAATCTGATCGATTCCACGTTCAAAGAAAATATAATGATCACAAATATATTCCAATAGCGACATATGAAGATGCCTCATGGATGATCAAAGTAAACCTACTTGACGGTTATAAATTATGTCATTATATCCATTCAAATATAGCATAGTCTTAAGACAACACAGTGGAAATAAACTCCTAACATTAGTCAGCTTGCCTCTTGCACATCTCCGGAAACTTATTCGTCTAACCTAAAAATCTCTACTCCCAACCTACTCAAACGAGTACCCAAGAGTTAAGGGGAAAAGCTTCTGGTTAGACAAAAATTCTGGTGTGGACAATAATATACCATTTCAAACCAAAATAGATATCTAGTGAGACCGTGCTGCTAAATGAAACGGTTTTCGCCTAACTAATACCTTATCAAAATATGTCATTCATAAATCATGCACTTGCAACACAATGGTTAGAACAAAACATAACATAACCATATGCATGCATGCAACAAGGGTAAGTCCAACTAGTTTTTCATCCTAAGGGTTATGCATACCAAAGGTTTACCCTTCCTAAAATTAGACTGTCTGTCTCAAATCATAGTTTTCCTAGGGTTACTATGAACCTAATGTTTTACAGGCCAACCAATAAACTATCAGGCTGACACGGGCCAAAACATTAACCAAATATTCAAAAATATCGGAATACGGTAAGAAGGTCTGCAGATACGATTAGGAGGAAACTGATATGTCTATTCAAATCAAAGTATTATCTGTCCTTGAATCATAGTTATCCTAGGGATACTAAGAACCTAATAGTTTTCACAGGACAATTAATAACATATCCAGGATCATATAAACTATATGTTCATATATCATAGTTTTCCTAGGGTTATTATAAATCTAGTGGTTTTACAGAGCAAACAATAATCTATCGAGCTGTTAAGTCCATGAGTCATGTATTTTGATCAGTTTAAAGCATCCTAAAATAATTGATCTATCTGATCTAGATGCAACTCTGTTCACCTAGGAGTTTAGCATGTCCATACTCACTACTGGAACAACCTAATGGTAATTCTGTCCCCAAATCCCAAGATGCAAAGTTGGGTCATGGTGATATGAGTATAAAAATGATAAATATGCAAAATTAACTTGGGTATAATTAATATTTCTCTTCGGTAAATTCATGTAAAACTAGGCTTAAACGGTACTTCATTTATTTGAGAAAAAAATTCTATATAGATGATTAAAAACATAAAAATCATTCTTAAAAACAAGGAAAACACAATTCATATACTTAGCCAAAATCTTGGGCTAAGATAAAACCATCTTTAAATAGCTTTTTTAATCATTCGATATTAGAAACAAGCTGTCGTGCCTTTAAAATACATGGCTATCGAGCCACTAACCGATTGCTATTAAATTATAAAAAAACAACTATATGCTGCTAAAATAAGATGTCGAGTCTCTATGTCGAGCCTCTAAAACATAGTTGTTTGGTTTATAAAATACTCGGCTACTATGCAACTAAGCATGGTTGCCGAAGCTATAAAAACATAGGTGTCAATCATTTAATACATAGTGATTTGGTTTTCAAAACATAAGGCCATCGAGCCTATAAAACATAAATATTAAGTTAGAAGACATACGACTATCGAGCCGCTTAAACATAGGTGTCGAACCAACACTGGACATGAGGTTTCGAATTTAAAGAATATAGGGTCGTCAAACCCTTAAGACTGAGGAGGTGCCAAGCCCCTAAAACTAAGAAGGTGCCGAACTTTTAAAAGAAAAATATCGAGTCTCGAAATCATAGGTTGCCAAGCCTCTACAAACTTGAGATACCGAACTCCTAAAACAAAGAAGGTGCCGAGTTTCTATTAAATCGATACATCACATAGCTACTAAGTAGCTATCGCATGCATTAACCTAGGTGATTACCGAGTCTATAAAGTAGATGCAACATATAACAATCGAGTAGTTATTCCTAGTATCGACTAATATAGATGTCAAATATCAATATTACAGGGGTGCCGAGTATTTACAATGACATCTCTGTTAATAAGTTTAAAATAGCTTTATCTTCTTTTAAAGTTAATACTTTCCACTAACTCCTACCTCTTATCATCATTAGTTAGCTAAATACTTTTCATTTTCTTTTCAGAAATTACTTGTAGTTCACGTTCTACCTTCCAAAAATAAATTTCAAACCCCTATATTTAATATCATTAATTAATATTAGTTAAAACCTTTTCTAGCATAATAAATTCATAGAAAATCATAATCTTTAGGAGAAATTTCCTAAAAATCACTAAAAATCTGGATTACCATCTTCTTTCACGTATAAAAATTTTGGGGTCAAAATATTAGTTTAATTATTTTTAATAATTAAAACCTGAAATAAACATCTTTTTCCTCTTAGGAAATTTATAAAATATTCATATGAACTTGGAAAATTATGAAATTAAAAACAATCTTCAAAATAATGTTTTACGCAATGTATTCAAATTTCAAATCATTTTAAGATTAAAAACTTAGGTTTTGCCTTTAAATCCTATTAAAACAATTTCATAAAAATTCCAATAAATCATCATTCAATCCAATAACGATAATCATCGATCAAAGCATGACGTATATTCATAATCAGTTCAGAAATCATTCCGGACAAGCATAATAAATGAGAAGGATACTATTATTCACCTTAGATTGGATAAGAGATTGAGATTTGATGTTGATTGGTTCCCCTAAGCTTCCTCTTTGAATTTGTTAAGTTTCCTCTTCTTCTTTTACAAGTAATGGTCGGCCTCTCTTTTTGCTTTTGTTTTTATTAAAAACAAAAATCGATAACGAATGAGAGAGGGATGGTTTGGGAAATGGAATAAGGAGTTATTCCCCTTCTCCCTTCTCGTTAATTCCCTTGTGTTCTATGTTTAAAACAATCTTTTTAGTTAATTACTTAATTAAGGCCTGACCTAAATTAGTTAACAAATTTAATGCTCTTTATCGCCACACATTATTCTATTCAATTTATCTAATTAAATTTTCTGAATAATGTTAAACCAAAAATTAGGGTGTTACAAGCTCCCCCCGTAAAGAATAGTGAACTTTGATTGATGACAATCCCTAAGAACTTCATTAGGTCACAAACATCTGGAGCATACAACCATTCTTTTCTTCATCAACCATCCATTTTGGTCAAGAATAATTCTTTTAAATCATCAATCTCAGTTCCCATTTCATGTCTTCTTATCCATTCGCTAGTAATGTATCATCTCCCTGTTAAGAAACAATTCTTTCAATCATTCATATTCGAACTTCCAAATAGGATAACACTGTAGTATTCCGACTAGAACTAGCCGTCAATCTTGACCATACACTGCACGTAGTCAATGCCTCTGTCTTTCCATTCTACTAACATAGGCTAAACCACATTCTTATGTTTTCTACCAAGTGCATCTACAACTTTATTTCCTTTCCCTGGCGTATACTCAATACCAAAATCATAAACTGCCAAAACTCTAGCCACTTCTGTTGTTTCATATTTATCTCCTTCTGAGAGAATAAATATTTCAAAGACTTGTGATCCATAAATAACTCGAATCGTTCTCCCAAAAGATAATGTATCCATACTTCAAAGAAAAGGTCACCGCTGCCAACTCTAAATTATGAGTCAAATACCTAACTTCATATGGTTGAAGCTATTAAGAAGAGAAGGAAATCACTTTACCTTTTCATATTAACATAGATCCTAACTTTGTCCCACATGCATCAGTATACACCACTAAATTTTGATTTCCATCTAGAATATCTAACACGGATGCATTGATCAATAAATGTTTCAGCTTTAAGAATGCTTCTTCACATTTATCAGCCTAAATAAACTTTACGTCCTTCATCGTTAGTTTAGTCATAGGTGCCACCATACGAGAGAAATCCTTGATGAATCTTCGATAATAGCCAGCTAGTCCCAGAAAACTTCTTATCTCGGTCACAGTCTCAGGTCTTTTCCAATTATTGACAACTTCGATCTTTGCTGGATCCACGGATAACCCATTTTCTGAAACTACATGATCAAGAAATTTCACTTCTTTCTTCCAAAAATGACATCTCGAAAACTTTTCTTCTAGATAATGTTGCCTCAACATTTCTAGCACTATTTTGAGATGAACTTCATGATCTTGTTCATTCTTAGACTATATCAGAATGTCATCTATAAACACTAACATGAATATGTCTAAATGCTCTTAGAATATCTGGTTCATCAAATCCATAAAGAAAGCGGGCGCATTGGTCAGTCCAAAGGGCACGATTAAATATTCATACAAACCATATCTTGTTTGAAACATCATTAATAAAATGATGTCCTCTACTACTCTCAATTGATGAAACCCTGTTGCTAAATCCAATTGGGAGAATAACTTGGCTCCACTCAACTAATTAACCAATCTCGGCAAGGATACCGATTCTTCATCGTCTTCTTATTCAACTTATGATAATCAATACACATTTTCAACGACACATCCAATTTCTTCACAAACACCACGGCCACTTCCCAAGACGAACTTCTTATTCTAATAAAATTCTTTCCTCTTAAGTCCACCAGCTACACCTTTAACTCTTTTATCTTAGTAGGTGTAATTCTGTTAGGCGATATATTCATAGGTTCAGCTCCAGATACAAGATTATTTTGGACTCAATAGCTTGTCTTGGTGGTTGTTCTATAAATGGCTCAAAAACATCCATATACTCTCTCATAATGAAGACCCGATTCACCTCATCTTCCATTTCCATTGCACCAAATAAGCACATACATCTAAACTCGAATTCTCTACAAAGTGTATAATTCAATCACAGCTATTATGGTGTCTTAGTGATATCTCCCTATCTTGACAAAATATCCTAGCATTGTATCCGCTTAACCAGTCCATACCCAAAATAATTCCAAAACCCACAAAATCAAGCACATGCAACCTACAGGCTAATGCATGACTAACATCTCAATTTTTAAATGGGCGCATCTCATCCTAGGAGTTGCATAACCTCTTATCGGATTAGCAACCCTTAAGGAAGTAATAAGAATACGATGCACCAATATCAAATAATACTTTAAAAGGTATGCCATGAATCAAAAGTATACCTCCCATCACAGACTTTCCTTTCACTTCTGCAGTTAATCCAGAAGCCGATGGTTCCAGAGCAAAAACTTTCCATTTTCCAACCTTGGCCGATTCTAGACATTCATTCTTGAAATGCCCTCTCGGTTCCAATTGAAACATTTTACACTTTTCATTCCCGCAACCTTCTTTTTATTATCACATCTAAACTCATTGGAAAAGCACCCTTTCTTATCACACTTAAAGCAAATGACATTAGCCTTCCCTTTCTTTGAAGCTCCGTGATATGGCACGTAATTGTGCATATATTTACATCCATGTTTTATCTTTTTTATTTAAATAATCATCATATTTGGGCATTTTAACATGTTTAAAACCAAAATTCAATTATTTCCAAACCATCATATTTTCATCTTCATTCATGGGCAAAACGGTCATTTTTGTGCATGTGTCAATGTAAGAATTTTTACTTGGACATTTTTTTGATAATTTTGATAGGAATTTGGATGCATATGGAAGAGGCTTATATGAAGATATATGCATGCACAAATGAATACAAAGGAAAGAAGAGGGAAATAATTCAAGCCATGAACATGGAGGACCCCACACACTTACCTAAATGTACTATTTGGAACTAATGGACAACTAAATGGAGGTTAAAACTTCTACAAAACAAATGATGGATTAATTAGTGGATAATGGTTACTTGGTGGCCACACTTCCTAAAGGGAAATTTATGAAGCTCCCTAAAAATAGAATTAGGTTTTTATGCATGTATAAATAGACCTCTTATGTACATGAAAAGATCGTCTTCTACTCTTTCATTTTTACTTAGGAAATTAAGAGATCAAAGTGTAAGCTCAATGTTCTATGAAATAAAAATGGCTTCCAAGCCTCTTTCTTCTCTCTTTTCTACATGATTTCTTTGTTTTATTGTTGATGTTTATTTCTATGCTCTCTTTCTCCTTATGTTCATAGCTTAGATTTACATTTATGCAAGTAGTTAGTAGCTAATCTCCTTTGCTTTCTTTGCTTATTTTCTATTTTCTTTTCTTTTTAATGTTGAAACTTACTTGTGTTGCTTCAATGCCACAAATGAGTAGCTAAACCCCTTCAATTTAGGGGTGATGAAGCTCTCTAACTTTATGTAATTTCAACATTTTTTATGATTTATGATCTCTTTGTTTATGCTTCATGAATGTGAATTTTGATGCAAGTTTATACAAGTGGGTTTGATAACTTATATTGCTTATGCAAATGAGCTATTCTTATTCAACATAAACACAATTTGCATCATCATTTGCTAATCCAATTTTGATTGTGAAATTTAAGTAAAGGTGAAATTTGATGATCTATATTACTAGTTACAATAGTAAATAGATCATACTTAAAATAGCTTTTGCTTTGGCTTCATTTTCATGAGAATTATAAATAGTTTATTTGTTGTATTATAGTTTGATGGTTTGAGCTATGTTAATTAATAACATAAACAAACTATATTTATGATAAATACAACAATATTTCACTTAATATCAAAATGAGAGATCGTAAATTGTTTGTTTGTTGATTTAAAAAATATGAGAGTGGATTTGCCTCTAAATTGTTCTCTAATTTCATAGTTTTTAATCACATTTTAATTCTATTTTTGCCTCATTTTATTTCTAGTTAACAATTCCTCCTCCATTTGGTCTAATTTGATTGAATAGAATTTTAAACTCTAACAATTCCCTACGGATCGACCCGCATTCGCCACGTACTACGATAGTATGCCGTGCGCTTGCGGTTATTTTTATTTCTAAATTTTTCGATGGTTTTCTAATTCAATAGAAATTCCGTCGTTAAACAAGTTTTTGGCACCGTTGCCGGGGAGTTGTCTTGATTTTATTTTCTAATTTTTCGAATAATTTTATTTGATTTTGTGTGTTTGTTTGTGATTTTTGTGACATTTGTTTTGTGTGCATGTTGTTCTAGTTTTCCATTTGCATTTGCATTCCCATTTTAAAAAAAAAATCACAATTTGAAAACAAAAACAAAAAATATTTTATTGCATCGACATTTTCATTTACAAGTACATTCATTTTATTTTTATTTCTGCAAAACAATCACTTTACATTTTTCAGTTCACTTCTTTGGTTCACTATTACTGTTACATTGCCAATAGTCATACTGTTTTAGCAACTGACTTCTGTTTCTTCATCTCTCTGGTTTCTATTGCATTTTCTGCCCACTCAACGTACCCTCTCCTTCACTGCCCTAAGCATCACTACCCCTTGTCATTGGTCATCCACCTGATTGCCATCAACCCACTACTACAAACATCATTACAAAACTTCCCATTCGCAGCAGCTCATTCCTTCCAGCTCTCTGCTGACTGTTGACTACTGCCATAACCAAACAACCTCTGTAGCCATCAACACAACGTTTCACTCATCAACTATCCAAACTTCTACATTTCTATCACGCATCTCCTCTTACCCCCAATACTCCCTTGACTACTACCATCCCACAACCCAAGTGCCCGGTCACCATTCCAAACCCCAGACCACATTAGCAGCCCCCTCTTCTTACCTCTGCAGCAACAAACATCGCCAGTCAACAACCATCCCCCGCTCACCATTGCATTCATCCCCTTCCACAATCAAACATATCCACCTCATATCCAACAGCCTATTCCCTCCTGGCCATCTCAGACAATCCCACTGTCTTGCTGCAGCAACTCACACTCGCAACAAACTGCAACTCAAACCCTGTTGCTTAATCACTCCTCTGACCATCGACAAATCTCATATCACCCTGCTTTCTGGCCACAACAACAGCCAACAAGTTCAACCATTCATCAATAACATTTTATTCCTTACACACCACCGCAACCCCTTACAACCATTCCACTTCAGCATCATCAACCTCACCTCAACTCCACGAACTCGCACAACATCGCCTCCACCCAAACAAACAGCAACATCAACATTCACCGACTTCGCCTGTATCCCACCTCCAATCACCCGCATCCAGCTTCGACTTCGACGCCCATCCCCTAATCCAAGTTTCGAATACCCACACTGAACCAGAACCCAAATTGCCTTCCGAAACCGCCCTCCATCTCCATAACTGCCACTTCAATTCCACCTCGAACCCAAAATCAAGCTTCACCGCCCATCGCATCGCCATACGAACAGCCTAGCCTCCACGCAACACTCGCCTTCACCCACAACTTCCCAATCCAAACGAATTGCCTGAAACCCATCATCGACCTAAGAGCAATCAACATCCGCCATCATCTCCGCACCCTACTGCTTACTCACGGCAACATCAACGACCGAGAACTCGAACAGTGGATTTCAATCGAACCAAATAATCCTTGAATCCCAAAATCGCAGAACAACTTAGATTTCATCTTCATCTAGTTACGGATTAGTAGTTGTTTCAATCTTGAATTTTGAATTGTGAATTGCGTTTTAGATTTTAGAAACTGAGTGTTTCGAAATTTTTCTGTGGATGGTGGCACGTGTTTGTTTGACTAAATAAGAGAAGTTGAGAAGGAATATAGTCGGTTTTGGGCTAATTTAAACAAAAAAAAATTTGTTGTGTGGAATTAGTTTTAAGATTGTTTTATTTTGTTTTGATTCGTTTGTTTCAATTTTTTTTCTTTTCTTTTCTGCTCGACACATTCTAAAAAAAATTAGTTTGTTTTGATTAGTTTTAGTCCATCCTTTCAAAAAAAAAAGAGTTATTTTTTTTGTTTTAAGTTCATTTGTTTTTATATTTCCTTATTTATTCCTCGATATAAAAAGATAAATATATATATATATAATTGTATATATCTTGTTTTAATTTCAGGTTGCCAAAGCAGAATATCAAGTAGAAGAAACGCTTGCCAAAAACAATTGCTTGCCTGCTTGCTTAAAAAAATGCCGCTTAAAAATAAATTGCTAATAATCTGCACGCTCTGGTATCGTGCTTTCATCTCTAGTTTTATTTTGAATTGCATTGTTGGTTGCTTGCATTTGCATTTGTATATATTTATATATAAAAAATTCCAAAAACAAAAACAAACTTCATTTTAGTTGCATTGTAATTTCATGTTTAATTTCTGCTTTACATTCATCTCATCTTGTTTTTCTTTTCTAAGGGCAATACCCAATTCACATAAGGTGAGGGATTTCATCACCCTTTCCTTGGCCCACAAACGTATTTCATCATAGAATTTGACTAATAATAAAGATTAGACGTTGGACCTAAGGGCGTCGTGAGCTCACTTAAGGCTTAATTGTATTTTCATAATTGTTTTATTTGAACGATTTTATTTCTTAGTCTAGGCTACGGCAGAGTAATGACCAGTTATAAAAATTACGGTGATACGTAAATATTATACTGGTTGTTCCTCTAAAGGTACTTAAATCTTCGGCTGCATTGCTACGGTGATTCATGGTGCACCGATAACTCCTGCCCGTTACCTGGTTGAGAAATATTTTTGTTGATTTAAGACAAAGTGTGATTATACAATTTTGGGTTAGGAGCTACTAAGGACAGAAAACTGTAATTAAGTCCTTTGCATTCATTTAGTTGCATTAGTTCATACATATTTAATAAAATAATATAAAATCTTTCCAAAAAGAAAAAAATTGAAAATTCAAAAACAAAAAAATCAATTTCCATTTTCTTAAAACAAAAAAAATTCCTTTTGGTAAATATTTGAAAATTCAAAAAAAAAAAAAAACAAAACCAAAAACATATAAAAAAATTTGAAAAACCAAAAAAAAACCAAACTTTTCTTTTGAAAATAAATCTCACTTGGTAAATAGTTTTTTCTTGTAAAAAAAATTCAAAAAAAACAAAAACAAAAACACATTTTCATATCTTCTTTCATTCCCTAAACTCAATTCTAACTCCTTTCTCTTCTCGACTTTCACTTGTGCATGAGTACTTGGACTCGTGACACAACAACGAACCGTTGGACTCGCAACCCTTCTGCAAACGGTTTAACTCGAACAGACGATCCTCCTGAAATGGCGAACGAAAACGTCCCTCGAACTCTTATGGATAGAATCTTTCCCGATAGAGTTTCTATTCCATCTTGCATCACGTTACCCGCTCCTACGGGTAACCATTTCGAAATCCATTTGAGCCATATTGCCACGCTTTCAAAATTTGGCAATTTCGAACACGATGACCCATACATCTTTTTGGCTAAATTCGAACAAGTTTGCGCAACCATTAAACTTCAACAATTTTCTGATGACGGAATTAAACTTCGATTAATTCCATTTTCTCTTACCGATTACGCTGATAAATGGTTCTACAGCGTAACTTCGAACTCAATTAAAACGTGGGAAGAATTTGTAAAAGCTTTCTTAAAAAAGTTCTACCCCTTGGAAAAAACAAGTAGAATTCGAAACGGAATTGTAAATTTTCATCAATTCAAGGGTGAACCATTTGGAAAATATTTTGAAAGATTCAAAGAGCTTTTGATAAAATGTCCACACCATAATTTTGAAAAACGGATGATTTGCCAAATCTTATACGATGGACTCAAAAACAGCTCACGAATCATGCTCGAATCAATGTGCCAAGGCAATTTTCTTGCCCAACATCATGACGATGCTTGGAAATTTCTTGAAAACCTCGCGGAAAAGTCGTCCCAATGGGAACGCTCGAACGAAAAATCAATCTACCCACGATCGAGTGCACACTCGATAGGATCTTCTGTTGCTTTGGAAGCTAAGATCGACGCAATGATTAAAAAATTTGATAACGTTTTCTTATTGAATCAAACGAACCAAGCTTCCCAACCAATGTGTTATAAATGCAACGATCCTAATCATATAACCGATTAGTGTCCTAATTCCGTCGAACAAATCAATGCTTTCAATAAAACTAAAAACGACCCATTTTCTCCAACGTACAACCCTAGATGGAGAAATCATCCGAATTTTGCGTGGAACCAAAACAATCCCAATACGAATACGATTCGTCCCAATTTTCAAGCATTTTCGAATAATGTTTCAAATCCTCCCTTTCAGCCCAATAATTTTCAACCAAACCTTGCGGGCCTGTCTCATAATCAACCGCAACAACCAAATTTTCCACCAAATTCTGCTCATCCTCCACAAGACGATAAATATTTAACTTCGCTTGAGAAAACTCTTGAAACGTTGGCTAAGGCAACCACTCAAAGCCTTCAATCAAACAACAATTTGCAAAATTTATTGACTTCATATATGCAACCAATCGATTGCAAAACTCGAAATGCAAATGAGTCAATTAGCCACGTCTGTAAGTGAACGTGAACAAGGAACATTTCTAAGCCAGCCCATTCCAAATCCCAGAAATCAAAATGCAAATTCAAATCAAGCCCATGTTGTTCAAGATAGCAACGTCACCCAGTTGAATGCTATCACAACTCTCCGTTCTGGTAAACAAATCGATAATCAAGTCGTTAACCCAAATGATTTACCGAAAACTTCTCTCGACGCTTACAAAACAACGAACGACTCAGAACAGAACGTGGAACCAAACGTCGAATCGAACGGCAATCATTCTTCTTCTTCTACTCGAGTAGACCCGCCTACCGACCAAAGAAACACTCGGACCAAATGGAAAAGATGTTAGAAAATTTTAAACAAGTAAAAGTGAACATCCCGCTTCTTGACATCGTTCAGCAAGTCTCCACTTACGCAAAATTTCTTAAGGACTTGTGCACCCAAAAGCGACACACTCAAGTGGCCAAAAAAGTCTTCTAAGCCGCTAGTTTGAGTGAAGTCTTGTCCCAATCCATACCCATTCAATACAAAGATCCCGGCTGCCCTACGATTTCATGTACAATTGGAGACAAGACGATTAACAAATGTTTGATAGACTTAGGCGCGAGTGTCAACTTGATTCCATACTCCTTATACAAACAATTAGGCTTAGGTGAGCTCAAACCCACGAAAGTTACGCTTCAATTTGCCGATCGTTCCAACAAGAAGCCTGTGGGAGAAATCGAAGACGTGCTCATTCAAGTAGGGCAATTCATATTCCCCGTTGACTTTATCGTTCTCGAAACACAACCCATGACGAATCCCTCGATTCAAATTCCGTTGATTTTAGGCCGACCATTCTTAGCCACCTCAAATGCCTTAGTTAATTGTCGTAATGGATCAATGAAAATATCTCTTGGAAACATGAATTTGGATCTTAATATTTTCAATCTTGAAAGCCAATCGAATAAACCTCGTGACCAAACGTTGGAAGTTAGTGCCATTCACGAAAATGTTGAAAACGAAACACTTGATCTGAACGATGAACATGAAACTGAGTATGAAAAATTGTTTCAGAAAATTCCCAACGATATTGAGTACACTCTTCCTTTTGAATCACTTCCAGTTGAGTTCGAATCTCAACCCAATTCTTCGATCGAAAAACTCCCAAAGTTGGACCTCAAACCGCTTCCCGACCACCTTAAGTACGCATACTTAGGTGAAAACAAAACTTGTCATGTCATCATTTCTAACAATCTTTCTCTTGACCAAGAAGCTTCTCTTCTCTCTATCCTTTTGAAAAATAAGGAAGCAATGGGATGGTCGATTTTCGATATAAAAGGAATTAGTCCCGCTCTGGTTCAACATCGCATCCATTTAATCGATGATGCCAAGCTTGTTCATGACACGCAACGAAGGCTTAATCCAAAAATGAAAGATGCGGTGCGTGATGAAATTCTTAAACTTCTCGACAACGGAATCATTTACCCAATCTCCGATAGTTCATGGGTTAGCCCAATTCACGTTGTACCAAAAAAGTCCGGGCTAACCGTTGTCAAGAACGATTCAAACGAGTTTATTCCAACTCGTACTCAAACGAGTTGGCGTGTTTGCATTGACCATCGAAAACTAAATGCCGCAACATGTAAAGATTACTTTCCTCTTCCTTTCATCGACCAAATGCTCGAACGTTTAGCCGGCCATGAATTTTACTGCTTCCATGATGGTTATTCTAGCTATAACCAAATTCCAATCGCTCCCGAAGATCAAGAGAAAACGACTTTCACATGTCCATTCGGTACCTTTGCTTATCGACGTATGCCATTCGGACTATATAATGCTACTGCAACTTTCCAACGATGCATGGTTGGCATCTTTTCCGACATGATTGAACGCTTTCTAGAAGTTTTTATGGACGATTTTTCTATCTTTGGTGATTCTTTTTCCCAATGTTTACATTACCTCGAGTTGGTTCTGAATCGATGTAAAGAAAAACATTTGACTTTGAATTGGGAAAAATGCCACTTTATGGTCAAACAAAGCATAGTCCTTGGACATATCATCTCGAATAAAGGCATTGAGGTAGACAAAGCAAAAATCGATGTCATTGCAAATCTACCCATTCCCAAATCCGTTAAGGACATTCGATCATTTCTAGGACACGTTGGCTTTTATCGACGCTTTGTGAAAGACTTTAGCAAAATCGCTCTTCCTTTGACGACTCTTCATGAAAAAGACGTTCCTTTCGATTTTAACTCTGACTGTATCTCTTCTTTTGAACGTCTTAAGAACGAACTCATTTCTGCTCCAATCATTTGCACACTCAATTGGGATCTTCCTTTCGAAATAATGTGTGACGCTTCAAACTTTGCCGTTGGTGCTGTCTTAGGACAACGCATCAACAAGATCCTTCACGTCATTTACTATGCGATTATGACTTTGAACGACGCTCAACTCAACTACACAACAATCGAAAAAGAGCTTCTAGCTGTCATTTTTGCGCTCGAAAAATTCCGACCTTACTTGATCGGGTCACACATTACTGTGTACACAGATCATTCTGCGCTTCGATATCTCTTCACTAAAAAGGATGCTAAATCCTGTTTGATTCGTTGGATCCTTTTACTTCAAGAATTTGACCTTACAATTAATGATAAAAAAGGATCCGATAACGTCATAGCTGATCACTTGTCTCGTCTTCCGAACGCACCATCTTCTTTGCCAATCAATGAAAACTTCCCCGATGAACAACTTCTTTCAATTTCGATCGATCCATGGTACGTTGATATAGTGAACTACTTAGTCACTAAAGAAACTCCCTCATCTTGGTCCAAACAGGACAAATGCAAATTTATGTCCCAAGTGAAATACTTCTATTGGGACGATCCATACTTGTTCAAATATTGTCCTGACCAAATCATCCGACGTTGCATTCCAGATAATGAAATAAGGATTGCTCTTTTGTTTTGCCACGATCAAGCGTGCGGTGGACATTTCGGTCCTCGAAAAACTGCGAAAAAAGTGCTTCAGTGTGGTTTCTATTGGCCTTCTCTTTTCAAAGACTCATTTGAATTTTGTAAAACTTGTGATCGATGTCAAATGCTTGGACGAATTTCTCAACGAGATATTATACCTTTAAACCCCATTCTTACGATCGAAATCTTTGATGTATGGGGTATCGACTTTATGAGACCTTTTCCCAATTCTTTTGGAAACTCGTATATCCTTCTCGCCGTCGATTACGTTTCAAAATGGGTCAAAGTCGTTCCTTGAAAAACCAATGACCACAGAATTGTTGTGAAATTTCTCAAAGAAAACATCTTTTCGAGGTTCGGCATACCTCGCACAATAATCAGTGATAACGGAACCCATTTTTGCAACCGTTCTTTTGAAACTTTAATGAAAAAATACTCGATAACCCACAAGTTATACACTCCGTATCATCCTCAGACTTGTGGCTAGGTTGAAGTTTCAAATCGACAAATAAAACAAATCTTGGAGAAAACTGTCAATAAAAATCAAAAAGATTGGTCTCAGAAATTGACCGACGCGCTTTGGGCTTACCGTACTGCTTTTAAAACTAACCTTGGAATGTCCCCATTTCGTTTAGTTTACGGTAAAGCTTGCCGTTTACCCGTTGAAATTGAACACAAAGCGTTGTGGGCAATAAAAAACTTAAACTTTGATCATGAAAAAGCTGGCGAAAATCGAAAACTATAACTCAACGAACTAGAAGAACTTAGGAACAACGCGTATGAAAATGAGAAAATTTACAAAGAAAGAACCAAAGTTTTTCATGACAAGTCAATCCTAAGGAAAAAGTTTTCGCCTAACCAGAAAGTTCTTTTATATGACTCGAGACTTCATTTATTCCCTGGGAAACTTAAATCAAGGTGGACCGGGCCATTTGTGGTACGAACTGTTTTTCCACATGGTGCCATAGAAATAGAAAACCCAAAGGATGGATCGATTTTCAAAGTCAACGGTCATCGTTTAAAACCCTTCTTGGAATTTCCCGGTAACCAAGAGGAGGAGCTCATGATCCTTCATGAGCCAAGCTACGTCTAGTAAGAATGTTAACCCTCGTTTGTAAATATGTACATATTTTTCCCCGTTACACTCATTATATCACGCATCGACTGTAGGGACACAGTCAAAATTAAGTGTGGGGGGGGGGGGGGGGGTTCTCATTTTCATTTTTTTTAGTTTTTCATGGCATTTTTGAATTTTCATTTTCTTCAAAAAAAAATCTCAAAACTCCTAAATCTCAAAAACATTTTCTTTTTACCATTTTGATTTATTTTTGAAGAAACACTATGGGATAAGTATAAGTTTTGGTTAATAAATTGAAATTTTTGAAAATTTATTTGTCTTAACAAAAATAAAAATGAAGTTTGACTACAAATAACAATGGTTTTACTAGTATATAGGAAGGTTCATCTATGTTAATTATGAAGTATGTTCTAATTGAAAATCTTTGTTTAAAAAGTGGTAAATTTAAAGTAAAGGATATAACATTTTTGTCTTCTAAGTTAAATGGTGCTAAGATGATTTTGCAAAACTCTCTCTCTCTTAAAAAATATATAAAAAAATACAAAATAATAACATCCACGGTATTCACTCTCATTTAAAAGTCTTCACGGTTATGCATGGGTGAATTACTTGGAATCTTTGATTATGTGCTTTCATACTCATTTAAAAGTCCTCACGGTTATGCATGTATGGAACACATGCAAAAAAAGAAAAAAAAGAACAGACTTAATAAAAACCACCTACGGTCGATAGGTGTATGCACAAAAGTGTGTGCACTCCCCATGCTCTGTACTCCCCTTACATAGGCAGTGCATGGGTGGTATATCTGGCCTCAGTTTACCTGAGCTAGGTGTGTAATTTTTCTTGCAAATAATGGGAGAGAAAGCAATTGAAATCGTAGCACTATTTTAACTTGTTTGATTTAACTTGTTATTGAAAAAAATGAAAATACCACTTTAATAAAATTTGATAATCAACTAAGGATCTATTTCATAATTACATTGTGTTATCAACCGAAACAACTAGCCAAACTATGGTCTATCTGTTATGACAACTTGATTTTTATTGAAAATTTTGATGAGTAAAATTTTCAAGACAATGACCAAAACTTGTATTTAACTTATTCATGTAAATTAAAAAATAAATCCTACATTTGTAAATATTTCCAAAAACTCGCATTCATCTCTTTGTAAATAAATCTTGCATTTTGTAAATATTTTCATCCTACATTTGGATTTTGTGGGTAGTATCCGCTGAAAACCCTCACGAGACAACACTCGTCCTACTGGGGACACCCAAAGGTTTAACGGCTTGTTGCATGCGCTCAATGCAATCGTGCTCCCTACGAAAACAGATTTATCTTAGTTTTCCTTTATTCGAAGACGAATAAAAAGATAAGTGTGGGGGTATTTGATATGCATGTAATTGTGCATATATTTACATTCATATTTTATCTCTTTTTATTTAAATAATCATCATATTTGGGCATTTTAACATGTTTAAAACCAAAATTCAATTATTTCCAAACCATCATATTTTTATCTTCATTCAGGGGCAAAACGGTCATTTTTGTGCATGTGTCAATGTAAGAATTTTTACTTGGAAATTATTTTGATGATTTTATAGAAATTTGGATGCATATGGAAGAGGCTTATATGAAGATATATGCATGCACAAATGAATACAAAGGAAAGAAGAGGAAAATAATTCAAGCCATGAACATGGAGAACCCCACCCACTTACCTAAATGTACAATTTGGAGCTAAAGGACAACTAAGTGGAGGTTAAAGCTTCATGCAAAACAAATGATGGATTAATTAGTGGATAATGGTAACTTGGTGGCCACACTTCCTAAAGGGAAATTTAGGAAGCTCCCTAAAAATAGAATTAGGGTTTTATGCATGTATAAATAGCCCTCTTATTTACATGAAAAGATCGTCTTCTACTCTTTCATTTTTACTTAGGAAATTAAGAGATCAAAGTGTAAGCTCAATGTTCTATGAAATAAAAATGGCTTCCAAGCCTATTTCTTCTCTCTTTTCTACATGCTTTTCTTTGTTTTATTGTTGATGTTTATTTCTATGCTCTCTTTCTCCTTATGTTCATAGCTTAGATTTACATTTATGCAAGTAGTTAGTAGCTAATCTCTTTTGCTTTCTTTGCTTATTTTTTATTTTCTTTTCTTTTAATGTTGACACTTACTTGTGTTGCTTCAATGCCACAAATGAGTAGCTAAACCCCTTTAATTTAGGGGTGATGAAGCTCTCTAACTTTATGTAATTTCAACATTTTTTATGATTTATGATCTCTTGTTTATGCTTCATGAATGTGAATTTTGATGCAAGTTTATACAAGTGGGTTTGATAGCTTATATTGCTTATGCAAATGAGCTATTCTTATTCAACATAAACACAATTTGCATCATCATTTGCTAATCCAATTTTGATTGTGAAATTTAAGTAAAAGTGAAATTTGATGATCTATATTACTAGTTACAATAGTAAATAGATCATACTTAAAATAGATTTTGCTTTGGCTTCATTTTCATGAGAATTATAAATGGTTTATTTGTTGTATTATAGTTTGATGGTTTGAGTTATGTTAGTTAATAACATAAACAAACTATACTTGTGATAAATACGACAATATTTCACTTAATATCAAAACTAGAGATCGTAAATTGTTTGTTTGTTGATTTACAAAAATATGAGAGTGGATTTGCCTCTAAATTGTTCTCAAATTTCATAGTTTTTAGTCTCATTTTAATTCTATTTTTGCCTCATTTTATTTCTAGTTAACAATTCCTCCTCCATTTGGTCTAATTTGATTGAATAGAATTTTAAACTCGAACAATTCCCTACGGATTGACCCTTATTCGCCACGTACTATGATAGTACGCCGTGCGCTTGCGTTTATTTTTATTTCTAATTTTTTCGACGGTTTTCCAATCCAATAGAAATTCCGTCGTTAAACACTCCGCCCTTCTGAGCTCCCTTCTTCTTGAAGAACTTCCTTTTCTTGCCTTGAGACCCTTGAGTCTCCACTGGTTTGTCACTTTCAAATGTCGAAGCATTCCCTCCAACCAAACCACTTGCAACTCCAACTTGCAGCATATTCATGAAGAACAAATACATAGTCCTTATATTTACTGGCGGGGTTCCAACAGTCACATTAGCGTTTGCATTTGAATTAGTATTTTCTTTTCGATCTGGATTCCTTCTAGTATTGGACCGAACATTTTCTTTAGTTGTGGTGCTTCCTCCACCTAGATTCACTCTTCCAATTCATTCTTTTATATATCACTTTTTCATAATATGCATACAAGTCATTGTAAGATACAAACGAGCGGTTTAAAAGAGAGGGATGAATAAAGATAGAATACATTTTTATATAAAGCAAATAATAAGTACGCTACCATAGTGTTATCATATACCCTAATATTATTCTCTGATTTATTAGGATTATGTTTTCAAAATCTTTTAGGTTTTATTTCATCAAAATCTTATAAGTTTTACATAGACCTATGTTGTGATACCAAGTTTGTAACATTTCCCATTTTGAGGCCCGAAAATAAGCTATTAATGCTATATTCATCAACATTATTATTTTTCAGTGAAAAAATGAGATTAGTTAATAGTACCTATAACATTAAGAGCATATGAATATGAAAATTTTCAAAATAAATTTCATTAATAAACTTTCATATTTTATTGTTCCTTTGCAATAAAATATGGTGGGGATCCAGTCAACCCCGCTATGCTAAAAAACTAACCATTCATCTTTATTACATAATCACATTATATAATCCCATTGGTTCCATGTTCAGAGAAATATAATGATAACGAATATATTCCACGAGTGACATATGAAGATACCCCTTTGGATGTCAATGTATAACTACTTGACAGTTATAAATTTTGTCATTACATCCATTCAAACATAGCATAGTCTTAAAAAACACAGCGGAAATACACTCCTAATATTAGCTAGCTTGCCTTCTGCATATCTCCGAAAGCTTATTCATCTAACCTGAAAATTCCTACTTCCGACCTACTCAAATGAGTACTAAATAATTTTGAGATAAAAACAAAAACTTCTGGCAGATAAAAAGTCTGGTGTGAATAATAATAATAATAATATACCATCTCGAACAAAAATAGATATCTAATGAGACCACGCCACTTAGCGGAATGGGTTCCCACCTACTATTATGTTATCAAAATATGTCATTTACAAATCATGCACCTGCAACCACAATGGTTAGAACAAAAATAAGATGATTATATGCATGCACCAACATGGGTAAGCTTGACTAATCAGTCATCCTAGGGTTATGCATACCCAAGGTTCACCCTTCCTAAATTAGATAGTCTGCCTTAAATCATTGTTTTCCTAAGGTTACCATGAACCTAATGGTTTTGCAAACCAACCAATAACCTATCGAGCTGGCTCGATCCAAAACATTAACTAGATGTTCCAAAATCTCCAAATACGGTAGGAGGTCTCCAAATACGATTAGAAGGAAACTAATCTGTTTGTCCAAATTAGGAAACTATCTGTCCCTTAATCATACTTTTCCTAGGGATACTAAGAACCTATTAGTTTTTATAGGACAATTAATAACCTATTCGAAATCATATGGACCATTTATCTCATATATCATAGTTTTCCTAGGTTTACAATGACCAACTAGTTTTCCATAACAACTAACAACCTATTAGAAATCATATGGATTATCTGTCTCATGTATTATTATTTCCTAGTATTACTATGAACTTGGAAGTTTTACAGGACAAACAATAACATATATGGCTGATAAGTCCATGAGTCATGTCTTTTTGATCAGTTCAAAGCATCATAACACAATTGATCTATTTGATCTCTTGGATGCAATTCTATTCACTCGGGAGTTTAGCCCATCGATACACACTACTAGAACAACCTAATGGTAATTATGTACCTAGATCCCAAAATGCAATGTGGGGTAGTGATAATGTGCATATAAAAATTATAAATATGCAAAATTTACTGATTAAATGATAACAAGAACATAAAAAATCATTCATTAAAATATGTTCAATCAATAGGCACATTATGATAACCAGAATTTTGGTCATTGAATTTTAATTATTTAATTAATTGTAAATATTTAAATAAATGGTTTTGGGATTTAATAGTTCATAACCAAATATAAAGATCAATTAATTATTTGAATTTAATTTATAAATTTTAATTAATAAATAATATTCATGAATTCAATTTATAAATTTATTTACAATAATAAATATATATGATAAATAACGATAGTGAGATCGAAAATATAAAACGATATTAAAAATGTGTGAAATTATCATTCCAGTGCATTATCTAGGATTTTGACAAAACTAGTTCCATCAGGACTGCTATGATAAGACGATATATGCCAATGAGTTTCGTAGCGATTGAACATGCCGTTTAATCGTGTGAGCTCGTAACGCGTAGTGATAAATTTCAAGAATTAATATATAACATAATTTTATTCAAAAAGCTAACTTCTGTATACGATTGAATTAGGTCCTGTAAATAGTTCCATTGAATTCGGTATAGGAGTATTTAGCTGAGATACCAGTGCGCAAGCCTCAATTGGAGTTCGTTAATTTTTGGGCATGAAAAGGGACGGCTAGAAATCTTATATAGGGACCCCTATACCGATTCATTTTGCTTAAACCCTAGTTGTAAAACCCTAGCCGCCATTTTACATTTCCCGCATCTAACAGTTGAAGTTTCTCATGGCGATAGGGGATTTTTCAAGCGATGTGCTTAACTAAGAAATTGTTCGGGTAGGCAGGATGAAGACAATGATCGGAAGGATTGAAGTATAGGGAAGTTAGGCGGTGGGGAGATTGAGTTAAATGTCGCCAATCTTAGTTGTTTATTCGCCATCGTTAGGTGATGGGACGAGGCGGCTCTGGTGTCGATTGGTGCAAGGTGGCTGGGGCGTCCTATATGATCGATTTCACCCTACAGGGGGGTGAATAGGGTGATACTAATAATTATAAAAATTTAATGCAAAAATATATAAAATATTTATAGCACTGACAATAATAGAATAATAGCAGCACAGATAATAGTAGAATACTGAAAGCGGAAACAGAACAACATAAATTTACCCAGCTTCAGCAAAACCCTGCCTATGTGCTGCCTCCAAGGTTTCTACTAGAAATTAAGTAGTCACACGCTTACACACGTAAACTCACGACACCCGCTACAGACTAACCTAACTCTACGCTTAAACCCTGCGACAACTCGGCCATTGAGTTGTGAATTCTCAAATTAGACTACCGTAGTTCATCCCCTAGTCACACGACTAGAATTTTACAAAGGTTTGAAAGTCAATTACAAATAAAAGCAACTTAATAAAACTAGAAACCCTAATTTATAATTAAAATCCCAAAAGTAGTTATTTGCCGGCCCAATCAAAAACACAATAAAAAAATTTCCCCCTTTTTCATTTCATATTATTCGGCCGGTATCCTTTCTTTGTCAAAATGGCTGCTTCCTTTTTCGTTTGTTCCTCTTAGGAAAATTAGGGCATTTGGAAATTGAGCACTGCCGATTCAATTGATAGATCGAATAGATAATCTTGCGTTCCTTTGTTGACCGATTGTCTTGCTTTTACTATACTCGACTGCTTCAATTGGTCGAGTTCGATTTGAATTGGTATGTAAATTACTTTTTGCTTTCATTGATTTGCTTAAACTCGATTGCAATTAATGCCGATGATGTTGATGGTACTTATAGGGTTTAATTCCCTAAATTTTCATTCGTATTTTCATTTGAATTCGTCTGCTACTTTAGCTCAGCCATTCGATTTTGCTTGGATGCTTGAGATAATTCTTAAAACACTTTACTTCAAATCAATTTATATTTCTCTTCCAGCCTTCATTTTTTATGTCATTCTACTCTACAATAAAATATAAATAATACTTCACTGTATCATATCTAAATAAAATCAACTATTATTATTAACTTCTTTTATACTTTAAACCAATCTTATACATAGCTTAAAACCAAGAAATTAACTATATATATAGAATGACATTTACAAATATCCAAATCAATATCTCATAAACCATATTTTCTTTACAAAACCAGATGTTTTCTGACTTTTTCAATTCATATATTTTCGTTGCTTGATTATCACAGTTTTCATTTCTTCTCTCTGTTGTCATCTCTGATTTAATTCTTTGTTGGCAATGATCGAATATTTTACTTTGGCCATTTGGAATTGTGATGTTTTGATTTCGACACTGACTTGTTCAATATTATCGGGATTTATTCAAACTGTACCTTATTCACCACGATTTTGGCATTTTGAATTTATGTTGACTGCTGTTACATCTGGTTGTGATTTACTCGAGTCTGATCTGTGTTTGCATTGCTTTGAGTCATGTGTAGTTGATGGTTCGCCTAAACTTTGATTCACTTGAGTTTGTCTTCACTTGTTCCTCTTGGAGTCTTCACTTGGTTATTGTATACCTGCACATGTATATATGTATGTATGTATGTATGTATGTATATGTGTGTGTGTACCGACTGTCTTGGTTTAGTTCATCCTGGTTTGATGTTGTATTGGTTGTCACTGCATATTGCTATGATGAGTATACTTGTATCAGTCCATGTTGAACTCCATTATGATGATTTACATTCATCTTGAATTCCATTTCTTCGAGTCTATGTTGTTCTGTTCCTTTTGAATGCTTTAATATGTTTATATTTGTGTTATCACAATATATGTACATGCGTACATATGTATGTTTGTATATATGTGTTGTTGCAGTCCTCTCCGTTGAATATCATCATGCTTGCTGCTCTTTGTAATTGTAGTCCAGTTTGAGTTGAGTTGCATCCTTGTCTGAATTCTTGTTGTTTTGCACTGCTCTTGTATCATCACTAATGCCATTGATATTTGAGTCTGCTGCACCATGTAGTAGCCTTGCTTGCATATTTCACTGCCTATATATATATATGTTGTTTACCCATGTATATAGGTATGCTTGTGATTTTGCTTTGCCTCCATTTAACCTGGTGATTCTCTTTTCATGTTGTATACGTTTCTTTTCATCTTCATACTTGCATTCATACTTCATGTTGCATTGTGTATATACATGTGTTAGGTGCTGTTTTTGGACTTGCATTCTTGATTTGTTTCCACTGTTACTTGAAGTGGTCTTTGTTTCAATTTGGTCTGGTTCACTTTGAACTTCTGATTTGGGTTCATCTTAATTTTTGAACTTCTCTGCTCTTTGGTTGATGGTCTTCATATGGCTTTAAGTATGTTGCTTTGAATATATGGGTTTATTGGTCTGAATTGCATTGAGCTCTGCGTTGCATCGAGTACATACCCTTATGCTTTGAGTATTCATTTGCACTTTGTTATTTGCAGTCTGGCTTTGTATTCAGTTGCATATTTCCTTGAGTCTGGTTCCATATGAAGTCTTTTTATTGCTCCTTTCGAGTTTTGATCTGGTTCATGTATAAGCTCCATTGTTTTGTTTTGTTGACAAGTACGTTATTATTTATGCCTCTTGTGTTTAAAAAATAGTTTGCAGTTTTGTGATGATGTGCATTTGTCCTTGAAATCGTAGCCTTGCTTGTATATAGAACTTTTGGTCGAGACTTGTTTTATGTTGGTTTTTGAATTCTTGTACTCGACAATTTTATGACGTTTTTGTAATGCACCTGAGTTGAGCCTAGCTTTGGCTCGGGTTTGACCTTGTGCTCATGTCATGACTTTATTTGTATTGCACTTGAGTTCAATCCATCCTCGGCTCGGGTTTGACCTTGTGCTCACTTGTCCCTGCAGTTTTATCACGTGTATATCGGTGTGCACGGCCTTATGGCATGTACAGTGATACACTGCATGTCACAAGTTGTTCGTGTATGATGAATTCAAAATAAATATGATGACGAACAACCCAAATAACTAAGACAAATAATATTTTCAGAAGCACATTTTATTTTACACTGCATATATATTTCCTTTTCAATTTTACTACGTCGGTGTATATTTTACAGATAACTCAGATGCAGGATACAAACTGGAATATAGTTAAAGAACAATTATGAGTGAATGAGTGATATGTAGTGAGGAGCTGATGTAAATGATAATTATATAGTGATAAATTATATTGTAATTTGAAATGTTATATATATAGCGAGAGCTCAAATTTTGTACTATTCAGAAATTGTAATAAAATATTTGTTTGAATAAAATATCTGTTTGAATTTAAATTCTGTGTTATTTATTTTATTTAGCAAATATTTATTTAATTACATGAAAAATAAAATAGCACAAACAAATACATTTAAATGAATATATATGTTTGTTACCATCAAACAAAAATCATATACTAGCATATTCAACAATCTCCCCCTTTTGATAATAACAAACATATATTCAAGATTTTGAATTTATTAAATGTATTTGATCATTCAATTTGCTCCCCCTATTTGATTGCTCCCTCTATACAACAAAGCTCTCTCTTCATATATGCATGAAAATAAATAAAAATTTGCAAATGAACCTTGATGCAAATAGAAAATACAAAATAAAATATTTGACCTTTATTTGCCAAAATCTAAACTTTTCTCTTCCCCTTTTGTTATCAGCAAAAGAGTAATAGTTTTAGAAAAATAGAGATAAAGCGATACATATTAATACAATATTAATACCTAATCGAGTATAAATATTAAATTTCAATAAAAAATCATACAAAAATCATAAATACTCTATTAAGCGCATATTCCACTTTAGAATGATAAGGATGATGTAAAACCATATAGTTGTGTCTATTTATGGTATATTTATATCAGGAATTTGAATATCTACTAACCATGCATAACCATTAAGACTTTTAAATGAGATTAATTGTATTCTCAAGTTTAAAAAAATAAATGAATTCAAGCATCTTCTAACCATCATAACCGTGAGGACTTTTAAATAGGATTAGAATCAACTTGTCTATTTAATAATCAATTTTGATACGTGTTCCATATATGCATAACTGTGAGGACTTTTGAATGAGTATGAAAGCACATAATCTGAAACTCTGAGTAATTCACCCATGCATAACCGTGAGGACTTTTAAATAAGAGTGAATACTTTGGATGTTTTTCTTGCTAAAAAATAAAATGAAAGTGAATAATTTTCCATTTAAATTACCATATATGGACATACTATATTGGAATCTGATGAGCGATGGTCGTTGATAGAAATAAAGATGGTCGTGGAATTTTTACCAATCAAAATTTATTATAAATCTTGTTTTAATTTTTAAATAAATTTACTAAATATACCGTCTCAAGTTGTAATATATGATTAATATCAACATTCATCACTTTTTCAATCACTATTTTTCTTTTCGATAATTGGTAGGGAGTCAGATTAGTTAATGTAGTCATCTAATATCAGATCTAAAATAACTATAAAACCAACTTTTCTAATATGACTAATCTGAAACAAGGTCAACAAAAACTGTTTTCTGGAATGGGTTTTGTATAAAAAAACGTGCTAATTTGAAAATCATTTGAAATGAAAAGTATGCAGATATTTTCTTTGAAAACGATGCAACTGCTAAATGTCTCAACTACTAAATCACGCTCCACTAGTAATTTTTCTACCAACTAGATTACCAACGTAATCTGCATCCGAATTTTCCTTTGACTCAAGATTGTCATTAGTTGGATGTTATAGACCAGACCGTGAAGTTCCAGTAAATACCTTAAAAACTTTTTATAGCTTTTTATTAAAAAAAAATTGGATTTGAATTGAAACCGTGCAAACAAATAAATAGTTAACATAATGTCAGATCTAGAAGTAGTAAGATAAACTAATATATCTTTGTGTATCTAGAGTAATCGAAAATCAATAAAAAACCATCATTAGTCCATCTATATGAACTAGTTCAAAGACTCTAGAGATACATGTTGTCTTCTAGGCATAAAAAGATAATTGGCAAACAATTTTGCATAAGTCAGAATCATAATCAACATTCATTATCACATAACTGGATGAATTAAATCAGATTACGGTGTAGGTTATCACATTTATAAATCGTTTAAGATAAATGCATCGTTACCTATTTTACCTTTGTTGATAATTTTTCCTTGTTGCCCATTGTGATTCTGCCACCTTTATACTAGGCTAAGAAACTTTGATTTCTTGCCCATTGTGTGGATGGAACAGCCAGAATCCAGGTAACACTGTTGTTGTTCCTTAGCCCGCCACCACACCTACACGAGAAAAGATTTTTGTGACCTACTTATTTTTATAGGTTCATGGTTGTAAGTGGCAAAAGATTTTGAAAAATATGTTTGTGTAGACCCAAGACTATTTATATTTGTTCTTTTTGGTACCCAGACTGTTTGACTTTAAGTAATTTTATATTCGTGCCTTTTGAAACCCAAATTGGAATTGTTTTCATGTGTTTGGGTCTATACCAACAATTATTTTGATTGTGTCCAATTGTGCACTTGAAATTGACTTGATTAATTTCACTTCTAACGCGTTCAGATTAATTATACCCACGTCTTTGTCTAACAGTATTAATAGTTTGTTTTCCTAATAACATATTTAACGATCTTTCTCCTTTGAATTTTTTTTCTTAAGTTGTAGATAATTATTGGATTTGTGTTTTGAGAGAATCATTTTCATTCAATAATTCTGTGCACTTTTTAATAGAATTTTCTCTCCTCGTGTTTTCACTTTCTTTCAAAATCAGAATTTCATTTTCATGTGATTTAATTTTAATTTCTAATTTTTAATTTCCTCTTCGAATGATGGACACTTGCTACACTTAGAGCTTTTATTTCGATAGTTTTTGACTAATTGGTCAAGTTTTTTATTTAATTCTACCAATGTATCTCTTTGTGATTCATTTTTAGTGTATTTCTCCCTATGTCGTTCAGAACATGCATTTACTTCGTGAAAATATATAAGTAGTTGTGACGACCCGACTTTCAACGACCAGAAAGTCATATCATCTTGAAAAAAGAAAGGGATAGAAAAGAGAAAAGAAAGAAGAGAAAGAAGAAAACAACATCAGAATCTCAACAGCGGAACGAATAAATTATATTAATAACATAAGTATTACATAGGATACAACAACTATCAGAGTTACATAGACAATACATCACATACTAGACAGTTATAAACACATGTCTAGTTATTACAACTCAATACAATACAAAGAAACCACTCAGAGATACCAACACAGCGGAACACTATATATGTACACGCGGAAGCCTGCTGCTCCATTGCTCCTCCACAATTAGTCAAAGCTAACCTGAATCCCTTGGCTACTCGTAAAAATTTGAGTACCCAAGAGTTTAAGAAAAACAGAAATAAACTCCGGATCAGACATGGGTCTGGTGTGAGTAACAGGTTAAAGTTGCTTAACTTTGAAAAACCTTTGAAAAGAAAGGTATCACGTAAGACTTCCTACACATAAACATGGGAAATTTTTTACCTTACGCTAACCAAAACATTTGATAGGAAATCCAGTGATATTATAATAGGTCTAGGGTTTTCAAGTAAATAGAAAATAGCCGAAAGTGTTACAACTATTAAATTCCAGATACTAGCCACAAAAGTGGGTAATTCAATCAAAACCGATGGCACTTATTGGATTTTGGATTCCATACAATGGCAGGGCTATCGGGGTACCGCCCGTCACAGTACGTGGCCTAGATCAATGTACCGAGGATTACTCCCAATCCCCTGCAACACAAAGCCGGAACCATACCTTACTGAAAAGTTCCGAACAAGACCACCCCGCAGTTGTGATCAGCAATCGCACCACACAGCCGAAATAAAATAGACATCTAGACAGGGGTAAATCTCATCCTACTTGGGCATAATCCACTTAGCCTTGCTGCACCTCCCCTGTTTTAGCCATTCCTGGTTGATGAGGCTTGAGGCTATGATTACCTTTGTAGAACACATCACTTAGAATGCTCATCGTCCACCTGACGATGTTCTGAAAGCATTCAATCCATACATGTTCGTTCCGGGTTCGAACGAAACCGAAGGCATTATCTCATTACACTCATTTTGGAATCACCCTCAGAGTTAATGACGATAACCCTTGCACTCTGAATCTTCAACTTGACTTGAGATTCACGACCTATCGTTAATTTGGATCGATGTGGTTTTCGGATATCCAAATCTGGAAACCCGATCTCGGTCTCACCAAATCCAAAACGTATCTTTTAAAGCCAAGTTGTTTTAAAGTTTGAAACAATTTCAGTTCATTATCTATATACACACAGATAGATAATTCACAACATCACAATAGATAATCAACATTATCATCACAACAGATAATCCACATTATCATAATAAACTGATAATCCATATTATCATCCCAATGCAATCAAAGCATCCATCACATAGCATTACTTTTCTCATAGCTAAGATTTCAAACCATTCAAGGCAACCAATATCATCCATTCATACATAAGCAATGACTTACTTAATCATAACATCTATAATTAATTTAAAATGAATTAAATTAATTACTTCATCTCTAATTAATTTATAGTGAATTAAATTAATTACTTTCATCATATAAATCTTGCTTACATAACCATTAATTAATTACAAATTAATTAATTGATTATTCTCTAATTATCCACCTTAATTAATCACCCTTGATTAATTATCCTTTAATTACATTCAAGTAATTATTCTTTGAATAATTCCACAAATTAATTATTCTCAACAATTACAGTAACTAACCTTTAATTACTTCACTAATTAATTAATTATAATTAATTACATTAATTCTTAATTAATTACATTAATTAATTACTCTTTAATTACTTATCATTGATTAATTAATCTTAATTAATTGACCCTTAATTACATCATTAATTATATTAATTAATGATTCCTAATAACATTTTAATTAATTACTTTATTTAAATTAATTACAATGAGTAATTGATCTTAATTAAAACACAATTATTAATGACTCTTGATTAATCACATTTAGTAATTAACCACCCTTAATTACTTCATTAAATAAATTAGTTATCCTTAATTAGTTATCTCAATTAATCCCTTGATTAATTACAAAGTAATTTAATCCAAATCACCTCCATTATTAGACCATCTTCCATTAATTACATCCAGTAATTACCATTAATTACTTCCCTAAGTAATTACAATTCCATTAATTACATAAAGTAATTATTATCAAATCATCAAGTGTTTAAATTAATTAAACTTAATTAATTAATCTAAACTAATCACATTAAACTCGATTGATTACATTAAGTAATTAATTCATTAATTACTTCTATTAAGTAATTAAACTTAACTATTTCACAAATGATTATCTTTTAATTAATTAATCTAATTAATTATTAAAATTAAACATATCAATTAATTGTTAAATAATCTTAGTTAATGACTTTCATTAACTATTTTTTAATTTCTTTCTTAAGAAACTAACTTAGATTAACCATTATTAATTACAAATTAAGTAATATTTAATTACCAATAAATTAACCTCTAATTATTTAATTAATTAAGTGTTAACTGCAACTTAATTAATCCTTAATTACTTGATTTATAAATCCTTAATCATTAATTTAAAATCTAATTAGTAATTCTTATTTACAAATTAATTAACCTTAATTAATTAATCTCAATCATTAATTAATTAATTTAAAAACTCTTAATTACTTAATTAATCATCCATATCATTAATTAATTAAATAATTAATTATCCATTTTAACCAACTTAATAATTTAATGAATTACAAATCATTAAATTCTAATTTAATTTAAGAAAAACATTTCTTACTCAATCAAAACAATTTGCTTTCAAATTTACTTTAAATTTCATTTTAAATTTCATTTTAAATTTAAGATTTTAAAATGAATACAAATTTATCTAAAACAAAGTTTGAAACAATTCAAATACCCTTTTATCCCACAAGTTAAAGAAATATTCATTTTATAAATAAGTTTAAAAGAATTTAAAACCCAATTCATTTTTAAATTTAAATCAATTTAAAAATACACTTTAACAAACAAGATTTCTTAAATCATTTTAAATTTTAAAAATTTCCATTTATTTCAAACTGGAATACATATTAAATTTTGATTCCAGATTACTTAGATTCAAATCTTACTTACATTTTAAACTTCATTTTAAATTTAAAATCATTTAACAATTTTTAAAGTAGTTAAACAATTTAAATTTAAAACTTTATTTTATTTTAAAGACTGAAATTCAAACCCAAATCCCAGATTTTTAAAACTTAGATTTAAACTTATTTTAAATCTTTATTTTACAATTTAAACTTTTCAGTTTAATTTCAAACCAAATATACTTTAACATTTAAAAGTTGTTAAAACCAAATTTAAATTTTAAAATTTAAATCATTTCAAAAATAAGATTCAAACTACTTGAATTCAGATTCAAACTCTGGTTTTAAACTTATTTTAAAGTTTTGTTTACATTTAAAACTATACTTTTAAATTTTAAAACAGAACATGCTTCTGTTTTTTTTTTAAAAAACCGTGAACAACTTTTACCCGAGCCAACTCAAAAATGACTCCGAGTCAAAACCTAATCTACTTCGAGTTAAAACTCGAATCACTGAAGAACAACTCGAGACAATCAAACCCAAAAAAGAACAAAACTTCACCAGAAAAAAATTCACAGTACACCGTGCACGTGCACGATGCCTCCGGCCACCCTTGATCAACTTCGCGACCTCCCTACAATCGATGATCATCATCTCAGATCAACCGAACAACAACCCAATCGACTCATGCTCGAAATCAAAATCGAGATTAAAATCCCAAACCTAGAACAAAAACTGGAATAGGCAGTAACCTTTTCATCCAAAACCTGTCAACGCCTCACCCAAACACCTCGATCACCAGGACTCAGCACCTCCGGCCAAAACGTTCGCCATCATCCCGACTTCAATATCCTAGAGTTCCATCGAACTCGATCACTCCTAGGCCTCGCAACGATCACAATTCCCAGCAATGCCAAAACTAGGTCTACCAGCAAAAACTAGCCACCATCGTCGCCTCCGTCCACTGACCATCTATCTGACAATTTTCTTGGCCTCTCCGATCACTCATCTACCTCCAGAAGAAATTCCAACCTTCCAGAATCCCGAGATCAACAGATTTTCCTAAATTAACCCAAACAATGCAATTCAAAACTGCACCTTCAATTCTCTTTTAAAAATTGTGATTTTGATCTTCAAAATCATGATTTGGTATAGGGTTTTAATTACATTACTGATTTGTTAAATTTACATAATTGAATTTTTCATAAATTCAAACTATCATGTTCTTTTTTTTCTTTTCTGTTTTCCAGAGAATTCTTATTTAATTTTTAACTTAAATAAAATTTAAATCTTAATCTTTAAAGTCAAACAAACATGTCTTGTTTAAATCCTACATACTAACAGCAACCAGATCAAAAGATATTGGATTCTTTTGTTTAGAATCTGAATTTAAACTAAGAACAAGCAAAGGCAATTTCAACAGCAAAATCACCTATTCATTTAAATATACACATGCATTTTCAAAGATATATACACAATTTAAACTTCATCTCAGATAAACTAGCATGCAACTCAAACTTTCAAATATCTAAGCTTTTTAAAATAATGTTACTCACCTGTTAAAACCTGACGAGCAGAGCACTTTTATTTGAATAGCCTTTATACTCGTTTTTGCTGAAATGCTTTTGTTATTGATTTATAAACCTTAAACTTGAATTGCAGATGTTTTTAACTTGCTTTAGTCCCCAGGTTTGCATGTAGTAGCTTGATTTCTAGATTTTAAAGAAATGAATGCAGAATTTATCAACCAGATATGCACTTGCTTCAGATTTTGATTTGAGAAAAAGTGTTTACAGAGAATGATTTTGAAGAGTGATATGCAACTTGGTTACAGGTTGATGAAAACTGGGTTTAGAAGAAGTGATTATAAATTTGCATTTTGATATGGGGATGATTACGGATTTTTTTGAAGGAAAAAAATGGTTTTGATTCGTCAGTTTGGTTTTGAGGATTGTTTTAAAGTGGAATGGTTTCAGCTGAAAAATTTCTTAGTTTGGAATTGAAAATGAGAAAAAGAATAGGATGGAAGATGTATATGTTTATATAACTTATTTTATGATTTATTAAAAATCAAATAAAAATAAAAATACAAATTTGACACTTGTAGAAAACTATACATTTATCACTTACCTTAATTAATAAATTAACACATGTTATTAAAGCTCTAGGATGTTTACACATGTCTCTAAAGTAATTAGTATTTATAATTAAAAGTTAATGAAAGTTTTAAACTTAATTAATTTATAAATACTTAGTTATATATAGCTAATTTTTATAAGGAAATAAAACCATTTATATTTAAAAATAAAAACAACACATCACTTTATTATTTGATAATAACATTTTCGATCATTTTAAATAAATTTATAATAGAGGTTATAAATTACTTATTATTTAAATGAATAAATGTTTCATTTATTAATTGTATTTTAAACTTTCATATCTAATTTACAAATCATATTTATTAATTAATATTTAAAAAGAATATTAAATAAATCTTATTATTAATCTTATTTAAACTTTAAGCTAAAATCCTTTTTAAATAATTAAACATTTATTTTATGTATTTAAAATCATATAGTTATTTATAAAATAGCTTTGATGTAACGACCCGCCCTTCTGACCGCCCCTAGTCGGTAATTAAACCAACTTGAAACGTTCAAAATGACGGATTGTTATTCAGTTTATAGAGTTTAAACAGAATCAGCCACAGAAACACAGAATAATTATATTTCACATAGTGAATTTTTCTTACATATATCAGAGTTTGTACAATGCATTAATTTATACAGCGGTATATTTCTTTAAGTACAAAAATAAATCCCCGAAAAGCTAAAGTGAAGCGTTATCCCCCTCTCTCTCTAACTTCGCTGCCCGAAAATCTTCAAGCTGTAAAATACTGGGTCTGACCCGAGTATTACATTCAAAAGAAAATAATACACGGGTCAGTCTAATTCAAACTCAGTTATTAGTGCATAGAGGCAATAATAATTAAATAACAATTAGACGACAGTCAAATATAAATTTACCTATCCGATCCTTTAACAAGAAATCGGATAACGGTAAATATAACACTTAACAGTGTTAAACAACAAATCAGCAAAATTCAAATTATCAACGAAGATAGATGAAGGGATTATTTATGAAGATAATTTAGAAAATTGAAAAATCAATTAAAAAGTCAACTCGAGTAGGGCTGAAGTACACGCACGCGTGCACGGCCTCGCCACTACCGTAATGAAATACGTAAAAGATCATAAATCAAAACAAAATAGGATATCAAAAAAAACCATGTCGTGTGGCTGCAGTTCACGCTTGCGTGCACTGCCTTGCCACTATCGTGATGATGTACTCAAAAGATCAACGAACCAAAATCAATGAAGGTTCAAATATCAATTCAAAATGTGGATACTGTGTGGCTGCAGTTCACGCTTGCGTGCACTGCCTCGCCACAACAACATGTGAAATCATCACAACAGAGAATACTATCAGAAATCAAAGTTGCAGAGGTAAAGTTAGTGACTCAACGCGGCTGCACCAAAACCCGTGCAACATGGCAAGGTCGAAATGCAATTGTTTTGCATATACTCAAGTAAACTCAAGAAAACAAATTCCCAAACAACTCATTACTGCACACTTCAACAAGTGTAAAATTTTCATAAAAATGAAACTGCAGATCAATACCAATAAAACTGGGTTACTACATAATACAGCAACTAAAAATAGTGCACGCTGGCAATTAACAAAATACATGTAGGCCACATGCAAGACTAGTGAAGGCAAGGCCAATGTCAACAAAGGAGGGGTGCATCAGTGAGACAGCTACCACATAATGGAGTGCAGCAGCCTCGACACCGAAAATATATGGCAACACGGCACAATAGAACCATCACACAACAACAAAGGTATGGCAAAAAATGAAATTTATGAACCCACATAAGCAAGTGAATGCAAGGTCCACCAAACTGGACCCAAATACTCAATGCAACTACGACCTTACAGGAACCATCACTAATTGGAACCTCAATGCAAAAATGGGACTGCAACAGCCGGAATGGCATTTTATACGAACCCAACATGTATGCAACAGAGAATGCATAATGCTATCATGACCAGAATGCAACTGCACAGGCAGGTAGGCCAGGCAGTTCAAAATCAGAGAGTATATGCAGAAGGCAACAAGCATACAAGTTAAGTCAAGTTTTAAGTCAGGAGAATCAAAGGTACACATCAAACATATACAGTTAACATATATGATCAGGTGGCTACACAATATGAAGTGTGCAATAGGCTCAAGTCTGCAATTCAAGACTCAATCTAGGCAACAGCGAATGGCATATATCAGTGGATAATGGAGTACATAGCTACATGAAGCCCAAATTTTCTTTTAAAAATTCTAGGTTTCATTTTAAGTCCAAATTCTAAAACAACACTTAATTCCCTTAACATCTTTAAGATATTTTTTAAAAAAAAAAATTAGATTTAAAACTTATTTATTCCAAATCCAGGTTTCACAACTAACTGGAACTCACTTTTAAACTTTAGTTAAACTAAGTTAACCATTGATTTGAAATTCAAATTTCTTTTAGCTTTCCAGGCAAACAGTTCAAGTTTAAATGCATACAAAACATTTTTCCAGTTAGTAACTAAATTTACTTCGGGCCACACACATCAAATCTTCGAGTAGATTCTCATATTACCCGAGACAATATGCCGACATCTTCAACCAACAACAACAGAGGAAACAAACAGACAGTGCAACAGGCTCTAGGCATTTCTCAAATCAAAGACCATAGCCTCAAACTAGACTCGAAATCAGTTCAACACTGAACATAGGCAGGGTGAAAAGATTTGTTGGCATGAAATACAACTCAAGCTAATATAAATGGCAACAATACTACAGGTACCAGACCAGGGGAACAACAGAGGCATGCTAAACAAAGTCAAGTGGGCTACCAATATACAATTTTGCCTCAAAGTAAAAATGACACAGCGGTGGCAGCATGGAGCTACAAACCGACAACAACATCAACAAAAATGGCCAGAGACGAAGCTCACAGGGGCCAGAAAATCAAGGCCATAATTCACAGTGAAGTCGAAAGAAAAGAACAGGCTATAGTCGAAATCATGAATCACAAAGTTGAACAAAGTCAAAGTCAACAGAAAAACAAACAGAGATGAAGCCGAGATCAACATAAATTCACAAAAATCAAAATTCCAAAAATTCGAACAAATATATATTTATATATACGAACGCAAATAAAGGAGATCGAACTCATATAAAACCCACATTCATCATCATATTTTTTTAAATTAAAATCAACAGAGAAATCGTCAACATAATAACAAAATTGAACGGCCTAAGGAGGATGAAGTAGATGTGAGGGTCACTCACCTTTCACCGAAGCGAAGACAAACGAAGTAGAGACGCGGTGGTGAGGAACGAGCAAGGTGAATTTGAAACCGTGGCGGCAAAAATCGATCAAAGCCCTAATAATTTATTTTTTAGGGACGAAGAAGAAACTCGTGGCCGCCATTTTTAATTTTCTTTCGGTTGAATGGTTTTGAAATTGTGTAGGGTTATTGAATATAAAAGAGAAGGGAGGGACGTGATTTTAAGCGTGGGTTACGGCATGAGTGAAGGCATGATTTTAGGAGAGGAAAACATGCTGGTGAAAAGATATCGGCCATGCTTTCAAAGTTGCGTGATTTTAGGGTGCTGGTGAAAAGAATAAAGCATATTATTTTATCATATATATATGTATTATTTATTTTCTTTATTAAGCTTCATAGATATATAAACGTTTTGAAGTTCAACTATCAAACATCAATTTATATTAACACGTTTTACAATTAGATTTTATACTTATATTTTGTATTGATAATATTTATTCCATTTTATTTAAGTTAAAGAAAAATGTTATTAAAACTAACCATCAATCTATTAATTTACATAAATAATAATTCTTAAATCCAAATTATTTTTATTAGTCATTAGTTCGAATTTTAAATACAAATTTAATATTCAATTTCAAACCCCAAAGTCAAATTCAAATTTTTATTCAACTTTCAATAGATTAAATTTTCGAAAATTTAATCGCCAATTTCATAGTTATATTGGGAATTCAAACTAAACCATCATTCAAATATTTAAAATTAATTAAATATTTTCAATTTAAATTGTTCAAAATTCAGGGTTGTTATAATCTTCCCTCCTTAAAAGAATTTCGTCCCGAAATTATAAGTTTGGAAAAACGATTGTTAAAATCTCACCGATATTTATACCCTGCACAATTTTACCAAGCTCGAATTCTATTAAAAATAAATAAACATAGGATTCATTCTATTTATTTTATCTCCCTAGATTTGTTCATTATTTTCTAAAATCAAGACGTAAAAGTCTTTTACCAAAATTTTCGACTTACAAAACTCAAATTTAAAGTTGAAATTCTTCATGCTAGAGATTTGCATATCATATTTTTTTTAAAGCTGTGGACTTTCAAGATATTTTAAAGATACTCTTCTTTAATTCAATTAGGTTAGAATTATGTAATTTTAATTTCAGACTATTGATTTGCTATCTAAAGTTTTGAAAATACTTGCTAACTCGAAGTTTAACAAGTCCACCGTCGTTCTCACAGACATTAGGCATACGCTGGCCAGGCGCAGGACTAAAAATCTCCAAGTACTAAATATACTTGCTTCAACTCCCAGTGAAAATACTTTTAAAAATTCTTTTAAAAATGGATATGGAAAGCACGTTCCCCCATGGATCACATTTTACCCGGCGGTTACGCTACTATCCCAGTAGAATCGCTTGTAATCTGTAGATTTCACATCTCTTGAATTTCTCCATGGTTGTTGCCATAGATCGCGGTTCACACGGCGGTTTCGCTACTATCCTAGTAGAAACGCTTGTGACCGTAGGCATCTCGCCCCTCAAATTACGCTTTGGCCTCTAGATCACAGTTTACGCGGCGGTTGCGCCACTATCCCAGTGGAAACGCTTGTAACTGTAGGCATCACGCCCCACGAATTACGCTAGCATACATCATCAATTCACATGATCCCAACACGATGATCCATCGTGGGGGATCCTAGTCCAAATGGACATTCCAACTTATGGAAATTCTACGTAGCTACGATTTTCAAATGGACACTCACACCGAGTTCCAATCACCTTCACAAATTTTAAATGGAAGGTACTTGTCCATATCCTCAGTTTAGAAAACATAATGTCATATACCTATAGTACTTTATTTCACATTTCGTACATATCATACCTATGTAAACTTACATAGGATTTTCATAATAATGACTTTCCAAACTGATGGTTTTCGAATTATTACATTCACATATATAAGTTCCGAAAACCACAATATCCCATACCCATAACAAATAGAGGATTTCTAAATTTTCCATCTCGTTTATACTTTTCCTCTAAGTCGATTTGAAATTTTAAGGTTATCTCAAACCCAATTCACATTCATAATTCAATTCATTATCGACTTCACATTCGATTTGGATTTCACGTTACATCGTCAATTCTCAACACATAATTGATGTCTACCGATATATAACCTCTAAGCTCGTACGTCTCAGAGAAGGGTGTTAAGCTAAAAGAATAAATTCTCCGCCACCACAGATATATATTTAATAGAGATCAATTTCTATGTCATCAATTCACCATGTTAGACATACAATCCAAATCGACTATCCAAAATTCAAAGCTCAACCTATATTGTTTTTGGTGTCGAAGTTAAACTCAATTTAACTCATAATTCAATCTTTTTTGAAAAAGTTCCAGTTGAACTAATTGTTCAAATTTCCCTAAAACATCTTTACAAGATATATATAATTTTCCACACTTAAACATTTGAAACAAATTTCAAATATTCAATTTTCAATTTATCTTTAAAAGATAGAATTTCAAACTTTCCATTTCATATTGGAAAACATTTCCATACTTATTTAATAATAAGTAATTCACAAATCCATTTATTTTCAACACTTGAAAAAAATATTCAATATACTTAAATCATAATCAAGTATATATTCCATTCTTTAAGGAAAGCGCTCTTTTAAACACATTTATTTGAGTCAAAACGAATGTTACGTAAAACATTGTTACGACAACTCAAAATCTCTAGTATAGGGATTCGAATTTAAGATAGATATATAAATCCCAATACTATATAAAACATTTCCTTTCGGAAACCATTTACAATAACAACAGTGTTATAGTCCACCATTTCTTTATTTTCTCGAAAATGTCTATTTCAACAATGAATGTTGAAATCTATGTATTCGATAGTTAATATATTTTAAAACATCTTTTAAAACAATTAACTTCATTTCATAATATCACTTCCCTGAAACATATCCGTTTTATTTAATAATATATTCGCTGTCCAAAACCGTGAATATACTTATTTATTCAATTCAGTGTTTCTACACATTTATTTAAAAGATTATCCACTGTCCAAAATCGTGGATAAAATTCCCAACCAACTTTTATTATCACAATATTTAACTTAAAGGATAATTCGCTGTCCAAAATCACGAATATATCTCCTTTAATAATTCTATGTTTCATTTATCAAATTCAACTGGTTTCGAATTTATAAACAATCTTTACAAATTCCATTTCTATTTATAAAACTTCGATTTATAAATCTCCTTTATTAATTCAATTCAATTTATATAACTCAATTATATACCAAAAGTCCATTTATAAGTTAAGTACTTATAATCCATTTATTTACTAAGTCATTCTTCAAAACATTTGAAATCAATTTTCAAAAGAATTCAGAATCAAATTCCCAAGTTATAGTTCAATGATCCCCTTGGCTATACTAAATTGACATGTCATTTTATTTCCCAATTATTATTTTGGAGATATTCAAAATATTGGATTTAAACCAATTCATTAATTCACTTCACTTATATTTTATTTTTCATAAATCTCAACAATTGGATAATGGTTTTCGAATGATCGGGACTCAAATCTAAGGAGACCTTATCGAAGAGAAACTATCGCAAACCTAAATTTAGAGAGCTACAAAAGAGAGGTTGGTTGTCCGAAAAAGATTTGAATTTTCAAAAACAACAAATTTTTTATACTTCTTTAGATTTGAAAGACGTTCTTCTTTAAAATGATTCTAGTAACTATTCATATTAAACATCATAAACTGAGCTTTGTGTAAACCAAAGCTCTAATACCACTTTTGTAACGACCCGCCCTTCTAACCGCCCCTAGTCGGTAATTAAACCAACTTGAAACGTTCAAAATTACGGATTGTTATTCAGTTTATAGAGTTTAAACAGAATCAGCCACAGAAACACAGAATAATTATATTACACATAATGAATTTTTCTTACATATATCAGAGTTTGTACAATGCATTAATTTATACAACGGAATATTTCTTTAAGTACAAAAATAAATCCTCGAAAAGCTAAAGTGAAGCGTCATCCCCCTCTCTCTCTAACTTCGCTGCCCGAAAATCTTCAAGCTGTAAAATACTGGGTCTGACCCGAGTATTACATTCAAAAGAAAATAATACACGGGTCAGTCTAATTCAAACTCAGTTATTAGTGCATAGAGGCAATAATAATTAAATAACAATTAGACGACAGTCAAATATAAATTTACCTATCCGACCCTTTAACAAGAAATCGAATAACGGTAAATATAACACTTAATAGTGTTAAACAACAAATCAGCAAAATTCAAATTATCAACGAAGATAGATGAAGGGATTATTTATGAAGATAATTTAGAAAATTGAAAAATCAATTAAAAAGTCAACTCGAGTAGGGCTGCAGTACACACACGCGTGCACGGCCTCACCACTACCGTAATGAAATACATAAAAGATCATAAAAAAAAATAGGATAACAAAAAAAAACCATGTCGTGTGGCTGCAGTTCACGCTTGCGTGCACTGCCTTGCCACTATCGTGATGATGTACTCAAAAGATCAACGAACCAAAATCAATGAAGGTTCAAATATCAATTCAAAATGTGGATACTGTGTGGCTGCAGTTCACGCTTGCGTGCACTGCCTCGCCACAACAACATGTGAAATCATCACAACAGAGAATACTATCAGAAATCAAAGTTGCAGAGGTCAAGTTAGTGACTCAACGCGGCTGCAACACCAAAACCCATGCAACATAGCAAGGTCGAAATGCAATTGCTTTGCATATACTCAAGTAAACTCAAGAAAACAAATTCCCAAACAACTCATTACTGCACACTTCAACAAGTGTAAAATTTTCATAAAAATGAAACTGCAGATCAATACCAATAAAACTGGGTTACTACATAATACAGCAGCAACTAAAAATAGTGCACGCTGGCAATTAACAAAATACATGTAGGCCACATGCAAGACTAGTGAAGGCAAGGCCAATGTCAACAAAGGAGGGGTGCATCAGTGAGACAGCTACTACATAATGGAGTGCAGCAGCCTCTACATCGAAAATATATGGCAACACAGCACAATAGAACCATCACACAGCAACAAAGGTATGGCAAAAATTGAAATTTATGAACCCACATAAGCAAGTGAATGCAAGGTCCACCAAACTGGACCCAAATACTCAATGCAACTACGACCTTACAGGAACCATCACTAATTGGAACCTCAATGCAAAAATGGGACTGCAACAGCCGGAATGGCATTTTATACGAACCCAACATGTACGCAACAGAGAATGCATAATGCTATCATGACCAGAATGCAACTGCACAGGCAGGTAGGCCAGGCAGTTCAAAATCAGAGAGTATATGCAGAAGGCAACAAGCATACAAGTTAAATCAAGTTTCAAGTCAGGAGAATCAAAGGTACACATCAAACATATACAGTTAACATATATGATCAGGTGGCTACACAATATGAAGTGCGCAATAGGCTCAAGTCTGCAATCCAAGACTCAATCTAGGCAACAGTGAATGGCATATATCAGTGGACAATGGAGTACATAGCTACATGAAGCCCAAATTTTCTTTTAAAAATTCCATGTTTCATTTTAAGTCCAAATTCTAAAACAACACTTAATTCCCTTAACATCTTTAAGATATTTTTTTAAAAAAAAATTAGATTTAAAACTTATTTATTCCAAATCCAGGTTTCACAACTAACTGGAACTCACTTTTAAACTTTAGTTAAACTAAGTTAACCATTGATTTGAAATTCAAATTTCTTTTAGCTTTCCAGGCAAACAGTTCAAGTTTAAATGCATACAAAACATTTTTCTAGTTAGTAACTAAATTTACTTCGGGCCACACACATCAAATCTTCGAGTAGATTCTCATATTACTCGAGACAATATGCCGACATCTTCAACCAACAACAACAGAGGAAACAAACAGACAGTGCAAGAGGCTCTAGGCATTTCTCAAACCAAAGACCATAGCCTCAAAATAGACTCGAAATCAGTTCAACACTGAACATATGCAGGGTGAAAAGATTTGTTGGCATGAAATACAACTCAAGCTAATATAAATGGCAACAATACTACAAGTACCAGGCCAGGGGAACAACAGAGGCATGCTAAACAAAGTCAAGTGGGCTACCAATATACAATTTTGCCTCAAAGTAAAAATGACACAGGGGTGGCAGCATGGAGCTACAGACTATTACAACATTATCAAATCAATTAAATATTTATTCAATTAGATTATTAAATTAAATTCAAATTTTATTACAACATTATCAAATCAATTTAATTTTAAATACAGATTATTAAATTTATATTGCCAAAAATTCTGGGATATCACAGTAGTTCTGAGTGAGTAAGTTTTGATACCTCGCTTGGCTCGTCATCATCACTGTCAGTTGTTTCTCCTTGAAGACACAAATTTTCCTTTTCATTTTCACTGCCAATGCTTTTATCATCTTCATCAGTTTCATCCCACGTGGCTGCAAAACTTCATTTTGGTTTCTTTCCTTGGCTGAATCGATTCCGAGGACAATTGGGCATGATATGACCGGGTTTGTTGCGCTTGTGACATATGATCTCCTGCACTTCTGCGTCGTGTAGTGCTTTGATTATTCTTCTTTGCATGTGTTGATTTAGAGATGGATTTCCGTATTTGCGGTTCCACTTTTTGAATCTCTTTGTTAGTAGCGCCAGCTCAGCTGCTCCATCATCATCATCATCACTTTCTATTGTTCCTTTAAGAGCTATTGATTTCTTTCGAGTATCACCTCCTTCATGTTCTTCTTTGAATTTCATTTCTAGCTCATAAGTGGTGAGATTTCCAACAAGTTCTTCGACTTTAATCTATTTCAAATCCTTCTATTCTTGAATAGCAGTGACTTTGGTTTCAAAATTTCGTGGAAGGACTCTGAGGATTTTCGGACTATTTCCAACTTTGTATATGATTTTCCAAAAGCTTTTGATTTGTATACAATATTGAAATGTCGTCCATACATCTCTTTGACTTTTTCATCCTTGGCTATTGTGAAATTCTCGTATTCACTACTAAGCATCGCAAGGCGAGATTCCTTGACTTGAGATGTTCCTTCGTGAGTCACTTCAAGTATGTGCCAGTGTAACGACCCGCCGTTCTGACCGCCTCCAATCGGTAATTAAACCAACTAGAAACGTTCAAACTGACGGATTGTTATTTAGTTTATAGAGTTTAAACAGAATCAGCCACAGAATCACAGAATAATAATAATATTTCACATAAATGAATTTCTTTCTTTTATACAAATATCAGAGTTTATACAATGCATTTAAATTTTATACAGTGGAATATTTATTTATTATTTAGTACAAGAAAAATTTTCCTGAAAAACTTTAGTGATGCGGTAATCCCCCTCTCTCTAACTTCGCTGCCAGAAAATCTTCAAGCTGTAAAATACTCGGTCTGACCCGAGCGTTTTATGCAAAACAAAAAAACACTCGAGTCAGGATTAATCTTAATTCAAGTAAATAAGTTTGCAATGAACGGAAATAAAATAGTAACAGCCCAATAGGGTTAATGGTGCAGTACAGGCAGCAGAAGGGACGAAGCAACTTGGATCAGTCCAAGAAAAAAAAATGTAAATAATATAAGTTCCCACAAATGAACATAAGGAGTGTACAGGAGTACACACATATCAGCCCAGCAAGTACAAATCTGGGTAACAAATCTTAGGTTAGCATGGAAGATAAGCACATGAGCCACTTGAGTGAACACATTTCACACAACCATACAGTTTACAAAAGTCATGGCAATAAGTAAATGAGGCAACAAGGTCAACAATTAAGCAAAATTTCAGAGGGGAACAGAGAAAAAGATGTTGGATCTAGCATGGTTTCATTTTTTTTGTGAACCAGAAACTTTTTTCATTTACATGCTTAAGCCTAAAATCAAATGTAAATGATATCTTCATTTATCTACAGGCACATACAGGCATACAACTACATATAGATACATACAAGCACAAATATTCAAGCATATTCACATGCAATCATTCATGAGGCTTGTTCTTGATTTATTACCGGGACATGAGGTAAGTTTAAACAAAAGGACCCAACTTATTAACTGAAACATCATGTATGACCAACCAGAGTTCATCACACATGTCAAATAGAAAACAGAGGGAAAAGATTATAGCAATGCATCAGATTCATCAAAGCATTGGTTTAAGCTTGGAATCATTCATATATGGCATGCAAGCATAATACACAGCAAACAACAAAGATCACCACAAGCAGAGATCAATAAGTATCAATTTTTTGTTTATAACACAAATCCTCTAAATCCAAAGATAAAGAATTTTAAAACAAAGTTTGAATCCTATTATTTATTTTCTTCTTCTTAAAAACTAGTGACCAAGAATGTTTATTTTTAACATAATTTTAAAATTTTTACTGCCATTTATCATTTTATAAGAGAAAATCTGATAGATTCATTTGAAGTCATTTTTCTTATCTATACTTCATCACTGGGACATTTTTTTTTTAAATTCTATCACTTAATCAAGTTTATAAATTGAGATATGGTTTACTTCATGTTTATAAATTCTATCACTGTGATGAACTTTTGTCTGTTAAACAACAGAAAAGCACATAGGTATGTACACAGTCATGCCTGTACATCATCACTTATACAAAACAATTCCAGGTACCAAACCAAGCATCACAACATATAATAGACTTAAGTCATTTATTTACAGATAAATAAAGAAGGAAGATTTGGTTTGCTAAATTGATTTCAGGTTGTAAAGAGAATCAAGCCTTTGATTTTCAATCTTTCATTTTGAAACTTTTAAAAACTGCAATTGCCCCTTTGATATTTTGAACTCTTTAAATAAAACTGAAATGCTTTTAATACTTTGAATTTTAAGATCCTGAGTTGCCTTGAAAATAAAGTTTGTTTGCAAAACCAACTTTCCAGATTTACAGAAGAAAAAAAAATGATGCAGTTTTGCTTTATGTTTGAAATGTATAGGATACTGATATGTACAGGGGTATTCACAATTTAAATATCAATTCAAGCCATATTTACGCTAAAACATCCATGCAAGCACTGACATAGTTATCAACTAAACACATAAATTTCCAGTAAATTCCTATTAAATTTTAACTTAAATAAAATTTTAAAATCTTAATGTTTTAAGTCAACAAAGATGTCTTGATTAATCCTTCCTTCTAACGGAAACTAATTAAAGGAATATGATTTTAATAAAAACTTGTGCCAGGGAAAACAAAAACAGATCAAAGCAATTTAACAGCATGTATACAACTACAATTACACATCAGACAGTTAATTATAAACATATGCAATATTTGTTCATTTCAATATACTAACGTGCAACTCAAACTTAACTTTCCTACATCATTCAACTTCAATAGCAATAGAAAAAGGGTTTTAAATTTAGTATGGTTTACACTGTAAACCAAAGTGTTACAGGAAACAGAAAAACTGGAAACAACATTTCCAAGCAAATATAAACACAAGCATAGCCATTCATTCACATGCAAAAGCTATTCACAATTATACAAGCATTCAAACACAAAGAACTGAATAAAGCATAGGTTTACTCACAAGCATCATAGAATAAATTGAAGGTTGAAAGGTTTGCTCACTGTGTTTATCACAAACAGTTTCTAAAAGAACCTCAAATTTGTGTTTTTAAGGTAATTACTGAAACTAGGTCAATTTCAAACTTATTAAGTTTTGTTATTAAAATATGGTGCAAGCTTAAAGTACAACTTCAACTTGTTTACTGAAACAAAAATGTATAGCTACTTAATTTTATCATTAAATCAAATAGAGACAGGGGGAAAAGAAATGGACTTTCTTACAGGTTCTCAATTTTTTTTTCTAAAACAGTGACTAACCTCTTGTACAGTCAACATGACAAACCAAGCATTCAAATTTCTTGCATGCAAACAAGATTTACATTTCCTATATCACTCAAACATACCCATAACAACACTGATAAGAGGGAGACAGGGTTTACTCACAGTCATTTCAAACTGGAGGGAAAAAAATTTATTTACAGACACATACATACATCACATATGCACTGAAGTTCAAACAAGCACATGTAAACAAAATTTTCCACAACCAGATTCAAAGACCCATCACATGCAGCAAAACAAAGCAAGCAAAGTTTTTTGATAGCATATGCTCTTATCAGTTTAAAAGCAAATTAACCGAGCAAATGGAAGCCAATAACACCAAATCATAGCATGCAACCAAGCACCCAATTCAAACAAATTTAAAAACTTGAATAAGATTAATCGTGAGAAAAACTCACCATTGCTCGCTGGGTAGAAGACGATGCAGCAAACACGACGAACTAGTACCGGAGCTTCGCAAAAACCCTGTTTTGGAACAAAGAGCGCAATCGAACGAAGGCCCCAAATTATCACCAGCCCTAATTTAGTCGATCGGAGGAAGAAAGAAATTGAGAGCCGCCATTATTTTTCGTTTGTTTAGGGTTACGAATCGAATGGAGAAATGAGGGAATGGGTATACTTAATCACGGCACCAATATCAAACGTGGGCCGACCAAAATTTCCAAAGCCCAAACAACAATCAACAAATTTTCCTCTTATATTTTTATTTTGAATTTCAATGGGTTTTATTATTACTTTGCTTTGTTATGTTTTTGTTTAAATTATGTTGTTAAAATTTCTCCAATGTAGTTACATAATATTTTTCAAAATTTATAAATATGTTGTTTAAATTTTTACTATGTGTATTTATTCATCTATTTGTATTGATTAAAATTTTATTCCTTTTTACTTTAAAGAAAAGAAAGATGTTATTTAAAAACTAACCACCCATTTATAAATTTACATAAATAAAAATCCTTGTATCCAATATTATTTTTCTAAGTCATTAGATTGAATTAAAAATACAAATTTAATATTCAATTTCAACTCCAAAGTCAAATTTAAATTTTTATTCAACTTTTTATAGACTAAATTTTAAAATTTAATCGCCAAATCATAGAAATGTTTTATATAGCATTGGGAATTCAATTTAAATCACCATTCAAATATTTAAAATTAATTAAATATTTTTAATTTAAATTGTTCAAAAATTCAGGGCCGTTACAATCTCCCCTCCTTAAAATAATTTCGTCCCGAAATTACAAGTAAGGAAAAATGATTGTTAAAATTTCACTAATATTTTTACCCTACTCAATTTTATTAAGTTTGAAACTTATTAAAAATAAATAAATAAGTATAGGATTCATTCTATTTGTTTTGTCTCATTAGCTTTGTTAATTAACTCATTTGCTCATCATTTTCTACAATCAAGACGCAAAAGTCTTTTACTAAAGTTTTCAACTTACAAAACCCAAATTTTAAATTTGCAATTCTTCATTTAAGAAATTTACATAGTATAACCTTTCCAAAGCTGTGGACTTTCAAAACATTTCAAAAATCCTCTTCCTTAGTTCATTAGGTTGGAATTTATGTTACTTTAGTTTCAGATTATTGATTTTCTGTTTAAAGTTTGAAAATACTTGCTAACTCGAAATTTAACAAGTCTATTGTCGTTCTTAAAGACATTAGGCATACGCTGGCCAGGCGCAGGACTAAAAATCTCCAAGTACTAAATATACTTGCTTCAATTCCCAGTGAAAATACTTTTAAAAATCTTTTAAAAATGGATATGGAAAGCACGTTCCCCCATGGATCACAGTTTACCCGGCGGTTCCGCTACTATCCCAGTAGAATCGCTTGTAACTGTAGATTTCTCATCTCTTGAATTTCGCCATGGTTGTCGCCTTAGATCGCGGTTCACACGGCGGTTACGCTACTATCCCAGTAGAATTGCTCGTGACCGTAGGCATCTCGCCCCTCGAATTACGCTTTGGCATCTAAATTGCAGTTTACACGGCAGTTGCGCCACTATCCCAGTGGAATCGCTTGTAACTGTAGGCATCACGCCCCTCAAATTACGCTAGTCACTCCAACTAATGGAAAACAAACCGCCAATCCAACTAATGGAAAACAAATGCCCAGTCCAACTAATGGAAATCAAATGGTCAATCCAACTAATGGAATTCAAATGGTCAATCCAACTAATGGAATTCTACGTAGCTACGATTTTCAAATGGACACTCATCTCGAGTTCCAACAACCTTCACAAATTTTAAATGGAAGGTACGTTTCCACATCCTCAGTTTGAAAACATAATATCATACATACATATATAATATTTCATTTCACATTTCGTACATATCATACTCATGTACTTACATAAGTTTTCCACAACAATTTCTTTTCAAACTAATGGTTTTCGAATTTATCGTATTCTCATATATACGTTCTGAAAACCTCAATATCTCATACCCATAATAAATAGAGGATTCATAAATTTTCCAGCTCATTATCCATTTAAAATTTTCCTCTAAGTCGATTTGGAATTTTAAGGTTATCTTAAACCCAATTCACATTCATAATTCAATTTATTATCGACTTCACACTCGATTTGGATTTCACGTTACATCAACACATAATTGATGTCTACCGATATATAACCTCTGAGCTCGTATGTCTCAGAGAAGGGTGTTAAGCTAAGAGAATAAATTCTCCGCCACCAACAGATATATATTTAATAGAGATCAATTGCTATGTCGTCAATTCACAATGTTAGACATACAATCCAAATCGACCATCCAAAATTCAAAACTCAACTTATATTGTTTTTGGGGTCGAAGTTAAACTCAATTTAACACAAGATTCAATCATTTTGAAAATTTCCAAGTTGAACTAATTGTTCACAATTTCCCAAAAATATCTTTACAAGATATATTTTTCACACTTCAACCATTTGAAAACAAATTTCAAATCATTTTTCACCTTTCTATCTTTGAAAACAAATTTCAAATCAATTTCCTTAAACGGAAACATTTCCAAATATTTATCCATTTTAAACTTAAAATGGTTCATTTAAATCAATCAAATAAATCCTTACCGATTTATTTTAAACTTATGTTCCAAATCCGTAAATTTATTTTCACATTTCAAAAATAAATCAACATTTATTTTTAACAAATTTTCCTTTCTTTTATAAATTCCATAGTGAATTTACATTTCCAAAATATCTATGAATATACGATTTTCAAATCGATTTCTAATATTCATTTTCAATTTATCTTTAAGAGATAAAATTTTAAAACATTCACTTCATATTGGAAAAACATTTCCATACTTATTTAATAATAAGTAATTTACAAATCCATTTCTTTTCAACACTTGAAAAGTATTCAATATACTTAAATCATAATCAAGTATATATTTCATTCTTTAAGGAAAGCGATCTTTTAAACACATTTATTTGAGTCAAAACGAATGTTGCGTAAAACATTGTTACGACGACCCAAAATCACTAGTATAAGGATTCAAATTTAAGATAGATATATAAATCCCAATACTATATAAACATTTCCTTTCAAAAAAAACATTTACTATAACAACAGTGTTATAATCCACCATTTCCTTTTATTTCTCTCGAAAACGTCTATTTCAACAATGAATGTTGAAATCTATGATTCGATACTTAATGCATTTTAAAACATCTTTAAAACCATTAACTTCATTTCATAGTATCACTTCCCTAAAACATATCTGTTTTATTTAATAATATATTCACTGTCCAAAATTGTGAATATACTTCGTTAACCAATTTCCATCATTTCTACACATTTTATTTTAAAAAATTATCCACTGTCCAAAATCGTGGGTAAAATTCCCAACCAATTTTTATCATCACAATATTTAACTTAAAGGATAATTCGCTGTCCAAAATCATGAATATATCTCCTTTAATAACTTCTATGTTTCATTTATCAAATTCAATTGGTTATGAATTTATAAACAATCTTTATAAATTCCATTTCTATTTATAAACTTCGATTTATAATCTCCTTTATTAATTCAATTCAATTTATATAACTCAATTATATACCAAAAGTCCATTTATAAGTTAAGTACTTATAATCCATTTATTTACAAATCATTCTTCAAAACATTTGAAATCAATTTTCAAAAGAATTCAGAATCAAATTCCCGAGTCATAGTTCAATAATCCGCTTGATTATAAGTAAATTGACATGTCATTTTATTTTCCAATTTATTGCTCTGGAGATATCCAAAATATTTAATTTAAACCAATTTACTAATTCACTTAACTTATATTTTATTCTTTCATAAATCTCAATAATTCGATAATGAGTTTTCAAATGATCGGGACTCAAATCTAAGGAGACCTCACCGAAGTGAACTATCGAAAACCTAAATTTAGAGAGGGGAATTTTCAAAAATAATTCTAATTTTCAAAATACTTTTTATTTTTCAAAGAAAACAAATTTATACATTCTTTAGTTTTGGAAAACGTTTTCTTTACAGTGATTCTAGTAACTATTCATATTAAACGCCATAAACTAAGCTTTGTGTAAACCAAAGCTCTGATACCACTCTGTAACGACCCGCCGTTCTAACCGCCTCCAATCGGTAATTAAACCAACTAGAAACGTTCAAAATGACGGATTGTTATTTAGTTTATAGAGTTTAAACAGAATCAGCCATAGAATCACAGAATAATAATAATATTTCACATAAATGAATTTCTTTCTTTTATACAAATATCAGAGTTTATACAATGCATTTAAATTTTATACAGCGGAATATTTATTTATTATTTAGTACAAGAAAAATTTTCCTGAAAAACTTTAGTGATGCGGTAACCCCATCTCTCCAACTTCGCTGCCAGAAAATCTTCAAGCTGTAAAATACTCGGTCTGACCCGAGCGTTTTATGCAAAACACAAAAACACTCGAGTCAGGATCAATCTTAATTCAAGTAAATAAGTTTGCAATGAACGGAAATAAAATGGTAACAGCCCAACAGGGTTAATGGTGCAGTACAGGCAGCAGAAGGGACGAAGCAACTTGGATCAGTCCAAGAAAAAAAAATGAAAATAATATAAGTTCCCACAAATGAACATAAGGAGTGTACAGGAGTACACACATATCAGCCCAGCAAGTACAAATCTGGGTAACAATTCTTAGGTTAGCATGGCAGATAAGCACATGAGCCACTTGAGTGAACACATTTCACACAACCATACAGTTTACAAAAGTCATGGCAATAAGTAAATGAGGCAACAAGGTCAACAATTAAGCAAAATTTCAGAGGGGAACAGAGAAAAAGATGTTGGATCTAGCATGGTTTCATTTTTTTTGTGAACCAAAAACTTTTTTCATTTACATGCTTAAGCCTAAAATCAAATGTAAATGATATCTTCATTTATCTACAGGCACATACAGGCATACTACTACATATAGATACATACAGGCACAAATATTCAAGCATATTCACATGCAATCATTCATGAGGCTTGTTCTTGATTTATTACTGGGACATGAGGTAAGTTTAAACAAAAGGACCCAACTTATTAACTGAAACATCATGTATGACCAACCAGAGTTCATCACACAGGTCAAATAGAAAACAGAGGGAAAAGATTATAGCAATGCATCAGATTCATCAAAGCATTGGTTTAAGCTTGGAATCATTCATATATGGCATGCAAGCATAATACACAGCAAACAACAAAGAACACCACAAGCACAGATCAATAAGTATCAAATTTTTGTTTATAACACAAATCCTCTAAATCCAAAGATAAAGAATTTTAAAACAAAGTTTGAATCCTATTATTTATTTTTTTCTTCTTAAAAACTAGTGACCAAGAATGTTTATTTTTAACATATTTTTAAAAATTTTACTGCCATTTATCATTTTATAAGAGAAAATCTGATAGATTCATTTGAAGTCATTTTTCTTATCTATACTTCATCACTGGGACGATTTTTTTTTTAAATTCTATCACTTAATCAAGTTTATAAATTGAGATATGGTTTACTTCATGTTTATAAATTCTATCACTGTGATGAACTTTTGTCTGTTAAACAACAGAAAAGCACATAGGTATGTACACAGTCATGCCTGTACATCATCACTTATACAAAACAATTCCAGGTACCAAACCAAGCATCACAACATATAATAGACCTAAGTCATTTATTTACAGATAAACAGAGAAGGAAGATTTGGTTTGCTAAATTGATTTCAGGTTGTAAAGAGAATCAAGCCTTTGATTTTCAATCTTTCATTTTGAAACTTTTAAAAACTGCAATTGCCCCTTTGATATTTTGAACTCTTTAAATAAAACTGAAATGCTTTTAATACTTTGAATTTTAAGATCCTGAGTTGCCTTGAAAATAAAGTTTGTTTGCAAAACCAACTTTCCAGATTTACAGAAGAAAAAAAAATGATGCAGTTTTGCTTTATGTTTGAAATGTATAGGATACTGATATGTACATGGGTATTCACAATTTAAATATCAATTCAAGCCATATTTACGCTAAAACATCCATGCAAGCACTGACATAGTTATCAACTAAACACATAAATTTCCAGTAAATTCCTATTAAATTTTAACTTAAATAAAATTTTAAAATCTTAATGTTTTAAGTCAACAAAGATGTCTTGATTAATCCTTCCTTCTAACGGAAACTAATTAAAGGAATATGATTTTAATAAGAACTTGTGCCAGGGAAAACAAAAACAGATCAAAGCAATTTAACAGCATGTATACAACTACAATTACACATCAGACAGTTAATTATAAACATATGCAATATTTGTTCATTTCAATATACTAGCATGCAACTCAAACTTTACTTTCCTACATCATTCAACTTCAATAGCAATAGAAAAAGGGTTTTAAATTTAGTATGGTTTACACTGTAAACCAAATTGTTACAGGAAACAGAAAAACTGGAAACAACATTTCCAAGCAAATATAAACACAAGCATAGCCATTCATTCACATGCAAAAGCTATTCACAATTATACAAGCATTCAAACACAAAGAACTGAATAAAGCATAGGTTTACTCACAAGCATCATAGAATAAATTGAAGGTTGAAAGGTTTGCTCACTGTGTTTATCACAAACAGTTTCTAAAAGAACCTCAAATTTGTGTTTTTAAGGTAATTACTGAAACTAGGTCAATTTCAAACTTATTAAGTTTTGTTATTAAAATATGGTGCAAGCTTAAAGTACAACTTCAACTTGTTTACTGAAACAAAAATGTATAGCTACTTAGTTTTATCATTAAATCAAATAGAGACAGGGGGAAAGAAATGGACTTTCTTACAGGTTCTCAATTTTTTTTTCTAAAACAGTGACTAACCTCTTGTACAGTCAACATGACAAACCAAGCATTCAAATTTCTTGCATGCAAACAAGATTTACATTTCCTATATCACTCAAACATACCCATAGCAACACTGATAAGAGGGAGAAAGGGTTTACTCACAGGCACTTCAAACTGGAGGGGAAAAAAAATTTATTTACAGACATATACATACATCACATATGCACTGAAGTTCAAACAAGCACATGTAAACAAAATTTTCCACAACCAGATTCAAAGACCCATCACATGCAGCAAAACAAAGCAAGCAAAGTTTTTTTGATAGCATCTTCTCTTATCAGTTTAAAAGCAAATTAACCGAGCAAATGGAAGCTAATAACACCAAATCATAGCATGCAACCAAGCACCCAATTCAAACAAATTTAAAAACTTGAATAAGATTAATCGTGAGAAAAACTCACCATTGCTCGCTGGGTAGAAGACGATGCAGCAAACGCGACGAACTAGTACCGGAGCTTTGCAAAAACCCTGTTTTGGAACAAAGAGCGCAATCGAACGAAGGCCCCAAATTATCACCAGCCCTAATTTAGTCGATCGGAGGAAGAAAGAAATTGAGAGCCGCCATTATTTTTCGTTTGTTTAGGGTTACGAATCGAATGGAGAAATGAGGGAATGGGTATACTTAATCACGGCACCAATATCAAACGTGGGCCGACCAAAATTTCCAAAGCCCAAACAACAATCAACAAATTTTCCTCTTATATTTTTATTTTGAATTTCAATGGGTTTTATTATTACTTTGCTTTGTTATGTTTTTGTTTAAATTATGTTGTTAAAATTTCTCCAATGTAGTTATATAATATTTTTCAAAATTTATAAATATGTTGTTTAAATTTTTACTATGTGTATTTATTCATCTATTTGTATTGATTAAAATTTTATTCCTTTTTACTTTAAAAAAAAGAAAGATGTTATTTAAAAACTAACCACCCATTTATAAATTTACATAAATAAAAATCCTTGTGTCCAATATTATTTTTCTAAGTCATTAGTTTGAATTAAAAATACAAATTCAATATTCAATTTCAACTCCAAAGTCAAATTTAAATTTTTATTCAACTTTTTATAGACTAAATTTTAAAATTTAATCGCCAAATCATAGAAATGTTTTATATAGCATTGGGAATTCAATTTAAATCATCATTCAAATATTTAAAATTAATTAAATATTTTCAATTTAAATTGTTCAAAAATTCAGGGCCGTTACAACCAGATTTCCTACACAGTTTGACAATGTGAGACGCGATTAAATTCAATTTGATCCAATGAACATATAATAGAATTCATAGCTATATCACTGACATTCTGCATTTATTTTCTAGATCTGTCCATTGATCCATCAGTTTTTCAATTTTTTTATTATTTACAACTATAGTTGGTGCTCTACAACCTGTCTCAACAATATTCCAAGCATCAATGGTTTTTAGAAAAAATTTCATTCTGTTTTTCCAGTAATCATATTCACTATTGAACATTGGTGGCCTAACTATGGACTGACCCTCAGCAAAAGCATTATTAGAAGAAGCCATTTTAAAAATTCGAATTTTTAAAAACAAAAATTGGTTTTTGAAAAATCAAATTTTAAAAACAAAAATTGATTTTTGTTCCTAGCCCCAATACCACTTATAGGATTGATTTCACCTTGGAAGAGGGGGTGAATAGGGTGATAGTAATAATTATAAAAATTTAGTGCAAAAATATATAAAATAATTGCAGCACTGATAATATCAGAATAATAGCAGCACAAATAATAGCAGATTATAAAAAACAGAAATAGAAGAACACGGAATTACCCAGCTTCGGCAAAACTCTGCCTATATGCTGCCCCCAAGGTTTCTACTCGAAATTAAGTTGTCAGACGCTTACACACGTACACTCGCGACACCCGCTATCAACTAACCTATCTCTACGCTCAGAACCATCCCACAACTCAGCCACTGAGTTGAAATTCTCGAACTACACCACCGTAGTTCGTACCCTAGTCACATGATTAGAATTTTACAAAGGTTTGAAAGTAAATTACAAATAAAAGAAACTTAATAAAACTAGAAACCCTAATTTATAATTGAAAACCTAAAAGTAGTTATTTGCCGGCCCAAAAAAATGTAGTAAAAAAATTTCCCACCTTTTCTTTTTATATTTTTCGACCGGTATCCTTTCTTTGTCAAATTGGCGGCTTCCCTTTTCGTTTGTTCCTCTTTAAGAAAATTAAGGCTTCTGGAAATTGAACACTTCCGATTCAATTGATCTATCGGGTAGATAATCTCACGTTGCTTTATTGACTGATCTCTTGCTTTTACTATGCTCGGTTACTTCAATTCGTCGAGTTCGATGTCAATTGGTATGTAATTTCCTTTTTTGCTTTCGTTGATATGCTTGAACTCGATTGTAGTTAATGCCGACGATGTTGACGGTACTTATAGGGTTTAATTCCCTAAATTATCATTCGTATTTTTCATTTGGATTCGTCTGCTACTTTAGCTCAACCATTCGATTTTTCTTGAATGTTTGTGATGTTTTCTGATTTTTCAATTCGTATATTTTAGTTGCTAGATTATCACGGTTTTCGTTTCTTCTTTCTATTGTCATCTTTGATTTCATTCTTTGCTAGCAACGATCGAATATTTTACTCTGGCCATTTGGAATTGTGATGTTTTGATTTCTCCACCGACTTGTTCGATATTATCTGGACTTATTCGAACTATACCTTATTCACCACGGTTTTGGCATTTTGGATTTATGTTGACCACTGTTACATCTGGTTATGATTTACCCGAGTCTGATCTGTGTTTGCGTTGCTTCGATTCATGTGTAATTAATAGTTTACCTGAACTTTGATTCACTTGATTTTTTCTTCACTTATTCTTCTTGGAATCTTCACTTGGTTATTATATACCTGCACATGTGTGCATGTATATACCGACTGTCTTGGATTAGTTCATCCTGATTTGATGTTGTATTGGTTGTCGCTGCATATTTCTATGATGAGTATACTTGTATCAGTCCATGTTGAACTCCATTATGACGATTTACATTCATCTTGAATTCCATTTCTTCGATTGTGTGCTATTTTGTTCCTTTTGAATGCTTTAATATGCTTATATTTGTGTTATCACCATATATGTACATACGTAAATATGTATGTGTGTGTATGTGTTATTGCAGTCCTCTCTGTTGAATATCATCATGCTTGTTGCTCTTTGTAATTGTAGTCTGGTTTGAGTTAAGTTGCATCCTTGTCTAAATTCTTGTTGTTTTGCACTACTCTTGTATCATCACTGATGCTATTAATATTTGAGTCTGCTGCACCATCTAGTAGCTTTGCTTGCATATTTCACTGCCTATGTATATATGTTGTTTACTCCTGTATATATGTATGCTTGTGATTTTTCTTTGCCTTCATTTAACCTGGTGATTCTCTTTTCATGTTGTATATGTTTCTTTTCATCTAGATACTTGCATTCATACTTCATGTTGCATAGTGTATATACATGTGCTAAGCGCTGTTTTTGGACTTGCATTCTTGTTTAGTCGCCACTGTTACTTGAAATGGTCTTTGTTTCAATTTGGTCTGGTTCACTTTGAACTTCTGATCTGGCTTCATCTTGATTTTTGAACTTCTCTGCACTTTGATTGATTGTCTACATATGGCTTTGAGTCAGTTGCTTTGGATATATGGGTCTATTGGTCTAAGTTGCATTGAACTCTAGGCCGCATCAAGTACATGTCCATATGCTTTGAGTATTCATTTGCCCTTTGATATTTGCAGTCTGCTTTTGTATCCAGTTGCACATTTCCTTGAGTCTGGTTCCATATGAAGTCTATTTGTTGCTCCTTTTGAGTTTTGATCTGGTTCATATATATGCTCCATTGTTTTTTTTGTTGACAAGTACGCTATGACTTATGCCTCTTGTGTTTAAAAAATAGTTTGCAGTTTTGTGATGATGTGCATTTGTCCTTGAAATCATAGCCTTTCTTGTACATTGAACTTTTGGTCGAGGCTTGTTTTATGTTGGTTTTTGAATTCTTGTATTTGAAAATTTTGTGATGTTTTTGTAATGCACCTGAGTTGAACCTAGCTTTGGCTCGGGTTTGATCTTGTGCTCATGTCATGACTTTATTTGTATTGCACTTGAGTTGAATCCAGCCTCGTCTCGGGTTTGACCTTGTGCTCACCTGTCCCAGCAGTTTTATCGAGTGTATATCGGTGTGCACGGCCTTGTGGCATGTATAGTGATACACTGCATGTCACAAGATGTTCTTATATGATGAATTCAAAATGAATAGATGACGAACAACCCAAATAACTGAGGCAAATAATATTTTCAAAAACACATTTTATTTTACACTACATATATATATTTCCTTTTCAATTTTACTACGTTAGTGTGTATTTTGCAGATAACTCAGATGCTGGATACAAATTGGAGTACAATTGAAGAACAATTATGAGTGAACGAGTGATATGTAGTGAGGAGCTGATGTAACTGATAATTGTATAGCGACAAATTGTATTGTAATTTGAAATGTTATATATATATATCGAGAGCTCAAATTTTGTACTATTCGAAAATTGTAATAAAATATCTGTTTTAATAAAATATCAGTTTGAATATAAATTCTGTGGTATTTATTTTATTCAACAAATATTTATTTAATTGTGTGAAAAATAAAATAGTATAATAACAAATACAATTAAATGAATATATATTTATATTTTTTATTATCGTCAAATAAAAATCATATACTAGCATATTCAACAAGTCCTTCTAGCAAAGTGCGGCGGCGTGACATGGACCACGGCGTCGACGGTAAGTGGAAGAACAGAGTCAAGGGTTTTGCAGAGAGCGGCCTAGGTTGATTAGCGATGAAGGATTAGTAATTAAATAATGTAATTAATGTTTAATTGTTAAATAATTAATTTATTAAGTCAATTAGTTGATTGAATGTTTATTAACTCATATCTTGATCATACGAGGACGGATTCAAACTCGATGAGTTACGTTGTAATCGTGGAACCATTAGCTTTGCGATGGAATTGGATTAGTTGAATTTAGAGGTTGTAGAATTTTGGCATAAAATTGAGTGCCCATTCGATTTTAGTTCAAATCGAAATGCAAAATCGATAACTAGAATTTCTATGGGTTAAACTCATTTTTTGGTTAATCGGTATATTACGTAGTGAATAAAAATTATTTATTGCCTGCATGGATGTTGTAGTTGCTAGTTGTTGGTTTGGGTAAATTATCTGTGTTGTTATGGATTGTTCATGAATGCTTAGTTGGTAGTAAATAGTTTTAACAAACTATAGATTAGTGACAAAATTATCATGATTTAATTTAATTGCGCTTAACATAGTTAAATTTTAACCTCATTTGGGACATCTTTTTAGCAAAATAAAACTTCGTTCTGCTATCAAAAAATTGAATAAAATATTCAAGTGTATGTCAAACAGAAGAAATCACTATTCTGTACATGATAAATAAATATTATTATTATTAGATATTTGTTTTGGTTTTTAACTCCCTCTTGATAGCGGATGGCATAAACAACCATTTTATTGCAGGGAACTTTTGTAGAGAGACCCAAAGTGGTTTCTCATAATTATTTATTTAATTACTGCTATCTGTATCTTATTTATATTCCTTTATATCTTATATTGATGTTTAGTTAATGTTTACGCAAAAAATGGGCAAACACCTCCAAGTCGTGAGATTTAATGGGTTTAATGTGATTCTTAATGATTTAGGTGAGTTATGTAAATATGAAAAAAGCAGGGACTGAAATGTAAAAGACACACAGATTTATAGTGGTTCGGCCAGAACGTGCCTACGTCCACTTTATATGTTATTATCTTCTTTCTTTCGAATTACAAGTACAATGCTTTGTGTACAAGTATATGAAAGTATATGAAAGTAGTTTGAAAGTTCCTTCCGTGCTTGAGCTCTCAAACTTGTCTGCCATTGTTGTACCCCTGCCCCTCTATTTATAGAGGGAGGCTGGGGGCAGGGGTCCTGAATGTATATAGCTGCTGGTGGGCCCGGGCTGAAGCAATCTGGCCTGGTAGTTATCTGGTTCGGCGAGGCTTCATTCGGCTATGCTTAGAGAGGTTGGAGCTTGGTTCGGTCATGGTGGTCCGGTGATAGGCGTGGTCCGGTGGTGGTCTGGTCCGGTCGTGTAGGGGAGGAGTGTTGGCTCGGTGATGGCCTTGGTCCGGTTGTAGGTTGGTCCGGTAGGGTGTTGGAGAGGTTGGTCCGGTGGACCTGGACCGGTGAAGTCTGGTTCGGCAGGAGCTTATGCCGAATGGGGTGGAGGTTGTGCCTTGCCGAATGGATATGGCCGAATGAACTATAAGTCGGGCTTGCCGAATGGACCCTTGGACATGAGTGTTGAGCGAACTCCTTACTAGATGGAATGGAGGTCGCCAACCCGGATGAAACTGCCGCTTCTTGGTCTCGAGATCTTCTGGGTGAGAATTCGCCCAACATTTGCCCCCCAAAGTGGGGCACGTGCTTGCATGTGTCGCGCTTTGTTTCCCTGCAGTAGGAAGGCGTATTTTGTAACGCCATGGGCTGGATGCTCGTATCCTGTTGATGTCCTGCAAAGGAATTTACGGTTTTAGTGTGACTTCAGATAACGACCGTTCAGGATCGAAGCATTTGAGATGAAATGACTCGCGCCGTTCGGGGCGAGAGGTGTACCCCGAGGGGGCTTAGCATTATCGATGCCAGGTTCACGTCAGAGTGGGTCCCTGGATCGTTTGTCCAGGTGGTTTATCGCCAGCTCAGAGCATGCCTAGGGATCGGTCGCGACCCCGTACATGTGTAAGTAGCTTAGCCATTTCATAACTATCAGAATCAAATATCCATTTAACCGATGAGCTTAGAAAAGGATGTCAAAGTGCAAATTCTCACGACGATAGGGTTAATAGCCATTCAGAGCGTGCCTATGGACCATTCGTGGTCGCGTACACGTGTAAATGATTAACCCACGTTGGTGAGAGATTTACGACTCATTCATTGTTATCATATTCTCTACTTTATTAGTAGGTCCTAGAGTTCGATACTTATCTGATTGAGGCACTCCACGTGCCCCCTGCTTCTGGCCTTTGCGGGTAGAGATGGTTATGTTCGGTTTCTTGGTTGGTCCGGTATGTTGATATTGGTCCGGTATTCTGGTCCGGTAGGCCGAACCAGTTGGTTCGGCAATCCTGAGCTCGCCTATATATAGAGGCTACACCCCCCTTTGTTTCTTTTTACCGAACCAGAGAACCAAATCTTTGCCGAATCAACTGACCACCGAACCAAACCTTTGCCGAATCAAATCTTCACCGAATCAGGTATATACTCTTTTGCCGAATGATTTTTACTACCGGATGACATTATGCCGAATGCACGCGAGGTGTCCTAGTTTGCCGAATGACATGTATACCGAATGACTCTTAGTGCCGAATGACATGTATACCGAATGAACTAATGACATGTACACCGAATGACTCTTGTATTTGGACTTTGAGCGGAACTCTGGACTTATGCATTCTTTTTCGCTTACATCTTTGTACTCCTTGTCCTAACAACTTGTCTTTTTGCTTCTGTGTATGCAGATAAAATGTCTCGCAAGGCGGAAACACGATCAGACAGACGGAAATCCAAAGATGGAGGTGAGTCTTCCTCCGTGCCCCCAGCCCAATCAGGATCTGGGCAGCATCGACCTGTTCCGAGGTCGTTAGTGGACGGATATGGTCCTCAGGAACTTCTGGTCTCCCCGCCCGATTGCTTTCCTAGCTCCCTAAAGGAGGAGCAACTTGATGTCATCTCTCGTTCATTTGGGATAGACAAGGCTCTCATGCAGCTGCCGGGAGAGGGAGTGATGCCGTATAATCCCCCCGAAGGTTACTTCGCTTACAGCAAGTACCATTGCATGTGTGGTGCTATCCCTCCCATCAATGCCTGGATAGTCAGCTTTACCACATATTTGAAAGTAGCTCCATTCCAGCTTCAGCCGAACTCCTATGCCATTCTGGTAAGCCTCTTCGTCATCTTCCAGAGGAGATACGGGCGTCCTCCTTCTAACCGGGAAATTCGGTATTTGTATAACCTGAGGGGCTACAAGAAAGGGTCTCCGTATATTAGTCTGGAAGCGGCCGTGCCCTTCAAACCGGTCTTGGACTTGTATTCAAAGTTTACCATGTTCAAGAAGGAATGGTTCTTTGTCAAGGACGATTCTGTTTCTTTCCGCCTTTTCACTTCCGGCTGTAAGATTAATTTCATTTATATTTTCCATGTTCTGACTGTAGTGCTTCTTCTGACACGCTTCTATTTCTTGCTAGCGACAGGTGGCATTGCTGTCGTGGAAGATGATTCTTTGGCGCGGATGGCTGCTGGAATAAAGGTCATTCCTGCGCGGGACAGGTCGGCTTCATTCCTGATCAGGAACGCTACCCTCCTGGAGTACAATTTGATCCAGCCGCACCAGTCCGTTGTTAAGCAGAGGGACACGGCTGAGGAGAAGGCTGCTAAAGCTAAGGAGGGGGTCACGGTGAAGAGTGGCAAGAGAAAACCCTTTGCACAGCATCCCGTCGCGGGGGGCAAGAAGCTTAAAGAATCGGAGGGCCCCTCTCCTAGTACTTGCCCGATCATTCCGGAGGAGGAAGGTGTGGAGGAGGGCGAAGGAGGCGATATGGAAGGAGAGTCGGAAGGTGGAGGAGATGGAGATGGTCAGGGTGGTAGTGGTGCTGGTGCCTTAACTTCTGGGCAAGACTCTGAGCTGGATGAGGCCCTCCGCCAGGCCTTCGGGGAATCGGAAGGGGAATCGGGAGCGGAGAAGGCGAAGGAGACTGGCAAGGTCGGGGCTGGTGCCGATCTATCCCCCAGGGGTTCCTCAGCCAGGGTGACTTCGGCGGTGCAAGGTGAACTTTTGTCCTCTGTCGATTCCATTTTCGATAAGGACTTAGAAATATTTTATGGTTCACTCCCGTCCTGGAATGAGATTCAGGACTTATTGCAGTACCCCACTCCTCCGCAGGGTTTGTATAATAGACGTGCCTTCACACTTTTCTTTCTTTTTACTTAACATGTTTCCTGAGTTGTGGACCATCGTATGTTCGTAACACTTGTTCTTTATTCCAGGGGCAGGCCAGGTGGTTAAAACGTCGGACGTTCGACACCGCCTCGAACAGTTCAAGTTGATGAGAGCTTCTGTGAAGCCTCCCACTGGTCGTACTGGGGACGTGGTCAAATACCGTCCTCTTCTCGGGGTCATCGAAGAGGGCATTCAGAAAAAGAAGAGGAGTCGCTCTTTATTTGAGCCTTCCCCTGGTCTGCAGCTTCCTGTTCAGCCTCCTCGTGATGCCACGGAGGAGAGCACGGAGTTTATCCCCCCTCCACCTCCTTCCAAGAATCCTACAGTTATCCGCATAAGGCGTCCTGACGTGCCCCGTGACCCTTTTGCCGGTCATCCTGATTTAGATCCAAGCTCTCGGGATGTTTCATTTGATGAGGCCACGGGTGAACACCTCCTTCCCCGCAACCCCATGGTACGAGTGTTAGATGAGGCTAAGTCTCTAGATCTTGATCTGCTTACCACTCGGGTAGTAACCATGGGAGACGAGGCCAAGGCTAATATCGATCGGGTGGCTGAAGAGACCAAGAAGTTAATGAAGTATCATGCTCAATTGGTCAAGGACGGGGAGGAGATTGGGAGTGCCAATATTCGGTTGCGGCTGAAGGTGGCTGATCAGGCCGAACAGCTTGCCGGTCAAGCCGTTCAGATTTCTCGGCACGAGGAAGCCTCCAGGCGTCTGAAAGAGACCATGGAAAAGGCTAGTAGGGCGGAATTACGGAAGATGGAGGCCGCCTGTAAGGAGCGGATTGACATGGCCATTGCGACAGTGGATGAGGTTCGGAATGCGGATCTCGAGCAGGTAGAGGAGTTGTCTGGAAGGCTTGAGGCCGCGGAGATGGCTCAAGTCAAGTTAAAGGAGAAGATGGAGGAGATGGAGGAGATGAGGAGGTCTCTCCAGGCTAACTGCTCGAGATACCGATGAGAGAGGGATGTCGCTGTCGCCAAGTTGCAGGCTTCCGAAGCCCGGGTGAGGGAGTTCGAGGAGAATGAGGGGATAATGGACGAGATGCTGCAGGACATGTACTTCCGCACTTGGAAGGAGGGCAGCTTGTCTTGGATGGATGACTATCCCCGGGTCATGGCCAAGATATATCTTCGGGTTTTAGAGGAGGCCAGGGTCGATGCGGGTAAGGAAGGTGGAGCGGCTTTTAGCCTGGATGTGGTCACTGCTCAGTTCTCGAAAGAGGAGCAAGCGGCGGTGAAGGAGGGGATGCGGTTGCTTGCTGCGGAGGAAGCGGGTGTGCAACTGGAGGATGAAGATCAAGCGGCGGACGCTGGTGAGTCATTCTTCTCTTTTCCTTTTCTTTCTGGGTTTCCATAACTTGATCGTTTATCGTTTGTTTAATGGATTCCTCTTCTGAATTGGACAGGTGGAACTTCCGATCAACATGCTGGGGGTTCCGGCCCTGCGACCAAATAGGCTTGGGAAGTCGGTGATGGAGTGTGGACGCAGCTGGTTACTCGTCCGGATTCGGCCGCTTTTTATTTCTTTTTTACTGTTGTTTACGTTAGTCCAAAACATTGATATGACTGTAATAACATTGTTTGCAGAGAATAACTTGGTGTGATTTCATAATATAAGCTGATTTTGTTATGTTTAAACGTTGTTGTCATTTTGATGTGCTGCGTGAGAAGTATGACCATGTATATGCCTGTGATTTTAGTTGTGTTTGATGTTAAGCCTTTGCTCGAAATATAATTTCATGTTTTGCAATGTTGGTGTGACATATGAATAAGCTATAGTTATGCATCTATGTACAAGAGAAGGGAGTACCGCCCTTCATGTTTTATTTGCAGGCGGTAGTTTTGAGCATCTTGTGTAACTGATCATGCATATATCTGAGTACCTTGCCACCCAGTACGCAGGCTTAGATTCTCATGAGTGAATGCTCCCGATTCGGTTTCCTGTACTTTAGAGTTTGTTATACAGGATAGGAGAAAAGTATTTAAATGAAATGGAAATATAGAAAAAGTAAAACTTCCAGTCACGGAAGGCCGTCGATGTGCTTAAGTTCGTGGCAAACGGGTTTTGTAGTCACTTTCCCTAGCTGTGGGTCTTGGAGACATTTGTCACCCATCTTACGCCTCCGCGGGGAGTTTTCTTTTTTACCACAGCCGCACTTAAGACACATCGGAGCCGAGATCGCGCACGGTAACTATCCGAACCATTATGGTCCATAATCGTGGGTATTATTCGATTTACCGTGGCCGGCTAGCGTGGGTGCCGTTGGCCGTGAACTACCCCTGTCTGGCCACACCTTATGTTGGGGCTTAAAGTAGGTTCACAGTTACCGGCGAGCCGAACGCCGTAATGAGCTGCCATCGGCTATAATCGGCCTTTATAATGACTTATAATCGGCTCATTACAGTTGGCTTTGAGGGCAGGCGCGAGCAATGAGTTAACCCGCAGCAGAGGGATGCTGGAGTAAAAGAGTCTCATTGGCGAGTGCATAGAATCGTAGCGTACCTGTTAGGCCTTGTCCAGATGAGGCCGTGGTGCGCCTTGAGTGGAGATGCCATAAGATTTTGTTCAACAGAAAAGGATAAAGCTTAACAAGCAGCCAAGATATAAAGGAACAAGTTAAAAAGAGACAAGATTTTTTAAAGTGGTTCGGCATGGAAATGCCTACGTCCACTGATTCTCTTTATTAATTCACTTCATATGGGCAGTACAAGTTAAGAAAAGTATCGACGGAGGTGTCGGATGTTCCATGCCCTCTAGAACACCTCTCCGTCCACTGTTGACAAAATATAAGCTCCGTTGTGGAGGTCTTTATGAATTACATATGGTTCGTCCCAGATGGGGTCCAGTGCCCCGGGGCGCGGAAAGATTCGCCTGAGGACAAGATCTCCTTCTTGTAAGATGCGATGTTTGACTTTGGAGTTGTATAGTGCTGCCACCTTTTGTTTGTGAGCTGCTGCTTTGAGAGCTGCATCGTTTCTCCTTTCCTCAATCAGATCCAAAGACATGAGGAGGAGTTCTTCGTTTTCTTCTGGATTGTAGTGGATCCTACGATGGGAAGGAACAATAGTCTCAACAGGGAGCATTGCCTCCGATCCGTATGCCAAAGAGAAAGGAGTATGTCCCGTTGAAGTTCTGAAAGATGTGCGGTAGGCCCAAAGTGCCGTAGGAAGTTCGTCCACCCAAGCGCCTTTTGACTTTTCAAGTTTCTTCTTGATTAGGGTTTTGAGAATTTTGTTGACAGCTTCGACTTGTCCGTTTGCCTGAGGATAAGCTACTGATGAGAAGCTTTTATGAATTCCATGCTCTTGGCACCAGTCGGCGAATTCTTCGCTGTCAAATTGGAGTCCGTTGTCTGATATGATCTTGAGTGGTACTCCGTACCTGCACAGAATATTTTTGATCAAGAAGTTGATAACTTTTGCTGAAGATATTTTATTTAGGGGTTCCGCTTCCACCCATTTGGTGAAATAATCGACTGCCACTATAGCATATTTGGCCCCGCCCCTGCCCGTTGGCAGTTCGCCAATTAAATCAATTCCCCATACAGCAAAGGGCCAAGGGCTGGTCATTTGAGTAATCTCATTTGTGGGTAGTCGAGGAATCTTGGCAAATTTCTGACATCTGTCGCATCTCTTGACGAAGTCTAAGGCGTCTTTGTTTAGTGTGGGCCAGTAATATCCATATCGGAGTATCTTTTTCGCTAGAGTCTGCCCTCCAGTGTGATCTCCGCAACTTCCTTGATGGATGTTGTATAAGATTTCCTTGGCTTCCCTTCCAGCGACGCATCTAAATAAGGGGCTAGAGAAGCCACGCCGATAGAGGATGCCTTCTTGTATTGTGTAGTGGGGAGCTTTCCTCAAAATTCTCCTGACTTCATCACGTTTGTCTGGTAGTGTGCCGTCCTGCAAATATTTCCGGATAGGAGTCATCCAAGTTGCTTCTTCAATTGTAGTTATCAGATTCACTTGTTCAAAACTTGGGGCTAGCTGCCTTGAGATGGCTAGTGCTCTGGAAATGGTGCTATTCTTCATACTAGCTTGCTTTGCTAGTTCATCGGCCTCTTGGTTATCTTCTCGAGGAATGTGTTTGATTAGATAATGGTCCAATTGGTCGAGCAGCAGTTTGGTTTTCTTTAGGTATGCTGTGAGTCGTTCTCCTCGTGTCTGGAATTCTCCTAGTACTTGGTTTACGATAAGTTGAGAATCACTATGAAGACATAAAGAATTGACTCCAATTTCTAAGGCAAGCTCCAATCCCGCTATTACTGCCTCGTACTCCGCATCGTTGTTAGTGGCCGCGAATTCCAACCTTAATGCATAGTACAGCTTTCTTCCCCTGGGGGTGATTATCACAATACCTGCCCCCGAGCCTTGTTCGTTCGATGCTCCATCTACAAAGAGGTTCCACTTGATGTTTTTTGCTATTTCAAACTGATCCTTACCTTCGTTGGTAGTGAATTCGGCAATGAAATCGGCCAGGGCTTTCCCTTTGATAGCAGTGTGAGGATGGTAGGTGACGTCATACTGACTTAGTTCAATGCACCATTTGAGGAGTCGTCCAGAAGTGTCAGGACGATGGAGCACCTGTCTTAGTGGCTGATCGGTTAGAACTCTGATGGAGTGAGGTTGGAAGTAGTGTCGTAGTTTTCGTGACGCGATCAATAAACAATATGCCAATTTCTCAAGTTTAGGATATCTGGCTTCTGCCCCCGTAAATCTCTTACTTATAAAGTACACCGGGCGTTGCGTGCGGTCTTCTTCTCTTACCAGGGCAGCGCTTAAAGCATGAGATGATACAGCGAGGTATAGGTATAGCTCTTCGCCTTCGTTCGGAGTTGAGAGTACTGGTGGTTTCTGAAGGTGTTCGATCAGGTTAAGGAAGGCTTTTAAGCATTCATCGGTCCACTCGAACTTTCCTTTGTCTTTCTTGAGAGCTTCGAAGAAAGGGACGCATTTGTCAGTTGCTTTGGAAATGAATCTGCTTAGGGCGGCCACCTTTCCGTTTAAGCTCTGCATTTCTTTTTGGGTGGAAGGTATCCTTATTTCTTTTAGAGCCCGGATTTGTTCAGGGTTTGCTTCAATTCCTCTGGAATGGACAATGAATCCTAAGAATTTTCCCGATGACACTCCGAAGGAGCACTTTAGAGGATTCAGCTTCATTCCATATCGGCGAAATACCTGAAACATCTCGCTCAGGTGGCTTACATGATCGTCGGCTTTCCTGGACTTTACCAACATGTCATCCACATATACTTCCATAGTTCGTCCTATTAATTCCGCGAACATCTTGTTGACGAGGCGTTGATAGGTAGCTCCGGCATTTTTGAGTCCGAAAGGCATGACCTTGTAACAATATAATCCCCGGTCAGTGATGAAGCTAGTGTGGTCTTGATCGGGAGCGTGCATGGGAATTTAGTTGTATCCGGAGTATGCGTCCATAAAAGATAAAAGTTCGTGCCCGGCAGTGCTGTCCACAAGTTGATCGATTCGGGGGAGCGGGAAGAAGTCTTTCGGGCAAGCGTCATTTAAGTTGGAGAAATCAATGCACGTTCGCCACTTCCCATTAGCTTTCTTTACTAGTACCGGGTTAGCTATCCACTCGGGGTAGATGGATTCTCGTATGAAGTCATTAGCAAGTAGGTTCTTTACTTCCTCGTCGAGGGCTGCTGATCGTTCTGCTCCCATGCTTCTCTTTTTCTGCTTTACCGGTGCCCTGGTGGGATCAATGTTCAGCATGTGGCATGCTATGTCTGGGGAGATTCCTGTCATATCGGCATGTGTCCACGCAAATACATCTAAGTTGTGGCGGAGAAAGTCGATGAGTTGATCCTTCAATTCTGTTTTTAGCTGAGATCCTATTTTTAATAGTCTGTTTGAATCATGTTTGTCTACAGATACGAATTCCATGGCCTCTGCTGGCTCAGCGGTAGCCTCCTCCTCCTTATCCCTAGGGTCTAGTTCATTGAAAGGATCGCTGGTGTATCGAAGAGGAGGGGCTTTCTTTAGTTGCTATGCTTCCAAGCTTTTCATGCAGAGAGTAGTCTCTGCATCTTTCCCTTTATTCTTTCTATGGTTATTGCGAAGTTCAGTTACATAGCAATCTCGAGCGGCGTCTTGATCTCCTTCAACTTCTCCTATTCCGTCATCTGTTGGGAATTTCATCTTTAGGCACCACGGGGCTAGGACAATTTGGAAGTCAGACAAGGCTGGTCTTCCCAAGAAGGCGTTGTAGGCCGAGTGGTTTTCTATTAGTACGAACGTTTGTTTTCGCACAACGGAGCGGGGATGACTTCCTATTTCGACGAAGAGGTCAAGTTGCCCGAGGGGCATTTTCGCATCTCCAGTGAAACCGTGCAGGGGTTTGTTGCAGGGAGACACATCCTTCATTGACAGTTTCATTTTTTCGAAAGCATGCTTGAACAGGATATTTACGGAGCTTCCTGTGTCTATTAGAATTCAGAAAACTTTAGCTGGACCGAACCAGGCAGAGATGACCATGGGATCCATATGCGGATATTGTCTTCCTTTTAAATCACGCCTACTGAATATGATGTCGTCACTCTCTTTCCGTTTCGGGTGGCGTTCTTCCATAATGGAGTTAACATAGCCTTCAGCATTTCTAAGTGACTTGCCGTATCTTTCCATCTCTGCCCAGCTTCTGTCGGCGATGTGTGGTCCTCCCGAGATGGTATGGACCACTATCTTCTCTTGACTAGAGCCACTGGTGTTGCGATTCCCTTCGCCTACTTCTGGAAGGGGTCGCTTTGAGTTTTCATTAGCAGGGGTTGGAGTCCTGTTCTGACCTTTCACATAGCGTTCCAGCCTTCTTCTTCTGATGTGTTCTTCGATCAAGTCCCGGAGATGGTGGCATTCATTGGTGTCATGTCCGTGGGATTCATGAAAGCGGCAGAACTTTCCAGACTTGAGTGCGTTATCAGATTCTTTCTTGTGCGGGGGGCTCTTGTATCCGAGTTCGCCCTGAGTGGCGAGAAAGATGTTTTCGATTGTTTCATTCAAAGGAGTGTAAGAGTCAAATCTCGGTCCTGGTCGATATTGGCGTTTTTCAACTTTCCTGCCCCCAGCATTGTCTCTAGATTCATTTCTTCGAGTGTCCTTGGCTGCAGCGGGAACCTTGTCCGAAGTTGTCTTACCTTGTTGCCCTGACTGCCTCTCAGTGGCGGCGTCTTCAAGTCTCATATACTTTCCAGCTTCATGGAAGAAATCAGGTAAAGTAGCTGGTTTTTCCTTAGTTAGTCTTCTTGCGAACTTGGTATCTGGATGTACACCGCTACAGAGGGCCATTAGGGTGAGTTTCTCATCGGCATCTTGGACTGCGGCCGCTGCGGCGTTGAACCGAGTTAGATATTGTTGCAGTGTCTCTCCGGATTTCTGTTTAACATTGGATAGAGAATAAGCATCCTTGGGTTGTTCTACATGGATGCGGAACTGGCTAATGAACCTTTCTTTCAACATCTCCCATGAGCTGATAGATCCTTGGGGTAGATGGCAGAACCAGGAGGTAGTTAGATCTGCTAGGAATAGCGGAAAGCATTTACACAGTACCCCTTCTGTTGCTCCGCTCATGAGCATATGCTGGGTGTATCTTTGTAAGTGTACGATGGGGTCGGAAGTTCCCTTGTAAGGTTCCATGGTTGGCATTTTCCATTCCCGGGGGGTGATGGCAGTTTCGATATTGCGGGTAAAGGGGCTGGTGACCCTAGCGCCTATTCCTCGGTCCCTTTGCTCCCGTTGGACGCATTCTCTGAATAGCCGTGCCATTCTTTCATCAGAATTTGGAGCGGATAGAAATGAACTTGGTTCTTCCCTGCGAGATCGGTCTCGTCCAGATGACCTGTAGGGATGGTATAGTCTATCACTTTTGACGTTATCCAGTGGTTGCCTCTGGCTGCTCGGATGCTTGCTAGGACCAGCTACAGTTGCCCCCTGCCTTGATCTTCCCCTGTGGGGTTCTGTTTCGGGCATTTCCATGGGTTCAACTTCGGGCTGGGTTCTAGCTCGGCTCCGTTCAGCGGGGTTTCTATGATTAGGTGGCATGACTGGCTCAGCTACATCCGACCCTCGCCTGGCGCCCCCCCCGCTGGGGTCGGTTCCAAGCGCTTCCTCGAGTCGGAGTTCGGGCTGAGTCCGGGCGCGGCCCCTATCATTGTTGTTCCTGTTGATGGCTTCCTCGAAGAGGGAAGACCTTTGCTGTCTCCGAGATCCTCCAGATTGAGATTCATCCCATGATTCAGTGTTGCGGTTGGATTCTTCGACATCCCTCAAGCGTGACATGAGTTGGTTCACCAAAGCTTCTTGTTGGGATGCGAAGCGGTTAGTTACTTCCATCACAACTCTGTCTAGGTCTGCTCTAGTGATTACTGCCGGTTGTTCCGCGGCAGGGGCTGTTGGAATTGCCTGATCTACATGTGGCACTGCTGCTGTAGTGGGTTGGTTCTCTTGATCTAGATCCACTGGATTTGGAGCGCTGCTAGTTGTAGCGTTCTTTTCCTTGTTGGCGTCTTTTCTTGGTCTGGAAGTCATGTTTCCTAGGCAATGAAGGATGCTATTGGGAAAGAAGGTTTGAATGAGGGAAGCTGAAGCTTCGAGTTCGAGATTCTCAGTGAAAGCACCAAAAATGTTTGCGCAAAAAATGGGCAAACACCTCCAAGTCGTGAGATTTAATGGGTTTAATGTGATTCTTAATGATTTAGGTGAGTTATGTAAATATGAAAAAAGCAGGGACTGAAATGTAAAAGACACACAGATTTATAGTGGTTCGGCCAGAACGTGCCTACGTCCACTTTATATGTTATTATCTTCTTTCTTTCGGATTACAAGTACAATGCTTTGTGTACAAGTATATGAAAGTATATGAAAGTAGTTTGAAAGTTCCTTCCGTGCTTGAGCTCTCAAACTTGTCTGCCATTGTTGTACCCCTGCCCCTTTATTTATAGAGGGAGGCTGGAGGCAGGGGTCCTGAATGTATATAGTTGCTGGTGGGCCCGGGCTGAAGCAATCTGGCCTGGTAGTTATCTGGTTCGGCGAGGCTTCATTCGGCTGTGCTTAGAGAGGTTGGAGCTTGGTTCGGTCATGGTGGTCCGGTGATAGGCGTGGTCCGGTGGTGGTCTGGTCCGGTCGTGTAGGGGAGGAGTGTTGGCTCGATGATGGCCTTGGTCCGGTTGTAGGTTGGTCCGGTAGGGTGTTGGAGAGGTTGGTCCGGTGGACCTGGACCGGTGAAGTCTGGTTCGGCAGGAGCTTATGCCGAATGGGGTGGAGGTTGTGCCTTGCCGAATGGATATGGCCGAATGAACTATAAGTCGGGCTTGCCGAATGGACCCTTGGACATGAGTGTTGAGCGAACTCCTTACTAGATGGAATGGAGGTCGCCAACCCGGATGAAACTGCCGCTTCTTGGTCTCGAGATCTTCTGGGTGAGAATTCGCCCAACAGTTAAAATAATTATGACTGCCTATTAGAATTGATCGAGTGTTGTTTTAGTGATTTTTTGCAATATCGTCACTTATTGATACCATCTCCCTAAACCTTTGTCCGTTGAACTTGAGCTTATATTTTCACAAAAATAGACGTTTCAAATTCATTAACCATTTTGATTAATGATATTTGAATTCAATCAATCATCTTAATTTACGATGTTTGTAATTAATAATTTTTTTTGTTAAGAATGTTTAAATTTATTAATCATTTTAGTTAATGGGAACTGAATTCAATTGACCATTTTAATTAATGGTATTTGAGTTAACAATGTTTAATTTAATTAATTATTTTAATTAATGATATTTGAGTTTATATAATCATTTTAATTTATGATATTTGATTTAATTAATCATTTTGATTAATGATATTTGAGTTTAGTTAATCATTTTAATTAATGGTGTTTTATAAGTTTATTGATTGATTTAAATAAACGAGTTAAAATAAACTAACTGGTTTAATAAGAATGTTTAAAAGTTATTAACTGATTTAGTGTTGCAAAGCTAATAAACTAATTTAAGAAAGGTGTTTTAAATTTACAAATGCTGATTTATAAATGAGAAAAATCTTTTCTTTTGGGTTTACAGTAAACAATGATTTAATGACATTTGTTTTCATCCCTTATTTAATACATTTAGAATTATAATTCCCCGCTCCTAAAAAGAATATTTTAAAGAGTGTTTTAATGTATTTATAAATATCTAACAAGTGAAAATCAAGCATAAGTGAGAATCAAATGTTTTAAAAGTTTGATTCATTTATTGGTGGTAAGTATGCAATTTAATTCCCATACTAAACCATTTTGTTATCCCTGAAAGTTGATTTATCGATTATTGATTTCGATTATGCTATATTCTTTGTATTTCGTCACTCTAAGATGATGTATTTCTCTTCTGAGTTTTGTTATCCTTTGTCGAAAATGAGTAAAACCAAAGTGCGGGTAAGGGGGTGCACACTCATAACCATTGTTGTGCTTTGTCATTCTAAAATGTTTTGTCACTCAGTTTGAGCATTGATATCCAACACCAGAAAAACTAAAACCAAACCACGAGTGGGAGCCAAGCCATGTGGGTTGCATCCATTATAATATATTCACATCATCTAGGGAATTCGATATCATACATGCAATGGTGTTAGTATATTCAGATGCCTATGGATTTAACGGGGTCCGACTTGGAAGTTCCCAAGAGTGACGCGTGTACACTCAAGTATATTTTTCTTGAGGTATACTTTTGTTTAAGGTGGGAGCACCCTTCTAGTTATTTTAGATAATTCATTTTTCTTGTTTCTATCTCGAAACTTGGAATTGATATTTTCATTCTTTGTGTTTCGTTAATCTAAGACGATTTATTACCCATCCGAGTATTGCTATCCTTTGCCGAAAATGACTAAAACCAAAGAGCAAGTGGAAGCCAAACCATGTGGGATTACTCTCATTAGGTTATCTTTGCATCTACTCTAGATTGGATTCGTTCGCATGCGTTTAGAGATGTGAAATACTCGGATTCTCGTAATCGTTGGCAGGGTCTAGTTTGGTATTGTCCGAGAGCCATCGTAGCTCTCAAGTATATTTCTCAAGGTATACTTTCTGTAAGGGGGAGCACCCTCCTAGTCATTTGTTGAAAAAATTTCTTTCCTTATTTAATTCAAATCTTTGAATTGTGTTTTGTAATTTGCATCGAGAAGTGTCTAAAGCTACTCTCGTTGTCTAATTATATTTGTCCATTCTATACGTTTGGATTCTGTTGTTATCTATGTACATCCTGTCGTGTTTGGATTATTATTCTGATTGTTTCCCATTTATTTATATATGGATGTTGTTCTTTTGAGGGAAACACTTGTTCTGCGTTTAGCGGCTCGGTCTAATAGAATTATTAAATTTTAGCCTTATTACTTGAGTTTTCTCATGTCGACCGATCCGGGTGATATTTTATTATAATGCTCGGGTCAGACCGAGTATTTTTTTTCCAGGTTGTCGTTGGAGAGACATGGAGGTCATGGAGTAGAGCTAGATGTTCACCTATCATAGTATTTTATTTCCACTATATTATATGTAACAATCGGCATATTATAAGGTCAGAAATTTATAGTTGTCCAGCTGATGGGATTTACTTTTATTTTAATGTACAATATATTTTGGAGTGGCAGTTTATACCGTCTTTGTTATACTATATGTTATCGATTCCGCTGTGAGATTATTTTTCCCCTCATTTTTTTCTGTGATGTTCTTTTTATTTTATCCTAACAATCTACCATTCCGGCGATTGGATGTTCGGCATTTGAATGCCGTCAATGTATTTGGTGTTGACTTTCGATGGTCGAAAAGGTGTGTCATTACAACTGGTATCAAAGCTAAAGGTTGAGCAAGAACCTTGGCTTTGGTAGGGTATGGCTTGTTAGAGATATGGTAAGTGATACCCTAGATTGAGTTTGAGAGTATTCTATATATGAGAGCATATTTGTTTTTATTATAAAAATGTATTGTCTTAGTTGGTCTATTGAGTTGTTTATGAATTCTAGTTGATATGTGAGACGCCACAGTGTCAATAGGAATTTCTAAATACTTGAATAAGGCAAACAAACATGATATTGGCTTTTGAAAATTGGTAAATGAAATACTTTACCTTGATTTATATTTTATTAAAGAATAATTTTAAAAATTTATATAGTTGTTTAGAGAATGTTTGTTTGTTTGAATGTGAAAATATTTATTTATTATTCTGTTGTTTGACCAGTCATGCTCAATTAATTTAGAAGTGTTGATTGTCATTTTTTGATTGCTGATTATTGTGTTCAGCTTATTTATAAGCATTTATTGATTGAATTTATAAACGAATCCCTTATGAATTAATTTTCACAATTTGACTATAAGGTGTTCAATTATAATGTTCGGTTAAAAGTAAAATTTTAATAAAAATTTTCTAATATAATCTAAATGGTAGGATATAACATTTAAAGAATAAATATTTGGGGAAATTTTATTTCAATAAAGAAGGATTACTATAATATGAAATGACTTTATATAAAGATAATTTTATATAAATCTGACCTATAAAATGTGTTAATAAGTTTGAATTTAAGTCCCGGAGTCGTTTGAAACAATTTTGAATGGTTTGTGGAAAAAATAAATAGTAGTACTACTTAGAAGTATTTCTAAGTATAATATTTTAGAAGAGGAATTTTAAGTGGAATGCATTTTGTCTAGGGTAATTTGGAGGAAATCCTCTCGATTAGTTTTGTAATAATCTAAATAATCTTCTAAGTAATGATTGGATGTTTGCATAGACGAACATTATAGTATACTTAGTAATTATTCTCTTTGTCATTGTGCGATCGAAATGAGTTCAAACCAGGACAAACCTAAAATGAGTTTTAATAAATAAATTATTGAAGTTATTTCATATAGAATATTTATGGAATGTTTTCAAAAAGGAGAATTGACAAAAAAACCAGGTAATTAGTTATTAAGTTCTCTTAAAGGGGATTAATCTCAAAACAAAAGGAATTTGGTAAAAAAAAGAATTTTTTGGGATAAATGAAATTTTATTCATGAATATAAAAATGATAATTTAACTCAAGTTTTAAGTGGGTTAAACAAGATAGGAAGGTTATAATGAGCATTATTTTATTAAGACCATAGTTTTTGTTAATCGTTTAAGTTATGTAAACTATTTAGTGATACTGGGCCAACCCATAAGCATCTTTCCTTAACACTCTAAGGTAAAAAGGGTCGAAGGGTTGACTCGGTTTTAAAGACCATTATTTTTTTGGGCCTCCAATTTATATTTTGAGAAAGATAAAAGTGAACATTAAATAAAAGATAAATATATTAAAATTTTATATTTTAATACACTCCTAGGATGTAGAGGGATATTATACAAGTAAATAAAAGCGTAGTAAATTTTTATTTAATGTTTTATAAAGTTGCGTCTTCATAAAATGTTTGTAAACTTAGGTGGAAATTTGTGAAATAATTCATAAATAATTTTTAGTATTGATGAAATACTATTAATGAAAATGAAAGGGATTTAAAAACAGATTGGTATAATTAAGAAACCAATCGAATTAATTATATAAGTTATACGTAGATCATTCTATTCACACGGTTCTCGATCTGGGTTCGAATATATAGCTTCTAGGTGATTCACACCAGTCCGGAAAAGGATTTCTCACTTGATTATTATCAGTGAACATTTGATTCAGGTTCTTGATATAATAGTGAAGTTATCTTTCCTAGTTTATGGCTATGCAAGGAGAACAGAAGTTTCTAACCGAGGAACCCGATCGAAGTCCGCCCTAGAGAGGTCGAGTAAGCAATAATAGTTTGGAAGTAGAAGTTTATGTATCTAAGCAAGTGATCGGATCAAATACAGTGTACGGATGATTTATGTATATTATACGGGCTTGAGTATATTGGTATACTTAGTGTGTGACTTAAGGAAGCATGAGTCTCAGCGAAAATTCTAAATCTTATTTATTAGTATTTTGACATGTTAAATAATGTTAAGTGTTAGTTTATTCTATTATGGAATTTGATTGATTTGATTGATAGTGCTATTTTATAGACTACGGTTCATAAAAATTGATGTTTGTTAGGACTTAAATCCCCATGCTTTTGGAAAAAAAGTGATTTCGAAAGAATTGTGAAAATAATAATAATAATAATATTTTGAAAACTTTAGGAAAGTATTATTATTTCAGTATATTTGAAAAATTATTATTTGAAATGATTTTTCAAATGCTTTTGGTTATGACTAAAGCTGGGCAAAAAGGGAGTTTTCTGATTTGAAGGACTCACCAGATATATTTATTTTCTTTAGTTGTTGTTTAGGAGGAACCAACACCAGAATACCATTGGATGCTCCATGTTATTTGATTCTATAGTTATACAATGCGTCGGTAGGGGAAGCCACTCCTTGTCATAACCGATTTTGATTTAAAATTATCTTTAGAGAAAATTTTAAAATTTGAATATAAAACCTAGGCATTTAGTTCCGAAATTTACCTCTTGAAAAGATTGGTGTTCGTCGACGGAAATTCTATCGGTTTAGAAAAACCGTCGAACGAATTTAAATTTAAAAATAACCGCAAGCGCACGGTGTACGAATGTAGCACGTGGCGAATACGGGTCGATCCGCAGGGAATTGATGATTTTAAAAATCTATTCAATCAAATTAAACCAAGGTTGAAGAGAATGTTAAACTAGAAAAGAAGCAAAACAAGCAAAAGAAAATTGATAAAAATATGAGTGTTAAGACAATTTAGAGGCATTTTCCACTCTCTAGATCACATAAATCAACAAAATGAAAATATGATCTCTCTTTTCTTGTCATTAGTGAATTAGTTGATGTGCTTATCATAAGTATGGTATATTTGTGCTATTAATTAGCTCAATATAAACCATCAAACTATAACACAACCACTAATACACTTTTAAATCTCATAAAATATGACAACAAAGTTGAAAGAAAAATCTATTTTAAGCATGACCTATTAACTGTTAATTAAAAATATAAGCCATCAAATTTTAATTTCAACAATCACTTCTTTGCCATAATCATATGTAAATGAAGAGGCAATCTGTGTTTTGTTTGTTTAAGCATAGCCTATTTGTTATGAACAACATAGACTATCAAATTCAAAGCTAAACAACATCATTAAACCACTTCAATCATTCTCATTAAGCACAAAAAGAGAGCATAAACATCAAATTAAGTTGAAGCTACATGATTAGAGAGCTTCATTACCCCTAAATTGAAGGGGTTTAGCCTCTCATATTTTTTATCATATTAACAAACGTAGCTTTCAACATGAGAGAAAAAGAAAAGGAAAAAGAAAAAGAAAAGGAAAAAGAAAAAGAAAGCAAGATAAAATAAATCTACACTACAACATGAAAGTAAATAAGCATGAAAAGAAAAGGAATATGTATTGAAGTTTCATAAAAAAAAGAAATTACATAAAGATAAATGACTAAGTAGCCATGAAAAGAGAAAAAGAGCTTTCTTTTATTTTGAGCCTAAACTGATCTAAAGAGAGACTAAGTAAGAGATGAGGGTTACATGAAAAATAAGGGGTTATTTATACATGCATGAAACCCTAATCCATAATTTGGGGAATGCCCAAAATGCCCATGAGGTAGTGTGGCCACCAAGTAATCATTAGCATGTCATAATCCTCATTTAAGTGTATATGAAGCCATTGATTCCGTAAGCATGTGCATTAGCCTTTAATTTGTACATTAAGGTAGGTGGGTAGGTGGGGTCCTCCATGTTCTTCACTTTGAATTATTTCCATCTTCATCCTTTGTATTTTTTGTGCATGCATATTCCTTCATGAAACCACTCCTATTTGAGACCAAATTCCTATAAAAATATATATAAATTTCCAATTATTTTTTTTTGTCAAAGAAATATATGCACACAAATGATCGTTTTGCCCCTATATGAAAATGGATATTTGACAATTTGGAATTAATATGGATTTTGGTTAAAACAAGTTAAAATAACCAATATGATCCTTTATTTAATTTAAATAGATTAAATATGTTGGTAAAAATATGCACATTTACATGCACATCGAATACCCCCACACTTATCTTTTTATTCGTCCTCGAATAAAGATAAACAAAGATAAATCCGTTTTCGTATGGAGCACGATTGCATTGAGCGTATGCAACAAACCGTTAAACCTCTGGGTGTCCCCAGTAGGACGAGTGTTGTCTCGTGAGGGTTTTCAGCAGATACTACCCACAAAATCCAAATGCAAAGTGAAAATATTTACAAAACGCAAGATAATTTACAAAGATGTGAATGCAAATTTTTTTGAAAATATTTACAAATGAAACATTTATTTTAAATCGATACAAATAAGTTAAATATAGGTTTTGATTATTATCTTGAAATTTAAGTCATTTACTCATCAAAATTTCCAATAAAAATTCAAGTTATCATAACAAATAGACTATAGTTTAACTCGTTGTTTCGGTTGATAACAAAATGTAATTATAAAATGAATCCTTAGTTGATCATCAAAGTTTATCAAAGTGGTATTTTCATTTCTTTTCAATAACAAATCAAATCAAATAAGTAAAAATAGTGCTAGGATTTCAATTGCTTGCTCTTTCATTATTTGCAAGAAAATTTACACACCTAGCTCAGGTAATCTGAGGCCAGATTACCACCCATGCACTGCCTTTTGGGCTTATGTGAGGGGAGTACAGAGCATGGCGAGTGCACAAACTTTCGTGCATACACCTATCGACCGTAGGTGGTTTTTATCAAGTCTATTTTTTTACATGTGCAAAGCTTCCAAGTAATTCACCCATGCATAACCGTGAGGACTTTTAAATGAGTGTGAATACTTTGATATTATTATTTTTTATTTTTTTATTTTTTTAAAGAGAGAGAGAGAGGGAGTTTTGCAAAATCATCTTAGCACCCTTTAACTTAGAAGGCAAAAAAAAATGTTATATCCTTTACTTTAAATCAACCACTTTTTAAAACAAAGATTTTCAATTAGAATGTACTTCATAATTAACACGTATGAATCTTCCTATATACTAGTTAAACCATTATTATTTGTAATCAAACTTTATTTTTATTTTTGTTAAGCCAAATAAATTTTCAAAATTTCAATTTAATAAACCAAAACCTTATATTTATCTTAGTGTTTCTTTTAAAAATAAATCAAAAGAAAATTTGTTTTTGTAATTTTTTTTGAAATTATAAAGCAAAAATAAACCATGAAAAAAAATTGAAGATGAGTCTCCCTCCTACACTTGATTTTGACTGCGTCCCCACAGTCAACCCAAGTGGAAGGAGAAAAATAAAATAAAAATCCCATATTTACATGAAAGATGATTATTTACAAGAGATGAGAAAGTACACAGTCAAAAAGTAAATGAAACGGTCTTCTAAAGACCGATTCATTTGTCTCGTCAAATGTGTGAGACACAGCTTAAGCACGAAAAACCAATCCGTAAAAGATTTCAAAGTTGAATGTTGATTTGAAAAAACGAACGTCATTTTATTGAAAATTGAATGAGTTGTTTTGTTTTCGATGATTTTTAGGGTTGATAAAACAATTGATTGAAATTCAAGTTTATTTTCACCAAATTGAAGTTCAAACTTATCATTGAAAACTTCTTCAAAATTATCGATTTCAAAATCAAAATGGTGATCAAAATTTTCCCCTTCAGAATTCAACAACTCGTTTTCAAAAAGTCCATAAAACTCATGTTTGTTAAATTCGACTTCCTTTGTTGGATTATCAACAACTTCATCATGTAAATCGAGTTTAAAATTCAAAGTTATCGTATTCAAATTTTCAGAAAAAGGAAGATCGAAGTTTAAATCGAATTTCGCACCATCAAAAGAATTGAAATCCAACTTAATTATTGTATTTTCAACAACTTGATTAAGATCATCATTTTCAGTTTCAAAAGTTGTTGTTTGAAAATCGTCGATTATTGTAAAAGATGGATTATCATTTGACTCGTTACACGTTGGAATTTGATTTTTTTTTTCATGTTGTTTCATATATGTTTCAAACAACGAATTCATGTGATCATCGTAAATTTCGTTCATTTGCTCAACAAAATCCAATTTATAGTTATTAACTTGAGAATTTTCGATTTGGATTTGTTGAGAACAAAAAATTTCACTCATATCCTAATCAAGATTATTCCCATTGCCAAAATTATTTAAAAAGTGGATCACATTTTCGTTTTGATTTTGAAATTCATTTTGGAGTTCAAAATTGAATTGGAATGGATTATCATCGAAATTGTTTGAATTTTGAATTGAATTCAAATTTTGAAATCCTTGAAAACCTTGACTCAAGTTATCGCAGAAATACGAATTACACAAGTCATTTTTCATTTGATTTTGTTGTGTAGAGATTTCAAGTAAGGATGAAATGCTATTTTCGAGATTCGAGGGTTGGTCATCATCTTGAAAATTTTGCGGTTCAAAATTTGAATCGTTTAAACAATAGTTGGTGTTAAAATATCCATATGAATTTGGAGTGAAATCGTATTGATTATATTGATTTTCACAACTATTGTAAAATTCACGTAAGTGGGGAAACTCGGACATTTTCAAGAAATTTTTTGGTTTTTTTTAATAAAGAAAAATATTTACAAATAGAATTATTTTTCAAAATGGAAAATTGATTTTAGTTTTTTGAAAATATTTTATATTTTTTTTTGGATTTTTGAAATTTCAAAGAATTTTTTTTAGTTTTCAAAGGAAAAGGAAAATGAATATATACAATTTTTTTAGTTTTGGATTTTTGAATTTTTTTTCAAATGTGCATGAACTAATGCTACTAAATGAAAGCAGTGGTTAATTACAAATGATTTATCCTAAATTAACCCAAAATTGTATAATTACAAATTGTCTTAGATAAACAAAATAGTTCTCAGCCAGGTAACAGACATGATTTGTTGGTGCACCAGAATCACCGTAGCAATGCAGCCGAAGGTTTAAGTACCTTCACAAGAACAACCACTATAATATTTACGAATTACAGTAATATTTATAAATGATTATTACTCTGCCGTAGCCTAGACACCAAGAAAGTAATTTGTTCAAAGAAGGAAAATTGTCAATATACAATTAAGTGTTATCGATGTCTAACCGTTATTATTAACCAAAATTCTAGAATGAAATGCAAAACAGAAATTAAACGTGTATTGACAATGCAACTACGAATGAATTTTTTTTGTTTTTTTTTTGAATTTTTTTAAAAAAAAATGCAAATACAAACAACCAACAATGCAAGACAAACAGAAACAATAGATATATACAATGCAAGACAAATAAAATAAAATTATAAATAAGCAAGCAGTTATTTTCTTTTTTGGCAAGCTAAGTGAAGTAAGCAGTTCTTCCCATCTGCTTTGGCAACCTGAAAAGAAGTTAAACACAGATATATATACAATTATTTTTTTATATATATGGATGGAATTCAAAATAAATTAAATCGAAAACAAAACAAATTCAAACTCGCTTTTTTTTAAGTGAACAAGAATTTCTTAGAGAATTCTTGTTTAAAACTTCTCAAGACAATAACAATCCAAATTGCCGACCCAACAGTTTAAATAGAATTTAACATCCGGCCCAAAAGAATTCTGTTCAAAATTTCACTATTCTGTTCAAAACGAACAAAAATCAATTAAACAAAATTCTCAAAATAACAAAAATCACTGCTTGCTCCCACTTCAAGGTTTTAAAATTCCGAAACTAAAATCACTCAAATTGTCGTCACGTCTAGTCGAATCCAATAACACGTTCGAAAATGTCAGATGACTGCGTGGGTCGAGGCGGTAAAAAGGATGGGTTGGTGACAGTGAGGTGAATTGCGTTCAGAGGTAGAGGGGATGTTCGATTTTTATGGGAAGAAGGAGGATTGTTGAGGCGGTTGCGAAATCGATTTGGGCGAGTTGGAGGAAGCAACTTTGAGTTTTGGATGTTCGATTTGGGGATTTCAGTCGCTGGTGGGTTGTTCGAGTTCGATGGTGACTTTTGAATTAGGTTTGTGTTCGAAGTCGTGGTGGAGATTGGGGTCGCGAATTGGAGTTGTTCGCGGTGTTGCTGTTGAAGTCGTGGTATGGATGCTTCGCAGTAAATGGAAGGCGCAGTTCGAGTGATTTGGGGGGGGGGGGGCGACTGAAGGTCGGCGATGTTGGTGATGAACTATGACAGTAATTTTGGAGGAGGAGCTTGCTGTTGAGTGATTGGTTGGAGAAATGGTTTGAGGTGGTCAGGGCGCAGTGGTTGACTGATGTTTATGTGGCAGTTCGAGGGGATTTAGTTACTGGGTTGTGAGTGGCAGAAGAGCACAGAGGAAGGTTGGTGAAGTATGCAGTTTTTTTTATTCTTTCATTTTTTTTCTTCTGAAGTGTGATGCTTGCTGAATTGAAGTTATGGTGGAGGTGGAAGTATGGTGTAATAGAGGCATTTTTGTTTGGGTTTGAACTTGTGGCAGAGACGAAGACTGATAGGCCGAGGTGATGGTCAGATGGTTTTGTATGTGGGTTCGGAGTCGCCGCTGGGAGAGGAAGTTGAGGGAGGGGGCGCTGTCAATGAAGTGGCAGAAATGTTGGCAATGACAAGTATGTAAATGTAAAGTGGCAGATGATGGTTTTGATGTTTGTTTCTCAGAGGAGGGTTTAGCAGTGGTAAGTATTTGTTTGTGGTTAATCAGCAAGTATGAGTGGTTGTTTTGTGGAATGTTGGTCGAGAAATGAAGTTGGATGAAGTTATGAAGATGGGGAGAGTATGTGGTTATGAACTGGGATGTTGTGAACTGGGTTCAAGTTTTGATCAGATGGATGGATGGTCGCAGAAGCTTGGTTGAATGAGAGTTGAAGGATGATGACTGCAGTGTTCGAGTGCTTGGTTGTGAATATGGCAGAGGTGGATTTGATGGAAGGTGAGTTTGAGCAATTATGAATGTATGGTGGATGACAGAGCAGTGTTTTGTGGTTTGACAATAGGTAGCAGCAATGTTGGTGGGTAGGACAGTTTGCACTGTGATGTAAGGGGGTGGCTGAGTTGATGTTGAGTTGGTGACGACTGTGATAATGTAGGGGGTTGCAAGTGGTCTCAGTTCAGTGATGAGTTTGGGTGGAGATGTCAGGTTGAAATGAAGTGGGTTGTAGAACTGCAGGAAGTAGAACAGTGGGCAATAGGCAGTTGTGGGGTGGTTCTAATGGCCGAGGAGGCTTGATGTCACGAAGTGATGAAGTATGTTGTGTAGTTTGTGTTGATGAGTTGATGGCAATTGGAAGTGATGTTGGAGTTTTGTATGTTGGTGATGAATGGAAGGTATTGGTGAGGTGAGGCAGCTGAAATTGTTGGAGTTACAGTGGTTGTAACTGGTGATGGCACTGTGCAGGTAGGAGTATATGTCAGGTTAGAGGGAATGTAGTTCAGGGAGAATGGCAATTGGAAGGGGGAGGGAGATTAGAATGTGCACAGTGCACAGAAATGTGAACAGAGAACTGAAATGAATTGAGTGGTGTAATTTTTTTTCTTTTTGAAAGCTGTACAAGTGAAGACTGTAAATTGAATGAAAAATGAAATTGATTTTTTTTTCTTTTTGAAATTGTATATGCTTTTTTTTTAATAATGAAAATGCAAATGAAAAAGGGAAACTAGAAAGCAACACACATAAAACCAAAGTGCAATCAAAAATCACACAAACACACAAACAAAACACAAAAATTAAACAAAAATAATTCGAAAAATAGAAAATCAAAATCAAAACAAATTCCCCGGCAACGGCGCCAAAACTTGTTCGTCGACGGAAATTCTATCGGTTTAGAAAACCGTCGAACGAATTTAAATTTAAAAATAACCGTAAGCGCACGGTGTACGAATGTAGCACGTGGCGAATACGGGTCGATCCGCAGGGAATTGATGATTTTAAAAATCTATTCAATCAAATTAAACCAAGGTTGAAGAGAATGTTAAACTAGAAAAGAAGAAAAACAAGCAAAAGAAAATTGATAAAAATATGAGTGTTAAGACAATTTAGAGGCATTTTCCACTCTCTAGATCACATAAATCAACAAAATGAAGATATGATCTCTCTTTTCTTGTCATTAGTGAATTAGTTGATGTGCTTATCATAAGTATGGTATATTTGTGCTATTAATTAGCTCAATATAAACCATCAAACTATAACACAACCACTAATACACTTTTAAATCTCATAAAATATGACAACAAAGTTGAAAGCAAAACCTATTTTAAGCATGACCTATTAACTATTAATTAGAAATATAAGCCATCAAATTTTAATTTCAACAACCACTTCTTTGCCATAATCATATGTAAATGAAGAGGCAATTTGTTTTTGTTTGTTTAAGCATAGTCTATTTGTTATGAACAACATAGACTATAAAATTCAAAGCTAAACAACATCATTAAACCACTTCAATCATTCTTTTTAAGAACAAAAAGAGAGCATAAACATCAAATTAAGTTGAAGCTACATGATTAGAGAGCTTCATTACCCCTAAATTGAAGAGGTTTAGCCTCTCATATTTGTTATCATATGAACAAATGTAGCTTTCAACATGAGAGAAAAAGAAAAGGAAAAAGAAAAAGAAAGCAAGATAAAATAAATCTACACTACAACATGAAAGTAAATAAGCATGAAAAGAAAAAGAATATGTATTGAAGTTGCATAAAAAAAAGAAATTACATAAAGATAAATGGCTAAGTAGCCATGAAAAGAGAAAAAGAGCTTTCTTTTATTTTGAGCCTAAACTAATCTAAAGTGAGACTAAGTAAGAGATGAGGATAACATGAAACATAAGGGGTTATTTATACATGCATGAAACCCTAATCCATAATTTGGGGAATGCCCAAAATACCCATGAGGTAGTGTGACCATCAAGTAATCATTAGCATGTCATAATCCTCATTTAAGTGTACATGAAGCCATTAATTCCATAAGCATGTGCATTAGCCTTTAATTTGTACATTAAGGTAGGTGGGTAGGTGGGGTCCTCCATGTTCTTCACTTTGAATTATTTCCATCTTCATTCCTTTGTATTCTTTCTGCATGCATATTCCTTCATAAAACCACTCCTATTTGAGACCAAATTCCTATAAAAATATATATAAATTTCCAATTATTTTTTTTGTCAAAGAAATATATGCACACAAATGATCGTTTTGCCCCTATATGAAAATGGATATGTGACAATTTGGAATTAATATGGATTTTGGTTAAAACAAGTTAAAATAACCAATATGATCATTTATTTAATTTAAATAGATTAAATATGTTGGTAAAAATATGCACATTTACATGCACATCAATTGGATGCGTAGTTTTTTCCCCAGAGCATTCTCTGTGTTTTATTGCATATGGTTGATATGTTCTTTTTGTTTATATGTGACTTTATTCATTAAAGTTGCACGTAAATTTATATCATGCTAGTTTTCGCATGTAGAGTTGCATCATTACTATCTGTTACGTAATATTGCTCTTTTGTTAGCCTGACACTCTTTTAGATTATGTAAGTATAGGTAAGTAAGAGATTACTATTTGATTTCTTGCGCACTTACATTTGCATTGAGATAATAAATTGCTTGCAAAAATATAAATCAAATGCAAAAGGTACGTAGTAGATTTAGAAATTGAAATTGGTTGATAATTTTATGCCCTAGATGTGGAAGGCCACTTGGCTATTGTTTTCTTTTGATTGGTTTTGGCTCGTAGAGGCGATTTGTAGTTTTTCCAATCGAGCCGCGCGAAGGAGGTGCTGTCGAAATGTTCCATAATATTTGTGAATTAATTAAGGAATAACTTGATAACTCATTTTGATTAATAAGTCTTTAAACCTTAAGGGTTTGGAGACATATTCTTCCTTGGGAATTTCGAGGATGAAATTCTCTTAAATAGGGGAAAATATAACAACACAAAATTTTGGTCATTGAATTTTACATATTTAATTAATTTTAAATATTCAAATAACTAGATTTTGGAATTTAATAGTTTATATCCAAATATAGTGGTCAATTAAGTATTTGCATTGTGAATTAAATATTAATTAAATGGATTTAATAGTCTTATTTCACTCCTTTTGATTAATTAATAATATCGATGAATTCAATTTGTAAATTTATTAACAATAATAAATAGATCGGATAAATACCGTTAATTAGATCGAAAATATAAAATGATATTTATAATATGTGAAACTATCATCCAGGGGCACTGTCTTGAATTTGACGAAACTAGTTCCATTGGGACCGTTATGATAAGGCGATATATGCCAGCAAGTTTCATAACGATTGAACGTACCATTTGATCGTGCAAGCTCGAAACTTATAGTGATAAATAAGATGTGAATAAGCAAAAAAGGAAATAATTTGGGTTTGAACTTCCTAAGACCGGATAGACGGAGAGGGGGTTTACTCGACCGATAGGGAGAGGTTCAGGAATTAATGTGTAATATAATTTGATTTAAAAAGCTAAATTCTGTATACAGTGGAATTATGTCTCGAAAATAGTTCCATTGAGTTTGGAATATGGGTATTCAGCTAAGAATGCCTGTGAGCATGCCTCGATTGGAGTTCGCTAGTTTTTGGGCGTGAAAGGTGCCGGTTTGAAATCCTATATAAGGACCCTCATACCCATTCATTTTTCTCAAATCCTAGTTGCCATTTTATATTTCTCGCATCCAATGGCCGAAGTTTCCTCATAGGGCTATGGGCATTTTTTAGCGATAGGCTTAACGAAGAAAATGTTCGGGGAGGCGAGACGAAGACGATGATCGGTTGGATCAGAGTATGGAGAGCGAGGCGGTGGTGAGGTCGAGTTAAATGTGCCGGCCTTATTTGTTCATTCCCCATCGTTAGGTGATCCGAGAAGGCGGCTATGGTGCCGATGGACGCGTTGTGGCTGGGGCGTCCTTTCGGCGAAGTGCGACGGCGCAACATGGAACACAACATCGGTGGTTAGTGGAAGAACGAAGACACGAGTTTCGAAGATAGCGGCCTGGGTTGATTAGCGATAGGGGATTAATAATTAAATAATGTAATTGACGTTTAGTTGTTAATCAATTAATTTATTTACTCAATTAATCGATTGAATGTTTATTAACTCATATCCTAATCATACGAGGGCGGATTTGAATGCGGCGAGTTACGTTGTACTCGTGGAACCATTAGCTTTGCGATGGAATTGAATTGGTTGAATTTAGAGCTTGTAGAATTTTGGACTAAAATCAAACGTCCGTTCGATTTTAGTTCAAATCAAAATGCAAAAGCGGTGATTGGAATTTTTATGAGTTAAATTCATTTTTTTGGTTAATCCATATATTTTACAGTAGATAAAAATTATTTATTGCATGCTTGGGTGTTGTATTTGCTAGTTGTTGGTTTGGATAAGTTATCTGTGTTTTTATGGTTGTTAATGAATGACTGGTTGATAGTAAATAGTTTTAACAAACTATAGATTAGTGACAAAACTACCTTGATTTAATTGCGCTTAACGTAGTTAAATTAATTTTACCTCATTTGGGACATCTTTTTTGTAGAATAAAACCTCATTCTATAAAATAAATTGAATATATTATTCGAACACCTATTGAATAGAATATTTCGTCGTTCTATACGTGACAAATAAATATTATTATTAGATTGTTTGTTTCAGTTTTGAATTCCCGCTTGATAGCAGAAGACATAAATAATCATTTTGTTGCAGTTGACTTTTGTATAGAGACCCAAAGGGGTTTTTTCGCAATTATTTATTTATTTACTGTTATCTACATCTCATTTATATTCCTTTATTGCTTATATTGATGTTTAGTTGAAAAAATTGTGATCGTCTATTAGAATTGATTAAGTGTCATTATAACGATTTTTCGCTATATCGTCACTTATTGAATACCATCTCTCTAATCCTTTGTATGTTGAACTTGAGCTTATATTTTCACAAAAATAGACGTTTAAAATTCAATCGTTTTGATTAGTTATATTTGAATTTAATCGATCATCTTAACTTATGATTTTTGAATTTAATAAATCATTTTGGTTAATATGTTTAAATTTATTAATCATTTTAATTAATGGGAATTGAATTGAATTAATCATTTTAATTAATGATATTTAAGTTTAATTAATCATTTTAATTGATGTCATTTATTTTAATTTATTTAATAATATTTGAGTTTAATTAATCATTTTAATTGATGATATTTGATTTAATTAATCAATTTGATTAATGATATTTGAGTTTAGCTAATCATTTTAATTAATGGTGCTTTAAAAGTTAACTAATTGATTTAAATAAAAGATTTAAAATAAACTAACTAATTTAATAAGAGTGTTTAAAAGTTATCAACCAATTTAGTGTTTCAAAGCTAATAAACTAATTTAACAATGTTATTTTAAATTTACAAATGTCGATTGATAAATAAGAAAAATCTTTTAAAAGAAATTATTGTTTAAAAATAAAGCAAAGTGAAAATTGTTTTAAAGTTTACAATAAACAATAATTTAATGACATTTGTTTTCAATCCTTATTTAATAAACTTAGTATTATAATTCCCCCATCTTAAAAAGAATATTTCAAAGAGTGTTTTAACGTATTTATCAAATATCTAAAAAGTGAAAATCAAGCATAAGTGAGGATCAAATGTTTTAGAAGTTTGATTAATTTAATAGTAGTACGTGTATGTGTTTTAGTTCCCATACTAAACCACTTTGTTATCCTTGACAATCAACTTATTTTTTATTGATTTCGATTCTGCTACATTCTTTCTATTTCGTCACTCTAAGACGATGTGTTGCTCTTTTAAGCTTTGTTATCCTTTGTCGAAAATGACTAAAACCAAAGCGTGGATAAGGGATGCACCTTCCTAGTCATTGTTGTGCTTTGTCATTCTAAGACATTTTGCCGCTCGTTTTGAGCATTGGTATCCAACACCGAAAAAACTAAAACCACGCCGCGAGTGGGAGCCAAGCCATGTGGGTTGCACTCATTAGAATATAGTTACATTCATCTAGAGAAGTCGATAGCATGCACGCATTGATGTGAGTGTATTCGAATGCTCGTGGATTTAATGGGGTCCAGCTTGTAAGTTCCAAGAGTGACGCGTGTGCTCTCAAGTATATTTTATCCAGAGGTATACTTTTATTGGCGGGGAAGCACCCTCCTAGTTATGTTGTAAATTCATTTTCTTTTTTTCTATCTTGATCGTTGGAATTTATTTTTTCATCCTTTGTATTTCGTCAATCGAAGACGATTTGTTACTCATTTGAATGTTTCCATCCTTTACTAGAAATGACAAAAACTAAAGCGCGAATGGAAGCCAAGCTATATGAGACTATTCTCATTAGGGTATCTTCACATTACCCAAGATTAGATTCGGTGGCATGCGTTTGGAGGTGTGAAATACTCGGATTCTTGGTAACCGTTGGTGGCATCCGGTTTGTTATTGTCCAAGAGCCATCATAGCTCTCAAGTATATTTCTTAGGTATACTTTCGGTAGGGGGAGCACCCTCCTAGTCATTTGTTGAAAAAAAATTCTTTCATTACTTAATTCAAATCTTTGAATTGTGTTTCGTAATTTGCATCGAGAAATGTCTAAAGCTCTTCTCAATGTCTAATTATATTTGTCCATTCTATAAGTTTAGATTTTTTTTGTTATATATGTACATTCATTCTTACTTGGATTATTGTTCTGATTGTTTTTCATTTCTTTATATATGGATGTTGTTCTTTTGAGGGAAAAACCAATTCCGCGTTTAGCGGCATGGTCCCACAAAATTATTAAATTTTAACCTTGTTCCTTAAGTTTTCTTACACTGGTTTTCCATACTTGTTCGGGTGTTATTTTATAATAATGCTCGGGTCAGACCGAGTATTTTTTTCTTGTTGTCGTTGGTTGAACATGGAGCTCATGGAGTAGAGCTGGATGTTCACCTTCGTAGTATTTTATTTTCCATTGTATTATATATATAATGTTGGCCATAAAATTCATTCAAGGATGAAGGTATGAAAGAAGGCTACCGAAGGCATCGAAAGAAGGGTTTCACAAGTGTTGAAAGAAGCTTATGAAATCATAAAAATTAACTCATCATATGGGCCTCAAACTATTGAAAAGGGATTCCGATATGGTTCAAAAGGGGAAGAAGGAATTGAAATTGCTTTCGAAGGAAATTAGATTGGTGCCGCAAGCATTGGACACTTCCACGGGAGATGAAAGTAAAGGCTTCCACCAAACACTACCCCTTCCGCATGTATCAGACCCTTCGAAACAATTGGTTCCGCCACTATCTACCTTCTGCAGAAGAAGAATCTACCAGCACTTCCATTCCTCAAGCATTATAAGGGGTTTCACATGCATCGGTAGGGCTTCCACAAGCGTCAAAGGCACTGCTCCTTCCGCATGTCGCATCTACTGATTGAGGCTTTCGTATTTGTTGATTGTTGGTGCTTCTACACTTGTTGACTTAAGGATGTTCCCGCATTTATTATTTTGAAGGTCGTCACAAATGTTGAGTTGGACTGACTCAAACATTGACTATGCCTTCCGTAACCATTGAAGAAGGTGCTTTTGTCAGGGTCGAAAGGGGTTTTGCAAACATTAAAGAGGCTCCGCAAGAGTTGGTTTCTTTCCTCCATCAGTGCAAGTCCTTCGTATGACTTCCATCCACATATCATTAGTCTATGGAGGCACTAAAGACTAATAAAAACAATGCGACATACACAAGGATACTAACAATGTCGAAGCCATCATTATGCCTTATCTAGATAGCATGTCATCAAATTTATGAAGAATATTGACCAAAAGCATGTTATAGATCAGTAATCAAAGTAATATTTTGTGATTATCGATGGCACACCACATATATATTATAAGATATTGAAGAGCAAGAAAAGGAAAAAAAATTAGAACCATATACAAAGCAAATTCAAGGGGAATTAGCTCATTTTCCTTCACAAAGCTTTCAAAGCCTTCACATTCCTTTACAACTTCAATGGAGCTTTTAGTCCTACATCGCGAGTTGGAGCAAGCATGTCCCCATCATACCTTTATAAATATAGATGCACCCTCTCATGAAAGAAGAATTGAATTTCTTTCTCTCCCATATATGGCTCTTCTTGTAATAGAATTAAAATATGAATAAAGAGGATGACTTGAGCATATTCGGATTTTATATGTTTTATTCTTTTACATATATGAAATTAAATTCAAACAATTTCGTGATTTATTACAAACCTCAAGGGCGTTTGTGGAAATTTTATGAATAAGCTATATTTTACACTCATCTGGGTATTAACAATTTTTATCGTTAACATTTTTGACGCTAGAAGGAGGGCTCGAACCTTCGGATGACGAAAATACCCTGATGGAGATTTGAATTTCATATTTAAAGTTTTTAAATTTAAATTCATCGGTTGATTTTTAGATCTAGATAGTAATCATTGCCCATGTTTGTACATGCTTCAGGAAATAGTCAGCAACGTGACCCTTTTGTCACTCACCACATGGTTCCGCATTTCACATCGAAACTTACTAGCAGCCTATCACTTGATCGAACCACTAGCATATTGCTTCGTTCGTCCCAACCCAATTCTCATTCATTCGAAGGAAAAAACAAAACAAATTTGGGAAATTAGAAACAAATTCAAAGGCGGTTTAATTATTATTCCAACTTTGTCGAAGTCAGAGGTAGGCGGAGCCATTTCCTTTGTGTTTGAAGTGGTGGCTTCCGACTCCGTCGAAGCTAGGAAGTAGCGGAGACGATTAGATTAGGTTTATGCCTCCGCATTTGTCGAAGAAGTGCCTCCGTATGTGTCGAAGAGATAGCTTTCGCTAGAGTTAAAGGATTGCTTCCGCCATTGTTTAATTATGGTTGCCTCCACTTGGCTTGCTTCTGCTAAAGTTTTCTTCCGCATTGAATGATTCAAAGTGCCTCCGAAGTCATTGGCATCCACAAATGTTGAATATGAGGTGCCACAATGGTTGAAATTGGATAGTAGCAGAAGCCTCTATTTCCTTCCGTCTAGGTTGATGTGTTGCTTCCTTCAGCCTAGCTTATTGCCGCAATTGTTTTTTGTTTAGCAAGGCCAGCGGGGTTGAATATAAATAGCTCATAAAAACATAATTTACAAGCAGTTAATAAGGGAAACACACAGAAAACAAGGTGTTTGTGCAAAAAATGGCCACAAACACCCAAAGTCGTGTGAACTAGTCGATTTTATGTTGTTTTTAGTGATTTAGGTGATTTATGCAAATATATAAAAAGCAGAGACTAAACTGTAAAAGACACACAGATTTATAGTGGTTCGGCCAGAACGTGCCTACGTCCACTTTATATGTTATTCTCCTTTTCTCTTCAGATTACAAGTACAAAGCTTTGATTACAAGTATCTAAAGTTGTTTGAAAGTTCCTTCCAGGCTTGAGCTCTCAAACTTGTCTCCCATTGTTGTACCCCTGCCCCTCTATTTATAGAGTGAGGCTGGGGGCAGGGGTCTTGGAGGTATATAGCTGTTGGTGGTTCTAGGCTGATGCTATCTGGCCTGGAAACTTTGGTTCGACACCACCTTAGTTCGGCAGTGCCTTGGTCCGGTGGTAGAGGAGAAGGTTGGCTCGGTGGGGAGATGGACCAGTAGTTGTGGAGTGGATGGCTTAGCTCGAATGGACATGATTCAGCAGGTGTATGGTAATGGAGATGCCTTGGTTCGGTAGTCACCTTCCTGGTTCGGTCAGAGAGGGGAGCAGTTGGTTCGGTTGGGGTAAGGTGATGCGTGGTTCGGCAGCGAGGGGAGTGCCGAATGAGGGTTGGTTCGGTTGTGGTGAGGTGATGCCTGGTTCGGCAACGAGGGGAGTGCCGAATGAATTAATACCGAATGGACTTTTACGCATCGGTTATGAGTGAAATCCCAGACTTAAATACGCCTGCTGGCTGCTTCTTCTTGGTTCTGTCGTGGTGGAAACGCACGCAACACTGATATTCCTGTTTTGACCAAAAAATGGGATAACACTTTGCCCCCCAAAACATGCCTTGCGATAGGAAGGCGTGTTTTGTAATGCCATGAGCTGGATGTTCATATCCTGTTGATGTCCTTGCGGTAGGAAGGCGTGTTTTGTAATGCCATGAGCTGGATGTTCATATCCTGTTGACAACCTGTAAAGAGCTTGATATTTTATATGGCCCCAAATGACGACCGTTCGGGATCGAGCTATTTGGGATGAAGCGCGGCCGTTCATGGTCAAGCGCCTAACTTCAAATGACGACCGTTCGCGGTCGAGTCATTTGAGGTGAAGTGCGACCGTGCGCGGTCAAGCGCGTAAATCCATGCGTCGATCGTTCGGGATCGAGTCATCTTCGGTGAAATGTGACCGTTCAAGGTCAAGCGCTCAACTTCAAATGACGACCGTTCGGGATCGAGTCATTCGAGGTAAAGTGCGACAGTGCGCGGTCAAGTGCGTAAATCCATGTATCGATCGTTCGGGATCGAGTCATCTTCGGTGAAATGTGACCGTTCAAGGTCAAGCGCTCAACTTCAAATGACGACCATTCGGGATCGAGTCATTCGAGGTAAAGTGCGACAGTGCGCGGTCAAGTGGTGGGCCTCAAATGACGACCGTTCGCGATCGAGCCATTTGAGGTAAGGTGATTTGTGCCGTTCGAGGCGAGTTTGTGACTGTTCGAAGTCGGGTGCCGTTCGAGGCAAATTGTGACTGTTCGAAGTAGGGTGCCGTTCGAGGCGAATTGTGACTGTTCGAAGTCGGGTGCCGTTCGAGGCGAGTTGTGACCGTTCGCGATTGGGTGTCGTTCGAGGCGAATGAGTGTGCCCGGGGGGGACTTAATAATATCAGTGCCGGAGTTATTGTTTGGGGGAGTTTCTGAATCAAAGACTTCGGCAGTTCGTTGCCATGCAAGAGGTGCTCGTGGACAGTTCGCGATCCAACGGGCATACAAGTAAATTTTTCCATAGAATTGTAAATGTTAAAGCAATAATCAAATGAACCTTACAGCAGAAATGTCCAATCAGGGAGAATTTAAATGTTCAAATCAAAATCAAAGCAAAAAGCAGAATGAAGATGTCAAAGCGTAAACTCTTACTATAATGCGGCTGGTAGTCATTCAGAGCATGCCTATGGATCGTGCGCGATCGCTCACATGTGTAAATGATTTAACCGTGTTAGCGAGAGGTTTACAACTTGTTCATCGTTATTTTAATTAAGCAATCAATGGATAATCAAACGGTTCCCCGATCCAGGGTCACCTCTAGCCGATGTAGACGGTGGTCGCTCTGGCTCCACTGCTGGAGTTCGTCTCCTCACATACTGAAGGAGCATACCGTTCCTGATATGCCCTTCCACCTCGTCCTTCAAATGCCTACAATCATTAGTGTTATGACCATTTAATTCATGAAATACACAAAACTTATCTGATTTTCTTTCGTCGGAGGTTGGATCCCTTCGCATTGGTCTACGATACGGAACCTGCTCCTTGGTATCCTGATAAATCCGTTCCAAACTCTCATTCAGCTCTGAATAGGTGGTGAATCGTGGCTCTCTTCGTAGCCACTTTGTCCTGTCATCATTATCCTCAGCCTTTCTTTTTCCTTTGCTAGTCTCCGCACCCTTTCCAGGTGGGTTTCCGCTCTTGATTGCGTAAACGTCATCTTCTTTCTCTCTTTCTGCACTAGCATCTTCCAAACGCAGAAACTTTTCAGCCTCATGATAGAACTCTCCCGGATTCATGGGCGGGTCCTTGGTTAATGAATTCTTGAACTCTGTACTATCAGCTATTCCAGATACAGCCGCCATCATGACCATAGATGGATCTGGTCGATCCACTGATGCTGCCGCCGCATTAAATCGCGTTAGAAAGCTCCTCAAAGTCTCTCTAGTTTTCTGCTTCAAGGTTGCCAAAGTCATCACATTCTTGGGTCTCGCAATATGAACCCTGAATTGCCTCATGAATCTCTCAGTTAAATCTGCCCACGTTCCTATGGAGCCGCTCTCCAGTTGCCTAAACCATAACGCTGCAATGTCCGTCAAATACAGTGGAAAGCGCTGGGCCATGATCTCCTGTGATGCCCCCAGCACTTCCATGTGCCTCATATACTTAGTAAGATGGACCGGAGGGTCTGTCCTCCCATCGTACATCTCTACTGATGGTAGCTTGAATTCTGGTGGGTTCCTAGCCATCCTAATCGCAGAAGAAAAAGGACTCCTGTTTACATCTTCCAAGTATATGTTTACTAAACCGCCTCTCATAGCTCTTCTAACCATCTCTGCTAATCTGTCATTGTCTCCAAGCTGTAGTTCTCGTTCACTGCCTTCGACCTGCCTCCCGAGTCCGCGGGAGTTTTCATGTGTATGCCTCCCTGGCTGAACGTTCATTCCTCTACTGCTACCAGGTGGCTCGGATGCCCCCATCTCTCTTCCCGGGGTCGGATCAACATGCTCTGCGTGGGTGCCCCCTAGCTCTGGTGTTGCGCCAGATGGTCCTGCTCCGTTCTGAACTCCGGTTCTCCTTGGATTTGTGCTCCAATTTGCCCAATTTGTTGAAGTAGGTTCTGGATCATCTCTTCTTGTCTTCTCATCATGGCCTCCATCTCATCCCTAGTGATGAAGATCGACGCTTGATTCCCTCCTGAGGAAGCCTCTTGACTTCCTTGGTGTTCACTTCTCTCTGGCCTTTGCCATCTACTTGTTTGTCTCGTCATAACTCTTAGATCTGAACTCTTAGATTTTCAAATTCAACTTCTATCCGATGTAGCGGGAGCTGGTCGTTCTCAGTGAAAGCACCAAAATGTTTGCGCAAAAAATGCCCACAAACACCCAAAGTCGTGTGAACTAGTCGATTTTATGTTGTTTTTAGTGATTTAGGTGATTTATGCAAATATATAAAAAGCAGAGACTAAACTGTAAAAGACACACAGATTTATAGTGGTTCGGCCAGAACGTGCCTACGTCCACTTTATATGTTATTCTCCTTTTCTCTTCAGATTACAAGTACAAAGCTTTGATTACAAGTATCTAAAGTTGTTTGAAAGTTCCTTCCAGACTTGAGCTGTCAAACTTGTCTCCCATTGTTGTACCCCTGCCCCTCTATTTATAGAGTGAGGCTGGGGGCAGGGGTCTTGGAGGTATATAGCTGCTGGTGGTCCTGGGCTGATGCTATCTGGCCTGACAACTTTGGTTCGGCACCACCTTGGTTCGGCAGTGCCTTGGTCCGGTGGTAGAGGAGAAGGTTGGCTCGGTGGGGAGATGGACCAGTAGTTGTGGAGTGGAGGGCTTAGCTCGAATGGACATGATTCAGCAGGTGTATGGTAATGGAGATGCCTTGGTTCGGTAGTCACCTTCCTGGTTCGGTCAGAGAGGGGAGCAGTTGGTTCGGTTGGGGTGAGGTGATGCGTGGTTCGGCAGCGAGGGGAGTGCCGAATGAGGGTTGGTTCGGTTGTGGTGAGGTGATGCCTGGTTCGGCAGCGAGGGGAGTGCCGAATGAATTAATACCGAATGGACTTTTACGCATCGGTTATGAGTGAAATCCCAGACTTAAATACGCCTGCTGGCTGCTTCTTCTTGGTTCTGTCGTGGTGGAAACGCACCCAACACTGATATTCCTGTTTTGACCAAAAAATGGGATAACACAAGGGAAGGAAAAAAAATATAATAAACAAAAGGCTGCAAAATCTACAGCAAATCATGCAAGTCACCACTTCAACTTCATCACCTCAGGAAGTGATACTGAGAGTACATCATAGCATTGTGGATTCTCTGATAATATGTTGGTAGAGAACCAATCTACTTTGGCTTTCATTTCTTTCCTTCCAAATACTAAAGGCGAACACTTTCAACATTAACAACATCTCATAAGAACTAGTAGACTTCCAAATTGTTTCCTTGTAAATTCTTTTCCATTCCTTGGTATCGTCCCTAAAAGGATGGTGAAAACCACCCTTAAATTTGATAAGTCTCCAAAGATACCGAACAAAGGAACATCTAAAGTATAAATGAAGATTATCCTCGGGAAAGGATTAGGAGAAAAGGCAATTAATATTAACTGGAATACCCCTTTGAAATAGATCGCACTTAGTGTGGTTAGCATTTCTGATAATTTTCCAAAGGAAGAAATTATATTTCTCAGAGGTGGAATAGTTCCAAACTCTCTTAAACCAAATGAAATTATGACCAGTTTCATGGTCATCAAGTGCTTTATAGATGAGATTAGGAGAATGGTTTTTTCTGCTTGGTCCCCACACATAATTATCCCTATCAGCAAGCGTATAAAAGTTGTTAGAATATAATCTCCATAATTCATTAACCCTCCTGTTAGTTGATCTTGGAAGACAAATTTTGCCATTTCTTATGTAATCAACTACTTTAGCTTGTAATGGAATACCAATTTGCATTATTTCCCATATTCAAGTCAATGATATAGCATATCTCCCTTATCAATCCAAGGAACCTTCCAGAAATTGGCTTTACTATCAGGTGACATTGGAAGAGTAATATGAGGGAGAAGAGACTGCCTGATCTTCAAGATTGCCTTCCATATCCAACTAGACTGCCTTCCAGAAATTGGCTTTATTGCCGCAATTGTTAGTACTTGCTATATGTCTAGTGTACTAAAACAGATAGCACGTTACAATAAACTTGTCGTACAAGTTTATTAATTAGAATTCCACTACGCTGGAATTCTGTATTAGATAAATGTAACAATAAGTTACGTTGTAAATAAATTACAACAACAGCGTTATACTATTTTGAACAAACAGTATAAACAGAATAATGGATAGAATATAGAATAACGTATATAAATATACAATCAGACTGAAATTCTAACCGGATTACGTCTGAGGCTCGTCGTAATGATTTCCTTAAGAATTTTATTTCAAAATTCTCCCAAGATACAACAGACGAATTCTGCACGAAATTGTAATGAGTATATCACTCTGTGATTTGAATATTAGAACAGCAGTTGTGTTTAGAATAGAAGAGATAATTCAGATTAAAAATTCGATGAGGAAAGTGATCAGTTTTCCTCCTTATTTATAATTGATTCGTATCCCTTCGAAAGGTCGCGTCTGTACCCGTTGGTCCAAACGGTCGCGCTCGTTTCTGCTGCTGTTTATCGGTTGCGTCCATTCAATTTGAACACGCCGCATCCGTTCGTCAAAAATTCCGTTTCTACTTCATAACAGGTCGCACCTGTTTGTTTTCGCGCCTGCTTCAGAAGCCGCGCCTCTTCAGTCAAAATTCGCGCCCGTGTCTTTTCAAATTTCCAGACCCAGCCCAGTTTCAGCCGAAGCCCAAAAACTGTTAGACAATGGTCTAGCAAAAAGAATGGTCAATTTAGACCCGTACCCGGCCCGGGTCGGTCGGACGGCCGACGGCGGCGCGCGTGTGGTGGTAATGCATGATCTCCCTCCTCACAACGAAACATACATTTGGAAGCCTTAGGCCCCCAACCTCCACTTGAGAAAGCTATTGATATACTTCATTTCTCTTTTGATTTTTGACAACGTGGGACTAATAGGATATTTTATTCACTTAGTTTTAACAGTACTTTCTTTTGTCAACATTGACGAAGGGGGTTACTTCAATGTTTGGTGAAGTAGTTGCATTTGCTTCCATCAATGGAGAAGTGGATAGTGGTGGAAGAGTTTGGATAGTTTCATTATTCCTTTCTGTCGGCGATGGAATAGAAAGACACAACATTTTATAAGCCATCGCTTCAACGCCGATTTGGTGCCACCAAGTATTGGCTTGCTTCCATAATCGTTGAGTGAAGACTTACTCATCTAGTCACTCGATTCGGCTTCCACATTAGTTGGTCTTAAGATGCTTCCACCATCATTGGTTTGATGCTTTCGCAATTGTCAATATTGATAGCTAGGGAGGGGTTTGAGTATTGAGTTGGAGCCTTTCATCAATGCTGAAGTTAATGATCGCGCAGGGATGTGGATGAAGCTTTCCGTCGAAGCTGATGGTGCCGCAAGTATCAATTAAATACCATTGCATGGGTTCTTCCCACTTTATTTAATTAAGTGCCGTGCTACAAGTATTGTTCACCATGTCGCAATGATCAAAATAAATGCTGCAGTAATAATTGGATAACTGTTCTTTCCTTCTGCAATGTTGTTTGCTGTTGTCAAGATTGTGCACTGCCAAGGGTTTGGTTTGCTGCCGCTACAGTTAAGATGCTTCTGCAAATCATCGTAAAGAACCACGATTCAGCACCCCCATATTATTTTGTAAGTCATCATTTGTGTTCAAAGCAGGTAAGTACAAGGTATGGGACATTAACCCTTCTTAAAATCTACAAACTTTTAGAATTAAATATGAAAGAAAGTTCCCGAATGTTTCAGATCTCGAAAATGATACTTTGAATTTTGAGAGTGATTACAAAATTGATCTCGAGAATATTTTATCATAAAACTTACAGCTTTGGTTTTGTACATCAGATGTTTGCATAAATGCCATTTTCAAATGAAAGAATCTTAGGTATAATTGAGATCCATTTCACTATATATGAATTTGAAATCCCTTCCTATTTCATAAAGTTTTGGGCAAATTTAACTTTCAAAGCTGTGATTGGTTTCAAACGAGCACAGTTTTAAAGTTTTGAAGTATATCAAGTTCTAGATATTTATATGCATATGACTGTGAATATGTATGAGTCTCCAGCTATACATAAATTTATACATAAGGACTTTTAAATATATTCAATTCCAACTCAAATATATTTTGGGTATGCATATGGTTTTCAATGTAAATTTTGCTTGCACTAGTTTTGATGTAAATTGATTTTATACATCCTATATTTGCTTGTGTGTCTTTTGAAATATGTAAGCTTTGGAATATAACAGATTTGGTTAAGAAAGATTTAGATATGTGTATATTTGCCCCTGTTCTGAAGTATACACAACATACATGCACTTCCATTTCAGTACATTTATATAGTTTCATATACATATATATTTTGCATAAATATGATTTCAACACATAAAATATATATATATATATATATATATATATATATATATATATATATATATATATATATATATATATATATATATATATATTACCGCTTCAATTGCACATGGACTTTAAGCATGTCTCGGTTCATATATACCTATTTACCTATTTCGTACAGATTCGGTTGATATAGAAATCTGATTCCAAAAGTAAATAGTCCAAGCGCATTCAGCTTCACATATACATCTTTTTGACTTCACAACTTTCAAATTTGAATGATAGACTTGCACATGCTTAACTCCGCGTACAGATGCTCTTTTCATTTTCAAAAAATCATGTTTTAAGTGTACTATTCATGCATACATATGCACACAGGCCCGGCTCCAGGGTAAGACAGTCAAGACGGCCGCCTGGGCCAACACGTTGGAGGGGTAACAAACTTTTCAGTTTTTGATAGATTTGTTTAATTTATACAAAAGGGCAACTATTATGAATAGATAGTTTAGTGAAGTGGTTTGTTTTTTCATGTACCTGCTCAGTGTGCTGAGTTCAAGTCTGCCTCTTAGAATTATTTATTCCTCTGCTTAAGCTTAGAAAGTAAAATTTCAAATATCTAGCTTCAAATACACGTATCGTTAGAAATTTGGACATGACTATGCTAATAGTGAATTCGCTTCTATGTATCTATTTCAAATGTGTATAAAGTTTCCAGTGTTACATATGATTAAATATGGTTTAGCGTATGCAGTTTTCTATATATATAATTTTTCCGCTTATTCCTATTTTTGATTTTTAAGTTTGCAAATAGTCATTTTTGCGTGTTGGGTTTGGTAAAGGCAAAGTTTTGAATGTGAAATTCTGAAAAATCTCATAAATAATGGTTACAAATACAAACAATTTTAAATTCATGTGCACATCACATTTTAAACATGGAAGTTTCTTGTAAATAGGGGATTCTGAGTTTGCATCAGTTTTTTTAAAAGGTGTTATAGATGCAAATCTTTGAAATATGGGTAATTTTGGTAATGTGGATTGTTAAACCCAGAATGAGCACTTTGCTAAATGTAAATCTATAAAATAATAGTAAAGCGGAAGAATTTAAAGCTCTCTCTTTACTTTTAGGAATTATCTCTATTCTCCTTACTTCTCTCTCTAAGTAGATATTTTATTTTCAAAATCCTATTGTTTACCACTTTACAATTATAATATTAAATTTTTCACACTATTTTACATTCAAATACCTGCTTTTAAAAGAATTTACAATTATTACAAATCTTCCAAGGTTCTTTCATGAAATTTTTCATTATAGTCCGCACACTTAAATTAATTACATTATCCAAAATTTAAACCAATCGATCAACTTAGTCAACTAATATTTATTAATAAATTCTAAAAGATGAAAATTTCAATATATATACTAGCGCATTAACAAATTGGTATAAAAAAATCATTTAGATGCAAATATTTATAAATCACATAACATAAATTATACAAATTAAAGACAATAGTAAATTTATTTTATAATTTATTTACTAAATGAATTTATCATGCATTACACTATAAAATTCTATTAACTTCAAATATCTAAAATTTTAAATTTTTACAATTACTTATAAACCATTCTCAATTATCTTCTAATATTTTACGTTCAAGTCCATATGTTTAACTAATTGTGTAGTCTTAAATTTAAACTATTTAAATAAATATGATTAACTAATATTTATTAATCCATCTAATAAATCCTAAAAATATGAGAATTTTAATATATACAATATTCGCATAAATGAGAAAAATGATAAAATTATTTCTTCTTTATTCAAATATATGAAAATATTTAAATCATATAACATAAAATGTATACGTACATAAATAATAATAACTCTTTTGAAGTTCTAATTCATTTATCTCAAAAAAAGTTATCGTACATTACATAACATAATTTCATTTTTAACAACCTTTAAAAGATAAATTTATATTTTACAATATTATGATGTGAACGTACAGATACATCAATAAAAAATAGATTATATAAACTTTCTCACTTTCAACACATTATCAAATTATACCCAACTCACAACTCAACTAAATGCTACGTAACATTATTTTGCAATTATCAAAGTTGTAAATATGACTCTCTTATAAGAATATAAAATCTATGATTAACTGTAAGGATAAAATTGCTTAAAAGTGAAATTTAATAATGAATAAAAGTTTACATGTAGATAAGCTAACCATAAGATCTATGCTTTTCTCAATTGAAAATACATACAAAGCTCTTCTCAATTTTCTTCAACTTTTTTTACATTTATCTTCTTATATTTAATTAGTTACGTTGATCATTAATTTAAATTATTCAAATAAATTCAACTATTTAATGTTCATTAATCAATTTATAAATCCTTTAAAAAGATGGCATATCAATATATATACAACAATCATATTAATAAAATGGTGAAGTTTCTTATTCACTCATACATATAAAAAATATATATCACATAACATAAATTATTAACATATATATAGTATCAACAATTTTAATTTATGTTTTTCTTTATCTAGGATATTAATTTTTACAGAGATATGCAGTTAGCGAGTATTGAACCCTCAACTTTATATTCGAGCGTCGCAAGTCATTTTAGTTTATGATTAATACATCACAATAAATTTATCATGTATTGCATCATAGAATATATTTTTAGCGATAATTAAATTAAAATACTATTTTTTAACAATATTACCGTATGCAACGCACGGGCTACAAACTAGTTTTGAAGAATTATGAAGTTTTATCTGAGTTGTCAAATGTCAAAATTCATTTTTTATGAACAAACAAATTCTAATACCCAAAGAGTCGAGTACATAGTATTAAAAATATATTCATTTCTATGAAATTTTCGAATGCACCTAATGCGATAATTTTTTTAGATAAATATATGTATATAATGTTGTATATAATTTTTGAATACATGAGAGTCTTTCAGATGTTGACTAGCATTGTGTTCACATGAAAATGGGTCCCAAATCCCGGTTTCGAAAATTTTGATATAGCTTCCTACATATAATTTCTAAGCATGTGAAACTTCCAGTAAAGCGTATGTATTCATTTTCAAGTTTTTGAAGAAAATGACTTTTACATTGAACTTAGTTGTATGCATGTTAGAGCATATGTATTGTTTTCAGAAGATACATATGTAGTGATTTTTTTTTAATTTGAGCGGAAGCGGTTATTTGTTCAGGATCTAGTATTGCCTATTTAGATACCAATGACACTTAAAAAGAATTATGCAGTCTCACAGAAAAATAACAAAATTAAGAGACAAAAAGATTTAATGTGGTTCAGATATGAATATCCTACGTCTACGGAGACCGAACAACTTTTTATTTCACTAAAGAAGAGAGTACAAAAAAGAGAGGAAAGAATAATGGTGGATACTACACTTGCTTGTGCATATGAAGATAAAGTTCATTCATTTATACAGACTTGATAATGAAGGGTTGCTTGGAGATTAAACAAATCAATTTTCCGATTACCCAGATATCTTTTCAATTTGCGTGATTTGATTTTAGTACAAATAGATGGCATAATCTTCGTTTCCATATCTTTCCTTTATTTTCCATGCCTAATCATTTATTTCTTCATATAGCAGATATACATCGACTAATTAATTAGTTTCCTTCAAAATATCCTTCCATATATCAGCTGAATTAATTGACTTGATTGAATCAATTAATCAATTTCTTTCCTCTTTAACGAATATTTGAATCATCCAAATTCAACACTCCACCTTGATTCAAATATAACAATCTCTCTTCATCACCTTATCATCAAGTAATCAACATATAAGTTGTTGGGTCTAGCGCCCCATGGCACTTAAGTAACATGTATCAAACTGATCAAGTTTGAGCAATGCTCAAACTTGTCCTTAGGAAGTGACTTTGTCATCATATCTGAAGGATTATCCAAAGTGCTCACTTTCAACAATTTAATCTTGCTTCGTTCTTCCTCAAGCATAAGAAAGAAACCTCTAACATCAATGTGCTTCGTCCGTGAACTATAAGCTTGATTTTCTACAAGATGAATCGCACTCTGACTGTTTGAAAATAGCTCTACTGTCCGCTGTACCATTGAAAGATCATCTAATAACTGAAGTAAGTACAATCCTTCCTTTGTTGCTTCCACAATCGGTATCAACTCTGCTTCGGTAGTCGATAAAGCTATGATAGATTGCAACTTTGATCTCCATGAAATCGAGCCTATGCCAAGTGTAAAAACATAGCCCGACACTGACTTCCTAGCATCTCTATCCCTAGCATAATCAGAATCACAGTATCCTCTAAGAAAGATGTCACCATCCGCTCCACCATGTAACAAGCCCACCGAAGAAGTTACTCGAAGATACCTAAGAATCCACTTCACAGCTTGCCAATGCTCTTTGCCTGGGTTAGACATATATCGACTCACAACACCCACTGCATGGACCAAATCTGGTCTTGTGCACACCATCGCATACATAAGACTACCAACAGCACTAGAATAAGGTATATCAACCATATACCTCTCGTCTTCTTCCGATGAGGGAGATAAGTCTTTTGACAACTTAAAATGAGAGCCTAATGGAGTGCCAACTGGTTTAGCTTTCTCCATTCCAAATCGAGCGAGGACCTTCTCGATGTACTACGCTTGAGTAAGCCTTAACTCTCTCCGCTTTCTATCCCTGCTTATCTCCATACCCAATATTCTTTGTGCCTTTCCCAAATTCTTCATGTCAAACTCTCTACTGAGCTCCGCTTTCAACTCCTTAATTTTTACCATACTCCGAGATGCAATCAGCATATCATCAACATATAACAACAAATAAATCATATCACCATCACATCTCCTGAAATAAACACACCGGTCTTTGAAACTTCTGGAGTATCCCTGTGAAAGCATAAACTTATCAAACCTCTTATACCATAGTCTAGGAGACTGCTTCAGTCCATATAGAGATTTGTTGAGTTTGCAAACATAGTCTGGCCTGTTACTATCAATGAACCCTTCCGGCCGCTTTATATAAATCTCCTCATCCAGATCACCATGCAAGAATGCAGTTTTGACATCTAGTTGCTCTAATTCCATATCAAAATGAGCAACTAATGCCAAAAGAATACAAATAGAAGTATGCCTAACCACTGGAGCATAGATATCATGATACTCTACCCCTTTCTTCTGAACATACCCCTTTGCGACTAACCTTACCTTGTATATGAGATTACCATTTTCGCCGTCTTTCACTCTATAGATCCACTTGCATCCAATAGCTCTCTTGTCGGTGGGAAGAGGCATCAAATCCCAAGTATGATTTCTCTGCAATGATTCAATCTCTTTCTCCATAGCAACTAACCAACTGGAACTTTAACTGACGCGATAGCTTCTCTATAATCACAAGGCTCATCATGGACAAATTCAAAGCATATGTTGCCATATCATTGAAGTTAATATCTTCGATGCTCAATCCAACAAACTCATCAAGCCACTTAGGCTTTCTTCTTTGTCTGACAGGCCTAGGTTCCGAATGAGCTCCACCTTGAGTTTGATCCTCTATACCAACATCGATATTATCCTCATCAACCATGGTGTCATCGGAAACACCATTTGAATGTCTATGGAAAAAATCAACAGATGACTTGCTTTGTGTCTGGTATTCTTCACATGTCCTCCCATTGTCATTCGATGAGGAAGGCTCCACCTTCAACATAGCCTTCTCATCAAAAGTCACATGCCTGCTCATAACGATCTTCTTGCTAATAGGACACCACAACCTGTATCCCTTCACTCCTCTTCTATAACCTAGAAAAATACACTTGCGAGCTCTAGGTTCCAGCTTCCTTTTTCTCTCATGCACATAAGCTGGGCAACCAAATACTATGAGAAATGAATAGCTAACAGGCTCTCCTTTCCATACTTCTTCAGGGATCTTCATATCGATGGCAGTGGAAGGTGTGCGGTTGATGAGGAAAGCCGCCATAGATAAAGCTTCAGCCCAAAATCCCTTCTTCAATTTAGTAGTTAGTCTAAGGTATCTTGTTCTCTCCAATAATGTCCAATTCATCCTTTCTGCAACACCATTAGACCGGGGGTCGCCTGGTGTGGTGTAATGCCTCTTAATGCCTTCAAACTCACAATAATCGATGAATTCCTGTGATACAAATTCACCGCCATTATCTGAACGGAGAACTTTCAATTTCTTCCCTGACTGCTTCTCAACCATACATTTCCACTTTCGAAACTTGGAAAAGGTTTCACTCTTTGACTGAAGAAAGTATACCCATACTTTACGAGAGAAATCATCTATAAATGAAACAAAATATCTGGCTCCACCTAAAGACGGACAAGGGGAGGGACCCCAGACATCTGTATGAACATACTCCAAAACAGCTTTTGCTTTATGCTCTCCTGTACCAAAAGAAATATTCGTCTGCTTTCCAAGAACACACCCTTCACAAAAACCAAGTTTTGAATGATGAACTCCATCAATCAATCCTCATTTTCTCAACTCATCCATGCTGTGCTCACCGGTGTGACCCATCCGTAAGTGCCATAATCTGGAAGAATCCGAATCAACAGATGTAACAGAAGTTGATTCACCAATTACAGTAGTGCCCTTTAATAGATAAAGATTTCCTGCCCTCACACCTCTCATAACAATGATGGAACCCTTCGATATCTTCATTTTCTCTCCTTCCACCACAATCTTCAAGCTAAGTCTACTCAACGCCCCAACAGAATCAAGCTCCTCCACAAATCAGGTACATGTCTAACATCGGTGATCGTACGAATAACACCATCAAACATCCTAATCATCACGCTACCAACACCCACCATACGGTAAGAAGCATCATTACCCATCAGAACTTCTCCTCCATCAATTTCACGGTAAGTGGAAAAGCAGTTCCTATCAGGTGTCATATGATAGGATGCGCCAAAATCAATCAGCCATAAGTTGCTCTTCCCAGAAGAGCCAGAAGCTGTAAATACATCGGTGTTACTTTCTGTATCTGATTTCTCTGCTGTAGAAGCTGAGGCTTGCTTTGGATCTTTTCTTCTACCTTCAAGCTTGAGACATTGTGCTATGAAGTGCCCTGGTTTCTTACGATAATGGCAAGTCAAATTCTTAGGCCTCCTAGACTGAGACCGTGAATAATTCCGTCCTCCACCTTTCTTCGACCTGCTTTGGCCTCTACCTCTCTGAACAGATAATCCTTCGGTATCACTATCCAAGCTAGTGCTCGCCAATCTACCTCTTAATAGTTCATTATGAAGACCAGCCTTTACATCAGACATGCTAATTTTACTGCGGCCATAAATCATGGAATTAACAAAAGCAGTATACTCCTTAGGCAAGGAACATAAGAGGATCACAGCTTGAGCCTCATCAGTAATATCAACTTCCGCTGCCTTTAGGTTCATAATCAAAGTTGTCAAAGCATTTACATGCTCCATGAGATCAGCTCCAGGCTTCATCTTGAACGAATAAAGTTGTTGCTGAAGAATAATCCGATTAGTGAGAGACTTGTCTTGATATGCATCCGATAATGCATCCCATATTTCTTTCACCGTCTTCTTCTGAGAGAATTCTCTAAGAAATTCATCTGAAAGGTTCAACTGAATTGTTGTGAGAGCTTCATCTTCCATCTCTTCCAAATCAGCCGTATCAATACCTTTCAATTTCTCATGCGCAGATACAACCTTGTAAGTCTTCTCCTTCTTCAATACAGCCTCCATCTTCATCTTCCAAGTACTAAAATCTCCTTTTCCGTCAAAACGTGTTGCTCCATAATTGACACCAGATCTGCCAACATACTTATTAGAAGTAGCCATTAATATCCAAACAGAAACAATAACACTAGCTCTGATACCAAACTGTAGTGATTTTTTTTTAATTTGAGCGGAAGCGGTTATTTGTTCAGGACCTAGTATTGCCTATTTAGATACCAATGACACTAAAAAGAATTATGCAGTCTCACAGAAAAATAACAGAAATAAAAGACAAAAAGATTTAACGTGGTTCGGATATGAATATCCTACGTCCATGGAGACCCAACAACTTTTTATTTCACTAAAGAAGAGAGTACAAAAGAGAGAGGAAAGAATAATGGTGGATACTGCACTTGCTTCTGCATATAAAGATAAAGTCCCTTCATTTATATAGACTTGATAATGAAGGGTTGCTTGGAGATTAAGCAAATCAATTTCCCGATTATCCAGATATCTTTCCAATTTGCGTGATTTGATTTTAGTACAAATAGATGGCATAATTTTCGTTTCCGTATCTCTCCTTTATTTTCCATGTCTAATCATTTATTTCTTCATATAGCAGATATACATTGACTAATTAATTGATTGACTAATTAATTAGTTTCCTTCAAAATATCCTTCTGTATATCAGTCAAATTAATTGACTTGATTGAATCAATCAATCAATTTCTTTCCTCTTTAACGAATATTTGAATCATCCAAATTCAACAACATATTTCCAAATTCATACATAAATTGTGGGCTTTTCAATACATTGAGTTCTAAGTGTAAAAATATTTCATATATGACTTCATATACACATACATGTGTATATATATATACATATACACACACACACACACACACATACATATGAAAGTTTTATGGCACGATATTTTCAATGCATATTGTAGGATCTAGATTAACCGTAGAGAGGGGGGGAGGTGGGTGAATAGGGTTATAGCAAATTTTCTCGAATTAAACAAACCGTAGAGAAATAAATATGCTGAAAAGTAAATCACACACAAAATTTACCCAGCTTCAGCAACCTCTGCCTACTGCTGCATTCCCAGATTTCTATTAGAATTAAACAGTCTCCCGCTTACAAACACTCTTACAAACTCGCAAACCCTGCTCCCGCTTACAAACACTCTAATAGACTCGAAACCCCTACTCCCGCCTATAGAGTTTTGTAAACTCGCAAACCCTGCTCCCGCCTATAGAGTTTTACAAACTCGCACACCCTGCTCACTGAACTAATTCTAACAAGACAATCTGACACTACCTACAACCTAGGTCGTGATTTACCAAGGTTTGACAACCTTAAAAAGAGAATTTAAATTTAAAACAAATTTAAAAACAAACTAAAACTAAAACCCTAATAACAACTAAAGCCCTATTAAAGAAAACAAGCCGGCCCAATTTATTATTTAACCCGATCCCCTTTTTTCCTTTGTGAAGAATGGCGGCCGTTGCTTTCTTTGTTCGATCTGAATTAGGGCTTCAGTGGTCTTTGATGATGCCGATCGAATTTGTTGCTCTTTGCTTCTCTGATGATCGACGGCTTTCTTTACTTGAGGTTGTTCGCAGCTGCTCCTCAGTTGATTGTTTTGTGATGATGTCGGCCGCTCCTATTTGATCGAGTTCACTGTTTGCCTCGGTATGTAAATTCCTTGTTTGTGCTTTTCTGATTTTCGTACTCGAACTCGATGCAGTGATTATCTTGCCGATGATGATTGTGGATTTATATTTTGATTCGATTCTATTTTTTCACACTTCTAATTATGATTTGCGGGTTAGTATTTATATGAATTCGGAGACCTTAATCAATTCGATACTTTCCTAAAATTGTTACAACTTGATACACACGGTTCTGATTTTCAAATGTTCGATTTTCCCTTTGATTCATATGGCAAAGAACTTTCTTCTTTTATTTGTTTTGACTTTGTCAAAAATTGCACACACTTGATTTTTGACTTGGTTAACATCTGCTTTGACACGGCTTCGGCCATCTTTATGTTCATCCCTGTCTTCGGCTTCACTGTTTTCACTGTTCTCACATGTACATGCTTCAACATGATTTCGACTTCACTGTGTATTATGACTTTGAATTGTAGGCTTCATGTATGTTGGTTTGTTGAATTCACTACTGGTCTCTGTTCATGTTGGCACTGGATTTTGCTGTAATCTTCATTATTGTTTACATCCATTCTGGTTGTTACTGCATTCATGTTGTTGTGCACTGATTTGAACTTCTGGCTATTTTCAGTTTGGTATACAGCCTCGACCTGATGCACTGTGGTTTCATGCCTTATGCTTGCATACATCTTACAGTCCATTTGATCACTGTAGTTGCATTCCATTATTTTCTTGTATCAGTTCTCGGCCACACTGTTTCCATTGCTATGCCTTGTTGAGTTTTGTTTCATGTTTGGACTGGTTTGAATGGTCACTGACTTTGTTTTAGCATACTTGTTTGTGCATTGCCATATATGTGTAGCTTGCATGAATCATTTCTGTGTTTCATATATTCTGATTGTTGACTCGTCATGATGCTGTATCATGATACTTGATATTGTTGTTGTTTACTGAGTCTTGATAGTCAAGTTGCATTCATGTCTACTGCATAGTGGTCTTCATTGTTGCTGCTTATGTTGGTGGCAATCTTCGAGTCAGTTTGCATCATTTCAGTGGTTTCTTGAGTATTGAACTGCTTCCTGTACTTGTATCACTGTAGTCTTGGCTTTGGTTTTGCTTCATGTAGCTGTTGGTCTGAGTTGTGCACTTGTGGTGCTCTTGTAGTCGAGTCTACATATGTGTATTTTGTAGCAGCTTGGTCTGGCATTTGTATTCAGTCAGTTTGATGTTCTGTTGCACTTGTGTTGCCCACCATGTTGCATGCATTGAGTAACTGATTTTGGTTCTTGATCATTGCTTGTGACATCCATGTTGCAACTGGTTTGTACTTTGAATGCATCTGTGCATATCACTGTTGCATTACTGGTCTTTGCATCCATTCATGTTGACTTTTGAAATTTCACTTGAGTTGAATCCAGTTTCAAAAACTCGGGTTTGACCTTGTGCTCGTGTCGTGATTTTAAATATATTGCACGTGAGTTGAACCCGGCTTTTCATTTGAGTTTGACTTGTGCTCACCTGTCCCTGTAGCATTATCAAGTGTATATCAATGTGCACGGCCTTGTGGCATGTACAGTGATACACTGTGCATGTCACATTGTTCGTGTATGATGAATTCAAATGTGAATGATGACGAACAACATGAATAGGGTTATAGCAAATTTTCTCGAATTAAACAAACTGCAGAGAAATAAATATGCTGAAAAGTAAATCACACACAAAATTTACCCAGCTTCAGCAACCTTTGCCTACTGCTGCATTCCCAGATTTCTATTAGAATTAAACAGTCTCCCGCTTACAAACACTCTAACAGACTCGCAAACCCTGCTCCCACTTACAAACACTCTAATAGACTCGAAACCCCTGCTCCCGCCTATAGAGTTTTGTAAACTCGCAAACCCTGCTCCCGTCTATAGAGTTTTGCAAACTCGCACACCCTGCTCACTGAACTAATTCTAACTAGACAATCTGACACTACCTACAACCTAGGTCGTGATTTACCAAGGTTTGACAACCTTAAAAAGAGAATTTAAATTTAAAACAAATTTAAAAACAAATTAAAACTAAAACCTTAATAACAACTAAAGCCCTATTAAAGAAAACAAGCCGGCCCAATTTATTATTTAACCCGATCCCCTTTTTTCCTTTGTGAAGAATGGCGGCCGTTGCTTTCTTTGTTCGATCTGAATTAGGGCTTCAGTGGTCTTTGATGATGCCGATCGAATTTGTTGCTCTTTGCTTCTCTGATGATCGACGGCTTTCTTTACTTGAGGTTGTTCGCAGCTGCTCCTCAGTTGATTGTTTTGTGATGATGTCGGCCGCTCCTATTTGATCGAGTTCACTGTTTGCCTCGGTATGTAAATTCCTTGTTTGTGCTTTTCTGATTTTCGTACTCGAACTCGATGCAGTGATTATCTTGCCGATGATGATTGTGGATTTATATTTTGATTCGATTCTATTTTTCCACACTTCTAATTATGATTTGCGGGTTAGTATTTATATGAATTCGGAGACCTTAATCAATTCGATACTTTCCTAAAATTGTTACAACTTGATACACACGGTTCTGATTTTCAAACGTTCGATTTTCCCTTGATTCATATGGAAAAGAACTTTCTTCTTTTATTTGTTTTGACTTTGTCAAAAATTGCACACACTTGATTTTTGACTTGGTTAACATCTGCTTTGACACGGCTTCGACCATCTTTATGTTCATCCCTGTCTTCGGCTTCACTGTTTTCACTGTTCTCACATGTACATGCTTCAACATGATTTCGACTTCACTGTGTATTATGACTTTGAATTGTAGGCTTCATGTATGTTGGTTTGTTGAATTCACTACTGGTCTCTGTTCATGTTGGCACTGGATTTTGCTATAATCTTCATTATTGTTTACATCCATTCTGGTTGTTACTGCATTCATGTTGTTGTGCACTGATTTGAACTTCTGGCTAGTTTCAGTTTGGTATACAGCCTCGACCTGATGCACTGTGGTTTCATGCCTTATGCTTGCATACATCTTACAGTCCATTTGATCACTGTAGTTGCATTCCATTATTTTCTTGTATCAATTCTCGGCCACACTGTTTCCATTGCTATGCCTTGTTGAGTTTTGTTTCATGTTTAGACTGGTTTGAATGGTCACTGACTTTGTTTTAGCATACTTGTTTGTGCATTGCCATATATGTGTAGCTTGCATGAATCATTTCTGTGTTTCATATATTCTGATTGTTGATTCGTCTTGATGCTGTATCATGATACTTAATATTGTTGTTGTTTACTGAGTCTTGATAGTCAAGTTGCATTCATGTCTACTGCATAGTGGTCTTCATTGTTGCTGCTTATGTTGGTGGCAATCTTCGAGTCAGTTTGCATCATTTCAGTGGTTTCTTGAGTATTGAACTGCTTCCTGTACTTGTATCACTGTAGTCTTGGCTTTGGTTTTGCTTCATGTAGCTGTTGGTCTGAGTTGTGCACTTGTGGTGCTCTTGTAGTCGAGTCTGCATATGTGTATTTTGTAGTAGCTTGGTCTGGCATTTGTATTCAGTTAGTTTGATGTTCTGTTGCACTTGTGTTGCCCACCATGTTGCATGCATTGAGTAACTGATTTTGGTTCTTGATCATTGCTTGTGACATCCATGTTGCAACTGGTTTGTACTTTGAATGCATCTGTGCATATCACTGTTGCATTACTGGTCTTTGCATCCATTCATGTTGATTTTTGAAATTTCACTTGAGTTGAATCCAGTTTCAAAAACTCGGTTTGACCTTGTGCTCGTGTCGTGATTTTAAATATATTGCACGTGAGTTGAACCCGGCTTTTCATTTGGGTTTGACCTGTGCTCACCTGTCCCTGTAGCATTATCAAGTGTATATCGATGTGCACGACCTTGTGGCATGTACAGTGATACACTGTGCATGTCACATTGTTCGTGTATGATGAATTCAAATGTGAATGATGAAGAACAACCCAAATAACTGAGGCAAAACATAGTTTCAAAAATCATATTTCATTTTATATTGCAAAAATATTTCTTTTTCAATTTTACTGCGTTAGTGAATATTTTTGTAGATTGCTCAGATGCTGGATTCTAACTGGAATGAAGTTGAAGATAAACTACGAGTGTGAGTGATATGTAGTGAGGACAACTGTAAATATGAAATGTGATGTAATTAGAATCAAAATTGTATATGTATAGTGAGAGCTTGAATTTGTACTATTCAAAATTGTAATAAATAATTGTTTGAATAAAATTTCTGTTTGAATTCAAATTCTATGTAACTTATCTGTTTGAATTCAAATTCTATTTAATTTATTTTATTCAACAAATATTTATTTAATCTATGAAAAATAAAATAGTACATTAACAAATACATTTAAACGAATGTATATATGTTTATTATCATCAAACAAAAATCATATAAGCGCAAAGCGCATATTCAACAATCTCCCCCTTTTGATGATAACAAACATATATTTAAGATTTTAACTGTGTTAAATGTATTTGATCAATGATATGCTCTAATGGATCCCCCTATTTAAATGCTTTCTCTCTACATGATGCTCTCCCTACATATATGCATACAAATAGAAATATACAAATGAGCCTAGATGCAAATGGAAAATTATTTGACCTTGCTAAGATTTTATTTGACAAAATCTTAACTTTTCTCTCCCCCTTTTGTTATCAGCAAAAGAATAATAGTGTTAGAGAAAAATAGAGATAAAGTGATCAATATTAATCCAACATTAAACTCAAATTGAATATAAATATTAAACTTCAATAAAAATCAAACAAACATCATAACTACTCTTGTTAGGCGCATATTCCACTTTTAGAAATGAATGGAAATGATGTTCTAATAAAATCATACAGTTGTATTTACTTGTGGTACATTCATATCAGGAATTTGAATATCTACTAATCATGCATAACCGTTAGGACTTTTAAATGAGATTAGTAGTATACCAATTTAATTTAAAAAAAATGAACTCAAGTATCTTCTAACCACGCACGACCGTGAGGACTTTTCAATGGGATTAGAATCAACTTGTCTATTTAATCAATTAATTTTGATATGCGTTCCATACATGCATAATCGTAAGGACTTTTAAATGAGCATGGAAGTACATAATCAAAAATCCAAGTAATTCACCCATGCATAACCGTGAGGACTTTTAAATGAGAGTGAATACTTTGGATATTTATTTATTTTTACAAAAAAATGTGAAATGAAAAACAAATGATCCCTGATTATAGTACCACATATTGACAAACTATATTTAAGTTTTGATAAACAATGGTCGATAGAAATATGATAGATATAGAAATGGTCATGGAATCTTTACCCAACAAAAAGTTTTATAACTCTTGTTTGAATTCCTAAAGAAATTTTCCAAATATACTCTCTTGAGTAATGTATGTTAAATATCAACGCTTATCACCTTTTCAATCACTATTTATCTTTTTGACAATTAGTAGGGAGTCGGATTTGTCAAAATTTGTCATTTAAAATCAATAAAAATGACTAATCTGAAAATATGGTCAAAAAATGATTTTCTCGAAGGGGATATATGAGAAAATTTTCTGCTATTTGAAAATTATTTAAGATGAAAAATATGCAGATATTTTCTTTGAAAAACGATGCAGTCACTAAATGTCTCAAAAATCACGTTTCAACTAGTAATTTTTCTATCAACTAGATTACCAGTGTAATCTGCATCTGAATTTCTTTTTCACTCAAAACATCACTAGTTAAATTTGACAGACCAGGCCATGAAGTGTGCATCAAAAATTTCATACTCAATTTTTCACAGCATTTTAAATGACATTCTCTTGAATTTGGATTGAAGCCATGTAAATAATCAGAAAACCGTGAATATAGAGTTAGCCGTAACCAAAAATATTATCATCCAACAAAACACAATGTTTAATCCAAAAAAATATGTATGAAGTAATTCAAAGAATAGTGTTTTTGGCATAAATATAATCGGCCAACTATGCTGAACAAGTCAGAATCAAAATCATCATCTCTTCACAATCTCAATATTGGCTGATTTTAATTCAGACTATGGTGCGGATCATCACATTTAATATATCGTTCAAATAAATATACCATTACCTGTTTTACCTTTACGATATTTTTCGTTGTTTATCCATTGTGATTTTGTCACCTTTATAATAGGCTAAAGAACTTTGCTTTGTCGCCCGTTGTGTTTCTGGAACAACCAAAAATTCAGAAAACACTGTTGTTGTTCCTTAGCCTGCCACCACACCTACACGGGAAAAGAGTTATGTGACCTATTTGTTTTTATAGGTCCATGGTTGTTAGTGGCAGAAGATTTAGAAAAATAATTTTGTGGAGACCCAAAACTATTTATATATGTTCCTTTTGGCACCCAAATTTGTTTAACTTTGAGAGATTTTATATTTGTGCCTTTTGAAACCCAAATTGGTATGGTTTTCACATGTTTGGGTCTATACCAACAATTATTGTGATCGTGTCCATATTTTCTACAAATTGCGCACATGGAATTTTCTTGAATAGTATCGCTTTAAACATTTTCAGATTGATTATATCCAAGTCCTTGTCTAGCTGTATTAACAGTTTGCTTCCCTAATAGCAGATTCAACGATTTCTCACTTTTTGAAAATTTATCTAAAGTTATTGACAATTGTTGGACTTGTATTTTGAGAAATTCATTTTCGTTCAATAATTGTGTGCACTTTTTGATAGAATTTTCTCTCCTAGTATTTTCGTTCTCTTTCAAAATCAGAATTTCATTTTCAAGTGATTTTATATTAATTTCTGATTTTGTAATTTCTTCTTCGAATGTTGGACACTTGTCACACTTAGGGATCCTACTTTGATAGGTTTTAACTAATTGGTCAAGTTGTTCATTTAATTCTATCAAAGTGTTTTTTTGTGATTCAAGTTTGGCATACTTCTCCCTAAGTCGTTTAAAACAGCCATTTACTTCGTGGAAATAAATAAGTAATTCAGAGTGAGTAAGTTTTGCTACCTTGCTTACCTCATCATCGTTGCTATCAGTTATATTTCCATGAAGGCACATATCTGCTTTCTCACTCTTACTGCTAGAACTTTGATTATCTTCATCACTTGTATTCCACATGACTGTAGTATTCTCCGTTTTGATTTCTTTTCAAAATCGTGTTGAAATCGGGGATAATTGGGCTTGATATCACCGGGTTTGTTGCAAATGGTCCCGTGTTCTTCCGAGTTGTCTAGTGCTTTGATTATTCTGCTTTTTAATTTTTGATTTAGAGCTGGATTTCCATATTTGTGGTTCCACCTTTGAATTTCTTTATTAACGCCGGCTCAGCTGCTCCATCATCATCATCCTCATCACAACTGCTTTTTACAAATCCTGTTAAGCACATTTCTTCAACTGAGTTGGTTGTGGAGGATTTCTCATTGCTGTTGACTTTTGCACCATATATTGCATCGAAAGTATTCATAATTTCCTGTGCATTTTTACAATGAGAAATTCTATTAAATTCAGTCTTATCAAGAGCACAGATCAGAGCATTCATGGCTTTAGCATTTGCAGCTTTTAACTTCTTATCGTTAGCATTCCACCTATCCTTAGGTTTAGGAATCTCAGTATCACCAACAGTTATAGTGGGAGATTTATAGCCAGTTTCAATAATGTCCCAAACATCATAATCAACAGAACTAAGATAAATACCCATCCTAACTTTCCAATAAGCATAATCATTCCTATTAAACATGGGTGGCCTAACAATAGATTGCCCCTCAGAAAAAGAATTATTTGGTGGATACATGACTCTAGAGTTAAAGAAAAATACCGTGCTCTGGTACCACTTGTAGGATCTAGATTAACCCTATTGGGGGGGGGGGTGAATAGGGTTATAGCAAATTTTCTCGAATTAGACAAACTGTAGAGAAATAAATATGCTGAAAAGTAAATCACACACAAAATTTACCCAGCTTCAGCAACCCCTGCCTACTGCTGCATTCCCAGATTTCTATTAGAATTAAACAGTCTCCCGCTTACAAACACTCTAACAGACTCGCAAACCCTGCTCCCACTTACAAACACTCGAATAGACTCGAAACCCCTGCTCCCGCCTATAGAGTTTTGTAAACTCGCAAACCCTGCTCCCGCCTATAGAGTTTTGCAAACTCGCACACCCTGCTCACTGAACTAATTCTAACCAGACAATCTGACACTACCTACAACCTAGGTGGTGATTTACCAAGGTTTGACAACCTTAAAAAGAGAATTTAAATTTAAAACAAATTTAAAAACAAATTAAAACTAAAACCCTAATAACAACTAAACCCCTATTAAAGAAAACAAGCCGGCCCAATTTATTATTTAACCCGATCCCCTTTTTTCCTTTGTGAAGAATGGCGGCCGTTGCTTTTTTTGTTCGATCTGAATTAGGGCTTCAGTGGTCTTTGATGATGCCGATCGAATTTGTTGCTCTTTGCTTCTCTGATGATCGACGGCTTTCTTTACTTGAGGTTGTTCGCAGCTGCTCCTCAGTTGATTGTTTTGTGATGATGTCGGCCGCTCCTATTTGATCCAGTTCACTGTTTGCCTCGGTATGTAAATTCCTTGTTTGTGCTTTTTTGATTTTCGTACTCGAACTCGATGCAGTGATTATCTTGCCGATGATGATTGTGGATTTATATTTTGATTCGATTCGATTTTTCCACACTTCTGATGATGATTTGCGGGTTGGTATTTATATGAATTCGGAGACTTTAATCAATTCGATACTTTCCTAAAATTGTTACAACTTAATACACACGGTTCTGATTTTCAAACGTTCGATTTTCCCTTGATTCATACGGCAAAGAACTTTCTTCTTTTATTTGTTTTGACTTTGTCAAAAATTACACACACTTGATTTTTGACTTGGTCAACATCTGCTTTGACACGGCTTCGGCCATCTTTATGTTCATCCCTGTCTTCTTCTTCACTGTTTTCACTGTTCTCACATGTACATGCTTCAACATGATTTCGACTTCACTGTGTATTATGACTTTGAATTGTAGACTTCATGTATGTTGGTTTGTTGAATTCACTACTGGTCTCTGTTCATGTTGGCACTGGATTTTGCTGTAATCTTCATTATTGTTTACATCCATTCTGGTTGTTACTGCATTCATGTTGTTGTGCACTGATTTGAACTTCTGGCTAGTTTCAGTTTGGTATACAGCCTCGACCTGATGCACTGTGGTTTCATGCCTTATGCTTGCATACATCTTACAGTCCATTTGATCACTGTAGTTGCATTCCATTATTTTCTTGTATCAGTTCTCGGCCACACTGTTTCCATTGCTATGCCTTGTTGAGTTTTGTTTCATGTTTGGACTGGTTTGAATGGTCACTGACTTTGTTTTAGCATACTTGTTTGTGCATTGCCATATATATATATGTAGCTTGCATGAATCATTTCTGTGTTTCATATATTTTGATTGTTGACTCGTCCTGATGCTGTATCATGATACTTGATATTGTTGTTGTTTACTGAGTCTTGATAGTCAAGTTGCATTCATGTCTACTGCATAGTGGTCTTCATTGTTGCTGCTTATGTTGGTGGCAATCTTCGAGTCAGTTTGCATCATTTCAGTGGTTTCTTGAGTATTGAACTGCTTCCTGTACTTGTATCACTGTAGTCTTGGCTTTGGTTTTGCTTCATGTAGCTGTTGGTCTGAGTTGTGCACTTGTGGTGCTCTTGTAGTCGAGTCTGCATATGTGTATTTTGTAGAAGCTTGGTCTGGCATTTGTATTCAGTCAGTTTGATGTTTTGTTGCACTTGTGTTGCCTACCATGTTGCATGCATTGAGTAACTGATTTTGGTTCTTGATCATTGCTTGTGACATCCATGTTGCAACTGGTTTGTACTTTGAATGCATCTGTGCATATCACTGTTGCATTACTGGTCTTTGCATCCATTCATGTTGACTTTTGAAATTTCACTTGAGTTGAATCCAGTTTCAAAAACTCAGGTTTGACCTTGTGCTCGTGTCGTGATTTTAAATATATTGCACGTGAGTTGAACCCGGCTTTTCATTTGGGTTTGACCTGTGCTCACCTGTCCCTGTAGCATTATCAAGTGTATATCGATGTGCAGGGCCTTGTGGCATGTACAGTGATACACTCTGCATGTCACATTGTTCGTGTATGATGAATTCAAATGTGAATGATGACGAACAACCCAAATAACTGAGGCAAAACATAGTTTCAAAAATCATATTTCATTTTATATTGCAAACATATTTCTTTTTCAATTTTACTGCGTTAGTGAATATTTTTGCAGATTGCTCAGATGCTGGATTCTAACTGGAATGAAGTTGAAGATAAACTACGAGTGTGAGTGATATGTAGTGAGGACAACTGTAAATATGAAATGTGATGTAATTAGAATCAAAATTGTATATGTATAGTGAGAGATTGAATTTGTACTATTCATAATTGTAATAAATATTTGTTTGAATAAAATTTCTGTTTGAATTCAAATTCTGTGTAACTTATTCTTTTTGAATTCAAATTCTGTGTACATTAACAAATACATTTAAACGAATGTATATATGTTTATTATCATTAAACAAAAATCACATAAGTGCAAAGCGCATATTCAACACATATCAGTCTTTCAAATACTAAAGGTTTCTCATATGCATGAATTTCAAATAGTTAAATGAACTTTAAACAAAGTGTAGCTTATTATAACTGGATTTCAAGCAGATCCCAGATTATAAAAGAAAATGTGTACAAACTTCGGGATTTTGGGTATTGGAATGGACAAGTGGTGTTATAAAGGACAAATCAAGCACTATGAGCGGTACCAATATGATAAAGTGGACTTAAAGTGCAAGCAAGAGAAAGCTTCAGTACGCAAAATAACTTCAGGAAACACCAACTATTACAAGGAATTCGGTGGCTCCATGGATATTATCTTGGATGTTTAGTTTCTTATATACAAATTCGTATAGTTTTGTATATTCAAATTCCTATAACTCAAACTTTATAATTCTAGTATATTTCATGGTATATAAGTTCTAATTCTTCATATAATAAGTGTACTCTTTCGAAGAGATTGTTTTACCAAAGGGGATTCTTATAAAAGGGTATGTTCTTGTCTATATAGCTTATCAGTTCATGAATCATGACTTTTCAAACTCATAAACAAGATGTTTCTTTTCGTTAAGATAGATCCGATGAAGTATAATTTTATGACTTACAAAAGAATGGTGATATACCCCTATATCAATATAAACAAGTAGTCTTACTCAAATAATTTTACTATATCAATCTTTGAGAAAAAACATTCCTTTCAAATTAAAAGAATTATACTGATTTTTCCATACGACTATCTATTTCGAAAAGGTGTTTAAAAACCTCTAAAAACATAAACTATTGAAAACCATGTTTTTTAAACATTTTTTACCAAGGTCCCTTTATACCGCTATCACTTTAATTAGAAAAGTTTACTTTCGATTGAAGAACTATTGATTCGAGAATCATGACCATTAAGCCCCATATATAAAGACCACGTTTTTCTTATAAAGATTTAAGCACCATACAAGCTTCTTTTAAACTTCAAATATCGAAAATAAATCCTTTTATCCAAACTATAATGATGTACTACACAACTTTTAAATAATTCATTACGAGCAATGATTGCATGTGTAACGACCCGACTTCCTAACTCCAGGAAATCGCATCATCTTGAAGAAAGAAAGGGATAGAAGAAGAAAAGAAAGAGAAAGAAGAAACAGAACAACATCAGAGAACTCACAGCGGAACGAATAAAATATAATATAACACATAAAATATTACACGGTATCATAATACATCAGAGTACACAACTATACAACACATATTAGACAGTTATAAACATCTGTCTAATTCATACAACTCAAGTATATAAGATACAGATACCAACCAATCACAGCGGAACCATAATATATCTAGCACATGGAAGCCTCCTGCTCCATTACTCCTCCAGAATTCGTCAAGCTAACCTGAATAACTTGACTACTCATACATAATATGAGTACCCAAGAGTTTAATAAAACAGAAAATAAACATTCGGGTCAGACAGGGGTCTGGTGTGAGTAAACGAGTTAAAATCGCTTAACTTTGGAAAACTTTTGAAAGAAAAGGTGTCACGTAAGACTTCCCACACATAAACATGGAAAAGTTTTTACCTTACGCTAATCAAAACATTTGATAGGAAATCCAGTGATATTATAATAGTGTCTAGGGTTTTCAAGTAAATATGAAATAGCCGAAATTGTTACATCTATTAAATTCCAGCTACTAGCCACAAAAGTGGGTAATACAATCAAAACCGTAGGGTCTCGTAGGAAGAATGAGTTTCCATCAATGGCAGGGCTACTGGGGTACCGCCCGTCACAGTACGTGGCCTAGATCACCGTACCGAGGAGTACTCCTACTCCCCTGCAACACAAGGCCGGGACCATTCCTTACTGAACAATCCCAAACAAGACAACCCCGGCGGTTGTCCGGAATTCAACCGCCCCACACAGCCGAAATAAAAGGGATCTCTAGACAGGGGTAAATCTTGCTCTCAAGTGGGGGCTACCCACGAAGCCTTGCTGCACCTCCCCTGTTTTAGCCATTCCCGGTTGATGAGGCTTGAGGCTACGATTACCTTTATAGGACATCAAATCTTAGAATGCTCATCGTCCACCTGACGATGTTCTGAAAGCATTCAATCCATACAAGTTCGTTCCGGGTTCGAACAAAACCGAAGGCATTATCTTGTTACACTCGTATTGGAATCACCCTCAGAGTTAACGACGATGACCCTTGCACTCTATATCACCATCTCGAACCTATAAGTACTATTCCGTCAAACTCATTACGGAATCACCCACAGAGTTATACTGACGTATAGCCCTTACACCTCGAGTCTTTCCTTGCTCCACTTGGATTAACGACCTAACGTTTAATTGGAATCGATGTGGTTTTCGGAATTCCAAATTTGGAAACCCGATCCCGGTCTCACCGAAACCAAACGCCATTTTAATGTCCAAGTTATACTTAAAGGTTTTAAGTAATTAACTCATTTCATTATTATCTAATTCACATAGATAGATAAACTATATCTCATAATAGATAATCACATTCATATCATAAACAGATAATCTGTATCATTGTCACAACAGATAATCATCACAACCAAATAATCCTTCACAAACCATCATACTTAAACCAAGCATTCATATCATATAGATATGACTCATCTCATTACTGAGGTCACAAACATTCAATCAATAACATCCATAAGCATAATTAATTTAAAATGAATTAAATTAATTACAACCATCTATAATTAATTTAAAATAAATTAAATTAATTCCTTATTTAAATCTTGCTTAACATCCATTAATTAATCCAGTTAATTAATTATTCACTAAGTATTTAACTTGATTAAACAACTTTGATTAATCCCTCACTAATTACAATAAGTAATTAGTCTTTAATTAATTTCGTAAATTAATTAACCTTAATCATAAGTAATTAACATTTAATTACCCATTTATTAATTAATTATAATTAATTATATTTATCCTTAATTAGTTACAAATAATTTATCACTTATTTAATTATTTCTTAATCAAACAATCCTTAATTACATTATTAATTAATAATTAATGATCTCTAATATTTAAATAAATTACTTAATTAAAATTAATTACATTTAGTAATTAATCAAATTATTAATCACCTTGATTAATATTAAATTTAGTAATTAACTATCTTAATTACTCATTTATAAATTAATTAACCAATAATTAATCATTAATTAATTTCTTAATTAATTACAAAAGTAATTATCCAAATTACTAATTACATTCCAGTAATTATCAGTATTACTTCTTTGAGTAATCCTGCTCCACTAATTACATTAAGTAATTATATTCTTAAAATCATTAGATGATTCACTTAAATTAATTAAACTAAATTAATTAACTTAAATAAATCACAATCCAAATTAATTACAATAAGTAATTAATTTCTTAATTGCTTAGCAAATGACAATTAATTAGATTCAATTAATTAATCTAGTTAATTATCCAAAATTAATTTCCTTAATTAATTACTAAATTATCCTTAGATATTTATCATCATTTATTAATTAACACATTTCATTAATTATATACTTAAGAAAATTGAATTAGATTAATTATTAATAAATCATCTTTAATTAATCTAATTCATTATTTAAAAATCAAATAATTAAGTAAATCCTTAATTACCTTAAATAATTTTTTCAAAATAATTAAATTACTTATCAAATGACTCATTTAAATTCAAAATGTATTAAAACAATACATTTCTAAATTAAATTCAAATTCCAATTAAAAATTTAATATTTTAAATGTTTAATCATTTAAACATTAATCCCAATTAAAACAATTATAAACTTTTAAATAAAAATGAATGTTTAAAGAACATTCATTACTTAGATATAAAAGAAAGATTTGAAATAAATTACTTGATTAAATACATTAAGCTTTGAAAAATAAATTGATTATTTCAACTTCAAATTTAAATTAAACACTTCATATTTTAATTCAAATACTTAAAAGAAATAAATTCTTTCAAGTTTTAAAACTCACTTGAAATCAATTTTTCATTTCAAATCTATTTTTAAACATTTGAATATGTTCATCATTTTTAAATTTATAAACTGTTTTGAAATTTAAAACTGGTTTTCAAAGAAACTTGAAACAGTTTTAACTTAATTTCAAAACCAATTTAAATCTTGTTTGAAACAGTTAAATCTGTTTCAAAATTTAAAAAAAATAAAAAATAAATTGCAAAACAGTTTGAATAAAAATCTGGTTCTAAAGAATAAACCTGAAACTGTTTTTAGACTTGATTTAAAACTGAAATTAAATCTTGTTTAAATTTAAGATTTCATTTTTTAAAAAACTTTAAATTTCAAACTTTTTTTGAATTTAGATTCAACTTCCATTTGAATCAGATTCTATCTACAAAAATATAAATTCATTTAAATTAAAAACTGCAAAATTCTCTGGATTAAAACCTGAACTGTTTTTAAATCTTGATTTAAACAGAATTTAAAACTTGTTTAAATTTAAAAGTTTCATTTTAAAACCTTGAACTCAAAAGTCCATTTGAATTCAGATTCAAGTTATACTTGAATCAAACTCCTGCACTAAATTGAATTCCATTCAGCATTAAAAAAAACTGCAAATGTCCCAGATTTAAAACCTGTAAATCAATATTCCCGAGAAACCATTATTTTGCTTCGAGTTCCTAAGCTACCTGCTTCGAGATAATTTCACAAAACCCCGAGTTCTACTTCGAGTAAAAATACCCTGCACACTACCAATATAGTTCACCTGAGTTCAACACTGCAACCAAGACCAACCTGTCAACACCCAGAAATACCACCTCCAGCCACCATCATCGACACGACCTTGGCCATAGCTACCTCTACACTCCCTACACAACCTCGCAAATTCTTACCCCACTCGATGCAACAGAGTGAATGAGCAGACCCTCAAAACTTCAACACTACAACCCTTAAAACCAAGGTTTTGAAAACCTGGAACACTCAATTCCCCTCTTCTCTCTCTCTCTGATCAAATATCACCAAAATTCCTTCATTCTTACATCCAAAACTCCACTACAGTAGGTATCGTAACCTCCAAATTCACTAGCCTACAGATACTTCAAATTTCCTATTTCTGTTTTAAAACAGAAATGCTTTCCCCCTAACAGTTATTTAAGCTGTAATATTTGTTTTAAAATCCATTTTTTTTAAAAAAAACATGAATTACAAAACTGTTTAATTAATTTAAACTATTTGGTATTTGATTCATTTCAATGATGTTTGGTTTATTTAAAAATACTTACTGTTAAATTTGTTCAGAGATAACAGAATTTTTAAATACAACTAAATCATGATTTAAGAACATAATTTTGATTTATAAACAAAATTGACAAACCTGAATTTATGCTAAACAACCAAATTTGGTTTACATATCAATTCTAACAGGGAATCAAACCCAGAGATAAGTGTTTTCTTGTAACAATCTTAGTTTTAAAAAAAAACAACAGGTGTGCAGATTTTCAAGCAACATCAACATATATATAAGTTTACACAAAGCATTCATCATATACAATCACACAACATACTCATTCACATGCAACTGATAACTCAAAGTTTCATTTTAAAATTGTGAAACTATTTATCTAAGAACAATGAAGCATTGCAGTTTAAATTCAAGGCAGTTTTGATTTAGGGAAAACAGTTTGCATTTGATCTTTAGTGCTATAAATTAATTTAACTTTGATTTTTAAAAGAAACTGTTTTTTAAAAATAAAAGCTTACTCACCCTTTTAAATTGAAGATGCAGAGACAATAGGTGCAGATTCATTCCTGGAACTTGTTGAAACTGCATGTTGAACTTGTCTTCATTTAGATTACAGAAATCGATCTTCTGTTTTGATGAAGATTGCTTTTATCTTGATGATGTATGCATGCAGACTCCATTCTCAAATGCACAGATTTGTATTGAATTTGAGCTTCTAGTTTGATGTTGAAAAATAGTAAGCAGACTTGGTTTTAAATGTTGCAGATTCTGATTGAAGTTTGCTTTGCAGATTTGAGTAGATAGGTTTTGCAGATTTACTAGAAGATTGGTTTGTATTTGGTTTGCTGGATTTTAACATGCATTTGTTTTGGGGTTTTGATTTACTGAAATTTGATTCTCAGATTTCAAATGAGAATATGTGTTTTTAACCAAATGCTTTAGCTATGTTTTATTGTCAATATAATTAAAATTCAAAAATGAATTTGCTTGCCACTTGTTGTATTATTATGTTAAATGTTTACAAGTGTCCATTTAATATTTTAAGAATTTAACACATGTTCATTTAAATATTTGAAAGCAATTTCTAAATTCATATATGTATTTAATTTATCTAAACCATTTCTAATTTGTTTTAAAATGTTTCTAAATGATTAATTAACATTAGCCTTGAAATAATTACATTTTTATTTATAACTTCTTATAACATTTATTTTAATGTTTGTTTGATTATTTTTAAAATAATATTCTTTATGAAACTAAATTTCAAAAGAAAAGAATTGTTGAATTAAATCTTATTTCAAAAGAAAAGCAACTTTAAAATAAAACAAAATAAACTTTTATTATAAAATAAAATCTAAACTATATTTATTCTTATAAACAAATAAATACTTACTTACATTTCTATAAAATATAAGAAAGATTTTTAAAACAAACTTTTGAAAAGTTTTCAATACTAATTTAAATTAATTTAAATCAGTTTACAAATTATACATTTATATAATAATTAGAAAATATCCTTTATTTTATATAAATTAAAATTAAAACCAAATCCTCTATTTACAATGTATAAACATTTATACATTATAAATAAAATATTTTTAAATCAGTTTAGAAAGATAAATTTATTACTTAAATATTTTGAACATTTGAAAAGAATATCATTTAACAAACTAAATAATTATAATTTTCAAAAGAGAATTTCAGTTTTGAATTAATTTATTAAATCAATATTTCACATTTTAAAATAATTATTAAAGAAATTATTAAATAAATATTGCCTAAATTTCCGGGACATCACATTCCTTCCCCCTCAAAAGAATTTCGTCCCCGAAATTTAAAAGCAAGGGTAATTTAATAATCCCATACAGATTTTAAATTTTAAAAAGAGCAATCAAAATTATCAACCAAATACTAGCAACCATAGCCACTAATTCAAACAAACAATTCTAATTATCTAGACAAGATTCTAGATAAGATTCCCTAGACTTTCCCAGGTACAAACACCGGGACACTCGCCCTACAAAATCTAAACTAGCTACACCACTCAGATCTAGAGCTCCTATATATATATCTAGATCTACAAATCTAAAAAGAATACAGGACTACAGACAAGTCCTGATCAACTTCCAAATCTCTCAGAACTACTGAATCTAAAACCAAGGGTAAACCATACACGTACTCCCTCAGAGATACGTGAAAACAAAACAAATTCCAGCCATCCGAACTGGAAATTCAATCCTGGGCTGCCTTCAACTTCTAGATCAATCAAAATCCACCAAACAAACTCAACTACAGATATCCGAAGTCTTCAGACATACTACTCCATCTGGAAAACAAAAAGATACAAAACAATCAAGTCTCTAGATCCAAAATGAATTTCCTGTAGAAATCCTTTGATCCAAAACAAAACTCAAATTTCCAAAGAATCGGGTGTTGCTCCTATTCTGGAATAGCTACCACCATGCTTCCACTGCGCAACTCTGATTCGAGAATGTTGTTGATGAACACAAGTATAAACTTGATCAACTTATCCCGGAAAATTGTTCATCAAATTCCATAAAATCTCAATGACCTATCCGATTCGGTCACAAACACACAGCAAAAATTCAACCAGAAAGCTGGACCCAATAAATCCTGCCAACTTTAACAGATCACACTCTCAAAGAATCTCCTACAATGCTGAACCATCGGTAAAGCTCCAAGAATCAAGTCGAAACAGAACTCAAGCTCTTGATACGGATGCAAAACTTAATTCCTTCGAAGATATCCAGAAAATACCGAACCACTTTGATAACTTAAACATCCTCTAAAGAGGCTTCAATCCAAACAAAGATCACTCAGAGAACTTCCGAATCATCGCAAGTCACTTTTGCGATTCCACCTAGTTCAGATTCCAAGAAATCACTCTCATTTCAACAATCAGAACAGCTAAAGCCTTCAAAAGAAGAAACTAGTGGTCCACCTCTTAACCACTAACATCACACCCAGCTGGGCTTCCAGAAGGAAATGGACAAGCTTCACCATCTGCCCGGACTTCTGACAAAAGAATCACAGAGATTTTTGAACCATCAATGAACAGGCAACTCACTGCTGCCAAAATTTTCTTATCCAAAAGCTCATTGAACCTCAAAACTATACCTGCCACTTTCACAATAGAGCCTTCCAGATAGACAGATATCTCTCAGGAAACTCGCTCCTAAACCAATCTCAAACATAGACAGAACTCCTTCCTAAAGTTACCATAATACCAATGCTGGCTTCAGAACTTCCTACTAATCCAAACTCAAGAAAAACCACTCACACGAGTGCAACCAAGCTTTCCATCTAAAGATGAACTCCGAATCTTGAAAAGATTCCCTTCAGAGATCAGTGCAATCCTTAGCACCAAACTGCCAAACTACTCAAGATGCCCAACTGCCCTAACAGACCACTTCCAACTTCAAACACTCGAACTCCAACCATTGGTAGTTGTGTTACACACACCACTACCCTATCTACCTTTATTATTTATATTGGAAAACCTGAACAGGTAACCCAATAGATAGGCAGAAATAAATTATATATATATATATATATATATATTCAAAATTACAAATACGCTCTCTCAAGAAGGACACCACTATAGAGCCTAGGTATTCACTCAACCTAATGCTCTGATACCACAATGTAACGACCCGACTTCCTAACTCCAGGAAATCGCATCATCTTGAAGAAAGAAAGGGATATAAGAAGAAAAGAAAGAGAAAGAAGAAACAGAACAACATCAGAGAACTCACAGCGGAACGAATAAAATATAATATAACACAGAAAATATTACACAGTATCATAATACGTCAGAGTACACAACTATACAACACATATTAGACAGTTATAAACATCTATCTAATTCATACAACTCAAGTATATAAGATACATATACCAACCAATCACAGCGGAACCATAATATATCTACACGTGGAAGCTCCTGCTCCATTACTCCTCCAGAATTCGTTAAGCTAACCTGAATAACTTGACTACTCATACATAATATGAGTACCCAAGAGTTTAATAAAACAGAAAATAAACACTCGGGTCAGACAGGGGTCTGGTGTGAGTAAACGAGTTAAAATTGCTTAACTTTGGAAAACTTTTGAAAGAAAAGGTATCACGTAAGACTTCCCACACATAAAGATGGAAAAGTTTTTACCTTACGCTAATCAAAACATTTGATAGGAAATCCAGTGATATTATAATAGTGTCTAGGGTTTCAAGTAAATATGAAATAGCCAAAATTGTTACATCTATTAAATTCCAGCTACTAGCCACAAAAGTGAGTAATACAATCAAAACCGTAGGGTCTCGTAGGAAGAATGAGTTTCCATCAATGGCAGGGCTACTGGGGTACTGCCCGTCACAGTACGTGGCCTAGATCACCGTACCGAGGAGTACTCCCACTCCCTTGCAACACAAGGCCGGGACCATTCCTTACTGAACAGTCCCAAACAAGACAACCCCGGCGGTTGTCCGGAATTCAACCGCCCCACACAGCCGAAATAAAAGGGACCTCTAGACAAGGGTAAATCTTGCTCTCAAGTGGGGGCTACCCACGAAGCCTTGCTGCACCTCCCCTGTTTTAGCCATTCCCGGTTGATGAGGCTTGAGGCTACGATTATCTTTAAAGGACATCAAATCTTAGAATGCTCATCGTCCACCTGATGATGTTCTGAAAGCATTCAATCCATACAAGTTCGTTCCGGGTTTGAACGAAACCGAAGGCATTATCTCGTTACACTCGTATTGGAATCACCCTCAGAGTTAACGTCGATAACCCTTGCATCTATATCACCATCTCGAACCTATAAGTACTATTTCGTCAAACTCATTACGGAATCACCCACAGAATTATACTGACATATAACCCTTACACCTCGAGTCTTCACTTGCTCCACTTGGATTAACGACCTAACGTTTAATTGGAATCGATGTGGTTTTCGGAATTTCAAATTTAGAAACCCGATCCCGATCTCACCGAAACCAAACGCCATTTTAATGTCCAACTTATACTTAAAGGTTTTAAGTAATTAACTCATTTCATTATTATCTAATTCACATAGATAGATAAACTATATCTCATAATAGATAATCACATTCATATCATAAACAGATAATCTGTATCATTATCACAACAGATAATCATCACAACCAAATAATCCATCACAAACCATCATACTTAAACCAAGCATTCATATCATATAGATACGACTCATCTCATTACTGAGGTCACAAACATTCAATCAATAACATCCATAAGCAATGATTTACTAATCAACAATTATAATTAATTTAAAATGAATTAAATTAATTACAACCATCTCTAATTAATTAAAATAAATTAAATTAATTTCTCATTTAAATCCTGCTTAACATCCATTAATTAATCTAGTTAATTAATTATTCACTAAGTATTTAACTTGATTAAACAATTTTGATTATTCCCTCACTAATTACAATAAGTAATTACTCTTTAATTAATTTCATAAATTAATTAACCTTAACCATAAGTAATTAATATTTAATTACTCATTTATTAATTAATTATAATTAATTATATTTATCCTTAATTAATTACAATTAATTTATCACTTATTTAATTATTTCTTAATCAAACAATCCTTAATTACATTATTAATTATAATAATTAATGATCTCTAATATTTAAATAAATTACTTAATTAAAATTAATTACATTTAGTAATTAATCAAATTATTAATCACCTTGATTAATATTAAATTTAGTAATTAACTATCTTAATTACTCATTTATAAATTAATTAACCAATAATTAATCATTAATTAATTTCTTAATTAATTACAAAAGTAATTATCCAAATTACTAATTACATTCCAGTAACTATCAGTATTACTTCTCTGAGTAATCCTGCTCCACTAATTACATTAAGTAATTATATTCTTAAAATCATTAGATGATTCACTTAAATTAATTCAACTAAATTAATTAACTTAAATAAATCACAATCCAAATTAATTGCAATAAGTAATTAATTTCTTAATTTCTTAACAAATGATAATTAATTAGATTCAATTAATTAATCTAGTTAATTATCCAAAATTAATTTCCTTAATTAATTACTAAATTATCCTTAGATATTTATCATCATTTATTAATTAACACATTTCATTAATTATATACTTAAGAAAATTGAATTAGATTAATTATTAATAAATCATCTTTAATTAATCTAATCCATTATTCAAAAATCAAATAATTAAGTAAATCCTAAATTACCTTAAATATTTTTTTCAAAATAATTAAATTACTTATCAAATGACTCATTTAAATTCAAAATGTATTAAAACAATACATTTCTAAATTAAATTCAAATTCCAATTAAAAATTTAATATTTTAAATGTTTAATCATTTAAACATTAATCCTAATTAAAATAATTATAAACTTTTAAATAAAAATGAATGTTTAAAGAACATTCATTACTTAGATATAAAAGAAAGATTTGAAATAAATTACTTGATTAAATACATTAAGCTTTGAAAAATAAATTGATTATTTCAACTTCAAATTTAAATTAAACACTTCATATTTTAATTCAAATACTTAAAAGAAATAAATTCTTTCAAGTTTTAAAACTCACGTGAAATCAATTTTTCATTTCAAATCTATTTTTAAACATTTGAATATGTTCATCATTTTTAAATTTATAAACTGTTTTGAAATTTAAAACTGGTTTTCAAAGAAACTTGAAACAGTTTTAACTTAATTTCAAAACCAATTTAAATCTTGTTTGAAACATTTAAATCTGTTTCAAAATTTAAAAAATAAAAATAAAAAATAAAATTACAAAACAGTTTGAATAAAAATCTGGGTTCTAAAGAATAAACCTGAAACTGTTTTTAGACTTGATTAAAACTGAAATTAAATCTTGTTTAAATTTAAGATTTCATTTTTAAAAAAACTTTAAATTTCAAACTTTTTTTGAATTTAGATTCAACTTCCATTTGAATCAATTTCTATCTAAAAAAATATGAATTCATTTAAATTAAAAACTGCAAAATTCTCTGGAAAACCTGAACTGTTTTTAAATCTTGATTTAAACAGAATTTAAAACTTATTTAAATTTTAAAAGTTTCATTTTAAAACCTTGAACTCAAAAGTCCATTTGAATTCAGATTCAAGTTATACTTGAATCAAACTCCTGCACTAAATTGAATTCCATTCAGCATTAAAAAAAACTGCAAATGTCCCAGATTTAAAACCTGTAAATCAATATTCCGAGAAACCATTATTTTGCTTCGAGTTCCTAAGCTACCTGCTTCGAGATAATTTCACAAAACCCCGAGTTCTACTTCGAGTAAAAATACCCTGCACACTACCAATATAGTTCACCTGAGTTCAACACTGCAACCAAGACCAGCCTGTCAACACCCAGAAATACCACCTCCAGCCACCATCATCGACACGACCTTGGCCATAGCTACCTCTACACTCCCTACACAACCTCGCAAATTCTTACCCCACTCGATGCAACAGAGTGAATGAGCAGACCCTCAAAACTTCAACACTGCAACCCTTAAAACCAGGGTTTTGAAAACTTGGAACACTCAATTCCCCTCTTCTCTCTCTCTCTCTGATCAAATATCACCAAAATTCCACTACAGTAGGTATCTTAACCTCCAAATTCACTAGCCTACAGATACTTTAAATTTCCTATTTCTGTTTTAAAACAAAATTGCTTTCCACCTAACAGTTATTTAAGCTGTAATATTTGTTTTAAAATCCATTTTTTAAAAAAAATACATGAATTACAAAACTGTTTAATTGATTTAAACTATTTGGTATTTGATTCATTTCAATGATGTTTGGTTTATTTAAAAATACTTACTGTTAAATTTGTTCAGAGATAACAGAATTTTTAAATACAACTAAATCATGATTTAAGAACATAAGTTTGATTTATAAACAAAATTGACAAACCTGAATTTATGCTAAACAACCAAATTTGGTTTACATATCAATTCTAACTGGGAATCAAACCCAGAGATAAGTGTTTTCTTGTAACAATCTTAGTTTTAAAAAAAAAACAACAGGTGTGCATATTTTCAAGCAACATCAACATATATATAAGTTTACACAAAGCATTCATCATATACAATCACACAACATACTCATTCACATGCAACTGATAACTCAAAGTTTCATTTTAAAATTGTGAAACTATTTATCTAAGAACAATGAAGCATTGCAGTTTAAATTCAAGGCAGTTTTGATTTAGGGAAAACAGTTTGCATTTGATCTTTAGTGCTATAAATTAATTTAACTTTGATTTTTAAAAGAAACTGTTTTTTAAAAATAAAAGCTTACTCACCCTTTTAAATTGAAGATGCAGAGACAATAGGTGCAGATTCATTCCTGGAACTTGTTGAAACTGCATGTTGAACTTGTCTTCATTTAGATTACAGAAATCGATCTTCTGTTTTGATGAAGATTGCTTTTATCTTGATGATGTATGCATGCAGACTCCATTCTCAAATGCACAGATTTGTATTGAAATTGAGCTTCTAGTTTGATGTTGAAAAATAGTAAGCAGACTTGGTTTTAAATGTTGCAGATTCTGATTGAAGTTTGCTTTGCAGATTTGAGTAGATAGGTTTTGCAGATTTACTAGAAGATTGGTTTGTATTTGGTTTGCTGGATTTTAACATGCATTTGTTTTGGGGTTTTGATTTACTGAAATTTGATTCTCAGATTTCAAATGAGAATATGTGTTTTTAACCAAATGCTTTAGCTATGTTTTATTGTCAATATAATTAAAATTCAAAAATGAATTTGCTTGCCACTTGTTGTATTATTATGTTAAATGTTTACAAGTGTCCATTTAATATTTTAAGAATTTAACACATGTTCATTTAAATATTTGAAAGCAATTTCTAAATTCATATATGTATTTAATTTATCTAAACCATTTCTAATTTGTTTTAAAATGTTTCTAAATGATTAATTAACATTAGCCTTGAAATAATTACATTTTTATTTATAACTTCTTATAACATTTATTTTAATGTTTGTTTGATTATTTTTAAAATAATATTCTTTATGAAACTAAATTTCAAAAGAAAAGAATTGTTGAATTAAATCTTATTTCAAAAGAAAAGCAACTTTAAAATAAAACAAAACAAACTTTTATTATAAAATAAAATCTAAACTATATTTATTCTTATAAACAAATAAATACTTACTTACATTTCTATAAAGATATAAGAAAGATTTTTAAAACAAACTTTTGAAAAGTTTTCAATACTAATTTAAATTAATTTAAATCAATTTACAAATTATACATTTATATAATAATTAGAAAATATCCTTTATTTTATATAAATTAAAATTAAAACCAAATCCTCTATTTACAATGTATAAACATTTATACATTATAAATAAAATATTTTTAAATCAGTTTAGAAAGATAAATTTATTACTTAAATATTTTGAACATTTGAAAAGAATATCATTTAACAAACTAAATAATTATAATTTTCAAAAGAGAATTTCAGTTTTGAATTAATTTATTAAATCAATATTTCACATTTTAAAATAATTATTAAAGAAATTATTAAATAAATATTGCCTAAATTTCCGGGACATCACAGCATGTGTCCAGAGAAGACAAGAAAATCAAGTAGATAATTGGTTCAAAGAGGACAATAAATTTTGGAAAAGTGTTACCATTGACTCAAACAAAGAAAGATTTAAGAAGGAATTGTTATGAATCTTTCTAGTTAGTAAGAGCACAGGATAAGGAGTCACTAACTAGGACATGGATATACTGAGATAAAACAAGGAAGCAACCCAAGAACTCAAAAGTAAAACCATAATCCTCAAGTTACAAGCTCTAGTTTAAATCTGCGCAGATCATCTAAAAAAGAGGATACGAGGCTACACATCAAAAGATATCTCAAGGCACAACTATATCACAGCTCGATCCAGATTCTAAAACATTTGTAATTTCAATATGGAGCACCTAGGATAATTATGAGATCTTATCAAAAAGCGTCAACTACCAATGAAATCCCAATGATCAATGAGAAAAATTACCCTCCAAAAGGCATGGGATCACTAAAAGAAAAATTTCCAAATTCTACTAAAAGGCACATTGGCCAAGAACTACTATTTATACTTTGGAAATGTCAAGCCACTATAAGATGAATTTTCCATACATAATAAACAATCCTTTCATAAAAGATAAGATATCAAAATGGTCAAGTAAGAATCCGAGTATCGATAAGAGATATTCAGATGCAACGATCACAAGTTCAAACAAGTCTATATTAAAATGAGATTGGATACTCTGAAATTCATGCTTGGAAAATCTCACCAAAAATCCACCGACTACTCTAATGAGAAGAAAATTAGATATGCAAAGGAAATATAAAACGTTTGTAACCATGCTCCCAACAATGGATGAATAAAGCGCCTTTTCAAGAAAATCTATATGGTCAAGAGTAAAATTCTCTTTAAACTTGGAAACTACCTTAAATGGTCATAAGCCTTTTTCTGCGTCAAGATGGCTAGGTCAAAGCGCCTCCTAAAGGGAGGTTAGAGTAATCCTTTATTCATGCCACGTTATGGCTAGGTTAAAGAATCTACAAGCCCTTGATCGCACAATGCTATAGCCAGATCAAGGCGCCTCCTGGAGGGGGATGGAGTAAACCTTTGAATGTGCCATGCTATGAACATTTTAAGGCACCGACCAGCCTTCAATCCTGCCTATAAGGCCTGGCTGAGTACCTCCTGGAGGGAGGATGAAATAAGCCTTTGAGCCCTCCATGCCATGGCCTGGTCAAGGCACCGGACAAGCTATCAGTCCCGCCTATAAGGCCTAGTTGGAGCGCCTCCTAGTGGGAGGTCGGGTAAGTCCTTGGGTCCTGCTTATGCATAAGAAAATCAAGCGCACCGGACAATAATTGACTAAGATGTCCAAGGCCGATGAGTGGTACACATAACGTTAACAATATACGAAGCCTAAAGGATGGCGCATATCGAAAGAATCAAATACCTGGAACTATAGGTTACACAAAGCAAAAGATTCAAATAATCAAAGTCCAAAGAGTGGTGCAGAACAAAAAACTCAGATGAGAATTTCTGAACTTCCATTATTCAAATAATATTTTCTAAGCTTTCCTTTTGATCACCAGTAATGGATTTCTAGTCTTCTATTATTCCTGAAAAATAATTCCCGGACTACTTTCATTATTAGATATGAATTATGGCCTTCGGCTAATTTCCAGAAGATGATTTCTGGACTTCACTTATCAATGCCCGAATTTGGGTTTCGGGTCTTCTGTTATGAATTTTTGGTCTTCCACTATATCCAGAAGATGATTTTTGGACTTCACTTATCAATAACCAAATTTGGATTTCGGGACCTCTACTATTAATTTCAGGACTTCACTTATCAATACCCAAATCTAGGTTTTAGATCTTCTATTATTCCAGAGTTGGATTTCTAGACTTCTTCTATTATAAATGCCAGATTTGAATTTCTGGTCTTCAATTATTCCGAAGTTGAATTTCTGGACTTCATCAATTATAAATGACAGATTTGAATTTCTGGTCTTCTATTATTTTGAAGTTGGAATTCAAGACTTCTTCAATTATTAACACCAGATTTGGATTTTTGATCTCCACGAGACACCGATTTTTGGTCTTCTCTTATTCTCAGACGACGGTTTTCAAATTTTAACTCAAATTTGGGTTTTGGGTCTTCTATTATTTTCAGATGATGATTCCTGTACTTCTATTATTATTATTATTATTATTTCTAGATAAGGGTTTCTGGACTCTTGTTATTTATTCCCAAACAAGGATTCCCTTCTATGACTTATTTCCCGTACTAGACGATTGTTCTTGGTCTTCTATCAATTATTTCCAAAAGAGGGCTTCTATATTATTTTCAAAACAAGATTTCTAAAATTCTAGTATTAATGCCAGATTTGGATTTTCCATCCTCTATTATTAATTCCATAATTAGATTTCTAGTCTTCTATTAATATAATCAAAGTTAGATTTCTAGTCTTCTCTCATTATTACCAAAGTTGGATCTCAGGACTTCTATTATTGCCGGACAAGATTTTTTGGTCAATTATTCCCAAGTGTGGATTTCTCATCACTTATTGTCTCCAGCTGATGATCTATTAATTATTCCCAGATTTAGAATTCAGGAATTTTATTATCAGAAATTCTAATACTATCTCTAATAATATTATGAACAAACTACTGAACATAATTCTACATAGATTTCAAATTAACAATAAGAAATGCTATCTACTTTGTACTTTGTAGGAAAATAAGATTGATAAGGAAAATCATTGAGGATTAAACAATGCAAAAGAGAATTCTTGGATATTTGTCCTAAAGAACAAAAGATTTTTTCATACGGGGTGGTGAGGGGAGGGGGGGGGGGGCTAAATGTTAACCATAAAATTCACTCATGGTTCAAGGTATGAAATCAGGATTTCAAAGACATCGAAAGAAGGCTTCTGCAAGTGTTGAAATAAGGCTTACAAAAGCATCAAAAATAAACTCATCATAAGAGCTTCATAAGTATTGAAAAGGGGTTCCGCGATGGTTCAAAAAGGGGAGAATGAATTGAGATTGCTTTCGAAGGAAACTAGATTGGTGCCCCAAGCATTGGACACTTCCATGGGAGATTAAAGTAAGGGCTTCCACCAAACACTACCCCTTCCGCATGGATCTGACCCTTCGAAACAATTAGTTCTTCCACTGTCTACTTTATGTAGAAGAAGAATCTATGTGCACTTCTCTTTCACACGCATTATAAGGGGTTTCACATGCATCAGTAGGGCTTCCACATGCATCAAAGGCACTGCTCCTTCCACATGCCGCATCCATTGATTGAGGCTTCCGCATTTGTTGATTGTTGGTGCTTCTGCATTTGTTAACTTAGGGATATTCCAACATTTAATATTGTGAGGGTTGCCTCAAGTATTGAGTTGGACCGACTCAAACATTGACTCTATCTTCCGTAACCATTGAAGAAGGTGCTTTCATCAGGGTCAATAGCGGTTTCACAAACATTAAAGGGGTTCTGCAAGAGTTGGTTTCTTCCTCCATCAAAGCAAGCCTCCGTATGACTACCATCTGCATATCATTAGTCTACGAAGGCATGAAAGAGTAATAACAACAATGCAGCAACCACAAGGATATTAACAATGTCGAAGTCATCATTATGCCATATCAAGATAGCATGCCATAAAATTTATGAAGAATATTGATCAAAAGCATGCCGTAGATCAGCAATCAATGTAATATTTTTTGATTATCAATGTCACACCATATATATACTATAAGATAATGAAGATCAAGCAAAGTGAGAAAAATTAGAGCTATCCACAAAGCAAATTCAAGGGGAATAAGCTCATTTTCCTTCACAAAGCTTCCAAAGCCTTCACATTCCTTTGCAACTTCTATGGAGCTATTAGTCCCACATCGCGAGTTAGAGCAAACATGTCCCCATCATACCTCTACGACATCATCCTCTCCTTGCTCATCTTGATTTTCTTTGTTCTGATTGCTTTTTTGTTTTTCTCCTCAATAGCTTGGTTACCATCTTTCTCATTCTCATTCAAATTAATTCTATATACTAGCCAAATTAAAATCGAAAACAATAAAATTAAATTGAATAACACATGATCTAGGGTAAACAAAATAATTTAGATTGAAATCAAAAGAAATTTTGAAGAAAAATATCAAAACTACCTTTTATTCTGAATTTAGGATTTCATATATAAAGGAGCTTAGGTCTCAAAGGTGCGTGAGCTCTAACGGTAGGATTGAAAAAATTTACTATCAAGTAGGTTAACTTAGTAAAACAAGGAGTATATTGAGTTTTCTTCCCTTTACTTGTTCGACCACTCCATATTCGAAGGGTTTAAATATAATTTTTCTTAGGAATATAATATAAAACATTTTATATTCCATGGAACTAAATTTCAATTTTAATAAGGACCGAAATTGAGTGTAAAGAAGAGACAAAAAATAGCATGCTTATTTAAGATTGGTGCTTTAAATTACTTAGTTATAACTTGGTACAATTTGAAAATTGTTGCTTTTATTAATGATACAAAAGAAATATTACAAAGTAAGTGCATGGACGAAAAAATTAAATAAGTGGAATAGACCGCATATACGAATGAACACTGAACATACACAAACAAGGACATAAAAATGACATTAGGCACAACACAACAAAATGAGAACAACACACAAAAAGATTGTCTCATAAGTCACGACAAACCAAAAAAAATCACCACAAGCTTCAAAAAACAAAAATTATGAAAGTTAAATAGTAGTAAAAACTAATCAAAAGAAATTCATCTGACCTAATCACCCTCCATCTAGAGAACAATTAAAAATTATAACATCTCCCATTTTGAAATTTGGAAAAGAACACCAAATGTTGTAGTCATTGTTGATCTTATTTAAAAATGACTTTTTACTTCAATAACTAAAGTAGAGAAAGCAATCAAGTTAAATTTCATTACATAATAGTTTTTACAAAGTTCTCTTTGTTATCCACATACTCAGTTATAGACCTTGAATTTGCAGAAGAAAACGACAAAAAAGCAAAACTACTAAATGGATAAATATGCCTTCTACATCGTCTTCAAAAGATTTATTTTCCTTCAACGAAACATGCCATCTTCCATAAACTCAGCCTATCAAACAATGCCCATAAGTTTATGTTTGAAACTTAAATAAACTAATAAGTTAGACATAAATCACGGTGTAGATAACATTTATTCTCTGCAACAACATAATACATAATAGGACAAGGGTTTTCCCCTTATTAATATTATGGTGCAATATAAAATAAACACATTTCACATCACAAAATCATTATTTATATGAATTTGACTATTATATTTCTAAGAACGGTCACTCATAACCTAATTTACCCTGTTTTACATTCAACAATAATATCCAATTTAATGTGTAGTAATTAACTAGTTTCAAATGCTAGAACGCCTTACATCATTCAGTACTAGCATCCTAACTTCCATCGACACATTTAACACTTACTCGATTTAGGGCTCTTGTAACACTTATACATTTTTATAAGGTGTCATGTCTAAGCATATCGTTCACCGTCACTTCTATTTTACCAAGTTATCTTTTTATACACTTACCTTATGTTAGTTTCCAAAGTGAGTGTTCATCATCGAAAAATGGAATTAAATACTTATAGTATTTGTCGTTATGTACATGTGTGTATGGGTGTGCATTTAGATGATTGTTTTATGTCTATTGAATGGTTGTTTGAGGGCCGGTTCGATAGTATTTGATGCCCTAGATGATTTTTTTTCAATTATTGTTGCCCCATTTTAAAAAATAATAATAATTTTGTATACACAAAATCAAATGCAAAATATAATTACAAAAATTTGATGTCGGTTACAAATTATCGCTGAACTAAATCATTAGTTTACATGCCAAAAATCTGAATGTCAACATGGTATCATGCAAAAATACAAGCTAACGAAAAAAATTCTTCTTGCGTTCTTTAAAGCAAACTTCTCTATGACCTCCTCATAGTTAAGTGTATCATAGTACTCATTTTCAATTGAAATAATAGCAATTCACTTATTCTCTCTTGCGACAAGTGCTTCAAAGGTATGTTTTTATCAATTTCAATTTTGAGAAACTTCTCTTCGCTATAGCACCCATGATCGAAATAGTCAATAAAATTATATAAGCAATCCAGACATTCAGAAATCCATTTACATCCCTATATGACCTTAAGATATTTAGAATATCATTGATTTAGTTACTTCCAATGGTAGAATTCCTTATAGTTATCGAAGCTCAAAGAATAATTCTTTACCACAAATATCTTGTTCTTCATCGTGTTCCAAAAACTTTCTAATTTCATACGATACTTCTTCAATTCCTCATCATCAATAGTTTTTTAATCTCAAATTTAACAAAAACCAAAAGTTCCTTCATAAAGTATAAATTGGTCAAACCGATCTCTAAGCGAAGTTAAAGCTTGATCAATTATATAAAGAAAATAAGTAACTCTAAAATTATCCTTGGGAGATTGTTTATCATCATTCTTTACAATATCTTTATCAACTTTTTTCAACGTATGTTTCTCTTTTCAAAAAACTCTGAATCAATGCCAACGTCATTTGCAAGTTCTTTAGCTTCCTTCATCATTGTTTCAAATCCATTTTTATAAATTTTCAAAAAATGCTATAGGCTCATTAATTTTTATAATTACATATGCGATATCCATTTCTTCTCGTTGAAGTATTTTACTTACTCGATTAATATCTTCCAATATTGTGTACCAAATACACAAACTAATTAAGAACTCAAAATTTTCCAAAGCATTTTGGCACAATCCTTTAGCCTCCATCATCACAACATCATCTTTAGAATTATTTACATATCGATTAAAGCATCTTTTAGCTACGATACGTGAGTTCTTGTTGCTTTAACACTTTCAATGTGGCTTTCCCAACGTGTTGCTGATAATGGTTTTGGTGTCAAACCCTTCACATAACTCCGAACTATTTTCCCGTCGTTGAGTTGAGCTGAGCTGGAAAATAATGTATAAATCTTTTGCATAAATGCAATTTTTTTGCTTTTATACATGATTTCTCCATATCACATAAGACAATATTTAGATAATGACACCCGCATGAAATGTAAAAGCTGTAGGATTTACATCAAGTAGCTTTTTTTGTACATCTTGATGTTTAGCTACAACAAAATGAATTAAATAGTTAATGTTATAGTTAGTCATAAGCTAAAATTTAATTTAACCTTATAGCTTTCATATTTGAATCATAGCCTTGTGCTCTTACGTCATTGATACCAAGTTTGAGATTAATCAATACATGTTGAAGTTCTTTGAAAAGACTAAGCCGGATGTATCGTTGACGATTATAAATCCAAGAAAATATTCCTCCACTTTAATAACATTTTCACCGTCAACATTCACACATCTTACAACAATGGACATTTTCTCCTTATGACTCAAATCCAAAGTGCAATCAATAATAATGGAGAAGTACTTTGCTTTCTTTATTTTTGTAAGTACTGTTAATTTGATTTTATTAGCCAACAAGTTTATCAATTCATTTTGAATTTTATGGCCAGGATAATGATTATCGATCTCATTATTCACCATACATCGAAGATGTCCTTCCATAATCGGATCATACTAGGCTACAAATTCAATAAGTTGACCAAAAAGTTCGTTATTTTTCTCATAACTTTTCTCATTTGATCCACGAAATGGCAAATTATTTGGAGAAAGTGCTTTGATAGCACAAATTATGCACATAAGTACTTTTTTAAATGTTGTTTCTCTTGATCAATTTGAGCTTCCATTGCATTTTCAATTGTTGCTTTTTATTGAAGCCTTCTATGCGAATCGACCCATTTGATAAGATTTGTGTTATCCCGCCTTTTGGCAAGGCTGTGATACCATGGTGTTAGCTAAATGAATTTGCGATCATTAGGGTAGGAAGCCCAGAGAGATAATTTTCCATTTTAGAAATCAATTATAAGCAAGGCTATAGATGATAGTTAAGTGGATTCAAGAAAGTAGCATCTAAGAAATGGCTAAGTATGGATTTGCACTTACCCTAGGCAGGGAATCAGATCAGATCAATATGGTTGGGAACAGATCCGATCACTATTGCTATGGATTACTCGGATTGGTAGGTTAACTCAACAATGATCACTCCATAACTAAACAGGCATCGGAAGAACTACACAAACGACTATGGAAACATGGAGCAAAAAAAGAGGGGGACCCACCATGGGGATCGCCGACCCCATGGTCAAACTCTTGATCGATGGTGCCGATCCCCATAGGGATGGGTGCTGATTGCTCCAAATGGCCTAGATGGGCCCCATTTTTTCTTTACTGGTCCAACTTGGCCTTGGTCTTTTGCACATGAACTTTTAGTTGAATATTTGCACGTCTTCCCCTATAAATACCATATCATTGGCTCAAGAAAAAGGATCTTCTTTCTAGCTCTCTTCTTCTTCAATCTTGGTTGAACTCTACCATTTTATTCTTATATTTCACTGATTATAGCTATAATCAACAATATAAATAAAAGAAAAAACTTTTGGAGTAGATGTAAGCCTAAGTCAGTTGAACCACTATAAATTCTCTCGTGTTCATTTTCTTATTGTTTTAATTTTCATTCTTCATATTTTGTTCTCTACTTTATTCTATTTGGTTTTAGATATAGAATCTGTGATGTCATCATATTAGTTGAGTGTTTGTGGCCAATTTTGGTGCAAACAATTTGCATTGTGCAATGGGTTTCTTTTATGCTCTCTTAGCTTGGTGAATTAATTATGCCAATCATTGATTCCTTCATCTACCAATTTGGATGCTTTTTTTTGTATTTTTAAATAGTTATAATAAAAAAAAACTTTATCACATGCATTTAAATAAATAAGCCATTTGCTGTCATGCTCTTCTCCACGTGGATAGCCATCAATGTAGTGTTTAGAAGTAAAGTGTCTACCATTAATCTTATTTCTTGGAAATACATCGTTTTCTTTTAAAATTTTGATGGGACCACGTTAAATTGACATAATTCTTTTAGTATAGGTAATTCTTCCCCATAATTCTAGATCATAATTGATATCATCTTTCAAATCAAGTATCGTTACATCATCAACATCTACTTCATTAGCGTTAACATTGATATTTACATTATTATCTTGCTCCAGAACTTCTACAATATGATCTTCTACTTCTACTTCAATATTACCATTTACATGCTCTTCATCTTCATCGATATCAACATTAGAACTAATATTCTCATGCTCTAAATTAGTTTCTTCAACTTGACTAGAATTTAAAGTTTAAACTTTGTATTTCTTGCTTGAAATAAATTTGAAATTGAGTCGAATAATGATTTTGCTTCTTCTTCTTTGCATTGTTTTCTCTTCCTATTTTGATATCCAGAATTCTGTTTTTGAATCCTATCTCAAATACACAACATAATATTACTAGTCTAGTAATGCTCGCATTTTACACACCTAAAAAAATAGTATGCATAATTTAAAATTTTAATTAATCAACTCAGTTTATAAAGATGTACAAAAATCAGTTGTGATTAATTTAGATTAATTTTATTTCAACACAAACGAATTTGATTAATTTATCAATGTAAGAACTTATTTTTTTGATTCATGCATAATAAGATATATGACAACATAAATTATTTGATTCATTTAGCAAACTAACCAATATCAAATCAATGAAGATAAAACCAGTATCGATTATTTGATTCATAATTCATTCAACAAATTATTTAATTCATTTAATAAACTAACCAATCGTATAAAACCAAACTAACCAATATCAAAACCAATAAAAAACTAACATTTTCAATTGCAATTGTAGTTGTAGGCAGCACCTTCCTTTTCAACAGTCAGCACTACAAGCCCAATTAACCATAACTACAAAACTCTTGACCTCACAAAATAAAAATGCAAGCAGCAGCCCCTTCCCTAAAAAACGCAGCCAAAAAATTAAAATTATAACTGAAATCAACATAATTAGATTTAAGGCAACTTAGGCAAGTAACGAAATCAAATCAATCAATGGAAGAGACTAGAGAGGAAGAGGAGGAGTTGCACCTGTTGTAGATCCCATAGCCATAGGATGTCATTTGTTAGATCCACGAGCCTGAATGGTGGCTGTTAGGCCATGGCAGGATGGTTGCGGCGTCATAGTTGGTGATGTCAGTCGAAGGCTGTCGAGCAGAGCGAGGAGGGAATTAGGGAAGTGTGATGTATTTTCAGTAGCGGGAGGAATAATCCTTTTGCCCCTATGTGATTTGCTGCCCTAGACGTTTGTCTTGTTTGTCTAGGGCTTGGGCCAGGCCTAGTTGTTTGGTATGATGTAATGTATACTGGTTGCAGAAAGCAATACTGATCTTTTAGAACTATTTATTAGAGTGTAGAGTTTATGCCTTTCTGATATTTGTTTGAATGTCGAAGATGTTAGGTCTGTCTTGTTTTGGTAGCAGATGAAATAGGTAAATTTAAAAAAATCCCTATTTGGATCTTAATGGACCTATGTAATCTATTGACTAACATTCAATCTAGTCTATTTATTAAAATAAATCATATTTTATTTTAATATATTCCACATTTACCTAATTAATCATACTAATAAAATTTATTTAATATATATTTTGAATATATCTAATAAATTCATACACTAACATGATAACATAGTAATAAATGAACATGTGTGTGCATGCACACACATAAATAGTGGGATTTATATGTATTAAATATGCATAAATATTATACTTAAATGTACATATAATAAATTCACATATATGTCAGGAAAAAAGGCCAAAAGTTTGCACATACACTCATATATACTATTATATATATATATATGAATTGTATAAACATATTAATACTAGCATATACGTATATGTACTATATGGTTTAGATATGTGTGTGTGTATTTCCATGATACTATAAAATTAACTGTGTATAATATATGTTGATGAATTATTAAGAGTGATAACTCTCATTGATTGCCTTTTAAATGCCAAATCAACCAATCTTCAAATCCCATCTAATTTATTTATATTTCGTATTTGTAATATCAAATCAAGATGTCTACTTGTATAAAATTACATGTTTAAATCATAGCCAAAATGAAGGTTGTTTATGTTGAAATTGGGCTGGTCGGAAGCGCGTGAAATAAGTAGATTTCAAAACTTATTCATACTTTGGATCGTATTGGGCCTATGAAGTCTAAAAGGTTTTTTATATCCTATCCAGTTAATTATATAAAACAAACTTTTGTCTAATTATATATTTTAATTAACGATAATTTTTAATTATATTTACATTTTAATGTTTTATACGAATATATCTGAGTATACTCATATGTGTGTTATGAACGTGTAATATAATGTATATTATGTTCTTGGTTAATGCGTATGTATACACCATGACAAATACATTAGCCCTTTATATGCACATCATTTTCTAATATATATATATATATATATATATATATATTAATAAAAATAAATTATTTTGGAAAACTCAATAATTTTGTAATTCAAAATTCTTTTCAAAATTTCTAGTTTACTTAGTAAAACAGTTTAAAAACAATCTAGATCTATAAATTTAAAAGAAAATATGTATATATATATATATAATAGATATTAGAAATTAAAATAATAGTATCATAATATTTAAATATGTAGTATTAATAATATATATATTACATTAAAATGCTTGTTAAAATTAAATATAATATATACAAATATGAAATGCCTTCAGGCTAAATAATTTATTTTGGAAAAAAGTTCGTATGTGATAAGATATTTTTTTATAAAAATAAAATTATTAATTTATGAATTTATACATACTAATATATTTATATTACATTAAAAACAATATACAAATCTATATTTATCAATAAAAATATAGTTAGTTTTGAATTTTTTTGCTAAATATTATTAGTAGCATGAAATAATTTTACATATATATATATATATATATATGTATGTGTGTGTGTGTATGTGTGTGTGTAGTTAAAGACCAATTTTATATTAATTAAAATGTTCCTACATTTTAAAAATATATTTTTTTTTATAAAATTTCGTACATTATACATACATACATACACATATATATTTAAATTAAAACACCCTTAGCTCCACCATAAACACCCCTATAACTAACAATGTTATGAGTTTCTCAACATTTGGAAACACCCTATATAAATAATTACATCATGACATTATTATCACATAACAATGTCATGGGTGTCAAAATTTCAAAAAACCCTTAGATTAACCATAAACTTGCGCATCTAGACCACTACTTTTGCTGCTTCATTGAGGGTGATGTATCCGGCTTCCATTGTTGAATCAGTTACTTTCTCTTGCTTAGAACTTTTCCAACCGACTACTACGCCATTCAATATGAATACATAATCAAATGCCGATTTACTATCACTGATAGTACTCTAAAACCTTTAATCTGTATACCTCTTTGTAAGGAGGTTTTCGTTTAAGCTTTTAGTATTTCTTAAATACCTAAGAATACATTTCAGTACCGTCTGATGCTTTTCTCTAGGATTAAACTCATATCGGCTTATGCATCTTAATGCACAAGCTACATTTGGTCTAGTTCATAACATGGCATACATGATGAAACCTATTACGTATGTATATGGTATCCTCTTTGTACACTTCTTTTCTTTATTAGTATGAGAAGCATTCTTAAAAAAGACGATTATAGATTGAATTAGAATATTTATGCACTTGGAATTTTCCATAACGACAGTATGGTACCCTTGTATATGGATTGAGACAATCCCAATAAACTCTTAGATCTATTTCTATAGATCCTTATACCAGATATACATGTTGCTTTTTCCAAATCCTTAATGGAGAAGTTCTTGGAAAACCATGCTCTCACCAATTGCAACAATGTAATGTCGTTGCCAATCAAGAGCAAATCGTTAACATATAAAACTAAGTACACGATAACACTTATGTAATATCCCCTATCCGGAAGCCCAAAGCTAAGCGCTACAAATGCTGTAGTCATCCTAGTATTAACTTCCAGTGACCAAATACGGTAGTGTTAATAGTATCCATAATATCAGAAGCACATGAATATGAAACAAAATCGTAGATTTCACAAAACAACTTTTTTGATTAAATTTCACAAAACATGTTTCATTTTCTATTACATAATCCCATAATCATTTTCCAGGTAAATATCAACAAAATACGCCAAAAGCGACATATGAAGATGCCTCCTTAGTTGATCAGAGTGTTATATAGACATAACTGTCTTAAATGCAACACAACAGAATAAATAAAATAAAATAGCAACTCCGAAATAGCTATCCGTTAGCCACGTGCTCGTCTCCGTAAGCTTTATTTGCCAACCTACTTAAACCTGTAAACCTCAACCCTCAGCTTACTCAAATCAATTTTGAGCCTCAAGAGTTTAAGGGGAAAAACATAAACTTCGAGTCAGACATAAAGCCTGGTGTGAATAATACTATACATCTTGGTTATTTGATATTAAGTGAGACCACACCATTTAGCTGGTTTTCCTCTTACTAACATTCTTTTAAAACATATCTTTTGCAAATCATAATCCTGCAACCAAAACTGGTTAAAACTGTAAAGCATTATTGTGACGACCCAGGATTTTGGACATTCGAAATTGGAATATTTAATTAATTTTAAATATTTAAAATTTAAATTATAACATGAATTTCAAGTACCACTATTTATCGAGTGGTTTAATTGTTTAATAAAAAAATTGGAAATTGGATAAATGGTTGAATCTGAAATTTTAAGCTTGTTAAAAATATATTTTAAAGGCTTGTAAAATTTATATTGATAGTACTATAGATAGTAAAAGTGTTAAACTTTAATTTGGAAGTGTTTTGTTAAGTTTTGAAATTATATCGTTTAAAACGATATTTAAAAATAGCCTTCTGAGGCACAGTCTCGGATTTCGACGAAACCAGTACCATTGGATACTAATATTGTATTATTATCGAATTTTAATTTTCGTAGTGTTTGGGGTGATAGGTAATATTGTATTATTATCGGATTTTAATTTTCGTAGTGTTGGCGTGATCGTTTGGCTGTACGATAGGTAAATGCATTGAAATCCATATTGAAATTTAATATAATAACTGGGTCAAAAAAGTTATCTTCTCCATACGATCGTATTAGGACTTGGTACCTTTTCCATTGCGTTCGGAATAGGGGTTTAACATTATAAACATCTAGCGGCATGCCTCAATAGGAAGTCAAAATTTTGAGTGGTTATTTCGAGACGATTCAAATTCAAATTTAAATAATATAAGTTGACTAGTTAAAATTTTCACATCAGTTTTTTTATTACTATATCATGCCCATTCCAACACCTATACACACAGAGCAGCACTTCCTCCATTTGTCAAGCATTTTGAACCACGTGTCATCTTATAAAAAAAATATAGTAAAAAAATAAAATAAGGAAGGCATAACACTCGAACATGTGGTATGTGCCTTAAAAAACTCGGCCTTGCTCGTTTTCCCCTCTTCCCAATAGAATATCCATGGCCGCGTTTCTTTACAATTTCGAAATCAATTTTTTTAAATAAATAAATAATATTTGTAACCTCGTTCTTCCTTATTTATAAGCGAGACTGGTGCTTGCCTTCAATTTGAACCAAGCACGATCGAATCAACGAATCTCGTATCAGAAGAGATTCGAGCCGAGCCTTCCTTGTATCGTGCGATCGACTTTGGGTGGAGTCGTGCTCGCATGCATGGTGCTGGCAAAGATCTGGAATCTTTCTGGTGTGTCGTGATGGCTTTGAGGGTAATCGAATGGGTAGGTGTCGATGTCTAGAGGTTTCGAGAAAGGAAGCGAGCATGTCGCGAAGGAGTTAGAAATAATTCGATGGGAAGCTAGGCCATTATCGTGAAATTTTGGGTCGCGAGTGTCGGAAGTGAGGTACAAAGTTTTACTCTTATTTTTATCTTTTATTTTTTATTATTACTTTGATTTAATGAATGTATTTTACATTGAAAGTCAAGAACGTATATAAAGTCAAGGCAGGATTTTAGGAAGAAAAAATTAGCTTTTTTTATTATTACTTTGAGTTAATGAAGGTTTATATATATTAGATTTTTATGAAATCTATATAGCTTATAAAATATATATGTAGTTTTAAAGTGAAGAAAAAATAATAATACGTAATTTCAATCACTAGTCTATTTTATAATAATGTATTATAGAGATTAACCTATTTAATTATTTTAGTTATTAAGAATTATTTATTATAGGAAATTAGTTTGTAACCAAATTATTATTTGTTTAAATTTATTAAATGGTAATTGGGTTGTTTGATTTGTTTCGAATATTAATAAATCATATAAATTATTTATTCAAGGTCAATTGGGAAACCAAGACAAGATTGAAGTGGATTGCAAATTAAAAGTCAAAGGTGAGTTATTCTCACTCATCTGGAATTCCATTTGAATTTAAATAGTTAAATTTAAATTATTGGTTGAATGATTGAATTGACTGGATGTGGTGTATTATATATAGTAGTATATATATAGGAGTGATTGATTTTCCGCATTATATAGCGGATGAGACCCTATGTGCCTCGATAATAGCGGATGACCCCATATACCGTGATATTCCACCTCGAAGTGGAATTGGTATTTTACATTGTGCTAACATCTGTGGATGCAGGGAAACAGGTTGGAGAGATCCAACTAGATTCCTCAAAAATATTTAAGTTGTTTAAATATTCTGTGATATGATTTATTTGACAATCTAAGATAGATTAATTGGTAATTGAAATATTGAATGCTATGGTTTGATTGAATATATTTGGGTATATTGAGTTATCAAAAAAATATAGATGGGATTTTTGAAGGAAAATAAAAGAGAGAATCTTAAGGTAAAATAATTATATAGATTTTTGATAAATTAAAGAATGATTTAGAAAAAGATAAAAGTTGATTTTTAAAATTCTAATAAATAAATTCCAAAGTATGTGAAAGGAGATTTTTGAATAAATGAGAATAAATGAATTTTTTAACTTAAGTGATATTATTAAAGGAATAAAAGATTTATTTTTCAATTCAGGATTTAAATGGTTTAGGAAAAATAAATGAAGAATTTAGAAATAAATATGAAATTGGTAGTTTCAATTTAAATAAGATTTTTAAATCTTAATAAAGAAGTTAAATCTGAAATTAATAGGTTTTGAAATAAAATTGAGTAAGTAAAGGAATTTATTTATTTTGGAGTAAATTTTGGAAATCGATTTGGAATTTTATTTAATGTTTGAAACTGTGTTTTAAAAGGAAGATGAGACTATGGAATTTATAAACTGGGTTTATAAAGTGAAATAAGATATCAGTGGATATTTGGAAGTATAAATTCATAATGAGAATTTATAAAAGAATGAGTAATTGGTTTTAAAAATAAATAGTGGTTTATTTTTAAAGGTGTGAAAGGAAAGTGTCTTTCCCTGAAAAGCCAAGTACGTTTTCAAGCAGATTTTCAAATTATTTAAAATTTTAAAGGTAAATATTTATTAAATTAGTTATAGTGGTAATTATTTTAAAAGGTTAATTGGTATTATGTTTTAAAAGATAATTATTAATATTTATATTTTATAAAGTAGTTTTATTTTAAAGATAGTTTGGATAAAAAATTTCGTAACTTTTATTTTAAAATTTGTTTTGACTTAAGTTCTACATGCGAAATTAGTATAAAATTTCATAACTAGTATTTTAAATAATAAAGTGTTCTAAGAAGTTTTTATTTTAAATATTTTTAAAGTATGTATTTTTGAATAAAGTGTTTAAGTAGTTTAATCTAAATGTTTTAAAGTATATTTTAGAATAAAGTGATTTAAATTATTTTAAAATCTAAAGTATTAGCACTTGGTGATTTTCAGTGGAAATAAAACAATTGAGCGGAAATTTATTTCCGCGAGAGAAAGTGATTTGAAAACTATTTTTCAAAATGGTGAAGTATAGAAAAATATCTTGCGAAGATATTTTGAAATAAATAATTTGGAAAATTATTAATGTCTGATGGTTGTTTGTGAATGTTATTTGATAGTTAAATAACCGACTATCAATATTGGCCAATGCGCTGATCGTTTCAAAGAGACCGAGATCGGGATTAATTTCTCGAAAACCACTTCGATCCGGTTTGAACGTTTTCGTCAGGAAGACAAGATCTTGGAGTCGAAGATGGAGCAGTAAAGTGAAAGGGCTAATCGCTACTAATCCTGAGGGTGATTTCAAAATGGATGTAGTAGAAATGGTGCCTTCGGTTCCGTTCGAACCTGGAACGGACTTGTATGAACAAATGCTTTTAGAACATCGTCAGAAGGACAATGGACATTCTAAGTGAATGTGTGCTAAAAAGGTAACACATAGCCTCGAGCCTCATCAACCTGAAATGGCTAAAACAGGGGAGGTGCACACAAGGCTAAGTGGCTAGCAACCAATTAGGATAAGGTCATCCTTGTCTAGATGTCCCTTTATTTTGGTTGTGTGGACGGTTGCTGATCCCAACCGCGCGGTGAACTTATTCGGACTATCCAGTAAGGGGTAACTTTGGTCTTATGATGCAGGGGATCAGGGTGGATCCTTGGTACGGTGTTCTAGACCACGTACTTTGATGGGCGGCACCCCAATAGCCCTGCCATTGATGGAAATCCGTTCTCCCTACGTGCCTTTATGGTTTTGTTTGTATACCTATTAGCTGGAATTTAATAATGTAACAATTTCGGCTATTTGAATAAGTATTTGTATATAGACACTACCATAATATCAGAGGATTTTATAAGAAATGTTTTGGTTATAGTAAGGAAAAATCTCGGCATGTTTATTTATGGTGTGGTCCTACGAGATACCTTTGATTTCAAACGATTTTGAAAACTTTAATAATCAAATTGAGTGTGTTTTCTCACGTTGGTTTTCTAGACTGACTCGGGAGTTATACTATAATGCTCGGGTCAGACCGAGTATATAGAATATAGATTCTGGATGGACTACTATGAAGCTCAGGAGATGAGCTGGATGACGAGGCATGTTTCCTAGATTCATATTTCCATTTTATAGTGTAAGCTGTATATTCAACTTTGAAATGATGAGATATTGTAACCATCTTGAATTGTGATGTTGATTGTATTGTACTCTGATGGTGTAATATATAAAATAGGTATAATTCTTTTGTTTTAAAATATTAGTCGTTTACCTATTATATATTGTTCCGCTGCGTTTGTGAGATTCTGATGTTGTTTTCTATTTCTTCTTCGACTTCCTTCTTGTTTAACCCAAATGGTTCGGTCTTACGACATTCGATTGTTCGGCATTTGATACAGTGGACTGTATTGATGTCGATTTTCGGGCGTCGAAAAATCGGCCCAGTACACTTGGTATCAAAGCTGAAGATTAAGTGAGAACCTTGGCTCTGGTGGGAATTACTCATTAAAATAGAGTCCGTAGTACTCTAGAATGAGTTTGAGAGTATTAATAGATATGGACGCGTATTTGTTAGTGAATATAAAAATTATTTTTATATTGTGTTGATTTATCGGTTGAGTGTTTATGGGTTCTAGTTGATATGTGGGACGCCATGTCATCGATAGGGGTTTCTAAACTCTTAAACAAGATAAACCGACATAGTATTGTTTTAAAATAGGGTAAACGAAATAATTTTACCCAAATTATTTTTGTATATAAAAAAATATTTTTTTCAAATTATTATAGTATATGGTTGCTTGGTTGTTAGGGAATGATAATATTAAACTATTATCATTATTGTATAGAAGTTGAATAAGAAATTGAGAATCATAACTAAAAGCTAAGAAATAAATTCATATACAAAATGGAATTTGTAAATGTGAATTGTAATTGAAATAAAAATTCCAAAGTAATATCTGAATATGAATTGAAAGAATTTGGAATTTGGAATTTTGGGAAAATTTTAAAATTCCTTTGGGTTTTAAAATGGTTTTCAAAGGTTTGGAGAAATAATAGTGATATTATTTCAGAAATATTTTTGAATTGAATGTGAAATCTGGTGAGATTTGGAATTTAAAAATATTTGGAAGGGTTTTTAAAGAGAAAAAGCACTGAACTCTTTTTGGTCGCTGGAAAATAATTTCGGTGATGACTGTAGCATCATCGGTGTTCATTTTCGAGTTTCCAAGAGAGGAATTGCTGCCTAAATGTTTTAAATTGGAATTATTTCCAAAGGTTGAGTTTGATGTTAGGAATGCAAAAGACCTCGGATATAGTTGATTTCAAAGGTAATTTTGAAATGTTGAGAAATTGTTTATAATTCTGGAAGTAAACTGAAATGTTTATGGAATATAAGTGTTTGATAACTTATTAAAATTTAAATTTATTGGACTAGAAGAATTTCAATTAAAGTAGAATTGAATAAAAGTTGGTATCGATGAAATAAGTCTGAAAGGCAAACCAATTAAGAAAAGAAAATCATAGGAATTTAGTTGATGAAATATAAATAAATTGAAAACTTATAGAAGTTTAAATTTGAATGAAAATAGAAGGAAACTGAATTTAATTAAATAAAAGTGAATTTGAGGAAAAAGTCTAAGGAGGCTAAGTGAAATGGTTACTTAAACAGTTATAAGTTGAAAATTTTGTTTTAAGTGGACTAAAAATAGTAAAAGTTCGGGAATAGAAGTGTTTGAGATATGAATAAATTGGTAGGTGGGAATAGTTAAGGAATGGATTAAACAAATATGGGTGGGATAAGATGAATAGAATTCAATATCTAAAATTAGAGGGTAAACTAAATTCAAATGGAATTGGAAGTACAAAGTTGAATAGAAATGGATATATATAACTTTAGTAATGAAGTGGAAATAAATATTTAAGTGTAAAATTTTTATCTTGAACTTAAGAAATGGATGGTAAATTCTTAAGTGAAATTGGAATTGAGAAGTATACCAAGTAAAAATCTGGTATTGGAAAATATTCTAAGTTAATAAATGAAGGTTTAATAAGGGTGTGTAAGAGGATAATTGTAAATAAGTGAATAGAAATCAAAATGAGGGTGAATAAAAAGAGAATTGATATAGTTAATAATCAATTGAGAAAAAAATATGTAGGATATACGTATATTATTTTATTCGCATAACGATTTGATACAGATTCGAGCACAGAATTTTGAGGTAGTTATACCGATCCGAGCTGGAATTTTCCACTCGATTTTCGACGCTGAACCATGGATATGGATTTTTGATTAATTCTGGAAATTCTCTATCATAGTAAATGGCTATACAAGGAGAATGATGGTTTCTAATCAAGACATCAGATCTGAGTCCACACAAGGAAGTCGGGGGGTCGATACCAGTTCGGAAATGAAATTGTGTGATTGAGTGAGCGATCGAAGTTTGTATTGCCTACGGATGATATATGTGCATCGTACAGACTTGAATGAAATAGACATTGAAACTTTTGTAAAGAAATGTATAAAATAATTTTGAGTGCTGTGATTGGATATTATTGCTAAGTAGGATATACATGTGTTTAAAAAGCAAAAGGATAAATTGGGATTTTTTGATTTCAGAAGATAAATTAAATTTCTCGACAAAAGGATATGTATTTAAATTTCTGTATGAAATTTGATGATTTTCTGATTTAGCCACTTGGCCTTTTGTTTTCTTTTGAAATTTGGGGGCCCGTAGAGGCATTTGTAGTTGTACCGATCTAACCACGCAAAGGAGACACTGGCGAATTTTTTCGAAAATTTAGAGAGTTAGACATTTTTTGATAATTTAAAATTTGGATTTAAATTTGAATTTGAATTTGAATTTTGATAAAATAAAATTATTTGGAAGTTATGGATGAGTTTAGGAAGTTAGGAAGTGTGATAGTGTCTTTAATAAAAGATTGTTTGGGTGTGTTAAAACTGTTGATTTTGGGAAGGAAATTAAAGGGTTGTGGGACATTCCTCTTAACTAGTAATTACGAGGATGAAATTCTTTTAAGGGGGGAGAAATGTGACTACCCAAGATTTTGGACATTTTAAATTAGAATATTTAAGTAGTTTTAAATATTTAAAAGTTAAATTCTAACTTGAATTTAAAATACCACTATTTATTGAGTGGTTTAATTGTTTAATAAAAAAATTGGAAATTAGGTAAATGGTTGAATCTAAAATTTTAAGCTTGTTAAAAAAAATAATTTAAAGGCTTGTAAAATTTATATAGATAGTACTGTAAATAGTAAAAGTGTTAAACTTGAATTTGGAAGTGTTTTGTTAAGTTTTGAAATTATGTCGTTTAAAACGATATTTAAAAATAGCCTTCTGAGGCACAGTCTCGGATTTCGACGAAACTAGTTCCATTGCATCCATAATATTGTATTTTTATTAGATTTCAATTTTCGTAGTGTTTGGAGTGATCGTTTGGCTGTATGATAGGTAAATACATTGAAATCTATATCGAAATTTAATATAATAACCGGGTCCAAAAAGCTATCTTCTCCATACGATTGAATTAGGACTCGGAACATTTTCCATTGCGTTCGGAATAGGGGTTTAATATTATAAATGCCTAGTGGCATGCCTCAATAGGAAGTCAAATTTTTGAGTGATTATTTCGAGACGATTCAAATTTAAATTTAAATAATATAAGTTGACTAGTTAAAATTTTCGCATTAGTTTTTTATCACTATATCATACCCATTCCAACACCTGTACAAACAGAGCAGCACTTCATTTGTCAAACATATTGAAGCACATGTCACATTTATAAAAAATATATAGTAGGAAATAATAAATAAATAAGAAAGGTATAACACTTGAACATATGTGAAAGTGACTACTGTGTGGCTAGCTATCACTTAGGATCGCGTAATATGGAATATAATTAAATCTAAATGCGAAAATAGATGATAATAGCAAAGTGAATAAAAATGAGCACACCAGGAATTTTTGTACTGGTTTGAACTTCCCGCCCTACGTCCAGTCCCAGACTTCCCTCTGGAATTTCTCACAATAATCCCTCACTTAACCCGGAGGAATAGTGTGATATCCCGGAAATTTTGGGCAATATCAATTTAATAATCTGCATTCAAAATTAAATTGATTTGATAATATTTGTTAATAATATTTGAATTGATTTAATAATCTTCCTTTAAACAAATATTTAAACTGATAATTTATCTTTTAAAAGGCTGATTTAAATTGTTTCTATAAAAATAGATAAGCTCTGTTTTAAATTAATAAATAAAGTTTTGGTTTCTAATTCTATTATTTTTGATAATTTGGAAATTTAAAAATGAATAAATAATAATATGGTTTAAAGATACTAAAGATAAAGTTAAAATTAGATTAAATGATTTTAACTTAAATTTAAATTTAACAAAGGTTATTTTGTTCTTATTTTAAATATAGTTGATAAAATAAGTAATTTATTTATATGGTGATAATTTCTTTTATAAATTATTTTGATAATGAGATTTATTTATAATATAATATCTTTAAAAGTAGATTTAAAATAAATAGAAATTGTTATATATATATATATATATCTGTGTGTGTATAATTGGAAGAACTTTGGTTTAAAGTTTAAAATAGAATCTTTTAAAATGTTTTAACTTAAAATAAACCTTATAAATATTTAGCATAAGTATAATAATAAATAATAATTAAAATTAGTATTTTATAGTTATGTTGAAATAAAAGAGAAACAAAATAAACAAAATATCTAAACACAAAGATGCAATAGCTTAGAACAAAGAATCAAGGCAATGCAAATTTGTAACCTGCAAAGTAAAATGTGCAGGCTAGTAAGAATATAAACATCAAGTATAAAACAAAATAAAAGGAAATGACATATGCAGGCAAGAGAAATAAAATGCAAAGCTAAGAAATGTAAAGTAAGTATCTATGTATCTAAGGAATGAAAGCAAGCTAGGCTTGTATTTGTATGGTATCTGTAAAGCTTAGAAATGAGTGTAAGTAAAATATGTAACATGCAAACTAAAGAGTTACAGGCAAATAAAAACAATGGAATGCAAAAATATCTATGCATAGAGTAAGATAATAGGGAACGCAAGTACATTAGCATTAAATGACACCACTTATTAGCAGCTAACAATAGTCATTTCGAATTGTATATAAAAAAAAATCCTTCAGCCTCCAAAATGTTAAAATATCTCTGATCAAAATCTTTGTACCTGAAATAGCCTACACCCAGTTATCACCTACCCTCCCCTGTACAACTCTTCTATATCTACATGCTTTCTCATTTTAGTTCGTTCATTACTACACAGAAAATTTGAAACAATAACAATTGTTTCCATTTATACAACTTAAATAACATTTACAACTGAACATAAGCAAGAAGATTAAGGAAATCAAAGCAAAGCAACTTTCCAGTTTTTAAGATCCAGGGTTTTCATGCAAGCATGCTCTGTTCATTTTTTTCAAGCAAGGTGAGTAACACTTTTAAATTTTACTTAAGTTTTAAATCTATTGCATGTTGATATTTAAAGGCTTAAATATATGGTGTGAATATTTACTTATTCATTATTCTATGGTTGTTTTGTGATGAAACTCTGTTTATTTCAAAACCTGCACATTCTAATGGCCTGCATTGAACTTGTTCTGTTTTTATTTGCTGTGAGTAGCTTAAATTTTTAAACTTAATTTTTTTTAAAACTAGTTGCAAGCTTAAATCCAGAAATAAGTGTGATTTGTATGTATGACATCTTTTGTGTATATGAATGTTGTCTGGATACATTATGAAGTCTCTGTAATAAACTTAGTAATTCTGTTCCAAGCTTGAGTTTGATCCAAACTATTTTTATCACTTGATCTACTAGTTTTTACGATTTATAATACAAACAGAAATCGTTTGTTTCAACATAATTTAGAGTTTAAGTCTTATTCAAGTTGAACTAAAGCTAAAAATTGTTCAGGAAAAATCAAATAACAGAGTAAAATCTGCATAAGATAAAAACTAAACTTTTTAGATTTAAAATTCAATGACATACTTTGAATCTTTGTAACAAAGTATGAATTTTAACACTTAAATCAGTATTTTTAATACTAGGAATTTAGAGCAGTTCTGGTATGAACTTAAAGTACAAATTTGGGATTTTTGGGTTGATCATTGTTGGATGGGTGGTCGGGCTCTGCCTAATGATGGAGGAGTGTACCCAGGTGATGGGAAAAATGGTTGGTGGTTGGTCTGAACACGGTGGCGATGGTGGCCGCAATTTTTAGTTTGTAACCCTAAGTTTTACGGTGGTCGAATTTTTGGTCACCGCGACGTCCTCTGTGCATCGAGTTGCACGCGGTCTCGGGGTTTGATAGCTTGGTCGAAGACGAGTTCTTGGCTGAAGTTTCGCGAGTTCAGGTGGCCGAGATTGGGTGAACGGCACGATGACAGGTTTGGGAAGAGTTTGGGTTTTGCGTTGACAGGTTTTCGAGAGGGGGTGGTCCTATTTGTTCCAGGTTTGGATTTAGGTGCTAGATGGCGATTTAGGGGAATCGGTCATGAGTTGATGGTCGAGGAGGGTTGTTGGGTTGTTCCCTGACGTGTTGCGTTCGTCGTTGACGAACAGTTGTGGCCGGAGCTACCGTGCATATGCACGGTACAGGGGTTCGTGACTGGTGAAGGTTTGGATGTTTGTGGGTTTTTGAACTCGCGTTTTACTCGGGTTGAATTATATTTTTACTCGAAGTTTTTGGGGTTGAGACTCGAAGCAAGGTGGGAGACTAGAGTACATGGTTGTTACAGGTTCCAGAACCTGATCTTTTTCCTGAAGCTTTACTGTAAATTAACAAAGTTGAACTAAGTTAAAATAAAAGTTAAGTATAAATTCAAGTTTAAATTCAGATTGCAATTTGAATTTAAGTTTATTTTTAAATTCAAATTTGAAATGAAATAAAGTTTTAAGTGTTTAAGGGGGGGTTTACAGGTTTAAAAACCTGATAGGGTTTCAAATTTTTAATTAGTTTAAAGTTTAAAAACAGAATTTAAACTGTGATTTAAATTCAAAAAAAATTAAAGTAGGAATGAACATTTGAATCTTAAGGTTTTAAGATAGATTTGGATTTGAAAATTAAGTTTTAAGTCAAGTTTTTTAAAAAAAAGCAAGTTTAAATCAAAATTTTAAATCAAAGTTAAATTATTGGATTCAAGTTCTTCTTGTATTCAAATCTGAGAACTTAATCAGTTTAAATCTGAATATTGTAAAAAAAAAAGTATAAATACAATGTAATTTAAAAAGCTAATTTTTAACTAAAAGTTAAGTAGTTTAATTTAAAGGCTTTTCCTTATATAAAATTTCATATGTAAGTAATAAATGTAATTACAAGATTCTAAATTGAATTTAAATTTTGTAAATGTTTAAATAATAATCATTTTTGAATCTTAAATTCAAAAATGTAATTTGAATCTTAAATTTAAAAGTAATGTTTTAAACACACTTTAATATTAATGACATCATTAATAAAGGAATGAACTATCTTAGAGATAATTAAGGTAATAAGTGATTTAATTAATAAGAAAATAAAGGAATGATTTATCATTAAATTTATAAATTAATGATTTAGAATTAGAGATTAATAAGGAAGTAAATTAAGAAATGTTATTAGAAAATTAACTAAGGATTATTTAATAATTAATTAATGTGATTAATTTTATTAATTAATTAGATTAATTAATTTAGATAATCTATTGTAAATTGTTAAGAGTAATTACTTGATAAAAGTAATTAGAAGATTAATTACTTATTGTAATTAATTTTGATGTTATGATTAAATTAAGTTAATTAATTTATTTTAATTAATTTAAGAAATCATTTGATGGTTTGATAAGTGTAATTACTTGGTTTAATTAATGGAGCACGATTACTTAGGGAAGTAATTGGATGATAATTACTGAATGTAATTAATACAAGATGATTTGTAAGTGAAGTAATTTGGGTAATTACTTTTGTAATTAATCAGGGGATTAATTATGGAGATAATTAATTATGGAATAATTAATTTATTAAATAAGTAATTAAGGGTAGTTAATTACTGGATTGTTATTAATCAAGGGGATTAATAATTGTGTTTAACTTAAATAAAGGAATTTAATTTAAATATAAACTAGAGATCATTAATTAATGTAATTAATGATATAATTAAGAATTGTTTAATTAAGTAATAATAGATAATGAAGTGATTAATTATTGTAATTAATTAAGAATAAATGTAAGTAATTATTTTTAATTAATAAATGAAGGAATTAAATGTTAATTACTATGAATTATTTAGGATAATTAATTTGTAAAATTAATTTAAGACTAATTACTTATTGTAATTAGTAAATGATTAAGCAAAGATGTTTAATCAAGATGGATATTTAAAGGATGATTAATTAATTTGATTCATAATTAATTAATGGGTGTATAAGCAGGATTTATAGATGAAGTAATTAATTTAATTTACTTTAAATTAATTAGAGATTGAAGTAGTTAATTTAATTCATTTTAAATTAATTACGAATTGTATGATTATAAATCATTGCTTATGGATGAATGATATTGATATTTCATTTGATGATTGTGATCTGGCATGAATTATATCTATGTGTCATGGATGCTTGATTTAAATATGACAATATTTGGTTATCTGTTTAGATGATAATATTGATTATCTGTTTATGAGATTATCTGTGATTATCTATTGTGATATTATGAATTATCCATCTGTGTGTATGTTGATTTTATTAAATTAAACTGTTAAGACTGAATAGACAACTTGGCCCTAAAAGACACGCTTTGGATTTCGATGAGACCGGGATCGGTTTTCCGCATTAGGAATATCCGAAAACCACATCGATTCCAAATTAACGATAGGTCGTGAATCTGAAGTAAAGATGAAGATTCAGAATGCAAGGGTTATCGTCGTTAACTCTGAGGGTGATTCCAAAATGAGTGTAACGAGATAATGCCTTCGGTTTCGTTCGAATCCGGAACGAACTTGTGTGGATTGAATGCTTTCAACACATCGTCAGGCGGGCGATGAGCATTCTAAGAATTATGTTCTCTAAAGGTAATCGTAACCTCAAGCCTCATCAACCGGGAATGGCTAAAACAGGGGAGGTGCAGCAAGGCTAGGTGGGTCATACTCAAGCAGGACAAGGATATTCCCCTGTCTAGATGTCCCTTTTTATTCGGCTGTGTGGGCAGTTGGTTGAAAACAACTGCGGGGTGTATCTTGTTCGGGACTGTTCAGTAAGGAATGGTTCCGGCCTTGTGTTGCAGGGGATGAAGGGAGTAATCCTCGGTACGTTGATCTAGGCCACGTACTGTGACGGGCGGTACCCCAGTAGCCCTGCCATTGTATGGAATCCACAATCCAATAAGTGCCCACGGTTTTGATTGTATTACCCACTTTTGTGGCTAGTAGCTGGAATTTAATAGATGTAACAATTTCGGCTATTTTCTATTTACTTGAAAACCCTAGACCTATTATAATATCACAGAATTTCCTATCAAATGTTTTGGTTAGCGTAAGGTAAAAACTTTTCCATGTTTATGTGTGGGAAGTCTTACGTGATACCTTTTGTTTTCAAAAGATTTTCAAAGTTAAGCAACTTAAACCTGTTGCTCATACCAGACCCATGTCTGACCCGAAGTTTATTTTTGTTTTCATAAACTCTCGGGTACCCAAATTTTTACGGGTAGCCAAGTGATTCAGGTTTAGCTTTGACGAATTCTGGAGGAGCAATGGAGCAGGAGGCTTCAGCGCTGTAGATATATATATAGTTCTGCTGTGTGGTATCTCTGTGATGTATTGTGTATTGTATTGAGTTGTGTTAACTAGACAGGTGTTTATAAGTGTCTAGTATGTGATGTATTGTCTGTATAACTCTGATTGATGTGGTATATTATGTAAATATTTATGTGATTATTATATTTTATTCGTTCCGCTGTGAGATTCTGATGTTGTTGTTCTTTCTTCTCTATCTTTTCTATTTTCTCATCCCTTTCTTTCTTAAAGACGGAACGTCTTCCTGGGCGTAGGAGGGCGGGTCGTCACAAATAGGTACACAACACCTGAGCAACCGATCAGGATTTTTCTGCCTCAATAGCCGAAGAAGACTTTTACCGCCTGAACAACAGAACATGACTTTACTGCCTGAGCAAAAGAACAAGACTTTATTTCCTGAGCAACCGAACATGACTTTGATTACAAAGTAGATTGTCTTGACCTTATGTATTTTAATAACATGGATTTGTCACTTGTAGTACACCCATCCTATCTTTTCCTCAAATATGATGTGTATAGTTGTGTGTATATGAAGATTAGGAAGTTTCAAATTGCTTTAGAAATACAGAATTGTGATTGTAAGCAATAAATGTATGAATTCAAGAGAGTAGTTGATTCAGAAAATATGATTCAAGTATAAGCTAGTAAGTGATGTGAGTGAAGTGATTTGATCTTGAAATTCATGCATATATATAGTAGTTAAGGAGTTGCAACTGCTGGTGAAGAGTTCTCAACAAATAGCAATGGCTGAACTCTTCACGAGGAAGAAGGCTATTCAAAAAAGAAGTGTCTTTTCAAAAAATAGCAGTTGGAACCAGGTCAGACGACTGGGGAAAAACGGTCAGTCGACAGAATATTCAAAGATAGTAAAAACAGAGTGATTCTGTGCAACCAAACAGGTTCAGTTGACTGGTCATTTTTGGTCAGTCGACTGAATTTGAAAACATATGGATGTGTATACATATATGCACAAGTTTAATGAGCTGTTAATAGATATTCAGTCGACTGAATTCTGTTGGTAACTAAAAATCACCACAGCTCATTTGGTTAGAGCACCTGCCTTTTAAACTAGTGACTCGGGTTCGAGCCCCACTCCATGCATTTTTTGAAAACTTGATTTTGATTAAAATATGCATGCAAGTTTATTTGAATGTGAATGATGATTCTTGAGGAAAGATTTTAACAAAGCACTAAACTAGACTCTACATACATATTTGATGAATCTTGTTAAAATATATGAACCATAAATTGAGCCGATGAGTCTGGGAATAGTCGTAGATTCATGAATTTTTGTGTCTTGTCAGCAGTCAAAACCTATGATCCAACATTCTCCCCCTTTTTGATGATGACAACTCCATTTGCCACGAACAAATCTTTGACAAGCATTGTTGATCTTATCTCTCTCACTGAATATATTCCTGTAATTGTGCTATAGATTTCTCCCCCTGAATCTATGCTATATATTCCTGTAAATAATTAATCTTTTCTCCTTCTTAATCTGTGCTTGCATCGTTTATTCCTGCAAATAGTATTAGAGCAATATCTTTCTCTCCCTTTTTCGTTGACAAAAAGGAGAGTTTATATGATGACATAAATTATATTTCAAATAAGTGTGGCCATAGAACAATATATAACAAAATAACTACTACTTAATGTAAGTATCAACAAAATGTTTTAACATTTAAAGCATGCGATACCCAAGGTTCTTATAATTTTCTAATTTTTAGGAAACCATACCCATTTGGGTGTGGTTGAACCTTTATAAATATGATTTTCATTGTTAACTACCATATCAAAATAATCATCAATGTATTTTTCTCTATTTTTCCAATCAACAGGAATCCAAATACTTAGATAATTTTTATTCATATTTCCCCTCAATGATTTTGTACTCTTTAAAGAAATTATAAACATTATTTGTCATAGCAGTATTTGAATTTCTATAAAAATTGGATTTAGACTTTACTCGTAATCTAGTACTAGCACTAACATATTTACTATACATGAAAGCGTATCTAGTGCTATTTCTGCGATCAGTTTTATTATATCCTAAACCTCTTTTATCATTGTGAGCTTTTGAATTCTTAACATAACCTAATCCCTTCTTATTTGAAGCAGGTTGAGAATTTTCAATAATCCTGGATAAATTTTCTCTCCCTTATTAAAATTGGAAATAATTTTAGTAATGTCATCAAGCTTAGTTTTGAGACTAGTGTTATCTAACTCAACAATTTTAATTTTTGTTTTTAACTCATGATTCTCAGAAGCTAGAGCATTATTCTTTTCTTTTTGAGCATCTATTTCTTGACTTAATAGAGCGAGTTGAGAATTGTCAGAGAGTGAATCTTGAATTTTCTCAAGTTCTTCTTCTAATATTTTCTTCTCGCCTTTAAGCATATCTCTTTCGAATTCTGCTTTCTCCTGATTTTCCAGAGCTTTCTTATATTTTCTTTTGAGACCTTTTAAAGTGTTTAGAAGTTCTGAATTTATTTTTATCATATCATCAAATGTTAGATTACTAACCTCATTATCTTTTTCCATGAAGCATTTGTTAATTTGCTCCTTTGATTATTCTTTATTGCTCTTCCTCTTCTTATTGCCTTGACTAGATCTCTTTGTAGCCATTTATTCTAGGATGTTGTTACGAACTCTAGAATACCAGGCTCTGATACCAAATGAAATTGACTACTGTATGGCTAGCTATCACTTAGGATCGTGTAATATGGAATATAATTAAATCTAAATGCGGAAATAGAGGATAATAGCAAAGTGAATAAAAATGAGCACACCAGGAATTTCTATACTGGTTTGAATTTCCCGTTCTACGTCCAGTCCCAGATTTCCCTCTGGAATTTCTCACAATAATCCCTCACTTAACCCGGAGGAATAGGTATACAACACCTGAGCAACTGATCAGGATTTTTCCGCCTCAATAGCCGAAGAGGACTTTTACCGCCAGAGCAACAGAACATGACTTTACCGCCTAAGCAACAGAATATGACTTTACCGCCTGAGCAACCGAACAGGACTTTGATTACAAAGTAGATTGTCTTGACCTTGTGTGTTCTAATAACACGGATTTGTCACTTGTAGTACACCCTTCCTATAATCTTTTCCTCAAGTATGATGTGTATAGTTGTGCATATATGAAGATTAGGAAGTTTCAAATTGCTTTAGAAATATAGAATTGTGATTGTAAGCAATGAATGTATGAATTAAGAGAGTAGTTGATTCAAAAAATATGATTCAAGTATAAGCAAGTAAGTGAAGTAAGTGAAGTGATTTGATCTTGAAATTCATGCATACATATAGTAGTTAAGGAGTTGCAACTGCTGGTGAAGAGCTCTCAATGAAAAGCAATGGCTGCAACTCTTCGCGAGGAAGAAGGCTATTCAAAAAAGAAGTGTCTTTTAAAAAAATAGCAGTGGAACCAGGTCAGTCGACTGGGGGAAAACGGTCAGTCGACCGAATATTCAAAGATAGTAAAAACAGAGTGATTCGGTGCAACTGAACAGGTTCAGTCGACTGGTCATTTTTGGTCAGTCGAATGAATTTGAAAATATATAAACGTGTATACATATGTTCACAAGTTTAATTAGCTGTTAATAGATATTCAGTCGACTGGTCGATTTTGTTCAGTCGACTGAATTATATTGAAAACTAAAAATCACCACAGCTTATTTGGTTAGAGCGCTTGCCTTTTAAACTAGTGACCTGGGTTCGAGCCCTGCTCCGTGCATTTTTTGAAAACTTGATTTTGATTCAAATATGCATGCAAGTTTATTTGAATGTGAATGAAGATTCTTGAGGAATTTTTTTAACAAAGCACTAAACTAGACTCTACATACATATTTGATGACTCTGGTTAAAATATATAACCATATGAACCATAAATTGAGCCGATGAGTCTGGATGTTATCGTAGTCGTAGATTCGTGAATTGTTGTGTCTTGTCACCAGTCAAAACCTATGGTCCAACAATATGGTCCATGCCTAAAAAGAACTCAGCCTTGCTCATTTCTCCCTCTTCCCAGTGGAATATCCATGGCCGTGTTTCTTTCCAATTTCGAAATCAATTTTTTTTTTAAAATAAAAAATAGATAAATAATATTTGTAGCCTCGTTCTTCCTTATCCATAAGCGAGACTGGTGCTTACCTTCGATTTGAACCAAGCACGATCGAATCAACGAATCTCGTATCAGAAGAGATTCGAGCCGAGCCTCCCTTGTATCATGCGATCGACTTTGGGTGGAGTCGAGCTCGCATGCATTGTGCTGGCGAAGATCAAGAAGCTTTCTGGTGTATCGTGATGGCTTTGTGGGTAATCGAATGGGTAGGGGTCGATGTTTGGAGGTTTCGAGAAGGGAAGCGAGCATGTCGCGGATGAGTTGGAAGCAATTCGTTGGGAAGCTAGGCCGTTATCGTGAAGTTTTGGGTCACGAGTGTCGGCAGTGAGGTACAACGTTTTATTCTTATTTTTATCTTTTATTTTTTTATTATTACTTTGATTTAATGAATGTTTACATACACTGAAAGTCAAGAATGTATATAAAGTTAAGGCAGGAAAATTTTGGGATAGTAAAGTAAATTTCTATTATTTTTATAAGAAGAGAAAACAAATTTTGAAAATAAAAAATATATATAAATATGCACATCTATTTTAATAGGAAAATAATAAAACAACGAATTATTTTGTATAGATAAAATTTGAAAGGAATAGGAATTTAAAAATTGTTATAGAGTTTATATAAAAATTGGATTTTGGAGTTTATATTAAATAATTTTTTATGCATGCTGTAACTCATTTTTACTTTAAATATATATATATAGAAATATTTTGAAAATATATAGGAATTTTAAAAATATTCGAAGGTTTATATAAATTAGATTTTTATGAAATCTATATAGCTTATAAAATCTATATGTAGTTTCAAAGTGAAGAAAAAATAATAATACATAATTTCAATCACTAGTCTATTTTATAATAATGTATTATGGAGATTAACCTATTTAATTATTTTAGTTATTAAGAATTATTTATTATAGGAAATTAGTTTGTAACCAAATTATTAGTTAATTAAATTTATTAAATGATAATTGGGTTGTTCGATTTGTTTTGAATATTAACAAATCATATAAATTATTTATTCAAAGTCAATCGGGAAACCAAGACAAGATTGAAGTGGATTGCAAATTAAAAGTCAAAGGTGAGTTAATCTCACTTATTTGGAATTCCACTTAAATTTAAATAGTTAAATTTAAATTATTGGTTGAATTATTGAATTGACTGGATGTGGTATATTATATATAGTAGTGTATATATATTGGAGTGATTGATTTCCCGCATTATATAGCAGATGAGACCCTATGCTCCCCGCATAATAGCAGACGACCCCATATACCGCAATATTCCACCTCAAAGTGGAATTGGTATTTTATATTGCGCTAATCTATGTGGATGCAGGGAAACATGTTGAAGGGATCCAACTGGATTCCTCAAAAATATTTAGATTGTTTAAATATTCTATGATATGACTTATTTGACAATCAAAGATAGATTAATTGGTAATTGAAATATTGAATGCTATGGTTTGATTGAATATATTTTGGTATACCGAGTTATCAAAAATATATAGACGGGATTTTTGAAGGAAAATAAAAGAGTGAATTTTTGAATACAATAATCATAGAGAATTTGGATAAATTAAAGAATGATTTAGAAAAAGATAAAAGTTGATTTTTAAAATTATAATAAAAATTCTAAAGTTTAACAAAGGAGAGTTTTGAATAAATGGGAATAAATGAATTTTTAAACTTAAGTGATATTATTAAAGGAATTTTTTTTTTCAATTCAAGATTTAAATGGTTTAAGAAAAATAAAAGAAGAATTTTGAAATAAAAATGAAATTAGTAGTTTCAATTGAATAAGATTTTTAAATCTTAATAAAGAAGTTAAATCTGAAATTAATGGGTTTTCAAATAAAATTGAGTAAGGAAAGGAATTTTTTTTTTTTGGAGTGAATTTTGGAAATCGATTTGGAAATTTGTTTAATGTTTGAAACTGTGTTTTAAAAGGAAGATGAGACTATGGAATTTATAAACGGGGTTTATAAAGTGAAATAAGATATCAGTGGATATTTGAAAGTATAAATTCACAATAAGAATTTATAAAGGAATGGGTAATTGGTTTTAAAAATAAATAGTGGTTTATTTTTAAAGGTGTGAAAGGAGTGTTTCTTTCCCTGGAAAGCCCAGTACGTTTTCAAGCAGATTTTTAAGTTGTTTAAAATTTTAATGGTAAATAATTATTAAATTATTTATAGTGGTAATTATTTTAAAGGGTTAATTGGTATCATGTTTTAAAAGATAAGTATTCATATTTATATTTTATAAAGTAGTTTTATTTTAAAGATAGTTTGGCTAAAGTTTTTCGTAACTTTTATTTTAATATTTGTTTTGACTTAAGTTTTACATGGGAAATTAGTATAACATTTCATAACTAGTATTTTAAATAATAAAGTGTTTTAAGAAGTTTTTATTTTAAATATTTTTAAAGCACATATTTTTGAATAAAGTGTTTAAGTAGTTTAATCTAAATGTTTTAAAGAATATTTTAGAATAAAGTGATTTAAATTGTTTTAAAATTTAAAGTATTAGCACTTGGTGATTTTCACTGGAAATAAAACAATTGAGTGGAAATTTATTTCCGCGAGAGAAAGTGATTTGAAAACTATTTTTCAAAGGGTTGAAGTATAGAAAAATATCTTGCGAAGATATTTTGAAGTAAATAATTTGGGAAATTATTAATGTCTGATGGTTGTTTGTGAATGTTATTTGATAGTTAAATAACCAACTATCAATATTGGCCAATGCGCTGATCGTTTCGAAGAGATCGGGGTTGGGATTAATTTACCGAAAACCACTTCGATCCGGTTTGAACGTTTTCGTGAGGAAGACAAGAGCTTGGAGTCGAAGATGGAGCAATAAAATGTAAGGGCTAATCGCTACTAATCCCGAGGGTGATTCCAAAATGGATGTAGTAGGAGTAGTGCCTTCGGTTCCATTCAAACCCGGAATGGACTTGTATGGACGAACGCTTTCAGAACATCGTCAGGAGGACGATGGGCATTCTAAGTGAATGTGTGATAAAATGGTAACGCATAGCCTCGAGCTTCATCAACCGGGAATGGCTAAAACAGGGGAGGTGCACACAAGGCTAAGTGGCTAGCAACCAATTAGGGTAAGGTCAACCCTGTCTGGATGTCCCTTTTTTTGGGCTGTATGGGTGGTTGTTGATCCCAACAACGGGGTGAACTTATTCGGACTATCCAGTAAGGGTAGCTATGGTCTTGTGATGCATGGGACTGGGATGGATCCTCGATACGATGATCTAGACCATGTACTGTGACGGGCAGTACCCCAGTAGCCCTGCCATTCATGGAATTCCATTCTCTCTACGTGCCTTTACGGTTTTGTTTGTATACCTATTAGCTGGAATTTAATAATGTAACAATTTTGGCTATTTGAATAAGTATTTGTATATAGAAATTACTATAATATCAGAGGATTTTATAAGAAATGTTTTGGTTATCGTAAGGAAAAGACTCGGTATGTTTATTTGTGGCATGATCTTACGAGATACCTTTGATTTCAAAGGATTTTGAAAACTTTAATAATCCAATTGAGTGTGTTTTCTCACGCTGGTTTTCCAGACTGACTCGGGAGTTAATTAACTACAATGCTCGGGTCAGACCGAGTATTATAGAATACAGATTCTAAATGGACTGCTATGGAGCTTAGGAGAAGAGCTGGATGACGAGGCATATTTCCATAGATTCATATTTCCGCTATGTAGTGTAAGCTGTATATTCAGCTTTCGAAGGACGAGATATTATAACTGTCCTGAATTGTGATGTTGATTGTATTGTACTCTGATGATGTAATATATAAAACAGATATAATTATTTGATTTTAAAAGATTAGTCGTTTATCTATTATATATTGTTCCGCTGCATTTGTGAAATTCTGATGTTGTTTTCTATTTCTCCTTCTACCTCCTTCTTCTTTAATCCAAATGGTTCGGTTTTTCGGCATTTGATTGTTCGTTCATTTGATCAGTGGACTATATCGATGTCGATTTTCGAGCGTCGAAAAATCGGCCCGTTACAATTATAAACATACATATTAGGTAACAAATGAACTACCTGTTCGAACACTATAGTTTTGTTTGGCTAACTACTACAAATTTTGGCTGACTCGGTCCTACAAGACAATATAAAGAAAATAATCTAACATGTATTAGATACTCCTCTTCTAGACGGTATGTCCTTAACTATCTATTAAATACTCCTCTTTTGTACGGTCTATCCCTAACTTAACATTTCCCAGGGTCACATGATCCTAATGGTTTTGCGGACTCACCAATAACCTATCTGTAGACAAATATATATTCCATTCTATGTGTAATCATCATTTTAGTCTTATTTGTGACAAAGCCCTACACGCTGGAATTTTGGACTAAATTAGCTGGGGATAATAGCTAATGTATAGGGTGCGACCTTGTACCAGTCTCATCTAGTATTCTAGTATCTAAGTCATTTTACTTAGGGAAATCTTTCCAAAATTTTCCTTGAAAATCTTTTCATCTCAAATTGATTAAAAACCTTTAAACCAAACTTAAACAAGTAAAATACATATACTCTATGTTTTACTCAAAATCACCTTACCATGTTATATGTACCTTACTCAAATATTTCTTGATATAAACATTTAAACCTTTGAAACTACCCCTTTTGAAGCCATTGAAAGTTCCCCTTTCGAAGCCATCGAAAGTACTCCTTTCGAAACCAAGTAAACCCTTCTTTATAACCTATGCCGAAAGACAAAACATTCCTTTCGAAACCATTCAATCTTCCTTTCGAAAACACTTGAAAATCCTTTCCTTTGAAAGCTTTAAAACCTTAGGCATCATATCTTTAAAACACTTTAAGCATTGCCTTTTGAAACCATTGGAAAATCCTTTCTTTCAAACCTTTCAAAATCATTGGGGAACCACCCCTTCAAAACCTTCATTTAAAACCTTTCGAAAGCATCAAAACCTTTGTAAACAACAAACCTTTTGAAAGCATTCGGGTTCAATTTAAAACATGTAGAAACACCTTTCGAAACCATTGAAAACCATTTCTTTTGAAACCTTTGGGTTTTACCTTCAATAGAGCAAAAAGGTCATAAAACATTTAAGTCGAAACCATTCCTTTCGAAAGCATTCCTACGTTAAGAAGTTGTTTTCGAAACCAACCTTTCGAAAATATTGGAGAAGCGGTAGGTTTCTTAAAACAAAGTATACCCTTTGAAACCATTGACTTTGAAAGGTAGAAATGCAGCAGCAAAGGGCTTCGACCTAGTCGAAAGCATATATTTGAAACAAAGGTGCAACCTCTTAAAACCATTCTTTTAAAACCCTAGACCTAGTCGTAAGCAAACCAAGTCGAAACCTATACCGTCGAAAGCAAAGCCGGTGCATTTTCATTAAAAACAAAGCAGCGCTTCGAACCATTCGGAACTCCTGGTTTCGACCTCATACCTTCCGCCTTCTTTCCAATTTGCTACGGACAAAGTCTTTGATGCCATGCACATTGGTTTCGATGGTGATGGAGGTGGGGGAACTAAGTCGAAAGCCAACTAAGACGGAAGCAGGGTGCCGAAAGTGGCAAAACTTGCAATTTGCATGTAAACTAATTGTTAACCTTTTTAAATAATTTTTTAACTAACCTGCCTTGTTTGTCAAAATCTTACTGGTTGCTAATTTTCCTTTCTATAAGTACTGCCAATATTATAAATCATGGAATAACATTGTAAAACAAATCTGCATTATCCTTAAAATCGAATTTTTTTTAGAAGAATGAGATGTAGTCATTATTCACCTTAGCTTTGTGATTAAAGATGTGAGATTTGTTCTTGATTAAGTGATTTGATTCTTCCTCTTGAAATCCTATCTTTTATCTTCTCTTGAGCTTCCTATTAGCGGCCGACCTTAACTTATATTTTTGTTTGTGAATGTATTAAGGAATGTGTGGATTGTATGGCCTAAAGGTTTAGGTTATATGGAAGTGTCTTATTCCAACATTGCCTCTTATCTATTTGCCTTATCATTTTGATTCTTTAGTTAATTTGTCTACGGTAGGGCTACCTCTTATTAATCACAAATCTCAACCCATAATCCATTTTACATTATTTCATTTAATTTACCTAATTAAATGTTTCTTATAATGTTACTAAAAATATGAGGTGTTACAACTTACTTAATTTTTTCCAGTATATACATGTTTTCTTTGTACACTAGTATAAACCAACTGTTTAATTATATTATTAAAGCACTTATTCTAACTCTTTGAAGCTTGTTTTTCCCCTGCTTCCATTAACGTCGAACCCTTGGGCTATGATAGGTAACAATCTCTTCTAATCAAAATTTGGAAATGTCATTTTCATATCCATCTGCTATATTTCATATTCATAAAACATGGAAATAGGCAGATAGCATTATTTATACGAGCTTAAGCATGATTATGGGCGAAAATGTTTCATTATAATCAATGCCTTGAATTTGACGAAAACCTTTCACAACTGTCGTTTCTTTGTAGGTCTCTACCTCTCCATTTGCATTTATCTTTTTCTTAAAAACCAATTTGCAGCTAATGGGTTTTTCCCTTCGTTATGTCAGCTAAAGTCAACACTTTATGTTGTACATGGAATTCATATTGGATTTCATAGCTTCAAGCCAAAGTGCAAAGTGTTTATTTTGCAGTGCTTGTTGGAATGAGAGAGGATTATCATCTTCTAAGACATTTTCCCCTTTCTTTCCATCCACAGGTAAACAATAGCATCTATTTTATGCACCGACTCCCTATTAGACTTTCAAATAGGTTGTGTATTTTCGTATAATGGTGAATTTAAGTCTTTTTCTAGTTCAGCCTCTGTGTTTTCTTCTTACATCTCATCCAAGTCTATAACTTTGCTGTTAATTTATTTTGATAGGAATTCCTTTTCAAAAGGGATAGCATGCGGAGATACAATAACCTTTTGTTCCCTAGTTTTAGAATGTATATCCCTTGGAATTCTTGGAAGATCCTATAAGTTTACACAGAGCCAATCTTGCCTCAAGTTTAATGGGGCCAACATTCTTAACGTAGGATGGACAACCCCATACCTTTAAATAATTAGGGTTGGGATTTCTTCCATGCCACATCTCATATGGCTCTTAGGCGTATATGTAATAGGTATCAAATTCATCATATGAGTTGCAGTTTCCAGTGCGTATCCACAATAGAAAAGAGGTAACTCAGCTTTACTCATCATGGAATGAACCATATCTAATAGGTTTTGGCTCCTTCATTCTGAAACGCCATTGTGTTGCAGAGAATAAGGTGGAGTAATCTTAGAGATAATCCTACTATTTTTATGTACTATTGGAGCTCTTGCCAACATATTCACCTCCTCGATCTGCTAGAAGCATTTTATTTTTATGGATGTTTTTTTTTTCAACGTCATTCTTATGCTCTTTGATGTTCTTATAGACATCGAATTTATTCTTCATAAGGTATACATGCCCTAGTCTTAATAAATAGTTAGCAAAGTTCCAAAGTAAGTTGAATTGTCCTTGGTCATTGTAAGCATCGGACCACACACATTAGTACATACGATACCCATAAGTTCATCAACTCTTTCGTTGCTTCCACTAAAATGGTGCTTGGTCATTTTCCATTTGAGATATGACTCATAAGTGTTAAATGATTCATAATCAAATAACGATAGAAAACCTAGGGTTTTAGTTCATGCAGTATTTTGTCACTAATATGATCTAGCCTATAGTGCCATATTATTAATGTCAAAGAAAGATTTATTAACATTATAGATATGACCAAAATTAAGTACATAACTTCAATTATGTAAAACACCATTGTATATTTTATTTCCATTAAATGAAAAGTTTATATCATTATTATCCCAATGAAACTATATCCAGTCTCAACATCCTAGACACTGATATTATTCCATAAATAATTTTGTCAATGTAATAGCAATTATTTATTACTAAATCAAATCCATTGAGCAATAGTCTCCAACTGCAGTTGCATCTAATATTGATCCTTCAGCAACTTGAAAGCTCATTTCGCCCTTTATCACTTGTCGTCTGCCTTTATGTCCCTGCAATAAGTATATATATGAGCCTTAGATCCAATATCGAAAACCAATGATAATTTATTGATTGTAAAATAGTTTTGAATCATCAATATACCCCTAGAAGCTGAAGAAGCATTTTCCTCCTTCTATTCGACCATCTTCAAATAGTCCGTACAATTGCGCTTCCAATACCCCTTTACGTAAAAATGGTGACATTCACCTTTGTCAATAGGAGTATTCTTCTTACCTTTCTTAGCGGCCCACTTTCGTTTCTTCAAACCTTTCGAACACGTGGCCTTACACCTTTTACAACTAGAAAGAAATGTTAAATCATAAATGTACCTCTAGGAGTGAAAGAAATATTTTTCTTCTTTTCTTTGACCGTCTTTAAATAGTCCGTACAATTGCGCTTTCAATGCCCCTTCTTATGTTAATGGTGGCATTCACCTTTGTTAGTTAGAGCATCCTTCTTAGCTTTCTTAGAGCCCTGTTTTCTTTTCTTCAAACCTTTCAAGGATACGAACCTTACCTTTTGTTGTGTTTTGACCCTTAAACGACCCCTCAATCGACCTCAACATAATAATTAGCTCAGCGAGGCTTATGCTCAACTGGTTCGGATTGTAGTTTAATATGAACGGCTCGAACTATCGACCCAGTTAGCATAGGATCATATTCATTTGCAACTCATTGCCTACAGTAACATCTAGCTTTGAAAGTCTATCAAATTGACCTTTCATTTGTAAAACGAAGTCCTTAACACGACAATCTTTACTCATCTTCATATTGAACAACTTCTTTGTAATCTCGTGATAGAGTTAGGGGTATGCGCTAGGGACAATCATGTAAGTTGTTACATATATCTAACTCGATAACCAATCTTGTTCGAAATAAACAGTGTTTTCTTTTTATCTTATACTTGATATAATGAGTTATATTAATCAACTAATTTAATTAAAAGTTTATGTAATAGAAAATCCACAAGTGATATGTTTTGTGATAGCAGTGACAAGTTGTAACCACGAGTAATTTATCACGATGAAATTAAACATACCATTTTAAATATTCCTAGCCAAGATGTATTGAAAATGAATCTCGATATATCCATTAAGACTAGAGTACATAGCGCTCTTCGAATGTTGGACAGTATATTATCATAACCATTAAGGGCACCAAGGTGTTACGTATCAATAGTTATTTGATAAATATGAAATGAATCACTTGATAATTCTCTGTTGGTTAATATAATTAAGGTCAAACATAAAATATCGATGTGAAAAATTGCACTATTCTCTTAATTTGAGAATATCGTTTGTCTTTAATGTGGAAGTTCCACTTTGATTATAGTTAAATTATGGCACGATATACATTGAACGACTATAGTTGGGCCAAGTAGAAGCATTGGAAGTGAAACACTTTTCAAGAGAGGATTCGTCTTCATAGTTATATTTATTATCATGGTCAACTGAAGTCAATTAAAGTCAAAGTCTTTGACTAGAGTATTTCAGTTAATAATAATTGTTATTATTAAGCCAAAGACTTTGTGTTTGGACTATATAGTTGAATATGGACAATATTGGATTTTTGCCATTACCCTATAAGTCCAAAGTGATATGTTTTGACAAAGAGAATTGGTGTAAATAATTATCACAATCGGATAGTGCCTATGCAGTTAAATCACTTAGTGGTTCCATAGTGGTGAATGTACATAAAGTTATAGCAGGGATAAAATGGGGATATATCGGAAAATAGAGGAGGTGCAAAAAGTTTCATTAGACGCAAAATCAAATATCTAAAGTTAATTTATTTTCATTCTCATATCATTTTTATAGGAAAAGAAAACTTGTTTATTCTTATATAACAAAACCAAAGAATACCATGATTTATGCAGACTAGATTTGGTAATTACAATAAGTTTCTAACTTGAGCACATATGACATAAAATTAGACTTTTCCTTAACTTTATTGATTTGGTTCAAAAGAGCACTAGTCAAATCAACCTTTATATATTAATGTTGCCCAAAAGAGTGCTAAAAAGCCTTAATTTAGTCGATGCAGCAGAAAATAGTGGGCTTAAAGCGGATCTACTATTTAATAGCGCTAACTTGCAATAGCATAGCGGTTGAAGAGCGCTATGCGCTGTAGTGGGAATTTTTTGAGTGCGTAAGGTAACATTTAATAAAATAAAATTGGATTTTACCAAACGAAGCAAGCAATAATTTTTACCAAAATATCACACCTCCTGCTAAGTGACATATGAACGTTAATATTCGAATAGTTCTATATTAATCCCTGACCGATTCACGCCTAATGAGTCACACAACCGAAACATTGAATACTTCTTTGACCACGTAATTTGATTAATTTGTAATATAACTTAATTAAATTAATTAATGTTTATGAAATATTATTTATAAAATTTTATTTTGATTTGTTAGACAATATTAGCAAATATGTTTATCATAGTTGTAAGTAGATTAATCGATATACTATATCGATACGCGTTTAAATTGGATTTAAATGCGATATAATTTGTTTGGGCTTAAAGTGGGTTTAAAGCCCATATAAGGCATATGTATTTCAGCCATGGTATGACTAGGTGGGTGCGACCAAGAGATGGTTACTGGGTTGAGCTTTGATATTTTAAACGGAAGAGAATAAGTAAGAGAATAAATGAGATCTTGATCCTATTTTATCTCTCTATCCTCTCCTTTATAAATAGATCACAACCCTCACTTTTCTACCACTTTTAGATCCTCCATCTGCCCTATTTTCTAGTCAAAAATTATCCTCACCCTCTCCTCCATTTCAAAGCATAAATCAAATAAAAACAAACGATATTCGATAATCGATGGTCATCAATTCGGGAGCTGGCACCTTGTTGAATTGGAATCTAGTTCAAGGAGTCGATCTCTTCATTTCTACGTGTATTTAATAGGCTTTGGTGAAGATATGTTTCAGATATATGATTATATATTTATTTTCCATCATTTATATATTATATGATGTTTAGATCGATAGGTGATGAATCTAGCATATCAGTATATCATCACATTCAGAATGGTTGTATGATTATATGCTTACATAATTTAAAATAATTAACATATATAAATATGCTACTTAATATTCATTGCAAAAAATAACATTTTATTATTATTTAAAAATAATTTAATATATATTAGTTAATTCATGCAGGTTTCATAATTAAGATATTAAATGTTACGTCTTGCAAAATATACATTTGTGATATATATATATATATATATATATTATTAAAATGGCGGCTGGAACAAGTATTCCCGAAACCCTAGACGTAGATGAAGATGACGGTGGTGGCTGGAAGGAGGTTAAAAGTAGGGGAAAAGCGAAAATAACGTTTGCTGAAGCTCTTAAATCCAACAAGGAAGCAACTAGAGCCAGATCTTGGATCGAAGCAATCGGATCTAATATTGAACTCAAAGGATCTGCGAATTTTTATGCTCCACAGAAAAATGGGGAAGAGATCTATCAATTGATAGATAATGAAGACTATGAAGAGTCTAAAAAGCTATGGCAACACTCGATTTATGCGTATATGGCTGGGAAAAGGCCTTACTTTGTTCACTTCAATGCCTATATCAAACGAATCTGGAAGCCAAAGGGATCTTGGGATGTTTTCCCCCGTGATAATGGATTCTACTTAATTAAATTTGAATTAGAGGAAGATTTTCAACGCATTATTAATGGTGGCCCTTGGTTCATGGACAGCAAATTAATTTTGATGAGGAAATGGGAAGCAGATTTCAATTTCGAACATGTTATGCTAACAACATATCCAATTTGGATCAAATTCAATAATCTGGACCTTGCTTTATGGAATATGAGATGCATCAGCAAACTTGCAAGTATAATAGGGAGGCCAATTGATATTGATGAGAACACAAGGAAACTTAAAAAAATTAAATTTGCAAGGGTACTGGTAGAAATCTCAGCTAATACAGTGCTACCAAAAACAGTTAAAGCTATTGATAAGCGGGGATTCATTTACAATCAGGAGGTGGAATATGAGTTCGTTCCACCAAAGTGTGGTGAATGTTTTTGTTTTGGTCATACAAATTTACAGTGCCAAAATAAAGTTACTGACAGACAAAAGATTTGGGTTGAAAAACCAAAAAACACATCATTTCCATCTGAAGCTAGTAACCCAAAAAATCAGGAGGATACTACAAAAAATTTACAAAATATATCCCCCATCATCATACCTAGTGAATTGCAAAATGACACTATGGTGTCGGACTGCGTAACAGAGCAAGAATCTCATCTATCTCTTGCTCAGAAAGAGAAGACACCCTGTTCAAAGGATCATCTGAAGAATGCTGAACATGATGAACCACTTCATGATCAAGATCAAAATCTGGTACTGCAGGCTGAGGTTCCTCCAATTGTTGAACATAATAAGGAGGAGGAGGAGCTTCCAAACTCCCTAACAGATATCCACAAGATGGACATTGATTTGGAATCAACTGATGAAGAAAAAGAAGAAGAAACATCAGAAGACATAAGTAAGTATACAAAATGCAATATTGAATATGACAATCAATTCATTCAAATTGATAAAGGTAGACTCAAATCAGTCTCGGTGGGTAATGCTCCGGTTACACGGAGTAAATCTACCAAAAAATAATGTCTATCATATGCTGGAATGTGAGAGGTCTCAACAATGAAACACGTAGGTTAGACCTCCACATTTTAAAGGCTTATCATAAGCCTACTATTGTTGCTCTCTTGGAAAATAAACTAAACAACTTTAATTTGGAGTTACTGAAAAGTCAGTTTGGTAATCAATGGCAATTTATCACATCTCAATATAAAGGCAGAATTATTGTAGGATGGGAGACTAATTATTGGAATGCAAACATTGTTGATAATGGTGAACAACAAATCTCTATTATATTTCATAACAAAGGGGGATTACAAATAGCAACCACGTTTGTGTATGCAAAAAATCTAGCATCTGAAAGATTGAGTCTATGGAAACAAATTACTGAATTAGCTAAAGATATTAACATTCCCTGGATAGTTACTGGTGATTTCAATTCTGTTCTTAAAACTAATGAAAAAAAGGAGGACTTACACTGCGTGTTTCACAAGTGGCTGAATTCAATAATTGTGTATTATCTGCGGGTCTTGTTGAAGCTATCCACTCTGGCCTAAAATACACATGGAGAAGTGGTAAGTCAAAGAAAATTACTTCTAGATTAGACAGAGTTCTGGGTAATGCGGAACTATTTACAAAAATTACAAATTTGAAAGTGACTGTTCTACCTTGTTCAACAAGTGATCATTGCCCCCTTTTAGTACAATTCAATGATGATGACAAAATGCATAAAGGAAAACCTTTCCGATATGCAAACCACTGGCCTCTGATTGATGGATTTGATGAAGTGGTGAACTTTAACACTGTTATAATTCCTCCAGGTAACCACATGTACCGTTTTGTAATGCTCATTAAAACCATGAAAAATAGACTCAAGGAATGGAACAAATGCAGACCCAAAAACAATGATAATATCACAAAATTCCATCAACATTTAGAGGAAATACAGCATAGACTTGATGAAGATCCTCTAAATGAAGACCTAAACAATGAATTCCACACGGTTCAAAAATGCCTTAAAGAAGAAATACACAAGAAAGCTGTTGAACTGAAGCAAAAAGCAAAAGAAAAATGGTTGATGCAGGGAGATGAATGCAACAATTTCTTCTATGCGAAAATGTCCATTAGACAACATCATAACAATCTGCTTAACTGCATAGATGAACATGGTGATACATCAAGATACATACAAAATATAGAAGAACAAGCTATATCATACTTTACTAATTTATACAATGGGGACAGCAATGATCACTTACCTCAGGTCAACTGCAGAAGGATCATTTCCACTGAAGGAAGCAGTATGCTGATTGCACCAATTCATGAAAGGGAACTGAGAGAAGCTATTTATTCAATCCATAATGACTCCTCCCCCGGACCTGATGGAATGGGGGCAGCCTTCTTCAAACAGCACTGGATAAACCTGAAGGATTTAATGTTAAAAGCTTATAATGAGGCCTTACAAACAGGTGAGTTTATTAAAGAAATTAATCATACTTTTATCTCTCTTATCCCTAAAGTTAAAAAACCAGACAGAATTGAAGAATATAGACCAATTGCATGCTGTAATGTGACATACAAAATCCTCAGCAAGATTATTTGTACAAGATTGAATAAAGTACTGCCAGATCTGATATCTCAATGTCAAAGTGCATTCATCAAAGGAAGATCTATTTCAGAAAATTCTCTTTTGGCTCATGAGTTGATAAGAAATTTTAATAAAAAAGGAGCTGAAAAAATTTGTATAAAAGTTGACCTCCAAAAAGCTTATGATAAAGTCAATAGGAGCTTTATTATTCATATGCTAGATTCGATGGGTGTTCCAGTGAAGCTTTTAAAACTGATAAAATACTGTATAGACACTCCAACTTTCTCTATATTGGTGAATGGCAGACCTACAGGTTACATACAAAGCAACAGAGGGATTAGGCAAGGTGACCCCCTTTCACCATATCTCTTTGCAGTAGCAATGGAGTGGTTTACTCTCCAAATGGAACTGGCACACAATCAGGGCTTAATACAACCAGTTTTCAATCATCAACCATATGTAACTCATTTACTTTATGCTGATGATTTACTGGTAGTAATAAAAGGGAACTTAAAAGCAGCAGAAAAAATCAAAGATATATTCAGAGATTTGGAAAGTTTTGCAGGGCTAAAATTAAATGAAATGAAAACTAAATGCTACTTTAACAAATTTTGCTCAAACAAACAATCAATGCTAGATAAACTGGGATTTACTGAAGGTTCCCTCCCAGTCAAATATTTGGGAGTACCTCTATCGAATAATAATATTACTGATGTGGAGTGTGGTAAACTTATAAATGAAATCAGGGATAAGTTACAAGGATGGAGATCAAAACTTCTGTCTTTTGCTGGAAGAGTAGAGCTAGTTCATACAGTTATAACATCTAAGGTCAGATTCTGGCTTCAAACTTTCCAAATACCTGATTGTTCTATTGCAAAGATTAACTCTGTTTGTGCTAATTTTATTTGGAGAGGAGGGATACACAAGATTAAATATTCAGACCTATGTAGGAAAAAGAAAGAAGGTGGAGTTGGATTGAAAAATCTATTTGAACTCAAAAAGGTATATTGCCTTAAACAAGCCTGGAAAGTATTAACATCTAATAAATTATGGGCTACTTGGATGCGAGCTAGATATTTGAAAGATAACTTCTGGACTACAAAAATAGACAATAATGCTTCAGTTACTTGGAAAAATATTCTTAAAATCAGAAATGATCTCCAAAAACATTTAGACAAACAAATAGCAAATGGTAGAAATACAGACATTTGGAAAGACCCATGGTTGAACTCGAAAAGTTTCATTGATAGACTTGGTTGGGATATCTTCTCGGCATATGGTACTCCTAATTAGAGGGTAGCTGAAATAGTGGATAATGGTACTTGGAAATGCAATAATCATTCAATAACTCTTAACTATATTGAGGAAATCAGGAAGAAATACATTTATACAGATAATTCTGAAGATAAATGGGTATGGAAGGCTAGCATGAAAGATCAGTTCAAGTTCAAAGACATCTGGGAAGAAACACGAGAAAAAAATACAGAAGTTATCTGGTCTGATGTTGTCTGGAGCAAATCTATCCCTCCCAAAATGGCTCACACCCTTTACAAAGCGATAATGAGAAAACTTCCAACAAAAGACAGATTAAAAAAATGGAAGATTTTGGATGACTCAAAATGTAATTTCTGTTGCATAGAAGAGGAGACACATGACCACATCTTCTTTGACTGTGAATATTCAAAAAGAATCTGGAACACCCAAAAATGCAGACTCCAACTCAACAAATGCGCTACAAACCTAAAAGAGGAATTAGAATACCTGCACAGTAGGAGTCACCTCTCTGATTTGATGAAGGAGATTGGAAAAATTGGCCTCGCAGTCAGCTTGTGGTTCATTTGGAAGGAGCGGAACGGCAGGACTTTTGAAAACAAAAAGCAAGACACTTTAACTATTACAAAGCTAATCAACAGAGAAATTGCTACTGTAATTGGAAGAATTCCGACAAAGAAACTTACCATTGCATCGGAACAAGAAAAACAACTACTGGAGAAGTTGAAGAAGATGGAATTGATCGAAAGAACTCCACCAGGGAATTGGCAGCCGCCATAATCGCCCCAATTTGGAAAGTATGGAAGTTATATTGACTGATCTATGTTATGTCGGCCTGTGATATATTTGTAATGCTATTGGGCCGCAAAGCCTGTTTAGTAATTCAATTAACCAATTTTCAAAAAAAATATATATATTATTAAAGTATACAAGCATAGATTAAGATGACATATTCATATACCATAGAGGCTAACATATTTGTTGCAGTGTAAATCCCAATACTTATACACAGGCATATCAAACCTTGCACGGATTACCATGTCACACATGCATACACATATATGTGTATAGTTTGTATGTGTGTAGGATATATATAACATTAACTACTTAATATAAACTATATAATAAATTTAATTAAAATAATGATTGTTACTCGATATCCTAAACCGATTATATTGAACTGATTGCATAAGATAGGTATGATTGTTATCAAGAACAATGACCACAGATCAATGGTTGTAGGACCAAGAAGTAAAGTACGTTTTGTTGTATAAAGCCAAAGTTAGGTGCAACTGGTAGATAAACATTACAAGATGCTTGAAATATGGACTTTGACTTAGATTAGAAAGGGATCGACATGAATTAATAGACCATAAGGATCGATATAGTAGGTTAGATGAGGAGTCAGCATGGTCGAGGGAAAGGAGGGCTCGTCATAGATGAAGGAATATGGATTGTCATGGTTTCTTGGATTGAGAGGTTATACTTCAACCTTTAAGAAATGGATTAGCATAGCTTATAAAAGGGATCGTCATGGTTTGATAATAGGCAAGAAACGGTATGCTCGAGTCCATTAAGAAGGGATCGGCACATGCCAGAACTAAGTGCACTCTTGCCTTCAACAATTAATGTTTTGGGATCTAAAGGTCCAGGGTAGTTGAGATTTGGAGAGCAAGACGTATTGATCCTAAGGGACCTACCCTAGGGATTGCGTGTCAAATGGCCTAAAAATTAGGGATCGACATATGTCCATTTGGAGGGTTTGGCAGAAAATAGCTTGCAAGTGGAGTTGAACCAAAGATCCATTAATAGCATGAGCTCCACTAGTCTAAATGACTTGATATTTGAAGAGCCAACATATCTAAGCATGAAGAAGCCACCATAGGGATCGCTATCCAAGAATCGACTAATGAAGGGATAGGTATAAATTCCACTTCATTGGGAATTAGACCTATCAACCCCTATGGTGGGCCCATATGGATTAGAAGGTCCTATAGCCGAAGTTTCAGAGATATTGATGGTCAACTTTACCGATAAATAATGGTCTAAGGGGTCATTTCGGGGATCTTTACGCTGCTGGTTACATTAGCCTTCATTTTAATTAAGTTTTTTCTTATTTCTTGTTGTTTGCTTCTGTAATCAAATGGTTAGTGAATCAATAAAGATAAACTTCAAAGTGGATGTAGGCGTACAACGTCGAACCACTATAAATTCTTGTGTTCTTGATTATTGCTCTTGTTTGGCTGTTAATCTATTATATTCCTCAGTTTTAATTTCACTTTCTTCATTTACTTCTCTACGTAGACCTATTTTTGGGTGTTTTTGACCAATTTGTTTGCAAACATTTTGGTTCTTTTACGAAGATTCTGATTCTCAGCTCGTTAGGATCCTCTTTGTTGCTACTGGATTGGGTAAATCCCCCAAAGAAGATCCATAGTTATCTTCATAAAGTGTCATATACTATTCAGATTTACTGAAATCTAACTGGGGAGATTGATAATGGTGAGACATACTAGATCTACTTCTCAAAACGTGGATGGAAATGAGATTGCTAGCATTTAGCAGGGAATCCAACCAATCAGCCTACAAATTTGAATGCTGATCCGGTTGAAGTTCAAAACCCTACTGATTCTATAACCAAAGCTGAATTCATAATCTAATAAGGGAGTTGATAGAAAGTCGTCGACAACTAAATCATAAAATTTAGACTATTATTAACCTGATGAAATAGATTACTCAACAATAATGTGGGAAGGCTAGAAGGGATCTCACTCCTCACTTGTCATCGGAAAGTTCAAGATCATCGGATGAATACCATAGTCATAGCGTCACAGGGGTGAAGGAGATCATGTAGAAACATTGGAGCACTGCTTGGCAGACCAATATGGTTTACCAAGACTGATCGGTGTAAATCCCTCCTTAGGGATCGGTATCGATCCTCCAAAGGAGGGATTTCCCCATTACACTTAGGCAATCGCACTAGAATTATTCCCAAAAGCTTGGATGATGGTGTTCGATCGAATGTTGACCAGGTACCATGTCGGAACAATTATGCGATAAATTTTCAAGGTGCACATTAATAGGATGGTGAACCAAGAAGGTGTAAAACAGCCCGTAGACATCGATTGGATCATTCACGTTAGGTGGAGCACACCATGCTTGGCACCACCTATCCAAATGCCAAACTCATCGGCAATGGTCAGACATTTAGTAAGAGAGAACCAAGTCTTGACAAATAATGAAAAGGGAATCTCAAGAAGCCATACCTCGTTTACTGATAATGTTCTGGATGCAGAATATCTGAGAAGGTTCAACATGCCATTAATGCCCGCCTATGAGGGAAAAACCAACCCAGGCAGCATATTATGAGATACGAATGGCTGATGGATTCTTCGAGAGTTAATGACGCGACCAAGTGCAGAAGTTTTCCCATATCTCTTTCCGGGATAGCAACAATGTGGTTAACGAGACTACCTCCACGTCAATTTCGAGATTCGATGAGTTGGCAACCAAGTTTGTAGAGCAATTTTGAATGTACGCGACTCATCCTAAAAACATGATTTCCCTTTCTAATGTAATCCAAGATATAGCGGAATTATTGAAGGATTACTTAGAAAGTCATATCGCCGCCACGAAGGTTAGTAATCCAAATGATTATGCTATACTTGTGGCCATAATGAGAGGGATTGATCCAGAATCTTAATTTGGTAATTGGCTGGCTAAAAAACCACCTGCCACGTTGGAGCACTTTTATTCAAGGCAACTCAGTTTTTGAGGAAGGAGGAGGCCAGGTCCTCTAGGAAAAAGAATGATGTAGGACCGAGTGAAGAAGCAGTACAAAGTAATATTGAAATTAAACAGTCTGATGACAATTTCGGGAAAGTACAGGTGAATGTTCAGAATAAGCCGAATCAACAAAAGAGAAACGGAGATAGGAATTGAGAGCGGAAGAGGGATTTTGGAATGCTAAAGCCTAGTATTCCAATGTATGACAATTTCACATCGCTAAACATGTTACCGAAGAACATTTTTCTACCCACTTGCAATACCACGCAATATAGGAAGCCGCCTCCAAAGGAGTCAACAGAAAAGCAGAAGCAGATTGGGAATATTGTCGTTTTCATAAATGTTATGGGCACAACACAAATGAATGCAGGCATCTCCAAGATGTTATAGAAAAGTTAATTCGGGAAATGAAATTGCATCGGTTTGTGAAAACCCCACAGGATGGCAAACAAGTGACATTTGACTCTAATCGAGGACAAGGTCCGCATAGGGCCGAGGAGCCTGTGCAAACCAGTAGAATATTGGTAATAAATATGATAGTTGGAGGATCGCACCCTACGGATAGGAGTTGGCAAGAGATGGAGCATTATGCTAGCGCGATAAGGCATGTAGATTTTGATTGCCGTTCGAATACGAAAGATGGAGCTCCGGTAGAACTGCAGTGCAACATGGTAGATTATATTGTGTTTAGAAATAGGAATGCATATAAAGTAGAGGATCCAACAATTAACCTGGTGGTCATTTCAGCTATGATTGGTCCTGCATTGGTAAGAAGGATTTTGATTGATTGTGGAAGTTCAGTTAATATAATCTTCAGAAGGCATATGATCAGATGAAATGAAAGCCAAAGACTTAAAACCATCTAAAGCTTGTATTCATGGTTTTTATAGCGTTGCGACTGAGGCTGTTGGATACATAGAATTACCTGTTGAATTGGGAGAAAGTGAACGAAGGAGAGTGCAAAATTTACCTTTTATTATTTTGGATGTTGACTCTCGGTACAATGTTTTTCTACGCTAACCGGCCCTGTCTCAATTTTGGGCAGCTCTTGCCCCATGGTGTTTAACTTTGAAGTTTTCGTTGGATAACGGTGTAGGAGTTGTTCATAGCGATTAGGTGACTGGACGTGCCTATTATGTGGCTGAGTTGAGGGAACCTCAGCGCAAAGAAAAGGGAAAGGGTGTGGACAAGATTGTCCCCATCCAAGCTATAGAAGATTGACAACCAACGCTCGAGCCTTAGCTCGGACACCACAGCCAGTTCTATTAAGATATAGATCCAAGAGATGATGAAGAGGAGCCCGAAGAGACCAAGGCTGGGTTGGTTGAGCTGACAATTGATATCATGGTCAGCTACGCTGACCAATCACGAGTCCTGAAGATCGGGTTACAGCTCATCCCCCCGATGATGAAAGAACTCACTGGTATTCTCCTAGCGAATCTAGATGTATTTGCTTGGACTCATTCTGACATGTGTGGAATCTTGCCCGCCATTGCTAGCCATGCATTGAACATTGACCCAAACAATGTCCCGGTGAAGCAAAAAAGAGGAGGCATGGATCTGTAGAGATATGCTGCTCTTAAAGAGGATGTGGATAAACAGAAAGTCAACGGATTTATCCGTGACGCCCTCTATCCTTAATGGATATCTAATCCTGTACTTGTGAAGAAGGCAAGTGGAAAATGGAGAATGTGTATTGATCACTTGGATTTGAACAAAGCGTGTCCAAAAGACAATTTTCCCCTTTCAAGGATTGATCAACTGGTTGATTCAACTGCAGGACATGAATGCTATCTTTTGTGGATGCGTATTCGGGATATAACCAAATCCCGATGCATATTCTCGATCAGGAGCACACTAATTTTGTTACAGATGTTGGGCTGTATTGTTACGTAGTAATACCATTTGGATTGAAGAATGCCAAAGCAACTTATCAGCGCTTAGTTAATATGAAGTGTAAAGATCAGATTGGAAAAACAATGGAAGTATATGTAGATGATATGCTTGTGAAGTCACGATGATCAAGCGGCCACATCAGAGACTTAGTAGAAATGTTTGGCATTTGTCAATATTACATGATGAAAATCAATCCTTTGAAGTGTTCAATTGGTGTTGCATTAGGAAAGTTCTTGGGCTTTATTTTCAATGCTCGTGGAATAGAAACGAGTGAAGAGTCTAAGTGGGAAGTTGCCACTTTAAGTCGATTTATCTCCAGAATTACTGATAAATGCATTCCTTTCTTTGATTTGATCAGGAAGGAAAAAAGAAACTTCGAATGGATGCAGGATTGTAAAGATGCATTCCAACCTTCGGTGAATCATTTAGAGAGACCCCCTATTTGTCATAGCCAGTAGATCATGTGGAGATGTATGCTTATTTGGCTGTATCAGCACATGCTATAAGTGTCGCCTTTATTCGTAAGAAGAATCGGATCCATAGGCTGGTATATTACGTCAGTAAACGATTAATAGGAGTAGAAAGGAACTATACAAAAATAGAGAAATTGGCGTACTGCTTGTTGATTGCATCACAGAAGCTTTGTCCGTACTTCCAGGCACATCCAGTCAATATTTACACCGACCAGCCATTACGATAGGTCTTACAGTGACTTAATACATCTGGTAGGTTACTCAAATGGAACATTGAGCTCATCCATTATCTCCCTCGAAGAACTATCCAGGGACATGCTTTGGCGGAATTTATAGCAGAGTTTACTGTGGAAGATGACCTTTTAGAAGGTAGAGAAATCTCTACTGCACGATGGAAATTATATACCGATGGAGCATCTAATGATCATTGTTCTCGACCGGGATTGTACTTGTAACTCCTGAAAACCGGTCGATTTGTTATGCTTTAAAGCTTGATTTTCCAGTAACAAGCAACGAGGTTGAGTATGAAGCTTTGATTGCTGGACCTAATCTCGCTAAAGAACTTGTTGTCAAATCTCTTGGAATCTTTTGTGATTCGTAATTGGGGGTGTATCAATTTAGAGGAGACTATCAGGCTAAGGGACAACGGCTAGCCCCATATCTTACCCAAGTTTAGGAGTTGTTGATAGAATTGGAACACTACAACATTTTACATATTCCATGCAATCAAAACAGAGAGGCTGGTTCGTTGGCAAAGTTCACTAGTACCAACGATGCATATCAGATGGTTTTTTTTGGGTCGAAGTATTAGATTTCCTAAGTATAAACATGATGGAAATCGATCAAATACTTAAGGAGGAATCTGAAAAGGAATCATGGATGACTGCAATTAAAGACTATCTACTGCATGGAGTCCTTCCTAATAAAAGATATGAAAAGCGATAGATCCTTTACAAAGCTTCATGATATATTATGCAAGAAAGAGTTATGTATAGGATAGGTTTCTCAGTCCCTCTACTCTAGTGTATCGCTCATGATGAGATAAAGTGTGTTTTAAAAGAAGTTCATGAAGGAGAATGTGGTGATCACACTGAGGGGCAAACTCTGGCAAAGAAAATACTCTGTTATAGGTGTTATTGGCCAACCTAAATCGAAAAGCCGTTGATTATGTAAGACAATGCGATCAATAACAAATATATGCAAAAGTCCCTAGAGCTCCGCCAACATAAATCATGCAAATGGTCAGCCCATGGCCATTCGCCATGTGGGGTTTAGAGGTTATCGATTCATTACCAACCTCTAAAGGTGGCATGAAGTACGCTATTGTGGAAGTTGATTACTTCACCAAATGGGCCAAGGTGGAACCTTTAGCTACGATCATAACCAAGAAAGTAATCAACTTTATCGGCCAAAACATCATCTGTCATTTCGATCTTCCATGGAATATTGTAACTGACAATAGGACTCAAGTTGGTAGTGCTGGATCAAATTTTTTTTGTTGAAGATATCATACTGAAAAGAAATTTAGCAGCAGTCGCTCACCTTCAGAAAATGGACAGGTTGAAGCTATAAATAAAATCATCAAGTCAATTCTGAAGAAATGTTTGGAGAAGGCTAAAGGCAAGTGGGTGGATGAACTCCCTACGACACTTTAGGCTTGCAGAACCACTCACAAGTCCACAACTGGCCATACTGCACTCGCCCTCGCTTACAGTTCAGAAGCCGTTACTCCTGTTGAGCTCGAAGTCCCTTCTTATCGAGTGACTTACTACGATCCCAAAACAAATCAAGATCTCCTCTTAGAATCTTTAGACTTTATAGACGAGAAGAGCGAAGACGACATTCTAAGGGTAGCTGCACACCGACATCGAGTTGCCCACTATTACAACACTAAAGTTCGACCGAGAACCTTTGAAATTGGCAATCTCGTCCTGAAACGGGTTTTTCCTATCATGTTTCAAATGAATCTGATTTGGTAAGGGCCATATGTCATTGAATAGAGGCTTGGAGAAGGAACTTTCAAGCTAGCGACTGTCGAAAGCATTACACTTCCAAGAGCATGGAATAGCAAACATTTACGATGCCATTTCACTTAGTTTATTTCCTTTACTTTTCTGTTGTATTTATTTTCTGAATTTGCCTTAGATTTGATTTTCTGAATATATAATAAGATAGTTTATGTTGTTCTTTTCCATTTAATGAATAAAGTTTAAAGCTTCCTCTATATTTATGTTTTCTATTGCATTGCATGATAATTACATGGCGAACTGATTTATCGATGTGTATGAACTGGCTCCCAGAGTTTGAAATAAATCAATCGTGCTAACCCCCGATGGGATTTAATGAGATGAGCTTAATCAACTTGTTTGTCTAGTAGTTCCCATTCATAATCCAAAGAACAGGATACACAATAAGAATAGGTTACACAATAAGGAATGAATGCGGCCGTCGATCTAGAGATTGAAAAATTCCTGCTTGGACTGTGGAACTGAAATAAAAACCAAAGCGATCGATTGCTCGCTAAATCAAAACCCCAAATTCTTTGGGGGGGGGGGATTAGTCAACCAAAAAAGTGTGACATAATTGCTCTCCAAAATAACTCTAAGTCCCTAAAGTGCGAACTAGAGTATAAACATAAATCAGGTGGAGGCTGACTGCTCGTAAAATAACCCTAAGTCCCTAAAGTGCGGACTGGAGTATAAACATAAATCGGGTGGAGAACGACCTTCTGCAAAATAAATTTTAAGTCCTAAAAGTGCGGAGTGGATTATAAACATAAGTCGGGTGGAAACCGACTGCCCATGAAACAACTCTAAGTTCCAAGAGTGCGGACTGGAGTACAAACGTAAATCGTGTAGAGACTGACCGCCCACGAGATAAATCCGAGTCTCCAGAGTGCAGACTAGAGTATAAGCATAAACTAGGTGCGAACTGACCACCCATTAACTGAATCTTACCCCTAGAGTGTGGATATAATCATGAATTAATAGATGATTGGATTTCAACCGTTGTTTATTTCACAAACTCCGACCTAAAACTGACAGGAGGAGTATAAACTTGTTAAAGACGGAGTTCAACCATTTGGCTTCTGGCCTCGCCAGATCAATGCCCGGGGAATAAGTAGAGTTGGATTTAAGATCGAAGTTTGGAGAGCTTAGGTTCGGCGAGGAAGTTCCATGCAGAGGAAAATAAGTGGAAAAAGTGAAGAAAGGAGAGAGAAAGGCTTGTGTATATACATACATACATACACACACATATATATATATATATATATATATATGAATGGGAGAGGGTTCAGTTGCAAGGACATCGCACGTGTAATTATGGGAGAGGAGTCAGCATGGAAGCCTGCCGATCCTTATTTGCATGGATACAAAGATGGATCAACATAATGAACGCCGATCCCTATAGATGATATAAAAAATGGTTGTGAAGGCTTAATTGTAAAAGTGAACATACAAAATATTACTGAAATTGGCAATGACCGTGAACGTTCGAACACGTCTGAGAGCCACCAGGAGAAATGTGTATATTAATATGCACAAGATTGGTTCAAAAGTTCAACCTTTTGAAATCAGCAGAAATTGAAATCAAACCTGAAACTTTCAAGTTCAAGGTTGGACCAGATAAAAAAGTTTATAAGTCTCGCATAACCGGATTCGTATGCTTACGGAATATGGCGTTGGATTAATATGTTGGGAATCAACCACGCATCATCGCAATCAATGAATAATTCAATGTTTTGGGAAATGATTCGACAAAGGAATAATAATAAATTAGGAAGCTGGATAGACTTTTTTCTGACAATTCAGACTTGTTTCGATTCAAAGCACATCATGTTACTCACAAGACGCACTTTGGGGGGGCAAGTGTTACCCGATATCCTAACCCTGCTATATTGAACTGATTGTACAAGATAGATTCGACTGTTATCAAGAACGATGATCATGGAGCAATGGTTGTTGGACCCGAAAGTAAAGTACAGATGGTTATATGAAGCCAGAGTTGGGTGGAACTAGTAGATAAACAATGCAGGATGCTTGAAATATGGACTTTGACTTAGATTAGCAAGGGGCCTGCATGAATCAGTAGTACCATAGGGATCGATATGGTAGGTTGGATGAGGGGTCGGTATGGTCAAAGCAAAGAAGGGCTCCGCATAGATGAAGGAATATGGATTGGCAAGGTTTGTTGGCTTGAGAGGTTATACTTCAACCCACGAGGAAGGGATCAACATAGCTTATAAAATTGATGCAGCGCATAATGAATTAAGTCGCCCTAATTCCTTAAGTTGCTCGAATGATAATGCGTGGCTCTAGGTCGCTCGGATTCCTTGAGTCGCGAACGACCTAGCGACTTACAACCTACCAAGATAGGTGATGCAGCGCTCAAGCTTAGGCCGCGAAGCAACGAAAGTCTTAGGTCGCTCTTTAGCGAGCTACGACCTAGCGAGATACAGAGGAAGGAAGATACAGTGATACATGATATGCCGCTTTCATTAGGTCGTTACGAAGTCCGAGCTAGACCTATCAGGATACGCGACCTAGCGAGCCAAACCAATACTGCTACATTGCTTTAGGTCGTAGGTTGTGGTGCTGTTGTAACTTGAATCTATTAGGTCGTGAAGAACTTGTATTTTGGTGTGCTTTGTGTTGTTAGGTCGGATGAGTCTATGTATGTTGTAACCCTATAGGGGTGTTGTGTCATTGTACAGGTTGATTTTGAATAAACTTTTGTTTGAGTGCTTTGTGCCTCTTTTAAAATTGGAAGTTGAGTGTTATCCCCTTTCTCCATTTTCGATTATTCGAGTGCGCTTGAATCAACGATTTTGAAGCCGATTCATGGAATCTCATGCGCGAGATCAACGTCGAAGAATCGTAGATCTTCTAACACGGTATCGTGCGCGATCAACGTGTTAAAGATAGCTAGAATCCGGTATCTTGCGAGATCAAAGGATTTGGGCATTTATCTTGGGTATTATCAATCCATCGATTCAACTTTGTATCGTTCCATCGTCGTTTTGTTCGTTGTGCATCGTTTGGTGACAACTTGTTGTTATCCGCTGCGTCAAGTTTGGTATCAGAGCTAGACTTAGCCAATCATAGCTAAGCCGAGCCTATTGGGAGCCGAGCTAAAGTGTTGGAGTTTGAGCCGAGTCTAGAAGTTAGATCAAGGCCGAGCCTAGTATAAAGATAATCATGCCGCCGAGACGTGCTAACCGTTTTCATAATGTTGAAGATGTGTATCGAAGACAAGAAGCTGAGTAGATGGAGCAGCGTATCAATGAAAAGTTCGATGAAGGTATTGGAAAGTTAGAGAAATTGATGAATGACATGAATCAAAGTCAACGGAGAAGGTCACCAGTCTCGAGCCATGGAGGAAACAGGGTTTCGCCATCGGTTTCGGAAGCGAGGAGGGTGTCACCACAATCTTGTCGAGAAAGAAGAGAATCATCAGTTTCAGTGATATGAGAACACCATGAGTACAGAAATGAAGAGAGAAGAACTCCACGTGAGTTTGGAGATGAGCCATATTATGATGCTGAAAGACATAGTAGAAGAGATATGCGTGATCGTAGAGATGTTGATGGTCGAGATAGATATCGAAGTACATTTGATTATGATGAAGATGGTGATAGAGGTAGTATTCATTATCGAGATCGAGACCATGTACGAAGTAAATATCGGGATGTAGAAGATGATCGTCGATGGGAGTCGGGGATGAAAACAGAGATTCCTGAATTCAAAGGGGGAATGATAGCAGAAGAGTTTCTGGATTGGTTATCAAATGTTGAGGAAATTTTTGACTTCAAGGAAGTACCTGAGCATCGCAGAGTTAATTTGGTTGCTACACGATTGAGGGGAAGAGCTATGGCATGGTGGCAACAAACTAAACTTACACGGGAAAGAATGGGAAAGTCGAAGATTATTTCATGGGAAAAGATGAAGAAGTTGTTGAAGGCTACTTTCTTGCCTTATAATTATCAGTCTATTATGTATCAGCGCTTACAGAACTTGAGACAAGGGACAAAGTTGGTAAATGATTATACAGATGAGTTTTATCAACTGATTTCTAGAAATGATATCATGGAAACGGAGGAACAGTTGACATCTAGATTTGTTGGAGGATTGAGAATGCAAATTCAGGATATGGTGAATATGTTTGGTCCAAGATCCGTTGCTGAAGCACACCAGAAGGCTCTAGCTTGGGAGAAGCAAGGTAGAAGAGGAGGTGGTGTGTTCACGAATTCTAACAATCAGATGAAAGGGGCTAGTAGCAATACTAATGTTTCCAAGGCTGTTAGTAAACCAATTGTCAATGAAGTTTCTAAGACCAAGGTCAACAACAATTTCAAGTGTTATAATTGTCAGGAGTTTGGTCATAAGAGCAATGAATGCTCGAAGCCTAAGAAGAGAGTGATGGTTGCTGAGGTTGAGGATGAGGATGTAGAAATAGAATGTTCCAATTCACCACAAGTTGAGGAGGAAGAAGAATTATTGGCGGGAGACGAAGGGTATTCTTTAATGATGAGGAGACCTTGCTTGATGCGAAAGCAAAAAGAGGAGACTAGCTGATTGAGAAGTAATATTTTTCAGTCAACGTGCATTATTTTGGGAAGGGTTCGTAAGTTTGTTATCGATGCGGGAAGTTGTGATAACATCATCTCTATAGAAGCTGTAAAGAAGTTGGCGTTAAAGACAGAAAAGAATCCCAAACCCTACAAATTAGATTGGTTGAGGAAAGGTGGGGAAGTGAAGGTTAGTCGAAGAGCTTGTGTAACTTTTTCCATCGGAAAGAAGTATAAGGATGAAATTTGGTGTGATGTGGTAGATATGGATGTTTGTCATTTGTTGTTGGGGAGACCGTGCTAATTCGATAGAGCCGTGCAACACGATGGAAGGACTAACTGCTATAGTTTTATGTTCGAGGGCACGAGAATCATTTTAGTTCCTAAAAAGCAACAACAAAGTGAAAACAAGTTGGAGGAAATCGATGAACTAAAGACTCTGTTATCTTTGAAGGAGTTTGTCAAAGAAGTAGAGGATGGGCCTGAAGTGTTTCTGTTGATTGGACGTGAAAGTAGTGAAACGGTTGAAATTCCTGAGGAAGTTAAGCCAGTGTTGAAGGAATTTGAAGATGTGTTTCCTGAAGAATTACCGAAAGAGTTACCACCGTTGAGAGACATACAACATCAGATTGATCTTGTACCGGGAGCTGTGTTACCATATAAACCACATTATAGAATGAGTCCAAAGGAGCACGAAGAGTTGAGAAGGCAGGTGGAGGAGTTACTTGAACAAGGGCGCGTACATGAAAGTTTAAGTCCTTGTGCATTACCAGCTTTGTTAGTGCCGAAGAAGGATGGAACTTGGAGAATGTGCACAGATAGTCGAGCACTAAACAAGATTACAGTGAGGTACAGATTTCCGATGCCACGATTGGACGACTTGTTAGATCAGCTGAGTGGAGCTGCTATCTTTTCAAAGATTGATTTGAAGAGTGGGTATCATCAGATTCGAATTCGATCAGGGGATGAATAGAAGACAACCTTCAGGACACGGGAGGGGTTGTATGAATGGCTGGTCATGCCATTTGGTCTTTCGAATGCACCTAGTACATTTATGCGAGTGATGAATCAGATCTTTCGACAATTTATTGGAAAGTTCGTAGTGGTATACCTTGATGATATATTGATATACAGTGGAAGCGCGGAAGAACATTTACAACACTTGCGGGAAGTATTGATGATACTTCGTCAGGGGCAATTTTACGCGGCAACAAAGAAGGGCATATTCATGACACACAGTGTTTTGTTCTTAGGGCATGTGTTGTCCAAGGAAGGCATCCATGTGGATCAAGGTAAAGTTGAAGCAATCAAGGATTGGCCACAAACCAGGACTATAACTGAAGTGAGAAGTTTTCATGGGTTAGCATCATTCTACCGAAGGTTTATTCTACATTTCAGTAGCGTGATGGCACCAGTGACAGATTGTATGAAAGGAAAGCATTTTGTGTGGACTGAAGAGGCTGATTCTGCTTTCCAACAGATCAAGACACTTTTGACTATAGCACCGATTCTTAGATATCCGTATTTTCAGTTACTATTTGAATTACATACGGATGCATCTAAAGTTGGGATTGGAGGAGTGTTGAGTCAGAAAGGTCGTCCAATTGCTTATTTTAGCGAGAAACTTTCTGGAGACAAGACAAGATACTATACCTATGACTTGGAGTTCTATGCTATTGTCCAAGCCATAAAGCATTAGAGACACTACTTGTTTTATAAGGAGTTTGTGCTGTATACCGACCATGAAGTACTGAAACATTTGCAGGAGCAGGATAAGATTGCAGCCAGGCATGCGTCATGGATCGCATACTTGCAACAGTTTACATTTGTTGTAAAGCATAAGTCGGGAGTTACAATCGAGTGGAAGACGCATTAAGTAGAAGAAATCATTTGTTGACTACGATGAAAGTTGAAGTGACGGGGTTTGAAGTATTTCCAGAATTGTTTGTGGAGGATCCTTACTTTGCTAAGATTGTAGATGAAGTCGGGGAAGGGAAGACGGATGAGTATGTGTTGGTAGATGGTTTTCTCTTCAAAAGAAATCAATTGTGTATACCAGAGTGCAGTTTGCGAATGAAGATTGTGAGGGAATTGCATGAAGAAGGTCATGTGGGAAGAGATCGTACCTTGCAATTGATTTCTTAATCATATTTTTGGTCTTCCATGAGAAAAGAAGTTGAAAGATTTATGCAGAGATGTCACATATGTCAAGTTTCCAAAGGAACAGCTATGAATGCAGGATTGTATATGCCATTGCCCGTGCCTACTAGACCATGGGTTGATATTAGCATGGACTTTGTTTTGGGTTTGCCAAGAACTCAATGAGGGAACGATTCTACATATGTTTTGGTGGATAGATTTTCAAAATGGCACATTTCATAGCTTGTAAAAAGACCGCCGATGCAGTCCATGTTGCTTAATTGTTCTTTAAAGAGGTTTATCGACTACATGGGCTACCTGAGACCATTGTTTCTGACCGGGATACTCGATTTCTAAGCCATTTTTGGTTGAGTCTGTGGAAGATGGTTGGGACTAAGCTGAATTTTAGTAGCGCCTATCATCCACAAACGGATGGGTAAACGGAAGTGGTGAACAGATCTTTGGGAAATTTGTTGAGATGTCTTGTGAAGGATAATTTGAAGAGCTAGGATGTGAAATTGTGTCAGGCAGAATTAGCACATAATCATGCTATTAATCAAAGTACTGGATTCAGTTCATTTCAAGTAGTATATTCAGCAATTCTGAAGGGACCGTTGGATTTGTCGATAATTCCACATCAGAAAGGGGTTGTCAAACGAGCTTGTGATTTTGTGAATGAGTTGCAGGAGTGTCACAGGATTGTTCATGAACGATTGCTTAAGTCAAACGATAAGTATAAGCAATAGGCAGATAAGAAGCGAAGGAGTGTGGACTTTAAAGAAGGTGATTTTGTTTACGCAGTATTGACGAAAGATCGTTTTCCAATTGGAACTTACAACAAATTGAAGGCTAGAAAGATTGGTCCTTTAGAAATCTTGAAGAAGATTAATGAGAATGCGTATCAGTTAAGGTTGCCGGATCATGTCCATACTGCCGATGTTTTTAACGTCAGACACTTGATTCCATATCATGGGGATAAGCATCTTGAAGAAGAGGAAGGTGTGAATTCGGGGTCGAATTCTTATCAACCGGGGGAGGATGATGCAGCGCATAATGAGTTAAGTCGCCCCAATTCCTTAAGTCGCTCGAATGATAGCACAGTGGCTCTAGGTCGCTCGGGTTCCTTGAGTCGCGAACGACCTAGCGACTTACAACCTACCAAGATAGGTGATGCAGCGCTCAAGCTTAGGTCGCGAAGCAACGAAAGTCTTAGGTCGCTCTTTAGCGAGCTACGACCTAGCAAGATACAGAGGAAGGAAGATACAATGATACATGATATGCCGCTTTCATTAGGTCGTTACGAAGTCCGAGCTACGACCTACCAGGATACGCGACCTAGCGAGCCAAACCAATACTGCCACATTGCTTTAGGTCGTAGGTTGTGGTGCTATTGTAACTTGAATCTATTAGGTCGTGGAGAACTTGTATTGTGGTGTGCTTTGTGTTGTTAGGTCGGCTGAGTCTATGTATGTTGTAACCCTATAAATAGGGGTGTTGTGTCATTGTACAGGTTGATTTTGAATAAACTTTTGTATGAGTGCTTTGTGCCTCTTTTAAAATTGGAAGTTGAGTGTTATCTCTTTCTCCATTTTCGGTTATTCGAGTAGGCTTGAATCAACGATTTTGAAGCCGATTCATGGAATCTCGTGCGTGAGATCAACGTCGAAGAATCGTAGATCTTCTAACACGGCATCGTGCGCGATCAACGTGTTAAATATAGTTAGAATCTGGTATCTCGCGAGATCAACGGATTTGGGCATTTATCTTGGGTATTATCAATCCATCGATTCAACTTTGTATCGTTCCATCGTCGTTTTGTTCGTTGTGCATCATTTGGTGATAACTTAAAATGGATCGTCATGGTTTGATAATAGGCAAGGGATTGGTATACTCGAGTCCATCAAGAGGGATCGAAACGTGCCAAAAACTAAGTGCACTCTTGCCTTCAACAATCAATATTTTGGGATCTAAAGGTCCAAGGCAGTTGAGATTTAGAGAGCAAGGCATATGGACCCTAAGGGACCTACTCTAGGGATCGCGTGCCAAATGGCGCAAGAATGAGGGCTCGACATATGTCCATTTGAAGGGTTTAGTAGAAAATAGCTTGCAAGTGGAGTTGAACCAAAGATCCATCAATATCATGAGCTCCACTAAATGAGTTGATATTTTAAGAGCTAACATATCTAAGCATAAAGAAGCCACCATAGGGATCTCTGTCCAAGAATCGACCAATGAAGGGATCGGTAACGATCCCTTTTCATTGGGTTTTGGGCCTAACAACCCCTATGGTAGGCCCATATGGATTAGAAGGTCCTATAGACGAAGTTTCAAAGAAATTGGTGGTTACCTTCATCTATAAATATTGGCCTTGGGGGTCATTCTGGGGATCTTTACCCTACTGGTTACATTAGCCTTTATTGCAATCAAGTTTTTTCTTACTTCTTGCTACTTGCTGCTGTAATCAAACGGTTAGTGAATCAACAAAGATAATCTTCAAAGTGGATGTAGGCATACAATGTTGAACGACTATAAATTCCTGTTTTCTTGATCATTGCTTTGTTTTATCTATTAGTTTATTCTATTCCTCGGTTTTAATTTTACTTTCTTCATTCACTTCTTACATAAATCTATTCTTTGGTGTTTGCGACCAATTTGGTTGCAAACAATGATTTTATTTAAAAATAATCTATAAATGTTGTAAATAAATCAGGTCCATGGGCCCAATAAAGATCCAAAATGGTAAAAAAAATTAAATTCATCCATTTCTTCCATTGTAGGCTAGTCCAGTTACAACAATGGTATTAAGGCTCAATATCATATGTGGTCTAAGTTAAGCATATTAGGGCTAACTAATTAATATTACAACCCATTGAATATCTAAGAAAGGTAATACCTAGGCTAGATTATTAGGTAATCAAGTACCCTGTCCTACCTGACTACCGGCATGGCCCGAACAGTTATGTTAGCCCAAAGGTTGCCCCTGTGGAAAAGCCCAATTTGAATTGGGCCTTGGGCTAATTTCAAAATTGTTTGGAAACTAAAAATACAAGTTTTAAATTTAAAAGTTAAATTTAAAATAAGAAAAATATTATAATATAGATTTTCATATTATTCTGAAAATTAAGATAAAAGTTTTAAATTTAAAATAAAACACATATTACAAAAATTATAATATAAATCTTCAAATGTTAGAAAATGTTATAAAATTACTTTCAAAAGTATTATTTATTAATAAGATTAATAAATTAATGAATTAATTAAATAAGTTAATGAAATATATATGTATATATAATATATGTTATGTTATCTTGAATATTTTATGACAATATGAATATATACATGTGTATGAAAGAACTTTTTAAATTAATAAAATTTAATTAAAATTTGTTTAATTAAATACATTAATAAAAAGTTAATTAATATATTAAAATATAGATATAAGATATATGTGTACTATAAAAGTTATGGTATGTATATATTTGGTATAATATGTTATAATTGAATGGTACAATAATTAATTAAAGTGCCAGTTATTTGAATTAATTAAATAAGGTTTAATTAATATAATGTTATACATAAAAAATTGTATAACTTAAATAAAGTATAAAAGTTATATAATAATAAAACATATATAATAGAAATATATAAACTAAAGGTGAAACAATAAGAAACCTAACAAGACTTAAGGAATGAATACATATGTATAATACGTATACTGTTATTTGTGGTGTACCCGACAATTGAATCATGATGGTATTTCTTAAGAAATACATTATAAGTCGATATCACTCAACTAAATATATATTAACGATTATGAATCTTTAATATAAATGTTGTCCTCTAGCATTTATATATTATTAAATTACATGCATAATCTCTAGTTGTTGAGCAAACTCAAGCTAGAGATGTTATGTGCAGTATTATTAATATATTGACCATATGAGGTAAGATAACTTATGTATTTGTTAAGCAAACTCAAGGTACATTTACTATACTGAGGCCGTCATGAAATGGTAGGTATGAGTGTATAATCTCTTTTGATTTGCAACTCATGGTCGTAATGAGATTAGGACAAGGAACCACGGGTTATGAGTTGTATATTATACAATCAATGAGGAGTTATCCATCTTTTGTGGGGCAATGACTTATTAAGCAAATTCATGGTCAAAATCCTAAGATAGATGAGTTTTAACACCCATAGATGAAGTCGAAAGACTTCCATGTTTCATCTTAGGTTTGGAAAAACATAAAAGACGAGTGGGAGCCTTATTAGAAAAATGAAATGGAAACATTTAACCTTCCTAATATTGTAAAAACATATGCTATGTATAATTAAAATTATGCACTTCAATAAATTTGTGCATTAAGTATGATTGATAAAATGATTACTATTAAAATATACAAAGGAACCGAATAAATATTGATAAATAGAAATATAAAATATACTTACCAATAAATATTTTTTGCATGTTGACCTATGTAAGTGCCTGATTATAGGACTACTGAATATGTTCATAACTTGGTCGCTTACGTGTATACTTGCCTAAGGGTGTATTATCTTCAATGAGTATCGAACCCTATAAGGAATACAAGGATATGAATATTTAGTTCATTTCCAATCACATATAAATGTTATATGGTGAACGGTCATAAATCATAATGTATGAAACCTTGATGAAATTAGCTTTATGAAATAAGCAGGTAAATTGTAGCATGAGATCATATATTTAATATAAGCAATTACAATAATGATCTTGCTGTATTAAATGTAACACTAAACCAAATACTACAAGATAGATCTAAGAATTTGATCAATGAAATGTCAGTCTGACAATTTACGTAAGGTGCAATTTATTTGACATCCTTAAAAGTTAAGGATGACCAAATGCGCTTTTATAACGAGTTCGTTATGATATTGTAGTAAGGATTTCCTTTGAATTGTTTGATCATTTGGAAAGGAAATCGAATGAGTAAGAATAGATGTAACGTAAGGCATGGTTAGGATGAAGAGAGTGAAAGGTCGGATCTTGTTAATCGGGTTTTAAACCTAATAGAATTCAAACGAAGTTAGAACATCCACGCCAAGTCAAAACAACTAAAGAATCAACCAAAAGGATCAAAAGAAGGAACTAAGAAAGACCGAAGAGGAAGAAAGCAAAAATAGGCCAAAATGATGGATCGCTAGCGATCCATAAGGGTAGCTCATGGATCTTCCAAACCTCTTCCATCATGAACCAACAACTTTTTTAGGGATGGCTTCCAAGTTTCATGATATTCCAAGCAAGTTAGTTCGAGAAGTGAGCATTCATCTGATTTTGGTCATAGTTCTCAACATGCACGTGAGTCATCGTCAAAACAAGGCAACTATTTATGAAATAACATGGAGGGCATCTACATAAGGCAAGGACCATGATCTAAGTGAAACGGACGAAAAATATTCTAACTGCATGGATCGTTAGTGATCCATGCCCTATGGATTGCTAGCGATCCATCAAATTGACTCGGCTCACTATGGAATTTCTTGAGCGCCTTTGTACCATCAAATTTGGGCTTCTAGAAAAGTAGCTTTTCCCATTAGCTCTCCAATCCTTATAAATACTCACCCATTTGCAACATAAAGAGGATCTTCTGGACTGGCTGCTGAAACTCTACAAAAACTATTCTTCACTATTCTCCTCCCACACAATAGTCATCTAAAGGGTTCACTGTGATTCTCTAGTAAACTCTAGCACAGGTCACTTTATATAACTTACAAGATCCAATCAAATTGTAATCAGATTCAACTTTTAACAACAGTTATTCAGTAACAAAAGTTATAAAGTGGACGTACGCTTCGTTAACAGCCGAACCACTATAAAATCTCCTCTTTTATTTTGTTTGCCCTGATAAACAGGGCTGGTGCTTTCACATTTAATCCGGGTGTTGATCCATTTTTTGGGTTAACATTTTGGTGCTTTCACTAAGAACCCAACTTAGGCTTAGATCTAGCTATCTACTTTGGATTAGATAGGTTCATAAGTTGGATCCTAAATCTCTGCTAAGAAGATTTGCTGCTAAAAATCAATGGCACCAGGAAGAAGGAGGACTGCTTCCAGAAGATCTATAGGAGCTGAAATTGCTAGAGAAGAGATCAATCCTCAGCAAATTGAAGTCAACGGTGCCAACATAGGAGATCAAGCACTGGGATCCTCTATCCAACGTGAAATTATTACTAGAGATGAACTAAATAAAATGGTTAATGAAATTAAACAGAAGGTAAAAAAAAACCAAAGAGTTCTTATGGACAAATTGAATGCACTATTGACCTTACAGTCACATGCTGCTCCAAGAACCATGTCAGAGCCCGTGACAGCCATGAAACAAGAAAATTCTTTGATCTCTGGCCTAAATAGGAGAAACCGAAAGCAGCAGCAGAAAGGAGTGATAAGTGGAACCATAGGAATTAGTATGGAAGCAAACACAAGCACTCCACCAACTGTGAGGCAGCCGGCTACAAACTTGAATCTAGGAGCGAAAATCCCACAGGAAGATATAGCTATGGACCTCTCCGACTCAGAAGATGGTGAGTGACTTGATGATGACAAGTTGGAAGAAAATACCAATGCTTTCAATGACGCAAGGGAGATCCAAACTGCCCCTACCAGACCAACCGGAATCCAATATAACCCTGAGGGAGTGGCTCTCCTGAAGACAGAAGAGCCTAGGCTTCAACCCACTTACCAAGATCATTTGCAAAATCAAATACTTGGTGCAGTCACAGACAACCGACCCCCAGATTATCAGACATTTGAGGAATATATCGTGGACATGGTCAAGTGACTAATGGATGATAGCAAAGATAGAAGGGATGATGAATGTGGATCCTCTCCAAGTCAACTCCCTTTAGTGATGACATTCTGAATGAGTGTGTAACGATCTGATTTTTCAACTCCCGAAAATCGACATCAATACAACTACTGTATCAAATGCCAAATAATTGAATGCCGAAAAAATGAACCATTAGGGTTAAAGAAGAAGAAGATAGAAGAAACAGAAACAACATCAGGTTCTCACAATCGCAGCGGTACAATATATAATAGATAAATGACTAATATTTAAACAAAATAAACATATTAGTTTATACATTATATTATTAGAGTACAACATCAACAAAATGCAACACTGGCAGTTATGATAACCTGCCCATATGAAAATTGAATTTGCAGCAACCCATACGCAGTGGATACTACATAATATAAGTGATACGTCTCGTCATCCAGCTTGTCTCCTGATCTCCACAACATACTTTTCTGAATTCGCTCCAGAACAACGAAAACTGGACTCTAGGCCGCCCGTGTGGAAAATTAGGGGCACCCAGAGTTTAGAAAAGGGAACAATAAACTCCGACTCAGTCATGAGACTGGTGTGAGATCTAAAAACAGTTATTTGTACCAAAAGGAAAGAAAATGAAATCCATTCATGCTTTTGGAAATGAAACTACCATAAGGTCTCCGGGTACACACACAATGTTCAAACACTTGGGGAAAGTTTCTCCTTATGATAGTCAAACATGCTTGATACGCAAAAATCCTTTTGATATTATTATTAGTGCATAGTGTGGAAAACATTTCAAAAGTATAATATTAATCTCAGCCTGCATACGTACCATTATAGTATGCCTAATATAACTACCATGTTAAATGGAAGGTTCTACCACTAAAACCAGACATGACTCATATTGGATGATTGGATTTCCAACAAAAGGTCAAGGCTAAAGAACTTTCTTTATCCGAAGGGTACGCCTCTGGAGGGACGCCACGAGAACCTAACCGGATCTCTGCCGAGTTACCTCCGTAACTAGCTAACTAACTGTCACGAGTATGCAATCCCCCGATCGAACCGACCTTTACCGAGGCGCCTCAACCACCAACAACCACATAAGTAAAATAATCTGGGCTCCATACCATAACACTTTTTTATCCACACAAGTTAAATATTTGGGCTCCATACCAGATATCAATTTTTATCAAGAAGGAAATGCACATACCCTGAGGGGCACGCCCCCATATCCTTGCTGCATCCTTTTCTGTTTCGACCATTTCCGAGGTGTGAGGTTCAATGAAGTCTCATCCCACAAAGCTACGCTTTTCACAAAAGCCATGCTTTGATCAACCAATGATCAATACTTAGCATGCCAGATTACTAAATTGGGAATATATCATTAGTAACCATCAACTACATAACCTTTGAGCTCGTACGTCTAAGAGAAGGGTGTTAAGCTAAGATAATAAATTCTCCGCCAACAAACAGAAATGTATTTGATAGAAACCAGCTTTATATCTCAAAGTGTAATGTCAGAATGCATCCATATAAGTCCATTCTAGGTCCGAATGGAACCGAAGGCACTTCGTCCAATTAAGGAAAGAAGTCCTTGCAAATCCGGATATTCCCTAATCATGTCTGGACTCCCCATCAAATAGGGTAATCTCTATACTGGAGCAACTCAGTGCAGATACAATCGACAGGTAATCCTTTCATTTTCGAAAATACCCGGTCTTCAACACCGTCTTTAAATGAAATCCCATTTTGTCGTATTATTATTCGGAATGGGTTTTATGACTTAATGTCCTTCCCCGGCGAATCCGAACAATGAGAGCTTATTTTTAAAACAAGTGGATACATTCAGATCTAAATTAAATCACAACAAATTCCCATTTTTGACCTTTTAAACAAAAGATCCACCTTTAAGATTCGATGTGGTTTTCGGATAACCACTTGGAATCCGACCCCCGGTCGCATCGAAATTCAAATGCCGTTTTAAAGGCCAATATTGATTGTCGGTTATTTAACTATCAAATAACATTCATAAACAACCATCAGATTTAAATAATTTCCTAAATTATTTATTTTCAAAATATCTTCGCAAGATATAAATCTTTCTACACTTCAACCCTTTTTGAAAACAGTTTTCAAATCACCCTTTTCTCTCGTAGAATAAGTTCCATCAGACATTAATAATTTCCCCAAATTATCTATTTATTTATAAATACCTTCGCAAGATATATTTCCACACTTCAATCCTTTGAAAACAATTTTCAAATTTCTTTTCTCTCGTGGAATAAATTTCCAAATATTGTTTATTTCCACTGAAAATCTGCCAAGTCCTAATACCTTAGGTTTAAGTAATTTAAATCACTTATCCAAATATATATACTTGGAAATCCTAAAAATAAAAACTATTTTAAACACTTTATTTAAAATACCAGTTATGAAATTTAATAATAATAGTTTTTCAAGAAAACTTAAGCCAAACAAAATTAAAAATAAAAGTTATTGAATTCTATACAAGTTTTCCAAATAAAACTTTAGCCAAACTATATTTTAAACAAAACTACTTTATGAAATATATAAATGTTAATAATTATCTTTTTAAATCATAATTACCAATTAACCCTCTAAATCAATTACTACTATAACTAATTTAATAAAATATTTAACTTTAAAAATTTTAAACAACTTCAATGAATAATTTCTCAAAGAAACATCCTTTTAAACAACTTTAAAAACTTTAACTTTGCACTTAAAAATCTGCTTGATATCGTACTTGGCTTTTCAGGAAAATACACTTTTCTTTCACGCCTTTAAAAATAAACCACTATTTATTTTTAAAATAAATTACCCATTCCATTATAAATTCCCACCGTGAATTTACACTTCCAAATTATCCTCTAGTAAATATTATACTTTATTTATAAACCTCGTTTATTAATTTCATGGTCTCATTCTTCTTGAGAAACACAGTTTCAAGCATTTAATTAGTTTTCAAATTGATTTCCCAAAACCAACTCCATTTTTAAAAGATTACTCCTTTACTATCCAAATTTATTTCAGAATCTATTAATCCAATATTCACACCTATATTTATGATTTAAATTCCTTTTATATCAGAAAAACCAATTTCATACTTGATTTCATAATTCTCCCTTTATTTCTCCTAAACCATTTAAAATCCGAATTTTAAATAAATTCTTCAATTTTTAAACAATACTATTCAAAATCCATTTATTAAAATCTTCTCCCCATATTTGGAATTTATTCGATAGGATTTCAAAAATCAACCTTTATCCTTTCCAAATCCCTTCTTTAAATTTATCTAATTCTCTAAATTTATTTTACTCAAAATTCTCTGCTTTAATTTCCTTCCAAAAATCCAATTTAATATTTTTGGCATTTTAAAATATCAGTATATATTCCGCCAGACGATAGCGTTCAATAATTTCAATTTACCAATATAATCAATCACAGATTATCAATAAATCATATCATAACATATGAAATAAATTCAAACAATTTGAGGAATCTAGTTAGATCCCTCCAAACTATTTTCCTGCATCTACAGATGTATGCACAATATAAAATACTAATTCCACTTTGAGGTGGAATATCGCGGCATATGGGGTCATCCGCTATTAAGCGGGGCGCATAGGGTCTCATCCGCTATATGATGCGGGAAATCAATCACTGCAATACATATAATATCACCCAACATATAAATTATCAAATTCATCTAAGCACATCCAATAATTTAAATTTATTCATTTAAATTAACTTAGCAAATCAAGTGAGTGAGAAGATCTCACCTTTTCTTTTGTTTTGCAATCCCAATCCAAACTGGCTTGTTCCATTATAGATATTGACCTTGTATAAATATTATACGGTTTATTAACATTCTAAAAAAAATCGAACAAATCAAGCATCATTAAATCGATTTAATTTTACTAATGATTCAAGTTTTAAACAAATTTTCCAATTATAAATAATATTTCTTTTTCTTTTGAAACCCATATACTAAAAATATAATCTATATTTCTCTGCCTTTCTTCGTATACATATATCCATTAAATTCTAAAATAAAATCTCTTTCATATGTATATATATTAAAATAGAAATAGTTTTTATATTTCACTGTAACCAATATATATATATATATATATATATATATATATATATATATATGTATGTATTTCAGATATATTTGTATTCTCATTTTCTTTTCTGTTTTTAACTGTAATTAAAATAGGCAGGTATATATATACATATATATATTTACTGTAAATTAAAACTTATTTAATTATATATTTATTTCTGTTTAACACGATTATAGGAAAGAAAAGTGTTTTGAATAGAAGTACCTCAAACGCTGATCAAACGAGCGAAAAAGTCATTGCCTCCATGTTCAAACGTTTGACACACTCGCTGCCTCTCCACGGTGACGACTGCCCCTCCGAGTCACAGAACTTTTGTGACGTTGAGCCCTGCTTGCGGCAGTCACGCGCCTCACCACTTTGCCAAAGATCGACACCCCAAACATCCCCACGAGTTGTCAAATCTACCACGCAGCCGCTCTCCTGCCTCGGCCACCATCGCGCATGAACGATCATGAGCCACCGGAACCCCCTTCTGTTTTAATGAGTGGCTCGATTTTCGATTTGATTTTTAATTCCTTCTATTCCACCATGATTGATTAGAACGGAGATTAGCACAATTTTTTTTGATTTCCCCCCAGTTTGAATCTACGACCATTGATTATTGAACTGAAGATAAAAGTCTCGGCTATCCTTTTTTTTTATTTCAAACAATTGAATTTGATTTGTGTTTGAATCGGGAAGAAGGAGATTCAGGCTTCGGCCATGATTTTTTTTGAAATAGCGCATCTATTTTTTTCTTAACGAAGATCAATTCTGTATTTTATTATTTGTTTAAAAAAAGATACGTGTTTCAATTAATCTTATGTGTTTGACAAATGGAAGAAATCTATTTTTTGAGCGTAAAGGCGTTGGAAAAAGTGATTTAGTGATACAAACATAAAATTGAAATAAAACAAAACAAATTTGACAAGTCAACTTATTTAAATTTGAATTTGAATCATCTCGAGATCATTATTCAAAATTTTGACCTCCTATTTGACGTGCCGCTAGGCGTTCGCAAGGTTATATCCCTGTTCCAAACGCAATGGAAAAGGTTTCGAGCCCAGATTCGATCGTATGGAGAAGATAGCTTTTCGGACCCAGCTATTAAATTAAATTTCGATATAAATTCAGCGCATTTGCTTACCGTATGGCCAGACGATCACTCCAAAAACTACGAAAATTGAAATCCGACAATAATACACTATTACAGATCCAATGGAACTGGTTTCGTCGAAATCCGAGACTGCCTCGGAAGGCTATTTTTAAATATTGATTTAAACGATATAAATTCTAAATTGAAAAAATCACTTTCAAATTCAAATTTAAAATTTAAATTATCTCCAGTATTATTAATATGAATTTTATAAGCCTTTAAAATATTTTTAACAAGCTCAAAACTGAAAATACAATATTTTACCCAATTTCATATTATTAAATTCAATCATTTAATTGCCAAATGAATAGTGATATTTGAAAATCAAGTTAAACTAACTTCAAAATATTTAAAATCAATTAAATATTTCAATTTCAAATATCCCAAAATTCCGGGTCGTCACATTCTTCCCCCTTAAAAGAATTTCGTCCACGAAATTACTAGTTAAGTAGAATGATCCATAACCCGTTCACTATTTTCCCAATCCAAATAGTTTTTAACAACTTTCTAAAACACAACAGTTTCAACTTTCCAAAACAATTTTTTATTAAAGATACTATCATTCTTACTAACTTTCCAACTTTAACCTTAAGTTCCAAACAATATTGTTTTCTCAACAATTCAAACTTAAATTTAAATTTTCAAAATTTTCTCAAAATTTTTCTAACTCCCTAAATTTTCGAAAAATTTCTCTGGCGTCTCCTTTGTGTGGCTAACTCGGTATGACTACAAAATGCCAATGGGCCCCTAGATTTTAAAAGATAACAAAAAGCCAAGTGGCTAGAGCAGAAAATCATCAAATTTCACATAGAAATTTAAATACATACCTTTTGACGAGAAATTTATTTATCTTCTAAAATCAAAAATCTCAATTTCCTTTTTCTTTTAAAATACATGTATATCCTACTAGCAATAATGTCCAATTACAATATTCAAAATTATTTTATTCACTTCTTTACAAAATTTTCAATATCTATTTTATTCAAGTCCATACGACATCCGTATATCATCCGTATGCAATACCAAATCCGATCGCTCACTCGAACATACAATTTCACTTCCGAATTAGTATCGTCCATCCAACTTCCTAGTGCGGACTTAGATCTGGTTTCTTGATTAGAAACCGTCATTCTCCTTGCATAGCCGTAAACCATGATAGAGAATTTCCAGAATCAACTAAAAGTCCATATCCAGGGTTCGCCGTCGAAAATCGAGTGAAAAATCCCAACTCGGATCGATATAACTATCTCAAAATTCTGTGCTTGAATTCTGGATCAAATCTCTATGCGAATAATGTAATATACGTACATCCTATATATTTATTTCCAAATTGATTATTAGCTATATCAATTTTATTTTCTTTTATTCACATTGATTTTCATTCACTTATTCACAATTACCGTTTCATACACCTTTATTAAATCTTTATTCAAATATTAACTTAGAATATTTCCTAAATTCAAAATTTACTTAAGAATTTCACCATTCATTTCTTAAGTTCCATATACGTATTTTATATACTTCTTATATTATTTCACTTCACCACTTGGCTTTTATCTACTTTCATTCAAATTGAATTCCAATTCACATAATTCTATTTGCTTCAATCTACTAATTAAATTCAAATCTCAATACTTTTATTTCCAACTTTTATCCAAATTTTCATTTTCAGTTCTACTTGAATTCAGTTTATCTTCAAACTTTGAATATTGAATTTTATTTATCTTATCTCAAACAAAGATTCATTTCCAAACTTTTGCTTCTTTGGACAAATTACACAATTTCACTTTATTAAACACCATTTTAAATTGATTCCACTATTCATTTTCAATTTACTTGCTTGCCCATTCCAATTAATCTTTTCCAAACCCTTATAAGTTTTTAAACTTATAAATAATCCATGATAATTTTTAAAAAAGATTCCAGAGCTTAAATAATCACTTAAATATTTCATAATCATTTTTGAAATCAATTATATCCAAAATCAAACTATTTCAAAATCAAACTCAATTTCGCAAATATTCCCAATTCAAGTCGTTCGGGTAGCAATACCTCCCTTGGAAACTCGAAATGAACACTGATGATGTCACAATCATCATCGAAATTATTTTCCAGCGACCGAAAAGAGTTTAATGCTTTTATCCCTTCAAAACATTTTCTATTTTTTTTTTAAATTCCACATCCCACCAGATTTTATATGCAATTCAAAAATATTTTCCTAATAATTTCACCATTATTTTTCCAAAATCTTTGAAAACCATTTTAAATCAAAGGATTTTGTCTTTTGAAATTTCAATCCCTATCAAAAATATATTTCAATTTTATAAATCTGATTTATAATTCACATTTCAAATTCCATTTTATTATCTGAATTTATTTCCTTAACCTTTTGGTTATAATTTTAATTTCTTATTCAATTTTTTTACACAACAATGATAATAATTTAATATTATCACTTCCTAATAACCAAGCAACCATATATAACTATAATAATTTACGGAAAATTATTTCTTTTATATACAAAAATAATTTGGGTAAAATTATTTCATTTACCCTATTTTAAAATAATACAGTGTCGGTTTATCTTGTTTAAGATTTTAGAAACCACTATCGATAAAATGGCATCCCACATATCGACCAGAATTCATAAACACCCAACCGATAAGTCAACACAATATAAAAACAATTTTTATATTCACTAACAAATACGCGCTCATATCTATTACTACACTCAAACACATTCTAGAGTACTACCGACTCTATCTCTAATGAGTAATTCCCACCAGAGCCAAGGTTCTCGCTTAACCTTCTGCTCTGATACCACTTTGTAATGATCCGATTTTTCGATGTCCAAAAGTCGACATCAATACATCCACTGTATCAAATGCCGAACAATCGAATGCCGGAAAAACAAACCGTTAGGGTTAAAGAAGAAGAAGAAACAGAAACAATATCAGAATCTCACAATCGCAGCGGAACAATATATAATAGATAAATGACTAATCTTTAAATAAAAGAAATATATCAGTTTATACATTACATTATCAGAATACAACATCAACAAAAAAAAACTGGTAGTTATGATAACTTAACCATATGAAAATTGAATTTTCAGCAACCCATACGCAGCGGATACTACATAATATAAGTGATACGTCTCATCATCCAGCTTGTCTCCTAATCTCCACAGCATACTTTCCTGACTTCGATCCAGAACAACGAAAACCTGACTCTAGGCTGCCCGTGTGAAAATTAGGGGCACCTAGAGTTTTGAAAAGGGAAAAATAAACTCTGAGTCAGTAATAGGACTGGTGTAAGATCTAAAAGCAGTTATTTGTACCAAATGAAAAGAAACGAAATCTGTTCATGCTTTTGGAAAATGAAACTACCATAAGCTCTCCTGGCACACACACAATGCAATCGCACACTTGGGGAAGGTTTCTCCTTATGATAGTCAAACATTCTTGATACGCAAAAATCCTTTTGATATTATTATTAGTGCATAGTGTGGAAAACATTTTGAAAGTATAATATTAATCTTAGCCAGCATTCGTACCATTACAGTATGCCTACTATAGCTACCATTTTAAATGGTAGGTTCTACAACTAAAACCTTATAGGGCTCGTATTGGGTGATTGGATTTCCAACAAATGGTCAAGACTAAGGAACTTCCTTTATCCGAAGGGTACACCTCTGGAGGGATTCCCCAAGAACCTTACCGGATCTTTGCTAACACAAGGCCGGGTTACCTCTATAATTAGGTAACTAACTGTCACGAGTATGCCATTCCCGGTCGTAACCGACCTTTACCGAGGCTCCTCAACAACGAACAACCACATAAGTAAAATAATCTAGGCTCCATACCAGAATACCACTTTTTTATCGACACAAGTTAAATATCTAGGTTCCATACTAGATACCCCTTTTTATCCAGAAAGAAATGCACATACCATGAGGGGCACGACCACCGTAACCTTGCTGCATCCTTTCCTGTTTCGACCATTTTTGGGGTGTGAGGTTCGATGAAGTCTCATCTCACAAAGCTACGCTTTTCAGAAAAGCCATACTTCGATCAACCAATGATCAGCACTTAGCATGCCACATTACCAAATTGGGAATATATCACTAGTAACCATCAACTACATAACCTCTAAGCTCGTACGTCTCAGAGAAGGGTGTTAAGCTAAGAGAATAAATTCTGCGCCAACAAACATAAATGTATTTGATAGAAACCAACTTTATATCTCAAAGTGTAATGTCAGACATATATCCATACAAGTCCATCCTGGGTCTGAATGGAACCGAAGGCTCTTCGTTCAATTAAGGAAAGAAGTTCTTGCAAATTCGGATATTCCCTAATCACGTTCGAGACTCCCCATCACATAGGGTAATCTCCATACTGGAGCAACTCAGTGTAGAGACAATCGATAGGTAATCCTTTCATTTTTGAAAATACCCGGTCTTCAACACCGTCTTTAAATGCAATCCCATTTCATTGTATCATTATTCGGAATGAGTTTTATGACTTAATGTCCTTCCCCGGCTAATCCGAACAATGAGTGCTTATTTTAGAAATAAGTAGATACATTCAGATCTAAATTAAATCACAACAAATTCCCATTTTTTATCTTTTAAACAAAAGATCCACCTTTAAGATTCGATGTGGTGTTTGGATAACCACTTGGAACCCGACCCCCGATCGCATAATCAAATACCATTTTAAAGGCCAATATTGATAGTCGGTTATTTAACTATCAAACAACATTCATAAACACCCATTAGGTTTAAATAATTTCCCAAATTATTTATTTTCAAAATATCTTCACAAGATATAAATTTTTCTACACTTCAACCCTGTTGAAAACTGTTTTCAAATCACCCTTTTCTCTCGCAAAATAAGTTCCATCAGACATTAATAATTGCCCCAAATTATCTATTTATTTATAAATATCTTCACAAGATATATTTCCACACTTCAATCCTTTGAAAACAATTTTCAGATTTCTTTTGTCTCGTGGAATAAATTTCCAAATATTGTTTATTTCCACTGAAAATCTGCCAAGTCCTAATATCTTATGTTTAAATAATTTAATCACTTATCCAATATATATATACTTGGAAATACTAAAAATAAAAACTATTTTAAACACTTTATTTAAAATACCAATTATGAAATTTAATAATAATAATTTTTCATGAAAACTTAAGCCAAACAAAATTAAAAATAAAAGTTATTGAATTCTATACAAGTTTTCCAAATAAAACTTTGGCCAAACTATATTTTAAATAAAACTACTTTATAAAATATATAAATATTAATAATTATCTTTTTAAATCATAATTACCAATTCACCCTTTAAATCAATTACTATTATAAATAATTTAATAAAATATTTAAATTTAAAATTTTAAACAACTTAAATGAATAATTTCTCAAAGAAACATCCTTTAAAACGACTTTAAAAACTTTAACTTTTCACTTAAAAATCTGCTTGAAATCGTACTTGGCTTATTAGGGAAATACACTTTTCTTTCACACCTTTAAAAATAAACCACTATTTAATTTTAAAATAAATTACCCATTCCATTATAAATTCCCACCGTGAATTTACACTTCTAAGTTATCCTTTGGTAAATATTTCACTTTATTTATAAACCCCGTTTATAAATTTCATAGTCTCATTCTTCTTGAAAAAAACAGTTTCAAACATTTAATTAGTTTTCAAATTGATTTCCAAAAACTAACTCAATTTTTTAAAAATTACTCCTTTACTAACCAAATTTATTTCAGAATCTATTAATCCAATATTCACACCTATATTTATGATTTAAATTCCTTTTAAATCAAAAAAACCAATTTCATACATGATTTCAAAATTCTCCCTTTATTTCTCCTAAACCATATAAAATCCGAATTTTAAATAAATTATTCAACTTTTATACATTACTACTCAAAATCCATTTATTTCCATTTATTAAAATCTTTTCCCCATACTTGGAATTCATTTAATAGGATTTCAAAAATCAACCTTTATCCTTTCCAAATTCCTTCTTTTAATTTTTCTAATTCTCTAAAATTATTTTACTCGAAATTCTCTACTTTAATTTCCTTCCAAAAATCCAATTTTATATTTTTAGTATTTTAAAATACTAGAATATATTCGGACAAACTATAGCCTTCAGTAACTTTAATTTACCAATATAATCAATCATAGATTATCAATAAATCATATCACAACATATGAAATAAATTCAAACAATTTGAGGAATCCAGTTGGATCCCTCCAACCTCTTTCCCTGCATCCATAGATGTTAGCACAATATGAAATACCAATTCCACTTCGAGATGGAATATCGCGGTATACGGGTCATCCGCTACGGGGAACATAGGGTCTCATCCACTGCATAATGTAGGAAATCAATCATTCTAATATATGTATGTATATATATGGATATGTATACACTACTATATTTAATATCATCCAACAGATAAATTATCAAATTCATCCAAACACGTCCAATAATTTAAATATATTTATTTAAATTAACCAGGCAAATCAAGTGAGTGAGAAGATCTCACCTTTTCTTTTGTTTTGTAATCCCAATCCAAACCTGCTTGTTCCATTTCAAATTTTTGGCCTTATATGAATATTATACGGTTTATTAACATTCTAAAAAAATCGAACAAATCAAACATCATTCAATCAATTCAATTTTACTAATGATTCAATTTTTAAACAAACTTTCCAATTATAAATAATATTCTTTTTCTATTGAAACCCATATAATAAAAATATAATCTATATCTCTCTGTCTTTCTGCATATACATATATCCATTAAATTCTAAAATAAATCTCTTTCAAATGTATATATATTAAAATAGAAATGGTTTTTATATTTCACTGTAACCAACATATATATATATATATCAGATATATTTGTATTCACATTTTCTTCTCTGTTTTTAGCTGAAATTAATATAGGCAGGCATACATATATTTACTGTAAATTAAAACTTATTTAATTATATATTTATTTCTATTTAACATGATTATAGGAAAGAAAAGTTTTATGAATAGAACTACCTCAAACGTCGATCAAACGAGCAAATAAAGTCACTGCCTCCACATTCAAATGTCTGACACACTCGCTGCCTCTCCACGGCGATGACCTTCCCTTCGAGTCGTAGAACTTCTGTGATGTTGAGCCCTGCCTACGGTGGTCACGCGCTGCACCACCTCATCGAAGAACGACACCCCAAACGTCCCCATGAGTTGTCAAATCAACCACGCATCTGCTCTCCTGCCTCGGCCACCATCGCGCACGAATGATCACGAGCCACCCGAACCCCATTTTGTTTTATCGAGTGACTCGGTTTCAATTTGATTTTTAATTCTTCTGTTCTGCCATGGTTGATTTGAACGGTGACGAGCATGATTTTTTTTTATTTTTCCCCCAATTTGAATCTACGACAATTGATTATTGAACTGAAGATAAAAGTCTCGGCTGTCCTTTTTTATTTCAAATAATTGAATTTGATTTGTGTTTGGATCGAAAAGAAGGAGATTCAGGCTTCGGCCATGATTTTTTTGATACAGCGCATCTATTTTTCTCTTTAACGTAGATCAATTCTGTATTTTATTATTTTTTTTAAAAGAAGATACGTGTTTCAATTAATCTTATATGCTTGAAAAATGGAAGAAATTTGCTTTTTGAACGTGTAGGTGTTGGAAAGAGTGATATAGTGATACAAAAATAAAATCGAAGTAAAACAAAACAAATTTGACAAGTCAACTTATTAAAATTTGAATTTGAACCGTCTCGAGATCACCATTCAAAATTTTGACCTCCTATCGAGACGTGCCGCTAGGCGTTTATGAGGTTATACCCCTATTCCGAACGCAATAGAGAAGGTTTTGAGTCCAAATTCGATAGTATGGAGAAGATAGCTTTGTGGACCTAGCTATTAAATTAAATTTCGATAGAAATTTCAGCGTGTTTGCTTACCGTACGGCCAAAAAATCACTCCAAACACTATGAAAGTTGAAATCCGATAATAACGCACTATTACGGATGTAATGGAACTAGTTTCGTCGAAATCCGAGGCAGTGCCTCGGATGGCTATTTTTAAATATCGATTTAAACGATATAAATTCAAAACTGAACAAATCACTTTCAAATTCAAATTTAAAAATTCTATTATCTCCAGTATTATCAATATGAATTTTCTAAGCCTTAAAAATATTTTTAACTAGCTCAAAACTGAAGATACAATATTTTACCCAATTTCATATTATTAAATTCAATCATTTAATTGCTAAATGAATAGTGATATTTGAAAATCAAGTTAAACTAATTGGATATTTCAATTTCAAATATTCAAAAATTCCGGATCGTCACAGAGTGGTACCCTAAAAAGTTCATTTTGCTAACTATTCCATCTTACGATGGGACGAGAGACCCGAAACCCCACTCGTATAAGTACAGTTGGCACATGCGGAGCAAACGCTTTGAATGTTGTTCGATGTAGGTGCTTTACGATTTTTCTAAAAGGCATTTCTTCCATGTGGTTCACAAATCTAATATCTATCTCCACCTTCGATCAACTAGCAAAAGATGTAAATGCCCTTATCTGGTCTATTTCAACGATGGAATGAATCTATGAAGTCTTTCATGAATCAGTTCAACACGGTGTTCACTAAAGTAAGTAACTCAAAGGAGGATATGGTTTTCATGGCCTTGGTCTACGCTATTGTAACAATCCACATTTTTTACTATTGTATATTTAAATGATTTATTTAAATATAGCATCGTTAGTCGGATTAAAGTCCGAAATGCTACTTTTTGTAAACTATCGAATTAGGACTCGAGACCACTTCCATTGATTTCAAAATGGAATTTGCAACCTTTTTGAGTATAAACATCGATATGTTTGGAGTTGATTTGAATTTTTCTATTTTTCTATTGGGCTTTGGGTTTGGGTTTCAGCTCGTTAACCCAACATAATACCCTAACTCCACCCCCTCTCCTCTTCATTTCATTCCTCATTTCCTAACACTCTCAAGCCCTAGAAAAATGGGGGAAAAGAAAAGAGACTAGAAATTCCTAAGCTCAAATTCCATTAGGAAATTCAACTTCAAGATATAAATCAAAGAGAAGCTTAGGTAAGCATCATCTTCATCTTCTCCATCTCAATCTCTCTTTGATTTTCAGAAATTCCTAAACCCTAACTTAGCAAATTCATTTTATTTGATCATAGACTGAGGGTTCTTGAAGTTAAGTGGAGGAGAGATTGATCTTGCCTTGTTTTAGAGCTTCTCATTCGTTGTTTTGGGTATAAAGGCGAGTTCTCGAACTCACATCTAGGTCTATACCTTTGGTAGTTGTTAGATATGAATTTCTAACATGTATTGCATGACCAATTGCTTTTGATTTGAATTGGTTTGATGAATTTTCCAATTTTTGGTATTTTGAAGTCAAAATTTGTGAAAATCCTACATTGGATGTTTTGACATGTTGTTCGGAGTGTATTGAAGGGTTGGGTTGTCGCTTGGAATAAATCCTTAGCCATCGTGCTCGTTCGATCGCTTTTGAGATGAATTGGCCATCATTGGCCTTGTAGATTACTGCTTTGAGCTTCAGCTCAGACGTCTGGTAGTATTCCCAGACGTCTGGTAGTATGCCCAGACGTCTGGAGCTACGGAAATAAAATTCCAGATACTCAGCTTAGCCGTCTGAGCTTACTTCCTAGACGTCTGGGCGATCTGGAATAAAATTTCCAGTCTTTAAGTCTAGATGTCTGGGAGAATCACCAGACATCTGGAGTTGCTAATTTCAGCCATCTTGCTTGTTTTTGATGGGTTTCCATTTATATCGATTTTTGGTTGATCCGATTGGTCATCATCATTTATTATCGACTTTGATGACTTCTTTCTGGATTTTTGAGAATATCCATTTGATGGATTTTATATTGATTTTTATGGATTTTATTCACATCATCGAATGTGAACTTTTGGTGATCAATTGTTTTTACAATCGTTTTCTGTGATTTGTCACGTTAAAATGCAAAGGTCTCTATTAGTAAATATTAAAACTCTTTCACAAAACCGATTTCAACACTATTTTTAGTACAAAGCTTGTTTTTAAACCCGCTTTCCAACCTATTAGTGTATACAAACCTTTATCTCACTTGTATGAGAAATCTAATTAAACGTCTTAGTAAAACAAGTGGTATGAAACGCTTTCGTTTACTTCGCTGGTTAATTCTTGGACTTCTTCGATTGAAAACTTGTAACAATTTTCGAGTAAATCTACAGTTTGTTAGTAAATACTTAAGTTAAGCCAGTGGTTATGGGAGATGAAGCTAAACTTATTTATTACTAGTTTAGTGTAACTCACGCTTTTTGTTGATCAATGACGATCATTTTTATGGTTTAGACCAGGGATATGCGATGTCTCTTTGTCCACGTGGGGGACCATACCCCGTTATGTTGAGCTTCATCTCTCTTTGTCCATATGGGGGACTATACCTCGATTTAATGAAGCTTTGTTTCATTTTTATGGGCTAATGACACATGATATTTTGGCCGTTCTTTGGAGTTTCGACTCATTTTTATGGGCTAGCGACCTATGTTCTTCTATGGAGTTAGGTTCATCGAACGTACCGTTATACTACGTTGTTGTTTCGGCTTATCAGGTTCATCGGGCGTACCATTGTACTATGTCGTTGTTCTGAATTATTTGAGTTTCAGGTTCCTCGGGCATACTGTTATTGTACTACGTCGTTGCACCGGCTCGATGGTTAGCGACCATGGGATAGCGACCCGTTTGTGATAGACGTGTTGGTGACTTTTCATGCTCCCATTTTTGATAGGCCTCTCCCTTGGTGATTTCTAGATTTCTAATTGATGATTTTTGGAATTTATGTTTCACCAATTTTTGCGATTGGCATTGATATGTTTTGTCCATATTCGAGGTTCGGTGAATAAAACAAAAAATATGACGTTCTTTTTGTGTTTTGAGATTCTTGAGACATTTATGATTTTTGTCATTATCTAATGTATACTTGTCACAATATGGCATTATTGTTATCATTTGTTTTTTTAACTTTCTTATCCTATCTCATTTTATATGATATTTGTAGCTAGACTGATCCATTTATTATTTTCTTCTTAAATAATACTCGGGTCAGACCGAGGTATTTCAGATGCTTTTACTTGACTTCTTATCAGGGTCCGACTTTTGGCTAACTACTTAGCTTAGTAGTTTTTGTTTTTATGCATTCGAAATAGAGACTCCTTGATGTACACATATTCTTATGTCTAGCACTTGTACCCATTCTTTTGTGATGTAGTGGATCTTGCATGACCATTACTTTGATGTACACTTCAATGTGTTTTATTCATATACGTTTCCACCTTTGTGATATGAATACCTGTGACTGATTTTGTGTTATGCTTATTTTATATTTGTTTCCAAAGACCACATAGCCACTGTGTAGTAGCTTTGAGTTTGTATCGGTTTGTTGGATTTTATCTTGAAATGAAAGTGATATTTTATCTGACATATCGGTACTCGTAAAAAGCAATTACACAGATGGTCGCACCTCAACTGCCTAATTCTTCATGCTAGTTGATGGCATTACTCCGTAGTGTCCTTGGCTAATGTGAGTATAGAGGTGGGGCATCAGAGCTTGGTATCAAAGCCAAACTTCGAAACAATATAGAATATTATAACAAGGATCATTGTCCTAAGTCTCTCTTAGGAATCGTGCCTTAGGATTTAATTCGAGTCATTGGACCCGTTCTATCCTGTTTGCTTTTATGATGTCTTGTTTTATCAATCGTGAGTGTTTGATATTCATTCTGAGAATAACCTTTTTTCTTCCTCTTTCTTTCTTAAAGAAGAAAAATGGTTAGACCAGGCCGTCCTAGCGCCGGCCAATCCAGTGCTACTCCTCATGTCTGCCCAGCAGCTTTTAGATCTTGTAAAAAATGATCAAGCTGTCGGACTTATTATTGAGCCTACTCACCCTAACTCTGGATTTGCACGCTTGTGCAGTGATTATATCACTTTGCGTGGAAATTCATTCAAAGGTTTCGAAAACATTATAGAAGTCGAAGCTTGGCTTACAACATGCGATCGCATCTTTTCTCGCACGAATCTTATTGATCTACATCATGTCCAAGTGGCTTCTAGTATGCTCCAAGAGAGAGCATTAGATTAGTATGAGCTTTTGGTTTCTGAGATTATCGAAGCGGATCTTACTTGGGAGAAATTCCGGGAAAGGTTCGAATTAAAGTTTGTGCTAGAAGCTTAAAAAGTAACTTCAGCCCGACGCTTTTGTTGACCTTGTTCAAGGTGAATCTTCTGTGACAGACTGTGTTGCATCTTTTGAACCCCTCTCTAAATATGGGGTCGAGTATTTTAATACCCCAATGAAGAAAAATCAGAGTTTTGTCTATGGGTTGAATAAGACCCTCAAAAAACCTTTACTTATGAAACTAGAAGTTTCTTTTGATCAGCTTGTTGATATCTCTCTTCGACTTGAAGAGGCTGATAAAGAAAGCGATGTTGAAGTTGTGGCTGCCAAACAGAACTTCTACATCAACAAGAAGAGGCCTATTAAGTTCAAGCCTAATCCTAACAAAAAAGGGAAACAAGCAACTTCGGTAGTAAAGACCCCTACCACTAGTCATGGGCATCGCTACAATTGTGCTTTTAAGGACCATTACATGAATAGGTGTCCGAAACCCCTTAATTGCCGTTATTGCAAAAGTTTGGATCATCTTTTATCTTCATGTCCCAAACTTCCAAGCAAGAAAGACGGAAAACTAAATGTTGTGCAAGTTCCTAGTAACACTTCTCTTGGTTAAGGTATTTCTCATTCTATCCTTGATGACATTATTATGTTTCGTGATCAACGTAGATGAGTTCTTTTTGATATGGGTGCATCTCACTCTTTTATATTAAAAGAACTTGTTGATGCTTTGTCTTTAAATGTTATGTGCTTGATGACTTCTTTGAGAATTGCGAATTCGGTTGGTGGATCCGCAACACTCAGTTTGCTTTGTAGTCATGTCGAGATTATTTTATATGATTTTTCTTTCCAAGCTGATTTGCATGTTATACGTCACTTAGGCTTCGGAATAATTTTGGGAATGGACTGGCTTAACCGTTCTGAAGCCTATATCCTATGTTTTGAGAGGACTATTTGTCTTCGACATCCTCAATCTGTTAAGCAAATTTCTATCGTTCTTAAAGATTCAGATTCTAATTTAGTGGCATCCTTATATTCTCTAAACCCTCGTGATGACGATAATGATGATGAGGAAGATATCATTTCCCTCATTCACGTTGTTCGTGAATTTTTCGACATATTTGGTCCCGTTTTAGGATCACCACCTAATCGAGAAATTGAGTTCAAAATTAACTGAATCTTTGGAGCTCTACCTTGTTAGTCCGTGAGATGATGGTTTTGATGACAACAACTTAGAATAGGATTACAAAATATAAATACTAACATTATAGTTTAGAAATATATGTATATGCAGAATTTAACCATGCAGGTACCAAAAATGAAGACTATACAATATAGAGATTTAAGATATCAAGAATGAGGACTCATGAGTATCAAGAATATCAAGATTATCAAGAGTTCAAGATTTCAAGTAATTTATTTTTAATTAGGAATTTTGTTAAAACTCCTAAAAAAGCTCTGGCATCTTAAAATTCAATTTATTCGTGGAGTGGAATCCACTTCGATCCCGTTAAAGGGATGGAACCCTAAGTAGGATGAAACCTACGAAATATTTAGTGGAACATTGTTTTGTATCCACTAAATTTTATTCAAATGTTTTTCAAAATTATATATGGTTTCAAAATGATTTTAAAACCTTCCTTTTAAAAGAATCAAAAACATCTATCCTGATTTCAAATACTTTTAGCCTCAAAATAATCTTTAATTTCAAAATCAAATTATCCTTAGTTTTAAAACTATCTTTAATAATAATATAGTTAACTTTTAATATTTATACTTAGATTTAAATGCAAAATTATAGTAATATTTTATATATATATATATTATTCTCTATATTTACTTATGTATTTTAACTATAGTCTAGTATATTTTTAAAGTTTAAAATAGTTTTAATATAAGATAAAAGTTATTTTCAAAGAAAAACAAACCACCAAAAATTCCTTTGGGATGTCGACATGCTCAATATACCCATGTCGACATAGTGGCAGTTGGGTACAAAATTTAAATTTCAAAAGAAGTATCTATTCATCATATCTCTTCACGAGTGGACATGGCTGTTGGTTTTCTATAAATAGAGGCCGTTTTCAACAAATTTTTAATTCATATTTTCTGGTTTTCATTTCTCTTCTTCTTCCACATTTCTTCGTACACATTCCTTGCATTACTCTGCCAAAATCAACATTGAATTTAACTAGATTATCTTTGGTTTGATTCTCTATCACTATCTCAACAAGATCCTCAGTGCTATCCAGAGTTATAGGCTTCTTTGTAATCAATTAAACAAGAAAAGGTGCGATTATGGCCTTGGAAATCAATCAAGCGAGAAAATGTGTGATTGTAGCCTTGGAAATCAATTGGGTGGACTTGTTGCTCGGGAAATCAAGTATCTCTATCTAGAGGATTGTGAATCTGGAGGGTGTACCTCGTGGCCTTGAAATCTAGGGTGTAGTTGTAAAGATTGCTTTTGAAAGGAAATCCATACTTGTGTGCGGGACTGGATATACGGTAACTCCGAACCAGTATAAATCCGTTGCGTTCTTTCCTTTACTTCTTTTACTTAATTTCTGCATCTGTGTTTGATTCCGTGATCATATCTATGTCTGAATATTGCATACATTTGTGTTCAAATTAACAAAAACTCAAAAGATTTAATAATTCCTTAAAAAACTATTCACCCTCCTCTAGTGTTTATCCTAACCTTAAGATCCGTAATCCGCATTTCTAACATTGGTATTAGAGCAAGGTTTTCAAAGTTTCATATCTGATTTTTGAAAAAGTTTTTGAAATGGCTATGTTTGTTAATACTGGTTTAGAAACATTCAGATCATCATTTTCTTTTGAGTTTGCATATAATCAATGTTCAAATTCAAGTTGTCTACCAAAATGGTTTCATGTACAGGAAACATTCTTTATGAGAGTTGAGGAATCAATCCACAATGGACAAATTATGCAGATCAAAAAGAATAAATGGATACTTGATAGTGGATGTTCTAGACACATGACTGGAAATCCAGATATGCTGAACGATATAATATACAAAGACGGAGGACTGGTTAACTTTGGAGACAATTCAAAAGGATATGTGATTGGCATCAACTAAGTCGGTAACTCTGAAACTCCTATTATTACTAATGTTTTGCTAGTTAAGAATATGAAACATAATCTGCTAAGTATAAGCCAACTCTGCGATAAATGATATAAAATTAAATTTGAAAAGATAAGTGTCACATTGAAGATAATAATACAACCACAATATTTGATGGAATTAGAAAAAAGGTATTTATATTCTTAGTATGAAAGTTTCAAATGATAATCAGTGTCTGTTGGCAAATACAAGTTATCCTTGGATTTGGCATAAGAAATTTGGGCATTTGAATTTCAAACTCTTATCTAGACAGTTAAAACACGATCTAGTAAGAGGTCTCCCTAAAATGAGTTTTAAAGTAGATAGTCTATGTGATGCATGTCAATTAGGAAAACATAGAAAAAGTTCCTTCAAATTAAAAGATATGTTTTTGTAATTATAGATGATTATTCTAGATTTACATGGACAATATTTTTGAAACATAAAAGTGATACTTTTGAATGTTTTAAGAACTTTACAAAAAGGATTCAAAATCAACTTTCTCTAAAAATTATAATCATTTGTAGTAATCACGGTGGTGAATTTGAAAATGAAAAGTTTGAGGAATTCTGCAATAAAAAGGGAATAACTCACAATTTTTCATTTCCAAGAAATCCACAACAAAACGAAGTAATATAACGTAAAAATAGGACGATTCAAGAGTGTGCGAGAACTATGCTTTCAGATAGTAAATTACCAAAGTATTTTTGGGCAGAAGCAGTTGCTACCGCCTGTTATATTTTAAATAGAATTTTAATTAGACCTTTAACTGATAAGACATCTTACGAACTTCTTCATTGAAAGAAACGTAAAGTATCTTATTTTAGAATTTTTGGAAGTAAATGTTTTATTTTAAATACTAAAGATAACTTAGATAAATTTGATCCTAAATCCGACAAAGGTATCTTTATCAGATATTCTAATAAAAGTAAAGCATACAGAGTATATAATTTAAGAACTAACACCATCGAAGAAATAATGCATGTTTCGTTCGATGAAAATCCCAAAAATTTTGAAGATACAAATGGCGAAGAGGATATAATCACTCAAAATCAAGAGTCAACTGAAACTTATAATGAAGTTAATCATCCTAATAAAAGGACTAAACTTATAAAAGATCACCCTATTGAAAATATACTAGGAGATATGCAATCTGTTGTTAAAACTAGAAATCAACTAAGTCAAATGAGTAATGTAGCTTTCATAAACCCAAGAATCCAAAAGAAGCATCAACTGATGATTCATGGATTTTGGCTATGCAAGAAGAACTAAATCAATTTACTAGAAATGATGGTTGGGAACTTGTTCCTAGACCTGAAAATAAAACTATAATTGGAACTAAATGAGTTTATAAAAATAAAATGAATGAACAAGGAGAGGTATTTAGAAATAAAGCTCGATTAGTCGCTTAAGTTTATTGTCAAGAAGAAGGAATAGATTTTGATGAAACCTTTTCTCCCGTAGCAAGATTAGAAGCCATTAGGATTCTACTTGCTTTTGCAAATCATAATAATTCCGAATTATTTCAAATGGATGTTAAAAGTGCTTTTTTTAAATGGACTTGTAAAAGAGGAAGTATATGTTGAACAACCACCACTTTTTGAAAATGAAAAATTACCAAATCATGTTTACAAACTTAAGAAAGCTTTATATGGTCTAAAACAAGCTCCTAGAGCCTGGTATAATAGACTAAGATCTTACTTACTACAATCAAACTTTGAAATTGATAAATTAGGTAATACTCTTTTTATTAAAAGAAATAAAAATGAAATTCAACTCGTACAAGTCTATGTAAACGATATCATTTTCGGGTCGACTAATTTTGAAATGAATAAAGAATTTTCTGAAATAATGACAAAAGAGTTTGAGATGAGTTATATGGGTGAATTAGACTTCTTTTTAGGATTACAAATAAAACAATTAGATAATGGTATCTTTATTAGTCAAGAGAAATATGCTAAAGACCTAACTAATAAATTTGGTTTGACTACTGCGAGTGGAAAACCCACTCCCATGGCAACCAATGAGTACCTTAGTAAAGAAGATCTCTCGAAAGATGTAGATCAAAAATTATATAGAGAAATGATTGGATCACTACTCTATATTACTGCTAGTAGACCTGATATCATGTATAGTGTTTGTCTCTGTGCAAGATATCAAACCCAACCTAAAGAAACCCACTTAAAAGCCGTAAAACATATCATAAGATATGTTAAACACACCTCTGATTATGGCTTATTTTACCCTAAAAATGATTCTTTTGACTTAATATCTTATTGTGATGCTGATTATGCTGGTTTTAAATCAGACCGAAAAAGTACAAGAGAAACTTGTCACTTTTTGGAGCATTCTCTGAATTCCTGGTTTAGTAAAAAGCAAAACACAGTTTCTTTATCAACAACTGAAGCAGAATATATTTCTGCTGCTTTTGTTTGTTGTCAAGTAATATATATGCAACAAACTTTAAAAGATTATGGTTTAAATATCTCAAAATCACCAATTTATTGTGATAATACTAGTGCGATAAATTTATCCAAAAATACTACTCAACATGCTCGAACTAAACATATTGATATAAGACATCATTTTCTCAGAGATAATATAAATAAGGAAGTAAGCACTCTATATTATATTAATTCCGAGAATCAAATTGCTGATATATTAACAAAACGCTTAAATGAATCTATATTTACTAAATTAAGAAGAGAATTAGGTATTTGTTCAATAACTGAAATATAAAAAATATAAATAACAAAGTATAATTAAAAATTAGATTATAATAAATTAAATAGCAAAAATTGTCGATATCCCCTTATACCCCATGTCGACATACAACGATTTTTTATTTTTGAAATTTTTCCCACCAAATTTCAAATAATTGGTTATATATTCTTCTTATTTTCGAAATTCTATTCATTCTTTCGGTTATTTCTCTGTTCTATCTTCTGAAATTAAATAATTAATGGCCTCCTCTTCTTAATCAAACAAAAATTCAACCTTTTCGTTCCCTCTCCTACTTCTGGACCATTTCAATGAACAACGCTCGCTCGTGTGACGAAAATGGAGGATTCTCTGAAGGATGCACTTCAGTTAATGATTGAAATCCAAGTGATGTAACTTCGAATGGCCAAAGAACAAGAGAGGCTAGGCAAAATCATTTGGAATTTACAAAAATTTCTAATGGACAATCACGCTAACCCGATCTTGATTGGTGAAGACTCTTCAGGAGATCAAGTACAAGAGGCTAGCGAGGAAGAAGAAGAAGAAGTCCCTATGGAAGAAGTGCATGCGGAAGACGATGACAAAGTCATTTGCGTTGGTGAAGTGTGCTTTGACAAAGATGGAAATCTTATCGAACAATGTGGAAATTTCTGTTTCCACTATCCAAATTGTTCGGTTCATAGATCTTCCATTTTCAAAGACACTCATTAGTTTCTTTTCTCTTTTTCCCTATTGTTGTATGTTCCTTCTTATGTTTCCCACGAAAATGTAAATGTAACTATATGATTAATAAATAAGTTGTGTTCTTATATGTGTTCTATTAAAAGTATTGTTATATACTTAGGATAGTTAGTAGTTAAGGACTAAGTTTTAAGTTTCAGAGATAAGAATGGATTATTTATGATAACACTATCATTATAATCACATATCATAAAGTATTAGATTAAGGGCGAGTTATATAGTTTAGAGTTATATAGTTTGGAGTTAATAGTTTGGAGTTATATAGTTTGAGTTACATAGTTTGGAGTTATATAGTTTGGAGTTAGTTTTTGTTGATGACAAAGGGGGAGAAGTGTAAAATAGGATAGTTAGGCATAAATTAAGGGGGAGTTACTAGTTTTAGGGGGAGTTATTAGGATAGAAGTAATATTTTATAAATAATGATTGTCATCATCAAAAAGGGGGAGATTGTTAGTCCGTGAGATGATGGTTTTGATGATAACAACCTTAGAATAGGATTATAAAATATAAATACTAACATTATAGTTTAGAAATATATGTATATGCAGGATTTAACCATGCAGGTACCAAAAATGAAGACTGTACAGTATAGAGACTCAAGATATCAAGAATGAAGACTCATGAGTATTAAGAATATCAAGATTATCAAGAGTTCATGATTTCAAGTAATTTATTTTTAATTAGGAAATTTGTTAAAACTCCTAAAAAAGCACTGACATCTAAAAATCCAATTTATTCGTGGAATGGAATCCACTTCGAGCCCGTTAAAGGGATGGAACCCTAAGTAGGATGGAACCTATGAAAAATCTAGTGGAATATTGTTTTGTATCCACTAACTTTTATTCAAATGTTTTTCAAAATTATATCTTGTTTTCAAAATGATTTTAAAACCTTCCTTTTAAAAGAATCAAAAACATCTATCCTGATTTCAAATTCTTTTAGCCTCAAAATAATCTTTAATTTCAAAATCAAATTATCCTTAGTTTTAAAACTATCTTTAATAATAATGTATTTAACTTTTAATATTTTTACTTAGATTTAAATATAAAATTATAGTAAAATTATATATATATATATATATATATATTATTCTCTATGTTTACTTATGTATTTTAACTATAGTCAAGTATATTTATAAAGTTTAAAATAGTTTTAATATAAGACAAAGTTATTTTCGAAGAAAAATAAACCGCCAAAAATTCCTTTGGGATGTCGCCATGCTCAATATACCCATGTTGACATAGTGGAAGTTGGGTTCAAAATTTAAATTTAAAAAGAAGTGTCTATTCATCATATATCTTCACGAATGGACATGACTGATGTTCTTCTATAAATAGGGGCTGTTTTCAACAAATTTTTAATTCATATTATCTGGTTTTCATTTCTCTTCTTCTTCCACATTTCTTTATACACATTCCTACCATTACTCTACCGAAATCAACATTGAATCGAACTAGATTATCTCTGGTTTGATTCTCTATCACTATCTCAACAAGATCCTCAGTGCTATTCAGAGTTATAGGCTTCTTTGTAATCAATTAAACGAGAAAAAGTGTGATTGTGGCCTTGGAAATCAATTAAGCGAGAAAAGGTGTGATTGTAGCCTTGGAAATCAATAGGGTGAACTTGTTGCCCGGGAAGTCAAGTATCTCTACCCAGAGGATTGTGAATCTAGAGGGTATACCTCATGGCCTTGAAATCGAAGGTGTAATTCTAAAGATTGCTTTTGAAAGGAAATCCATACTTGTGTGCGGGACTGGATGTAGGGTAACTCCGAACCAGTATAAAATCCGGTGTGTTCTTTCCTTTACTGCTTTTAATTTATTTCTGCATCTGTGTTTGATTCCGTGATCATATATGTGTCTGAATATTGCATACATTTGTGTTCAAATTAACAAAAACTCAAAAAGATTTAATAATTCCTTAAAACACTATTCACCCCCTCTAGTGTTTATCCTATCCTTAAGATCTATTTTCCGCATTTCTCACATTTGGTTATGCTATTTGGTTTAACGAACGCTCTAGCTTATTTCGTGACCTTATGAATCGAGTTTCAAAGACTTCCTTGATCAATTTATTCTCATCTTTATTGATGATATTCTTGTTTATTCTAAAACCGAGGAAGAACATGAAAAACATCTTCGGACTGTGTTGGAAACTCTTAGAAGCAATCAACTGGAAGCAAAATTTTCTAAGTGCCACTTTTGGCAATCTCGTGTGAAATTCCTTTGACATATTATTTCTGAATCCAGAATTTCCATGGATCCTTCAAAGATTGTAGCGATTCAAAATTAGAAGAGATCGGAGAGTGTGATGGAAATCCGTAGTTTTCTTGGATTGGCGGGCTATTACAGGCGTTTCATAAAAGACTTTTCTAAAAATTTTGCGCCTCTTAGTAGTTTGACAAAGAAGGTGGTCCCCGAAGGGAACCAAGACTTTATTGTTTATACCGATGCTAGTCGTGTTGGTTTGGGTGTCGTTCTCATGCATATGAAATGTGTTATCGCTTATGCTTCTAAGCAATTAAAGCCTGTCGAAACTAGATATATCACTCACGATTTAGTGCTCGCGACTATTGTTTCCTCCCTTAGAATTTGGCGTCATTATCTTTTGGGAGAGAAATTTGTTCTGTATACCGATCATAAGTCTTTGAAGTATTTATTTTCTCAAAAGGAACTTAATTTGCATCAACAACGTTGGCTCGAGTTCCTTGCATCTTATGATCTTGATATCCTTTATACACTCGGAAAGGGTAATCGTGTTGCCGATGCCCTTAATCGTAAGCAACAAGCGGTTGTTTCTATGATGATATTCGAATGGAATGATCTCGAGACTTTGTCCATTTGTGAGATCGTGAATCTGATTCATGTTCATTACTTATTTTATGTAGTCTTGATGCTCATCCATCTCTTTTAGACCACATTCTTGATGCTCAAAAGCATGATCCCGAATTGGCTCTTCTTAGCCAAAGTTTTACGGATAGAAATATTGATGCTTTGAAAGACTTTGAAATCGATGCTCGTGGCGGCATTCAAAAATTTGGTAGACTTATCGTGCTAAATATTAGTGATCTTCGTAAAGACATTTTGAAAGATTCTCATCGTTCTAAATTTACCATTCATCTCGGTAGTAGTAAAATGTACGCGGATATGAAGCGACTTTATTATTGGGATGGAATGAAATATGATAATGGAAACTTTATTAAGCGTTGAATGACTTGCCAACTCATTAAGGCCGAGCATCAAAGGCCCAGTGGGTTATTACAACTTTTAGACATTCCCATTTGGAAGCGGGATCAAATTTCCATGGATTTTATTGACGGTATTCCTTGTTCTCGTTCAGGTCATGATAGTTTGTGGGTGATAGTAAATAGGCTTACAAAATCCGTCCATTTTATTCCCGTTCATTCTAATCGGACCGTACCTCTTTTGGCCAAACTTTATGTTAAAAGGATTGTTAAAGCGCATGTAGTTCCTACTTCTATTATTAGTGATCGTGATCCATTATTTGCTAGTGAGTTTTGAAAGAATCTTCAAAAAGCTTTGGGAATGAAGCTTAATTTTAGTACCGCTTGTCATCCTCAGTCCGATGGACAAAAAGACCGTGTGAATCAAACTCTTGAAGATCTTCTTTGTGCATGTGTTCTTGATTTTGGCGGAAGTTGGGAAGATCATATTTCTCTTGTTGAGTTTTCTTATAATAATAGCTTCCAATCTTGTATTGGCATGGCACCTTTTGAGGCACTCTATGGAAAGCCATGCCGATCTCCTTCTTGTTGGCTTGAGGCTGGTGAGAAGCTGGTTTTAGGTCCAGATTTTATTTGTGATTCCAAAGAAAAGATTGACCTTATTCGTCATAGGATGTAAGAAGCTCAAAGTAGACAAAAATCTTATGCAGATAATTGAAGAAGGAATTTGGAATTTTCTTTGGAAGACTTGGTGTTTATTTATGTTACACCTATAAAGGGCGTTGTGCATTTCAGTCGATCGTTAAAATTAGCATCTCGATATATTGGTCCATTTCCCATCATCGAACGCATTGGTTCCGTGGCTTATCGCCTTTTATTACCGACTCAATTTTCTGCTATTGATGACGTTTTCCACGTCTCTCAACTACAGAAATGCCTTAGAGATTCCAATTCTATTCTTGAACCCGGTGTTATTGAAGAAATTGAAGTTCCACCTAATCTGACATATGAGCAACATCCTATTCGTATCATTGCTTCGGAGGTTAAACGCCATCGAAATAAAGATGTTCCGCTTGTGAAAGTTCAATGGTCCTCAAATCCTAAAGATTGCTCTTGGGAATCCAGAGAATTCATCGATCGAACACATCCGGACTTACTCTCTCATGCTCTTTAAGGTGAACTTTTTCAAATTTTCTTCTGTGTTGATACGCTTTTATGGTTGTTACTCTTTGTTTTTCCCAAGTATTTCGAAGACACAATTTCTTTAAGGAGGGGAGTCTATAACAACCCGCATATTTTACGATTGTATATTTAAATGATTTATTTAAATATAACATCGTTAGTCGGATTAAATTCTGAAATTCTACTTTTTGTAAACTATCGAATTAGGACTCGAGACCACTTCCATTGAGTTCAAAACGTCGTTTGCAACCTTTTTGAGTATTAACATCGATATGTTTGGAGTTTATTTGAATTTTTCTATTTTTCTATTGGGCTTTGGGTTTCAACCCGTTAACCCAACATAATACCCTAACTCCACCCCCCTCTCCTCTTCGTTTCATTCCTCATTTCCTAACACTCTCAATCCCTAGAAAAATGGAGGAAAAGAAAAGAGATTAGAAATTACTAAGCTCTAATTCTCTTAGAAAATTCAATTTCAAGAGTGAAGCTTAGGTAAGCATCCTCTTCATCTTCTCCATCTCAATCTCTCTTTGATTTTCAAAAATTCCTAGACCCTAACTTAGAAAATTCATTTTGTTTGATCATAGATTGAGGGTTCTTGAAGTTAAGTGGAGAAGAAATTGATCTTGCCTTGTTTAAGAGCTTCTCATTCGTTGTTTCGGGTTTAAACGTGAGTTCTTGAACTCACATCTATGTCTATACCTTTGGTAGTTGTTAGGTATGAATTTCTAACATCTATTGCATGACCAATTGCTTTTGATTTGAATCGGTTTAATGAATTTTCCAATTTTTGGTATTTTAAAGTCGAAATCTATGAAAATCCTACATTGGATGTTTTGACATGTTGTTTGGAGTGTATTGAAGAGCCTATAGGATTGGGTTGTCGCTTAGCATAAATCCTTAGCCATCGTGCTCGTTCGATCGCTTTTGAAATGAATTGGCCATTATTGGCCTAGTAGATTTCTGCTCTGAGCTTCAGCTCAGACGTCTGGTAGTATGCCCAGACGTCTGGAGCTACGGAAATAAAATTCAAGATATTCAGCTCAGACGTCTGAGCTTACTTCCTAGACGTCTGGGCGACCTGGAATAAAATTTTCAGTCTTTCAGCTCAGACGTCTGGGAGAACCACCAGACGTCTGGAGCTGCTAATTTCAGCCATCTTGCTTGTTTTTGATGGATTTCCATTTATATTGATTTTTGGTTGATCTGATTGATCATCTTCATTTATTATCGACTTTGATGACTTCTTTTTGGATTTTTGGTAATATCCATTTGATGGATTTGATATTGATTTTTATGGATTTGATTTACGTCATCGAATGTGAACTTTTTGTGATTTGTCACTTTAAAATGCAAAGGTCTCTATATGAGTAGTAATATTCAAACTCTTTCACAAAAATGATTTCAACACTATTTTTAATACAAAGCTTGTTTTTAAACCCTCTTTCCAACCTATTAGTATACACAAACCTTTACCTTACTCGTATGAGAAATATATTTAAACGGCTTAGTAAAACAAGTGGTATGAAACGCTTGTGTTTACTTCGCCGGTTAATTTTTGGGCTTGTTCGATTGAAATCTTGTGACAATTTTCGAGTGTAAATCTACAATTTGTGCGTAAATACTTAAGTTAAGACAGTGGTTATGGGACATGAAGCAAAACTCATTTATTTACTAGCTTAGTGTAATTCACACTTTTTGTTGATCAATGGTGATCATTTTTACGGTTTAGACTAGCGATATGCGATGTCTATTTGTCCACGTGGGGGACCGTACCCCGTTATGTTGAGCTTTGTCTCTCTTTGTCCATGTGGGGGAATATACCTTGATCTAATGGAGCTTCGTTTCATTTTTATGGGCTAACGACTCATTGTCTTTTGACCGTCCTTTGGAGTTTCGACTCATTTTTATGGGCTAGTGACCCATGTTCTTTTACGGAGTTCGGATCATCGGACATACCGTTGTACTACGTTGTTGTCCGGCTTATTAGGTTCATCGGGCATACCATTGTACTATGTCATTGTTCCGAATTATTTGAGTTTTAGGTTCCTTGGGCATACCGTTATTATACTAGGTCGTTGCGCCGGCTCTATGGTTAGCGACCATGGGACAGCGACCCGTTTATGATACATGTGTTGGTGAATTTTCATGCTTCCATTTTTCATAGGCCTCCATCTTTATGATTTCTGGATTTCTAATTGATGATTTTTGAAATTTGTGTTTCATCAATTTTTGCGATTGGCATTGATATGTTTTGTCAATATTTGAGGTTTGGTGAATAAAGTAAAGAATATGGCATTCTTTTGGTGTTTTGAGATTCTTGAGACATTGTATGATTTTTGTCAATATCTAATGTATACTTATCACAGTATGGCATTATTGTTATCATACTTTTTTTTATCTCTCATATCCTATCTCATTTTGTATGATATTTATAGCTTGAACGGTCCGTTTGTTATTTTCTTCTTAAATAATACTCGGATTAGACCGAGGTATTTCAGGTGCTTCTACTTGACTTCTTATCAGGGTCTGACTTTTGGCTAACTACTTAGCTTAGTTGTTTTTTTATACATTCGAGATAGAGAATCCTTGATGTATACATATTCTTTTGTCGAACACATGTACCTATTCTTTTGTGATGTAGTGGATGTTGCGACCACTACTTTGATGTACACTTCTATATGTGTTATTCATGTCTGTTTCCGCCTTTGTGATATGAATACTTGTGACTGATTTTTTGTTATGCTTATTTTATATTTGTTTCTGAAGATCACATAGCCACTGTTTAGTAGCTTTGATTTTGTATCGGTATGTCAGATTTCCTCTTAAAATGGAAGTGATATTTTATTTGATATATTGGTACTTGCACAAAGCAATTACACAAATGGTCGCTCCTCAAGAACCTTATTCTTCACGCTAGTTGACGGCATTACTCTGTGGTGTCCTTGGCTAATTTGAGTATAGAGGTGGGGCGACATAGCTATCCACCCCAAAACTGAATTCGAGAAATGGATCAAAATGAAACTGCCACTAGGAAGGACTACAACCGAAAAGCAAGCCGGTGCTTGAGATTGGAAGAGGCATAGGAATTAGAAAGGAAACCTACCAACTTACAAGCAACCAACTTTAGGTAAAGCGGTATATTGAGAAACCAAGACAAAAATACCTCTGGGACCACTAAAGGAAAAATACGGAAAATGGAAATTAGAAAAGAAAGAATCAAAATTCGAACAAACCAAACAGTGGAAACAAGCGAATTAAAGGTTTGAGGCCTTGAGATTACACCCCGATCAATGATACTCCGAAAAACATTTACCTTGCTACACAAGGACAGAAGAGTATAAAAATCAGCCTAAAAAGGAAGCAACTAAACAACAAAAGTGTTTTAGAAAGTACTACCGCTTTTATGAGACACATGGCCACAACATGATTGAGTGTTGTCACCTAAAGAACTTGATTAAGGAGCTGATTCGGGAAAACAAGCTTCAATAGTATGTAAGGAAACCACTAAATCCTAACAACCCGTAATACCCTAAGCTCCTAGAGATGAAGGGAATCAAGCTGGAACCAGTAAAGAGGGACCTAAACGGACTGACCAGAGACTCATCATTGGAACTATATCTGGAGGGCCCCATCTCACGCAGAAGAGTTGGGGAGAAATGGAGCGGTATGCCAGCTCATTAAAGCACGCTACGAAAGATTCATGATTTGCGATCGAAGATGGAACCCCTACTAAGAATTAAATAACCTGAACGATGACATAGTATTCGGGAATCAAGACACCGAAGGGATAGAAGCTCTAACTCTTGACCCTATGGTCGAGACAGTGGGAATTGGGACTGGCATGGTACAATGAGTATTGGTTGACAGTGGCAGTTCTAAGAACATCCTTTTCAAACACACCTTTGATTAGATGAAGATCAGTACGAAAGATATATCCGCCTACCGAATAAAGATTAAGGGATTCACCGATGAACCCAAACAACCTGTTGGAATGATTGATTTATTTGTAAAATTCAGAGAAGATGACCGAAGAGTCACCCTCATCCAAATCTTTGTGATCGTAGATGAAATTTCCGCCTGTAATGCCTTCTTGGGGTAGCTCGCCTCGGTAGATTTCTTGATTGCTTTAGCTCAATGGTGTCTAACCATGAAATTTCCGACAAAGAATGGAGTTGGAGTAATCAAAGGAGACCAAAGTGCCACTAGGGAGTACTATATCGTGGAACTATGTGAGTCTAAAAGAAGGGAAAAGGGGAAGAATATGGGGAGAACTCTCCACATTCATGAACCTACCAAATAGCAACTACATAGCCGCCCCTAACTTAGGGACCATGGCCGATTCAATAAGGCTTTGGACCTTAGAAAGAAGAGTTCAAGGGAGAAATAGTTAGCACTGACAGAATTAAAGGTACCTGTCCCAGTTGATGTGGATGTCCCAACATGGATCTTGAAAATTGGATCACATCTTTGAAATCAGATGCGACTTGAATTCATCAAATTTCTTTGCACCAACCTGGACGTATTCGCTTGGACTCATTCTGATATGTGCAGGGTTTCGCAAGAGATTGCATGCCACGCAATTAACATTTATCCCAAGTATATGCCAGTGAAGTAGAAAAGGCGCATCCTAGGACACGAGCGGTCCAAAGCGCTAAAAGAAGAAGTGGATAACCTTATTGCGAATGGTTTTATTCGCTATGCAGCTTACCCTGAATGGGTATCCAACCTTGTCTTAGTCTAGAAGTCTACAAGGAAATGAACTTGCATCGACTACTTGGATCTAAAGAAAGCTTGCCTGAAAGACGGCTTTCATCTCCCCATAATCGATCATCTTATGGACGGGATGGCTGGACATGAATTGCTATCAATTATGGATGCATACTCGGGATTCAACCAGATCATGATGCACGGACCTGATCAAGAAAATATCAATTTCACTACTGATCTGGGACTATACTGCTACAAAGTGATGCCATTTGGCTTAAATAATGCTGGGGCAACTTACCAACGGCTACTGAATGCCATTTTAAACATCAAATTGGGATAAATATGGAATTTTATGTAGATGATTATGTTGATTAAATCGTGCATAGCTACAAATCACTTGGACAACCTCGCCAAAATGTTTGAAATACTCCGCAAAAAGGGAATGAGGATTAATCCAGTTAGTGTCACTTCGAGGTAGCCTCCGGAAAGTTCTTGGGATTCATCGTAAGCGCTAGAGGCATCGAAGCAAATCTAGAACAAATAACCGCTTTGCAGGAAGTCAAGGCCCCGAGGAAAAGAAAAAAGATACAAAGCCTGAATGAAAAGGTTGCAGCACTGAGCTAGTTCATCTCAGTAGCAACTAACAAATGTGTACTATTCTTTGAGGAGATAAAAAAAGAGAAAGAAGAACTTTGAATGGAATCAAGCTTGCCAACGTCTTTCGAAGAACTACCGCGACATATGAAAACCCTACAAATCTGTCTAAGCTGGTAGAGGAAATAGATTTCTGCATCGAGTTAAATTTCAAATGTTGGTTTAATCCTCAGAAATCAAATTAACTTTTATTTTTAAATCAACAATATAAATCTTTAAACAATTTAATTTTGAGTCCAAATTTCCAAATTCCATTTTAAATTATTTTTATTTAACTTATTTCAAAGTTCAAATAAAAGTTCAAAACAATTTTATCTTTAAAATCCCATTTACTACCCAATTTCAACATTGAAACTACATTTCAGTTGCAATTTATCTGAAACATTCAAATCTTAAGTTCAAAGTGATTCCATATCCTTAATTTCAATTTAAAGTTTAATTTCCCTTTTATCTCAATAATGGATATATTACCACACTCCATTCCTTCATTTGAACAAATCCAATTTACAATTTAAAGATTATTAATAACAATAGAATAATATTATCCAAAATATTTTAAACCATCCATCCATTTGCAATTTCCAGATCTCAAACCCATTTTGAGATCAAACAAACTCCCAATTCAAATCTACTATTTAACTTCCCAAGTTAAATCCCAATTTCAATCTTGAAATTTCCAATTCAGGTTGTCTATTCTAAACTTATTTAATTTCCCCAAAATTAAATTCACTTTAATTTAATCCAGACAATTTTACTCAATATGAATTCCCATTCAAATTTTAAACTTTAGATTTATAACCTCTCCACTTATAAGTTCAAAACTTATATCACTTTGGGTTATCACACTTCAGGGAAAATCAAAACTCATCACTTTAGAGTTTATTTCAAATCATCTCTGATATTATGTACATCCACATATATGCATATTTACTTCTTGGCCCACCAAGCCAAATTTTAAAATTTAAACCACCTTTGTTTTTAATTCAAAATAAATTCCTTTAAAATTTCCAAACAACTTCTTATTTTAAAATAAGATCACACTCAAAAATAGTCTGAATAATATTATTTATTCTTTCCTTTCAACACCTTGAAACAATTCAAATGTTTCTAGACTTAGGTTTTAAAACTTCACAATTTAGATCATCTTCAGTTCCAATTTAAAAGTCATACTTGCCTAAATGTTTTACTTCCCTAGAACATTTCATTATTATCTTAGTCTAAAATCATTTTTACAAATTAAGAATTTTAGTTTCAGTTTGAATCTATTTCAAACTTTTTGCATTAAATTTTCTGTTTGGCTGTATTATTATTACCACTTAACTCTCATTATTTTATTTCAAATAATACAACAACCAATTACCTTAATATATAGTGGTTAGAAGAATCATTGCTTTATATATAAACTTATATAAAAATCCTTTACTTTTAAAACCATTATATAAAAATAACAAGTACGCTCTTATATATATATGTATGTATGTATGTATGTATGTATGTATTCACTCAACTCATTTTAGGGTACCATTGACCTTAACCTTAATGAGTAATCCCACCAGAGCCAAGGTTCTTGCTTAACCTTTTGCTCTGATACCAAATGTAACAACCCAGAATTTTCGATCCCGAAAATCCCAGATTGTTAAAGAAAAGAAGAAAGAGATAGAAGAAGAAATAGAAACAAGACACAGAATCTCATATTCGCAGCGGATAAAATTTAATATCAAATAATATTCTTTACACAAAGAAAGCTGTACCAGTCAATTACATTTTAATACATCAGAGTTACAACATTTCATAATCACTGGACGGTTAAAATAACTTGTCCCAGATAAATAACAATATATCACAGCGGAATACACTCCATATTATACGTTTCTACCATCCAGCTCGCCTCCTGAGCTCCAGACCGTTCTTACTTCAAAATCTGTAATACTCGGTCTGATCCGAGCATTACATCAAAGTAACACCAGGGTCAGGCAGAAACCAACGTGAGTAAACCCACATAATATGAAATACCAAGTCATAACACATGAGAATATCAAGGTAACTCATACCCTTTTACGAGTTCTCATAGTCAACATTTATCAAACAACAGTTTCAAGTTAAATATCCATATTACACAATTCATTCCAATCCATCCTATTTAATACCACATATCCAATATTTTTTTTATAGATTACAAATCGAAGTGGTTTCGGGTATTTACTGATACCCGACTCCGGTCTCTTCGAATCTCATGTCATCTTAACCCAAGTTATTCAATTAAATACAATTCAACTTTATGTACAGGATGTCACTTTTTACACAGCCGTTCATCATTAATAGATAACCACATTATCACTGTCCATCCAAACATATCATATCATATTTCATATCAGAGATATTAACCAATTCAAGGCATTTAACATCATTCAACCATTCATAAGCAAGATTGATCACTTCCAAAATTAATTTAATTTTCTCTAATTAAATTAATTACTAACTTTAATCACTTAGATTAACTTTACTTAACATTAATTAATTACAACCGAATTAATTAATCATTATTTAACTATACATCTTAATTAATCATCCTTGACTAATCATCCTTTAATTACAATAAGTAATTTACTCTTACACAAATTAATTAACCTTCACACATCAAATAAATAATCCATTAATTACTCTTGTAAAGTAATTAACAATGATTTATTACATTAATCCTTAATTAATTACTCAAATTAATTATCCTATAATCACTTATATTAATTAATTATCCTATAATTAATCACACTCGTTAATTAACTAACCCTTAATTAATTTCCTTTATTTATCAATCCTTAATTAATTACACTAAGTAATTAATCTTTGATTACTTCCCTTAAGTAATTTATCTTTAATCATTTTCATCAAGTATTATCCCATTGGTTAACTATCCTCAATAATTAACGTTTAATTATAATTAATTTAACCTACTAATTAAATTAAGTAATCCTTAACAAATTTATCCTTTAATTACTTACATTAAGTAATTAAGTAATTAATCTCTAATTGCTTACATTAATTGATCACTAATTACCAATTAATTTATCTCCAATTAATCAGTTTATAACCCTTAATTATTAATTTATTTATCCTTAAACAATAATTAGTTAATTATCCTTAATTCCTTAATTTAATTAATATTTAATCACTAAAATCCTTGATTTACTTAAAGATAATCCAAATAAATTAAGAGCATTTTATCTTTTAAATTAACTTCTTAATTACATACATTAATTAAGTTTTAAATAAACTTAAAGATCAACTTAATTTAAGTAAAACCTATCATACAACTTCGTAAACCAATATTAATAATCATTATTATACAAAGAAATAATTTTTTTTAAATCAACTAAACTTGATTACTTAAAGTTTTAAACTACCTTTACTTCGGGTTCAACTCGGAACCATCCCGAGTCGCCTCCGAGAAAAACATCCCCTTCTTTTCCTTTTTTTCCTTTTTCAAAACTTAGTTATAGTTTTAGTTTAAAACTGACAGCAGAACACACACGCGAAGACCCGAAACCAACTCGAGTCACCATGCTACTACCCCGAACTCCACTTCGAGATGAACACCTTCTTCCAAACCCAGACTTCATCAACAACTAATCGTGCATGCGTGCATGTGCATGTCGCTCCGGTCAACCCCGACCCTTCGCCAAGACTACCCACACATCGACGATCACCTCGTCGTCCTACCCAGCCTCCAGTTCTGGCAAATTCGAGACGAACACCTAATCGAGTCACTCAACAAAACTGGAACTATGACAAATTGACCAAAACTTCTTGCCGCCGACGAACTACACCACGAGCAAACTCGCCGATCATCTAAAACCATGCCATGACATGCAACTCCTATTTTCCCCTCATGCGATCCATCCCGGTCCACACCCTTGCCGTTCCAGACTCACAAATCTCGACGATCAAAACTCCTTACGAAACCCTGTTTCCTCCTCCCCTGACCACCACAGCCAAAAATAAAATAAAACTCCATTTTTCTCGAAGTTGTCAACCCTCCAGTCAGCTTTGACCATGACCCCGATGCCGTTTCACCACGCCGATCACCAGAAATTGGCGATAAACCCAATTCTGTACAAACTCGAATATCTCCTCAATTTCTAAACTAAAAATTCCAATTTTAATGCCTAAATTCATGATTTGGTACAACGGTTCAACTTGCATCATCAAATAATAAAATTAACTAGTTTGATTTTTAACCCATTTATTGGTTTCTACTGTAATTTTTAAATTTTGAGTTAAGTACTAATTATATACCATAGAATCTATTTATAAAATTTGAATTACATTGTTAGAAACCTTTTCATTTACATGCTCAAGCCTAAAATCAAATTTAAATGAAGATAAGAATTCTTTTTCTTATTAAATCTGAAACCTAAACAAAGAATAGAGGCTTATCTATATTTATTTACATGCATATATAGGCATACCACTACATATATATATTCTTACACACATCATACATGTATACATTGTTCACCAAATTATTAGTATATTCATCAATAAGACTATATATATATATATATGTATATATATGAATAGGTTCAAACTGTCTTTAAAAGGAACATGTTTACTCACATGGATGGGAACAGAGAACTAATTTTAGAGCCTGAATTCTGGAAAGTAATTGATCTTGGATCTAGATGAATTTGCACTAATTAGTTGATTGCTATTTGCTTTGCTCTGATCCTTTCTGATTTGGATTTCTACACCTTGTTTTACTGAGTTGAATCTTGCTTGATAAAACTGAAACTTTGATTGTGCTGCAGGTTTGTATATTGGAGATGAAATTTTGTTTGATTTAGTTAGAAAGAGTGGAAGCTTGATTTATTTTTTGGTTTGAGTATTGATTATCAGATTTTGTTGAGAATTAGGACTGAATTTCTCTTAGTTCTTGAAAAGGGAAAGATAGAAAAAGAAGTGAAGATAAAGAAGCATATATATTTATAAGTTAAGATGTGGTTTATTAAGAATAAAAGAAAAATTTTAAAATTTAAAATGACACTTGTTAAAGGTTAACATTTGTCATTTTCTCTAGTTCACTTGTTTATTAATCCTTAATGTATTAACACTTGTCCTTTAAGTATTTAATATTTATTTATTAAATGTTAATAAAAGCTTTATACTTACTTTATTATTTTATAAATGCTTAGCGATATATATATATATATATATGAATTTCCTTAGAGAAAATGAAATAAAACAAATTATACACAAATAAAATCTTTCATATATTTTTAAATCCAAAATATTTTAAAATATCTATCTTTTAAATTTCAAAATTAATTCCAAATTCAAATTCAATTTAAAATCCAATTTGAAATCAACTCACACAAATATATATTTAAACAAACACAAATTTAATTTGTAAATAATAATTCTATTTAAAATCTATATAATATATATAATATATATAAATAACACATTATTATTATTGTTTGAAAATGACAATCTTTCCAATTTTAAACAATTTACAAGGGAGGTTATCAAATTTATTTGTTAAATCAGTATATTTCAATAGTTAAATCAGAAAATTTCAAATTATCTTATGTCCAAAAATCCGCGTTATCACACGCGCATTCCATAAGCCGCACATTGCTTTATGAGTCGTGGAACCACGCCCTTGAAACATGAATTCCTCACGTTGCTCAAAGATTGGCAACGTCGAGAAATTCCAAACCGTTTCTGATCGACATCTCATATTGATCCCAAAAGCTGCACATCCTATAAGCCGTGCACACTCCAGAAGTCGCGCATCTCTTAAGCCGCACATGCTCTTAAAAGCCGTGCATTTCATAAGCCATGCACACTCTTATGTACTGGTATTGTCCCTACAATGCTGGAAAACTCATCTGTTGCAGGACTAATAAGAATCCACTCCTACTATCAGGAGTAATGGGCATGATCCAACAATGTTGCATGGCTACAAATTGGCAAATAATTTCGATCGTTGACCTACAAAATCTTTGAAAGCGAGATGCTCAAACAACAACTTTTCGAAGATAGGAACTGCAAAATAGACTTGGTTATAGACCAAGGGATCACACGGATCGATTGATTAAGTATTTAAAGTTAACAGCCCCATGAACTAGGGGGTGCACACACCGATATTAAAAAACCAAGTACTTCACAATTCTGTTACTCAAACAAAGAATTTTAACAGTAATTACATGACTAGATAAAATGGAAGTAAATAAAATTGACATAAGTGCATGAAACATAGATAAGTGGATAAATAAAGTTACAATCAAAGCATCAACATTGCATTATTTATAACATTTTCTGTATAGAATAAAAATGTAGGGGTCGTACCTACACAATACCGACCAACAAAAAGGAAACTATTGATGCTACGACAACAAAAGTATTGAGTGCAGACTTTGCATTTGTAAAAAACACATATCAAACAAATCAGAATATCTAAATACCTAGCCCCACTGTTACTTAAGCTGTCAATGTTTCTTTCCACCGTTCCCCTTCCCCTTTGGTCGGAACTTTCTTCTTCTTCTCTGAATCCCTGCCAAGAGTTGTGTCGCTGCTTGAAATATCAACTATCTCCTCCGTGCCAGCATTTCCTCCCTGTTCTTCAACCTTCTCAAAAGACTTTCCCTTGGTCTTGCACTTCCAAGACTTGCGGGAGCTCCTTGAAGACTTTCCCTCATCAAGCTTTTCCTTCTTAACAGCCACCATCTGATGTTCATTTTTACTTAGCTGGTCGGTTTGGTCTTCTTGCACTTGGGCTTCAACTGCTGTTATCACATTTCAGAGAGCTAAATTCAACTTATGCTGAGAATTCTCTACTCGATTTGGACCCTTCAATCTATAGTTGCTCACTTTGGATTGGTCAAGTCATTGCTTAATCGATGTACCTAGAATGGGAAGAGCTTCCCATGTTGCTTCGGATAGTGGAGCCGAAATTGATCATTGGTCGATAACGGGTAAGTGTAGGAGAATCAACTTTAATAAATGATACAAAAAGCTCTTTTCTTTCTTCACTGTGAGTGAATTATCTGCATAGGATATAGCGTTTGTAGTGTTTAGGGCACTGAGCCCATCCTACATAGATAATGCATTGCACTTGCCCCAGTCAACACTTGGAACCCGATGTGTCGGCGTAAATCTATACTTTTTCAGAGCTCAAGTTGTAAGCCTAAGGGGACTTTTAGTTAAAAATAGAATTACCCGACCACATTAGGTACAAGTTCTGTTGTATATAAGAAGCACCCATCATCCCATCGTAATTCTAATGGAAGAAGTCTGACACTCTTAGAAGCCAAATCATCATTAGTTGCGCCTTCACAAACGGTTTCAGTTGTGCCTACCTCTTCACTACCACGAGCTGAATACGGTTAATTGGTTCCGGTTGTAGATCAGACTCCTCTAAATTTTAGAGTTCTACTCAATACTTTGGAGAGTGCTTCCTTCATAATCTCTGCTAAAGTTCTGCTTACCATTTGTTTACAACATGGCATTCCAGATGATACCGTACGCCTTCGATCGAAGAACGAGTTTATACATATGTCGCCTTCAGGGTAGATTGCTTGCTACCGGTATATGTGCTTGAATGGAGCAGTGCCCCCCTTCAATCAATTCTTGAAAGATACTCTTCTGAACTTAGAAATTGCTCCATTTCAGATTCACCCTAATAGATACGCGATCTTGACTTGCATTCATGTGTTGTTTACGCGGACATTTAATTGTGCTCTAAGTTTTGATAAGTTAAGATATTTTTTCTCATTCAAGAAGAGATATGAATGTCCATCCCTCAAGATCATCGAGGCTTAAAGAAACTGCAAGATCATGCTGCAGCTTTAAAGTAACATGTCCAAATTCAAGACCCATTATTTTTTCGTTAGGTATCCTGAGTGATTTAATCGTCTTTGGATGACCGGGGAGTAAGTCTTCTCTTTTACTCATTGAGATTTAATACATCGCTATGGGATTTTTGATAGATTGAATACTTCTTGCAGTTACTTTGAGGCTGAACAAAGATCCATCACTCAATCCAATCTTCCATACTCTGAAGGCCCTAGACGCCAAAGAGAGATCAGCTAAGTTTCTGCCCACGGACGAGAATTTTCTTCGATATGGGTTGTTGCATCATGGGAGATCTACGTAGACATTGAAGTTTCATCTCCTTTCCATTTTAGTAGTCGAACATGTTCCACTTCTATATCATACGGCTTCGAAGAGGGTGACCTCCCAGACGGAGAAGGTCTGTCTGGTGGATCAACCGAAGAAATTCATGAAGGAAAAGGTGTTACCCTAAGCTATTATCACCTCCCAACAAACCAGAATCAATACAGAAGATGTCCGACCGGATTAACGATGTAACTTGATGCAAGTTAATTTTGATTTTGTGGACAAAGAAAGAAAAACTTGTCAAGCACCGAGGCAAAACCTAGATTTCGTTCCCTAAAGAACTCTAGACTCGATTTACTATTTTCTTCTACAAAATTGCAATCAATTTGAATTATCTGTTACTTCCATCACTAATACAACCTCATCGCCAAATCGCTAAAACAAAATGCCAAAAATCTATACCACCTACCTTAAGTCAAAAATCAAAAGGCACATATGATCAAACTCTAAGTCGGTGGCGATCCAAGGTGGATAGGTCGACAACGATCTAAGTGGGTAAGGTCTGCGACATCCAAATTGATGAAGTTTCAGGAGCTAGGGGTAAGGTAAAAGTGACGGCGATGACCAGTAGGGTCGATGGTAAGAAGCTCCGACGATGGAGATCAGCAGCGTGATGGTAGAAGCGAAGTTAGGGTTTGAATACTTTGGTTCAGGTCGCGAGGTAGAAGGATCGAGTAGCAAATGAAAATATGGAATGGAGGAAGGTCATGAAAATATGGAATGGTACTTTTTTTTCCTGCATTTCAAATACTCCGCATAGTACCCAATAAATTATTGGGTGTTCTTATAATGGCTTTAGTACCAACAGGATTATTAACAGTACCCTTTTTGGAGAATGTTAATAAATTCCAAAATCCAATTCGTCGTCCAGTAGGTACAACAATCTTTTCGATCGGTACCATAGTAGCTCTTTGGTTAGGTATTGGAGAAACATTACCTATTGATAAATCTCTAACTTTAGGTCTTTTTCAAATTGATTCAACTATGAAGTACCATGATGTAGGTATCTAGGGAATAGTCGCGTCTAAAGTGAATCCTCCCTACATACATGAATTTTATTATGATATATTTCGCGAAAATACGAATTGTGTGTCGAAGATAAAAAATGAAGTTTTTTTTATTTTTAATAAAAAAGGAATATGAAATTTTTCTTTAAAATAAAAACTTATTCTTAGGTAAATGGATTGCGAAATGTTTTTGTAGAGTGTCCAATATCCGTTTTACATCTTCTGTACGAAAATATTCAATTCTCATAAGATCCTCATGACTGTTGCTCAAAAGGTCCAATAATGTATGTATATTGGACTTTTTGAGACAATTATAGGCCCTAGGAGATAGTTCTAATTGGTCAATAAAAATACATTTCAATGGAATTCCTTTTTTGTTTTTCCTTAGCTTAGTTAATCTGTTTTGAAAGGTATAAGGAGGTAGAGTAAACCTGTTTTTATTTTCCTCGAAATGAATGTTCCTTTCCTCCGCATGCAGAAAAGGAATAAATAAATTAACCAAATTACGAGAAGTTTCATAAAGTGCTTCCTTAGGAGTTAAACTTCCATTCGTCCATATTTCTAGAAAAAGTATTTCTTGTTTTTCATTTCCATTTCCATAAGAATGAATACTACAATTTGCATTTTGAACAGGCATGGATACAACATCTACAGGATAACTTTCGTTTTGAGAGTTATTTGTGGGGTTTATACGGTATCCGCGATCTCTATTGATTTGTAATCCAATACACAAATCAATTGGTTCCGTCAGGTTGGCTATATACTGTGTTGTGTCAACTATTTCCACGGAAGGCGGTGGGATGATATCTTGGGCGGTTACGTATCTAGGACCTCTAACGCAAATGGATGCGTCCCTAACTCCATATAGATTACTTCTCAATACAATTTCTTTCAAATTTATTAAAATTTCATGTACCGATTCCTCAATACCTACCATCGTAGAATATTCATGTGGCACTTTCTCAGATTTAGCACATGTGATACATGTTCCTTCTATTTCTCCAAGTAAAGCCCGTCGCATGGCAATACCTATGGTATCGGCTTGCTCTTTCATGAGTGGGGACAGAATGAAACGACCATAATAAAGACGCGTACTGTCTACTCTTGATTCAACACATTTCCACTATAGCGTTCGAGTGGATCTTGCTATTTCCTCTTGAACTATACTAATATTATTATTTGATTAGATCATTGAATCGTTTATTTCTCTTGAAATCCATTTAATTCTTTTTTTACACACGTCTTTTTTTGGGAGGTCTACATCCATTATGTGGCATAGGTGTTACATCACGTACAAAACTTAATAGTATAACACTTCTACGAATAGCCCATAATGCGGCATCTCTTCTGAGACCAGGACCTTTTATCATAACTTCTGCTTGTTTCATACCTTGATCTACTACAGTACAAATAGCATCTAAAGCGGCTGCTTGCGCAGAATAGGGTGTTCCCCTTCTTGTTCCTTTGAATCTAGAAGTACCAGCGGAGGCCCAAGAAACCACTCAACCTCGTACATCTGTGACAGTTACAATGGTATTGTTGAAACTGGCTTGAACATAAATAACTCCTTTAGGTATTCTACGTCCAGTCTTACGTAAATTCATACGCCCATTCCTACATGAACCAATTCTTTGTATAGGTTTTGCCATATTTTATCATCTCATAAATAAAATCAGAAATATATAAAAAGATATGAAGATATCCATTTTATGTTAAAAAAATCTTTTATTTTCACATAACCATAACCACTCTTTGAGAAACTTTAGAAAGATTATTCTTGTCTCTGTTTATGTCTTGGATTGGAACAAATCACTATAATTCGTCCGCGCCTACGGATCAGTCGACATTTTTCATAAATTTTACGAACAGAAGCCCTTATTTTCATATTTCTTACTCCTTACATTAGTTTTTAATCTATTCCTTGGAAGAAAATAAGTCTCTATTTTTTTTTTTTGCTTCAAATTGTATCTTTGATGAAAGGGATTATTTTCAAAAAGAATCATCTAATCGTTCGAATCTTTGTTCCGAAGTCTATAGATTATACATCCCCTGGTTGAATGCATAACATTGCCTAATTTTTATTTTGATTCTAACCCCCGGCAGTGTTTGTATCAAACTGCATCGTATTTCCCCGAAATATAATCTAGAATTAGATCTTCATTATATAAAATATAAACAGATTCGGGGAGCATACCATTGGGAAATGATTCAGTAATTAAACCTTCATGAATAATTTTTTTTTCATTCCAGGAAACCTTTTCGAAGTATCAACTAATGGAGGAAGAGTTATATAACTCACCTTTCCTCTCTATTTCACAAATAGAAAGTTAGAGATAAAATTAGGATACCAGAGGAGGATCACCATATATAACACAAAATTTCTCCTCCAATTTTTTCTAGTCTAGCTTCTCGATCTATCATTATGCCTTGAGAAGTGGAAAGAATTACAATTCCCATTCCACCTAAAATCTTAGGAATTTTTTTACAGTTAGAATAAATTCATAGACCGGGTTGACTTATACGTTTTAAAATTGTTTTATATATTCCTTTCCTAGTTCTTTTATGGCGCAAGGTTGAAATCAAGAAATTTTTATTACTTTCCTGATGTTTCCGAACATTTTCAATAAAACCCTCTCGTAGGAGAATTTTAACAATGTTTTCGGTGATATTTGTGGATACTATTCGAACCGTTCCATTTTTACTCATGTTAGCATTTCTTATAGAAGTTATTATATCAGCAATAGTGTCTCTGCCCATGACGAATTATAATTGTTTATGCTTCTTAATTTTGATATAATCAACATGTTTTTTATTTGAATACTTAAAAGTATTCATTATTTAATTAAATTTGAATTTTTCTATTAAATTAATTATTATATTTAGTAAAAGTATTTGCGTGAGACACAATCTATTAATTGGGTTTATTTCAGATATCCTACTAGAACAATATCCTAATTTGATCTATGACTATGAGTCTTTATAATACCTCAGGAGCTAATGAAACTATTTTAGTAAAATTCAACTGTCTCAATTCCCGAGCAATCGCGCCAAAAACTCGAGTTCCTTTTGGATTTCCTTATTGATCAATGACAACCGCTACATTGTCATCATATCGTATTATCATACCGTTGTCACGTTTGAGTTCTTTACATGTACGTACAATTACAGCTCTTATTACTTCTGATCTTTCTAGAGTCATATTGGGCACTTCTTCTTTAATTACAGCAACAATAACATCACCAATATGAGCATATATATGATTACCATCTCTTATGATTCGAATACACATTAATTCTCGAGCTCCACTGTTATCTGCTACTTCAGAAGGGTGTGAGGTTGAATCATAGCATTTTTATTTGAATTTTTTATTTCAATGCAAAGAATGAGGAAAAAGAAGAAATAGTATTTGTCTAGAAATAAAGAAACTCGTGGTTGTTTTTTCATCCCTTTTTTATATTTAGTTCTACACCCCTATCCTGAAATAACAAATTGAGTTTTTATAGGCATTTTTCATGTAGCTATTGAAATTACTGCTCTGGCTACAGTTTTTGAGACTCCCCCCATTTTGTAAAGTATTCGATCGGGTTTAACAATAGATACCCAATATTCGGGAGATCCCTTTCCCGACCCCATATGTTTTTCTGTGGGCCTTACTGTAATAGGTTTATCGAGAAAAACACGTACCCATATTTTTCCACCACGACGTGCATATCGTGTCATTGCTCTTCGTCCTGCTTCTATTTGTCTAGCGGTAATCCAAGCGGGTTCAAGTGCCTGAAGAGCATATATGCCGAAGCAAATATGATTACCCCGGTAAGATATTCCTTTCATTCTTCCTCTATGTTGCTTACGAAATCTGGTTCTTTTGGGGTTATAGTTGATGGTTTTTTCCCACCTCTACTACAGAACCGGACATGAGAGTTTCTTCTCATCCAGCTCCTCACGAATGAAAGGATTCGATAATATTACAGACGCACATGTATTTAATAACTAATACATTAAACTAAGTAATGGGATTTATTGATATTATATTTCATTTATTAGATAAGAAGCTGTATATAAGGTTAGATTTGTCTATTTCTAGATATAGATAATGTTTCTTTTTTATACCGGATCCTTATTGTTTTTACTTTTATTTTAATAAATTATTGAATCAAGACAATATCGGAATCCAATAAATAAGAAATAAGGGTTTCGCAGGGGAATATTGATTCTTTCCTTTTCCTTCTTTATTCGTAGGATCAATCCACAACCTCTCCGAGTAAAAAAAAAAAAATTGCTTTTGGTTCATTCCACCATCACTCCTGCTCAATCATTTGGATTCTTTTAAATAGAATCCTATATAGTCACAGGTTTCATTGTTCCTATAGCTTCTCCATTAATGATTAGGCCTGAACTTTGCAATGGAGCTCTCAACAAAATCTGTTTCCGAGTCAATCTCCTCAGTTTCTATTAACCGGAAGCTCTTTATTATTTATATATCATTTATTATTTATATATATCAATCGATAAAATATTAAACAATAATAAAACAATATGAAATTAATGCTTTGTTACACTGCATTTTATTTATATGAGGTAATTCATAGACCATACAAATTGGAATTATATATCGTTGATATTTTTATTCTCTCTTTCTATCACCTTTCCATTTATCTGCATCCCTTTATTTTTATTTCAAATCCACAATCATATTTTTTTGTTATGGAACAATTCCAGTTGTTACAACTATATGATTGACCCAATCATATAGTGACTGTTTTGGGGATCTCGATAATATGAAGCAATAAGTTAGTTATTAGTTTTTTATTTTTATTTTTATATAGTAGTTGTAGTTATTGAATTAATATTAGGGATCTGTCTTTTTTTGATCCTACTATAAACTATAAAGAAAAAACTAACGAGTCACACACTTAAGCATAGAAATTATAAAAAAAGGTTAATTTCTTTTTTATTCAACCTTATAGATTTCGAATTTTTTTTTTGATTTAACAGAAAAACAGAAAAAGGTTCTAGTTTTTTGTTCTATATATCACTATATTACTGGATAGTATGACAAGATAAATAAAGGTCTATTATTCTTCATCCATAAATATCCGAATTTGAGGCCTAGTACTCCATAAATTGTTCGAATTGTATAAGAACAATGATCAATTTTAGCGCGAATTGTTTGTAGAGGAACCCTACCTTCTCTGATCCATTCGACACATGCAATTTCTTTTTCGTCAATACGTCCTGCAATTTGTATTTGAATTCCTTTTGTATATGTTTGTTCAGTTAATTCAATAGCTCTTTTCATTGCCTTTCGAAATGAAACTCTATTTCTTAATTGAGAAGCCATATATTCTGTAAGAATATTGGGTAAATTGGAGGCCGCATAAGAAAATTCTGCTAAGTCCTTGGATCTTTAGCGATCTATGGACTATGGATCGCTAGCGACACATTAAATTACAACCAATCTCCTCCAAACTTGCCAAGCATGATCCACATGTTATTTGCAAGTATCATAAAAGTTGTGGGATCGAAACTGATTTATGGTTATGAACAATGATAATTCACATCAGAACTCAACAGATTGCTGAATAACAAAATCCAAATTCACATGATGGCCTCAACATGATCATTCGAACCTCACTAAACGAAAACTCAAAGGCAGTTACTTCCAGAGCATGCCTTGTTTCCAACGAAGACATACTCTGTGGGGTAAATGTTAACCAGATTTTTAACCTAATAGAATTCAAAGGAAGTTAGAACATCCATGCCTAGTCAAATAACTCAAGAATCAACTAAAAGAACCAAAAGAAGGTACTAAGAAAGAATCTAAAGGAAAAAAGCAAAAATAAGCCAAGAGGATGAATCACTAGCGATCCATAAGGGTAGCTCGTGGATCTTTCTAAACCTCTTGCACCATGAACTACTATCTTTTTTAGGGATGCCTGTCAAGTTTCATGATATTCCAAGAAATTTAGCTCGAGAAGTGAGCATTCATCTGATTTCGGTCATAGTTTAATCCAACCTGTACGTGAGTCATCATCAAGATAAGACAATTATTTATGAAATTACATGGAGAGCATCTACATAAGGCAAGGAGCATGATCCAAGTGAAATGACCAAGATATATTCTAACAGCATGGATCGCTAGCGATCCATTCCCTATGTATCGCTAGTAATCCATCAAATTGACTCGATTCACTATGAAATTTCTTGAGCGCCTTCGTACCAACAAATGTGGGCTTCTGGAAAAGTGGCTACGCCCAATAGCTCCCCAATCTCTATAAATACTCACCCATCTACAACATGAAGAGGATCTTCTAGACAGGTTGCTGAAATTATGCAGAAACTATTCTTCACTCTTCTCCTCCCACGCAACAGTCATCCAAAGGGTTCACTGTGATTCTCCAGTGAACTCTAACACTAGTGACTTGATCTAACTTACAAGATCTATCAAATTATAATAAGATTCAACTTTTAACATCAGTTAGTCAATAACAAAAGTTATATAAAGTGGACGTAGGCTTCGTTAATTGCCGAACCACTATAAAAATCTCTTGTCTCTTTACCTTATTTGCAAGTTGTTATTCCTTGTTTTTATTTTGTTTGCCCTAATAAACAGGGCTGGTGCTTTCACACTTAATCCAAGGTGTTGATATATTTTTTAGGTTAATATTTTGGTGCTTTCATTGGGAACCCAACTCAAGCTTAGATCTAGCAATCTATTTTGGGTTAGATAGGTTCAGAAGTTTGATCCTTCAATCTCTGCTCAAAAGATCTACTGTTGAAAATCAATGGCACTAGGAACAAGGAGAATTGCTTTTGAAAGATCCATAGGAGCTATAATTGCTGGAGAAGAGATCAATCCTCAACAAATTGAAGCCAACGGTGCCAACTCAGGAGATTAAGCGTTCGGATCCTCTGTTCAACGCAAAGTTTTCACTAGAGATGAATTAAATAAAATTGTTAATGAAATTTATCAAAAGATGGAAAATAGCTAAAGAGATCTTATGGACAAATTGAATGCTCTATTGACCTAACAGTCACATGCTGCTCCAAGAACCATGATAGAGCCTGCGACCACCATGAAACAAAAAAATTCTTCCGTCTCTAGCCTAAACAGGAGAAATGGAAAAGCATCAGTAGAAAGGAGTGATAGGTGGAACCATAGGAATCAACATGGAAGGAAACACAATCACCCCTCCACTTACGAGGCAACCACCTACAAACTTGAATCTAGGAGCGAAAACCCCATAGGAAAATATAACTATGGTTCTCTCCAACTCAAAAGATGGTGAGCGACTTGATGACGATAAGTTGGAGGGAAATACCAATGTATTCAATTACGTTAGGGAGATCCAAGTTGCCCCTACCAGACCAATCGTAAGCCAACTGAACCCTGAGGGAGTGGCTATCTCAAAGATAGGAGAGCCTAGGCTTCAGCCCACTCACTAAGGTCGTTCACATAACAAAACACTTGGTGTAGTCACTAATAGACAATCCCCAGATTATCAGACATCTGAGGCGTATACCGTGGACACGGTCAAGCGACTAATAGATGAAAGTAAAGATAGAAGGGATGATGAATGAGGATCTATTTCAAGTCGGACTCCTTTCACTGATGGCATTCTGAATGAGCGATACCCTGAAAAGTTCACTATGCCAACTATTCCTTATGATAGGATGAGAGACTCAAAATCCTACTTGTATATGTACAGCTGGTACATGGACGAAGCAAACGCTTCGAATGCCGTTCGATGTATATGCTTCCTGATTTTACTAGAAGGAATTGCTTCCATGTTTGATATGCAAGAAATTGTATTTGATCTGAATTGTAAAATAATAATAGATACTTAACATTGGAATAGGAAATAAGATTTCTATTCCAAAATGTATTTTCCCAAAAAAATTGTTTTCTACGATGTTTATCTTAATAAGTTTAAGATGTTTAATCTGAAAATTCACAGCTGTAAATTGGTTATAGTAATTGAAACAAACAACCTATATTAAATGGTTAAATGGAGCTTTGTATGTCATATTCAATTGTAGTAACGGAGGAAATAGTAGGGCATGCCATATAACACTTATTGGTCGCATCATGTTATGAAAACAGTTTTCATAAAATATATGAAACATTACTTATGAAATAATAACTATTTTTCAGTGTTGACTAAAAAATGGACTAAAAAATACATAATATTTTTAGTACAGGTATTATGAATATTCATTATAAAATAAAAGTTTAATATGGTATTTGTTTACACAACAAATGTGGTGTATTGCAAAGCATAGAAGTATCTAAATTCATCTGCAATTATTTTGAAATTATGGACTATGCCATAATTTGGAGAAACAATACTTTGATTACAGATTATATGTCATATAGTACTAGTGAATTATATCTCAAACTATTAAGGGCAAAGCACCCTATCGGTGGGAGTATGACAAAGTTGATGAACACTTCGGATTGATACATATAGATATATTCAATCGGAGGTCTATTAATACCAAAATGGTTCCACATACTTTACTATGTTTGTCGATAAGTTATCACTGACATTGACATGTATAATTGATACACATGTAGTATCTAGATCATAAGCTCATAGAGTATAAGATAGAAGTATATAAAATAACTTGCAATAGAAATTAAATTGATTCAATTTGATCAAATAGGTGAGTATATTGGAGGGAGTTTCGAACATACCTTGAAAATGAACAAACATTCAATCTCAAAAGTCATTACTCTCTATGATACATAATGATGTATCGATAGGGAGTATTTTAATATTGTTGGACAAAGTATGATTCATTATGAGTGAAGTAGAGTTAACTTCTTTTTATAAGGCCGTATACTTAAAAGTAGCACACAAGATTGAAAGTATATTAATCTAAATAATAGTTTATATAATCATATAAGATAAGGATTTATAAGAAACTCAATCATATCCTAGGCCAAGGAGTTGACAGGTTGTATGACTCGAAAGACCGCATGTAATAATTGCACATGATGGGTCTTGTATGAATCACCCCAAAAGAATTTTGAGAACGATTGTCATTAGAGACCAATTTATTTGTGAACTAAAAACCAAATCAGTTTTATATATAAGGCAATTCGTAAAGTGTTTGTGAATACCTATTCCGTTGACAACTGTTGTTTTAAAATACCAATCTCGCAACGAAGAATTTTTTTGAGCAGTTATTAGTAGTAATATGGATTTGGATATGGTCCAAATATGAAACTGATTATGAGGGATGAAATAAAATTAACCAAACCTAAATAAACATAACATATTAGAATGTCCAATAAATATTCTTGCATGTTGAAAAGAGACTATGAGTTCCTTATCAATATCGAGAATAGATAACCCTTAGTTATCAATTAAACCATTAAGAGTATTGGCTCTATGATATGGTATGATGCATAAATTCAAAAGGATTCCAAATACATTATCAAAATGAGATTTTGATAGTCATACCGAAAGAGATGTGATCCATTACCCGCGATTGTGTCTTTAAGAGCAAGACTAATGAAGTTGGAATTTAATGAGCAATACTGATAAGAATAACATCGTAAATTTCAATTGTTGAAATCAGTGTAATAGATTTGTTATTCATCTTGCTCAAGTTAATTCTGGTTTACTCACAAAATTATTGCTGGCATGAATTTGTGTTTTTTGCATATGTATTGAAATGGAAAACATTAAATAATGATTTAAAAAAACTATTTGCACATAACAAATAAAGAGTCTCGAAGTTTGTGGGAGCAATATCGAGTTTGTGGCTTTTAGGATATGATCTAAGAAATGACAAGAAAGTATCATTTTATAAAGCATCAGGATTGAATAAGTATTTGGACAGAAATGTCAAATGGTTTGAATTTCTATTAAAATGTAGAGGAAGCATGTGTCCATAAGAAAGAACCACTGAAATATACGTAGATATTTCTAGACTGTAAGTAAAAAAATATGCTACTGATTGGTAATAATGAACTTAAGTTAAAATCAACAATAATTTGATTGTTTAATACTCTACATTAAATTTGTAAATTATATCTTTTATAGTAGGTATAAAGGATATTGGAAATGTCCTAAATGATAGGCAATGAAACTTTGTTAAAATGTTTTAACAAGGAATATGTAAGATGGATTTGTTATGCTTTAGCAATAAAAATTATCATACATGTTGTGATGTCTACAATATTTTAAAATGCTTATGTATTTGATGCATGAAGCAAATATCAAATCCAAATTATGATCGTTGAATGTTAGTTTAGAGTGTTTTCGAGTTTTACGAAATACTAAGAATTGTTTACAAAAACAACAAACTCCATATGAATGAGTGCTCAGGCTTGAACTTCATAAGTGCTATTGAGCATAATATGTCAACATTAAATTCATGTTCAAACCTTAATTAAGAATCTTTAAGTTGGAAATGTTCCAAATAGAAGGTTGTGGCTAATTCAACAAAAGGCTATGTACATCTCCTTGAATAGTGCCATAATAAAAGCAATGTATATAAATATAAATGCAAAATTTATTACTGAGCTAGGAGTGATCCAAGTATTCAGAATATTAATCTTTGTTATATAATAACAATGTAGTGATAAAAGCTCACTAGAAGTCGAAAAACATACTCCAACTAGTTCCACATGATAAAAGTAGTTTATCAACATCGAAGAGAGTTGATTGATAGAGTTGATAATTAAACCAACATAGAATATCCATTCACGAAAGACCTAACTTGATCAGTTATCATCAAACCGATTGAAGGGATACGGATTCCATAATCGACCCTAAGAGAAAATGATAGATCTGTAGAGTTAGGTGTGCGATCCAGGAGAAGTTATGTAATTTATTACATAAATCTAACTCGGTAAATAATCTTGTTCAAAATAAAAGGTTTTTTCTTTCTATTATATGCTTGATATATTGAGTTATATTAATTAATTAATTAATTAAATTAAAAGTATATTTAATAGAAAATCCACAAATGGCATGTTTTATGATAGAAGTTACAAGGTGTTGTAACCAAGAGTAATTTATCATAATGAAATTAAATATACTATTTTAAAAATATTCCTAGTCAAGATGTATCGAGATTGAATATTGATACATCCATTGAGACCAGCGTACATAATGCTCTCTAAATATTGAATAGTGTATTACTCATGACTGTTAGGGGAACTGAAGGGTTATGTACTGTTATTTATTGAATAACTATGGAATGACTTGCTCGATAGTTTTCTATTATTTAACATTGCTAAGGTCAAACATAAAATATCGATGTGACAAAATTACACAGTTCTCTTAACTTAAGATTACTGTTGATCTTCAGTTTGGAAACTCCACTTTGATTATAGTTAAATCATGGCATGGAGACATCGAATGATTGTAGTTGGATCAAGTGGAAGCATTAGAAGTGAAACATAGTTCAAGAGAGGATTCGTCTCCTCGGTTATATGAGGTTACTATCATGGTCAACTGAAGTAAAATCAAAGTGAAATTCTTTGGCCAGAGTATTTTAGTTAATAATAATTGTTAGTATTAAACCTAGGACATTGTGTTTGGACTATACATTTGAATACAGAAAATAGTAGAAATTTGACTATTACCAAATTCGATAAGTCCAAAGTAATATATTTTGACGAAGAGAATTGGAGTAAATAATTATCAGAATCAGGCAATGTTTAATAAAGTAAAATTGGACTTTAACGAAACTGACACCTTCCCCTTCGAAGGGAAGAAGAAATTGGCCTACAAGTTAAGGAAAAAACAGTGGGTGGAACTTCTAAGGTCACCCTTATTCCAGTGGAGAGAGAAACTTCCTCACAACACTTAGAGAGTTCTTTGAAAGGCCTGTCGAACTTCACTATACCTGATGATCTGCTTAACTATGGTTTCGACGATCTGGAGGCCCTTAAGCTTCATTCGCCCGCGAGAGGCGATACAAGCGCTCAAGCCCAAAACCAGGGAGAAAAACTCCAATTAGTAAAGATAAAGAAACTGGTCCGTCGAGGGGAACATTAGGACACACACAAACACGTGCACTTCACCTTGCACTTAAATTTGTGCCACCACTCTACTCTTTGCCGACTTGTCGTTATTTAAATTCTGTGCAGGTGACATGGGGCGTACACATGGACTTGATCGTCTTCGAGGTTTATCTATTTTTCACCACTCCGGCCGACATTCGGGTTCCGACAAATGTCGAGACGGACATGACACTGTCTATCGTGACTACCGCCACCGAGAATCATCCTATCGAAGAAAAACCAATAACCAGTCCTCCTACTCTTGCGATCCTCCTCCTCAATCGAAGCAAAGCAAAGAGAAGTCCGAACATAAGGGGTCCCAGCCTGAGGCCCATCGGGATCAACACTCTGGTTCATCCTGTACCAAGCAATCCCGGGATCCCCACAAAACACCTGTAGTCTTCAAGCAGACTCCTTCCGCTCCTGTATCTAATCCATTGGTAGCAGAATGACTTACTGAGCTTAAAGTCACGTTCCCAAAGATATGCTTTGATGGCTTGAAATTTCTCTCAACGATTCATCAGATTCCGGGACATGTGAAACAGAGCGCTGTTGCTTATACTAACGACGTCTATGTCCAGCATGATGCGTTCATTCACTTAGCTGAAAAAGTCTTAGAAGTTTCTGTTGAGCATCAACATGAAATTGATTGCCTAAAGCTCGAGGCTATTCATGATAAAGACATTATCAAAGCTCAAGATGAAGAGCAATCTTCATACAAATCTCATCTCTAAGCCGCCCAACAATGTGTTAAAGATACTGCGGAGGCTATCAATCGTTTGGAGACAACTCATAAAAAAGAACTTGACGAAGCGGTTCAACACTGTAGGGCCCTGGCTTTAGAGAATGATTCAGTTCAGAAGGAAAGGGATGCATTTGCCCTTCGAGTCAAAGAGGTTGAAGATTAACTCCGCAAAGAAAGAGAGGAGAAAACTGCTGCCCAGGAAGAGTCGTAACGATATTGCGACGAGATCGTTGCTACGTGACTTCTGAAGGCAAAGCTCGACGATGAGCTTTCTAAGGTTGGGATGCTGAAGGATAAAGCTCGTGAAGAGGGCAAGAGAATAACATCCCGGAGATTGACTCTCGCCTTGAGGCGGCTGCAAAGGCTAGCAGGGAGGAGATTAAGTGCATGTTTGACCCACTGATAGCAGAATTCAACGCCCATGTCCTCATGCATCGGAACTTAACTTTTCTTGGTGAGGGCTACCTTGAATCTCTAGCCGAGGCATGTGAGACTTTAAAAAAGATTAGGAAGGTCGAGCTGGGAACCGAAGAGGTTGATGAGGAGGCTTTGGTGAAAGAATTTCTTAGGGGGAACGAGCCTTCAGACTTGTCTGCAGCGAAGGCTCTCTAATGCAAAGGTTCCCCCTCATCCAAATGAAAAGATATCATTGTCAGTCCATGTGGAACCGAGTCTCTAGTCCTTCCTTCTACTCAACCAGCTGATCATACAGTACTCGATCCATTCGAGCAACATGCTGGTTATGACCCAGAAGACCCTGGCCTCTACATCCACATTCTATCTCTCGATTCAGAGGGTGAGACTCCCCAAATGGTTGAGAGCCAGCAAGAAGCCGATACATAACTCTTCTTTTTAAAATTCAAAGAACCGTCGTTTTTGGCAAAAGATTATTGTATTTTAATGTTTGTTTCTTGCGATTTTGTCCAGGTCGCTCTGACCCTGTGCCCACTATGAGGAGCAGTGACGCCAAGGACAAGAAGGAGAAAGCGGGCGAGGCTACTCACGTGGAAGAGATTCCTGATCTAGATGCTTAGGTGATTGAGGCGCTCGACGAGGATAAGTCTGAGAATTCATCTCCTGTTGAAGAAAGTTATGAAATTGAGATCACAAGCGCCTCAGGATACACCTCTAAAATAAGCACGAAGGACCAACTCACGGAGGAAAAGAAAACGACAGCCGAAATCAAAGTCGAGCCCCGAGTCGTGGACCTAGATGATCCTTTAAACAAGCCTTTGAAGGTCATCCTCCCTGGTGGGTCCATGCCATTAGAGTTCCCTCGTTCTTCCTCAATTGTCACCTCCCCATTAAGCAAAAGTTCCAAGAGAAAATGCATGGAGGAGGAGTCATTAGAGAAGACGAAGGAGGAAAAGAAACCGAGGAAGTCAAAGAAGTAGTTATTACTCTCGTTTAACGAGAATTTGTTTTGATTATGTAATTATTTTTATTTATTTTCGTAGTCAATGTAAATAGACTTTTGACTTCGAGTTTTGGAGGAGTTGTAGTAGAACCTTATTTTGGATAAATAAAACTTAGTTCTTTTGTCTTTCAAAAGACTTTTATCGTTTAGCTTTCTGTATAATTATTTTCGAAACCCAAGCTATTGTGAGTTACATAAACTCCAATTCATTTTCATATAATTCGGAAATTATTTAGAGTTGTACATCATTTATTCCTTGCTTCAAGTACTTCGAATATTTTTTAGTCTGTTCCCTGATAATTTATAGTACTCCAGTCCGCACTCCGGGGACTTGGAGATTTTATGTTGTTTATACTCTAGTCCGCACTCTAGGGACTCAGAGTACTCCAGTCCGCTGTTTAGGGACTTGGAGATTTTGAGTCATTTATACTCTAGTCCGCACTTTGGGGACTCAAAGTACTCCAGTCCGTATTCTAGGGACTTGGAGATTTTTAAGCCGTTCATACTCAAGTCCGCACTTAGGGGACTCAGAGTACTCCAGTCCACACTCAAGGGACTTGGAGATTTCAAGTCATTTATACTCAAATCCTCACTCAGGGGACTTAGAGCACTCTATTTCGCACTCAGGGGACTTGGAGATTTTAAGTCATTTATACTCTAGTCCGCACTCACGGGACTTAGAGTACTCCAGTCCGCCCTTAAGGGGACTTGCAGATTTTAAGTCGTTTATACTCTGGTCCACACTCAGGGGACTCAGAGCACTCCAGTCCGCACTTAGGGGACTTGGAGATTTTAAGTTGTTTATACTCTAATCCACACTCAAGGGACTTAGAGTACTCCAGTTTGCACTCATGGGACTTGGAGATTTTAAGTCGTTTATACTCTAGTCCACTCTCAGGGGACTTAGAGTACTCCAGTCCGCACTCAGGTGACATGGAGATTTTAAGTCTTTTATACTCTGGTCCGCACTCAGGGGACTCAGAGTACTCCGGTCCTCACTCAGGGGACTTGGAGATTTTAAGTCGTTTATACTCTAGTCTACACTCAGGGGACTTAGAGTACTCCAGTCCGCAATCAGATGTCTTGGAGATTTTAGTTGTTTATGCGCGTTCATACGTCAGACAGAATAATGTAACTCTAATTTCTATCATAAAATTATCATAAAAGGAGACATCAATAATTCATGGAAAAATGGATTCAATCCTTTATTAATGAAGCAAGCTAAATTGTCTTATTACATGCTGAAAACTAAGAATCAACGGAATGAAAACATACTGAAAATAATTGCAACAAAGATACAAAATGAATAGACTAAATAATAATGTCGCAGATGCTCGCTATTCCATGCTAGGGGAGTGTCGCACCACCAACGGTCGCTAGCTTGAAAGTTCCTTCTCCAAGCCTCCGTTCGATGACGTATGGACCTTCCCACATGGGATTCAGATGCGACGGGACCCCAAAAACTCATTTAAAAACGAGGTCGCCCACACCGAAGATTCTTGGCCGGACCTTTTCATTATAATATCGAGCGACTCGGTGTCTGTATTTAGGCGCTTTTAAATCGGCTTCTTCACGCCTTTCATCAATAAAGTCCAATGATTCCAGTAAAAGATCTCGATTTGACTCAGGGTCGTAATAAATTACCCGATGTGATGGAACTTCAAGTTCTATGGGTATAACAGCTTCCATACCATATGCCAACGCGAATGGAGTGTGGTTGGTCGTGGACTTGTGGGTGGTTCTATAATCCCAAAGTGTCGTCGGAAGTTCATCCATCCACTTGCCTCTAGCCTTCTCCAGACGCTTTTTTAATATGGACTTGATTATTTTGTTCACGACTTCCACTTGTCCATTGGCCTTTGGATGAGCAACTGCTGCAAACTTTTTCTCAATGCTATATTTCTGGAAAAATTCTTTAAACTCCCTACTTTCGAATTCAGTTTCGTTGTCTGTAATGATAGTTCGTGGAAGGCCAAAATGGCATATAATATTTCGTACAACGACACTAATGACTTTCTTGGTGGTCATCGTGTGAAAGGCTCTACTTCTGCCCATAGTAATGTAATCGACCGCAACTATCATGTATTTCGCATCACCTTTGGATATGGGTAAAGAACTGATTATGGTGATTCCCCATGTTGCAAACGGCCAAGAACTGACCATTTGCGTGAGTTTCGTTGGCAGAGATCTCGGGATTTTTGCATAATTCTAGCATCTGTCACATCTCCTTACGTAGTCTGCAGCGTCCTGATTTACAGTTGGCCAATAGTATCCATAGCGGAGGATTTTCTTTGCTAATGTCTGCCTCCCACTATGGTCACCGCATTCTCCTTCATGGACTTCCTTCAGGACTAGTTTTATCTCATCGTGGGCAATGCACCGGAGTAAGGGGTCGAGAATCCCCTCTGATACATTATTCCATCCTGCATTACATATCGCGAAGCCTTACGAATGACTTGTCGTCTTTCGGTCCTACTTTCGGTTAAGACCCCGTGTAGCAAGTACTGCTTGAATAGGGTCGTCCAAGAATCCTTCTCGATTTCTGTTTCTAACACGAAATCAACCTCCATCATATTTATACTCAGAATATGCAAGGTTTCAAAGGGAACCAATCCCATTTGCTGTGCATCGTCAGTGCTCGCAAATTTTGCCAACGAATCGGCTTCTCTGTTTTGTTCACGCGGGACATGCGAAATATCATAATATTCTAGATTTGCTAGCAGTTGTTGAACCCGTGCAAGTTATGGGGAAAGTCACCGTCCCTTCGCTTGATAGTCCCCCCGCACTTGGCATACCACCAGTTGTGAGTCACAAAAGATTTCAACCGATATTACCCCCAGTTCTCTGATAAGTCTCAAGCCAGCAATCATTGCTTCATACTTGGCTTCATTATTTATCGCTGGGAATTCGAGCTTCAAAGCATAAAAAACTGATCGGTTTTCAGGAGTCATAAGGATTATGCCAGCCCTCGAGCAACGGTCGTTAGATGCCCCGTCGGTGTACATCTTCCATCGAACGGGAGGTACGATATTGTGACCGCTTGATTCGTTTGACACGGTGAATTCAGCAATGAAGTCTGCTAGTGCTTACACGTGTATGGCCCTTCGTGGCAGGTAAGTAATATCGAACTGACTCAAACTCGATATTCCATTTTAACATCCTTCTAGAGGTTTTCGGTCGTTTGAGTACCTGTCGTAAGGGTTGATCGGTATAAACACTGATTAAATGCGCCTGAAAGTATGGCCGAAGCTTGCGTGATGCAATCACCAAGCAATAGGCTAGTTTCTCAATCCTAGGATAATTTCTTTCCGCCCTCGTTAAACGTTTACTGACATAGTACATCGGCTTCTGAACTCGGTCCTCCTCGCGAACCAGAGCCGTACTGATAGCATGCTGGGATACAGCCAAGTACACGTACAGCATCTCATGGCCTACCGGCTTCGATAGTACCAGGGGACTTTCTAAATGTCTTACCAGAGCTCGGAATGCTTCCTCACAGTCAGATGTCTACTCAAAATTTCTTTTTTCTTTCTTTATTACATTAGAAAAAGGGATACACTTGTCTGTAGCTCTGGATATGAATCGACTCAATGCAGCCACCTTCCAATTCAAGCTTTGTAGTTGTTTTATAGTTTTAGGCACTCGTATGTCTCGAATAGCTTGAATCTTCTCCGGGTTAGCTTTGATTCCCCGTGCATTCACAATGAAACCTAAAAACTTCCCTGATGCAACGCCAAAGGAACACTTCAAAGGATTGATCTTCATCCCATAATGTCTGAGTATATCAAACATCTCTGCTAAGTCCCGAATATGGTCGTTTAACTGTCATGAATTCACGAGCATGTAATCCACATAGACTTCCATCTTCATACCAATATGGTCATTAAACATATGATTCACCAGACGTTGATAAGTTGCTCCTATGTCTTTCAATCCGAAAGGCATTACTACATAGCAATATAGCCCAACGTCTGTGACAAAACTGGTGTGTTCTTGGTCTAGAATGTGCATTGGGATCTGATTGTATCCCGTGTATGCATCCACAAATGACGATAACTCATGTCCGATCATTGAGTCGACCAGCTGGTCGATTCTAGGTAAAGGGAAACTATCATTCGGGCATGCTTTGTTTAAATCAAGGTAATATATGCAAGTTCTCCACTTTCCATTTGCTTTCCTTACAAGCACAGGGTTAGATACCCATTCAGGATAGAGGGCGTCGCAGACGAACCCATTGGATTTGAGTTTTTCCACCTCCTCTCTGAGTGCAGCGGACCTCTCCGGGTCTATGCCTCTCCTTTTCTGTTTTACAGGAATGTACTTCGGGTCTATGTTCAACATATGACTCGCAATAGCAGGAGAAATCCCACACATATCAGAATGTGTCCAGGCGAAATATCCAGATTCGCTCGAAGGAAATCAGTGAGATCCTCGGCCACTGAGGGGTCGAGTTGTGATCCAATATTAAGAACTCGTGATGGGTCATCCCGACTGACTGGAGTTTCAATCGTCAGCTCAGACTGTGCTGCATTTGCTTCCCTGGGTTCTCCATCATCATCTCTCGGATTTGTCTCTATAGATCCGAGAATGTCACCCAAGCCAGGGCTCGGGCACTACTTGTCAATTGTCAGTATTTCGGATGCGGACGGAGTTGTCCGCAACCTTTCCTTTCTCTCTCCACTGAGCCTCTCTCAGCCCAGCCACATAACATGCACGACCGGTCGCCTGAACGCCATGCACCACACCAACTCTTTTATCTGTCAGAAATTTCAAAGTCAAACACCACGGGACCAAAGTTGCCCTAAACTCTGCCGGGGTCGGTCGACCGAAAAACACATTGTATAAAGAATCAACATCCAAATTATGAAAGTTAGGAGTCACACCCTCCTATGTTCACCTTGTCCCAGTTTGACTGGCAACTCAACATATCCTACTGCATCAGTCGCTGCACCATTAAAGCCATGGATTCAGGCTTTAGATGGTTTCAAATCCTTTGTCTCCATCTTCATTTGGTTATATGCCTTTTTGAAGATGATGTTAACAGAACTTCCACAATCAATTAAAATTCTCTTCACATATGCTAGCCCGATCATCGCAGATATGACCATCGGGTCAACGGTAGGAGCCTCCACCTTGTCCGCATCTCTGCTCTTAAATACTATATCATCTGTCATCATGCGTTGCTGCTTTGCGGGGGTCCATCCTCCACATGCGAACAACACTTGTAATCCGCATGCCTTAAGGAGTTAGCATATCGCTCCATATCTTGCCAATTCTTATCTGTAGGGTGAGGTCCACTGACTATCGTGTTTATGACCAACCTATCCACGGTTCGGGTATGTTCCTCTTATTGCCGTGAAGCTGGCCTGCGTCCGGGGTCTGATGTTCCTTTCCTACCCTCCTGTGGGTTCTTCACAAATTCCTACAACATTTTCTGTCTAATCAACTTTTCTATGGTGTCATGGAGGTGTCTACACTCCTCTGTATTGTGTCTGTAAGTCTCATTGAAGTGATACTACTTCCCTGTCTGCTTATGTTCCTCTGTGGACTCCTTTGGGCGTGACTTTCTGTATTGAAAAGTTTTACAAGTTGACAGGTAAATATTCTCAAGAGATGCATTCATTGGGGTGTATTCATTGTAGGTTGGAATCTTTGGCTTCCATTTCCCTGCTTCTCTTTTCATTCCGGGATTTCCTCCTTCGGACCCTTTAGGTTGCCAAGGCTTGTTCTGGACATTGACTTGAACCTTTCCCAAGTTGTCACCGGATTGTTTTACGGCGATGTTGCTTTTTACAGTATCCTGAACATGCCCTAATGCCTTATCTCGCCTCGTCTATCTGATTTCTTCTCTTCTTATGAATTGATGAGCCATTGAATAGAAACGCTCCAGTGTTGTTGGAGGCTTTCCTGCCAACCAATCTCCAAGCTCTGAATCTGAATCTATTCCTCGCATTACCGCCATCAGAATTGCGTGGTCGTTAGGGTTGCTAACTTTAGTAGCCGCAACATGAAATCTCTGCAAGTATTCTTTCAACGACTCCCCCGGAGCCTAGATTATACTAGATAGGGACATCACATCCTTGGGACGAGTGGCGTGTATCCTGAACTGTTCCACAAATTTCGGTGCCAATTCATCGAAGCTGGAAGACCTTGGGGAAATCGAGTGAACCACATGGTGGCGATTCCATATAAAGTAATTGGAAAGCATCTACACTTGGTCGAGTCATTTGCTCTAGCCGAATCCATCATCCATTCGTACCTCATCACACGCTGCCTGGGATCGGTCTTTCCTTCGTAGGCCGGGATAGTTGGCATGCTAAACTTCCTGGGGTACTATGCCTGTAGAATGGTATCGGTGAATGAAGTATGACTACCGGATATCCCCTAATCTTTGTTGGTTAAGCCTTGATTTTCTCTCATTAACTGCCTGACCATAGCTGATAAGTCCGGAGTTTATATGGAGGATGGAAGGTTGGGCTATGTTCTACGGGACCGCTCGGGTTTTGTCCCCTCCGTTGGCGATTTGCCAAACGTGTATCTTAAAGAGCAGCTTCATTAGGGTCTTGGTGAGCCGGGGGTCCGGTCTCTACACGTGCTCCGGCTCCTAAGTTTCCTGTTTCGGCTTGGGTGTGGTCTCCAAGATGTGAGTGATCCCTAGTTGATCGATCAGTAGCACTTGCTTATGTAGTTTCTGTTTTACGGCGTCTGTGGCTAGGAGGTTCATCGGATGAAGTCGAGCTATCAGATGAAGAATAAGGAGCAGGACTACCTCTAGCATTCTGATGCTGTTGTTGAGTAAGCCGAGTCATGAAGTTAGCGTTAGCTTGAATCTGCTCAGCAAGTTGCCTTCTACTTTCCATGAGTTCTCTCATCAAGTCGTTGAACTATGTCCTGGTGATGACTTCCGTTTGATTTTGGGTGGTGGTTCCTGCACCCAGATTTGCTTGTTGATTGTTAGGTCCTATTTGTTGTATGCTAGCAGTCTCGTTGACGTCCGCGTTATGGGAAGCCGATCTAGTACGTGGTCTTCCCATACTAGAGTTATTGATAGGAACTCTGAGTAGAATCAACGGACGTCTTGTGAATGATTTGGATCTCCTTCCGGGGATTTATTCAATCTAGTAGCTACAAAGAAGATCCTAGCGGCCTTGAGAAAGATTGTGTAGAGAGATTAATGAAGATTGTGTCACAGAATTGGTCACCAGAATTGGTCACTAACACCCTTGAGAAAGATTGTGTAGAGAGATTAATGAAGAAAGTAAATTAAAACAGAGAATTGTATGATATATTAAATGCAAAGACAAGAACACCAGATTTATGGTGGTTCGGCGTAACTGCCTATGTCCATTTAGGATTTAATATTTATTGCTTTACTCAAAAACTGATTACAGATACAATCCGTACACCAACTACTTGAATACAAGTGCTAAGTAAAATAGAACGAGTCTTGAATGCAGCAGAGTCTCCCCACTGATCTCGAAAAGGTTCTTTTCACTGTGCCCCTGGCTCTCTATTTATACACGAAGATGGGTTAGATTTCCCTCATGGGCCTAGGAGTAAGATATCTCGGCCTGTAGTAAGTGACTTTTGTACGCCGAGTCACAAATGCCGAATGGCAAATTTCGACCACATGTCCAAGCTAAACGATACCTCTATACGGAACAAGGCAGTGTGTTGAGTGAAGAGTGTAGGCCGAACGAGACCCGATGCCGGTCGAGGGGCGATGCCGAACGACTTACTTATGCCGAGCGAGGCCATATGTTGAACGAGGCTGGAATGCCGAACGAGGCTTAAATGTCGAACGAGGCTGGAATGTCAAATGAGGCTGGAATGGTTTCATTTAAACATTTTAGAAATGTTTTAAATAAATTAGACAAGATAGGCCCAAGAAAGATCCAAAATAGTAAAAAAATGAAATTCACTCATTAGGTAGTGCCCTTAGGGTTATATCCGTCACTACCTCAGGGTTAGTGCCCTTAGGGTTTTTTCTCTAAAATGTTCATTCATTAACGACCACAAACATTCATAGGTGTGTCCTATCTTAATTTCTCTTAGGTATTTAGTGTACTTCGGTCCGATGGCTTATCGTTTTTGGAAAATAATCTTAGGTTTGTCATTTGCTGCAACTTTAATATAAGCAGATTAGGAAAATTTATACATCATAGATGTTCTTATATTACTAGATAGATTAAATGCTTATATTTAATTTATCTAATTAGCTCCTACTAGACCTTTATGTTTCCCAAAACCTTAAAAGAAAATATAGAAATCTTTTGATTCCTCTAGTGTGCATTAGGACTCACTTGCCTTGGAATTCTGACCTTGTGAAAGCTTAAGATATCACAGGCCCGCATGCAATGGATAAAATCTTATTAGTTGTATCATATACAACTCTTAACTATGGTCTTTGTCCTAATTTCATCTCGACCTTGAGGAAGATCAATAAATCGAAAGAGATCATTCACTCGTACCCACCATTTCTCGACGGTTGAAGCATAATGCACATAGCTTGAGGAAGATCAACAAATACATGCATGTATTTGACCTCGTCTAGATGATATATTAATATTACTAAGATAAGATATCTAGCATGAGGAGGATCAACTACTAAAGATATGCAATAATATATTAATACATAAAAAGTAGATAACAACTTATATGCTAAGGATTCATAATCTTTAATATACGTATACACTAGGTGATATCGACTTAGAGAATAATTTATTTCTTATGAGATACCCTACCGATTCAAGTGTCATACACATACGTAATCACGGTATATGTACCATACATATGTACTCGTTCTTTAAACCTAAGCTGGGTTCTTATTGTTCCACTTATATTATACATTCATATTATAGTTTCATTTATTTAAAATTGTTTTTAATTCAATTAAATTATAAAATATTCGTATGTATATTATTTTAAATTACATTTAATTATTTATTAATTTATTTATCTAACTAGTTAAATTATTTTAAAATTCGAAGTTTTCTTTATTTTATTCATCCCAATCAGATTAATACACATATATCATTATATACGCATATAATTTATTTTATTAAAATATAATTAATTAATTTAATAATTATTTTAGTCCAATTAAAATAATTTTGATTTAATATTTAATCAATTCAAAACTATTTATTTATAGTTTACCTTAGACAATTTAAGATATACGTGCATGCGCACACGTGCGTTCATATATTTATATTCAACTATAAATTTTTTATATGTACACACAAGGATTGATATATACGTTTCATTTTAATCAATTATTCACTTAACTAATCCTATTAATTAAATTATTAAATAATTTTTAAAATGTAATTTCAAAAACAATTTTTGAAAATTATTTTATAACCAATATAAAACTTATTTTAAATTTTATATTTTAAGTTTAATTTTTAAATTAAAATTACAATTTTAAATTTTCAAATTGAATTTTGAAAAATAGCTCAAAGCTCAAATTAATTAGGTCTTTACAATTGGGCCAACCTTGTGGACTTATTCCATGATTAAGCCAGACCAATAGCCAAAGAGGGGAGAATGCTCGATTATCCAACCCAAGTCCAGATTTACTATTCTAGACACCTGAATGTCATGTATGCTTTATTAGTTAGCCCTAAAGTTGTTAATTTAGACAATATAGACAATTAGGGCTCTAATACCATTGTTGGAACTGGACGGGGAAGTGGGTGAGATAGGTAAATTTTGAAAAAACTATTTTGGGTCATATTAGGCCTATGAAGTCTAAAGAGTTTTTCTAGATCTGATCTACTTAATTAACTAGAACTAATTTTTATTTAATTTCATAATTTAATTAGTAAATTATTTTTAATTAAATTTATATTTTAATATTTTACATTAGTATTTCTAAATATACTCACATGTGTGTTATGCATATGTAACATGTTGTATATTATGTACATGGTTAATGTGTATGTGTAAAAGTATTAGTATTTAAACCGCAAGGACATATTGGCGTATATGTGCACATTAGTGTCTAAACCAGTTATATATATATATATATATATATATATATATATATGTATGTATGTATGTATGTATGTATGTATGTATGTATGTATGTATGTATATGTATATATATATATATATATATATATTAAATTTGAAATTACTATTTTTCACTAAAAAATAATTATTTTGATAAAGGCAAATTTTGAAAAATTCAAAATTATTTTTTGTTTACCAAGTAAAATAGTTTTAAAACATATCTAGGTTTAAAAATTTAAAATAAAAAATATATAATATGTATTGAAATTTAAAATAAAATTATCATAGTATTGTACATAATATACGATTTATGAAAATATTTTTTAAATATATTTGTTAATTAAATTTATATTAAAACAATTAATAAAATTATATATATGTATAAAATGCCTCACGTCTAAATAATTTTTTAAAAGAAAAACCGTTTGTAATAATATATAATTTTTATAAAATTAAAACTATTAATTTATGAATAGTATATGTGTGTGTGCGTATAAATTTAAAACAACATATAAATTTATATTTATAAATAAAATTATAATTTTTTTGTCGACTTTTCTCGGAATACTATTTACCACATAAAATAATTTTAGGTATATATGTATTTATTATTTATAGTTAGGGACAAATTTTAAATTAATTAAATTTGTTTTGATGACTTAGAAACTAAAATATTTATATAAAATTTCATACATATATATATTAAATAAAAAAATTAAAATATATGCAGTGAAACTTACAAATATATATATATATATATATATGTATGTATGTATGTATGTATGTATGTATGTATGTATGTATGTATATGTATATATGTATGTATGTATGAGTGTGTATGTGTATATACACATATAATAGTATACTAATAAAGGGGACAACAACTACGCGTATAAATTATTTTAGATGATACTATCAGCCTATAGTGACATAATAAAATATGGATTATAAACAATAGGATGCAACCTTATAGATGTAGCCTTAGATTTGCGCCTTAATTAGGAGAATGTCCAAGTTCTAATCCTGATTCGAGCTCTTAGTTTTACAACTATTTCAAAGACCAACTTTGATTTCATTTTGATATTATTTGGATCTGATATTTTTGGCCTATGGGAATGGAAGTTGTGGCTATGATAGAGGAGGGAGAGAGAGTAAAAGTTAGAGAAAAAAAGAGGGTTAGTGTGACTTCAATAGAGAGAGTAAAGGAGATATTCTCTTCTTGGTTTACTCCTCCTTCCTAGCTGACCTATAGTTGGCCATCCTATTAGGCTATACATGCCTTAAGGCTTTCCAAACCCATTTAGAAATTAATCATGGTTAAATATAATTTAAATGCATATCGACATCGTATATCGATATAACTTTTATACATGCACCCAATTAATTACAAATAACATCTAGAAAATATTAATGACGCCTAATACATTAGAAAAATAAATAAATAAAATTTGATAAATATTAATTTAATTATTTTGTAACAATTATAAATCAATTAAATCATACGGTATTTTGGAGAATCTATTAATGTGTTATGCAACTCATGGGTGTGAATTCACTCAACGATTAATATCGAACAATTCAAATATTAATATCCATAGCTATCTTAGTTAGTGGCGTGATAGTTTAACCGAATTTATTGCTTATACATCTTTATCAGTAAAATACAATCTATCGTTTTATGAGGTACCACATAGCAATGATTATTTACAACAATTTTCTAAGTCAGCACTATATCACTTTAGGACTATGGAATTTGGATCTTGGTCGAAATTCTAGTATCATCCACATTCATTTAAGTTAGTTGATAAATAAAGTCCATAGTTCAATAATAACATTTATTATTAGTCATACTCTCTAGCCATAGATTTTGACTTTGAATGCACTTCAGTTTATCGTGATACTAATCAAATACAATCGAGGAGATGAATTCTCAATTGAATAGTGTTTCAGTTTCAAAGCTTCAACTCGAACCCAACTATAGTCGTTCGATTGACGCCATGCTACGATTTAACTATAATTAAAGTGGAGCAACTACAATGAAGTTCATCCATATTCTCAAGTCGATAAAACTATGAAACATCATCACTTGAGATATCTATCTGACTTGATTGTTATAAACCTACAGGAAACGTTTGGATAAGTCATTTCATAGTTGTCCATCAACTATCAGTACCTAACCTCCTGGTGCCCCTAACAGCTTTGAGCGATACCCTGCTAACACTTGGAGAGCATTATACACTTTTGTCTCAATGGATGTGTCGATATTCTCTCTTGAAACATCTTAACTAGGAATATTTAAAATAATATGTTATATAATATTATGATAATATTCTGATGATTACAACTCCTTATAATTATTACCACATAACATATCATTTAAGGATTTTCTATTGAATGAATTTAAATTAGTTAATCAATTAATCATTATAACATAATATAACAAATATGTGACAGGAAATAAACACCGTTTGTTTAACGAGATTTTATTATAGACTTAATAATTTACAGCAAGTTATAGAATTTCCTCTTGGGCATACCACTGAATCTTTTAGTTTATACGTATAAGGTAACAAAAAATCAAGTAGGCTAAGTATTTATTTAAATATAATTTTACATTATAAAATTACGTACATACATACATATATATATATACATAAATGCATACGTGACCAGAATCATTATAGATGAAATTCCTTTATTTGAGTTAATAAACAAATAAAACAAAACTTTTATTTTTAACTACATACATGAACAATTTTAGATGCATAAAATTTCCATATTTTAAACCATAGCTAAAAGGAACAATTAATTATTTACATATGTATACATTTAAAATATGACATCAAATAAAATATAACTTGTATAATTTTTGTGTGTGATTAATAGGGCTAACATAAATCAACATAATAGAAAAACATTTATTATATATACATATACACACGTACATATAGTTTGGAATTTCATTTATAAAATAACATGTGTAACAATTTTACATCAAATCTAAATCAATGGCAATAAAATAGATCATATAAATTAACTTGTCTTGGGTGAGCATGTATGAATATGTAAAATAAAACAAGATCAATACCTAATCAAATCTAGCTCTTCATGACACCTCGATTTGAGAATTGACACTTTAGTTGCTTGAATCGCCACTTGATAGTGCAAAGTTCAAATGAACTACCTTGTTTTTATTTTGTTTGATGCTTTTTGGGTAAAAGAGGGTTTCATCTTAAAAATTGAGGGAATCAGGAAGAAAAACAACTAACCCTTGAATAAATGAGAGTATTATTTTAGGAAGAGAATGATACTGTTTCTCATTCTCTCTTTTAAAACTTCCTCTTTTAATTCCCAATAAACTTTAGTCTAATATATAGATGATTCCCTTCTCTATTTTTTATTGAGCATTTATGGTCCATTTATAGACAAGAAAATCACCAAATCAATCAATGAATTATGGCTATTTACGACCCCTTTAAATATATATCAACGTCATACATCAATAGGTGTGTACATAACTTTTATTTACAAATTCAAATAATTATTAATTGTACCAAGAAATGCTTTAGGAGTCATCCCACTTACTAATAATACCTCAAACATCAAATAAAATAATAGTTAATATTTTTTATATTAGTTAATTTAATTAGTTTTTAACACTTTATAAACCAATTTACTCGTGTGGTTTTTCAAAGAATTCACAAATGTAGTTGAGCGACTCAGAGGTGCAAATTCAGTCAATGATTAATACCCAACAATTCAAATATTAACAGTCATACATCACCTTTGAAAATGGTGTGATAATGTAACTGAACTCATCTCTTACAGATCTTTTGGGTAAAAATCATATTTACATTACTTTAAGCAATACCGATAATGACAACAGCTTATAAATGTTTTCTTCGCCAACACTATACACTTTAAATGCATGTAATTTTGTTTTGACCAAAACTCCAATATTATCCAAGAAATAATGACATCTATTATTAACCTCTCTACTTTGGCAAGAGATTTCGACTTTGAGTCCACTATAGTTGACCATGATAAGAGCCTCATACAACTATAGAGATGAATCCTCTATTGAATAATGCTAACTTTCAGTGCTTCAACTCCGACCCAACTATAGTTGTTTGATGGGCAACATTCCATGATTTAACTATAATTACAGTGGAGTATTCACGTTGAAGTTCCATAGTATTATTAAGTCGAGGGAACTATGTAACATCCTCATATTGAGATTTCCAGTTTAACCTAGTTTTATTAACCAACAAAAAACTCTCGGATGAGTCATCCCATAATAATCCAATAGTTATGAGTATGTAACCGCTAAGTAACATAGCAGCCATGAGTAATACACTACCCAAAAGTTGGACAGCATTACGTGCTCAGGTCTCAACAGATGTGTCGATATCCTTTCTTAAAACATCTTGATCAGGAATATTCAAAATAAAATGTTATTTTACGATTAAGTAATCATGATTGCAACCATTTGCAACTACAATCACATAATATTTTATTTAGGGATTTTATTAGTAATATAATTCTAATCAACTACTTAATTATGTGTATTACAATATAACAAAGTATATATAGGAAAAAAAACACCTTTACCATGAACAAGATTGAATAGCTTCAATGATGAATAAAAATGGTAGGATCAATGTTAGGACAATTAACGGTGAAGGTTGAGGAGAAGGAAGTGAAAAAGTAGATATCTAGGTACAACGACTCGCAAAATTATCATTTTGGTAAATTATATCTATATTTTAAATATTCAAATATAATATTTTAAAACGCATATTATAATGTTTTAAACCATAAATAATAATAGTAAACTTGTTTTAAAGGTATATTAACAAATACGGATATTTGAGGGTTTTCATTAAAAAAATGACAAAATCGTTTTATCAATAAACTGTTTTTTAACCTAAAAAATAATGCATGATTTTTTTACATACATGTATTTATCCAGTAAAGCAAGAATATGTAATAAAATTATTTATTTTATTTTTAGGATCATCATTTTTGAATAGTTGATTTTTGAATTTAAATTAAGTTCAAACGATTTAATAATTATTTTAAATGATAATAATTCATTTTAATTATTATATAATGATAATAAGTGATTTATAATAGTTTTATAAAGATATATACTTGATTTGAAAATATAAGAAAATTCATAACGCTTTGTTGACGCGATAGCACTTTTTGTAAATACTTGTTTAATATTGATTTATATCCTTTTATAATTCAAATGAGATCATTTTAATTTATTACTATTGATAAGAAATTAGTTTCAATTTTTTTTTACATTTATATGAAGTTAAATAAATAACTAAAAATTTGACTAGGAGTCGGCTTTCCAGATTTTCAATTGTTTAACGAACGGAATTGTTTAAAATCGTTGTGACATTGTTTATATGTCCTGTGATCGTATATAACATACACATACATGCACTAACTTATACATATACGCATATATAATACACACACATATATGCACTTAATAAAGAAAAAATATAAGATATTTCCGTTTTCTTCATCCTTAAGCGTCTTAAAAGTAAACTAACCATCACCTCCTTACACAGCATCATTATCAAGCATATGGAGAAGAGGACAAGGAGGAGTGGGCCGTGCATGTGGTAGTGGAGTGGGTTAGGGATAGTTTCATAATTTTGCATTTAGATATTTTTCTCACATTTTTTTCCTATAAATACCACCCTCCAATCTCTCATTTCATTCACACTCTCTTATCTTCATTTCATAAGCTTACTTATCTTCTTCCTTCTCTACATTAATGGCTTCCATAGCCTCTTTAGAAAATTCAAACCTAGCGTCGAAGTTCTGTCAAAATAAGTCATAAAATATAGAGAGATATACCACTTCAAGTTCGAGATCGAGTTAGTGATCTTCTCCTTCTTCTTCTTACCAAGTTCGTACCCATCTAAGCATCCCACTACCCTTGCAAGCCCAAGGCCGAACCTCTAAGAGTCTTAGTGCAAGATTCGTAAGATCCATATTTGAAATAGTGGAGCTATAATCAAATTTAGTAAATCTAGAAACCCATGAAGGTGCAAAACTCTACTGATTTATTTTATAAAATCTATGATCATATGATATGATTTCTATGCTTGTTTATGATGGTTGTTTATCATATTTGGACATGAAAATATGTTGTTTTAATTGTGAAAATAATTCGCGTTAAATACCCATCAAATTTATACAAAGGAAATCACTTTCCTATATGAGTTATAAAAGTGTTATGGCTTAGTTAAACCTCTTTAAAATGATTTAAAATAGTTTACAAATTCATTTTAAACATTAAAATTCAATTCAGAGAAGATTGGACAAGATATGAAATTGAAGTCAAAAATAGGTGTGTCTCGTAACGGCAGTTTGCGACTTCACGCCATAAAAGTTAAATCGTTGTGTAAAGCGGAATATAGCTTACAATGATTTGAAATAAAAAATTTCCAAACTCTTATAATTGCGGTTTTCAAATAAAGAAGAAAAATCAAGATTTCATTAGGTAAAATTTTAGATGTGTCCAAACTAAGTTTCCGAAAACATCGCGCCTTGGCAGTTCTGAAACCAAAATGGAAAATCCCTTAAAATGGATATTTTTAAATCTTTAAAAATATGAAATAAATTTCATAAATATATTAAAATGTTTTAAAAGGGATTTGATTTGTAAAAATGTACATATATGGAATGAAGTTAATGTTTTGATCAAAGAAGCTTTTAAAAACACTATTCGCAACACTTTTTACAGCACGTTTTGGTAACTTTGGAAATTAAGGTTTAAACTTAGGATTTTATTTCCAAATCTTTTGCAAATATTTTTCAAATAATAAATCAAGAATTTTAAAGAGTTTATAGTTGATCAAATAACTTGACCGCCTTATGGGCGACAGAGAGATAGTCTCTAGACCCGAGCTTGGAGAACCAATGTCTGGGTTCCACTCTAGCTATTCAGGCTGGCCCAACAGAGGGCATAGTAAATTTGGTTTACTTTAAATAAAAAATTCTAGTTAAGCTCCATATTAAATTTCAAGGAGGGAACTCATACTATTCGTATGAATTTAAATGGTGATTTCACCGTTATTCAATGAATAGTACATGTTAAATACGAAAATTAATATTTGGTATAATCAGTCTATAATTTATGCATCCCTTTTATTCAGAACTAACCGGTTTGGGTCTACAGTAAACGATATCATAAATAACATTGTTTTTGACCCATTAAAGATTTGTTTTGCAAACATGAAATCTTCATTAAGATTTAAATTACACTTTTTCTTAAGTAATTAAAGTTGAAATATTTTCGTATTTCCAAAGTTAAAATTGGATTTAACTAACCAAAGGATTTGATAAAAGAGGTCTAATAATCCCGTGCATACTGAAATATAATATGATTTAAAGATGTATACCTCTAAAGAGATATTTTATTTGGATAAAAGATATTGATTAATTGAATAATAATCACTTATACTTGACATCTTTTGTCGATAATTGGTTCGGAGAAATCGTGATCGGATTTGAGTGATTCCAATCCGAAAACCACTTCTAACCAATATACGTTCAAAAATGAAAATATGTTGAAGACAATGATTTCAAAGACGCAGATCTACATAATGTAGGGCTGCTTGTCACAAACCTCTGGGGTAATTCCCTTATCATATATATGGTGGAGGTGGTTCTTTCAATTTGAAATCTTCGATGCAAGGACTACTCGCTACTAATCCTTGGGGTGATTCCCAAACAGGATATAGTAGGAGAAGTGCCTTCGGTCTATCCTGTTCCTGGAAAACTTGTATTGACAAATGTCTGACATGGCATTTCTAAGACCACGTACATTGATCTCTACAAACGTGCATCTATTGGTGGTGTTGAAGGTAACCCCTCTTATACTTAACACCCATCTTTGAGACGTACGAGCTTAGAGGTTGTGCTTTTATGGAAATCAATAGTGTGTTGTTAGAAATAGAACTGTGGCATTCATAGTGGGATTTGTCATATGAAAGGTAAAACAGTACCTTAAGCCTCACACATGGGTAATGGCTAAAATAGGGTAAATGCAGCATGGCTAAGTGGGTCGCACCCATTAGGATATAGTCATCGCCTCTCTAGATTACCCTCTATATTGTGGGTTTGTTGTGTATGATGTGGCCATGGATAGGTCGGGAATGACCGAGGTGATGGTGTATTCGGTACTATGTATGGTAGAGGTAGGCTATTTCTATATTGGTAGAGGTTGGAGCCTCAGGTGCATCCCTCTACAGATGTATTGTCGGAAGGTAGTCCCTTACCTTGTCTTTGTATGGAATTCATTCTCCAATACGAGCTTTTATGGTTTTGTTGTAGAACCTAATATGTTGGAATTTAATTAATGTAATAATTTATTCTATGATTAATATGTTATATGAAATGGTTTCCAAATCATGTGATTGAAAATAATATCCCTGATTTTGCGTAGGAAATGGTTTGGTTATCATAAGGTAAAAACCCGTATGTATTTATGCGGCGTGGTCTTATGAGATGCCTTTGTTTTCAAAAATATCCATGTTTTGAGTTTTCTCACACTAGTCCCATAGCTGACCCAAAGTTTATTTTCTTTTCCCTTAAAATTTGAGTGCTCTATTTTTCGGATAGCCAAGTAGTTCTGGTCTAGCTAGGAATATTTTGGAGGAACTTGGAGCAAGAGTTGGAGTTTCCTCTGTAGATAGTTATCTATTTCCATTTCTACAGCACTTTTTTACTGTTAGTATTCAGCACTAGTAGGGACAAAAATTTATAACTTTTTGTTAACCCGCCTTTTGTCAAGGCCATAAACAGGTGGATTCAACCTAACCAACTTCACGATTATCGAGGCTGGAATATGATGGATTCAGTTTAAATGGATGGATAATTAATTTGAAGTCAGGATTAAGCATGGTTGATGGGTACACGATGCAGCATGCTTGGAAGATGGATTGGCATAGGCTGGATTAGCGTAAGCGTGGATCGAGGGTCTCCATAATGTGGGTCGGCCACGTCTTTCCATAAAGGTGTGAAGGTAGGAAGGTGGTTCGACCATATTGGTGCAGCTCGGTTAAAGGTGGTTCGATACTACCATGGGTATGCACTTGGGTGGAGTACGCTTGGATAAGAGGTCGTTCGATCAGAATGATGTAGGTCGGTTGAGGAGAGGTGGACAAGCATGGTTCAATATGTTTGGAGTTCGGCCATGTAGCTCGAATATTAGATCATGCATGGCTCGGTCGAGGAGAGGTGGTCGAGCATGGCTCGGTTATTGGTGGTTCGGTCAAGGCCGCTTGGCATTGTGGTAAGGGCGGGGTCGCTCGGCATTGAGGTAAGGTTAGGGTCGCTCGGCATTGAGGTAAGTTTAGGGTCGCTCGACATTATGGTAAGGTCGGGGTCGGTTGGCATTGTGGTGAGGCCAGGGTGGCTCGGCATTGTGGTGAGGTCAGGGTGGCTCGGTATCGTGGTTTGGTCAGGGCGGTCCGGCAAAGGTGGCTTGGAAAAGGTGGCTCGGCACTGTGGATCGCCGAGATGGCCCGGTCGTGGATAAGGAAACAAGGTGGCTCGGTCATTGGTGGAGTGGTTCGGCACAGGTCGGTCGGCATGGTAGTGTGGGTCGGTCATGATGAAGGACGTTGGCTTAGCTATGGTCTTGATGGGTCCTGACAACTCAGGAAGCCCGGTAACTTGGGATTTGCCTATAAATACAGCATGTGGGTCTCCAGATGGGGCATCTTCTTTCTGCTCTCTGACTTTCTCTTTTCTAAGGCTAAGGCACTTAGCTATTGTTATATTTTGGATTGTAACTGTAATCGATTATTACAGCAATAAAAAAGAAATTTCTGGAGTGGACGTAGGCCAGAGTCAGCCGAACCACTATAAATACTGTGTCTTTACTGCTTTCTTTTTAAGTTTGACTATTCTTCATATTTATACTCTCTACATACATTCTATCTGTGATCTGTGACTGGTATTTTGTGCTTTCATCTGGATTTGGGTGTTAGTGACCAATTTTGGCACTAACATTTTGGTGATTTTACTGAGAAGGCAAGCACTCGGGAATTTTGAAACTAGGAATTTGGATTCTACGAAGCAATGACTAGGCAATCAGTAAGGAAGCAAGTGACAGAAAGAAGCAATCAAGAGGGAAGTCAAGAGGCCTCCTCTGGAGCTGGAGCAGGTTAAGCATCCATCTACATCACCAGGGATGAGATGGAAATGATGCTGAAAAGGCAAGAGGAGATGATGCAGACGCTTCTCAGATAATTTGGACAAGCAAGAACTGCAGGAGCTCAAATCCATGGTGCTAGATCAGAAGCACTCAACCAGCAAGCAGATGGAGCGATTCAGTAGGAGGCAGCCCCCAATCAACAAACAGCTATCAATCTGTATGGACCCAAGCTCAGGGGCACACCACCAAGAAATGCTGGACCAATCCATGGAGGGATACCTGACGTTGCTGTGCAACCCGGCATCAACAGGAATACTGGAGTACATGATGAGAATTATGTGCCAGGATACCCTCGTGAACTCGGTGGGAGGGGCAGGGGGCAGATTGGAGGCAGTGGAAAAGGATTACAGCTTGGCAACAATGATAGATTAGCAGAGATTGTCAGACGAGCTGTGAGGGGCGGGTTGGTAAATAAAGACTTGCAGGATGTGAATAAGAGTCCCTTTACTCCTACTATCAGGCAAGCTAGAAACCCGTCAGATTTTAAGCTACCAACGTTGGAGATGTATGATGGGAGAACGGATCCCGCCATTCAACTGACGAGGTACATGAGACATATAGAGGTACTGGGGGCATCGGACGAGGTCATGGCTCGATGTTTCCCTTTGTATTTGACGGATATCGCAGCTATATGGTTCAGGTAACTAGAAAGTCATTATATTAACACTTGGACGGAGTTGATTGAAAGGTTTATGAGGCAGTTTTGGGTCCATATTGCCAAACCCAATGACTTTAACATCGATGAAATAATGGAAAGCAGAGTTGCTCAGGGATTTCTTAACAAGATATAATGCGGTGGTGGCTTCGGTGGATCGATCTGATCCGTCGACGGTTTTGATGGCCGTGATTTCAGGAATTGTAGACAATTCAAACATAAAGATATCGTTGGAATAGGACCTACCGAGGGATCTTGAAGAGTTCTGTCATGAGGCGGAAAGGTTTCTAAGACAAGAAGATGCGCATGCTGAAAGAGAAGGGAGAGAAGCTAAAGCTTATGCAGTAAGGGATGGAGGTCCATCTAGAGAAAACTTAAACAAAGACAATAAAGGCAAACGGAAACTAAGTGACAACGGTGGCACTTCAAAAGGGATTTGGAGGGAGTCAATGTTTTCCTCTTACATAGCTTTAACCGAGACTCTGGAAAGGATCTACTTAGATACTCGAGGACACCTTCAGTATTGAAGGTCGACAAGAAGGGAACCTTCTGAATACGAGCGAGCATCAGGAAAGAATTGCCTATTCCATGAGCAAGATGGACACAGCACAAACGATTGTGGGAATTTGAGGGATATCTTTGAGAAGCATGTAAGGAATGGTCATCTACAGCTGTATGTAAGGAATCGAGCCGTGACAGTGAAACAGGAGTAGCCACCACCCACTTCGAACGAAGATGGCACTTGACCTAGGCAACGTCACCTTATTATCAACTAAATAGATTTATGGCTTGGAAAAAGTAGTAAGTAATGTGACTAAATCACTTACACATGTACGGGATCGAGGACAGTCTCTAGGCATACTCTGAGACGATGATAAACCGTGTTGCTCAAGTCTGTGAAATCTTGTTTTACTTTTCCGTTTTCCTGAAAACTTTTTTTCCTTAGATGTACAGACATTTATTTGGTTTTCCCATGTTGTGAATGCTATTATTTTGAATGGTTGGATTTGGATCAATGTAATGAATAATATAGGTCTCGCAATTACGGCCCCGACCGGATAGACAGGACAACAATCGCGAATTACGAGTCCCTTTGCCGGAGAGCGATGGAATGGACTCAAACGCAACATAAAAGTCCTTGGCCGGAGATCCGAGGCCGAAAAATATCAAAGTCCTTGGCCGGAGATCCGAGGCCGGGGAATATCAAAGTCCTTGGTCGGAGAGCCAAGGCCGGGGAATATCAAAGTCCTTGGTCGGAGAGCCGAAGTTGGAGAATATAAAAGTCCTCGGCCGGAGATCCGAGGCCGAAGAATATATAAGTCCTTGGGTGGAGAGCTGAGGCCAGTGAATATCAAAGTCCTCGGCTGGAGAGCTGAGGCTGGAGAATATAGAAGTCCTCGGCCGGAGAGCCGAGGTCGAAGAACATAGAAGCCTCGGTCGGAGAGCCAAGGCTGGAGAATATAAAAGTCCTCGGTCAGAGAGCCAAGGCCGGAGAATATAAAAGTCCTCGGTCGGAGAGCCGAGGCTGGAGAATAACGGCCGAAGAGCCAAGGCCAAACTATATAGAAATCCTTGGCCGAAGAGCCGAAGCCCGAGAACATAAATGTCCTTGGACAAAGATCCAAGGTCGGAGAATATAAGAAGTCCTCCATCGAAGACCCAAGGCTGGAGGGTCCTCAGCTGGAAAATATGAAAGTCCTCGGTCGAAGAGCCGAGGCAAGAGAACATACAAGCCTGTGATTAGAGAGTCAAGCCTGGAACAAGATAACACGACCCAGCGAGGCCTACGGATTCAAAGTTAAACCCGAAGAGGTAAGTGATTTGGATATTGGCTTTGGGTAAATGGATCCAGTGAGATCCTGGATTTGACAAAGGGCCAGGAGCGGTCTCGAATTTGGATATCAACTCAAAAAGCTCGCAGATTTGGCTATTAGTTATTGATGGACTAAAATTTGGTGGACGGATATGATGGCTTGGTATTGGATTGGATTATGGGTCAAATGGTATGGTTATGAATGAAACATAGACTTAGGATATCGAATTTGAGGCTATTCAAAACACACCTTCCAATAGCAAGGCATGTTTTAAGTGGTAAATGTTAACCCGTCCTTTGTCAAGGCCATAAAAAGGAAGATTCAACCTAACCAACTTCACGATTATCGATGCTAGAATATGATGGATTCAGTTTAAATGGATGGAGAATTAATATGAAGTCAAGCTTAAGCATGGACGATGGGTACACGATGCAGCGTGCTTGGAAGAAGGATCAGCATAGGCTGGATTAGCAAAAGCGTGGATCGAGGGTCTCCAAGATGTGGGTCGGCCACGTCGTTCGGTAATGGTGTGAAGATATGAAGGTGGTTCGGCCATATTTGAGTGGCTCGGTTAAAGGTGGTTCGGCACTACCTTGGGTCTGCACTTGGGTGGAGTACACTTGGATAAGAGGTTATTTAGTCAAAATGATGTGGGTCGGTCGAGGAGAGGTGGACAAGCGTGGTTCGGTATGTTTGGAGTTCAGCCATGTAGCTCGACAGTTCGGTCATGCATGGCTCGGTCGAGGAGAGGTGGTCGAGCATGGGTTGGCATTTGTGGTTTAGCATTGTGGTTCGGTCAGGGTCGCTCAACAATATGGTAAGGTCGGGGTCGCTCGGCATTGTGCTAAGGTCAGGGTCGCTTGACATTGTGGTAAGGTCAGGGTCGCTCGACATTGTGGTAAGGTTGGGGTCGATCGACATTATGGTGAGGCCAGAGTAGCTCGGCATTGTGATGAAGCCAGGGTGGCTCGGTATCGTGGTTCGGTCAGCACGGTTCGACAATGGTGGTTCGTCACTGTGGCTCACCGAGGTGGCCCGGTCGTGGATAAGGAAATAAGGTGGCTCGGTCATTGGCGGAGTGGTTCGGCATAGGCCGGTCGGCACTACAGTGTGGGTCAGTCATGATGAAGATGTTAGCTTGGCTATAGTCCTGATGGGCCCAGACAACTCAGGATGCCCAGTAACTCAGGATTTTCCTATAAATACATCATGCGGGTCTCCAGATGGGGCATCTTCTTTCTGCTTTCTGACTTTCTCTTTTCTAAGGCTAAAGAACTCAGCCATTGTCAAACTTTAGACTGTAACTGTAATCGATTATTATAGCAATAAAAAGGAAATTTCTGGAGTGGACGTAGGCCGGAGTCAGCCGAACTACTATAAATTCTGTGTCTTTACTGCTTTCTTTTTAATTTTGACTATTCTTCATATTTATACTCTGTACGTACATTCTATATGTGATTTGTGACTGGTATTTGGCGCTTTCATCTGGATTTGGGTGTTAGCGACCAATTTTGACGCTAACACTGTCCAGGCTAAGATTAGGATAGACTGTAATGTATGTATTTAAAATTTCCACTATAAAGATTATTGAAATAATATATGTTATTCCATTCTGTGAGATTTGAGAGAAATGCGGATTATAGATCTTAAGGCTGGAATAACACTAGAGGTAGGGTGAATAGTGTTTTATGGATTTTTTAAATATTTTTGAAATTTATGTAATTTAATCACCAACAAATGCAATTCACAGATATAGATATAATCACAGAATCAGACACAGATGCAAATACTAAGTAAAAGCAGTAAAGAAAATAACACGCCATGATTTTATACTGGTTCGGAGTTACCCTACATCCAGTCCCGTACAATCATGTGGATTTCTTATCAAAATAATCTCCCAGATTACACCCTCGGTTTCAAGGCTACAAGGTACACCCTCCTATATTCAAGTCTAGGGCAAACTCTCTTGATTTAACCAGGCTACAATCACACCTAATTGATTTCCGGGGTTACAATCACACCCAATTGATTTCAAGGCTCAATCGCACCTTTTACTCAACAGTTTGATTTACAAAAGATCCTATAACTCTGAATTGCACTGAGATCTTATGGAGAGAGTGGTAGAGAATCAAACAAGAGATAATCAAGTTTGATTCACTTGGTATTTCGGCAGTGTATAGTTTAGGATTCTTTAGAATAAATGTGGAAGATGAAGAGGAGAGAAAATAAATGAAATCTGGTGAAAAATTAATTTAGAACTTACTGGTATTTATAGTAGATCAACAAGCATATCTATTTGTGAAAGGATACGACGAATAGACACTTCTTTTGAAAATTGAAATTTAAAAATAATGGACACCATGTCGACATGGGGGGTTGAGGGATGTCGACGTGCTCAAGTCAAAATTGATGTTTTTGATTTCTTATTAAAATAGGTTTCTATAATTTGTCAAAAAACATTTTCTAATCTTTGTAAATATTGAATATAGTTTAAACATATAAAAGAGCTTAGAAATTAATTTTTAATATATATAATCTTAATCTATAAAGTGATTTAAAATCTGTGTATATAAATATTTTAAATCTAAATATTTAAAACAAGATATGGTTTAAAAACAAGGACAAATTTGAAATCAAAATATTAAAAATGATTAAAATAGTTTTGAGGCTAAAATATTAAAAACCAAGAGAGTTGTCTTTTTGAAAAGAAATTTTTGAATACATTTTTGAAAACAAGAGATATATTTTTGAAAAGCATTTTTATAAAATTAATGGATATCAAAATAGGACTACTATATGTTCCATAAGATATTGTCGTGGGTACCATCCCACTAGGGTTCCATCCCTTTAATAGGCTCAAAGTGGATTCCATTCCACGTAAATTTCGAATAAAGATGCAAGTGCTTTCAAGAAGTTTTAACATAATTCTGGACTCAATAATTATCTTGTACTATTGAAATCTTGAACTCTTAATATCTTGATACTCATGAGTCTTCAATCTTGATATCTTCAGTCTTGAATCTCTATGATGTACAGTCTTCATTCTTGGTGCCTGCATGTTTATATCCTGCATATACATATATAAAAACTTTAATGTTAGTATTTATATTTTATAAGAAGTCCTAAGGTTGTTGTCATCAAAACCATCATCTCAAGGACTAACAAGATTATGTTCTGTCTTCTTTTGCTTTTTACCCTTAACGATCGGTCTTTTCGGCACTTGGATATTCAACACGTGAATATTGTGGGTGTATTAGTATCGATATCCGAGGGTCAAAAATCTCATTCATCACACTAGGTGTTTCTCAAGTTGATTCGACAAAGGCTCTGGTAACCCCTTGAGATGACCTCAAATCGGGCAAGAGTCAGGCTGAGATTGGTTCCAAACTTTAAAACATGCTAACTTCTCCATACATGTTCGAATTCCGACATGAATTAGACCATTGTTCATTATTTACAATAAGCTATATTTCTTGAAATTTGGTTACAAGAGAAGATTTTTTTTGGGGTCAATGAATTTGGCAATCAGATTTGACTTAGGTACATCATATAGTTCTCTCTAGGTCAACCATTGTGTGCGGCTATTTCCAATACTAAATTTCAAACCTTCATAATTTCTTCATACGAACTTAGATTTCGTGGTAGTTTTGATCAGTGTCCAGCATTTTTCTAAAGATATATTTCATGAAGTTTTGGGATACTTATTTGGATTTTGATTTTGAGGACATAGTGAGACGGTTTTGATGTGTATACCAAGATGAAAGTCTAATTGATCGATACAATGATCGATGATGTGGTCGAGTGCGTAACTGAGATTAGTGAAATGATTCAGAATGCTCATGTGACTCATGTGATGAGATGACTTGAGACGCCCCTTCAATCTTCGGTACCTAAATAAAGGACTCTTGCATTATATAGTACCCGACCATTGTTGTATTCATCATGGGTAAATACAAACAAATCATAACTCGTAACATATCTTACAATACAAAAATAATAATATGGAACATAGCTATAAAATATGTAAGGCAATAGTAAATTCAAATGAACCTAATTAACCATGTGCAATGTGGTATATGAGATCATACATCATGTAAAATGTATGAGTTTATATATCTATGTACATCAATTATTATATACATGAAATATGTCTCAAAATACACACACACATTAGTGTTGACAACTCGCTAACACTATAGGTAGTAGTTCCATATACTACCAGTATGAGAAAAGATTAAGCCTCGTACTCGTCCTCTCTATAGCTTCATGCACTATCACCATACCTAAGTCACAATCTATTCATAATGAGTAACCGAGAGTTATAAGTAAACACGAATATGAATAACCTTGGTGTAACAACCCGTCTTTTCAACCCTTGAATGTCGACACTAAATACATCCACGATATTCGTGTGCCGAGCATCCAAGTGCTGGAAAAACAGAAAGTTAAAAAAATAAAAGAAAAAGAAATAGAATAAGGAAGAAGAAGATATAACATAATCTCACAATGGAACGATAATATATAATATCAAAAGATCATTATAAAGCACTTCGAATACTGAAACTTCAAAGTTATCAAAATCCAAGTACTACCATCAACCTGGATAGTTATAACAGCCTGTCCTCATAATGCTGATATATCAATACAATAGTGTAGCGGAATTAAGAATACTATGGTAGGTAAACATCCAGCTCGTCTCCATAAACTCCAAAGCATCCGAAGCTAAAAACATATATAGGGTTGACCTAAGCATTATAAGAAAATAACATCCGGATCAATCTAGTAAACCAGCGTGAGAAACTCAAGAAACAAGAATGATATATAATAGAACATTCAGACTATACAGATTACCATAATGGTTTTCCTCTCAAATGAAACCAACCAATCATTAAGTTTAAAATAAAGTGATATGATATATAATGTCTAGTGTGTAGCACATAAATCATGTCAAATAGCTGCCATGTGAATACCACTACAATAATAGGTATACAATCAATACTGCTAAGGTGTTTTCACATAGGTGTAAGATTTCCGTGGGGCTCTCCTCGGATCAAGTCGAATCCAAACTCCATGACCAGAATCAGAAACTTCCTTCTGAGCATCGTTTATCTTTAGATAGGATATACTCTAAGGTAAACACAACTGGCCCAACGATGAACTACATGGCACCCAGTATCAACAAATCTCGTGCGCAACATACTGATAAGTATACTCTAGATCTTGAATTGATATACCCTGATGGGTAGGTAAACCCAAGATTGTGCATCATACTCCGGTTTTAGTCATTTCCGATGTTAAGGCTACATTCGACATCTTTCACACAATTCATCACTCGAGCAGCACACGATTCCCCAATTAGATTCCTACATCTCGAATAGATCATGAATCACTACATGGAATCAAACACCTTGAATAGATTTCAAAATTTCACATAGGTTCCCCACATAAGTCCTTCGACGAATGCTAACGTTGTCCTCTCTCTTGAAATACTCCTCAAGATAGACAGTCCCATATGATAACATCATTTGAAATATTAACGTTGACCTCTCCCTTGGACATAACCTTAGGATAGACAGTTCAACTCTATAATGTTCCACTTTACAATCGCTTCCAAAACATAGATCGCATATATGGTTTTGTAGTGATTACGAGTTTTATTCATCTCATATAAGTACACTTCCAACTTACCGGACTCTCAAAATACAATTGATGAATTTTCAGTTAATTCAATTTCGGTTCTATCAACAAGTGAAAGCTAGAGACGTTTCGTACTAATACTCCTCTCAAGGGGTTCCTATTGGTACGAAATCACGAAGCCATTTGATATGTTCTTACGTCATATTTGGTCATGTTCGATAGTCGATTAATCGACTATCTAGTCAAAAACAACTACTTTTACAAATCAAGATTTGTATACTTAGCCCATTTCCGACACTCCAACTTAACTATTTTTCACCCAAGTTTGAAGCTAGGTAAGTTAGAGCATTGCTTCCATCAAAGCCTTGCCTAGATACTTCATTCTTGAGTCTCACAAATGGATAAGTCTACATCGTCGGCTTTTACTGTTAACTATATTATCAATGATTTTCATAAACAAGTAAGAAATCAATACGATTAACATGTTTTGTCATTTCCGACTTATTACTCCTCAGCCAAGAGGGAAGCCAATAGGTCTGTAACGACCGACATCTTGATGGCCTAAATTTCGATAAAAATAAAAGCCCAAGTCCATCAAAACACAAATAGTTGGATTTGGTATCTGCAAATAAGCACGAGCATTATTAGTGGTTGATCGAAATCTAAACTCACAGTGGAAACAGTAATATGATAAGAATACTGATTATGATTACTAATTTAGAATGGTAATCCTTGGATAGCAGATTGTCACATTAGCATCGAGTATGAAAGAAAAGAAGACTTCTCCAATATTAAGTACATCCAGCTCTAGAGACCTATTCCTCTAAACCCATCCTATGGGTCGTAATAAGAAGAGGGTCAAAATAATGTTCTGGTGACTGAAAAATCTATAAACTATCCATAACATAAATTTATACCGATTGGTTTTCATTTAATTATTATGTCCCGTAAGGTTAGCAATTCTAATCTAACCTTGCATTGCAAATATGATTACATACTTACCCCTTCCCAACGTATTAAATACCGATGAAGCCTTATCAACCACCCAATACTTCCAAACCCTTTTTCCACTTAATACTTCTAAATGTGAAGTGGGCGTTTATAATACTTTTAAAAGAGAAATACGCAGACTCTGCTATTTAAGACCACAATCAAGGTAGGCCCCATCATTTAATAACTAAATCAAGGAATACCCCATCATTTAAGACCTATTTCCGTAGTGGTTTCCTCACTTTTAACCCAAAAAATGGATCAACATCTGGTATGAGTTTATGAAAGCACCATCCCTTTTCTGATAGAGTAATAATGTGGAAAATAAATATAAAAATAGTAGAAATGTAAAGTGACAAGAAGATTTTTAAAGTGATTCGGCAGTTAATAAAACCTACATCCACTTTATAACTTTTTATTAACTGATTGCTGTTACAGGCTGAATTGGATTACAATATGATTGAATATCCTAGGTTAGATCAAGTCACAAGTACAAGAGTTCACTAGAGAATCACAGTGAACTCCTAGATGACTATTGTGTGGGAGTAGAAGAGTGAAAAATAATCCCTGTAGAGTTCCAGTAGCCAGTTTAGAAGATCCTCTTTGTGTTCTAGGTAGGATCGTATTTATAGGAGCAAGAGAGCGGTTGGGCCAAAGCCGACTTGTCAAAAGCCTCTACTCGACGCTAGTAAGAAGTCCAGATAAACTCAAGGCAACCCGAGCTAACATAATGGATCGCTAGCGATCCATGGGCGATTAATCATTGGCAATCCATGCCCTTAAACTATTTTTGAGCCTACCCTTTTGGGTTGCCTTCCTTTTATCTATTTGAATGCTTTCTCCAAATGTCAATTCGTTTGGATTTTCATTGATCATCCGCCTTCATGGGTCATCTGGTCCAGAAGAATCATTCATGACTCGCTTAAAACTTAGCAAAATCATATGAAACTTTGTAGGTAGACTCTAGAGGATGTGTGAAACCTACGCTAAAAATTTCAGATGGTGAGGCCCAATCTACATGGATTGCTTACGATCCATCTATTTAGGTCCCAATCCATCCATCTAGCCTTATCTAATCAAACCCATTTTTGGTGAGTGCCTTCTTTTATGTCTTCTAAGTGTTCTCCCAAAATTTCATGTCAATCCGACTCCTTATGAGTTCTCTAAGTCCATTTAAATTAGCTGCTTTGGTCAAAAAGTGGGTAAACATTTACCCCTAAAGTACACCTTTTGAATGAAAGGTATGCTTTGCTTAGGAACAGTTCCTGTCTCCGGTCTTCAATAGTTAAGCTTTCTGCTGCTTCAACAATGATGAATCATCCAGTTCCTTTGTATTCTCTTGCCAATCATAAGTCGTTCCAAACCTGTTACAACCTAAGACTCAAAACTCTGTCTAAGTGTAATCTATACAACGCAATCATTCCGATTTCGTTTCAAAGTTATTGCATCACATATCTCTAATTAAATCACATGTTTCTAATTACATCACATATCTTCAATTACATCACATATCTCTAATTGTCTCATGTTCGTTTGGGATTTACATCATTATCATTTTGCTTCTTATTCAGAGTTGTCACATCATATATGAAAATCACATTATATATCAAAATCATATCATGTATCAAAATCACATCATATATCGAAATCTTCCTATGTTCATCCAGGATTTATCATTTTTTTCTATTTATAAGGAATTCAAATCATTTTATTAAATCAAATTTTTGTTAAGGCATGATCTCTCCTCATCCTTTAAGTTTAATGCACGATCTCTCTGGATCGTTTAATGTTTAGTTTAATGCACGATCTCTCCATATCGTTTAATGGTTTAAGTTAAGGGGATGATCTCTCTGGATCATTTGTTTGTTAAGTTAAGGGGGATTAAGTAAGCCTATCTGCTCATTCTCCAGTGAAGGGACATACTTCTTGCACTCCGGTCCTGTTTCTCCGGCCGGTGGTGTTCAATATCGTACAAGTCCATACAAGGAGACTTGCACCTTGTAATCTGGTCCCGTATTGGGACTCTAAGGCGATCAATATTGTACAAGTCCATCCACTCGCTTTTCTGGCAAGAGGACTTGCACCCTGCACTCTAATCCCATGTCGGGACTCTAAGGTGATTTATATCAGTCATCACTCTCCGGTGGAAATCACAATTATGTGCAAATCAAAGGAAACAATCAGAAATCAAATAAGAAAGAATCAAAACCAGTAGAAATTAAAACAAGTGGAAATTAAAACAAGTAGAAATCAAAACATGTAGAAATTAAAACAAGCGAAAATCAAAACAATTAAGAATCAAAACATTTGGAAATCAATACAAGCAGAAATCAAAACAAGTAGAAATCCTAAATGTTTATCCCAGATATCCAACTCAGAGCATGCCTAGAGACCGATCTGGGTCTCGTACACGTGTAAGCAGTCTAAGGTTTTTAAAGGCAGAAAAAGCAGAAGGCAGAGAGTAAGGGGCGAACCTACTCCCTATTCCAACTGTGGGCTTCTAGTTTCAGCTAACACGGTCATGTATTCGTACGCTAATTTACTACTCTAGCTCCAACATCACCTGTTCTAGGTGTTAAAGCTCGTCCTAGATCCAAATCTATCGTGCCCCCAAGTCGGGTAGGCATTGTTTCAGTTTTTTTGCTTTAACTCCAAATGCTTCTACATTGGGTCCTATTGTTGATTCTAGCATTGCCTCCAAATATCAGTTGTTCTATGTATGGAGGCAGTATTCCAGCCTATACCAATCCAGCTCCATCAGCTCTTGTTGTTATTTCTTGAAATTTGGTTCATATTCCCTGCAATCTTGCTATCACTTGTTGCTCCATCCTTTGGAAGAAGATATCCATCATCTCTTTTTTCCTAGACAAGATCCCATCTTGCATCTCCTTCATCATCCTTTCAATAACTTCTCTAATCACATAGACGGGTCGATGAGAAATTGAGGACACATCCTATTTGCACCCAGGCATCGGTTGACTTTCTAAAGCTCTAAATCTAGTATTAGGCCTACTTATCTTCTCTAACTCTCAGAATCAAACTTCAATTCTTCAAATCTAATTCAAGGTTCTCAGTGAAAGCAACAAATTATTAACCCAAAAAATGGGTCAACATCCGACATGAGTTTGTGAAAGCACCAGCCCTATTTTGATGGGGCAATAATATAGAAAATAAATGTAAAACGAGCAAAGATAGTAAAGAGACATACGATTTTCATAGTCAGCTGTTAATGAAGCCTACATCTACTTTATAATTTTTATTAGTTGAGTGCTGTTATAGGCCGAATTAGATTACAATATGATTGAATGTCCTAGGTTTGATTAAGTCACAAGTACAAGAGTTCACCGGAGAATCACAATGAACTCCTAGACGACGATTGTCACATCAGCATCAAGTGTGAGAGAAAAGAAGACTTCTCCAACAAAAAGCACATCCTGCTCCAGTGACCTGTTCCTATAAATCTATCCTATGGGTTGTGATTAGGAGGGGTTCGGAACAACGTTCTGGTGACTGGAAAATCTATGAACTGTCTATAACATAAATTTATACCATTGGTTTTCATTTAATTGTTATGTCCATTAAGTTTTGCATTTCTAATCTAACCTTGCATTGCACACACGATTACTAACTTACCCCTTCCCAAGGTACAAAATACCAATGAAGCCTTATTAATCACCATATACTTCCAAACCCATTTACCACTTAACACTTCTAAATATGAAGCGGGATTCTGTAATACTTTTAAAAGAGAAATAGGAAGACTTTGCCATTTAAACCTCAATCAAGGTAGACCCCAACATTTAAGACCTAAATCAAGGTTGACCCGTTCATTTAAGACATATTCCCATGGTGGTTTCCTCGCCGTTAACTCGAAAAATGGATCAACACCCGGTATGAGTTTTTGAAAGCACCTACCATGTTCTGATAGAGCAATAATATAGAAAATAAATGTAAAATGAGCAGAAATAGTAAAGTGACCAGAAGATTTTTATAGTGGTTCGGCTGTTACTAAAGCCTACATCCACTTTATTACTTTTTATCAACTGATTGATGTTACAGGCTGCATTGGGTTACAATTGATTGAATACCTATGTTAGATTAAGTAAAAAGTACAAGAGTTCACTGGAGAGTCACTGTGAACCTCAAGATGACTATTGTTTAGGAGGAGAAGAGTGAAGAATAATCTTTGTAGAGTTCCAGAAGCTAGTTCAGAAGGTCCTCGTTTTGTTGTACGTAGGATTATATTTATAGGAGTAGGAGAGAAGTTTGGCCAAGGCCGATTTTTCAGAAGCCTCTACTGAGCGCTAGGAAGAAGTCTAGAAAAACTCAAAGCGATATGAGCTAACATGATGGGTCGCTAGCGATCCATGGGTGGTGGATCACTGGTGATCCATTCCCTTAAGCTAATTTCGAGTCTACCCTTTTGGGTTGCGTTCCTTTATCCATTTGAATGCCTTATCCAAATATCGTTTCGTTTGGAGTTTGTTTGATTATCCGTCTTCATAGGTCATCTAGTCTGGAAGAATCATTCGTAACTCGCTCAAAACTTAACGAAATCAGATGGAACTTTGCAGATACACTCTAGAATGTGTTTGGGACCTACCCTAAAAATTCTGGTGGTAGGACCCAATCTACATGAATCTATAGGGATTCATTTAGTTAGATCAGTAGCGATCCATCTAGCCTTATATAGTCAAGCCCATTTTTGGTGAGTGCCTTCTTTTATGTCTTCCAAGTAGTCTTCCAAAATTTCAAGTCAATCCTACTCCGTATGATTTCTCTAGGTCCATCTTAAGTTAGCTGCTTTAGGCAAAAAGTGGACAAACACTCACCAGTGCTATCGTTACTACGGCTTTATTAATGTGAGAGACTATACCTAAGCCACTTAATAACCCATTAATAAGGACTAGGCAGACCCCATCATTTAATATTTAATCCCAAGGTGGACTCTTCACTAGTACTATCTAGCTGACATTGTTTGGAAATCTCATTAGGTTACTTAATACTTCTTTTATAGGAAAAAGGCGGACCCTATAGTCATTTAATACCCCAAACCTGAAGTGAACCCTTCCCGAGATATCCACTACCACCCTTGATTATAAATATGGAATCTCATTAATTTACTTCTTTTGCTAGGGAGGCGAGCCCTACAGCCACTTAGTACCTCAACACTAAAGTAAACCCTTTTAGAAACATCCTTATTTATATGAAATCTCACTAGGTTACTACTTAATACTTATTTTTAAGAGAGAGGCAGACTCTACAGCCACTTAATACCTCAAACTAGAAGCGAACCCCTATGGAGATATCCGTCACCACTCCTGATTTCAAATTTGGACCATTTAACACTTTCCAATTAAAAAATCAGGCCCAATCCCTCATGTCGACTTGGGTCCTAAGATTATTGATATCTTACTTCAGTAGTAAGTGCGCTTGACTGCTGGTAGCCTCAAAGTGAAGGGCATTCTTTTGTTTAGTGACCGTACTGACCTCGCATCACTAACCTACTAAGTCCAATTAATCATCATAAGTTTTTACTTATATTATTGTAGGAAGACACTGGACTCAGCTTACTAATTTCCTTTTTATTTATGGCAGTAAGATTTACCCTAAACACTTATTTATCCGTACATCCCCTTTTATGCTCGTAAATGTCAATTTGTCCATATAATCCTAACAAACGTTTTCTAAAATATTTATGTATGATTACTAATTTTAAATTAGTAACCTTTTTAACCATTCCATTATTATTAATTCAACTTCTTTATTTATCACTCTCATTAATCCACTTACCCCATCAAGTTATTACATCTCTCATATTTATTACCATCTATTTCCTATTTATTGAAGTTGCAACATTTTAAATTCCTTTCCCATTAATTAATTAACCTAAACGTGAATGTTACGTGCAAGCCTCATTATTAGCTAATTTTTATTATTATAAGCATAATAAATCACGTACAAATATCTACTTTATCAAATATATTCTAGTTATATATCTTCACTAGAATATTCTTTTCCATGTTCAATTGTTGGAATCGTATTTAAAAAGATTATCTGCTATAACTTCCATAAATTAGTGCAAAATAAAAGATTTAACTTTAAAAGATGAAATTACAAGGAATAATAATTTATTTTTATTACTGGAATAGACTGTAAACTACAATGAATTTGTACTTTACAGATCCTTTTTTTATTTACATATATCCCTTGCTAGATAAAATGTTGTATTCTTCCAAACATGGGAAGAAATCAAAAAATTTACAAATATTAAACAAATCTGAATTCCAACAATTCCAAACATAGAAAAGTTCACATTCCACAAGATTATGGTAACGATCCCAATTTATAACATTATCATTCAAGCTATTTTAGATCTGGAATAAATTTCATTCAGATCAATATTCTAAATTCATACGTCTGGGACTGATTTCTAGATCGGGTTGTAAATAGTTCTAAATCAATTCATAGACATAAATATGTAGTTGATATTTATTATATTCAGATATTATTTAATTTATTGCCTCCAACTCCTATACAATTATCCAATTAGGCATAAAAAATCAAATAAACACCAACGGGATAATTTTCATATTATAACAATCTATAAAATTTTCCACTTACCTTTTAAAGGCAATCCAAATCTGCAGATCTGAAGTAGAACCTTTGATTCATCTCCAAATCCTTTTTAATCCAAGAGATATGTATAAAAATATATACATATATTAGAATTACAGATCTGAGACGAGATTTGGGATTGGAAGAGAAAATATATACAAATATATATATATATATATATATAAATTACCTAAAATACGCATATAATTTTTATTAGATTTCTATTCTTCTCTAATTTGTATGAATATTGATATAAATATCTTATTTTCATAATGTAGAAAGACAATAGAGAATAAGAAATGGCAGAGCTTCTACAAAAATATGAGAAAGAAGGGAGAGCAAGCGCTGAATTTATAGGTACTAGAATCAACCAGAACCGTTAGATCAAAATATATTAAATTGGGTTGTACATAACCTAGGGTTACTGGAGTTTCCACACATGAAGCGGTCGACCGCCACTTTCCTAAGGATCGACCGCTCCTGGTCGATCGCTTTGGTATGCAGGTCAATCTATGGGCCCCAAATAACTAATTAAAAAAGTTAATTTTTCTTAATTATTTATTTCGTCCCCAATTCATTTTTCGACCGTAATCTTTTCGTTTGGACTCCGATCGCAAAACTTCAAATATAGAAAGTTAGTCAAAATTTCACCACGAACACAATGGTGCAAGTTTTATGGTCAAATTTCATCATTTGTACAAATTCTGTTTTTGGAGCCTAATTAATTAATTAACTACCTAATTATATAACGAATGCCAATTTACGAGGTGTTATAAGGTCAGAGCTCTATTTCTCCATCCCTGCTTGAACATCAATCTTAACTCTCGCAAATAGATAAGCATACTTCGTCGGCTTTTAGTGTTAAGCATAATTAATTACTTTTCAAACAAGTAATTAAAGAATTAACCATTTGCATTTAGAAATTACTAACCCCTTTCTAAACCTTTTTTTATACTTCTAAAACCCTTTATAAAATGATATATATGTATAGTAATTTATTTACTAAAACTTGGTACGTAAATAAACAAGTCAAAAGAAATTATTATTGCATACGATATAAAATAGTCAACATATTTTCCAAAAATTATATATACTTAAAAATGATTTTAAAATACTTTATATTACTTATAGTAGGTTTCAAAACATTTTCTCAAAGTATTACTTAAAGATAACAACTTTACAATTTCCTAGAAAACTTGGAAAAACAAGTTTTAATTATAAATTCCCCTTCTTTAAAAACTCACAACTGATTCTTAAAAATTCAAAAACAACTTAGACCACTTTTTAAATACTCTAATTTGAGCTAGTAAACACTTGTAAAAGGAAGGAACGAAATACATAAATTTAAATATCTTTTTAAACCTTCAAAGTCAAAAATTCAAGTCTAAACGGAGGTAGTTTTGCACAGGTGAAGTTTTAGCAAAATTTTAAGATGTTACTTAACTTTTTACTATCCAAATTTTTTATAACAATAAACATATATATATATATATATATATATATATATAAGACATTATAAATATGGTAAGAAACCGTTAAGGATTTCTCTATAAAGTTCCACAGAAATAGCAAAAAACAAGTTTCCTGCCATTATTTATTAATTAAATAATGTCTAACAAGGTTATAAAATCATATTTATAACACTTAATTATATTTCAAAACTTTTTGATATTTAAAGAGGAAGTTTTCCAATTTACTGGTTACTACATTCTCCCCCCTTAGAACATTTCATCATCGAAATTCAAATAAGAACTATAATCATAGGAGATAGAAGAAACAAGATACACATATAAAGTTCTGATGAAACTACATACAAGCTAAACTACAAACCAAAATGCATACTATATGCGGTGAGTACACGAAAAAAGATTGACAATACTAAGATAAGAAGGAAACTCAAGTCTATAAGTGACTCTGGATAGAACTCCTTCAAACCATCCTCCGTCTTCCTTGGTATCACCCAGAGCATCCTCCCTCCACAACCCTCCTAACCTTAATAAAGGAAAAAGCACGCAAATACTTAAATAACATTCATAATCACCAGCAAGCAAAGCTTATGGTGTAACGACCTGTAAATTTTAATAATTTTTATTTGTTTTAATAATATATCTAATTGAAATTTTATGAAATTTTAAACTATAAAATTTTGAAATAAAAATTTGATATTTGGAATACGTCTAATTAAACGTAGCAATTGGTAAATTTTCAATTAATTATATGAATATCTATTTTATTATGTAATTTTATTTCAATTTACATCAGATAATAACATTTGAATTTAAAAGCGTTCTAAAATCCAAATATGTCAACATGATAAAATTTATTTAGAACACTCTGAATAAGACTGCGCAATTCGTTTTGCAAATTTCGGACGTTTCTAGCTCCGTTTGGATTTTTTCGTACGGAATAGCAACAAATATCAGTGTCCGTATCGACTTTTGATAGGATGGTCATACTTTTGATAGTTGTATATCATTTTGATCGTCTCATCGTGCTGATCTCTGCGGTATATTTATTTTTGTATTTTGAGGTCCGATGCGTGACGGAAATGTTGATAACGGTCCGTTGTAGCGGTACCGCTTTTTACTTTTTCACTTTTGTTCGGTTTCAAATATTGTAATGTGCTACACACACAAATATTAATTTCTTCAATTATTATTTTCTAAATCAATGTATGGCTGTTTCATTTCTCTATCCTTTCATTTGAAAATAATAATAAATACATTCAATGCAAACTTTACATTTCCTTCCCGACAGCATTAACCAGTCCATTTTCTTTCACCTCCCTCACCCTGTTCTCACCATGCTTTGCACCACTGGTCCAACTCTCCTCCCATCTCTCTCTCTCTCACCTTTTAACTCCCTTCTTTCATACATCTCACCAAACAGAAGAAGAGAAGCTCGGCATACTCCTCTACATGCAATACACCCGTAACCACCTGCCAAGACCCACGCACAAGCCTCGGCCTCAACCAAGCTGCTGCCTCCTCTCGCCCTACTTCTCTTCACACTCTCTCCTCTGGCCTTCATCGTCACGGTCTCAGAAACCACCTCCGTGGCAAATCCCAGAGCCCCCCAGGAAGCCGAGCGTTCCTCGCTTCATTTTAATGGTACTTATATTAATCTGCTATATATATAAAGATTTTATAAAAAATGATAGGATATGGTAGTATAGCAGCATATACACACACACACATTATGTTTATATGGGTTGCATATTATGCTGTTAAGTAAATATATTTGTAGTTATGGGTTAGTATATTTACTAGTTGAATATATATATATATATATATATATATATATATATATATATATATATATATTACTTACTGTTAGTATATAACAAAAGTTCGTTTATGTCTTAGCATCTAGTATTGGAATATTATATATTAATATATTGATTATAGATTTAAGGTGATATATTGAAAGTATGTATATATAATGTATAAATTATCATTTTAGTTATACGCATATATGTATATTGATTTTCAAAATAATAAAAATATACATGTTATGGTGTTTCTCTATGTATATAAATGTTAGTTATATTATATATATGGGTTAGGTATATATAATTGTATATACCGTATATATATATATATAAGTGGTATCTATGAAATATATAAAGTTCATGCTATGTTGTTATAAAATTTATTTACAGTAAGTAAAATATGTTACCATCTTTGACTTTATACATGTAAGTATATATATTAGTTTATGTGCAATGGGTTTGGTTTGTTTTGGTATATATATAAGCTATATGTATGTCAGCAATATTTTGTTGAAGTATATATTTGTTATTCATACCTGAGTTGGTTTGTATTGATAAATATATATAGAGGTTCTCTGTTTTATAGCTTTAAGTTTTCAGTTTATAAAAGTTTTGATGTATTGATATGTGTAAATGTTGTGTGTGTGTATATATATATGTATATATGTATATTACTGTTAGTATGTCAGTCTATTTTATATTTGATCTATTCAGTAGTGTATATATAGTTTATATAGATATATTTCTAACACACATATATATTCTGTTAGTATTTTCAATTTATATATTTGTTATATAATGGTGTATAAGTATATGGTTTAGTTTGCACGCACTGTTTATGGTTAAACTTATTATAATACAAAAGTCGTATCTTATATATTGATGTGTGTGTACATATATATTATAGCAGGGTACAAAATATGTTTTACCGTTCTTTATATGTTGCTTATGTAAATTTATGTTTATATAATATATAAGATGGCAGCTAAAATATGATTAAAGGTATGTAAACTATATACTATTTTATATAAAATCTATTGCTTTTATATATATATGAATTTATACATGAGTCCATATCATTTGTGGGTCAGGTACAAGTATATATAGTATGGTCAGTTTGTATATATGTAAAGCTCTGAGAGAATTTTTAAATAAATTTTGATTTGAAAAGTATAATAAGTCTGTAAATTGATATTTATGTTTATATATTTGTTTATATGGATATGGGTAAGTTAGTTTTAACAAACCAAAATATTCGGAGATTTTATTTCTTATGTGTCTGAAACAATATTGTTTTGAAGCAAATATATATATGATAGTTTATATAGATTCTATAATATATTTTGTCATATCCTGGTATACATATATCTCTGTTTTGTTGAAGTATTATATTATACAGGTTGTTATAATATATAAAGCAAGATTATATTGATTTTTATAATATAATATATATAATTTTAATAATTTTCAATTTAATTTGGTTAAGAAAATAATATAATAGGTTTATATATATTTCGTTTCAGTCTACATCAAGCAGTTACTGATTTATTTTCATCGATTCCTTATATATCAGCTTGTCCATCAAATTCGAGTCCATCTAGCTTTGCTTTGGAATTCGTGTTTGGATTCGTAACTTCTCTCATTCTCGTCCATCTCTAACCTCAAAAGGTGAGTAATCACTCAGATTAATGTTCTTATATTTTTTAATTTGATTTCGATTGAAACGACAATTGAAATATGCTGATGTTAGTTATTTACATTGCTAATTATATGCTAGTATATTGTTATATATTCACCTGTGATATCTGACACCATAATCTGTTATATATATATATCGATGATATATGCCTGCTATATTATTATAATATCTATTATCACTCTGCAAGTTCCTTGTTAGTATAGAATTCACTATGTGTTGAAATGATACATACCCGAACGGACTTTAGAATAGGAGAAAACCGTTATGGGTTGATATGATTAACCCAAGCGATTTTCATTTGAATTGTATTTGGGATTGCGGGTTGAAATGATATATACCCATAAATATTTAAATTGCGGATTGAAATGATAAATATATGTATCACTTGACCATTGGATTGAAAATTATATATAGACACCGTGGTCTATATATAAAAATATTTTGAAATGATTTCTATGGTTTTGGAAAAATATATGGTTTTATATGAACATTGGTTTTAGATATTATATAAATGCTATTTTATATGTATAGTTAAATTCCTAAATTAGTTAAATTCTCGGTCAAAGCTGTGTATAAATTTGTTTGATATAAAATAAGTTTAATGATAAAGTTGATTTTATTAAAATATAATATGGATAAGTATTTATTTAAATTATATTTTAATATAGGGTTATAATGATTTAATAAATTAAGGTTGAGAAGATAGATTTGAAATTGATTGAAATTACATTTAATTAAGAATTTATTTAATTAATCGAGTTGAAATTTATGGAATTTGAAATTTTAAAAGATATGATTTTATAACTTGATTTTGGAAAGTCGTTTAAATGAATATATCAAGTTTGAATAAATTGAGGGAAATATTCAGTTATTTGAAATTTAGAGTTTATTTAAATGATATTGAATTTATTAAGTAATTTTTTCAAAACTAAATAACAGTAAATTGAATTCGATATATATAAAGTTATCTTATTTATTTTTGAAATGTTGAATATTTAAAGCTTTGAAATATATTGAAATGGTTTATTTTGTAGTCAAACCTGTATTTGAAATTGATATGAATTGAAATGGATTATTGAAAAATGAAATGAGTTGAAATTTATGAATAGAGAGTTGATTTAAATTGAAATTTTTGGATTCAAATTGATTTGAATCAATTTGTGAAGTTGAGGAAATTTATTTATTTTATAAAGTAATTTTAAATTTAAAACTATTTTATTACATATACTATTTGAATATCTAAACAGTTTAAGTGGTGAAACTTATGGTTCCGAAGCTATGAATTTCAAAGTATTATGAAAGTGTTATAATTTCAAGTGTTTGGTCTCGGAAGTGTTATATAACTTTGAAAACTTCTATGATTTTGGAAAAAGAGATATTTGAAATGAAAATGATATTGTATTGATTTTGTTTTGAAATGGAAATGATAACATATTTATATGGTTTTGAAAGGCAGTTATATTTTGATTTTGAAGTATAAATTATTTTGAAATGACTGCGGTGTTATAATAACTATTGGTTGTTAAATAGACCGGGATCGAAAGTTGTCATACTCTCTGCCAACTCCGAAAACCACTTTAACAACCGTGTACGCAGTGGAGATTCCAGAATGAAGTAGGATGGTGGCGACGTCCTATTGAGGTATATACGTGGACCCGACTCCCGTGAGTTGGCATAAGGTGGCTAAAATGAGAGCGATTCCGGGCCAATGAGGTAGCTCCTTTGATCGGACACACTTTTTTGATACCATTCTATTACATTGTGATTGATTGGGTGCACCTTTGATTTCGAGAGTGTGGCTTGAGGTGGGCGGTAGTGGCTGCTATGCGTTACCACCAGTTCGAATGCGTAATTGGTATATCTACCCTGGCATTGCCAAGTTGTGTCGTGTCACCTACCCTAGTGCGCCTTGTACGATTTTGGTTTTGTGACATTGCCTATGGACTATCCTCTGGTGGCTTCCCAATCAGGAGGGACTATGATACTGGATAGACTACTGGGACTATGTATGTGTTAAGGTGGAAATTGTAAAGCCTTAACGCTATTTTTAAGTAAGTTTTCTTTACTTTAGACATTATTATAATAGTGTATATTACTACATAGTAAATAGTTTAACGGATCCCTAGAGGATGGTTATCCCAAAAATCCTTTGAGTTACTTGTATTTCAGTTGTTATTTCACTTAAGTTGGATTTATTGATATAAGAATGTTAATCCTGACTCGAATGTTTTGTGTTTTACTTTACGCTCGGGTCAACTGAGTGATACAGCTTTTGAGACTTACCTTTGAAGTTGGAGCTTCGTTTGGAGATCCAGCAATCTATCCAGCTCTCAGATATTCAATTGATTCTTGTGATGTATTCTGATCTTATATTTGACTATGATATTCGAGACTTCCATTGTATCTTATTTGACTTTGTTATATATATAGTAGCTTCATGAACTACTATCCTCTTGTTTCCGCTGCAAATTGTTATATTACTCCATGTCTGTGATTCTGTGGTTATTTTATTTACTGTATATACTGAGTTTTGCCAAATTTAAATTAACAATCTGGTATTTTGAATTATTCAACTCTGACACGTGTGGTTTTATTGTCGATTTGAATGGTCCAAAATAGCGGATCGTTACAGGTGGTATCAGAGCTTTGGCTCTAGGCAAATTTAGCATATATGGTAAATTTATTTACAGAATCACTTTCGTTCGAGCTTGAATCTCTTCCTTTTGACTCGATTTCCTTCGATCTTTGGAACGATTCCTGTGGTTCCAAAACCCATTCTTGTCTCTCCCTATTCGTATTCTTTTGATTATGGAGTATCCCATAACTCCACTTCGAATGATCTTTATAATGAATCGACGGTCTCGCCAATATCCAAATGATTTGTAAAGGATGAAACTCCTTTACAATAGCATCAATTCACCGGAGATTTATATATCCTCGGTTTACGATGCTATCTATCTCCTGCTATGCCTGAATTCTATCTTTTGGCGATCGAATGTCGATTTGCCTCAGAATTCTGCATCGATCTTATTTTAAAGTCATGGTTGACCAGGTTAAGGTTGCCCGTGATTTAAATAAGTTTATCCATCTTCCTGTTTGAAATTCAATCATCTTACCTCCCTATAGAGTCTATCTTTTAGTTGAATTCGCCTAATTTAAAGTTCCCTTGTACTTGAATCTCTAACTTTGTTTTGAAATCCATTCTGGAACCGTCGAGTGAGGGAGTATATTTCAAATTAATATTAAAAATGTTTTAGATACTGTGTTGTTTGAGTTGTTGATGTTGATTTGGATTTTCGATCGATTCGTCTGATCAACGATATCGATAGGATTTCCAAAACACTTTAGCAGAGCAAACTGATGCAATTTTGTTTTCAAATTTGGTAAATAAAATAATTTTGTATAATTATATTATATATAAGTATAAGTTTTTGAAATTAAACAGTTAATGAATTGGTTGCTGAAAATAATAATATTTGACTTTCATTTATTGTTTGTAAACCATTGACAATTGAATAATATAAATAAATGAATTTATAAAATATGGTTTATAATTTGATTTAGAATTTAAAATGAATTTAAATCAAGAATTCGAGAATTTAATTTACGGAGATTTCAAACTCTGGTTTAAAGTTTTAAGATGTATATTATTTAAAGTATTTTCAAATAAGAATTGTATCAAAGAATTTTTAATTGTTTAAAATCGGTGTTATTCTTGTGATGGCCCTAACTCGACTTTCAAAAATCGGCACCGAATACGACGCTCGTATTCAAATGCCGATTTTCGAAAGTCAAGTCAGGGCCGTCACATTTGGTATCAGAGCAATCTACATCACACAGTGTCATAACCATAACAAATACATCAATCCAGTGCACAACTATAGTCAATTATTTTCCAATGTGGTTTAAGTGAATTAACCACATAGTTTATCAATAATAAAGTAATTAAATATTAATCAACTTTGTTAGTACATTATTTTTTAATCAATTAACTTAATTAACTACTAATTATAAATTAATCAGCTTAAATCATCAAATTAACAATTCTTAAATAATTTAGACACTTAATCGTTAATCAATTTTAATAACAAATTATAATCATTCTTAATTACTTTTCAAAACCATTGGTTAATCAAAGTTATTTACCTTAATTATCATTTAAAAATCTTCTTCACATTTTGAAAATCAATTTTTTGTTACATTGAAAGTTTTAATATTAATTAACTTCAATTCTTATCTTAAATTTAATTAATTAGTTAAAGGATTAATTAAATTTTTAAGACATTGTTAAATAATTTGAAACTTATAGTAAGTTTTTAACTTAACATAATCAACATTAGTTGCTTTATAAACACTAAAATTCGTGTAACATTATAACTTGAATTTTTCATTTGGGCTAAACCCTTTTTTTCTTCTTGAACAAACCCGAGCAAACCCAGGGGTTTACTCGAATGTTCACACGAGTTTCTTGCCAGTTTCCCTGAGTCGTCTTCTTTCTTCCCCGTACTCTCTTCTTCTTCTCCTTTTTTTTAGAGTTTAAGTTAAACTGAAATGTTCAAACTGAAGTGGCAGAAAGGATATTCACGAACTCGAGTGATAAACCGAAGCTATGCATCACCTTCCTCGAGTATCAACTCGAGTGGCCAAAACACAAACTTCCTGACACATCGCGTGAGGCCGTGCACGTGCACGTCACCGCGCCGCCGTTCTGGGGGTCATCGCGACCTTTAACACGTTGCAAACATCCCCATGTACTCAAGATTAAAACTCGTATCAACCCAGAAAACTCAAATTCGAAATTGAGTGTTTTGCTCGACACTGTAATATGAACACACCTAACTAAATTGCCTTGCCGCCGCTCCTCAGACCACCAGTGACACCATAGCTTCGGCCACGTCATGTTAACACCCCATACTACCCTCCCCCATCATCGCGTGCAACTCGATCGCTCCGAGGTGATGAAATCGCCTCATTTCCAACTCACTGCCAACTTCGAACTTAAACCCTACTTTGGATTCGTTCGACAAATTCATGCATTCGAAAAATTATTTAGCAATTTTCTCATCATTGCAGAAGTTCAAACAAGCTTCAAGCCAAATTTCAATATTTACAATTGAATCATTCTCCAGGAATTAAGAAAAATGCAATTTTGTCTTAAATTCGAACTGCTCTTAAACTACTTAAGTAAAAATCATCATATTGCTTTTAAAAATCATAACTTTGTATGCTTATTCAAATTATACAAACAAATCAATGTTTTAAACTATCTGAATTTATCATATATTGGACTATTTCCCATAAAACTGGGTTTACACAACCTGTTCTTCATCATCATGCAGAAAATAAATTTTTATGCTAAAATCTAAGTTTAAACAAACTTGATTTGTTGATAATTTTAAGCCTAACAAAAGTTGATGATAATATTTTGAATCTGGATTGAATATTTTGACCCTGTAACCTCAACAGAGAACAACAAAATGTTACAGAACAAACACAGAAACTATATTCAAAACCAAACATGTACAAACTATATTATCACTGGATTTTGTAATGTTATTGATTAACTTAAAGCTTTGAAGTGTATGTTTACTCACTTAGAAATATTGATGAACAAAAATGCTTCTGTGTTTTGGAAAAAAAGCAGTTTTGATCCTTCTTCTTTTTTTCCCATCAGATTGTTTCTAAACTTGAATATAAAGGGATGTTTTCCTATTTCTTTTTCTTTCTGATTTTGTTATGTTTTTATGAACGAACTATGCTAACATGGATGTGTGTGTGTGTGTGTGTGTGTGTGTGTGTGTGTGTGTGTGTGTGTGTATAAAGAAGGCTTTGTATAGGGTAGGGTAGGTAGGTATTAACTGGGACAATTTTTTTTGATCAGATATTTTTTGTTTTTGCTTTCTTGCTTTGACTAAGCAAAAATTTATTTCACCTGACATGATCTTGATTTTGTGCTAAGAAGAAAGCATTAAATGCTTGTGTTCCCATCTTGGTTAACATACAATCTTACTTAATTTTTGTAAGTACAGTTTTGCTTTATTTATGCAGATTTTTGTAATCTAATGTTTGTTTTAGGTTGTAGATTTTTATCTTCTTGTATAGACCTTGTTTCCTTGTTTATATTTTTGTTTACAACCCACTTGTCTGATTTGTTTTGTTTTGCATACAACTCTTTATTTTATTGTTTCTTGGTTTATAAAATTTTCATACAAGTTTATATGTAATCCATATGTCATGTTATAATAATATAATTTTATCACAAACATACATTTTTAAAAAAAAAATTCTTTTTTTTTTCAAAATTTAACTATCAACATAAATTTTTATCACATATATTTTATTTTATGGTTTAAGACAAATTCTTGTTTGTTATATATTTTTATTCATTTATTTATCATTTATTTAAAAACTTAAACTATTAAATATTTATTTATATCCATATATCTTGTAATATTAATATCAATAATATTTTATTACTCTTGAAACTTCTCAAATTTGTTCAAAAATCTAAATAAGTTACCGAATTCAAAAATCAAAATTTTGGGATGTTACAATTCTCTTTTGTCGCTGCAAAATCATTTCGGTGATGACTGCATCATCATCAACATTCATTTTTTAGTTTCGAAATGAAGAGACCAATTTGTAACTTTGCTAAAGTTTTGTTTTAGAAATAAATTGATTTAAATTTCTTAAGTATGATTCGAATTATATATATATATATTGGTATATTATTTTAAATTTAATTTGATTTGATATATATAGTATATTCGTAATTATCTCTAAATGGTTTAAAGTGGATTGGAAATTTAATTCTTGAATTTATGTTAAATGATTATTTTAATTATAAATAAAGCTAAATATTTTGAACAAATATTTAAACTTTAATAATTAAATTGGGAAAATCTACTTGTATAATACTCAATTACATTCCAATATAACTTACCTAAATCATTTAGAAGTTGAATATGTAATTGAATAATTTACAATGTAAATGATGTTAAAAGAAATTATAAATAAAATTTGGTGGTTATAATAAAGGTTATACACTAATTAGTAAACTATTAATAGAAATAAATAGAACAATAAGTTGATTGGATAGTAAATAAGACAAATTAAAGAAAATTCTATTTTGAAAGAAACTATTATGGTATCAAATATTAATAAATTGAAATTATATCAACATATTGAAATACTTTGAATTTAAAATCAATTGTTGAATGGTATTAATTAAAACTGAAAGTTATATGGTTTAAACTAATTGTTTTATTTTGTTTTCAATTTATTTTCTTTCTGGTTGTTTCTATTCTCCTACTCCCTTCCTTTTCTATAATTGAATTTTGTGAAATTTTAAAATATAAAATTTTGAAATAAAAATTTGATATTTGGAATACGTCTAATTAAACATAGCAATTGGTAAATTTTCAATTAATTATATGAATATTTATTTTATTGTGTAATTTTATTTCAATTTACATCAGTTAATAACAGTTGAATTTAAAAGTGTTCCGAAACCTAAATATGTCAACATGAGAAAATTTATTTAAAACACTCTTAATAAGACTGCATAATTCGTTATGCAAATTTTGGACGTTTCTAGCTCCGTTTGGATTTTTCCGTATGGAATAGAAACGTATATCAGTGTCCGTATCGACTTTTGATAGGATGGTCATACCACTGATATCTATATACCGTTTTGATCGTCTCATCATGCTGATCTCTACGGTATATTTATTTCTATATTTTGAGGAACGATGCGCGATGGAAATATTGATAACGATCCATTGTAGCGGTACCACTTTTTAATTTTTCACTTTCCTTCGGTTTCAAATATTGTAATGTGTACACACACGAGTATTAATTTCTCTAATTATTATTTTCTGAATCAACGTTTGGCTATTACCATTTCTCGGTCCTTTCATTTGAAAATAATAATAAATATATTCAATACAAACTTTACATTTCCTTCCTGACAGCCATTAACCAGTCCATTTTCTTTCACCTCCCTCACCCCGTTCTCACCATGCTTTGCACCACCGGTTCAACCATCTCCTCCCATCTCTCTCTCTCCTCTTAATTCCACTGTGTCATACATCTCACCAAACAAAAGAAGAGAAGCTTAGCATCCTCCACTACATCCAATACACCCGCAACCACCTGCCAAGACCCACGCACAAGCCTTGGCCACAACCAAGCTGCTGCCTCCTCTCGCCCTACCTCTCTTCACACTTCCCCTCTGGCCTTCATCGCCATGGCCTCAGCAACCACCTCCGTGGCAAATCCCAGAGCCACCCAGGAAGTCGAGCGTCCCCCTCTTCATTTTATTGGTACTTATATTAATCTTATATATATAAAGATTTTATAAAAAGTTATAGGATATGGTAGTATAGCAGTATATTATGTTTATATGGGTTGTATAGTATACTGTTAAGTAATTATATTTGAAGTTATGGGTTAGTATATTTACTAGTTGAATATATATAGACACACACACACATATTTATATTTTACTTGCTGTTGGTATATAACGACCGTACGTTTATGTCTTAGCATCTGGTATTATATATTATATATTAATATATGGATTATAGATTTAAAGTGATATATTGAAAGTATGTATATATAATGTATAAATTATCATTTTATTTATACGCATATATGTATATAGATTTCCAAAATAACAAAAATATACATGTTGTGTTGTTTCGCTATATATAAACGTTAGTTATATTAGATATATGCGTAAGGTATATATATTTGTGTATACCGTATATATAAGTGATATGTATAAAATATATAAAATGCTATGTTGTTATAAAATTTATTTACAGTTACAAAGTAAAATATGTTACCATCTTTGACTTTATACATGTAAGAGTGTGTGTGTGTGTGTATTAGTTTATGTGCAATGGGTTTGGTTTGTTTTGGTATATATAAGCTATATGTATGTCAGCAATATTTTGTTCAAGTATATATTTGTTATTCATACCTGAGTTGGTTTTTTATTGATAAATATATATAGAGGTTCTCTGTTTTATAGCTTCAAGTTTTCAGGTTATAAAAGTTTTGATGTATTGTATGTATAAATGTTGTATATATGTATATAAGTATATTACTGTTAGTATGTTAGTCTATTTTATATTTGAACTATTTAGTAGTATATATACAGGCCCGACTCTAGGGCAATGGGATGGGGAGGGGCAACAACCTACAATGTTAGATAAGTATAAGATATTATTACAAAGTTATGTCAAATGTTAACTTGTCTAAGTGGTAATTGGTATTGGTATTTGCACGATGAGCTAGGTTCGAATCCTGGAATGCCTGCCCTACCTTTTTGTGTTTTTCTCACTTTTTGATTTTGCTTAGAATTTTTGCCTAGGGCAACTAAATACAACGGCCCGGGCCTGTATATATATAGTTTATATAGATATATTTCTAACACATGTCTATATTTTGTTAGTATTTTCAGTTTATATATTTGTTATATAATGGTGTATAAGTATATGGTTTGGTTTGCATGCACTGTTTATGGTTGAACTTGTTATAATTCAAAAGTCGTATCTTATATATATATATATATATATATATATATATTATAGTAGGGTACAAAATAAGTTTTTACCGTTCTATATATGTTGCTTACATAAATTTATGTTTGTATAATATATAAGATGGCAGCTAAAATATGATTAAAGGTATGTAAACTATATTCTACTTTATATAAAATTTGTTGCTTTTATATATAAGAATTTATATATGAGTCCATATCATTTTGTGGGTCAGGTACAAGTATATATAAGTTTTGATTGTAAAGTATAATAAGTTTGTAAATTGATATTTATGTTTATATATTTGTTTATATGGATATAGATAAGTTTGTTTCAATAAACCAAAATATTCATAGATTTTATTTCTTATGTGTCTGAATCAATATTGTTTTGAAGCAAATACATATATCATAGTTTATATAGATTCTATAATATGTTTTATTGTATCCTGGTATACATATATATCTGTTTTGTTAAAGTGTTATATTATATAGGTCGTTATAATATATTAAGTAAGATTATATTGATTTTTATAATATAATATATATAATTTTAATAAGTTTCAAATTTAATTTGGTTAAGAAAATAATATAATAGGATTATATATATATATATATATATATATATATATATCGTTGTCTACATCAAGCAGTTTCTGATTTATTTTCATCGATTCCTTATATATCATCTTGTCCATCTTTCGGGTCCATCTAGCTTCGCTTTGGAATTCGTGTTTGGATTAGTAACTTCTCTCATTCTCGTCCATCTCTAACCTCGAATGGTGAGTAATCACTCAAACTAATGTTCTTAATTTATAAATTTGATTACAATTGAAACGACAATTGAAATATGCTGTTGTTAATTCTCTGTTTTAATTTACTTTCTTCATTAATCTCTCTACACAATCTTTCTCAAGGGTGTTAGCGACCATTCTAGTGCTAACAGAAACCAAGTAAATAATAAGTTTTTCCAAAATGTCATACCACTTGATAAGTGACGTGGACTTTAATATTCTAATAGTTCGATATTAATTGCGGACCGAATTTACACCTAAAGAGTCACACGATGAAATGTTGAATACTCCTTTGACAACATGATTTAACTAGTTTTTAATTGTTATAACTTAACTAAATTAATATATTTATAAAATACTATTTATAAAATTTTATTTTGATATGTTGAACAATATTAATAAATATGTTTATAATATTATAAATATATTAATCGACATACAATATTGATACGTGTTTAAATTGGAATTAAATGCCATATAATTTGTTTGGGCATAAAGTGGATTTAAAGCATATATATGTGCATATGTATTTTGGCCATGGTATGACTAGGTGAATGTGGCTATAATATAAATATTGGGTTTAGCTTTGATATTTTAAAGGGAAGAGAATAAGTAAAAGAAGAAACGGGATCTTGGACCTATTTTATCTTTCTATCCTCTCCTTTATAAATAGATCATAACCCTTACTTTTCTACCCCTTTTTCGAGTCTCCATCTACCCTATTTTCTGGCCGAAATTGTCATCACCCTCTTCTCCTTTTACAAGCTCAAATCGAATAAGAAAAAACGCTATTCGATAGTCAGTGGTCATCAGTTCACAAGCTAGCACCTTGTTGAATTGGAATCTAGTTCAATGATCAATCTCTTCGTTTCTACGTGTATTCAATAAGATTTGGTGAAGGTATGTTTTAGATTTATGATTACATATTTCTATTCCATCATTTATATATCATATGATGTTTCGATCGATAGGTGACGAATCTACGTAACAGTATATCATCACATTCAAAATGGCTGTATGCTTATATGCTTATGTAATTATTATTTTTACACATAAATAAATGTGGTTCTTAATATTCATGGCAAAAAACATTTTTTTTATTATTTAAAATTAATTTAATATATACTAATTAATTTATATAGGTTTTATAGTTTAAATATTAAACGTTATGTCTTGCAAAATATGTTTTAAATTTTTTATAAATACTTTTTATGTGTAATGCATTCGACCATAATTTTTCTATTCATAAATATTAGTTTATTAATTAATTTTCATAAATTCATAACATCAAACAATATGTCATATAAAATTAAATTTATACTAGTATACCTTTGGCAGCAAAAAAATAAGTTATTTTTATAATATAAATTAATATTATATATATTTGCAAAGTTAATGATTTAATTTAAAAATTGATTTTAAATTATTAAATACATATGAAAATATTTAAATAATTAAATATCATTTATAATTTTTTGTAAGATTATAAAATTCAACATTGTAATGTTGAATTTAATTTAATATTAATTAATTTATGAATCGAAACTAAATTAATTAAATATCTTAAATTATAAAAATACATATTTTCCAAGAGCATCATTATATATATAATATTTTTATATTATATATGTATGTATGTATGTGTATATATATATATATATATATATATATATATATATATATATATATTTCATTATGTGTTAACATATTTATACAAATATATATATATATTTATTACTCGGTCATTTATAAGTGTATGTGTGTGTATTATACATTTATTTGAATAATAATAAAAATATTCAATTTTGTTTTTGGATTTTATGACAAGATAAATAAATAAATTATAACATATTTTGAATGATTTTATATTTATACATATACATAAGCGTATGTGTGTCGTTCCGTCGTTCGTCCCTGTCCCACTTTAGCCTGACCCATCTCCTCCTCCTTTCCCTTCGCTTCCCTCCTCTATTTCGCCCTCCATACCTATTTCCCCCCTTCGCTTTGTCCCTCTTCCAACCTTTTCTCTTCGATGTCAGTCTCTTCTGCACCCCCATCCAAGCAGTTGTGGTCCATGCTTTTCAAAACACAGCCGAAAAATGCTGGAAAGTACTTGTCTCCCGAGGTCCAGCTTTTATTCACTGGTGAAACCCATATTCCGACTTCAGACATTATTCAAGCTAGTGATGAAGTGTGGAGTAACTATCTTGTTGGTTTCTTCCTCAACGAGCCTCTACCATTTGTCGCGGTTGTTAATCTCCTGAAACGGTCTGGAAATTGATGGGATCCATCAAAGTTAAATTGAATGGCTATTTGTTCTTCTTTCTTCTGTCTAATAATGAGGACCGGAATAGAATACTCGAGGCAGACCCTGTAATCATAAGGAACAAACTCTTCATCGTAAAGCCATAGGATTCAGCTATAGGTAATTCTTGCTATAGTATTCAAAAAGTTCCGGTGTGGATTAAAATGTTCAATATACCTATGTATACTTGGTCCCTGATGGGTATAAGCTGGTTAGCGTCTAGAGTTGGCAAATTTCTATGTATGGATGAATCTACGGAAAGATTAGATAGATTAGAGTATGCCAAGTGCATGGTTGATGTCTCCCCGGAACACGCACTGCCTAATGAGGTTCCCGTGCAAATGGTAGATGGTTCCATTCATTACATAAAAGCGAATTATTTATGGAAGTCGATGATTTGCAGTCATTGCAATGTTTTCGACCATGGTCTGTTATGGTGTACTTTTCACTCTAAGGGGAAAGTTTGTGATATAGAGGTGAATGATAAATTAGTCACTCAACCTGAGAAGCTACCCAAAGTGGATGTTGCTTTCACTGTTGATGATAGTAGACAAAATAGAAATGTAGCAAACCACCTATGTAAAGAGAAAACAAGTTTGGATTAAAGTCCAAAAAAGGAGTTCAAAGAGTAACATTAAGGTCAGACCAGAACAGGTTGAGTGCCAATTTATTACACCTCTCACGGACAATCAAAGTGCAGAACATGGAATAGGAAAGAATATTTTGGAAAATCATAGTGCTAATCACAGTGAAAAACATAGGGATGTTTTTGGAGTCCCCTTGGATCCTCTACTGATGCACAACCAAGTTGTCTACTCAAGTTAAAGGTAAAATAAATATACTTGATATTGTTGATAAAAACAATGCAATTCCAAATATTGTGCAACATATTGAGTCAAACAATAATGAAAAGGAAACAATAGACATTGTCTTTGTTTCGAAACATGTCTCTAATGAAAAACAACATATGATAAGACTATCTTGCTGAGCTCCAATCAGGTCACTGATTTGTGACATAAATTTGCCGAGAAAGAGGATGGAGAAATATGTAAAGAAAGTGATAATATGTTTGTCCATGTGAGTATCAGGCTATCAGCTCGTGCACCTCGGACACTGTGCACACATTAGACCAACAGCATGAACATTTACCTAATGACACTGTCTACGACAGTGCAATTTCCTTGCCAGTTCGTGATGGGCTCAGCGACGTCGATTCTGCCTTGCTTCCTACTGTGTCACCACACTTTACAATTTGTGTGCAAGATGATAATTCTGGAAGAAAAGCAACGGTTATTTTTCCACCCTTTCAACCAATAAAGCTTCACCATCTACATCTTAAGTAAATATGCCGACCAGATCTACCGAGAAAACTCTAGTGAATTATTATGACCATATTCTCCTGCCTAAGGCATATAGAGCTCCTCCTTCTCTGAATGAGAAGCCCATCTCCTCCTCGCCAACTGTTTCGCCAGTGACCCCATCTGGTCGGATCACGAGAAGAATAAAATTAGGTCTGTTAAACTGCTCAAGCTTCAACACGTAAGGTATCTTTGCAGTTCTAAAGCCAGATCAACTAATTATGTAATATTAAACTTTGTGCTACTTTCAGTCTTGGTGGTCTGGACTGCATAATGCTATTGGGCTATCTGTTTTCTTCGTCTTGCTTTTGTGTTGAGATGTATTGCTAAGGTTTTGCTTCTCAGTGATTGTGTGCTTCTATTTCAATCTGTTCTATAAAGTAATTTAGTACCGTGGCGCTATATTTTGCCCAGTTTTCATTTCGTGTTTCACTGGATCTTATTCCAGTTCTGTAGTCGATTGACAATCTATCAATCTCCTGTATTTCACGTTCTTATTATTTTTTATAATAAAATGGTAGGGGTCCATTCAACCCCGTCGGAAAAAAATTGTATACAAATATACGCATTTAGAAATTTCATTATATATATACATATGAATTATTTAAAATAAAATATAAATTTATAAATACACCCACATTTGTAGTATTTTATATATATATATATATATATATATATATATATATATAATTAAAGTATATAAGCATACATTTGAACCATATATTTGTATAGTAGATGGGCTAACATGCACATTGCAGTGTAATCACAACATTTATACACGGACATGTCAAACTTTATACGAATTACTATGTTACATGCACATAGGCACGCATATGTGTATATAATATATATATATATATATATATATATATATATAACATTAAATTACATAATATAAAACTAAATTATAAATTATAAAATAATGATTTCATTTAAACATTTTAGAAATGTTTTAAATAAATTAGACAAGATAGGCCCAACAAAGATCCAAAATAATAAAAAAATTGAAATTCACTCATTTCTTCTGCTGCAGGTTGGTTCAGTTCCAACATCTTGTACCTTGTAGAATGGGATTGCTACCCTAATAAAGCTAAGAGGCTTGCGAAGATTTGTAGGAATATATGTTTTCATGTTGCCTTTGCAATGGCTTTTCTAAAATGGACAACATGAAAGCCTAAGGGATTTTGCAATCAACTACCCAAGGGTTATATCCGTCACTACCTCAGGGTTAGTGCCCTTAGGGTTTTTTCTCTAAAATGTTCATTCATTAACGACCACAAACATTCATAGGTGTGTACTATCTTAATTTCTCTTAGGTATTTAGTGTACTTCGGTCCGATGGCTTATCGTTTTTGGAAAATAATCTTAGGTTTGTCATTTGCTGCAACTTTAATATAAGCAGATTAGGAAAATTTATACATCATAGATGTTCTTATATTACTAGATAGATTAAATGCTTATATTTAATTTATCTAATTAGCTCCTACTAGACCTTTATGTTTCCCAAAACCTTAAAAGAAAATATAGAAATCTTTTGATTCCTCTAGTGTGCATTAGGACTCACTTGCCTTGGAATTCTGACCTTGTGAAAGCTTAAGATATCACAGGCCCGCATGCAATGGATAAAATCTTATTAGTTGTATCATATACAACTCTTAACTATGGTCTTTGTCCTAATTTCATCTCGACCTTGAGGAAGATCAATAAATCGAAAGAGATCATTCACTCGTACCCACCATTTCTCGACGGTTGAAGCATAATGCACATAGCTTGAGGAAGATCAACAAATACATGCATGTATTTGACCTCGTCTAGATGATATATTAATATTACTAAGATAAGATATCTAGCATGAGGAGGATCAACTACTAAAGATATGCAATAATATATTAATACATAAAAAGTAGATAACAACTTATATGCTAAGGATTCATAATCTTTAATATACGTATACACTAGGTGATATCGACTTAGAGAATAATTTATTTCTTATGAGATACCCTACCGATTCAAGTGTCATACACATACGTAATCACGGTATATGTACCATACATATGTACTCGTTCTTTAAACCTAAGCTGGGTTCTTATTGTTCCACTTATATTATACATTCATATTATAGTTTCATTTATTTAAAATTGTTTTTAATTCAATTAAATTATAAAATATTCGTATGTATATTATTTTAAATTACATTTAATTATTTATTAATTTATTTATCTAACTAGTTAAATTATTTTAAAATTCGAAGTTTTCTTTATTTTATTCATCCCAATCAGATTAATACACATATATCATTATATACGCATATAATTTATTTTATTAAAATATAATTAATTAATTTAATAATTATTTTAGTCCAATTAAAATAATTTTGATTTAATATTTAATCAATTCAAAACTATTTATTTATAGTTTACCTTAGACAATTTAAGATATACGTGCATGCGCACACGTGCGTTCATATATTTATATTCAACTATAAATTTTTTATATGTACACACAAGGATTGATATATACGTTTCATTTTAATCAATTATTCACTTAACTAATCCTATTAATTAAATTATTAAATAATTTTTAAAATGTAATTTCAAAAACAATTTTTGAAAATTATTTTATAACCAATATAAAACTTATTTTAAATTTTATATTTTAAGTTTAATTTTTAAATTAAAATTACAATTTTAAATTTTCAAATTGAATTTTGAAAAATAGCTCAAAGCTCAAATTAATTAGGTCTTTACAATTGGGCCAACCTTGTGGACTTATTCCATGATTAAGCCAGACCAATAGCCAAAGAGGGGAGAATGCTCGATTATCCAACCCAAGTCCAGATTTACTATTCTAGACACCTGAATGTCATGTATGCTTTATTAGTTAGCCCTAAAGTTGTTAATTTAGACAATATAGACAATTAGGGCTCTAATACCATTGTTGGAACTGGACGGGGAAGTGGGTGAGATAGGTAAATTTTGAAAAAACTATTTTGGGTCATATTAGGCCTATGAAGTCTAAAGAGTTTTTCTAGATCTGATCTACTTAATTAACTAGAACTAATTTTTATTTAATTTCATAATTTAATTAGTAAATTATTTTTAATTAAATTTATATTTTAATATTTTACATTAGTATTTCTAAATATACTCACATGTGTGTTATGCATATGTAACATGTTGTATATTATGTACATGGTTAATGTGTATGTGTAAAAGTATTAGTATTTAAACCGCAAGGACATATTGGCGTATATGTGCACATTAGTGTCTAAACCAGTTATATATATATATATATATATCTATGTATGTATGTATGTATGTATGTATGTATGTATGTATGTATGTATGTATGTATGTATGTATGTATATGTATATATATATATATATATATATTAAATTTGAAATTACTATTTTTCACTAAAAAATAATTATTTTGATAAAGGCAAATTTTGAAAAATTCAAAATTATTTTTTGTTTACCAAGTAAAATAGTTTTAAAACATATCTAGGTTTAAAAATTTAAAATAAAAAATATATAATATATATTGAAATTTAAAATAAAATTATCATAGTATTGTACATAATATACGATTTATGAAAATATTTTTTAAATATATTTATTAATTAAATTTATATTAAAACAATTAATAAAATTATATATATGTATAAAATGCCTCACGTCTAAATAATTTTTTAAAAGAAAAACCGTTTGTAATAATATATAATTTTTATAAAATTAAAACTATTAATTTATGAATAGTATATGTGTGTGTGCGTATAAATTTAAAACAACATATAAATTTATATTTATAAATAAAATTATAATTTTTTTGTCGACTTTTCTCGGAATACTATTTACCACATAAAATAATTTTAGGTATATATGTATTTATTATTTATAGTTAGGGACAAATTTTAAATTAATTAAATTTGTTTTGATGACTTAGAAACTAAAATATTTATATAAAATTTCATACATATATATATTAAATAAAAAAATTAAAATATATGCAGTGAAACTTACAAATATATATATATATATATATGTATGTATGTATGTATGTATGTATGTATGTATGTATGTATGTATATGTATATATGTATGTATGTATGAGTGTGTATGTGTATATACACATATAATAGTATACTAATAAAGGGGACAACAACTATGCGTATAAATTATTTTAGATGATACTATCAGCCTATAGTGACATAATAAAATATGGATTATAAACAATAGGATGCAACCTTATAGATGTAGCCTTAGATTTGCGCCTTAATTAGGAGAATGTCCAAGTTCTAATCCTGATTCGAGCTCTTAGTTTTACAACTATTTCAAAGACCAACTTTGATTTCATTTTGATATTATTTGGATCTGATATTTTTGGCCTATGGGAATGGAAGTTGTGGCTATGATAGAGGAGGGAGAGAGAGTAAAAGTTAGAGAAAAAAAGAGGGTTAGTGTGACTTCAATAGAGAGAGTAAAGGAGATATTCTCTTCTTGGTTTACTCCTCCTTCCTAGCTGACCTATAGTTGGCCATCCTATTAGGCTATACATGCCTTAAGGCTTTCCAAACCCATTTAGAAATTAATCATGGTTAAATATAATTTAAATGCATATCGACATCGTATATCGATATAACTTTTATACATGCACCCAATTAATTACAAATAACATCTAGAAAATATTAATGACGCCTAATACATTAGAAAAATAAATAAATAAAATTTGATAAATATTAATTTAATTATTTTGTAACAATTATAAATCAATTAAATCATACGGTATTTTGGAGAATCTATTAATGTGTTATGCAACTCATGGGTGTGAATTCACTCAACGATTAATATCGAACAATTCAAATATTAATATCCATAGCTATCTTAGTTAGTGGCGTGATAGTTTAACCGAATTTATTGCTTATACATCTTTATCAGTAAAATACAATCTATCGTTTTATGAGGTACCACATAGCAATGATTATTTACAACAATTTTCTAAGTCAGCACTATATCACTTTAGGACTATGGAATTTGGATCTTGGTCGAAATTCTAGTATCATCCACATTCATTTAAGTTAGTTGATAAATAAAGTCCATAGTTCAATAATAACATTTATTATTAGTCATACTCTCTAGCCATAGATTTTGACTTTGAATGCACTTCAGTTTATCGTGATACTAATCAAATACAATCGAGGAGATGAATTCTCAATTGAATAGTGTTTCAGTTTCAAAGCTTCAACTCGAACCCAACTATAGTCGTTCGATTGACGCCATGCTACGATTTAACTATAATTAAAGTGGAGCAACTACAATGAAGTTCATCCATATTCTCAAGTCGATAAAACTATGAAACATCATCACTTGAGATATCTATCTGACTTGATTGTTATAAACCTACAGGAAACGTTTGGATAAGTCATTTCATAGTTGTCCATCAACTATCAGTACCTAACCTCCTGGTGCCCCTAACAGCTTTGAGCGATACCCTGCTAACACTTGGAGAGCATTATACACTTTTGTCTCAATGGATGTGTCGATATTCTCTCTTGAAACATCTTAACTAGGAATATTTAAAATAATATGTTATATAATATTATGATAATATTCTGATGATTACAACTCCTTATAATTATTACCACATAACATATCATTTAAGGATTTTCTATTGAATGAATTTAAATTAGTTAATCAATTAATCATTATAACATAATATAACAAATATGTGACAGGAAATAAACACCGTTTGTTTAACGAGATTTTATTATAGACTTAATAATTTACAGCAAGTTATAGAATTTCCTCTTGGGCATACCACTGAATCTTTTAGTTTATACGTATAAGGTAACAAAAAATCAAGTAGGCTAAGTATTTATTTAAATATAATTTTACATTATAAAATTACGTACATACATACATATATATATACATAAATGCATACGTGACCAGAATCATTATAGATGAAATTCCTTTATTTGAGTTAATAAACAAATAAAACAAAACTTTTATTTTTAACTACATACATGAACAATTTTAGATGCATAAAATTTCCATATTTTAAACCATAGCTAAAAGGAACAATTAATTATTTACATATGTATACATTTAAAATATGACATCAAATAAAATATAACTTGTATAATTTTTGTGTGTGATTAATAGGGCTAACATAAATCAACATAATAGAAAAACATTTATTATATATACATATACACACGTACATATAGTTTGGAATTTCATTTATAAAATAACATGTGTAACAATTTTACATCAAATCTAAATCAATGGCAATAAAATAGATCATATAAATTAACTTGTCTTGGGTGAGCATGTATGAATATGTAAAATAAAACAAGATCAATACCTAATCAAATCTAGCTCTTCATGACACCTCGATTTGAGAATTGACACTTTAGTTGCTTGAATCGCCACTTGATAGTGCAAAGTTCAAATGAACTACCTTGTTTTTATTTTGTTTGATGCTTTTTGGGTAAAAGAGGGTTTCATCTTAAAAATTGAGGGAATCAGGAAGAAAAACAACTAACCCTTGAATAAATGAGAGTATTATTTTAGGAAGAGAATGATACTGTTTCTCATTCTCTCTTTTAAAACTTCCTCTTTTAATTCCCAATAAACTTTAGTCTAATATATAGATGATTCCCTTCTCTATTTTTTATTGAGCATTTATGGTCCATTTATAGACAAGAAAATCACCAAATCAATCAATGAATTATGGCTATTTACGACCCCTTTAAATATATATCAACGTCATACATCAATAGGTGTGTACATAACTTTTATTTACAAATTCAAATAATTATTAATTGTACCAAGAAATGCTTTAGGAGTCATCCCACTTACTAATAATACCTCAAACATCAAATAAAATAATAGTTAATATTTTTTATATTAGTTAATTTAATTAGTTTTTAACACTTTATAAACCAATTTACTCGTGTGGTTTTTCAAAGAATTCACAAATGTAGTTGAGCGACTCAGAGGTGCAAATTCAGTCAATGATTAATACCCAACAATTCAAATATTAACAGTCATACATCACCTTTGAAAATGGTGTGATAATGTAACTGAACTCATCTCTTACAGATCTTTTGGGTAAAAATCATATTTACATTACTTTAAGCAATACCGATAATGACAACAGCTTATAAATGTTTTCTTCGCCAACACTATACACTTTAAATGCATGTAATTTTGTTTTGACCAAAACTCCAATATTATCCAAGAAATAATGACATCTATTATTAACCTCTCTACTTTGGCAAGAGATTTCGACTTTGAGTCCACTATAGTTGACCATGATAAGAGCCTCATACAACTATAGAGATGAATCCTCTATTGAATAATGCTAACTTTCAGTGCTTCAACTCCGACCCAACTATAGTTGTTTGATGGGCAACATTCCATGATTTAACTATAATTACAGTGGAGTATTCACGTTGAAGTTCCATAGTATTATTAAGTCGAGGGAACTATGTAACATCCTCATATTGAGATTTCCAGTTTAACCTAGTTTTATTAACCAACAAAAAACTCTCGGATGAGTCATCCCATAATAATCCAATAGTTATGAGTATGTAACCGCTAAGTAACATAGCAGCCATGAGTAATACACTACCCAAAAGTTGGACAGCATTACGTGCTCAGGTCTCAACAGATGTGTCGATATCCTTTCTTAAAACATCTTGATCAGGAATATTCAAAATAAAATGTTATTTTACGATTAAGTAATCATGATTGCAACCATTTGCAACTACAATCACATAATATTTTATTTAGGGATTTTATTAGTAATATAATTCTAATCAACTACTTAATTATGTGTATTACAATATAACAAAGTATATATAGGAAAAAAAACACCTTTACCATGAACAAGATTGAATAGCTTCAATGATGAATAAAAATGGTAGGATCAATGTTAGGACAATTAACGGTGAAGGTTGAGGAGAAGGAAGTGAAAAAGTAGATATCTAGGTACAACGACTCGCAAAATTATCATTTTGGTAAATTATATCTATATTTTAAATATTCAAATATAATATTTTAAAACGCATATTATAATGTTTTAAACCATAAATAATAATAGTAAACTTGTTTTAAAGGTATATTAACAAATACGGATATTTGAGGGTTTTCATTAAAAAAATGACAAAATCGTTTTATCAATAAACTGTTTTTTAACCTAAAAAATAATGCATGATTTTTTTACATACATGTATTTATCCAGTAAAGCAAGAATATGTAATAAAATTATTTATTTTATTTTTAGGATCATCATTTTTGAATAGTTGATTTTTGAATTTAAATTAAGTTCAAACGATTTAATAATTATTTTAAATGATAATAATTCATTTTAATTATTATATAATGATAATAAGTGATTTATAATAGTTTTATAAAGATATATACTTGATTTGAAAATATAAGAAAATTCATAACGCTTTGTTGACGCGATAGCACTTTTTGTAAATACTTGTTTAATATTGATTTATATCCTTTTATAATTCAAATGAGATCATTTTAATTTATTACTATTGATAAGAAATTAGTTTCAATTTTTTTTTACATTTATATGAAGTTAAATAAATAACTAAAAATTTGACTAGGAGTCGGCTTTCCAGATTTTCAATTGTTTAACGAACGGAATTGTTTAAAATCGTTGTGACATTGTTTATATGTCCTGTGATCGTATATAACATACACATACATGCACTAACTTATACATATACGCATATATAATACACACACATATATGCACTTAATAAAGAAAAAATATAAGATATTTCCGTTTTCTTCATCCTTAAGCGTCTTAAAAGTAAACTAACCATCACCTCCTTACACAGCATCATTATCAAGCATATGGAGAAGAGGACAAGGAGGAGTGGGCCGTGCATGTGGTAGTGGAGTGGGTTAGGGATAGTTTCATAATTTTGCATTTAGATATTTTTCTCACATTTTTTTCCTATAAATACCACCCTCCAATCTCTCATTTCATTCACACTCTCTTATCTTCATTTCATAAGCTTACTTATCTTCTTCCTTCTCTACATTAATGGCTTCCATAGCCTCTTTAGAAAATTCAAACCTAGCGTCGAAGTTCTGTCAAAATAAGTCATAAAATATAGAGAGATATACCACTTCAAGTTCGAGATCGAGTTAGTGATCTTCTCCTTCTTCTTCTTACCAAGTTCGTACCCATCTAAGCATCCCACTACCCTTGCAAGCCCAAGGCCGAACCTCTAAGAGTCTTAGTGCAAGATTCGTAAGATCCATATTTGAAATAGTGGAGCTATAATCAAATTTAGTAAATCTAGAAACCCATGAAGGTGCAAAACTCTACTGATTTATTTTATAAAATCTATGATCATATGATATGATTTCTATGCTTGTTTATGATGGTTGTTTATCATATTTGGACATGAAAATATGTTGTTTTAATTGTGAAAATAATTCGCGTTAAATACCCATCAAATTTATACAAAGGAAATCACTTTCCTATATGAGTTATAAAAGTGTTATGGCTTAGTTAAACCTATTTAAAATGATTTAAAATAGTTTACAAATTCATTTTAAACATTAAAATTCAATTCAGAGAAGATTGGACAAGATATGAAATTGAAGTCAAAAATAGGTGTGTCTCGTAACGGCAGTTTGCGACTTCACGCCATAAAAGTTAAATCGTTGTGTAAAGCGGAATATAGCTTACAATGATTTGAAATAAAAAATTTCCAAACTCTTATAATTGCGGTTTTCAAATAAAGAAGAAAAATCAAGATTTCATTAGGTAAAATTTTAGATGTGTCCAAACTAAGTTTCCGAAAACATCGCGCCTTGGCAGTTCTGAAACCAAAATGGCAAATCCCTTAAAATGGATATTTTTAAATCTTTAAAAATATGAAATAAATTTCATAAATATATTAAAATGTTTTAAAAGGGATTTGATTTGTAAAAATGTACATATATGGAATGAAGTTAATGTTTTGATCAAAGAAGCTTTTAAAAACACTATTCGCAACACTTTTTACAGCACGTTTTGGTAACTTTGGAAATTAAGGTTTAAACTTAGGATTTTATTTCCAAATCTTTTGCAAATATTTTTCAAATAATAAATCAAGAATTTTAAAGAGTTTATAGTTGATCAAATAACTTGACCGCCTTATGGGCGACAGAGAGATAGTCTCTAGACCCGAGCTTGGAGAACCAATGTCTGGGTTCCACTCTAGCTATTCAGGCTGGCCCAACAGAGGGCATAGTAAATTTGGTTTACTTTAAATAAAAAATTCTAGTTAAGCTCCATATTAAATTTCAAGGAGGGAACTCATACTATTCGTATGAATTTAAATGGTGATTTCACCGTTATTCAATGAATAGTACATGTTAAATACGAAAATTAATATTTGGTATAATCAGTCTATAATTTATGCATCCCTTTTATTCAGAACTAACCGGTTTGGGTCTACAGTAAACGATATCATAAATAACATTGTTTTTGACCCATTAAAGATTTGTTTTGCAAACATGAAATCTTCATTAAGATTTAAATTACACTTTTTCTTAAGTAATTAAAGTTGAAATATTTTCGTATTTCCAAAGTTAAAATTGGATTTAACTAACCAAAGGATTTGATAAAAGAGGTCTAATAATCCCGTACATACTGAAATATAATATGATTTAAAGATGTATACCTCTAAAGAGATATTTTATTTGGATAAAAGATATTGATTAATTGAATAATAATCACTTATACTTGACATCTTTTGTCGATAATTGGTTCGGAGAAATCGTGATCGGATTTGAGTGATTCCAATCCGAAAACCACTTCTAACCAATATACGTTCAAAAATGAAAATATGTTGAAGACAATGATTTCAAAGACGCAGATCTACATAATGTAGGGCTGCTTGTCACAAACCTCTGGGGTAATTCCCTTATCATATATATGGTGGAGGTGGTTCTTTCAATTTGAAATCTTCGATGCAAGGACTACTCGCTACTAATCCTTGGGGTGATTCCCAAACAGGATATAGTAGGAGAAGTGCCTTCGGTCTATCCTGTTCCTGGAAAACTTGTATTGACAAATGTCTGACATGGCATTTCTAAGACCACGTACATTGATCTCTACAAACGTGCATCTATTGGTGGTGTTGAAGGTAACCCCTCTTATACTTAACACCCATCTTTGAGACGTACGAGCTTAGAGGTTGTGCTTTTATGGAAATCAATAGTGTGTTGTTAGAAATAGAACTGTGGCATTCATAGTGGGATTTGTCATATGAAAGGTAAAACAGTACCTTAAGCCTCACACATGGGTAATGGCTAAAATAGGGTAAATGCAGCATGGCTAAGTGGGTCGCACCCATTAGGATATAGTCATCGCCTCTCTAGATTACCCTCTATATTGTGGGTTTGTTGTGTATGATGTGGCCATGGATAGGTCGGGAATGACCGAGGTGATGGTGTATTCGGTACTATGTATGGTAGAGGTAGGCTATTTCTTCAGAATGAAATACAATCTGATATTAGAGATGTTCAATCTTCAGAATTGTTGCTGCACCCTGAAATTGGTATTGAAGGAAGGGCTGTTGTGCATGAAGTAATAACTGTGCAAACTGTAGTTGAAGGAGATAACAGTACAGTAGTCAACAACCCCGAAGTTAACATGCAAGAAGTTTTGAAATTCCCTGAAGATACGCTGATTGCTAACCCATCAGCTGTGCACATGCACAATGAAACAGTACACAACAAGAATGAAGTAAACTTGAATGCTGCTGAGAAAGGAGGTTCATGTTCTACATCAGTGATTGTCACTTATATTTTAGTTCCAATTAATGCTCTTCAGTCTCTAAAAGTTCACACATCGCTTGAAGCTGAAAATGTTCAAATGAAGTCAAAGAATTCTTCTGTACTTAATTCATTATGCTCCCCTTCCACATGCCAAACAACTCAAAGCTCATTAAATTCCCATGCAAAGGTGCCATCTAACGATCTGGACCCAATCTCCCTTGATCTAGCCTTCTGTAATCACATTGAAAACTTCATTTTTGATCTCTTTAAGCCAACTGTCCCATTTAATGCTCCTTCTTCCTCTTCTCCTAAAACTAATCCACCATGCCCTAATCCCTCCCCCTATATCTTTCACGGCACTATTTCTGGTTGGGCCTCTCCACCTCCTCGTTCTAATTCACTTTTATCCAGTGCTATCAAAGTCCTCCTTACTAGCTGCAAAACTAAAGTCAGTGCGTTCAGAACCTCCTACAACTAGGAGTAGGGAAAGTTTACCTTACCTCTCAACTCAGTTTCCTGATGAATAAAATAGCTTCATGGAATATCAGAGGAGCCCACAATCCTGCCAAGTTAGACCTTATTAAATCTCTACTTAAAGAACACAATCTTAAGATTTTTGAAATCTTGGAGACAAAACTATCCCTTCCATTGACCCTTAAAGCTGCAAAATACATCAACCCTGCTTGGCATGTTCATCATAATCTGGATGAAGCTGCCTATGGCAGAATTCTAACTATCCATGATCCTAATTTTTTCTCTCTCTCCCCTGTTCTATCTACTTCCCAACTGATACATTTTCATGCAACATTTCTTCCTCTGAATCTTCCTTTTTACCTATCTTTTGTTTATGCACACAATGCTTGTGCTGCTAGGCAAATGCTTCTTAATCTCCTTCCTTCTCTTAGACAAAATTCCCATCCTTGGCTCGCATTGGGCGACTTCAACTATTTCTTCAACCTGAACGATAAAATTAGTGGGCAGCCTCTTATGCCTCGGGACATTTCCCCTCTTAATATATCGATTTCAGACTCGAAACTCCTCCCCATTGTTCGCACTGGTGTTCCCTTCTCGTGGAACAACAGAAGTCGGTCTGGAATTAGAACATACACCAACATAGATCAATCTTATTGTAATGCAACTGCATTATCCTTATGGCCTGCCATCACTGCTTACTTGCCACATCCAATCTTATCTGACCATTCTCCAATAATACTCTCACCTACCTCTTTGCCTAGTAGAGGGAAAAAAGCTTTTAAATTTTTTAATGCTTGGGTCAAGCACCAGAATACATTCCACTAATATCAACTGCTTGGTCTGACACTTACCATGGTAATCCTATGTTTATCTTGTGCAAGAAATTAAAGGCAACTAAGCTTGTGCTAGGGCAATAGTCCTTTCACAAATTTGGAAATGGATCCATCATCTCCAGCAACCTAAAGATTCAGCTTAAGAATTCTCAGTGCCTGCTTGATGCTGATCCCACCAATCCAACTTTATCCCGGAATGAATCCATCCTCTTCCAATAACTCAATGATGCCTTATCTTATGAATCAAGTATGATGAAGCAAAAGATGCAGCAAAAGTGGTTTAACAAGGGAGATAGGAACACAGCTTACTTTCATGCAACAATCAAAAATAAACAAGCTACTGACCATATCCATTTGCTTTGGGATGATGATGGTACTCACCTAACCAAGGCTGATGAGATTGAACAACACCCGACTCAACATTTCTCCAAGCTCTTGGGGAACTATGATTGTTTTCAACCTGAACTTGACAGATTTAGCAGCCTTCCTCTCCGCATGTTAAACACCTTATTGGAACATATGCTTGTTCAAAAGGTCACGGATCATGAAATAAAAGATGCACTTTTTGCCATGAATGCCACTTCGACTAGTGGGCCTGACGGATTTAATGTTGTCTTCTTCAAGGCCAACTGGTCTATAGTTAGCAAAGATTTTATTGCCGCAGTTCATAATTTTTTCAATAACTTTCGATTTCTTGGCGAAATTAATGCTACCAATCTTGTCCTAATTCCAAAAGTGAGGCCCATTCAAAATGCCTCCTCCTTTCGACCTATATCTTGCTGTAATGTAGTTTACAGGTGTATCACCATGATTCTTGCCTCACGTCTTCTCTTAGTGCTCCCATCAATCATCTCCCCTAACTAATTTGCATTTCTTCCAAATAGGAATATTATTGATAATACAATGATGGCACATGAATTAACGAATGGGTATGGTAGATGCCACAATTCTCCTAGGACTACAATCAAGCTTGACATATGTAAAGCTTATGACAGCTTGCAATGGTCCTCCATCGTTCGCATTATGTCACTTATGGGATTTCCAAATGCCTTTGTAGCTTGGATATATGTTTGCATTTCAACTACCTCTTACTCTCTTTGTTATAATGGGAAGACAACGGGATACTTTAAAGGGAAGCAAGGGGTTCGCCAAGGGGATCCAATATCGTCCTATATCTTCATTATTGTTATGGAAGCACTGACTTGTATGTTGTCTCTGAAATATGAAGATAACTCTATAACTTTCCATCCAAAGTATAAACGGCTGCAATTATCCTCTCTTTTCTTCGCGGACAACATAATGATCTTCACAAAGCCTAATGACAATTCCATTGCCTGCATTCTGGACACCCTCCATTCTTTTTATCTTGCTACTGGTTTAAAGATAAACTACTTAAAGTCTCATATTCTTAACTCTGGAATCAGCTTGTCTGACAAAGTTAGGATGGAAACTCTTTCTGGTCTTCAACCAATGGAAAACAAGATGACATACCTTGGCCTACCTCTGTGTACTTCCAGAATTACTAGGGCTGATTGCTCTACCCTATATGGCAGGATCATCTCTAAGCTTAATTCATGGACTACCAGATTACTTTCCATGGCTGGCAGAATGGTGCTTGTCAAGTCAGTTTGCTTTTCTATGACTGTGTATTGGGCTAGAACCTTCGTCCTTCCCACTCAACTGCTCACGATGGTCAGAGCAGCCATGTTACAATTTCTTTGGATAGGTTCAATCCATAACAGGAAGATAATTCCTCTGTCTTTCTCCAATTTGGAAAAGCCTCTTGTTAAAGGTGGGCTTGGCATAATCAACGTCTCCTTATGGAATAAGGCAGCAGTTAGTACCCATGTGCATGCTTTACTGCTGAAGAAGAAAAGACTTTGGGTGAAATGGGTGTGGTTTTATCGAATTAAGAATGGTAATTTCTGGACAATGAATGTCTCACAAAGCTCGAGTTGGATATGGCACAAAATTTTGTCTATGAGAGGTTTGTTCCTTCCTTATCTCAAATACAGTTTGTCACATGGTTGCCAAGTGAAGTTTTGGAAGGACCCTTGGATGGGGGATGGCATATTGTTGGAAATAATGCCGAGTGCTCAAGAAAGAACGCAATCACTGATAGGTTACAATGCTTGTGCTGTTGAGTACGTTGTTAATGGGAAGTTGGGCACACCTTCCTCAAGTAATCAAACTGTCAACTCATTATGGAGGAGTATGCGTGATAATTTGGTGCTAATCAATCATGAGGCATCTTTATGCTGGAAGGGTAAGTCTCACAGTATTGGTTGGGTGTACGATCTCCTACATCAAACTACTGCTTTACCTAACTTTCCATGGGCTAAGGTTTGCTGGTTATCTCACTCACCAGCGAACGAAAACTTGATGTTATGGAGAATATTACACAAAGCTGTTCTAACGAGGGATAAACTTATTTCAGCTGGTATGGAAATTGATCAACTGTATCTTTTCTGTAATGAGTGCCCTGAATCTGTTGATCATATTTTCTTTAATTGTGATTTCTTATCTAATATGATCTGTATGCTGATGATTAAAGTTGGAATGTTGAGCTTTTATGGCAATACTGCGGCAAAATGGAACGAGCTAAAGAGGACTACGAGGTGGAGACACAACAAAAGAGACATAATTTTTTTTGTTCTTAAGGTTTACATCAAAATGGTGTGGTATGAAAGAAACTTGTGGTGCTTCATAGGTGAAGTCACTGAAGCAAATCAGTTTTGGATCAAAGTATTGAAGAAAATTGATTCTGGTCTTCGATTTTCTCGTCATGGCTTTACAACCCATAGCTATGGGTTTTGGAACTGATCTGGTCTTTTTCTGGACCATCATGTGTGCTTGTGTCTGTTGTTCTTGTGCATCCTCTTGTGCATGTTGTGATCTTTTGTTTTTTTTTTCCTGTTTTGTGTTTGTTTAGTGTGTCTTTTGCATATCTTTTTTTTTGTTTTCCTGTGGTGTTTGCGACAAAAGTGTGTTTTTGTCATTCTTTTCTTTTCTTTATAATAAACTCTGGTAGGGGTCCAGCCAACCTCGCTTGCCTTTCAAAAAAAATTATCATAGTATTTTAAATAATATACGATTTATGAAAATATTTCTTAAATATATTTGTTAATTAATTTTATATTAAAACAATTAGTAAAATTATATATATGTATAAAATGCCACACATCTAAATAATTTTTTTAAAAGAAAAACTGTATGTAATAATATATAATTTTTATAAAATTAAAACTATTAATTTATGAAAATTATATGTGTGTGTGTTTATATAAATTTAAAACAACATATAAATTTATATTTATAAACAAAAATATAATTATATTTCAACTTTTTTCGAAATACTATTTGCCGTATAAAATAAGTTTAGGTGTATATATATATATATTATATTTATAGTTAGGGACAAATTTTAAATTAATTAAATTTGTTTTGATGACTTAGAAACTAAAATATTTATATAAAATTTCATACACACATATATATATATATATTAAATAAAAAAAAGATAAAATATATACAGTGAAACTTACACACTGTGACGACCCGCCCTTCTACTACCAGAAAGACATATCATCTTAAAGAAAGAAAGGGATGAGAAAATAGAAAAGATAGAGAAGAAAAAAACAACATCATAATCTCGCAGCGGAATGGAACAAAATATAATATATCACATAACTATTACAAAATTTTACATATATCAGAGCTATACAGATCACACAACACATACTAGACAGTTATAAACACCTGTCCAGTTAACCCAAGTCAATATACAATACAGATAAATAGCTCAGAGATATCAACACCACGGAACACCATATATATACATTTATCTACAACGTAGAAGCCTCCTGCTCCATTGCTCCTCCAAAATTCGTCAAATCTAACCTGAATCCCTTGGCTACCCATAAAAATTTGGGTACCCGAGAGTTTATGAAAAACAAAAATAAACTCCGGGTCAGACATGGGTCTGGTATGAGTAAACGGTTTAAAGTTGCTTAACTTTGAAAAGCCTTTGAAAATAAAGGTTTCACGTAAGACTCCCCACAAATAAATACGGGTAAGTTTTTACCTTACGCTAACCAAAACATTTCATAAGAAATCCAGTGATATTATAATAGTGTCTAGGGTTTTCAAGTAAATAGAAAATAGCCGAAATTGTTACATCTATTAAATTCCAGCTACTAGTCACAAAAGTGGGTAATACAAATCAAAACCGTAGGGTCTCGTAGAGAAAATGGATTTCCAACAATGGCATGGCTACTGGGGTACCGCCCGTCACAGTACGGGGCCTAGATCACCATACCGAGGATTACTCCCTTCATCCCCTGCAACACAAGGCCGGAACCATTCCTTACTGAACAGTCCCGAACAAGATAAACCCCGTGGTTGGCGCGACCAACCACCCACTAAGCCGAAAGATATATAAGAGACATCTAGACAGGGGAAATATCTTGTCCTGCTTGGGCATGACCCACCTAACCTTGCTGCATCTCCCATGTTTTAGCCATTCCCGGTTGATGACGCTTGAGGCTGCGATTACCTTTAAAGAACATATTACTTAGAATGCTCATCGTCCGCCTGACGATGTGCTGAAAGCATTCAATCCATACAAGTTCGTTCCGGGTTCGAACGAAACCGAAGGCATTATCTCGTTACACTCATTTTGGAATCACCCTCAGAGTTAACGACGATAACCATTGCATTCTGAAACACCATCTCGATCTTCATTTCAGGATTCACGACCTAACATTTAAATTGGAATGATGTGGTTTTCGGAGAATCAAATTTGATTCTTCCGATCCCGGTCTCATCGAATCCAAACGCCATTTTAAGGGCCAAGTTGTCTAATTAACTTAACAATTTAAATAATCTAAATTTAACAATTAAATTAACATAGCACCTATCAAAGATAAAAAATATACAAGCATCATAGGTATAACACAGCATATCACAGACTAACATAGAATATCATCACATAAATATTACAATCAGATATTCAATCATAACTGTCCATAAGCAGTCACCATAAAGCTTATTTGAAGTTAATTAATTACATAAGGGTTAACCACTTACTCTGTTTAATTAATCAATAATTATCAATTAATTACTTATTTCAAATTGTCTTAATGATTTCTTAATCAACTATTAAATCCTAATTACATTTTATTTCACCCTATTAATTACTTACTTCCTTAATCAAGTTACTTAACGTTAATTACCCTTTCCTCAATCATAAATCAATAACTTTAATTGTTATTTAATAAACTTAATTTCCCATTAGTTATTTACTAATTTCTATATTAATCATTATTAATTCTTAATTAAATCACTTGATTTATTAACTGTTACCCATTCATAAATTAACTTAAATAGTTGATTACAAATTCATCTATTAATTATAATCCAACACTAATTATAATCAAATTCATTATTCTTAATTAGTTCCTGAAAATAATCAATTTATATTAGTTCCTCCACTTAATTAACCTTTTAAAAGGACTCTTCTTAAGTTTGAAATCAATTTGTCTCTAATTACAAACCTGTATTAATAAGATCTATACTCATCTTATGTTACTTACCTAATTTGAATAATTATGAGCTTAAAACATGTTAAAGTATTAGCTAAAGTAATTAACTTGTATCTGAGTTTAGCTTAAACTGTCAGCTACTACAAAGTTTTATAGTATTTAAAATCAAATGAAAATTTTAGGAAAACAATCCTACTCAATCTCTATACCACTGCAAATCTGCAGTTTACCCCAACTCCAATAACCCGAGACCCTCCCTGCTTTATACTCGAGTATAACTTCGAGTGTTCCCCGCAACTTCCCGAGTCCCTTCTTCCTCGTTCCTTTTTGTTTTTGAAAAGTAAAAACATTAAGTATTGAAACCTGTAAATTTAGCTCTCGAACTCGAAGTAACTCTCGCGCAAAATCCTCATGTGCTCGAGTTTCAACTCGAGTTTCCCTCTCGTTGCAACCGCCTGGCGCAACGCCTACGCCGTGCACATGCACGGCAGCACAGCACGCCACCTGCGAACGCCATTCGGCCCAACAAATCCCAAATCTCGTGACAACACGAGATCTAAACCCACAACATTCCCAAACACTCGAAATCAAAATAATGCCCTTTGCTCGAAACCCAAACTCACTTCTGACAAAACAAACGGCCTCGCCACCGCCTCTCCACCCACCTGCAGTGCCCAAGATTTTACCCACACGACGTCATCGCGTTAAACCACCATTCCACAAGATCTCGAGCCACTCGATCGCACGTAAGGACCGTACGCGATTGTTTTACAGAGAAGAACGAACTCCCTGTACAACCCTACTTCAGTCACGTACTAAATTTTCATTCAATAGAAAAATAAATTCGTATTTTTCCCGAGTTAATGGATGTACAAACTTACTTCAATTCAAGTTTCATTATTTATCATTGATTAATTTTTGAGAAATTGATAAAATTGCAGTTTTTATCAACATTCGAACTGCTCATGAACTAGTAATGTATAAATCCTCATTTTCAATTTAAAAACCATAAATTTCATCAAGCTTTCGATTTATAAACCTGGATTAGATTTTTGTAGCAGTTAAATTTTATCAATATATCTTTTGGTTTCTTATAAAACTGTTTTACAGTAGGAAGGCTTCATTTGCATATTTAAATCAACATCTACTTGCTTGAAACTTCAACATCTTTTTTTGATAAAACCATATGAAAATCTACCATGATTCAGTTGAAAGCAAGAATTTGATTTTTCTGAATGGAATCAACCCATATGTATACACAGGGAAGCACAATATACAGAATCATGTTCAAGATCAAACAGAGACAAATATCTTAAAAAAAAATCATTTTACTGCTTTTTAAATTTAAACACAAAGCTTTAGCTTTTGTTTACTCACCAAGACATGCTTGAGCAGAAAGAGATTGCCTGAAACTCTCTTCTTTTCTTTCCTCTGTTTCTTTTCTTTGTTTTTTTTCTTTTCTTCCTGTTCCTGAATTTTATATGTTTGCAAAGCCAGAACAATGTTCATCCTTTCTCCCTATTTGATTCTCAGGTATGCTTTTAGGTTTTAGTCCAGTTTTATAAACTAATATAAAGATATGGGTGGAGATATATATAGAAGTTTACTTAATAGCAGGTTGTAACTGGACGGTTTGTATTTGTCATGCCATTTTTTCTCTTATTGGCTAAAGTATATTCACTGCAGTATGAAACGATAAAAGGATTTGGCTTCCTGTACTTGTTAAGCAAAAAGTTATGCTAATAAATGTTTATGCTTCTAATTATGATAACAAGTATTAAATGTTTTACTGATAGTTGCTATTAGTACAAAGATATTTATTGTTTTCGGCCAAACATGTTTTGCAGGATACAGACTTTGTTTTTATATTGAAGTTAGATTTTGTTTCCTGATTCATAAAACTATATAACAGCACACCAATTTTACATCTAATTTGTCTTGCGTAATTAACCATCTCGTACTATTTTTTTTTTCTTTCTTACAGGTTTGTTCAACTTGAATTTGTAAGTATATTTAGCTATCTATTTACCTGGCTTATTATAGAAGCTTGCTCATTTACACATATGTTTATTATTCTTAGTGAAACCTGCCTTTTTGATTTTATTTTTATTTGTTAAGTACAACTTGCATATATAGGTTTCTTTGCATTAGTCACTTGCATATACAGGTTATATTTTCAAATTTTCTGATATGATTGCTTAAAAGTAATTGTTAACATATTGGTTTATTTATATTGTTAGTTATATTTTATATGAAATTTGTATACTTGTTCATATGATCTTTTCTTTTTTTTCCTTTTTTTTACATTTTTATTAAGGATGCTGTGTTGTACAATTTGAATTTTTGAAGATTATTGTTTGACTAAAATACTTGTATTTATATATTTCAAATTATAATTTATATTCGTATATTTATATTACTTTGATTACATCTTATAATTTATGATTACGTTTTATACTAGTTTTGAATGTTTATGCTCATAATTAATTATATTGTTTTTAGCTTATGTGTTAGATTTCCATGTTTATGTTTAATATTTCCATGTTTTGTTTATTCAAAACTTATCATTTTAAAAACCAAAATTGTATTCATATAAATTATCAAATAATAAAATATTGAATCTTTGATTTGACTTTATTGAATAAGGCAGATTTTGTTTTAATGAATTTTTGAAGCATTCTATTTTAAATTTTCAAACCAAAATTTCTTTTATAAAACATATAACTATTAAATATCCAAGATCTCATCAATTTAAACATTGACAAGCTTATATTTAATTTAAATTAGATTAAATATTCATTAAAATATGCTGTAAAAATTCCGGGTCGTTACACACACTCACACACACACACACACACATATATGTATATGTATGTATGTATGTATGTATGTATGTATGAGTGCGTATGTGTATATACACATATAATAGTATACTAATAAAGGGGACAACAACTATGCATATAAATTCTTTTAGATAATACTATCAGCCTATAGTGACATAATAAAATATGGATATAAACAATAGGATGCAACCTTATAGATGTAGCCTTAGATTTGTGCCTTAATTAGCAGAATGTCCTTGTTCTAATCCTGATTCGAGCTCTTAGTTTTACAACTACTTCAAAGACCAACTTTGATTTCATTTTGATATTATTTGGATCTCATATTTTCGGCCTATGGGAGTGGAGGTTGTGGCTATGATAGAGGAGGGAGAGAGAGTAAAAGTTAGAGAAAAAAAGAGGGTTAGCGTGACTTCAATAGAGAGAGTAAAGGAGATATTCTCTTCTTGGTTTACTCCTCCTTTCTAGCTGACCTATAGTTGGCCATCCTATTAGGCTATACATGCCTTAAGGCTTTCCAAACCCATTTAGAAATTAATCACAGTTAAATATAATTTAAATGCATATCAACATAGTATATCGATATAACTTTTATACATGCACCCAATTAATTACAAATAACACCTAGAAAATATTAATGGCGCCAGATACATTAGAAAAATAAATAAATAAAATTCGATAAACATTAATTTAATTATTTTGTAACAATTATAGATCAATTAAATCATGCGCTATTTTGGAGAATATATTAATGTGTTATGCAACTCATGGGTGTGAATTCACTCAACGATTAATATCGAACAATTCAAATATTAATGTTCATATCTATCTTAGTTAGTGACGTGATAGTTTGACCGAATTTATCGCTTATACATCTTTATCGGTAAAATACAATCTATCGTTTTATGAGGTACCACACAGCGATGATTATTTACAACAATTCTCTACGTCAGCACTATATCACTTTAGGACTGTGGAATCTAGATCTTGGTCAAAATTCTAGTATCATCCATTTTCATTTTAGTTAGTTGATAAATAAGTCCATAGTTCAATAATAAAATTTATTATCAGTCATACTCTCTAGCCAGAGATTTTGACTTTGAATGCACTTCAGTTTATCATGATACCAATCAAATGCAATCAAGGAGATGAATTCTCAATTCAATAGTGTTTCTGTTTCAAAGCTTCAACTCGGACCCAACTATAGTCATTCGATTGACGCCATGCTACGATTTAACTATAATCAAAGTGGAGCAACTACAATGAAGTTCATCCATATTTAGTTGATAAAACTATAAAACATCATCACTTGAGATATCTATCTGACTTGGTTGTTATAAACCTACAGGAAACGTTCGGATAAGTCATTTCATAGTTATCCATCAACTATCAGTACCTAACCTCCTGTTGCCCCTAACAGCTTTCAGTGATACCCTGCTCAACATTTGGAGAGCGTTATACACTTTTATCTCAATGGATGTGTCGATATTCTCTCTTGAAACATCTTAACTAGGAATATTTAAAATAATATGTTATATAATATTATGATAATATTTTGATGATTACAACTCCTTATAATTATTACCACATATTATATCATTTAAGGATTTTCTATTGAATGCATTTAAATTAGTTAATCAACTAATTAATATATCATAATATAACAAATATGTAACAGAAAATAAACACCGTTTATTTAGCGAGATTTTATTATAAACTTAGTAATTTACAGCAAGTTATAGAATTTCCTCTTGGGCATACCACTGAATCTTTTAGTTTATACGTATAAGGTAACAAAAATTCAAGTCGGCTAAGTATTTATTTAAATATAATTTTACATTACAAAATTACATACATACATATATATATACATAAATGCATACATGACCAGAATCATTATAAATAAAATTCCTTTACTTGAGTTAATAAACAAATAAAAAAACTTTTATTTTTAACCACATATGTAACATCCCGCATTTTTAAGCTATTAAATTATGAACGTTTAATTCGTTTTAAATGTTTAATGTGGAATCTTAATTGATTTTGAAATGGATAGATTCGGATTCAATCAATGAAAATAAGCTATGATTTTTAGTTGCAATAATTCTGGTTGAATTTGACTAACGAGAGAATAATATGTAAATATTCAGAATTGAGATAAAGGTAAATCTGGGTGTAAATGGTGATAAATTGGTTTTAAAAATTTATTTTGAGTTATTTGAGTGTAAATAGCGTGGAGGGAATTTTAGAAGAATTTTAAAGTCGATAAATTAATATTTGGGATTTTATATTAATTTAAAAATGAATTTAATATTATTAAAATGCAATTTAATTAGATTTTAGTCCGGAATGAGCCAGAATGATTTTTATTGTGTTTATAAATTTATATGATTTATTATTGAGGTAATAAAATTTTAAAAGGTGAAATTTTAAGCGTTTTCGTTATTTTTGAAATATTGCTCGATTTAATAGACGAGTTAAAATAGCCTACCGGGGCACAGTCTCGGAATTCAACGAAACTAGTTCCATTGGATCCGTAATAGTTAGTTATTATTGGATTTCAATTTTCGTAGCAATCGGAGTTGTCGTTTGACCGTGGCAGCTCGAAACGCATCGAAATCAATTTAACCGATTTAATTTAAAATTGATCATTTAATGCCGTAACTCGCGCATACGATCAAATTAGCTTACGAAACCTGTTTCATTGTGTCCGGAACGTGGAAAAACCCAGGATTTCCTGTCGGAACGCGTAGTTTGGAGGTCGTATACATAAATTGTTAAATTGAAAATTTTATTAATTAAATAATATTCAAACTATTATATATATATATATATATATATATATATGTATATTCTCACTAAACCCTAGATTAACAGCGTAGCCACCGTTCCCCTATTCAATGGCCAGTAGCGATCGATGTTCCCCCATGTTTTTCTCCTTATCCATCAATTTTCAAAGAAAATTTCCAACTGCAAAGTGGAAGAGATCGCTACGTACTTCGAATCCAATGGTAGGTTTTTGCTATCATCGTCAATTGGGCCTGTTTGGTGGCTGCGTTCGTGCGCGTTTCACGCTCGAAGTTCGTGATGATGGGGGTACCGAGCTTTGCCTCGTGGCAGCCGAAGGTGGAGCTAGCCTTGCCGTTCCATGTGAGGGGTTTGGATGCGACTCCGGTCGCGAGAGGGGGAGGCGACGGCGAGCCCTAGGCAGAAGGTTGTGGCTTCAATCTCTTCAGTAAGTTCGCGTGTAGGGGAGAAGGCTTCGGCCTCGATTGGTTTGTGCGGCTGATGTTTGCTTTGGGTAAAAAAAAATAGAATCTTTTGTTTTTAATTTTATATACAACCTTTAAAACTAAATAACGTGAGCTTACGTTATCAGATTTTAACAAAACTGGAAGCGTTGGAATCGCGGCGACGGGAAGCACGCTGTAGCGCATATCTAGATTCGATTTAAGCAAGTAGAAATTTGGGTTAAATCGAACGTCGTTCGGTTTAATTTAAATTTCGAACGCTCGCCGAAACTCAAGGTGAGTTATTCTCACTCACATCTGGATATTGGCTGATTTAAATAATAAATATCTAAATATCTGTGTGATTGGTTGCATATTATTGTTATTATCAGTCTGGATTGATATTTATATATGTGATGTGCTAATATTTGTGGATGCAGGGAAAACAGGTTGGAGGGATCCAACTGGATTCCTCACAATGTAGTAACTATTTTTATAATTGATGATGATGTCTGTTATATATTGTGATTGATAAATTTGGGATTGAATTGTATTGTGAAATTGTGGGATAAACTATAAGCCTAGGATGTTAAATTAGAAAAAAATTTGGAGTTTTAATTATAAAGAAATTAAATTGGGTTTTAAAAAGGAATTAAGAAATTAATAATTAAGAAATATTAAAATTTGTAATCCATTTGGAATGAAAATTGAAAATTGGTAAATCTGGAATGATAAACAAAGAGAAAAGTTATTAGTTGATAAATGGGAAAATAAGATTTATGTTATTAAAATATAAACCTGAATTGAAATAAATTGAAAGAAATTGTGAGAAGGATTTTTGTGATGTTTAAGTGGAAATGAGTTCCCTAGGAAAACCAAGTTCGAGTTTAAACTGATTTTATAAAAAGGAAGCTTTTAAAATTCAAGCTTGTTTAAAAGAGTGTTTGAAAATATTTATTTTCAAAAGTAACTATTAAATGAGCAATAGTAAATTTTATAAATATCTTAATAATTATTTTTACAAATGGATTTGTTCAAAAGACTAGTTTTGAACTAAGTTATTGAAATTAGTATTAGCCTTTTAAAAACTCTACTTATAAGTTTAGTAAACTAAAACCCTTATTTAACATCAAGAGTTATATCCTAATAAATGGTTTAACATTAAATATTTTGAAACTATATTTTTAGTATATAATTAGTAGTAACGTTACATATTTTAAAGTATATTTCAGAATAAAGTATTTTTACTGTTTTAAATCTAAATGTTTTGAACTTGGTTATTTCCTATGGGAATATAGGGTAAAGGATTTACCTTGTAAAGAAAGAACTTTGGGAATTGTTTTCAAATGGGTTTTGGAAATTTGAAAATATATCTTTTAAAGATATTGAGGCAAATAAATAATATGGGAATTATTTATTGTGTGATGGATGCTTATGGATGTTTATGAATATAAATTGATAGTTAAATCACCGACTATCAATATTGGACAACTGCGTTGATCGTTTCGAAGAGAACGGGATCGAGATTTATTTCTCGAAAACCACTTCGATCCTATTTGTACATTTCGTGGGGAAAAATGAGTTCGGAGTCGAAGATGGAGCAGTGAAGTGCAAGGGCTGGTCGCTACTAATCCTGAGGATATTTCCAAAATGGATGTAGTAGGAGTAGTGCCTTCGGTTCCGTTCGAACCCGAGACGGACTTGTATGGACGAATGCTTGCGAAACATCGTCAGGTGGATGATGGGCATTCTAAGTGAAAACGTTCTAAAGGTAACGCTAAGCCTCAAGCCTCATCAACCGGGAATGACTGAAAATCAGGGGATATGCAGCAAGGTTAGGTGGGTCATGCCCAAGCAGGACAAGATATTTCCCCTGTCTAGATGTCCCTTATATATTTCGGCTTAGTGGGTGGTTGGTCGCGCCAACCACGGGGTTTATCTTGTTCGGGACTGTTCAGTAAGGAATGGTTCCGGCCTTGTGTTACAGGGGATGAAGGGAGTAGTCCTCGGCACGGTGATCTAGGCCCCGTACTGTGACAGGTGGTACCCCAGTGCCTAGTCATTGTTGGAAATCCATTTTCCCTACGAGCCTTGTACGAGTTTTATTTGTATTACCCACTTTTGTGGCTAGTAGCTGGAATTTAATCATGTAACAATTTCGGCTATTTTATAAGTATTTGTAAATAGACCCTATTATAATATCAGAGGATTTCTATAAAAAGTGTTTTAGCTATCGTAAGGTAAAACCCGACATGTTTATTTGTGGCGTGGTCTTACGGGATGCTTTTGTTTTTCAAAGAATTTTTGAAACTTTAATAATCAATTTGGATGCATTATTATCAGCTGGTATTCCAGACTGACTCGGGTGTTATTTCATTATAATGCTCGGGTCAGACCGAGTATTATTTGTTCAGGTCAGGATGCTATGGAGCAGGAAAGGAGCTGGAGTCCGAGACGTATTATATGTACCTATATATATATATCCGCTGCTGTGATTGTATGATAGGTCTGATTTGTGATTGTTGATGTATGAGATACTCTGATGATGTGATGTATAAAAAGTTATAGATTTCATTTTGTGTAAAGTTCTATATTTACTATTATATTTTATTCCGCTGCGACTGTGAGATTCTGATATTGTTTTAGTTTCTTCTTCTTCTATCTCTTCTTCTTTAACCCTAATGGTTCGTATTTCTGTGCCACTTGAGTTAATAGAGGTAGAATAGAGTTGATTCAAGGGGTACGGATTTGCGGGCTGTCACACTTGGTATCAGAGCTTAGGTTGGCCACAACCTAGGCTTTGGTGGGGAAATTACTCATTACACAGAGTCAATATTACTCTATAATGAGTTAAGCGTATTAATAGCTATGAGAGCGTACTTGTTAGTGAATATAAAAATTGTTTTTATACTATGTTGACTTATCGGTTGAGTGTTTATGAATACTGGTCTGTGCGGGAAGTACAACCGTATCAATAAGGTTTCTAAACTCTTAAACAAGATAAACCGACATAGTATTGTTTTTAAAGTGGGTAAATGAAAAAAAAATTTTACCCAAAATTATATTTTGGTATTAAGGAAATCATTTTATAAGATTATTATATATCTACTTGATTGTTTGGATGTGAATAACTTAATCAAATGAGAATCTAAAATTTAATCTAAAATTTGAACTGGTTATAACTAAATAAATTCTATGAGTATAAATTATATAAAAGAAGAATAATTAAATTTGAATTAAACCAGAATTTAAATCCCGGAAGTTTTGGAAAGGATTTTAAATGCGATAAAGATAAAAGTGTGGAAATTTAAAATCTTGGGAATGTTTGGGAATATTTTCCAAAATGTTTGAAGGCAGTTGTGGAATATTATTTTGGGTAATATTTTTGAATGGAAACTGTTTTGAAATGAATTTGGAAAAGTAAAAAAGCATTGAACTCACTTCAGTCGCTGGAAAATAATCCTGATGATGCTGGCCACATCATTAGAATTCATTTTCGAGTTTCTAAAGTGATGGATTGCTTCCCTAATACTTGGTTATGGTGTTGTTTGGATTTGTTGGGTATACTAGTTGTTTTGGAAATTTCAAAGAAGGAAATTTGATTTGATTGATATACCAAATAAATATATATTTAATATGTTTCAAAATGGGTTTGAAATGAAACCGGGCAATTGAATTCTGGGAAATTATATTTAAACGATGTGTAAAATTAAAATGAACTAACTATTGAACTTATTAAGTGAAATTAATATTAATAAGAAGTAAGATGTGATGACCCGGCTTTCTATGCCCAGAAAACCGCTTCGTCTTGAAGAAAGGAAGGGGTGAGAAAATAGAAAAGATAGAGAAGAAAGAACAACAACATCAGAATCTCACAGCGGAACGAATAAATTATAATAATCACATAAATATTTACATAATATACAACATAAATCAGAGTTATACAGACAATAGATCACATGCTAGACAGTTATAAACACCTGTCTAGTTATACAACTCAATACACAAGTCAACACGGAAATATCAACACAGAAATATCAACACATCGGAACTATAAATATATATCTACAACGCTGAAGCCTTCTGCTCCATTGCTCCTCTAGAATTCGTCAAAGCTAACCTGAATCCCTTGGCTACCCGTAAAAATTTGGGTACCCGAGAGTTTTATGAAAAACAAAAATAAACTCCGGGTCAGACATGGGTCTGGTATGAGTAACAGGTTAAAGTTGCTTAATTTTTAAAATCTTTTGAAAACAAAAGGTATCACTTAAGACTTCCCACACATAAACATGGAAAAGTTTTTACCTTACGCTAACCAAAACATTTGATAGGAAATTCTGTGATATTATAATAGGTCTAAGGTTTTCAAGTAAATAGAAAATAGCCGAAATTGTTACATGATTAAATTCCAGCTACTAGCCACAAAAGTGGGTAATACAATCAAAACCGTTGGCACTTATTGGATTGTGGATTCCATACAATGGAAGGGCTACTGGGGTACCGCCCGTCATAGTACGGGGCCTAGATCACCGTACCGAGGATTACTCCCTTCATCCCCTGCAACACAAGGCCGGAACCATTCCTTACTAAACAGTCCCGAACAAGGTAACCCCGCAGATAGCCGTCGCTACTGCCCACTAAGCCGAAAATATAAGGGACATCTAGACAGGGGAATATCCTTGTCCTGCTTGGGCATGACCCACCTAACCTTGCTGCACCTCCCCTGTTTTAGCCATTCCCGATTGATGAGGCTTGAGGCTACGATTACCTTTATAGAATACATTTCTTAGAATGCTCATCGCCCGCCTGACGATGTGTTGAAAACATTCAATCCATACAAGTTCGTTCCGGGTTCGAACGAAACCGAAGGCATTATCTCGTTACACTCATTTTGGAATCACCCTCAGAGTTAACGACGATAACCCTTGCATTCTGAATCTTCATCTTCACTTCAGATTCACGACCTATCGTTAATTTGGAAACGATGTGGTTTTCAGATGTTCCTAATGCGGAAAACCGGATCCCGGTCTCATCGAAATCCAAAACGTGTCTTTTAAGGACAAGTTGTCTATTTAGTCTTAACAGTTTAATTCAATATCATCAATATACACACATATGGATAATTCATCACAATAGATAATCACATCATCATAAACAGATAGCTCATATTATCATCAAAACAGATAATTAAATATTATCATACTTTAAATCAAGCATCCATATCACATAGATATTATTCAAGTCAGACCTGAATGCACAACCATCAAAATGAAATATCACTATCATTCATCCATAAGCAATGATTTATAATCATACCATTTTGTAATTAATTTAAAATGAATTAAATTAACTACTTCTATTTCTAATTAATTTAAAGTAAATTAAATTAATCACTTCATCTACAAATCTTGCTTATACAACTATTAATTTAAATTTTAAACAAATTAATTAATCAATTTCTAGATATTTATCCTGATTAACTTCTTCGATTAATCACCTTCTAATTACAGTAAGTAATTAGTCTTTAATTAATTTTCCAAATTAATTATCTTAAATCATTTATAGTAATTAACATTTTATTACTTATTTATAATTAAATACAATTAATTACCTTATCTTTAATTAATCACTACATTATTTATTTTTTCTTAATTTAAACTATTCTTAATTTCATCATTAATTACATTAACTAATGATCTCTAATTCATATTTAAATTAAATTACTTTTGTTTAATTTAATTACATTAAGTGATTAATATCAACCAGTAATTAATTTCCCTTAATTACTCATTACCAAATTAATTATCCCATAATTAATTATCTCTATTAATTAATCCTCTGATTAATTACAAAATAATTATCCAAATTTCTTCTTTAACCCATCCTCTTCACTAATTACATTCAGTAATTATGTTAATTACTTCCTCAAGTAATTATGCTCCATTGAATACACTAAGTGATTATACAAATCAAACCTTCAAATGATTTCTTAAATTAATTAAATTAAATTAATTAACTTAAATAAATCATTTTATCAAATTAATTACAATAAGTAATTAATTTCTTCATCATTTTATCCAGCAATTACATTTAACAATTTATAATGGATTGTTTAATAAATTTTGATTAATTATCAAAATTAATCACATTCATGAATTTAATTGATAATCCTTTAGTTAATTACCATGATTACATTTCTACATTTATTTCTTAATTAATTCCTAATTATAAATTAATCTAAATTATTACTTTATAAGTTAAATACATAGTCATTCATTAATTAACTTATTCATTAAATATTTTTAACTCCTTAGTTATTTCTAAGATAATTTATTTCTTTACTAATGACTTCATTAATATCTATGTGTGTTAGAACTTTACCTTCCAAAATTTTAAATTTGAATTCCATTTGGAATTTAAGATTCAAAAGTATTATTTATTTAAACATTAATCAAGTTTAAATTCAATTTATAATCTTGTGAATAACTTTAATTACATACACATGAAAACTTAAATAAGAAAGCCTTTAAATTCAATTGTTTGAATCTTAATTTAATTTTAAATTTCCAAAGACATTTTTAAAACTGATTTACCTTTGATTTAAGAACTTTGATTTAAACTTCCCTTCAACTCTTTGTTTTAAAATTTTGATTTTTCAAATCCAAATCTATTTTTAAAACCTTAAGATAGTTATTCAAAGCTGAGTTTCACTATAGAATTTAAAACATTGTTTAAATCAAATATTTCAGGTTTTAGTTGCTGTCAGGTTTTAAACCTGAAACTTTCAAATTGAATTCAGAAATACAAAATTTTAATTTAAACTTAAATCTGGATTTGATTTTCATTTAAATCAAACCTTACACTAATTCAAGTTTTGGATTAAGGTCAGCCTGCAAATTTTAATTTGCTTTTAAATTTTGTTTAAATTTGAAAACTGCAGGCAGTTTTTTTTATGCTACCTGTAACAAATGTATACTACCCGAGACCAGAGCAAATATGCTTCGGGAAATTATGCCCTTTGCTTCGAGTCTTATGCACAAAAACCCGAGTACACCCCGAGGCCTAAAATGTTAACATCTCAACTATACAAGACATGGAAACAGTAGTGAAACAGGGTCATGCATTTGTCAAGACTGAGGCCATAGCAAGCTTGAAATTCAGTCCCAAACTGAGTACAGGTAGAGGGAATAACATGAAACACAAATCAAACTCAGTCAAGGGTAGGATCACTGCAACACCAGATTCATGAAAACAAACAGAGACATGCTAGGTGGTCTAACCCATATTCATCTCAGGTCAGCGAGCACAAAAAAAAACATACCAGATTAGAGTGGCAACAGGGACAACTCAGCCAATCATGGGAGATAATCAATTCAACAAATCAATACTCAAACTACTACACAATGAAGATGCAGGCCACACACAAGTACACCCAGTCACATATATATAATCAGTGATTACACAGTACACAGACAATACATAAAAGCAGTTTTTTGGTTAAATGGAACAGTGGATACAATCAATGATGCAAACAAATGAACAAACCAGATTGGATAATCTTCCCAACCCCACTGTCCAGGTTTCACTAAGAACTGTATTTATTTTAAAAAAAATTTGCTTTTAGAAAACTCAGGTCAACCTATGCCTAAAAAATATAAATTACATCAGTTTCAGAGATTAGGATCTACTGTTTTAACTTAAAACATGTTTAAATATTTAGTTTAGAATATACAACTTATACTGGCTTAACACTAAGCTCACACAATTAACTATATCTCGAGGAAAACTGTTTTGAAATTAGAACATTTGTATGAAGGAACTTGAACAGAGATCTTAAGCAATCATCAAACTGAAGTAACCCTGAATTCATAAATTAAATTCATTGAAGTTTAACTTATTTTAGTTTCTACTATAATTTGATATTTTCCTGTAACCTACACTACTGTTTTTTTTTCTTAAGAAATATTTAAGGTCAAGTCTCTATTTTACCAGCATCTTATGTCAAACTCATGTCTTGCCTAAGTTTGAATTAAGAACAAGAAGATAAAATTTTGTTGAGGATTTTTAAACTTGAAACCAAAATAGAGGGAACCCAGAGATACTCATTCCAGTACCCTTACATAACACAGAGCAATACTAATAAGTTTCAGAGAAGAATTTGCAACTGAACAAAACTATATTTAAACCATTCAAATTTTCTTGATGTTACTACCCTTTAAACAGAGGTGATTGCTGAATGTCACACCCACATACATACAGTAACACATAAACATAAAATTCATCAAGACAAATGCACATATCAGATCAAAATTTAACAACATATAAATATATACTTAAGCATTTAAATAAAAGGTGTTACTCACTTTGATTAAAAAGAAGGGACAGAGCACCATTTGCTTTGAAACAGCCTATTCTTTAAAACTGGAAGCAGTTTTGCTTTAAGTCTTCCAAACCCCATTGTTTTTGTTGAAAAGTGTTTCAAGTTTTATATTTGAGTTTGTATGAAAAATAAAATAAAATGAAGAAGCTTGTTATAAAATCTTACTCTGGTTTGATAAGTTTAGCATGAATTGAAAGATAAGTATATAGAGAAATAAATTTTTATAGGGTAGGTGTTATCTGGGTTTGCAAGTACAAATATTGTTTTTGTTTGTATCAGGCATATCTTTGTCTTTAAGAGGCTGAAAGGATTTGAACAAATTTCGAATCTGACTCTTGTTTTGCTGAGAAATCTGAAGCATTAAATGTTAATGTACTCTATTTTCCCTGTTTAGCTAATTAAATCATTTCTTATTTAGATATTTTACATATCTCTTACCGGCATACCATATGTGTTTATACTTTATTATCTTACTTTGCTTATTCTTGTCAGAATCTTAACCTACAAGCTACAGATCATTTTACATTTAGATATTTTGCTTTTGCTCACTTTGTATATTTTCTTCACAGGCTATGTCATATGTGTACAAGCCTGTTTTTAATTTATACATTATGTGAGCATATATTTCTTTACAGGTTGACTAATGTTTATAGATTTGTTTCCTTGCCTAACTTGCTTTTATTACCTATATACTTCTTTCTTTTAACTTGTTCTTACTTTTATATTTATTTTACTTATAGGTTACTTTATTTTAAACTTAAAGAATTAAATACTTATGTTGAGATTTACAAAGTATTATTTTGTTTTAACATTTTTGAAAGACTACAAATCATAGATTCTTCCAACAATATACATATCTTAAAATAACAACTCTATTATACAGTAAAACCCATTTTCAAAAAGATTACAATATTGATATAGTTTAAATATAACTTATTATTAAATTAAAAATAAATTTTCAAAAGAAACAATCCTTTTTAAAATATAAATACTTATTTATCAAGCTATAAAATAAAACAAAACAAAACTTTTTATTTAAGTTAAAACTCTAGGCTAAAACCATTTTAAACAAATTGACTTTATCTTGAGTATTTTAAGGTCATATGATTATTTATTCAATATTAAATTAAATCAATTTCTAATTTACCAAAAATATTAGAATTAGAAATCATATCTTTATTTTATTAAACTCAAAACAAAGATTATCTAATTACACTATATACAGATATATATATATATATATATATATATATTATAAATAGAAAACAATTTAATTGGCTTTTAAAAGATAAATTATCAGTTAATTATTTATTTAAAAGAAGATTATTGAATCAATTCAAATTATTATTAACAAATATTATTAAATCAATTTAATTTTATCACAGATTATTAAATTGATATTGCCTCAAATTTCCGGGATATCACATAAGAAATGAAAATTTTAGTCTTGGAGTTAAAATTTAATTTGAGTAATTGAAAGTGAATAAAATATGTTGAAGTGAGTAGAAAATTTGAATTTAACTTGGATAAGTAAAATAAATTGGACTTAAAATAAAGTTGATTTGAATTAAATTAAGATATAGTGGACTTTGAGATTTTGGGTCATTGTGAAATGGAGTATACCCTCAAGCTATTAAGTGCTATGCTTATGGTTGAGATTATAAATTTAAAGATGTGCAAAGAATTAAGGTGAAAGAAGTTTGCATCCTTAAGAATTCAGTAATATATATATGTAAAATCTGAGATTGTGATTATATGATGTAGATGGATTGAAAAGAGCAATATGAGTTTTTAAATAAATAAGTATGGTGGATTCAAAGTTAACCTCAAGTGAAATGTGAATCGAGATAAGGTAGAGTGGGATATAAAAGGTGTGAATGAACTTAAGTTAGTAAATAAGTTTTGAACTTGTATATGGAGAATTAAAATTGAAATTGAATTAAATCTAAATGAATTAAAATTAAATTGAATTGGATATAGAGGTGAAATGTAAAATTTCTTATAATTGCATAAAGAAATTCATATTCTTAAGTTATTAAGTGTTATAATTTGAATTTGTGATTATAAAATGCAAATGGACTTAAGTAAGCAATTTAAACTCTTAAATAGAAGTGAAATTGTAATTTATTAATGGAAAGAGTTGAATGGTGTGGAAAATTCAAAACTTAACCGTAAATGAGATGTTAAGTGTAATGAGGCAAAGTGAGGATATAAAGATGGATGTTCTTAAGTTAAAAAATAAGTCTTGAACTTATGTTTGGGAAAAATGGAATTTGTTTTAGCAATGAAATTGAATTACAATTAATTGGGATTTGTATTGAAATGGATAGAATTTGATAGTCAGTCAAAATTTGGAAAGTAAATAAAAATCCAATTGTGGCAAGGGATTTAAAGTTGTGGTAACTAATATTGAAGTGTGGATGAAAATGGAATTAGATTATAATGGTGATAGTTGAATTGTAAATAAATTCAATGGAAGGAAATAATTTAAAAGTGGTTTCTTTGCTAATAAAATAAGTCTAAAATGAATTGAATAAATAAACAAAATACATTAAAATTTGTAAATAAATTGAAATTAAATTGGATGTGAATCAAATGAAAATGAAATTTGCTTTATAAGAAGAAAATGGAAATATTGTGAAAGAACTTAAGCAAATTAAATAATTGTGATTAAGCTGGAAAAAAAGTGGTCTTGGATAAATGTGTTTAGGTATAGAAATTAAAATGCAAGTGAAGAGAATTTTAATTAATTATTGTGATGGAATAAGCAAGTATGAATTAAAGATGTGTGAGAGTTGGAAATAATATGGAATGAGATGTTATTAATTTGAACTAAAGCTGAATGTATAAGCTAGTTGGATTAAAATTTGTAAAGGGTTTGATTGGGTAAGAATCAATTAAAATGGAAATTGAGATATTATGGAATTGTAATCATTTAAGAGAATGATGAGATAGTTATTTTTAAGCTTATGAAATAGCTTCAAATGAAATTTGTTTGCAAAATAAAATTTGGATGCAAGCAAATGACTTTTAAGATAGTTATTGTGGGGAAGAAAAAAAAATATAATATAAACAATATAATAAAAATAAAAACAGTAATAATATAATAAAAATAAACTTAAGATAAATAATAAATTTCAAAAGTGTGAATAAGAATATGATTTAAAAATTGAAATGGATGGTTCAAAATGGAGTAAAATTAATATAAATCTAAGTTGAAATTAATTTAAATGGTTATAAGCTTAAGTGGCGATTATTTTGCTTGAATGGCATAAAAATTGCTTGTATTCGGAATTGAGTTGTTTAACAAGCAGCTGAAATTGATTTTTGAATAATTTAATATGGATTGGAATCTAATTCTATAAGTTTGTACATAAATGTAAGCGAATTGACTTGAAGAAGATGGTTTTAAATTAATTAGATAAATGCAATCTAATTAAGTGATTTTGGATATGAATGGAAATGGATTGGAATCTAGTTGGTGATTTTGTATGTAAATGCATGTAAATTAAAAAGAAAAGTAAATGAATTGAAAGCATAAATTCATAATATTGAAGTGAATATGAATTGGTTGACTTATTGTATTCAGAATTGAATTGGTTTTTGGATTAACTGGAATGGATTGGAAATTTCTTAAGTGGTTGTGCATATGAATCATCAAAGTAATGCAAAATGCTTCAAGTTTAAAATAAACCTTGTTGGTGAATCAATTGGAAATTGAAATTAAGTGAATCGATAGAAGTAAAGCATATATTACTCATTTGGGAATGAATATGAGTTGAAATAGCAGAATTTGTATGAAAAACATTTTTGTGAAATGAAATGGAGTCTGGCATTAGAAAAGAAACTTAGTACATGCTTTAAAATATGATTTACTTATGAAATTATGCAAAGTGATGTTTGGAATGTAAATGGATATGTCTGGCTTGCATTTACATTGGAAATGTTGTTAATATACTCATATCTTGAAAACTGATGTGTTTGTTGAGTATAGCACAGGTGCAGGAGGCGTTCGAGAGAGTTGGAGCGCGTATATGTGTTATATTAGCTGCTTGCTATTAAAAATTTGCTAAAAAGGTACGTCTACGCAAATATAATTGGGAAATGATATATATATTGTGATATATTTTGGTTTCCGGCCGTGTGGGCCGATGTATATATATTTGTACATCCTGCGATATCGCAGAAGTCCCTCCGTGCAGGGGAGACTCTGTCAAAATTTTCCGGAAATTTTGGGAGTTAGAAATTTTTTGGGGTTTTTGGGGAAAGTTATTAACAAGTAAAATTATTTTGGAAGCGAGTGTTAAAAATAAAGGCTTTAGGGTAAATAAAGCAAATGGTTTTGAAATGGAACTGAAACTTTTTGGAAAGTGAATATAAGCTTTTAACTAAGCCAATTGGGTAAGTAAACGAGTTGGAGAGTATTTTCTACTTTAGCAAATTTCGAGGACGAAATTTTTATAAGGGGGAAGGAATGTAACATCCTGCATTTTTAAGCTATTAAATTGTGAACATTTAATTCGTTTTAAATGTTTAATCTGGAATCTTATTTGATTTTGAAATGGATAGATTCGGATTCAATCAATGAAAATAAGCTATGATTTTTAATTGCAATAATTCTGGTTGAATTTGACTAACGAGAGAATAATATGTAAATATTCAGAATTGAAATAAAGGTAAATCTGGGTGTAAATGGTGATAAATTGGTTTTGAAAATTTATTTTGAGTTATTTGAGTGTAAATAGCGTGGAGGGAATTTTAGAAGAATTTTATAGTCGACAAATTAATATTTGGGATTTTATATTAATTTAAAAATGAATTTAATATTATTAAAATGCAATTTAATTAGATTTTAGTCCGGAATGAGCCAGAATGATTTTTATTGTGTTTATAAATTTATATGATTTATTATTAAGGTAATAAAATTTTAAAAGGTGAAATTTTAAGCGTTTTCGTTATTTTTGAAATATTGCTCGATTTAATAGACGAGTTAAAATAGCCTTCCGGGGCACAGTCTCGGAATTCAACGAAACCAGTTCCATTGGATCCGTAATAGTTAGTTATTATCGGATTTCAATTTTCGTAGCAATCGGAGTTGTCGTTTGACCGTGGCAGCTCGAAACGCATCGAAATCAATTTAACCGATTTAATTTAAAATTGATCATTTAATACCGTAACTCGTGCATACGATCAAATTAGCTTACGAAACCTGTTTCATTGTGTCCGGAACGTGGAAAAAGCCCAGGATTGCCTGTCGGAACGCGTAGTTTGGAGGTCGTATACATAAATTGTTAAATTGAAAATTTTATTAATTAAATAATATTCAAACTATTATATATATATATATATATATGTAAATTCTCACTAAACCCTAGATTAACAGCGTAGTCGCCGTTCCCCTATTCAATGGCCGGTAGCGATCGATGTTACCCCATTTTTTTCTCCTTATCCATCAATTTTCAAAGAAAATTTCCAACTGCAAAGTGGAAGAGATCGCTACGTACTTCGAATCCAACGGTAGGTTTTTGCTATCGTCGTCAATTAGGCCTGTTTGGTGGCTGCGTTCGTGCGCGTTTCATGCTCGAAGTTCGTGATGATGGGGGCACCGAGCTTTGCCTCGTGGCAGCCGAAGGTGGAGCTAGCCTTGCCGTTCCATGTGAGGGGTTTGGATGCGACTCCGGTCGCGAGAGGGGGAGGCGATGGCGAGCCCTAGGAAGTAGGTTGTGGCTTCGATCTCTTCAGTAAGTTCGCGTGTAGGAGAGAAGGCTTCGGCCTCGATTGGTTTGTGCGACTGATGTTTGCTTTGGGTAAAAAAAATAGAATCTTTTGTTTTTAATTTTATATACAACCTTTAAAACTAAATAACGTGAGCTTACGTTATCAGATTTTAACAAAACTGGAAGCGTTGGAATCGCGGCGACGGGAAGCACGCTGTGGCGCATATCTAGATTCGATTTAAGCAAGTAGAAATTTGGGTTAAATCGAACGTCGTTTGGTTTAATTTAAATTTCGAACGCTCGCCGAAACTCAAGGTGAGTTATTCTCACTCACATCTGGATATTGGCTGATTTAAATAATAAATATCTAAATATCTGTGTGATTGGTTGCATATTATTGTTATTATCAGTCTGGATTGATATTTATATATGTGATGTGCTAATATTTGTGGACGCAGGGAAAACAGGTTGGAGGGATCCAACTGGATTCCTCACAATGTAGTAACTATTTTTATAATTGATGATGATGTCTGTTATATATTGTGATTGATAAATTTAGGATTGAATTGTATTGTGAAATTGTGGGATAAACTATAAGCCCAGGATGTTAAATTAGAAAGAAATTTGGAGTTTTAATTATAAAGAAATTAAATTGGGTTTTAAAAAGGAATTAAGAAATTAATAATTAAGAAATATTAAAATTTGAAATCCATTTGGAATGAAATTGAAAATTGGTAAATCTGGAATGATAAACAAAGAGAAAAGTTATTAGTTGATAAATGGGAAAATAAGATTTATGTTATTAAAATATAAACCTGAATTGAAATAAATTGACAGAAATTGTGAGAAGGATTTTTGTGATGTTTAAGTGGAAATGAGTTCCCTAGGAAAACCAAGTTCGAGTTTAAACTGATTTTATAAAAAGGAAGCTTTTAAAATTCAAGCTTGTTTAAAAGAGTGTTTGAAAATATTTATTTTCAAAAGTAACTATTAAATTAGCAATAGTAAATTTTATAAATATCTTAATAATTATTTTTACAAATGGATTTGTTCAAAAGACTAGTTTTGAACTAAGTTATTGAAATTAGTATTAGCCTTTTAAAAACTCTACTTATAAGTTTAGTAAACTAAAACCCTTATTTAACATCAAGAGTTATATCCTAATAAATGGTTTAACATTAAATATTTTGAAACTATATTTTTAGTATATAATTAGTAGTAACATTACATATTTTAAAGTATATTTCAGAATAAAGTATTTTTACTGTTTTAAATCTAAATGTTTTGAACTTGGTTATTTCCTATGGGAATATAGGGTAAAGGATTTACCTTGTAAAGAAAGAACTTTGGGAATTGTTTTCAAATGGGTTTTGGAAATTTGAAAATATATCTTTTAAAGATATTGAGGCAAATAAATAATATGGGAATTATTTATTGTGTGATGGATGCTTATGGATGTTTATGAATATAAATTGATAGTTAAATCACCGACTATCAATATTGGACAACTGCGTTGATCGTTTCGAAGAGAACGGGATCGAGATTTATTTCTCGAAAACCACTTCGATCCTATTTGTACATTTCGTGGGGAAAAATGAGTTCGGAGTCGAAGATGGAGCAGTGAAGTGCAAGGGCTGGTCGCTACTAATCCTGAGGATATTTCCAAAATGGATGTAGTAGGAGTAGTGCCTTCGGTTCTGTTCGAACCCGAGACGGACTTGTATGGACGAATGCTTGCGAAACATCGTCAGGTGGACGATGGGCATTCTAAGTGAAAACGTTCTAAAGGTAACGCTAAGCCTCAAGCCTCATCAACCGGGAATGACTGAAAATCAGGGGATATGCAGCAAGGTTAGGTGGGTCATGCCCAAGCAGGACAAGATATTTCCCCTGTCTAGATGTCCCTTATATATTTCGTCTTAGTGGGTGGTTGGTCACGCCAACCACGGGGTTTATCTTGTTCGGGACTGTTCAGTAAGGAATGGTTCTGGCCTTGTGTTGCAGGGGATGAAGGGAGTAGTCCTCGGTACGGTGATCTGGGCCACGTACTATGACAGGTGGTACCCCAGTGTCTAGTCATTGTTGGAAATCCATTTTCCCTACGAGCCTTGTACGAGTTTTGTTTGTATTACCCACTTTTGTGGCTAGTAGCTGGAATTTAATCATGTAACAATTTCGGCTATTTTATAAGTATTTGTAAATAGACCCTATTATAATATCAGAGGATTTCTATAAAAAGTGTTTTAGCTATCGTAAGGTAAAACCCGGCATGTTTATTTGTGGCGTTGTCTTACGAGATGCTTTTGTTTTTCAAAGGATTTTTGAAACTTTAATAATCAATTTGGATGCATTATTATCAGCTGGTATTCCAGACTGACTCGGGTGTTATTTCATTATAATGCTCGGGTCAGACCGAGTATTATTTGTTCAGGTCAGGATGCTATGGAGCAGGAAAGGAGCTGGAGTCTGAGACGTATTATATGTACCTATATATATATCCGCTGCTGTGATTGTATGATAGGTCTGATTTGTGATTGTTGATGTATGAGATACTCTGATGATGTGATGTATAAAAATTATAGATTTCATTTTGTGTAAAGTTCTATATTTACTATTTTATTTTATTCCGCTGCGACTATGAGATTCTGATATTGTTTTAGTTTCTTCTTCTTCTATCTCTTCTTCTTTAACCCTAATGTTCGTATTTCTGTGCCACTTGAGTTAATAGAGGTAGAATAGAGTTGATTCAAGGGGTACGGATTTGCGGGCTGTCACAACATACATGAACAATTTTAGATGCATAAAATTTCCATATTTTAAATCATAGCTAAAAGGAACAATTAATTATTTACATATGTATACATTTAAAATATGACATCAAATAAAATATAACTTGTATAATTTTTGTGTGTGATTAATAGGGCTAACATAAATCAACATAATTGAAAAACATTTATTAGACACACACACACGTACATATAGTTTGGAATTTCATTTATAAAATAACATGTGTAACAATTTTACATCAAATCTAAATCAATGGCAATAAAATAGATCATATAAATTAACTTATCATGGGTGAGCATGTATGAATATGTAAAATAAAACAAGATCAATACCTATTCAAATCTAGCTCTTCATGGCACTTCGATTTGAGAATTGACCCTTTAATTGCTTGAATCGCCACTTGATGGTGCAAAGATCAAATGAACTACCTTGTTTTTATTTTGTTTGATGTTTTTTTGGGTAAAAGAGGGTTTGAACATAAAAATTGAGGGAATCAGGAAGAAAAACAACTAACCCTTGAATAAATGAGAGTATTATTTTAGGAAGAGAATGATACTGTTTCTCATTCTCTCTTTTAAAACTTCCTCTTTTAATTCCCAATAAACTTTAGGTCTAATATATAGATGATTCCCTCCTCTATTTTCTACTGAGCATTTATGGTCCATTTATAGACAAGAAAATTACAAAATCAATCAATGAATTATTGCTATTTATGGCCCCTTTAAATATATATCAACGTCATACATCGATAGGTGTGTACATAACTTTTATTTACAAATTCAAATAATTATTAATTGTACCAAGAAATGCTTTAGCAGCCATCCCACTTACTAATAATACCCCAAACATCAAATAAACTAATAGTTAATTTTTTTTTATATTAGTTAATTTAATTAGTTTTTAACACTTTATAAACCAATTTACTCGTGTGGTTTTTCAAAGAATTCACAAATGTAGTTGAGCGACTCAGAAGTGCAAATTCAATCAACGATTAATACCGAACAGTTCAAATATTAACAGTCAGACATCACCTTTGAAAATGGTGTGATAATGTAACTGAACTCATCTCTTACAGATCTTTTGGGTAAAAATCATATTTACATTACTTTAAGCGATACCGATAATGACAACAGCTTATACATGTTTTCTTCGCCAACACTATACACTTTAAATGCATGTAATTTTGTTTTGACCAAAACTCCAACATTGTCCAAGAAATAATAACATCTATTATTAACCGCTCTACTTTGGCTAGAGATTTCGACTTTGAGTCCACTATAGTTGACCATGATAAGAACCTCATACAACTAAAGAGATGAATCCTCTATTGAATAATGCTAACTTTCAGTGCTTTAACTCCAGCCCAACTATAGTTGTTTGATGGGCAACATTCCATGATTTAACTATAATTATAGTGGAGTATTCGCATTGAAGTTCCGTAGTATTATTAAGTCGAGGGAACTATGTAACATCCTCATATTGAGATTTCCAGTTTAACCTAGTTTTGTTAACCAACAAAAAACTCTCGAATGAGTCATCCCATAATAATCCAATAGTTATGAGTATGTAACCGCTAAGTACCATAGCAGCCATGAGTAATACACTGCCCAAAAGTTGGAGAGTGTTACGTGCTCAGGTCTCAACAGATGTGTCGATATCCTTTCTTAAAACATCTTGATCAGGAACATTCAAAATAAAATGTTATTTACGATTAATTAATCATGATTGCAACTGTTTGTAACTACAATCACATAATATTTTATCTAGGGATTTTATTAGTAATATAATTCTAATCAGTTACTTAATTATGTGTACTACAATATAACAAAGTATATATAAGTAAACAAACACCTTTATCATGAACAAGATTGAATAGCTTCAATGATGAATAAAAATGGCAGGATCAATGTTAGGACAATTAACGGTGAAGGTTGAGGAGAAGGAAGTGAAAAAGTAGATATCTAGGTGTAACGACCCACAAAATTATCACTTTGATAAATTATATTTATATTTGAAATATTCGAATATAATATTTTACAATGCATTTTATAATGTTTTAAACCATAAATAATAATAGTAAACTTGTTTTAAAGGTATATTAACAAATACAAATATTTGGGGGTTTTCATTAGAAAAATGACTAAAAATCGTTTTATCAATAAACTGTTTTTTAACAGTCAAAAATCATGCGCGATTTTTTTACATACACTTATTTATCCATTTAAGCAAGAATATGTAATAAAATTATTTATTTTATTTTTAGGATCATAATTTTTGAATAATTGATTTTTGAATTTTAATTAAGTTCAAATGATTTAATAATTATTTTAAATGATAATAACTCGTTTTAATTATTTTATAATGATAATAAATGATTTATAATAGTTTTATAAAGATATATACGTGATTTGAAAATATAAGAAAATTCATAACGCTTTGTTGATACGATAGCACTTTTTGTAAATAGTTGTTTAATATTGATTTATATGCTTTTATAATTCAAATGAGATCATTTTAATTTATTACTATTGATAAGAAATTGGTTTTCAATTTTTTTTTACATTTATATGAAGTTAAATAAATAACTAAAAATTTGACTGGGAATCGGCTTTCCAAATTTTCAATTATTTAACGAACGGAATTGTTTAAAACCGTTGCGACATTGTTTATATATCCTGTGATCATATATAACATACACATACATTCACTAACATATACATATACGCATATATAATACACACACATATACACACTTAATAGAGAAAAAATCTAAGATATTTCTGTTTTCTTCATCCTTAAGCATCTTAAAAGTAAACTAACCATCAACCATCACCTCCTTACACACCATCATTACTCAAGCATACGGAGAAGAGGACAAGGAGGAGTGGGCCATGCATGTGGTAGGGGAAGGGTTAGGGATAGTTTCGTAATTTTGCATTTAGATATTTTTCTCACATTTTTTTCCTATAAATACCACCCTCCAATCTCTCATTTCATTCACACTCTCTTATCTTCATTTCATAAGCTTATTTATCTTCTTCCTTCTCTACATTAATGGCTTCCATAGCCTCTCAGGGAAATTTAAACATAGCGTCGAAGTTCTGTCAAAATAAGTCATAAAATACAGAGAGAGATATACCACTTCAAGTTCGAGATCGAGTTAATGATCTTCTCCTTCTTCTTCTTACCAAGTTCGTACCCATCTAAGCATCTCACTACCCTTGCAAGCCCAAGGCCGAACCCTTAAGAGTCCTAGTGCAAGATTCGTAAGATCCATATTTGAAATAATGGAGCTACAATCAAATTTAGTAAATCTAGAAACCCATGAAGGTGCAAAACTCTACTAATTTATTTTATAAAATCTATGATCATATGATATGATTTCTATGCTTGTTTATGATGGTTGTTTATCATGTTTGGAGATGATGATATGTTTGTTTAATTGTGAAAATAATTCACGTTAATACCCATCAAATTTATACAAAGGAAATCACTTTCCTATATGAGTTATAAAAGTGTCATGGCTTAGTTAAACCTCTTTAAAATGATTTAAAATAGTTTATAAATTCCTTTTAAACATTAAAATTCAATTCATAGAAGTTTGGACAAGATATGAAATTGAAGTCAAAAATAGGTGTGTCGCGTAACGGCAGTTTGCGACTTCACGCCATAAAAGTTAAATCGTTGTGTAAAGTGGAATATAGCTTAGAATGATTTGAAATAAGAATTTTCCAAATTCTTATAATTACAGTTTTCAAATAAAGAAGAAAAATCAAGATTTCGTTAGGTAAAATTTTAGATGTGTCCAAACTAAGTTTCCAAAAACATCGCGCCTTGACAGTTCTGCAACCAAAATGGCAAATCCTTTAAAATGGATAGTTTTAAATCTTTAAAAATACGAAATAAATTTCATAAATATATTAAAATGTTTTAAAAGGGATTTGATTTGTAAAAATGTACACATATGGAATGATGTTAATGTTTTGATCAAAGAAGCTTTTAAAAGCACTATTCGCAGCACTTTTTGCAGCACTTTTTGGTAACTTTTGAAATTAAGGTTTAAACTTAGGATTTTCTTTCCAAATATTTTGCAAATATTTTTCAAATAATAAATCAATAATTTTAAAGAGTTTAGAGTTGATCAAATAACTTGACCGTCTTATGGGTGACAGAGAGATAATCTCTAGACCCGAGCTTGGAGAACCAATGTCTAGGTTCCACTCTAGCTATCTAGGCTGGCCCAATGGAGGGGATAATAAATTTGGTTTACTTTAAATAAAAAATTCTAGTTAAGCACCATATTAAATTTCAAGGAGGGACTCATACTGTCCCTATGAATTTAAATGGTGATTTCACCGTTATTCAATGAATAGTACATGTTAAATACGAAAGTTAGTATTGGGTATAATTAGTCTAAAATTTATGCATCCCTTTTATTCAGTACTAACTGGTTTAGGTCTACAGTAAACGATATCGTAAATAACATTGTTTTTGATCCATTAAAGATTTGTTTTGCAAACATGAAATCTTCATTAAGATTTAAATTACACTTTTTCTTAAGTAACTAAAGATGAAATATTTTCGTATTTCCAAAGTTAAAATTAGATTTAACTAACCAAAAGATTCGATAAAAGAGGTCTGATAATCCCGTACATACTGAAATATAATATGATTTAAAGATGTATACCTCTAAAGAGATATTTTATTTGGATAAAAGATATTGATTAATTGAATAATAATCACCTATACTTGACATCTTTTGTCGATAATTGGTTCGGAGAAATCATGGTCGGATTTGAGTGATTCCAATCCGAAAACCACTTCAAACCAATATACGTTCAAAAATGAAAATATGTTGAAGACAATGATTTCAAAGACGCAGATCCCTATAATGTAGGGCTGCTTGTCACAAACCTCTGGGGTAATTCCCTTATCATATATATGGTGGCGATGGTTCTTTCAATTTGAAATCTTCGATGCAAGGACTACTCGCTACTAATCCTCGGGGTGATTCCCAAACAGGATATAGTAGGAGAAGTGCCTTCGGTCTATCCTATTCCTGGACAACTTGTATTGACAAATGTCTGACATGGCATTTCTAAGACCACGTACATTGATCTCTACAAACGTGCATCTATTGGCGGTGTTGGAGGTAACCCCTCTTATACTTAACACCCATCTTTGAGACGTACGAGCTTAGAGGTTGTGCTTTCATGGAAATCAATAGTGTGCTGTTAGAAATAGAAATGTGGCATTCATAGTGGGATTTGTCATATGAAAGGTAAAACATTACCTTAAGCCTCACACATGGGTAATGGCTAAAATATGGTAGATGCAGCAGGGCTAAGTGGGTCGCACCCATTAGGATATAGTCATCGCTTCTCTAGATTACCCTCTATATTGTGGGTTTGTTGTGTATGCTGTGGCCATGGATAGGTCGGGAATGACCGGGGTGATGGTGTATTCAGTACTATGTATGGTAGAGGTAGGCTGTTTCTATATTGGTAGAGGTTGGAGCCTCAGGTGCATCCCTCTACAGATGTACTGCCGGAAGGTAGTCCCTTACCTTGTCTTTGTATGGAATTCATTCTCCAATACGAGCTTTTATGGTTTTGTTGTAGAACCTAATATGTAGGAATTTAATTAATGTAACAATTTCTTCTATGATTAATATGTTATATGAAATGGTTTCCAAAGAATGTGATTGAAAATAATATCCCTGTTTTTGCGTAGGAAATGGTTTGGTTATCATAAGGTAAAAAACCATCCGTGTTTATGCGGCGAGGTCTTATGAGATGCCCTTTTTTTCAAAAATATCCATATTTTGAGTTTTCTCACACTAGTCCCATAGCTGACCCAAAGTTTATTTTCTTTTCCCATAAAATTTGAGTGCTCTATTTTTTCGGACAGCCAAGTAGTTCAGGTCTAGCTCGGAATATTTTGGAGGAACTTGGAGTAGGAGTTGGAGTTTCCTCTGTAGATAGTTATCTATTTCCATTTTACTGCACTTTTTTTACTGTTAGTATTCAGCACTAGTAGGGAAAGAAATTTATAACTTTCTGTTAACCCGACTTTTGTCAAGGCCACAAACAGGCGGATTCAACTTAACCAACTTGATTATCGAGGCTGGAATACGATGAATTCGGTTTAAATGGATGGAGAATTAATTTGAAGTTAGGATTAAGCATGGTCGATGGGTACACGATGCATCGTGCTTGGAAGATTGATTGGCATAGGCTGGATTAGCGTAAGCGTGGATCGAGGGTCTCCATAATGTGGGCCGGCCACGTCGTTCCATAATGGTGTGAAGGTAAGAAGATGGTTCGACCATACTAGAGCGGCTCGGTTAAAGGTGGTTCGACACTACCATGGGTATGCACTTGGGTGGAGTATGCTTGGATAAGAGGTCGTTCGGTCAGAATGATGTAGGTCGATCGACGAGAGGTGGACAAGCGTGGTTCGGTAAGTTTGGAGTTCGGCCATGTAGCTCGAATATTCTGTCATGCATGGCTCGGTTGAGGAGAGGTAGTCGAGCATGGCTCGGTTATTGGTGGTTCGGCATTGTGGTTCGGTCAAGGCCGCTTGGCATTGTGGTAAGGTCGGGGTCGCTCGGCATTGAGGTAAGGTTAGAGTCGCTCGACGTTATGGTAAGGTCAGGGTCGCACAGAATTATGGTAAGGTCGGGGTCGCTTGGCATTGTGGTGAGGCCAAGGTGGCTCGGCATTGTGGTGAGTTCAGGGTGGCTCGGTATCGTGGTTTGGTCAGGGCGGTCCGGCAAAGGTGGTTCGGCACTGTGGCTTGCCTAGATGGCCCGGACGTGGATAAGGAAACAAGGTGGCTCGGTCATTGGTCGAGTGGTTCGGCACGGTAGTGTGGGTCTGTCATGATGTAGGATGTTGGCTTAGCTATGATCTTGATGGGCCCAGACAACTCAGAAAGCCCGGTAACTTGGGATTTGGCTATAAATACACCATGTGGGTCTCCAGATGAGGCATCTTCTTTCTGCTCTCTGACTTTCTCTTTTCTAAGGCTAAGGCACTTAGCTATTGTTAAATTTTGGATTGTAACTGTAATCGATTATTACAGTAATAAAAAGGGAATTTCTGGAGTGGACATAGGCCAGAGTCAGTCGAACCACTATAAATACTGTGTCTTTACTGCTTTATTTTTAATTTTGACTATTCTTCATATTTATACTCTCTACATACATTCTGTTTATGATCTGTGACTGGTATTTTGTTCTTTCATCTGGATTTGGGTGTTAGTGACCAATTTTGGCGCTAACATTTTGGTGATTTTACTGAGTAGGCAAGCACTCGGGAATTTTGAAACTAGGAATTTGGATTCTAGGAAGCAATGACTAGGCAATCAGTAAGGAAGCAAGTGATAGAAAGAAGCAATCAAGAGGGAAGTCAAGAGGCCTCCTCTGAAGCTGGAGTAGGTCAAGCATCCATCTACATCACCAGGGATGTGATGGAAACAATGCTGAAAAGGCAAGAGGAGATGATGCAGACTCTTCTCAGACAATTTGGACAAGCAAGAACTGCAGGAGCTCAAATCCGTGGAACTGGATCAGAAGCACTCAACCAGCAGGTAGATGTAGCAATTCAGTAGGGGGTAGCCCCCAATCAACAAACGACTATCAATCTGGATGGACCCAGGCTCAGGGGCACACCACCAGGAAATGCTTGACCAATCCATGGAGGGATACCTGACGATGCTATGCAACCCGGCATCAACAGGAATATTGGAGTATGTGATGAGGAGTATGTGCCAGGATTCCCTCGTGAACTCGGGGGGAGGAGGAGGGGGGCAGATTGGAGGCAGCAGAAAAGGATTACGGCTTGGCAACAATGATAGATTAGCGAAGATGGTCAGACGAGCTGTGAGGGGCAGGTTGGTAAATAAAGACTTGCAAGATGTGAATAAGATTCCCTTTACTCCTACTATCAAGCAAGCTAGAAACCCGTCGGATTTTAAGCTACCAGCGCTGGAGATGTATGATGGGAGAACGGATCTCGCCATTCAACTGACAAGGTACATGAGACATATAGAGGTACTGGGGGCATCGGACGAGGTCATGGCTCGATGTTTCCCTTTGTATTTGACGGATATCGCAGCTATCTGGTTCAGATATCTAGAAAGTGGTTATATTAACACTTGGACGGAGTTGATTGAAAGGTTTATGAGGCGGTTTTGGGTCCATATTGCCAGACCCAAGAATGTGATGACTTTAACATCGATGAAATAATGGAAAGTAGAGTCGCTCAGGGATTTCTTAACAAGATACAGTGCGGCGGTGGCTTCGATGGATCGATCTGATCCGTCGATGGTTTTGATGGCAGCGGTTTCGGGAATTGTAGACAATTCAGACTTCAAGATATCGTTGGAATGTGACCCACCGAGGGATCTTGGAGAGTTCTATCATAAGGCAGAAAGGTTTCTGAGACAAGAAGATGGGAATGCTGAAAGAGAAGGGAGAGAAGCTGAAGCTTATGTAATAAGGGATGGAGGTCCACCCAGAGAAAACTCAAACAAAGACAATAAAGGCAAATGGAAACTGAATGACAATGGTGGCACTTCAAAAGGGCTTTGGAGGGAGTAAAAGTTTCCTATTACATAGATTTAACCGAGACTTTGGAAAGGATCTACTTAGATACTCGAGGACACCTTCAGTATTGAAGGCCGACAAGGAGGGAACCTTCTGAATACGAGCGAGCATCAGGAAAGAATTGCCTATTCCATGAGCTAGATGGACACAACACAAACGATTGTGGGAATTTGAGGGATATCGTTGAGGAGCATGTAAGGAATGGTCATCTACAGCTGTATGTAAGGAATCGAGCCGTGACAGTGAAACAGGAGCGGCCACCACCCACTTCGGACGAAGATGGCACTGGACCTAGGCAACGTCACCTTATTATCAACTAAATAGATCTATGGCTTGGAAAAAGTAGTAGACTCGAAGTAATATGACTAAATCACTTACACATGTACGGGATCGAGGACGGTCTCTAGGTATGCTCTGAGACGATGATAAATTGTGTTGCTCAAGTCTGTGAAATCTAGTTTTTCTTTTTCGTTTTCCTGAAAAAAATTGCTTGTATGTACAGACATTTATTTGGTTTTCCCTGGCTGTGAACACTATTATTTTGAATGGTTGGATTCGGATCAATGTAATGAATAATGCAGGTCTTGCAATTACGGCCCCGACTGGAGAGACGGGACAACAATCGTGAATTACGAGTCCCTTCGCCGGAGAGCGATGGAATGGACTCAAACGCAACATAAAAGTCCTTGGCCGGAGAGCCGAGGCCGGCAAATATCGAAGTCCTTGGCTAGAGATCCGAGGCCGGCAAATATCAAAGTCCTTGGCTGGAGGGCCAAGGCCGGGGAATATCAAAGTCCTTGGCCGGAGAGCCGAGGTCGGAGAATATAAAAGTCTTCGGACGGAGAGCCGAGGCCGAAGAATATGAAAGTCCTTGGGTGGAGAGCTGAGGCCGGTGAATATCAAAGTCCTCGGCTGGAGAGCCGAGGCCGGAGAATATAGAAGTCCTCAGCCGGAGAGACGAGGTCGGAGAACATAGAAGCCTCGATCGGAGAGCCAAGGCTAGAGAATATAAAAGTCCTCGGCCGGAGATCTAAGGCCGGAGAATATAAATGTCCTCAGCCGAAGAGCCGAGGCCGGAGACTATCGGCCAGAGAGCTGAGGCAGAAGAATATAGAAGTCCTTGGCCGAAGAGCCGAAGCCTGAGAATATAAAAGTCCTTGGGCAAAGATCCGAGGTCGGAGAATATAAGAAGTCTCGGTCGAAGAGCCGAGGCCGGAGGGGTCCTCGGCTAGAAAATATGAAAGTCCTCGGTTGGAGAGCCGAGGCAAGAGAACATACAAGCATGTGACTAGAGAGTCAAGCCTGGAACAAGATAACGCGACCCAGCGAGGTCTACGGATTCAAAGTTAAACCCTAAGAGGTAAGGGATTCGGATATTGGCTTGGGATAAATGGATCCAGTGAGATCCTGGATTGGGCAAAGGGCTCAGAGCGGTCTCGAATTTGGATATCGACCCAGAAAGCTCATAGATTTGGGTATTAGTTATTGATGGATTAAAACTTGGTGGACGGATAGGATGGCTAGGTATTGGATTGGATTATGGGTCAAATGGTATGGTTATGAATGAAACATAGACTTCGGATATCAAATTTGAGGCTATTCAAAACACACCTTCCAATAGCAAGGCATGTATTAAGGGGTAAATGTTAACCCGTCCTTTGTCAAGGCCATAAACATGCGGATTCAACCTAACCAACTTCATGATTACCGATGCTAGAATATGATGGATTCGGTTTAAATGGATGGAGAATTAATATGAAGTCAAGATTAAGCATGGATGATGGGTACACGATGCAGCGTGCTTGGAAGATGGATTGGCATAGGCTGGATTAGCATAAGCATGGATCGAGGGTCTCCAAGATGTGGGTCGGCCACGTCGTTCAGTAATGGTGTGAAGGTATGAAGGTGGTTCGGCCATATTGGAGTGGCTCGGTTAAAGGTGGTTCAGCACTACCTTGGGTCTGCACTTGGGTGGAGTACACTTGGATAAGAGGTCATTTAGTCAGAATGATGTGGGTCGGTCGAGGAGAGGTGGACAAGCGTAGTTTGATATGTTTGGAGTTCGGCCATGTAGCTCGGCAGTTCGGTCATGCATGGCTCGGTCGAGGAGAGGTGGTCGAGCATGGGTTGGCTATTGGTGGTTCAGCATTGTGGTTCGGTCAGGGCCGCTCGATAATATGGTAAGGTTGGGGTTGCTCGACATTGTGGTAAGGTCAGGGTCGCTCGGCATTGTCGTAAGGTTGGGGTCGCTCGGCATTGTGGTGAAGCCATAGTGGCTCGGCATTATGGTGAGGCCAGGGTGGCTCGGTATCGTGGTTCGGTCAGCACGGTTCGGCAAAGGTGGTTCGGCATTGTGGCTCGCCGAGGTGGCCCGGTCGTGGATAAGGAAACAAGGTGGCTCGGTCATTGGTGGAGTGGTTCGGCATAGGCCGGTCGGCACTACAGTGTGGGTCGGTCATGATGAAGATGTTAGCTTGGCTATGGTCCTGATGGGCACGGACAACTCAGAAAGCCCAGTGACTCAGGATTTTCCTATAAATACATCATGCGGGTCTCCAGATGGGGCATCTTCTTTGTACTTTCTGACTTTCTCTTTTCTAAGGCTAAAGCACTCAGCCATTGCAAACTTTAGATTGTAACTGTAATCGATTATTATAGCAATATAAAGGAAATTTCTGGAGTGGACGTAGGCCGGAGTCAGCCGAACTACTATAAATTCTGTGTATTTACTGCTTTCTTTTAATTTTGACTGTTCTACGTATTTATACTTTGTACATACATTCTATATGTGATTTGTGATGGTATTTGGTGCTTTCATCTGGATTTGGGTGTTAGTGGCCAATTTTGATGCTAACACTGTCCAGGCTAGGATTAGGATAGACTCTAATGTATGTATTTAAAATTGCCACTATAAAGATTATTGAAATAATATATGTTATTCCATTCTATGAGATTTGAGAGAAATGCGGATTATAGATCTTAAGGCTGGAATAACACTAGAGGTAGGGTGAATAGTGTTTTATGGATTTTCTAAATCTTTTTGAAACTTATGTAATTTAATCACCAACAAATGCAATTCACAGATATAGATATAATCACAGAATCAGACACAGATGCAAATACTAAATAAAAGTAGTAAAGGAAAGAATGCGCCATGATTTTATATTGGTTCGGAGTTACCCCACATCCAGTCCCATACAATCATATGGATTTCTTATCAAAATAATCTCCCAGATTACACCCTCGGTTTCAAGGCTACAAGGTACACCCTCCTATATTCAAGTCTAGGGCAAACTATCTTGATTTAACCAGGCTACAAGATCACCTAATTGATTTTCGGGGCTACAATCACACCCAGTTGATTTCAAGGCTCAACCGCACCTTTTACTCAACAGTTTGATTTACAAAAGATCCTAAACTCTGAATTTCACTGAGATCTTATGGAGAGAGTGGTAGAGAATTAAACAAGAGATAATCAAGTTTGATTCACTTAGTATTTCGGCAATGTATAGTTTAGGATTCTTTAAAATAAATGTGGAAGATGAAGAGGAGAGAAAGTAAATGAAATCTGGTGAAAAATTCATTTAGAACTTACTGGTATTTATAGTAGATCAACAGCCATATCTATTCGTGAAAGGATACGATGAATAGACACTTCTTTTGAAAATTAAAATTTGAAAATAACGGACACCATGTCGATATGGGGGTTTGAGGGATGTCGACATGCTCAAGTCAAAATTGATGTTTTTGATTTCTTATTAAAATTGGTTTCTATAAGTTGTCAAAAAACATTTTCTAAACTTTGTAAATATATTTGAATATAGTTTAAACATATAAAAGAGTTTAGAAAGTAATTTTTAATATATATATTCTTAATCTATAAAGTGATTTAAAATCTGTGTATATAAATATTTTAAATATAAATATTTAAAACAAGAGATGGTTTAAAAACAAGGACAATTTTGAAATCAAAATATTAAAAATGTTTAAAATAGTTTTGAGGCTAAAATATTTAAAACCAAGAAAGATGTCTTTTTGAAAAGAAATTTTTGAAAACATTTTTAAAAACAAGAGATATATTTTTGAAAAGCATTTTTATAAAATTAGTGGATATCAAAATAGGACTGCTGTATGTTCCACAAGATAATGTCGTGGGTACCATCCCACTAGGGTTCCATCCCTTTAACAGGCTCAAAGTGGATTCCATTCCACGAATAAATTTCGAATAAAGATGCAACTGCTTTCAAGAAGTTTTAACATAATTTTGGACTCAATAATTATCTTGTACTATTGAAATCTTGAACTCTTAATATGTTGCTACTCATGAGTCTTCAATCTTGATATCTTCATTCTTGAATCTCTATACTGTACAGTCTTCATTCTTGGTGCCTGCATGTTTATATCCTGCTTATACATATATATAAACTTTAATGTTAGTATTTATATTTTATAAGAAGTCCTAAGGTTGTTGTCATCAAAACCATCATCTCAAGGACTAACAAGATTATGTTCTATCTTCTTTTTCTTTTTACCCTTAACGATCGGTCTTTTCGGGGCTTGGATATTCAACACGTGAATACTGTGGATGTATTAGTATCGATATCCGAGGGTAAAAAATCTCATTCATCACACTAGGTGTTTCTCAAGTTGATCTGGCAAAGGCTCTGGTAACGCCTTGAGATGACCTCAATCGGGCAAGAGTCAGGCTGAGATTGGTTCCAAACTTTAAAACAAGCTAACTTCTCCATACATGTTCGAATTCGGACATGACTTAGACCATTGTTCATTATTTACAATAAGCTATATTTCTTGAAATTTGGTTACAAGAGAAGAATTTTTTTGGGGGTCAATGAATTTGGCGATCAAGTTTGAATTAGGTACATCATATGGTTCACTCTAGGTCAACCATTGTGTGCGGCTATTTCCAATACTAAATTTCAAACCTTCATAATTTCTTCACACGAACTTAGATTTCGTGGTAGTTTCGATCAGTGTCCATCATTTTTCTAAAGATATATTTCATGAAGTTTTGGGTTACTTAGTTGGATTTTGATTTTGAGGACATAGTGAGACAGTTTTGATGTGTATACCAAGATGAAAGTCTAATTGATCGATACAATGATCGATGACGTGGTCGAGTGCGTAACTGAGATTAGTGAAGTGATTCAGAATGCTCATGTGACTCATGTGATGAGATGACTTGAGATGCCCCTTCAATCTTTGGTACCTAAATAAAGGACTCTTGCATTATGTTGTACCCGACCATTGTTGTATTCATCATGGGTAAATACAAACAAATCATAACTCGTAATATATCTTACAATACAAAAATAGTAATATGGAACATAGCTATAAAATATGTAAGGCAATAGTAAATTCAAATGAACCTAATTAACCATGTGCAATGTGGTATATGAGATCATACATCATGTAAAATGTATGAGTTTATATATCTTTGTACATCAATTATTATATACATGAAATATGTCTCAAAATACACATGCACACATTAGTGTTGACAACTCGCTAACACTATAGGTAGTAGTTCCATATACTACCAGTATGAGAAAAGATTAAGCCTCGTACTCGTCCTCTCTATAGCTTCATGCACTATCACCATACCTAAGTCACAATCTATTCATAAAGAGTAACCGGGAGTTATAAGTAAACAGAATATGAATAACCTTGGTGTAACGACCCGACTTTTCAACCCTTGAATGTCGACACTAAATACATCCATGATATTCGTGTGCCGAGCATCCAAGTGCTGGAAAAACAGAAAGTTAGAAAAATAGAAGAAAAAGAAATAGAATAAGGAAGAAGAAGATACAACATCATAATCTCACAATGGAACGATAATATATAATATCAGAAGATCATTATAAAGCACTTCGAATACAGAAACTTCAAAGTTATCAAAACCCAAGTACTATCATCAACCTGGACAGTTATAACAGCCTGTCCTCATAATGCTGATATATACAATACAATAGTGTAGCGGAATTAAGAATACTATGGTAGGTAAACATCCAGCTCGTCTCCATAAACTCTAAAGCATCCGAAGCTAAAAACATATATAGGGTTGACCTAAGCATTATAAGAAAATAACATCCGGATCAATCTAGTAAACCAGCGTGAGAAGCTCAAGAAACAAGAATGATATATAATAGCATATTCAGACTGTACGTATTACCATAATGGTTTTCCTCTCAAATGAAACCAACCAATCATTAAGTTTAAAATAAAGTGATATGATATATAATGTCTAGTGTGTAGCACACAAATCATGTCAAATAGCTGCCATGTGAATACCACTACAATAATAGGTATACAATCAATACTGTTAAGATGTTTTCACATAGGTGTAAGATTTCCGTGGGGCTCTCCTCAGATCAAGTCGAATCCGAACTCCATGACCAGAATCAGAAACTTCCTTCTGAGCATCGTTTATCTTTAGATAGGATATACTCTAAGGTAAACACAACTGGCCCAACGACGAACTACATGGCACCTGGTATAAACAATTCTCGCGCGCAACATACTGATAAGTATACTCTAGATCTTGAATTGATATACCCTGATGGGTAGGTAAACCCAAGATTGTGCATCATACTCTGGTTTTAGTCGTTTTCGATGTTAAGGCTACGTTCGACATCTTTCACACGATTCGTCACTCGAGCAGCACACGATTCCCCAATTAGATTCCTTCATCTCGAATAGATCATGAATCACTACATGGATTCAAACACCTTGAATAGATTTCAAAAATTCACATAGGTTCCCCACATAAGTCCTTCGATGAATGCTAACGTTGTCCTCTCTCTTGAAATACTCCTCAAGATAGACAGTCCCACATGATAACATCATTTGAAATACTAACGTTGACCTCTCCCTTGGACTTAACCTTAGGATAGACAGTTCAACTCTATAATGTTCCACTTTACAATTGTTTCCAGAACATAGACCACATATATGGTTTTGAAGTGATTACGGGTTTGATTCATCTCATATAAGTACACTTCCAACTTACCGGACTCTCAAAATACAATTGATGAATTTTCAGTTAATTTAATTTCAGTTCTATCAACAAGTGAAAGCTAGAGACGTTTCGTACTAATACTCCTCTCAAGGGGTTCCTATTGGTATGAAATCACCAAGCCATTTGATATGTTCTTATGTCATATTTGGTCATGTTCGATAGTCGATTAATCGACTATCTAGTCAAAAACAACTGCTTTTACAAATCAAGATTTGTATACTTAGCTCATTTTCGACACTCCAACTTAACTATTTTTCACCCAAGTTTGAAGCTAGGTAAGTTAGAGCATTGGTTCCATCAAAGCCTTGCTTAAATACTTCATTCTTGAGTCTCACAAATGGATAAGTCTGCATCGTCGGCTTTTAGTGTTAACTATATTATCAATGATTTTCGTAAACAAGTAAGAAATCAATACGATTAACATGTTTTGACATTTCCAACTTACTATTCCTCAGCCAAGAGGGAAGCCAATAGGTCTATAACAACCGACACCTTGATGGCCTAAATTTCGGTAAAAATAAAAACCCAAGTCCATCAAAGCACAAATCGTTGGATTTGGTATGTACAAATAAGCACGAGCATTATTAAAGGTTGATCGAAATCTAAACTCACAGTGGAAACAATAATATGATAAGAATACTGATTATGATTACTAATTTAGAATTAATGGTAATCCTTGGATAGCAGATTGTCACATTAGCATCGAGTATGAGAGAAAAGAAGACTTCTCCAACATAAAGCACATCCAGCTCTAGAGACCTATTCCTCTAAACCTGTCATGTGGGTCGTAATAAGAAGAGGGTCAAAAAAATGTTCTGGTGACTGAAAATCTATAAACTATCCATAACATAAATTTATACCGATTGGTTTTCATTTAATTGTTATGTCCTGTAAGGCTAGCAATTCTAATCTAACCTTGCATTGTAATATGATTACATACTTACCCCTTCCCAACGTACTAAATACTGATGAAGCCTTATCAACCACCCAATACTTCCAAACCCTTTTTCCACTTAATACTTCTAAATATGAAGTGGGTGTTTATAATACTTTTAAAAGAGAAATAGCCAGATTCTGCTATTTAAGACCTCAATCAAGGTAGACCCCATCATTTAAGACCTATTTCCGTAGTGGTTTCCTTACTTTTAACCCAAAAAATGGATAAACATCTGGTATGAGTTTGTGGAAGCACCATCCCTTTTCTGATAGAGTAATAATATGGAAAATAAATATAAAAAGAGTAGAAATGTAAAGTGATAAGAAGATTTTTAAAGTGGTTCGGCTGTTAATGAAACCTACATCCACTTTATGACTTTTTATTAACAGATTGCTGTTACAGGCCGAATTGGATTACAATATGATTGAATATCCTATATTAGATCAAGTCACAAGTACAAGAGTTCACTAGAGAATCACAGTGAACTCCTAGATTACTATTGTGTGGGAGTAGAAGAGTGAAAAATAATCCATGTAGAGTTCCAGTAGCCAGTTTAGAAGATCCTCTTTGTGTTCTAGATAGGATTGTATTTATATGAGCAGGAGAGCGGTTGGGCCAAAGCCGAATTGTCAAAAGCCTCTACTCGGCGCAAGTAAAAAGTCCAGATAAACTCAAGGCAACCCGAGCTAACATAATGGATAGCTAGCGATCCATGGGCGATGAATCATTGGCAATCCATGCCCTTAAACTATTTTTGAGTCTACCCTTTTGGGTTGCCTTCCTTTTCTATCTGAATGCTTTGTCCAAATATCAATTCGTTTGGAGTTTGATTGATCATCCGCCTACATGGGGTCATCTGGCCCAGAAGAATCATTCATGACTCGCTTAAAACTTAGCAAAATCATATGAAACTTTGTAGGTACACTCTAGAGGGTGTGTGAAACTTACGCTAAAAATTTCAGATGGTGAGGCCCAATCTACATGGATTGCTTGCGATCCATCTATTTAGGTCCCTATCTATCCATCTAGCCTTATCTAATCAAACCCATTTTTGGTGGGTGCCTTCTTTTATGTCTTCTAAGTGTTCTCCTAAAATTTCATGTCAATCTGACTCCTTATGAGTTCTCTAAGTCCGTTTTAAATTAGCTGATTTGGTCAAAAAGTAGGTAAACATTTACCCCCAAAGTACACCTTTTGAATGAAAGGTATGCTTTGCTTAAGAACAGTTCCTATCTCCGGTCTTTAATAGTTAAATTGTAACAACCCAGAATTTTAAACAATTTAATTTATAATATTTAATTAATTTTAAATATTTAAATGATGGTTTGGATTGAATTTTCAATATAACTTTGAATATGACGATTAAATTATAGAATTTAATCTATTGAAAGTTGGATAAAAATTTGAATCTTCAGTTTAAGGCTGAAGAAAAATATTTCAAAGACTTGTAAAATTCATATTGATAATATTGAAGATTTTAGAAGCTTCAGAATTTATTTTGAAAGTGATTTGTACAGTTTTGAAATTTAATCGTTTGAATTGATATTTGAAAATAGCCGTCCGAGGCACAGTCCCGGAAATGGACGAAACCAGTTCCATTGGGTCCGGAATATTGAATTATTACCGGATTTCAAATTTCGTATCGATCGGAGTTAATATGTGAACACACGGTGAGTAAACGCGTTGAAATTTGTATCGAAACGAATTTAATTTAAATTTAAATTTAAATTAAAATAAACAACAGCATCCCCTTTCTCACGCCTAAAATCACGTTCTCTCTGGAAAAAATCGTGACCAACATACCTCTTCCCTCTGATAAATCACGTTCTTCTCTTCAGTATTCAATCGAAAAAAAAAGAGAAAATAATGGCCGCTCTCAAAATTTAATGCTCGAACGAAACCATATAGGCCGATGTCGTTTCCTTCTTTTTCCCCCCTCTCTTCAAAAATTGAAACGCAGCAGTTAAAAAAAAAAAAAAAAAAAAATTTATTATTAATGGCCGCAGCCAAAACGAAGTCGCGGTCAACAGGGGGAGGCGCGCGTTCGCGCTAGGCCACGATCGCGTAGGCGCGATGGCTACAGGGGCGGCGATCGAAGGGTGGAGACGCGAGGCGATGACTGTGGCATGCGACAGCATGGGGTAAGCGGCGGCAGCGCTTCACGCGTGCGCGCGGCGACAACGCGCGAGGTGAATCGAGATTCGAGGAGATTGCGTTCGATTGGATGGAGGCGCGTGTGGGTGGCGCAGGAGCGTGGGGTGTGTCGCGGTGGCGCGCGACTCGTGTTGGTGGCTGTGGCGATTTGACAGTGGGGGAGGCGATGCAGTGGGCTCACGCGTGGAGGAGGCGCGTCATGCGGCAGTGCTCGCGCGTGGTGATTTTGGCGATCTGGAGGAGGGCAGTGGGTAGAGGAGGGACTGCAGTAAAGGTATAAATGAAGGAATCAAGTTGAATTGGAAGTGGATGGCAAACAGGAATAAAAGGTGAGAACTTCTCACTCAAAAAGGAATTTCTGTTGTTTATTTAAATTTTAAATAGTTAAATTTAAAATTGATTGACTGTGTTGATTGATTGCTTGAATGATGATTGTTATATATATATATATTGGATGTGAATAGACCCTATACGCCGTTAGTAAGCGGAGGTTAATTATTACACACATATACCGCGATATTCCACCTCGAAGTGGAATTGGTATTTTATTATATATATAGCAATATATATATTGGCATGTGTATATATTGCAGTTGATTGATTTCCCGCATTTTCTTTTAGCGGATGAGACCCTATTGCGCCGTTAGTAAGCGGATATATATATATTTATAAAATCCCATATACCGCGATATTCCGTCTTGAAACGGAATGGTATTGTGCTAATGTCTGTGGATGCAGGAAAACAGGTTGGAGGGATCCAACTGGATTCCTCACAAATATTTATTGTTTTTAAATATTGTGATATTTGATTGTTTATCATGGATGATATATGATGTTTGAAAGTCGTGATGGACTATTTGCTGTGTTGCGTCATCGGATCCAATTTTGAAAGTATACGTTTATAAAATATTTTTGGAATTGATTTATTACAAATAAATAAACGTTATAATTTTTATGTTATAAAAAATTATGATTTTTGAGGAATGTAGTTAAAAGTGATTTTTGAGAATATGAGATTAATGATTTGATAAAATAATTTAAACTGGGATTTTTGAATCTATTATAAAAAATTTAAGAATAGGATTTATGAAATTTGATTATTTTATAAATCAAAGTGATGAAATTATGAAAGACTTTGAAGATGTTTCAAAAGAATAATATAAATTGTTTTATATTAAAAGATTTATAAATCGATATTTATAAATTAAAAACATTAGAATTTGTAAAACGAACTTTTCTAAGTGTTAAAATAAATTGAAAATAAATTTCATAAATAGAAATGGAATTATAGAATTATAACAGTGAAGTTATAAATAGAATTTTATAAGCAGTAGGTTTATAAAATTTATAAAGTTATTAAAGGAATGATTTTGGATAAATGAATGAATCTTATAAGTTATAAGATTATAAATTTATGAAGTTTAAAGGAATGATTTTGTAAATAAATAAATTATAAGTATTTGACTTATAATATGAATTTTTAGTATATCATTGTGATATGAATTGAGACAAGTTAATAAAGAAAATTTATAAAAGGAAGTTGATGTAAAATAAATAGAATAGAATTTATAAACGTTGTTTTATAAATTCAAAACGACTTATTTTGATAAGTAAATTGTTCTAATTTATTAATGGAGTTATATTCATATTTTAAACAGTGAATAATTCCTTAAAATAAAAAGGATAGAAGAAATGAAATTTATTAATAATATATTCACGTTTTTGTATAGTGAATATTATGTTAAAGAATTATTTGGAATATGATGTTTTAAATAGAATTAAAACGATCTAATGATGTTCTAAAATATGTTGAGATTCGAAACCATAGATTTCAACATTTATTGTTGAAATAGATGTTTTCGAGAAATAAAAGGAAATGGTAGATTATAACACTGTTGTTATAATAGATGATTTCCGAAAGGAAATGTTTTTGTATAGTATTGGGATTTATATATCTATTTTAATTTCGAATCCCTATACTAGTGATTTTGGGTTGTCGTAACGATGTTTTACGCAACATTCGTTTTGGCCCAAATAAATATGGTTAAGTGAATGATTTCCTTAAAGAATGAAATATATACTTAATTTCGATTAGAGTATAAGGAATATTTTCCAAGGTTGAAAATAAATAAAATTTGTGGATTACTTATAAAATAAATAAGTATGGAAATTGTTTTTCCCATGAGAAATGGAAAGTTTAGAGAATTTATCTTTTTGAAGATAAATTGAAAATGAATATTTGAAATCGTATATTCATAAATATTTTGGAAATATAAATTCAATATGGAATTTATAAATGGAATTGGGAAAATAGGTTTAAAAATAAATATTGATTTATTTTTGAAATATAGAAAGTTATATCTTCTAAAGATATTTTTGGAATTAAATAATTTGGAAAATTATTTGGATTCTGGTGATGTTGGGATATCTATTGATAGATCAATAACCGACTATCGATATTTACCTTTAAATAGGTATTTGTTGTGAATTTGTTTGAAATTGAATGTCACACTTATTTTTAAAAATAAGTGCTCACTATTCGGGTTAACCGGGAAAGGACCATGGGGTCGTATAACCCATTCCGAATATGTGATACGTCGTTATGAATTGCATTCGAAGACCGGTGTTGAAGACCGGATATTTTCGAAAAACGAAGAGGGTTTCTTGTTGATTGTCTCTGCACTGGCTGATCCCCGGTATAGAGATCTCCATAAGTGATGGGAAATCCGAACGTGATTAGAGATTATTCGGATTGCAAGGACTTCTTTGTAAGTGCCTTCGGTTCTGTTCGAGCCCGGAACAGACTTGTATGGATTGTATGTCTGACATTACAAGTTGAGATATAAAGCCGATTTCTTTCAAATATATTTCTGTGGTGGCGGAGAATTTATTCTTTTAGCTTAACACCCTTCTTTGAGACGTACGAGCTCAAAGGTTATATAGTTGAAGTTATCAGCGATATATTCCCATTTTGGTAATGTGACACGCTGAGTGATGCTGAAATGATCATTGTGGTGATTATTTGTGATAGGATCATTTATTTGATCGTCTATCTTAGTGATCATTGTGTTGATCATTTGTTGACCCAAAGCACGGCTTTTTGTACAAAGTGTGTTTTTGTGGACGTGACTTCGTCGAGCCTCACATCCCGGAAATGGTCAAAACAGGAAAGATGCAGCAAGGTTATTAGGGGTTGCTGTAGCTCCCCTTAGGGTATGTGCATTTCCTTCTGGAAAGGGGTGGTATCATGGTATGGAGCCCAGATACTTACTCATGTTGAAAACACTCTATTTATTATGGTGTGATGTTGGATATCGAGCGCTCGGTTGAAAAGGTCCTAAAGGACCGGGGAATGGCGTGCTCGTGTCAGTAGTTACCCAGTTAAGGGGTAACCCGGCCTTGTGTTGGCAGAGTTCCGGTTTGGTTCTCGGGGGTGTCTTTCCAGAGGCATTCTCAGTGGCAATGGGAAGTTCCTTGGCCTGACCATTTGTTGGAAATCCAAAGAAACAATACGAAACTTGTACGGTTTTAGTTGTAGAACCTGCCATTTAATATGGTAGCTATTAGTAGGCATAATATAATGGTACCTATGCTGGCTAAGATTTATATCTTTACTTTCGAAAGAATTTGTTTCTACACTATGCACTAATAATAATATCAAATGTTACTTTTAATGCGTATCAAGCATCTTTGACTAACATAAGAAGAAATCTCCTCCAAGTCTGCGTTTGCATTGTGTGTGTGGTGGGAGGTCTTATGGTAGTCTCATTTTTAAAAGCATTGCGAATTGAATTTAAAAATATTCCTCTTTTTTGATTTTAAAGATAAATAAACTGTTTTGAGTTCTCACACCAGTCACATGACTGACTCGGAGTTTATTGTTTTCCTTCCTAAACTCTGGGTGCCCACTAATTTCCACACGGGCAGTCAAGAGAAAGGTTTATCAGGATATTCTGGATATTCTGAAGTTGCTGGAGGCAAGCTGGATGGCATGGCATATTACTTATATAGTAATTCTTTTTCCGCTGCACTGTTTGATGTTGTATGTTGTTGTACACTCTGATGATATGATGTAATGAAATATGATGAAATGTAATAACTGTAGTTCTTTGTTTAAAGATTATTCATTTATTATTATATGTTGTTCCGCTGCGAATTGTGAGATTCTGTTGTTGTTCTGTTGTTTCCTTTCTGTCCCGTTCTATTTTTAAAATTTTCTATCTTCTGTTTTTCTAATTCTCTGTTTTCTAAAAATTGTCTATCTTCTTTCCCTCTATTTCCTATCTCTTCTCTCTCCTTTCTTTTTCTTTTCTTAAATTTTCTTTTTAAAACCCATAACTATTCGGTTTTTCGGCAACGAAAATCCTTATACGTTACATTTGGTATCAGAGCTGTTGGTTAAGCGACAACCATGGTTCTGTAGGGTATTTCTCGTTAGAGATAGAGTCAGCAGTACTCTAGAATGAGTTTGAGAGTAATAATAGATATGAGCGCGTATTTGTTAGTGAATATAAAATTGTTTTTGAATCGGGTAAACAAGATAATTTTGCCCAAAACTATTTTGAATAGAAAAGAAATGATTTTCTATGAATTATTATAGTATACGGTTGCATGATTGTTAAGAAGTGATAATATTGAATTATTATCATTAGTATATAGGAATAAAATAAAATGGATTGAATTCAAGTAAACTAACTTGATAAATTATTAATTCATGGACTAATGAATTGGAATTTGAATTGGTTAAATTAAAGTTTAGTCGTGAGCTAAATTTGAAGATAAATTTGAATTGTATACAAATTCAAGTAAGTGAAAGAAATAACTTGAAATTCTCTTTGTTGATAATTAAGTAAATTCGGAATGAATTGAAATAATTGAAATGAATTAGTGAATGAAACTAATTTAAGGTAGTAATGTGAATTACTAAATAAAAGTTAATCGTTAGAATTCAATATTTAGAATTGAGAATTGAATTAGAATGAATTTGAAGTCGTGAATTGAATTGAAACGTGAAATTGAATGAAAATTAATATGTAACTTCAATACTGAAGTAAAAACATATAAAGAAACATATATCGAAATTTTGCAATAGAATTGGCAAAATGGTTTGAATGTTGGATTTGGATGCTACTACTAGCAAGTTATACAGGTTATACAGGTGTATAAAGAAATGGAAATTTTGATTTCAAAGATAAAAAAATTGAATTGCTCGACAAAAAGGTACGTATTTCAATTTTAATATGAGATTTGATGACTTTCTTCTCTAGCCACTTGGCTTTTCTCTTTTCTTTTTGATTCTGAGGGGCCGTGGTGCCATTTTGTAGTTGTACCGATCGATCCGCGCAAAGGAAACGCTGGCGAAATTTTTCGAAAATTTAAGGTGTTAGAAAATTTTTGAGAAAATTTTGAAAGTTTGAAATTTGAATTTGAATTTAAATTAGAATAGTTAGTATAACAATATTGTTTGAAACTTATAATTGAAGTTGGAAATCTAGTGGAAAAGATAGTGAATCTCTAGTAAAAAGATTTGTTTTAGATAGTTGATAAAACTATTTGAATTGTCGAAAATAATAGACGAGATAAAGGCATTCTTCTTAACTTGTAATTTCGGGACGAAATTCTTTTAAGGGGGAAAGATTGTAACAACCCAGAATTTTAAACAATTTAATTTATAATATTTAATTAATTTTAAATATTTAAATGATGGTTTGGATTGAATTTTCAATATAACTTTGAATATGACGATTAAATTATAGAATTTAATCTATTGAAAGTTGGATAAAAATTTGAATCTTCAGTTTAAGGCTGAAGAAAAATATTTCAAAGACTTGTAAAATTCATATTGATAATATTGAAGATTTTAGAAGCTTCAGAATTTATTTTGAAAGTGATTTGTACAGTTTTGAAATTTAATCGTTTGAATTGATATTTGAAAATAGCCGTCCGAGGCACAGTCCCGGAAATGGACGAAACCAGTTCCATTGGGTCCGGAATATTGAATTATTACCGGATTTCAAATTTCGTATCGATCGGAGTTAATATGTGAACACACGGTGAGTAAACGCGTTGAAATTTGTATCGAAACGAATTTAATTTAAATTTAAATTTAAATTAAAATAAACAACAGCATCCCCTTTCTCACGCCTAAAATCACGTTCTCTCTGAAAAAAATCGTGACCAACATACCTCTTCCCTCTGATAAATCACGTTCTTCTCTTCAGTATTCAATCGAAAAAAAAAGAGAAAATAATGGCCGCTCTCAAAATTTAATGCTCGAACGAAACCATATAGGCCGATGTCGTTTCCTTCTTTTTCCCCCCTCTCTTCAAAAATTGAAACGCAGCAGTTAAAAAAAAAAAAAAAAAATTTATTATTAATGGCCGCAGCCAAAACGAAGTCGCGGTCAACAGGGGGAGGCGCGCGTTCGCGCTAGGCCACGATCGCGTAGGCGCGATGGCTACAGGGGCGGCGATCGAAGGGTGGAGACGCGAGGCGACGACTGTGGCATGCGACAGCATGGGGTAAGCGGCGGCAGCGCTTCACGCGTGCGCGCGGCGACAACGCGCGAGGCGAATCGAGATTCGAGGAGATTGCGTTCGATTGGATGGAGGCGCGTGTGGGTGGCGCAGGAGCGTGGGGTGTGTCGCGGTGGCGCGCGACTCGTGTTGGTGGCTGTGGCGATTTGACAGTGGGGGAGGCGATGCAGTGGGCTCACGCGTGGAGGAGGCGCGTCACGCGGCAGTGCTCGCACGTGGTGATTTTGGCGATCTGGAGGAGGGCAGTGGGTAGAGGAGGGACTGCAGTAAAGGTATAAATGAAGGAATCAAGTTGAATTGGAAGTGGATGGCAAACAGGAATAAAAGGTGAGAACTTCTCACTCAAAAAGGAATTTCTGTTGTTTATTTAAATTTTAAATAGTTAAATTTAAAATTGATTGACTGTGTTGATTGATTGCTTGAATGATGATTGTTATATATATATATTGGATGTGAATAGACCCTATACGCCGTTAGTAAGCGGAGGTTAATTATTACACACATATACCGCGATATTCCACCTCGAAGTGGAATTGGTATTTTATTATATATATAGCAATATATATATATTGGCATATGTATATATTGCAGTTGATTGATTTCCCGCATTTTCTTTTAGCGGATGAGACCCTATTGCGCCGTTAGTAAGCGGATATATATATATTTATAAAATCCCATATACCGCGATATTCCGTCTTGAAACGGAATGGTATTGTGCTAATGTCTGTGGATGCAGGAAAACAGGTTGGAGGGATCCAACTGGATTCCTCACAAATATTTATTGTTTTTAAATATTGTGATATTTGATTGTTTATCATGGATGATATATGATGTTTGAAAGTCGTGATGGACTATTTGCTGTGTTGCGTCATCGGATCCAATTTTGAAAGTATACGTTTATAAAATATTTTTGGAATTGATTTATTACAAATAAATAAACGTTATAATTTTTATGTTATAAAAAATTATGATTTTTGAGGAATGTAGTTAAAAGTGATTTTTGAGAATATGAGATTAATGATTTGATAAAATAATTTAAACTGGGATTTTTGAATCTATTATAAAAAATTTAAGAATAGGATTTATGAAATTTGATTATTTTATAAATCAAAGTGATGAAATTATGAAAGACTTTGAAGATGTTTCAAAAGAATAATATAAATTGTTTTATATTAAAAGATTTATAAATCGATATTTATAAATTAAAAACATTAGAATTTGTAAAACGAACTTTTCTAAGTGTTAAAATAAATTGAAAATAAATTTCATAAATAGAAATGGAATTATAGAATTATAACAGTGAAGTTATAAATAGAATTTTATAAGCAGTAGGTTTATAAAATTTATAAAGTTATTAAAGGAATGATTTTGGATAAATGAATGAATCTTATAAGTTATAAGATTATAAATTTATGAAGTTTAAAGGAATGATTTTGTAAATAAATAAATTATAAGTATTTGACTTATAATATGAATTTTTAGTATATCATTGTGATATGAATTGAGACAAGTTAATAAAGAAAATTTATAAAAGGAAGTTGATGTAAAATAAATAGAATAGAATTTATAAACGTTGTTTTATAAATTCAAAACGACTTATTTTGATAAGTAAATTGTTCTAATTTATTAATGGAGTTATATTCATATTTTAAACAGTGAATAATTCCTTAAAATAAAAGGGATAGAAGAAATGAAATTTATTAATAATATATTCACGTTTTTGTATAGTGAATATTATGTTAAAGAATTATTTGGAATATGATGTTTTAAATAGAATTAAAACGATCTAATGATGTTCTAAAATATGTTGAGATTCGAAACCATAGATTTCAACATTTATTGTTGAAATAGATGTTTTCGAGAAATAAAAGGAAATGGTAGATTATAACACTGTTGTTATAATAGATGATTTCCGAAAGGAAATGTTTTTGTATAGTATTGGGATTTATATATCTATTTTAATTTCGAATCCCTATACTAGTGATTTTGGGTTGTCGTAACGATGTTTTACGCAACATTCGTTTTGGCCCAAATAAATATGGTTAAGTGAATGATTTCCTTAAAGAATGAAATATATACTTAATTTCGATTAGAGTATAAGGAATATTTTCCAAGGTTGAAAATAAATAAAATTTGTGGATTACTTATAAAATAAATAAGTATGGAAATTGTTTTTCCCATGAGAAATGGAAAGTTTAGAGAATTTATCTTTTTGAAGATAAATTGAAAATGAATATTTGAAATCGTATATTCATAAATATTTTGGAAATATAAATTCAATATGGAATTTATAAATGGAATTGGGAAAATAGGTTTAAAAATAAATATTGATTTATTTTTGAAATATAGAAAGTTATATCTTCTAAAGATATTTTTGGAATTAAATAATTTGGAAAATTATTTGGATTCTGGTGATGTTGGCATATCTATTGATAGATCAATAACCGACTATCGATATTTACCTTTAAATAGGTATTTGTTGTGAATTTGTTTGAAATTGAATGTCACACTTATTTTTAAAAATAAGCGCTCACTATTCGGGTTAACCGGGAAAGGACCATGGGGTCGTATAACCCATTCCGAATATGTGATACGTCGTTATGAATTGCATTCGAAGACCGGTGTTGAAGACCGGATATTTTCGAAAAACGAAGAGGGTTTCTTGTTGATTGTCTCTGCACTGGCTGATCCCCGGTATAGAGATCTCCATAAGTGATGGGAAATCCGAACGTGATTAGAGATTATTCGGATTGCAAGGACTTCTTTGTAAGTGCCTTCGGTTCTGTTCGAGCCCGGAACAGACTTGTATGGATTGTATGTCTGACATTACAAGTTGAGATATAAAGCCGATTTCTTTCAAATATATTTCTGTGGTGGCGGAGAATTTATTCTTTTAGCTTAACACCCTTCTTTGAGACGTACGAGCTCAAAGGTTATATAGTTGAAGTTATCAGCGATATATTCCCATTTTGGTAATGTGACACGCTGAGTGATGCTGAAATGATCATTGTGGTGATTATTTGTGATAGGATCATTTATTTGATCGTCTATCTTAGTGATCATTGTGTTGATCATTTGTTGACCCAAAGCACGGCTTTTTGTACAAAGTGTGTTTTTGTGGACGTGACTTCGTCGAGCCTCACATCCCGGAAATGGTCAAAACAGGAAAGATGCAGCAAGGTTATTAGGGGTTGCTGTAGCTCCCCTTAGGGTATGTGCATTTCCTTCTGGAAAGGGGTGGTATCATGGTATGGAGCCCAGATACTTACTCATGTTGAAAACACTCTATTTATTATGGTGTGATGTTGGATATCGAGCGCTCGGTTGAAAAGGTCCTAAAGGACCGGGGAATGGCGTGCTCGTGTCAGTAGTTACCCAGTTAAGGGGTAACCCGGCCTTGTGTTGGCAGAGTTCCGGTTTGGTTCTCGGGGGTGTCTTTCCAGAGGCATTCTCAGTGGCAATGGGAAGTTCCTTGGCCTGACCATTTGTTGGAAATCCAAAGAAACAATACGAAACTTGTACGGTTTTAGTTGTAGAACCTGCCATTTAATATGGTAGCTATTAGTAGGCATAATATAATGGTACCTATGCTGGCTAAGATTTATATCTTTACTTTCGAAAGAATTTGTTTCTACACTATGCACTAATAATAATATCAAATGTTACTTTTAATGCGTATCAAGCATCTTTGACTAACATAAGAAGAAATCTCCTCCAAGTCTGCGTTTGCATTGTGTGTGTGGTGGGAGGTCTTATGGTAGTCTCATTTTTAAAAGCATTGCGAATTGAATTTAAAAATATTCCTCTTTTTTGATTTTAAAGATAAATAAACTGTTTTGAGTTCTCACACCAGTCACATGACTGACTCGGAGTTTATTGTTTTCCTTCCTAAACTCTGGGTGCCCACTAATTTCCACACGGGCAGTCAAGAGAAAGGTTTATCAGGATATTCTGGATATTCTGAAGTTGCTGGAGGCAAGCTGGATGGCATGGCATATTACTTATATAGTAATTCTTTTTCCGCTGCACTGTTTGATGTTGTATGTTGTTGTACACTCTGATGATATGATGTAATGAAATATGATGAAATGTAATAACTGTAGTTCTTTGTTTAAAGATTATTCATTTATTATTATATGTTGTTCCGCTGCGAATTGTGAGATTCTGTTGTTGTTCTGTTGTTTCCTTTCTGTCCCGTTCTATTTTTAAAATTTTCTATCTTCTGTTTTTCTAATTCTCTGTTTTCTAAAAATTGTCTATCTTCTTTCCCTCTATTTCCTATCTCTTCTCTCTCCTTTCTTTTTCTTTTCTTAAATTTTCTTTTTAAAACCCATAACTATTCGGTTTTTCGGCAACGAAAATCCTTATACGTTACATAAATCTGCAAGGTTTTCTTCGTTATTCATCGGTTGACGGTTTGCATCGAGCAATGCATTTATTCTCTCAAGCATTAGAGCATTCTGAGTTTCCATCTGCTGGTATAATCAGCATTGGTGAATCATCCAGTTCCTTTGTATTCTCTTGCCAATCATAAGTCATTCCAAACTCGTTACAACCTAAGACTCAAAACTCTGTCTAAGTGTATTCTATACATCACAATCATTCCAATTTCATTTCGAAGTTATTGCATCACATATCTCTAATTAAATCACATGTTTCTAATTACATAACATATCTCCAATTACATCACATATCTCTAATTGTCTCATGTTCATTTGGGATTTACATCATTATCATTTTGCTTCTTATTCAAAGTGGTAACATCATATATGAAAATCACATTATATATCAAAATCATATCATATATCAAAATCACATCATATATCGAAATCTTCCTATGCTCATCAAGGATTTATCAGTTAATTTATTCTATTTATAAGGCATTCAAATCCGTTTATTAAATCAAATCTTTTTTAAGGCCTGATCTCTCCTCATCCTTTAAGTTTAATGCGCGATCTCTCTGGATCGTTTAATGTTGCACGATCTCTCCGTATCGTTTAATGGTTTAAGTTAAGGGGATGATCTCTCTGGATCATTTATTTGTTAAGTTAAGGGGGATTAAGTAAGCCCATCCGCTCATTCTCCGGTGAAGGGACATACTTCTTGCACTCCTGTCCTGTTTCTCCGGCCGGTGGTGTTCAATATCGTACAAGTCCATACAAGGAGACATGCACCTTGTAATCTGGTCCCGTATTGGGACTCTAAGGCGACCAATATTGTACAAGTCCATCCACTCGCTTTTCTGGCAAGAGGACTTGCACCCTGCACTCTAATCCCATGTCGGGACTCTAAGGTGATTTATATCAATCATCACTCTCCGATGGAAATCACAATTCAAGTGCAAATCAAAGGAAACAATCAGAAATAGAATAAGAAAGAATCAAAACCAGTAGAAATTAAAACAAGTGGAAATCAAAACAAGCATAAATCAAAACATATAGAAATTAAAACAAGCGAAAATCAAAACAATTAAGAATCAAAACATTTGGAAATCAATACAAGCAGAAATCAAAACAAGTAGAAATCCTAAATGTTTATCCCAGATATCCAACTCAGAGCGTGCCTAGAGACCGATCTGGGTCTCGTACATGTGTAAGCAGTCCAAGGTTTTTGAAGGCAGAAAAAGCAGAAGGCAGAGAGTAAGGGACGAACCTACCCCCTGTTCCAACTGTGGGCTTCTAGTTTCGGCTAATGCGGTCATGTATTCGTACGCTGATTTACTACTCTAGCTCCAACATCACCTGTTCTAGGTGTTAAAGCTCATCCTGGATCCAAATCTATCGTGCCCCCAAGTCGGGTAGGCATTGTTTCAATTTTTTTGCTTTAACTCCAAATGCTTCTACATTGGGTCCTATTGTTGATTCCAGCGTTGCCTCCAAATATCAGTTGTTCTATGTATGGATGCTGTATTCCAGCCTATTCCAATCCAGCTCCATCGGCTCTTGTTGTTATTTCTTGAAATTTGGTTCATATTCCCTACAATCTTGCTATCACTTGTTGCTCCATCCTTTGGAAGAAGATATCCATCGTCTCTTTTTTCCTAGACAAGATCCCATCTTGCATCTCTTTCATCATCCTTTCAATAACTTCTCTAATCACTTAAATGGGTCGATAAGAAATCGAGGACACGTCCTATTTGCACCGAGGCATCGATTGACTTTCTAAAGCTCTAAATCTAGTATTAGGCCTACTCATCTTCTCTAAATCTCAGAATCAAACCAATTCTTCAAATCTCATTCAAGGTTCTCAGTGAAAGCAACAAATTATTAACCCAAAAAATGGGTCAACACCCGACATGAGTTTGTGAAAGCACCAGCCCTATTTTGATGGGCAACAATATAGAAAATAAATGTAAAAACAGCAAAGATAATAAAGAGACCATAAGATTTTCATAGTCGGCTGTTAATGAAGCCTACATCTACTTTATAACTTTTTATTAGTTGACTGCTGTTAGAGGTCGAATTAGATTATAATATGATTGAATGTCCTAGGTTTGATTAAGTCACAAGTACAAGAGTTCAACGGAGAATCACAATGAACTCCTAGACGACTATTGTCACATCAGCATCGAGTATGAGAGAAAAGAAGACTTCTACAACAAAAAGCACATCCTGCTTCAGTGACCTGTTCCTATAAATCTATCCTATGGGTTGTGATAAGGAGGGGTTCGGAACAACGTTCTGGTGATTGGAAAATCTATAAACTGTCTATAACATAAATTATACCATTGGTTTTCATTTAATTGTTATGTCCATTAAGTTTTGAATTTCTAATCTAACCTTGCATTGCACACACGATTACTAACTTACCCCTTCCCAGGGTACAAAATACCAATGAAGCCTTATTAATCACCCTATACTTCCAAACCCATTTACCACTTAACACTTCTAAATATGAAGCGGGCTTCTATAATACTTTTAAAAGAGAAATAGGAAGACTTTGCCATTTAAACCTTAATCAAGGTAGACCCCATCATTTAAGACCTAATTCAAGGTTGACCCGTTCATTTAAGACCTATTTCCATGGTGGTTTCCTCACCGTTAACTCGAAAAATGGATCAACACCCGGTATGAGTTTGTGAAAGTACCAACATGTTCTGATAGAGCAAAAATATAGAAAATAAATGTAAGATGAGCGAAAATAGTAAAGAGACCGAAAGATTTTTATAGTGGTTCGGCTGTTACTAAAGCCTACATCCACTTTATTACTTTTTATCAAATGATTGATGTTACAGGCTGCATTGGATTACAATATGATTGAATATCCTATGTTAGATTAAGTCACAAGTACAAGAGTTCACTGGAGAGTCACAGTGAACCTCTAGATGATTGTTTAGGAGGAAAAGAGTGAAGAATAATCTCTGTAGAGTTCCGGCAGCTAGTTCAGAAGATCCTCATTTTATTGTAGGTAGGAATGTATTTATAGGAGTAGGAGAGAAGTTTGGCCAAGGCCGACTTGTCAGAAGCCTCTACTCAGTGCTAGGAAGAAGTCTAGAAAAAATCAAAGCGATATGAGCTAACATGATGGGTTGCTAGCGATCCATGGGTGGTGGATCACTGGTGATCCATGCCCTTAAGCTAATTTCAAGTCTACCCTTTTGGGTTGCGATCCTTTTATCCATTTGAATGCCTTGTCCAAATATCATTTAGTTTGGAGTTTGTTTGATCATCCATCTTCATAAGTCATCTAGTCCGGAAGAATCATTCATAACTCGCTCAAATCTTAACGAAATCAGATGGAACTTTGCACATACACTCTAGAGGGTGTTTGGGACCTACCCTAAAAATTCTGGTGGTAGGACCAATCTATATGAATCTCTAGGGATTCATTTAGTTAGATCAGTAGCGATCCATTTGGCCTTATCTAGTCAAGCCAATTTTTGGTGAGTGCCTTCTTTTATGTCTTCCAAGTAGTCTTCCAAAATTTCAAGTCAATCCTACACCGTATGATTTCTCTAGGTCCATTTTAAGTTAGCCTCTTTGGGCAAAAAGTGGACAAACACTAGCTGTGACGCCCCACCTCTATACCCACGCTAGCCAAGAACATTACGGTGAATGCTGTCAACTAGCACGGAGAATAAGGCTGTTGAGGAGCGACCATCCGTGTAATTGCTTTGTGCGAGCATCGATATGTCAGATAGTATAACATGCTACTCTATCAAGAGGAAATCCGACATACCGACACAAACTCAAAGCTACTACACAGTGGCTATAATATCTTCGGAAACAAATACAGAAATAAACATAACATAAATCAGTCACAGATAATTCATATCACAAAGGCGGAAGAAGATATGAATATATAATTAACACATGGAAGTGTATATCAGAGTAGTGGTCAAAAAGATCCACAATAATACAAAAGAATAGCAACACGTGCTATACAAAAGAATATGACTATGAGTCTATGTCTCAAGTGTATATAACAAAATAAACTACTAATCTAAGTAGTTTGCCAAAAGTCAGAGTAATGAATCCCTGGGGAGAAGTCAAGCAGAAGCACCTGTAACATCTTGGTTCGACCCGAGTATTATTTAATAAGAAAATAATAAACGGATCAGTCTAACTATAAATATCAGATGAAACGATATAGAATAAGAGATATGACTAAACACATAATAATCACAATGTCAAGCTGTGATATATATAAGCAGTTGAAAATCATCAAGGGATTATTCAATGTCACAAAATCTGCAAGAGAATCACAGAAACGTCATACTCCTAATTTAGTTCACCAAACCATAAATATTGACGATAATATCAATGTCAATCACAAAAGTCAATGACACACCAATTCCATAATTCAACACACGAAATCCGAAAATCACAAAGTCAATGACGCACAAATTCACCAATGCACAAATATCGATAAAGCTTATCAATGGAAATCACAAAAATTGGTGAAGCACAAATTCTAGAAATCATCTCAAGAAATCCAGAAATCACAAAGGGGGGAAAAGGCCTATCACAAACGGGAGCATAAAGCTCGCCAACACGTGTATCACAAACGGAATGTTAATTCCATGGTTGCTAACCATCACAAATTGAGCCGAAGCTCCACAAACGGTCTGAAGACCATGGGTTGCTACCCCACCAATTTGAGTCGAAACTCCACAAAACGGGGTTTAGTCTCCCTCGCAGACAAAGTGACATCGCACATTGCTAGTCTAAATCACAAAGATGATCGTCATGATCAACGAGAAGTGTCAATTATAGTAAGCTAGTAAATATATGAGCTTAGCTTCATGTCCCATAACCACTAGCTTAACTTAAATATTTACGAACAAATTGTAGATCTCCACTAGAAAATTGTCACAAGAGATTCAATCGAACAAGTCCAAGAATTAACCGACGAAGTAAACGCAAGCATTTCATACCACTCGTTTTACTAAGTCGTTTAATTAGATTTCTCATACGAGTGAGGTAAAGGTTTGTATGTACTAATAGATTGGAAATCGGTTTAAGAAACGAGCTTTGTTATAAAATAGTATTGAAATCATTTGAAGAAAGAGTTTTGATATTTACTACTAGTATAGAAAACCTTTTATATTTTTAAAGTGACAAATCACAAAGAAGATTGTAGGAACAATCAATCGCTAAGATTCACATTCGAAAACGTGAATAAAATCCAAAGAAATCGATACCAAATCCATCGAAATGGATATTCCAAGAATTCCCAAAGAAAATAAGTCATCAAAGTCAATAACAAATGATAACAATGAATAGGGAAACAACATGAATCGATTTAAGTTGGAAATTCAAGCAACTAGGCAAAATAGGCAAAATATCATCAGGTCGGTCGGCCGGCTACAGAGCTCGGTCGACCGGACCCTATTCTCAAAATTCCTCGGGAAGTAGGTCGGTCGGCCGAACCCTGTACTCGGTCGACCGAACCTTAAACAGAGAAGTGCTTATGCACTTGGCAGCAGGTCGGTCGGCCGGCAGCAGGGCTCGGTCGACCGGACCTGTTGCCAGTCCCTTCCCAATCCATCCAATTGAGGTCCAACCTCGACCAAATTGCATTCTCTCGAGCAACGGCACTAAGGGATTATGCCAATCAACTACCCGGCCCTATATGCTCCTCGATGCATCACCAAAAACATGTTCAAACATCAAAGTTAGGATTTTTAACGAATTGAACTCAAAACACCAAAAATTGGAATATTCTCCAAATCAATCCAAACCAAAAGCAAATGTACACGAATAAGTGTTAGGAATTCATAGCTAACATTCGAAGATAAATATAAGCATAGATGTGAGATAAAAATCTCACCTTTGAACCCAAATAAATGAAGGAGAAGCTTGAAAGCAAAGGAGAATCAACCACTCTTCAAATTCAACTCAATAAGCTTGATTCTAAGCTTTAAAAGAAGAACATTCCCAGAATTAGGTTTAGGAATTTCTGAAATCAAAGAGAGAATGAGTTGGAGAAGAAGAAGAAAGAGCTTACCAATGGGTTCACTTGAGTTTGGAGCAAGAAGATGGATTTGCTAATGGAAAGTAGGGCTTAGGATCTCCTAATTCTTTTTCTCTTCCCCCATTTTTGATGAAGCTTGAATTTATTAGGAAGTTATGAAGTAATGAAGAGGAGAGGAGATTGGAACTGAGCTAGTAAGTGGGGTTATTGGGCTCAGCCCAAACCAAAGCCCTAAGCAAAAAGTAGCAAAATTCAATTTTCTCCAAACATATCGAAGCTTATACTCAAAAAGGTCGCAAACGGTATTTTAAACTCAATGGGAGTGGTCCCGAGTCCTAATTCGACCGTATGCAAAAAGTAGCTTTTCGGACTAAATTCCGAGTATCGATAAAATATTTAAATAAAATATCTAAATATAAAAATCGACAAATATGCGGGTTGTTACAGACTCCCCTCCTTAAAGAAATTGCATCCTCGCAATATTTAAGAAGAAGATATATAGTAACAACCATAAAAGCATATTCAACACAAAAGAAGTTTGAAATAAGAAGTTCACCTCAAAGAGCACGAGAAAGTAAGTCTGGATGTGTTCGCTCGATGAACTCTCTAGACTCCTAAGAACAATCCTTAGGATTTGAAGACCATTGAACTTTCACAAGGGGAACATCATTATTTCGAAGTCGCTTGACCTCCGAAGCAATAATTCGAATAGGATGCTGCTCATAAGTTAAATTAGGCGAAACTTCAATTTCTTCCACAACACCGGGCTCAAGAATAGAATCGGAATCTCGAAGACATTTCCGCAATTGAGAAACATGAAACACGTCATGCATAGCAGAAAACTGAGCCGGTAATAAAAGGCGATAAGCCATGGACCAATTCGTTCAGTGATAGAAAATGGCCCAATATATCGAGGCGCTAATTTTCCCGATCGACTGAAACATACAACACCCTTCATAGGTGAAACACGAATGAACACAAGATCCCCCATAAAAAATTCTAACTTCCTTCTTCGGTTATCGGCATAGCATTTTTGTCTACTCTGGGCTTCTTTTATCCTATTACGAATAAGATCAATCTTTTCTGTGGAATCACGAATAAGATCTGGACCTAAAACCAGCTTCTCACCGGCCTCAAGCCAACAAGAAGGAGATCGGCATGGCCTTCCATAGAGTGCCTCGAAAGGTGTCATACCAATACTAGATTGGAAGCTATTATTATAGGAAAATTCAACAAGTGAAATATGATCTTCCCAACTTCCACCAAAATCAAGAACACATGCATGAAGAAGATCTTCAAGAGTTTGATTCACACGCTCGGTTTGTCCATCGAACTGGGGGTGATAAGCGGTGCTAAAATTAAGCTTCTGTAACGACCCAGAATTTTCGAAGCCGAAAATTCCAGATAGTTATGAAAAAGAAGAAAGAGATAGAAGAAGAAGAAGAAAAGAAACATCAACAACTCACATTCGCAGCGGATAAAATATAATAATAAATAATAGTTTACAAAAGAATACTATATTTGTTGATTACATTTAATATACATCAGAGTTTTACATGATATACAGTCACTGAATATTTACAATTATCATGACTCAGATAAACAATAATATAAATACAGCGGATATACTTTATATGATACTGCCACCAGCTCGCCTCCTGAGCTCCTGAACGTCCTAACCTGAAAATCTGTAATACTCGGTCTGACCCGAGCATTACATCAAAGTAACACCCGGGTCAGGCTGGAAACCAGCGTGAGTAAATCCAACTAACAAGGAATACGAGCATACAACTTATATAAACCCGGGTAACATATATCATTTTATCCAATTCACAATTTACCAAAGACAATGCTTATTCCATAAATTTCTAAGTTCCAAGCTTAGATAAAAATAATCCAATTCCCTTAAATCATTCAATCCAGCCTATTGATTTCCCAATTCAACTTATAAAAATTCGAAGAGGTATTCGGGTATTTTCCAATACCCGACCTCGATCTCTTTAAATTTCATGTCTTCCCAACCCAAGTTATTCAAAAGGAATACACAACATTTCATATCATAGATATCAACTAATTCAAAGTATTCAATACCATTCAATCACCCATGCACAAAGCTTAATCGCTTACAAATTTAAATTAATTAATCCTGATTGAATTACAAACCTTAGTCACTTTGGTTTCTTCATTTAACATAACTTAGTTCTAAATCAATTATTTATCCATTCCTTCATTTTTCAGCTTAATTAATTATCCTAGATTTACTATCCTTCAATTACAATAAGTACTTAATTCTTAAATAATTTCACAAATTAATTAAGCTTTACCCCACCATATTACTTACATTGATCCTCAATTGATCACTTAAATTATCTATCTTATAATCACTATTGATCAATTATTCTTTAATTAATCATGCTCCTTAGTTAATTTCTTTAATTTGACCAATCCTGAATTAATTACACGAAGTAGATAACCCTTTAATTTGTTTTTATCAAGTGATTATCCATTGGTTAATTATCCTTACTTAACATATAATCATTACAACCCAGTTAACTATCCATCTTAATTAATCCTCCTCGATTTATTATTTTATAATGATATTTAGCAAAATTTCTTTTAATTAATCACTTAGATTAAATAGCCTTAACCATTCACATAAATAAATCTTAAATTAATTGATGACATTCATTGCTTCCAGTATCTAATTCCTTAATAACATTTATAAATCTCTTAAATTAACTTCATTATGTGATTATTCTTTGATTCTTTGCTTAATGCAATATTTTTTTTCATAATTGCTTAAGTTAATTAATTAACCCTTAAATCAATCATATTGATTAATCATCCATTAATCAATCAAGACCTTAATTAATTTAAAATAAGTCATTATCTTAATTACTTACTTGTTTATCATTATTAAATTCCGTTTGAACCACTTAAGAAGTAAACGATTATCCTATCATATGATTATATTAAATCAAACAATTTAAAACACAGGACCTATATTTTACATTTTACGACCCATTTTAAATAAAATAAAACTTCCATCCCGTGTTTTTAAACCCCTTTTATTTTTAAACTTTTTGATGTAGTAAGGGTCAATAATCTATTTAATAAGCTGTCTATAAGAACCCGACTCAGGAAGATAATGAGTGAACCTACATATCAGATTCTTATGTATAAAAGGATTAATGTATATCAACAAGTAAGCAGGGCATGCAATTTGAAGCAATTGGAAACGAAATGAAACATATGGTTGTATATAGAGATAAGAACTATGAGAGTATACTCACGAAAATTTCGAAACCACCTAAACCCCCGATTACCACGACGTGTATTGTCGTACCCTTCACTTCGACCTCCTCTTGCCTCTGCTAAATACAACGGCCACCATCATCTCGCGCCTCCAAGGCGCGTTCCTCTTCCATGAATCGGCCTGGCCTTGCGAGCTTGAGAACATCACGTCGCCTTACGTACTTCCAACAACCAAGATCGAACCTTGCCACATCGCGATCCACCCAAAATCCCCTACTCGCTTCCCCTACCCAGATCTGTAGCCACGCGACCATCAACGCCGCTCCTTCCCAAAAACTTGAGCTCGAGCCTGACACGCAAGCTTCCACCCCTACGATTGCCGAACAAACGCAACCCTAGATCCGCCCAATTGAAAGCGGCAGTGTTCGCCATGATTTCATTGCCTCAGCCGTTAATTTAATTTTTTTTTTTTTTGGTTCTATTGATTATAAGAATGGAGACTTCGGCCATGACTTCATTACTAATTTTAATTCTTTTTCATGTGTTCGATTCTGTTGAAGGTTAGAGGGGAACGAGTGATAGATATTGATTCGTGTAGCTTCCTGCATACGCTTATTTACCAAAAATATCTCTGACATGTTGATTAAATTTTATTTATATATATATATATATATATATACATATATATATATATATATATATTTTACAAAACTTCCAAAACGCCTCGTTAATTTCCATTTAAAATTTTGAACTCCTCTTAAGAAATGTCGCGAGGCGATTACAAGATTTTACCCGCGTTCCGAACACGATGGAACGTGTTTCGGAGCCTAATTCGATCATATGCGCGAGTTACAGAAGAAAACGTCCAATCTTAAATTAAATTGATTAAAATAGTTTGAAGCGTTTTGAGCTGCCGCGGTCAAACGACAACTCTGATTGCTTCGAAAATTGAAATCCGATAATAACTAATTATTACGGATCTAATGGAACTGGTTTCGTCGAATTCCGAGACTGTGCCTCGCAAGGCTATTTTTAAATTAAATTTAAACGATATGATCTCAAAACCGAACAAATCACCTTTAAACTAAATTCCAACCATTCTATTATCTTCGGAATTATCATTATAGATTTTATAAGTCTTCAAATTATTTGAAACAGGCCTAAAATCTCAGATTCAACAATTTTACCCAATTTCATTTAAAAATTCAATATGTAAGCTATACAATTCAATGATTTCATTTCAAGTAAATATTGATATCTTAAATTCAAATTAAAATTAACTTTTAAATATTTAAAACCAATTAACTATTCAAATTTAAACTGCTAGAAATTTCGGGTCATCACATTCCTCCCCCCTTAAAAGAATTTCGTCCCCGAAATTACTAATTAGGAAGAATTGACCAATACCCCTTTATCTTTTCCAAAATTCACAATTCAACATCCTACCCATTATCTTTTACTAAAGGCCCACTAATACCTTATTCAACTTTCCCAAAACCTTCTATAGATTCAAACAATACTCTTCTGCTCAATCAATTAAATATCAATTTAAAACCAATTTTTGAATTATCAAAATTTCTCAAAAATTTTCTAACTCTCTAAATTTCCGAAAAATTTTGCCAGCGTCTCCTTTGCGCGGTTAGCTCGGTACTACTACAAAAGGCCTCTACGGGCTCCCAAATTCCAAAAAGAAAACAAAAGCCAAGTGGCTACATCAAAAACCCAATCCAATATCATACGGAATCAAAATACTTACCTTTTTGGTCGGGCAATTCAAATTTATCATTTGGAATCAAATCCAATTTCCTTCTCTTTTATAATACCTGCATATCCTGCTTAGCACTAATATTCAGACACAATATCCCAAAATCATTTTATACATCTCTTTAGATAAGTTTCATATCCACTTCTATTCAAATTAGTTTTCGCCATTACATATGAATTCAATTCATTTTCGATTTCTAATATTGAGTTATATCATTCATTTAAATTGATTCATATTAGTTCATTTACTAGTTTACTTTAAGTTTCCCGTTTGAAATTGTTTTGTCGTTAACCAAAATTTTCCAAAAATTTTCTAACTCCCAAAATTTCGGGAAAATTTTGGCAGAGTCTTCTTTGTACGGAGGAGCTTTTGCAATTTGACAAGAGATATAAATATGTATACATCGACCCACACGGTCGGAAAAAGCAAAAACAGTTCATATTTCCTATTTTTATTGCGTAGGCGTACCTTTTTTAGCATTTTAAGCAAGCAGCTTATTTATATTAACAATTAGCTCAATCCAAATCAACCAAACAGCTTCCCGGTACCTGTACTTGCTCAATTTAAATATGTAAGTGTCACATACAGAAATTCTATTCGCATTGCACTTACTTCTAATGGCTAAACACAAGCAATTCCAAAGCAACAAGCACCGAACACTTACTATAAGCGATTTATATAATTTAAAGCAAATCCAATTGCTTTCAACCAAATTCATATGCCATTTCATTCAATTTTAATGGTTTAGAACTCAATCTCTCACATTCCATTGATTTATAATTCAAGTAAGCTCATTTTCACTTCATCTGATTCCGAATCAAATTTATTTAATCCCTAGTAACCCATAGAATTTAATTACTTTGGTTTACGCCAAACAACAATTATTGTTATTCAATCTCGACGATATTCGCTTCATAGGGTATTCTATTTCATTTTATATTTAATTCCATTTCATTTCTAATTTATCTACCAATCAAACATTGCATTTCATTTTATTTCTGCATTAGATTCATGCAAACAACTTATTAAGCTTGGCGCATTCAAATTTATAAATTAATGACCATTTCCAAATTAATTTAATCCAAGCTTTAATTAATGGGCTTTCATCCTTATTCGAAGTCAAGTTTCCAAAATTTTAAACTTACATTAATTTACTTTAATTTATTCCAACATCAAACTTAAGTTTGCTTCTATATGATTCTTATTTAAGCAATTTCCATCAAATACAATTAGTCCATCCATTTTAAATTTTAATTTCAAATTCACCTCTCAATATATCAAAATAATACCCAAGCACCTACTTAACTCATTTATACTTCAAATTAATATATACCACCAAATTTAAGTTCAGCCGGATAATCCAATTCCAATCACAACTTGATTTAGTTTTTTTATTCTATCAGACTTCATCCATTTAATATTTAACTCAATTAACCCATTTTAAATTTTAAATTTACTTACTTAATTCGTTATCGAATTTATTTTATCAATATAAGGTCATCCTCAATTTTTTTTCTATTCACTTGGGTTTTGTTTTACAACTCACCATTTCTATTATAATCACTTCTCTTATATCCAATTTTCTTGCAAATTTCATTAAACATTACTCAAATCAATCCTTGAATTTTATTTGTAAGTCAACCATCACATTTTCAATCCAACTCTATTTTATTTACATTTTAAAGCATTTTCCTTATTCAATTCATTATCCTATTCAAGTTGAATTCTATTTACAATCCTAATTCATTTCCAAACTCCATATTTTATTTATAATCCATTTATTTATCAAGGTTAAATTTTATTAACATATTCAATCAAACAATTTATTTAGCTAATTAGCTTACTTCCAATTTTATATCAAGATTCGATTTTATTACAAAAAATCGCATCATTTAAATTTTTCCCGAGTCCAATTTTATTTTATAATTCCAGTTTGGATTTTTCCCTTGCATTTTTCCCAAAATTCCAACTCTTTCATTCTAAAAATTTAGAAATGCCTTTAAAATCTCATAATATTATTAAAATAGCTTTTTTTTTTATAAAATATTTCTTATAACTCGATGTCTCAACCAGTTCATCCTTGTTCTCATAGGAATTCAGTCATACGTTGATCAGGCGTAGAACTGAAAATCTATAAGTACTTGGTAGACCCGTTTTCAACACCCAGTGAAAATACTTGGCAAACAATTTTATTGAAATATAGAAAACAATTTTGAAAATAGAGAAAATGTTTTTTTAGTGAGGATGCTCTGGAAATCATCACCCCCATTCCATGGTCACAGTTACATACCAGGGTTACGTTGCAGTCTCAACAAAAGTCCATGTAACTGCAGGCTCTCCGCGGCCTCTCGATTACGCCATGGAACCCACACAACAGATCACAGTTACATCCAGGGTTACGTTGCCGTCGCAGCAAAAGTCCATGTAACTGCAGGCTCTCCGCGGCCTCTGATTTCGCTGTCGAAATGAAACTTCTCCACTCTTACATAGGTCGCAGTCTACCGAGATAAACTCAAACGCAGACTGTTGGCTCTCAGCGGCACACACGACTTTCACAATGTTACCATAGGTCGCATTTACATCCTGGGTTACGTTGCAGTCACAACAAAAGTCCATGTAACTGTTGGCTCTCCGCGGCACACACGACTTACGCTATGGTAACTCAACTCATAATCCTCAGGAACTAGTTTTGTCCAGACTCCTCACAGGATCAACTTTAGAACCCTCCCTTGGGGCTCAAGGCAGCGCCACCCAGTGGCACTCCTGAGAAGTCCATTCCAAGGGAGCGCCTTTTTCCCCAGAGCTATCATCAAAACACTTTATACTATACACATATAGTATCTTTCAAATCATATACCTAGTATGAATTTTATCAAAGCTCCTTTACACAGAATCGATTATCCCAAAATCGATAATTCTCAAAATAGGCTTTCCAAACTCAATATTGATTTTTTTTTTCAAAAATCAAAAGCCTTTCTCAAAATCCTCATAAGATCCTTTATATATATTCAGATATATATATATATATATATATAAATTTTTAAAACTTTGGATCCTTACCTTCTTGTATAAAACACCTTTCATACTCCAAACACTTCTCAAAAACCATAGAAATATCTAATTTCCATCTTTATTCATTTCATATTTCTCAAAATATTCTTTTAGTTCAAAAGAACCATTTCATATTCCTTATTCACCTTTACATTAATCCCCATTTGGATTATTACTTCAATCATTATCTCAGTTGGGTACTTAATCAATAACAGTTTGAACTCCGACCAATTTAGAAAAATAGCTTGAAAATTTTAAAAATTGGTAAGTAGTTGAAAAATAATTATTAGTTTGCAAAATAATTGTAAAATAGTTAACTAATTGTAAAATAGTCGAAAAATAGTTGAATAGTTCCAGAGATTTTTAGACAATTGAAAGGTAGTGATTTATTTGTAAAGTAGTGGAAAAATAATAAGTAGTTTAGGAAAAATTGGAAAAAAAAATATTTAAATAGCTCCAAAAATAATGGTAAAACAAATGTATAATAAATTAGCTTTAAAAAGAAAGGCTGTATATATTTAATAGCTTAGAAAATAAGTTTATATCAAAACAATTTATATTAAAAGTAGTCAAGAGCCAACTGTTCACTTCCCCAACAATTCAATTTAAATCTCCATTTAAATTGACCCAATCCCAATTTAATTAACTCCAATTTCCATTGAACTTGATTCATTCCCAATTCAAATTGAATTGATTCTCAATTTCCTTCCAATTTCAGATCAAATTCCATTTGGTCTTTCAACTTACAACCTTAAGTATAATTTCAATTTTACACCTTCTATTTATAATCAATTACATTCACATTTACATTTAACTTGGAATTATACAGTTTATTTAGCTAACATATTTTTATTATTCCATAAACATTTAATCAAGATTCCAGAGTTTAAACAAATTTCCAAATTTCAATATCACCTTAGAATTCAACTTTATCCAAAATTCTTTGGCGAATTCAATTATCACTTATTGAATTTCAAAACCAAACCCATTTCACAAATAATCCCAATTTAAAACAATTTGGTAGCAAAATTTCTCTTCTAGAAACTCGAAAACGAACATCGATGATGCTGCAGTCATCACCGACGTTATTTTCCAGTGACCGAAAGAGTTTAATGCTTTTATCTCTCTAAAAACACTTCCAATATTTTTGAAATAATGCTACTATTTCTCCAAAACCTTTGAAAACCACATTCAACCCAAAGGAATTTTAGATTCTCCCAAAAAGGCCAAATTCCCAATCCATCCAATTCATATTTAAACATTACTCTGGAATTTTCATCTTACTCTATTTCAAATATTCTCTGGAATTCTATTCCATATTATAATCTCATTTATTTATGAAGTTTATTTCAATTTATAAATTGCATTTTCAAATTCCTTTTTGATTTTAAACCAGTTCCACTTCAATTTCAATCATTACAATTCTATCCAAATCGTCCATTTAAATTTTTGAACTTATACATCTTCAATTCCAAATTCAATTAATTCAAATCGGGTTCAATTTGAATGAGTTCAATTCCAACTTCAAATTTAAATCATCTCGAATTATATAAATTCGAGTTAAATTCTCAAGGATTGGTTTAACCTTTTTAAACCAAATTAACTTGTTCATTTAAAGTTTCAAACAATTCTAATTTCTGAGTTCTAATTCTAGAACTTCATTTTTAATTGATTTAATTTTAATTTGGTTGTATTATATTCCTTCTTCACTTAGTCCCAATTCAAGATTTCAATTTGATTGTATTATTTTACTTCTTAATTTAATTACAATAATTGAACAACCAATCTCCTTAATACTTATTAGAAGAAGATATAGCTTTATATATCAAATTACATTCTTATATAAAATCATTTAAAACCGTTACATAAGAAAATAACAAGTACGCACTCATATATATATAGTCACTCAACTCATTATAGAGTACTACAGACTCTATTAAATGAGTAATCTCCACCAGAGCCAAGGTTCTCGCTTAACCTTTCAGCTCTGATACCAAATGTAACGACCCAGAATTTTCGAAGCCGAAAATTCCAAATAGTTATGAAAAAGAAGAAAGAGATAGAAGAAGAAGAAGAAAAGAAACATCAACAACTCACATTCGCAGCGGATAAAATATAATAATAAATAATAGTTTACAAAAGAATACTATATTTGTTGATTACATTTAATATACATCAGAGTTTTATATGATATACAGTCACTGAATATTTACAATTATCATGACTCAGATAAACAATAATATAAATACAGCGGATATACTTTATATGATACCGCCACCAGCTCGCCTCCTGAGCTCCTGAACGTCCTAACCTGAAAATCTGTAATACTCGGTCTGACCCGAGCATTACATCAAAGTAACACCCGGGTCAGGCTGGAAACCAGCGTAAGTAAATCCAACTAACAAGGAATACGAGCATACAACTTATATAAACCCGGGTAACATATATCATTTTATCCAATTCACAATTTACCAAAGACAATGCTTATTCCATAAATTTCTAAGTTCCAAGCTTAGATAAAAATAATCCAATTCCCTTAAATCATTCAATCCAGCCTATTGATTTCCCAATTCAACTTATAAAAATTCGAAGAGGTATTCGGGTATTTTCCAATACCCGACCTCGATCTCTTTAAATTTCATGTCTTCCCAACCCAAGTTATTCAAAAGGAATACACAACATTTCATATCATAGATATAAACTAATTCAAAGTATTCAATACCATTCAATCACCCATGCACAAAGCTTAATCGCTTACAAATTTAAATTAATTAATCCTGATTGAATTACTAACCTTAGTCACTTTGGTTTCTTCATTTAACATAACTTAGTTCTAAATCAATTATTTATCCATTCCTTCATTTTTCAGCTTAATTAATTATCCTAGATTTACTATCCTTCAATTACAATAAGTACTTAATTCTTAAATAATTTCACAAATTAATTAAGCTTTACCCCACCATATTACTTACATTGATCCTCAATTGATCACTTAAATTATCTATCTTATAATCACTATTGATCAATTATTCTTTAATTAATCATGCTCCTTAGTTAATTTCTTTAATTTGACCAATCCTGAATTAATTACACGAAGTAGATAACCCTTTAATTTGTTTTTATCAAGTGATTATCCATTGGTTAATTATCCTTACTTAACATATAATCATTACAACCCAGTTAACTATCCATCTTAATTAATCCTCCTCGATTTATTATTTTATAATGATATTTAGCAAAATTTCTTTTAATTAATCACTTAGATTAAATAGCCTTAACCATTCACATAAATAAATCTTAAATTAATTGATGACATTCATTGCTTCCAGTATCTAATTCCTTAATAACATTTATAAATCTCTTAAATTAACTTCATTATGTGATTATTCTTTGATTCTTTGCTTAATGCAATATTTTTTTTCATAATTGCTTAAGTTAATTAATTAACCCTTAAATCAATCATATTGATTAATCATCCATTAATCAATCAAGACCTTAATTAATTTAAAATAAGTCATTATCTTAATTACTTACTTGTTTATCATTATTAAATTCCGTTTGAACCACTTAAGAAGTAAACGATTATCCTATCATATGATTATATTAAATCAAACAATTTAAAACACAGGACCTATATTTTACATTTTACGACCCATTTTAAATAAAATAAAACTTCCATCCCGTGTTTTTAAACCCCTTTTATTTTTAAACTTTTTGATGTAGTAAGGGTCAATAATCTATTTAATAAGCTGTCTATAAGAACCCGACTCAGGAAGATAATGAGTGAACCTACATATCAGATTCTTATGTATAAAAGGATTAATGTATAACAACAAGTAAGCAGGGCATGCAATTTGAAGCAATTGGAAACGAAATGAAACATATGGTTGTATATAGAGATAAGAACTATGAGAGTATACTCACGAAAATTTCGAAACCACCTAAACCCCCGATTACCACGACGTGTATTGCTGTACCCTTCACTTCGACCTCCTCTTGCCTCTGCTAAATACAACGGCCACCATCATCTCGCGCCTCCAAGGCGCGTTCCTCTTCCATGAATCGGCCTGGCCTTGCGAGCTTGAGAACATCACGTCGCCTTACGTACTTCCAACAACCAAGATCGAACCTTGCCACATCGCGATCCACCCAAAATCCCCTACTCGCTTCCCCTACCCAGATCTGTAGCCACGCGACCATCAACGCCGCTTCTTCCCAAAAACTTGAGCTCGAGCCTGACACGCAAGCTTCCACCCCTACGATTGCCGAACAAACGCAACCCTAGATCCGCCCAATTGAAAGCGGCAGTGTTCGCCACGATTTCATTGCCTCAGCCGTTAATTTAATTTTTTTTTTTTTCGGTTCTATTGATTATAAGAATGGAGACTTCGGCCATGACTTCATTACTAATTTTAATTCTTTTTCATGTGTTCGATTCTGTTGAAGGTTAGAGGGGAACGAGTGATAGATATTGATTCGTGTAGCTTCCTGCATACGCTTATTTACCAAAAATATCTCTGACTTGTTGATTAAATTTTATTTATTTATATATATATATATATATTTTTTTATAAAACTTCCAAAACGCCTCGTTAATTTCCATTTAAAATTTTGAACTCCTCTTAAGAAATGTCGCGAGGCGATTACAAGATTTTACCCGCGTTCCGAACACGATGGAACGTGTTTCGGAGCCTAATTCGATCATATGCGCGAGTTACAGAAGAAAACGTCCAATCTTAAATTAAATTGATTAAAATAGTTTGAAGCGTTTTTAGCTGCCGCAGTCAAACGACAACTCTGATTGCTTCGAAAATTGAAATCCGATAATAACTAATTATTACGGATCCAATGGAACTAGTTTCGTCGAATTCCGAGACTGTGCCTCGCAAGGCTATTTTTAAATTAAATTTAAACGATATGATCTCAAAACCGAACAAATCACCTTTAAACTAAATTCCAACCATTCTATTATCTTCGGAATTATCATTACAGATTTTATAAGTCTTCAAATTATTTGAAACAGGCCTAAAATCTCAGATTCAACAATTTTACCCAATTTCATTTAAAAATTCAATATGTAAGCTATACAATTCAATGATTTCATTATCAAGTAAATATTGATATCTTAAATTCAAATTAAAATTAACTTTTAAATATTTAAAACCAATTAACTATTCAAATTTAAACTGCTAGAAATTCCGGGTCATCACAGCTTCGTTCCCAAAGCTTTTTGAAGACTCTTCCAAAATCCACTAGTAAACAATGGATCACGATCACTAACTATAGAAGTAGGAACTCCATGCAATTTAAAAATCTCTTTGATAAAGATCTTGGACAAAAGAGGAACGGTTCGGTTAGACCGAACGGGAATAAAATGGGCAGATTTAGTAAGCCTATCAACAATCACCCATAAGCTATCATGACCCGAACGAGAACGGGGAAGGCCGTCTATAAAATCCATGGAAATTTGGTCCAACTTCCAAATTGGAATTTTTAAAGGTTGCAATAACCCACCAAGCCTTTGATGCTCGGCCTTAACGAGTTGGCAAGTCATGCAACGCTTAACGAAGTTAGCGATGTCAAGTTTCATTCCCTCCCAATAATAAAGTCGCTTCATATCCGCGTACATTTTACTACTACCGGAATGAATGGTAAATTTAGAACGATGAGAATCTTCTAAAATATCTTTACGAAGATCACCAATATTTGGCACGACAAGTCTACCAAATTTCCGAATGCCGCCACGAAAATCAATATCAAAGTCATTCAAACTTTCAATATCAATCTTACCCTTAATATTTTGGCCAAGAAGAGCCAATTCGGGATCTAGCCTTTGAGCTTCAAGAATGCGGCCAAAAAGAGAAGGATGAGCCTTAAGGCTATATAAAACAAGAGATGAAAATAAATCGAAAACACGGTCTCGAATTTCGCAAGTGGATAAAATCTCGAGATCGTTCCATTCGGATATCATCATAGAAACAACAGCTTGTTGTTTACGGCTAAGGGCATCGACGACACGATTACCCTTACCGGGAGTATAAAGAGTATCAAGATCATATGGTGCAAGAAATTCGAGCCAACGCTGTTGACGCAAATTAAGTTCCTTTTGAGAGAATAAATACTTCAAGGATTTATGATCGGTATAAAGAACAAATTTCTCTCCTAAAAGATAATGACGCCAAATCCGAAGAGCAAAAACAATAGCCGCGAGCTCTAAATCATGAGTGGCATATCTAGTCTCAGCAGGCTTCAATTGCCTAGAAGCATAAGCAATAACATGTTCTCTTTGCATAAGAACGGCACCCAAACCAACGCGACTAGCATCGGTATAAACAACGAAATCTTGATTCCCCTCGGAAATAACAAGAATAGGAGCATTAGAAAGAAGTTCTTTTAGTTTCTGAAAAGAAGTTTCACATTTGTCCGACCAAATGTATTTAATACCTTTCTTCGTTAAGCTAGTGAGAGGCACGGCAATCTTAGAAAAGTCTTTAATAAAACGACGGTAATAGCCTGCCAATCCGAGAAAGCTGCGGATTTCAGTCACACTCTCAGGTTTCTTCCAACTTTGAATCGCTTCAATCTTTGAAGGATCCGCGGAAATTCCGGATTCGGAAATAATATGACCGAGAAACTTCACACGAGATTGCCAAAAATGACATTTAGAAAATTTTTCTTTCAATTGATTACTCCTAAGAGTTTCCAACACAATCCAAAGATGTTTTTCATGCTCCTCCTCGGTTTTAGAATACACAGGAATATCATCAATAAGGATGAGAACAAACCGGTCGAGAAAATCTTTGAAAACTCGATTCATAAGGTCAACGAAATAAGCCGGAGCATTCGTTAGACCAAATGGCATAACAAGCCATTCATAAGATCCATAACGAGTACGGAACGATGTCAAAGGAATGCTATCCTCTGAAATACGAAGCTGATGAAATCCAGTAGCTAAGTTTAATTGTGAAAAGACTCTAGCACCACTAAGTTGATCGAATAGATCATCAATCCGAGGTAAAGGATATTTATTTTTGATAGTAAGATCATTAAGCTTGCGGTAGTCAACACAAAGCCTAAGTGTACCATCGGATTTCTTCACGAAAATAGCCGAAGCTCCCCAAGGCGAGGAACTAGAGCGAATAAATTGCTTCATCTCCAATTCGAATAATTCTATGTGCATCTCCTCATTTTCTTTATTGGACAAACGATAAGGAGGACGAGTGATAGGTTGAGCTCCAGGAATAAGATTAATTCTGAACTCAATTGCTCGCTTAGGTGGTAATCCTAAAACGGGCTCGAATATGTCGAAAAATTCACGAACGACGTGAATAAGAGAAATAATATCACCCTCATCATCATCATCGTCATCACGAGGATTTAAAGAATATAAAGATGCAACCAAAGCAGAATCTGAATCTTTAAGAATAACAGAAACCTTATTAATAGATTGAGGATGTCGAAGATGAATAGTCCGCTCAGGACATAGGATATGAGCTTCATAACGGTTAAGCCAATCCATTCCCAAAATCATTCCAAAGCCTAAATAACGCATGACATGCAAATCGGCTAGGAAAGAAAAACCACACAAAATAATCTCGACATCTTTACACAATAAACTGATTGTTGCGGATCCACCAACCGGATTCGCAATTCTCAAAGAAGTCATTAAACACATAACATCCAAAGAAAAAGTATCAACAAGTTCTTTTGATATAAAAGAATGGGACGCACCCGTATCGAAAAGAACTCGAATAGGATGATCACGAAATAAAATAATTCCATCAAGGATAGAATGAGAAATACCTTGATTTCGAGATGTGTTGCCAGGGGCTTGAGCAACATTAAGCTTTCCCTCCTTCCTGCCCTGAAGCTTGGGGCATGAAGATATAACATGACCGGGAACCTTGCAGTAGCGACAAGAGAGAGACTTTGGGCACTTGTTCGCATAATGGTCCTTTGAACCACAATTATAGCATTCCCCACGACCAAAGGAAGAAGTCTTTGCCACAGGGGTTGCTTGCTTCCCTTTCTTATTGGGATAAGGGCCTTTGAATTTGTTTGGCCTTTTCTTGTTGTTGAAGTTTGGTTTGGAACCCACCACTTCAACATCATTCTCCCTATCCGCCTCTTCAAGACGAAGAGCGATATCAATGAGTTGGTCGAAAGAAACTTCTAACTTTAGAAGTAATGACTTCTTGAGATTTCTGTTTAAGCCATAAACGAACCTCTGGTTCTTCTTTAAAGGGGTGTTGATGTATTCAACCCCATATTTGGAAAGCGACTCGAAGGAGGCGACGTAATCAGTCACGGAGGACTCACCTTGAACAAGGTCTATAAATCGTCGAGCCAATGTCACTTTCTCTGCTTCTGGTACAAATTTCAACTCGAAGCGTTCCCGGAATTGCTCTCAGGTGAGATCCGCTTCATTAATCTCAGAAATAAGAAGCTCGTACCAGTCCAATGCTCTTTCTCGAAGCATACTAGAGGCCACCTGAACTCGGTGAAGGTCAATAAGATTCATGCGAGAAAAGATTCGATCGCATGACCTTAGCCAAGACTGTACTTCAATAATAGTTTCGGAACCTTTGAATGGCTTCCCACCCAAATTAATGTAATCACTGCACAAGGCAAATCCCAACTTTGGGTGAGTAGGTTCCGGGTTAGCTCCAGCTGCTTGAGCATTTGTCACTAAATCAAGAAGCTGTTGAGCAGTCATAAAAACTCCATCCTGGGGAGTAGCACTAGATTGACCGGCGCTGCGACGGCCAGGTCTAACCATTTCTCTTCCTTTAGAAAGAAAGAAGAAGAAGAAAAGGCTATTCACCAAATAACTATCAAGAAATCTTGATAGATAAAACAAGGAATCATAAGGAAAATAGGATGAATCGGTACGAAGACTCGAATTAAATCCTAAAGCACGACTCCTAAGATGGACTTAGGACGATGATCCTTGTTATAATATTCCATTTTGTTCCGAAGTTTGGCTCTGATACCAAGCTGTGACGCCCCATCTCTATACCCACGCTAGCCAAGAACATTACGGTGAATGCTGTCAACTAGCACGGAGAATAAGGCTGTTGAGGAGCGACCATCCGTGTAATTGCTTTGTGCGAGCATCGATATGTCAGATAGTATAACATGCTACTTTATCAAGAGGAAATCCGACATACCGACACAAACTCAAAGCTACTACACAGTGGCTATAATATCTTCGGAAACAAATACAGAAATAAACATAACATAAATCAGTCACAGATAATTCATATCACAAAGGCGGAAGAAGATATGAATATATAATTAACACATGGAAGTGTATATCAGAGTAGTGGTCAAAAAGATCCACAATAATGCAAATGAATAGCAACACGTGCTATACAAAAGAATACGACTATGAGTCTATGTCTCAAGTGTATATAACAAAATAAACTACTAATCTAAGTAGTTTTCCAAAAGTCAGAGTAATGAATCCCTGGGGAGAAGTCAAGAAGAAGCACCTGTAACATCTCGGTCTGACCCGAGTATTATTTAATAAGAAAATAATAAACGGATCAGTCTAACTATAAATATCAGATGAAACGATATAGAATAAGAGATATGACTAAACACATAATAATCACAATGTCAAGCTGTGATATATATAAGCAGTTGAAAATCATCAAGGGATTATTCAATGTCACAAAATCTACACGAGAATCACAGAAACGTCATACTCCTAATTTAGTTCACCAAACCATAAATATTGACGCTAATATCAATATCAATCACAAAAGTCAATGACACACCAATTCCATAATTCAACACACGAAATCCGGAAATCACAAAGTCAATGACGCACAAATTCACCAATGCACAAATATCGATAAAGCTTATCAATGGAAATCACAAAAATTGGTGAAGCACAAATTCTAGAAATCATCTCAAGAAATTCAGAAATCACAAAGGGGGGAAAAGGCCTATCACAAACGGGAGCATAAAGCTCACCAACACGTGTATCACAAACGGAATGCTAATTCCATGGTTGCTAACCATCACAAATTGAGTCGAAGCTCCACAAACGGCCCGAAGACCATGGGTTGCTACCCCACCAATTTGAGTCGAAACTCCACAAAACGGGGTTTAGTCTCCCTCGCAGACAAAGAGACATCGCACATTGCTAGTCTAAATCACAAAGATGATCGTCATGATCAACAAGAAGTGTCAATTACAGTAAGCTAGTAAATATATGAGCTTAGCTTCATGTCCCATAACCACTAGCTTAACTTAAATATTTACGAACAAATTGTAGATCTCCACTAGAAAATTGTCACAAGAGATTCAATCGAACAAGTCCAAGAATTAACCGACGAAGTAAACGCAAGCATTTCATACCACTAGTTTTACTAAGTCGTTTAATTAGATTTCTCATACGAGTGAGGTAAAGGTTTGTATATACTAATAGATTGGAAATCGGTTTAAGAAACGAGCTTTGTTATAAAATAGTATTGAAATCATTTAAAGAAAGAGTTTTGATATTTACTACTAGTATAGAAAACCTTTTATATTTTTAAAGTGACAAATCACAAAGAAGATTGTAGGAACAATCAATCGCTAATATTCACATTTGAAAACGTGAATAAAATCCAAAGAAATCGATACCAAATCCATCGAAATGGATATTCCAAGAATTCCCGAAGAAAATAAGTCATCAAAGTCAATAACAAATGATAACAACGAATAGGGAAACAACACGAATCGATTTAAGTTGGAAATTCAAGCAACTAGGCGAAATAGGCAAAATATCATCAGGTCGGTCGGCCGGCTACAGAGCTCGGTCGACCGGACCCTATTCTCAAAATTCCTCGGGAAGCAGGTCGGTCGGCCGAACCCTATACTCGGTCGACCGAACCTTAAACAGAGAAGTGCTTATGCACTTGGCAGCAGGTCGGTCGGCCGGCAGCAGGGCTCGGTCGACCGGACCTGTTGCCAGTCCCTTCCCAATCCATCCAATTGAGGTCCAACCTCGACCAAATTGCATTCTCTCGAGCAACGGCACTAAGGGATTATGCCAATCAACTACCCGGCCCTATATGCTCCTCGATGCATCACCAAAAACATGTTCAAACATCAAAGTTAGGATTTTTAACGAATTGAACTCAAAACACCAAAAATTGGAATATTCTCCAAATCAATCCAAACCAAAAGCAAATGCACACGAATAAGTGTTAGGAATTCATACCTAACATTCGAAGATAAATATAAGCATAGATGTGAGATAAAAATCTCACCTTTGAACCCAAATAAATGAAGGAGAAGCTTGAAAGCAAAGGAGAATCAACCACTCTTCAAATTCAACTCAATAAGCTTGATTCTAAGCTTTAAAAGAAGAACATTCCCAAAATTAGGTTTAGGAATTTCTGAAATCAAAGAGAGAATGAGTTGGAGAAGAAGAAGAAAGAGCTTACCAATGGGTTCACTTGAGTTTGGAGCAAGAAGATGGATTTGCTAATGGAAACTAGGGCTTAGGATCTCCTAATTCTTTTTCTCTTCCCCCATTTTTGATGAAGCTTGAATGTATTAGGAAGTTATGAAGTAATGAAGAGGAGAGGAGATTGGAACTGAGCTAGTAAGTAGGGTTATTGGGCTCAGCCCAAACCAAAGCCCTAAGCAAAAAGTAGCAAAATTCAACTTTCTCCAAACATATCGAAGCTTATACTCAAAAGGGTCGCAAACGGTATTTTAAACTCAATGGGAGTGGTCCCGAGTCCTAATTCGACCGTATGCAAAAAGTAGCTTTTCAGACTAAATTCTGAGTATCGATAAGATATTTAAATAAAATATTTAAATATAAAAACGACAAATATGCGGGTTGTTACACACTAGTTCTATCATTACTACGGCTTTATTAATGTGAGAGACTATACCTAAGCCACTTAATAACCCATTAATAAGGACTAGGCATATCCCATCATTTAATATTTAATCCCAAGGTGGACTCTTCACTAGTACTGTCTAGCTGACATTGCTTGAAAATCTCATTAGGCTACTTAATACTTCTTTTATAGGAAAGAGGCAGACCCTATAGTCATTTAATACCCCAAACCTGAAGCAAACCCTTCCCGAGATATCCACTATCACCCTTGATTATAAATATAGAATCTCATTAGTTTACTTCTTTTGCTAGGGAGGCGGGCCCTACAGCCACTTAATACTTCAACACTGAAGTAAACCCTTTTAGAAACATCCTTATTTACATGGAATCTCACTAGGTTACTTAATACTTCTCTTTAGGAGAGAGGCAGACTCTACAGCCACTTAATACCTCAAACTAGAAGTGAACCCCTATGGAGATATCCCTCACCGCTCTTGATTTCAAATTTGGACCATTTAACACTTTCCAATTAAAAAATCAGGCCCAATCCCTCATGTCGACTTGGGTCCTAAGATTATTGATATCTTACTTCTGTAGTAAGTGCGCTTGACTGCTGGTAGCCTCAAAGTGAAGGGCAGTCTTTTGTCTAGTGACTGTACTGACCTCGCATCATTAACCTACTAAGTCCAATTAACCATCATAAGTTTTTACTTATATTATTGTAGGAAGACACTGGACTTATCTTGCTAATTTCCTTTTTATTTAGGGCAATAAGATTTACCCTAAACACTTATCTATCCGTAAATCCTCTTTTTATGCTCGTCAATGTCAATTTGTCCATAAAATCCTAAAGAACGTTTCCTAAGATATTTATGTATGATTACTAATTTTAAATTAGTAACCTTTTTAACTATTCCATTATTATTAATTCAACTTCTTTATTTATCAGTCTCATTAATCCACTTACCCTATCAAGTTATTACATCTCTCATATTTATTACCATCTATTTCCTATTTATTGAAGTTGCAACCTTTTAAATTCCTTTCCCATTAATTAATTAACCTAAACGCAAATATTACGTGCAAGCCTCATTATTAGATAATTTTTATTATTATAAGCATAGTAAATCACGTACAAATATCTACTTTTATCAAATATATTCTAGTTATATATTTTCACTAGAATATTCTTTTCCATGTTCAATTGTTGGAATCGTATTTAAAAAGATTATCTGCTATAACTTCCATAAATTAGTGTGAAATAAAAGATTTAACTTTAAAAGATACATTGTTTGAAATTACAAGGAATAATAATTTCTTTTTATTACTCGAATAGACTGTAAACTACAATGAATTTGTACTTTACATATCTTTTTTTTATTTACATATATCCCTTGCTAGATAAAATGTTGTATTCTTCCAAACATGGGAAGAAATCAAAAAATTTACAAATATTAAACAAATCTAAATTCCAATAATTCCAAACATAGAAAAGTTCACATTCCATAAGATTATGGTAATGATCCCAATTTATAACATTATTATTCAAGCTATTTTAGATCTGGAATAAATTTCATTCAGATAAATATTCTAAATTCATACATCTAGGACTGAGTTCTAGATCGGGTTGTAAATAGTTCTAAATCAATTCATAGACATGAATATGTAGTTGATATTTATTATATTTAGATAATATTTAATTTATTGCCTCCAACTCCTATATAATTATCCAATTAGGCATAAAAAATCAAATAAACACCAACGGGATAATTTTCATATTATAACAATCTATAAAATTTCCCACTTACCTTTTAAAGGCAATCCAAATCTGCAGATCTGAAGTAGAACCTTTGATTCATTTCCAAATCCTTTTTAATCCAAGAGATATGTATAAAATATATACATATGTTAGAATTACAGATCTGAGACGAGATTTGGGATTCGAAGAGAAAATATATACAAATATATATATATAAATATATAAATTACCTCAAATACGCATATAGTTAATTCTCTTCTCTTCTCCTTTTTATTAGATTTCTATTCTTCTCTAATTTGTATGAATATTGATATAAATATCTTATTTTTATAATGTAGAAAGACAGTGGAGAATAAGAAATGGCAGAGCTTCTAGAAAAATATGAGAAGAGAAGGGAGAGCAAGCGCTGAATTTATAGGTGCTAGAATCAACCAGAACCGTTAGATCAAAATATATTAAATCTAAGTTGTACATAACCTAGGGTTACTGGAGTTGCCACACATGAAGCGGTCGACCGCCACTTTCCTAAGGATCGACCGCCCCTGGTCGATTGCTTTGGTATGCGGGTCAATCTATGGGACCCAAATAATTAATTGAAAAGGTTAATTTTGCTTAATTATTTATTTCATCCCCAATTCATTTTTCGACCGTAACCTTTTCGTTTGGACTCCGATCGCAAAACTTCAAATATGGAAAGTTAGTCAAAATTTCACCACGAACAAAATGGTGCAAGTTTTATGGTCAAATTTCATCATTTGTACAAATTCCATTTTTGGAGCCTAATTAATTAATTAACTAACTAATTATATAACTAATGCCAATTTACGAGGTGTTATAAGGTCAGAGCTCTATTGCTCCATCCCTCCTCGAACATCAATCTTAACTCTCGCAAATAGATAAGCTTACTTCGTCGGCTTTTAGTGTTAAGCATAATTAATTACTTTTCAAACAAGTAATTAAAGAATTAACCATTTGCATTTAGCAATTACTAACCCCTTTCTAAACCTTTTTTTATACTTCTAAAACCCTTTATAAAATGATACATATGTATAGTAATTTATTTACCAAAACTTGGTATGTAAATAAACAAGTCAAAAGAAATTATTATTGCATAAGATATAAAATAATCAACACATTTTCTAAAAACTATATATACATAAAAATGATAAAATATTTTGTATCACTTATAGTAGGTTTCAAAACATTTTCTCAAAGTATTACTTGAAAATAACAACTTTACAATTTCCTAAAAAACTTGGAAAAACAAGTTTTAATTATAAAATCCCCTTCTTTAAAAATTCACAACCGATTCTTAAAAATTCATAAACAACTTAGAACACTTTTTAAATACTCTAATTTGAGCTAGCAAACACTTGTAAAAGGAAGGAACAAAATACTTAAATTTAAATATCTTTTTAAACCTTTAAAGTCAAAAATTTCAAGTCTAAACGTAGGTAGTTTTGCACAGGTGAAGTTTTAGCCAATTTTTAAGATGTTACTTAACTTTTTACTATCCAAATTTTTTATAATAATAAACATATATATATAAGACATTATAAATATGGTAAGAAACCCTTAAGGATCTCTCTATAAAGTTCCACAAAAATAGCAAAAAACAAGTTTCCTGCCATTATTTATTAATTAAATAATGTCTAATATGGTTATAAAATCATATTTATAACACAATTATATTTCAAAACTTTTTGATATTTAAAGAGGAAGTTTCCGAATTTACTGGTTACTACATTCTCACCCCTTAGAACATTTCATCATCAAAATTCAAATAAGAACGATAATGAAAGGAGATAGAAGAAACAAGATACACATGTAAAGTTCTAATGAAACTACATACAAGCTAAACTACAAACCAAAATGCATACTATATGCGGTGAGTACACGAGAAAAGATTGACAGTACTAAGATAAGAAGGAAACTCAAGTCTATAAGTGACTCTGGATAAAACTCCTTCAAACCATCCTCCGTCTTCCTTGGTGTCACCCTGAGCATCCTCCCTCCACAGCCCTCCTAACCTTAACAAAGGAAAAAGCACGCAAATACTTAAATAACATTAATAATCACCAGCAAGCAAAGCTTATGGTGTAACGACCTGTAAATTTTAATAATTTTTATTTGTTTTAATAATATATCTAATTGAAATTTTATGAAATTTTGAAATAAAAATTTGATATTTGGAATAGGTCTAATTAAATATAGCAATTGGTAAATTTTCAATTAATTATATGAATATTTATTTTATTATGCAATTTTATTTCAATTTACATCAGTTAATAACAATTGAATTTAAAAGTGTTCCGAAACCTAAATATGTCAACATGAGAAAATTTATTTAGAATACTTTGAATAAGACTGCGCAATTTGTTTTGCAAATTTCAGACGTTTCTAGCTCCGTTTGGATTTTTCGTATGGAATAGCAACGTATATCAGTGTCCGTATCGACTTTTGATAGGATGGTCATACCACTAATATCTGTATACCATTTTGATTGTCTCGTCGTGCTGATCTCTGCGGTATATTTATTTCTATATTTTGAGGTCCGATGCGTGATGGAAATGTTGATAACGGTCCGTTGTAGCGGTACCACTTTTTAATTTTTCACTTTTGTTCAGTTTCAAATATTGTAATGTGCTACACACACAAATATTAATTGCTTTAATTATTATTTTCTAAATCAATGTATGGCTGTTGCCATTTCTGTATCCTTTCATTTGAAAATAATAATAAATATATTCAATACAAACTTTACATTTCCTTCCTGACAGTCATTAACTAGTCCATTTTCTTTCACCTCCCTCACCCTGTTCTCACCATGTTTTGCACCATCGGTCCATCTCTCCTCCCATCTCTCTCTCTCTATATGTTGCTTACGTAAACTTATGTTTATATAATATATAAGATGGCAGCTAAAATATGATTAAAGGTATGTAAACTATATACTACTTTATATAAAATCTGTTGCTTTTATATATATGAATTTATATATGAGTCCATATCATTTTGTGTGTCAGGTACAAGTATATATAGTATGGTCAGTTTGTATATATGTAAAGCTCTGAGAGAATTTTAAAATAAATTTTGATTTGAAAAGTATAATAAGTCTGTAAATTGATATTTACGTTTATATATTTGTTTATATGGATACGGATAAGTTAGTTTTAACAAACCAAAATTTCCGAAGATTTTATTTCTTATGTGTCTGAAACAATATTGTTTTGAAGCAAATATATATATGATAGTTTATATAGATTCTACAATATGTTTTGTCATATCCTGGTATACATATATCTCTGTTTTGTTAAAGTATTATATTATATAGGTTGTTATAATATATAAAGCAAGATTATATTGATTTTATAATATAATATATATAATTTTAATATTTTAAATTTAATTTGGTTAAGAAAATAATATAATAGGATTATATAGATATTTCGTTTCAGTCTACATCAAGCAGTTTTTGATTTATTTTCATCGATTCCTTATATATCAGCTTGTCCATCAAATTCGGGTCCATCTAGCTACGCTTTGGAATTCGTTTTTGGATTCGTAACTTCTCTCATTCTCTTCCATCTCTAACCTCAAAAGGTGAGTAATCACTCGGATTAATGTTCTTATATTTTTTAAATTTGATTTCAATCGAAACGAAAATTGAAATATACTGCTGTTAGTTATTTACATTGCTAATTATATGCTATTATATTGTTATATGTTCACCTGTGATATCTGACACCATTATCTCTTATATATATTGATGATATATGCCTGTTATATTATTATATTATCCATTATCACTCTGCAAGTTCCCTGTTAGTATAGAATTCACCATGTGTTGAATTGATACATACCCGAACGGACTTTAAAATAGGAGAAAATCGTTATGGGTTGAAATGATTAACCCAAGCAATTTTCATTTGAATTGTATTTGGGATTGCGGGTTGAAATGATATGTACCCATATATATTTAAATTGCGGATTGAAATGATAAACATCAGTATCACTTGACTATAGGATAGAAAATTATGCATAGACACCTATATAAAAATATTTTGAAATGATTTCTATGGTGTTGGAAAAATATATGGTTTTATATAAACATTGGTATTAGATATTATATAAATGCTATTTTATATGTATAGTTAAATTCTTAAGTTAGTTAAATTCTCGATCAAAGCTATGTATAAGTTTGTTTGATATAAAATAAGTTTAATGATAAAGTTGATTTTATTAAAATATAATATGGATAAGTATTTATTTAAATTATATTTTAATATAGAGTTGTAATGATTTAATAAATTAAGGTTGAGAAGATAGATTTGAAATTGATTGAAATTGTATTCAATTAAGAATTTATTTAATTAATCGAGTTGAAACCTATGGAATATGAAATTTTAAAAGATATGATTTTATAACTTGATTTTGGAAAGTGATTTAAATGAATATATCAAGTTTGAATAAATTGAGGGAAATATTCAGTTATTTGAAATTTGGAGTTTATTTAAATGATATTGAATTTATTAAGTAAATTTTTCAAAACTAAATAACAGTAAATTGAATTCGATATATATAAAGTTATCTAATTTAGTTTTGAAATGTTGAATATTTAAAGCTTTGAAATATATTGAAATGGTTTATTTTGTGGTTAAATTTGTATTTGAAATTGATATGAATTGAAATGGATTATTGAAAAATGAATTGAGTTGAAATTTATGAATTGAGAGTTGATTTAAATTGAAATTTTTGGATTCAATATGATTTGAATCAATTTGTGAAGTTGAGGAAATTATTTTATTTTATAAAGTAATTTTAAATTTAAAACTATTTTATTATATATACTATTTGAATATCTAAATAGTTTAAGTGCTGAAACTTATGGTTCCGAAGCTATGAATTTCAAAGTATTAAGAAAGTGTTATAATTTCAAGTGTTTGGTTTCGGAAGTGTTATAACTTTGAAAACTTCTATGATTTTGGAAAAAGAGATATTTGAAATGAAGATGATATCGTATTGATTTTGTTTTGAAATGGAAATTATAACATATTTATATGGTTTAGAAAGGCAATTATATTTTGGTTTTGAAGTATAAATTATTTTGAAATGACGGCGGTGTTATAATAACGTTTGGTTGTTAAAGAGACCGGGATCGGAAGTTTTCATACTCTCTGCCAACTCTGAAAACCATTGTAACAACTGCGTACGCGGTGGAGATTCCAAAATGAAGTAGGATGGTGGCGACGTCCTATTGAGGTATATACGTTGACCCGACTCCCGCGAGTTGGCATAAGGTGGCTAAAACGGGAGCGATTTCGGGAAAATGATGTAGCTCCTCTTATCGGACACACTTCATCGATACCATTCTATTACTTTGTGATTGATTGGGTGCACCTTTGATTTTGGGAGTGTGGCTCGAGGTGGGCGGTCGTGGCTGCTACGTGTTACCACCAGTCTGGATGTGTAATTGGTATATTTACCCTGGCATTGCCTAGTTGTGCCGTGTCACCTACCCTAGTGTGCCTTGTATGATTTTGGTTTTGTGTCGTAGCATATGGAATACCCTCTGGTGTCTTCCCGATCAGGTGGGACTATGATACTTGAAAAACTACTGGGACTATGTATGTGTTAAGGTGGAAAATGTAAAGCCTTAACTCTATTTTTAAGTAAGTTTACTTTACTTTAGACCTTATTATCATAGCTTATATCACTATATAATAAATAGTTTAACGGATCCTTAGGGGATGGTTATACCAAACATCTTTTGAGTTACTTGTATTTCAGTTGTTATTTCACTTTAGTTGGATTTATTGATACAAGAATGTTAATCCTGACTCGAGTGTTTTGTGTTTTGTTTTACGCTTGGGTCAGACTGAGTGATACAGCTTTTGAGACTCGCCTTTGGAGTTGGTGCTTTGCTTGGAGATCCAGCTCTCTATTCAACTTTTAGATATTCGTTGATTCTAGTGATGTATTCTAATCTTGTATTTGACTATGGTATTCGAGACTTCTGTTGTATCTTATTTGACTCCGTTATATGTATAGTAGCTTCATGAACTACTATCCTCTTGTTTCCGCTGCATTATCGTTATATTACTCTGTGTCTGTGATTCTGTGGTTATTTTATTTGCTGTATATGCTGAGTTTTGCCAAATTTAAATTAACAATCTAGTATTTTGAATTATTCAAGTCCGACACGTGTGGTTTTATGGTCGATTTGAATGGTCCCAAATAGCGGGTCGTTACAGGTGGTATCAGTGCTTCGGCTCTAGGCAAACTTAGCATATATGGTAAATTTATTTACAGAATTACTTTCGTTCGAGCTTAAATCTCTTCCTTTTGACTCGATTTCCTTTAAACTTTGGAACGATCCCTACAGTTCCAAAACCCATTCTTGTCTCTCCCTATTCGTATTCTTTTGATTCTGAAGTAGCCCATAACCCCACTTCGAATGATCTTTATATTGAATCGGCGGTTTTGCCAATCTCCAAGTGATTTGTAAAGGATGAAACTCCTTTACAATAGCATCGATCCACCAGAGATTTATATATCCTCGGTTTACCATGCTATCTATCTCCTGCTATGCCTGAACTCTATCTTTTGGCGATCGAATATCGATTTCCCTCGGAATTATGCATCGATCTTATTTGAAGTCACGATTGACTAGGTTAAGGTTGCCCGTGATTTATATAAGTTTATCAATCTTCCTATTTGAAATTCAATCATCTTACCTCCCTAAAGAGTCTATCTTTTAGTTGAATTCGTTTAATTTAAAGTTCCCTTGTACTTGAATCTCTAACTTTGTTTTGAAATCCATTCTGGAACCATCGAGTAAGGGAGTATATTTGAAATTAATATTAAAAATGTTTTATATATTGTGTTTCTTGAGATGTTTATGTTGATTTGGATTTTCGATCAATTCGTCTAATCAACGCTATCGATAGGATTTCCAAAACACTTGAGTAGAGCAAGCTGATACAATATTGTTTTCAAATTTGGTAAATAAAATAATTTTGTATTATATTATATTTAAGTACAAGTTTCTGAAATAAATAGCTAATGAATTGGTTGCTGACAATAATAATATTTGACTTTCATTTATTGTTTGTAAACCATTGACTATTGAATAATATAAATATATGAATTCATAAAATATGGTTTATAATTTGATTTAGAATTTAAAATAAATTTAAATCAAGAATTTGAGAATTTAATTTATGGAGATTTCAAACTCTGGTTTAAAGTTTTAAGATGTATATTATTTAAAGTATTTTTTTTGGCAAGGCCGACGGGGTTAGATGGTCCCCGACCATTTTATTGCGGCACCAAAGAACAACTTACAACTAGAAAAACAAAAGAAAAACAAAGGAGAACAAAGTGCCACAAACACAACAGGAAACAAGCACAAAAAAGAAAAAATACAAATACAACACAGAGCCAAGAAGATTAGCTAGTAAAAGATTGAAGAATTCCTGGGTCAAAAGAGAACAGCAACATACCCAAGTCACATTTTATATGATGTATAATCCACTGCTGAAGCATAGAACTGGTCTTCGAATTAACATGATCATATACCTTAACATTACGTTCAGTCCAGACAACCATGATGAAGCTCTTCAACACCGCAATAGATACCCTCTTCAAAACTAGATTGCAGCCAGTGTTAGCATAGATGTGGTTCCACTCATCCATATTACTGCTAGCAACATTATTACTCAATAACTTGCTCTTCACAACAATCCAAATCACTTTGATAACACGGCATTCAAAGAACAGATTCTCAATAGTTTCAGGTTGATCAAGACAGTAAGTACAGTCTATGTTAACATTCATACCCATGGCTACGAGTTTGGCTTTAGTGAGAATGGCACGTTGCAGAACTTTCCACAACAATAAATTCTCACGCATGCTACAGTCCTTATTCCATGTGCGCTTCCACCACTTCCATTCTGGCAGATTGCTGTTTTTCATCAAAAACTCATAGGCTACCCCAATTTTGAATTTACCTTTTTTCTCTCCCCATACAAGTTCAACAGAAGACATATTGAGAGGAACAAAGTGTCTGATCAAGCTCCAGAAATGCTGAATTCTGGGATTTGAGGAAAATAATCTAAAGCTTATGTTATCATGTAGTACATCCTTGACCTTAGCCTTGGGGTGGATACCAGATTGCATTAATTCACTGTGAGTTAATTGCCTTCTAAGAATCAGGCCCTTTCAATCCATGGATCATCCCAAAATGAAGTGTTATAACTAGGGCTAGTGTTCATACATATGATAGGAAGAAAAGTCTCCTTGGGTCTAAAGATACACTGCCAGGTCCAGCTGAGATTCTGAGGCTTGTGCATATTCCAAAGGCTTCTTCCTTTGATAATATTTCTACGAGACCAATTAGCCCAGAGACTGATGGGACAGTTGAAGAAAGTATCAATGTGTTTTGCAAAAGCAGCTTGGTTCCATTGAGCAATATTGAATAAACCAAGCCTACCTAAATAAGAATTGTATAAAAGAATTTTTAATTGTTTAAAATCAGTGCTATTCTCTTTTGTCGCTGCAAAATAATTTCGGTGATGACTGCAGCAACATCAACATTCATTTTTGAGTTTCGAAATGTAGAGACCAATTCGTAGCTTTGCTAAAGTTTTGTTTTGGAAATTAAATTGATTTAAATTTCTTAAGTATGATTCGATTTATATATATATAGGTATATTATTTTAAATTTAATTTGATTTGATATATATAGTATATACATAATTATCTCTAAATGGTTTGAAGTGGATCGAAAATTTAATTCTTGAATTTATGTTAAATGATGATTTTAATTATAAATAAAGCTAAATTTTTTGAATAAATATTTGAACTTTAATAACTGAATTGGGAAAATTTACTTGTATAATACTCAATTACATTCCAATATAACTTATCTAAATCATTCAAAAGTTGAATATGTAATTGAATAATTTACAATGTAAATGATGTTAAAAGAAATTATAAGTAAAATTTGGTGGTTGTAATAAAGGTTATACACTAATTATAAAACTGTTAATAGAAATAAATAGAACAATAAGTTGATTGGATAGTAAATAATACAAATTAAAGAAAATTCTATTTTGAAAGAAACTATTGTGGTATCAAATATTAATAAATCGAAATTATATCAACTTATTGAAATACTTTGAATTTAAAATCAATTGTTTAATGGTATTAATTAAAACTGAAAGTTATCTGGTTTAAACTAATTGTTTTATTTTGTTTTAAATCTATTTTCTGTCTGGTTGTTTCTATTCTCCTACCCCCTTCCTTTTCGGGGACGAAAAGTTATGAGTGGGGGAGAGTGTAATGACCCATAAATTTTAATAATTTTTATTTGTTTTAATAATATATCTAATTGAAATTTTGTGAAAATTTCAAATATAAAATTGTGAAACAAAAATTTGATATTTGGAATACGTCTAATTAAACATAGCAATTGGTAAATTTTCAATTAATTATATGAATATTTATTTTATTGTGTAATTTTATTTCAATCTACATCAGTTAATAAAAGTTGAATTTAAAAGTGTTCCGAAACCTAAATATGTCAACATGAGAAAATTTATTTAAAACACTCTTAATAAGACTGCATAATTCGTTATGCAAATTTCGGATGTTTCTAGCTCCGTTTGGATTTTTCCGTATTGAATAGCAACGTATATCAGTGTCCGTATCCACTTTTGATAGGATGGTCATACCACTGATATCTGTATACCGTTTTGATCGCCTCATCATGATGATCTCTGCGGTATATTTATTTCTATATTTTGAGGTCCGATGCGCGATGGAAATATTGATAACGATCCTTTGTAGCGGTACCACTTTTTAATTTTTCACTTTCCTTTGGTTTCAAATATTGTAATGTGCTACACACACAAATATTAATTTCTCTAATTATTATTTTCTGAATCAACGTTTGGCTATTGCCATTTCTCGGTCCTTTCATTTGAAAATAATAATAAATATATTTAATACAAACTTTACATTTCCTTCCTGGTAGCCATTAACCAGTCCATTTTCTTTCACCTCCCTCACCCTGTTCTCACCATGCTTTGCACCACCGGTCCAACCATCTCCTCCCATCTCTCTCTCCTCTTAATTCCATTCTGTCATACATCTCACCAAACAAAAGAAGAGAAGCTCGGCATCCTCCACTACATCCAATACACCCGCAACCACCTGCCAAGACCCACGCACAAGCCTTGGCCTCAACCAAGCTGCTGCCTCCTCTCGCCCTACCTCTCTTCACACTTCCCCTCTGGCCTTCATCGCCACGGCCTCAGGAACCACCTTCATGGAAAATCCCAGAGCCACCCAGGAAGTCGAGCATTCCCCTCTTCAGTTTACTGGTACTTATATTAATCTGCTATATATATAAAGATTTTATAAAAAGTTATACAATATGTTAGTATAACAGTATATATATATATATATATACACTATGTTTATATGGGTTGTATATTATATTTTTAAGTAATTATATTTGAAGTTATGGGTTAGTATATTTACTAGTTGAATATATATATATATACACATATTTATATTTTACTTACTGTTGGTATATAACAACCGTTCGTTTATGTCTTAGCATCTGGTATTATATATTATATATTAATATATGGATTATACATTTAAAGTGATATATTGAAAGTATGTATATATAATATATAAATTATCATTTTAGTTATACGCATATATGTATATTGATTTTCAAAATAATAAAAATATACATGTTGTGGTGTTTCGCTATATATATAAATGTTAGTTATATTATATATATGGGTAAGGTATACATATTTGTATATATCGTATATATATAAGTGATATCTATAAAATATATAAAGTTCATGCTATATTATTATAAAATTTATTTACAGTTACAAAGTAAAATATGTTACCATCTTTGGCTTTATACATGTAAGTATATATATTAGTTTATGTGCAATGGGTTTGGTTTGTTTTGGTATATATAAGCTACATGTATGTCAGCAATATTTTGTTAAAGTATATATTTGTTATTCATACCTGAGTTGGTTTTTTATTGATAAATACATATAGAGGTTCTCTGTTTTACAGCTTCAAGTTTTTAGCTTATAAAAGTTTTGATGTATTGATATGTATAAATGTTGTATATATGTATATAAGTATATTACTATTAGGCTATTTTATATTTGATCTGTTTAGTAGTATATATATATATATAGTTTACATAGATATATTTCTAACATATATGTATATATTTTGTTAGTATTTTCAGTTTATATATTTGTTATATAATGATGTATAAGTATATGGTTTAGTTTGCATGCACTGTTTATGGTTGAACTTGTTATAATACAAAAGTCGTATCTTATATATTGATATATATATATATATATGTATGTATGTATGTATGTATATTATAGTAGGGTACAAAATATGTTTTACCATTCTATATATGTTGCTTACATAAATTTATGTTTGTATAATATATAAGATGGAATCTAAATATGATTAAAGGTTTGTAAACTATATACTACTTTATATAAAATCAGTTGCTTTTTGTTACAAGAATTTATATATGAGTCCATATCATTTTGTGGGTCAGGTACAAGTATATATAGTATGGTCAATTTATATACATGTAAAGCTGTGAGAGAATTTTTAAATAAATTTTGATTTGAAAAGTATAAAAAGTTTGTAATTTATTTTTTTGAAAGGCAAGCAGGGTTTAATGGTCCCTTACCATATTTATTAACCACAAAAAACAAAAAGAAAAAGAGAGCAATAACAAGCAAGAGCTCTCAAAAGCAAACAGGGAAGACTAAGAAGAAAATAAGAATGAAAGACTTAAAACAAATGAAACAAGAACAGCACAAGGAAAGAATAAAAATCCTAATCCAGAAAGCCATATGCAACGTGTAGGGAAGACTTCTCCTTGACTCTAGATATTATGATATTTATCAAGGCACTTTCAAGTTTCATTTTGTTCTAAAAAACTCTAGCATTTCTCTCAGCCCATATCACCTCCACAAAAACTTTCAAAAGCAGTAATAGCCTATATGATGAAGCATCCTTCCATCTAGTTCTTCTGAAGACTCTATTCCATTCAGCACTACCATTCATTATTGGCTCAGTAAATCCTCCAATGAAGAGAATAACTTTCCAGATTCTTTTAGTAACCATACAATCAAAGTAGAGGTGTAGGCCATCTTCAATATGATTATTGCAGAAGTTACACATCAAGTCTACAGAAAAACCTCTCCTACGTAATTTATCCTTGGTCATGAGTGCATTTCTTAGGACTTTCCATAAAAAGAAGTTCAGTTTTTGAGAAATGTTTGTATTCCAGACTCTAGCATGCCATCTTAAGATAGGGCTATTCTCATCTCTTATCAAAGCTTTATAAATTCTTGACATGGAGTGCTGCCCAAGATTAGCAGTCCACACATACCCATCATCACCAGTAGGGAACTTCTTGCATTGCACAACAGCCCACAGCTGATTGATGATAGGGTTGGAGGAGTAAGGCAAAACAATTTCACCATTATAAAAATAATCAACTGCCCTGGCATTCAAGGGGATGCCAGTTTGATTCCTCTTCTCATAGGAGAGAAAATCATGCAATATAATTCCTCTTCCCACCCATGGTTCAAACCAGAATTTAGCTTTACTATCAGGGCCAAGCACAAGCTGGACATGAGGAAGTAAACTGCCCCTAAGTTTAAGGATTGATCTCCACACCCAACCACACAGAGGAGAGGGTTCAATTTTCCAGAAGTTTTTATTGCTAAGATGATGATGCCTAACCCATTTAACCCATAAATTAGGTTTTTCATTAATCAGATTGTCAAAATGCTTTGAAAATGCAGCTTGATTCCAAGTCCTTATACATTTTATTCCCAATCCACCATATTTTTGTGGTTTCTCCAATTTCGCAAAAGCAATAGGAATGATTTTTGTATAATACATATCCCCATTCCATAGAAAATGATTCATTGCTTTCCTGATGCTAGATAAAAGAGCAGAAGGTAAAATAAATTACCTACACCAATAAACTGTCATAGCTTGTATTATCGATTTTATGATTGTGGTTCTGCCTACCTGAGATAACTTATTGCTTGCCCATCTATTCATAGCTTCAGTTATTCTTTCAAACAGAGGCACACAAGCAGTTGCTCCAATTTTTCTAGAGCAAAACGGGATACCCAGGTGCATGGTACCCTCAGGAAGATTAGGAAGTTGACTTTCATGGTGTATGTTCTGATTGTCATTGTCATTGAGTCCTGCCACCATTAGGAATGACTTGCTTCTGTTGACTTGTAGACCAGTGCACTTCTCAAAAGTGTGAAGGATGCCTTTGACACATTCCATTGAAGAGACAGTAGGCTTAATAAAAAGTATAACATCATCAGCAAAAAGAAGTGAGGTAATGAGAGGATTCCTGCATTTGGGATGCAACTTGAAATTGTTGTTCCTGACTTGATTGTTAATAAGCCGAGTAAAAAATTCCATCACAATTATGAACAAAGAAGAAGACATCGGGTATCCCTGTCTTATTCCTCTCTGACTTCTAAAATATCCAACAGTGCCATCATTGTAACATAATGAGAAGGAGACTGTTGAAATACATGTATATATCCAGCTGACAAAGTGGCAAGGAAACCCCATTAATCCCATAATACCAGTCAGAGCTTCCCAGCTAACTGTGTCATAAGCCCTTCTTATATCGACCTTCATCATAGCTCTTGGAGAAACATGAGCTCTACCATAACCATTAAGTAGTTCATGAGTAACCAGCACATTATCTAGGATACTTCTATTATTCAAAAATGCAGCTTGGTTCTCAGAAATCACTGTGGGAAGCACATGTCTAAGCCTAGCAAGCAATAACTTTAGATATGCATTCGTATGTTATGTTACAGCAAGCGATAGGAAGAAATGCATTAAGAGTAGCAGCATGCTTACCTTTTGGCACCAAACATAAGTTGGTAGCATTTATGGGAATATGCAATTTATTGTGCTCAAAAAAATTATGCATGGCTTCCTTTAGGTCATTCGCAATGACATCCCAACAATGAATAAAGAAAATAGCATTAAAACCATCAGGACCACCACAAGAATCCCTCTTCATACCAAACATAGCATTATATATTTCTTCATCAGTTACTCTTGAAGACAAAAATTGGATATCAGACTCAGACAGGACAGGCAAAGGAGTAGACATGAGCTCATGAGAGTTAGGGTTCCATGTTTCATTTGGGGAGTAAAGATTGATATAATGATCAATGAAAGCCTTATCAATTTCATCTGGCTTGTTTGAAATCCTTCCTTCCTCATCTTGTATCTGATGGATGTTTCTTTTAGCATTTTTAATTTTTAGAGTACTATGATACAGTTTAGAATTTCTATCACCATACAAATCCCACTCCTTCCTCAATTTTTGTTTCTTCATGCTTAGCTCATAGGCCATAGCTTCTGATAATAGCTGAGTTAGTTCATGTTCTTGCTCAGATAGACTACTATTACCTGGATCTTCAAGCATACTCAATTGAATAGAAGACAGTTGATTCTGCATATTATTGGAGTTCTTGTTACCATCACCATACTTGTTCTTTGCCCATCTCTTTAAAGCTTCCTTGGTTGCATTCAATTTTTGCTGCAAAATAGACATTTTATTACCAAATTTAGGATGATTCCATACATTAACAACTAAAGGCATAAATTTTGGATCTTTGATCCACGAGTTAAAAAATTTAAAAATGGAGTTCCTTTTAATGGCATTGCATTCAGTGGCTAAAAAAACAGGTGAATGGTCAGAGGAGGGAGGATATGATTCAAAGAATTAGGGTATTGAGTTAGAGCTTTGGTGTTGAGAAAGGTTAAGTCAAGTCTACTCATGGTTCTCATTCCTGATCTACTTTTGTTGTTCCAAGTGTATTTTGGACCAACATAGGCAGCTTCATGTAAATTGGAGGAAGAGATAACATGGTTGAGAGGAGCAATGTCAGAGATAGAAAGGGGAGTCCCACCACAACGTTCATCAGCAGCTAACATACAATCAAAATCTCCTGACACAAACCACGGATGTGTTTCCTACCTAAGATGTGGTAAAGTTCAGCATATCATGTCTTGCTGCAACATGGTTTTCCCCATAAATAAAGGTCAGATAGAAGGAAGTTGTGGTTGGTAAATGCAAGGCATGGAAATGAATGAATTGTTTGTGGGTATAATTGGAGTGAGAGTGTAAAAGGTTGGATTTGAAAGAACCATAATTCTGCGATATGGAGCCTCAACCAGATTATGATGAACACTCCATAGTGGATTAATAAGATTGGCTGCTTTGAGGGTAAGATCAATGTTAAGTTTGGTCTCCAGAATGCCAAAGATTCCAAGATTATTATCAGAGATAATTTGTTTTTCTTGCACAAGTTTTATTTCCAAATGTGCACCTCTAATATTCCAAAACCCTATTTTTTGTAACATGGATTAAACTTATGGTTGATTAGTTTGTAATCTCATAGACCTTCTAAGGCCTGAATTTGGGGTTGTATCCTTTTCAGGTAATGTTTCTACATAATCAACATCCTTGCCTTTGTCAAAATCTGACAGGTAACTTTCTTTTTTTCCTCTTAATACTGCTGTGATTCTTATGTTGAGGGATTGGAGTTTTGGACAGTGTGGATTGTGGGTATTCCTGAGGAAGAATATAACCAGGAGGGCGAGATATATGAGAATAAGGAGGTATGGATTGATAGTTAGGGGTTATGGTAACTTCTGAAACATGCACACAGACATTATGTGCATGTGAAGTTTCAGATTGCACATGATGATTGAGCTTATTGATGGAACGAGATGCTTTTGTTATAGAGTTTTTAGTCAGCTTACTGGGTTACAGGGAAAGCACACACTTTCCACCCAAATTGTCTTTACTTCCATTATTTTCTGAATGCTTATTTGTTTCAGCTTGCATATCTACTTTTTGTTTTTCTTTTGTCAGTTCATACTCTTTTGCCTTTCTTACCCCAACCAATTCCTGAACTAGCATCCCATAGTTTTGTCAGTTCATACTCTTTTGCCTTTCTTACCCCAACCAGTTGCACCATTTAACTATTCAGTATAAATTTTATTTCCACTACCTCCAATACTCAGTTCTCCATTTTCCTCAGTCAAATTTAGAAGCGCTTGAAATTTATTGCCCATATTATTCTCTAATTCCTCAACAACTTCTCCTTCTTCAACTAAATCCACAACATTGTCCTTGTTATTATAAGTTTCAATTCCTACTTTCCTTGTTTCATTTTCTTTATCACTTCCATCCCTACCACTCCCACCATCATCCTTAGTCTTCATTAAATCACTCTTTCTTTTGCTACCATGCTCAACTTTCTTCCAAACGCTAGAGGACTTATTATGCATAATATTGACATTTTGATCTTTCACCAGGGAACCTTTATTTGGAGCATGCTTTGACAAAGTATTTGCATCATTATTTATTACTTCATCTGACTTTACACTATTTTTGCAACTAGAAATATCATGCCCAAACACCTTACAAGTTGTACATGCTTGTGGCCTCCATTGATATTCTACAAAAACAGTATGTTTTGTTCCATCCTTACATAGTACTTGAAAGCTATCAACTAATTCGGAGATGGGTGTCACTTCCACCAATGCTTTAGCATAGGTCAACCTTTCCATTCTTTCTGTACTTTCATCCAAACATTTAACACACCATATTCTTCTAGCAAGCCAATTGATGCCTAGTGGGGACTACGCTGCTAGTGGTATGTTGTAGAACAGAGTCAGGAAGAACCAATGCATCCCCAACAAATTCATTAATGAAGTTAACAGGCATGTACTTCCCCGCATTACGTGGTTTGTTCTTGAATAGAGAAGTCCATGGTTGTCGACTTGAGTTGCTGATGGGAGGGTTAGACTGAACATACAAAGGAGGAGAGGAGTTAGGAATGCTTAAAGAGGAAGAGGCTAAAGGATGGCCAGAGAGTAAGGGAGGGGGATCAGGGTCAGGCAAAGAAGGGACAGGGGTAGGCAAAGGGTGGGCTGGAAGGGAAGGAGTAAGGTTGAGCTCTGCCATTAAAGGAAAAGAAGTGTGATAAAGGAAAATAAGTGTGATAAGTTTGTAAATTGATATTTATGTTTATATATTTATTTATATGGATATAGATAAGTTAGTTTCAATGAACCAAAATATTCATAGATTTTATTTCTTATGTGTCTAAATCAATATTGTTTTGAAGCAAATATATATATATATATGATAGTTTATATAGATTCTATAATATGTTTTGTTGTATCCTGGTATACATATATCTCTGTTTTGTTAAAGTGTTATATTATATAGGTTGTTATAATATATTAAGTAAGATTATATTGATTTTTATAATATAATATATATGATTTAATAAGTTTCAAATTTAATTTGGTTAAGAAAATAATATAATAGGATTATATATATATTGTTTCAGTCTACATCAAGCAATTTCTGATTTATTTTCATCGATTCCTTATATATCAGCTTGTCCATCAAATTCGTGTCCATGTAGCTTTGCTCTGGAATTCGTGTTTGGGTTCGTAACTTCTCTCATTCTCGTCCATCTCTAACCTCGAAAGGTGAGTAATCACTCAGACAAATGTTCTTATATTTATTAAATTTGATTTCAATTGAAACAACAATTGAAATATGCTATTGTTAGTTATTTACATGGCTAATTATACGCTATTATATACTATCTATTCACCTGTGACATCTGACACCGTTATCTATTATATATATTAATAATATATGCCTGTTATATTTTTATCATATCTGTTATCACTCTGCAAGTTCCTTGTGAGTATAGAATTCACTATGGGTTGAAATGATACATATCCCAACGGACTTTAGAATAGAAGAAAATCGTTATGGGTTGAAATGATAAACCCAAGCGATTTTCATTTAAATTGAATTTGGGATTGCGGATTGAAATGATATATACCTATATATATTTAAATCGCGGATTGAAATGATAAATATCTGTATCACTTGACCACAGGATAGAAAATTATATACAGACACCATGGTCTATATATAAAAATATTTTAAAATGATTTCTATGGTTTAGGAAAAATATATGTTTTATATAAATATTGATTCTAGATATTACATAAATGCTATTTTATATGTATAGTTACATTCTTAAATTAATTAAATTCTCGATTTAAGATATGTATAAATTTGTTTGATATAAAATAAATTTAATAATAAAGTTGATTTTATTAAAATATAATATGGATAAAGGAGTTATTTGCATTATATTTTAATATAGATTTATAATGATTTAATAAATTAAGGTTGAGAAGATAGATTTGAAATTGATTGAAATTGTATTTAATTAAGAATTTATTTAATTAATCGAGTTGAAACTTATGGAATTCAAAATTTTAAAAGATGTGATTTTATAACTTGATTTTGGAAAGTGATTTAAATGAATATATCAAGTTTGAATAAATTGAGGGAAATATTCAGTTATTTGAAATTTGGAGTTTATTTAAATGATATTGAATTTATTAAGTAAATTTTTCAAAGCTAAATAATAGTAAATTGAATTTGATATATATAAAGGTATCTAATTTAGTTTTGAAATGTCGAATATTTAAAGCTTTGAAATATATTGAAATGGTTGATTTTGTGGTCAAATCTGTATTTGAAATTGATATGAATTGAAATGGATTATTGTAAAATGAATTGAGTTGAAATTTATGAATTGGGAGTTGATTTAAATTGAAATTTTTGGATTCAAGTTGATTTGAATCAATTTGTGAAGTTGAGGAAATTATTTTATTTTATAAAGTAATTTTAAATTTAAAACAATTTTATTATATATACTATTTGAATATCTAAACTATTTAAGTGGTGAAAGTTATGGTTCTGAAGCTATGAATTTCAAAGTATTATGAAAGTGTTATAATTTCAAGTGTTTGGTTTTGGAAGTGTTATAACTTTGAAAACTGCTATGATCTTGGAAAAAGAGATATTTGAAATGAAAATGATATCGTATTGATTTGGTTTTGCAATGGAAATGATTTCATATTTATATGGCTTTAAAAGGCAATGATATTTTGGTTTTGAAGTATAAATTATTTTGAAATGATCGCGGTGTTATAATAACGTTTGATTGTTAAAGAGACCGGGATCGGAAGTTTTCATACTCTCTGCCAACTCCGAAAACTACTTTAATAACCACGTACGTGGTGGAGAATCTAGAATGAAGTAGGATGGTGGCAACGTCCTATTGATGTATATACGTGGACCCGACTCCTGTGAGTTGGCATAAGGTGGCTAAAACAGGAGCGATTTCGGGCCTATGAGGTAGCTTCTCTTATTGGACACACTTTTTGATACTATTCTATTACTTTGTGATTGATTGGGTGCACCTTTGATTTTGGGAGTGTGGCTCGAGGTGGGTGGTAGTGGCTGCTACGCAGTACCACCAGTCGGGATGCATAATTGGTATATCTACCCTGGCATTGCCTAGTTGTGCCGTGTCACCTACCCTAGTGCGCCTTGTACGATTTTGGTTTTGTGTCGTAGCCTATGGAGTATCCTCTGGTGGCTTCCCGATCAGGAGGGACTATGATACTAGATAGACTACTGGGACTATGTATGTGTTAAGGTGGAAAATGTAAAGCCTTAACGCTATTTTTAAGTAAGTTTACTTTACTTTAGACATTATTATAATAGCGTATATTACTACATGGTAAATAGTTTAACGGATCCTTAGAGGATGGTTATCCCAAACATCCTTTGAGTTACTTGTATTTCAGTTGTTATTTCACTTGACTTGGATTTATTGGTATAAGAATGTTAATCCTGACTCGAGTGTTTTGTGTTTTTCTTTACGCTCGGGTCAGACTGAGTGATACAACTTTTGAGACTCACCTTTTGAGTTGGAGCTTCGCTTGGACATCCAGCTACCTATCTAACTTTTAGATATTTAGTTGATTCTAGTGATGTATTCTAATCATGTATTTGACTATGGTATTCGAGACTTCTGTTGTATCTTATTTGACTCTGTTATATATATAGTAGCTTCATGAACTACTATCCTCTTGTCTCCGCTGCATTATTGTTACATTACTCTATGTCTGTGATTCTGTGGTTATTTTATTTACTATATATGCTGAGTTTTGCCAAATTTAAGTTAACAATCTGGTATTTTGAATTATTCAAGTTCGACACGTGTGGTTTTATTATTGATTTGAATGGTCCAAAATAGCGGTTCGTTACATATGGTTTGCCTAGGTTCAAAGCTCTCCCATCGACTAAGGACGATAAACAATTTACTATGCATACCTTACGCTCAACAGCCTTAGTTTATTACTTAAACGATTATCCATGCTACGTCATAATAAATCGAAGAGTCGTTCCCCAAACACTTCATAAGTCAACGTAACATATCCTAGAAATGTATTAAAGCCATACGATGCACATGGACTATTCGTATGCAATATCCGATCTAATCACTTACTAGATTAAATAGACTTCAGTTCCTACTACAATAGATCACCTGACCTCTTTAGTATAGACTTCGATTTGATTCCTCGATTAGGAACCTCGGTTCTTCTTGCATAGCCATATATATGATAGAAAACATCGAGATCGTATTGTAACAACCCGCATATTTTACGATTGAGTATTTAAATATTTCATTTAAATATTTCATCGTTATAGTCCGAAAAGCTACTTTTTGCAAACAGTCGAATTAGGACTCGAGACCACCCCCATTGAGTTCAAAATGACGTTTGCGACCTTTTTGAGTATAAAATTTGATATGTTTGGAGTTAGTGGAATTTTGCTACTTTTTCACTTAGGGCTTTGGTTTTTGTTTCATCCCATTAGACCCAAGCTTCACCGCTCTTCTCCTCATTACTTCATTTCTATTTCCTAATACTCAAGCTTTAGCAACAATGGAGAGAGGAATGGGAAATTAAAACTCCAAGCCCTAGTTTCCATTTGCAAATCAAGTTCTAGCTCCAAATTTATAAAAGAAGCTTTGGTAAGCCTCCTCTTCTTCTTCTCCAACTCATTCTCTTACCAATTTCAGAAATTTCTAAACCTAATTTAGGGAATGTTTCTCTTTTAAGCTTAGATTCAAGCTCTTAGGGTTGGAATTGAAGAGTGATTGTCCTTGTCATTGCTCTATAGCTTCTTCTTCATAGTTTTGGGTTTAAAGGTGAGATTTTTATCTCACATCTATGTCTATAACTATCTTTGATTGTTAGGTATGAATTCCTAACTCTTATTCATGTGCATTTGATTTTGGTTTGGATTGGATTGGTATATGTTCCAACTTTTGGTGTTTTGAAAGCAAAATCTATGAAAATCCTTTTATGGATGTTTGAACATGTTTTTGGTGATGCATCGAAGAGCCTATAGGGCCGGGCTGCCGATTGGCATGAATCCCTAGCGCCATTGCTCGTTCGGTCGTGAATTGGATGTGTTTGCACATCAATTATATAGGCTAGAAAACTGCCTATGCACCAGTCAGTCGACTGACCTTTGCAATTAGTCGACTGGATATAGCTAATAAGCATTCCGAAGACTGTCTACAGAGGCTTGAGGGCTCGGTTTCCTGCAGCCAGCCGACTGAACTCAGTGAGCCAGTCAACTGACCTGCTCCTATTTGCCTATTATGTCCTATTTTGCCTATTTTGTTTGTGATTCCAATTTTTATCGATTCATTTTGATTCCTAGATGATGCTATCAATTATTCGACTTTGATGACTTCTATTTTGGGATTTTTGGAAATATCCATTTTGATGGATTTGATAGCGATTTCTTTGGAATTAATTCACGTCTTCGTATGTGAATTTTAGTGAATGATTGTTTCTACAATCATTTTTGTGATTTGTCACTTTAAAAATATAAAGGTTTTCTATACTAGTAGTAAATATCATAACTCTTCCATTAAAACGATTTCAACACTATTTTATTACAAAGCTCATTTCTTAAACCTTTTTTCCAATCTATTAGTATATACAAACCTTTACCTCACTCGTATGAGAAATCTAATTAAACGGCTTAGTAAAACAAGTGGTATGAAACGCTTGCATTTACTTCATCGGTTAATTCTTGGACTTGTTCGATTGAATTTCTTGTGACAATTTTCGAGTGGAGACTTACAGTTTATTCGTAAATATTTAAGTTAAGCTAGTGGTTATGGGACATGAAGCTAAGCTCATATATTTACTAGCTTAGTGTAATTGACAATTCTTGATGATCGATGATGATCATTTTGTGATTCAGACTAGCGATATGCTATGTTTCTTTGTCCACGTAGGGGACGGTACCTCGTTTTATTGAGTTTCGTCTCATTTCTTTTATAGGCTAACGACCTATGTATTATTTGGAGTTTCAACTCAATTTTTGTAGGCTAGCAACCCATGTTCTTTTATGGAGTTCGATCCATCGGACGTACCTTTGTACTACATTGTTGCACCAGCTTATCAGGACCATCGGGTGTACCGTTGTATTACATCGTTGTTCCGAATTATTCGAGTTTCAGTTGCCTCGGGCGTACCGATATTGTACTACGTCGTTGCACCGGCTCTATGATTAGCGACCATGGGATAGCGTCCCGTTTGTGATACACGTGTTGGTGGGTTTTTATGCTCCCGTTTTGTGATAGGCCTCCCCCTTTTTGTGATTTTTGCATTCTATTGATGATTTCTAGAATTTGTGATCCACCAGCTTTTATGATTGGCATCGATATGATGCCGATATTTGTGACTTGGTGAATAAAACTAAAGAGTATGACATTCTTTTGATCTTTGAGAAGATTCTTGTGATATTGATTAATCTCTGGTTGATTTTCAATTACATACTTATCATAGTATGGCTTAACGGTTACCTTACATTTTTGTCATATCTCTTATTCTATATCATTTTATCTGATATTTATAGTTAGACTGATCCATTTATTATTTACTTATTAAATAATACTCGGGTCAGACCGAGATGTTACAGGTGCTTCTGCTTGACTTCTCATCAGGGATTATTATCCTGACTTTTGGCTAACTACTTAGATTAGTAGTTTTTGGTTGTATACATTTGAGATATATACTCGTTGATGTATACTTATTCTTTTGTGTTGCACTTGTAACTATTCTTTTGTGATATTGTGGATCTTGTTTGACCACTACTCTGATATACACTTTCACGTGTAATATTCATATCTGTTTCCGCCTTTGGGATATGAACTTTTGTGACTGATTTGTGTTATGATATTTCTATATTTGTTTCCAAATATATTACAGCCACCGTGTAGTAGCTTTGAGTTTGCATCGGTATGTCGGATTCCCTCTTGAAATGCAAGTTATATTTTTATCTGGCATATCGGTACTCGCACAAAGCAATTACACGGATGGTCGCTCCTCAACTGCCTTATTCTCCATGCTAGTTGATGGCATTACCCTGTAGTGTCCTTGACTAGCATGGGTATAGAGGTGGGGCGTCACAGCTTGGTATCAGAGCCATACTTTGGAACAATGTAGAATAATTTAATAAGGATCATCATCCTAAGTCCATCTTAGGAGTCATGTCTTAGGATTTTATTCGGGTCTTCGAACCGTTCTATCCTATTTTCTTTGTGACGCCTTGTTTTATCAATCATGATTGTTTGATAATTATTTTGTAAATAACCTTTTTCTTCTTTCTTTCTTTCTTAAAGAAGAGAAATGGTTAGACCTGGCCATCCCGGCGTTGGTCAATCTAGTGCTACTCCCCAAGATGGAGTATTTATGTCTGCCCAGCAGCTTTTAGATCTCGTGAAGAATGCTCAAGCTGCCGGACCCAATACAGAGCCTACTCACCCTAGGTCCGGATTTGCACATTTGTGCAGTGACTGTACCAACTTGGGTGGGAAGCGATTTAAGGGTTCCGAAAGCGTCATTCAAATCCAAGCTTGGCTCAAAACATGCGATCGCATCTTTACTCGCATGAATCTAATTGATCTTCACCGTGTCCAAGTGGATTTAAGTATGCTCCAAGAAAGAGCATTAGGTTGGTATGAGCTTCTTATTTCTGAAATTATTGAAGCGGATCTTACTTGGGAGAAATTCCGGGATTGATTCGAGTTAAAATTTATGCCAGAAGCTGAGAAGGTGACATTGGCTCGTCGTTTCATAGACCTTGTTCAAGGTGAATCCTCCATGGCAGACTATGTCGCATCATTCGAGGGACTTTCTAAATACGGGGTCGAATATATAAACACCCCATTGACGAAGAACCAAAGATTTGTCTATGGCTTGCACAAAAATCTTAAGAAGCCATTACTTCTAAAGTTAGAAGTTTCTTTTGATCAACTTGTTGATATTGCTCTTCGACTTGAAGAGGCAGATAAAGAAAGTGATGTTGAAGTTGTGGGTGCCAAACCAAAATTCGACAACAACAAGAAAAGGCCTATTAAATTCAAAGGTCCTTATCCCTATAAGAAAGGGAAGCAAGCAACTCTGGTCGTAAAGACTTCTGCCCCTAGTAGTGGGCAATGCTACAGTTGTGGTTCTAAAGATCATTATGCCAATAGATGTCTGAAACCTCTCTTTTGTCGCTATTGCAAAAGTTCAGATCATCTTTTATCTTCATGTCCCAAACTTCAAGGCAAGAAGGAGGGAAAGTTAAATGTTGCACAAGCCCCTAGCAACACTTCTCATGGTCAATGTATTTCTCATCCTATCCTTGATGGCATTATTTTATTTCGTGATCAACCTATTCGAGTTCTTTTTGACATGGGTGCGTCCCATTCTTTTATATCAAAAGAACTTGTTGATACTTTTTCTTTAAGTATTGCTGCTTTAATGACTTCTTTGAGAATTGCGAATCCGGTTGGTGGATCCGCAACAATTAGCTTACTTTGCAAAGATGTCGAGATTATTTTGTGTGATTTTTCTTTCTGAGCCGATTTTCATGTCATGCGTTATTTAGGCTTTGGAATGATTTTGGGAATGGATTGGCTTAACCGCTATGAAGCTCAAATCCTATGTCCTGAGTGGACTATTCATCTTCGACATCCTCAATCTGTTAAGCAGATTTCTATTGATCTTAAAGATTTGGATTCCAACTTGGTTGCATCTTTATATTCCTTAAATCCTCATGATGACGATAATGATGATGAGGAAGATGTCATTTCTCTTATTCACGTTGTTCGTGAATTCTCCGACATATTTGAGCCCGTTTTAGGATGACCACCTAAGCGAGCAATTGAATTCAGAATTAATCTAATTCCTGGAGCTTTACCTATTACTCGTCCTCCTTATCGTCAATAAAAAAAGTGAGGAGATGCGCAAACAATTATCCGAATTAGAGAAGAAGCAATTTATTCGCTCTAGTTCCACTTCTTGGGGAGCTTTGGCTATTTTTGTGAAGAAACCGATGGTACACTTAGGCTTTGCATTGACTACCGCAAACTTAATGATCTTACTATTAAGAATAAATATCCTTTACCTCGGATTGATGATCTATTCGATCAACTTAGTGGTGCTAGAGTCTTTTCACAATTAGACTTAACAATCGGTTTTCATCAGCTTCGTATTGCAGAGGATAACATTCCTTTAACATCGTTCCGTACTCGTTATGGATCTTATGAATGGCTTGTTATGCCATTTGGTTTGACGAATGCCCCGGCTTATTTCGTTGACCTTATGAATAAAGTTTTCAAAGACTTCGTCGATCGATTTGTTTTCATCTTTATTGATGATATTCTTGTGTATTCTAAAACCGAGGAGGAGCATGAAAAGCATCTTCAGATTGTGTTGGAAACTCTTAGGAGCAATCAATTGAAAGCCAAATTTTCTAAATGTCATTTTTGGCAATCTCGTATGAAGTTTCTTGGTCATATTATTTCCGAATCCGGAATTTCCATGGATCCTTCAAAGATTGAAGCGATTCAAAATTGGAAGAGACCGGAGAGTGTGACGGAGATCCGTAGTTTTCTTGGATTGGCAGGTTATTACCGCTGTTTCATAAAAGACTTTTCCAAAATTTCCGTGCCTCTTACTAGTTTGACAAAGAAGGGAGTTAAATACATTTGGTCGGACAAATGTGAAGCTTCTTTTAAGAAATTGAAAGAACTCCTTTCCGATGCTCCTATTCTTGTTATTCCCGAAGGGAATCAAGATTTTATTGTTTATACCAATGCTAGTCGCGTTGGTTTGGGTGCCATTCTTATGCAAAGAGAATGTGTTATTGCTTATGCTTCTAGGCAATTGAAGCCAGCCGAGACTAGATATGCCACTCATGATTTAGAGCTCGCGGCTATTGTTTTCGCTCTTAAAATTTGGCGTCATTATATTTTAGGAGAGAAATTTGTTCTCTATACCGATCATAAATCTTTGAAGTATTTATTTTCCCAAAAGGAACTTAATTTGCATCAACAACGTTGGCTCGAGTTTCTTGCATCTTATGATCTTGACATTCTTTATACTCCCGAAAAGGGAAATCACGTTGCTGATGCACTTAGCCGAAAGCTACAAGCGGTTGTTTCCATGATGATATTCGAATGGAATGATCTTAGAATTTTATCCACTTGTGGATTCGAGATCGTGAGTCTGATTTATGTTCATCTTTGGCTTTATGTAGCCTTGAGGCTCATCCTTCTCTTTTAGACCGCATTCTTAAAGATCAAAAGCTAGATCCCAAATTGGCTCATCTTAGCCAAAATTGTATGGATAAAATTGATATTGAAGGTTTGAAAGACTTTGATATTGATTCTCATAGCGGCATTCGAAAATTTGGTAGACTTATCGTGCCAAATATTAGTGATCTTCGTAAAGACATTTTAGAAGATTCTCATCGTTCTAAATTTATCATTCATCCCGGTAGTAGTAAAATGTATGCGGACATGAAGCGACTTTATTATTGGAATGGAATGAAATCTGATATTACTAACTATGTTAAGTGTTGCATGATTTGCCAACTCGTTTAGGCCGAGCATCAAAGGCTCGGTGGGTTATTGCAACCTTTAGAAATTCCAATTTGGAAGTGGGATCAAATTTCCATGGATTTTATTGAAAGCCTTCCCCGTTCTCGTTCGGGCCATAATAGCTTATGGGCGATTATTGATAGACTTACTAAATCCGTCCATTTAATTCCCGTGAGGTCCAACCGGACCGTTCCTCTTTTAGCCAAGCTCTTTATTAAAGAAATTGGTAAATTACATGGAGTTCCTTCTTCTATTGTTAGTGATCGTGATCCATTGTTTACTAATGGATTTTGGAAGAGTCTTCAAAAAGCTTAAGAGTCTTCAAAAAGCTTTGGGAACGAAGCTTAATTTTAGCACCGCTTATCATCCTCAGTCCGATGGACAAACCGAGCATGTGAATCAAAATCTTGAAGATCTTCTTCGTGCATATGTTCTTAATTTTGGTGGAAGTTGGGAAGATCATATTTCTCTTGTCGAATTTTCCTATAATAATAGCTTCCAATATAGTATTGGTATGGCACCTTTCGAGGCACTCTATGGAAGGCCATTCTGATCTCCTTCTTGTTGGCTTGAGGCCGATGAGAAGCTGGTTTTAGGTCCAGATTTCATTCGTGATTCCACAGAAAAGATTGACCTTATTCTCATAGGATGAAAGAAGCTCAAAGTAGGCAAAAATCCTATGCCGATAACCGAAGAAGGAAATTAGAATTTTCTGTGGGAGATTTTGTGTTTGTTCGTGTTTCACCTATGAAGGGTGTTGTGCGTTTCATTCGATCGGGAAAGTTAGCACCTTGATATATTGGTCCATTTCCCATCACTGAACGTATTGGTTCCGTGGCTTATCGCCTTTCATTACCGGCTCAATTTTCTACTATTCATGACGTGTTTCACGTTTCTCAACTACGGAAATGCCTTCGAGATTCCGATTCTATTCTTGAGCCTGGTATTGTAGAAGAAATTGAGGTTTCACCTAATTTGACTTATGAGTAACATCCTATTCTGCTTCGGAGATTAAGCGCCTTCGAAATAAAGATGTTCCTCTTGTGAAAGTTCAATGGTCCTCAAATCCTAAGGATTATTCTCAGGAATCTAGAGATTCATTGAGCGAACACATCCGGACTTACTTTCTCGTGCTCTTTGAGGTGAACTTCTTATTTTAAAATTTTCTTCTTTTTGTGTTGATATGCTTTTATGGTTGTTACTTTTTGTTCATTTATTCCTTATGATTGCGAGGACGCAATTTCTTTAAGGAGAGGAGTCTGTAATAACCCGCATATTTTACAATTGAGTATTTAAATATCTTATTTAAATATTTCATCGTTAGTCGGATTTTAATCCAAAAGCTACTTTTTGCAAATAGTCGAATTAGGACTCGAGACCACCCCCATTGAGTTCAAAATGACATTTGCGACCTTTTTGAGTATAAATTTTGATATGTTTGGAGTTAGTGGAATTTTTCTACTTTTTCACTTAGGGCTTTGGTTTTTGTTTCAGCCCATTAGACCCAAGCTTCACCCCTCTTCTCCTCATTACTTCATTTCTATTTCCTAATACTCAAGCTTTAGCAACAATGGAGAGAGGAATGGAAAATTAAAACTTCAAGCCCTAGTTTCCATTTGCAAATCAAGTTCTAGCTCCAAATTTATAGAAGAAGCTTTGGTAAGCCTCCTCTTCTTCTTCTCCAACTCATTCTCTCACCAATTTCAGAAATTTCTAAACCTAATTTAGGGAATGTTTCTCTTTTAAGCTTAGATACAAGCTCTTTGGGTTGGAATTGAAGAGTGATTGTCCTTGCCATTGCTCTATAGCTTCTTCTTCATAGTTTTGGGTTTAAAGGTGAGATTTTTATCTCACATCTATGTCTATAACTATCTTCGATTGTTAGGTATGAATTCCTAAATCTTTTCATGTGCATTTGATTTTTGTTTGGATTGTATTGGTATATATTCCAACTTTTGGTGTTTTCAAAGCAAAATCTATGAAAATCCTTTTATGGATGTTTGAACACGTTTTTGGTGATGCATCGAAGAGCCTATAGGGCCGGGTTGCCGATTGGCATAAATCCCTAGCGCCATTGCTCGTTCTGTCACGAATTGGATGTGTTTTCACATCAATTATATAGGCTAGAAAACTGCCTATGCACCAGTCAGTCGACTGACCTTTGCAATTAGTCGACTGGATATAGCTAATAAGCATTCCGAAGACTGTCTACAGAGGCTTGAGGGCTCGGTTTCCTGCAGCCAGCCGACTGAACTCAGTGAGCCAGTCAACTGACCTACTCCTATTTGCCTATTATGTCCTATTTTGCCTATTTTGTTTGTGATTCCAATTTTTATCGATTCATTTTGATTCCTAGATGATGCTATCAATTATTCGACTTTGATGACTTCTATTTTGGGATTTTTGGAAATATCCATTTTGATGGATTTGATAGCGATTTCTTTGGAATTAATTCACGTCTTCGTATGTGAATTTTAGTGATTGGTTGTTTCTACCATCATTTTTGTGATTTGTCACTTTAAAAATATAAAGGTTTTCTATAATAGTAGTAAACATCAAAACTCTTCCATTAAAACGGTTTCAACACTATTTTATTACAAAGCTCGTTTCTTAAACCTTTTTTCCAATCTATTAGTATATACAAACCTTTACCTCACTCGTATGAGAAATCTAATTAAATGGCTTAGTAAAACAAGTGGTATGAAATGCTTGCATTTACTTCGTCGGTTAATTCTTGGACTTGTTCGATTGAATTTCTTGTGACAATTTTCGAGTAGAGACTTACAGTTTGTTCGTAAATATTTAAGTTAAGCTAGTGGTTATGGGACGTGAAGCTAAGCTCATATATTTACTAGCTTAGTGTAATTGACACTTCTTGATGATCGATGATGATCATTTTGTGATTCAGACTAGCAATATGCTATTTTTCTTTGTCCACGTAGGGGACGGTACCTCGTTTTATTAAGTTTCGTCTCATTTCTTTTATAAGCTAACGACCTATGTATTGTTTGGAGTTTCGACTCAATTTTTGTGGGGTAGCGACCCATGTTCTTTTATGGAGTTCGGTCCATCAGACGCACCTTTGTACTACGTTGTTGCACCAGCTTATCAAGATCATCCGAAGTACCGTTATACTACGTTGTTGTTCCGTATTATTCGAGTTTCAGGTTGCTCGGGCGTACCGATATTGTACTACGTCGTTGCACCATCTCTATGGTTAGCGACCATGGGATAGCGTCCCGTTTGTGATACACGTGTTGGTGAGTTTTCATGCCCCCGTTTTTGTGATTTCTGGATTTCTATTGATGATTTCTAGAATTTGTGATCCATCAGCTTTTATGATTGGCATCGATATGTCGATATTTGTGACTTGGTGAATAAAACTAAAGAGTATGACATTCTTTTGATCTTTGAGAAGATTCTTGTGATATTGATTAATCTCTGGTTGATTTTCAATTACATACTTATCGTAGTATGGCTTTACGGTTATCTTACGTTTTTGTCATATCTCTTATTCTATATCATTTTATCTGATATTTATAGTTAAGCTGATCCGTTTATTATTTTCTTATTAAATAATACTCGGGTCAGACCGAGATGTTACAGGTGCTTCTGATTTACTTCTCATTAGGGATTATTATCCTGACTTTTGGCTAACTACTTAGATTAGTAGTTTTTGGTTGTATACATTTGAGATATATACTCGTTGATGTATACTTATTCTTTTGTGTTGCACTTGTAACTATTCTTTTGTGATATTGTGGATCTTGTTTGACCACTACTCTGATATACACTTTCACGTGTAATATTCATATCTGTTTCCGCCTTTGGGATATGAACTTTTGTGACTGATTTGTGTTATGATATTTCTATATTTGTTTCCAAAGATATTACAGCCACCGTGTAGTAGCTTTGAGTTTGCATCGGTATGTCGGATTCCCTCTTGAAATGCAAGTTATATTTTTATCTGGCATATCGGTACTCGCACAAAGCAATTACACGGATGGTCGCTCCTCAACTGCCTTATTCTCCATGCTAGTTGACGGCATTACCCTGTAGTGTCCTTGACTAGCATGGGTATAGAGGTGGGGCGTCACACGTATCATGAATCGATATCAAGTGTTCACCATCAAGAATTGAGTGAAAAAATCCTTGTTTGGACTGGTGTAAACCAACTTGAAAAATATGCACAGGAATACTGAATTAAGAACAGTCATTCAAATAAAACGTTCTATGTACAATTTACGTATTTATCCTATTGGTTTCTTAACTATAGGAATTCCTTTTCGATCACATTCATTTATACAAATAGTATGTCATTCAATACTAAATCCTTTATGCATCATTTCACAAATCATAACTTCAGGTTTATAATCATTTTATAACTTAAGTTCATACTCATATAATACTCCACCACATCCTAAGATTATGTATCAAAAAGTTAATTTTTCTTTGTTTAACAAGTATGTTTAACTATTTAATACTCATTTTAACTTACTGTCTTTTCAAATTTATGTGTTATATAACTCAACTTTATATTATCAAAGACACTTACGTAACAACCCTAGTCAAGATTATCCGAAATTAAACATAAATTACGACTTAATTTAACTTAAATTAATTTAAGATTAAATTAGGGAATTTTATTTGGTCTTATTCCAATTTGAAATAAATTTTGAATTAAATAAATAAGAAATTTATAAAATGAGTTTTCTAAGTGAGACAAATATAATTGGAAAATTTAGAGTAAAATGGTTAGAAATATATATGAATAAATTTATGAGATGAAATAAAAAATTGACAGACCTAAATATAATTTTTTTTGCATTCTCAAATAATTTATGTGAATTTATATACATATATTTCGTAGTATGTGAAAACATGCATGAAATTGTATTTAATTATTAGGGATATTTAATCATATCAAATGGATACAAAATTACTTTATGAAGTTTCATATGATGGTATCATGTCCAAAATGTATTTTTGATGAATTTTATTCAATTTATATGAATATATAAAGATGCGATTTCATATATATAAAAATCAGCCTAGTTCTACGTAAAAAATGATTTAGGATATAAAATCACAATAAAATTGTATAAAAATGATTTTTGAAGTTAAGATGCATACTTAAGTATGTGTGAATTTATAACTTTAATTATGGATTTATATATATATATATATATATATATATATATATATATATATATATATATTAAGAGATATGATTTATTTAGTGACAAATGGAGACTAAACAATGTTGTGAGCTATGAAATGAGTTATATCAAAATAAATATAATATATATATATATATATATATTATATAAAAATATTTAGAAATTGAAATTTTATTAATTAGTTCTTACTATTACTTTATTTTGGATTTATAATGATTGTCAAAGGTATTTTGAAGATATATATGTGAAAAGGCTATATTTTTATTTTCTAGAAACAAGCTTGAAAAAACCGATTTTTAAAATAATTTTGAAATGGTTTAGATTTAAATTTTTTGAGGAAATGAAAATAAAAGGGTAGTAGAGAACCATATCTAAATTTAGAAGAAAACGGATTGAGAACCCGATTAAAAACGAGCACGAAACAAGTAAAACAAAATTATGAGATATACACATAATAAGCTGTCTATTTCAGCTGGTCACCACAAGTACACAGGTTGTCACTGCAGGTGCACCGGTAGGACACATTTTGATCCAATTTTATGATTAAATAAAGCCAAATTGAAGGGGGTTTGGTTCGGGGTTCTACTAGGTTATTTTGAGCAGCGATTATGCTACGTCATTGGACTAGAATTCCATGTTTGATTCCATTTAATTTGGTATGTTAGTTTTGATTAAAGTAGAGAAATCAATATTTATTTTATAAAACATTGTTATATAGTGAAACTAGTGTTTCATTGGGTAAGAAAAACAAAAGAATTAATGCATTTTATCTTATTAGATCCATATGAAGCCCGTGTAGTAATGTACTCATGCTTTAGAGAGAAACAAATACGTATACTTTCTCTCCTCTATTGTAACAACCATGTATTTTGTTTTATTTTAAATTGTATATTTTGATTATTTTAATTGAATTTTATGATTTAAAAAACTTATTTTATTTATTAAAATGAATAAATTTTGTTATTTTAAATATAGATTTTGATTTTTATATGAATTTTAATTTCAAACATGAATAAATAGAATATTTTCCAAAAATGTGGATTTTGGTCAATATGGTCAAACTTTGACTTTTAAGTTTAAAATTTTAATATTTTAATTTTCAAATTTATCTTTTATTATGAAAATAAATTAAATTTCAAAATTACTGCTTTTCGTTTCGTTGAAATCTGATTAATATTGTGAAAGTTATGCTTTTTAAACCATTGTATGTAAATTGTTTTATTTAACAAAAATTATTTATTTTAATTTATATAAATAATATATTTTTTTGTCATATCATGTTTTGATTTGTGTATATATGTGTGACATGACATGTTATGTATATATTTTATTTTTAAAACATTTTAAAAGCGTAGTTATAATTTTCAAATATTTATTTTATTTTGTTTACAATTTTTAATTCTAGTTTCAATTTAATAACTATTTTCTTATTTATTTTCTATTTTTCCTAAAATTATTTATTTATTATATTTTCACTTTATTTTGTTTTCCTTTTCTATTTATTTACTTACTTTTATTTGGTTAATTTTGACTAAAAGAAAATAGAAATTCCAAGGGACAAAGGCTTTTCATTTTCTGGTGACTCTTCATTTACTTGTCTTTTCATTTTCCTTTTGCCTTTCATTTCATCTTTGATCGTCCATTTCTTTTGTTAGCCGTGTTTTCTCATTTCATTTTCACGTGAGAAACTTCTCATATCTCAAACTCACGGCCATGCTAATTTCTGAAATATTTATAAGTTTTTCTAATGGCTTCCTTTATCTTACTTTCCTTCTTCTTTTCATTATTTTTCCTTTGCTTCTCACTAGCATAGCTCGGCACCTACCACCCTCCTCTCCACCGACCACTACCTCATCATCTACGGCAGCCTCACCTCCTCCTCCTCTAACCAAGTCAGGTTGTGACCATCCACTTGAGCCATCACCACAAACATTGTTAAAATTCCACCAAGCATGCTTAGCCGACCTGTACTCCACCTACCCTTCATGTATTCACTTCGGCCACCACCATAGCCGCCACCACCAGCTACTACATCTCCTCTGGCCGCAACATGACCTATTACCAGACTTGTACCTGACCTTGGCCAAGCCCACTTGCCTTTGGCCGAGCCAAAAATGTGACCAAACTTCACCTATTTTTGCCTTGACCATTTGTATGCTTCATGTTATTACTCCTACCATCATCACTTCCTTGTAGTCGCACCTATATGACCCAAACCTGAGCCTATATCATCATCATGGCCGAGCAAAAGAACCCCTAGGTTGAGCATTTGGATGATTAAAGCAAGGTCAAATCATTCTTGTCTTTGTTGCTTTTTATTTTTCAATTTGTTCAATATTGTTTTGGGTTGAATATTCATGTGTACGTTGTTTTATTTGGCTTGTTGCTTACAAGATCATTATCTTGGCTCTCTCTTCCCGGTTGAATCAAAAGTCATGTTGTGTCATGCCGTATCATGCTTTTTGGAATCTATTCTGTGTGTTTTGGTTTGCTAACTCCAACGTAAAAAGGTGAGTAATCACTCATGATATTTATACTTTATAACTGTGAATTGATCGCAAGTGAATGTGTAGAATTATTATATCATGTTATACCTGCATGCCATGTGAATCATATAATGTTAACCCTGTTTATAAACCTGTCATATCATCTGATACTGCTATATGTTGTTATACTGTTTATTTTATTCTGTTCTCACACTACAAGTACCCTATAGAAAAGAATCACTATGGGTCGAAATAATACATACCCGAATGGACTTTAGAATAGGGAAAAATCATTACGGGATGAAATGATAGGCCTGAGCGATTTTTATTTATTTTATTTAACTTGGGATTGCGGGTTTGAAATGATAGAACCCGGATTTTCTTTGTAAATTGTGGATTGAAATGATATATTATCCGTATCACATAACCTAGGTTAGAAAATATTATACAGACCCGTGTATTATTTTATATACTTTTTTAGAAATTTTTAGTATTTTTAAATTGTATATTATGATAATTTGATTTAAATTGAATTAAAAATGATTTTATAAAGTGCTAGTGATTTTCTATAAGTTAAATATGTTAAATAAATAAATGGTTAAGTTGAAATTTGTGATTTCGTTTAAAAATGGAGTTCAAGTTAAGTAAATAAAATATGATAATTGGATTTAAATTTGGATTTAAAATGATTTAATAAAGTGTTATTGATTTTTCTATCAATTAAAATGGTTAAATAAATGAATGCTTAAATGTGTAATTGGAAATATAACTTGACTTGAAAATGTGAAATTTGGTTTAAAAATAAAGGTTAAGTTAAGTAAATAATAATGGAATTTAGTTAATATTTTGAAATGGTAATTAAACTTAATTGTTAAGTTAATTTTTAAAATGCAAAGAATAGAAAATTGTATGCTTGAAATAAATAAGTGAATTATTAAAAATTTGATTTTTATGTATAAATTTTACTTTATAAAAACCATAAGTTTAACAGTATTTAAATGAACATTTTTTAGACGACCCAACTTCCTATCTCAAGGAAATCGCATCATCTTGAAGAAAGAAAGGGATAGAAGAATAAAAGAAAGAGAAAGAAGAAAGACAACAACATCAGAGAACTCACAGCGGAACGAATGAAATATAATATATCACATAAAATGTTACATATTATCATATTACATCAGAGTATACAACTTATACAACATATATTAGACAGTTATAAACATCTGTCTAACTATACAACTCAAGTACAACAGATACAGATACTAACAACACAGCGGAACCATAATATATCTACACGTGGAAGCCTCCTGCTCCATATCTCCTCCAGAATTCATCAAGCTAACCTGAATCACTTGACTACTCATACATAATATGAGCACCCAAGAGTTTAATAAAGCAGAAAATAAACACTCGGGTCAGACATGGGTCTGGTGTGAGGAAACGGGTAAAATTGCTTAACTTTAGAAAAACCTTTGAAAAGAAAAGATATCACGTAAGACTTCTCACACATAAACATGGAAAAGTTTTTACCTTATGCTAACCAAAACATTTGATAGGAAATCCAGTGATATTATAATAGTGTCTAGGGTTTTCAAGTAAATAAGAAATAGCCGAAATTGCTACATTACTAAATTTCAGCTACTAGCCACAAAAGTGGGTAATACAATCAAAACCGTAGGGTCTCGTAGGAAGAATGGGTTTCCATCAATGGCAGGGCTACTGGGGTACCGCCCGTCAAAGTACGTGTCCCAGATCAACGTACCGAGGAGCCACCCTAACTCCCCTGCAACACAAGGCCGAAACCGTTCCGTACTGAACAGTCTCGAATAAGACCACCCCGTGGTTAGCGCTACCAACCACACACTAGGACGAAATAGAAAGGGACCTCTAGACAGGGGTAAATCTCACTCTCCCGTGGGGGCTACCCACGAAGCCTTGCTGCACCTCCCCTGTTTTAGCCATTCTCGGTTGATGAGGCTTGAGGCTGCGATTACCTTTATAGAACACATCTATCTTAGAATGCTCATCGTCCACCTGACGATGTTCTGAAAGCATTCGATCCATACAAGTTCGTTACGGGTTCGAACGAAACCAAAGGCACTGTCTCCTTGCACTCATTTTGGAATCGCCCTCAGAGTCAATGACCATAGCCCTTGCACTCTAAATCACCATCTCGAACCTATAAGTACTATTCCGTCAAACTCATTACAGAATCACCCACAGAGTTATACTGACGTATAGTCCTTACACCTTCAGTCTTCACTTGCTCCACTTTGATTCACGACCTAACGTTGAATTGGAATTGATGTGGTTTTCGGATTATACAAATATGGAAACCCGATCCCGGTCTCACCGAAACCAAATGTCATTTTAATGTCCAAGTTGTACTTAAGGGTTTAAACAGTTAAAACTTATATACAGGATGATATAAACAGATAGATGAATCACATTATCACAACAGATAATTCATACCAACATTCGTCTCATAAATAGCATATCACATAACAGAGATATTCAAATCATCCAGTATCAACCCATATCAATCACCCAATATCAATCACTCAATATTGATCATCCAATATCAATAAATCAACCAATATTAATCAATCATCCAAAGCAGAATTGCTTAACTCATAATTAATTGGATTACCTAAATCCCTCTATATTTATTTATTCTAAATAAAAAAATTAATCATCTCTTAATGATCTCCTTTAATTAATTGTCCTTGATTAATTATCCTTTAATTACATTCAAGTAATTATCCTTAACCATATTCAGTAATTAACCTTTAATTACTATCATAAATTACAAAAATTAATGATCCTTCATTTGCTTCCATTAATTAATCAATTATAATTAATTACATTAAACCTCAATTAATTACAATTAATTAATCACACTTAAATTAATTACTTTTATTAATCAACCTTGATTAATATCATTTATTAACTAATGATCCTTATTAATTAATAATTTCTTTAATTAATTAAATAATTAACTTGTAATTAATCATCTTATTAATCATAAACAACAATTAATAACTTATAATTACTTATCTAAATTAATTAACTTATTAATTAATTATACTAATCCTTTAATTAATTAATCTAATTAATCTTTAATTACTTCATTAAGTAATTATTATTCAATTCAATTAACAAATAATCCTTAATTAATTACTTTATTAATTAATTACATTTTAATTAATTATCCTTAGTAATTAATCTTAAATTAATTACATTTATTAATTAATTAACTAAATTAATTAGGTAATTAACTTTTAATTACTTACAAAAGTAATTATCTCTAATTACTTCTATTAATCAATCTTGATTGCTTCCTTAATTAATTACCTTAACCAATAATTAATCCCATCATTAATAATCCATAATTAATTAATTAATTACTCCATAATTAATTAACTTTAAACAATTATATTAATCAATCCCTTAATTAATATCATCAAGTGATTAACCAATAATCACTTCCATTAAATTACTCCCATGAGTAATTTCTCTAATTACTTCCATAAGTAATTATCATTCTTAATTACATTTATTAATTACCCAGTAATTACATCATTAAGTAATTATACTTAATTAATCCATAATTAAGTGATTATTTAAAATTAAATAAATAATTAACTAATTATTTAAAATTAATTAAATAATTAATTAACTAATTTCTTATATTTAACAATCCTTAATTAATTAAGAAAACATTAATCTTAATTAATTCTTTTACTTATTAACAAATCACATTTTAATTAAGTATCTTTAAGTTCATATCAAAATAAATTAATCATAATTATCTACATAAATAAATTTTCGAAATTAAATCAAATTTTAATAACTTAAAGACAAATTATACTATTTGGATTTCAAAACTAAAATAACAACCTTATTTGAAAATAAGGCATGTAGAAATCAAATTTAAAATTTGAAACACTTTAAATTATCTAATTTTAAACTTATTTGGTTTCAATAAAATTTGAAACCTTGTTATTAAAACATTACTTTAAAATTTAACTTAAACTTGATTTAATACTTTAAATTCCAAAACATTCTTTTAAAATGAAATTCAAAGTTTAATTAGATAATTTCAAATACTATCATCTTAAACAAACTTAAAATTTCAAATAAATACAATTAACACTTTAAAGTTTGATTTACATTTTACATCAAGAACAAGTTTTGCTTTTATAAAAAAATTCCCCTTTTATATAACTTGTTTATAGCTTAATACTTGATTTTATATTAATTCAAACTAAAATTTCATATGAAACTTAATATCTACATAGACCAGAAAACAACGACCTGAACAACTCGAGCCAATCACCTAAATAACACGAGCACGCCCCGAGCTAAATTCCAACATCCATCTTCTTCGAGTCGTACGCGATAAAACACGTGAGCATACCCGAGCAGATTCGTCTTCTCCAAACACCACATTCCAGAATCAAAGCCGTGCACACATCAAACCATGGTGCACGTGTACCTTAGACTCCGGCCGCCGTAGTACGTCGCGACTATCGCCGACGATCACCCAAACGCCGACGAACATAAACGAAAACCCAGATTCAAGAATGAACTCGAGAATCAAAATTCGACCAATCCACGGAAAAACGCTGAAACAATGACCACCAATTTCCCCCTCTCCTCTCCACCGATCACATCACATAACAGAGCATAGCACAGCACCTGCCACCCTCCTCTCCACCGATCACCACCTCATCATCCACGACGGCCTCACCTCCTCCTCCTCTGACCAAGTCAGGCCGTGACCATCCACTTGAGCCATCACCACAAACATTGCTAAAACTCCACCAAGCATGATTAGCCGACCTATACTCCACCTACCCTTCATGTATTCACTTCGGCCACCACCGCAACATGACCCATCACCAGACCTGTACCTGACCTTGGCCGAGCCCACTTGCATTCGGCTGAGCCAAAAATGTGACCAAACTTCGCCTATTTTTGCCTTGACCATTTGTATGCTTCATGTTATTACTCCTACCATCGTCACTTCCTTGTAGCCGCACCTATATGACCCAACCCGAGCCTATATCATCATCATGCCCGAGCAAAAGAACCCCTAGGTCGAGCATTTGGATGATTCAAGCAAGGTCAAATCATTCTTGTCTTTGTTGCTTTTTATTTTTCAATTTGTTCAATATTGTTTTGGGTTGAATATTCATGTGTATGTTGTTTTGTTTGGTTTGTTGCTTACAAGATCATTATCTTGGCTCTCTCTTCCCGCTTGAATCAAAAGCCGTGCTGTGTCGTGCCATATCGTGCTTTTTGGAATCTATTCGGTGTGTTTTGGTTTGCTAACTCCAGCATAAAAAGGTGAGTAATCACTCATGACATTTTTACTTATATAACTGTGAATTGATCGCAAGTGAATGTGTAGAATTATTATATCATGTTATACCTACCTGTGATATGAATCATATGATTTTGAGCCTATTTATAAACCTGTCACATCATCTGATACTGCTATTTGTTGTTATACTATTTATTTTATTCTATTCTCACACTGCAAGTTCCCTGTAGAATAGAATCATTATAGGTTGAAATGATACATATTGGAACGGACTTTAGAATAGGAAAAATCATTATTGGCTGAAATGATAGGCCTAAGCGATTTTTATTTATTTTTATACATTTTATTTAACTTGGGGTTGCGGGTTTGAAATGATAGAACCCAGATTTTCTTTGTAAATTGTGGATTGAAATGATATATTATCCGTGTCACTTGACCTAGGTTAGAAAATATTATATAGACCCGTGGTTATTTTATATATTTTTTGAAAATTTTTAGTATTTTTAAATTGTATATTATGATAATTTGATTTAAATTGAATTAAATATGATTTTATAATGTGTTAGTGATTTTCTACAAGTTAAATATGTTAAATAAATAAATGGTTAAGTTGAAATTTGAAGTATAACTTAATTTTGAAATTTTTGATTTTGTTTAAAAATGGAGATTAAGTTAAGTAAATAAAATATGTTAATTGGATTTAAATTTGAATTAAAAATGACTTAATAAAGTGTTATTGATTTTTCTATGAATTAAAATGGTTAAATAAATGAATGCTTAAAAGTGTAATTTGAAATATAACTTTACTTGAAAATGTGAAATTTGGTTTAAAATAAAGGTTAAGTTAAGTAAATTATAATGGAAATTTAGTTTTATTTTGAAATGGTAATTAAAACTTAATTGTTAAGTTAATTTTTAAAATGCAAAGAATAGAAAATTGTATGCTTGAAATTAATAAGTGAATTATTAAAATTTTGATTTTTATGTATAAATTTTACTTTATAAAAATCGTAAGTTTAAGAGTATTAATGGAACATTTTTTAGTGCAAATATATGATTTTTATAAGTTAAAATGGTTTAAATTAAAGTTTAATTGTTTCTGAAATTTTATTGAAAATCTGGAAATTTAATTAATAGCACTTCAGAAATGTTATCGTTTCTGAAGTTAACTTAAAATCTGTTGTAAAGGATACTACAGCACTTCGTAAGTGCTGTGGTTGATACAATGAACTAAAGGCTAAAATTAACTAAGGGCTATTGCAGCACTTGTTAAGTGCTATAATTGCAGAAACTAAAACATGAACCTGAATTAATAAAAGGGATACAGTAGCACTTGATAAGTGCTGCAGTTGGCCGAAATGAGGTTTTTGAATATAACTGAACTATTATAGCAGTTTTTAAATGCTGTCTTTGCTGAATTGAATTGTTTTTAAATGTAAGTTACCATAGCATTTTCTAAGTGCTGTGGAAAGCTGAAATTTCACTGTTTTAATGTTTTTAACTGAATAAATGAACTTAGAAAAGAGTAAATTTCTAGGGATTGAATATTTGATTTGTAAGTATAATAACTTCACTTTTAAATTGTTTAAATATAGTATTTTGATTTGAAATATAAACTATTTTGAAATATGATTTAGAATGGTATTTAAAATAAAATAAAATGAATGATATTTTGGAAGGACGTGATGTTTGAATTTTGAAATTGTTTGTTGGGAAACTGAATTGAATTGAAACTGATGGTTTGAATTGAATTAAATTGGAAATTTGAAAATTTGGGTTTAATTGAATGAATTTGTAAAATGTAAAGAATTAAAGGATGATTTCAAATGTATGATTTCGAAATGTTATGATTTTCAAAGTGTAATGATTTCAAGTATTTTGATTTCGAAAAATTTATAACTTTTAAAGCATTCTGATTTTGAAGGGTGAATATATGTTTGAAATGGAAATGATAAACTATTTGATTTGAATATAGTTTTGAAATAAAAATGGTTTTAATTTTTGAAATATAAACTATTTTTGAAATTTATAACCACCGCTTATAATAACGATTGGTTGTTAAAGAAACTGGGATTGGATATGCACATACTCTCTATCGATACCAAAAACTACTTTAACAACTGTGTACATGGTGGAGATCCGGAATGAAGTAGGATGGTGGCGACGATCCAATTGAGGTATGAACGTGGACCCGACTCCCGTGAGTTAGCATAAGGTGGCTAAAACAGGAGCGATCGACGGGCCAAGTGAGGTAGCTCGTTCTATCGGACAGACTTCTTCGATATTATACTCTTACTTGTGGTTGATTTGATGGCCATCCTTCGATTTTGATTTGGGAGTGTGTTCCAGGTGGACGGTAGTGGCTGCTATGCGTTATCATCAGCCCGGAAGCGTAATCGGTATATCTACCCTGGCATTACCTAGTTGTGCCGTGTCACCTACCATAGCGAGCCTTACTACGAGTTTGTTTTTCTCCCGTAGCCCATGGAGTATTTAGGGTAGCCTCCCGATCTGGAGGTACGTCGATACTGGATGGACTACTGGGACTATTACGTGTTAAGGGGAATATTGGGTCACTCCTTAACGCTATTTTAAAGTAAGTTTATTTTACTGCATTATTATAATAGCCTAATATTACTACATAGTAAATAGTTTAACGGATCCCTAGAGGATGGGTGGTCCCAAGCATCCTTTAAGTTACTTGTTCTTTATTACAGTTCACTTGAGTTGGTTTACATTGTATAAGTATGTATGTCCTGACTCGAGTGTTTTTTGTTTTGCTTTACGCTCGGGTCAGCCTGAGTATTCACAGCTTTGGATTTCTCTTTCTAGAGCTAGGAATCGCTGGAGATTCTTCTTATCTAGTTATTTATCTATTTCAGTTTCAGTAGTTCTATTTCAGCTCTTGTATTAGGAGACATCTATGTATTTGGGATTCCTATTGTATTTGTTTTCAGACTGATATTATGTATTTTGTTTTGAGACTTTGTTATAGTAGCTTCATGAACTACTATGATATTTTAATTTTCCGCTGCGAGTTATTCTGACATTTCTATTTCTGTGATTTTGTGATGATTTCATTTTCTCCAAATTTTATTACAATTTATTATTTTGAATTATTCAAGTCTGACATGTGTGGATTATTGTCGACTTGAATGGTCCGAAATAGGGGTTGTTACAGTTGGTATCGGAGCTTTGGTTTTTAGGCAAACCATAGCCTACGGAGCAAAAAAAACTCATTAGAGATAGGGTAGAAATACCCTAGAATGAGTGAAATCAACCTCAGAATCATTTTCTTTGTGAGAGAACGTATTTTCAAAGTATAAACTGATTTTTAAATGATTTTTCAAAGCACTTTTCAAAGATTATTTTGATATAAAATTTTATTATTTTAAAGGAATTTTTTTCTAAACTTCCTTCCTTTCGTATCTACCTTGTTAGTATTTTCTTTCATTAGGATATTCATCCAAGTGAATTTATCTGTCTTCAGCCTGGTCATTTCAGTAAGGCTTACCCTTCTGCTGGATAGGGCAATCCTTTTGAACCGTTCGGTATATTTGCTGTCACCTCTGCATCTTCTCCAGCTCCTACTCCTAGCAATGACCAAGGTACTCTTCAAGGAACCTTTCCTTTATTTCAGTATGTTGTTCGTGTTTTATTTGATACTGGATCTTCCCATAGTTTTATTTCTTTTGATTTGTGTGATAAATTCGAACATCTCCTTCCTCATGAGTATGCTTCTATACCTTTATGTATTTCAAATCCAATTTGAGGTCCTGCAAACCTTAATCGGATTTGTAAGAAAGTGAAACTTCTCTATTCTGATTATCGCTTTAGTGTTGATTTCTTTGTTCTCGGCTTAGATGCTTTTGATTTATTGCTTGGAACAGATTGGCTTGGTGGGCATGATGTCCATATCTCTTATAATCTTGGTCCGTTTATCATGTTGATGATCAAGGGAATCCCTTGATTATTCAGTGGCGCATGTCTCATGATTTTGCTGGCAGTTTTATTTATTCTCTGGATTCTTCTCCAGGTGATTTTCATTCGACCTATATGGTCAGATTCTATCCTGATGTATTTGGTGAAGTCACTGCTTTACCTCCTAAGCGAGAAATTGATTTTCGTGTTAATCTTATTCCTCGAGATCGATCTGTACTTCTTCTTCCTAGAAGAATGACACCCCGCGAGAAGGTTGAGTTGGGTAAAAAAATTGAGGACTTGTTCTCCAAAGGTCTGATCAGACCTAGCTATTCAAAATGGGGAACAGCAGTGGTTTTCATCAAGAAATCCGATGGATCTTTGAGGATGTGTGTTGATTATAGGGAGCTGAACGAGCTCACTATGAAAAACAGATATCCAATGCCACGTATCTATGATATGTTTGATCAGTTTTTTGGTGCCACTGTTTTCTCTCAGCTTGATCTTGCCTCAGGTTTTCAACAGCTCAGTGTTGCTGAGAAAAGTATTCCCAAGACTGCTTTCCGTACTAAGAATAGGTTTTACGAATGGTTAGTCATGCCTTTTGGTTTGACTAAAGTTCTTGCTTTCTTGTTGATTTGATGAATCGTGTTTTCGTGTTGTGCTTAATAAATTTGTTCTAGTCTTTGTTGATGATATCCTTGTCTTTTCTAAGACTAAGGAAGAGCATGAGTCGCACTTGAAATCTGTTCTGGATTCTTAGAAATCATCAATTGAAGGCTAAATTTTCTAAACGCCATTTCTGGAAAGATGAAGTCCGATTCCTTGGACACATTGTTTCTAGTAGTGGATTTTATGTTGATCCAGTCATGATCGCTACGATCAATGTAAGTCTTTCTTTTTTTCTCTTTTTCCTTCGTCATTAAATTATTCTATCTTTTCTGTTGTTCTTATTTCTTCATATTCTGTTACAGGATTGGAAAACTCCTAAGACTCCTTCTGAGATTCGTAGTTTTCTGAGCCTTGCCGGTTATTACCGGAGATTCGTTGAGAATTTTGCTCGGATTGCTGTACCTCTCACTACTTTGACTCGTAGGAATGCTAAGTATCTGGGTTATTATGGATAGACCGACCAAGTCCGCACATTTCATTCCGGTCAAGTTTACATGTTCTGCTTCTAGCTTGTCTGAGATCTACATGAGAGAGAATGTTCTTCTCCCTAGTGTTTCTCTCAGTATTGTTTGTGATCGTGATCCTATTTTACCAGTCAGTTTGGAAAGCTTTTCTGTAATCTTTGGGTACTCATCTGAATCTGAGCACAACTTACCATCCACTGACCGACGGTCAAACGAAAAGAGTGAATCAGATTTCACGAGATTTTTTTCGTGCTTGTGTGCTTGGTTCTGGAGGATCTTGGGAAGATCATCTCCACCTTGTTAAACTTACCTATAAAATAGTTATTAGGTAGTCTTAATCCTATTTCATTCTATCTTTTTCTGTGTTTTCCCGTACCTCATTCCATTTTGGGGACGAAAAGTTTTGAGTCGGGGAGAGTGTAACAACCTTGTATTTTGTTTTATTTTAAATTGTATATTTTGATTATTTTAATTGAATTTTCTGGTTTAAGGAAACTTATTTTATTTATTAAAAAGAATAAATTTTGTTATTTTAAATATGGATTTTGATTTTTTATGTGAATTTTGATTTCAAACATGAATAAATAGAATATTTTCCAAAAATGTGGATTTTGGTCAATATAGTCAAAATTTGACTTTTAAATTTAAAATTTTAATATTTGAACTTTAGAATTATATCCTTTATTATGAAAATAAATTAAATTTCAAAAATATTGCTTTTTGTTTCGTTGAAATCTGATTAATATTGTGAAAGCTATGCTTTTTAAACCATTGTATGTAAATTGTTTTATTTAACAAAAATTGTTTATTTTAATTTACACAAATAATATTTTTTTTGTCATATCATGTTTTAATTTGTGTATATATGTGTAACATGATATGTTATGTATATATTTTATTTTTAAAACATTTTAAAAGCGTAGTTATAATTTTCAAATGTTTTTTTATTTTGTTTACAATTTTTAATTCTAGTTTCAATTTAATAACTATTTTCTTATTTATTTTCTATTTTTCCTTAAATTATTGATTTATTTTCTTTTCACTTTATTTTTTTCTTTTTCTATTTATTTACTTACTTCTATTTAGTTTATTTTGATTAAAAGAAAATAGAAATTCCAAGTGACAAAGGCTTTTCGTTTTCTGGTGACTCTTCATTTTTCTTGTCTTTTCATTTTCCTTTTGCCTTTTCATTTCATCTTTGACTGCCCATTTCTTTTGTTAGTCGTGTTTTTTCATTTCATTTTCACATGAGAAACCTCTCACATCTCAAACTCACGGCCATGTTAATTTCTGAAATATTTACAAGTTTTTCTAATGGCTTCCTTTATCTTACTGTCCTTCTTCTTTTCATTGTTTTTCCTTTGCTTCTCTCTAGCATAGCTCAGCACCTTCCACCCTCCTCTCCACCGATCACCACCTCATCATCCACGGTGGCCTCACCTCCTCCTCCTCTGACCAAGTCAGGCTGTGACCATCCACTTGAGCCATCACCAAAAACATTGCTAAAACTCCACCAAGCATGCTTATACAACCTATACTCCACCTACCCTTCATGTATTCACTTCGGCTACCACCATAGCCACCACCGCAACATGACCCATCAGCGGACCTGTACCTGACCTTGGCCGAGCCCACTTGCATTTGGCCGAACCAAAAATGTGACCAAACTTCACCTATTTTTGCCTTGACCATTTGTATGCTTCATGTTATTACTCCTACCATCATCGCTTCCTTGCAGCCGCACCTATATGACACAACCCGAGCCTATATCATCATCATGCCCGAGCAAAAGAACCCCTAGGTCGAGCATTTGGATGATTCAAGCAAGGTCAAATCATTCTTGTCTTTGTTGCTTTTTATTTTTCAATTTGTTCAATATTGTTTTGGGTTGAATATTCATGTGTATGTTGTTTTGTTTGGTTTGTTGCTTACATGATCATTATCTTGGCTCTCTCTTCCCGCTTGAATCAAAAGTCGTGCTGTGTCGTGCCGTATCGTGCTTTCTGGAATCTATTCTGTGTGTTTTGGTTTGCTAACTCCAGCATAAAAAGGTGAGTAATCACTCATGACATTTTTACTTATATAAATGTGAATTGATCGCAAGTGAATGTGTAGAATTATTATATCATGTTATACCTACCTGTGATATGAATCGTATGATTTTAACCCTATTTATAAACCTGTCACATCATCTGATACTGCTATTTGTTGTTATACTGTTTATTTTATTCTGTTCTCACACTGCAAGTTCCCTGTAAAACAGAATCACTATGGGTTGAAATGATACATATTCGAACGGACTTTAGAATAAGGAAAAATCATCATTTGCTGAAATGATAGGCCTAAGCGATTTTTATTTATTTTTATTTATTTTATTTAACTTTGGGTTGCAGGTTTGAAATGATAGAACCCAGATTTTCTTTGTAAATTGTGGATTGAAATGATATATTATCCATGTCACTTGACCTAGGTTAGAAAATATTATATAGACCCGTGGTTATTTTATATTTCTTTTTTGAAAATTTTATGTATTTTTAAATTGTATATTATGATAATTTGATTTAAATTGAATTAAATATGATTTTATAAAGTGTTAGTGATTTTCTACAAGTTAAATATGTTAAATAAATAAATGGTTAAGTTGAAATTTGAAGTATAACTTAATTTTGAAATTTTTGATTTTGTTTAAAAATGGAGTTTAAGTTAAGTAAATAAAATATGTTGATTGGATTTAAATTTGAATTAAAAATGACTTAATAAAGTGTTATTGATTTTTCTATGAATTAAAATGCTTAAATAAATGAATGCTTAAAAGTGTAATTTGAAATATAACTTTACTTGAAAATGTGAAATTTGGTTTAAAAATAAATGTTAAGTTAAGTAAATTATAATGGAAATTTAGTTTTTATTTTGAAATGGTAATTAAAACTTAATTGTTAAGTTAATTTTTAAAATGCAAAGAATAGAAAATTGTATGCTTGAAATTAATAAGTGAATTATTAAAATTTTGATTTTTATGTATAAATTTTACTTTATAAAAATCGTAAGTTTAAGAGTATTAAATGAAAATTTTTGAGTGCAAATATATGATTTTTATAACTTAAAATGGTTTAAATTAAAGTTTAATTGTTTCAGAAATTTTATTGAAAATCTGGAAATTTAATTGATAGCACTTCAGAAATGCTATCATTTCTGAAGTTAACTTAAAATCTGTTGTAAAGGATACTACAGCACTTCGTAAGTGCTGTGGTTGATACAAATAAACTAATTGCTAAAATTAACTAAGGGCTATTGCAGCACTTGGTAAGTGTTGTAATTGCAGAAACTAAAACTTGAACCTGAATTAATAAAAGGGATACAGTAGCACTTGATAAGTGCTGCAGTTGGCTGAAATGAGATTTTGAATATAACTGAACTATTATAGCAGTTTTTAAATGCTGTCTTTGCTGAATTGAATTGTTTTTAAACGTAACTTACCATAGCATTTTCTAAGTGCTGTGGAAAGCTGAAATTTCACTATTTTAATGTTTTTAACTGAATAAATGAACTTAGAAAAGAGTAAATATCTAGGAATTGAATATTTGATTTGTAAGTATAATAACTTCACTTTTAAATTGTTTAAATAGAGTATTTTGATTTGAAATATAAACTATTTTGAAATATGATTTAGAATGTATTTAAAATAAAATAAAATGAATGATATTTTGGAAGGACATGATGTTTGAATTTTGAAATGGTTTCTTGGGAAACTGGATTGAATTGAAACTGATGGTTTAAATTGAATTAAATTGGAAATTTGAAAATTTGGGTTTAATTGAATGAATTTGTAAAATGTAAAGAATTAAAGGATGATTTCAAATGTATGATTTCGAAATGTTATGATTTTCAAAGTGTAATGATTTCAAGTATTTTGGTTTCGAAAAATATATAACTTTTAAAGCATTCTGATTTTGAAGGGTGAATATATGTTTGAAATGGAAATGATAAACTATTTGATTTGAATATAGTTTTGAAATAAAAATGGTTTTAATTTTTGAAATATAAACTATTTTTGAAATTTATAACCACCGCTTATAATAACGATTGGTTGTTAAAGAGACCGGGATCAGATATGGACATACTCTCTATCGATACCAAAAACTACTTTAACAACTGTGTACACGGTGGAGATTCCAGAATGAAGTAGGATGTTGGCGACGATCCAATTAAGGTATGAACGTGGACCCGACTACCGTGAGTTAGCATAAGGTGGCTAAAACAGGAGCGAGCGATGGGCCAAGTGAGGTAGCTCCTCCTATCAGACACACTTCTTCGATATTATACTCTTACTTGTGGTTGATTTGATGGCCATCCTTCGATTTTGATTTGGGAGTGTGTTCCAGGTGGACGGTAGTGGCTGCTATGTGTTATCATCAGCCCGGAAGTGTGATCGGTATATCTACCCTGGCATTACCTAGTTGTGCCGTGTCACCTACCATAGCGAGCCTTACTACGAGTTTGTTTTTATCCCGTAACCCATGGAGTATTTAGGGTAGCCTCCCGGTCTGGAGGTACGTTGATACTGGATGGACTACTGGGACTATTACGTGTTAAGGGGAATATTGGGTCACTCCTTAACGCTATTTTAAAGTAAGTTTATTTTACTGTAGACATTATTATAATAGCGTAATATTACTACGTAGTAAATAGTTTAACGAATCCCTAGAGGATGGGCGGTCTCAAGCATCCGTTAAGCTACTTGTTCTTTATTACAGTTCACTTGAGTTGGTTTACATTGTATAAGTATGTATGTCCTGACTCGAGTGTTTTTTGTTTTGCTTTACGCTCGGGTCAGCCTGAGTATTCAAAGCTTTGGATTTCTCTTTCTGGAGCTAGGAATCGCTGGAGATTCTTCTTATCTAGTTATTTATCATTTTAGTTTCGGTTGTTCTATTTCAACTCTTGTATTAGGAGACATCTATCTATTTGTGATTGCTATTGTATTTGTTTTCAGACTGATATTATGTATTTTGTTTTGATACTTTATTACAGTAGCTTCATGAACTACAATGATATTTTAATTTTCTGCTGCGAGTTATTCTGACATTTCTATGTCTGTGATTCTGTGATGATTTCATTTGCTCCAAATTTTATTACAATCTGTTATTTTGAATTATTCAAGTCTGACATGTGTGGATTATTGTCGATTTGAATGGTCCAAAATAGGGGTTGTTACATATATTTCCCATTTTTAGCCTAAAAAAATCTAGAAAATATCCTCTTTCAGTTGTAAACCCTAGAAGCTAAATTATATCCTCAAATCAAGCTTAAATTAAAGGACTTTTGATCAGTATTTGAGGAAATAAAACCAAGGTAATCTCTTCCACTCTATCTTGCATTCATTAGGGTTTAATCTCAGTTTTTCCCTCTTGATTATAATCTTTTTTTTGCAATTTTCTGAGTTTAACCTCGGATTAGTTGTTGATAAAGATTGGCATAGGAGAATACAGGTTATTATCATCCATTAAAGTTCAATTCGATGAGTTAATCTCACATTTCTAGACTATAAATGGATGCTTGTTGTTCTGAATGAATTTGGTGTTGGAATTGATCTCAACCTCTTTTTTTATTTACTTCTCTTGCTATACAACTTTATGTTTACTGAAATCCACTTCATATGATCATGATTTGCACTCAATTTTTGATGTTTATGTGCTTTCATGTTAGCTAAATCATTTCTTCAGAAGTTAAGAAGGACATGGACGAAGAAACGAGCGACAACGGATGGACAGGGAGCCCTCGGCATCACTTGGGGTACGCCCAGGCGCTGCCGCCGTTGAACCGGTCCCACCAAACTAGTGCTTTGGTCATGCTTGGGCTGAGCCACAAGTTATGTTGTGTGGCCTCCCATTCGCGCTTGCTCGCCTGTTCGTTCATCCATTTGGCTCCTTATCGATGTTTGATTGATTTTAATGCTCCAACTCATGTTTTTTTTCAATGTAAATTTTGGAGTTTGATTATGAATTTGTGAATTCATGTTGGGTTTATTATGCCATGGAAATACTTTATGGATCTGTGGTATTGCACACAAGTTTTATCACACAATTTTCAATTAGAGTTTTCAAAGGAACAATTTCTAATCTAAACCGTTTCCCCAAATCTTTTCAAGTATGAATATATTTTCTATAAAGGATATTTGGACTATGTGTGTATATATAATATTTAATAATAAACAATGGTTCTAAAGTTGATTTGGAACAATGGTTTAAAATTGTTCTTATAAATATATTTAACCAAAGGCTTTCCAATATATTAGCTTATAAAACTATATTTTACAAGAATGATTTTAAAGTAAAATATAACTATAGTTTACAAGAATGATTTTAAAGTAAAATGTTTTATGAAATTACGTGTTAACAATTGAATGATAAGGTGATTTAAACGATTTAATAAAACGAGTGGCAAGGAACGCTCGCGTTTGTTTTACTGGTTGATTCCCGGACTTATCTAATTGGGCTATTTATATAGACAAGTGAAGTTTACTAAATTATTGTAAACATTTAGGTAAACCCACATGGTACGGAATACACGGTAGTTACTTACTCGGTTGCTATTTGAGAGTACTGACACGTATATCGACGAGTTAATGACTCGCCTATGGAGTTCTATAGGTCTTGCACCTATCTTGGAATTTTTATAGGCCTTGTACCTATCATTGAGTTTATAGGACTTGTTCCTATCTTAGAGTTTATAGGTCTCGCACCTATCTTTAAGTTCTATAGGTTCACACCTATATTGAAGTTACTATGGGAGTTATACCCATCTTGAAGTTTTATAGACGCTTATTTCTATCTTGGAGTTACACGTGTGTAGGTGAATTTATTCACCAATCTTGGAGTTTTGGCGCCTTCACCCTTTTATGTGATTTATGGATTTCTATTGATCATTTCTAGATTATATTTTATTTTTGTTATCAACAAATAGTTTTGGGGGTCTTACTTTTAGAAGCTATTTTGAGTTTTGATGTTTGGGGATTACACTCTTGAATTTATTGAAGTATTCTTGATGGTTGCCTATACTTTGGATTTGTATTTATATTTGAGATCTATCTTATTACATCCATTATTTATCTTTCTTAACTCATTCATTATAGTCTAGACTGATCCATTTATTATTTTGTAATACTCGGGTCAGATTGAGATATTGTCAGTACTCCAGTTTTGATAGTTCTGGAGAGGATTTCACTCCAGTTATCCAGTTTTATCCATCTTACCTTCATCTTGTATATATGTACATATTCATGTAGTGTTTTATCTTATATCGAGTTTAGACTCATTTAAATGTACTTATTTGTATCTATGGGATGTAGTACTCGTATATTCCATGGTTTGTAGTGACCATAATTTTATAGTCGACCTTATGTACTTATTCGATTTGATCATCTTATATATATTGTATTCCATTGTGTATATTATATGATCTATGATTTTGTGATTTGTATTTATCATATATTGTCCAGTATTATTATTTTTTGCCACCGTAGTTTTGTTTTAAGCCTGGATTGCATAAGTTGATTTCACTTGTGACAAAGAAAAAAAATATAGCATATTAATCAACGTATCAATGCTCACTTAAAGTAAAATTCATGGTCTCCTAACTAACCCTATTCTTTGCACTAGAACACAATATTACTCTATAATATCCTTTGTTAGTGTAAGTCTCGAGGTAGGGTCACAATTTAGTTTCAAGTTCTATAATAATCTGTAAGTTCCCTACTAACCAAAATAGTCAAAAAATTCCATTTCGTTTTAACAATTGAAAATTATCAAATAACATATCATATCATGATGTATATACCATACTTTCCTAATGCATAGGATACACGTGTCCATGAAATTACTTAATAAGAGAACTTTGAAACTAAACACTAGTTATTATTTCAAATCATTTTGAAATTATACATACATATAAATTTTGTATATCAAATCTTACCTTGGGATTAAATCAAAATCCATTTTACCAAAATAATTTTGTAGCATCCCACACTTAGACAGTTCAAAATGAATGCTGATGTTGCTGCAGTCATCACCGAAATTATTTTCAAGCAACATAAGCGAGTTCAGTACATCCAAATCATACTTTTGGTATTTAATCAAAATCTTTCCAAAGCGATATCAAATACTTTGTATACTAATACTATGTATCATGACCTCAATCTCCTAACCTCATTTCCTAAATATTTACTTTAAAATAATACAATTATTATCTTTGCTAAAATCTTGAAAAATATTTTCAAAGACATTAGGATTTAGTTCTCAAATTCTTTGTTTAAATCCTTTTTTATTAAACCATATTTTATAAACTATAGTTATATAAAATCGCCTCCTTATATAAATCTTTTCACAGATATTTATTTCCAAAATATTTTATCTTTCCTTTTGATTATAGTAACATCTTTTACAAAATTTTAACTTCTAACCCAACATTATCACCAAATGCATGACAGTTAAACTGTGAAATTTAATTCATAAGATGTTTATTCAATGTACCTACAACTACTGCCTACCCACCCCATGATGTAGAAAGGTAATGTTGCTTATAAACAGATGGAGCAATACCCAATGTTCTTAACATGCTAAGCATGACTAAACTATCAAGGTTATGGGATATTAAACTAGGAGAAGCACTAGAGTCAAACAAATGCGAATAGGAAAGCCATAAACAGATAGTACACCCTCAATAACTGCTTCCCCTTCGCAGTCGCCAAAGTGGAAGTGATGCAAAAAAAGAAAAAACCCTTGGCTGCTCCATTTTCTTAAGCATAGGACAATCTCTAACAAAATGGCTAGGCTGGTGGCAGCCGTAACAACTTTTCGATGAAACTGGGCCTCAAGCTTTAGAATTTTCTTAATCGGTGCTTTAACCATCTGACCTTCTTCCCTTGACCTACATTTATTAGAAAGTGGCCTTTCTTCCCACACGTGTAGCAAACGAGGGTGTACCTATTATTTGGTGACTTAAACTTCTGATTGTTGTCACTTTCCAGAAATAGATGGCTTCGAAGCTAAGCTCTCAAACCTCAAAGCCATGTTCACCAAACCCACAAAAGGCCCCATGACGTGATTAATCATGTCCCTTTAGAACTCAGGACACATACTTGCGATGAACATCTCGTTCTTCTTCAGCGACATGTCTACTAACCTCAACCCGAACTGAGACAATGCAATATATCAATTCTCATACCCCGCCATGGTTGTGGCCTTCTACTTAAAATCTAAGAAGCTCCTAAATAACAAATGTTAGTCCCTGAGAATTTGGTTTTGATGACAACAATCTTAGAATAAGATTATAAAATATAAATACTAACATTATTGTTTAGATATGTATGTATATGCAGGATATATATATACAGGTACCAAAGAATGAAGGTTGTATAGTATAGAGATTCAAGAACTAATAAACTCAAGATCGAAGATATCAAGATTCAATACTCATGAGTCTCAAGATTATCAAGAGTTCAAGATTTCAATATAAGTAATTTAGTTAGGAATGTTGTTAAAACTCCTAGAAAAGCACTGACATCTTAAAATCTATTTTATTCATGGAATGAAATCCACTTCGAGCTCGTTAAAGGGATGGAACCCTAACTAGGATGGAACCTACGAAAAATCTAGTGGAACATTGTTTTGTATCCACTAACTTTTATACAAATGTTTTACAAAATTATATCTTGTTTTCAAAATGATTTCAAAATCCTCTTTTTTAAATCAAAAACATCTATCCTGGTTTTAAAATACTTTTAGCCTCAAAATAATCTTTATATATCAAATTATCCTTGGTTTTAAATTATCTTTTAATTACAATATATTTAACTTTTAATATTTGTACTTAGATTTAAATATAAAATTATAGTAAAATTTTATATATACCAAAATATTATTCTCTATACTTATTTATGTATTTAGACTATAATTAAGTATATTTATCAAGTTTAAAATAGTTTTAATACAAGATAGAAGTTATTTTCAAAGAAAAACAAATTACCAAAAACAACTTAGGCCTGTCAACAACCCCAAGGAACCGTTGTCGACAAGGTGATAGTTTATTCCAAAAGTTTTAATTTCAAAGGAAGTGTCTATTCGTCATATTCTTTCACGAATGGACATGGTTGTTGTTCTACTATAAATAAGGGCTGTTTTTTGAACGAATCTACATTCGTATCGATACTCTGATTTCACTCCTCTTCTTCTTCTATATTTCTTTATATACATTTTTACAATTACACTGTCGAAATCACCATTGAATCTAACTAGATCATTTCTGGTTTGATTCTCTATCACTATCTCAACAAGATCCCAGTGCTATTCAGAGTTATAGACTTCTTTGTATTCAATCGAGCGAGAAAAGGTGTGATTGTAGCCTGAAAAATCAATTGGGTGAATTTGTTGCTCGTAAAATCAAGTATCTATACCCAGAGGATCATGAATCCGGAGCGGTGTACCTCATGGCCTTGAAATCGAGGGTGTAATTGTAAGAATTGATTTTGAAAGAAAATCTGTACTTGTGTTGCTGGACTGGATGTAGGGTAACTTCGAACAGGTATAAAATTCAGTATGCTCTTTCCTTTATTGCTTTTACTTTATATCTGCATCTGTGTTTGATTCTGTAATCATATCTGTGTCTGAATATTGCATACATTTGTGTTCAAATTAATATAAACTCAAAAAGAATTAGTAATTCCTTTAAACACTATTCACTCCCCCCCTCTAGTGTTAATTCTAGCCTTAAGATCCGTAATCCGCATTTCTCACATTTGGTATCAGAGCAAGGTTTTCAAAGTATCATAATATGAATTTTGAAAAAGCTTTTAAAATGGCTATGTTTAAAAAACTTGTTAGTACTAGTTTAGAAATATTCAGATCATCATTGTCTCATGAGTCTGCATATAATTGATTTTCAAATTCAAGTTATCTACCAAAATTGTATGATGTGCAGGAAATGTCAGGACCCGATTCTTCGTCTTCCGAAAATTCAGCATCGATACTCACTTTATCGACTGCCGAGCAATCGAACGACGGAAAACCGAACACTGAGGGTTTAAGAAGAAGAAAAAGGATAGAAGAAGAGGTAAGAAGATAGAAAATAGAGGGAACAGAAAATGGAAAATAGAACGGAATAGAAAACAACAGAACAACATCAGAATCTCACAATTCGCAGCGGAACAACATATAATAATAAATGAATAATCTTTAAACAAAGAACCATATCAGTTATTACATTTTATACATTTCATTACATCATATCATCAGAGTGTACAACATCAAACAACAACAAACAGTGCAGCGGAAAAAGAAATACTATATAACTAGTAATACGCCATGCCATCCAGCTTGCCTCCAGCAACTCCAGAATATCCAGAATATCCTGATAAACCTTAACTCTTGACTGCCCGTGTAGAAATTGGTGGGCACCCAGAGTTTAGGAAGGAAAACAATAAACTCCGAGTCAGTCATGTGACTGGTGTGAGAACTCAAAACAGTTTATTTATCTTTGAAAACAAAATAGAGGAATATTTTTAAAGTCAATTCGAAATGCTTTTAAAAATGAGACTACCATAAGACCTCCCGCCACACACACAATGCAAACGCAGACTTGGAGGAGATTTCTCCTTATGATAGTCCAAGATGCTTGATACGCATTAAAAAGAAACATTTGATATTATTACTAGTGCATAGAGTATAAAACGATTTCGAAAGTAGAATATAAATCTTAGCCAGCATAGGTACCATTATATTATGCCTACTATAGCTACTTCCTGAGGAAGCAGGTTCTACAACTAAAACCGTACAAGTCTCGTATTGTTTCTTTGGATTTCCAACGAATGATCAGGCCAAGGAACTTCCCATTGCCACATGAGAATGCCTCTGGATGGACATCCCCGAGAACCAAACCGGATCTCTACCAACACAAGGCCGGGTTACCCCTAACTGAGTAACAACTGACCGAATATGCCATCCCCCGGTCCTTTGGGACCTTTCACCGAGCGCTCGCAATCAATTCACACAATCATAAAGTGTTTTAAACATGAGTAAGCATCTGGGCTCCATACCATGATACCACCCTTTTCCAGAAGGAAATGCACACGTCCTAAAGGGCGCTACCCCTCATAACCTTGCCGCATCTTTCCTGTTTTGACCATTCACGGGGTGTGAGGCTCGACAAAGTCACGTCCACAAAAACATACTTTATACAAAAGCCATGCTTTGGGTCAACAAATGATCATAGAAATGATCACCAGGATAGACGATCAAATAAACGATCCTATCACAAATAATCAACACAATGATCATTTAACAGCAACACTCAGCATGTCACATTACCAAATTGGGAATATATCGCTGATAACATTCAACTACATAACCTCTGAGCTCGTATGTCTCAGAGAAGGGTGTTAAGCTAAAAGAATAGATTCTCCGCCACCAACAGAAATATATTTGAAAGAAATCGGCTTTATATCTCAACTTGTAATGTCATACATACAATCCATACAAGTCTGTTCCGGGCTCGAACAAAACCGAAGGCACTTCTCACGAAGCCCTTGCAATCCGGGTATTCACAATCCCGATCGAATTTCCCATCACTTAAGGAATCTCTATACCAGGAGCTACCCAGTGCAGAGACAATCGATAGGTCATCCTATCGCTTTCGCAAATATCTGGTCTTCAACACCGATCTGCAAATGCAATTCACAACGACGTATCACATATTCGGAATGGGTTATACGACCCCATGGTCCTTTCCCGGTTAACCCGAATAGTGAGTGCTTATTCAAAAATAAGTGTGGCATTCAAATTCAAACAAATCACATCAATTACCCATCCAAAGGGAAATATTGATAGTCGGTTATTGAACTATCAATGGATATGCACACATCACCAGTTTCCAAATAATTTTCCCAATTATTTATTTCACAAAATATCTTTACAAGATATATAATTTCACACTTCAAAAATAAATAAATATTTATTTTTAGACAAATTCCCCTTTCCTTTATAAATTCCTTAGTGAATTTATAATCCAAAATATCTATGAATATTCGATTTCAATTATTCATTTCAATTTATCTTCAAAAAGATAAATTCTCTAATTTTTACTTTATATTGGAAAAAACATTCCCATACTTATTTATTCATAAGTAATTCACAAATTTTATTTATTTTCTACACTTGGAAAATATTCAATATACTCAAATCGAAATTTAGTATATATTTCATTCTATAAGGAAATCATTCTTTTAAACATATTTATTTGGGCCAAAACGAATGTTACATAAAACATTGTTACGACAACCCAAAATCACTAGTATAGGGATTCGAAATTAAAATAGATATATAAATCCCAATACTATACAAAACATTTCCTTTCGGAAATCATTTACTATAACAACAGGGTTATAGTCCACTATTTCCTTTTATTTCTCGAAAACGTCTATTTCAACAATGAATGTTGAAATCTATGATTTCGAATCTCAACACAATTTAAAACATCGTTAGATCGTTTTAATTCTATTTAAAATATCACATTCTAAACATTTTCTTTAACATATTATTCACTATTCAAAAACGTGAATATTATACGTTAACAACTTTCATCCTTTTATTCATTTCATTTTAAAGGATTATTCACAGTTAAAAACGTGAATATAACTCCATTAATAGGTTTCAACAATTTACTTATCAAAATAAGTCGTTTACGAATTTATGAAACAACGTCTATAAATTCCTTTATTAACCTATCTCAATTCATATCTCAATGATATACTAACAGTTCATATTATAAGTGAAATACTTATAAAACGATTATTTTACAAAATCGTTCTTTTAAACTTCATAATTATAAATCTTATAACTTATAAGATTCGTTTATTTATCCAAACCTATTCTTCAAATAACTTTATGAATTTTATAAACCTACGGCTTATAAAATTCCATTTATAACTTCACCGTTTATGATTCTATAAATTCATTTCACTTATGAAATTCATTCACAATTCATTCTAACACTTATAAAAACTCGTTTTATAACTCAAATATTTTTTTTTTTATTTATAAATATCAATATATAAATCCTTAATAAAATCAATTTATACTATTATTTTAAAACATCTTTAATCTCCTTTAAAATTTCATCATTTTGATTCATAAAATAATTAAATTTTATAAATCCTATATTTCAACTCTTTATAATAAATTCAAAAATCCTGATTTAATCATTTTATAAAATCATTAGCATCATATTCTCAAAATAATCAACTTTTAACTATATTTCTCAAAATCATAATTTATATAACTTTAAAAATCATTACATTTATTTATTTAAAATGGATCAATTCCAAAAATACTTTATAAACGTTTTCTTTCAAAAATCACTTAAAAAATCATTTTAAAATTCCAAATTTGGTCCAATGATGCTACACACCAAATAGTCAATCACGACAACAACGATATCATATATCGATATGATAATCAACGAATATCAAAATATCCATAATCAAATAAATACTGTTGAGGAATCCAGTTGGATTCCCCCAACCTGTTTTCCTGCATCCAAAAACATTAGCACAATACCAATTCCGCTCCAGTACGGAATTATCGCGGTATATGGGATTTAAAATATTATCCGCTTAATATACGGCGCAATAGGGTCTCATCCGCTAAACAAAAAAATGCGGGAAATCAATAACTCCAATATATACATATGCCAATATATATATATTGCTATTATATATAATACCAATTTCACTGTTTATGAAATATTCGCGGTATATGTTTTTAATAAATAACATCCGCTTACTAACGGCGCATAATGTCTATTTTAACAATCAATAGATAACAATCATCATTTAAACATGCATTCAAATATTTTAAATCTAACTATCTAAAATAAAAATCGAAACTGATTCGATTGAGTGAGAAGTTCTCACCTTGATTTCAATTTCGTTTTAGCGGTTTATTTCGAATAAAATTAAACGCGCGTTTAATTTTACCCAAAATTCTCACTAACTCCAAACGACTCCAATCCAATTCCATCGTGTAGTGCTCGTCCATACGATTCCAACGCAAAAAATCTCGTCCGATTTGGACCTCGTATGAAAAAGATATGGATATTTGAAGTTTACACGAATTTATTATAATAATTTACAACATTTATAATTTTACTTTCCCTTGATTTATATCCTGGCCGCACATCCCAAAGTCATCAGATCCAAGCCGTGCACTTCTTCTCCCTCTTTCCTTCACGCGTGCGCACTCCCCCTTCCAGATAATTATTTACGTAACCAAACCCATAAGCTAGAAACTAGGGTTCCAAATTACCATCTCCATGCTCGACTAAAACACGATCAGGAAGTTGCATTGCGAAGAGCACGACACGTACTATACTCGGCCACCACCTTGCAAAGCTCGGCCACTCCCTGACACGCGCGCACGAAGATGAACGTGGCATGCACGCAGCCACTTTCCCCCCTCCACGCGACGCCAAACTCCATCATCACCGTATAGATCGAAAGCTCTCGCCTTGCTCTTCATCTTTGTAGTTGATCACTTCGCTTGATTGTGAATGGATTGAGAGATTTTGAGGAGGAAGTGAAATCAAATTCTGGCCATTCAATACTAAAGTGGCGGCTAGGTTTATAGATTAGGGTTTAGTGTTTTTATTTTTTTAATTTATGAAGGGTGGGGGCTATTTATAAGAAAATCGATCGACACTATTCATCCCGGAAATTCCGAACTCCGATTCACGCGCCGTAACCAGCGTTTCTAGGGTTTACCCCGCGTTCCGGACACAATGGAATAGGTTTCGGAACCTAATTCGGACATCTGTGCGAGTTATGGCTATAAACGTTCAATTTAAATTAAACCGATTTAAACGATTTTCTAGGCGTTTTAATTTGTACCGAACAAACGGTCAATCCGATTGACACGAAATTTGAAACCTTACAATAATATCACATTACGGATCCGATGAAACTGGTTTCGTCGAAATCCAAGACTTTTTGAAAAATGGCTATTTTAACTCGCCAAATTAAAATTAAAAATAATTCGATGCGTTTCGAGCTGCCACGATCAAACGATAACTCCGATTGACACGAAAATTGAAATCCGGTAATAACTAACTATTACGGATCCAATGGAACTGGTCTCGTCCAATTCTGAGACTGTTCGAAAATTGACTATTTTCACTAGTCGATTTTAAATATTAAAATATTCAATTTTCACAAATTAACTTTTAATTCGATTTTAAAAGTTCTAAAATATCATTCTAACTTCAATATGATAAAATAAAATTTTACAAATCATTTTCAATCATATTTAACCCTATTTTCAATTATTTCCATAATTTAACATATTAAATTATCGATTTAATTATTCAATTAAATCCAATAATTCAAAATAAAATTTATTCGACTTATAAATTCACTTCTTAATATTTAAAATTAATTAAATATTCAAATTTTAATAAATTAAAATCCTGGGTCGTTACAGGAAATATGTTTTATGGGTGTTGAGGAGTCAATCCACAAAAGAATAAATGGATACTCGATAGTGAATGCTCTAGACACATGACTGGTAATCTAGATATGCTGAATGATATAATATACAAAGACGGAGGACAGGTTAACTTTGGAGACAACTCAAAAGGATATGTGATTGGCATCGGCAATGTCGATAACTCTGAAACTCCTATTATTACTAATGTATTGCTAGTTAAGAATCTAAAACATAATCTGCTAAGTATTAGTTAGCTTTGCGATAAAGGATATAAAATTAAATTTGAAAAAGATAAATGTCACATTGAAGATAATAATTCAACTATAGTATTTGAGGGAATTAGAAAAAAGAATATTTATATTCTTAGTATGAAAGTTTCAAATGATAACCTGTGTCTTTGGCAAATACTAGTGACCCTTGGATTTGGCATAAGAGATTTGGGCATTTGAATTTCAAACTCTTATCTAGACTGTCAAAACATGATCTAGTAAGAGGTCTCGCTAAAATGAATTTTAAAGTAGATAGTTTATGTGACGCATGTCAATTAGGACAACTTATAAAAGGTTCCTTTAAATTAAAAGATATGATTTCAACTGCAAAACCTCTTGAATTACTTCATCTTGATTTATTTGGTCCATCTCAAATTCAGTCAATAAATCACACTAAATATTTTTTTTGAAATTGTAGATGATTATTCTACATTTACATGGACAATATTGTTGAAACATAAAAGTGATACTTTTGAATGTTTTAAGAACTTTACAAAAAGGATTCAAAATCAACTTTCTGTAAAAATTATAACCATCCGTAGTGATCACGGTGGTGAATTTGAAAATGAAAAGTTTGAGGAATTCTGCAATAAAAAGGGAATAACTCATATTTTTTCATTTCCAAGAGCTCCACAACAAAACGGAGTAGTAGAACGTAAAAATAGGACGACTCAAGAGTGTGCGAGAATTATGCTTTCAGATAGTAAATTACCAAAACATTTTTGGGTAGAAATAGTTGCTACCGCCTGTTATATTTTAAATAGAATTTTAATTAGACCTTTAACTGATATAACATCTTATGAACTTCTTCAGATAAAGAAACCTAATGTAACTTATTTTAGATTTTTTGGAAGTAAATGTTTTATTTTAAATACAAAAGATAACTTAGATAAATTTGACCCTAAATCCGACAAAGGTATCTTTATTGGATATTCTAATAGAAGTAAAGCATACAGAGTGTTTAATTTAAGAACTAACACCATCGAAGAAACAATGCATGTTTCATTCGATGAAAGTCTCAAATATTTTGAAGATACAAATGATGAAGAAGATTTAATCACTCAAAATCAAGAGTCAACTAAAACTAATAATGAAATTAATCATCCTAATAAAAAGATTAAACTTTTGAAAGATCATCCTATAGAAAATATACTAGGAGATATGCAATCTGTTGTTACAACTAGAAATCAACTAAGTAAAATGAGCAATGTAGCCTTTATATCAACTATTGAACCCAAAAATCCAAAAGAAGCATCAACTAATGATTCATGGATTTTGGCTATGCAAGAAGAACTAAATTAATTCACTAGAAATGATGTTTGGGAACTTGTTTCTAGACCTGAAAATAAAACTATAATTGGAACTAAATGGATTTATAAAAATAAAAGGAATGAACAAGGTTAGGTTGTTAGAAATTAAGCCTGGTTAGTCGCTCAAGGTTATTGTCAAGAAGAAGGAATAGATTGTGATGAAACCTTTGCTCCCGTAGCAAGATTAGAAGCCATTAGGATTCTACTTGCTTTTGCAAATCATAATAATTTCAAATTATTTCAAATGGATGTTAAAAGTGTCTTTTTAAATGGATTTGTAAAAGAGGAAGTATATGTTGAACAACCACCACTTTTTGAAAAAGAAAAATTACCAAATCATGTTTACAAACTTAAGAAAGCTCTATATGGTCTAAATCAAGCTCCTAGAGCCTGGTATGATAGACTAAGATCTTACTTATTACAATCAAACTTTGAAATTGGTAAAGTTGATAATACTCTTTTTACTAAAGGAAATAAAAATGATATTCAACTAGTACAAGTTTACGTAGATGATATCATTTTCGAATCAACTAATTTTGAAATGAATAAAGAATTTTCTGAAATAATGAAAAAAGTGTTTGAGATGAGTCATGTGGGTGAATTAAACTTCTTTCTAAGATTGCAAATAAACAATTAGATAATGGTAGCTTTATCAGTCAAGAAAAATATGCTAAAGACCTAGTTAATAAATTTGGTTTGACTACTGCAAGTGGAAAACCCACTCCCATGGCAACCAATGAGTACCTAAGTAAAGAAGATCTCTCGAAAGATGTAGATCAAAAATTATATAGAGGAATGATTGGATTACTACTCTATATCACTACTAGTAGACCTGATATCATGCATAATGTTTGTCCCTGTGCAAGATATCGATCCCAACCTAAAGAGACCCACTTAAAGCTGTAAAACGTATCATAAGATATGTTAAACACACCTTTGATTATGGCTTATTTTATCCTAAAAATAATTCTTTTGAACTAATATCTTACTGTGATGCTGATTACGTTGGTTGTAAACCAGACCGAAAAAGTACAAGTGGAACTTGTCACTTTTTGGGGAATTCTCTGATTTCCTGGTTTAGTAAAAAGAAAAACACAGTTTCTTTATCAATAATCGAAGTAGAGTATATTTTTGCTGTTTTGACTTGTTCTCAAGTAATATATATGCAACAAACTTTAAAAGATTTTGGTTTAAATATCTCAAAATCACTAATTTATTGTGATAATACTAATGCAATAAATTTGTCCAAAAATCCTACTCATCATGCTCAAACTAAACATATTGATATCAGACATCATTTTCTCAGAGATAATATAAGTAAGAAGTAATTACTCTCGATTATATCAAATACGAGAACCAAATTGCTGATATCTTAACAAAACCCTTAAATGAATCTATATTTACTAAATTAAGAAGAGAATTAGGTATCTGTTCAATAACTTAAATATAGAATATAAATAACAAGTATAATTAAAAATTAAATTAAAATAAATCAAATAGAAAAAATATAAGTACCTTGTCGACAACCCTCCTTTACCCCTGTCGACATATAACGAATTTTTTTTCTTTTGAAATTTTCCCACCAAAATTCAAATGGGTGGTTATATAGTCTTCTTGTTTCGAAATTTTGTTCATTCTTTCTGTTCTTTCTCTGATCTAACTTCTGAAAACAATAAAACAATGGCTCTCTCCTCCAAATCAAATAAATATTCAACCTTTTCATTTCCTTCTCCTTCTACTGGACCATTTCAACGAACTATGCTTGCACGAGTTGTAAAAATGGAGGTTTCCTTGAAGGATGCACTGCAACTTATGACTGATATTCAAGTAGTGCAAATCAGAATGGCCAAAGAACAAGAATGGCAAGGCAAAATCCTTAGAAACTTGCAAAAGTTTCTAATAGACAATCACGCCAATCCCATCTTGATTGATGAAGAATCTTCAGGTTTTCAAGTGCAAGAGGACAGCGAGGAAGAAGAAGAAGCCCTCATGGAAGAAGAGCACGCTGAAGATGATGCCAAAGTTGTTTGTGTTGGCGAAGGGTGCTTTGACAAGGATGGAAATCTAGTCGAACAATGTGGAAATTTCTTTTTCCACTACCCAAATTGCTCGGTTCATAGATCTCCCATTGTTAAGGATACATATTAGTTTCTTTTCTCTCTTTCTTATCGTTATATGATCTTACTTACGTTTTCTACGCAAATGTAAATATAAGAATATATAATTAATAAATGATTTGTGTTCTTATATTTGAATTCTCACATTATCGCTATTATAAGTATTATCATATATGGATTCTTAGTTAGGAGAGTTAGTAATTAAGGGCTAAGTTTTAGTTTCAGAATTAAGTGTTGATTATTTATGATGACACTATCATTATAATCACATGTCATATAGTATTAGATTAAGGTGGAGTTGTATAGATTTAAACTTTCTTTTTGTTGACGACAAAGGGGGAGAAGTATAAAATAGGATAGTCAGGCATAGATTAAGAGGGAGTTATTAGTTTTAGGGGGAGTTATTAGGACAGAAGTAATATTTTATAAACAAAGGTTGTCGTAATCCAAAAGGAGGAGATCGTTAGTCCCTGAGAAGTTGGTTTTGATGACAACAACCTTAGAATAAGACTATATAAAATATAAATACTAACATTATTGTTTAGATATATATGTATATGCAGGATATATATGCAGGTACCAAAGAATGAAGACTGTACAGTATAGAGATTCAAGAACTGATAAATTCAAGATCGAAGATATCAAGATTCAAGACTCATGAGTATCAAGATTATCAAGAGTTCAAGATTTCAATATAAGTAATTTAGTTAGGAATTTTGTTAAAAATCCTAGAAAATCATTGACATCTTAAAATCCATTTTATTTGTGGAATGGAATCCACTTTGAGCCCGTTAAAGGTATGTAACCCTAAGTAGGATAGAACCTACGAAAAATCTAGTGGAACATTGTTTTATATCCACTAACTTTTCTTCAAATGTTTTATAAAATTATATCTTGTTTTCAAAATGATTTCAAAATCTTCTTTTTTATATCAAAAACATCTATCCTGGTTTTAAAATACTTTTAGCCTCAAAATAATCTTTATATATCAAATTAAACTTGGTTTTAAACTATCTTTTAATTATAATATATTTAACTTTTAATATTTATACTTAGATTTAAATATAAAATTATAGTAAAATTTTATACATACCAAAATATTATTCTCTATACTTATTTATGTATTTTAACTATAGTTAAGTATATTTATAAAGTTTAAAATAGTTTTAATACAAGATAAAAGTCATTTTCAAAGAAAAACAAATTACCAAAAATAACTTAGGCCCGTCGATAACCCCAAGGAACCCTTGTCGACAAGTTGGTAGTTTATTTCAAAAGTTTGAATTTCAAAGGAAGTATCTATTCATCATATCATTTCACGAATGGACATGGCGGTTGTTATACTATAAATAGGGATTGTTTTAAATGAATTACATTCATATAAATTCTCTGATTTCAATCCTCTTCTTCTTCCACACTTCTTTATGTACATTTTTACCATTACTTTGCCGAAATCACCATTGAATCTAACTAGATCATCTCTGCTTTGATTCTCTATCACTATCTCAATAAGATCCCAGTGCTATTCAGAGTTATAGACTTCTTTGTAATCAATCGAGTGAGAAAAGGTGTGATTGTAGCATAGAAAATCAATAGGGAGAACTTTTTTCCCGTAAAATCAAGTATCTCTACCCGGAGGATTGTGAATCTGGAGCGGTGTACCTCGTGGCCTCGAAATCGAGGGTGTAATTGTAAGAATTAATTTTGAAAGGAAATCCATACTTGTGTTACGGGACTGGATGTAGGGTAACTCCGAACCAGTATAAAATTAGGCGTGTTCTTCCTTTATTGCTTTTACTTTATATCTGCATCTGTGTTTTGTTCTGTGATCATATATGTGTCCGAATATTGCATACATTTGTGTTCAAATTAATATAAACTCAAAAAGGATTAGTAATTCCTTTAAACACTATTCACCCCCTATAGTGTTAATTCTAGCCTTAAGATCCGTAATCCGCATTTCTCACAACAAAGTCTTTCCAGCTTCTAGAAAAAACTTCATTCCATACTCATCTTTGAATTGGGCCCAAGAGAAGTCGTTCTCTTGGACATCATCTGTAATAGAACTCCACCAATCCATGGTTGTGTCTCTCAGATGTCGCAATGCCAACCTATGCTTTATTGCGCCATCTAGCTCTATATCTCCAAATATCTAATCACATAATATGAGCCAAGACCAGAATTCTATAATAGTATCTATGCCACTAAACCTCTTACCCTCTAATCTCTCATAATCGCAGTAGAGCAAAGTTAAACTCATCTGAGGCCTGACCTACACAATCTCCTCTATGACATTCATTCTCGATTCCTTAACTGGAGCAACATTCCTCGATGCTCGATTCTTGCCATTCATGATAGTACTACCTCGACCACCTCTAGCATTGGCAGCACTGGTACTCATAGCTCTTACTACCTAATCAAAGCGGAACAACTTTAGGAAACTAAAGGGTAGAGTTACTCCAAAGAGAGGGTTACGACGAAAGAAATATTCCTAACGAATAACTTTAAAAGTCTAGTTTTCAAAATAAAAATACACTATCATATTTATAATACACTTGACTCGATATAGGGTGTCGCTTACCCTATGTCTAATGAGCCATACCAAACCAAAGCCAAGGTGTTCGCTCAATCTTGAGCTTTGATACCAAATGCAATGAACCAAATTTTCAACCCTCGAATGTTAGCACTAAATACATCCATCATATTCATGTACAGAGCACCCAAGTTCTAGAAAGACAGAAAGTAAATAAAAATAAGAGAAAAAGAAATTGAACGAGGAAGAAGAGAACACAACATCATAATCTCACAATAGAATGATAACATATAATATCAAAATATTAGCACAAAGGGTTACTTCGAATATAGAAATTTTAAAGTTATGAAACCTAAGTATTATCATTAGCCTGTATAGTTTTAACTTCATGTCCTCACAATGCTGATATATAAAATACAGCAGTGTAGCAGAAATAAGAATACTATAGTAAGTAAACATCTAGCTCATCTCCATAAGATCCAAAGCGTCTAAAGCTAAATCTTGAAACATATACGGGACTGACCCGAGCATTATAAGAAAATAACTCCCGGACCAGTCTAGTAAGTTAGTGTAAGAAACTCAAGAAATAAGAGTGACATATAATAGCACTTTTTTGAGACCGTACGAATTACCATAACGGTTTTCCCTTCAAATGAAACCAATCATTCATTAAGTTTAACATATGATATGACAGATGTCTAGTGTGCAAGCACATAAATCATATTAGATAGCTCTATGTGAATGCTATAATAATAATAGGTAAACAATCAATTCTGCTAAGGTGCATTTATATATATGTGAGGATTTTCTTGGAGCCCTCCTCAGATCAAGCCGAATCTGAACTCCATGACCAGGATCAGAAACTTCCTTCTGAGCATCGTGTATCTCTGGATAGGATACATGAAAGGTAAACATAATTGGTCCAATAATGAACTGCATGGCATCAAGTATGAACAACTCCCACTTGCAACATATTGATAAGCATACTTATTGATAAGCATACTCTAGATCTTGAGTTGATATACCCTCAGGGATAAGCTAAACTTGAGAACGAGCATCTTACTCTGGTTTTAGTCATTTTCGAGGTCAAGGCTACGCTCGACGTCTTTCACATGAGTCTTCTTCTTCACTCGAGCAGCACACAAATCCCTAATTGGATTCCTTCATATTGAATAGATCAAGAATCACTACATGGATTCGAGCATCTTGAACAGATCTCGAACCTCCACATAGGTTCCCAGCATAAGTCCTTCGATGAATGCTAACGTGGTCCTCTCTTTTGGAATACTCCTCAAGATAGATAATCCCACATGATAACATCGTTTGAAATGTTAACGTTGACCTCTCCCTTAGACTTAACCTTAGGATAGATAGTTCAACTTTATCGCATCCACTTCACAATCGCTTACAGAACATAGATTGCGTATATAGTTTTGAAGTGATAAAGGGTTTGATTCATCTCATATAAGTACACTCTTCCCGCTTACTGGACTCTCTAAAACCAATCGCTGAATTTTCAGTTAACTAAATTCCGGTTCTCTTAGAATTAAGCAAAAGCTAGAGACATTTCATACCAATGCTCCTCCTTAGGAGTTCTCATTGGTATGAAATCATAAAGATTTTAGAAACTTCCTAAGTTAATATTATGTCAAGTTCGACAGTCGACCAATCGACTACCTAGTCAAAAAAAATTACTTGTACAAATAAATATCTGTATACTTAACTCATTTCCAAGATTCCAACTTAAACTATTCCTCGAGTGAAGCCAGATAAGTTAGAGCACAGTTTTATCAAAGCCTTGCCTGGACACTTCATTCTTAAATCTCACAGAAAGATAAGTCTGCCTCGTTGACTTTTATTGTTAAGTATAGTCTTATAATTTCCATAAATAAGTAAGAAATCAACACGATTAACATGTTTTTTATATTTTATGACTTACTATTCCTCAGTCAAGAGGGAAGTGATAGGTTAGAGCTCTATTGCTCTATACTTACTAAAACATCAATCTTAACTCTCATAAATAGATAAGCTTACTTTGTCGGCTTTTAGTGTTAAGCATATTAATTAATTTTTAAACAAGTAATTAAATAATTAACCATATAGCCATTTAGCTTTACTAATCCCTTTTTAAACCTTTTTTTATACTTTTAAACCCCTTTTTAAAATTATATATATATATATATATATATATATATATATATATATATTTGTGCGTGTAGTAATTTATTTACTAAAACTTGATATGTAAATGAACAAGTCAAAAGATATTTTATTACATAAGATATAAAATAGTCAACACATTTTCTAAAAACTATATATAACTAAAAATTATTTAATATAATTTATAACATTTATAATAGGTTTGAAAACATTTTCTCAAAATTTTACTTAAAAATAACAAATTGACAGTTTCCTTATAAACTTGGAAAAGTAAGTTTTTATTATAAAATCCTCTTCTTTAAAAATCCACAATTAATTCTTAAAAATTCATAAATGTCTTAAACCAATTTTGAAATACTCTAATATGAGGAGTAAACACTTGTAAAAAGGATGAACAAAATACTTAAATTTAAATATCGTTTTGAGCCTTCAAAGTCCAAAAATCAAGTCTAAATGGGGCAGTTTTGTCCAAGTGAAGTTTTGGCCACTTTTCGAGATGTTACTTTACTCTTTACCATCCAAACTTTTTATGGCAACAAACATATATATAAAAAATTATAAATATGGTGAGAAACCCCTAAGGATCTCTCAATAAAGTTCCAGGAGATAGCTAATAACAAGTTTTTTTTATCATTGTTTATTAATTACATGATGTCTAATAAGGTTATAAAATCATATTTATAACTCGTAATTATATTTCAAAACGTTTCCATGTTCAAAGGCAAAGTTTCTGGATTTACGGGTCGCTACACTTAGTTTAGACAACAGTCTAGTATGAGTGATCTATAAGCTTAAAACATAGATATAAATATGGTATATTGTATAGTAAGAGCAATATGGTATGAGAAGTTGTACCACAAGCTCTTGCACTCAATAACTTAGCACATTTGACAAACATGATAACTACCATAGGTAATGGTATACTACTATGATGACCATTCTACACCTTCAACATTTAATATAACTAAAGAGTGCACTAATGCAATGCCCGATCGATGTAGGACGATTGTTAAGGGCGAAAAGGAGAGAGATAATCATAGAACTTATATATCTCACAGCGCATCAAATAAAATATAATAATTATCACATATAATACCTGTGATTGTTTCTCTTATTTTCACCATTGACAATCGTCTTACATCAGTCGAGCACCGTAGCAGCGCATTCTTCAGTTATATTAGATGTTGTAGGTGTAGGGCAGTCCTCATAACTACTTTGTCTTAGTATATACTAAGGTGTCAGGATCTCAAACTCAATAATACCTAACTTCAACAAAGACAAGCATAACATCCATCAATAAAACTACTATCATTTATAAGTGATTTAATTGTATGATGACCCCCTTAGCTTAATGGAAATACCATAGAAACAATCCTACTAGTGACACACTCAGTCATGCCACCAGCAGCCTTCATTGGCAAGTATCGTTTCTAGTAAATGTAATGACCCACCTATAGTGATTGTTATACATTAGCAATCGAATTCCATAAATATCATAGATGACATTCCATTAATGGTAGAATTTTAAAAAACAACAACATTGAGCATATTTATCACATCTACTGTCATACTAAATCCCACAACGGAAGGAATAAAAATATAATATCAACATAAAAATGTAAAAGTCAACGCATATTGTGTCAAGAGGCATAAAGTTAAATATTATAATATAACATGCAAATGGTTATCAAGTCTCATATGCAATGTATCCCAAAATAAATACATGTCTATTATGTCAATATCCTAAAAATATTGGATAGATATAAACCTAGCAGTAAATTGAAGCTTGCCTTTAACTAGCAAAATCTCCACCTCTATGTCAACCCATGAAAAGAATAAATAACAAAAGAAACAACAAAGAGAGGGTTAGACATGAAGTTCGGTTAAAAGGAAATATCAATAATTCGCATGATTACAAATTTACTACTGTATCATATACAATATCAAATGGTAATGCTTGAGGTACCTCAACCTACAACTTCACCTACATCCCCCAAGAAACACATTTCTACTATAATTCTATGCTATACGTGATCAATCTCTCATATCCAAATCATCATATTATCAATCATGACTCAACCATCAAACACGAGGCTAGTGGACCTCGAGTCTTCCAATAAGGCCAAGACCTACTAAGTATAGTTATTGATGTAAGACTAACATTATGACACTTCAACGAACCATCCACCACCTTTTATTATATCAAACTCGAATCAATATACACATTCCTACTGCAATGATTTGTTTGAAAAGGGAATCAGGAAAAAATAATTCAAGATCGATCACCTTTTACTAAAAAGTAGGCAGAGGTTTATCACCTATGTTACCAAGATATAATGTCTGCTATCTCTGAATTGATGTTCCCAAACAAAAACAACTGAAACAACTATGCATTATTCTACAAATAATCTAGAAATATCAAATCCCAACGCCATAGCTAAAGGAAATGGACTTGCTCTGTATACGCAATATATCATGGAGTTGTATATCACAATACCATAGCCATCCCATCGCAAAACCATCAGACTGCTTTAGAAAACCACTATATGAATCATATCTCATATCGACCCATCACCACTGTTTCTATTTAGTTTAACATTAATCGCACATTTCCTAAGACAACACGTACCACCTTCGAATTCATCACATTGAATATAGTCATCCGGACATTGCAAGCATCACGAGGGTCCCCAAAACGTACCTGAACACTTGAAATAATAATTTATTCTAGCCTCTATAGGTCTAGGTCCAATCTGTGCTTGTAATAGGAATTCAGACGGCCATTTTTATTACATTAGTCGATTGATCGCCTAAATCAAATAGTTGAATCTTAAGCTATCAGTAGGCCGAACCCCAAATTAAGACAATTTGTCTCCAAATTCAGTCGGAACTTCTATAAATTTAGTTAATCGAATCACCTATAAACTAAATTATCTTTAGTTCACACAGTGGAATTTCAATTAGTTGATTTCTCATTCGATCAATAATTTATCCATTAATTTCGGTTTTTGTTATTTTGATGAGTTTTCAGTTAGCATCTTTGACATACGATCGTTGCATTGAGACACTTCGCACAAACATTGTCTGACATGAATTCATGCCCTCATTATAAGTCGGCTGACATTCAAACGAGTGCAAATTCGAATTCGACGGATGACTTTGAGGCAATTATGCATTTTCACAACTATTCGAGTATTTTTCTCAATATTCTTACAAGTAATTAGCAAGTCGATTAAGGCATTACCTAGCCCAATCAAAGCCGACCGGACTATTTGTCGACCGGCCCAATCAAAGATGGCCAGACTCAAGTTAATTCCAAACCAGTCCATCCACACGAAAAGGTGTCGAGCTAAATACCAGTCGTCTCGAACCTATGCACACCCACGGTCTATTCATCAAACAAAGACAAAGCTAAGTACAGCTGCAACGACCCAGAATTTAATCACTTTAAATATGGATATTTAAATATATTTTTAATGATTAATTAACAGATTTTATAACTCAAATAAAATCCATTTAAATAATAACTAATGATGGTAAAATAATTTACTACTTTTTTTACAAAAACAGTTAGTTCAAAGAAAAATGGAAAATTTGACCGGAAACCATTTTTTGAATTTTCGACTTTTCGGTGTCGAAAAGTAATCAGAAAGCATTATGCACATTGGAGATAAACATTGCACACATTTATAAATGAATTAGGATTTTTAATTTAGTTTGCTTAATAAATATAATAATTTTGGATATGATTTTTTTTTGTAAATTTTAAACAAGAGTTAAATGTAAATAAAAGTGATGTAAGTTGTCATTTCTTTAGAAACATAAGTACAAAAAGTACTAAGGCATGTTTTCTTATGAAAATGAAGAGGGAGACAAGCTTTACATGTTGGGGGGAGAAAGAAACATGCTTGTGATGTGACAACATGATAGGAGAGGGTATGTAAGTTAGGGTAATATGGTTATTTAGTTAATGTACTTTGTATATATATACAAATTTTCATAATTTTCTCCCATTTTATCATTCCATTTCCATTTCAAAAAAACCACTTCATGTTTCAATGACACTTTAATGGCTTCCAGGATAGTTTCTCAAGTTTAAAAATCTAATTCATCCACTTTTATACTCCTAAAACCTTGTCTAAACTCACCTCCTTCCATTTCAATACCTCTCCTTCACAAAACTAACCCCCTTACCACTTCTTCACCTTGACCGAACTCTAGAGCCCCCATCAACGAACCATATTTCCATTCAAGCCAGCAAAAACTCCACTTTTCCAAGCTAGAAGAAAAGTCCTAGGTCATATTCGAGTTTTAATAAAAGTTAGTTTGATTTTGCACATGTTCAGTGAGTAAAGTTTCACCCTTTAACTAAGTTTTTCTAGGCACAAACACACACACACACATACATACATATATGACTAACTTGTTGTAAAAATGATGTTGTGTTTGGGTAAAATGATGTTGGATTGTGTATATGTATTGTTCTTGGATTATGCTTGGATGTAATCATATGTGCTTGGTTATATGGAGTATAGTTGGAATATGGTTGTTAAATATTCAAGTTAGTTTACATACTATAATCTAGCTTGTATATGTTGGTTATGGAAATGTTTACATATTGTGATGTTGTGGTTATGTAATCATATATGCTATGAATATGAACTCATGATGGTATGCTAAGAAAGTTAGGAACTTACTAGTTTAAAGCGACATGTTATCCCTTTTATAAAATTCAAAATCTTTGGTTTTAAAATTTGGAAAAAGGTTTTCAATTTAAATACTTGTTAGTCCTCCAAAATATGCTTTTATGTTTTCGAATTTTTTTTTCCAAGAGTTAAAATTTGAAAGAATACTTAGAGAACAAATTTTAAGTTTGGAAATTTCGAGCTGTATAACGATGGTCGCTATAAGTGTAGTTCGTGCAAAACAAACTCTTTTCGAAATCTAAAATATGTTTTCACTTAGAAATATTTTTGGAAAATGTTTTAAAAATTATATTAATTAATTAAAAAGGTAATTATTATTTAATTGATTAACTATTTAATAATTGATTTATTAATTAATTAATTAATTGGTACTTAATCATTTGTTAATAAAGGTAATTAATACTTAAGTGTTAACTAATTAAGTAAATTTTAATTAGTCAATTAAAGTTTAACTAATAATTAAGGGTTAATTATTTTTAAATATTTATTTATTGTTACTTGTTAATTAATTATTTATAAAAGGGATTTAATCAATTATTAATTAATTATTGATTAATTAAAGTTAATTAAGGTTGTATTTAAGACTCAACTAAGATTTAATAAGGCTTTAATTTATTTTTAATTAATAAATAAGGGTTTTAAATCGCTTTGTTCCTAAAATATTGGTTTTGTTTCAAACTGTTTTCTTTTCAAAAATGTTTTAAATCAAGAGATTTCTTTGTCGATTACCCTTAAGTAACCTCGAACAAATATGAAACCAAAGTTAGTATAGTGACACATTTATGGGATATAAGTCATCCCATAGTTAGCAATAAAATCCGATGAGTAGACTGGTCCTCTATCTGTGAGATCTAGAATTTATTTCTAGGCGAGGGATGGAGTAAGGTCAAAATATCGAAAATGTGATGGATATGGGAGGGTTAAAATCTATCAATGGGTCATGTTTAAATTAAGTATATGGTTATCCATATGCGAACTTTGTATAATTACCGAAAGTATCGGATATTTCTGCTATTTATAACTTAGCCTATTTTAACTTAGAAAGTATGTTGTGTAATTTCGAGTTCCCCAGTGAGGACCTGAATACTTGTTGCATACTTCCAAAAGAACCAGAATTGAGTTAGCTAGGAAATTTGCCTAGTTTAGGGACACCAGTTTTAGATAAATATAATTTGTCCGAGCTACTCCAAACTAATAACATTTGCGATGGATTGTTATGAAGTATGATATGGAGATGTACTATTCTTCCTGAGGGTGATTCCAGAATGGAAGATGATAAATATTGAATGTTTGTTCGATCCCGGAATAACTTGTATGCATGAATGCTAGCATTGAATTGGTTGCTTGGAGGGTAGTGTTAACATTCCAAGACAGTCTGCTAAAATGAAATGTAATTGTAAGCTCAAGCCTCACACCAGGAATGACTAAAATAAGAGGATATGCTTCAAGGCTACGTGGTTCGCTGCCATTAGGGTATGGTCATCACCCAATCTAAATCGAAATCATAGATTATGTATGCTCGAGGCCTATTTAGGTTGTTGATCCCGACCAGTGTGATGACATTCGATGCTATCCAATAAGGGGTAGGGCCACTCTTGACTCGTAGGGAGTCCATATGAGGCTCTCGGTGTATTTTATCTAGAGAAGCACAGTGGTAGGTGGTACCCCGATGCCTTGTCATTGTTGGAATCCATTTTCAATACATGCCTTAACGGATTTAGTTGTGCTCAATTATGAAATGTGAGATACAAGCATTTAAGCAATGTTAAATATTTATTTCAAACTTAGACACTATGATAATATCAAATGATTTTATACAGAAATTGCTTATTAATGGTGAAATTTCCTATCTATTTAGAAAACCACCTTTAAAAAATTTCTTAAAAATAATCGCAAGCGCATGGCGTACAATTTTAGTACGTGGCGAGTACAGGTCGATCCGTAGGGAATTGAAGTGATTTTAAATTCTACTCAATCAAACTATCCCAAAGCTAAAAGTTATTTTAAGCTAAAAATGTAAAAAAAATACAAACAAAAAGAAAGTGAATAAAAATATGAGAGTAGAGGGCAATTTAGAGGCAATTCCCTTCTCATGATGACATAAATCACATAGTGAAATTATGATCTCTCTTTTTAGTCAATTGTAAATTTAGTTGACATGTTTATCCTAAATATGATCTATTTGTGCTATTAATTAGCCCAACATAAATCATCAAATTTTAACACACCATCTAAACCACTTGTCAACTCTCATGAAAATGATAATAAAATTAAAAATAAAATCTATTATAAGCATGATTATTTACTATTGATTAGTAATATAGACCATCAAAATTTGTTTCTAAAATCTACTTCATTACCAAAATCATATGTAGATGAAGAGGATGTAGATGAAGAGGTAATTTGAGTTTATGTTTGTTCAAACATAACCTATTTGGTGTCAACAACTTAGGCTATCAAATTCAAAGTTAAACAACAAAAATTTTGCATGTCAAAATTTTCCATTAAGCACAAAAAGAGATAATAAATTAACAAATATGTTGAATCTACATTGTAGGATCGATTTCACCCTAGAGGGGGGGTGAATAGGGTGATAGTGTAAATTATAAAAATTAATTGCAGAAGCTAATTAATATTTAACACGGATCACAGAATAGCAGCACAGATATCGCAGAATATAAATAACAGAATAAAACAGAACAACACAGAATTTACCCAGCTTCGGCAAAAACCCTGCCTACGTGCTGCCCCCAAGGTTTCTACTAGAAATTAGATAGTCCCTCGCTTACACACGTAAACTCGCTATACCCGCTATTGACTAATCTAACTCTACGCTCAAAACCTTGACCACAACTCAACTACCGAGTTGCAAATTCCCAAACTACACACCGTAGTTTGCACCCTAGGCACACGACTAGAAAATTAAAACGGTTTAAAAAGACAATACAATTAAAAACGATTATAAAACAAAAATAACCCTAATTAAAAAACCCTTATATAAAAAGGAATTCTCCCTTTTAAAAACAATAGGCCGGCCTCTTTTATTATTTTGACCCGTCTCCTTTTGCTTTACTCAGTTCGTTTGCGTGTATAATGGTGGCCGTTCCTTTCTAGGGCTTCGTCCTCATCAGATTGGGGCTTCGTCCCTTTGATTCAATTTAGGGCTTCATTCCTTTTCCAGATTTAGGGCTTTTGAAGTGCCGATAGTATGGAGATTGATTCTATGATCTCTTGCGTGTATCCTTGATTGATTGATGCTCACTTCGGCTACTTCTTTGATCGAATTCCTTCTTCGATTCGGTATGTAATTATTTGCTTGTGCTTTTCTGATTTTATGCTTTCTGGAATTCGATCCACTTGCCGATGATGTGAATTTGATTTATATAGGGTTTGTAAATCCTATTCTTGCGTTCGTATAAAATAATTTGAATTTGTCACATATTCATCTCTGCCACTTGATTTTTCTTCAACGAATGTGATGACTTCTGACTTCTTCAATTTCGAATATTTCATGTTTACTTGGTTAACACGGTTTGATTCAATTTCGTGATGACCACGGTATTTTAATTTCTGGAATTTATACTTTGTTGACTTGTTCAACATTGACATGGCGATTTTACTATGACTTCGGCCTTGAATTTGAGATGTTTGGTTATCACTTGCTTTGACTTGGTTACACGTTTTGAAAACTACAGCTTGATGCTTGTATCCCTCTTGTTGTTCACAGCAATTACATCCCTACTGCCATGTTTTGATGTCACTGTAGTATGTTGGTCACTTGATTGTGTAGATGGAAGATGTTGCACTGCTTCATTATGATTCACTGCAAAATTTATTGAGTTGTCATTTGGGTATTGCATTACTTCATGTATGCTGAGCTCTGGTCATTTGCACTTGCACACTCCAGCATTCCATTTCACCTCTGACCTGTTGGTTCATTGCTTGGTCTCTGTTGTTTCTTTGATAGTTGCACTCTGTTTTCACTGTCCATATATGTACATTTGTTGTAGCCGTGGTCTTTGCATTGCATATGTTCTTGAATTTGGATTTGAACTGCTTCATTGTTGTTGCTTCACCACTGAATATTTGTCACTTCACTGTTGTGCTTTGAGTCAGTTTCATTGTTGCTGTACTGATCCTATGTTCATGCACTTTTGCACTTTGACTGTACTGTTGCAGTCGAGTTGTACTTGTGGCTTGAACTTGGTTCACTTCATGTTGTTGTTTGGACATTTGCATTTGTACACTCCATACTTTGTTGTGCTGGAGTCTTCAATGTACTGGTGACATGTGCATTGCTTCATGTTGCCTATGTATCACTGCAGTTTCACATTGCTGCTTGTAGCATTGGTCGAGTCCATTTGCATTCTGCAGGCTTGTACTGTCCACTGCCATCTGTTGTACTGTTGTTTCATTATCACTGCTCTGTGTTGTCACTTGATCTTGTATTACTGCCCTTGTGTCTGCACTTGTGAACTTTGTTGCATTCATGTCTTCGACTGTTTGGTTCACTGTGTCATTGTGCACTTTTGTGCTTTGCCCCATTCACTGTTGCTCTTGAGTTTTTGCTTGCATTGTCACTTGATGTTGCTGCAATCTTCACTTCTGGTTAGCCACTGTTGCATTGCTATGTCTTGTGGCATGTTGATGCATTTGCATGTTTGGTTTGCTTCTTTTCTGGTTGGTGTTGCTGTTATGTTGATGGCTAACCTTTGCTAGTTCATTCATGACATGTTGTACTGATTTTGCTTGGTGGTCTTGTACTTGTATATTGCTGGTTTGAGGCTGTGTCATGTTTGAACATAGCATTCATGTCATGTCGCCTTGTGTTGAATCCAGTTTTACAGCTCGGGTTTGACCTTGTGCTCGTGTCGTGATTTTAAATATATTGCACGTGAGTTGAAACCCGGTTTTTCATTTGGGTTTGACATGTGCTTGCCTGTCCCTGTAAATCAATCAAGTGTATATATCGGCGTGCACGGCCTTGTGGCATATACAGTAATATACTGTGTATGTCACAAGTTGTTCGTGTATGATGAATTCAAATTTAAATGATGACGAACAACCCAAATAACTGAGGCAAATATCATTTTCAAAATTCAAGTTTTATTTTATATTGCAAAAATATTTTATTTTCAATTTTACTGCGTTAGTTTATATTTTTGCAGATCGCTCAGATGCTGGATTCAAACTTGAATGCAGTTGAAGATAAATACGAGTGTGAGTGATATGTAGTGAGGTGCTGATGTAAAATAGTGAAATGTCATGTATTGTAGTCAAAATTGTATATGTATAGTGAGAGCTTGAAATTGTACTATCAAAGTTGTAATAAATATTTGTTTGAATAAAATATTCGTTTGAATTCAAAAACTGTGTTATTTATTTTTATTCAGCAAATATTTATTTATTCTGTGAAGATTAAAATAGTACGTTAACAAATACATTTAAGCGAATGTATATATGTTTATTATCATCAAACAAAAATCATATAGCGCAAAGCGCATATTCAACAATCTCCCCCTTTTGATGATAACAAACATATATTTAAGATTTTGAATATATTAAATGTATTTGATAATTTCAATTGCTCCCCCTATTTGAATGCTTCCTTCCTATATGATACTCCCCCTACATATATGACTCCCCCTACATATATGCATACAAATAAAATGTGTGAATGAGCCTATATGCAAATGGAAAATTGTTTGACCTTTGATTGATTTTATTTGACAAAATCTTAACTTTTCTCTCCCCCTTTTGTTATCAGCAAAAGAATAATAGAGTTAGAGAAAATAGAGATAAAGTGATCGATATTAATCCAACATTAAAACCCAATTGAATATAAATATTAAATTTTAATAGAAAATCAAACAAAAATCATAAAAATATTGTTAGGCGCATATTCCACTTTTAGAATGATGGAGATGATGTCATCATATAAAACCATACAATTGTGTCTATTTGTGGTATTTTTATATCAGGAATTTGAATATCTACTAATCATGCATAACCGTTAGGACTTTTAAATGAGATTAGTAGTATTCCAATTTTATTTTAAAAAAAAATGAATTCAAGTATCTTCTAACCACGCATAACCGTGAGGACTTTTAAATAGGATTAGAATCAACTTGTTTATTTTAAAAATCAACTTTTGATATGCGTTCCATACATGCATAACCGTGAGGACTTTTAAATAAGCATGGAAGCACATAACAAATTCCAAGTAATTCACCCATGCATAACCGTGAGGACTTTTAAATGAGAGTGAATACTTTGGTATTTTTTTATTATTATTATTACCTTTTTTTTTTTTAAATGTGAAAAACGAAAAAAAAAACGAACGATTCCTGTTTAAAGTACCACATATTGACAAACTATATAGAATTTTGATGAGTGATGGTCGTTAGAAATATGATAGATATAGAGATGGTCATGGAATTTTTACCAACAAAAATTTTTATAACTCTCGTTTAAATTTCTAAAGAAATTTACTAATTATACCGTCTCGAGTTATAATATTTGATCAATATCAACACTCATCTTATTTTCAATCACTATATATCTTTTCGATAATTATTAGGGGGTCAGATTAGTTAATATAGTTATTTAAAATCAATTTCAAAAATAGTTATAAAATCAAGTTTTCTTAAATAACTAATCTGATACAAGGTCAAAACTAATTTTCTAGAAAGGGTTTCATAAGAAAATTTTCTGCTATAAAAAAAATTTCAAATGAAAAATATGCAGACATTTTCTTTGAAAAAACGATGCAGCAAATGAATGTGTCAAAAATTAATCACGTTCCACTAGTAATTTTTCTATCAACCATATTACCAGTGTAATCTGCATCTGAATTTAAATTTCACTCAAAATTCACTCGTTGAATGTTAAAGACCAGATTAAGAAATTTCTCATGATTATTATCAACAAATTTTAAATGAAATTCTCTTGGATTTGAAATGAAAACCGTGTCAACAATCAAACATATATTAAAGTGTCAATTTTAGAAGCCATCAAACATTATTTTTATTTCAAAGCAATTTCTTAAAAGTTTCAACAATTTCAAAAAAAAATTTAAAATCCTTTTTACAATTTTTAAAATAGAATTCATTAGGATTTTAAATCGAGGCCGTGTCAAAACATGAATATAGATTTAGCCAAAAATATTATAACAACAATATTATTATCCAATCAAAACACTATTTTTCTCTCAAACTTATATATCAAGTAATTCTAGAGAATTTTATAGTGTTTTTGGCATAAGAATATAAATGGCTAACAATTTTGAATAAAGTCAGAATCAAAATCATCATTAAATCATCATCATATCATCATCGCATAATTGGCTGATTTTATTCAGAAAATGGTACAGATTATCACATTTAATATATCGTACAAATAAATATACTTTTACCTGTCTTTACCTTTACGATATTTCTCGTCGTTGTTCATTGTGATTCTGTCACCCTTATACTAGGCTAAGGAACTTAGCTTTGTCGCCCGTTGTGTTTCTGAAACAGCCAAAATCCAGAGAACACTATTGTTGTTCCTTAGCCTGCCACCACACCTACACGGAAAAGGATTTATGTGACCTATTTGTTTTTATAGGTCCATGGTTGTTAGTGGCAGAAAATTTTGAAAAATAATTTTGTGTAGACCCAAAACTATTTATAATTGTTCCCTTTGGCACCCAAATTTGTTTAACTTTGAGAGATTTTATATTTGTGCCTTTTGGAACCCAAATCGGTATAGTTTTCACATGTTTGGGTCTATACCAACAATTATTGTGATCGTGTCCAAATTTTCTACAAATTGTGCACATAGAATTAACTTGATTAATCTTGTTTTCAACAATTTTCGAATTATTAAATCCAAGTCCTTGTCTAACCGTATTAACAGTTTGCTTTCCTAATAGCATATTCAACGATTTTTCACTTTTTGAAAATTTATCTAAAGTCGTAGACAATTGTTGGACTTGTGATTTGAGAGATTCATTTTCGTTTAACAACTGTGTGCACTTTTTAATAGAATTCTCTCTCCTAGTATTTTCATTCTCCTTTAAAATCAGAATTTCATTTTCAAGCGATTTTATTTTAATTTCTGATTTTTTAATTTCCTCATCAAATGTTGGACACTTATCACACTTAGGGATCCTACTTTGATAGGTTTTAACTAATTGATCAAGTTGTTTATTACATTCTATCAAAGTATCTTTTTGAGATTCAAGTTTGGCGTATTTTTCCCTAAGTCGTTCAAAACAACCGTTTACTTCATGAAAATATATAAGCAACTCAGAATGGGTAAGTTTTGATACCTCACTTGGCTCGTCATCGTCACTGTCAGTTGTATCACCTCGAAGACACAATTCTGCCTTTTCGCTTTCACTGCCAGTGCTTTGATCATTCTCGTCTATTTCATCCCAAGTGGCTGCAAAACTTTTCTTTTTCTGTTTCTTTCCGTGGCTGGATTTAATTTGTGGACAATCGGGCTTGATATGGCCGGGTTTGTTGCAATTATAACAAATAAACTTTTGTTCTTCTGAGTAGTCTAGTGCTTTGGCTATTCTGCTTTTTGCTTTTTGAATTCGAGCTGAATTTCCATGTTTTTGATTCCATTTTTTGAATTTCCTTATTAACAGCTCCAATTCTGCTGCTCCATCATCTTCATCGTTATCATCATCACTTTCGGTTGTTCCTTTGAGAGCTATTGATTTCTTTTGAGTGTCACCTCCTTCACGCTCTTCTTTGAATTTCATTTCAAGCTCATAAGTGGTGAGATTTCCGATGAGTTCCTCAACTTTAAGTTGTTTTAAATCTTTTGATTCTTGTATGGCAGTTACTTTTGCTTCAAAGCTTCGTGGAAGGACTCTGAGGATTTTCCGGACTATTTCTAATTCGGTGTATGTTTTTCCGAGAGCTTTTGATTTGTATATGATATTGGAGAGTCGTCCGTACATCTCTTTGACATTTTCTTCCTTTGCCATTTTGAAGTTCTCGTATTCGCTGCTTAGCATTGCAAGGCGAGATTCTTTGGCTTGAGATGTTCCTTCGTGAGTCACTTCTAGTATGTGCCATATTTCCTGTGCAGTTAGACAATGTGAGACACGATTAAATTCAAATTGATCCAACGAACAGATAATAGAATTCATAGCTTTGGAATTAGTATTCTGTAATTTATTTTCTAGTTCTGTCCATTGTTCCTTTGGTTTCTCTATTTCCTGATTATCTACAGTTATAGTTGGTATACTATAACCTGTCTCAACAATATTCCAAGCGTCAATGGTTTTCAGAAAAATTTGCATTCTATTTTTCCAGTAAGCATATTCACCATTGAACATTGGTGGTCTAACTATGGATTGTCCTTCTGCAAAAGCATTATTAAAAGAAGCCATTTTAAAAAATTCAAATTTTTAAAACAAAAACCGATTTTTGAAACACGAATTTTTAAAACAAAAATTGATTTTTTGAAACACGAATTTTTAAACAAAAATTGATTTTTGAAACACGAATTTTTAAATTAAAAATTGGTTTTTGTAAAATCAAAATTTTAAAACGAAAATGGCTTTTGTTCCTAGCTCTGATACCACTTGTAGGATCGATTTCACCCTAGAGGGGGGGGTGAATAGGGTGATAGTGTAAATTATAAAAATTAATTGCAGAAGCTAATTAATATTTAACACGGATCACAGAATAGCAGCACAGATATCGCAGAATATAAATAACAGAATAAAACAGAACAACACAGAATTTACCCAGCTTCGGCAAAAACCCTGCCTACGTGCTGCCCCCAAGGTTTCTACTAGAAATTAGATAGTCCCTCGCTTACACACGTAAACTCGCTATACCCGCTATTGACTAATCTAACTCTATGCTCAAAACCTTGACCACAACTCAACTACCGAGTTGCAAATTCCCAAACTACACACCGTAGTTTGCACCCTAGTCACACGACTAGAAAATTAAAACGGTTTAAAAAGAAAATACAATTAAAAACGATTATAAAACAAAAATAACCCTAATTAAAAAACCCTTATATAAAAAGGATTTCTCCCTTTTAAAAACAATAGGCCGGCCTCTTTTATTATTTTGACCCGTCTCCTTTTGCTTTACTCAGTTCGTTTGCGTGTATAATGGTGGCCGTTCCTTTCTAGGGCTTCGTCCTCATCAGATTGGGGCTTCGTCCCTTTGATTCAATTTAGGGCTTCATTCCTTTTCCAGATTTAGGTCTTTTGAAGTGCCGATAGTATGGAGATTGATTCTATGATCTCTTGCGTGTATCCTTGATTGATTGATGCTCACTTCGGCTACTTCTTTGATCGAATTCCTTCTTCGATTCGGTATGTAATTATTTGCTTGTGCTTTTCTGATTTTATGCTTTCTGGAATTCGATCCACTTGCCGATGATGTGAATTTGATTTATATAGGGTTTGTAAATCCTATTCTTGCGTACGTATAAAATAATTTGAATTTGTCACATATTCATCTCTGCCACTTGATTTTTCTTCAACGAATGTGATGACTTCTGACTTCTTCAATTTCGAATATTTCATGTTTACTTGGTTAACACGGTTTGATTCAATTTCGTGATGACCACGGTATTTTAATTTCTGGAATTTATACTTTGTTGACTTGTTCAACATTGACATGGCGATTTTACTATGACTTCGGCCTTGAATTTGAGATGTTTGGTTATCACTTGCTTTGACTTGGTTACACGTTTTGAAAACTGCAGCTTGATGCTTGTATCCCTCTTGTTGTTCACAGCAATTACATCCCTACTGCCATGTTTTGATGTCACTGTAGTATGTTGGTCACTTGATTGTGTAGATGGAAGATGTTGCACTGCTTCATTATGATTCACTGCAAAATTTATTGAGTTGTCATTTGGGTATTGCATTACTTCATGTATGCTGAGCTCTGGTCATTTGCACTTGCACACTCCAGCATTCCATTTCACCTCTGACCTGTTGGTTCATTGCTTGGTCTCTGTTGTTTCTTTGATAGTTGCACTCTGTTTTCACTGTCCATATATGTACATTTGTTGTAGCCGTGGTCTTTGCATTGCATATGTTCTTGAATTTGGATTTGAACTGCTTCATTGTTGTTGCTTCACCACTGAATATTTGTCACTTCACTGTTGTGCTTTGAGTCAGTTTCATTGTTGCTGTACTGATCCTATGTTCATGCACTTTTGCACTTTGACTGTACTGTTGCAGTCGAGTTGTACTTGTGGCTTGAACTTGGTTCACTTCATGTTGTTGTTTGGACATTTGCATTTGTACACTCCATACTTTGTTGTGCTGGAGTCTTCAATGTACTGGTGACATGTGCATTGCTTCATGTTGCCTATGTATCACTGCAGTTTCACATTGCTGCTTGTAGCATTGGTCGAGTCCATTTGCATTCTGCAGGCTTGTACTGTCCACTGCCATCTGTTGTACTGTTGTTTCATTATCACTGCTCTGTGTTGTCACTTGATCTTGTATTACTGCCCTTGTGTCTGCACTTGTGAACTTTGTTGCATTCATGTCTTCGACTGTTTGGTTCACTGTGTCATTGTGCACTTTTGTGCTTTGCCCCATTCACTGTTGCTCTTGAGTTTTTGCTTGCATTGTCACTTGATGTTGCTGCAATCTTCACTTCTGGTTAGCCACTGTTGCATTGCTATGTCTTGTGGCATGTTGATGCATTTGCATGTTTGGTTTGCTTCTTTTCTGGTTGGTGTTGCTGTTATGTTGATGGCTAACCTTTGCTAGTTCATTCATGACATGTTGTACTGATTTTGCTTGGTGGTCTTGTACTTGTATATTGCTGGTTTGAGGCTGTGTCATGTTTGAACATAGCATTCATGTCATGTCGCCTTGTGTTGAATCCAGTTTTACAGCTCGGGTTTGACCTTGTGCTCGTGTCGTGATTTTAAATATATTGCACGTGAGTTGAAACCCGGTTTTTCATTTGGGTTTGACATGTGCTTGCCTGTCCCTGTAAATCAATCAAGTGTATATATCGGCGTGCACGGCCTTGTGGCATATACAGTAATATACTGTGTATGTCACAAGTTGTTCGTGTATGATGAATTCAAATTTAAATGATGACGAACAACCCAAATAACTGAGGCAAATATCATTTTCAAAATTCACGTTTTATTTTATATTGCAAAAATATTTTATTTTCAATTTTACTGCGTTAGTTTATATTTTTGCAGATCGCTCAGATGCTGGATTCAAACTTGAATGCAGTTGAAGATAAATACGAGTGTGAGTGATATGTAGTGAGGTGCTGATGTAAAATAGTGAAATGTCATGTATTGTAGTCAAAATTGTATATGTATAGTGAGAGCTTGAAATTGTACTATCAAAGTTGTAATAAATATTTGTTTGAATAAAATATTCGTTTGAATTCAAAAACTGTGTTATTTATTTTTATTCAGCAAATATTTATTTATTCTGTGAAGATTAAAATAGTACGTTAACAAATACATTTAAGCGAATGTATATATGTTTATTATCATCAAACAAAAATCATATAGCGCAAAGCGCATATTCAACATACATGATTAAGAGAACTTCATTACCCGAAAAGTGAAGGGGTTTAGCTTCTCATATCTGTTATCATTTCAGTAAATGCAGATTGCAACACAAACATAAACCATAGGAAAAAGAGAGCTAACTAATTTGCATGTAAATAGATATACTCTACTTGCAAGAAATAAAACTGCACTAATTGCATAAAGTAAAGAACAATAATTAAAAGAACATAAAATCAAATTGCATAAATAAAATTACATAAGAGGAAAATGCTAATAAGGCATTAAAGAAAGAAACAGAGTCTACGTTTACATGCTACAGCTAAACTAAAGAGAAGGTGTTAAGAGCTTCTATATGAAATAGAAGGGGGTATTTATACATGCCAAAACCCTAATCCATATTTTAGGGGACTACCAAAAAATGCCCCCCTAAGAAGTGTGTCCCCGAAGTTATCATTAGCATGTGATTAATCCCCACTAATACGCCTTTAACCCTTCATGAACATGTGCATGTACTTTTAATCTCCATTAGCTTTTAATTGTGGTCCATAGGTTAGTGGGTAGGTGAGCTCCTCCATGATTACATGAATTCATTTATTTCCACCTTCATTTGTCTTCCATCCTTTGTGCATGCATACATACATGAAACCTCTTCCATTTTCCATCCAAATCCCTATAAATAAAACCAGAATGTACAAATAAATTTTCTCAAAATTAATATATGCACAAAATTACCATTTTTCCCTTAAATGAAGATGAATGAATGTCGATTTGATGACATTTGGATTTTGGTAAAAACATGTAAAAATACCCAATTATGAAATTTATTTAAATAAAAGTATATTAAATATAGAAGTAAAAATATGCACTTTTATGTGCACATCAAATACCCACACACTTATCTTTTTATTCGTCTCCAAATAAACTAAAACTAAGATAAATCCATTTTCATAGGAAACACGATTGCATTGAGCATATGCAACAAGCCGTTAAACCTCTAGGTGTCCCTGGTAGGACGAGTGTTGTCTCGTGATGGTTTTCAGCAAATACTACCCATAAAATCCAAATGCAAAATGAAATATTCCCTAAATGCAAGATTTATTTACAAAGAGATGAATGCAAGTTTTTGAAAATATTTAAAAGCGAAGAATTTACTTTAAATTGGTACGAATAAGTTAAATATAAGTTTTGGTCATTATCAAGAAATTTAAGTCCTTTTACTCGTCAAAAATTTCAACAAAAATTAAGTTATCATCACAATTAGACTCGAGTTTGGCTAGTTATTTCAGTTGATAACATAGGGCAACTATGAAATGGATCATTAATTGATTATTAATGTATTTTTAGAGTGGTATTTTCATCTTTTTTTGAATAACAAATCGAATAAAATAAGTGAAAATAGTGCTTGGATTTTAATTTCTTGCTTTCTCTATTTTTGAAAAAGTATTAATATTATTATTATTTACACATCTAACTTAGATAAACTGAGGCCAGATATACCGATCCTACACTGCTTTTCAGACTTACGTGAGAAGAGTATAGAGCATTGTGAGTGTACACACTTGCGTATGAACACATGACTCAAGGTGATTATTTTTATTAAATCTATTTACATACACCTAACTCAGATAAACTGAGGCCAGGTATACCGATCCTACACTACCTTTTGGTCTTTTGTGAGAAGTGTACAGAGCATGGTGAATGTACACACTTGCGTGTGGACACCGACTCTATGTGTTTTTTATTTTCACAAAAATCATTTTTTTTCTGTTTTATATTTTTACTTTTTATTTTTTAGAAGGGAGAGTTTTGCAACATCATCTTAGCACCACTTAACTTAGAAGATTGAAAATGTTGTCGCCTTTACTTAAATCAAACACTCTTTCAAACAAAGATTTACAATTAGGATATATTTCATAATTATCACCCATGAACCTTCCTATATACTAGTTAAACCATCGTTACTAGTAATCAAACTTTGTTTTTATTTTTGTTGAGACAAATAAATTTTCAAAAATTTAAATTTGATAACTTAAAACATATACTTATCCTATAATGTTTCTACAAAAGTAAATAAATATGCTACAAAGAAAATTTGTTTTGAGATTTTTTTTGTTTTAGATTTTTTTTAGTTTTGAGTTTTGGGAAGAAAATGCAAAAAATAAACTATGAAAAATCAAAAATGAAGATGAGACTCTCCGCACACTTGGCCCACAATCAACCCAAGTGAAAGGAGATAAAAAAGAATATGGCCTATATTTACATGAAAAATGAAATGATTATTATTTACACGACATTAGAAAATGAACCGTTAAAGAGTAAATGAAACGATCTTCAAAAGACCAATTTATTTGTCTCATCAAGTATGAGAGGCATATCTTAAGAACAGAAAACCAGACTATAAAAGATTTCAAAAATAAACATTGGTTTGGAAAATCGAATGTCGTTTTATAAAAAATTGTATGAGCTGTTTTATTTTTAATGAATTATAGGGTAGATAGAACAGTTGGTTGAAGTTCAAGTTTATTTTCACCAAATTCAAACTCGTCCTTGACAAATTCTTCAAAATTATTGATTTTAAAATCAAAACGCTGATTTAAATCCACCCCTTTAGAATTCAACAATCATCTTCGAAAAGTCCAAAAAATTTGTGTTCACTAAATTCATCTTCCTTTGTTGAATTATTCATAACTTCATTGTTTTCAAGATGTAGAGTTGTTGTTAGAAATTCGTTTTGGTCAGAAAAAGGAAGATCAAATTTAAAATCGAGTTTCTTACCCTCAAAAGAAGTGAAATCAAAATCAATTACCACACATTCAACAACTTCATTAAGATTGTCATTTTCAATTTGGTAAAAGATGGATTATCACTTGCCTCGTCATGCATTGGGATTTGATTATGTTGCTTACGTTGTTTCATGTAGGTTTTAAACAAAAATTCGTATGATTTTTTGTTAATTTCTTCTATTTTTTCCACAAAATCAAATTAATAATTATTAATTTGATAATTTTCAATTTGAACTTGTTGAGAATGAAAATTGTCAATTGCACCATAGTTAAGATTATTCCCATTGTCAAAATCATTTTGATAGTGATTCACATTTCCATTTTGATTTTGAAATTCATTTTGGAGTTCGAAATTGAATCGGCATGGGTTATAATCAAAATTATTTGAATTTTGAAGTGAAGTCAAATTTAATTATTTTGAAATCCTTGACTTGAGTTATTGCGTAGATTACTCAAATTTTTTATCATTTGATTTCGTTGTTCAAGTAAAGAACAAATCGTTCCAATACTCTTTTCAAGAGTTGAGGGTTGGTCATCATTTTGAAAACTTTGTGGTGCAAAATTTGAATTGTTTATACAGTAATTGTTATTAAAATATCCGTGAGAATTTGGTGTGAAATTATATGGATTATATTGATTTTCATAACTGTTGTAAAATTCTGGCGAGTAAGAAAATTTGGACATTTTCAAAAATGCATTTTTTAAAAGGAGAAGTGTTTACCAAAGAGAATTTATTTTCAAAAGGGAGATTTGATGTTTGTTTTTATTTTTTTTATTTTGGATTTCCAAATTTTTTTATTATATGTTTTTGTTTTTGAAAAGATTATTTTTATTTAGATTTTTTTGTTTTTTAAACATAACTAACTCAAATTTTTTTATATAGATATTTGATTTTGATTGAAAATTTCCAAAGTAAAAGATTTAAAAAGATTTTTTTTTTTGAATTTTAGATTAAACAAGAACTAAAATGTACAATTTTTTGTTTCAGATTTTGTTGTTTTTTTTTTAAAATATGCATGAACTAATGCAACTAAATGAATGCAAGGACTTGATTACAAATTTTCCATCCTTAGTAGCTCCTAATCCAAAATTGTATAATCACACTTTGTTTTATCCAACAAAATATTTCTTAGCCAGGTAACGGATAAGAGTTGTCGGTGCACCATGAATTACCGTAGCAGTGCAGCCAAAGTTGAAGTACCTTTAGAGAAACAATCAATATAATATTTACGAATCACCGTAATATTTATATATGATTATTGCTCCATCATAGCCTAGACACCAATAAAATAAACTGTCGAAAGAGGACAACTTGTCAAGATACAATTAAGGCCTAGGTGAGCTCATGACACCCTTAAGTCAAATGTCTAACAGTTATTAGTAGTCAAAAATCTATGATGATATGCAATTTGTGGGCCAAATAAGGGGTGATGAAATCCTCCACCTTATGCGGATTTGGATGGGTCCCTTAGAAAAATAATAAGATAGTATGAATGCAAAACAGAAAATAAACGTGATTTTATTGATGTAACTACGAATGAAATTTGATTTTTTTTATTTTTTTTATAAAATGCAAGCTACCAACAATGAAAAGTTAATAAAAATAAAAGATGAGAGTACGATACAAGAGCGTGCAGAATTATTAGCAATTTATTTTAAGCACCGATGTTTTTTTAGCCTAATTTTTAACAAGCAGAACAGAGCAGTCTTCTAGTTAGCAAACGCTCCTTTTTTAACCTGTAATTCGCACCCTAAAAAGTTGAAAATGAAAGTTTTTTTAAAAGGAAAATATTTGAAAAGATTTTTATTTTTGATATTTTTTATATCTGAAGTGAAATGAATTTACACTAAAAAATCAAAAAGAAAATAGAAAAGAAAAAAAGAATAAAGTTGAATTATACACGGCCCAAATTTCCTAAGCCCAATGCACAGCTGTTTAAAAAAATTCTCCTCTCTATTTTTAAAATGCGACTGCTTCTCTTCCCAAAAAAAACTGCAATCAAAAGAAAAAAACTCGGAATCAAAAAGGAAAATATAATAATTTGCAGTGAAATCAAAAAAGTAGTTACGGGTAGATTTAGGGAATTGGTGGTCGATTGCTCGATTCAGGCTATTCAATGATTGGGTGATTGAAGTTGCTGAGGGGTTTGTGATTTGGTTCGGCAATGGAATTACGGTGATTGGTGGTTTCTCGTGAAGGCGAAGGTTGGTTGCTGTTAATTATTTGATGCGATTTAGGAATTTAGTTGCGATTTGTTCTGGATGTCGTGCGATCGTGAATTGTAGAGGCAGGTCGACTAAATTGGGGGGTTTGTGGTTTGTTGAAGTGTTGTTGGCAGGAGAGGGGTTACTGGTGGTAGTAATGTTGGTTTGGAAATGTTGTGATTGGTTTGGGTGAAGTTGTGAGTGGAGAGCAGCAGCGTTGTTGTGGCAGCAATTGTGTGCACAGAGAAGTAGGAGGAGGAGGAGGAGGATTGTAGGTGATGGTTGGCTGTGATGGACAGAGGAAGAGGAAGTGATGATGCACAGTGCATAGATTAGTGCACAATGGATGTTGATGGTGGTTTAAGTAGGAGGTGAGTGCGATGGTCTGCGTTACTGGTGGATGGAGTGTGATGTATGTGATGTGGAGAGGTGTGAGGCAGTAAGGACAGTCAAAGGCAGTGTGGTATTGATGATGAGGTTGAATGGAAGTTTATTAGTGAATGGAGTGTGAATGACAGAGGAGAAGTACGGGGTTTGTAATGTGCACAATTATGGATGTGAGCACAAGGGTAATAGACTGTGTATGGTGGCCGGAGTCTGTGCTGGTTGATGCAGTAAGGTGGAACAGATGATAGTGGTTGAAGCAGACAGGAACAAAGGCAGTGATGATGTTTTGTGATTGGGGTAGGAGTTTGACAGTTACATCATGTAACGATCCCATTTCTGAATCAAATTTAATTTAGAAAATTAATATAAAATTTTGGAATTAAATTGGAATAAATTTGAAAATTCTAAAACCAAATAAAATAAGTATTGATTAATATACATGGGTAGATTTGAATTTGAATTTGAATTTGAACTTAAAATTTAAATAGATGTCTTTATAAAAATAAGGAAATGTAATATAAATTTTTTTTAAAACCTTTAATGCATGCATAATACAAGTGTAATGGTTTTATGGTGAAATTAAACAAGTGTTAGGATCTTGTCATTAAATTTAACAAGTGTCATTTTGTTTATTTTTGAGAAAATTAATAAGAATAAAATTTAAATCTATATATACATTTCATCTCTTCTCACTCATTTCTTTTATCACTTTCAAACATTTAAAAAAAAAATCTATATAAACTAAAAGCCTGAGAAAATCAAGCTACAGCCTGTAAACTTCAAACCGGCAAAAGAAAATAATCAAAACCAGAAGAAAAAAAATTAAATACCTTTTTCAATTTAAGCCTGAAGCCTGGAAATCATCTCAAATATCAACAACGTCAGTATTTCAACTTGAAGCAAGTTAATTCAACCAACAAGTTCAGATTCAACTAGCAAATTAAAGTATCAAGATCAACATCAAGTTTTCAAATCCAAGATCAAAATCAAAGTCATTCTCATTTTTTCGGTTTTTCAAATTTAAAAGCAAGTTTCCAGCTCTCTGTTTTTTCTTGATCAGGTGAGTAGACTTCTTTAATCTGATTTATAGTTGGTTGTTTGGTGAAATGAAGCTGTGAAAAGTTTTTTGAATGTATGAAAATATGTTTATATATTCACAAAAATGTATGTAGAGATGTGTGCATGTTTGTTGTACAGACATGCATCTCTGTTTCCAGGTTTATAAGAGTTAAACCTATTCAAAAATCGAATTCTTCTTCTTTGATCCTTGTTAGACATTGGGATCTAAACAAGATTTGTTTGGTTAACTATGATTTAAGTTTTAAAAACATATTTAAGTAAATTAAGTTTGAAATTTTCTGGAAATCAAGAAGAACAGTGGAAAAACTTAAGAACATGTTAAAACCAACCCTTTTGATTTGCTAATTCAAGTATATAACTTGAATCGACCTTGAAAATATGATTTTTAAAAAGAAAATTACGATTTTTAGTATGGGAACGAGTGTGTAATTCGGTGATGACCAGAAATTGAACTTTGAGCAAATTCTGGTGGCCGGAGGTCTTGGGGTGGTCGGGGTTTCAACTGGAGGTTGCTGGGGAGTTGCCAAGTCGGGGAAAAAATGGTGGAGTTTTTCTCAGTCATCGTGGTGTCGGCAATCAGCCGGAGCAGGGTTTTCAACCTAAATGGATCGAGGTCGAAAGATGTGGTCATTACGGCGTCTCTGGTGGATCGAGTTTCACTAGACTTGGGAGAAGTGGCAGCATGGAAGGCCGGCAAGGCGTGGCCGGAGTTTTAGGAACGCTGGTGGTCGACGTCGGTAGTTCGAGGCAGTTTTCTGGTGATGTTTGCTGTGCCAGTTGATCGAGGTAACTCGATTTCGTTTTCGGGTTTGATTCGTGTTTCTGGGTGGTCAGATGGCAAGAGTAGGTCGAGGTCGATTTGTCGGCGGTGGTCTTGGAGGCCGGAGCTTCACCGTTGATCGGTGCATGCGCACGGGGTTCTCTGGTGGTGTCAGTGTTTGCGGATGGAAGTTGGCTCGAAGTTGTTTTCGGGAAAGCATGTTATAGGCTCGAGTTTGGATTCGAGTATTTTTGAGTTGTACCGGGTTTTCTAATACTTAAACAAAAAAAATCAAAGTTTGAAAATAAAATACAGGTTGTTTTGTGGGAAACTCGAAGTAAACGGCATGTTGGCTCGGGGTTAGACTCGAGAGGGTCTCGGGTTTGCTGTAAAAACAGTTTTTGACTTCAAAACCAAAATTCAAATTTTAAACATTTTTAATCCATGTTTTTAAATAATGGTTTTGATTAAGATTGGATTAATAAGAATTTTGAGGAAGATATTTCTAAAGTAATTAAGTTTTAATTTATTTAATTTTGTAACATTATTTATAAATTAATTATCTTAAATAAATAATGTAATTAAAAAAATTGATTAAGATGAAATGTTATTTTAATTAACCTTAATATTTTGAATTAATTCATGTGTTAATGGTGATTAATTATGGGGTTTATTAATTAAAGATTTTAATAATAATTAAATGATTAATTAAGATAAATTAATGTTGAGTAAGCAGGATTGGTAATTAGAGGATGATTAATTAATTAATTGGTAATTAATTAATGTTGAGTAAGTAGGATTTAAGGATGATAAAAGTAATTAATTTAATTAGAATGGTATGGTGAATCAACCTTGTGTATGGATGATCGAATGATATTGAAAGCCTTGGTTTAATTGTTATCCATAATATGTAATTCGTGATGCTATTGATATGATATGTTTGATTTAAGCTGTGATGATGAGGTTATCTATTAATGATGTATTACTATGACACCCTGTATTTAAAGTTGAATTGTATTTCACTTGAATAACTTGGGTTAAGATGACATTGGATTGGAAGAAACCGGAGTCGGGTATTAGTTAATACCCGAAACCACTTCGACTCTTTATAAATGGATTTGTGAAATCGATAGGCTATAATGGAATGATTTAAGTAAATTGGACCATTTAGTCTAAGTTTTTGGTACTTAGAAATTGATGTGTGAAATAAGTGATGTCTATAGCAGATTGAGAATTTATAAATTGATACGAGTTACCCTGGGTTTTATTTAAGTTTTATGCTTTTGTATTCCATGTTAGATGTGTTTACTCACGCTAGTTTCCAGCCTGACCGGGTGTTACTTTGATGTAATGCTCGGGTCAGACCGAGTATTACAGATTTACAAGTAAGGACTTTCTGGAGCTCAGGAGGCGAGCTGGATGGCAGGAACGTATGGAGTGTTTCCGCTGTGTTATATTGTTGTATATCTGGAACAAGTTATTTTAACTGTCCAGTGATTGTAAAATGTTGTAACTCTGATGTATTAAAATGTAGTTGACTGATACAACTTTCTTTGTGTAAAGAATATTATTTGATATTATATTTTATCCGCTGCGAATGTGAGATCTGAGTTTGGTTTTATGTTCTTCTTCTATCTCTTTTTCTTCTTTTCCTAACTATCTAGAATTTTTGGGATTGAAATTTCCGGGTCATTACAACAACAGACATGCACACAACTCTACATATATTTTTGTGAATATATAAACATACTTTCATACATTCAAAAAACTTTTCACAGCTACATTTCACCAAACAACCAATTATATATAAATCAGATTAAAGAAGTCTACTCACCGGGTCAAGAAAAAACAGATAGCTGGAAACTTGCTTTTTAAATTTGAAAAACTGGAAACTTGAGAATTACTTTGATTTTGATCTTGGACTTGAAAACTCGATGTTGATCTTGATACTTTAATTTGCTAGTTGAATCTGAAATTGTTGGTTGAATTAACTTGCTTCAAGTTGAAATACCAATGTTTCTTTTATTTGAGATGATTTCCAGGCTTCAGGCTTTAAATTGAAAAAGGTGTTTAATTTTTTTTTTTCTGGTTTTGATTATTTTCTTTTGCTGGTTTGAAGTTTACAGGCTGTAGCTTGATTTTCTCAGGCTTTTAGTTTATACAGATTTTTTTCTTTGAATGTTTGAAAGTGATAAAAGAAATGAGAGAGAAGAGATGAAATGTACATATTTAAATTTTATTCTTATTAATTTTCTCAAAAATAAACAAAATGACACTTGTTAAATTTAATGACAAGATCCTAACACTTGTTTAATTTCACCATAAAACCATTACACTTGTATTATGCATACATTAAAGGTTTTAAATAAACTTTTATATTACATTTCCTTATTTTTATAAAGACATTTATTTAAATTTTAAATTCAAATTCAAATCTACCCATGTATATTAATCAATACTTATTTAATTTGGTTTTAAAATTATCCTAATTTAATTCTAAAATTTTATATTAATTTTCCAAATTAAATTTGTTTCAGAAATGGGATCGTTACAAAAAGTGATCATGTATAGTACCCCTCATAACTAACCAGTTTTCCCTACATATAGATTTTAATTAATTTATAACAATTTATCTTCTTAAGGAAAATTTATATTAATCAAAGCCATTTTCTAACATGTATTCTTATCCCCTTATTTAATCCCCCATAATAAGTGAATAAGTAAAATCAAAGGAATGACCAAATTATCATATGGCCATGTGGAACACAAGGAAGAAATTTTTCAGCGAATATATTACTCACTTAAGTTAATGAAATCTCTGGTTCCGTTAGCTATAATCTTTCTCTTCTTCTTGTTCTCTTATTAATCTTTCTCTTCTTCTTGTTTAGGCCGTAAACACCATTAAAGAGCTCAAGTTTTTGTTTTAAATTTTGAGTGTCTTGAAAATGGAAAGTTATTATTTTTATTTTTAAAGAGTAAGTAGGTGGCTTGGCCACTATCTTGTTTTCTTTGGAATTAACTTGCTTCGATGGGTTGCGTTAAGTTTTCATTAATTTAGATTTGCCACTAGGAATTTTCTAGTGTCACTTGATTCACCTAAACATAACGAGTGAACAAATGCTTCACGCATATCTATACCTTTCTCATCATTGCAATTTTCTTTATTTTCATAAAATAATTAATTGCTTACTTATTTATTAATTTATAGGGTTTTACAGGAAGGATGAACCACGTTGATTTTAATTAAATTTGATGTTTGATTTGAAGCTTTTTTTAAGGAAAGGAGCGACGATCATGTTTTCGGAGAGGACGAGGAAAGTTTTTGGGTAAAAAGAAGGTGAATGGGGAGATTTATTTTAAATGGGATAAAAGGAACATTTCTCATTCTTCTTATTATTAAACTTCCCTATTTTCTACTCTTTTAAATTTCAATTAATCAGTCCCCTCATTTTCTTAACATATAATCGGTCCTAGTCTCCTTGATTGCCTCAATAATGAGCTAAGTATTAAAAAACCATTCTTGTAATTAATTATTATTTAAGCCACATTTAAAAAGTATACTGATATCATATATTGATATATGCAAATACAACATTTGTACATGTATTTAAATAATTGCCAATAACGTACGATAAATTAAATAAATTAATAATAATTGATATTTCTCAAATATTAATTAATTTAACCAATTTATCATATTTTATAAATTAATTAAATCGTGTGCTTTTGGGAAAATCATTATTGTGGTTGTGTGACTTAAAGGTATGAATTCAATCAGCGATTAATATTGAACAATTCGAATATCAATGTTCTAACATCACCTTAGCTAGTGTTGTCATGGTTTGGCTATTAAATTCATTGCCACAAACCTTTTCAGCAAAATCAAATTTCATAATTCCTTAAGCGTTACCATTTAGTACCTATAATTTACACATTCTCTTTGTAAACTCTACATCAACTTTAGTATTTATGGAATTTGGTTTAGGTCAAAACTCCAATTTCGTCCTTATTCAACTCAGTTACTCCATAGACAAAGTTCTTATTTCAATAATAACATTTTTATTAACCGTACTACAATGATCAAAGATTTTGAGTTCGAGTAAACTACAGTTGACCATTATACTAACATTGTAAAACCGAGGAAACAAATTCTCTATTGAATATTGTTTCACTTACAATGCTTCAACTCAAACCCAAATATAGTCGTCCGTTGGACACCATGGCATGATAAACTATAATCAAGTAGATTTTCCATTGAAACTCTTGAGAGAACTATGTAACATTATCCCTTCAAGATTTTCCATTTGAATTGCCTGTTATTAACCAACATGAAATTCTTGAACGAGTCATTCTACAATTATCTAAAAACTATCAGTTATATGTAACCTCTTGGCTTCCCCAATAGTCATGAGTAATACACTGTCTAATATTTGAAGAGCGTTACGTACTTCAATCTCAATAGATGTTTCAGTTTCCTTTCTTGAAACATCTTGAAAGGAATATTTAAACAATATGTTAGTTAATATTGTGATAATTTTCTCATGATTCCAACTCCTTGTAATTAGTATCATAGAATATATCATTTGTTGATTTCCTATTAAACATATTTGAATTTACAATTTAATTATATATCATAATATAACAATATATATAATAGAAACCAAATATAATTTATTCAGACAAGATTTTGTTATAGAGTTAATAATTTACAATAAAATATAAAGTTACCCTTAGGGCATACTCCTAACTCTTTTGATCTCTCACTAGCACTTGTAGCGAATTATAGAATCTCAATCTCATCCCTTCGATCAGTTTGCTTAGAATGATTGAGTTAGTCCTTTCATGAATGGATCTGTTGTGTTGTCCTTAGTGTCCACTCTTTCAATTACAACTTCTTTACAACTGATAATTATCTTATTAGGTAAAATTTTAAAGAACGTGTCTTGATTTCTTTTGTGCTCTTGGCTCTTTTTTGATCTACATTGCGACATTGTTATCACATAACAATATTATGAGTTTCTCTACATTTGAAAACATTCCTAGCTAGCTATAAATTTGTGCATCTAAATTGCTTCTTTAACTGCTTCATCAAGGAAAATGTATTCGGCATTTATAGTAGAATCGACTATCGTTTCTTACCTGGAACTTTTCCAACTCACTACTCCACCATTAATCGTGAATACATAATCAGTTGTCGATTCACTGCCATCAGTATCACTCTGTAAGCTTGAATTTGTATACCCCTTCATAAGGATGTCTTCATTCTCATATATGAGGAATAAGTCTTTGGTATTTCTCAAATATTTAGCAATGTATTTTACTATCATCCAATTTTTTTCTCCAAAGTTGGACTGATATTGGCTTACACATCTAAATGCATAAGCCACATCTGGTCTAGTACATAATATATTGTATTTGATGGAAACGATTGCGGATGCATATGAAATCCTCTTCATACCTCATTCTTATCAGTATGAGGAACATCCTTCTTAGAAATAATGATTCCATATTGCATTGAAATTATTTCAGGGCTTAGAATTTTCCTTACCGAACCTTTTTTATTATGGTCTCTATGTATAAGGATTAGGACAATTCTAATAACCACTTAGATCTGTCTCTATGGATACTTGTACAAAGTATACAAGTTGCTTCTCCCAAATCCTTCATGGAGAAGTTCTTAGACAAACATGCTTTCATTGATTGCAACAACATAGCGTCATTGCCAATCAGGAGCAAAACGTTGATATATAAAATTAAGAACACTATAACACTTGCCACGTGCTTTCCGCTACACATACGCTTCCTCATTACTTGGATAAAACCATACTTTTTGATTATTTTATCAAAGCACTTATTCATGCTAATGGAAGAAAATCCTAGAGACCCGTCTTAACCGCAACCATCAATTCCTCCAACCCTGCCTGATAAAACCACGTTTGCCCCCTCTTCCATACCTGAAAGCAACAGATTCACTCTAGTCTGACCCAAAAGTTTCGAATGATGTTCACACTTCAGCAAAACATATACTCTTCCAGATCTTACCTGGAATCTTCCGGATCTACCCCGTTTACTAGTTTACACCAATCTTCCTATGGGCCCCTTCCCTAAAAAACCAACCATTAGAAATTGAAAGCTGTCATAACCAAAGAGAAAATCCCCATTTCTTCCCCTTTGAATTTCTACAATTTAGTGCTAGTAAATGAAAAGAGAGGTACAAAAATGATGACATCAGTAGTCGATTCTACTAAGAAACTTTGAAATAATTCAATAGTCATATATGTCATAGGATCATGACATTACTACAACTCGCTACTCCACCATTAATCGTGAATACATGATCAATTGTCGATTTACTGTCATCAGTATCACTCTATAAGCTTGAATCTGTGTACCCTTTCATAAAGATGTCTTCATTTCCATATATGAGGAATAAGTCTTTGTTATTTCTTAAATATTTAGGAATGTATTTTACTATCATCCAATTTTTTTCTCCAATGTTAGACTGATATTGGCTTACACATCTAAATGCATAAGCCACATCTGGTCTAGTACATATCATATTGTATCTGATGGAACCGATTGTGGATGCATATGAAATCCTCTTCATACACTTTTTCTTATCAGTATGAGGAGCATCCTTCTTAGAAAGAATGATTTCATATTGTAGTGAAATTATTTCAGGGCTTAGAATTCTCCTTACCGATTTTTTTTTATTATGGTCTCTATGTATAGGGATTAGGACAATTCTAGCAACCACTTAGATTTGTCTCTATGGATACTCATACAAAGTATACAGCTTGTTTCTTCCAAATCCTTCATGTAGAAGTTCTTAGACAAACATGCTTTCATTGATTGCAACAATATAGCGTCATTATCAATCAAGAGAAAATCCTAGAGTCCAATCTCGGTCACAACCACCAATTCCTCCAACCCTGCGTGGTAAAACCACGTTTGCCCCCTCTTCCATACGTAAAAGCAACAGATTTATTCTAGTCCTGACCCAAAAGTTTTGAATGATGTTCACACATCAGCAAAATACGAACTCTTCCAGATCTTACCCGGAATCTTCCATATCTACCCCACTTACTAGTTTACGCAAATCTTCCTATGGATCCCTTCCCTAAAAAACCAACCATTGGAAATTGTATGTTGTCATAACCGAGGAGAAAATCCCCATTTCTCCCCCTTTCAAATTCTACAATTTAGTGCTAGTAAATGAAAAGAGAGGTACAAAAATGATGACATCGATAGTCGATTCTACTAAGAAACTTTGAAATAATTCAATTGTCATGACCTTACTACTACTCTTTAAGTCTTACATTGAAAGAGTTTGGAAACTAGAAGATTCATTCCATATCTATATAAAGAATAATGGATTCTACGTGTTGAATTGATAACAAATCAAACTACGAAAGAAAGGGATTAGTAGAATAGCTTTAGTGTCACCCAACCCAATAAGAATGGATAAGTTTACTCAAGGTATAGTCAAAATCTCGTTTGCTAAAGTCTTATTTGAAATTAGCATTGATTTTTTGATTCCTAATTGAAGTTGCAGTAATCGATGAAAACAAGGGTATCTCATTGCAAGCAGTTGAATGTGAATGGAAAACTAGTGTATGCGGCCCAAAACTGTAGTTTTTTGGTCACACACAGAGGTTTTGTACAATTGAAAAATCATGGGTTCTAAAAGGAAAATCCACAGATGCAAACAATAATTCATGCATGGATGTAGATTCAAATAATAATGACAATACAGAAGCAAAACAGGCAAGCCAAAAAACTAGTAACACAGATCAGTCTATATACACGCTAATAAAGTACCCCCTAACTCTAGCATGTCTAAGACTTCCTCTACTAAACCCATCGACACTTCAGAGATGGAAGTAGAAACTATAAATGCTACGATTTAAAATGTTATTCCTCGAATAGGCAGTGCAGTATCCAACAGACTTCAGGCAGACAGTGTAAAGCAAGCTAAGGAAATTAGTAGCACGATCCAGCTCAATGAGATAAATAAAGATGCAAACAGTCTCGGTTCATGTGGATGAAGTGGAATTGAAAATGAAATTAAAACAAATACTGATACAAATGTTGAACAAGTAACTAGCAAGAAACAACTCTCATAATCTTTCAAAGTCTAACACTCCTCTTCCTGCAACCAAATAGTGCGGAATCGAAGAAGAGCAAGTCTTAAGAAGCTCATAGATGCAAATATAAGCTCATCGACCCAAGTAGACCTTGTAGTACAATCGATAGATGAATTATCTGTTGCTCAAGGGAAGTCCTTAATAAGAACTTATTACATGATAAAACCATTATAAATAATAAAGTGTGTCTAACTAGGAAAACTAGGAGTGCATAAAACATTTTTGAGTTCTGAGCTACCAATTTAGATGTTGTAGACAACCCACGTCGGGACAAATACACAGCACAACTAAGAACAAGGTCAAAGAAGTTAAAAAAGAGTAAATTGAGTACAGCTAATGTGAGAGGTCTTAACTCTCTCACTAGAAAACAAGATGTTAAGCAACATCTTATAAACTATAGCATCTCTATAAAGGGTATTTTAAATAATTAAATTTAAATACTTGTCTGAAGTTTTGTAAACATTTAGGAAATGACTAGAATTTTATTGATAATAATGACAAGGATCTTAGAGATACAATATTAGTTATTTGGAACTCCAAAACATGGTATAGTAATACATTTTCTAAGTCATAGCAACATGTTACTTGTTTTTCGAAAACAGAGGGGTTTTGAGACTAGTTCTAACTTTCATATATGCTAAAAATTTGGAAAATGAAAGGATAGGATTATGGACAACTACAATAATTCATAACATTTACAAGCAGGTTATAATGAAATAATCCACAGAAAAATTGAGACTATTCAGCAGGCAGTCCATTATTTAGGTTCATAAGAAAGCTGAAGCTTATTAAATTTGGATTAAGAAATGGAACCAAATCAAGCCAAGCATAACAAAAATATGTGACAATATTAGAGAAAGGAAAAACTTTCTTTATGGAAAACTGATTTAAAATCCAAAATACCAGAAGCTTATTAAAGGTTATGAAGAAACTTTAATTCAGTTACAAAGCACATTGCATGCTGAAGCAATTGAACATAAAAAATCTATTCAAAAACGGTTTACATAAGGAGACCAATACTCTAAATTCTTCTATGAAATGACGTCCATGAGGAAATGTAAAATTCACATCCACAAATTCATCTTTGAAAATGGATAAATAACTACAGCGTCAAACAAACTTGCTTCTGAATCCTTTCATATTTTTCAAAGTTATTTAAGTGTAGAAAGAAATAATGGGCAATATCAAGACAACATTTAAAAAAAAAAAAAAAAAAAAAAAACAAAGAAAATTATCTATCTCGATGACCATGGAGGAGTGCAAATCCTCAACATTTCAGATAGATGACGACAACTACCCAGGGCCCGATGGCTTCAATGCACCAAATTCATTAAGAGCAGCTAAACAGCGAGTTATTCCAAGCCATCACTCATGTTTATAATATAGGGAAGCTTACTAGAGAGATAAATCACACGTTTATTTCTCTAATACCCAAATTTTAACCTTCTAATGACACAACTGATTATAGGCCTATGTCCTATTGTAATGTAATCTACGAAATTATCACAAATATAGTTTGGAACATGATAAAAGGCTTAATGAATGATCTAATTTTTCATAACCAAAATGTTTTTTATTCCAGTTAGAAGCATTTTAGAAAATTCTATGCTTGCTTAAGAGATGACCAGAAGCTTTAATAGAAAGACCAGTAAAAAAAATTTGCATTAAAGTGGACCTCCAAAAAGCCTATGACAAAACTAAAAGAGAACTCATAACTCGCCTCCTAAAAATGATGGGGTTCTCTCCTTAACCAGTTGTCCTCGTTTATTGGTGCATTTCTACCCCTACATTCGCTATCATCATTAATTAATGGGTCCCTTCATGGTTTTATTTGTAGCAATAGAGAATTTAGATAAGGGGGATCTTTTATTCCCTTATCTTTTCACTATAGGGAAATTATGACATTTAAATTAGAATACAAACCAAGTTTCGAAATTTCGTTTTCCGTTTCCGTTCCGGCCATGGGTAATAGTAACATTTCCGGATCCGTTTTGGACATTTCGAAAGTTTCGCTTTAATTCCTTTTTTTAGTTCCGGTATTTTTTGCTTTATTTTGCTATATACGCTAATAAATATCTAATACTGTCGTAAATTTATAGTACATATTTTACATGACATATAAAATACATACTTTAATTAAAAATCCACTGTGTAAGATTCAGTATTATTCTTTTGAGATTTTAAAACTTTGATCAATTTTGAATTTTTTGTTATGATTCGATGTAAATTAAGAAAAGCATAACAACTTGTTTTATGAAACTACACGATTTCTTCTCCATTTATTTATTGTCCTAATTAATTTGTTTTCTTTTTTTTAATTTTTATATATTTGTTGTATTTTTTAATTTTTTATAAGTTTATTACAATATATAAAAAGCAAATCCGGAATTTTGACCGAATTCTGTTCCGGCTATGAACGGAACCGGAACGAAATCACCGGAATAACCGGAATTCCACCGGAATTTCGAACCATGATACAAACACATATTAGAAAATACATACCTGATAAACAAAACATGCCATCATATCACTTAATGTATGGTGAAGATCTACTTATTTTTGCTAAGGTAATGAAAAAAGTGCTAATTCCATCAGGAATTAGAATACCAAGCAAACTTGGTCATCATTAGCCAAAAATCAAATAAAAATCTTCAAAAAGGAGTCACCATCAAGGATAAAATAATGACAATAATAGCAGTCAAAAGTGCTTCACTTCTAATAAAATATTTAGGTGTTCCTCTCTCAACAGACAAATTAAAGACAATGGACTTCTGTGTACATCTAGACAAAATAAAACGGAGATTAGATGCATGGAGCAGTAATTTTCTGAATACTGGTGACAAGTTAAAACTCATAGATTAGCAATATACCCAATGATCTAATATTGGATGTAAAATTTCCAAATGCCAAAAAGCATTCTAAAAAAGATAAAATAAATCGGTGCATATTTTCAATGGCAAGATAGGAAACACAAGTCAAACTGGGATTTAATTTGCCCTCCCAGCGATGGAGGGGGCTTGGGGTTAAAGAATTAGTAGAACTGGGAAAATCTTTTGCTATAAAACAAATGGAAAATTTTCCAAAATGATTCCCATTACGTTAACTGGATGAAGAGTAGATATTGCCACTATAAAACTTTTGAAATCTCAGGCTAGATGATAGTGCATCATATACTGGGAAGCTGAGATCGAATAACATAGAAATAGGCAAGCAATTGATCCAAAGAAGAAATATTAGTATTTTGTATACTATTACCTGATCCAAAAATTATTTTATTGGTTTGGAAGTTTTCGAAAGCATCCATGGAGGCAAGACCGTTTGAATCAAACATTTTGATGCTTATAAGAGGAATCAAATCTAAATTGATGCATAAACGGTGCTTATAAACCTGTTTATTTGCTTAGATAATGCATTAAGTCTCATCTAGACGGATTACACAGAAGTTTTGCGGTAAGACTAGCCTAGGACCTAAGCGAGACTTAGGTGGGAACCTAGAAGAATTTTTACAAAAAAGGTTAGCAATATAGTAAACAGTGGAGAATGGTGCTTCAATAAAACGAATATCCCTAGCATACGCAACCAAATCAAAAATATTCAAGTTGTAATGACCAGCCCTTTCGACCCCTGAATGTCGACACTAATACATCCACGGTATTCGTGTACCGAGCATCCAAGTGCCGAAAGGACGAATTGCTTGGGTGAAGTTGAAATAAAAAGAAATAAAATAAGGAAGAAAAGAACACAACATCAGAATCTCACAGTGAAATGATAACATATAATATCAAAGAAACAATGCAAAGGGTTGCTCTGATACAGAAATTTCGGATTTATCAAAACCTAAGTACCATCATCAGCCTGTACAGTTATAACAACCTATCCTCGTAAATGTTGATATGTACAATATAGTAATGCAGCGGAAATAAGAATACTACAGTAGATGAAGCATCCAGCTTGTCTTCTCGAGCTTTAAAGAACATTAAAGAAAACCTGCCTTTTTCAGACCACACGAAAGAGCACGGGAGGAATTTAAGAAAAACAAAAATCAAGCGTCAGACATAAGTCTGGTATGAGAAACTCAAGAAATATTTAGCTATCATATAACAGTACTTTTGAGACCGCATGAAATGGCATAATGGTTATACCCTCAAAAAATCACCATCTAATAAGTATATAAGGTGATATAATAGATAATGTCTAGGGTGTAGAATAGAAATATTATACCATAGCTGGAATGATTACATTGGTTACGTTCAAAAGCATATTAGGAGTACAATCAAATCCGATAAGAAACGTCCGCATAATGGATTTTCCATGAAGATCCCTTTGGTCAAGCCGAAATCTAATCTCCTGCACAAGGGTTGAAAAATACCTCCGAGCATCTTATATCTTTAAATAGAATATATCATAAAGTAAACATAACCGGTCCACGTCTAAATATGTGATCTCAAATACCATCACTCCCGCGTGCAACATCGATAAGCATACTGTAGATTTGGAGTGATAATATCCTATCATGGGTTAGCAAAACCCCAAGCTATGCTCCTATTCTGTTTTTTGCCATATTTGATGTCGAGGTCATGTTGGGCATCTTTCACATTAGTCTTCATCACTCGAACAAAACACCAATCCTAAATTGAATTCTCATATCTCAAACAGATCTCGGAACCACACATGGATTCGAATATCTCAATAGATGTCGAAATCACACATTGATACCTACATGCTGAATATATCACGAACAACTACATGTGTTCGAGCATTTTAAAAAGATCTCAAATCTTCACATAGATTCCCATGCCTCAAAAAATCCACTTCCAAGAGATAGAATACGTATCTTATCCTTGAAGTGGTTTTCGGTAAGTAAAACACTTACCAATCCCGGTCTCTCCAAGACCGAATTAACGAATTTTGATTATTCAATGATAATGAGAATGATCGCATATGGAAACCAAGTCTCGTACATTTATCACATTTTTGATATTTTCCTATCGCACTATCCCTCGATCAAGAGCGAAGTCGGTGGGTTAGAGCTCTATTACTCATATCCCTACACGGACATCAGTCTTAATTCTCAAAGCTAGACATGCATACTTCATCGAATTTTGGTTCTAAGTATACGAATAAATGTTAACGAGGAAACAAACAAAGCACGATCAAGTCATGCAAAGCACGATCAAGTCGCATAAGCGACTTTCCCTTTTTTGTTTAATTGACCTTTTATTAATTAAAACCTCTTTTATCAATAAAACTTCTTTTATAAAACATTGTTTATGAATTTCTACTATTCATTTATACTCTTTCAATACTTTAAAATGTATGCATATACTTATCTCAAATGGTATAAGTATATTCACAAATCTTTAACAAGAATTCTCAATTTAAACCTTTGCTCTTTTTCCTATTCTTCAAAATATCCATTATAAGGATCTAGGTATTTTCACAAATCTATTCAAGAAGATTTTAGGCTAATGTTACTCAAACATTGTCGCAACAAACCCAAAGCCATTTCACTTATCCTTATTTTTAAAACATTCTTTTAAATATCTATTTACATTCATAAGTGTAATGAAAAAGGATTAGAGATGAATGTTATTAAAACATTGTCACAACAAACCCAAATCATTTTCCTACTTGTTACTATCTTTAAAATGTCCCTTTTTTAGAGATCCAAGTTTAAAAATAAGTTAAGTTCGATAGTGGAAAATTGATTATCTAGTTAAAACAGTTGCTTATACAAATCAATGTCTTTATACTTAACTCATTTCCGACATTTACAACTTAAATATTTCTTGTTCAAGAGGAAAGCCTGGTAGGATAGAGTCTCCATCCTTACTCGACGTCAATCTTTAACTCTTAGAAATAGATAAACCTAATTCGTCGGCTTTTAGAGTTAAGCAAAGTTAATTGCCCTTTTAAACAAGTAAACAACAAGATTAACACGTTTTCAACATTCAACTTACATTATTCCTCATTCAAGAGTGAAGCTAGGTAAGTTTGGACACTAGTTGCTCCATGCCTTGTCTAGGTGCCTCATTCTTGAATCTCACAAACAGACAAGTTCACTCGTTGGCTTATTATTAAGCATAGTCAATTAACTTATCAAAACTTGTATATATAAAATAATACTATGGAAATACTTGTAAATATGTTTTAAATATCCGTGTAAATATTACTTGAAAACAACTGATTTATAAGTTTGATTAAAAGCATGCTTTACATTTTGCAGCACTTTACTTTCAAAATTCATAAATAATCATTAAGACTATATTTGAACTTCTTTACTTTTTTTCATACTCAAATACATTTTATAAGAACTTCCATCAAAATATTTTATAAAAAAAAGAAATTAGAAACCATTTAAATCACGAAAAACTAGCCCCGTCGCATTTTAGTCACTTAAAACAATAGGTGACTTACTACATCATGTATAAGTGCTATTAAAAGTCCTTGTTAAATCAACATTGAAAATCACAATCTTTGCGACTATTGTTAACCGCTTAAACAAATGATTTAAGATTTGAAATTTTTATAGTAAGTACTACCATTATGGTTCTTAAAAATCATTGAAATAAACCCTTAAGAATATCTATTCATTTATTTATTAAAATTCTCGAAAACAATGGATTCCGTAGTGCACTTATAACGACCATTATCGTTTCAAATACTTTCAAACTTACTTTAATTTAACACATGAGTTAAAAAACCATTTAAACATCATGTTAATGGCATGCCACATGTTTAAGAGGATAATAGAAGTGAGGTTATAAAATATAAAGTTATTATTTGCTTTCAAAAGCAAAAGGGATTCAAAGTTTATAACTTTACTTAGTTAATGTCACTTTAACTTTCTAATTTGCACGCAACATATATATACACAATATGTACTTAAGAGATAGCTGAGATAAATTGCTTAAATCCATGCCTAACTAAGCACAAAGCCATAAGGACCAAAGAACCACCTCCTTCGATCAACACAAGCCTAAATGTCCAACCTTTAGTATTTCCAAACCAAAGCCACCTTCTTCCTCCTCCTCGATACTCACGGCCCATCCAAGACACCCCTCTTCCTTTCAGCTCCTCCCACTTCTTACTCGTTGATCATACTTACCACGATATCTTAGGCCTAAAGCCAAAGTTTAAAAGAGATTATAGAAGATTTGATTAACTTTAGAAAAATTAGAGAGTAATTAGTGGATTACTGCTTAAGCACTTCCACCATTTTTATCCCTCCTATCTCATCTCAAGGTTAGAAATTGATTTGTGATTATTAATTGAACCCCTCCCCTCTATTTACTGGCTCCAAAAGGTAAATCATAAGCTTACACTCACCCCTTTAGAAGGCTTACCTTCCATCACATCTACTTTATCTTTTGCTTAACACATAAGCATTTCCATTTATGTTTACTTTTACTTTATGTCACATCTCATTTAGGCTAATTACTATTATACCCTTACCATAATCTCTCTTATTTTATAGGAAACTTCTAGAACCTTCCAAGCTTGTATGAAGAGGAGGGTGTTTAATTAGTGGCTAATGTGTTCATTAGATATTAGCTTAAGAGTTAATTATTTCCAGTTTTGCTCATTTTCCTTATTTGCTCATTTTCCTATTTAGTTAGCCATAAACATGAAAATATTTTTAGCTGAGAATTATCTTCATTATAGTTTCTCAGACATGTGTAAAAAAATTGAACAGCTTCCATTGAGAAAATAGCTATTTATCGATAAAATGATTTTCGGTCACGTTATCGATATTTTTCCAAAGTATATATTTTTGTAAAAAAATTTCCAAAACAATTTTACCATCAACAGTCATGATTTAAAAGGAGGTTAAAAAGATTATTAAATCATTTTAATAACATTTAATCAAAGATTCAAATAATTAAATAATACATTTATTTAAATACGAAGTGTCTGAAATTACGGGTCGTTACACAAGTTCGTAATGATAAAAACAAAAGCTACTGATCTTGGTACAAAAATGGAAGTTTCTCCCTTAAATCAGCAAGGGACATCATCAAGTGCAAGAAAGACAAAAGCATGGAATAAGCAAATATGGAATATTAACCGGTTTACAGAAATATCTGCCACTGCTATTTTGCTTTGTTAGATAGATATCAAATAGTAAAATGGTAAGTATTGGCCTACAACAAGTGATATAACATGTGTACGTTGTGACATAAAGGATGAAACATCATCACACCTCCTTTTCAAGTGCGATTTCAGTAAACATTTACTGGAATATTTTCAAGCTGTACACAGTTGCAACAAGCAGGAAAAAATTATGAAATAGCTAAATTTATAGCAGGTATAACAAGACAAAGGCATAACAAATCCATCTATATGGATAATAGAGCACTAACAACAACAATTTAGCACACATGGCAAGAAAGAAACAAAGAATTTTTTAGTCAAAAAGTATTCCAGTTGATACATGCCTCAATTCTATAATAGCAAACTACAAAATACTTATTATTAAATAAGTCAAATCTCGTGTATAAGCATACAAGTTTTCAAGCCCTTGAAACACACCAATTGACCAGATCCGAAGTCCCTATAGTTAGTGGTTCCTTTTACCCATGGTAACAAGATTGAGTAATAAGATATCAAGAAAGAAATCTATGTATTGTCACTTTAGAATCCATTTTAGTAATAGATGTAAGGTTGTCTTTTTCTTATTTATTTAATTAAGAGTCGTGCTATATACACTCCGTATGGACTTCATATTACATGGTCTTCATTTTACCCAGTCCATTGTCGATGCCTACTGTATATTACCCCTTTTAATATTTCATACTACGACACATGAGATTTCCCTCCCACAAAATCGAAAAAAACCAAAATTGCTGAAAATTTCGAACTCCGCATCGTGCCTCCTTGCTCCAACCGTCGAACAAAAAACCCTTTAAGCTCCACCCCTTCGTGCCTTTAGTGTACATCGATCCTTCAAGCTCCTTCATCTCGCACCTTTACTTCATGCCTCCTTGCTCCAATAGTGCCAAAAAAATCGCTAAACGGTCGAACAAAATCCGCCTTTTATGGCTCTAAAAAAAGAAAAACCCGATGACTCAGAATTCGAAGAAGCAAGCTAGAACTTTGGAAATAGTAGGTATTATTTTTTCACATTTCATTTTAAAGAATAATGGTATGTTAGTGGTGGATTTTTGATGTTTGAAAATTTGAGAAGTCTTATCATATAAGAATATGAATTTTAATGAATAATTGAGTGTAGGAAATTTTTTTTACATGATAATTATTTGATTACTGTAGGAGAATATAGGTTGACCTTAAGAAGTTATAGGATTTTTGATATAGAAATTTTGAAAAGTTGTTGATGCAGGATTTTTCATATGATAATTTGGATTTTTAATATAACATTTTGTAGATATAGGTTTTTGTGATTAATGTTAATTTGGTGATTAATGGTGTTTAAGAATTTTTTTTGGGTCAATAGTACAAGAATTTTGATCAATTAAGTCCAAGAAGTTGTAGAGAAAAAAAATCTAGAAGCTAAGGCTTTGGTACATAAATAGCTCAAAATAACGACACTTGTACGCCGAACGTGGCATTGCGTTGAGTGAAGAGTGTAGGCAGAAAGAGACCTGTGCCGTTCGGCTTGGATGTGTGGTTCGGCAATTACCGTTCGACATCTATGGCTCGGCGCATAGAAGTTACTTACCACAGACCAAGGTACCTTGTTCCTAGGCCCATGAGGGAAGCCCAAACCGTCTTCGTCTATAAATAGAAGGGCAGAGACACGGTGAAATGGACCTTTTTTGAAGAACACTAGGGAGACATTGCTGCATTCAAGACTTATTCTATTTTACTTAGGACTTGTATTCAAGTCAATATAGTATGGATTGTACCTGTATTCAATCATTTGTTAAAGCAATAAAGATCAAAACTCAAAGTGGATGTAAGCAGTTACACTGAACCACTATAAATCCGGTGTTCTTATTTTTGCATTTAATTTAGCATACAATTCTCTGTTTTAATTTACTTTCTTCATTTATCTCTCGACATAATCTTTCTCGAGAGTATTTAAATTAAAAAGTCAATCATATTTATATATTTGAGTATGCGATGAGGAACGCTATGGAGTTGTTGAAACAAAATATAGATGGTATTGATAATGATGTTGTCGTTCTTCGGGATAGAGATGTTAAAGCATATCGCTATTTGTGTATGGCTATAAAAGATCCAAAATGTAGCTCGATAGTGGAGCCACGATCACGATCCAAAGAAAAGGAAGAAATTTTCAAATAAGTACGGATGTTTGATGTGGTGTTTTGGTTTTTTTAGGGAAAGGATTCAGTGTAGTGAACTATGTTGTGTATTATTTTGGGAAACGATGTTGTATTGGATATTTGGTATGGTGTGGATGTTGTATGCTAACTTTTTATTTTTATTTTTTTGCGGATGATGATATGTGTGGCAATGATATTGCGCATGTTGCTTATATATGAATTATGGTTATATATGCTGATGTATTATGCATGTTGGTTATATATTTGTGCAATATTTGTATTGTTTGACATCACTTGTTTATTGTGTGATATTGTGCTAGTTTATTGTATGAATCATGAGTATATTATACTGTGATATTATGCTTGTTTACTTATAATTTTTTTGATCTTTTATATTTCGATCGTCAATTGAAATTCGATCAGTAATAGCAGCCAACATCAATCAAAGATCGTATGTAGCACATCATAAGAGTGTTACATGAATAGAATGGAAATAAACCATTGATCGGTGGTACTAAACCGATCAAATGTTGGAGTTAAAATTCAAGCCTATTTGTGTTGATCGATTGTGCAGAGCAGTGGCCTTATTGAGAAAAATGGCAATAAACCATTGATCGGTAGTACTAGACAGATCAAAACTTGGAGTTAAATTTTAAGCTTCTGGCTGTGTTGATCGGTTATGCATATCAGTGGCCCTGTTGCCAAAAATGGCGATAAACCACCGTTCAGTGGTAATGGACCGATCAAAACTTGGAGTTAAATTTCAAGCTTCTGGTTGTGTTGATCGGTTGTGCAGAGCAGTGGCCTTATTCAGGAAAATGGCAATAAACCACCGATCGGTGGAACTGAACCGGTCAAAACAGGGAGTTCAATTCAAGCTTCTAGTTGTGTTGATCAGTTGTGCAGAGTAGTGGCCATGTTGAGAAAAAGGCAATAAACCACCGATTGGTGGTACTGGAATGATCAAAACTTTGATACCAAAAATCAAGTTGTTGTTTCTGTTGATCTGTTTTCAGAGTAGATCACCAATTTAAGGTTACAGCAAAAAACCACCGTACGGTGGTTAGCTTTCGATGATCTTTGTATTTGATCAGTTATACATAGCCTAACGAAGCAAAAATGTTGAAAAAAAAGCAAAAATCAAATAGCAACCAACATAATTTCTTATGTAACATCACTCAATTAAGCATACAGAATACAAAAACATGCATTGGACACCATTACAAAGTGATTTTCATTATGAAGTGATATCCATTACAAAATGATTTTGATTACAAAATGATTTCCATTACCAAATGTTTACAACCCCAATATGAAAAAAACAATCATGACAAACTCAACGGAAAATCAATTGTTGTTATATCTTTTGGAGCAAGATTAGAGAATATGGTAAGTTTTTTGATACATACATCTAACCATTTGGAGCATCTTGCACAGCAAATCGAGTCCAAAGAGATGCTATAGGTGGGATTGGTGCATTTCGGTGTAACTGCACAATAACAAAGTGAAATTTCATAACAAAAGCTAGGACAATGAACCCTAGAGGAGTTGTTATTGGAGGACCTTGTCGATGAGGCATAGATGTGAGACATTGACACTTTGAAAAATGCAATATAACATAGTTAAATGCGTTGGCAATTATATATCCCATTTTAGCATTGTCATCCAATAAGCCCATCCACAATTAGTTTAAAAACTATTTAAGCAAAACTTTATTTCAAGCAGTTTCCACATCTAAACACCGTCGGTATACAGTCCAGCATAATTCTAAATCTAACAAAATCTTCTTTTTAGCTTTAATAAAATCACCTTGTAATAAATTTACTTGCATGCCTTTCATGCCAGCAACTCCTTCTTCCGTAATATCTTAGTTAATTACTACCGTAGCTAATTGCCGTTATCATGATTTGATGAGTATTTATTAATCATAATTACTGCTTCATGATTAGTATCATATATCTTTGGAACTAGATTCTAGTGCTTACTATTTGTATCGACAGTAAATGCTCGGTTAGTCCGTAAAATAGTAAGTCATTATGGTCAAGCATATATTTAATTGAAAAATAATTCAAAGTATAGGAAATAATTCTATTAATAATAATTTATGGCTTTACTTATTAAAATTTAATAATATTTGACATTATTTATATATGGTATCATTAATGAAAACCCATAGATGATTAATTTGGCTTCGTCTAACAAGTGTCGTACATATCGTTATATACATATTCAATTTCTAATGAAAATGGAAATTGATATTCATCTGATATGTTATTTGTCAAATTTATCCTTGTATTAGATAGTTATAAGTGCAATGATATTTCTGTTATGTAAATCAATATTCCAAATCGAACAGTTGACAAGATTTTGAAACCACTTCCTTCTTATTCTGTTTGTACACTCTTTTGCGTATGATATGTGGAGTAAGGGGATGTGCTATTAAAATTTCATTAACCGTTCGATTTGAAATAATTTACTAAAGATAAAAATCATTGTGTTTTTAATGGGAACTATGATAGCTAGCTATCAACAAACAAATTTTGTTAAAATACAGAGACCGACATTAGAGATGGGTGCCAAAGTAACCGATGTAGAAGAAGAAAACTGACGCTTGAAGTCACATGTCGATAAGTTGGAGAAGAAAGTCGATTTGCTCACTGATGCATTTGTCCAACAATTTCCACATATGGGCATTTCTTCTTTTGTTGACGATGATGCTGGTATGAATTAATTATTATTGTTTGTATATTGTTGGATATTTATGTAGCACTATTGTGTGGATATTGTTTGTATTGATGGATACAGTTATGTAAGTTTGATATTTGTGCTGTCGGATGGATATTTATGATGTTTGATGGGTATTCGTGTATAGGCATTTATGTTTTTTTGATGGATATTTGATTATGTTGAAATTTGTGATGTTAGATACGTATTATTATGCATTGATGTTTGAGTATGTGTGTTGGAAATTATTTGTTTATATTTGTGTGAATAAATATCGTTTATTTGTTTTAACTTGGCATCATATGGCATCGGTAGATAAATTATATCGTCGCTGATATAGCATTGGTACAGTGGCATGGCTTGTTGTCGATATGGGGTTGGAAAATTAGCATCGACATGGAGTAGGTAAATCATGGTTTACGTATCACATGTATGTATACTCAAAAAAAATTATTTTGGGTTTATTTCAGTTCCACTTACATTATTTTAAACATAGATAATTATATAAATTTAATTTGTTTATAATTGTTATAAGCATATATGTACCTTATTAATTAAATCGTATTTAATCAAATTCAATTCTTGCTAATTAAATAATTTTTAATTAATTTTAATTATTATTAAATAAATCATATTTAGTTTACTTTTATTCAATACTTAATTAACTATAACATTTATGTCCTATAAACTAATTGCACTTGCTAAAGAGGCTCTTTGTGGCTAATTTCCACTATTTTTATTACCTAACTTTTGACTAATTTATTTATCAATAAGTATTTTATTTAGTTAGAATAAATTTAATTAAATATTTTAATAAATTTAAAAATTATTTTAATTTACCTTAAATAATTTAAGTTAAATAAATAAATAAATGTTATACTATAATACTTATAGTTGCTAGCATAAATGCACGCACCTTGTGCAACTAATAAGTAAAGGTATTTACTTTTTATTTAAGAAACATTTAATGTGGGAAAACATTTTACTTCAATAGTGGTGTTTTTAATATATGTTTGCGATAAGTAAAAAACCTTTAAAGGTCAAAAACACCTTTATTCAAGCAGTCTTGTTGGTGTTGGAGGTTTTAAATCGATGGTGAGCTTCCGCTGATGTGTGATCACGAATGGGATAGTGGTGTGTGCTACAAATCGGTAGTGATTATTCGTTGATGAGTGAGAGGAAAGGGGGATGCCATCTATGGTATTATTGGAATCTCACAAAGACACGGTGAAATGCCACTGATTGAACTTTCATCATTAATAGTAGGTACACACACACACACACACACACACATATATATATATATATATACATATATCGATATATATTTGTTTTACTTTAATTAATCATCATTTACTTACTTATTTATTTATTTAATTGATCTAATTAATTAAATTTTCAATAATTTTTGAAAATATTACTTTCTTTCCAAAACCATTTTAAAAATATATTTATAACTTTTATAGGTTGTATATTATAATTTAAAATTGACTTATAAATTAAAATATAATTTAAAGTTTCAACTTGATTTTAAAAATTATCCCAAGACTGAAATCAATTTCGGCCTTTACAACTGGGGCAACCTATTGAACTTACACCATTTATTGGATCAGGGCAGTAACTAAGAAGAGGAGAATACTTGATTAATAATCCCAAGCCTAAATACTACTTCTCTAGACACCCATCGAATAGGTAGGTATAATTATTTGGTATTAAAGTTACTAATTAAACAGCATAAACCATTTGGGCTTTGATACCATGAAAGGTCCGACCCATACTTATTTGGGGTGACCTAATACATATCTCATGAGGGAGGTTTAAATGCATCCTTTTGAGTAGCGCAACCATTACCTGACATGTAGGGGTAAGAGGCAATGCTTCATCATAAATCAAAATGGAAGAACCCCCTATCATGCTAGTTACAAGGACTGAACCTGGGACATCCAATCTACAAGGTGGACGCCTCAACCAACCTTACCCCGATGCCATTGAAGGAACAATGTCGGTCAGTATGTGAAATGGATAAATTTATAAAAAGTTTCATAATTGGATCATACTGGACCTATGAAATCTAATGGCTTGCATTATATCCAATCTAGTTATACTTTATGTAACTTTATGCGATATTTGTTAATTAATTCAACTAAATGGTTAATTTTGAATGTATCATATATATAGTCAACAATATAACAACATAACATAATCTAATATGAACATGTGTATAACTATATACATATATACAAATATATTAATTTATATATATTGCATATACAAAATGTTGGAATTAGACCAGCCGCACCGAAAATTATGAGTGAATTTCAGAAAAAATTCTCTTATTAGATCTTTATTGGACCTATGAAGTATAGTTTATTTAGAACATTTCTAAATATTATTTAAACAAAATATTTTATTTTGTTTAAATTTATATATTATATAGTTTTATTTAATTTATATCTATATATCTCCGTGTGTGTGTAGGAAATTCTATCGAGACAGAAAATATAGAAACAATTGGTGACACGATGGGTCTCCACCATGGACTGTCTCTTTTTTTTCGCCTTCCATATAAGGACAAAAATATCAATGGTAGAGATCTCTTGTGTCATCAATTATGTCTAATTTTATGTCATATATATATATATATATATATATATATATATATATATGTATAGTTGGTTTGGAAGCGCAATCTTTTGGTCTGACCGTGAAGTTCCAAAATTGTCCTTTATATACAATTCCTTAAAAATTAGCCATGTTAGCATCTGCATATTTGCTCCTAAACTCAGTGCATCTATTAATTGGTTTTTAAAAAAAGATATTAATTGGTCCTAAAAAAGCATCTATATAACTAATTTTAAACTCGATGCATATAGCAATGCACTTATATTACGTGTAATATTATTATCAAATGCATACTATGGTGAGTAATTAAGAAGCTCAACATTCTATTATGAGTTAGATTCAAAATAGGTTGAAATAGAGAGTAAATAAATTATTATTATAATTTTTTTTCCTGAGTTTAAGTGAAAGTATGATATTTGTCATGGTACCGATGCATTTATTCAATCACTACTCATAGCCATTGGGCACCATTGCTTTCACACATCATAACTTTCAAGTTATTTTTTATTCAGTTGTCTATTATTATTTCAACTTACTACAAAAGTATTCAGTCACTGCTTATATTACATTTTTTGTTTATTTTTTCTTTGTCCTTTTCTCCCTATCATTTTTAGGTTAAACCAAGATGACAACCTTAACATGTTAGAGTACACGCTGAGAGATCTACACACATCGGTTGTTTTCTGTATTGTCTCATAACTCTGAATCATGTTATGCACACGGTTTATTTGGATTATTTGTACTGAATATAAATTATATAGTATATTAAGTTTTGGTTGATATTGGACAAAATTCTGTAAGTAGCTCTTTAGAAATGTAATGAAGCAGAATCCCTCAACTTGAAACTATTAATTGTTTTGGAAAATAAAGTTAAAGGATCAAGTAACAAATCTATTATTGCGAATAATGTAATAAACCATATATTTGGAGTGAAGATATGGAATATCCAAATGCAAATAATAATAATAATAATAATAATAATAATCATACTTGAATAAATTGTCACGGCTAAAGTGATGAAAATCAATCAAAAAGTAATTTAAACTCAGAAATCGGTACCGACGACAACTGGAAGCATAGTTTAACATCTATGTATCTTCATCATATAACCAGATAACTTTATATTTAAATAAAAAACGTATACTGCTAGGAATTACTTCACATTTTGATGTTTTCAAGCTTTAAAAGAGACAAAATATAAATTTAAATTATAGATGAAATCATACTAAAAATGAATTTGACAAGTGATTTATAGACAACGATAAGTATTTTATAAAGAAAGAACAGAATTTGCAGAAAGCAAAAAACCATAATGCTTTTGCATTATGTCTCCTCTTTCACGGACCTACTATTTTTGGTTGGATATATAACATTAAATAAATCGAGTTTACACACGTTGAACCATATTTATATGATTATATTACATATTTGAATCTAAAAATTGCAGCTAACCACATTTATTAGTTTATCGTTATATTACATAATTATAGTTTTCATACTGTCATGTAGATATTATACTTATTTGTTTTAATAACAATTGTATATTATAATATATATAATATAATTAAATTTGCTCACAAATTAAAACGTTTGTGTCGTTTTTACTATTTAAATACATGCGCATATTGCGTGCCATTAGGACTTAAATATAACAGGTTTGGTGTAGCTCTTTTTTGACATCAACGTCAACTTGAAAAAATGCTTCTCTATAAATATTAACAAATGTTAATATCACTTAAAAATAGAATCTAGCAAATATATATTTTTTACAAATTCATAACTCTTTTACATATATGACCAAAATTTAATATCACATAAAAATATGATCTAACAAACAAACTTTCTATAAAAAATTTCTCTATATTAATTAATAATGGAAACAAAAATTCGAACTGACAAAAAAAATAAACGGTGCAACTTAAAAATAAAATTCAAGCTGACTATACATGATTCCAACGGAAAAACATAACCAAATATTTATGAAAATCATTTCTCTTAATATGTTATGCACATATAATTTGTAAACATTCATGTGTGTGTATGCACTTTCTTTGCAAGAGACGGACTCTTGAAAGTAATGTACAATGGACTCGTGAAAGTGATGTACAAAGACGGGAAACTAATGCTTATTTTCCTTTCCCCGTTAGATTAGAAGTCCACTGATCAACAAAGAATTCATTGTAATGGAAATTAATGCAATCAATCTTCAAATAGAAAAGTCGTCACTAACAGAGTAGAAACTCAATATGAATTGGATTTGTCGGATCGGTTTTGTTTGTCATTTTTTTACGATTCTTTCTCTAGGGTTCGACTGTTCAAATTTGCAAATCTGGCACCACTACTTTTAGAGAACCGGAGCAGTACATGCTGTCAGAACTGCGAAAAAAATGGAGCAATTTACTATTTTATTTACTAGATCTGTAATTTTATCATTTTGCTTTAGATTGATGTGTATTCAGGACCCTGAATACAAGAGGAGTGTGAATAAAAAAAAATTAGCGATTGCTAATTTCCCAAAATCGCTGATGCAGGAGTAAATGGGAAATGATTGTTCAGATTTGGAATTCATTGACATAGTTAAGTCTTAAAGATTCATGCACATCGGCATTGGTTTGAGTATTGTGTATCATGTTAAAGGGGTTCGACGCTGCTGTAGCCACTTCAGGTGACGAAATTGTAATTCTTAAGCATCCAATAGATCACGTGACAAAACGGTTGGAAGATGAAGTTTCACGTGCTTCAGTTATGAACGTGTTTTGTTACGGTTGTTAAACCGAAAGAAAAGTGGTAAAAAAGGGTTGCTTCGGGTTTTAAAGAACATGTTGGTAAAAGCGTTGAATTGGACGTGAAGGTCCGGGGTATTGACCAATATTTTGTGTTTAGTAATTAGTGTATATTTTATGTGTTTTTATTAGGTATTATGTGGCTAGAATACTAGCATATTTATGTAATTTTCCTTTTTTAGAAATTAATAAAGAACCAAATTTCAATACACACATATACACATGTATCATATACATATATATGTATGTGCATGTTTAGTATATAAACCCGTACAAGGTATAACATGCCGTGTATGTAGATGTTGGGATTTACATCGCAACAAACATGTTAGCTGATCTTATATGTAAGTTTATATTGTCAAAATGTATGTATATATGTACTATTTATATATAAATTTATATATATATATATATATGACAAGCACCATTGTCCCAGTGGTTATGTGATTTGGCTTTGGTGCGAGAAGTCACAAGTTCGAAACTTGCATAGCGTGATTGGAATGTTTATTTGACATGTGATATGTTGTCACAGTGATTTGTTGTATATAAAGTACCATTTCAATATATATATGTGTGTGTGTGTGTGTGTGTGTGTGTATTTATATATATAATCATATGAATAAAATATTAATATTATATGTACAATTATACAATAGATTTATTTAAATATAAATAAAATATTTATAGATATTAAAAACATTTTTCTTTATTTTATAAAACAGTGAGTAGCACACACACAAATATATATTAATTGATTTTAAATATACGTACATACATAAATAAATATATACATAAATATATGCATAACGATGTATATATATATATATATATATATATATATATAAAAATAAAATACCCCAAATAATTTTTTTAATACAAAAGTCCAGGTCGTGTGCACAGCTCAGCAAAAAAATTATCTTAAAATACATTTTAATTAAATACATTCAAAAATTAATATAATATTAATTAAAAATTATTTTGAAACTTTGTTTTCAAATTTTAAATTTTCAGTAAATCCTGAATGATATTTTATGCTTTGAAAAAAAAATTCACAATATTTTCAGTCTAAAATTATTTAAAAATGATTTTTCCTTTTCCGGTCGAAATTTGAATATTAATTTAAAAAATAAAAGAATTGTTTTTATTTTTATTTTTACCGAGAGCTTCTTTACCAATATTATTATTTTATAAATATAATATTCGTAATATATTTGTAATTTATTTATGTATTAATTTGATTTAAATAATAATAAAATATTTATAAAAAATATTATGCATTGTGCCCAAAATTATGCTAGCTTTAATTCTTTACATATACAATGATATGATTATTTTTGGTTAAAGAATGATGTTTTAATTAATTATAAACTAATACATGTAATTAAATAATGTATATTAATTTTTATATTTTATTCAAAGCTGTATTGACCTGATGTATATATATTTAATAACATATATATATATATATATATATATATATATATATATATATATATATATATATATATATATATATATATATATATGCATACTACTAAACAACTTTATGACAATGTTACTTGCATATTAGAATCGTTACATAACTAACAATATGTATAATGCATACATATAGTTAGTTCTGGTTCAGCAATAAACATAGATCGTCTATGCAGATCAATTTCTCTATCCCTAAATCACATATGTTCATGCCCCTTTGATATTCACACCGTTCACTTTATTAAGTTAAACCATTAATTTAATTAATGCAGGTGAAATGAATGGTTAAGGTCATGTAGAGACGAGGGCGCATGTTAGCAATGTGCTTTTGTTTAGTGGGCTTCTTGTTATTTCTGTACTTGTTGGTTCATTTTTGTAGTGGAAAATAAGGACTAAAGATGACATTTTTATTCCTTCAACGATTGATTAGTTTTTTTTTAAAAAAAAAAAAGAACAAAAATTCAGAAAGATAAAATGAAACAACATGGTAATAAAGCAACAAGTACCAACTTGATGAAGCTGACAAGCAGGAAACAAAAAGGCATAAAGCGAGACATTTGAGAACGTGAACGTGTAATGTATCGAACAAGCAAACTTGCATGCAGGTTGGATCACTCGATCTTGAAAACCTTTGCGAAATATTGACAAACAAATCAGCTGCAACGTCTGACCCGAAAGTACCATATGCTTCCTTTTTATCACAACACATTAAAATTTCATCAGCCGCATATTTATAGACTTATAGTGCATACAAAATTATAATGATATGCTTGCTTCGACACACACGCATATAAACTATAATTCAGAAGGTATTCTTAAACAAAACCTTACTACGTACGATACATGCACTCATCCCATATGACTATACGATGATGACTTACAAAACAAAATAATAATAATAATCGAAGAATAATGTAATTATTTATTCATATATATGCAAATAATGAGCAGCTAGAATCACAAACGCAACGTCAAATCAAGCCCTTGTGCTTCTTTTCCGTCGTCCTTGTTGTTCGATCCTTCATTTCCTTTGTCTGTACTCTTAGCTTTTTCAGAAGAAGAAGTTGTGGAATTTATGAGATCAGTAGACATCTTAAAGAGTGGTTTTCCAAATAATCTTGGCATAGGGTTAGGAAAAGGAACATTTTGAGATATGGAGATAATAGGGCACGGGTCAGGGTTTACATTAGGTGGTGTTATTCTATTAAACTGGAGCTTGGAATTATTCCCAGCAAGAAGAAGAAGCCTGTTTTCCACCCTGAAGCGATGTGGAGAAAACTGGTATGGTTGGTATCGGTTTGGGTTTACAGATCTATCAAAAACACGAGCAGGGAAAGAATTAGAATTATCAGTTTGTGAATGGTATTGTCTCTCAGATTGTCCATTTTGTGAACTTTGCTGGTTCAAACGCTCGTTTTTATGTCCACTTTGATGGCCTCCAAGTGCTTTGGAGCTCAAAAATTGTCTATCACAGAATTTACATGAGTAGAGTTTTCTACTTCTAAAGCTGACGCTATTTCCAACAACTTCTCCATTACTCTCTTGATCTCCGGCCATATTTGCAAAAGTTATCAAGAGAAGTGTATCAAGAAGGATCAAACTTTAGAGAGCTGTGTATATGAAGGAACACAAAGAGATTTATATATGGACTAGAACATTTTAACTATGGAAAGATCTATAATGATACATGTAACAAGTTATTGCTGATACATGGTAAAGTATGGAAAACATCTTTCCTCGGACCATAGACAGAGATGGAGCATAAATTTTATACCATTTCAGAAAATAACCTATATTTACACCATCAAACATATACGGTAATAATTGCATTCCTGCTAGACGCGGCATTAAATGTTTTGTATGTGAACTACTGGAAGATCTGATTAGTACATGGAAATTTTAAACTAATATTCCAACAAAATCTACGAGTTTAATAATCTAGCTACACTGAATAGAATCGTGTACTAACAGGTTAGAAGGAAGCTGGAGCAACATAAATAGTTCATGATAAAGAACGGAAAGGAAAAGGAGAAAGTTTGCAGATAGTCCTAAATTAATCCAGGCATTAATCCATTATGGATAATGTTATGTTTCTCTGATTCGTAAATGATCAATGCTATAAAATGAATTTAGCACAGAAATGGATTCGATAACGAAGTCTAGATATAATGTTGCACAATAAATAAATGATGAAAAATGAATGAAAAAAAGAAAAATGGTTTCATTTTCTTTCTTTAACATGATGAAACCGCTGCTATATTGTTATATGTAGAACAACAAACCATTTATTATTCAAAATAATACTACGCGCTTGCAATAAATGAATAAAACTAAGATGTATACAATACATGGTATTGACAGTGTGAACTATACCAAAGAGAATTTATACATGGGTATGTAAGGAAAGGAAAACATTAAAACACAGATTAATTAAATCCTTTGTCTCTTCTAATCAATTAATGATGATTAAATATGCAAACTTTTGTCTTTTTAGTTTATTTTGTTATGTATGCATATCCAAATTAAATCGGTTCACTGAATGTACAAGGAAAACCTTGGGTATTTCTTATTGAATCGGGTGAACGTTAAAAGCCTTTAACGTACAACTAAAAATTATGAAGTAACTTCTATTCAACTTTTTCTATGAAGCTAAAATTTACTTGTATATTATTGTCACAGAGTTATTTTTGATATTATTTTTAATGTGCCATTTCAGTTAAGATTGTCATTTCACTTTTTTTATGAAGCTAAAATTTACTTGTATATTATTGTCACAGAGTTATTTTTGATATTATTTTTAATGTATACTAGGCATTGCTTATGGGATCTGAAGGCAATGGTCTAGCTTGAATAATTAGTACAATGGTCAAACATTCCGCACATGCGGAGCAAAATGGTTAATTAAGTTGATGTCTGCTCCACGTATAAAAGAAGAAATAGATCATACAGTTAATGTCAGCTTCTCATATGAAAGGCACGCCATTTACTACATACTACACACGTTCCATGAGTGACAAATAATTACAGTTTGAATTTAAAATCATAAATGTCAATTGAAATGTAAACTTGTATAAAGGTTCAATATAACCGGTGTATTCAAAACATATTAAATAGTGGAAAATAGGCATAAAGACAAATTTTCATAAAAATTTAAGCTCAAGGACAACAAGTTTTATTTTTGGACCGAAGGACAAACTTTGAAAGAAAATTAGGCTGAAAGACAATGCTAAATACAACTAGCATTTTGTACAATGTAAAACTGGATATAATGCTAGTTATAATTAGCATTTTGTATAGTGTTTACACTGTACAAAATGCTAGTAGTATTTAGCATTGTTTTCCAACCTAATTTTCTTTTAAAGTTTGTCGTTCAGTCCAAAAATGAAACTTCGTGTCCTTCAGCCTAAAATTTTCTCAAAGTTTGTCCTTGTGCCTAATTCCCTCAATTAAATATTGTCATAACTATTGTTTTATCGTCTTCTTCGCCAATCTTGACATCGACGTCTATATCATTGATTTAGTGTTTCCATTTTTTCTTTTAAAAGGAAGTGTTTATATTAGAATGATTTGAAACATGACACTAAAAAAATTATATTAATCGGATGACAATGTTTAATTACCAAGTTGAAATTACATAGCAAGCCATGTCTGAATATTCAAGTGTAAACCTTTTGATATGAAAAAATGAATTATGAATATAAAAAATCCAAAGTTCGATTATTTTCTATTTTTTTTAACAATACAATCAAAAAGACAGACATATATAAATTGAGATAAGAAGATATGGATCTAGATTAAACAAACTTTGTGAACAATTACATAGAGCACAGAAAATAAAATTAAAAAGGTCTAGATCTAGGTTTAATTAATCAATCAAACAACCATACATGAGACAAAAAATGAGGTGTTATAATTTATAACAAAATAGTAGTGAACAAAGGGAAAGATATAGATTAAGGGGATAAGAACAAATTATAAGATATGTAAATATAGAATTATACACATATATAATTACCTTAGCATGAAGCATGTAGAAATAACTTGAATGATTGAACAATGCCTAAATTTGATAGATTACTCTCTAGACCCAATAGGCCTTGCCCTTCGCCACACCTTGATTTGTAGCTTCTCCTCAGATTTCAAACAAATCATCATCCCACTTTGCAGGAGAAGAATAAACAACCTTTTCGATTTAGTTTGATGTTAAATTGATTTTTTTTTGATGTTTTTTTGGACGAAGTTTCAGCCATGAATGAATGATAAAGAAGAGGAAGAAAAGAGAACAAAAATGAAAGTCACATTCTATGTGCTTTCAAAAATGAGGAACTTTTCTAGATAGAATTGAAGGAACCTACTGTATTCTCCTATTGAAACTTCCTCCTTTAAGCCCATTTTTTAAATTTCAGTCAATCCTTTAATTGATTTCATCCTCTCACCATTATATGTCTGATCTAAGCACATACAAAATGTGCAACTTTTCCAAATAAAAGAAAAAACAACTTTTATGTAGTTATTTTAATATTTAAAACATGTTCAAAATTATACCAATATCACATACCGGTATATGCAAATATAACTTTTATATATGCATTTAAATAATTACCGACAACACTCAAAACATCAAATAAATTAATAATAGTGATTAATATTTCATAAATATTAATTTATTTGATCAATTTGCAACATTTTACAAATTAACTTAATTGTGTGGTTTTTGGAGAAATCAAAAATGCGGTTATGTGATTAAAGGTGTGAAATCAGTCAGCGATTAATATTGAATAACTCAAATATTAATTTTTACACGTCACTTAGTAGGTGTTGTGACATTTTGTCCAAACTCGTCGCTTACAGGTCTTTTTGATAAAATCAAATTTCAGAAACACATAAGCGGTGTCTTTTAGTGATAATTATTTACACCAATTCTCTTCGTCAAAATTATATCACTTTGAATTTATAGAATTTGCTAATGGTTAAAATTCCAACCACATTCAACTTTATAGTCTAAACATAAAGTTTATGGTTCAATAATAATTATTATTAACCGAAATGCTCTAACTAGAGACTTTGACTTTGAGTTGACTTCAGTTGACTGTGATAGTAACCTCATACAGCCGAGAAGACGAATCCACTTTCAAATAATGTTTCACTTTTAATGCTTCAACTCGTCCCAACTATTGTCATTTGATGGACGCCATACCACGATTTAACTATAATCAAAGAAGAGCTTCCGTGTTGAAAAATCTATAGTATTCTCAAGTCGAGAAAACTGTGTAAATTTGTAACGTCGATGTTCTCTACTTGACTATAGTTATAATAACCAACAAAAAACTATCGAGTGAGTCATTCCATAGTTATCTAATAACTATCAGTACGTAACCCCTTAGTTCCCTAGCAGTCATGGGTGATACACCGTCCAACATTCGAAGAGTGTTATATACTCTAGTCTCAACGGATGTATTGATCTTCTGTCTCGATATATCTTGACTAGAAATATTTAAAATAGTATATTTGTTTCATTGTGATAAATAACTCACGGTTAAAACACTTTGTAACTACTATCATAAAATATACCATTTATGAATTTTCTACCGAATATACTTTTAATTAAATTAATATAAACACATTATATCAAGTATATAATAGAAAGAAAATGCTTTTATTTTGAATAATAGATATATGTAATAAACTACATAATTGCCCATAGGGCATACCCCTAACTTTATCAATCTCACACTTACATTTGGGGTCAATTATGGAATCTTATTCCAACTTCTCCATTCGGTTTTCTCAAAACCAATCAGGACAGTCGCTTTGTGATTGAGTATGGTATTATGTTTCAATTTTCTGTTATGTGAATCAACTAGCCCCGATGCTGATAATATACATTTATCGTGTGGAGCAATTTGGAGTATGTATCTCGACTTCAAGCGAGCTCTACTTTCTATATCATGATATTGCTATCATATAGCATGTAATGGGATTCTTAACATTTGGATCACCTTCGGCTCTGTTGTAAATTTATGCATTTATATTTATATACATTGATTTGATTGCGGCGCTATTCAGGACAATGTATATAGCCTTTTCATTCAATCAGCCACCACCTTTCATTTGGAACATTTCTAACTTAAAGATTCTTTAACTTGAATTCATTACTGATATATTATACTCAATATCACTTATAAAGTTTGAGTCCGAACACTTCTTCTTAAGATGTTTTTATTCTGTAAAAAATTCTCTAGTATTTCATAAATACACAAGAACACTTCAAACAACCATTTAGTGATATCATACTGGATTTGATATTTTCTTCAAGTATCAAATACACAAAGAAACCACGATATCATAGACAGCATAACATGTATGATAATATCTATTATCAATGCATAAGGAACTCATCTCATATGTTCCATATTAAACAATTTAATAAGGTGTCTTTGCATATCGATTTGGGACATTTCTAATATCTTTAATATTCACTGTAAAAGACATCATTTATAATCCAAAATTTAGCATTAAAACAACTAAGGTCTATTTGAACACAAATCGTTTAAAATCAACAGCGTGTTGTTTACTTATAGTTTAAAAATATCAATATACCTTTTAACATTTTTTCTTATGAACACACGCTTCATTTGCATTTTGATTGATAATTATACTGTTTGATATTTCTATCAAAATATTTCTTCAATGTTGATGCTTATAAAATGATACTTTCTATAATTTCTTGGATCATATCCAAAGACTCAAAAGCTCAATATCGTTCCCAATGACTTCGAGACATTTTTGGTTAATATGTGTAAATAGCTTTCTGTAAATTGTTATTTGAATTTTCTATTTCAGTACATATGTACCAAAATACTAAGTCTTATCAAGGGATAATTATATGAGTAAATTCGAATTGGCTCGTGTTGTTGAATACTGAATCTATTACGCTGTTTTCAATAATTGAAATTTGCGATATTATTCTTATTGACATTGCACATTTAGTTCCAATTGCATTAGTCTTGCTTATAAAGAAATAATCGTCGTCGAGGGATCATATCCCTTCGGTTACGACCACCAAAATATTTTTGATAGCGTACATGGAATTCTTTCGTATTTGGACATCATACCATATAGTGTCAATACTCTTAATGGTTTAATTAAACAAAATCTTTATTCATTTTTAGTACATTCGAAACCACTTCCGATATACTCACTCATTCGATCAAATTGAATCATTTATATCACATTTTGTTTTATTTTTATAGTTTATGAGTTTACCATAGACATACTACATGTATATCAAATTCACATGTCCATATTGATGATAACTCATCGGCGAATATGACGAAGTACGTGAAACCGTTTTTGTATTAATAGACTTGCGATTGCATACATCTATATGTATCAATCTAAAGAGTTCATCAAATCTTATGTTCATACACAAAGTATGTGAAACCGTTTCTTGTCTGATATTTGTTGATTAATATTTGTCAATTAATTATATTAATTAATTCAACTAAATGGTTAATTTTGAATGTATCATATATATAGTCGCAATACAACAACATAACATAATCTAATATGAACATGTGTATAACTATATACATATATACAAATATATTGGAATTTATATATATTGCATACACAAAATGTTGGAATTAGACCAGCCCACACCGAAAGTTATGAGCGAATTTCAGAAAAAATTCTCTTATTAGATCTTTACTGGACCTATGAAGTATAGTTTATTTAGAACATTTTTAAATATTTTTTAAATAAAATCTTTTATTTTGTTTATATTTATATATTATATAGTTTTATTTAATTTATGTCTATATATGTCCGTGTGTGTAGGGAAGTCTATCGAGACACAAAGTATAGAAACAATTAGTGACACGATGGTACGTCTCTTGATTTTCGCCTTCCATAAGGACAAAAAGATCAATGGTAGAGATCTCTTGTGTCATCAATTGTGTCTAATTTTATGTCATATATATATATATATATATATGGAAAATTCTATTTCAACACAAATATTTACTTAGTAGCCCCGCTAAAATAAATAAAATTTTAAATACTAAAATACCCTTAAAAAACTGCATACTTTTTTCTTTTTAATTCCTTTATCTTCTTACGTCAATTTCTTATTGTCTAAACCACAGCTTCTTCAGAACCCTAATTTTAAATAAGTGAAGGAAAAAAATTCAATTTTTCGCTACTAACTTGATGGATTTTAGAGGAAAATGAATTGTTAACGCAATCACAGCAGGTAATTTAAAAAAATTTGAAAAGTTTGTAATTTTCGCAAATACAATCGTAGGCAGTCGATTACGGGGATTGGTGATAACTCACACAGGAGGTATACTAGTTTTTGACTTAATCGCGCAAATAATTGCATGAATTTTTTACATATCCACACAGAAAGCCTACGTGGTTTTGACATGAACAATGAAGTCACCTTGCGTGGTAGTTCATTTTGTTTTTTGTTTGAACTTTTCAACGTTTGATGGGAAGGGTAATTTTAGAAATGGTAGGGGGCTACTAAGTTATTTTTTGGGTTTACAGACTTTTTTTAAATTTGGGGGGCTACTAAGTAAATATTCGAGTTGAAATAGAATTTTCCTATATATATATATATATATATATATATATATATCATTATTAATAGTTGGTTTGCAAGCGCAATCTTTTGGTCCGACTGTGAAGTTCCAAAATTGTCTTTTATATACAAATGTTTAAAAATTTCTCCACTAATTGATCATAAAGAATAGCATCTGCGTATTTGTTTCTAAACTCAATGCATCTATTAATTGGTTCTAAAAAATAGCATTTACATGTCTGATCTTAAACTCATGCATATAGCACCACACTTTTATTGCGTGTAATATTATCATCAACTGCATACTATGTTGAATAACGCTAAGAGGCTCAACCGTTTATTATACGTTAGGTTCAAAACATGGTGAAATAGGGAGTAAATAAACTAGTATTATAATTTTTTGTTCCTGAGTTTAAGCAAAAACATGATATTTGTCTGGTATCAATGTCACCCTACAAAAACATCTATCTATAGATATTAACATATGTCAATATCACTAAAAAATACGTTCCAGCAATTTTTTTTTTGCAAACTCATAACGTTCCCTTACATATATTACTAAACTTAATATCGCTTAAAAATATGGTTTAACAAATAAAAATTTTATACATTTTTGCTTTTTATTGATTGATAACGGGAAAAAAATTCAAACTAACCAAAAAAATTAAGCGATACAATTTAAAAATGAAAATTCAAACTAACAAAATAAAAAATTAAACGATGCAATTTAGAAATAAAAATTCAAACTGACTAGACATGATTCAAACGTAAGATCATAGGCTAAATATTTATGAAAATCATTTTTTTAATATATTAAGCATATATGATTTGCTAAAAATATTATTTATGCACGAAGGGTGTACTATCGTCACGCGCGAAGCGCGTGCCACAACACTCGTATTAATAGTTGGTTTGGAAGCACAATCTTTTGGTCCAACCGTGGTGTTCAAAAATTGTCCTTTATATGCAATTTCTTAAAAAATTTCCATATTAGTTTATCTACATATCTGCTCCTAAACTCAGTGCATCTATTAATTGGTTCTAAAAAAGAATATTAATTGGTCCTAAAAAATAGCATTTGCATACCTGATTTTAAACTCGATGTATATAGCACCGCACTTATATTACGTGTAATATTATTATCAACTGCATACTCTGGTGAGTGCCATTAAGAAGCTCAACATTTTATTATACGTTAGATTCAAAAAAGGTTAAAATAGAGAGTAAATAAACTATTATTATAATTTTTTTTCCTGAGTTTAAGTGAAAGTATGATATTTGTCGTTGTACCATTGCATTTATTCAATCACCACTCATAGTCGATGGCCACCATGCTTTCACACATCATAACTTTCAAGTTAGGTTTTATTCAGTTGTCTATTATTATTTCAACTTACTATGGAAATATTCAGTCACTTTTTATATTACATTTTTTGTTTATTTTTTCTTTGTCCTTTTCTCTCTATTATTTTTAGGTTAAACAAAGCTGACAACCTTAGCATGGTAGAGTACACGCTGAGAGATCTACACACCTCGGTTGTTTTCTGTATTGCCTCATAACTCTAAATTATGCTATGCACATGGTTTGTTTTGGATTATATGTACTGAATATAAATTATATAATAGAGGTAGCTATGATAATTTTATTAAGTTTTGGTTGATATTGGACAAAATTCTATAAGTAGCTCTTTAGAAATGTAATGAAGTAGAAGCCCTCAACTTGAAAGTATTGTTTTAGAAAATAAAGTTAAAGGATCAAGTAACAAATCTATTATTGCGAATAGTGTATTAAACCATGTATTTGGATAGAAGATATGGGATATCCAAATGTAAATAATAATGATAATAACAATAACAATAATAATAATAATCATACCTGAATAAATTGTCACAACCAAAGTGATGAAATTCAATCAAAAAGTAATTTAAACTCAGAAATCGGTACCGACAATAACAAGAAGCATAGTTTAACATCTATGCATCTTCATCATATAACTAGATAACTTTATGTTTAAATAAAAACGTATACTACTAGGAATTACTTCACATTTTGGTGTTTTGAAGCTTTAAAAGAGAAAAATATAAATTTAAATTATAGATGAAATCACACTAAAAATGAATTTGACAAGTGATTTACAGACATCGACAGGTATTTTATAAAGAAAGAACAGAATTTATAGAAAGCAAAATAAAAAACGATAATGCTTTTGCATTTTGTCTCCTCTTTCGAGGACCTACTATTTTTGGTTGGATATATAATGTTATATAAATCGAGTTTACACACGTTGAACCATATTTATATGATTATATTACATACTTGAATCTGAAAATTGCAGCTAACCACTTTTATTTGTTTATCTTTATATATTACATAATTATAGTTTTCATACTGTCGTGAAGATATTATACTTATTTGTTTATATATTATATATATATATATATATTTATATATATATAATATAATTAAATTTGCTCTCAAATTAAAACGTCTGCGTCGTTTTTACTATTTAAATACACGAATGTATCGCGTTCCATTACGACTTAAATATAATAGCTTTGGTGTAGCACTTTTATGGTATAAACGTCAACTTAAAAAACGCTTCCCCATAGATATTAACAAATGTTAATATCACTTAAAAATAGGATCTAGCAAATATATTTTTTCTACAAATTCATAACACTCTTTTACATATATTACCAAAACATAATATCACATAAAAATATGATCTAACGAATAAACTTCATATACATTTTCGCTCTTCATTAATTAATAACGGAAACAAAAATTCAAACTGACAAAAAAAATAAACGATGCAACTTAAAAATAAAATTCAAACTGACTTCACATGAATCCAACAGACAAACATGACTAAATATTTATGAAAATCATTTCTTTTGAATATATTAAGCATATATAATTTGTAAAAAAATCGATTCATTTGCAAAAGGCGTGGGTGTATATATACACTTTTTCGCAAGAGATGGACTCTTGAAAGTAATGTACAACGGACTCGTGAAAGTAATATACAAAGACGGGGAACTAATGTTTATTTTCCTTCCCCGTTAAATTAAAAGTCCATTGATCAACAAAGAATTCATTATAATGGAAACTAATGCCATCAATCTTCAAATAGAAAGGTCGTCATCAACAGAGTAGAAACTCAAAAAGAATTGGGTTTGTTTGTTATTTTTTTTACAATGCTTTCTCTAGGGTTCGACCGTTCAAATTCGCAAATCTGACACCACTACTTTTAGAGAACCGGAGCAGTACGTGCTGTCATAACTACGAAAAAATGGAGCAATTTACTATTTTCTTTATTAGATCTGTAATTTTATCATTTTTCTTTAGATTGATGTGTATTCAGAACCCTGAATTCGAGAGGAGTATGAATAAAAAAATTAGCAATTGCAAATTTCTCAAAATCGCCGACGCAGGAGTAAATGGGAAATGATTGTTCAGATTTGGAATTCATTGACATAGTTAAGCCTTAGAGATTCAAGCACATCGGCATTGGTTTGAGTTTTGTGTACCACGTTAAAAGGGATCGACGCTGCTGTAGCCATTTCGGATGAGGAAGCTGCAATTCTGAAGCTTCCCATAGATCACATGACAAAATGGTTGGAAGATGAAGTTTCACGTGCTTCAGTTATGAACGTGTGTTATTACGGTTGTTAAACTGAAGGAAAAGTGGTCAAAAACGGCTGCTTTGGGCTTTAAAGAACACCTTGGTAACAGTGTTGAATTGGACGTGAAGGTACGGGGTATTGACCAATATTCCATGTTTGGAAATTAGTTACTTGCTATAGATAACCAGTTAATGGTTATATAGGGTAGCCTTTAATGCCATCAATAATAAGTTAACGCCATTGATAATAATGATTGATGAATTTTCGCAGTCCAAAATTTTATTTCCCTCCATCATTTTTCTATGCCGCCCAAATCCCATTTTCCTTTTTCACTTTCACTTCCTCTTCAGTTTCTCCTCGTCACTGCAATTCTTCGTTACCCTCAAGGCTCCGCACCCCTTTCCTCAAGGCTACTAGTCACTGCAATTCTTCGATTCCTCAAGGCTCCGCAACCCTCAAAGCTCCGCAACCCTCAAGTCTCCGAAACCCTCAAGTCTTCGCAACCCTCAAAGCTCGATTCCTCAACTTATTCACTGAAATCCTTTTAGGCAGCTGAAGTGCGTCTTCTAGGCTCGATTCCTCAAGTGATTCCTCAAGCGGTTCTTCAAGGAAGTTGAAGCAGTATTTCAACTTCGCGGTCCTCAAGCGGTTCTTCAAGGAAGTTGAAGCAGTATTTCAACTTCGCGGTCCTCAAGCGGTTCTCGGTATTTCAACATCGCGAACTGGGTGCTGGTATGTTTTTTTAAAACTTAAGCATTTTATGATTTTTATAGATTATGTTGATATATTTATGATATACAATGATTATTTTGATTATTAAACCAATCCATAAATACTGAAACTATACTAATTTTCTAAAATTATTTTATTATTTTTACCTGGCCGAAAATTTCCACCATTACCATGGCGATATACTAATTCGATCTAGGAAACTCAGATCACGTGCTGCACAAATAAGTCAACATGTATAATCCAATCATTTATTTCTTTTTTGCTGTGTTGATCCTTATTTTCTTTTATCCATGCTTATGATGAACTGTAATATACTTCTCTGTTGATGTCACATTAATACTCATTAACTTTAACTATCATCATTGTCTTACCCTTAATCCTATTAACAACTAGAGTATAAGTTACTTGAACGTTTGTTATTTAGTATTATATTATGGTATTTCTTTTCTATATGCGGCATAGAATGGATACTTGAACCTTAAATGGTTTGAAGATAATTTTCCAAATTGAAATTATATGGCCAGAACTCTTCAGTTTTACAAGAATTACTTTTACTACAGCTTAGTAACCCTTAATTTTATGGCCCCAAACAATTCAATGAAAACCAGTATACTGGTCTTAAAGAGTTCATTGTTTTGTTGTGAATTTGAATATATTTTTAAATGCTCATTCGAAGATCTATGCAGGTTCCACTCGACTATTCACTTAAAGCATATCTGCAAGTTAGTTTTCTAGATTCTAGGATGGAGATGATTGTCCAAGGTTCAATGGTGATTCCCCATCCTTTTAATATTTTTGTTTGTCGTATGCTTTCTTATAAACATGTCACGATAATCCTGCTATATTTTTCAGTTTAATTTCCTTTATATTTATTTTGCGTAGGTTAAAAGTCGACCGCTTACAGAGTCTCTTAAAAGACTTCTGTAGTGAAAGGTACTATTATGGGTAAAGAGATTCTACTGACACTTGGAAGAAGTCAGTTGGAGTGGGAACAAATAAATGGAGGAATATTTTTGTATTGGCATGGCCGACTAATTGAGGTTTAACATTTATGTCATTAATTCATCATACATTTTGTTTTGTAGCATTGTCTCTTTTCGTTAATATTTGTAACCACACAGTTTTCTTCAATACGTCACACTCACCTACTGAGCTTTTTTTTAAGTTGCAATTATGCTTCAGATGAGGATATTAGGTTGTCTTAGGAGAGCATACCCACTTGTCACATGATTGCATTGTCATGTTAATTGCAATTTAACATCAATGGGTGTCGATAGGAATGAGTATTATTGGCATTTTCCTTTCTGTTATTATCAAAAAGAGTACATTTACAAATTAGAATATGCCTTGTTTGGCATTGCTACCTCTATTTCCCCTCTACTTTCATTGACGTTCTTCTATGCTTAAACGGTAATATTTATAGTCTCTTTACCTTTATACATAGCAATGTTTTCGTGAAAGTAAACATGAGACTTTAGTACTCTAAAGTTATCATCATCTCCATCACAGTTTTTGCTTGTCTTCGGGTTGCATTAACTTTATAAACATGACAGTCTAAACATAAAAAGATAAATGAATGCATAACAAATCATGAGTGAGTGAGCATTATATCAGCAAATCCAATTATTTTGATCTTTTAATGTTGGATCCAGGCGGGATCTACCATGTTCCCGAACTACATACAATTGGACTTGGATTGGTTGGTATGGAATTGTCTGATGTGATCATATACTTTGTCCTCATGTTCATTAAAGCAATTTCATGCCTCATTGACATTTTTCAGCACTTGAATTGATTTTATTGCTATTTGATGATGCACTTTAGAAATACAGGCAAGGAGTGAAACTTTTTGCTCCTCCAGCCTTGAAATTATTGGTAAAACTGTTTCAGAATAAACTTTATGGTCATCAGGGCTAGATTTAAGTCATGAGGATATATTCAATCATGTTCATGTAGCTGAAACATATGCATTTCAGATAGTCTGTCACATCTTAGAAAAAATTAAAATGTTTTATTAGTAATTTACGAAATTGAATGGACATGTTTTTCCTCTCCCTTTAAGACTATGTAGCAAAGTAGTATGGAAACATTGTTCTGCGGCTTCAGGTGATTCAGCCTAATGCAGTAAACTACATTGGAGAATGTACTACACTGTAGATAAAAGATGGGATTCATAATGTCGTTAAGCTAATACATATTACTTGTAAAAATATTTGCTTTCTATGGCACTGTCCTCAATCATCGTCGCTTGAAACTTTCTTGAATAAAGCACGCAAAATGGTTATAGGCTTACAAGTGGGTTGGGGGCATGGTACATAATACAAATGTAGGGCGCAGAGTTATAGGAATTGTTGATGTTTCAGATCTAATGGTATTACATTAAATTTCTATTTGTCTTTTCAATGAATTGTCTACGACTAATTTGCTCTCATTTAGTATGAGAAACCTAATTGTATGTTTTTGAATATTCTTTGTTTGTTTAGGATGACGGGAACGGACATGTCTTGGTGCTCAACAGCAAACAAGGATTTCAAGATTGTGAATTATATGCAAAACTCGAAGAGTGGCTGGGAAACAAATTAGATGAATACCATGCTAAATGCTTTGATAGGTTTGAATTGTTATCTTTGTCATCTGCCTCGGATATTTTTCTTATTGCATGCATGGTGTTGTTTATATGAGTATAAGCTAAAATGATTAATATATCCATCAATTGTTTGATATGTATTAGCTGTCTTCAGCCTACAACCTATAAGATACATATTTCCTAAATGTACCGAGATAAAGACCTGTTGAGAAGAGATGATACATTTTTCATTATATTTTTTTACTTTAAAATTTAAGAAACCATTGAACGGTTTAATTATCACACAATGACATGTTAATGTAACTGTCAATGAAATTGGTTTTTTCCTTCATCAGTTGAGTAAAATTAATATAAATTCCATTAGATTTATTGGAACCTGTACAAAATTATTGTGGATGACTTCTATGCATTTGTTTACCTATCCATCTAATACTGTTCCAGGTTATGTATGTAGGGCCCTTTATGTTGGTTCTTTGTCTCGTTGTTGTCCAGCAAGAGGAGAGCGGTTCTCTTGTAGGTCGGTCGTCCTTATTTTTTGATAACCGAATAAAGCCACAGTTGCTAAATCTACTAGCAAAGTCACTTGTCCAAAAGTATTATATATTCAATCTTCATGTTTTAACTAACAAAAAATGCTATAAAGCAGTATAAAAGTAAACAAAAAGCTTATGCATTCATTTTTAGAATTTGCAAACTGGGTAGAATGTGAAATAAAACTATATATGGTTTAAAAAGCATTGTATTAGGGAGTCTAAAGGATTCACCATGTAAATAATCATCCATTGATCACTTTTCATTGCATATTTTTTCTTAGTGTATTCTCTCATTAGTCATAAATAATTTCTCAGACACAAGAAGACCTTGGTTCATGCACATGGTATTTTTAAACTGTAGAGTAAAAATATTTTGGTATCCCTTGGTTCATGCATTTTGAATTTTGATATGTCATATGATGTACGTATGCACTGGATTTTTTTTTCATTGCAACAGCCTTGGTATAATATCTAGAGTATGCTTATTTTATTTTTGCTAGAGAAAAAAATATTATAGTTTAAAAGTAAAAAGTTTATTGCCTAACCTAGACATAACATTCAATTAACTGGCTTCTTCCATAAAGTTGGATTCTGATAACCTGTGTACTAGGATGAACTTCCAAGTCTGCTTGATAGACTTGAAAATGAAATTGAATTAGTAAATATTTGACTGCATTATGATTTAGACCCAGTTCTTATCATGTGGGTAGTGTCATCGAAGCCAGGAATTCTATGTGTGGTCAAGTCTACTTGTAAAGATCGATATATATTTATTGGTCTACTTGTAAATATTGACTCATATCTAACACTACTTTTTACTTACCATGAATGACGAATGACTCATTCTATGAGCATAATATACATAATATTTTATTATACAGGTTACCTTTGTAATTATTGATATATACTCTATAAATTGTGTTAACTAGTAGTTTCATCTTTGCAATTATCAGATTCAGGTTTGTGCTGATATTAATTATTTATTCATATGTAAGCTTGTTTAAGAATGTTTCATAAAGATGCATATGTTCACAATCTATTTCATTAGAGTTCATGGCAATGCCCATCTTGTCACATTTGTGAGATTTGTTCCTTATGTACCAATGGAGTTATATACTTTTTATTTATTTTTAATGATGACACTAGTTCCCGTTATGTTTACAATTTTAATATCTAGGTTTGCCGTAGTGCTGGTGACCCTAGTATACTAATGTTTGCAGACACTACGATGGAGCATATCAATGTTACTGTCAGACACCACCACACAAAGTAAAACATTATAATACAAATTTGACATTTCATTATGTATGTTGGTTATTCTCAACTTTTGTTTTCACTTAACAGAACATTGGTCACGGGACTTGTGTGTGCAAACATACAAGGTGTCATGGCTATGGCTCCACTGTCCCTGGCAATGGTCCAAAGTACTAGGCAATGATTGAAGAATTGCACTGAACAAAACCGAACAAAACCGGGCAGAAAATGGAAGTCCTGAAGAAGAAAACCAATTTTGTAGAACGAAGCTTCATGATACTTATTTGCTTTCATAGGTATCAAATACGTGTTATGTGCATGCATGGGCAGAAGGGACTGCAAATATATGTTATTTGCTTTCATGAGCAGAGGGGACTGCAAATTCAGGTACATGTATTATTAGTTGTTAGAATGTATAAGATTTACAACTTATTTGCTTTCATAGGTATACAAATACATGCTTTCATTGGTATGAAAATACATGTTTGTTACATGCCAAAACTTCCAGCAAATGCAATGGAATATGCTGAAATATTAGCGAGTTTTCATGACCCGTGAATAAATCTTGAAAGCAGTGAGTGTTCAAATCTAACAGTGCCATATCAACATATTTCCATGACTGCTGGTGATTGTCAGTATATCTTACGTATTCTTGGATTGTCATATATATTTTCATTTAAAAACGATGTCCATTTTTCATATAAAAAGAGAAGACTCAAAATCCACTAAATGTTTGTAACAAACAAATTTAAACATTTTCATGGTAGGAACCAATATGTTTGTGTATCTCACTTTGTAAATAATTAATAATATAAGTTTTGGATAATTACTAAATTTAGCTACAGAGAATCACTGCTATTTTTTTGAATTTATTACAGTAATTATTTGTTACACATTGCATTTTAACTCTAGCTCATATACTTTACATGTATTACACATTGCATTGCATCCTTGACTTTGAGCAATCAGTCCATTTTTTATTAAAAAATTCATGTGTTTTGTTACTTCAGTAATTTCATACTGAAATTTTGAAGCATTTTTTATATTCAGTCGTTTCATAGTCCAGGTAAACTATAGCATAGCCTTCAAAATGCTTTAAAATTTCAGTTGAATCATAGTCCAGATAACATTTCATTTTTTATAAAAAATGCTTCAAATACAAATTTCAGTTGAAGAAAACCGTGGTTTACCGAGGGATGTGAGTGGATTGGCGATTGGGGTTGGTCGAGTATACGATGAGAAGTAGGAGTTTGTACGAGACTTTGGAGAGGAGATCAACGGATGGGGCCGTTTGGAGGAATGCAGGGGGTTGGATGGTGGTTGAGGAGCAACAGTGTGTTATAAGGGGATAAGGCAGTTGAATGGTCTGGTAGTAGTAATGGGTTGTTTGATGGCTGGAGTTTGACTGGTGATAGGCAGTGATTATGGAGCATGAAGGGTGTGCAAGTATGTTATGAATGGTATGATTGCAAGTGGGCAGTAGCAAGTGGTGATGTAGATGGTGGCAAATACTTTTGGTTAAGGAAGTGTAGGAAGTGCAAGTTGTTAAGAAGTTGTTGTCTTGGTGACTTGGTGACTGGGGTCTGTATGGTTGCTGGTTTGGAGATGATGGATAGGGTATGGCATGTATGAGTTGACAGAGTAGAAATTGGTTGAAATATGAAGGTAGGGGATGTTGAATGGTAGGGGAAGGTGTTGGTGGAGCACAGGTGATGAGGAAGGTTTGTGATAAGGCTGTGATAAGGCAGTGTATATGGTATTGACAGTTTTGAAGGTGTGGTTGATATAGGTGGATGATGGTGGTCAGTTGTGCATTGTGTTATGTGCACAAACAGTAATGTGCAAAGCAGTAATGTGGAACGCAGTAGTGTGGAAAGGACTGTTATGTATGGTGGAGTGTTTTATGATCAGATGGTAATAGGTGATGACAGGCCACTGATGTGATGTTCGAAGGCAGGAAGTTGTATTGGTTGAAGGTAGTGGATGCGGAGTGACAGTAGCAGTAAATGATTAGGGGATAATATGGTGTAAACAATATTCAAAACTCCACCCAACGTCTGACAAACGATTATCTGATTTAGTTCATTTTTATGTATCATATTAGGGTATAGATTAATCACAATAACAGGTTCATTAGGGATTATGCTAGTTTCAGTAACTTAGCCTTTGGCGATGCATCTTTTGTACTTATACATACTTGTATTGTGTTTCTTCTTCACAGGTGTTGTATGATGCTTTTGAGGTTGATACATGATGTCGCACTCTTTCTCCTTTAAATCGGTCATGCTTATCGACGGTCATTAAAATATTTTTAGCATGTATTGTTTCGGTATGCTACACTCAATTTGTGTACTTATGTTTAATTTTTATCACAAATATTTATGTTTAATTCTTCATGTATGAAATATTATGGATATATATATATATATATATATTGTGATTTGGCTTATGACTCAATTTGTGTACTTATGTTAATGTGATGAATGTGGTTTTTTGAGTTATAATATATAAGTAGAATTGAAAATTGTAAGCTTTGAATGTTATGGCAGTAAAAAATGTGCAATAGAATTTTTTTTAGTGTTATAACTATGCAATAAAAAGAAAAATTGTTCAGCTTTGTTATACTATAGCATCATGTTAGTGCTATACAAAATATTTTGCAAAGAGTAAATAGTTTTCATAGCAATAAGACGGTGCTATAATAGATAGTAATGAATTTTTTATAGCATTTCAATGTGTCATAAAAGGTTGACACGATGATTCCATAGCGCGTTCAAATGCTATAATAATATAGCATGTCGACATATTTATAGCAACTAAAATGCATCATAAAAAGTTCTATAGCACGTTTCATAATACTATAGAAAAGCAGTTGCACCAATATGGCCTATTTTAGATGGCAAGAATAATACGTTTTCCATTACAAGTATGACACGCTATAGTATCTACCAGACTTTTTACAACATGTTGATCTACGGCGATTATAGAATCGCTATAGAAAGTTTTTATAGCGGTTTTTACACGCTATAAAAAGTCCTTTTTGTTGTAGTGATACTAGCATATTTATGTAATTTTCCTTTTTTAGAAATTAATAAAGAACCAAATTTCAATATACACACACATACACATGTATCATATACATACATATATGTTTGTGCATGTTTAACATGTAAACCTGTACAAGGTACAACATGTCTATGTATAGATGTTGGGATTTACATCGCAACAGACAAGTTAGCTGATCTAATATGTAAGTATATATTGTTCAAATGTATGTATGTATATATGTATATATGTACAATTATTTATACAAAAATTTATATATATATATCTGTGTGTGTATTTATATATGTGTAATCATGTGAATAAAATATTAATATTATATATACAATTATACAATATATTTATTTAAATATAAATAAACTATTTATAAATATTAAAAACATTTTTCTTTATTTTATAAAACAGTGAGGAATACACACACATATATATTAATTGATTTTAAATATACATACGTACATAAATAAATACATACATAAACATATGAATAATTATATATATATATATATATTAATAAATACCCAAAATAATTTTTTAATATACAAGTCCAGGTCTTGTGCACAGCTCAGTAAAAGAATTTTTATTTTAAAATACATTTTAATTAAATATCCATTCAAAAATTAATATAATATTAATTAAAAATTATTTTGAAACTTTATTTTCAAATTTTGAATTTTCAGTAAATCCTGAAAGATATTTTATGCTTTGAAAAAAACTTCACAATATTTTCGGTCTAAAGTATTTAAAAATGATTTTTCCATTTCCGGTCGAAATTTGAATATTAATTTAAAAACATAAAAGAATTGTTTTTTAATTTTTACTGAGAGCTTCTTTACTAATATTATTATTTTATAAAATATAATATTCCTAATATATTTGTAATTTATTTATGTATTAATTTGATTTAAGTAATAATAAAATATTTATAAAAAATATTTTGCTATTGCCCAAAATTATCTTAGCTTTAGTTCTTTACATATACAATTATATGATTATTATTTTTATTAAAGTATGATGTTTTAATTAATTATAAACTATATACATGTAATTAAATAGTGCATATTAATTTTTATATTTTATTCAAAGCCGTATTGACCTGATGTATATTTAATAATATATATATATATATATGCATACTACTAAATAACTTTATGACAATGTTATTTGCATATTAGAATCGTCGCCTAACTAACAAAATATATAATGCATAGGGGAATATTTTTAGTCTCATGGACAAAACTTTAATATTTTAACCACAAGGACAAACATTCTTCTAAAAATTAATCATAAGGACAAACGTTTTCCAAAATTATTCATAAGGACAAACAATCTTCCAAAACTGCTACCGAACTAAAAATTAATACCTAAAAACTGCTACCAATAACTACAAACTGATACCTAAAAACTGTTATCAATAATTAAAAACTGATAAATAAAGAAAAATTTCCTTTAGGCTAAAATACTGAAGGTTTGTTTTTGAGGCTAAAGCGTTGAGAAATTTTGTCCTTGACAATAATTTCCTGTAATGCATTCATATATAATAAAACATTATAATTAAGAATAAGTAATTATATTTTGATTAGAAACATATCTTAATCCCAATACCTTGAAGTACACCTTGAAAAGATGATTTCTGCCTTTCAAAACTGTTTTCGATTCAACAAAGAGCTAGTCTTTGATCGCTGACCACCAACTATCAGATAGCGACCGAATTAACTTGTTCTGAACTTGATGAGATGGAGTGGGACCAGCATAAATTTCGACCAGCAACCATAGATGAGGAGGCACCAAAACTTTTGAATCAAATTAGGTTAGAGATACTTTTGTAGTGGATAGAAAAGAGATAAGTGTGGATACCATCATATACTCATTCTCCTTTAATCTTAGCCATCCAAAACTAAGCACTGTTTACAAAATTTTGAGCCACATATACCCTTATTGCTACCAAAATTTCCAGTCCTATGATGGGCCTTAAACCCATTTTAAGCCTAAATAAAATATTATGCAATTAAATCAAATTTAATCGCTTATTGATATCTCTCATAAATATTAATTAATTTATAACAACTATAAATTAATTAAATCATTTGGTCAAAAGAGAATTCATTATTTCGGTTGTGTGACTCGTCAAGTGTAAATTTTATTAGTGATTAATTTCAAACTATTCGAATATTAATGTTCATACATCACTTAGCAGGTGATATAACATTTTAACCAAATTTATTGCTTACTTGGTTTCTGTCAAATCCAATTTCATTTTGTCAAGCGTTACCATGACTTTTAATTATGCCAATCCTCTTCGTCAAAACTATATCACTTTGAACTTATGGAATTTGGTAATGGTCAAAATCCCAATATCGTTCATACTCAACTCTATAGTCCAAACCCAAAGTCCTTGGTTGAATAACATCAATTATTATTAATAGAAATGCTCTGGCCAGGGACTTTGACTATGAGTTGACTTCAGTTCAACGTGATACTAACCCCATATAACTGAGGAGACGAATCCTCTCTTGAATAGTGTTTTAATTCCAATATTTCCACTCGACCCAACTGCATGGGCATTTTTAAGGAATTAAGGATTGATTAGAAATATTCCATCGATAGAATGATCACTTGTTTGCATATACTGGATTGCAAATAAGATTAGAAATGTTACTTGTTTAGATGAATCAACATAAAGATAATCCAGGCTTGAATAAACGAAGGTGTAAATAGACATCAATTCAGTGTTAAAAAAATTATAAACTTGGTCAATTTTACGAAATTTGGTTAGTTTTAAATCGTCATTCGATATAAGAAAATTTAGTGTTCATAGCACATCAAAATCATTAAAAGCTTTTTTTTTGCCCCTCCTTGAAATAGGTATTGATTTCATTAATCTTTGTATTCTACCCATCAAAGCCGACTTTGCTTCCTCTTCTTCCTTCAACTAAGATTGCATTTTAACTTGACATCTTCCACCAGTGTGAAGAACAAGAACCATGATCAAATTTTTACATGCGATAAAGTTTGCACGATATAATTCAAATACTTATGTACTTATTACAGAATTGGGAAACAAATAGAAGCATAGATAGAAACACCTGTTTCTTCATGAATTATACCAAGTAGTATCCCTTTCTTAACTTGGCCTGGCTTTTGCTTTCTAACTGAAATTTCCTTTCAATACTTTTTGTTCGGTGAATTCTTGGCATAAATCTAATATCAAGATGAAGAAGAAGATAAATTATAAATAAGAATGCTATGATATTAGTGGTTTAAAATTAACAGAATTATACCTTATTACGAGAAGCCTGAATCTCAACTCACTAAGCTCTATTTGAAAATTTCAATGTATTGCACGTTTCTTCCAAATTGAGCTAGAATAATTGTGCAGATAAGCTATACAATGAATTCCACTTTGTATACTTGTGTTTGGCAACAAGACGTGATACTATATTCACATCAACAATTAACTTTTAAGCCAAGTAAATAATGCCTGTGTGGCTTGGAGTCGTGAAGTGATGTAGGAGGTGAATGTGTATGTGGTGAAGGTACATAGGGATGGTGCAGTTGGTCTCGGGTTGGGGTTGGTTGGTCTAGGCGGGTTGTAACGTGTTTTGGTTATTTGTGCTTGGTGGTTGGAGGATGTATCGTGATGAAGGAGGCTGAGTAGTATTGTGTTGGAGTAATGTGGTGGAGTACTGGATGATTTTGGAAGTTTGCAAGAGTAGTGTATATTGTAGAAATAGAGGGTGTTAGTAGTGGGGGGATTGATGAGTTTTAGAAGATGCACGTTGGAAGATATTGGTTGCAGTGGGTTTTGTAGGCGATGGTTTTTGAAGGCAGTGGGTTGTTTATGGAGGTGTGGTAGGAGTATGCGACTGTAGCGATGGTTATAGTGCAGTTTATAAAGGAGTTATGAAGTGATGCAGTGGCAGTTTTGAATTCGTTTGGTTGAGGAGTGGTGGATGGTTTATTTTGCAATCTGGTTGTTTGTGGAGGTGGAGAGGCAGTGGGGAGGAATAGTTGCTGTTGGAGAAGTGGTTTTGTACGGAGTTGAAGGTTTGGAGAATGAAAGTTGTAGGTGATGTGGTATAGGAACAGAGGTGATCTAGTGAAGTGAGGTTGAGGGTGAGCAGAAGAAGGTGGATATAGGCAATGGTTTGAGTGATACAAGTTGTATGTATTGTATGCAGATGTGGTTAGGTGTTATAATGTAGCTCAAATAGCAAACTTAGCTTAAAAGTTAATTGTTGATGCAAGTTTAAAACTTGCCTAGATCATAATTAATTCTTTTTCATAAATTATTTTCCCTAATTATCGATACATTATTATGAAAATTGATTAATGTCTCCTTCTTCTTGGATAATATCGCTAAGCTTTTGTTAATTTTTCAAACTAGACATAAAAAGGTGCAAACATGAATCTAACTTCTCAATAAATCATGACTCTACTGCTTAGCCAGCATGATCCGAACTCAAAAAATGAGGTCTGTTATGCTTCTAATTAGGTTTAGTATCTCAAATGGTAAAGCATCAACTTAAAGTTAATTGAAGATTCAAACTCAAAGCTTGCCTAGACTGTAGTTATCTTTTTCTTCTCCTTAATTTCCTGGATAAAATAACCTATACAAGCAATAGTATACAATCAAATGTACATGTAATTTAGGAATATGATTACAAATGAAAATTGACATCTGCTAATTTCGGTTTCAGTTTCAATTATATATTTAACCTCTGTTATGTAATTTTACATCTTTACAAAATTATGAATTGTGTAGGCATTGATAGAGCAGCCGAAGAAAGACAAAAATCAGAAGCTAGTGTTAATGGAGAAGATGGAATAAGAAGTTTAGAAGATTTTGAAAAAGATCCCGTTGCTGAAGCTTTTCGAGATGATAAAAAAGCGAAGCTATTGCCGAGGTATTAGCTCTACGTCTAATGTAAAGCAAGTAAGACTCTCTCAAGCTTCAAAAGCCATTACCAATTACAAAGAGAATGCAAATCAACAATGGAAAACAGAAATGCGTGAAGAGATGAAAACAATGAGTTTAGCTATAAATGATATGAGACAATGTATAAAGATGCTTGTAAATCATATTGGAGGAAATGAGCCACACCAAGAGGAGAAGCTGCTTCTAACACAGAGAAAAATCTCAACAGTACTAGAGGTAGCTTAGGTGCTCCACTAAATGGAATAATGGGATCTTCTACGAGAGAGAAACAACTAGTAACGCTATTGTCAGTAGATTTGACGGAAGTAGCAAAAGGACACGGGGACGCAAAAAATATATCATGGTAGAAAGGTGGTTGAAGGAGAACAAGTTGTTTGGGTGGAGAGTGTTTACAATCCAGAAGCTTCAATTTATGAAGCACCACAAAATGGTCATTACACGCTATCCGAATTAGTTGAAGGGGGTTTTGTGATTTGGCCCGAGTATCATTTGCGTTATTAGTAAGTTACTAAACACAGTGTAGTTATATTCTGAAACTATGTTTTAAAGTTTGTTATATATACTATGCATGTATGCTATAATTTGTGGTGTTGGTATGAAGTATCCTTTGTGGTGTTTGTATGAAACATAAATGTTTGGTGTTGTTCTAATTATTGATCGTATGTTTTCTTAATTTTAATACTATATATTTTTTGTATAGATTGTTTGTAGCTGTAATAAAATATTGGTGCTATATAGTTTGTTTGATATTGTTTTAGTTATCACGGTTATAAGTGTTAGAAAATAACCTTTCGTAATGGTTATAACTGTGATATAATTTGCATTTGTCACGGTTATAAGTGTTAGAGTTTCCTTTTTGGTAATGGTTATAAATGTTAGAAACTATTGTTCTGTCACGGTTATAAGTGTGATACTATCTAAATTTCCCATGGTTATAAGCGTTAGTAATAACCATTTTATCACGATTATAATCATGAGTAAATACTGTTCTGTCACGGTTATAAGTGTGATAATATCTAAATTTATAACGATTATAAGCGTGAGAAATTACTATTTTTATCATGGTTATAACCGTGAACAAAAGTGTGACTAAATTTGCCCACGGTACCTATTTTCACGGTTATAACTGTAATAAATTAGTTTTGTCACGCTTATAAACGTGAGGAAGTTGTCTTTCTGGTGTTGTGATGTTAAAGCATATCGCTATTTGTTTATGGCTATAAAAGATCCAGAATGTAGCTCGGTAGTGGAGCCACGCTTGAAGGAAAAACACGATCCAAAGAAAAAGAAGAAATTTTCAAATAAGTACGGATGTTTGATGTGGTGTTTTGGTTTTTTCGGGAAAGGATTCGGTGTAGTGAACTATGTTGTGTATTATTTTAGGAAACGATGTTGTATTGGATATTTGGTATGGTGTAGATGTTGTATGCTAACTTTTTTTTATATTTTTTTACGGATGATGATATGTGTGGAAATGATATTGTGCATGTTACTTATAAACTTTGTTTATGTATTGTGCATTATGGTTATATATGTTGATGTATTATGCATATTGGTTACATATTTGTGCAATATTTGTATTGTGTGACACCACTTGTTTATTGTGTGATATTGTGCTAGTTTATTGTATGAATCATGAGTTTATTATACTATGTGATATTGTGCTTGTTTACTTATAATTTTTTTCATCTTTTGTATTTCGATCGTCAATTGAAATTCGATCAGTAATAGCAGCCAATGTCAATCAAAGACCGTACATAGTACATCATAAGAGTGTTACATGAATAGAACAGAAATAAACCATTGAATGGTGGTACTAAACCGATCAAATGTTGGAGTTAAAATTCAAGCCTATTTGTGTTGATCGATTGTGTAGATCAATGGCCTTATTGAGAAAAATGGAAATAAATCGTTGATCAGTAGTATTAGACAGATCAAAACTTGGAGTTAAATTTTAAGCTTCTGGCTGTGTTGATCGGTTATGCATAGCAGTGCCCTTGCTGCCAAAAATGGCGATAAACCACCGTTCAGTGGTAATGGATCGATCAAAACTTGGAGTTAAATTTCAAGCTTCTGGTTGTGTTGATCGGTTGTGCAGAGCAGTGGCCTTATTCAGGAAAATGGCAATAAACCACCGATCGGTGGAACTGAACCGGTCAAAACAGGGAGTTCAATTCCAAGCTTCTAGTTGTGTTTATCAGTTGTGCAGAGCAGTGGCCTTGTTGAGAAAAAGGCGATAAACCACCGATTGGTGGTACCGGAATGATCAAAACTTTGCTACCAAAAATCAAGTTGTTGTTTCTGTTGATCAATTTTCAGAGTAGATCGCCAATTTAAGGTTACAGCAAAAAACCACCGTACGGTGGTTAACTTTCGATGATCTTTGTATTTGATCAGTTGTACATAGCCTAACGAAGCAAACATGTTGAAAAAAAGTATAAGCAAAAATCAAATAGCAACCAACATAATTTCTTATGTAACATCATTTAATTAAGCATACAGAATATAACAACATGCATTGGACACCATTACAAAGTGATTTTCATTACGAAGTGATATTCATTACAAAATGATTTTCATTACAAAATGATTTCCATTACCAAATGTTTACAACCCCAACATGAAAAAAACAATCATGACAAACTCAATCGAAAATCAATTGTTGTTATATCTCTTGGAGCAAGATTAGAGAATATGGTAAGTTTCTCGATACATACATCTAACCATTTGGAGCATCTTCCGCAAAATCGAGTCCAAAGAGATGCTATAGGTGGGATTGGTGCATTTCGGTGTAACCGCACAATAATAAAGTGACATTTCATTACAAAAGCTAGGACAATGAACCCTAGAGGAGTTGTAATTGGAGGACCTTGTCGATGAGGCATAGATGTGAGACATTGACACTTTGAAAGATGCACTATAACAGAGTTAAATGCATTGGCAATCATATATCCCATTTTAGGCATTGTCATCCAATAAGCCCGTCCACAATTAGTTTAAAAACTATTTAAGCAAAACTTTATTTCAAGAAAAGTTTCCACATCTAAACACCGTCGATATACAGTCCAACATAATTCTAAATCTAACAAAATCTTATTTTTAGCTTTAACAAAATCACCTTGTAATTCATTGACTTGCACGCCTTTCACGCCAGCAACTCCTTCTTCGGTAATATCTTAGTTAATTACTACATAACTAATTACCGTTATCATGATTTGATGAGTATTTATTAATCATAATTATGTTATTGTTATAATATATGTAAATATATAAGTGAATATGCTTTTGTGTTTTTCTATTAGTCCCACATCATGGAATATGTTCCATCTCATGGTCCAATGCCTATATATAAAGGAGCCTGTGTAATGTAATTGTATGAATCAATCTGATATAACCAATCTTTGAATGAATAAAATATCTCCATTCTTTTGCTCTAATGGCTTCTTCTCTTATTTCTTTAAAACATATTCTTATTTGTTTATAACGCGTTATCAGCACGATCTACAATTGTGATATTTTATTATGAAATCAGATCTAATCTTCTCCAGATCTAATTATAGATCTCAAAACGGTAAGTTATTTTTCTATTATGATTGATATAATCTTCCAAATTATTATTTTTTATATATCTCATTCCATTCTAGATCTACTTCTTCAGATCTAAATCTATTGTATTATTTTTTAGATTTTATTATACTAGTCTTATAATTTTATATCTTATATAGATCTAAACTTTGAGATCTAATTCTTATTTTGTTGGTTATTATATTTCAGATCTAATTTGTTTGTTGTTGCTATTTTTCTGATCATATTATATTGTTGATCTCAATATCATGCTTATTTTTATGTTTTATAGTTCATTTATTTTGGAATGCAAGTTTGAACTTGACAAAATTTGATGTTGTTGCTTCAACAAATTTATTGAATTTGATTGCATTTAGCTTGGATATGGATTTGAGAAATCAATCATGGTTGGTAAATGAAGTTTTCATTTTGAAAACATTTTGATTTGATTTAGATTTGATTGAAGGCTTTGAAAATTATTTTGATATATGATTTATATTTCGAGAAGAAATATTTTATTGTTTTTTAGAGAAACAAATATAAATATAATACGTATCTAGAAGATCTAAGTTTAGATCTAACATTGATTTTGATTTAGCACATCTGAAGTGAATGGAAACATTAATAAAAGCTTACATGATAAGCTTAATATCTTTCGATATTTCCTTTTAAAAAAAAAGGGAAAAGAAAAATAAAATTTGAGAACCTGTAGATAAAAGGTTGAGTTTCCATAAATCAATGAATTACAAGTTTCCTCAAAATAAAGAACCATAAGTTCTAACTAAAAAAAAAAAGAGGATCAGAAAATTTAATCATAAAAAAAGAAATAAGTTTGAACAACCTGAAGTTGTGCAAAGATTTTTTTTTTCCAACCAGAAGTTGTATAACTCAAAGTCCAAGACCTGAAGTCTTGAATTATGAAAAGATTTTCTGACAATGCTTTAGAGATTTATTTATATTTATATTGCAAAATCTAACATCCCAGAAGAGATGTTATAGGAATTTTATTTTAAAATTATGTGAAAGGATTGTCTAGTAATACTAACCTGAAGTTAGATCATTTCTTCGAAGATGAAGGAAACTTCATTAATGATGAAAATCTAAGTGCAGTAATAAATGATATGGTCGAATTGACCAATAATAGCAGCCTGAAGTCTGCTATGTGGATTTTATTTTATTTCAGTTAGGTAAATCAGTTTAAAGTTGGTAAAACCCAAGTTTTGATAATCTTTGGGTGTGTTTGCCAAACTATATATTTGAAGAAGTACATTTTAATATTCTCCAGAAGAGATAATCCATATGACATACTCTTGAAGAGATGTATTATGATTTTTATATTTCAAAATCCAAACATGCTAGAAGAGATGTTGTAGAATTATGTCAATTATGTAGAAAAAGATATTGATTATTGATGACATCCAAAAAAAATAATGCATATAAAGTATCTTTAGAAGTGATATGTACCACTCTAGAAGCGGTGTTTATGAAATATCCCCAAAAGTGATATTATATCATCGTATAGCACTATAAAAGAATTGCCTATAAAATATTGTCAAATGTGATAATAAATTATCCAAAATTCAATCGTCTATTGTCATGGACCCATAGCTCCATTAGACAAATAGTGATATGTAACCTTTTACTTTTCAGAACTTACGATGAATCAAATATTATATGCATAACTATTCTTGAAGAAATATCTTTAGATATGCTCCTGAAGAGATAATCTATATGTCATATCATAATTTTCACTAAAGCTATATAAATACGGTCTTGAACAAATCGGTATATGCAACCATTATAATTTCTTATTTTTATAACATTTCAAGGGCCCAGAAGATACTCTTATTTATGTTGTAAATGTATCTATTTTACTGAACTCTCTAGAGGAGATGTTTATATATAATTATAATTATATATATATATATATCTAGAAGAGAAAGTTCACTCCAGAAGTGGTGATACTAATATATCTCTAGAAGAGATTTATAAATTTGAAAATGATAACATATCTCTAGAAGAGGTTTATTCATATATTTGGTAATTTTATTAAACCAAATAAGTGTACATAAATTTAATTATAAAGGATCCTAATTTAGCTTAGATTAGATCCTAAAAGTTTGAGAGCTAAGAGGAAATCTGTATCTGTAACATTCCAAGTATCTAGAAGATACTATTATTATTTTTGCTGTAATTTTTTTTACAGAACTCTCAATAGAGATGTGTAGAAATGTCTATATGCAATTAAAAATTACTCCTTGATAAGTAATCATACTTAGTGTTCAAAACTGATATTTGAGATATAATTGAGGAATAAAACCTAACAACTTGAAGTTGTGTTATATTTTGTTCGAACCAGAAGTTCGATATGGTTTCAAACCAAACGTTTTGAACATTATCATGCGGTTTTGACAGGTTTGCATTGACATTGATTTATAAATAGAAATTAATAGTTTTGATCCTTGTAATAGTTTGCTCCAAAAATCACTAATTCAAATGAGAAAGAATATGAAAATTTTACAATATACATGTGATACATGGACGCACGTATACATCCATATATGTAAATATTTAGCTAACAACCTGAAGTTTTTGATAAGCTATTATTTAGTGATTATGCATAGATATTATTTAGTGATTTAAAATTCAATCAACATAAATGTTGAATGACCTGAAGTCATGTATGTATTCAAATGATCTACACAATAAGTAAATTCCTCCAATAGCTTAGATCAATGAATGAGAACAAACTCTAATAATCAATACCAATTGAATGTATCTTATCAACGAATAAAAGAATTATCCTCCTATTATTAATATGTATGATTATTTGCTAGTAGAAATATCATAATGGATCAAAATGAGAGTCCAAAAATGATTATTATTTAATGTGACAATGTTTGTCAACATTGAGGGGGAGGATAAAGGGATACAAGTTCATTTTGATCATCAGTGTTAAATATTTATTAAAATATACAATGATGCAAAATATTATCAATATTATCCCTAATAGACTTTCTCCAATATAGATTTGAATCCCTGAAGGATCAAAATTTGTAAACCATATCTGAAATATGGTTCAAAAGTCAGTTCAAAATATTTTTGGAGTAAGTAATAAAGATGCCAAATAAAGGAGGTGGGTGTTCTTGAAGAAATACTTAAGGATGCTCTGAAAGAGATCCATGACATGATTCTCAAATAACCCTAGAAGTGGGTTAGGTACCTAAAATATGATAATTAAAGAGATCTTAATAAATCATGTCTAGAACTGACAAGAAATAATCATCGATGATAAATTTGTAAATAATAAAGCGCTTATATTTATAAATAAATTAAGAATCTTAAATTAGGGGAAAACATGACTGGCCATCATGAATCCTTTAATAGTAGAGAAATATGGACATGTAGTCCGCAAAATACCAAAAGTACTTGAAATGCTTAATATACCCTGAAGGTATAAATGTGGTTTAAAATCATATTAAACAATGAAAGTATATAAATTCCTGAAGAATAAAAATAACTTTCATTGTTATAAAGAATGCAAAGAACAAGGAGAGTAAATTTCAACCTATTTTTAAGTATCGTTGTAATGAAGCTCTTAATATCCATTGAAGTGGTAGTTGCAATATGCAAATACTTATTAAAGTATACAAATTCCTGAAGAATATATATAACTTTTGTAGTTATAAAGAATGAAAAAGACATGAAGTGTAGATTACAAATTTCTTCTAAGTATTGTTGTAATGAAAATCTTGATACATCAAGATGAGTAGATTACTTCCTGCTTTCTAGTAATGTTGTAATGAAATTTTTAATATTCATGAAAGATGTATAGTTGCAATGCGCAAAACTAATTTGAGGCACAAAAATGAAAGCACATGAAGTGTTTTTCATAAAAGTAGCATACAAATGCATAAAATGCAAAACATACTTGGAAGAAACAATCTTAGAAAATTTGATTGTATTGAAGCAAACTATTAATAAATTGTATTATTAATGAGATTCATATTTATAGATCCAGAAGTATCTATAACCAATTTGAGTTATCGAAAGACGAATATGAATTCAGAGGAAAATGTTAAATCAGGGGGAGCATCCATAAGTATTTTATAATGCACTCTTTTTCCTTAACTAAGATTTTTCCCACTGGGTTTTTATTAGTAAGGTTTTAACGAGGCATTATCTTGATCCAGAAGTATCAACTCCCTGTAACATTTGAAATAAGCTATAATGTACTCTTTTTCCTTATTTAAGATTTTTCCCACTGGGTTTTTCTTATTAAGGTTTTAATGAGGCATTATCTTGATCTAGAAGAATCAAACGTCTTTTCAAGAAATAACATCTCAAATATGTTATTTAAGTTAAATTATATTTTTATCCTTGACTAAGGTTTTTCCCATTAGGTTTTCCTTTGTAAGGTTTTTACTGACATATTAAATTGATCCAGAAGTATCAAACTCTATCTGATGCAGTAAATTATTGAAATATGACATACTATATTGTACTCTTTTTCCTTCACTAAGATTTTTCCCATAGGGTTTTACTTAGTAAGGTTTTAATGAGGCATTAGTTTGATCCAGAAGTATCAAGCTTTATTTAAAGAAATAAGAAAATAAAATATGCCATTGTAGTCTTTTTCCTTCACTAAGATTTTTCCCATTGGGTTTTTCTTAGTAAGGTTTTAATGAGGCATTATTTTGATCCTGAAGTATCAAACTCTTATAAGAAATATCATTTTTAGTATGATATTTATGATTTCACAAGTTGCACTCTTTTCCTCGTTCAAGGTTTTTTCCCACTGGGTTTTTCTAATAGAGATTTTTAATGAGGCAAATCTATATCGATTGAATCGATAAATGCAAGCAAGATAATAATGAGGGGTGTTGGGCGGATTCTCACCCAGAAGATCTCGAGACTGAGAAGTCACAGTTTCACCCGGGCTCGCAACCTCCACTTCGTTCGACAGCCAAGGAGCTCAACACTAACCTAGAAGTCCATCCAACATTCTCAGTGTAGAAGCTCATTCGGCCCCAAGCTCATTCGGCCCCAAGCTTCATTCGGCCCAAGCCCTCCAATACCGAACCAACACTACTACCGAGTCCCAAGACACCGGTCCAGGAGCCAGGCCGAATCAACCTTCTCCCCAACATGTCATACCGGACCAGAATCCATTCGGTCAGCCCCATTCGGCCACAGAGCCAACATTCCTCCATCTCCATTCGGCATACCGAACCAGGGGCACCACCGAACCAAACCTCTTCCCCACAACCGGTCCAAGAAGCACCGAACTACCTCACCACCGGTCCACACCTATCACCGGTCCACACTCACTGCCGGTCCACATCCACACCGCTACCACCGGACAACACCTACCACCGGTCCAAGCTCCATGCCGAATGAGACCTCCCTGAACCAAACAACTGCCAGTCCAGATTGCTTCAGCCCGGGCCCACCAGCAGCTATATACATCCAAGACCCCTGCCCCCTACCTCACTCTATAAATAGAGGGGCAGGGGTACAACAATGGCAGACAAGTTTGAGAGCTCAAGCCAGGAAGGAACTTTCAAACTACTTTCATATACTCGTATACGAAGCATTGTACTTGTAATCCGAAAGAAAGAAGATAATAACATATAAAGTGGACGTAGGCACATTCTGGCCGAACCACTATAAATCTGTGTGTCTTTTACATTTCAGCCCCTACTTTTTTCATATTTACATAACTCATCTAAACCATTAAAAATCACATATAATCAACTAAATAATACGACTTGGAGGTGTTTGTCCATTTTTTGTGCAACATTTTTGGTGCTTTCACTGAGAGAGGAACTCAAGCTTCATCTTCTCCCACTCAACCTTCTTCCTAACAACATCGCTCGTTGCTTAGAAATCATGCCTTCCAAACAGAGAAGGGATGTTAACAAAGGGAAGAACATCGCAACTAGCAGCCTTCCAGATCCAGCAATCGCAGATCAGCCCACTTCAACAGCAGTACCAGATGAAAATCAGGAAAATCCAACTGGTCCCGCAACGGAACAACCAATCACTAGGGCAGATCTGGACAGGGTTGTGACTGAAGTAACTAACCGCTTCACATCCCAACAAGAAGCTTTGGTGGACCAACTCATGTCACGCTTAAAGGATGCTGAAGAGTCCAACCACAACACTGAATCATGGGGTGAGTCCCAATCCGGAGGATCTCGGAGGCAACAAAGGTCTTCCCTCTTCGAAGAAGCTATCAACAGGAACAACAATGATAGGGGCCGCGCCCGGACTCAGCCCGAATTCCGACTCGAGGAAGCCCTTGGAACCGAACCCAGCGGGGGAGGCACCAGGCGAGGGTCGGATGTAGCTGAGCCAGTCATGCCACCTAATCATAGAAACCCCGCTGAACGGAGCCGAGCTAGAACCCAGCCCGAAGTTGACCCCATGGATGTGCTCGAAACAGAACCCCACTGGGGAAGATCAAGGCAGGGGGCAACTGTAGCTGGTCCTAGCGTGCATCCGAGCAGCCAAAGACAACCACTGGATAATGCTAGAAGTGATAGACTGTACCATCCCTACAGGTCATCTGGACGAGATAGATCCCGCAGGGAAGAACCAAGCTCATTTTTGTCCGCTCCAAGTTCTGACGAACGAATGGCACGATTATTCAGAGAATGTGTCCAACGGGAGCAAAGGGACCGGGGAATAGGCGCTAGGGTCACCAGTCCCTTTACCCGAAATATCGAAACTGCCATCACTCCCGGGAATGGAAAATGCCAACCATGGAACCTTACAAAGGAACTTCCGACCCCATCGTACACCTGCAGAGATACACCCAGCATATGCTCATGAGTGGAGCAACAGAAGGAGTATTATGTAAATGCTTTCCGCTATTCCTAGCAGATCTAGCTACCTCCTGGTTCTGCCATCTACCCCAAGGATCCATCAGCTCATGGGAGATGTTGAAAGAAAGGTTTATTAGCCAGTTCCGCATCCATGTGGAACAACCCAAGGATGCTTATTCTCTATCCAATGTCAAACAGAAATCCGGAGAGATGCTGCAACAATATCTAACACGGTTCAACGCCGCAGCGGCAGCAGTTCAAGATGCCGATGAAAAACTTACTCTAATGGCCCTCTGTAGTGGTGTACATCCAGACACCAAGTTTGCCAGAAGATTAACTAAGGAAAAACCAGCTACCTTGCCTGATTTCTTCCATGAAGCTGGAAAGTATATGAGACTTGAAGACGCTGCTACGGAGAGGCAGTCAGGGCAACAAGGCAAGATAGTTCAGGACAAGGTTCCCACTGCAGCTAAGGACGCTCGAAGAAATGAATCTAGAGACAATGCTGGGGGCAGAAAGGTCGAAAAGCGCCAATATCGACCAGGACCGAGATTTGACTCCTACACTCCTTTGAACGACACAATCGAAAATATCTTCCTAGCCACTCAGGGCGAACTAGGATACAAGCGCCCCCCGCACAAGAAAGAGTCAGATAACGCACCCAAGTCCGGAAAGTTCTGTCGCTTCCACGAATCCCACGGACATGACACCAATGAATGCCACCATCTTCGGGACTTGATCGAAGAACACATTAGAAGAAGAAGACTGGAACGCTATGTGAAGGGTCAGAACAGGACTCCAACTCCAGCCAATGAGAACTCAAAGCAACCCCTCCCAGAGGTAGGCGGAGGGAATCGCAACAATCACAACACCAGTGGCTCTAGTCAAGAGAAGATAGTGGTCCTTACCATCTCAGGAGGACCACACATCGCCGACAGAAGTTGGGCAGAGATGGAAAGGTACGGCAAGTCGCTTAGAAATGCAGAAGGCTATGTTAACTCCATCACGGAAGAACGCCACCCGAAACGAAAAGAGAACGACGACATCATATTCAGTAGGCGTGATTTGGAAGGAAGACAGTACCCACATATGGATCCTATGGTCATCTCTGCCTGGTTCGGTCCAGCTAAAGTTTTTCGGATTCTAATAGACACAGGAAGCTCCGTAAATATCCTATTCAAACATGCTTTCGACAAAATGAAGTTATCAATGAAGGATGTATCCCCCTGTGACAAACCACTGCACGGTTTCACTGGAGATGCAAAAATGCCCCTCGGGCAACTTGACCTCTTCGTCGAAATAGGAAGTCATCCCCGCTCCGTTGTGCGAAAACAAACGTTTGTACTAATAGAAAACCACTCGGCTTACAACGCCTTCTTGGGAAGACCAGCCTTGTCTGACTTCCAGATTGTATTAGCCCCCTGGTGCCTGAAAATGAAACTTCCAACAGACAACGGAGTAGGAGAAGTAGAAGGGGATCAAGATGCTGCCCGAGACTGCTACGTAACTGAACTTCGCAATAACCGCAGAAAGAATAAAGGAAAAGATGCAGAGACTACTCTCTGCATGAAAAGCTTGGAGGCATAGCAACTAAAGAAAGCCCCTCCTCTTCGATACACAAGCGATCCCTTCAATGAACTAGACCCCAGGGATAAAGAGGAGGAGGCTACCGCCGAGCCTGCAGAGGCTATGGAATTCGTATCTGTAGACAAGCACGATTCAAGTAAACTATTAAAAGTCGGATCTCAGCTAAAAACGGAGTTGAAAGATCAACTCATTGACTTTCTCCGCCACAACTTAGATGTATTTGCATGGACCCATGCCGATATGACAGGAATCTCCCCCGACATAGCCTGCCACATGCTGAACATCGATCCCACCAAGGTACCAGTAAAGCAGAAAAAGAGGAGCATGGGGGCAGAGCGATCGGCAGCCCTTGATGAGGAAGTAAAGAATCTACTTGCTAATGGCTTCATACGGGAAGCCATCTACCCAGAATGGATCGCTAACCCAGTGCTAGTAAAAAAGGCCAATGGAAAGTGGCGAACATGTATTGACTTCTCCAATCTGAATGACGCTTGCCCAAAAGATTGCTTCCCACTTCCCCGAATTGACCAACTTGTGGATAGCACAGCCGGACACGAACTCCTATCTTTTATGGATGCATACTCCGGATATAACCAGATTCCCATGCACGCTCCTGATCAAGACCACACTAGCTTCATCACCGACCGCGGACTATATTGTTACAAAGTCATGCCTTTTGGACTCAAAAATGCTGGAGCTACCTATCAGCGCCTCGTCAACAAGATGTTCGCGGAACTAATAGGACGAACTATGGAAGTGTATGTGGATGACATGTTGGTAAAGTCCAGGAAAGCCGACGACCATGTAAGCCACCTGGGCGAGATGTTTCAAGTACTTCGCCGATATGGAATGAAGCTGAATCCTCTAAAGTGCTCCTTCGGAGTATCTTCGGGAAAATTCTTAGGATTTATCGTCCACGCCAGAGGAATCGAAGCAAACCCTGAACAAATCCGGGCTCTGAAAGAAATAAGGATACCCTCCACTCGAAAAGAAATGCAGAGCCTAAACGGAAAGGTGGCCGCCCTAAGCAGATTCATTTCCAAGGCAACTGACAAGTGTGTCCCTTTCTTCGAAGCTCTCAAGAAAGACAAAGGGAGATTCGAGTGGACCGATGAATGCTTAAGAGCCTTCCTCAACCTAATCGAACACCTTCAGAGACCACCAGTACTCTCAACTCCAAATGAAGGTGAAGTGTTATACCTATACCTCGCTGTATCATCTCATGCTCTAAGCGCCGCCTTGGTAAGAGAAGAAGACCGCACACAACGCCCGGTTTACTTTGTAAGTAAGAGATTTACAGGGGCAGAGGCCAGATATCCTAAACTAGAGAAATTAGCATATTGTTTATTGATCGCGTCACGAAAACTGCGACACTACTTCCAGTCTCACTCCATCAGGGTTCTAACCGATCAACCGCTAAGACAAGTGCTCCATCGTCCTGACACTTCTGGGCGACTCCTCAAATGGTGCATCGAACTAAGTCAGTATGATATCACCTACCATCCTCGCACCGCTATCAAAGGACAAGCTATGGCCGATTTCATTGCCGAATTCACTACCAACGAAGGCAAGGAACAATCCGAAGTAGCAAAAAACATCAAGTGGAACCTCTTTGTAGACGGAGCATCGAACGAACAAGGCTCGGGGGCAGGTATTGTGATCATCACCCCCAGGGGAAGAAAGTTGTACTACGCATTAAGGTTGGAGTTCACGGCCACCAACAACGATGCTGAATATGAGGCAGTAATAGCGGGATTGGAGCTTGCCCTAGAAATTGGAATCAATTCCTTATGTCTTCATAGTGATTCTCAGCTTATCGTAAACCAGGTACTAGGAGAATTCTAGACTCAAGGAGAACGACTCACAGCATACCTAAAGAAAACCAAACTGCTGCTCGATCAATTGGACCACTATCTAATCAAACACATTCCTCGAGAAGAGAACCAAGAGGCAGATGAACTTGCAAAGCAAGCTAGTATGAAGAATAGCACCATTTCCGGAGCATTAGCCATCTCAAGGCAGCTAGCCCCAAGTTTCGAACAAGTGAATCTGATAACTGCAATCGAAGAAGGAACCTGGATGACTCCTATCCGGAAATATTTGCAAGATGGCACACTACCCGACAGGCGTGACGAAGCCAAGAGGATCTTGAGAAAAGTTCCCCACTACACAATACAAGAAGGCATCCTCTATCGGCGTGGCTTCTCTAGCCCCTTATTGAGATACGTCGCCGGAAGGGAAGCCAAGGAGATCTTATCAAACATCCATCAGGGAGGATGCGGAGATCACACTGGAGGGCAGACTTTGGCAAGGAAGATACTCCGATATGGATATTACTGGCCCACACTAAACAAAGATGCCCTAGACTTCGTCAAGAAATGCGACAGATGTCAGAAGTTCGCCAAGATTCCTCGACTACCCACAAACGAAATTACTCAAATGACCAGCCCTTGGCCCTTTGCTGTATGGGGAATTGACTTAATTGGCGAACTGCCAACGGGCCGAGGCGGATCCAAATATGCTATAGTGGCAGTCGATTATTTCACCAAATGGGTGGAAGCAGAACCTCTAAATAAAATATCTTCAGCAAAATTTATAAACTTCTTGATCAAAAATATTCTGTGCAGGTACGGAGTCCCACTCAAGATCATATCAGACAACGGACTCCAGTTTGACAGCGAAGAATTTGCCGACTGGTGCCAAGAGCATGGAATTCATAAAAGCTTCTCATCAGTAGCTTATCCTCAGGCAAACGGACAAGTTGAAGCCGTCAACAAAATTCTCAAAACCCTAATCAAGAAGAAACTTGAAAAGTCAAAAGGCGCTTGGGTGGACGAACTTCCTACGGCACTATGGGCGTACCGCACATCTTTCAGAACATCAACGGGACATACTCCTTTCTCTTTGGCATATGGATCGGAGGCAATGCTCCCAGTTGAGACTATTGTGCCTTCCCACCGTAGGATCCACTACAACCCAGAGGAAAACGAAGAACTCCTCCTCATGTCTTTGGATCTGATTGAGGAAAGGAGAAACGATGCAGCGCTCAAAGCAGCAGCTCACAAACAAAAAGTGGCAGCGCTATACAATTCCAAAGTCAAGCATCGCAGCTTACAAGAAGGAGATCTTGTCCTCAGGCGAATCTTTCCGCGCCCCGTGGCACTAGACCCCATCTGGGATGGACCGTATGTAATTCATAAAGATCTCCACAACGGAGCTTATATTTTGTCAACAGTGGACGGAGAGGTGTTCCAGAGGGCATGGAACATCCGACACCTCCGTCGATACTTTTCTTAACTTGTACTGCCCATATGAAGTGAATTAACAAAGAGAATCAGTGGACGTAGGCATTTTCATGCCGAACCACTTTAAAAAATCTTGTCTCTTTTTAACTTGTTCCTTTATGTCTTGGCTACTTGTTAAGTTTTATCCCTTTCTGTTGAACAAAATCCTATGGCATCTCCACTAAAGACGCACCGCGGCCTCATCTGGACTAGGCCTAACAGGTACGCTACGATTCTATGCACTCGCCAATGAGACACTTTTGCTCCAGCATCCCTCTGCTGCGGGTTAACTCATTGCGCGCCTGCCCTCAAAGCCAACTGTAATGAGCCGATCATAAGTCATCATAAAGGCCGACTATAGCCGATGGCAGCTCATTACGGCGTTCGGCTCGCCGGCAACTGTGAACCTACTTTAAGCCCCAACATAAGGTGTGGCCAGCCAGGGGTAGTTCACGGCCAACGGCACCCACGCTAGCCGGCCACGGTAAATCGAATAATACCCACGATTACGGACCATAATGGTTCGGGTAGTTACCGTGCGTGATCTCGGCTCCGATGTGTCTTAAGTGCGGCTGTGGTAAAAAAGAAAACTCCCCGCGGAGGCGTAAGATGGGTGACAAATGTCTCCAAGACCCACAGCTAGGGAAAGTGACTACAAAACCCGTTTGCCACGAACTTAAGCACATCGACGGCCTTCCGTGACTGGAAGTTTTACTTTTACTATATTTCCATTTCATTTAAATACTTTTCTCCTATCCTGTATAACAAACTCTAAAGTACAGGAAACCAAATAGGAAGCATTCGCTCATAAGAAACTAAGTCTGCATACTGGGTGGCAGGGTACTCAGCTATATCCGTGAACAGTTACATAAGACACTCTAAGCTACCGCCTGCGAATGAAACATAAAGGGCGGTACTCTCTTTTCTTGTACATAAATACGTAACTATAGCTTGTTCGTACAATAACATTGCAACACATGAAATTATATTTCCAGCAAAAAACTTAGCATCAAACACAACTAGAATCACAGGCATATACATAGTTATATTTCTCACGCAGCACATCAAGATGGCAACAACATTTAAACATAACAACATCAGCTTATATTATAAAATCACACGAAGTTATTCTTTGCAAATAATATTATTATAGTTACATGTCAATGACTAACGTAAACAGTGATAAAAAGAAATAAAAAGGTGGCAGCCGCGTCCACACTCCATCACCAACTTCCCCAGTCTACTTAGCCGCAGGATCAGAGCCCCCAGCATGTGGATCAGGAGTCCCACCTGTCCAGTTCAGAAGAGGAATTCATTAAACGAACAATCAAGTTATGAAAAACGGAAAGGAAAGAAAGGGAAAAGAATAACTCACCAGCATCTGCCGCTCGATCCTCATCATCCAACTGCACGCCCGCTTCCTCTGCAGCAAGCAGCCGCATCCCCTCCTTCACCGCCGCTTGCTCCTCCTTCGAGAACTGGGCAGTAACCGCATCCAAATTGAAAGCCTCTCCGCCTTCCTTACCCGCGTTCACCCTGGCCTCCTCTAAAGCCTGGAGATACACCTTGGCCATCACCCGAGGGTAATCGTCCATCCAAGACAAGCCGCCCTCCTTCCAAGTGTGGAAGTACATGTCCTGCAGCATCTCATCCATCATCCCCTCATTCTCCTCAAACTCCCTCACCCGGGCCTCGGAAGCTTGCAACTTGGCGACGGCAATGTCCCTCTCTGATTGGTATCTCAAGCAGTCCGCCTGAAGAGACCTCCGCATTTCCTCCTCCTTTAACTTGAGGGACCTCCTCATCTCCTCCATCTCCTCCTTCAACTCGGCCTGAGCCATCTCCGCAGCCTCGAGCCTCCCAGACAACTCCTCTACCCACTCAAGATCCGCATTTCGAACCTCGTCCACCGTCGTAATGGCCATGTTAATCCGTTCCCTGCAGGCGACCTCCATCTTCCGTAATTCCGCCCTACTGGCCTTCTCCATCGTCTCTTTCAGCCGCTTGGAGGCTTCCTCATGCTGAGAAATCTGGATGGCTTGATCGGCGAGCTGCTTGGCCTGATCGGCAACTTTTAACCTCAACCGAATATTAGCACTCCCGATCTCTTCCCCGGCCTTGGCCAATCTAGCATGATGCTCCATTAACTTCTTAGTCTCTGCGGCCACCCGATCGATGTTAGCCTTGGCTTCGTCCCCCATGGTGACTACCCGTGTAGTAAGTAAATCAAGATCTAAAGACTTGGCCTCGTCCAGCACTCTTACCATGGGGTTGCGGGGAAGGAGGTGCTCGCCCGTGGCCTCATCAAATGAGATATCCTGAAAGCTCGGATCTAAATCAGGATGACCGGCAAAAGGGTCACGAGGCACGGGGCGAGGCACATCAGGACGCCTTATACGAATAACAGTTGGGCTCTTGAAAGGAGGATGAGGGGGGCCGGATTCCGTGCTCTCCTCCGTAGTATCACGAGGAGGCTGAGTAGGAAGCTGCGGACCAGGGGAAGACTCAAATAAGGAACGGCTCCGCTTCTTTTTCCGAATGCCCTCTTCAATGACCCCAAGAAGAGGGCGATAACTGACTACATCCCCAGTGCGACCAGTAGAGCGTTTCGCAGACGCTCTCCTCGACTTAAACTGCTCAAGGCGGTGTCGAACGTCCGACGTTTTAACCACCTGGCCTGCCCCTGGAATAAAGAACAAGTGTTACGAACATACAATAATCCACAGTCTGAAAAATGTGTTAAGTTAAAAGGAAAGAAAAGTGAGAAGGCACATCTATTATACAAACCCGGCGGAGGAGTGGGATACTGCAATAAGTCCTGGATCTCATTCCAGGACGGAAGTGAACCGTAAAAAATTTCTAAGTCCCTATCGAAAATGGAATCGGCAGAGGACAAAAGTTCACCTTGCATCGCCGGAGTCGCCTTAGCTGAGGAACCCTTAGAGGATGGGTCAGTGCCAGCCACAGCTTTGCCGGTTTCCTTTGCCTTCTCCGTTTCCGACTCTCCCTCCGACTCCCCGAAGGCCCGACGGAGAGCCTCATCCAGTTCAAGGTCTTGCTCAGAGGTTAGGGCACCGACGCCACTACCACCTTGACCGTCGCCATCTCCTCCACCCTCCGACCCTTCTCCAACCTCGCCTCCTTCCTCCTCTTCTACACCTTCCTCCTCCGGGACAGTCGGAAGAGTACTTGGAGAAGGGCCATCAGACTTCTTCAGTTTCTTCCCCCCGACAACGGGGCGCTCTGTAAAAGGCTCCCTCTTACCGCTCTTCACCATAGCCCCCTCCTTAGCTTTGGCAGCCTTCTCCTCAGCCGTGTCTCTTTGCTTAACCACGGACTGGTGCGGTAAGATCAAATTATACTCCAAGAGGGTTGCATTCCTGATCAAGAAGGAGGCCGACCGGTCCCGTGCCGGAATAGCCTTTAGTTCAGCAGCCATTCGCACCGAGGAATCATCCTCCACGACTGCAATACCACCTGTCGCTAGCCAGAAATAGAAGCATGTCAGAAAAAACACTACAGTCAAAACATGGAAAATATAAATGAAATCCATCTTACAGCCGGAAGTGAAAAGGCGGAAAGAAACAACGTCGTCCTTGATGAAGAACCACTCTTTCTTGAACATGGTAAACTTGGAATATAAGTCCAGGACTGGTTTGAAGGGCACGGCCGCTTCTAGACTGATATACGGAGACCCCTTCTTATAGCCTCTCAGGTTGTACAAGTATCGAATTTCCCGGTTAGAAGGAGGACGCCCGTACCTCCTCTGGAAGATAACAAAGAGGCTCACCAGGATGGCATAAGAGTTAGGCTGAAGTTGGAAAGGAGCCACCTTCAAATATGTGGTGAAACTTACTATCCAAGCGTTGATAGGAGGGATAGCACCGCACATACAATGGTATCTGCTATAAGCAAAATAGCCTTCGGGAGGATTATATGGCATCACTCCATCTCCCGACAGCAGCATAAGAGCCCTGTCTATCCCGAAGGAACGGGATATGACGTCAAGTTGCTCCTCCTTTAGGGAGCTAGGAAAGCAATCGAGAGGGGAGACTAGAAGTTCCTGTGGACCATATCCGTCCACTAACGACCTCGGAACAGGTCTATGTTGCCCGGATCCTGGTTGGGCTGGGGGCACAGAAGAAGACTCTCCTGTACCTTTAGACTTCTTTCTATCCGATCGTGTTTCCGCTTTGCGAGACATTTTCTACAGCACAAGAAAAACTTGATATTAGAATAAGAAGTATAGAAACATAAACAAGCAAGTATATAAGGCAAGCGTGTAAAAAAGTCTAAGATTCCACTCAAGGTTCAAGTATGAAGTCTCATTCGGCGGTGCAAGACAAGTTCATTCGGCATCGAAAGCATATGGCCATTCGGCACTCATTCGGCATACATATCATTCGGCCCTAAGGCCTGAGTCTCATTCGGCAATCCAATACACTTCGTATACATTCGGCAAACAGGTCCATCCGGTGATAAGAGATCATTCGGCAAAAAATATATATACCTGATTCGGTATAAACTGGTTCGGCAGAAGGATGGTTCGGTCAAGAATTGGTTCGGCTCTCTGGTTCGGTAAGAAGAAACCAAGGGGGGTACGGCCTCTATATATAGGCGAGCTCAGGGCCGCCGAACCAACTGGTTCGGCCCACCGGATAGGAACACCGGACCAATAACAAATATACCGAACCAACTAGATACCGAATGAAACCACAGCCGGATGAGAATAACCGGACCAACAAAAAACCGAATGAACTATCTCTCTACCAACGACAACCAGGAACTACATGCAGAGCGCCTCATGCAGATAAGTACCGAACTCCAGAACTAACTAATAAAATGAGGATTATTACAACGATGAATAAGTTGTAAATCTCTCACTAACATGGATTAATCATTTACACGTGTACGCGACCACGAACGGTCCATAGGCACGCTCTGAATGGTTATTAACCCTATTGTCGTGGGAATTTACACTTTGACACGCCTTTTTAAACTCGTAGGTTAAACGGATATTTGACTCTGATAATTATGAAATGGCTAAGATACTTACACATGTACGGGGTCGCGAACGATCCCTAGGCATGCTCTGAGCTGGCGATAAACCATCTTGACAAACGATCCAAGGATCTACTCTGACATGAACCTGGCATCAATGATGCTAAGCCCCCTCGGGGCTTACTCTCTCGTCCCAAACAGCACAGTTTAATTCAACTCGAATATTTCGATCACGAACGGTTGTTGTTTGAAATCACTCTTCTAAAACTGTAAATTCCTTTGCAAGACATCAACAGGATATGAACATCCAGCCCATGGCGTTACAAAACAAGCCTTCTCGCCACAGGGAAAACAAAGCGCGACACATGCAAGCACGTGCCCCACTTTGGGGGGCAAATGTTGGGCGGATTCTCACCCAGAAGATCACGAGACTGAGAAGTCACAGTTTCACCCGGGCTCGCAACCTCCACTTCGTTCGACAGCCAAGGAGCTCAACACTAACCTAGAAGTCCATCCAACATTCTCAGTGTAGAAGCTCATTCGGCCCCAAGCTCATTCGGCCCCAAGCTTCATTCGGCCCAAGCCCTCCAATACCGAACCAACACTACTACCGAGTCCCAAGACACCGGTCCAGGAGCCAGGCCGAATCAACCTTCTCCCCAACATGTCATACCGGACCAGAATCCATTCGGTCAGCCCCATTCGGCCACAGAGCCAACATTCCTCCATCTCCATTCGGCATACCGAACCAGGGGCACCACCGAACCAAACCTCTTCCCCACAACCGGTCCAAGAAGCACCGAACTACCTCACCACCGGTCCACACCTATCACCGGTCCACACTCACTGCCGGTCCACATCCACACCGCTACCACCGGACAACACCTACCACCGGTCCAAGCTCCATGCCGAATGAGACCTCCCTGAACCAAACAACTGCCAGTCCAGATTGCTTCAGCCCGGGCCCACCAGCAGCTATATACATCCAAGACCCCTGCCCCCTACCTCACTCTATAAATAGAGGGGCAGGGGTACAACAATGGCAGACAAGTTTGAGAGCTCAAGCCAGGAAGGAACTTTCAAACTACTTTCATATACTCGTATACGAAGCATTGTACTTGTAATCCGAAAGAAAGAAGATAATAACATATAAAGTGGACGTAGGCACATTCTGGCCGAACCACTATAAATCTGTGTGTCTTTTACATTTCAGCCCCTACTTTTTTCATATTTACATAACTCATCTAAACCATTAAAAATCACATATAATCAACTAAATAATACGACTTGGAGGTGTTTGTCCATTTTTTGTGCAAACAAGGGGGAGCAATCATCATACACGTTTCGAAACAGAAATTTTCAAATTATCCGAGCATTCAAGATTTTGAAGACGCATATTCAAGTGGGAGTGTTATAATATATGTAAATATATAAGTGAATATGCTTTTGTGTTTTTCTATTAGTCCCACATCATGGAATATGTTCCATCTCATGCTCCAATGCCTATATATAAAGGAGCCTGTGTAATGTAATTGTATGAATCAATCTGATATAACCAATCTCTGAATGAATAAAATATCTCCATTCTTTTGCTCTAATGGCTTCTTCTCTTATTTCTTTAAAACATATTCTTATTTGTTTATAACAGTTATCATGATTAGTATCGTATATTTTTAGAACTAGATTCTAGTGCTTACTATTTGTATCAACAGTAAATGCTCGGTTAGTCCGTAAAATAGTAAGTCATTATGGTCAAGCATATATTTAATTGAAAAATAATTCAAAGTATAGGAAATAATTCAATTAATAATAATTTATGGCTTTACTTATTAAAATTTAATAATATTTGACATTATTTATATATGGTATCATTAATGAAAACTCATAGATGCTTAATTTGGCTTCGTCTGACAAGTGTCGTACATGATCGTTATATAGATATTCAATTTATAATGAAAATGGAAATTGATATTCATCTGATATGTTATTTGTCAAATTTATCCTTGTATTAGATAGTTATAAGTTCGATGATATTTCTGTTATGTAATCAATATTCCAAATCAAACAGTTGACAAAATTTTGACAGCACTTCCTTCTTATTCTGTTTGTACGCTCTTTTGCGTATGATATGTGGAGTAAGGGGATGTGCTATTAAAATTTCATTCACCGTTCGATTTGAAATAATTTACTAAAGGTAAATATCATTGCGTTTGTAATCGGAACTAGGATAGCTAGCTATCAACAAACAAATTTTATTAAAATGCAGAGACCGATATTAGAGAAGGGTGCCAAAGTAACTGATGTAGAAGAAGAAAACTGACGATTGAAGTCGCATGTAGATAAGTTGGAAAAGAAAGTCGATTTGCTCACTGATGCATTTGTCCAACAATTTCCACATATGGGCATTTCTTCTTTTGATGACGATGATGCTGGTATGAATTAATTATTATTGTTTGTATATTGTTGGATATTTATGTAGTACCTTGTTTGGATATTGTTTGTATTGATGGATACAGTTATGTACGTTTGATATTTGTGTTGTCGGATGGATATTTGTGATGTTTGATGGGTATTTGTGTATGGGCATTTATGTTTTTTTGATGGATATTTGATTATGTTGAAATTTGTGATGTTAGATACGTATTATTATGTATTGATGTTTGAGTATGTGTGTTGGAAATTATCTATTTATATTTGTGTGAATAAATATCGTTTATTTGTTTTAACTTGGCATCGATAAGGCATCGGTAGATAAATTATATCGTCGCCGATATAGCATCGGAAAAATGGCATCGGCTTGTGTCGATATGGGGTTGGAAAATTAGCATCGATATGGAGTAGGTAAATCACGGTTTACGTATCACATGTATGTATACTCAAAAAATCTATTTTGGGTTTATTTCACTTCCACTTACATTATTTTAAACATAAATAATTATATAAGTTTAATTTGTTTATAATTGTTATAAGCATATATGTATCTTATTAATTAAATCGTAATTAATCAAATTCAATTCTTGCTAATTAAATCATTTTTAATTAATTTTAATTCTTATTAAATAAATCATATTTAGTTTACTTTTATTCAATACTTAATTAAGTCATCTAGAAAACTAAATTTTATTTTTTTCATTCTAAATAATTTTAAGATGTTTAACCATAACATTTATGTTTTTATATACATATCATTATACATTTACATATTTTTATGGGGTATTTCACTGGAAGGACAAACTTTGCAGTCCAATTAATTTCTATGACACATATCCAGAGAAATTAATTTCAAGGTCAAAGTTAGCAGAATAATTACTTTTAAGGATAAAGTCAGAAGTATAATTACTTTTAAGGACATAATTTCATAGGTTTTTAGGCCTTAGAAACTAATTTGCATTTTGTCCTTAAAACTAATTATTTCAGTTGTGTGTCCTATAAACTAACTGCACTTGCTAAAGAGGCCCTTGTGGCTAATTTTCACTATTTTTATTATCTAACATTTGACTAATTTATTTATCAGTAAGTATTTTATCTAGTTAGAATAATTTTAATTAAATATTTTAATAAATTTAAAAATTATTTTAATTTACCTTAAATAATTTAAGTTAAATAAATAAATATATGTTATAATATAATACTTACAGTTGCAAGCATAAATGCACGCAACTTGTGCAACTAATAAGTAAAGGTATTTACTTTTTATTTAAGAAACATTTAATGTGGGAAAACATTTTATTTCAATAATGGTGTTTTTAATATATGTTTGCAATAAGTAAAAAACCTTTAATGGTCAAAAACACCTTTATTCAAGTAGTCTTGTTGGTGTTGGAGGTTTTAAATCGATGGTGAGGTTCCGCTGATGTGTGATCACGAATGGGATAGTGGTGTGTGATACAAATCAGTAGTGATTTTCTGTTGATGAGTGAGAGGAAAGGGGGATGCCATCTATGGCAATATTGGAATCTCACAAAGACACGGTGAAATCCCACTGATTGAACTTTCATCATTAATAGTATATATATATATATATACATATATCGATATATATTTGTTTTACTTTAATTAATCATCATTTTCTTACTTATTTGTCATGGTACCGAGCATTTATTCAATCACTACTTATAGCCGCCGGGCACCATTGCTTTCACACACCATAACTTTCAAGTTATTTTTTATTCAGTTGTCTATTGTTATTTCAACTTACTATAGAAGTATTCAGTCACTGTTTATATTACATTTTTTATTTATTTTTTCTTTGTCCTTTTCTCTCTATCATTTTTAGGTTAAACCAAGATGACAACCTTAGCATGGTAGAGCACACACTGAGAGATCTACACACCTCGGTTGTTTTCTGTATTGTCTCATAACTCTGAATCATGCTATGCACATGGTTTTTTTTTGGATCATATGTACTGAATATAAATTATATAGTAGAGGTAGTTATGATAGTTATATTAAGTTTTGCTTGATATTGGACAAAATTCTGTAAGTAGCTCTTTAGAAATGTAATGAAGTAGAAGACCTCAATTTGAAAGTATTGTTTTGGAAAATAAAGTTAAAATATCAAGTAATAAATCTATTATTACGAATAATGTAATAAACCATATATTTGAAGAGAAGATACGGAATATCCAAATGCAAATAATAATAATAATAATAATAATAATAATAATCATATTTGAATAAATTATCACGGCTAAAGTAATGAAATTCAATCAGAAATTAATTTAAACTCGGAAGTCGGTTCCGGCAACAACTAGAAGCATAGTTTAACATTTATGCATCTTCATCATATAACCAGATAACTTTATATTTAAATAAAAACTTATACTACTAGGAATTACTTCACATTTTAAAGCGTTAAAAGAGACAAAATATAAATTTAAATTATAGATGAAATCATACTAAAAATGAATTTGACTAGTGATTTATAGACATCGATAGGTATTTTATAAAGAAAGAACAGAATTTATAGAAAGCAAAAAAACCATAATGCTTTTGCATTATGTCTCCTCTTTCGGGGACCTACTATTTTTGATTGGATATATAACGTTAAATAAATCGAGTTTACACAGGTTGAACCATATTTATATGTTTATATTACATACTTGAATCTGAAAATTGCAGCTAAACACTTTTATTAGTTTATCGTTATATTACATAATTATAGTTTACATACTGTCCTGTAGATATTATACTTGTTTTTTTATAATAATAATTGTATATTATAATATATATATATATATATATATATATATATAATTTAATTAAATTTGCTCTCAAATTAAAACGTCTACATCAATTTTACTATTTAAATACACGCGTGTATTGCGTGCCATTAGGACTTAAAATATAATAGCTTTAGTGTAGCACTTTTCTGGTATCAACATCAACTTGCAAAAACGCTTTTCTATAAATATTAACAAATGTTAATATCACTTAAAAATAGGATCTAGCAAAAATATTTTTCTACAAATTCATAACACTCTTTTACATATATTACCAAAACTTAATATCACATAAAAATACGATTTAACAAATAAACTTCCTATAAATTTTTGCTCTTTATTAATTAATAACAGAAAAAAATTCAAACTGACAAAAAAATAAACGATGCAACTTAAAAATAAAATTCAAATTGACTACATATGATTCCAACGGACAAACATAGCTAAATATTTATGAAAATCATTTCTCTTGAATATGTTAAGCACATATAATTTGTGAAAAAAAATCAATTTATTTGCGAAGGGTGTGTTATGTAACATTCGTGTGTGTGTGTGTGTGTATATATATATATGTGTGTGTGTGTGTGTGTATGTATATGTATATGTATATGTATATGCACTTTATTCGCAAGAGACAGACTCGTGAAAGTAATGTACAACGGACTCGTGAAAGTAACGTACAAAGATGGGGAACTGATGCTTATTTTCCTTTCCCCGTTAGATTAGAAGTCCACTAATCAACAAAGAATTCATTGTAATGGAAACTAATGCCATCAATCTTCAAATAGAAAGGTCGTCATTAACAGAGTAGAAACTCAATATGAATTGGGTTTGTCAGATCGGTTTTGTTTGTCATATTTTTACGATTCTTTCTCTAGGGTTCGACTGTTCAAATTCACAAATCTGGCACCACTACTTTTAGAGAACCGGAGTAGTACATGTTGTCAGAACTGTGAAAAAAATGGAGCAATTTACTATTTTATTGATTAGATCTGTAATTTTATCATTTTGCTTTAGATTGATGTGTATTCAGGACCCTTAATACGAGAGGAGTATGAATAATTTTTTTTAGCAATTGCAAATTTCTCAAAATCGCTAATGCAGGAGTAAATGGGAAATGATTGTTCAGATTTGGAATTCATTGACAGAGTTAAGCCTTAGAGATTCAAGCACATCGGCATTAGTTTGAGTTTTGTGTACCATGTTAAAGAGGATCGAGGCTGCTGTAGCCACTTCGGATGATGAAGTTCCCGTTCTGAAGCTTCCTATAGATCACGTGACAAAACGGTTGGAAGATGAAGTTTCACGTGCTTCAGTTATGAACGCGTTTTGTTACGGTTGTTAAATGAAAGAAAAGTGGTCCAAAAGGGTTGCTTTGGGCTTTAAAGAATATGTTGATAAAAGTGTTGAATTGGACGTACGTGAAGGTCCGGGGTATTGACCAATATTATGTGTTTAGTAATTAGTGTATATTTTGTGTGTTTTTATTAGGTATTATGTGGCTAGAATACTAGCATATTTATGTAATTTTCCTTTTTTAGAAATTAATAAAGAACTAAATTTCAATATACACACACATACACATGTATCATATACATACATATATGTACATATATATATATATATATATATATATATGTATGTATGTATGTATGTATGTGCATGTTTAACATATAAACCCGTACAAGGTATAACATGTATATAGATGTTGCGATTTACATCGCAACAAACATGTTAGCTGATCTTATACGTAAGTATATATTGTCCAAATGTATGTATATATGTACTATTATTTATATATAAATTTATAATTATATATATATGTGTGTGTGTGTGTATTTATATATATAATCATATGAATAAAATATTAATATTATATATACAATAGATTTATTTAAATATAAATAAAATATTTATAAATATTAAAAACATTTTTCTTTATTTTATAAAACAGTGAGTAATACACACACACACACACATATATATATTAATTGATTTTAAATATACGTACATACATAAATAAATATATACATAAATATAGGCATAACGATATATATATAATAATAAAATACCCCAAATAATTTTTTTAATACAAAAGTCCAGGTCGTGTGCACAGCTCAGCAAAAAAATTATCTTAAAATACATTTTAATTAAATACATTCAAAAATTAATATAATATTAATTAAAAATTATTTTGAAACTTTGTTTTCAAATTTTAAATTTTCAGTAAATCCTGAATGATATTTTATGCTTTGAAAAAAAAATTCACAATATTTTCAGTCTAAAATTATTTAAAAATGATTTTTCCTTTTCCGGTCGAAATTTGAATATTAATTTAAAAAATAAAAGAATTGTTTTTATTTTTATTTTTACCGAGAGCTTCTTTACCAATATTATTATTTTATAAATATAATATTCGTAATATATTTGTAATTTATTTATGTATTAATTTGATTTAAATAATAATAAAATATTTATAAAAAATATTATGCATTGTGCCCAAAATTATGCTAGCTTTAATTCTTTACATATACAATGATATGATTATTTTTGGTTAAAGAATGATGTTTTAATTAATTATAAACTAATACATGTAATTAAATAATGTATATTAATTTTTATATTTTATTCAAAGCTGTATTGACCTGATGTATATATATTTAATAACATATATATATATATATATATATATATATATATATATATATATATATATATATATATATATATATATATATATGCATACTACTAAACAACTTTATGACAATGTTACTTGCATATTAGAATCGTTACATAACTAACAATATGTATAATGCATACATATAGTTAGTTCTGGTTCAGCAATAAACATAGATCGTCTATGCAGATCAATTTCTCTATCCCTAAATCACATATGTTCATGCCCCTTTGATATTCACACCGTTCACTTTATTAAGTTAAACCATTAATTTAATTAATGCAGGTGAAATGAATGGTTAAGGTCATGTAGAGACGAGGGCGCATGTTAGCAATGTGCTTTTGTTTAGTGGGCTTCTTGTTATTTCTGTACTTGTTGGTTCATTTTTGTAGTGGAAAATAAGGACTAAAGATGACATTTTTATTCCTTCAACGATTGATTAGTTTTTTTTTAAAAAAAAAAAAGAACAAAAATTCAGAAAGATAAAATGAAACAACATGGTAATAAAGCAACAAGTACCAACTTGATGAAGCTGACAAGCAGGAAACAAAAAGGCATAAAGCGAGACATTTGAGAACGTGAACGTGTAATGTATCGAACAAGCAAACTTGCATGCAGGTTGGATCACTCGATCTTGAAAACCTTTGCGAAATATTGACAAACAAATCAGCTGCAACGTCTGACCCGAAAGTACCATATGCTTCCTTTTTATCACAACACATTAAAATTTCATCAGCCGCATATTTATAGACTTATAGTGCATACAAAATTATAATGATATGCTTGCTTCGACACACACGCATATAAACTATAATTCAGAAGGTATTCTTAAACAAAACCTTACTACGTACGATACATGCACTCATCCCATATGACTATACGATGATGACTTACAAAACAAAATAATAATAATAATCGAAGAATAATGTAATTATTTATTCATATATATGCAAATAATGAGCAGCTAGAATCACAAACGCAACGTCAAATCAAGCCCTTGTGCTTCTTTTCCGTCGTCCTTGTTGTTCGATCCTTCATTTCCTTTGTCTGTACTCTTAGCTTTTTCAGAAGAAGAAGTTGTGGAATTTATGAGATCAGTAGACATCTTAAAGAGTGGTTTTCCAAATAATCTTGGCATAGGGTTAGGAAAAGGAACATTTTGAGATATGGAGATAATAGGGCACGGGTCAGGGTTTACATTAGGTGGTGTTATTCTATTAAACTGGAGCTTGGAATTATTCCCAGCAAGAAGAAGAAGCCTGTTTTCCACCCTGAAGCGATGTGGAGAAAACTGGTATGGTTGGTATCGGTTTGGGTTTACAGATCTATCAAAAACACGAGCAGGGAAAGAATTAGAATTATCAGTTTGTGAATGGTATTGTCTCTCAGATTGTCCATTTTGTGAACTTTGCTGGTTCAAACGCTCGTTTTTATGTCCACTTTGATGGCCTCCAAGTGCTTTGGAGCTCAAAAATTGTCTATCACAGAATTTACATGAGTAGAGTTTTCTACTTCTAAAGCTGACGCTATTTCCAACAACTTCTCCATTACTCTCTTGATCTCCGGCCATATTTGCAAAAGTTATCAAGAGAAGTGTATCAAGAAGGATCAAACTTTAGAGAGCTGTGTATATGAAGGAACACAAAGAGATTTATATATGGACTAGAACATTTTAACTATGGAAAGATCTATAATGATACATGTAACAAGTTATTGCTGATACATGGTAAAGTATGGAAAACATCTTTCCTCGGACCATAGACAGAGATGGAGCATAAATTTTATACCATTTCAGAAAATAACCTATATTTACACCATCAAACATATACGGTAATAATTGCATTCCTGCTAGACGCGGCATTAAATGTTTTGTATGTGAACTACTGGAAGATCTGATTAGTACATGGAAATTTTAAACTAATATTCCAACAAAATCTACGAGTTTAATAATCTAGCTACACTGAATAGAATCGTGTACTAACAGGTTAGAAGGAAGCTGGAGCAACATAAATAGTTCATGATAAAGAACGGAAAGGAAAAGGAGAAAGTTTGCAGATAGTCCTAAATTAATCCAGGCATTAATCCATTATGGATAATGTTATGTTTCTCTGATTCGTAAATGATCAATGCTATAAAATGAATTTAGCACAGAAATGGATTCGATAACGAAGTCTAGATATAATGTTGCACAATAAATAAATGATGAAAAATGAATGAAAAAAAGAAAAATGGTTTCATTTTCTTTCTTTAACATGATGAAACCGCTGCTATATTGTTATATGTAGAACAACAAACCATTTATTATTCAAAATAATACTACGCGCTTGCAATAAATGAATAAAACTAAGATGTATACAATACATGGTATTGACAGTGTGAACTATACCAAAGAGAATTTATACATGGGTATGTAAGGAAAGGAAAACATTAAAACACAGATTAATTAAATCCTTTGTCTCTTCTAATCAATTAATGATGATTAAATATGCAAACTTTTGTCTTTTTAGTTTATTTTGTTATGTATGCATATCCAAATTAAATCGGTTCACTGAATGTACAAGGAAAACCTTGGGTATTTCTTATTGAATCGGGTGAACGTTAAAAGCCTTTAACGTACAACTAAAAATTATGAAGTAACTTCTATTCAACTTTTTCTATGAAGCTAAAATTTACTTGTATATTATTGTCACAGAGTTATTTTTGATATTATTTTTAATGTGCCATTTCAGTTAAGATTGTCATTTCACTTTTTTTATGAAGCTAAAATTTACTTGTATATTATTGTCACAGAGTTATTTTTGATATTATTTTTAATGTATACTAGGCATTGCTTATGGGATCTGAAGGCAATGGTCTAGCTTGAATAATTAGTACAATGGTCAAACATTCCGCACATGCGGAGCAAAATGGTTAATTAAGTTGATGTCTGCTCCACGTATAAAAGAAGAAATAGATCATACAGTTAATGTCAGCTTCTCATATGAAAGGCACGCCATTTACTACATACTACACACGTTCCATGAGTGACAAATAATTACAGTTTGAATTTAAAATCATAAATGTCAATTGAAATGTAAACTTGTATAAAGGTTCAATATAACCGGTGTATTCAAAACATATTAAATAGTGGAAAATAGGCATAAAGACAAATTTTCATAAAAATTTAAGCTCAAGGACAACAAGTTTTATTTTTGGACCAAAGGACAAACTTTGAAAGAAAATTAGGCTGAAAGACAATGCTAAATACAACTAGCATTTTGTACAATGTAAAACTGGATATAATGCTAGTTATAATTAGCATTTTGTATAGTGTTTACACTGTACAAAATGCTAGTAGTATTTAGCATTGTTTTCCAACCTAATTTTCTTTTAAAGTTTGTCGTTCAGTCCAAAAATGAAACTTCGTGTCCTTCAGCCTAAAATTTTCTCAAAGTTTGTCCTTGTGCCTAATTCCCTCAATTAAATATTGTCATAACTATTGTTTTATCGTCTTCTTCGCCAATCTTGACATCGACGTCTATATCATTGATTTAGTGTTTCCATTTTTTCTTTTAAAAGGAAGTGTTTATATTAGAATGATTTGAAACATGACACTAAAAAAATTATATTAATCGGATGACAATGTTTAATTACCAAGTTGAAATTACATAGCAAGCCATGTCTGAATATTCAAGTGTAAACCTTTTGATATGAAAAAATGAATTATGAATATAAAAAATCCAAAGTTCGATTATTTTCTATTTTTTTTAACAATACAATCAAAAAGACAGACATATATAAATTGAGATAAGAAGATATGGATCTAGATTAAACAAACTTTGTGAACAATTACATAGAGCACAGAAAATAAAATTAAAAAGGTCTAGATCTAGGTTTAATTAATCAATCAAACAACCATACATGAGACAAAAAATGAGGTGTTATAATTTATAACAAAATAGTAGTGAACAAAGGGAAAGATATAGATTAAGGGGATAAGAACAAATTATAAGATATGTAAATATAGAATTATACACATATATAATTACCTTAGCATGAAGCATGTAGAAATAACTTGAATGATTGAACAATGCCTAAATTTGATAGATTACTCTCTAGACCCAATAGGCCTTGCCCTTCGCCACACCTTGATTTGTAGCTTCTCCTCAGATTTCAAACAAATCATCATCCCACTTTGCAGGAGAAGAATAAACAACCTTTTCGATTTAGTTTGATGTTAAATTGATTTTTTTTTGATGTTTTTTTGGACGAAGTTTCAGCCATGAATGAATGATAAAGAAGAGGAAGAAAAGAGAACAAAAATGAAAGTCACATTCTATGTGCTTTCAAAAATGAGGAACTTTTCTAGATAGAATTGAAGGAACCTACTGTATTCTCCTATTGAAACTTCCTCCTTTAAGCCCATTTTTTAAATTTCAGTCAATCCTTTAATTGATTTCATCCTCTCACCATTATATGTCTGATCTAAGCACATACAAAATGTGCAACTTTTCCAAATAAAAGAAAAAACAACTTTTATGTAGTTATTTTAATATTTAAAACATGTTCAAAATTATACCAATATCACATACCGGTATATGCAAATATAACTTTTATATATGCATTTAAATAATTACCGACAACACTCAAAACATCAAATAAATTAATAATAGTGATTAATATTTCATAAATATTAATTTATTTGATCAATTTGCAACATTTTACAAATTAACTTAATTGTGTGGTTTTTGGAGAAATCAAAAATGCGGTTATGTGATTAAAGGTGTGAAATCAGTCAGCGATTAATATTGAATAACTCAAATATTAATTTTTACACGTCACTTAGTAGGTGTTGTGACATTTTGTCCAAACTCGTCGCTTACAGGTCTTTTTGATAAAATCAAATTTCAGAAACACATAAGCGGTGTCTTTTAGTGATAATTATTTACACCAATTTTCTTCGTCAAAATTATATCACTTTGAATTTATAGAATTTGCTAATGGTTAAAATTCCAACCACATTCAACTTTATAGTCTAAACATAAAGTTTATGGTTCAATAATAATTATTATTAACCGAAATGCTCTAACTAGAGACTTTGACTTTGAGTTGACTTCAGTTGACTGTGATAGTAACCTCATACAGCCGAGAAGACGAATCCACTTTCAAATAATATTTCACTTTTAATGCTTCAACTCGTCCCAACTATTGTCATTTGATGGACGTCATACCACGATTTAACTATAATAAAAGAAGAGCTTCCGTGTTGAAAAATCTATAGTATTCTCAAGTCGAGAAAACTGTGTAAATTTGTAACGTCGATGTTCTCTACTTGACTATAGTTATAATAACCAACAAAAAACTATCGAGTGAGTCATTCCATAGTTATCTAATAACTATCAGTACGTAACCCCTTAGTTCCCTAGCAGTCATGGGTGATACACCGTCCAACATTCGAAGAGTGTTATATACTCTAGTCTCAACGGATGTATTGATCTTCTGTCTCGATATATCTTGACTAGAAATATTTAAAATAGTATATTTGTTTCATTGTGATAAATAACTCACGGTTAAAACACTTTGTAACTAATATCATAAAATATACCATTTATGAATTTTCTACCGAATATACTTTTAATTAAATTAATATAAACACATTATATCAAGATATAATAGAAAGAAAATGCTTTTATTTTGAATAATAGATATATGTAATAAACTACATAATTGCCCATAGGGCATACCCCTAACTTTATCAATCTCACACTTACATTTGGGGTCAATTATGGAATCTTATTCCAACTTCTCCACTCGGTTTTCTCAAAACCAATCAGGTCAGTCGCTTTGTGATTGAGTATGGTATTATGTTTCAATTTTCTGTTATGTGAATCAACTCGCCCCGATGCTGATAATATACATTTATCGTGTGGAGCAATTTGGAGTATGTATCTCGACTTCAAGCGAGCTCTACTTTCTATATCATGATATTGCTATCATATAGCATGTAATGGGATTCTTAACATTTGGATCACCTTCGGCTCTGTTATAAATTTATGCATTTATATTTATATACATTGATTTGATTGCGGCGCTATTCAGGACAATGTATATAGCCTTTTCATTCAATTAGCCACCACCTTTCATTTGGAACATTTCTAACTTAAAGATTCTTTAACTTGAATTCATTACTGATATATTATACTCAATATCACTTATAAAGTTTGAGTCCGAACATTTCTTCTTAAGATGTTTTTATTCTGTAAAAAATTCTCTAGTATTTCATAAATACACAAGAACACTTCAAACAACCATTTAGTGATATCATACTGGATTTGATATTTTCTTCAAGTATCAAATACACAAAGAAACCACGATATCATAGACAACATAACATGTATGATAATATCTATTATCAATGCATAAGGAACTCATCTCATATGTTCCATATTAAACAATTTAATAAGGTGTCTTTGCATATCGATTTGGGACATTTCTAATATCTTTAATATTCACTGTAAAAGACATCATTTATAATCCAAAATTTAGAATTAAAACAACTAAGGTCTATTTGAACACAAATCGTTTAAAATCAACAGCGTGTTGTTTACTTATAGTTTAAAAATATCAATATACCTTTTAACATTTTTTCTTATGAACACACGCTTCATTTGCATTTTGATTGATAATTATACTGTTTGATATTTCTATCAAAATATTTCTTCAATGTTGATGCTTATAAAATGATACTTTCTATAATTTCTTGGATCATATCCAAAGACTCAAAAGCTCAATATCGTTCCCAATGACTTCGAGACATTTTTGGTTAATATGTGTAAATAGCTTTCTGTAAATTGTTATTTGAATTTTCTATTTCAGTACATATGTACCAAAATACTAAGTCTTATCAAGGGATAATTATATGAGTAAATTCGAATTGGCTCGTGTTGTTGAATACTGAATCTATTACGCTGTTTTCAACAATTGAAATTTGCGATATTATTCTTATTGACATTGCACATTTAGTTCCAATTGCATTAGTCTTGCTTATAAAGAAATAATCGTCGTCGAGGGATCATATCCCTTCGGTTACGACCACCAAAATATTTTTGATAGCGTACATGGAATTCTTTCGTATTTGGACATCATACCATATAGTGTCAATACTCTTAATGGTTTAATTAAACAAAATCTTTATTCATTTTTAGTACATTCGAAACCACTTCCGATATACTCACTCATTCGATCAAATTGAATCATTTATATCGCATGTTGTTTTATTTTTATACTTTATGAGTTTACCATAGACATACTACATGTATATCAAATACACATGTCCATATTGATGATAACTCATCGGCGAATATGACGAAGTACGTGAAACCGTTTTTGTATTAATAGACTTGCGATTGCATACATCTATATGTATCAATCTAAAGAGTTCATCAAGTCTTATGTTCATACACAAAGTATGTGAAACCGTTTCTTGTCTGATATTTGTTGATTAATATTTGTCAATTAATTATATTAATTAATTCAACTAAATGGTTAATTTTGAATGTATCATATATATAGTCACAATACAACAACATAACATAATCTAATATAAACATGTGTATAACTATATACATATATACAAATATATTGGAATTTATATATATGCATACACAAAATGTTGGAATTAGACCAGCCCACACCGAAAGTTATGAGCGAATTTCAGAAAAAATTCTCTTATTAGATCTTTACTGGACCTATGAAGTATAGTTTATTTAGAACATTTTTAAATATTTTTTAAATAAAATCTTTTATTTTGTTTATATTTATATATTATATAGTTTTATTTAATTTATGTCTATATATGTCCGTGTGTGTAGGGAAGTCTATCGAGACACAAAGTATAGAAACAATTAGTGACACGATGGTACGTCTCTTGATTTTCGCCTTCCATAAGGACAAAAAGATCAATGGTAGAGATCTCTTGTGTCATCAATTGTGTCTAATTTTATGTCATATATATATATATATATATATATGGAAAATTCTATTTCAACACTGATATTTACTTAGTAGCACCGCTAAAATAAATAAAATTTTAAATACTAAAATACCCTTAAAAAACTGCATACTTTTTTCTTTTTAATTCCTTTATCTTCTTACGTCAATTTCTTATTGTCTAAACCACAGCTTCTTCAGAACCCTAATTTTAAATAAGTGAAGGAAAAAAATTCAATTTTTCGCTACTAGCTTGATGGATTTTAGAGGAAAATGAATTGTTAACGCAATCACAGCAGGTAATTTAAAAAAAATTGAAAAGTTTGTAATTTTCGCAAATACAATCGTAGGCAGTCGATTACGGGGATTGGTGATAACTCACACAGGAGGTATACTAGTTTTTGACTTAATCGCGCAAATAATTGCATGAATTTTTTACATATCCACACAGAAAGCCTACGTGGTTTTGACATGAACCATGAAGTCACCTTGCGTGGTAGTTCATTTTGTTTTTTGTTTGAACTTTTCAACGTTTGATGGGAAGGGTAATTTTAGAAATGGTAGGGGGCTACTAAGTTATTTTTTGGGTTTACAGACTTTTTTTAAATTTGGGGGGCTACTAAGTAAATATTCGAGTTGAAATAGAATTTTCCTTTATATATATCATTATTAATAGTTGGTTTGCAAGCGCAATCTTTTGGTCCGACTGTGAAGTTCCAAAATTGTCTTTTATATACAAATGTTTAAATTTTTCTCCACTAATTGATCATAAAGAATAGCATCTGCGTATTTGTTTCTAAACTCAATGCATCTATTAATTGGTTCTAAAAAATAGCATTTACATGTCTGATCTTAAACTCATGCATATAGCACCACACTTTTATTGCGTGTAATATTATCATCAACTGCATACTATGTTGAATAACGCTAAGAGGCTCAACCGTTTATTATACGTTAGGTTCAAAACATGGTGAAATAGGGAGTAAATAAACTAGTATTATAATTTTTTGTTCCCGAGTTTAAGCAAAAACATGATATTTGTCTGGTATCAATGTCACCCTACAAAAACATCTATCTATAGATATTAACATATGTCAATATCACTTAAAAATACGTTCCAGCAAATTTTTTTTTGCAAACTCATAACGTTCCCTTACATATATTACTAAACTTAATATCGCTTAAAAATATGGTTTAACAAATAAAAATTTTATACATTTTTGCTTTTTATTGATTGATAACGGGAAAAAAAAATTCAAACTAACCAAAAAAATTAAGCGATACAATTTAAAAATGAAAATTCAAACTAACAAAATAAAAAATTAAACGATGCAATTTAGAAATAAAAATTCAAACTGACTAGACATGATTCAAACGTAAGATCATAGCTAAATATTTATGAAAATCATTTTTTTAATATATTAAGCATATATGATTTGCTAAAAATATTATTTATGCACAAAGGGTGTACTATCGTCACGCGCGAAGCGCATGCCACAACACTCGTATTAATAGTTGGTTTGGAAGCACAATCTTTTGGTCCAACCGTGGTGTTCAAAAATTGTCCTTTATATGCAATTTCTTAAAAAATTTCCATATTAGTTTATCTACATATCTGCTCCTAAACTCAGTGCATCTATTAATTGGTTCTAAAAAAGAATATTAATTGGTCCTAAAAAATAGCATTTGCATACCTGATTTTAAACTCGATGTATATAGCACCGCACTTATATTACGTGTAATATTATTATCAACTGCATACTCTGGTGAGTGCCATTAAGAAGCTCAACATTTTATTATACGTTAGATTCAAAAAAGGTTAAAATAGAGAGTAAATAAACTATTATTATAATTTTTTTTCCTGAGTTTAAGTGAAAGTATGATATTTGTCGTTGTACCATTGCATTTATTCAATCACCACTCATAGTCGATGGCCACCATGCTTTCACACATCATAACTTTCAAGTTAGGTTTTATTCAGTTGTCTATTATTATTTCAACTTACTATGGAAATATTCAGTCACTTTTTATATTACATTTTTTGTTTATTTTTTCTTTGTCCTTTTCTCTCTATTATTTTTAGGTTAAACAAAGCCGACAACCTTAGCATGGTAGAGTACACGCTGAGAGATCTACACACCTCGGTTGTTTTCTGTATTGCCTCATAACTCTAAATTATGCTATGCACATGGTTTGTTTTGGATTATATGTACTGAATATAAATTATATAATAGAGGTAGTTATGATAATTTTATTAAGTTTTGGTTGATATTGGACAAAATTCTATAAGTAGCTCTTTAGAAATGTAATGAAGTAGAAGCCCTCAACTTGAAAGTATTGTTTTAGAAAATAAAGTTAAAGGATCAAGTAACAAATCTATTATTGCGAATAGTGTATTAAACCATGTATTTGGATAGTAGATATGGGATATCCAAATGTAAATAATAATGATAATAACAATAACAATAATAATAATAATCATACCTGAATAAATTGTCACAACCAAAGTGATGAAATTCAATCAAAAAGTAATTTAAACTCAGAAATCGGTACCGACAATAACAAGAAGCATAGTTTAACATCTATGCATCTTCATCATATAACTAGATAACTTTATGTTTAAATAAAAACGTATACTACTAGGAATTACTTCACATTTTGGTATTTTGAAGCTTTAAAAGAGAAAAATATAAATTTAAATTATAGATGAAATCACACTAAAAATGAATTTGACAAGTGATTTACAGACATCGACGGGTATTTTATAAAGAAAGAACAGAATTTATAGAAAGCAAAAAAAAAAAACGATAATGCTTTTGCATTTTGTCTCCTCTTTCGAGGACCTACTATTTTTGGTTGGATATATAATGTTATATAAATCGAGTTTACACACGTTGAACCATATTTATATGATTATATTACATACTTGAATCTGAAAATTGCAGCTAACCACTTTTATTTGTTTATCTTTATATATTACATAATTATAGTTTTCATACTGTCGTGAAGATATTATACTTATTTGTTTATATATTATATATATATATATTTATATATATATATATATAATATAATTAAATTTGCTCTCAAATTAAAACGTCTGCGTCGTTTTTACTATTTAAATACACGAATGTATCGCGTTCCATTACGACTTAAATATAATAGCTTTGGTGTAGCACTTTTATGGTATAAACGTCAACTTAAAAAACGCTTCCCCATAGATATTAACAAATGTTAATATCGCTTAAAAATAGGATCTAGCAAATATATTTTTCTACAAATTCATAACACTCTTTTACATATATTACCAAAACATAATATCACATAAAAATATGATCTAACGAATAAACTTCATATACATTTTCGCTCTTCATTAATTAATAACGGAAACAAAAATTCAAACTGACAAAAAAATAAACGATGCAACTTAAAAATAAAATTCAAACTGACTTCACATGAATCCAACAGACAAACATGACTAAATATTTATGAAAATCATTTCTTTTGAATATGTTAAGCATATATAATTTGTAAAAAAATCGATTCATTTGCAAAAGGCGTGGGTGTATATATACACTTTTTCGCAAGAGATGGACTCTTGAAAGTAATGTACAACAGACTCGTGAAAGTAATATACAAAGACGGGGAACTAATGTTTATTTTCCTTCCCCGTTAAATTAAAAGTCCACTGATCAACAAAGAATTCATTATAATGGAAACTAATGCCATCAATCTTCAAATAGAAAGGTCGTCATCAACAGAGTAGAAACTCAAAAAGAATTCGGTTTGTTTGTTATTTTTTTTACAACGCTTTCTCTAGGGTTCGACCGTTCAAATGCGCAAATCTGACACCACTACTTTTAGAGAACCGGAGCAGTACGTGCTGTCATAACTACGAAAAAATGGAGCAATTTACTATTTTCTTTATTAGATCTGTAATTTTATCATTTTTCTTTAGATTGATGTGTATTCAGAACCCTGAATTCGAGAGGAGTATGAATAAAAAAATTAGCAATTGCAAATTTCTCAAAATCGCCGACGCAGGAGTAAATGGGAAATGATTGTTCAGATTTGGAATTCATTGACATAGTTAAGCCTTAGAGATTCAAGCACATTGGCATTGGTTTGATTTTTGTGTACCACGTTAAAAGGGATCGACGCTGCTGTAGCCACTTCGGATGAGGAAGCTGCAATTCTGAAGCTTCCCATAGATCACATGACAAAATGGTTGGAAGATGAAGTTTCACGTGCTTCAGTTATGAACGTGTGTTATTACGGTTGTTAAACTGAAGGAAAAGTGGTCAAAAACGGCTGCTTTGGGCTTTAAAGAACACCTTGGTAACAGTGTTGAATTGGACGTGAAGGTACGGGGTATTGACCAATATTCCATGTTTGGAAATTAGTTACTTGCTATAGATAACCAGTTAATGGTTATATAGGGTAGCCTTTAATGCCATCAATAATAAGTTAACGCCATTGATAATAACGGTTGATGAATTTTCGCGGTCCAAAATTTTATTTCCCTCCATCATTTTTCTATGCCGCCCAAATCCCATTTTCCTTTTTCACTTTCACTTCCTCTTCAGTTTCTCCTCGTCACTGCAATTCTTCGTTAACCTCAAGGCTCCGCACCCCTTTCCTCAAGGCTACTAGTCACTGCAATTCTTCGATTCCTCAAGGCTCCGCAACCCTCAAAGCTCCGCAACCCTCAAGTCTCCGAAACCCTCAAGTCTTCGCAACCCTCAAAGCTCGATTCCTCAACTTATTCACTGAAATCCTTTTAGGCAGCTGAAGTGCGTCTTCTAGGCTCGATTCCTCAAGTGATTCCTCAAGCGGTTCTTCAAGGAAGTTGAAGCAGTATTTCAACTTCGCGGTTCTCAAGCGGTTCTTCAAGGAAGTTGAAGCAGTATTTCAACTTCGCGGTCCTCAAGCGGTTCTCGGTATTTCAACATCGCGAACTGGGTGCTGGTATGTTTTTTTTGAACTTAAGCATTTTATGATTTTTATAGATTATGTTGATATATTTATGATATACAATGATTATTTTGATTATTAAACCAATCCATAAATACTGAAACTATACTAATTTTCTAAAATTATTTTATTATTTTTACCTGGCCGAAAATTTTCACCATTACCATGGCGATATACTGATTCGATCTAGGAAACTCAGATCACGTGCTGCACAAATAAGTCAACATGTATAATCCAATCATTTATTTCTTTTTTGCTGTGTTGATCCTTATTTTCTTTTATCCATGCTTATGATGAACTGTAATATACTTCTCTGTTGATGTCACATTAATACTCATTAACTTTAACTATCATCATTGTCTTACCCTTAATCCTATTAACAACTAGAGTATAAGTTACTTGAACGTTTGTTATTTAGTATTATATTATGGTATTTCTTTTCTATATGCGGCATAGAATGGATACTTGAACCTTAAATGGTTTGAAGATAATTTTCCAAATTGAAATTATATGGCCAGAACTCTTCAGTTTTACAAGAATTACTTTTACTACAGCTTAGCAACCCTTAATTTTATGGCCCCAAACAATTCAATGAAAACCAGTATACTGGTCTTAAAGAGTTCATTGTTTTGTTGTGAATTTGAATATATTTTTAAATGCTCAGTCGAAGATCTATGCAGGTTCCACTCGACTATTCACTTAAAGCATATCTGCAAGTTAGTTTTCTAGATTCTAGGATGGAGATGATTGTCCAAGGTTCAATGGTGATTCCCCATCCTTTTAATATTTTTGTTTGTCGTATGCTTTCTTATAAACATGTCACGATAATCCTGCTATATTTTTCAGTTTAATTTCCTTTGTATTTATTTTGCGTAGGTTAAAAGTCGACCGCTTACAGAGTCTCTCAAAAGACTTCTATAGTGAAAGGTACTATTATGGGTAAAGATATTCTACTGACACTTGGAAGAAGTCAGTTGGAGTGGGAACAAATAAATGGAGGAATATTTTTGTATTGGCATGGCCGACTAATTGAGGTTTAACATTTATGTCATTAATTCATCATACATTTTGTTTTGTAGCATTGTCTCTTTTCGTTAATATTTGTAACCACACAGTTTTCTTCAATACGTCACACTCACCTACTGAGCTTTTTTTTAAGTTGCAATTATGCTTCAGATGAGGATATTAGGTTGTCTTAGGAGAGCATACCCACTTGTCACATGATTGCATTGTCATGTTAATTGCAATTTAACATCAATGGGTGTCGATAGGAATGAGTATTATTGGCATTTTCCTTTCTGTTATTATCAAAAAGAGTACATTTACAAATTAGAATATGCCTTGTTTGGCATTGCTACCTCTATTTCCCCTCTACTTTCATTGACGTTCTTCTATGCTTAAACGGTAATATTTATAGTCTCTTTACCTTTATACATAGCAATGTTTTCGTGAAAGTAAACATGAGACTTCAGTACTCTAAAGTTATCATCATCTCCATCACAGTTTTTGCTTGTCTTCAGGTTGCATTAACTTTATCAACATGACAGTCTAAACATAAAAAGATAAATGAATGCATAACAAATCATGAGTGAGTGAGCATTATATCAGCAAATCCAATTATTTTGATCTTTTAATGTTGGATCCAGGCGGGATCTACCATGTTCCCGAACTACATACAATTGGACTTGGATTGGTTGGTATGGAATTGTCTGATGTGATCATATACTTTGTCCTCATGTTCATTAAAGCAATTTCATGCCTCATTGACATTTTTCAGCACTTGAATTGATTTTATTGCTATTTGATGATGCACTTTAGACATACAGGCAAGGAGTGAAACTTTTTGCTCCTCCAGCCTTGAAATTATTGGTAAAACTGTTTCAGAATAAACTTTATGGTCATCAGGGCTAGATTTAAGTCATGAGGATATATTCAATCATGTTCATGTAGCTGAAACATATGCATTTCAGATAGTCTGTCACATCTTAGAAAAAATTAAAATGTTTTATTAGTAATTTATGAAATTGAATGGACATGTTTTTCCTCTCCCTTTAAGACTATGTAGCAAAGTAGTATGGAAACATTGTTCTGCGGCTTCAGGTGATTCAGCCTAATGCAGTAAACTACATTGGAGAATGTACTACACCGTAGATAAAAGATGGGATTTGTATTCATAATGTCGTTAAGCTAATACATATTACTTGTAAAAATATTTGCTTTCTATGGCACTGTCCTCAATCATCGTCGCTTGAAACTTTCTTGAATAAAGCACGCAAAATGGTTATAGGCTTACAAGTGGGTTGGGGGCATGGTACATAATACAAATGTAGGGCGCAGAGTTATAGGAATTGTTGATGTTTCAGATCTAATGGTATTACATTAAATTTCTATTTGTCTTTTCAATGAATTGTCTACCGACTAATTTGCTCTCATTTAGTATGAGAAACCTAATTGTATGTTTTTGAATATTCTTTGTTTGTTTAGGATGACGGGAACGGACATATCTTGGTGCTCAACAGCAAACAAGGATTTCAAGATTGTGAATTATATGCAAAACTCGAAGAGTGGCTGGGAAACAAATTAGATGAATACCATGCTAAATGCTTTGATAGGTTTGAATTGTTATCTTTGTCATCTGCCTCAGATATTTTTCTTATTGCATACATGGTGTTGTTTATATGAGTATAAGCTAAAATGATTAATATATCCATCAATTGTTTGATATGTATTAGCTGTCTTCAGCCTACAACCTATAAGATACATATTTCCTAAATGTACCGAGATAAAGACCTGTTGAGAAGAGATGATACATTTTCATTATATTTTTTTACTTTAAAATTTAAGAAACCATTGAACGGTTTAATTATCACACAATGACATGTTAATGTAACTGTCAATGAAATTGGTTTTTTCCTTCATCAGTTGAGTAAAATTAATATAAATTCCATTAGATTTATTGGAACCTGTACAAAATTATTGTGGATGACTTCTATGCATTTGTTTACCTATCCATCTAATACTGTTCCAGGTTATGTATGTAGGGCCCTTTATGTTGGTTCTTTGTCTCATTGTTGTCCAGCAAGAGGAGAGCGGTTCTCTTGTAGGTCGGTCGTCCTTATTTTTTGATAACCGAATAAAGCCACAGTTGCTAAATCTACTAGCAAAGTCACTTGTCCAAAAGTATTATATATTCAATCTTCATGTTTTAACTAACAAAAAATGCTATAAAGCAGTATAAAAGTAAACAAAAAGCTTATGCATTCATTTTTAGAATTTGCAAACTGGGTAGAATGTGAAATAAAACTATATATGGTTTAAAAAGCATTGTATTAGGGAGTCTAAAGGATTCACCATGTAAATAATCATCCATTGATCACTTTTCATTGCATATTTTTTCTTAGTGTATTCTCTCATTAGTCATAAATAATTTCTCAGACACAAGAAGACCTTGGTTCATGCACATGGTATTTTTAAACTGTAGAGTAAAAATATTTTGGTATCCCTTGGTTCATGCATTTTGAATTTTGATATGTCATATGATGTACGTATGCACTGGATTTTTTTTCATTGCAACAGCCTTGGTATAATATCTAGAGTATGCTTATTTTATTTTTGCTAGAGAAAAAAATATTATAGTTTAAAAGTAAAAAGTTTATTGCCTAACCTAGACATAACATTCAATTAACTGGCTTCTTCCATAAAGTTGGATTCTGATAACCTGTGTACTAGGATGAACTTCCAAGTCTGCTTGATAGACTTGAAAATGAAATTGAATTAGTAAATATTTGACTGCATTATGATTTAGACCCAGTTCTTATCATGTGGGTAGTGTCATCGAAGCCAGGAACTCTATGTGTGGTAAAGTCTACTTGTAAAGATCGATAAATATTTATTGGTCTACTTGTAAATATTGACTCGTATCTAACACTACTTTTTACATACCATGAATGACGAATGACTCATTCTATGAGCATAATATACATAATATTTTATTATACAGGTTACCTTTGTAATTATTGATATATACTCTATAAATTGTGTTAACTAGTAGTTTCATCTTTGCAATTATCAGATTCAGGTTTGTGCTGATATTAATTATTTATTCATATGTAAGCTTGTTTAAGAATGTTTCATAAAGATGCATATGTTCACAATCTATTTCATTAGAGTTCATGGCAATGCCCATCTTGTCACATTTGTGTGATTTGTTCCTTATGTACCAATGGAGTTATATACTTTTTATTTATTTTTAATGATGACACTAGTTCCCGTTATGTTTACAATTTTAATATCTAGGTTTGCCGTAGTGCTGGTGACCCTAGTATACTAATGTTTGCAGACACTACGATGGAGCATATCAATGTTACTGTCAGACACCACCACACAAAGTAAAACATTATAATACAAATTTGACATTTCATTATGTATGTTGGTTATTCTCAACTTTTGTTTTCACTTAACGGAACATTGGTCACGGGACTTGTGTGTGCAAACATACAAGGTGTCATGGCTATGGCTCCACTGTCCCTGGCAATGGTCCAAAGTACTAGGCAATGATTGAAGAATTGCACTGAACAAAACCGAACAAAACCGGGCAGAAAATGGAAGTCCTGAAGAAGAAAACCAATTTTGTAGAACGAAGCTTCATGATACTTATTTGCTTTCATAGGTATCAAATACGTGTTATGTGCATTCATGGGCAGAAGGGACTGCAAATATATGTTATTTGCTTTCATGAGCAGAAGGGACTGCAAATTCAGGTACATGTATTATTAGTTGTTAGAATGTATAAGATTTACAACTTATTTGCTTTCATAGGTATACAAATACATGCTTTCATTGGTATGAAAATACATGTTTGTTACATGCCAAAACTTCCAGCAAATGCAATGGAATATGCTGAAATATTAGCGAGTTTTCATGACCCGTGAATAAATCTTGAAAGCAGTGAGTGTTCAAATCTAACAGTGCCATATCAACATATTTCCATGACTGCTGGTGATTGTCAGTATATCGTACGTATTCTTGGATTGACATATATATTTTCATTTAAAAACGATGTCCATTTTTCATATAAAAAGAGAAGACTCAAAATCCACTAAATGTTTGTAACAAACAAATTTAAACATTTTCATGGTAGGAACCAATATGTTTGTGTATCTCACTTTGTAAATAATTAATAATATAAGTTTTGGATAATTACTAAATTTAGCTACAAAGAATCACTGCTATTTTTTTGAATTTATTACAGTAATTATTTGTTACACATTGCATTTTAACTCTAGCTCATATACTTTACATGTATTACACATTGCATTGTATCCTTGACTTTGAGCAATCAGTCCATTTTTTATTAAAAAATTCATGTGTTTTGTTACTTCAGTAATTTCATACTGAAATTTTGAAGCATTTTTTATATTCAGTCGTTTCATAGTCCAGGTAAACTGTAGCATAGCCTTCAAAATGCTTCAAAATTTCAGTTGAATCATAGTCCAGATAACATTTCATTTTTTATAAAAAATGCTTCAAATACAAATTTCAGTTGAAGAAAACCGTGGTTTACTGAGGGATGTGAGTGGATTGGCGATTGTGGTTGGTCGAGTATACGATGAGAAGTAGGAGTTTGTACGAGACTTTGGAGAGGAGATCAACGGATGGGGCCGTTTGGAGGAATGCATGGGGTTGGATGGTGGTTGAGGAGCAACAGTGTGTTAGAAGGGGATAAGGCAGTTGAATGGTCTGGTAGTAGTAATGGGTTGTTTGATGGCTGGAGTTTGACTGGTGATAGGCAGTGATTATGGAGCATGAAGGGTGTGCAAGTATGTTATGAATGGTATGATTGCAAGTGGGCAGTAGCAAGTGGTGATGTAGATGGTGGCAAATACTTTTGGTTAAGGAAGTGTAGGAAGTGCAAGTTGTTAAGAAGTTGTTGTCTTGGTGACTGGGGTCTGTATGGTTGCTGGTTTGGAGATGATGGATAGGGTATGGCATGTATGAGTTGACAGAGTAGAAATTGGTTGAAATATGAAGGTAGGGGATGTTGAATGGTAGGGGAAGGTGTTGGTGGAGCACAGGTGATGAGGAAGGTTTGTGATAAGGCTGTGATAAGGCAGTGTATATGGTATTGACAGTTTTGAAGGTGTGGTTGATATAGGTGGATGATGGTGGTCAGTTGTGCATTGTGTTATGTGCACAAACAGTAATGTGCAAAGCAGTAATGTGGAACGCAGTAGTGTGGAAAGGACTGTTATGTATGGTGGAGTGTTTTATGATCAGATGGTAATAGGTGATGACAGGCCACTGATGTGATGTTCGAAGGCAAGAAGTTGTATTGGTTGAAGGTAGTGGATGCGGAGTGACAGTAGCAGTAAATGATTAGGGGATAATGTGGTGTAAACAATATTCAAAACTCCACCCAACGTCTGACAAACGATTATCTGATTTAGTTCATTTTTATGTATCATATTAGGGTATAGATTAATCACAATAACAGGTTCATTAGGGATTATGCTAGTTTCAGTAACTTAGCCTTTGGCGATGCATCTTTTGTACTTATACATACTTGTATTGTGTTTCTTCTTCACAGGTGTTGTATGATGCTTTTGAGGTTGATACATGATGTCGCACTCTTTCTCCTTTAAATCGGTCATGCTTATCGACGGTCATTAAAATATTTTTAGCATGTATTGTTTCGGTATGCTACACTCAATTTGTGTACTTATGTTTAATTTTTATCACAAATATTTATGTTTAATTCTTCATGTATGAAATATTATGGATATATATATATATATATATATATATATTTTGTGATTTGGCTTACGACTCAATTTGTGTACTTATGTTAATGTGATGAATGTGGTTTTTTGAGTTATAATATATAAGTAGAATTGAAAATTGTAAGCTTTGAATGTTATGGCAGTAACAAATGTGCAATAGAATTTTTTTTAGTGTTATAACTATGCAATAAAAAGAAAAATTGTTCAGCTTTGTTATACTATAGCATCATGTTAGTGCTATACAAAATATTTTGCAAAGAGTAAATAGTTTTCATAGCAATAAGACGGTGCTATAATAGATAGTAATGAATTTTTTTTAGCATTTCAATGTGTCATAAAAGGTTGACACGATGATTCCATAGCGCGTTCAAATGCTATAATAATATAGCATGTCGACATATTTATAGCAACTAAAATGCATCATAAAAAGTTCTATAACACATTTCATAATACTATAGAAAAGCAGTTGCACCAATATGGCCTATTTTAGATGGCAAGAAAAATACGTTTTCCATTGCAAGTATGACACGCTATAGTATCTACCAGACTTTTTACAACATGTTGATCTACGGCGATTATAAAATCGCTATAGAAAGTTTTTATAGCGGTTTTTACACGCTATAAAAAGTCCTTTTTGTTGTAGTGATACTAGCATATTTATGTAATTTTCCTTTTTTAGAAATTAATAAAGAACCAAATTTCAATATACACGCACATACACATGTATCATATACATACATATATGTTTGTGCATGTTTAACATGTAAACCTGTACAAGGTACAACATGTCTATGTATAGATGTTGGGATTTACATCGCAACAGACAAGTTAGCTGATCTAATATGTAAGTATATATTGTTCAAATGTATGTATGTATATATGTATATATGTACAATTATTTATACAAAAATTTATATATATATCTGTGTGTGTATTTATATATGTGTAATCATGTGAATAAAATATTAATATTATATATACAATTATACAATATATTTATTTAAATATAAATAAACTATTTATAAATATTAAAAACATTTTTCTTTATTTTATAAAACAGTGAGGAATACACACACATATATATTAATTGATTTTAAATATACATACGTACATAAATAAATACATACATAAACATATGAATAATTATATATATATATTAATAAATACCCAAAATAATTTTTTAATATACAAGTCCAGGTCTTGTGCACAGCTCAGTAAAAGAATTTTTATTTTAAAATACATTTTAATTAAATATCCATTCAAAAATTAATATAATATTAATTAAAAATTATTTTGAAACTTTATTTTCAAATTTTGAATTTTCAGTAAATCCTGAAAGATATTTTATGCTTTGAAAAAAACTTCACAATATTTTCGGTCTAAAATATTTAAAAATGATTTTTCCATTTCCGGTAGAAATTTGAATATTAATTTAAAAACATAAAAGAATTGTTTTTTAATTTTTACTAAGAGCTTCTTTACTAATATTATTATTTTATAAAATATAATATTCCTAATATATTTGTAATTTATTTATGTATTAATTTGATTTAAGTAATAATAAAATATTTATAAAAAATATTTTGCTATTGCCCAAAATTATCTTAGCTTTAGTTCTTTACATATACAATTATATGATTATTATTTTTATTAAAGTATGATGTTTTAATTAATTATAAACTATATACATGTAATTAAATAGTGCATATTAATTTTTATATTTTATTCAAAGCCGTATTGACCTGATGTATATTTAATAATTTATATATATATATATATATATATATATATATATATATATATATATGCATACTACTAAATAACTTTATGACAATGTTATTTGCAAATTAGAATCGTCGCCTAACTAACAAAATATATAATGCATAGGGGAATATTTTTAGTCTCATGGACAAAACTTTAATATTTTAACCACAAGGACAAGTATTCTTCTAAAAATTAATCATAAGGACAAACGTTTTCCAAAATTATTCATAAGGACAAACAGTCTTCCAAAACTGCTACCGAACTAAAAATTAATACCTAAAAACTGCTACCAATAACTACAAACTGATACCTAAAAACTGTTATCAATAACTAAAAACTGATAAATAAAGAAAAATTTCCTTTAGGCTAAAATACTGAAGGTTTGTTTTTGAGGCTAAAGCGTTGAGAAATTTTGTCCTTGACAATAATTTCCTGTAATGCATTCATATATAATAAAACATTATAATTAAGAATAAGTAATTATATTTTGATTAGAAACATATCTTAATCCCAATACCTTGAAGTACACCTTGAAAAGATGATTTCTGCTATTCAAAACTGTTTTCGATTCAACAAAGAGCTAGTCTTTGATCGCTGACCACCAACTATCAGATAGCGACCGAATTAACTTGTTTTGAACTTGATGAGATGGAGTGGGACCAGCATAAATTTCGACCAGCAACCATAGATGAGGAGGCCCCAAAACTTTTGAATCAAATTAGGTTAGAGATACTTTTGTAGTGGATAGAAAAGAGATAAGTGTGGATACCATCATATACTCATTCTCCTTTAATCTTAGCCATCCAAAACTAAGCACTGTTTACAAAATTTTGAGCCACATATACCCTTATTGCTACCAAAATTTCCAGTCCTATGATGGGCCTTAAACCCATTTTAAGCCTAAATAAAATATTATGCAATTAAATCAAATTTAATCGCTTATTGATATCTCTCATAAATATTAATTAATTTATAACAACTATAAATTAATTAAATCATTTGGTCAAAAGAGAATTCATTATTTCGGTTGTGTGACTCGTCAAGTGTAAATTTTATTAGTGATTAATTTCAAACTATTCGAATATTAATGTTCATACATCACTTAGCAGGTGATATAACATTTTAACCAAATTTATTGCTTACTTGGTTTCTGTCAAATCCAATTTCATTTTGTCAAGCGTTACCATGACTTTTAATTATGCCAATCCTCTTCGTCAAAACTATATCACTTTGAACTTATGAAATTTGGTAATGGTCAAAATCCCAATATCGTTCATACTCAACTCTATAGTCCAAACCCAAAGTCCTTGGTTGAATAACATCAATTATTATTAATAGAAATGCTCTGGCCAGGGACTTTGACTATGAGTTGACTTCAGTTCAACGTGATACTAACCCCATATAACTGAGGAGACGAATCCTCTCTTGAATAGTGTTTTAATTCCAATATTTCCACTCGACCCAACTGCATGGGCATTTTTAAGGAATTAAGGATTGATTAGAAATATTCCATCGATAGAATGATCACTTGTTTGCATATACTGGATTGCAAATAAGATTAGAAATGTTACTTGTTTAGATGAATCAACATAAAGATAATCCAGGCTTGAATAAACGAAGGTGTAAATAGACATCAATTCAGTGTTAAAAAAATTATAAACTTGGTCAATTTTACGAAATTTGGTTAGTTTTAAATCGTCATTCGATATAAGAAAATTTAGTGTTCATAGCACATCAAAATCATTAAAAGCTTTTTTTTTTGCCCCTCCTTGAAATAGGTATTGATTTCATTAATCTTTGTATTCTACCCATCAAAGCCGACTTTGCTTCCTCTTCTTCCTTCAACTAAGATTGCATTTTAACTTGACATCTTCCACCCGTGTGAAGAACAAGAACCATGATCAAATTTTTACATGCGATAAAGTTTGCACGATATAATTCAAATACTTATGTACTTATTACAGAATTGGGAAACAAATAGAAGCATAGATAGAAACACCTGTTTCTTCATGAATTATACCAAGTAGTATCCCTTTCTTAACTTGGCCTGGCTTTTGCTTTCTAACTGAAATTTCCTTTCAATACTTTTTGTTCGGTGAATTCTTGGCATAAATCTAATATCAAGATGAAGAAGAAGATAAATTATAAATAAGAATGCTATGATATTAGTGGTTTAAAATTAACAGAATTATACCTTATTACGAGAAGCCTGAATCTCAACTCACTAAGCTCTATTTGCAAATTTCAATGTATTGCACGTTTCTTCCAAATTGAGCTAGAATAATTGTGCAGATAAGCTATACAATGAATTCCACTTTGTATACTTGTGTTTGGCAACAAGACGTGATACTATATTCACATCAACAATTAACTTTTAAGCCAAGTAAATAATGCCTGTGTGGCTTGGAGTCGTGAAGTGATGTAGGAGGTGAATGTGTATGTGGTGAAGGTACATAGGGATGGTGCAGTTGGTCTCGGGTTGGGGTTGGTTGGTCTAGGCGGGTTGTAACGTGTTTTGGTTATTTGTGCTTGGTGGTTGGAGGATGTATGGTGATGAAGGAGGCTGAGTAGTATTGTGTTGGAGTAATGTGGTGGAGTACTGGATGATTTTGGCAGTTTGCAAGAGTAGTGTATATTGTAGAAATAGAGGGTGTTAGTAGTGGGGGGATTGATGAGTTTTAGAAGATGCACGTTGGAAGATATTGGTTGCAGTGGGTTTTGTAGGCGATGGTTTTTGAAGGCAGTGGGTTGTTTATGGAGGTGTGGTAGGAGTATGCGACTGTAGCGATGGTTATAGTGCAGTTTATAAAGGAGTTATGAAGTGATGCAGTGGAAGTTTTGAATTCGTTTGGTTGAGGAGTGGTGGATGGTTTATTTTGCAATCTGGTTGTTTGTGGAGGTGGAGAGGCAGTGGGGAGGAATAGTTGCTGTTGGAGAAGTGGTTTTGTACGGAGTTGAAGGTTTGGAGAATGAAAGTTGTAGGTGATGTGGTATAGGAACAGAGGTGATCCAGTGAAGTGAGGTTGAGGGTGAGCAGAAGAAGGTGGATATAGGCAATGGTTTGAGTGATACAAGTTGTATGCAGATGTGGTTAGGTGTTATAATGTAGCTCAAATAGCAAACTTAGCTTAAAAGTTAATTGTTGATGCAAGTTTAAAACTTGCCTAGATCATAATTAATTCTTTTTCATAAATTATTTTCCCTAATTATCGATACATTATTATGAAAATTGATTAATGTCTCCTTCTTCTTGGATAATATCGCTAAGCTTTTGTTAATTTTTCAAACTAGACATAAAAAGGTGCAAACATGAATCTAACTTCTCAACAAATCATGACTCTACTGCTTAGCCAGCATGATCCGAACTCAAAAAATGAGGTCTGTTATGCTTCTAATTAGGTTTAGTATCTCAAATGGTAAAGCATCAACTTAAAGTTAATTGAAGATTCAAACTCAAAGCTTGCCTAGACTGTAATTATCTTTTTCTTCTCCTTAATTTCCTGGATAAAATAACCTATACAAGCAATAGTATACAATCAAATGTACATGTAATTTATGAATATGATTACAAATGAAAATTGACATCTGCTAATTTCGGTTTCAGTTTCAATTATATATTTAACCTCTGTTATGTAATTTTACATCTTTACAAAATTATGAATTGTGTAGGCATTGATAGAGCAGCCGAAGAAAGACAAAAATCGGAAGCTAGTGTTAATGGAGAAGATGGAATAAGAAGTTTAGAAGATTTTGAAAAAGATCCCGTTGCTGAAGCTTTTCGAGATGATAAAAAAGCAAAGCTATTGCCGAGGTATTAGCTCTACGTCTAATGTAAAGCAAGTAAGACTCTCTCAATCTTCAAAAGCCATTACCAATTACAAAGAGAATGCAAATCAACAATGGAAAACAGAAATGCGTGAAGAGATGAAAACAATGAGTTTAGCTATAAATGATATGAGACAATGTATAAAGATGCTTGTAAATCATATTGGAGGAAATGAGCCACACCAAGAGGAGAAGCTGCTTCTAACACAGAGAAAAATCTCAACAGTACTAGAGGTAGCTTAGGTGCTCCACTAAATGGAATAATGTGATCTTCTACGAGAGAGAAACAACTAGTAACGCTATTGTCAGTAGATTTGACGGAAGTAGCAAAAGGACACGGGGACGCAAAAAATATATCATGGTAGAAAGGTGGTTGAAGGAGAACAAGTTGTTTGGGTGGAGAGTGTTTACGATCCAGAAGCTTCAATTTATGAAGCACCACAAAATGGTCATTACACGCTATCCGAATTAGTTGAAGGGGGTTTTGTGATTTGGCCCGAGTATCATTTGCGTTATTAGTAAGTTACTAAACACAGTGTAGTTATATTCTGAAACTATGTTTTAAAGTTTGTTATATATACTATGCATGTATGCTATAATTTGTGGTGTTGGTATGAAGTATCCTTTGTGGTGTTTGTATGAAACATAAATGTTTGGTGTTGTTCTAATTATTGATCGTATGTTTTCTTAATTTTAATACTATATATTTTTTGTATAGATTGTTTGTAGCTGTAATAAAATATTGGTGCTATATAGTTTGTTTGATATTGTTTTAGTTATCACGGTTATAAGTGTTAGAAAATAACCTTTCGTAATGGTTATAACTGTGATATAATTTGCATTTGTCACGGTTATAAGTGTTAGAGTTTCCTTTTTGGTAATGGTTATAAATGTTAGAAACTATTGTTCTGTCACGGTTATAAGTGTGATACTATCTAAATTTCCCATGGTTATAAGCGTTAGTAATAACCATTTTATCACGATTATAATCATGAGTAAATACTGTTCTGTCACGGTTATAAGTGTGATAATATCTAAATTTATAACGATTATAAGCGTGAGAAATTACTATTTTTATCATGGTTATAACCGTGAGCAAAAGTGTGACTAAATTTGCCCACGGTACCTATTTTCACGGTTATAACTGTAATAAATTAGTTTTGTCACGCTTATAAACGTGAGGAAGTTGTCTTTCTGGTGTTGTGATGTTAAAGCATATTGCTATTTGTTTATGGCTATAAAAGATCCAGAATGTAGCTCGGTAGTGGAGCCACGCTTGAAGGAAAAACACGATCCAAAGAAAAAGAAGAAATTTTCAAATAAGTACGGATGTTTGATGTGGTGTTTTGGTTTTTTCGGGAAAGGATTCGGTGTAGTGAACTATGTTGTGTATTATTTTAGGAAACGATGTTGTATTGGATATTTGGTATGGTGTAGATTTTGTATGCTAACTTTTTTTTATATATTTTTACGGATGATGATATGTGTGGAAATGATATTGTGCATGTTACTTATAAACTTTGTTTATGTATTGTGCATTATGGTTATATATGTTGATGTATTATGCATATTGGTTACATATTTGTGCAATATTTGTATTGTGTGACACCACTTGTTTATTGTGTGATATTGTGCTAGTATATTGTATGAATCATGAGTTTATTATACTATGTGATATTGTGCTTGTTTACTTATAATTTTTTTCATCTTTTGTATTTCGATCGTCAATTGAAATTCGATCAGTAATAGCAGCCAATGTCAATCAAAGACCGTACATAGTACATCATAAGAGTGTTACATGAATAGAACAGAAATAAACCATTGAATGGTGGTACTAAACCGATCAAATGTTGGAGTTAAAATTCAAGCCTATTTGTGTTGATCGATTGTGTAGATCAATGGCCTTATTGAGAAAAATGGAAATAAATCGTTGATCAGTAGTATTAGACAGATCAAAACTTGGAGTTAAATTTTAAGCTTCTGGCTGTGTTGATCGGTTATGCATAGCAGTGCCCTTGCTGCCAAAAATGGCGATAAACCACCGTTCAGTGGTAATGGATCGATCAAAACTTGGAGTTAAATTTCAAGCTTCTGGTTGTGTTGATCGGTTGTGCAGAGCAGTGGCCTTATTCAGGAAAATGGCAATAAACCACCGATCGGTGGAACTGAACCGGTCAAAACAGGAAGTTCAATTCCAAGCTTCTAGTTGTGTTTATCAGTTGTGCAGAGCAGTGGCCTTGTTGAGAAAAAGGCGATAAACCACCGATTGGTGGTACCGGAATGATCAAAACTTTGCTACCAAAAATCAAGTTGTTGTTTCTGTTGATCGATTTTCAGAGTAGATCGCCAATTTAAGATTACAGCAAAAAACCACCGTACGGTGGTTAACTTTCGATGATCTTTGTATTTGATCAGTTGTACATAGCCTAACGAAGTAAACATGTTGAAAAAAAGTATAAGCAAAAATCAAATAGCAACCAACATAATTTCTTATGTAACATCATTCAATTAAGCATACATAATATAACAACATGCATTGGACACCATTACAAAGTGATTTTCATTACGAAGTGATATTCATTACAAAATGATTTTCATTACAAAATGATTTCCATTACCAAATGTTTACAACCCCAACATGAAAAAAACAATCATGACAAACTCAATGGAAAATCAATTGTTGTTATATCTCTTGGAGCAAGATTAGAGAATATGGTAAGTTTCTCGATACATACATCTAACCATTTGGAGCATCTTCCGCAAAATCGAGTCCAAAGAGATGCTATAGGTGGGATTGGTGCATTTCAGTGTAACCGCACAATAATAAAGTGACATTTCATTACAAAAGCTAGGACAATGAACCCTAGAGGAGTTGTAATTGGAGGACCTTGTCGATGAGGCATAGATGTGGGACATTGACACTTTGAAAGATGCACTATAACAGAGTTAAATGCATTGGCAATCATATATCCCATTTTAGGCATTGTCATCCAATAAGCCCGTCCACAATTAGTTTAAAAACTATTTAAGCAAAACTTTATTTCAAGAAATGTTTCCACATCTAAACACCGTCGATATACAGTCCAACATAATTCTAAATCTAACAAAATCTTATTTTTAGCTTTAACAAAATCACCTTGTAATTCATTGACTTGCACGCCTTTCACGCCAGCAACTCCTTCTTCGGTAATATCTTAGTTAATTACTACATAACTAATTACCGTTATCATGATTTGATGAGTATTTATTAATCATAATTATGTTATTGTTATAATATATGTAAATATATAAGTGAATATGCTTTTGTGTTTTTCTATTAGTCTCACATCATGGAATATGTTCCATCTCAAGCTCCAATGCCTATATATAAAGGAGCCTGTGTAATGTAATTGTATGAATCAATCTGATATAACCAATCTCTGAATGAATAAAATATCTCCATTCTTTTGCTCTAATGGCTTCTTCTCTTATTTCTTTAAAACATATTCTTATTTGTTTATAACACGTTATCAGCACGATCTACAATTGTGATAATTTATTATGAAATCAGATCTAATCTTCTCCAGATCTAATTATAGATCTCAAAACGGTAAGTTATTTTTCTATTATGATTGATATAATCTTCCAAATTATTATTTTTTATATATCTCATTCCATTCTAGATCTACTTCTTCAGATCTAAATCTATTGTATTATTTTTTAGATTTTATTATACTAGTCTTATAATTTTATATCTTATATAGATCTAAACTTTGAGATCTAATTCTTATTTTGTTGGTTATTATATTTCAGATCTAATTTGTTTGTTGTTGCTATTTTTCAGATCATATTATATTGTTGATCTCAATATCATGCTTATTTTTATGTTTTATAGTTCATTTATTTTGGAATGCAAGTTTGAACTTGACAAAATTTGATGTTGTTGCTTCAACAAATTTATTGAATTTGATTGCATTTAGCTTGGATATGGATTTGAGAAATCAATCATGGTTGGTAAATGAAGTTTTCATTTTGAAAACATTTTGATTTGATTTAGATTTGATCGAAGGCTTTGAAAATTATTTTGATATATGATTTATATTTCCAGAAGAAATATTTTATTGTTTTTTAGAGAAACAAATATAAATATAATACGTATCTAGAAGATCTAAGTTTAGATCTAACATTGATTTTGATTTAGCACATCTGAAGTGAATGGAAACATTAATAAAAGCTTACATGATAATCTTAATATCTTTCGATATTTCCTTTTAAAAAAAAAAGGGAAAAGAAAAATAAAATTTGAGAACCTGTAGATAAAAGGTTGAGTTTCCATAAATCAATGAATTACAAGTTTCCTCAAAATAAAGAATCATAAGTTCTAACTAAAAAAAAAAAAAGAGGATCAGAAAATTTAATCATAAAAAAAGAAATAAGTTTGAACGACCTGAAGTTGTGCAAAGATTTTTTTTTTCCAACCAGAAGTTGTATAACTCAAAGTCCAAGACCTGAAGTCTTGAATTATGAAAAGATTTTCTGACAATGCTTTAGAGATTTATTTATATTTATATTGCAAAATCTAACATCCCAGAAGAGATGTTATAGGAATTTTATTTTAAAATTATGTGAAAGGATTGTCTAGTAATACTAACCTGAAGTTAGATCATTTCTTCGAAGATGAAGGAAACTTCATTAATGATGAAAATCTAAGTGCAGTAATAAATGATATGGTCGAATTGACCAATAATAGCAGCCTGAAGTCTGCTATGTGGATTTTATTTTATTTCAGTTCGGTAAATCAGTTTAAAGTTGGTAAAACCCAAGTTTTGATAATCTTTAGGTGTGTTTGCCAAACTATATATTTGAAGAAGTACATTTTAATATTCTCCAGAAGAGATAATCCATATGACATACTCTTGAAGAGATGTATTATGATTTTTATATTTCAAAATCCAAACATGCTAGAAGAGATGTTGTAGAATTATGTCAATTATGTAGAAAAAGATATTGATTATTGATGACATCCAAAAAAAATAATGCATATAAAGTATCTTTAGAAGTGATATGTACCACTCTAGAAGCGGTGTTTATGAAATATCCCCAGAAGTGATATTATATCATCGTATAGCACTATAAAAGAATTGCCTATAAAATATTATCAAATGTGATAATAAATTATCCAAAATTCAATCGTCTATTGTCATGGACCCGTAGCTCCATTAGACAAATAGTGATATGTAACCTTTTACTTTTCAGAACTTACGATGAATCAAATATTATATGCATAACTATTCTTGAAGAAATATCTTTAGATATGCTCCTGAAGAGATAATCTATATGTCATATCATAATTTTCACTAAAGCTATATAAATACGGTCTTGAACAAATCGGTATGTGCAACCATTATAATTTCTTATTTTTATAATATTTCAAGGGTCCAGAAGATACTCTTATTTATGTTGTAAATGTATCTATTTTACTGAACTCTCTAGAGGAGATGTTTATATATAATTATAATTATATATATATATACATCTAGAAGAGAAAGTTCACTCCAGAAGTGGTGATACTAATATATCTCTAGAAGAGATTTATAAATTTGAAAATGATAACATATCTCTAGAAGAGGTTTATTCATATATTTGGTAATTTTATTAAACCAAATAAGTGTACATAAATTTGATTATAAAGGATCCTAATTTAGCTTAGATTAGATCCTAAAAGTTTGAGAGCTAAGAGGAAATCTGTATCTGTAACATTCCAAGTATCTAGAAGATACTATTATTATTTTTGCTGTAATTTTTTTTACAGAACTCTCAATAGAGATGTGTAGAAATGTCTATATGCAATTAAAAATTACTCCTTGATAAGTAATCATACTTAGTGTTCAAAACTGATATTTGAGATATAATTGAGGAATAAAACCTAACAACTTGAAGTTGTGTTATATTTTGTTCGAACCAGAAGTTCGATATGGTTTCAAACCAAACGTTTTGAACATTATCATGCGGTTTTGACAGGTTTGCATTGACATTGATTTATAAATAGAAATTAATAGTTTTGATCCTTGTAATAGTTTGTTCCAAAAATCACTAATTCAAATGAGAAAGAATATGAAAATTTTACAATATACATGTGATACGTGGACGCACGTATACATCCATATATGTAAATATTTAGCTAACAACCTGAAGTTTTTGATAAGCTATTATTTAGTGATTATGCATAGATATTATTTAGTGATTTAAAATTCAATCAACATAAAAGTTGAATAACCTGAAGTCATGTATGTATTCAAATGATCTACACGATAAGTAAATTCCTCCAATAGCTTAGATCAATGAATGAGAACAAACTCTAATAATCAATACCAATTGTATGCATCTTATCAACGAATAAAAGAATTATCCTCCTATTATTAATATGTATGATTATTTGCTAGTAGAAATATCATAATGGATCAAAATGAGAGTCCAAAAATGATTATTATTTAATGTGACAATGTTTGTCAACATTGAGGGGGAGGATAAAGGGATACAAGTTCATTTTGATCATCAGTGTTAAATATTTATTAAAATATACAATGATGCAAAATATTATCAATATTATCCCTAATAGACTTTCTCCAATATAGATTTGAATCCCTGAAGGATCAAAATTTGTAAACCATATCTGAAATATGGTTCAAAAGTTAGTTCAAAATATTTTTGGAGTAAGTAATAAAGATGCCAAATAAAGGAGGTGGGTGTTCTTGAAGAAACATTTAAGGATGCTCTGAAAGAGATCCATGACATGATTCTCAAATAACCCTAGAAGTGGGTTAGGTACCTAAAATATGATAATTAAAGAGATCTCAATAAATCATGTCTAGAACTGACAAGAAATAATCATCGATGATAAATTTGTAAATAATAAAGCGCTTATATTTATAAATAAATTAAGAATCTTAAATTAGGGGAAAACATGACTGGCCATCATGAATCCTTTAATAGTAGAGAAATATGGACATGTAGTCCGCAAAATACCAAAAGTACTTGAAATGCTTAATATACCCTGAAGGTATAAATGTGGTTTAAAATCATATTAAACAATGAAAGTATATAAATTCCTGAAGAATAAAAATAACTTTCATTGTTATAAAGAATGCAAAGAACAAGGAGAGTAAATTTCAACCTATTTTTAAGTATCGTTGTAATGAAGCTCTTAATATCCATCGAAGTGGTAGTTGCAATATGCAAATACTTATTAAAGTATACAAATTCCTGAAGAATATATATAACTTTTGTAGTTATAAAGAATGAAAAAGACATGAAGTGTAGATTACAAATTTCTTCTAAGTATTGTTGTAATGAAAATCTTGATACATCAAGATGAGTAGATTACTTCCTGCTTTCTAGTAATGTTGTAATGAAATTTTTAATATTCATGAAAGATGTATAGTTGCAATGCGCAAAACTAATTTGAGGCACAAAAATGAAAGCACATGAAGTGTTTTTCATAAAAGTAGCATACAAATGCATAAAATGCAAAACATACTTGGAAGAAACAATCTTAGAAAATTTGATTGTATTGAAGCAAACTATTAATAAATTGTATTATTAATGAGATTCATATTTATAGATCCAGAAGTATCTATAACCAATTTGAGTTATCGAAAGACGAATATGAATTCAGAGGAAAATGTTAAATCAGGGGGAGCATCCATAAGTATTTTATAATGCACTCTTTTTCCTTAACTAAGATTTTTCCCACTAGGTTTTTATTAGTAAGGTTTTAACGAGGCATTATCTTGATCCAGAAGTATCAACTCCCTGTAACATTTGAAATAAGCTATAATGTACTCTTTTTCCTTATTTAAGATTTTTCCCACTGGGTTTTTCTTATTAAGGTTTTAATGAGGCATTATCTTGATCTAGAAGAATCAAACGTCTTTTCAAGAAATAACATCTCAAATATGTTATTTAAGTTAAATTATATTTTTATCCTTGACTAAGGTTTTTCCCATTGGGTTTTCCTTTGTAAGGTTTTTACTGACATATTAAATTGATCCAGAAGTATCAAATTCTATCTGATGCAGTAAATTATTGAAATATGACATACTATATTGTACTCTTTTTCCTTCACTAAGATTTTTCCCATAGGGTTTTACTTAGTAAGGTTTTAATGAGGCATTAGTTTGATCCAGAAGTATCAAGCTTTATTTAAAGAAATAAGAAAATAAAATATGTCATTGTAGTCTTTTTCCTTCACTAAGATTTTTCCCATTGGGTTTTTCTTAGTAAGGTTTTAATGAGGCATTATTTTGATCCTGAAGTATCAAACTCTTATAAGAAATATCATTTTTAGTATGATATTTATGATTTCACAAGTTGCACTCTTTTCCTCGTTCAAGGTTTTTTCCCACTGGGTTTTTCTAATAGAGGTTTTTAATGAGGCAAATCTATATCGATTGAATCGATAAATGCAAGCAAGATAATAATAAGGGGGAGCAATCATCATACACGTTTCGAAACAGAAATTTTCAAATTATCCGAGCATTCAAGATTTTGAAGACGCATATTCAAGGGAGAGTGTTATAATATATGTAAATATATAAGTGAATATGCTTTTGTGTTTTTCTATTAGTCCCACATCATGGAATATGTTCCATCTCATGCTCCAATGCCTATATATAAAGGAGCCTGTGTAATGTAATTGTATGAATCAATCTGATATAACCAATCTCTGAATGAATAAAATATCTCCATTCTTTTGCTCTAATGGCTTCTTCTCTTATTTCTTTAAAACATATTCTTATTTGTTTATAACAGTTATCATGATTAGTATCGTATATTTTTAGAACTAGATTCTAGTGCTTACTATTTGTATCAACAGTAAATGCTCGGTTAGTCCGTAAAATAGTAAGTCATTATGGTCAAGCATATATTTAATTGAAAAATAATTCAAAGTATAGGAAATAATTCGATTAATAATAATTTATGGCTTTACTTATTAAAATTTAATAATATTTGACATTATTTATATATGGTATCATTAATGAAAACTCATAGATGCTTAATTTGGCTTCGTCTGACAAGTGTCGTACATGATCGTTATATAGATATTCAATTTATAATGAAAATGGAAATTGATATTCATCTGATATGTTATTTGTCAAATTTATCCTTGTATTAGATAGTTATAAGTTCGATGATATTTCTGTTATGTAATCAATATTCCAAATCAAACAGTTGACAAAATTTTGGCAGCACTTCCTTCTTATTCTGTTTGTACGCTCTTTTGCGTATGATATGTGGAGTAAGGGGATATGCTATTAAAATTTCATTCACCGTTCGATTTGAAATAATTTACTAAAGGTAAATATCATTGCGTTTGTAATGGGAACTAGGATAGCTAGCTATCAACAAACAAATTTTATTAAAATGCAGAGACCGATATTAGAGAAGGGTGCCAAAGTAACTGATGTAGAAGAAGAAAACTGACGATTGAAGTCGCATGTAGATAAGTTGGAAAAGAAAGTCGATTTGCTCACTGATGCATTTGTCCAACAATTTCCACATATGGGCATTTCTTCTTTTGATGACGATGATGCTGGTATGAATTAATTATTATTGTTTGTATATTGTTGGATATTTATGTAGTACCTTGTTTGGATATTGTTTGTATTGATGGATACAGTTATGTACGTTTGATATTTGTGTTGTCGGATGGATATTTGTGATGTTTGATGGGTATTTGTGTATGGGCATTTATGTTTTTTTGATGGATATTTGATTATGTTGAAATTTGTGATGTTAGATACGTATTATTATGTATTGATGTTTGAGTATATGTGTTGGAAATTATCTATTTATATTTGTGTGAATAAATATCGTTTATTTGTTTTAACTTGGCATCGATAAGGCATCGGTAGATAAATTATATCGTCGCCGATATAGCATCGGAAAAATGGCATCGGCTTGTGTCGATATGGGGTTGGAAAATTAGCATCGATATGGAGTAGGTAAATCACGGTTTACGTATCACATGTATGTATACTCAAAAAATCTATTTTGGGTTTATTTCACTTCCACTTACATTATTTTAAACATAAATAATTATATAAGTTTAATTTGTTTATAATTGTTATAAGCATATATGTATCTTATTAATTAAATCGTAATTAATCAAATTCAATTCTTGCTAATTAAATCATTTTTAATTAATTTTAATTCTTATTAAATAAATCATATTTAGTTTACTTTTATTCAATACTTAATTAAGTCATCTAGAAAACTAAATTTTATTTTTTTCATTCTAAATAATTTTAAGATGTTTAACCATAACATTTATGTTTTTATATACATATCATTATACATTTACATATTTTTATGGGGCATTTCACTGGAAGGACAAACTTTGCAGTCCAATTAATTTCTATGACACATATCCAGAGAAATTAATTTCAAGGTCAAAGTTAGCAGAATAATTACTTTTAAGGATAAAGTCAGAAGTATAATTACTTTTAAGGACATAATTTCATAGGTTTTTAGGCCTTAGAAACTAATTTGCATTTTGTCCTTAAAACTAATTATTTCAGTTGTGTGTCCTATAAACTAACTGCACTTGCTAAAGAGGCCCTTGTGGCTAATTTTCACTATTTTTATTATCTAACATTTGACTAATTTATTTATCAGTAAGTATTTTATCTAGTTAGAATAATTTTAATTAAATATTTTAATAAATTTAAAAATTATTTTAATTTACCTTAAATAATTTAAGTTAAATAAATAAATATATGTTATAATATAATACTTACAGTTGCTAGCATAAATGCACGCAACTTGTGCAACTAATAAGTAAAGGTATTTACTTTTTATTTAAGAAACATTTAATGTGGGAAAACATTTTATTTCAATAATGGTGTTTTTAATATATGTTTGCAATAAGTAAAAAACCTTTAATGGTCAAAAACACCTTTATTCAAGTAGTCTTGTTGGTGTTGGAGGTTTTAAATCGATGGTGAGGTTCCGCTGATGTGTGATCACGAATGGGATAGTGGTGTGTGATACAAATCAGTAGTGATTTTCCGTTGATGAGTGAGAGGAAAGGGGGATGCCATCTATGGCAATATTGGAATCTCACAAAGTCACGATGAAATCCCACTGATTGAACTTTCATCATTAATAGTAGATATATATATATATATATACATATATCGATATATATTTGTTTTACTTTAATTAATCATCATTTACTTACTTATTTATTTAATTGATCTAATTGATTAAATTTTAAATAATTTTTGAAAATATTACTTTCTTTCCAAAACCATTTTAAAAATATATTTATAACTTTTATAGGGTATATCTTATATTTTAAAATTAACTTATAAATTCAAAATATAATTTAAAGTTTCAACTTGATTTTAAAAATTATCTCAAGACTGAAATCAATTTCGGCCTTTTCAATTGGGGCAACCTATTGAACTTACACCATTCATTGGGTCAGGCCATTAACTAAGAAGATGAGAATACTTGATTAATAATCCTAAGCCTAAATACTACTTCTCTAGACACCCATCGAATAGTTAGGTATAATTAGTTGGTCTTAAAGTTACTAATTAAACAGCATAAACCATTTGGGCTTTGACACCATGGAAGGTCTGACCCATACTTCTTTGGGGTGACCTAAATAGATATCTCATGAGGGAGGTTTAAACGCATCCTTTCCAGTAGCGCAACCATTACCTGACAAGTAGGGGTAAGAGGCAATGCTTCATCATAAATCAAAATGGAAGAACCCCCTATCATGCTAGTTGCAAGGACTGAACCTGGGACATCCAATCTACAAGGTGGATGCCTCAACCAACCTCACTCTGATGCCATTGAAGGACAAGGTCGGTCAGTATGTGAAATGGATAAATTTATAAAAAAGTTTCATAATTGGATCATACTGGACCTATGAAATCTAATGGTTTGCATTATATCCAATCTAGTTATACTTTATTTAATTTTATGCAATATTTGTTAATTAATCATATTAATTAATACAACTAAATGGTTAATTTTGAATGTATCATATATATAGTCAACGTTATAACAACATAACATAATCCAATATGAACATGTGCATAACTATATACATATATACAAATATAATAATTTATATATGTTGCACATACAAAATGTTGGAAGTAGACCAGCCGCACCGAAAATTATGAGCGAATTTCAGAAAAAATTCTCTTATTAGATCTTTACTGGACCTATGAAGTATAGTCTATTTAGAACATTTCTAAATATTATTTAAACAAAATCTTTTATTTTGTTTAAATTTATATATTATATAGTTTTATTTAATTTATATCTATATATCTCCATGTGTGTGTAGGAAATTCTATCGAGACACAAAATATAAAAAACAATCGGTGACACGATGGATCTCCACCATTAGATCGTCTCTTGTTTTTCGCCTTCCATATAAGGACAAAAATATCAATGGTAGAGATCTCTTGTGTCATCAATTATGTCTAATTTTATGTCATATATATATATATATATATAGTTGGTTTGGAAGCGCAATCTTTTGGTCCGACCGTGAAGTTCCAAAATTGTCATTTATATACAATTCCTTAAAAATTAGCCATATTAACATCTGCATATTTGCTCCTAAACTCAGTGCATTTATTAATTGGTTTTAAAAAAAGGATATTAATTGGTCCTAAAAAAGCATCTGCATACCGAATTTTAAACTCGATGCATATAACAACGCACTTATATTACGTGTAATATTATTACCAACTGCATATTATGGTGAGTAATTAAGAAGCTCAACATTCTATTATGAGTTAAATTCAAAACAGATTGAAATAGAGAGTAAATAAACTATTATTATAATTTTTTGTTCCTGAGTTTAAGTGAAAGTATGATATTTGTCATGGTACCGAGCATTTATTCAATCACTACTTATAGCCGCCGGGCACCATTGCTTTCACACATCATAACTTTCAAGTTATTTTTTATTCAGTTGTCTATTGTTATTTCAACTTACTATAGAAGTATTCAGTCACTGTTTATATTACATTTTTTATTTATTTTTTCTTTGTCCTTTTCTCTCTATCATTTTTAGGTTAAACCAAGATGACAACCTTAGCATGGTAGAGCACACACTGACAGATCTACACACCTCGGTTGTTTTCTGTATTGTCTCATAACACTGAATCATGCTATGCACATGGTTTTTTTTGGATCATATGTACTGAATATAAATTATATAGTAGAGGTAGTTATGATAGTTATATTAAGTTTTGCTTGATATTGGACAAAATTCTGTAAGTAGCTCTTTAGAAATGTAATGAAGTAGAAGACCTCAATTTGAAAGTATTGTTTTGGAAAATAAAGTTAAAATATCAAGTAATAAATCTATTATTACGAATAATGTAATAAACCATATATTTGAAGAGAAGATATGGAATATCCAAATGCAAATAATAATAATAATAATAATAATAATAATAATAATAATAATATGCTTGCTTCGACACACACGCATATAAACTATAATTCAGAAGGTATTCTTAAACAAAACCTTACTACGTACGATACATGCACTCATCCCATATGACTATACGATGATGACTTACAAAACAAAATAATAATAATAATCGAAGAATAATGTAATTATTTATTCATATATATGCAAATAATGAGCAGCTAGAATCACAAACGCAACGTCAAATCAAGCCCTTGTGCTTCTTTTCCGTCGTCCTTGTTGTTCGATCCTTCATTTCCTTTGTCTGTACTCTTAGCTTTTTCAGAAGAAGAAGTTGTGGAATTTATGAGATCAGTAGACATCTTAAAGAGTGGTTTTCCAAATAATCTTGGCATAGGGTTAGGAAAAGGAACATTTTGAGATATGGAGATAATAGGGCACGGGTCAGGGTTTACATTAGGTGGTGTTATTCTATTAAACTGGAGCTTGGAATTATTCCCAGCAAGAAGAAGAAGCCTGTTTTCCACCCTGAAGCGATGTGGAGAAAACTGGTATGGTTGGTATCGGTTTGGGTTTACAGATCTATCAAAAACACGAGCAGGGAAAGAATTAGAATTATCAGTTTGTGAATGGTATTGTCTCTCAGATTGTCCATTTTGTGAACTTTGCTGGTTCAAACGCTCGTTTTTATGTCCACTTTGATGGCCTCCAAGTGCTTTGGAGCTCAAAAATTGTCTATCACAGAATTTACATGAGTAGAGTTTTCTACTTCTAAAGCTGACGCTATTTCCAACAACTTCTCCATTACTCTCTTGATCTCCGGCCATATTTGCAAAAGTTATCAAGAGAAGTGTATCAAGAAGGATCAAACTTTAGAGAGCTGTGTATATGAAGGAACACAAAGAGATTTATATATGGACTAGAACATTTTAACTATGGAAAGATCTATAATGATACATGTAACAAGTTATTGCTGATACATGGTAAAGTATGGAAAACATCTTTCCTCGGACCATAGACAGAGATGGAGCATAAATTTTATACCATTTCAGAAAATAACCTATATTTACACCATCAAACATATACGGTAATAATTGCATTCCTGCTAGACGCGGCATTAAATGTTTTGTATGTGAACTACTGGAAGATCTGATTAGTACATGGAAATTTTAAACTAATATTCCAACAAAATCTACGAGTTTAATAATCTAGCTACACTGAATAGAATCGTGTACTAACAGGTTAGAAGGAAGCTGGAGCAACATAAATAGTTCATGATAAAGAACGGAAAGGAAAAGGAGAAAGTTTGCAGATAGTCCTAAATTAATCCAGGCATTAATCCATTATGGATAATGTTATGTTTCTCTGATTCGTAAATGATCAATGCTATAAAATGAATTTAGCACAGAAATGGATTCGATAACGAAGTCTAGATATAATGTTGCACAATAAATAAATGATGAAAAATGAATGAAAAAAAGAAAAATGGTTTCATTTTCTTTCTTTAACATGATGAAACCGCTGCTATATTGTTATATGTAGAACAACAAACCATTTATTATTCAAAATAATACTACGCGCTTGCAATAAATGAATAAAACTAAGATGTATACAATACATGGTATTGACAGTGTGAACTATACCAAAGAGAATTTATACATGGGTATGTAAGGAAAGGAAAACATTAAAACACAGATTAATTAAATCCTTTGTCTCTTCTAATCAATTAATGATGATTAAATATGCAAACTTTTGTCTTTTTAGTTTATTTTGTTATGTATGCATATCCAAATTAAATCGGTTCACTGAATGTACAAGGAAAACCTTGGGTATTTCTTATTGAATCGGGTGAACGTTAAAAGCCTTTAACGTACAACTAAAAATTATGAAGTAACTTCTATTCAACTTTTTCTATGAAGCTAAAATTTACTTGTATATTATTGTCACAGAGTTATTTTTGATATTATTTTTAATGTGCCATTTCAGTTAAGATTGTCATTTCACTTTTTTTATGAAGCTAAAATTTACTTGTATATTATTGTCACAGAGTTATTTTTGATATTATTTTTAATGTATACTAGGCATTGCTTATGGGATCTGAAGGCAATGGTCTAGCTTGAATAATTAGTACAATGGTCAAACATTCCGCACATGCGGAGCAAAATGGTTAATTAAGTTGATGTCTGCTCCACGTATAAAAGAAGAAATAGATCATACAGTTAATGTCAGCTTCTCATATGAAAGGCACGCCATTTACTACATACTACACACGTTCCATGAGTGACAAATAATTACAGTTTGAATTTAAAATCATAAATGTCAATTGAAATGTAAACTTGTATAAAGGTTCAATATAACCGGTGTATTCAAAACATATTAAATAGTGGAAAATAGGCATAAAGACAAATTTTCATAAAAATTTAAGCTCAAGGACAACAAGTTTTATTTTTGGACCAAAGGACAAACTTTGAAAGAAAATTAGGCTGAAAGACAATGCTAAATACAACTAGCATTTTGTACAATGTAAAACTGGATATAATGCTAGTTATAATTAGCATTTTGTATAGTGTTTACACTGTACAAAATGCTAGTAGTATTTAGCATTGTTTTCCAACCTAATTTTCTTTTAAAGTTTGTCGTTCAGCCCAAAAATGAAACTTCGTGTCCTTCAGCCTAAAATTTTCTCAAAGTTTGTCCTTGTGCCTAATTCCCTCAATTAAATATTGTCATAACTATTGTTTTATCGTCTTCTTCGCCAATCTTGACATCGACGTCTATATCATTGATTTAGTGTTTCCATTTTTTCTTTTAAAAGGAAGTGTTTATATTAGAATGATTTGAAACATGACACTAAAAAAATTATATTAATCGGATGACAATGTTTAATTACCAAGTTGAAATTACATAGCAAGCCATGTCTGAATATTCAAGTGTAAACCTTTTGATATGAAAAAATGAATTATGAATATAAAAAATCCAAAGTTCGATTATTTTCTATTTTTTTTAACAATACAATCAAAAAGACAGACATATATAAATTGAGATAAGAAGATATGGATCTAGATTAAACAAACTTTGTGAACAATTACATAGAGCACAGAAAATAAAATTAAAAAGGTCTAGATCTAGGTTTAATTAATCAATCAAACAACCATACATGAGACAAAAAATGAGGTGTTATAATTTATAACAAAATAGTAGTGAACAAAGGGAAAGATATAGATTAAGGGGATACGAACAAATTATAAGATATGTAAATATAGAATTATACACATATATAATTACCTTAGCATGAAGCATGTAGAAATACCTTGAATGATTGAACAATGCCTAAATTTGATAGATTACTCTCTAGACCCAATAGGCCTTGCCCTTCACCACACCTTGATTTGTAGCTTCTCCTCAGATTTCAAACAAATCATCATCCCACTTTGCAGGAGAAGAATAAACAACCTTTTCGATTTAGTTTGATGTTAAATTGATTTTTTTTTGATGTTTTTTTGGATGAAGTTTCAGCCATGAATGAATGATAAAGAAGAGGAAGAAAAGAGAACAAAAATGAAAGTCACATTCTATGTGCTTTCAAAAATGAGGAACTTTTCTAGATAGAATTGAAGGAACCTACTTTATTCTCCTATTAAAACTTCCTCCTTTAAGCCCCTTTTTTAAATTTCAGTCAATCCCTTAATTGATTTCATCCTCTCACCATTATATGTCTGATCTAAGCACATACAAAATGTGCAACTTTTCCAAATAAAAGAAAAAACAACTTTTATGTAGTTATTTTAATATTTAAAACATGTTCAAAATTATACCAATATCACATACCGGTATATGCAAATATAACTTTTATATATGCATTTAAATAATTACCGACAACACTCAAAACATCAAATAAATTAATAATAGTGATTAATATTTCATAAATATTAATTTATTTGATCAATTTGCAACATTTTACAAATTAACTTAATTGTGTGGTTTTTGGAGAAATCAAAAATGCGGTTATGTGATTAAAGGTGTGAAATCAGTCAGCGATTAATATTGAATAACTCAAATATTAATTTTTACACGTCACTTAGTAGGTGTTGTGACATTTTGTCCAAACTCGTCGCTTACAGGTCTTTTTGATAAAATCAAATTTCAGAAACACATAAGCGGTGTCTTTTAGTGATAATTATTTACACCAATTCTCTTCGTCAAAATTATATCACTTTGAATTTATAGAATTTGGTAATGGTTAAAATTCCAACCACATTCAACTTTATAGTCTAAACATAAAGTTTATGGTTCAATAATAATAATTATTAACCGAAATGCTCTATCTAGAGACTTTGACTTTGAGTTGACTTCAGTTGACTGTGATAGTAACCTCATACAGTCGAGAAGACGAATCCACTTTCGAATAATGTTTCACTTTTAATGCTTCAACTCGTCCCAACTATTGTCATTTGATGGACGCCATTCCACGATTTAACTATAATCAAAGAAGAGCTTCCGTGTTGAAAAATCTATAGTATTCTCAAGTCGAGAAAACTGTGTAAATTAGTAACGTCGATGTTCTCTACTTGACTATAGTTATAATAACCAACAAAAAACTATCGAGTGAGTCATTCCATAGTTATCTAATAACTATCAGTACATAACCCCTTAGTTCCCTAGCAGTCATGGGTGATACACCGTCCAACATTCGAAGAGTGTTATATACTCTAGTCTCAACGGATGTATTGATCTTCTGTCTCGATATATCTTGACTAGAAATATTTAAAATAGTATATTTGTTTCATTGTGATAAATAACTCACGGTTAAAACACTTTGTAACTACTATCATAAAATATACCATATATGAATTTTCTACTGAATATACTTTTAATTAATTAATATAAACACATTATATCAAGTATATAATAGAAAGAAAACGCTTTTATTTTGAATAATAGATATATGTAATAAACTACATAATTACCCATAGGGCATACCCCTAACTTTATCAATCTCACACTTACATTTGGGGTCAATTATGGAATCTTATTCCAACTTCTCCACTCGGTTTTCTCAAAACCAATCAGGTCAGTCGCTTTGTGATTGAGTATGGTATTATGTTTCATTTTCTGTTATGTCAATCAACTCGCCCCGATGCTGATAATATACATTTATCGTGTGGAGCAATTTGGAGTATGTATCTCGACTTCAAGCGAGCTCTACTTTCTATATCATGATATTGCTATCATATAGCATGTAATGGGATTCTTAACATTTGGATCACCTTCGGCTCTGTTATAAATTTATGCATTTATATTTATATACATTGATTTGATTGCGGCGCTATTCAGGGCAATGTATATAGCCTTTTCATTCAATCAGCCACCACCTTTCATTTGGAACATTTATAACTTAAAGATTCTTTAACTTGAATTCATTACTGATATATTATACTCAATATCACTTATAAAGTTTGAGTCCGAACACTTCTTCTTAAGATGTTTTTATTCTGTAAAAAATTCTCTAGTATTTCATAAATACACAAGAACACTTCAAACAACCATTTAGTGATATCATACTGGATTTGATATTTTCTTCAAGTATCAAATACACAAAGAAACCACGATATCATAGACAACATAACATGTATGATAATATCTATTATCAATGCATAAGGAACTCATCTCATATGTTCCATATTAAACAATTTAATAAGGTGTCTTTGCATATCGATTTGGGACATTTCTAATATCTTTAATATTCACTGTAAAAGACATCATTTATAATCCAAAATTTAGCATTAAAACAACTAAGGTCTATTTGAACACAAATCGTTTAAAATCAACAGCGTGTTGTTTACTTATAGTTTAAAAATATCAATATACCTTTTAACATTTTTTCTTATGAACACACGCTTCATTTGCATTTTGATTGATAATTATACTGTTTGATATTTCTATCAAAATATTTCTTCAATGTTGATGCTTATAAAATGATACTTTCTATAATTTCTTGGATTATATCCAAAGACTCAAAAGCTCAATATCGTTCCCAATGACTTCGAGACATTTTTGGTTAATATGTGTAAATAGCTTTCTGTAAATTGTTATTTGAATTTTCTATTTCAGTACATATGTACCAAAATACTAAGTCTTATCAAGGGATAATTATATGAGTAAATTCGAATTGGCTCGTGTTGTTGAATACTGAATCTATTACGCTGTTTTCAACAATTGAAATTTGCGATATTATTCTTATTGACATTGCACATTTAGTTCCAATTGCCTTAGTCTTGCTTATAAAGAAATAATCGTCGCCGAGGGATCATATCCCTTCGGTTACGACCACCAAAATATTTTTGATAGCGTACATGGAATTCTTTCGGATTTGGACATCATATCATATATTGTCAATACTCTTAATGGTTTAATTAAACAAAATCTTTATTCATTTTTGGTACATTCGAAACCACTTCCGATATACTCACTCATTCGATCAAATTGAATCATTTATATCGCATTTTGTTTTATTTATTTTTATACTTTATGAGTTTACCATAGACATACTACATGTATATCAAATACACATGTCCATATTGATGATAACTCATCGGCGAATATGACGAAGTACGTGAAATCGTTTTTGTATTAATAGACTTGCGATTGCATACATCTATATGTATCAATCTGAAGAGTTCATCAAGTCTTATGTTCATACACAAAGTATGTGAAACCGTTTCTTGTCTGATATTTGTTGATTAATATTTGTCAATTAATTATATTAATTAATTTAACTAAATGGTTAATTTTGAATGTATCATATATATAGTCACAATACAACAACATAACATAATCTAATATGAACATGTGTATAACTATATACATATATACAAATATATTGGAATTTATATATATTGCATACACAAAATGTTGGAATTAGACCAGCCCACACCGAAAGTTATGAGCGAATTTCAGAAAAAATTCTCTTATTAGATCTTTACTGGACTTATGAAGTATAGTTTATTTAGAACATTTTTAAATATTTTTTAAATAAAATCTTTTATTTTGTTTATATTTATATATTATATAGTTTTATTTAATTTATGTCTATATATGTCTGTGTGTGTAGGGAAGTCTATCGAGACACAAAGTATAGAAACAATTAGTGACACGATGGTACGTCTCTTAATTTTCGCCTTCCATAAGGACAAAAAGATCAATGGTAGAGATCTCTTGTGTCATCAATTGTGTCTAATTTTATGTCATATATATATATATATGGAAAATTCTATTTCAACACAGATATTTACTTAATAGCCCCGCTAAAATAAATAAAATTTTAAATACTAAAATACCCTTAAAAAACTGCATACTTTTTTCTTTTTAATTCCTTTATCTTCTTACGTCAATTTCTTATTGTCTAAACCACAGCTTCTTCAAAACCCTAATTTTAAATAAGTGAAGGAAAAAAATTCAATTTTTCGCTACTAGCTTGATGGATTTTAGAGGAAAATGAATTGTTAACGCAATCACAGCAGGTAATTTAAATTTTTTTTAAAAGTTTGTAATTTTTGCAAATACAATCGTAGGCAGTCGATTACGGGGATTGGTGATAACTCACACATGAGGTATACTAGTTTTTGACTTAATCGCGCAAATAATTGCATGAATTTTTTACATATCCACACAGAAAGCCTACGTGGTTTTGACATGAACCATGAAGTCACCTTGCGTGGTAGTTCATTTTGTGTTTTGTTTGAACTTTTCAACGTTTGATGGGAAGGGTAATTCTAGAAATGGTAGGGGGCTACTAAGTTATTTTTTGGGTTTACAGACTTTTTTTAAATTTGGGGGGCTACTAAGTAAATATTCGAGTTGAAATAGAATTTTCCTATATATATATCATTATTAATAGTTGGTTTGCAAGCGCAATCTTTTGGTCCGACTGTGAAGTTCCAAAATTGTCTTTTATATACAATTGTTTAAAAATTTCTCCACTAATTGATCATAAAGAATAGCATCTGCGTATTTGTTTCTAAGCTCAATGCATCTATTAATTGGTTCTAAAAAATAGCATTTACATGTCTGATCCTAAACTCATGCATATAGCACCACACTTTTATTGCGTGTAATATTATCATCAACTGCATACTATGTTGAATAACGCTAAGAGGCTCAACCGTTTATTATACGTTAGGTTCAAAACATGGTGAAATAGGGAGTAAATAAACTAGTATTATAATTTTTTATTCCTGAGTTTAAGCAAAAACATGATATTTGTCTGGTATCAATGTCACCCTACAAAAACATCTATCTATAGATATTAACATATGTCAATATCACTTAAAAATACGTTCCAGCAATTTTTTTTTTTTGCAAACTCATAATGTTCCCTTACATATATTACTAAACTTAATATCGCTTAAAAATAAGGTTTAACAAATAAAAAATTTATACATTTTTGCTTTTTATTGATTGATAACGGGAAAAAAAATTCAAACTAACCAAAAAAATTAAGCGATACAATTTAAAAATGAAAATTCAAACTAACAAAATAAAAAATTAAACGATGCAATTTAGAAATAAAAATTCAAACTGACTAGACATGATTCAAACGTAAGATCATAGCTAAATATTTATGAAAATCATTTTTTTAATATATTAAGCATATATGATTTGCTAAAAATATTATTTATGCACGAAGGGTGTACTATCGTCACGCGCGAAGCGCGTACCACAACACTCGTATTAATAGTTAGTTTGGAAGCACAATCTTTTGGTCAAACCGTGGTGTTCAAAAATTGTCCTTTATATGCAATTTCTTAAAAAATTTCCATATTAATTTATCTACATATCTGCTCCTAAACTCAGTGCATCCATTAATTGGTTCTAAAAAAGAATATTAATTGGTCCTAAAAAATAGCATTTGCATACCTGATTTTAAAATCGATGTATATAGCACCGCACTTATATTACGTGTAATATTATTATCAACTGCATACTCTGGTGAGTGCCATTAAGAAGCTCAACATTTTATTATACGTTAGATTCAAAAAAGGTTAAAATAGAGAGTAAATAAACTATTATTATAATTTTTTTCCTGAGTTTAAGTGAAAGTATGATATTTGTCGTTGTACCATTGCATTTATTCAATCACCACTCATAGCCGATGGCCACCACGCTTTCACACATCATAACTTTCAAGTTAGGTTTTATTCAGCTGTCTATTATTATTTCAACTTACTATGGAAATATTCAGTCACTTTTTATATTGCATTTTTTGTTTATTTTTTCTTTGTCATTTTCTCTCTATTATTTTTAGGTTAAACAAAGCTGACAACCTTAGTATGGTAGAGTACACGCTGAGAGATCTACACACCTCGGTTGTTTTCTGTATTGCCTCATAACTCTAAATTATGCTATGCACATGGTTTGTTTTGGATTATATGTACTGAATATAAATTATATAATAGAGGTAGTTATGATAATTTTATTAAGTTTTGGTTGATATTGGACAAAATTCTATAAGTAGCTCTTTAGAAATGTAATGAAGTAGAAGCCCTCAACTTGAAAGTATTGTTTTAGAAAATAAAGTTAAAGGATCAAGTAACAAATCTATTATTGCGAATAGTGTATTAAACCATGTATTTGGATAGAAGATATGGGATATCCAAATGTAAATAATAATGATAATAACAATAACAATAATAATAATAATCATACCTGAATAAATTGTCACAACCAAAGTGATGAAATTCAATCAAAAAGTAATTTAAACTCAAAAATCGGTACCGACAATAACAAGAAGCATAGTTTAACATCTATGCATCTTCATCATATAACTAGATAACTTTATGTTTAAATAAAAACGTATACTACTAGGAATTACTTCACATTTTGGTGTTTTGAAGCTTTAAAAGAGAAAAATATAAATTTAAATTATAGATGAAATCACACTAAAAATGAATTTGACAAGTGATTTACAGACATCGACGGGTATTTTATAAAGAAAGAACAGAATTTATAGAAAGCAAAAAAAAAAAACGATAGTGCTTTTGCATTTTGTCTCCTCTTTCGAGGACCTACTATTTTTGGTTGGATATATAATGTTATATAAATCGAGTTTACACATGTTGAACCATATTTATATGATTATATTACATACTTGAATCTGAAAATTGCAGCTAACCACTTTTATTTGTTTATCATTATATATATTACATAATTATAGTTTTCATACTGTCGTGAAGATATTATACTTATTTGTTTATATATTGTTTGCGCAAAAAATGGGCAAACACCTCCAAGTCGTGTGATTTAGTTGATTTTATGTGATTCTTAATGATTTAGATGAGTTATGTGAATATGAAAAAAGCAGGGGCTGAAATGTAAAAGACACACAGATTTATAGTGGTTCGGCCAGAACGTGCCTACGTCCACTTTATATGTTATTATCTTCTTTCTTTCAGATTACAAGTACAATGCTTTGTGTACAAGTATATGAAAGTAGTTTGAAAGTTCCTTCCGTGCTTGAGCTCTCAAACTTTTCTGCCATTGTTGTACCCCTACCCCTCTATTTATAGAGTGAGGTTGGGGGCAGGGGTCTTGGATGTATATAGCTGCTGGTGGGCCCGGGCTGAAGCAATCTGGCCTGGTAGCATTCTGGTTCGGCGAGGCTTCATTCGGCATGGAGCTTGGACCGGTGATGGAGTAGACCGGTGGTAGGTGGTTTGGAGGTTCGTTCGATGGTGGAGTATGGGGTTGATTCGATGGTGTTGGTCCGGTCATGGTGGTCCGGTGATGGTGGGAAATGATGTTGGACCGGTGGTGATGGGATAGCCACTTGGTTCGGCAAGGAGGTGGATTTGGAGTTGGTTCGGCAGTGGAGGCTTGCTACCGGATGAGGTATGCCGAATGAGAATGAACCGGATGAGATTTTACCCTTCATTGCCGAATGGAGCTTCAAACCCTTGAACTGCCGAACGGACTTAGGAACCGGATGGAATGGAGGTTGCGAACCCGGGTGAAACTGACGCTTCTCGGTCTTGAGATCTTCGGGGTGAAAATTCGCCCAACATTTGCCCCCCAAAGTGGGGCACGTGCTTGCATGTGTCGCGCTTTGTTTCCCTATGGTAGGAAAGCTCGTTTCGTAACGCCATGGGCTGGATGTTCATGTCCTATCGGTGTCCTCATGCCTTGCGGTAGGAAGGCGTGTTTTGTAATGCAATGAGCTGGATGTCCATATCCTGTTGATTTCCTGCAAAGGAATTTACAGTTTTAATGTGATTTCAAATGACGACCGTTCGGGATCGAAATATTTGAGGCGAAGTGAATTGTGTCGTTCAAGGCGAGATGTGACCGTTCGAGGTCGGGTGCCATTCGAGGCGAGTAGGTGTGCCCCGAGGGGGCTCAGCATTATTGATGCCAGGTTTTCGTTCGAGTGGGTCCCTGGATCGTTTGTGAAGATGGTTTATCGTCAGCTCAGAGCATGCCTAAGGATCGTTCGCGACCCCGTACATGTGTAAGTAGCTTAGCCATTCCAGAATTAGCAGAGCTAAATATCCATCCAACTGATGAATTTTAAAAGGATGTCAAAGTGTAGATTCTCACAACGATAGGGTTAATAGCCATTCAGAGCATGCTTATGGACCGTTCGTGGTCGCGTACACGTGTATATGATTAACCCATGTTAGTGAGTGATTTACGACTTGTTCATCGTTATCATAATCTCTATTTTATTAGTAGGTCCTAGAGTTCGGTACTTATCTGCGTGAGGTGCCTTGCATGCCCCCTGTTTCTGGTTTTTGCTGGCAGAGACAGTTTCATTCGGTTTTTAGTCTAGTCCGGTATGCCAAACCAGTTGGTCCGGTGCCTCTGCCCTCGTCTATATATAGGGGCTACACCCCCCTTAGTTGTTCCTTACGGAACCAACGAGCGCCGAATCAATTTCTAGCCGAGCCAACTCTCTTCCGGATCAAGCTTTTACCGAATCAGATATATATCTTTGCCGAATGAACTTTACTGCCGAATGAATACGAAGGCTTTTTTACTGCCGAATGAAATTGTGTTACCGAATGAGCAAGTATACCGGATGAACTCCCAAGGCCGAATGATACTACCGAATGGAGTATAGGCCGAATGAGACTACCGAATAGAGTATATGCCGAATGAGACTTCATACTTGAATCTTGAGCGGAATCTTAGGCTTTTATACGCTTGCTTTAGATACTTGCTTGTTTATGTTTCTATACTTCTTGTTCTAACACCGTGTTTTTCTTGTGCTGCAGATAAATGTCTCGCAAAGCGGAAACCCGATCGGATAAAAAGAAATCTAAAGGTAGAGGAGAGTCATCCTCCTCCGTTCCCCCAGCCCAACCAAGACCGGTGCCACATGGGCCTGCCCCGAGGTCGTTAGTGGATGGGTACGGTCCCCAGGAACTTCTGGTCTCCCCTCCCGATTGCTTTCCTAGCTCCCTAAAGGAGGAGCAACTTGATGTTATATCCCGTTCCTTCGGGATAGACAGGGCTCGCATGCTGTTGCCGGGAGATGGAGTGATGCCGTATAATCCCCCCGAAGGCTACTTTGCTTACAGCAGATATCATTGCATGTGTGGTGCTATCCCTCCTATCAATGCCTGGATAGTTAGCTTTACCACATATTTGAAGGTGGCTCCATTCCATCTCCAGCCGAACTCTTATGCCATTCTGGTGAGCCTTTTCGTTATCTTCCAGAGGAGGTACGGGCGCCTTCCTTCTAACCGGGAAATTCGATATTTGTATAACCTGAGATGCTACAAGAAGGGGTCTCCATATATTAGTCTAGAAGCGGTCGTGCCCTTCAAACCGGTCTTGGACTTATATTCAAAGTTTACCATATTCAAGAAAGAATGGTTTTTTATCAAGGACGATTCTGTTTCTTTCCACCTTTTCACTTCCGGCTGTAAGATGAATTTCATTTATATTTTCCATGTTCTGACTGTAATGCTTCTTCTGACACGCTTCTATTTCTTGCTAGCAACAGGTGGCATTGCAGTCGTGGAAGATGATTCTTTGGCGCGGATGGCTGCTGAAATAAAGGCCATTCCCGCACGGGACAGGTCGGCTTCGTTCCTGATCAGGAACGCTACCCTCCTGGAGTACAACTTGATCCATCCGCACCAGTCCGTGGTTAAGCAGAGGGACACGGCTGAGGAGAAGGCCGCTAAAGCTAAGGAGGGGGCCACGGTGAAGAGTGGCAAGAGGAAGCCCTTTGCACAACATCCCGTCGTGGAAGGCAAGAAGCTTAAGGAGTCTGAGGGCCCCTCTCCTAGTACTTGCCCGATCATCCCGGAGGAGGAAGGTGTGGAAGAGGGCGAAGGAGGCGATATGGAAGGAGAGTCGGAGGGCGGAGGAGATGGTCAGGGTGGTAGTGGTGCTGGTGCCTTAACCTCTGGGCAAGACCCTGAACTGGATGAGGCTCTCCGCCAGGCCTTCGGGGAATCGGAGGGAGAATCGGAAGCGGAGAAGGCAAAGGAGACTGGCAAGGTCGGGGCTGGTGCCGATCTATCCCCTAAGGGCTCCTCAGCCAGGGTGACTCCGACGGTGCAAGGTGAACTTTTGTCCTCTGTCGATTCCATTTACGATAGGGACTTAGAAATATTTTATGCTTCACTTCCGTCCTGGAATGAGATTCAGGACTTATTGCAGTATCCCACTCCTCCGCCGGGTTTGTATAATAGATGTGCATTCTCACTTTTTCTTTCTTTTTAACTTAACATGTTTCTTGAATTATGGATCGTCGTATGTTCATAACACTTGTTTTTTACTCCAGGGGCAGGCCAGGCGGCTAAAACGTCAGACGTTCGACACCGCCTTGACCAATTCAAGTTGATGAGAGCTTCTGATAAGCCGAAGCCTCTTACTGGTCGTCCTGGGGACGTGGTCAGATACCGTCCTCTTCTTGGGGTCATTGAAGAGAGCATTCAGAAAAAGAAGAGGAGTCGTTCCTTATTTGAGCCTTCCCCTGGTCCGCAGCTTCCTGTTCAGCCTCCTCGTGATACCATGGAGGAGAGCACGGAGTTTTTCCCCCCTCCACTTCCTTCTAAGAATCCCACTGTTACCGTATAAGGCGTCCTGACGTGCCTCGTGACCCCTTTGCCGGTCATCCTGATTTAGATCCAATCTCTCAGGATATTTCATTTGATGAGGCCACGGGTGAGCTCCTTCTTCCCCGCAACCCCATGGTACGAGTGCTAGATGAGGCCAAGTCCCTAGATCTTGATCTGCTTACTACTCGGGTAGTTACCATGGGGGACGAAGCCAAAGCTAATATCGATCGGGTGGCTGAAGAGACCAAGAAGTTAATGGAGCATCATGCTCTATTGGTCAAGGCCGGGGAGGAGATTGGGAGTGCTAATATTCGGTTGCGGCTAAAGGTTACCGATCAGGCCGAACAGCTTGCCGGTCAAGCCATTCAGATTTCTCAGCACGAGGAAGCCTCCAGGCGGCTGAAAGAGACCATGGAAAAGGCTAGTAGGGCAGAACTACGGAAGATGGAGGCCGCCTGTAAGGAGCGGATCGACATGGCCATTGCGACAGTGGATGAGGTTCGGAATGCGGATCTCGAGCAGGTAGAGGAGTTGTCTGGGAGGCTTGAGGCCGCGGAGATGTCTCAAGTCAAGTTAAAGGAGGAGATGGAGGAGATGAGGAGGTCTCTCCAGGCTGACTGCTTGAGATACCGATCAGAGAGGAATGTCGCTGTCGCCAAGTTGCAGGTTTCCGAGGCCCGGGTGAGGGAGTTTGAGGAGAATGAGGGGATGATGGACGAGATGCTGCAGGACATGTACTTCCGCACTTGGAAGGAGGGCAGCTTGTCTTGGATGGATGACTATCCCCGGGTCATGGCCAAGATATATCTTCGGGCTTTAGAGGAGGCCAGGGTCAATGCGGGTAAGGAAGGTGGAGTGGCTTTTAGTCTGGATGTGGTCACTGCTCAGTTCTCGAAAGAGGAGCAAGCGGCGGTGAAGGAGGGGATGCGGTTGCTTGCTGCGGAGGAAGCGGGTGTGCAACTGGAGGATGAGGATCAAGCGGCGGACGCTGGTGAGTTATTCTTCTCTTTTCCTTTTCTTTCTGGGTTTCCATAATATGATCGTTTATCGTTTGTTTAATGAATTCATCTTCTGAATTGGACAGGTGGAACTTCCGATCAACACGCTGGGAGCTCCGACCCTGCGGCCAAGTAGGCTTGGGGGAGTTGGTAGGATGAGAGCGAAGTGTGGACGCAGCTGGTTACTTGTCCGGATTTGGCCACCTTTTTATTTCCTTTTACCGCTGTTTATGTTAGTCCAAAACATTGATGTGACTGTAATAATATTATTTGCAAAGAATAACTTTATGTGATTTTATGACATAAGCTGATTTTGTTATGTTTAAATGTTGTTGTCATTTTGATGTGGTGCGTGAGAAGTATGCATATGCCTGTGATTTTAGTTGTGTTTGATGTTAAGCTGTTGCTTGAAATATAATTTCATGTTTTGCAATGTTGGTGTGACGTATGAATAAACTATAGTTACATATTTATGTACAAGAGAAGAGAGTACCACCCTTCATGTTTTAGTTGCAGGTGGTAGCTTTGAGCGTCTTGTGTAACTGATCATGGATATAGCTGAGTACCTTGCCACCCAGTACGCAGGCTTAGATTCTCATGAGTGAATGCTCCCTATTTGGTTTCCTGTACTTTAGAGTTTGTTATACAGGATAGGAGAAAAGTACTTAAATGAAATGGAAATATGGAAAAAGTAAAACTTCCAGTCACGGAAGGCCGTCGATGTGCTTAAGTTCGTGGCAAACGGGTTTTGTAGTCACTTTCCCTAGCTGTGGGTCTTGGAGACATTTGTCACCCATCTTACGCCTCCGCGGGGAGTTTTCTTTTTTACCACAGCCGCACTTAAGACACATCGGAGCCGAGATCGTGCACGGTAACTACCCGAACCATTATGGTCCGTAATCGTGGGTATTATTCGATTTACCGTGGCCGGCTAGCGTGGGTGCCGTTGGCCGTGAACTACCCCTGGCTGGCCACACCTTATGTTGGCGCTTAAAGTAGGTTCACAGTTGCCGGCGAGCCGAATGCCGTAATGAGCTGCCATCGGCTATAGTCGGCCTTTATGATGACTTATAATCGGCTCATTACAGTTGGCTTTGAGGGCAGTCGCGAGCAATGAGTTAACCCGCAGCAGAGGGATGCTGGAGCAAAAGAGTCTCATTGGCGAGTGCATAGAATCGTAGCGTACCTGTTAGGCCTTGTCCAGATGAGGCCGTGGTGTGTCTTGAGTGGAGATGCCATAAGATTTTGTTCAACAGAAAAGGATAAAGCTTAACAAGCAGCCAAGATATAAAGAAACAAGTTAAAAAGAGACAAGATTTTTTAAAGTGGTTCGGCATGAAAATGCCTACGTCCACTGATTCTCCTTGTTAATTCACTTCATATGGGCAGTACAAGTTAAGAAAAGTATCGACGGAGGTGTCGGATGTTCCATGCCCTCTGGAACACCTCTCCGTCCACTGTTGACAAAATATAAGCTCCGTTGTGGAGATCTTTATGAATTACATATGGTCCGTCCCAGATGGGGTCCAGTGCCCCGGGGCGTGGAAAGATTCGCCTGAGGACAAGATCTCCTTCTTGTAAGATGCGATGCTTGACTTTGGAGTTGTATAGTGCTGCCACTTTTTGTTCGTGAGCTGCTGCTTTGAGTGCTGCATCGTTTCTCCTTTCCTCAATCAGATCCAAAGACATGAGGAGGAGTTCTTCGTTTTCTTCTGGATTGTAGTGGATCCTACGGTGGGAAGGAACAATAGTCTCAACAGGGAGCATTGCCTCCAATCCGTATGCCAAAGAGAAAGGAGTATGTCCCGTTGATGTTCTGAAAGATGTGCGGTAGGCCCAAAGTGCCATAGGAAGTTCGTCCACCCAAGCGCCTTTTGACTTTTCAAATTTCTTCTTGATTAGGGTTTTGAGAATTTTGTTGACAGCTTCGACTTGTCCGTTTGCCTGAGGATAAGCTACTGATGAGAAGCTTTTATGAATTCCATGCTCTTGGCACCAGTCGGCGAATTCTTCGCTGTCAAATTGGAGCCCGTTGTCCGATATGATCTTGAGTGGTACTCCGTACCTGCACAGAATATTTTTGATCAAGAAGTTGATAACTTTTGCTGAAGATATTTTATTTAGGGGTTCCGCTTACACCCATTTGGTGAAATAATCGACTGTCACTATAGCATATTTGGCTCCGCCTCTGCCCGTTGGCAGTTCGCCAATTAAATCAATTCCCCATACAGCAAAGGGCCAAGGGCTGGTCATTTGAGTAATCTCATTTGTGGGTAGTCGAGGAATCTTGGCAAATTTCTGACATCTGTCGCATCTCTTGACGAAGTCTAAGGCGTCTTTGTTTAGTGTGGGCCAGTAATATCCATATCGGAGTATCTTTTTCGCCAGAGTCTGCCCTCCAGTGTGATCTCCGCAACTTCCTTGATGGATGTCGAATAAGATTTCCTTGGCTTCCCTTCCAGCGACGCATCTGAATAAGGGGCTAGAGAAGCCACGCCGATAGAGGATGCCTTCTTGTATTGTGTAGTGGGGAGCTTTCCTCAAAATTCTCCTGACTTCATCACGTTTGTCTGGTAGTGTGCCATCCTGCAAATATTTCCGGATAGGAGTCATCCAAGTTCCTTCTTCGATTGCAGTTATCAGATTCACTTGTTCGAAACTTGGGGCTAGCTTCCTTGAGATGGCTAGTGCTCCGGAAATGGTGCTATTCTTCATACTAGCTTGCTTTGCTAGTTCATCGGCCTCTTGGTTATCTTCTCGAGGAATGTGTTTGATTAGATAATGGTCCAATTGATCGAGCAGCAGTTTGGTTTTCTTTAGATATGCTGTGAGTCGTTCTCCTCGTGTCTGGAACTCTCCTAGTACTTGGTTTACGATAAGTTGAGAATCACTATGAAGACATAAAGAATTGACTCCAATTTCTAAGGCAAGCTCCAATCCCGCTATTACTGCCTCATACTCCGCATCGTTGTTAGTGGCCGCGAATTCCAACCTTAATGCATAGTAGAGCTTTCTTCCCTTGGGGGTGATTATCACAATACCTGCCCCCGAGCCTTGTTCGTTCGATGCTCCATCTACAAAGAGGTTCCACTTGATGTTTTTTGCTATTTCAAATTGATCCTTGCCTTCGTTGGTGGTGAATTCGGCAATGAAATCGGCCATGGCTTGCCCCTTGATAGCGGTGCGAGGATGGTAGGTGACATCATACTGACTTAGTTCAATGCACCATTTGAGGAGTCGTCCAGAAGTGTCGGGACGATGGAGCACCTGTCTTAGTGGTTGATCGGTTAGAACTCTGATGGAGTGAGATTGGAAGTAGTGTCGCAGTTTTCGTGACGCGATCAATAAACAATATGCCAATTTCTCAAGTTTAGGATATCTGGCTTCTGCCCCTGTAAATCTCTTACTTATAAAGTATACCGGGCGTTGTGTGCGGTCCTCTTCTCTTACCAAGGCAGCGCTTAGAGCATGAGATGATACAGCGAGGTATAGGTATAGCTCTTCGCCTTCGTTTGGAGTTGAGAGTACTGGTGGTCTCTGAAGGTATTCGATCAGGTTAAGGAAGGCTTTTAAGCATTCATCGGTCCACTCGAACTTTCCTTTGTCTTTCTTGAGAGCTTCGAAGAAAGGGACGCACTTGTCAATTGCTTTGGAAATGAATCTGCTTAGGGCGGCCACCTTTCCGTTTAGGCTCTGCATTTCTTTTCGAGTGGAAGGTATCCTTATTTCTTTTAGAGCCCGGATTTGTTCAGGGTTTGCTTCAATTCCTCTGGCATGGACGATGAATCCTAAGAATTTTCCCGATGACACTCCGAAGGAGCACTTTAGAGGATTCAGCTTCATTCCATATCGGCGAAGTACCTGAAACATCTCGCCCAGGTGGCTTACATGATCGTCGGCTCTCCTGGACTTTACCAACATGTCATCCACATATACTTCCATAGTTCGTCCGATTAATTCCGCGAACATCTTGTTGACGAGGCGCTGATAGGTAGCTCCGGCATTTTTGAGTCCAAAAGGCATGACTTTGTAACAATATAATCCCCGGTCAGTGATGAAGCTAGTGTGGTCTTGATCGGGAGCGTGCATGGGAATCTGGTTGTATCCGGAGTATGCATCCATAAAAGATAAAAGTTCGTGCCCGGCTGTGCTGTCCACAAGTTGATCGATTCGGGGGAGCGGGAAGCAGTCTTTCGGGCAAGCGTCATTTAAGTTGGAGAAATCAATGCATGTTCGCCACTTCCCATTAGCTTTCTTTACTAGTACCCGGGTTAGCGATCCATTCTGGGTAGATGGCTTCTCGTATGAAGTCATTAGCAAGTAGGTTCTTTACTTCCTCATCGAGTGCTGCTGATCGTTCTGCTCCCATGCTTCTCTTTTTCTGCTTTATCGGTACCTTGGTGGGATCGATGTTCAGCATGTGGCATGCTATGTCTGGGGAGATTCCTGTCATATCGGCATGTGTCCACGCAAATACATCTAAGTTGTGGCGGAGAAAGTCAATGAGTTGATCCTTCAATTCTGTTTTTAGCTGAGATCCTATTTTTAATAGTCTACTTGAATCATGTTTGTCTACAGATACGAATTCCCTGGCCTCTGCAGGCTCAGCGGTAGCCTCCTCCTCCTTATCCCTGGGGTCTAGTTCATTGAAAGGATCGTTGGTTTATCGAAGAGGAGGGGCTTTCTTTAGTTGCTATGCTTCCAAGCTTTTCATGCAGAGAGTAGTCTCTGCATCTTTCCCTTTATTCTTTCTACGGTTATTGCGAAGTTCAGTTACATAGCAATCTCGAGCGGCGTCTTGATCTCCTTCAACTTCTCCTATTCCGTTATCTGTTGGGAATTTCATCTTTAGGCACCACGGGGCTAGGACAATTTGGAAGTCAGATAAGGCTGGCCTTCCCAAGAAGGCGTTGTAGGCCGAGTGGTTTTCTATTAGTACGAACGTTTGTTTTCGCACAACGGAGCGGAGATGACTTCCTATTTCGACGAAGAGGTCAAGTTGCCCGAGGGGCATTTTCGCATCTCCAGTGAAACCGTGCAGGGGTTTGGTGCAGGGAGACACATCCTTCATTGACAACTTCATTTTGTCGAAAGCATGCTTGAATAGGATATTTACGGAGCTTCCTGTGTCTATTAGAATTCGGAAAACTTTAGCTGGACCGAACCAGGCAGAGATGACCATGGGATCCATATGTGGATACTGTCTTCCTTTTAAGTCACGCCTACTGAATACGATGTCGTCACTCTCTTTCTGTTTCGGGTGGCGTTCTTCCATAATGGAGTTAACATAGCCTTCAGCATTTCTAAGTGACTTGCCGTATCTTTCCATCTTTGCCTAGCTTCTGTCGGCGATGTGTGGTCCTCCCGAGATGGTATGGACCACTATCTTCTCTTGACTAGAGCCACTGGTGTTGCGATTCCCTCCGCCTACTTCTGGGAGGGGTCGCTTTGAGTTCTCATTGGCAGGAGTTGGAGTCCTGTTCTGACCTTTCACATAGCGTTCCAGCCTTCTTCTTCTAATGTGTTCTTCGACCAAGTCCCGGAGATGGTGGCATTCATTGGTGTCATGTCCGTGGGATTCGTGGAAGCGGTAGAACTTTCCAGACTTGAGTGCGTTATCAGATTCTTTCTTGTGCGGGGGGCGCTTGTATCCGAGTTCGCCCTGAGTGGCTAGAAAGATGTTTTCGATTGTTTCATTCAAAGGAGTGTAGGAGTCAAATCTTGGTCATGGTCGATATTGGCGTTTTTCAACCTTCCTGCCCCCAGCATTGTCTCTAGATTCGTTTCTTCGAGTGTCCTTAGCTGCAGCGGGAACCTTGTCCGAAGTTGTCTTACCTTGTTGCCCTGACTGCCTCTCAGTGGCGGCGTCTTCAAGTCTCATATACTTTCCAGCTTCATGGAAGAAATCAGGTAAAGTAGCTGGTTTTTCCTTAGTTAGTCTTCTAGCGAACTTGGTATCTGGGTGTACACCACTACAGAGGGCCATTAGGGTGAGCTTCTCATCGGCATCTTGGACTGCGGCCGCTGCGGTGTTGAACCGGGTTAGATATTGTTGCAGTGTCTCTCCGGATTTCTGTTTGACATTGGATAGAGAATAAGCATCCTTGGGTTGTTCTACATGGATGTGGAACTGGCTAATGAACCTTTCTTTCAACATCTCCCATGAGCTGATAGATCCTTGGGGTAGATGGCAGAACCAGGAGGTAGCTAGATCTGCTAGGAATAGCGGAAAGCATTTACACAACACCCCTTCTGTTGCTCCGCTCATGAGCATATGCTGGGTGTATCTCTGTAAGTGTACGATGGGGTCGGAAGTTCCCTTGTAAGGTTCCATGGTTGGCATTTTCCATTCCCGGGGGGTGATGGCAGTTTCGATATTGCGGGTGAAGGGGCTGGTGAACCTAGCGCCTATTCCTCGGTCCCTTTGCTCCCGTTGGACGCATTCTCTGAATAATCGTGCCATTCTTTCATCAGAATTTGGAGCGGATAGAAATGAACTTGGTTCTTCCCTGCGGGATCGATCTCGTCCAGATGACCTGTAGGGATGGTATAGTCTATCACTTCTGACGTTATCCAGTGGTTGCCTCAGGCTGCTCGGATGCATGCTAGGACCAGCTACATTTGCCCCCTGCCTTGATCTTCCCCTGTGGGGTTCTGTTTCGAGCATTTCCATGGGGTCAACTTCGGGCTGGGTTCTAGCTCGGCTCCGTTCAGCGGGGTTTCTATGATTAGGTGGCATGACTGGCTTAGCTACATCCGACCCTCGCCTGGCGCCTCCCCCACTGGGTTCGGTTCCAAGCGCTTCCTCGAGTCGGAGTTCAGGCTGAGTCCGGGCGCGGCCCCTATCATTGTTGTTCCTGTTGATGGCTTCCTCGAAGAGGGAAGACCTTTGATGTCTCCGAGATCCTCCAGATTGAGATTCACCCCATGATTCAGTGTTGCGGTTGGATTCTTCGACATCCCTCAAGCGTGACACGAGTTGGTTCACCAAAGCTTCTTGTTGGGATGCGAAGCGGTTAGTCACTTCCACCACAACTCTGTCTAGGTCTGCTCTAGTGATTACTGCCGGTTGTTCCGCGGCAGGGGCTGTTGGAATTGCCTGATCTACATGCGGCACTGCTGCTGTAGTGGGATGGTTCTCTTGATCTGGATCCACTGGGTTTGGAGCGCTGCTGGTTGCAACGTTCTTTCCCTTGTTGGCGTCTTTTCTTGGCCTGGAAGTCATGTTTCCTAGGCAATGAAGGGTGCTATTGGGAAAGAAGGTTGAATGAGGGAAGCTGAAGCTTCGAGTTCGAATTTCTCAGTGAAAGCACCAAAAATGTTTGCGCAAAAAATGGGCAAACACCTCCAAGTCGTGTGATTTAGTTGATTTTATGTGATTCTTAATGATTTAGATGAGTTATGTAAATATGAAAAAAGCAGGGGCTGAAATGTAAAAGACACACAGATTTATAGTGGTTCGGCCAGAACGTGCCTACGTCCGCTTTATATGTTATCATCTTCTTTCTTTCAGATTACAAGTACAATGCTTTGTGTACAAGTATATGAAAGTAGTTTGAAAGTTCCTTCCGTGCTTGAGCTCTCAAACTTTTCTGCCATTGTTGTACCCCTGCCCCTCTATTTATAGTGTGAGGTTGGGGGCAGGGGTCTTGGATGTATATAGCTGCTGGTGGGCCCGGGCTGAAGCAATCTGGCCTGGTAGCGTTCTGGTTCGGCGTGGCTTCATTCGGCATGGAGCTTGGACCGGTGATGGAGTGGACCGGTGGTAGGTGGTTTGGAGGTTCGTTCGATGGTGGAGTATGGGGTTGATTCGGTGGTGTTGGTCCGGTCATGGTGGTCCGGTGATGGTGGGAAATGATGTTGGACCGGTGGTGATGGGATAGCCACTTGGTTCGGCAAGGAGGTGGATTTGGAGTTGGTTCGGCAGTGGAGGCTTGCTACCGGATGAAGTATGCCGAATGAGAATGAACCGGATGAGATTTTACCCTTCATTGCCGAATGGAGCTTTAAACCCTTGAACTGCCGAACGGACTTAGGAACCGGATGGAATGGAGGTTGCGAACCCGGGTGAAACCGACGCTTCTCGGTCTTGAGATCTTCTGGGTGAAAATTCGCCCAACATATATTATATATATATATATTTATATTTATATATATATATATATAATATAATTAAATTTGCTCTCAAATTAAAACGTCTGCGTCGTTTTTACTATTTAAATACACGAATGTATCGCGTTCCATTACGACTTAAATATAATAGCTTTGGTGTAGCACTTTTATGGTATAAACGTCAACTTAAAAAACGCTTCCCCATAGATATTAACAAATGTTAATATCACTTAAAAATAGGATCTAGCAAATATATTTTTCTACAAATTCATAACACTCTTTTACATATATTACCAAAACATAATATCACATAAAAATATGATCTAACGAATAAACTTCATATACATTTTCGCTCTTCATTAATTAATAACGGAAACAAAAATTCAAACTGACAAAAAAATAAACGATGCAACTTAAAAATAAAATTCAAACTGACTTCACATGAATCCAACAGACAAACATGACTAAATATTTATGAAAATCATTTCTTTTGAATATGTTAAGCATATATAATTTGTAAAAAAATCGATTCATTTGCAAAAGGCGTGGGTGTATACATACACTTTTTCACAAGAGACGGACTCTTGAAAGTAATGTACAACGGACTCGTGAAAGTAATTTACAAAGACGGGGAACTAATGTTTATTTTCCTTCCCCGTTAAATTAAAAGTCCACTGATCAATAAAGAATTCATTATAATGGAAACTAATGCCATCAATCTTCAAATAGAAAGGTCGTCATCAACAGAGTAGAAACTCAAAAAGAATTGGGTTTGTTTGTCATTTTTTTACAATGCTTTCTCTAGGGTTCGACCGTTCAAATTCGCAAATCTGACACCACTACTTTTAGAGAACCGGAGCAGTACGTGCTGTCATAATTACGAAAAAATGGAGCAATTTACTATTTTCTTTATTAGATCTGTAATTTTATCATTTTTCTTTAGATTGATGTGTATTCAGAACCCTAAATTCGAGAGGAGTATGAATAAAAAAATTAGCAATTGCAAATTTCTCAAAATCGCCGACGCAGGAGTAAATGGGAAATGATTGTTCAGATTTGGAATTCATTGACATAGTTAAGCCTTAGGGATTCAAGCACATCGGCATTGGTTTGAGTTTTGTGTACCACGTTAAAAGGGATCGACGCTGCTGTAGCCACTTCGGATGAGGAAGCTGCAATTCTGAAGCTTCCCATAGATCACATGACAAAATGGTTGGAAGATGAAGTTTCACGTGCTTCAGTTATGAACGTGTGTCATTACGGTTGTTAAACTGAAGGAAAAGTGATCAAAAAGGGCTGCTTTGGGCTTTAAAGAACACCTTGGTAACAGTGTTGAATTGGACGTGAAGGTACGGGGTATTGACCAATATTCCATGTTTGGAAATTAGTGTATATTTTGTGTGTTTTTATTAGGTATTATGTGGCTAGAATACACTACAAGAAAATGCTATATTGATAGCAAGTGAGGATGGCACGGGAGGTTACTTGCTATAGATAACCAGTTAATGGTTATATAGGGTAGCCTTTAATGCCATCAATAATAAGTTAACGCCATTGATAATAACGAATGATGAATTTTCGCGGTCCAAAATTTTATTTCCCTCCATCATTTTTCTATGCCGTCCAAATCCAATTTTCCTTTTTCACTTTCACTTCCTCTTCAGTTTCTCCTCGTCACTGCAATTCTTCGTTAACCTCAAGGCTCCGCACCCCTTTCCTCAAGGCTACTAGTCACTGCAATTCTTCGATTCCTCAAGGCTCCGCAACCCTCAAAGCTCCGCAACCCTCAAGTCTCCGAAACCCTCAAGTCTTCGCAACCCTCAAAGCTCGATTCCTCAACTTATTCACTGAAATCCTTTTAGGCAGCTGAAGTGCGTCTTCTAGGCTCGATTCCTCAAGTGATTCCTCAAGCGGTTCTTCAAGGAAGTTGAAGAAGCAGTATTTCAACTTCGCGGTCCTCAAGCGGTTCTTCAAGGAAGTTGAAGCAGTATTTCAACTTCGCGGTCCTCAAGCGGTTCTTCAAGGTAGTTGAAGCAGTATTTCAACTTCGCGGTCCTCAAGCGGTTCTCGGTATTTCAACATCGCGAACTGGGTGCTGGTATGTTTTTTTTGAACTTAAGCATTTTATGATTTTTATAGATTATGTTGATATATTTATGATATACAAATGATTATTTTGATTATTAAACTAATCCATAAATACTGAAACTATACTAATTTTCTAAAATTATTTTATTATTTTTACCTGAGCCGAAAATTTTCACCATTACCATGGCGATATACTGATTCGATCTAGGAAACTCAGATCACGTGCTGCACAAATAAGTCAACATGTATAATCCAATCATTTATTTCTTTTTTGCTGTGTTGATCCTTATTTTCTTTTATCCATGCTTATGATGAACTGTAATATACTTCTCTGTTGATGTCACATTAATACTCATTAACTTTAACTATCATCATTGTCTTACCCTTAATCCTATTAACAACTAGAGTATAAGTTACTTGAACGTTTGGTTATTTAGTATTATATTATGGTATTTCTTTTCTATATGCGGCATAGAATGGATACTTGAACCTTAAATGGTTTGAAGATAATTTTCCAAATTGAAATTATATGGCCAAAACTCTTCAGTTTTACAAGAATTACTTTTACTACAGCTTAGTAACCCTTAATTTTATGGCCCCAAACAATTCAATGAAAACCAGTATACTGGTCTTAAAGAGTTCATTGTTTTGTTGTGAATTTGAATATATTTTTAAATGCTCATTCGAAGATCTATGCAGGTTCCACTCGACTATTCACTTAAAGCTTATCTGCAAGTTATTTTTCTAGATTCTAGGATGGAGATGATTGTCCAAGGTTCAATGGTGATTCCCCATCCTTTTAATATTTTTGTTTGTCGTATGATTTCTTATAAACATGTCACGATAATCCTGCTATATTTTTCAGTTTAATTTCCTTTGTATTTATTTTGCGTAGGTTAAAAGTCGACCGCTTACGGAGTCTCTCAAAAGACTTCTGTAGTGAAAGGTACTATTATGGGTAAAGAGATTCTACTGACACTTGGAAGAAGTCAGTTGGAGTGGGAACAAATAAATGGAGGAATATTTTTGTATTGGCATGGCCGACTAATTGAGGTTTAACATTTATGCCATTAATTCATCATACATTTTGTTTTGTAGCATTGTCTCTTTTCGTTAATATTTGTAACCACACAGTTTTCTTCAATACGTCACACTCACTTACTGAGCTTTTTTTTAAGTTGCAATTATGCTTCAGATGAGGATATTAGGTTGTCTTAGGAGAGCATACCCACTTGTCACATGATTGCATTGTCATGTTAATTGCAATTTAACATCAATGGGTGTCGATAGGAATGAGTATTATTGGCATTTTCCTTTCTGTTATTATCAAAAAGAGTACATTTACAAATTAGAATATGCCTTGTTTGGCATTGCTACCTCTACTTCCCCTCTACTTTCATTGACGTTCTTCTATGCTTAAACGGTAATATTTATAGCCTCTTTACCTTTATACATAGCAATGTTTTCGTGAAAGTAAACATGAGACTTCAGTACTTTAAAGTTATCATCATCTCCATCACAGTTTTTGCTTGTCTTCGGGTTGCATTAACTTTATAAACATGACAGTCTAAACATAAAAAGATAAATGAATGCATAACAAATCATGAGTGAGTGAGCATTATATCAGTAAATCCAATTATTTTGATCTTTTAATGTTGGATCCAGGCGGGATCTACCATGTTCCCGAACTACATACAATTGGACTTGGATTGGTTGGTACGGAATTGTCTGATGTGATCATATACTTTGTCCTCATGTTCATTAAAGCAATTTCATGCCTCATTGACATTTTTCAGCACTTGAATTGATTTTATTGCTATTTGATGATGCACTTTAGACATACAGGCAAGGAGTGAAACTTTTTGCTCCTCCAGCCTTGAAATTATTGGTAAAACTGTTTCAGAATAAACTTTATGGTCATCAGGGCTAGATTTAAGTCATGAGGATATATTCAATCATGTTCATGTAGATGAAACATATGCATTTCAGATAGTCTGTCACATCTTAGAAAAATTTAAAATGTTTTATTAGTAATTTACGAAATTGAATGGACATGTTTTTCCTCTCCCTTTAAGACTATGTAGCAAAGTAGTATGGAAACATTGTTCTGCGGCTTCAGGTGATTCAGCCTAATGTAGTAAACTACATTGGAGAATGTACTACACTGTAGATAAAAGATGGGATTTGTATTCATAATGTCGTTAAGCTAATACATATTACTTGTAAAAATATTTTCTTTCTATGGCACTGTCCTCAATCATCGTCACTTGAAACTTTCTTGAATAAAGCACGCAAAATGGTTATAGGCTTACAAGTGGGTTGGGGGCATGGTACATAATACAAATGTAGGGCGCAGAGTTATAGGAATTGTTGATGTTTCAGATCTAATGGTATTACATTAAATTTCTATTTGTCTTTTCAATGAATTGTCTACCGACTAATTTGCTCTCATTTAGTATGAGAAACCTAATTGTATGTTTTTGAATATTCTTTGTTTGTTTAGGATGATGGGAACGGACATGTCTTGGTGCTCAACAGCAAACAAGGATTTCAAGATTATGAATTATATGCAAAACTCGAAGAGTGGCTGGGAAACAAATTAGATGAATACCATGCTAAACGCTTTGATAGGTTTGAATTGTTATCTTTCTCATCTGCCTCGGATATTTTTCTTATTGCATGCATGGTGTTGTTTATATGAGTATAAGCTAAAATGATTAATATATCCATCAATTGTTTGATATGTATTAGCTGTCTTCAGCCTACAACCTATAAGATACATATTTCCTAAATGTACCGAGATAAAGACCTGTTGAGAAGAGATGATACATTTTTCATTATATTTTTTTACTTTAAAATTTAGGAAACCATTGAACGGTTTAATTATCACACAATGACATGTTAATGTAACTGTCAATGAAATTGGTTTTTTCCTTCATCAGTTGAGTAAAATTAATATAAATTCCATTAGATTTATTGGAACCTGTACAAAATTATTGTGGATGACTTCTATGCATTTGTTTACCTATCCATCTAATACTGTTCCAGGTTATGTATGTAGGGCCCTTTATGTTGGTTCTTTGTCTCGTTGTTGTCCAGCAACAGGAGAGCGGTTCTCTTGTAGGTCGGTCGTCCTTATTTTTTGATAACCGAATAAAGCCACAGTTGCTAAATCTACTAGCAAAGTCACTTGTCCAAAAGTATTATATATTCAATCTTCATGTTTTAACTAACAAAAAATGCTATAAAGCAGTATAAAAGTAAACAAAAAGCTTATGCATTCATTTTTAGAATTTGCAAACTGGGTAGAATGTGAAATAAAACTATATATGGTTTAAAAAGCATTGTATTAGGGAGTCTAAAGGATTCACCATGTAAATAATCATCCATTGATCACTTTTCATTGCATATTTTTTCTTAGTGTATTCTCTCATTAGTCATAAATAATTTCTCAGACACAAGAAGACCTTGGTTCATGCACATGGTATTTTTAAACTGTAGAGTAAAAATATTTTGGTATCCCTTGGTTCATGCATTTTGAATTTTGATATGTCATATGATGTACGTATGCACTGGATTTTTTTTTTCATTGCAACAGCCTTGGTATAATATCTAGAGTATGCTTATTTTATTTTTGCTAGAGAAAAAAATATTATAGTTTAAAAGTAAAAAGTTTATTGCCTAACCTAGACATAACATTCAATTAACTGGCTTCTTCCATAAAGTTGGATTCTGATAACCTGTGTACTAGGATGAACTTCCAAGTCTGCTTGATAGACTTGAAAATGAAATTGAATTAGTAAATATTTGACTGCATTATGATTTAGACCCAGTTCTTATCATGTGGGTAGTGTCATCGAAGCCAGGAATTCTATGTGTGGTCAAGTCTACTTGTAAAGATCGATAAATATTTATTGGTCTACTTGTAAATATTGAATCATATCTAACACTACTTTTTACTTACCATGAATGACGAATGACTCATTCTATGAGCATAATGTACATCATATTTTATTATACAGGTTACCTTTGTAATTATTGATATATACTCTATAAATTGTGTTAACTAGTAGTTTCATCTTTGCAATTATCAGATTCAGGTTTGTGCTGATATTAATTATTTATTCATATGTAAGCTTGTTTAAGAATGTTTCATAAAGATGCATATGTTCACAATCTATTTCATTAGAGTTCATGGCAATGCCCATCTTGTCACATTTGTGAGATTTGTTCCTTATGTACCAATGGAGTTATATACTTTTTATTTATTTTTAATGATGACACTAGTTCCCGTTATGTTTACAATTTTAATATCTAGGTTTGCCGTAGTGCTGGTGACCCTAGTATATTAATATTTGCAGACACTACGATGGAGCATATCAATGTTATTGTCAGACACCACCACACAAAGTAAAACATTATAATACAAATTTGACATTTCATTATGTATGTTGGTTATTCTCAACTTTTGTTTTCACTTAACAGAACATTGGTCACGGGACTTGTGTGTGCAAACATACAAGGTGTCATGGCTATGGCTCCACTGTCCCTGGCAATGGTCCAAAGTACTAGGCAATGATTGAAGAATTGCACTAAACAAAACCGAACAAAACCGGGCAGAAAATGGAAGTCCTGAAGAAGAAAACCAATTTTGTAGAACGAAGCTTCATGATACTTATTTGCTTTCATAGGTATCAAATACGTGTTATGTGCATTCATGGGCAGAAGGGACTGCAAATATATGTTATTTGCTTTCATGAGCAGAAGGGACTGCAAATTCAGGTACATGTATTATTAGTTGTTAGAATGTATAAGATTTACAACTTATTTGCTTTCATAGGTATACAAATACATGCTTTCATAGGTATGAAAATACATGTTTGTTACATGCCAAAACTTCCAGCAAATGCTATGGAATATGCTGAAATATTAGCGAGTTTTCATGACCCGTGAATAAATCTTGAAAGCAGTGAGTGTTCAAATCTAACAGTGCCATATCAACATATTTCCATGACTGCTGGTGATTGTCAGTATATCGTACGTATTCTTGGATTGTCATATATATTTTCATTTAAAAACGATGTCCATTTTTCATATAAAAAGAGAAGACTCAAAATCCACTAAATGTTTGTAACAAACAAATTTAAACATTTTCATGGTAGGAAGCAATATGTTTGTGTATCTCACTTTGTAAATAATTAATAATATAAGTTTTGGATAATTACTAAATTTAGCTACAGAGAATCATTGCTATTTTTTTGAATTTATTACAGTAATTATTTGTTACACATTGCATTTTAACTCTAGCTCATATACTTTACATGTATTACACATTGCATTGTATCCTTGACTTTGAGCAATCAGTCCATTTTTTATTAAAAAATTCATGTGTTTTGTTACTTCAGTAATTTCATACTGAAATTTTGAAGCATTTTTTATATTCAGTCGTTTCATAGTCCAGGTAAACTGTAGCATAGCCTTCAAAATGCTTCAAAATTTCAGTTGAATCATAGTCCAGATAACATTTCATTTTTTATAAAAAATGCTTCAAATACAAATTTCAGTTGAAGAAAACCGTGGTTTACTGAGGGATGTGAGTGGATTGGCGATTGGGGTTGGTCGAGTATACGATGAGAAGTAGGAGTTTGTACGAGACTTTGGAGAGGAGATCAACGGATGGGGCCGGTTGGAGGAATGCAGGGGGTTGGATGGTGGTTGAGGAGCAACAGTGTGTTAGAAGGGGATAAGGCAGTTGAATGGTCTGGTAGTAGTAATGGGTTGTTTGATGGCTGGAGTTTGACTGGTGATAGGCAGTGATTATGGAGCATGAAGGGTGTGCAAGTATGTTATGAATGGTATGATTGCAAGTGGGCAGTAGCAAGTGGTGATGTAGATGGTGGCAAATACTTTTGGTTAAGGAAGTGTAGGAAGTGCAAGTTGTTAAGAAGTTGTTGTCTTGGTGACTTGGTGACTGGGGTCTGTATGGTTGCTGGTTTGGAGAAGATGGATAGGGTATGGCATGTATGAGTTGACAGAGTAGAAATTGGTTGAAATATGAAGGTAGGGGATGTTGAATGATAGGGGAAGGTGTTGGTGGAGCACAGGTGATGAGGAAGGTTTGTGATAAGGCTGTGATAAGGCAGTGTATATGGTATTGACAGTTTTGAAGGTGTGGTTGATATAGGTGGATGATGGTGGTCAGTTGTGCATTGTGTTATGTGCACAAACAGTAATGTGCAAAGCAGTAATGTGGAACGCAGTAGTGTGGAAAGGACTGTTATGTATGGTGGAGTGTTTTATAATCAGATGGTAATAGGTGATGACAGGCCACTGATGTGATGTTCGAAGGCAGGAAGTTGTATTGGTTGAAGGTAGTGGATGCGGAGTGACAGTAGCAGTAAATGATTAGGGGATAATGTGGTTTAAACAATATTCAAAACTCCACCCAACGTCTGACAAAAGATTCTCTGATTTAGTTCATTTTTATGTATCATATTAGGGTATAGATTAATCACAATAACAGGTTCATTAGGGATTATGCTAGTTTCAGTAACTTAGCCTTTGGCGATGCATCTTTTGTACTTATACATACTTGTATTGTGTTTCTTCTTCATAGGTGTTGTATGATGCTTTTGAGGTTGATACATGATGTCGCACTCTTTCTCCTTTAAATCGGTCATGCTTATCGACGGTCATTAAAATATTTTTAGCATGTATTGTTTCGGTATGCTACACTCAATTTGTGTACTTATGTTTAATTTTTATCACAAATATTTATGTTTAATTCTTCATGTATGAAATATTATGGATATATATATATATATATATATATATATTTTGTGATTTGGCTTATGACTCAATTTGTGTACTTATGTTAATGTGATGAATGTGGTTTTTTGAGTTATAATATATAAGTAGAATTGAAAATTGTAAGCTTTGAATGTTATGGCAGTAACGAATGTGCAATAGAATTTTTTTTAGTGTTATAACTATGCAATAAAAAGAAAAATTGTTCAGCTTTGTTATACTATAGCATCATGTTAGTGCTATACAAAATATTTTGCAAAGAGTAAATAGTTTTCATAGCAATAAGACGGTGCTTTAATAGATAGTAATGAATTTTTTTTAGCATTTCAATGTGTCATAAAAGGTTGACACGATGATTCCATAGCGCGTTCAAATGCTATAATAATATAGCATGTCGACATATTTATAGCAACTAAAATGCATCATAAAAAGTTCTATAACACGTTTCATAATACTATAGAAAAGCAGTTGCACCAATATGGCCTATTTTAGATGGCAAGAAAAATACGTTTTCCATTGCAAGTATGACACGCTATAGTATCTACCAGACTTTTTACAACATGTTGATCTACGGCGATTATAAAATCGCTATAGAAAGTTTTTATAGCGGTTTTTACACGCTATAAAAAGTCCTTTTTGTTGTAGTGATACTAGCATATTTATGTAATTTTCCTTTTTTAGAAATTAATAAAGAACCAAATTTCAATATACACACACATACACATGTATCATATACATACATATATGTTTGTGCATGTTTAACATGTAAACCTGTACAAGGTACAACATGTCTATGTATAGATGTTGGGATTTACATCGCAACAGACAAGTTAGCTGATCTAATATGTAAGTATATATTGTTCAAATGTATGTATGTATATATGTATATATATACAATTATTTATACAAAAATTTATATATATATCTGTGTGTGTATTTATATATGTGTAATCATATGAATAAAATATTAATATTATATATACAATTATACAATATATTTATTTAAATATAAATAAACTATTTATAAATATTAAAAACATTTTCTTTATTTTATAAAACAGTGAGGAATACACACACATATATATTAATTGATTTTAAATATACATACGTACATAAATAAATACATACATAAACATATGAATAATTATATATATATATATTAATAAATACCCAAAATAATTTTTTAATATACAAGTCCAGGTCTTGTGCATAGCTCAGTAAAAGAATTTTTATTTTAAAATACATTTTAATTAAATATCCATTCAAAAATTAATATAATATTAATTAAAAATTATTTCGAAACTTTATTTTCAAATTTTGAATTTTCAGTAAATCCTGAAAGATATTTTATGCTTTGAAAAAAACTTCACAATATTTTCGGTCTAAAATATTAAAAAATGATTTTTCCATTTCCGGTCGAAATTTGAATATTAATTTAAAAACATAAAAGAATTGTTTTTTAATTTTTACTGAGAGCTTCTTTACTAATATTATTATTTTATAAAATATAATATTCCTAATATATTTGTAATTTATTTATGTATTAATTTGATTTAAGTAATAATAAAATATTTATAAAAATTTTTTTGCTATTGCCCAAAATTATCTTAGCTTTAGTTCTTTACATATACAATTATATGATTATTATTTTTATTAAAGTATGATGTTTTAATTAATTATAAACTATATACATGTAATTAAATAGTGCATATTAATTATTATATTTTATTCAAAGTCGTATTGACCTGATGTATATTTAATAATTTTTTTAAATATATATATATATATATATGCATACTACTAAATAACTTTATGACAATGTTATTTGCATATTAGAATCGTCGCCTAACTAACAAAATATATAATGCATAGGGGAATATTTTTAGTCTCATGGACAAAACTTTAATATTTTAACCACAAGGACAAGCATTCTTCTAAAAATTAATCATAAGGACAAATGTTTTCCAAAATTATTCATAAGGACAAACAGTCTTCCAAAACTGCTACCGAACTAAAAATTAATACCTAAAAACTGCTACCAATAACTACAAACTGATACCTAAAAACTGTTATCAATAACTAAAAACTGATAAATAAAGAAAAATTTCCTTTAGGCTAAAATACTGAAGGTTTGTTTTTGAGGCTAAAGCGTTGAGAAATTTTGTCCTTGACAATAATTTCCTGTAATGCATTCATATATAATAAAACATTATAATTAAGAATAAGTAATTATATTTTGATTAGAAACATACCTTAATCCCAATACCTTGAAGTACACCTTGAAAAGATGATTTCTGCCTTTCAAAACTGTTTTCGATTCAATAAAGAGCTAGTCTTTGATCGCTGACCACCAACTATCAGATAGCGACCGAATTAACTTGTTTTGAACTTGATGAGATGGAGTGGGACCAGCATAAATTTCGACCAGCAACCATAGATGAGGAGGCACCAAAACTTTTGAATCAAATTAGGTTAGAGATACTTTTGTAGTGGATAGAAAAGAGATAAGTGTGGATACCATAATATACTCATTCTCCTTTAATCTTAGCCATCCAAAACTAAGCACTGTTTACAAAATTTTGAGCCACATATACCCTTATTGCTACCAAAATTTCCAGTCCTATGATGGGCCTTAAACCCATTTTAAGCCTAAATAAAATATTATGCAATTAAATCAAATTTAATCGCTTATTGATATCTCTCATAAATATTAATTAATTTATAACAACTATAAATTAATTAAATCATTTGGTCAAAAGAGAATTCATTATTTCGGTTGTGTGACTCGTCAAGTGTAAATTTTATTAGTGATTAATTTCAAACTATTCGAATATTAATGTTCATACATCACTTAGCAGGTGATATAACATTTTAACCAAATTTATTGCTTACTTGGTTTCTGTCAAATCCAATTTCATTTTGTCAAGCGTTACCATGACTTTTAATTATGCCAATCCGCTTCGTCAAAACTATATCACTTTGAACTTATGGAATTTGGTAATGGTCAAAATCCCAATATCGTTCATACTCAACTCTATAGTCCAAACCCAAAGTCCTTGGTTGAATAACATCAATTATTATTAATAGAAATGCTCTGGCCAGGGACTTTGACTATGAGTTGACTTCAGTTCAACGTGATACTAACCCCATATAACTGAGGAAACGAATCCTCTCTTGAATAGTGTTTTAATTCCAATATTTCCACTCGACCCAACTACAATCAACTGATGGGCGGTCGGCTATTGTTTGACTATAATCAAAGCGAAGCTTTCATATTGAAGATTAACAGTATTCTCAAGTCAAGAGAACTGTGCAAATCAGCCACATCGATATTTTTTGTTTGACATTCATTATATTAACTAACAGAAAACCATCGAGTGAGTCATTCCATAGTTATCCAATAACTATCAGTACGTAACCCCTTGGTGCCCCAGTAGCCATGAGTAATACACAGTCCAATATTTGGAAAGCGTTAAGTACTTTAGTCTCAACGGCGATATCCAATCTCAATACATCTTAACTAGGAATGTTTGAAATAGTATATTTATTTCATTATGATAAACTACTCACGGTTACAACACTTTGTAACAACTATCAGAAAACATAACATTTATGGATTTTCTATTAAATATACTGTTAATTAATTAATATAACATATTTTATCAGGCATATAATAGAAAGAAAACATATTTTATTTCAAAAAAGATTGGTTATCGAATTAGAAATATGTAATAAATTACATAATTGCCTTAGGGTGTACCCCTAACTCTATCATATATATATATATATATATATATATATATTATACTTACATATGTTAATAATAAATTCACACGCATATCGAGAATATAAATACCTAAGTATATACATATGTTTGATACACTACAATATATGTATATGGTTTGTATACATATATGTGATATTTTATGTTATTTATATATTTTAATATATGTACGTATATGGAATTATGAAAACAAATCTCATAAAATTAAACAATTCAAAATAAGAGAAAACTAAAAGGATAAAGACGGGAATGAAAATTTTATGTTAGATTAGTCAAATTGGAATTAAAAGGCAATGACATGAAGTAATATCTTTAAAAAAAAAATTAAACACTATTATAATAATAGATAGAATCCATATAAAATTCCATACTTAATCACAACAACATAACCAAACCCTAAAAACTACCAATCTAAAATACACACACGCAAAATAAAGAAAATTAAAACTTTTGCCATAATTTATTGTAGTGTTCCAATGATACAATTGATTCGAAATAATACACACATATTCATATGTGTGTGTATGGTAAACTGAGATTTATTTCAAACAAATACTTGACTAAGCAATGAAACTGAATATAAATTGAAACAAATTAATATAATAAAGGTTTAACTTGATATTAATTTATATTTAAAACATGAAGATGAAGTATATGAATACATATATGCATATACATGATGTAAATATATTTACATGATTCAATTAATCAATATTTACAACATGATTATAAGAGAATTAAATTTTAGTAATACTAGTAAATTTTATTGCAACAAATAAGATCTATAACAACAAATAAGAAAAATAGTTTTAGAACACAAATGAATCAAAGATAAATGGGTTTTAATAAGAAAAGTAATTGCTTAATTGTGATAATAAAAGAAATTTTTGTAAAAAATCAAGTTTTTAACAACCAATGATTTCAAATGCAATCAAAATAACAACAACACTAAATATAAAAACATATGAAAGGTAGATTTTGCATTTAATCACAATGCATAAGATATTTTTAACTAGATTCAATAAGTGGCGGTGAATACACATATATGTAAACTAGAAGACTTTTAAACATCATAAAAAAACTAAAAAGGAAGAAACCATACCTAAAAATCTTGCCATTTGTCACACCTTGACATCTGTTCTCTCTTTAGGTTTCCAAGTGAATGCGCACCATACTTTGCAAGAGAAGGATAAACCAACTTGGTTTTAATTAAATTTGATGTTTGATTTGAAGTTCTTCTTTTTTTAGGGAAAAGGAATGACGACCATTTTTTTAGAGAGGAGCTGGAAATTTTTATATAAAAACAAAATGAATTAGAAGATTTGTGTAACAGCCCACCTTTTCTTACGTTTAAGCAGACACACATGCCGACTTAGACCATACAAAAGGGCGAATTGTTATTGGAATGAATAAGAGAAGCAGAGAAAGAAATAAAACAAACAGAATCTTACAGCGGAATGACAAAATATAATAATCAAATAACAGTTCATGAAGCTGTTTTACAAAATATTTGATTATACTTACACAACACATATCAGAGTTACACATACCAGAGAATAATAAATAATGCAGCGGAACAATATAGTAAACAATAGTAATAATACAATCTTCGTCTTCGTCCTTCAGAAATAAAGTCTTCAAATCCTGAAATGCTCAAGCTGACGCGAGCGAATTGAAAGGACAAAACACTCAAGTCAGAACTAAAAAATCTTATGTAATTTAAATCAACGGTAAATAATATGAGTGGAACGGTATCAGAGATGTTTATGTGATTTGACATCTCCTATCCAGTGTCAAACGTGAGTACAACAACTTAAGAGATGTTCGGGATTCACATCTCCGAAGGATCCGTTAAACTATCTACTATGTAGTAATATACGCTATTATAATAATGTCTATTAGTAAAATAAACTTACTTTTAAATAGTGTTAAGGGGTTACCCATATAGCCCTTAACACGTAATAGTCTCAGTAGTCTATCCAGTATCATAGTCCCTCCTGATAGGGAAGCTACCAGAGGATACTCCACGGGCTACGGGCGAAAACCAAACTCGTACAAGGTGTGCTAGGGTAGGCGACACGGCAAAATGAGGCAACGCCAGTGTAGATATACCAATTACGCATCAGGACTGATGGTGACGCATAGCGTGCAACTACCGTCCACCTCGAGCTACACCCTCAAAAAATCAATGGCCCACAATCAATCACAAAGTAATAGAATGATATCGAAGGAGTGTGTCCGAAAAGAGGGGCTGCCTCACTACCCCGTAAGCGCTCATGTTTTAGCCACCTTATGCCAACTCACGGGAGTCGGGTCCATGTATATACCGCAAGGGAACGCCGCCGCCATCCTACTTCATTATGGAATCTCCACCGCGTACACGGTTGTTAAAGTGGTTTTCGGAGTTGGCAGAGAGTATGAAAATTTCCGATCCCGGTCTCTTTAACAACCAAACGTTATTATTACACCGCGGTCATTTAAAATAGTTTATACTTTAAAACCAAATATCATTGCTGTGACGACCCGAAATTTTTTGAGCAATTGAAATTGGAATATTCAATTGATTTTGAATATTTAAATGTTAATTTTTAACTCGAATTCAAATATCACCAATTATTTGATAATTAAAATTTAGAATTAAATAACTTGAATTTGAATAAAACGTTGAATCTGGAATTTTAATCCGATTTAAAATAATTTGTAGGCTTATAAAATTTATATCGATAATACTGAAGATAGTTAAAGTGTAAGGATTGTTTTTTTGAAGTGTTTGGTTCAGTTGTGAAATATATCGTTTAAATTGATATTTGAAAATAGCCTTCCGAGGCACAGTCTCGGAATTCGACGAAACCAGTTCCATTGGGTCCGTAATATTGACTTATTATCGGATTTCAATTTTCGTAGTGATTGGAGTTGTTATGTGAGCACACGATATATAAACGCGTTGAAAATTAAATAAAAAAAAAAACTTTATTTAAATCAAATCAGGTTTAATCAGAGCCACCCTAGTATCTGATTTTCGTCGACCTAGATGTCTCCTCTTCTCGGTTAAACACGCTACCATCTTTTCGTGTCCCCGTTCTTCAAAACAAAGAAATTATAATGGCTGCCCCTTGTTTTCCTTCGATTTAAATTGGAGTATATCAAACAAATCTCCTTTCCAAATCAAATAAACGAAACCCAGTAATGGCATCCTCATCCCCAAAACAATCGCGCCTTGGTTTTCTTCTTTCCTCCTTTCATTTCGAAACGAGGCCGACTCCTTAGTTTAAAAAAAAAAAAAAATCGAAACTTTTAATCGAATTCCCAGCCATTTGCTCGCTTTCGTTTTCCGAGGCTGGGAATTTGAAGCTCGCGATCAGGACCTGTTCGAATGGCGAAATTTGTGGCTTGTGGAGGGGAGCTCGCGCGATTGAATCGAGTTTCTCGAGTCGAAGGCAAATGGAGTGGGCTTTCCGATCTCGTGTAGGGTTTTGACGAGCGACAACGGTGAGGTCGTGGTGGGTTCAGTGATTTGGGGGTTTTGACGCAGAGCCATTGTTGGCGAGATCGCGATGCCGCAAGGCTCGCGCTATGGTGACGTGGGGTTTCGAGCGCAGAATGACAAGAGGAGATCGCGACGCTTTGTATCGGGCTCGTGTGAGAGACGGAGGTCGAGGTTGGGTTCGAGGAGGAATTCACGAGGTGAGGATGATTGCAGGTGAACTAGGGAACTCGACGATCTGCTTTCGAGTCGAGCGGCTTCGTGGGTTCGTGTTTGGATTCGCTCGAGAAGTTTTGGGGATTGTGGACGTGACTCGTCTGAGCACGAGAGGTATAAACTTTTGATTTTTACCTACGTATGAATACAAATTTGAAAATAAAATTTAAACTTACAGTAAAGGATGTTTACTGATAGTTTTCGATTTCCAGATTTTAAATTTACCTATGGACAGGAAAAAGTATATAACAATATTAGATTTTACTGTAAGATATAGGATATATACATAGATAGATATTTTAATTTATCAAGTTATTTTAAAAAAAAAATATTTTTTTATTTATGGAGTTTAATTTTAAATTTGTTATTCGATAAATATATATACAGGTTGAAAATAATTTATATATGAGGTTAGAGCCGAAAATTACAAGTTTATTTAATAATGCATATTAGTGATTAAGACGATTGATAAACCTATTTAAATTATTTAGTTACTAAAAGAAATTACAAGGGAACGATTGGTTTAACTGAATTATTAGTTGCCTTATTTATTTAATGGCAATTAATGGTTTGATAAATTAAAATATTAATGAATCGTATAACTGTTATACAAGGTTTTAAATCACGGAAGCAAGCCAGTTTGGAAATAGACTGCAAATCAAAAGCAAAGGTGAGTTAATCTCACTCAGTTTAAAATTAAATTTAAAATGATTAAATTTAAATAATTGTTTGAATGGTTGAAATTGATTGATGTGCTATGTTATGGTATATTCTGGAATTGGCATATTACTGTGCTAACGTCTGTGGATGCAGGGAAAACAGGTTGGAGGGATCCAACTGGGTCCCTCAACATATATATATTGTTTATTATTCTCTGACATGCTTTGTGGATATTCTGTGATGAATCATATTGAAATATTGAATGCTATAGCTGCTTGGATATATTCTTGAACTCTGAGTTATCAAATTATATAGCATTGGATTCTTGGAAAGAAGTAATAAAAGAAGTAAATTTTTAAGAAAATGATTATAAAGAATGTAAATAAATAAAAAAATGAATTGATAAGAATATTAGTGTTTCCAAAATGCTATTTAATGAATCCTGTATATGGAAAGGAATTTTTGAATAAACAGAAAGTTAAGAAAACTTAAAATTTCAATGTTACTGTTTAAAAGAATAAAACAATTATTTCAAATTTAGGATTTAAATTATTCTAGAAGAATAAAGAAGAAATGGAAAATAAAATAAAATGAAATATGTATATTTCAGTTAAAGATGTAAAATAAAGGGGAAAATAATAACAATTATAATTAGGTCAATAATTAATGAATTTTGAAATGAACTGAATAAGTGAAGAAATTTATTTCAAATAAAATAAGTTGAAAATCAATTTGGAAAATTGATTCAATTGATTGAAGTTGGAAAATTCTCCTCGAATAACCAAGTATGTTTTCAAAGCGAATTTTTAAATATAAGTTAAAAGGGTTTTAAAGTTGTTTTTAAAAAGCAAGTTTTGAAAAAAATTATTATATCCAATATTTAAAATTCAAAGGGTAAGTATTTTCTCAAAATCTAATATAGTAGTAATTACTTAAAAGATGACCTAGTATTTTGTTTTCAAAAGTGAAATTCTAGTTTTATATTCTATTAAGTAACTTTATTTTCAAATACTCATAAAGTAAGTATTTTTACAAATATTGAAGAAATTTAACTTAGCTGTTTAAAAGTGTATATATATTTCAAAGTAAATGTTTTAAAATTCATTTTTTTAAAATCTAGTTTCATGCTTGGTGATTCCAGAGGAGATAGAAAATATTTGGAAAAGTTTATTCTGGGAAGAAAGATGGTTTGGAACTGTTTTCAAAGGATTGAAAATAGAAATATATCTTGTGAAGATATTTTTGGAGATAAATAATTTGGAAAATTATTTATTGGTTGATGGTTGTTTGTTAATATAAATTGATAGTTAAATAACCGACTATCAATATTGGACAAATACGTTGATCGTTTCGAAGAGACCGGGATCGAGATTTATTTCTCGAAAACCACTTCGATCCGGTTTGTACGTTTCGTGCGAAAAACGTGTTCGGAGTCGAAGATGGAGCAGTGAAGTGCAAGGGCTAGTCGCTACTAATCCTGAGGATATTTCCAAAATGGATGTAGTAGGAATAGTGCCTTCGGTTCCGTTCGAACCCGGGACGGACTTGTATGGATGAATGCTTGCGAAACATCGTCAGGTGGGCGATGGGCATTCTAAGTGAAAACGTTCTAAAGGTAACGCTTAGCCTCAAGCCTCATCAAATGGGAATGACTGAAAATCAGGGGATATGCAGTAAGGTTAGGTGGGTCATGCCCAAGCAGGACAAGATAATTCCCCTATCTAGATGTCCCTTATATATATTTCGGCTTAGTGGGTGGTTGGTCGCGCCGACCACGGGGTTTATCTTGTTCGGGACTATTCAGTAAGGAATGGTTCCGGCCTTGTGTTGCAGGGGATGAAGGGAGTAGTCCTCGGTACGGTGATCTAGGCCCCGTACTGTGACAGGTGGTACCCCAGTGCCTAGTCATTGTTGGAAATCCATTCTCCCTACGAGCCTTGTACGAGTTTTGTTTGTATTACCCACTTTTGTGGCTAGTAGCTGGAATTTAATGAATGTAACAATTTCGGCTGTTTTATAAGTATTTGTATATAGACCCTATTATAATATCAGAGGATTTCTATAAAAAGTGTTTTAGCTATCGTAAGGTAAAAACCCGACATGTTTATTTGTGGCGTGGTCTTACGAGATGCTTTTGGTTTTCAAAGGATTTTTGAAACTTTAATAATCAATTGGGTGTGATTTTCTCACTCTGGTATTTCAGACTGACTCGGGTATTATTTAACTGTAATGCTCGGGTCAGACCGAGTATTATAGGATACAGGATATGGTGCTGTGGAGCTCAGAGGACGAGCTGGATGACGATTACGTATTCTCGTACTTATATATATATTTCCGCTGCGTTTGAGTTGTTGTGTACTTTGAGTTGATGTGTATCCATTGTATTGTATTGATGTGAGCTGTGACTGATGTACTTTGATGATGTGATGTATGTAAACAGATATATTTGATTTTGAGTAAAGATTATTTATTATCTATTATATTTTATTCCGCTGCGATGGTTAGATTCTGTTGTTGTTTTCAATTCTCTTCTTCTACCTCTTCTTCTTAAATCCAAATGGTCCGTATTTCTGTGCAACTTGAGTTGATTGTTGTAGAATAGTGTTGACTCAAGGGGTACGGATTTGCGGGCTGTTACAATTGCCCTTTTCAAAACCATATAAATATGATATCATTTCCATTTCAAAACGAAATCAATACGATATCATTTTTATTTCAAATATATCCTTTTTCAAAAATCATAGCACTTTCAAAGTTATGCACTTCGAACCCAAAACACTTGAAATTATAACACTTTCAAATCATAATACTTTAAAACTCGTAACTTTGAAACATAACTTCCACCACTTAAATGGTTTAAATATTAAAATACTTTATAAAATAAATAGCTTCTTCAACTTCACAAATCAATTCCAAAACAACTCGAATTTCAAATTTTTAGATTTGACCAATCTCAAATCACAAATTTCAATTCAATTCAGTTTCCAAATAAACCATTCCAAATTATATTGATTTCAAAACAGATTTGATCCACAAAATAAACCATTTCAAATTTAGTATATTTCAAACTTTAAGTATTCAACAATTTCAAAACTAAGTTTGATAATTTCATATATATATATATATATATATATATATCAAATTTAATTTTCTATTATTTAGTTTCGAAACATTTACTTAATAAATCCACTATCATTTAAACAAAACCCAAATTACAAATAACTAAATGTTTCCTTCAATTTATTTATACTTGTAATATTTATTTAATTCACCTTAAACCAAAATCAAGTTATAAATCATATCCTTTACAAATCTCAAATTCCATAAGTTCCAAATCGGTTTCATTAAATAAATTTCTACATTAAATACAATTTCAAATCAATTTCAAATCAATCTTCTCAACCTTAATTTTATTAAAATCATTATAAACTCTATATTAAAATATAATTTATATAAATACTTAACCATATTATATTTTAATAAAATCAATCTTTATTATTAAACTTGTTTATGCCAAACAAATTATATATAGCTTAGAATCAAGAATTTAACTATATATATAAAGCACTTTTATATAATATCTGAAATCAATATTTATATAAAACCATATATTTCTTTACAAAACCATAGAAATAATTTCAAAGTATTTTATATATAGACAACGGTGTCTGTATTTAATTTTCTATTCTATGGTCAAGTGATACAGATATTTATCATTTCAATCCGCAATTTAATATTTTACGGTTGTATATCAAACCGCAATCCCGAATTAATAATAATCCATAACGAACTTGCAGTTTATAACAATATAAACCAAACATCCATCCAACCAATATCAACAATCAACATCCATCACAATCATCATCCAAAACAATCCATAAATATCAATATAGAAACTGATAATAAATAGCAGGTATTTAACTGGCAGTTTATATGAAATAATAAATTAAATAACAATTTAATTCAAATAAATTCAATTTAACTGAGATGATGATAAAAAATAGACCAAACGATCGTAAATAAATCCCTAATCACATAATGAATTAAATTTAACAAACATAAGAAAATTTAGAAGTTGTGAGTGGGTTAAAACACTCACCTTTTGAATTTAAATTGAATTTAAATCCAATTTAAACCCAAAATTCAAAAAGTCTCCCAATTTGTCCAAAATAGCATCAAAATGTCCGAAATTTCAATATGATCCTAGTTGAGAAAATTGCGCGTAAATTGGACCTCGTATGAGAAAGTTATTAAGATTTGATAATTAAGCGATTCGAATAGAAACAAATAAATAAAAGAAATGAAAAAAAAACGTACATGCCACGTCAGAAAGACTCCTCGCTCCAGAACCCTACTATTCTCATGCTCGATATCAAAGCAGCCGCCACACTCACCGTTGACCGAAGTTCGCCACCGCCTTCGATGGTTTCATCTTGATCAGAGAACGCCTACAGCCTGGCTTCGCCAAGGCGCCCCTCTCCTGCTCACGTTGCCCATCGTGGCTCACCAGATAAATCCTACTGCCGTCAACACTCTCAGGCGAATTCCGGCTAAAACACTGATCATCTCGACCAATATGCATCACCACAAACACTGCTTCATGCGCTCTTCCCAATATCACTTACCGATCGCCCCACCATCGCTGATCCACCATTGGATCATCCAACATCCAATACAAACAGCCAGCACTAATTTGCGAATCCTTGGCAAACGATGATCAGATCGAAAAACGAATACCATTGATGAACTGTGCTCATCGAGAGCTTCGAATCGATATATAATTCGATATAGTTTGAGGATTTTAAAATTTTTGATTTGGATTTGAACGGAGAAATTTGGTTGTCTGCCATTGAGAAGAAGATGAAAAGAAAGAATTGTACGTACAGACAAATGAGAATAGCTAGGGTTTATAACGAGCTATTTATAGGTAGGTCAGAAAATAGAAAGAACATATAAGATTCGATTATAACGTTTGGACGGTAAATGGCCCAAAAGCCTGTTGTATCTTCGGAATGAAGATGGGCAATACCATATACCAAAATAGATGTTTTTAAATATTTTAAACGCAATGGAACAGATTTCAAGTCCAAATTCCATCGTACGAAGAAGTTACGCTAAAATCAAGTTATTTCAAATTGATTTCAATTAAATTGATTTCTATTCGTTTCGAGCCCGTACGATCAAACGAGAAGTCTGATCGTTACGAAACTTGAGATCGTACAATAGTTCATCGTTACGGATCCGATGAAACTGGTTTCGTCGGAATCCGAGTCAGTGGCCAAAATGGCTATATTTCACATTATTAAATTAAATTAATACTTAATTAATTAAATCACTTTTTCGTTTCAATTTTAATAATTCACAAATTTCATCATTTTTTATTTCTTAATCATTTACAATAATTTAAACAAATTTAGATGTCAATTTAACGTTGATTCATTCATCAATTTCAGCGTTAAGTTTCAATTTCATTAAATTCAGAAATTTATGAATTTAAAATTCCAAAATCCATTTATTAAATTTTAAATCTTGTTATTCAAGTATTTTATTACAATAAGAATATAATTAACATTGGTTTATCTCTTAGCACATTAGTGTTTCCCAATTTCATCTTAATTTCCCATTGTCATAATATTTAAATATTTAATTCCATTTATTTGCAATTAATCCAATTACTATCTTTTAAATTCAAATAAGTTAATAAATCTCAATTTCCCTTCCTTTTATTTAACCAATTATCATAATATGAATAAAATCTACATTACTTCCAATTATTAACTTAATTTACATTAACATAATATTTAATTACATTAATTGAAATTTATTTCCAATTTAAATTAACAGATTAAATAGAGGGTAATATACAATAATTGTTACCGTTAACTTTTAATTACACTTATAAGTTATTACTAACAAACAAATGTTACAATTGCTTACATAACACTGTTTCTATCCAATTTTCAATAATTATATATTAATCCCCCAATTGATTCAGTATTACACTTGTTTTCTTATATTCACTTTATAACCAAGTTATAACTTTTAAATTATTTTGTTTAATTGGAATTTCATTCCAGTTCATTAATTGTTAACTTTAATTAACCTTGTTACATTTCATCTTAGTTATTATTTCATTATTACCTTACAACTTTTTATTTCATCCAATATTAAATAACAAGATTCATTAAATTAACAAATTAAATTGTCAAAAATTTACGGGTTTTTACACTCTCCCCCACTCAAAACTTTTCGTCCCCGAAAAGGAAAAGAAGGGAAAAGAAAGAATCAAGTGACAATACATCTTATTCAAAAATACTAACTTTATAAATAAATAAATTTACAAATTAATAAATTTGAATAAAATATACCAATTTCTAACCATTAAATCTTTTTATACTCAAATTCATAAAGATTGGAAAACATTTTTCAAAAAATTTCTAAGTCCAAAATTAACGGAAAAATTTCAGAAGAGTCTCTTTTGTACGGAGAGGCTCGGGATAAAATATAATATCAAATATAAAAATATATATTACAATATCTCAAAATAATATATCCCAACACGGGGAAAATAATATAACATCGCTAGAAAACCGTAATCCGAGAACGTACCTATTTGTCGGGCAATTAACGCTTATTTTATGAAACCAAAAGCAATAACAATTGCTTTCATAACCTGTAATTCACTTATATGATCTAGAAAGAGTTAATAATTATATAAGTTGAAATATTAAAGTGGTTTCATCCACTAACAACAAATCAATGTCAAACAACAACAATCACTTGCAACCACAACATACAATCATCATAAAAAAATCATTACAAATCAGTTATTTACTTACCATGCTTACTTTCTATTATATTTTATATATTACATTTCAATTATAACTTACAGTATAACAATTATGACATCAAATTCATATTTATAAAAGCAATTCATTATACATTTTCATTACATAAGTTTTACTTGTAAACTTTCCAATACATATTCTTTTAACATTTCAACTTTTTTTTTAAAATTGCTAAGTTATATACATGCTTTTTAAGAATTCCATTGAAAATTATACAAGTTCGTTTTATTTCTTTTAATAAATTAAATGTTCAATAACCATATCTTTTGTTTTATAGGTTACAATTTCAACTTTCTTGAAATTTCATTTATAACCTAGCATTTAATCTCTTATTTTACTTAGAGGTTCCAATTATTAATTAGTTACAACCCATTTCACTACAATAATTGAAATTATTAATTAACGGAAACTTAAGAACTAAATACCGAGTTAAGTTTCAAATCAATAATAGATAGATGTGTACACTTACAATTTATATATCCAATTACATTTAAAACAATTTGAAATTTATATTTGTTTATCAAAATAAATCTGTAGTAAAACTACTACAGTGGCCTTCCCACTCAGAAACTCGAAAATGAATGTCGATGATGCATGCACTCATCACCGAAATTATTTTCCAGCGATAAAGAGGGGAGTACAGAACTTATTTCTTTTCAGAATTTTTTTAAAGAAATTCTTTCAAATCATATTGAAATATTTATATCAGAAAATACTTCTAAATAATATTATTATATTCCAAAATCATTCGAAAGAGATTTTCAAAAACCCCGGAACTTAAGTTCAAAATTTCCAATTTTACTTTATTTTATGTGTAAATTTTATTTTACAACCAATATTTATAAATTTCGTTACCTAACAACCATTGTATTACAACCAAATATATATCATTTATAAAAATTTATTTTATATACAGAAAAAATAATAGGCAAAATTATTTCGTCCACCTATATTCAAAACAAATATCGTGTCGGTCTGTCCTATTAAGTGTTTAGAAATCCCTATTGATGTCATAGCGTCCTACGCATCAACCATACTTTATAAATACAAAATGGAACAAATTAACATAATATAAAAACCTTTTATAACACTAACAAATACGCTCTCTCATATATATACACTCAGCGACTCATCATAGGGTATTACTACCCTATTAATAAAGAGTCAGACCTCACAAATCTAAGGTTTATCGCAAAACCAAAGCTCTGATACCAAATGTAACAGCCCACCTTTTTGTACGTTTAAGCAGACACACATGCCGACTCAGACCATACAAAAGGGCGAATTGTTATTGGGGGTGAATAAGAAAAGCAGAGAAAGAAATAAAACAAACAGAATCTCACAGCGGAATGGCAAAATATAATAATCAAATAATAGTTCATAAAGCTGTTGTAACGATCCTGAATTTTCAACAATTTAAATTGAAAATATTTAATTAATTTTAAATATTTGAATGATGGTTTAGTTTGAATTCCCAATATAACTATGAATTGGCGATTAAATTTTAGAATTTAATCTATTGAAAATTGAATAAAATTTTGAATCTTCAATTTTAAGCTGATTAAAAATAATTTAAAAGCTCAGAAAATTCATATTGATAATACTGAAGATAATAGAAGCTTCATAATTGAATTTGAAAGTGATTCGTACAGTTTTGAAATGTTATCGTTTAAATTCAATTTAAAAAATAGCCTTCCGAGGCACGGTCTCGGAATTCGACGAAACTAGTTCCATTGGGTCTGGAATATTGTATCATTATCAGATTTCAATTTTCGTGGCGTTCTGAGTTGATATGTGAGTATACGACATATAAACGTGTCAAAAAGAATTTATACAAAACAAATTGAATTTGAAATGAAAAAATAAAAATAAAATAAAAATAAAATAATACGCTTTCTTCTTTTCAGCATGTTTTCCTCTCCTTTAATCACGCCTTCAACTACGCCTTAAATCGTGACTTCCTTTGTTTACGTCGAAAATCACGCTTTCCCCCTTGATTTATCTTCGTTCGATAACCCTAAAATTCAAAATCAAACTCCTCTGAGAAATAATATATGGCGACTTTGTTAAATTTTCGTTCGTTCCTCTTCGCACCCAAGCTAGGGCTTTTCAAAATCGAAGATGCCGATTGTTGGTAGCTCGATCGAATGGTGGACTCGTCCTTTGCTTCGCTCGATCTTTGCTTCGTTTGCTGATCGTCTCGAGATACCCACGGCCGCTTCTATTTGGTCGAATTCGAAAGCTAAGGTGAGTAATTTTATTACTCACATCTAATTCAACTATCCTCGAATTTGATTTGGTTTGTGAATTTCACTTTTTGCTTCTTCTGATTTTCCTACTTAACTCAATGATTTTGGCACTTGCTACTGTTTGGTTTTGCTGGAGATTTTTTGTTGGTATGTTCATTCAGTAGCATACTTGACTTATGTGGTTTTTACTTATGTTCCATAGCCTCGGCTTTAACTTGATTTTGTTCAATATTTTGACCTGCTGTTGATCATATTATATCGACTTGTTTTGCTTTGTGCTTTAGTTGGCCTGACTATGTGCATACATTTTTGGTAGTTGATATTTGCACGTGAGAGTTGCTTTGAGTTTGAAATGCTGCAGGCTCGAAGTCTCTGCACATTTACATTTTACTTGAGTTTACTTGGATTTTTACTGATACACTCACTTGTATCTCGCTGTCTTATGATTTCTGGCCACTATGACCTTGACTCGTTTTGAATTGGTCATTGATTTCGACCTCTGTGTCTTCAGCCACTTGTTCTGGTTTATGGAAACAAAAAAAATCTTTTGTACAGTTGAGTTGATTTTGATACCGGAGATCGATTTCTGACTTTTCAAATTGCTTGAATAACATAGTTTCGGTTCTACCATACTTTGTTGAATCTGCAGTGAGCAAACCCACTTATCTACCTCTGTGCCTTGATATGCTGTTTTATATTTATAGTGTGATTGTTTAAAAATGCCTGCATGTGTTTAAATATGAAGTTGTGAAGGGGCATGCCTGTATATGCTCTTGATTGCTGTTTACAGTCATAGGATAAGTTTAAAAAAATCTGAAATTTCACCCCTCAACCTCCTTTAAGATTTGATGTTTGAACAATTTCTGTTTGAATTTGCAAGATCCAAGTTTTAAGAATACTGTGAGTAACATCACTTAATAACAAAATTAGACGTATACTTCTGATGCATATATGTATGTGAATGAGTGGGTTTATATATATATATATATATATATATATATATATGCCTTGTGGCCTGCCCATTTGAAGTGGTCTGCATATATGTATGTGAATGAGTGGGTTTATATCTATATCTATATCTATATATATATATATATATATATATATGCCTTGTGGCCTGCCCATTTGAAGTGGTCACTGACCTGAGTTGTATATTGGTAGCCCACTTGACTTTATTTAGCATGTCTCTGTTGTTCACTCTGTTGTCTCTCTGACCTGGACTGCCTGTATTCATAAGTATTGATCATCTTCTTTGTTTGGTGTTGTTGCACTGCCTATATGTAAAAGCCATTGTTGCTGTGCACTTTTCATATCCTTCCCTGAGTACATCTCTGTTTCACTTCGACTTGAATTTGTTTCTCTCAGTTGCTTGTTTCGGTTGTTGATGAATTGTGACCTTGCTTTGTCACCTGTTATTCAAATCTGCATATATGTACATGCATACATATGTATGTTTGTGTACATATATGGTTGGAATTGTACCAAGCTTGAGTTATTTTGCTGTGCATTTGTAGTTGTGCTTGGTTCAGTTGTAAGTGATTCCCAAACTTGTTTGGATATTGAGGCTGCTTGTTTGATTTCTTGGTAATTTTTGTGCCCTTGCGATCTTGTGGTGGCTGCAGTATTCGTTGCAGTTTACCCTTGTATCCTTGTGGTGGCGGCAGTTCCATTTTGTTGCATTTTTGGATATATATATGTTGACTTGAGCCTTTTTATTGTTTTACTGCAACTTTAGTTTGCATATTAGATATGCGGTAACCTGTAGTATTTGACTTCGGTTGTTCCTTTGATATTAAAGTGTTGTATCACTTACTCATGTGTTTATGTGTTGTGGTGCCATATCTATGGTGCCCTCACCTTCATACTGCTGCTTTGAATTCTTTGGCATTCGATTTGATTCTAAATGGCCTTCGGCCATTTTGACTTTTGAAACCCGCTGCTTGATTATTTGGAAACTGATGTTGTTTAAAAATATTTCGAATGCTTGTTGCACCGTCTAGTTTCATTCATTTGTTTACTGGTGCATTATGCTGTATCGAGTTGATGTTTTGGTTGAACTTCGGCATTAACTCGATAACATCTCTGAGTTCTTTGTTTAAGTGCATTTGAATATGTACAGTTGTGACTACCCTTGACCCTCTGTAGTCGTGGCACTCATTTTGTACTTGCACTTGTATTTCATGGTTGTTGTTTCCACTCTTGTGCATGTTGTTTCAGTCTGGGTTTGATTTCTTTATGCATCCATGTTGACTTGAAGTCTGATCTCCATGTAGCTTGACTTTGAATTGTGTGGTCTGGACTTGATTCATTTTCGTGTTGTCTGCACATCAACTTGTAAATATGACTTGCTTGCATTTGAACTTTATACCTACTGTGGGCTCGGGTTGCTTCACCTGATTTAGTGCCTGAGTCATTTGTTGTTAGCTTTGAGCTTGTCACTGTGTTGCATTTGCTTGACCCAGTATGGTAGTTGCATATTTGCTGTGCCCTTGAATTCATGTGGTGGCTGCATTTTCGTTGTAGTTTTGCCCTTGAATACTTGTGTTGGTTGCAGTTTTTGGTTGCAGTTGCCCTTGTATTCATTTTTGCAGTTGCTTTTCTTGGCTTGCATTGCATTGATGCAATTGGATTTGTTTGTATACATTGAGTTGAATCCAGCTAAAATGCTCGGGTTTGATCTTGTGCTCGTTTGAGAACTTTCATTGAGCTTTTGTGTATTTCATTACGGTAGTGGCGAGGCAGTGCACGCAAGCGTGAACTGCAGCCACACAGAGTTAACATTTAAATATGGCGAGGCCGTACACGCGTGCGTGTACTGCAGCCCTACTAGACTTGATGTTTTAAATGATGTTTTCTATTGATGGAAATTTATTTTATGTTGCCAATTCAATATATTTTGAATCGCATTTTGATGATTTTGTAGTTAATTGCCGTTTTGGCAATTCTATTGTTTTCTAAATTTTCTTCATTAATAATCCTTCTATCTATCTGTGTTGGAAATTTGAATCTACTAATTTGTTGTTTTAACACTGTTAAGTGTTATATTTACTGTTATCTGATTCCTTGTTAAAGGATCGGATAAGTGAATTTATCTTTGACTGTCGTCTAATTGTTATTTAATTATTATTGCCTCTATGCACTAATAACTGAGTTTGAATTAGATTGACCCGTGTATTATTTTCTTTTGAATGTAATACTCGGGTCAGACTCAGTATTTTACAGCTTGAAGATTTTCTGGCAGCGAAGTTAGAGAGAGAGGGGGAAACGCTTCACTTTAGCTTTTCGAGGATTTATTTTTGTACTTAAAGAAATATTATGCTGTATAAATTTAATTCATTATATAAACTCTTATATATATACAAAAAATTCATTGTGTGAAATATAATTATTCTTTATTTCTGTGGCTGATTCTGTTTAAACTCTATAAACTGAATAACAATCCGTCATTTTGAACGTTTCAAGTTGGTTTAATTACCGACTAGGGGCGGTCAGAAGGGCGGGTCGTTACAGCTGTTTTACAAAACATTTGATTATACTTATACAACATATATCAGTGTTACACATACCAGAGAATAATAAATAATGCAGCGGAACTATATAGTAAATAATAGTAATAATACAATCTTTGTCTTCTTCCTCCAAAAATAAAGTCTTCAAATCCTAAAATGCTCAGGCTGACCCGAGCGAATTGAAAGGACAAAACACTCGAGTCAGAACTAAAAGATCTTATGTAAGTTAAATCAACGATAAATAATATGAGTGGAACGGCGTCGGAGATGTTTACAGGATTTGACATCTCCTATCCAGTGACAAACGTGAGTGCAGTAACTTAAGAGAAGTTCAGGATTCACATCTCCTAAGGATCCGTTAAACTATCTACAATGTAGTAATATACGCTATTATAATAATGTCTATTAGTAAAATAAACTTACTTTTAAATAGCGTTAAGGGGTTACCTATATACCCCTTAAGACATAATAGTCTCAATAGTCCATTCAGTACCATAGTCCCTCCTGATCGGGAAGCTACCAGAGGATACTTCATGGACTACGGGAGAAAACCAAACTCGTACAAGGCGCGCTAGGGTAGGCTACACGGCACAACGAGGCAATGCCAGGGTAGATATACCAATTACGCATCCGGACTGACGGTGACGCATAGCACGCAGCTGCTGCCCACCTCGAGCCATACCCCAAATAATCAAAGGGCCCCAATCAATCACAAAGTAATAGAATGGTATCGAAGGAGTGTTCCCGATAAGAGGGGCTACCTCACTGGCCGGTAAGCGCTCCTGTTTTAGCCACCTTATACCAACTCACGGGAGTCGGGTCCATGTATATACCTCAAGGGAACGCCGTCGCCATCCTACTTCATTTTGGATCTCCACCGCGTACACAGTTGTTAAAGTGGTTTTCGGAGTTGGCAGAGAGTATAACAACCTCTGATCCCAGTCTCTTTAACAAGCAAACGTTATTATAACACCGCGGTCATTTTTAAAATAGTTTATACTTTAAAATCAAATAACATTGCCCTTTTCAAAACCATATAAATATGATATCATTTCCATTTCAAAACTAAATCAATATGGTATCATTTTTATTTCAAATATATCCTTTTCCAAAAATCATAGCACTTTCAAAGTTATTCACTTCGAACCCAAAACACTTGAAATTATAACACTTTCACATCATGATACTTTGAAACTTGTAACTTTGAAACATAACTTGCACCACTTAAATGGTTTAAATATCAAAATACTTTATAAAATAAATAGCTTCTTCAATTTCACAAATCAATTCCAAAACAACTCGAATTTCAAATTTTTAGATTTAACCAAATCTCAAATCATAAATTTCAATTCAATTCAGTTTCCAAATAAACCATTTCAAATTATATTGGTCTCAAAATAGATTTGATCCACAAAATAAACCATTTCAAATTCAGTATATTTCAAACTTTATGTATTCAATAATTTCAAAACTAAGTTTGATAATTTCATATATATATCAAATTCAATTTTCTACTATATAGTTTCGAAACACTTACTTAATAAATCCATTATCATTTAAATTAAACCCAAATTACAAATAACTAAATGTTTCCTTCAATTTATTTATACTTGAAATATTTATTTAATTCACCTTAAACCAAAATCAAGTTATAAATCATATCCTTTACAAATCTCAATTCCCTAAGTTCTAAATCGGTTTCATTAAATAAATTTCTACATTAAATACAATTTCAAATCATCTTCTCAACCTTAATTTAATTAAAATCATTATAAACTCTATATTAAAATATAGTTTATATAAATACTTAACCATTTTATATTTTAATAAAATCAATCTTATTATTAAACTTGTTTATACCAAACAAATAATACATAGCTTAGAATTAAGAATTTAACTATATATAAAGTACTTTTATATAATATCTCAAATCAATATTTATATAAAACCATATATTTCTTTACAAAACCATAGAAATCATTTCAAAGTGTTTTATATATAGACCACGGTGTCTGTATATAATTTTCTATCCTATGGTCAAGTGATACAGATATTTATCATTTCAATCCGCAATTTAATATTTTACGGTTGTATATCATTTCAACCCGCAATCCCAAATTAATAATAATCCATAACGAACTTGCAGTTTATAACAATATAAACCAGACATCCATTCAACCAATATCAACAATCAACATCCATCACAATCATCATCCAAAAATAATCCATAAATATCAATATAGAAACTGATAATAAATAGCAGGTATTTAACTGGCAGTTTATATGCAGTAATAAATCAAATAACAATTTAATTCAAATAAATTCAATTTAACTGAGATGATGATAAAAAATATACCAAACGATCATAAATAAATCCCTAATCACATCATGAATTAAATTTAACAAACATAAGAAATTTTTGAAGTTCTAAGTGGGTTAAAACACTCACCTTTTGAATTTAAATTGAAATTAAATCCAATTTAAACCTGCAAAAAACAGTCTCCGAATTCATCCAAACTAGCGTCAAAATGTCCGAAATTTTAATACTATCCTTGCAGAGAAAACGGTGCATGAATTGAACCTCGTATGAGAAAGTTATTAAGATTTGATCATTATACGATTCGAATTGAAACAAATAAATAAAAGAAATAAAAAACTTACATGCCACGTCAGCGAAGACCCCTCACTCTAGAACCCTACTATTCTAGTGCTCGATATCAAAGCAGCCACCATACTCACCGTTGACCGAAGATCGCCGCGGCCCTCAGTTGTTTCATCGTGATCAGAACCAATAGTATACCAATGGATTTTGTATATATATATGTGTGTGTATGGAGCTTTAAATTTGATTTGAAATACTTTAGAACAAGGTATTTAAACTCTGGGATTTTCTTTTAAACATTTTATTGAAAATATAAGAAAATGAGTTAGATAACTTATAAGATTTGGAAATTTGTGAGTTAAAGCAATGCTTTAAAAATTTGAGATTGAACTTGGGAATGAAATTTAACTTAAAATAAGTTAAATAGAGTGAAATTTAAAATTTTAGCCTAAGTTAGACTGGATGGAGAAATTGTTGGAAATAGAATTGATTAAAGTTAAAATAAATTAATGAAATGAACTAATTAAAAAATTAGAGAGTTGATTGGGATGTTGATTAATATAATTGGAAATTGAAACAAATGGATTGAATTATTTGGAATTGAAATTGATTCAAAATAGATATAACTTAAGTGGTGAAGTGGTAATAACCCTAATAAATTGTAATAAAATGTTTATAATGGACTTACGAAAATTGGATGGAATAATTTTTAAGAGTTGATTAGTATTGAAAGAAATATACCGAGTAAATAAGTGAATGTGAATAAGGATTGTGAATAATTGATTGTAAGTGAAATGAATGTTAATAAATGAAATTTGTTGTGGATAAGAATCAATTGGAAATAAATACGTAAGTTGCACGTATATTATTTTATCTGCATAACGATTTGATCCAGATTCGAGCAAGAATTTTGAGATAATTTTTATCGATCCAATTTGAAATTTTTCACTAGACTATCGATGACGAACCCTAAATGTGGGATTTTGATTGATTCTAGGATTCACTATCATAGTATATGGCTATGCAAGTAGAACAACGGTTTCTGATCAAGGAACCAGATCTGTGTCTGCACTTGAAGGCCGGGTGAACGATACTAGTTCAAGTGAAATTGTGTGAGCGAGTGAGCGATCAGGTTGGATATTGCATACGAATGATATATGTACATCATACCGGCATAAGTAAAGCAAATATTGGGAAGCTAAAAATGCAAGATAATATGACTTTAAATTATATGATTGGATATTATAGGTAAGTAAGATGCAGGTATATAAAAGCAAGAGTCAAATGATACTTTTGATTCCAGAAGTAAAATTTGATAGGCCGACAAAAATGTACATGTTTAAATTATTGTTTGATTTGATGATTTCATGGTTGAGCCACCAGGATTTTGTTTCTTGTGCTGATTTGAGCCGTGATGGCGATTTTTAGTTGTTCCACTCTAGCCACGCAAAGAAAACACTAGCGAAATTTTTCGACAATCTAAAGAGTTAAATAAATTTGAAGAAAATTTTTGATAATTAAAATTTGGTTTTGAATTATAATTTGAAACGATTGAATGAATAACATTATTCCCAATCTATGGATGAATTTGGAAATTAGTAAAAGTTATAATGTGGTTTCAACAAATTGGTTTTGGAAAAGTAATGGCTTTGGCCATTCTTCTTACTTTGGCAATTTCGGGTATGAAATCTTTTAAGGGGGGAGAAATGTAACGACCCAGAATTTTGGTTATTTCAAATTGGAATATTTTATTACTTTTAAAATATTTAAATGTTAATTTTATAGATTTTATAACTTGAATTTCAAATATATTGATTTGTTGGAGAATTTAATTGTTAAATTTAATAATTGAAAATTGGTTTAAATATGGAATCTTGAGTTTTAAGCTAGATAAAAATAATTTCAAAGCTTATTTAATTTATATTTATAAGAGTGATGATAATGAAAATTTTAAATTAGATTTTTAAGTGGTTTACTCGATTTTAAAAATAACTTGTTTAAATTGACATATAACAATAGCCTTCCGGGGCACAGTCTCAGAATTCGACGAAACCAGTTCAGTTAGACCCATAATAGTGTGTTGTTGTCAGATTTCAAATTTCGTAGCATTTGAGATTATCGTTGGTCGTACAGAAAAGAAACACGTTGAAGTCAATAGCGAAAATTTAATATTATAGTTGGATTCAAAACGTTATCTTCTCCACACAATCGAATTGGGACTCAAAACTTGTTCCATTGCGTTATGAATAGGGGTATAACATTACGAACGCCTGGCGGCATACCTCATTTAAGGTGTGTGTGTATGTATATTATTTTCAAATTTCACATCAACCACAATTTTTTAGTCAACTTCAGCCACCCTATGATCATGATCATGCCTATCCTTTTTCCTTCAACAAAACACTTCCATCTTATTTTTAAACACAACAGAGAACCGGATATAAGAATGTTCAAAAATTAATATCTTGTGAAATTCAAAATGGAAAATTTTATAACCAATTTTAAAAATCATGTTTACTCAAGGTCTTCAAGTTGAGATGTTTTTGTTGTTGCGTGAGCTGTGTTCGTCAATGGTCGATGGTTAGGCCAAAGCTAGGGTTTTGATTCACGGAAGTTTGGCTCATCTATTCGCGAATTTAAGCTCATTTATGGATTCATGAGGGAGAATGGCACCTGGGCGACATGTTGATAGCGCCAGTAATGGTGGCAGGTTGAGAAACGAAGGGGGAGTACAAGCTTGAGAATTTTGGTATGAGGGAACGGAGATTTTGAAGCGAAATTTGTCGATGTTGTCGAATTCTGGTTTCGAGCTTTGGAGCTCCGTATACATGCTCACTCGTGCACGGTAATGGCGAGTGATACTGTGCGCATTCATTTGAGAAGATGAAATGTAGTAGGCCAATTTTGTTCGTGGGCCGAGCTGTTGTTGGGTAATTAGAGTTTTAATTGTATTATATTTTGTTTATTTAGTTTGTAAATTGTATAAACCCAATATCTAATTCTGTTTTAGGTCCAAATCAAACACGGTCAGTTGCGTTAGATTCGTATTGACGAATTCTTTGACATGTAATTAGATTGATCGTGATTTAAGCTATTGGAATTTCGTGCTAAAATCAAACGCCTGTTTAATTTTATACAAACCAGAACGCGGAAGCAATAACAAAATCAATGTGAGTAAATCTCACTCATCTTGAATGATTGGTTTAATTTTAAATAGTTAAAATTTATTATTAGTTGATTGATTGAATTGATAAATTATTATCAGTTGGATGTTATAGTGTGTGTGTGTGTGTGTATTAGTATGTGTATATATATATATATTAGTAGTTTTATATATTGGCGTCCAGGAGCGGATGAGATCCTATGCGTCCCGCATAATAGCGGATGACCCTATATTACCGCAATATCTCGCCTCAAAGTGGGATTAGTGTTTTATGCTATCTAACATCGGTGGATCCAGAGAAACAGTTTGGAGGGATCCAACTGGATTCCTTAAATTGTTTGTTTTAGTTTCATATATAGTGATATATAATGTGTTTGGATAGTTTGTGTTAGATTATGATAGGATTTGATTGATTGAATGTTATGGTAGCACTGGTCCTAATTTTAATATACTAAAACTATAAATATTATTTTTGGATTTGAAAGAAAGTTGAAAAGCTATTTGGAAGTGAAATATTTATATTGAATGCTGGATTAATTAAAAGGGAATTTATTTGTATAAATAAATTATTTGACTTTAAAATTTATACTTACTTATTTCATAGTATATTTTTTATAGTGGTTTAGAAACAATGGATATAAAGGATTTTATGTAGTAAATCTTAAGTGATTGTGTTTTAACGTAAAAAGGTTTTAAAAATTGAGATTTAAATAGATTGGGAGAATAAAGGGAATTTGGAAATAAATATTTAATTGGTTATATTAGATTTTGAATAAAATTTTTAATTTTACGAAATGGAAGTAGAAATCAAGATTTGATTGATTGGAATATAGTTCGGGTTATTTAAGAAAATTTATTTATAAATGAGATTAAATTTAGAAATTGATTTATAAATAGATGTCGGTAATGAAAACAGTATAAGCTTGGGAAATGAGATTAGGAAATACATAAACAATGTTCATAAATAAAGTGAAATGATTATCATTTGATAAATGGAAATATGAATTCACGATGAGAATTTATAATGAGATAGGGAGATCGGAATAAAATGAGATGGCAAATCCTATTTTGAAATGTTAGAAAAAGGTTAAGAAATTGCAAATGTGGTCGATGGATTATAAATCAAGAGAACTTTATAAATTGGAATTGGTTATATTGGATTTTTAAAATATATTTTTATCAAGAAGTTAAATTTTGTTTTTAAAAAGGAAATGTTTTAATTTAAAAACTATTTTTAGTACGGAAATAGTTCAAAAGGTTAATTATTTAAATATTTAATATTATTTGAAAGGGATTTAAAATTTTAAAATAAGCTTTTGTAAATTTATTAGTTTATTTTAAAATGAATCGGGAATGAGTTATCGATTTATTTTTAAGTATTTTTTTTAAATAATTACTTAAATATGTTTTGGAAATAAATTATTATTCCTGAAAAATTATTATTATTTTTATTTATTTATGATTTAAGGGTAAGTGTTGGAATTTATTTATAAATATTTTCGAGATTGTGATCCAGGTTTACTGAATGGATGTGATTGTATAAGTAAAGTGTTATAATGGGATTTTTGAAATTTTTGAGAATTTCCAAAATAGTTAGACTCGGGAACTTCGAAAATATATTTAAATTCATTAAAGGAGTTTTAAATTATTAATTGAGTTATAAGTATGTATAATCGATAATCTTTGGAAATTGGAAAGGGAATTAATAAAAATTCCAGGATTTATAAGATAAGAAGGAATGTTTCTGAAGTATGGAATATTAAAAGTGATTTTTGGAAAATAGACATATAAATTTTCCTAAGTATTGGAACTAAATGGGTTTTGAAAGAATTCTAACTATGAAATGGTTTTATAGCAATATTTTTTTTTGTAAGTGATGGATTACAAATTGAAATGGGAAAATATTTCTAAGTGTTAGAAATATCCTGTTATGGATAAGGATATGGGATTGTTTTCAAATGTTGAAATATTGAAGGATATTTGAATATATATATATATGTAAGGATATTTTGAAATAAATACCGTAGAAAATTTATAATATGGGCCAAGTGACTGCTTATGTGTATAATTTGATTGTTAAATAACTGACTATCAAATCTGGCTAAATTCGTTGATCCTATCGAAGAGACCGGGATCGGATTTAATTATTTGAAAACCGCTTCGATCCGGTTTGTGCGTTATGAATTATGATATCGTGAAGAACATGAAGATGGTGATTCAGTATGTCCAGGCCTAAGATAACTTGTATGGATGAATGTTATCATTGCATTACAGCTTGGAAGGCAGTGTTAGCATTCCAAGAATGAATGCTATTCAAAAAGGTAAATGTAGCCTCAAGCCTCATCAATCAGGAAATGACCAAAATATGGCATACAGCAGGGCTAAGTGGGTCGCTCCCATTAAAGTATGTCATCATCTTTCTAGATACCCTACATTTTACATATTCATGGATAGGTTGTGAACAAGATCTCAAAAGGGTTAGAAGACTGGGATGATGACATATTTGGGACTAGTGGTCAAGTGTTAGGCCGGTTCTGTGTGGCAGGGTACAAGATGTTCTTGTCAGACCCAGGTGCATTGATCTAGAGATGCACTCATCAGAGGTAGTTCCTTACGTGGTCATGGTATGGAATCCATTCTCCAATACGCGTCGTACGGTTTTTGATTATAGACTAATTACGTTGAAATGTGAGATGCAAACATTTCATCTTTTTTCTAATTTACTTTCTATAGAAACTATTATAATATCAGATGTTTTTGATATAAAATGTTTTGGTTATCGTAAGGTAAAAACCCATCGTCTTTATGTGTGATATGTACCTTTGTTTTTCAAAGGATTTTTGAAATTAATTAAATTCAAATTGAGGGTGTTTTCTCACATTGGTTTTCCAGACTGACTCGGGTGTTATTTTATTATAATGCTCGGGTCGGACCAAGTATTACAGATTTAGGTTTAGGAAGCTATGGAGCTAGGAGATGAGCTAGATGACAGAGACGTATTAACGTACTTGATTATATTCCGCTGTGTGTGTATGTTGTATAGACAACACTGGTGAGGGCAAGTTTTCATAACTGTCCCATATTGATTTGTTGATTGTTGTACTCTGATGATGGTATGTATAAATAACATTTATAGTTCTTTTTGTATAAAGATATGTTATTTTCTATTATATATTATTCCACTACGATGGTGAGATTCTGTGTTATTATTTATGTTTCTTCTATCTCTTCTTTTTCTTCACTCCTAAAGATTCGTATTTCCGTTCAATTTGAGTTGGACACGTGTGATTTAAGGTCGGCTCAAAGGGTATAGGGATACAGACCTTTACACTCACTCCCGACCTACTTAAATTAGCGCCCGAGAGTTTGAGAGGAAAAAACCTTGGATCAGACAACAGTCTGGTGTGAATAATGACCTACCATCTCGAACCAAATAAATATCTAGTGAGCCAGACCGCTGAGCGGAACGGGTTTCCCCCTCACTAGTATTTTAACCAAAACATAACAACCATACACTATGCTCCTGTAAGCACAATGGTTAGAATATAGAAAATAACATTTATAATCATGCAACATATATTGGATTACCCATCCCAATTCATTAAATCATCCATTTTAATTTCAAATGACTGCCCATCATAATTTAAACAAACAACCCGTTTTATTTTAATCTAACTTCCCATCTTATAATTATGTGGACTACCCATCTCACATATAAGCATAATCATAATTATGTGGACTATCAATCTCACATGTAATTGCTACTTGGATTATCCATCCCCTACCATATTGACTAGTCATCACATATGATTTAAAATTTTATGGACTATCCATGACATAGATTCAATTTAACTTAAAATGATCTGGACTATCCATCACACATCCCATAGTTTTTCTAAGATAACTATGGACCCTTCATTATCCTCATAGGGACTGTCCATCTCCGGTATAATGTGGAAAATCCATCTCACATTCTATAGTTTTCCTAGGATGACTATGAACCCATCATTTAACAATTTAATTCATGTTATCCACGTGTTTAACCATCATCTATTGGTGTCCGCAATTGCTTTATCTCCCCTTAAAGTTACAACATTTCAACGTGACGTACATTGGTATCCATAATTGATCAATGTCAATCTCATTTAAGAAAATGCATTAACATCCATAATGATAAAGTCTCATTTATAAAACATTTAATTTATCAAAACTAATCTACTTTGGTGTCCCCAATAATAGTGTCGATATCTATAATCAAAATAGCATTAGTATCCCTTATGTTTTGAATCGAGGTCATAAAAAAATAGGCTCAGCACCCTTATTAGGTTAATATAGATCAATGTCGAAGTTCATCTGCAATGCCGCATTGGTGTCCCCAATGATGGTGTCGAAGTTTACAAATTTTAAAATGGCATTAGTATCCCAAATAACGACGACGAAGTAGAAAACTTAGGCTCTCTGCCCTTTAATATTAACATACACATGGATTTAAAACAATGTCGACCTTTATCCAAGGTTGAAGGCAGAAACTTAAAATTCTTTTAAGTATAATATTCAATATCGAAGATGACATTTTTGACCTTCATAAACTATAGGCCATCCACCCATTAAAATAAAACTTTAACTTCTATAAGTTATATGGCTATTTGCCGAAGTTATAAGGTCTTCGACCCTCTTGAAACATAGCCCTATTCGACCCTTTTAAAGCATTTTCAATTTATATAAAAGCAAGCCTCTCCATCCTTAAAACAATGAAGTGTGACGTCACCATCATGTGACAACGACACTAAAGCCATGTGTAAAAGGTCATCGACCTTGATGCACAATGGCATCAAGACCCTCGACGTCATTATAACTCCTTCAAAATTTAGTTTAATTCGGTTATTATGCCGCTTATTATCTTTATAAGGTAGAAGTCATACGAAGCAGCATCACTACCAAAGTCTTGAAAACAATCAAAGTGATTAAGTGCGGAATCATTGAAAATAGCGATCAACGATGAAGACATGTGATGTTGTCGACATTGGTCTTTTAAAGCGTTTTAATGAATCATGAAGTAACCATTGCCATAGATACTATATTGTCGACGAGGTCGACTTCGACCAACTTGAAAGCGTTACATAGCTACCAAAGTGACTATCTTATGCTTCATTTTACTTCGACGTCGACACTCATGGATGCAACGTTAGGGTGATATGGCACTATCGTAATTCATGTGAAAACTATTTTATTACCACTTTAAGCAAAAAAAATTCACAAAATATTATTTATTATCCAATTTCTATTGGATAAAATAAATTCTTTACAAATCCCTTTAAGAATTACTGTCGCACTAAATTTTCAAGTTTCAAAACATATTTAAAATAAATAAATAATATCCTCAATTAATTATAATTTTAAATTCTTATCTAGCATAACAATTTCGTAATAAATTGAAATCACTTTGGAATAATCTAAAAAATTCGCAGAAATTAGAGAATATCCTTCTCTTTACCATATAAAATTTCGAAGCCAAAAACCATATTTAATTATTTTAAATAATTAAAACCTAAAATTAAGTCATTTTTTCCTTAAGAAATTCATAAAATAATCTATATAACTTGAAAAATTATGAAATTAAAAACCCATCTCAAAATAATGTTTTGTACAACATATCAAAAAATAAAAGCATTTAGAGATTATAATCTTAGGTTTTACCCTTGAACTCATTTAAACAATTTCATAAAAATTCAAATAACCATTATTCTATCTAAGTAATGATATAAACAACCATATCTTGGCAGAACAAACTTCAATCATTCGTATTATCTATGATCGAATTTAAAACAAAAAATAGAGATGGAACACTTATTATTCACCTTCGATTTGAATGAGTTGAGATTTGATTAGTGCTTTAGTTGCCTTAAACTTTGCTTGAGTCCTTCTATGATTTCGTGATCTCCTTTGGTTGCTTATAGCTGACCTCTTTTTTCTTCTTTTTATATTTCTTTGTGAATGAGTAAGGTGAGAATAATATAAGGAGAAGTGGGTTTAAGGCAAAGGATAGGTCTATTTCCTAAATTGCCCCTCTCATATATTCTCTTATATGTTAAGTTTAAATAATCTTACTTAATCAATTAAGCATAGCACAACCTTATTAACTTTTAAATCTCATTCTCCTTAACTCTTTACATTATTTTATTTAATCTATCCAATTAAATGTCCTGAATAATGTTTCACTAAAAATAGGGGTGTTACAGGTCCCTCCTGTTAAAGAATTTCGTCCTCGAATTCAATAGACTACAAAAGAATGCATATCAAACATGCTACTAATGCTAGTATATCCTACCATCTTCTAAGTCTATATACAATCAAATATAGAACATACCATCATAACAGCTTAGGATAAGTATTCCTAATCCTATCCTCTGTCTCTCAAGTACAGTCTTTCTCGTTATCACTCTACTGGACTTTCACTAACTTGACTGTCTTGTTTCTTAATCTCTTCTCATCTCTCGCTACAACTTGAAGTGGTTGTCTCACAAATGTTAGATCCGGCTCAACTATTAAATATTCCAATGCCAACAGAGCAATAGTAGTCTCTGGATCATGCATATACTTCCGAAGATGATAAATATTAAATACATTATGGACACCTGCTAAACTACTTGGTATGCGAGTTTTCTAATCCTCTCTATAATAGGGAACAGTCCAACATATCTTGGCGCCAGTTTCCCTGACTTTCCAAATCATACCACACCCTTCATCGATGATACCATAATAAAAACTCGGACTCCAACTGAGAACTCAAGATCCTTACGCCTTTTATCTGCGTAACTTTTATACCTAGGCTGAGCTTCCCTTATCATATCCCAAATTAACTCAATCTTCTCCGTGGCTTCTTTTGCCATATCTAGACCAAGAACCACTCTGTCTTCGGTCTCTAACCAAAATACTGGTGATTTGCATGGCTTTCCATAAAAGCTTCAAAAGATGTCACTCCTACACTAGTTTGACAACTATTATTATAGGAAAACTCAACCAAATGCAAATAGTCTTCCCACGATCTACCAAAATCTAGTACACAAGTTCTCAACAAATCCTCAAATATCTTATTGACTCTCTCTGTCTGCCTATCCATCTATGGATGATAATTGGTACTCATCTTAAGTTTGGTACCTAATACTTCTTGTAAACTCGTCTAGAATTCACTAGTGAACAATGCATCTCTATCACTGACTATACTACTAGGAATCTCATGCAGTCTAGCAATATTCTTTATAAAAAATTTCGCCAATTTAGGTGCCGTCTTGGTTGACTTAACAAAAATGAAATAAGCACTCTTAGTCAGTCTATCTACCATAACCCATATATTTTCATTTCCCTTGTTCGACCTTGGCAACCTGTGAGTAAAATACATGTATAGCAAATCGCATTTCCAAACCGGCATGTCCAAAGGCTAAAGTAATACATTTTACTTCTAATTATCATCTTTCACTTGTTGGAAATTTGCACATTGCTTCGCCCATAAGCATAACACCTTCCTAGAAGAAACTTTTCTTCATATCCTGATACATCTTGGTTCCTCTAGGATGAATCGTAAACTTTGATCGATCGCATTCCCTACGAACCTCTCTCCTTAGTTCACCAACATCTAGAACATGTAATTGTCCCTTTTTCCTCAACCATTTCTTCTAATCAAACTAAAATTCTTTAGATCATCAATCTCATTTCCATTTTCCAGTCTTCTAATCTGTTCAACTAATGCTGGATCATCCCTTTGTTCAGAAGAAATCCTTTCAATTAATACTGGTTGGACTTCTAAACAAGATAAAATGGCTTTACTTAGAACTAGCTGTCGTTCTTAACTGCACACTATAAGTAGCCAGTACCTTTAGATCCTTCTGTTCTGCCAATATAGCTAAAACCACATTTTTATGTTTATTGCTAAGTGCATATGTGATTTTATTTCCTTTTCCTGTTGTATGCTCAATACCAAAATTATAAGTTGCTAAAAACTCCAGCCACCCCTACTATCTCATATTCAACTCTTTTTTGGAGAATAAGTACCTCAAAGATTTATGATATGTATAAAACATGAATCATTCTCCTAAAGGTTAGTGTCTCCACACTTTCAATGCAAAAATCCTTGCTGCTAACCCCAAATCATGAGTCAAAAATCTAATTTGATGTGGTCTAAGCTGTCAGAAAGCGTAGGTAATAATTTTACCCTTCTGCATCCAAACAGCTCCTAGTCCAGTTCCACATGCATCTGTATGCACCACTAAATCATGATTTCCATCTGGAACTACTAAAATGGCTGTATTAGTCAACAAATGCTTTAACTCAAGGAATGCTTCCTCATATTTATCGGATCCAATAAACTTCATGTCCTTTCTGGTTAGCTTAGTCAAAGGCGCTGCTATCCACTAAAAATCCTTGATAAATATTCGGTAATAGCCAGTTAACCCAAGAAAACTTCTTATCCTGATCACCGTCTTGGGCCTTTTTTAACTATTAACAGCTTCGATCTTAGCTGGAACGACTGATAATCCTTTATCTTAAACTACATGACTAAGAAACTTCACATCATTCTTCCAGAAATAACATTTCGAGAACCTTGCTTTTAGCTGATGTTGCCTCAGCATCTCAACCACTATTCTAAGATGAATCACATGATCTCCTTTATCCTTAGAATATGTCAAAATTTCGTCAATGAACAAAAAAACAAATCTATCCAAGTGCTCTTGGAAAATCAGATTCATCAAATCCACAAAGAAAGCCGGCGTATTAGTCAATCTGAATGGCATTACTAACCACTCATGCGAACCATATTCGTTTGAAACACTGTCTAAGGAATACTGTCCTCCTCCACTCTAAATAGATGGAATCATGTCGTTAAATCCAACCAGAAAAATACTTTGGCTCTACTCAACTGATCAAATAAATCATTAATTCTCAGTAAAGGATATCGATTCTTTATCGTCTTTTAATTCAATTTATGATAATCAATGCATTCTTAACGACCATCTGGTTTCTTCATGAACATTATGACCACTCCCCAAGGTGAACTGCTTGGTCTAATATAATTCTCTCCTTCTAAGTCCACTAGCTGCACATTTAACTCCTTTATCTCGTAGGTGTCATCCTGCTAGGCGATCTACTTATGGGTTCAGCTCTTGGTACAAGATCTATTCAAAACTCAATAGCTCGTTTCGGTGGTAGTCCTGTAACCGGCTCAAAACATTTGCAAATTCCCTTGCAACAAAAGCTGGATTCATTTCATCTTCTACTTCTATAGCACCCAATAAAGCATAAATATATGGACTCGTATTCTCAACTGAGTATACTATTCGGTCACTACTATTAGGGTGTCCCTATGATATTTTTCTATCCTGGAAAAAAATCCTAGCATCGTATCTGCTCAACAAATTCATACCCAAAATAATCTCAAAACCGGCAAATTCAAATACGTACAAACTGCAGGCAAAAGTTTAAACTAGCAACTCAAACTCTAGATGATCACATCTTATCCTTAGAGTTGCGTACTCTCCTATTGGATTATCTATCCTTAAGGAAGTAACAAGGTATGATGGTTCTAAACATACCCAATCTACCAAACACTGATATAAATGAATGTGATGCACCGATATCAAGCAGTACCCTTGCCGGTATGTTATGAATCAAAAGCGTGTCTTCCATTATGGACTTTCTCTTCTCAGTTGTTGTTGGTCTTGATGTAGATGGCTCCAAATCAAATACCTTTCCTTTGTTAGGCTTGGCCGCTTCTGGACATTTGTTCTTATAATACCCCACTTGGTCGCAATTAAAGCACTTCACATTTTGTTTCTCTACGGCACCTTGCCATCACAAGATTGACAATCATTAGCCTTCATGTCACACTTGTATCAAATTATATCAGCTTTCCCTTTTTTGGCAGCTCCAACTTTCTGAGCTCCCTTCTTCTTGAAGAATTTCCTCTTCTTATTCTGAGAACTCTGGTTCTCCATAGATTTCTCTTTTCCAAATGTCGACCGCATTTCTTCATTCCTAATAGACATCTCCACCACTATATACGATGGAACTCTAAGATGTGGTGTAGTTATTGTAGAAATCTTCGGCCTCCACCCTCAGATAAAATTCTTATTCCTCTTAATTATTGTGTCAGTAGTAGCGTATTCATATCTAGATAGCTTATCAGACTTAGCAGAATATTCCAATACCGTCATAACCCCTTGCTCCATCTCCATAAACTTCCTAAGCAAGACTGACTTGGCTACTTCAGACAATTTTTTTTACTCCAATCTCCTTCGAAATTTTTCCCAAGTCAATTCCTCTTTCGGTAACCCTACGGTCACCCCGTTCCACTAGAATAAAACAGTTCCTTGCAACTATCTTGAAGCAAATCTCCTTTTCTGCACATCATTTAGACCTAAATCAACGAAAATCCTTTCACGATGTAACAACCAGTTTTCCACTTCTATTGGATCCTCAACCCCCAAAAAAGGCTTCCTATCCAGACCGGTGCAATCTTGACTCAGCTTAGCATAGTTATTACCAACTGACACTATGGGATTGACTCCTTCCACATTAGCAGCATTTCCTCCAACTATCCTTGTAGCAGCTTCGGCTTGCATCAAATTGACGAAGAACTAATATATAATCCCCATATCCACTAGTAGGACCGCAGCACCTACATTGGCATTTGCATTTTGATTAGCATTTACATTTTGACCCTGGTTTCTCGTAGTATTAGGCTGAGCATTTCAATTGGTTGTGGTGCTTCCTCCACCTAGATTCACTCTTCCATTTCCTGCCTCCATATCTTTCTTTCTCGTAAATCTGCATTCGAGACTTAGCAAGATACGAAAGAACGATCTAAGAGAGAGGAGAGAATACATATTTATATATAGCAAATGAAAGTATGTTACACTAGCGTTACCCCATACAATTATGTTATAATATCAAGACCCTCGATGTAATTATAAGTCCTTTAAAATTTAGTTTACTTTGGCTATTATGCCACTTATTATTTTTATAAGGTCGAAGTCATATGATGTGGCTTCACTGCCAAAGTCTTGAAAATAATCAAAGTGATTAAGTGTGGCATCATTGAAAACAGCGATGAAGACATGCGACATTGTCAACGTCGACGTTAAGCTTTTAAAATGTTTTGACGAATCAGGAAGACACTATTGCCACTATTACTATATTGTCGACAAGGTCGACTTCAACCAACTTGGAAACATTACATAAATACCAAAGTGACTATCTTTTGTTTCCTTTCACTTCGACGTCGACACTCATGGATGCGACCTTGTCGTAGGCTCTACGACGTTAGGGTGGTATAACACTATCGTACTTTATGTGAAAACTGTTTTATTACTACTTTAAGCAAAAACTTCTCACTAAATCTTATTTCATGTCCAAATCCTATTAGATAAAACAATTTCTTTACAAATCCTTTTCAAAATTATAGCCGCACTAAAATTCTAAGTTCCAAAACATATTTGAAATAATTAATTAATATCTTAATAAATTATCCTTTTAAATGTTTATCTAGCATTATAAATTCACAATAAATTGAACTTGCTTAGGAAAATCCCAAAAATTCATAAAAATTAGAGAATATCCTTCTCTTTACCATATAAAAATTTCAAAGTCAAAAATCATGTTTAATTATTTTAAATAATTAAAGCCTGAAATTAAGATATTTCCTTCATAGGAAATTCATAAAATAATCTATATAACTTGGAAAATTATAAAACTAAAAAATCATCTCAGAAATAATGTTATATACAATGTATTAGAAAACTAAAGCATTTGGAGATTAAAATCTTAGGTTTTACCCTTAAACACATTTAAACAATTTTATAAAAATTCCAATGACCGTCATTTTATCCAAATAATGATTAAACAACCATATCTTGGCAAAAAAACTTCAATCATTCAGGGATTATCCATAACCGAATTCAAAAGAAAATATAGAGATGGAACTCTTATTATTCACCTTAGGTTTGATGGAGTTGGGATTTGATTAGTTCTTAGTTTCCCTAAACATTGCTCGAATCTTTCTATGATTTCGTGATCACCTTTTGTTGCTTATGGTCGGCCTCCTTTTTCTTCTTTTTAGATATCTTTGTGAATGAGTAAGGTGAGAATTATATGAGGGGAATAGGTTTAAGGCAAAGGATAGGTTAATTTCCTAAATTGTCCATCTCATATATTCGCTTATATGTTAGGTTCAAACAATCTTACTTGATTAATTAAGTATGGAATGACCTTATTAAGTACTAAATCTCATTCTCCTTAACTCTTTACATTATTCTATCTAATATATCCAATTAAATGTCCTAAATAATGTTTAACTAAAAATAGGGGTGTTACAGGGGATCTCATATATATAACACACAACACACACACAAAAACACACACACACATTCTTAAAACCAAAGATGTTTCATTACAAATGAGTTCTCCCTAGGGATCTCAAACCGTATGAAGCTATGAAGCTTTTAGATGCTTCCTAAGTTATATTTGGTCAAGGTCAGCAATTGACTAGTCAACTATCGAGTTCTAAAAATGATTACTTATGGAAATCAAGTTTCATATACTTAAATGTTTTTAACCTTTCCAACTTAGCCATCCCCCGGTCAAGAGTGAAGCCGGTAGGTTAAAGCACTATTGCATCTAAACCCTACTCGAACATCATTGTTTAACTCTCATAGATAAATGAGTCTAGTTCATTGGCTTTTAGTGTTGAGTATAGTATTAATTACTTTTCTTAAACAAGCTAAACAGACAAAACACTATTAAGCTACTTAAGCAACTCCTAAACCCCTTTTTGAAAATATTTGTTTCTAATTTAAAATCCTTTTTAAAATGATATGTATGTAAACTAATTTATTTATAAGCTAAGATATTTAATATAATACAAACATTATTTAAAAGATATTTATGTTAAGATATTTAACAAATATAAATAAAATACTTAAACTAATTTTCTAAAAGCTATATATACTTATATGCTTTAAAATAAGTATAATTATGGTTTAAATAATTATTTAGAATATTAATTAAAATAATTACTTTATAATTTATTTATTTATTTTAGAAAAGCTAACTGGCATTTATAGTAGGCCATCCACATTAATAAAGTAATATAGAACATGTTTCTTGGTACATGCACCAGAATGGCTAATGAAAGAAAGTAAAGCACAGGAGTTTAGCAAAAATACTGAACTACTAACTAACATAAAACATGCTAGCCTCTGTTCGAGAAGGAAGATCCACTACCCTCGTCTGAAGATTCAGGCCCAATAACATGGTAATAATCATAGAAAAGAGTAGCTAACGTAGGAACAAAATCCACAGAATTAGAGCGACATAGTTATTTTCTATCCCAAGAGGAATCCAAGATAACATAGCGATTCACATCTCCTAACCATCCTATAACCGAAAGCACAAGGCCTTCAGCCTCAATATGGAAATATTGTCCCCTTCTTCATCATCACCACTAACATACTTGTAGAAATTACCACCCAAAAGGTTAAATCTCATTTCAGAAGGCTCATGAATCCATGCCTACTTAAACGAGCCCCAATAGAAGTCGTCTAATGGGGAAGAAAAATCCAAAAGAATCGTTGAGTTGATCGTAACATCATTAGAGTGAACATTAATGATAGGAGAAACAATATCAAGAGGCGCAATCACAATAGCAACATCTGAAGGAACATCAACAACTTCCACAAGGGGAACATCTAAGTCCACATGTGCGATATCAAGAGACGGGAATAGGGTAGCGGGGAAAACTTTTAGGAATCATGACAGGACAAGGAAGAGGGGTCCTAAGAGAAAGAGGGATAGGCATATAAACATATTTCCAAGAACAGGCATCAGCGAGGTGAACAAATGAGTGACATGGTGAGCAAATTTCTGGTTTCCAACTATAGTGAACATCGACAACTACAACATGGCTGCGAGCAAAACGAACCGTGATCTTGGATGGAAGAGGCTTATCAAAAGTAACTTCAATAAGAGATTTTGCATACACAAAATAATGTTTTCTTATATTTAAAAATAAACCTTCTAATTTAATAATTCATAATTAATTATTAAAAATCTATTTAAATTCCAAGCTACTTTTAAAATACTCTAATATATGTTAGAAAAGATTTGTAAAAAGATCGAAGAAAAGTACTTAAATTTAAAGTCATTATAAAAAATTAAAGTTCCAAACAGAAAATATAGCGTTTCCAGAATGCTTTAAAAGAGGACCAGAGATAATACATCATTTTTAAAGTGCTCGGCAGAGTGCCGTAAATGACTATTAGCAGGGCCAGTTTTACATACCTAAAAATTTTATCATTTTTCGATATGCTAACAATCTATTTAGCATCAAATATTTTTTCAAAAAGTAGTATATAAAATATATATCACAATCGTGGTCAGAAACCCACAAGGATATCCCTATAAAATTCTATAGCAATGCAAAAACAAGGCATTTTCTAAGTGCTTCTATAGTGACTAGTCGCTATAAAGCCATCTCAAACTCAAGATAGATTCAATCCAAGTCCATCCATACCCAATGTGATTCATGTCAAGGCTATGCAATAAGTCGTGAAAAGTCATATGAATCCAAATACATCATTTGTATATATGTCATTTGCTTTCCAGAGGAAGAATCGCAACAAATATCATAATATAAAGTGAAGCAATATATCATAGTTAAACACAAGCATATATTCACTTCATATTCATTCAAATAGTGAGTTAGCTCACCCTTCAATAAGTAAACAACCAAGCATAAGCTTTCACTTCTTACCTCAACCTTGCAAGCTCCTAAAATCCTTTCTACCTTTACCAAAGCTCACGGCCTACGCAATATTATCTCCCTTTTGCTTACGTCCTAGGGATGTTTGGGGTGTTGTGCTCTAAATCTTCTAGCTCCAAGTTGATGGAATTGTCTCTATGTTATTGTAAGGCTTATACCTGAGTTTGGTAAGTTTTTGAGTTGTTTTGAGTTGCTTTAAGCTTAGAAATTTATGAAGAGATAAGAGAACAAAGGGCTTGTTTTAATTTGCTAAAATTTGTGAAAATTATTCATTAGCATCAGGGTCCTTTATATATGCATTTAAGGGGTCACCATAGCCTTCCCCTCACCCCACTCTAGCCGGCAAAGCCTCACCCCCGATCCATGTGCCTCCATGTGGTCAACTTTCAACCTCACATGCCATAGAAAATATCACCTCTCAAATATCTTCTACCATAAAATATCTCTTTCCTTCTAGAAGCTCTTTAAGAGAAATTATTTAACCATACTTAGTGAAAATATTTCTATTAGCTATTAGTGACATTTGATGTTATTTAGACATGTATAAAAAGTTTGAACAACTTATATCGAATAAAACGCTGTTTATATATAAAACAATTTTAGTCACATTATCGATATTACTTCAAAGCATTTTTTGTAAACAAATTTCAAAAACAAGTTTTCTATCATTACTTATTAATTAAAGGGAGTCTAATAAGGTTATAAAATTACTTTTGTAACACTTGACCATATTTCAAAAGTTCAGATATTCAAAGAACACTTGACCATATTTCAAAAGTTTAGATATTCAAAGACGAAGTGTTTGAAAGTATAAGTCGCTACATATCCGATAACTATAAGTATGTAAGCTCTTAAAGCCCCTAGTTAAGTAATACATTGTTCAACATTTGAAGAGCTTTACGTACTCTGGTCTCAATGGATCTATCGATATCACTTCTCGAAACATCTTGGCCAAAAATATTTAGAATAACGTGTTATTTAATATTGTGATAAGTTTCTCATGATTACACCTCCTTGTAATTATTATAAAATGACATATCAATTGAGGATTTTCTATTATATGTTTAAGGTGATAATTTAATTGATATATCATAGTATAACAAACATTTATAACAGAAAACAAACATCTTTTATTCTGAATGAGAATTTACCACAAAGTTGGTGATTTAAAATAAAATACGCTCCTAACTCTTTTATATGTGTGTGAGAAAGGTTCAATGGTACCGTGCATTTATTCATACAATGAACATATGAAGTTCTAATGGCGGACAGCTCTAATCAGAAATCTAAGGCCACTCTTTCTATCAATTCTGATCCGTCTCCACCCGTCCCTCTCCATTTCTCTAACCCAAACAAAAATCCACTTGAAATCGACAGTGAGGGGTACCAAACTATTAAGAACCGCCGGAATAGGGTAAAGTTTCATCTCCAATCTAATAATGCCTAAAACTCCATCAAGAACCAAAATCAGTTCAACTATAATGGAACAAGGGATTCAAGAAACCCGAGAAAAAATAAATACAATTACTATTCGAAACAAGGCTCTCAGAGTACACTCGGTTCTGCATCTACAAAATAGAATGCTCAGAATTCAAATTGTGCAGATTCAAATTAGACTTTGTCTAATAAAAAAAGTAATGGATATTTCCAACATAAGGCATCTTCTTGGGCTGACATGATCAGAAATCGAGGCTTCAGCCATAATTGTGATTTGGAATATCAATCACCTATAACCATCATTAACAAGAAAAGGGTTATAATGAAGGAGGGAGTTAGTAGGAGGACAGACTCCAAATGAAGCAGTTCGGCGATAGCTTATGTATTCAGCAATAGGCCTTATTATCATCACTTCAAAGCATCTGTGCGAAGGACATAGAACCCTACCTGTAACTTTGAAATTTTCACAAGAAATAATGGTTTTTTCATAATTAGATTTTCTTTTAAACATGACTGCGAGCAAACAATCTATGGAGGAACTTACTTTATTAATGGAAAGTTGGTTATCTTGACAAAGTGTAGTAATAAAATACCATTTGATAGAGATTTATCAAATATTATTCCTACATGGAATCGCCTTCCGGAGTTAAGTCTAAAACTGTGGGATAGAGAGGCTTTTGGGGCCATTATAAGTGTTGTGGGTGTCAAATAAAGTTATATGAACCAACAGTGAAAGAAACTAGATTAAGTTTTGCAAGAATTCTTGTTAAAATAAAACAAATGCAAATCTTCATGATGAAGCTTATTACAATGCACGATGGTGAAAACATTCTTCAAAAAATTGAATATGAGTGTATACCACCAAAATGTATGATATGTGCATGTTTTGGGCATTTCGGTGAAATCAGCTCGATAAAGAAGGTTTAGAAAGAAAAATCGAATGATAACTTAGGCAATAAAGAAAAAGATACAGTCTTGGTACAAAATCAAGAGATAAACACAAGTAATGTTATCACTTTTAATCAAAATTCTAGGCAAAACAAGGCAAACATTAATGAATCTCAGCTCAGTTCATTTACAGAGAAAATTAAATTCTTTGAGAATATGAGAAATAATGAAAGTGCAAAAGACTTGAATATAAGTGTGCAAAATTTTGAAGAAGCTGAGCAACTGAAAATTACCCAAAAACATGCTGCAGCAGATATTAATATGCTAGAGAAAACAACTATGAACACGAATCTAGTTTAGCAGAATGATAATGAAGCAGCATTATCAATGCAATATCCTCAAAAGGATCCCAGTGCTTAACAATCAGAACACTCCTCTCTTGAAGATGATAATGAGATAATTGATGAAAATATGGAGGTATGCACAAACTCAGATAATATAAATGAAAATGTTATTGCAATGAAAGAATTCAGCAAACATATTGCTAGAATAAATCCTTCTCGACAAATTTTTTAGAGGATCTTGTTCAAAAAGCTATAGAACTTATACCAAAATCCTCTTTTCCAGCGAAGAATAAAAAGAAAAGAAAGGAAAATGACCAGAATAAAAAATATGCAGGAAATTAGCAATGAAGATAAATAGGTGCAAAATGAATTTCAAGAAAAATATATAATGAAAAATCCCAAATGGGTTGTTCATCTCAAAGTAAAAGACAAAAAATATCTTAAAGAAAAGTTCTCATAAGATCTGAATATTTTGAAGAAAGCAGGGACACTGAGAGTCTGGAGGAGTTTAATCCCAATCTCTCTTTGTAGCAGTTGTGATATCCCTTTAATATCCTTTATTTTTTTAAATAATTTTTGTTATATAATGTCGATAATTGCTTGGAATGTTAAGGGTTTAAATTCCCCTAAAAGAAAATTAGATTTATCTAATTTAATGCTTACAAATATACCTAATATTATTGGTATTCTTGAGCGTAAACTTGAAAATTCAAAAATTAAGGAATATCATGCTAATATTTTAAAGATTGGGGTACTATTAATAACAACATTATAGGGGAAATGGGTATGTGGGATCTAAAAATCTAGAGTTTAAGTCGTCATTTTTTAATTTGTAATTTATTCACTGCAAATTCATAAATAAAGGTGGCTTACACTTAGAGATTACTTTTGTCTATGCTTCTAATAGTGAAGAAGAAAGAATTTTGCTTTGGAGAAATCTAGAAGATTTAAATATGAGTAAGCCTTGGATTATAATGGGGGATTTTAACACTATTCTACATTCATTTAAAAGGGAGGGGATTACAATTTCATTTAAAAATTTGATTTTCTCTGTAATTTTTTCTAAAAAAAGGATTAATTGAACCCATTTTAATGGGAAATAAAATTACTTGGAAATCGAGGAATTCAGGGATATTAATTGTAAATTAGACAGGTTTTTAATTAATTAAATTTTTGCAAATTGTTTTTCTAATTCCCATTGTCTAACACTTCCCCAAGCTACTAGTGACCATACCACTATTCCGATATTACTTTCAATGAAAAATAGTTCTAGTAAAAATACACCATTCAGATTTGTTAATGGGTGGAATTTTGAAGATAAATATAAATTTATAAATATTCCAAAGAATACAAAGGAAAATCTAAAAATTTGGAATGAAAATAGAAATAGAGAAGATATTAATCATATTAAAAATGAGTGTGAGTCTCTCCAAAACGTTATTGATTTTGATAACCCAAATAAATCTATGGTGAAACAATTTTTTCAAAGTCAAGGTAAATTAAGTAGATGGTTGCATGTGCATGTAATAAACATAAGACAAAAAGCCAAGATAGACTGGCTTACTAGTGGGGATGAATCTAGAAAGTTTTTCTATACTAAGATGTCTAGCAGAAAATCTACCAATGACATAGGAAAATTGCTAGATAAAAATGGGGCAGTTTTAAATGATGTCTCTCAAATAGAATATAATGCTATCAAATATTTTTTTGATATTTAAAATTCTAATTCATATAAAAGGGATTTTCCAAGTATTGACACAAAATTTTTGCTTAATGAAATTAGTGAACAAATCCTCCTAGCTCTTGCTATTTTCGATGATATTAAAAAAATTATTTTTGGCTCTAATATTAATAAAAACCCAGTCCCTGATAGGCTTGGTGCTAAGTTTTGTAAAACTCATTGGAATGATATCAAAATAAAATTATATGAAGCTGTGAACGAGTGCTTCACAACTGGTAAGTTGCTTAAAAGTTTGAATCACACTTTTATTACTTTACTCCCAAAGGTTAAAATTCCTAATGGTTTGTGATACTACATGCCTATTGCCTGTTGTAATTTTGTTTTTAAATTATAGCTAATATCCTAAGTAGTAGAACAATAATATTTTTAAATATTGGATTTCTAAAAATCAGTGTGCATTCACTCCTGGTTGATTTATTGTTGAAAATACTCTTTAGCCCATGAAATCATTAGAAATTTTAAAAAAGCTTGTAAAAATAAAGTTTGCATTAGAATTGATTTACATAAAGACTTTTAAGACTAATAGACATGTTATTATCCATATGTTAAGACAAAAGGATTTTCATGAGAAAATTTTCAATTTAGTTAAAGAATGTATTAACAGTGCCTCCTTTTCTATTCTTATTAGTGGATCAACTTGTGGATTTATTAAAAGAATAGGAGTATTAGACAAGGTGATCCTCTCTCCTCTTATTTATTTACTATTAATATGGAGCTTTTGTATTTGCAAATGGAGTTATAGAAAATTAAGGGTAATCTTAGACCAGCAAATAGAAATAAGCCTAGTGTTACCCACTTATTATATGTTGATGACTTATTTCTATTTATGAACGCAGACTCTAATAGTGCTATTTCAATTGCGAAAACTTTTAGATACTTGAGTGATTATGCAGGTCAACAAATCCATGAAAGTAAGAATAAAGCTTATTTTAGTAATATTTGTGATAGGAAGGAGGAAATTCTTCATATTTTAAAAATTCAAGAAGGACATCTGCCTGTTGAATACTTGGGTCTTCCTTTTAATATGAATCAGATTAACGATAAAGACTGCTCAGGATTATTTGACATCTTTAAAGGCAAATTAGAAAGATGTTTAGCAAACTATTATCTATTACTGGCAGGTTTGAACTCACACACAATCATCACGGCTATCGTAATGTATTGTGTAACGACCTGATATTTTCAACCATTCGCATCCGCACATGTCGGACTTGAATTTCTCAAAATACCACGTTGTAAATAAAATTTGGCAAATCTCAGAATACACAGTAAATGAATAATCATAGATCACAGACACAGATTAAATCATAATGCAGCGGAATTACAAGAGATAGTAGTTCATGAAGCTACTAAAAAAAATAAGACACGTCAGAGTTAAACAGGATAAAACGGAAGAGTAACAAGATACACCAGGTATAAATCAGAATACATCACTGAAACCATTGGATACTGAAAGCAAAATAGACGGCTGGATCTTCAAGAAAAGCTCCAACTCCAAAAGTGAGTCTTAAATGCCAAATCACTCAATCTGAATCGAGCGTAAAGTAAAACACAAAACACTCGAGTCGGGACATAAATACTTATAACTGTAAATCAACTCAAGTGAAGAGTAACAAAAATGCATCAATAACTTAAAGGATGCTTGGGTCCGCCCATCCTCTAAGGATCCGTTAATCTGTTCACTATGTAGTAATATTGCGCTATTGTAATAATGTCTACAGTAAAATAAACTTACTTTAAAATAGCGTCGAAGGGTTACCCATATAGCCCCCAACACGTAATAGTCCTAGTAGTCCATCCAGTACCAACATATCTCCAGATCGAGAGACTACCCTAAATACTTCATAGGATACGGGAGAAAAACAAACTCGTAGTAAGGCTCGCTATGGTAGGTGACACGACACACAAGGCAATGCCATGGTAGATATACCAATTACGCACATGGGCTGGTGGTAACGTAGTAGCCACATACGCCCACCTCAAAACACACTCCCAATCAAAATCGAAGGATGGCCCTCAAATCAACCACAAGATAAGAGTATAGAATCGAAGGAATGTGTCCGATCGGAGGAATGACCTCACTTGGCCCAAGACCGCTCCTGTTTTAGCCACCTTATGCCAACTCACGGGAGTTGGGTCCACGTAATATACCTCAAGAACGACGCCACCATCCTACTTCATTCTGGAATCTCCACCACGTACATAGTTGTTAAAGTGGTTTTCAGAGTTGGCAGAGAGTGACAACTTCCGATTACGGTCTCTTTACCAACCAACGTTATTATAACGCCGTGGTCATTTCAAAATAGTTCATACTTCAAAATCATCAAGCCATTTCATTTCAAACTATATTCCTTTCAAAATAGTTTATACTTCGAAACCAAAACTATTTTATTTCAAACTATATTCAAATCAAAATAGTTTATACTTCATTTCCATTTCAAACATATACTCACTTTTCGAAATCATAATGTTTTCAAAGTTATAACTCTTTCAAAACCAAAATACTTGAAATCATTACACTTTGAAGATCATAATACTTCGTAGACAATTTCCAATTTAACTCAATTCAAACCATTAGTTTCAGTTCAACTTAGTTTCCCAACAAAACATTCCAAACCTTATAAATTTCAAATAAAGATTTAATCCACAAAATAAACTATTCAATTTTTAATATATTTCAAAGCTTTAATATACCATATTTCAAAACTATTTTTTTTATATAATTTCATATATCTCAAATTTAACTTCATTACAACTTAGTTTTGAAATATTTATTTAATAAATCCAATATTATTTAAATAAATCAGTATTACAAGTAAACTAAATATCCTTCATACTAATATAAACTTCAAATATTCATTTATCAAAATCAAATATCATTCCAAATTCACATTCTTTATCAAATAAAGACTATATCATTCAAAACCATTTCAAAATCATTAAAATATCATATCCTTCAAAACCTCATTATCAAATCATTATTTGAATTCAAAATCAAATATTCAATTTAAATATCATTTCTAAATCGAATAAGTCATTCATTTATTAATTCAAATATCATTGCAAAATACATTTCAAAATTCCATTCAAAAATTCATTTGTCTCATTTCATTTCATTCCATTTAACATATAACCAAATAAACCTTATTTAAATTCAAATTCAATTTTAAATTCTTTAAAAATTCAAATTTATATATTAAAATATATTTAAAACTCCAAAAATTTCACAAATAATCATTCCAAAAGTTAAATCAGCTTTAAAATTTAACTCAAATAGTGTTAAAAATCTATAATATTTCAAAACATTGTCAAATTGTAGCAATGACGACATTTATAAAGTGCTATCGTAGCTTATAGTTTCCAAAGTAGTTTGATTCAGGAATAACGGCATTTATAAAATGTCGTAATAGACATTTAGTTATTTCAAACATAGTTAAATTCAAAACAGCAGCATTTAAAAATGCTATCATAAAAGCACAACATTTTTGGAAATGCTATTAATTAAATTCAAGATTTTATTATAAATTCAAAACATTAACACTTCAAAATTTTAGCAAATTTAAATTTGTAAATCATATTTCTAGACTTCAAAATTTCACATTTAATCATTTTAACATATGATTTATCATAATAAAATTTTAAAATCAAATATTCAATTTAAAAACTCAATTCATTTATTAAGTCAAAATTCACTGTTTGCTAACTTTTAATTTTAATAAAACTTAACATTTTACTTCAAATATCATTTCAAACTTTAAATTAAATTGCCGTTATTTACTTACGTTTTAAAAATATAATTTAAAGTCAAAAATCACCTTTACTTCAAATTTACATACTTAAGTTCACAAATTCAAAACTTAATATTTAGCTTTCTTAAAAACCATAAAATATATATTTTTAAATCAAAATTTCATACTTTAAAAATATATATCTTAAGAAAGTTCATTTAAAAATTTACCATGGGTCTGTACATAATTTTCTAACCTAGGTCAAGTGATACGGATGTATATCAATTCAATCCGCAATTTAAAAAGAAAACCCGGGTTAGATCATTTCAAACCCGCAATCCCAAGTAAATAAAAATAAATAAAAATCGCCTAGGTCTATCATTTCAACCCATAATGATTTTTCCCTATTCTAAAGTCCGTTCGGGTATGTATCATTTCAACCCATAGTGGTTCTATTCTAACAGGGAACTTGCAGTGTAAATATATGCGTAAATAATATAAACAGTTACACTAACATGTAAATGTCACAATATAATGTCAAATATCAGATGTCAAGTGATAATTAACATAATTAACATGGTAATAACATGGCATAACATATCATATCACCATCATTAACCTGCATAACATTTTAAATTACTAAACACTTGCCATCAATTTACTATTTCATAAGTAAATATGTCAGAGTGAGAAGGACTCACCTTTTCAAGCTGGAGTTAGCAAATCAAACTACACAGAAAAGTTTCCAAAAAGCACGATAGCACGAGACAGCACAACACTGGATTCAAGTGATTGGGGAGAGCCAAGATATGATCTTGTAAACAACCAATTAACACAAACAATATGACATGAATATACAACCAAAACAATATAGAAACATGTTGAAATACAAGGCAATAAAGACAAGACCTTGTCTTTACCATTCAAATGCTCAACCAATGTGGAACATGAGCTCGGCTATTGATGTGATAACTCAGGTTTGGCATCATATAGGTCGGGTTTAACATCATATAGGCAAGGCAACAAGTGGATGAAGGTGGTAGGTGATGCAACATGAAGAATATCAAAGACAAGGCAAAAGAGGCAAGTTATGGTGCATTTTTGGCTCGGCTTGGACAATGCTTGGCTCGACCATGGGATTTCAGATCTGGACAGAAGTAAAGTGATGGTGTAGCAGTGACCAAAGGTCATCTAGGTGCTGGTAGTGGTGGTTCTAGGGGTGGCTGAAGTGATTGATGAAGGGTAGTTGGAGTATAGTGGCTTGGCTAGGCATCTTTGGAAGAGTTTTATGCAAATTTGTGGTGTTTTGGTCATATGGAGGTCACAGCCTAAGGTGGTGGTTAGAGGAGGAGGTGGTGGTTGCTGTGGCTGTTGATGGTGGAGAGGATGGTGGTGATGATGGGTGGTAGGGCCGAGCAAAGTTGAAGAGAAAAACGAGGACAAAATCAATGAAGAAGAAGAGAAAAATGTAGAAGGAGGAATGGAAGCCATAGCTCTGTTTTTTTCTTCTCGGGACTGAAATGGACGTGAAAGGTGAGGGGATGATAAAGTTTTCACGTGAATTCTAAGGAGAATACACGGCTGGGTAAGAAAATGAAAGGTCAAGTCAATGAAGAGGCACAAGGAAAAGGAAAAGGAAAAGACACGGTCAAATGAAAACTCACTAGAATATGAAAAGCTTTTGTCTCTTTGTATTCTTATTTCTTTCAAATTAAAAATAAACCATATATATTCCAGTAAATAAAATGTAAAGCTGAACAAAATAAAGTGAAAAAGGAAAATAAATAATTATTATTAGGTAATTAAAAAGTAAATAAAGAAAATAGCTATTAAATTGAAACTTAAAAATTAAAAATTGTAAACAAAGTACAATAAATATTTGAAAATTTTAACTACACTTTTAAAATATTTTAAAAATAAAATTATATACATAACATATCATGTAACACATACATACACAAGATATGATAAACAAAAATATTATTTATAAAAATTAAGATAAACAATTTTGTTAAATAAAGCAATTTACACACAATATTGTAAAAAGCATAACTTTCACAATATTAATCGGATTTCAACGAAATGAAAAGCAGTATTCTTGACATTTTATTTACTTTCATAATTTTCAAATATTTAAATTTAAATTTAAAAGTCAAAGTTTGACCATTTTGATCAAAATTCACATTTTTGGAAAATATTCTATTTATTCATGTTTGAAATTATAATTCATATAAAAATCAAAATTTGTATTTAAAATAACAAAATTATCATTTTAATAAATAAAATAAAGTTTTTAAATCAGCAATCCAGTTAAAATAATCAAAATGTACAATTAAAATAATTACAAAATACATGATTGTTACATATTGCATTCAGACTCGTAACATTCCAGAACTAGCAATACACAAAATAAAAAAATGTGTGCTAACTTCATTTGGTGAGGGAAAGTTCATAAAGTTCCTTAGGACATAGATTGTAAATTAAAGAGTGCAGGTGGATTGGGTTTAAGAAATAATAAGGATTTAAATGAAGCATGCAATCTCAAGTTATTTTAGAAATTTGTAGAGGGCAGTTCATTATGGTCAAAATGGATGAAAAATAAGTATGTTAAAAAAATTGGACTATGCGAATTGAAAAGCATCATTCTTACTCCTGGAAAAGCATTTTAAAGAGTAGAAGCATTGGTATCAAATTACTTGAAAGGAAATTCAAAGATGAGAGAAATACTAGACTTTGGTTTGGTCCACGGATCAAAGGCAGATCTTTAGTTAGCTTGTTTGGACGGTTCAACTTATTGCAATTTGGGGATACTAATTTAAAAGTTGACAGCATCATTCAAAATCACAAATGGAATGCAAATCTTTATCCACCAGCTTCTATATTCAAAAATATCATAGAAAGTATTGAGATTGATTCAAGTATTTACAAAGATTGCTGGAACTGGAAATTGTCAACAAAAGGGAAATTCTCTTTCAAACCTACTTAGGAATTCACTAAAGGATCTGAAACAGAAATAGGTTGACATAAAACTATTTGGAATATGGAAAATTGCCCAAAATGGCACATTGTGCCTATTTTTCTTTATTAAATAGATTGCCAACTAGATATAGATGCAATAAATGGAGTAAAAAAGGGAAAAATTAAATGTATCTTATGCGAAACAGAAAATGAAACAGCAGAGCACTTATTTTACGATTGTAATAACTCAAGGCATTTGTGGTTCATTGCAAAAAACAAGCTCAATATTTGTTGAAATATTGCAATGTAGAATATCAAAAATATTGTCCATCATTTCTAACAAAGATTCAAAATCAAATTAAAAGAGTTCAACAAAGCAAGCATAATATTAACAATAGCCATATTTCATATATAAAAAGAAAGGAATGCTAGATTGCACTTCGAAAGGGAAACTGAAATCATTCAGCTATGGAAACTCATAGAAACAGATGTTCAAAATCTAAATTGAAAAGCTGATAAGAAAAAATCATCATCTCAATTCTGTCATCCAAGATCTTGACAATTATGAGGAGAGAGTTGAATCATACTTACAAAGCGGGAAAGTCGACTCTGACATTTCTCGTGGTAGGTCTTTTCAACTCAGCAATGATCACTGGTCAAATAAGACTTTAGGGAGGGAAGCTACCAAACTCGTTAGCACCAATGCAAGAGGCAGCCACTCCAATTCCAAAACCAAGAGCTCCTCCTGCAAGGAAAGTAAACATAATATTAAAAAATTTAATTCAGAAGATATAAATAGATATAATGCCAATACACAATTTAATTTACCTTGTTTTGGCAGGATTTACCGCATATCCAGCATGATACCGGAGGAGCAGTCGCAACTCTTAAATTAAGCTAGAACAAAACAGTTTAACAACAATATTCAAAGAATCGAGGATAGCCACTATATTAGCAAGCTTAATGGTTAAATTTATGACTTATCTATGTGGGAGAAGGGGGAAAGCAGTATGCTTTATAGCAAAGAAGCTTATTTCGTAAGTGATTATGATGGATCTAGCTATCTTAGAAGCAAATCAGGTGTAGAGAAGTGGGATGCTAACAATAATGGCCAAGCAAAGTACTAGAAGCCTCCTTAAATAGATCATTCAAAGATATGTAAAGGATACACATGAGCCCCTTCAATCTGAATTAACCCTAATTTTTTAAGGGTTTGAGAATTTTCTCGTAGCAGATGATGTATGAGATTTTGCGGCTAGGGTTGAGCGTGTATAATGAGGTGTTTGTTGTGGGAGGATATGTTGGTTTTACTTAGCCCGGTTGAGGCTTGGGCCGTTTTGATTTTCTAACTTTTTTAAAAACAAGGGTACCACGCATTTGGAGCACTAGCACCTCTACCATATTTTGGCTTACAAGATTTTATACTCTATGAAATTTTGTGGATATGTTTATATCATACTCAAGGTCATCTCCATAAAATTTGAGCATATTCAAATATACATTACATGATAAACTTGATGTTTCAAACCAACGGATAAAATAAATGTTTCAATAGTTAATATTGACTTGTTATTTTTATAAGATTAGAAATCTCGAAAGGATCTCATATTTTGTAGAGTGATACTTATAATGTAGATTGGACATTTACAAAATCTTATAGCATTTAAAATAATTTAACTCAAAATATGATGAGTGTGCTAAGGGGTGCCATTTAACCTATATGTGTGTGTGCGTATATGTTATGTGTGTATGTGTTTATATATGTGTGTATGGGCTAAGATTGGCTACACCTCATTTCTGCTACACCTCAAATCCCCCTAATTTCAACACATATTCTGATTTAACTAATAGAATGAAGTGACAAGAGAGAAAATATAATTATTTAAATCTGGTTTAAATCATATCGTGAACTACACTATTCCAATTGCTTTTCAATGGTGCCCTTTTACTACTTGGAATAGTGTAGTTCAAGATATGATATGGGTGTCAAAACGGTGCTCCAAAACATAGGTACCAATGACCTTCCTTGTATATTCATATATCTTTTGTTAACTCACATAGGCAATATATGTAGACAATTGCCAAAAAAACGTGATTCTTATTCATATTTATAAAGTTGAGGCACTACCCAATGGATTTATTCTAAAGAAGGAAAAAACGGACTAAATTTGTAACTTTATTATGAAATGTACATTATGAGTGGATCATATTCTTTAATTTAATATACAATCTACCATTAAAAGACATAAAAACTCATAGATAATTAAAATGGTCCTAAAAGAACCATAAACTTAATTATAATAAATGAACAATATCATGGCGGCTATTTCAATCATGGAGGCTAACGTTTTGTAAAAAACATAGCTCTCCGGTATTTTCTTTCTTTGAATTCTTAACTTCCTCCTCCATTATATTCCTCTTTATCTTTCTTCAAACACAAATCTCGAATCATATGGTACTGATGCTAATGATTCTTGAGAAGGTGGAAACTTCGAGGATATTAAGGGATGGATTGAGGTGGTGAGAAGGAAAGGTAAGAAAAAGAAAGGCGTTGGGGGATCTGGCCAATTCGAAGGTGGTGGAGTTAAACCGCATGAAACTAAGAAGAAATCCATCATCAACATCTATGGTAAAGGGGCAGAGTAGAAGGGAAAAGCAAATTCCAAATCCCTAGAGATGCTAAGAATGTATCATGTAGTGATGCTGTTAAAGGGAGATCTGGTATTAATAAAAACAATAACTCAGAATTATTAGATCCATACAATGTTTAAGGGATTAAATGATGTGGAATTTCAAATGAAGCAATTATAGAAGTAGAAGATAGTTGAGAACATTGTGTTATGCTATATATGGTATGCCTTAGACTTACTATAAAGCACTAGAAGCTTATGCTAAGAGAGTATGGAAAACGAAGATTAGTTTTGTTATTCGGGTTTTAACCCATCAGGATCCAAGAGAAGATGGAACGACTTAATGAGGTAAATATGGCTCAGAACTCAACCATAAGGGGTAAAGCAACAAGTTAAAGTGAGCCAAGTCCTACTACAAAGCAACAACTGAGTTTGACTAAACCAAGAGGCGAGCATCTGTCCAGTCCGATCAGCAGCTAATTGCAACTAACAAGTAAATCGTCATCAAGATAAAGCGACATGTAAAGAGACTATGTGAACAATGTCGATACAAGGCAATGCAAGAATGCTAGACATCAAAGTTCCAAAATATACTAAGTGTATGGATAGCTATCGATCCATACACTATGGATCGCCAGCGATCCATACTTTACATTAGGTCACTAAGTTGTTACGGCACATGGGGAGCGAAGAAGCCTAGAAGACAAAATGCAAAAGTACACTAAGTTCGGGGCAGCTTTGCCTTCCCTCTATATGAACTCTTCTTTTCCTCCCACTGGAATCGAAGGCATTCTCACCGGGTGAATAACTCTGATCGCAACAACGTCTCTTTCATCACGAGCCTCTTCGGCTGATTCTCCGGACAATCCATCTCTCTCTCTCGAAAAGCGCCTTCTTTGGACCCATGAAAAGAGGAAGAGGATCACGTACGAACCCTGGATCGAGAAGGAGAGGGGGTTTCAACTGGAATGGCGGATCTCCCCAGATGCAACATCCCTGTGTAGTTAAGGCGCTCGGCAGATTCAAAGCGGTGGAGGTGCAAAAAGTCATAGCGGGGATACAGCGATGATATAGTGGGATATAGCGGATGGCTCTAAAATGGCATATAAAACTTGTACTTAATGTTTTTACAAATATATAAATGGTAATTAAATGAAAAATTATCGTTCAAATTGAATTATAATTAGTACATAAATAATTTTAAATAAAAACATGTGCGAATATACTTTAAATAAACATAAAACTGTTATATAACATAATTAAATTTAGTAGAATATTAGAGTATGTTCATTTCTGAAAATATATTAAAAATTAAATCAAATAAACTAGTTTCATAATTGTTATAATGTATAAATGCAATTTTTCACTTTATTTTATTAAAGAAGATATAGCGAAAATAGTGCAATATAGCGAGAATAATGGGATATAGCGGAAATAGCGGGGCTTAAAGCGGAAAGGCTATATTTTGGGGCTATATGGAAAAATTGTAGTGGCAGAAATCTGCTATGAGATATAGCGGGGTAATAGCGGGGCATTAACTACACAACAACATCCTATACCGAAGTAAGTTCTCGTCAGTCAGCAAGACTCTAACGGACCTTTCCTCAACATCGATGGCCTTCAGGGTTCGACAAACTTCATCATGAGATAGGTCCTTATTCAGCCTCGGGATAACTGAAAGAAATGTTCAACTTGTTGGAAGCCCTGCAGCGACACGTTGAAACTCAATAAATAGGGAAAACAACTTACCCCATGTTGTCCACAGACGGTTAAACCCTTTGGGGCACCTAACGAAGAATTATTGGATCTTAAATTGGGTTAGGTTGCTCTGTAGTTGTAAGATGATTTTTCGGTTCTTTTTAACTTCGATTTTGACCAAAGATGGAGACTCATCCTTTCTCTTGAATGAAAGAAAGTACCGCAACTCATTGAAGCTCGGAGCACGATTGAACGTGCACATAAAAAGAACGTGCAAACATGTTAGGATGACATAGCCAATGGGATGAATTTGGAACGGGGCAATGCCTAAATTCGAGAGAGTCTTGCACAAAAAGTCATTGAAAGGGGGCACAGCTCCATTCAGACACATAAACCGATGGCAAGCGGTGTATCCTGGGAAAGGCATATGGGCAAACTCGTTCTTTTCTGGAAGGCGTACATCCTCTTCTAGTATGTTGTATTGCATGCAGATATTGTGGAGAACATTAGCAGAAACCACGGAAGAAGCTCATTCCCGTGGGTTGAGAAGAACCCTAAAATTGGGAGGAGTTTGATCCAATACTGGACCTATTGGGACCAACTGGCCATATTTAGCCTGTTAAGTGGAAGGAGAAAGAGCAATGGACGACGACTCGGCTTCCGAAAGTGTTGGGCTTCCTTCGCTTGACTTACGGCGCGAAAATGGATACTTCACTATAAAACAATGGAACTTGCATTCAAAACAGTCAGGTGATTCTATTCTAAACTAATAATTTTCCCTACAACACTTGAATTCTGGAGAGATATTGATTCGTGCCGACGCAACGGAGTTCAAGTATGTACCGGGGCAAGTGCAGTGTGTTTTCTATAAGGGGTGAGATCGGTGTATGAAATACTACAAATGCTCTATCTCGTGTAGATGGTTCACTCGCAGTGGAAAAGAAAAAGGACTTCCTATATCATTTCCAATTGTTCTTACTTTCTCTACACTTACCCGTTACGATTAACGATCGATAACGGATCCGTTTTCCGAAGCGACATGGAAAATTTATTTCATTATAGGGACACTGAGCGTATAAAAAGCAATTATGACAAGTCTAAATTCATTGGAAGAGCCAGGATCAATTTGTGATGTGTCATGCAATATCAGCTATGGAACTTGGAAAAAGTCAATTATGGCTTAAAGGACGAAGATAACAAAACGTGTCAAGCACCGAGACAAGTCCCAAATGTCGTTCTAGGAGAAAATCAAGACTCGATTTACTATCTTCCTCCACTAAGTCGCAATCAACTCAAAATCTTCACGACCAATATCAAAAAATACAACCTCGCCATTAAATCATGAAACGGATAGTGCGATTAGCAAACCCACCTCTGATTGAACTCTAAAACACAAAATTGGTCGAAGACTTAGATCAATGAACCAAGGACAGGCTGGTGGTGAACTAGGATAGATCTCCACGATCCAAAGCAAAGGTGAAGCAAGGGTTTCTGGTCAGAGATAGTTAGAGGACAGGCAGCGACGATGCTCCGATGTCGAAAACTTGGAAGAAACCACAGCGAAGAACAAGGTTGGATCTTTGGAAAACACTGGATCGAATCAAACAAGTTGGATAGAATCACTAAACAAGGCTCAGATCGCACGGAAGAAAAGACTTGGGTCATGTGAAAGTGAAGGAATGGCTTGACTCGACTACTTAAGTAGTAATAAAAAAAGCATAAAAAATATCCTAAGTACCAACGATCCATCGGCCATGGATCGTCAGCGATCTATCGAATTGCCCATCTACGACTTCGAACTTGCGCTGCAACATCAACCTACTATCTCAAGATATACCGAGAAGCTATGGAGAAAAATCTAATCCATTATGACAAGCAGTAGTGGTTGAAACCAAAACTATGTGATCAGCTGCATAACCACTACGTATCCATAAAACTCTAATATGATTACTTCGAATTCGACAAACAGATACTAAAAGCGATAACCTCTAGAGCACGCCTTGTTTCCAATGAAGACGTACTCCGGGGGACAAATGTTATCCGAGTTTTTAACTATCAGGATCCAAGAGAAGACGGAACGACTTGATGAAATCGGTATGGCTCAGGGTAAAGCAACAAGTTAAAATGAGCCAAGTCCTATTACAAAAGCAATAATTGAGTTTGACTAAACCAATAGATGAGCATCCGTCCAGTCCGACCAGCAGCCAAATGCGACTAAGAAGTAAATCATCATCAAGATGAAGCAATATGCAATGGGACTACGTGATCAACGTCGATACAAGGCAATGGGAGAATGAAAAACATCAAAGTTCCAAAATAGACTAAGTGCATGGATCGTCGGCGATCCATGCTTCATCACTACGTCGCTAGGTTGCTACGGCACGTGGGGAGCATAGAAGACAAAATGCAAAAGTATGCTAAGTGTATGGATCGCTAGTGATCCATACACTATGAATCGCCAGCGATCCATACTTAACCTCGGAGTAAGTGTGATCCAACATAGCGAAGCAAAGGGGGAAAAAGCTAAGTGGTTGGCTCGCATCTGAGCTAAGTCTATGGATCGCTAGCGATTCATAGGTCATGGATCGCTAACGATCCATTGTTTCGGCTCGAGTCGCATGCTAAGCTTCATGGCATTTTCCTACGATCATCTATAAGCAGTTAGTGAACAGGCCTGCCAAGAAGCTTTTCGATCTCTATAAATACCATCCTACCTGCAGCATAAACGGGGTCTTCTCTAGACTGGTTGTTAAGCTCTGCTGAAAATTTTCTTTGCTCATCATCTCCCTCACAACAACCTCCGAAGGAATTCACTGTGGTTCTTTAGTGGATTCTAACCTTGGAGATTCAATCTAGCTAAGGATAATTAAAAGCCTTGCAACCAAACACTACTTGTAACAGCAATTAGTCTATAATAAAAACTATATAGTAGACGTAGGCTTCATTAACAACCGAACCACTATAAAAATCTTCTTGTCTTCTTTCTTTTACTGCTCTTTTCTATACCTATCATCTATATTATTGTTCTGTAAGAACAGGGCTGGTGCTTTCACACTCAAACCAAGGTGTTGATCCATTTTTTGGGTTAACAAGTTTCATAATTCAATCTCTAGAAAATGGCTTTTTTGTTGCGAGATTTGGGTCCTAGAGGACGTTAGGGACATACTGGAAGAGGAATATTGGTTCTTTGATAAGAACCTAACTAATATGAAAATTTTGAGCTGGAGGATAAAGAGTGATAAAGGCATGCTTACTTCTATACATGTTATGATCCGTCTTCTAGGTTTGATTTTTCGATTGTGGGGAGAAAATGCCAGTAGTGCACTTGCAAGCAGTATAGGCATTCCTATTAAACTTAGTGATGCCACTAAAAACAAAAAAGGATCTCCTTTCCTAGGGTGCTAGAGGACATTCATGGGAAGGTAGGTTTCTCCAATTTTGTTGAAGCTATAAGAGAAGATGGAGAAATATTCAAACAGGAAGCTATTTATGAAAACCCTCCATCGAGATGTGTCAATCACAACCAATTTATTCACATTAAAAATAGTGTCCAATGGTTAATAAATGGCAACCATAAGAGGCAATGACTGAGATAAAGGAGCCAAAGGTGAAAGGTGAGTAAGAGAAGAGTATAATGGTAGATGCTGATAAGTAATTATAACAGGGACGAGTAACATGATGCAATTGAGATGAATAACGGGAGCAAGGTAGATGCTGACAAACATCTTCTTGGAAAGAGTATGGAGTATAAAACGATTTGCGAAATCATGTAAAATCATTAGAGGAGGTAAATGAGGCGCTTAGACAGCTGAATTAAGTAAAAAATAGATTTTGAAGGATCTAGCTAGAAAGGTAGATAACAAAGAAAAGGAGTGCTATAGAGATAATAGTAATGTTCAACAAGGTGGAGACAAGCCAAAATCAGGAGAGATGGACGCATTTAGAGCTGATGGTGAATCAAGGACCTCAGAATCGAAGCCAAAGGGACGAAACATTGGATGCAAATGTATATATCTAAAAAGGATGGTGTATTGCATGCAGCGCCGTCTACTGCCCCCGTTCACTTAAGTGAACAATTTCTATCATCATCGGACACCATTTCGTCTATGCCAAATCCAATCTCTCTAACTTTTTTTAATGATAATTGTTGCACTTTTAATTCCCTAGATATGGTATGTAATGAGAATATATTGTCAATTTTGCAAGAAAACTCGTACTCGTCTATAAGATGAACCGGGTACGGGCAACTTATTTGAGCATAACGCAAGCCTAGATAAATCCTTTGGGAAACTCATGAGCTTTGCTAGTAAATTAAAAAAACAGACATAATTAGAAAGGATTTGCTCATGAAAAAGATGCCTTAATGGAATAACAACAACGGTGTTGATAATAAGGAGGAGAGTAAAGTAGCCACATTTTAAAGGCGGGTAATTGAGGACTAGAAACAAAATCCATAAATGACAATCATGTTTTGGAATACTAGGGGTTTACTTAAATCTAGCAAAGTGATGGAGTTGAGTAAAATAATGCGCAAATACCAAGTAGATTGTATAGGAGTACTTGAAAATAAGTTAAGAAGCTATGAATTAAAGATCTTCTTTAAAAGCTTTGAAGACAATATGATGATGGTAAATTATGTTTCTTGTTACTACAAGTGTGGAATTTTAGTTTTAATCAAAAAGATTATGTGGTATTTCAATATCATAAGCATTAGTGATCAACATTTTACTTTTGAGATGATTAATAAGGAAGGAGCAATATGTAGCTAGACTTTCGTTTATGGACAAAACTTTGATTACTTGAGGGGAGAGACTATGTGGATGAATTTATTGGAGGATGCTATTATGGTTTTTAAGCCTAGGATGATCTTAGGAGATTTTATTTGTATTAGATTGTGGAAGGAAAAAAGGCGAAACTCAGGTCCCAATTAATAGGCTACAGGAAATTGATTGGTTCTTGTCGAGAGCAGGTCTAGCAGATGTTAATGTTGGGGTTTTCAAATTCACATGGTGGTTTGGTTTGAAAAGGAACATCCTTACTCGTATAGACAGGGTGATAGTATGGAGTGGACGAATAATTTAACACAGTTTACAGGCAATTGCTTACCATCTGGCCTTAGTATCATACTCCGATATTGGTTACTCTAGTAGAACAGAAAACAAACTTTACAGAACCTTTTAAATATATAAACTATTGGTCTCTCTATGATGATTATCGGAATATTTTCGAAGAGAGTTGGAATTTAGAAGTTTATGGAAACCCAATGTATAGATTCTTACATAAAATGAAGACCGTAAAGAATGCATTACAAAAATGGGCGAGGAATAAACATAATACTAAGAAAGAAGTTGAGTGATTTAGTTTAATATGTGGTGACTTGCAGCAAAGACTAGAAGCTGAGAATAAAATAGAGATTGGAAAGGAACTGCAAGAAGCTAAAATAAGGCTTGAAAAGGCCATTTAGTAAGAATACATTGACATAAAACAAAAATAAAAATGTAACTGGATGTTCCTGAGTGAAGAAGCTACGTCATATATTTATGCAAAAAAGTCATCTAATCGATGTCAGAATGAGTGGGAAAATACAGTCACCATTGGTGGTGAAGCAAGTAATAATCAACAAGATTTTGTGGACAAGGCCATTGAATATTACATTAATTTGTTCAATTAGAATCAGAAATGTATTCCACCAAAAGTAATATGCAAAAAAAGTCATAAAGTAATATGGATATATTACTGATGACATAAATTAGGAAGAAGTTCGGGAAGCCACTTTTACCACCAATGACGATTGTGCCTCGAGTCTTGCCGGTATAAACGAAAAAAAAATTCAAGATCCATTGGAACAATATGAAAGATTTGATAACTGAGGCCATGAATGATTCTTTCATTAAGGGGAAAATGATCAAAGAATGCAATCATATGCTTATTCATCTAATACCAAAAAGAAAAACAACCATTGAACCTAGACACTTTGGACCTATAGCATGCTAGAAATGATCTATAAGAAATTAATTAAAATGCTATGTAATAGGCTGAAATGGTTTATGCAAGAACTCATCTCACCAAATCAATGCACATTTATTCAAGAGAGGTCTAAAGGAGACAACATCTTTATGGCCCATGAAATCGTAAGAGGATCAAGGAGGGTAAACAATAAGTATATGTGTACTAAAATTGACCTGAGGAAAGCTTATGATTCGATACTAGAGAATTTGTGCTTCGCATACGAAAGGAGACCCCTTTTGTTACTAAAAACAGAAGACGAAAGTAGGAGAAATTTCACCATTCATGGTAAATGACTTTGAGTTATCTCATATCATATATGTAGATGACATTATGATATTTACAAAAGCTGATACTAAAAAATGTAATGGCCATTCATGAATTTTTTCAAAGAATGAGGGAAACAATAGAACTACAACTTAGCACTGAAAATCAAAAGTTTTCGTTAGGGGAGGAATTACTATTGCTGTAGAAATTACAGAAAAACTAGGTATCGAACAAGGTAGTTTGCCAATACAATATTTGGGATGAGACGACCCGACTCTCTACTCCTAGAAAATCGCATCATCTATTAAGAAAGAAAGGGATAGAAGAAGAAAATAAAGAAGAGAAAGAAGAAACAACACTAGAATCTCAACAGCGGAATGAATAAATTATATTAATAACATAAGTATTTACATAATATACAATATCAATCAGAGATACACAGCATACACATCACATATAATAGACAGTTATAAACACCTATCTAGTATTTACAACTCAATATAAACACAACACAGAGAACACACAGCGGAAACTATATATCTATAACGCCGAAGCCTTCTGCTCCATTGCTCCTCCAATATTGTCAAAGCGAACCTGAATCCCTTGGCTACTCGTAAAAATTTGAGTACCCAAGAGTTTAAGAAAACAAAGACAAACTCCGGGTCAGACATGGGTCTAGTGTGAGTAACAGGTTAAGGTTGCTTAACTTCAAAAACCTTTGAAAAGAAAGGTATCACGTAAGACTTCCCACACATAAACATGGAAAAAAAATTACCTTACGCTAACCAAAACATTTGATAGGAAATCCGGTGATATTATAATAGTGTCTAGGGTTTTCAAGTAAAATACAGAAATAGCTGGAATGCTTACATCTCACGTTCCAATATAGTTAGGCACAACTAATACGTACGGCACTTATTGGATTTTGGATTCCATCAATGGCAGGGCTACTGGGGTACCGCCCGTCACAGTACGTGGCCTAGATCACCATACCGAGGAGTACGCCCGCTCCCCTGCAACACAAGGCCGGGACCATTCCTTACTGAACAGTCCCGAACAAGACAACCACGCAGTTGTTTGCAACCAGCCGCCCACACAGCCGAATATAAAGGGACCTCTAGACAAGGTTAAATCTCACTCTCAAGTGGGGGCTACCCACGAAGCCTTGCTGCACCTCCCCTGTTTTAGCCATTCCCGGTTGATGGGGCTTGAGGCTACGATTACCTTTAGAGAACACATCTCTTAGAATGCTCATCGCACACCTGACGATGTTCTGAAAGCATTCAATCCATACAAGTTTGTTCCGGGTTCGAACGAAACCGAAGGCATTATCTCGTTACACTCATTTTGGAATCACCCTCAGAGTTAACGACGATAACCCTTGCACTCTGAATCTTCATCTTCACTTGAGATTCACGACCTATCGTAAATTTGGATTGATGTGGTTTTCGGATATCCAAATATGGAAATCCGATCCCGGTCTCATCGAAATCCAAATCGCCATCTTTTAGGTCTATGTTGTTTTAAAGTTTTAAAACAATTCAATTCAATATTATCTATATACACACAGATAGATAATACACAACATCACCATAGATAACCAATATTATCATCACAACAGATAATTCATATTATCAATTCAAATGCAATCATAGCATCCAAATCACACAACATCACTTATCTCATAACTGAGATCTCAACTATTCAGGGTAATCAGTATTAAACAATATTCACAAGCAATGACTTATTAATCATCATTCTATAATTAATTTAAAGTGAATTAAATTAATTACTTTTATTATAATTAATTTAAATTAAATTAAATTAATTACCCACCCATATAAATCTTGCTTACATATCCCTTAATTAATTACAAATCAATTAATTAATTACCCTTAAATAAATTACCCTAATTAATCATCTTGATTAATTATCCTTTAATTACATTCAAGTAATTAACCTCTAATTAATTTCACAAATTAATTATTCCAAACCAAATTTAGTAATTAACCTGTAATTACTTCATTAATCAATTAATTATAATTAACTACATTAATCCTTAATTAATTACATTAATTAATTCCTTTATTGATTAATTGGTCTTATTACTCAATCCTTAATTACATCATTAATTATATAAATTAATGATCCCAAATTTTTTTATTTAAACTTACCCTAATAAATTAATTATCCATTATCTATATTGATTAATCACTCTTGATCAATCACTTCAAGTAATTAACTTGATCAATTTCATTTCTTAATTATCTTCAAATAACTCAATTATCAAAACCCCACATTAATTATACTAAGTAATTAATTATTAATTACTTGCTTAAGTAATTATTCTGCATACTAATTACATATTAATTACATAAAGTAATTGAATTCCAAAACTCCTTCATTATCCAAGTATTCTTCAATTAAATTACATCAAGTAATTTATCTTTTTAATTACTTCACTAAGTAATTATTCATTTTTAATTACATTGGTAATTACTTCTCAAATCAACCGGTGATTAATTTAATTTAATTAAACTTAATTAATTAACTTAATTAATCAAAATAAACTTAATTAATTACAATCAGTAATTAATTTCTTAATTACTTTCATTAAGTAATTATACTTAAACAATTCTCAAATGATTATCTTTAAATTAATTAATACAATTAATCATTATAATTAATCAAATTAATTAATTATTAAATAATCCTGGGTTAATGATCTTCATTAACCAATAACAAATCTTTAATTACTTTTCTAAAATAATTAATTGAGATTAATCAATATTAATTACAAATTAATTTAGCTATAAAACCCATTAATTAATATCTAATTATTAAATTAATCAAGTGAAAAACAAAAACTTAATTAATTATTAATTACTTGATTAATAAATTCAAATCATTAATTAAATTAAATCAAATCTACATAATGATTTCTTAATTACAATTTAAATCAAACTTAATTAACTTACTAATCCTTTAATTAATTAAATAAAACCCTGAATTATTTAATTAATTAACCAAATTAATTAATTAATTAAATTAATTAATTACAAAACTTAATTACCTTAATCAATTAATGAATTATAAATCACTAAGTTCAAATCAACTTAATGATAATCATTTATCTTATTCATGATTTAATTATCATTATCAAAATAATTTATAAACAATTTGCTTTTAAATTTCATCTAAATTCCATTTTAAATTAAGATTTAAAATGAAATCAATTTTTAACTTAAACAAGGTTTAAGTATTTAAAAACCCTTTAGTATTCATTTTATAGAATCACTTATCTTCTAAAGTAATTTTAGAAGAATAGTTTTAACCCATATTCAATTTAAATAAATTGAAAATACACCTTAAATATTTCAAGTGATTTTGAAACATTTAAATTCAAAATCTTATTTATATTACAAACTAGAATTCAAATCATGTTTCAGATTTAAATTCAAAAATTTAAATTTTAAATCCTGTTTTAAATCTCATTTCAGATTTATAAAAACATATGTTATAAATACTAAAATATTCAAACTTAATTATAACATCAGAATTTATAACTTATTTCTTTGGAAAATTTCAAATTCAAATTCCAATTTGAATTCAGGAATTCACTCCAGATTTTAACTTAAATTTTAAAATCTTATTTTAAAATCTTATTTTTTTCAGATTTCAAAAACACTTGTAAAATACTGTACAGTTTTTGTTATTAAACATTCATTCATTTTTTACAAATTTATTGGAAATCTGGAATTCAAATACATTTGAATTCATAATTTAAACATGCTTCAAATTTAGGTTTAAACCTGCTTTGCTTCCCTTTTATGTTAAATTTTTTTTAAATTTTAAATAAACCTGAAACTGTCAGGTTACAGAAACAAAAACCCTAAAACAATCAAAAACAACTCGAGCCAGAAACTTATTTGACTCTAGTTAACTTCCTCTTATCTTCGAGCAAAAACTAAAATGACCCGAGCATTCCCCGAGCACCATATCTTCACCACATTCCAGAAACAAACAACCCTCTGATGGCCATTGTGCACATGCACAAAGCCCATGGACAATTTTCGATCATCAGCGATGATCATCCTCATCCACCAACAACTCTTGAATCCAACTTGAACACCAAATCATCAGAATATCTCCAAATACCCAAAATCAAAAACCAGCCTCCCTTTTTAAAACCTAGAAATATAGTGCACCCCAAAAATCCCAAACCTGTCAACGGCCAGTTCTTCCCCCTTCGACCATCGTTTGAGTTGAAACCTTGGCCACAACCTCGTCATGGTCTCAGCAACACTTCCCTAAGTCCCCATAACACTCGAATAACTAAAAAGTCAGATATGATCGAATTTCTAAATTTGTTTAAAACTAGGTTTACAGAACAATTTCCCACTCCTCTGCAAATTCAAAGATCAATTCACCAATTTGATAATTTTTCTGAAATGCCTAATCACTATACTACATACAGAAGAAATTTCAAACTCCCAAAATCTCAAAATCATCAGAATTTCCCAAAATCAACTTTTTAGTTCATCACAACACTACTCCCCAAATCCCAAACTAAATATTGTGTTTTCTGATTTAAAAATCATGTTTTCTTGAATGGTTTCAGATCACAATCTTAATTTAATAAATTAAGGAATTTATGTTTTTAAACAAATTCATGTTTCCTGATCATTTTTGTTTCCAGAGCAGGTTTGATTATATTTTAACTTAATTAAAATTTAAGCTTAAACTTATGATTCAAACAAACTATTTTTGTTTGTAACCTAAATCATAACAATGGCTAGATCCAGAGGTAGGGGTTTAAACTAAAAAAAAACCGAGTTTTAGCAAGGAACAGAGGGGCCAAAGATACTAGCAGACATGCACACATATCAATCCAAATATTCATACACAAATCATATTTTCCAGAGATAACTTAGGCAACCAGTATTATACTTGACTAATTTTCAAAAAAAATGTTACTCACCTTATTTACAGAATAACGGAGCATATTTTCCCCAACCTTGAAACTGCAATGCTTTTGCCTCCTATCCAAAATTATATGCATGCAAGCTTCCAGGTTTTAAAAGAAATGCAGGTATGAATTTGACACTGATCAATAGTTTTACTTGCATGCTGATGCTTTCCCGAGGAAGAAATGCAGACATTTGCCCTTTTAAACTGAACTATAGGTTGTTGTAATTTACATTTTGGTTTGAGGAGTGTTACAGATCTTAGATTTGCTTTTTGAAGTGGATTTGCAAATATTTGCTTTAGTTTGGAATTTTGGTTTGGGTTGCAGATTTGCTTTTGAGGGGGTTTTGAGTTCAGATTTTTGATTTTGAAACTGAATTACAAGTTTCAAATGTTCAGTTTCAAATGCAGGTTGTATATTGAAAATCTTGTTACATGTTCTTGATTTTGCAATTTTTATTTGAGGAGTGCAATTTCAGATTTGCTTATGTTTCTCTTAGCTTAGAATAAAAGATAGGAAAAAGAGAGTGAAGGGAAAAAACATGGTTCATAAAGGCTGAAATAATTTTAATTAAAATAAAGAAAAAAGATAAAACAATGACACTTGTCATGTTATTGAATTTGTTAGCTAACACTTGTATTTAGATTATTTAATAGGTTAATACTTGTCTCTTAATTAATTTAGTTATATTTTTAAATGTAAATGAAAATTTTCACTTAATTTATTTTATACTTATATAAATATATATGATTTTCTTATTTAAAGAAAATGTAAATAAAACAAATTATAAATTAAAACTTATTCAAATATTTTAAAGAATCTTTTAATTTGAATTTAAAAATAAAATTCCAAATTAAATTAAACTTTTGAAATCAAAATTAAATTCAATTTATTCAATTTAAAATGATAATACTATTCTCTTATTATGATTCTTTTTATATTTATGGAAAAAATAATACATTACACATATGGCTTGAAAATAACCAATTTAACAAATTTTAAATGATTTATAAAGAGAATTATAAATCACTTTTATTATCAAATGAATTTAACCCATATGCTATTTTGTATTTTAAACTTATATAAAATATTTCCAAATCATATTAATCAAATAATATTTAAAAGGAAATAAAACAAACTTTTTACTTAAATTTAAAACAAAAATTTAGCTAAGATATAATTTTAAACAATTTAACATTTACTTTAAACATTTACAAATCATATAGTTATTAATTTAAATAACTTTAAGAAACTTAAAATTAATTTAAAACATAATTCCCAATTACTAAGTATATTATTAAAATTTGAAAACAAAAACTTTATTTATTTATTTAATTCCAGAACAAAGATAATCTATAATATATATACAAATATATATATATACATTATAATTAAAAACATTTATTTAGCTTTTTAAAGATAAAATCACAAATTAATTATTTATTTAATCTGATTATTAAACCAAATCATATATTATTAATCAATTATCATCAAACCAATTTAATTTTATATAAAGATTATTAAATTGATATTGTCAAAATTTCCGGGATATCACATTTCTTCCCCCTTAAAAGAATTTCGTCCCCGAAATTTAAAACAAAGGTAATTTAATAACCTATTTAAAAATATTTTAATTTCAAAACACAAGCATATATCAAACATATGCTAACGACCATAGTAATCAATTCACCCAATCAAACAAAATTAACTATCCAGACAAAATTTTGGATAGAGTTTCCTCGAGTTTCCTAAGTAAACATCGGGATACTCGCTCTATAAAACCCAAACAATCAACATTACTAAGCTACAGAACTCCTACTCATCAAGATCTACAACTGAACAAGACATCAGACTACAGACAAGTCTGACTCAACAACCAAATCTCCCAGAACAACTGATTCCAAACAAGAAATAGATCATACACATACTCCCTTAGAGATACGTGAAACACATCGAATTCCAGTTGTCCAAACTGGCAATTCAATCCAGAAAACCAAACACTTATCCAAAAAAGAATACAGAAGGAATCCAAAACATCTCAGAGCTAGCTTCCCAACCTTACCAAAATTTATAGCTCCTAAAAACTGAGAAAACTTATCCAAAATTCAGATCTCCGACTTCAGATTCACAAAATCCTTCGGACGATCTTGAGCTGCTTACTTCCTACCTGATCAGCTCAACCCTTGCCGATGTTTCAAGAAATAAACTGGAAACCCAATCCATCGGAATGATCCTCCATGATCAATCAAGATCAAGAACAACTCCACTCACCACCATCAGGAGAAAACAAACTTCTCCTATCCGGAAAAGAAAAGCATATGCACTCTCAAACTACTTCCGCTGCACAACTCTGATCTAGAGTAGAAAAGAATGCTGATGAAGAACACCAAGCACATCTAGACAACAAAACCAAGAAGATCTCTGATAACCAAGAGAAAATTCAGAAGTTCCTCAAATTCTGAGTTGCTTCATCAAAGGAACCAACCTTCAACTAGTTGAACCACCGGTACCACACTTGGAATCCTGGTCGATAAGAAAACTAAATCTCTAGATGCGGACAACCTCCGACTTCCCTGAAAATATCCAGAAAAATCTCCAACAATCCAAGAGAATATTCAATTATCGCAAATCACTTTTGCGATCAATCCAAACTAAAATCCAAAGAGAACCGTTCTCTCTTTACCAATCAGAATAGCTTATACTGGTCTTGCCCATCCATCGAAGAAATGGATTCTCTCTATGGATTCTGAACTCCACCTCCAGTAAACTACTAAGCCAGAAAACTCAGCCTACACACTGAACACTCCGAGCTGCACTGCTGACACCAATGCCAAAGAATTCCCATCCAAAGCTCTTCAAGAAACTTGGACTTCAAACCAAACAGAAACACCCTAATGAACTCAGCCACAAAACCGAAGTAGACCTACTTCCTTGAACTTGTTCCAAAGAAACCATCTTCAGAAACATCCATGGTCACTGCATCTCATCACGCAGCTACTACTTCCTGAGGTATCACGATACCATCACTCGATTCTGCTCAGCCAACAGATCCCAACTCTACTCATCCAACTTCAAAGATGAACTCCGAACCTTAACAGGTTACCTTCAGAGATTGATGAAGTCCTTGCACCACTGCAAAGCTCACTCGAGACGGTATTAGGTCTACAGTCTCGACAGATACACTTCCAACCTCATACATACAAACTCCAACCAATGGTAGTTGCGTTATACACACTACTACCTCAATCTACCTTTATAACCTATATTGGAAAACCCGAACAGGTAACCCAACAGATAGGTAGAAATAAATCTTTATATAAATATATTAAAAATTACAAATACGCTCTCTCAAGATACACACCACTCCAAAGCCAAGGTATTCACTCAACCTAATGCTCTGATACCAACTGAGATGAACCGACTTTCTACTCCCAGAAAATTGCATCATCTATTAAGAAAGAAAGGGATAGAAGAAGAAAAGAAAGAAGAGAAAGAAGAAACAACACTAGAATCTCAACAGCAGAACGAATAAATTATATTAATAACATAAGTATTTACATAATATACAATATCAATCAGAGATACACAGCATACACATCACATATACTAGACAGTTATAAACACCTGTCTAGTATTTACAATTCAATACAAACACAACACAGAGAACACACGGCGGAAACTATATATCTATAACGCCAAAGCCTCCTGCTCCATTACTCCTCCAATATTGTCAAAGCCAACCTGAATCCCTTGGCTACTCGTAAAAATTTGAGTACCCAAGATTTTAAGAAAACAAAGATAAACTCCGGGTTAGACATGGGTCTAATGTGAGTAACAGGTTAAGGTTGCTTAACTTTAAAAACCTTTGAAAAGAAAGGTATCACGTAAGACTTCCCACACATAAACATGGAAAAGTTTTTACCTTACGCTAACCAAAACATTTGATAAGAAATCCGGTGATATTATAATAGTGTCTAGGGTTTTCAAGTAAAATACAGAAATAGCTGGAATGCTTACATCTCAGGTTCCAACATAGTTAGGCACAAATAATACGTACGGCACTTATTGGATTTTGGATTCAATCAATGGCAGGGCTACTGGGGTACCGCCCGTCACAGTACGTGGCCTAGATCACCATACCAAGGAGTACGCCCGCTCCCCTGCAACACAATGCCGGGACCATTCCTTACTGAATAGTCCCGAACAAGACAACCCCGCAGTTGTTTGCAACCAACTGCCCACACAGCCGATATAAAGGGACCTCTAGGCAGGGGTAAATTTCACTCTCAAGTGGGGGCTACCCACGAAGCCTTGCTGCACCTCCCATGTTTTAGCCATTCCCGGTTGATGAGGCTTGAGGCTATGATTACCTTTAGAGAACACATCTCTTAGAATGCTCATCGCCCACCTGACAATGTTCTGAAAGCATTCAATCCATACAAGTTCGTTCCGGGTTCGAACGAAACCGAAGGCATTATCTCGTTACACTCATTTTGGAATCACCCTCAGAGTTAATGACGATAAACCTTGCACTCTGAATCTTCATCTTCACTTGAGATTCACGACCTATCGTTAATTTGAATTGATGTGGTTTTCGGATATCCAAATATGGAAACCCGATCCCGGTCTCATCGAAATCCAAATCGCCATCTTTTAGGTCCAGGTTGTTTTAAAGTTTTAAAACAATTCAATTCAATATTATCTATATACAAGCAGATAGATAATACACAACATCACCATAGATAACCAATATTATCATCACAACAGATAATACATATTATCAATTCAAATGCAATCATAGCATCCAAATCACACAACATCACTTATCTCATAACTGATATCTCAACTATTCGGGGTAATCAGTATTAAACAATATTCACAAGCAATGACTTATTAATCATCATTCTATAATTAATTTAAAGTGAATTAAATTAATTACTTCTATTATAATTAATTTAAAATAAATTAAATTAATTACCCATCCATATAAATCTTGCTTACATATCCCTTAATTAAATACAAATCAATTAATTAATTACCCTTAAATAAATTACCCTAATTAATCATCTTGATTAATTATCCTTTAATTACATTCAAGTAATTAACCTCTAATTAATTTCACAAATTAATTATTCCGAACCAAATTTAGCAATTAACCTGTAATTACTTCATTAGTTAATTAATTATAATTAATTACATTAATCCTTAATTAATTACATTAATTAATTCCTTCATTGATTAATTGTTCTTATTAATCAATCCTTCATTACATCATTAATTATATAAATTAATGATCCTAAATTTTTTTATTTGAAATTACCCTATTAAATTAATTATCCATTATCCATATTGATTAATCACTCTTGATCAATCACATTAAGTAATTAACTTAATCAATTTCATTTCTTCATTATCTTCAAATAACTCAATTATCAAAACCCCACATTAATTATACTAAGTAATTAATTATTAATTACTTACTTAAGTAATTATTTTGCATACTAATTACATATTAATTACACAAAGTAATTGAATTCCAAAACTCCTTCATTATCCAAGTATTCTTCAATTAAATTACATCAAGTAGTTTATCTTTTTAATTACTTCACTAAGTAATTATTCATTTTTAATTACATTGGTAATTACTTCTCAAATCAACCGGTGATTAATTTAAATTAATTAAACTTAATTAATTAACTTAATCAATCAAAATAAACTTAATTAATTACAATCAGTAATTAATTTCTTAATTACTTTCATTAAGTAATTATACTTAAACAATTATCAAATGATTATCTTTAAATTAATTAATACAATTAATCATTATAATTAATCACATTAATTAATTATTAAATAATCCTGGGTTAATGATCTTCATTAACCAATAACAAATCTTTAATTACTTTTCTAAAATAATTAACTGAGATTAATCATTATTAATTACAAATTAATTTAGCTATAAAACCCATTAATTAATCTCTAATTATTAAATTAATCAAGTGAAAATCAAAAACTTAATTAATTATTAATTACTTGATTAATAAATTCAAATCATTAATTAAATTAAATCAAATCTACATAATGATTTCTTAATTACAATTTAAATCAAACTTAATTAACTTACTAATCCTTTAATTAATTAAATAAAACCCTTAATTATTTAATCAATTAACCAAATTAATTAATTAAATTAATTAATTACAAAACTTAATTACCTTACAATTAATGAATTATAAATCACTAAGTTCAAATCAACTTAATGATAATCATTTATCTTATTCATGATTTAATTATCATTGTCAAAATAATTTATAAACAATTTGCTTTTAAATTTCATCTAAATTCCATTTTAAATTAAGATTTAAAATGAAATCAATTTTTAACTCAAACAAGGTTTTAAGTATTTAAAAACCCTTTAGTTTTCATTTTAAAGAATCACTTATCTTCTAAAGTAATTTTAAAAGAATAGTTTTAACCCATATTCAATTTAAATAAATTTAAAATACACCTTAAATATTTCAAGTGATTTTGAAACATTTAAATTCAAAATCTTTTTTTTTGCAAGGCAAGCGGGGTTAGCTGGGCCTCTACCAGTTTATTTAGAAAAAGAAAATGACTATGAACATGCTCATAGTCACCAGAAGGAAAAGAAACAGCAAAATAACACACAGAAAGTTACACCAAGCCAAATTACAGAGAGAGAACAACACACTGGGATAACAAGACTGAAAGAAAGAGAAAGAGAAACAAAACACACATATGAGTTAGGTCCAATCTTCAGACAAATGAGAACTGAAGCCATATTTTCTTTCCTTCATTCCATTAACTATTGCATTCTTCAGAACTCCCCATAATTGTTGCATACTCCTACTTTTATCTTCAATACTCCTTAAATTTCTTTCCTCCCATACCAAATTTAAGTACTTCTTAAGATAGAAGAAGTAAACAGTTCTACCTTCCTTCCTCCACCTAGTAGATTTACTAATTAGGCCCCACTCAAATTCAGACAATCCATGAATATGATCATCAGTTATTCTTCTCACCAATCTTCCCCAGAGACTCTTTAGTTCATTGCATTCAAAATATAGGTGAGCAACAGACTCAACCTGCAAATTGCAAAATACACACAGCGGATCAACATTCATTCCATAGCTCATCATTTTGCTCTTAGTCAACAAAGCATTCATGATAACCTTCCACATCATCAGGTTGTCCTTGGTAGGAGAGGATGTGGACCATAAAACACTATGCCATACTGTATCAGTGCTTCCTGTCATAGTAGTAAATAATTCATATGCAACAGAGATAGTGTGTTGCTTGCCATTCCATAGTAAATCATCTTAGGAGCAATAAGGTAATTCTGAGCTTGATATATGCTCCAGACAGCCCTAATGTCTTGATTACTGGTGTCACGCAGCAGCAACTTGCCCTCAAACAAGTAGTCAATAGCTTGAGCATCCCTACTAATGCCAGTCTGTTCAATCTGAAGGGGAGAAAACAAATTGGCAAGCACTAGGCCATCAACCATCCATGGGTCATTCCAGAATTTGATAGCACTGGATTGAGAGAGAACATACTTAATAAAAGGAGTGAAAATAGATCTTAATCCCAGAATACTCCTCCAAGTCCTGCTACAATTCCGGGGCACAGGCATTGCCCAGAAGTTCCTTCTACCTAAATTAATTTTTATGGTCCAGTCAACCCATAAGGATTCTACACCACATAGCAAGGAATTTAAGTGAGCACTAATGGCAGCTTTATTCCATGTTTGCAAGTTAATTATACCTAGTCCACCTTTCTTTTTTGGCATTTCCATTTTGGCAAATGAGCATGGGATGATTTTCTTTGAATGAATCGAGCCTGTCCAGAAAAATATCAGCATGGCATTTCTTACCATGTTCACCAGCTTTATGGGAAGAATGAACACTCTAGACCAGTACACCATCATTGAAGAAATTACAGACTTGATGAGCACAAGTCTACCAGCTTGTGAAAGAAATCTATTTGCCCAGGAGGAAATTAAGTTGCAGATTTTAGTATACAGTGGCAGGCAGTGTGCAGTAGTAACTCTTGAAGAACATAAAGGAATTCCCAAATAATTCATGTTATTATCCATAGATTGCAATCCAGATATGGCAGTTAACCTATTTGCCTCCTCAAGAGATATGCCAGAAGTGATAATATGAGATTTATTTGCATTTAATTTCAATCCAGTCATAAGGTAAAAATTATCAAGGGTTTCTATTATATTCTCAATAGAGCTCTGATCTGGCTTGGTAAATATCATGATATTATCAGCAAATAAGAGAGAGGATATTTGGAGGGATTTACATTTAGAATGGAACAATATTTCTTTCTTCACATATCTTTTTGACAGCATATTAGTTAATACTTCCATTACAAGAATGAATATGTAAGATGAGATTGGGTCCCCTTGCCTGATCCCCTGTTTACTGTTGAAAAAACCCTGAAGTGAAGCCATTATATTTAATAGAGAAAGAAAGAGTTGAGATACAACTGTATATCCATGCCACAAAGACTTTGGAAAATCTCATCAGAGCCATTATTCTCACTATTGATTCCCAGTGTAAACTATTATATGCCTTCATTAAGTCCACCTTTAGCATAGCATTTTTGGAAGCTTGAGCACGACCATAGCCTTTTAATAATTCATGAGATAACAAAATATTGTCAAGGATATTTCTGTTGGGAAGAAATGCAGACTGATTCCTAGAAATAATTCTGCTAAGGACAACAACAAGTCTAGAGGCCAAAATTTTTGAAATACACTTGTACATAACATTACAACAAGAAATTGGTCTAAAAGAAGCAACAGTAGAGGGAGTCTGGACTTTGGGAATAACAATCAAATTTGTAGCATTCACCTGCTTTGGAAGTTTGAAGGTGGTGAAAAAATTGTGAACTGCCTTTAGAAAGTCTTTCTTGATTATATCCCAGCTATGGATAAAAAATTTGACATTGAAACCATCTGGCCCTCCACTAGATAGTCTATTCATAGAAAAAAGTGTGTCTTTAATTTCCTTATTAGTGACCTTTATGACAAGACTGTCTGCTTCCTTTGGCTGCACTTCAGGAAATTGCATTTGGGTTGGATTATCAATAGAAGGATTGAAATCATCTTTGTTACCTAGCAAATTCTTGAAAAAGTTTAGTAGGCCTTTGTCAACATCAGCTGCATTAGAGTGCAAATCCCCCGCCTCATCATAAATATTAGTAATATGCTCCTTTGCTTGTTTGACCTTTATGGCTACATGAAAATAAGCGGTATTGTTGTCTCCTTCAGTTGCCCATTTTTGCCTCAGTTGTTGCCTCTTCATATTGCCCTCAATTTTCAAAGCTTCATTTAGTTGATCAAATAAATTTCTCTCAGTTGCAGCTGCTTCAGGATCATCAGGGTTTGTCATCATTTCCTCCTAGGCTTGTTTGAGTTTCTTCCTTAGCATTGTTGATTTGAAAGTACCATCACCAAATTTGCTCCTAGCCCAAACTCTTAAAGCATCTTTAGTAGCTCTTAATTTCCTGCAAAAAATAAACATTGGATTTCCATAGAAATTTTCAGACCATGCACTATTAATTATACTAGTATATTCAGGTTCAAGGACCCAAGCATTATAAAATTTGAAGCTTTTTTTTTATTTAACAACTTCTGGCCCGAAGAGAAGATAATAATAGAATGGTCAGATAAAACAGGATGGGGGATAAAGGAAGACATAGTTGGCCAAGTGGATAATGCTTTGTGGTTGGCAAAGGAGTGATCAATATTAGAAAAGGATCTAACACCAGATCTACTCCTATTATTCCAAGAAAACTCAGCACCATATGATGGAATAGATAACAGGCTAGAATCCTCAATAGCTTTATTAAGAGGAAAAATGTCTTTGGGAAGAAGGGAGGCCTCCATGCTTGTCATTCAAAGATAAACAGCGGTTAAAGTCCCCAAAACAAGCCAGGGATGGGTATTTTGCCTAAAAGCTGGAAGGAGATCAAGGAAAGATTGTCTTGAGTTCAAAGAGTTGTGGGGATAGACTATAGATATAAAGAAAAAGGAGGATGAATCATGCAGTTTGGCTTTAAAGTGCATTACTTGATCAGTACCAAGTACTGTAGAAAGAGATAATACAGTAGGATCATGAATTACCATGATTCTACCATAAGAATCTTGTTGTAGATTATGGTTAATAAACCAGCTAGGATTTATGTGCTTTGCAGCTTTCATAGAAAGGGTTTCATTCAATTTTGTTTCCAGAATAGCAAAGAGGGATACTTTGTGATGGTTAATGAGATATTTAACTTGATCTAGCTTATTTAAGGAATGAGCTCCTCTAATATTCCATATTGCATGGCTCTGCATCATTTGGAATACTTCAAAGATTGATGAACCACATTTTTCATGCTCCTAGTTGCAGGAGATCCCCTTTGAACAGTGCTAATATCAACATTATGTTCTATTTTGTCAATCGGTCCTTTGTCACTTTTCTTTCCTGTCTTTGGGTTAATTGGATTGCTTTTTGGAGAAGTTGGTAGAGAAATCCATCCAGGCAGATGGCCAGAGAATGAGTAAAACTTGATGAGGGGATGAATCTTTCTTTGTGATCTGCCAATATCAGGTTAATTAATTCATTTTCTAGATCCTCTCTAAACTGAGCTTCAGCATGATGTGAATTTGATATTGTTCTTCCATTTTTAGCATTTGTAACCTGAATGTCACTTGTTTGCTTGGTAATTCCTTCACTTGTACTGGCAATTTCATATACACTGTTATCAGGGATCCTATTATTCTGTGCAACTACACTTGTGTTGGAATTTGATGTTTCTCTCCTTGTTCTACTGTGTTCCTGAACCTCTATCTCATTAAGTTAGAAGTGTCTTGATCAGCATTATGTTCAGCCTGCATATTACCTAAGATTTCTCCTTCCGCCATCTGCTCTTCATTATCACAGTTGACATAGCATAGTTCATTTTCACTTATAGCATAGCATGACTCGGTCTCATTTTCTTCAATCAAGACATTAAATCTATTGTTTTCTGTATTGAAAACTTCATTTGTTTCTACTGGTTTGCCTTTTTTCACTATGCTAGCATGTGTTATAGGTTCCATAATATTTTTGGCTTCAACCACTGCAATTTCTTCTTCATTCTGCTGATTTTCAACTCTAATTTCTTTTTCCTTATCTCTTTTCATTTTTGTTCTTCTACTTTTAACCCTTCTCCACTCCAGCTTTTCTTTGTGGCCCTTATTATTTTTTCCTTCTCCACTTCATTCACCTTGCTTTCCCTTCTTGTCTCTTTATCTTCTCTTGTCTTCTCTTCATGATTTGATATCATTTTCACACTTTTCAGTCATATGTCCAAATTCTTTGCATCCTACGCATACTTCTAGTTTCAACAAGTACTCTACTTTAACAATCTGCTCTGATCCATTAAGTAACCTCACTGCAAATTCATCCAACAACTCCACAGTTGGAGTTACTTCTACCATACATTTTGCATAACCAATTCTTTCCAACTTTTCAGTTTGCTCATCCATACACATGAAGGTACCAATTCGTGAAGCTAGCCAATTAATGCCTAGATGTGACCAAGCATATAATGGGATATTAGAGAGCCTGATCCAAACTGGAACTGTTTTAATCTTCTGCAACTTTTTAATTTTTTTAATGGCCTCTGTTCCCTCTTTCCCTCCTTTCCCCGTACATTCAAACCCATCTCCCGTCCTTTCCAACAAACCACCCATACTTTTTATCATCCCTCCTCCTGTTCATCACCAGCCCCCTCAATTTCCTCCTGACCCTCTCCCGCCCGATCCATCCCCATCTCTGACTACTGTGTCCTCTTCTCCGCTTGTGCTTCCCATTGGTCCTTCCCCTTCTGCCCCATCTCTGAACTGCCAATCTTCTTTGGTTGTTCCTCTTGTCCAATGGAATTCCCTTTTTAAAGTTAAACCACGTAATGCAGGGAAGCATTCCCCAGTTCAAGTTCCACTTGTCTTTGAAGGACATGTCCTGGTGCCACCGGAGAATGTAATTAAGGCACGAAATGAAATTTGGGATGATTACTTAGTTGATTTTTTTCTTGATAAACCGCTATCTTATCTAACGGTTATAGCGCATCTTAAAAGAGTTTGGAAACTAAAGGGTTCAATCAAAGTTAAGTCTGATGGATTCCTGTTCCTTTTCAATCTATCTTATGAGGAAGATAGAAGGAAAATAATTGCTTCAGATCCAATTATCATGAGGAACAAATTATTCATAGTTAAGCAATGGGATCCAAATGTTGTAAATTCAAAATCTTATTTATATTACAAACTAAAATTCAAATCATGTTTCAGATTTAGATTCAAAAATTTAAATTTAAAATCCTGTTTTAAATCTCATTTCAGATTTATAAAAACACATGTTATAAATACTAAAATATTCAAACTTAATTATAACATTAGAATTTATAACTTATTTCTTTTGAAAACTTCAGATTCAAATTCCAATTTGAATTCAGGAATTCACTCCAGATTTTAACTTAAATTTTAAAATCTTATTTTAAAATCTCATTTTTTTCATATTTCAAAAACACTTGTAAAATACTGTACAGTTTTTGTTATTAAACATTCATTCATTTTTACAAATTTATTTGAAATCTGGAATTCAAATACATTTGAATTCATAATTTAAACATGCTTCAAATTTAAGTTTAAACCTGCCTTGCTTCCCTTTTATTTTAAATTTTGTTTAAATTTTAAATAAACCTGAAACTGTCAGGTTACAGAAACAAAAATCCTGAAACTATCAAAAATAACTCGAGCCAGAAACTGATTTGCTTCGAGTTAACTTCCTCCTATCTTCGAGCAAAAACTTAAATGACCCGAGCATCCCCGAGCACCATATCTTCACCATATTCCAGAAACAAACAAACCTCTAATGGCCATTGTGCACATGCACAAAGCCCATGGACAATTTCCGATCATCAGCGATGATCATCCTCATCCACCAACAACTCTTGAATCCAACTTGAACACCAAATCATCAGAATATCTCCAAATACCCAAAATCAAAAACCAGCCTCCCTTTTTAAAACCTGGAAAAACAGTGCACCCCCAAAACCCCAAACCTGTCAGAGGCCAGTTCTTCCCCCTTCGACCATCGTTTGAGTTGAAACCTTGGCCACAACCTCGTCATGGTCTCAGCAACACTTCCCCAAGTCCCCATAACACTCGAACAACTAAAAAGTCAGATATGATCGAATTTCTAAATTTGTTTAAAACTAGGGTTACAGAACAATTTCCCACTCCTCTGCTAATTCAAAGATCAATTCACAAATTTGATAATTTTTCTGAAATGCCTAATCACTATACTACATACAGAAGAAATTTCAAACTCCCAAAATCATCAGAATTTCCCAAAATCAACTTTTTAGTTCATCACAGCACTACTCCCCAAATCCCAAACTAAATATTGTGTTTTCTGATTTAAAAATCATGTTTTCTTGAATGGTTTCAGATCACAATCTTAATTTAATAAATTAAGGGATTATGTTTTTAAACAAATTCATGTTTCCTGATCATTTTTGTTTCCAGAGCAGGTTTGATTTTATTTTAACTTAATTAAAATTTAAGCTTAAACTTATGATTCAAACAAACTATTTTTGTTTGTAACCTAAATCATAACAATGGCTAGATCCAGAGGTAGGGGTTTAAATTAAAAAAATAAAAACCGAGTTTAAGCAAGGAACAGAGGGGCCAAAGGTACTAGCAGACAAGCACACATATCAATCCAACTATTCATACACAAATCACATTTTCCAGAGATAACTTAGGCAACCAGTATTATACTTGACTAATTTTCAAAAAAATGTTACTCACCTTATTTACAGAAGAACAAAGCATATTTTCCCCAACCTTGAAACTGCAATGCTTTTGCTTCCTATCCAAAATTATATGCATGCAAGCTTCCAGGTTTTAAAAGAAATGCAGGTACGAATTTGACACTGATCTATAGTTTTACTTGCATGCTGATGCTTTCCCGAGGAAGAAATGCAGACATTTGCCTTTTTAAACTGAACTACAGGTTGTTGTAATTTACATTTTGGTTTGTGGAGTGTTACATATCTTAGATTTGCTTTTTGAAGTGGATTTGCAGATATTTGCTTTAGTTTGGAATTTTGGTTTGGGTTGCAGATTTGCTTTTGAAGGGGTTTTGAGTTCAGATTTTTGATTTTGAAACTGAATTACAAGTTTCAAATGCAGGTTGTATATTGAAAATCTTATTACATGTTCTTGATTTTGCAATTTTTATTTGAGGAGTGCAATTTCAGATTTGCTTATGTTTTTCTTAGCTTAGAATAAAAGATAGGAAAAAGAGAGTGAAGGGAAAAACATGGTTTGTAAAGGCTGAAATAATTTTAATTAAAATAAAGAAAAAAGATAAAACAATGACACTTGTCATGTTATTGAATTTGTTAGCTAACACTTGTATTTAGATTATTTAATAGGTTAACACTTGTCTCTTAATTAATTTAGTTATATTTTTAAATGTAAATGAAGAATTTTACTTAATTTATTTTATACCTGTATAAATATATACGATTTTCTTATTTAAAGAAAATGTAAATAAAACAAATTATAAATTAAAACTTATTCAAATATTTTAAAGAATCTGTTAATTTGAATTTAAAAATAAAATTCCAAATCAAATTAAACTTTTGAAATCAAAATTAAATTCAATTTATTCAATTTAAAATGATAATACTATTCTCTTATTATGATTCTTTTTATATTTATGGAAAAAATAATACATTACACATATGGCTTGAAAATAACCAATTTAACAAATTTTAAATGATTTATAAAGAGAATTATAAATCACTTTTATTATCAAATGAATTTAACCCATATGCTATTTTGTATTTTAAACTTATATAAAATATTTCCAAATCATATTAATCAAATAATATTTAAAAGGAAATAAAACAAACTTTTTACTTAAATTTAAAACAAAAATTTAGCTAAGATATAATTTTAAACAATTTAACATTTATTTTAAATATTTACAAATCATATAGTTTTTAATTTAAATAACTTTAAGAAACTTAAAATTAATTTAAAACATAATTCCCAATTACTAAGTATATTATTAAAATTTGAAAACAAAAACTTTATTTATTTATTTAATTCCAGAACAAAGATAATCTATAATATATATACAAATATATATATATGTACACATTATAATTAAAAACATTTATTTAGCTTTTTAAAGATAAAATCACAAATTAATTATTTATTTAATCTGATTATTAAACCAAATCATATATTATTAATCAATTATCATCAAATCAATTTAATTTTATATAAAGATTATTAAATTGATATTGTCAAAAATTCCGGGATATCACATGGGAATTTCTCTTTCAAGTGTCAATCTAAAAGATACGGACTGCTTGAGTCTTATTGATATAATAAAAGGTAAGATAAATGGATGAGAGACGAAGACGCTAAGGCTGCGTTTGTTTCCCAAAGAAAAGTGCTGAACGCTTAACCTTTTCAGTGATGAGAAAAAATCTGCACGTTTGTTTTGAAAAAGTAAGCAGCTCCTAACCCTAGTATTCAGCGATATTATTCAGCTGCTATCACCCGTTGGATTCAATTCAGATTATTACCTCAATAAAATTCCAGCCGGTCTTTTCATTCTTCATCACCAAAAATTTCCTATTTTATCAAATTTGGCAGCTGCTTCAGAAGATTTTGTCTCTCTACCCAATTTCAGTATGTTTTCTAGCAGTGTTTTTCTTTGTACTTTGTCTTCTTCTGTTTTATGAGGTGTATCTTTAATTTAATGCTGCTTTGTACTCATTTTGTTGTACTGTGCAGCGCAACTTGCACACATTCATCTTTTTGTACATGGCTATTTGGTCATGAAATAAATTTTTATATATTAGTACATGCACATGTCCTTCTTCATTAGTATACTTCCTTTCACATTCAAAGATAAGTATATGTTTTAAGTTATCAAATTTAATTTTTTTAAAATTTATTTGTCTCAACAAAAACGAAAATAAAGTTTGATTAAAATAACGATGGTTTAACTAGCATATAGGAAGGTTCATGGGTGATAATTATGAAATATATCCTAATTGTAAATCTTTGTTTAAAAGAGTGGTTGATTTAAAGTAAAGGCGATAACATTTTCAATCTTCTAAGTTAAGTGGTGCTAAGATGATGTTGCAAAACTCTCCCTTCTAAAAAATAATATAAAAAAATATAAAACGGAAAAAAATGATTTTTGTGGAAATAAAAAACACCTAGAGTCAGGTGTACACACGCAAGTGTGTACACTTGCCATGCTCTGTACACTTCTCACAAAAGACTGAAAGGTAGTGTAGGATCGGTATACCTGGCCTCAGTTTATCTGAGTTAGGTGTATGTAAATAGATTTAATAAAAATAACCACCTTGAGACATGTGTTCATACGCATGTGTGTACACTCGCAATGTTATATACTCTTCTCACGCAAGTCCGAAAAGCAGTGCAGGATCGGTATATCAGGTCTTAGTTTATCTAAGTTAGATGTGTAAATAATAATAATATTAATACTTTTTCAAAAATCGAGAAAGCAAGAAATTAAAATCCAAGCACTATTTTCACTTATTTGATTCGATTTGTTATTCAAAAGAAATGAAAATACCACTCTAAAGATACATTGATAATCAATTAAGGATCCATTTCATAGTTGCCCTATGTTATCAACTGAAATAACTAGCCAAACTCGAATCTAATTGTGATGATAACTTAATTTTTGTTGAAAGTTTTGACGAGTAAAAGGACTTAAATTTCTTAATAATGACCAAAACTTATATTTAACTTATTCGTACCAATTTAAAGTAAATTCTTCGCTTTTAAATATTTTTCAAAAACTTGCATTCATCTCTTTGTAAATAAATCTTGCATTAAGGGAATATTTCATTTTGCATTTGGATTTTATGGGTAGTATTTGCTGAAAACCATCACGAGACAACACTCGTCCTACCAGGGACACCTAGAGGCTTAACGGCTTGTTGCATATGCTCAATGCAATCGTGTTTTCTAAAAATGGATTTATCTTAGTTTTAGTTTATTTGGGGACGAATAAAAAGATAAGTGTGTAGGTATTTGATGTTCATATAAAAGTGCATATTTTTACTTCTATATTTAATCTACTTTTATTTAAATAAATTTCATAATTGGGTATTTTTACATGTTTTTACCAAAATCCAAATGTCATCAAATCAACATTCATTCATCTTCATTTAGGGGGAAAACGGTAATTTTGTGCATCTAGTAATTTTGAGAAAATTTATTTGTACATTCTGGTTTTATTTATAGGAATTTGGATGGAAAATGGAAGAGGTTTCATGTATGTATGCATGCACAAAGGATGGAAGACAAATGAAGGTGGAAATAAATGAATTCATGTAATCATGGAGGAGCCCACCTACCCACTAACCTATGGACCACAATTAAAAGCTAATGGAGATTAAAAGTACATGCACATGTTCATGAAGGGTTAAAGGCGTATTAGTAGGGATTAATCACATGCTAATGATAACTTCGGGGCCACACTTCGGAAGGGGGCATTTTTGATAGTCCTCTAAAATACGGATTAGGGTTTGGCATGTATAAATACCCCCTTTTGTTTCATGTAGAAGCTCTTAACACATTCTCTTTAGTTAAGTTGTAGCATGTAAACATAGACTCTGTTTCTTTCTTTAATGCCTTATTAGCTTTTTCCTTTTATGTAATTTTATTTATGCAATTTGATTTCATGATCTTTTAATTATTGTTCTTTACTTTATGCAATTAGTGTAGTTTATTTCTTGCAAGTAGAGTATATCTATTTACATGCAAATTTGTTAGCTCTCTTTTTCCTCTTGTTTATGTTTGTGTTGCAATCTGCATTTACTGAAATGATAGCAGATATGAGAAACTAAACCCCTTCACTTTTTGGGTAATGAAGCTCTCTTAATCATGTAGATTCAACATATTTGCTAATTTATTATCTCTTTTTGTGCTTAATGGAAATTTTTGACGTGCAAATTTTTTGTTGTTTAACTTTGAATTTGATAGCCTAAGTTGTTGATACCAAATAGGTTATGTTTGAACAAACATAAACTCAAATTACCTCTTCATCTACATCCTCTTCATCTACGTATGATTTTGGTAATGAAGTAGTTTTTAGAATCAAATTTTGATGGTCTATATTACTAATCAATAGTAAATAATCATGCTTATAATAGATTTTATTTTTAATTTCATTATCATTTTCATGAGAGTTGACAAGTGGTTTAGATGATATGTTAAAGTTTGATGGTTTATGTTGGGCTAATTAAGAGCACAAATAGACCATATTTAGGATAAACATGTCAACTAAATTCACAATTGACTAAAAAGAGAGATCATAATTTCATTATGTGATTTATGTCATCATGAGAAGGGAATTGCCTCTAAATTGCCTTCTACACTCATATTTTTATTCACTTTCTTTTTGTTTGTTTTTTTTTACATTTTTAGTTTAAAATAACTTTTAGCTTTGGGATAATTTGATTGAGTAGAATTTAAAATTACTTCAATTCCCTACGGATCGACCTGTACTCGCCACGTACTAAAATTATACGTCGTTCGCTTGCGATTATTTTTAAGACAATTTTTAAAGGTGGTTTTCTAAATCGATAGGAAATTTCACCCTTAATAAGCAATTTCTGCATAAAATCATTCGATATTATCATAGTGTCTAAGTTTGAAATAAATATTTAACATTGCTTAAATGCTTGTATCTCACATTTCATAATTGAGCACAACTAAATCCGTTAAGGCACATATTGAAAATGGATTCCAACAATGACAAGGCATCGGAGTACCACCTACCATAGTGCTTCTCTAGATAAAATACACCAAGAGCCTCATATGGACTCCCTACGAGTCAAGACTGGCCCTACCCCTTATTGGATTGCGTCGAATGTCATCACACTGGTCGGGATCAACAACCTAAATAGGCCCCGAGCATACATAATCTATGATATCGATTTAGATTGGGTGATGACCATACCCTAATGGCAACGAACCACGTAGCCTTGAAGCATATCCTCTTATTTTAGTCATTCCCGGTGTGAGGCTTGAGGTTACAATTACCTTTCATTTTAGCAGACTGTCTTGGAATGCTAATATTGCCCTCCAAGCAACCAATTCAATGCTAGCATTCATCCATATAAGTTATTTCAGGATCAAACAAACATTCAACATTTATCATCTTCCATTTTGGAATCCCCTCAAGAAGAATAGTACATCTCCATATCATACTTCATAACGATCCATCGCGAATGTTATTAGTTTAGAGTAGCTCGGACAAATAATATTTATCTGAAACTGGTGTCTCTAAACTAGGCGAATTTCCCAGCTAACTCAATTTCGGTTCTTTTGGAAGTATGCAACAAGTATTCAGGTCCTCACTGGGGAACTCGAAATTACACAACATACTTTCTAAGTTAAAATAGGGTAAGTTATAAGTAGCAGAAATATCCGATACTTTCGATAATTATATAAAGTTCGCATATGGATAACCATATACTTAATTTAAACATGACCCATTGATAGATTTTAACCCTCCCATATCCATCACATTTTTGATATTTTAACCTTACTACATCCCTCGCCTAGAAATAAATTCTAGATCTCACAGATAGAGGATCAGTCTACTCATCGGATTTTAATGCTAACTATGGGATGACTTATATCCCATAAATGTGTCACTATACTAACTTTGATTTCATATTTGTTTGAGGTTACTTAAGGGTAATCGATAAAGAAATCCCTTGATTTAAAACATTTTTGAAAAGAAAACAGTTTGAAACAAAACCAATATTTTAGGAACAAAGCGATTTAAAACCCTTATTTATTAATTAAATAATAAATTAAACCCTATTAAATCTTAGTTGAGTCTTAAATACAACCTTAATTAAATTTAATTAATCAATAATTAATTAATCAATAATTAAATCCCTTTTATAAATAATTAATTAAAAAGTAATAATAAATAAATATTTAAAAATAATTAACCCTTAATTATTAATTAAATGATAATTAACTTTAATTAACTTTACTTAATTATTTAACATTTAAGTATTAATTACCTTTATTAACCAATGATTAAGTACCAATTAATTAATTAATTAATCAATTATTAAATACTTAATCAATTGAATAATAATTACCTTTTTAATTACTTAATATAAGTTTTAAAACATTTTACAAAAATATTTCTAAGTGAAAACATATTTTAGATTTCGAAAAGAGTTTGTTTTGCACGAACTACACTTATAGCGACTATCATTATACGACTCGAAATTTCCAAACTTGAAATTTGTTCTCAAAGTATTCTTTCAAATTTTAACTCTTGGAAAAAATTTTCGAAAACATACAAGCATATTTTGGAAGACTAACAAGTATTTAAATTGAAAACTTTTTTGTAAATTTTAAAACCAAAGATTTTGAATTTTATAAAAGGGATAACATGTCGCTTCAAACTAGTAAGTTGCTAACTTTCTTAGCATACCGTCATGAGTTCATATTCACAGCATATATGATTACATAACCACAACATCACAATATGTAAACATTTCCATAACCAACATATACAAGCTAGATTATAGTATGTAAACTAACTTGAATATTTAACAAACATATTCCAACTATACTCCATATAAACAAGCACATATGATTACATCCAAGCATCATCATAATCCAAGCACAATACATATACACAATCCAACATCATTTTACCCAAACACAACATCATTTTTACAACAAATTAGTCATATATGTATGTATGTGTGTGTGTGTGCGCGCTAAGAAAAACTTAGTTAAAGGGTGAAAGTTTATTCACTAAACATATGCAAAATCAAACTAACTTTTATTAAAACCCGAATATGACCTAGGCCTTTTCTTTTAGCTTGGAAAAGTGGAGTTTTTGCTAGCTTGAATGGAAATATGGTTCGGTTATGGGGCTCTAGAGTTCGGTCAAGGTGAAGAAATGGTAAAGGGGTTAGTTTTGTGGAGGAGAGGTATTGAAATGGAAGGAGGTGAGTTTAGACAAGGTTTTAGGAGTATAAAAGTGGATGAATTAGATTTTTAAACTTGAGAAACTATCTTGGAAGCCATTAAAGTGTCATTGAAACATGAAGTGGTTTTTTTGAAATGGAAATGAAATGATAAAATGGAATAAAATTATGAAAATTTGTATGTATATATATATATATATATATACACACAAAGTACATTAACTAAATAACCATATTACCCTACTTACATACCCTCCCCTATCATGCTGTCACATCACAAGCATGTTTCTTTCTCCCTCCAACATGTAAAGCTTGTCTCCCCATTCATTTTCATAAGAAAACATGCCTTAGTACTTTTTGTACTTGTGTTTCTAAAGAAATGACAACTTACATCACTTTTATTTACATTTAACTCTTGTTTAAAATTTACAAAAAAAATCATATCCAAAATTATTATATTTATTAGGTAAATCAAATTAAAAAAATCCTAATTCATTTATAAATGTGTGCAATGTTTATCTCTAATGTGCACAACGCTTTCTGATAACTTTTCGACATCGAAAAGTCGAAAATTCAAAAAATGGTTTTCGGTCAAATTTTCCATTTTTGTTTGAACTAACTGTTTTTGTAAAAAAAGTAGTAAATTATTTTACCATCATTAGTTATTATTTAAATTGAGTTTATTTGAGTTATAAAATCTGTTAATTAATCATTAAAAATATATTTAAATATCCATATTTAGAGTGATTAAATTCTGGGTCGTTGGAGCTATACATAGCTTTGTCTTTATTTGATGAATTGACTGTGGGTGTGCATAGATTCAAGACGACTGGTATTTAGCTCGATAGCGCTTCGACGTCGAAAACATGGAAGAAACCGCAGCGAAGAACAAGGTTGAATCTTTGGAAAACACTGGATCGAGTCGAACAAGTTGGAAGGAATGGCTCGACTCGACTACTTACGTAGTAATAAGCATAAAAAATATCCTAAGTACCAACAATCCATCGGCCATGGATCGTTAGCCATCCATCGAATTGCCCGTCTGCGACTCCAAACTTGCGCTGCAACGTCAACCTATTGTCTCAAGATATACCAAGAAGCTATGGAGAGAAATCTAGTCTATTATGACAAGTAGTAGTGGTTGAGACCAAAACTACGTGATCAGCTGCATAACCTGCTACATATACATAAAACTCTAATATGATTACTTGGAATTCGACAAACAGATACTAAAAGCGATAACTTCTAGGGCACGCATTGTTTCCAATGAAGACGTACTTTGGGGGAAAATGTTATCCGAGTTTTTAACTATCAGGATCCAAGAGAAGACGGAACGACTTGATGAAATCGGTATGGCTCAGGGTAAAGCAACAAGTTAAAATGAGCCAAGTCCTATTACAAAAGCAACAATTGAGTTTGACTAAACCAATAGACGAGCATCCGTCCAGTCCGATCAGCAGCCAAATGCGACTAAGATGTAAATCATCATCAAGTTGAAGCAATATGCAACGGGACTACGTGATCAACGTCGATACAAAGGCAATGGGAGAATGACAGACATCAAAGTTCCAAAATAGACTAAGTGCATGGATCGTCGGCGATCCATGCTTCATCACTACGTCGCTAGGTTGCTACGACACGTGGGGAGCATGGAAGACAAAATGCAAAAGTATGCTAGGTTTATGGATCGCTAGCGATCCATACATTATGAATCGCCAGCGATCCATACACTATGAATCGCCAGCGATCCATACTTAACCTCGGAGTAAGTGTGATCCAACACAACGAAGCAAAGGGGAAAAAAGCTAAGTGGTTGGCTCGCATCTGAGCTAAGTCTATGGATCGCTAGCGATTCATAGGTCATGGATCACTAACGATCCATTTTTTCGGCTCGAGTAGCATGCGAAGCTTCGTGGCATTTTCCTACGATCATCTATAAGCGGTTAGTGAACAGGCCTGCCAAGAAGCTTTTCGATCTCTATAAATACCATCATACCTGCCGCATAAACGGGATATTCTCCAGACTGGTTGTTAAGCTCTGCTGAAAATTTTCTTTACTCTTCATCACCCTCACAACAATCTCCGAAGAAATTCACTGTGGTTCTTTAGTGGATTCTAACGTTGGAGATTCAATCTGGCTAAGGACAATTAAAAGCCTTGTAACCAAACACTACTTGTAACAGCAATTAGTCTATAATAAAAACTATATAGTAGACGTAGGCTTCATTAACAACCGAACCACTATAGAAATCTTCTTGTCTTCTTTCTTTTACTGCTCTTTTCTATACCTATCATCTATATTATTGCTCTGTAAGAACAGGGTTGGTGCTTTCACACTCAAACCAAGGTGTTGATCCATTTTTTGGGTTAACAAGTTTCGTAATTCAATCTCCAGAAAATGGCTTTTTTGTTGTGAGATTTGGGTCCTAGAGGACGTTAGGGACATACTGGAAGAGGAATATTGGTTCTTTGATAAGAACCTAACTAATATGAAAATTTTGTGCTGGAGGATAAAGAGTGATAAAGGCATGCTTACTTCCATACATGTTATGATCCGTCTTCTAGGTTTGATTTTTCGATTGTGGGGAGAAAATGCCATTAGTGCACTTGCAAGCAGTATAGGCATTCCTAGTAAACTTAGTGATGCCACTAAAAACAAAAAAAAAGATCTCCTTTCCTAGGGTGCTAGAGGACATTCATGGGAAGGTAGGTTTCCCTAATTTTGTTGAAGCTATAAGAGAAGATGGAGAAATATTCAAACAAGAAGCCATTTATGAAAACCCTCCATCGAGATGTGACAATTGCAACCAATTTAGTCACATTAAAAATAGTGTCCAATGGTTAATACATGGCAACCATAAGAGGCAATGACTGAGATAAAGGAGCCAAAGGTGAAAGGTGAGTAAGAGAAGAGTATAAAGGTAGATGCTGATAAGTAATTATAACAGGGACGAGCAACATGATGTAATTGAGATGAACAACGGGAGCAAGGTAGATGCTGACAAACATCTTCTTGGAAAGAGTATGGAGTATAAAAAGATTTGCAAAATCATGTAAAATCATTAGAGGAGGTAAATGAGGCGCTTAGACAGCTGAATTAAGTAAAAAATAGATTTTGAAGGATCTAGCTAGAAAGGTAGATAACAAAGAAAAGGAGTGCTATGGAGATAATAGTAATGTTCAACAAGGTGGAGACAAGCCAAAATCAGGAGAGATGGACGCATTTAGAGCTGATGGTGAATCAAGGACCTCAGAATCGAAGCCAAAGGGAGGAAACATTGGATGCAAATGTATATATCTAAAAAGGATGGTGTATTGCATGCAGCGCCGTCTACTGCCCCCGTTCACTTAAGTGAACAATTTCTATCATCATCGGACACCATTTCGTCTACGCCAAATCCAATCTCTCCAACTTTTTTTAATGATAATTGTTGCACTTTTAATTCCCTAGATATGGTACGTAATGAGAATATATTGTCAATTTTGTAGGAAAACTCGTACTCGTCTATAAGATGAACCAGGTACGGGCAACTTATACGATCATAACGCAAGCCTAGATAAACCCTTTGGGAAACTCATGAGCTTTGCTAGTAAATTAAAAAAACAAACATAATTAGAAAGGATTTGCTCATGAAAAAGATGCCTAAATGGAATAACAACAACGGTGTTGATAATAAGGAGGAGAGTAAAGTAGCCACATTTTAAAGGCAGGGAATCGAGGACTAGAAACAAAATCCATAAATGACAATCATGTTTTGGAATACTAGGGCCTAGCAAAGTGATGGAGTTGAGTAAAATAATGCGCAAATACTAAGTAGATTGTATAGGAGTACTTGAAAATAAGTTAAGAAGCTATGAATTAAAGATCTTCTTTAAAAGCTTTAAAGACAATATGATGATGGTAAATGATGTTTCTTGTTACTACAAGTGCGAAATTTTAGTTTTAATCAAAAAGATTGTGTAGGATTTCAATATCATAAGCATAAGTGATCAACATATTACTTTTGAGATGATTAATAAGGAAGGAGCAATATGTAGCTCGACTTTCGTTTATGGACAAAACTTTGATTACTTGAGGGGAGAGACTATGTAGATGAATTTATTGGAGGATGTTATTATGGTTTTTAAGCCTAGAATGATCTTAGGAGATTTTATTTGTATTAGATTGTCGAAGGGAAAAAAGGCGAAACTCAGGTCCCAATTAATAGGCTACAGGAAATTGATTGGTTCTTGTCGAGAGAAGGTCTAGCAGATGTTAATGTTGGGGTTTTCAAATTCACATGGTGGTTTGGTTTGAAAAGGAACATCCTTACTCGTATAGACAGGGTGATAGTATGGAGTGGATGAGTAATTTAACACAGTTTATAGGCAATTACTTACCATCTGGCCTTAGTATCATACTCCGATATTGGTTACTCTAGTAGAACAGAAAACAAACTTTACAGAACCTTTTAAATACATAAATTATTGGTGTCTCTATGATGATTATCAGAATATTTTCGAAGAGAGATGGAATTTATAAGTTTATGGAAACCCAATGTATAGATTCTTACATAAAATGAAGACCGTAAAGAATGCATTACAAAAATGGGCGAGGAATAAACATAATACTAAGAAAGAAGTTGAGTGATTTAGGTTAATATGTGGTGACTTGCAGCAAAGACTAGAAGCTGAGAATAAAATAGAGATTGGAAAGGAATTGCAAGAAGCTAAAATAAGGCTTGAAAAGGCCATTTAGTAAGAATACATTGACATAAAACAAAAATAAAAATGTAACTGGTTGTTCCTGAGTGAAGAACCTGCGACATATTTTTATGCAAAAAAGTCATCTAATCGATGTCAGAATGAGTGGGAAAATACAATCACTATTGGTGGTGAAGCAAGTGATAATCAACAAGATTTTGTGGACAAGGCCATTAAATATTACATTAATTTGTTCAATTAGAATCACAAATGTATTCTACCAAGAGTAATAAAGAAGTCATAAAGTGATATGGATATATTACTGATGACATAGATTAGGAAGAAGTTCGGGAAGCCACTTTTACCACCAATGACGATTCTGTCTCGAGTCTTGCCGGTACAAACGAAAAAAATTCGAGATCCATTAGAATAATATGAAAGATTTGATAACTGAGGCGATGAATGATTCTTTCGTTAGGGGGAAAATGATCCAAGAATGCAATCACATGCTCATTCATCTAATACCAAAAGGCAAAACAACCATTGAACCCAGACACTTTGGACCCATAGCATGCTAGAAATGATCTATAAGATATTAATTAAAATGCTATGTAATAGGCTGAAATGGTTTATGCAAGAACTCATCTCACCAAATCAATGCGCATTTATTCAAGAGAGGTCTAAAGGAGACAACATCTTTATGGCCCATGAAATCGTAAGAGGATCAAGGAGGTAAACAATAAGTACATGTGTACTAAAATTGACCCGGGGAAAGCTTATGATTTGATACTAGAGAATTTGTGCTTCACATATGAAAGGAGACCCCTTTTGTTACTAAAACAGAAGACGAAAGTAGGAAATATTTCACCATTCAAGGTAAATGATTTTGAGTTATCTCATATCATATATGTAGATGACATTATGATATTTACAAAAGCTGATACTAAAAAATGTAATGGCCATTCATGAATTTTTTTCAAAGAACGAGGGAACCAATATAACTACAATTTAGCATTGAAAAATCAAAAGTTTTCGTTAGGGGAGGAATTACTATTGCTGTAGAAATTACAGAAAAACTAGGTATCGAACAAGGTAGTTTGCCAATAAAACATTTGGGAATTTTTCTTTCAAGTGTTAATCTAAAAGATACGGACTGCTTGAGTCTTATCGATATAATAAAAGGTAAGATCAATGGATGAGAGACGAAGACGCTAAGGCTGCGTTTGGGAAAGTGCTGAACGCTTAAACTTTTCAGCGATGAGAAAAATTCTGCACGTTTGTTTTGAAAAAGTAAGCAGCTCCTAATCCTAGTATTCAGCGATATTATTCAGCTGCAATCACTCGCTGGATTCAATTCAAATTATTACCTCAATAAAAATTCCAGCCGGTCTTTTCATTCTTCATCACCAAAAATTTCCTATTTTATCAAATTTGGCAGCTGCTTCAGAAGATTTTGTCTCTCTCTATCCAATTTCGGTAAGTTTTCTAGCATAGTGTTTTTCTTTGTACCTTTTCTTCTTTTATTTTATGAGGTCTATCTTTAATTTAATGCTGCTTTGTACTCATTTTTTTGTACTGTGCAGCGCAACTTGCACACATTCATCTTTTTGTACAAAAATATATGGCTATTTGGTCATGAAATAAATTTTTATATATTGGTACATGCACATGTCCTTCTTCATTTGTATACTTCCTTTCACATACCAAAGTATGCTATCCTAGCTTTGAAATTTTCAAAAAGAACGACTGCATATTCATGAAACTCTTATAAAATACAGGATGAGAATTGTATGCTGCCTTGTATGCATATTTTATTTTTATATGACAGTACACATGTCCCTTGCTTTGATAATTTATTCACACATCATGCCCTGATAATATTTGAAATGTTGGTTGGCTGATGCATTTAAATGGCTGTTCCATGTATTTTTCAATTTAGAAAACATGCTTACATTTTCTTTTCTATGCAAGTTGAACTAATAGCCTGGACATGTTTTATTACAAATGCATTGACTTTGAACTTGTTGCTTTAATTTGAGTAAGCCTGACAACATGCTTTTATATAATTCTTGTTTTAAACTTAATTATTTCCTAACATGTACATGTTAGCCTTGACTTGACACCACTCTATATATACGCATAAGTTTTTATGCATGCACATTAGTATGTACTTCGTTGCCTTTGCTTTCACATACAACAAAGCATTCATGCTTTCATTTGTATTAGTTTTTGTCCTATCTGGTTCCAGTTATGCTATTTTGTGTCTGTGATTTTGAAAAAAAAATTAGCCACCAAGATGATATTTTTCTTTGTGAAGAACATTTTTTTCCCTGTCGCCTAACTTTCTGACTGAGTTATAATAGCGGTGTCTTTTCCATGAAGTTGTAGTTTCAACTACTTTTCGTTTTTTGTCAAATTGTAATGAAATTAAATATGACTTAAAATTATCGGAATTGTTCTTTGTATGTAGTAGTTAACAGTTATGGCATCAAAGAGAAAAACAAAATCAACAAGTTATGACAACCATGAAGATAATGGGAATTGCGAAGATAGAGCTGCTTTCACAAAGGATCCTGAAGTGGAAAAAGACTTTCTTGAGTTGTGTTTTAAGGAAGTTGAGCGTCAATGGTACAGAGGAATGTCTCTTACGAGAGATTCGTGAACAAGATTAGAGGCAGAGTTTAATGAAAAATGGAAAGTGAATTTTGCCCAAAAAATATTTAGAAATCGCTATGACTATTTGCGAAGAGATTATGATGCTTGGGTGAAAATTATTGGGCTCTTTGGACATGGTTTTGTGCTGCCACTAACTCCATACACTTGCCACCTAAAAAGTGCAAAGAGATATAGTAATTACATGTATGGCTATACATAATTTTTTATGTCGTTTTGCTCTTCATGATGAGTTATTTGAACAAGCTGAACAATGTGAGGAGGATGAGAACGATAATAATGAAATAACTAGCATGGCCGACGATCATAACCACCACACAAGTTCCATTGCGTTGCTGTGAAATATTTTCAACGCAGTCACAAGTGTTCATGGATAACATGCGTGATCAAATTTCTTATTGCTTGTAATCAATTAATAATGGAAAATTTTTGTTATGTACGTTTTATTTTGGAGTTTTATAGATGTATACTTCTATGTTTTTCATCGGTAGTTTATCGTGTGTTGTGTTTGAGTTGATACGATTTTTTTACATCATACGTGCTTAATGAAAATGTTATAGAAGCAAAAACAAACAGCGTCCCAGCATTCAGCGGAAAAAGAAAAAAACAAATGCACCCTAAGCTTAGCAGGTAGACTTGAGTTGATAAAGTCGGTCGTATAGCCTACTTTGCAATATTGGATACAAATGCTTTAACATACCAAATGCGACTATCAACAAATTGAAACATATGTGCCTGAAATTTTATGGAAAAGAAGGATTAATAAAATCCCATAGGAGATCTTATGCAAAGAAAAATGTGAGGGGGTTAGGGTTTGCGGAAATGGGTAGACGTTATCAAATCAATAGTTATCAAGTTAATTTGAAAAGTTGAAAACGAAGAAGGGATATAGGTGAAAATTATCAAGGATAAATATATTAGAAATCATTCTTTCTGGGAAGTAAAGATTAAGATTGACGATTCAGGAGTTTAAAAATACATGTTAAGAAATAGAGAAGAAGTTGCAAAATGTTTGGACAAACGAATTGTAGAAGGCAAAAGTACATCGCTATGGCTGGAGCAATGGATGTAGGGGATAGGGTCATTACAAAATTGGGGATCGAAAAGCTGCAAAAAACAAGAGGGGAAAAACTTTTAGTTCGGGACATTATGGAAGAAAATGAGCGGCGTGTGGATTAAATTAGTTACACGAGATCATTAAATGAAGGCTTTGGAACTAATGGAAATGAAACCATGTATTAATTCGTTTATGTATAAGTCGGTTGTGTTAAGGTACATGGACTTGGGCTTTACAGTTTTTATCTGCAAGTGTATTTTGTACATAAACATGTTATTGTAAATATTTAGTTTTCTGTTAATAAAGTTGTAGGAACCAAGTTCCAAAACAAAAACAAAAAACAAAAAAAGGAATCATAAACTTTACAAAATGCATCTAAAGTCGCTTTTCCAATTCATATATGTTTCGTTGTCGCATTAACGTGGAATGTTGTGTCCCGTCAACGTGTATGGTAAGCCTAGCACTAAATTAATTCATTGATCATACATGCAAGTGGGCTTGTACCTTTGATGACGGATAAGATGAATATATTCCTTGAATTAGGCCCACCTTAACCTTTTTCTTTTGTCCATAGCTGGAAGTTACACTTAGACTATGGACTGGTTGCAGTTATCTTTAACGTTAAGTAAATTGATCGTGATGCTGATTTGATATACAGTTGAGATCATATTTGAAGTTTTTTGCTTCTTTATCTGTCCCGTATATAACTTTGTAGTTTGTATTATCATGCATGGCAGGGTGTAATAGTAGCTGGACTAGCGGCTTACATGCAAATATGGTGCATCCACAAAAAAGGCCCTGTTTTTGTAGCCATATTTTCTCCTTTGCAGCTCGTCATCACCATAGCTACCTCCTCCTTTCTTTTGGGAGAAGCAATCCATCTTGAAAGGTAGTTAAAACAAGAAAGAATAATAGTATATATGATCTAGATGGAATATACTTATACATTGAATTGTGAAATTTGATGACCTGATCATGAAAGAATATTTGGATAGAATTGTATTTATTATTGTTCACGGTCCACGTCCATGATACTAACGTATTTATTCTCCAGTAACTAAGCGAACGATCTCATATCAACTATTAACGCAGTGTTTTAGGTGGAGCATTTATGGTGGGTGGCTTGTACAGTGTTATTTGGGGAAAGATCAAAGAAGGACAAGAGTTCATTAAAAATTCAAATGAAGAACCTATACCCAAGAACGACTGTACCAATGATGATGGTGATGTTTGATGACTTGTATATTGTGATACATGAATATGTACTAGTGACTCAGATGCATCTTTGCACATTGTAGTTGGTCTTTGCATAAGAGGGTATACCACATCTCAATTAAGTTTTGTGCAAATATTTGCATATGAAATCCAAGAGCATAACATGCTATGAATCTTATTGTGTTGTCTAATATCTCGTATAATATATGATAAATTTGTTGATTCATTCTATTTCATTTCCAACTACTTTACTGGCAACTTGCAAGTGTAATACCAAAGGATGCAGTAGATAGAATATTGAACTAGGAATCAGAAACCTCGTACTTTATAATTTTTTGGGAGAAATCAGAATGCTAGTTGATGAATAATAAGAGTCGGTTCTAGAGCCAGGCCCACTGGCAGTAGGCTCAATTACTCTGTTTCCAGCTTACTTGTCCTTATGTGTCCAATTTGATCTGAACGTGCTTAAGCAGGTGTGCAATGCTTATGTAGCGTACTTACAGAAACCATCTTAAAATCAAAATGCCAGTTAATGAATAACAAGAGTCAGTTCTAGAGCCAGACCCATTGAGCAGAAGGCTCGGTTCTTTTGTCCCAAAAATTACATACTCTTATGTGTCTAATTTAATCTGAATCATCCATTACTTTATTCAATTAACTATCGAAACCCGCAATGCTATTGAAGTAATGTGGTGATACGCATATCAACGGTTGAGATAAGCTTGACACATGCGAATTCCACATCACTCACCCTCTTCATCGTCGACCATGCCATCACACTATGCAGTTAAAGCCAACCACACAACACCAACACCCCTCTCCTCTAAAAACCCCCTTTAAAACGTTTAGTGATCTCTGAACACTACGCTTCTATAGTGTAAAGCCTTTAAATAGTGGATCCACTTAAAGTAGCATTATTTACCGCTAAATCGAGTAATTTTTATCACTGGTTTAGCAAGTTCAAAATAAAAGATTGGATTTGTCTGGTTCTGGTCTAAAGTCAAAGTAAAAAGGTCCCAATATAGAAAGTGGACAATATAGAAAGAAGTCCACAGCCTAGTCGCCAACTGTAAGCTAAAGCATTGTAATAATTTCTAAAAACCGAATAAAATTATTTTAGGGATATTTTTGCTATACACTTGTATTTGAAGACAAGGTTATTCTAATTATATTTTAGTCTAACTAAATTAGACATTAACTTTACAGTTAATTGCTTGTTATATTTGTAATATAAATAAACGAATTTTTTATGTGTTATTTAGGCGACGTCCATTATTTTCTCATTATCATCGTTATACATTTCACATATTCACCGTAATGGAGCTGTTGTGTGCTTTGACAATACCAAAAACATCAACCATCATATCTCCACCATCAACGATGCTACTACATCAATTGTCACAACACCACAATCAATAGCAGCACCACATGTTACTAGAAAATGTGTTAATGCCTACCTGGCATTATCGATGCCATGATGAAGCCAAATTTTTGACGTTTGGTAGGTTGTAGGTAATTAACAACCTACAAAAATTTACAAACGCGGCGCTGACACAGAAAAATTGACGTCGGCGCAACATCGATATGTCATCTCCCCCTTTGAAATAACCCACTCAAACCCATACGTTGTCATCCATCTCTCTTCCTACTTTCTTTTTTAAATTACCTCAAATTAAATTTGCACCCAAAAAAGTCACCCCGCGTAGAACACCACCTTTCAGTCGTGCGCAATGCCACTGCTGGCTCCACGCAGTGTCGTCGCTGCCTCCACACGGTGCCACCACGCAAGTCGATTTTGCCTTCATCACACAGTGTCGCCGCCCCCTCCTCCGCCCAGGCCATCAGGCGGTGTCCCCTTCCTCGCCAGGCACCAGCAACTCCTCCTCCTCCAGTAATACCCCTAATTAATTACTACCGGCCATAATTAATTACAGTTATCATGATCAGTATCATATAATTTTGAAACTATATTCCATGCTTACTATTTGTATCAATAGTAGATGCTCGATTAGTCCATAAAATAGTCTTCACTATGACCAAGCATAGAATTCAAAATATAAAGAATCATTCGATTAATAATAATCTTTGGCATTACTTATTAAAAGTTAATAATATATGACATTATTTATGTGTGTATCATTAATGAAACCCATAGATATTTAATGTGACCCCGTCTGATATATACTGTATAATGATCGTTATATAGATATTTGTTTTTTAACTAAAACAAAAATATAAATTCATCTAATACCTTATTTGTCAAATTTGTCCTAACATTGGACAAGTTATAAACGTAATGATATTTATGTTTCGTAAATCATTATTTTAAGTTGAACGGTTAACAAATTTTTGACAGTGCTTCCTTTTTATTCCGCGTGTATGCTCTTTTGTGTATGGTACGATGAATAAGGGGATGTGCTGCTGAAATTTTGTTAAACGTTCTATTTAAAATGATTTACGAAATGCAAATATCATTACATTTGTAATGGAAAGTAGGATGACTAGCCATTAACAAACACATTTGGTTAAAATCAGAGATCCCCATTAGAGAGAGGTGCCAAATTAACCGATGTAGAAGAAGAAAATTGACGCCTGGGGTCACAGGTCGGTAAGTTGGAGAACAAACTCTTTAAGCCCACTGATGCATTTGTGCAACAGTTTCCAGATGTTGACATTTCTTCTTCTTCTGATGATGATGATGCTGGTAGGGATTAATTATTATTGTTATTATTTGCATATTGTTTGGATATTTATGTAGACGCTATTATTGGGATATTGTTTGTATTGATGGATACGGTTGTGTCATTAAATATTTGTGATGTCAAATGAATATTTGTGATTTCTGATAGATATTTATGTATGAACATTTTTGTTTGTATTGATAGATATTTGATTATGTTGATATTTATGATATTGGATATGTGTTGTTATGTGTTGATGTTTGAGTATGTGTGTTTGATATTATTTGTTTACATTTGTGTGATTAAATATCGTTTATATATGAATTTTTGATTGAGGTGAGAAAAGGAGCAAACATGTTTCAACAATGACGTTGGTGGGGCATCGGAAAATCTGCTTTTGACATTTTAATTTGGCGTCGGTAAGGAGTTGGTACATAAATTATATATCTCATCGTCGATATGGTGTTGGAGCAATGCCATAGGCAAGATATCGATATGGCATCCGAAAATTGGTGTCGAAGAGGCGTTGGTAAACTACCACACGATCGTCGTCTACGTGACATCTATATTTTTCCCAACCGACTTTCTACCAACGTAGCTAACGGTGTCATAAATGAGTTTACCGACACTTCGCCGACACCTTATCGATGTCGGTAAACTCGATATGTCTTGTAGTGACATCACCATCATGTCATCTATTAGAATTTAATTGTGTGAAACCTAACAAATGATGAAAAAGTTACAAAAACTTTTGTTTAGAATCTAATATCACTTCGTTCATCAAAAAATAATTTTGAATAGAAGATAGTACATTGGCACCTAGTATGATGGTCATATCAATTTCTAAGCACGCAAACCAATAAAAATACATACAAGATTCCACTCAACTACACTTTTTATCGATTTCCAAACAACTTACAATTAATCCAACAAAGAAGAATAAAGAAAACATAAACTGAACCAATAACCCTGACTGAGAACGAATTCTTGATCTCTATGACAGTGATTTCTTTGCATTTGGAAAATAGTGTTCCATGGGAAAAGCCTTAGGTTTCTAGACCTAAAAATATAAACTAGCAAACTCAAAACCTTTTGCATAGATAAATGATGCAAACAAGGGAAAATACAAACCTCTATTTTTGATATGGTTTTAAGTAAAATTCATGTGCCAATGAATATTTATATTAGGCCACTATTTCTAAAGTTAGGAAAGCGCAAACTAATTTGCGATTTTCTAAGAAACTTGGACGATTTAATTTTTTTTACAAATTTTGTAAATTTAGATAATGGTAAAAAAAAAGTCATTTAATAGAAAGACATATTTAAGACAGCACATACTTAAGAAAAGCGCAAGTTGAATTTCTAATTTCTGAAAAATTCTTGCCAAGCACAAGTTAACTTGCACTTTCCTTTTTCAAAAAATAAGCTTAATTTACATAATTATTGGCACAGGGATATTTATACCATAATTTTTGCAAAGATATAATATGCTTTTGGCAAATAAAGCTCATAATTGAAGGCAAGAAACTAGTAGACAACGAGGTTTACCTACTTTCAGTTATATTCAAAGCCACTGGCTGTAAATCATTTTCTCATAAACTTTTATCTTATATGATAGAGTCAAGACTATGCACTAGAGGCAATATGTAATTTATAATAAATTATCAACTCTATAATAAATTCTCATTAGAAATAAAAGATGTTTTTCTTTTAATTATGTCATTGTCATATTGTGATAGGTTAATTAGTTATTTAATTTAAGTACATTCAATAGAAAATCCTTAAATGATATATTATGTGATGGTAATTACAATATGTTATAATCATGAAAAATTTATTATATTAAAAACAATATAGTATTTTAATATTCCTGGTCAAGATGTTTCAGACGTGATATCGATACATCGATTGAGACTAGAGTATGTAATACTTTTCAAATGTTTGACAGTGTGTTAGTCATGGTTGTTGAGAGCACCAAGGGGTTACATATTGATAACCATTGGATAACTATAGAATGAATCACTTGAGAGTTTTTTGTTAGTTAATATAACTAAGATCAAACAAAAAAATCTTGAATTGACGACATTACATAGTTCTCTCGACTTGAAAATACTACTAAACTTCAATGAGGATATTCCACTTTGACTATTGTTAAATCGTGGTACGACATCCATCGAATGACTAGTTGGGTCTGAGCTGAAGCATTGGAAGCGAAAAATTATTAAATAGAAAACTGGTTTCCTCAATTATATGTGGTTAATATCATGGTAACTTGAAGTTAATTCAAAATCAAAGTCTTTAGCTGAAGCAGTGCGGTTATTAACAATTGTTATTACTAAACTAATGATTTTGTGTTTGGACAACCAAGTTGAATGTGGACGATATAGGAATTTTGACCAAAACCAAATTTCATAAGTTCTGAAGTGATATAGGTTTGATCAAAGGAATTGATGCAAGTAATCGTTACTAACAGGCACAACTTAAAATAGTAAAATTGGATTTTACTTAAAAGAAATGATAAATTTGGCTAAATTATCACACCATTAGTTAAGACGACGTATGAACGTTAATGTTCAAATTGTTCGACATTAACTACTGATTGAAATTATACATTTGAGTCGCACAACCATAGTGATGAATATTTTGAAATACCAACAATTTAATTAATTCATAATTGTTGTTAATTAATTAAATTAATTAATATTTATGAAATATTAATTTATAATTTTTATTTTATTTTTGAATGATACTAGTATTTAATTAAGTTCGTACATAAAAGTTATATATGTGCGTATCGATATACGATATCGATTAATACTTAAATTTTATTTGAATCAATTACTTACTAAACGGGCTTGGAATTTTTGAAAGCCTAGATAAGCGTTCGGTTACCAGGTGCATAGGAGAAAGGATTAAAGAGTTCAAACTGGACCTGATATGCCAAGAAAAGAATTAGTAAACATAGGGAGAATATATCTTATTTTTTACCTCTTCTTAATACCACTTAAACCACACACTACCAAGATTGTAAAAATTGCTAAGCAGACGCTAGGCGGTCAGTACTGACTAAGGACTAATCGTTTAGGCGGGGATTAATCGAGGATTAATCAGAGATAGCTAATTTTGATAACTCGTGTATTTTGGATAAAATTTTAGTGTTTTGTTTACAGTCAGATTGATATAGATTAGAATTTTGAAATTTTAAACGTGCTCAGGAGTAGCCAAGTGAGTTAAGGTCGCCTAAAACTAGTACATTAATGCTTATATATGCCATTGAACCTTACATAACATCTAACTAGTGCCTAAATACATGCTTTGATAATTACATGAGATAGTAAACCTTTTTAGGTAGGCCTGGGCAAATCGTTAGGCGGTAAGCCTTGCCTAGCGCCTAGCGCCTAGCTAGGGCCTAGGAGGAGGCCTAGAAGGTTTTTTACAACATGCTCACTACATAATCAACTTTTGCTCCATTCTTTCTCCTATTCTCGCCATGATTCCTAGGAGGGCATATTCGAAAATTTAAGGAGCAAAATAAAAACAAAAGCAAAGTTGGTGCTTCAGATCGTTGCAATTTCTAGAAGCTGGTTCGGTTGAATCTAGGAGTTATTATTTCATTCAAGGTATCATACGCAATCCCTTTAGGTAGCCTTTCAATTTCATTATCATATATATATATATATATATATATATATATAATTTTGATTATGTAGATTAGTACCCATATATTTTATAATGAATTTATATACGTCTATGTTTCCTAATTAAATATATACATATATATATATATATATATATATATATATATATGTGTATGTATATATATATATATATATATATATATATATATATATGTGTATGTATATATATATATGTTCGAATTGATTTAGAAATTAGAAAACCAACATGACAACATCATTATAGAAAATTATATTTCGACTATATATTTTTAAATACATAAATAATAATTTTTGGATCTCAAAGCTAATTTTGATTAGCCAAAATAATTTTATAACATATTAAATACACATTTCTATATATTACGTGGATATATTAAAATGTTTAAAATTAGTTTTATTAATATAATATTTTTGCCTTTATAATAGAATTTTTAATTACCACATTTTCACAATTAATAAATATTTTAAAATTCTTTAAGTGTATTTATATGTATATAAATGTTTAAAGAAAGCAAATCCGTATGGATTTAAAAAAAAAAAAATTTTAAAAACCATTTGATCGAATAAAAAACATTATATATATATTTCAAATTTATAAATATAATATATTTTTATAAAACTAAATATAAGTGTGTATATATATATTTCAAATATAAAATAATTTTCATGAATATATATATACATATATTCTAATTTTATTTTAAACTTTATAAATAAATATTTTTTAAACATAGATCGGGTTTTGAATTTTTAAATCAGCATAAAATTTTAAGCTATTAACCCAAAATATATTAAATTTGTCAAAATAAGGTTTAAATCAAGATATAAAATTATTGTTATATATATGTATATGTATATGTGTGTGTATATACATAATTCCATGGACAACAAAGACATATATAAAGCACGAATATGTAAATTGTGGTGTAAATCATAGCATCTATAAATGAACACATTAACTACGTGCATCATTTATACGGTGCATGTGCACTATACATATATGGATGTATTTGATACAGTTATGATAATATAATAAATTTAAACTAAATAAAACTCTTTTTAAATATATTAAATGAAATCAGATTTTATTTAAAACAATTTTAGATTGGATCTAAAACCAATTAGACTTCATAAGCCCAACAAAGATAAAAAATGGATTTCTTTTGAAGTTTACCCATTAAACCCGCTAAGACTTGGCCTTGTTCTTTCAATGTTAATAGAGCCCAATAGAATATGCGGTCTAATAGCAATAGTAGATCTCACTTATTAAAGCCTACCCATTCGTAGCGTGTCTAGAAAGGTAGTATCTAAGGTTTGGATTGAGTAATCAAGTACTCTACCCTAGTTAGCTACTAGCCTGAACCGAAGGATGAAGTAAGCCCAAAGATTGTGCCAAATATAAAGTTACAAATTGGTTTTTGGACTTGGACAAATTTTTCAAAATCTATTTTGAAAGATTGAATTACGTTTTAAATTTAAAGGTTAAGTTTAAATATAAAAGGAAATTTTATATTTGTCATAAAATATTTCAAAAAATTGTCTCAAAAGTTAACAAATTATTTTGAAATTTTATTTTAATAATTTAATCAATTAGATTAATTTAATAAGTTATTAATTAAAAGTTAATTGATTAAAATGAAACATATATAACGATATATGTGTGTTTACCTTGTCTAAGGTAAATAATAATGGAAAATTTTAAATTAGTAAAATTTCATTTTTAGTTAAAATTGTTTTAATTGATTAAATTAGTTTAAAGTTAATTAATAAATAATATACATATATAATGATATATGTATATAAATATTATAAATGTTATAGTCAGTAATCATTTTAAAATGTTTAGGATAAAACTAAATGAATTAAAGTGTTAATTAAACAATTTATTAAATTCATTAAATATGACTTAGTTAATAAAATTAAAATTAAATTAAATATGATTTAATTAAATAGAGTGGAACTATAAGAAACCCGACTTAGGTTTAAGGAATAAATCTTACGTATAGTACGTATACCGTAATTCATATGTGTTTGATACTTGAATCATGAGAGTGTTTCATAACGAATACATTATTCCCTGAACCGATATCAGTCAAATCAATATATTAAAGATTATGAATCTCTAATATATATTTTTCCTAGCGAGTTTATATATTAATAAATTACTTGTATATTCTCTAGTTGATGAGCAAACTCAAGCTAGAGATGTTATGTGTAGTATCAGTAATATATCGGCTAGACAAGGTAAGATAACTATATGTATTTGTTAAGCAAACTCAAGGAATATATAATATACTTAGGCCATCGCGATATGGTAGATAGGACTTAATAATCTCTTTATATTTGTTGAGAAAACTCAAGGTTGAGATGATATTAGGGCAAAGACCATGGGTTAGGGGTTGTATATGTTATAATCGATGATGTGTTATCCAACACTTGGGGGACTTATGATTTGTTGAGCAAACTCAAAGTTGGAATCCTAAGGAAAACAAGTCCTAACACTCACTAAAGAAACTGAAAAATTTATGTATTTCTATTAGGGTTTTGAGCAATATAACATTCTAGAGGGAACTTATTTGTAAATTCAAATAAATGTATTTATCCTTACTAATAACATAAGAACATTTTATATGTATGAAATGTCTTAATCTACTTAAATTAAATTTGCAGAAAATATCAACATCAAAATTTATTTTAGAAAATGACAAGCTCACTAGACCTAATTATATTGGCTAACCAAGAGCGATCAAATTAACACAAACTTATGAGTGCTTATGGTCATTTATACATGAACCTATAAAACAAAATCACGCCAAGATGTGGCTACTGAATTAGTGATTGATTATAATAAATGGGTAGTATATCTTGAAATAACCCAATTTTACATGTTGTCTACTTTAGGCAAACTGTTGCAAAGACAACATGAAATCATGATTGTCCATCGAATCTTCGATAGCTTTAAAATTTTGTTTGGGGAGCAATCTCGTTCCATAAGGTACGAGATGACTAAGAAATTGTGCACCATGAAGATGACGAAGGGCACTTGTAAGCACCCACCCTTTCGACCTGTAGACCTAACGCCCGAACAAACATCGACAACCCGAGAACCGAAAGAACGAATCATTAGGGTTGAGATAAATAAGCATATACAGATACAAGTAGATACAAGATATCAGATATCAGATACAATTCAAGCTATCACTATCTACTTTCAGAAAATCACGACAGAAAGAAATGAATATGGTACATAAATAAATACCATAGCCACATTACTAAAACATTGTTTATAATGTCAAATACATATGTCTGAATAATACAAATACTACCCAATTACACATACATAGTCAACTCTAGGTCACAATATGATGTACATCATATACACAATATACGAATGACTCTCTGCTCTTGAAAACCATCTCATCTCCAAACTCAATCAACTTGGATATATTTATATATAATGGAAAATGGGAGGGGCTCAAACATATGTCTAGTGAGTGAGCCATAATCTGACCTACATATACTACAAAAATAATATTATAACATGATATGAGTCAATCTCCCGACTACCATACGTTTTGTCACTACGTTATACCTAAATGTCATGTACATCCAAACATATCGCATCATATCTATACCGACTTATGCCTTGGTCCGACCTCATGCCCTACAGGGTTGTTTATCGCCCGCCATCACCTAAATCTCGTATAGGACTCGGTTCCCTGGACTATCTAAAGCCTAGGAATGCCATTATCCTCATGCTACCTAATTGGACTACGTCTCGGTCTACCCATAGCTTGTAGGATCATTTAACATACACCTTACCCCACACTCGCCGTAGCCTATAGGAGAGAAAATCTTCATTTCTAGACCACCTGCTAAGTGTCATAAGGCCACATTTGTATTCGTATACATACTTTAGATCGTCTATCATGCGCCCTAAACTCATTTACGTTAACGTTCGTCGTTGTATCCCATTCCTGTATAACAACTAAACATATATTCACTTCAAATAACAATAAATCATCACACATATTCATTCACTTCATAGCACTATTGTTTGCCTCATCACTAGCCTCAAATCACCTCCCAAAGAAGAAAAGAAACAAGAGTTGAATCATTCAAAATTTATTTATGTAGGCCTAAATGGCCTAGGTTTATACTAGCAAAGTATCACCAGTGAACCGGTTGGCACGACCGACACACTGGTGTACATGTTTTCTGTAACTTATAGGTTTTGGGATTTTTATTATTTTGTCATCGTTTCCACCTCCGGTTGCCACCACTTTGAGTCTGATCATCAGTGAACGTGCTTATGTCCTGGCTTTAGATTGGGAAGTCGAATTATACCTCATGAATTATAGTGTAGAATCTTCAGTTTTTCAATTTATTAAATCTAGTTTCTAAGCACTTATTTCACCCAAATCGCTCCCAAATCCCTTTAATTTTGAATTTTAATTTATTTATCCATTATTAACTATACTACCATAGCTATGAATCATCTTATTGCATCAAAACTGCATTATAGGAGGAGGAAATCATAGATCATTCACCAAACTACTTATTCCAGTCTAAATCCTTGGTGTCCTAGGCTATTGTGTCTCCTTTCTTTGGGTTCGCCTCCAAATCGCTGCTAGGTCATAGCCTCATCCGTTAGCTTTAGGATGCTTTTGATTTCATTTGATTTGGCAGAGATTTGAGTACGATATCTTAATTTGATTTCAAGTGGTTTAGAGAGGGATGGAGGAAGAAGAAAGTGATACTGGGTGGTAGTTTCTGAAATGAGATTTCGTGATTTCAGTTTTTAGTAGTTGGACGAAAAAACTATATAACCACCCAAATTCAAAATTTAAATTCATATCAATTAGCGCTTGCTCGGATCAATTCGTTTTCGAAGATACCTCCTCTATATGCACTCCAAATGAGGCAAACCAAAATACTATATGAATAAAAAAAAGAGATGGTCATAATGACATTGGTTTCATTGTCAAATTCCAACGTCTAAAAGATGACCATTTTGCCCTTATATTTACTTAATTAGTTCATAAATTCCAATTATTTTCAATTGTCACATTATTAGTATTTAATTAAAATAATCCTCAACTTTTTAGGGTATTACATTCTCCATTCTTAAAAAAAGTATCATCCTCGAAATTCGTAAAGGACGAAGAATGCATCACACTTTCACGTATCACACAAACACATTAGCATACAAAATAAATCATCTAATCATTCACCCAAACAATTATCCACACAACTAGGAAACCAAACAAACCAAACATATATACATCACATATAAAAATTTGAATTAAAATTCATAAAATATGTTATTAGCATACACAAATACCTATGTGGTGTTTGTGTACTTTTTTAATATGCAACTAAAAACATAGCATTATGATGTGTATGTAGATGACATATGGAATTATATATGCAAATATCCAACACTTGAGGCCTCCTTTATGAATGATATGATATGACATATAGAGCATGTATGCAAGCATCCTAGGGTGAATGTATAAATTCTATATGTACGTACAACCAATTCACATCAACATAGCATGTGGTGAATATATACATGATAAGTCATAAAAAATAAAGCATATAAAACACATCATAGTATGGTACAATCCATACATAAACAAAATAACAGCTAATTCAAGCAATTATTCAATCAGACTAAGACAATGACTAAAAAATAATCAAGTAAATGAAAAGCGCTTTGCAAAGAAATTAAATTGAAAAGATCGGTTCTACTCCTCCACTTTCCAATTGTCCGCGACCAAATGGTTCTCCCTAAAATATTACAACAAAGCCTATTATTGGCATAAATCATCCTAAAATACTAATCTTAATTTTACATGTAGGCCTACAACTTCTGCGATCTCCGCTACCCACTTAAATAAATAACATCACAATGTACAGAATAGGTAGCCTAAGCACCAACGTGCCTTAAACCAAATTGTAGTCTCTTATACTGTTCCTAAATATACACATCCAAATCATCCAGTAGTTTCCTTGACTTGTCTTCGGATCGCTAAGGTAAGGCAACTCAAAGTGGATGGTGTCTTACCCTAACAAATCCAAAAGACTTAAATCACCATACTATTTATCCTTTCCCTAAGAACGTCCAAAAATGATCAATGGCTTAACGTCGTAAACATAACATATATCCTATCAAAATGTCAAATTTAACTTGAGTGACGCTATGATATCACTTCTCCCAATATTCAGCAACTTGATACTCAAAGTATTACCTCCTTAATTATCCAAACATTCTATCATAAATCCTATAACAAAGCAAGCATTCCAACAAGGGAAATCATATTCTATTCAACAAATACAACCATAGCAACCAAAATCCTAAATTTAAATGAAACCCTAGCCTAATAAAAAATTTCTAATCTAAGATACTGATTGAATTAAAAGGATCCACTATATAATACATTGTCTAAATGCACCTCATATGAGATAGAATCTATGTAGCTTTAAGTCGTTACTCCAAAGAGTTCCTTGGAATAGACAGTTTCTCTTCAATCCGAAAAATGATTAAAGAATCTATTTATTCTTCTTTTAAAGTCACATCTAAATCCTTCAAAATTCTGTTTTCCATAGCTTCATGTTTCACCTCTGCATCTTTTATGTGTGCAAACTATATACTTTCTCTTCAATCTTTCAAATAAATTTTTCTTCAATTACCACAAAACACTTGAATTCACAACACTTTGTGTTATTTATTTTACTTTAGTATCCATTCTATCTATAACATCTTTTTTAAATTACTCAACCGATTTTGTCTTAATAACTCAAAATCTTTTATTGAAATTCTTTACCTATACTAATCAAAATACTTCTCATACAATCCTTGCTGCTAATCCATAATGGAATATCTTTTACAAACAAAAGTTACAAACTTCCGTGTATATTTTTTTCAAATCATATTCATCTATGCAATTTAGAAACTTCATTCCATTTAACAATAACACCGATTCAAATCTAGAATACACTTTTTAAAAACTTAATATCCTTCACACTAAAATCCAAACTCGATTCATTTTCTAATAGTAACCAGCCAATGGTATCTTTTCTCGTATATCATTTCACTAGCCTATTATTTGTCCATATTATGGACGAGCCAACTCATTAGGGATGGTGTTTTTCCATATAAATCAAATAAATAAAATACTCAATAATCATAGTAATATTTTATGCTATAATCTATCTAAGAACATCGGGAAAAGGGATAATGTCCTAGTATAGTGAACATGTCATCAAACTCATGTCACACGAAATCTAAACCATGTACTGAAAACCACATTTATTTCTCAAGTAACTATCGCCCCAAAACATATACAACAAAACTTTAATCATTTACTTAAAGAACAATACCCATCCAAGCCATCTAACACAAATTGTGTAATGTGACTTGGTACATCAGGTCAATGACACCCATTCATGGATTCAACTCAAAAAACCAACCTTTACTATGATATTAAACAACAAAGTATTCTACATATCATTCGCTTCCATCTTCGATCATTACCGCAATGACACAGAAGCAAAGAATGAAAATCTCAACTATATCAATTCTGCCCTATGGACCAATCATCAGTTAGGTCACATAGTAGCATCAGTCAGCTAATTCTGTGAAAATCTAATTCTGTATGACTATCAGTCAGCTGCAATGACACACAAGCAAAGAATGAAAATCTTAACTATTTCATTTCTGCCCCATGGACCGATCACTGAGTCAGGTCACATAGTAGCATTAGTCAGCTAATTCTGTATAACTATTGGTCAGCTAAAATAAACTCTAAACTATACAATGGAAATCTAATTCTATATGACTATCAGTCAGCTAATCCTTACCTAAGTCATATTCCTATCTTCATCTAACATCGTCTAGGAACTAATCATTTAAACTACCCCTAAGTCGTTCTATTCAAGCACTATGTGAGACTTACACTTGAATATTTGCCATTACATTCCTATCCAGAATCATAATTCACCTCGTTTCATGATTTATTTTCCCTTCTTTACACCGGATGGTATCATATTTGCACTTGGGGCCACTTCCAATGCATAACCCATCTCCTCTTTGTTCCTTTTCTAACCCATCAAATAAATTTTAATTTGACCGTTCAAAACTCATTTTTATAATCACGGTATCCAAATTTAAAACTTTCACTCATTTATTTAAAATAAATCATCACCCCTCAAAATATTTCTTTACCAAAATATTGCATTTACTTAAAACCATAAAAAAAACTTTTCATCAAAAACTTACTTTGTCTTTACATTTTAATTTTCAATACGAATCACTTCTTTATCTTCAATGATTTAATATTAACCGCTTAAAACATAATGAAATTTTAAATAAAATATGTCTATTTTCTAAAATACTCTTGCTTTATTTAAAAACATCATTTCAAATGATTTATAGTCAATTTATTTATATAATTATACATTAATTTATTTCGTAAGTGCAAAATTTCTAACACTTTTAAATAACACATCTTATATAAATGAAAATATAATTTAGAATTCACTTTAGCTACTCACCATATTTATATCAATTTTGGACACCATTTCTACAATCTCAAATCATATATTTTACTATATATATGTTCAAAAATTTCATTTCGCAAGTCCTTCAATTTCTTATTTCACAACGAATATATATTAAAACATCATAATTTTACTTGCTTTGGATTAAAACTTTAAATCTCTTTTTCAAAAATCATCCAAATACTTATTATCTTATATAAATACAATAACAATTCATACATATTCCTACAAATGAAATTTATTATTCAATTTTCAAAACTAATTTCCATTTTCATAATTTCTTTAAATTTTCACTCTTAAAAATATTTTACTTCGTAAACTCAATCCTCTAACCATCCTTACCAGCAACCTATTTGGTGCATCCATCAAATCCAATCCAAGCGATCACATATACTTTCACAAAGCTTGCATATTAGCACTACAAATTAGGGTTCAATTACAACATAATATTAAGATCTACTCCTCATTCACCAAATGATGGTACTATAGGGTTTTCACTAGTATGAGTCATTGCTTATAGATATCAGTAGAACTGAACGTGGATATTCACACCACAACATCCGAAAGATCGATTCGAGTACCATTTCCCATCTTTTGCTTCATCCCACCCATATTTATCCATGTTATAGTTTCCATCCTCACTAACTTACTCATCTTCTACTATTAGCAATTGGGATTCATTAACAACCCCTCCAACGGATAGGTACATTTACTGGAACAACTACAAACATATTCAACTCATATATATATATATATATATATATAATAGAAAATACATATACGCTCTTCAATACGTTCCTTGCTTCTATCTTAGTTTCTAACCTATGCTCTGATACCAAATGTAACAATCCACCCTTTCGACCCTTGGATCCATTACTCGAACCGACGTTGACAACCCGAGAACCGAAAGGACTGGTCGTTGGGATTATGATAAATAAGCATATACAAACACATATAAATACAAGATATCAGACATCAGATACAATTCTAACTATCACTATATACTTTCAGAGTCACATAGGGAAAAGTAATAAATATAGTACATAAATAAATTCCATAGTCACATCACAATAACATCGTCAACTGTTAGAACCTCTATTCTATGGTTTTGATGACAACAACTATACAGTCATACACATACAATATATTCCATCTATTTGTGGGAAAAATCTTCCAGATTCACATTATCATGGCTTGAAGACGACCAGTAGAGGAGGAGAATCATTGGTATTAGAGAAGCTATTATAGTGTTATATAGTCATAGATAGATGGTTTGTAAAATCTTCTTCAGTAGTTTTTTTTACACAACATTACACGTCAAAGAATTTTTTAAGTCTTTCATTGTTTGAAAAAGTTAACTGTAGAAATTAACAGACACCATAAATCTGATCACATATGCTAGATGTCTGACTTTGTATGCTATTAAAATATAACAACAGGCATCAGATGTCTGATCGCATATGCCAGACGTCTGAATCTGTTCTCTATTTAAAAATATATACTTAAATAGACGTCTAAAATTATGGGCAGATGTCTGTAGTGGGTAACAGAATTGCAACATGAACAGGCACTTCTTTCATTCTATTGGCTGCATCCATATCTCTACAACGCATTTCTTCTTCCACAAAGATTGCAACTCTTAGACTGAAATAGAACATACTAAAGGATGTTACTCTTCAACAAAACTCTTCAACACCTATAAATATGTAAAAAAATTTAGAAACAAATAACTTGAATTTTCTGGTTCTCATATCTATACTCTTTACATACTCTGATTTCTAAAAGCAATTAGAATATTAGTTTTATCACTTGCTAAAAGCAAAGCTTCACATACATATATTACACAAAGGAGATTATAGGAAGATTTGTACTGTGCAGTCAAGATCAGTGTTACTAAGAACACATACTTGTCAAGAAAAGATTTTTGTATCAAGCCTATTCCTCCGGGCTAAGCAAGGGCTGTTTACTAGTTAAGGCCAAAGAGGAGTTTCAAGGCTGGACGTAGGATGGTAGGTCCGAACCAGTATAAAATCTCTAGTGTGATTGTTTCTTTACTTTTTATGCACTTTGCTCTGTGAGTTATAAGTTAGCTATTTATTACACTTGCATATTAGATATAAATGCACGATCCATACACACTTTCATTTGGTATCAAAGCATGGTTATTTCAAGTTACAGTAACACGTTATTGAAACATATTTAATATGGCAAGTACATTTCAAGAAGGTCAATCCACTGCACGTCCTCCACTAAACACTAGATCTAATTATGCTTATTGGTCTACACGAATGCGTATTTTTATGGAAGCTAATGGTCTAGAAATTTGGTTAGCAACTCAAAATAAATATGAAGCACCAAACATAGAAATAAGCACTTGGGAAGATGCTCAAAAGAACAGAGTAACAAAAAATTCTAAAGCCATGAATGTTCTATTCTGCTCACTTGACAAAAATGAATTTTCACTTGTCATGTTGTGCAATACTGCATATGATATATGGAATACACTACAAATCACTCATGAAGGCACAAACAAAGTAAATCAAACAAAGATTTCCATTTTACAGAATCAATTTTCTTCATTTAAAATGAAAGCAAATGAATCTATTGGTGATATGCATGCTAAATTTCAAACTATTTAACATGATTTTATGGTACTTGGAGTCAAATTTACAAACTTTGATTTAGTTCACGTATTCTAAATTCCTTAACTAATTAATGGGAACGAAAAGCGTTGGCTATAGAAGAGTCCATTGATCTATCTCAACTAAATGTTGAAGAATTAATAGGAAATTCGATGTCATATGAAGTAAATTTGCAGGCAAGAAAAGAACAAAACAATGAAAAGAAAAATATTGCTTTTCAAGCCAATGATAATAATTCAGACTTAGATGAAGATGAGATCATATTTATTGTCCAAAATTACAATAAGTCCAAGAAATTCAAAAAGATGACGAGATCCCAAAATGGAGGAAATTCAATTTCATCCATCCAAACTTCGATTAAATGCTTTGGATGTGACAAGTTTGGACACATGAAGAAAAAATGCCCAAACTCAATAATGACAAAAAGAAAAGAAAGTTAGAGAAATTCAAGAAAAGAAAACGGGATTTTAAAGTAACCTGGGATGACTCAGATCGTCTTCATCATCAGACAATGTAAGCAATAGTGATTCTGAGCAAGCAAATGTATGCTTCATGGCAAACATTGAGGACGTATGTCCTGATCTTACTTACAATGAAATTTTAGAACTGAGCATGGAATTAGATGACAAATATGAAGAAATTAAGTAAATAAAGAATATATTTCTAAAATTAATCATATAGAGCTTGAAATAGGATTATTAAAAGATGAGGAAACCATTGTAGAAGAAGTATTAGAAACCACACAAGAAAAATATAAAAATCTATCTAGTCAAAATGATTCTCTTTTATGTGAATTATGAAAAGTTAAAATGATGATATTATAAAGAAAACATTTTATTAAAGGATAATCTAGAAGTATCAAAATCCGAAATTTCCAATCTTAAAAATGAGTTAGATAAGATTACAAATAATATTTCAAAACTCGATGAAGGAAAGTAGAATTTGGACAATTTGATCAAAAGTTCTAAACCATTTGGAAATCGGAATGGATTAGGTTTCAAGAAAACTTCAAAACATAGAAACTATAGCTCACTATATAAAAAGTTCAAGAAATCTCATACCGGAGAAAAGACTTCTAACTCTAAAATAACAAAAATATGGATTCCAAAATCTAATAACAAATTAATTAGAAAAAAACATAGATAACTATTTGAAAAATGTCGTTCATAATAAAAATTACTCTTTTATAGGTCCCCAACCCTCTTCGACATGGCAACCCTTTCTTTCTAACACTTAGGACTCTAACAAACGAAGTGGGTACCAATTAAACTATTTTTATCTTGTAGGCATCCAAAAGAAAATCTAATAACAAGGAGAAATGGACACTTGATAGCGGATGCTTCAAACATATGAATGGAAATGCACAAATGTTATCGAATATAACATCTAGAGATGGTGGTATTGTAATCTTCAGAGATAATTCAAAAGGATTTTTCATTGGAATTGGAGATGTTATCAATGTTGGCGCAGGTCCATCAGTTGATTCGGCACCACACTCTCGCCCTGATAAGGCACCAGTAAATGTTGGCACTGAAGAAAGTGAAGGTATCACTTGGCCTCTACAAAACCCTTCGCACTATAGTCATTATGCATCATTTTAGAGCCTCTCTAATCGAGAGGATGAGGGGTACAACGATCAGTCTCAATGCCCAAACACGACGGATATGATGAAGACACATCTAATTTATGGGGTTACTACAACTATCAGTGAGTTTTTATTTTATTTTTATCATGTAGGATTTATGTATCTCTGATTGAATTCTTCAAAATGATTTGTTTTTGTTGCATAACTATATCAAATATTATCTGTGATTTCGTGCAAACTTATGCTCTTTATGTTTTTCCAAATTTCATTATTTCTGTATCTCTTTTTGATAATGCTAAAGGGGATAAGATATCATATTACATGTATATAAGGGGGGGAATCACATTCAGGGGGAATTATATGTTTATTTAATAAATGATTGTATAGTTGTCATCATTAAAAAAGGAGAGAATATTAGAACCTCTATTCTATGGTTTCGATGACAACAACTATACAATCATACACATATAATATATTCTATCTATTTGCAAGAAATATCTTTTAGAATTCACATCAACACGGCCCGAAGACGACCAGTAGAAGAGGAGAATCATTGGTATTAGAGAAGCTATTATAGTGTTATATAGTCATAGATAGATGGTTTGTAAAATCTCTTTTAGTAGTTTTTTTACACAACATTGCACGTCAAAGATTTTTTAAGTCTTTCATTGTTCAAAAAGGTTAACTGTAGAAATTAACAGGCATTAGACGTATGACTCTGTATGCTGTTTAAATTTTTTATTAACAGGCATCAGACATCTGATGATATATGCCAGACGTCTGAATCTTTTCTCTATCTAAAAATATATACTTAAACAAACGTCTAAAATTATGGGCAGATGTTTGTGCGGGTTAATGGAATTACACCATGAGCAAGTACTTCTTTCATTCTAATGGTCGCATTTGTATCTCTTCAACGCATCTCTTCTTCCTCAAAGATTGCAACTCTTTGACTGAAATAGAACATACTAAAAGATGTTACTCTTCAACAAAACTCTTCAACATCAATAAATATGTAAAGATTTTGAGAAACAAATAATCGAATTTTCTAAATCTCATATCTATACTCTTTACATACTCTGATTTCTAAAATCAATTAAAATATCAGTTTTATCACTTCCTAAAAGCAAATCTTCACATACACATACTACTCAAAGGAGATTATAGGAAGATTTGTACTATGCAGTCAAGATCAGTGTTACTAAGAACATATACTTGTCAAGAAAAGATATTTGTATCAAGCCTATATCTCCGGGATAAACGAGGGATGTTTACTAGCTAAGGCAAAAGAGGAGCTTCGGCAATGGACGTAGGACGGGAGGTCCGAGCCAGTATAAAATCTCAGGTATGATTGTTTCTTTGCTTTTTATTCACTATACTCTATTAGCTATAAGTTAGCTATTTATTACACTTGCATATTAGGTATAAATACACGATCCATGCAAACTTTCATCTACAATGTTAAATGCATATTTTGAATAATATAAATACAACCCAATTCCATATACATATTCAACTTCATATCGCATTACCTATCTACATCATATACATAATATACGAATGAATCTTTGCTCCTAATATCAACACATCTTCGAATTCCATCAACATGGATATATATGTATATGTATGTATGTATGTATTTAATGGAAAATAGGACGGGGATAGGCATGAGTCTAGTGAGTGAGCCATACTCTACCCTATATATAATTTATAATAATATTACAACATGATATGAGTCTATCGTTCGACCATCATACATTCCATCACCATGTACACCTAAACATATCACAACATGTCTATATGGACACATTCCCGAGTCTGGCCTCATGCCTTACAGGGTCACCTATTGCCCACCATCACCTAAATCTCATGTAGTACTCACTTCCTTAGACTATAGGAAAGCCTATTGTCCTTGTGCTACCTAATTGGACTCACGCACTAATTCGTCCATAGACTGTAGGGTTGCTTAACATACACCTCCTTCCTTGGCCCATCGTAGCCTACAGGAGAGTAGATCGTCATGCCTGAACCACCTACTAAGTGTCATAGAACTGCATTAGTATTTGCATACACAATCTGACTGTCTGTCCTAGGCCCTAGAATCGTTTACGTCCGCCTTTATCATCGTATCTCATTCCTATATCACAACTACGCATATATTTACTTCAAATAATAATCAGTCATCACATACATTCGCTCACTTCATAACACTGTCGTTCATCTCCTCACTGACCTTTATGGCCCAGGTTCATAATGGCAAAGTATCAGTGCACCGATGAACTGGTTGGCACGATCGTTGCACCAGTGTACATGTTTTTTTTATAACTTCCAAGTTTTGAGATTTTTAGTATTTTATCGTCATTTCCGCCTTCGACCGCCACCACTTTTCCTTTGATCGTCAAGGAACATGCCTATATCCTAGCTTTACATTCTTAAGTCGAATTATACATTTATTTCATGAATTATAGTGTAGAATCTTCAGATTTTCAGTTTATTACTAAATGTAGTTTCTAAGCACTGATTTCAACCAAATCCCTTTATTTTTGAATTTAAGTTATTTATATACGAATAACAATACTACTATAGCCTAAAAATCATCTATAGCATCAAAACTGCATTATAGGAGGAGGAAAGCATATAACACTCACCAAACTGCTTATTCCTATCCACATCCTTTTTGTCCTGGGTTGTTGCATCTCCTTACGTTTAATTTCCACCACCAAATCACTATTAGATTGTAGTATCATTAATTAGCTTATTGGTGCCTTTCATTTCGTTTGATTTGATGTTGATTTGAGTGAGATATCTTAATTTTGTAAGTTGTTTAAAGAGTGATGGAGGAAGAAGAAAGTGATACGGGGTGGTAATTTCTAAAATAAGATTACGAGATTTAGTTTTAAGGTAGTTGGAGGGAAATATTATATGTCTACCCAATTTCAAAATTCAAGTTCAAAATACTACACGAATAAAAAATAATAAGAGGTTGCAAGAGTGTTGGTTGCATCATCAAATTCCAACATCTGAAAAATGTCCATTTTGCCCCTCCTTACATTTTAAAGGAATATATTTTATTAATGAAATGCGATATTGCTAGATGTTACTATAAGCAATGAGCTGTAGTTAGAGTTAATACTAGCTCACTTACACGACAATTTGGGCCGTTCATTCTGAAATATAATATGAAGTAGATGAATATGATCCTTGTGGAGTTGCTTAATATGTTGAGATCAACCGCGTGCTCATCCAAAGACCAAGACACGGTGCTCTCTATAAAGTGAAAGACGTCGTCTTCAATGGTTCAAACAAGAGAAAGTGTGTTAATAAGAAAAGTAAGAAGAGTGCTTCTAGCGATATGAGTAAATGTCAACATTGTCACGAGAAAGGGCATTGGAAGCGGAATTGTCTAGATTACTCGAAACTTGTTAAAAAGAAGAAAGATAATAATTTATCACTTCTACTTGTATGTTTATGATTAAAAATTGTTTTAAAATCAATAAATTATCTTGGGTTTTAGATTATGGATCTCCGACTCATATTTGTAATTAGTTATGGGGACATAGGAGCAGACGATATGTAGCAAGTGGTGAAATGAGACTTTAAGTTATTGGTGGATCTATTGTAGATGCAAGTACTGTTAGAGACTACCATTGTAACGACCCGAAATTTTCGAACCCAAAAATTCCAGATAGTTATGGAAAAGAAGAAAGAGATTGAAGAAGAAGAACAGAAACACCAAACATCTCACATTCGCAGCGGATAAAATATAATAATAAATAATAATAGCTTACAAAAGAATACTATACCTGTCGATTACATTTCAATACATCAAAGTTTCACATATAATCAAATGCTGGTCATATACAAACAATTTATCACATAATTACAATAATATAATTACAGCGGAAATATTCTACGCGTTCTTGCCATCCAGCTCGCATCCTGAGCTCCAGAACGTCCTACCTGAAAATCTGTAATACTCGGTCTGACCCGAGCATTACACCAAAGTAACACCCGGGTCAGGCTGGAAACCAGCGTGAGTAATCTCAACTAACATGGAATACCAAAGCAAACAACTTATATTAAACCCGGGGTAACTTATATCAATTTAACAAGTTCACAGTTTGCTATAGACAACACTTATTCCACACATCAATTTCTATATACCAAACTTAGATGAAATAATCCAATTCACTTAAATAATTTCATTTCAGCCTATTGATTTCACAAATCAATTTATAAAAATTCGAAGTGGTTTCGGGTATTTTCTAATACGCAACCCTGGTCTCTTCGAGTTTCGTGCCATCCTATCCCAAGTTATCCAAAAGAAAACACTACATTTCATATCAGAGATATCAACCCATTCAAGACATTCAATACCATTCAATCATCCATATGCAAAGCTTTATCACATACAAATTAATTTTAATTAATTCTGATTGAATTACTAACCTCAACCACTTAGATTTCTTCATTTAATATTAATTAATTTCCAATCAATTAATCAATCATCCCTTCATTAATCACCTTAATTAATCATCCTGGATTAATTATCCTTCAATTATATTCAAGTAATTAACTTTAATTAGTTTCACAACGTTAATTACTCTTAACCAAAATCAACAAGTAATCTCAATTACTTCATGAATTTATTAACTATTTCCATTACATTAACCCTTAAATATTTATATTAGTTATTTTCTCATAAGTCGCTTATTACTGATTAATCAATCTTAATTAACCAATCTTTAATTACATCATTAATTATTTAAATTAAGGATTTCCAACCATATTTTAATTTATCCTAATCTAATTTAATTGCATTAATTAAATCACTTTATTAATCATTCTCGATTAATCTCAAACTGTATTTAACTATCTTTTATTTATCTCATTAAATAAATTAATTACTCCTTAATTTAATTATCTTATTTAATCTCTTGATTAATTTCACAAGTAACTATATTTTATTAATTTCATTAAGCAATTACCTATCAAACCATCCATTGATTATTCTAAATAAATTAACTTCATTAATTAACTTAAACCTTCATTAATTAACTGAAACCCTTAATTACTAAATTACTTAACCCAAATCATTAATTAATTTAATTAATTAATTATCCATTTTATTTACCCTTCTAATTTGATGAATCACAATCATTAAGCCCTTATTAACAATGCAACCATTTTCTTATTTATATCTTAAGTTTAAAACAATTTAAAACCCAAATACTTCGAGTCAAACCACAATTAACTCGAGAACCAACCAAAATCCAAAGTCACATCATCATCAGTGCACATCCAATCAATTTAACCATTCAATCAATTATTTAAATTCAACCATTTAAATTTAAATAATAAATCCAACAGAGTGATATTTACTCACCTTTGCCTCCTAAATTTGCAATCCACTTCACTCTCGACTTGGTTTATCCATGTTTTGACCTTGTATAAATATTATAGTTCATTACCTATTTGAAACAGTCGAACAGTAAATTTTCATTTTAACAATTTAAACTCAACAAAATTTTCTTTTAATAATTTCTTAATAGCTAAATAACTAAATAAGTTAATTTAACAAATTAATCTCCATTAATTTGAAATTAAACCGGTAAATGAAAATAGGGGTATATATATATTTATTTAAAAACTATTTTCTCTTTGTTTTTGTTTTCCAGAAAACACAATAAAACAAATTGCTTTACTGTATATAAAATTTTCTGTGTATAGATATTTAGATATAAATTTAGCAGAATACTCTTTTAAACCTTAGTGTAATCTTCTGTATATACGTACTTATATCTGTATATGTATATATATAGGAAAATCAAAATAAAAACAAAACATTTACCTCACTGGCTATAGACGTGAACTCCCACACCACGGCCACGACGAACTGCCACTAGAACACGCTGTAACCTCGACTTCCCCTTGACATCGATGAACCCAAACCATGAGCCTCGATGCTTCGCTTCTCACTTCGAGGATCCCCAGATCGAAACCCCTTTACGTTGATCGCCTCGCCACAAGCTTAACCCCTCCATTCGCCTGCTCGAGTAAGACTCACGCCCTCCACTCAACTGCGGCATCGCGAAAGCTCCAGGCCGTCAACGCTATCTTTTCCCCTCGCGTGCACGTTCTCTTCTTTATAGCCGATTCGAAATTTGTAAGAAAGGGAAATCTCGGCTTGGCCCTTAATTTGATTTTCGAACGAAATCCTTCGCCTTCCCTTTTTTTTTTATTGTTTCGAAGAGTTCGGCCTCTCTCTTTTTCTTAAAAAATTTTCAGTTTTACTTCCTGTTTGGATTGAAGAGGGGATCGACCCTTTCCCTTTATTCATTTGCTTCTGAACGAAGCTCTCCCCCTTTTTTTAAATTTAAAAATCAAATAGAAAGGGAGGAGATGAAGGGAAAAAAACTCGGCCATCATAAATTTTTTCCAGATCCATTTCTATTTGCAATTTATAAAGGAAGGCGGAGATACAATAGGGGTTTAGAAGTAGCTTCCAGAGTAAGCTTTGATATTATATAATTAAATATTGAAAAACATCTCATGTTGCATCGAAAAATCCGAACCCAGAATCAGACGAGCCGACAGACATTTATAAGGTTATCCCCGCATTCCGAACACAAAGGAATGTGTTTCGGAGGCTAATTCAATCGTATGCACGAGTCACAGAAGAAAATGATCAAATTTAAATTAAATCTATTAGAATAGTTTCTAAGCGTTTTGAGCTGCCAAGGTCCAACGACAACTCCGATTGCTATGAAAATTGAAATCCGATAATAACTAACTATTACGGATCCAATGGAACTGGTTTCGTCGAATTCTGAGACTATGCCTCGGGAGACTATTTTCCAGTTCCAATTTAAACGATATATTATTAAAATTGAATAAATTACCTTTAGATTAAATTTCAACCATTCTATTGTCTTCAGTATTATCATTAAAAAAATTATAAGCCTTCAAATTATTTAAACAAGCTTAGAAATTTCGGATTCAACAATTTACCCAATTTTCAATTATTAAATTCAACATTTAAACTATATAATTCGATGATTTAATTATCCAGAAAATATTGATATCTTGAATTCAAGCTAAAATTAACTTTTAAATATTTTAAAAATCAATTAACTATTCAAATTTAATTTGTTAAAATTTCCGGGTCGTCACATTCCTCCCCCCTTAAAAGAATTTCGTCCCCGAAATTACTAGTTAGGAAGAATGGTCCAATACCCGTTTACTTTTTCTCCAAAACCAACAGCTCAACATTCTACTATCTATCCTTTATAAAGAACCCCTTATCATTCTTACCAACTTCCCAAATTCTCCAATAGTTTCCAAACAATACTCTTTTGCTCAATCATTCCAATTTCAATTTAAAACTAAATTTTGAATAAAATTTTCTAACTCTCTAAATTTTCGAAAATTTTTGCCAGCGTCTCCTTTGCGCGGCTAGCTCGGTACAACTACAAAAGGCCTCCAGGGGCTCCCAAATTCCAAAAGAAAACAAAAGCAAAGTGGCTACATCAAAAACCCAATCCAATATCATCTAGAAATTTAAATACGTACCTTTTTATCGGGCAATTCAAATTTATCTTTTGGAATCAAATCCAATTTTCCTTTCCCCCTTTTAATACCTACATATCTTGTTTAACAACAATATTCAATCGTAACTTTACAAATCATTTTATACATCCTCTTATATATAGGTTTTCATATCCATTTCTATTCAAACTAGTTTTTCCCGCTTCTATACGTATTCAATTTACTTTAAATTTTGAATGTTGAATTTAATCTTTCATGTATATCTGATTCATATTAGTTTCATTTACTAATTTAATTTAATTCCCAATTTGAAATCGTTTTGTCGTTAACCAATTTTTTTTTCAAAAATTTTCTAACTCTCAAAATTTTCGGAAAATTTTGGCAGAGTCTCCCTTGTACGGATGAGCTTTTGCAATTTGACAAGAGATATAAATATATATACATCGACCCACCCGGTCTGAAAAAGCAAAAACAGTTCATATTTCCTATTTTATTGCGTAGGCGTACCTTATTTAGCATTTTAAGCAAGCAGCTTATTAATTTAAGCAATTAGCGCAATCCAAACCAGCCAAACGGCCTTCGGGTACCTGTACTTACTCAATTTAAACATATAAGCACTATATATACGAAGTTTATAACATTTCTCTTACTTAAACAACTGTAACACTTTAATTCTAAAAGAAATGCATTCAAAATAATTTTCACGAGCAATTTATATGTTTTCAACACTAATTCACTTTCTTTCAACCGATTTATATACCATTTCATTCAATTTTAATGGTTTACAACTTAATTGCTTACATTCAATTAAGTTTTCATCCAAACAAGTTCATATTCACTTCAAATGATACAAAAATCAAATTTATTTAATCTCTATCAACTCAAAGAATTTTAATTATTTTTGATCACGCCAAACGACAATTATTTTTACGCAATTTTGATGATATTCGCTTGATAGAGTATTAAATTTGATTTTTAACTACTTTTAAATTAATTTCAACTAATTCTATATGTAATTCCATTTCAAATTTTTACACTATCATACATATGCCTTTCATTTCATTTCTAGTTTATTCACCACCATTTATTTAGCTCGACATATTCGTTCTTGTATTCTACTGGCCATTCCCAAATTAATTCAATCCAAGCTTTTACCTTAATGGGCTTTCACTCTTATTCGAAGCCAAGCTTTCATAAAATTTAAACTTAAGTTAATTTACTTTAATTTATTCCAACATCAAACTTAAGTTTACTTCCATTTGATCCTCATTTAATCAACTTCCATTAAATTCAGTTAGCCCATCAATTTTAAATTTTAATTTAAAATTCACCTTCTCAATTTATCAAAATAATATCCAAGCACATACTTAACTCATTTATACTTCAAACTAGTGCGAACCCGTGCTTCGCATACGGATCCGGCGAGCATATTATAATTATATATTACTTTGCATGGAAACATTTAAAATGGGTATGCAGGAAAATTTTAACATCGTGAAAATAGAAGATTATGAAACACATAAGTGTTGTTTATCCTTGTTTCAGAATACTTCAGTGCAAAAATTAGATTTTATCAAAAGCGCGCAACAAAGAATCAGATCAATAAAGATGTAGAAGTTGACTTGCTATTCTTGGACATGCAGATTAAGTAGTCATACGGAAAGTGAACAATAAACATATAATTATGTACAATTAAAAAGAGTGTTAATGGAAACAGGGAATAATGAAAAAAGTAATTGGCTCTGAACTAAAACCATATAATATATATTTTAAATGCAGAGTTACATGAATGAACAGAAAGTTGTAAATTTGTACATGCGATGTGACCAATAAAAATTAGAAAAAAATGAAGTACCATTATAAAGTACAGCAGTAAAAAAGTAAAGGTGTCCTCGCTTAGGAAAATGCAAATAATGAAGTTATGATTACTCTTTGAATTGGTTTCCTCAATAATAGCTAGGCCTTCCATATCCCAATCTTACTGACCAGGTTGTCGAACCACCATCTGCATTTCGTGAAGGATTTCTGCAACTCAGTAATAATATTAGTAAAAGATAAATAATGCACTGCAACTGGAGGAATGAAATTAGGAATGATGAGGAAAAAAACAATATGACAACATGTACAAAATGTGAAACATGTTTTTCTCACATTGTCATAGTCAGTCAGAGCCGTTCCAGTAGTACAATTCACAATTTTCTCACAATTTCATAATCGTTTATATTTTCGAATAACAGCAGTTGAAACGTTTGCATTGATACGTTAATTGCAATTATAGAATGATGTAAAAAAATTGTGTGGACCTTAACAATGTCGTGGATGAACATTAAATTTGGTAAATATAATGTTAACCGCAAACTTACTGATGTTTGAAATTGGGTGCATGGGTAAATTCGTTGTACGACGAATTTTCACTGTTAAACCTGTGAGTGCTAAGAACATTCAGCAAGTCTAAGCTTGTAATGCACACACCAGCAGTAGAGTTGTTTAGTCGTACTGTAACCTGTTAAGGAATGAGGTAATGCTATTTAATCTGAGCGATACGACAGGTAGTCGTGACTCTATTAGGTGGATTACCTTATTCACTCCATTGTCTGATGAGTTTGTATGGAATGGAATGGAGTTTTCAAGCTCTTTTATTTTTTTGTCCAAAGCATGTTCTGAGCAGATGTGTTTAAGAACCTATGTATCAGTTGAAGAAGCGTAGAATGCAATTCGGTGAACGCATTGATGGTGAAAAGCTATTTTAGGTGCAGGATGGTGTGTACCTTTTTTGAGCGGAGTTGTTGCTTCAGACAGTGAAGACGTCTTTTTTCAATCCTTGCTCGGTCCAAGGTAGAAGCTAGTTCTTGTGGGGCCTGCAGTGAAATAGATGATACCATGAGTATAATATTGAAAATTAAATAGGTTTAGTTACTATGTCTGTGTTATATGTAAGTGGAGGACATAACCATTAGTGGGGATATGGTAACTTGGATTCCCCTAGAGCCCAAAATGGATTGTAGTAGCGTTATGTGTTCATCAACCTGTTGATGATGTCAATGAAATAAAACAGCATGCAGAATGTAATATCGGTGAAGAGAGGAAGTATAATAACAGGGTAAGGTTATGAACTTACCTGTCCATGGATGTCAACCTAGGATGATGATTATAGATGCATTAGGATAATTACTAATGCGGATAAAAAAAATAAGAGGCAAGAAAATAAGTTTATTTTTTAGGTAAGTATAGGATATTGAATTAATACCTTAGGTATCGGAAGGAAAGATTTGGTGTCCTTGTTATATCGGTTAGTGACAGTTGCTTGTTTGGCTGGAATGTTCGATACATAGAGTTCATAACCCCAGTTCCGTGCATGTATTACATAAGTGTTACCTACGTTAAAATTGATAGAAGAAATGTGGATATGTATGCGAACGCAGGATATCAAGAAGTTTGGCTTTTTGATGGGTAATTGAGGAGAGCTTAAATGTTTGAATCATGTATTTTAAGCTAGTTGCCCATATTTGTCCATGTGTTGTTGATAATATTGATTATATTACACTGTACTCCACTTGTGATAGAGATTGTATAATATATAGAAATCGATTAGCTAACAATATTTTTTGAAATGAACAAACTGAATTTATCAGTTGCTGAGGCCTGAACACAGAAAGATTAATATAAACTTAAAAATGTGAAACCACAAGAAACCGCGATTCCATCCATTAGCTGTACAGCACGCAGACGGAAATGATTTAAATCCAAAGAGTTAATTTTCTTCAATAAATGTACGTATAGCAATCTATTTGTAGGCAGCTGTCTAGTAATAATAATGAACAATGCACGGAGGCTAAAAAATATGGAAAATATACTACAATGCACGGGCAAGAATGGCTAACAGTATAAAAGTATGGAGTAGTAAAATATGCAAGTACAGATATGAATAGCTTTACACGCAGTCATGAATAATCCCAACATAGCAAGCTTTAATCATATGACTAACAGCTGTCGGTAGTTGTGGCAGTTAGTGGACGTATAGGTTAAAACTCATTGTTGTAACTGCACAGGAGATTTTTAGTTGCTTCCTGAATAAGTATATTTAGAGATATGTAGTGGATAGAAAGTTATAATACTTTATTTTAAACCAAACAGAGTACGTAACAGAAGTCAGATAACAAAGAAAAGTACTTGCACTACAGCATTAACGATAACATGAAATGTGTTTAAAAACAATGTAGGGTCTAAACGGCAGCCGTACGATTTTTCTTTCTCGGATTTCCTTTAGGCTGATTGATTTTGCTGTCTGAGATAGCTGGACCCTGTAGTGTTATAGCATGTTAGTTAAAATAAAAATTAGTTTACAAACAAATGGTTTATAGGTACTGGCAAAAAAAAGTCAGGTATAAATGTAGTGTGTTGAACATAACAGTTGTTTGCACGAAGACATACGTATATTGATGGTGAAATAGGTACCTTAGGAGTGATTTGTTCAGGTTGCATACTGTTGCTGTTGGTAGATGGAGGAGAAATTTTAGTTGCTGTTAATTTTTTCTTCCCAGCAGAAGTAGTATATGTGTCAACTTTGGCGTGAAAATTTTCAGTTTTACCAACTATTTGTTCGAGAATAGTTGCTACCTTTTTCGCACCCCCAACCTTCATGCAAAATAAATGTTTTGTTACTGGCAAATATCTTGTATAATGTTGCAGCAGAGTAGGTAGATTATCTTAATTTCTAGGATAATTTCTAACATGCTATCTAACTTACCCTCCGCTCGGGATCTAGTTTTGTAGTATGGGTTTCAAGAGTAACGGTTTTAATGTTAATTATCGTAATAATTTTCATTGGGTAATATGAATCCTTATATTTATTCTGTGATTTAGTTCTGAATGTCAGCCTACATTACTGTGAAATTGAGCTAAAACCATGTAGTATGGGATTAAATCACCTGGTACCATATTCCTGTTATGTCGTGTGATCAACTTGCAAAAATTGTTATAGAAAACATAAGTGTGGGAAAAAAACGGGCCACAAATTGAGGTAGAAAAGAAGACGAAGTGTATAAGATGCTTTACTACATTTTTTATTCTTTATAGGAACATCGGTAAACATTCTGCACTTAATGTTTCATTTTCTTTGAAAAAGTCTTGGTGGATTTTGACTTATTCAGAGGTTTTTTTTAATCTTCAGTATATTTTTTGCATCTTAATCGTGTGTTAAAAAACAAATTCATTAGTCCTTTTCTACATTATACATGTCAGCGACTACAGCTAGGTGTATAACGTATGCAAATGACGTGACTGATTTTGGAGCATATGCTGACTTAGATAAATTAAGAAGTACCTCATTTCTCTGAATTAGGTATAAAGATTCAGCCTTTTGTGTCACAACAAACTCTGCCAATTTGTCAAATAGAAGGATTGGAACAGACGCGGTGCCATCATCAACGATTACTTCCAAATGAAACCTAGTAATGGAAAAAAGATAAAGGATGATGAGTGGTAAAAGTAGGTATACATGGAAGCGTAATTGTGATGTCATTACCTATGCAATGGAAACTCGACATCTCTGTCGCACTTGCTGCAGTAATTTGTATGTGCCGATGTGCTTATGCGGGATTTGCAAACGTTGCAAGATAAGTATTCCCATCCATTGTCGAGAGAAAGTCCTGTTATTTTAGCTTCAAAAGCGTAGATTTTTCCCTAAAATAGAAAGGTTGATGTCGTGAGTGGTTGAAGTAGTATCGTAAATGAAGTAGAAGTCTGTTATGGCTATGATAAGTAAAGCAATACTGTAAATACAGTAAGCAAGCATTGTGATGATCAAATATTTATTTGTCATTGTACCAAGAGAAAACAAATAGTAAAACGTAGTTAGAAAACATAGTTACTGTAAATATGGTAGCCATACAGATATAAGACAGGAAAGATAAATCAGTAAATTATAAACTGTCCAAGTTTAAACTCTTAAAATTAATTTGTTGAAACATGAAAATGCAAGATAAGGATGTAATTTCCATAATTATAGTCTACGTGCAGGCATAGGGGGAAGTTTAAGGGAGAATTGTAGCATGGTGAGAAGGGAAAAATTACGCTCAGCATGAAAAATTTAGGAATGGACATGACCAGGTAGGTAAGTTGTTGGGAGAGAAAAAATGCCACGCAGTTTAGAAAAGTTAGCTTTTGACGATGAGTATGAACTTATGCATGCAAAGACTTGGCAAAGAGCAGAAGATCAGTTATGTACGAATACAATTATCACCCCAGGTAAAAGGCAAATGTTTTCACAACCGTAGTGTTAAAAACAGTTGGATACACAGATTTTTTTAGGAGTGCAGTGTTTGGAAGGGAAAAAAACTGTACCAGGCAAGGCAGGTAGGCAGGGAGTGAGGTGTAGTGTACTTACCTCGTACGCAGATGGAAGATCCGAGCTGATTATTTAGGATATGCACTTATTAGTGATTATCTTGGCAGGTGTTTTGGACTGAACGTCCTCAGATGAAAACGCAGGGAATTTCCTTTTGCGGAAGCTGGGAAAACAGTAGAAAATGGTAGTGTTAGTAGGAGGCCGAAAGAAGTTTGGTTTTTTCGTAGTAAGTAATATTGATATGCGGTTAGTGGGGTCGACCTCTTAAGCATATCAGATCCCTCAGCAACATCTAAATCGGTGTAAACAAACGTTGCAGTAGTTGCGCTCATGCTTGGTTTACCTGTACGCCAAGGCAGCAGCAATGTGTTAGGGGTAACAAATATATAAACAAAGTACATGAGGATATGTAGATATAGGAAATATACCCCGGTAATTCTTTACGGTCATCGACGTAAGGATAACTGTTTTGGTGGTGTCAGTGACAGCGGAGTCGTCTATCAAGTTTGTTTTGTTGCCCCACAGTGTAGCGGCAGTGCGGTTACCACTGTAGGTGAGATAAGTTAATGGTCATCTAAGAATATGTTAGAAGTTAAAAGGCAGTTATGTAGCGGGTTGAAAAAATACAGAAGTAACAGATACCAGTGAAGATATAGGATAAGCTCGCGCTTAGTAGTCACTGAACCATTCCCGACAGACTGGTTGACGACAGCACCAACATGGTGGAGGACTCCAATGACATCTAAGTCGAGGGGTTGAGTCGTATTTGATTTGGAAATAGGTAAGTGGAAGGGTAATAGAATGAAATGGAAAGCAGATGGGATGTAGTATACTTACCAGTCAAGTATTTAACAGTATCGGTTCTGTTAATTATGGACTGATAGTCTGCAAAGGAAAACTTATGTGCAGGTATGGTGTCATCATGGTTGTCGACCTCTGTCACCTTTGTCAGCGCAGTGAAGTCGATCTTAATTGGGTTGTGGAACGGAAGATAACTGACACCAGCAGGTGTGACGTTGAAATCAACTATGTCGTAAATCAACCCTTCCTTAAGCTTGCCGAGGAATAGTGGCATGAAACGGGGCCCTACAACTGCGTGTATTTCTCCATCCTGAAATAAGAGAAAGCATTAGTACGCGACTATGTGTACACTTTCATGTAGTAACGGTGAACCGCAGGTGCAGATGCCTATATGAATGTACTGTCTAAGTAAAAACCTGAGGATGAAAATATATGAGGTTGAAATAGTAGCCATGAGCTATCGCATTGCAGCCGTTGCCATTCTGTGAAGGCAGGCTGCGTGAAAAGTTATTTTTTTTTACGTGCTGAAAAATAAAAGTTGTAAGTACTGTTTTATTATGCAAGGGGAAAGTATAACAGCATGCGTACAAAACTACTGAACAGTGGGAAATTAATGCAGAGTTGGAGGAATTGAAAATTTATAGGAACAGTAAATGTGAAGTGGGAATATGAATGTTTGAGGTACAATGGATGCGGCAGTATTGGTTTTATATGTACCACGATGAATATCAAAATAATTGGGTAATGAAGATGAAGAAATAGTAGATGAGGCATGATCGACAAAGAATTCACATAAAATGAAGTAAAAGAAGATAGATAATGTAATATATATATGACCAAATGTTGGGTTAACGAAATTCGTAAGAGCAGTGGGAGAAAAAAAACAATGTAGAAGACGATAGCTTAACATGCACAGTCACATCAATATAAGAACAAAACAACTTCGAATGCTGCATAAACAGCATAGTTAATTTGATTGTTTGTCTGCTAAAAATCTGCCAGTTTTATACTTTGATGGAATATGAATATGCACAGAACAAAACAATGACTAATACATGCATGGGGGATGCATGCGTCTGTAGCACAAACACTAAATCTGCAAGCATTATTCTCAGCTTAGCATGTATCGAATGTGGTAAATAAAGAAAAACTGATATAACCTATCCGAACTACATGTATTGGTGATGAATCTGTTTCACATGGCATCACACATGTTGGAATATAAATGGGATACATGGTAAATTATCTAGTATGCAATCAATTGCAAAAAAAAAAACATGTGTGTATATTTTAATTTTGTAATGGCGAAAGGGACAAAGGAAAGCATACTGTAAGCACATACGATGTTCGAAAACTGAGAAACAATAAAAGGTTGAACATGAAAGGATGAAAAGAGAAAAATGAAATCAGAAGGGGAAGATGTTTTCATTTAAAATGAGACCAAAATATTCTGGAGAATAGTAAAAGCCAAAAGTATAAATTTATGCGGAAACTCGTATATGCAAAACCTTGTAACATTTAACAAACGAAAGCACGGTACAAAATTTGGAAGACCAGTTTAAGCTTTGAAGTCACCATTGGGAGGATAAAAGACATAGTTAACGTGTAATAAAAAAGTACATAAACACATGTATTAAAAATTTGGAATAAAAGACAGATGAGAAATTAAATTTAAAGTAAATATGTAGGAAGATTATCCCAATCTTGTTAGAGGCAATAACCATAAGATTTAAACAAACGGGGATAAAAGTAGGATGTAGAAAACGAACAAAGTCAGAAACGTCGTGAAGGCTAACCTTCTTATCAAGCAACTGCATATTAAACCCAAAAACATCATTGCTTTTTAGGTTTATGGAGTCCCACATCCTTGCAACACGGACTCTGATTGTTGCTCCAATAGTGTCAACAGTTAGTGAGTCTATAGATGAGGGTGAATTTTCCATGACTGAGAGAAGAAAAGAAATTTTGTTGGTTGAAGGTGCTTTGTGTATGAGCAATAGATTGGCAGCAGGTTATAAAGGATTGGAATTGTAATAATGGATGTCTTTTCGTAATCTGTCAGGTTAAATGCGCTGGACGATAATTATTAGAAAAACTGCTAATTTTAATTTATGATGTGTTGTAAATGGCAGGAGGTGCGAAATATAAACATGCATCATATTAAATAATGAGTACAGTAACTGCAATGATAGTAGTCCAGAAGTCATACCCGAATGGAAAACTGTATCCTCAATGGAGTGATAAACTCTTCAACTCTTTCACTGTGTTTTCTGATAAAAGTAAGATGGATAAATGATAAGCCGTACCACATAATATTGTGATAACCCAACATTAATTGCCGTATAGTTCGTTACTCAGGAAACAAACACAGTTTTATATATTATGCATGAAAAATGCATATGCAGTATTTTATTCCCATATAAATCCAAACAAATAGGAAACAAAGAAGTAGAATGTAGTACAATGCAACAGTAGCCAAAGAAGAATATGAAAAGAAGTTGAACACAATGTGACACCCAGTAGGAAGACTGAGTGAAACAAAATCAACTTAGTGATTTAAGTATATCTATTATAATATACTCTACACCATCATATGAAAATTGTTGAAATGTATTACATCTTTTATGCACAATTTTGGTGAATCCGACTTGCCATATTTATATCGAATTTATAAATACAGACGAAGAAAAAAAATCAAATAAGCAGAGGAAATGGTTAATGCCTTAAAATAGTTGACAGTTTGGACAAAAGTCAGTAGGCAATGTCTAAATTAGTACAATGATAATAGATAATCATAACAGACAGTTGATGAAAATCATTAGTTCTTAATAGTGACATACGTTAAGTAACGTTATTATTTCATGTGTTTACTAATAAGAAATAGTCACGAAATAAGTTTATAGCATGTGAACATTGACTACATTTCCATGTAAGTACATAACAGGCACTTTTCATTAGTTATACCTGATACAAACTGAATTTTGGGGACCAAAAAAGAAACAAAATTACGGTTGTATTATTGTAAAAATTTCATGTGTATGGTACCTTTATGGAGAGTAAACCTTGGTTCCAGATTCCTATTGCATTGACGTGCCTAACTGCATGAATAAAAGAGTAGAATCCAGTAAAAGTAAAAAAGCCAATAAAAAATCATTAAATTTGAAAGGTGCAAGAATATAAATCAAAATTTTGAGCATTTTTTCGTCCCAGAAAGATCACGTTTGAATGGTTACAGGTCGACACCAACTGCAAAGACATGCAGGGATATATATTATATAAAAGCACATCTTCATAAACCGAAGTGGTCTTTGGTCATGTGATGTGGAAGGAAGATAGGTTGGAGCTAGCAGTATAGGATAAATAAAAAAAGTGAGCAAGATTTTGTAAAAATATATTCCAATGCGCAAAATACTTTTGACGTAAACATGAAATGCAGAAGATAAACAACCAAGTTCTAAACTAACGTTCTGAAAAACTAATAGGAACAGTTAAGGTCATATGCGGTAATAAAAAAACCAAAGAGATCAACTTGTAAATAGTAGGCTGAACCCAAAATGCAAATTAAGGTTGCGAAGGAAGATCATGCTAATAGTCGTATGTTAAGAACAATTATTTAATGAGAAAATATACTCTCACGTGCCTGAAGAAAATGAATTTATTTATAGATGGAACTGTATATGTTATAAAACAAAAATAAACGATTTATAATTGCTCCGTGAAAGGATACACCAAAACATTTACACTGTAGATCTATTAATCCTATATTTCCAAACTGTTCTACAATCTAATAATCCTCGTGTTGGTCATTTCAAGCAACACATGCATAGTAAATGTGAATGATATCCAAATCCTTAGGTACTTAAGTAACAGAACTTTAGAATTTAATGTGTTTTGTGCTTTAATATAGAGGTCATTGGTGGTTGTTAGGGAATCACCAAATAAAAATTTAAATCGTACAGTTTAAATTCAAGGTCGTTTCTTCAGTTGGCTGAGTTTAAGCAGTTGATCTAGTTTTGAAGTACCGATAAACCATATTTTTTTATCAAAATATGTTGTTCCTTCAAGGAACTATCAACATGTTACTATGCTTTTAATTTATTTCATCCATTAACATGTCACTTCCCTCCTAATTTGATTCAAACTAATAGCAGAAAAAGTGTAATGATAAGAACATTATGGTAGAACATAATAATCATCCATATTCTATTTAGACGGAAAAAGTTTGATTCTCTTAGTCTGCTGCATGTGTATAGATCACATGTACAGTATCAGCGTGAAATGTATATAGTTAGTAACAAAATAGTACAGTTGAACAAAATTAACTGAAAACCTAATATAGTTTATCCTGAAATATTTTTCAATCTCTTTTATTACAATACGATATTATACTTATCATTTTCATTGAGTTACCAAAAAATAGTTACAGCTTGGATTACCGCAAGTTATATATTTCATCATAGAACATGTGACTAAAATTGCATATATGGGTAGAATAAAATATACTTTTAATCATAAAAGAAAATGTCACTAAAGCTGTATGCATTTTAAAGAGCATTAATATATTTAGGTAAGAGTAACAGAAACAAACCCATCGAACCATATATCATTCAGAAGCTTTGCTAATAATACATACCACCCATCGCATGAATGTAGACCAAATCTATAAAGGTCCATATAGCTATCGAGAAGAACTCTTCCACTTGGCTCTGATAATAAGTGAATCTGTAAAGTAATTATAGTACAAACATGACTGTTCATATAGCTTATGAAATAAGAAAACAACAAAACAACAGTGTAAAAGCATCTGGATCTTTCCCTTATAATTGTTAAAGGATATTGGGTGCGGCAGAAGACAGTGGAAAACTTTCTCAGCTAGAACGAAAAGGCACAGTAGTAATGTAGATCATTTAATAAAAATTCTAAAGTTATTCCATAAGCTATGCAGACAAATATGCGAACCAACTGATCATTTGATGTGATGCTCCTAAACGAAGATATATATTTGTGCTTCCAGTATTCTATTTGAAACCTAAAATTCTAGTACAAATCCTGAATCACAAATAAAATACTATTCGTTTAAGGAGAATTTGTCAACTGAAATATAGCAACATTTTTTTTATAACTCTCTAATAAATTACAGCAGTATACAAACATGTGTGCACGTCAGAGACAGTTTTGCACTAAATGTCAATGTGTACGAATTTTAAAGATACATTGTTTGTTTTTTAGTTAATGGTAGTGTTATGTTTACAAACATGGATAAATAGTAAAATGGTTGCAAATGTGGATAATATGTTATATTTTTATGCTCTAGTTCAAAACCAGGTAATTTTTAATTATGTTTTCAAATTATGCAAAAAATACAGGGGAAAAGGTAGGTCTGCCTGGTATTATTAGTTTGATTTTTAACAGGATAAGAGAAAAGAAAATAGAGTAGTAGTTTACAATCTGTATTCATTTAGCTTGAATGAGTGTAAGAGAAGTTCGTTTTGAATATTATGTACCATTGAAATGTTATTATGTAGCAGTGGGCAAGGTTTTAAATTAAAATTGTAATTAAATCTAGCGTTATCCATGTTTGAAAAGAAGAAAATGTAGGTAGATTATAAAATCCATACCTGATAACATAGCAAACAAACCATTTATAAATAAGCTATGATGGAGTATACAGTCAAAACAGTATGCACCGTGACAATTCTATCGCAGGCCGTAGAAAAATCTAAAAGTGAACCCATATAACCTAGAGCTATTGTTAAGCACCCTCAAATTCATGAATGAGAAAAGCTAATGAATTCAAATTTTTATATCAGGTTTTTGGTTTTCAAAAAAAATAAAAATAGGTTGATAATACTTATCCTGGACTTCAGTAGATCAAGCGGATTTATTATGACAGACAGTGAGAATTAGGATGATCAAAAAGGTATCATGCTTAATGTGTCTAAACTGTTGGTATGGCAAAACAAATGCGTGCGTTTAGAAGATGAACATGTGTTGTTATAAATTAATACGTTTCGATAAGAAAGCAAGTCGGTTCCAACTAATATTTTGTATATCGTTTGTATAACTTCGAAGGATCACGTTGAGATATATGGATGGACGTTATTTTGATCATTATTCGCATTGTGTGGGAAAAAAAGATCAACAAATTTATAAGCAAAACAAAGTAAGAACGTATAATCAAAATCATACATATCCACATGTAAGATGGTGTACATAAGTGAAAAAAACTATGAAGCATTCACCAGGTTGAACAACAGTAATTTGTAAAAAAATACATTGGAAACACACGTCGTTATGCTTATAACAACTATATCCAACAGGTGTGAAAACAGATTGATGAAGGAGAACGACAAAGAAATGTGAAAACATAATAATGATGAAGTTGGCAGTTGGGTAATTTGGAGTTGAAAGGGCGAGTTCACAATTTGAAAGAGTTTTAGAATTTAAAGGTGATAATCATTGAATTTTTTAGTTGGGAAGTGAAATTGTTTAAAGGTAGGGAAAAAGTAATGAAAAAACATGAACATTAAATTAATGGGCAATAAGTAATTACGTACTGAAAGTTGGACAATTAATTAGTACATTAACACTGACAAATAGATCTGTACCTATCCAGTATATGTATCAAACAGTAGCGAAAACAGAAAACATAGACTTTGTAATTTCAGCTGCATAAAGGATTAACCAAATAGTGCAGTAGAGGTGACTTATTGCAAGGATCCACATTGAAGATAAGTGTTAAAAATAGATGTTATACGTTAAACCATGCGGCAGATAAATTGAATAATCCAATCAATTAATTAACCAAGAAAGTAAGAAGGTTGAATAAATTTGTGGTAGCAGGCAGAAAGTCGAATGAATTTTTAAGCCAAGGTAAAATCGAGCATCGAAAAGAGCCTCGTATATCAGTGGAAATGAAATGCAAACAGCAATATGTATTAGGGTTAGCAATGGATCAATGTGCGGAGAAAAAATTGCCATTTTTTACAACATAGGAGAAAATGCAGCGCAGTAAACTAAACTACATAGGAATCAACTCCTCTAAAAGGATTTTAAACCGGAATATTCAACATAGACAGAGTGAAAGTAGCTACAAATCTTGAAATATTTCGTGGAAAACAATATTTTCAGTATAGCCAACTTCTTCCACTCCTTGCTGTTTGATAAGCATTTTCAGACCTCGTTGTGATGTTGTTCTTGATATGGCGACGTACAGTTGACCGTGGGAAAACACAGGTCGCGGCAAATATACACCGACATGATCTAAAGTCTGTCCTTGACTTTTATTAATTGTCATGGCGAAGCAAACTTTGATTGGAAACTGTAAGCGACGCAGAATAAACGGCCATTTTGTATTTTCTGATGTATGGACAATCCGAGGAATGAAAACTTTATTTCCAACGTAGGTACCAGTAATAATTTCAGCTTCAACTACTCTTGCAGCTAGTTGGGTAACGATCAACCGTGTTCCGTTGCAGAGGCATATACTTTGATTAATATTACAAAGAAGCATTATCGGAATTCCTACTTTAAGGTTGAGTTTATGGCCAGGAACGCCTGAAGTGTTCAAAGTGTTTAAAAATTCAGTAGGAAACAATATATGTTGATCCTCAATTCCTTCAGAGGCCGGACTTATTGTGTCTGCGCTTAGGTACGTAGTTAAAGATCCTGAAAGAGTTGATGTTATGTAGTTGTTAATTTCTTCAACGCAATCATTTGTTGGGGCTAAAATGCATCGAAGACGCAAATAATTTGGCTCCTTCAATCGTTTCTGCAAGTCAGGGTACGTAGTATGTACTATTGCTGCAGTTGGATTCGAAGTTTCCTCGATCAACAATTGTTGTGGTATTTTTATCCATGTTGGCTCAGCTCCTTGTTGCAGTGCGGTTGCTGGAACTTTTCCATCACCAACAGCGAGAACCCATTTTGTAAAATTTTCCAAATTTTTTACCTCAGAAGGTGTACCATCAGTCGCCTTTAGACGCATGTTAATGTTTAGCTTGAAAACTCGACACTTGGACCATAACTGAGATTTGTTTATGGAGGATTGGACGATTGCATTTCGCGATCCTTTTGGTATTACAGGAAGCACTTGTCTAAAATCTCCCCCCAACAAAACAGTTTTCCCACCAAAAGTACGTTCATCCAAACAGTTGACGCCGTCGTCCATTAAGTCTCGAAGGGTGCGATCAAAAGCTTCCAAAGAATTGCGGTGAACCATAGGAGCCTCGTCCCAAATAATTAAATCTGCTCGTATTATTAGCTGTGCAAGGTTTGATTGCTTTGAAATGCCGCATGTCGTGTCTTCTCCAACGTCAATTGGTATTTTAAACCTAGAATGGGCAGTTCGACCACCTGGAAGTAGGAGAGATGCTATACCAGACGATGCAACCGCTAAAACAATTTTGCCTTCCGAACGCATTGTTGTAATTATCGTATTCCATAGGAAAGTTTTTCCCGTGCCCCCACTTCCGTAAACAAAGAAAAAACCTCCTGATTTTTCGTATAGTGATGCGCAGACAACATCGAAAACGGTCTTCTGCTCCACGTTTAATTGACACAACATTGTGCACGCTTCCTGTTGTAAAGTAGGACAATCGTAGCTTAGTTCCTCCTCTATTAGTCTGTTGTGATGGGGACGTGCTAACGATAAATTTGGCATTGGCATAAGGGGAAAGTCAGCTAAAAAACGATTGTTCATATTAAGTATATTTTCAAGCTCTATCAAACAATAGTTCTTTAGTTCGTCTTCTGTTAACAACAAATCTATGTTATTTCGAATGCGTCGTTGTTGCCATTGTACATCGTCGGAGAGAAGTTCCCAGTTGTTGTTCCAAACTTCAAACGGGTTGGAAAGTTCGCAGAAAAGTAGCATAGTCGCAAACATTTGGCGTAAGCTTTTTCCAGAAGACCAGTTTCCAGCTTCACATAGCGCAGTATTCCATTCGTTGTCATTTTCTAACAATCCTAGAGCAACACATGCAGATTGGAAGTCTGAATATATCGTACCATTTACTGTTCTAATGTCCTCATAACAGGTTGGACCTTGAACAACGGTTAAAAGCATTCGTAAATAGAATCTTTCCCCGGAAGTTGGATGCGCATAGTATATTCTGCCTATTTTATCACCTTGCTTCCTTCTTCTCCACTGCTTATCTTTTTCGTACCATACCCATTTCGATGGAAAATCAACATATGTCAAACATCTTGCATCTACATGCATCGTATTAGTTCTCATTCATTCTGTGAACATAGTTATTTCAATATTTCGCCTACCTACAATTTCAGATATGTTATCATTATCGGTGAAAGTAACTGTATGCTCCCCCGGAAGATGAAACTGTAGTCTTTGTACCGATGGCTTACGATATTGCACCTCAAACTCAAATATACGCCAGCAAGCTTCAGAAGCGGAGACATATCGACAATCAAGATACCTTTTGATCTCATCATGTTGATTCGTCGCAATTTCTTTATTTGCACTATTTTCTTCGACGATTACCATTGCTCTATCATGTCCCTTATTGATATATTTAAACAAATATTTAACAGACTTAGTTTTATTACATACCTCGACATTTATATGCACATTATATTTAACCAATAAGTCAACGTTATGCGGTACAATCCAACGACTGTCAACTGTTATTTCCATGGATGTGCGTATGGAATGGCCATTCTGTCGACGTTTATAAATCGGAAAACCATCTTTGTCAAAGCTTGTATCATTCGTAAAAGATTTTGGATAATGTTTTCCACATACACCACCTTCCATACACTGTGCACGTTTATAAGCCAGACCACAAGGGCCATGCACCATGAATTGGCCAACTGCATCATAACCGATCGGATCTATGGCAGGGTCTGGCACTTCAGCGCTTACAATCCGGTCAACCTGCAACGTGGTCTTTGGTTTGTCATCGACGTGTAGAAAAAGTAAGATATGAGCATGTGGCAGGCCTCTTTTCTGAAATTCTATTGTGTATATAACTGCGTGGGAAAAAGAAATCGTAAAGTTAGAGCTGCGGGAGTACGAAGAAATATGAAATATAGATGGATAATGCGTATATGTCTATACGTACTTAGGAACGAAGATAGTACCTGCTTTAGCTCGTCCAAAATGTCCATTTTTAAATACATCTTTTATAAATTGTTTAAGTTTTAAGTGGAAGACACGGGCGTTGATGTCCGGTCGATGGTGAGGTTGTTGACCTGGAATCAAGTCAAGCATATATCTGATTTCTGGCCACTTTGAATTACAGGTGAACGTTATAAACAAATCTGGACATCCACCCCATCGACAAACAGCCACCGCATCTTGATAATTTTGAACCATATATCTGGGACCGCCGGTGAAACTGGAAGGCAAGATTGTTCGTTTACCAATCGATTTAGCAGACGTATCCCCTGCAAGCACAGCATCCTGCAAACCTTTATAAAGGCCTGATCGTATGTTCGATTGATTATGTCTAATCCATCTCAATCTATCTTCCTCAATGCAAGTGTATGCGTCAACAATATATTGTTGAAGCAAACGGCCTCCTCTAAGTAAAGTTTGCCCTTCATTCTGTCTATTCTGCAGTCGAATAGCATAGTACTCACGAATCGTTAGAAAAATTCTTTCACCAGCAGAGGCAAGCTGAGCATTGCGATATTCAATACATGATCTATATCCATCTTCAGCGTAAGGAAATAGAATTGGATATTGCATTGCCATGAAGCTGGGGTGCTTTTCGTTTATACGACACAGGATGCATGTTTTCTCTTCCAGCACAATATCTCTATGGACGCCTGGTTGATTGTCATTACCAACTATTAAAGCAGCTATCTCAGAAGAAGTGGGTAAGTTATATTGCCTGCCATCATTGTTCCTTCCAGAAAGAATTCGAGTGCTAACATCACGTAAAGTGCTAACTTTGAACCTATCTCTTGCCATTCGAAATACCTTTGCAAGTTCATTTGTTTCATCAAACATGTGTATTAATTTTTGTACTAAATTTGGATCCACATCTCTAGTGTTGTTTCTCGAATAAATGCGCAACCTATTTTCCCGCTCGTTTTCTGTATCATAAATATACAATTGTGCAAATTTGGGAACGCCGTTAATAGGTAGCAGAGATCCAATTTTATGATGATTTTGACCATTTAATCTGAATACATAAACTCCTTTACCATCATTAACACTATTGTCAACATGTCCGCCCATTGATGTGAATGCAAACATAGAATTATACATTCGGATTTGTTCTCGGAAACGCGAAGCTGTTCCACCTTGTGTATAGTCCAATAAATTTTTCAACAACTGCGGGGTTTCCTTTAACAAAGGTAAGCAAACTTTTCCACCTTGACAACAAACCGAGAAGTTTGCAGAGCTGGGGATGTCATCCTTCCGATTTCTCTCATCGAACCAAACATTGGCACCGCAATTACGGCATATGTTAGTGGGAGGCCCGAAATCCCATGATTTAAAAATACAACCTACCATAGGTAAATAACGGGAAAGAAATGAAGCTGACATGACCAACTAATGTGAGAACACATACAAAAGATAGAGGATTACCTACGTTGATGTATGTTATTTTTTGCTAGGTTAGGGTAGTCACGGAAAACATTTGTCAACGGACTACAAAACCAAAGCTCGGAGTTGGACATGGAAGTATTTGTTATATTTTGTACGCTTCCATGCCTCCTTGTACTTGTGACCGAAGAACATAAATGAAGACTGCACACTACAGTGAAGATTGTGTTATTAATTCATGAACCGTTCGTATTGAACGTTGGAAAACAATGGAAAAACATGCAGGAATCGGAGGAACGAAAAAATTGATCACCATGACGTAAATTTGTTGAATTGTAGATTTTCTTTGATTGCAACGAAAGAACTCGATTGCACCGTTTCCTCCATTGACCTACAGGTACATTATGGTTAGTAAAATTGTTTAAGTTAACAGGAGCATAAGGAGGGAAGCCAAACTATTAGTTGGAACAATACGTATATCTTTAAGCAGGTAAACTGGACGCAAAGAAGCTGTGGGTCTACTTGTTGCTGGTTCATCCGACCTATTAGTCGCACGGAACGAACATGATTGGAAAATGGAAGGCGAACCTGCAACGTGATGTTGTCAAAACTTGCTGAATATGATGGAAGTAACATACAGGGATCAGCAGTTGGAGTTTGGTTTTCTCAAGCCATGCATCAGCCGACAGTGGAATTATTTTGTACAAAGAGAAATACGAAAACCACATAATGGGTACAATGCAATAAAATTATATTTTGTACCGTGCAGCTGTAATAAAGTTTTGTGAGAAATAAAGTTTGACTTTGACACTGTGGGGCACATTTTATGGAGCCATGATTTATGATATTTATTGAACGACTCCAACAGAGGTGGGGTGGAGCGAAGATAACCGAGGGAACAAACCGAAAATCATTAGAATGGACGAATGGTTTGTTTGGGTGTTGCACGGTTGTCCAGGAACAGAGCCTAACGGATCAGAATTAAAGGAAGGAACAGTAGAGGAGACAGAGAATGGTGCTGAAGACGGCGACGAAGAACAATTTTCACGAACATCCGATGTAAGCGGATTGTTCGTGTGATTACATGCAACGTCAGAAACATTGGGGGCTGTAGAAGTGAATTTCTTTAGACCTGCGGCTAGCGAATTTTTGGTTGATTTGTTGTATTTTCGTTTTACGGGTGGAGTAGGAAGGCCCGCGGCCGATGTACACACCGGCTGTTACAAAAGGATATGTTAGATATGTCAAGTAATATTTGTCAGCTACAGAGGAAGAAAAAAAGGAGAAAACATACTCACAGTAAACACGGATAAGTCTACTTGGTTAACATGTGTACCAGATGATGATGCTGGAGGAAGATTAGTGCTCCTGTGTAGACCACCAAGACAAAGTTTGGCAGCAGGGTCAAACAACGGGGATGAACTGTCAGAAGGGGAGGTTGTCCCGCCGATTGATTTTCTCTTTCTATTTTTGTCAACAACCTCCATCTCCAACATTATATCTGGTACAAAAAGAAAAGGTATGAAATCCCCATTGGTATTTTTCATTATACGAAACCCCTAACGCTTGAATTCTGTTTGAAGCGGGTGGAAATGAAGAAGGGGGTTAATATATGTATAGCTAAGAAACAAATTGTCGTGGAGTTTAAATTCAAGAAGGGTCGTACAGCTGTGTATATGGATTACAATTGGTTCAGGCCTTTTTGTGAAGTAATTAAGGGGCAGTACTATCGATTGCCATACAGAAGACCAATTCTATACCATTTCGTACATGAATGGATTACAATTGGCTTAAACAAAGAGGGCATGCAGCAGGGAGAAGTACCATATTCGCAGTATGAAGGGAAATAAAGGCAGTAAAACTTACCTGTAGCAGGGCGAAAACGAAGGCTAATAAAACGTACAGCTGCTGTACAGCTGTAAATTGCGGTGAATGTAGCGCTGAGATGGAATAAAAAAAAGGAGTAAGCTCGGTTAAAAAAACTGAGCATTACTCAGTACTACTTAGTTTTTTCTGATTGAGCATCGCAGGTTAAAAAACCTAATATTAGTCAGTTAATTATCTTCAACAGAGTTTTACCTAAATGAATGCAAAAATTATCTCTATCAACTAAAAGTTAGAATTCTATACCATGATCAAATTATACATATTAATGTACGTAAATAAGAAATAATTCACAGAATACTGGTAAAATAATTCCACTGTTTTAGGGGCTGTAGATATTGGTAGCAACCACAAATAAGTGAAGGAGAAGGTTATCTATATTATAAATTTAATCTTACTGCAGATTAAAGTGACAGATAACAGTATTTCAAAATTTAGATTAAGATAGGAGTAGAGCTTCAGAACTACTATTTATTTGGCTAAATTAGATATCAACAACACAATGTAAATAGTAAACTTTTAGACCATTGAAGTGTGGAAATAAGTCAGCGAATGAAAATAATAATTAAACATAAGCGAAAACAATAGGAAGATTAATGCAGTGCAAAGAGTACATTTAACAAAGGCCTAACATGACATCCTTTTAAGAGGCAAAAATCTGTGAATGAAGAAAAACTCAGACTGTAAAGGTTTAGTTTTGAAGCAAGTTTACAATGTTTAGGTTTTAGCAGTAGCCAATTTCTCATCCCTTAATTTTTCTTTGTACCCAAAGAGTATAAAAAGTAGTGGCAGTTGCTAAAAATGAGTTTGTTTGAGATCCTACAGAAAACAAAACATAGGTAGGTTTAATTATATACATGGTTACTTGCATAAATATTATAATTCAAGTTACATAACCTTCATTATCAATAGAGCTAATATAAACTGTGGCAGATAGACTTATCAGAGTCCATGTACATGTTTTGGAAGCAAAGTTGCAGGGTAAGCCGGCTATTCACAATTATAGATCGTATTTATTTTGAACAATACGTGATAAAACTACAATAGCTAATTTGATATCTAATTTCTATTTGAGAATAACCATTTTTGCGTAGTAGTATGTCACAATTCTTTTGTAGGTAGAAGGTGTCTACATTTATCAGTTTTTGACCACACTCGAACATTGTATTTATAGAAAAATATAAATATATGAAACAAATTGAAATGAAGAAACGAAGCGAGGAGAAATGAAGAAAGGGGGTTAGTATATGCATAGCTAAGCAACAAATTGTCGCGTAATTTACATTCAACAAGGGTCGTACAGATGTGTATATGGATTACAAATGGTTAAAAAATGACCTTATTCGCAGTATGAAGGAAAATGAAGGCAGTAAAAATTACCTGGAGCAAGGCGAATACGAAGGCTAATAAAACGGACAGCTACAACACAGGTGTAAATTGTGCTGAACGTAGCGCTGAGCTAAAAGAAAAGGAGTAAGCTCGGTTAAAAAAACTGAACAGTACGTAGTACTACTTATTTTTTTCTGACTGAGCATCTCAGTTTAAAAAACCTAATATTAGTCAGTTATTTATCCTCAATAGAGTATTATCTAAATGAATGCAAAAATTATCTCTATCAACTAAAAGATACAATTCTATACCATGATCAAATTATACATGTTTATGTACGTAAATAAGCAATAATTCACAGAATACTGATAAAATAATTCCATTGTTTTAGGGGCTGTAGATGTTGGTAGAAAACACACATAAGTGAAGCAGAAGTTTATTTATATTATAAATTTAACCTTGCAGAACATTAAAGGGACAGATAACATTATTTAAAAATGTAGATTAAGATAGGAAAGAGCTTCAGAACTGCTATTTATGTGATTAAATTAGATATCAACAACAAAATGTAAATAATAAAATTTTAGACCATTGAAGTGTAGAAATAAGTCAGCGAATGAAAAAAATAAGTAAACATAAGCGAAAATAACAGCAAGATTAATTCAGTGCAAATAGTACATTTAACAAAGACCTAACATGACATCCTTTAAAGAGGCAAAAATCTGTAAATGAAGAAAAACTCAGACTGTAAAGGTTTAGCTTTGAAGCAAGCCTATAATGTGTAGGTTTTAGCATTACCCAATTTCTCATCCCTCAATTTTTCTTTGTACCCAAATAGTTTAAAAAGTAGTGGCAGTTGCTAAAAATGACTTTGTTTGAGATCCTACAGAAAACAAAACATAGGTAGGTTTAATTATATACATGGTTACTGGCATAAATAATATAATTCAAGTTACATAGCCTTCATTATCAAAAGAGCTAACATAAACTGTGGCAGACATACTTATCAGAATCCATGTACATGTTTTGGAAGCAAAGTTGTAGAGTAAGCCGGCTATTGACAATTATAGATCGTATTTATTTTCAACAGTACGTGATAAAACTACAATAGCTAATTTGATATCTAATTTTTATTTGAGAATAACCATTTTCTCGTAGTAGTATGTCACAATTCTTTTGTAGTTAGAAGGTGTGTACATCTATGTGTTTTTGACCACAGTCGAACATTGTATCTGTAGAAAAATATAAACATATGAAACAAATTGAAATGAAGAAATGAAGCGGGGAGAAACGAAGAAAGGGGGTTAATATATGCATAGCTGAGAAACAAATTGTTGCGTAGTTGAAATTTAAAAAGGGTCGGGCAGCTGTGTATATGGATTACAAATGGTTCAGGCCTTTTTGCGAAGCAATTAAGTGGCAGTACTATCGATTGCCACACAGAAGACGAATTCTATACCATTTCGTACATGATTGGATCACAATTGGCTTAAACAAAGAGTGCATGCAGTAGAGAGCAGTACCCTATTCGTAGTGTGAAGGGAAATAAAGGCAGTAAAATTTGCCTGAAGCAAGGCGAAGACGAAGGCTAATAAAACGGACAACTGCAGCACAGCTGTAAATTGTGCTGAACGTAGCGCTGAGCTGGAAAAAAAGAAAAAAGGAGCAAGCTCGGTTAAAAAAACTGAACATTACTCAGTACTACTTACTTTCTTCTGACTGAGCAGATCAGGTTAGAAAACCTAATATTAAACATTTAATTACCCTCAATAGAGTGTTACCTAAATGAATGCAAAAAATATCTCTATGAACTAAAAGTTATAATTCTATACCATGATCAAATTATACATATTTATGTACCTAAATAAGCAATAATTTACAAAATACTGATAAAATAATTCCCCTGTTTCATGGGCTGTAGATATTGTTAGCAACCACAAATAAGTGAAGTAGAAATTTACTTATATTATAAAGTTAACCTTGCAGCAGATTAAAGTGACAGATAACAGTATTTCAAACTTTAGATTCAGATAGGAATAGAGCTTCATAACTACTACCTATTTGGCTAAATTAGATATCAACAAAAAAATGTAGGTAGTAAAATTTTACACAGTTGGACATATGTCAGTGCATATCTCGATAAAATTCTGTTTGATTCGGTGCATAAAGCATTAAAACCATTATAAGATGACAAATATTTTTACACCAACAAAAAAAACCTATATGGGCAACTGGAATAAATCATTAACATTCATTCAAAATGGTTAATTAGAGTTCCAATATAAACCAAATCAAAATATCCCAATAAACTTTGAAAATGTAGAAGTAGAAATAAGTATTTATCTGTCACCTATCCTTAAGTAATGTTGTTATATCCAGTTGCATTTAAATTGCAGCATGCCCTTTAGATTTGAGTAAAATTTACATAAGATGATGCGTGAAATAAAACCCATGAGTGAGTAATGTAAAAAAAATGTAGCAACGGAAATGTAAAAATAAAACTTAAGAAATCATAAATCCCCTTTAACATAAATTTAGCACTTAAGATATCTATAAAATAAAACTTATACCCAAAATTTTCAGTATCCAAAAAAAAATCAGCAATCCATGTTTTAAATATGGAATTTATTTAAGTGTTTGAAATCCATAATACCTACAATAGAATCCATGCTTTAAACTTGAATCTAAAGAGTCCAAAACAAATGCAGCCTAATAAAAAAAACAATTTTAATGATGAATTATATTTGTAGGTTTTATTCCTTCGGATTTGGACGAAATAGCCATGTCATAACTGTTTTTTTGTTAGTAATCAGTTTCAACTCAAAAGAGGATCGCCACAACTTGAAACTGTATCAAGCACAAAAGTATAATCTAGTAAGAGAATAACGTTGGAAGACGACTGCTTAAGAATAAAATTTGCAAAGCTAAAATATTACCCCAATACAGCAGTTTGGTGATGGTTTAAATTGTTTGACAAAAGAAAATCGACATTGTTTGGCATGAATGAGGTGATGTAGCAGCGAGTGTTCGTGCGGAGGGAGGAAGAGCAGACCTAAGGCTGATTTTACGATGCAGTGCGCGAAGAGCGTTGGAAATAAGGTAATGGCTTAGAGGGTAGGACAAATAATTGAAAGAGGGTAGTTTTTCTAACACTAAAATAGGGGATGAGGACGGGAGCTTCTCGAAAATTGTGAAAAAATATCAAGGGCTGACTGAAGTAGAAATGAAATTACATGTGGTAGGAGGGACCGAAGGAGAAGTAGGGAAATTTGGAAATGGTGGATCATCATATAATAGTATAATAAAATAATAATGCTAGTACGACCGGCTTAGATACCAATTAAAATATGCGAAACTCTGTAATGTGCAAAACTGTGATGTTGAATTGATGAAACTATATGGTTCTACACAATCAATGTATTGTTTATAACCAGTCCTATGAATTTCAGAGTCTATTAATGTTTTATTTGTGGTAATATTACATGGATAGAAAACCCAGAAGGTAGTGCAGTATAACAACAACCATTAGGCATGGTATTTATGAAAGGTTAGTCCTTTTACAACACGCCTAAATAATCCTGGCAGCATCTAACAGCATCTATTGTAAAGTTGTAGACTAAACTACAGCTAAGAACATGCACTGAAATAGCATAATTTAATACATTCTATGACCTGTTTACCGTAACAAAATTATAGTTAAATAACAGTGGAAGCGATCCATTTTTTCAAGTCTAATAAGAAACTAAAAAACTAAAGTAGTATGACAGCGGTGAAAAAAATGTGTATAAATTTTTATCCATTCAAAAATTTAATCAGTGTACTAACTTTATAAAGTCAGGTGTACTTTTATTCTTTGCTCTAACATATTGAAGTGGTAAGAGAAAGACAAATTGTTCCCTGTATATACTAATTCTTGTAGATAAATGGAAACATACTTGTGACATGTATCATTATACAAAGCTAAAGACAATCAATACTTCTAATATGCATCAGTAGATTATGTCCAAAAACACAGTGTAATATTTATTCCAGATATGGTCAGAGCATTATAGACTCAACAAACAGTTTGATTAGCAGCGCATGTTAGACTCAACAAACAGTTTGATTAGCAGCTATCAATTATCAAAAATACCTAAAAATTCAAAATAAACCAGTCCTAATATGAGTAAGAAACAAACCTTCAAACAGGCAAGGAGGTCAGCCTGAAACTACAACAGAAGATGGTAGATCTGAAACCAAAGCCTCGAGAAGACAACCTGTCTACAGTACAAAAAAATTTAAAATTCTACAGTTCAGGCAGAACCAAAACCGAGGAGGAAGCAAATGAGGGAAAATGAATTACCTTCACGGAAAGAGATGGGGATGAGAGATCGGCAGGCCAAAATCAAAACTAATAGCCGAAAAAAATCCAAAAATAGCAGAACCAGTGGAAGAGCACCCAGAAACAGCCTAATACCAGAGGACTTAGAACTGGGCACCGTGACAGTAGCAACCATTGAAAACCGTGCGGCAGAAACGGTCGACCTCAGTGCCCCGAAGTCGATAACCTGCCGATTTCATGGTAAAGCAGCGAGTAACGAACGGAAACTGGAGACATCGAAAGTCATCGTTGAGGCATGAATATGTACGAAGACACAAAGGTGATAAACGCATGAAAAGAGCATGAGGGGAAGCGGAGAGATGCGATTAGGAAAGAAGGCGGATTGGTCGACCGATTGGATGGAGGAGCGGAGAAAATTTTGGTTTTAGGGCTTGGGAAATAAGTTGGATATTAAGCGGGGAGATGGCAGGGAAAGAATAAAAGCAATGACTTTCAGATTTGCGAAATTGCAATGAAGGCTTCTCCTATTCTGAAACGGAACAACTTGGGACGACCTAAAAGGAGGAAGAAGAAAGACGTAGGGGAAGGAGGGGAATAGCGAGGACGGGAAGAATATATCAAAAAGTATAAACGTGACTGTTTGGTTGCTAAATTTCAAGGGGGCCTGGGTGAGCTTGAAATTCAACTCACCAATAATAATATAGTATAGATTAATATGCCACCGAACTTAAGTTCAGTCTGATAATCCAATTCCAATCACAACTTTGATTTAGTTTTTATGCAATCAAACTTCATCCATTTATCATTTAACTCAATTAACCCATTTTAAAATTTTAATTTACGTACTTAATTCATGTTCGAATTTATTTTATTAATACAAGGCCATTCTCAATTTATTTCTATTCACTTGGGGGTTTTGGTTTGCAACCCAAACCATATCTATTATAATCACTTCTATTATATCCAATTTACTTGCAAATTTCATTAAATATTATTCAAATCACACTTGAATTTTATTTTTAATTCAAACCATCAAATTTTTTTCTTCAATCCAATTTTATTTTATTTTTATTTTACAACATTTCCTCTTTTTAATTCATTATCAAATCTAAGTCGAATTCTATTTAAAATTCGAATTCATTTTCAAACCCATTATCACTTACAACCCATTTATTTACCCAAGTTAAATTTTATTAATATACTCAACCAAATAATTATTTAGCCAATTAGTTTACTTTCAACTTCTAAATCAATGTTCGATTTTAATTACAAATTCACTTCATTAAATTTCCAGTTTGGATTTCCTTTTTTTCCCAAAATTCCAACATCTTTATTTAAAAAGTTTTAGAAATGCTTTTAAATTCACATCATACTTAATAAAATAGCTCTTTATAAAACTACTTTTTTTTATGACTCGATGTCTCAACCAGTCCATCCTTGTTCTCACAGAAATTCAGTCATACGTTGATCAGGCGTAGGACTGAAAACCTATAAGTACTTGGCAAACCCGTTTTCAACACCCAGTGAAAATACTTGGAAAATAATTTTATTGAAATATAGAAAACAGTTTTCGAAATAGAGGAAATATCTTTGGTGAGGATGCTCTGGAAATCATCACCCCCATCCATGGTCGCAGTTAACCCGATGGTTACGTTGCCATCCCGACAAAATCCATAGATAACTGTAGGCCTCCGCGCCCCTCGATTACACCATGGAACCCACGACAGATCGCAGCTACAACTAGGGTTACGTAGCTATCACAGCAAAAACCATATAACTGTAGGCATCAGCGCCCTTGAATTTCGCTGCCAAAAATGAAACTTCTCCACTCACTTGACCATAGATCGCAGTCTACCGATGTTGCGTTGCCTTCCCGGCAAAATCAAGTGTAGACTGTTGGCACTCATCCTCCACACGAATTTCGCTACGGTCCCTACAGTAGATCGCAGTGACATCGAGTTACACTGTCGTCACAGCATAACCCAAATGCCTCTGTAGGCATCAACGCCATCGACTTTCGCTACCCAATAATCCTCATGAACTAGTTTTGTCCGGACTCCTCACAGGATCAACTTTAGAACCCCCCTTGGGGCTCAAGGCAGCACCACCCGGTGGCACTCCTGAGAAGTCCATTTCAAGGGAATGCCTTTTTCCCTAGAGCCATCATCAAAACACTTTATACTATACACATATAGTATCTTTCAAATCATACACCTAGAATGATCTCATACAAGGCTCCTTTACACAAAATCGATTATCCCAAAATCGATAATTCTCAAACTAGGCTTTCCAAATTCTCATATTGATTTTACCCAAAAATCAAAAGCCTCTCCCAAATCCAAAGGTTCTCAAAACCTTTTTAAAATCCTCATAAGATCCTTTATATATATATATATATATTCAGATATATATAATTTTTTAAAACTTTGGATCATTTCAAACTTGTATAAAACCTTTTTATACTTCAAACACTTTCAAAAATACTTTCTTCTGGCTATAGATTTATCAAGGGGAGTTTTATCTCATATGACAAAGATATATAGCTTCATTTATTCAAAATCAAATATTCAAATTTGACTTCTCTTTCCAATATCAATTTCATTCAAATCTGTACGATGTACACATATCATCCGTACGCTATACCAACCTGATCGCTCACTCGATCACACAATTTCGCTTTCCGAACTAGTATCGTCTACCCGACTTCCTAGTGCGGACAAAGATCTGGTTTCTTGATCAGAAACCGTCATTCTCCTTGCATAGTCATAACTATGATAGAGAATATCCAGAACCAATCAACAATCCATATCCAGGTTCGCCGTCGAAAATCGAGTGCAAAATTCCGACTCGGATCGATAAACTATCTCGAAATTCTGTGCTCGAATCTGGATCAAATCACTATGCGAATAGAATAATATACGTCCATCCTACGTATTTATTTTCATTGATTATCAGCCAAAACAATTTCCTTTCTATTCACATTCCTTTAGTTCCCATTCACTTATCCCCATTTTCCTTAATCCCCATTTGGATTATCATTTCAATTCTTATCTCGGTTGGGTATTTTAAATCAATAACAGTTGAACTCCGACCAGTTTATATTTAGAAAATAGCTTGAAAATTTTAGAAATAAATAAGTAATTGAAAAATAATTATTAGCTTGCAAAATAAATATAAAATAGGTAACTAATTGTAAAATAGTCGAAAAATAGTTGAATAGTTTCAGAAATTTTAAATAATTGCAAAATAGTTGTAAAATAGAAATTAGTTTGTGAAATAGTTGAAAAATAGTAATTAGTTTAGGAAACAATTGAAAAAAAAATTAAATAGCTCCAAAATAATGGTAAAACAAATATATAATAAGTTAGCTTTAAAAAGAAAGGTTGTATATTTTTTTTTTTTTGAAAGGCAAGCGGGGTTAACTGGTCCCCTACCAGGATGTTATTAAAAAGAGAAAAGAAAACAGCGACTATGAACAAGCTCACAATCGCAAACGGAAAACAATCACACGAGTAATTACAACACATAGGAAAAAAAAATTAAAAAAGAAGGAAAAGAGAAACGAAAACACAGAGAGGAGAAGAGCACTATATCCAATCAGTCGAGACGAAGGATGTGAAATCAAATTCACAATCCTTAATTCCTATCTTTATGTTGGCATGTAAAGCATGCATAAGTTGCTCACTGTTTCTCAACTTGTTTTCAAAGCACCTCAAATTTCTTTCTTCCCAAACGAGGTTCAGATATCTTTTGATCAGGAAAAAATAAACAAAACTTTCATTTTTCTTCCATCTAGTTGCCTTTCCTATGAGAGCCCACTCCACATTGGATACGCCATGAAGATGATTAATACTCATCGCTGTCATGAGATGCTTCCACAGTCCCAAAAGAGAGCTACATTCAAAGAATAGGTGACTTACCGTCTCAGGAAGCAACTTGCAGAAGAAGCAAAGAGGATCGACGTGCATCCCATAGCTGTACAATCTGTCTTTGGTTAGTATTGCACTATTAATTACCTTCCATAACATTAGGTTGTCTCTGTGAGTTGATTTTCTGGTCCATAGGACTCTGTGCCATTTTATGTTGATTGTTGCAGGAAAGATCACAAGCATTTTGTACACAGAAGCTATAGTGTGGGGTTTTCCTTTCCAAAGTATTTCGTCAGTCATAGCAGGAATGAAAGTCATAGAATGATACTTATTCCAAACAGCTCTAATGACTTGGTTACTGGTATATGGTAGTGATAGCTTCCCATCAGTAATGAAATCAATAGCTAAAGCAACACTATTAATACCAGATTGCATGACCTGCTGTGGAGTGAAAATATTGGATAAGATTAAACCATCCTCCAACCAAGGAGAATTCCAGAAGCTAGCAACACTGGTAGCAGAAAGTTTAACTTTGATAAATGGAAGAAGGGATGCTCTCGACATCAGAAGGCTTCTCCATGTCCAACTAGAATTTTGTGGCACAGTCATGGTCCAAAAGTTCTTGCTACCCACGTTATGGGTTTTTGTCCATTGTACCCACAAGTTGTCAGCATTGATTAGTAAGGCATTCATTAGCGTACTGATAGCAGCTCTGTTCCAAGTTTGTAAGTTAAGAATGCCCAGACCTCCTTTGTTTTTAGGAAGCTCCATAATTCCAAAGGAGCAGGGAATTAATTTCCTATTATGGATGGTTCCAGTCCAGAAGAACCTTAACATTGCTTTTCTTACCATTTTGATGAGTTTGATGGGGAGAATGAATGCCCTAGCCCAGTACACTATCATAGAGGAAATGACAGATCTGATAAGCACTAGCCTGCCTGCTTGAGAAAGAAATCTATTGGCCCAACAATTCATGGTGCTACAAATTTTGTCATACAGTGGCAAGTAGTTTGCAGTGGTTATTCTGGAAGAGCAAAGAGGAAGTCCCAAATAGCACATGCTGTTATTCATAGCTTGTAGACCAGATAATGACAATAATTGGGTTTCATGTTCAGAAGAGATCCCAGAGGTGATCATGTGTGATTTGCTTAAGTTGAGTTCAAGACCAGTCATAAGATAGAAATTGTGCAATGTTGTTTTAATGTTTTCCAGGGACGTCTGATCAGGTTTAGTGAATAACAATATGTCATCAGCAAAAAATAAAGATGTAATTTGTGGTGATCTGCATTTAGAATGATACAGAATCTTCTTCCGTTCATAGTTATTTGTCAACAGTACATTTAAAACTTCCATCACAAGAATGAATATGTATGATGATATGGGGTCTCCTTGCCTGATCCCTTGCTTGCTGTTGAAGAATCCAGTATTGCCACCATTATGATAGATGGAGAAAGAAGGGGTAGATACGCAGTTGTATATCCAGGCCACATATACTTTAGGGAATCTCATGAGAGCCATAATTCTGACAATCAAACTCCAGTGAATGCTATCAAAGGCCTTCTTTATATCCAGTTTCAGCATTGCATTCTTTGAGCTTGGGCATGACCATACCCTTTGATCAATTCATGAGATAATAGAATATTATCAATTATATTCCTCTTTGGCAGGAAGGCAGATTGGTTCTTGGAGATGAGTCTACTGAGAACAACAACAAGTCTAGAGGCTAGAATTTTAGATATGCATTTGTATATGAGGTTGCAACACGATATAGGTCTGAATGATTCAACAGATGTTGGATGATGAGCTTTAGGAATTAGCACCAGATTGGTGGCATTAACTTCCAATAATAGTTTGGACTTGTTGAAAAAATTATGAACTGCCTTTAAGAAGTCCTCCTTGATTATATCCCAACTGTTGGTAAAGAATTTAAGATTGAATCCATCTGGACCACCACTGGAATTTTTGTTCATCAAAAAAAGAGTGTCTTTGATTTCTCTGTCAGTAACTTTAGCAACAAGGTTGTTTGCTTCCTCCTTTTGGACTTGTGGAACCTGCACATTGTCAAGTTTTTCAAGATCAGGTTTGAAGTTATTTTTATTACCAAGCAAGGATTTGAAGTAGTTGAGCAAGGCTTGGTCAACATTAGCAGGGCCAGAGTGAAGCACTCCAAATTCATCATATATGTGCGAGATATTTTCCTTTGCTTGTTTGATTTTGATGGCAGCATGGAAGTATGTTGTATTGTTGTCACCATCTTGAGCCCACTTAAGTCTCAGTTGTTGTCTCCTCATCTTTCCTTCAACTTTCAATGCTTCATGAAGCTGTTCATGAATGCTTTTCTCATTTGTAGCAGCATCAGCATTATCAGGGTTGCTCACCATAAAGTTTTGAGCTTCAATGAGCTTCTGCCTCAGTAAATTTGACTTTAAGGTACCATTTCCAAAGTTTTTCCTTGCCCATTCCCTCAGCACTTCCTTGGTAGCTTTTAATTTCCTGCATAGAATAAACATGGGATTGCCATAATATTTTTCAGACCATACTTTACTAATTATACTAGTATACCCAGGTTCATGGACCCAAGTACTATAAAATTTGAAGCCTTTTTGTTTTTTTAATAACATCTGTCCCATTGAGAATATGATAGGGGAGTGATCAGATAGCACAGGGTGAGGGATTAAGGAAGACATAGTAGGCCAGGTGGTTAATGCAAAAAGATTGGCAAAAGAATGGTCTATATTAGTGAAGGTCCCGGTACCAGTCCGACTACTATTGTTCCATGTATATTCAGCTTCAAAGGTAGGAATAGGGAGGAGACAAGCATCATCAATTGATTTATTAAGAGGTATAATGTATTTTTGTAACAGAGGGGATCCACCAAGCTTGTCTTGCAATTTGTAACAACAGTTGAAATCCCCAAGAACAATCCATGGGTGGGAGTTTTGTCTGAAGGCAGGAAGAAGGTTGAGGAGGGTTTGTCGTGAGTTGGCAGAGTTGTGAGCATAAACTATGGAAATGAAGAAGATAGAAGGGGGGTTGTTGAGTTTAGCTTGAAGGTGCATGACTTGATCAGTGCAGAGTATGGGGGAGATAGAGACGACTAAGGGATTATGAATGATCATGATGCGACCATATGATGCTTGATCCAGATTATGGTGCAGATTCCATGATTGGTTGATGTATCTAGCAGCTTTTACAGTAAGAGTTTCATTAAGTTTGGTTTCTAGAATGGCTACAAATGAGAGATTATATTGTTTAATAAGATATTTGACTTGATCTAGTTTGTTGGATGTGTGAGCTCCTCTTATGTTCCAACTAGCAAGGTTGTGCGTCATTAAGTATACTTTAGTGATTGATGAATGACATTTTTCATGCTCCTGGTTGCAGGAGACCCCCTGAGATCTGATGATTTATCAATCTTGTGTTGTTTGTTTTGTTTCAGTCTTGTATCACTATGATTCCCCGATCCTTGATGTGCTTGTGATTTTGGTGAGGTTGGCAGTGATTTCCATCCTGGCAGTTCACCAGTGAAAGAATAGGGATGTGGTTTATCTGATGGCAATGCCATCAACAATGCAAGGATATCTTTTTCTAGTGAATTTCTGAATTGAATTTCAACATTGTCAGTGATGGGAATAAAACTGGAGTTTAATGAATTTAGAATGAGAGTGTTCGAGCAGTTTAGGGTTTGGCTTGGTGAAGAGATGGCAGTTTCCAATAAGTTGTTATCCTTTTGCATTGTTTCATGCTTATTCATATAATCAGCTGTGGTCATATTACTATCAATGCCATGTGTTACTGGTTGCATTATGTTTGTTGCATGCACAAGTTCGGTTTCAGCTAGCACTTGATCATTGCTGTTTTCCACTATTTCTCCCTCCTCCAAATTTGTTGTATTGACACAGTAATCCTTTTCTGATACATTGTCCCCATTTTGATTGCATGCATCAGTCAACTCGTCGTCCATTAAGACTTTGTATCTATTGTTATTCCTTTTTCCTTCCTCATTATTTCTTTTAGTCATGTTCTTCAAGTCATTGTTGTTTAGTAAAGTAGCATTCTCACCTCGCCGTTCATTTGCAGCATATGGTACTGTTTCATCAGGTTCAATTCTTTTTTCATTTTCTCTTATTAACTTATTCCCCTTCTTTTCATTTCTTCTCCAAACTTGTTTTTGTTTTGTGACTTTAGAAATCATCTCCTTCTCATAATCACGTCCCTCCTTTCTTTTATTCTCATCATCCATAACTACTGCTTCCTCTATGTCTTCCTTTGCCATTACCAAGCACTGTTGAGTTCCATGGCCAAAAACTTTACAGTTGTTGCATATTTCTGGTCTCCATAAATAATTTACTTTCACAGTTTGGTCAGTACCATCCATTAGTCGCACCGGAAACTCATAAATCAACTCCTTATCCGGAGTAACTTCCACCATACATTTTGCATATCCTATTCTCTCCAGTTTTTCAGTTTGAGCATCCATACACATGAATTTTCCAATTCGAGAAGCAAGCCAATTAATTCCCATGTGAGACCAGGCATAAAGTGGAATATTGGTTAATCTGATCCAAACTGGAACAGAGCGAATCGTACTACAACTATTGCCTACTGTGGGATCCCATTGCTTAACAATGAATATTTTGTTCCTCATAATTATCGGGTCTGAAGCAATGATATTCCTTCTATCTTCATCACAAGACAGATTGAATTGGAACAAATATCCATCGGATTTAACTTTGATTGAGCCTTTTAGTTTCCAAGCTTTTTTGAGATGCGATATGACAGTAAGGTAAGAAAGAGGCTTATCAAGAAAGAAGCCGACAAGATAGTCACCCCAAACTTCATTACCTGCTGCAATCACATTTTCTGGTGGTACTAGAACTTTGCCATCATATATCAGAGGAACAGATACAGGCGAGTGCAGACCCGCATTGCGTGGTTTTGTTTTGAAAAGAGAGTTCCATTGCACAATGTTGTCATGGAGAGGAGGACTGGAAAGTTGAGATGGGATAGGGTTGGGAAGGGCAGCAGAATCAGGATGAGGAAGAGGATGGTTATCCAATGGTGGGTAAGGTGGTGGAGGTTGCTGGGGAAGAAGCGGAGGGTCCGGCGGGAGGAGGACAGGGGGGACAAGCATAGACTGGTTGCAAACAGTGGAAGGTAAGGGGGGAAGTACGATGGGTACGGTTGATAGTAAGGGTTGAGTGGTTGGGACAGAAGCCATTAAAAAAATCTTTTTGAATGTAAATGGTTCAATCGTAGGTTGTATATATTTAATAGCTTAGAAAAATAAGTTTGTATTAAAACAATTTATTTAAAATAGTCAAGAGTCAAACTGTTCACTACCCCAACAATTCAATGTACACTTCCATTAATTGACCCCATTCTAACTTGAATAACTTCAATTTCTGTTGAAATTTATTCCCAATTCAAGTTGAATCAATCTTGATTCCTTCCCCAATTTAAATCAAATTCTAGTTGATTTTAATCCTGTTCGATTTTAGTTTTAATTTCATGTTATTCCAATCAATTTGAATTATTATCAATTGAACCCATTTCAAATTCAAATCATTTCAATATAATCCAATTTAATTTCCCATTTAAATTTTAAACTTATACATCTTCAATCACCAATCCAATTAATTCAAACCAAATTCAATTTTGAACTAATTCAATTTCAATCTTGAATTTAAACTATCTCGAACTATGTAAATTCGAGTTAAATTCTCAAAGGTTGGTTTAACCATTTAAACCAAATTAACCTTTATTAAAAGTTTTTAATCAATTTAATTTCTAAGTTCAATTCTCAAAATTCAATTTTAAATTATCTTAACTTATGTATTTCAAGGTTCAAATGAGAATTCAATACAATTTTATTTTAAAAATTTTAATTTATTATTCAATTTTTATCTTCCAGTTTGAGGCCAGTTCTTAAACAAGTATATTTTACAAATTCAATTATTCAAATTTTTAATTCAAAGTAATTCCATACCATTAATTCCAAATGAAGGTTTAACTTCCCTTTTTCTCAATAATGGATATATCATCACACTTCATTTCTATTTCATTTAAACCAAACCAATTCACAATTTAAAGATTTTCATTAACAGTAGGATGATATTATCCAATTTATTTTAAAACGTCCATCCATTTTCAATTTTAAATCTCAAATCCATTTTGAGATCACACAAATTCCCAATTCAAATCAACCATTTAACTTTCCAAGTTAAGTTCCAATTTCATCTTGAAATTTCCAATTCAGGTTGCTTGTTCTACATTTATTTAACTTTCCCAAAGTTAAATTCCAATTTTACTTAATCCAATCAACCTCATTCAATCCTTAAACTTCACAATAATAATCTTCCTACTTAAAAACTTATATCACTTTAGGTTTTTATATCACATTTCAGGGAAAAATCAAAACTCAACCTCTTAGAGTTTATTCTAAATTATCTTTGATATCATTTATATCCATACATATATACATATTTATTTCTTGGCCCTCCCAGCCATATTTTAAAATTTTAAACCACCCTTGGTTTTAAATCCAAATCAAATTTCAAACACCCCAAGTTTTCAACAAGTCCCAGTTATCCAAATAATACTTATTTATTATTTTTCATTACTTTGAAACAAAATTTTCGAATTCTGGACCAGATTTAAAATTCCATTTTCAATCCATTAAATTTTAATTTGGTTGTATTTCTATTTCTACTTAATTTAATTCCAATTCAAGACTTCAATTTCAGTTTGAATCCATTTCAAACTTATCCTTATTTAATTTTAGTTTGGTTGTATTATATTACTTCTTAATTTAATTCTAATAATTTAACAACCAATCACCTTAATATTTATTAGAAGGAAATATTGCTTTATATATCAAAAATATATTTTTATATAAAATCATTTAAAATCTTTATATAAGAAAATAACAAGTACGCGCTCATATATATACACTCAACTCATTCTAGAGTACTACAGACTCTATTAAATGAGTAATCCCCACCAGAGCCAAGGTTCTCGCTTAACCTTTCGGCTCCGATACCAAATGTAACGACCCAAAATTTTCGAACCCGAAAATTCCAGATAGTTATGGAAAAGAAGAAAGAGATAGAAAAAGAAGAACAGAAACACCAAACATCTCACATTCGCAGCAGATAAAATATAATAATAAATAATAATAGCTTACAAAAGATTATTATACCTGTCGATTACATTTCAATACATCAGAGTTTCACATATAATCAAATGCTGGTCATATACAAACAATTTATCACAGAATTACAATAATATAATTACAGCGGAAATATTCTACGCGTTCTTGCCATCCAGCTCGCCTCCTAAACTCCAAAACGTCCTACCTGAAAATCTATAATACTCGGTCTGACCCGAGCATTACACCAAAGTAACACCCGAGTCAGGCTGGAAACCAGCGTGAGTAATCTCAACTAACATGGAATACCAAAGCAAACAACTTATATAAAACCCGGGTAACTTATATCAATTTAACAAATTCACAGTTTGCTATAGACAACACTTATTCCACACATCAATTTCTAAGTACCAAACTTAGATGAAATAATCCAATTCACTTAAATAATTTCATTTCAGCCTATTGATTTCACAAATCAATTTATAAAAATTCGAAGTGGTTTCGGGTATTTCCAAATACCCGACCCTGGTCTCTTCGAGTCTCGCGCCATCCTATCCCAAGTTATCCATATAAAAACACTACATTTCATATCAGAGATATCAACCCATTCAAGACATTCAATACCATTCAATCATCCATATGCAAAGCTTAATCACATACAAATTAATTTTAATTAATTCTGATTGAATTACTAACCTCAACCACTTAGATTTCTTCATTTAATATTAATTAATTTCCAATCAATTAATCAATCATCCCTTCATTAATCACCTTAATTAATCATCCTGGATTAATTATCCTTCAATTATATTCAAGTAATTAACTTTAATTAGTTTCACAACGTTAATTATTCTTAACCAAAATCAACAAGTAATCTCAATTACTTCATGAATTTATTAACTATTTCCATTACATTAACCCTTAAATACTTATATTAATTATTTTCTCATAAGTCGCTTATTACTGATTAATCAATCTTAATTAATCAATCTTTAATTACATCATTAATTATTTAAATTAAGGATTTCCAGCTATATTTTAATTTATCCTAATCTTATTTAATTGCATTAATTAAATCACTTCATTAATCATTCTCGATTAATCTCAACCTGTATTTAACTATCTTTTATTTATCTCATTAAATTAATTAATTACTCCTTAATTTAATTATCTTATTTAATCTCTTGATTAATTTCATAAGTAATTATATTTTATTAATTTCATTAAGCAATTACCTATCAAACCATCCATTGATTATTCTAAATAAATTAACTTCATTAATTAACTTAAACCTTCATTAATTAATTCAAACCCTTAATTACTAAATTACTTAACCCAAATCATTAATTAATTTAATTAATTAATTATCCATTTTATTTACCCTTCTAATTTGATGAATCACAATCATTAAGCCTTTATTAACAATGTAAACATTTTCTTATTTATATCTTAAGTTTAAAACAATTTAAAACCCAAATACTTCGAGTCAAACCACAATGAACTCGAGAACCAACCAAAATCCAAAGTCACATCATCATCAGTGCACATCCAATCAATTTAACCATTCAATCAATTATTTAAATTCAACCATTTAAATTTAAATAATAAATCCAACAGAGTGAGATTTACTCACCTTTGCCTCCTAAATTTGCAATCCACTTCACTTTCGACTTGGTTTATCCATGTTTTGACCTTGTATAAATATTTACAGTTCATTACCTATTTGAAACAATCGAACAGTAAATTTTCATTTTAACAATTTAAACTCAAAAAAATTTCTTTTAATAATTTCTTAATAGCTAAATAACTAAATAAGTTAATTTAACAAATTAATCTCCATTAATTTGAAATTAAACCGGTAAATGAAATTAGGGGTATATATATATATATATATTTATATAAAAACTGTTTTCCCTTTGTTTTTCTTTTCCAGAAAACACAATAAAACAAATTGCTTTACTGTATATAAAATTTTCTGTGTATAGATATTCATATATAAATTTAGCAGAATACTCTTTTAAACCTTAGTGTAATCTTCTGTATAAACGTACTTATATCTGTATATGTATGTATATATATATATATATATATATATATAGGAAAATCAAAATAAAAACAAAACATTTACCTCACTGGCTATAGACGTGAACTCCCACACCACGGCCATGACGAACTGCCACTAGAACACGCTGTAACCTCGACTTCCCCTTGACATTGATGAACCCAAACCGTGAGCCTCGATGCTTCGCTTTTCACTTCGAGGATCCCTAGATCGAAACCCCTTTACGTTGATCGCCTCGCCACGAGCTTAACCCCTCCATTCGCCTGCTCGAGTAAGCCTCACGCCCTCCACTCAACTGCGGCATCGCGAAAGCTCTAGGCCGTCAACGCTATCTTTTCTCTTCGCGTGCACGTTCTCTTCTTTATAGCCGATTCGAAATTTGTAAGAAAGGGAAATCTCGGCTCGACCCTTAATTTGATTTTCGAACGAAATCGTTCGCCTTCCCCTTTTTTTTATTGTTTCGAAGAGTTCGGCCTCTTTTTTTTTCTAATTTCGGTTTTACTTCCTATTTGGATTGAAGAGGGGATCGACCCTATACCTTTATTCATTTGCTTCTAAACGAAGCTCTCCCCCTTTTTTAAATTTTAAAATCGAATAGAAAGGGAGGAGATGAAGGGGAAAAAACTCGGCCATCATAATTTTTTTCAGATCCATTTCTGTTTGCGATTTATAAAGGAAGGCGGAGATACAATAGGGGTTTAGAAGTAGCTTCCAGAGTACGCTTTGATATTATATAATTAAATATTGAAAAACATCTCATGTTGCATCGAAAAATCCGAACCCAGAATCAGACGAGCCGACAGACATTTATAAGGTTATCCCCGCATTCCGAACACAAAGGAATGTGTTTCGGAGGCTAATTCAATCGTATGCGCGAGTCACAGAAGAAAATGATCAAATTTAAATTAAATCTATTAGAATAGTTTCTAAGCGTTTTGAGCTGCCAAGGTCCAATGACAACTCCGATTGCTATGAAAATTGAAATCCGATAATAACTAACTATTACGGATCCAATGGAACTGGTTTCGTCGAATTCTGAGACTATGCCTCGGGAGACTATTTTCCAGTTCCAATTTAAACGATATATTATTAAAATTGAATAAATTACCTTTAGATTAAATTTCAACCATTCTATTGTCTTCAGTATTATCATTAAAAAAATTATAAGCCTTCAAATTATTTAAACAAGCTTAGAAATTTCGGATTCAACAATTTACCCAATTTTCAATTATTAAATTCAACATTTAAATTATAATTCGATGATTTAATTATCCAGAAAATATTGATATCTTGAATTCAAGCTAAAATTAACTTTTAAATATTTTAAAAATCAATTAACTATTCAAATTTAATTTGTGAAAATTTCCGGGTCATCACAACCATTTATTTTTGCCTAGTGGTTTTGATTTAGTTTTGAATAATTTATATTATGTAAGAAACTTTATTTGCGGCATTATATCTGTTTCGAGATAGTTCGAAACTAGTTATGGCTTTCATTATAGTAACAATATTATGAATATGATGATGTTTTGGATAATGACATTTATGTACTTAATCTTAATCGAATTTGTGTTGTTAATAATTCTTTTAAAGTTGACGTTAATAATAATTATCTATGGCATTATGGAATAGGCCATATCAGCGAAAAACAACTGCACAAATTAAAACCAATGGTCTTCTACCATCATTTGATTTTGAATCATTTGATATTTGTGAGTGTTGTCTAAAAGGAAAAATGACCAAACATCCTTTTTAGTAGGAGCAATGATAAAGTTAATGAATTCTTAGGTCTCATACATACTGATGTATGTAGCCCAATGCCTATAGTTACCAAAGATAATTCTTCTTGCTTTATAGCTATTATTGATGATTTCTCTACACTATGATATATATAGATAATAGAGAATAAATCCAATGTCTATGAGAAATTTAAAGAGTATGAGAATGAGGTTGAAAACATATGAACCATAAGATTAAAATAAAACAATTTGATCGTGGAGGTAAGTATGTTGGAAAATATCTCTAACAATACTTAAAAGATAATAGGATAATCTCTCAGGTTACTCTACCCCATAATCTATAACATAATGGTGTTTCAAAAGGAAGGAATCGAATCCTATCAGATATAGTTTGTTCCATGATGAGTAAAGTTGAGTTACCTCTTTCCTATTAGGGATTTGAACGGGAAACCACGACGCATATGTTGAATTTGATGCATCTTAAATATGCACCTAAGATCCCATATGATATTTGGTGTGGGAAGAAACCCCAACTCATATATTTGATGGTGTGGGGTTGTCCAACCTACGTTAAGAACGTTGGCTCCAGGAAACTTGAGGCAATATCTGCATTGTGTAAATTTATAGAATGTCCTAAGAATTCAATGGAATATATTTTCTATAATAATAAGGAACAAAGGGTTATTATTTCTTTGCATGCTACCCTTTTAGAAAAGGAATTTTTATCAAAATAAACAAACAACGAGATTGTAAACTAGGATGAGATTCAAGAAAATAACACTGAGGCCGAATTGGTAGATGAATCAAATTCACTAGTATAAGAAAATGTGCAACCTATTAGAAGTTCTAGGAGGGAAACCCGCGCACCAAAGAGCTATGTTATAATAAGCACTAAGCAAGATGAGGCGATAGAACTCTCACTCTGCTTAGTGTAGCTTAAGCATAGCTTAATTTTTTAGCATACTACATATGTAGATTATATTAAGTGAACTATATATGTACAAGTGTACTATATGTGTATACACAAATTAATCACAAAGAGCTAAAGTTTAGCTTTGAAGTTAAGTTATAAATTAATAAGTTTTAAAAGTTATATTTGAATTTTCTTATTCATTGAAAGTTAGCATACTTGAATTGAATACAAAGTATGCACATGTGTCAAATAGAATAATCATATCTAAATGCATACCATCAATCAATCCATATCATAAAAAAATAGAAACTTTTGTTAGGAGTAAGGGTTTTTATTATAATCCAAATTCCTTTTATTTTAAAAATAATAATGTTTTAGCTAATTACTGCTTAAGCATGGCTTAAATTTAAGCAAGGCACATATAAGTGCTCTTAAGCGCTCGTTGCTTAATCGTTTTTCTGTTTCAGAAAATTAAGCATAGTACATGCAATTTGCGCTTAGGTGATGCTTAAGCGCTTTTTGATAACATGACCAGCGAGGTACTATGGTTTTCTCATGCGTGGAAAGAAAGAGGATTGCGTTTTAGAAGATGATACTCCTCTCTCATTCAACCAAGCACTATAAAGTATGGACTCTACACTTTGGCTTGAAGCTATGAAATATGAAATGGATTCCATGTATGATAACAAAGTTTGGACATTGAATGAAATATTGAAGGGAAAAAACCCATCAGCTGCAAATGGATTTTTAAGAAAAAACTAAATGTAGATGAACAGTTAGAGACCTATAAGGTAAGGCTAGTTGCAAAAGGGTTTTGTCAAATTCGAGGTGTTGATTATGGAAAAATATTTTCACCCATAGCCATGCTTAAGTCCATTTAGATAATACTTTTCATTGTTACATTCTATAACTATGAAATATAGCAAATGCAAACGAAAATAAAATTTCTAAATGGTGATTCAATTGAAATCATTTACATGTCGTGGCCCGAGGGTTTCAAGGCTAGTGCGAGCGGGCATGGCTTGCAAATTATTAAGATCAATTAATGGCCTTAAGAAAGCTTCAAGAAGTAGGAATAAGTACATTGATGAAGTAATCAAACAGTTTGGTTTTTATCATAATATAAAGGAAGCGTGCATATATCGAAAAGAACTAGGAAGTACTATAGTGTTCATAGTCCTATACATCAAAAACCTAAACTCGATTAGCATTAGCATCCCACTGTTGCAATCAGTGAAAGCATTGTTATCCAAGAACTTCTCGATGAAGGATTTGGGAGAAGCAGCATGCATATTTATTAGTAGGGTCTTTAGATAGATCCAAGATGCTGCTGGAATTATCCCAATCCCTATACATGGATTCCATACTGAAAAGATTCAGTATGGAGAATTCCAAGCTTGGAAATGTTCCGGTATGATTTGGAATCCTCCTTTCTAAGAAGGACGCTCCTCATACCATTAAGTAGAATAGACATATGTAGAAGATACCATATACATTTACAATCGATTCTATAGTATATGTTATGCTATGTAATAGATCGAATGTGACTTATGCATAAGCCGATACTAGACTAATCCTAGTTAGAAATAGTAGACAACTAAGAATTTTGGTCTTAAGTATTTGATAAATACCAAGGACTTATTCGTCATATACGGGAATGAAGACCTCCTTATGAAGGGGTATACAAATTACAACTTTCAAAATGATATTGATGATTGTAAGTCTGTATCTGGTTATGTCTTTACATTAAACTGTAACATTCTTGAAAATCAACCATGTTTAATTTGGCAATTAATTTAATTTTGGAATTTAATTGTGAATTTATTTGCGAATTAATTAAAAATTTCCATAATAAATAAATAGTTTAGATGTTAAATAGAACTTTGGTTTGAAATTTAAGGATAAATATTTTATAAATAAAAATAGGATTTAAAAGCTTTAAAAGTTAATGATAGTTTATTTTATAAATTTTCAAATATATTTATGTTTGGAAGATTTACTTTAAGAATTTAGGTAATAATTTTCAAAAGACTTATTTTTAAGATTGAATTCTACTATATATATACATATATAAATAAATGTGATTATTTGTTAATATGTAGTAAAGATTTCTAAATCATTCTTTTCTTTTAAAAATTGTGCAAATATAAATAATATGAAATATATAAATGGAAAATATAGATATATAAGAAGACATATGTTGAGATATGAAAATATATTTGCATAAAGGGTTAAAAATAAATTTACAAAAATATCTGAAACAAGGATATAAACATAAAAATGACTTTAGAGACATTTGTAAAGAGATTAATATATGTAAAGACAAGTGTAATTAAATGGACAAGTGGCACAAATTTTGTTTAAAATGAATTAAATTTTGTGTTGAAAGATGAAAACTAAAATACATTCATTTTTTTCTCATATTTTCAGCAGCAAAGTAAAACTGAAATAAAAAAAAAAGAGAAAACAAAATCATCTGAATGCTATGATAAAACAAAGATCAAATTCACTGCAGATTTGTTTCAACCTGAGATAAAAAACCCGGAAACAAATTTGGTTGCAAATGTAAATCAAAAGGGCATTCAATTTTGGTTTAAAGCAAAACATGATTCAGAATTAAAGTGGTAAATCAATTTATAAAATTCGGAAAGAGATTCAACTCGGTCTTTTCAAACTCGAATCTGAAGCATGTTCAACCCAAATCATTTTGAATTCAAGTACAAATTCAACAACATCCTAAACAAATTCAAAGATCATAAAACAAAAGCAGGATTTCAAAATACTCAGGAAAAAAATTAAAGCTTCTCTGTTCTTTCAGGAAGGAAAGGTAAGCAAACCCACTTAATTTCATTTTTATGCCTTAATGTTTGAATTGACACTGAAAGTATATTGTGAGAAATGTTTGTTTAGTGGTTAAATAAACCTGCATGCTTGTGTATATATATGTGAATACAGGAATGCACCCCTGTATATTGCCTCTGATCATTGTGTACAGGTTTCTAAAACCTCTTAAAAGATTTCAAATCACACCACCCAAATGATTGTAGGCTATAACTTCTGAATGGAAAATGATAGAATGAATGTGAATTCATTTTAAAAATAAACTCAAATGTTTAAATTTAGTAATTATCTCAAAAATGAAAGAATACAATAGAAATGAATTATAAATTAAAAATTCGATAGTCATGAATTTGTGTTTAGATTTCATAATCGAATCCGTATTAGCAAATAATGATTTTTGAGAGAAGTTTTATGATTTTTAAGTGAGTATTTCGAGTGGACGTGCAAGTTGATCAACGAATGGGTTTCGGGCAAATTCCGATCAACGGTGAAGTGGTGAGCAGCGAAATCATTACTGTGGGAAGCTGGAATTTGGGCAAACCTAGGAAAAAATGGGTGAGTTTTTAGATCACTATGTTGGCCAGAGATTGATGATTTAGGGTTTAGGTGTGCTTTTCGGTCGAGGTTGTTTAAGTGTTGATTTCATCATCGGTGGTGGTTCGAGGTGGACCGGACTGAGGGGAAACGTGGCGTAGGGTAGTGACGAGAATCTGGTCGAAGTTGTGTAAATCCTGGTGATCGAGTTGATCGGCACGAGGCGTTCTTTGATGATCAAAATTTTGGGTTACATGAGCTCGCGTAGCTCGATTTCGAGTTGTAGGAACTTTCGTGAATCTGAATGGATGAGTTTGAACAGTGTGACGTTGGTGACTGGTTGGAGGTCTTGGTGATGGTCGGCGGCCATTCTGGTGAGCGTGCACGTGCACGACGATGGGTTGTGTCAGTGTTTTGTATTTGGTTAGAAGAAGAAGTCGACTCGGGGTGGAGAAGGGTTTAGCTCGGGTAGATGATGTTTTGGCTCGAGTAAATTTGCTTTGGGCTCGAGTTTTTATATTTAGGTTACCAGGTTTTCAAATTGTAAAAGAGACATGATTTCCAGGTTTTAAATTTGAAAATAAATCAGGGGCAGGTTTAAAAATTTAAGAGTAAACTTTGTACAGGTTTTAAAAACAAAGAAAATTCAAGTTTAAAGGTAAAAGGAAATCATAACATGTAACAACCCGGAATTTTGGCCGTTAGATTTTGAACATTTAATTCATTTTAAATGTTGAATATGGATTATAATTTGATTTTGAAATAAAAGAGTTTGGTTAAATTAATAAAATTAGTGAAAATTTTAAATATGGCAATTCAATTGAATTTGAATAAGAATAATTTATTATTTGAAATTGGAATAATTGGTGAATCTGGATATAAATGGTTATGGAAATGGTTTCTAAGATTTGTTTGAAGACTAGTTTGATTTGAATTTTAATAGCGTACTTTTGGATGGAATCCAAAGTCGATAAGTTAAATTGGAATGTTTATATTAATTAAACAATGAAATTTAATATAATAATAACGCAAATAATCAGATTTTGATTTAAAATGAATCATAATAATTTCTAATGTGATTATAAATTCTATATGATTTATAGTAAAGTTAGTAGAGTTTTGAAAGTGAAATTGTAATGTTTGCGATTTTTCGTTGCCGAAAAACCGAAATGTTATGGGTTTTAAAAAGAATTTATGAAAAGAGAAGAGAAGAAGAGAGAAGATAGAAAATAGAGAGAAAAGAAAATAGAAAATAGAAGAGGGAAAAGATAGAAGAGAGAGAGGAAAGATAATAGAAAACTTTTAAAATAGAAGAAAAAGAGAATAGAACAGAAAGAAAATAAAAGAAAACAGGACGGAGTAGAAAACAACAGAACAACAACAGAATCTCACAATTCGCAGCGGAACAACATATAATAATAAATGAATAATCTTCAAAACAAGGAACTATATCAGTTATTACATTTTATACATTACATTTCATTACATCAGAGTGTACAACAACAACAAACAGTGCAGCGGAAAAAGAAATACTATGTAAACTAGTAATACGCCATGCCATCCAGCTTGCTTCCAGCAACTCCAGAAATATCCTGAATATCCTTAACTCTTAACTGCCCGTGTGGAAATTGGTGGGCACCCAGAGTTTAGGAAGGAAAACAATAAACTCCAAGTCAGTCATGTGACTGGTGTGAGAACTCAAAACAGTTTATTTATCTTTGAAAACAAAATAGAGGAATATTTTTAAAGTCAATTCGCAATGCTTTTAAAAATGAGACTACCATAAGGCCTCCTGCACACACACACAATGCAAACGCAGAATCGGAGGAGATTTCTCCTTATGATAGCCAAAGATGCTTGATACGCATTTAAGGGAACATTTTATATTATTACTAGTGCATAGTGTAGGAAAAATTATTTCGAAAGTAGAATATAAATCTTAGCCAGCATAGACATTTCGAACTATGCCTACTATAGCTAACTATGTTCAATAGCAGGTTACCGCCACATTCCATAGCAGGTTATACAACTAAAACCGTACAAGTCACGTATTGTTTCTTTGGATTTCCAACGAATGATCAGGCCAAGGAACTTCCCATTGCCACATGAGAATGCCTCTGGATGGACATCCCCGAGAACCAAACCGGATCTCTACCAACACAAGGCCGGGTTACCCCTAACTGAGTAACAACTGACCGAATATGCCATCCCCCGGTCCTTTGGGACCTTTTCACCGAGCGCTCGTAATCAATTCACACAATCATAACAAAGTGTTTTCAACATGAGTAAGTATCTGGGCTCCATACCATGATACCACCCTTTTCCAGAAGGAAATGCACACATCCTAAAGGGCGCTACCCCTCATAACCTTGCCGCATCTTTCCTGTTTTGACCATTCACGGGGTGTGAGGCTCGACGAAGTCACGTCCACAAAAACATACTTTATGCAAAAGCCATGCTTTGGGTCAACAAATGATCATAGAAATGATCACCAGGATAGACGATCAAATAAATGATCCTATCACAAATAATCAACACAATGATCATTTCACAGCAACACTCAGCATGTCACATTACCAAACTGAGAATATATCGCTGATAACTTCAACTATATAACCTCTGAGCTCGTACGTCTCAGAGAAGGGTGTTAAGCTAAAAGAATAAATTCTCCGCCACCAACAGAAATATATTTGAAAGAAATCGGCTTTACATCTCAACTTGTAACGTCAGACATACAATCCATACAAGTCTGTTCCGGGCTTGAACAAAACCGAAGGCACTTCTTACGAAGCCCTTGCAATCCGGGTATTCACAATCCCGATCGAATTTCCCATCACTTAGGAGATCTCTATACCAGGAGCTACCCGGTGCAGAGACAATCGATAGGTCATCCTATCGCTTTCGCAAATACTCGGTCTTCAACACCGATCTTCAATGCAATTCACAACGACGTATCACATATTCGGAATGGGTTATACGACCCCATGGTCCTTTCCCGGTTAACCCGAATAGTGAGCGCTTATTCAAAAATAAGTGTGGCATTCACATTCAAACAAATCACATCAATTACCCATTCAAAGGGAAATATTGATAGTCGGTTATTGAACTATCAATTGATATGCATACATCACCAGATTCCAAATAATTTTCCAAATTATTTATTTTCCAAAATATCTTCACTAGATATATAATTTTCAACACTTCAAAAATAAATCAATATTTATTTTTAAAAAAATTCCACTTCCTTTATAAATTCCTTAGTGAATTTATAATTCCAAAATATCTATGAATATTCGATTTCAATTATTCATTTAAATTTATCTTCAAAAAGATAAATTCTCAAAGTATTCACTTTATATGGGAAAACATTTCCATACTTATTTATTCATAAGTAATTCACAAATTTTATTTATTTTCAACACTTAGAAAATATTCAATATACTTAAATCGAAATTAAGTACATATTTCAATCTTTAAGGAAATCATTCTCTTAAACATATTTATTTGGGCCAAAACGAATGTTGCCTAAAACATCGTTACGACAACCCAAAATCACTAGTATAGGGATTCGAAATTAAAATAGATATATAAATCTCAATACTATACAAAACATTTCCTTTCGGAAATCATTTACTATAACAACAGTGTTATAGTCCACCATTTCCTTTTTATTTCTCGAAAACGTCTATTTCAACAATAGATGTTGAAATTTATGGTTTCGAATCTCAACACATTTTAAAACATCGTTAGATCGTTTTAATTCTATTTGAAATATCACATTCAAAACAATTTCTTTAACATATTATTCACTATTCAAAAACGTGAATATACTACGTTAATCAATTTCATCATTTCTATACATTTCATTTTAAAGGGTTATTCACAGTCAAAACGTGAATATAACTCCATAAATAAATCATAACAATTTACTTATCAAAATAAGTCGTTTGTGAATTTATAAAACAACGTTTATAAATTCTATTTCTATTTATTTATAACAACTTCCTTTTATAAATTCCTTTATTAACCTATTCGATTTATAACTCAATTATAAAACAAAAGTTCACTTTATAAGTTAAATGCTTATAAAACGATTATTTACAAAATCGTTCCTTTAAACATGCCAATTTATAAATCTTATAACTTATAAGATTTATTTAATCAAAAATCCATTCTTCAATTAACTTTTCAAATTTTATAAACCTACTGCTTATAAAATTCCATTTATAACTTCACCGTTTATGATTCTATAAATTTCATTCATTTATGAAATTCATTCTCAATTCATTCTAACACTTATGAAAACTCGTTTTATAATGTCCATATTTTAATTTATAAATATCCATTTATAAATCTCTTAATATAAATCAATTTATATTAATATTTCAAAACGTCTTTAAAGTCTTTTATAATTTCACCATTTTGATTTATAAATAATCAAACTTTTATAAATCCTATTTGTAAACTTTTTACAATAAATTCTAAAATCCCGATTAAACTATTTTATAAAATCATCAGCATCATATTCTCAAAAATCAGTTTTTTTACTATATTTCTCAAACTCATAATTTTTATAACTTTAAAAATTATAACGTTTATTTATTTAAAATAAATCAATTTCCAAAAATATTTTATAAACGTATACTTTCAAAAAATCTCTAAAAAAATCATTTTAAAATTCCAAATTTGGTCCAATGATGCTACACACCAAATAGTTAATCACGACAACAACGACATCATATATCGATATGATAATCCATCAAATATCAAAATATCTGAAATCAAATAAAAACTGTTGAGGAATCCAGTTGGATCCCTCCAACCTGTTTCCTGCATTCACAAACATTAGCACAATACCAATTTCGCTCCAGTACGAAATTATCGCGGTATATGAGATTTAAAATATTATCCGCTTAATAGACGGCGCAATAGGGTCTCATCCGCTAAACAAAAAAATGCGGGAAATCAATAACTGCAATATATACATATGCCAATATATATATTGATATTATATATAATACCAATTTCACTGTTTATGAAATATTCGCGGTATATGTTTTTAATAAATAACATCCGCTTACTAACGGCGTATAATGTCTATTTTAACAATCAATAGATATCAATCAACATTCAAACATGCATACAAATATTTTAAATCTAACTATTTAAAATAAAATCGAAACTGATTCGATTGAGTGAGAAGTTCTCACCTTGATTTTAAATTCCGTTTTAGGGATTTATTTCGAATAAAATTAAACGGACGTTTAATTTTACCCAAAATTCTCACTAACTCCAAACGACTCCAATCCAATTTCATCGCGTAGTGCTCGTCCATACGATTCCAACGCAACTGGTTTCGCGCGTTTTCGACCTCGTATGAAAAAGATATGAATATTTGAAGTTACACGAGTTTTAAATAATAATTTACAACATATAATTTACTTTTTATAAACCTAAATCAATCTTAGCCTTAGGATCTCACTGCCAAGCCATCACCACCGCTCTTTTCTTCTTCCTCTCCCCCTTCACGCACGCGTGCAAGATGATACGGCCGAACCCAACATTTAGAATTAGGGTTAGGAATTTCGATCACCTCGCTCAACGAAAGTTAATCAAACCACTTGCAATTCGAAGCACTTCGCGATAGCTACCTCCACCATCCACCACCTGAAGCTTGGCCCCCTCCTTCTCCTTGTTTTGCGTGCACAGGCCGGACACTTCATGGTCATTTTCCCGTTGATTCGTGAAGCTATTCGCGATCTTGACCGTTGATATTAAAGATCGTGTTGTGCTCTACAATTCTCTAGTTGAAACCTAAGGCTAATTGTCGACGGATTTGGAGTAGTCGAGGGATGAACGTTGAGCATTTCTGGCCATTGGTCATGTGGGTGGCGGCTAGGGTTAGGTTTAGGTTTTTATTTTTTTTATTTTTAGAAATTTTAAGGTGTATTTATAGAGAATTTTCGAACACTATTCATCCGAAAATTCCGAACTCCGATTTACGCGCCGTAACCAGCGTTTCTAAGGTTTACCCCGCGTTCCGGACACAATGGAACAGGTTTCGGAAGCTAATTCGGAAGTATGTGCGAGTTATGGCAATAAACGTTCAATTTAAATTAAACCGATTTAAATCGATTTCTAGGCGTTTTAATTTGTACCGGACAAACGGTAAATCCAATTGACTTGAAATTTAAAACCTTATAATAATATGACATTACAGATCCGATGAAACTGGTTTCGTCGAAATCCGAGACTTTTTGAAAAATGGCTATTTTTACTCGCCAAATTAAAATTAAAAATAAATCGATGCGTTTCGAGCTGCCACGATCAAACGATAGCTCCGATTGACACGAAATTTGAAATCCGGTAATAACTAACTATTAAGGATCCAATGGAACTAGTTTCGTTCAATTCTGAGACTGTTCAAAAATTGACTATTTTCACTAGTCGATTTTAATATTAAAATATTCAATTTTTACAAATTAACTTTTAATTCGATTTTAAAAGTTCTAAAATATCGTTCTAACTTCAACATGATAAAATAAAATTTTACAAATCATTTTCAGTCATATTTAACTCAATTTTCAATTATTTCCATAGTTTAACATATTAAATTATCGATTTAATTATCCAATTAAATCCAAAAATTCAAATTAAAATTTATTCGACTTATAAATTCACTTATAAATATTTAAAATTAATTAAATATTCAAATTTTAATTTCTAAAAATTCTGGGTCGTTACAATCTTCCCCACTTAAAAGAATTTCGTCCTCGAAATTAACAAGTAAGAAAAGTTATAGAATTCTATTAATTTTCCAAAATCCATAGTCAAACTTCTTACAATAACTTACTAAGTTTTCAAATCATACTTAGTTATCTTTTCAAAAACAACTACTACTGTTTAACTTTCAATTTCAAAACAAAGTTAAAGTTTTCAAAACTTTCCAAATTTTCTCAATTTTTTTCTAACGCCTTAAATTTTCGGAAAAATTCGCCATAGTCTCCTTTGCGCGGTTCGATCCGAAAAAAAAAATGACAGTATATATATCATAAATATACATCTCATCAAGTAATGAGGCATCCCGCAAGGAAAAAATGTAAAAGTACGGTATTTAATCCGAGATATGTACCTTATATTTTTATTAGCAAGCATATACGGCTAATATAGCGCGAAAGCGAGCTCCAAATGCGAAGCAAACGCGATCCGCACCTACTAATCACTCAACAAACAACATGAGGACATGCATATATGAAAATAATCTCAATATACATCATATAGCAACATAACAACTATATATGTCAACATAGCAAATGTAAACAAACAACAAATGCAAACATCAACCAACTATCATCCAACTAACATCCATAACCAATAAATATTCATTCATATTCTCATTAATATTTAATGAATTGGTTTTCAATTTAATCATATTTGATTCATTAATAGTGGATGTTTTTACTAACATTCATTCTTATTCAATTTTAATTAGTTTGCATTCACTAATTCATATTCAAGTTGGTTCACTTCCAAATCAAATTCAATTTTATTTAAGATTCACTTAACTTCCAATTGGATTTTAATTGATTTAGCTTTCAATTTCATTAACACTTAATGAATTATATACAATCAATCAACTAACAACCATATAACAATCAATGTATATTAGTTACAACCAAATTCCTTTGCTTACAATTGGTTTAATTAATTGATTTTTTTATTCAACTTCCAATAACATTACATTTTAATGAATTAACACTTATATCCATTATTCCATATCAACTTAAATTTACATTTAATTGATTTACATTCAATCCATTCATTCAATTCAATTTCAAAGTTGAATTTCATTTACATAACTCAAGTTCATATTTCATTTTACTTTATTACTTTACTTTGATACTACTATCAACTTCATTCAACATCACTTAAGTTATATTCCATTTAACTTTAAACTCATTTTTATTCACAACTCATATTTATAAATATATTCATATAGTTTCACTTATTATATATATAAGTTTATTTCACAATTGTAAATCACTTTAATTATAATTCAATTCTTATAATTCTTTTGCTTATACAATTATTCTTTTGTTTAGATTATTCAAACAACTAAACAATCAACTTACATACACTTTAATAATTCTGAAAATTTATTTCTTTTATATATAAAATATATAATCAAAGTAAAATTATTTCATTTACCCAATTTTAAAACAATACTGTGTCGAATTATCTTGTTTAAGAGTTTAGAAACCCCTATCTACGATAGTTAGCCAGACTACATCGACTGAAATCTATAAACAATCAACCGATAAGTCAACACAATACAAAACAATTTTATATTCACTAACAAATACGCTCTCATAGCTATTATTACACTCAAATTCATTCTAGAGTACTACTGACTCTATCTCTAATGAGAAATACCCAACAGAACCATGGTTGTCGCTTAACCATAAGCTCCGATACCAAATGTAACGTTTGCGATTTTTCGTTGCCGAAAAACCGAAATGTTATGGGTTTTAAAAAGAATTTATGAAAAGAGAAGAGAAGAAGAGAGAAGATAGAAAATAGAGAGAAAAGAAAATAGAAAATAGAAGAGGGAAAAGATAGAAGAGAGAGAGGAAAGATAATAGAAAACTTTTAAAATAGAAGAAAAAGAGAATAGAACAGAAAGAAAATAAAAGAAAACAGGACGGAGTAGAAAACAACAGAACAACAACAGAATCTCACAATTCGCAGCGGAACAACATATAATAATAAATGAATAATCTTCAAAACAAAGAACTATATCAGTTATTACATTTTATACATTACATTTCATTACATCAGAGTGTACAACAACAACAAACAGTGCAGCGGAAAAAGAAATACTATGTAAACTAGTAATACGCCATGCCATCCAGCTTGCTTCCAGCAACTCCAGAAATATCCTGAATATCCTTAACTCTTAACTGCCCGTGTGGAAATTGGTGGGCACCCAGAGTTTAGGAAGGAAAACAATAAACTCCAAGTCAGTCATGTGACTGGTGTGAGAACTCAAAACAGTTTATTTATCTTTGAAAACAAAATAGAGGAATATTTTTAAAGTCAATTCGCAATGCTTTTAAAAATGAGACTACCATAAGGCCTCCTGCACACACACACAATGCAAACGCAGAATCGGAGGAGATTTCTCCTTATGATAGCCAAAGATGCTTGATACGCATTTAAAGGAACATTTTATATTATTACTAGTGCATAGTGTAGGAAAAATTATTTCGAAAGTAGAATATAAATCTTAGCCAGCATAGACATTTCGAACTATGCCTACTATAGCTAACTATGTTCAATAGCAGGTTACCGCCACATTCCATAGCAGGTTATACAACTAAAACCGTACAAGTCACGTATTGTTTCTTTGGATTTCCAACGAATGATCACGCCAAGGAACTTCCCATTGCCACATGAGAATGCCTCTGGATGGACATCCCCGAGAACCAAACCGGATCTCTACCAACACAAGGCCGGGTTACCCCTAACTGAGTAACAACTGACCGAATATGCCATCCCCCGGTCCTTTGGAACCTTTTCACCGAGCGCCCGTAATCAATTCACACAATCATAACAAAGTGTTTTCAACATGAGTAAGTATCTGGGCTCCATACCATGATACCACCCTTTTCCAGAAGGAAATGCACACATCCTAAAGGGCGCTACCCCTCATAACCTTGCCGCATCTTTCCTGTTTTGACCATTCACGGGGTGTGAGGCTCGACGAAGTCACGTCCACAAAAACATACTTTATGCAAAAGCCATGCTTTGGGTCAACAAATGATCATAGAAATGATCACCAAGATAGACGATCAAATAAATGATCCTATCACAAATAATCAACACAATGATCATTTCACAGCAACACTCAGCATGTCACATTACCAAACTGAGAATATATCGCTGATAACTTCAACTATATAACCTCTGAGCTCGTACGTCTCAGAGAAGGGTGTTAAGCTAAAAGAATAAATTCTCCGCCACCAACAGAAATATATTTGAAAGAAATCGGCTTTACATCTCAACTTGTAACGTCAGACATACAATCCATACAAGTCTGTTCCGGGCTTGAACAAAACCGAAGGCACTTCTTACGAAGCCCTTGCAATCCGGGTATTCACAATCCCGATCGAATTTCCCATCACTTAGGAGATCTCTCTACCAGGAGCTACCCAGTGCAGAGACAATCGATAGGTCATCCTATCGCTTTCGCAAATACTCGGTCTTCAACACCGATCTTCAATGCAATTCACAACGACGTATCACATATTCGGAATGGGTTATACGACCCCATGGTCCTTTCCCGGTTAACCCGAATAGTGAGCGCTTATTCAAAAATAAGTGTGGCATTCACATTCAAACAAATCACATCAATTACCCATTCAAAGGGAAATATTGATAGTCGGTTATTGAACTATCAATTGATATGCATACATCACCAGATTCCAAATAATTTTCCAAATAATTTATTTTCCAAAATATCTTCACTAGATATATAATTTTCAACACTTCAAAAATAAATCAATATTTATTTTTAAACAAATTCCACTTCCTTTATAAATTCCTTAGTGAATTTATAATTCCAAAATATCTATGAATATTCGATTTCAATTATTCATTTAAATTTATCTTCAAAAAGATAAATTCTCAAAGTATTCACTTTATATGGGAAAACATTTCCATACTTATTTATTCATAAGTAATTCACAAATTTTATTTATTTTCAACACTTAGAAAATATTCAATATACTTAAATCGAAATTAAGTACATATTTCATTCTTTAAGGAAATCATTCTCTTAAACATATTTATTTGGGCCAAAACGAATGTTGCCTAAAACATCGTTACGACAACCCAAAATCACTAGTATAGGGATTCGAAATTAAAATAGATATATAAATCTCAATACTATACAAAACATTTCCTTTCGAAAATCATTTACTATAACAGCAGTGTTATAGTCCACCATTTCCTTTTTATTTCTCGAAAACGTCTATTTCAACAATAGTTGTTGAAATCTATGGTTTCGAATCTCAACACATTTTAAAACATCGTTAGATCGTTTTAATTCTATTTGAAATATCACATTCAAAACAATTTCTTTAACATATTATTCACTATTCAAAAACGTGAATGTACTACGTTAATCAATTTCATCATTTCTATACATTTCATTTTAAAGGGTTATTCACAGTCAAAACGTGAATATAACTCCATAAATAAATCATAACAATTTACTTATCAAAATAAGTCGTTTGTGAATTTATAAAACAACGTTTATAAATTCTATTTCTATTTATTTATAACAACTTCCTTTTATAAATTCCTTTATTAACCTATTCGATTTATAACTCAATTATAAAACAAAAGTTCACTTTATAAGTTAAATGCTTATAGAACGATTATTTACAAAATCGTTCCTTTAAACATCCCAATTTATAAATCTTATAACTTATAAGATTTATTTAATCAAAAATCCATTCTTCAATTAACTTTTCAAATTTTATAAACCTACTGCTTATAAAATTCCATTTATAACTTCACCGTTTATGATTCTATAAATTTCATTCATTTATGAAATTCATTCTCAATTCATTCTAACACTTATGAAAACTCGTTTTATAATGTCCATATTTTAATTTATAAATATCCATTTATAAATCTCTTAATATAAATCAATTTATATTAATATTTCAAAACGTCTTTAAAGTCTTTTATAATTTCACCATTTTGATTTATAAATAATCAAATTTTTATAAATCCTATTTGTAAACTTTTTACAATAAATTCTAAAATCCCGATTAAACTATTTTATAAAATCATCAGCATCATATTCTCAAAAATCAGTTTTTTTACTATATTTCTCAAACTCATAATTTTTATAACTTTAAAAATTATAACGTTTATTTATTTAAAATAAATCAATTTCCAAAAATATTTTATAAACGTATACTTTCAAAAATCTCTAAAAAAATCATTTTAAAATTCCAAATTTGGTCCAATGATGCTACACACCAAATAGTCAATCACGACAACAACGACATCATATATCGATATGATAATCCATCAAATATCAAAATATCTGAAATCAAATAAAAACTGTTGAGGAATCCAGTTGGATCCCTCCAACCTGTTTCCTGCATTCACAAACATTAGCACAATACCAATTTCGCTCCAGTACGAAATTATCGCGGTATATGGGATTTAAAATATTATCCGCTTAATAGACGGCGCAATAGGGTCTCATCCGCTAAACAAAAAAATGCGGGAAATCAATAACTGCAATATATACATATGCCAATATATATATATATTGATATTATATATAATACCAATTTCACTGTTTATGAAATATTCGCGGTATATGTTTTTAATAAATAACATCCGCTTACTAACGGCGTATAATGTCTATTTTAACAATCAATAGATATCAATCAACATTCAAACATGCATACAAATATTTTAAATCTAACTATTTAAAATAAAATCGAAACTGGTTCGATTGAGTGAGAAGTTCTCACCTTGATTTTAAATTCCGTTTTAGCGATTTATTTCGAATAAAATTAAACGGACGTTTAATTTTACCCAAAATTCTCACTAACTCCAAACGACTCCAATCCAATTTCATCGCGTAGTGCTCGTCCATACGAAACGCAACTGGTTTCGCGGGTTTTCGACCTCGTATGAAAAAGATATGAATATTTGAAGTTACACGAGTTTTAAATAATAATTTACAACATATAATTTACTTTTTATAAACCTAAATCAATCTTAGCCTTAGGATCTCACTGCCAAGCCATCACCACCGCTCTTTTCTTCTTCCTCTCTCCCTTCACGCACGCGTGCAAGATGATACGGCCGAACCCAACATTTAGAATTAGGGTTAGGAATTTCGATCACCTCGCTCAACGAAAGTTAATCAAACCACTTGCAATTCGAAGCTCTTCGCGATAGCTACCTCCACCATCCACCACCTGAAGCTCGGCCCCCTCCTTCTCCTTGTTTTGCGTGCGTAGGCCGGCCACTTCATGGTCATTTTCCCGTTGATTCGTGAAGCTATTCGCGATCTTGACCGTTGATATTAAAGATCGTGTTGTGCTCTACAATTCTCTAGTTGAAACCTAAGGCTAATTGTCGACGGATTTGGAGTAGTCGAGGGATGAACGTTGAGCATTTCTGGCCATTGGTCATGTGGGTGGCGGCTAGGGTTAGGTTTAGGTTTTTATTTTTTTTATTTTTAGAAATTTTAAGGTGTATTTATAGAGAATTTTCGAACACTATTCATCCGGAAATTCCGAACTCCGATTTACGCGCCGTAACCAGCGTTTCTAAGGTTTACCCCGCGTTTCGGACACAATGGAACAGGTTTCGGAAGCTAATTCGGAAGTATGTGCGAGTTATGGCAATAAACGTTCAATTTAAATTAAACCGATTTAAATCGATTTCTAGGCGTTTTAATTTGTACCGGACAAACGGCAAATCCAATTGACTTGAAATTTAAAACCTTACAATAATATCACATTACGGATCCGATGAAACTGGTTTCGTCGAAATCCGAGACTTTTTTAAAAATGGCTATTTTTACTCGCCAAATTAAAATTAAAAATAAATCGATGCGTTTCGAGCTGCCACGATCAAACGATAGCTCCGATTGACACGAAATTTGAAATCCGGTAATAACTAACTATTACGGATCCAATGGAACTGGTTTCGTTCAATTCTGAGACTGTTCAAAAATTGACTATTTTCACTAGTCGATTTTAATATTAAAATATTCAATTTTCACAAATTAACTTTTAATTCGATTTTAAAAGTTCTAAAATATCGTTCTAACTTCAACATGATAAAATAAAATTTTACAAATCATTTTCAATCATATTTAACTCAATTTTCAATTATTTCCATAGTTTAACATATTAAATTATCGATTTAATTATCCAATTAAATCCAAAAATTCAAATTAAAATTTATTCGACTTATAAATTCACTTATAAATATTTAAAATTAATTAAATATTGAAATTTTAATTTCTAAAAATTCTGGGTCGTTACGGAAATTTTAGATGATTTCGACGATTTTGAAAATCGCTCCAATTAATCGATGAGTTAAAATAGCATTCCGGGGCATAGTCTCGGAATTTGACGAAACCTGTTCCATTGGATCCGTTATAGTTAGTTATTATGGGATTTCAATTTTCGTAGCAATCGGAGTTATCGTTTGACCCTGAGAGCTCAAAACACATAGAAACTATTTTAATCGATTTAATTTTAAATTGACTGTTTATTCTCGTAACTCGCGCATATGCTCGAATTAGCCTCCAAAATATGTTCCAATGTCTTCGGAATGCGGGTTAAACCTTATAATCGCCAAGCGGCACGTGTGATTTGGAGTTTGTTTGTATAAGCTCGTTATTTGGAAATTTTATTAATAAAATAATATAAATAAACGTTTATATACACGTTAAGAGGCCGAAACCCTAGTATTTTTCTTCAGCCACCGCTCGCATTTTCTATGGCCGAAACACTCCCTTTTTTCTCCCTCAATTTTCTCTTCATCCACGCTGTAATTCACAAAACTTTCTTCTGCAATGTTGGAGAGCTTGATGTGCTCTGTAAATCCAACGGTTGATTTGTGTTCTTGTCGACCGTAGAAGTAGCTAGGAGGCAGCGTTTGTCGTCTTTTCAGGTGCATTTTTCGAGATAGCAGTGAAGCCGAGCTCAGCCGTTTCCTGGCCGTGCGTGTGCGTCGCTTGGGTCTTCGACGTGGGCTAGGCTGATCGACAATTAAGGGAGCGTGATAGCAGCGACGATCAACCCTAGTATTGGCGGCATGGGTTCGTTTGTTCTGGATATTGCGCGATGTAGTAGAAGAAGAGAGATGCGGACGATTTTGTTTGGTAATTAAAATTAAAAAAAAAATGTTTTAAAATGTTATACAAACTTTATAAAGTCGTATCTTTTACATACATTATCAGAATTCGACGAAACTGGCAACGCTGGAATCGCAGCGATGAGTATTACACAGTGGAGCAATTATGGAATCATTCTGAGGAAGTAAAAATTTAGGTTAAATCGAACGCCGTTTGATTTTATTTTAAATTTGAACGCTCGTCGAAAATTCAAGATGAGTAAATCTCACTCACATCTGGATACCACTTAATTTCAATAGTTAATATTTAAATAATTGTATGATTGGTTGAATATGATGATTAATATCAGTCTGGATTGATATTTATTTGTTGTGCTAATATCTATGGATGTAGGGAAAAATAGGTTGGAGGGATCCAACTGGATTCCTCACAAATAGAAATTTTATTTATATTCTGTGATATATTTCATTAATATCCTGTGATATATTAATTTGAAAATTAAATGGTGCTGTGTTATGATTGGATAAGTATAATTTGGAATTTTAAAATATAAATAAAATAAATTGGAATTAAAAGAGAAGAGAAAGGGGAAATTTTGGTAATGAATTTAAGGGAATTAAATTTAAGAAATTTGCTGAAATTTGAAGTGTTTTGAAATTGTGTTTTAAAAAGGAAATGTGAATTGTTTTAGAATAATAGCGGGATTTATTTTTAAAAGGATGGGAAGTGTATTTTTTCCTGGAAACTAAGCATGTTTCAAAGAAAGATTTTCAAAGTATAAATTAGAAAGTTTTGCAAAGGTGTTTTTAGAATATTTTAGAAAATTATTATTACCTTTAATTGTTTTTAAGTGAAAGTAAATATTTGTTTAAGTAATTATGGTATTCAATTATTTAAATGGTAATTTAGGATTATGTTTCTAATGGGAATTAAATATGAACATTTGATATAATAACTTCATATAAAAAGAAAATTCTTGATTTAAGTTACTTAAGAAACTTTATAGATTCTCAAAAGTACAATTTGAATAAAGATTTTATTAATCATATTTTAGAATACTTTAAGTACATTTTGAAAGTGATTTCCAAGAAATAGAAATGTGTTTAAAAATAAAGGGAGGGTTTATTTTTAAAGTGTTGGAGGAATTTACGGAATTTTAACGTAAATTCGAATTAAGATAAATCAAGCAGGATTTATAAAAGGATTCTTTGGTATATTCTGAAATGAAAGTGAATTTCCCTGAAAAGCCAAGTACGCTTTAAAGCAAATTTTCAAGTTATAGTTAAAGGTATTAAATTTGATTTTTAAAGAGTGTTTGTAAGAAAATTTTATTTAAGTTGTAAAAATTTTAAAAGTAAAAATTTACTAAATTAGTTATAGTAGTAATTATTTTAAAGGATTAATCAGTCTTGTGTTTTAAAAGAACATTTTTAATATTTATATTTTATAAAATGGTTTTATTGTAAAGATAGTTTGGTTAACGTTTTGTTTAAAAACTTGTATAGGATTTCATAACTTTATTTTAAAACTTAGTATGACTTAACTTTATTTTGAAGAAAGTAGTTTATATTTCATAAAGCGGTATTATTTGAAACATTTAAAAAGTATGTATATTTTCAAATAAATTATGTAAATAGCTTTAATTTAAAATTATAAATCTAAAGTATTTGGCTTGGATGTTTTAAGTGGAAAATAATATTTGGAAATTTATTCCATAAGGAGTGTGTGGTTTGAAACTATTTTCAAAGGGTTGAAAATGGAAATATATCTTGCGAAGATATTTTGAGGTTAATAAATAATTTGGTGAAATTATTTATTGTTTGATGGATGTTTGTGAATGTTAATTGATAGTTAAATCACCGACTATCAATATTGGACAATGCGTTGATCGTTTCGAAGAGACCGGGATCAGAATTAATTTTTCGAAAACCACTTCAATCCGGTTTGTACGTTTTCGTGTAAAAAACGAGTTTGGAGTCGAAGATGGAGCAGTGAAGTGCAAGGGCTAGTCGCAACTAATCCTGAGGATATTTCCAAAATGGATATAGTAGGAGTAGTGCCTTTGGTTCCGTACGAACCCGGGACGGACTTGTATAGATGAATGCTTTCGGAACATCGTCAAGTGGACGATGGGCATTCTAAGTGAAACGTTCTAAAAGGTAACGCTTAGCTTCAAGCCTCATCAACCGGGAATGACTGAAAATTAAGGAATATGCAACAAGTCTATGTGGGTAGCACCTATTAGGGTAAGGTCATCCATGTCTAGATGTCCCTTTTTATTCGACTTAGTGGTGCGGTTACTAATCCCAACCGTGGGGTGATCTTACTTGGGATTATCCAGTTTAGTCCCGGTCTTGTGTTGTAGGGGATTGGGAGTAATCCTCGGTACGGTGATCCAGGCCACGTACTGTGGTAGGTGGTACCCCAGTGCCTAGTCATTAGTTGGAAATTGATTCTCCCTACACGCCTTGTACGGTTTTTGTTTGTATTACCCACTTTGTGGTTAGTAGCTGGAATTTAATAATGTAACAATTTCGGCTATTTGAATAAGTATTTGTATATATACACTATTATAATATCAGAGGATTTTATAAGAAATCTTTTAGCTATCGTAAGGTAAAAATCCGACATGTTTATTTATGGCGTGGTCTTACGAGATGCTTTTGATTTCTAAAGGATTTTTGAAACTTTAATAATCAATTTGGGTGTATTTTTATCTATTGGTATTCCAAACTGACTCGGGTTTTATTTCATTATAATGCTCGGGTCCGACCGAGTATTATAGATTATAGGAAAGGATGCTTGGAAGCTTATAAGAGGAGCCGAAGACAGAGACGTATTATCCGTATTTGTTTATATCCGCTGCTGTGATTGTTTGAAATTGTCAGGCTGCTAATTATTCTTTGTTTTGTGATACTCTGATGATGTAATATATAAAACAGATATAGTTTTCATTTTGTGTAAATATCTGTTATTGACTATTATATTTTGTTCCGCTGTGATTGTGAGATTCTGTTATTGTTTAGTTCCTTCTTTCTTCTATCTTCTTTCTTTTCCCTCAACTATCTGTCTTTTCCGGTGCTTGATCGTCGGCATATTATACTGTGGCATATTTTATGTCGATTTACGAGAGTCGAGAAGGGCGGGTCATCACATTTGATATCAGAGCCGAGGTTGGCGACAACCTATGCTTTGGCGGGGAAATTACTCATTAAACAGAGTCAATAGTGCTCTATAATGAGTTGAGTGTATTAATAGATATGAGAGCGTACTTGTTAGTGAATATAAAACTATTTTTATACTATGTTGACTTATCGATTGAGTGTTTATGAATTCTGGTCGGTATGGGAAGTACAACCTTATCGATAGGGGTTTCTAAACTCTTAAACAAGATAAATCGACATGGTATTGTTTTCAAAGTGGGTAAATAGAATAATTTTACCCAAAATTATATTTTGATATAAAAGAAATAATTTTTCTGAAATTATTATTATATGTTTGGATGTTTGGTTGGTAATATTATAATCAAATATAAGAATCTAACATTTGAAATGGTTATCACCAAATAAAATTCTATAAGTACAAATTATACAAAAGAAGAATAACTAAAATTTGATTTAAACCAGAATTTAAGTCCCGAAATTTGAATGAATTTAAACAAAAAGTTTGGGACTTTAAAATTGTGGGAATGTTTGAAATGTTTTCCCAAAGTTTTGGAGAGCAATAATGGAGTATTGTTTTGGGAAATATTTCTGAATGGAAATTGTTTGAAAGGAATTTGCGGAGGTAAGGAAGCACTGCACTCACTTCAGTCGCTGGGAAATAATCTTGATGATGATGGCTACATCATTCGTATTCATTTTCGAGCTTCTAAGTGATGGATTGCTACCATGGTGATTGGTTATGATATTTGTTTGAATTTGTTGGGTATACAAGAGGTTTTAGAAATTTCAAAAGGGAAATTTATCTTGGTGAAAACAAGTTGTTTGGAAATCGGGAAGTTTGATTTGATATACCAGGTGTGTATGAGTTATTTATGATTTCAAAATGGTTTTGAAATAAAACTAGGCTATTGAATTCTGTAAAATTCTATTTAAATAATGTGTAAAGTTAAGATGAATCAACTATTGAACTTTTAATGTGAAGTCGATCTAATTAAGAAGGAAAAATAAAAATTTTAATCCTGGGATTAAAATTTAACTTAAGTAAATGGTGGTGAATAAAATATATTTGAATTTAACTCAGGATAAGTTAAATAAAATTTGAAATTGAAATTGAATTAAATTGGATATTAAGATGAAATGTAAAATGGTTATAATTGTGAGTTATAATTGAGTAATGAAAATTTATATCCTTAAGCTATTTAATGTTATATATATAATCTAGAATTGAGATTATAAGATGAAGATGGACTCGAATGAGCAATATTAGCTTTTAAGTAAATAAGTTGGTAAACTTATGAATAGGAGATGAATTGCAATACCCAAATAGAAATGGTTGGATGTTATGATAAAAAGAATGGAAAGTTTAAGAATTGAATTCTAAATGAAATGTAAATTGAGATAAGGCAAGTGAAATATAAAAGGTGAACGAACTTAAGTTAGTAAATAAGGCTTGAACTTATATAAAAGAAGAAATAAAATTGGATCGAATTGGATTTAACTTCGATTAAATGGAATTGAGATGAATTTGGATTTAATTAAAATCAAAATTCAGTTGTGTTATAAATGATATTGAATGGAATTAAATTCTTATTTAAAATAGTAAGGAAATGATATGAATTTAAGTTGGCTAAATAAAATTTAGTTAAACTTGAATTAAAATTTGGAAAAGAATTAAACTGAAGGAAATTTATTTAATTTGAATTGATATTGAATGAATAAAATTTTCGCCCAACTAAATTCGAGAGAATAGTTTGAAGATGAAACTAGCGTAAGTTTAATTAAATGGAATTCGACATATATTGTAAATAAATTAATTGTGATGTGAATATTGTCGAATGAAATGAAGTTGGTTCAAAATGGATATGGTCCAAAATGCAAGCACAATTCAGTTTGGGTATAAGATAATTGAAAATGGTCATATTATTAATAAAATTCAGAATCGAGGAGATGAATTAAATTTTAAAATGGATTAAATAAGTAAACAAATTGAGTTAAAATTTGTAAATGAATTGAAATTTGATTGGATGAGAATCAAATGAAAATAAAATAAATTGATATAATAAGAAATGGAAATATTATGAAATTGAAAGAACTTAAGCAAATTGGAAAATAATCATGGTCGAGCTTTATAAGGGGTGTTCTATGAAATTTGTTTAGATAATAAAATTGAAATGCAAGTGAAAGGATTTTAATTAATTATTGTGATGAAATAAGATTGTATGAGTTGTAAATATTACAGAATGGGATGATATTAATATAAATCTAAGTTGGAATTAATTTTAAATGGGTATAAGCTTAAGAGATGGTTACTTGCATGGATAACTTTAAATTTGCATAGAAATTGGTCGTTTGTTGTAAACGGAAGTGGATTGATTTGAAGAAGCAAATAAGGTTGGTTTTGACTCAACTGGAATAAGTGTAATATAATTAAGTGGTTTTGCATAAAAATGAAAGTAGATCATAAAAGAAATGCAAAGGTATCGAATTGAAAATGAGAATTTGATTGTGAATCAATTTGGAATTGGATCGGAATAAATTGTTGTAAGTAAAGCATATGTTAATCATATTGAAGAGAGACTGAATTGGTTGTAGTAAATATGAATTGTAATAAGTAAACTTGAATTTAAATCATTAGAGGAGATTAAAAATGAAGTTTGGATTTGTCAGGAAATTAAAATGGTGATTGAAATCTTTGGATTGCTGATAAAATATGGTTAACATGTTAAATTACGAGGTTTATTTGTTTAAACTATGTAATTGATGTGTTTGGCTAGTTTAATGAATAGAATGTTGATAAATTTTCATATTATTGGAAACTCATGTGTTTGTTTAAGTAAGTACAGGTACAGGAAGCGATCGATAGAGTTAAAGTGCGTATATGCAATATAATTACCCTTTTGCTTTTAAAACACTAATCAAAAGGTACGCCTATGCAATAAAATTGAAAAATGATATATATATATATATATATATATATATTGTGGTATATTTTGTTTTCCGACCGTGTGGGTTGATGTATATATATTTATATACATTGTGATATTGTAAAACGCTCTCCGTACAAAGGAGACACTGTTAAAAAAATTTCAAAATTTTGGGAGTTAGAAATTTTTTGGAAATTTTGGTTAACTAGTAAAGTTGTTTTTGAAAGGATAGTGAAAACAAAGCTTTTAGGTTAAAATAAGCAAATGATTTTGGAATTGAGCTAAAAGTTTTGGTGAAGTAAATGTAAGTTTGGGTAAGTAAATGAGTTTGGAAACATTTTTCTGCCTTAGCAAATTTCGGGGACGAAATTTTTATAAGGGGGGAGGAATGTAACGACCCGGAATTTTGATCGTTAGATTTTAAACATTTAATTCATTTTAAATATTGAATATGGATTATAATTTGATTTTGAAATAAAGAGAGTTTGGTTAAATTAATAAAATTAGTTAAAATTTTAAACATGGCAATTCAATTGAATTTGAATAAGAATAATTTAATATTTGGAATTGGAATAATTGGTGAATCTGGATATAAATGGTTATGGAAATGGTTTCTAAGATTTGTTTGAAGACTAGTTTGATTTTACTTTTAATAGTGGACTTTTGAATGGAATCCAAAGTCGATAAGTTAAATTGGAATGTTTATATTAATTAAACAATGGAATTTAATATAATAATAATGCAAATAATCAGATTTTGAATTAAAATGAATTATTTTTAATTTATAATGTGATTATGGATTCTATATGATTTATAATAAAGTTAGCAGAGTTTTAAAAGTGAAATTTTAGATGATTTCGACAATTTTGAAAATTGCTCGAATTAATCGACGAGTTAAAATAGCCTTTCGGGACACAGTCTCGGAATTTGACAAAAATAATTCCATTGGATCCGTAATAGTTAGTTATTATCGGATTTCAATTTTCGTAGCAATTGGAGTTGTCGTTTGACCCTGACAGCTCAAAACGCACATAAACTATTTTAATCGATTTAATTTAAAATTGATCGTTTATTCCCGTAACTCGCGCATATGCTCGAATTAGCCTCCAAAACACGTTCCATTGTGTTCGAAACGCGGGTAAAACCTTGTAATCGCCAGGTGGCACGTGTGATTTGGAGTTCGTTTGTATAAGCTCGTTATTTGGAAATTTTATTAATAAAATAATATAAATAAACGTTTATATACACATTAAGAGGCCGAAACCCTAGTATTTTTCTTCAGCCGCCGCTTGCATTTTCTATGGCCGAAACACTCCCTTTTTTCTCCCTCGATTTTCTCTTCATCCACGCTGTAATTCACAAAACTTTCTTCTGCAATGTTGGAGAGCTTGATGTGCTCTGTAATTCCAACGGTTGATTTGTGTTCTTGTCGACTGTAGAAGTAGCTAGGAGGTAGCGTTTGTTGTTGTTTCAGGCGCGTTTTTCGAGATAGCAGTGAAGCCGAGCTCAGTCGTTTCGTGCCGTGCGTGTGCGTCGCTTGGGGCTTCGATGTGGGCTAGGCTGATCGACAATTAAAGGAGCGTGGTAGCAGCGACGATCAACCCTAGTATTGGCGGAATAGGTTCGTTTGTTCTGGATATTGGGCGATGTAGTAGAAGAAGAGAGATGCGGCCGATTTTGTTTGGTAACTAAAATAAAATAAAGTGAAAAAATTTGTTTTAAAATGTTATACAAACTTTATAAAGTCGTATCTTTTACATACATTATCAGAATTCGAAGAAACTGGCAACGCCGGAATCGCAGCGACGAGTACTACGCAGTGGAGCAATTCTGGAATCATTCTGAGCAAGTAAAAATTCAGGTTAAATCGAACGCCCGTTCGATTTAATTTAAAACTTGAACGCTCGTCGAAAATTCAAGGTAAGTAAATCTCATTCACATCTGGATACCATTTAATTTAAATAGTTAATATTTAAATAATTGTGTGATTGGTTGAATGTGAATATTAATATCAGTCTGGATTGATATTTATTTGTTGTGCTAATATCCGTGGATCTAGGGAAAATAGGTTGGAGGGATCCAACTGGATTCCTCACAAATAGAAATTTTATTTATATTCTGTGATATATTTCATTAATATCCTATGATAGATTGATTTGGAAATTAAATTATGCCGTATTATGATTGGATAAGTATAATTTGGAATTTTAAAATATAAATAAAATAAATTGGAATTAAAAGAGAAGAGAAAGGGAAAATTTTGGGTAATGAATTTAAGGTAAATAAATTCAAGAAATTGGTTGAAATTTGAAGTGCTTTGAAATTGTGTTTTAAAAAGGAAATCTGAATTGTTTTAAAAATAATAGCGAGATTTATTTTTAAAAGGATGGGAAGTGTATTTATTCCTGGAAACTAAGCATGTTTTAAAGAAAGATTTTCAAAGTATAAACTGGAAAGTTTTTCAAAGGTGTTTTTAGAATATTTTAGAAAATTATTATTATCTTTAATTATTTTTAAGTGAAAGTGAATATTTATTTAAGTAATTATGGTATATAATTATTTAAAAGGTAATTTAGGATTATGTTTTTAAAGGGAATTAAATATGAACATTTGATATAATAACTTCATATAAAAAGAAAATTCTTGATTTAAGTTACTTAAGAAACTTCATAGATTCTTAAAAGTACAATCTGAATAAAGAATTTAGTAATCATATTTTACAATACTTTAAGTACGTTTTGAAAGTGATTTCCAGGAAATTGAAATGTGTTTAAAAATAATGAGAGGGTTTATTTTTAAAGTGTTGGAGGAATTTACGGGATTTAAACGTAAATTCGAATTAAGATAAATCAAGCAGGATTTATAAATGGATTCTTTGGTATATTCTGAAATGAAAGTGAATTTCCCTGAAAAGCCAAGTACGCTTTAAAGCAAATTTTCAAGTAATAGTTAAAGGTTTTGAATTTGATTTTTAAAGAGTGTTTGTAAGAAAATCTTATTTAAGTTGTAAAAATTTTAAAAGTAAATATTTACTAAATTAGTTACAGTAGTAATTATTTTAAAGGATTAATCAGTCTTGTGTTTTAAAAGAATATTCTTAATATTTATATTTTATAAAATGGTTTTATTGTAAAGATAGTTTGGTTAACGTTTTTTTTTTTAAAGCTTGTATAGGATTTCATAACTTTATTTTAAAATTTAGTATGACTTAACCTTATTTTGAAGAAAGTAGTTTATATTTCATAAAGCGGTATTATTTGAAACATTTAAAAATATGTATATTTTCAAATAAATTATGTAAATAGCTTTAATTTAAATTATTACAAATCTAAAGTATTTGGCTTGGATGTTTTAAGTGGAAATCAATATTTGTATATTTATTCCATAAGGAGTGTGTGGTTTGAAACTGTTTTCAAAGGGTTGTGTAACGTACGCGATTTTTCGTTGCCGAAAAACCGAATAATTAGGGTTTTAAGAAAAAGGAAAGAAGAAGGAAGAGGTAGAAGCAGATAGAAAAAGATAGAAAATAGAACGGGACAGAAAGAAAACAACAATATCAGAATCTCACAATTCGCAGCGGAACAACATATAATAGATAAATGAATAATCTTTAAACAAAGAACTATATCAGTTATTACATTACATCACATTACATTTCATTACATCAGAGTGTACAACATCAAACAACAACAATAATGCAGCGGAAAAAGAAGTACTATATACTAATAATACGCCATGCCATCCAACTTGCCTCCAGCAACTCCTGAATTCCAGAATATCCTGATAAACCTAACTCTTGACTGCCCGTGTAGAAATTGGTGGGCACCCAGAGTTTAGGAAGGAAAACAATAAACTCCGAGTCAGTCATGTGACTGGTGCGAGAACTAAAACAGTTTATTTTTCTTTAAAATCAAAATAGAGGAATATTTTTAAATTCAATTCGCAATGCTTTTAAAAATGAGACTACCATAAGGCCTCCCGCACACACACACATGCAAACGCAGAATCGGAGGAGATTTCTCCTTATGATAGTCAAAGATGCTTGATACGATTTAAAAAGAAACATTTGATATTATTATTAGTGCATAGTGTAGAAATATTTTGAAAGTAGAATATAAATCTTAGCCAACATAGACATTTCGAACTATGCCTATTATAGCTACCATCTAAACAGTGGTGACCACCATAAGTAAATGGCAGGTTCTACAACTAATACCGTACAAGGTTTCATATTGGGAATTGGATTTCCAACGAATGATCAGGCCAAGGAACTTCCCATTGCCACATGGAAACGCCTCTGGAAGGACGTCCCGAGAACCTAACCGGATCTCTGCCAACACAAGGCCGGGTTACCTTTCAAACTAGGTAACAACTGACACGAGTATGCCATCCCCCGGTCCTTTGGGACCTTTAACCGAGCGCTCGTAATCAATTCACACCATATAATAAGTGTTTCAACATGAGTAAGCGTCTGGGCTCCATACCATGACACCACCCTTTTCCAGAAGGAAATGCACATACCCTAAAGGGAGCTACCCCTCATAACCTTGCTGCATCTTTCCTGTTTTGACCATTCCGGGGTGTGAGGCTCGACGAAGTCACGTCCACAAAAACACGCTTTATACAAAGTCATGCTTTGGGTCAACAAATGATCATAGAAATGATCACCAAGATAGATGATCAAACAAATGATCCTATCTCAAATAATCAACACAATGATCATTTCACAGCAACACTCATCATGTCACATTACCAAATTGGGAATATATTGCTGATAACCTTCAACTATATAACCTCTGAGCTCGTACGTCTCAATACTATACGAAACATTTCCTTTCAGAAATCATCTATTATAACAACAGTGTTATAATCTACCATTTCCTTCTATTTCTCGAAAACGTCTATTTCAACAATGAATGTTGAAATCTATGGTTTCGATAGTTAATATATTTTAAAACATCTTTAGATCGTTTTAATTCTATTTAAAACATCACATTCAAAACCATTTCTTTAACATATTATTCACTATTCAAAAACTTGAATATACTACGTTAACAAATTCCATCATTTCTATTCCTTTTATTTTAAAGGATTATTCACTGTCTAAAACGTGAATATAACTCCATTAACAAGTTACAACAATTTACTTATCAAAATAAGTAGTTGCAGATTTATAAAACAATGTTCATAAATTCAATTTCTATTTATTTTATAACACTTCCTCTTATAAATTTCCTTTATTAACCTATTCGATTTATAATTCAATTATATACCGAAAGTCCATATTATAAGTTAAATGCTTATAATTTATTTGTTTACAAAAACATTCTTTTAAACTTCATAATTATAAATCTTATAACTTATAAGATTCATTTATTTATCCAAATCTATTCTTTTAAATAACTTTTCAAATTTTATAAACCTACTGTTTATAAAATTCCATTTATAACTTCACCGTTATAATCCTATAAATTTCATTCATTTATGAAATTCATTCACAATTCATTCTAACACTTATAAAAGCTCGTTTTATAATTCAGATATTCCAAATTTATAAATATCAATTTATAAATCTTTTATATGGATCAATTTATATTGTTCTTTTAAAACGTCTTTCAACTCCTTTATAATTTCATCATTTTGATTTGTAAAACAATCAAATTTCATAATCCTATTTTTAAACTTTTTATAATAAATTCAGAAATCCCAGTTTAAACTATTTTATAAAATTATTAATTCCATATTTCAAAAATCAACTTTTAACTGTATTTCTCAAAAATCATAATTTTTATAATATTAAAATTATAACGTTTATTTATTTAAGATGAATTAATTCCAAAAATATTTTTGTAAACGTATACTTTCAAAAATCACTATAGAAATCCCTTAAAAATCAAAATCGTTATTTTTTAAACTTCAAAATTGGATTCGATGATGCAACACATCAAATAGTCAATCACGACTTTCAAACATCATATATCGATATGATAAACAATCAAATATCACAATATCTAAAATCAAATAAATATTTGTGAGGAATCCAGTTGGATCCCTCCAACCTGTTTCTCTGCATCCACAGACATTAGCACAATACCCATTCCACTCCGAGATGGAATATCGCGGTATATGGGATTTTATAAAATATTATCCGCTTAATAGGCTGCGCAATAGGGTCTCATCCGCTATACAATGCGGGAAATCAATCAACTGCAATATATACATATGCCAATATATATATATTGCTATATATATAGATATATCCTACTATATCTAATATCACAATCAAGCAAACAATCAATAACTGCAAATCCAACTTTTAAATTTTTGAGTGAGAAGTTCTCACCTTTGCTTTTTATTTTGCAATCCATTTTCCATCTTGACTCGATTTTCTTGATTTATACCTTGTATAAATATTTACACAATTTATTAATATCCGAACAGATCGAATAATAAATTTTCATTTTTTTGATTGTTTTAATTATTCAATGGTTTTGTTCTAAACCAATTCCTTTAATAATTTTATTCAACTAAAATTAAATTTTAAAACTAAATTTTCTTCTTAAATAGTTTTAATTAACTTACCCTTAAATTAAATTTATCCAACTAATTATTTCAATCTCAAGTTAATGATTTTTATTTTAAACTAAAAATTAAAAATTCAAACCGATTTTCTTTAATTAAATTTGTTTAACTAAAGGTTACAATTTTAAAACTAAATTCCTTTTTTCTATAATAATTTATTTAACTAAAATTTGACTTTCGAAACAATTTTTAAACAAACTATTAAACCAAAATGTTTACATAAATGTTTAGAATTTTTTTTTTCAAGGTTTGACTTTATATATATATATATAATCCACTAAAACATTTAAAATTTCTATTATATCCTTTTCACTGTTTTTTTTACAGGTAAATAGGCACAAGGAAGAAGTTGTAAAAAAATTTAGTCTCGGGGACAACAAGTTTGCTTTTAGGTCTGAAGGACACTTTTTAATGCAAACTGAAAATGATAGTTACAACTATCATTCTGTGATTTACACTAAAAAGTGTCCTTCGGCCTAACAAACAAATTTCTTGTCCCTAAAACTAAAATTTTCTCTAACTTTTTCCTTGAGCCTAAAATCCTCTTTTTTTAATATAAATTTTAAAACTTTACTTATATTATTTTTTTATACTGTAAACATTTGTTTTCTGCAAATATTAAAACCTAAAAAAAAAAAGAAAACTACCTTTTATATATTATAAATTCAAAATCTGCAAACTGAAACTACAGTGAACATCCTTTACTGTAAATTTACACATCCTTTTTCTTTCAAAGTTTTATCCATATATTCATTTACTGTTTTCTTAAATACATTTAAATTGAAATATACATATGTATACATGAAAAAGGAAAACTGCAGCACAACCTTACAGTAAGTTTTTATTTTATTTCTTTTTTTTTCATCATTTTCTTTTAACAGAAATATATGAATATTTATTCAATTTTGAAATTAGTAAACATGGATTGTTACCTCGATCGAGCACTATGTTAACACTGTCGCTACTTCCAGCAGTGTCCCTTCCAGCTCACCCACGTCGCTGCCTCGCCTTCACCAGGCATCGCGATGCTGTCCCCTGCCCTAATCGGCAATCCATCGTGCGCACGCGTGATTCGATCGTGTACGAACCCACATCCCCTCGCGAACGCACCGACCACCAAACCCTAGCTCGAGAACCCTAGCCCACCGCGAATCTCGCCGCCCCTCCTTTGCTTGAATCGTCGCTGCTTCGTGCCGTGCGCACGCGCGCCTCAAATGTCGATCGCAACTTTGATTTAGGGCTTCGGCCATGATTTTTTTCCACTGTGGATTTGATTTTGAAGGTGAGGGATGAAGATTACTTCGGCCATTTTTTTTATTTTGATTTGAGCGAACAGAAGGGGGAGGGGGAACGAGATATTTAAGGTTGAATCAAGCATGCTTGCGCGATTTCTTCCATTTTTTTTTGCGTGATACTCGGCTGAAACAAAGGAGAAGACACGATTTTTTTCTACGGGATCTTCTGCGTGATTTTAGGCATGATTTTAGGATGCTGCTGTTGACCAAATTTATATTTAAATATCAAATTGAATTCGATTTAATTTCAATGCGTTTACTCACCGTGTGCTCACATATCAACTCCGAAAAATACGAAATTTGAAATCCGAGAATAATTCAATATTACGGACCCAATGGAACTGGTTTCGTCGAATTCCGAGACTGTGCCTCGGACGGCTATTTTTAAATATCGATTCAAACGATATAATTTCCAAATTGAACAAATCACTTTCAAATTCAATTCTGAAGCTTCGATTATCTTCAGTACTATCAATATGAATTTTACAAGCCTTTGAAATATTTTTAATTGGCTTAAAATTGAAGATTCAAATTTTTATTCAACTTTCAATAGATTAAATTCTATAATTTAATCGCCAAATTCATTCTGATAATTTGAAATTCAATTCAAACCATCATTCAAATATTTAAAATAAATTAAATATTTTCAAATTAAATTGTTCAAAATTCTGGGTCGTTACAATCTTCCCCCCTTAAAAGAATTTCGTCCCGAAATTACAAGTTAAGAAGAATACCCTTATCCCGTCTATCATTTTTCACAATCTAAATAGTTTTATCAACTTACTGTGACGCCCCACCTCTATACCCACGCTAGCCAAGAACACTCCGGAGTAGTGCTGTCAACTAGCACGGAGAATAAGGCTGTTGAGGAGCGACCATCCATGTAATTGCTTATCACACGGTGGCTATAAATAATCTTCGGAAACAAACATAGAAATAATCATATCACAAATCAGTCACAGATATCCATATCACAAAGGCGGAAGAAGATATGAATATATAACTAACACATGAAAGTGTACATCAGAGTAGTGGTCATTAAGATCCACGATAATACAAAAGAATAGCAACACGTGCTATACAAAAGAATACAACTATGAGTCTATATCTCAAGTGTATACAACAAAAACTGCTAATCTAAACAGTTAGCCAAAAGTCAGAGTGATGAATCCCTGGGAAGAAGTCAAGCAGAAGCACCTGTAACATCTCGGTCTGACCCGAGTATTATTTAAGAAAATAATAAACGGATCAGTCTAGCTATAAATATCAGATGACATGATATAACATAAAAGATATGGCATAAACATAAACATCCATAACGACATACCACTATATAAGTATGTAAATAATGATCAACAGAAGATCAATCAATAAGAGATAATCAATATCACAAGAATCTTCTCAAAGATTCGAAGAGGGCATCATACCCTAAACTTGTACTCATAACAAGTCAATGACATAAATTCCAGAAATCAACACGAGAAATCCAGAAATCATAAAAAGGGAAAGAGGCCTATCACATGACGGTCCGAAGACCATGGGGAGCTACCCCGCATGTGTGAATGGAATCACACAGATTGAGGTCAAGACTAACCAAAAAGCAGAAAGGTATGTGTGAATGGAATCACACAAGTGGTGTCTAGTCTAACCTTGCAATGAAAGAGACATCGCGCAATTGCTAGTCTAATTCATAAAGCGATCATCAAGATCAACGAGAAGTGTCAATTACACTAAGCTAGTAAATATAGAAGTTTAGCTTCATGTCCCATAACCACTTGCTTAACTTAAATATTTACGAACAAACTGTAAATCTTCACTAATAAAATTGTCACAAGAGGTTCAATCGAACAAGTCCAAGAATTAGCCGACGAAGTGAACGCAAGCGTTTCATACCACTTGTTTTACTAAGTCGTTTAATTAGATTTCTCATCCGAGTGAGGTAAAGGCTTGTATATACTAATAGATTGGAAAACGGTTTAAGAAAAGAGCTTTGTTATAAAAAATAGAGTTGAAATTGTTTGTTAAAAGAGTTTTGATATTTACTACTAGTATTGAAACCTTTATATTATAAAGTGACAAAACACAGAAGCAGTTGTAGAAACAATCAGTCACAAAGATCGCATACGGAGATGCGAATAAAATCCAAGGAAATCAGCTCTATGTTTTTCAGATAAGATCCCCTACGGAGGGGGGGTCCAGGGGGGGTGGCAACCCCCCAAGGTGGGGGTGCGGGGGCAACGCCACTGCTTACGGGGTTCGACCTAAGGGAGACGAGCGACCTAAGGGAGACGAGCGACCTAAGGAACTCGCGACCTAACAAAAGCACAGGTCAAGCGACCTAAGGGAGACGAGCGACCTAAGGAACTCGCGACCTAACAATAGCACAGGTCAAGCGACCTAACGTTTTAAGGCCGAGCGACCTAATTAAACTCGCGACTTAATGGTGTGAAAGGCGTGCGACCTAAAGTGTTACGACCTAAGGGTCGAGCGACTTAGTGGAACAAGGTCATACGACCTAACGGAGTAAACGGTCGAGCGACCTAACAGGTTATAGGTCATGCGACCTAGTGGGTTAACGGCCTAACGACCTAAGGGTTATAGGCCCAACGACCTAACGGGTTATAGGCCCAACGACCTAACGGGTTATAGGTCCAACGACCTAGCGGGTTAGAAGGTCATGCGACCTAAAAATGGAAGGCAAGGCCGAGCGACTTAAAGAACCAAGGCCACACGAGTTAAGGCCTAACGGCCTGACGACCTACGACCTAAAGGCCCACGACTTACGACCTAAGGAGCCAGAGCGAGCGACCTAAGGCTATATAGGGGATTTAAGGCCAGAAACGACCTAAGTGTTTGCAACCTAACGACCTAAAAGCCCGCGACCTACGACCTAAGAGCCATACGACCTACGACCTAATTCCGAGTGCCGAGCGACCTAACGTTGTAGGCCATTTTAAGGTCGGAAACGAGCTATTTTGAGGCCGAGACTTTTCCACGCGAACGACCTAGCATAGGCAGAACGACCTAAGTGCAGAATTTCACCAAAAACACTAAAAATTGGAGTTTTTCGCCAATTCGATTCAAACCAAATGCAAATGTGCATGCAAAAGTGATAGGGAATCATTCCCAACAGTCCAATATAGTTATAGACTAGAATTGTGAGATAAAAATCTCACCTTTGCACTAAAGTTTATGAAGATGAAGCTTGAAAGCAAGGAGAAGCAATCCAAAGCTTGAATCCAATATCTTCTACTTGAATTTGGAGTTGAATGTTGGATCTGCAATTGAATTTGAGCTTGGAGTTTTAATTTCCCATTCTCTTCACCATTAATGCCAAAGCTTGAGTTAGTTAGGAAATTTATGAATAGTGAGGAGAAGAGGGTTGGAACTTGGGCTTAATAGGCTAAACTAACCCAAAGTCCAAAGCGGGAAAAGTTAGTGAAATTGCTATAACTCCAAACCTATCGATGTTTATACTTAAAAAATTGTAAACGACATTTCGAACTCAATGGAAGTGGTCTCGAGTCCTAATTTGACCGTTTGCAAAAAGTAGCTTTTCGGACCAAAACCCGATTAACGAGTTAATATTTAAATAAAATATTTAAATACAAACTCGATAAATATGCGGGTTGTTACACTTACTAACCTAAATCTTTTTACTAGAGATTCATTATCATTTCAACTAGCTTTCCAACTTCAATTATAAGTTTCAACCAACATTGTTTTCCTAACAATTCAAATTTAAATTCAAATTCAAATTTCAAACTTTCAAAATTTTCTAACACCCTAAATTTTCGAAAAATTTTGCCAGCGTCTCCTTTGCGCGGCTAGCTCGGTACGACTACAAAATGGCACCACGGCCCCTCAGAATCAAAAAGAAAAGAGAAAGCCAAGTGGCTGTAGAAGAAAATCATCAAATTTCATACTGAAATTGAAATACATACCTTTTTGTCGAGCAATTCAATTTTTTTCTTCTTTGAAATCAAAATCCCAATTCCTTTATACACCTGTATATCCTGCTATCCATAATATCCAATTCCAACATACAAACCATTTTGCCAATTCTATTACAAAATTTCCAATATATGCTTCTTATACATTTTTACTTCACTATTGAAGTTACACATTCATTTTCATTAAATTTTACATTTCAATTTCATTTGAATTCAATTCACAATTTCAGTTTCATTCGAATTCAATTTTACAATTCAATTCAATTCACAATTTCAATTCTATTTGAATTCAATTCATCTTCTATTCTGAATATTGAATTTTATCGATTAACTTTCATTTACTAATTTATATTACTACTTTAAATTAGTTTCATTCACTAATTCATTTTAAATTTCAATTTCCATATTCAATTCATCTCGAATTTACTTAATTACTAACAAAGGGAATTTCAATTTATTTCTTTTACTTACTTGAATTTGTATACAAATTCAAATTTATCTTCAAATTTAGCTCACGACTAAACTTTAATTTAACCAATTCATTAGTCTATGAATTAATAATTTATCAAGTTAGTTTACTTGAATTCAATCCATTTTATTTCTTATTTAATTCCATATAATACTAATGATAATAATTTAATATTATTACTTCCTAACAATCATGCAACCATAAACTATAATAATTCGTAGAAAATCATTTCTTTTCTATACAAAAATAGTTTTGGGAAAAATTATCTTATTCACCCGATTCAAAAACAATTTTATATTCACTAACAAATACGCGCTCATATCTATTATTACACTTAAACTCATTCTAGAGTACTGCTGACTCTATCTCTAACGAGTAACACCCAACAGAGCCATGGTTGTCGCTTAACCATATGCTCTGATACCAAATGTAACGTATGCTTTTCCGTACCCCTTGAATATACACTAATCTCCATTGATTAACTCAAGATGAACGTAAATACGAACCATTAGGGTTTAAAGAAGAAGAAAGAGGTAGAAGAGAGGGAGAAGATAGAAAATAGAACGGGACAGAAAGAAAACAACAATATCAGAATCTCACAATTCGCAGCGGAACAACATATAATAGATAAATGAATAATCTTTAAACAAAGAACTATATCAGTTATTACATTACATCACATTACATTTCATTAGATCAGAGTGCACAACATCAAACAACAACAATAATGCAGCAGAAAAAGAAGTACTATATACTAATAATACGTCATGCCATCCAACTTGCCTCCAGCAACTCCTGAATTCCAGAATATCCTGATAAACCTAACTCTTGACTGCCCGTGTAGAAATTGGTGGGCACCCAGAGTTTAGGAAGGAAAACAATAAACTCCGAGTCAGTCATGTGACTGGTGCGAGAACTAAAACAATTTATTTTTCTTTAAAATCAAAATAGAGGAATATTTTTAAATTCAATTCGCAATGCTTTTAAAAATGAGACTACCATAAGGCCTCCCGCACACACACACATGCAAACGCAGAATCGGAGGAGATTTCTCCTTATGATAGTCAAAGATGCTTGATACGATTTAAAAAGAAACATTTGATATTATTATTAGTGCATAGTGTAGAAATATTTTGAAAGTAGAATATAAATCTTAGCCAACATAGACATTTCGAACTATGCCTACTATAGCTACCATCTAAACAGTGGTGACCACCATAAGTAAATGGCAGGTTCTACAACTAATACCGTACAAGGTTTCGTATTGGGAATTGGATTTCGAACGAATGATCAGGCCAAGGAACTTCCCATTGCCACATGGAAACGCCTCTGGAAGGACGTCCCGAGAACCTAACCGGATCTCTGCCAACACAAGGCCGGGTTACCTTTCAAACTAGGTAACAACTGACACGAGTATGCCATCCCCCGGTCCTTTGGGACCTTTAACCGAGCGCTCGTAATCAATTCACACCATATAATAAGTGTTTCAACATGAGTAAGCATCTGGGCTCCATACCATGATACCACCCTTTTCCAGAAGGAATGCACATACCCTAAAGGGAGCTACCCCTCATAACCTTGCTGCATCTTTCCTGTTTTGACCATTCCGAGGTGTGAGGCTCGACGAAGTCACGTCCACAAAAACACGCTTTATACAAAGTCATGCTTTGGGTCAAAAAATGATCATAGAAATGATCACCAAGATAAACGATCAAACAAATGATCCTATCTCAAATAATCAACACAATGATCATTTCACAGCAACACTCATCATGTCACATTACCAAATTGGGAATATATTGCTGATAACCTTCAACTATATAACCTCTGAGCTCGTACGTCTCAGAGAAGGGTGTTAAGCTAAGAGAATAAATTGTCCGCCACCAACAGAAATATATTTGAAAGAAATCGGTTTTATATCTCAATTTGTAATGTCAGACATACTATCCATACAAGTCTGTTCCGGGATCGAACAGAACCGAAGGCACTTACAAAGAACTTGCAATCTGGATAATCTCTAATCACGTCCGAATTTCCCATCACATATGGAGATCTCTATACCGGGGATCAGCCAGTGCAGAGACAATCAACAAGAAACCCTTTCGTTTTCGAAGATATCCGGTCTTCAACACCGATCTTCAAATGCAATTCATAACGACTATCACATATTCGGAATGGGTTATACGACCCCAAGGTCCTTTCCCGGTTAACCCGAATAGTGAGCGCTTATTTTTAAAAATTTAAGTGTGGCATTCAATTTCAAGCAAATCACAACAAATACCTATTTAAAGGTAAATATTAATAGTCGGTTATTGAACTATCAATAGATATGCACAACATCACCAGATTCCAAATAATTTTCCAAATTATTTATTTTCCAAAAATATCTTTACAAGATATATATATTTTCCATTCTTCAAAAATAAATCAATATTTATTTTTAAACGAATTCCAAGTTTCATTTATAAATCCCATATTGAATTTATATTTCCAAGAATATTTATGAATATACAATTTCCATTATTCATTTTCAATTTATCTTCAAAAAGATAAATTCTCTAAACTTTTCATTTCACATTGGAAAAACATTTCCATACTTATTTATTTATAAGTAATTCACAAGTCTTTTATTTTCTACACTTAGAAAATATTCAATATACTCTAATCGAAATTAAGTATATATCTTTCATTCTTTAAGGAAATCATTCTCTTAACCATATTTATTTGGGCCAAAACGAATGTCGCGTAAAACATTGTTACGACAACCCAAAATCACTAGTATAGGGATTCGAAATTAAAATAGATATATAAATCCCAATACTACACGAAACATTTCCTTTCGGAAATCATCTATTATAACAACAGTGTTATAATCTACCATTTCCTTCTATTTCTCGAAAATGTCTATTTCAACGATGAATGTTGAAATCTATGGTTTCGATAGTTAATATATTTTAAAACATCTTTAGATCGTTTTAATTCTATTTAAAACATCACATTCAAAACCATTTCTTTAACATATTATTCACTATTCAAAAATTTGAATATACTACGTTAACAAATTTCATCATTTCTATTCCTTTTATTTTAAAGGATTATTCACTGTCTAAAACGTGAATATAACTCCATTAACAAGTTATAACAATTAACTTATTAAAATAAATAGTTGCGGATTTATAAAACAATGTTCATAAATTCCATTTCTATTTATTTTATAACACTTCCTCTTATAAATTTCCTTTATTAACCTATTCGATTTATAATTCAATTATATACCGAAAGTCCATATTATAAGTTAAATGCTTATAATTTATTTGTTTACAAAAACATTCTTTTAAACTTCATAATTATAAATCTTATAACTTATAAGATTCATTTATTTATCCAAATCTATTCTTTTAAATAACTTTTCAAATTTTATAAACCTACTGTTTATAAAATTCCATTTATAACTTCACCGTTATAATCCTATAAATTTCATTCATTTATGAAATTCATTCACAATTCATTCTAACACTTATAAAAGCTCGTTTTATAATTCAGATATTCTAAATTTATAAATATCAATTTATAAATCTTTTATATGGATCAATTTATATTGTTCTTTTAAAACGTCTTTCAACTCCTTTATAATTTCATCATTTTGATTTGTAAAACAATCAAATTTCATAATCCTATTTTTAAACTTTTTATAATAAATTCAGAAATCCCAGTTTAAACTATTTTATAAAATTATTAATTCCATATTTCAAAAATCAACTTTTAACTGTATTTCTCAAAAATCATAATTTTTATAATATTAAAATTATAACGTTTATTTATTTAAGATGAATTAATTCCAAAAATAATTTTATAAACGTATACTTTCAAAAATCACTTTAGAAATCCCTTAAAAATCAAAATCGTTATTTTTTAAACTTCAAAATTGGATTCGATGATGCAACACATCAAATAGTCAATCACGACTTTCAAACATCATATATCGATATGATAAACAATCAAATATCACAATATCTAAAATCAAATAAATATTTGTAAGGAATCCAGTTGGATCCCTCCAACCTGTTTCCCTGCATCCACAGACATTAGCACAATACCCATTCCACTTCGAGATGTAATATCGCGGTATATGGGATTTTATAAAATATTATCCGCTTAATAGGCGGCGCAATAGGGTCTCATCCGCTATACAATGCGGGAAATCAATCAACTGCAATATATACATATGCCAATATATATATATATATATATATTGCTATATATATAGATATATCATACTATGTCTAATATCACAATCAAGGAAACAATCAATAACTGCAAATCCAACTTATAAATTTTTGAGTGAGAAGTTCTCACCTTTGCTTTTTATTTTGCAATCCATTTTCCATCTTGACTCGATTTTCTTGATTTATACCTTGTATAAATATTTACACAATTTATTAATATCCGAACAGATCGAATAATAAATTTTCATTTTTTTGATTGTTTTAATTATTCAATGGTTTTTTTCTAAACCAATTCCTTTAATAATTTTATTCAACTAAAATTAAATTTTAAAACTAAATTTTCTTCTTAAATATTTTTAATTAACTTACCCTTAAATTAAATTTATCCAACTAATTATTTCAATCTCAAGTTAATGATTTTTATTTTAAACTAAAAATTAAAAATTCAAACTGATTTTCTTTAATTAAATTTGTTTAACTAAAGGTTACATTTTTAAAACTGAATTCCTTTTTTCTATAATAATTTATTTAACTAAAATTTGACTTTCGAAACAATTTTTAAACAAACTATTAAACCAAAATGTTTACATAAATGTTTAGAAATATTTTTTTTTCAAGGTTTGACTTTATATATATATATAATCCCCTAAAACATTTAAAATTTCTATTATATCCTTTTCGCTGTTTTTTTTATATAAATTTTAAAACTTTACTTATATTATTTTTTTATACTGTAAACATTTGTTTTCTGCAAATATTAAAACCTAAAAAAAAAGAAAACTACCTTTTATATATATTATAAATTCAAAATCTGCAAACTGAAACTACAGTGAACATCCTTTACTGTAAATTTACACATCCTTTTTCTTTCAAAGTTTTATCCATATATTCATTTACTGTTTTCTTAAATACATTTAAATTGAAATATACATATGTAAACATGAAAAAGGAAAACTGCAGCACAACCTTACAGTAAGTTTTTATTTTATTTCTTTTTTTTCATCATTTTCTTTTAACAGAAATATATGAATATTTATTCAATTTTAAAATTAGTAAATATGGATTGTTACCTCGATCGAGCACCATGTTAACACTGTCACTACTTCCAGCAGTGTCCCTTCCAGCTCATCCACGTCGCTGCCTCGCCTTCACCAGGCATCGCGATGATGTCCCCTGCCCTAATCGGCAATCCATCGTGCGCACGCGTGATTCGATCGTGTATGAACCCACATCCCCTCGCGAACGCGCTGACCACCAAACCCTAGCTCGAGAACCCTAGCCCACCGCGAATCTCGCCGCCCCTCCTTTGCTTGAATCGTCGCTGCTTCGTGCCGCGCGCACGCGCGCCTCAACTGTCGATCGCGACTTTGATTTAGGGCTTCGGCCATGATTTTTTTCCTCTGTGGATTTGATTTTGAAGGTGAGGGATGAAGATTACTTCGGCCATTTTTTTTATTTTGATTTGAACGAACAGAAAGGGGAGGGGGAACGAGATATTTAAGGTTGAACCAATCATGCTTGCGCGATTTCTTTCATTTTTTTTTTGCGTGATACTCGGCTGAAACAAAGGAGAAGACACGATTTTTTTCTACGGGATCTTCTGCGTGATTTTAGGCATGATTTTAGGATGCTGCTGTTGACCAAATTTATATTTAAATATCAAATTGAATTCGATTTAATTTCAATGCGTTTACTCACCGTGTGCTCACATATCAACTCCGAAAAATACGAAATTTGAAATCCGAGAATAATTCAATATTACGGACCCAATGGAACTGGTTTCGTCGAATTCCGAGACTGTGCCTCGGACGGCTATTTTTAAATATCGATTCAAACGATATAATTTCCAAATTGAACAAATCACTTTCAAATTCAATTCTGAAGCTTTGATTATCTTCAGTACTATCAATATGAATTTTACAAGCCTTTGAAATATTTTTAATTGGCTTAAAATTGAAGATTCAAATTTTTATTCAACTTTCAATAGATTAAATTCTATAATTTAATCGCCAAATTCATTCTGATAATTTGAAATTCAATTCAAACCATCATTCAAATATTTAAAATAAATTAAATATTTTCAAATTAAATTGTTCAAAATTCTGGGTCGTTACAGGTTGAAAATGGAAATATATCTTGCGAAGATATTTTGAGGTTAATAAATAATTTGGTGAAATTATTTATTGTTTGATGGATGTTTCAAAGAGATCGGGATCAGAATTAATTTCTTGAAAACCACTTCGATCCGGCGGTTTGTACGTTTTCGTGAAAAAACTAGTTTAGAGTCGAAGATGGAGCAGTGAAGTGGAAGGGCTAGTCACTACTAATCCTAAGGATACTTTCAAAATGGATGTAGTAGGAGTAGTGCCTTCGGTTCCGTTCGAACTCGGGACAGACTTGTATGGATGAATGCTTTCGGAACATCGTCAGGTGGACGATGGGCATTCTAAGTGAAATGTTCTAAAAGGTAATGTTTAGCCTCAAGCCTCATCAACCGGGAATGACTGAAAATCAGGGGATATGCAGCAAGGCTACGTAGGTAGCACCCATTAGGGTAAGGTCATCCCTGTGTAGATGTCCCTTTTTATTCAGCTTAGTGGTGCTGTTGCTGATCACAACTGTAGGGTGATCTTACTCGGGATTATCCAGTAAGGGGTAGTCCCGGTCTTATGTTGCAGGGGATTGGGAGTAATCCTCGGTACGATGATCTAGGCCACGTACTGTGATAGGTGGTACCCCAGTGCCTAGTCGTTAGTTGGAAATCCATTCTCCCTACGCGCCTTGTACGATTTTTGTTTGTATTACCCACTTTGTGGCTAGTAGCTGGAATTTAATAATGTAACAATTCCGGCTATTCAAATAAGTATTTGTATATAGACACTATTATAATATCAGAGGATTTTATAAGAAATGTTTTAGCTGTCGTAAGGTAAAAACCCGACATGTTTATTTGTGGCGTGGTCTTACGAGATGCTTTTGATTTCCAAAGAATTTTTGAAACTTTAATAATCAATTTGGGTGTATTTTTATCAACTGTTATTCCAGACTGACTCGGTTGTTATTTCATTATAATGCTCGGGTCAGACTAAGTATTATAGATTGTAGGAAAGGATGCTTGGAAGCTCAGAAGAGGAGCCGGAGACCGAGATGTATTATCCGTTGGTAATTATTGTTTGTTTTGTGATACTCTGATGATCTAATATATAAAACAGATATAGTTTTCATTTTGTGTAAAGATCTATTATTGAATATTATATTTTGTTCCGCTGCGATTGTGAGATTCTGTTATTGTTCCGTTCCTAAACTCTGGGTGCCCACAATTTTCCCTACGGGCAGTCTAGAGTTTAGTTTTTCAGATAATCAATAATAGGTATAGATTCAGTAGCATTTGGATATCTTCTTCAGTCTTTTGGATCTTAGAAGTCTTGGTTTAGCAATCGCGTTTGGGATCGGGTTTGCTACAAGTTCAGTAGATGGTGGTTCGAGCTTGAAGTTTAGAGCTTTGGCTTTGGAGTTTGGATTGGAGTTGCAGTTTTAGTTTCTTTTGAAGACTTTGCTCTTGTTGAGATGATTTTCTGCTGTGGTGTTGTATTGTATCATTCTCCGGTGGTGTTTGTTCATTGTATCATGATGTATCACATTGTATTTCTATTATATATCAATGTATTATCATTTGTTTCCGTTGTGTTATTTATCATCTAATGTTGTTGCAAGCTCCGGCGATACGGATTCGATGCCGCTTGTCGGACATCGAGTTTGGGTCGTCACATAAACGGTGGAGCTGTTAGTTGGAAAAGCTCTAAATTGGAAACAGTAGTTGATTCGACGATGAGGCCAAATACATCGACCTTAATGAAGCAGCTAAAGAAGCGGTCTAGATATGCAAATCTATTGATGAGCTAGGGTTGATTCAAAACATGGAGAATCAAATGACATTGTTTTGTGACAACAATGATGTGATGCAGATTCAATAGATCACATGGAGTCGATGTACATTCTTCGAAAGTTCCACCTCATTAAAGAGTTTGTTGAAATAAAGAAGTTGTGATTGTAAGAGTAGATACTAAGGGCAACATAGAAGATTCATTCATGAAAGGACTCGCTCGGTTAGTTCTTAGCAAACTGAACGAAGGGATGAGATTGAGATTCTATAATTTGCCCAACTTAAAGTGACAGATTGATAAAGTTATGGGCATGCCCTAGGGTTAATTCTATAATTTATTGTAAATTATTAACTTCGTACTAAAATCTCATTCGAAATGTAAGGTGTTTTTCTTTCTATTATATACTTGTCATATTCTGATATGTTAATCAATTATTTAATTTAAGTATATTAAACAGAAAATCCTTGAATGATATGTTATGATAGTAATTACAATGTGTTGTAATGATGAAATAATTATCACATAACAAACAACATATTAAGCTAAATATTTCAAGTCAAGATGCTTCAAGACAGGGTATCAATACATCCGCTGAGAACTAGAGTACGTGAAATATTGGGCAGTGTATTTCTCATGGCTACTAGAGCACTAAAGGTTCTATACTGGTAGTTATTGGATAACTATGAAATGATTCACTCGAGAGTTTTTTGTTGATTAATGTAACTAAGCTCAAATGGAGAATATCAAAACGACGGTGTTACAAGAATACCATCAAACTTCAAAGTGGATGCTTCACTTTGATTATAGTCAAATTGTGGCATGACGACCAATGACCGACTATAGTTGGGTCTGAGTTGAAGCATTGGAAGTGAAATACTATTCAATAGAGAACTCATCTCCTCTATTATATGAGGTTAGTATCATGGTCAGCTATAGTCAAATCAAGGTAAACAGAGAAGTACGGTTAATAATATTGTTATAATTGAACGAAGGACTTTGTAATTGGACTCACCAAGTTGAATGTGGACGATATTGGAATTTTGGCCAAAACCAAATCCTATAAGTCCTTAAGCGATATATTTTTGACAAAGAAAATTGGTGTAAGTAATTATTACCACTAGATACTACTTATATAATAAAATTGGATTTTACCGAAAAGATTTGTAAGTGATAAATTCGACCAACTGCCATACCTTTAGTAAAGATGACGTGTGAACGTTAATATTCGAATTCGTTGACATTAATCGTTGACTGAATTTGCACCTTTGAGTTGCACAATCACAATGATGAGTACTTCAATATACCACATGATTTAATTGATTTATATTTATTCTAAATAAACTAAACTAATTAATATTTGTGAAAAATTAATTATTAAATTTTATTTGATTTTTGAATGCCATCACACATAAATAATGTCTACAGTAAAGTATAATATTAAAATAGCATTAAGGCGTTACCCATATCCCTCTTAACACATTTTTATATAATGTTATAGTCCATATAAATACTGTAAACTCCACCCGTAGGTGGGCTATTAAGGAGCACTCCGTAGGTACGACACAAAAAAAACTCGTAGAAGGTGCCATAGGGAATGTGAACACGACACTTGAGGCAATGCCAGGGTAGATATACCAATTACACTCCCGAACCAGTGGTAACGCATAGCAACTGCTACCGTCCACCTCAGAACACACTACCATGAACAAAATCAAGGGTGACCACCAAATCAATCACAAAGTAATAGTATGGTATCGAAGAAATGTGCCCGATTGGAGGTGTGGCCTCACTTGGCTCGGTGTAGCTCATATTTTAGTCACATCTAAGCTGACTCACGGGAGTCAGGGTTAGGTAAATACCTCATACAGAATCGTTCGCCAAACCATCCTACCTCATTCCTGAAATCTCCACCACGTACACAGTTGTTAAAGTGGTTTTCGGCATTGGCAGAAAGTATGACAATATCTGATCTCGGTCTCTTTAACAACCAAACGCTTATTTCACATCGAATGGTTCTTTTACATTTCCAAAACCATTTTATAATTAATATCAAAATATCATATTCGATTTCTAACCATATCTCTTTCGATATCATATTCACTTTCAAAACTATGTTCACTTTCAAAATCATATTCCCTTTCAAAAGTATATTCACTTTCAAAATCATATTCCCTTTCAAAACAATATTCACTTTCAAAATCATATCACTTTTGAAATCATATTCATTTTCAAAATCATAACCACAAAATATGTTAAACTAAATATTTGCATTTTAAATCAATTAAATCTAAATCATAACCACTACAACAAAAAGTGTCTTTTATAACGTCATTTAATAACGCTTTTTTCTGAAGCGTTATTGTTTACATTCAACCATTTTTTTTTAACCCATTTTGTTTTGTATCCGCTGTGTAACGCTTTTGGCTCTAAAATTTTGGTCTGCCCTCCAGAAAAACAGTTAACAGTTTCATCTCCCTCCCAAAAAACTTAACCATTTTCATATCCCTCCCAAAATAGCGCTGTCAATTTTCGTCTCCAACGAAATAACCCTAGTCAAAACTGTTCGCTCCATCTCAGATCTTCACAGCCGTTCTCCTCCACTTCAATAGTTCACTCCTCAGTAGTCAACTCGATGGCGTCTGGAACCCTAATCGCCGATCTTCGATTTCGCCGTCACTGAAGAAGAAGAGTTGGAGAAAGTGGAGAAGGAAAAGGATGAGTCCAAGGAAGAGAACGTTGCTACTGTTGAGGTTGTTTTGGTAGCAGAGGAGAAAGCAGAAGCTTAGCTTTTATGGTAATTTACTTCTTATTGTTATATTCTTAATTGGATAGTATAGCAATTCTTTGAGAGATTGGGTATTATTACTTGTGATGTTTATGTGCTTGGTATGGTAGAGCATAATTTAGGGATTTTGCAATGTACACTTGGTCATATTACTGATTTTTGTAAGAACAAGAATAACCACTTTTTACAATATAAGGTGAAATATTGTTTGAAATTCTATGTGATGTTTACCAACATCACCTTATTGATAATTAGTGGTGTTATGGTTGAATTGGTTATGATCATGATAAGTGGATTCTAGATTGTAAAAGCTCATTCCCGATGCAAGATTATTTTGTTTCATTTTGGAAATTATTTCATATTTTTATTATGGTGATCTGAACATTTATCAATTTTTTTGCTATAGAGTTTTACCTCGAGCACATCGTAACCTTATTAGCAATTGATGTGTGACATATGTCAATATTTATGTTATTTAAAAAAAATGGTAAAAACAGTAAAGCAGGCACCTCATAACTTGCTTATTTTGTTTTATTTTGTGAACCAAACTAGTTCTGCAATTTAGGCCACAAAATTTATTTTCATAAATTTAAAATCATCGAGGGTTTGTTATTTGGATTTCAACTATCCTTGTTTCACTAAATGGGGTAATTTGAATCCTCATATATCTCAAGAAGGCCTTAGTTCAGATTTGGACTGAAGAAGTTTTGATTTCATAATAATTTGGATTTGCAACAAGCTCTGATCCCAATAGCCATGTTGGCTCCATTTTGCTAATTAGTGTATCTCAAGTGCTTGTGATAAAAAGTGCTTTCGTAATATATAAGTCTGATTTCATAATACCCGTGTTCTACAACATACGGTTGATTAAGTGTGATACTCGACTGAATGATAGTTGAAGATGAATCAAAGCTTGTCCACAGGCCGTCTGTAACCACTTGTTCTGTCATTGAATGTCCAATAACTATGTAGTGTGTATTAGGAAAAAATTAGAACATACACAATTAGAATCACAACTTCTTAGCTCGTGTCTACTTATTAATAGGTAAACATGATATTTTTATCAAAGATGAATGGTAATATATGCTGATTGATTTTTCATCTAAGTGTGTTTGCATGTAAGATGTCCACTGACAACTATCCATGATGTAAAATATCTTTTTACGAAGAAGTGTACATGTCATAGTGAATTCTAAACTGATTCACAAGCCACAAACAAAATCAAATGTAAAGATTATCTTACTGATGTCGTTTTGTTTTGTTTTGTTCTTATTTTTGAAAAAAAAGAACAAAGCATCAAATAAGATTATGAGTGAAATCCTCTCATGTTGTAGCTTTATGCCCCTCTAATACACATTGCTGATATCCTTCAATATTACACCATGTATTGATATATCTGAAAGGCACATTCTTTATTTTTATTTTATTTTATATAAAATGTATTCAAACTAATGCATTATATATGTTTGCTTGTTTTAACTATGCAAGTAAATGAAAATTTATTTTCATGCTTTATGTTGATCGAGTAAAGGATTAGGAAGGAGAGGGAGAAAGTTGACTTTAGAAATTAAGGTATAATTCTACCTCAGTGCTTTCACTAGATTAGCTACTTTTTGATAGTCTATTAAAAACTTAAAATTGTTATTTACTGTGATGTTTTTACCATTTACTATGATATTTATAAAATCCGGGTTTAATTAACATTCCATTAGTTTTACGATCCATGTTGATCTGATAGTTTACTGTGAACTGTAAAGTACTGAGATCAGCATGGGCTTTCAAGTGTCAACTGAAAAGATACTATTTACTGTAAAGTACTTGTAGAAAATATCTCTTTTTAACATATTTTAGCTATCATTTGTAGTTGCTTTAGAACATTTTGACCGACTAATATTTTTCCTCTTGGAAGCCCAGTGTTTACACATATAAGCTAGATAGGTGTACTGACGATTGATTAATTATAGCTGTATGTATGTTTGGGAAGTTTTTTTCCCAATGCTACATGATTTGAAAAAATAGTAAGAGAATTACACACTAAACTGTAGGGTTCAGTTTATGTGAAAGTGTAAATAAAATTGAGATGTTAATGATCATTACGGAACATGTGCGGAATAATCTAAAAATATGACTGAAATTCCTATTAACGTGAAAAAGAAATACCGTTCATTGAAACATTTTGGAGTAGCTTGATAACTCATTACTAAAAGATTCTTTTCTTCTTAAAACGATATTCCTGAAATCAACTATTAGAATTATATATTGGATATCTTAATTAGTATACATAAATCTATAAGAGCTGAACCATGGAGCAAAATTTTGGAAAGATTAAAATATTTGTAGTTTTAAATTTTTATACTTCTAAAAAAAAATTGAACTTAGAAATTTTGTAGTTCAGCAATTTTAAAATTCACTAAGTAATTTTTTTTTTCACATATCATATGAACTGTCCTTAAGCTTACTGTTTAATGCTTGCTGCCTTCTACAACATTGATTTGAATTTTCTTGCTTCAGCATAAATTAAACGTAAATTTAATTCGTCTAAAATCTGAAATACTGAGAAAATAGTGGGAAAATCTGAAAGCCATATTGTTGCTCTTTTAAACCTGCATTTTGAGTTTAGTTCATTAAAATGAGTTCTTAGTTTGTCTAAAATTAGTAGTTTTTGTTTAACTTAATTGTTGGGTGGTCCATTATCTTAATCCTACGATGGGACTTGCTAAGCAGTTAGTAAAGTTTACCCTGGCCATGATCCTGTTGAGTTGCTAAGATTAGTTTTTTCTTCTTTTTCCAAATTACTAATTTAAATTTATATCATTATGAGGAAGTGGTTGTTTGTTTGATGTTCAACAGATACTGATAAAATGAAGGATATACATCATGTTGTGGCCATTTGTTGCTATCAAGGAATATATTTTGATAAGAAAAAAGATTACACTAATCATTAATTCAAAACTGGGCATTTTCTTGTTGAATTCGTGAACTAGGATTACTTTAGAAATGATATTATAAGGTACAAACAATTAGCCAGTCTTTGTTTCAATATAAAATTCTAGTAAAAGTCAATCAATTCGAATTCGATTAAGGGATTCTCGCATTCGTGCCGGTCGCTAGTTTTGGGTTGTTGAGATGATTCGACTGTTATTGGTGGTCGAGGCGATTTCAAGGACGAAAGAAAGTGGATTTGCTGATGAATGGGCAGTGGAACAGAGATGGAAGAAGCAAGGCAGTGGTGGTTGAAAGCAGGGAGGATGGTGACTTGTAGGGTTGTTGTAGGTGTTGGTGAATGGCGGAGTTTTCTAGAGTTAAGTGGTGATGGAGGTTTTACGTTGAGGCAGTGCTGCTTGTAAGGTATGTATGCATCGTTGTATTTGAATATGACAGAGGCGTATGTTGGTGCAATGGATTGCTGGCAGAAGTATATGTTGCAGTGGTCGGCAGAGGTGAGCAGCACTGTATGTCTGATTCCTGGTTGTTGAACTTGCAGTGATGAATTTGCAATTCGAGGAGATGGTTCAGGTGGAATTGGTGAGGAGCTATTGGCTTGGTGGTTGGAAGTGCATAGGGAAGTGATGAAGCAGTCCGGTGATGGTGAAGGTACTGATTGGTGATTGACTGGTGACGGTGTATGTTGTTGTAATGGTGAAGTTTGCAGTAGTGCGTGAAGCATGGAAGTAAGTATGCAGTTTTGAGGTAGTGATGGGTTTTGTAGCAAGTATAAGTGGATGTAGCAGTAGTACGTGCACAGTTGTTTGAAGTTTGGTTGTTGAAGTTGGTGAACTTATGGATGGGATGGTGACTGGTAGGAGGATGCACTGGTTGCATATTGTGTGGATGAAGAGCAAATGTTGGCAGAAGTTGTTCAGGTCTGCAGGAAAGTTGAAGTATGTAGTGCACTTTTGTGACGGTGCTGAGGAGGATGTGCAGTTTGTTAGAGGAGGAAGTGCAAATGTTAGAGAATGAACATCGTTAACAATAATTCTTTTTCCTGTGAGAATGATCATACCTGCTTGCAGTTGTATAAAGGTTACTGCTTTTTGCAATTTTAACAAAGAGTATTATATTTCACTTGTACCCTCTAACATTCTCCAAAGGGAGTTAATAAAATCTTTGTGAAAACTATGGATTAAAATCAAAGGGAGAGATTAGTAATGACTTAATAAAATATTTAAATTAGCTTCATTTAAAAAAAAATTTCCAAATATCCCAATATTTGAAAACAATTACTTACAATTAAAAATATTCGATGTGCATATAACCGGTATACATGAAGAAAGATAAATTCCAATAATTACACATAACTAGTATATATAAAAGATCATGTGCATGCATGTGTTTAGCTATAAACATGAACATTAGGTTTATGGAAACCTCTAACATTCTAGGTATCTATGGAAATTCCTTATTCTTGTTGAATTTTGTGTTTCTGAAATCAGAGGCAATCTTTTTTCTCTTTAGCTTTGGAGCTTGAGCACTCTTTCTTCCCGTCTGTATCCTTAATTATATGCTAATGGAAAAAGATTGGGTTCATTTACACAGGTAAGTAGATGCATCCATGTTTAATTTCAACCATGTTTAATTTCATAAAATAAAAATATTTGATGTTAAACTCAACTATTTTGTTGAATTTTTTTCATTATAGAACTTCCAAGGAGTACTCGCAAGGGGCAAGATGTTTCGTAGAAGCTGCAAAGAGAAATATAAGAAATGTAGAGAAGCTTTTATGTCCTTGTTTAGATTGCTGAAATCTTAGTCGACAACATGATGATATTATCGTTGAACATTTAATTATAAGGGGGATGGATCCTAAGTATACGAGTAGTACTAAGTGGTATCATCATGGTGAACAATTAAATATGGGCGTAGACATGAAGTTGGACAATACATTTGATCTACTTAAAGCTATTCATTTGAAGATGAAGATTTTTTGAATCATACTTTTTTTACTGATGTTAAAGAAGACGAGGATGTTCAAAAACGTGAGGATGATTTACTTAAGAAGAAAGAGGATGCAGAAACCCCCTTATATCCTGACTGTGTAGGTCAAACTAAACTATCCGCCATCACTTCTTTGTATAATCTTAAATATGAGATTGGATTATCTGATACTGGTTTTGATAAGCTTTTGAACGTACTACAGTTGTTGATGCCGGTGAATAATGTACTTCCTAAGAATTTGTATGATGTAAAAAAATTTCTCAAAGTTTTTGACATGGGGTTTGAAAAGATTCATGCTTGTAAGAATGATTGTTGTCTTTTTAGAAAAGAGTTTCAAGATTTAGAAAGTTGTCCAAAATGTAACTCTTCGAGATGGAAGATAAATGAGGGCACTAAGGAGATTATACGTGGTGTTCCAGCTAAAGTGTTGAGGTATTTTCCAATCATTCGTAGATTTAGGAGAATGTATAGATCTCAAAAGATGAAAGAAGATCTAAGGTGGCATTTTAACAATAAAAGCAGTGATGGAAAAATGTGACATCCTGTAGATTCAGTAACATGGAATGCAGTGGACTAGAGGTGGAAAGCATTTTCATCTGATCCACGCAATCTCAGACTTGGTCTTGCTACAGATGGTGTCAATCCATTTGCCTCGATGAGCTCCAAATATAGTTGTTGGCCAGTAATGCTTGTGACATATAATCTCTCGCCTATGTTATGTATGAAAAAAGAAAATATTATGCTAACATTAATAATTCCTGGTCCAAAGCAACCTGGAAATGATATTGATGTATACTTGGCGCCTTTGGTAGAAGACTTAAATTATTTATGGAATAAAGGAATTGATATATATGATGCATTCAGTAAATCGGTTTTTAATTTAAGAGCAATTTTACTATGGACAATAAATGACTTTCCAGCCTATGGAAATCTTGCAGGATGTTGTGTAAAAGGCGAAAAAGCTTGTCCATTATGCGGTGCTAACACTCGTCATCGGTGGTTGAATCATTGTCGGAAAAGTGTTTACATGGGACATAGAAGGTTTCTAGATCCTTCACATCCATGGAGGAAACAAAAAACTTGGTTTGATAACACTTTAGAGGATGGTAATAGACTTAGAATTCTAACGGGAAGAAATATTTCTGCTATTTTGAATGGTTTTCCAAATGTTTTTGGAAAAGATAAGAATGAAGAAAAAATAATGAAGATGAGTAAGAAGAAGCTAAAGACGGAGTTGAGTAAGAAGATAAAAAGTAAAAAGAGGAAGAGTACCCACACTAAAGAAGATGATAGAAAAAAAGAGCTAATAAGGTGGAAAAAAAGATCAATCTTCTTTGATTTGCTATATTGGGAGGTTAGTATTAATATTATATTTTCTTTCATTTACCTAACAATATAAAAGTTAATAAATTGTTGTTTTATTGATATTTGTAGGAACTTTCCTTGCGACATAATTTAGATGTGATGCATGTTGAGAAAAACGTCGCTGGAAGCCTACTAAGCACGATGTTGCATGACAATAAATCGAAAGATGGAATTAATTCTAGGAAGGATTTGGAGGATTGGCGGATTCGACAAAGTCTTTATGCATAACCTCGTGGGAATAGAACATATCTACCACCGGCTCCATATACGTTGTCATTGTTCGAAAAAAAATATTTTGTAAGAGGTTACATGATTTTAAAGGTCCTGATGGTTATTGCTCAAACTTCAAAATATTTCTATCATTAGAAGATTGCAAAGTCAGTGGGTTGAAGTCGCATGATTATCATGTCCTAATGCAACAATTGTTATCTGTTGCGGTTGGAGGTTTATTACCAAAGAAAGTTAGAACACTAATAATTCATTTATGTTCGTTTTTCAATAAAATATGTCAACGTGTTCTTGAAAGAGAGATGTTGCAACAACTTAATGATGAGATTATTGAAATTTTGTGTGGATTCGAAAGATATTTTCCACCTTCCTTTTTTGATATAATGATACATTTGACAATTCATCTTGGAAGAGAAGCGCAATTGTGTGGTCCGGTTCATTTTCGTTGGATGTACCCTTTTGAAAGGCATATGAAAACACTTAAAGATTATACAAGGAATTATGCACGACCTAAAGGGTGTATTGCAGAATCTTATCTTGCGGAAGAATCAATGAGATTTTTTACTGAATTTCTACAAAGGAAAGTGCAAATGGAGGAGAAAGAAGTCCGAAATGAAGATTATGAAAACAATGTGATACTCGAAGGACGTCCAATTTTAAAACCGAAGACAATTACATTGTCATCGAATGAAAAAGATATTGCTCATTTGGCCGTGCTAATGAATATGGCTGTGGTGGAACCATATTTAGAGTAAGTACATATTATATTTTGTTTATACCATTATACTAAAATTTTGATGTTCAATATAACTTGGGTAAAATTATTTAAACACCAGTATGCATTTGGAGGAGTTACAAAATTTTGATAAGCGTATGGAAAAAATGCGACATTGCTGTGGAAAAAACATATAGATAATTTCTCAGATTGGATTAAAAAGAAGGTTGGTTTAATTTTAATTTATCCTTCCATTGACAAAAAAGATTTCTTTTTACTTCAAAATTTATGTAAAATGATTTGTTTGCAGATACCTATTCAATCCACAAGTGATGAAATACTAAAATGGATTGCTTTTGGCCCAAGTAGTAATGCATTGTCCTTCAAAGGATATATAATTAACGGACATCGTTTTCATACAAAAGACGTTGAAAGAGAAACCCAAAACTATGGAGTTACTTATGATGCAACTACCATGTGTAGGGCAAGTGCAAAAGATATTTCTTAAAGAGTTGATGTGGTCACTTATTATGGGGTAGTGACGGACATAATCTTGCTAGACTATCATGTTTTTTATATTCCCGTATTTAAGTGTCACTGGGAAAATATAGGAAATGGAGTGAAGGTCGAAGACGGATACACTCTTGTCAATTTACAACAAAATCAATCTTCATTTGTAAAAGATCCATACATCCTTGCATCTCAAGAAAAATAATTTTTTTTATTCAAGAGAGAATGATCACTCTAATTGGTATGTTGTAATGAAAGCACCACCAAGAGGTTATCATGAATTAGAGACAGATGATCCTGTTATGGAAGTTAGCTTTGTTAGGGAAGATTGTGAAGAAACTGACATGGATATTGATTCTGTAGAGAATGTTAGCTATGTTAGAGAAGATTGTGAAGGCATATTTGAGTAGATTTACAGTTTTATTTGCTTCTGAGGTTTGTAATTCCTACTTATTTGCTAGTGATAGAGAATGTTAGCTATGTTAGAGAAAAACCGAGTTGTCTCTGCCTATTCTTATTTCAGCCTAATTTTATTGGTGATGGTTCTTGCTCTCTGCATATCCACACACACACGCACATTTTAATCTAACAAAGCCTTAAACAAGATATGTACACACTTGTAACAATGATCATGTATGCAAGTACGTGTCTTCGTTTTGATAATTATATCAATTATTTTGATAGATCTGATTCCTTTACGATATTTTTTGCTTCGTATAAATTTTTTGCTTCATATTTTATTATACCGTGCATAAATGAAAATACTTTAATCATTTTATCTGTTTGCTATTGATAAGATATTCATCATAAATAAGTTGTTCATTGTGATTACATAAGGTTGATATATTTTATTTTTGTTAATGTCAGCATCATTTGCATTAAAATATGTCATTTGCATTTAAATTTTCTTTTATAACAAAATAACTCATGCACTGTTCATTTTTGCTCAGGATCTGCTCACTAGAATTCAAAATGAGCAACATTGGGAATGTGATAACGAGAGCTCACATGCAAAAAAATATCGACGAACAAAAAAAGAAAGGTGCAAGAAATAATCAGCTTGAAGACGATCAAGTAGACGATGAGATTCATAACGAAGACAATCCACAAGCATTAGAAAAAAATCAAGTACAAACTTATCTCATAATAAATCTTGCTTCATTACTAAATAATGGATTTATTTCAATTTACTTGGCGATTTTCCTGTTCGGCTACTAAATAATAAATCAAGTACAATCTGAACCTGGTTGCTGAAATCATTTTGAGAAATTTCAGTCTAGGGTTTATCTGTAGTTTCAAAAAAATATTTGTTTGCTTGTTTGTTGTTTATTTTTGTTTTGGTGCAATTTTTTTTTCAACTAGCATTTGCATTTCTAGGTTCTATTTAAAAAAATTCCACAATTTCATTTCAAAAACAAAATGTTCTATTTCATTTTCTGTTGTACAAACTTGCATTTTATTCTTACATTGCATTACATTTACATTCACATGTGCATTGCATTGCTCATCTCACTGTTGCATTGCTTATCACACTGTTACAATTCCTCTATTGCCGAAACCATAACTCCATTACAATTCAAACCCACTACCACTTTTGCTTACTGCCCTAATCCACACCACTGACCACCATCTCTACTTCACATTGTCGTGCGCAGACAAACTGTCAACAAACAGTCAACACTTGCCATTCCTACTCCATTTGCCTATCTACCACCATACATCATCCACCTTCCAATACCATCTCAAACCCACCACAACATTTCCCACTACTACATCATCTAACTTCCACTGTGCCTGCAGATAACAACCCAGGGCATTTCATTTCTCCCCATAGCAAGTCTGTCAAAGCCACATCCCCTTTGCTACCTGATATTCCCCTGCCACATCCATCATCTGACCTCTCCTCATACCCATTCACTACCAGTCATCTCACATACCACTCCAGATTCCATACAACTCAAATTTCAAACACTAACTCACCTCAAATTGCTGCAGTTACAACCAACACTACATATACAATTCAAATTTCCACTGCATATACAACCTCAAATTGCAAAGACAAGCATCACTGCCTTATTCACCCAACTACAGCAGTCTCAACTGACAAATTTAAAACCAAGTTTAATGGGAGCATATATGAAACTCGAGCAAAATTTAAACTGTATATTTTTGAAAGTGAGAATTTTATGGGCTTTTATGTTCTAATTTGTAAATTATTATTTTTTATATACAGAAAATAGGTAAGAAGAGTAAGGCTGTGAAAAAGAGAGGTCACATGCAAAAAGAAGTTGACGAACATAGGAAGAAACGTACAAGAGAGGAGCTGTTTGAAGACAATCAAGTAGAAGACGAGGTTTCCATTGAAGACAACCCACATGCATTAGAAAATAATCAAGTACAAATCGATCCAGAAAACAATGCTGAAATACAAGACAACCCACAAACACTTGAAGACAACACAGTTCAGTCGGAAGGAAATCCGAGAAGAAAATCTAGAGGGCCAACCAAAGTTAGAAGACTTCCATTCAACTCTTTGGAGCAAATAGAAGTTCAATTTAATACCGCAGGCGAACCAATAGGACCGGCATCGGTCAAATTATCTTCTTACTTAGGACCACTTGTACGAGAAATTGTTTCGGTTACACTAAGTAATTGGAAGCAACTTAGTACCGAATTGAAAGATGTTTTATGGAAAAGCATTCAGGTGACACTCTCTTTTGCTTTAAGATTAAATCTTATATTGATTGCTTACCTCAAACACTTTACGCCGAATTTTGATTGTCGCAGGCAAGGTTTAAGTTGGATTTAAATTGGCACAAAACAGTAGTTTTTCAACAAATGAGTGGTATTTGGCGGGCATCAAAATGTAGATTAGCTCGGCAGTTGGTACAAGCAAAGTCTATGGAAGAAAGACTTCAGTTGAAACCATCTAACATTAAATGTATGATTGAGTGGAAGAAGTTTATCAAGTTGAAAAAAAGTTTGGAATTCAAGGTATGAGAAATTTCAGTCTTCAAATACATATTAAGGAATGACGCAGATAAAAAATATTAAAACTAGTGTACATATCAAATGAAAATACAATATTCTGTATGCATTTGAAGTCATGGCATATTTACAGTTTTCAAAATCAAAAGTAGATGACTGGCATTTGTACATATCAAATTACATATACTAGACATTGTTAAAACTAGTGTATAGCATATCTGAAATCAGGCGATATGACGTTTAGACATATAGTAAATCTTTCATACCCATATATTCGAAACCTTCAAAACCAAAATTAAGGAATTCTGACACAAAATTAATATGCATACTAAATTTTGTATTTAAAATTTGATATATTTATAACCACTGTGTACAAATTAACATTGGGATATATTAATCTTTTCATCTTTTCATCGTCGATTAGGGTAAATCAAATTGAAACCAAATGAGCACTGTGACCGAACCAAATTAGACAGAAAAACAAATACCAATCGCTTTATTTTCTAAAATATGATTGGCTTTGTTTTCCTAGTAGGATTTACACACTGTACTGCTAGTCATTTTAATTGTCATTCTACTTACTGATTTCTCCCGGAGTAGAAAATAGTATATGGTCGGACCATTTAATACCTAGTGCAACATATAAAGTTTTATTTACACATATTTATTGAAATGATTCTTATTTTAGGCTTTGAGCGAGAAGAACAAAGCTATTAGACAGAGGCAGTTGCCACACACATGCAGTCGCAGAGGAATGGCTCGACTGGCTGAAGATTTGGTGTTCTTTTGAATGTAGAAAACCGAAAGTGGTGATCGGTCTTCTGTCCCTAGAAGTGAAGTTTGGATCAAATCTCGCACTAAGAAAAATGGTGAACCGATGAATTTGATTGTTGCAGATGCTATAGTAAGTTCATACTTTTCAAATACTTATGGTACATATATAAATACTTGTGTGATACATGTTTACTTGTTTAGCATTCACCAACTTAATATATATGCATCGCCTGACTTAGGCATCACCTAATTGCTTGAATTAATTTGATCTTAGCTTGTTCCAAATAAAAAATAAATCAATCACCAAATTTAATCCGAGTTAAAATAAATTTGCAAGCTTCTTAGTGTGTTTCCTATTTTAATTTAAATACTACGTTTTAATTTAAACTGCAATAATATGAAATTAATCATGTTTTGTAGGAAAAGATTAAACAAATTGAAAGTGTTTCACAATCGAGCTCGCCAATTAATTATAGAGCAGATGCACTTGCACAAGTGCTAGGGCAAGAAAGACCGGGTCGACTTAGAGCGATGGGAAGAGGAATGAGTCTTAGTAGAGCAGCTTTATCGGAAGTTAAGGATAAGCATACACTGCAACTTGAAAATAAATTGTTGAACTTAGAGAGTGGATTTCTACAACTAGAGAATAATCAGGTAAGAATTATCATTACATTTTGATCACTAATTGCTTGCACACTTGAACACTTGCATACACACTTGAACACTTCCATACAGTCACTTGAACAGTTGCACACTTCAACCATTATACACTTGAATACTTGCATACTTGAACACGCCGACAGTTTGCATTACCAGACTTACAAAATGACATATTTTTTTATTTTGACAGAAGTGGGACAGAAGTAGACACAGTGGGGCAGAAGTGAACAAACCTCAAGTAATTTTTTTATTGGTTTCACATCTTTGTATTTGAACTTTTTATTCAATTAGTAACATAATTTTCCTATGTTTAAATGTAGTGCAACTTTGATAAAAATATGAAGAAGTGTGATTTATTAGATTGGCGAGGGAATGAAGAGATCGTTGCTGAAGGAAGATTCGTGTCAGACGATCCAAACGAGATTGTCAATGATGTTCCTTTAGGGCCGGATGCGATGATAGTTTTAGTTGACTGTCCAATCAAGCTTGATGCTTTTCTATGGAGGCCTACACCTTCTTTCACACTTATTGGGGAAGCAAAGGATAATATTGTGGCGTGGCCGAAGAATAGAGTTGTTTTAAATTCAACCGATCACATTGAAGAAGAAGAGGATAAGGTAAAAAAAAATCTTTACAATGGACATGCAATTTTATTATATACATTATTTACTAAATAAATATTTTTACCTCTAATAGAGTGGAAATAGCAGCTTAGAATGCGAATGCAAGATTTTTGATTGGAGAGGGAGCAAGCAATTAGTGGCTTTAGGACGACTACATTCGAGCATCTCAGAGGAAATTGTTAATGATGTTCCTCTTGGGCCATCAGCTATGATTGTTTGGATAGATTATCCACTAAATCCAGAAGCTTTTTTATGGAGGCCAGCCCCTGGTTTGATCCGAATTGCGGATGCTATTGGTAAGAAGGTTGCATGGCCTGAATCGCAAGTAGTTGTTGAGATGGTTGACACTACAGCTCCTATTACGCCTATGGATGTGGTGAAAACATTTATGGTACTTGATTTTTATTGTGTGTTTCTATTTTTTAATGATTTGCAACTTAATTATTTTTTTCTTTTTTCAACTTACAGACTGCAAATTCAAGAACAAACAATACATGCAAGTTAATGGATTTATCGGGAAATAGGAAAGTAGTTGCTTTAGGAAAGGTGGAGTCAACCGATCCAAATGCAAGGGTGCATTTCAAACCATTAGGACACAATGCAGTTAAAGTTTGGATAATGACCGTAAAAGAGCCAGCGATACAGCTATGGAGGCAAACATTCGAATTACAGTATATGGAAGATGCCCTCTCTTCTACTATAGCTTGGCCTGCTACGCACGTCATAATGGAATGAATTTTGAGTAAGCCTTTACCATTCATTTTTTTGTCTATTGTTACATTTAGTTATTAGCTTTAAATTCTGGTTGGTGGAGTACCGGTTGTAGTGGTTTGTACTTGTAGTTGAGTGTGCACTGGTGTACTTGTAGTTGAAGTGGCTTTGTCAGGCAGCTGATGATTGTTGCATAGAGCAGTGTCTCCTCTGAAGTAGCAGATGCAGGGGTTTTTGGGAGTTTATATGAAGTTGCAGTGGTGAGTGTGTAGATGAATGATGTTGGAATCCTGAATTCTTTGGTGAATGGTCGAAGGTTGAGGAGGTTAGGGGTGATGTCAGATGTTAAATGATAGCAACAGATAGGACGGGAAGTGGTATGGAGGAGGTGATTATTCACAATGGATAGTGGTAAGTGATATTGTAGAACGTAGTGACTGTGATGATTGAAATGTAGGCAGTATTGAAATGAACAGTGGAGTTGTTGAATTTGGGTAGTTTTAGGCTTCACTTTATAGTATAATATATGGTGAATTATGTGAATGTGGTTAGGAGCAGAGGTGGTGCACTTTGGTGATGCAAATAAGGGTGGCTTGGAATGTACAGCGGGATGAGCAAGGTAGTAGTGGCAGTAGTTAGATAGCGTATCTATGTGAAGTGTGCACTGCAGTTGTTCAGATAGGGGTTAAAGGAACTGATCAGTGGTTGGTGACACACTATGATGCAGTGGTGATTTGATGTTGGCTGGGGTAATGGTGAAGTTGTCAGCACAGATAGCAAGTGTGGTTATTGTTGGCAGAATTTCTAGTGATGGAGTGTAGTAGTGTAAAGGCTGGTTGGAGGAAATGTACAGTAGGATGAAGTAGTGGTGTATGTATGGTAGGTTGATGTTGGTAATGAAGTGAATAGGCAGTAAAGAAGGCCAGGCAGTTTGTGATGGGGAAGTTTGATGGTAGGGTGAACTTTGACTGTGCACAGTTGAAGTATTCTGGTGGGGTGTTTGATATATGGTTTATGCAGGGTTTAAAGATGAATGGCAGATTGCAGATGAAATGAATGTTTGGGAATGTGATGGTTTTTTTTAGTTAGTTTGTGGTGAGTTGGTGATTTGGCAGGGGAAGTTTTATGGTGATGTGAGTAGCACAGTGTAGTGTTTGGGAAATGAGTTTGTTGTTGAAATAGTTTGGTTTGGAGAAGGGGATGGTCAGGTGTTTGGTTTGGTTATGGTTTGCACTGTGCACTATGGAGTGGTTGAATGGTGAAGAGGGCATAGTAGTGTATGGGGTATGCACGGTTGTTTTTTTGGTTTTGTGGTATGCAAGGAATGGTACAGGGCAGGGAGGATTGATGATAATTATGAAGTATGGACGGTGGTCAGTAAGTTGTAGAGGAGGGATTGCAGCAGTTTGATAGGGTATATGCACTGTTGAGGCAGTTGAGATGTGAAGGGGTTGTGTATGTTTTGGTTGGAAGGGGGAGTAAGTAGTTGAATTGAAGTGTTTTGTGATATGCACAGTGAGATGTGCACTGTTTGCAGTGAGAAGTGTGACCTTAGTAAACATGTATCACACAAGTAATGAAAAATATATATCACATTTCTATCTGAGCATGCACTTGTTTTAACATTTTCTGTTTCTTTGTGTTAACTTCGCAGGCTTATTTGGAAGGAAGCAAGGTCCTTACTACGCAACTAGATCAGATCTTGCATGTTGGAACTCTGTAATGTATGTACTTTGTAATATTTGGAAGGATTGCTTTAATGTTTGTACTCTGTAATGTTTGTACACTTATTAAATTGTACTACGTAATGTTTGCTTTAATGTTTGTACTCTGTAATGTTTGTACACTTGCTCTAATGTTTGTACATTGTAATGAAAAATATATCTCATTTCTTTCTGAGCATGCTTTTGTGTTATATTTGTTGATTATAATCTTTATTCGTTTATGAAGATTTAGTTTGATTGCTATTATTAAAATGTAATATATAGGCATAGCTCTTGAAAAGTGTATCTACGATTTTTATGGCGACATATATGAGCTGTAAAAGAATTTATCAATACTATAACATGTTGTTTCATAGCGTTAAATGACCGCTATTGAATAAATATTTTATAGCGGCAAATGGATGTTATAAAGATTTCCAATTCCGTTGAGATTTAGCTGTATTATAGCGGCTACTATGAGCTATTGAATTAACATACCATAGCGGCGAATTTGCGTTATAAAACTAAGCTCAACCATAGAGGCATATTTTGTGTTATAAATATTCAACAGTTTTTAATAACATGTCGATATACAACGCTTATCAAACCGCTATGGTTGTCATTAATAACGGCTATATGCCGCTATAAAAGACACTTTTTGTTGTAGTGAACAGCTCCAACTTTAAACATTTTGAATATTGAAAATAGTTTATATATTGGAATAGTTATAAATTAAAAATAGTTTATATTTTAAAAATAGGTTATAGATTGAAATAGTTTATATTTTAGCAATAATTTATATATTAAAACTGGTTATAGATTGAAAAAGTTTATATATTAGAAATAGTTTATATATTAAAATAGGTTATGTATTAAAAATATATATATTAATTTAAACAATTTAAACATATTAAATTTTATTTTTATTAAATTTTATTAAATTAAATCTTATATTATTAAAAAGTAAACAAAGTTGTAAGTAAAACCTTAAAATTTACATTTTAAAACTTAACTTATAAATTTAGAATTCTTAAACCCAATAATTTAAAAATCTAAATTTTACATATATGGTTAAAAATAAAATCTTTATATTAAATTTAAAAATCATATTTCGCTTTTTTTTCCAAACACATCTTTTCAAAATTTTAGAAATCACTTTAAAAACAGACCATCGGTGTCCCTATATAGTTTTTTATCCTAAGGTCAAGTATACGGATATTTATCATTTCAATTAGCAATAATTTAAAATTTACGGGTATATATCATTTCAACCTGCAATCCTAAATTTTTAAAACCAATAAAAACCGCTTGGGTTTATCATTTCAACCCATAACGATTTTTTGTTATTCTAAAGATCATTCGGGTATGTATCATTTCAACCCACAAAGAAAACCTAAAACTAAAGGAACTTGCAGCATGATTCACATAAATTAAATAACATAACACAAAATCATACATAACATATTACATAAGGTAGCACATAACTTACATAGCAAATTGCATAAATAGCATATAACTTACATAACAAATTGCATATAACTTACGTAACAAATAGCATGTAACTTAAATAATTAATTACAGAACATAGCATGTAACTTACATAATTAATTACATAACATAGCATGTAAGTTACATGATTAATTACATAACGTAACATGTAACTTACATAACTAATTACGGAACATAGCATGTAACTTACATTAATTACATAACATAGCATGTAACTTACATAATTAATTACATACCATAACATGCAATGAGACATAAATTTTGTACCATAACATAACCCAACGTGCAATTATTTCCAATATAGCACCTTAGGTGATTTCCTATATTACAATCATACTACATATATGCATACAAATTTTATTATTTTTCTTTTTTTTTATTCTTTTTTTTCTTTTTTTCTTCTTCTTTTTCACACATAAATTTCACAAAACATGTTAATGAGAATTTCCATCACAAAAGTGTCAACCTTCAAATCAATATAACATTTTCCTTTTTTTTTCAGCATAGTAATTTAATATTAACATCATGATGCATATTAATAACCATATCATCACATCTATTTTTATAAATAAACATCGTAATATCAAAAACAATTTCATGTCAAAAATAATAAGGGGACATAGGTGAAAATGTCATATCAAATCATAACCAAATTACGCAAAATTTCTTAACTATTGCAACATTCCAATAACATATCAATTAATATTCATTTACTTAACATAAGATTATAAATCGTGAGTAAATAGCTCACCTCTCGAGGCTAGGAAAATTGACGACGCAAAGCTATGAATTTAAGTCACGAATTCCAAAGCAAATCAAAGTGGACTTGAATTGATGCAACACAAAATATATATGGATATATATATATATATATATATTTCATTTTTTATAAAGTAGAAAAGGAGAGAGGTTAAGAGGCTCGTCCTAGGGTTGAAAGGATGGGTTTGGATGAGGCTAAGTTGGGCTAGGGTGGAAAAGATTGTTTGGCTATGCAAGAGGAGAAGATGGTGGTGATTTGGGTGGGATTTTGTAGAGATAGGGCATGACTATAGGCTAGGAAAGAGGGGATGATTTCAGCCTTGCTTGGAGGAAATGGTGACCGAGATGGAGGGAAGGGAAAGACGGCTTGGATGGTGGAGGATAGGTGGCAATAGGAGAGGAGGTGGAAGGAATTTGAAGAGAAAAGGAAGGAGTTTTGATTTTGGGAAATTTTTGTTTTTAGATCTAGAACTCTCTGTAAATTTGGAGAGGAAGAAGTAAGTGTGATGAGAAAGTTTTCTCAAGAGAAAATTGTGTACGTACAAGTTAGTCAGAAAGAAACAAATGGTCGTAGGCGTAGGAAAAGACAAAAGTCTCTTGGTATGGTTAGAGCTCTTGGTTAACCAATGCCCATTAGGACTAAACCAAACCCATTAGGACATAGCCAAATTTCACAACTAAACATCACAAACTTATGTCAGTTTTTCACAGAAATTCAAATATTTAGAGCAATAGATATTTGATTTTTACGAAACAAAAGGTGGAGAAAAGAGCAGAATTCAGTCTAGTGTCGTATAAAAAGAATAAAATATTTAAATTCAAATTTTAAATTTTCAACCAATTGTCAAATTTTGACTATGTTTGACCAATATTCAAAATTTTAGAAAATATTCTATTTCATTGAATTTGGAAAATTATATTACTCAATATTGCAAAATTTATTCTTAAATTTTAACCTTTAAATTTTATTTAAATTCAAATAATAATATATTTTAAAATTGACTAAATTGAACCTTCATTTTATTAACATTGGTTTATCTTCATTCAAATGTTCATTTTATTCAATTCAACATAGGTTGCTTATTCTTGACCAGATCAATTACCATCTATTACTCTTTACCTTAGTTAAAAGATTTAATTCCAATTTATTCAGTATTAAATTTTCAACTGAATGTTGGTTGCACATAATCGTCTTATTTTCATTAAATAATTCAAACAAAATTTTATCCTTTCATTTCCATTTACATGTTCTTTATATGACATCAAATTTCTCTTTCAATTGTAACGATCTAATTTTTTGACTTTTGAAAATCGACATCAAACTTCCACTGTATCAAATTCCAAACAATCGAATGCAGGAAAACTGAATTGTTAGGGTTAAAGATGAAGAAGATAGAAGAAGAAATAGAAACAATATCAGAATCTCACATTTCGTAGCGGAACAACATAAAATAGATAAATGAATAATCTTTAAACAAAAGAACTATATCAATTTATACAATACATCAGAGTCATATACAACACAACAGCGGAAAAGAAATAACATTATATAAGTGTGATACGCCTTGCCATCCAGCTTGTCTCCTGATCTCCACAACATAATTTTCTGACTTCGCTCCAGAATAACTGATAACTTGACTCTAGACTACCCGTGTGGAAAATTAAGGGCACCCAGAGTTTAGAAAGGGAATAATAAATTCCAGGTCAGTCATTGGACTGGTGTGAGATTTTAAAACAGTTATTTGCACAAAAGAATAGGAAAAGAAATCCGTTGATGCTTTTGGAAAATGAAACCACCATAAGGCCTCCCGATACACACACAATGCAATCGCACACTTGGGGGATTTCCCCTTATGATAGTCAAACATGCTTGATACGCAAAATTTTTTTTTTTTAATATTATCATTAGTGCATAGTGTGGAAAACATTTCGAAGGTATAATATTAATCTTAGCCATCATACGTACCATTATAGTATGCCTACTATAGCTACCATATTAGATGGCAGGTTCTACAACTAAAACCATACAAGGCACGTATTGAGTGATAGGATTTCCAACACATGGTCAAGGCTAAGGAACTTCCTTCACCGAATGGGTATGCCTCGGGAGGGATGCCTCAAGAACTTAACCAGCTCTCTACCAACACAAGGCCTTGTTACCTCTGTGATTAGGTAACTAACTGTCACGAGTATGCCACCCCTCGGTCTAGACCGACCTTTACCGAGGCGCCTCAATAACCAACAACCACGTAACTAAATAATCTGGGCTCTATACCAGAATACCACTTTTTTATCCACACAAGTTAAATATCTGGACTCCATACCAGACACCACTTTTTATCCAAAAGGAAATGTACAAAACCTGAGGGGCGCGACCCCCATTACCTTGCTGCATCTTGTCCTGTTTCGACCATTTCGAGAGTGTGAGGTCCGACGAAGTCTCGTCCACAAAGCTACGCTTTTCACAAAAGCCATGCTTCGATCAATAAATGATCAACACTTAGCATGCCTCATTACCAAATTAGGAATATATCACTAGTCAATATCAATTACATAACCTCTGAGCTCGTACGTCTCAGAGAAGAGTGTTAAGCTAAGAGAATAAATTCCACCAAAAGAAATGTATTTGATAGAAAACAGCTTTATATCTCAAAGTGTAATGTTAGACATACATCCATACAAGTCTGTTCCGGGTTCGAACAGAACCGAAGGCACTTCCTCCAATTAAGGAAAGAAGCCCTTGCAAATCTGGATATTCACTAATCACGTCCGGACTCCCCATTACAAAGGGTGATAAAATCTCTATACCGTAGCAACTCGGTGCAGAGACATTCGACAGGTAATCCTTTTATTTTTGAAAATACCCGGTCTTCAACACCATCTTAAAATGCAATCTCATTTCGTTGTATCATTTATTCGGAATGGGTTTTATGAGATAAAGTCCTCTCCCGGCTTAACCGAATAATGAGCGCTTATTTTAAAAATAAGTGGTTACATTCAGATTTCAAGTAAATCACAACAAATTTCCGCTTTGATCTTCTAAACAAAAGAAACATCACAAAGATTCGATGTGGTTTTTGGATAACCATTTGGAATCCGACCCCCGGTCGCATCGAAATTCAAATGTCATTTAAAGGCCAATATTGATGGTCGGTTATTTAACTATCAATCAATATTCAGAACAATCAACAAGCCTCAATAATTTCCCAAATTGTTTATACTGGTAGTAGGTTATTTAACTATCAAACAATATTCACAACAACTATCAAATTTAAATAATTTCTCCAAATTATTTGTTTCAAAATATCTTCGCAAGATATATTTTCACACTTCAGCCCTTTGAAAACAATTTCCAAATCACTTTCCCTTTTTGCGGAATAAAATTCCAAATATTATTTATTTCCACTGAAAATTTGCCAAGTCCGAATACTTTAAAAAAAAATTTAAATCATTTATCCAAAAATATACTTGGAAATACTTAAAATTAAAACTACATTATACACTTTATTTAAAATATTAGTTATGGATTTTTTTATACTAATATCTCATATAAAACTTAAGCCCGAACAATTTTAAAAATAAAATCATTAGATAAAGTGTAATTACTTAAATAACCATTTTCTAAATCAAATATCAATTAAATCTTTAAAATAATCACTTCTATAATTAACTTAATAATTATTTACTTCAAAGATTTAAAAACAATTTAAGAAAATAATTTCTCTAAAACATTCTTTTTAAAACCAACTATAGAACTTTTAATTTATATTTGAAAGCTACTTTGAAAACATACTCGACTTTCTAGAGAAAATACACCCTCCATTCCAAAATAGTTCATTTAAAACAATTAATAAATCCTTCTCGTTTTATTTAAATTTACATTCGAAATTCGTTTATTTTCTTTCCACATTTTTAAAAATAAACCAGTATTTATTTTTAAAACAAATTTTCCTTTCCTTTATAAATTCCCATTGTGAATTTAAATTTCCAAATATCCATTAATATACGATTTTCAAATCGATTTCCAAATATTCACTTTTCAAACACCAAATCAAATTCCAAGTAGATTTCCAAAAATTTACTTTTGAACACCAAATCAATTTCCAAATTGATTTTCAAAATTTATTCCATTTAAAAATCACTCCTTTATTTATCCAAATCTATTTCAAAACCATTAATCCAATATTCACACCATTGTCTAAATTTTTTAAAATCTGAATTTTAAAATAAATTCTTCAACTTTTAAACAATACTAATCAAAATACACTTATTTCCATTTATAAAAATCTTTTTCCCATACTTAGAATTTATTTGATAGGTTTTCAAAAATCAATCCTAACCCTTTTAAATTTCCTTCTTTAAATTTATCCAATTCTTTAAAATGAATTTACTTAAAATTTTCTGAATTAATTTTCAAAAATCAAATTTTATATTTCTGGTATCCTACGATACCAAAAATATATTCGGCTAAACCATAGCCTTCAATAAATTTCAGTCACCAATATAATTATTCATAGATATCAATAATCACATCACAACATGAAAATAAATTCAAATATTTGAGTAATCTAGTTGGATCCCTCCAACTTGTTTACCAGCCTCCACAGATGTTAGCACAACAATTAAATACCAATTCCACTTCGAGGTGGAATATCGCGGTATATGGGATTATATCATATCATCCGCTATTATGCGGCATATAGGATCTCATCCGTTATATAATGCGGGAAACCAATCACTCCAATATATATATATACACACACATACATACACACACTATCATATATACTATCACATCCAAACAATCAATCAATAATTTAAATTCTAATTATTTAAATTGAGTGAGAAGATCTCACCTTTACTTATGCATGCAATACATTTCCAAACCAGCTTGCTTCTTTACTGATTTTGACCTAGTATAAACAATTCACGAATTATTAACATTTGAATTAGTCGAACCATTTATTTATTTAATTTATATAAATAAAAATCTAACTTTACATAACTTTAAACATATTTAAAATTCATATATATATATATATATATATCATATTTTACTTTTATATTTAAATCAAGATATGCATGTGTATTTATATATTGGTATTATTATTTTATTTTTCTCTGTTAAATAAACAAACCAGGATATATATTGCTATAAAAATTTAATATATATATATATATATATACTTGTGAAAATAAAATAAAAATAAATTAAAAATTCTGGATTTAGAAACCCCTATATATATAAATACCCTACTGTAATTTATTTTCCTCTTTATCTGCTATTTTTTCTATGTATATATTAAATCAAATTAAATCAAATACCTTGCTGTTAATCAAGCAACCCAGGCCTCGCTCGAGTTCGCACGCGAACTCCACCACCCTCGACCCAGAAATCTTCATCATGTAACTGTGCAAATCGACGCGGCTGCCAATCTTCGCCGCACCTCCTTTCCCTTCCAACAATTTGCCGACATCCCAGTCGCGACCCTCGATGCATAAACGGGCGCACCAGATAACAGCAAAACCTAAGATGCGACGCCTACGTCGCGACTGCCGCCGCTCCCCCCTTCTTCGTGAAACTACGGCCTTCAAGATTTGAAATTGCAAAATCGCGATTACCTAGAACCCGTGTCGCACGTGCCCCTAGCCACTTTAAACGCGATTCGCGTGGTTTCGATCGGTCATTTACCATTTCGACGATTTTGATTTTGAAAAGAGTACGCGGCCATTGTTTGAATTTTTTTTAATTTCTATTTGCTCGGCCATTAGAACGATAGTTTTTATCTATTTTTTCTTTCCAACGGAGATGAGTTTATATATATTTTTTTATAAAAAAACTAACGCGTGTAGAAAAGAACAGAAAAAGGAAGCCAAGTGTTCGAATTTTCCTCAACGTGTGTATTTGCCCCATATGCGTGAATATATATAATTTAATTTTAATTTTAATTTAAATCGCTTCGATAAACGCAACACAAAATCTCCATCTCCAATCGAGGTGTGCCGCCAGGAGTTTATAACGTTATACCCCTATTTCAAGCACAATGAAAAAGGTTCCGAGGCCAAATTCGATCGTATGGAGAAGATAGCTTTTTGGACCAGTTATTAAATTGAATTTTCAATATAAATTCAGCGCATTTATCTACTGTACGGTCACACGACAACTCTGAATGCTACAAAAATTGAAATGCGATAATAATACACTATTACGGATCCAATGGAACTGGTTTCATCAAATTCCGATACTGTGCCTCGGAAGACTATTTTTAAATATCGATTTAAACGATATAAATTTCAAAACTGAACAAACATTTCCAAATTCAATTATGAAGCTTCCATTATCTTCAGTATCATTAATTTAAATTTTCTACGCTTTTAAAATATTTTTAGCAAGCCGAAAACTCAGGATTTAATATTTTTCCCAAGTTTCAATAATTAAATTCCGAAATTTAATTGCCAAATAAACAGATATTTTTTAAATTCAAGTTAAACCAACTTCCAAATATTTAAAATTAATTAAATATTTCAATTTCAAATGTTTAAAATTTTGGGTCGTCACATTCTTCCCCATTAAAAGAATTTTGTCCCAAAAATACTAGTTAAGAAGAATGATCCATAACCCGTTTACCATTTTTCCCAAAACCAAATAGTTTTAACAACTTGTCAACTCAAATCTTTTTATTAGAGTCCCATTATCCCTTCAACTAACTTTCCAAAATTTTCCATAGTTCCAAACAACATTATTTACTCCATAATTCGAATTTAAATTTAAATTCAAATTTTAATTATCCAAATTTTCTCAAAATTTTTCTAACTCCTTAAATTTTCAAAAAATTTTGCTCGCATCTCCTTTGCGCGGCTAGCTCGGTACAACGACAAAATGCCACAACGAGCCCTCGGATTTCAAAAGAAAATAAAACGCCAAGTGGCTAGACAAGAAAATAATCAAATTTCATATAGAAATTTAAGTACATGCCTTTTTTTGTCTAGCAATTTAATTTAGTAAATCCCAATTTATCCTTTGCCTTTAAACACTTGTATATCCTACTTCATAATAATATCCAACCATAGCTTTCAAAATCGTTTTATACATTTCTTTACAAAATTTTCAACATCTATTTTATTCAAGTTCATACGATGCACGCATATCATTTGTATGCAATATCAAATCCGATCGCTCACTCGATCGCACAATTTTACTTCCGAACTAGTATCGCCCACCCGACTTTCTAGTGCGGACTCATATCTGGTTTCTTGATCAGAAACCGTCATTCTGCTTGCATAGCCGTAAACTATGATAGAGAATTTTCAGAATCAACCAAAAATTCAAATCCAGGGTTCGCCGTCGAAAATCGAGTGAAAAATTCCAATTCGGATCGATAAAACTATCTCGAAATTCTATGCTCGAAATTCTGGATCAAATTGCTATGCCAATAAAGTAATATACGTACATTCCATGCATTTATTCCAATTGATTATTAGCTATATCAATTTTCTTTTCTTTTATTCACATTGATTTTGATTTTCATTCACTTGTTCACAGTTATCTATTTTACATCTTCCAGTTTAACCAGCATTCAATTATTAACTTTGTACATTTTCCCAATTCCAGATTTTACTTAAGAATTTCACCGTTTGTTTCTTAAGTTCAATATAAGTATTTTAAACATTTCTTATATTCATTTTCTACTTCATCACTTTGGTTTTATGTCCATTTATTCAAATTTTTCATTTTCAAATTTATTTGAATACAATTTCCCTATCATTTAATAAATATTGAATTCAACTCATTTCAAACCATATTTAATTTTGTCGTTTCTTCATTACTAATTTTGATTTCAATACTTTGTTTTATTTAATCCAATTGACTAATTTCCATTTACTTACAAATTCAAAATGAATTTCAACATTTAGTTTTCAATTTCATTTATTCGCTCACAAATTTATTTTCCACCCTATTAAATTTTATCCCAGTCCATTTAGTCAACTAGACTTACTTCTCAGATTTACCTTTATTCAAATTAATCCAAGTTAAATTCAGTTTCAATTCGAATTTTTCTAAGCTTCCAAACTTATTTATTATTCCATAACCATTTTTTATAAGATTCCAGAGTCTTTCCAACATTTCAAAATCATTTTTAAAATCAACCCAAATTATTTCCAAAACCAAACCCAGATTTTTCAAACAACTCTAATTTTAAAATAATTTGGCAGCAATTCCTCTTTGGAATACTCGAAAATGAACATCGATGATGCTGCAGTCATCATCGAATTTCCAGCGATCGGAAAGAGTTTAGTGCTTTTATCCCTTCAAAAACATTTTTCAAATATTTTTAAATTCCAAATCCCACCAGATTCCAAATCCAATTCAAAAATATTACCCAAATAATTTCACCATATTTTTTCTAAACCCCTTGAAAACAAATTTCAAATATTTCTCTGGAATTCTATTTCAATTAAAAAATTACATTTATAATTTACATTTACAAATCCCATTTGTATATGAATTTTCTTAGCTCTTTGTTGTGATTTCAATTTCTTATTCAATAATCAATGATAATAATTTAATATTATCACTTCCTAACAATTAAGCAACCATATATAACTATAATAATTTATGGAAAATTATTTCTTTTATATAAAAAAATAATTTGGATAAAATTATTTCATTTACCCTATTTTAAAACAATACTATGACGGTTTATCTTGTTTAAGAGTTTAGAAACCCCTATCGATACAGTTGGCCAAACTGCGCCGACCAGAATCTATAAACAACTCAACCGATAAGTCAACACAACATAAAAAACAAATTTTATATTCACTAACAAATACGCTCTCATATCTATTAATACATTCAAACTCATTCTAGAGTATTGCTGACTCTATCTCTAATGAGTAATTTCCCCACCAGAGCCAAGGTTATCGCTTAACCAATTGCTTTGATACCAAAAATATAACGACCCAATTTTCGACTTTCAAAAATCGACATCAATACTCCACTGTATCAAATTCCGAACAATCGAATGCCAAAAAACCGAACCGTTAGGGTTAAAGAAGAAGAAGATAGAAAAGAAACAGAAACAATATCAGAATCTCACATTTCGTTGCGGAATAATATATAATAGATAAATGAATAATCTTTAAACAAAAGAACTATATCATTTTATACAATACATCAGAGTCATACAACACAACAGCGGAAAAGAAATAACATTATATATGTGTGATACGCCTCACCATCCAGCTTGTCTCCTGATCTCCACAGCATGCTTTTGTGACTTCACTCCAGAACAACTGATAACCTAACTCTAGGCTGCCCGTATGGAAAATTATGGGCGCCCAGAGTTTAGAAAGAGAACAATAAACTCCAGGTCACTCATGGGACTGGTGTTAGATCTTAAAACAGTTATTTGCACAAAAGAATAGGAAAAGAAATCCGTTGATGCTTTAGGAAAATGAAACTACCGTAAGGCCTCCCGTCACACACACAATGCAATCACACACTTGGGGGAGATTTCTCCTTATGATAGTCAAACATGCTTGATAAGAAAAAATCTTTTTTTTAATATTATCATTAGTGCATTGTGTGGAAAACATTTCGAAAGTATAATATTAATCTTAGCCAGCATACGTACCAGGCGTGTATTGAGTGATTGGATTTCCAACAAATGGTCAAGGCTAAGGAACTACCTTCACCGAATGGGTATGGCTCTGCAGGGATGCCTAGAGAACTTAACCAGCTCTCTGCCAACACAAGATCGGGTTACCTCTGCAACTAGGTAACTAACTGTCACGATTATGCCACCCTTCGGTCTAGACCGACCTTTACCAAGGTGCCTCAACAACCAACAACCACATAAGTATATAATCGGGGCTTCATGCCAGAATACCACTTTTTTTATCCACACGAGTTAAATATCTGGACTCCATACAAGACACCACTTTTTATCCAAAGGAAATGTACATACCCTGAGGGGCACGACATCCATTACTGTGCTGCATCTTTTCCTGTTTCGACCATTTCCTGAGTGTGAGGTCTGACGAAGTCTCGTCCACAAAGCTACATTTTTCACAAAAGCGATGCTTCGATCAACACTTAACATGCCTCATTACCAAATTGGGAATATATCACTAGTAAATATCAATTACATAACCTCTGAGCTCGTACGTCTCAGAGAAGAGTGTTAAGCTAAGAGAATAAATTCTCCGCCACCAACAGAAATGTATTTGATAGAAACCAGCTTTATATCTCAAAGTGTAATGTCAGACATATATCCATACAAGTCCGTTCCGGGTTCGAACGGAACCGAAGGCACTTCCTCCAATTAAGGAAAGAAGCCCTTGCAAATCTGGATATTCACTATCCGGACTCCCCACCACAAAGGGTGATAAAATCTCTATACCGGAGCAACTCGGTGCAGAGACATTCGACAGGTAATCCTTTCGTTTTTTAAAATATCCGGTCTTCAACACCATCTTAAAGTGCAATCCCATTTCGTCGTATAAATTATTCGGAATGGGTTTTATGATACAAAGTCCTCTCCCGCTTAACCGAATAATGAGCGCTTATTGAAAATAAGTGGTTACATTCAGATTTCAAGTAAACCATAAAAAATTTCCACTTTGATATTTTAAACAAAAGATCCATCACAAAGATTCAATGTAGTTTTCAGATAATAATTAGAAATCGGACCCCCGGTCGCATCGAAATTCAAATGTCGTTTAAAGGTCAATATTGATAGTCGGTTATTTAACTATCAATCAATATTCACAACAATCATCAAGCCTCAATAATTTCCCAAATTGTTTATACTGATAGTCGGTTATTTAACTTCAAACAATATTCACAACAACTATCAAATTTAAATAATTTCCCCAAATTATTTGTTTCAAAATATCTTCGCAAGATATATTTTCACACTTCATCCCTTTGAAAATAATTTCCAAATCACTTTCCCTTTTTGCAGAATAAAATTCCAAATATTATTTATTTCCATTGAAAATTTGCCAAGTCCGAATACTTTAAAAATAATTTTAAATCACTTATCCAAAAATATACTTGGAAATACTTAAAATAAAAACTACTTTATACACTTTATTTAAAATATTAGTTATGAAATTTTTTTATACTAATATCTCATATAAAACTTAAGCCCAAATAAAAATAAAATTATTAGATAAAGTGTAATTATTTAAATAACCATTTTCTGAATCAAATATCAATTAGATCTTTAAAATAATCACTTTTATAATTAACTTAATAATTATTTACTTTAAAATTTTAAAAATAATTTAAGAAAATAATTTCTCTATAACATTCTTTTTAAAACCAACTATAGAACTTTTAATTTATATTTGAAAGCTACTTTGAAAACATACTCGGGTTTCCAGAGAAAATACATCCTCCATTCCAAAATAGTTCATTTAAAACAATTAATAAATCCTTCTCAATTTATTTCAGTTTACATCCCAAATTCGTAGATTTTCTTTCCACACTTTTAAAAATAAACCAATATTTATTTTTAAAACAAATTTTCCTTTCCTTTATAATTTCCTGTTGTGAATTTAAATTCCCAAATATTCATTTTCAAATCGATTTCCAAATATTCACTTTTCAAACACCAAATCAAATTTCAAATTGATTTCCAATAATTTACTTTTAAACACCAAATCAATTTCCAAATTGATTTTAAAAATTTATTCCATTTAAAAATTACTCCTTTATTTATCCAAATCTATTTCAAAACCAGTAATCCATTATTCACACCTTTATCTAAAATTTTTAAAATCTGAATTTTAAAATAAATTCTTTAACTTTTAAACATGACTAATCAAAGTCCATTTATTTCCATTTATAAAAATCATTTTCCCATACTTGGAATTTATTTGATAGGTTTTCAAAAATCAATATTCACCCTTTTAAAATTACTTCTTTAAATTTATCCAACTCTTTAAAATGAATTTACTTAACATTTTCTAAATTAATTTCCAAAAATCAAAATTTATATTTCTGGTATCCTACGATACAAAAAATATATTCAGCTAAACCATAGCCTTCAATAAATTTCAATCACCAATATAATCATTCACAGATTATCAATAATCACGTCATAACATGAAAATAAATTGAAATATTTGAGTATTCCAGTTGGATCCCTCTAACATGTTTCGCTGCATCCACAGATGTTAGCACAATAGTTAAATACCAATTCCACTTCGAGTTGGAATATCGCGGTATATGGGATTATATCATATCATCAGCTATTATACGGCGCATATGGTCCCATCCACTATATAATGCGAGAAATCAATCACTCCAATATATATATACACACACTATCACATCCAAACAACCAATCAATAATTTAAATTCTGATTATTTAAATTGAGTGAGAAGATCTCACCTTTACTTATGCATGCAATACATTTCCAAACAGGCTTGCTTCTTTACAAATTTTGACCTAGTATAAACAATTCACGATTTATTAACATTTGAATTAGTCGAACCATTTATTTATTTAATTTATATAGATAAAAATCTAACTTTACATAACTTTAAACAAATTTAAAATTCATATATATATATATATATATGTGTGTGTGTGTATGTATATATTTCTCAAACTTTACCCTTATATATATATATATATATATCCTATTTTACTTTTATATTGAAATCAAGATATGCTGTGTATTTATATATTGATATTATTATTTCATTTTTCTCTATTAAATAAACAAACCAGGATTTATATTGCTGTAAAAATTTAATATATATATATATACACACACTTGTAAAAATAAAATAAGAAGAAATTAAAAATTCTAGATTTAGAACCCCCATATATATATATATATATATATATATATATAAATACCCTACTGTAATTTATTTTCCTCTTATCTGCTATTTTTTTGTATATATTAAATCAAATTAAATCAAATACCTTACTGCTAATCAAGCAACCCAGGCCTCGCTGGATTTCGCACGCGTACACCACCATGCCCGACCCAGAAATCTTCATCATGCAACTGTGCAAATCGACACGGCTGCCAAGCTTCGACGCACCCCCTTTCCCTTCCAATAATTTGCCGACATCCCAGTCGCAGTCGCGACCCTCGATGCATAAACGCGCGCGCCAGATGATAGCGAAACCCTAAGATGTGATGCCTACATTACGATGGCCGCCGCTCCCCCTTCTTCGAGAAACTGCGGCCTTCAAGATTTGAAATCGTGACTACCTTGAACCCCTGTCGCATGCACCCCTAGCCACTTCGAACACGATTCACGTGGTTTCGATTGGTCATTTACCATTTCGACAATTTTGACTTTGAAAAGGGTACGCGGCCATTGTTTAAATTTTTTTAAATTTCTATTTGCTTGGCCATTAGAACGACAGTTTTTATCTATTTTTTTCTTTCTAACGGAGACAAGTTTATATTTTTTTCATAAAAAAACGAATGCATGTAGAAAAGAACAGAAAAGGGAAGCCAAGTGTTTGAATTTTCCTTAACGTGTCTATTTTCCCCATATATGTGAATATATATAATTTAATTTAAATTCAAATTCAAATCGCTTCGATAAACGCAACTCAAAATCTCGATCTCTAATCGAGGCATGCCACCAGAAGTTTATAATGTTATACCCCTATTTCAAACGCAACGGAAAAGGTTCCGAGGTCAAATTCGATCGTATGGAGAAGATAGCTTTTTGGACCAGTTATTAAATTGAATTTTCAATATAAATTCAATGCCTTTATCTACCGTACGGTCACACGACAACTCTGTATGCTACAAATATTGAAATTCGATAATAATATACTACTACGGATCCAGTGGAACTGGTTTCATTAAATTCCGAGGCTGTGCCTCGGAAGGCTATTTTTAAATATCGATTTAAACGATATAAATTTCAAAACTGAAAAAACGTTTCCAAATTCAATTTTGAAGCTTCCATTATCTTCAATGTCATTAATTTAAAATTTCTAAGATTTTAAAATATTTTTAACGCGCCTAAAACTCAGGATTTAATATTTTACCCACGTTTCAATAATTAAATTCAGAAATTTAATTGCCAAATAAACAGATATTTTTGAAATTCAAGTTAAAAACCAACTTCCATATATTTAAAATCATTTAAATATTTCAATTTCAAATGTATAAAATTCTGAATCGTCACATCAGTTAAAACATATGTTTCCCTTTTATTTCCTCAACTTCCTCTTTTATTTTAATTCAAACATACGTTCTATTATTACGTTTATTAATTAAAATTAATGTTCTCTTTCCTTTTATTTGAAAGATACCAATTACATTTAATTCCATTAGTTACAAAATAAATTTCAAAGCGGATTTGTAACAACCCTGGTTGGAGGTTACCGTAAATATTAAATTATAATGAATATTATAATTAATATTAGAATTAATTGAATTAATTGAAAGAAAATGATGAATTATATTGTTTATTTGGAACAAACAATATAATATGAATAAATTTTGGGAGAACAGTATAAAATAAGGTATGTGTCATGAAATAAAGCTTACATAAAAAAATGAAGGACATGTGTCACAAGATTAAATAAAATAGTGACACATAACCTCATTAGGTGTCCATGTGTAGAAACATCTTAAGACACTTAAGTAGGCATGTGTCAACATTCTAAAGCTTGTGCAAAGAGAAGTAGACAAGTGTCCAAAACTAAAATTACCAAACTAGCCTTGAAAATTACTATATAAAGGGTGGAAATGTTCACTTATTTTTCTTTCTTGCAAAAAATAAAAACAAAAGGAAGATAAAGTGAAAAAAAAAACTTGGAGAAAGCTAGGGAAAAAGAGACAAGGCAAATACAAAAGTTTAAGCAATCATAGGTCCGGCAAAGACGAATTCGAGTTGAAAACTTCCATCTTCAAGCCTAACTCATCATCTTTTTGCTGCTAATAGGTAAGCTAAGGCTTATAACAACTGTAAGTGAACAAATTTCAGCAGCAAATAATCTCTTGCTTGAAATATTTGGTTAAATATGTTGAATTTTACCTCTGTTCTATATTGATTGATGCTGAAAATGCCCTATCTTGTTTTGCTCATATCTGGCTCGTCCGTTGTCGGATTGATGCCACTTTTTTTTCAGATTGTAGATGACTGATTATAGTTTGTTCATGTTAACTTTCATTGGGTTTTGAGTCCATTTGGACCTTCTTAGTTGCTGTCAAAAAGGAAAACCCGAGAGGGATTAAGCCCAGAATATTCTAGTGGCTGGTTAGTGTTTTCGCCATAACTTTTGTGTTACTAATCGGAATTTTGATTTCTTGGATGATATGAAATCCTTGTGAAATATGCAAAAACTTTCATGTTTTCGGTTTTGACTGATTTAGAAGTCTACATAGTGGAAAATTGTCATTTTCATCGCTGTCCTGTGTTGACAGACAGCGCAAATAATTTCTTTCTTAGTAGTATTTCTATCATAACTTCTTCGTTACTGATCGGAATATCAAAATTTATGAAGTTTTGGAAACTGAAGAAAGAATGTGACAACTTTTATTTGTATCACTTTCTGTGATTCGTTGACTAAAATGTTGAAAAATCTCTTGCAAACTCGATGTCCTGTTGTTGTAGTGTACTCAGTGTTTTGTGCAAACCTGAGCTAGTATTTTGCGCATAACTTTCGCGTTTCTTATCCAAATCCAATAATTTTTGATGTTTTGGAAACTGCATAAAGAATGTGACAACATTTATTTGTATCACTTCTTAAAATTTTATGATTAAAGGGTCGAAATAGCTGATGCAAGATCGTTGTCCTGAGCACTTGCAAGTAGCCTTGTGTGTTGTATTTGCTTTGGTTGATGAGTTTTCTGATGATGATTTTCTTTTCACTTGATTTGCGAATAGTTTGAGCTTAGATGATTAAAACATTCTATAAATAAATCATATATGGTCGGGGATTTGAGGATTTGTTCTTATTTTCTAAGATTTTATAATTTATTAAAAACTCTGAAAATAAGCCGTTTTCTCTTTAAAATCTTTTCTATAAAATTGTTGGAAATTGTTTTAAAATCATGTTTTCTCATGAAAAATATTATATGTATAATTTTACTTATTTTTTACTATTTATATATATATATATATATATATATATATTCGGACGTATAAGAAAATAAATTAAACGATTTAGTAAATCCACGAGGAATGGGACTCGTGCATTCACTTAATCGGTTAATTATGGACTTGTACGATCGAAACAACATTGAGGAATCTTTTTGATTTCCTCCTTGGGATTTACCACTTTGTGGTCTGAGATAGAGTGTTATATTAGTCTTTTATACTAATAACTTTAGTCTAATATTTCGTATTCGAGAGCATATACGACATGGGACTATCTTGGGAAAAACACTATTGCCGATGATATGAGGCAATTGTTTTATATGAGATTTTCTGAGATTTATGATTTTATGGAATTTTCCACTTGTCAATGAGATGAGACAGGTTAGATATTTTATGCCTTACGCCAATGACACGAGGCGATTCTTTGAGATTTTGATGCTTTTGTTAGTGTGGATTCGACTAGCGGCTAGAAAACCGCTGAGTGAGGACGTGCGGTATGGGACGCACGTAACCACTTTTCGGGTTACTATCCGAGAGTTGTTGACACATTCTGGGAGAACTACCAGTACTTAGAGTCCCGATCGGGTTAAGTAATACTTGACTCGATCACTTTTGATGGCGGGGACTCAGCGGACACCGATTGGAGTGAGGTGCTCCAATCACTTTTGATGGCGGGTGTTCGGGGAGAATACAGATGACGTCATAGACCGGATTAATTCGAGATGAGGATTTCGGTCGAGAGATGGATATGGTACCATGATGGTGAACAGTACTGGTAAATAGCACGTGCAACATGCTTTTGCATGTAATAATTGGCCAATATGAGATTTCTTTTATGAGTTATGATGATTTCAATTTCACCATTTTTGATGTGTTTACCTAGCCTTATAGATGTAAATAAGGCAAATATGATTTCTTTGAGGATTTTGGTGGTTTCGAATTTTATGGATTTATACTTGGGATTTATATACGACTTGAGAGATTATTTATTCATGGATAATGTTTGAATGTTTTCCCTTATACCATATACATGAATTCCTTCAGATTAACCCAAGTATATGTATATGCAAAACACCATAGAGACATAGTGAAGTTACTTGATATCAACCCTAGATGTTCATACCTACTTATGTTATCCCGTTGCGAAGCTCTTCTCTTTACCTTATCGTATTCCTTTCTAACGCTAAGATTCAGTTGCCTGACCCGTGTGTTTATCACTCGGGTCAGACCGAGTTGTTTCAGGTATCATCTATTGGACTTAGCTTGAAGTTCATGTTGGATATCAGCTCTTCTTTCTCTTGAGTAGTTTTTGTTCTTCCGCATACTCTGATGTAGTTACATTTGATTCGATATTTATGGTGTGGTCGAGTACCACCTTTATTGTATTCATATTGTATTGTACTAAACATGTATCAGTGTATATGTATATATATGATGTTGGTTACTGTTCTGTGATGTGATTTACATTCAGTTATTATATTTTGTTCTGATAGATCCATTAACCACCTATAGTTTTGGATTAAGAATTTACTGGGTATGTCGATCCACTTGAGTTGAAAAAAAAATTATATTGCATTTATCGACGTATTCAATAGATGTTTAAGACAAAATTATAGATGGTCGCCCTTAACCAGCCCTATTCTCCGCTTTAGTAGACGGAATTACTTGTTAATTCTCTTTACTAAAGTGGGTCTCGGGGTGGGGCGTTACAGCTTGGTATCAGAGCTGCGGTCAGAACAAAGTATAATAAACACAGAACAGTACGTATATCACAATACGTCGAAGTACAATACGAGTGAATCATTGTCCTTTATTCGAGCTTGTTTTCGAATCGAACCTTGGTTCGTTTTCGAGTTTTGGGATTATCGGGATGGAATATGTCTAGGAAAATATATATTGTATTCCATAGTATTCCATAATTGAGTTTGATGTTATCTTGTATTATGAATAATCTTATTTGGGATTATTCTATTTTCAATTTTTTTTTCCGATACGAGTGAGTTCGTATCGATGGAGATGATTGATTTCTTTGAGCATTCTTGTTGCATTCATTTGAGAGTTATGAATCCTATTGAAGGGATCCACAATGATTGGCTCATTGTGGGCATTCTGAGATTTTTATTTGATGTTGCTTTTGTGAGTATTTGTTTGTTACTTACAATCTTGAGATGTATCTGATTTGAGATGGACTAACTTATTTGGTGTTAAGCCCGATCCTTTTGTTGTTATAGGATCTTGTATATTTAGGTTTCCTATTTTATTGGGTTATTATTTCTATCACTTTGAAATGTTAATGATGATTTCGAAATTTCTATATTCGCTCTTGAATATCGAGATGTTGATGATATATCTCGAATTCCAATCAAGGTGACTTTGTTGAGTTTTGTAAGTCCATTTGGATTTGACATCCAATCGGGCAATCGAGTGTTGAGGTAACCTTATTCCTGGCTCTTAGCTCTTCGGTTATCCTTCCACGAGGATATCCACTAAGGAATGAGGTGAGTTTCTAGATTGTTCGAGTTTGATTGAGTTTATCATTCAGTTTTTTTTAGTTATCCTTTTCATACTCAATCGATGTTATTCTCTGTAGCATTACTTTGTTTGAAGTAATGATTTATTGTTTGTTTGCTTCATCTCGTTCAAGAAGAATATCTTGCTTGTCTTATATCTTTATGATTTTTGGGAGTGGCTCGTGACATCGTAAGATTGACGAACGCTCTATCTCCTTCTGTTGATTTCGAGAATCGAATATTCTGCGAATATCTCTATGCATTCTCTTAATGTTCTTTGGTTTGAGTTTTGAAGCTACATAAATATGAGTTTTAAAGAGAAATTTGAGCTTTGAGATATTTTCTAAAAAAAAATCAAAGAATATTTTGAGAATAAATTTAGATGAGTAGTAATTTTTTATAGAAATAATTTGAGAGTGTTGGGTTGTCCATCGAGTAGTTAAGAGTTCTGGTCGGTACGCCTGATCAACGTTATCGATAGGAATCTCCTAAATACTATGATGAGGCAATCAGACACGATGATTTGTGTTTTAAAAATTGAGATTTTGAAAATAATATTTTGAGATTATATATTAAATTTATTTTTGAATGGTAATTGCAGCCAATAATTTTAGAGACGAGTAACAGAGTGGCGAGGCAGTTTTGATCGTTTGATCGACTCTGCAGCCAACAGATATATCTATTTATTAGAGATTCAATGGAGAGGCAATGCCATTTATTTATATATATATTTATTTATTTTGAAATTATAAAGATAAGAATATGTGAGAAAATTATTGATCTATACTTTATTTAAAGTATATTTTGAGATTTTAGAATTATATTATATACATTGGATGTTTTAAGAGAAGAGTTATAAGGGGATTTGAAGATCGTTTTAAACTATTTAAGTGGTTTAATAAAAAGACTAAAGAGATTTTAAACTCTAAATTTATTTTAAGGAATATTATTATGGATTTACAAAATCTTTTGAAAATTAATTTTGAAGTATGAGAAGAAATTTAGACTTTTAATTTGAGTTTTAAATTACTTACTAAGTAGTATAGTAAGGAGTTTGAAATTTTTAAATGTTAAAAATTGAGATTTAAAATTTAAAAGATGTTGGGATTTAAGAATTCTAAATATCTTGGATTGAAAAGTAATTTGAGCTTATATCCTTATTTCTTGAGTATATTCTATCCTTGAGTTAATATCAACGACATGCCTTATCGCGGTCGTTCGAGTTTGGTGGGCTTGCAAGAAGTCATTACGTGATTTATTCATCTTGTCTATTGCGTTTATCTCGTGGTGAGGATGTTCTTTCCGCATTATTATGCAGAAAATCTAATTGATGATATTCTTTATTGCTTAGAGTTTGGATTTAAGTGAGTTTGGTCCCGACTCTATTCGTAGACTTTTGTGAAATCAATCATTTTCGATTGATTAATTGTTGAGCATCTTATTGAGTTTTTTTTTTCGAAGATGGGATATCTTCGAAATTCTTTCAAGTTACTTGGAAAATACGATGGTTTGCTAATCGCTATATAAGCATTTGATGGGCCATTGGATTAACCAAGGAAGTTTTTCCTTATTTCTCTCTACCATTCTATGTTGAGAATATGAATGGTTTGAGTTTCGAGCTTCTCTTTTATCCTTTGTGATTGAATAAATTTTGTTGAATACAGATTTCTTCTAGAAATTGCGAGGACGCAATTTTTATAAGAGGGGGAGTCTGTAACAACCCTGGTTGAAGGTTACCGTAAATATTAAATTATAATGAATATTATAATTTATTATTAGAATTAATTGAATTAATTGGAAGAAAATGATGAATTATATTGTTTGTTTGGAATAAACAATATAATATGAATAAATTTTGGGAGAACAATATAAAATAAGGTATGTGTCATGAAATAAAGCTTACATAAAAAAAATGAAGGACATGTGTCACAAGATTAAATAAAATAGTGACACATAACCCCATTAGGTGTCCATGTGTAGAAACATCTTAAGACGCCTAAGTAGGCATGTGTCAACATTCTAAAGCTTGTGCAAAGAGAAGTAGACAAGTGTCCAAAACTAAAATTACCAAACTAGCCTTGAAAATTACTATATAAAGGGTGGAAATGTTCACTTATTTTTCTTTCTTGCACAAAATAAAAACAAAAGGAAGATAAAGTGAAAAAAAACTTGGAGAAAGCTAGGGAAAAAGTGTCAAGGCAAATACACAAGTTTAAGCAATCATAGATCCGACAAAGGCGAATTCGAGTTGAAAACTTCCATCTTCAAGCCTAAATCATCATCTTTTTGCTGCTAATAGGTAAGCTAAGGCTTATAGCAACTGTAAGTGAACAAATTTCAGCAGCAAATAGTCTCTTGCTTGAAATATTTGGTTAAATATGTTGAATTTTACCTCTGTTCTATATTGATTGATGCTGAAAATGCCCTATCTTGTTTTGCTCATATCTGGCTCGTCCGGTGTCGGATTGATGCCACTTTTTTTTCAGATTGTAGAGGAATGATTATAGTTTGTTCATGTTAACTTTCATTGGGTTTTGAGTCCTTTTGGACCTTCTTAGTTGCTGTCAAAAATGAAAACCCGAGAGGGATTAAGCCCAGAATATTCTAGTGGCTGGTTAGTGTTTTCACCATAACTTTTGTGTTACTTATCGAATTTTGATTTCTTGGATGATCTGAAATCCTTGTGAAATATGCCAAAACTTTAATGTTTTCGGTTTTGACTGATTTAGAAGTCTACATTGTGGAAAATTGGCATTTTCATCGCTGTCCTGTGTTGACAGACAGCGCAAATAATTTCTTTCTTAGTAGTATTTCTATCATAACTTCTTCGTTACTGATCGGAATATCAAAATTTATGAAGTTTTGGAAATTGCAGAAAGAATGTGACAACTTTTGTTTGTATCACTTTCTGTGATTCATTGACTAAAATGTTGAAAAATCTCTTGCAAACTCGTTGTCCTGTTGTTGTAGTGTACTCAGTGTTTTGTGCAAACCTGAGCTAGTATTTTGCGCATATCTTTCGCGTTTCTTATCCAAATCCAATAATTTTTGATGTTTTGGAAACTGCATAAAGAATGTGACAACATTTATTTGTATCACTTCTTAAAATTTTGTGATTAAAGGGTCGAAATAGCTGATGCAAGATCGTTGTCCTGAGCACTTGCAAGTAGCCTTGTGTGTTGTATTTGCTTTGGTTGATGAGTTTTCTGATGATGATTTTCTTTTCACTTGATTTGCGAATAGTTTGAGCTTAGATGATTAAAACATTCTATAAATAAATCATATATGGTCGGGGATTTGAGGATTTGTTCTTATTTTCTAAGATTTTATAATTTATTAAAAACTCTGAAAATAAGCCGTTTTCTCTTTAAAATCTTTTCTATAAAATTGTTGGAAATTGTTTTAAAATCATGTTTTCTCATGAAAAATATTATATGTATAATTTTACTTATTTTTTACTATTTATATATATATATATATATATATATATATATTCGGACGTATAAGAAAATAAATTAAACGATTTAGTAAATCCACGAGGAATGGGACTCGTGCATTCACTTAATCGGTTAATTATGGACTTGTACGATCGAAACAACATTGAGGAATCTTTTTGATTTCCTCCTTGGGATTTACCACTTTGTGGTCTGGGATAGAGTGTTATATTAGTCTTTTAGACTAATAACTTTAGTCTAATATTTCGTATTCGAGAGCATATACGACATGGGACTATCTTGGGAAAAACACTATTGCCGATGATATGAGGCAATTGTTTTATATGAGATTTTCTGAGATTTATGATTTTATGGAATTTTCCACTTGTCAATGAGATGAGATAGGTTAGATATTTTATGCCTTACGCCAATGACATGAGGCAATTCTTTGAGATTTTGATGCTTTTGTTAGTGTGGCATCGACTAGCGGCTAGAAAACCGCTGAGTGAGGACGTGCGGTATGGGACGCACGTAACCACTTTTCGGGTTACTATCCGAGAGTTGTTGACACATTCTGGGAGAACTACCAGTACTTAGAGTCTCGATCGGGTTAAGTAATACTTGACTCGATCACTTTTGATGGCGGGGACTCAGCGGACACCGATTGGAGTGAGGTGCTCCAATCACTTTTGATGGCGGGTGTTCGGGGAGAATATAGATGACGTCATAGACCGGATTAATTCGAGATGAGGATTCCGGTCGAGAGATGGATATGGTACCATGATGGTGAACAGTACTGGTAAATAGCACATGCAACATGCTTTTGCATGTAATAATTGGCCAATATGAGATTTCTTTTATGAGTTATGATGATTTCGATTTCACCATTTTTGATGTGTTTACCTAGCCTTATAGATGTAAATAAGGCAAATATGATTTCTTTGAGGATTTTGGTGATTTCGAATTTTATGGATTTATACTTGGGATTTATATACGACTTGAGAGATTATTTATTCATGGATAATGTTTGAATGTTTTTCCTTATACCATATACATGAATTCCTTCAGATTAACCCAAGTATATGTATATGCAAAACACCATAGAGACATAGTGAATTACTTGATATCAACCCTAGATGTTCATACCTACTTATGTTATCCCGTTGCGAAGCTCTTCTCTTTACCTTATCGTATTCCTTTCTAACGATAAGATTCAGTTGCATGACCCGTGTGTTTATCACTCGGATCAGACCGAGTTGTTTCAGGTATCATCTATTGGACTTAGCTTGAAGTTGATGTTGGATATCAGATCTTCTTTCTCTTGAGTAGTTTTTGTTCTTCCGCATACTCTGATGTAGTTACATTTGATTCGATATTTATGGTGTGGTCGAGTACCACCTTTATTGTATTCATATTGTATTGTACTAAACATGTATCAGTGTATATGTATATATATGATGTTGATTACTGTTCTGTGATGTGATTTACATTCAGTTATTATATTTTGTTCTAATAGATCCGTTAACCACCTATAGTTTTAGATTAAGCATTTACTGGGTATGTCGATCCACTTGAGTTGAAAAAAAAATTATATTGCATTTATCGACGTATTCAATAGATGTTTAAGACAAAATTATAGATGGTCTCCCTTAACCAGCCCTATTCTCCGCTTTAGTAGACGGAATTACTTGTTAATTCTCTTTACTAAGGTGGGTCTCGGGGTGGGGCGTTACAGGATTAATCAATGGGATGAGGAATAAATCAATTGTCACAACTTGTTAATTCATATCTATTAATTTATCGTTTACACAAGGAGTATAAATATACTTACCAAATAATTGATTTCTTGTTGTATGCTAACATATTTAGAATATTGTTTATCCCATTCTTAGGTAACATTTATCGTTACAGATTGAAATTGCATTATTACGGTTCTCAATTACATTCAATCAATATTATCAAATTATATTCCAATACGCGTTACCACCCTCCATTTCAATAAAGATTAGTTGTTTCATCATTTTATCTAAGATCATGTTTCATATTATAAAAAATTTATTATTGTTATTATTTTACAGCAATAATTGAAAATTCTTTATTTCTAACCATATTCTATACAACAATTATTATTAATATTTTTAAAATTTGTTCGAATTTACAAGTCGTTACATTCTCCCCCACTCAAAACTTTTGTCCCCGAAAAGGAACGAGGTGGTAGAATATAAGAAAATAGAAAGATAAGATAGATTCGAAATGAATAGTACCAGATACAAACAATTAGTACAAAACCATATAAATTTCATTTTGAATGTTAACTTTATACATTTTTTATTATTTATTAACATCCGTTTATTATTATCATTCTAATTAACCCACTTTCCATTAATTTACATTCATATCCTCACCTTATTTACTTCTTAATTGATTAACATTCACTTATTATTATTCATCTCGTTAGTCCTTCGATGGATTTATATTCAATTCATTTGGTTTTATTTGATTTGCATTCAATTAATTTGGTTTCAATCATTTTCTTCAATCAATCAATATTCATTGCATTTGCATTTGATTTATTTCAATTTAATGCATTTACATTCAATTGATTTTTCAATTATTTACATTTGTTTCATCCACGTTTAAATTGGTTTACATTCAATTGATTTACTTTCAATTGACTTACTTTCAATTTATTAACATTAGTTAAAAAAATTCCATGCTTACTTATTCATATTCAATGAATTCTCATTCCATTAATTTCCATTCTATTATGTCCAATTAACTTACATTCAATTATTAACGTTCATTATGTTCACTCTATTTATTTACATTCATTTACAATTGTATTTGTTATTCTCTTTCACATTCAAGTTTATTTATGATCATTTATTTTATTTCATTCACATAGTATATTTCCTTTAATGTCAATATCACTTAATTAACCATTCTACAAATTTACTTAAGTTTAATATCAACATTCCATATTTTCCTTTGCCTAACCAAAATGTTTAACCACATTATTATTTTGGTTTTTACTTCCTATTTTTTCAAGTTTCAAGTTATATAGCTTATATAAAACCCAAATATCTTACATCTCTATTTAATTAACTTCCATTCATAATTTATTCACATTCACCTTATCTTTATAACTTAAATTCATATATATATATATATATATATATATATATATATATATATATATTTGTTTCAAAACAAATCCTATTTTATATAACTCATTTCATTTATTTAATCCATTTGACTTTACTTAAATTAATTTCACTTCATAATTTTATTTCAACCATTCTTTGTCATTTACCTCTGTATCACAAACAGTTACAAAATATTTATTACTTGTTCAGTTTCTTAAGTTCATATTCATTTACTTAAATAGCATTCTCTTTTTATTGTTCAATTTATTTCACTTAACATTTCTTATAACATAGAATAAGAGTATAAACATTCATTAAAACAACTCTATTTTTATTTATAACTTTCCTTAATAGATTTCATCTTATACATCTTATTATTTACATTTTATATTGTATACTATTCAATTACATGTTCTCATTAACATTCAAACTTTTTTTGGTAAGTTTTTATTAATTTTTTAGAATGTAATTGAGCACTGTATAATTTACCTTTTATTTACAATATTTTACAAAGCAAAAATTTAGTTTGAACATTTTTTATTACTTAAGTTTCCTCTTGTATACCCCAAAATTACATATTCATGTTAACATTTTAACTTTTTAAATAATTCAGGTAAGTTATCTATGTTTTAGAAAGTAGCTGAGTATTATACAAATTTATTTTATCCTAGTTCAACTGTTTCAATTTGTTTCAATTTCATTTATCAATTTAGACACTCCAATTATTCATAAATTTTACTTCAATTCAATAATTGAAAACCATTACTTAACATAAACTTAAGAGTTTAATCTACGGTTTCATTTCAAACCATTTTGAAATAAATATATGCATATTTTTTGTATATCAAATCATGCTTAAGAAATTCAAATCAAAATCCAATTTCCAAAACAAAAGTGTAGCAAAGATACTAAGTAGTGTTCCCCACTTTGAGACTCGAAAATGAATGTCGATGATGCTGTAGTCATCATCGAAATTATTTTCCAGCAATAAAAGAGGAGAGTACTGACTTGCTTCTTTTAAATTCTTTTAGAAACAATTTCTACTTAAAAATACCTTCAAATACTATTAATATTATTTTTAGTTTATTTTTTTTCAAACTTTAAAAACCAAATTTTGAAAAGTATCGGAAATAAAATTCTCAAATCCATAATTTAATTTTATCTCGTTTGTAAATCAGATTTATAAAACAAGTTTATAAAATTTCATCTCCTTATAATATACGAAAATAGCTACTGATTTAGGAATGTTAACAAAACAATAAATGATAATCTAATATTATCATTTCTAAAAACTAATTCATTTGACTATCTAAATTCAAAAAATTATACTTTTATACATAAAATATAATCATACTTAACAAAATAAACAATACGATATAAAATGGATTTTATAGCACTAACAAATAGGCTCTCTCATAGGATGATTCAAAAATGGATCTTAGAACAAAGATAAAGATTCAAATTTAGAGGAATCCTAATCAAAGAGAATCCTAACTAAGAAGATAGACTTGAAAGGAAGGATGATTCCGTAATTGATTCTACTCATTCTAGGATATTACTACCCTATCTCTAATGAGTTTTTACTCCATAAGCTAAGTTTTGCCTAAACTAGAGCTTTGATACCACTTGTAACGACCCACCATTTTGAACCATTCAAATCGATAATAATCCACACATGTCAAACTTGAATTGCTCAAAACGACAAATTGTTATTTATATTTAGCAAAACTTAGCATATATAATAAATCAATCAATCATAGAATCACAGACATAGAGTAATACAATAATACGCAGCGGAATAGATAAATAGTAGTTCATGAAGCTATTACCGAAACATCAGAGTCTAAAACCAAATACAACCTAAGTCCAAATACAAAGAAGTCTCTAATACATCAAAGCAAAGCTGAATAGATTAAAGATAGATCTGAACGTAAACAACTGGAAATAATTAAAATAACCGAGATAAATAAAAAGCTGAATAGGTTAAAAATAGATCTCAAAGCAAAGCTCCAAGCTCCAAAGGTAAGTCCCAAATGCTATAATACTCAAGCTGACCCAAGCATAAAGCAAACCACAAAACACTCGAGTCAGGATTAACAATCTTATGCAAGTAAACCAACTCAAGTGAAATGTCCAAATGAAGTGCAATAACTTAATGAATGTTTGGGATTTCCATCCTTTAAGGATCCATGGAATGATCTACATACATAATACAATACGCTAAATAAATAATGTCTACAGTAAAGTAAAATATTAAGATAGCGTTAAGGCGTTACCCATATCCTCCTTAATACATTTTTATATAATGCCATAGTTTATACAGATGATGTAAAATCCACTCGTAGGTGGGCTATCAAGGAGCACTCCACAAGTACGACACAAAACAAACTCGTAGAAGGTGCGATATGGCATGTGAAAATGGCACTCGAGGCAATGCCAGGGTAGATATACCAATTGCACTCCCGGACTGGTGGTAACGCATAGCAGCTACTACCGCCAACCTCGGAACACACTCTCATATTAAAAATCAAGGGTGGCCACCAAATCAATCACAAAGCAATAGTATGGTATCGAAGAAATGTGCCCGATCGGAGGTGTGACCTCACTTGACCTGGTATAGCTCCTGTTTTAGTCACATCTAAGCTGACTCATGGGAGTCAATGTCACGTAAATACCTCATACAGAATCGTTTGCCAAACCACCTACTTCATTTCTGGAATCTCCACTACTACAAAGTTGTTAAAGTGGTTTTCAGTATTCGTAGAGAGTATGACAATATCCGATCTTGGTCTCTTGAACAACCAAACGCTTATTTCACATCGGATGGTTCTTTTACATTTCCAAAACCATTTCATAATTAATATCAAAAATATCATATTCGATTTCAAACCATATCCCTTTCGATATCATATTCACTTTCAAAACTATATTCACTTTCAAAATCATATTCCCTTTCAAAATTACATTCACTTTCAAAATCATATCAATTTTGAAATCATATTCATTTTCAAAATCATAACCACAAAATAGGTTAAACCATCATATTAAAATATTCGCATTTTAAATCAATTAAATCTAAATCATAACAGTTCCAATTTTAAACATTTTGAATATTGAAAGTAGTTTATATATTAGGATAGTTATACATTAAAAACAGTTTATATTTTAAAAATAGGTTATAGATTGAAATAATTTATATATTAGAGATAATTTATATATTAAAATAGGTTATAGATTGAAATAGTTTATATATTAGAAATAGTTTATATATTAAAATTGGTTATATATTAAAATAAATATATTAATTTAAAAAATTAAAACATAATATATTTTATTTTCACTACGCCATAGATGGCTTATTGCAACGAAAATACAAGATGTTGCTAGCTACAATGTAACGATAGCTATGCTGATTTTTGTCTATTACAACATTAGCTTCAGGATGTTAGCATAGATATAAACACTATGTTGCAGTAGCTATAGACTTATAAAAATATTATAAAATATTTTGTGTTAGCAATCCGTATCAACTTGGAAAGTACATCTGAAACATCGTTTCAAACCATCAAAATAACTTGTTACTTTCCTTCTTGCTCATATTCAGCATCTCGGTTGTTTTCCATCCTTGAAGAAAAAAACCCTAATACCAAACTTCAGATCCACGAAGAAAAAAAACCCTAATACCAAAAATCAATGTCGTATTAAGCTCTAACATATGTTCTATGTTGAACCTCCTCTTCACGGTTGAACCTCCTCTTCACTTTCTCTCAACGCATATCACAGGAAAATTCGTCACGACTACGATGACATGATGAAGTGGAGGAGCTTGTCGATGGAGGTCGGCGCTGGAGCTCGTCGCGATTACGATGACGTGATGAATAGGCGTTGTGACCGGGTGGGGTACGGATTTGAAGCGCGACGGCTCTAGTGATGGAAGCAGGTGAGGGAGGTCGGTTGATGGTTGCTGCGTTAGTGGTGTGGCAGAGAATGGCGGCGTTCTGGCTAAGGCTGGATGTGATTGGAGCTAGAGTTGTTCTTGAATCAGTTAGGTGAGTGAAATCGCTGATTACTATTATGATTTCTTATGAATCAATGAATATGTTCGACATTGATTGTAAATGTATGTTACGCGTGAATAGTCAGTACATAATGCTTGTCCTCACCCAAGCCTCTTAGAAAATAATAATAATTCAGAGTATATTTTTATAGATAATATGAAGCAGAATGGGTGTATAACCCTGAAACAAAGAAAAATGCAAGATCTTTAGCAAGCAAGCCAAAAACCACAAAAATGAAAATGTCTGCATCTCCAAATTCTGTTAGCGCTGAGCCTGCACCATTCTCCTGTAGCACAAATATAGAAAATGCTAACTCAAATCTATAACAGTAATGCAAATGGCAGTAATAACAAAGACTATCTATAAGAGCTAGACGCTAAGATGAACAGCTTGAGTTTAAAGCAACTACTGCATACGGTGTTATTGACAACCTAGCATGGATTGAGCTAGTTACCCAAATTAAATTGAAAGTGAGAAGGATTAAAAGAAGCAAGGTGAGCTCTCCCCTTACCAACTTTGAAACTACAGATAATATTGTATATTATCACATTGATTTTGAACGAGTGTGCATAAGATTCACACAACATGTTATGCATACGTATGCCACTAGGATGTTGTATTTTCATTCATATAATATTGTATATTGTTACAGGTTTTAGAAATTGTTGTGTGCAGATTTGCGAGGAAAAGAATATATGTATTCAATTTTTAATTGAAGTGGTGATGTATCTTGTTTCATTTATGTATTTGATTATTTATCATGTTGAATGGTAATACACAAAATTATTACTTATTTACGATACATCTAGAAGGCCTAACACCAGTAGTAGTGATTATAAAACCTTGTTTTTTTCGCTTTAGTTCACCATCATTTACCACTTATAATATTGTCTTCCATATTTACTGATGGTTTAAAAATCAATGTGTACTTCAATTACTTTTACTAACTATAGAATTTTGTTCCACGTGAATCAGGTTGCTTTGGAACCTTTATTCCTCACTAGTGCGTTTAAAGATCTATTTTATAATGGTGATAAAAGCAAGGAACCAGAAATCTATCCATCATCATTCATTGAGAAAGGTGGTAGCCATTACTTGTAAGTTTCAATAGAAACATTTGAAAGCTCAAGATTTGAAGCTCAAAAGAAATATTTGTAAGTTTCCTACAATTTTGTTCAATTCTTTTCAACTTTCAAAAGTAACATTTCCGTATTTGTTCATGTCAAGTTTGTTTGATGCATCAAAAAGACTTTTTTTGTTTACCATTACTTTAGCTTTACCAAAGTAGACAATAATTCAACAGTGTTGAAGCTCATAATAGTTCTTGTTGGTGATTATTTATACATCCAGATATTTCAGTAGTCAAAGTTTACTGCATATGTCGCTTTCCTTAGGCCATAAATAATTGGTTCCTAAAGTTTGTAAGCGATTATATTGCTCTGTTCATTTGTGTTATGACAAATTAAATTCTTTTATCTTCTATCATACACATAGTTGAAACGTCAATACTTACATTTAGTTATGCTCACACTTACAAGTTAATATCCATTTAGTTATGCCACTGCTTCAGCAGTAAAGCAAGCTTCTCTTTATCGATCATTTAGTTAATAAATATTATAGTATTTCACTTGGAGTGTAATATAGTAATGAATATTTGAATTGGTACTAATCGTTAGAATATAATGCTTTTTGTCCCTGTTCATATTTGATGAAGATCAACATACACATGAGATTCAATTCAAAATACTTGGTACGAATCATTGTTTTTTCCTCTTCGGTGTGTGTGTGAATCATTGTTATGTTTTTTTGTGGGCACGCTTGCGTGCGTGTTGTTATTTTTGTTGCTGCTGCTGCTGCTGGTGTTTAACAATATCTAATATCCCTATGTTACTGCCCCCAAAAGTTAGCCAAATAGTGAACATCATGATATTGTCAAAAAATCTCTTTGCTTTACCTGAACTGTCTTGGGCATCTTACATATATTCATCATATTTTATGAGTGAAACACAATTTCTTGAGGGTTTCCATTTTTTAACGTCGAATTGCTCGTAGTTATGGCACACTAGCATGTGTGGTTTCATGTTAATATTCATTGCTTGGATTAATTATGTTTTTACACTTAGAAATGGTTATGTTAGCTTTTAGTAGGAGTAGCCAAGGTTGTGTTTGTTTAATGTTTGCAAAATGATTTTTCAATCTTTTTTGTCTGATCATCCTTTTGTTTATGAGGTGTTGTCATAAAAGTAAACACGAAACTTATGAAACTGATAAAGAGAGGCTTGAAAATAGGTCAAACGAAATTCCACTTGCGGATTTCAAAGTACTCTTCATGTATTGGGGAGATGAAAAAATTCAGGTATAATTTTAAGTTTTATCACAGAAATTTTTTCCGTTTCTATTCATTCGAATCATGCAGATAAACATCTTTATTTCATGTTTTTGTAGTCCAAGGCCCTTATAAATTGTGCAAGTCGGAAATCATACACACACACACTGCTGGTCCAAAACTTTTTTCCCAAATTTGGCATAAGATGGTATGTATTTTGCTTATTTTTATGGTTGGCTGGAGGTATGCATATTATTTTATCTGAAATTCCTCTCCTTATTTTTGCATCTGTGAGTTGCTCGAGACTTTTAGCTTGTGTGCACTTGTGGTTTCTGTTCTTCATTTGAACCGAGATTTGTTTTTACGTAAAGGCGATCATATTTACGAATTCGAAGCAAAGGTGAACAAGAAGGTGCAAAGGTGAACCAAAAAGTTCGGGAGAACTTGACATGGGTGCCTAAGAAATTAGGCGAAGCAAACCCTGACATGCAAAATTGATGTTGGGGATCTTTGTGCGACCGTCTGCAGTGATGGCACTAGAGGCACTGGAGGCACTGGAGGCACTATAGGCATTGATGGCACTGATGGTATTGGAGGCTCGCAAATATGAATGTACTGTTAATAAGTAGATTTTAGTATGTACTGGCTGTAACTATGAATACAGTGGCTATGTTTTTTTTAAGTATGTTTGTTATTTTGTACTTGACTAAGTAAAACTTGTGTTGCTGGTTATTCTGAAATGAAAAGTTCTTTGTTGCAGTGTAATGTGTAATGTTGCCATTAGATATGATATAATGTTGCAGTATAATGTTGCCATAGATATGATATAATGTTGTGGTAGTAAATTTAGGGCCCAGATTGTGGGGCCCACATATTGGGGCCCAGATTGTGGGGCCCACATGTTGGGGCCCAGATTGTGGGGTCCACTTTTTAGTAAATTTGGTACCTGTGGCAACAACTGAACCGATGTTGCTCTAGGGCCGCAAAGATGTTGCCTTTGAATCTAGGGCAACGCGGCAAAATGCATCACCGAGAAAGTGTTGCCTTTGCCCTTTTTTAGCCTACAGCAACATTTTTTGGCACTTCCTGCATCACTTCTTGGTGTTGCAGTATGCAATCTATGACTTAAATTTTATTAAATTAAATCTTATATTATGAAAAAATAAACAGAGCTATAAGTAAAACCTTAAAATTTACGTTTTAAAACTTAACTTATAAATTTAGAATTGTCAAACAAATAATTTAAAAATCTAAATTTTACATATATATTTAAAAATAAAATCTTTATATTAAATATAAAAATCATTTTTCCTTTTTTTCCAAACATATCTTTTCAAAATTTCAGAAATCACTTTAAAAACAGACCATCGGTGTCCGTATATAGTTTTCTATCCTAGTGTCAAGTGATACGGATATTTATAATTTCAATTCGCAATAATTTAAATTTTACGGGTATATATCATTTCAAACCACAATCCCAAATTTTCATAATCAATATAAACCGCTTGGGTTTATCATTTCAACCCATAACGATTTTTCCCTATTCTAAATATCATTCGGGTATGTATCTTTTCAGCCCACAGGGAATACCTAAAACCAAGGGAATTTGCAGCATGATTCACATAAAATAAATAATATAACACAGAATCATAAATAACATATTACATAAGGTAGCAAATAACTTACATAACAAATTGCATAAATAGCATATTACATAAGGTAGCAAATAACTTACATAACAAATTGCATAAATAGCATATTACATAAGGTAGCAAATAAATTACATAACAAATTGCATAAATAGCATATAACTTACATAACAAATTGCATAAAATAGCATATAGCTTACACAACATGTAACGACCCGCCTTTTTGGACAGTTTAAACCGACGATCAAATACACATGTCGATTCCAAACCATTCAAAAGGGCAGATGGTTATTGGGGTAAATAAGAAAAGAAAGAAAGAGAAATAAAAGAAATGAAACAACACAGAATCTCGCAGCGGAACGATAAAATATAATAGTCAAATAAACAGTTCATGAAGCTGTTTACTATACTTTGACAATTATTTATACAACATTTATCAGAGTTATACATAAACAACAGAACAATTAAAATACTGCAGCAGATAGCATGATGCAAGGGTAATAATAGTAATAGTATACCAAATCTTCGTCTTCATCCTCCAGAATAGATCTTCAAAAATCTGAAAAACTCAGGACTGACCCGAGCGTAATGAAAAGACAAAACACTCGAGTCAGGACTAAAATATCCTTATGAAAGTTAAATCAATCGTAAATAAATATGAGTGTAACGGCGTCAGAGATGTTTACGGGGTTTGACATCTCCTATCCAGTGTCAACGTGCGTGCAATAACTCAAGAGATGTTACGGGATTTTCCATCTCTTAAGGATCCGTTAAACTATCTACTATGTAGTAATATACGCTAAGTAGATAATGCCTATCAGTAATATAAAGTATCAAAATAGCGTTAAGGCGTTACCATAATCCTCCTTAACACATTATTATAATGCCATAGTCTATACAGCACCGTAAGCCCCACCGTAAACTGGTGGTTATCAGGGGGTACCCCATAGGTATAACACAAAACATAACGTAGTAGTCGCGAATAGGATAATCAGTATGACAAGGTACATGAGGCGATACCAACTAGGATACTAGTAGTTGCGTGATCCGGACTGATGTTGAGCATAGCCAGCAGCTACCCCAACACCGCGAAACAACACTCCCAAATCAAGGGGTGCACCCAAATCGAATCACAAATGTAATAGAAATGGTATCGAAGAAGCGTGTCCGCTAGAGGTGGCGAACCTCAATGGCCCGGCGCAGCTCCTATTTTAGTCATGTCAGGGGTCATCCAATATCGTTCTCTTTCTTCAGTCAACGCGTTCACCAAACCATCCACTTCATTCTGGATTAACACTCCGCGTATAATAGTTATTAAAGTGGTGTTCAGTATCGACAGAGAGTAAGTCCATATCCGATCTCGGTCTCTTTAATAACTACGTATTATTACACCGTTGGCTCTTTTACATTTCAAATCGATTCATAATTGATATCAAAATATCATGTTCGCTTCAAAAATCAAATCCATTTCAAGTATCGTCGTATCAATTCAAATGTAAGATTCCGTTTCAAAATCTTTTCCCGCATCCATATCTCATTTCGATTTCAAAATCACTTCGAATTTCAATTTAGGTTGCAACTTCATTTAACTCAATACGTATTTAAATTCAAGATTTAAACATAAACATTTCACCTATTAACCAGTTTGGAATTTTAGAAAAATAGTTTTAAGTAGTTTAAAAGTAGTTTAAATAATTAAAATACTTAAAATACTTAAACTCTTAAAATGGATGTGAAATAGATAATTTAGTTTAAAATAATTTAAATTGGGCTAAGTAGATTTAAAATAGATTAAAACAGTTTAAGTCTCCAAAATGGTTTATATAACCGAGTAATTTGGAAAACAAAATAAAACAGCTTCAAAACCAATCCATTTCAATTTATAACTTCCCAATTCAAATCAATTTCAATTTCCATTCTACCGATTCAATTCCGATTTCAATTCAAAACAACGTCAACTTTAACTTCAAATCAATTCAATTCTACATTCACCTTCAATTTATTCAATTTCAATTTTTATCAATTTGGAGCTTGATTTCAAAATATCCATTTATAACACTTAACAAATTTTCCATCAATATTCAAGTTTAAATCCAAATTTCAAATATGGTTCAATTCCCAGCTCGATTTCAAAATATCATTTTTATATCACTTTTACTTAGTAATATTCAAATCGAATTAAAGTTAAATCTTTAAACAAATCAATTTCGAAATTCAATCATATCCTGATTTTAAATTCCAAAGTCTCCACTTAATTTTATTTTTTTATCAATTTCTTTTAACCAAAATTAATTTCAACATTCCAAACTCAAATTTTCGATAAATTCGATTTCTATAAATTGATTTCTATTTATAACTTTTAAATCAAAACATTTAAACAAATTTCAAATCGACGATTTTTAAAATTATTAATTTAGCCAATTCGGTGTCCTTATATAATTTTCTATCATATGGCCAAATAATTTTTATTTCAATTAAATGTCAGGGATGAGTATATATTACTTAAATTAAATCACAGTATCATATGTATGCATAACAGGTTATATATAAGCAAATAAACATCCAAACATTTAAATATCAACCAATAGCATCCATCGAAATAAATCATCCAATAGACAATACAATTCATGGCAATTTCATAGTTATCAATGTCAAGTAATTTAATCGCAATTCAATTTCAATTTTCAATTTAACTGTCAATTTAATTTTCAACGGTTAATTCAAATGACAATCTATATGACAATTAAATTCTACAAACAACGATAAATAAAATCATAACACTTCATAATGCCAAATTTAACTAGTATAAAGATATTTAGTACGGTGTGAGCGTTATAAACAATCACCTCGATTTTACGATTTTAAATCAAATCGAACGACGTTCGATTTAACCCAAAATTTTCTCTAGCTCCCAATGGTTCCAATCCAGCTCCATAGCGTAGAGCTCGTCCATACGATCCCAACGCAAAAATTTTCGTTCGAATCCGACCTCGTACGAAAGAGAAACATCATTTTAAACATTTACAAATCAATTTACATTTAAATTTTAATTTCAAAACCCTACAGGCTAATTTGGACCGTTGCTTCCATCAAGCCAATCGAGACTGTGCGCATCATCCTCCCATTCTCTCGTTCGTGCTCCAGTAAACCTTATGCTACAAAGAACCCATCTTCAAAAACTAGGGCTCGAGATTTCCGCCACCAACCTAGTCGAGACGACGATCAGAAGATGCCGAATCGACGGCCTCACCCTCCTCTACCTTCGGCCAGGAGCAGGTGGAACTCGCCCCCCCCCCCCCCTCTATCTCGAAAATATGCACGACACGGCCACAAACGCAGCCTCATATTCCCTCCAAACGACGACCATAGCCGAGATCCACCGTTGGATAGGTAGATGTTGAGGTGATCTTCGACTTTCCAGTTGGGAGCATCTTCTAAAACCCAATGGATTGATCGATAATTGAAGAGGAAAAGGAATGATTTTCAGCCATTGTTTTTAAAACTGGCGGCTCCCAAAGCTCAAACCCTAGTTATTTTATTTTCTTTTTAATTTGTGAATAAAGAGCTATTTATAGGAAACGACGAATACTATTTATCCGGCTTTTCCAAACTCCGAATTATGCGCGGTGACCAGCGTTCCTAGGGTTCATCCCGCGTTCCGGACACAATGGAATAGGTTTCGGGAGCTAATTCGATCATCTGTGCGAGTAACGGAAATAAACGATCAAATTTAAATTAAACCGATTAAACGATTTTCTAGGCGTTTTGGCTCGCCCCGGACAAACGATAAATCCGATTGACACGAAATTTGAAATCTTACAATAATATCACATTACGGCCGATGAAACTAGTTTCGTCGAAATCCGAGACTATTTGAAAAATGACTATTTTAACTCGTCAAATTAATATTAAAACAATTTCGATGCGTTTCGAGCTGCCACGGTCAAACGACAACTCTGATTGCTACGAAAATTGAAATCCGATAATAACTAACTATTATGGATCCAATGAAACTAGTTTCGTCAAATTCTGAGACTGTTCAAAATTTGGCTATTTTCCAGTCGATAATTAAATATTAAAATATTCAATTTCTACAAATTTACTTTTAATTCAATTTTAAAAGTTCTACAACATCATTCTTACTTTAATATGATAAAATAAAATTTTACAAATCATTTTTAATCCTATTAAACCCGTTATTCAATTATCCAATAATTTCAAATTTTAAAATCTTATTAACTCTATTATAATCCCAATATAACTTCCATTCACTTTGGAAACCAATTTGAATCATATTAAATCAAATTTCAATTATTCACTCTATTTTCATATATTGAATTTCAATATCAAATTAATCATATCAACTTCGAAATTTAATTATTCAAACATTTGTAATATTAAATTTTAAACAATTGGATTATTCTTAAATCACTATCTTTTGAAATATTCAAAACGAATTTAAAAATTTAACTTTTGAACGAATTAAAATTTATAGATCAACCATTTCCATTATATGGTTATTCAATTCCCATTATTAAATTATTCAATAAATTCCAAATATTTAATTTAAACAATTTACCTGTTCAATATTCAATATTTGATTTCAAATAGATTTTACTCATCAATCAATTACTCTATTATACCCAATGAATTCAATATTTATTATTATTCCAAACGACTTACAAATTTTTTTCTAACACAAAAAAACGAAATCTTATTAAATTAGCTATTTTAATTATCAAAAATTTACGGGTCGTTACACTCTCCCCCACTCAAAACTTTTCGTCCCCGAAAAGGAAAAAGAAGGGAAAGGAACCAAGTATAGAATTAAACATTAGATATATTTTATTTAAAGTTACCAACTTATAAAACAATGAAATTTCATTTATAAATCATTACTACACTACCACTAAGTTACTCCGAACGGCTTTCTAACTTTAAAAGTTAGTTATCAAAACAAGTTATATATAAAAAAAATTAAAACTTGAAAAAAATTTCTAACACCCGAATTTACGGAAAATTTCGGCAGAGTCTCCTTTGCGCGGCTCGATCGGTACAACTACAAAACGCCTCTACGGGCCCCAAACCAACAAAAGAAAATCAAAAGCCAAGTGGCTCATCAAAAATCACCAATTCCAATGACAAAATAAACATGTACCTTATATTTTATTAGCGAGCATATACAACTAATATAGCGCGAAAGCGAGCTCCAAATGCGAAGCAAGCGCAATCCGCACCTACTAAACACTCAACAAACCATGAGAACATGCATATTATGAAAATAATATCAATATACATCATATAGCAACATAACAACTACATGTACCAACATAGCAAATGCAACAAACAACATATGCAACCATCAATCAACTATCATCCAACTATCATCCAACCAGTCCATAACCAATCAATATAAATTCACTTCTCATTACTATTTATTCACTTGGGTTTCAATTCTAATCACAGTTGATTCATTAACGTTGGATTTTTACTAACATTCACTCTCAATTCAATTAGTTAACATTCACTAATTTATATATACATTAGTTCACTTCCAATTTGAATCAAATTAAATTCTATTCAAATTCATTTAACTTCCAATTTGATTTCAATAACTTATAGCTTTCAATTTTCATTAACACTTAATGAATTATATATACAATCAATAACCATCATATAACAACCAAATCATACCCAATATAACCAAATTATTAATTTTACATTCAATTTGGTTTATCCCTTTTATATATATATATATATCATGTTATATAATTTTAAAAGAATCATTTTATATTTGGCATCTTAAATTTCCAATATTAACTTTAATTAAGTCCGTAAGCTGTACATATATCATCCGTGAGAAATATCAATCTAATCGCTTATTCGATCACACAATTTCGCTTCCAAACTAGTATCGTTCACACGACTCTCTAGTGCGGACTCAGATTTGGTTCCTTGATTGGAAACTATTACTCTCCTTGCATAGCCATATACTATGATAGAGAATTCCAGAATCAAATTAAAAATCCATATCTAGGGTTCGCCGTCGAAAATCGAGTGAAAAATCCTTACTTGGATTGATATAAATCATCTCGAAATTTTGTGCTCGAATTTGGATCAAATCGTTATGCGAATAAATAATATACGTACAATCTCACGTATTACCTTCCAATGGATTTCTATCCAATTTATCTATATTAAATTATTTTGTTGACTTTCATTTTATTTACAATTAATTATTCATAATCCATTATTTAGTTAATATATCTATTTCTTTACAAAGCATACTCTTCAACATTATCTTTTCTTAAACATCATATCAAAGAATTTGTTTACTCAAGTTCATTTTAAACATTCTATATCATTTAATTAAATCCAATTTCATTTTCCACTTGATTCTTAGCTATAAGAAATTCCTTTGTTTTCATTTATTGCATTTTCATAATTTCAGTTAGTAACGAATTCATTTGTGGAACATTTTATTAATCGGCACTTTAGTTTATTAATCATCCTATAAAAGTCTAACCTTTCATAAATGACTTTTCTTAGTTTACAGTTATCTTACAGGTTACAATCCCTTTGCAATTTATATTTATTTTCTATAACCAATTTACAAAGATATAATACGATTCATTTATCTTCTTTCTTAAGTTCACTTACTTGTACCATTTATCCATTCATCATTTCATGTTATATTTAAGTATATAACATTTTTATCACAACCAAATTTTCATTTATATACATCTAATTCCTTTTGAGTTTTCCATACTTGTATGCTTCAATTATTTTCAGGTTCTGCTTATTTGTACAGTATCTCATTACATATCCAAAACATCATTTTAACTTTTAACATTTGGTAAGTCTTGTTATATGTTATCAGAATGTAATTTTGGTATTATACAAACTTATAGAATTTCATTTCACTTAATTAGAATGTTCACAAATTTAATTTGTTTAAATCCTCTTTACCTTTCAACTTTAAAGTTTTCCCAAACAATAGCTTAGATATCTCAATCCTCTTATTTTATAAATTCTGGTTATTCACATTTCATTCAAATAATTTGAAAATTATTAATTAACAGAACTTAGAATTTTAAATGCCCGGTTTTTTTCCAAATCGTTTGAAATAAACATATATACTTATATCTTTAATACATCAAATCATACCTTTGGAGTTTAAACCAAAACCCATTTACCCAAAATAATTTATTTTTTTGAAGAAAAGCAAAGCTTCTTAGAAGTCTCCCCCGCTTTGAGACTCGAAAATGAACGTCGATGATGCTGCGCAGTCATCACCGAAATTATTCTCCAGCGACATAAGAGAGGAGTACTATATTCATTCCTTCTTAAAAATCCTTTCAAAATATTTCCATAAACAATTTCCAACTAATATTACCATATATTTCTTCAAAACTTTGAGAACCATTTTCAAAATCTCCGGGTCTTAAATTCAAATTTTTTTTCCCAATTTAATTCTATTTTTAATTCATAAGTCACCTTTATAAAATATTCTTATAGGATTTTATTTCTTAAAACATCCCACAAGTGTTTTATCATTGTTCATTTTGTAATTCACCTTATTTATTTAAATTACAATATCCGATTAATGTTAATAGCCAATATTTCATTTCCAACAACCAAATAAGCTAGATTGATCACAATAAATTTTGAAATAAATTCTTTATATACAACATATAATTAGGGCAAAATTATTTCATTTACCCAATTTCAAAACAATACCATGTCGAATTGTTCTGTTTAAGTGTTTAGAGATCCCTGTCAATGACGTTAATTACTCGTATTGGCCAGAATCCATAAGCCACTCAACAAATCAACCGACACAATATAAAACATTTTATATCACTAACAAATACGCTCTCTCATATACACTCAACTCATTCATATAGTTTACCTCTATTTCAATGAGTTATTCCCCACTAGAGCCAAGGTTTATCGCTAAACCAAAGCTCTGATACCAACTGTAACGACCCGCCTTTTTAGACAGTTTAAACCGACGATCAAATACACATGTCAATTCCAAACCATTCAAAAGGGCAGATGGTTATTGGGGTAAATAAGAAAAGAAAGAAAGAGAAATAAAGGAAATGAAACAACACAGAATCTCGCAGCGGAACGATAAAATATAATAGTCAAATAAACAGTTCATGAAGCTGTTTACTATACTTTGACAATTATTTATGCAACATTTATCAGAGTTATACATATACAACAGAACAATTAAAATACTGCAGCAGATAGCATGATGCAAGGGTAATAATAGTAATAGTATACCAAATCTTCGTCTTCATCCTCCAGAATAGATCTTCAAAAATCTAAAAAACTCAGGACTGACCCGAGCGTAATGAAAAGACAAAACACTCGAGTCAGGACTAAAATATCCTTATGAAAGTTAAATCAATCGTAAATAAATATGAGTGTAACGGCGTCAGAGATGTTTACGGGGTTTGACATCTCCTATCCAGTGTCAACGTGCGTGCAATAACTCAAGAGATGTTACGGGATTTTCCATCTCTTAAGGATCCGTTAAACATCTACTATGTAGTAATATACGCTAAGTAGATAATGCCTATCAGTAATATAAAGTATCAAAATAGCGTTAAGGCGTTACCATAATCCCCCTTAACACATTTTTATAATGTCATAGTCTATACAGCACCGTAAGCCCCACCGTAAACTGGTGGTTATCAGAGGGTACCCCATAGGTATAACACAAAACATAACGTAGTGGTCGTGAATAGGATAATCAGTATGACAAGGTACATGAGGCGATACCAACTAGGATACTAGTAGTTGCGTGATCCGGACTGATGTTGAGCATAGCCAGCAGCTACCCCAACACCGCGAAACAACACTCCCAAATCAAGGGGTGCATCCAAATCGAATCACAAATGTAATAGAAATGGTATCGAAGAAGCGTGTCCGCTAGAGGTGGCGAACCTCAATGGCCCGGCGCGGCTCCTGTTTTAGTCATGTCAGGGGTCATCCAATATCGTTCTCTTTCTTCAGTCAACGCGTTCACCAAACCATCCACTTCATTCTGGATCAACACTCCGCGTATAATAGTTATTAAAGTGGTGTTCGGTATCGGCAGAGAGTATGTCCATATCCGATCCCGGTCTCTTTAATAACTACGTATTATTACACCGTTGGCTCTTTTACATTTCAAATCGATTTATAATTGATATCAAAATATCATGTTCGCTTCAAAAATCAAATCCATTTCAAGTATCGTCGTATCAATTCAAATGTAAGATTCCATTTCAAAATCTTTTCCCGCATCCATATCTCATTTCGATTTCAAAATCATTTCGAATTTCAATTTAGGTTGCAACTTCATTTAACTCAATTCGTATTTAAATTCAAGATTTAAACATAAACATTTCACCTTATTAACCAGTTTGGAATTTTAGAAAAATAGTTTTAAGTAGTTTAAATAATTAAAATACTTAAAATACTTAAACTCTTAAAATGGATGTGAAATAGATAATTTAGTTTAAAATAATTTAAATTGGGCTAAGTAGATTTAAAATAGATTAAAATAGTTTAAGTCTCCAAAATGGTTTATATAACCGAGTAATTTGGAAAAAAAAATAAAACAGCTTCAAAACCAATCCATTTCAATTTATAACTTCCCAATTCAAATCAATTTCAATTTCCATTCTACCGATTCAATTTCGATTTCAATTCAAAACAACATCAACTTTAACTTCAAATCAATTCAATTCTACATTCACCTTCAATTTATTCAATTTCATTTTTTATCAATTTGGAGCTTGATTTCAAAATATCCATTTATAACACTTAACAAATTTTCCATCAATATTCAAGTTTAAATCCAAATTTCAAATATGGTTCAATTCCCAGCTCGATTTCAAAATATCATTTTTATATCACTTTTACTTAGTAATATTCAAAGCTCGAATTAAGGTTAAATCTTTAAACAAATCAATTTCGAAATTCAATCATATCCTGATTTTAAATTCCAAAGTCTCCACTTAAATTTTTTTTTTATCAATTTCTTTTAACCAAAATTAATTTCAACATTCCAAACTCAAATTTTCGATAAATTCGATTTCTATAAATTGATTTCTATTTATAACTTTTAAATCAAAACATTTAAACAAATTTCAAATCGACGATTTTTAAAATTATTAACTTAGCCAATTCGGTGTCCGTATATAATTTTCTATCCTATGGCCAAATAATTATTTATTTCAATTAAATGTCAGGGATGAGTATATATTACTTAAATTAAATCACAGTATCATATGTATGCATAACAGGTTATATATAAGCAAATAAACATCCAAACATTTAAATATCAACCAATAGCATCCATCGAAATAAATCATCCAATAGACAATACAATTCATGGCAATTTCATAGTTATCAATGTCAGGTAATTTAATCGCAATTCAATTTCAATTTTCAATTTAACTGTCAATTTAATTTTCAACGGTTAATTCAAATGACAATCTATATGACAATTAAATTCTATCAAACAACGATAAATAAAATCATAACACTTCATAATGTCAAATTTAACTAGTATAAAGATATTTAGTATGGTGTGAGCGTTATAAAACACTCACCTCGATTTTACGATTTTAAATCAAATCGAATGACGTTCGATTTAACCCAAAATTTTCTCTAGCTCCCAATGGTTCCAATCCAGCTCCATAGCGTAGAGCTCGTCCATACGATCCCAACGCAAAAAGTTTCATCCGAATCCGACCTCGTACGAAAGAGAAACATCATTTTAAACATTTACAAATCAATTTACATTTAAATTTTAATTTCAAAACCCTACAGGATAATTTGGACCGTTGCTTCCATCAAGCCAATCGAGACCGTGCGCATCATCCTCCCATTCTCTCGTTAGTGCTCCAGTAAACCTCATGCTACAAAGAACCCATCTTCAAAAACTAGGGCTCGAGATTTCCGCCACCAACCTAGTCGAGACGACGATCAGAAGATGCTGAATCGACGGCCTCACCCTCCTCTACCTTCGGCCAGGAGCAGGCGGAACTCGCCCCCCCCCCCCCCCCTCTATCTCGAAAATACGCACGTCACGGCCACAAACGCAGCCCCATATTCCCTCCAAACGACGACGATAGCCGAGATCCACCGTTGGATAGGTAGATGTTGAGGTGATCTTCGACTTTCCAGTTGGGAGCATCTTCTAAAACCCAATGGATTGATCGATAATTGAAGAGGAAAAGGAATGATTTTCAGCCATTGTTTTTAAAACTGGCGGCTCCCAAAGCTCAAACCCTAGTTATTTTATTTTCTTTTTAATTTGTGAATAAAGAGCTATTTATAGGAAACGACGAATACTATTTATCCGGCTTTTCCAAACTCCGAATTACGCGCGGTGACTGGTGTTTCTAGGGTTTATCCCGCGTTCCGGACACAATGGAATAGGTTTCGGGAGCTAATTCAATCATCTGTGCGAGTTACGGAAATAAACGATCAAATTTAAATTAAACCGATTAAACGATTTTCTAGGCGTTTTGGCTCGCCCCGGACAAATGATAAATCTGATTGACACAAAATTTGAAATCTTACAATAATATCACATTATGGATCCGATGAAACTGGTTTCGTCAAAATCCGAGACTGTTTGAAAAATGACTATTTTAACTCGTCAAATTAATATTAAAACAATTTCGATGCGTTTCGAGCTGCCACGGTCAAACAACAACTCCGATTGCTACGAAAATTGAAATCTGATAATAACTAACTATTATGGATCCAATGAAACTAGTTTCGTCAAATTCTGAGACTGTTCAAAATTTGGCTATTTTCCAGTCGATAATTAAATATTAAAATATTCAATTTCCACAAATTTACTTTTAATTCAATTTTAAAAGTTCTACAACATCATTCTTACTTTAATATGATAAAATAAAATTTTACAAATCGTTTTTAATCCTATTAAACCCGTTATTCAATTATCCAATAATTTCAAATTTTAAAATCTTATTACCTCTATTATAATCCCAATATAACTTCCATTCACTTTGGAAACCAATTTGAATCATATTAAATCAAATTTCAATTATTCACTCTATTTTCATATATTGAATTTCAATATCAAATTAATCATATCAACTTCGTAATTTAATTATTCAAACATTTGTAATATTAAATTTTAAACAATTGGATTATTCTTAAATCACTATCTTTTGAAATATTCAAAACGAATTTAAAAATTTAACTTTTGAATGAATTAAAATTTATAGAACAACCATTTCCATTATATGGTTATTCAATTCCCATTATTAAATTATTCAATAAATTCCAAATATTTAATTTAAACAATTTACCTGTTCAATATTCAATATTTGATTTCAAATAGATTTTACTCATCAATCAATTACTCTATTATACCCAATGAATTCAATATTTATTATTATTCCAAACGACTTACAATTTTTTTCTAACACTAAAACACGAAATCTTATTAAATTAGCTATTTTAATTATCGAAAATTTACGGGTCGTTACACAACAAATAGCATGTAACTTACATAATTAATTACAGAACATAGCTTGTGACTTACATAATTATATACATAACATAGCATGTAACTTACATGATTAATTACAGAACGTAACATGTAACTTACATAATTAATTACAGAACATAGCATGTAACTTACATTAATTGTATAACATAGCATGTAACTTACATAATTAATTACAGAACATAACATGGAATGTGACATAAATTTTCTACCATAACATAACCCAACATGTAATCATTTCCAATATAGGACCTTAGGATAATTCCTATATTACAATCATACTACATATATGTATACAAATTTTATTCCATTTCATTTTTTTTGTTCTTTTTTTCTTCTTCTTTTTCGCACAAAAATTTCATATAACATGTTAATAACAATTTCCATCACAAAAGTGTCAACCTTTAAATAATATGACATTTTCTTTTTTTTCCTTTTCAACATAGTAATTTAATATTAACATCATGATGCATATTAATAACCATATCATCACATCTATTTTTATAAATAAACAACATAATATCAAAAACAATTTCATGTCAAAAATAATAAGGGAACATGGGTGAACATATATTATATCAAATCATAACCAAATTACGCAAAATTTCTTAACTATTGCAACATTCGAATAACATATCAACTAATATCCATTTACTTAAAATAAGATTATAAATCATGAGTGAATAGCTCACCTTTCGAGGCTAGGAAAATTGACGACACAAAGCTATAAATTTGAGTTGCGAATTCCAAAGCAAATGAAAGCGGACTTGATTTGATGCAACACAAAACATATATGGATATATATTTCATTTTTTTATAAAAGAGAAGACGAGAGTGGTTAAGAGGCTCGGCCTAGGGTCGAAAGGATGGGTTTGGGTGCAGCTAAGTTGGGTTAGGGTGGAAGAGATGGTTTGGCTATGTAAGAGGAGAAGATGGTGGTTATTTGGGCGGGATTTTATGGAGATAGAGCATGGCTATAGGCTAGGAAAGAGGGGATGATTTCATCCTTGCTTGGAGGAAATGGCGATCGAGATGGAGGGGAGGGAATGATGGCTTGGATGGTGGAGGAGAGGTGGCAATAGGAGAGGAAGTGGAAGGAACGTGGAAGAGAAAAGAAAGGAGTTTTGTTTTAGGGAAATTTTTGTTTTCAGATCTAGAACTCTCTGTAAATTTGGAGAGGAAGAAGGAAGTGTGATGAGAAAGTTTTCTCAAGAGAAAATTATGTACGTACAAGTTAGTCAGAAGAAAATAAATGGTCGTGGCATAGGAATAGACACAAGTCTCTTGGTATGGTTAGACTCTCTTGGTTAACCGAGGCCCATTAGGACTAAACCAAACCCATTAGGACTTAGCCAAATTTCACAACTAAACACCACAAACTTCATTGAATTTGGAAAAATATATTACTCATTGTTCCGAAATTTGCTCTTAAATTTTAACCTTGAAATTTTATTTAAATTCAAATAATAATATATTTTAAAATTGACTAAATTGAACCTTAATTTCATTAACATTGGTTTGTCTTCATTCCAATATTCATTTTATTCAATTCAACATATGTTGCTTATTCTTGACTGAATCAATTACCATATATTACTCTTTACCTTAATTAAAAGATTTAATTCCAATTTATTCAATATTAAATTTTCAGTTGAATGTTGGTTACACACTAATCGTTTTATTTTCATTATATAATTCAAACAAAGTTTTATCCTTTCATTTCCATTTACATGTTCTTTATATTACATAAAATTTCTCTTTCAATTAAACATATGTTTCCCTTTTATTTCCTCAACTTCCTCTTTTATTTTAATTCAAACATATGTTCTTATTAGCGCCAAAATTGGTCACTAACACCCAAACGTAAATGAAAGCACCAACTAACAATCATAGATAAAAAATAGAGTGCATGTAGGGAGTATAAATATGAAGAGTGGTAAAAATTAAAAAGAAAGTAGAAAAAACAGTGGATTTATGGTGGTTCGGCTGAGTCTGGCCTACGTCCACTCCAAAATTTTCCTTTTTAATGATATGAGAATCAATTGCAGTTACAATCCGGAGTTTTCAAAACAATTATGGCAGAGTAACTTTAATGAGGAAGGAGAAGGAAAACCGAATGAAGATCCCTTTTATGAAGCCCCGCCTGCTGTATTTACAGGCAAATCCCGAGTTCCCAGGCTTCTTGAGTGATATGAGCCCACCAAGACCATAGCCGATCCAGACTCTTCATCCTAACCGATCCCATGCTCCCCATAACCTGATCCCATCCACCCATGCCGATCCAAAGACTAACACACACCGACCCGAAGACTGAAGGAAGCCAACCTAAAGCAAATGAGCTATGACTCGAAGCTATCGACCCCATTCAACATGCGGATCCGATACTTAGCGACTCAAAACCAAACTGCCGAGCCCCATGCTCATCGAACCATACAAATTGTCGAGCCTCTTCCTCACCGATCCATTTCAACTGACCATGTTCGGCCGACCCACACATGACGACCGGCATATGCCAACCCGCTTTGACCGAACCACCTCAATGACGATCCACTCCAGCCGCTCACTAGCCTTTCTGCCAATCCAAACTATACTGATCCATACATGCCGATTGACCTATGCCGACCCACCTGGACCGAACCATGTCCATACTCCAACACCGAGCCACTTCCCACTTTGATGCCTCTAAAGCATGCTGACCCACACCACCCAGACCGAACCAAAGCATGCTGAACCACTAGCCTATGCCGATCCCTGCTTCACGCCGAACCTGTCCATACCGAACCAATTCTTCGCCGATCCATATTTTCGAGACCCGAGTTATAGCCGATCCAGCTTTATCTAAGCCAATGCCCATCGTCCAAGCACACTGCATTATTTATCCATCGACCATGCATAATTCTAACTTCATATTAAATATCCGTCCATTTGAACCAAATCCATGATATTCCAACCTCGATAACTGTGAAGTTGACTTGGTTGAACCTGCCTTTTTATTGCCTTTCCAAAAGGCGAGTTAACATTTGCCCCGCAAAACATGCCTTGCGATAGGAAGGCGTGTTTTGATTAGCCTTTGATCCATCATCCAAAGTTCACATTCCATCCATAGCCATACCACCGGATCCGCAATCCAATCCGTTTTATCCTTGTGCCACCATCGTATTCTTACTTGAATCCCCAACTACTCCTGTTGATATCCGATTCCAAATCAAATAACCAAATCCTGAGCTAATTCAATAGCCATCTGATCCCGTCAACTGAGTTTTAATCCATTCATATCCAATAACCAATAATCAAACCCATGACCTCTACGGGTCGATACCCTAATCCAGGGCCGCTCCAGGCCCTTTGTCAGATTCGGGACATCTCCGGGTCCATTTACCCAAAGCCGAAATCCAAATCCATGACCTCTCCGGGTCGCGTTATCCTGTTCCGATCTTGAATCTTCGGCCAAGGATATTTTACATATTCTCAGGCCTCGGCTCTCCGGCCAAGGACTTTTTATATTCTCCGGCCTCGGGTCTCCGGCCAAGGACTTTTATATTCTCCGGCCAAGGAATTTTTATATTCTCTAGCCTCGGCTCTCCGGCCAAGGAATTTTTATATTCTCTAGCCTCGGCTCTCCGTCCAAGGACTTTTTATATTCTTCGGCCTTGGCCCATCGGCCAAGGACTTTTTATATTTTGTTTGAGTCCACTCCATCGCTCTCCGGCGAGAGACTCGTAGCACTCAATCACTGCCCTATCTCTCCGGTCGGGACCGTAATAACAAGACCTGTATTATTTATCACATTGATCCGAACCCAATCATTCAAAATAAAAGTTTTTACAGCCAGGGAAAACCAAATAGGGTTTGTACATTCAAAGGAAAAACCAAAGTTTTCAGGAGAATGAAAAGAAAAACAGGATTTCATAGACTCGAGCGACATGGCTTATCATAATCTCAGAGCATGCCTAGGGACCGTCCTCGATCCCGTACATGTGTAAGTGATTTAATCATATTACTTCAAGTTTTATTACTTATTCAAAGCCATAAATCTATTTAGTTGATAATAAGCCGATGTTGCCTAGATCGAGTGCCATCTTCGTTCGAGGTGGGCGGTGGCCGCTATACTTCCACTGCCACAGTCGATTCCTCACATACTGTTGTAGATGGCCATTCCTTACATGCTCCTCAACGATATCCTTTAAATTCCTACAGTCATTCATGTTGTGCACATCCATCTCATGGAATAGGCAATGCCTTCCCGATGCCTGCTCGTAATCAGAAGGTTCCCTCCTTACCGGCCTTCGATACTGGAGGCACACTCGAGTATCCAAGTAAATCCTTTCTAGAGTCTCAGTTAAATCTGTGTAAGAAGAAAACTTTGACTCCCTCCGAGGCCTTTACGAAGTGCTACCGCTGTCATGCATTTTCCTTTTTCCTTTATCATCTTTGTTTGGATCATCCCGTGGTGGATCTCCTCCCATTACTGCATAAGCTTCAGCTTCTCTCTCTTCTCTCTCAGCTTGCGCATCTTTCGGCCTCAGAAACCTTTCCGCCTCATGGTAGAACTCCCCGAGATCCCTCTGTGGGTCCCATCCCAACGATATCTTGAAATCCGAATTATCTGCAATTTTTGAAACTGCCGCCATCAAACCATCGATGGGTCGGGTCGATCCACCGGAGCCACCGCCGCATTGAATCTGGTCAAGAAATTTCTGAACGACTCTCCTTTCCATTGTTTCATCGACGTTAAAGTTATCATGTTCTTGGGTCTCGCTATGTAAACCCGAAACTATCTCATAAACCTTTCAATCAGCTCCATCCATGTGTTGATAGATCCACTTTCCAGTTGTCTGAACCATGATGCTGCTATATTTGTCAAATACAAAGGGAAGCATCGCGCCATGACCTCCTCTGATTCCCCCAGTACCTTCATATGCCTCATGTACCTTGTCAAGTGAACAGTGGGATCTATTCTCCCATCATACATCTCCAGTGTTGGTTGTTTGAAAATGGCGGGTTCCTAGCTTTCTTGATTGCAGGAGTAAAAGGACTCTTATTCACATCCTCCAAGTCTATATTTACCAATTCACCTCTCATGGCTCGCCTAACCACTCCGCCAACCTATCACTGTCGCCGAGCTATAGTCCTTGTCCATTGCCTTCAATCTGCCCCCCAAGTTCACGAGGGAATCCTAGAACTTGCTCTCCTAGATGAGCATCCATTCCTCTATCGACACCATGCTGTACAGCTCCACCTGGTACTCCGCCCGGGATTGGATCAACATGCTCCAGGGGAGTACCTCATAGTCCTGGTGCTGCTCCTGATGGTCCTGCTCTTTTCTGAATTTCGGTTGTTCCGTACTCCTGACCCCTACCTCTAGCATCTCCTACAGTTGAGTTAGCTTAATTTTGCACTCCAGTTTGGCAAGCTTGTCGAAGAAAATTCTACATCATCTCCTCTTGTCTTTTTAGAAGCTCTTCATGCATAGCTCCCATCATCATCTCCATCTGGTCCTAGGTGATGAAGATTGAAGCATGATTCGCTCCTGAGGACGCCTCCTGACACCCTTCATGCTGAATCCTTTCTGTCCTCTGCCTTCTTGTCTGTTGTCGTGCCATAGCTCTTCAAATCCAAGACCCTAAGCTTTTAAATCCAAAGTCCAAGTTGTAGAATCCCTGAGTTCAGCTCTTAGTGAAAACACCAAAATGTTAGCGCCAAAATTGGTCACTAACACCCAAACGTAAATGAAAGCACCAAATAACAATCACGGATAACACATAAATTGTATGTAGAGAGTATAAATATAAATAGCGGTAAAAATTAAAAAGAAAGTAGAAAAATCAGTGGATTTATAGTGGTTCGGCTGACTCTGACCTACATCCACTCCATAATTTTCCTTTTTATTGATATGAGAATCAATTACAGTTACAATCCGAAGTTTTCAAAACAATTACGGCAGAGTAACCTTAATCAGGAAGAAGGAAAACCGAATGAAGATCCCATTTCTAAAGCCCCGCCTACTGTATTTATAGGCAAATCCCGAGTTGCTGGGCTTCTTGAGTGATATGATCCCACCAAGACCATAGCCGATCCAGACTCTTCATCTCGACCGATCCCATGCTCCCTATAAGCCGATCCCATCCACCCATGCCGATCCGAAGACTAACACACGCCGACCCGAAGACTGGAGGAAGCCGACCCGAAGCAAATGAGCTATACTCGAAGCTGTCGACCCCATTCAATATGCCGATCCGATACTTACCGACCCAAAACCAAACTTTCGAGCCCCTTGCTCACCAATCCATAACCAAACTGCCAAGCCCCTTCCTTACCGATCCATTTCAACTGGCTGAGTTCAGCCGACCCGCACATGCCGACCGGCCTATGCCAACCCACACATGCAGACCAGCCTATGTCGACCCACTTTGACCGAACCACCTCAATGTCGATCCACTCCAGCCGATCACTAGCCTTTATGCCGATCCAAACTATACCGATCCATACACAACGATCGACCTATGCCGACCCACCTTGATCGAACCATGTCCATACTCAAACACCGAGCCACTTCCCACTTTAATACCTCTCAAGCATGCCAACCCACACCATCCAGAACAAACCAAAGCATGCCGAACCACTAGCCTATGTCGATCCCTGCTTCACGCCGAACCTATCAATACCGAACCACTTCTTCGCCGATCCATATTTTCTAGACCTGAGTTATAGCCGATCCAGCTTTATCCAAGCCAATGCCCATCTTCCAAGCACACTGCATCGTTTATCCATCGACCATGCGTAATTCTGACTTCATATTAATTATCCATCCATTTGAACCAAATCCATGATATTCTAGCCTCGATAACCGTGAAGTTAACTAGGATGAACCTGCCTGTTTATGGCATTGCCAAAAGGCGGGTTAACAGATCTATTATTACATTCATTAATTACAATTAATGTTCTCTTTCCTTTTATTTGAAAGATTTCAATTACATTTAATTCCATTGATTATAAAATAAATTCTAAAGCGGATTAATCAATGGGATGAGGATTAAATCAACTGTTACAACTTAGTAATTCATATTTATTAATTTATTATTTACGCAAGGAGTATAAATCTACTTACTAAATAATTGATTTCTTGTTGTATGCTAACATATTTATAATATTGTTTATCCCATTCTTAAGTAAAATTTATCGTTACAGTTGATTGAAATTGCATTAATACAGTTGTCAATTACATTCAATCAATATTATTAAATTATATTCTAATACGTGTTACCACCTTCCATTTTAATAAAGATTGGTTGTTTTAGAATTTTATCTAAGATCATGTTTTATATTCTAACAAATTTATTATTATTATTATTTTACAATACTAATAGAAAATTCTTTATTTCTAACCATATTCTATACAACAATTATGATTAATATTTTTAAAATTTGTTCGAATTTACAGGTCGTTACATTTAAAGAGCTCAAGCTAGATTTGAATTGGAAAGAAAAGAATGCGTGAAAAGAGGGAGAAAATATCTCCTCTTCTACCTCTTCTTAATACCACTTAAATCACTCACCACATAACCAACTTTTTCTCCATTCTTTCTTGTAATGATCTACCTCTTTTACACCAAAAGACGACACTTAATACATCCTCAGTATTTATGTGTCGATCATTTAAGTAGCCGAAAGACAGGTCATTTGAGGTGAAGAAAGAAAAGACAAAACAAAATCTCATAAAAACGTGATGAGTAATGTATAATATAGACGAGTCTTTACAAAAAGAAATCATCTTTATTATGTACAACATCAGAGTACATTAACCTAGTATTAGCTTGGACAGTTATAACAACTTGTCCTTACAATTTGATAAATACAACAAAAAAAAACGGAAGAAATAACAGTGGAAGAATATAAGATAGGTGAATATGTCTTGGAGAAACCAGCTCATTGCCTGAAAGCTCCAAAGAATCCAACTTATTCTAGAAAATATGCTTGGGTTGACCCAAGCATTATAAGAAAATTACATCTAAATCAATATAGTAGAACCAGCATTACAAACTCAAATTATAAGGAATTTAATTTATTATAATTAGTAAAATCTTTTAAAATCAAAGGTGTCTCGTAAGACCACACCACACATGAACATGGACGGGTTTTAACCTTACATAACCAAAACATTTTTATTGAAAATCCAATATTATAATAACGTCCAGGATACAAATACGTATCAATCATAGCTGAAATGGTAAAGGTCTACCCACCGAATCTGTATACCTCTAGACAAAATGTACAGGAGGCTACAATATGTTGCATTTCTACTACTCAGGATTAGCCCTACCTCTCACTGTATAGCGTCGAATATGATCACCCCTTGGTTGGGATCGAACAACCAAAATAGACCCTGAAGCATACATAAAGATATCGACTCTAGATCTTGAGATGATCATACCTAATAGGGGCGAACCACTTAGCCCTACCGCATGTCCCTACTTTAGTCATTTTCTCGATTGATGAGGTTGAGGCTACGGTAACCTTTTGTATAGTGAACCATCTTGGAATGCTAACACTTCCCTACAGAAAGAAATGGAATGTCAGCATTCATCCATACAAGTTCGTTCTAGGTCTGAATGAAACCAAAGGCACTGCCTCTACTACAACTATTTTGGAATCATATTTAGGATTAGTTGTGAATATCCCTAACACTTTAAAAGCTCTATCTTCAATCCTCTTCAAGATGTCTTCAGTTTCAAACATTTGAGTTGGACTGAAGTGGTTTTCAGATAATTTATACTTATTCGATCCCAGTCTCTTCGAAACAACATTCGATAGTTTCGGTAAACTCAACTCTGGTTCTCTCAGAAATAATCAAACAATACATAGTAGCAGAGATCACCGCCTAACCGTTTATGTGGATGGATCCCTCTATCATTTGTCCTAGGAGAACAAAGAGATGTATATGCACAGTACAACATCACCGAAGATGACCGTGCCATATAACTCACGTGTTTCTCCTAAATATTTCTAGAATTATATTTTGGTTCAGGTTTGATAGTCATTATTTAACTATCAAATAAACGAACAAGCAAAAATTCATAGATTTAATTACCTATAGCAACCGCTAAGCCTCAAAATAATTATTTCATCTATTTAAATTTCTTTCCAAAATATTTATCAAAATATTCATATACTTATCTCACTTGCGTAAGTATATTCACAAAACATTATGAAAGATTTTCTTATTTCAAAATCATATTAAAAGGATCAAAGTTAGTATTATTTGAAACAGAGATAAGGATAAACCCAAACACTATTCCTTCGGTGTTAAGTGTGGAAGGAAGGTTCCATACTAACTATCATTTAAGAGAAATCCAAATCTCAAATTCTTTTTATAAATTTCTTCAACAAATCCTTTCAATAAATCACTTCATTTACGAAAGCCCTTTTACTTAAATTACAAATCCATTTATAAAACACTTTATAAATCACTAAGTTAAATTTACAAAACTCTTTCATAAAAATTAAAACCATTTATATATCTCTTTATAAATATTCAAAATTATTTATAAAACTTCCTTCATAAATATCCAAAATCATTTATAAAACTTTCTTATAAACATTCCTTATTAAAAAAAAAATCCTTTAATAAACTCATTTAATAAAGTCCTTTTGATAAACAAAACGATTAATTAAAACACCTTTACTAAAATCAATAATTAACTTGAAATCATTATTAAAAGTATGATTGACCTTCAAAATAAGAAAGAAGCTTAGTGACTACAACGGTTCTCATTTAACTGAGTTTACTTTTTAAGTTATAACATGGATATTTACATAACAAGCAGATATGTACAAGGGAATCAGTTAATAACAATCAATCATATAAGTAAATGTATAAGTTACCAAAAAAGCAGACAGGGATTTGTTCTGCTAAACACATGTCTAAGTTAATATAATGGTAGAATGGGTTTTTATTTTGTCTAATAAATGTCAACATAATCTACTTAGTGAACTATGGTAGAATAGTGATTTATTCTACCAAATACATGACAAATACAGGTTAATTAGTAGAATGATGATTTCTTCTACTAAACAGATGTCAAATACAAGTTAACTAACAGAACGGTGATTTATTTTGCTAAAGATATGTTATTGGGTTCCACATTCAATGAGGGTTACTTAAGGGTAGTCGACAAAGAAATCTCTTGGATTTAAAATCTTCCTTTAAAGAAAGTTGCTTCTTGAAAACAAAACCGATCTTTTAAAATAAGGTGGTCTAAACTTCTAAAACATTGTTTAATAATTAAATAACATTTAAAGTTTTATTTAAAAATAATTAAACCTTTAATTTATTAAACAATAATTAACTATTAAATAAATAATTAAACTGTAATCAATCTTTCATTTATTATTAAATAATAGTTAAACCTTTAACTAATGATTAAATAATAGTTAAATTAATTAATTAAATATTCCTTGATTAAAAATTGAATAATAAATTAAACCATCATGTAAAATAATTAAATCATAATTAAATTTTAATTAATCTTAACTTAAATTTAACTTGATTAGTAATTAATTAATAATTATAACCCTTTTATAAATAAATAAATAAATATTAATTAATCCTTATAAATAATAATTAATTCTTAAGTAATTAACCTTTTATTAATTAACTTACTTAAAAATAATTAAGTACTAATTACTCCATTAACCAATGATTTAGTACTATTTACCATATTAAATTATTTATTAAATAATCATTAAATAAATAAATAAATAAATAATTGATTTTCAATATTTAAAATATGTTTGAAAATACTTTTCAAAAAGACACTTAAGTTAAAACATTTTAAATTCTAAAAGAGTTCATTTTTCATGAACCACTATACGACTGAAAATTTCCAAAAATTATTTTCATGAGCAAAATAGTTTTAAAAACTTACTCTTTTACTTAAACCCACTTTCTAACTTTGTTTTGAATTAAAAAGGTAAAGTTGTCAAAACTTTATAAACCTTTAAAAATAAACACTTAGTAAAATCACATTCTAAAAGCAAGGGGTTTCTATGCCACTAATACAAGTCTAGGTGCTAACTTCCTTTAACATAAACATTACATACAATAGATCCTAATATCCATTTTCATACCATATTAATAAACCATAACCAAATCACATTTTTCAACCATATACAACATTTAGACTTAAGTTTCAAGCCAAATCCAATAAGCATACAAATGTATATCCAAATCAACATCATTTACCCAAACAACCAATATAATTTTGCAACCAAATATAATACAAAAATTTAAAGTTAAAACTATATATAAAAGGGTGAACTTTGACTCACGGTCAGCTATCCAAAAGCTTACTAACTCAACCTAACTTCCACAACGCATGTTATAGTTTGTATACAACATTGATACATGCTTTTCACTTGAAAAAATGAAGTTTTACTGGCCTTAGATGGCCATAAGGGTTCGGCCTAGGGCTGTAGATGGCTCGGCCATAGTGTGGTTATGGGCGTATGGCTTTTTTTTGAAGTAGAAGGTAATGTAGAAGGAAAAAAGGGCTTAAAACAAGTTTTAAAAGAATTAAAAGTGGAAAAGGATGATTTTAAAAACTTTTAGAAAGGCATGGAAGCCATTAAGAAGTTTTAGAAGCTTTGGAAAAGAAGAAGAGGCTTTAGAAAAAATGGGAAAGTGAAATGAAGATGGAAAAGAAAGATGTAAAAAGTTTTTATATAAAATGAAATACCAAAATTACTTAATTCCCTTGCACTCTACCCTCCTCTCACTTGTTGCCACATCACCATGCCACCTCACTGTTGTCCCCCCTTTCCAATTTTCAAAAATTCATGTTCCCTCAACCTTCTTTGTGATGACCTGCAAATCCGATACCCTATGAATCGACAGTAATCCACACATGTCCAACCTAAAATGCATAGAATGACGGAAAGTCATGAGAAAGAAAAGAAGTGAGAAGAAGAGAAGAAAGAGAGAAGAGAGAACCAAATAGAACAATACAGAATCTTACATCGTAGCGGAAAACATATAATATCATATCAATTATCATTGTAAACAGAAACTGTAATATCATATACATCAATTGGAGTTCAACAATCAATCACTAATCATCAGCCTAGACAGTTATTATTATCCCGCCTTTTATCAAGGCCACGATACCAAAAGGTCAACTGGAAAACAAAAACAGTTCGTCACGAAGATGGGTTGTATGTAGGTTCGCTATGGATATCAATGAATTTTGCCCGAGTCCAAATCAGGCTACAATTGATAAGGCACGACAAGCGAAGCCATGAAAGCCAGCATCTCAAATTTTAGGTCAATCGGAGTTCATATGATGGAGATATGATCGATGCAATTTAGGAAGGACACGTTGTTCATATCCATCATGGGGAGATAGAATTCAAATCGATCGAGTTCGAATCGAGTAATAACGAGATAGTGATCTGTTCGAATCGATCGAGTTCGAATCAATCGGAGAGTCTTCGCTTTGATCTGCTCGAATACATGGAGTTCATATCGATTAGAGTGGCTTCACCTCATATTCATCTTGTTCGTGTCGGTCCAGGTCATATCCATGACCATGCCATATTCGTATCCGCCGACAAGAAGACCTACTTTGCTCATTTCATATCCATCGGCCATAAAACAAGAGTCTAATTCGTATTGGTTCCCATCGCTGCGACAGGACTAAACAATAGCACAACAATTGATCGATATGAATAAGGACTTTATGATCGATGCGAACGGGACCGAAAACTATTGACACGAACGACATGGCCACGACGATACAAGCAAGGTGCAGATAGGACTCAGCCAACGTGACGAGAATGGTGGATCGATCAGGGAGTTTCGCACCATGTCATCTCGCACGCACGTGCACTAGATCGAGTCGAAGGGAACGATGCGAGCATATCGAGTCTAACAAAACAGCCTTAGGGAAACTCCAACTCGTATCGATCATATCTCACAATGCACAGGTCCAAATACTATGAAATTTTCACAGGAGCTTACGTACAAGCTGAAGAAGGTTCCTGCCAAGTTTCGGCTCGATTGGATGAATTCTTGATCTATATGAAATTGGTTCATATTGATCACGGATCGAGTCAAAACTTCACAGGATCGATCGCGTGGGGCCCCTCACTTGCCAGAACGAGTCTCCCGAAGTTTGAGCGCGATATCAGCCTCCAAATAGATCCCCAAAGCCTACAGAAGAGAGATCCTTTTCAACTTGAGAACGTCTAGACTCTACCGGATTCTACTTTGCACTTCACCACTATTGCTGTACTCAAATTTCAGAGCTATAATCTACTATAATCTACTAATTAATTGAAATCATCAAGTGAATAATTAAAGTCATCAACTTCAGAGTGGACGTAGGCCAGATCGCTAAACCACTATAAATTCTGTGTTATTTATCACTTTCCTTTGGATTTTCTGAGTGATCTTCATCTTTATTTCTCTACATGCTTGTTATTTGTGATCTGTGATTACGAACTGGTGCTTTCATCGGTAATTGGGTGTTTGTGACCAAATTTGGCGCAAATATTTTGGTGCTTCCACTGACAAAGCTAATTTAGGGATTCTACCGCTTGAAGTTGAATTTGATTCAGATCCGAAAAGCTATGACAAGGCAATCGAGTAGAAGGCAGAGACCAGAGAGAAGTCAACACGAAGGGAGTCAAGAGGCTTCCTCGTGAGCGAACCAAACCTCGGTCTTCATCACTAGGGATGAGATGGAGACAATGATGAGAAGACAAGAAGAAATGATCCAGAATTTGCTTCGAAAGGTTGGAAAACTTGGAGCGTTGAATCAAGGAGCAACTAGGATCCAGAACGGAGCAGGACTATCTGGGGCGGCACCAGAGCTAGGGGCATTCACCTAGAGCATACTGACCCAGCACTAAGAAGAACATCGGGTGGATTCGAATAGCACGGCATTGGCAGAGGAGCGGAAGCTCGGCTAGGAGTACATATATCAGAATTCCCTCGTGAACTTAAGGGGCAGGTCGAAGGAAATGGACGAGGACTATAGCTCGGAGACAATGACAGGTTGGCGGAGATGGTCAGACGGGATATGAGAGGCGGATTGGTAAACAAAGACTAGGAGGATGTGAACAGGAGTCCTTTTACCCCAGCAATCAGGCGAGTTAGGATCCCACCAGATTTTAAGCTATCATCATTAGATATGTATAATGGGAGGACAGTCCCTATGGTTCATCTGACAAAGTATATGAGGCATATGGAAGTGCCGGGGGCATCAGAGAAGGTCGTGGCATGGTGCTTCCCATTGTACCTGGCAGATATTGTGGCGTTATGGTTTAGGCAACTGGAGAGTGGATCTATCGGAATATGGAATGATTTGACTGAAAGGTTTATGAGGCAATTCAGGGTTCACATTTCGAGACCCAAGAATGTGATGAGTTTGGCAGCACTAAAGCAATGGGAGGGAATCTTTTAGAAGCTTTTTGACGCGATTCAATGTGGCTGCAGCATCGGTGGATCGACCGGATCCATCCTTGGTCTTAATGGCATTGGTATCGGGCATAGCTGATGGCACAGAATTCAAGAATTCGCTGACAAGAGATCCCCCGATGGATCTAGGGGAATTTTATCATGAGGCAGAAGGATTTTTACGGTTGGAGGATGCAAACGCTGAGAGAGAGGAAGGAGAAGGGATTGACGTTTATGCAGTCAAAGGTGGAAATCCTCCTGAAAAAGGTACAGAAACTAGCAAAGGAAAATGAAAGGCTGAGGATAACGATAATAGATCTACACGAACACGAAAGGAACCAAGGTTTACCTCATATACGGAGCTGAATGAGACTTTGAAGCGGATCTACCAGGATACCAAGGGACAGGTTCCTTATCGAAAGCCGATGAGGAGAGATCCAACTAACAACAAGAGAAGGTCAGACAAGTATTGTTCATTCCATGAGTTGAATGGTCACAGCACAAATGACTGCAGATATTTGAAAGACGAAGTCGAGGGGCACATCCGAAATGGTTTGCTATTGCAATATGTGAGAAGGAGGGCCACCACGGTGGAACAAGAACGACCACTACCTGCACCAACTGAAGATGGCTCAGGATCGAGGCGTCAGCTTATTATCAATTGATTGAGATTATGATGGACGAGTGGCAAACTCCACATCGATGCAATTAAGTTATTTACACATGTACAGGACTGCGAACGATCCTCGGGCATGCTCTGATATAACTATAAACCAAATGGATGTAGGTGTTTGCACTCTTACGCCACTGTTTTGCTTTCGTTTTTTGCATCTTAAGTTTGGATTTGATTTTGTCAAATGTTTCTATTTTAAAACTCATCAGTTGAATGGATATTTGGTTTTGATAATTCTGAAATGGCTAAGCCACTTACACATGCATGGGGTCGCGAATGGTCCTTAGGTATGCTCTGAGAGAGCGATAAAGCACCCTAATAAACGATCCAGAAACTCATTTGAACGTGAATTCTGGTATCGATAATACTAAGTCCCCCCAAGCGCATTCATAATTCGCCTCGAACGACACCCGACCTCGAATGGTCACAATTCACCTCGAACGGCACCCGATCACGAACGATCACGATTCGCCTCGAACGGCACCCGACCTGGAACGGTCACAATTCGCCTCGAACGGCACCCGATCACGAACGATCACAATTCACCTCGAACGACACCCGACCGCGAACGGTCACCATTCGCCATGAACGGCATATGGTCACGAATGGTCACATAACACCTCGAATGACATACGATCCCGAACGATCGTCATTTATGGACAGATAAGACTATCAATTTCTTTGCAGGTCATCTACAGGATATGAACATCTGGCTTATGGCACTACAAAACACACCTTCCTATCTCAAGGCATATTTTGGGAGGTAAGTGTTATTCCGCCTTTTAGCAAGGCCACGATACCAAAAGGTCAACTGGAAAACAAAAACATTTCGTCACAAAGATGGGTTGTATGTAGGTTCGCTATGGATATCGATGAATTCTGCCCGAGTCCGAATCAGGCTACAATTGATAAGGTACGACAAGCGAAGCCATGAAAGTCGGCATCCCAAATTTCAGGTTAATCGGAGTTCATATGATGGAGATATGATCGATGCAATTTAGGAAGGATGCGTCATTCGTATCCATCGACGGGAGATAGACTTCGAATCGATCGAGTTTGAATCGATCAATAATGAGACAGCGATTTGTTCGAATCGATCGAGTTCGAATCGATCAGAGAGTCTTCACTTCGATCTGTTCCAATCCATGGAGTTCATATCGATTAGAGTGGCACTGCTTCATATTCATCTTGTTCGCATCGGTCCAGGTCGTATCCATGACCATGCCATATTCGTATTCATCGACAAGCAGACCTACTTTGATCATTTCGTATCCATCAGTCGCAAAACAAGAGTCTAATTCGTATCGGTTCCCATCGGTGCAAACAGGACCAAACAATAGCGCAGTAGTCGATCGATACGAATAAGGGCTTTATTATCGATTCGAACGGGACCGAAAACTTTGACACGAATGACATGGCCACGATCGATACAAGCAAGGTGCAGATAGGACTCGGCCAACGCGGCCAGAAGGGTGGGTCGATTCGGAAATTTCACGCCACGTCGTCTCGCGGGCACGTGCACTAGATCGAGTCGAAGGGAACGGTGCGAGCATATCGAGTCGAACAAAAGAGCCTTAGGGAAACTCCAACTCATATCGATCATATCTCATAATCCACAGGTCCAAATGCTATGAAATTTTCATAGGAGCTTACGTACAAGTTGAAGAAGGTTCCTGCCAAGTTTCGGCTCGATTGGATTAATTCTTGATCAATGCCAAATTGGTTCGTACCGATCACGGATCAAATCGAGACTTCACGTGATCGATCGTGTGAGCCCCCTCACGTGCCAGAACGAGTCTCCCGAAGTTTGAGAGCGATATCAGCCTCCTATGCCTATAAATAGAGCCACAAAGCCTACTGAAGAGGGATCCTTTTCAACTTGAGAACGTCCAGACTATACTGGATTCTACTTTGCACTTTACCATTATTGTTGTACTCAAATTTCAGAGCTAAAATCTACTGTAACCTACTGTAATTGATTGAAATCATCAAGTGAATCAATAAAGTCATTAACTTCAGAGTAGACGTAGGCCAGATCGCCGAACCACTATAAATTCTGTGTTATTTGTCGCTTTCCTTTGGATTTTCTGAGTGATCTTCATCTTTATTTCTCTGCATACTTGTTATTTGTGATCTGTGATTACAAACTGGTGCTTTCATCGGTAATTGGATGTTTGTGACCAATTTTGGCGCAAACAGTTATAATAACATGCCCTTACAATTGCCGATAATATAAACAACAAAGCAGCGGATAATAAACAGATATAGGAATACGATTTGAATACTTCCAGCACTCCTTCTAAAGCTTCAAAAGCACCAAATCCGATCCTGTAAATATACTCGGTCTGACCCGAGCATTGAAAGAGAAGAATGCTCATATCAGTCTGGTAAACCAGCGTGAGAAACACACCCAACTGAATTTATTAAATTACCAAACTTTCCTTTACAAAACAAAAGTATCTCGTAAGACACGCCCACGCATAAACACGGACATGATTTTACCTTATGATAACCAAAACCTTTCATATCAAATCATCTTATATTATAATAGTATCTAGTATACAAATAATATTAGTCTTAGCCGAAATTGTTACATTGGTTAAATTCCAGCATATAGCGCAAAGTGGGTAATACAATCAAAATGACGACACGTAGCGGAGTTTGGATTTCCATACAAATGACTAGGTGAAGGGACTACCTTTCGGCAGTACATCTCTAGAGGAATGTACCGAGGACCATCACAAAGGATCCTCTACCAACACAAGACCGGCCTACTTCTATAACTAAATAGTACCGATTATATCACCCCCCCCCCCCCCGGTCGTTACCGACCTTTTCAAGGGCCCTCATAGCATACAAACCACATTAATTTACATCCCGAACGTCATAGTGGAAAGAAATATATCTAGAAGAGTATGATCATATCCTAATTGGGAATGACACACTTAGCCTCACCGCATCCAACCTTGTTTCGGTCATTTCCTGTTGATGAGGCATGAGGTAATGATTACCTTTCACATATCACATCACTTTGAATGCCACATTGTTGTTTCCATTGACTACTTATTGCCTTCCACAAAAATACAACCCTTAAGCTTATATGTCTCAAGGAGGGTGTTAAGCTAAGAGAAGTTTCCTTCTCCGCCACCACTGATGTACATTTGAAAAAATCAATGTATGTAATCTTAGAAATGCAATGTTAGACACTCGTCCATACAAGTTGTCCAGAAACAAGACAAACTGAAGGTACTTTCCTACCAAATCCTGTCGGAAAACCCCTATGATTAGTAGCGAATAGTCCTTGCATTGCATATTTCATAACAAAGAGACTACTTATACTGGATGTACATGGGGTTTTAATCCCAAATGATCAACAAGCAGTCCTTCGCTATGAAAATCCTAAATACGAATATCTTCACAACCTGCACAATCGAATGCATATAAGTTGGTCCGAAGTGGCATCCGGATAAATCGATCTTGGTCTCTTCGCACCAACAACACAAAAGCATTTCTCAACCTCACACAGAAACTATGTCTCATAGACTTATCACGTCTTCAACTTTCAACTTGCTATCTCTCGGCCAAGAAGGAAGCTCGATAGATTGCAGTAATACTGCGCACTATACGAATCAACATTCTCAACACAAACGATAATCAAGCCTACACAGATGGCTACGTACCAAGTGTATGACTAAATAGTTCCCACATCAAATCGAGGAACAAAAATGGCCGAATTTGATAGTCGATTATTTAACTATCAAAGCAACAACAATTATCTAGCACTATAAGCAATCTTTAGGCCTCTTTAATTAATATTTTATTAATTAAATCACTTTTCCAAATATTCACTTCAAATTATCTTTAAATGAATATATTCTCAAAACCATTTCAACTTTCTATATTGGAAAACATTTCCATATACTTATTTCAACCATATAAGCATATTCACAAATCTCTTTTGGGAAAGCTTAATATTTTTCAACACATGCTTTAGTGGGTCAAAACGAATATTGCGTAAAACATCGTTACGACAACTCAAAATCAGTAGTATAGGGATTCGATGATTAGATAGATATATAAATCCCATATACTATATAAAACATCTCCTTTCGAAAATCATTTACTATAACAACAGTGTTATAGTCCATGCTTTTTTTACCTCTTGAAAACATCTATTTCAACAATGAATATTAAAATCCATGTTTTCGATGCTCACACCTTTTAAAACATCTTCAAATCATTTAACTCCATTTAAAAGATCACTTTTCAAAACATTTATTTAATTTAAAGGATTATTCACCGTCCAAAATCGTGAATATAATTCTCTTACCAAATTCATTACTTTACATATTTAGTTTGAAGGAATTATTAAACAATGTTTATAAATTCCATATGTATTTTATAAACTTAAATTTATGAAATTTATAAAATTTATATCTCATTTATATGCCAAAATTCAATTATAAGTTTATTTACTTATAAATCACTTATTTACAATTTCATTCTTTTTATAACTTCATCAATTCATAAATCTTATTTGCTTATAAGATTCATTTATAACTTCATTTTAACACTTATAAAACTCGTTTATAATTCCATTACATTTATTTATACAATATCAATTTTATTGATATTTCGCATCAACAATTTATAATAGATTCAAATATCTCAATTTAACTTATTTTACAAAATAGTTAACTCCGTATTTCAAAAATCATATTTTCTTATATTTCACAAAGCCATAATTTTTATAACACAAAAATTATAAATTTTTATTTATTTAAAATAAATTCATTTCCTTAACAATTCAAAAGTTAATAAAACATCTATTTTCAAAATCACTTTGAAATCCTTCTTAAATTGAAATCATTATTTTAATGTTTTTAAAATTCCAAAATATAGCCCAATGCTACAACGGCACTAAATAAGGTGATTCACATCAATCGCGGCATCCAAACATCATATATCACATGATAACAGTGTGTATAACAATATATGTAAATAAAAATCAACACTGGTGAGGAATCCAGTTGGATCCCTCCAACCTGTCACCTGCAACAAATATACATATGAGAAAATGCGTATAATGTCCGCTTTGAGACAGATGCATGTAAAATAGGTCATCCGTTCATACACGGGAATCTATAAGGTCTTATCCGCTAAAATACGTGGGAATATATCCAAACCAATCAATATATACATAATATATCATATATCACCCAAACAATCATCAATCAGCATAAAATAAATTTATTCTCACTTATATAAAAATATAAACGAGTCAAAAAGAGTGAGTTGTACTCACTTTGATTTCAATAGTCGTTGTAGCGTTTTATTTCGAATACGTTTAATTTTACCCAAAAATTTCACTAGATTCAATCAACTTCAAACTAGCTCTAAAATGTAGTGCTCATCAATATGATCCCAACGCGGCTTGTTTCGTCAAATTTCGACCTCGTATGACAAAGTTATACAATTTTAAAGTTTACATGAATTAAATTATAAATAATTTACAAATTATTTTTATTTTATTTTTAACCTCTGGAAAATCTAGGCCATTGATTCAATAAAGCAGATCGTGGCCACTTCTTTTTTTCCATTGCATCTTCTTCCTAGGTATACGTATGCAAAGAAACCCATAGCTCATGCTCCAACAATCGATAGTCGTTCCACCACGTGATGCCAGAGATCGATCCAACGTCGCCAAACGAAACGTCTGACCACCCAGCACCATCGCCCAAGGCCACTTGAAGCTCGGCCACCTTATCATCTAGAAAATCATGCTCAAACGCGAGGACTTCATGGCCAAATTTATGGCGATCCACTACACTATTTTTAATCATAGTCGTTGGATAAAGAGATTTCGACTAGCTCTTCGATTTTGTAGTTGAAAGATTTTCAAAATAATGGCTGGATCGCGAGTTATCGAGGAGGAAAAAAAGGAAATTCCTAGCCATTGTAAGCAGGTGGCAGCTAGGGTTTAGAAATTAGGGTTTTGTGTTGTAAAAAGTAAATTTAGATGGCCTTATATAAAAAAAATTATGCACTATTCACCCAAAAACTTTTCAAACTCCAATCAAAGCGTGCCGCCATGCGTTTACAATGATTTACCCCTATTATGAACACAATGAAATATATATCGGAAGCCAATTCCACCATGTTTGGAAGATTTCGAATCGACTTATTTTAAAGAAAATTTACATAAATAAATTTCTATACGTTTCAGCTTCGCACGACCAATCCGTAAGTCCGATTGACACGAAATTTGAAATCCTATAATAAGATAATATTACAGATCTAATGAAATAGGTTTCGTCGAAATCGGAGACCATGTAAAAGATGACTATTTTTACACGTTAATTAAATATTAAAATTTCCAATTTCTATAAATTAAATTTTAAATCAATTTTAAAAGTTTATTAACATCATTCTAATTCAAATAGAATTTAAATCAACTTTATAAATCATTCCATTCACCTTAAAATTCAAAATCAATTATTTCTGCAATTTCAAATATTAAATTAACAATTTAATTATCCAAATAAATCTAGATATTTGAAATATAAGTTATTCAACTTATAAAATTAACTTGTGACTATATAAAATCAATTAAATATCCGAATTTCGAATGACCGAAATTCAGGGTCATTGCATTCTTGATCATCCAACATGAATTAAACGCATGTGTACCTTAACACTTTTTAATTATATTTCTTTACGTTTGAAAATTAAACTCATTTAAACTTAAGTATATATGCCTATATACTAACGTATGAAAACTTATTTATACATGTATGTTTCTATATATGCTATAGTGTTCACAATGTTTCCGATAACTTTTAGCCGAAGAAAAGTCGAAAATTTTAGAAAACGGATTACAATCACATTTTTGATTTTTCGTCGAACTAAATATTTTTGTAAATAAATTTGGAAAACTATTTCACCATCTTTATTTATTATTTTAAAAGTGTTTTATTTAAGTATAAAAATCATTATTTGAACATTTAAAATTAATTATATATTTGCAAATCAAAGCGGTGAAATTCCAGGTCGTTACATTTCTCCTCTTCTAGATGCGAGTTCTAGAAAGGCATAGCCAAAATATTTTAAGGGGAAAAATCAAAACATAAACGAATAAAACAGAAACAAAGGTGGTGCTTCTGGTTATTGCAATTTCTAGAAGCAGGTTGAATCTAACAGTTATTCTTTCATTCAAGGTGCAAATCATAGGCAATCTCTTTAGGTAATCTTTTAATTTCATTATTATATATATATAATATCATTTGGATTATGTAAATTAGTTCCCATATATTTTATAACAAATTCTATATGGATGTGTTGTCCAATTTAGTATATGTATTCAAACTGATCTAGAAATATATATAAAAAAACACGACAACGTCATTAAAACAAATAATATTTCGACCATAAATTTTAAATAAATAAATAATAATTTTTGGATCTTAAAATTAGTTTTAATTTGCTGATATAATTTTATAACATATTAAATACATACAGATATATATTATATATCAAATTATTTAAAATTAATTTTATTACTATACATGTTTCCAGCTTTATTAAATTTATATATTAAAAATTAATAAATATTTTAAATATATATATATATGTATATATAAATGTTTAAAAACAAAATACGTACGGCCTGTAAAAAATTCTTTTAAAAAACCTTACGGTCGAATTATAAACAACATTATATATAATTAATAAATATATAAATATATACATATATATATAATTTATAAATAAATATATTTATATAAAACTAGATATAGGCACATATATATACTTCAAACATAATATAAATTTCATGAATATAAATATATAATCTATAATTTTGATTCAATATTTATAAATAGATATTTGTTTAAAACATAGATCTGAAATTGAATTTTCAAATTCATACAAGATTTTAAGATATTAATTCAGAATATATTAGTAATGCAACATCAATTTATAATAAAGGTATACAATTATTATTATTATTGTTATTACGAATAGTGTAAATCACATGTACATGCATCTATAGAAATATTTCACTTTCATTTAATAAAAATTTAAAGAACAGAAGTGTATTGTAAGTGCAAAAACTTTAATGGTTACTACACTTTTATTTCAAACAGTTTTGTGGGTTGTATTAGTTGCAAATTAATAGTGAAATTTCGTTGATGGTTAGTCAGAAAGAGGATGGTGGTTGCAGTTGCAAATGGATGATGAGATTCCTTTTAGTGATGAAGGGTGTTTTTGGAATTTCAAAAAGACACCGTGGAAACCACATTCATTGAATTTTCTTTATTAATGTTAGAGATACATTTAAATAAATATATAGGCAACAATGACACATATAAAGGGCGAATTTGCCCATTGTGATGTAAATCTGTAACAACCCGCACCTTAATGGGTCTAAATTTTGACAAAAATCGAAACCCAACTCATGAAATCACAAATTGTAGAATTTGGTACCTGCAAATAAGTATAAGCATTATCAGAGATTAATAGAAATCTAAACTCACAGAACTATAATAGGATAAGAATATTAATTATGAAAACTAACTTGGAATTAATGGTATTTCTTGGATAGCAGATTGTCACATTAGCATCAGCATGAGAAAAAGAAGGCTCTCCAGCAACGAAGCACATCCAGCTCTAGTGATCTGTTTCTCTAAATCTATTTTGTGTGTTGTAATGAGGAGGGGATCGGAACAACGTTCTGGTGACTGGAAAAATATAAACCGTCCATAACATAAACTTATACCGATAGGTTTCCATTTAATTGTTATGTCCATTTAGGTTAGCAATTCTAATCTAACATTGCATTGCACACACGATTAAATACTTACCCCTTCCTAAGGTACGAAATACTAATAAAGCCATATCAACCACCCAGTACTTCCAAACCCATTAGCCACTTAATACTTCTAAATATGAAGCGGGATACAATAAAACTTTCAAAAAGAAATAGGTAGACTCTATCATTTACGACCTTAATTGAGATAAACCCCGTCATTTTAGACCTATTCACAAGATGGTTTCCTAACAATGTTGTCAATGGTCAGTGGGTCCTAGCTACAAAACATGTAACCACTATTTAAGGCTTTCGGCATTTGATGTCCAACTATTACCGCATTTATCGACGATAAAATCGTAGTCATGTAATAAATAGTCCCAAGCCACTTGATATCATTTTATTAGAAAGTAGGTAGACTCTGGTCATTTAAGACCTTAATTAAGGCAGACCCCATCATTCAAGACAAATCCCCAAGGCGTGCTCCTAAATTGTACTATTATTATTTCGGCTTTAGCAATGTAAGAGACTGTACCCAAGCCACTTAATACTCCCACTGGAAAATAGGCAGACCCCGTCATTCAAAACCTACTTTCAGATCCATGCTCCTCAATGGTATTATCTAGCTATTATTGATTGGAAACCTCATTAGGCTACTTAATACTTCTATTATAGGAAAGAGGATGACTTTATAGTCACTTAAGACTCCAAACCTAAAGCAAACCCTTCCCAGGATATTCACTATCACTCTTTAATTATAAATATGGCATCTCCTAAGGTTACTTCTTTCGGTAGGGAGGCGAACCCTTCAACTGGTTAAGACTTCAACAATGAAGTAAACCATTTTTAGAGACATCCTTATTTATTTATTGGAATCTCACTAGGTTACTCAATACTTCCATTTAGGAGAGAGGCAGACCCTTCAGCCACTTAAGACCTCAAACCAGAAGCGAACCCCTATGAAGATATTCCTCATTACTCCTAATTCCAAACATTTAATAATTTCCAATTAAAAAAGCAAGCCTAATCTCTCACGTCGTCACAGGTCGTTTGGTTAGCGATATCTCACATCAGTAGTAAGTACACCCGACTGTTGGTAGCCTCAAAGTGAAGGGCAGTCTTCCATCGATTGACTCTACTGACCTCGCTTCACTAACTCATTAAGTCCAATTAACCATCTTAAGTCTTTATTTATATTTTCTTAGGCAGACATTGGACTTAGCTTACTAGTTTCCTTTTTATTTAAGGTAATATGATTTACCTTAAATATTTATCTGGCCATAAATCCTCGCTTGATGCTCATAAATGTCGGTTTGTCTGTAAAATCCTAACAGATATTTCCTGTGACATTTATGCATGATTACTAATTTCAAATTAATAACCTTTTATAGCTATTCCATTTTTATCAGTCACATTAATCCATTTACCCTATTAATTTATTGCTACTTCCACATTTATTACCACTTATTGGAGTTACAACCTTTTAAATTCTTTTCTTATTAGTTAATTATCCTAAACATGAATATTATGTGTAAGTATCGTTATTATCTTTTTATTTAATTATTATAAGCGTAGTAATTGAGTAAAAATATTTACTTTTAAATATGTTCTAGTTATATATCTTCACCAGAATATATTTTTTTCATGCTAAATTGTTGGAACCATATCTAAAAAGATTTCTGCTATAATTTTCATAAATATTCCAAAACAAAAGATTTAACTTTAAAATATAAAAGATTACATCGTTTGAAATTATAAGGAATAATCATTTCTTTTTATTACTAAAATAGACAGTGTAAACTATAATGAATTTATATTTTACACATCTCTTTCTCTTTCTATTTGTATCTATTCCTTGTTAGATCAAATGTTGTATCTTTCTAAAAGGGAAATATATCAAACTAATTTACAAATATTGAATGGATCAAAATTCCAACAATTCCAACTATAGAAAAGTTTGTATTCTAACGAGAATAGGGTATAATCCAAATTTATAACATTACTATACAAGCTATTTTAGGTCTGGAATAAATTTCATTTGAATTAATATTTTAATTCATATTTTTGGGACTAATTTCCAGATCAGGTTGTATACAATGCTAAATTAATTCATAAACAAGAATATGTAGGTGATATTTATTGTATTCAGATTGTATTCAATTCGTTGCCTACAACTCATATATGATTATCCAATTAGGCATAAGATCAAATAAACACTAATGGGATAGTTTTCATATTATAACAATTTATAAAAATTCCCACCCACCTTTTAAAAGTGATCCAAATCACCAAATATGAAGTAGAACCTTTGATTCATCTTCAAATCCTTTTTAATTCAAGAGATGTATAAAAGGGTATATAAATACATCAGAATATAGATCTTTTGGGATTTGGAGAGAAAATAGATACAAATATATAAATTACCTCAAATACGCATATTGTTGATTCTTTTATCTTCTTCTTTTATTAGATTTCTTCTCTTCTCCAATTTGTATGAATATAGATACAAATATCTTATCTTTTATAATCTAGAAAGAAAGTGGAGAAGAAGAAATGACTGACCATCGCTACTGTCTCTATAAAAATATGAGAAGAGAAGGGAGGGTTAGGCCTGAATTTATAGATGCCAGAATCAACCAGAACCGTTTGATCAAAATATACTAAATCAGGACCGTTGCGGCCTAAAGTTTATTGGAGCCGCCAGGTCACCATTGGTCGACCGCCCTTGGGTGACCGGTCGACCGCTAGGGTCAATTATCCCCAATGATAGGTCGACATGTGGGCCTAGGTAATTAATATAAAATGTTAATTATTTATTATTTAATTATTTTCGTTTTGAATTTGTTTTTCATCCGCGACTTCTTCGTTTGGACTCCGATCGCAAAACTCCACATATGAAAGTTGCTTGGAATTTCTCCATGGACGCAACGGTGCAAGCTTCGTGGTCCATCATTTGCACAAATTCCATTTTCAGAGTTTAATTAATTAACTAACCAACTAATTAAAAAACTAATGCCAAATTACGAGGTGTTACATTCTTCCCTCCTTAAAAAATTTCGTCCTCAAAATTTCTCCAATGACTAAAGTCAGGATTTTGCTCCTAATTATCCTAAACTACACAACTAATGAGTGTACAACAAATTTTTGCAACCAAATATGCATAAGTGTAATGTATTACTGTATCACCACATAGAAAACATGTTTGCAGAATGATTCTAAATCGGATCCTCCTGTATGAATGTATTTCTTTTGAAAATATTTTAAAAAAATATGATGTAAACAACCTATATATTGGTAGTTTTACATGTATGCAGCTTTTTGAAAAATCCTTTCAAGCAAAACGGACATGCTCCCACAAATAGAAGTATGAAGCAACCAATTTTGTATCTACTTCCTATAATCCAATAATCTGACGCAGCGTAAAATCGCACCTTAAACTTTACTCCTGTGCCAAAAAAAGGAATTTAGGTGGAGAATTCAACATTCTTGCCACACAATAACCTTCCTATTCCCGTAGTACAGTGGAAATTTCTTCGTTGTCCCGGATTCTCTCAAATTTTCCACGTACAAAATGCAAAAGGAGGCTTATTTCAAGCTCTAAAATGGAATTAAGTCCAAAAGTAGACTTGTGTGTGTTACCGACAAGGTATGGAAATAGTAATTCCAAGGCTAAAATTGTATTTCCCTTGTTATTGCTTGCATTTATCGCATCGTCGACCCTAACGCACCACTAAATTCGCAAATTCTAACTCTATTTGTATTCCTATGCCTAAGATATGGCTATCAAAATCAAAATTTTCACAAAGACTTTCTCACTTTTCAAATTTGTACGTCATTCGAATAATAAAGTCCCAAATATTTAGACTCGCATTTTCCTTTGTAATAACTCTAAAAATAATTTAAGAGTCAAAAATAATTAAAACACAACTTTTTTAAAAGGAAACTTTTCAAATCAAGAGGAAATTTTTCAAAATATTTTACTTCTAAAAAATATGATAAATCAAGCCACACTTCCAGCGTAGTCGGAAGTCGGTATACGCTACGTGTGTAAACCGAATTTCAAAACTCTACGACTAATCTTCACATAAAAATTTGACATTTTATTTAAAAATTTCAACATGTCTATTATTCATAAAAATAAGCTTTGAAGGAACATAAGCAATGACCCGTGATATCAAAATAACTTTGCCATGCCCTTCACTAAAATTTCTAACTATTCTAAACTTTCAGTCTTGCATTGCATTTACTGTTAGTTAAGTTTCTTTATGAGATTTCCATACTTATATTGTTTCTCTACTATGCATATATATATATATATATATATATATATTTGAGCGGTTCGCATATCCAAAAACAATAACAGAAAAGATAAATAGAAACTCATAATATCGTGCATGCCTTTTATAAGAGACAATTAAAAATTTTACAACCCAACAATCAAAAAGAAAAGAACAAATGCTGGAAATAAAAAAAATACAACAATCCTAAATAAAACACCGCCTGAGAACTGTGAGAAGGTCTTGCTCTACAGTTGGAGCTCGAGCCATTGTCGCGGCAGCAGAACGGTCGTAGCATAGCGGCTATGCACCCAATCTCACGCCCTTGGCACTGCTATTATGTCCTAATCTCTTAGAGATCTACCTGAACCTGATGGATAGCAGCAAGCTCTAGACTTACGTATCCTTCAATGCCCTATGTTATCCCCTGTTGCTGGTGTTTTAGCTCTTGTGGCGGTACAGGTGGTGTGGCGGGTGGCAAAGGGAAATTCATCCTCTTAATGGTGGTCTGCTCGATGGCCGAATGGACATTCCTCACTGTTGGCTCTCCGCTCAAATTTATCCCATAATGCCTAAACACTCAAGTGAGCAAATGACGATATGGAAAGTGAGTCCTCAGTGCACCAACTCCCAGATTGACCATATGTAGCATCAAAACACGAGCCCAATTGATCGCTACACCGCCAATTATAGCATAGGACGCTTTCCGCATAGAGGTGTAGATCTGGTCAAGGCTCCCCGTCTTCGGAATGAAGTTGGGCTGAATGATGCGCACGACGAGACGGGCTACCAGCCGCAAATTGTCGGTCCTTTAATCACCGACATTCCCAAAAAAGATTCATTGTAGAATCTCAGGATCAGACATCTCTATTATGTACAAAACTAAGCCTACTGTAGATATCTCTAAGATCCCGACGAGATCATCATCTGACATCCCAATCCGAGCTCCATTCAGCTCGGACTCAATGTAGCTACTGCCATCATCAAAATTTTGCGCCATCTATGCATCATAAAGACGGACACAGCGTGGGTAATATTCCCGCTCATAAGTCTCGAAGCGAGGATCAGTGCAAATCCCACCACAACGAAAAGCTTTTCAAGCCCAAGAGCGGCGAAATCTCCGAACTTCACTGGTCATCAATGATGGAAATCAAACTCCATCCTTCCAAGATGGATGGCGATCTTCCACTCGCTCCAGCCAAACCAAACGGCTTCTTGCGAAATGAGGCCGGGATGACGAGAGGAAGAGCCACCAGTACATGTTGGTGCCATGGACTGAGAGGAGGTTAGAAAAGGGAGAAAAGAGTTTATATCCGGAGTAGTGGTGGGGCAAGATCTGGCATGCAAAAATTTTGACATCGGTTTGGTGGAAGAAAGGGAGGTGAAATTGGGTTCGACTAAGAAAAATTGAAGAGAAGGAAGAAAGTGAGGGGAGTGCGGCGGTTGAAGGTCTGGACGCGACTTATAGTTGCCTTATAGGTTCAAGTTCGACTCGAATCCACCTAGCGGTCGACCGCTATTAGATCAACTAGTTGAACGTTTGGTCAATCGCTGGCCTAGATTTGGGCACGGCTTGAACCTAGACCCAATAGGGCCGATTAAATTAATTAATATTCTAATGACCTTTCCACACACTATCTTCAACTTAACCTCCAGAAAAATCATACCTTCCACACGACCATGTCCACCTAGACCCTTCCTTGGCAATATTGCAATAGCCTCAGCAAAACTGTTGCAACCAACAACACTTCCAAAACCCAAAAATATTTCAGCTGCTATTACGCGCCTACTTCGCGTGGAAATATTTATTCTAATAGCTGGTGGGTTCAACAATACTTCAAACTACATATCTTAACAAAGTTGAATGTCATTCCTATTTTATCCGTACCTTAAAGAGAGAAAATATAAAAAACCTCGGTTTTATAAACCGAAAAATCACTAAGCTAAGTATATGCTCATTTATACCTGTTTCTAAACAATAGAAACAATTTCATACCCAAACTTCCTTTAAAAGTCAAACTTATATGTATGTATGTATGTATGTGTGTGTGTGTGTGTGTGTGTGTGTGTGTATATTTCAAGGTTTCCAAAAACCTTTTTAAGACATAAACTATGTATGTATGTGTGTACGTATGTGTGTGTGTGTATGTATATATATATTTCAGGGTTTCCAAAAACCTTTTTAAGACATAAACTCCCAAATTGGAAAACTATTTTCTTGCCAAAAATCAATATCAAGCCTTTACTGGTATATACATCTAAAAATTTAAGGATTTAAAGAATTAGTCTTTTATAAACCAAAATTTCTTAACACGACCAATCTAGTGGTATACGTGTTTCTTTGAAAACTAAAATTTCAAAAATAAATCCTTAGGAAAAGGAATCCTTTGAAAACTCTTTTTCAAAACATTTCCAAAATATACTTTATGAAAAAAAATTCTCTTATAGGTTTTAGACTAAAGAATTGACATTAATTATTCAAATAAAAATCCAGTTTACCATCGAAGAGGTGATCAATGATTGCACCCTAGCAAAATGACTTGCTTCCGGACAATTGCGACATGCAGAATCTAATTTTCCATTCATTTAGAATAATTGTGTGTCACTGGCTGGAACTCAAAATCCAAAATCACATGGTAGCTAGAATATCAACCATCAAGTCGAACACGTCAAGTCTTTGGGATTAGCCATATGCCGTGCTCATGTTGTTCATCAACAGCACTTTACGCATCGCCAGCACTCCATAGGTTACTACGAAGTCAGCGTGAAATTTTTAACTCTAAGATATTTCCAACTCATAGTTGCTTTGCCATTCCTTCGGAGTGGAACTACAACTACTTCTATAATCGTAACTCTTAGAATCTAGCACAAAAATATAATACTACTAGATAGGAAAGTACGAATACGTTCTCTCAATCTATACTAAACTCTCTGATCTACTAATCTAGTGCTCTGATAACAATGTAACAACCCGCACCTTAATGAGCCTAAATTTCAACAAGAACCGAAACCTAACTCCATCAAAGCACAGATCATAGAATTTGGTACTTGCAAATAAGCATGAGCATTATCAGAGATTGATAGAAATCTAAACTCACAGCAGAAACAATAATAGGATAATAATACTGACTATGACTACTACCATTGAATTAATAGTATTCACTGGATAACGGATTGTCACATTAGCATCGAGCATGAGACAAAGAAGACTCTCCAACAACAAAGCACATCCCGCTTCAGTGATCTGTTCCTCTAAATCTATCCGGTGGGTTGTAATGAGGAGGGGGTCAGAACAACGTTCTGCCGATTGGAAAATTATAAACTTTCCATAAGATAAACTAACATAGATAGGTTTCCATTTAATGTTATGGCCATTTAGGCTAGCAAATCTAATCTAACCTTGCATTGCACACACGATTACATACTTACTCTTTTCCAAGGTACGAAATACAAATGAAGCCATATCAACCAACCAATACTTTCAAACCCATTAACCACTTAATATTTCTAAATGTTAAGCGGGCTTCTATAATGCTTTAAAACGAAAATAGGCAGACTCTGTCATTTATGACCTTAATTGAGGCAGACCTCATCATTTAAGACATATTCCCATGATAGTTTCCTAACAATGTTGTTAATGGTCAGTGGGTCCTAGCTACAAGACCTCTAACTACTATTTAAGACTTTCGACATTTAATGTCCAACTATTACCCCATTTATAAATTATAGTCATGTAATAAACAGTACCCAAGCCACTTAATACCTTTTTATTAGAAAATAGGTAGACTCTATTCATTTAAGACCTTTACTAAGGTAGACCCTATCATTTAAGACATATCCCCAAGGCATGCTCATAAATGATAATATTATTATTTTGGCTTTAACAATGTAAGAGACTATACCCAAGCCACTTAATACTTTCCAGTGGAAAATAGGCAGACCCCGTCATTTAAGACCTACTTCAAGAAGCGTGCTCTTCAATGGTACTATTTAGATGTCATTGCTTGAAAATCTCATTGGTCTACTTAATACTTATTTTATAGGAAAGAGGAGGACTTTATAGCAACTTAAGACCACAAACCTGAAGCGAACCCTTCCCGAGATATCAACTATCACTCTTTAATTATAAATATGGCATCTCCTAAGGTTACTTTTTTAGGTAGGGAGGCGAACCATTCAGCCACTTAAGACCTTAACTCTGAAGTATACCTTTTTTAGTATACCCTTTTTAGTGACATCCTTATTTATTCATTTGGAATCTCACTAGGTTACTTAATACTTCCATTTAGGAGGGAGGCGGACCCTTCAGCCACTTAAGGTCTCTAACAAGAAGCGAACTCCTATGGAGATATCCCTCGCTACTCCTAATTCCAAATTTGGATCATTTAATACTTTCCAATTAAGTAAGCAAGCACAATCTCTCACGTCATTATGGGTCTTTGGATTAGCGATATCTGATATCAGTAGTAAGTACACGCGACTGTTGGTAGCCTCAAAGTGAAGGGCGGTCTTCCGTCGAGCGACTCTATTGACCTCGCATCACTAAACCACTAAGGCCAATTAATCATCCTAAGTCTTTGTTTATATTATCTTATGTAGACATTGGACTTAGCTTGCTAATTTCCTTTTTATTTAAGACAGTAAGATTTACCTTAAAAATTTGTCTACCCATAAATCTCCGCTTAATGCTCATAAATGTCACTTTATCCATAAAATCCTAACGGACATTTCCTAATACATTTATGCATGATTACTAATTTCAAATTAATAACTTTTTATATCTATTCATTTTTATCTGTCATATTAATCCATTTATCCTATTAATTTATTACGACTCCCACATTATAACCATTTATTAGAGTTCCAACTTTTAAGTCTTTTCTTATTAATTAATTATCCTAAACGTAAATATTATGTGCAAGTGTCGTTATTAGCTTTTTATTTAATTATTATAAGAAGGGTAATTACGTACTAATATTTACTTTTAAATAGGTTCTAGTTATATATCTTCACTAGAATATACTTTTATCCGCCATAATTTCCTTAAACTAGTGCAAAAAGAAAGATTTAACTTTAAATATAAAAGATTGCATCGTTCTAAATTACAAGGAATAATCATTTCTTTTTATTACTGCAATAGAAGGTGTAAACTACAATGAATTTATAATAGCACCGTTGCGGCCTATGTTTATAGGAGCCGTCGGGTCGCCACTGGTTGACCGCCTCTGGGTGGCCGGTCGATCGTTAGGGGTCGACCATCCCTAATGTTGGGTCGGCCTATGGGCTCGGTTGGCTAATATAAAATCGTCAATTATTTATTATATAATTATTTTCATTTCAAATTCGTTTTTCGTTCGTAACTTCTTCGTTTGGACTCCGATCGCAAAACACCAAATTTAAAAGTTGCTTAGAATTTCGCCACGAACATAATGGTGCAAGTTTCATGGTTAATTTTCATCATTTGTACAAATTCCATTTCAGAGCCTAATTAATTAACTAACTAATTAAATAACTTACGTCAAATTACGGAGTGTTACAAAATCACAAGACCTACAAATGTACACATTAACTATGTATACCATTTATATGTTGCATGTGCACTATACATATATAAGTGTATTTGATACACTTATAGTAATATAATAAATTTAAACTAAATAAAAATCTTTTTAAAAAAATAAAATAAAATTTTATTAATTACAATTTAGATTGGATCTAAAATCAATTAGACTTCATAAGTTCAACAAAGATCTAAAAATTGGAAAAAATATAAAAATCCACCAATTCAACTTGTTGTGACCTGGCTCGGTTCTTTCATTATATGCCAAATACCAAAAGCCTAAGCGGTAGAATATATATGCATGTATATCCCATAAGGCATAATATAAGAATAGCCTAGAGCGAATCATTATAAAATGATATCAATGTCGTGACCATACTAAATCTCGTTTTCCCTATGATTTAAGTAAGATAGACAATAGTTATCTAAAAATATGCTTGGATTCAGGGTCAAAGGTCCCTTCAAGCTAGCCATGTAGACCAATCAACTAATATAGCCACCTTAACTTCAACTCTAAAACCAACCTCAAGTGTATAGGCCAAAAGCTCTCTAAATAACCAACTTTGACTCAACAACATTGTGAAAAAGCAATAGATCATAAGCCAATAGCGCCACCTTAGTAAAGCAACTAGCTAACGATGCCACCTTGAAACAAATCAATCAATGAACAAAGCAAAGCTAAGTCATATACTCTGTCGACAAATTACACATCATCGATATGTGTAAAACAATGAGCAACCAAATGATGACACGTATAGTCAACTCAACAATATATAGCATTCTCAATTATTATAAACAGGGGACCCAATCATCAAGGAATGGGATCCATGATCCAATAGCAACCAAAGCACTATCAAAGCAAGCAAATTTTTAAAAGGATCGATTATAGTGCCTAATATAATTGCAAGCAACTCGACACTTTAGTGAATTACAAAAGCTAACATCACCGTGGATGTAGGGAATTTCTTGAACCATTTCAAAACTCTTATGTCATTTAGTGCTTTTGGTTTTATTTGCTTTATTGCTTCAAATGACCTTTGGCCTTACACCTCTTGGATTTTTCTCCATGCATAGAGACCATGCTTTTATATCAAGACTTGCTTCTAAGTGCCAAGGGGTTAGCGCGGTAAAAAACTATGCTTAAATTCTTTTGGTGCTAGAGAAGAGCCTCAACTCTAACCTCGGTCAACAAAACATTTATGCTATTTCAACTATTTTCCTACTTTTTTTACTACAAAAATGAAGATTTTAAAGTTTGCTTTGCTTGTTTAAAGTTTGCTTCAATCTCGACAATCAGCCAAGATTGAAGAGGATATAGCACCATGGTCGATGTTAGGACTGTCAATGGGTTGTATCGGACCAGATTCGGATCGGGTCAAATCGAGTTCGGATTAATTTTTAAACAGGTCGGATAGGCCCGTTTATTAAACGGGTCGTATTTTTTAAACCCGAACTCAATCCACTTATAAACAGGCTGACCCAACACAATCCGTGTAACCTGTTTAACTAAACAAGTCGTGTCGAATTGGGTTTAAACAAGTTGACCCATGTAACCCGTTTACACAATATTTGCAAAATCAACAATTCTTTTGAAGTGTGTTTGGTAAAATAAGAACATACACGTATTGTAACCCATAAAAAGTAGAGTAACACAATTTAACATGATACAACATTCAAGCATATAAGTTACCTAAATAGTTCCCCCAAATTTGCAAATATTCAATAATCAACATGAAAATGATATTCAAATACAATATGACAACAACATTACGACAACAAACAATCTTGCACGCAATTCGGCACATATGATAGAAGCTTCCCTAAATTGTTGGCACTTGGCCCATAGCCTTGCTCTGCCTGCAATAATTGTAAAAAAGGAAGAATAATAAATAATTCTTTCATTTTAAAGATAAGCTATGTGCAACTAATCATTTAACATGTGTCATTTTAAAGCAGCATTTGTAATTCGTTATTACTATTGTTTTTTTATGCATTTCCTTGAGACAAAGACTCCACAAAAATTAACTAATTATGAAAAGATAAGAGATATCTGCTGAACATTAATAGTCTATTTTATAACAAAACTAACTTCAAAAAAATACATTATATAGGTTCTGGATTTTTAAATTGTTTGCAGTCATATGAAACCCATTACTAGGTTACAACCATTATGTAGTCTAACAACTAAGCATTATATAACTGCACCTGGTCCTGAAGTAAAAAATAACTTCACCAAATTCAACTTCTATTGTGTATATTTTGATGCTGAGAATATCTTTGAAACTCTCTCTCTTTTGAACAAAAGTAATCTACCACTCCTTGAAATACTTGAAACTAGCTTAAAATAATAATAAAATACATCTTACTTTATAATGATGTAGAAAAAGATAATAGTCGCATCCGAAAACATCTTTCCAGCAAATTTAGAACTTTACTGATAACAGCACAGCCTAGATTTATTTTTATTTTATTTTTAAAAACCGACAATAACATAACACGCACACGTGTATTAAAAATAGCTAAATTTATGTTACAATTGTCGAATAGACATTGTCAAAATTAAACATAAATCGTGAAGGAAGATGCTGGCTACTCAATGGCGATTCAACATACAAACAAAAATGTTCAATGACATTTCAAATCATATAATACAAAATTTCTCAAACAATAATGTCTAATGTTGATTTTAACATTCACTCTAAAGTTTTCAGAAGATGTGAAGAAAATTCGAGTTATGAAGTGATTCAATTTTCACAATTATCAAATGACAATGAGAATTTTGAACCTTTTTCCTCGTCTCAATTTATGTATGTTTATAGGAATATTTTTTACGGCGTATCAATACAAATTTGCCTCTAATAGTGGTATTCCAAGGCCAGTCTATGCTTAACCAGATATTGATTATAGTTTAAGCAAAACTCATCAAATTAGTACTTACTGCAGCAAAATTTAACATCATATATCAGAGGGAGATACTATAATGGTTGTAACCTAGTAATGGGGTTCATGACCATATGTGTCTTCTAAGATACTATAATGTATGTTATTATGTAACGAGACCTCAGAAGGAGGCCGACCGAGTGTTACTTGCAGTAAGTAGTGAGGAAAAGAGGCATTTATTTGGAAAAATGATCAAAGGAATACAAATCAGTTTGGTGATGATTTGCAACTTTTGAATCAAAATTGCAAAAGACCAATTGGAAAGCTAATCTACAAACAGAAGCATTTGAACAATGTAACAACCCATTAGTGTTGCATATTGACCATCAAGTTGAAAACTGAGTTCAACTCAGTTTTGGAAATTGAGTTGAACACTCAGTTTAGAAAACTAAGTTCTGAACTAGGATTCCAAAAACTCAAATTTGAAAAATGAGTTCAACTTGGTTTCCAAAATTGAGTTCAGAACTCAAATTTGCAGCAAATAACGAACTGTTTGTCCCAATAGTGAACTATAATTGTGTGTGCAGCATGCTTACTCCACAGGCCCGGCCCAAGGCATAGTCGAGAGAGACATTCGACTAGGGCATCGACACGGAAGGGGGCAACAACAAAAAATAAAAAAAATAAACGGAAATTGCATTTCGATCGTCGCTCTGTTCTTATTTTCCACATCTCGCCACTGAACCGCAAGATCCGCAACCAGCAGCGCTGCCGCCTCTCGTCTATCATCGCTTGAACACTGCTGCATTCTACCTTTTCACTGCCTCACATCATGCTACCCCAGCATACTCCAGCCCCTCAAATAGAAGGTCGACCTCAATTTCTTCAATTTCTCAACTCAATCTGCTCAGCTGCTGCTAATAAATCGTGTAAGAGGTACTGAATCACTGGTTCTTTCTTTTCTTTTTTTATATTGGTTGACAAATAAATTAGTGGTAAACAAGTTTACTGCATTTTGTTTAGTATATACAAAATTTACTGTTTCTTATTCAAAAGAGGCAACAATAAACAAAAAAAATTATCGTCCGACTAGGGCATCAAAGATCATTGGGCCGGTCCTGTTACTCCATTTATAATAATGAACTAATATACCCAAAATCTAGTTTGTTATGATATGTACAACTTCCAACGATGGTGTTTATAAAATGTTTATAAAAATTAATGATGCATAAGGAAAATGGATAAGAGAAAATTAATCGTAGGAACAAACATCAAACCGTTACAATAATTTGCATTTGATCTTGAACTACTTCAATGCACTTTTGGGTTCCTTCTCCTTCGTTCCGTGTTTTTATTTTATTTTTTCTATTTTTTTAAATAACAGCAATTGGCATCTGCAAAGTAGCAGGCCTGCAAGCTGCCTCGCCAATGGAAAGAAACAGAAAACGTAGCACGAGGAATCCTCTCATTTCATTTTGTTTTTTGGCAGTGGTTTTTCCATTAGTTAGCCTAATCTCCTAAATATTCCCCACTGTTGCTGCTATTTTCGTATTCTCAACTGAAATCACTTCATGTTCTCAAAATATATAGCATCGTCACCCACTACTCAGTCACTTATTCAAATTTTACCCTGTACCAATTTACTGCTAGGTTACAGTCTCACAGAGCATAACTTCACAACCAAAGATCGCCCCATTGCAAATCTACAATTATACCAAATTATAAAACTGCTAGGTCATAAAGCATAACTTCACAACAACAAACAAACAAAGAAAAGATTTTGGTATCAAAAAGTTTACCACTTACCAGAGTATGACGAGTTGGACGGTGATGAATTGACTACGTGGATGGACGGTAGGCCGAGCGGATCAATTGATTAGGCGAGTTCGAACTTTACATGCCGCCGAGGCCGAGCTGTTGAAAAAAGGAGAACGAAATATTAAATATGAAAACTGAAAAATAGTGATAACCCTACCTGAAGTCTGTAGAGGAATGGACGAAACGGGTAGGCAAATTGAAAATGAAAACCTACCTATAGCCTGTAGAAACTTTAAACAGCCCAAGTTGCAAAAAAATTAAAAATAACATTTGATAATAAACGGATTTGGTGGTCAAAATCGGGTTCACGGGTGAATCCAGAACCCACCCATTTATTAAACCGGTTATGATGGTTGATCCAAAATTGACCCGTCCATGTTATCGTGTCATCCAAACCCGCTAATTTTCGTGTCATCTTCGAGTCGTGTTTCGGATCGTGTTGGAAATTGACAACCCTGGTTGATGTTACCAATGTAAAGATCTATGAATGATAATATACATAAATTAAAGGGAATTTTCACTTCAATGGCTTATTTGTGTAGGGTAATAAGTTTTAAGGACACTACTTCAGAAAAATTAGTTTTAAGAACATTTTACAGGAAAAAGATAAAATAATTTATCATTTTCAGTTGTACAGAAATAATGATAAAAGAATTTATCGTTTTCCTGTATAACTTAAAAAGATAAATGAATTTATCATTATGTTGTAAATTGTCCTTAAAACTAATTATTTAGAAGTGTTGTCCTCAAAACTTATTATTCTGCAATAGAAGCCCTTTAACCTAATTTCCACTAAATTAAAAATATATGAAGATGGAATAAATTACCTTTCGTCGAAGATACTTTATCGAGTCTCTAAATGTTGTTTGTATAGGGTTTCCTCTTAGAGCTTCACTAACCCTGTTACCCCGCATTTTGGTCAAGGCCGAGCCATCAACAAATTGGCTGGAAAGGATGGATATCAGAATTGGAGATCGATTGGAAATAAGGCTATGATCAATACCGTCAAAATCTGACCGAGCTCCAATCAAGACAGGATCGATTGGGAGTGATGAACAAGGCTAGAAAGACTACATTTCAAATTTTGGGACAATCGGAGTTCGTATGCTCGAGTTATCGATGGATCAATATTGGTGAGAAATGGCTTCGGATCGGTCTTTTCGTATCGATCAAGGTATTCATTGGTTTGGATCGATCAAAATGGACATGGGCTTTGGATCGATGCTTACACATTGATGCTTTCGTATCGACAGAGGGATGTGAATATGGATAACACGCATGGCTTTGGACCGATGGTAATTCGTATCGATGAGTTTCGTATCGACCTATGATATTAATCGATACGAATATAGGCGTTTAGGATCGATACGAAGGCAATGGACTTGGATCGATGGATACGAACAAAGGCATAGTTAATGGATATGAAAGCATGTGTTCTGAGATCGGTACGAACAAGGCAGCAGGAAGAGCAGGGGATCGATATCAAGAGGGCGGCGGCTAATCGATACGATGGAGAGAATGGATTGATGGATACAAATAAGAACACGGGGGCTGAAGCATGGATACGAAATGGTGGAGGCGAATTGATGGATACGGGTTCTTCATGGATACAAATGCTCAGCCTGCACTGGCAATCTCAAAACTTGGATCGATCATATCACATAAACTACATATTGGAATTTCATGAAATTTGGAGAGCAAGGACTTTGCACTGCCGTCTTTCACCATTATCGATCCTAGCCCTATCGGAGCGATTCCTGATCGATACGAAATTGATATGGGTCGATCAAGGATCGATCCCAAACTGCCTTAGATCGACCTAGTGGACATATCTGCGCAAGAGAAGAGGTATTCTAGGTTTTGGGAGGATATTTTCGGATCTATACTTATAAAAAGAGGTCCTATGGCAACTAAAAGAGGAGCTTCTTCTGCCCTTTATGCCGAAACTCTTCTATTTTGTTCATTGATGTTCAAAGGCTTGTAATTGTAATTTCAATACAAAAGGAATAAAAGGATTGATTCAAATTGGACGTAGGCCGGGTGTAACGACCCGTAAATTTTCGATAATTAAAATAGCTAATTTAATAAGATTTCGTGATTTAATGTTAGAAAAAAAATTAATTCGTTTGGAATAATAATAACCGGAATGAATTGCAACAATAATTATCCAAGTAATTATTTATAGATTGAATGGAGTTCCAATCTACTTGAATTGACTCAAATGTTATAACTTGGTTATAAGGGAATATATGGAAAAACAAATGTAAATAAGTGAATAAGAATTGTGAATTATTTAGGTAGTAATACAAATTTTAACAGATTGGTTTCGAAAATTTGAATAGTAATAAGTATTGAAAAATAAATACTACTTAGTGAATGCCATTGCAATCAATAGTTGGATAGGATAATAAATGTTGAATTCATTGGGTATAATAGAGTAATTGATTGATAAGTAAAATCTATTTAAAATCAAATAATTGAATTTTGAACAGGTAAATTGTTTAAAGTAAATATTTAAAACTTATTGAATAATTGAATAACTGTAAATTGGAATAGTGTTCTAAGATGTGAATTGGTTTTAAAAGTTGAATCTTATAAGTTCAATTTCAAATATTTCAAAGGATAATGAATTATTGGATAATCAAAATTGTTTAAATTTAATATTTGAAATTTATTGAATAATTGAATAACGGGTTTAATATGATTAAAATTATTTGTAAAATTTTATTTTATCATATTAAAGTTAGAATGATGTTGTAGAACTTTTAAAATCGAATTAAAAGTAAATTTGTGAAAATTGAATATTTTAATATTTAATTGACGAGTTAAAATAGTCATTTTTCAAACAGTCTTGGATTTCAACAAAACTAGTTACATCGGACCCGTAATGTTATATTATTGTAAGGTTTCAAATTTCGTGTCAATCGGATTTACCGTTTGTCCGGGGCAAGCCAAAACGCATAGAAATTTGTTTAATCGGTTTAATTTAAATTTGATCGTTTATTTCCGTAACTCGCACATATGATCGAATTAGCCTCCGAAACACGTTCCATTGTGTTTGGAACGCGGGGTAAACCTTAGAAACGCCAGCCGGCACGCTTCGTTTGGAGTTCGAATTTTTTTTGGTGAATAGTGTTTTTGCAATTTTCTATAAAAGGCCCTCCATTTCACAATTTGCAAACAAAGGCTAGGGTTTCTAGTGCAGCCGCCGTTCACCATTTCTATGGCCAGAAATCATTCGTCTTTCTCCTCCAATATCTCACAATCCATCGATAATTAGCAAAAACCTCCAACTACAAAGTTGTATATCTCGACGAGATCTACAAATCCAACGTTGAAGATCGGAAACGGAGCCACGGATCGACGGGAAATCACGTTCAAAGCTGCTGCGTTTTTCACGCAATTCGAGGCAGAGGGAGGGACCGAGTCTGGCCGCACTCACGGCGTAGGTGGCTCTGGTGTGGGCTTCGTGGTGGCGCTAGCTGATCGTTCTGGAAGTCGACGAGGTGGTCGTGATAATTGCTTGAAAATCGATAGCTATGGGTTGTTTATACGTGAGTTTTCATGTGAAGAGGAAGAAGGTGCGGCAGCGGTCCAGATCTGCAGATGCTTGGATGATTGGCCAGGATGAGATTGAGGGTTTGATATTTAAAATAAAAGGTGAAATTATATATTTAAATTCGTATAAACTTTAAAATAGCATAACTTTTTCATACGAGGTCGAAAACACACGAAACTTTTTACGTTGGAATCGTATCGACGAGCACTACGTAATAGAGCTGGATTGGAGTCGTTTGGAGCTAGTGGAAATTTTGGGTAAAATTAAACGCTCGTTTAATTTTATTCGAAATAAAACGCTGGAACTACATTGAAATCAAGGTGAGTGTTTTATAACGCTCACAACGTACTGAATATCTTTATGGTAGTTAAATTTAATATTATGAAGTGATATGAATTTTATTTGTCGTTGTTTGATAAAATTTAATTGTCATTTGAATTAACCGTTGAAAATTAAATTGACAGTTGAAATTAAAATTTGAATTGCGATTAAATTACCTGACATTGATAACTATGAAATTGTCATGAATTGTATTGTTTATTGGATGATGTATTTCGATGGATGTTATTGGTTGATATTTAAATGTTTGGATGTTTATTTGCTTATATATATACTGTTATGCATACATATGACACTATGATTTGGTTTAAATGATATATATTCATCCCTGACATTTAATTGAAATAACTAATCACTTGGCCATAGGATAGAAAATTATATACGGACACCGGATTGGCTAAATTAATAATTTTTAAAATTGTCGATTTGAAATTTATTTAAATGTTTTGATTTAAAGGTTATAAATAGAAATCAATTTATAGAAATCGAATTTATCGAAAAATTGAGTTTGGAATGTTGAAATAAATTTGGTTAAAATAAATTGTTAAATAATTTAAATTGAGACTTTGAAATTTAAAAATTGGGATATGATTGAATTTCGAAATTTGTTTGTTTTAAAGATTGAACATTATTTCGAGCTTTGAATATTACCAAGTAAAAGTGATATAAAAATGATATTTTGAAATCGAGCTTGGAATTGAATCATATTTGAAATTTGGATTTAAACTTGAATATTGATGGATAATTCTGCTAAGTGTTATAAATGGACATTTTTGAAAAATCAAGCTACAAATCGATATAAATTGAAATTGAATTAATTGAAAGTGAATATAAAATTGAATAAATTTGAAGTCAAAGTTGACGTTGATTGAACCGAAATCGAAATTGAATCGGTAGAAGGGAAATTGAAATTATTTTGAATTGGGAAGTTATAATTGAAATGGTTTAGTTTTGAAGCTGTTTTATTTTGTTTTCCAAATTACTCAGTTATATAAACCATTTTTGAATACTTAAACTATTTTAATCTATTTTAAATCTACTTAACCCAATTTAAATTATTTTAAACTAATTTATCTATTTTAAATCCATTTTAAGACTTTAAGTATTTTTAACTACTTTAATTATTTAAACTGCTTTTAAACTACTTAAAACTATTTTCTAAAATTCTAAGCTGGTCAATAAGGTGAAATGTTTATATTTAAATCTTGAATTTAAATACGAATTGGGTTAAATGGAGTTGCAACCTAAATTGAAATTCGAAATGATTTGGAAATCGAAATGAGATATTGAGGCGAAAAATGATTTTTGAAACGGAACCTTACATTTTGAATAGATATGATGATATTTGAAATGGATTTGATTTTTGAAGCGAATATGATATTTTGATATCAATTATGAATCGATTTGAAATGTAAAAGAGCCACCGGTGTAATAGTACGTAGTTATTAAAGAGACCGGGATTGGATATGGACATACTCTCTGTCGATACCGAAAACCACTTTAATAACTATTATGCGCGGAGTGTTGATCCAGAATGAAGTGGATGGTTCGGTGAACGAGTTGACTGAAGAAAGAGAACGATATTGGATGACCCCTGACATGACTAAAACAGGAGCCGCGCTGGGCCATTGAGGTTCGCCACCTCTAGCGGACACACTTCTTCGATACCATATCTATTACCTTTTGTGATTCGATTTGGGTGCACCCCTCGATTTGGGAGTGTTGTTTCGCGGTGTTGGGGTGGCTGCTGGCTATGCTCAACATCAGTCCGGATCACGCAACTACTAGTATCCTAGTTGGTATCGCCTCATGTACCTTGTCATACTGATTAACCTATTCGCGACCACTACGTTTTGTTTTGTGTTATACCTATGGGGTACCCTCTGATAACCACCAGTTTACGGTGGGGCTTACGGTGCTGTATAGACTATGGCATTATAAAAATGTGTTAAGGGGGATTATGGTAACGCATTAACGCTATTATAATACCTTTACTTTACTGTAGACATATTATAATAGCGTATTGTACTACATAGTAGATAGTTTAACGGATCCTTGAGAGATGGAAAATCCCGTAACATCTCTTGAGTTATTGCACGCACGTTAACACTGGATATGAGATGTCAAACCCCGTAAACATCTCTGACGCCGTTACACTCATATTTATTTACGATTGATATAACTTTCATAAGGATATTTTAGTCCTGACTCGAGTGTTTTGTCTTTTCATTACGCTCGGGTCAGACCTGAGTTTTTCAGCTTATTGAAGATCTATTCTGGAGGACGAAGACGAAGATTTGGTATACTATTACTCTTATTATCTTTGCATCATGTTGTCTGCTGCATTATTTTATTTGTTCTGTTGTATATGTATAACTCTGATAAAGGTTGTATAAATAATGATCAAAGTATTGTAAACAGCTTCATGAACTGTTTATTTGACTATTATATTTTATCGTTCCGCTACGAGATTCTGTGTTGTTTCATTTCCTTTATTTCTCTTTCTTTTCTTTTCTTATTTACCCCAATAACCATCTGCCCTTTTAATGGTTTGAGTCGACGTGTGTGTTTGATCGTCAGTTTAAACTGTCCAAAAAGGCGGGTCGTTACACCGGGGATCTCCGAACCACTATAAACCTTATGTCTTCTCTTACTTTCTTTCATTTTAATTTTTCTATTTCTTCATTTGAATTCTCTACATTATATGGACCTGAGATATGTGTGTGAATATTGTGGATCTGTGTGTAAACACTGGTGCTTTCACGGCTTTTGGGGTTTGTGACCAATTTTGGCGCAAACACTTTGGTGTTTTCACTGAAAAAGACTAGCATCCGTTATACTGAATTTGGAAAGCTAAAGGATTGGATCTAAAAGGAACCATGAAAAAGCAATCAACAAAGAGATAAGGAGCAGAAAGGAGTCAGCACGAAGGGAGTCGGGAGGCTTCCTCAAGAGCAAATCAGGTCTTAGTTTTCATTACCAGAGATGAGATGGAGATGATGAAGGGAGCTATGTAGGAAGAATTGCTGAAAAGGCAGGAGGAAATGATGCAGAACCTTCTCAAACAGTTTGGACAGGTAGGAGCAGCATGAGCTGCTCGAGTTCAGATCCACGGAGCTAGAACAGAAGGTCTCAACAAGCAATCGGATGGAGCAGCTCAACAAGGCGCGGCACCCAATCAGCACACAGTTACCAATTTGAATGGATCCAGACTCGGGGGCACACTACCATGCAATGATAGACCAATTCATGGAAGAATTCCAAGTGACACCACACAGCAAGATGCCAGTAGAAGCACAAGAGTACGCGATGAAGAGTATGTACCAAAATTTCCTCGAGGACTCGGGGGGCAACCCTTGGTGGAAAACACCAGATTAGCTGAGATTATCAAGCGAACTATGCACGGAGGTTTAGCAACCGAAGATCTGGAAGGAGTAAATAGGAGTTCATTTACCCGTGATATCAGAATGGCTAGGAATCCACCAGAGTTCAAGCTACCTACTCTGGAGGTGTACAACGGCAGGGCTGATCCTACTGATCATTTGATGAGGTACATGAGACACGTGAAAGTGTTGGGGGCATAGGAGGAAGTTATGGCTCGGTGTTTCCCTCTACACTTAACGGATATAGATGTTATGTGGTTTAGGCAGTTGGAAGATGGATCTATTAGGACATGGAAAGAATTGGTGGATGGTTTTTAAAGCAGTTTCGGGTTCATATCAAAAGGCCGAAGAATGTGATGACACTGACATCAGTAAAACAAAGAACAAGGGAATTGCTCAGGACTTTCTTAACTTGGTTCAATGCGGCAGTTGCTTCGGTGGATCGACCAGATCCATCAATGGTTTTAATGGCAGTAGTGTCAGGAGTCAAGGATAACTCAGATTTCAGCGTATCATTGATACAGGATCCACCAATGAATCTCGAGGAGTTCTTTCATGAGGCTGAAAGATTTCTTCAATAGGAGGATGCGAGTCTGGATTTGAAACTAAAGGAGGTAAATGTGGTCAAGGATGGAGAACCATCCGGTGAAAGCTCGGGTAAGGATAAGGATAAAGGAAAGAGGAAGTTCGATGACAACTCTGGTAGGGAAAGGAAACGCTGGGGAGAGCCAAAATTCTCCACTTACACAGGATTGAATGAAACATTGGAGCTGATATTCATGGAGACTCGGGATTGCCTTCCTTACCGAAATCCGGCAAGAAGGGAACCCTCAGAATGCGAGAGGGCATTCGGAAGGCATTGTCTCTTTCATGACCTGGACGGGCATGATACCAACAACTGTAGACATCTAAAGGATATAATCGACGAGCATATAAGGAGTGGTCAGTTGCGACAATATGTCGGAACTCGAAATGCGGTGGTGGAACAAGAGCAGCCACCGTCTACCTCAAACGACGATGGCATGAGGCCCAGGAATGATGATCAACTGGTTATCGACTAACAGGGATGATATGGAATAAGTATCAAACTCTGGGCAAACGGCCAAGTCACTTACTCATGTACGGGGACGGAGACTGCTCCTAGGCATGCTCTAAGATGATGATAAACTGCGATGCTCTAGTTTGTGAAATCTACATTTTCTTCTTGGTTTGGACATTTTCTTTTTTCTGGTTTGGTTTGAACTCCTCGTTTTGTTTGGTTTCTGGTTTGGACTTTGGTTTTGATGCTTGTTTTCCGGTTTGGATATTAGTTTAGATTTATGGTATGGATTTTTGATCTTCTGATTTAATCTGGATTTCAGATTGGATTTTGATTGGATTTTTACCTGGTTTTTGGTAAATGGTCGTCGAGTATGGATTATGGCTAGCAAGGGGTAAGTTGCTTCGTCCGAACGTGGCGAATTGGCTTATTTAGGTCGTCGAGTATGGACTATGATTGACAAGGGTTCGGAGAGATCAGGATTCGGCCTAGAACTTAGGCTCTATATTATCTACCAGTTACTATTTCAGGTCGTCGGGTATGGACTATACTCGGCAAGGGTCTAGAGTGACCAGGATTCAGCTTAGGACTTAAGCCACAGCATTACTTAGCGTTCAGAGACACTGAACCAGGATCACCATTGAGAAAGGCATTGCTTGACACAGGTCGTCGACTGTGGATTGCGCTTGGCAAGAACTCGAAGAGGTTATGACTTTAGATAATGGTGTGAACAACTAAGGATTTGAAAAAGGGCCCAGAGTGGTCCCAGAGTTGGATGTCGACTCGAAGAAGTCATGAATTTGGTTATTGGATATGGATGGATTAAAACTTGGTTGACGGGTTTGGATGGCTATGAAATGGGCTAAGGATTTGGTTACTGGATCCGGAATCGGATATCGGCTCGGAGTGGCCGCGGATTTGGACAAGGATACGGCTACGACACTTGATAGGATGGCTTGGTAATATATTGAATTATGGATCGGATGGTACAGCTACGGATGAAATATGGACTCAGATGTCGGATTCGGAACTATTCAAAACAAGCCTTCTTACCACAAGGCATGTTTTGTGGGGCAAGTGTTACCTCGCCTTTTGGTCAAGGCCGGGCTGTCAACAAATTGGCTGGAAAGGATGGATATCAGGATTAGAGATCGATTGGAAACAAGGCTAAGATCGATACCGTCAAAATTTGACCGAGATCCAATCAAGAGTGGATGATTGGGAGTGATGAACAAGGCTAGGAAAGACTACGTTTCAAATTTCGGGTCAATCCGAATTCGTATGCTCGAGTTATGGATGGATCAATATTTGTGAGAAATGGCTTCAGATCGATCTCTACATATCGATCAAGGTAATTATTAGTTTGGATCGATCAAAATGGACATGGGCTTTGGATCGATGCCTACACATTGATGCTTTTGCATCAATATATGGATGTGAATATGGATAACAAGCATGACTTTGGACCGATAGTAATTCGTATCGATGGGTTTCGTATCGACCTTTGATATTGGATCCATACGAATAGAGGCATTTAGGACCGATATGAAGGCAATGGAATTTGATCGATGGATACGAACAAAGGCATAGTTGATGGACACGAAAGCATGTATTCTGGGATCGGTATGAACAAAGTAGCAGAAAGAGTAGGGGATCGATACGAAGAGGGCAGCGGCTAATCGATATGATGAAGGGAATGGATTGATGGATACGAATAAGACCACAGGCGCTGAAGCATGGATATGTAATGGTGGAGGCAAATTGATGGATACGGGTTCTTCGTGGATACGAAATGCTCAGCCTACACTGGCAATCTCAAAACTTGGATCAATCATATCTCATAAACTACACGTTGGAATTTCATGAAATTTAGAGAGCAAGAACTGTGCACTGCCGTCTTTCACCATGATCGATCCTAGCCCTATCAGAGCGATTCCTGATCGATACAAAACCGATATGGATCGATTAGGGATCGATCCCAAACTGCCTTGGATCAATCTAGTGGGGCCACATGCGCAAGAGAAGAGGTATTCTAGGTTTTGGGCAGATATTTTTGGATCTACACCTATAAATAGCAGTCCTATGGGAACTAAAAGAGGAGCTTCTTCTGCCTTTTACACCGAAACTCTGTTATTTTATTCATTGATATTCAAAGGCTTGTAATTGTAATCTCAATATAAAAGGAATAAAAGAATTAATTCAAAGTGGATGTAGGCCGGAGATAGCCGAACCACTATAAACCCTGTGCCTTCTCTTAATTTCTTTCATTTTAATTTTTCTATTCTTCATTTTTATTTTCTACATCATCTGGATTTGAGATCTGTCTGTGAATATTGTGGATCTGTGTGTAAACACTGGTGCTTTTATGGCTTTTGGGGTTTGTGACCAATTTTAGCTCAAACAAACCCCTCCTTCTCTTTAAGTAGTAACTTTGAAGAAATGGCTTCATTAATGGTTAGGACTAGGGGCAGCTTTAGTAGAGGGAAGCACCAAAATTTTAAGTCAAATTACGGTGGAAGCTATTGTATTTGTAGCTTAGGATATGCACTCTTTTCACTACCAAATCCTCATACCCCTGAAGACTAAGTAAAGCCTTATTAAATCCACTATTATGATCGACCTTAGGAGTTAACCAAGCATGGCCAAACACCCTTTTGACTCCCCTAGAATCATTATTTAATTAATTAATTTTTGGCACCTAAATCGATCAAAATGTCATATAAATTCCATACATTATTGTGTCCAATTTTAATCTTGAAATACATAATTAAAATTAGCTACAAATATTAATACAAGAAATGTATCAATATTCTTTTCTTGATACTTTTCAACCAGGAACATTTAAGGAGTTGGTGTTTTTGTTTATATCAATTCTATACTCGTTATCTACGCGTAAAATGAGCAAACATCGCAAATCTCAATCAAAAATGAAATTGACAAATGGAAATGGTAAGAAATCCAAAAAAGAAAGAGAAAAACACAATGTTTTTATAATGCTTCAGTAAAATCTCTGGTCTACGTCCACTTAATTGTTTTTATTGATTGATTCCCAAACGAATGCTTAATTTACAATAAAATGTCTAATTAGATCTCTGTTCTACTCATAGTCTAATGAGGAAGAGAAGAAGATTGAAAGGGGTCCTTTTCTAGTTGATGATAGCTCTCTAATTATAGATGAAATCCACCATCAAAATCGGGGAATCTAGTTTAATGGAATAAACACTTCTAGATCCGAAGTTTCGACCACGAAGAATGAGTCAAATTGCATGTTTTCCATCATCTGTATCATTCGGTACCTGTGACAACCCACCTTTTTGACCCCTGATAACGACCCTTAATACATCCACGGTATTCGTGTGTCGTTGCCCAAGCATTCGAAAGACGAGTTGCCATGGGGTAAAATATAAGAACAGAACAAAAATCTCACAATAGAACGGTTAAATATAATATAACAGTAAGATAATACATAAGGTTACTATCCAACATAGAGTTATCAGAGTTACAGCAAAAGTACTACTATCAGCCTAGGCAGTTGCAGCAACCTGCCTTTACACTTACTGATACAAAATATATACACATAGAACTAACATCTCATAACTGCGGAAACATATAGCTAAACAGGTAAGGAGCCTCCTACTCGTCCACCATCTTCAAACGATCCCGAAGAAACCTGTTACTCTTGGACTACTCAATATATAAAAAAGTACTAGGGAGTTTAGGAAAAACAAACAACTGAGGTCAGATAATAAATCTGGTATGAGTAAACTCCAAATAAAGGAATGGAACACACAAAATAGCTTGTGTGACCATGTCGCAAAACATGAAACCGGTTTCCCCGCACAAGAACCAAATCCAAGAATAAATAATGGACACAAATAAGTAGACATCACAGAGAGTGCAAGACGCTTCCCGATGCAACTAAGAAAGAATCAATCCAATGGTTTGTATCAATACAAGAAAAAGGAAATTTTCCAAGAATTATTAGGAAGGTGCGCCCCACTTACCAAAATTATACATCTAGAAAATATATTTAAGAGTTACGATGGCTCTCAGAAACCTCCAAGCCGGACCCTACCAGCCTTACCGAGTATCTGAGTATTTCACCTCTCCACGCGCGTACAGCCGAAACCAATCTAGAGTAGATGTGACAATACCTTAATTGGAGCAATCCTACATTGCTTGCTCCCATTCGCTCATTATTTAGTCATTTTCGATAAAGGATATCAATGCTCTACATGAGCAAAAAATCTTAGATTGACGAAAAAACAAAAAGAAGAAGGGTATTAGAATCGATAGTCAAGATATCAACTATCGGGGATAACAAAACAATCGTATATGAAAATTAAATCTTATACTCTTTCAAAGCTTGGAAAATATCTATATACTTATCTCATTGGTGTCACAAAACATTTAGGAATATTTTATATTTCAAAAGCATACTTAAATGGGTCAAAAACAAATATCTACAAGAAAGTCGAATGTTTACTATACCATCATAATTATAAAGAACATTTATGGAAATCAAATCTCCTACACTTGTCATATTTTCGATATTCTCAAATTATTCTATCCCTCATCCAGAAAAAAGCCAGGTAAGTCAGGACACTGGTTGCCCCTAGCCTTGCCTAGACACTTTAGTACTAGATCTCATAGATAGAAGATCAATCTACTAATTCGCTTTTAGTGTCAAGTATAGAACTGCTTACTTTCCATAAATAACCCCTTTAAATCACTTATATAAATTTCAAAGCTCCTTTAAATTACTTTAAACCAAGATTTAAAACTTTCATTCAAATCATAACTTAAACCCATCATCATCTTTAAAGGAGAATACGACTTGAAAAGTAAAGGGATTTCCTTTGAATTAACCACTATACGATCATACATAACATATGCAATAATAACAAGAGTAAAAACTTCCATTCAAATCATAACTTAAACCCATCATATTTAAAGTAGAATACGACCAAGAGGTGTGATGCTCTCTCTTATTCAAATGAGATAGCTAAAACGGGTGTTATTTCCTTTCAACTAAAGAGCCACTAAATGTCAATCCTAAGTTAAAAGGTGGTATACGTTCCCTTTAACTAAGCGTCAAGGTTATTGCTCACAAACCGGCTGAGTTCAAATCAAACAAACAAACAAGAATAATAATAATAGTCCCATTATTATTAACAATTTGCAATCAATAATTAACATAACATTTATTAAAATGTAAAAGAATCAAAGAAAAGAGATTAATATTATACTCACTGTAAAATAATTAAATTATCTCACAGAATAAGTTATACTCGCTAAACTATGAAAGCAAGGAATATACTCACTTCCTATTTGCTTTGCTGGAGACATGGAATACTTCCCTTTTGATAATGAAATTTAGTTCTTTTATGTAGTTTGTGAATGGATTAAAATGAGATATGGATTTGGGTGAAGAGAAGGGCATTTTAGTAATTTTCTATAGCCTAACCTGATTCGACCAGACTTTGGTCCAATATAAACCAGCATTATGGCCAAATTTTGATTCAACCATAATTTGGTCCAATAGAAAACATCCTTATGGCTTAATTTGATTCGACCATATTTTGGTCCAATAGGAATCCTTCTTATCAACTATTGTCTAACCTAATTTGACCAGATTTTGGGTCCAAGGCAACCATCCGCATTGAATAAACTGATTTGACCATATTTTGGTCCAATGGCAACCATCTACATGGCATAACCTGATTCGACTATATTTTGGTCCAATCGCAACCATCCATATGGAATATAATAATCGTTATGCTATTTTATTTTATGCTATTGTTTTATTAGGCAAGTAATTATATTATTCTGTTTTATTATACAAAGTTAATAGTTCCTTCTTATTTTATTAGGCAAGTAATTATACTATTATGTTTTATTGGGAAAAGTTAATAATTCTTTATTGTTTTATTAGGCAAGTTATTATACCATTCTATTTTAGGCAAGGTTAATAATTCTTTATTCTTTTATTAGGCAAATTCTTTTCTTAATTCCTAATAAATAATCATTCTCATTTGGTTTATTTGCCAAAGAAAATAATAATCTTCTTATTTTTAAATAAATTTATACCCCTAACTATCTTATAACTTGACCCGCCTTTAAATTAACATTTTACATCGGTTTTAAAAATCCATTTGAGACATTTTATCCGAAATATAGTTATAAAATCCATTATTTAATCATTTAAAAACATATTAACTATTTAAGTTCAAAGTGATTAAATTATGGGTCATTACATCCTTCCATCCTTAAAGGATATTTTATCCTTGAAATTAATCACATAAACTCGGGATATAAAAGAAACCAAATGTATCATATATACCACACAAAGATGCATGGAAAGCGACCTCACCACAACAAGTGAGTACACTAAAAAGAAACAAATAATACAAACAACAACTACATCAGCTCGGGATAATAATCCCCAATATAGTCCTTAGTTTTCCAAGTGCAATCTCTAACATCTCCACTCTACTAAACCTTAACGAAATTCACAACCTTCTTACTTAACTGCTTTATATCTCGAGCGATAATATGAATAGGCCACCTAAGAATGGTTAGGTTAGGCTGAACCTCCAAATCAACTTGGCATGGCGGTTCTACTATCATCGAAAGGTCGTACTTACGTAAATGAGATACATAAAATACATTGTGCACATCTGATAATCCATCTGGTAACTCCACCTTATACGCAAGTCTGCCAATCCGATCCAATATGGGAAAAAGGCGAATATATCGAGGGCCTAACTTCTTTGTCTTCCTAGACCTTACGACACTTCTCAAAGGAGAGACTTATATGAATACCAAGTCCCCGATTGAGAACTCTAGATCCCTACACCTTTGATATAGATAACACTTTTTTCGATCTTGCATTTCTTTCATCTTTCTTCTAATATTAGCTACCTTCTCATTGTCTTATAAGATCATTTATGGTCTAAGAACAAGTCTATCTCCAAATTCAACCCAACACGAAGGAGAACGGCATGGACAGACATAAAGAGCTTCGAACGGGGCCATACTAATGCTTTCTTGATAGCTGTTTTTGTAAGTGAATAAGGGTAAATGATCTTCCCAAGAAACCTTAAGGTCTAGAATGGATGCTCGCAATAAATCTTCCAAGATCATGTTCACTCTCTCGTCTGCCCATCTGTTTGAATATAGTAAGTTGTACTCAGACTTAGTTCAGTCCCTAAAGTAGTCTGTAGTCCCTCCGAGACCATGCTGGTGAATATTGGGTCTCGATCATTACAATACTACAAGGAATCCCATGGAGTCTCACAATCTCCTTCACATACAAACTTTCTAGACTCGTAGCAGTCCTAGTCAGCTTAACATGAATGAAATGGGCACTCTTGGTCTGTAGATCGACTATAACCCAAATGCCAATGTTACCTCTTCTCGACCTAGGATGCCCATCAACAAAGTCCGTAGAGATTTTCTCCCACTTGCACTTTGGGATCTCAAGTGGTTGAAGCGGTCCAGTTGTCTATTGCTGGTCACTCTTAATCTATAGGTAGTTTGCACAACGAATCACAAAGATAGAAATATCTCGCTTTGTCCCTTCCACAAAATACCCTCTTCATATCCTTGAACATCTTGATCACTCCTAGATGAAAAGATAACTTTGAATGGTGGCACTCGGCTAACACTTCTTGCCTAAGTCCATCAAAGTCTAGAATGCAAATATGCTCATTCATTTTCAATGTGCCCTGGAGATCAATCTCAAAGCTAGAAATGACACCTTCTTCAACATCCATCTTATCAAGCCAAAATAAGATCTACCTACTGACTAGATGCATCTCTAACAATATTGGCTTAACTTCTAGGTTTGCAACCATTGTTACATTCGTACTCAGTGCATCAACAACGGAATTTGCTTTCCCAAGGGTATAAAGAACCTCTAGATCATAAGAAGCGAGAAACTCCAGCCATCTCTGCTGCTTCCAATTCGAAACTTTATAGGTAAAGAGATAGTTTAAGGACTTGTGGTTTGTGTATAACTCGAACCTTTCCCCTAAAAGATAATGCTTCCACATTTTTAGTGCAAAGACAACAGACAAAAGCTCCAAATCGGGCATAGCATAATTTTTCTGATGCAGCTTTAGCTGTCAACTCACATAGGCAATAACTTTCCTATGTTGCATCAGAACTACTCCCAATCCGATTCCACAAGCATCTGTATACATGGTTAAACCTTCGCACCCAAATAGAATGGTTAAAATAGGAGCACTGGTCAACTTCTCTTTTAATTCATTGAATGCTTGATTACACATAGAAGTCCATACGAATTTAACATCTTTCTTTGTTAACTTCGTCAGATGAGAAGTAATCTTCGAGAAATCGTTGATAAACCTGCGGTAAAAATCTGCTAATCCTAAGAAACTTCTAATTTCAGTCGCACTTTCGGGCTTCTCCCAGGCTTGAGCCGCAACAACTTTAGCTGGGTCCAGCAATATTCCTTCTCCTGAAATAACATGCCCTGGAAACCTAACTTCGGATTTTTAGAAATGGCACTTAGAAAACTTATCCTTCAAAACGTGGCTTCTAATGGTATTAAGTATTACACGGAAATGATATTTGTGCTCCTCCTCCGTCTTTGAATAGATAAGAATGTCATCAATAAAGGAGAGAGCAAATTTATTAAGAATATCTCGAAATATCGATTCATTAAGTCCATAAAATAAGCAAGTGCATTAGTCAGTCCAAACGGCATAACTAATAACTCATAGAAATTTGTTGGAGTCGGAAAAGCTGTTAAGGGAACTTGAGAAAATATCTTAGCACTATGGAGTAGGTCAAACATATTGTCTAACCTCAACAAAGAATGTTTATTCTTGATAATCCTTCTGTTCAACTCCCGGTAGTATACGCATAACCTTAGAGAGCCATTCATCTTTGTAACAAAGATGACCGGCATTCCCCAACTTGAGGTACTGCGCCGGATCAATCCCTTCTCCAAGAATCCATAAGTCTTCTTTTCTAACTCCCTCTTCTCTTTTGGAGCCATCCTTTGTAGGTGTTGTACAATAGGTCTAGCTCCTGGAACCAAATCAATACGGAACTCCACTTCACATTGAGGAGATAAACCTTGCACCTAATCAAAAATATCTGTGAAATCTTGAACAACCGGCACATCTCCTAGCTCCACTTTAGCCACTTTGAGAAAATAGAGGAAACAACTCATTAAATTTTTAGGCTCTTCACAACAAATATCAACACTAACATCTCCAACATCTCCCACATCACTAACTCTGACGAGCCTTCTACCATAATCCAAGACATCTTTAAACTTAGATAACCAATCCATTCCCAGCAACACTCCAAAACCTATGAACCCAAGAACAAATAAGTCAAAAGGAAAGAAATGATTTCGAGATGAAATAGGTACATTTAGACACATATCAAGATTTGTCAGACCTCCAATTGGGTTTGACACACAAAGAGTATTACTTACGATAACATATTTAAGGTTTAGTTTGTTCATTAGATCATAAGAAATAAAACTATGGGAAGCCCTTGTATTAAATAACACCCTTGTAGGAATACCATAAATGGATAGTGTACCTTACAACACTTACTTCCCTGTTTCACCTAAAGAAGTGGACGGTATATCTTCAATGGTAAAAGTCTATCCTTGAGACGCCATCTTAGGAAAAGGGCACTCATTCTTCATTTGTCCGGGCTGCAGTTAAAACATGTGGCAATTGGACAGTGATTTGCAAAGTGCTCCATCTTATTGCACTTGAAACAAAGAATGTTGGCCAAGTTGGTCTGCTTCTTCTGTGCGGGAGCCCTATCTTCAGGTTTCTTCCCTGCTTCTTTCCCTTAAACTTACACTTAAGTTTAGCTTGCCTTCAACTAGTATAACTGATAAAAGCTTGGTACTTACTGCTAATGCTATACCCTTATTGACTCCTTCCTTAATTTTAAGAGTTTCAAACCTCAAAGCCATGCTAATAATGTTGGTATGTACCCATAAGATGATTGGTCATTTCACGATGGAACTCTGGTTGCATCCCATTAACAAACATTTCATTTTTCTTGAGCTGTGTATCTATCAATCTAAGTCCAAAATGGGACAAAGCATTAAATTTATGCTCATACTACGACACCATTATATCACCCTGCTTTAAGTTAATGAAACTTCCAAACAACTAGGTTCTTCTGGCTTCTAGAATAAACCATGGTTCAAAAACTTTCGTGAAATGGGCCCAAGGAAACTCCTCCTCCAAAGTATTAGCTGTTACTAAATCCCACTAATCCATCATCGACTTTTGAAGTTGCCGCAATGCCAACAGCCGTTTCTCCGAATCCTTCAATCGAAGATCTCCAAATATTCTTTCATAAAATCGGAGCCATCTTCACTCTACAGAGCAGTTTCCCACCAAAAGTGCTAAAATTCTTACACAAAGCCGCAAAGTTCATAGGGGGCCGAACTTGCATTACCATTTCCTTCACCGGATCTAGAACTAACATAGTAGCACTTCTAGGTAGCCTACCATTGCTAGCCATGCTAGTTCCAGATCCTCTCCTTCCTCCTCTTCTTGTATTCATTTTCAATTCTCCGAACAAATACTAGGTATTTTTAGAATACAAAAATAGGATTGAAATGGTTAAAGGAAAAAAACACCAAAGGATCTAAAACAAGTCTTTAGAGGATAAATCTTATTGTTATAAAAATTTACAAAAATGCTATCTCAAGATTAACTTATTCTAGGGCATCACTTACCCTATCTCTAATGAGTTATACCCTAATCGGGGTAAGGTGTTTGCTCAACCGAAGCTTTGATACTAACTATGACGACCCACCTTTCTTAGCCCTCGGAACGACACTTGATACATCCATGGTATTCATGTGTCGTTGCCCAAGCATCCGAAAGATAAGTTGTCATCGGGTAAAGTAAAAGAACGGAACATAAATCTCATGATGAAACAGACAAATATTATATAACAATATGATAGTATATATGGTTATGCTCCAACATGGAGTTATAGAGTTACAATAGAAGTACTACGATCAGTCTAGGTAGTTATAACAAAAGTACCAACATCTCATAACAGTGGAAATAGATAGCTAGACAGATAAGGAGTCTCCTGCTCATCCACCATCTTCAAAAGATCTCAAAGAAACATGTCACTCTTGGAATACTCAAATATAAATGAGTACCCAAGAGTTTAGGGAAAACAAACAACTCGGGTAAGATAATAAGTCTGGTGCGGGTAAACTCTAAATAAAAAATGTAACACAAAAAACAACTTGTGAGACTACGCCGCAAAACACAGAATGAGTTTCCCCTTACAAGAACCAAATTCAAGCATAAAAGAATGGACACAAACGATTATACATCTTAAAGAGCTCAAGATGCTTCCTAATCCAATTAAGAAAGAATCAATCCGATGGTTTGAATAAAAAACAAGAATTTTTTCCCAACAATGACTATGAGGGTGCGCCCCCTTACTGAAAGGATACCTCTAGAAAATATACTTCACGGCTACGATAGTTCTCAGAACCTCTAAGCTAGAGTCGCCAACCTTATCGAGTATCCGAATGTTTCACATCTCCGTGCACATACAACCGAAACCATTCTAGAGTAGATGAAAAATACCTTAATAGGAGCAATCCCATATATCTTGGCCCCCACTCACTCTTAATTTAGTCATTTCCGATAAAGGATATCAATGCTCTAAATGAGCAACTGTTTAACGACGAATTTTCTATTGAAATAGAAAACCACTAATTTTCTATCGATTTAGTCATAGTTACTTGCAATCAAGCTTTATATTTATTTTTGTTGAGACAAATAATTTTTTGTTTTAAATTTCAATTCAATAACCAAATACATATGTATATTTTATAGTGTTTTTTCAAAAGTAAATAAAAATGCTAAAAAGAATATTTGTTTTGGTATTTTTTTTGTTTTTTCTTAAATTTTAGAAAGAAAATGTAAAAAATAAAACATGAAAAATAAAAATAAGCATTAGATTCCCCCATACTTGATTTTGATCGTGTCCCCACAATCAACCCAAGTGAAAGGAGAAAAATAAAATAAAAATATGACTTATATTTACATGAAAATGAAATGATTATTATTTACACGACATCAGAAAATATATCGTTAAAGAGTAAATAAAACGGTCTTCCAAAGACCAATTCATTTGTCTCGTCAAGTATGAGTGACATAGCTTAAGCATAGAAAACTAAACCATAAAAGATTCCAAAATTGAATGTTGATTTGGAAAAACAAATATCGTTTTATTGAAAATCGCATGAGTTGTTTTATTTTCAATGATTTTCAGGGGAGTTAGAACAATTGGTTGAAGTTCAATTATATTTTCACCAAATTTAAATTCAAACTCATCATTGACAAATTCTTCAAAATTATTGATTTTAAAATCAAAATGGTGATATAAATCTACCCATTTAGGATTCAACAACTCATCTTTGAAAAGCCCAAAAAATTTGTGTTCACTAAATTCATCATCCTTTGTTGAATTATTCACAACTCATCGCTTTCAAGGTGTAAAGTTGTTGTATGAAATTCGTTTGGGTTAGAAAAAGAAAGATCGAATTTAAAATCGAGTTTCTTGCCCTCAAAAGAATTAAAATCCAAATCAATTATGGAACTTTCAACAACTTCATTAAGATTGTCGTTTACAATTTCAAAAATTGTTATTTGAAAATCGTCATTTTTGGTAAAAGATGGATTATCACTTGACTCGCCACACGTTAGGATTTTATTTTTTTCTTACGTCGTTTCATGTATGTTTCAAACAACTATTCCGTGTGAGTTTTATGAATCTCGTCCATTTGCCCAACAAAATCAAAATTATAATTGTTAATTTGAGAATTTTCAATTTGGAATTGTTGAGAACAAAAAATTTCCATTGTACCATAATTGAAATTACGCTCATTGCCAAAATCATTTAAAAAGTGGTTCACATTTCCTTTTCGACTTTGAAATTAATCTTGGAGTTCGAAGTTATGTTGGCATGGGTTATAATCAAAATCATTTAAATTTTTAAGTGAATTCAAATTTTGATTATTTTGAAATCCTTAACTTGAGTTATTGCAAAGATTACTCAAATTATTTATCATTTGATTTCATTAGTTCAAGTAAAGACCAAATCATTTTAATACTATTTTCAAGAGTTGAGGGTTGGTTATCATTTTGAAAACTTTGTGTTGCAAAATTAGAATTGTTTGTACAATAGTTGTCATTAAAATATCCATAAGAGTTATGTGAAATTATATGACTATTGTAAAATTCTTGCGAGTAGGGAAATTCAGACGTTTTCAAAAATGTTTTATTATTTTGCAAAGGAAAAATATTTACCAAAAGGAATTTATTTTTCAAAAGAGAAATTTAATTTTTGTTTTTTTTTATTTTGGATTTTCAAAAAAAAAATCTATTTTTTATATGTTTTTGCCCCTTTTTTAAAAATTTTGGTTTTGAAAAGATTATATATATTTTTGGATTTTTTTGTTTTTTTTTGTTTTTAAAACTAACTCAAAACCTTTTTTGATTTTGATTGAAAATTTTCAAAGAAAAGGATTTAAAAACTAAAATGTACAATTTTTTTTTAGTTTTGGATTTTGATTTTTTTTAATATGCATGAACTAATGCAACTGAATGAATGTAATGATTTAATTACAAATGTTTGTCCTTAGTAGCTCCTAACCCAAAAATTATATAATCACACTTTGTCTTCGTTCAACAAAATATTTCTTAGCCAAGTAACGGACATGATTTATCTGTGCACCATGAATCACCCTAGCAATGCAGCCGAAGGTTTAAGTACCATCAAAGAAACAATCAATATAATATTTACGAATCACCGTAATATTTATATATGATTATTACTCTACCGTAGCTTAGACACCAAGAAGATAAATTGTTCAAAGAAGAATACTTGACAAGATACAATTAAGCCCTATGTGAGCTCGTAACACTCTTAAGTCTTGAGTCTAACGGCTATTATTAGCAAATTTTATGATGAAATGCAATTTGTGGACCCACGAAGGGGTAATGAAATCTCTCACCTTATGTGAATTTGTGTATTGCCCTTAAAAAATAAAAATAGGATGAGATGAATGCAAAGTAGAAATTAAATGTGTATTTAATATTGCAACTACAAATGAAATTTGTTTTTGTTTTTGATTTTTTTTTTAAAAATGCAAGCAACCAACAATGCAAAGCAAATAAAAATAAGAGATAAGAACACGATACCAAAGTATGCAAAATTATTAGCAATTATTTTAAAGTAGTAATTTTTTTAAGCAAGCAGAACAATCTTTTAGAAGTAGAGCGAAGTAGTTTATCACATCAACTCCTTTTTATTTCATGCAACCTGAAAATTATATATATATCTAAGGATTAAATGTTAAATTATCACCTTCTTTCTTTTCTTCTTTTATATAAAACAAAATTGAAAACACACAATGGAAAATGGTAAGCAAAGCAAGTTTTTTTCTTTTTTTTATAACAAAACTCTTGGTTTTTTTTCTAAAAACAAATAAAATAAATCTCCTAAATAGAAATCAAAACCAGCCCAACAATACCAAAATGGCCAATTATTTTACTTTACCAAATCGCTTCACGCTGATTTAAAAAAAAAACTAAGACTTATCCCTTTTTCTCTGTTAAACAGAAAATTTCGAAAAACAAAAAAAAATGGCGACTTGAATCAATTTGTTCGCGAATGAATTTCACGTGGAGTTGAGTTTGATTACGAGTAGCGTTATGGTGTTCGTGGATTATGAATCGAGATCGACAGTTGCAGATTTTATTTGGAAATAGCATGTGGTAGTACGCGTTTGGGGATCGGTGAGTTGGTCAAGTCTAGTTGCGAGGTCGTTGGTTGCAGGGCTGCCGAAAGTTTCAAGTTGACGGTTAGTGATCTGAGAAGTGACGGAATGCTGGAATTTGATTTAGATTTGGAGCATAGGCGGGTTGCTTGCGATGGAGATTTTGGGTGATTCCGGTTGTTGTTTCAGAGAGGAGGAAGATGGGTATGCTGGTGGTGAGGAACAGAGATGGAGGAAGAGGGGAAGAAGTGCTTCACTATTGTAGATGGTTAGATGATAAAGTATCAGATGATATGATGGCAGTTATATTGATGAGGCAGTGGTGGGCAGTGATATTGGTTATGTGGTGGTTGTGGGTGAGTTGAGAAGAGGGGAAGACAGCAGAAGATGATGTAGGTGTGTTAATGTATATATAGGAGAATTCTAGTTATTATGATAGTGAGGGAGGAGCAGAGATGAGGTGCTGGAGGTAGGGGAATGTTGATGGAGAGGTTGTTTCTAGTTTGTTTGGTGGAAGAAGTGGAATTGTGTGGTGCACTAGGAGGGGATGAAGTTTGTTTATGGGGTAGGAGTATGACAGTAGGATGATGCGGCAATTGATAACAGAGAATGAGTTGTAAATGGTTATATGAATAGAGAATGTTTGATGTAACAGAGGATGATTGGAAGTAAAGATGAGCAGTAGTTTGGAGTGGTAAAGATGAATGTTGCAGTGTTTGGGTAATGATGGATGTGAAATAACTAGTTAGTTGGTAATTGTAGAGTTTGAAAGTAACAATGTGATCATGTAATATGAAAGTTAACTAAATTACTTGCTTGAGCGGAATATGAATATAAATATAAGCAATAATAAAAGATACCGGAGATTTTTATACTGGTTCGAACTTTCCGTTCTACGTCCAGTCCCAGACTCCTTCCGGAATTCAATCGATACCCTCGCTTCATCTGGAGGAACATGTACTACACCGCTTGAACAACCAAACAGGACTTTCCCGCCTAGGCAACCGAATAGGACTTCTACTGCCTAAGGATACTACAACCGGATTTCAAATACAAGTGGAAATGTTTCTGACTGAATATGCTCTGTAATAGCACTGATGAGTCAATATGAGTACACCCTTCCTACAATCTTCTCATTTATGGTATATAGTGAAATTTGTGAAGAAAGGAAGACTAATTGATCACACAAGAATATGCTTGAGTGTTAGTGAAAATAGTTTGATTTGAGAATCTTTAAAGTAGATAGCAAGTGTATAGAATTTAGAAATCAAAAATAAGAATTCGTTAATAATAATGTTGAAATTGCTTGCTATTTATAGTTGTTAAAAGGTTGCAATGCTTCGTGAAGGGTAGCCATGAATCAGAAAGAAGAAACTATTGAATTGAGTGTTGTTTCTGTTCACGGATGGGAAACAACCTTTCGAAAAACTAGCCGTTATTTTTAACTCAGAAGTTTGAATAAAATTCAGCCTTCTGAATGTAGCGAAATAACAAACCAGCGCTGAAACAGAGCAAAATATGTTGAATTCAGACGTCTGAATGCACCTTAAAATTTATGTTGCACTTCAGCATTCAGATGTCTGAATTAATGATTCAGACGTCTGAATCATATGTTTCAGACATATAAAAGCTTTTCTTTGAAAACAAGTGCGTGTATTCAATAGCTTGTGCACGTATACCAATTAGGGGAGATTTTAACATATATTATTGACTATACACAGACTCTAACAATATAGAAGATTACGCTCATCAATCCGAAGTTTGATCATCAATATCTTCCTACAAAACTTGGTTAGATAAACTCGTATATTTGTTATTATCAAAATATCAGGAACTGAGGTTCCAACATTCTTCCCCGTTTGATAATGACAACTACGAAAATATTGGTTAGTAAATAATAACTTCTCCTGTCATAGAAACATTGGTTAGTACGAAAATAAAATTTTCTCCCTCGAATTAAAGAATTCATATAACAATATTCTACCTTTATCTCCCCCTTTGTCATTGACAAAAAGGAATTAGTTACTCTTCATAGTATAGGAGAGAAAAACAAGTACTAAAATCACAACAAGAACATAGAGATATACATCACATAGAAAACCATGGAAGAACAAGAACATTTAGAATCAAACACGACTGCATATTGAACTACAAATAGAACATAACGTTATAAAGTAAACAACATAAAACAATACAAAGTACTTAAACAGAGTATAACAAGGATTGTAGCAAAAGATAACCAAAAAGATCATAAATAAATAAATAAAATGAGATAAGAAATCATCCATACCAACTTAAAATTCATCACTATTGTCAACAACATCAAAATCTTATTCTTCTTCTTGATCGAAAGATCAAGCGAATAGGGCTGGTTTGTGTTGAATGTCGAAAGATGAGGAAGACATACAAGAAAGCTAATCCCAAATTTTGTTTAAGAATCCCTTGATGGAGTTGAATTTTTTGTTCGTGTTTCTTTCCATGCTCACCATTTGTTTTTGAAGCTTCTTTCGATTTTGGTAAAAGGGTTCTTAAAGCTTGCTTTGGTGTTGCATCTTCTTGGATTTCTTGAATTTCCTTATAGTATTCTTCTTCTTCTTGTTGTTGATGAGGAGGTTGAGATGAAGATGACGAAGGTATGTTAGGATGTGACGGTTGACGAATATCACGATTCCGGTTGTTGATCCATTCATGAAAGGGAATGATATCATGATATAGAGGTCGCTTTGGTAATTGCATTAGCCCTAAAGTTTTAGAGCCAAGCACACTTATGGATGTACTTTCTGAATCGGGTATCGAAACTCCACATTGCATCAATGTTCTCATGATATAAGCCCCATAATGCAAAGTCTTACATTTCCTATGAATCATCGCATCTTGAAATTCGTCTATTATAATCTTCCCCAATTTACTTGTTGACTAGAATAGATAGCATAGAGATTTTGGAAATCCTTTTTGTAAATTCTCTCATAGCTACTGGTTCGGGGTTGAAGAGACCGGATGAGGGCACGATGGATAATTCGAGCTTGAGGACACAACTTTGTTGAAATCATATTCATCATGTCGTCGAAAAGAAATCTATGTGAAACATCGTCACGTTCATACATATCGTCGATTCCTTGATAAGGGCATCTCAAAATATGGCCAAGTCTTTGCAGAGGAAGAAATTTTTTAACTCCGCATACCATAGTCCATACACAATCTTCTCTATTTTGAGAATTGCGATGGTGTAGGTTCATGTTAGCATAAAATAATTTCATAAGAAGATGGTTGATTTTTAAATTGTTAAAATCATACCCAATTAGCGAATCGAAGAGATTCGACTACGCTATTTCCCTAACCTTATAGCCATTGAACTCCTAAAATTGCATGAATGCTCCATCGAATTTTTTAAAGTTTTTCATGGTGTTGAATCTTACAATAGCAATCTCATTGTGAAGCTAAGACCTAATTTGAGCTTGGGATGGTCCGGTAGTTGATTCTCTTGTACGCTTGGACCTTGGAGCCATTTTTAATTTAAATTTGGATGAATATTTAGAGTTAAAAATGTAGTTTTTAAGGTAGAGTATGGGTTTCGTGAAAGGTGAATGTGAATGGATGCGGTTAAAAACAGAGATAAAAGAGTAAAGTAGAGTTAGTAGATGGACTTAATGAAGTACGTCCGATTAAAAAAAATTCATCTGATGATTTCAGACGTCTGAAATAAATTCAGATTTCTGAAGTGGCGCAATTTCGAAGGCAGCAAAGAATTAGTTCATTTTGGGCTTGATTCAGACTTCTGTTTTTTCAGATCAGACGTCTGAATCTGGGTGAATAAATATTCCTAGGTATAACATTCAGACGTCTGAATTAGCACAAAATGCTACATTTAGGTTGTTTTTTTTAAATAAAAATATATAATCAACTTTTTACAATATGCAATCATTTTACACAAAATTTATAGATAAAAACAACAAACAAAAAATACAAAAAGCAAAAGTTAATAGTTGGATGGAGAATCGTCAGAATTCCTTGGTTCATCCTTGGTGTTCTCTTTGAATGGTTTAAGAGGAGACCAATAATTCCGATGAGCTGGAGAACCAATTACTTATCCACATTCCCATGAGTTTGGATACACATGAGGACGTGGAGGAGATTGAGCAATAGTTCAATTTTGGACTGGGGTTGAACCACAAAATTTGATTGCCATTTTCTCCAACCAATTTAACTTTTTACTTTGAATTTTCTGTTCATAATAGAGTTCTCTACGAATATTCAAAGTTTCTTGCTGAAAACGATGAACGTCGTCAATCTTTGCTTTGGTGGAAGAAGAGCCAAAATGTAGTTTTCTAGGTCTTTTAGGTTCCGATGTGAAACCACTATGGTAAACCGGAGCCTTTTCATTGTTGGGAATAGGTGTATGCAAAGATGAAGATCCCGAACTAGGTGATTCGAAATCAATTGAAGAATAACTAGATGAACAATCGTACATATCTTAGGAAGACATATTTTTAATATAGATAGAAAGAGTTTTGGTTTCAGAAACAAGGAGGATTTAGGAGTGTATTTGAACATGGTTGAAGCCAAAATATATAGAGGAAACAAAGTTTAGAAATAAATCCAAGTTTATGGTGGAACAAGGTTTATGTTAGGGTCCGAAGATTTAGGTCTTAGGAAACCAAACCCAAGCGGGTTCAGTATTCCCTTTGTAAATAAAATCTTTATTATTGTGAACATTTTCCATAAAAGATTTTATGTACTTGTTCCTAATCAAATAATTGGTTGTTTTAGGAAACCAAATTTTAATGTTCTTAGAATGTTTTGGAATATTTGGAACATTATTGATTATAACAGGATTACTTTTCTGAAAATGATTTTCAAAAGAGTTCCTTTTCTTAGGAAGACTATTTGAAACTTTCTTATAGCCTAAGCCCATTTTATCTGAGATAGTCTAAGAATTTTCCAAATTTTTTGAAATATTTTATCTTCCTTTATGAAAATCTAAAACATTTTTGGTAATACCTTCTAACTGTGTTTTGAGACTAGAGATATCTAATTCTAACATTTTAACTTTTGCTTTTAAATCATGATTTTCAACTTGGAGAGAGTCATTCTTTTCTTTTTGAGTTTCGATTTTTTGACTCAACATAGAAATTTGATAAGTTGCATTAGAATAAGATTCTTGAGAAGCTTGAAGTTCTTTTTCTAAAATTTTCTTTTCATCTCTTAGTGTTTGAAGTTCAGTTCTATTTAACTTTTCACCGATCTCTTTATATTTTCTTTTGACGTTCTTCATATTATTTAATAGAACAGAATTTATTTCTACTAAATCATCAAAAGTTAAATCACTTACCTCATCATTCGTGGCTATAAAACACACATTTGCTTGTTCAGTGCCCCTGTCGCTGTCGCTGTCTGATGAAGAGAACTCTGAATCATCCCATGTTACTGAGAGTGCTTGTTTCTTTTTGAATTTCTCTCTTCTATTTTTGAATTTGTCTTTCTTTTGATCAGGACAATCTTTCTTCTATTATCTTTCTTGTGACATTCATAGCACTCGATAGTTGAAGTCAATGGCTTGTTATTACAGTTGTTGAAGCTGCTTTTATTATTTGCAAATCTATTGTTCCTTTTGAGCTTCAAAAAATTCTTGAAATTTTTGCGATAAGAGCCATATCTTCTCCATCGGAATCGGATTCGTCCTTTTCAGCCTTGAATGCTATTGTCTTTTTATCTTGTGTCTGTACTCGTTTAGCTTGGAGATTAACTTCATAAGACATTAGATTCACTACAACAAAAAGTGTCTTTTATAACGTCATTTAATAACGCTTTTTTCTAAAGCGTTATTGTTTACATTTAATCATCTGTTTTTTTTAACCCATTTTGTTTTGTATCCGCTGTGTAACGCTTTTGGCTCTGAAATTTTCATTCGCCCTCCAGAAAAACAAATAACAGTTTCATCTCCCTCCCAAAAAAACTTAACCATTTTCATATCCCTCCCAAAATAGCGCTGTCAATTTTCGTCTCCAACGAAATAACCCCAATCAAAACTGTTCGCTCCATCTCAGATCTTCACAGCCGTTCTCCTCCACTTCAATAGTTCACTCCTCAGTAGTCAACTCGATCGCGTCTGGAATCCTAATCGTCGATCTTCGATTTCGCCGTCACTGAAGAAGAAGAGTTGGAGAAAGCGGAGAAGGAAAAGGACGAATCCAAGGAAGAGAACGTTGCTACTGTTGAGGTTGTTTTGGTAGCAGAGGAGAAAGCAGAAGCTTAGCTTTTATGGTAATTTACTTCTTATTGTTATATTCTTAATTGGATAGTATAGCAATTCTTTGAGAGATTGGGTATTATTACTTGTGATGTTTATGTGCTTGGGATGGTAGAGCATAATTTAGGGATTTTGCAATGTACACTTGGTCATATTACTGATTTTTGTAAGAACAAGATTAACCACTTTTTACAATATAAGGTGAAAACTGTTTGAAATTCTATGTGATGTTTACCAACATCACCTTATTGATAATTAGTTGTGTTATGGTTGAATTGGTTATGATCATGATAAGTGGATTCTGGATTGTAAAAGCTCATTCCCGATGCAAGATTATTTTGTTTCATTTTGGAAATTATTTCATATTTTTATTATGGTGATCTGAACATTTCTCAATTTTTTTGCTATAGAGTTTTACCTCGATCACATCGTAATTTTATTAGCAATTGATGTGTGACATATGTCAATATTTATGTTATTTAAAAAAAATGGTAAAACCAATAAAGCAGGCACCTTATAACTTGCTTATTTTGTTTTATTTTGTGAACCAAACTAGTTCTGCAATTTAGGCCACAAAATTTATTTTCATAAATTTAAAATCATTGAGGGTTTGTTATTTGGATTTCAACTATCCTTGTTTCACTAAATGGGGTAATCTGAATCCTCATATATTTCAAGAAGGCCTTAGTTCAGATTTGGACTGAAGAAGTTTTGATTTCATAATAATTTGGATTTGCAACAAGCTCTGATCCCAATAGCCATGTTGGTTCCATTTTGCTAATTAGTGTATGTTAAGTGCTTGTGATAAAAAGTGCTTTCGTAATATATAAGTCTGATTTCATAATACCTGTGTTCTATAACATACGGTTGATTAAGTGTGATACTCGACTGAATGATAGTTGAAGATGAATCAAAGTTTGTCCACAGGCCGTCTGTAACCACTTGTTCTGTCATTGAATGTCCAATGACTATGTAGTGTGTATTATGCAAAATATTAGAACATACGCAATTAGAATCACAACTTCTTAGCTCGTGTCTACTTATAAATAGGTAAACATGATATTTTTATCAAAGATGAATGGTAATATATGCTGATTGATTTTTCATCTAAGTGTGTTTGCATGTAAGATGTCCACTGACAACTATCCATGCTGTAAAATATCTTTTTACGAAGAAGTGTACATGTCATAGTGAATTCTAAACTGATTCACAAGCCACAAACAAAATCAAATGTAAATATTATCTTACTGATGTCATTTTGTTTTGTTTTGTTTTGTTTTGTTTTGTTTTTTTTGAAAAAAAAGAACAAAGCATCAAATAAGATTATGAGTGAAATCCCCTCATGTTGTAGCTTTATGCCCCTCTAATACACATTGCTGATATTACACCATGTTTTGATATATCTGAAAGGCACATTCTTTATTTTTATTTTATTTTATATAAAATGTATCCAAACTAATGCATTATATCTGTTTGCTTGTTTTAACTATGCAGGTAAATGAAAATTTATTTTCATGCTTTATGTTGATCGAGTAAAGGATTAGGAAGGAGAGGGAGAAAGTTGACTTCAGAAATTAAGGTATAATTCTACCTCAGTGCTTTCACTAGATTAGCTACTTTTTGATAGTCTATTAAAAACTTAAAATTTTTATTTACTGTGATGTTTTTACCATTTACTATGATATTTATAAAATCCGGGTTTAATTAACATTCCATTAGTTTTACGATCCATGCCGATCTGATAGTTTACTGTGAACTGTAAAGTAGTTTTAAATTTTTGAAAGATTAAAATATTTGTAGTTTTAAATTTTTATACTTCTAAAAAAAAATTGAACTTGGAAATTTTGTAGTTCAGCAATTTTAAAATTCACTAAGTAAATTTTTTTTCCACATATCATATGAACTGTCCTTAAGCTTACTGTTTAATGCTTGCTGCCTTCGACAACATTGATTTGAATTTGCTTGCTTCAGCATAAATTAAACGTAAATTTAATTTGTCTAAAATCTGAAATACTGAGAAAATAGTGGGAAAATCTGAAAGCCATATTGTTGCTCTTTTAAACCTGCATTTTGAGTTTAGTTCATTAAAATGAGTTCTTAGTTTGTCTAAAATTAGTAGTTTTTGTTTAACTTAATTGTTGGGTTGTCTATTATCTTAATCCTACGATGGGACTTGCTAAGCAGTTAGTAAAGTTTACCGTGGCCATGATCATGTTGAGTTGCTAAGATTAGTTTTTTCTTCTTTTTCCAAATTACTATTTTATATTTATATCATTATAAGGAAGTGGTTGTTTGTTTGATGTTCAACAGATACTGATAAAATGAAGGATATACATCATGTTGTGGCCATTTGTTAGCTATCAAGGAATATATTTTGACAAGAAAAAAGATTACACTACTCATTAATTCAAAACTGGGCATTTGCTTGTTGAATTCGTGAACTAGGATTACTTTAGAAAATGATATTATAAGGTACAAACAATTAGCCAGTCTTTGTTTCAATATAAAATTCTAATAAAAGTCAATTAATTCGAATTCGATTAAGGGATTCTCGCATTTGTGTTGGTGCTAGTTTTGGGTTGTTGAGATGATTCGGCTGTTATTGGGGGTCGAGGCGATTTCAAGGAAGAAAGAAAGTGGATTTACTGATGAATGGGTAGTGGAACAGAGGTGGAAGAAGCAAGGCAGTGGTGGTTGAAAGCAGGGAGGATGGTGACTAGTAGGGTTGTTGTAGGTGTTGGTGAATGGCAGAGTTTTCTGGAGTTAAGTGGTGATGGATGTTTTACGTTGAGGCAGTGCTGCTTGTAAGATATGTATGCATCGTTGTATTTGAATATGACAGAGGCGTATGTTGGTGCAATGGATTGCTGGCAGAAGTATATGTTGTAGTGGTCGGCAGAGGTGAGCAGCACTGTATGTCTGATTCCTGGTTGTTGAACTTGCAGTGATGAATTTGCAATTCGAGGAGATGGTTCAGGTGGAAGTGGTAAGGAGCTGTTGGCTTGGTGGTTGGAAGTGCATAGGGAAGTGATGAAGCAGTCCGGTGATGGTGAAGGTAGTGATTGGTGATTGACTGGTGATGGTGTATGTTGTTGTAATGGTGAAGTTTGCAGTAGTGCGTGAAGCATGGAAGTAAGTATGCAGTTTTGAGGTAGTGATGGGTTTTGTAGCAAGTATAAGTGGATGTAGCAGTAGTACGTGCATAGTTGTTTGAAGTTTGGTTGTTGAAGTTGGTGAACTGGATGGGATGGTGACTGGTAGGAGGATGCACTGGTTGTATGTTGTGTGGATGAAGTGCAAATGTTGGCATAAGTTGTTCAGGTCTGCAGGGAAGTTGAAGTATGTAGTGCACTTTTGTGACGGTGTTGAGGAGGATGTGCAGTTTGTTAGAGGAGGAAGTGCAAATGTTAGAGAATGAACATCGTTAACAATAATTCTTTTTCCTGTGAGAATGATCATACCTTCTTGCAGTTGTATAAAGGTTACCGCTATTTGCAATTTTCACAAAGAGTATTATATTTCACTTGTACCATCTAACATTCTCCACAGATAAATTCCAATAATTACACATAACTGGTATATATAAAAGATCATGTGCATGCATGTGTTTAGCTATAAACATGAACATTAGGTTTATGGAAACCTCTAACATTCTAGGTATCTATGGAAATTCCTTATTCTTGTTGAATTTTGTGTTTCTGAAATCAGAGGCAATCTTTTTTCTCTTTAGCTTTGGAGCTTGAGCACTCTTTCTTCCCATGTGTATCCTTAATTATATGCTAATGGAAAAAGATTGGGTTCATTTACACAGGTAAGTAGATGCATCAATGTTTAATTTCAACCATGTTTAATTTCATAAAATAAAAATATTTGATGTTAAACTCAACTATTTTGTTGAATTTTTTTCATTATAGAACTTCCAAGGAGTACTCGCAAGGGGCAAGATGTTTCGTAGAAGCTGCAAAAAGAAATATAAGAAATGTAGAGAAGCTTTTATGTCCTTGTTTAGATTGCCGAAATCTTAGTCGACAACATGATGATATTATCTTTGAACATTTAATTATAAGGGGGATGGATACTAAGTATAAGAGTAGTACTAAGTGGTATCATCATGGCGAACAATTAAATATGGGCGTAGACATGAAGTTAGACAATACATTTGATCTACTTAAAGCTATTCATTTTGAAGATGAAGATTTTTTGAATCATACTTTTTTTTTACTGATGTTAAAGAAGACGAGGATGTTCAAAAACGTGAGAATGATTTACTTAAGAATTTAGAGGATGCAGAAACCCCTTTATATCCTGACTGTGTAGGTCAAACTAAACTATCCGCCATCACTGCTTTGTATAATCTTAAATGTGATATTGGATTATCTGATACTGGTTTTGATAAGCTTTTGAACGTACTACAATTGTTGCTGCGGGTGAATAATGTACTTCCTAAGAATTTGTATGATGTAAAAAATTTCTCAAAGTATTTGACATGGGGTTTGAAAAGATTCATGCTTGTAAGAATGATTGTTGTCTTTTTAGAAAAGAGTTTCAAGATTTAGAAAGTTGTCCGAAATGTAACTCTTCGAGATGGAAGATAAACGAGAGCACTAAGGAGATTATACGTGGTGTTCCAGCTAAAGTGTTGAGGTATTTTCCAATCATTAGTAGATTTAGGAGAATGTATAGATCTCAAAAGATGGCAGAAGATCCAAGGTGGCATTTCAACAATAAAAGCAGTGATGGAAAAATGCGGCATCCTGTAGATTCAGTAACATGGAATGCAGTGGACGAGAGGTGGAAAGCATTTTCATCTGATCCACGCAATCTCAGACTTGGTCTTGCTACAGATGGTGTCAATCCATTTGCCTCGATGAGCTCCAAATATAGTTGTTGGCCAGTAATGCTTGTGACATATAATCTCTCGCCTATGTTATGTATGAAAAAAGAAAATATTATGCTAACATTAATAATTCCTGGTCCAAAGCAACCTGGAAATGATATTGATGTATACTTGGCGCCGTTGGTAAAAGACTTAAATTATTTATGGAATAAAGGAATTGATATATATGATGCATTCAGTAAATCGGTTTTTAATTTAAGAGCAATTTTACTATGGACAATAAATGACTTTCCAGCCTATGGAAATCTTGCAGGATGTTGTGTAAAAGGCAAAAAAGCTTGTCCATTATGCGGTGTTAACACTCATCATCGGTGGTTGAATCATCGTCGGAAAAGTGTTTACATGGGACATAGAAGGTTTCTAGATCCTTCACATCCATGGAGGAAACAAAAAACTTGGTTTGATAACACTGTAGAGGACGGTAATAGACTTAGAATTCTAACGGGAAGAAATATTTCTGCTATTTTGAATGGTTTTCAAAATGTTTTTGGAAAAGATAAGAATGAAGAAAAAATAAGGAAGATGAGTAAGAAGAAGCTAAAGACGGAGTTGAGTAAGAAGATAAAAAGTAAAAGAGGAAGAGTACTCACACTAAAGAAGATGATAGAAAAAAAGAGCTAATAAGGTGGAAAAAAAGATCAATCTTCTTTGATTTGCCATATTGGGAGGTTAGTATTAAAATTATATTTTCTTTCATTTACCTAACAATATAAAAGTTAATAAATTGTTGTTTTATTGATATTTGTAGGAACTTTCCTTGCGACATAATTTAGATGTGATGCATGTTGAGAAAAATGTCGCTGAAAGCCTACTAAGCACGATGTTGCATGACAATAAATCGAAAGATGGAATTAATTCTAGAAAGGATTTGGAGGATTGGGGGATTCGACAAAGTGTTTATGCATAACCTCGTGGGAATAGAACATATCTACCACCGGTTCCATATACGTTGTCATTGTCCAAACAAAAAATATTTTGTAAGAGGTTACATGATTTTAAAGGTCCTGATGGTTATTGCTCAAATTTCAAAAGATTTGTATCATTAGAAGATTGCAAAGTCAGTGGGTTGAAGTCGCATGATTATCATGTACTAATGCAACAATTGTTATCTGTTGCGGTTAGAGGTTTATTACCAAAGAAAGTTAGAACACTAATATTTCGTTTATGTTCGTTTTTCAATAAAATATGTCAACGTGTTCTTGAAAGAGAGATGTTGCAACAACTTAATGATGAGATTATTGAAATTTTGTGTGGATTTGAAAGATATTTTCCACCTTCCTTTTTTGATATAATGATACATTTGACAATGCATCTTGGAAGAGAAGCGCAATTGTGTGGTCCGGTTCATTTTCGTTGGATGTACCCTTTTGAAAGGCATATGAAAACACTTAAAGATTATATAAGGAATTATGCACGACCTGAAGGGTGTATTGCAGAATCTTATCTTGCGGAAGAATCAATGAGATTTTTTACTGAATTTCTACAAAGGAAAGTGCAAATGGAGGAGAAAGAAGTCCGAAATGAAGATTATGAAAACAATGTGATACTCGAAGGACGTCCAATTTTAAAACCGAAGACAATTACATTGTCATCGAATGAAAAAGATATTTCTCATTTGGACGTGCTAATGAATATGGCTGTGGTGGAACCATATTTAGAGTAAGTACATATTATATTTTGTTTATACCATTATACTAAAATTTTGATGTTCAATATAACTTGGGTAAAATTATTTAAACACCAGTATGCATTTGGAGGAGTTACAAAATTTTGATAAGCGTATGGAAAAAAATGTGACATTGCTGTGGAAAAAACATACAGATAATTTCTCAGATTGGATTAAAAAGAAGGTTAGTTTAATTTTAATTTATCCTTCCATTGACAAAAAAAGATTTCTTTTTTACTTCAAAATTTATGTAAAATGATTTGTTTGCAGATACCTATTCAATCCACAAGTGATGAAATACTAAAATGGATTGCTTTTGGCCCAAGTAGTAATGCATTGTCCTACAAAGGATATATAATTAGTGGACATCGTTTTCATACAAAAGACGTTGAAAGAGAAACCTAAAACTACGGAGTTACTTATGATGCAACTACCATGTGTATGGCAAGTGCAAAAGATATTTCTCAAAGAGTTGATGTGGTCACTTATTATGGGGTAGTGACGGACATAATCTTGCTAGACTATCATGTTTTTTATATTCCCGTATTTAAGTGTCACTGGGCAAATATAGGAAATGGAGTGAAGGTCGAAGACGGATACACTCTTGTCAATTTACAACAAAATCAATCTTCATTTGTAAAAGATCCATACATACTTGCATCTCAAGCAAAACAAGTTTTTTATTCAAGAGAGAATGATCACTCTAATTGGTATGTTGTAATGAAAGCACCACCAAGAGGTTATCATGAATTAGAGACAGATGATCCTGTTATGGAAGTTAGCTTTGTTAGGGAAGATTGTGAAGAAACCGACATGGATATTGATTCTGTGGAGAATGTTAGCTATGTTAGAGAAGATTGTGAAGGCATATTTGAGTAGATTTACCGTTTTATTTGCTTCTGAGGTTTGTAATTCCTACTTATTTGCTAGTGATAGAGAATATTAGCTATGTTAGAGAAGAAACCGACTTGTCTCTGCCTATTCTTATTTCAGCCTAATTTTATTGGCGATGGTTCTTGCTCTCTGCATATCCACACACGCACATTTTAATCTGACAAAGCCTTAAACAAGATATGTACACACTTGTAACAGTGATCATGTATGCAAGTACGTGTCTTCTTTTTGATAATTAAATCAATTATTTTGATAGATCTGATTCCTTTACGATATTTTTTGCTTCATATAAATTTTTTTCTTCATATTTTATTGTACCGTGCGTAAATGAAAATACTTTGATCATTTTATCTGTTTGCTATTGATAAGATATTCATCATAAATAAGTTGTTCATTGTGAGTACATAAGGTTGATATATTTTATTTTTGTTAATGTCAGCATCATTTGCATTAAAATATGTCATTTTCGTTTAAATTTTCTTTTATAACAAAATAACTCATGCACTGTTCATTTTTGCTCAGGATCTGCTCACTGGAATTCAAAATGAGCAACATTAGGAATGTGATAACGAGAGCTCACATGCAAAAAAATATCGACGAACAAAAAAAAAAGTGCAAGAAATAAGCAGCTTGAAGACAATCAAGTAGACGATGAGATTCATAACGAAGACAATCCACAAGCATTAGAAAAAAATCAAGTACAAACTTTTCTCATAATAAATCTTGCTTCATTACTAAATAATGGATTTATTTCAATTTACTTGGCGATTTTCCTGTTCGGCTACTAAATAATAAATCAAGTACAATCTGAACCTGGTTGCTGAAATTATTTTGAGAAATTTCAGTCTAGGGTTTATCTGTAGTTTCAAAAAAAAATTGTTTGCTTGTTTGTTGTTTATTTTTGTTTTGGTGCAATTTTTTTTTCAACTAGCATTTGCATTTCTAGGTTCTATTTAAAAAAACTCCACAATTTCATTTCAAAAACAAAATGTTTTATTTCATTTTCTGTTGTACAAACTTGCATTTTATTCTTACATTGCATTACATTTACATTCACATTGTACATTACATTACTCATCTCACCGTTGCATTGCTTATCACACTGTTACAATTCCTCTATTGCCGAAACCATAACTCCATTACAATTCAAACCCACTGCCACTTTTGCTTACTGCCCTAATCCACACCACTGACCACCATCTCTACTTCACATTGCCGTGCGCAGACAAACTGTCAACAAACAGTCAACACTTGCCATTCCTACTCCATTTGCCTATCTACCACCATACTTCATCCACCTTCCAATACCATCTCAAACCCACCACAACATTTCCCACTACTACATCATCTAACTTCCACTGTGCCTGCAGATAACAACCCACGGCATTTCATTTCTCCCCATAGCAAGTCTGTCAAAGCCACATCCCCCTTGCTACCTGATATTCCCCTTTCACATCCATCATCTGACCTCTCCTCATACCCATTCACTACCAGTCATCTCACATACCACTCCAGATTCCATACAACTCAAATTTCAAACACTGACTCACCTCAAAATGCTGTAGTTACAACCAACACTGCATATACAATTCAAATTTCCACTGCATATACAACCTCAAATTGCAAAGACAAGCATCACTGCCTTATTCACCCAACTACAGCAGTCTCAACTGACAAATTTAAAACCAAGTTTAATGGGAGCATACATGAAACTCGAGCAAAATTTAAACTGTATATTTTTGAAAGTGAGAATTTTATGGGCTTTTATGTTCTAATTTGTAAATTATTTTTTTTATATACAGAAAATAGGGAAGAAGAGTAAGGATGTGAAAAAGAGAGGTCGCATGCAAAAAGAAGTTGACGAACATAGGAAGAAACGTACAAGAGAGGAGCTGTTTGAAGACAATCAAGTAGAAGACGAGGTTTCTATTGAAGACAACCCACATGCATTAGAAAAGAATCAAGTACAAATCGATCCAGAAAACAATGCTGAAATACAAGACAACCCACAAACACTTGAAGACAACACAGTTCAGTCAGAAGGAAATCCGAGAAGAAAACCTAGAGGGCCAACCAAAGTTAGAAGACTTCCATTCAATTCTTTAGAGCAAATAGAAGTTCAATTTAATACCGCAGGCGAACCAATAGGACCGGGGTCGGTCAAATTATCTTCTTACTTAGGACCACTTGTACGAGAAATTGTTCCGGTTACACTAAGTAATTGGAAGCAACTTAGTACCGAATTGAAAGATGTTTTATGGGAAAGCATTCAGGTGACACTCTCTTTTGCTTTAAGATTAAATCTTATATTGATTGCTTACCTCAAACACTTTACGCCGAATTTTGATTGTCGCAGGCAAGGTTTAAGTTGGATTTAAATTGGCACAAAACAATAGTTTTTCAACAAATGAGTGGTATTTGGCGGGCATCAATATGTAGATTAGTTCGGCAGTTGGTACAAGCAAAGTCTATGGAAGAAAGACTTCAGTTGAAACCATCTAACATTAAATGTATGATTGAGTGGAAGAAGTTTATCAAGTTGAAAACAAGTTCGGAATTCAAGGTATGAGAAATTTCAGTCTTCAAATACATATTAAAGAATGACGCAGATAAAAAATATTAAAACTAGTGTACATATCAAATGAAAATACGATATTCTATATGCATTTGAAGTCATGGCATATTTACAGTTTTCAAAATCAAAAGTAGATGACTGGCATTTGTACATATCAAATTACATATACTATACATTGTTAAAACTAGTGTATAGTAAATCTGAAATCAGGCGATTTGACGTTCAGACATATAGTAAATCTTTCATACCCATATGTTCGAAACCTTCAAAACCAAAATTAAGGAATTCTGACACAAAATTAATATGCATACTAAATTTTGTATTTAAAATTTGATATATTTATAACCACTGTGTACAAATTAACATTGGGATATATTAATCTTTTCATCTTTTCATCGTCGACTAAGGTAAATCAAATTGAAACCAAATGAGCGCTGTGACCGAACCAAATTAGACAGAAAAACAAATACCAATCACTTTATTTTCTAAAATATGATTGGCTTTGTTTTCCTAGTAGGATTTACACACTGTACTGCTAGTCATTTTAATTGTCATTCTACTTACTGATTTCTCCCGGAGTAGAAAATGGTATATGGTCAGACCATTTAATACCTAGTTGCAACATATCAAGTTTTATTTGCACATATTTATTGAAATGATTCTTATTTTTAGGCTTTGAGCGAGAAGAACAAAGCTATTAGACAGAGGCAGTTGCCACACACATGCAGTCGTAGAGGAATGGCTCGACTGGCTGAAGATTTGGTAAGAAAATAGTAGTTTTATTTACTGCAATATTTATGAAAACTTTTAAGTTAATGAAATTTGTTGTTTGGTGTTCTTTTGAATGTAGAAAAGCGAAAGTGGTGATCGCTCTTCTGTCCCTAGAAGTGAAGTTTGGATCAAATCTCGCACTAAGAAAAATGGTGAACCGGTGAATTTGATTACTGCAGATGCTATAGTAAGTTCATACTTTTCAAATACTTATGGTACATATATAAATACTTGTGTGATACATGTTTACTTGTTTAGTATTCACCAACTTAATATATATGCATCGCCTGACTTAGGCATCACCTAATTGCTTGAATTAATTTGATCTTAGCTTGTTCCAAATAAAAAATAAATCAATCACCAAATTTAATCCAAGCTAAAATAAATTTGCAAGCTTCTTAGTGTGTTTCCTATTTTAATTTAAATACTACGTTTTAATTTAAACTGCAATAATATGAAATTAATCTTGTTTTGTAGGAAAAGATTAAACAAATTGAAAGTGTTTCACAATCGAGCTCGCCAATTAATTATAGAGCAGATGCACTTGCACAAGTGCTAGGGCAAGAAAGACCGGGTCGACTTAGAGCGATGGGAAGAGGAATGAGTCTTAGTAAAGCAGCTTTATCGAAAGTTAAGGATAAGCATACACTGCAACTTGAAAATAAATTGTTGAACTTAGAGAGTAGATTTCTATAACTGGAGAATAATCAGGTAAGAATTATCATTACATTTTGATCACTAATTGCTTGCACACTTGAACACTTGCATACACACTTGAACACTTCCATACAGTCACTTGAACAGTTGCACACTTCAACCATTATACACTTGAATACTTGCATACTTGAACACGCAGACAGTTTGCATTACCAGACTTACAAAATGACATATTTTTTTATTTTGACAGAAGTGGGACAGAAGTAGACAAAGTGGGGAAGAAGTGAACAAACCTCAAGTAATTTTTTTATTGGTTTCACATCTTTGTATTTTAACTTTTTATTCAATTAGTAACATAATTTTCCTATGTTTAAATGTAGTGCAACTTTGATAAAAATATGAAGAAGTGTGATTTATTGGATTGGCGAGGGAATGAAGAGATCGTTGCTGAAGGAAGATTCGTGTCAGACGATCCAAACGAGATTGTCAATGATGTTCCTTTAGGGCCGGATGCGATGATAGTTTTAGTTGACTGTCCAATCAAGCTTGATGCTTTTCTATGGAGGCCTGCACCTTCTTTCACACTTATTGGGGAAGCAAAGGATAATATTGTGGCGTGGCCGAAGAATAGAGTTGTTTTAAATTCAACCGATCACATTGAAGAAGAAGAGGCTAAGGTAAAAAAAATTCTTCACAATGAACATGCAATTTTATTATATACATTATTTACTAAATAAATATTTTTACCTCTAATAGAGTGGAAATAGCAGCTTAGAATGCAAATGCAAGATTTTTGATTGGGGAGGGAGCAAGCAATTAGTGGCTTTAGGACGACTACATTCGAGCATCTAAGAGGAAATTGTTAATGATGTTCCTCTTGGGCCATCAGCTATGATTGTTTGGATAGATTATCCACTAAATCCAGAAGCTTTTTTATGGAGGCCAACCCCTGGTTTGATCCGAATTGCGGATGCTGTTGGTAAAAAGGTTGCATGGCCTGAATCGCAAGTAGTTGTTGAGATGGTTGACATTACAGCTCCTATTACGCTTATGGATGTGGTGAAAACATTTATGGTACTTGATTTTTATTGTGTGTTTCTATTTTTTAATGATTAGCAACTTAATTATTATTTTCTTTTTTCAACTTACAGACTGCAAATTCAAGAACAAACAATACATGCAAGTTAATGGATTTATCGGGAAATGGGAAAGTAGTTGCTTTAGGAAAGGTGGAGTCAACCGATCCAAATGCAAGGGTTCATTTCAAACCACTAGGACACAATGCAGTTAAAGTTTGGATAATGACCGTAAAAGAGCCAGCGGTACAGCTATGGAGGCAAACATCCGAATTACAGTCCATGGAAGATGCCCTCTCTTCTATTATTGCTTGGCCTGCTACGCACGTCATAATGGAATGAATTTTGAGCAAGTCTTTACCATTCATTTTTTTGTCTACTGTTACATTTAGTTATTAGCTTTGAATTCTGGTTGGTGGAGTACCGGTTGTAGTGGTTTGTACTTGTAGTTGAGTGTGCACTGGTGTACTTGTAGTTGAAGTGGCTTTGTCAGGCAGTTGATGATTGTTGCACAGAGCAGGATGAAGTAGTGGTGTATGTATGGTAGGTTGATGTTGGTAATGAAGTGAATAGGCAGTAAAGAAGGCCAGGCAGTTTGTGATGGGGAAGTTTGATGGTAGGGTGAACTTTGATTGTGCACAGTTGAAGTATTCTGGTGGGGTGTTTGGTATATGGTTTATGTAGGGTTTAAAGATGAATGGCAGATTGCAGATGAAATGAATGTTTGGGAATGTGATGGTTTGTTTTTGAGTGAGTTTGTGGTGAATTGGTGATTTGGCAGGGGAAGTTTTATGGTGATGTGAGTAGCACAGTGTAGTGTTTGGGAAATGAGTTTATTGTTGAAATAGTTTGGTTTGGAGAAGGGGATGGTCAGGTGTTTGGTTTGGTTATGGTTTGCACTGTGCACTATGGAGTGGTTGAATGGTGAAGAGGGCATAGTAGTGTATGGGGTATGCACGGTTGTTTTTGTGGTTTTATGGTATGCAAGGAATGGTACAGGGCAGGGAGGATTGATGATAATTATGAAGTATGGACGGTGGTCAATAAGTTGTAGAGGAGGGATTGCAGCAGTTTGATAGGGTATATGCACTATTGAGGCAGTTGAGAGATGTGAAGGGGTTGTGTATGTTATGGTTGGAAGGGGGAGTAAGTAGTTGAATTGAAGTGTTTTGTGATATGCACAGTGAGATGTGCACTGTTTGCAGTGAGAAGTGTGACCATAGTAAACATGTATCACACAAGTAATGAAAAATATATATCACATTTCTACCTGAGCATGCACTTGTTTTAACATTTTCTGTTTCTTTGTGTTAACTTCGCAGGCTTATTTGGAAGGAAGCAAGGTCCTTAGTACGCAACTAGATCACATCTTGCATGTTGGAACTCTGTAATGTATGTACTTTGTAATATTTGGAAGGATTGCTTTAATGTTTGTACTCTGTAATGTTTGTACACTTATTAAATTGTACTCCGTAATGTTTGTACACTTGCTCTAATGTTTGTACATTGTAATGAAAAATATATCTCATTTCTTTCTGAGCATGCTTTTGTGTTATATTTGTTGATTATAATCTTTATTCGTTTATGAAGATTTAGTTTGATTGCTATTATTAAAATGTAATATATAGGCATAGCTCTTGAAAAGTGTATCTACGATTTTTATGGCGGCATTTATGAGCTGTAAAAGAATTTGTCAGTACTATAACATGTTGATTTCATAGCGTTAAATGACCGCTATTGAATAAATATTTTATAGCGGCAAATGGATGTTATAAAGATTTCCAATTTCGTTGAGATTTAGCTGTATTATGCAAGCTATTATGAGCTATTGAATTAACGTACCATAGCAGCGAATTTGCGTTATAAAACTAAGCTCAACCATAGCGGCATATTTTGTGTTATAAATATTCAACAGTTTTTAATAACATGTCGATATACAGCGCTTATCAAACCGCTATGGTTGTCATTAATAGCGGCTATATGCTGCTATAAAAGACACCTTTTCTTGTAGTGATTTTCTATCAACTCTTTCGGTTTTATGGTTGAAATGTCATTAGTTTCTTCAAGTACTAAGACTTTTCGTTCTCATTTATCCGATAGGGAATTTAGGATTTTTGAAATGATATCAAAATTAGTGTATTTTTCTCCTAATGCCAAAAGTGAATGATATATGTCTTGAAATCTAGAATACATATCATTTATAGATTCATCCTGCTTTATTCCAAAGTTTTAGAACTGATTCTTAAGCATAGAGATCTTGCTTTGTTTAACTTTGTCAGTGTCTTCATGTGTAACTTTCAACGTGTGCCATATTTCATAAGCAGTGGTACATATGCTAACTCTATTAAACTCATTTTTATCTAGTGCACAAAATAACATATTCATAGATTTTACATTTGCAGTTGCATCTAGTTTTTCTGTGTTAGACCACTGTGAATATTCAGTAGTAGGTATGTGATGTTCAGTTTGACAGATATCCCATGTGTGTTATCCCATTTTTGGTCAAAACTGGAATATCAACAAATTGGCAAGGAATACTGGATATCAGGATTGGAGATCGGTTGGAATCAAGGCTACGATCGATATCGTCAAAATTTGGTTGAACTCCAATCGAGACGAAATTGATTGGAAATAATGATACGGACTAGGAAAGGCTAAGTTTCAAATTTCAAGTTAATCGGAGTTCATATGAAGGAGTTATGATCGATGCAATGTAGGGAAGTTATGCTGTTCGAACTCATCAAGGGGTCAAGGTGGTGCTCGGTTCGAATCCATCGGATTCGAACCCATCAGGTTCGCATCGATCGAAGGCAAGACACAGGGATGGTTTGAATCGATACACTTCGTATCGATTGGTATGGATTCGGCTCTGAGAAGTTCCCGTTAGATGTTGGTTCGACTCGATGGGCTTCGAATCGATCGAGTTATTGTTTATGACACGGTTGCTTCGTATCGATCAGATGAAAAGAATAGGTGGGCTTCGACTCGATCGCAGCATGGATCTCCTTCATATCCATATGATGTACACAAGTTAGTTCGTATCAATGGCAGATCGAATCGATACAATTCGTATCGATCAAAGGGAGGTTTCTGGGTTCGTACCTATCAATGCGAAGAGAGTGTTCGAGAAGGATACGCGGGGAGTCGACTTCATGGATTTGAAGGACTTAGGGACAGTATTCGTATCGATTCGAAGTGATGGATACGAACAGAGGAAGAAACGTTCAATGCGGCGCAAAAGGTGGATCGACCTGGAGAACTCGTGGCACATCATCGATGTGCATGCACTTCGAGGGATTCGAAGCAATGGATTCGAAGAAGAGGGATTCGAACGAGTTGGATTCGAAGGAGGTGGGTTCGAAGCATGGCTTCGAACCAGGCAGAACACACGGAACTTTGAACTTGAATCGATCATATCTTCCAAATTGTTGATCCAAATGCTATGAAATTTTCACAGAAGCTTACATACATATTGAAGAATGTTCTCACCAAATTTCACCTCGATTGGACATTTCCTTGATCGATTCGAACCAAGGGTCGAATCGATCCTGATGTGGGCCCGGACCTCCAGATTTCGGGCGAGTGGGCCCCCTCACGTGCCTGAAGCGGTCTTCCCGGATTTTAGGGGAAATATCAGCCTCCTACGCTTATAAATAGACCCCCTGGTCATTCAGAAAAGGGGTCGGAGAATTTGGAGAGAAAAAGCACGCCCGGACGCTGCCAGAATCACTCTATATCATCACCACGACTACTTATTTCAAATTTGGACTTTGTAATTGCTGTAATTACTTGTAACCAACAAGGATAATCAATAAAAGGATAAAACTTTGGAGTGGACGTAGGCCGGAGATAGCCGAACCACTATAAACTTGTGTCTCTGTTCGTTACTTTGGGATTGCTGTTTAATATTTGCTGAGATCTGAGATTTGTGTTTGAATATTATTGATTTGTATTCATACAATGGTGCTTTCACGGTATTCGGGGTTTGTGACCAATTTTGGCACAAACACTTTGGTGCTTTCATTGAGAACGACTAGCACCCGCTACATCGGATTTGAAAGTTGGATTTGAAGATTTTAAAAGAGTTTGGATTCAAGGACAATGACTAGGCAAAATAGTAGAAGGCAAAGGGCTGAGAGAAGCCAACAGGAAGAAAGTCAACAAGCATCCTCCGGAGCCGGGGAAGGACAGGCTTCAATCTACATAACCCGGGATGCAATGGAGGCTATGGCAAATTCTTTGCAAGAAAGATTGTTGAAGAACCAACAGGAAATGATGCAGACTTTCTTTGAGCAAATGAGAGCTGCAGGGATGCAGAACTTAGGAACAGCTACAGCCACTGTGGATGCAGGACAGGGGACTAGGGTCGTGGAACCCAATGGAGGACGAGATACGGAGCCAGAAGGCAATCATCAAGGGCTTGGGGTCAGGCCCACAGGATCCAATACAGGAGGACCTGTGGAAGGAATTCAACAGGCTAGAGCTAACGTTGCTTCTAGTGAACCACACAAGGAATATGTGACGGAGTTCCCTCGGGGGCATGGGGGCAACCCCCAACAGACAATACCGGATTAATAGAAATCATCAGAAGAACTGTGCGAGGTGGTCTGACCAACGGGGACTTGGAAGGAGTGAATAGGAGTCTGTTTGCTCAGGAAATAAGGATGGCTCAGAATCCACCTAAGTTCAAGCTACCTAGCGTGGAGGTATACGATGGTAAGGCAGACCCAACTGATCACTTGATGAGGTACACCAGACACATGGAGGTGCTGGGGGCATCAGAGGAAGTGATGTCCCGATGTTTCCCTTTGTATTTAACGGACTTAGCTGCAATGTGGTTTAGGCAGCTAGGAGAAGGATCTATAAGGACTTGGAGGGAATTGATGGAAAAGTTTTTGGGACAGTTTCGGGTTCACGTCAAGAGGCCGAAGAATGTGATGACATTGACATCGGTGAAGCAAAGGATGGATGAATCGCTTAGAGCTTTTCTAACTCGATTCAGTGCGGCAGTCGCTTCGGTGGATCGGCCTGATCCATCGATGGTTTTAATGGCAGCAGTATCAGGAGTCAGGGAGGACTCGGATTTTAAGGTGTCTCTGATACGAGATCCCCCATAGGATCTCGACGAATTCTTTCATGAGGCAGAAAGGTTCCTCCGGCAAAAAGACGCGAGTACGGATTTAAAGGTGAAAGGGGTTAATGCAACTCAGGATGTAGGACCATCCAGCAAAGGTTTGGATAAAGACAAAGGGAAAAGGAAGTTGGACGATGATCCTGGAAACGCCAGGAAGCGATGGAAAGATACAAAGTTTTCCACATATACAGGATTGAGCGAGACGCTGGAGCGGATATACCTAGATACTCGGAATCGCCTTCCCTATCGAAGACCGGCTAGGAGAGAACCATCAGAACGGGAAAGGACATAAGGAAGGCACTCCCTCTTCCATGATTTAGATGGACATGATACCAACAGCTGTAGGCACTTAAAGGATATAATCGAGGAACATGTAAGGAACGGACAGTTACAGCAATATGTCGGAACTCGGAATGCAACGGTGGAGCAGGAGCAACCACCGACCACCTCACGCCGTGATGATGCGAGGCCCAGGGATGATGGTCGATTGATCATCCATTGACTAGGATAATATGGAATAAGTAGCGAACTATTGGCAAGCAACCAAGTCATTTACACATGTACGGGGACGAAGATAGCCCCTAGGCATGCTCTGAATGACGATAAACTGCAATGCTGTGGTTTGTGAAATTTATCTTTTGCTTTTGGATTGGACACTGCTTTTATTTTTGGATTTTGGTTTTGGAGTTTGGATTGAGCTCCCGGTTTTGCTTTCTTTTGATTTAGATTTTCCTTTGGATGGTTGTTTTTGATTTTGAATGCTGCTTTGGATTTCTGGTTTGGATTTGGATTTTGGGTTGGATTTTGATTGGATTTTCATCTGGTTTTTGATAAATGGTCGTCGGGTATGGATTATGCCTGGCAAGGGGTGAGTCACTTTGCGCGAACGTGGTAAATTGACTCATTCAGGACGTCGAGTATGGACTATGCTCGGCAAGGGTCTGGAGTGACCAGGATTCGGACTAGGACTTAGGCCCCATATTATCGATTATTGTATCAGGTCGTTGAGTATGAACTATGCTCAACAAGGGTCCGGAGAGACCAGGATTCGGCTTAGGACTTAAGCCACTGCATTGTTCAATGTCCAGGGACACTGGACCACGGTCGTCAGGTGTGGATTACGCTTGGCAAGAACCCGGAGAGGTTATGGATTCGGATATCGACCCGGAGAGGTCCTGGATTCGGTTATTGGCTATTGGATAAGGATGGATTGGGACTCGGTTGTCGAGTTCGGACGGATATGGAATTGGCTAAGGCTTTGGTTATTGGATTTGGAATTGGACATCAACTTGGAGCAGTCAAGGATGATATACTCTGGCAATATGGCTATGGACTTCGGATATTGGATTCGGAACTATTCAAAACACGCCTTGTTATCACAAGGCATGTTTTGGGGGGCAAAGTGTTATCCCATTTTTGGTCAAAACCGGAATATCAACAAATTGGCAAGGAATACTGGATATCAGGATTGGAGATCGGTTGGAATCAAGGCTACGACCGATATCGTCAAAATTTGGTTGAACTCCAATCGAGACGAAATTGATTGGAAATAATGATACGGACTAGGAAAGGCTAAGTTCAAATTTCAAGTTAATCGGAGTTCATATGAAGGAGTTATGATCGATGCAATGTAGGGAAGTTATGCTGTTCGAACCCATCAAGGGGTCAAGGTGGTGCTCGGTTCGAATCCATCGGATTCGAACCCATCAGGTTCGCATCGATCGATGGCAAGGCACAGGGATGGTTCGAATCGATACACTTCGTATCGATTGGTATGGATTCGGCTCTGAGAAGGTCGCGTTAGATGTTGGTTCGACTCAATGGGCTTCGAATCGATCGAGTTATTGTTTTTGACACGGTTGCTTCGTATCGATCAGATGAAAAGAATAGGAGGGCTTCGACTCGATCGCAGCATGGATCTCCTTCGTATCCATATGATGTACACAGGTTAGTTCGTATCAATGGCCAATCGAATCGATACAATTCGTATCGATCAAAGGGAGGTTTCTGGGTTCGTACCTATCGATGCGAAGAGAGCGTTCGAGAAGGATACGCAGGGAGTCGACTTCATGGATTCGAAGGACTTATGGACAGTATTCGTATCGATTCGAAGTGATGGATACGAACAGAGGAAGAAACGTTCAACGCGGCGCAAAAGGTGCATCGACCCGGAGAACTCGTGGCACGTCATCGATGCGCATGCACTTGGAGGGATTCGAAGCAATGGATTCCAAGAAGAGGGATTCGAACGAGATGGATTCGAAGGAGGTGGGTTCGAAGCATGGGTTCGAACCAGGCAGAACACATGAAACTTTGAACTTGAATCGATCATATCTTCCAAACCGTTGATCCAAATGCTATGAAATTTTCACAGAAGCTTACATACATGTTGAAGAATGTTCTCACCAAATTTCACCTCGATTGGACATTTCCTTGATCGATTCGAACCAAGGGTCGAATCGATCCTGATGTGGGCCCGAACCTCCGGATTTCGGACGAGTGGGCTCCCTCACGTGCCTGAAGCGGTCTTCCCGGATTTTAGGAGAAATATCAGCCTCCTACGCTTATAAATAGTCCCCCTGATCATTCAGAAAAGGGGTCGGAGAATTTGGAGAGAAAAAGCATGCCCGGACGCTGTCAGGATCACTCTATATCATCACCACGACTACTTATTTCAAATTTGGACTTTGTAATTGCTGTAATTACTTGTAACCAACAAGGATAATCAATAAAAGGATAAAACCTTAGAGTGGACGTAAGCCGGAGATAGCCGAACCACTATAAAACTTGTGTCTCTGTTCGTTACTTTGGGATTACTGTTTAATATTTGCTGAGATCTGAGATTTGTGTTTGAATATTATTGATTTGTATTCATACACTGGTTCTTTCACGGTATTCGGGGTTTGTGACCAATTTTGGCACAAACAATGTGTCATAACCATTAGCTTGCGTATAGATTCACATCCTAGTAGCCTAATAGTTATAGTTCAAACCATTGAAAAGTGGTGGTCGTGCAGTGGACCGACCTTCAGTAAAACTGGTGTTGGTGTGTGTTATTTTCCATATTACTAAAAATATCAAATAACCGTGTTATGGTTATAAGATAACCTGGCTATGATACCAAATGAAAGTAACTACGTGATCGTGTAATATGAAAGTTAACTAAATTACTTGCTTGAGCGGAATACGAATATACAAATATAAGCAATAATAAAAGACACTAGATATTTTTATACTGGTTCGAACTTCCCGTTCTACGTCCAGTCCCAGACTCCTTTTGGAATTAAATCGACACCCTCGCTTCACTCGGAGGAACAAGTATTACACCGCCTGAACAACCGAACAGGACTTTCCTGCCTAAATAACTTAATAGGACTTCTACTGCTTGAGGACACTACAATAGGACTTCAAATACAAGTGGAAATGTTTCGGACTGAATATGCTCTGTAATAGCACTAATGAGTCAATATGAGTACACCCTTCTTATAATCTTCTCCTTTATGGTATATAGTGAAATTCGTGAAGAAAGGAAGATTAATTGATCACACAAGAATATGCTTGAGTATTAGTGATCAAATAGCTTAATTTGAGAATTTTTAAAGTTGATAGCAAGTGTGTAGAATTTAGAAGTCAAAAATAAGAATTTGTTGATAATAGTGTTGAAATTTCTTGCTATTTATAGTCGTTAAAAGTTTCAATGCTACGTGAAGAGTAGCCAAGAATTAAAAAGAAGCAACTGTTGAATTGAGTGTTGTTTCTGTTTAGGGAAGAGAAGCAACCTTTCGAAAACTACTCGTTATTTTTAACTCAGAAGTATGAATAAAATTAAGCCTACTGGATGTAGCGAAATAACAAACCAACGTTGAAATAGTGCAAAATAGGTTGAATTCAGACGTCTGGATATTAAGGTCAGACGTATGAATGCGCCTTAAAATTTATATTGCGCTTCAGTATTCAGTCGTCTGAATTAACGATTTAGACATCTGAATCCTATGTTTCAGACATATAAAAGCTTTCTTTGAAAACAAGTGCGTGTATTAAATAGCTTGTGCACGTATACCAATTAGGAGAGATTTTAACATATATTACTAGCTATAAACAAACTCTAGCAATATAAAAGATTAAGCTCATCAATCCAAAGTACGATCATCAATATTTTCCTGCAAAACTTGGTTAGATAAACTCATATAATTGTTGTTATCAAAATATCAGGAACTGAGGTTCCAATAAAGTTGAAATGAGGAGTAGGTGCAGTTTGATGACAGAGTTAAGGTGGTATGACGATGTTGCTGAAGTTAGATGGTTTAAGGGTGGTTTGTAGGCAGTGTTGCTGTCAGAAAAGGAGATTGTTGATGGCTGAAGTATGATTAGTTTCTTTGATGTGATTATTTGACAGTATAAATGAAGTGCGTTAGTGGGCAGCAGTGGAGGGAGGCAGATGTTGTGAATGTAACAGTGATGGAGTAGGTTGTGTATGTTGTTGCTGAAAATGTTGATGTTGTAGGCAGAAATCGAGGCACTGATGACAGGAGTTTGTGAAATGAAGCGGAGCAGTAGATGTTTGTGATTTGAAGTGGTTTGTGAAATGAAGTGGTTGTATGTGAAGCAGTAGTTGCTGAAATGAGGTATGGGAGTTCCGTAGAAGGGGTTGTAGGTAGCAAATGGCTGTGATGCATAGAGAAATGATGCAAGTTGTTGTATGCAAGTGTCTGGGGGCAATGAAGGTTGATGCTGCTATTGGCAATGGGTAGAGGGTGGTTTGGATAGTGGTTATCTCTGGTGGTTTGGATGTAGCTATTGTGATTTACACTGGTTTGAAATAGGATGGGGTATATATGCATATAAGTTTGTGATGTGGCTTGAATAGTGAATGAATGCAGCAGTTTAATGGTGAATGAAGAAGTGGCTGGAAATAATAAGTTGATATGATTGATGCAAGTGGATGTATAGTGGTTTATATAGTGATGTAGAAGTGCGGTAGAGGTGGGTTGATGGTAAGATGTTGCAGAAGTATGGGATGTGCAGGATGTGCACAGGGAAGAGAAGTGAATAAGGCACCAGTGTTGAGTGGATGTATATGAACTGGATGTATGGTTTGAAGTGGGGAAGTTTTGTGATGAACCAAGTGAAAAGATAGTGCGATCGTGCTAAATGGAATTATATTAAACTAGTGCATAAATAACCTAAGTTACTATAGAAATGTAAATAAGTAAAATAAAACAGGCACACCAGAAATTTTTATACTGGTTTGAACTTCCCGTTCTACGTCCAATCCCAGACTCCTTCTGGAATTTCACTAACAACAATCCTCACTTAAACTGGAGGAACAGGTATACAACACCTGAACAACAGAACATGATTTTGATGCCTCAGCGGCCGAAGAGGACTTCACTCGCCTGAACAGCAGAACATGACTTCAACTTATACAAAGAATATTTGACATAGTGTGTTCTTGATAACGCGGATTAGTCTCTTGATAGTACAACCTTCCTATAATCTTCTTCTTTTGATATATATGTGTATGTATGTATGTATGTATGTGATGAATATGGAAGTAAATGAATGATTTGGTATGAACTTCAATGCACAAGGGTGTTAGAATTAAAGTAGTATAAGAATAGAAAGAGTTAGATCGATTAGGTGAATAAAACTGATGATTCTAACATGTTTATATAGAGTATAAAAAGGTGCAATTGTTCGTGAAAAGATATCATGAAAATATGTGGACATATCTATTGATCAAAAGTCGTATCTCTTTATGGAAGAGAAATGTCTATTCAAAAATATAGCCCTTGTAGGAATTCAAATGTCTGAAAAATAGAGTTCAGACTTCTAAAATCGTTAACGTGCAAACCAGAAAGCAAATAGGTCATTTTTAACCTGATTCAGATGTCTGAAAATACCAATTCAGACATCTGAATATTGTATGTGAAATCAAATTTAATTCCAGATTCAGACGTCTGAAATGGTCAATTCTGACGTCTGAATTTGACCTGAAAATTCAAATATGCTCTATGCATGTGTGTATGTGCATGTGTCGACATATATATCCGTAGGAGAGATTTTAACATCATTTTAACTATAGACAACCACTCAATACAACACATATGCAGTATGAAGTTCTTTTGAATTCGGTCTTGTGGATATTCCTGCAAAAATAAGTTAGTGTAGAAAATCAACGTATATAGTTGTCGTAGTCAAAATATCGTAAGTATGAAACGTCGTAGACGAGATTTCAACATCAAGGCAGTGGGAGGTAAAGTTTGTTGGATGTAGGAGATGTATGGTGGCAGGTTGTAGTGGTTGCAGTATGTGATGACTGTAAGTTGGTAGTCTGAAGAGGCAGTAAGTAGATAGACAGGATTGTATGTACATACGAAATGTATGAAAAAGCGAAAGAAAAATGGAAAACTTGTAAATATATGAAGTGTAAATGTAAATGAAATAAAAAAATTGGTTTTTGAAATGAAATTATGTATGGTTTTTTTATATATATAAAGAGTGCAAATGCAAAAGAAATTAGAAAACAAGAGATGCACACAGACAAAATGATAACAAAAATTATACACAAACACAACACAAAATTTTATTTATTTTACATGCAAATTAACACAAAATGAAAATAAATAAAATCAAACAAAAATAATTTGAAGAATAGAATTAAAATAAAATTGCATTCTTCGGCAACGGCGCCAAAAACTTGTTTGACGACGAATTTTCTATCGAATTAGAAAACCGCCGAAAAATGTGATACTAAAAATAACCGCAAGCGCATGGCGTACATTATTAGTATGTAGCGAGTATGGATTGATCTGTAGGGAATTGAAGTGATATAGAATTCTACTTAATCAAATTAACCCTAATGTTTAAAGATGATTTAACTAGAATTGCTAAAAACTAACAAAAAAAGTGAATAAGAATACAAGAGTAGAAGGTAATTTAGAGAAAAATCTCTTCTCATAATCACATAAATCAACACAATGAAATTATAATCTCTCTTTTTGGTCATTTGTGAATTTAGTTGATGTGTTTCTCCTAAGTATGGTCTATTTGTGCTATTAATTAGCCCAACATAAACCATTAAACTTTAACACACCATCCAAACCACTTGTCAACTCTCATGAAAAGTATAATGAAATTAATAATAAAATCTATTTTTAGCATGACCTATTTACTATTGATTAGTAATATAGACCATAAAACTTTGATTCTAAAATCCACTTCATTACCAAAATCATATGTAGATGAAGAGGTAATGTAACGACCGGAGATTTTCGACCCTGAAAATTGACACTGAAATTCTGTAATGTAACGACCGTACGTCCCTGCCATCTAGCTCGTCTTCGGGCTCCAAGCATTCTAACCTGAAATTCTGTAATACTCGGTCTGACCCGAGCATTACAGTAAAGTAACATCCGAGTCCGGCTAAAAACCAACGTGAGTAAAACCAGCTTAAATTGAAATAATCGAATACAAAACTCCTCTAAAAAACCCAAGGTAACTCGTACAAGCTACGAGTTTTTATCTGATTATAACTAATGCTTTACAAAAACCCCTCGATATTGCAATACTGTCTAGGTGCAGTTACTTATCCCAAAATAATCAAATTTTCTTAATTTTATGTCATTCCAGTGTATTTAACTTTATAATCAAGACCGTAAAGGTTAGTAGTGATTTCAAATCGAAGTGGTTCTGGATAACGCTAATATTCGATCCCAGTCTTTCCGAACCCAAGTAATAAATTTAAAGGAAGTAAATTGTTTAAAATAAACAATTTATCGTTTATGGTGACCTTATTCAATTATGTGAATTAATTACATTTTTTTCTTCAAATAAACGTATCATTATTTTAATCTCATTATTTTAATTTTCCTGACCATTTGTTACCAAGACAGGAATTTTTTTTGCAAATAAATATCCAGTGGAACTGAGTCAAGGTATAGATCATTAACCAAATTAACGATCTATAACAATGTCAAACAATTACACATCAGGATTTAATAACTTTGATTTATTGAAATCCATTTACGTTTGAATCCAAATTAATTACACACGCAAACAATTATAAAACACTTTATTTCTAATTAATTAAAACTAACAAACTATTTAATATCTCACTTGGTAATTTACAAAAGTTTGAGTCAATGATAATATTATAATTAATTAATTACTCGTTAAATTATGAAATATCGTTGAACTTTAACTACGTGTTTAGATTTAAAAAATAAAAGATCTTTAGTAAAAATAAAGAAATACGAATTGTCATATAAACATATGTATAAATCCCATTCTTCTTCTTTCCCTTTTTTTTTCTTCGTTTTATTTTCATTTTCCTTTCTATTTTTCTTTCTTCATTTTTTTTCTATTTTTTTCGTTTTTTTTCTTTTTATTTTTCCTTTTACTATTCTTTTAATTTATCATTTTATCTTATTTTTCTTATCGTTCAGCCCACTTACTTTTCCGGCCCTTCTCTTCCCCTACTCCCTTCTTTCTTTTCAGTTTTCTCCCCTTCCTTCTTCTTTTCTCTTGCACAATGCTCGCCGTGCACGTGCTCACGAGGACGAAGCCACGTCTACCATCTCCGATCTCTCCTCCAAGTTGCCCCTGACCCACGCGACTAATCCAGCCACCCAGTTTTCCATCAAAAGCCAATCAACGAAATCGAACAAATCACCACCAATGGGAAAAACAACCGACTCCCATTTCTGCCTCGAACCGCCGCCTCACCAAGGTCCAACCTTCTTCGCCCAGAAGCTTCGTCTCTCTCCCCTGTACCTTCCTCCCCAATACCGCAGCCTTTAATCCCCACCATGACGCCGCAGTCGCCAGAAAACCAACCTCGACCTAAATTCGTCTCTAAACCCTACTTCCCCTCCGTCCAAACACCACACCGATCAAAAATTTCTCCACCATTTTCCCCCCACTCCCCTTCCACTCAAGTACCTCAGACCAAAACCCTGACCTTCAAAGACGACTGGATCGCTGAAATTTGGTCAAAGACCAGATTGAATTCATCACCCTATATCCCACTATATAATAATTTAAAATCGTGAAAATACCATCGAAATTCACAATTTCCAATGCCGATCCTGTTCATATAAGTAAAAACACAAAATATGATTTCGCATTTCTCGCAATATTGAGTTACCTACCGTCATATGCATTTTTTTATTAATTTACACTTTATAATATTCGATAAAACTAAATTTTTATCAAAGTTGAATCAAAAATACGCATTCTACTTTTTAACATCATATCCTATAACACATACACACACATCCATTTCTATGCAAGCAAACTTGTCAAATACTGCTATTTCTTTCAAGCATACTCATAGATTAGTAGAGAGAAGATCTTAGTTTAAAAGCTTTAGTCACATTTTCTTTCTTTTCCTTTGAACAGAGCAATAATTGTTTCTTTTTCGTTATGATTCATGCAACTGAGTGCTTTATATCTTCTTTAAGTTTGTACTAGTAGCTTGTATGTTTTTATTCTCCTTGTTATCTGGTCTGAATGTATGAGAAATGTGAAGCTAAGCATTGTCTATATATATAGAAAAGAGGGTAGCTGTAGCTTCTTGTATACAGTAAGTTTCTCTCACCTTTATTATTTATTTTTTCTTTGGTTTGTATATTGATTTGAAAATATAGATCTAATTTGATTTCCTAAATTCCAGTGATTTGATTAAAAGATGATTTGATTTATTATGTGGATTAGATTTATATGTGACTTGAATTTGAAATGCATTTATCACTAAGTTTCCCTTTGCTTATGCATATATTTTCATATATGTACATATATCTTTATCCTCTACATGTTCTCATGCTTATATGTATATATATAGTTACATATACCTATATGTTTACATATTTATTCACTTACATATCATATACATACATTTCTACTTATACATATTCATGTACATTGCTCTATGTATGTTTTGTCATTATATATATATATATATATATATATTCACATTTACACAAATTTTCATGTATATTATTTCATATGAGCATACATTCATATACTTGTATATTTATATACTTATGTGTATATTTTCAAACATCATAAAGCTTGTATCTATATATTTATGGATATTTTATTTTAATTCAAATGGTGGGGTTTATATATATATTATTTATTTTCTATAAGATTTATCATATCCAAAGATTTTATGATTCAATATTTATTATAGTTTTCAAATCAATTTATATATATTCAGATATTTTGACAATCAAAAAATTTATTTATTCAACTTATAAAATCAATATTTCAATAATAAAATCAGCTAATCACCCAATTAACAAATGTCAGAAAATCTGGGTCGTTACAGGTAATTTGTGTTTATGTTTGTTTAAGCATAGCCTATTTGGTGTCAACAACATAGCTATCAAATTCAAAGTTAAACAACAAATTTTTTACCACATCAAAATTTTCTATCAAGGACAAAAGGAGATCACAAATTAACAAATATGTTGAATCTACATGATTAAGAGAGCTTCATTACCCCTTAATTGAAGGGGTTTAGCTTCTCATATTTGTTATCCTTTCAACATTTGTAGTTTGCAACATAAACATAAAGCTAGCAAAGTAAAAAGAGAGCTAATTAAAATAAACTAAAAGCAATTGCATGTAGATAAATCTAATCTACTTGCATGAAAGAAATAGATCTATACTACTAACATAAAAAGAAACAACAAAGAAAATAACATGTATTAAAATTGCATAAAAATAAATAGAATAAGCAAAGGCTAAGAAACCATTAAAGAGAAAGAAAGTTTATGTTTACATTTGTGACTAACACTAAACCAACTAGAAGGTGGTAAGAGCTCTCTACATGAAACTTGAGGGGTATTTATATATGCATAAAACCCTAATCCATATTTAGAGGACTACCCAAAATGCCCCTTAGGAAGTGTGGCCACCAAGTTATCACTAGCATGAATTAATCCTCCATTAAATGTGCATGTGCTTTTAATCTCCACTAATATGTGCATTAGCTCCTAATTGTAGATCATGCTAAGTGGGTAGGTGGGGTCCACTATAATTACATGAATTCATTTTTTTCCATCTTCATTTGTCTTCCTTTGTTGTGCACGCATATCTTCATGAAAGCTTCCTCATAATTCCATACAAAATTCCTACAATTAAAACTAAGTTTATAAATAAACATTCTTAAGAATTAATATATGCACAAAATTACCATTTTGCCCTTAAATTGAACATGAATGAGTTATGATTTGATGACATTTGGATTTTGGTAAAAACATGTAAAAATACCCCAATATGACATTTATTTAAATAAAAGTAGATTAGATATGGAAATAAAAAATATGTGCATTTCTGTGCACATCAGCAACAAATCATCTTAGATTGACAAAAAAGAAGAAGAAGGGTGTCGAAATTGATAGTCAAGATATCAACTATCGAGGATGACAAAACGATCGTATATGGAAATTAAATCTTATACTCTTTTAATGCTTGGAAAATATCCAACCGATTTTATGTCCTCCTTTTGTTTAGTTTTTTTTCTTAGTCATAGTCTTTTAGCTTGTTGGCACAAACCAGAAAAATCCATATCAATCTGTATCAACTATAATCAATCGATACCGATCGATTTCACTTTTCATTTTTTGTATCTTCAGCTCTAAATACCAAAACACATCATATTTTAGTTGGCCTCCAATTTTCCTTTAAGATTGTTTGGTACCGACCCATATCGGTCGGCACTGACTGGTTTGAGTTATCGTGTACTTTATCATTTTCCTTCGTCTTTCAATCTAAGCATCTCCTAAGCTTTCTAGTATGTTTCTTCATTATTTTGTAGTATGATTCCTTTGATCTAAATCAATTCCTAAGTATCAAATGCCCTCGATCCAAAATTTCCTCATGCCTCACGTTCTTGAGGGGACCTTCTGATTCTTCTCCATGCGGGTGTAAATTTGCATTTTGATCTTGATTCCCAGGCTTGAAATCATCACTTTGACATACTTTTCCCTATCCAAGGTCCACATCAACTCTGCCTCCCTATCAAGATCGGTCCATACCAGCCGGTCAAGATCAATTGGTGTCGATCAATTGAGGAATCCAAAGATTGAGTCTGACTTGTTCTATCTCATTTCCTTGTGCATCTTCTCCATCGTCTCTATTTTCAAGCCTCCGATCTTGATTCCAGCAACTCTAACTGATCTTTGTTGCTCCATCTGTTGGAAAAATCCATTTAAAGTCAACACTTTTCGAGTTAATAATCCCGCTTGAATAGTTTCCATCATTCCTTCCTTCTCCTCTCTAGTCACATAGATGGAAAGTGGATTTGAACTAAAGGACGCCTCCTAACTGCTCTTGCTTTGGTTGACTTCCTCCAGCAATGCTTTTCCTTGTAGCAGGCCTATTCATTTTCAACAAATCAGACCTCAAGTCATTCTCAGTGAAAGCTGTTAGTTCGTGAGATGATGGTTTTGATGACAGCAACCTTAGGACTTGTTATAAAATATAAATACTAATATTCTTGTCTAGATATATATGTATATGCAGGTACTGAAGAATGAAGACTGTACAATATAGAGATTCTAGACCGATGAATTCAAGATTGAAGAAATAAAGACTAAGGACTCATGATTATCAAGAGTTCAAAATTTCAAGAGTTCAAGATATCAAGATAAGTAATAGAGTCTAGATTTGTGTTAAAACTTCATAATAGCACTAAAATCTTTATTCGGATTTTAATAATGGAATGCAATCCACCTTCTCGCTTTAATAGTGGGATAGAACCCACGACTTCTTTAGTGGTATGGAACTATGACCTTCTCTAGTGGAATGGAATCCATGAAATTTTCAAAATAGCTTATTTTCAGATTTTCAAAGCTACTTTTTAAAAAAGGCATCTTTCTCTCGGTTTAAATATTTTAGCCTTAACTATTTTTATTATCTTTTATATTTTGATTTCAAAATCATATTGGTTTTTAAACTATCTCCGGGTTTTAATATTATAAGCTTTAGATCTCAAAAATATTCTATACTTAATTTTTAATATTACTTTTATATTATAGATTAACATTTTTAAGATTACTTTTTGGTTTGCGCCAAAATTGGTCACAAACCCCAGATACCGTGAAAGCACCAGTGTATGAATACAAATCAACAATATTCAAACACAAATAACAGATCTCAGCAAATAATAAGCAGCAAATCAAAAATAACGAGCAGTGACACAAGTTTTATAGTGGTTCGGCTATCTCCGGCCTACGTCCACTCCAAAGTTTTATCCTTTTTATTAATTATCCTTGCTGGTTACAAGTGATTACAGCAGTTACAAAGTCCAAATTCGAAATCAATGGTAGAAATGACGATATGGAATGATTGTGGCAGCGTCCGGGCGTGCTTGTTCTCTTCAAATTCTCCGACCCCTTTTCTGAATGACCAGGGGCTCTATTTATAGGTGTAGGAGGCTGATATTTCTCCTAAAAATCCGGTAGACCGCTTCTAGCACGTGAGGGGGCCCATACGGCCGAATTCTGGAGATTGGGCCCACATTGGGATCGATTCGAAGTAAGGTTCGAATCGATCGAGGATGCATCTAATCGAGGTGAAATTTGGTGTGAACATTCTTCAACATGTATGTAAGCTCATGTGAAAATTTCATTGCATTTGGATCAACGGTTCGGAAGATATGATGGATTCGAATTTGGGGTTGTCCGTTGCCTGTCGCCTTCGAATCCATGCTTCGAACCCATGCATCGAATCCATGCTTCGAATCCATCCAAAGCGCGTGTGTATCGATGACGTGGCGCTATTTATCTGGGTCGATCCACCTTTGTCGCTGTGTTGAATGCTTCCCTTCCTGAAGACGCGTTCGTACTTTTCACGCTTCGTCCTTATCCATAACTTTACAACGGTCATGCTCGTATCCATTAACTCGTGTCTCTCTTCGCATCGGTCCCAGGAGTTCACTTCGAATCGATCCCACGTGATATGATCGACTCGAAACGAGTATGGGGACATCGATACGAAGTGGTCGTGAAGGATGGATACGAACGAGGCCTCACCTGATGGATTCGAACGAAGCTCTCACCTGATGGATACGAAAGAGACTGGAGTCCAAATGAGCCATCTGCACCCATCCTGATCGATATAAAGCACATGGATTCGAAGATCCTCCACATTTCCTTCTGATCGATACGACCTGTATCGATTCGAATCAATATTTTCCCGATTGATGTGAAGCGCATCGATACGAACCATCCCTTATACATCTCTGGATACGAAGGAGACCTCTGCCATTATCGAGTTGAAGTCCACCTAACCTTTTCTTCCGATCGATACGAAGTAACCGAGTCGAAACCATGCCGATCGATACGAAGTGTATCGATTCGAAGCCATCACTTCCTGATCGATACGAGGTGTATCGATTCGAACCATCCTTGCGCCGTGCCTTTGATCGATGCGAACCTGATGGGTTCGAATTCGATGGATTCGAAACGAGCACCACCTTGACCCCTTAATGGATTCGAACAGCATGACTTTCCTACCTTGCATCGATCATAACTCCTTCATATGAACTCCGATTATCCTGAAATTTGAAACATAGCCTTTCCTAATCCTTATCATCATCTCCAATCAATTTCGTCTCGATTAGAGTTCAACCAAATTTTGACGACATCGATCGCCACCTTGCTTTCAATCGATCTCCAATCCCCATATCCATCATCCCTTGCCAATTTGTTGATATTCCGATTTTGACCAAAAAGTGGGATAACACTTTGCCCCCCAAAACATGCCTTTTGATAAGAAGGCGTGTTTTGAATTGTTCCGATTCCAATATCCAAAGTCCATAGCCATATCGCCAGAGTATGTCATCTTTGACTGCTTCGAGTCGATGCCCAATTCCAAATCCCGTAACCAAAGCCTTAGCCAATTCCATATCCATTCGAACTCGACAGCCGAGTCCTAATCCATCCTTATCCAATAGCCAATAACCAGATCCAGGACCTCTCCGGGTCGATATCTGAATCCATAACCTCTTCGGGTTCTTGCCAAGCGCAATCCACACCTGACGACCATGGTCCAGTGTCCCTGGACGTTGTTCAAAGCCATGGCTTAAGTCCTAAGCCGAGTCCTGGTCTCTCCGGACCCTTGTTGAGCATAGTCCATACTCAACGACCTGAAAATAACAATTGATAATACAAGGCCTAAGTCCTAGGCCGAATCCTGGTCACTCCGGACCCTTGCCAAGCATAGTCCATACTTGACGACCTGAATGGGCCAATTTACCACGTTCGGGCAAAGTGACTCACCCCTTGCCAGGCATAATCCATACCTGACGACCGTTTATCAAAAACAAGATAAAAATCCAATCAAAATCCAATCCAGAATCCAAATCCCAAAATCCAAATCAAAACCAAAGAATCAGAAATCCAAACCAGCATCCAAAACCGAAAACAATCGTCCAAAGGAAAAACCAAATCAAAAAGCAAGCAAAACCAAGAGTTCAATCCAAACTCCAAAACCAAATCCAAAAATAAAAGCAGTGTCCAATCAAAAAGCAAAAGATAAATTTCACAAACCACAACATCGCAGAGCATGCCTAGGGGCTATCTCCGTCCCCGTACATGTGTAAATGACTAGATTGCTCGCCAGTAGTTCGCTACTTATTTCATATTACCCTGATCAGTGGATGATCAATCGACCATCATCCCTGGGCCTTACATCATCACATTGTGAGGTAGTCGGTGGTTGCTCCTGCTCCACCGTTGCATTCCGAGTTCCGATATATTGCCGTAACTGTCCATTCCTTACATGCTCCTCTATTATATCTTTTAAGTGCCTGCATCTGTTGGTATCATGTCCATCTAAATCATGAAAGAGGCAGTGCCTTCCTGATGTCCTCTCCCGTTCTGATGGTTCTCCCTTAGACGGCCTCCGGTAGGGAAGGCGATTCCGAGTATCCAGGTATATCCGCTCTAGCGTCTCGTTCAATCCTGTGTATGTGGAAAACTTTGGATCCTTCCATCACTTCCTAGCGTTTCCAGAATCATCGTCCAACTTCCTTTTCCCTTTGTCTTTATCCAAACCTTTGCTGGATGGTCCTACATTCTGAGTTGCATTAACCCTTTTCACCTTTAAATCCGTACTCGCATCTTCCTGCCGAAGGAACCTTTCTGCCTCGTGAAAGAATTCGTCGAAATCCTGTGGGGGATCTCGTATCAGAGATACCTTGAAATCCGAGTCCTCCCTGACTCTTGATACTGCTGCCATTAAAACCATCGATGGATCAGGCCGATCCACCGAAGCGACCGCCGCACTGAATCGAGTTAGAAAAGCTCTACGCGATTCATCCATCCTTTGCTTTACTGATGTTAATGTCATCACATTCTTCGGCCTCTTGATGTGAACCCGAAACTGTCCCAAAAACTTTTCCACCAATTCCCTCCAAGTCCTGATAGATCCTTCTCCCAGCTGCCTAAACTACATTGCAGCTAAGTCCGTCAGGTACAAAGGGAAGCATCGGGCCATCACTTCCTCCGATGCCCCCAGCACCTCCATGTGTCTGGTGTACCTCATCAAGTGATCAGTTGGGTCTGTCTTACCATCATGTACCTCCACGCTAGGTAGCTTAAACTTAGGTGGATTCTAAGCCATCCTTATTTCCCGAGCAAATGGACTCCTATTCACTCCTTCCAAGTCTCCGTTGGTCAAACCACCTCGCACAGTTCTTCTGATGATTTCTACTAATCCGGTATTGTCTGTTGGGGGTTTCCCCCCATGCCCCCGAGGGAACTCTGGTACATATTCCTCGTGTGGTTCACTAGCAGCAACGTTAGCTCTAATTTGTTGAACTCCTTCCAAAGGTCCTCCTGTGTTGGATCCTGCGGGCCTGCCCCCAAGCCCTTGTTGATTGCCTTCTGGCTCCGTATCTCGTCCTCTATTGGGTTCCACGACCCCAGCCCCCTGTCCTGCATCCACAGCGGCTGTAGCTGTTCCTTAGTTCTGCATCCCTGCAACTCTCATTTGCTCGAAGAAAGTCTGCATCATTTCCTGTTGGCTCTTCAACAATCTCTCCTGAAAAGAATTCGTCATAGCTTCCATTTCATCCCAAGTTATGTAGATTGAAGCCTGTCCTTCCCCAGCTCCGGAGGATGCTTGTTGACTTCCTTCCTGTTGGCTTCTCTCAGCCCTTTGCCTTCTACTATTTTGCTTAGTTATTGTCCTTGAATCCAAACTCTTTCAAATCTTCAAATCCAACTTTCAAATCCGATGTAGCGGGTGCTAGTCCTTCTCAGTGAAAGCACCAAAGTGTTTGCGCCAAAATTGGTCACAAACCCCAGATACCGTGAAAGCACCAGTGTATGAATACAAATCAACAATATTCAAACACAAATAACAGATCTCAGCAAATAATAAGCAGCAAATCAAAAATAACGAGCAGTGACACAAGTTTTATAGTGGTTCGGCTATCTCCGGCCTACGTCCACTCCAAAGTTTTATCCTTTTTATTAATTATCCTTGCTGGTTACAAGTGATTACAGCAGTTACAAAGTCCAAATTCAAAATCAATGGTAGAAATGACGATATGGAATGATTCTGGCAGCGTCCGGGCGTGCTTGTTCTCTTCAAATTCTCCGACCCCTTTTCTGAATGACCAGGGGCTCTATTTATAGGTGTAGGAGGCTGATATTTCTTCTAAAAATCCGGTAGACCGCTTCTAGCACGTGAGGGGGCCCATACGGCCGAATTCTGGAGATTGAGCCCACATTGGGATCGATTCGAAGTAAGGTTCGAATCGATCGAGGATGCATCCAATCGAGGTGAAATTTGATGTGAACATTCTTCAACATGTATGTAAGCTCCTGTGAAAATTTCATTGCATTTGGATCAACGGTTCGGAAGATATGATGGATTCGAATTTGGGGTTGTCCGTTGCCTGTCGCCTTCGAATCCATGCTTCGAATCCATCCAAAGCGCGTGCATATCGATGACGTGGCGCTATTTCTCTGGATCGATCCACCTTTGTCGCCGTGTTGAATGCTTCCCTTCCTGAAGACGCGTTCGTACTTTTCACGCTTCGTCCTTATCCATAACTTTACAACGGTCATGCTCGTATCCATTAACTCGTGTCTCTCTTCGCATCGGTCCCAGGAGTTCACTTCGAATCGATCCCACGTGATATGGTCGACTCGAAACGAGTATGGGGAAATCGATACGAAGTGGTCGTGAAGGATGGATACGAACGAGGCCTCACCTGATGGATTCGAACGAAGCTCTCACCTGATGGATACGGAAGAGACTGGAGTCCAAATGAGCCATCTGCACCCATCCTGATCGATATAAAGCACATGGATTCGAAGATCCTCCACATTTCCTTCTGATTGATACGACCTGTATCGATTCGAATCAATATTTTCCCGATCGATGTGAAGCGCATTGATACGAACCATCCCTTATACATCTTTGGATACGAAGGAGACCTCTACCATTATCGAGTCGAAGTCCACCTAACCTTTTCTTCCGATCGATACGAAGTAACCGAGTCGAAACCATGCCGATCGATACGAAGTGTATCGATTCGAAGCCATCACTTCCTGATCGATACGAGGTGTATCGATTTGAACCATCCTTGCGCCGTGCCTTTGATCGATGCGAACCTGATGGGTTCGAATCCGATGGATTCGAAATGAGCACCACCTTGACTCCTTGATGGATTCGAACAGCATGACTTTCCTACCTTGCATCGATCATAACTCCTTCATATGAACTCCGATTATCCTGAAATGTGAAACATAGCCTTTCCTAATCCTTATCATCATCTCCAATTAATTTCGTCCCGATCGGAGTTCAACCAAATTTTGACGACATCGATCGCCGCCTTGCTTTCAATCGATCTCCAATCCCCATATCCATCATCCCTTGCCAATTTGTTGATATTCCAGTTTTGACCAAAAAGTGGGATAACATTTTTAAATCTCTTTTACAAGTTTAAACTATACTCAAAATTGTTTACAAAGTTTAGAAATTGACAAGTTTTAGAATATAAATCATTTTAAAAACAAAATCAGTTTCATAATACACATAGGCATGTCGACATTCCCCATCCCCCATGTCGACATAGTAGCCGTAAAATTTAAAATTCAAATTTTCAAATAAAGTGTCTATTCGTCACAACCTTTCACGAATGGACATGACTGTTGTTCTTTTATAAATACCAGTTGTTTTCAATGAATTTTTGCTCAAGTTTTCTTAGTTTTCTCTCCTCTTTCTCTTCCATTCTTATTTTCAAATATTCTTAACAAAACCCTACCTAAATCCTAAGTGGATCAAACTTGATCATCTGTAGTTTGATTCTCTGCCACTTTCTCTCAAAGATCTTAGTGCCATTCAAAGTTATAGGATCATATGTAATCAAAGAAATGTATTGAGTCTCTCTATCTATCAAAGTGGTATTGGAAATAGTGTGATTGGACCCGTAAATCAATTGGGTGTGATTGTAGCCCGTAAATCAATTAGGTGTTCTTGTAGCCTGGTTAAATCAAGAGAGTTTGCCCTGAACTCGAAGATAGGAGGGTATATCTCATGGCCTTAAAATCGAGGTTGTAATATTAACATTATATTTGAAAAGAAATCTGCATAAGAAATTGTATGGGACTGGATGTAGGGTAGCTCCGAACCAATATAAAATTCTGGTGCATTCTTTCCTTTATTGTTTTTTTTGCTATTTTCATTTGTGTCTGATTCTGTCATTGTTTTTGTGTTTGTGAATTGCATATGTTTGGATTTAATTTGAAAAGATTTCAAAAAGATTCATAATATTAATTAAAAATTATTCGCCCCCATCTAATGTTAATTCTGCCTTAAGATCCGTAATCCGCATTTCCAACATTTGGTATCAGAGCACTGGTTTTCAAAGTTATCATAACCTGAATTTTGAAAAAGTTTAAATGGCAATTTTTGGTTATCTGTTAACACTAGTTCAAAACTGTGCAAATCATCATTGTCTCCTAAGTCTGCGTATTGTTATTACAGACAATCAAGTTATATACCAAATTGGTATGTTGTGCAGGAAGAGATGTGTTATATGGCTTTTGATGAATCAACCTCAATGGATAAATGGTGCAATTCAAAAAAAAAATGGATACTTGATAGTGGATGTTAGAGACACATGATTGGCAATTTGGAGATACTGAATGACATAATTATGAAGATGGAGGACTGGTCAACTTTGGAGACAACCCAAAAGGATATGTGATTGGCATCCGCAATGTCGGTAACTCTAAAACTCCTACTATTTCTGATGTTTTGTTAGTTAGGAATTTAAAACATAATTTACTTAGCATAAGTCAACTATGTGATAAGGGGTATTCTCGTCGACGGAATTTCTATCGGATTAGAAAACCGTCGAACGAATTTTGAAATAAAATTTATACCGCAAGCGCACGGTGTACGAATGTAGCACATGGCGAATACGGGTCGATCCGCAGGGAATTGATGATTTTAAAAATTTCTATTCAATCAAATTATACCAAAGTCGAGTGAAATTGTTGGATAGAACTAAAATGAGGCTAAACTAGAATTGAAATGTGATTAGTAAACTATTGAACTAGAGAACAATTTAGAGGCAAATCCACTCTCATATTTTTGTAAATCAACAAACACATAATTTATGATCTCTAACTTTGATATTAAGTGAAATAATCATTGCATTTATCATAAGTATGGTTTGTTTATGTTATTAGTTAACATAACTCAAACCATCAAACTATAATACAACAATTATACCACTTACAATTCTCATGAAAAAGAAGCCAAAGCAAAAACTATTTTAAGTACGATCTATTTACTATTGTAACTAGTAACATAGATCATCAAATTTCATTTTTACTTTCATTTCATAATCAAAAATTAATTAGCAAATGTTGATGTAAATTGTGTTTATGTTGAGTAAGAATAGCTCATTTGCATAAGCAATATAAGCTATCAAACCCACTTGTATAAACTTACATCAAAATTCACATTCATGAAGCATAACAAAGAGATCATAAATCATAAAAAATGTTGAAATTACATAAAGTTAGAGAGCTTCATCACCCCTAAATTGAAGGGGTTTAGCTACTCATTTGTGGCATTGAAGCATCACAAGTAAGTTTCAACATTAAAGAAAAGAAAATAGAAAATAAGCAAAGAAAGCAAAAGAGATTAGCTACTAACTACTTGCATAAATGTAAATCTAAGCTATGAACATAAGGAGAAAGAGAGCATTAACAATAAAACAAAGAAAAACATGTAGAAAAGAGAGAAGAAAGAGGCTTGGAAGCCATTTTTATTTCATAGAACATTGAGCTTACACTTTGATTTCTTAATTTCCTAAGTAAAATGAAAGAGTAGATGATGATCTTCATGTACATAAGAGGGCTATTTATACATGTATAAAACCCTAATTCTCTTTTTAGTGAGCTTCCCAAAATACCCTTGAGGTGGTGTAGCCTCCAAGTAATCATTAACATTCACTAATCTCCCACTTAATATGTACATGAAGCTTTAAGTCCTTTTAGCATGTGCTTAGCTTCTAATTGGAAGTTAGGTAAGTGGGTGGGGTCCTCCATGATCTTGAACTTGAATTATTTCCTCTTCATTCCTTTGTATTTCCTTGTGCATGCATGTATCTTCATATAAGCCTCTTCCATATGCATCCAAATTCCTATAAAAATAATCAAAAAATGTCCAAGTAAAAATTCTTACATTGACACATGCACAAAAATGACCGTTTTGCCCCTGAATGATGATGAAAATATGATGGTTTGGAAATAATTGAATTTTGGTTTTAAACATGTTAAAATGCCCAAATATGATGATTATTTAAAAAAAAAAGATAAAATATGGATGTAAATATATGCACAATTACGTGCACATCAAATACCCCCACACTTATCTTTTTATTCGTCCTCGAATAAAGGAAAACTAAGATAAATCCGTTTTCGTAGGGAGCACGATTGCATTGAGCGTATGCAACAAGCCGTTAAACCTCTGGGTGTCCCCAGTAGGACGAGTGTTGTCTCGTGAGGGTTTTCAGCGGATACTACCCACAAAATCCAAATGCAGGATGAAAATATTTACAAATTGCAAGATTTATTTACAAAGAGATGAATGCGAATTTTTTGGAAATATTTACAAATGAAGGATTTATTTTTAAATTGACACGAATAAGTTAAATACAAGTTTTGGTCATTGTCTTGAAAATTTAAGTCATTTACTCGTCAAAATTTCCAATAAAAATCAAGTTGTCATGACAGATAGACCATAGTTTGGCTATTTGTTTCGGTTGATAACACAATGTAATTATGAAATGGATCCTTAGTTGATTATCAAAGTTTATTAAAGTGGTATTTTCATTTCTTTTCAATAACAAGTTAGGTCAAACAAGTTAAAATAGTGCTAGGATTTCAATTGCTTGCTCTCTCATTATTTGCAAGAAAAATTACACACCTAGCTCAGGTAAACTGAGGCCAGATATACCACCCATGCACTGCCTTTCGGGCTTATGTGAGGGGAGTACAGAGCATGGCGAGTGTACACACTTTCGTGCATACACCTATCGACCGTAGGTGGTTTTTATTAAGTCTGTTCTTTTTTTTAATATGTGTTTCATACATGCATAACCGTGAGGACTTTTAAATGAGTATGAAAGCACATAATCAAAGATTACAAGTAATTCATCCATGCATAACCGTGAGGACTTTTAAATGAGAGTGAATACTTTGGATGTTATTGTTTTGTTTTTTGTTTTTTATATATATATATTTTTTTTAAGAGAGAGAGAGTTTTGCAAAATCATCTTAGCACCATTTAACTTAGAAGACAAAAATGTTATATCCTTTACTTTAAATTTACCACTTTTTAAACAACGATTTTCAATTAGAACATACTTCATAATTAACATAAATGAACCTTCCTATATACTTGTAAAACCATTGTTATTTGTAATCAAACTTCATTTTTATTTTTGTTAAGACAAATAAATTTTCAAAAATTTCAATTTATTAACCAAAACTTATACTTATCCCATAGTGTTTCTTCAAAAATAAATCAAAATGGTAAAAAGAAAATGTTTCTGAGATTTAGGAGTTTTGAGATTTTTTTTTTTGAAGAAAATGAAAATTCAAAAATGCCATGAAAAACAAAAAAAAAATGAAAATGAGACTCCCCCACACTTAATTTTGACTGTGTCCCCACAGTCGATGCATGATATAATGAGTGTAACGGGGAAAAATATGTACATATTTACAAAAGAGGATTAACATTCTTACTAGACGTAGCTTGGCTCATGAAGGATCATGAGCTCCTCCTCTTAGTAACCGGGAAATTCCAAGAAGGGTTTTAAGCGATGACCGTTGACTTTGAAAATCGATCCATCCTTTGGGTTTTCTATTTCTATGGCACCATGTGGAAAAACAGTTCGTACCACAAATGGTCCGGTCCACCTTGATTTAAGTTTCCCAGGGAATAAATGAAGTCTCGAGTCATATAAAAGAACTTTCTGGTTAGGCGAAAACTTTTTCCTTAGGATTGACTTGTCATGAAAAACTTTGGTTCTTTCTTTGTAAATTTTCTCGTTTTCATACGCGTCGTTCCTAAGTTCTTCTAGTTCGTTGAGTTGTAATTTTCGATTTTCGCCAGCTTCTTCATGATCAAAGTTTAAGTTTTTTATTGCCCACAACGCTTTGTGTTCAATTTCAACGGGTAAATGGCAAGCTTTACCGTAAACTAAACGAAAAGGGGACATCTCAAGGTTAGTTTTAAAAGCAGTACGGTAAGCCCAAAGCGCGTCGGTCAATTTCTGAGACCAATCTTTTCGATTTTTATTGACAGTTTTCTCCAAGATTTGTTTTATTTGTCGATTTGAAACTTCAACTTGGCCACAAGTCTGAGGATGATATGGAGTGGATAACTTGTGGGTTATCGAGTATTTTTTTATTAAAGTTTCAAAAGAACGGTTGCAAAAATGGGTTCCGTTATCACTGATTATTGTGCGAGGTGTGCCGAACCTCGAAAAGATGTTTTCTTTAAAAAATTTCACAACAATTCTGTGGTCATTGGTTTTGCAAGGAACGGCTTCGACCCATTTTGAAACGTAGTCGACAGCGAGAAGGATATACAAGTTTCCAAAGGAATTGGGAAAAGGTCCCATAAAGTCAATACCCCATACATCAAAGATTTCGATCGTAAGAATGGGGTTTAAAGGCATCATATCTCGTCGAGAAATTCGTCCAAGCATTTGACATCGATCACAAGTTTTACAAAATTCAAACGAGTCTTTGAAAAGAGAAGGCCAATAGAAACCACACTGAAGCACTTTTTCCGCAGTTTTTCGAGGACCGAAATGTCCACCGCATGCTTGACCGTGGCTAAACGAAAGAACACTCCTTATTTCATTATCCGGAATGCAACGTCGGATGATTTGGTCGGGACAATATTTGAACAAGTATGGATCGTCCTAATAGAAATATTTCACTTGGGACATGAATTTGCATTTGTCCTGTTTGGACCAAGATGAGGGAGTTTCTTTAGTGACTAAGTAGTTCACTATGTCAGCGTACCATGGATCGATAGAAATAGAAAGAAGTTGTTCATCGGGGAAGTTTTCATTGATCGACAAGGAAGATGGTGCGTTCGAAAGACGAGATAAATGATCGGCTATGACATTATCGGATCCTTTTTTGTCTTTGATTGTAAGGTCGAATTCTTGAAGTAAAAGGATCCAACGAATCAAACGGGATTTAGCATCCTTTTTAGCGAAGAGATATCGAAGCGCAGAATGGTCAGTGTAGACCGTAATGTGTGAACATATCAAGTAAGGTCGAAACTTTTCAAGCGCAAAAACGACAGCTAGAAGCTCTTTTTCAGTTGTTGTGTAGTTGAGTTGAGCGTCGTTCAAGGTCATACTCGCGTAGTAAATGACATGAAGGATCTTGTTGATGCTTTGTCCCAAGACAGCACCAATGGCAAAGTTTGAAGCGTCGCACATTATTTCGAAAGGAAGATCCCAATTGGGTGCGCAAATGACTGGGGCAGAAATGAGTTCGCTCTTAAGACTTCAAAAGAAGAGATACAATCAGAGTTAAAATCGAAAGGAACGTCTTTTCCAAGAAGGGTCGTCAAACGACGGGCGATTTTGCTAAAGTCTTTCACAAAGCGTCGATAAAAGCCAGCGTGTCCTAAAAATGATCGAATGTCCTTAACAGATTTGGGAATGGGTAGATTTGCAATGACATCGATTTTCGCTTTGTCTACCTCAATGCCTTTGTTTGAGATGATATGTCCAAGGACAATGCCTTGTTTGACCATAAAGTGGCATTTTTCCCAATTCAAAGTCAAGTGTTTTTCTTTACATCGATTCAAAACCAACTCGAGGTGATGTAAACATTGAGAAAAAGAATCGCCGAAGATAGAGAAATCGTCCATAAAGACTTCTAGAAAGCGCTCAATCATGTCAGAAAAGATTCCAACCATGCATCGTTGGAAAGTCGCAGGAGCGTTACAAAGTCCGAATGGCATACGTCGATAAGCAAAGGTACCGAATGGACACGTGAAAGTCGTTTTCTCCGATCTTCGGGAGCGATTGGAATTTGGCTATAGCCGGAATAACCATCAAGAAAGCAATAGAATTCGTGACCGGCTAAACGTTCGAGCATTTGGTCGATAAATGGAAGAGGAAAATGATCCTTACATGTTGCGGCATTTAGTTTTCGATAGTCAATGCAAACACGCCAACCCGTTTGAGTACGAGTTGGAATAAGTTCGTTAGCGTCGTTTTTTATAACAGTAAGTCCGGACTTTTTAGGCACGACATGAATTGGGCTAACCCATGGGCTATCGGAGATGGGGTATATGATACCGTTATCGAGGAGCTTAAGAATTTCGTCACGAACCACATCTTTCATTTTTGGGTTAAGCCTCCGTTGTGCATCACGAGTGGGTTTGGCTTCATCAATCAAATGAATGCGATGTTGGACAATAGCAGGGCTAATTCCCTTAATATCAGTAATGGACCACCCAATTGCTTCTCTATTTTTCAAAAGAATAGAGAGAAGAGAAGCTTCTTGGTCAAGAGAAAGATTGTTAGAAATGATGACAGGACAAGTTTCGTTTTCACCTAATTATGCATACTTAAGGTGAGCGGGAAGTGGTTTGAGGTCCAATTTCGGGAGTTTTTCGATTGCAGAATTGGGTTGAGATTCAGACTCAACTTGAAGCGATTCAAAGGGAAGAGTGTGTTCGATCTCGTTGGGGACTTCATGAAACAATTTTTCGTACTCGGCCTCGCGTTCATCGTTAAGATCAAATGTTTCATTTTCAAAGTTTTCATGAATGGCACTAACTTCTAATGTTTGGTCACGAAGTTTGTTCGAGTGGCTTTCAAGATTGAAAATGTTAAGGTCCAAAGTCATGTTTCCAAAAGAGATTTTCATCGAACCGTTACGACAATTGATTAAGGCGTTTGAGATGGCTAAGAATGGTCGGCCTAAAATCAATGGGATTTGACTCGCAGGGTTTGTCACGGGTTGTGTTTCGAGAACGATAAAATCAACGGGGAATATGAATTGCCCTACTCGAATGAGCACGTCTTCGATTTCTCCCACGGGCTTCTTAATGGAACGATCGGCAAATTGAAGCGTAACTTTCGTGGGTTTGAGCTCACCTAAGCCTAATTGTTCGTACACGGAGTATGGAATCAAGTTGACACTCGCGCCTAAGTCTATTAAACATTTGTTAATCGTCTTTTCTCCAATTGTACACGAAATCGTAGGGCAGCCAGGATCTTTGTATTTAACGAGTATGGATTGGGACAAGACTTCACTCAAACTAGCGGCTAAGAAGACTTTTTTGGGCACTTGAGTGTGTCGCTTTTGGGTGCACAAGTCCTTAAGAAATTTCGCGTAAGTGGGGACTTGCTGAACGATGTCAAGAAGAGGAATGTTAACTTTGACTTGTTTAAAAATTTCCAACATCTTTTCCATTTGGTCCGAGTGTTTCTTTGGTCGAAGACGATGTGGAAATGGAACATGATACTCGGTAGGCGGGTCTACTCGAGTAGAAGAAGAAGAATTTTGATTGTCGTTCGATTCGACGTTTGGCTCCACGTTCTGTTCTGAGTCGTTCATTGTTTTAGAAGTATCGAGAAAAGTTCCCAGTGAATCATTTGGATTAACGACTTGATTATCGATTTGTTTACCAGAACGGAGAGTTGTGATAGCATTCAACTGGGTGACATTGCTATCTTGAACAACATGGGCTTAATTTGAATTTGCGTTTTGATTTCTGGGATTTGGAAGGGGCTGGCTTGGGAATGTTCCTCGTTCACGTTCACTTACAGACGTGGCTAATTGACTCATTTGCATTTCGAGTTTCGCAATCGATTGGTTTGTCTTTTGCATATATGAAGTAAATAAATTTTGCAAATTGCTGTTTGATTGAAGGCTTTGAGTAGTTGCCTTAGCCAACGTTTCAAGAGTTTTCTCAAGCGAAGTTAAACGTTTATCGTCTTGTGGAGGATGAGTAGAATTTGGTGGAAAATTTGGTTGTTGCGGTTGATTATGAGACGGGCCCGCAAAGTTTGGTTGAAAATTATTGGGCTGAAAGGGAGGATTCGAAGCATTATTCGGAAATGCTTGAAAATTGGGACGAATCGTATTCGTGTTGGGATTGTTTTGGTTCCACGCAAAATTCGGATGATTTCTCCATCCAGGGTTGTACGTTGGAGAAAATGGGTCGTTTTTGGTTTTATTGAAAGCATTGATTTGTTCGACGGAATTGGGACACTGATCGGCTATATGATTAGGATCGTTGCATTTATAACACATTGGTTGGGAAGCTTGGTTCGTTTGATTCGATGAGAAAACGTTATCGAATTTTTTAATCATTGCGTCGATCTTAGCTTCCAAAGCAAAAGAAGATCCCGTCGAGTGTGCACTCGATCGTGAGTAGATTGATTTTTCGTTCGAGCGTTCCCATTGGGACGACTTTTCAGCGAGGTTTTCAAGAAATTGCCAAGCATCGTCATGATGTTGGGCAAGAAAATTGCCTTGGCACATTGATTCGAGCATGGTTCGTGAGCTGTTTTCGAGTCCATCATATAAGATTTGGCAAATCGTCCATTTTTCAAAGTTATGGTGTGGACATTTTATCAAAAGCTCTTTGAATCTTTCAAAATATTTTCCAAATGGTTCACCCTTGAATTGATGAAAATTTACAATTTCGTTTCGAATTCTACTTGTTTTTTCTAAGGGGTAGAACTTTTTTAAGAAAGCTTTTACAAATTCTTCCCACGTTTTAATTGAGTTCGAAGGTAAGCTGTACAACCATTTTTCAGCGTAATCTGTAAGAGAAAATGGGATTAATCGAAGTTCGATTCCGTCATCAGAAAGTTGTTGAAGTTTAATGGTTGTGCAAACTTGTTCGAATTTAGTCAAAAATATGTATGGGTCATCGTGTTCGAAATTGCCAAATTTTGAAAGCGTGGCAATATGGTTCGAATGGATTTCGAAATGGTTACCCGTAGGGGCGGGTAATGTGATGCAAGATGGAATAGAAACTCTATCGGGAAAGATTCTATCCATAAGAGTTCGAGGGGCGTTTTCGTTCGCCATTTCGGGAGGATTGTCTATTCGAGTTAAACGGTTTGTAGAAGGGTCACGAATCCAAGTATTCGTTGTTGTGTCACGAGTCCAAGTACTCATGCACAAGTGAAAGTCGAGAGGAGAAAGAAATTAGAAACGAGTTTGGAGAATGAAAGAAGATTTGAAAATGTTTTTTTTTTACAAGGGAGAAAACTATTTAACAAGTGGGATTTATTTTCAAAAGAAAAGTTTAATTTTTCTTTTTTTTTTGGTTTTTCAAATTTTTTTTATATGTTTTTGGTTTTGTATTTTTTTTGTTTTTTGAATTTTCAAATATTTACCAAAAAGATTTTTATTTTGAAGAAAATGGAAACTGATTTTTTTTCTTTTTTTGAAAAGATTATATATATATATTTTTTTGGATTTTTAAATATTTTCAAAGGAAGAAAGAAAAGGATTTTTTTTTGAATGAAAAATCAAGTAAAAATCTACAATTTTTTTTTTTTTTGGATTTTGGAATTTTTAATTTTTTTTTAAATATGCATGAACTAATGCAACTAAATGAATGCAAAGGACTTAATTACAATTTTCTGTCCTTAGTAGCTCCTAACCCAAAATTGTATAATCACACTTTGTTTTAAATCAACAAAAATATTTCTCAGCCAAGTAACAGACAGGAGTTATCGGTGCACCACGAATCACCGTAGCAATGCAGCCGAAGGTTTAAGTACCTTCAGAGGAACAACCAGTATAATATTTACGTATCACCGTAATTTTTATAACTGGTTATTACTCTGCCGTAGCCTAGACACCAAGAAATAAAATCGTTCAAATAAAACAATTGTGAAGATACAATTAAGCCCTAAGTGAGCTCGTGACACCCTTAGGTCCAACGTCTAACCTTTATTATTAGTCAAATTCTACGATGAAATGCGTTTGTGGGCTAAGGAAAGGGTGATGAAATCCCTCACCTTATGTGAATTGGGGTATTGCCCTTAGAAAAGAAAAACAAGATGAGATGAATGCAAAGCAGAAATTAAACGTGAAATTACAATGCAACTAAAATGAAGTTTGTTTTTGTTTTTGGATTATTTTTTTTTTGAATTTTTTTTGTTATATATAAATGCAAATGCAAGCAACCAACAATGCACTAGAGATGAAAGCACAATACCAGAGCGTGCAGATTATTAGCAAAATTTTTTTTTTTTTTTAGCGGCGATTTTAGCAAAGCAAAACAATTATTTTTCCCTTTGGCAAGCAATTCCTTGTAATTTTCTGCTTTGACAACCTGAAATGAAAAACAAGATATATTCAGCAATTTTTATTGTTATTTTTTTTATGTTTATCAAAGATGAAAAACAAAATAAGCGAAAAACAAAACAATTGAAAATAAAATAAATGAAAAATGAAAATTAAACAAACATGAACTTGTTTTTTTTTTGAATTTTTTTTTGGAGAGGAAATTTAAAAGTAGGGTTTTACTAAAAAAAAAAAAATTAAACCAAAAGACAATTTAAAAGCAATTCAACTCAACCTACAAAAAATAAAAATACTCGAATTACTGTTTTTACTTCAAACAACCTGGCCCACTGACTATATTAGTTCAAACAGAAACAAAAAGCTCCACCCATTAAACAATTCACTCACTAAACTTATAACCCACCCACACACTCAAGTTATTACCCTGCCCGTTTTAAAGAATACCCGGCCCACTAAGATAAAACAAATGAAGAAAAGTTCATTATCTTCATTTTCGAAACTAAACACCCAGATTCTTTCACAAAATTTCCCAAATTCTCAATTCTTACAAATTCTGTTAAATGAAAACCCCCAAAAGCCTCGTCAATTCGAAGTCAGTCAATCGCAAGATGTCAGATGAGATCGGAGGGTAGTTGTGAGTCGCGATTTTTGGGAGGAACTTCGCGGTTTCGTGATTCAGGGGTGTGCGGCACTGATTGGAATGGAATGGGTTGAGATGAGAGAGGAGTGTCGATGGCTAAGTTGCGAGTGCAAGCTTGTGGTGGTGTGACGTCGCGGGTTGATGATGATTGTGGAGTCCTGGGAATTGGGATGCGATGGAGGTTGAGTCGAAGCCGCGAAGTGGTTGTTCAATTGGGTGCGGTGCTCGGGTCATTGTCGAGGAGATGGTAAATTGTAATGGTGAGGTCAGTGGGTTCTTTTTTTTTTTGGGTGGAGTATTGGGATGGTTTGGAAAATGAGTTTGAGTGCTGTAGTGGTTGAAGTGGGCAAGTGTGTGGGATGTAATCAGTGATGTGCATGCACAGAGGGGTGCACAGGGAGGTATTGGCAGCGACGAAGGAGCAAGTAAAGTTCGATTTGGTGGTGAAGTTTGTATAGTGGTAAGGAGTATGTTTGCTGTGAGGCGAATGGTTTGCTATAGTGGGGGTAGTTGTGGAGTTGGAAGTGGAATGTGCACAGGGTAGTTGTTGATGTGAACACTATTGATGGTTTGTGAACTGATGAATTGAGTTGGTTGTGTTTGTTTGGAAGAGCTGCTGTTGTGACAGTGGATGCAAGTGAGGAGTAGCAAGTAGATGTGAGTAACTGGTGGTGGTAGGGGGGCAGTATGGTGAGTGGATATGGGTGTGATGTTGCAGTAATTCAGGTAGCTTGGTGCTTGATGGTTTGGAGATGTCAGGTTGTGAAGGTGGTTATCTGGTAACAGCAGTGATGCTGTATAGGTAGGGGATGGTGCAGACAGAAGATGTTGGGGTGAGTTTGGAAGTTGTTTTGCACTTGCAATGATGGGTGGCAGGGTATTGAATGGGAGGTTTAAAGGAGATTGTCAGTTGCAGTTGCGTGTGAATTGGGGGAGGTTGTGGTGAGGCAAGTTGTGAAATGTAGTAGGCGAGAAGTTGATAAGGTGATGGATTGTGTTTATGGTAAGGGAAGGAGCAATTGAGTTTTGTGGTATCTGTTGATTGATGTAGGGGGGTGCAGGTTGAAGGTGGAAGGTGTTGGTGGAACTTGATGATGGTCAGTAGTGCTTGAAGTGGTGGAACAGTGGGTATGGTGAACAGCAGAGATGATCAGTGTATTAGGCAGTGGAACAGTTGAATATGCAGGGGGAAGGTTGTTGATGCGAAGTGTGGATGACTGATATATGTTGGTGGTTTGTGGAGTGGCAGTAGGTTGATTTTTTGGATGTTGTAAAAGGAGTAACAGTTTTGGAGGGAGGAAATGATGTAGTTATGTTTACAGAACAGTAAACACAGAAGCAGAGAGCAAATAGTGGCAATGCAATGTTTTTTTTTCTTTTTTTTTTTGTAAATTGTAAAATGAAATGTAAAGAGTAAAATGAAATGCAGATGAAATGATTTTTTTTCTTTTTCAAATGAGATTGTGTGAATGTTTTTTTTTTAATAATAGAAATGCAATGCAAATGGAAAGAAAAGCAAGAAACAAGCACACAAACAAAATCACACAAAAAAAACCACACACAACAATTTTTTTTTTATAAGTGCAAACACACACAGAAATAAAAAAAAACTAATCCGAAGAATAGAAAATCAAAATCAAAACAAATCCCCGGCAACGGCGCCAAAAACTTGCTCGTCGACGGAATTTCTATCGGATTAGAAAACCGTCGAACGAATTTTGAAATAAAATTTATACCGCAAGCGCACGGTGTACGAATGTAGCACGTGGCGAATACGGGTCGATCCACAGGGAATTGATGATTTTAAAAATTTCTATTCAATCAAATTATACCAAAGTCGAGTGAAATTGTTGGATAGAACTAAAATGAGGCTAAACTAGAATTGAAATGTGATTAGTAAACTATTGAACTAGAGAACAATTTAGAGGCAAATCCACTCTCATATTTTTGTAAATCAACAAACACATAATTTATGATCTCTAACTTTGATATTAAGTGAAATAATCATTGCATTTATCATAAGTATGGTTTGTTTATGTTATTAGTTAACATAACTCAAACCATCAAACTATAATACAATAATTATACCACTTACAATTCTCATTTAAAAGAAGCCAAAGCAAAAACTATTTTAAGTATGATCTATTTACTATTGTAACTAGTAACATAGATCATCAAATTTCATTTTTACTTTCATTTCATAATCAAAAATTAATTAGCAAATGTTGATGTAAATTGTGTTTATGTTGAGTAAGAATAGCTCATTTGCATAAGCAATATAAGCTATCAAACCCACTTGTATAAACTTACATCAAAATTCACATTCATGAAGCATAACAAAGAGATCATAAATCATAAAAAATGTTGAAATTACATAAAGTTAGAGAGCTTCATCACCCCTAAATTGAAGGGGTTTAGCTACTCATTTGTGGCATTGAAGCATCACAAGTAAGTTTCAACATTAAAGAAAAGAAAATAGAAAATAAGCAAAGAAAGCAAAAGAGATTAGCTACTAACTACTTGCATAAATGTAAATCTAAGCTATGAACATAAGGAGAAAGAGAGCATTAACAATAAAACAAAGAAAAACATGTAGAAAAGAGAGAAGAAAGAGGCTTGGAAGCCATTTTTATTTCATAGAACATTGAGCTTACACTTTGATTTCTTAATTTCCTAAGTAAAATGAAAGAGTAGATGATGATCTTCATGTACATAAGAGGGCTATTTATACATGTATAAAACCCTAATTCTCTTTTTAGGGAGCTTCCCAAAATACCCTTGAGGTGGTGTAGCCTCCAAGTAATCATTAACATTCACTAATCCCCCACTTAATATGTACATGAAGCTTTAAGTCCTTTTAGCATATGCTTAGCTTCTAATTGGAAGTTAGGTAAGTGGGTGGGGTCCTCCATGATCTTGAACTTGAATTATTTCCTCTTCATTCCTTTGTATTTCCTTGTGCATGCATGTATCTTCATATAAGCCTCTTCCATATGCATCCAAATTCCTATAAAAATAATCAAAAAATGTCCAAGTAAAAATTCTTACATTGACACATGCACAAAAATGACCGTTTTGCCCCTGAATGATGATGAAAATATGATGGTTTGGAAATAATTGAATTTTGGTTTTAAACATGTTAAAATGCCCAAATATGATGATTATTTAAAAAAAAAAGATAAAATATGGATGTAAATATATGCACAATTACGTGCACATCAAATACCCCCACACTTATCTTTTTATTCGTCCTCGAATAAAGGAAAACTAAGATAAATCCGTTTTCGTAGGGAGCACGATTGCATTGAGCGTATGCAACAAGCCGTTAAACCTCTGGGTGTCCCCAGTAGGACGAGTGTTGTCTCGTGAGGGTTTTCAGCGGATACTACCCACAAAATCCAAATGCAGGATGAAAATATTTACAAATTGCAAGATTTATTTACAAAGAGATGAATGCGAATTTTTTGGAAATATTTACAAATGAAGGATTTATTTTTAAATTGACACGAATAAGTTAAATACAAGTTTTGGTCATTGTCTTGAAAATTTAAGTCATTTACTCGTCAAAATTTCCAATAAAAATCAAGTTGTCATGACAGATAGACCATAGTTTGGCTAGTTGTTTCGGTTGATAACACAATGTAATTATGAAATGGATCCTTAGTTGATTATCAAAGTTTATTAAAGTGGTATTTTCATTTCTTTTCAATAACAAGTTAGGTCAAACAAGTTAAAATAGTGCTAGGATTTCAATTGCTTGCTCTCTCATTATTTGCAAGAAAAATTACACACCTAGCTCAGGTAAACTGAGGCCAGATATACCACCCATGCACTGCCTTTCGGGCTTATGTGAGGGGAGTACAGAGCATGGCGAGTGTACACACTTTCGTGCATACACCTATCGACCGTAGGTGGTTTTTATTAAGTCTGTTCTTTTTTTTAATATGTGTTTCATACATGCATAACCGTGAGGACTTTTAAATGAGTATGAAAGCACATAATCAAAGATTACAAGTAATTCATCCATGCATAACCGTGAGGACTTTTAAATGAGAGTGAATACTTTGGATGTTATTGTTTTGTTTTTTGTTTTTTATATATATATATTTTTTTTAAGAGAGAGAGAGTTTTGCAAAATCATCTTAGCACCATTTAACTTAGAAGACAAAAATGTTATATCCTTTACTTTAAATTTACCACTTTTTAAACAACGATTTTCAATTAGAACATACTTCATAATTAACATAAATGAACCTTCCTATATACTTGTAAAACCATTGTTATTTGTAATCAAACTTCATTTTTATTTTTGTTAAGACAAATAAATTTTCAAAAATTTCAATTTATTAACCAAAACTTATACTTATCCCATAGTGTTTCTTCAAAAATAAATCAAAATGGTAAAAAGAAAATGTTTCTGAGATTTAGGAGTTTTGAGATTTTTTTTTTTGAAGAAAATGAAAATTCAAAAATGCCATGAAAAACAAAAAAAAAAATGAAAATGAGACTCCCCCCACACTTAATTTTGACTGTGTCCCCACAGTCGATGCATGATATAATGAGTGTAATGGGGAAAAATATGTACATATTTACAAAAGAGGATTAACATTCTTACTAGACGTAGCTTGGCTCATGAAGGATCATGAGCTCCTCCTCTTAGTAACCGGGAAATTCCAAGAAGGGTTTTAAGCGATGACCGTTGACTTTGAAAATCGATCCATCCTTTGGGTTTTCTATTTCTATGGCACCATGTGGAAAAACAGTTCGTACCACAAATGGTCCGGTCCACCTTGATTTAAGTTTCCCAGGGAATAAATGAAGTCTCGAGTCATATAAAAGAACTTTCTGGTTAGGCGAAAACTTTTTCCTTAGGATTGACTTGTCATGAAAAACTTTGGTTCTTTCTTTGTAAATTTTCTCGTTTTCATACGCGTCGTTCCTAAGTTCTTCTAGTTCGTTGAGTTGTAATTTTCGATTTTCGCCAGCTTCTTCATGATCAAAGTTTAAGTTTTTTATTGCCCACAACGCTTTGTGTTCAATTTCAACGGGTAAATGGCAAGCTTTACCGTAAACTAAACGAAAAGGGGACATCTCAAGGTTAGTTTTAAAAGCAGTACGGTAAGCCCAAAGCGCGTCGGTCAATTTCTGAGACCAATCTTTTCGATTTTTATTGACAGTTTTCTCCAAGATTTGTTTTATTTGTCGATTTGAAACTTCAACTTGGCCACAAGTCTGAGGATGATATGGAGTGGATAACTTGTGGGTTATCGAGTATTTTTTTATTAAAGTTTCAAAAGAACGGTTGCAAAAATGGGTTCCGTTATCACTGATTATTGTGCGAGGTGTGCCGAACCTCGAAAAGATGTTTTCTTTAAAAAATTTCACAACAATTCTGTGGTCATTGGTTTTGCAAGGAACGGCTTCGACCCATTTTGAAACGTAATCGACAGCGAGAAGGATATACAAGTTTCCAAAGGAATTGGGAAAAGGTCCCATAAAGTCAATACCCCATACATCAAAGATTTCGATCGTAAGAATGGGGTTTAAAGGCATCATATCTCGTCGAGAAATTCGTCCAAGCATTTGACATCGATCACAAGTTTTACAAAATTCAAATGAGTCTTTGAAAAGAGAAGGCCAATAGAAACCACACTGAAGCACTTTTTCCGCAGTTTTTCGAGGACCGATTTTGGGAATGGGTAGATTTGCAATGACATCGATTTTCGCTTTGTCTACCTCAATGCCTTTGTTTGAGATGATATGTCCAAGGACAATGCCTTGTTTGACCATAAAGTGGCATTTTTCCCAATTCAAAGTCAAGTGTTTTTCTTTACATCGATTCAAAACCAACTCGAGGTGATGTAAACATTGAGAAAAAGAATCGCCGAAGATAGAGAAATCGTCCATAAAGACTTCTAGAAAGCGCTCAATCATGTCAGAAAAGATTCCAACCATGCATCGTTGGAAAGTCGCAGGAGCGTTACAAAGTCCGAATGGCATACGTCGATAAGCAAAGGTACCGAATGGACACGTGAAAGTCGTTTTCTCCGATCTTCGGGAGCGATTGGAATTTGGCTATAGCCGGAATAACCATCAAGAAAGCAATAGAATTCGTGACCGGCTAAACGTTCGAGCATTTGGTCGATAAATGGAAGAGGAAAATGATCCTTACATGTTGCGGCATTTAGTTTTCGATAGTCAATGCAAACACGCCAACCCGTTTGAGTACGAGTTGGAATAAGTTCGTTAGCGTCGTTTTTTATAACAGTAAGTCCGGACTTTTTAGGCACGACATGAATTGGGCTAACCCATGGGCTATCGGAGATGGGGTATATGATACCGTTATCGAGGAGCTTAAGAATTTCGTCACGAACCACATCTTTCATTTTTGGGTTAAGCCTCCGTTGTGCATCACGAGTGGGTTTGGCTTCATCAATCAAATGAATGCGATGTTGGACAATAGCAGGGCTAATTCCCTTAATATCAGTAATGGACCACCCAATTGCTTCTCTATTTTTCAAAAGAATAGAGAGAAGAGAAGCTTCTTGGTCAAGAGAAAGATTGTTAGAAATGATGACAGGACAAGTTTCGTTTTCACCTAATTATGCATACTTAAGGTGAGCGGGAAGTGGTTTGAGGTCCAATTTCGGGAGTTTTTCGATTGCAGAATTGGGTTGAGATTCAGACTCAACTTGAAGCGATCCAAATATGATGATTATTTAAAAAAAAAGATAAAATATGGATGTAAATATATGCACAATTACGTGCACATCAGGGTACAAAATAAAATTTGGAAAGGATAAGTGTCACATTTAAGTTAATAAATCAATTATTATCTTTAAAGGAATTAGGAAGAAAAATATTTATATTCTCACTATGAAAATCTCAAATGAAAACCTATGTCTTTTGGCTAATACAAGTGACCTTTGGATTCGGCATAAAAGATTTGGGCATTTGAATTTCAAACTCTAAACTAGACTTTCAAAACTTAATTTGTAAGAGGTCACCCTAAAATGGATTTTAAAGTAGATAGTATATGTGATGCTTGTCAATTAGGAAAATTTAGGAAGATTTCATTCAAATTGAAAGATACGATTTCAACTTCAAAACCTCTTGAGTTACTTCATTTAGATCTATTTAGTCCTTCTCAACTTCAGTCAATTATCTAGTACATATGTTTTTGTAATGATATATTTGCATGTACAATTTTTCTAAAACTTAAACGTGATGCTCTTGACTTATTTAAACCTTTTGCAAAAAGAATTCAAAATCAACTTTTTTAAAAACCAAAACTATTCGTAGTGATCACGGTAGAGAATCTGAAAATTAAAATTTTGAGGATTTCTTTAGTAAAAAAGGAATATCTCATAATTTTTCCTTTCCAAGAACTCCATAACAAATCAGAGTGGTATAGCGTAAAAATAGGACGATTCAAGAGTTTGCAAGAACTATGCTTTCAGATAGTAAATTACCAAGAAAATTTTAGGCTGAAGCAATCGCTACAGCTTGTTACACTTTGAATAGGATTTTAATTAGACCTCTAACTAATAAAACACCATATGAACTTCTTTAAAATAAGAAACCAAAGGTATCTTATTTTAAAGTTTTTTGAAAGTAAATGTTTCATTCTAAATACAAAGGACAATTTGGATAAATTTGATCCTAAATCCTACAAAGGAATCTTTATTGGATATTCTAATAGAAGTAAAGCGTACAGAGGTCTCAATTTAAAAACTGACACCATTGAAGAAACAAAGCATGTATCTTTTGATGAAAATTTCAAAGATTTTGTTCAAATAAGTATTGAAGATGATTTTGTTACTTTAAATAATGAATCAAATGAAACAAAATGTGAAGCTGTTCATCCTAATAAAAGGATCGGGCTTTTAAAAGATCATCCTATAGAAATATACTAGGAAATATTGAATCTGTTGTTAGAACTAGAAAATAGAAATCGACTAAACCAGATGAGTAATGTAGCTTTTATATCAACTATTGAACCCAAAAGTCCGAAGAAAGCATCATTTGATGATTCATGGATTCTTGCTATGCAAGAAGAACCGAATCAGTTCACTAGAAATGATGTATGGGAACTTGTTCCTACACCCAAGGACAAAACTATAATAGAAACTAGATGGGTTTATAAAAATAAAACGAATGAACAAGTTGAGGTCACTAGAAATAAAGCTTGGTTAGTCACGCAAGGTTATTTTCAAGAAGAAGAAATATATTATGACGAAACCTTTGCACCCGTAGCAAGATTAGAAGCCATTAGAATTCTACTTGCTTTCACAAACCACAACAATTTCAAATTATTTCATAGGGATGTCAAAAGTGCACTTTTAAATTATTCTGTTAAAGAAGATGTTGATGTTGAAAAACCCCCACATTTTGAAGATGAAAAGTTTCCAAATCATGTTTAGAAATTAAAGAAAGTTTAATAGTCTGAAAAAAGCTCCTAGAGCCTGGTACGATAGACTAAGATCTTACCTATTACAATCAAATTTTGAAATTGGTAATGTTGATAGTACTTTTTTGTCAAAAGAAATATAAATGATATCCATTAAGTACAGATTTATGTAGATGATAAAAATTTTGGATCAAAAAACAATAAAATGAACAAAGAGTTTTTTGAAATAATGAAAAAAAAAGTTTGAGATGAGTCATATGAGTAAACTAACTTTATTTTAAGAATTGCAAATCAAATAATTAGATCGTGGTATTTTAATTAGTCAAGAAAAGTATGCATCTGACCGCGAGTGAAAAAACCCACTTCTATGGCAACCAATGAAGCCTTAATCAAAAAATGTTGATCAAAAACTATACAAGGGAATGATTGGATCGCTACTCTATATAACTGTTAGTAGGCCTCATATCATGCTTAGTGTTTGTCTCTGTACAAGGTACCAATCTCAACCCAAAGAGACCCATTCAAAAGCTGTTAATGTATCCTAAGATATGCTAAACACACTTTATACTATGGCTATTATACCTAAGAATGATTCATTTGATTAATCTCATATTGTGATGCTGATTATGTTGGTTGTAAATCAAACCAAAATAGTACAAGTGGAACTTGTCACTTTTTAGGACATTCTCTGGTTTCTTGGTTTAGTAAAAAGAAAAATACTATCTCGCTATCAACAACTGAAGCAGAATATATCTCTACTACTTTGGCTTGTTCTCAAGTTATCTATATGCAATAGACCATAAAGAATTTTGGATTAAATGTTTTTAAATCATCAATTTATTATGACAATACAAGTGCAATAAATTTATTCAAAAATCCTACTCATCATGCCAGAACCAAACATATTGATATCCGACATCATTTTTGTAATGTCCCACTCCGAGACCCACATTAGCAAAGAGTATTATAAGGTAACACCGTCTACTAATACGGACAATAGAGCTGGATAGGAGCGACCATCTATAGCCTTGTCTTAACTATCTACTGAATACGTCGATAAATGTAGCATATATATATATATATTAGGTGGATCGACATATCCAATAGATATTTAATACAAAACTATAATGGCTATGAGATCTAACAGAACAAAATATAACAAATCAAATGTGAAACACATCACAGAATAGTAGATCATCACATACATATACACATATACAGATACATCACAGCGTATACAAAATGATACATGTCAAGTGGTGTAGCAACCACAATATACAGGCGAGTCAAAAGAATATACATATCAGAGTTACAACTAAAAAGGACAACACAAAAAGCTATAACAAAAGGAGCTAGTAAAATAGTCCATGCGGAAGCAGAATAAGCTAAGTCCAAATGTACCTAACCTGAAACACCTCGGTCTGACCCGAGTATAAAATACATGGGCCAGTCTAGATAAACAAATAGTTAGATAAGCTAAATGATAATGAACATGCAAGGTCATAAAATACCACAAATATCTCTAAAATAGATAACTCGATCATCTAGCAAAATTTGAATCATAACAAGACTCATATCATCGGCAATTCAATAAACAAAGGATATGAATATCCCAAATCAAGCCAAAAAGGCAAATAACAAATACCAATAAAGGTAACATAAGTTTCCATAAGGTAATCGCTATGTATCGAGTGGTTCAAAAGACCTACTCCGAAAGGCGATACTCTAGGGAAGTATAAATATCAATGAAACAAAAGATGCACGTGCTCGGTACTGTATAAACAAGGAAGCACAAGCCCGAAGGCGACAAACCCAAGTATCCCTCGAGCAGCGACGAAGGACCAACTCCAAAAGTGATACTACAGGGCAACCAACCCGAAGGCAACAAACCATAGTGGCGAAGGTCAGAAGGCACAGTACTGGACACCACTAACTGGCAATATGTGTCACAAACTCTTGGAAAGGAACCCGAAAAGTGTTAACGTGTGTCTCATACTACACGTTCGCACTAAACGATTTACTAACCATTAGTCAATTCTACACTTAAAGCAGTACAAAGTTTACCTCATCTCATCGGTAAACCAGACACGAAGGTCAAAACGATCAAACGAATAGATTAGGAATTAACTGAAAAGATAAACGCATGTGTTCATAGCACACATTTTATCTATTCATTTAATTCTCCTTCCTCTTCGCTTGAAGTGAAAAATTGTGTCTTTTATATATAAATTAAGTTGAAGAAAACGAAATTTATGAACGTCTTGAAATCGCTTTAGAAATTGCCTTGGACATCCTTTTATTATAGAATATATAATTTTTATACTAAAAAAATAATGTATAATAATTTCAAAAGCCCATTTATTTGAAAAACATTTTTAAAACACATTATAATAATTGTGCATGAAATCCAGAAAGAAATATCAAGAAAACATCGGAATAATGGAAATTTCACCAAGTATTATCCGTTTAAAACAAGTTGTGACTCAATAATCGACAGCAGGGTTGAACAAGTTAATTGTGTCAAAATGATTTGAAATTCTACAAGAATTTAATTCAACATTCCTACTTCAATCTACAAAAAGAAGCATTTAAAACCGATTTGAAATGAAGAATCTGTGTTGTTTCAAAGTTAGACCAAAACAATGTTTTAAACACTGAATTACACCAAGCTGCGAGCACAGGTTCGACAGTAGTTTCGAAATAACAAACCAACCCAGATTGTCTTGAAATTTTATAGGAATGTAATCAACACTCCTACTTCAATCTACAAAAATAACCACTCAAATCTGATTTGAAACAAATGAATTATGCTGTCTCAGACATGAATTTAGGACATGTTTGTAACAGTTCAAAAACCAAAAATGTACCGGCTTGAAACCATCTTGGGTTCAACTTCCAGGCATGAAACAGAGGATCAGATGGCATCGGATTGAGCTCAAAATTGGTTTTCACGTAGTATAAAACTTTATCTTTTTAAAAAAATGATGCAATTTGGATAAAATTTGAGAAAGTTATGATGTCTCAAAGTTGAATCCAGACAGTGTTTTCACTGTAAAACTCTGGGCAAAAACATGGTCTAGGTCTAAGTTTGACAGCATATTTATATAAGCTAACTATGTCAAAATGACCTGAAATTCGGTATTCCTATAGTAGAAAACTTCATATTTCAAACAAAAAAAGAATCATAAAATTTCAGTAAGAAATGAAAGAGTTATCATGTCTCAAACATGGACTCAGGCCATGTTTGCAGCAACACAGAAAATAGTGTGCACAGAAAATTTTCAGGCTGTGCATTGATTTTGCAGCAACGGTTTGAACACTCAAATGATAATATTTTTCAACCAAATTTTGAATAAACAGAGTTCAACATGCAAGCTACCAAATGCAAGAAATCCGACAGCATTTCGTTGCCGGAATCAAAAGTTACAAGCTTCCAAAGTATCAGTATGAAACTAATTTGAACAGAAAACAACAACAAAAATGTACAAACATAGCCTATTTTTCATTTCAGCAGGAGATTTTTGCTTGTTTGAGCTAGAATTTGTGAGATTATTACTCACCTTGAAATATACTTAAGCTGCTACATCAAATTTGGCGAAAAGGAGCAAGCTTTGGCCTTGAAAAATGTTTCAATAACCTAGAATCGGTTTTATCAAACATGCAATACAAGAACCTCAATTAGACAAACAAACTTCTTCAAAATTGAAATTTGATGAAGTAATTTGGTTTAGAAATAGATTACCTGAAATATATAGACTCTGATGTGTTAATTACAGCAAGAAATTGAGTGAAATGTGAGATTTTGACTTTGTTTTGAAAGAGGGAATGGATTTTGTTAGTCATTCTTAGTTTCTGAAAGAAGGAGTTCTGAATACGTATAGGAATTGAGAGAAACATTTTCTCTTCTCTGATTAAGTGCTAAATGGGCTTAGCCCAAAACTAATTAACTTAGCCTAAAAAGAAATTAACACACAAATTCTATTATACACTATACACAAGTTATAACAAAATATATGGATTGGTTTCACCCTTATGAAATCACACAACACGTTTGTATGTTCTAAAAATTATTTTTCACCAAAATAAAAGATAATTTTACTTTTAAAATTTTAATTTTACTATTAAAAACGCTTATTTTAATTTAAATGCACAAATTACACAATAATTACATAAAACTTCATTTTTTAACTTCAAAAATTACGAAAAGTTTATTTCCTTGTGTAATTAAATATAAAAAAACATATTTTCATCATTTTTACAACCAAAACTTACTTTTAACCTAATTTCTCATTTTTATTTATAATAAACTATATATTAAATCAAATGCTCCTTTTAAAAAAATTAATAAAAGAGAAATTTGTCAATAATTATCAAAATTATTACATTTCTCAAACTTAAAGCCATGTTTTTCTCATTTTATTACAAACAATCAAAAATAAAGTTTTAGAACTTTATTTTAACATTTTTAACTGATTATGTATTCAAAAATAAACAATTTTAAATATCTAATTTATTTAATTTCAAGATATTAAATTATAACCACCGTTATAATTTAATATTTACAAGTAACCACCAAAACTAGGGTTATTATAATTTTCTCGGAGATATTTTAAGTAAAGAGATTATTTATCTTGAACTTATCAACACTGAGAATCAAAAATAGCTGATATTTTGACCAAACCCTTAAATCAATCAACCTATACTAAATTAAGAAGAAAACTAGGTATTTATTCTATAACTAAGATGTAGAATATAGATATAGTAACATATATATTTAAACAAATATAGAAAAACAAAATTGTTTGAATTTTCAAAAGGATGTCGACATACCCCTACCTTCATGTCGATATACAACGGTAAAATTTGAAATTTTGTTTTTTCCTTTAAAATTAGTTTGTATCTATATATTCTCTATATTTCAAATTCTTCAGTCTTCCATTTCATTTCTCTCTGTAATAAACTCCTAAAAATACAAAATAATGGCCTCCTCTTCCAAATCAAACCAAAATGCAACATTTTTTCCCTTTCTCATAATGCTGGTCCATTTCAACGAACTACGTTGGCCCGAGTAATGAAGATAGAGGAAACTTTGAGGGACTCTCTGAATGAGTTGCAAGTCATGCAAATGAAGATGGTTAAGGAACAAGAGAAACAGGGGAAAATCCTAAGAAATTTGCAAAAATTTCTAATGGATAATCATGCGGACCCGATCGTGATTGAAGATGACTCCTCTAAATTAATATTCATAATCCATTAGAGGAAGACGATGAAGAAGCGTAAATGGACGAAGGCAATAAAGTTATTTGCATTGGAGAAGTTTGTTTTGATAAAGATGGTAATTTGGTCGAACAACGTGGAAACTTTTGTCCCATTACCCAAATTGTTCGATTCACAAGTCACAAATTACCAAAGACTCTCATTAGAATGTTTTTATGTTAATGTTTTTATATATTGTGTGTATTTGTATATATTTATGTTTATATGTGTAGTATAACAACATATATATAATAAAAATATGTTTATGTTTCGCTTAATTATATTTCGTTACTAGCATTTAGTTTGATAGTATTAGTTTAAGGGGGATTATGTAGTTTAGGATTAGTTTTTGTTGATGACAAAGGGGGAGAATTATAAAATAGGTTAGATAGGCTTAGATTAAGGGGGAGTTGTTGGAATTAGGGGGGATTCTGAGTAGAATCAGAGTTTGGCGGAGTAGATTTTATAAACAAAGGCTGTCATCTTCAAAAAGTAGGGATTGTTAGTTCCTGAGATGATGGTTTTGATGACAACAACCTTAGGACTTGTTATAAAATATAAATACTAACATTCTTGTCTGGATATATATGTATATGCAGGATATATAAGCAAGTTCGGAAGAATGAAGACTGTACTGTATAGAGGTTCAAGATTGACGAATTCAGGATTGAAGAAATCAAGACTGAAGACAGAGTTCAAAATTTCAAGAGTTCAAGATATCAAGTTAAGCAATAAAGTTTAGATTTATGTTAAACTTAATAATAGCGCTAGAATCTTTATCCGAATTTTAATTGTGGAATGGAATCCACCTTCTCGCTTTAATAGTGGGATAGAACCCACGACCTCTTTAGTGGGATGGAACCTACGACCTTCTCTAGTGGAATGGAATCCACGAAATTTTCAAAATGTCTTATTTTTAGATTTTTTTTTTCAAAACTATCTTTTTAAAAAAGACATCTTTCTCTCGGTTTAAATATTTTAGCCTTAAACTATTTTTATTATCTTTCATATTTTGATTTCAAAATCATCTCTTGTTTATAAACTATCTCCTGTTTTAATATTAGAAGCTTTAAATCTCAAAAATATTCTATACTTAATTTTTATATTACTTTTATATTATAGATTATATAATTTTAAGATTATTTTTTAAATCTCTTTTATAAGTTTAAACTATATTCAAAATGATTTACAAAATTTAGAAATTGTTTTGACAAGTTTTAGAATAGATATCATTTTAAAAACAAAATCAATTTTCAAAATACACATAGGGATGTCAAAATTCCCCATCCCCTTATGTCGACATGGTAGCCATAGAATTTAAAATTCAAATTTTCAAATGAAGTGTCTATTCCTCATAACCTTTCACGAATAGACATGACTGTTGTTCTTCTGTAAATACTAGTTGTATTCAGCGAACTTTTACTCAAGTTTTCTTAGTTTTCTCTCCTCTTTCTCTTCCATTCTTATTTTCAAATATTCTTAATAAAACTCTGCCAAAATCCTAAGTGAATCAAACTTGATCATCTCTAGTTAGATCCTCTGCCACTATCTCTCAAAGATCTCAGTGTTATTTAGAGTTATAGGATCATTTGTAATCAAAGAAGTGTATTGAGTCTCTCTATTTATCAAAGTGATATTGGAAACGGTATGATTATGACCCGTAAATCAATTGGGTGTGATTGTAGCCCGTAAATCAATTAGGTGATCTTGTAGCCTGGTTAAATCAAAAGAGTTTGCTCTAGACTCGAAGACAGGAGGGTGTACCACGTGGCCATAAAATCAAGGTTGTAATATCGACATTATATTTGAAAAGAAATCTGCATAAGAAATTATTTGAGATTGGATGTAGGGTAACTCCGAACCAGTATAAAATTCCAATGCGTTCTTTCCTTTATTTTTATTTTTTACTATTTGCATCTGCGTTTGATTCTCTAATTGTCTCTGTATTTTTGAATTGCATCAGTTTGGATATAATTTGAAAAGATTTCAAAAAAGTTCATAAGATTAATTAAACACTATTCACCGCGCTCTAGTGTTAATTCTGCCTTAAGATCTGTAATCCGCATTTCCAACATTTGGTATCAGAGCATTGGTTTTCAGAGTATCATAATCTGAATTTTGAAAAAGTTTAAAATGACAATTTTTGAAAATTCTGTTAACACTAGTTCAAAACTGTCTAGATCATCATTGTCTCATAAGTCGGCATACTGTTATTATAGAAAATCAAGTTATTTATCGAATTGGTGTGTTGTGCAGGAACAAATGTGTTATATAGCTTTTGATGAATCAACATTCAATGGAAATGGTGCAAATCAATAAAAATAAATGGATATTTGATAGTGGATGTTCCGACACATGACTGACAATTGGGAGATACCGAATGACATAATTTATGAAGATGGGGCACCGGCCAACTTTGGAGACATCTCAAAAGGATATATAATTGGCATCGACACTGTCAGTAACTCTAAAATTCCTACTATTTCTGATGTTTTGTTAGTTAGGAATCCAAAACACAATTTGCTTAGCATAAGTCAACTATGTGATAAGGGGTACAAAATTGAATTTGAAAAGGATAAGTGTCACATCGAAGATAATAAATCAAATATTATCTTTGAAGGAATTAGGAAGAAAAATATTTATATTCTCAGTATGAAAATCTCAAATGATAACCTATGTCTTTTGGCTAATACAAGTGATCCTTGGATTTGGAATAAAAGATTTTGGCGTTTGAATTTCAAACTCTTAAATAGACTTTCAAAACTTGATTTAGTAAGAGGTCTTCCTAAAATGGATTTTAAAGTAGATGGTATATGTGATGCTTGTCAATTAGAAAAACTTAGGAAGAGTTCATTCAAATTGAAAGATAAGATTTCAACTTCAAAACCTCTTAAGTTACTTCATTTAGATCTTTTTTACCCATTTCAAATTCAGTCAATAAATCACAATAAATATATTTTTGTAATTGTAGATGATTATTCTAGGTTTACATGGATAATTTTTCTGAAATTTAAAAGTGGTGCTTTTGATTTCTTTAAAACTTTTGCAAAATGAATTCAAAATCAACTTTCTTTAAAACTCATAACTATTGGTATTGATCACGGTGGAGAATTTGAAAATGAAAATTTTGAGAATTTCTATAATAAAAAAGGAATAAATCATAATTTTTTCTTTCCAAGAATTCCACAACAAAGCGGAGTGGTATAGCCTAAAAATAGGATGATTCAAGAGTGTGAAAGAACTATGCTTTCAAATAGTAAATCTCGAAGAAATTTTTGGGCTGAAGCAATCGCTACAACTTGTTATATTTTGAATGGGATTTTAATTAGTCCTCTAACGAATAAACACCATATGAATTTCTTTTCAATAAGAAACCAAAGGTATCTTATTTTAAAGTTTTTGAAAGTAAATGTTTCATTCTAAATACAAAGAACAATTCAGATAAATTTGATCCTAAATCCGACGAAGGAATCTTTATCGGGTATTCTAATAGAAGTAAAGCATACAGAGTTTTCAATTTAAAAACTAACACCATTGAAGAAACAATGATTGTATCTTTTGATGAATATTTCAAAGATTTTGTCCAAATAAATAATAAAGATGATTTTGTTACTTTAAATAATGAATCAAATGAAAAAATTGTGAAACTGTTCATCCTAATAAAAGGATCGGGCTTTTAAAAGATCATCCTGTAGAAATATACTAGGAAATATTGAATCTGTTGATAGAACTAAAAGATAGAAATCAACTAAACCAGATGAGTAATGTAGCTTTTATATCAACTATTGAACCCAAAAGTCCAAAGGAAGCATCATCTGATGATTCATGGATTCTTGCTATGTAAGAAGAACCGAATCAGTTCACCAGAAATAATGTATGGGAACTTGTTCCTAGACCCGAGGACAAAACTATAATAGGAACCAAATGGGTTTATAAAAGGAAAAAGAATGAACAATGTGAGGTCGTTAGAAACAAAGCACGGTTAGTCGTGCAAGGTTATTTTCAAGAAGAAGGAATAGACTATAATGAAACATATGCACCCGTAGCAAGATTAGAAGCCATTAGAATTCTACTTACTTTCGCATACCACAACAATTTCAAATCAAATGAATGTCAAAAGTACATTTTTAATATTACTTTTATATTACGGATTATATATTTTTAAGATTATTTTTTAAATCTCTTTTTTAAGTTTAAACTATATTCAAAATGGTTTATAAAGTTTAGAAATTATTTTGACAAGTTTTAAATATAAATCATTTTTAAAAAAATCCATTTTCAAAATACACATAGGTACGTCGACATTCCCCATCCCCCCATGTCGACATGGTAGCCATAGAATTTAGAAATCAAATTTTGAAATGAAGTGTCTATTCGTTAAAACCTTTCACGAATGGACATGACTGTTGTTCTTCTATATATACCAGTTTTTTCAATGAATTTTTACTCAATTTTTCTTAGTTTTCTCTCCTCTTTCTCTTCCATTCTTATTTTTGAATATTCTTAACAAAACTCTATCGAAATCCTGAGTGAATCAAACATGATCATCTCTAGTTTGATTCTCTGCCACTATCTCTTAAAGATCTCAGTGCTATTCAGACATATAGGATCATTTATAATCAAAGAAGCGTATCGAGTCTCTCTATCTATCGAAGTGATAATTGAAAAAGTGTGATTATGACCCGTAAATCAATTGGGTGTGATTATGCCCTGTAAATCAATTAAGTTTGGTTGTAAGATGGTTAAATCAAGAGAGTTTTCCCTGGACTCGAAGAAGGAGGGTGTCTGTCGTGGCCTTGAAATCAAGGTTGTAATATCGACATTATATTTGAAAATAAATCTGCACAAGAAATTGTGTGGGAGTGGATGTAGGGTAAGTTCAAACCAGTATAAATTTTGGCATGTTCTTTTCTTTACTGGGTTTTTTTTACTATTTGCATCTATGTCTGATTCTTTGATTGTTTCTGTGTTTGTGAATTGCATCTGTTTGGATTTACTTTGAAAATATTTCAAAAAGATTCATAAAATTAGTTAAACACTATCCCCCCTCTAGTGTTAATTTATCCTTAAGATCCATAATCCGCATTTCCAACAAAAGCACCAAAAATATTTATGCCTAAAATAATTCAACGCCTCAAAATAAATCAAAAATGAAATAACAAATGGAAAATGTAAGAAATCCAAGAAAGAAAGAGAAAAGACAAAATCTTTTTATAGTTGTTTGGTATAATCTTCCGCCTGCCTCCACTTAGTTGTTATTATTAAATGATTCTCCCTAAAATGCTTAATTTACAATAAAAATTTCGAATTATATGAATTTGATCTCAGTATTGCACAAAGTCCAAAGTGGAAGGAGAAGAAGATCCAAAATGTTCGTTTTTAGTTGATGATAGCTCTCTGCTTATATGTGAAATCTCGAAATCATGGAATCCAATTTGAACGTGTAAATACTTCCAATCCAATGTTCCTACCCTAAAGAACGAGTCAAAGTATGTGTTTTCCATCATCCGTATCATTCGGTACTGTCTAATATCAGTCAGTACCAACAAATTTTATTTCCTCGGTCTTGCTTTTTCACTTGGCCATAGTCTTTTAGCTTAGAGCACACAAATCAAGAAAATCCATAACGTTCAATATAGATCGATTTCTGTAACAACCAAATTGCGTTCACTTTGAGCATCAGTTATTTAATTAAATGAATTGGGTTTAATTGTGTAAGATCAAAAATCTGGTAAATAAGGAACCGTGTAATTGGATTTAGAATAAAAATAAATTAAGAATTTATTTGAAAAATATCTTTTATAGTTAAGTCTTATATTTAATAATATAAGAACAAAATTTAGAGAAAATGAATAAATACTGAAACACCCTACACCACTTAATATATCCAAAAGGACACAATAAAAGACGTGGTGCATTGTAGGTATAACTAAAGCTAACATAGACTAAGATTCACAAGGCAAAAATAGATAAAAACAGCGGAAACTTAAAATAATAACTTACTTAAAACTAAACTTCATAATTGCTTCATAAATAAGTCAAATATAAAATACCACATAAATGTATAAAAATCCAATATGTACCATGAAACAAAAACTCATTGTCTCAAAAATTAGAGTACATAATATCCCTCATAATAAGCCAGTGCATAGAAAGAACAAAAGCTGAAAGAAAAGAAATACATGGTAGCAAACTCCTCCAATAAATCTCCAAGCAAGCGCAATCTACTATCCTCTCCCTAGATTGCCTAAGGGGAGGAAAAGGGAAAATAGAGGAGTGGGTCAGGCTAAAAGTCTATTGAATGATAGCAATTACTAGAGTCTTTAAGAAAAATAAAAGTAATAGACTCTACAATAGTTTTAGCATATAAAGAGCAAATGAAGGAAATAAGAGATAAACTGGAAATATATACGATAAACTATAAGATAGGTTAACTTTGATTGTTTGCACTTGTTCTTGATGGCTGCTTTGATTAGGCTGAACTCCTAATCTTATAATTAGGCTGAATTCCTAATTCTACCCTTCGATCGGCCTGCTACTTCATAGACCTTACTGCGGACCAAAGACTAGGTAACTCCCTACATAGCAGTCAATGGTATCTACGAAAGATGCACAAAGAAACCACTATGGATCTAGACGATACATAGCCTCCTACACAGAAGGCAATGGTGTCTACGAAAGACACGCATACTAAGTGCTTGGAACTCATAGCGATTACTGAGCACCAAAATGGAAGTAGCACCTGTAACTGTCACCATTCCCATGCTACCATTTTCTCCACCTATTGGGTCTTCCTATTACCTCAAACTCTAGCCGCCCGTCGTCTCACTTTAGACTAATGTGAGACCACCGTGTATCCATAGAAAATAGAGGAAATGTTGTTGGTACTGACCCGTCATCCAAATAATATCTAGTTGCGCTCCTTACACATATCCCCCATGATTTGGACTTCTAATTGACCAATTACTACCATTTTTAGCATAAACGTTCCCACATCTCACTTCATGCTAATGTAAGACCACCGTTTTGTGCAATAGGGAATGCTATTTGGTACATGTCCTACTTTTATCGTTGCTTATTAACTTAGATAAATTATTTAAATAATCCTTTACACTTTTCTCTACTATCTATGCTTATTAATTTATCATAAGTATTAAAATAAGCCTTATTCTTTTCTTTTTCTTATTATAAACTATGTTATAATCATGTTTATTACTTAACCCAAGGTCTAAGTGTGAAAATAAGCCTCTTTCATCTTTTACTCTTTTTAGTTATAATTCTAAGTTATAACTAGGTCAATCTTTTTAATTCAGTCCAATTAATGTCATAATTAGGCATAATTTCAGTCCGATTAGGCATAATTTCATTCCAATTCCATTTATATTACAGCCCTTGTAATTTACATCTTATATTCCATTATTTCATTTTTCATACAATTTAATTCATATTCGCGTTAATCCTGTTCTAATCCACATGCGAAGAAGAAGGAATAAAATAAACTGAAAGTAGAAGAAAACTCAAAGCTTAGAAAGAAGATGTAAATAGCGTATAAATAACAGTGAACATACTAAAATACTATAAATAAACTATAAATAAACGGAAATGCTTTAATCAGAAATAAAGTAAAATTATTGAAAAGAATAGCTGAAAGTAAATAGACTGAAAATAATTCTAAAGCTGCAAATAAACTACTAAAAAGGCTATTCCAAAAATCGTAGTGAAGGTACAACTATTGGAAACCCTATTATTATAAATTAATTAGAGAAATCTAAAATAATTACAATCACTTACCACCGGTCCTAAGCTCTTCCTTTGGTCTTTCCAGATGCACGTAGATTTGTTAAATATTTTTATTTATAATGATCTTCTCCTTGGAAAAATTATTCCGTTTAGGGTCCTTCCTAGAAAGGTGGACCTAATTGGAGAAAACATATAATGAGAAAAAGTGTTAGGTATAGGGGTCTATTTAGAGGGGTAGATGTGGATTTTAGACCGTTGGATTTCGAAGATTGAATTGGATGCAACCATGTCGTAGACTGAATAGGAGTCATCAGATGCATGAATGAAAGGACCATATCAGTCTAAACGATGCAAAATACGTGTTCAACAATTGCTGAATCGCTTGAACGAATGAACGAACGTTCGTTCACTTACCAAAAGGCAAGGTGAGTCGATCGGGCGGTCGACCGCTCTCTTGTCTAGGTCGATCGGCTAATCGATCTATATTATTATTATTATTATTTGTTTCTTTGATTATTTCATTCTTCTCTCATATTACATCGGATTCTGACGTTCTATATATGGAAATTGACCAAAAAAATACCAAAGACACAATGGTATAACTCCTGTGGCTCAATTCTGATAATTTCATAAAGTTATTTTATTATTTAATTAATGAATGGATTAATTATTATGGGTTAAATTTCGAGTTGTTACAAATACATTATATGGAAATAATTTAATTGTTCAAAATATAATTTCTCAATCAATGGTTCATTTTATTAAAATTATGAAGAAGACTTTTCATTTAAGACTTGTATTTAATTTTGATAAAATATTTCAATATTACTAAAATTGAGATTTTGTCATGTTATTCATTTTCAAAAAATTATAGAAATCAATGTTGGTTAAATTATAATGTTTATATTAAATTAGTGGTTATAAAGTGTTACACCCCACTCCAAGACCAACATTAATAAAGAGTATCACTAGGTAGTACTGTCTGCTAATTCAGAGAATAGGGATGGTTAGGAGTGACCATCTATAGCTTTGTCTTAAACATCTATTAAATACGTCGATTAATGCTCTATTTTTTTCTCAAGTGGATCAACATATTCAATAAATTCTTAACACAAAATTATAGTGGCTAACGGATCTATCAGAATAAAATACAACAACAAAATATACATCACATCACAGAACAACAAAGAGACACACACACACACATATATATATATACACACACATCTAAATTGATACATCACCAGTACAATGCAAAATGGTACATCAGAAGTGGTACAATGACCACACTAAACACAACGAGTCAAAAATATAGATACATATCAGAGTGAATCAAAAAGACTAAAATCCTACACAAAAAGAGATAATCAGATACCCAAGGCGGAAGCACCGAAGCAAAGTCCAATAACATGTATTTAACATGAAACAACTCGGTCTGACCCGAGTATAAAAATACACGGTCATTCTAGCTTAAACAACTGATTAGTATGATAAGTGATAATACGAAGCATAAGGTAAAGGGGTGTAATTCTTCTTGAATGAGAATAAGTAATTCAAAGAGCATGTCATTATTTCAAATGAGTTAATCTCACAGAATATGAATAGCCTCGAAAGAGATAAACTCATAAATTAAAGCAACTAAGTATAAGCATGCCTCATATCATCGGCATATGCCAAAACAACTATAATGGTTTAGAGGAACCGTAACTCCTAAAAAGGAGAAATCCCAAAACTCAAACTCAAAGCTCGCCAAAAGTGGCAATCACAAAAGTATTCTCTAAATAGAGAGGTCTCAAACACAAAATACGAAAAAAAGACAATCTCGTATATCTCCAAAAGGAGAGTAAAAATCTCAAATAAACTCCAAGTGTTGGCAAACCCAAATCTCAAATGTAGAACTCGAAAAGAAGTTCAAATTTCAAAAGATGTAATCGCCATATATAATATCTCGAACGACTCAAATGGCCAATAATGTAAAAAGGCGATACACTTGGAAAATCACAAATAAATCAATGAGATCATCTCAAAAGATAGCACGTGCTAATAAAATCCCGAATCCCGCTAAGTACCGTCCTCTCAAAATAAGGCGCCACGTCTCTTAGACAAACGTCCCGAAGGACAACATACCGAAGGATAAATACGTCTCTTAGACAAACATCCCGTAGGACAAATATGTCTCAATGGACAAATACGTCTCTTAGACAAACATCCCGAAGGACAAATTACCCGAAGGTCCAGTACTGGCTAATACATCTCTTAGTACAAATATTTTTACTGCTTTTTGGTGTGGCATTGGTAGTGGTTAGTAAATTGATTAGTGAGAATGTGTGGTATGCGACACACTGTTAACACTTTTCGAGTTCCTATCTGAGAGTTTGTGATGGAGTAAAACAGAAATAAATAAGCAATACTTTTATTTCAAAAAATTAGTAACACTTGGCTAATGGATTCACATCCTAGCCAAGTTTAGCCTTGTCATAACTACTTAGCCCTCTTTACTTAACACCTCACAATCTTATTATTTCAGAAAAAAAAACACGTTCAAAAACTTATCTCTCCATTTTGCAAAAAGGAGAAACCTAGCTCTTCCATTTCAAAACTCTAAGCCTTCAAAAATCAAAATCAATTCAAATAAATTTCTAAAAATTATCAAATTTGGATATACCATGTTCCAGAACCTCTAAATTTCGTGTAATTTCATTGAGTTTTGTTGGGTTAAAGGTAGTCAACTTCGCAAGTTATTTTCGGTGAAATCTGGGTGGAAAATGCAGGTTTGTAGAAAAACCATAATTAATTATAGAAAAATCATAAAAATCTAAAATTTGAATATGTTGTTCGTAACTCGTATGCCCACACTATTCAAAAATTTTGTAAGAAGCTAATAAGTTTTGCTATACCATACCCTTTCTGCACTGAGGACAAAAATGCAGGAAATTTTTGAGTTTTGGCTTTCTGTTGTTGCTTGCAATTTTGAGAATTTTGGATGCTAAGGTGAGTTTATCCCACGATCTCTAAACTAATATGAATGTTAGTTGCTGCTATATGAATTTGGTTGAATCTCTAGTCTATATGATCTCAATATGTTGACGAATCCTTTGTCTATTTGAATCGAATTCGCTATTTGCTAAAAACCCTCTTATGAAATTATGATTTTCATTAAATTATACATGTATATACACTTGGATGTTTGCTAATTCAGTACTCCAGATCATTAGAGGATAACATAGGAAAATTGAGTGTAAGCTGATCGTTAGAGAGGCAACCGAATCACCTGGGAGGACAACATAGGCGAGGCAACCGATGGGCCGGTATGTGATAGCGGTGTACCTATAGCAGCCTGGACTAAACTGCTAGGCTATATTCTAATGTTCCCCGATCGATCCATTCGCCACTTTTGGCTCCATTGATTCTCCATTATTGAATGCTTGATTTTGATATTCTAGAGAATTGCTCGATGGGTCATGGGATTTTGATTTATGAATCGATGAATTCATTTTGATTTTTTATGCCATAGGGATTGGTCTATGGATTTTAGAAGCAATACACACTTTTGAGGCACATTTTAAACTCGAGTTTACAAATGGCTGATTTCTAAATCAAATTGTTTTTACACAAATCGTTTTTAAATACCAATCCAATATCTATATATGTTATTTTCTCATTTCAACAGTTTTAAAAATGATTTGGAGCAATTGTTTGAAAAGTGTATGTATATATATATCGCTATGGATTAGAAATTGTTTTAAAGAGCAATATTTTCATAAAATTGCACAACATCGATCGAATGAGTAATTGATTTAAATGGTTAAATAAAACAAGTGGTATGGAATGCTCGTGTTATTTTACTAGTTAATTCCTAGACCTATTCGACCAAACCATTACTAAACACAAGTGGAGTTTACTAGCATATAGTAAACGTTTGGGTAAACCCATGTGGTAGGGGCACATGGTAGTTATTTATTCGGTTGCTATGTGGAAGTACATAACATTTTTATCTTGATGTTTATAGGTTTTGTACCTATTTTAATGTTTATAGGTCTTGTACCTATTTCGATGTTTATAGGACTCATTCCTATCTTGATGTTTATAAGTCTCGTACCTATTTCAATGTTTATAGGACTCATTCCTATCTTGGAGTTTATAGGTCACGTACCTATTTCAATGTTTATAGGATTCGTTCTAATCTTGGAGTTTATAGGTCTTGTACCTACCTCGATGTTTATAGACTTATATGTCTTTCTTGGAGTTACATACATGTTGGTGAACTTACTCACCAATCTAGAAGTTTGGCGCCTTTCCGCTTTTGTGAGATTTCTGGATTTCTATTTGTGAGATTTCTAGATTTGATGTTGTTTGAATTATCACCAAATCATTTCAGGGATTTTTGCTTTTAAGAAGCTATCTTGAGTTTCTAGTATTTGGTGTTTTGAAGTTATTGATGATTGTTTGATATTTATTGATATATGACTATATTTGAGATCCATTTCGCTTTATCTATCATTCATTTAACTAACCTATTTATTTTAGTCTAGACTGACCTGCTTATTATTTTATAATACTCGAGAAGGAATGAGATGTTTTAGGTCCTTCAGCTTGAGGCTTTTAGGGTGGACTTCCTATTAGTTAGCTAGTTGTTTATCATCACCACGTATATTGATGTTATGTTGTGTCTTATGTCGAGCTAGACTCCTTTTGTGTACATATTCATATTTTGCAATGTAGTACTTGTGTACCTTGTAGCCTACATCATGTATCTTTTTATGTCGATTCAAACTTGTATCTATTTGTACTCCGCTATGTCTAACATGTGATTCTATGATCCATACATTATTATATTGAGACGACCCGACTTTCTACCACCAGAAAATCGCATCATCTTTAAGAAAGAAAGGGATAGAAAAGAGAAAAGATAAAGAAGAAGAAAGAAACAACACATCAGAATCTAAATAGTGGAACGAATAAATTATATTAATCACATAATACATTACATAGTATTATATACATCAGAGATACACAGCTAAAACAACACATACTGGACAGTTATAAACACCTGTCTAGTTATACAACTCAATACAACAACTCAGAGAACACACAGCGGAATACTCTATAGCTATACGCAGAAGCCTCCTTCTCCATTTGCTCCTCCAGATTTCATCAAGCCAACCTAAAATCCTAACCTGAATCCCTTGGCTACTCGTAAAAATCTGACTACCCAAGAGTTTATGAAAACAGAATAAACTCCGGGTCAGACATGGGTCTGGTGTGAGTAAACGGGTTAAAGTTGCTTAACTTTAAAAACCTTTTTGAAAGAAAAAGGTATCAGTAAGACTTCCCACACATAAACATGGAAAAGTTTTTACCTTACGCTAACCAAAACATTTGATAGGAAATCCGATGATATTATAATAGTGTCTAGGGTTTTCAAGTAAAATACAGAAATAGTTGGAATGCTTACATCTCACGTTCCAACATAGTTGGGCACAACTAATACGTACAGCAATTATTGGATTTTGGATTCCATACAATGGCAGGGCTACTGGGGTACCGCCCGTCACAGTACGTGGCCTAGATCAAGGTACCGAGGACCACTCCCGATCCCCTGCAACACAAAGCCGGACCCATTCCTTACTGAACAGTTCCAAATCAGACAAACCCGACGGTTGTAGTTATTCAACCGTCCACACAGCCGAAATAAAAGGGACCTCTAGACAGGGGTAAATCTTACTCTCCAGTGGGGGCTACCCACGAAGCTTTGCTGCACCTCCCCTGTTTTAGCCATTCCCGGTTGATGAGGCTTGAGGCTACGATTACCTTTAGTGAACACATCACTTAGAATGCTCATCGTCCACCTGACGATGTTCTGAAAGCATTCAATCCATACAAGTTCGTTCCGGGTTCGAACGAAACCGAAGGCATTATCTCGTTACACTAATTTTGGAATCACCCTCAGAGTTAACGACAATAACCCTTGCACTCTGAACCACTATCTCGAGCCTATAAGTACTATTCCATCAAACTCATTACGGAATCACCCATAGAGTTATACTGACGTATAGCCCTTACACCTCGAGTCTTCACTTGCTCCACTTGGATTAACGACCTAAAGTTTAATTGGAATCTATGTGGTTTACGGATATCCAAATATGGAAACCCGATCCCGGTCTCATCGAAATCCAAAGCATGTCTTTTAAGTCCAAGTTGTTTTAAAGGTTTTAAACAAATCAATTCAACTATCTATATACACACAGAATAGATAATTCACAAATCATAATTGATAATCAACATTATCAAATAACAGATATCTACATTATCAATATCAAAATAGGTAATCCCTATATCAACATCCCAAATGATAATCTATGTAATCATCATAATGCAACCAAGCATTCTTATCATACAACCATACTTATCTCATTACTGAGATCACAAACCATTCAAGACAATCAATGTCATCCATTCATACATAAGCAATGATTAACTCATACCAATATAATTAATTTAAAATGAATTAAATTAACTATCTCTAATTAATTTAAAGTGAATTAAATTAATTACCTAATCACTTAATTAATTTAAAATTAATTAAATTAATTACCTTCATCATAATAAATCTTGCTTAAATAAACATTAGTTAAATCAATTAATTAATCCTAATCAACCTTGATTAATTAACTCTTAATAAAGTAATTAATCCTTAATTATTTTCATTAATCATATCAATTAATGAACCTTAATTAATTAATCATGCTTAGGTTAATTGCTTAAATTTAATCAACTTAAATACAGTAATTAACTATTCTTAATTACTTCTTGATTACTTTATAAATTCATTGATTTATTACACCAAGTAATAATCCTTTAATTACTTTAACAAGTAATTTACCCATTAAAATTACTTTCCAATCAGAATTTACCTAACTCAGTTACCTCTGTAATTTATCAATTACTTATCTTAAGTAATTAGCCTTATCAAAACTTTATTGAGTAATCATACTTATCCATTTATCAAGTGACCATATTTAATTAATTAACAAATTAATTAATTACTTAATTTCAATCATCTCATAAAACAACATTGAGTAATTCATCCTTAATTACTCATTAACCCAAATTAATCTTCAATTATCAGATTAATTATCTCCAAATAATAATTAATAAACCTTAATTATTAATCAATCCTTTAATACAAAGTAATTAATTACTAATTACTTTATAATTAATTAATTAAACTTAATTAAATAATTAATCAACTCTTAATCATTAATTAATAAACTTAATTATTAATTAACAATCTTAATTACAAATTAATTAATCCATAAATATAATTAATTAATCCTTAATTAAAATTAATTAACCTTAAATAAAAATAGTTAATTACTTCTTAATTACCTTAAATTATATTTTAATAATCCTTTAATTATTAATTATGAAAACCCAATTAAAACTTAAATAAACCTTTATTAAATATTAATTAATTACTATTTTAATTAACTCTTAATTACTTAATTAATAAGTAATTACAATTTAATTAATCATTAGACATTAATTAAATCATCAACTTAATTAATAGTTAGTTAAATAAATAATTATATTTAATTAATTACTTAATTAAACCCCTTTAAATAATTTTTTAAATTAATTAATTAACTTCAAATTCTTTAATTAACTAACTAATTACAAATTATAAATACATAATTATTATTTAAGATAAAATATTATCTTAAATAAATCTTGAAATCTTTATTTAAACTTAATTCACTAATTAAATTTAATTATAAAGAATCATTAATTACTTTCCTTAACTATTAATTAACAATCTAATTTCAAGTTCATAAATTATCTTAAACTTTAATTGTTAATTAATAATCATCTCCACTAATTAATTTAAATAAAACATTTACTTAAATTCTCTTTTATATTTCAAAATAAGATTTGAAATAATGTTAAGATTGTTACTTAAGTTATTTAAAACATTACACAAGTTTGTTTTTATAAAAACAATTCAATTCAAGACTAGCATTTTACTTTAATTTAAACTATTAAAGTTTAAAACCGATTCATTTAAATTTGAAATTTTTGTTAACACTTTAGTTTGCATTCAACCTATGTTTACTGGAAACTAAGAAACAAAGTACATCTTCTTTCTCCTTTATTTTTTTTCTTTAAAAAAAAACTAATTTGATTTACAAAATTAAAAACTGTTTAAATTTTAAACTGAAACTGTTAATACATAACAGTTTAAACTCCTGCAACAACCCCCAGAACAACACGAGAACCTCCCCGAGCCATCTTCCTAAAATCCCGAGACCTGCTTCGAGAAAATCAAACAACCCAACCAAAATTAAACTGCAGACACCACCAAGTCGCCGTGCAACCTACACCGTTGCCGGAACTTTTTCGACCAACGTCGAACTCACCGCCACATCACCCTACCACTCTACAAGCTTCCATGACCAACAAATCATCATCTCCTACCTCGATTCAAAATCGAGTACCCACTGTCGAACAGAACCCAAACACCCTTATCAGTAAACCCCAAAAATCATCACCTCCGATCATCATTAGGCACCTCATCTCCGGCCATAGATCACTGACCCACCATGCATTCTCCTCCCAAAAAATCCTACCACGCGATGCAGATTTGAAGGTGCAGTGATCAATTTTCCAGTAAGAACCCAAACTAGGTTTACAACCAATCTCTGGCAAAAATCAAAACTCACAATGATTTATAAATTCTTCAATGATTTTTGTCATACTCTTCGATGCAAATACTAACTCCATGAAGAATCTCAATCAATCCAAATGTATAGATCATCAGTTATAGATCAAAACCCAATTTGCAGTAAAACCCAAATGCAAACTCAATACAGTTTTAAAAATTTTGAATTTCTTTTCAAAATTCATAATTTCCATTGACACTCCAGATTATAAAGTTATTTCATCAAATTTTATCATTTGATTTCACATATTTGTAATAAATTGTTACTGCATTTTTTTTTCCAGATAAATTTAAAAAAAATCAGAGACTTGTTCTATTCTAGTTCTTAGTTAAATATTAAACTAACTTATTTTGTTTTGAATCTATGTTCTAATAGTGGTTTAAACAAAAATAGCTTGAAGTTTAGATATTAACCAAGTTCTGCAGTAAGAAAAAAACAGAGATGATCAAGGCAAACAAGCATGCACAGTTTCAGAGCATAACAACATATTAACATTTATATCTACTCAGAGGCAAACATATATGTATATAAACATCATCACAAACTCATAGCAACAGCTAATTAACTAATTAAGTTTTAGTAAAAATGTTTACTCACCTTTCTATAAGGAGATGCAGAGGTGATAAAACTGGAATTAGAAATTGCAAAAGAATTTGAATCTTGAAGCTTTAAAATCAGGAATGCCCACAGCCCCTTTTAAATTTGCTTCCAGATTTTGCATGCACAAGAAAAATGATGCAGACCAGTGTAATTGCAGATCTGGGTTGTTAGCTTTGCAAAAATACTTGAAAATTTTGAAATCATACTGCAGGCTTTTGATATAAAATTTCTGGTTTCAAGCTTCTTGTTTGAGGAGGTTACAGGGTTTAAGCACAAGCAGTTTACAGAGTTGAATTGCATTTGTTTTTGAGGAAAAGATTACATGATTTGATTCATTTCTGGTTGAGTCTTTGTTTTATAAGAGATAATTCAGGTCTTGATTTCAGGTTTGAACATTACAGGTTTGTTTGAACTTTTACAAACAGAATGTTGCAGGCTTGTTGAGATTACAGATATTGGTTTGAGGAAATTAAGTTTCAGGCTTTGGTAAACAGGAATTAATATTTCTGGTTTTTGATTTGAGTATTTGTTTTGAATTGAGGAATGTTTTCTGATTTTAGAATGAGTGAAAGTTGTAAGGACATTCTAATTTCTCTTAGGAATGAATCAAAAAGTTAAAGAAAAAGGTAATGGAGGAAGATGGTGATTATATAGGATAAATTTCAGATTTTATAAATTAAAAAGAAAATTTAAAAAGAAAAAGGACACTTGTCTTTAATTTACACAAATGGTTGCAACACTTGTTATCAAAGTCTTTTAGAAATGAACACTTGTAAATATTAAGTTTGTTTTAATTTTAAAGAAATTTAAAAGCATTTTTAATTAATTTCCAAATTATCAAATCATGTTTTCTTAATTTGAAAATTGCTTTTCTATTAAATATCTAATAACAAATACACTTATACATTCATAAATGTATGCTTAATTTATAAAATACAATCTTTTAAAAAGAAATGCAACTAAATATAATTTAAATAAAATTATATACAACATTTCAAACTTATTTTAAATACTATTTTAAAAAGCCTTTGTATTTATTCTTTATTAAATAAACACAAATCAAATTTGTTTAGATAAACTTCTATAAAAGAAAAATAAAACAAAATCTTATTTCTAATTAAAATATTATCTATATTTTTTTAAAACCAAACCATATTATTATACTATTTTAAGATGTGAGTATTTCTTTGAATTTCAAATTTATATTCATATTAAAGTCAAATTTAAAACCAAATCCAAAATCACTTTAAATAAATGAATATTAATTTTTAACTAAGCACATTATTATTTACAAATAATATATCCTATTTTAAAATCAATTTAAAATACACAGATATAAATGTATTCAAACATACTTATAAATTTTGAAAACAATATACCAATTTAAAATTTATTTATACAATAAAATAATTATTCTTATTATAAAACCAATTTATATCCATAATTAAAATATTACTTGGTTAATTATCTTTGAAAATAACAATTTATCAATTTCAAATAATTAAATTAAGAGATTATCAGCATTTTAAACTCCTGGAAATTCTGGGATATTACATATGTATTGTTTTGAACTTTTATTATAGCTACCGTAGTTTTGTTTTATGCCAAAATTGTATACGTCGATTCCACCTGTTAAAGAAGTGTATAACATATTAATTAATGTATGATGCTCGCTTAAAGTAAAATTCATTGATGGTCGCCCCTAACCAGCCCTATTTCTGCACTTGCTGATAATATTACTTCGTAAAATTCTTTGTTGCTATGAGTCTCGAGGTGGGACATCACAGCTTGGTATCAAAGCTAGGTTCAGAACAAAATATGATACAAATCTTAACCTAAGTGAGCCTTAGAGATCATCCATCAGGATTCTTGGGGTAGATAGTAGGAATAATTCCCTATTAATTAAAAAAGTGTCTTTTGGGAAGCCTAGGATTGTTTCCCTTCGTTTCCACTCTTTGATGTTCCTATTATTGATTCATATGATCCCTAAGAAGTCCTTGATCCAATCTTATCTATTTCGAAAGTATAGTTGGCTGACGGTTGTGGCCATCCCGCAAGCCCAGCTAAGATGTAGTACTTTGTCCATCCAACAAATCATGAAGTTTGTAGTCGATCCTTTTATGATCAGGGGTGCATAGTGGCAGCAGACGGATGGTTCCGCTAGGCATGTTATCTAGTAAATTTGTGATTTATTTGGTTAGTCTGATTCAATGTTCATTTGGTTGGTTAATGCATGGATGTTTTGATATTATAGTAATTGTTTCTAATTAACATTAAGTAAGAATCATCATTGAAAATTAGAAAACCTGCTCAATATTAATGATAAAAACTTGCACTGTTTCTAAACATGTAGCTGTCGCAAGCAATATTGGAAAGAATATAAAAAATTATGAAAATGAAATTTAATTCATAAGTATAATTAACCAAAGGTTAAAATGAATTTTTTTTTAATGTTTACTTACAGTAGTTATGGATGCATTGGAAAAAATTGTTATTAGTAAACAATTAAGATTGATTAAAAAGAATTTTTATAAAAAGAAAGCATTCATATAAGTTAACAATCTTTCTGATAAGGGATATGCATATAAGTGGAATTTGACTATGTAACTGAGACATGCAAGTAAATATTTTATAAAGTTGAAATAGGTATATGTATATCATAAGAAATTTATTTTTAGCGTCGAATTATCCATTGAGTGGTTAAGAATCTTGATCGATGCAGATGCACGTAGATCAATGGAGATTTCTTAAACGCTTAAAATGAGACATTTAGACACGGTAAAAGTATAAATTTATTTTATATCTAGAATTATAAAGTTGTATATTATCTAATGAGACAACAAATTGTGTAAAGGAAATGTTTATCTTTGTTTCAATAGAAACATGGATAAATTATTTAAGGGAAAACTAAAGTGGAATTGAGAAATGAGATTTTAAAATAAACAACTTAGTTTAAGAATTTTAATTAAGAAGACTTGTAATTTTAAATCTTTAACTCGAGATAAATAAAAAAGTTTCAAATAAAACAAGTTATTGGAAGTTCTTCAAAAAGTACTGAAGTAAGTATGCCACATCTTTTGATTGGTTAATCCATTTTTGATGAATCTTTTTGGAGAGGAAAGATAATTTCATAAGAAAGGACTTTTTTAATTTTTCTAGGTTTTGTAATTCTCTTATGTGAGAAATGCGGATTACAGATCTTAAGGCTAGGATAAACACTAGAGGGGGGTGAATAGTGTTTTAAGGAATTATTCGATCTTTTTAAGTTTTTATTAATTTGAACACAAATGTATGCAATATTCAGACACAGATATGATCACAGAATCAAACATAGATGCAGAAATAAAGTAAAAACGGTAAAGGAAAGAACACACCAGATTTTATACTGGTTCGGAGTTACCCTACATCCATTCCCGCACAAAAGTATAGATTTCTTTTCAAAACCAATTGTACAATTACACCCTCGATTTCAAGGCAACGAGGTACACCCTCCAGATTCACAATCCTCTGGTAGAAATACTTGATTTTACGGGCAACAAATTTACCTAATTGATTTCTAAGGCTACAATCACACCTTTTCTCGCTTGATTGATTTCCAAGGCTACAATCACACCTTTCTCATTTAATTGATTACAAAGAAGCCTATAACTCTGAATAGCACTGAGGATCTAGATGAGATAGTGATACAGAATCAAACCAGAAATGATCTAGTTAGATTCAATGTTGATTTCAGCAGAATAATGGTAGGAATATGTATAAAGAAATGTGAAAGAAGAAGAGGAGTGAAAAATCAGAAAATCTATGTTAAAATTCGTTGAAAACAGCCCATATTTATAGAAGAACAACAGCCTTGTCCATTCGTGAAGAGATATGACGAATAGACACTTCTTTTGAAATTTAAATTTTAAAACCAATTGACACTATGTCGACATGGGTAGGTTAAGCATGTCGACATCCCAAAGGAATTTTTGGTGGTTTTTTTTCTTTGAAAATAACTTCTATCTTATATTAAAAAAATTTGAAACTTTATAAATATACTTGTCTATAGTTAAAAATATATATACAAAATTTTACAATAATTTTATATTTAAATCTAAGTAGAAATATTTAAAAGTTAAATATATTATTATTAAAGATAGTTTAAAACCATGGATAATTTGATTTTGAAATTAAATATTATTTTGAGGCTAAAAGTATTTGAAATCATGATAGATGTTTTTGATGCTTTTAAAAGGAAGATTTTGAAATCAATTTGAAAACAAGATAATTTTGTAAAAACATTTGAATAAAAGATTAGCGGATATAAAACAATGTTCCACTAGATTTTTCGTAGGTTCCATCCTACTTAGGGTTCCATCCCTTTAACAGGCTCGAAGTGGATTCCATTCCACGAATAAATTAGATTTTAAGATGCCGGTGCTTTTCTAGGAGTTTTAACAAAATTCCTAATTAAAAAATAAATTACTTAAATTCTTGAACTCTTGATAATCTTGATATTCTTGATACTCATGAGTCTTCCATCTTGATATCTTGAATCCCTATACTGTACAGTCTTTATTCTTGGTACCTGCATGGTTAAATCCTGCATATACATATATATCTAAACTTATACTATTAGTATTTATATTTTATAATCTATTCTAAGTTGTTGTCACCAAAACCATCATCTCAAGGACTAACAATCTCCCCTTTTTTGATGATGACAACCTTTGTTTATAAAATATTACTTCTATCCTAATAACTCTCCCTAAAACTAGTAACTCCCCCTTAATCTAGGCCTAACTACCCTATTTTATACTTCTCCCCCTTTGTCATCAACAAAAAAACCATCTCCAAACTATATAACTCCCCGTCATTCTTGGACTAAAATACCTGCATTAATAAACTATATAATGGAGTATATAATAGATATATTAAGAGATAATTAAACTGATAGACATGATAATCAAACAAGGATCAAATGTATATTTACACATGTTTTGTACAGCAAACATCAATCCACACCAAATATCAATCCATGTCAAACCAAATTAAAGTAAATGAAATCAAACCAATCAAAGCAAACAATTAAAACAAAGCAATCAAATAAAATCAAACGTTACGAGTAACTTCCACCCATCCTTCTTCTCTAAAAATAGGGTCTGCTTTAATAGCATCCCAATTTTCATTGTCATTGGTGAGAGAGACTGGAGGATTTGCTTCGTTATCATCCTTGTGCAAGGAGGAAATCATCCATCGTATTGCATCGAATGCCTTTCTTGCTTCTTGGTCATCTGCATTTGACTCAATTCTAAGTGTTGCTGGTTATGAAGAATGAACGAGAGAATACTCTTGAACGAATTATGAGTTTCTTCAAGATTCTCGGATAAATTATGAATTGGATTAGCCATATTTGGATTTGTGAGAACAATGAGAGATAGAGTAGATAAAAATAATATTCAGTGATGAATTCTGAAAGAAATATGTATTTATAGGTGTAGAAATTTGTTTGAAATAAATAGACATATGGTAGTTATTCAAATTTCAAATTCAAAATAAGGTGTCATTTCTGACCAGTACATGTCGACATGGTCATAGGGGGTATGTCGACATGGGGTAGTGAATTTTTATGACTTATTTTGATTTTGTGAATAATTGTGTGTGTGTATGTATATATTTATATAATATGCTAACACTTATTCTGGGGATAAGATAAGCTAGATAACAGAAAAGAAATTCCACTTCATTTCATACTAAGACAATACAACGATTAATCATAAAGAACTACATGAACTTTCAAATTAAAACAAACTAAAACAAATACAACGAGACACGAAAGGTAGATCTAGTTAGAGGATGATGATGATGAAGATAATCCAAGCTTCTTCCTGACTTTGGAAATAAACTTGTTCATCTTGGATGAAATTTTGTCCAACTTCTTACTAATGGATCGTTTAAAATCCGTTGATTCTCAATGATGGTCTTTTGGTTTTTGAGAAGAGTTTTGTTGATGAATTAGGAGGATAGTCGATACTTTCAAAAGAAGTTTCACCTTCTTCTTCTTCAATTTCCATTTCATCCCCTTCTTCTTCATCTTCCTCTTCTTCTTCTTTCATCTTCCTCTTCTTCTTCTTCTTCTTCCATCTCCTCATGATCCAAACGCTCTTCCTTTTTGGCAAGAGTCTCATAAGGTTGAAAAACAAATGGAATTTTTATAAGCGAAATGTTGGAATGATTGAAAACTTTTCTAGAAACAAATTCTTCTCCTTTGAAATCCACTCCAAAATAGTTAAAAATCCGAGTGAGATAAATTCCATGATACAAAGTACTCTCACCCATTTCAAGATTTTTAGGACGAAGTTCATCCAAAATAACTTGTGCTCAATTAATGTCATAATTTCCAAAAATAGCAAAAAGAGCTTTGCAAACTTTTGAAGTAGGATTATTAAAATTCCCTGATCTTGGGGTCAAAGTATGTTGCAAAAGAAGATTGACAATTCTTGCTTTTGGTCGAAAATTTCGATTTTCAAATTCAAAATCGTCATTTCCTTCGAAAATGGATGTAATGTCTAACGATCATTTTCATCGATTTTAAAACTAGAAAGATCCATTCCCGTACTTTTGCAATTGAGAATGGTACCCAATAGATCACAATTTAAAACAATTCTAGTGCCTTTTACACTACTCAAAATTCCACCCTCATTTCCATTATAAAATCAACGGTTTAAATTTGCATAGAATATTTTGACAAGGTTTGGATAGCAAACAAAATCATTTTGAGAAGCATCAATAAGACAAAGAATTTGATTGTTTGCAAAAAGAGAATCAATTTTATAAGAAGAAATATCTTGAAATATAGCAAACTTTCCGGGATGGACTTTCGCATAGTTAGCATAATTAATGTATGAGTTTATTGCCTTCGGATCATTGAAGAGTTGCTCTTTTATCTTTCTGGATATTCTCATGGTGGAGGGGTTGCTTGAAGAAGCCATCAAAGTAGAGAATGGAGAGCTTGAAGTTTTGAAGAGCGAGTTTGAATTTGAAAATGAGAGTGAAAAGATATGATAAAAGATAGTGAATAAATAGATTCTCAAAGGACATGTTCTCTGGTCAAAAGATGCCTTTTCAGAGAATTGAATGAAGTGAAAAGATGGAGAGAAATTCAACTATTTGAATTCAAATTTTGAATTTCAAATTCTGGTACTCATGTCGACATCATGGTAGGGACCATGTCGACATGTGCCCGTAAATTTCTATGATTTATTTTTCCTAAGTACTCAAATATATATATATATATACCTATTATTTTTAATATCTATATATCTGGAATATTATTAGAATTATAGTATTTTCAATAATATATTATCATACTAATAAAAATAATAATAATAATAATAAAATAATAGTAAAGATTTTAAAATTCAAATAACACACCAATTCAAAATCAATCAATCAAGCAATCAAGCATCTAATTCTAAGCATGCAATTTCAACCAATTGTATTGTAAATGTGTACCTTTTTCTGAGTCCGTTTCTCCGAATTCGTCGGAATCGTGAACTGCCGTGAAACACAAATTTGATTTATCTGTCTTCTGATCATCATCGCTTGAGAACGAGTCTGAGTCATCTAGAGTAGCAGTAAATGCATGCTTCCGTTTCTTTACTGAATCATTGTTGACAGTCTCTTTTGATATGCCCTGCTTCATCACAGTTGAAACATTTGACAATGTTTGGCACTAAATTATGATTTCCAAAGTTCTTATAGCTGTTTCTCCTGAGATTATTCATCTTTCTGTATTTCAAAAATTTCCGAAAATTCCTGGTCATAAAGACTATCTCTTCATCATTATCACTGTTTGAATCTAATCCATCAATTAATGCATTAAATGTCATTGATTTCTTTTCAGATGCTTTGCATTCTCTTCTTCCGATCATTTGGACTTCAAACGGCATTCGATTTCCAATTAATTCTTCTACCTTTAAAGTACCGATGTAATTTGCCTCTTTGATTGCAAGTGTCTTTTGATCCCATTCTGGAGTAAGAGAATTTAGAATTTTTCTGACTTGATCTTCTTTCGAAAATTTATTCCCCAAGGATATTAGAGAATGCACAATATCCTGAAATCTACTATACATATCTGAAATAGACTCATTAGAATTCATTTTAAATAATTGAAACTGATTTGTGAGCATGGAAATTTTGGTCTGTTTAACTTTGCTTGTTCCTTCATGAGTCATTTGCAAAGTTTTCCAGATTCCATATGCAGACTTACAAACTGACACACTACTAAATTCATTCCTATCAAGTGAACAAAACAGAATATTCATTGCTTTAGAATTATTTTGTGCAATAGTCTTTTGCTCAGTGGTCCACTATGCAAAATCAGTTGTGGGTTCAGAATAATCAGTTTGTGTGATATTCCAATTATCTAATCCTACAGACTGTAAATATATTTTCATCTTACATGCCCAATATGCATAGTTACTGCCATTAAAAAGTGATGGTCCGATAGTAGACTGACCTTCTACAAATGAACTAGTGACAGAAACACTAGTGTTAGTAACAGTACTAGTGTTGGTAGCCATTTTGAAAACTTTTTCAAAAATCAGATTATGAAACTTTGAAAACCTTGCTCTGATACCAAATGTGAGAAATGCGGATTACGGATCTTAAGGCTAGGATAAACACGAGAGAGGGGGTGAATAGTGTTTTAAGGAATTATTCAATCTTTTTTAGTTTTTTTTTAATTTGAACACAAATGTATGCAATATTCAGACACAGATATGATCACAGAATCAAACACAGATGTAGAAATAAAGTAAAAGCAGTAAAGGAAAGAACACACCGAATTTTATACTGGTTCGGAGTTACCCTACATCCAGTCCCACACACAAGTACGGATTTCCTTTCAAAACCAATTGTACAATTACACCCTCGATTTCAAGGCAACGAGGTACACCCTCCAGATTCACAATCCTCTAGGTAGAGACACTTGATTTCACGGGCAACAAGTTCACCCAATTGATTTCCAAGGCTACAATCTCACCTTTTCTCGTTTAATTGATTTCCAAGGCTACAGTCACACCTTTTCTCGTTTAATTGATTACAAAGAAGCCTATAACTCTGAATAGCACTGTGGACTTGATGAGATAGTGGTAGAGAATCAAAGCAGAAATGACCTAGTTAAATTCAACGTTGATTTCGGCAGAGTAATGGTAGGAATATGTATAAAGAAATATGAAAGAAGGAGAGGAGTGAAAAATCAGAAAATCTATGTTAAAATTCGTTGAAAACAGCTCCTATTTATAGAAGAACAACAGCCATGTCCATTCGTGAAGAGATATGACGAATAGACACTTCTTTTGAAATTTAAATTTTAAAACCAACTCACACTATGTCGACATGGGTAGGTTAAGCATGTCGACATCCCAAAGGAATTTTTGGTGGTTTTTTTTCTTTGAAAATAACTTCTATCTTATATTAAAAAAATTTGAAACTTTATAAATATACTTGTCTATAGTTAAAAATATATATACAAAATTTTACAATAATTTTATAGTTAAATCTAAGTATAAATATTTAAAAGTTAAATATATTATTATTAAAGATAGTTTAAAACCATGGATAATTTGATTTTGAAATTAAATATTATTTTGAGGCTAAAAGTATTTGAAATCAGGATAGATGTTTTTGATGCTTTTAAAAGGAAGATTTTGAAATCAATTTGAAAACAAAATATTTTTGTAAAAACATTTGAATAAAAGATTAGCGGATACAAAACTATGTTCCACTAAATTTTTCGTAGGTTTTATCCTGCTTAGGGTTCCATCCCTTTAACAGGCTCGAAGTGGATTCCATTCCACGAATAAATTAGATTTTAAGATGCCAGTGCTTTTCTAGGAGTTTTAACAAAATTCCTAATTAAAAAATAAATTACTTGAATTCTTGAACTCTTGATAATCTTGATATTCTTGATACTCATGAGTCTTCAATCTTGATATCTTGAATCACTATACTATATAGTCTTCATTCTTGGTACTTGCATGGTTAAATCCTGCATATACATATATATCTAAACTTATACTGTTAGTATTTATATTTTATAATCTATTCTAAGGTTGTTGTCATCAAAGCCATCATCTCAAGGACTAACAGTTTAGTCAAATTCATGTTTTAGACAGAGCTTGAAACTCTGTCCTGTCGGAAATTTTCTGAGCTAAACTTTATTGGTAATTTGAACATATCTTTCGCGTTTCTTGTTGGAATCCAATAATTTTTGATGCTATGGAAAGCTTAGACTCTATTCTTTTAAGTTTTATATTTTGAGTTTTGTTATATTCTAAGGTTAGAATGGTCTAAATTGCACGTCTTTGTCGTTGTCCTGAGAATAAATGACAAAGATAATTAATTTAAAACCTGAGAATTGATTTGGTTATAACTTTTGAACCGTAAGTACAAATTTTATGAATTTTTTCTTGTTAAAAAACTTAGACTATTATCTACAACTTTCATGTTTTTAATTTTGCAAAATTTTGGGATGCCAAGGGTCGAAACTGCACATTTGTTAGTTTTAAGTTATTTTTGTGTTTCTATATGATCTTAGGAATCTTGTTTTTGACTTATATATATATATATGTATGTATATATAATTGAATAAAAAATGAGTTATGGGTTTTAAAATGAGAAGTATAAAAGTAAGTATAAATAAAGTATTCGTAAATCATTTTCTACATGATTAAAAGTTTATTATTTAGTTTTAAGACATTAAACTCTTATTGAGTTCTATGTTTTTGGCCGGTTGCCATTTTAAGGTCATTTGGACATTTTTCTTTGATGCTTGTGTTTATTTCTTTCTTTCAACTTTTGCTTTTATTTGATTGAGGAATTTGATCAAACAATTTAACAATACAAGTGGTATGAAACATTTGCATTACTTTATCGGTAAATTATTAGACTTATTAAATTGAATATTTTAGTCGAGTAGGATTTATAATTTTTAACTATCGCAAAGTGGTTGTGGGACATTCGACAATATTCATTTAGTTACTAATTGAGAGTAAGTGACACTTTCTGTGGAGGTCTCAACAACCAAGTCTAAATTGTTGTGAGTACAGTGATTAGCGATCGGGACTGAACTACTTTATGGAGGTGTCAGCAACCTAGTTCAAACTGCTGGGAGTATGTGATTAGCAACCAGAACCGAATTGCTTTGGGAAGGCACCTTTGGGCTTCAAATTTCAATTGGAAAATTGTGAGATTTCACCACCTTTTCCTTTTCCGCCTATGATAGGCAGATATTTGGGTATTTGATTTTGGAATTATATTTCTTTGAGCTTTGGTGATTTCCATTTGCGTCTTTGAAAAATTATGCCAATCATGTGTTTATTGATTTAAACATTGAGATTTGGGATTTAGTATGATTTTTAACCATAATTCAGTTTTGGTTATGAAGGTTGATATTAGTGTTATATGATTTGGTACAATATGGGTAGTATTATCGTTAGTTCCTTGTGGCTATTTCTAATTATTGAGATCATGAATCATGAGTCATTATTAGGGTATTAGAACTTGTTTAATGATTTACTATACAGTTTCTATATCTTCATTAAAATGCATGTTAATTACAAGTTCTTACCCTTTTTCATATTTAGAGATTTAAATAAGGATTTTATTTTGATAAATTCTTTTCATTTTAAAAGAATAGTTAAGTGCTAAATTGCATGTAACTAATTTTAATAGGATACTTTGAGACTCTCTTGTGAAACTATTTTATTAGTTATAATAGGATTTTAAAAGTGATTATTTTGTAAACAATCAAATCTTAGTGGACTTGAAATATAAGTGAAAAGGTTGTCCATAAGTTTACGAATTTATATCATGAATGATAATAAACTAGAAGTATTAATTAGCAACCATTAGTAGTAAGTATGATTTGCACTTTTGTAGAAACCTTGATTTGAAACGAACTTTTAAAAGGGATAAAGATCAAATTATATTTCTAAAGGAACATAAGTTAGATGAGCCTTTCTTTTGTGATTGTTTGTTGTTTTAGTGCATGGTTGTTACTAAATTCTTGTTGTTATGGAATTAAGTAGTAAATTGTCATGGAACTCCCTTCAGATTCAAATTGAGAGGACATAATTTTTATTAGGTGGGGAGTTCTGTAATAACCCGATTAAGTTCACATTGAGTACCGTTTATTTAATTAAATGAACCAGGTTTAATCATGTAAGATTAAAAATCAAATAAATAAGGAATTGTGTAATAGGATTTAGAATAAGAATAAATTGAGAATTTATTAAAATTATCTCTTTTTGTAGTTCATTCTTATATTTAATAACATAAGAATAAAATTTGGAGAAAATGAATAAATAAATTATATGGAAATAATTTCATTGTTCGGAGTATGATTTCTCAATTAATGCTTCATTTTATTAAAGGTACGGAGAACAACTTTTCATTTAAGAGTTGTATTTAATTTTGATAGAATATTTCAATATTAATAAAAATGAGATATTGACATGTTATTCATTTTGGAAAAAATCGTAGAAATCAATGTTGGTTAAATTATAACATTGTTTATATCAAATTAGTGGTTATAAAGTGTTAGAGTAAAACAAAAACAAATTAGTAACACTTGGCTAATGGATTCACATCGTAGCCAAATTTAGCCTTGTCATAACTACTTAGCCCACTTTACTCAATACCTCACTATCTTATTATTTTAGAAAACAAATACCTTTAAAAACTTATCTCTCCACTTTGCAAAAAGGAGAAACCTAGCTCTTCTAGTTCAAAACCCTAGGCCTTCAAAAATCAAAATCAATTCAAATAAACTTTTAAAAATACTCAAGTTTGGATATGTTTTTACTGCTATCTTCCAATACCCCTATTCAGAATTTCGTGTAATTTCATTAAGTTTTGATGGGTTGAAGGTGGTCATCTTCACAAACTATTTTCGGTGAAATCTGAGAAGAAAACGTAAGTTAGTAAAAAATTGTAATAAATTGTAGAAAATTATAAAAATACGAATTTCAGATATGTTGTTCGCAACCCATATTCCCACCTTTTTTAAAAATTTCATAGGAAAATAATAAGTTTTGTTATGCCAAACCCTTTCTACACCGAGGACAAAAATGCAAGAAATTTCTGAGTTTTGGCCTTGTGTTGTTGCTTGCAATTTTAGGAATTTTGGATTCAAGGGTGGGTTTATTTCACGATTTCTAGACTAATATGAATGTTAGTTGCTATTATATGAATTTGTTTGAATCTTTAATATATATGATCTCAATGTGTTGAGGAATCCTTTGTCTATTTGAATTGGATTCACTGTTTGCTGAAACCCTCTTATGAAATCATGATTTTCAATAAATTATATGTGTATAAATGCTTGCATGTTTGCTAATTCTGTACCCCCGATAATTAGAGAAGCAATATAGGGGAATTGGGCGTAAATGGATCATCGAAAAGCCACCTGAATCGCTTGGAAGGTTAGCCCAAGCGAGGCAACTGGTGGACCACTATGTCATACCGGTGCACCAGAGTAGAGTGGACTGGACTCCCAGGCTATGTTCTAATATTCTTCGATCGACCCATTCGCCACTTGTTGACTTGGTTGATTCTCTATTATTGATTGCCTGATTTTAATATTGCATTTCATATCAATTTCACTAATATTTCCATATTTTTATTGTGAATTGATGAATTCATTTTTGTGTTTCTACACTATAGAATTGCTCTATGGGTCTTAGAATTTTGATTTATGAATTGATGGATTCATTTTGATGTTTTATGCCTTAGAGATTGTTCTATGGATTTTGGGAGCAATGTAAACTTTTGAGGCACGTTTTCAACTCGGATTTACAAATGGCCTATTTATGAATCAAACTGTTTTTATACAAATCTTTTTAAATACCAATCCAATATCTATATATGTTATTTTCACATTTCAAACTTTTTAAAAATGATTTAGAGCAATGGTTTGAAAAGTTACTTATATATATATATATATATATATTGAAAATGGGTTCATTTATTAATAACTAACAAATATAGTATATGCACCATTACAATGCAGCAAACACAAAGTACACAACCCATACAATGACAATCACCATAATCCAGCTATTCTAATCTCCATAATATAACAATTCTGCCCAATCCAGCCCAGTTACAGAAACCTAAAACAAAATAACATGAGCCATTTGAACTTGCACGTGATAATGCCACGTTGAACATAAGATAAAGTAATATTCGAAGTCAAGTCCACCAAAGGAGATCCAAGCTTCGGTTAAGTATCTGCTCTGTCTTTTCTGGAACGATCCTCAAATGGTGGATGCAGCTATAATAACTCCCACCAAATGAAGTCACGAACAATTACTGTAACTGCATCACGCACGACAACTACCACAACATTTTTCATCGTTGATGATTTGATAACCGCATGGTCGATCGTGCTTATCTGCTTTATCTTACTTGAACAAACCATATGCGAGCACTTTCATGATGATTTTGCTTGTACTCCAAGCAACCTTCAGCCATTCATTACTACAATTCTCGTGTTTCAGTTCGTTCTAGCATAGACTTGCAAGTATACCCACTTCATGAATTTTTGAAATTCAAATCGTGGATTTAATTTTCAAGCAATTAAATCCTAGCTTCATCTTAAGCGATTGACATCTCTGCTCGACATTTTATCAATTAAAATGCTAATCTCAGTTTTGATTCCTTCCCTGAATTCATATCTTGCATACGACCTAGATCCGAACGTCGGATCTTTATCATTTACAGGTGATTCACAAATTTCGAATTGTCAGATCTTTGTTTCACTTTGTTGGTCCTATCATGGTGGAGCGTTAATGTTCTGCCCTCTATCTTGAAACGCATGGTTGATTTGGTCGTCGATCCCAAATTTGTACAACACAATCTCAAATGTTGTTAGTCTCTTGCTTATTCAATCATCTCATCCGGCTCTATGCCTTTCTCCCTAAATCAAAATTTATTGCATTCAACATTTTTTATTCTCAACAGTAAAACGCCCATTTAGAATTAGATTTTCGAAACTTCCAAGGGCTTAAACAAATTATGAAATTATGGCTAACATTAGTTAACCGCTCTCCCATATCTACTCTATTGTTATGAGTTCAACTACTAAGGTGTGTGTGTGTATATATATATATATCCTCTATGAATCAATATTATTCAAAATGGTTTTAAAGAGCAATATTTTCATAAAATTGCATGACATCGATCGAATGAGAAATTGATTTAAACAGTTAAATAAAACAAGTAGTATGGAATGCTCGTGTTTGTTTTATAGATTTATTCCTGGACTTATTTGACCAAACCATTACTATACACAAGTGGAGTTTACTAGCATATAGCAAATGTTTGGGTAAACCTGTGTGGTATAGGACACATGGTCTTTATCTATTCACTTGTTATATGAAAGTACATAACACTTTTATCTTTATGTTTATAGGTCTCATACCTATTTCGATGTTTATAGGTCTTGTACCTATTTCGAAGCTTATAGGACCCGTTTCTATCTTGATATTTATAGGTCTCGTACCTATTTCGATGTTTATAGGACTCATTCCTATCTTGGAGTTTATAGGTCACATACCTATTTCGATGTTTATAGGACTCGTTTCTATCTTGGATTTTGTAGGTCTCATACCTTCTTGATGTTTATAGACTTATACACTTATCTTGGAGTTACATGTGGGTGAATTTATTCACTAATCTTGAAGTTTGACAGCTTTCCCCTTTTGCGAGATTTTTGGATTTTTATTTGTGAGATTTCTAGATTTATGTTGTTTGGATTATCACCAAATCATTTTGGAAATTTTTTCTTTTAAGAAGCTATCTTGAGTTTTTAGTATTTGGTGATTCGAAATTATTGATGCATGTTTGATATTTGTCGATATATGATATATTTGAGATCCAGTTCACTTTATTTATCATTCATTTTGCTAACCTATTTGTTTTATTCTAGACTGACATGTTTATTATTTTATAATACTCGGGTAGGGCTGAGATGTTTTAGGTCCTTCAGCTTGAGGCTTTTAGGGTGGACTTCCTATTAGTTAGCTAGTTGTTATCTTCACCACGTATATTGATGTTAAGTTGTATCTTATGTCGAGCTAGACTCCTTCTGTATACATATTCATATTTTGAAATATAGTACTTGTGTACCTTGTAGTCCACATCATGTATCTAATTGTATCGGTTCCGACTTGTATCTATTTGTATTCCACTGTGTCTGATCAATGATTCTGTGATCTATACATTATTATACGTTATTCCAAATTTTGATTATAGCCACCGTAGTTTTATTTTAAGCCTGAATTGTATATGTTGATTCCACATGATTAAAATGTATAGCATATTAATGACGTATCGATGCTCGCTTGGAGTAAAATGCACGGATGGTCACTCCTTACCAGCCACATTCTCTGCACTAACCGACAATATTACTTTGTAATATTATTTGTTAGTGTGGATCTCAAGGTGGGGCATCACAATTTCACTTTAGGATTTCTGTATATTTAGCTTCAAGTATCAATGCACATCATAATATAGTGTGTGACGACCCACCTCCTCGACCCTCAGAAATCAAAACTAATACATTCTCAGTCTTCACATATCGTAAATCCAAGTGCCGAAGAGGTAGATTTTCATGGGCTAAAGAAATAAACATAGAAGATAAGATAATAATATAATCTCACGTCCTATTTAACACATAATTATACCTATGAGTAGTATATGCAATTACTGCAAATTGTTACATCAAAGTTACGACAGGTACTAATCCAACTAGGATAGTTATAGCAGACTATCCTTACAGCGCTGATAGATACTAATACATAATATAAACATAGCGGAAAGTAATATATGAATTCAATAAAAGATCCAAAATGCTCCAAGCTCCAAGCTTACCTAACTAGTTGGTTTCCCGGGAAAATAGGGCACCCAGAGTTTAAGGGGAAAAGAAAATAAACTTCGAGTCAATCATGGGACTGGTGTGAGAAACTCAAAATACAATGTTAGAAAACAAAAGGTATCTCATAAGATCACGCTGCACATAAACACGAAACGGATTTTTATCTTATGATAACCAAAACATTTGCTATGCAGAATATGTGGATATTATTTTTAACGACATTCTTTTGAAAACACTTTTCAAGTAAGTGTACATAATCTTAGCCGAAATTGTTATATTATTAAATTCCAGCATACTACACTCTACAATCAAATCCGAAGGTGAGAATAGATTTCCATACAGTGACAAGGTAAGGGACTACCTTCTAACAATATATCTTTATAAAAATGCACCCGAGGCTCCAACCTCGACCAACAACGAACCGACCTACCTTTACCATAGATAGTACCAAATATGCCATCACCCCAGTCGTTCCCAACCTATCCGAGAGCTCTCTATGCATACACCACAATAGTTTAAAACCCAAGTCGTAGCGGGAATAATATATCTAGAAAGGTGATGACTATATCCTAATGGGAGCGATCCACTTAGCACTGCTGCACCTACCATGTTTTTCTCATTTTCGAGTGATGAGGCTCGAGGTAACGGTTACCTTACTCATAGCACATTCCACTTTGAATGCCACATTGCCAATCCATAATCATACAACCGATTTCTACAAACGTATAACTCCTAAGCTCATAAGTCTAAAGAAAGGATGTTAAGTTAAGAGAAGTTGCCTTCCCTTCCACTAATCAAATGATACGTTCATAGAAATCAACCAATGTATTCACAATTGCAACGTCAGACATCCATCCATGTAAGTTGTCCAGGAACAGGACAAACCGAAGGCACTCTCCTACCACATCTGTAACATCCCGCCTTTTGTATGCTTTTAATCAACGATTAACCATACACGTCAGACTCAAACCATATAGAAGGGCGGATTGTTATTGGGGTGAATAAGAAAAGCAGAGAAAGAAATAAAACAAAACAGAATCTCACAGCGGAATGACAAAATATAATAATCAAATAACAGTTCATGAAGTTATTTTATAAAACATTTGATTTAAACTTATACAACACAGATCGGAGTTACACATACTAAAGAATAATAAATAATGCAGCGAAATAATGTGATGCAGGGGAACAATATAGTAAATAATAGTATAATAAAATATTCATCTTCGTCCTCCAGAAATAAAGTCTTCAATCCTGAAATGCTCAGACTGACCCGAGCGAATTGAAAAGACAAAACACTCAAGTCAGAACTAAAAGATCTTATGCGAGTTAAATCAACAGAAATAAATATGAGTGGAACGACGTCAGAGATGTTTACGGGATTTGACATCTCCTCTCCAGTGTCAAACGTGAGTGCAGTAACTTAATAAATGCTCGGGATTCAGATCTCTTAAGGATCCGTTAAACTATTTACCCTGTAGTAATATTTCGCTATTATAATAATGTCTATAGTAAAATAAACTTACTTTTAAATAGCGTTAAGCAGTGACCCAGTATTCCCCTTAACACGTCATAGTGCCAATAGTCTATACAGTACCGTAATACCTCCTGATCGGGAGGCTACTAGAGGATACTCCATAGGTACGACACAAATCAAACTCATACAAGGCGCGCTAGGGTAGGTGACACGGCACACAAGGCAATGCCAGGGTAGATATACCAATTACGCATCCGGGCTAGTTGTAACGTGTAGCAGATACTACCGCCCGCCTCGAGCCACACCCTCAAAATCAAAAAAATCAAAAGTGGCCACCAAATCAATCCAGTATCAGAATATAATATCGAAGGAGTGTGTCCGATAAGAGGGGCTACCTCCTTGGCCCGAGAATCGCTCCTGTTTTAGCCACCTTATGCCAACTCATAGGAGTTGGGTCCACGTTCATACCTTAATATAACGTCGCCACCATCCTGCTTCATTCTGGAATCTCCACCGCGTACCCGATTGTTAAAGTGGTTTTCAGAGTTGGCAGAGAGTATGTCAACTTCTAATCCCGGTCTCTTTAACAACCAAACGTTATTATAACATCGCGGTCATTTCAAAATAATCTATACTTCAAAACCAGAATATACTATCCATTTCAAAAACCAAATCAATATAATATCATTTTTATTTCAAATATATACTTTTCCAAAAATTATAGCACTTTCAAAGTTATACACTTTGAAACCAAACACTAGAAATATAATAGTTTCAAATCATAATACTTTGGAGCTCAAACTTTGAAACATAATTTCCACCACTTAAAGGGTTTAAATATTAAAACACTTTATATAATAAAATAGCTTCTTCAATTTCATAAACCAATTCCAAAGCAATTCAATTCAGTTTCCAAATAAACTATTCCAAATTATATCGGCTTCAAAACATATTTGATCCATAGGATAACCCATTTCAAATTCAATATATCTCAAACTTTAAATATTCAACACTTATAAAACTAAGTTTGGTAATTTCACACACACACACACACACACATATCAAATCCAATTTTCTAATATTTAGTCTTGAAATATTTTACTTAACAAATCCATTATCATTTAAGTAAAACCCAAATTACAAATAACTAAATATTTCCTTCAATTCATATATACTTGAAATATTCATTTAAACCATCTTGAACAAATTCAAGTTATAAAAATCATACCCTTTAAAATTTCAAACTTAATAAACTTCAAATCAAACTTATTTGAGTTTAATTCTTAAATAAATATAATTTCAGAATAATTTCTAATTTATCTTCCAACCTTAATTTATTTAAATCATTATAAACTCTATATAAAATATCATTTAATTATCTAACCATAATACCTTCAATAAAATAAAACTTTATTAAACTCATTCTAGATTGAAACAATTTATACATAGCTTAAAATCAAGAATAAAATAACATTTACATAGTATCTAAATCAATATTGATATAAACTATATATTTATTTACAAAACCATAGAAATTATTTTAAAAATATTATATATATAGACCAAGGTGTCTGTATATAATTTTCTATCCTATGGTCAAGTGATAGCAATATTTACCATTTCAATCCGTAATTTAAAATATAAATGCGGTTATATATCATTTCAAACCGCAATCCCGAATGAAATAAAATCCATAACAACTTACAGTTAACAATATAAGACACAACATACATTCATCCAATATCAACCATTAAACGTTTATCACAACCATCATCCAATTCAATCAATAACATCAATATAGAACAAATAATAAATAACAGGTATTAACTAGCAGTTTATATTCAATAACAAATTAAATAACTAATTTATCCAAATAAATTCAAATAAACTAAGATGATGATCAGAATATGCCAAACAATCAAAAATAAATTTCTAATCACATCATAAATCAATTTAACCAATCATAAGAAATTTTAGAAGTAGTGAGTGGGATAAAACACTCACCTTTTGAATTTAAATCCAATTTAAACCCAAAATTTGAACAGTCTTAGAATTCGTCCAAACCAGCATCAAAATCTTTGGAATTTTGATACGATCCCAACGGATCAAACCGCGCATGAAACGGACATCGAATTCGAAAGATACATGTGTTAGAACAATTGAAATCAAAATTAAAAAAACATGCACTCACAGGCCCAACCACGTCGACACGTTCGAACAACAGCTAGCCCCGTCCGTGCATAGTCAACCCGCCGTTTGACCATCATTTCCACGCGCCTCCGACCATGCTAGCCTAGGCCACCACCTCCATCACCTTCATCATACTCGGCCTCACCCCTGACTACGAGGCCGTCGCCCCCGGTTCGCCACCGCCGCCAGGGTTTCCGAACCCTAAACCACCTAAATCAGCCACGTCAGGCCGAGTTAAGTCGCACAACCACCGCCAATCGACTCCTCAAACCCACTCCCCAATACCCAGAAAGCAATTCCTCGATTGTATCCCCTATCGAAAACACCCAATTCGATGCTTAGGGTTCGCCGATCCAATCCTTTAACCGAGATTTTCGATCGATTCGTGCACTATTACGAATTGCCGTAAGTTCAACTCGACGGTATCTTTCCAACGATATATAATATGATATACTTTGAGGAGTTCGATTTTTGAATTTGAATTTGATTTGCAATTGGATCTGAAATTGAGAATTTGTTTGTCTGCCATTAAAAGAGGAGAGACAGCTGAATTGTACGTATAGAAATGAGGAATAAGAAACAGGCTAGGGTTTATAACAAGGTATATATAGACAAAGCTGAAAATAGAATAGATGGACATGATTGATTTACATGCTGAACGATAAATGGCCCGAAAAGCCCGTTCCGACTCCGGAACGAAACTGGGTTAACCCATACATCAAAATATATGTTTTAAAATATTTAAAACTCAATGGCACAAGTTTCAAGTGCAAATTCCAACGCATGAACAAGTTATGCTAAAATCAATTATTTCAAATTGATTTTAATTTCATTGATTTCTAGGCGTTTCGAGCCTGTACGATCAAACGACAAGTCCGATCACTGCGAAACTTGAAATCCTACAATAATTCACCGTTAAGGATCCGATGAAACCAGTTTCGTCGAAATCCGAGTCAGTGGCCAAAATGGCTAATTTCCAGTTATTAAATTAAATTAATAATTAACTAATTAAATCACTTTTCCATTTTAAATATAATTATTCACCCTTTCTTTCATTTTTGATTTCTTAATCATTTATAATAACTTAACCAATTTTAGATGTCAATTTAAAGTTGATTAAACCATCAATTTCAGTGTTTAACTTCAATTTCATTAAATTCAAAAATTATAAATTAAAATTCCCAAAATCCATCTATTAACTTTTTAAACTTTGTTATTCACGTCTTTTATTACAATAAGGATATAACTACATTGTTCTAAATCTTGGTACTTCATATTTCCCAATTTCCTCTTAATTTCTATTTTCGTAATATTTAAATATTAATTTTCATTTAATTCTAACTAATCCAATTATTAAATTTAAATTAATAAATGTTGATTCCCATTCTTTTTATTCAATCAATCATTATCCTATTCATACTTTATTATCAACCAATATTATTACAATTAAATATCTAATATTGATTTTTCCAAATTACAGCTTATTACGTATTATTTCATCAATTAATATAACTTTGAATTTTATTTCCCAATTTACTATTTACAATCAATTATGACCTTGCAATTGTTTCGATTAATTGGGTTTGCACTAAATTAGTTATTGATTAACTTGCATTAATTACAAATTATTCTATTTTCTTTTCGAATTAAATTACTAAAACTTATTAAATTAACAAAATTTAATTATCGAAAATTACAGGTCGTTACACTCTCCCCCACTCAAAAATTTTCGTCCCCGAAAAGGTAAAATAAGGGAAAAGAAGAATTAAGAAATCAGTATATATTATTTAAAATATTTAATTTCTAAACAATTAAACTTACAAAGTTAATAATTTAAATAAAATATACCAATTTTACAACCGTTAAATCTTTTTATACTTAAGTTAATAATTGGAAAAACATTTTTCAAAAATTTTTTAAGTCTAAAATTTACAGAAAATTTTGGCAGTCTACTTTGTACGGCGAGGCTCGGGAGAAATTATAATATCAAATATAACAATATATACATATATCTTCCAAAATAATATATCCCAACATGGGAAAAACAACATAATAACGTTAGAAAACCATTATCCGAGAACGTACCTAATTGTCAAGCTAATAATGCTTATTTATGAAACCAAAAGCAGTAGCAATTGCTTTCATAACCTGTATTCCACTTAAATAATCCAAAAAGAGTTAATAATTATATAAAATGAGATATTTAAAGTTGTTTCAACTACTAACAAACAAATCAATATAAACAACAATCACGTGCAATCACAACACACAACCATCATATGAAGTCAATAAAATCAACCATCCATATATCCATAGCAAACAAAACAAATAGTTGTTCGGGTTTAAAACTTTAAATTGTACAAAATAGAAAATAAACGACTAGGTGCACCATTTACTCAACAGTCTTAGATGAAACTAAATAGATTATTCATACATAAAGTATCCTTGCCCAAACAACCATAAACCAAACAAACAATAATTCCAAACGATAGATCAAGTTAATTTTTATCAATTTCATTACATAACATTTGTTATTTGATTTCCTTCTCGTTCATATAATAGTTTATCTTTTTAATTTACATTTATTTCTCATAACTTATTTATATCCATACTTTCCTCCATTTACAATCAATCCCGTTCACATTTTACTTTTTAACTTGGAATTATACATTTAATTTAGCTAAGAATATATTTTTATTCAATGGGTTTTCAATTCTTTTATAAGCCCTCGAAATCTATTCATTCCAATTCAATCTTATTTAACTAAACTCAAGTTAAATCTAACCTTCTACTATTCTTTTGACCTCACCATCCATTTAAATTTTATTAAGTAAGAACTTAATTTCATTTAATGTATCTACCACGTGATACAGTTCCATTTCAATTATATTTCAACTTTAATCCAAATCCAATCACAAGATTATTAAACTTAGCTTAAGTTCATTTAATTCGACTTATTCTTCTAGCTTATTAACTTTTTACAAGTTAATTCCATTCCAAGAAATTTTCAAACTTTATAAATTTCCAAATATTTTTATAATCCATAAACGTTTTTAGTTAAACCTCTAGAGCTTAAGCCATTACTTAGATACTCAAAACATTTAAACCAATTCCAGAGTTTTCAATAATCGCTTAAGTATTTCAAAATTCATTTGAAATCAATTATATCCAAAATTCTTTGGTAAATTCAAATTCCTCTTTGAATTTCAAAACCAAACCCAGTTTGCAAACATCTCCCACTTAAAACATTCAAGCAGCAATTCCCTCTTTGGAAACTCGAAAATGAACATCGATGATGCTGCAGTCATCACCGAAGTTATTTTCTAGCGACCGAAAAGAGTTTAGTTCTTTTATCCTTCCAAAATATTTCAAGTATCTTTAAATTCCAAATCTCACTAGATTTCATACCCAATTCAAAAATATTTCTCAAATAGTATTACTATTATTTCTCCAAAACCCTAGAAAGCCATTTTCAAACCCAAAAGAATTTAGACCTTTCCCAAAATTTCAAATTTCAAATTCTTTCAATCTATATCCAACATTATCAGGAATTTACCTCATTTCAATTATAATTCACATTCGTATATGAATTTATTTCTTAGCTTTCGGCGATGATTTCAATTTCTTATTCAATTTTACACAACAATGATAATAATTTAATATTATCATTCCTAAAAATCAAGCAACCATATATATCAATAATAATTTACAAAAATTATTTCTTTTATATACAAAAATAATTTGGGTAAAATTATTTCCTTTACCCTGTTTTAAAACAATACCATGTCGGTTTATCTTGTTTAAGAGTTTAGAGACTCCTATCGATGACATAGCGTCCCACATATCGACCAGAATCCATAGACACTCAACCGATAAGTTAACACAATAAAAAAAAATTATATTCACTAACAAATACACGCTCATATCTATTAATACACTCAAACTCATTATAGAGCATCGTTGACTCTATTTCATGAGTAATCCCCACCAGAGCCAAGGTTATCACCAACCTAAGCTTCGATACCAAGTGAAACAACCTGCAGTTCCGTACCCCATGAGTCGACACTATTCTCCATTAATCAACTCAAGATGGACGGAAATACAAACCATTTGGGTTAAAGAAGAAGAGGATAGAAGAAGAGAAAATAAAACAACAACAGAATCTTACCATCGCAGTGGAATAAAATATAATAGTCAATAACAGATTTGTACACAAAATGAAAACTATATCTATTTTATATATTACACCATCACAGTACACATAACACACAACTGGACAGTAATCATAATATGCCCTCACAAAACTGAATACATAGCTAATCAACACAGTGGAATATTTAAAACAAGTATGGAAGTACGTATCGCCATCCAGCTCGTCTCCTGAGCTCCACAGCATCCTTTCCTGTAATTTATAATACTCGGTCTGACCCGACCGAGAGCATTATAGTGAAATAACACCCGAGTCAGTTTGGAATACCAGCGTAAGATAACCACACTTAAATTGATAATTGAAGTTTCATAATCCTTTTGAAAACAAAAGCATCTCGTAAGACCACGCCACAAAGAAACATGTCGGGTTTTTACCTCACGATAGCCAAAACTCTTTTTATTAAAATCCTCTGATATTATAGTAGGGTCTATTTACAAATACTTGTTAAAATAGCCGAAATTGTTACATTCATTAAATTGCAGCTACTAGCCACAGTCGTGGGTAATATAATCAAAACCGTAAAAAGGCCCGTAGGGAGAATGGATTTCCAACTAATGACTTGGCACTGGGGTACCACCTGTCATAGTACGTGGCCTAGATCACCATACCGAGGATTACTCCCAATACCCTGCAACATAAGACCGAGACTACCCCTTACTGGATAATCCCGAGTAAGATCACCCCACGGTTGGGATCAACAACCGCACCACTAAGCCAAATAAAAGGGACATCTAGACAGAGATGACCTCACGCTAATAGGTGCTACCCACTTAGCCTAACTGCACAACCCCTGATTTTCAGTCATTCCCAGTTGATGAGGCTCGAGGCTAAGCATTAACTTTTTAGAACATATCACTTAAAATGCTCACCGTCCACCTGACGATTTTCTGAAAGCATTCATCCATACAAGTTTGTCCTAGGTTCGAACGGAACCGAAGGCACTACTCCTACTACATCCATTTTGGAATCACCTCGGGATCAGTAGCGACTAGCCCTCGCATTTCACTACTCCATCTTCTAATCTGAACTCTTGTTTTCCACACGAAAACGTTCAAACCGGATTGAAGTGGTTTTCAGGAAATAAATACCGATCCCAGTCTCTTAGAAACGATAAGCGGCGAATATTGATAGTCGGTTATTTAACTATCAAATAACATTCATAGACAACCATCAAACAATAAATAATCTCCCAAATTATTTATTAATCTCAAAGTATCTTCGCAAGATATATTTCCACCTTTCAATCCCTTTTGAAAACATTTTCAAACCATTTTCTCTCACGGAATAAATTCCCCAAATGTTTTCGATTCCCATTGAAATCACCAAGTACAAACACTTTAGATTTTAAAGTAATTTAAAACACTTTATCATAAAACATACTTTAACATTTAAATTTAGAAAAACTACTTTAATACTTTATTAAAAATATATACTTTAAGAATATTTAAAATAAAGCTACTTTATAAAATATAAGCTAAATTTTTCTCTTTTAAAACATAATACCAATCACCTTTAAATAATTACGACTAAAATAAATTTGGAAAAGACTTACTTCAAAATTTATACATTTAAAAATAATAAATTTCCTAAAACATACTTTTTAAAAACAACTTTAAAACTTTTAACTTATACTTAAAAATTTGCTTCGAAAACGTACTTGGCTATCCAGGGAAATACGCTTCTCTTTCACATCCTTTAAAAATAAACCACTATTTATTTTTAAACAAATTTACCCATTCCTTTAATAAATTCCCACCATGAATTTACTCTTTCAAATATCCACTGATATATCACTTTGCCTTTATAAATCCAGTTTATAAATTTCAAGTCTCGCTTCTTCTTTAAATTTCCAATTTCAAATACTTAAATCAATTTCCAGATTTGATTTCCAATTTACTCCATTTTGAAATAAATTCCTTTACTTACTCATTTATTTCAAAACCCATTGACTTCAGATTTTTATTCCTTAATTATTATTTAAAATCTTTTAACAAAAAACACCAATTTCATATTTCCCCAAATTTCTTCTTTATCCTTTTAAATAGATTCAAACCTCGAATTTTGAATTAAATTCTTTATAATTATTTCACTTAAAAATTTACTCTTATATTTCTTTCAAAAATCCAATTCTATATCTATTTTGATGACTCGGTGTACCGAAATATTCAATCAAACCATGTATCCAATATTCCAATTATCAATATAATTCATCACTGGATAGCAAATAGTTATATCACAGAATATTAAACAATCTAGATAAATTTGAGGAATCCAGTTGGATCCCTCCAACTTATTTTCCTGCATCCATAGATGTCAGCACAATACCAATTCCACTTCGAGGTGGAATATCGCGGTATGTGGGATTAATATCATATCATCCGCTATTTGAAAAAGGACTATGCTGTAGGATCGTGTAATATGGAATAACTGAATGGTCTAGGTAGATAAAGTAGGTAAATGCAAGGAGACACCAGGATTTTATATTGGTTCGGACCTCTCGTCCTACGTCCAGTCCCTAAGCTTCACTTAGGAATTTCACTAACTAACACCCCCACTTCACCCGGAGGAATAGGTTTACAACTTACCCGAACAACCGAACGGGATTTCTTGCCTCAACTACCGAAGAGGACTTCAACTCAATTACTAAAATACAATATTTGACTTGTTGTGTTCTTGTCAACACTAATGAGTCTAATGTAGTACAATATTCCTATAATCTTATCCTCGAGAGTATGCAATGTGTTTGTGAAGATTTAGGAAATGTGAATTGCTATGAATCAAAAGAGTGTTATAAACAAAAATAGTGATTCAAGCAATAGATTGGTGATTGCTTTGAGAATATCTAGAGAATATGAACAAGAGAATAGTAAGATTAAAGCAAGAGAATTCGGTAAATTAAATGATGTTAGAATCATGTGTATATACTTGTAGAAGAGGTGCATTTGTTGTCAAAGGTTGCAAACAAGAGATGCTTCCATTTCCATTGATGAATGGTTGCAACTCTTGGGAGGAAGAAGGTGTCTTTTCAGCGAAAATTCGCAGGTTCAAATTCAGTCGACTGAGCAGGGAATTCAGTCAACTGAAAATATGAAGTAAAATTTTCATGAGCGAATTCAGTCGACTGCGCAGGAAATTCAGTCGACTGAAACTGTGCATGTGTATAAATTTGTTCCAGTTTCAGTCAACTGGCTGTTCCTGTTCAGTCGACTGAACTTATAAAATATGCACAGTGAAAACTTAATTGAAAACTTAATTGAAAATGAAGTTTATAAAATGTTTTCTAGTGTTCGTGCAAGCCTCTTGAGGATAGATTTTAACAATAAATGTAGACTAAGACATATATATAAAAATAACATACTTTATGTTTGTTTGGTCTTCATCGATCTTCCTATTGCATATATTTCTTCCTTGTTTGTTAAAGCACATTGTCATTGATCAAAATCTTCGAGTATCAACATTCTCCCCCTTTTTGATTGATGACAATACTAATTTATTCTAGAGATGTTTTTACTTATTTTCTCCCCCTGAATGTATGCACTATCTTTCCTAAAAACAAAGTTAGTACCATAGATTTTCTCCCCCTTTGTCATCGACAAAAAGGAAGTAATAATTTGTAGAAGTATATAATTGTCAAACAAAGCAACCACTATCCAAAATCCATTTTCTTTTCTTGAGTGGGACCTGCAAAAAATATTAATAAATATATTGGTACCCACCTTTTAATAGGGTCCTAAGAGTTAGATCTTAGGAAACCAAACCCAATTTGGTTGAGTATCCTTTTTATAAATATAGTTTTTATTATTATGAACATTATCCATAAATGTTTTAATATATTTATTCCCAATTAAAATATTGTTAGTCTTTGGAACCCAAATTTTGACTATCTTGGTTTTTACTTTTGTTTTAATAGGTTCTCTTAATAACATTTGTTGTTTTGAATTAATATTCCTCTTAAAATTTATATTTTTCTTTTTAGGAATTTTTGACTCCTTTTTATATCCTAATCCATGTTTATTTGAAGAGGATTGAGAATTTTCTAAAATCTTAGATAAATTTTCTCTTCCTTTGTTAAAGTTAGAAACATTTTTAGTGATGTTATCTAATCTAGCTTGTAGACTATTATTTTCTAACTCAACTTGTCTAATCTTAGTTTTTAACTCATGATTTACAGAAATAATTATATCATTCTTTTTCTTTTGAATTTCAATTTCTTGACTTAAAAGTGATAATTGATTTTCCGAATTTGAATGAGATTCTTGAACTTTTTCAAGTTCTTCTTCTAAAATTTTCTTTTCATCTTTTAACATATCCCTTTCAAATTCAGCTTTGTTTTGATTTTCACGAGTTTCTTTGAGTTTCTTTTTAAGAGTTTTAATTGTGTTCAAAAGTTCAGTGTTACTTCAATTAAATCATCGAAAGTTAAATTACTTACATCAAATTCTTGAGCCATGAAGCATACATTTGCATGTTCATTGTCGCTATCATTTTCACTTTCGGATGAAGATGAATTCGAATCGTCCCATGTTACAGAAAATGCCTTCTTTTTGAATTTATCCTTCTTGTTTTTGTTGTTGAAGCTTTTCTGATTTTCCTTCATTTGTTCTTGACAATCTTTTTGCATGTGTCCTTTCTTGTGACAATTGAAGCATTCTAAATTTGAGGATGAAGGTTTGTTCAAGAAATTCTTTTTGAATCCGTTTTTGTTTCCTTTTCTATACTTCAAGAATTTCTTGAAATTTTTGGCTATAAATGCTAGATCCTCATCTTCAAACTCTGATTCTTCCTTTTCCGCATGAAAAGCAACATTCTTTCTTTCTTGAGCTTGATCTTTCTTAGCTTGCATATTTACTTCATGCGACATAAGATTTCCAATCAATTCTTCTGGTTTCATTATAGATAGATCATTTGCTTCCTCGATTGCTAGTACTTTTCTCTCTCATTCATCAGTGAGTGAATTTAGAACTTTAGACACAATGTCAAAGTCCATGTATCTTTCTCCTAGTCCGATTAGAGCATGATGAATGTCTTGAAATCTTGAGTACATGCCATTGATGGATTCATTTTGTCACATTCTAAAGTTTCGGAATTGATTCTTCAGCATAGATATCTTTGTTTGTTTAACCTTGTTTGTGCCTTTATGTATGACTTTAAGTGTTTCCCATATCTGATATGCAGTAGTACATATGCTAACACGGTTGAATTCATTTCTATCCAGGGCGCAAAATAGCATATTCATAGCTTTGGCATTTGCACTAGCTTCATTCTTTTGAATTTGTGTCCATTTAGGATAATCGGTTGTGGGTACAATAAACTCTGCTTGAGTTGCATTCCAGGCTTCAAAACTTGTTGCTTGCATATAAATCCTCATCCTTGTAGCCCAATAGTTGTAGTTTAGTCCATTGAATAGGGGGTCTTTGGGTAGATTGTCCTTCCGCAAATGTGGAACTATAGGCAGATGTTGTGCTTGTTCTTGCATTATTTTCCATATTATCAATATGTCTAATAACGGTGTTATGGTTATAGGATGGCCTTGCTTTGATACCAATTGAAAAGGGACTATGCTGTAGGATCGTGTAATATGGAATAACGGAATAGTCTAGGTAGATAAAGTAGGTAAATGCAAGGAGACACCAAGATTTTATACTGGTTCGGACCTCTCGTCCTACGTCCAGTCCCTAAGCTTCATTTAGGAATTTCACTAACTAACACCCTCACTTCACCCGGAGGAATAGGTTTACAACATACCCGAACAACCGAACGGTATTTCTTGCCTCAACTACCGAAGAGGACTTCAACTCAATTACGAAAATATAATATTTGACTTGTTTTGTTCTTGTCAACACTAATGAGTCTAATGTAGTACAATATTCCTATAATCTTATCCTCGAGAGTATGCAATGTGTTTGTGAAGATTTAGGAAATGTGAATTGCTATGAATCAAAAGAGTGTTATAAACAAAAACAGTGATTCAAGCAATAGATTGGTGATTGCTTTGAGAATATCTAGAGAATATGAACAAGAGAATAGTAAGATTAAAGCAAGAGAATTCGGTAAATTAAATGATGTTAGAATCATGTATATATACTTGTAGAAGAGGTGCGTTTGTTGTCAAAGGTTGCAAACAAGAGATGCTTCCATTTCCATTGATGAATGGTTGCAACTCTTGGGAGGAAGAAGGTGTCTTTTCAGAGAAAATTCGCAAGTTCAAATTCAGTCGACTGAGCAGGGAATTCAGTCAACTGAAAATATGAAGTAAAATTTTCGGGAGCAAATTCAGTCGACTGTGCAGGAAATTCAGTCGACTGAAACTGTGCATGTGTATAAATTTGTTCCGGTTTCAGTCGACTGGCTGTTCCTGTTCAATCGACTGAACTTATAAAATATGCACAGTGAAAACTTAATTGAAAACTTAATTGAAAATGAAGTTTATAAAATGTTTTCTAGTGTTCGTGCAAGCCCCTTGAGGATAGATTTTAACAATAAATCTAGACTAAGACATATATATAAAAATAACATACTTTATGTTTGTTTGGTCTTCATCGATCTTCCTATTGCATATATTTCTTCCTTGTTTGTTAAAGCACATTGTCATTGATCAAAATCTTCGAGTATCAACACTATTATGCGACACGTAGGGTCTCATCCGCTATATAATGCGGGAATCCATCACTTCAATATATACTATATATACTACTATATATAATATAGCACATCAAATCAACTCAATCTTTCAACCAATTATTTAAATTTAACCATTTGAATTTAAACGAACCCAGATGAGTGAGGTTAACTCACATTTGATTTGTTTTCAGTGCACTTCAACTTTCCCTTGGTTTCACGGTTTTAGACCTTGTATAGACATTTACAGTTTATTAATATTTGAAATAATCGAACAGTCGATTTTATTCAAATTTAATCAACTAATATTTTAGTTTGAACTAATTTTTCCTATAAATAAATTTTTAAGTTACAAAAATAACAAATTAAGTTAATCTCCCTAATGCACTATTTTAAAATAACAAGTAAATTTAAAATGTATAGATATATATTTATTTTTCATTTGAAATAATTTATATATATATGCATTTATAAAATAACCTGTATAGATTTTAAAATCTAATTTTATATAAACTTCCAAATACTTAAAAATTCCCATATATTTTTCAAAAACTTATCTATAAATATATTTTCTTTTATACATATATATATATATTTGAAATAAAATAAGTACATGTATATGTATATTAAATTAAAACAGAAAGATTTTTATATATCCTACTGTATAATAACCCTTTTTCCTCTTCACTGTTTTTAACAGTTTATAACTATATATATATACATATATATTTTTGAATAGTAATAAAAATAAATTTCTAGAGTTTCAACATTTTAAATTCAGAACAAAGAGAGAGAAAACAAGAAAAATGCTTACCCTTAGCATATGCTCCATCCCACTGCTAATCCAATCTCATATCGAGTTCACTGGGGTTTTGCCACTCGATTCGACATCACCGCGCCAATGCACTCCTCCGCTTGCTCTCGTCGATCGAACGCCATCTCCTCCTCTGCAGCCATCGCCGTCGAGTGCGGCCTTTACCCTCCAAACGTTCGAGCTTGCAAGATCGACTCGAAAATCCCCAAACTGCAAACCCTAAATCAAAAAGCTCGGTTGTTTATGTTTTTAATAAAGTAACAAAAAGAAAAGACAAGAAAATGCATGTGTTCTCAGGGAAGACACGTTTCAATTCCAAGAGAACGTGTTGATTTGAATATATATTATAAAATTTCAAATATCTTCTTTACAAAACAATCAAAATTTCGACTTCCTATCAAGGCATACGGTTAGGCGTTCATAAGGTTACACCCCTATTTTGAATGCAACAAATAAGATTTCAAGTCCTAATTCGATTGTATAGAGAAGACAGCCCTTTGGATCCCGTTATTATATTAAATTTTCGATATAGATTTCTACGCGTTTGTCTACTGTACGGCTAAACGATCACTTCGAACATCACGAAATTTGAAATCCGATAATAAAATACTATTGCGGATCTAATGAGACTGGTTTCGTCGATTTCCGAGACTGTACCTCGGAAGGCTATTTCCAAGCACCAATTGAAACGATATACTTTTAAAACTAAACAAAACACTTATAATTTTGCTTTTAACATTCTTAATATATTTAGTATGATCAATATAAATTTTATAAGCCTTTAAAATATTTTTAACAAGCTTAGAACTCCCGATTCAACAATTTTCCCAAATTTCCAGTTAATAATTCAATATTTAAACTATCCAATTAAATAGCGACATTTGAAATTCAGGTTAGAAACTAATTTTTAGATATTAAAAATTAATTAAATATCCAATTTCAAACATCCAAAAATTCCGGGTCGTCGCAGTATTCATGTTTAATTAAATTATTTAGCATGTCAATTTATTAACTTAAGTTTATAATCATTTATTTATAATACTTACCTTGCTATTATATTTAATTAGTAACCTTTCATCTACACATCAAATTCTTATTTATTAAAGAATTTCATTGAATACTTTCATTACTTCAAGTTTTACTTGTATAACATCGTATTATATTTTCTTATTAAACATTGTAACTTTTAATATTCGGTAAGTTATATATATGCCTTTAAGGATGTAATTGGAAGTTACACAAGTTTATCTTATTTCTTTTAATTAATTTAATGTTCAATAATAATATACTTTGTTTATAGGTTGCAAATTTCAACTTTCTGGTGATTTCATTTATAGCCTAGCATTTAATCTCTTATTTCATTTAGAAGTTTCAATTGTTAAATAGTTAAGATTTTCATTTCAATTTCAATAATTAAAACCTCTAATTTATGGAAATTAAGAACTAAATGTCGGGTTCCATTTCAAATCATTTTAATAATAATAGATAGCTGTGTACACTTTCATTTTATATCCAATTATGTTTAAAACAATTTAAAATTTATATTTGTTTATCAAAATAAATCTGCGGTAAAACTACTATAGTGGCCTTTCCACTTGGAAACTCGAAAATGAATGTCGATGATGCGTGCACTCATCACCGAAATTATTTCCAACGACAGAGAGAGGAGTACAAAACTTATATCTTTCAAAAAAATTCTTTTAAATCATATTGAAATGTTTATATCAAAAAATACTTCTAATTAATATTATTATTATATTCTAAAATCATTCGAAAGAATTTTTCAAAACCAAGGAAATTAAGTTCTAAATTTCTAGTTTATTCTCATTTATTTTACTTTTCAAATCTTATTTCCAACTAATATCTAAAACTTTCACTACCTAACAAACAAATATATTGCAACCAAATATACCATTTATAAAATTTATTACTTTATATACAGAAAATATAATAGGCGAAATTATTTCATTCACCTATATTCAAAACAAATATTGTGTCGGTCTATCCTATTAAGTGTTTAGAAATCCCTATTGATGTCATAGCGTTCTCTGCACCAATCAGAATTTATAAATACAAAATGAAACAAATTAACACAATATTAAAACCTTTTTATAACACTAACAAATACGCTCCCTTATATATACACTCAGTGACTCATCATAGGGTATTACTACCCTATTAATAAAGAGTCGGACCCCACAAAGCTAAGGTTTGTTGCTAAACCAAAGCTCTTGTACCAGATGTGACATCCCGCCTTTTTGTACGTTTTAAATCAACGATTAATCACACGTCGGAGTCAAACCATACAGAAGGGAGGATTGTTATTGGAGTGAATAAGAAAAGTAGGAAAAGAAATAAAATAAAACAGAATCTCACAACAGAATGACAAAATATAATAATCAAATAACAGTTCATGAAGCTGTTTTATAAAACATTTAATTTAAACTTATACAACACAGATTAAAGTTACACATACCAGAGAATAATAAATAATGCAGCCGAACAATATGATGAAGTGGAACAATATAGTAAATAATATTATAATAAAATCTTCGTCTTCGTCCTCCAGAAATAAGGTCTTCAATCCTGAAATGCTCAGACTAACCCGAGCGAATTGAAATGACAAAACACTCGAGTCAGAACTAAAATATCTTATGTGAGTTAAATCAACAGAAATAAATATGAGTGGAACGACGTCAGAGATGTTTACAGGATTTGACATCTCCTATCCAGTGCCAAACGTAAGTGCAGTAACTTAAGAGATGCTTGGGATTCACATCTCCTAAGGATCCGTTAAACTATTTACTATGTAGTAATATTTCGCTATTATAATAATGTCTATAGTAAAATAAACTCACTTTTAAATAGCGCTAAGGAGTGACCCAATATTCCTCTTAACACATAATAGTGCCAATAGTATATACAATACCGTAATACCTCCTGATCGGGAGGCTACCAGAGGATACTCCATAGGTACGACACAAATCAAACACGTACAAGGTGCACTAGGGTAGGTGACACGACACACAAGGCAATGCCAGGGTAGATATACCAATTACGCATTCGAGATGGTGGTAACGCGTAGCAGCACTGCCGCCCACCTCGAGCCACACCCCCAAAATCAAAAAAATCAAAAGTGGCCACCAAATCAATCCAAAGTCAGAATATAATATCGAAGGAGTGTGTCCGATAAGAGGGGCTACCTCCTTGGACCGAGAATCGCTCCTGTTTTAGCCACCTTATGCTAACTCACGAGAGTCGGGTCCACGTTCATACCTTAATAGAATGTCTCCACCATCCTACTTCATTCTGGAATCTCCACCGCGTACACGGTTGTTAAAGTGGTTTTCGGAGTTGGTAGAGAGTATGACAACTTCCGATCCCGGTCTCTTTAACAACCAAACGTTATAACAACACCGCGGTCATTTCAAAATAATTTATACTTCAAAACAAGAATATACTATCCATTTCAAAAACCAAATCAATATAATATCATTTTTATTTCAAATGTATCCTTTTTCAAAAAACATAGCACTTTCAAAGTTATACACTTCGAAACCAAACACTTGAAATATAACACTTTCAAATCATAATTATTTAGTTTTGAAATATTTTACTTAACAAATCCATTATCATTTAAGTAAAACCTAAATTACAAATAACTAAATATTTCCTTCAATTCATTTATACTTGAAATATTCATTTAAATCCTCTTGAACAAATTCAAGTTATAAAAATCATACCCTTTAAAATATCAAAATTAATAAACTTCAAATCAAACTTATTTGAGTTTAATTCTTAAATAAATTTAATTTTAGAATAATTTCCAATTTTATCTTCCAACCTTAATTTAATAAAATCATTATAAACTCTATATAAAATATAATTTAATTACCTAACCATAATACCTTCAATAAAATCGAACTTTATTATTAAACTCATTCAAGATTGAAACAATTTATACATAGCTTAAAATCAAAATAAAATAACATTTACATAGTATATAAATCAATATTGATATAAAACCATATATTTATTTACAAAACCATAGAAATTATTTCAAAAATATTTTATACATAGACCACGGTGTCTGTATATATTTTTCTATCCTATGGTCAGGTGATGCAGATATTTATCCTTTCAATCCGTAATTTAAAATATAAATATGGTTATATATCATTTCAAACCGCGATCCCAAGAAATAAAATCCATAAAAACTTGCAGTTTATAACAATATAAAATACAACATCCATTCATCCAATATCAACCATCAAACATTTATCACAATCATTATCCAATTCAATCAATAACGTCAATATAGAAAAATAATAAATAACAGGTATTAACTGGTAGTTTATATTCAATAATAAATTAAATAACTAATTTATCCAAATAAATTAAAAAAACTGAGATGATGATTCAAAATATGCCAAACAGTCATAAATAAATTTCAAATCACATCATAAATCAATTTAACCAATCATAAGAAATTTTAGAAGTTGTGAGTGGGATAAAACACTCATCTTTTGAATTTAAATTGAATTTAAATCGAATTTAAATCCAATTTGAACCCAAAATGAATGGTCTCAGAATTTGTCCAAACCAGCATTAAAATCTTCGGAATTTTGATACGATCCCACGGATCAAACCGCGCGTGAAACGGACCTCGAATTCGAAAGATACGCATGTTAGAACAATTGAAATAAAAATTAAAATAAAATAAAAAAGGGAAACGCGTACTCACAGGCCCAACCACGCTGCCACGTTCGAGCAACAGCTAGCCTCGTCCATGCACAGTCAACCCGTCGTTTGACCATCGTTTCCATGCGCCTCCGGCCAGCTAGCCTAGGCCACCACCTCCATCAACTTCGTCATGCTCCACCGCACCCTCGACTACCAGGCCATCGCCTCTGATTCGCCACCCCCGCCAGGGTTTTCGAACCCTAAACCGCCTAAATCGGCCGCGTGAGACCGAGTTAAGTCGCACGACCACCGCCAATCGACTCCCCGAACCCAACTCTCCAATACCAGAAAGCAATTCCTCGATTGTTTCCCCTATCGAAAATGCCCAATTCAATGCTTAGGGTTCGCCGATCCAACCCTTTGACCGAGATTTTCGATCGATTCGTGCACTATTACGAAAAATGAACAATTGCCGTAAGTTCAACTCGACGATATCTTTTCAATGGTATATAATATGATATACTTTGACTAGTTCAATTTTTGGATTTGAATTGATTTGCAATTGGATCTGGAATTGAGAATTTTTTTGTCTACCATTGAGGAGGAGAGACGGCTGAATTGTACGTACAGAAATGAGGAATAAGAAATATGCTAGGGTTCATAACAAGGTATATATAGACAAAGCTGAAAATAGAATAGATGGACAGGATTGATTTACACGCTGAACGATAAATGGCCCGAAAAGCCCGTTCCAACTCTGGAACGAAACCGGGTTAGCCCATATATCAAAATATATGTTTTAAAATATTTAAAAATCAATGGAACAGGTTTCAATTCCAAATTCCATCGTATAAAGAAGTTATGCTAAAATCAAGTTATTTCAAATTGATTTCAATTTCATTGATTTCTAGGCGTTTCGAGCCCATATGATCAAACGAAAAATCTGATCGCTATGAAACTTGAAATCCTACAATAATTCATCGTTACGGATCCGATGAAACTAGTTTTATCGAAATCCAAGTCAGTGGCCAAAATGGCTAATTTCCAGTTATTAAATTAAATTAATAATTAATTAATTAAATCACTTTTCCAATTTAAATTTAATTATTTACCCTTTCTATCATTTTTGATTTCTTAATCATTTATAATAACTTAACCAATTTTATATGTCAATTTAAAGTTGATTAAACCATCAATTTCAGTGTTTAACTTCAATTTCATTAAATTCAGAAATTATAAATTAAAATTCCCAAAATCCATCTATTAACTTTTTAAACTTTGTTATTCACGTCTTTTATTACAATAAGGATATAACTACATTGTTCTAAATCTTGGTACTTCATATTTCCCAATTTCCTCTTAATTTCTATTTTTGTAATATTTAAATATTAATTTTCATTTAGTTCTAACTAATCCAATTATTAAATTTAAATTAATAAATGTTGATTCCCATTCTTTTTATTCAATCAATCATTATCCTATACATACTTTATTATCAACCAACAATTATTACAATTAAATATCTAATATTGATTTTTTCCAAATTACAGCTCGTTACGTATTATTTTGTCAATTAAAATAACTTTGAATTTTATTTTCCAATTTACTATTTACAATCAATTATGACCTTGCAATTATTTCGATTAATTGGGTTTGCACTAAACTACTTATTTATTAACTTACATTAACATTATTACCTTTATTTTAGTGACTTCATTATTAAATTACAGATTTTTTTTATTTTCTTTCCGAATTAAATTACTAAAAATTATTAAATTAACAAAATTTAATTATCAAAAATTATGGGTCGTTACAGCATCTTGTCAAGAGTTAGTCCTAGGATTAGTAGCGACTAGTCCTTACATTGGACATTTCATAACAAAGAGACCACCGCTACTATATGTATATTGGAAGTTTATCCCTAAATGATCAACAAGAAGTCCTTCATTTCGAAAATCCCAAATATCATATCCATGTCTTCACTTCGAATACGTAAATTGGTTCGAAGTGGTCTTCGGATAGGAATTATCCAAATTTGACCCTGGTTCCTTCGAGTCCAATCATCAATAAAATGATGTTCTATGAATAGGGAATCACTCTTGAATTGATTAGTTCTTTTTCTCAAAATCTCTTTTGGAGATATATATTTCTAAAACATTCATTTCGGTACACATGGAATCATTCAACCTCTCTTATCAAATCCTTTGATTACTTTAAAACCTTTATAAACAAGGAATAAATTCGAAATCATTTCATTTTTTCCACTTATGAAAATATTTCTAATTCATTTTATTTAAGTCTTTACAAAGAGTTCTTAATTCAAAACTTGTAAATTTACATGGGTTAAAACCATATTATCTAGGATGTTAATCCAAAACCGATAAATATCATGTGAGCATAATCTATAGCAATCATCTAATTCTACTCAGTATCAATTCCTGTATTCAACAAATACTATGGGCGGAATAACGGTGAAAACATCTTTTAAATTCCATGAAGAGTATGAGTTCCCTCTTCAAGCTTTAACACCGAGTACAAGAAGATTATCGCCATAAAATCCAAGCTATTTATATTTGGAGATTATATACTTTGTACTTTGGAAAATTTTGATCCGAGTAAATCAAATTTACTATCCCATTAGTCGGGCCAGTCCGGATCGCTAAGGAGAGCAGGAAACTAGTTTTCCAAACTCAAGCCTAGACACTACCTCTCTTACACCCATAAGGCGATCAAGTAATTTGATGGACTCTAAATCATTTAATATTTAACCATTCCCTAAATCCTTCAAATCATCTTTAAAATACTTTATTAATCATTTTAAAACATTTGCAAAAGATTTGAAAAAGAACAGTTACGTTTAAAACTACATTTCAAAAGTTATAGAAAAGTGCTGCGGAAAGTGCTTTTTAAGCTATAATTGTCAAAATGACTTTTCTATCATTTTGAAATTCATTTTTATAACTCAAATAAACTTTAAAACATTTTAAAATAATTTAGAATTTATTTCGTATTTTTAAACAATTTTAAAATTTCATTTTCAAAGAAATCCTTTTATGCATTCTGAACTGTAAAACCGCGATTTTTCAAAAAACTTGTTTTACTCATATTTCAAAATCTGCTTATAGAAATCTCAATTTTCTTTCTTTGTTTGAAAACTATGGATATAATAGTTTGAAAAATTATTATCTTGAAGAATTCTGAGCTAAATTTCATTCTATATACTTGTTTGACTTTTACGGCGCGAAATCGCGAACTGCCATTATGCGACGTGCCTATTTTTGACACAATTATCGATTATCATTCAAACTTCACAAAAACACTTTCAAATGTTTATAAAACATTTAAAACTCATTTTAAACCTTTTTAAAGAAGTTCAAAATTCCATATACACCAATTCATTAAATAAAGGAAAGCGACTTCCTATGTGCTTATCGACGTGTATTCCGTGACTTACGTATATATTCAACATTCATATTAAACAACCATCATCAATAATCATAATCAAACATATATAACATCCAATAGCATATAATATGATAGTTTAGGAGTTTTCTCACCTCGGGTTTAGACAACTAACTAAAAATTGGCTATAGCTTCGTTGTCTCGAACTTTTAGCTCACGATCACTTGGATTATTGCTTCTAGATGGCTCGGCTTAGGGTTGAAATGGCTAAAGGAGCTCACATCCTAGGGTTGGGGAGGAGGAAGGCTCGGCCTATAGTAGAGGAAGTGAAGGCCGCGGATGGTAGAGAGAAAAAGATGGAATTTTAGAATAATTTGAGCTGCTTAAGTATATGTATGTATTATAATTTAAATTTCTTTCGAGAAATATTTTGGCATTATTTTCTTTAGGTTGGAAGACATGAAAAGAAGAGAGAAAGTTTAGGAAATGGAAGAAGAGGAAATGAGGAAATAAGAGGGAAGATGGGTAGTATTTATAGGTGAAAAGGAGGAGAAAAATATTTTAGATATTTTTATGCTACATCACATCCTACATCACCTAAGGGCGACCGAAATGACTCCCACTCATGTGCTTGAAATGATGCTTGTACAATGGTGTAAGAGAGTGGACTTTTGGTTAGCTTTAGTGGTAAAGAATTGATAATATCTTTGATATTATATATATGTATGTATGTCATGTATATATTTATGTTGTGTATGTGCATATGAATATAACTTGTATATGTACTTGTGTGCGTGTTTATGAATCTTACGTATCCTTATAACGTTGCATAACTTCTACGCGTCGAACCGTTACAAATTCAAAATTTGATTTCTGGTCATATTTTTACTTTTTAGTTAATAAACATATATTTGTAAACAAAATTTAAAAATAATATTTTTATTATTATATATAAGAAATTAAAGAGCTTACTTAATAATTAAAATAATTATTAAATCACTTAAACTAAATTTAAATTCAAAAATCAATTAATTGAAAATGATAACATCATTAATGATGCCATAAATACATTTAATTTTTCCATAAATAAATAAATTATTTTATTTTTGATTTGAATTCATGTATACAAATGAGTGTATGTATCTAGCTTGGCACGCGATGTCGGATGGCTGAAGGGCTGTTTATCGATAAGCCCATTTTCGGTTATCTTATCGATATTTAACACAGTGTAAATATTTCTTTTATAAATATTTCTTCAAAATGAAATCACCAATATTATTTATTATTCAAACATCATCACTTATGTTTAAAAATCATATTTTCGAATATTTTGAAATTTTCTGAAGAGATGAATTTACGAGTCGTTACATAGTGGGTCCCCTTTTCCTTTAGGATCATTCGGTATAAAACCATGTCGGTGAGTACCATGGTTTGATTTGTCATCTACATAGTCATTTTCCTTCATCTTTTAATCTCAGCCTCTCCAGAGCTTCCTAGACCATCCCTTCATCATATTATAGTCTGGTTTTTTTGCTCTAATTCAATTTCAAGACCGTGGTAAATTTATCAAAAAAGTGATGGTTATGAACTTGTTCGTTACTACAATCGATAAAACACTACTTAAGGATTTTCTACTTGTATATATTTATTTATTTAATGTTATCAATCCATTATTTTACCACAATATAATAACATATATAATAGAAAACAAAACCAAAAACATACTTTATTTCGAATATGATTGTTTATAGAATTGAGATCACATAATAAATCGCATAATTGCCCATATTATACAACCTTAATTCTTTCAATCTCTACTTCCACTTAGGTCCAATTATAGAGCTTTATCCCCATATGTTCGATCGGTCTTCCTAAAATAGGCTGAGAGAGCGCCATTGTGAATGGATTTGCAAGTTATCTTTTGTATTCACTCATTTGATCATAGTCTCTTCGTCATGGATAAATTACCTTATCATGTGGAATTATGGAGGATGCGTCTTGGCTGCTTATGAGCACGTAGTTCCTAGGCAATCTGTGTTGCCACATTATTATCATAATACATAAGCATCAAACCTTCAATGCTTAGGATCATACCCAGGTCCTTAATGAATTTGTGCATCCACGCAACTTCTTTTGCGACATAGTTCAAGGTGATGTAAACAGCTTCCATTATAGAATCCGTGACAACTTCTTATTTGGAACTCTTTAACGTTAGACCCCTCTATTAAGATCGAAGACAAGCCCTAAGACTGACTTACTATCAACATATAACTCTGAAAACTCAAGTTTAAATACCCCTTCATAAGGAGTCTGCTGCTTTCATAAATCGCATACAAAATCTTTTTTATTTCTTAAATACTTAAGGATGACTATAAATGTCATCCAACAGTGTTATCCTAGATTAGCTTGATATCGACTTGCTGCACCTAATGCAAAAGAGATATTTGGTCTAGTACGTAGCATGGCATATATGATCGATCCTATTGCCAAAGGATAAGGAATCTGATTCAAATGTTGCCTTTCATCATTCGTAGGTGAGGAGTCCCTCTTAGAAAGGGCAATCCTATGTCATATTGGAACATTTCTTTACTTAGAATTTTCCGTACTAAATCATCCTAGTACAGTATCTATGTACGCAGATTGGGATTGTCCAAATATCATTTTAGATCTGTCACTATAGATATTTATACCTAGTATATATGATGCTTTACTTAAATCCTCCATTAAGAAGTAATTAAATAACCATGCCTTCACTAATTATAACATTGGTACATTATTACCTTCACTGATTATAATGTTGGTACATTTTTATCAAACGACTGCAAATCATCAGTGTATAAAAATAAGAATGTGACAAGATCATTTTTCTCTTCCTTACATATGCATGATTCTTCTGTATATTGACGGAACCAAATTGTTTAATTACCTTATCAAAATATTTTTTCCAACTTCAAGATGCCTATTTAAGTCTGTAAATATATCTTAAGTGTCTACATGCCTTATCTTCACTCCAACTGACCTCAAAACCCACTTCTTGTGAAATATAAACCATATTTTCAAATCCACCATTTAGAAATGCCATTTATATGTCCATTTTCCATTTTTTTGTAGTCATAATATGTGACAACTGCATGTAGATCCAAATGTATTTAAGTATGGCGACTAGTGAAAACATTTCTTCATAATCAACACCTTGAATTTAATGGAAATCTTTTGTGACCAACCTTGTTTTGTAGGCATTAACCTTTACATCTGCACCAATCTTTTTCCTAAAGTCCATTTTCAGCTTATGGGTTTTACACCATCAGGTACACCTTTAATAGTCCAAACTTTGTTCTTTTACATGGAATCCATCTTGGATTTCATTGTATAAACCATAAGATAGAGTCTTTACTCTCTAAGACCTACCGGTATATGAAGGAATCATCATCGTGAATGACATAATCTGCATTCTCACTATCAATTAGAAACCCATAGTATCTCTCTATTGCACAAAATTCTCTGTTAGATGGTAGGTTGCGTATTTTTTGCGGGTGTTGAATTATTATCTATGTATTCGGTATCTATAGAAGTTTCTTGGATCTCAACCAAGTTTAATTTATTGCCACTATTTTCTCATGAGAGAAATTCCTTTTTTGAAAAGGCAGCATGCCTGGAAGCAAAAACCTTTTGTTCTCAGTATGATAGAATATGTATACAAATAAATTTTTATATAGCCTATAAATTTACACAAGATGTATATTGCCTCTAACTTACTAGGATTTGCGTTCTTGACATAAGTCAAAAAACCCAAACCTTAATGTGATTAAACTAGGGATTCTTCCCAGTCTATAACTCATACAGAGAATTTAGCACAAATTTAGATAGTGCTCTATTCAACATATATGCTACTGTTTCTAGAACATATCCCCAAAACAAAAGAGGTAACTCAGTGTTACTCATTCTTGATCGAACCATGTCCGACAAGGTTCAATTTATCCTCTCTAAAACACCATTGTGTTACGGGGTATATGAAGGAGTGACTTGAGAGAGAATCCCTCTCTTTTAAGTACCGTTCGAGTTCATATCCAGCGACTCATCTCCTTGGTCAGGTTGAAGAATTTTTATTTGCTTATTACTTTGGTTTTCAACTTTATTCTTATATTCAATGAACTTTTAATAGATCTATGATTTAAGTTTCATAAGATACACATATACATATCTTGAAAAATCATTGGTGGATCTAATGAAGTATGCGGTTCCACCTTTGGTAATGTAGACACTGGACCATATACATTAATATGTATGAGTCCAATGAGTTCATTAACTCATTCATTGCTCCTATTGAATAGGTTCTTGGCCATTTTACCTTTAAGATATGACTCACAAGTATCGATTTATTCAAAATCAAACAATGGTAGAAACCTTGGTTTCTTGTAATGACCCATATTTTACATATCGTGAAATCGTAAAATATTATTATTTCAAATCATAATTGGATCGTATGAAACTATAACTTTGGGAAATGTTGAGTGACATTTTTGACTTTGAAAAGTTGCTAGTCCTAAGGAGCCAAATTAGGTCTAAGACCACTTCCACATGAAATATACAACGGTCTCCCTTTTTGTATAGTGGTCATAATAACTTTTTGAACTTACCGTTTAGGAGATATGATCATTTAAAGTTATTTAGTTTTTTGGATAGGCTAGTGGATCATTAGACTAAGCCCATAACTAAGCTCATGAGTGGATTTCAAAGTTTGTGTCTAACTAACCAGATAGGACAACCCCTAATTATTTCCACACTTCCCTAAAAACATTTTAACTTCCATTAGTCATCTCCTTAGCCAAAAAGCGACCCCAATCCTGACTTTAATTAGCCAAATCAAATAATTAAGAGAAGATTGGCAAAGGGATTCATTATTAATATTTGATCATAGGAATTCGCGTTGGTTACTTTTTATCTTGGATTTTCCTTAGTTTTATGCATTTAGATCTTAGGTGAGTGATTAAAGTCTCTCATTGTATTGTAGTTGTTAATATGGTATTTAATGATGTTTTTAAAATGATTTTAATGTTTAAAATGTGATTTTTATCAAATCTAAACTTACTTATGTTTTCAAAATGAATTTAAATGAAGTTGACCTAAGAATTGCATGTATGTTCTTAAGGATGTGTCGTCTTGGGATTTGACTTAATTTTAGTAATATGATGGATATATTGGATGATATAGTGATTGTATTTTACTTGTAATGACGATATGATGCTTGTTTGGTAGTGTTTGTGTTCTGGTTTATTTGGGTTTGAGTATAGACTATCGATTTATGTTTTGGAGTATCGATCGGACCTAGAGTGTTTGGAGCTAAATCGACGAAAATGAATTACATAGAGAGTTAAGGCATTTGAATTAGATGGGAAACTAAATCAAAAAAATGCTAAAGCAAAGAAAAGTTTTCGTGGACGATTGATCATGACCAATCGATCCAAAGTGTTTTCAAAAAACTTGAAATTAACATTTGGAGTAGGTGATGTGCATGGAGAAGTCACGTGACCGATCACATGTGATTTGGAGCAGAGATGGTGGTGTTATGGCCTTGGAGAGATGGTTTGGCGATGATGGAGTACCCAACATAGACTCTCGGTTTCAGAGTATGAAGCTTTAGAATTTTTTATTGCAAACTCTAGGACATGGCTTAAGGAATGCGATAAGAGGTGGAGTAAGTAGGCTTAGTTGAAAATTAGTTAAGTCATAGAACCAAAATGGTTCACCCGAACCATAACGACCGATCTATCGCTATCCTACTCAGATCAACTTACGATCGATATGGGGGTCTTGGAGGTCGTGACGAGCCTACACAATCGATCGCATTGTATTTGGTGGAGTGGTGGTGTAGTTAAGGAATTAGGATGATCGATTTGGTCAGTTAAAAGGCATAGTGCAAAAGCAAGGAAAAGGAAGGGTGGACTCCGAGGCACTTAAGCAACTACTTCAGGCTTAAACTTGATGACTCCAGGCTAGATGAAATGAAATTTGAGGATAAGTTGATGGACTAGCATTTTGGTCGGCCTTTAGTTATCATGCTCTAATGCATGGATATCAATCGAGGGCGTTCGTGGCATCATAAGGATCATATGATATCGATCATCCTAAGACTACTTTAGACCACACAAATGAGTAATTAACGGTTGCTCCGAGACACGTGCAGGGAACTCTAGGAATTAAGTGTGACATTTTGGACTTCAACAAATCAATGACATATAACATTTAATCAAGTACTTCATGAGGGAAGTGACTTTGGCACAGTGTAGTTAAAGCACTTAGATATAGCAGTAGAAATGCAAAAGGCTATAGCAGGGATATAATGAAAAATAGAGAAGGTTTAAAAATCTTTGTTGGAGATAAAATCAAATCTCCAAAATTGATTTGTTCTCATTCCTACATCATTTATGTAGAAAAAAGAAACATTATGTACTCATATATAACAACAACAAAGAATATCATAATCCATGTAGTTTAGAGTTGGTGAAATAAGTACAAATATTTATTGATTTCTTAGGACTTAAACTTACACCTATACCCTAAATTTGTTGATTTGGTTTATAAAAGAACTTTAGATTAACCTTTTTTTATAGTTGCAAAAGTTGGTGCTGAAAACCCCTGATTTAGCAGGCTTAGCGAAAAATAGTGGGGATTTAAGTGAGCTTTAAGTGTAGTAACCAAAGTGTTCTTAGCGCTTTAACATGGAATTAGTGGGGCTTTAACTACATAGTTATGGCATAAGAAGAGTTACCAAGCGGCGAGTGTTGAGTGATCACAGGTAAAGTTGAAAAGAGGTTGTTCTTCTATCGATATGTATGCAAATGATTGTTGGATAACTTTTAGGATATGATAGGTGCTCATTTAAGGCAAGTTAGCCCGAGTGTCCCTGGGTAGCCTGAGTGTACCCATGAATTGGACATCTAAATGTTCCTCCATAATCTATCCATTTGAGTAGGCGTGAGCCAACGTTATGTGGCCGTTGATCATTTGAGTTGGTCACATGAGTTATCCAGGAGCATCCGAGAGTGTGATGGTTGATTTGATTGCCTTGGTTACTTTGATTGTTATATTCGCTATGACTACTTTGTTTGCCTTGATTGATGTGTGATTGAGATGGATGTCTTGTAATATAGGTACCGTGGTAAGTACCCCATACCTTATTATGTACTTTGAGCACTAGCGCATCAGCATGATAGTTTAACGTGTATTTGAGTTTATGAGCTTACTTATTAGATGTAGGGATAGGTCAGGTGTGATTCTTCGTACTTGGTGCCTCCTTTTTACTATATCAGCTTTTTATAGTACCTTGAGATTATTTATCACCCATACTAGAATACTTTTTGACTCGAGGTTTTATGCGTAGCTTCTTATAATCCTGGTTACTCTTAAATGAATAGACTGGACAACAGGTCTAAGATCACTGTTTAGAGCTATTTGAAGGACAAGAAGGAGGCTGGCTTTTATCTATACTTATATTTTAGAGATTGTTCTATTCCGTGATGCAGTATTATGGAGCTTTTATCAGTGCTACACTTTTATCTAGAGATTTATTATTGATCTAAAAACCATATTTTGTGTTGTATAACTACGATAAACCTACCATAATATGATTTTGTGGTTTATTTTAGTTATATGTTACCTCCGTATTTTATGTTTGCGTTGATAATTATATTATATCCTTGCATTATGAGAAATACGATAGGTTTGCATTATGATTTTTAATGTTTACCCTTGGCAATTAACCTTCATCGATCGGGCACCTTGACAACACACTATACAAGTTAATTGGGTATTGAAGGTATAGGGTGTCATCACATTTGATATTAGAGCAAGGTTGTGCAGTCGACCTAAGTTGATATTAAACCTATTAGAGATAGAGTATTAATTGTCATTTTAGGATGGATCGATTGATAGATGAGAGAGCGTACTTTTCATATATTTTGGTCTTCAAAACTATACAGTACAATATATTTAGTATAATTCGCATTGCCCAAACGAGTACCATTGATGTAGCTTTTCTTTTGAGAGATTGATCATTCTTATTAAACAATAAGAATGAGCTGGAAAGTGAGAAATGCTACAACGAACTCCATCTTCGGAGTTGAAGAAGTGGGGGGTTCGGAGGTGGCTAACCCTAAATTGCAGGCCACGTTAAGTGAGATGATGAGGAACATGCTACAGAATGCCTAAGGAGTTGTTCCTTTTATTGTTGTTAGTAGTGGTGCTTTATTGTAGATGTCTAGGGCGGACTTTGCTAAAATGAATAAGGGTTACTATAGCCTTGGTAGTAAACAGTTTCTTCGAATGGAATCAGCCTTGGATATATAGGAGTGGTTGGACATCTGGGAGTGTATCTTTGAGGACTTAAAACCAAAGATGATACGGAAAGGAAGTCGACCTCCAAGCTATTTCAGGAAAGGGCAATAAACTATTGGAATGCTTTAAATGTCACTACTCCTAAGGATCAATTTACGCGAGAGTAGTTTAGAGTCTGATTCAAGGAGAAGTTCAAACCGGCCACTCAAAAGTCAGTGTTGTTTTGGATATTTTCCAACTTAAAGCAAGGAGACATGACCATTTCAGAGCATGTGGCCGTATTCGACATCCTTTCGACGTATGGTTTATATTTTATTGATACTAATTGAAAAATAATGTGAAGTTCAATATAGGCTTATATGATTATCTCAGGGAGAAGCTAGTGAGTCATATCGATGAATCTTCCGAGAAACTTATTAAGAAGGCTATCCAACATGAGAGTCTATATCCAAAGTCTTAGTGTGCTGTTGTAGTTCCCAAAAAAGTTCCTAAACCGTAAGTGGGTGGAGGTACCAAGAGGAAGTGGATTAACTTCAGGGGTAAAAAGCAATTTCATTCTAAGGGTAGCAAAAAGAAGGGAAAATAGGACCCTAACTTCTATTAGTACGGAGCAAAGGGCTAGTAGAGTAGCAGTTGCAAGAGTGTAGAGAGGAAATGCTTCACTTGTGATAAAGCTAGGCATTTGAAGAAAGACTGCCCTAAGCCACTGAAGAACATGTAGATGGTGTTAGTTTATGCGCTTAATACCATTACAACTTCTTTGAATGCTCCATCGGCAAAGGAGAAGGGAAAGGCATTACTATCCATGCTTTTTGTTTATGGTATACCTATTTATGTTTTATTTGATATAGATGTGTCACATTATTATATATCTACTGACCTAGTGGATAGACTAATAGTAAGGCCAGACTTAGCGGACAGATCTTTCGCAGTAACGAACCCTATGGGTAGTTCAACCAGATTGAGTATGGTTTGTCATGACATTGGGTTGTCAAGTCATGGATGTTTTTTTTTTCAATTTCTATGTACTTAGTTTTGTTAAGTTCGATATCATTTTAGGAGTGGATCGGCTAAGGAAATAAAAATTCATATTGGACTGTGAGGGATTGATGGTAATGACCAGGACATATGATGAGCATAGGCTAAAATTGACCTGCATGCCCGAGGATGTAGTGATGGTTAGCCTCTTATGTTTGCTTCAGTTCCCTTATAAGGAATTGTCATCAATTCCACAGTAAGGGAATATTCAGGATGTATTTGAGGAGGTGACCTAATTGACTCTACAACGAGAGATTGAGTTCCACATCGACTTGGTGAAGGATGCTGGGCCAGTAGTAATGCCATTGAGGATTATAGAACCGGGAGAGCAACGTGAGCTCAAGGTGCAAGTGAATGACTTATTAACAGAAGGGTTCGTTTGATGGAGTATATCTAAGTGGGGAGCACCCATAGTGTTTATAACAAGATCAGATGGCTCTTGAGACTTTATGTCGATTATTATGAGCTAAATTAGGCGATGAAAAAGAACAAGTATCCACTCCCATGTATTGATGGCTTGTTCGATCATCTCCATGGTGCTAAAGTGGTTAATCAGTTGGACTTAGTGATGAGGTTTCACTAACTAAGGGTGACGAGAGAGTGTGTGTTGATTACTACATTCTGTATGCCAACGGGTATTTATGACTGGTTGATTAATCTGTTTAGGCTAACCAACACACCAGCATATTCATTGATCTCATGAATCGTGATTTTAGAGATCAACTGAATAAGTTTGTACTTTTGTTAATTGATGATAATTTCCTCTTATCCAGGATATAAAGGGAACACAAGACACACTTGAGGATCATGCTAGAGGTGTTAAGGAAGCATTAACTGAAAGTGAAATTTCCAAAATGACACTTCTAGAGGAGATAAGAACAATTCTTGGATCACACTGTTTTTAAGCAGGGCATTACGTGGATCCTGCCAAGGTAGTAGTTTTAACGACCTGTATTTTTAACTGTTTTAAATTATAGGATTTGATATAGCTATTGAATAAAAAGGGTTGAAAATAAAATTTAATGAATTATTAGTATTGCTGTATCGGGTAATTAAATTATTTAAATTTATGTTACAATTATTTAAATAATGGAATTTTGGATTTAATGTGAATGAAATCAGCATCGAAAACTGACTCAAAATTTTATATAAATATGAATGAAGATCATTACTTTCAAGATTTGACATGAAATGTGAATAATTAGAATTTAGAAATTTTATATATTAATTGACAAGTAAAAATAGCTATTTTGGCTACTATCTTGGATTTCGATGGAACCAGTTTCTTTGGATCCGTAATAGCGAGTTACTGTACGGTTTCAAGTTTCGTAGCAATCAGACTTGTTGTTTGGTCGTGCGAGCTCGCAACGCATAGAAATTTAATTTCTAATTTAATTAAAATAATCGACTTTGAAAAGCTATCTTCCATGTAAGATCAAATTAGGTCTCAAAACTAGTTCCATTCTATTCGGAATGGGGTAAAACATTATGACCGACAGGTGGCACGCTTAGTTTGGAGTTCGAGAATTTTTGGACGTTAAATGTCAGATATTTTCAAATTATATGTGTGTGTGTGTGTGTGTGTGTATATCAACACCTTCCATCACTCACGTTTTCATCCCATAACTACCGTTCCCCTTCTTTCGAATCTCATTTTCAAAACAAAACACGTCAAAAGAAAAAAACCAAATCGATCTCAGAAAAGAACAAAAAGAAAAAAGAAAAAAAGAGGGCGATCAAAGAAAAAAGTGCCGTGATCAAACCTCGAGAGGGGGTGACTCGACTGAAGCCACCAGTGCGAGACCACATGTGCGAGGGGAAGAGAGCGGCACGGTGAGCCCTGGTGACTGGTCGGCGACACAATTTCAGATCTGAAGGGTAGTCACGGGTTGAGCCTGGTAGTGGTGGTCGATGAGGGTTGTTGACGCTGAGCTTCATCAATTTCGGTTGTGAACCTGATCTGATGAAGAAGGCGAGGTTGATTGCGTTGTGTGAAAAAAATCGCGTTGAGAAGAAGCATGGACTATAAGGTTAGGTTAAGTTTTTTTTTTAGTTAATTATATTTAAGTGTTAATTAAGTTTATAATTTATTTCAAATATTAATTGATTCGTACTGTATTCATACGAGGTCAGATTTGAGTGTCGTTTGTCACATTGGAATCGTGTCAAAACCGTCTACATTGTGGAGTTGGATTCGAAATTGTTTGGAGAGTTTGGATACTTTCTGATTCAATCCCAGGCGAGTGTTTTACGCTCACCTTCGATTATTTTATTTGTATGCTAGTAAAATAATTATATCATGAAGTAATTCAAATTTATGATGGTTGTTGATAAAATATAAAGTGACATTTAATTGACACCTGAATTAATTGATATAATTTAAATTGATAGTTAAGAATAAATTAGAATTTAACGACTAGTGAAATCCCAAATTTATCGGTGATTGGTTGATTGTTACTATTATTGATGGTTTGAATGATGGTTTGTATTGGATGAAATTTGAGTGATATTTTGGATGTTTGGATGTTTAGTTAGGTTTAATATAATCAGTTATCATCCTGTATGTTATTTATAGTACATAAAATGATAAATTTAATTATTTCGAACGAATTAATAAAAAGGTTGAAGTGATACATACCTATGGCATTTATTTTTGATTTGAAATAATATATATCCATCCCTGAATTGAATTGAAACAATTAATCCACTTCGCTATAGAAAAGAAAATTATATATGGACACCGGATTCGTTAAATTAAACGATTTAAAAAAATTTGTTTTGAAATTATTTAACTGATTTGATTTTAAGAAATGAAAAATCGAATTTATGGGAATCGACTTATTTCCGAATTGGAACTCTAAATGTTGAAATTTAAATTTGTTAAACGAAATTGTTTAAATAATCAAGGTTTAGATTTTTAAAGTAATAATCGAAACATGATGTGAATTTCGAAAATTGATTTGTTTTAAAAGATTGGACTTTTATTCTAACCTTAGATATTGCTAAGTAAAAGTGACATAAAATGATATTTCGAAATTGAGTTAGGAATTTAATTATATTTGAAGATTTGGATTTTTAAATCGGATGTTGAAGGAAAATTTGATTCAAGTGTTTTGAATCGATATTTTGGAAATTGAGCCCGAAATTGATATAAGTCGAAATGGTTTAAATTGGAATTGAATTTTATTCAGAATTGGAATTGAAATAATTTGGAATTGAAGTAAAATTTGACTTGAAATCGGAATTGAATTGTTTTAATTGAAATGGAAGTTGGAATTTATTTGAATTGGAAAATTTGGAAAGTGAACCGGTTTGACATTGAAACTATTTTTAAATGAATTATTTAGTATAAACGACTTAAAATCTATATTCTTTAAATATTCAAATTATTTTGGTTTTCTAAACTATTCTACTATATAGGCCATTTTTAATACTCAAACTATTTTCTATCAAACTATTTTAACTATTTATCTATTTTAAAAACTATTTATCTATTTTAAAAACTATTTAAACTATTTTCTAAAAAATTCAAGCTAGTCTGTAACGACCAGGTATTTTCAACCATTCGCATCCATTATAAGTGTATAGGTAGACGCTCATGCCGGAATTGAATTGCTCAAAATACCGCGTTGTAAATAAAAATTTGACAAATCTCAGAATATGCAGTAAATAAAAATCACTGACCACAGACACAGAGTAATAATAATGCAGCGGAAGTAAAAGAGATAGCAGTTCATGAAGCTACTATATAAATATATCAGAGTTACATAAGATACAATAGAAGACATAAAGTACAACAGAAGTTTAAATATGATACCCAAGTACAAGCTGAATAGAACAACCGAATTGAAAAGATGAAACTTGACAAGTAGATAATCTCCAACGATTCAAATCTCCAGAAAGTGGAAATCCAAATCTGTGAATAACTCAGGCTGACCCGAGCATAAATAAAAATACAAACACTCGAGTCAGGACATACATACATATACAATGTAAACCAACTCAAGTGAACTGTAGCAAAGGTACAAGTAACTTAGAAGATGCTTGGGACCGCCCATCCTCTAAGGATCCGTTAAACTATTTACTATGTAGTAATATACGCTATATACAGTAGTGTCTAATCAGTAAAGTATAATCATATAGAAAATAGCGTTAAGGGGATGGTGAACCTTAACGCGGTCGGATCTTTAAAACCAAAATCGTAGTAGGCTCGATATAAGGAGATGACACGGCACACGAGGCAATGCTAGGGTGGATACACCGTTTGCACTCCCGGACCGATGGTGATGGCAAGCCAGCAGCTTCCGCCCACCTCGAACAATACCCCCGAATCAAAGTGGCACCACATATCGAATCACAAAAGTAATAGAATGGTTTACGATGGAGCATGCTCGATGAAAGGGTGCGACCCTTTGTGTAGCCCGGTATAGCTCCTGTTTTAGTCATTTATGCCAACTCACGGGAGTTGGATCCATGTAATATACCTCGAGAACGTCGCCACCATCCTACTTCATTCTGGAATCTCCACCGCGTAAACAGTTGTTAATGTGATTTTCGGTATTGGCCGGCTATAAGACAATATCCGATCCCGGTCTCTTTAACAACCAATCGTTATTATAACCCGTAGTTATAACTTTTAAAACAATATCTTATACTTCAAAATAAAATATCATTTCAACCCAAATCTTTATCCAAATATAGATTAAATCATTTCCAAACCATTTCAATATATCATCATACCATGTCTTTCAATTCAAATATTTATCAAAATAAATATCAAGTCATTTCTAACCATTTCAATATATTAATTTATCATATCCTTTCAAAACTTCCTTTCAAATCATTTTAATATATCAAAATATCATAACCTTTCAAAACTTCGTTCAAAATATCTTATCTTTCAGCACTTCCTTTCAAATTATTTTAATATCAAAATGTCATATCTTTCAAAACTCCATTTTCAAATCATTTTAATATATCAAAATATCATATCTTTTCGAAACTTCGTTTCAAATCATTTTAATATATCAAAATATCATATCTTTTCAAAACCACATTTCAAATCATTTTACTATATCAAAATAGTTATATTTTTCAAAACCACATTTCAAATCATTTCAATATACCGAAATATCATATCTTTCAGTACCACATTCCAATCATTTTGATATATCAAATCATATCTTTTCGAAACCACATTTCAATCATTTTAATATATCAAATAGTTATATTTCAAAACAAATTACTTGATTTTAAATCATAAAAATAAAGTTATTACATTTAATAATTAAATTATTAAATTTCAAAAATTTAAACTTTTCAATGTTCATTTATGCACTTAAATTTAATAAAACAATGAAAATTCAAGTTTCGCAGCATTTGGAAAATGCTACAGAAAGTTACATTCAAAACAATTCAATTTAACAAAAGACAGCATTTAAAAATGCTGTTAATTAACTTCAAATATTCAATAGAATTTCACAAACACTATTTTTTTTAAATCATTTTTAACTTACAAAATCATACATTTTCACATTTATAAGCATCATTTAATTTTCCTTAAATTCATTATTTTATAAAGTTAAGTTTCCTTTCAAAAATCAATATTTATTTATAATTCACTTATTAAATTTCAACATTCAAATTTAAATTCATTACATTAAATTTCTACTTAACACTTAAGTTCAAATTCTCAAATATAACTTAATTTTATTTTTTTATTTACTTAACTAAAAATTCACTTTTAAGTCAATTTCATAAATTTCCAATTTTAGTTATATTTCAAAATTTCAACTTAAATATTCATTAATTTCACTTTTCAACTTTATTCAAAAATCATTAATATGTTATAAAATCATTTTAAATTAATTTAAATTCAAAATATCATAAATTTATCATATTTTCAAAGTTAATTTAAATTCCATTAAAATTAAATCAAAATTTCCAAAATAACTTACATTTAGATTTTCTAATTTTTCCATAATTTATTTAACTTATAGATTTCCAGAAAATCAATAATACTTTACAAAAATTATATTTTTATTAAATTTTAAATCAAAATATTATAATAATTAAATTCCTGAAATATTTTAAAATTTTTAGAAAACATATTTTAACTACGGGCCTGTATATAATTTTCTACGCTAGGTAAAATGATACGGGTAATATATCGTTTCAACCCGTAATTTACAAAGAAAATCCGGGTTTTATCATTTCAAACCCGCAATCCCAAGTTAAAATAAATTAAATAAAAACCGTTCAAGCCTATTATTTCAGCCCATAACGATTTTTCCCTATTCTAAAGTCCGTTCGGGTATGTATCATTTCAACCCATAGTGATTCTAATCTAAAGGGAACTTGCAGTGTGATGAACGGATAAAATAAACAGAATAGCATGAAATAACAGTAACATATAATATAATAAGTGTAATAACAGGTGTGAACATCATATGATAATAATATAAGCATATATAACATGATAATATAGTTCTACAGATTCACAGGGTGTCAATTCACATTTGTATAAGTATAAACATCTGGTGAGATTTACTCACTTGTATTAGCTGGAGATGACAAACAACTACACATAACAAAGATCTTCGAAGGCATGAATATGATTTGAGAGTGGAGAGCCAAAGATTTATAGCCTTGGATACATTCAAACAAAACAAATATATGAAACATAAGTTTCAAAAACAATTTATACTTAACAATGTTAGAAATAGATGTATAAAACAAAACCAAAGACTTTGCACTTGTTTCCTATGCTTGTTTGAATGGCCTAGGGGATTAATAAGGTCAGGTTTGAGCATGGTTTGGATCAGGTATGGGTAGGAAAAGGCGCGGTTACAAGGTGATGAAGTGGGTAGGAGTTTAAATGTAGAGAATATGAAAGGTTAAGGCATATATAAGAGTTTTGGTGAACTTTTTGGCCTCGGTTAAGGCATGTTTGGGCTCACCCTTTTAGGTTTCAGATCTGGACAGTAGCTTAGGTCATGGGTGGTGGCCATATCAAGGTGGTGGTGGTGGCCTAAGGTGGTGGCCTTGGTGGTGGATGAAGGTAGTGAAGCAACTAGGCTAGGCTAACATGTTTTTAAGGAGTTTTCAAGGCTTTTGTGTGGAGTTTTGTCAAGGGGGAGGGTGAGGCCTGGTCAAGTCAGAGGAGGAGATGATGTTAAGTGGTGGATGGTGAAGAGGAGAAGGTGGTGGAGGTGATGGCCAAGGCTAGCTAGTGGTGGCCGAGTAAAACAAACAAAGAAAACAAGGCAAAAACAAGCAAAAATGAAGGAGAAAAAGTGGAAAAATATAGAGAAGCCATTACCAATTTTTCTCTAGCCATGAAAATGAGATGAGAAAGATGTTTTCACGTGAAAATGAAGAAAAAGAAGTCAGCTGAAGATAGTATAAGGAATGGCCAAAATAACTGATGTATTGATTGAAAAAGAAACGGTAAAAGAAACGGTGAAACGACTTTACGTTTCTTCGCTTTTAAAACCTTCCATACTTCCTTTTCTTTTAAATCAAATAAAACAAAATAAAATTTAGCAAGTACATCTAAAAACCGAAACAAACTTAAAAAAAATAAAAATATATAATTAAATTTAGAGAAAATATAAAAAGAATTAAGGAAATTGCTTAAAAATTGAAAACAGGGTTCAAAAATTATAATTAAAACATCGATGGCTTTGGAAAAATATCTACTTCATTTTAAAAATATTCTAAAGCAAAATTTTGAATTAAAATAATTTATTTATTATTTCTAAAACAAAATAATTAATTAAATTTTAATTAAATAGAATTTAAATTAAGAAAATGGCTTAAAATTGCGAAGTAGACTTTAAAATTAGAAATAAATTCAATGCACTTTGGAAAAAATTTATATACTTTAAAAATATTTATAAATAAAGATAAGTACACAAAATAAAAATGAATTCAAAAAATAAATATATAAAATTAAATTTAAATTAAATTTTAATGAAGAAAATAGCAGAAAATAAGAAAACAGCCAAAAAAAAGAAATCAACACGGTAAACTTTGGAAAAATTATAACATCACAAAAAATATTTTTAAAAAACAATATATATCTAAAATGTCATATAACACATATTAGAACATTATTTGACAATTAAAAATATAATTTATAAAATTTAATATAAAGAAAATTGTTAAATAATTCAATGTACACACAATATTGAAAACAGTATAACTTTCACAAATTAAATCCGTTTTCAACGAAACAAAAAGCAATGTTCTTAAAATTTTATGTACATTCATAATAAAGATAAAATTTAAATTTTCAAACTTTTAAAAATTTAAATTAAAAGTCAAAGTTTGATTATTTTGACCAAAAATTCACTTTTTGGAAAATATTCTTTTTAGTCATGCTTCGGAATGATAATTCATATCAAAACTAAAGTTTATATTTAAAATAACAAAATTAATCATTCAAAATAAATAAAATAAGTTTTTAGATAAAAATTCAATTAAAATAATTAAAATATACAATTAAAATAAATCACAAAATACAGGGTTGTTACATGGTCAAAGGGTGGAATGTTTTTATTTAAATCTTGGATTTAAATATGAATTGGGTTAAAGTGAATTATAACCAAAAATGCAATTTGAATCAAGTTTCAAAGTGAAATCGAAAAGTCGAGTTGAATTAACATTTGAAGTAAAAATATGGTTTTTGAGTAAATATGATGATTTCGAAATGGATTTGATTTTGAAGAAAATATAATACTTTTAATATCAAGTATGAATTGTTTTTGAAATGTAAAGTACCAACTGGTGTATAAAACGACGTTTGGTTATTAAAGAGACCGGGGCCTTTTATTGGCATACTCTCTGTCGATATTGGAACCATTTTAACAACTATGTACGTAGTGGACAATATCCAGAATGTAGTGGTTGAATTGGCGACATTTACTGGAATGAAGTAAGAGAACGATGATAGGTAGCCTTGGCACTTGTGTCATAATTAATATGACTAAATTAGGAGCCTATGTCTAGCAAATGAGGTTAGCTACCTCTAGTGACATTGATCATTCGTATTACTATTGTGGTTTTTGACTCGACGTGTGACGACCCGCCTTTCTAACCACAGAAAGACGTATCATCAATAAGAAAAGAAAGGGATAGAAATAGAAAAGATAGAAAGAAAGAATAACAACATCAGAATCTCACGGCGGAACGGAACTCACATAACTATTACATAGTTTTTACATATATCAGAGTTGCATAACATTATACAATAAGACAGTCATATATATATCTGCCAATACATACATCCCAAAATACAACATACATCAACTAACACATCGGAACTAGATAGATAGATACATACGTCAGGGCTTCTGCTCCAAGATCCTCCATAACTCAACACTCCAAAACCTATCACTTGGCTACTCATAAAAATTTGAGTACCCAAGAGTTTATGAAAAACAGAAATATAAACTCCAGGTCGACAGGGTCTGGTGTGAGTAAACGGGTTAAAGTTGTTTAACTTTGAAAACCATTTGAAAATAAAGGTATCATGTAAGATTCCCACACATAAACACGGGTAAGTTTTTACCATACGTTAACCAAAACATTTTTATAGGAAATCCAGTGATATTATAATAGTGTCTAGGATTTTCGTGTAAATAGAAAATAGCCGAAATTGTTAAATTCTTTAAATTGCAGCTACTTGCCACAAAAGTGGGTAAAACAAATCAAAACCATAGGGTCTCGTAGGGAAAATGGGTTTCCATCAATGGAAGGGCTACTGGGGTACCGCCCGTCACAGTACGGAGCCTAGATCACCGTACCGAGGATCACTCCCAACCCCCTACAACACAAGGCCGAAACCATTCCTTACTGAACAGTCCCGAACAAGATAACCCCGCAGTTGTGGCCAACAACGCCCACACAGCCGAAATAAAAGGGACATCTAGACAGGGGTATATCTCATCCTACTTGGGTGCTAGCCACCTAACCTTGCTGCATCTCCCATGTTTTAGCCATTCCCGGTTGTTGAGGCTTGAGGATGCGATTACCTTTATAGAACACCTTTCATAGAATGCTCATCGTCCGCCTGACGATGTGCTGAAGCATTCAATCCATACAAGTTCGTTCCGGGTTCGAACGAAACCGAAGGCATTATCTCGTTACACTCGTTTTAGAATCACCCTCAGAGTTAACGACAATAACCCTAGCACTCTGAAACACCATCTCGATCTTCACTTGAGATGCCACGACTTAACGTTTAATTTGGATCAATGTGGTTTTTGGATAATCATGACTGACACCCGATCCCGGTCTCATCGAAATCCAAACGCCATTTTAAAGGCCAAGTTGTTTAATAGTTTAAACAATTTAATTCAACACTTTGAATTCACATAACGGTTATCACAGATAATCATACTCAATCATCATAGATATATCCAAAGCATATCACAGAGTATCACAGAATATCACCCAATAGATATCACAAATCCAGATATTCTACTCAAAACAATCATCCAACAGGGATTATTAATCCATATCATAATTAATTTAATTATCTTTAATTAAATTAATCACTTAAGAATTAATCACTAATCCTGCTTAATTAACCAAATCATTTAATAAATCACTTCTTAATTAACTTTTTAAATAATTAATTTAAACTTTAATTACTTGATGAATTATTCCTTAATTATTAATTAATAACCTTAATTATTAATTAATAACCTTAATTATTAATTAATAAATTTTAGTTTCAATTTAATTAATCCTTATTTATTTATTAATTAATCCTTAATTACTAAGTTAATCAATTATTTATTCTTATTTAAATTATCTAATTAGTTAACTATTAATCATATATTAATTAACTTTAATTAGTTTCTTTAAAATTCTTAATTACAAATTAATTAAACACTTACTTATTTATTACTCAATCTTAAATTACTACCCGTCTGCCCTACTCCCACTCAAGGCATGGAGATGGGTCCCCGTTAAACCCACAATTAATAGTGGGGGGCATCAAGTCTCTGTGCTGGGCTGGTTTAAATCCCAAGCGTCTGTGGTCGGACCAGGCGTGAGGGAACTCCTCCTATCCCTTCGATTTCATCAGGGCTCTAGGTTGAGTTTTAAAAAAAAATTACTAATTTATAAATCTCAATCCACTTAGTTAATTTCAATTATCAATTTATTGACATTCTTAATTACCTTGCAATATAATTAATTAAATAAAATCATTTATCTTTCATTTTGAAAGTCTTCCTCCATAACTATAAATAAATTAGTTACTAACTTAAAGCTAAATGTTAATTGAAGTTAAACAAATTAAAATATTAATTAAGCCTATTACTTAACTATTTAAGGAGATTAACATAAATTAAATTTACAAATATTTAAATTAGTTGCAAAATGATTTACAAACTAAATTTGATTAGGCTTAACATCTTGGAATCAAACCCGAGAAAACCCATAGGAAAACTCGAGTAAATCCATCATTTCCCGAGTCCCTCCTCTTCTTCCTCCTATATTTTTTTTTTAAACAGTTAGGTTTAAACTGTAAAAACTGGAAAGCAAACACATGAATCTCGTGTTTCAACCCGAGATAAACTATCACTATCTCGAGTATCAACTCGAGTCACTCTCCTCTCAACAAACTCTGACACCAAAACAAGGTCGTGCACGTGCATAGAGCATCGGCTGCATCCGGCGACTTGCTCCACGCATCGGCAATCAACTCCATACTCGATTCTCACTTTCAAATCGACCTCACTAAGCATGAATGGAAAATGACTTTTCCTGTCGAAAACTGGAACCAGACAATGCGACAAGATCGCCTCGCACCCACATCTCCGACCACCAGAGATGCTCCAACTCCGGCAATGACCTCGTCGCCCTCTATACTATCATCTCACAAAGCCACGTGCAACTCGATGCCCGCACGAAGCCCCAGCGACCACTTTTCCGACCATCGCCAAAATTAGGGTTAAAAATTAAATTAACCCATCGTCGACGCCACAGTCACTGTGCACCCCTTCCACCATTTTTCCCGACTTCCACGCTCACTCACCTAGCCTCGACCCAAGCCTCGGCCCAAGCCCCGACCACGGTAGAGCCTCTGACCACCTGGAATTGGCAACTGGAAACTGCTTTATGCATACACATCTAAAAATCATCGTACTTATTTTAAAAATCCTATTTTCGAATGATAATTAACATTGTATAATTGAATCAAAGTTTTGTCATGTTCAAATTATCCTATGTTTGTGTTTCCCTTAAAAAAAATCAAATTTTAGATGCTGTATATCACCATTCAGCTTGAAACCATTTTAGATTTTAACTCAAGTGTGAACAAACATGTTTTGTTTTAAACTCAGAGCCTAAAAATGGCTAGATTAAAGGGAATTGAAATTTTTCCTTGTTGCTTGCACCCTATAATCAAAACAGAGAAGAACAGGCTTAATTTAAAATTCACAGAGCAGATCATATGGATATATATACAGAGCCACTTCAAAATATTTATGCAAAGCAACAACATATGTAACGATTCAAATAAACTTGGGTTTTAAATAAATTTGTTTACTCACCTATAAAAAATTTGAACATAAAATAACTCTTGCCTTTGAAACTGCTAGGTGATCTTATTTCCAAGCTTCTTATTTGTTGAGTTGAGATCTTATTCAAGTGTCAGTTGTAAGATTAATTTAGTTGTTGTTTTAAATTTTTGTGGTATGATTAATTTCTGGTTTGCAAAGTTGTGATGAACGAAATAAAGTAAGAAGATGTACATATATAGGAAGAAAAGATGTGTACAGGCTTGTTTTATTGGTACAAGATTTCTTGTATTCGATCAAAGATTTATTTTTATTTCGGAGGCTGAAATGATTCAGATATATTTCGAAATGACTTTCTTGTGTGCTAGAATTAATTATAATTGTCTTGTTCCAATCTTCATACTTATCCTATTCTTCTTCTTTTTTATCTTATTTCTTGGCATATACATATTGTTATAGTACATATATTACTTGCCTGATCTGCTTTCTACCCTATGCTTCTATAAAGTTGTTATATTCCTAGAATTATCTTATGTTCATTTCATATGTTACAGACTTATAAATTTATTTTATATATTTATTTCTATTTTAAACTTAAACTATCAAATACTTCATTTACTTATTTATTTTTATACTTATATTAATATCATAGTTTTCTTATGTTTATATATTTATGTTTATAACTATACATTTGTTTTATACTTATGTTTAATATTTATAAAATTTATTTTACTTTAACCATTATTCTCTAGATTGCGTCATAACTATATATATTTAGATCAAATATCAATAAGGTAGAGCCTACTTTAATTTAGTGTGAATACGCTAGATTTTATTTTAAATATTTTTAAAAGACTTTATTTTAAATTCCAAATCATGGTTTCTTCCAAATACACATATATACTTGTTTTTAAAATAATAAGTTTGTATTTTTTAATTTATCATATTAAATGCTTATTAAAATAACATTGCCAAATTTTTGGGTTGTCACATTCCTTCCCCCCGAAAAGAATTTCGTCCTCGAAATTTAAAACAAAAGTTAATTCAAAAGCTTTTATATTAACAATCTAAACATACATATCATCCATACATTAGCAAACAATCAAACAACCTATCCTAACAAACATCACTAGCTATCCGGACACAAATCCGGATAGGCTTTCCTAAAACTATCCAAAGTTTCTCAGGTACAATCTCTGGGATCCTCGCTCCACTGCACTTTGACGAGCCTCACTACTTTGCTCCTAAGTTGCCTCTCGTCTTGATCTACAATCTGAACTAGATTCCTAACCACGGTCAAATTTGGTTCTACTTCCAAATCTCCTTGGACTACTGGTTCTACAACCAATGATGGGTCATGAACAAATTTCCTTAAATGGGATACATGAAATACATTATGAATTCCAAACATCCGTTCTGGCAATTCAATTCTGTAAGCTACAGCTCCAATTCTTCCAGCACTCGGAATGGTCTTATATATCTTGGAGCAAGTTTTCCCGTCTTTCAGAATCTAATAGCTCCTTTGATCGGGGAAACTTTGATAAAGACTAAATCTCCGATCTCAAATTCCAATGGTCTTCGTCTTTTATCAGCGTATTTCTTCTGATGATCCTGAGCAGCTTTCATCCTTTTCTTGATAAGCTCAACTTTCGCAGAAGCTTCCCGAATTAGATCAGGTCCGAGCACAAGACGATCTTTCGATTCTATCCAATAGGATGGGGATCTACACGGCCTTCCATACAGAGCTTCATAAGGAGCCATCTTAATACTCGCTTGGTGACTGTTATTATAAGAGAATTCCACTAGACGAAGATGGTCTTCCCACGATCCTCCAAAATCCAAAACACAAGCTCGCAGCATATCTTCTAGAATTCGATTAAGCCTCTCCGTCTGTCCGTCTGTCTGAGCATGATAGACTGTACTCAATCTCAAACTCGTTCCCATAGCTGATTGCAGAGCCTCCCAAAATTTGCTGGTGAAAATAGGATCACGATCACTTACTATACTAACTGGAACACCATGCAATCTGACCATCTCCCTCAAGAAAATCTCTGCCAGAGAAGCTGCAGTCCGAGTTGCCTTAACCGGTATAAAATGGGCGCTCTTAGTTAAACGATCCACAATAACCCATATTCCTTCGTTTCCTTTCTTGGTTTTAGGCAAACTGCCGATGAAATCCATCGAGATCATCTCCCACTTCCACATCAGAATTTTCAAAGGCTGCAATAATCCAGCTGACTTCTACTGATCTCCTTTAACTTGTTGGCAGATGGAACAACTATTAATGAAAGCAGCTACATCTTCCTTCATACCCTTCCACCAAAAGACTCTTTTCATATCCTTATACATCTTTGATATTCCTGGATGAATATTCAATTTGGAACGATGACTCTATGACAACACCTCTTGTCTCAGATCCCTATCATTCGGAACACAAATCCTCCCATTAATCCTTAATGTTCCTTGGCCATCAATTTCAAAACTGGGACACTGACCCTTCCTAACTCTTTTAATGATTCTTCTCAACATTTTATCAGATTCTTGCTTGCTTGAAATCCTTTCAATAAGAGATGGAACAACTTCCAACAGAGACAGAACTGCATTCCTGCTAAGAGCATCAGCTACAACATTCGCCTTTCCCAGGGTATATAGAATATCCAAATCATAAGATGCCCGAAATTCGACCCACCGTTGTTGTCTCAGATTAAGATCCTTTTGAGAGGAAAGATATTTCAAAGGTTTGTGATCTGTGAATAACTCGAACTTATCTCCCAAAAGACAATGTCTCCAGATCTTTAAAGCAAAAACAATGGCTAACAATTCTAGATCGTGCTTAGCGTAGTTCCTTTCATGTGGCTTTAATCGCCGACTCGCATACGCAATTACCCTTCCATTCTGCATCAGAACTGCTCCCAGACCAACTATACAAGCATTTGTATAAACCTCAAATTTTCCCTTCCCATTCGGAATAGCTAGCACTGTGCACTGGTTAGCCTCGTCTTCAACTCCTGAAAAGCTTTTTCACACTGGGGTGTCCACTTGAATTTAGCTCCTTTCCTAGTCAGCTTAGTCAGATGCGACGAAATCTTGGAATAATCCCTGATAAACTTTCTGTAGTAGCCAACCAATCCCAAAAAACTACGAACTTCAGTCGGTGTCTACGGCTGCTTCCATTCCAGAAAAGTCTCAACCTTCGCTGGATCTATAGAGATACCTGCACCAGAAACAATGTGCCCTAAAAATTTGACTTCTGATTTCTAGAAATGGCACTTGGAATTCAAAACATGCCTCCTCAGAGTCTCCAACACAATTCTCAAATGCTGCTTGTGCTCCTCTTCAGACTTAGAGTAGACCAGGATATCATCAATGAATTCCAGAACGAACTTGTTCAATACATCACGAAAGACTCGGTTCACCAAGTCAACAAAGTAAGAAGGAGCGTTGGTTAACCCAAAAGGCATAACGAACCACTGATAGAAATAATTTGGTCCCCTAAATGCAGTCAAGGGAATACTGTGCTCGGCTACCCTTAACTGATGGAAACCTGAAGCTAAATCCAGTTGAGAAAAGATAGAAGCTCCATGCAACTGGTCAAAGAGATCATCGATACGAGGAAGAGGATATTTATTACGGATAGTCACTTTGTTCAATTCTCTATAATCCACACAGAAACTTAGCGATCCATTCGATTTGGTGACAAACACCGCAGCAGAACCCCAACAAGAAAAACTGGGCCTAATCAACCCTTTCTCCAAAAGATCCTGAGTATGCTTAACTAACTCTTCCCTCTCCCTAGGAGCCATTCTCCTACTAGGCTGAATCACCGACACTGCTCCTGGAATCAAATCAATGTGAAATTCTATCTCTCGATGTGGAGGCAAACTCTTAACTTCCTCAAACACATCAGGAAAATCTTGGACCACATCGATATCTTCAATCTTCTCTTGAGAAGCCTCAACTCCATGCAAAAGACTACTCAAGTGAATTCCACAATTATCACACGTTACTCTGGCAATTCTACCCAAATCGGTTTCCAAAGAAACTGTTCTCTCATCACAATTTAGGACTGCTTTATACTTATCAAGCCAATCCATCCCCAAAATAAGGTCAAATCCTTTAAAATTCAACACATAAGGCTCACAAGAAAAACTATAGGATAGATAGAAAATCTTCAAGTCCTTACAGATCGTATCTAATTTGGTCACCCCTCCTATAGGATTTGATACCAAGATGGGACAGTCTACCGTACTAGGGGTAAGAAAGAACTTCTCTACAGATTCCAAAGAAATAAAACTCAAAGAAGCACCCGAATCAAACAAAACTTTAATATACTTGCCATTTAAAAGTAATGTACCTTCCAATACTCCCTTGCCTTTAGATGAAGTAGATGGTGCACCTTAAAAAGCAAATACCTTATTCTGCTGAGCTTTATGAAGTAACGGACAATCCTTGATCATATGACATGGTTGGTGACAATTGAAGCATAGAGATCTCCGAACCAAAGCCGAACTCGGTCCACTACGATGCGGTTGATGTTGCTGCTACTGAAATCCTTTCCTAGGATACTTATTCGCCAAGTGACCTTCTTGTTGACATATATAGCATTTGCGAGGTCCGTTGTTACTTCCAGTCTTCTTCTTGTTCGGCTTCCTCCAACTGGGATTGAACTTCTTCTTATTCGGATTAGCAAAATTCCCTCCCGATGCTGCTACTGTGCCACTAATTTCTTATTCATCAAATTCTCATATCTCAAAGCCATATCAATTAAATCAACAAAAGATCCTTTCAAGTGCGCCGTCATCTTTTCATGAAATTATGGCCTCAATCCTTACACAAACATTTCGTTCTTTTTGAGCGGAATATCAATGAGCCCTAGTCCATAGCAAAAAAGTTCATTGAATTTGGTCTCGTACTCAGAAATAGACATGCTTCCCTGCTTCAAATTCAGAAAATCCTGGTACAGGCGAGTTTTCCCAGCCGTTGGCATAAATTTCTCCTCAAATAACTCCTTAAATCTTTCCCAAGAAATGTCTTCCTCAGAAATATTTTCTACCGTTGCATCCCACTAGGCTGCTGCGCCTCTCTGCAATTGCCATGATGCCATTTCCCTCTTCCGTTCATTAGACAACTTCATCTCTTAAAGATGCGCTTACAAGAGCGTAGCCAAGCTTGAACTTCAATTATCGATTCTGACCCTTTAAATGGTTTGCCTCCAAGGTTGATGAAGTCTTTGCATAAAGCGACAAAACTAACCTGAGGCGGTACTGGATCTACAACCTCACTAGCAGTTTGACTTCGTCCATTATCAGTCGAGGTACTTCCCCTACCTCTACCCCTCCTTCCAGAACTCATGTTGGCCACCTGGACAGGTAACTCAACAAATTTAGATAGGTACATAATTATATGAAAATACAAATACGCACTCTCAAGATAAATATTACTCCAAAGCCAAGGAATTATCTCAACCAGTGCTCTGATACCAACTGAGATGACCCACCTTTCTAACCACAGAAAGACGTATCATCAATTAGAAAAGAAAGGGATAGAAATAGAAAAGATAGAAAGAAAGAATAACAACATCAGAATCTCACAATGGAACGAAACAAAATATAATACATCACATAACTATTACATAGTTTTTACATATATCAAAGTTACATAACATTATACAACAAGACAGTCATATATATATCTGCCAATACATACATCCCAAAATACAACATACATCAACTAACACAGCGGAACTAGATAGATACATACATACGTCAGGGCTTCTGCTCCAAGCTCCTCCATAACTCAACACTCCAAAACCTATCACTTAGCTACTCATAAAAATTTGAGTACCCAAGAGTTTTGTGAAAACCAGAAATATAAACTCCGGGTCAGACATGGGTCTGGTGTGAGTAAACGGGTTAAAGTTGTTTAACTTTGAAAACCATTTGAAAATAAAGGTATCACGTAAGACTTCCCACACATAAACACGGATAAGTTTTTACCTTACGCTAACCAAAACATTTTATAGCAAATCCATGATATTATATTAATGTCTAGGGTTTTCAAGCAAAAAGAAAATGGTCGAAATTGTTACATTCATTAAATTCTAGCTACTAGCCATAAAAGTGGGTAATACAAATCAAAACCGTAGGGTCTCGTACGGAAAATAGGTTTCCATCAATGGTAGAGCTACTGGGGTACCGCCCGTCACAGTACGGGGCCTAGATCACCGTACTGAGGATCACTCCCGACCCTCTACAACACAAGGCCGGAACCATTCCTTACTGAATAGTCCTGAACAAGATAACCCCGTAGTTGTGGCCAACAAATGCCCACACAACCGAAATAAAAGGGACATCTAAACAGGGGTATATCTCGTCCTTCTTGGATGCTACCCACCTAACCTTGCTGCATCTCCCCTGTTTTAGCCATTCCCGGTTGTTGAGGCTTGAGGTTGCGATTACCTTTATAGAATACCTTTCTTAGAATGCTCATCGTCCGCCTGACGATGTGCTGAAAGCATTCAATCCATACAAGTTCGTTATGGGTTCGAATGAAACCGAAGGCATTATCTCGTTACACTCGTTTTGGAATCACCCTCAGAGTTAACGACAATAACCCTTGCACTCTAAAACACCATCTCGATCTTCACTTGAGATGCCATGACCTAACGTTTAATTTGGATCGATGTAGTTTTCGGATAATCATGACTGACACCTGATCCCGGTCTCATCGAAATCTAAACGTCATTTTAAAGGCCAAGTTGTTTAATAGTTTAAACAATTTAATTCAACACTTTGAATTCAGATAACGGTTATCACAGATAAATCATACTCAATCATCATAGATATATCCAAAGCATATCACAGAGTATCACAGAATATCACCCAATAGATATCACAAATCCAGATATTCTACTCAAAACAATCATCCAACAGGGATTATTAATCCATACCATAATTAACTTAATTATCTTAAATTAAATTAATTACTTTTGAATTAATCACTAATCCTGCTTAATTAACCAAATCATTTAGTAAATCACTTCTTAATTAACTTTTTAAACAATTAATTTAAACTTTAATTACTTGATGAATTATTCCTTAATTATTAATTAATAAAATTTAGTTTCAATCTAATTTATCCTTATTTATTTATTTATTAATCCTTAATTACTAAGTTAATCAATTATTTATTCTTATTTAAATTATCTAACTAGTTAACTATTAATCATATATTAATTAACTTTAATTAGTTTCTTTAAAATTCTTAATTACGAATTAATTAAACACTTACTTATTTATTACTCAATCTTAAATACTAATTTATAAATATCAATTCACTTAGTTAATTTCAATTATCAATTTATTGACATTCTTAATTACCTTGCAATGTAATTAATTAAATAAAACCATTTATCTTTCATTTTGAAAGTCTTCCTCCATAATAATAAATAAATTAGTTACTAACTTATAGCTAAATGTTAATTAAAGTTAAACAAAATAAAATATTAATAAAGCCTAATACTTAACTGTTTAAGGAGATTAACATAAATTAAATTTACAAATACTTAAATTAGTTGCAAAATGATTTACAAACTAAATTTGATTAGGCTTAACATCTTGAAATCAAACCCGAGAAAACCCATAGGAAAACTCGAGTAAACCCATCATTTCCCGAGTCCCTCCTCTTCTTCCTCCTATATTTATTTATTTTTATTTTTAAACAATTAAGTTTAAACTGTAAAAACTGGAAAATAAACACATGAATCTCGCGTTTCAACCCGAGACAAACTATCACTATCTCGAGTATCAACTCGAGTCACTCTCCTCTCAACAAACTCTGACACCAAAACAAGGTCGTGCACGTGCACAGAGCATCGACGGCATCACCACCTCCTACGACTTGCTCCACGCATCGGCAATCGACTCCATACTCGATTCTCACTTTCAAATCGACCTCACTAAGCACGAATGGAAAACGACCTTTCCAGTCGAAAACTGGAACCAGACAATGCAACAAGATCGCCTCGCACCCACGTCTCCGACCACCAGAGATGCTCCAACTCCGGCAACGACCTCGTCACCCTCTATACTATCATCTCACAAAGCCACGTGCAACTCGATGCTTGCACGAAGCCCCAGCGACCTCTTTTTCGACCATCGCCAAACTTAGGGTTAAAAATCAAATTAACCCATCACCGACGCCACAGTCACCGTGCACCCCTTCCATTATTTTTCCCGACTTCCACGCTCACTCACCTAGCCTAGGCCTAAGCCCCGACCACGGTAGAGCCTCTGACCACCTGGAATTGGTCGAAACCCATACTTCGATCAACAGGAAACTGCTCTATGCATACACATCTAAAAATCATCGTACTTATTTTAAAAATCCTATTTTCGAATGATAATTCACATTGTTTAATTGAATCAAAGTTTTGTCATGTTCAAATTTATCACCTTTAAAAAAGTCAAATTTTAGATGTTGTATATCACCATTCAGCTTGAAACCATTTTAAATTTTAACTCAAGTGTGAACAATCATGTTTTGTTTTAAACTCAGCGCCTAAAAATGGCTAGATTAAAGGGAATTGAAAATTTTCCTTGTTGCTTGCACCCTGTAATCAAAAGAGAGAAGAACAGGCTTAATTTAAAATTCACAGAGCAGATCATATGGATATATATACAGAGCCACTTCAAAAAATTTATGCAAAGCAACAACATATGTACCGATTCAAATAAACTTGGGTTTTAAATAAATTTGCTAGCTCACCTGTAAAAAAATTTAAACAGAGAATAACTCTTACCTTTGAAACTGCTAGCTGATCTTATTTCCAAGCTTCTTGTTTGTTCAGTTGAGATCTTATTCTAGTGTTAGTTGTAAGATTAATTTAGTTGCTATTTTAAATTTTTGTGGTAGGATTAGTTTCTGGTTTGCAAAGTTGTGATGAACGAAATAAACCAAGAAGATGTACATATATAGAAATAAAAGATGTGTACAGGCTTGTTTTACTGGTACAAGATTTCTTGTATTCGATCAGAGATTTTTTTTATTTTGGAGGCTGAAATGATTCAAATATATTTCGAAATGACTTTCTTGTGTGCTAGTATTAATTATAATTGTCTTGTTCCAATCTTCATACTTATCCTATTCTTCTTATTTTTTAATCTTATTTCTTGGCATATATATATTGTTACATATATTACTTGCCTGATCTGCTTTCTACCCTATGCTTCTATAAAATTGTTGTATTCCTAGAATTATCTTATGTTCATTTCATATGTTACAGAACTATAATTTTATTTTATATATTTATTTCTATTTTAAACTTAAACTACCAAATACTTCATTTACTTATTTGTTTTTATACTTGTATTAATATCATAGTTTTCTTATGTTTATATATTTATGTTTATAACCATTTTTTTTATACTTATGTTTAATATTTATAAGATTTATTTTATTTTAACCATTATTCTCTAGATTACATCATAATTATATATATTTAGATCAAATATCAATAAGGTAGTGCCTACTTTAATTTAATGTGAATAAGCTAGATTTATTTTAAATAATTTTAAAAGACTTTATTTTAAATTCCAAATCATGGTTTCTTCCAAATACACATATATATACTTGTTTTTAAAACAATAAGTTCATATTTTTAATTTATCAGATTAAATGCTTATTAAAATAACATTGCCAAATTTCCGGGTTGTCACATGATGGGTGCACCTTTTGTTCAGATTGATTGTTGCGGTCGGTCATGGATGGGTTATGATCAGCCAGAAAGGGTAAACTGGCAGAATCCTACATTGGGCATTGCCTCACATGCCTTGTCATATTTATCCCTATACGAGCCCATTATAATTTTGGTTTAGAACTATACAAATGTGTTAAGTTGGATCAATGTAAAGCCTTAATGCTATTTTGATATTTATTTTACTGATAAACATTATATGTTATAGCGTATACTATTATATATAGATATTTTGACAGATCCTTAGGAGATGAAAAATCCAGTAATATCTCTTCAGTTATTGCACTTATATTTGTGATATTGATTTGTCTCTCATAAGAGAATTTTAGTCCTGACTCGAGTATTTTGTCTTTTCAATATGCTCGGGTCTGTCCTGAGTTTTTTCAGTGTATTGAAGATCAGAAGCGTTAGAGGACGAGGACGAAGATGAAGTTGGTATACTATTACTATTAGTATTTCCTTATTCATGTTATCCGGCATATTGATCACTTATCCCTGATGTGTGTGTGTATATAACTCTGATAAATGTGTATAGATTAAATCAAATGTATAGTAAACAGCTTCATGAATTGTTATTTGATTATTATATTTTATCGTTTCCGCTATGAGATTCTGTGTTTGTTTTCTTCTTCTTTTCTTATTTTTCTTATTTAACCCCATTGATTATCTACGTTCCGGATTGTTTAAGTTGGACATGTGTGGATTATTGTCGATCCTAAACCTTCCGAAATGTGGATTGTCACGGTTGGTATCAGAGCCAGGCTTAGCGATAACCTTGGCCTTGTATGGTTTGACTCATTAGAGATAGGCTAGTAACAATCTAGAATGAGTCTATTTGAGTGCATATACGAGAGAGCATATTTGTTAGTGTTATAAAATGTTTTATATTGTGTTTACTTATTCGTTGAGTTATTTATTAATTTTGGTCAATGTGCGGGATGCCGTGTTATCGATAAGGGTTTCTAAACATTAAAACGAGGCAAGTCGACATACTATTATTTTTAAAAAAATAGGGTAAATGAAATAACTTTACCTAAATTATATTATATGTATAGCAGTTATTCATGAAAGTGTTGATAGACGATGGTAAAATTTAATTATCAACGGTTATTGGTTGAATTAAAAACAAAAAAATTATTTAATGAATTTTATTTTATAAAGCATTTGATAAATTAAGTTAAATTGAAATATAATTGCAATAAGAATTGGTTAAAATGACTTATAATGTTGTAAGTTAATAGAATATTCTAATAATAAGTTAAGGAAATTTATATAAGTATATTATAATATATCTTATATATAGAAATGATTTTAAAAATTAAAAATTTTGGAATTTAGAATCCTTTTGTTTTCAAAATTGTTTTACAAAGGCTTAAAAATTAATAAAAAATATTATGTGAAAGAGTTTTGACAAAAAAAACATATTGAAAAGATTTTTGGAAGAAAATAAAAGCAATAAACTCGCTTGGTCGCTGGGAAATAATTCTGGGGGTGCCCGCAGCATCGCCAGTGTTCATTTTCGAGTTTTTGAGTGAGAATTGCTACCGAAAGAAATTATTTTCGATTAGAACAAGTTTTGACGGTGAAAAATAATCTTAGTATGACTTAATAAATGTATGAAAATAGTTTTGAACTTACAATTAGAAATAGATATAAGGAATAAGTTTATAACTTATAAATTTAAAATAGTTTAGAAAAAATAAGTTATAACTTGAAGATTTGAAAAGGGAAGTAAAACAAATTTTAAATGGTTAAACATTTTAAATTAAGCAGATAAAAGAAATTTGAATTTGAGAAATGAAGTAAATAAAATACACTTAACCGAAGAAGCTTAAATAAAAATGAATTGCATTTGAAATGAATTAGATAAAATGAAATTTTAAATGAATAAATTATATAACTTATTGATTGAGAATTAGTAAGCTAAAAAAATTTAAATTTGTCGAATGTGAACGATAAAAAATTTAACTTGTATAAGATTAGATAAAATGAGTAATTGACTAAAATGAATTGAAGTATATTGTTATATTAAATAAATTGAATTAAATAATAAGTGAAACTAGATAAGTTAGTAAAATGAATTAAATTCCGCTTATGCTATAAAATGAATTAATATATTAATACAAACTTGAATTTTTATAAATTAAATGTAATTCAAGTGTGAAAGAAATAAAAAAATGCATGTGAGCAAAATTAATATGAACAATTGAATTTAATTTAAATTAGATGTAAATATATTAAATGAAAATAGAATGATTTTCAATGAAATTGGATTTAAATGTCATTTTGTGGATAAGCATGTTTTTTTTGTACATTTATGTTCCGCTACATGATTATAGTTTGCTTTCATGCTTAACAAGACCATGTTTATTGGTTTTTCATTCTGATCGTACCAAAAATTTCACTAATATAATAAGATATGTGGTATGAATGAATGTTTAATAATGCATTGGATTACTAGCACATTTTAATTTAGTTCCAATTTTGAGTAGTTAAAGGCTATACCAAAATCTATATGTTTGTTTTTTGATACTTTATTAGAAGTGTGTTTATAGTACTCCAAATAAATTGTATTTTACCTAATTTATGTTGTTTAGTACCTGCTTTTGTTTCCATCTTGTGGTTGATTTGTGACATAAGAAGTAGTTCCAATCTTGTGGTCTGATAATACTTGTTATTCCGCTTTATGGTCAAGGCCAAGATATCAACAAATAGGCTAAGAAGGATGGAAACCAAAAAACAAGGCTATGATCGATATCGTCAAAATTTGACCGAGCTCCAATAAATACGAGATCGATTGGGAATGATGAGAAAGGCTAGGAAAGGCAACATTTCAAATTTCAAGTCAATCGGAGTTCATATGCTCAAGATATGATCGATGCAAATCAAGCGATGCTCTCATTTTTATCCATCAGACCGCCCCCTTCGTATCGATTCCATTCGAATCCATCCAGGAAACCTAATTTGTATCCATGCAAATTTGTATCTGTAAAGTCTCAAGTGAAACACATCTGGTTTGTATCCATCAAGAGAGGGCTAGTTCATATACATGGAAGAGGCACCACCTTGTATCCATCATATCTACTCCGGTTTGTATCCATCACCAAGTGACATTTCGTATCGCTTCCACTAATGCACGGCTCATATCGATCATCACCCACAAGCGATACGAGGTGACACCTAAAAGGTATCGATACGAAGTCGATGTGTGTATCGATACGAGTTGGGGTAGAGGCTATCGATACAAAATGATCTCATATATCGATACGAACAACATAGCAATTGATTGATACGAACGAAGCCATATCAATGGACATGAACGACATGGGTACTGTGACGACCCGGAAAGTTTTAACATTTGAAATGAAATATTTAATTGATTTTAAATATTGGAAGTTGTTTTTAAACTTGAATTTCAAATTAAATATGAATTTGGCAATTTAATTATTGAATTTAATTTACTGAAGTTGGATAAAAATTTGAATCTTCAGTTTTAAGCTGATTTAAAATATTTCAAAGGCTTGTAAAATTCATATTGATAATACTGAAGATAATAGAAGCTTCAGAATTGAATTTGGGAATGCTTTGTTCGGTTTTGAAATTTCATCGTTTAAATTGATAATTAAAAATAGCCTTCCGAGGCACAGTCTCGGAATTCGACAAAACCAGTTCCATTGGATCCGTAATATTATATTATTATGGAATTTTAATTTCCGTAGCATTCGTAGTTGTCATGTAGTCGTACGATAAGCAAACACGCTAAAATTTATATCGAAAATTTAATACAATAACTAGGTTTAAAAAGCTAACTTCTCCATACGATCGAATTAGGACTCGAAACCTTTTCCATTGTATTCGAAATGGGGGTATAATATTATAAACGTCTGGAGGCATGCCTCGATAGGAGGTCGAGATTTTAAGTTGCGTTTATCGAGACATTTGGAATTTTAAATAAAAATATTTCTAAATAAACCTTCTCCGGTAAGCCTCCTACATGCAAGGCATCTTTCTCACCCTTTTAAAATGCACAAAATTTGCAGAATAGTGAGAAAGAAAAAAACATAAATCGAACATTAAAAAAAATTATTTCTCCAATTATACTCAGTTAAAAATTCCCAAACTTCCTCTAAAAATCCTATTTTTCCATTCTCTTCGATTTGGTGTGTGTATTGTATGGTGCGACGGCCATTTTTTGAAGTCAACAATGAATGGTCGAACGGCTATGGACCTAGGGTTAAGCTTCTCTTAGTTTTCATTCATCGATTCAAGAAATAAAGCTCGTATTTGGATTCTGCCCGTAGAATAGCATTAGGACGCACATTTTGGTGAAGTTCGGTGGCGATTTATGGAGTGTGACATCAGTGGGGTCGAGGGGAGAAGGCCCAGGTCGTGATTCATCCTAGGGGTGCGAGCTCGAAATTCTTAGTATAGGAAGGTGGAGGCTTTGGTGAGAAGAGCAATGGTGAAGTAGAAAGTTATTTTCATGAAGTCGAGCTCCATATCACTGGAGATTTGTGCACAGCTTGGTGGGTTCTTTCTTGTGTGTGAATAGGCATTAGGGAGGGATTGAATACCAGTCAGTATGGTATAAATGATTCATTTTATTTTAATTTGAATATATATATATATATATATATATTTGAAAATAAAATATATGCAGAAAAAAATAGGAAAAGATTTTTTTACAGTAAATTAAATTACTGTTATATTCAAATTCTATATATATATAGGAATAGAATTTTGAAAGGAAGATTTGAAAATAAAATAAAATATTTGAAAGATTATACGAATTAGATTTAAACAGTTGTTAAATATTAATAGATATGATTTTGGGAAAAGGAAGAAAATCTAGGAAATTTGTTGAAATAAAGTTATTTTGAACAAATCATTAGTTAATTAAATTTATAAAATGGAAAATTGAATTGTTCAATTTGTTTCGAATATTAATAAATTGTATAAATTATTTGTACAAGGTCAAAACTGTGAAATCAAGTCGGAATTGGATTGAATTGCAAATAAAAGGGCAAAGGTGAGATCTTCTCACTCAAATTCAAATTGAAATTTCCAATTTGATTTTAAATAGTTAAATTTAAAATTGATTGACTGTGTGCTTGGATGATTGATTTATAATAATTATTCACTGGATGATATTATATAAAGAGAGAGAGTACTATATATGCATTTGGAGTTGATTCCCGCATTATATAGCGGATGAGACCCTATTACGCCACATAACGGCGGAAGATATTTTATAAATCCCATATATCGCGATATTCCACCTCGTAGTGGAATTGGTATTTAATTATTGTTCTAACGTCTGTGGATGCAAGGAAAACAGGTTGGAGGGATCCAAATGGATTCCTCAAATAATCGAATTTATTTCAATATTGTGTGTTGACTATTTATAATCTGTGTGTGACTATTTATGATTGAAACTGCGAAGGCTATAATTTAGCCAAATATATTTTTGGTATCGTAGGATATCAGAAATAAATAAAATTGAATTTTTGAAATTTAGCAGAAAATTTATAGTAAATTGATTTTAGAAAATTAAATAAATTCAAAAGAAGAAATTTGTTTCAAAAGATAACAAATTGATGTTGAAATAAATTTAGAAATAAATTTTTGGAAATTGATTTGGTATTTGAAAATAAATTTGAAAATCAATCTAGAATTTAGTTCAGTGCTGAAAATGAATATTTAGAAATCGATTTGAAAAATCGTATATCAATGGATATTTAGAAGTTTAAATTCACAATGTGAATTTATAAAGGAAAGGGAGATTAGTTTTAAAAATAAATATTGGTTTATTTTTAAAGGTGTGAAAAGAAATTTACAATTTGGAATGTAAATTAAAATAAATCGAAAAGATTTATTAATTGACATAAATGGAAAGAAAATTCTTCCCTAAAAAGCCGAATATATTTTCAAAGTAACTTTTAAAGTATAAATTAAAAGTTTTAGAAATTGTTTTGAAAAAATATTGTTAGAGAAATCATTTTGGAAATGTTTAAATCTTTAGAGTAAAGATTTATTTAATTGATTATAGAAATGATTAATTTAAAGATTTAATAAAAAATCTGATTTAGAAATTGGTTATCTAAATATCTATAGTATATCTACTAATTTTTGTTTTAAAGTTAGTTTGGACTTGAAATTTTATATGACATTTATATAATATATTCATAACTAATATTTAAATAAATGTTTTAAAATAGTTTTATCTAAATGTTTCCAAGTATATATTTTGGATAAATAATTTAAAGAATTTTAAAATAATTGAACTCGGCAGACTTTCAGTGGAAATAAATAATATCGGGAATCTTATTCCGCGAGTGAAAAGTGATTTGAAATTTATTTTCAAACAGATGAAGTATTAAAAATTTATATCTTGCAAAGATATTTTGAAAATAAATAATTGGGAAAATTATTTAAATCTTGGTGTTTGTTGTGAATATTTATTGATAGTTAAATAACCGACTATCAATATTTGCCTTTAAATGACATTTGAATTTCGATGCGACCGGGGTTCGAGTTCCAAATGGATATCCGAAAGCCACATTGAACCTTTGTGGTTGTGATGAATCTTTTATTTAAAAGATCAAAGTGGAAGTTGTTGTGATTTGTTTGATATCTGAATGAACACTTATTTTTAAAAATAAGTGCTCGTTATTCGGATTAACCGGGAGAGGACTTTGTGTCACAAAACCCATTCTGAATAACGATACGACGAAACGAGATTGCATTTGAAGATGGTGTTGAAGACCGGTATTCTCGAAAATGAAAGGATTACCTGTCGATTGTCTCTGCACCGGGTTACTCCGGTATAGAGATTTTATCACCCTTTGTGATGGGGATTCCGGACGTGATTAGTGAATATCCAGATTTGCAAGGGCTTCTTTGGAAGTGCCTTCGGTTCCGTTGATCCCGGAACGGACTTGTATGGATGTGTGTCTGACGTTACACTTTGAGATGTAAAGCTGGTTTCTATCAAATGCATTTCTGTTGGTGGCGGAGAATTTATTCTCTTAGCTTAACACCCTTCTCTGAGACGCACGAGCTCAGAGGTTATGTAGTTGATGGTTACTAGTGATACATTCTCAATTTGGTAACGTGACATACGAAGTGCTGCTGATCATTTGTTGATCAAAGCATGACTTTGTGAAAAGTGTAGCTTTGTGGACGAGACTTCGTCAGACCTCACACCCCGAAAATGGTCGAAACAGGAAAGTTGCAACAATGTTATGAGGGTCGTGCCCTTTAGGGTATGTCATTTCCTTCTGGAAAAGGGTGGTGTCAGGTATGGAGCCCTGGTTTTTAACCTTTGTGGTTACTGCAAATACTTTTCTTTGTGGTTGTTGGTGTAGAGGATCCTCGGATAAAGGTCCCAAAGGACTGGGGGATAGCATATTCGTGTAGTTACCTAGTTACAGAGGTAACCCGGCCTTGTGTTGGCAGAAAGCTGGTTAAGTTCTCAAGACGTCCCTCCAGAGGCGTACCCATGTGGCAGTAGGAAGTTCCTTAGCCTGACAATTTGTTGGAAATACAAACTCCACTACGCGCCTTTATGGTTTTAGTTATATAACCTGCCATTTACTTATGGTGGTCACCACTGTTTAGATGGTAGCTATAGTAGGCATAGTTCGAAATGTCTATGCTGACTAAGATTTATATTATACTTTCAAAATGTTTTCTACACTATGCGCTAATAATATTATCGAAAGGATTTTGCTTATTAAGCATGTTTGACTATCATAAGGATAAATCTCCTTCAATTCTGCGTTCGCATTGTGTGTGTGGCGGGAGGCCTTATGGTAGTTTCATTTTCCAAAAGCATAGTGGATTTCTTTTTATTTTCTTTGTGAAAATAACTGTTTTAAGATCTCACACCAGTCTCATGACTGGCCTGTAGTTTATTGTTCCCTTCCTAAACTCTGGGTGCCCATAATTTTCCACACGGGCAGCCTAGAGTCAGGTTAACAGTTATTCGGGAGCAAAGTCAAGAAGTTGCTGTAGGAATCAGGAGTTGGAGCTAGATGGCAAGGCGTATCACTTATATATGTAATATTTCTTTCCGCTGTTTGTTGTTGTACACTCTGATAATGTAATGTGATGTGATGTAATAACTGATATAGTGATTCTGTTTAAAGATGTTTATTTATTTATTATACTTCTTCCGCTGCGAAATGTGAGATTCTGTTATTGTTTTTGTTTCTTCTTCTTCTACCTCTTCTTCTTTATCCCTAAAGATTCGTAAGTTTGTTCCTCTTTGGGCTGAATTATTATGGGATTTTGCCAGCTCAAAAGGGGTATGGATTAGCGAGCCTTTACAAGTGGTATCAGAGCAATTGGTTAAGCGACAACCTTGGCTCTGTTGGGTGGTACTCATTAGAGATAGAGTCAGTAGTACTTTAGAATGAGTGTGAGTGTGATAATAGATATGAGCACGTATTTGTTAGTGAATATAAAATTGTTTTGTATTGTGTTGACTTATCGGTTGATTGTTTATAGATTCTGGTCGGTGCAGTTTGGCCAACTGTATCGATAGGGGTTTCTAAACTCTTAAACGAGATAAACTGACACAGTATTGTTTTAAAATAGGGTAAATGAAATAAATTTTTCCAAAACTATTTTTGTATATAAAAGAAATGATTTTCTATGAATTTTATGGTATATGGTTGCTTGGTTGTTGGGAAGTGATGATATTGAATTATCATCACTATTGTATGGAAATTTAATAAGAAATAATGGTATAACCAAAGATTTGGAGATAAATTCATTAAACAGATGAAATTTATAAATATGAATTGAAAGGGTAAGGGAATGAATTCATATACAAATGAGATTTGTAAATGTAAATTGTAAATGTGATTTATAATTTGGAATAAAATTTATTAATGGAATGAATTTGGTAATGTGAATGTATAAATGAGCTTTATAAATTGAAATGAGATGCCAAAGTAATCTTTGAAATACATATTAAAGGATTTGGATTGAAATTTCAAATGATTAAATTTCTTTAATTTGAAAATGGTTTCCAAAAGTCTGGAAAATAATTATTTGAGAAGTATTTTTGAGTTGGATATTAAATCTGGTGGGGTTTGAAATTTAAAAATATTTGAAAAAATATTTTGAAGGGATATAATTGATTTCAAAGTTGGTTTTGAAATGTGAGTAATTGTTAAAAAGACTCTGGAAATCTTTAAAATGTTACGATATCTAAATAAGTTTGATAACTCATAAAAAATATTTGAAATTTGATTGGAATAGGATTCAAATTGAAAAGAGATAAATAAAAATAAGTGTGGAATAAATTTGTGAATGAACAAATGAGTTAACATTTGTGAGTAAATGAATTGGAATTGAAAAATGGAATGAGATTTGACTTGGATCAAGTTGAATAAAAATCCAAGCTTTGGAAAAATAAAAATAAAATGAATTGAATTCAAGTAAACTAATATGATAATTAATTAATTCATGAAATAGGAAAGTTGAATTAGTTAAATTAAAATTCAATTGTGAGTTAAATTTGCAGATAAATTCAAGTAAGTAGAAATAAATTGAAAATTTCCTTGTTATTGATAAAATAAATTCGAGATGAATTGAGAATGGAAAGTTGAAATTTAAAATGGATAAGTGAGAAAAATTAATTTAATTAAATTAGTCGATGGAATGGATTTGATAAATGAAAATCAAATCAGGGATTTAAATTGGGAAGTGTTACAAGGAAAAATAAATTTGAGTTTTAAATTGAAATAACTTGAAGAAAATAAATAACTTAAGTAAATATTGGATAAAAGCTCGACTTAAGTAAAATTATGAAATGGTTATTGTCAAGTTTTATGGAATGGTTGCGAATGGAACTTGTTTGATTAATGAAATGCAAATGAATGGAATAGAAGTAAAAATGCAAGTATAAATATTGACAATGAACTATTGAATTAATATGAGTGAATTTGAATGTCAATAAAAAAGAAGGAAAACTTGGTTTTGAAAATTGATGCTAAGTATAGTTGATTTGTAAGCTATAATTGCATAGTGAATGCATACTTGATTGTTGAATATACATAAATGAGGTTTATGAAATGGATGCTAAGCAGAGATTTTTGTATATTAATGCATCAAAATGAATGCGAATATGGAATGTAGTTGTAAGCAATTAAATTTGTATTGAAACCTTATAAATTGCTTATGGGAATTATTTTGAGTGCATTGCTTATGAAAACTATGTTTATTATCAAAAATGAGTGAAATGTAAATGAATTCCCTATATATGTCACTTATGTGTTTAAATTGAGTAAATACAGGTACAGGAAAGTCGTTGGGCTGGATTTGATTGCGCAAAATGCTAATTAAATAAGCCGCTTGCTTAAAATGCTAAATAAGGTACACCTACGCAATAAAAATAGGAAATATGAACTGTTTTTATTTTTCTCGACCGGGTGGGTCGATGTATATATATTTATATCTTTTGTCAAATTGCGAAAGCTCCTCCGTACACAGGGGACTCTGCCAAAAAAATTCGAAAATTTTGGGAGATAGGAAAATTTTTGTAGCGACAAACGATTTCAAGTTGGAAATTGAAGTAAATTAGTGAATGAAACTAATTTAAAATAATAATATGAATCAATTATAAATGGAAGATAAAATTCAATATTCAGAGTTGAAGATAAATTAAATTCATATGGAAATGGAAAAACTAATTGAATAGAAGTAGATATGAAAACTTCTGTAAGAAAATGTATAAAATGATTTTAAAGGCTATGAATGGATATTATTGCTAAGTAGGATATACAGGTATTATAAAGAGAAAGGAAAATTGGTTTTTATTTCTGAAGATAAAATTGAATTGCTCGACAAAAAGGTATGTATTTCAGTTTCAGTATGAAATTTGGTGATTTTCTTGTCTAGCCACTTGGCTTTTTGTTTTCTTTTAGAATTTGGGAGCCCATAGAGGCATTTTTTAGTCGTACCGAGCTAGCCGCGCAAAGGAGACGTTGGCGAATTTTTTTGAAAATTTAGGGGGTTAGAAAAATTCTGAGAAACTTTGAAAGTTTAAAATTTTGAATTTAAATTTAAATTTGAATTGTTAAGAAAACAATGTTGTTTGGAATCTATGGAATATTTTAGAAAGATAATTGAAGCGATAATGGATCTTTAGTAAAAAGATTTGCTTTGACAAATTGTTGAAAAATATTTGTTTTGGGAAAATAGAACGGGTTGAGGATCATTCTTCTTAACTAGCAATTTCGGGACGAAATTCTTTTAAGGGGGGAAGAATGTGACGACCCAGAAATTTTCAACATTTGAAATGAAATATTTAATTGATTTTAAATATTGGAAGTTGTTTTTAAACTTGAATTTCAAATTAAATATGAATTTGGAAATTTAATTATTGAATTTAATTTATTGAAGTTGGATAAAATTTGGGAATGATTTGTTCAGTTTTGAAATTTCATCGTTTAAATTGATATTTAAAAATAGCCTTCCGAGGCACAGTCTCGGAATTCGACGAAACCAGTTCCATTGGATCCGTAATATTGTATTATTATTGGATTTTAATTTCCGTAGCATTCGGAGTTGTCATGTGGTCGTACGATAAGCAAACGCGCTGAAATTTATATCAAAAATTTAATGCAATAACTAGGTTTAAAAAGCTAACTACTCTAGACGATCGAATTGGGACTCGAAATCTTTTCCATTGCGTTCGGAATGGGGGTATAATATTATAAACGCCTGGCGGCATGCCTCGATAGGAGGTCGAGATTTTAAGTTGCATTTATCGAGACGTTTGGAATTTTAAATAAAAATATTTCTAAATAAACCTTCTCCAGTAAGCCTCCTACATGCAAGGCATCTTTCTCCCTCTTTTAAAATGCACAAAATTTCCAGAACAGTGAGAAAGGAAAAAAAAAAAAGAAACATAAATCGAACTTTAAAAAAAAAATATTTCTCCAATTATACCGAGTGAAAAATTCCCAAACTTCCTTTAAAAATCCTATTTTTCCATTCTCTTCGATTTGGTGTGTATATTGTATGGTGTAACAGCCATTTTTTGAAGTTAACAGTGAATGGTCGAACGGCTATGGAACTAGGGTTAAGCTTCTCTTAGTTTTCATTCATCGATTCAAGAAATAAAGCTCGTATTTGGATTCTACCCATAGAATAGCATCTGGACGCGCATTTTGGTGAAGTTCGATGGCTATTTACGGAGTGTGACATCAGTGGGGTCGAGGGGAGAAGGCCCAGGCCGCGATTCATCCGAGGGGTGTGAGCTCAAAATTCTTGGTATAGGAAGGTGGAGGCTTTGGTGAGAAGAGCAATGGTGAAGTAGAACGTTGTTTTCGTGAAGTCGAGCTCCATATCACTGGAGATTTGTGCACAGGTTGGTGGGTTCTTTCTTGTGCGTGAACAGGCATTAGGGAGGGATGAATACCAGTCAGTAAGGTATAAATGATTCGTTTTAGTTTAATTTGAATATATATATATATATATATATATTTGAAAATAAAATATGCAGAAAAAAATAGGAAAAGATTTTTTTTACAATAAATTAAATTACTGTTATATTCAAATTATATATATAGGAATAGAATTTTGAAAGGAAGATTTGAAAATAAAATAAAATATTTGAAAATTTATACGAATTAGATTTAAACAGTTGTTAAATACTAATAGATATGATTTTGGGAAAAGGAAGAAAATCTAGGAAATTTGTTGAAATAAAGTTATTTCGAATAAATCATTAGTTAATTAAATTTATAAAATGGGAAATTGAATTGTTAAATTTATTTCGAATATTAATAAATTGTATAAATTATTTATACAAGGTCAAAACTGTGAAATCAAGTCGGAATTGGATTGAATTGCAAATAAAAGGGCAAAGGTGAGATCTTCTCACTCAAGTTCAAATTGAAATTTCCAGTTTGATTTTAAATTGTTAAATTTAAAATTAATTGATAGTGTGCTTGGATGATTGATTTATAATAATTATTCACTAGATGATATTATATATATATAGTATTATATATGTATTTGGAGTTGATTCCCGCATTATATAGCGGATAAGACCCTATTGCGCCGCATAATAGCGGATGATATTTTATAAATCCCATATACCGCGATATTCCACCTCAAAGTGGAATTGGTATTTAATTGTTGTGCTAACGTCTATGGATGCAAGGGAAACAGGTTGGAGGGATCCAACTGGATTCCTTAAATAATCGAATTTATTTCAATATTGTGTGTTGACTATTTATAATCCGTGTGTGACTATTTGTGATTGAAACTTTGAAGGCTATAATTTAGCCAAATATATTTTTGGTATCGTAGGATACCAGAAATAAATAAAATTGGATTTTTGAAATTTAGCAGAAAATTATAGTAAATTGATTTTAGTAAATTGATTTATAAAATGGATATCCGAAAACCACATTGAACCTTTGTGGTTGTGATGAATCTTTTATTTAAAAGATCAAAGTGGAAGTTGTTGTGATTTGTTTGATATCTGAATGAACACTTATTTTTAAAAATAAGTGCTCGTTATTCGGATTAACCGGGAGAGGACTTTGTGTCACAAAACCCATTCTGAATAACGATACGACGAAACGAGATTGCATTTGAAGATGGTGTTGAAGACCGGGTATTCTCGAAAATGAAAGGATTACCTGTCGATTGTCTCTGCACCGGGTTGCTCCGGTATAGAGATTTTATCACCCTTTGTGATGGGGATTTCGGACGTGATTAGTGAATATCCAGATTTGCAAGGGCTTCTTTGGAAGTGCCTTCGGTTCCGTTGATCCCGGAACGGACATGTATGGATGTGTGTCTGACGTTACACTTTGAGATGTAAAGCTGGTTTCTATCAAATGCATTTCTGTTGGTGGCGGAGAATTTATTCTCTTAGCTTAACACCCTTCTCTGAGACGTACGAGCTCAGAGGTTATGTAGTTGATGGTTACTAGTGATACATTCCCAATTTGGTAACATGACATACGAAGTGCTGCTGATCATTTGTTGATCAAAGCATGACTTTGTGAAAAGTGTAGCTTTTTGGACGAGACTTCGTCGGATCTCACACCCCGAAAATGGTCGAAACAGGAAAGATGCGGCAAGGTTATGAGGGTCGCGCCCTTTAGGGTATGTCATTTCCTTCTGGAAAAGGGTGGTGTCAGGTATGGAGCCCTGATATTTAACCTTTGTGGTTACTGCAAATACTTTTCTTTGTGGTTGTTGGTGTAGAGGATCCTCGGATAAAGGTCCCAAAGGACCGGAGGATGGCATATTCGTGTAGTAGTTACCTAGTTACAGAGGTAACCCGCCTTGTGTTGGCAGAGAGCTGGTTAAGTTCTCGGGACATCCCTCCAGAGGCGTACCCATGTGGTAGTAGGAAGTTCCTTAGCCTGACCATTTGTTGGAAATCCAAACTCCAATACGCGCCTTGTACGGTTTTAGTTATACAACATGCCATTTACTTATGGTGGTCACCACTGTTTAGATGGTAGTTATAGTAAGCATAGTTCGGAATGTCTATGCTGGCTAAGATTTATATTATAATTTCGAAATGTTTTCTACACTATGCGCTAATAATATTATCGAAAGGATTTTGCGTATTAAGCATGTTTGACTATCATAAGGAGAAATCTCCTACAACTCTACGCTTGCATTGTGTGTGTGTGGCAGGAGGCCTTATGGTAGTTTCATTTTCCAAAAGCACAGCGGATTTCTTTTTATTTTCTTTGTGAAAATAACTGTTTTAAGATCTCACACCAGTCCCATGACTGACCTGGAGTTTATTGTTCCCTTTTTTAACTTTGGGTGCCCACAATTTTCCACACGGGCAGCCTAGAGTCAGGTTAGCAGTTATTCGGGAGCAAAGTCAAGAAGTTGTTGTGGGAATCATGAGTTGGAGCTAGATGGTGAGGCGTATCACTTATATATGTAATATTTCTTTCCGCTATTTTTTGTTGTACACTCTGATAATGCAATGTGATGTAATGTAATAACTGATATAGTGATTCTATTTAAAGATATTTATTTATTTATTATACCTGTTCGGCTGCGAAATGTGAGATTCTGTTATTGTTTATGTTTCTTCTTCTTCTACCTCTTCTTATTTAACCCTAAAGATTCATAAGTTTGTTCCTCTTTGGGATGAATTGTTGTGGGATTTTTCCAGCTCGAAAGGGGTACGGATTTGCGGGCCTTTATGGGTACGAAGCACTTGAATTAGAGTGATACGAAGGAGACACGTAAAGATGGATGACTCGGTCACTCGGCATGATATGTGGATCGATCCTAAAAGATAGTGCCACATCATTGGTCATCACGTGCCTAAAAGTGATACGAATAGAAGCGATGCGAATGAAAGGGATGCAAATTCGACAGCAAATTGAAAATCCAAACTTGCATCGATCATATCTTACAATCTACAAGTCCAAATGCTATCAAATTTTCATAGGAGCTTACATACAACCCCAAGAATGTCCATGATCGATCTCGACTCGATTGGGAAATATTTGGATAGATACGAATTTCATTCGTATCAACCATGGATCAAGTGCAAACGAGCGAGGATCGATCACATGGGCTCACCCACGTGAGAGAAGGAGTTTTCCGAAGTTTGAGACAGATTTTTCCAGCCTACACCTGTAATAGCAGCTCGGGGTCTTCAAAAAAGAGATGTTTTTAGTTATTCGACATCGTTACTCTGCAGAACTCCATTGTAACTCGATTATTATCCTCTATACTCTTGTAATCAATGAGTGATAATCAATAAAATAGAAACTCTTCAAAGTGGATGTAGGTCAGAGATAGCCGAACCACTATAAACCTTGCTTTTCTACTACTTTCCTTTTAACTTTCTAGGTGTTCTTCATATTTTATTCTCTACATGCTTGTTATCTGCGATCTGTAATTGTTAACGGGTGCTTTCAACGGCAATTGGGTGTTTATGACCCATTTTGGTGCAAACAGTACACAGTTGCATTATCAAAATCTCATGACTGTTTATCTAATATTTATATATATAATAATATCGTAATCAAGCATATGAGTCCTCTTTCTTTTTGTGAATATCAATTTGTTAAATGGGATCCCATTTTCTAACTTAGTTGAATATGGTATAAGAGCCATTACCCATTTTCAAAAATGTGCATAATTTTATGAAATGGGTACATCCATTAGTTGATTTATACCTTGAAGGTAATATTCATGGAGCTTGGTGGCTAGGTCCAAGGTCATATGACAAAAATTGGGTTCCTCTTTTAAATACATATACATTTCATATTAAATTCCAACAAATGTCATACATAAAAAAATTCACATTCACTATAAGAAGCAGCAAAATATCTCAACCTCCATACACAAACATTAAAACGCCACATAACTTCAAGTTACATACCCCTTAAAATTCGAGGAACAGTTGATCATGGAAAATTGAGTCTTGTGCTAGAAATTATATCATGTAAACAAAGTTTTACAGAATGAAAATATCAAAGAAGCATTAAGTGATAAAAAAACTAAAAGCTAAACATATTTTTACATGTTGATAGCTTGTAACGACCTGCATTTTTGGACGGTTTAAATCAACGATTGGCAGATTGTTATGGGATAAATAAGAAAAAGCAGAGAAAGAAAGAAACAAACACAAAATCTCATAGCGGAATGACAAAATATAATAATAAAATAAACAGTTCATGAAGTTGTTTTACAAATAACATTTGATTACACCTTTACAATACAGAATCAGAGTTACGTACAAGAGAAATAAATAACAATGCAGTGGAATAACATGATGTAGTGGAAAAATGCAATAAGTAACAATAGCATACAAATCTCCGTCATCGTCCTCCAAAAGCAGTATTCGATACACTAAAAAGCTCGGACTGACCTAAGCAATTTGAAAGATAAAACGCTTGAGTCAGAACTAAAAGATCTTACGTAAGTTAAATCAACAGTAAATAAATATGAGTGTGACGGCGTCAGAGATGTTTACGTAGTTTGACATCTCTTATCCAATGTCTAACATGAGTGCAATAACTTAAGTGATGTTCAAGATTTCATCTCCTAAGGATCCGTTAAACTATCTACATACATAGTATAATATACTATTATAATAGTGTCTACAATAAAGTAAAGTATTAAAATAGCGTTAAGGCGTTACCTATATCCCCCTTAATACATTTTATATATTCTCATAGTTTATACAGTATCGTAAGCTCCTCCGTGAGGTTTACCCAGAGGGCACTCCATAGGTATGGTACAAAACAAACTCATAGAAGGTATGATAGGGCATGTGAACACGGTACACGAGGCAATGCCAGGGAAGGACTCTACTTTTTTGCAGAACCGGGCTGGTGGTAACGCATAGCAGCTACTACCGCCCACCTGGAACACACTCCCATAACCACAATCAAGGGGTGATCACTAAATCAATCACAAAGTCGTAATATGATATCGAAGAAGCATGTCTGATCGGAGGAACGACCTCACTTGGCCCAGGTATAGCTCTTGTTTTAGTCACATCTAAGTTGACTCACGGGAGTCAGGGTCACGTAAATACCTCATACAGAATCGTTCGCTAAACCATCATACTTCATTCTGGAATCTCCACCGCAGACACAGTTGTTAAAGTGGTTTTCAGTATTGGAAGAGAGTGACAATATCTGATCCCGGTCTCTCTAACAACCAAACGCTTACTTCACATGGGTTGGTTCTTTTACATTTCCCAAACTGATTTATAATTTATATCAAAATATCATATTCTCAAAGCCATATCATTTTTGAAATCATATTTACTTTCGCAATTAACTCACATTTGAAATCAACTCACTTTCGAATCCATATTTCCAAAATAGATTAAATCCTCATTTAAAATCATTATATTCCCAAAATATGTCATTTAAATCTCTACTTATGTTATAACATCGTTTAATCGTTTTCTACTTAAAAATCAAGGATTTAAATATAATCACTTCCACTTTACAATTTAGAGTTTAGAAAATAGTATAGATGGTCACAAATAGTTTAAATAATTTAGTATAGTTTGAAAATATAATTTAAAGAGTTTGAAATACTTTAAAATAATTTAAATAGATTTAAAATAGTTTTAGTAGATTTAAAATAGATTAAATAGATTTAAAATAGGTTAATTATATTTAAATAGATTAAATGGATTTAAAATAGATTAAATAGATTTAAAATATATTAATTAGATTTAAAATGGATTAAATAGATTTAAAATAAATTAAATAAATTTAAAATAGATTTAAAATAGATTAGATGGATTTAAAATAATTTAAAATGGGTTAGTTAGGTTAAAATAGATTAAATTGTATCAAATAGATTACCATAAATTAAATTAGTTTAAATTGATTAAAATAGTTCAAATAATTCAAAATAGCTTAAATTAGTTTAATAGTTTTAAAATCATAATAATTAGGATTTGAAAGTAATATATTTTAAAACAGTTTATATTAATTATAATAAATTTGAAATTAATATCAAATTGAACTATTTCTTTCATTTTAACACATCTAGACCATGTCCAGCTTTCAAATTTCAATTTAAAGTCCTTTAAACAATCCATTTAAACCAATTCTGATTTCACATTTAAAACTCGGATTTAAAAAAATATTTCAATGGATATAATTAAATTTCATTTCAAAATGCCGTTTAACTGATTCAAAAATTAAGGATTTAAAATCATTTAATTTAACCAATCCAGTGTCTGTATATAATCTTCTACCCTATGGTCAAGTGATACGAATATTTATCATTTCAATCCGCAAATATTTTATATTTACGGGTATATATCATTTCAACCGGCAATCCCAAAATTTCAATTCAAAGAAATCGCTTGGGTTTATCATTTTAACCCATAACGATTTTCGCTTACTATATATGATCGTTCGGGTATGTATCATTTCAACCCATAGCAAACTTGCAATGTTATAAAAATATAAAATATAACATCCAATCATCCAATATCAACAATCAACCATCCATCACAATGATCATCCAAACCAACCAATAACCATCAATAGATAACTGATTATCATTAATAGGTAAATTGACAATTAAATTCAATATTAAATTAAACGATGATTAAATGCAATAAAAGTCAAATTTTAACTAGAATGATAGTTTAAACATACCAAACATCAACCAATTAATTTCTAATCACATCATAAATTTAATTTAACTAACATAAGATAATTTAGTAGTTGTGAATGGGTTAAAACACTCACATTTGAATTCAGATCGATTTGAAATCCAAAAAAGGGCCTAAATTTCAACAGTCTCCAAATTCGTCAAAATTAGTTCTATAATGTCCAGAATTTCAATACGATCCTAGCGAAATAAACCGTGAGTGAATCCAAGTTTGTATGCAAAAGATATACAAGTTAGAACGATTGAATTTGAAATTTAAATAAAAATAAAATAAAAAAGTATTACCTTACACAAACGGCCACGTCACCAACTGAGAGAAACCCTAATTGCCTAAACTTCATACGTGACACTACCCATGCCTCCATCACTTCATCCATTACTCCACTGCCTACAGTCGACGTCGACCAGATCTGAGAGCACCATCATACTACTGACCTCCAACCGACCCATGCCTCCCTTGCCACGTGCTCTGATCATCCCTGTCTAGGCCGCCGCGGCCATCAAATGCCATATTATGGCGATCCGAGGCCACTTTGACATGAAGTAAACCACTAGATCACCTTGCCTCAACCTCCTCTACACTACCACACAACCCGATTGCCCTCTGTCGCAAATCCACCGTTAAACAAGAAACCCTAGTTTCTGACGACCGAGGTTCAACCTCAATTTCTGATCAAACAGTGATTTTGATCGAAAAACGAATTCACCAGTGGATTATGCTCGTCGAGGGCTTCGAAACGGTATATAATATATTAGGGTTTTGAGAAGTTTGATTTTGAAATTGAATTTGGATTTGGAATTGGGTTTGAGATTGGAATATGTTTCTGCCATTGAAAAGAAGGAGATACAAAAAAGCTGATGTATGTGCATAATAAGAAAAATGACTGCTAGGGTTTGGAAAACAAGACTATTTATATTTAAAAAATCCGATAAGAAAATGAACATATATTGAATTTGTACGAATGATGAATAGCGACCCAAAAACCCGTTCTGCTTCCAAAACAAAAGTGGGTCATCCCATATATCAAAATAGATGTTTTCGATATTTTTAAACTCAGTGGAATAGGTTTTAGATCCTGTTTCCATCGTATAAAGAAGTTAGCTTTAAAATTAGTTTATTCCAAATTGAATTCAATTAAATTGATTTCTACGCGTTTCGAATCCTACGATCAAATGACAAGTCTGATTGCTACGAAACTTGAAACCTTACAATAATTCATCGTTACGGATCCGATGAAACTAGTTTCGTCGATATCCGAGGCAGTTGCCAAAATGGCTATTTTCACATGAATTAAATAAATTATTATTAAATTTATTAAATCACTTTTCAATTTCAAAATTAATAACTATCAATTTTTATCATTTTTGATTACTTGGACATTTACAAAATTTAAGATAAATTTACATATCAATTCAGTGCTAATTAATTTACTAATTACAATGTTTAATTTTTAATTGCAATAAATTCATTAATGATAAATTTAACTCCAATAAATTAATTAAGCTTGATTTCAATTCTTTTTGTTCAATTATTCATCACTCTATGTATATATTCAACATTGGCTTATAGCTTATTACAACAATATTCTCCAATTTCATCCTAATTTACATTAACATGATATTTAATTACATTTATTGCAATTTATTTCCAATTTTATTCAATAGGTTAAATAAATAGGTAACATATCACAATTTTCGTCTTTTATAAATTTAATCACACTTGTAAGTTTATTATCTTCAACAAATGTTATTACTACTTACATAACACTGATTTTTATCTAATTACAATTTATTACATATTATTTCACAAATTAATACAACATTAAATTTATTTTCTCATTTACAATGTATAACTCTCAATTATTGCAATTAATTGGAATTACATGCAAAGTAGTTATCAATTAACGTGAACTACTACTATTCCATTTTATTTTAGTTGTTTTCTTACTATTATATCTTAAATTTTTAATTTTTCTCACATTAACAAATCATAAATATTATTAAATTAACTATTTTTAATTATCGAAAATTACGGGTCATTACATAGCTGCTTCAAAATATCTTACAGAATGATCAATTAAGAACATGTGATAGGCGATTAATACGCCAACCATATTTCTATAAAATGGAAACAAAAATTATTTTATGGTGGGTTGTCAATTACAAAAAAAGAATATTTAAATTCATGTTTTCCATCACTTGAGAAAATTTATGCATATTTAAGTATTTTTCCAAATGTCAACTATTTAAAAATATTGATTCAGGAGGTAAGTGTCATTGTTATGACATTACATGAATATGAGTTATTATACATGACTTTATTCACAAACTTGAAGAAAAACAATTTTATCCTATTTCCACATTCATTATTAACATTTTATTTTCCTTTCTAAATCTAGAAACACTCCAAAATCTTTAACAGCGTGTCTACTTCTAACACGTATTGAGGTAACTCAAGAGAGCTTATCTCAATTTTTAAATGTTACAATTTTCAATGTTTCAACATACTCACCCATCTCAAAATTCAAGGAGGATTTATGTCAATGATGCAACCTAGACTTTTCAAGGGTATATTACTCTTTCTACTATATATTTCGATAACTATAGTGGAGTTATATCAATGTTAAAATTATGTACTTCACAAGGAGAAATGGTAGTTTATTGCAAATGTAAATGGTGATAATTTGGATTAATTTGATGAATATTAATGGTTGAATGGTTTATTTTATTGCAAATCATTATTTTAACTATTTTTGATTGCATATGATTGTTGTATGTTGTGTGTTTATGTTTATGCTTATGATTTGGATTCAAAATCAAGCTATATGATTCTATTTAACTCATACATGTTTTATATCTTATTATAAGTAACTACTATTCTAAATTGAATTGAGATAGATACATACAAAGACCGTTTGGACGTATACACAGGTTTTACAAGCTTTTATTTGCTTAATACAAGCAATTATAAATAATAAGGTACGTATCTCGGATTACATACTGCAAACGTATATTTTTTGCACTTTGGGATGCCTCGTTATTGAGATGAGATGTATATTTGATATATATTTGGTATATTTATGTTATATATTACGAGTGTATATGCACGTCTAGGTGAGCCTGCTCTAATCACAATGTCCATGCATTAATTCAACATCACATTTATATTAGGTGTAGAGTAAATATAGATGGTTATTATCACATAAAAGGTATACAATCGAAAGATATAATAGTTTAATACCTGCTTTGCAGCTAGCTCAACTCTTGCAACAACAAACATAATATTTTGGTATCAAGAAATGCATTGCTGCTAACATTAAGTACAAACATTGACATATGGCCATATATCAAACTGTTACACACCAAAATGTCAATAAAATTTTCTTTATGTAGTGATATAGAAAAACAGTAAACATGTATAAAATGCATGCACACAGACCATGATTGATTTGGTATCATTTATTTTTTGGCACGGCAAACTTTTTACCATCACATGTGCTAATAAATTGCAAACAACCAGGAGAAATATGATTTTTTCAATAAATTGAAACCAAAGTCATCAACCAAATATATACAAAACTGTGATAACCTGGATTTTTGGACACTTAATAATTGGATAATTAACTAATTTATAAGTTGAACAAATAGAATTTTGATGAATACATATATCTGGATATAAAAATTAGTTTTGATAATCTTCTTTTAAAATTATTTAAATTGGCAAATTTATCTTTTGAAAACAAATTAAAATATGTTTTCTAATTATAATATATATATATATACATATATATATATGTATATGTATATTGTGATTTGGAAGCATTGGTTTAAATTCAGTATAATAGTTTCCAAAGAATATTTAGAGTTAAAATTCTATATTTTTAAAACTCTAAAGATAAATACTTATCTATTCAAAAGTATGATGGTTAAAATAAGATTTAATAAAGGGTTTATTAAGCTTTCTTTTTAAGAAAAATCATGACTAAATATGGTTTGTATGTATATATAAATAAATTAAACATAACACATAAATTAAACATAAAAACATATAAAACACATAAGAAATGTTAAATAAAGGGTTTAAAACATTTGTAAGCCTTGTATATCATGCATTAAACATTTGTAGTTAAGATAACATGCAAATTACAAGTGTCGAACTTAATTATTTTCTTCATTTAAAAAAATAAATAAATATAATGGATTAAAAAAAACAAGGCTATGTACTCACATATATCCATACTTCTTCTCCTTTCGTATACATCTCCTCTTCTTTCATCTTTCAAATTAAAACTAAAAAGAAATCGAACTTTAAAGCTTTCAAACTGAAATCAAACAACTTCAAATTCAACTGAAGCAAGCAAGATTCAAGCTTCCAGTTAAAGATCAAAATAAATAATTCCATATCAAAAAGGGAAAGCCTGGTCACTGTTATCAACATATTCCAGTGAGTAAACTTCTGTTTTAAAAGCTTAAATCTGTTTTTAACTTTGATGCATGTGATAAAAAAAATTTAGTAATGTAGTGCATGGATGAATAGATGCGAAAACATGTATATGAATGTGAAAAGGGCTGTGCATGTCATATATATATATATATATATATATATATATATATATATATATAACTTCCTCTGTTTGAATTACAGGCACATATCAACAAAAATAAATTCATATCATCCCAAAGAAACATTGTTAGACTATGATCTCTAAAAGTTAAATGACTATAACAATGTAATTTCATTTTTAAAAATAGTTTCAAGTGGAAAAACTTAATAAATATTTCAAAAATAGGATATTATAGTGAAACCTTTTCAAATCAGGAAAATCAATGAACATAATTTCAAATTTTGATTTCAGAAACGGATTTGTATTTGAAAATGATGGTTTTAAATAGTGGTTTCATGATTTTTAAGTTTGTATATGTTGAGAATTTCTGAGTTGATCGGTATATACTTTTTCGTCGATTTTCGACGATCGGCGAGAAGTTGGTTGTCGTGTTTGACGCTGAAGGTAGCTCGTATCGCAAGGAGCTAGGGAAAAAAGGTGGATGGGTTTTTTGGTGGTCGACGCGGCTTGGAGATGTCGATTTAGGGTTTTATCGACCAGTTTGGCCAATGTTGTTCCTCGAGCTCGTGCGACGTCGTGAGTGAATTGGAATCGACCGGGGGTGGGAGGATCGAAGCATGGGACGGTGACACTGCTGTGGGATGGTCGGCGGGAAGTCTGGCGGTCGTACGTGGTGGCCGGATGAATTTTTTGATCAAGTTTTAGGTTCCAGTGTAATCGAATAGCTCGATTTTGATTTCCAGTCAAGTTCTTCGAACTGGGAGGTCGAGCTAGTCGGCAAGGTGATCAGCGACTTATTGAAGGTCTCGGCAAGTGTCGGAGTAGATCAGGTCGGAGGTGCACGTGCATGTGTGCACATTTTTGTCTGGTGTGGTTGCGGATCAAGGAAGAGAGGTTTGGCTCGAGTCAGGCTTGTAGTCGATCGCGTGTTGTCTCGAGGCGAGTGAAGTGTGTTTTTGCTGGGGGTTTGGCTCGGCGGTTCTGCAGTTTGGCTCGGGTAAGGGTATTATTGTAGTACCAGTTTTAAGCTTGTAAAGCAAACAGATTTTACTTTAAACAACTTTCTTAATCAGGTTTTAAAATGAAAGTATGATCAAGTTTTAAAGTTTTTTTAAAAAATGAATATGTTTCAAAGGGATGTTAACGGAGTTTCCAAAGTAAATTTATTAACAAGTGCAAGGATTTAAAATGATAAAATTTAAATGTTTTAAAATATGTTTTGTTTAAAAATAATTATGTTAGGTTAATTAATTAAATTAATCCCTAAATGTTTTTCAAATGAAATTTAATGATGTAATTAAGAAGTGATTAAGGTAAGTGTATTAAACTTTAATTAATAAAAATATTCTCAAATGTTTTTATATTAATTGATTTCAAGCATCTAATTTAAATAAGATTTAGATGATAATTAGTGAGGGTTTATCTTTAATCAAATTAATTAGGGTCTTAATTATTTAAGGTCAACTAAGCAGGATTAAAAATTAATTAATTTAATTTATTTGGTGATTAAATTAAATTAATTAGGAATTATATAACTAATCAATCTTGCTTATGGATGATTAAATTGTATAGAATGTCTGAATTGGCTATAATCCCTAAACTGATAATTTGTGATGCTCTGTGATATGATATTTTGGGTTGAACTGTGATAATGTGGGTTATCTATCGATGAGGAATTGCTGTGTAAATGTGACATCTTGTTTTAAAAATTGAATTGTATTCACTTAAACAACTTGGATTAAAGATGACATTGGATACGAAAGAGACCGGGGTCGGGTGTCAGCAAATACTCGAAACCACTTCGATTAGTAATCTACAATAATTCTTTATATATTTGATTTTAGAATCAAATAGGCTGGAATGGAATATTTAAGTAACCTGACCATTTGAACTGAGTAATAGTTCTTAAATATTGTTTTGTAACAAATGATTGACTATAACATGTTAAGAACTCGTAATGAGGTACGAGTTACCCTAGTTTTCAAATAAGTTTTATAACTTAGTATTTCAAATTATTTGAGTTTACTCATGCTGGTTTCTAGCCTGGCTCAGGTGTTACTTTAATGTAATTCTCGGGTCAGACCGAGTATTGCAGATTTTTAGGTTAGGACGATCTGGAGCTCAGGCGGCGAGTTGGATGGCAGGAATGTAGGGAGTAATTCTGCTGTGTATTGTAGTAGTTTGGTTTGTTTTCTCAGAAAAGTTGTTACAAATGTCCAGTTTAGTTGCACTCTGATATATTGTATGTAAATTTACTTTTACAACTTTCTTTGTGTAAATGCTACTATTTGACATTATATTTTGATCCGCTGCGAATGTAATATTCTGTGTTTTGTTTCTGTTTCTTCTTCTACCTCTTTTCTTTCCTAACCCTAACAACCTGGAATTTTCGGCGTTCGAATGCTTGGCACTTCTAAAGTGAACATATTAGTGTCAAATTTTCGAGGTCGAAGATTCTGAGTCGTTATATTTTGGTATCAGAGCAGAAGGTTAAGCGAGAATCTTGGCTCTGGTGGGCTTACTCATTAAGGATAGGATCAGTAGTACCCTAGAATGAGTTGAGTGTATATATATGAGAGCGTGCTTGTTATTTTCTTATATAAAGATTTAAAAAATGGTTTTAAAAATGAATGATTCTTATATAAGCTTATATTTTGATATATAAAGCAATAATTTTTCCAATTATTATATATACTAAGATAATTGGTTGTTGGTTATTAAATTGAAAAAGATCGTAAGAATTTAAGTGGTAATATATATATATATATATATATATATATATCCAAATAGGAATTGGATAATATGAACTGTACAAATAAGATAAGCTAAAAAGGGATTCAAACCAGAAAATAAAATCCTAAAATTTATAGAAGTGTTTTCAGAATGCTGAATTAAATTACCCTGATTTATTTTTCCAACAAATCATGAGATAATATGTAGTGAATTGGTTTCTAGATACGATAATCTTGGTTATTATCATAAAATGGTTATTGTGCCTAATAATGCGATGTTTGTTCCTAATAATAATTAATGATTAAGCAGAATAAAATGTTTTAAGGAAGTAACAATGTAGATAAGTATGACTTATAAATTGGAATAGATTTAAATTATGAACTTTTAAAATCTAAGTCCATAAAATTTGAAATTGTTTCATAATGTTGAAAGAAACAATAAGTAATATTATTCAGAATATTTTTAAATGTAGGAATCTTATTTTTAAACAAGAGACGTTTTAAAGAAATTTGTTTGAATTAAAACTAAAGGTGGTTTAAATTTGGATGGTATAACTTAGTGAGCAAATAAAATGAATAAAAATAAAATTTGGAATTCTACTAATTGAGCTTAATATTGGTTAGGTAGTCCCACTAAATCCAGTCTTTGAGAGATATGGCTAAGAGTGAAAAATGGAAGGCAAGTCGCATGGAGCGGAGGGCAGCTACGCATAAGGAACGAGAAGAAGCGATATAGGAGTATGAGAATCGGGTTAAGGAAAAGGATGGACCAGGATCTTATGATCATGTCACCTACTACAGATGTTACAATAAGGATCATTACGCAACCAAGTGCAGTAAAATAAGGGAGGAATTAAAGGGTGCATTTCAACGGTTTCGCTCCGAGATCTTATGCTTTAAGTGTCATAAGAAAGGACATTTCCTTAAACATTGCCTTAAAGTGAGAAAGGTAAAGCGTAAACCTGTAGAACCTGTCAGCGAGTCGACTGTTTGCTATCATTGTAGGAAGTCGGGACACATCGCTAGGAATTGTCCCAAGAGATAGAAGAAGAATAAGGTTGTGGAACGTCCTGCAGGAGGCGTGAAGGTTATCCAGATTGATCGAGGGTGGAAACCTTTTGTGGAAAATGTTATAAGTGGGGATGTCCTGTTGAAAAGTGCATGTTCGGGATTTCCCCATTGGAAGGAAGTACATAGGAAAGTATTCTTGTAGAAAAGCTAGGACTCCGTTCTTTCCTAAACACCTAGGGGTGGTGAAGGTGTCTAGATTTATGACTTTGTAAGACTTCTATTATGGATAAATGAATGTGATGTTTGAACTAATAGTGTGCAGTCTATCAATGTATGGAATATTTTATGGCAGTACGATCTAATATGAAATCACTTTGAACTTAAGCTTTGAATGTTTAAGATTAATTTGCAAACTGAAATTGTTTAAGAATTGGTTTCTAGGTTTGAAGTTAAAATTGGGTAATAAATTGGATTTCGAAGATTGAATTGTTTTAAAAAGTTTTGAACTCTTACTTGAATCTTGAAATAAGCTAAGTACAAGTAATTTAAAATGAATATTAAAATTTTGGACTCAAATTAAACAGTTTAAGGACTTGGGTTGTTAAATTTTTTTTTGCAAGGCAAGCGGGGTTGATAATTGGTCCCCTACCAAATTTATTAAAAAAGGAAAATGGAGTTACATAGGGAAACGAAGAAGAAATACACTAGAAAAGGGAAATAAAAACAAAGAAAACAAAAGCAACCACGGGATCCAAGGATCAATGCACTTGGAAATCATACTTGCTCACTCTCATACCGAACAATATTTCATTTTGTAATGTTGGCCAGAGCAACAAATTTATCCTCAATTGGCCTTCAAAGAATCTCATATTCCTCTCTTCCCAAACTATCTTCATCAATTTTTTAACAGAGAAAAAGAAAGGTCTTCTTCTCACCTCATTCCATTTGGTTGCCTTCTCTACCATTTCCCACTAATTTGCAGCTTGCAAAGGAGCCGACGACAACCCCAAGCTACATAGCATTATGCTCCACATTAATGAAACGTAAGGACAATGAAAGAAAAAGTGCAGGGATGCTTCTTCATGGCTACTGCACTGCAAACAAGAGGAGGGCAAATTCATGCCATATGCCATCAGCCCGTCTCTTGTTAACAGGGCATTATTATCAACTTTCCAACTTGACAGCTCATACTGAGTTATTAAGTGCTTGACATGATCAAGCTTGAGGAAAATATGAGTTCCTCTTATTATCCATGCTCCAAAGTTATGCGACATAAATTAAACTAAAGATTGGAGACAAGCTTCTCTCATGCTCCTAGTAATAGGAGACTCTGATCTTGTTGAGATGGTTTGTTTCAAAGGTTTCCTCTTTTTTTTTGAAGAAAGCATTTGAAGATGGGACACTGGTGGTTCGATTTATTTCCTTGGGTGAAGAGGGAGGTGATAACCATCCTGGAATGGAACCAGAGAAATTATAGGGTTGGTTTGGGTTAGCCTGGACTAAAGAAGGAAGAGTTAGAGAGGAGGATTTGGGTAGAGTATGAGAAGAAGAATGCATGGAAAAGATTAAGTCAGAAATTTGACTTTGCAAAAGCCTGCAAAAAAGGTCATCAGGATCAAGATCAGGTGGGGATGGGAGATTTGGTTTGGGTGGGAATGAAGCAACAGGAAGAGGAGATGCAGTTGTTTGAATGATCTTGGCATGATCAGATTTATGTAATTGCCTCTGATTCTTGCCTTTTGATGGAGAATTGTGGGTATCATGTACAAAGGATATGTTGTGCATTTGTAGCGTATCTTCAATGGCAGTGTGTTCATCATTATCACAATTAGTATCAACATGAATATGCTCTTTGCATGGCCTGTTCTCCTTCCCAACATTTCCTTCCACCTTATCACGAGATATTTCCCCTTGCCCACTTTCATCTCCACTTATAGTAACATACTCAGCTTGACTTTCATCAACCATATCCTTAAGCACTTCAAATTTGTTACTCATCAAATAGTCCACTTGGTGAATATCAGGCAAACATTCTTCCATGCTATTCTCATTATCACCCAAAGCAGCAATACTATCTGCTTCAGATTGAGTCTGATTATCATGGGAATCCACTTGATTTTCCACATGCACCTTTCTTTGATTCAAAATAGCTTCTTTCTGAAGAGGCATTTCCCTGGAACATGATTTTCTTTTTGTTACTTTCTGCCAGACCTGTTTGCCCTTATTTTGCCGATTGGATGTCTCACCACCAACTTTCAATGCAGCATCCTCCTTACTTACAACTTTATCCCCTTCTTGATTACCCCTATTCAATGCAGCATCCTCCTTACTTACTAGTTTATGTCCACGAAATTTGGGGCAAGAAGTGTGCAAATGTCCAAACTCTCTACATTCATCACAAATGTCAGGCCTCCACAAGTAGCTGACCTGAACCATCTGTGTAGAACCATCAAGCAATTTTACAGGAAACTCATCCACAAGCTGGCAATCAGGAGACACATCCACCAAACATTTAGCAAAACCAATCCTCTCCATCCTCTCGGTAGAAGAATCCAAGCACAACAACCTTCCAATTCTGGAAGCCAACCAATTGATGCCTATGTGAGACCAGGCAAAGATGGGAATATTTGCAAATTTAAGCCAAACACGGACAGTTCTTATTGAACTGCAGCTATTACCAATGGAAGGATCCCAAGCCTTGATAATGAATATTTTGTTTCGAAGAAAAATAGGATCAGCTTCCAAAATTTTCCTTCTGTCCTCAGCGCAAGACAGATTAAAAAGAAACAAAGTACCATCAGATTTAACCACAATCTCTCCTTTCAGCTTCCATAGCTTCTTAAGATGATTGATCACTGTAAGGTAGGACAAAGGCTTGTCAAGAAAAAAACCCACTAACCATTCATTCCAGATATCAGTACCAGCTTTTATGAAAACCTCCGGTGGCACCAGCGCAGTTCCATCAAAGACGAGAGAAAAATCGATAGGGGAGTATAGACCTGCATTACGAGGCTTATTTTTGAAGAGAGACGACCAGGAAAAGGAAACAGCAGATGGCTGAGAGGTAGGTGAAGCAAGCGGGGGTGGAACAGGTGGAGGCAGGGAGGAGGGAGAGATAGGTAATGAAAAAGGCCGAGAAGAAGGAGAAGGAATGGTTGATGGTACAGGAGGAACAGTTTGAAAAGATGGGGGAGGGATGGGAGAAGATGTGGGAGCGGCCATGAAAAATATTTATTTGAGATTGTTGAATTTGATTTGTGTGTGTGATGATGGGTTGTTAAATTAAAAGTAAAGGTTAATTTGATTTAAGTAATTAAATCAACATTCGAAATATTAACTAAAATGTATATAATTCGAGATGGTTTAAAAGTAGAGATTGGAATTGAAATTAATTCAAATTGAAATTTGTTTTGATTAATTGAAATCGAAGTTGAATAAGTAAATTCAAATGGGAACTGAATTTAATTTAAATTAAATTGAAATTGAATCAATTTAATGGGATTGGAAATTGAAGATTGATTGAAATGGGAGATTGGGAAATTGAACAGTTTGAGCTCTAAACTATTTTCAAATAAAATTGTTTTAACATAAACTTTCTTAAATCTATTTTTCCTAGCTATTTACTATACAATCTTTCTTTTTAAAAAAACCAAACTATCTCATACTTATTTTACAATTATTTTTAGAACTATTTGACTATTTCACAACAATTTTATAACTGTTTTATAAACTAATTACTATTTTACAACTACTTTATAACTAGTTACTATTTTACAACTGTTTTGCAATTATCTAACTATTCTACAACTATTCAACTATTTTATAACTACTTAACTATTCTATAGCTATTTTACAAATAATAACTATTTTGCAACTACTTATCTATTTTAATTTTTTCAAGCTATTCTCTAAATTCAAGATGGTCAGAGTGCAAACTGTTTATAATAGAAGTGATAATCCAAATGGGAATTTGAAGCAATTGTGAATAAGTGAATAGAATCAAAATGAAGGTGAATAAAAAAGGAGAATTGATTTAGCTAATAATCAATGAAGATGAATACGTAGGAAGTACGAATATTATTCAATTCGCATAATGATTTGATCCAGATTCGAACATAGAATTTTGAGATAATATATCGATCCGAGTTGGGATTTTTCACTCGATTTTCGACGGCGAACCCTGGATATGGATTTTTGATTGATTCTGGAAATTCTCTATCATAGTTATGGCTATGCAAGGAGAATGACGATTTCTGATCAAGAAACCAGATCTGAGTCCACAATAGAAAGTCGGGTGAACGATACTAGTTCGGAGGTGAAATTGTATAATCGAGTAAGCGATCGTATTTGATATTGCGTACGGGTGATATATGTACATCGTACGTGCTTGAATGAAATAGATATTGTAAATTTTGAAAAGGAAAGTAAAAATGATTTTTGAAATAGAAAAGTATATTTTGAGAAATATAAGAGTGGAAATTGGATATCACTATAACTGAAACTCATTTTATAAAAAAAAATAAGTAATGTGGAAAGTAAATTTATAAAAGAAATCGAATTTGAATATTGATTTGGCATAGGTAAAGTTATATACATATTGGTTTTATATGATAAACTCTTTTTATTGAATCTATAACCAGAAGAAAAGATCTTTGAAAAATATTTGAAGTACAAAACGTAATTTATATAAGTATAAAGTGATCCAAAAATATTTTTGTTCTAGTTAAAGGAGTAAACTTATATATATATATATATATATATATATATATATATATATATATATATGATTTTATGAGAATGATTTTGGGAAAAGGGTTTTTAGAACCTATGGATTTAGAAAGGCTTTTTGATTTTTGGGAAAAATCAATTTTGGAATTTGGAAAGCCTATTTAGAACTATCGATTTGGGAAATCGATTTTGTGTAAAGGAGATTTATATGTGATACATATAAACAGTATGATTTGAAAGATACTATATAAGTATAGTATAAATATTTTGAGATTGGCTCTGGAGAAAAAGGCGCTCCCATTTAAATGAACTTCTAATAGGAGATCCACGGGGTGGTTCTGCCTTGAGCCCTGAAAGGGGTTCTAAATTTAATCCTGGAAGGAAGTCTAGACTAACTGAAGTTCCTTAGGATTGTGGTTGGGGTAGCGAAAGTCGAGGGCGTTGATCCTACAGAGGCATTTGGGTTATGCTGTGACGATAGTGTAACTCGATGTCACTGCGATCTACTGCGAACCATAGCGGAAATCAAGGGCAGTGAGTGCCTACGATCTACGTTTGATTTCGCTGGGAGAGCAACATAATATCGGTAGACTGCAATCTCCTCGAAAGAAAGCTTGAGCTGGAGCATCAAATACTTCTTGAGATACTTCTTAAGACCATAGACAAACTTCAGATTCTTCTTATAGGAAGTGCTAATGTATTCAAGACCATACTTAGATAAGGCCTCGAATGATGAAACATAATCAGAGATGGATGACTTCCTTTGCTTCAACTCGAGGACGCGACGGGCTAATAAAGCTTTCTCAGATTCAGGAACGAACTTAAACTTGAATCGTTCCTGAAACTGAGTCCAAGAAAGAGTAGACTCAACTAGCTCGGCTATGAGAAGTTTGTGCCAATCAAGGGAACTCTCTTGCAACATGCTAGACACTACGAGAACTCTGTCGTGGTCAGAAAGATCCATACGAGAGAAGATGCGCTCGCACGTACGAATCCAAGCTTGGACCTCAAGAACAGACTCGGGGCCTTTGAACAACTTTCCTACGAGATGAGAGAAATCACTGGATAAGCACCTAAAGACAGACTTTCACGGAGGAGATGCTCAAGTAGGAACTGGAGACTGAGTGCTCCTAAATAACTTCATAAACTGATCGGAAGACAAATAAACATTGTCTGGATGTGAGTCGTTAGATTGCCCAGCAACCGAGCGTCGTCCTCTGCCTCTTCCATCCATTAGCTAAAAGTTAAGATAAGATAAAATTATTCACAGGGTAGATATCATTAATTCGATAAGGAATACTATAGAACTAAAATGCATTCCTAGACGTATTCACAAATTTGTGTCTACCCCAAAGGACAAGAAAAGGTCAAAGGCACGATGATTAAGGGATTTGTAACACTTGTATAACACTTAGATGTACCGTAGTATATGCTTGTAACAACCTGGGATTTGCATTACCAATTAATAAATAAAAGTTAGGATTTTTATTTATTTTTAATGAAGCATAAAAGGATTATGGAATAACAAAATTTATTTGAAAAAGGCTATTTTAATTAAATGGGAAATATGGGATTTTAAAATGAGGATAAAATGTTATTTTTGGAAAGTAAATATTTTAGGAGAGATTTTAAAACGGGTTTGGGTAAGAAAAATGAGTTTATAAACATACATGAACACTTAGAAATTTTTTGGAAACATTGTAAATAATCCTCTTCTTATTGGGTTACTAAACTTAACCCAATAACCCGCTCTAAACCTCCTCTATATATTATCTCAAACTCTCATAATCTCATTCATTCATCCCTAATCAAAACCCTAATCATTTCCTAAGCTTTCTTAATAAAAATGGCCTCCACCTTCATCCCCTTCTAGTTTTAGCTTACGCAAATCATTCTATGCAAAGGTAATGCAAATACCCACCTCAAATCCATCTTTTATAGCTTTCTAATTTCCAAAATTAGTTTGTTAACACATGTTTTATGTGTTTTTATGATCTTATAGCCTCCTAATCCTCTTTTGTTAACTTGGGTTGATGCTATAATGGTCCTTGTTACTTTATAGAGAGGTATATTGCTAAAATCCTCTTCTAATATGTGTTTAATCCTCTTTTGATGTCATAAATCATTTAGTAACACATGTTTTATTATGTAACATGTGAATCATAGCTCTTTGATCATCTTTGCTTTCATTTTGGGTGTGCACATAAGGTGTTTGTGATATTGCTTCATAAGGTAATGCTAAGCTTTGGCCCTTTGTTTCCTTTAATTTAGTGTATTAATCATTATATGGTAGTTATTGATTGTTATTAGTGAAATTTGAGGCCAAAAACTTTAAAAAAAAAACACCCCTAAAGCACTAAAATCATCAATTTTAGCTGGCTGGAAATGCACAGGCTGAAAACATGTGTCTGGGTTGCACCCAGGCACAGCAGGCTAGCCCAGTTGGGCTAGCCAGGAGCAGGCCAGCCCTAGTGGGGCTGGCCACAAGTCCCCAGCCCATGCGGGCCGCAAGGCCCCAGCCCGAGTGGGCTGGGGCGGGTCCCCTGACCCCAGCCCGCAAGGGGCTGGGGCGGCCCACGTGACCCCAGCCCGCAAGGGGCTGGGGCGGTCCCTTTTCCCCAGCCCGCAAGGGGCTGGGGCGGCCCACGTTTCCCCAGCCCGCAATGGGCTAGGGCGGGCCGTTTTTCCCCCATCCCATGCGGGCTTGGGCTGTTGTATCCCCCCCACCCCCAGCCCGCATGGGCAGGGGCGGGTTGGATTTCCCCCCCTCCCAGCCCGCATGGGCTGGGGCGGGTTGTATTCCCCCCAGCCCGCATGGGCTGGGCGGGCGGGCTGTATTTCCCCCCAGCCCATGAGGGATGGGGCGGGCCGAGAAAAAATAATAATAAAAATAAAAATAAAAACTGATTAGTATCCTATTTTCAGTTTTGGAACAGAAACTTTGTGACATCGCCACGGTCACATCCGTGGTCGAAATCCAACGTTTTTGGACTCCTTGGAAAGCTGGAGTTCCGAACTCCATCTCTAGAAAGTTTGATTAGTATCCGAGTTCATTTGACTCTTCGAAATGTTGTCGAAGAGGGACCCGGATCTCAGCCTGAAACGGTGTATTCACTGTTTCCGGGTTCGACTTTGGAGCGTCGCTGCAACTTCGTTTCAAGTCGGAATCGAGTAATTCTTTTTGCGTTCTGAAGTAGGAATGTCGGACTACGTTCCTACCAATTTTCATGCCATTCAGATTCGGTTTGCTGGTCCGAATAATTTTCGAATTTGGTTTCGCGTCAGTTTTGGACTATTTTCCAACACTTAGAATATTTTCAGTGATTTTCTTATTTATCGACTTCTTTGAGATTTGTCTTTGGATTTCGTACACAGGCCTTATAAAAAGGTTTTAAAAGGATTTTTCACTCCTAAATGGCTTTCGAAATTATTATATAATATTATTTTTTATTATTAAATTAATTACTCCATAATAGGAGAGTTTTCAAAAGCCGTTTTAAAGTGATTTCAAGATCAATTAAAATTCCGTTTCGCACCATTATTTTCTATAATAAAAATCTCACACTCACTTTTATCACGTCGAGCGAAGTGGAAAGGTGCTTAAACGGTTAGGTAATCTCCGGCCTATGGAACCGTGTGTATTTTCTTTCCGGTTAATCCCCGACCTATTCGATTGATCATTTTGACCTTTGGGTCTAGTTTACCGATGATACGAGGTAGACTTTTTATTGTTTGGAGTGTGAGCATGCTATTGGTTAGTAAACGTTTAGTGCGAACGTGGGGTATGGGACTCATTGTTAACACTTTACGGGTTCCTCTCCAAGAAGTTTGTGACACATTAGCCTCTGGGCGGCCAGTACTGGACCTCTGGGTCACCACGCCTCTGGGCAACCGTCTCTGGACACCTGCTCTATGGAGCAGTTTTTCGGCGTGTGCCTCTGGGCCTTTATCCTTCTGGGAAGGATCTCGTCGTCTCGCACGTTCTGCATCTGTGCGAGTGATCGATCACAACTCTACAGTACTTGGCAATAACGACTCTGGTCGGTGCACGTGCAATACTTGTATTATCTGATGATTTTTATATCCATTCGAGTGCCGCCATTCGGTGTTGGTTCTATGGAACCATACGATGTAAGTGCGATTACTTTATGGATTTACAGTGTCTCTGGACACTGCTTTTCAGTATTCGATTTCATTGACTTTTCAGTATATCCCTATTGCTCTTTGGAGCATCGATCTTTGCTTGGGCATTTGATTACAGACTCTGGTCACTCTTGGGATTATTGCCTATGGGCAACTTTATATAGCTTTGACTACGCCGATGATATGAGGCGATTTTATTTATTCCACACTTTGGTGTTGATATTCTCTTTGGAGATTTTTACTGTTTATTGATGATTAGGGATCGTCATTATATTCATGTGGTCCATTATATTCTTCTCTTTGGAGAAGTTCTGTTTTGTTTATGTACCGCATTATTATATATCTCAGTTATTACTGATTATTTAGCTAGCCTGACCCGAGTGTTTTCGCTCGGGTCAGATCGAGTTGTTTCAGGTTAGGTCTCTGGACTTAGCTTTCTGTGCTTCCGCTTAGACATTATCTGCTATGCTGATAGATAGCTCTTTATATTTGTCCATTATCTTGATACTCTGACTATTCAGTCTCTTATGTACATATTTTTGACTCACATGTGTGAGCGGTGGCTTTGTACCCACCTTTTGATATTTGGATCTGTATTGACGATATATTGTACCTATGTTCTGTGACTGTTATGTGACTGTTCTGTGATGATGATGTTATCATTTAGTATTATGTTTGTTCTGAACCTATTTTCCTTAGCCATTGTAATTTCGTTATAAATATCTATTGGATATGTCGAACCACTTGAGAAAAGAAAACCACCTATTCGACGTATTCAGTAGTTAGTTATAGCTTGATTACACATGATCACTTCCATTATACTCTATTCTCCGTTCTAGTAGACGGTATTACTCCGTAATACTCTTTGCTAGAGTGGGTCTCGGAGTGGGGAGTTACATCTTGGTATCAGAGCAAAGGTTCAGAATTAAGCATAACAAACACAGAACAGACACGTAGTACAATACGTTATAATACGATCTGAATTAAACATATCCACCTTTAGATAAATAAGTTAGGAATATGTGAAGGAATCTATTATATTCCGTAATATTCCTTAATGAATTATTTATCTTTGAATCGTGTTTAACTAAATCTTACCTTATCTTTCAGTTGGGCTGGTAGAGGTAGGAACCTCCGTTCTGCTGATGCTGGACAGTCCAGCAACCCTCACCCTGAGGGCGTATATATGACCACGGACCAGATCATGGAGTTGGTTCGTAACTCTCAGTCGCACTCTCAGTCTCCTGCACTAGTTTCTGATGCACCGCGCAAGTCTGCTTTTGCGCGCCTCTGCAGCGACTTTATTCATCTTGGAGGGAAGCCGTTCAATGGCTCCGAGACTGCTCTTGAGGTCCAGGCTTGGATCAGAGTTTGCGAGTGTAGTTTCACTCGCATGACCCTTCCTGACCATGACAGAGTTCTTGTTGCTTCTAGCCATCTTGAGGGTCGTGCCTTGGATTGGTACGAGCTCCTTATTTCTGAGACCGATGAGGCCACTCTCACTTGGGATCAGTTCCGAGAGCGCTTCTTGCTCAAGTTTGTCCCCGAGTCCGAGAAGATAGCCCTTGCACGCCGCTTTATTGACCTTAAGCAAGGGAAGACCGCTGTTGCCGACTATTCTTCATCTTTCGAGGCCCTGTCTAGGTATGGCCTCGAGTTCATTAGCACTCCTTATCAGAAGAATCTCAAATTTGTTGAAGGACCGAAGAAAGATTTGAAGAAACATCTTATGCTCCAGCTTAAGCTCCCTTTTGATGAGCTAGTTGACGCGGCGCTTCACCTTGAAGCGGTTGAGCGTGAGAGAGACAGTGATGGAGATGGTGGGGGTTCCAAAAACCCCAATCAGAAGCGGGGTCCATTTCAAAAGACCAAGCCTTGGAACAAGAAGAAGAAGACTGGCAGTTCTACTTTTCAGACTCAGCCTCAGACTCGTTCTCAGCCCCAGACTCCTGCTCAGCCTAGTAGGACACGTCCTCTGAAGAAATGCTTCAACTGTGGTTCTCTAGATCACTTTATTCGAGAGTGTCCCAAACCTCTCTATTACACCTTCTGCAAGAAGGAGGGACACAGGATCTCCACTTGTCCTACTGCTCCTCCTAGATCTGGCAAGCTTAATGCTGCCAAGGCTCCTACATCTTCAGCTCAGCCTCGAGGTACGCATTCTTCCGTTCTCGAAGGTTCTATTTTATTTCATGGTAGATCTTGTAGAGTTCTCTTTGATACGGGTGCCTCTCACTCATTCGTATCAAAGGAACTAGTTGATACTTTATCTTTAGATGTTACTTGTTTGGTTTCTTCACTAAGGATTGTGAATCCCATCGGTGGATCCATGACCCTTAGCTTGCTTTGTGAGGATATAGATATTGATCTTTGTGGATTTTTTTTCCGTGCGAATCTGCACGTTATGGAGTATTTGGGATTTGACATGATTCTTGGCATGGATTGGCTCGCTCAGTCCGACGCCAAAATCATTTGTTCGGAGCGGATATTATTTCTTCGTCATCCTGACTCGTCCGCTCCGTTAGCTATTGCTCTTCAGGATGTTGGGATTTCTGATATTACTTTATTTTCTCTTGATTCATGAGATGAGGATTTGGACATATCTCGTATTCCTGTTGTTCGGGATTTCCCCGATATATTCGAGCCAGTATCTGGCCTGCCGCCAAAGCGGGCCATTGAGTTCCGCATCGATCTCATTCCAGGCTCCCACCCAGTTGGGCGTCCTCCCACGAGGATGTCTACTAAAGAGAATGAGGAACTCAGGAAGCAGTTAGTAGAGCTTGAGGCGAAGCAGCTCATTCGGTCCAGTTCTTCGCCATGGGGTGCTGCTGTGGTCTTCGTTAAGAAGCCCGATGGCTCTCTTAGGCTTTGCATTGATTATTGCAAGCTTAATGAGTTGACCATCAGAAATCGTTATCCGTTGCCACGGATAGACGATATGTTTGATCAGTTGAGCGGTGCGAAGGTCTTTTCACAGCTCGACCTTGCCACCGGATTTCATCAGCTCCGAGTTGCGGAAGATAGCATTCCTCTTACCACTTTCCGCACTCGTTATGGTTCTTTTGAGTGGTTGGTCATGCCATTCGGCTTGACGAACGCACCGGCTTTCTTCGTCGATCTTATGAATCGAGTATTCCGGGAATACATTGATAGATTCGTTCTGGTTTTCATCGACGATATTCTTATTTACTCTAGATCCAAGGCAGAGCATGCTCATCATTTGCGGATCATCTTGGATACTCTTCGTCAGCATCAGCTTAAGGCCAAGCTCTCCAAGTGCCATTTTTGGGAGAGCAAGGTCAAGTTCTTGGGCCATATTGTATCATCTGAGGGTGTTTCTGTCGATCCTGCCAAGATCGAAGCTATTCAAAATTGGAAGCAGCCCGAGAACGTTCATGATATTCGCAGCTTCCTTGGTCTGGCGGGTTATTACCGTCGGTTTGTCAAGGATTTCTCTCGAGGTGCACTTCCCCTTACGACGCTGACTCGTAAGGGTGTTCGCTTTATTTGGTTTGATAAGTGTGAAGCTTCCTTTCAGCGACTGAAGGAACTTCTCACTCGTGCTCCTATTCTTGTGGTTCCTGAGAGTAACCAGGATCTGGTTGTTTACACCGATGCTTGTGGTAGCGGGCTCGGTGTTGTGCTTATGCAGAAGGATCGGGTAGTTGCTTATGCTTCTAGGCAGCTATGTTCGAATGAGGTTCGCTATCCAACTCATGATCTTGAGTTGGCAGATATCGTCTTTGCCTTGAAGACGTGGCGTCACTTTCTATTAGGCGAATGCTTCACTCTTTACACCGATCACAAGTCTATGAAGTATCTTTTCAGCCAGAGAGATCTCAATATGAGGCAGCATCGATGGCTTGAGTTTCTCGCCTCATATGATTTGGATATTCAGTATACCCCTGGCAAGGGTAATCGTGTTGCAGATGCGCTCAGTCGCAAACACTCGGCAGTTGTTTCTATGATGATCGCTGAGTGGAATGTTCTTGAGACTCTATATTTATGTGATATTAGAGATCGAGCTCCATCTTCTGATACTCCTATCTTATTATCCAGCTTGGAAGCTCGTCCCATCTTGTTGGATCGCATTGCCCATGCTCAGCGGCAGGATCCAGACCTATTGCATTTCATACATCTTCTCGAGTCAAGATCCAGTGAGGAGACATTGCTAGACTATTCTATTGATTTTCATTGGTATCTTCGTAGGAAGAACCGTATTGTTGTACCATCTGATTTATCACTTAGGCGTGACATTCTGGACGAGTGCCATCGCACTAAGTACACTATTCATCCCGGTTCGAGTAAGATGTATGCCGATATGTGCCGGCTATATTATTGGGAGGGTTTGAAGAGAGATGTGGCAAGTTATGTGAGTGGTTGCGTGACTTGTCAACAGATCAAGGCCGAACATCAGCTTCCATCTGGTCTTCTTCAGCCACTAGAAATTCCATTATGGAAATGGGATCAGATATCCATGGATTTTATTGACGGTCTGCCTCGATCGAGGTCAGGCCATACTTCTATCTGGGTTATTGTTGATCGCTTGACCAAAGCGGCTCATTTCATTCCTATTAAGTCCACTCGGACTGCTCCTCAACTTGCCAAGCTATATGTGAAGGAAGTCGTTCGACTTCATGGCATTCCTTGCTCTATCGTCTGTGATCGAGACACTATCTTTACTAGTCACTTCTGGAAGTGCCTACAGTCAGCTTTGGGCACAAAGCTGAATCTCTCGACTGCTTATCATCCTCAGACCGACGGTCAGACGGAGAAGGTGAATCGTGTTTTGGAGGATCTTTTACGCTTTTGTATTCTGGATTTCGAAGGTAGTTGGGAGGACCACTTACCGCTTGTAGAGTTCTCCTACAACAACAGCTTTCAGTCTAGTATCGGCATGGCACCTTTTGAGGCTCTATACGGAAAGCCATGTCGCTCTCCTGCTTGTTGGTTAGAGTCTGGCGAGAAGCTTATTCTTGGTCCAGATTCAGTTCGGGAATCTTCTGAAAAGATTGTTCTTATCCGTCAGAGAATGAAAGAGGCACAGGACCGCCAGAAATCCTACGCGGACAACCATAGGAAGCCTCTTGAGTTGTCCATTGGTGATTTTGTCTTCATTCGGATTTTTTCCATGAAGGGGGTTGTGCATTTCAGCTCTACAGGGAAGTTGGCTCCTCGCTATGTTGGACCATTTCCTATTACGGAACGCATCGGCCCCGTTGCTTATCTTGTGGCTCTACCTGCTCATTTTGCCGGAATGCATGACGTGTTCCATGTTTCTCAGCTTTGCAAGTGTGTTCGCGATCCTGACTCTATCATTGAGCCGCATGTCGTGCCTGATTTAGAGATCTTACCTGACTTATCTTTGGAGCAGCAACCTCTCCGTGTGCTTGATTCGGAGGTTAGACGCCTTCGCAACAAAGAGGTTCCACTCGTGAAGATTCAATGGTCACCGAATCCTAAGGACTGCACTTGGGAGACCTGAGAATCTATCGAGCGCTCTTATCCTGGCTTTCTCCCATCTTCTTCTGCGGGTAAGAATTCTCTATTTTATCTCTATCACTTCTTTTGTGGATTTGATGTTATAGACGACATCTATCTTAAGGAATTGCGGGGACGCAATTTTCTTAAGGGGGGAGTGTGTAACAACCCGGGATTTGCATTACCAATTAATAAATAAAAGTTCGGATTTTTATTTATTTTTAATGAAGCATAAAAGGATTATGGAATAACAAAATTTATCTGAAAAAGGCTATTTTAATTAAATGGGAAATATGGGATTTTAAAATGAGGATAAAATGTTATTTTTGGAAAGTAAATATTTTAGGAGAGATTTTAAAACGGGTTTGGGTAAGAAAAATGAGTTTATAAAGATACATGAACACTTAGAAATTTTTTGGAAACATTGTAAATAACCCTCTTCTTATTGGGTTACTAAACTTAACCCAATAACCCACCCTAAACCTCCTCTATATATTATCTCAAACTCTCATGACCTAATTCATTCATCCCTAATCAAAACCCTAATCATTTCCTAAGCTTTCTTAATAAAAATGGCCTCCATCTTCATCCCCTTCTAGTTTTAGCTTATGCAAATCATTCTATGCAAAGGTAATGCAAATACCCACCTCAAATCCATCTTTTATAGCTTTCTAATTTCTGAAATTAGTTTGTTAACACATGTTTTATGTGTTTTTATGATCTTATAGCCTCCTAATACTCTTTTGCTAACTTGGGCTGATGCTATAATGGTCCTTGTTGCTTCTAGAGAGGTATATTGCTAAAAACCTCTTCTAATATGTGTTTAATCCTCTTTTGATGTCATAAATCATTTAGTAACACATGTTTTATTATGTAACATGTGAATCATAGCTCTTTGATCATCTTTGCTTTCATTTTGGGTGTGCACATAAGGTGTTTGTGATATTGCTTCATAAGGTAATGCTAAGATTTGGCCCTTTGTTTCCTTTAATTTAGTGTATTAATCATTATATGGTAGTTAGTGATTGTTATTAGTGAAATTTGAGGCCAAAAACTTGAAAAAAACCCCCCTAAAGCACTAAAATCATCAATTTCAGCTGGCTAGAAATGCACAGCCTGAAAACAGGCTGAAAACATGGGTCTGGGTTGCACCCAGGCTGCAGCCCAGGCACAGCAGGCTAGCCCAGTTGGGCTAGCCAGGAGCAGGCCAGCCCTAGTGGGGCTGGCCGCAAGTCCCCAGCCCATGCGGGCTGGGGCGGGCCGCAAGACCCCAGCCCGAGTGGGCTGGGGAGGGTCCCCTGACCCCAGCCCGCAAGGGGCTGGGGCGGCCCCTTTTTCCCAGCCCGCAAGGGGTTGGGGCGGCCCACGTGACCCCAGCCCGCAAGGGGCTGGGGCGGCCCCTTTTCCCCAGCCCGCAAGGGGCTGGGGCAGCCCACGTTTCCCCAGCCCGCAATGGGTTGGGGCGGGCCGTTTTTCCCCCAGCCCATGCGGGCTGGGGCTGTTGTATCCCTCCTGGCCCGCATGGGCTGGGGCGGGTTGGATTTCCCTCCCCATCCCGCATGGGCTGGGGCGGGTTGTATTCCCCCCAGCCCGCATGGGCTGGGCGGGCGAGCTGTATTTTCCCCCAGCCCATGTGGGCTGGAGCGGGCCGAGAAACAAAAAAATAAAAAAAATAAAAATAAAAAGTGATTAGTATCCTGTTTTCAGTTTTGGAACTGAAATTTTGTGACATCGCCACGGTCACATCCTTGGTAGAAATCCAACGTTTTTAGACTCGTTGGAAAGCTGGAGTTCTGAACTCCATCTCTAGAAAGTTTGATTAGTATCCGAGTTCGTTTGACTTTTCGAAATTGCTGTCGAAGAGGGACCCGGATCTCAGCCTGAAACAGTGTATTCACTGTTTCCGGGTCCGGCTTTGGAGCGTCGCTGCGACTTCGTTTCAAGTCAGAATCGAGTAATTCTTTTTGCGTTCTGAAGTAGGAATGTCGGACTACATTTCTACCTATTTTCATGCCATTCGGATTCGGTTTGCTGGTCCGGATAATTTTTCGAATTTGGGTTCGCGTCAGTTTTGGACTATTTTCCAACACTTAGAATATTTTCAGTGATTTTCTGAATTATCGACTTCTTTGAGATTTGTCTTTGGATTTCGTACAAGGGCCATATAAAAAGGTTTTAAAAGGATTTTTCACTCCTAAATGGCTTTCGAAATTATTATATAATATTATTTTTAATTATTAAATTAATTACTCCATAATAGGAGAGTTTTCAAAAGCCGTTTTAAAGTGATTTCAAGATCAATTAAAATTCCGTTTCGCACCATTATTTTCTATAATAAAAATCTCACATTCACTTTTAGCACGTCGAGCGAAGTAGAAAGGTGCTTAAACGGTTAGGAAATCTCCGGCCTATAGAACCGTGTGTATTTTCTTTCCGGTTAATCCCCGACTTATTCGATTGATCGTTTTGACCTTTGGGTCTAGTTTACCGATGATACGAGGTGGACTTTTTATTATTTGGAGTGTGAGCATGCTATTGGTTAGTAAACCGTTTAGTGCGAACGTGGGGTATGGGACTCATTGTTAACACTTTACGGGTTCCTCTCCAAGAAGTTTGTGACACATTAGCATCTGGGCGGCCAGTACTGGACCTCTGGGTCACCACGCCTCTGGGCAACCATCTCTGGACACCTGCTCTATGGAGCAGTTTTTCGGCGTGTGCCTCTGGGCCTTTATCCTTCTGGGAAGGATCTCGCCGTCTCGCGCGTTCCGCATCTGTGCGAGTGATTGATCACAACTCTATAGTACTTGGCAGTAACGACTCTGGTCGGTGCACGTGCAATACTTGTATTATCTGATGATTTTTATATCCATTCGAGTACCGCCATTCGGTGTTGGTTCTATGGAACCATACGATGTAAGTGTGATTACTTTATGGATTTACAGTGTCTCTGGACACTGCTTTTCAGTATTCGATTTCATTGACTTTTCAGTATATCCCTATTGCTCTTTGGAGCATCGATCTTTGCTTGGGCATTGATTACAGACTCTGGTCACTCTTGGGATTATTGCCTATGGGCAATTTTATATAGCTTTGACTACGCCGATGATATGAGGCGATTTTATTTATTCCACACTTTGGTGTTGATATTCTCTTTGGAGATTTTTACTGTTTATTGATGATTCGGGATCGTCATTATATTCATGTGGTCCATTATATTCTTCTCTTTGGAGAAGTTCTGTTTTGTTTATGTACCGCATTATTATATATCTCAGTTATTACTGATTATTTAGCTAGCCTGACCCGAGTGTTTTCGCTCGGGTCAAACCGAGTTGTTTCAGGTTAGGTCTCTGGACTTAGCTTTCTGTTCTTTCGCTTGGACATTATCTGCTATGCTGATAGATAGCTCTTTATATTTTTCCACTATCTTGATACTCTGACTATTCAGTCTCTTATGTACATATTTTTGACTCACATGTGTGAGCGGTGGCTTTGTACCCACCTTTTGATATTTGGATTTGTATTGAAGATATATTGTACCTATGTTCTGTGACTGTTATGTGACTGTTCTGTGATGATGATGTTATAATTTAGTATTATGTTTGTTCTGAACCTATTTTCCTTAGCCATTGTAATTTCGTTATAAATATCTATTGGATATGTCGAACCACTTGAGAAAAGAAAACCACCTATTCGACGTATTCAGTAGTTAGTTATAGCTTGATTACACATGGTCGCTTCCATTATACTCTATTCTCCTTTCTAGTAGACGGTATTACTCCGTAATACTCTTTACTAGAGTGGGTCTCGGAGTGGGGCGTTACAATGCTTTTGTTCTGTGTTTATCGTATTTTGTTCTGAACTCAGCTCTAATACCAAGCTATGATGCCCCACCTTGAGACTCGCATTAACAAAGTATATTGCTGGGTAATACCGTCTGCTAATGCAGAGAATAGGGCTGGTTAGGAGCGACCATCTTTAGCCTTGGCTTAAATATCTATTGAATACGTCGACAAATGCCATTTTTTCTAACTCAAGTGGATCGACATATCCAATAAGTACTTAACATAAAGCCATAAGTGGCAATAGGATCTATGAGAAAAAATTACAACTCGAATGCAAAACACATTACAGAACAGTAGATCATCACATATATATACATATACAGATACATCATAGAGTATACAAAACGATACATGCCAAGTGGTATAGCAACCACAATATACAAGCGAGACAAAATAATATACATATCAGAGTAGAAAACAAAAAGGACTACACAAAAAGCTATAACAAAAGTGCTAGTAGAATTGTCCATGAGGAAGCAGAATATGCTAAAGTCCAAATGTACCTAACCTGAAACACCTCGGTCTGACCCAAATATAAATAAACGGGTCAGTCTAGCTAGACAAATCATTTTACAACGATAAGCGATAATATGCATAAGGATAAAGTGATGATATTCCCAAGTGAGAAGGGACAATTTAAAATGTATAGTTACTTCATATATGAAGGGTATTACTACACAACATATAATCACAAAAGAGATGGAACAACCCATAAAACACTAAAAGTAGCAAGCCTCATATCATCGGCATTTCATAAAACATCAAATATGATTTAGGGAAAAACCTAAACCTGCCAAATTGGCATCCCAAAACATGCACAAAGAGATCTCATCTCAAACACGCCATAAGGCAAATATATCTCCAAAGAGGAGAATAAAATCTCTAGTAAACGCCAAAGGAAAATCTCATATATTGTTGCCAAAAGGAAAACCTCAATAGCGCCAGTGTAGGCAATTCAAATCTCAAAAATATAACTCTCAAGAGTTCAAATTCTTGAATGGTAATCGCCACAGATACATATCGAATGGTTCAAAGGACCAGTTCCGAAAAGGGGCGATACATTAGGGAAAATAGTCAAAGAAATCATCTCAAAAGTTTAACACGTGCATGTGGCCGAAGCCTTGCCAAGTACTGTAATCTCAAATAGGTACCTCGCCCGAAGGCATAACGTCACAATGATAAATACGCTGCAATAGCAAATACGCCGCAATGGCAAACGCCGCAATGGCAAACGCCGCAATGGCAATGACCCGAAGGTCCAGTACTGGCGCGCCGCAATAGAAAATGTGTTACAAACTCTCGGATAGGAACCTGAATAGTGTTAACATGGGTCTCATACCACACGTTCGTACTAAACGGTTTACAAACCGCTAGAAAATTTCATACTCAAAGCAGTAAAAAGTTTACCTCATCTCATCGGTAAACTCGACCCGAAGGTCAAAACGATCTAAGATAAACGCACGTGTTCCATACCACATGTTTTGCCAAATCATTTAATTCTCCTTCTCATTCGCTCGAATAGTGCAAAAACATGTAATTTATATATAAAATAATTTACTGGGAAAACAAGCTTTGAAAACCAATTTCCGAAATCAATTTGAAACCCATATTTGAAAATTCCCTTATTATAAAGGATAAATAGATTTTACACTTGAAAATACTTCAAAATATCATATAATAATTATTTTGAAATTTCCATTAATTTTAAAAATCATTTCAAAAAGATTCGGAGAAAACCGTGTTTGAAAACGAATTAAAACAAAGACAATCACTCAAACCGATATTCAAATTCAAATTCAAATTAAATTCAAATAATTCAAAATTTGAATTTCAAAATATCCAAATTTGGCTAGTCTATTGATAGACATCATGGCCTATAATCATCACAATATTTGCAGCAAAACAAGTGACAAAACCATCACGATTCAAGGCGAATACTTCAAAACAAGCTGTAAAAGCATAGGGAGATCGACTACGAATGCACACACCTGGGCCAACTAGGGGTCGACCGCCAGGTCAATCACACGGTCGACCTCCAGGTCAACCTGATGCTTTTTGGGTCGACTGCCTAGTCGACCCAGGCTACGGATTTGTTTCCGCTGGGTTTTTGACTCCGTATTGATATTCAAGCACGGATTTGAGCATTCAAACGACGTTATCTTGCAACAAAAATTTACAAGCATGAACTACAACAACTATAATACCGACAAAAATAAATCTGGCAACATTTTGTTGTCGGAATCAAAAGATATAAGCATGCAAAGAAGAAGTATAAAACAGTTTCATAGAAAAGAAAAACTGTCAACAGAAAACGACTATAGTAGCTTATTTTTCCAAGATTCAAGCATTTAGCATTTTCTTTTTTTTGCTAGATTTGTGAGCTTATTAACTTACCTTGTTGTTTAGTTGCAAAAGGTTGGGATTTTGATGAAAGGAGGAAGCTTTGTTTGAGATTATAAGCCTTGAGCAGCTCTGGAGAACAATTACAGAACATGCATAACAATACAGTAAAAATTTAGAAAAATTGTTATCGTGGAAGAAATTTGGTGATGAATTTGTATGATTTGGATTTGTATACCTGTTATTTATCTCTAACTTGCAAAAAGATTTGAATTTGGTTGAATTTAATTAAAAATTGAGCTTGATCTTTGAATTTGAGAAGTTGGTTTACTCCCTTTGCTTTTAGGCTAAAGGAGGAAGAAGGAGAAGGTAATAAGAAATGAACATACATTCTTTTTCATCTTTTCTTAACTAGGCTAAGGATAAATGGGTTAAGTTGGGTATGAAAATAAAAGGAAATAACATGGTTTGGGCTAAAAAAATGAACACTTAATCAAAGAAATATGTGTGTATATCACATATACACAAAAGAAAATTCATTTTCTTCTTATTTACACGTAAGAAAAGTACGAAAATTTTGCATACTCATAAAATAAAACATTTTTTACCATGTAAAAAGATTAATTTATATTTCTAAAACATTTTTATTATTAAAATCCTTTATTTATCAAAAAAACACCATTTACTCAAATAAATGAATAAAACATTGTTTTTAACTATTAAAATTCCACAAAATCTATTTTCTCACTTAGAAAAATATGTCAAACCATTTCAAAACATTATTTATAGCCAAAACTTATTTTTAACCCAGTTTCCACCTTTTATTTCAATAAACCACCTTTAAAATTTACATACTTCTTTTAAAAATTATTAAAAGAAGGAATTAGACAATACTTAATATAATTATTGTATTTTCACTAAAATGAAATTATTTTCATTATTTAAAGCCCATGTTCCATTTATTATCACTCCAAACAAAATAAATAAAGCTTGGAATTTCATTTTCTCATTTTAAATTCCAAAATCCATTCTTTATTCCAAATAAACAATTTAATTTCCCCAATTTAATTTAATTTATAATATTAACTTATTATTATAGTTCAATATGGAAAGGTAATCTCTAAACCAGGGTTTTACAATTTCCGAAAGGAAATGTTTTATATAGTATACGTATATATATATATATACACACATATATATAATCCAATCCCTTACTAGTGTTTTTGGTTTGTCGTAACGATGTTTTATGCAACATTTGTTTTGACCCAATAAATTGTGTTTTGACCTTCCATTGTGAAATACACGAATTGGTTCTTATGATCGTACTAAGGGCTTGGTGGTATTGGAAGCATTGCTTCTTATATTTAGCACCCATTCTGATGGGTATGAACTTGGGAGTTGTACGGTTATAGAAATCTACTTAGTGTGTCTCCAAAATGGTAGTGTTATCAAATATATGGAAATGTTTTTCAAATATCAAAATATTAAAGTGGTTTTATGAATATATCATTTAAAGTTATTTTGGGATAAATATTTGGAAATTGATTTAATTAATAAAAGATTAATTAAATAAGCCTAGTGATTACTTATGTGCTAGATTTTGTTTGTTGCTTTGATAGTTAATAATCGACTATCAAATTTGACCATTTATGGTTCCTTGACTTGATGTGGGAACTAATTAGTCGTGCACTTAGCATGAAGATGACTGAGTAGGTTTGATTATCGTTTGGAGTTAAGAATGTTGATTCGAGTAGTGTAGAGTGACTATGGAACTCCAATCTACCAGGCTTCTTTCTTGGTCGAAGGATAGCAAGCTAAGAGTTGGAAACACGATAAGTCTACGAGACTTGGTTTGCTTATGAGGTTAATGGCCTCTTTATCATTGTTGGTCCAGAGAGACTGGGATCGGATTTATCCGAAAACCACTTTGGACCAATGCATGCATTCGAAATTGCAGGTTTATGATGATGATTTTTAAAGAGGGAGAACTTCATGATGCATACTTCCCACTAGGCTTACGATGCATATTATATATATATATATATATATATATATATATATGGTGGCAGTAGTGCTTCGTTATGAAAATCGTTGATATGGAAGGACTTCTCGCTACTAATCCTAGGGTTGATTCCCGATAGGATGTGGTGGGAGAATTCCTTCGGTTTGTCTTGTTCCAGGACAATTTGTATGGACTAATGTCTGACATTGCATTTCTAATCACATTGATTGATCTCTATAAACGTATCATCTGGTTGGTGGTGAAGAAGGCAACTTCTCTTAACTTAACACCCTTTCTTGAAACATATGATCTTAGGAATTATACATTTGTAGAAATCAGTTGTGTGATTATGGGATGGTAATGTGGCATTCAAAGTTGAATGTGCTATGTGAAAGGTAAATGTTACGTTAAGCCTCATCACCTGGTAATGGCTTAAATAAAGTATGTCGTAAGGCTATGTGGTTCGCAACCATTAGGGTATGATCATCACCTTTCTAGATTACTCTTTATATGTCGAGTATGTGGTGTGTGCTCTAGGATCCCGGATAGTTCAGTTACGACTGGGTAATGACATATTCGGTTTCTATCCAAGCCATGTTTGAGTGCCAAAACATGATAGACTGGTCTTTCCAGATGCGGAGGGTTGTTTGTGTATCCTCCGTACATCCCTCTAGATACATACTATATGAAAGGTAGTCCCTTACCTTGCCATTGTATAGAATCCATTCTCCAATAAGTGCCTACGGACTTAGTTGTAAACCTATTATGCCGTCAAATTTAACCAATGTAACAATTTTCGCTATTTTGATATTATTTGTATATTAGACACTAATATAATATAACATAATTTGATATGAAATGCTTTGGTTATCGTAAGGTAAAAAACCGCCTGTATTTATGTGTGACGTGGTCTCACGAGATACATTTGTTTTGAAAAATAAAGTTTTTTATAACTTTAAAATTCAGTTGAGATGTTTTTTCCTCACGCTGGTTTACCAGAATGATTCAGGCGTTATTCCCTTTCAATGCTCGGGTCGGACTGGGTATACTTACAAATTATGTTTGGATGCTTTGGAGCGTCAGCAGACGAGCTAGGGGTCTTCAGGTCGTATTCACGTATATGTTTATTTTCCGCTGCATTGTTGTTTAAATTATCAACATTTGGTATGACAGGTAATTATAATCGTCCAGGCTGATGATAAATGATTTGTAGTTTCATTTTCTCTTCTCTTTTCTTCTTCCTTTCCTATAACTATTCATCTTTCCGTTCAATTTGGGTTGGATATGTATGGTTTATTATCGGCTTGAATTGTGCAAATTTGCGGTTATAGCTACCTAGCTTCGTAATAAAAAAAACATGCAAGGTAGTATTGATAGTGGAGGAGGCTGGAGACATGCATGCATGATAGTACTTTTATAAATGGTGAAGCTGAATGGGGCTGTGTTAGTGGCGGTATTGCCACCGCTAGTGGTGATAGCCACCATCACTAACAGTCAACAACTCCGGTGTTAACAATATCCCTCAGCACTATCCCAACCACCATCATCAGTTATAACATCACTATTACGCATATCCAGTCTTCTCTACCGTTAATACTACCATGCTACCTGCCTTCGTTTATGTTGCTCAACCATCTTGCAAAATATCAGAGCAAACAATTAATTAACCAAACAAACAGATCAGTTCTAGCAAGAAAAATGAAAATAAAGAACGTTGAGAAAATGACACAAATTATGCATTGATCTTTTATTCTACCAAGATAAAGTTATTTTTTATTTAAGATCTAAATTTATCCACCTTTTATTCAAAATAACATACATACTCACATAACAAAAAAAAAATGTAATAAAATTATTTCCATGCATTATTAGATGCACACAACTCCATGCTTTTATGCTATTATATAAATTTCTATAATCTAACTAATAAATGGTTGTCGCTTACAATATGAATAAAGCAATATATAAACTTACAAAAATTAATGTAGTATACCATAAATTGAAGTTGTGGTTGCTTTCATTCTTCTTAGTGCAGTATACTAAAAAATTAATGCAATATAAAACTGATAATCATATCAAGTTTTCCACTTGTGACTACTTTCGCTCCAATTATTTTTAAACGTATAATTTTTTCCTCTCAAAACTATAGATGTTTAACTATCATGTGGCATTAATTTAATTACAAGAAACAATTTTTGAGGCCCTATTCCTTTTCAATTCCAATAAAATAAATATAGCAACATGCAAACATCATAAAGTTTAAAGAAATATAATAAGTAGTATAGGTCATCTTGGCACAAAAAACTAGAAAGTTCCTATACACATAATAAATTCGGTTACCTGACTTCACGTCGCTTGATATATACTTCATTACTTCTTAATTTGCAATATTCATATACTATGTCGGCATAATTGCGTTAGAAAACTAATATATACTTATATTTCATTTATCCCACATACAACAACTCTCTCATCTCTACATTGATCGTAAAACTCTATACGATTGTAAAGGGCACAAAAAGCATCTATAAATAATCAGCTAATATTACGCAACCCAACCAGCCAAAAAATATTTACCAACATAGGTGGCGAGTGGTAAATTTGAATTTCTCAATTTGGTAAGCACGGAGGAGTTCAAGAGGGATGCAATAACACCCTTAAATTGGTTGTATGGCTTTATATTTGTTTCTCTAATTATACATTAATTTAATAAAATATGTTTGAATACATGTTTTAATGTTAGTTTTTTTTAAACAATATTATAGTTTATTTATAAAGTATTAAATTGTAAATTATACTTCATAAATTATCGATGACTAATTACATTACTTACATAGTATTCACTAATATTTATTAAATTTGAACTTTGAACTTTTAATTATTAAATATAAATTACAAATGATTAATTATATAATAAAAATGATACATCATTGATTATTATTTATTCAATAACTAAATATTGGATTTAATTTGTAGTGGCTCCATAATTTTCTACCTGCATTACAATAGTAGGCCAGGCCCCGCCACTGCAACCCACACAACATACAAAATAATCAATGAATAACAATATTAAGGTTTTTAAAAATACCATGTACATGCGATACGGCTTTAGACTGTTTTTATCTTGTATTGAAATTGATATCTTCTGTCTTCTATGTTTGTATGCTTCTTCACCATCTAATACAGTGATAGTTTTTTCTAATGATGGGCTCGCTCTTTTTTTGTAGGTTCTACCAATTTTTTGACCATAACCATATTGCAAAATTATGGATATGACCGAAACATTGATAGAATATGCATTGATTTCCAAAAAGTAGGTAATTGGTGGAGGATAGAGCTTATTCGGCCTAGTGGGAAGAAAGAACAACATGCAAACAAGCACACTACACCAAACAAGGAATTTTACAGCTCCCACTCCAACTCCAATATGTATATCCTAAAATAAAAATGAAATTAAAGGTGCAGTTACTGCAGCAACAAAATAAGAACTAAACTAATATATATAATGTTAGCTATATATGAGATCTATGTATCTGATAGAGTTAGAGGTATGTCCTAGGAACAATTACGTAATTGTCACATATATTTAACTCATCGACCAATCATATTCGAAATAAAGGTGTTTTCTTTCTATTATATAATTGATTTAATGTGCTATATTAATTAATTTAATTAAAAGTATATTGAATACAAAATCCATAAATGGTACATTTTGTGATAGTAGTTATAAAATGTCGTAACCGTGAGTAATTTATCACAATGAAAAAATATACCATTTTAAATGTTCCTAGGGAAGATGCATCGAGACTAAATATCGATGTATCTGTTAAGACTAGAGTACGTAACGCTCTTCAAATGTTAGGTAGCGTATTACTCATAACTGTAAGGGGCACCTAGGGATTATAAACTGATAGTTATTGGATCGCTATGGAATGACTCACTTAATAATTTTCTGTTGGTTAATATAACTAAGGTCAAATAGAAAATATCGATGCGACTGATTTACATTATTATCTCAAGTTGAGAATTCCATGGATTTTTTACATGAAAACCCTCCTTAGATTATAGTCAAATCATGGCATAAAGTCCATCGAGTGACTATAGTTGGATCGAGTGGAAATATTGGAAGTGAAACACTATTAAAGAGAGGATTCATCTCCATAATTATATGTGGTTAGTATCACGGTCAACTCAATTAAAAGTATCTAGCCAGAGCTGTTTAGTGAATAATAATTATTATTATTAAACCAAGGACTTTATGTTTGGACTATAGAGTTCAATATGGACGATGTTGGAATTTTGACCATTACCAAATTCCATAAGTTCAAAGTGATATTGTTTTGATGAAGAGAATAGGTGTAAATAAATGTCACAATGGGATAACACTGACTAATGTAAAGTTGGATTTCACCGAAACCAAGTAAGCAATAAATTTAACCAAAATTTCATACCACCTGCTAGGTGATATGTAAACATTAAGATTCAAATTGTTTGATGTTAATCGCTAACCAAATTTACTCTAACGAGTCACACAACCAAAATGATGAATTCTCTTTTGGCCAAATAATTTAATTAGTTTATAATTTTTACAAATTAATTTAATTAATTAATATCTATGAAATATTAATTATAGAATTTTGAATATGATTCGAGGAATAAATATTATTATATATATTTATAATAGCTATAAATATATCAATTGATATGCGATATCGAAAAGTAATTAAATTAGATTTAATTAATAATATTTATTTGGGCTTAAATGGGTTGTTAGCCTATGATGTTAAGATGTTATTTCGATAGAAATAGGGCTTTTAGGAGGTGGCATAAAAGATTAGAGAGTTTTCGAGATGGATGGTTGAGATTTGATGAGAAATGGTATGAGATGTGATTCATATTTCTCTCCATTTCTTCCACAGTAAAAGAACCCCTAACCCTAATACCAAAGGGACCTTTTTAGCTGCCATTTCCCCATCACTACCGGTCGATCTCATCAACAAGGAGCTTCAATAAATTCATCTCAGATCAATTAATAGGCGATAGCTATTAGATAGCAAAAGGTCTACGGTTCAATGATTAGCAATCTGTCGAATCGAGAAGATTTCAAAGGAAGGAGAATACTTCATTACAAGGTGTACTCTAAGACATTAGTTTTGGGTATATATGTATTTTTTATATTATATGATTTATAATTTCTAGATAACATTATATTATTCATATATATATATATATATACACATACATACATATATATGATTATTATACTTCTAGTTATGTGAGATTCTTATATGCATCAATAATGTTTGTCACATATTAGATTGGTTATAGGTATGTTTTAATTTATTAAAAAAATATTTTTTCATATATAGATCTGAAGTACACAGCCAAATAAATTTTATTTAATTATTATCATTTTATTAATATAATATATATATATATATGTATGTATCAATATTTACCTAATTTTAATTATATGACTTGAATTTAATTATATCATCATATTATGTTAATAGATGAAATTATACTTCATAAATATATATCTACATAGATTATATTTTTTAGTGTCTGCAAATTAATTTTTAATAATTATTTGCTATTATTTAATATTGTTTAAATAAATATACTAATTATACAAATCATATAAAATAAAATATGTGTCGAAAATTAAGTTGTTAATTTTTTTAAAAAATTTGTCACTATATAAACTCTCGGTCAAAAATTAAAACTTAAAATCATATTTTTATAATTTAAATAAATTAATTTAATAAACGCCGTAAATCAATTAATTAATTAAAAATATCATTTTGATCGAGAAAATTCTAGAAAAAATTTCAAAACTTTAAATTGTCATCTTTGATTTTATAAAAATTTAAAATTCAAATAATATAACATGAAAACGTTTTTATTATTTTATTGTATTTTGATTAATTAATATATATATATATATATATATATATATTAATGTAGTAAAATATAAATAATTTTTTTTATTCTGCATTCGTTTAGGAAATGTTAAAATAAATATATATACACACACATATATTTTAAATACATGTACACACGTATATTTTAAATACATAATTAATATATATATGTATGTATTCAATTTTATAAATATACCCATGTATATATTAAATATAATAATAATAATAATAATAATCTTGCTATTGTAATTCATACGTATATGTGTATATCTGTAAAAAGATTCAAGAAAATCTTTATATATTATGTATATACGTATATATCTATCTATTTATTTATTTATATTTAACGCAATGGTATAAATATAAATCATTAATATTTTTACATATAAAATACACACACATCTATACATGTATGTGTGTCTATATATATATTTACATAGTTTTTAATATTTATATAAATAACAAGACAACATACATACATATATTTGGACAACGTTTAATATATATAGGATGAGCTAATATGTTCATTGTGATGTAACTCCCAATATTTATATATATGCACGTTATACCTCGCACGGATTATTATGTTGCACATGCATACACATACAGATATGTAAATGATACATATGCACTATTTTTTTAGCAGAGGCTAGCGGGGTTAACAGGGCCCTTACATGATTTTATTGCAAAACAATAAAATAAAGAAGCTCAAAACAGATTCCAAGCTTCAAAAAAACAAGAGAAAAAAAAGGCACACAAGGAGGACAAAGCATACAAATGGAGGAAAATACTAAATTACCCAAAGCAAACAACAAGATAACTCCAAGCAAAACTTAAAGCAGGAGGAAACAGGTACAGTCTCTTCAAAGCTTCATGCATTTCATGCTTAATATCTTCCAAATAAATTCACCACCACTCCTTTTCTTTTCAAAGCAAATCCGATTACCTTCTCTCTACACAGTGATCAAGTATTTCTTCAGGCAAATTGTCAGTAGTCTAGCTTTCATAGTTCTCCACCTAGTAGATTTGTAGGTCAAGTTCAAGTCAAAAGGTGATTGGGAAGACAACAATGTGCTTCTAGCAAACCATCATCATCCTTCTAAATAGTATCGGGTTCACATTGCAGGCAAAGAAAATGTTATGAGTAGTCTCAGGTATGCTTGAACAGAAAAAACACATTTCACCATGATTAATTTCCATACTTAACATATTTATTCTAGTTAACAAAGCATTATAAACAACCTTCCATAGCATCATGTTTTCTTTAGGCACTGAATCTGGAGTCCAGGTTATTTTCTCTACCTACATATGGGCATACTGTCAGTAGCAGAGAGGAGCTTGTACACATGTGAGACAGAATATGGCTTGGATCTCCATAGAACATAATCTGCATCCACAGCTGGATAACTATTTCCTTGTATATGTGTCCAAACTGATATAATGAGCTGATTTGAGGAGTAAGGCAGTTGTAGGTGGCCTTGGAAAATGAAGTCAGATGCCTTTACAACATAATGTATTCCAAATTGCAATACTTGTTGATGGTTCAGTGGGTTGGAAAGGATCACACAAAGGCAGCCCAAGGATCTAACCAGAACTTCACATCAGAAGTGGTAGCAGTCTAATTACTATCATGGGTAGAAAGGTGGAGCGCAACCCCAGCAACTTTCTCCAAGTCCAACTACAGCTTTATGGTACTTTCACAATCCAAAAATTCTTATTGCCTATTCTATGAGTCCAGACCCAGTTCACCCAAGCACTTTCATTCTTAGATAGGATTGAACTGAAGTGTGAGCTGAAAGTTACCACATTCCAGTTCATTATATTTATTACTCCTAACCCTCCTTTGTTTCTATTTTTCTCAATCTGATTGAAAGAGTAAGGCATGGGCTTCCTTTTATGAATGGTTCCACACCAAAAGAATCTCAACATGGTACTTCTAATCATTTTCAAGAGTTTAGTTGCCAAGACAAATGCTTTACACCAATAAACTACCATAGAAAAGCTAACTAATTTGATAAGTATAAGTCTACCTACTTGAGATAAAAAATGATTAGCTCACCTATCCATAGCAGAAACTATCTTGAAGTAAAGAGGTAGACAATCAGAGAGTTTCAGTCTAGAAGATAAAAAAGGGAGACCTAGGTAAGTCATGTTTGAGTCCATTAACTGAAGACCGGAAGTTTGCAATAGTGCAGAGGTAAGTTGGGTATTGGTTCTAGAGATCGTAATGCTGGATTTTGAGTAATTAATGTTTAAACCAAACATTCGGTAGAAGGTGCTCAAAGTGGACAGTACACACTGAACAGAAGAATTCTATGGTTTGGTGAAAATCATGATGTCATCAACGAACATCAGAGGAGTAACATTATGAAACCTACACTTCGGGTGATAGTCAATCATGCTAGCACTATACTTGAGATTCAAAAATCTAGTAAGGACCTCCATCACAAGGAGAAATAAATATGAGGAGATAGGATCACCTTGCTGTATCCCTTCCTTACTCCTAAAATGTCCAACAGGATGCCCATTCAAAACTAGAGAGAAGCTAGGAGTTGAAATACAATCATACACCCACCCCACAAAAGGCTTAGGAAATTTCATTAAGGCCATAATTCGTACTACTGAAGTCCAGTGGATTGTATGATGGGCCTTCATAAGATCGAGCTTTAACAAGCTACCGGAGAGGCATTTGATCCTCCATACCTACATAGTAGCTCCTGAGCTAGAAGAATGTTATCTAATATACTTCTATTAGGTAAGAAAGCAACTTGATTGTGGGAGATTAAATGAGGGAGAACTCGAACTAGTCTTGTAGCAATAAGTTTGGATATACATTTGTATACCACATTACAGCACGACATAGGTTTGAATGAAGTAACGAAACTTGCATCAGTTGTTTTAGGGATCAGAACTATGTTAGTTGAATTAACTTCAGATAGTAGGGAGCATTTATCAAAAAAGTTGTGGTGTACGTTGTATCCATCAATGCCACTACTGGATTTTCTATTCATTGCAAAAAAAAAAGTTTGCTTAATTTCTACATTAGTGACTTTTTCTACAAGCATTGAAGATTGATCACTATTGAGGAAAGGGAGAGGAATTTCATCAAACAAGTTGAGGTCTAGAACAAAGTTAGTAGAGTTTCCAAGTAAATCCACGTAGTAACTGAGGAATGCAACATCAATTTGATCGGGAGAAGTGACCAAAGTACCATCAAGAGTACGTATCATACGTATATTTTCCCTTGCTTGCTTAGTTTTGATCGAAGCATGAAAGAACTTAGTATTTCGATCTCCAAATTGTAACCACTTACAGTGCAACTGTTGTTCTTTCATACTGTTTTCAATATTAAGCACTTTATTGAGTAATATATAGAGTTTGCCTTCTCTTCGGCAGCTTGTATGTTATCAGGGTTGTTCATCTTTAGTTCCTGGGCCAATCTATACTTTTCCTTCAAGAGTGTTGTCTATTTTGATCCATCGCCATGTGGATCACTAGCCCCAGCTCTCAAAGCCTTCTTAACCAGTTTAAGTTTCCTACACAGTATATACATTGGATCATCATAACAATAAGATGACCAGGCACTACCTATTGTTTGTGTAAATTCATAGGAGAGTGTCCATGCATTAAAAAATTTAGAGCTTCTTTTTTCCTTAACCACCGTTGAACCAGTTGAAAAAATTAAGGGGAAATGATCAGAGAGAATTGGATGAGGAAAAAAGATGGAGAGGTTGGGCCATTGAGAGAGTGTTTTGAGGTTATAGCATGCATGATCAATGGTGGAGAAAGTTCTCACACCACTCTTACTTTTATTATTCCATGAATATGTAGCTCTTGAAGTATGTATTTTGATATGATTTGAATCAGAGGAAGCGATGTTTAGAGGATGGATATGCTTTGGAAGTAAAGGCTGATCACCACGCTTCTCATACAAATGACAACAGCAATTAAAGTCACCCATGACAAACTATGGGTGAGACTCTTATCTAAGATATGGTATAAAGTTAAGAAGGTTTTTCCTTGATGCTGTAGAGTTATCAGCATAAACAAAAGTTATATAAAATGAAGAGAGTGAATGAAGACAAGACATATGAGAGTGTATGTATTGCCTAGTAGAAAGGATAGTTGACATGCGGTAGGAGGTAGGATCATAAATTATAAAAATCCTACCGAAAACTGCATCAGAGAGATTAGGTATGAGTTTCCATGATGGATTTATATAATTAGCAGCACGAATTGTTAGAGGTAAGTTAAACTTAGTTTCCAGTATTGCAATAGTTTTTAGGTTATGAGAGAAAATGAGGTCCTTGACTTGATCAAGTTTCAAATGGCTATGAGCTCCTCTTATGTTCCACGCACCAATATTTTGTATCATCGTTAACTATAGAGACTGGTCGTTGGAATTTTCTTCTCCTGGATGTAGAAGATTGTGTTTCTGCATTTGCAGTTTTGGTTTTGGTATTTTTTTTCTTGTAGTTGATCTCTTTATACCATCAGTGTTACAAAGGCCGGTGTCCTCACACACTTGTTTTCCTTTACTTGCCCACCCTGGTATATAAGAATTATTGACATAAGGATGCAGAGTAGATGAAGAAAGAGGAGATGATGACGAGGGCATATAAGTAGGAGGAGGTAATGGATTTTGCAGAGAAGATGAAGTAGGAGATGGAGATGGTTGAGAAGAATTTGATTGGAAAAAGGAAAAAGGAAAAAGGAATAATTGTTTCATTATGTAAGGAGCAAACAAGGTGAAATATTTGATTTGCAAGAGTCATGCAGATATTTTGAATCTGGTTCATTTAATCCATATTGGTTTTTCGGTTCCTGTTGTTGGTGCTCCTGTTGAGTATGTTTCAATAAAGTGTTTCCACAATCATTGTTATAGGCAGATGAGTTGTGTACATGCACAAGAGTATCACTGTGCACAAGAGAAGGAACTTTTGTTCATCCACCTGAAGTATTGGCATCTTCGAGGTAGTTACTGAGAAAAAGTACATTTGCTTCAGGAATGACCTCCTTACCAAAATTGGCACAATTAATTACGGTAAGGTTAAAGGCACGTTTGGTAGAGGAAAACTCCATGAAGAAACACCAACTACTTTGGGACAAGTTGATTGAATATTAGAGTCTGCTTCGAGAAACTCACCCTCCTCAACATCAGTGACTTTTTCATTTCCATTCTCATTCTCAACCAGACCTACTACTTCATTACAATTATCTTAACATTTGCCAACATGTGAAACTTATTCATTGAAATGTTAATGGCTTGATTAAGATTGACTGGCAGAACATTATCGTAAACATATATAACAGTATCATCCACCTCTTCATTTCAAAAAGCATTCTTCATGGGCCCTTCGTCGACAATATCTTTATATTTATCTCTTTCTACCAGAACATCGCTTCCCTTATTTTTCTTTTTATTATATGAAACTTTTTTCCAAACTTGCTTCAGTTTATCAGGCTTTCTTATGACTACATGACTCCCTCTTCCACCCTCATCTCCACAAGGAAGGACAACAACATCAAGCTCCACCACCTCATTTACCTTAAGAGCCAAAAGACAATTATGATCAGAATGGCCAAACTCAGAGCATGCCATATATGTTTTTGGCTTCCATAGATAGCTTACTGTAACTAGTTGATCACTTCCATCAAGCAACTTAATAAGAAAATTATCCACAAGTTATCTATCTGGTTTCACTTCCACAAGACATGTTTCATATGTTATCTTCTCCAGCCTCTCAGTAGGTTGATCCATGCATAAGAACTTCCCAACTCGAGATGCTAACCAGTTAATACCATAGTGAGACAAGGCATAAAGAGGAATATTACTTAACTTGATCCATACTGTAACTGAACGTATTGTGCCACAACAATTACCAGCAGAAGCATCCCAAGGCTTCAAGATAAATAGTTTGTTTCTCATTATGATGGGATCAGACTCAGATATTCTATGTCTATCATCAACAGAATTAATGCTAAAAAGGAAGAGGAAACCATCAGACTTGACTGAAGCATCACCTTTAAGCTTCCATACCTTTTTCAGGTGATACACGACAAAAGTGCACGGTAGTGGCTTATCAATGAAAAACCCTACAAGATAATCCTTCCATACCTTGGCTCCAGCTTTGATAATGTCAGAGGATGGCGAAAGAACATCACTTGAGAAGTTCAGGGGTATTTCTTGAGAAGAATAACTACTAGCATTGCGTGGCCTGGATTTGAAGAGTGTAGACCAAGGTAGAGAGTTAAAAGAAGTCAAAGGAAGGGGAGTAGATGAAGAGCAAGGCATATGACAAGGGTCAGAGTGAGGAGGAGGAAGAATGTCAAGCACGGTGTTAGAGAGAGGAGGAGGGTCAGGTGCAGGAAGAGCAAGGAAGGGCGAAGCAGAGGCAGGAGCATGGAGAAAGGATGAAGAAGCAAGGTCAAAGGAAGGGAGTGGGATAGAGTAAACAGTGGAAGAGATAGGAGGAACGGTCCCCATGGAAAGAAAGAAAGAAGCTTTCTTTAAAAATGAGATTTTATTTAACCCAAATTTAGAAATGTTCTAAATAAATTAGATTTCATAGGCCCAATAAAGATCCAATAAGGTAAAAAAATTGAAATTCACCCATAACTTCTAATGCGGGCTGACCTAGTTCCAACAATAGTATCAAAGCCCAAAAGCCTATGTGCTCTAAGTTAGCCATGTTAGGGTTAACTATTAAGCTCAAAGCCCACAAGTTATCCCTGATAGAAAAGACCCATGTTGAATTGGGACTTAGGCTAATTTTCAAAATTGTTTGAAAATTACAAATATAAGATTTTAAATTTAATAGTTAAATTTAAATATAATGTATTATAAATGTTATAACACAATAAAAATTTCAAAATGTTTGAAATTTATTATAAATTAATTCCAAAATTTTATAAAATTTATTAATGAGGTTAATAAAATATATTAATTAAATGAGTTTATTAATTAATAAATATATACATGTATTATATATTATGATATATGTTATTGTTTGCACCAAAAATTGGCACAAACACGCAATAGAAGCGTTGAAGAGAAATAAATGAAGAGTACAAAATGAAAACAGAGGATAACAACAAAGAAACAATAGAAAATTGAGAGAATAACACGCACACAATGATTTACAGTAGTTAAGCGTTGTTTGCCTACATCCGCTTTGAATAGATTGCTTTATTAATCACTATATAAACTAAGTACAATAGGGAACGGATGAAAATCCTTGGTTACAAAAAAATATAAAGAAAATAGCAGTGTAAAAAGTCCCGAATATGAAAAATGAATCCTGTATTTATAGCCGAAGATGGCCAAATATCTCTCTGAAAATTCGACAGAAGGACCTTCAGAACTATATGGACCCACAAGAGGGATCGCATGGCCCAATTCCCAATGAAGAGGGATCGGTACCTATCCCTACCGTGGTGAAATTTTAGGGTGCGATCCCAGTGGTAGCTCCATCATCCTAAAATATGCTTAGCCTCCAAATTTCATGCCAATTGAATCGGTAGAACTAGAGTTATTGCTTGATCTTTGCTTCAATATGGGTTGATTGCTGATTCCTATCGACCCCTACCATGGGAAGAATGCCGATCACTCTAACTTAACCTTCTTGAGGTGTGATCCCTAGGGTAGGCTTCCTAGGGACCCCATATCTCGCATACAAAATTTTATTTGCATTGGAATTGTGGATCTTGAGATATCAACTATTTTCTAGTGAAATGCACTTCTTTCCTAAAGCATACCAATCCCCATGTTGGATGTGTTGAACCATATTTCATACCTCGAACATTCTGACTTGCATATCTATCAATTCCATTCAACCTTGACTTCATATTATCATATACACTTGACTTCTGGACTCTACAATCATCACTTTGGAATTAACTGCCTTGATAGCAGTCGAATCTAACTCTGCAATCAATTCAAAATAGCCAAGTTAAAATGTGGAATAACACTCCCTCCTAAAGTACATCTTGTGATGAATATGACTTACTTTGAATCGAAGCAAGTTAGAGTCATCAAAAAGAAATCCATCCATTTTTTCAAATAGTGGCTATCCCTCTATCGAATTATTTTCCCAAAGTGTTTTATCTCTCCTTGATCATTATGACGCTTGATCGATTTTCGATAATATAAATCCAGGATGTATTCTCTTGGTTGATATATAAGTCTGGTTCCACGAGAGTAATAAGCTTTGGTTATCTAGTCCAGTCTCAAACTTGAAGGCTTCAGGTTTAATTTCAATTTCTATCGATTTCAAAAATTAAACTTTTTGACCATATACGTGCACATTCAGATACACGTTCTTGTCGTCGACTCTCAGATGTGTTCGTATGCTCACGGATCATTGGCAATTTTCATCGAGTAAGATGCAATTTCATTGCATTTGAACATACGTGCTTTGAATAATTTCCATGCCTATGTTTGTTTGCATACATGCTCATAGCCGGTCCCTCTTCTCTTCTTCGTTCTCTCTTTTTTCCTTTATTTTGAATGTTTGTAGGGATCGACATATGTTTAGCCGATCCCTCTCCCATTCACTTCAAATCGAAACCGTGGACCGTTCCCTTCTCCCCCATATATAAAGTAACATTATTCTCCCCTTACTTATTTCATTTCCCTACCATCCCACAAAATCCCGAACCTTCCTCTTACCTTCCATTAAAACCGATCTCACCCTTCTTTCTTCTTCCCTTAACTTCGAAATGAAATTTCCTGCAATTCACCTTGCTTCACGAACCCGCTTCCTCTTACCTTCCATTTCAAACATCTCCAAGCCATCGACCAACATATATACACACATAGGTAGGCTTTTTTAGTTTATAAATTTTGATTTTATGAAGAGAGGGTGATTCCATGCCATTGGTGACTAGGATGGTGCTTGACGCGATGATGAATCGAGGGCTGCAATTGTTTGGAGGAGATGAGATATGGGATATAGAAGGATTCAGCAGAGCAAAAAAGGAGGAAAAAGAAAAGAGTGCACGGAAAAGGGTTCGGTCACGTAGGAAAGGATGATAGCAGGTTTGGTAGAGGAGGGATCAGTTGGAATTTGTTGTGATGCATGGGTATACCGATCCCTCGTTTGATTAAGTGGGAGAGGGATTGGTGTGGAAGCTTGATGAGAGGAAGGGATCGATAGAGTGCGCTAGCAGGAAGGATCAGTATTGGAAGTAAGCAAAGTAGGGATTGGTAATTTCGGAGCTGCAAAGGGATCAGCAAGGGTAATGTGGGGAAAGGGTTTGGTAGTTTTTGTTAAAGGGAAGGGATCGACATTTGTCATTTGGAGAGAGGGATCGGTTGTTTTGCTCTGGGATAAGGGTCGGCTAAATAGGGATCGACGTATATGTACTTGGCTAATTTTTGGGCTTTGAATTGAACTCGAAAACCAATCCATAATCACTCGTTTGAGCAATTATAACCAATCCCATCTCAATGAACTTGGATATATAATGATGATGAACAACAAGACTTGCATATTCACTATTGAATTCGAAATTGAACGGCCAAATCCTTGGGACTTAGAACATGAACTAAAACTTAACACATGGACTTGAATAACGAATTTCACACTTTGATATGTCGATAGTCGATCCCAAATATTACACAACCAATCAATCTCTTCACCAGTTGAGATGGTCAACGATGACGGTCACTCTGGTCAAAATCCAAAGTCTTGTTATTTTACTTTGTTCTCTTATCTTAAGCTGCTTATTTTGCACCACACGACACTGCACCACACTAGATTACACTTAGCACAGGGGGACAGGTAAACTTTTCTAATCTCGATTATCTACTGAGTATAGTTGACATGGACTTCAGACGTTCAGAGCATCTAGCTACAATTTCTTCCGGACCAACTTCATAACATAGTAATCCCGAAGCCAAGTCGAGTTCTAAGGCTATATCTGGTAGGCTTTCCCTTGGTCATCGAGATGAATAACCAGAAGTTTCCGACCCGTCAGTTGACCTTTTCTCTGACATTCTCATCCTTCCAACGGAAGGTATAAGTCCCGCCCCTGACACTACAGAGGAACTATAATCTTAGATAACCTGACAGATTCTCAAGCCTCCAAAATTGGTGAGGCCGCTCTTCACGGATTATGTTTTGGACATAGAATACCATTCGAAGACATTTTGGTTCCTTGGATAAACGACAGGGCTCACTTATCCCAGAGGTGTATATCGCATGCAATAAGTTCATGTGTTGGGTTGGTTGCATGCCGCCCTTCAATTCTTTTATCCGGGAGATCCTAAAATACCTCGGGATAGCTCCTTCTCAATTACACCCAAACAACTATGTCTTTCTCCATGGAACTTTCTTATTATTCATGAGCGTTCTCTTCTGCCCACCAACTCCTAAAGACATAAGGTTTATTTATAACTTCAAACGAGGGACAGGGAGCCTTTCCTACATTTTCCTTAAGCTCTTGCCCAATTGCAAAGTCTTAACGGGTGCTCTGAACAAGCTCGGTCTTTTCAAACATGAATGGTTTTATGTCCGATGTCTGCCTGGCTTTGCAAGGCGATGGTTAGAAGGATGTAAGTGTCGTCTTCACTCTATTATCAAATTATTTAACCCAAATCATATCCTGAATCAATTAACATTCTAAAAAACTACATTATTCTGTCCATTTCCAGAAGGCGGTAGTTTTTCATGCAATCTCTGCAATTCGTGCCATTCTAGCCAAAGGCAGGGACATTAAACTTCTTGCAACCGACGAATGATTATCTCTATTCAGATTGCTGGGGGAAGGTCATGGCATTGGGCTTCCAAAAGCATTACGCTACCCGGATATGTTGCAGAACAAGAAGGTGACATTAAGAACCCTGTCATGCTCCTAGTCGAGGGAGCTCGGGATGACACTGAAGAAGGAGAAATTAGGGGCGTTGAGACCAACGAGCCTGGCGACGCTGATGCTGGTCATGGCATCGTGCTGGTGGTCGAACCATCATAAGGCGCACAACCTCACAAGCTAGCTAAGAGAAAAAATAAGCTTGTATATAAGCTCTATAAGGGGAAAACTGCTAAGGAACCTAAGTCTGTTATCACTACCTGTAACGACCCGTAAATTTTTGTTTATTTTTAATGGTTTTATTCAGCGTATTTAATTTGAGTTTTGAGAAATATTAATAATATTTTGAAATAAAATCTTACATTTGGATTACGTATAGTAAAATGTGGCAAATGATAAATTTTCATCAAAAATTAAGAAAGTATATTTTAGGGTGTGATTCTGTTCAATTTAAGTCGGTAATAATTGATGTTCATAAAATAATTTATTTTGGAAAAATTTATTTTTCTAACCTTTCCTTTCCTACGCTCCCTGTTTCCACTTCTTTCATTATGACCGTTCATTATATATACACACTACAGCTGGAAAGTTATAAACGTATAAACTTAGATACGTTTTGTATTTATTAAAAATTTAAAGCTTAACTTTAGTTGTGACCTTTTGGTTTCCTTGCTTTCAAAAAAATTTGAACCATAGCCACGACAATAAATTATTATAAATTTTTCAACTTAATCTAAGATGACCGTTGCTACTAGAATCGTTACTTTTCTAATATATTCATTCCTACTTTCACTGGCCTTTTATTTCTTCATTTTTCCACCGTCTAAAAAAATAAATAAATGGTTATTCGTTTTATTTTATTCAGTAATCAGTGTGACTCTTTCCATTTACACCGCACCATATTTGACTGTTGATTTTCATTCAGCATTCTTATTTTAAAATATAACGCAGAGTAACGTTGCCTTCACAATTTAAAAACTGCTTTAATAGCTCTTGAATCAATGTGTAGCTGTTACTTTGATATTTTTTCGGAATTGTAACTTTTCTCTTTCCTTCCGTTCAAATTTGAAACGTGCTACCATTTATTTGCTTTGATTATTTTCCTGAATCAACGTGAATATTTTTCCTTAAATCCTCAACTGAATCATAGCACGTGATTGTGCTATTTCTTTGGTTACTTTTATTTAGTCGTTTCCATTTACTTCTGTTCGTATTTTCTTCCCTTTTTTATTGCTTCTTCCCAGATTTCTCTTCGTTCCCTCTCTATTGTTTCTTCCTCTTCTATATAAACTTGCCTGGCACTACAAATTTCGGCCTCTCCTTCACCTTTTCCAAACCCCGCTCCCCACCGAACCCACTCTTCCCCTTGCGCAATATCCATCGAAGGCGCAGCGACCCTCCCCTGTTTCCTCTACCGTTCGCATAACCAGGCATAGGTAAGTTAAGTTTATATTTGCAAGTGTTATTTATATATATATATTATATAGTTTTATATTTAGCTATGATATGGATGATTTTATCAATACACGTCCCCTGTACGTGCTGTTGATGCATATTCTAGCATTCAAAGTTGGTAGGCATATTTGTTTATATGGAGTATAGTTATGATATATTAATAGCGGTATAAAAATATAAGATGCATACATATAGTGGTTTATATAAAGTTGTTGGATTTGAATACATATATGTACCAAACGTGGTTTCCATTTTTTTGAAAAGTTTGTTTTGTTTGTAGAAGTGTATGCATATTTAATATGTGTGAGTTGTGTTGGATCTGTATATGGAGTATGCATATTTGGCAAGTAGATTTATATTCATTTTGTTTTAACTTTGAGTCCATATATGTATATTTTACAAACCATGTTGTATGATTTATTTTATAAGTTTTGTAAATCCGTTATTATATATATAGTTTTATAATAAACAAGTTTATAACTTTTATTGAAGGTCAATTTACATCTTATTATTATGAAAGTTGTATACGATTTTTGAAGTTGTTTATTTTCCTAAGTTCGTATATGACATATATTTATATAGAGTTATAATAATTATATATATATCTTTATGGCCTTATATATATCTATATACTTTGCATACACTTATGTATGGAGTTAGTTTTCTAATATATAAGTTTTCATTTCAGTTGGCATGCATGTTTGCATAAAAGTTAAGGGTGTATATGTGTTTTAGTGTAGACCAGTTGCTTTCGCAAAAAAAAATTTACATTCTGACTTATACTTTCGGTCTGCACAGGCTACAGTATTATATATTTATAAAATAAGTTATAATATAAGTTATATAAGTAATTCGTACATCCGTTGTCTAAAATTTTATAAAAGTCTGTGTATAGGCTTTACTGTTTATGTTTGGGTAGTTATATATTAGTTTATATATATAGGTAAAGTGTTTAAATTTTATAATTGTATTGTGAAGTGGATTTTGTACCATATGTATATAGTAGTTTATAAATGAGATTTGAACAGTGTAATTTGTTGAAGTTTTATATATTAATCTTATTTTAAAATATAAATCTTAATGATATTATATACATAGGTCGTATGGGGTGGTTTGGGTCTTAGATTTGTAAATAGAACTTTTGATCTATGTGTAAAAATTAAAATGGTTTGGAAAAATTATAAGGATTTTTATTTAACATATATGTTTTATTTCAAATGTTAAAACTATTGGTTATGTATGGAAAAAAAGGTAAATTATATATATATATATATATATATATATATATATATATATATATTTGTGTGTGTGTGTGATTCGACTTTAAATTTTTCTTAGGGATGCAATTTTGATTTTTATTAAAATAGCAAAAATTTCTGTATATATCAGACTGATTCAATTCATAAATTCTTGATTATCAGCCTCGTTCGTCCAATTCGTGCCAATCCTACTTTGCTTTGAAATTCGTGCTCGGATTTATAATTCAAATTTCAGTGTCCGTATCAGTGTGCGTATCCATGTCATCTTCTGCATTCTCTAGCCTCGAAAGGTGAGCAATCACTCACGATTAACGTTCTTTTATTTGTTAAATTGATTAAATTGAAACGACAATTGAAACATGATGCTGTAGTTATTTAATTGTTATATATGTTATTATCTATAACTGTTCACTTATGGGATATGACACCATATCCTATTGTTTATATTTATTTTTGATGATATATGCCTGTTGTTATTATTATTTTCATATCTGTTATCACTCTGCAAGTTCCCTGTTAGTATAGAAATCACTATGGGTTGAAATGATACATACCCGAACGGATTATAGAATAGGAGAATTTCGTTATGGGTTGAAATGATAAACCCAAGCGATTTTCATTTGAATTGAATTTACGATTACGGGTTGAAATGATATCCACCCGTATATATTTAACTTATGGATTGAAATGATAAATATCTGTATCCCTTGTACATAGAATAGAAAATTTTACATCGACACCGTGGTCTATATGAATGTTTTGAAAATAATTTCTATGGTCTTGAAAAGAAATATATGGTTTTAATGAATATTGATTTAAAGTATTATATATAAAGATTATTTTATATATAGATTTAATATTAAGATAATTTAATTAAGACTGATTTTATTAATATGAAATATGTTTAAGGATTTATTAAATTTGTATTTCTGAAATAGGTTTGTGGAATAAATTTTATAAGCTAAGGTTTGAAGATATATTTGGGACTTATTTGAATTTGTCATTAATTAAGGATTTTATTTAGTTAAATCAATTTGAAACTATTAAATTCGAAACTTTAACATATGATCCTATAACTTGAATTTTTATTTAAGAAATTTAATGGATGATTATGTCTAAAGAAATCGAAGGTAATATATAGAAAATGTAAATTTAAGGTCATATAAATAATATTGAATTTATTAAGTGAATATTTCAAAACTAAATAATAGTGAAGTCAAGTTGGGAGATAAACGCAACTATCAAAATTTAGTCTTTGAAATGTTGAATATTTAAAGTTCCGAAATATATTAACTTCGAATTATATTGAAATTTGAATGGTTTATTTTGTGGTTCAAATCCGTATTTAAAATAGATAAAATTTAAATTAGTTTAGTCAGAAACTAAATTGAATGGAAATTGATAAATTTTGATTTAATTAAATTTGAACGGGAAGGTCGAGTTGATTTTTGAAGCGGTTTGTGAAGTTTGAGGAAATAAAAATACTTTACTTCATAAATTATTGGATATATATATATACTAATTTGGAAAATATAGATATTTGAAATGAAAATGATATTTTAGTTTTGAAATATAAATAAAATTGAAATGACCATGGTGTTATAGTGTATATTTCTACCCTGTAGATAGTTTCTTGGATCCTTAGAGGATGGGTATCCCAAACATTCTCTAAGTTAATTATATTTCAGTTGATATTCCATTTGAGTTGGATTTATAGATATAAGAATGTTAATCCTGACTCGAGTGTTTTATGTTTTGCTTTACGCTCGGGTCAGACTGAGTGATACAGCATTTGAGACTCGCCTTCAAAGTTGGAGCTTTGCTTGAAGATCCAGCTATCTATCCTTTCAGTCATCCAGTCGATTGGTTCAGAGAAGTCATCTGCCCGTACTGGAGACTTCACTGCATCTGGGATTTTTTGATGTATTTTGTTTCTAATTTTGTTTATATAGTAGCTTCATGAACTACTATTCATTTATTCCGCTGCATATCATTGTACTACTCTGTATCTGTGATTCTATGATTGATTTATAGATGTTAAGTTTCGCCAAATTTCAATTAACAATCTGATATTTTGAGCAATTCAAGTCCGACATGTGCGGATGCGAATGGTTGAAAATATCAGGTCGTTACACTACCATCAACGAAGAGTCATCTTCCCAACGTTTAAAGAGCTCGATGAAAGGGTTTTCAAATCTCCAAATCCTTGATGACATCATGACTTCCCGAACATTAATATCGAGGGGCTAAATTCTCCCACCAAAAGTGGTGATGGCATTCTTCCCACCGGTAAAGAAGAGAAAACTCCTATGAGCAAGGCTGTAGCTACTGGTCCATCGAGGGGACACTAGGACACTCACAATGATGTGCACTTCGCCACAGGATCTTCATTTACCTTTTTTTATAATAGTTACTTATACATTTTTTTTGGTTTATGCAGGAGCAATGTATCAATCCCGAGCTTTTGATCGCTTGAGGGGCTCCTTGATACAATACGGATCCAATCATGGTTTAGAATTGGGTCGGCGTAGAGAGAGGGATGATGACCGAGAAAGAAGTCGTCGTTTGAGTGAATCTTCCTCTTCCAAGAATATGTCCCAGCCTCGGTCGTCCTAACATGAAGTTCAACCTAATCCTCCTATGTACAGTGGCAACCAGCCCTCTTTCGATGGTCCCCAAGTTGCCATACCGCCTGAGTAGTACTCCGGTTTCTCTAGCACTAAGCAGTCCAATGACCGCAGGTCAAGCAAACATCCAATCGTCGCTTCTGGTCCATCTTTATCGACTGTGGCTCCTGAAGCTTATGCAGTTGAAAAATTGGCCGAACTTAAGGTCATTTTCCCAAAGATTTTTTTTGACGGGCTTAAGTTCCTTCCCTCCATTCATACAATTCCAGGGAATGTTAAGGCAAGTTCTCTCGCACGCGTCAATGATGTTTTTGTTCAACATGAAGCGTTCCGGCACTTAGCAGAGAAGATCATTGAGGTGTCTATCAAGAGACAGCACGAAATTGATCGTCTCAAGCTAAAGGCGATCCATGATAAAGATAATATTAAACACTAAGATAAAGAGACCTCTGATTTAATGATGAAGCTAAACGAGGCAAAAAAAAATGCTAAGGAAACATATGAAGTGGTGAGTCATCTAGAGGCGGCTCACAAAAAGGGACTTGCTGCTGCTCTCAACCGTAGTGGTGCACTTGCCTTGGAAAAAGAACTTTGCAAAAGAAGAAAATTATTTTGTCCCACCATGTTGAGGAGCTTGAAGAACTTCTTAAGAAGGAGAGGGAAGAGAAAATCGAAGCTCAAGAAGAACCGCAAAGATATTGCGAAGAGGTTGTTGAGGCCCTGACTTTGAAGGTTAAGCTTAACGAGAAACTAGCTCAAATTAAAGTCCTCAATGAAGAGGCGAAGGAAGTGGGCTGCAATGAGATGAGAAAATAGCTCGAGGATCGGGTAGAGGATGCCAAGGAAGCCGGTCGAAGTGAAATTAAAGACTTGTTCGATTCCCTGATCATTGAATACAATGCTAAAGTCCCTATCCACCACGATCTGAGCCTTCTTAGCGAGGGTTACCTTGAGTCGCTTGCTGAGGCCAAAGTGTACATTGTTTAAATCAGAAAGAGAACCCTTAGAGAATCTGATTTAGACGAATAAAAACTAGTATGGGATATTCTCCGTGGGGATGATCCTCTAGACCTTACTGCTGTGGAACTTTGATATTTTGACATTCTAGCACCCTCCGGTAAAGGGAGAAACACTGCCGAGTCTTTGAAGTCCGATCTCCAAGGCCCCTATTCTTTTTAAACAACCAGGGTGTTAATTTCTCTCATCTGAGATAGGATCTATGCTACAATCCATACAAATCCGATTATCAACCTAAGATGCTAACACCTATTCCGGAAGGGAACTCTGGTGACAATTGAAATTTAACGGACGTGGGTATTTGCTTTATTCTCCACTTTTTGAGAGATTTCATTCTTCATGTCCAATAGTCACGGGATTATCTTCTTGTTTTCACAAATCTACGGGTCTTCCAGGTCCCATCCAAACTCTAAAAAAGGGTGTCTCCATGGAGCAACAATCGACATCAACTGAAATTCTAGCGGTCACCGATGCTCCAAAACCCAACGCTCAAGTTATTGAGCGCTTGATGATGATAAAGCTGAAGACCTTCCATTGGTTGTTGAGCTAGATGACGTTGTAATTATTAGCGCCAGTGAACACACCGATGAGCTTAGCTTAAAAGAGCGCATTGAGAGGGAGAAATTGTTGAAGAAAAAAGATAAGGCTGAACCTGCCGACGTGGACATTGATGATCCAAGTCTCGTCCCATTACAAGTCGTCCCAACTGGAGGATCAGTCCATCAAGAACTCCTTCCATCTTCTAGAAGTTCTCTTACTAAGGGCGGCAAAGGATCAAGGAAAAGAACAGGTGGAAGTCCAGGTGGTGGTACACCTAAGAGATCCAGAATGGATCAAAGCAGAAGAAATAGTCATCACTCCGACTTAGTCTGTATATATAGTTTGCATAACTGTTTTCTCTTTTGTCAATTGGGATGACGTGGGTGCGACCTCCGTTCTTAAATAAACTTGTATCACCATTTTTGAAGTTTATTATGTAAATAAAAGTTCTTTGTTTTCTATCAAACTCTGCTCGAACTATTACTTTCCATTCAATGTACCTGCAATTCGTTGCTCATGGCTTTAGGTGATAATCCATTGGTTTTATCCCAAGGCCTCCATGTGATCGTGGTCTTGAGTTATATATGTTATTCCTTGAGATGATGGTTTTGATGACAACAACCTTAGAATAAGATTATAAAATATAAATACTAACATTATAGTTTAGATATATATGTATATGCAGGATTTAACCATGTAGGTACAAAGAATGAAGACTGTACAGTATAGAGATTCAAGATATCAAGATTGAAGACTCATGAGTATCAAGATATCAAGAGTTCAATATTTCAATAGTATGTAATTTAATCAGGAATTTTGTTAAAACTCATAGAAAAGCACTGGCATCTTAAATCCAATTTATTCGTGGAATGGAATCCACTTCGAGCCCGTGAAAGGGATGGAACCCTAAGTAGGATGGAACCTATGAAAAATCTAGTGGAACATTGTTTTGTATCCTCTAACTTTTATTAAAAATGTTTTACAAAATTATATCTTGTTTTCAAAATGTTTTCAAAATCTTCCTTTTAAAAGAATCAAAAACATCTATCTTGGTTTTAATACTTTTAGCCTCAAAATAATCTTTATTTTCAAAATCAAATTATCCTTTGTTTTAAACTATCTTTAAATAATAATATATTTAATTTTTAATTTTTATACTTAGATTTAAATATAAAGTTATAGTAAAATTTTATATATACCAAAATATTGTTCTCTATATTTACTTATGTATTTTAACTATAGTTAAGTATATTTATAAAGTTTAAAATAGTTTTAATATAAGATAGAAGCTATTTTCAAAGAAAAAAAATCACCAAAATTTCCTTTGGCATGTCGACATACTCAAGTACCCCATGTCAACATGGTAGCAGTTGATTTCCAAATTTGAATTTCAAAAGAAGTGTCTATTCGTCATATCCCTTTACGAATGGACATGACTGTTGTTCTTCTATAAATAAGGGTGGTTTTGAACAAATTTATAATCATATTGTTCTATTTTTCACTCCTCTTATTCTTCCACATTTCTTTATACATATTCTTACCATTACTCTGCAGAAATCAACATTGAATCTAACTAGATCATTTTTAGTTTGATTCTCAATCACTATCTCAACAAGATCTCAGTGCTACTCAGAGTTATAGACTTCTTTGTAATCAATTAAGAGAGAAAAGGTGTGATTGTAGCCTTGGAAATCAATCAAGCGAGAAAAGGTGTGATTGTGGCCTTGGAAATCAATCAAGTTAGAAAAGGTGTGACTGTAGCCTAGGAAATCAATTGGGTGAACTTATTGCCCCTGAAATCAAGTATCTCTACCTAGAGGATTGTGAAACTGAAGTGGTGTACCTCATGGCCTTGAAATCGAGGGTGTAATTATACAATTTCTTTTGAAAGAAATCTGTACTTGTGTGCGGGACTGGATGTAGGGTAACTCCAAACCAGTATAAAATCCGGTATGTTCTTTCCTTTCTTGCTTTTACTTTATTTCTACATCTGTGTTTGATTCTGTGATCATATCCGTGTCTGAATATTGCATACATTTGTGTTCAAATAAACAAAAACTCAAAAAGATTTAGTAATTTCTTTAAACACTATTCACCCCCTTCTAGTGTTAATCCTAGCCCTAAGATTCGTATTCCGCATTTCACACAATACCAAACACGGGGATTAATCCCTAATGTTATGCTATCGAATTCAGTGGTTTGAATGATTATACTCATGCACCCAGTCTTGGATTAGCAGAGATAAATGGTGGATGGTCGAATTCCATCCTTTGGGAGTTTATACTCCTTCTGCCGGTTCCAGGCAGGAGTTCACGAAATAGTGAGTGGTCGAACTGCACTCGTCTATTTGTTTATACTCATATCCAAACTCTAGGGATAAGAGTTAGTTAGAAGGTGGTTGAATAACACCCGGTTTGCGTTTATACTCTAGTCCACACTATAAGGACTTAAAGTTGTCTCGAAAAATCATTGGATCATATTTTCTTTAATTGATTGATCTTTCTCCGAGTCCGGGGGTTAACTTAGTGAGTGATCGGTCGCGTCATGATCATTTTTTATTAGTATTTTTCCCATCATCTGATAGGATTAAGTTGGTCATTGGATGGTCGAACCATATCCATTCCTCGTTAAGCATTTCATCCATCGGGTTGTGAGCGCGAATCGTCAAATGAATGGTCGGACCATTCTCATTTCATTTAGTTTAGTCGCAAACTTATATAATCGGCTAGTTCCAAACTCTTAGGACCTGCTTGGATATCTCAGTACTAGTTAGTCTGGTATTGTAACTAATACGTAATGCTACACCAAATGCAAACACGAAGGAAATTTCAAGCTTTATTTGCCAAATGGAAAGAAATGATATAATTTATCTTATTAAATATTTTGAAAATGAAATGCTAAATCAAATTTGTAAATTGAATACAACTAAATAAAAAAGAATAAACTAAGTGAAATAGCATCATAAATGCTCGTTATTCCACGCCGTTGGGAGTGTGATGCTATCAACAGTCAATAGCTTGAAAGTTCCCTCTCCAAGCCTCTGTTCAATGATGCATGGTCCTTTGTAAGTAGGATTCATATTCGACGGGGCAGGAAAAACCTGTTTCAAGACTAGATTGTCATTTCAAAGATTCTAGGTCAAACTTTGGTGTTGTAGTATCGGGCGACTCGGTGCCGGTGCGCAACTGCCCTCAAATCGACTTCTTCACACCTTTCATCTACAAAGTCTATAGATTCTAAGAGGATATTTTTATTTGCTTTGGGATCATAATAGGTCACTCTATGAGAAGGAACTTCAAGCTCAACAGGAATAACGGCTTCGGAACCATAAGCAAGGGAGAATGGAGTATGGCCAGTCATGGACTTATGGGTGGTCCTATAAGCCCATGGTGCTGTCGGTAGTTCATCTACCCAGTTGCCTCTAGCTTTCTCCAAACGCTTCTTTAGAATGGACTTTATGATTGTGTCTGTAGCTTCAATTTTCCCATTGGCTTGAGGGTGAGCGACTATTGCAGATCTCTTTTCAATATAATGCTGATGACAGAAGTCTTTGAATTCAGCATTGTTAAATTGAATCTTATTATCTATTACAATAGTTGGTGGAAGACCGAAATAACAGATGATGTTCCAAATGATGAAGTTGATTTCATTCTTTATTGTGATCCTAGCTAATGGTTCCGCTTCGGCCCATTTGATGAAGTAATCAACTGTGACGATGGCGTACTTCGGACCACCTTTAGAGATCGGTAAGGAACCAATAATATATATGCCCAATATGGCAAACGGCCATGGACTTACCATTTGTGTAATTTCTATCGATGGAGCTCTTGGAACTTTTGCATATGTCTGGCACTTGTCGCATTGCCTTACATAATCAGCAGCATCTCGATTGACGATTGGGCAATAATACTCATAACGAGGTATTTTCTTTGCTAGAGTTTGCCCCTAATGTGATCGTCGCAATCTCCTTCATGAACTTTCTTTAGGACTTGTTTTATTTCATCATGAGACATACACTGAAGCAGGGGAACAGAAAAACCCTTTCTGTACATAACTATTTCCTGTATGATATATCGTAAATATTTACGACGGACTTGTAGTTTTTCATTCCTTCATTCGGGAAGGACTCCTTGTAACAAATAGTCATTAACTGCAGTCATCCACGAATCCTTCTCAGGATCTGTCTCCAGTACCAGGTTGATCTCCATCTGGCTTATGATCAAAGCATTTAATACTTCGATTGGAGCCAACCCCACCTGTTGCGCATTCCCTGTGCTAGCCAATTTTGCAAATGAATCAGTCGTTTTGTTTTGATCCCAAGGAATGTGCTTAATATCATAGTACTTAAAGTCAGTCAACAATTCTTGGACTTGGGTAAGGTACGGAGCAAGTCATTGTCCTTTATCTTGGTAATATTCCTTGACTTGGTATACTACCAACTGTGAGTCACAAAAGGTTTCAAGAGACTTTACTCCCAGTTCTCTGGCGAGTTTAAGTCCAGCAATCAGAGCCTCATACTCAGCTTCGTTGTTTATTGCAGAGAAATCGAGCTTTAAAGCATAGCAAATTAACCGATCTTTGGAAGTTGCAAGCATAATCCCAGCTCCAGAACAACGATCATTGGATGCTACATATGTATATAACCTCCACCGTAAGGTTGGGGTTTCTCCGCTCTCTGGGAAATCATCTTGCGTAGTAAATTCTGCTATAAAATCTACCAGTGCAGACCTTGGATAGCCCTCCATGGAAGAAAAGTGATTCAAATTGGCTAAGTTCACTTGAGTAACCTTCCAAACGTCTCAGGTCGCTGTAGGACCTGTCGTAATGGCTAGTCAGTGTTAACGTTGTTAAGATGTGCTTGAAAGTAAGGGCGAAGCTTTCGCGATGCAATCAACAAGCAGTATATCGGTTCCCTGTCTTTGGATAGTTCCTTTCGGCTCCTGTTAATCGCTAGCTAACATAATAGACTGGTCTCTGGATCCTATTATCTTCGTGAAGTAGTGCGGCACTTATAGCATGCACCGACATGGCCAAGTAGATATAGAAATCTTCATGATCTACCAACTTTGACAAGATGGGAGGTCTCTTTAAGTGATTCACCAAAGCTTGAAAGGCGTCTTTACATTCTTGTATCCATTCAAAATTTGTTTTTCCTCTTCTAATCAAGTCAAAGAAAGGAATGCATTTATCGGTAGCTTTGGAAATAAATCCTCTTAGGGCGACAACCTTCCTTTCAGGCTCTGCATTTGTTTGATGGTCTTTGGCACTTGGATGTTGTGAATAGCTTGGATCTTCTTGAGATTGGCTTCAATTCTACGAGCATTAACAATGAAGCCCAAGAACTTTCCCGATGTATGTCAAAAGAACACTTTAAAGGTCTAATCTGCATCATAGATCGGAGAATATCAAGCATTTCTGTCGGGTCTCTAATGTGGTCGCCGGACCGTTGTGACTTCACGAGCATATCGCCTATATATACTTTCATTGTTCTTCTGATCCGATCTTTAAACATTTTGTTGACTAGGTGTTGGTAGGTTGTTCCTACATTTTTTAGTCCAAAAGACATTACCATATAGCAATATAATCTAACATTGGTAAAAAAAACTGGTATGCCCTTGATCGGTAATATGCATCTAGATCTGGTTATATCCTGAGTATGCATCCATAAACGATAGCAATTCGTGTCCCACGGTTGAGTCTACCAGCTAGTCTATCCTTAGAAGGGGAAACTTGTCTTTTAGGCATGCCTTGTTCAAGTCTAAGTGATCAACACATGTCCGCCATTTCCCATTTACCTTTCTCACAAGTATAGGATTTGATACCGACTTAGGCTAAAGGGGATAGCGATTAAACCCATTATCTTTGAGCCTATCCACTTCTTCTATAAGAGAAGCTGATCTCTCCAGATCCATGACACACCTTTTTTGTTTCACTGGAACATGCATCAGGTCGATATTCAATGCATGGCTCACGATGGCAGGTGAGATCCTACACATGTCAGAGTGAGTCCAAGCGAACACATCGAGATTCGCTCGGAGAAATCCAACAACTTCTTTCATCATTGGGGGGCTGAGCTGTGAACCAACATTTAGGACCCATGATGGGTCGTCGTGACGGACTATGATATCAATCATCGGTTCATCCGATACAGCCTTGGTCTCTTTGGGCTCCTCATCATCATCTCTTAGATCTATGTCTCTATAGAATCGATTATGGCACTCAAGCCAAAGCTCAGGCGCTGGTTGTCAATTTTCAGTGGCTTGGATGCAGACAGACTTTTCCACACCTTTACCATTTTCCTTTCGTTGAGCATCCCTCAATTCAGCTACATAACAGGCACGTCCGGTCATCTGATCGCCATGAACAACTTCAACACCATTATCCGTCGAGAACTTCAAAATCAAGCACCATGGGGTAAGAGCTTCCCGGAACTCCGCTAGAGCCGGTCGGCCTAAAAAGGCATTGCATGGAGAATCAACATCGAAAACAACAAAAGGCAGAATCCACACTCTCCTACGGTCACCTTCTCCCAATTCTACAGGAAATTCAACATAACCAATAGCTTTGGTTGCAGCACCGTTAAGCCATGAATGCGAGCATTAGATGGTTTCAAGTCCTTGACTTCCATCATCATTTGATCATAAGCTTTTTTGAAAATTATATTTACAGAACTTCCATAATCAACCAATATCCTTCTCACTAAAGCAGGGCTGATCATGGCCGAAATGACCATTGGGTCGATTGTCAGAGCCTCCAACTTGCCTGCATCTATGTTTCTAAACACAATATCATCTGCCGTTGTGCGTTTCTATTTTTCCGAAGCACCATCCTTTGTATTCAAACAACACTCAAAATCACACGGTTAATCGTGCTAGCATAGCACTCCATCTCATGCCAACTCTTATCGGCCGGATGTGGTTCTCCGACTATTGTATTGATTACCAATCTTCCACTAGTCCGAGCAGACTCCTCAGCTCTGTGCGGTGCTTGTCCTTGGTTAGGGTCGGATGTCCTATGCCCGCCATCCTGTGGGTTTTTACAAAATGCTGTAACTTTCTTTCTCAACTCAGCTTTTCGATGATATCCTGGAAATGCCTACATCCATTTGTGTTATGACCATAACATTCTTGAAAAACGACAATATTTTCCGGTCTATTTCTTCTTCTCCATTGATTCTTTTAGAGGCAGGCATCGATGGCATGTTGAACATCCTTGGAAACTTTACATGTAAGACATTGTCAGTGAATGGGGTATGGCTTCTTGAGATTCCCTGGTTATCATTTGTCAAGCCTTGGCCCTCTCTCTCACTAACTGTCTAACCATAGTCAACAAGTCCGGCGTTTAGATAGTCAGTGCCAAGCGGTGGTTGTGTTCCATCTTACCTGAATGATCTGATCGATGTCTATGGGCTGTTCCATACCTTCTTGGTTCAACATCTTCCCAATGTATATCTCATAAATTCACTTCATCATCATTCCTATGATGCAGCTAGTGAACATTCAACTGAACTCCATCATCCAAATCAACCACAATAGCTCTAGCTTGAATCCCACCATGCATAGGTAAGTTCCCTCCTTTGGAGGAGGGATCGGTACTGATCCCTATGGAGGGATAGGCACTGATCAGTCCAAGTAGACCAGGATGGTCTGCCTATTGAAACCTTGAATTTTTTGTGCGATATCCGTCTATTTTGCGACGCCATGCCGGTGATACTCGTCTGATAAACTAGTACTCTCTAATTTTGAGTAATGGGTAGGGTCCCTCCTAGCCTTCTCTCGCTAAATTCCTAACTGGGTTAGTTCATTAGGTTGATACTGGCTTAAATCTACTGATTTAGTTGACGAGGTTGTCCACCAGCTCTCTCAACAGATTCTGGAATTCGGCTCCTGTAAAGGAATCGGCTGGATTCTAGACTTCAACTGGATCAGCATTCACATCCATTGGTTGACTGCTCGGGCCTCCTTGTTAGATGCTAGCATTCTTGTTTCCTTCTGCATTTTGAGAAGTAGATCTAGTGTTCCACACCATTGTTGATAGCTTTGCTTAGATTTTGTCAAATCTAAATAGAACGAGCAAACTTCCTAAAGATAATTGTGGATCTCCTTTAGGGGATTTATGCAACCCAATAGCAACAAAAGGATCCTAATAAGCCGAGAATCAAGGTTCAATAAAAACACCAAAATGTTTGCATAAAAAATTAGCACAAACACCCAATAGTGGCATTGAAAATAAATAAACGAAGAATATAAAATGAAAACAGAGGATAACAACAAAGAAATAGCAGTAAATTGAGTGAATATCATGCACACAATGATTTATAGTGGTTTATTGTTGTTTTCCTACGTCCACTTTGAATAGGTTGCTTTATCAATCACTTTATAAATTGAATACAATAGGGATCAAATGAAAATCCTTAGTTGCAAAAGAATATAAATCAAATAGCAGCATAAAAAGTCCTAAAAATGAACAACCAAGCCTTTATTTATAGACGAAGATAGACAAATATCTCCCTAAAAATTTGGTAGAAGGACCTTCAGAACCATATGGACCTACAAGTGGGATCGCATAGCCCAATTCCCAAAGAAGAGGGATCGATACCGATCCCTACTTTGGTGGAATTTTGGGGTGCGATCCCTGTGGTAGCTCGCTCATGCTAAAATATGCTTAGCCTCCAAATTTCATGCCAACTGGATCAGTAAAACTCGAGTTATTGCTTAATCTTTGCTTTATTATGGGTTGATTACCGATTCCTTCCGACCCATACCAAGGGAAGAATGTCAAGCCCTCCAACTTCACCTTCTAGAGGTACAATCTGTAGGGTACGCTCCCTAGGGTCTCCATATCTCGCTCACAAAATTTCATATGCATTCGACTTGTGGATCTTGAGATATCAACTGTTTTCTCTTGAAATGCACTTGTTTCCTAAAACATATCGATCCCTATGTTAAAAGTCAATTCATGCCGATTCCTTCTATGTGTTGAATCATATTTCATACTTCGAACATTCTGCCCTGCATATCTATCAATTCCATTCCATCTTGACTTTATATTATCATCTGTACTTGACTTCTACGCCCCCACCATCATCACTTTGGAATCATCGACCTTGATAGCAATCGAATCTAACTCGTGCAATAAGTTCAACATGGCCAGGTTAAAATGCTAGAAAACAGTTATTTTGTTCTAAAATGTTAAAATAACATAAGTATGCATGTATGCATATATGAATGAATTTTGAAATTAGTATAATCTAATTAAATTATCTAATTAAATTAATTAATTAAATGGTTTTTTGATTAAATAATAAACACACACCCATGCACACATATATACATAATATATATGTCGTACTATAAAGGTTATAGTATAAAATAAATATTTAATATAAATGTTATATTCAGATAATACAAAATTAATTAAAATGTTAATTAGTTCAAATTAATTAAAATAAGATTTATTAATATAGTATTATACATAAGACTATTATATAAGTAATATGAAATATAAAAGATACATAATAATAAAACTTACATAATATGAATATATAAATTAAAGGTGGAACATTAAAATACCCTAAATAGACTTAAGGAGTAAATACATATCTAAAAGTATGTATACCTTGATTTCCGATGTGTCTGACACTTGAATCATGATGGTATTTCATAAAAAATACATTATTCCATAAGTCGATATCACTTGATATAATATAGTAAAGATTATGGATTTTCACCCTCTACCATATATATTAATAAATTACATGCATAATCCTTTGTTGTTGAGCAGACTCAAGCTGGGGATGTTATGTGTACCATTATTCATATGTTGAATAGACTAGGTAAGATAATTGTATATATTTGTTAAGAAAACTAAAAATTACACATATTATACTTAGGTCGTCGCAATATGGTAGGTACGAGTGAATAATTTCATTTTGATTTATTTAGAAGACTCAAGGTCGAAGCGAAATTAGGACAAGGCACCAAAGGGTTGAGAGTTGTATATGATATAACCGATAAGGAGTTATCCATCGTCCGTGAAGCTATGACTTATTAAGCAGACTTAAGGTCAGAATTCCAAGACGATGAGTCCTAACACCTACTAGTGAAGTAGAAAGACTTCAGTTTTTCAATTTAGGGTTTGGAGAAAAATAAAAGACTAGCGGGAGCCTTAATAGAAAAATGAAACGGTAGCATTTAACATTTCTGTATTGTAAGAACATATGCTATATAATGTTATAATGATATACACTGATAAATTTGTGCACTTAATACTATTGAAAAAATGTTTATCAATTAAGTATACAAATCAGTTGAATTGAAGATTTACAAGTAGAAATATAATATATATACTTACTATTAAATGCTTCTTGCACTCTAATGTTTTCTATACCTATGTAAGGTCCTGATTTTACAACTACTTAATACATCCGTAATTTGGTCACTTATGTGTTTATTTAGTCGAGACCGTGTATTACATTCATTGAGTTCCGAACTCAAAAGGAATACCAGACTATGGATATTCGATCCATATACTATTGCATATAAGTGTTCTATAGGGAATGGTCATAGTTTGTAATGTATGATACTTCAATGAAATTAATTCATTTGAAATGACCAAATAAACAATATTATAAGATCGAGTATTCAATTTGATTGATTACAATAGAAGACAATATTGTGTTAAATGTAACATAGGACCAAAACTACATTATAAATATAAGAACTCGGTCACTGAAACATCGGTTTGATTAGTTTATGTGAGGTGCAACATATTTGATGTCCTTGAACGTCAAGGATACCGAATGCGCTTTTGTAAAGAGTTCATTATGATAATGCTGTAAGGGTCTTTCGTTTGAGTGGTTTGACCATTTGAAAGGAAAACAAATGTATAAGGGTAAATTTAATTTAAGGAACTGTTGGGATGAAGAGAGTGAATAGTCACTTTTATTTTATAAGGAAAAATCAGAAACAAGAATTGTAATAACAGTAATTGATACATAACATTGGGATAAAAAATATGATTTATATTCAAAAATGTATTTTCTTATAGAAATTTGTTTTGCATGAGATTTATTTCTTTATTTTCAATATATTTGATCAAAAAACTCTCTGCTGGAAACTAGTTACAGTATATGAAATAAACAATCTATATTAAGTCAATGATGGACCTTCGAATTCAATATGCTATTATAGTAATGGAGAAAATAGTGGGAGCACGCCATATAGCACTTAAATGATTACATCACATTACAAAATTATTTTCGTAAAATGTATTTACTGAGTATTATTTATGAAATAATGACTATTTTTCTGTACTGATTGAAAGATAGGCATAGCTGTATTTCAATATGAATATTATGAATATTCATTATGAAATAAAACTATAATATGGTATTTCTTTTCATAAAAAAAGTGATGCATTGGAAATACAGAAGTATCTAATATTATTTATAGTTATTTTATAATTATAGGCTAAGCCGTAGTTTTAAGAAATAATTTTGCTATATGATTATGAATCAAATGATAATGATTAATTATAACTCAAACAATTAGGGCAATGCACCCATGTAGTAGGAGCGGTATAGGAGTTAATGGGCTCTTTTGGATTGATACATATAGATGTATGCAATCGTAAGTCTATTGATAACAAAATTGTTCCATATACTTCGTCATATTCACTAATGAAATATCACTGACATGGATATGTGAATTCGACACATAAATAGCATGTCTAAGATAGATTCATAGAGTGTAAAACGAAATAAAATAATATAATATGCAATATAAATGATTCGATTTGATAGAATGGGTAACTATATTGGAAAGAGTTCCATATGTACCTAATACGAATAAAGATTCAATCTCAAAGTCACTCCTCTATGTAATAGATAATGATGTATCAATAAGGAGTAATTGAACTTTGTTGAATAAAGTACGATTAATTATGAGTATAGTTGAGTTAAGTTCTATCTATAAGGTCATGTATTTGAGAGTAGTACATATGGTTAATACTATTTCATCTAGATGGTAGTTTATAAAATCATAAGAGATAAGGGTTTATAAGAAACCCCAATATAATCTAGGCCAAAGAGTTAGTAGGTTGTGTAAGTTGAAAGTCTGCACATAATAATTGTTCGTGAGAGATTTGTATGAATCTCCCCAAAAGAAGTTTGGGAAAAACTGTCATTGGATGATATATTTATGTTTTGAATATAGATTTTGTAAATTAAAGCCAAATCAGTTTTATAAAAATAAGGAAATTCATAAAATGTTTATGTATATCTATTCCGATGTACTAAGAAACAATTATTGTTTCAAAAAGTACCAACTTCTTGGTGAAGGAATTTCTTTAAGAAATTATTGGTAGTAAAATGGAATTGGATACAATTCAAAGATAAAACCGATTACACGAGATGAACTGAAATTAACTTACCTAAATTAAGGTATCACATTAGAGTGTCTAATAAGTATAATCGCATAATGAAGAGAAAATATGAGTTTCTTATCAATGTTGAAAATATATAATCCTCAGTTGTTTAACTAAACTAATGAAAGTATTGACTCTATGATATGGTATGATGCGTAGATCCGAAATAGATCCTAAGTATACTATCAAAATAAGTTTTTGGTAGATATACCCTAAAGGATATGATCCATCGGTCGTGAATGTTTCTTTAAGAGCAAGAGTAATGTAGTTGGAATATAACGAGCAACATTGATAAGAATAACATTGAAAATTTCAATTGTTGAAATTAGTGTAATAGATTCAATATCCAATGTGCTTAAGTTAATTCGGATTTACTTATAAAATTATCGTTTGTGTAACGACCCGGAATTTTATCGGTTTAATTTGGGAATATTTAATTTATTTTAAATATTCATAATGGGTTTTATAATTAAATAGACTTTAAAATTTATAATTTTTATTAGAAATTTTTATTTTTGAATTTAGTTTATAGAATATACAGTTTGATGAAAGACCGAAATTGTGATCGGAGACCCTTTTTCAGATTTCGACCTTTTATCGAACTACATAATTGTAAAAGGTTGTAATACCTTTAGTTATATATTTAAAACAACATTTTATGTTAAATTAAGTTAAGAAACATATTTTTGAAAGGTAGAAAAGAATAAAAATAAAATGCATTTAAAATTAAAATTAGAAAAAGATGGTTGTGAAAAAGGAATGATGGGTTGAGTGTGAAAACTACCTTAAGTACTTAATCACTATAATATCCTTCATTTATAAATTAGGGTACAAGTCCATGCTAATATCCACCAAGTCTTGGAAAACTTGAAAATTGATTTGTATGGTTGCTTGAAATCTTGGTTCAACTTGTAAAATTTGTGTAGCTTGTAAATGAAGTAAAATTTATTCTATAAAATCAAAGAAGAGTTCACTCCATTTCATTTATAAAAAATACCAATATTCACTCTCCTCTCTAATATTTCAAATACAATAAACTAAAATCATGGCTGATCATTGAAAATCTAAAATCAATTAGTATACTCCACATTAAATCATGAAATCAATTGCATTTAGTTTCTCTTTCCAAGATCTAAGTTTTTGATATGGGTTGAGTTGTTCGAATTTGATTTGGGAAGTATCGGTATCCATGGCCGAATATGGTCAAAATTAAGGTTGGGGTTTCAGGTGGCTGGGGAAGTAGTTAGGGTTGTGACTAGGTCCGGGGAGTTTGTTGAAGGAAGGCGCATCTGGTCGAGGTTTTTGGTGAAGCTCGATGGCCTATGACAAAATGCAACATTTGTCATGTCACATTGAAACTCCTAAGTCGCTATCGTTAATGATGCATGAGTCTTGGCGTGTATGGGTGCAGCGGGTCGAGATCAGCTAGGGGAGCTGCGTATGCTCTTGGATCGACGATCGGTGGATGAGAGTGCACGTGCACGCCATGCATGCGATGAGGTTTCAAGATTTTCAAATTAGAAGTGGAGTGGAGGGAGAAGAAGAAGGGGGAGGGTAGTGAGGCGGGTCTGGTCTTTGTAGTTGGGCTGAGCTCATGTGAATAGTTGGGTGAGATGATTAATATAATTATGTTAACTATATATATAGGTGTATATATATATGTGTGTGTGTGTGTGTATGAAAGCAAGTGTTAGTTATAAAATTGCATAACTTGCTCGTGTTAAATCCAATTGACATGCTGATTTTTGTGTTGTACTTGTATTGACGAGTAAAACGTTGTAGTGCAACTTATTGACAGTTTTGGTAAAGTATAAATTGGCATAATAATATGGACAGAAATTAAATGATGTTAATTTAAATAATGACATCATTAAATTATCATACCTTAATTGGTGATATTTATTTGGCCAAATAAAACACTATTAAGTTAAATTGAATAGCATAGACTATTATAGACACCTGTTGAGCAGAATAAATCACCATTTTGCGTTTGCTAAGTAAAAGGTTGTTTATGAGATTAATTAATATGGATTAAATGATGAATTAACTATTGATTGTTAATTTTTGAGTGCTAGAAGCTTGGTTGCCCGACCGTATTGAATATGACATTGACATATAAACCCCTTTGAAATATGAACAAAACGGTAGCTTATTTAAGTACCATTATGAGCGCTAAGCCCCAAATCACACAATGTATTAAATTTGTTAATTATCTTAATTGGAATTATTTAAAAGTAAATTATATTTTATTTAACAATGGTCAAAGCTTTATTTTATTTAATAATGTTTCAAAGTTAATTTCTTTTATTAAAGTGAATTATTATTTTATAAAAGTAAATTATTATTTTATCAATGATAATTATATTCAATTAAGGATGTTTTTAAGTATGTTAAATTATTTTACTTAATAAGATTTAAGTTATTTAATTATATTATTAATGCTATTTAAATTTAGTTAACTATTCTATTAAAAATATTTTAGTTGATTAATCATTTTAAATAAAATGGTTCAAGGTTAATTACTTTCCTTAATCAAAGTGACTTAAGTTAATTACTTAATTAATGAGGTTTAACTTGAATATTATAATTTATGAGGTTAAAGATAATTAATTAATTACTAATGATGTTTTAGTTAACTAATTGTTTAATTAACGGTACTTAAAGATAATTAATCATTATATTAATGATGTTTAAGTTAATTAAATGATTCAATAAATTTGTTAAGTTAAGGAAGTGATTCATATAAAAGCGTTTTTAAATAATATTCTATAATTAAAGAAGATGATTTATAAAGGATATTTTTTAAAATATAATAGGGCATATTTATAAGTGATATTTTATAAATAAAGATAATGGAGTTTAAAGGCTATTTAATTATAAACAAGGTAGAGGGTAAGGTCCATATAGCGATAGTCGTTATGGATGCAGTTTTTGAAATTCTATGATTTATTTAAATGGAAAAGTTATCTATCTTCGACATGTGGGAACTCTTTTCAAATATGATTAGAAAAGTTAAATTTAGAAGGGTTTGGAATTATTAATATATGTTAATAATTATTTAGTAGTTATTTAAAAAACTATTTGAATAACAGGAAAGTGTTCTAAAAATTAAGGAGATTTGTGGAAAGGATAAGTGTTTTGGGTTTATAGTGAATAATGTTTTAAATGGCAGATGTTTTTGAGCCAATCTAATAAGGTTTGGAAAATATGGTACCTTCCTTAATTTTGTGAATATACTTGTACCGTTGAGATAAGTATATAGATATATTTTCTAAGTATTGAAAATATAATGTTCTATGAATATACTTATTCCGTTGAGATAAGTAAATGGAAATGGTTTCTGAGTATTTACAAAGAGATTTTAGTTAATGAAAGATCAATTAAACGAGGCTTAGTGGTTTCCATGGGAAATAAATCTTTGTTGTTTGATTTGTTATTTGTTTTATTTGATAGTTAAATAATCGACTATCAAATCTTGGCCTAAATAATCCTTCCTAACTTTGGTGGTAGAGAAGCAATTCCCTACTTAACACCGAAGGATATAACTCTAGAAAAATCTTGGAGAAACACATGAGTTATATGGCATAGTCATCTTTGATGATGTCATACTGTGCATGTAAATCTCATTCTATTCTCCTAGGACAAATGATACAGAGATCCATCCACATAAATGGTTAGAGGGTGATCCCTGCTCCTATGTATTGTCTGATTATTTCTAAAAGAACTAGAGTTGAGTTTACCAGAAAAATCATCGACTGGTTTTTGGGACGGCCGGTAAGCGAAGGAGTGTACTTAAATAAGATGAGTCGAAACCGTAACCACTCCAAAACCATATATGTGTTCTATGGAGGAGTTTCATGATCTATTGGGATTTGGGAATCCATATATGATTCCAAGACCTATAAGGGTATGGGAATCCAGGTATGGTTCCAAGATCTATTGAGATATGAGAATCCATGTGTGATTACAAGACCTATTGAGGTATGGGAATACATGTAGGGTTCCGAGATCTATTCAGGTGGCAATGCATGAGCTGGAATGTCGGGCGTAGCCTCATCAGTAGTAATGACTAAAACCAAAGATATGATGCATAGCCAGAGGGTTTTAGCTAACCTATAAGGGTGCAGTCATCTCTCTTTCTAGCGATACCTATAGTTTATGCTTACATGGAGCGATGCACTTGGCCTAGGTGGCCAGCTATGTATTTTCTATGTACTTCGGCTAGACAGGTACGTCCCTACAGAAAAATATCTCTGATCCTTGTGCATGAGGATCATTCTCAGAGGTTCTGAGGGCTCTTCCGTGGAATCCTACATAATTAGCAAACATGCCTTAGCAGTTTTTGATTGTATACATATCATTATTGTAATGTACACTCACAGACATCACAACAACTTGATTATTATATTTTCAATCCTAGACATTATTATAATATCACTGGATTTTTCATAAAAATAGTTTGGTTATCATAAGGTAAATACCCGTCCGTGTTTATGTGCGACATGATCTTACGAGATACCTTTTATTTTAAAAGGTTTTATAACATTAAGTAATCCATTTGATTGTGTTTCTCACGCTGGTTTTACCAAACTGACTCTGGCATTGTTTTCCTATAATGCTCTGGTCAGCCTGAGCATATTTTCTAGATTTAGCTAGACACTCTGGAGCTTTCAAGAGATCAGTTGGATCCTCCAAGATGTACTCCTATATTTTTCTTTACTTTCGTTGCATTGTTGTTGTTTTCTATTCATCGGCAAGTTGTAAGACAGGTTGCTATAACTGTCCCGACTAATGATATGTTAGTGTTATACTCTGATTGACGTATGCATATTAAAGTTCAGTTTTTCTTTGTGAAGATCATTTTTATATTATATATTACTCATCACATGTGAGATTTTTTTCTATCTTTCTTTCTTTCACTCCAATGATTTGTCTTTCCGGCACTTGAATGTTCGGACGTGAATGCTTTGGATGTATTAGTTTCGACTTCTGGGGATCAAAAATGAAAATTGTTACACGTGGTATCAGAGCTGAAGGTTAAGAGATATTCTTGGCTTTAGTGGGGTAAACCCATTAGAGATAGGGTAAGTGACACCCTAAAATAAGTTTAAGTGTATATATACACGAAAGCGTATTAGTTAATGCTATACAAGTATTTAATTTTTTTGTTGATTGGTCTAATGATTGGTTTATGAATTTGAACAAGGCAAAGCCACAGTATTATTTTAAAGTTGGTAAATGAAATAATTTTACTAAAATTATATTTTATATATAAAGGGAAAATTTTCAAAAATTAATATAGTTATTAGAGAATTTTTTTTTTGTTAGGTAATGATAATACTTGATTATTATCATTTATTGTTTGATTGGTTGTGCTCGACCAGGTATGAGTAGTTTTTCCTTTTTACTACTAGGGTTGGGTGGGTAGAAATTTTGGAGAATATTGAAATGAACACCTTGTGAATTCAGTTTCACAATTTGACTATAAGGCATCCGGTGTTAATGTTGGTTAAAATTTAATTTTAATAAGAATTGTTTATTTTATAAGCAAGTTATACTTTTGAGAAAATAATTTATAAAAGAAAGTGAAATTATATAAGTATGATTTGTAAACATGGTTTATAAATATAAATCGGTTTAAGCTGAGAATTTGAGAACTTAAATTCTGATTGCCTTTGAAAAATTGTTTTTCAAGGTTTAAAAAACAGAATAATAGTGTTATTTGATAGTATTTATTGATATAAATACTTTAAAAAAATCAATTTTTTTAAAATATATAGAAAGCACTAAACTAACTTTGGTCATTGGAAAATAATTCCAATAATGAGTGTAGCATCATTAGTGTTCATTTTTGAGTTTCTAAGTCGGAAATTGCTACCATAGTAATTTTGTTTCAAGTTGTTTGATAAAACAAATCTGAAATTTGAAATTTCAAAAGTATGATTTGATATATTAAAGTTATAAGTGTCTGTGTGTGTATTATTATTTCAAACCGATTGAAATAAAACTCGAGTGTTTATTTCTTAAGTTTTTGGTTAAGTATTATATAGACTCATGTAACTTATGCATTAGGGTAGGTTGGTTGTGCATTTTCCTATAATAAATTATTTGGTAGTTTTCATTTGTCAAAATGAAATGGAAGTTTTGACGATTTTGGATAGTCGAAAGCTTCCGGACTGAAATAGAGATTGAAACTAAGTGTTTGTGAAATTATAAGAAAATATTGCTTATAACTTATAAATTTGAGAAGATATTAAGCTAAAACCAATTTTAAAATATGTTGAACATCTAGTTAAGAGAAACATATATGATATTGTATATATACTCTTAGGATTTAAAGGAACATTATATGAGTATGAACTCAAGTAAGGAAATGTTAATAAATCACGATAAGTTTTTATGTTATATTTTCATAATTAATTTTAGTAGAAAAAAATTGGTATAAATAAGAACTAATAGGGATAAGTACGTAAGTATACGTAGATAATCGGTTCGCATAACTGTTCTCAATTCGAGTACACAACTTCAAGGTGCCTCATACCCACCCAAATAAGGATTTATCACTCGACTCTTGATGGCAGACACTTGGTGAGGGTTCATAATATGGAACCAAAACTCTCTATCATAGTATGTGGCTATGCAAGGAGAATGGAGGTTCCTAATCAAGGAGCTTGATCGGAGTCCGCACTAGATGCCGGTGAGCGATACTAGTTCGAAAGAGAAGTTATATATTTGAGGAAGTAATCTTTATTACATATGGATAATCTATGTTATTATGCAGACTTATGAAAATGTTAAGGAATTTGGGGTTTGTTTCTTGTTTGAATGAGGATGAAATTTCGAGGACGAAATTCCTTTAAGGGAGGAAGAATGTAAAGACGCATGATTTTATCAATCTAATTTGAGAATATTTAATTTATTTTTAATATTCAAATAATGGATTTACTAATCAGATAGTCTTTTAAATTTATAATTTATATTAGAAAATTTTATTTTGAATTTTGTTTATAAAAATATGTAGTTCGACGAAAGATCGAAATTGTGATCGGAGATCGTTTTTCGAATTTCGACTTTGTATCAAACTACAAAATTGTAAAAGGTTGTAATACCTTTAGTTATATATTTAAAACAACATTTTATGTTGAATTAAGTTAACATATTTTTGAAAGGTAGGAAAGAATAAAAATAAAGTATATTTAAAAATAAAATTGGGAAGAGATGGATTTGAAAAAGGAATGATGGCTTGAGTGTGAAAACTACCTTAAGTACTTAATCGCTCTAATATCCTCCATACTATAAAATATGGTACAAGTCCATGCTACTATCCATAATGTCTAAGAAAACTTGAAAAGTGATTTGTATGGTTGCTTGAAATCTTGGTTCAACTTGTAAAATTTGTTTAGCTTGCAAATAAAGTAAAGTTTATTTTATAAAATCAAAGAAGAGTTCACTCCATTTCATTTCTAAAAAAATAACAAACCACTATTCACTTTCCTCTTTAATATTTCAAATACAGTAGACTAAAAATCATGGCCGATCATTGAAAATTTAAAATCAATTAGCATACTCCATATTAAATCATGAAATCAATTGCATTTAGTTACTCTTGCCAAGATTTAAGTTTTTGATATGGGTTTGAGTTGTTCGAACTTTGGGAAGGATCGGCATCCATGGCCGAACAAGGTCAAAACTAGGGTTGGGGTTTCGAGAGGCTAAGGGAGGAGTTAGGGGTCGTGACTAGGTCCGAAGTTTGTTGAAGGGAGGCGCGTCTGGTGGAGGTTATTGGTGAAGCTCGGTGGCCTATGGAAAAACGCAACATTGATCATGTCGCGTTGAAAATCCCAGGTCGCGATCGTTGGTGGTGCATGAGTCTTAGCAAGGATAGGTGCAGCGGGTCAAGGTAGGCTAGGGGAGTGCGTAGATGCTCTTGGATTGATGATCGGTGGACGAGAGTGCGTGTGCACATGCACACCGTGCACGGTGATGAGGTTCTAGGCTTTTCAAATTAGAAGTGGAGTGGAGGGAGAAGAAGAAAGGGGAGGGTGGTGGAGCGGGTCGGGACATTGTAGTTGGGCCAAGCCCATGTAGATAGTTGGGTGAGATAATTAATATAATTATGTTAATTGTATATGTGAAAGAATATGATAGGTATAAAATTACATAACTTGCTCATATTAAATCAGATTTACACGTGGAGTTTTACGTTGTACTTATATTGAAGAGTACAATGTTGTAGTCTAGCTTATTGACAGTTTTGGTAAAGTATAAATTTGTGGCATGATAATATGAACAGAAATTCAATGACATTAATTTAAATAACAACGTTGTTAAATTATTATACCTTAATCAGTGATATTTATTTGGTCAAATAAAACACTATTAAGTTAAACTGAATTGCGTAAACTATTATAGACACCTGTTGAGCAGAATAAATCTCCGTTCTGTGTTTGCTAAGTAAAAAGTTGTTTAATGAGATTAATTAATGTGTAGATTAATTAATATGGATCAAATGATGAATTAACTATTTATTGTTAATTGTTGAGCGGTAGAAGCTTGGTAGCCTGGCCGTATTGGATATGACATTGACCTATGAACCCTTTAAAATATGGAACAAAATGGTAGCTTGTTTAAGTACTACTGTGATCACTAAGCCTCAAACCGCACAATGTATTGAGTTTGCTAATTATCTTAATTAGAATTTTTTAACACTAAACTATATTTTATTTAGCCATGTTTAAATATTTGTTTTATTTTATTTAATAATGTTAATTTTATTTATTAAAGTGATTTATTATTTTATTAATAATATTTTAGGGATAAATATATTCAATTAAGGATGTTTTTAAGTTTGTGAAATTATTTTACTTAATAAGGTTTAAGTTAATTAATTATATAATTAACTCTGTTTAAAGTTAATTAACTATTCTATTAAAAATGTTTTAGTTGATTAATTATTCTAAATAAAAAGGTTTAAGGTTAATTAATTTCCTTAATCAAAGTGATTTAAGTTAATTAATTAGTGAAGTTTAATTTGATTATTTCAATTTACGAGATTAAATTTATTTAATTAATTGATTAATTAATTACTAATGATGTTAGTTAACTAATTGTCTAATTAATGGTATTTAAAGATAATTAATCATTGTAATTAATGTTGTTTAAGTAAATTAAATGATTTAATAATTTTTGTTAAGTTGAGGAAGTCATTCATTTAGAAATGTTTATAAATAATATTTTATAATTAAAGGAGATGATTTATAAAGGATTTTTTTAAATATAATAGAACGGATTTATAAATGATATTTTAATGCGACATTTGGGAGTTTCAACGTGATTTAATATAATAGAAATTCATGTCGCGTTGAAACTCTATAATTTCTTTAATGGAAAAGTTATATATCTTCGACATTTAGGAACTCTTTTCAAATATGATTAGAAAAGTTATGAATCAATTAAGAAGGGTTTGGAATTATTAATATAAGTTAATAATTATTTAGTGATCGTTTAAAGAACCATTAGAATAACAAGAAAGAATTGTAAAAATTAAGGAGATTTATGGAAAGGATAAGTGTTTTGGGTTTATAGTAAACAATGTTTTAAATCAAATGTTTGCGACAATCTAACGTGGTTTGGAAAATATGGTATCTTCCTTGGTTTTGTGAATATACTTATACTGTTGAGATAAATATATAGATATATTTTCTAAGTATTGAAAATATAATGTTTTGTGAATATACTTATTCCGCTAAGATAAGTATATGGAAATGGTTTTCAAGTACTTACAAAAGAGATTTTAATTAATGAAGATTGATTAAACGAGTCTTAATGGTTTCCATAGGAAATAAATATCTATTGTTTGGTTTGTTTGTTGTTTTATTTGATAGTTAAATAACCGGCTATCAAATCTTGGCCTAAACAATCCTTCTTAATTTTGGTGGTAGAGAAGCAATTCCCTGCTTAACACCGAAGGATATAACTCTAGGAATATCTAGGAGAAACATGTGAGTTAAATTGCCCAGTCATCTTTGATGATGTTGTATAATGCATGTAAATCTCGTTCTAAGGGAGATATGTCCACATACACGTTTAGAGGTTGATCCCCGCTTCTATGAATTATTTGATTATTTCTAAAAGAACCAGAGTTGAGATTATCGAAAAAATTATTGATTGGTTTTTGGGATGCCCGGTAAGCAAGGGAGTGTACTTATATGAGATGACTTGAAACTGTAACTGCTCTAAAACCATATACGTGTTCTATGGATGAGTTTCGTGGTCTATTGAGATTTGTGAATACATATGTGATTCCAAGACCTATTAGGGTGTAGGAATCCATGTATGATTCCGAATTATTTTGAGATGTGGGAATTCATATGTGATTCCGAGACCTATTGAGGTATGAGAATCCATTTAGGGTTTCGAGATCTATTTAGGTGGCAATGCATGAGCTGGAACGTCGGACGTATCCTCGTCAGCGGTAATGACTAAAACCAGAGATTGGATGCATATCTAGGGGGTTTAACTAACCCATAGGGGTGTAATCGTATCTCTTTCTAGTGATACTTATAGTTTATGCATGCTGGGAGCGATGCACTCGACCTAGGTAGCCAACTATGTATTTACCTTGTACCTCGGCTAGACAGTTACGACCCTTCGGAAAGATATCTCTGATCCTTGTGCAGGAGGATTGTTCTCAGAGGTTCTGAGAGCCCCTCCATGGAATCCTACATAATTAGCAAATGTGCCTTAGCGGTTTTTAGTTGTATACCTATTATTGTTGTGATGTATACTCACAAACATCATGGCTACTTGATTATTATATTTTCAAGCGTAAACATTATCATAATATCATTGGGTTTTCTATAAAATGGTTTGGTTATCGCAAGGTAAAAACCATATGTGTTTATATGTGACGTGGTCTTACAAGATACCTTTATTTCAAAAGGTTTTATAATATTAAGTAATCCATTTGATTGTGTTTCTCACGCTGGTTTTACCAGACCGACCCAGGCGTTGTTTTCCTATAGTGCTCAGGTCAGCCCGAGCATATTTTCCAGATTTAGTTGGACACTCTACAACTTTTAGGAGAAGAGTTGTATCCTCCAAGATGTATTACCGTATTTTTCTTTACTTCCACCGCATTGTTATTGTTTTGTATTCATCAGCAAGTTGTAAAGACGAGTTGTTATAACTGCCTAGGCCAATGATATGTTAGTGTTGTACTCAGATTGATGCATGTATATTAAAGTTCAGTTTTTCTTTGTAAAGATCATTTGTATATTATATGTTACTCATCACGTGTGAGATTCTGTTCTTTCTTTCACTCCAATGGTCTGTCTTTCCGACACTTGGATGTTCGGCATGTGAATACTTTGGATGTATTAGTGTCGACTTCTGGGGATCGAAAAGGAAGATCTTTACATATATGACTTTATATTTTGCTACGTATGTATCAAAACAAGAAAATTATGAATAATGATTTAGAGTAAGCCGTCTATACATAATAACCAAAAATGTCTTGAAGTAAGTGGAAGTGATAGAGTTTGTGAGTCCTTAGTTATGATCCAATAAATGATGGAAAGTATCATTTTATAAGCATTGGAATTGAATAAATATTTTGATAGAAATATCAAATAATTTGATTATCAATCAAAATTCAGAGGAAGCATGAGTTCATAAGAAAGAACGTTAGATGGTACACTGATATTTCTAAACCATAAGTAAATAACACACTGCTGTTTTTTAAATATGCACTTATGTTAAAATCAGTATTGGTTGTTTTAACACTCGACATTGGATTTGTAAACAATGTCCTTTATATTAAGTATAAAAGATATTGTAATTGTCACAAATCGATATGTATGGACACCTTATTAAAATGTTTAATACAGAACATGTAAGTTGGATTCCTTATGCATTGGCAATAATAATAATCATATGTGTCATGTTGTCGGTGATATCGTGATTTGTTTATGTATTTGACACATGAAGCAAACATCTAATCCAAATAGATATCGCTAAATGGTTGTTTGATGTGTTCTTTTGTATTTTTGAAATACTAGATGATTGTTTACAGAAACAACAAACTCCTTATAAAGGAATGTTTGGATTCAAACTTTCTTAAGTGATATCAATTATAATATGTCAATAATAAATTTGAGCTAAAATTCTTTAAATTGGAAATATTCCAAATGAAAGACTGTGGTTGATTCAATAAAAAGGCTAAGTACATCGCCTTGGATAGAGCCCCAATAAACAATACACACACATACACACACACACACACACATATATATATATATGCACAAATTTAAAACTAAGCCGAGGGTGGTCCAAAATGTTGAGAATCTCATAATATATTTATATGATAACAATGTCACGATATAGCTCATAACAGAACTTAGATCTTATTGGAAGTTAAGAAACATACTTCAAATTGTTCCATATGATAAATGTAGTTTATCAGTGTCGAAGAGAGTTGACTGACAGAGTAGATAATTGAAACATAATAGCATACCCATTTACTGAGGGACTGACCAATAGGTTTTAAGAAAATCGATTGGAGAAGTTAGAATAAGTTCCATAATTGACCCCAAGTTCAATTGAGAGATTGGTAGATTTAAGGGTATGCCCTAGGGGCAATTATATAATTATTACATATATCTAACTCGTTGACCAATCTTTTTTGAAATAAAGGTGTTTTCTTTCTATTATATACTTGATATAATGTGTTATATTAATTAATTTAATTAAAATTATATTTAATAGAAAATATATAAATGATACATTTTGTGATAGTAGTTACAAAGTGTTATAACCTTGGGAAATTTATCACAATGAAAACAAATAAACCATTTTAAATGTTCCTAGTCAGGATGCATCGAGACTAGAAATTGTAACGACCCGTAAATTTCATGGGTTTAATTTGATTGAATTAATGAGTTTTGTAATTAATTGTTAGTAGAAATAATAAAGGGGGTAAATTAATATTGGAATGAAGGCTAAAATAAAATATATGAATGGTAATTAAAGCCTATTTATTTGTAATATGAATAAAATTTCAATAAATAAAATGGTGTAAGTATTGTACCTGGATATAATGTGAATATGAAAAATATAGGGTAGGCATTAAATTTGTAAGTGTAAGGACACATTGTTACAGTAATTGATTTTTAATTAGGGATAGTTATTTCAAGTTAATAATTTATAAACTTGAATGAACGTTTCAATTTAATAAATTAATTCAAATGTTATGACTTAGTAAATGGAATATGATAATAAGAACAATTGCAAATTTTGTATTTAGGGGCGAAATAATATTGATAGGTAGTAGTTGTTGTGAAGAATAAATATACAGTATATTAAAGGTTATAATAGTGGGTTACTAGTAAATTCACTCATTTACCAATAAAGATAATTAGATGTGCCTTGATGATAATTAATAACATAATGGAAAGGAGTAAATGTATTCATTAGAATATTAATTGCAATTGGATAGGGATTTTAAGTAACAATGTTAATGCAAGGTAAGTAATGCTAAATTAAAGTCAATGATAATGAATAGTGATTAATTCAAAATTTGTAACATATATTATAAATTACCTGCTTATTTGTTAATGGAATTAGAATTTGTAATAAGTGATAATAAAATAAATGAATGTTACACTAATGGAAAATGAAATAACGTTCGTTTAAATGTTAAGTAATTCTAGGGTCGTATTTATTATAAGCGTTACTTTAATAATTATGATTAATTGTGAAATTAGTACGAGAAGTATGTAAAGTAATAACTAAGAAAGGAATACGTTATAAATTGGTTATAACCTAAACTTATGTGTAAGGTTGAAATTGAATCTAATCCGTTTAATTGAAAACTTATTAAAATAAATTGGATTCAAAGTGTAATAAAGCGATTATTTTAAGAAATTGAAATAAATACTGTAATTGGTGAAATAACTTGCATTTGAAATTTGAGATGGGAATTTGTTTAAGGAATTATAAATTTATAAGTAAATCAAGGTGATAAAATTTATGAATTTTAGAATTTGAATTTTTAATAGTGAGTTAATTTATTTAATTTATAATAGTTGGATTTATTGCAAATGAATGAAATCAAATATGTAATTATTACGTTAATTTAAAAATTAAGTTGAAAACGGGAAATGTTTATGTGATAATTTTTAAATCCAATGGTAAACCCTTCTATTTGAAATTTATAAATGGAATACTTATGAGTTAATTCAATTTAATGGAAATATAAAAATTTATCTACAATATGGAATTTTATGAAATTGAAGATGTATATTTATTTATCTTTAATAAATTGACATTTAAAATTTTGTTAAATCATTGAAAATGTTTGGAAATTTTAAAGTGATAAAGATTGCAAAGTTCAGAATTTTTAACGCGAAATTTTACTTAATTAATTTATTTTAAATTTATTTAATTAATATAAAAATAGCCATTTTTTTCACGAACTCGGATTTCGACGAAACCAGTTTCATCGGATCCGTAACAGTGAATTATTGAAGGGTTTCAAGTTCGTAGCGATCGGACTTGTCGTTTGATCGTACGAACGCGAAATGCCTTGAAATCATTTAATTGAAATCAATTTGAAAATATAGATTTCAGCATAACTTCTTCATACGATGGAATTTGGACGTGAAACGTTTTCCATCACGTTAAGAAAAATTTTAAACACCTATTGTGATATATGGGTTGACCCAATTTCGTTCCGGAGTCGAAACGGGCTTTTTGGGGCCAAGTATCGTTCAGCACGTTTGTTTATCGGATCCATCTACTCTATTTCTAACCTACCTATAAAAATCCAGTTATAAACCCTAGCCTCAATCTATTCTCATTTGTTTGTGCGTTCATTTCCTCAACTCCTCCTCTTCCAATGGCTGCAAACACTAGATCCAAATACAATTCAAAAATCAAATCCAAAGCAAAAATTCAATCTCCTCAAACCATAGCAAATTATATATGGATTTGAAGCTCTCGACAAGTGCAACCTAGATCTACAGTTTGTTTTTCGATCTGAGTCCTTGTGTGGCCAGAAATAGGTGAATTAATAACGGTCGTTCATTGCTGTTTGATATCTTCATCGGATCGCCGAATCAGAGGTACCGTGGCGTGGAGATTGATGAATGGAACGCATCAGAGTAATTTGTTTGGTCGGTTGATGGGTGGATCGGGCTGCAAAATTCGATTAGGGTTCGAATTGGGTAGAGGCGGTTGGGCTGTTTGATGACCGGAGATGGTCGATGGTGGTCGAGGCTCTATAGGTGGGTCGGCGCGGCTCCAGGAAGCGTGGAAATGGGCGATGGTTGGCTGTAAACGGCGGCGGCCGTGGTGAGCAGTTCAAGGTCGCGACTGTATAAATGGGTTTGCTCGTGTTTTTCGGTGGTAGGGGTTCGTGAGAAGGATGTTGCGTGGCAATGTTTATTTGTGAGGGTTATTTTCTTTGTTTATTTTATTTTATTTCAATTTGCTCTAACGTGGATAACTCTCACTTACAAACTCCGTTTCGCACGAATTTTTTTTGTTAGGATCGTATTGAAATTCTGGACTCGATGATGTTAGTTTGAACGAATTTGAAGACTGCCAAATTTTTGAGTTTAAATTGGATTTAAATTCAATTTAAATTCAAAAGGTGAGTGTTTTAACCCACTCACAACTTCTAAAATTTCTTATGTTTGTTAAATTGATTTAGGATATGAGTAGAAATTTATTTATGACTGTTTGGCATGTTTTATTCATCATCTCAGTTAAATCGCATTTATTTAGTTTAACTGTTAATTAATTTTATTTTTTTTGCATATAAATTGACAGTTATAATTTATTTATTTGCATATAAACTGCTAGTTAAACAGTTATTAAATTTATTATTGAATATAAACTGTTGGTTAATACCTTTTATTTATTACCTGTTATATTTTATATGCTCTATATTGATGTTTGTTTAAATTAGATGATGATTGGAAAAATGGTTGATGATTGATATTTGGATGAATGGATGCTATTTTTCTTATTTTGTATAAACTGCAAGTTATTATGCATTTTCATCTCATTCAGGATTTCGGTTTGAAATGATATACAACCACATTTTATTTTTTTTAAATTGCGGATCGAAATAATAAATATCCGTATCACTTGACCATAGGATAGAAAATTATATACAGGCACCGCGGTATATATATATATATATATATATATATATATATATATATAATTATTTTTGAAATGATTTTATGGTTTGGATAGGATACGGTTTAATAAATATTAAATTTTGATCTTATATAAAAATCTTATTTTATATGCATACATAGTTAAAATATTGAATTTAAGCTATGAAATTGTTAAATAAAATAAATAAGTTGAATAATGGAGTTTAATGATTTAAATCAATTAAGATTGGAAGGTAAAATTTGAAATTTATTTGAATGGAACCTATTTAAAAAATTTCACTCCATAAGTTGATGTAAAACTTATCAAAGCTTGGAAATTTAAAAAAAAGGTATGATATTTATAACTGGATTTTTATTCAAGATAAATTAAATGAATATTTTTAGTATAATTAAATTGAAGGAAATATTAAATTGTTAGAAATTCAGTTTTATTTTATGGATTTATTTTATGACTGTTCAAAACTAAATAATAGGATAATAAATTGTTGAATATAAATTCCAATCTTAGTTTTGAAATTATTAAATACTTGAAGTTTGAATATATTGAAATCGAAGTGTTTTATTGAAACTAAAGGTGAAATCTAAATTTATGGGTTTAGACCTAAAATTTTAAATGGATAAATTGTGAGGTTGCATAAAATCAACTATTTTATTCTATATACTGTTGAATATCCAAACCATTCAAGTTTCAGAAGTTATGGTTTTAAAGCTATGAATTTCGCAGTATTATGTTTTGAAAGCCATAATTCAAATGTTTGGTTTCCAGATATTAATTTTTTTAAAGCAGTATGATTTTGGAAGAGAAATATATTTGAAATAAATGATATCATTGATTTGGGTTTTATAAGAATAATATCAAAATGAATTTGTTTTGGAAATGGAAATGATATCGTATTTATGGGTTTGAAATGGTAAATTTTATTCTGGTTTTTAAAGTACAAACTATTTTTTTAGACCGCGGTGTTATAATAACGTTTGGTTGTTGAAGAGACCGGGATTGGAAGTTGTCATACTCTCTGCCAACTCCAAAAACCACTTTAACAACCGTGTACGCGGTGGATATTCCAGAATGAAGTAGGATGGTGGCGGCGTTTCCTGTGAGGTAAATACGTGGACCCGACTCCTGTGAGTTGGCATAAGGTGGCTAAAACAGGAGCGATTCTCGGACCAATGAGGTCATTCCTCTGATTGGACACTCCTTTTCGATACTATACTTTGACTTTGGATTAATTCAGTGGCCACCTTTATTTTTGATTTTGGAGGAGTTTGTTCGAGGTGGGCGGTAGCTGCACGCCGCGCGTTTCCACCAGCCCGGATGCGTAATTGGTATATCTACCCTGGCATTACCTAGTTGTGCCGTGTCACCTACCATACCGAGCCTTTACTACGAGTTTCTATTTGTGTCGTACCTATGGAGTATCCTCTGGTAGCCTCCCGATCAGGAGGTATTACGGTACTGTATAGACTATTGGCATTATTTGTGTTAAGAGCTATATGGGTAACCCCTTAACGCTATTAAAAAGTAAGTTTATTTTACAATTACACACTATTATAATAGCGAAACATACTACATAGTAAATAGTTTGACGGATCCTTAAGAGATGTAAATCCCGAGCATCTTTTGAGTTACTACACTCATATTTATTTCAGTTAATTTAACTTACATAAGATCTTTTAGTTCTGACTCGAGTGTTTTGTCTTTTCAATTCGCTCGGGTCAGTCCGAGCATTTCAGGATTTGAAGATTTTATTTTTGGAGGACGAAGACAGAGATTTTATATTATTATATACTATATGGTTCCACTACACACTGTATTCCGCTGCATTAATATTATTGGTATGTGAACTCTGATATTTATTGTATAAAGAAGAATCAAATAATTGTAAACAGTTTTATGAACTGTATATTTATTATTATTTTATCCTTCCGCTCTGAGATTCTGTTTTGTTTTATTCTTTCTCGTTTTTCTTATTTACCCCATAACAATCCGCCCTTCCGTATGGTTTGAATTGGCATGTGTGTCGATTTAAAGCGTGCGAAAAAGTGGGATGTTACAGATATCAATGTATCTGTTGAGACTAGAGTACGTAATACTCTCCAAATGTTGAGCAGTGTATTACTCATAACTGTTGGGGACACATAGAGATTAAGTATTGATAGTTATTAGATAACCATGGAATGACTCACTCGATAGTTTTCTGTCAGTTAATAAAACTAAGGTCAAACAGAAAAGATCAATATGACTGATTTACACAGTTCACACCACTTGAGAATACTATGGATCATCAATATAAAAACTCCACTTTGATTATAGTCAAATCATAGCACGATGTCTATCGAGTGACTATAATTGAATCAAGTGGAAGTACTGAAAGTGAAGCACCATTCAAGAGAGGATTCGTCTCCTCAGTTATATGGAGTTAGTACCACACTCAACTTAAAGTCAAAGTCTCTGGCCAGAGCAGTCCGGTTAATAATTATTATTATTACTAAACCAAGGACTTTGGACTATAAAGTTGAATATGGATGACGTTGGAATTTTGACCATTACCAAGTTCCATAAGTTCAAAGTGATATAGTTTTGATGAAGAGAATTGGTGTAAATAAATGTCACAACCACATATCACTTAATAATATAAAATTAGATTTTACTTAAACTTAGCCAAAATGTCACACCACCTGCTAAGTGACGTGTGAATATTAACATTCGAATAGTTTGATTAATCGCTGACCAAAATTTACACCCGTTGAGTCACACAACCGGAGTGATGAATTCTCTTTAGATCAAACGGTTTTGGAATAAATATTATTGTATATGTAACATCCCACCTTTTCGCACACTTTAAACCGACACACGTGCCAATTCAAACCATGCGGAAGGGCGGATTTTTATGGGGTAAATAAGAAAACAGAGAAGAAAATAAAACAAAACAGAATCTCACAGCGGAAGGATAAAATACAATAATAAATATATAGTTCGTAAACGGTTTACAAAACACTTGATTCTTCTTTATACAATAAGTATCAGAGTTACACATACCAATACAATCAATGCAGCGGAACAGTATGAATGTGGTGCAAAACTATAAATAATAATAATACGGGTTCTTCGTCTTCGTCCTCCAAAGCTAAAGTCTTCGATCCTGAAACGCTCGGACTGACCCGAGCGAATTTGAAAAGACAAAACACTCGAGTCAGAACTAAAAGATCTTATGTGAGTTAAATTTACAGAAATAAATATGAGTACAGTAACTCAAGAGATATTCGGGATTTACATCTCTTAAGGATCCGTTAAACTATTTACTATGTAGTATATTGCACTATTATAATAGTGTCTATTTATAAAATAAACTTACTTTTTAATAGCGTTAAGGGGTTACCCATATAGCCCTTAACACAGAATATATTCCCATGGTCTATACAGTACCGTAATCTCCCCCGTACTGGGCGTCGTCAGAGGGCACTCCATAGGTATGGTACAAAGCTAAAATCGTATAAGGCGCGCTAGGGTAGGTGACACGGCACAACTAGGCAATGCCAGGGTAGATATACCAATTACGCTTCCGGGTCGATGGTAACGCGTAGCCGCAGCTACCGCCCACCTCGAACAAACTCCCCAAAATCAAAATATAAAAGTGGCCACTGAATCAATCCAAAGTCATAGTATAATATCGAAGAGGAGTGTCCGATCAGAGGAATGACCTCATTAACCCGTCGATCGCTCCTGTTTTAGCCACCTTATGCCAACTCACGGGAGTTGGGTCCACGTATTTACCTTACAGGAAACGTCGCCACCATCCTACTTCATTCTGGAATCTCCACCGCGTACACGGTTAGTCAAAGTGGTTTTCGGTATCGACAGAGAGTATGTCCATATCCGATCCCGGTCTCTTTGCCAACCAATCGTTATTATAACACCGCGGTCATTTAAAAATAGTTTATACTTTAAAAACCAGAATAAATTTTCCATTTCAAAACTATGAATTCGATATCAATTTAAAAACCCAAAATAATATGATATCATTTTATCTCAAATATAACTCTTTTTCCAAAATCATACTGGTTTAAAATATAAATATCTGGAAACCAAACATTTGAATTATATTTTCAAAACATAATATTTCGGAATTCATACTTTTAAAACCATACTTCTAAAACTTGAATGGTTTGGATATTCAACGGCATATAGAATAAATGGTTTAACTTTAAGGTTGCTTTGTAAAGAAAATAATTTCCATGGCTTTACAAATATATTTCTTTATTTAAAGTCTAAACCAAAATTTAAATATCACTATCAAGTTCCAAAACCACTTCGATTTCTATACATACATACATACATACATATATATATATATATATATATATATATATATATATATATATATCCATTTGGAGTATTAATATTTCAAAACTAAAGTTGGATTTTATTTTTTTTTCAACAAATTAATGTTCTATTATTTAGTCTTGAATATTCACATATAAAATCCATAAATAAAACTCTAATTTCTAGCAATTAAATATTTTCTTCAATTTAATTTATACTAGAATATTCATTTCAAAATTTATCTTGGGAAAAATCCAGTTATAAATATCATATCTTAATATTTCCAAACTTAAACATTTAAACATATGATATAAATTATAAAAACTCCATCTTCTCAAATTTTAATTAAATTTTTTTTTTATTTAAGAGATTTATACACAGTTTTAAAATTCAAAATTTCTAACTTCATATGTATACATGTATAGAAGAAAAATATCAAAATTAAAATTATTATAAACCGTAATCCATCCAAACCATAGAAATCACTTTAAATAATTTATATATAGACCACGGTGCCTGTATATAATTTCCTATCCTATGGTCAAGTGATACGGATATTTATCATTTCAATCCACAATTTAAAAATAAAATTTGCGGTTGTATATCATTTCAAACCACAATCCCGAATGAAACATCTTCTTCACGCGCACGAGAAATACACAGGGAGCGACCTGATCCTTCGAACGCATGGCCAGTCAACGACCACCTTTGACCGCGTTTTCCACGCACCTCCGACCCCAAATCAACGAGCTGCCTTCATCAACGAGTCGCCCATCCTCCCCTCTACAGACCGACACCCTCCACGACACCCCAGGTCGCTGCCGCCATCGTCCAAAATGAGCATGCCGAACCCTAAAAACCAAAATTCCCATAGATCTGACCGTTGATTCGCGAAAACATTTACATAGATCGACTCCCCTCAGTCCCCTCTACAAAACCCAGAAACCGTTTTCCGATCCGACTACTTTTTGAAACGTCGTGATGAACGGTCGTAACTGTTTCAATTTATTCTGGGTAAACGGAGCTTCGATTCGAAAAACGAATCGCACCATCAGATTACGTATCTCGAGAACATCGACATATATTTTTGTGGAATTTTTATGGAGATTTTGAATTTTCATTTTGTTTTTGAACTGACTGGATCTAGGGTTAGCCCCCATTGAAGAAGAAGAGAAGCTTGAAGAAAATACGCGCAGATAAATGAAATTAGGCGGAGGCTATGGCTGAATAGCTGGGTTTATATAGAGGGTTAGAGGTAGCGTAGATAGACCGTAGAATGAACGTGCGGAACAACTTTGGCCCAAAAAGCCCGCTATGTCTCCGGAACGAAATTTCGTAAATCTATATATCCAAATGGGTAATTTAAAATATTTTGAACGCGATGGAAAAAGTTTCACGTCCAAATTTGATCGTATGAAGAAGTTATGCTGAAAACAAAATTTCTAAATTGATTTCAAATTGATTTTAATTAAATCGATTTCAAGGCGTTTCGCGTCCGTACGATCAAACGACAGGTCCGATCGATCCCAAACTTGAAACCCTATAATAATTCACCAATACGGATCCGATGAAACTGGTTTCGTCGAAATCCGAGTCCGTGGCCAAAATGGCTATTTTTATATTCATTAATTAAATAAAAATAAATTATAAAAATCCAAATTTTATATTAAATTCTAAAATTGACCAAATTTTATTGCATATATATTCCTTAATCAATCTCAAAAGATTTAACAAATTTGGCTGTGAATTAAGTTTGACAAGCCTATCAAATTTCAGCATAAATTTCTACACTTCCTTATATTAAGGAATTATAAATAAATTTCTCAAAAACCTATTTATTAAATTTTTAACCTTTATATACTCATCCTGTATCCAAAATAGGGATGCCACATACTTTGGTTCATGATTCACATTATCATTCTTAGAGTCTATTTTAAATTTCAATAACGTAATATTCTACGTTTAATTCCATTTTATTTGTAATAAATACCATTTGTTGAATTAAATACTTAAATTAATCTATAAATCCTGCTTTCTAAAATCTATATCAACAAATGGTCCAATTATAAATAGAATTAGCATTAACTTTATCTTATAGAATTAAATATTTTAACTACCAAACAAATCTACGCTAAATGCACTATTTAAATAAATTAATTGAAATTAAGTCTACACTAAATCTTATAAATTATAAATGCAATCTCAATAAATTCATTTATTGATTTAGACCTTTTTTTTCTATACAGTAATTAAACATTTTGTGAGTATAAATAACTTTTGAATTTATATACATTTCATTTGTGCATTCTTTATTCCTTATAAATTCTCCTTTATTAACTAGACACATTAACAACCAAAATAATTAATTTAGATTTATTTCAATCTATTTCCATTCTTAACTAAATAAAATAAAAGGTTAACCTAAACACTTGTTATCCTTTTATGTTCAAATTCACTTACAACATTTATTAACACAATGTTGCCATAGGTTTAGATTTAAATAAATAAATTAGATGAATAGGTAAACTTTGTAATTATCACCAATGTCCAAAACATATGCATTAATTACTACTTAATTATTAGCATTCATTTATTAATTTACCAGTTGCCATAGTCTTCTTATTTTCTATTTACTAACAAACTTCAAATTTAGTTATAACTTATCAATACATAAATTTCCTAGGCAAAACAATTTTTATTACCATTTTAAGTACATTTATTATTGACAACATTCATTAAAATTACTTATCAACACTTATTGCATTGATTTATTCAACGGTCACTTTTATTTAGTTACTATCTATTTTACAATCCAATGTAAATCTTCCACTATTGATTCTTATATTAAATGAATTTCATTCTAGGTAATATTTTTATTAATATTTACTAATTCAACACTTATATTGCTTTCTTATTAAACTTACACAAAGTATGAAAATTTATATTATTCAAATCTTTTCCCATATAAATATTAAATTGTTATCATTCAATTACAATTACTACAACAAATCCCTACATTTACTTTACTAAAATCCTAAGACTTTTATTTTATTCTAAATTAGATGAGAAATTATATTAATTTAATTCATTTAATATTATCAAATTTAACGGGTCGTTACAATCTCCCCCACTCAAAACTTTTCGTCCCCGAAAAGGAAAAAGAAGGGAGAAGGAAGAATAAAATAGTACATCTTATTTCACATATTAACTTATAAACAATAACTTTACTAAATTAATTACCTTATATAAAATATATCTGTTTCATAATCATTTATATTCTTATATACTTAAATCATTACAGTTTGGAAAAAAAAATATTTTCAACAAAATTCTAAGTCCCAAAATTTACGGAAGATTTTGGCAGAGTCTCCTTTGTACGGAGAGGTTTGGGAGAAAAATATAATATCAAAATATAACAAATATATTACAAATATTATCCAAAATACGATACCCCGACATGGGAAAAATATATATAAATGGCGTTAAAAATCGAAATTCGAAACGTACCTATTTGTCGGGCAATACGCTTATTATTATGGAACCAAAAGCAGTAGCAGTTGCTTCCATAACCTGCATTTCACTTATATAATCTAAAAAGGTTAAATATTTATTGAAGTGAAATAATTTCATGGTTTCAACTACTAATCAACCAATCAATACAACAACCATCAACCTTACAAACAGCATACATACACAAAGCAAAGCAACCATTTAATCCATCAAACAAATAGTTGTTTGGGTTCAAAACTTGAAATTTGTATGAAATGAAATTAACTATCAAGTGCATCCTTTACTCAACAGTCTTAGATGGAACAAAGATAGATTATTTATTCATCTAAAACTTCAAATTCCTTACCCAACAACCATAAATCAAACAATACAATTCAAGCCAACAACCAAATTAACTTATTATACATTTAATTCATGTTTTAGTTGTTTGATTTCTTTTTTTCATTTATGGAGGGATTTCTTCATTTCCTACAAATTTCATTTTCCATTTATTACAAAATTCATTATATTGGTATCCTATTTTATTTACTTAAGTTTATATCATCTATTTATAATCTTACCTTTACTTATATAGTAGAATTTTCAATTTAACTTAAGTTTATACAATTTAATTCTCATTTTATCACAGCAAATTCATTGATTACTTTCATTACCTTACTCTTCACTTGTAAGAATTTCCCTTACATTTTCTTACTAACTTCGCACTTTTCTTATATGGTAAGTTATATATGTTTTAAGAATGTAAGTGGAAATTTATACAAGTTTCTTCTCAATTCCTTCAATTAATTAATGGTTCATCAAATATATATTCGTTTTATAAATTAAAATTTCAACTTACCTTTAATTTCATTCATTTATTAAATGTTGACGTTTCTATTATATTTAATAGTAGTAACAATTTAATTTCCCACTTCCACTTATATTAAACTAGTAGCATTTAAATCACACTTAAGTTTATAACCCTACACATCAATCTTTATTTGTTAAAGAATTTTATTTTATTTACTTAAGTTTAAAATCACCTATTAACAATACTTATCTTAAATTATGGAAAAATTCAAATTATAACTTAAGTTTATACCATTATATTCTTATTTATAATAGCAATTCATTGAATCCTTCATTATTTCCCAAAATTCCTACTTGTAAAATATTCAATTCCAATCTCTCATTTAACCTTTCAACTTTTTATATTTGGTAAGTTATATATATGTTAAAGAAAAATGCAATTGAACTTATACAAGTTTATCTAAATTCTTTTAATTCATTCATTGTTCAATAAATCTTTACCTCTCTTATAAGTTAAAATTTTAGCTTCCTTTATAACTTAGCATTAATTCTCTTACCTAAATTAGAGGTTTCACTTCATTAATTACTTACCTTTTATTTCACTAAAATAATTTAAACCATTAATTAATGGAAATTTAAGAATTAAATATCGGGTCAAATTTCAAATTATCTTAAAAAAAATAATAAATAATTTCTTACTACTTTTATATCTCAGTTATATTTTAAAACAAATAAAAATTCAATTAATTTCAAAATAAATCTGCAGTAGAGTGTACCACAGTGGCTTTCCCCTTCGAAACTCGAAAATGAAAGTCGATGATGCGGCCGCCATCACCAAAATTATTTTCCAGCGATAGAGAGGAAAGTACAAAATTATTTTCTCCAAAATCCTCTTTAAAACAATTCTTCCGAATTATACTAAATATTTATATAAGAAAATACTTATAAACCAAATTATTATATTTCATAAATCCTTTGAAAACAAATTTTCAAAATCCCGGACTTAAGTTCTAAAATCTCCAATTTGATTCATTATAATTTCAACTTAGCTTCAATTATTATAAATATTTTTATTTCCTAACACCCAATCTATAGCAACAAAATATATATATCTATATAAAAATATTTTTATATATAGAAAATATAATAGGCAAAATTATTCCATTCACCTATATTAAAACAAATATTATGTCGGTTTGTCCTATTAAGTGTTTAGAAATCCCTATTGATGTCATAGCGTCCCATGCACCAACCAGAATTTATAAATACAAAACGGAACAGATTAACACAATATCAAAATCTTTTTATAACACTAACAAGTACGCTCTCTCATATATATACGCTCAGTGACTCCCATAGGGTATTACTACCCTATTAGTAAAGAGTCAAACCCCACAAAGCCAAGGTTTATCGCTAAACCAAAGCTCTGATACCAGATGTAACATCCCGCCTTTTCGCACACTTTAAACCGACACACGTGCCAATTCAAACCATGCGGAAGGGCGGATTGTTATGGGGTAAATAAGAAAACAGAGAAGAAAATAAAACAAAACAGAATCTCACAGCGGAAGGATAAAATACAATAATAAATATATAGTTCGTAAACGGTTTACAAAACACTTGATTCTTCTTTATACAATAAGTATCAGAGTTACACATACCAATACAATCAATGCAGCGGAACAGTATGAATGTGGTGCAAAACTATAAATAATAATAATGCGGGTTCTTCGTCTTCGTCCTCCAAAGCTAAAGTCTTCGATCCTGAAACGCTCGGACTGACCCGAGCGAATTTAAAAAGACAAAACACTCGAGTCAGAACTAAAAGATCTTATGTGAGTTAAATTTACAGAAATAAATATGAGTACAGTAACTCAAGAGATACTCGGGATTTACATCTCTTAAGGATCCGTTAAACTATTTACTATGTAGTATATTGCGCTATTATAATAGTGTCTATTTATAAAATAAACTTACTTTTTAATAGCGTTAAGGGGTTACCCATATAGCCCTTAACACAGAATATATTCCCATAGTCTATACAGTACCGTAATCTCCCCTGTACTGGGCGTCGTCAGAGGGAACTCCATAGGTATGGTACAAAGCTAAAATCGTATAAGGCGCGCTAGGGTAGGTGACACGGCACAACTAGGCAATGCCAGGGTAGATATACCAATTACGCTTCCGGGTCGATGGTAACGCGTAGACGCAGCTACCGCCCACCTCGAACAAACTCCCCAAAATCAAAATATAAAAGTGGCCACTGAATCAATCCAAAGTCATAGTATAATATCGAAGAGGAGTGTCCGATCAGAGGAATGACCTCATTAACCCGTCGATCGCTCATGTTTTAGCCACCTTATGCCAACTCACGGGAATTGGGTCCACTATTTACCTTACAGGAAACGACGCCACCATCCTACTTCATTCTGGAATCTCCACCGCGTACACGGTTAGTCAAAGTGGTTTTCGGTATCGACAGAGAGTATGTCCATATCCGATCCCGGTCTCTTTGCCAACCAATCGTTATTAAACACCGCGGTCATTTAAAAATAGTTTATACTTTAAAAACCAAAATAAATTTTCCATTTCAAAACTATGAATTCGATATCAATTTAAAAACCCAAAATAATATGATATCATTTTATCTCAAATATAACTCTTTTTTCCAAAATCATACTGGTTTAAAATATAAATATCTGGAAACCAAACATTTGAATTATATTTTCAAAACATAATATTTCGGAATTCATACTTTTAAAACCATACTTCTAAAACTTGAATGGTTTGGATATTCAACGGCATATAGAATAAATGGTTTAACTTTAAGGTTACGTTGTAAAGAAAATAATTTCCATGGCTTTACAAATATATTTCTTTATTTAAAGTCTAAACCAAAATTTAAATATCACTATCAAGTTCCAAAACCACTTCGATTTCTATACATACATATATATATATATATATATATATATATATATATATATATCCATTTGGAGTATTAATATTTCAAAACTAAAGTTGGATTTTATTTTTTTTTCAACAAATTAATGTTCTATTATTTAGTCTTGAATATTCGCATATAAAATCCATAAATAAAACTCCAATTTCTAGCAATTAAATATTTTCTTCAATTTAATTTATACCAGAATATTCATTTCAAAATTTATCTTGGGAAAAATCCAGTTATAAATATCATATCTTAATATTTCCAAACTTAAACATTTAAACATATGATATAAATTATAAAAACTCCATCTTCTCAAATTTTAATTAATTTTTTTTATTTATTTAAGAGATTTATACACAGTTGAAAATTCAAAATTTCTAACTTCATATGTATACATGTATAGAAGAAAAATATCAAAATTAAAATTATTATAAACCGTAATCCATTCAAACCATAGAAATCACTTTAAATAATTTATATATAGACCACGGTGCCTGTATATAATTTCATATCCTATGGTCAAGTGATACGGATATTTATCATTTCAATCCGCAATTTAAAAATAAAATTTGCGGTTGTATATCATTTCAAACCACAATCCCGAATGAAACAAAAATTGCATGATAACTTGCAGTTAAATGATATACAATAAAACATCCATTCATCAAAATCATCCATCATCCAAATCGAAATCATCATCCAATACTAAATCAATATCAATATATATCCGAGAATATATGACCTGTAATAACTGGCAGTTATATTCAAAAATAAATTTAACACTATTAAACTAACAGTTTATATGCAAATAAATAACTATAACTGTAAATCTATATGCAGTAATAAAATTAAATGAACAGTTATATTAAATAAATGCGATTTAACATATATGATGAATAAAACATGCCAAACAGTCATAACTAAATTTCTACTCATATCTAAAATGAATTTAACAAACATAAAAACTTTTAGAAGTTGTGAGTGGGTTAAAACACTCACCTTTTGAATTTAAATCGAATTTAAATCCGATTTAAACCCAAAAATTCGACGGTCTCCAAATCTGTCCAAATCGGCATCGTCAGATCCGGAATTTAATTACGATCCTAACAAAAAAAAATTCGTTTGAAACCGAGGTCGTATGAGAAAGTTTTGGCGAAAAATGGTGATTGAATTCAAAATTAAAAATAAACAGAACGACACACATCTCACCTAACATCTATATGCCACGTCAGCACCCAACATCTTCTTCACGCGCACGAGAAATACACAGGGAGCGACCTGATCCTTCGAACGCATGGCCAGTCAACGACCACCTTTGACCGCGTTTTCCACGCACCTCCGACCCCAAATCAACGAGCTGCCTTCATCAACGAGTCGCCCATCCTCCCCACTACAGACCGACACCCTCCACGACACCCCAGGTCGCTGCCGCCGCCGTCCAAAATGAGCATGCCGAACCCTAAAAACCAAAATTCCCATAGATCTGACCGTTGATTCGCGAAAACATTTACATAGATCGACTCCCCTCAGTCCCCTCTACAAAACCCAGAAATCGTTTTCCGATCCGACTACTTTTTGAAACGTCGTGATGAACGGTCGTAACTGTTTCAATTTATTCTGGGTAAACGGAGCATCGATTCGAAAAATGAATCACACCATCAGATTACGTATCTCGAGAACATCGACATATATTTTTGTGGAATTTTTCTGGAGATTTTGAATTTTCATTTTGTTTTTGAACTGACTAGATCTAGGGTTAGCCCCCATTGAAGAAGAAGAGAAGCTTGAAGAAAATACGCGCAGATAAATGAAATTAGGCGAAGGCTAGGGCTGAATAGCTGGGTTTATATAGAGGGTTAGAGGTAGCGTAGATAGACCGTAGAATGAACGTGCGGAACAACTTTGGCCCAAAAAGCCCGCTATGTCTCCGGAACGAAATTTCGTAAATCTATATATCCAAATAGGTAATTTAAAATATTCTGAACGCGATGGAAAAAGTTTCACGTCCAAATTTGATCGTATGAAGAAGTTATGCTGAAAACAAAATTTCCAAATTGATTTCAAATTGATTTTAATTAAATCGATTTCAAGGCGTTTCGCATCCGTACGATCAAACGACAGGTCCGATCGATCCCAAACTTGAAACCCTATAATAATTCACCGATACGGATCCGATGAAACTGGTTTCGTCGAAATCCGAGTCCGTGACCAAAATGGCTATTTTTATATTCATTAATTAAATAAAAATAAATTATAAAAATCCAAATTTTATATTAAATTCTAAAATTGACCAAATTTTATTGCATATATATTCCTTAATCAATCTCAAAAGATTTAACAAGTTTGGCTGTGAATTAAGTTTGACAAGCCTATCAAATTTCAGCATAAATTTCTACACTTCCTTATATTAAGGAATTATAAATAAATTTCTCAAAAACCTATTTATTAAATTTTTAACCTTTATATACTCATCCTTTATCCAAAATAGGGATGCCACATACTTTGGTTCATGATTCACATTATCATTCTTAGAGTCTATTTTAAATTTCAATAACGTAATATTCTACGTTTAATTCCATTTTATTTGTAATAAATACCATTTGTTGAATTAAATACTTAAATTAATCTATAAATCCTGCTTTCTAAAATCTATATCAACAAATGGTCCAATTATAAATAGAATTAGCATTAACTTTATCTTATAGAATTAAATATTTTAACTACCAAACAAATCTACGCTAAATGCACTATTTAAATAAATTAATTGAAATTAAGTCTACACTAAATCTTATAAATTATAAATGCAATCTCAATAAATTCATTTATTGATTTAGACCTTTTTTTTCTATACAGTAATTAAACATTTTGTGAGTATAAATAACTTTTGAATTTATATACATTTCATTTGTGCATTCTTTATTCCTTATAAATTCTCCTTTATTAACTAGACACATTAACAACCAAAATAATTAATTTAGATTTATTTCAATCTATTTCCATTCTTAACTAAATAAAATAAAAGGTTAACCTAAACACTTGTTATCTTTTTATGTTCAAATTCACTTACAACATTTATTAACACAATGTTGCCATAGGTTTAGATTTAAATAAATAAATTAGATGAATAGGTAAACTTTGTAATTATCACCAATGTCCAAAACATATGCATTAATTACTACTTAATTATTAGCATTCATTTATTAATTTACCAGTTGCCATAGTCTTCTTATTTTCTATTTACTAACAAACTTCAAATTTAGTTATAACTTATCAATACATAAATTTCCTAGGCAAAACAATTTTTATTACCATTTTAAGTACATTTATTATTGACAACATTCATTAAAATTACTTATCAACACTTATTGCATTGATTTATTCAACGGTCACTTTTATTTAGTTACTATCTATTTTACAATCCAATGTAAATCTTCCACTATTGATTCTTATATTAAATGAATTTCATTCTAGGTAATATTTTTATTAATATTTACTAATTCAACACTTATATTGCTTTCTTATTAAACTTACACAAAGTATGAAAATTTATATTATTCAAATCTATTGCCATATAAATATTAAATTGTTATCATTCAATTACAATTACTACAACAAATCCCTACATTTACTTTACTAAAATCCTAAGACTTTTATTTTATTTTAAATTAGATGAGAAATTATATTAATTTAATTCATCTAATATTATCAAATTTAACGGGTCGTTACAGTATATATATTTATAATAACTATAAATATATCGACCGATATGTGATATCAATAAGCAATTAAATTAGATTTAACTAATGATATTTATTTGGGCTTAAATGGGCTGTTAGCCCATGACGTTAAGATGTTATTTTGACAGCAATAAGGCTTGTATGAGGCAGCTAAAATGACTATAGGGTATTGGAGATGGATGGTTGAGATTTGATGAGAAATGGTATGAGATGTGATCCATATTTCTATTTATTTCTTCCACTATAAAAGGACCCCTAAACTAATGCAAAAATGACTTTTTGGATGTCATTTCCCCATCACTGCTGGCCGATCTCATAACTAGGAGCTCCAACAAATTCATATCAAATCAATTCAAATTGTGATAGTTATTTGATTGCAAAAGACATATGGTTCAAGGATTAACAATCCGCCGAATCAAGAAGATTTCAAAGGACAAATAATTCATCATTAAAAGGTGTGCTCTTAGGCATTAGTATTAGATATGCATTTACTATACTATATGATTTATAATTTCTAGATAACATTATATTATTCACATACACACACATCATTATTATATTGCTAATTAGGTGAAATTCTTATATGTATCATCAATGTTGTCACATATTAGATTGATTATACGTATGCTTTAATTTATTAAAAAACATTATACATATATAGATATAAAGTGCACAAGCAAATAAATTTTATGTGTGTGTGTGTATTAATATGTTACCTAATTTTAATTATACGACTTTATAACATCATACCATGTTAATAGTTGAACTTGTATTTTATAAATGCATATCTACATAGATTATATTTTTCAATGGCTGCAAATTAATTTTTGATAATTATATACTATTATTTTACATTACTTGAATCAGTACACTAATTAAATAAATCATATAAAATAAAATGTGTTTCGAAAATTAAATTTTAAATTTTATAATTTTTTATCATTATATAAAATCTCAACCAAAAAATCAGAATTTAAAAATAATTTTTTATATTTTTTAAAAATCAATTTAATAAATGGTTGAAATCAATCAATTAATCAAAAATATTATTTTGACTAAGAAAATTCTGGAAATTATTTTGTAAATTTAAAATATCATGCTTGATTTTATAAAAATTTAAACTTAAATTATTTATTATTATTATTTTATTAAATTTTGAATTATATATATATAGACATGTATATATATATTGATGTAGTAAAATATAAACTGCATATTTAAATATTATAAATATACTTATTTATGTGTGTGTATTGAAAGGATTATATGTATATATATAAATATATTTAAACAAATATAATAATAATAATTATTATAATTTTGTTACTGTAATCCATACATACATATATATATATATATATACATGTGTAGAATGATTTAAAAAAATCTTTATATATTATGTATATACGTACATACATATATATTTATTTAATATTTAATGCAATAATATATATATATATATATATATATATATATATATATATATATAAATCATTAATATTCTTACATATAAGATATACATGCATACATACATAGTTTTTAATATTTATATAAATAACAGGTTTACATACATACATATATTTGGATAACATTTAAATATATAGGATTAGCAAATATATCCGTTGCGATGTAAATCCCAACATTTATATACGGGCATGTTATACCTTACATGAATTATTATATTACACATGCGCACACACATACATATATGTAAATGATACATATGTGTACTATTATATATAATTGAATATAAATTAAATAAAATTCTATCTATTATTTGTAAATTTAAAGGAAATAATAGATTTTATTTAAATTAAATTTAGAAATATTCTAAATAAATCTGACTTCATAGGCCTGATAAAGATTCAATAGGGTAAAAAAATTGAAATTCACCCGTAACTTCCGCTGTGGACCGATCCAATTCCAACAGTACCCTTGATCACCTATCATTAACATACTCTTGGTTTGTATTAGCTTATATATTATATATCTCTAACATCTAATATACTTTATCTTTTTAATAGCTAACATTTTCTCTATTAAATTTTATATTTTTAACTATCATTATACCATTATCTAACTTTTTCAATCAATCTAACATATATCAACTAGTAAGTTTCATCATCAACAATTGACAATCAATCCATAATACATAACGCGTGACCATTATACATTGTTCAAAACACACCGAACATTCATGGCTTCTTCAGTCAAGTTTACTGTTATATAAAAAAAAACCATATTATGAAACCCCAAATATAGTGAAATTCAATTTCTGACATTATACAAACTCCATTCATCTTATCAATCCATCACTAATAGTATATTGAAATATATTATAAATCTAACTCAATCATATGCAAAATTAAACAGTTATGGGGTTTCATTAATAGTAACGTATCAATGACAATGGATTATAGAACAATTAAAAATAAAATGAATGACATCTCAGATTATATACGAACTGTTGTAATAATGAATCTATGTCAACGATCATATACCAACGAATTTAAACCAACAAATCTATATCATATACGAATCAAATCAAATCGTAGTATTGAAAAATGAATCAAAGCAATAAATCATATCGACGGAGGGCGTTGCTTGTAACGGTTTGGAGGCTTGGAGGATGCTTGGGAGACGGTGGCTAAATGGTTGGCGATGGCTTAGAGCCTTGTAGATGTAATGACTTGGAGGAGGCACCGGCTTGAAGGCTTGGGAGGTGGTGGCTTACGGCGACGAGGTACTGTACTTGGAGGCGGCGATTTGGGAATGGATTTGGCTTATAGCGGGTCGAGGAAGGATGAAGCACTGGGCTTGGAAAAGGGAAGACGTTGGGCTTGATGAGGGCTTTGGCTTGTGATGACATGGAGGAAGGAGGAGGTGACATGAGTTATGAATTTTTTTTAATTCGAAAAGTGGATGGATGAGAGAACATCAGCTAGGTAAGTATGATTGGGGACGTCGCCATATCGACGCCATACCAATGTCATTCTATATGCATCAGTGCATCGATAAGTTAAAGTAGGTAGACACTTCGTGAGGCTTTACCAACGCCACGCCGAAGTCTTATTTTCGATGTTGGAATGGCCTCAGTAATACCAAGTAGGTAGACAATGCATTTTCTAGTAGTGAAGTGCACACATGAGTCAATCAGAGATTCAAGGGTTTTGCTTGAGTTCAAAATGTGGATGTGGAGGTGGATGTGAAATATGTTGCGTCGTCGACATTTCTGGTGGTGCAAGAAGCTGATGGCGGCATGTCGAAACAAAGCTAGGGTTTTAAAGAGTAGACCAGACATCTATATGGGGCTATGGAGCGGTAGTTCTTGACGAGCCGAGTTGAATGATGGACGGTAGTGTGAATGACAGTCAAATGCTTTGAAGATAATTAGTTGAATACTCAATGCTTGGCGGCTAGGGTTTTGCTGTTTTAAAATGGACAGTTTAGTCCTCCTTAATTTATTAACTACAATTCACCCTATATAATTAATCACTGTAACTTTCACATACAAGCTCCATTTTGCGTGCAACTTGCATTGTTCGATTCATATTAATTTTTTGACATTTTGGTATAATTTAATTTATATTAGAAACATATATACGACATTGCAAATTAGGAAATCATTCGTTATTTAAAAATTCATATTTGAATTAAAACAAACTATATATATATATATAAGAATATACCTATATGTATAATATACGTGTAATTTATTAAATAACATATTCAAATAACTACTATCCAAAATTAATAATAATGCTTTGTTAAGTATTATATATATAAATGTTCTTCAAATACACACACACACACACACACACACACACACACACACATACATATAATTTTAAATACATCACTTTACATAAGTATTAATAAGATTAACAATGAAATTGCTTTAGTAGATACCACTTTCGTATAACCGTTGTTCGTAATAACATATGTTAGTATTTAAATCAAATTTTACAAAAAATAATTAAAATAAAGTTTACAATCAACTTATGAAAAATGAAAAAATTAAAATTTAAATATTCTAAATTCAAATTTATTATTAAATTAAATACTAAATGGAACACTCTTTCTACATCCAAATAGCATTAAATATGATTTATGCTAACAACATTATTCATGATAACACAATAAAAAAATACAGTGCATATGAATTATGGAGGAATCTAAATTGATCGCAATCATCACGGTACTATGGAAGTTCACACCATTTGGAGAAACATAATAGGGAATGAGTGTGATCGCTAAAAAGAATTATGTTCCAAGGCTTAGCGTTACATACGAAAAACGAAGCAATGAGGGATCAAAAGGAGAATAAACAAGGAAATAATGAAGGATGTGACTTTAATGGTAGAAAGCCGATATGGAAGGTCCGACCTATTTAATATATTCCTCTTGCTTATTTATACACTCAAATCCATGCTCTAACCCTAGATCATATCAGATACCTATAGCTAAAGCTGAAAAGATAGCCCAAGTCCAATAGGGGAGGACCATGCTGCTTATTACGAAAAATTAATGGTCACCAAACAGACTGCCGGAATTTGAAGGTCATTGTCAACAAGATAATAGAAGAAGGTAAATTGCGAGAGTAAGTCTGAGGGATCTAGCACCACCACCACCACTAATTGCTCAACAAATGAAGACCGTCAAAACTAATATTCCCCCACCATCATCTCAAATCACAACTCCAATTGAGAAAATTTTACCATCTTTTTGAAACTTTATTAGAGTCATTCATGAAGGACCACACATAGCAAGTACCAAAATATAGAGCTGGAATCGCTATTTCAATGAAGCTAAGGAACCTCAAGGTTTTGTTATTAACATTGAAAAACAAGAGAAAGCAATTGAAACAACTTTGATGGTTACTTTTATCAAGACAAATAAGCTAGATGTCTAGGGGGTGATAACATACATAATATGAAAAATGAAAGAAAATACCGAGAAGGGAAGTTACAGAACATGGCAATGAAGGCTCGTGAAGTAGACAACAAGCTTCCGTCCCTTACCGTGTTGCAGTAACGCCCCCTACTTCAATAAGGCGTCGTTGCTACGCCTGTAAACTGATAGTCCAACTTGTTGCCGCTTACGTCGTTGATGAAATGAACCATAACATCATTCATGGCTTAAATGAACAAAAACATTACTTAACGAATGTAGAAGTTTTCTTTCTTGGACGTGAGTAATATTTTTTCTAGAAAATGTTTGCCATTAGGGTTTGGGGGAGGGGGTTTGGGGGCGATGTTCGGGGGTGATAACCCCTTAGGTGGGCGTGTGAGGACAACGCTCTTGCACAACGGTCGACCTAGCTAATCAAGCCGCGAGGTCTAGGAGGCAATGCCGTCCAATGGAGTGCGAGATAGCCCTCCGTCGAAAAAAGGTATATGTTATCAGTGTCATTTTTATTATTTAAAATATTACATTAGTATTAATATTTTTTTACGAAGATACATTTATTAGTTTTATCATTAATTTGATTAAAAATGAATATTTTTTTTACAAATTACAAATTTTGAAATTGTTTAATGTTTTATAGTTATTTTAAAATTTGTACTATTTATTATTTTGTTTTAAAAAATTAAGGTGAATATTTAACATGTCCTTCCGAATCAGTAATTTTTCTTTTTGTAGAGAGAATGTGGGCAAATGGATCAGATGCTCCACTGTTAATTTCTAACGTGCCGACCTGTCCAATACGTTGAGGATGCATTCTTGTACGACATGAAAAAGACACACGAAAGGAGCACGAAAAATGGATACGAAAACGGAACAGCTCGCGGAAGAGGAATGCCTTTTGTATGTAAATCAGGAAGACGAAAGAGACACGAAAAATGGATTGGAAGAAATGGAAAAGGCACACATCTGACATATCTGAACCGTTGAGCCAACACTACTTTTTCAATGGTTGATTCCAATGGTACATTTGGTGGACTTCACGTCACTCGAGTCGAATGGAAAGCGAACCCAAAATATTCTCTTGAGCTTTTGAGGATGCACCCTCAGTCATCACGTACATGCGTGAGTGCGTCAGAAAAAATAATAAAAAAGACGGCGCTAAATCGGGTGTATGTTCTCAAAATTTTAAGTCTGTCCAATCCAAATTAGAAAAAGGCTAAAAGCATTTGGCGGCTATGTTGAGAATTGGGCACTCCAAATTACTATCATCTTCCTCTTCTCTATGCATTTCTCCTCACTCCACTTCTTCCAAATTATTTACGAATAGGTACAGAACCCTCGCTGGTTTGTATTCACAGTTCAGCCCTGCTACCGACTTCAATATTTGCTGTTTTGGCAGGCGGGCTTCAGTAAAAATGTCTGCCTCAGCGGGGACAAAGAGTCCGATCTCGACCGTAGGATCATCGTCAATGGAGATTCAACCGCCTTCTCATCCGACCTACGACTTGAAGGCGGTTATTGCTTTGGCTCTTGCTGAAGACGCTGGGGATAGAGGTTGTTTTTTGTTCTTGTTTATTTGGTATCATATTTCTTTTATTTTGCATATTCAGCACTGTTAATTGATTGCCATGGGTAGAGAAGTTGACCAGCAATCTTCTGTGATACAGTTGTATTTCACCGATTGAATGCTGATTTGTTAAGCACAATATACCTAAACTTTTGATGCAGAATTTGCATCAAAGTTTTAATTTTTATGTTTCAATTTACAATAGTCAGTCTTCAAGGTTTGAACCCATGGTTTGCATGTTTCAATTTTTATTTTTATTTTGATAAATTGAATATAAAATTTGCTGGTCCAAAGAGGAGAAAGAGACCGTGACTGAAGGTGGTTTAGGAAGTAAAATATCTTTTATTTTGTTTCATTTCATGCGGCGTTATAAAGAGTTTTAATGGGTGTAAATGGTAACATTCAAGTTTTAATACAATACATTAAGCTTCGCTTGGGAGTTCTTCTTTCTGTTGGTTTTAGCTGGTTTTCAGCGGATCTGTATTTCCAGGAGTTGTCATAACCCATGCTTGCAAGTTTTTTAGTTAGTCTGTAACAGTTATAAAACCAGTGAAAACCGGTCTAGTGTAATTTTAGTAGCTTATCTCATCCTACTAAATTGGAGGTGTTTCGAGAGTTTCTAATTTTTTTTCTTAGAGAAAATGATGTATATGTACGTATCTGTTACAGTACTTTTGTGTGAAGAACTCTTAAAATTGGCATATATTAAACTTTCAAGCATGCGTTGATCAGTTATAACACCACTTCGTTTAAGCCAATCAAAATCACCTATGATCATTAACGATCAAAACCGGTACTCTTGAAATCCTTCATAATTGATACTGCAGAACTTTCAAGCAGAGCCTTAGATATTTAACATAGGCATTACATGTCAAAGTAACACATGCGTCAAAAATGAAAGAGTGCAATTTTTTTGCATTTAGTACATGTGACATGAATTAAAGCAAGAGCAATGCTATTCACACCATGTTTGCCATTCACTACAAATCTGTATAGTTAATGCCACGCTATTACCCCGCTACAACCCCGCTATATCTCATAGCGGATTTCTACCGCTACGATTTTTCCATATAGCCCCAGAATATAGCTTTTCCGCTTTAATCCCCGCTATTCCCGCTATATCTTTTTTAATAAAATGAATTGAAAATTGCATTTATACATTATAAAATTATGAAACTAATTTATTTGATTTAATTTTTAATATATTTTCAGAAATGAAAATACTTTAATATTCTACCAAATTCGATTATGTTATATAATAGTTTTTCGTTTATTTAAAGTATATGCGCACGTGTTTTTATTTAAAATTATTTATGTATTATTTATAATTCAATTGAATGATAATTTTTCATTTAATTACCATTTATATATTTGTAAAAATATTAAGTGCGAGTTTTATATGCTATTTTAGAGCCATCCGCTATATCCCGCTATATCCTCGCTGTATCCACGCTGACTTTTTGCACCTCCACCGCTTTGAATTTAGCGAGCGCATTAACTGCACAGCTACAAATCACCCAATTTAATAAAAAACAACATTATAATCATACTTAAAATTACTCATTCATTTTTTCCATATTTCTGTGTTTGTTTCTGTTTGTTTAAAACCTTGAATCTCCCACCATTACTCTACTTAAATCCACTATCACCATTAATTACAACTTGTTTAGAAGAACGATGAAACGAAAAATTCATCACAGATGAAAATTTATAAACATATACAATTATAGTTTTGACTCAAATTTATTGTTCGAAATTGATTCATTATGAAAACATAATCATCTTTATTTCATTATAATATCACTACAAGACAAATCGGCTCCCAGCCGTTGGGAGCCGTTGCAATAACATTCACGCTTTCCAACGGAAGCAACGAGACTATTCCAACGGCTTCAAACGACATTAAGCCGATGGAGGCCGTTGGTTTAAAATGACCAAAGAGCCGTTGGTAGCCGTTGCTAATCTGGGTGATTTTTTTTTTATAACAGCAAGCCATTCACTTTCCAGCCACACACAATCTATATATATCCATTTCCATTTCCATTTCCATTTCCACTCCATTTCACATATATATCATATATCCAACATATTATACCACAAATAATATAAACAACCAAAAATCAACATCAAACATTATATTTTTAAACCAAACTCTAAGTCAACATGTACATAAACAACAAAACCCTCACCAACTACAACTCCGTATTCAAGTCAATATATACAATGCAAACACTTAAACCTCACCACCTCAAAGTCAATATATACACAATAACCATCAAATAATCCTCTCCACCTCAAAGTCAATATATACAATAACCAACCACAAGGACAATAATCATCATACCTCTCAAGCATCATCATCACCTCCGGAAGCACCAGACGACGAAGGGAAGGGAACCATGCCTCTGCGCGTACTCCGCTAAACGTTGATTCAGTTGCTCCATTTGTATTAGCGCGAAGACGGTCCTGCTCTTGCAGCTGCTCAACCATGGCTCTAAGCTCTTTTATTTCAGCTTTGTCACACGCCTTTTGAGCTGTCCGAACCTGCAAATAGAATGTGAGATGTTCACATTTGTATTATAATCATTTTCTTAAGCAATGCATATTTTAAAATATTGAAACGTAAATGACGCGATCTTAAGCAATGCATATACCATAAGAAAATGTATATTTTATTAAATGATAATGGTGCAGGATGATAAACGATAAAAAATATTACCTTTTCAATATCAATTTTGGTGTATGATGTCAAAATACCCGATTTTCTTCTACTTTACAATGAATTAATTAAATTCTTAATCCATTTCCACTTGTTTCCGTTTTGAATGAAAAATAAAAAGGAATGTGTTAGAGCTATACAAACTAGATTCGAACTATTGGAATTTTTTTGAATTTATTTATTTCTACAATAATGTCTTACATTGTTCAATTAAAATAACGTATCAAACGTAGAATGTTCTTTTGTGTAATTTTAGTTACTTTTATTGTACATTGCATTTTTATATCGCAACATAAACCCGTCACTACTTTGTTTCTTTGCATTATTAGAGTCTAAGGTATAGAATGATTTTAAATTTTGTTGTTTTTGGTAAAATAATTTGAATAGTATATCAGCAACAATAATACATTTCATGAAATTATATAATATAAACATACTAGATATTAAAAATATTATAAATTTGGATTGTACCTTATATTTTAATATTACAAGCAATTTGAATTGTCACCAGTGAAAATAATTTAATTTTATTTAATTTGCATTTATAATTTAGATTATTGATTTTTTATTGTTATGAATTTGAGTGCGATTTCATTATTGTAAATTTTAGGGATTTAATTTACGACATGCAAAGAGATATGAAGATTTCATCTATTTTCATAAATATACTCTGTTTGCACGAATTAAGAGATTTTTCGTTATGCATCACGTCAACGTTATGACGAATTAAGAGATTTTTCTAATAAGGCAACTCCCAGAATATACTTTGTTTGCACCAATTATGAAACGTCGATTTACCTTGGATTTCAGTTTGCTGTCCGGTTTCATGTATCTTTGGATAATCTTTTACAAGTTCATATATATCTTCACTTGACCAAATCGTTGGTGGTTGTAAAGTCTCATGTCTATTAGCTATGAAGTTTTTTTGTCTCTTCTAAAAGTATGATTAATATGGAGAAAACGTCGATGACAATCAAACCATAAAATTTTCTTCTCATGCCGTAAAGAAAATGCTCGTGTTTCTTCCATACAGTAAGGACAAACAAAACGATCGGCCGTACTCCAACCCGAAAGTATTGCATATGCAGAAAAATCGCTAATAGTCCATCACAAAGAAGCGAACATCCGATTTTTTCTCTCGATACGTCGTATGTTTCAACTCCTTCATACCACAATGTTTTCAACTCTTCGATTAGTGGTTGTAAGTAAACATCGATACCCTGCATCAGATCATCAGGGCCAAGTACGACAATTGTGAGAAACATATATGGAGTTTTCATACATATCTATGAGGGTAGATTGTAAGGTGTAATGATTATAGGTCAAGACGAATATTTAGAACCAAGCTGAGAAAACGGTGAAAATCCACCAGTACACAAATCTAGTCTAATGTTACGGCTCTCCGCTGCAAAATCGGGATATTTCTTATCAAAATACTTCCATGCTTCTCCATCAGATGAGTGTGTTAACGTACCTTCTTCATGTGTTCTCATACTGTGTCATCTCATATGATGCGCTATTACAGATGATGCATATAACCTTTGAAGTCTAGGAGTGATAGGAAAATAATGCATACGCTTGTATGGAACTTCTTTTCCTTTTTTTCCTTAGTTTGTATCTTTTTTGGTCACATATTTTACAATTTCGAAGACTGACATCATCTTTCCAAAACAACATGCAACCATTTAGACATGTATCAATTTTTTGATGCGGCAAACCGAAAGATGACATAAGTTTTTTCACTTCATAATAATTTTTGCATATTAAATTATTTGATGACATATGTCGTTTAGCAGCTTGTACAACAGTCGTAAATCCGGCTTCTGTGAGGTTGTACTTTGATTTCATTGCAATGTACTCTGCAGTTGCCGATAATTGAGTGCCGCTAGTACATCCGTTCCAAAGAGGTTTCTTAGCAGCATCTAATGAATCATATATTTTTTCGCTCCAACATTTGGTTCCTCTTCGACGTTAACATCGTCGTTATTAATTTCAACGTTAGGGAACATTGATCGTGCTGCATCTTCAACCATATGTTCTATGAGATTCGTCGTACTAACTTCATCACTAATGACCTCTATTGACTGTTCTTCGTTACGTGTTATAATTTCTCCATGACGACCCCACACCAAATAATTGGTTGCCAAACCATATTGGCCCAAATGAATCCTAACCATATTCGGTACTAAATGCTTCAACAATTTGCATATACTACATGGATAACGAATTTCTACGTCGTTTTCAATATTACTTAAAGCAAATTCGACAAACACATTTACCCCGTTAAGAAAATGTTTACTTATTGAGCCTTCAATTTCTCTTCTTTGATACATCCAGTTTCGATCAATAAAATAATTGACCATTTTTTCTACTGTAAAACCTATGATCAATAGTAAAAAAATTATTAATCAAATTCGATAAACACATTTAGATTTTACTGTTTTTTATAATCCATTTTCGTTTATATACAAAGTTATATTTCTTGATATTTTGTTCACATTTTTGTACCTTTTGTGATGGTCGGTCATCCTACTTCTCATTACAAATACAATAGTAATTACATTTCTTAAATCATATCATTATAAACGATTTTTCAAAATTTCGGCAGCACTTCCCCCGTGTTCCTTGTATCGTACACATATGCATGTACAGAAGGAACGAAAAGGAAATAACATCGAAATTTTGTGAACCGTTTATCACGATACGATTTACGAAACGTAATTACTTTATAGTGTTTGTAACTTGTTCAATACAGGGACAAATCCAACAAATATTGTATCAGATGAATATGAATATCCGTTTTGCAATAAAAACGAATATTCATACAACGATCATATACAACACTTATCAGACGGGGCCAAAAATTCACTAAGGGATTTAAATTTTGTTTATATGTTAAAATAAACATATTATACATTATTTTATTTATATTCTACTATTTTATTAAATATATAGTAAATTATATGATTTTTACTATTTCGCAAAATATATAATTCATGTGTATATATATACTAAATTATATACTTATCTAATGCTAATATATTTTGTAAAAGATATAATTCATGTTCGTAAAATATTCGACTAATTCATGTTTGCCTAATATTTTACAAAACATACACAAAATAATTTAAATCAATTTTAACTAATTTAGCACTAACTCAAATGCGCATTTACACTAAATTATCAACATATGTATATATGTACATAATATATACACACAAACAATTTAGACATTTGGATGGTAATAATTGTAATTAGCACTTAGTTTGGTATAATAAACAATCAATAGGTCATTATATACAATTATAACAAATTAAACACAAAATTAGCAAAGTTTAAAATTTTAGGGTTTTAAGCAAAACTTGATTTTGGAGCTGTATTTGGATGGAGAGAGGCCGCTGGTGTTGATTGATGGCGTCGGAGTGGCTGCCGGTTGTGTGGAGAGACCGAGAGCAAGAAAAGAGGAGGAGTGGAGGAAGATGATGATGGATTCGGGTGTTTTTGGTAGGAAGAGAGGAATGATTTGCGCTCTCGGTTTGGCTGTAGGACAACGGCTTCCAACGGCCGCAAACGGCATTTTTACAACGGTTACCAACGGCTACCAACGGGTTGTTAAAAATAACGAGCCGTTGGAAAATCCCGTTGGCGGCCGTTGGAACCCTGTCGTGGCTATATACTGTAGTTCTAGTAGTGTATTCGGCGTACGAATTTTGTTCGCCTCTATATCATACTTCATTTTTTCAGTTGAAAAGATCTTTTTTCTATCTTTTTTAATTATCTTCTGGAAATAAAATAAGATTTCGAATCCAAATACTTGTTGGTACGTCGTCTCTTTGCAACATCATCTGTTTCTTTATCATTATTTTCCTGCATTGCAATATGAACTAGAGTGAAAATGAATGTCCGTTTGTTAAATGAGAGAGTTTACCTCTTTTTATTAGAGTTTGGGTAGTGAATAAAAGTATTATTAAGTGAATATGGGTAATTTCTAAATATCTGTAATTTCCAGAGGACAATTTAGTGTGAACAACACTCTTAAAGCAATCTGCATCAAAACTTTGATACAACAAGATGTGTATCAAAGACTTTTTCGTGTGAATATACAGAAATATGGTACTAGTAAGAAGTAATTTCATTATATTTTATATTGTTTTTCTTTTGATAGAACTTTTTGAGGTGCTTTTAGCCGTACATTTTTTGAAATGTTGCAAAATCTATTGTAATCCTAGGTTTTGCCGAGTTGCCGATTTTTTCAAGAAAAGATGGTGCAGAAAATTACCCTTCTTGGCTTTATTCCTATCCGCTATTTATTATATCAGATTACTTCAACTAAAATCCAAAATCCAAAATCCATCAAGAAAATAATGAATATTAATGAAGAAACAGATTCAAAATCATTATCACAGACGTACTTCATGTCCATTCTCAGTGCCATTTGAGTTAAAATATTGACATGTTTATGATAGATTAAGAGTCAATCTGGATTATATTTTCTCAGAGTTGTTCCATATTACTTTTTAAATAAACTAGTGTCATGTTCGTTAGCTGCATAAACACGATTTACCTAAACATTGTGCTAGTATATCTCATGCAGCATCGGTATACTGGATCGTCAATTAGTATGTATTTCATATTCGTCTAGACATACTATCAATAACATGCACGCAAGTCAAATCAATGTACAAGCTACAGTAGATATTGTTTACTTGATATCGAAGATGTAACACATGCCCAAAATTGATATTTTCTCCTCTTTCGTCATCTCACATCACCTACAACAGAATAAGGTGAGAACTTTTCCAGATCTCAACTTTATATGAATGAAAGGTAGTGGCTTATGCTAATTCATGTGTCATCTTGCCTATGTAGGATATATTTTTTACGAAATATTTTGTAAACTTTTTATTTTTTTATGTAAGATATAATTTTTTATGTAGGTATACGTTGTGCATCGAGAAGCATGCAAGTAAGGCACTAGACTGGTCTATTGAATACCATAGATATAAGGAAACCGGTAAAGAGATGACACCAACGATCTTTTGGTCATTTTATCAAATACAATGAATTTTTGTTTAGTCAACATTGACTTGCTCTTCCAAAACTAAGGCAGTTTTTGGTTTGAAAACTAAGGTAGTGTTTTGTGTGTTGCAAAATGCACATGAGAGAAGAAGGGGATGAAAAACGGTCGTTTTGAAGAAAGGTTTTTTCATATAGAATTGAAAATGACTTTTTCTTGTTTTCCACCTTTTTGAAAATATAAAAAGCTATTATTCTCCCTTCCTCTTCTTCCCTTTGTTCGAATGACTAGGATTTTTCAACCCCATCTTATCTCCCACACCATTTGACATACATATTGAAAAAACAAAACACAAAATACATTTCAAGACAAACACTACTTAATATTTTGGATCTGTCATTAAATGTATCCTGGGTGTAGCTAGTGTGTTTTACTGCACTCTGCTACCAAAGAAAAAATTGAATAAAATAAATAAATAACACAATAGAACAAGGTCTGCAGACAATCTTGGACATGGTGTACAAATATTAGACCAAGGGTGCAGCCAAGGATCATATAGACATATATCTTTCCCCGAGTCTACCCATGCCAATATGTCCATGGAAGCATTAGCAATATATAAGCACAGGAACTAATGAAAGGACTGGAAAGTTACTAAATAAGTTATTGCCTTCATCTGTAAGAGATAAAAGTTCTTAGGAAATTTTTAAAGAACGAAAAAGATATCACAATATAATTCCGTAATGTATACATCTCAAACATGTTTCCTTGAGCAAAACATAGTCTACAAGCATACTGACCAAGGCATATAGTCTGTATTATTCAGATTATGCATATGCTAATTAAGAAAGTCGCTATTTGAATTTTTAGAATTTTTGTAAATGTAGTATTACTTGCACAGTTTTAGATGTTTGTTGAACATTTCTAAGTAGAGCCATGCTGTCTTTTCTCTCTCTATTTACCAAGCATATCTAGTATGTTAGGTTTACCCCTACATTCTCATAGAATTCACTTGAGTAGCAAATCATTTGGTATCACATGTTCTTTAATTTCTGCACTTGTTGTTTAGGTGATGTAACTTGCTTGGCCACTATACCTGTTGACATGGAAGTAGAAGCCTACTTTATTGCAAAGGAGGATGGCGTGATTGCTGGAATTGCTCTTGCAGATATGATATTCAATGAGGTGGACCCTTCATTGAAGGTATCGTTATTAAACAGTATGGTTCAATTCCTACTTGCTGCTAATTGGGTTAATCATTTTAGTCATCAGCTACTGTATTTTGTCAGGTTGAATGGTCTGCGAAAGATGGAAACTATATTCATAAAGGCACGCAATTTGGCAGAGTTCATGGTATGTTTTCCTTTTTCCATCCCCACTTTACTAATAATATATGCACATTTAGCCCTGTATCTTCATGCTCCATCTTTCGTTATTTTTAAGGGCGAGCTCACAATATTGTGGTAGCTGAAAGAGTAGTTTTAAACTTTATGCAAAGAATGAGTGGAATTGCTACTCTTACCAAGGTGTGTTATCTCGGTTGTCTATATGAACATTTTTTTAAAATGTTTTTGGGCATACACAATTTTCTTGATTTTATAGGCTATGGCAGAGGATGCCAAACCTGCATGCATCTTAGAGACGAGAAAAACTGCTCCAGGTCTACGCTTGGTGGATAAATGGGCGGTATTTATCAATTTTCTTAGCTTCTGTTTCTCTTTATTTACAGACCTCTTCTTTCTTATCTTCCCTAGAAATATTAATTTGTTAGGTTCTTATTGGAGGCGGAAAGAATCACAGAATGGGATTATTTGATATGGTGATGATTAAAGACAATCATATATCAGTTGCTGGAGGTGTTGCAAATGCTATTAATTCAGTTGATCAATATTTAGAGCAAAATGGTCTCAGAATGGCAGTTGAGGTAGACGAATTATGATTTAAGGAATGCAGTTTAGTTTGTGTGTTCCAATGACACATGTTTTATGACTCCGAGAAAATATTTTTGTCTTTAGTGTAGGATTGAAAACAATTTACAAATACCTTCACATGCATGCATGCACACATGTGAGGAAGGTTCAATGACATCCTTGTTTTGGAGCACCCTTATTATATCTTGAGCTATCCTATTCCAAATGCTACAAAATTTTGTAGATGTTCAATCCACATGTAGATGATCATATCTATGAATTTGAGCTCATTTCAATGTATATATATCATAAAATAATTGATGTTTAATTTAATGGTTAAAATAAGTGTTTGAACGTTGTATGATTGAATTTGATTTTGAAAAGGCTACCAACATCGAAATGAGCCAAAATTTTGTAGAGACGATCCTCCATACGTGGATTGAACATCTACAGAATTTTGTAGCATTTGAAATATTGTAGCTCAAGATATGATAGGGGTGCTAAATTGATGCTTCAAAATAAGGGTGCCATTGAAACTCCCCCTCCATTTCTCTCTCGCTTTCTCTCTCTCTGATATATATATGCACACACACTCATACACACACACACATATATATATGCGTGTGTAGGAGCAGGGTTCAACAACACCTCTATGTTGCAGCATTTCTTATGGCCTCATGATTTCAACATCACATTTCGATTCAAATAAAAGAGTGAGTGGGAAGAAAGAGAAAATAACATTATTTAAATCGGAATATGCGGTGGAAATCAAATGACCACATGGATGCTGCAAAATATGGGTGCTGTTGAACCCTGCTATGTATATAGAGTTAGGATCAATATAGCACCACCATTTAAAGCCCCCTCATTTCACCACAAGTTTATATTGAAATATTTGGTATATGTGAAAGGAGAGAGAAATAACAAATATTTAAATATAAACTTGTATATGATATCAGGGGCTACAAAATGGTGCTAAATAAAGAGGACTATTGATCCCACACACACATAGAGGAAGGTTCAATGGCACGCTCTTTTGGAGCACCCCTTTAGTACTCATATCATACCTTGAGCTACACTATTTCAAATGATATAAAATTTTGTAAACGTTTAATCCACATATAGAGGATCATCTCTGCAAAATTTAGGCTCATTTCGATATATGTAGCATAATATAGTTGATGTTTAAATTTAACGGTTAAAATAAATGTTTGAACGGTAAATAATTGAATTATGATTTTGAAAAGGCTGCAAATATTGAATTGACCCCAAACTTTGTAGAGATAATCCTCCATATGTAGATTGAATATCTACAAAAATTTGTTGCATTTGGAATGGTGTAGCTTACGATATGATATGTGTGCTAAATGAGCGCTCCAAAAGAGGGGTGCTATTGAACCTTCCTCATATATGTGTGTCCGGGGTCACTAAGTATCACGTAGATCGATTTATCCTAGGCTAGTTTACGTGATTCACAGATTTTATTTTTGATGTATCATCCTTGAATATTTTTTTTGGTGTACTCTTCCATATTTAACATATCTCCACTTTGCATAAAAATATTATTGTCTTATGGTATATGAATGAAATTCTTTCAGGTAGAAACAAGGACCATGGAAGAAGTGGCTGAAGTACTACAATATGCAACTGAGAATAAAACATCTTTAACCAGAATAATGCTGGACAATATGGTGATTCCTTTGCAAAATGGCGATATTGATGTTTCCATGCTTAAAGAAGCAGTTGCCCTCATAAATGGTAGATTTGAAACAGAGGTATCATCATTTCTTTGCTTCTTTTTCTTCAAGTACTTAACTGAGTTTTCTCAAGAATTCATAACGGAGTATAATAGTGTGAACGTTTTTCTACGTCTTTGTACTTACTTTTCATTTTCATGTCTATCTTTCAACATTGATTTTGGATACTCATACACCATGTATATTATGTTAAATTGATCAAACAAAATTATGACCATGTGACTGTTTTCTATTTCCATTATTTGTTTGATGAACATGCAAATGAGGGTTGTATAAATCCATCTATGAGCTATTTTTTATTTTTAGTAGCACGTAAAAGTTTGTAGACAACAACATTGTTCAGTCATACTTTCCATTGATAAACTTAAGATGACATTTCATTTGTGAAATCATAAACATATGAAATGAAGCCTGTTTGATGAGCCTTACTATGCCATGCGGGTAATTTCTTTTAAAGTGTTGTTCCAGTAAAAAAGTGCTTTGAAAAAAGAAAAAAAAACTTTAGATGGATTCATAGTAATTAACAATTGCAATTAACAATGACAGGCATCTGGAAATGTAACTCTTGAAACGGTACACAAGATTGGAAAAACTGGAGTCACCTACATTTCTAGGTATTTTTTCATTTCCATTACCATATTATGCTGCCGTATAAGTAATGAGGTTGCACAACCTCCAAATATTTTTCGAGTCAGAAAATGACTGGTTCTAATTTGACCATGTAATAAGGAACCTTAGAGCATGTAAATATTGCAATTTTAGCTAAAACATGTCTTCCAACAGTTGATTACAACTTATAATCTAGGGCAAAAATAAGGAAATCCGTTAAAATTTTTTTGCCATGGCTATGAGCATGTTAAACAGATGTCCCTCATGTGCATGTTAAATAGACGTTCAGTTATATGCGTATGTTACACAAATGTTCACAAACAGTAGCATGTTTAAACATGCGTCCAAGCATAAGCATACATGGTCCTATTTTATAGGCACATGTTAAACAAATGCTTATATGTGAGCATTTTTTTAACAGACGTCTAAAGTCTGGACGTCTATTAAATAACCATCCAGTTCCATCTTCTTTTATTTTGGGGAAATTGGTCGAATACAACTTTGTAAATTGTAACTTCAATATTGTTGGAGATGCTTTTTTCCACTTTTCTCTCTTTTTTTTTTACACATTTACATATGCACCAATTTATTATTTTCATTCATGTTTGTTTGATTTGCATCCTATTATTTACCTTTTATGTTCTTAATTGCCTGGAAATGCAGTGGTGCACTCACCCATTCCGTGAAAGCACTTGACATCTCACTCAAAATTGATACTGAATTAGCACTGAAAGTTGGACGCCGGACAAATCGAGCTTAGTCTTTAACTTAATACAACATTGTATACGAAAGTTCTTTTTTGTTTTATTGTATTTAACATTGAATGTAAAAAATACAAGTTGGGCGCAAATAACTACCCAATGAATGAGAACGGGTAGGCATCTCAAAAGCGAGTAATGTAGTAGATTGTGTAATAACTTTATAGGTTAGTCTACTGCATCGGTTGCAGACAAACTTGACGGCAACCAAGGCCGTGTAATGTAGCTTATGGTGCATTCAAGCTTGTGCAATTTGGACGATGTCATTTACGTATGTCCAGTCTACCACTTGGTAATCGAATACTTATTTTTATATAAGCTAACTGGATTAATGTTCAATGGATCCTTTTGTATATTGCTCGATTTCAGAATAAACTAAGCACTTCATATTGGCATCGATTTAATGCTCTGCAGTGGTGCCATTTCAATAATGCAGGCGTCGATAATTTTCTAAAGTGTTTATATTGGTGTGATTACAGTGTGGATTCTTTTATTTTTTAATAATGCATTACGTGTGATTTGATATTCCATACCGAGCACTCAATTTGGGATGGAACTTAAGATCTCTATAGCTTCCATCTAAAGCACTTTCTCATTCGTCACTTGAGCTAAAATGCTAATTTTATGCCAATGTAACAAAGGGTTGCCTGAATGCTCGGTCTGCTGTGAAATTGAAGTACTTGTCATGTTGATTTAGGGTGTATTTGCGAGGAATAGAAACGGGGTATTTGAATGAGTTATTTGAGTAGGGAAGATTGATGAATGAGAAATGTGTTTGCGGCTACGAGCAAGGTATTTGAGCGGGATATTTAATTTATTATTTGAATTTAATCGATTTATAGTTAATTAATTAATTATTTTGTTTTGTAATATGCGTTTAATTAAAATGAAATAACAGTATAAAAATCGAAATACATGCAAATTAATTAAATTACGTTAAAAAATATACTGATAAACTGCATAAATAATACAACATAAATTCAATTATAGTAAAATTCCTATTTGTTATCATCATCTTGGTTTATCAGATAAGTTTTGTAGTTTATAGAAAGACGTTGGACTTCAACCGTTGGCGTTAATTAATCTTTTGTTAAGTGGTTGTTGAGAGCATTAAATAAATTATTATTGTCGGACTGCATAACAATTATCATCGCTTCACCAAATTAAATTGTCCTTCTACTCCGAAATGTTGAACAAGAGCAACCATATCTACGCAATTTACAGAATTTTCTGTTGAGTCTACGCCGTTTGTGTTCGGACTGTTTGAAGCCGTATAATATTTTTTCATCCATCTCTCGTATATTACGTCAATGATGTCATACATCTTCTCATCGGCTTCTCCACGACGTCTTCTCAAACTACTACGTGCACCAAAAGATGAACCAAGGTTCCGAGCTTGTTGCACTAGAGACGTTGTAATGGAGGATTGGTCGATGAATTTAAATTTGAAATTTATTCACCTTGCGTTTCATCCATGATTAAAAAAACCCATCAAAATCCCATGTTCTATCAAACTGTGTATGCACAGAAGGATGGGTAAATTGTTGCGGTTGTTTTTGTGTAGAAGAAGGTTTGTCCGGTTACATTCATTCCCTGATATAATTGTTACATCAACTCCAAAATTTCAAGCAGTTCTTTTCTGTATTTCTGAATAATCGTTCAAATTCCTACAGGTAAATAATAATAATAAAAGATTATAAACAAAAAAATTGCATATATGAAAAATACCCTTACACGATCACTCTATCATCCCTTGCTGCATCTAACAATTTGTTTACGAGGATCCCAACCAGCACCAGTTTTATTGCATAAACTTTCATGTTTAACCTAAACTCTTCTAAGACTATCGTATTTATGTTGGATTTTGGTTTCGTCTATCGGTTCGATACCCTCAATATTTTCTACAGCTCGGTTGAACTTTTCTGTTATAGCTTTGTGTACTCTCTTTTTATTGTTACCTCAGGTAGAATATGTTTATACAACACATTCAACAATCCGAGTAGCTTCGAATGTCCAATGATGAGAAGCTCTTCGGTTTACCATTCTGTTTGCAAAATACTATCAAAAAAATATATGACATAGACGAAAAAAACAAAGACGTAGGTGCTAAAAAATACATGAATAGTCGAACGGATTGACGGAAATAAATTGAGAATTGATGGGTTGGAGTAGAGATGATGGAGATTGAAAAGGGAAATTACATAAAAGGCGGAGAGTGAAGGAGGAGCCGTTGGAGGCAAAACGGCTCGACGCGTCGGACGCCAACGACACTTTTTCCTCCAACAACTCAAATGGGCTTGGATCGGAGAAAGTATCGTTGGTGTATCCGGCTCATCAAAAATGGTAACATGAAATAATTTGAGTGCGAACGACACCTTAGACTACACTACCTTTCATGTAAATCTTATGATTGGACTTAAAGCCTTTAATTGGATTTTGCAGCATTGGCAATTTGGTTGAAATTATAATTTCTAAACTTAAGCCAAAAGTATCCTCTAGACAAACATTTAAAATCAAATCCCTAAAATTGTCATGGCCAAGTGAACTCACTTCCATATGAATTTAAACACAAAAAATGATAGCTCCCATTTGAAATGTTTGATCTCAGTTTCGTTCTTGCTATTAAATCAACTATACTTTTCCAACAAGATCCATAATTTAGGTGAAGTTTGCATTTTGCAATATTTGTAGTAATAGTTATGATGCCACCGGAATTTGCAATTGAGTTTTACATGCAAAATTGTAATTTTCTCAAAGTTAAAGTTAACCAAATAGGAAAACTTGTAAAAAAAATTGAATCTAGACCCCTAGTTTAGGATTTTAAGCTCAAGGGCAAATACAATTTTCTAGCCACGTTATTTTTTCTAAATTCTCCAACTTCAGGCCATGACAATTTCAATGCCATCGTCTTCTACCTTCAACCACCATCATTTTCAGCCACCATCGTTCAAAACTCTGTCGTCCCAATCGTTATTTACCTTTTCCATTCTCACGCTAGCCAAAGTCATCGCCACTTCTCTAACTTTAAATCTCACTAGTTGACCATACCACCTTAATTTACTACGTCGTCGCACCACCATGTTGTGCCGCCTTATGTTGCCCCTATCGATGTCTCTACCAACACTAACATCACTGTCACCTAAAAAACCCATCAACAATAATAAAAAAGCCTAACTAAGCTATAAGTTATATAAATATAATGTTATATTTATTTTACGATTCAAAATGTGCTAAATTAATACTAGCACTTAGCACTAGACATTCATTTTTACAGTTGCTAACATTAAACTAGTATTGTATGAATATAATGTTGCAATAATTATTACAATTCAGAAAATACTAAATTAAACTAGAATTACACATATATGATGCTATATTCATTTTTACAATACAAATAATTTTGGTTATTTAGCATTTTCAGCTGTTACTTCAGAGGAAAAAGATATCATCACCACGTTGACTCCTCCACTAGTGTCGACGTCAAACTTACACCAAGGACAAATGACTAACCATCACTAGCCATCATCGACCATCTCGATCAAAAATTCTTTCCCCACTTCTTTAAACCAAAAAACTAACCTTAGATCAACTACCACATTGTGCCCAAACTGCCATCTGTATGTCGACCCACAAGCCACCTATAGTAGCCTCCACCAGCCGTAGCCACCACCTATGTCAACCTTGCCACCATCGGTTCTAATTGCTTAACGGTTTGAGATGAATGATATTTAGTCTTATGGTGGATTATTGCAAAAAGTTTTCCGTTGCGACCAAAATTAAAACTTCATGTCATTGAGGTTAAAAATTCAAGTTTGTCCTTGAACTTATTTGTCCGTTCCTCAAATTTGAAATATCCAACCGAAATTTTGTTTGAACCACAAATTTTGTTGGTAGAAATATTTTTCATTCCGAAGTAGAAACTGCAAGTATTTTCAATCTCCTACATTTTATTTGTAGTTCAAAACAAGATTATGAATATTTTCAATTTATCTACAAAACACAAAACTTACCTAGAACACACAACCTATGGGTTTCATTAACAAGAGCATAAATTTATGATTTATGGTAGAACAGTATTTTGTTTTCACTTTTACAAAACATATTTAGGATTTTGTATGTCAAAAGTGATGAAGATGTTTATAATATGATATGTTAGAAATACTAAGTTAATTTGTACATTGTGGGTAAAGGATATGAGTCCAAATTCGAGATTTTTTATGGATTTGGAAAAATTCCTATACAATATTCACAATGATTGTTTTAAGTATTTTAGTATGTTTCTTTTCTAATGTACAATGACATATATAAACCCATTTGCCAAATATTAAGAAAATTTGCTAGAAAAACAATGAGGACATTTATCCTAGCACCTACTCTATCCTCTTTGGTCCTGATCACAAGTCAAATCGCTACTATCACGAGAGTTGCCGCTTGAATTCCACTAATTGCAAAACATATTTTTTACAAACATAATACATGAAAATATAAGAATTTTTTTTGTATTTTTGTGAATTTTCAGTTTGTAACATATTGTGAGTATGTATATACTTGCATTTATAATCTAAAATAACACATTTAACATTGTATTAGTTTTTGTTTCTTCACGTATATCTTATAATGAAATAAAGTTGATAGGTCAATAATAATTTTTATCTTTATTGATTTATTTGAGAAATAGATATAATATGTGTGTCGATGAACTCTCCGTAAGTCCATTTTAGAATATTGATTTATGAAAATATGCTTATTTTTTGTTTACTAGTGTTGATATAATTTAAATAGGGACTCAAATCACATTAAAATAGAGACTCATCTCACTTTCTTGTTTCTTTCTAAACTATTTTGCATATATGTCTTTGATCTCAATTGTATTTTCTAAGTCTTTGTGCTTTTTTTTACTATAAGCATACATTATAAATATTCGCTCTTCGCTATATATTAATATTGTTGTAGAAATATCACTTTAAATAGTTGCACGAGGTAGATATACGAGATTCTAGACAAGATAAGATTTTAGGATATTTATTTATTGCTTTCTTTGGTGTTTCTACACAATGAATATTGAAACTATAGATATCTGCACTGTGAATAATTTCATCGTAAAATTTCTGAACGTGTCAGTAATTTATTTGTTTTTTTTTCGAAATTTGACCAGCATTTTCAAGTAAATTAAATCATTATTCATTAAAAAACATTTGGTTTAATAATAACTAAAAAAACAAATCACATCTATTGTGACACATTTTCACCTATAATTTTTAAATTTTTAAAAGGCGCATACGAATTACTTTGCTTTTTTTTTTAGTGTGAGATTATTTTTCTCTAAAAATAAAAACGCAAGTAAAAATTATTCCTTAATTGATAATAACTAAAAATAAAGTAAAAGAAATCATAAATAACTATTTTCCTCTTTTTTTTTTGGAATCCAATTAGTTATATCGTTCTAATTTGATGAAATTCTAGGAAGGTCTATATTTAGAGTACTATAGTCATTTTGTTTTGAATGTTTTTTCCGAATATCTTTACCAATTGAAGTGGAAGCCCGTCATTTGGGTGTTACAAATATTTTTTGTCTTTACCACAACTTTCATTTTATATGAAGACATATACACAATGATTTGATGGTTCCACTTTGGCTAACTAGATATATTCTTATTTCAATTGGAAGAGTACGATTTATGCTCTACTTTCTTTGATAGCATTACCCTACACTTTGCAACTTAATTCGTCCTCCCAATCAACATGCCACATCACCTTCTTGAACCGTGTTATCCGAATATACATAGTTGGTTGATTTCTTAGGAGGATGGAAAATGCACTTTTTATTGGAAGAAGAGCGACTAGTGTTACACGTTTTGGCGGTTAGGTTTGCAGGACTATTCTTTTTCGTAGGTTTTTCTATTTTATATCTTGGTTTTTATTTCTTTTACCGTCCTGGTTTGTGAATTAAAGATCTAGATGTGGTGGAGAAATAACTTTAAATGTTTACAAAATATAGGATTGATCCATTTGTTGCAAGAGAAGGGTTTCATGCTTAGGAGAAGCAATGATGGATCAAATGAGAGAGGTGGTAGTTGTAGAGGAAGTGATAAGGTAATAAGTGGTTTGATCGATAAAAACAGTTGAACTTAGTCAAGATAGGGGGATAGCTTAGGGGGATGTAAAAGCAAGTGGAGTGGAAGCATGAGGTGAAGTAGCAACATAGAGGGATGTTGCAAGGGGAATGGTTTTAGCGTTAAAAGTAACATATACAGAAATTTCAAGCAAGAAAAACAGTGTAAATGAAGGAGCGTGTGTCAAAGGTTCCTTACACTACCACTAACTTATTAAGAATTATTTGTTTTAGACTTGGGAATGTAGATTTAATTTCAAGTGTAATTGGCTTTGGCTGGATAAAAGGATGATTGAGGTGATAAAGCAATGGAACATGAGAGTTATAGTCAATAAAGTCATGCCAAAAATCATTACAAGTAATAAAAAAATCGATTTCCATTTAAATGAAATATTAATAAGGCATTATTGTCCATTTAAAAGAATAACCATTTCTTTTGATAGCAACAGTTTAGGGAGAGTCACCTCAGTCAATGTTTTTGCATACTCAAATGTTTCTAACACTTCAATGGATTCCTCATAACTCCCAACAGAAAATGATAACTAATTAATACCAATCAAAACAAAATAAAGAGAGGGGAGTTTACAGAAACCGAGTATAACGCATTGTCTCACAGGTCTTGTCCATTAACAAAAATGTTTATTTTTATGCTGCCTTAGGATGACGGTGGGAGTTAAAGTTAGGAAGATTGAATGTGATGGGTGGAGATGAATAATGTGTGGCGATGACTGTAGGTGGAGGGGTAAGAAACCCTTTATTCGCTCCCTAAAGTAAGGTGAGATACGATTGAAAAAAGTGTTTGGGAGGTATGGGCGTAGAAGATGTTGATGCAAGGGAGGTGTGGAAAATTGGATGGCATCGCGAATGATGGATGATAAAGTGGTCGATCTTAGGGATTTGAAAAATGTGTGTTGATTTTATAGGAGAATCACAAATAAGACAAATGGATGAGAGATAAGTGATGTGGGAAGGCAAGTTTAGCAAAGCGGAGGAGAGGATAAGAGCGGCGAAAGTAGGATTTTTAAAATCCTAGTTGCATATATTCAGATAAATAGGCACAGGAAAGAAGTTGCAAAAAAAATTTAGTCTCAGGGACAACAAGTTTGCTTTTTGATCTGAAGGACACTTTTTACTGTAAATCACAGAATGATAGTTTACACTAAAAAGTGTCCTTCAGCCTAAAAAATAAACTTCTTGTACCTGAGACTAAATTTTTCTCTGACTTTTTCCTTGAGCCTAAAAATCCCTTGCAAATTTCCATGTGAAATTATTTTCTTTTTAACGGATATTTTATTTCGTTTGGTATACTAATAACTTTACATTATTTAAAGGACTTTTTACTAAAACATCCTATCATTTTTCATCAGTTTCACTTAGTCCATATAGGTAAATTTTGTAATCTAACATATCAACAATACATAATACATTGTGGAAATGCTAAAAGGACCGAAGGTTCTAAACTAGAGGAAGGAAAGTAGTGATGCAACTTTGGTGGTTTGGCCAACAGATCCAGAGTTCAACGTGTATAGCAATTCACTTTGATAGAGTTTTTATTTATTCTAGACCTATGATTCAACGTGCATAATAGTTCCCTCATCAAGATTCTTGTTCAAATACTTTGTCACCAAGGGATTAGGTAGCATATGGTCACCTACATGCTCATCAAGTTTCGTGGTAAAATTTGCAATACATATAATTTCAGATCGATGAACAAATTAAATATTTTCTTTTGAAGTCAATCATGTCTACAAATTGATTGCATGATTTAAAAAACTTCTTATCATTGCGCTTATTCATTTTTCCCTAAAGTTTTCAAGCTTAATATTGATTATTTAACCATTTTTTTATCACTTTAGTAAATACATGTTTCCTTTTGTGAGATCCAATTTCCAAAATACTAAAGAAACAACCAATACAAGGATGAAAAACAAAACATCTTTTGCAACTAACTAATTTTCTTGGTACCTCCTTGATTCCGTAATTACAAAATCATTTCATCAAAATGGGCAAAATATCACGTAGACATTTAGATGACATTACAATCCTGAATGTAATCGCAAGTCATTGTTATGTTAAGGTTATTAGATGCTATTACCATGGCACATATATAAATAGAAATCACGTAGAACAAAGAAAGCAAAAGAAAATAATAATGTGATTTTGTAATGGTTTGATGTTAATTGATCTACATCCACTTTACTTTTTTACTATTGCTAATTCTCAATACAAGTTTGAATTTATAATGATCTAAGTAGAATTAAAATAAGAGTTGAGGAAGTTTTGGTAGAGTTTGTTCTAATGGTAACAAAAAGAGATCGTTTGAATATCAGATTACCGTTGATATTTATAATTGTAGTTGGAAGCTTCCAAATCGAAAAATAAGGTGAAATATCTCTAAAATATCTTTATCAAGTCACTGAGGGGTGATATGTATCCATATCCTAATATTAAGGATGAAGATTAGATCTACTTTGACTCTTTCATCCCTGATTGTATGTATGGAGTGGCACAATACTGTATCAATCGGTGGATGGAAAGACAAAGCAAGAAAGTGGAATGGAGAGAGTAAAAGGGTTATGGATTGGCTTTCTAGGCATACTTTTTCCCCATTTCTTCTCAAATTCCCTCGATTCTTCAATATAATACCCTAAGCATACTTTTTATCATTTAACACTTCTAACCTTCACCGTCTCTTCATCTCTCCGAAAATAGGCAAGATGGTAGGAAATTAGTCTCAATGAATCATTACTAAATAATTGTATCTCCATTGTTTCAACTCAAATTCAAATGACATTGACCATTGTTAGTAAAACATTCCAAAGCATCTTTACTACATTTTAACAACACATAATCCACAATGGTATATTCTCCCATAGCATTTGCTCTCCAATGCATGCTTTCGTATTTACAAAGCACGCTTTGTAAAGATCAGACTTTCACATTAGGCGTTAATTCACCATAAATATCTTGAATAATCTACTCATTAAAAAGTCATGTTATTTGGAAGAAACTGCTGTAGAAATTTGCCAATTATTCCTTTTTAATCACTATAAATATCTGAGTCATTTCCATTAGAAATTTTATCATATCAAAGGAATAAAAGTCAATAAAGTGTCTTGGAAAATTGCAGAAGAAGTATCAATCGTTGAGGGATGAATAGATGGCTTAAGATACAACAAAGCGATGGGAACCAAGTTGGTTTGACACATCAAGGAGGTTCGGTGTTCACCGTCGAACCTTGATTTTGGTTTAGTTGGCATCTTTGAACTAGTAGAGGGCTGTCTGCCCGCTACCGTACTTATAAAACATCGACCTTTCCTTTTTCTCAATTCTCTTTTACTTCTTCACGCATAACTTCAAGCACACTGAATCTATCTTTAAACTTCAAGATAGAAATCACTATACCGTGTAGATTTTATGAAACACTCCACACCCCTTAGTATACATAAGAAGGGCACACCAAAGGTGTAACGACCCGGTATTTCAACCATTCGCATCCGCACATGTCCGACTTGAATTGTTCAAAATACCACGTTGTAAATAAAATTTGGCAAATCTCAAAATATACAGTAAATAAATAATCACAGAATCACAGACACAGAAATCAGAATACTCACAGCGGAATCTAAAAATAACTTAGTGGTTCATGAAGCCACTATCAATAGTCTCAAAATAAATATAAAGTACATAGTCTTAAACTAAATATAGTTTGAAATCTCCACAGAAACTCTCAATATTAAATTTGTCTTGATTACAACGGGTAAAATGAGAACTGAACAAAAACTTGACTGTAGCTTGAAAAGAGATGATCTGCTGAAGTCCTAGCTTCGGAGGTGAAGTCTGAACTGAAACTTAGGCTGACCCGAGCGTAAAATAAAACATAAACACTCGAGTTAGGACATACATACTTATACAGCGTAAGCTAATTCAAGTGTACTGTAATATAGAACAAGTAACTTAAAGGATGCTTGGGATTGCCCATCCTCTAAGGATCCGTTAAACTATTTACTATGTAGTAATACTTCACTATTATAATAGTGTCTATTAGTAAAATAAACTTAATTTTAAATAGCGTTAAGGCTTTACATTTTCCACCTTAACACATAATATATCCCCATAGTCTTTGCAGTACCGTAATCTCCCCCGGAATGGGCGTCGTCAGAGGGCACTCCATAGGTATGGTACAAAACCAAAATCGTATAAGGCTCGCTATGGTAGGTGACACGGCACAACTAGGAAATGTCAGGGTAGATATACCAATTACGCATCCGGACCGGTGGAAACGCGTAGCGCGCAGCTACCGCCCACCTCGAACAACACTCCCAAATCAAAGGTGCGCACCAAAACAATCACAAAAGTAATAGAATGACATACGAAGAAGTGCGTCCGATCAGAGGTGCTACCTCATTAATCCGAGAATCGCTCCTGTTTTAGCCACCTTATGCCAACTCACGGGAGTCGGGTCCATGTATTTACCTTAAAGGAAACGTCACCACCTTCCTGCTTCATTTTGGAATCTCCACCGCGTACACGGTTGTCAAAGTGGTTTTCGGTATCGACAGAGAGTATGCCCATATCCGATTCCGGTCTCTTTAACAACCCACGTTTTTATTACCCATGGTTTATAAATTCCAAAATAGTTATATTTGAATCAAATGCTATATTGAAAAGGTGAAGTTAAAATAAAATCCAATATCCGTCCCAAGTTTATACCTTAGTTTATTTGAGTAACTTAAAAATTTAACTTCAATATGGTTTCAACAATAGTTAAACCAATTAAATTTATAAATCATATTTCCACCTTTAAATAGTCATTTAATTTACTCGATAAATTATGATTCTTATAAAATTTATTTTATCAATAAATATCTAACTTCTCTTATACTTTACTAAATAAAATTAAATGCAAAATTTCTATAAATTTTACTTATAATTAGTTAAATTCCCATATCCAAAATAAACTAATTTCCGATTAATTTCTTACCTTACCTTTGTTTCAAAAACAGCCTTCTATTTCTAAATCAAGTTAAATTTCGGTTTCCATATTTCGCAATTCTAACTATTTTATTCATAAAAAACTTAACTTATATTTATCCGCTTTATATTCAAGTTATACCAAATTCATATATTACTTCTTAACTTTAATTCCACTTGTTTTACAAATCCAAATTTTCAAGCTAAACCCATACTTTAAATTCTAATATTATTTACATATTTGATTAGTATACTATTATACATATAAAAATCATTTAAATCCAATTTTAAACAAGAATTATTTAAACATATAATATTTCCAAAAATACATATATATATATATATATAACTACTGGTCTGTATGATATTTTCTAACATAGGTCAAGTGATACGGATAATATATCATTTCAATCCTCAATTTACAAAGAAAACCGGGTTCTATCATTTCAAACCCGCAATCCCAATTAAATAAATAAATAAATAAATATTGTTCGGGCCTATCATTTCAGCCCGTAACAATTCTATACTACAGGGAACTTGCAGTGATAAATAGTAAATAAATAAATAGTGCAATAACATAAATAAAGCAGTATATAATATAACTGATGATATGTACGTTTAATAAAATGATTTTAACATCATCAATTTATATCACAGTCAAATAAAATGAAATAAAAATCATTCTACAATTACACTTGTTATCAATTTACAGATATATAAGTACATTTGTCAGGTGAGAATACTCACCCTTTCGAAGCTGCAGAATTTATTCAAACAACGATATCTACCCCGAAAGAAGAGTACAGAAAGCACGATAAATTTTCAGTGGATGCAACGACTTGATTCAAATCTTGAACGAAGTAATTAAATAAAACTAAGTATTCGAATCTTATCACGAACACAGCAAATTTGAAACAAGATTGAATTAAAGGAAATTGACACAACGGCTCGACCACTCACCACACGACTTGACCCATTAAAACAAAAGATCAGCGTGCCCATTTAATTTTTCCAAATCAAAATTTACAAAATAAATTTATACTCTATATTTTTTTCTTTTACCCTTTTTACAGAATATTATGAAGTGTTAATAAAAAGGTGGCAAATCTTATGTGGGCAACAATGCAATTCACGGCAGTGATACATAAAAGTGGTGCATGCAATATTTATTTATTTATTTTTTATTATTATTATTTTTTTATTACTAAGTGCAACATGTGGTTTACGTATTAATACTTCATAATTATTCTTAGTATACACTACTTCATATGGATCTGTTCATAGTGCATAATGACTGTTATTCATGCATGTATCTACCTACTTATATTCACTATATCCTAACAAGCTAATGCTCAGGATGTTCTACTCACATGCACAGGTGGCTCCCTACTATTCTATTCACCCTCTTATTATAATAAATTTTTTCTTTCTTTTTATAAAAAGGCACGACCCTTGCGAAATTTCAAAACTCGAATGCATGCACTGCTAAGACTTCACGTCATGGCCTAGAGGACTGGTTACTCAAGCTACAGGTGGCGCACATTTTCTACTTCAGAAATGCAAAAGGGTAATTTCAACCTAGTCTCTAGTTGGAAAACACAACACTATACTTGCCCATATATTCATTCCTGACATGTACGCATAATTTACTTCTCCCTTTATATACTTTTTTTTACTTACGTATATAGGCTTTAAACTCATGTATGCACGGTAGGAAGATTTTAGGCAAACTGAGTCAGAGTGGTGCAACAAATATACCTAAACTTTATCATACAGGTGGCATTTCTGAATATTTCATGCATGCGTTTCCTCTCTTCCCCTTTCTTTAGTATTAACCCTTCTTTTTTTTTCTTTTATTATCACTAATTTAAAACTGAGCACAAGCAGAGGAGGTGAACACTTAGGTCTGGGCTAACTCAAGATGCACACGCAATATTTATCTCCCACGTCCCTGAACAAAGCTCGGTCCAGCAAGGCTTGTCACGGTCGTGGCATGAGGCGGAGGAGACAGTGGAGGAGGGTAGTCAAGTTAAGTGATGGTGTAGGTCGAGCCTTGCGTGAACGGAAAAAAAATAAAATAAAAGGAAAAACAATAGAAGAAGATAAAGCAAAATGGCGGCCATACCTGATAGTACAAGAGCTCAAGCAAGGAAGGAGAAAACAACTGAAGCAAAAAAGAACGAAGGGAAATGTGATACGTGGTTATGAATTTATATAGTGGATTGCGTGAGTGGACAAAGAAAAGGCAAGAATTTGCTGTTCGTTACTAAATCAATGCAGAAAAAAAGCAAGTGAATTCAAATTTTATAATGTTAGAGGAAACGAATGATTTCACTGCATTATTAAAGGTTGTGTGATTTTAGCAAAGTTAATTCTTATTTAATGAAGAAGGACATTTCCTTTGTACGTGCTTAAATTTATACAATGGGGTACGGAATTAAAGGTGAATGAATATGGGAAGGACTAGCGAAATTTAAGGTGAAGAAACGGCAAGCCATATCCAAATCAAATATTTTTGGGTATTTTGCATATGTTGACTGAGTATTTCCAAAAGGGTTTGCATTGATATTGTCGGTTTGTATTTAAATCAGCAAAGTTGCGCAATTAGAGGGAAGAAAGATTTGAAAATAAATAATTGCAATGAAGGTTGATTTTATTATCAGTGGGATAGAAGGAAACGACAAGGGAAATTTTTTTAATAGTGAACACGTACGTGCCAAATTTTAGGAAGGAAATGGCAAAATATCTTGGCAACATTTTTCTATCGTTTTAAAATTTAATTAGAAATAAATGTGTTGACAAAAAAAGTAAGAAATAAACGGATTCCTCATGAAGCCAAAGGTATGAATAGAAAAGTTTCATCCAGTAAATTAATATATATATAATAGATATGTAATATAAGGCATACATTTTTTTTCTGCAATAAATTAGCAGTCTATGCAAGTGATATCTAAAGTTATTGCATTGTTTTATCATTTTCTGCCATGTATGTTAAATTACATTTAGTTGCAAATATAAAGCAAATTTAACTGAAATTTGGTTCCATTTACTAGAGTAAGTACATAGAAAATGAAGTTTGACATATTTTATTATTACAGGAATAGTCTTACTATGCAATCTTACAAAAATGAAGATAAAGGAGGCAAGCTGATAGGATATATATATATATATATATATATATATATATATAAATGTATGTATGTATGTATGTACTGCGTACGTGACAGGAAAATTGCATTGATGATTTAGTTTAAAAGATGAAAGTTTCATTGATAGATAAAATAAGGAACACACAAATTAAGGATACGAACGTTAGAAAAATCAAAGATTTTTTTTTTACCAAATTTGAAACAAAATTTTGAACGCGTTTTGTAATTAAAGCTTGCGTTGATATTGGAGGAAACGACAATAAGATAGATTTGAACGTTACTTTAATAAAAGATTTTATACTAAATAAATAGTTGCAGTAAAAAGAGAAATCGGATATCTTTTTTTTAAAGGTAAATGGCCAGTCACGGTTAAAGGAAAAATTGAAACGGATATGCTTCCCTCCTACTCGAAAATGCACGTTTACTGATTTATTTAACCATTTTCAGTTAAGGTATATATTTTTGAAATGCGCACCATAGACGCAAAATTTAAGTCCAAAAAAAACGAAAATAACGGATTTAAATTTTATACGTTTTCTTATACGTTATTTATCCCATCAAATAACGCGCCCTTTAAACGCGTAATTCAGCAGTTTATTAATACACTGTAAATTGTGAAAGTTATAACTTAACTAAAAATAGAATTTGTTTACATTCGTCGGATTTATTTACCATTTTCTAAGAAGTTTATTATTAAATTTTAATATATATAATTCATTTTAAAAAGAACAAAAAGGGAAATAAATTTTATTACCAATATAAGTAAACATCCTCACAATAAATCTTGTACATATATAATTCTTATATAAAAGATTTAGAAACTAAAAATTTTAAAAATTCCAATTAGAGTTATCTTTAACGAAAGTTAAAATTTTAGAACTCTTGTCTTTTAATTAAAAATTTGGGAAATGTTTTAATCAATTTTAAAAAAAATTTAGATTTTTATATAATAAACCCCAAAGTTTTATAATTAAAAGTGAAAAATACTTGTTAAAACTTCGGGCTATTACACTCTCCCCTACTCAGAACTTTTCGTCCTCGAAAAGGAAGAACGTAGTGGAATAGAAATAACCTGAAAGAAAACTAAATTGAAACTCAAAATAGAATCATTAATCTAAAAAATACAAATTCAATTTTAAATTAATAATTGATTTGATCTATTTAATTTCTCTTAAGTTAAATTTTACTATTTCAAATTTCATTACTTTATCTTCCAATTATCTTAAAATAAAAATTTCTAAAATCATAAGTTTGAAAATCATTTGTTATACTAAAAAATGTGTTCAATAAATTAATATCTTTTTTTATAACTAAATTTATTTCTCTCAATATATTTTTATCATCTATGTTAAATCTGTTTACACTTATTACAGCTGTTTAAATTTATTCTTAGTTCCTTTAACATCATTTTATATTGTTAATTATTCCATTACCTTTGTTAATCTTTTTATAACTAGAATTTAAGTGTATAACATTTATTATAACCACTCAAATTTTATTTATAAAATCTTTCTATATTGTATATTATCCAATTACATTGTTAACTTCTGAAAATCAAGGTAAGTTATATTGAAATGCAATTGAGTATTATACAAATAAAACTTTCAAATTCAATATCTCAAGTTTGAATCATTTATTCAAAATTTTGATTTTCTTTTTACAATTGAAATTTATCCTTCAAGATAAAATTTAAGAATTAAATTTCTGATTCCCTTCAAACCATTTAGAGATAAATAAATACATGTACATAATATATCAAATCAAATTTAAATCATATATCTATATATTATAAATCAAGTCATATTTTATAGATTCAAATCAATTAAATTCTCATGGTAACACTATAGCCAGACTACAGAATGGTCTCTTCACTTCGAAACTCGAAAATGAATGTCGATGATGTTGCAGTCGTCACCGAAATTATTTCCCAGTGACAAAGAGAAGAGCACTGATTTTTAAACCTTTAAAATTCTTTGGAAACAAATTTCTATTCGAAAATAATTTAAATAATATATCCTTTTAAAATTAAAACACAGGGTTTGAAACCGTCGGAAATTGAATTCTCAAGTTCTTGTTTTAAATTCTGTTTCCAAATTAATTTATAACCATTGTTTATATTCAATATTTATATGAGACAAAACCCATGGTTTACAAAACCATAAATAAAGACTATTATCTCTTGACAACTAGTTAAATTAATTATAAAATTCTAAAAATTTATACATATATAATATTAGATTTTTTTTCCAATATAGGAATAATTTTTTCAAAACAAGGATAAAGATTCAAATTTTATGGGCTCAAATCAAAGAGAATTTTGTTTTAAAGATAACTTGGAATCAGAAGATCCGATGATTAAATAACAGAATAAGGAACTGGATAAGTTTATATAAATCGTGGGCAACCTTAACTTGGTCAACCGTGAATTAAAGAGTAAGATCGATGTGGATTTTCTGGGGTAAATCTACATTCGATCCGAGGAGATAGAGTTTGGAATAACCAAAGATACTAGCATCTAAACCGAGGATAAATATAAATCTCTGGAGAATCAATGCTAATTTGTAAAGGAGTTTCACCCCTTTATTAGAATATTGGCGAGACCGACAATTCACTATAAAGATCATCCAAAGTGGAGTTATGGGTACTCCAGAATCGAAAGAAGATGAATAGTGAGGGACACAAATGAACTTTAGAACCGCAGGGAACGTTCCAAAATTCAAAGGAAATCGAATCAAAAGGAAGAGATTCAAACTCGAATGGAAGTGATTCTGTAAATTAAATTTGCCATACATTCTAAGTTTTGCCTAGAGCCAAAGCTCTGATACCAAATGTAACGACCCGGTATTTTCAACCATTCGCATCTGCACATGTGGGACTTGAATTGTTAAAAATACGGCGTTGTAAATAATTGGCAAATCTCAAAATATACAGTAAATAAATAATCATAGAATCATAGACACAGAAATCAAAATACTCACAGCGGAGTCTAAAAATAACTTAGTGGTTCATGAAGCCACTATCAATAGTCTCAAAATAAATATAAAGTACATAGTCTTAAACTAAATATAGTTTAAAATCTCCACAGAAACTCTCAATATTAATTTTGTCTTGATTACAACGGCTAAAATGAGAACTGAACGAAAACTTGACTGTAGCTTGAAAAGAGATGATCTGCCGAAGTCCTAGCTTCGGAGGTGAAGTCTGAACTGAAACTTAGGCTGACCCGAGCGTAAAATAAAACATAAACACTTGGGTCAGGACATATATACTTATACAGCGTAATCTAATTCAAGTGTACTGTAATATAGAACAAGTAACTTAAAGGATGCTTGGGACCGCCCATCCTCTATGGATCCGTTAAACTACTTACTATGTAGTAATACTTCGCTATTATAATAGTGTCTATTAGTAAAATAAACTTACTTCTAAATAGCGTTAAGGCTTTAAATTTTCCACCTTAACACATAATATATTCCCATAGTCTATACAGTACCGTAATCTCCCTCGGAATGGGCGTCGTCAGAGGGCACTCCATAGGTATGGTACAAAACCAAAATCGTATAAGGCTCGCTATGGTAGGTGACACGGCACAACTAGGCAATGCCAGGGTAGATATACCAATTACACATCCGGACCGGTGGAAACGCATAGCGCGCAGCTACCACCCATCTCAAACAACACTCCCAAATCAAAGGTGTGCACCCAAACAATCACAAAAGTAATAGAATGGCATACGAAGAAGTGCGTCCGATCAAAGGTGCTACCTCATTAATCCGAGAATCGCTCCTGTTTTAGCCACCTTATGCCAACTCACGGGAGTCGGGTCCACATATTTACCTTAAAGGAAACGTCACCACCTTCCTGCTTCATTCTGGAATCTCCATCGCGTACACGGTTGTCAAAGTGGTTTTCGGTATCGACAGAGAGTATGTCCATATCCGATCCCGGTCTCTTTAACAACCCACGTTGTTATTACCCGTGGTTTATAAATTCCAAAATAGTTATATTTGAATCAAATGCTATATTGAAAAGGTGAAGTTAAAATAAAATCCAATATCCGTCCCAAGGTTATACCTTAGTTCATTTGAGTAACTTAAAAATTTAACTTCAATATGGTTTCAATAATAATTAAACCAATTAAATTTATAAATCATATTTCCACCTTTAAATAGTCATTTAATTTACTCGATAAATTATGATTTTTATAAAATATATTTTATCAATAAATATCTAACTTCTCTTATACTTTACTAAATAAAATTAAATGCAAAATTTCTATAAATTTTACTTATAATTAGTTAAATTCCCATATCCAAAATAAACTAATTTTCGATTAATTTCTTACCTTACCTTTGTTTCAAAAACAGCTTCTATTTCTAAATCAAGTTAAATTTCAATTTCCATATTTCACAATTCTAACTATTTTATTCATAGAAAACTTAACTTATATTTATCCGCTTTATATTCAAGTTATACCAAATTCATAAATTATTTCTTAACTTAAATTTCACTTGTTTTCAAATCCAAAATTTCAAGCTAAACCCATACTATAAATTCTAATATTATTTACATATTTGACTAGTATAATATTATACATATAAAAATCATTTAAATCCAATTTTAAACAAGAATTATTTAAACATTTAATATTTCTAAAAATACATATATATATAACCACAGGTCTGTATGATATTTTCTAACCTAGGTCAAGTGATACAGATAATATATCATTTCAATACTCAATTTACAAAGAAAACCGGGTTCTATCATTTCAAACCCGCAATCCCAAGTTAAATAAATAACTAACTAAATAAATATTGTTCGGACATATCATTTCAGCCCGTAACGATTCTATACTACAGGGAACTTGCAGTGATAAACAGTAAATAAATAAAGAGTGCAATAACATAAATAAAGCAGTATATAATATAACTAATGATGTGTAGGTTTAATAACATGATTTTTAACACCATCAATTTATATCACTGTCAAATAAAATGAAATAAAAATCATTCTACAATTACACTTGTTATCAATTTACAGATATATAAGTACGTTTGTCAGGTGAGAACACTCACCTTTTCGAAGCTGCAGAATTTATTCAAACAACGATATCTACCCCGAAAGAAGAGTACAGAAGGCACGATAAATTTTCAGTGGATGCAACGACTTGATTCAAATCTTGAACGAAGTAATTAAATAAAACTAAGTATTCGAATCTTATCACGAACACAGCAAATTTGAAACAAGATTGAATTAAAGGAAATTGACACAACGGCTCGACCACTCACCACACGACTTGACCCATTAAAACAAAAGCTCAGCGTGCCCATTTAATTTTTCCAAATCAAAATTTACAAAATAAATTTATACTCTATATTTTTTTCTTTTACCCTTTTAACAGAATATTATGAAGTGTTAATAAAAAGGTGGCAAATCTTATGTGGGCAACAATGCAATTCACGGCAGTGATACATAAAAGTGGCGCATGCAATTTTTTTTATTTTTTATTACTAAGTGCAACATGTGGTTTACGTATTAATACTTCATAATTATTCTTAGTATACAATACTTCGTATGGATCTGTTCATAGTGCATAAAGACTGTTATTCATGCATGTATCTACCTACCTATATTCACTATATCCTAACAAGCTAATGCTCAGGATGTTCCACTCACATGCACAGGTGGCTCCCTACTATTCTATTCACCCTCTTATTATAATAAATTTTTTCTTTCTTTTTGTAAAAAGGCACGACCCTTGCCAAATTTCAAAACTCGAATGCATGCACTGCTAAGACTTCACGTCATGGCCTAAAGGACTGGTTACACAAGCTATAGGTGGCGCACATTTTCTACTTCAGAAATGCAAAAGGGTAATTTCAACCTAGTCTCTAGTTGGACAACACAACACTATGCTTGCCCATATATTTGTTCCTGACATGTACGCATAATCTACTTCTCCCTTTATATACTCTTTTTTTTTGCTTACGTATATAGGCTTTACATTCATGTATGCACGGTAGGAAGATTTTAGGCAAACTGAGTCAGAGTGGTGCAACAAATATACCTAAACTTTATCATACAAGTGGCATTTCTGAATATTTCATGCATGCGTTTCCTCTCTTCCCCTTTCTTTAGTATTAACCCTTCTTTTTTTTCTTTTTTTACATTATTATCACTAATTTAAAACTGAGCACATGCAGAGGAGGCGAACACTTTGGTCTGGGCTAACTCAAGATGCGCACACAATATTTATCTCCCACGTCCCTGAACAAAGCTCGGTCCAGTAAGGCCTGTCACGATCGTGGCATGAGGCGGAGGAGACAGTGGAGGAGGGTAGTTAAGTTAAGTGGTGTTGTAGGTCGAGCCTTGCGTGAATGGAAAAAAAATAAAATAAAAGGAAAAACAATAGAAGAAGATAAAGCAAAATGGCGGCCATACCTGATAGTACAAGAGCTCAAGCAAGGAAGGAGAAAACACCTGAAGGCAAAAAGAATGAAGGGAAATGTGATACATGGTTATGAAATTATATAGTGGATTGCGTGAGTGGACAAAGAAAAGGCAAGAATTTTCTGTTCGTTACTAAATCGATACAGAAAAAAAAGGCAAGTGAATTCAAATTTTATATTGTTAGAGGAAACGAATGATTTCACTGCATTATTAAAGGTTGAGTGATTTTAGCAAAGTTAATTCTTATTTAATGAAGTAGGACATTTCCTTTGTACGTGCTTAAATTTATACAATGGGGTACGAAATTAAAGGTGAATGAATATGGGAAGGACTAGCGAAATTTAAGGTGAAGAAACGGCAAGCATATCCAAATCAAATATTTTTGAGTATTTTGCATATGTTGACCGAGTATTTCCAAAAGGGTTTGCATTGATATTGTCGGTTTGTATTTAAATCAGCAAAGTTGCGCAATTAGAGGGAAGAAAGATTTGGAAATAAATAATTGCAATGAAGGTTGATTTTATTATCAGTGGGATAGAAGGAAACGGCAAGGGCAATTTCTTTTATTAGTGAACACGTACGTGCAAAATTTTAGGAAGGAAATGGCAAAATATCTTGGCAATATTTTTCTCTCGTTTTAAAATTTAATAAGAAGTAAATGTGTTGACAAAAAAAAGTAAGAAATAAAGGGATTCCTCATGAAGCCAAAGGTATGAATAGAAAAGGTTCATCCAGTAAATTAATGTATATATAATAGATATGTAATATAAGGTATACATTTTTTTTCTGCAATAAATTTGCAGTATATGCAAGTGATATCTAAAGTTATTGCATTGTTTTATCATTTTCTACCATGTATGTTAAATTACATTTAGTTGCAAATATAAAGCAAATTTAACTGAAATTTGGTTCTATTTACCAGAGTAAGTACATAGAAAATGAAGTTTGACATATTTTATTGTTACAGGAATAGTCTTACTTTGCAATCTTACAAAAATGAAGATAAAGGAGGCAAGCTGATAGGAAATACACACACACACACACACACACACACACACACACATATACTGCGTACGTGATAGGAAACTTGCATTGATGATTTAGTTTAAAAGATGAAAGTTTCATTGATAGATAAAATAAGGAACGCACAAATTAAGAATATGAACGTTAGAAAAATCAAAGATTTTTTTTACCAAATTTGAAACAAAATTTTGAACGCGTTTTGTAATTAAAGCTTGCGTTGATATTGGAGGAAACGACAATAAGATAAGATTTGAACGTTACTTTAATAAAAGATTTTATACTAAATAAATAGTTGCAGTAAAAGGAGAAATCAGATATCTTTTTTTTAAAGGTAAATGGTCAGTCACAGTTAAAGGAAAAACTGAAACGGATATGCTTCCCTCCTACTCGAAAATGCACGTTTACTGATTTATTTAACCATTTTCAGTTAAGGTATATATTTTTGAAATGCGCACCATATACGCAAAATTTAAGTCCAAAAAAAAACCAAAAATAACGGATTTAAATTTTATACGTTTTCTTATACGTTATTTATCCCATCAAATAACGCGCCCTTTAAACGCGTAATTCAGCAGTTTATTAATACACTGTAAATTGTGAAAGTTATTACTTAACTAAAAATAGAATTTGTTTACATTCTTCGGATTTATTTACCATTTTCTAAGAAATTTATTACTAAATTTTAATATATATAATTCATTTTAAAAAGAACAAAAAGGGAAATAAATGTTATTACCAATATAAGTAAACATCCTCACAATAAATCTTGTACATATATAATTTTTATATAAAAGATTTAGAAACTAAAAATTTTAAAAATTCCAATTAGAGTTATCTTTAACCAAAGTTAAAATTTTAGAACTCTTGTCTTTTAATTAAAAATTTGGGAAATGTTTCAATCAATTTTAAAAAAATTTAGATTTTTATATAATAAACCCTAAAGTTATATAATTAAAAGTGAAAAATACTTGTTAAAACTTCGGGCTATTACAAAAGGATATGATGTGTTATAGGTATAGCTAAAGCATTATAGAGACTAAGATTTACAAGGCAAATAAGTAAAACTAGAGGAAACATTTAAATAATAACTTGTCATTCGAATTAAACTTCATTTCGAAATAAATCATAAAAACATGTCATGTCTCAAAATAGCTCAAATTCATGCCTCATGAAAAATGCATCTTAGTCTTCATAATCAGAGTGCAAAAGTAACAACAATAATAATCATAATCCATCTCAAAAGTGCCAAATCCTTCATAAGCAAAACGAAAAAGATGAAAAGCCGAAGAATACATCTGCATTGAGAAAGCTTTGAAAATGAATCTCCAAGCAACTTGAATCAACTCAACTCTGCTGGCCTATTGAGGGGAGGGGGGGAGAGAAGGGAAACAAAAGAGTATGTAAGACAATAAGTCTGGTGAGAAAAAGTAAATACTAGAATTTTTAAGCAAGATAAAGATAATAGACTAAGCAATAGTGCTAGCATGAAAGGAAAATAAAGAAAAGATAAAACTGGGGTGAAATACTGTTTCTGATTCTTTTTGACTATTTGTTTACATTGTTTGATTTGATTGTTTGCACTTGTCTTAAATTGTTGTGATTAGGCTGAAAACCCTAATCCTATCTCAATTGCTAGCTTGATTAGGCTGAAATCCTAATTCTATCCGTTGATGGGCCTATTCTATCTCTGTTGTGCTACTGTGAACCAATCCAGTTGGTCACAACAAAAGACATCTCTTTAGCATTTAGGATGCAATAGCGAATTATTTATCCTAATCGATCTGCACGCTCGGTCATCGCCGATACACACAAACTATCGCCCCCCTATTTGACCCATTATTTACCCTAAGCAACATAAGCGTGCCCAGCCTCACCTAACTGTTGTGAGACCATCGGTTCTAGACCTAAAAGGGAATGCTTAGCCTCACCTAACTATTGTGAGACCATCAGTCCTAGACCTGAAAAGGAATGCTGCTGGTACTGGTTCTAACAAACAATCTTCTAGTTTTTCACCCCTTGCCCAAATACCTAGATTTGAGCCTTTATCTATTGTCCACTTACTTACCCTAATCAACATCAGCGTGCCCAGCCTCACTAAACTGTTGTGAGACCATCAGGCTTAAATCTGAAAGGGAATGCTGCCGGTAAAGGCCCTACTTCTATATTTTCTTATTAACTTAATCTAAGTTTTAAATAAGCCTCTTCTTTTTTTCTTTTTTTTCTATATTTGCTTATTAACTTAATCCAAGATCTAAGTTTTAAAATGAGCCTATTTTGTTATCTCTTCTTTCTAATTATAAACTACGTGTTATAATTGTTCTTGCAACCGGTTATCGTTACTCTTCTATTTTCTCTTTTAGTTATAACTACTAGTTATAATCATAGTTGCAAATATCTTAAATTTGCCTATTTCAATCTATCTCTTCTCTGTTTAATTTCTGTTTTTCTTATTTTACATCTGATTTCTGTAAATTTAATGTCTTTTTATTTTAATCCATGTTAACGAATTATTTTCTCTTTAATGTTTTATTCACGTCAAAAAAGAATAAAAAGAAACTAACATTTACAGGCTAAATTTCAACTTAAAATAGATGTAAATAGATGTATATAACTATGAATAACTGTAAAATATTGCAAATAACTGAATAAAATGGACTGGAAAGAACTTCTGAAATTTACTTAAAATTAGACTGTAAATAAACTTACATAAAAATTGTCTCAAAGTTGTAGAAAAACTATAACTCTTGAGAACCCTATTATTTTAAATTACTTAAAAATCTAAAATAATTACAAAACACTCATCTGTGGTCCTTAGCTCTATTCCTTGGCCTTTCTGGATCCACTTCTAGGGCTTAGAATATTTTTGTTCGGAAGATCTTCTTCCTAGAATTTTTTTTCTATTTAGGGTTCAGCCTCAGGCAATGAACCCAATTGGAAGAAAATCTAAATGAGAAAATAGCTAGGTCTAGGGTCTTGTTTATAGTGTGGCTTAGGGATCTCTGGTCGTTGGATTTGAAGATTGAATCCGGTGCAACCACATCATAGGCTCACTAGGAACCGTCAGATGCAGCTTAGAACACACGAGATTTGACAAAAATTGCAAAATAGGTTGTTCAGCACGTACCTGGGCAAAATAACGTCTAGGTATTTTGGCGGGTCGACCTAGCTTCATTGGGGTCGACCGACCTTTGCATGGGTCGACCCTAGGGGTTTATTTTTTTTCGTTTTTGCCTGATTCTTATTTCTCTCGTAATTTCTTCATATTAGCTCGGATTTAGACAAGTTATATATGGAAATTGATCAGAAAGTCGCCACGGACCCAATGGTGCAGCTTTCGTAGCTCGATTTTGACAATTTCAAAAACTTATTATATTATTAAATTAATTGTTAATAATCATTATAGCTTAAAATTTGGGTTGTTACATTCTCCCCTCCTTAAAGGATTTGGTCCCTGAAATCTCCAGGGACAGAAGAATGAAATAAATATTTGCATCCAAATTTTACAACCACATATTCAACAATCATTCATTACATCCACAGTCCTTGAGCTTTCTAATGCAATTTATGGTATATGCAATAGTGTAGTGTCAATGTCCCTAACTAATGCAAAAGATTAGCCGGTCTACTGATTCAGTCGACCTTCTTTTTATGCAATCATGTCCGTGCCATGTATCAAAATGAATGCAAATTTCCTAATGATAACCGATAGTTCTACATGTGTGCTACAACATCATCTAAATGCAACAATCATATGATAATCACTCATTATAGCAACCATGGAAATAAAAATGCAAGGGCACACACATCCATATGCATATGCTTGGTGACCTAGTTAGGATGATCCCTAAGAGATAATAGTGCCTAGTACGTGTATATGCGTCCATTAGCATCCACTAGCAAACACTTGCAACCACTAGCGTTCAACATACACAACATATTCTAGTAATATGTTTACATTCAGTCCTACCATTCATAGGTTAAACCCTAAGATCTACCCTCCCAAAGGATACTAAAGGAAGGTACCTATTCAAAACTAAAGATGGAAATAGGAAATTCAAGACGTACCATTGAAAAAATGAGGATAAGAGGTACGTATTTTCTCCTCAGCCTCCCACGTAGCGTCCTCAATACTATCTCCCTACTGCACCTTAACCAAAGGGACTTCTTTATTCCTAAGCTTCTTGATATCATGTCCAACGATCTTGGTAGGAATGCGACGAACTGATGCTTCTCTCTCCACTTCAACTGCCTCAAGTTGGCTAGGTTCCACAACCTCTGCTGAATCATGTAAGTACTTTCTCAAGTGCGAAACATAAAAAACATCATAAACTCTCGCGAACCTCTCTGGTAGCTTCATCCGATACACCATCTTCCCTACCCTTTCCACAATGGGGAACGGTCCTACGATTCTGGGATCAAGTTTCCCATTTGATCCAAACCTCGCTACCTTTTTTAACGGAGACACCTTAATGAAAAGCAAATCTCCTACCTCAAACTAAATATCCCTTCTCTGCTTATCTGCAGAGGATTTTTGTCTATCTTGGGCCGTCTTCATTCTTCTTCTAATCAAATCAATCTTTTTTGAAGTTTCTCTAACCGTGTCGAGACCAAGCAGCAATGTTTCTGTAGACTCAAACCAACACGAAGGCAACTTGTAAGGTCCTCCAAAACTCGGTAGTAAAGATAGGGTCTTTGTTTCTCACTATGCTAGAGGGAACTCCATGAAGTCGGACTATCTCATGAGCATATATGAATGCCAAATAAGGTGCTGTCCTCTTACTCTTGACTGGAATGAAGTGGACGCTCTTAGTCAAACGATCTACAATCATCCAAATAATGGTATTCCCCTTCCTAAATTGGGATAAACCATCTATGAAGTCCATCGAAACACTATCCTACTTCTATTGGGTAGATCAAATAATGGTTGAAGCAATCCGCTAGGCTTATGCTGCTCCGCCTTAATCCTTTGGCACACAAGACACTTAGCCACAAACTCTGCTACATCATTCTTCATGCCACTCCAATAAAACAATCTCTTTATGTCCTTATGCATCTTCTCACTACCCGGATGAATAGTCATACGAGAATGGTATGCCTCTACTAGAACTGCTCTCATTAAACCACCATGCGGGGAACACAAAGTCTTCCATCTGTCCTTAGCCACATTTTATCATCGATGGGATAACATTGGAGATGTCTAGAGACCCCTCCTCTGCTAATCCTATACATAATATTCACAAGCTCTGAATCTTCTCACTACCTCAAGCCAATCTGATCTATAAGGGTAGGCTTAACCACAAGTGCTTCCAATGATCCAAGGGTAATAGAGGACTTAAAATCAAAGGTGGAAATAAACTCTAGGCTCTTCCACTCCATGAACATTGGACTAAGGATTGCTCTCTTCCTACTTAATGCATCCGCAACCACGTTCCCTTTGCTAGGGGCGTAAGCTATCTTAAAGTCATATGATGCCAAAAACTCCATCCAATGCTACTGCCTCAAGTTTAAATCATTTAGTGAGAATAGGTACTTCAATGTTTATGGTCGGTGAAAAGTTCGAACCTCTCTCCTAGTAGGTAACGTCTCCAAGACTTGAGAGCGAAAACAATAGCAGCTGGCTCCAAATCATGGATATGGTAGTTCTTCTCATGAGTTCTCAACTATCTACTCTCATAGCATTCCACCCTCCTCTCTTGCATCAATACTGCTCCAAGGCCAGCCCCACATGCATCAGTGTATACTGAAAAGGCTTAGCTCAATCGGGTAAAACTAACACTGGTGCACTAGTTAGGGCTCTCTTAAGCATCATGAAGGAATCCTCACAATCCATGTCCCATACGAATGCCGCATTCTTCTTAGTAAGGCGAGTAAGCGGTGCTAAAATCTCAGCAAAATCTTTGATAAAATTCCTGTAACAACCAGCTAAACCTAGGAAGCTTCTTACTTCGGTAGCATTCTTGGGGACCTTCCAATCTTATACTGCTACTATCTTAGCGGGATCCATGGCTAAACCTTCTCTTGAGACTACATGCCACAAGAAACGCACCTCCTCACACCAAAAGTGACACTTCGATAATTTTGCTTTCAACTGATGAACACGAAGTGTACAAAGAACCTCCTCAAGATGAATAGCATGCTCTTCCATACTTTTGGAAAACACTAGAATGTCGTCCATTAACACTACAACGAATTTATTTAGGAAATCCCGAAAAACATGACTCATAAGATCTACAAAATAGGCTGGGGCATTGGTCAGCCCAAATGGCATAACCCACAACTCAAAGAATCCATCGCGTGTCCTAAATGATGTCTTATCGATGCTATCGTCAACAACCCTAAGCTGATGAAATCCAGTGGCTAAGTCGAGTTAAGAAAATACTGAAGAGCCAAACAACTGATCGAAAAGATCATCTATCCTAATAAGTGGGTAACCGTTCTTCTTCATAAGCTTATTCAACTTTCTATAGTCTACGCAAAGTCGAAGGGAACCGTCCGCCTTTGTAGCGAATACGAATGGCGCTCCCCACTCAGATATGCTCCGTTTGATGAAGCCTTTCTCCAATAGATCACCAATCTACTTATTTAATTCTTTCCTCTCCCTAGGAGCCATATATCTCACGAGAAATGCCACTGGCTTAGCATTGTCATTCAGATAGATCCTAAAGTCAATCTCTCTTTTGGGGGTAGTCCCCTAACCTCCTAAAAAACATTTGGGAAATCTATAAGAATTGGAAATGAATCTAACTCTCCTAGTGATGAATTAAGGGAATAAAGGAAGCTCAACATGACTGACCTCTGTGGGTTGCAAGAAACCTTGAGAGTTCTTTCACTACATGTCTCTAATCTGACAACTCTCCTCTCGCAGTCTAATATCGCACCATAAGTGGACAACCAGTCCATCTCCAAAATCATCCCATATCCTGAAAATCCCAGTACATAGGCGTGACAGTCAAACTCTATGGCTAGTATAAAAATTTTCAAACCCCTACGAATCATAGATAAATGTGCCGATCCTTCTATGGGTTTTGAAACAACTATAGGGTCTGCCAATAGATAAGTGTAAACAATCAACTAAGGAAATAGAAATGAAAGAATGTGTTGCTCCAGAGTCAAAAAGAGTCCGAATAGGAAAATCCTAAATAGAGATCAAACCTTCTATAAAGACTTTCCTATCGAGCCTCGATCATGTCCACTAATAGAAGATGCTGCATCCAAAGCTTATACTTGCGCCGTAGGTGCGCCTGCTCTCTACCCCGTCTTTTGAGGACAAGCTCTACTAAGGTGTCCAGGCTGCCCATAGTTATAACACCACCTTCATTGTGTCCTTCTTACAGTCCTTTGTAAAATGCCCAACCAATCCACAACAATGACATTTCTCATCTTTCTTGATCTGTCCCTTTTGAGGTCCTCCTCCTTTCTTCTTGTCCTTCTTATTCTTCCACCACTACTTCTAAGAGTTTTCTGATTTAGGAACCTCCTTAACTTATTCTTTCTTCGCAAAATCTAACATGAGAGCCATTTCCACAAGTGATTCGTACGTCGCTCCTATATGTACATGTGTCAACACCAACCCTTGGCAAACTCGGTGGCCTTCTTATGCGGTGTATTAACAAACTCCATCCCGAACCGCGATAACTCATCAAACTGATTTATATACTCTTTCACTGAAAGACTTCCTTGCTTCAGACTAACGAACTTCTCCAACTACATGCTTTCCTTGGCTTACGACAATAACTTTCTCTCAAACCTTACCTAAAATCCAAACTAACCAATGTCTCTACCCTCCATCTCTAAAATCTCCCACCAGTAAGAAGCCTTTCCTTTCAGCTGCCAAGAGGCAAGCTGAACTCTCTGTCGGTCCTCCAATTCTAACAGCCCAAATATTTGTTCTATATTCCTCATCCAAGCTCACGCCTCTACAAAATCCTCCATGCCCAAAAAAGTCTTGCCTCCTTGATTAGCGAAGTCCTTGCATAGCTTAGAAAAATTGGCTGTTGCAGGCGGATTAACGGGATCTCTATCCGCCGGTGCTGCATTGGGCGCTTGCCCTTACACCTCTGGTACCGTAGCTTGGAGGTATCTACAGAACTAGCTAGGGAAATGGACACCCTCTGGAAGATTTGGGGCGTCTGTCATTCTATGCAAAGAAAAGAAAATTTAGACTCGAAAGAATCGAAAGAAGGTTGAACTGGACTTTGAGGGGATTTTTTATAAAAAATTTCTTATACTTGAAAACTATTTCTAAGAGTTTCTTTCTAAAAATTAATTTGAAAATATGTTACCTTTGAAAAATACTTTACTTTTAAAACAATTTTTAGGAATATTGTAACCTTAGGCTTTGATACCAAATGAACACCCCACATCACTTAGTATACCCAAGAAGGGAACACCAAATAATATGTGTAGGATCGATTTCACCCTAGAGGGGGGGGGGGGTTGAATAGGGTGATGCTGTTAATTATAAAAATTATCGCGGAAGCTTATAAAATTATTTCAACACAGATATATCAAAATAATAGCAGCACAGATAATAGCAGAATAATAAATGTAGAAATAGAACGACACAGAATTTAACCAGCTTCGGCAAAACCCAGCCTACGTGATGCCCCCAAGGTTTCTACTAGAAATTAAGTAGTCACATACTTACACATGTAAACTCGCGACACCCGCTACTGACTAACCTAATTCTATGCTCAATACCCTGCTACAACTCAGCTACTGAGTTGCGAATTCTCAAACTACGTCACGTAGTTTGTGCCCTAGTCACACGACTAGAAATTACAACGGTTTAAAAGCAAAATACAAATTAAAAGACAATTAAAAAACAAAACCCCTAATTTATAAACTAAAGCCTTTGTTAAAACAATAAGGCCGGCCCTTTTATTTCTTTTATGTTGTTCCTCGACTTTGCTCTGTTAAAAAATGGCGGCCTCGTTCATTCTCTCGTTCCTCTTTTCCTTTGCTCGAAAATTAGGGCTTTGGGAGAAATCGATGAAGTCGATTGATTGTTGGTCGATTACAATTGCTGTTCCTCTGATTTGCTTCGGTAATCGACCGTTTCTTCGATTTGAACATGACTTCTTAGATTTGATCGAGTTCGACTGCAAATTGTTATGTGATTTTTGCTTATTGCTTTATGTTAATATTCTTGAACTCGATGATTTTTATGCCAATGATGATTGGGTTTATATAGGGTTTAATCCCCTATAATTTCGTTTGTATGTACTCATTGAATTCGTCTAATAATTTTTTGGCTTGCCGTTCGATTCAACTTGAATGTTGATGATTTGCACTGACTTGTTCAAATTCGTACAATTCTTTGTTACTTGTTTAACTTGATACTCATGGCTTTGAATCTGAACTGTTTGATTTTTTCCTTGACTTGTTCATTCATGATTACCACGGCTTGATGATTTCTAACTTGGTACGAAATTGTTGCCTTGGTCATCACGGCACTGACTTTGGTCTGAAATCTGCAAACTTGATTTTGTGAATTTCTGGTTTCACTGTTTTGATTTCTAACGTGTTCGTTCCTTTTTTTCTTTCTTTGGTTATAACGTAGTTGATATCGGCCACTTGACTTGGTTGCTTCATCATGTATACACATGCATATGTATATGTGTTTATATATGCTTGTGTTGGTTCATTGAGTTCTGGTAGCACTCGAGTCTTGTTCAAGTTTTGCACCGTGTACTGCTTGACTCGTGTCTGGTTCTATTAGTGGCTTTACTTTAGTATTGTTGCATTGTCCACTTCGTTTCACTGTTGCATACATGTTGCCATTCCTTTGGTGCAGTTTCATGTTGTCTTCAAGTTTGAAATTGTACATTTGATGGCATTCATTTGTACATTAGTCTGAAGCCTGTGTTCATCTCTGTTGCATACTTGACTTGTTCGATTTTACTTGCCGTTCCATGTAGATATGTACTCCATTGTCCATGATTTAGTGATACTGTAAAGTTGGCTTGCATTTAGTTGTAGCTGCTGTCCATTTTGGGTTTTGCTAGCTGTACTTGTATTGACTTGATGTTGCAGTTGTATTTGGACTTGTACTCTTTTGATTTATTTGATTGTTATGTGCATAGCATATATATATATATATATGTCTTTGAGCCTGGACAGTTTGGTTTCATTGATGATGCTATGCACCTGCATATACATGTGCCATTTCTTTGCTTACATTTATTGGTTTGCACATCCCTGTCTACCGCTTGTTGACATATCTGGTATGTGCATTTGTGTGCTTACAGTTAGAGTTGTACTATTGCCTTTGTGCACTGTTTGGTTCATGTTGCATTTGTACATTTGGATTTTGGTCGAGGTTTGTTGACATCACTGGTGCACTAGTCTTTGTCGTATTGAGTTTCACTGTATAGTTGTGTTCATTAGCTTGGTCGACACTTGCTCATCCAAGCTTGCATTTGTTGTTTGTCAATTTGCTTGGGAAAAGGCTTCTTCCTGACTTTGTTATTCATGTTCCTAGTTGTGGTGTTGTTTTGAACATGCCCATTGCATTGTTGAGGCTGTGTTGCTTTGATCGAGAATTTTCACTTGTACTTGACAATTTTGTATTGCACTTGAGTTGAATCCAGCTTAAAGCTCGGGTTTGACCTTGTGCTGATATTGTGACATTATTTTTATTGCACTTGAGTTGAACCCGGTGTTTTGGGTTTGACCTGTGCTCACCTGTCTGTAATTTTATCAAGTGTATATATTGGTGTGCACGGCCTTGTGGCATGTACAGTGATACACTGTGCATGTCACAAGTTGTTCGTGTATGATGAATTCGAATTTAAACGATGACGAACAACCCAAATAATTGAGGCCAATATTATTTTCAAAATTCACATTTTATTTTATACAGCAAAAACATTTTATTTTCAATTTTACTGCGTCAATGTATATTTCTGCAGATTGCTCAGATGCTGGATTCACATTGGAACGAAGTTGAAGATAAATACGAGTTGAGTGAATGAGTGACATGTAGTGAGGTCAAATGTAAATGTGAATTGTAATGTAATCAAATTTATATTGTAATTGAAATTGTATATATATAGTGAGAGCTTGAAATTTGTACTATACAAAAATTGTAATAATTTGTTTGAATAAAATATCCGTTAGAATTCAAATTCTGTGTTATTTATTTTATTCATCAAATATTTATTTAATGTGTGAAAATAGTATGTTAACAAATACATTTAAATGAATATATATATATATATATGTGTGTGTGTGTGTGTGTGTTTATTATCGTCAAACAAAAATCATATAATCGCATATTCAACAATCTCCCCCTTTTGATGATAACAAACATATATTTAAGATTTTGAATATGTTAAATGTATTTGATTATTCAATTTGCTCCCCCTATTTGAATGCTTCCTCTCTACACAAAGCTCCCCCTTCATATATGCATACAATTAAAAATATGCAAATGAGCCTAGATGCAAATAGAAAATATTTGACCTTTGCTTAATTTTATTTGACAAAATCTTAACTTTTCTCTCCCCCTTTTATTATCAGCAAAAGAGTAATAGTGTTAGAAAAAATAGAGACAAAGTGATCTATATTAATAGAACATTAAAACTCAATCGAATAAATTTCAATAAAAAATCAAATGAAAATCATAAATACTCTGTTAGGCGCATATTCCACTTTTAGAATGATGGGAATGATGTCATCGTATAAATCCATATAGTTGTGTCTATTTGTGATATATTTATATCAGGAATTTGAATATCTACCAACCAGGCATAACCGTTAGGACTTTTTAATGAGATTAGCAGGATTCCAATTTTATTTAAAAAAAATGAATTTAATTATCTTCTAACCACGCATAATCGTGAGGACTTTTAAATGGGATTAGAATCAACTTGTTTATTTAAAAAAAAAAATCAATTTTGATATGCGTTCCATACATGCATAACCGTGAGGACTTTTAAATGAGCATGGAAGCACATAACAAATTCCAAGTAATTCACCCATGCATAATCGTGAGGACTTTTAAATGAGAGTGAAAACTTTGGATTTTATTTTACTATTATTATTATTGTTATTTTTTTATTAAAAAAATGTAAAATGAAAAACGAAGGATTCCTGTTTAAAGAACCACGTATTGACAAACTATATTGAATTTTGATGAGTGATGGTCGTTAGAAATATGATAGAAATAGAGATGGCCATGGAATTTTTACCAACAAAAAGTTTTAAAACTCTTGTTTAAATTTCCAAAGAAATTTACTAATTATATCGTCTCAATTTATAATATACGATTAATATTAACACTCATCACTTTTTCAATCACTATTTATCTTTTCGATAATTATTAGGGAGTCAGATTAGTCAATTTAATAATTTAAAATCAAATCCAAAAATAATTATAAAACCAATTTTTTTTAAAACCGACCAATCTGAAAATAAGGTCAAAAATGATTTTCTAGAAGGGGTTTTATGAGAAAATTTCCGCGATTTGAAAATTATTTAAAATGAAAAATATGCAGATATTTTCTTTGAAAACGATGCAGTTACTAAATGTCTCAACAAAAATCACGTTCCACCAGTAATTTTTCTATCAACTAGATTACCAGTGTAATCTGCATCTAAATTTCTCTTTCACTCAAAATTATCATTTTTGAATGTTACAGACCATATCATGAGTTGTGCAACAAAATATCTCAAAATTAATTTTAACAGCTTTTTAAATGACATTCTCTTGCATTTGAATTGAAACCGTGTAAATAATCAAAAACCGTGAATATAGAGTTAACCGTAAAATAATGAAATGTATTATCATCCATTAAAACACTATTATTAATCCAAACTAATATATATGATGTAATTCAAAGACTCTACAGATTTTTATAGTGTTCTTGGCATAAGAATATAATTGGCCAACAATTTTGAATAAGTCAAAATCAAAATCATCATTTATTTCATCATCACATTATTGGCTGATTTAATTCAGACTACGGTGCAAATTATCACATTTAATATATCGTTCAAAATATACCATTACCTGTTTTACCTTTAAGATAATTTTTCGTTGTTGCCCATTGTGATTCTGTCACCTTTGTACTAGGCAAAAGAACTTTGCTTTGTCGTTCGTTGTGTTTCTGGAACAGTCAGAATCCAGATAACACATTGTTGTTGCTTAGCCTGCCACCACACATACATGATAGAAGATTTTTGTGACCTATTTGTTTTTATAGGCCCATGATTGTTAGTGGTAGAATATTTTGAAAAATAATTTTGTGGAGACCCAAAACTATTTATATATGTTCCTTTTGGCACCCAGATTTGTTTAACAGCGAGAGATTTTATATTGTGCCTTTTGGAACCCAAATTAGAATGGTTTTTACGTGTTTGGGTCTATACCAACAACTATTTTGATTGTGTCCAAATTTTCTACAAATTGTGCACATTGAATTGACTTGATTAAATTCACTCCTAACATTTTCAGATTGATTATATCCAAGTCCTTGTCTAACCGTATTAATAGTTTGTTTCCTTAAGAGCATATTCAACGATTTTTCACTTTTGGAAAATTTATGTTGACAGTAATTGGACTTGTGTTTTGAAAGATTCATTTTCGTTTAATAATTGTGTGCACATTTTAATAGAATTTTCTCTTCTAGTATTTTCACTTTCTTTCAAAATCAGTATTTCATTTTCAAGTGATTGTATATAATTTTTTATTTTTTAATTTCTTCTTCGAATGTTGGACACTTATCACACTTAGGGATCCTACTTTGATAGCTTTTAACTAATTGGTCAAGTTGTTTATTTAAATCTATCAAAGTATCCTTTTTTGATTCAAGTTTGGCATACTTCTCCCTAAGTCGTTCAAAATAGCCATTTACTTTGTGGAAAAATATAAGTAATTCTGAATGAGTAAGTTTTGATACCTCGCTTGGCTCGTCATCGTCGCTATCAATTATATTACCTTGAAAGCACATATTTGCTTTCTCACTCTCACTGCTAGTACTTTGATTTTCTTCATCACTTGTATTCCACGTGGCTGCAAAATTTCTCCTTTTTGATTTCTTTTCAAAGTCGTATCGGTTTTGAGGACAATTGGGCTTGATTTGTTCGGGTTGGTTGCACTTATGATAGATGATCTTCTATTCGTCTGAGTTGTCTAGTGCTTTGACTAATCTGCTTTTCAATTTTCGATTTAGAGCTGGATTTCCGTATTTGTAATTCCACCTTTTGAATTTCTTTATTATCAGCTCCGATTCTGCTGCTCCATCATCATCATCACCATCACTTTCTGTTGTTCCTTTAAGAGCAATTGATTTCTTTCGAGTGTCAACTCCTTCACGCTATTCCTTGAATTTCATTTCTAGCTTATAAGTGGTGAGATTTCCGATGAGTTCTTCAACTTTGATTTGTGTTAAATCTTTTCATTCTTGAAAGTCACTATTGCTTCAAAACTTCGTGGAAGGACTTTGAAGACTTTTCGGACTATTTCCAATTCCGTATATGATTTTCCGAGAGCTTTTGATTTGTATACGATGTTGGAAAGTCGTACATACATCTCTTTGACATTTTCTTCCTTTGTGAAGTTCTCCTATTCGCTGCTTAGCATGGAAAGGCGAGATCCTTTGACTTGAGATGTTCCTTCGTGAGTCACTTCTAGTGTGTGCCATATTTCCTGCGTAGCTAGACAATGTGAGACACGATTAAATTCAAATTGATCCAATGAATAGATAATAGAATTCATAGCTTTAACATTAGCATTTTGTAATTTATTTTCTAGTTCTGTCCATTGATCCTTTGGTTTATTTATTTCTTGATTATTTACAATATTAGTTGGTGCTCTATAACCTGTCTCAACAATATTCCAAGCGGCAACGGTTTTCAGAAAAATTTTCATTCTATTTTTCGAGTAGGCATATTCACCATTGAACATTGGTGGTCAAACTATAGACCGACCCTCCGTAAAAGCATTATTAAAAGAATCCATTTTAAAAATTCAATTTTTTTTAGAAAATTGATTTAAAAAAATCAAACTTTTAAAAACAAAAGCTGATTTCTATTCCTAGCTACCACTTGTAGGATCGATTTCACCCTAAAGGGGGGTGAATAAGGTGATGCTGTTAATTATAAAAATTATTACGGAAGCTTATAAAATTATTTCAACATAGATATATCAAAATAATAGTAGCACGGATAATAGCAGAATAATAAATGCAGAAATAGAACGACACAGAATTTACCCAGCTTCGGCAAAATCCTGCCTACGTGCTGCCCCCAAGGTTTCTATTAGAAATTAAGTAGTCATACGCTTACACACGTAAACTCACAACACCCGCTACTGACTAACTTAACTCTACGCTCAAAACCCTGCCACAACTCAGCCACTGAGTTGCGAATTCTCAAACTACGCCACGTAATTTGTGCCCTAGTCACATGACCAGAAATTACAACAGTTTAAAAGAAAAATACAAATTAAAAGACAATTAAAAAACAAAAACCCTAATTTATAAACTAAAGCCTTTGTTAAAACAATAAGGCCGGCCCTTTTATTTCTTTTATGTTGTTCCTCTACTTTGCTCTGTTAAAAAATGCGGCCTCGTTCATTCTCTCGTTCCTCTTTCCCTTTGCTCAAAAATTAGGGCTTTTGGAGAAATCGATGAAGTCGACTGATTGTTGGTCGATTACAATTGCTGTTCCTCTGATTTGCTCGACCGTTTCTTCGATTTGACCACAACTTCTTAGATTTGATCGAGTTCGACCACAAATTGGTATGTGATTTTCGCTTATTGCTTTATGTTAATATTCTTGAACTCGATGATTTTTACGCCAATGATGATTGGGTTTATATAGGGTTTAGTCCCTTATAATTTCGTTTGTATGTACTCATTGAATTCGTCTGATAATTTTTTAGCTTGCCGTTCGATTCAACTTGAATGTTGATGATTTGCACCGACTTGTTCAAATTCGTATGATTCTTTGTTACTTTTTTAACTTGATACTCACGACTTTGAATCTGAACTGTTCGATTTTTCCTTGACTTGTTCATTCATGATTTGGAAGCTTGATTTTGTGAATTTCTGGTTTCACTGTTTTGATTTCTAACTTGTTCGTTCCTTTTTTTTCTTTGGTTATAACGTAGTTGATATCGGCCACTTGACTTAGTTGCTTCATCATGTATACACATGCATATGTATGTGTGTGTATATATGTTTGTGTTGGTTCATTGAGTTCTGGTAGCACTCGAGTCTTGTTCAAGTTTTGCACCGTGCACGGCTTGACTCGTGTCTGGTTCTATTGGTGGCTTTACTTTAGTATTGTTGCATTGTCCACTTCATTTCACTATTGCATACATGTTGCAATTCCTTTGGTGCAGTTTCATGCTTTCTTCAAGTTTGAAATTGTACATTTGATGGCATTCATGTGTACATTAGTCTGAAGCTTATGTTCATCTCTGTTGCATACTTGACTTGTTCGATTTTACTTGCCGTTTCATGTAGATATGTACTCCATTGTCCATGATTTAGTGATACTGTAAAGTTGGCTTAGTTGTAGCTGCTGCCCATTTTGGTTTTGCTAGCTGTACTTGTATTCACTTGATGTTGCAGTTGTATTTGGACTTGTACTCTTTTGATTTATTTGATTGTTATGTGCATAACATATATATATGTCTTTGAGCCTGGATAGTTTGGTTTCATTGATGATGCTATGCACCTGCATATACATGTGCCATTTCTTGGCTTACATCTATTGGTCTGCACATCCCTGTCTACTGCTTGTTGACATATCTGGTATGTGCATTTGTGTGCTTCCAGTTAGAGTTATACTACTGCCTTTGTGCATTGTTTGGTTCATGTTGCATTTATACATTTGGATTTTGGTCGAGGCTTGTTGACATCACTGGTGCACTGACTTTAGTCTTTATTGTATTGAGTTTCACTGTATGGTTGTGTTCATTAGCTTGGTCGACACTTGCTCATCCAAGCTTGCACTTGTTGTTTGTCAATTTGCTTGGGAATAGGCTTCTGCCTGACTTTGTTATTCATGTTTCTAGTTGTGGTGTTGTTTTGAACATGCCCATTGTATTGTTGAGGCTGTGTTTCTTTGATCGAGCATTTTCACTTGTACTTGACAATTTTCTATTGCACCTGAGTTGAATCCAGCTTAAAGCTTGGGTTTGACCATGTGCTGATATTGTGACATTATTTTTATTGCACATGAGTTGAACCCGGCGTTTTGGGTTTGACCTGTGCTCACCTGTCCCTGTAATTTTTATCAAGTGTATATATCGGTGTGCACGGCCTTGTGGCATGTACAGTGATACACTGTGCATGTCACAAGTTGTTTGTGTATGATGAATTCGAATTTAAATGATGACGAACAACCCAAATAACTGAGGCAAATATTATTTTCAAAATTCACATTTTATTTTATACTGCAAAAATATTTTATTTCCAATTTTACTGCATCAATGTATATTTCTGCAGATTGCTCAGATGCTAGATTCACATTGGAATGAAGTTGAAGATAAATACGAGTTGAGTGAATGAGTGACATTTAGTGAGGTCAAATGTAAATGTGAATTGTAATGTAATCAAATTTGTATTGTAATTGAATATATATAGTGAGAGCTTGAAATTTGTACTATACAAAAATTGTAATAAATATTTGTTTGAATAAAATATCCGTTTGAATTCAAATTCTGTGATATTTATTTTATTCATCAAATATTTATTTAATCTGTGAAAATAGTATATTAACAAATACATTTAAATGAATATATATATATATATATATGTTTATTATCATCAAACAAAAATCATATAATCGCATATTCAACAATATGGTGCATTCTAGGTATAGCTAAAGCATCTCAGTGACTAAGATTCATAGGACAAATAAGTAAAAACAGCAAAAACATTTAAATAATAACTTGTCATTCAAAATTAAACTTCATTTCGAAATAAATCATAAAAACATGAAATGTCTCAAAATAGCTCAAATTCATGTCTCATGAAAAATACATCTTAGTCTTACGTAATCAGAGTGCAAAAATAACAACAATAGTAATCATAATCTCTCTCTCAAGTGCCAAATCCATCATGAGAAAAATGAAAAAGATGAAAAGCAGAAGAATACATATGAAACGAGAAAGCTTCAAAAATGAATCTCCTAGCAACCTGAATCAACTCAACTCTGCTGGCCTATTGGAGGGGAAAAGAGGAAATAGAGGAGTGGGTCATACAATAAGTCTGGTGAGTGAAAGTAATTACTAGCATTTCTAAGCAAGATAAAGATAATAGACTAAGCAATAGCTCTAGCATGAAAGGAAAATACAGAAAAGATAAAACTGGGGGGAAATATTGTTTCTGATTCTGTTTGACTATTTGCTTAGATTGTTTGATTTGATTGTTTGCACTTGTCTTAAATTGCTGTGATTAGGCTGAAAACCCTAATCCTATCTCTACTGCTAACTTGATTGGGATGAAAAACTAATTCTACCCATTGATTGGCCTATTCTATCTCTGTTGTGCCACTGTGAACCAATCCTGTTGGTCACAAAAAAAGACACCTCTTTAGCGCTTAGGACGTAGTAGCGAATTATTTACCCTAATCAATGCCGCACACTCGGTCTTCGCCGGTACACACTAATTGTCCCCCCTATTTGACCCCTTATTTACCCTAATCAGCATAAGCGTTCCCAGCTTCACCTAACTGTTGTGAGACCATCGGTCCTAAACCTGAAAGGGAATACTGCCCAACCTCACCTAACTATTGCAAGACCATAAGTCCTAGACCTGTAAGGGAATGCTGTCGGTACTGGTCCTAACAAACAATCATCTAGTTTTTAGTCCCTTGCCTAAATCCCTAGATTTGAACCTCTATTTGTTGGCCACTTATTTACCCTAATCAGCATAAGTTTGCCCAGCCTCACCTAACTGTTGTGAGACCATCAGTCCTAGATCTAAAAGGGAATGTCGCCAGTACGGGCCCTACTTCTATATTTTCTTATTAACTTAATCTAAGTTTTAAAATAAGCCATTTTTGTTATTTCTTTCTTTGCTATATTTTCTTATTAACTTAATCCAAGATCTAAGTTTTAAAATAAGACTCTTTTGTTATCTCTCATTTCTAATTATAAATCTAATTATAACCCATAGGTTATAATTGTTCTTGCAATTGTTACTCTTCTATTTTCTCTTTTTAGTTATAACTACTGTTATAATCATAATTGGAAATATCTTAAATTTGCCTATTTCAGTCTATCTCTCTTTTACTTTAATTTTATTATTTTACATCTGATTTCTTTGAATTTCATGTTTTCTATTTTAATTCATAGTAGCGAATTCTTTTCCTTTTGACATTTATTCGCATCAAAAAGGAATAAAAAGAAACTAACATTTACAAATTAAATTGCAACTTAAAATAGATGTAAAAAACGGTAAATAACTGGAAATAATTGCAAATAACTGAATAAAATAGACTGGAAAGAACTTCTGAAATTTACTTAAAAATAGACTGTAAATAAACTTACATAAAATTTGTCTCAAAATTGTCGCAAAACAATAACTATTGAGAACCATATTATTTTAAATTACTTTAAAGTCTAAAATAATTACAAAACACTCACATGTGGTCCGTAGCTCTATTTCTTGGCCTTTCCGGATCCACTTCAAGGGTGTAGAATAGTTTTATTTAAAAGATCTTCTTCCTAGAAAAAATTTCTATATAGGGTTAAATGAAACCACTTAGGAGAAAATCTGAATGAGAAAAATAGCTAGGTCTAGGGTCTTATTGTAACGACCCACTATTTTGGACCATTCAAATCAACAATAATCCACACATGTCTGACATGAATAATTCAGAATAATAGATTTTGATAAAATTTAGAGCAAATGAAATACAACCACAGAATCGTAGACACCGAAATATCAGAATAACTCACAGCGGAAATTAAAATACCATAGCAGTTCATGAAGCTACTATAACAAACTCTCAAAACAAAACACATAATACCAGTTTGAAAAAACGCATACAATAGAAATCTCAAATACATAGAAGTTTATAAATACCAGAGATAAAATAGAACAACTGAAACAGAAAGGGAATAGATAACTAGACAAGCAGAATCTCCAGCGATTCCTAGCTCCAGAAAAGAAATCCAAAGCTAAGCTGTAAATACTCAGGCTGACCCGAGCGTAAAGTAAAACACAAAACACACGAGTCAGGATCAACATTCTTATATCCATTAATCCGACTCAAGTGAAATATCAATTGAAATACAATTAACTTAAAGGATGTTGGGATAACCATCCTCTAAGGATCCGTAGAACTATCTGCAATGTAGAAATATACACTATAACACCGTGGTCATTTCAAATTAAATTATACTTCAAAACTTAAATATCATTTCATTTCAAATATATCTATTTTCTTAAATGGTATATATATATATATATACTAACTAATTTATAAAGTAATGTATTTGTAATTTCCTCAAAACTTCACAAATCGCTTCAAAATCAACTCGACTTTTCCATTCAAATTTAATTCAATCTAAATTTATCAATTTCCATTCAATTCAGTTTCTGACTAAACAAATTCAAATTTTATCGATTTCAAATACAGGTTTGAACCACAAAATAAACATTTAAATTCCAATATATTTCAAGGCTTTAAATATTCAACATTTTCAATACTAAATTTAACAATAAATGTTGGTTTAACTTCATTATTTTATAGCCTTGGAATATTCACTTAATAAATTCAATACCGTTTAAATAACCTTGAATTACAGTTTACTATATTTTCCTTCAATTTCTTTAATCGGGAAATATGCATTTAATTTCCTAAATCAAAATCAAGTTATAAGATCATATCTAAAAATTCCAAATTCAATAGTTTCAAAGCGGTTTAGTTAACTAAAATTCTTAACTAAATACAATTTTAATAAATTCAACATTATCTTCCTTACTTATACAAATCATTGAAAATCGATTTAAGAATTTACTACTTAACATAATATATTAATTAAATCACTTTATTTTAAAACTTATTTATATATCAAACATTTCCAATATTAAATAAAACTATATATATATTCCCTTTCAAAACCATCGAAATAATTTTAAAATATTTATATATAGACCAACGGTGTCTGTATATAATTTCCTATCCTATGGCCAAGTGATACAGATATTTATCATTTCAATCTATAATTTAAATATATACGGGTAGATATCATTTCGACCCGCAATCCCAAATTCAATTCAAATGAAAATCGCTTGGGTCTATCATTTCAACCCATAGCGATTTTCTCCCATTCTAAAGTCTGTTCGGGTATGTATCATTTCAACCCATAGTGAATTCTTTACTAACAAGGAACTTGCAAAGTGATAACAGATAATATAGAATATAACAACAGGCATATATCATCAATAATAATTTAATATAAACATAGGATATGGTGTCATATCCAATAGGTGAACAGTTACAGATACTAGCATATATAACAATTTAAATAAATAACAGTTCAAACTAGCATCATATTTCAATTGTCGTTTCAATTGAAATCAAACTTAATAAATATAAGAACATTAATCGTGAGTGATTGCTCACCTTTCAAGGTTAGAGAGATAGACAATGAAGTGAACTACGAAATCCAAAGCAACGCTGGATGGACAAGATTTGATGTAGAAAATTGGCACGACGGATAAGGCTGATAATGGAAAATCGAAGAGAACGATTGAATCAGTCGATATAAATTTGTACTAAATATATATGAAATCAATTTTTAGTTTAAAACCAATAAATAAAATTAATCATCATATATACATAAGATTGAAATAAATACTTGTATACTATATTACCCATATTTCAAACCAATATCCGAACACCATCGAAAATTTAAATCTTTATAAAAGTAACCTTTTATATATATATAATATAAAAATCAATTTTCATTTAATATCATATATATTCTTTCAAAATTGCACGGCAACGCAGGCATGAATTTATATACATTATCTTTATACATTACAAACATGCAGACTAAAAATTTAAGTGCAGACCTTAAATCACACTTAAAACATATATACAATATATATATTGTAACAAATACATATATATTTTTAAATCAATCTTAAACTTTGAACATATATATTGAATTTAAAGCATATCTATAATAAAAATCAAAACATTTATGGGTATATACAAAATCATTATTATATCCAAACCCATATTTAGAATACATACCTAATATATAATTTAAACTCAATACCCCTTATAAAATCAAAGTGACTTACTTTAAAATCAACATATAATTCTTATGCAACCCAGGTAGCAGTATATAACCATAACTATATACGTAACCGCATAAATGTTACACTTAAACACGTTACATATTTAAAACTTATACCTTCCATTTTAAATCCAAGTATAGAAACAATAGGCCCTGACTTAAAATGTCACACATATGAAAAATGCAGGTCGTATATGTGTATAGGTGTAAACTATGTATGCAAGCTATTCAGACACGTGCCAATTAAATCAAAACATGTGTATATATATTATATGTTAAAACAAGATATGAACATAGAATTCAAACTCATGTACACAATATATAGACTAATATGTGTTCATGATATTTCTATGATGAAATCATACAGATTGAAATCCAACTATTCTAAACTTCTTGTATGATATATAAAAGTATGTAGACGTCTAAACTTCTTATATTATATATAAACAGTATGCAACAACCCAATGTATATTCAAAAGTTAGACTAAACAAATTTCAATAAACACTCATATAAAACTAACCATAGAACAAATGCAGATGTTAATAACTTTAAATTTAATGTATACTTGTGTTGCATTATATAAACATACTTATATTTTAAAATATATACTTGAAACATGTTATACTTAAAATAAAGGAAAAGCAAAAGCAATATAAACAAGAAGAAAACAAAAGAAGAGGATGAAAAAGAAGAAGAAAAGGAAAATAAAGGAAAAGCATGCGGCCATTTACCTGCTACTTCACGCGAGAGAGGAGATGAAGGTCTATTGATATGGAGTAGGGTATGTACGTGTGATTTGTATTTATAAGAGAAGCCTTAAATTGATAAAGTGAAAATAAATTTTGTTTAAAGTGGCAGAAAAAATGAAGGGATTTAATTCCTATTTTGAAAAAAGGAATAAATGGAAAAATGAGAACTCTTCCTATCTTCACGTGAATTGATAGGCTACATGTAAGGAACGACTATGGGTATTGAGGAATGAGTTAAGGTAGGAAATAAATAAATAGGTAAATAAAGAGGTAGGAAATCAAAAGGTGGGGAAAAAGGGCAAGAAATAAAGATAGTAACGGCTAGAGGAAATTTAGGAAATTATTCCTATTAATTAAGGAGAAATAATTAGGAAAGAGGAAATTCTCACACATGAATGACAAGGCAAGCTTTTCATTTCTTTCTTATAGAAAAGCACGGCTATTGAATGATTTGATTTTTTTTCCGGCTAAGGTAAGAAATTAAAGAGTGCGTACAATAGACGCAATAATTAAAATGGAACGTACGCCTAAAATAATTAACAAAGTAACGTAATTTAAATTTATATGTTTCTTATTTATTTAGTAAATATGCTAAAGAATATATCAGGAAATAATGTACCATTAATAACGCCAAATAATTAAACAAGAATGGATATAAAACATGTCAAGTAAACGTATAATTTAGTACCTTTTTACACATTATTTATTACTATATTTAAAATTTGATGGAATGGACATTACTTTCAAATATTATCATAATTTACATTAACAAAATATTTAATTACATTTATTAAAATTTATTTTCCAATTTTCTAAATAAAATCAATTAAAATCTTGCAATTGTGCATTAACTATAATTCCCACTTATATTGAAATTTTGCAAAATATAACATTTGCATTTCTTTTCATTAATTGGTATTCCCTTCAATACATAAATTTATTAACCTTGACTAGTATTGTTTACCTTTTATTTACTTAACACATTCTCATTCCCATTAATGCAACCTTTAATTATATTTTTATTAGATTTTATTTCCCATTCCAATTCAATCAACAAATTAAACAAGTAACTTATAATAATTGTTTACAAGCCAAGGTTACACCTAGGTTTATCATACTTCAACCAAATTTTATAATTACATACATATTACCGAATTTATTCAATTACTATTAATAATATATAACCTTTAGTTATACAGCACTTACACTTATTTACTTTTTTTATATTTTTATTTTATACCAAGTGCAACAATATACACAACTTCGTTTTCATTGTGATTTTACTTAAATTGTCAATAATTAGTTCTTAATAACCATGGCTAAAATTCATCCTTAACATTTACTTCAATATAAATTATAATTTTTTTATTTCTTTCTAAATTTAATTACAAAAATCTTATCAATTCAACCAATTTATTTATCAAAATTTACGGTTTATTCTCTCCCCCACTCAAAACTTTTCGTCACCAAAAAGGAACGAGGTACGGAAAACACAGACAAAAAAAGGAAAAAAAAAGAAGAAATAGGACTAAGACAAGATGACAAAAAGATTGAAATTGATTAACTAATAACAATTCTTTAATTACTTTGCTAAAGAAATTACTTACATTAATCATCATTAATTAAAATTGATTAATCATTAATAACTCTTTAATTAATCCTATTTAATTAATTAAGTTTTAATTTTAACTTAATTAGTTATTAACTACAAATTAATTAATTCCTAATCATTAATTAACTTAAACCTTAATCAGTAAATTTAAACCTTATATTTACTAATTAAATTGATACAAAACATTAATTATCCATTTTAATTAACTCAATGATTTATGAATTACAAATCAATAAGTTTCATTAACTTTAAAGAAAGCTTATTCTTATTAATAATTTCCTTTATCACTTACAAATATGTTTGAAAACATTTACTTCAAATTTACTGCTTAAATTTGATTTTAATTTCAAGTTTTAAAATGAATACCAATTTATCTTATATAAAGTTAAAAACTAATTTTAAAAACACTTAAATTCCCATGTTTAAGTAATAATTTCGTTATAAAAGAAATTTGAAGAGTTTAAATCAAAATCCTTTTTAAATTCACATAATAAAAGAATACTTTTACATTTAAACTTATTTAAGCATTTAAAATTATATAACTTTATTTAATTTCAAAATTTAGAATTCAAATTTAGATTTAAGATCTAGATTTCAAATTTAATTTGACTTTGTTTAAATTATTTTTTACAATTCAAAATTCATTTTAAATTCAAGTTCTTTTAATCATTTCAACACATTAAAGTTATTAAATAAGTTTGAATTTTAAAAACTTTATTTATTCCAAAACTAAGTTTTCCAAACTGAACTGGTGTTTATAATTAATCTTTGATTTATAAACTCAGTGTAAAACTTGAATTTAATTAAAACTTTTCAAAACAGAACAGGCTTTGTTTTAAAACCTGGACAAACATTCGACCCGAGCTATGACCACTCCCTGCTTCGAGTCCAGCACCCAAAAACTTCAAGTGAATCACTCGAGTTACTCGGGAAAAATCTCGAGTACAACCCTGATACACCCAAAACTACACAACATCAGATCACCAGACGCCAATGCTCCATGCACGTGTACGGCGCCGCCGTGCATATCCGGTCGTCATCACATCTTCGAGCAAGTCGACGACCACCCACGTACCATTTCCCGATTGCCAGAACGTCGCCATCCTCTCGAAATCGGATCAAGCACAAAAACGAAACCTGGAAACAAAAGCAGCTGAAACTCCTCCAAACCTGGAACGCTGCCATCCTCGCAACCCCGACACCAGAAAGCCTCAAACTCCGGCCATCTACTCGTCGATGCTTCCTCTACCATCAGACCAAACCTCATCGCACTCGATCAACTGTCGATGTCGAATGAACAAAACATATCAGAAATATCAATCCAGTACACTATATTTGACAATTAACTTAAATTAATCAAATTAAACTCAATTAATTAAAATGAGCAATTAATTTCTTAATTACTTTCATAAAGTAATTACACTTACACAATTTCATAAATGATTATCATTAATTAGTTAATCTAATTAATTGTTAAAATTAATCATATTAATTAACCATTTAAATAATCTTAGTTAATGACCTTCATTAACTAATAACAATTCTTTAATTACTTTGCTAAAGAAATTACTTACATTAATCATCATTAATTAAAATTGATTAACCATTAATAACTCATTAATTAATCCAAATTATTTAATTAAGTGTTAATTTTAACTTAATTAGTTCTTAATTACAAATTAGTTAATTCCTAATCATTAATTAACTTAAACCTTAATCAGTAAATTTAAACCTTATATTTACTAATTAAATTGATACAAAACATTAATTATCCATTTTAATTAGCTCAATGATTTATGAATTACAAATCAAAAAGCTTCGTTAACTTTAAAGAAAGCTTCTTCTTATTAATGATTTCCTTTATTACTCACAAATATGTTTGAAAACATTTATTTCAAATTTAATGCTTAAATTTCATTTTAATTTCAAGTTTTAAAATGAATACCAATTTATCTTATATAAAGTTAAAAACTAATTTTAAAAACCCTTAAATTCAAATGTTTAAGTAATAATTTCATTATAAAAGAAATTTGAAGAGTTTAAATCAAAATCCTTTTTAAATTCACATACTAAAAGAATACTTTTACATTTAAACTTATTTAAACATTTAAAATTATATAACTTTATTTAATTTCAAAATCTAGAATTCAAATTTAGATTTAAGATCTAGATTTCAATTTACTTTGACTTTGTTTAATTTCTTTCTTTACAATTCAAAATACATTTTAAATTCAAGTTCTTTTTATCATTTCAACACTTTAAAGTTATTAAACAAGTTTGAATTTTAAAAACTTTATTTATTCCTAAACTAAGTTTTCCAAACTGAACTGGAGTTTATAGTTAATCTTTGATTTATAAACTCAGTTTAAAACTTGAATTTAATTAAAACTTTTCAAAACAGAACAGGCTTTGTTTTAAAACCTGGACAAACATTCGACCCGAGCTATGACCATTCCCTACTTCGAGTCCAGCACCTAAAAACTTCGAGTGAATCACTCGAGTTACTTGGGAAAAATCTCGAGTACAACCCTGATACACCCAAAACTTCACAACATCAGATCACCAGACGCCAATGCTCCGTGCACGTGTACGGCGCCGCCGTGCATCTTCGGTCGTCATCACATCTTCGAGCAAGTCGACGACCACCCACGCACCATTTCCCGATCGCCAGAACGTCGCCATGCTCTCGAAATCGAATCGAGCACAAAAACGAAACCTGGAAACAAAAGCAGTTGAAACTCCTCCAAACCTGGAACGCCGCCATCCTCGCAACCCCGACCACCAGAAAGCCTCAAACTTCGGCCATCTACTTGTCGACGCTTCCTCTACCATCAGACCAAACCCCATCGCACTCGATCAACTGTCGATGTCGAACGAACCAAAACATCAACCCTCGAAAAAAACTAGGTTACCAGACTTCAAACTACAACCCCCATCTCCACACTGAAATACACAAACATATGGTAATTTTCTCATCAACACTGATCGCTCCTCCACCTCTAGGAGGAATGTAAGGACCCGATTCTTCGTCTTTCGAAAATTCAACATCCATACTCACTTTATCGACTGCCGAGCAATCGAACGACGGAAAACCGAACACTTAGGGTTTTAAGAAAAAGAAAAAGAAGAAAAAGACAGAAGAGAGAAGAAGATAGAAAAATAGAGAGGAAAGAAAATAGAAAATAGAACGGAACAGAAAAACAACAGAACAATAACAAAATCTCACAATTCGCAGCGGAACAACATATAATAATAAATGAATAATCTTTAAACAAAGAACTATATCAGTTATTACATTACATTACATTACATCATCATCAGAGTGTACAACAACAAACAACAACAAACAGCGGAAAAAGAAATACTATATACTAATAATACGCCATGCCATCCAGCTTGCCTCAGCAATTCCAGAATATCCAGAATATCCTGATAAACCTAACTCTTGACTGCCCGTGTGGAAATTGGTGGGCACCCAGAGTTTAGGAAGGAAAACAATAAACTCCGAGTCAGTCATGTGACTGGTGTGAGAACTCAAAACAGTTTATTTATCTTTAAAATCAAAAATAGAGGAATATTTTTAAAGTCAATTCGCAATGCTTTTTAAAAATGAGACTACCATAAGGCCTCCCGCACACACACAATGCAAACGCAGACTTGGAGGAGATTTCTTCTTATGTTAGTCAAAGATGCTTGACACGCATTAAAAAGAACATTTGATATTATTACTAGTGCATAGTGTAGAGAAAATCATTTCGAAAGTAGAATATAAATCTTAGCCAGCATAGGTACCATTATAGTATGCTTACTATAGCTACCTCCTGAGGAAGCAGGTTCTACAACTAAAACCGTACAAGATCGTATTGTTTCTTTGGATTTCCAACGAATGATCAGGCCAAGGAACTTCCCATTGCCACATGAGAATGCCTCTGGAAGGACATCCCCGAGAACCAAACCGGATCTCTACCAACACAAGGCCGGGTTACCCCTAACTGTAACAACTGACCGAATATGCCATCCCCCGGTCCTTTGGGACCTTTCACCGAGCGCTCGTAATCAATTCACACAATCATAAAGTGTTTTCAACATGAGTAAGTATCTGGGCTCCATACCATGATACCACCCTTTTCCAGAAGGAAATGCACATATCCTAAAAGGCGCTACCCCTCATAACCTTGCTGCATCTTTCCTGTTTTGACCATTCCCGAGGTGTGAGGCTCGACGAAGTCACGTCCACAAAAACATACTTTATACAAAAGCCATGCTTTGGGTCAACAAATGATCATAGAAATGATCACCAGGATAGACGATCAAACAAATGATCCTATCACAAATAATCAACACAATGATCATTTAACAGCAACACTCAGCATGTCACATTACCAAATTGGGAATATATCGCTGATAACATTCAACTACATAACCTCTGAGCTCGTACGTCTCAGAGAAGGGTGTTAAGCTAAGAGAATAAATTCTCCGCCACCAACAGAAATATATTTGAAAGAAATCTGCATTATATCTCAATCTGTAACGTCAGACATACAATCCATACAAGTCTGTTCTGGGTTCGAACAAAACCGAAGTCACTTACAAAGAAGTCCTTGCAATCCGGATAATCTCTAATCACGTCCGGACTTTCCATCACATAGGGAGTCTCTATACCGTAGCTACTCGGTGCAAAGACAATCGACGAGTTGTCCTTTCGCTTTCAAAAAGATCCGGTCTTCAACACCGGTCTTCAAATGCAATTCATAACGACGTATCACATATTCGGAATGGGTTATACGACCCCATGGTCCTTTCCCGGTTAACCCGAATAGTGAGCGCTTATTCAAAAATAAGTGTGGCATTCAAATTCAAGCAAATCACATCAAATACCCATTCAAAGGGAAATATTGATAGTCGGTTATTGAACTATCAATGGATATGCACACATCACTAGTTTCCAAATAATTTTCCAAATTATTTATTTTCCAAAATATCTTTACAAGATATATAATTTTCACACTTCAAAAATAAATCAATATTTAATTTTAAACAAGTTCCCCTTTCTTTTATAAATTCCATAGTGAATTTATATTTCAAAATATCTATGAATATACGATTTCAATTATTCATTTCAATTTATCTTCAAAAAGATAAATTCTCAAAATATTCACTTTATATTGGAAAACATTTCCATACTTATTTAATAAGTAATTCACAAATCTTTTATTTTCAACCTTTGGAAAATATTCAATATACTTCAATCGAAATTAAGTATATATTTCATTCTTTAAGGAAATCGTTCTCTTAAACATATTTATTTGGGCCAAAACGAATGTTGCGTAAAACATCGTTACGACAACCCAAAATCACTAGTATAGGGATTCGAAATTAAAATAGATATATAAATCCCAATACTATACAAAACATTTCCTTTCGGAAATCATTTACTATAACAACAGTGTTATAGTCCACCATTTCCTTCTATTTCTCGAAAACGTCTATTTCAACAATGAATGTTGAAATCTATGGTTTCGAATCTCAACACATTTAAAACATCGTTAGATTGTTTTAATTCAATTCAAAATATCACATCCTAAACATTTTCTTTAACATATTATTCACTATTCAAAAACGTGAATATACTACGTTACAAATTTCATCACTTCTATTCATTTTATTTCAAAGGATCATTCACAGTCAAAAATGTGAATATAACTCCATTAATAGGTTTCAACAATTTACTTATCAAAATAAGTCGTTTGCGAATTTATAAAACAACGTTTATAAATTCCTTTTATTAACCTATTCAGTTCATATTTCAATTATAAACCAAAGGTCTATATTTTAAGTTAAACACTTAAAATTTATTTGTTTACTAAATCGTTCCTTTAAACTTCATAATTATAAATCTTATAACTTATAAGATTCGTTTATTTACCCAAATATATTCTTTAATAACTTCACGAAATTTATAATCTTATTATTTATAAATTTCACTTATAACTTCACCATTTATAATTTTATAAATTCCATTCACTTATGCAATCCATTTTCACTTCATTCAAACACTTATAAAAACTCGTTTTATAATTCAAATATTTTCATTTATAAATTATCAATTTATAAATCTTTTTATATAAATCAATTTATATTATTCTTTTAAAACATCTTTAATCTCCTTTATAATTTCATCATTTTGATTCATAAAATAATTAAATTTTATAAATTCTATATTTCAACTTTTCATAATAAATTCAATTAATCCCGATTAAACTATTTTATAAAATCATTAGCCTCCTATTTTCAAAAATCAATCTTTTAACTGTATTTCTCAAAAATCATAATTTTTATAACATTAAAAATTATAACGTTTATTTATTTAAAATGGATCGGTTCCAAAAATATTTTATAAACGTATACTTTCAAAAATCACTTTGAAATCCTTTTAAAATTCCAAAATTTGGTCCAATGATGCTACATACCAAATAGCCAATCACGACAACAACGATATCATATATCGATATGATAATCCATCAAATATCAAAATATCTGAAATCAAATAAATACTGTTGAGGAATCCAGTTGGATCCCTCCAACCTGTTTTCCTGCATCCACAAACATTAGCACAATACCAATTCCGCTCCAGTACGGAATTATCGCGGTATATGGGATTTAAAATATTATCCGCTTAATAGACAGCGCAATAGGGTCTCATCCGCTATACAAATGCGGGAAATCAATAACTGCAATATATACATATGCCAATATATATATATTGCTATTATATATAATACCAATTTCACTGTTTATGAAATATTCGCGGTATATGTTTTTAATAAATAACATCCGCTTACTAACGGCGCATAATGTCTATTTTAACAATCAATAGATAACAATCATCATTCAAACATGCATTCAAATATTTTAAATCTAACTATTTAAAATAAAATCGAAACTGATTCGATTGAGTGATAAGTTCTCACCTTGATTTCAATTTCGTTTTAGCGATTTATTTCGAATAAAATTAAACGGACGTTTAATTTTACCCGAAATTCTCACTAACTCCAAACGACACCAATCCAACTCCATCGCGTAGTGCTCGTCCATACGATTCCAACGCTTCCGGTTTCGCGCGTTTTCGACCTCGTATGAAAAAGTTATGATTTTATGAAGTTTATACGATTTAATTTATATAATTCACAACTAAATTTATAAACTTTTAAACCTAAATTATTAACAGCCGTTGGATCTCCATGCTTTGAATCCAGGCCGTGCGCACCCCCTTGCTTCTTCGTCTTCGTTCACGCGACATCCATCTTCAGAGAAGCCGAACCCAACATCAATTATTAGGGTTAATTCTTGCGCCACCAACACTCGATTAAAATTCGATCAGGATACCTCATACGAACCCCCCCCCCCCCCCCCCCCCCCGCAAGAGCCACGCTCGGCCCAAACATGGAGGAGCTCGGTCGAGCCTTCTGCACGCAGTTCGAGGCCGAACGGCCTGCCTTCATGGCTCCCCAACGACCACCACACTGCTCCATTCACGATCATATCCGTATGGATTGATAGAACTCACTTCGCTCTTCATTATGTTAGTTGAGAGTTTTTGAAATCATTGAGTGGATTGGAAGAGATTGAGGAATGAAAATTGGAGATTTCTGGCCTTCGGTTCTATGGTGGTGGCCAGCTAGGGTTAGGGTTTGGATATTTTTTTTTGTGAGGGTTACAACTCCTTTTATAGAAAATCGAACGTAAACACTATTCATTCCGGAAATTCCGAACTCCGATTCATGCGCCTTAACCATCGTTTCTAGGGTTTACCCCGCGTTCCGGACACAATGGAATAGGTTTCGAAAGCTAATTCGGACATCTGTGCGAGTTATGGCTATAAACGTTCAATTTAAATTAAACCGATTTAAACGATTTTCTAGGCTTTTTAATTTGTACCGGACAAACGGTAAATCCAATTGACACGAAATTTGAAACCTTACAATAATATCACATTACGGATCCGATGAAACTTATTTCGTCGAAATCCGAGACTTTTTGAAAAATGGCTATTTTAACTCGCCAAATTAATATTAAAAACAATTCGATGCGTTTCGAGCTGCCACGATCAAACGATAACTCCGATTGACACGAAAATTGAAATCCGGTAATAACTAACTATTACGGATCCAATGGAACTAGTTTCGTCCAATTCTGAGACTGTTCAAAAGTTGGCCATTTTCACTAGTCGATTTTAATATTAAAATATTCAATTTTCACAAATTAACTTTTAATTCAATTTTAAAAGTTCTAAAATATCGTTCTAACTTCAATATGATAAAATAAAATTTTACAAATCATTTTCAATCATATTTAACTCAATTTTCAATTATTTCCATAATTCCACATATTAAATTATCGATTTAATTATTCAATTAAATTCAATTATTCGAAATAAAATTTATTCGACTTATAAATTCACTTATTAATATTTAAAATTAATTAAATATTCAAATTTTAATTAATTAAAATTCTGGGTCGTTACAATCTTCCCCCCTTAAAAGAATTTCGTCCTCGAAATTACCAAGTAAGAAAAGTTACAGAATCTATTAATTTTCCAAAATCCATAGTTAAACTTCTTACAATAACTTTACTAAGTTTTCAAATCATACTTAGTTATCTTTTCAGAAACAACTACTATTTTTTAACTTTTAATTCCCAATCAAAGTTAAAGTTTTCAAAATTTTCCAATTTTCTCAAATTTTTTCTAACGCCTTAAATTTCCGGAAAAATTCGCCATAGTTTCCTTTGTGCGGCTCGATCCAAAAAAAAATGACAGTATATATATCACAAATATACATCTCATCAAGTAATGAGGCATCCCGAAGGGAAAAAAGTTTAAAAGTACAATATTTAATCCGAGATATGTACCTTATATTTTATTAGCGAGCATATACGACTAATATAGCGCGAAAGCGAGCTCCAAATGCGAAGCAAACGCGATCCGCACCTACTAAACACTCAACAAACAACATGAGAACATGCATATAGACAATAGTATCAATATACAACATATAGCAACATAATAACTATATATGTCAACTTAGCAAATGAAACAAAACAATATATTCAACCATCAACCAACTAACATTCATAACCAATCTTAATTAGTTTGCATTCACTAATTCATATTCAAGTTGGTTCACTTCCAATCAAATTCAATTTTATTTAAGATTCACTTAACTTCCAATTGAATTTCAATTACTTTAGCTTCCAATTTCATTAACACTTAATGAATTATATACAATCAACTAACAACCATATAACAATCAATGTATATTCATTACAACCAAATTCCTTTGCTTATATTCATTCAATTTGGTTTAATTAAATTGATTTGCATTCAATTTTTCAACTTCCAATAACATAAGATTTTAATGAATTAACACTTACATCCATTATTTCATATCAACTTAATTTACATAACTTAAGTTCATAGTTATCACTTAACTTTATTAATTTACTTTGATACCAATATCAATTTCATTCAACATCACTTGGTTTTACATAACTTAAATTCCCACTTATAAATCAATTCAGATTCCAAATTCTAAAGTAAATTTCCATTTAACTTTAAATTCATTTTTATTACAACTCATATTCATAAATATATTCGTATAGTTTCACTTCTCATATATATAAGTTTATTTCACAATTGTAAATCACTTTAATTATAATTCAATTCTTATAATTCATTTGCCTATACAATTATTCTTTTATTTAGATTATTCAAACAACTTATTCAATAACCAAACAATCAACTTATATACATTAATAATTCTGAAAAATTATTCCTTTATATATAAAATATAATCAAGGCAAAATTATTTCATTTACCCAATTTTAAAACAATATTGTGTCGAATTGTTCTATTCAAGTGTTTAGAAACCCCTTCGGCATAGTTGTCGAGACCGTGCTGACGAAGGTTCATATGCCACTCAATAAACCAATCATCACAATATAAAACAATTTTATATATTCACTAACAAATACGCGCTCATAGCTATTATTACACTCAAACTCATTCTAGAGCACTACTGACTCTATCTCTAATGAGTAATACCCAACAGAACCATGGTTGTCACTTAACCATATGCTCTGATACCACCTGTAAGGACCCGATTCTTCGTCTTTCGAAAATTCAACATCGATACTCACTTTATCGACTGCCGAGCAATCGAACGACGGAAAACCGAACACTTAGGGTTTTAAGAAAAAGAAAAAGAAGAAAAAGACAGAAGAGAGAAGAAGATAGAAAAATAGAGAGGAAAGAAAATAGAAAATAGAATGGAACAGAAAAACAACAGAACAATAACAGAATCTCACAATTCGCAGCGGAACAACATATAATAATAAATGAATAATCTTTAAACAAAGAACTATATCAGTTATTACATTACATTACATTACATTACATCATCATCAGAGTGTACAACAACAAACAACAACAAACAGCGGAAAAAGAAATACTATATACTAATAATACGCCATGCTATCCAGCTTGCCTCCAGCAATTCCAGAATATTCAGAATATCCTGATAAACCTAACTCTTGACTGCCCGTGTGGAAATTGGTGGGCACCCAGAGTTTAGGAAGGAAAACAATAAACTCAGAGTCAGTCATGTGACTGGTGTGAGAACTCAAAACAGTTTATTTATCTTTAAAATCAAAAATAGAGGAATATTTTTAAAGTCAATTCGCAATGCTTTTTAAAAATGAGACTACCATAAGGCCTCCCGCACACACACAATGCAAATGCAGACTTGGAGGAGATTTCTTCTTATGTTAGTCAAAGATGCTTGATACGCATTAAAAAGAACATTTGATATTACTACTAGTGCATAGTGTAGAGAAAATCATTTCGAAAGTAGAATATAAATCTTAGCCAGCATAGGTACCATTATAGTATGCTTACTATAGCTACCTCCTGAGGAAGCAGGTTCTACAACTAAAACCGTACAAGATCGTATTGTTTCTTTGGATTTCCAACGAATGATCAGGCCAAGGAACTTCCCATTGCCACATGAGAATGCCTCTGGAAGGACATCCCCGAGAACCAAACCGGATCTCTACCAACACAAGGCCGGGTTACCCCTAACTGAGTAACAACTGACCGAATATGCCATCCCCCGGTCCTTTGGGACCTTTCACCGAGCGCTCGTAATCAATTCACACAATCATAAAGTGTTTTCAACATGAGTAAGTATCTGGGCTCCATACCATGATACCACCCTTTTCCAAAAGGAAATGCACATATCCTAAAGGGCGCTACCCCTCATAACCTTGCTGCATCTTTCCTGTTTTGACCATTCCCGAGGTGTGAGGCTCGACGAAGTCACGTCCACAAAAACATACTTTATACAAAAGCCATGCTTTGGGTCAACAAATGATCATAGAAATGATCACCAGGATAGACGATCAAACAAATGATCCTATCACAAATAATCAACACAATGATCATTTAACAGCAACACTCAGCATGTCACATTACCAAATTGGGAATATATCGCCGATAACATTCAACTACATAACCTCTGAGCTCGTACGTCTCAGAGAAGGGTGTTAAGCTAAGAGAATAAATTCTCCGCCACCAACAGAAATATATTTGAAAGAAATCTGCTTTATATCTCAATTTGTAACGTCAGACATACAATCCATACAAGTCTGTTCTGGGTTCGAACAAAACCGAAGGCACTTACAAAGAAGTCCTTGCAATCCGGATAATCTCTAATCACGTCCGGACTTTCCATCACATAGGGAGTCTCTATACCGTAGCTACTCGGTGCAAAGACAATCGACGAGTTGTCCTTTCGCTTTCAAAAAGATCCGGTCTTCAACACCGGTCTTCAAATGCAATTCATAACGACGTATCACATATTCGGAATGGGTTATACGACCCCATGGTCATTTCCCGGTTAACCCGAATAGTGAGCGCTTATTCAAAAATAAGTGTGGCATTCAAATTCAAGCAAATCACATCAAATACCCATTCAAAGGGAAATATTGATAGTCGGTTATTGAACTATCAATGGATATGCACACATCACCAGTTTTCCAAATAATTTTTCAAATTATTTATTTTCCAAAATATCTTTACAAGATATATAATTTTCACACTTCAAAAATAAATCAATATTTATTTTTAAACAAGTTCCCCTTTCTTTTATAAATTCCATAGTGAATTTATATTTCAAAATATCTATGAATATACGATTTCAATTATTCATTTCAATTTATCTTCAAAAAGATAAATTCTCAAAATATTCACTTTATATTGGAAAACATTTCCATACTTATTTAATAAGTAATTCACAAATCTTTTATTTTCAACCTTTGGAAAATATTCAATATACTTCAATCGAAATTAAGTATATATTTCATTCTTTAAGGAAATCGTTCTCTTAAACATATTTATTTGGGCCAAAACGAATGTTGCGTAAAACATCGTTACGACAACCCAAAATCACTAGTATAGGGATTCGAAATTAAAATAGATATATAAATCCCAATACTATACAAAACATTTCCTTTCGGAAATCATTTACTATAACAACAGTGTTATAGTCCACCATTTCCTTCTATTTCTCGAAAACGTCTATTTCAACAATGAATGTTGAAATCTATGGTTTCGAATCTCAACACATTTAAAACATCGTTAGATTGTTTTAATTCAATTCAAAATATCACATCCTAAACATTTTCTTTAACATATTATTCACTATTCAAAAACGTGAATATACTACGTTACAAATTTCATCACTTCTATTCATTTTATTTCAAAGGATCATTCGCAGTCAAAAATGTGAATATAACTCCATTAATAGGTTTCAACAATTTACTTTTCAAAATAAGTCGTTTGCGAATTTATAAAACAACGTTTATAAATTCCTTTTATTAACCTATTCAATTCATAATTCAATTATAAACCAAAGGTCTATATTTTAAGTTAAACACTTCAAATTTATTTGTTTACTAAATCGTTCCTTTAAACTTCATAATTATAAATCTTATAACTTATAAGATTCGTTTATTTACCCAAATATATTCTTTAATAACTTCACGAAATTTATAATCTTATTATTTATAAATTTCACTTATAACTTCACCATTTATAATTTTATAAATTCCATTCACTTATGCAATCCATTTTCACTTCATTCAAACACTTATAAAAACTCGTTTTATAATTCAAATATTTTCATTTATAAATTATCAATTTATAAATCTTTTTATATAAATCAATTTATATTATTCTTTTAAAACATCTTTAATCTCCTTTATAATTTCATCATTTTGATTCATAAAATAATTAAATTTTATAAATTCTATATTTCAACTTTTCATAATAAATTCAATTAATCCCGATTAAACTATTTTATAAAATCATTAGCCTCCTATTTTCAAAAATCAATCTTTTAACTGTATTTCTCAAAAATCATAATTTTTATAACATTAAAAATTATAACGTTTATTTATTTAAAATGGATCGGTTCCAAAAATATTTTATAAACGTATACTTTCAAAAATCACTTTGAAATCCTTTTAAAATTCCAAAATTTGGTCCAATGATGCTACATACCAAATAGCCAATCACGACAACAACGATATCATATATCGATATGATAATCCATCAAATATCAAAATATCTGAAATCAAATAAATACTGTTGAGGAATCCAGTTGGATCCCTCCAACCTGTTTTCCTGCATCCACAAACATTAGCACAATACCAATTCCGCTCCAGTACGGAATTATCGCGGTATATGGGATTTAAAATATTATCCGCTTAATAGACGGCGCAATAGGGTCTCATCCGCTATACAAATGCGGGAAATCAATAACTGCAATATATACATATGCCAATATATATATTGCTATTATATATAACACCAATTTCACTGTTTATGAAATATTCGCGGTATATGTTTTTAATAAATAACATCCGCTTACTAACGGCGCATAATGTCTATTTTAACAATCAATAGATAACAATCATCATTCAAACATGCATTCAAATATTTTAAATCTAACTATTTAAAATAAAATCGAAACTGATTCGATTGAGTGAGAAGTTCTCACCTTGATTTCAATTTTGTTTTAGCGATTTATTTCGAATAAAATTAAACGGACGTTTAATTTTACCCGAAATTCTCACTAACTCCAAACGACTCTAATCCAACTCTATTGCGTAGTGCTCGTCCATACGATTCCAACGCTTCCTGTTTCGCGCGTTTTCGACCTCGTATGAAAAAGTTATGATTTTATGAAGTTTATACGATTTAATTTATATAATTTACAACTAAATTTATAAACTTTTAAACCTAAATTATTAACAGCCGTTGGATCTCCATGCTTTGAATCCAGGCCGTGCGCACCCCCTTGCTTCTTCATCTTCGTTCACGCGACATCCATCTTCAGAGAAGCCGAACCCAACATCAATTATTAGGGTTAATTCTTGCGCCACCAACACTCAATTAAAATTCGATCAGGATACCTCATACGAACCCCCCCCGCAAGAGCCACGCTCGGCCCAAACATGGAGGAGCTCGGTCGAGCCTTCTGCACGCAGTTCGAGGCCGAACGGCCTGCCTTCATGGCTCCCCAACGACCACCACACTGCTCCATTCGCGATCATATCCGTATGGATTGATAGAACTCACTTCGCTCTTCATTTTGTTAGTTGAGAGTTTTTGAAATCATTGAGTGGATTGGGAGAGATTGAGGAATGAAAATTGGAGATTTCTGGCCTTCGGTTCTATGGTGGCGGCCGGCTAGGGTTAGGGTTTGGATTTTTTTTTATTTGTGAGGGTTACAACTCCTTTTATAGAAAATCGAACGTAAACACTATTCATTCCGGAAATTCCGAACTCCGATTCACGCGCCATAACCAGCGTTTCTAGGGTTTACCCCACGTTCCGGACACAATGGAATAGGTTTCGAAAGCTAATTCGGACATCTGTGCGAGTTATGGCTATAAACGTTCAATTTAAATTAAACCGATTTAAACGATTTTCTAGGCGTTTTAATTTGTACCGGACAAACGGTAAATCCAATTGACACGAAATTTGAAACCTTACAATAATATCACATTACGGATCCGATGAAACTGGTTTCGTCGAAATCCGAGACTTTTTGAAAAATGGCTATTTTAACTCGCCAAATTAATATTAAAAACAATTCGATGCGTTTCGAGCTGCCACGATCAAAGGATAATTCCGATTGACACGAAATTGAAATCCGGTAATAACTAACTATTACGGATCCAATGGAACTAGTTTCGTCCAATTCTGAGACTGTTCAAAAATTGGCCATTTTCACTAGTCGATTTTAATGTTAAAATATTCTATTTTCACAAATTAACTTTTAATTCAATTTTAAAAGTTCTAAAATATCGTTCTAACTTCAATATGATAAAATAAAATTTTACAAATCATTTTCAATCATATTTAACTCAATTTTCAATTATTTCCATAATTCCACATATTAAATTATCGATTTAATTATTCAATTAAATTCAAGTATTCGAAATAAAATTTATTCGACTTATAAATTCACTTATTAATATTTAAAATTAATTAAATATTCAAATTTTAATTAATTAAAATTCTGGGTCGTTACAAGGAAGCTCGACCTCTCCCATCAACGAGATCAACCGTGACGACCAAAAATACACGATTCAAACAAACCCAAACCGCTCTTCATTCCTTAATCTAAAAATTATGATTTTTACTTTAAAAATCATGTTTGAGTACAAGAATTCAGTTGACACACCTGAATTAGTAAATTAAAATGTTTGTATTTTAACTAATTTAAGGTGTTACTCAGATGTCTTGATTTCCAAAGGTATTTACAAGTTATTTTAACTCTAATAAATTTACAAAACTCAGCTTATAATCAAACAAACAACCTTTGTTATATTTTTAGTTCTATCAGTTATTAAATCAAAGGATGAGAATTTGTTTGCAAATCTGGTCTGGAAGAAACAAGAACAGAGATAACTCAATTCGTACAGACATGCATATATTTAAACATCAACATACATAGGAAACCACAATATACACATTTTTCCAGATATACACTTGCAACTAATCCAGTTCTTAAAACAAATAAAAAAGAATGTTACTACATTGATTAAGAAACGAACAGAACTTCTTCCTCTTTGACAGAGACTCGAATTTTCTAGCCGAGAACCTTACTCTTGATCTTTGGTTTTAATGAAGTTGTATTGTTTAGGATGAATCTTTGTTTAAGTTTGAAATAGTATTTACTTCAGATTTTCTCAGCTTTAAATGAACGAAACTGAGATGAAGTTGATATATATAAAATGAGTTACAGGATGATCTTATCTTGTATAATCAGGTGTGATTATATTTTTGTACAATGGTCAGAGATATTTTCTTTTGTTCGTTTGACTATGCAGATTTCCTACTTGCTTTGGTGGCTGATATGATATACATTGTGTGCTAAAGATACCTTGCATTAATTATTATTGTCTTTATTTTCATGAGTACATGCTTGAATATACATCTCCTTTTGCAAGCTAATCCATATATATATTTTCCTTCAAGTCTTATTGCTTTGTATTCATTCATTATATTTACACAACTTTTAAAATCCATTTCATAAGATTAAATTCAAATATCTTTACATTATTTATAAATCCCAATTCAAATTCAATTCAAATACAATTCTCAATAATTTCTTAATTATAATTCATTTGTATAACTAAATGAACATATATCTTATTTAAATTTGAGGTATTCAGATATACCCAAATTTCTATTCTAAATCAACTTATAAAACACATATTTTTATTCGAATTTGGAGAAAGTCATATCAATTTACCAATTAATTTCACAATTTTTTTATTCAAAAATTAAATTAATTATCAATTTAAACTTGGTAAAAACCGAGATCGTTACAACCACTTGTGACTGCCTATGTGCCCCTGTCTAATTGGGTACCCGATTAGATATAGGATCAAGCCAATATAGTTCTCCTACCATAAACAGGACTCATGGAGCCTACGATGCAACAAACAATATGCAATTTCCAAAACTACCCACTTAGGCTTAATCTTCAATTTTAGATTTTCAAAATCTAATTAACTTTAAGGAATTATCTCTTAGGACTTTATTCTCGAATTCTTATTTCAAAACTTTTAATATATATATATATATCTTTTATATTCAAACCAGTCCTTTACTTCGAGATCTGGAAATAAATCACCTTTTTGAAATGATATCAATATACAAGCATACAAAACTATATGCCGCCGACCGGGAAGTTTCTAGCCATAACAAGGCAACTGGGTCCCAGCCTTCCAAAAATAAATATAGATGTGTATACCCCATTACTACGAGAGTGGACTATACTGAGGCTACAGAACATCTGCACCTCCTTTGCCCACTTTTTAGTTATGAGTTACCCGAATCATCGGTAACATAAATAATCATTTTATATCCCAAGTTGCATAATCATTTGCGCTAATAATTACAAATACTTCAAGTCTATAATAATTTCCATTTCCAAACCTTTCAAAAATCATTTTAAAACCATCGGGTATGGTCCTTAAAATTCTTTCCGTTTTAAAAAACATTTTTACAAAACCATTATACAAATCAACTTTTACATAATATAACTTCAAAATATTCATTTCAAATATTTCTATTTATTTAAACATTTCATAAACTTTAATTTAGGAAAACCAACTTTGAAAACAATTCCATTGATGTCAAATTATTATAACTATTATAACAATTGAAACGAACCAATATTATCGCTAAACACTTTATAGTCAAATCGTGTAATAAATCATAAGGTGTTAGCCTACAATTATTTTCTAATTCAATTCTCTCTCAAACTATTTTAACCTATTCATCAAATGTATTTCATATTTTTAATCATTTGAAAATATCATTTATAAAGAAATCCTTTCTTGGATTCTGAACTGCAAAACCGCGATGTTTTAGAAAATTGTTCTGGACATATTTCAAATCTACTTAATGAAATCTTGATTTTCTTTCTTCTTTGGAAAACTATGGATATAATAGTCCAGAAAATTATTATCTCGAAGGATTCCGAGCTATATTCCACTTTGTACACTTATTTAACTTTTATAACGTGAAATCGCGAACTACAGTTATGCGACGCGCCTACTTTTGGCGTGTTTTTCAATTTCTTTTCAAACTTCATGAAAACCTTTTAAATGTTTATAAAACATTTCTAAATCAGTTTAAACTAATTTTAAACAATATTTTTCATATTTCAAATCCATTTTCCATTTCATTTCATACTATAATATTATATTATTATAATATCATTTCCAACCTTATTAGATATTTTAAAATCATTAAGAGGCTAAATAATTTCTATACACATATTTATATGGTTTTGAATTCTCATTTAATTAACTATATTTATTTCTAACCATTTCTCTTATCATTTATCAAACCAAGTAATCATCCATATTAACAAATTTTGTAAACAACCAATTTTGCATCCAAGTTATCAAACATATTAATCATTTAAGATGTTTAACTTTCATATTATTAAACTTGGAATTATTAGTTAATTCAAAAATGAGTACTCACCTTTAACTTAATCGATTCTTCCTACCAACATGTAACAACCCGCATATTTATCGAGTTTGTATTTAAATATTTTATTTAAATATTAACTCGTTAATCGGGTTTTGGTCCGAAAAGCTACTTTTTGCAAACGGTCAAATTAGGACTCGAGACCACTTCCACTGAGTTCGAAATGTCGTTTACAATTTTTTAAGTATAAACATCGATAGGTTTGGAGTTATAGCAATTTCACTAACTTTTCCCGCTTTGGACTTTGGGTTAGTTTAGCCTATTAAGCCCAAGTTCCAACCCTCTTCTCCTCACTCTTCATAAATTTCCTAACTAACTCAAGCTTTGGCATTAATGGTGAAGAGAATGGGAAATTAAAACTCCAAGCTCAAATTCAATTGCAAATCCAACATTCAACTCCAAATTCAAGTAGAAGATATTGGATTCAAGCTTTGGATTGCTTCTCCTTGCTTTCAAGCTTCATCTTCATAAACTTTAGTGCAAAGGTGAGATTTTTATCTCACAAATCTAGTCTATAACTATATTGGACTTTTGGGAATGATTCCCTATCACTTTTGCATGCACATTTGCATTTGGTTTGGATTGGATTGGCGAAAAACTCCAATTTTTAGCGTTTTGGTGAATTTTCTACACTTAGGTCGTTCTGGCCATTTTCGTGTGTTCAGAGTTAGGTCGCTCGCGACCTAACCCTTAGGTCGTTCGCGACCTAACCCTTAGGTCGTTCGCGTGGAAAAGTCTCGGCCTTCGAATAGCTCGTTTCCGACCTAAAATGGCCTATAACGTTAGGTCGCTCGGCGCTTCGGAATTAGGTCGTGGGTCGTTGGGCTTTAGGTCGCAAGCTCCTTAGGTTGTAGGTCGTTCGAATGTTAGGTCGCTCGGCCCTTATCCCCTTAGGTCGTAGGTCGTTCGAATGTTAGGTCGCTCGACCCTTATCCCCTTAGGTCGCTAGGTCGCCACGTTTTAGGTCGCTGCATCCTATGCCTCTATAGGTCGCTCGACCTCGTTTATGACCATAGGTCGCTCACCCCCTCTTCGTTAGGTCGCTTGGCCTTGCCTTCCATTTTTAGGTCGCTAGGTCGCGACGTTTTTGGTCGTTAGGTCGCGACGTTTTAGGTCGCTTGACCTTGTTTTCCTCCAGGTCGCATGGCCTTTAGACCGTTAGGTCGCGAGCGTTAGGTCGTTAGACCTTACCTTCCTTAGGTCGCTTGACCGGTTAAACCTTTAGGTCGCTCAACCCTACTACCATTACTAGGTCGTTTGGCCATAGCTCGTTAGGTCGCATGACCTTATAAACCGATAGGTCACATGACATTATAACCCTATAGGTCGTTGGACCTTTGACTCGTAGGTCGTTGGACCTTATCCCGATAGGTCGCTTGACCCCTTGATTTCCTAGGTCGCAACCCTTAGGTCGCTCGACCCTATTCCCCTTAGGTCGTTAGACCTCATTTTGTCTTCACTAGGTCGTATCGTTTTGGTCAGGGCGCTTCCCCGCACCCCGCCGGGGGCGCTGCCCCCTGGACCCCCGCGACCTGACCGGGCAGGTCGAACCCCGTAAGCGGTGGCGTTGCCCCCGCACCCCCACCTAGGGGGGTTGCCACCCCCCCTGGACCCCCCCTCCGTAGGGGATCTTATCTGAAAAAACATTGAGCTGATTTCCTTGGATTTTATTCACATCTCCGTATGCGATCTTTGTGACTGATTGTTTCTGCACTTGCTTATGTGTTTTGTCACTTTATAATATAAAGGTTTCAATACTAGTAGTAAATATCAAAACTCTTTTAACAAACAATTTCAACTCTATTTTTAATAACAAAGCTCTTTTCTTAAACCGTTTTCCAATCTATTAGTATATACAAGCCTTTACCTCACTCGGATGAGAAATCTAATTAAACGACTTAGTAAAACAAGTGGTATGAAACGCTTGCGTTCACTTCGTCGGTTAATTCTTGGACTTGTTCGATTGAACCTCTTGTGACAATTTTATTAGTGAAGATTTACAGTTTGTTCGTAAATATTTAAGTTAAGCAAGTGGTTATGGGACATGAAGCTAAACTTCTATATTTACTAGCTTAGTGTAATTGACACTTCTCGTTGATCTTGATGATCGCTTTATGAATTAGACTAGCAATTGCGTGATGTCTCTTTCATTGCAAGGTTAGACTAGACACCACTTGTGTGATTCCATTCACACATACCTTTCTGCTTTTTGGTTAGTCTTGACCTCAATCTGTGTGATTCCATTCACACATGCGGCGTAGCTCCCCTTGGTCTTCGGATCGTCATGTGATAGGCCTCTTTCCCTTTTTATGATTTCTGGATTTCTCGTGTTGATTTCTGGAATTTATGTCATTGACTTGTTATGAGTACAAGTTTAGGGTATGATGCCCTCTTCGAATCTTTGAGAAGATTCTTGTGATATTGATTATCTCTTATTGATTGATCTTCTGTTGATCATTATTTACATACTTATAGTGGTATGTCGTTATGGATGTTTATGTTTATGCCATATCTTTTATGTTATATCATGTCATCTGATATTTATAGCTAGACTGATCCGTTTATTATTTTCTTAAATAATACTCGGGTCAGACCGAGATGTTACAGGTGCTTCTGCTTGACTTCTTCCCAGGGATTCATCACTCTGACTTTTGGCTAACTGTTTAGATTAGCAGTTTTTGTTGTATACACTTGAGATATAGACTCATAGTTGTATTCTTTTGTATAGCACGTGTTGCTATTCTTTTGTATTATCGTGGATCTTATTGACCACTACTCTGATGTACACTTTCATGTGTTAGTTATATATTCATATCTTCTTCCGCCTTTGTGATATGGATATCTGTGACTGATTTGTGATATGATTATTTCTATGTTTGTTTCCGAAGATTATTTATAGCCACCGTGTGATAAGCAATTACATGGATGGTCACTCCTCAACAGCCTTATTCTCCGTGCTAGTTGACAGCACTACTCCGGAGTGTTCTTGGCTAGCGTGGGTATAGAGGTGGGGCGTCACACAACATTCTTATCCAACCACACTTCACTAAATGAACATATACTTCACTAATACATCCATAAACAACTCCACTATCTTTCCCATGCTCACGACCATCCTTCGTCCTCCATAGCTCACAGCTATAGCCTCTCCATCTCAATACTGATGGCCTAAGGCCATTTAAGGAAGAGAAGAAGAAGTGAATTAAGAAGAGGTTATATGGTAATTAGTGGATTAGTGCTTAAGCACTCCACTATTTTTAACCCTCCTACCTCTCTTAAAGAAGAGAAGCCATTAATGAGCAAAAAAATGCTCAAAAATAAAGTGAAGAAGAATGAGAAGTGTGAAGAAAATGAGAAGAATGGATGTGTATTTATAAGAAAAGTAAGGTGTGGTGAATTACAAAATCAACCCTTTACAAAATTATGAAAATATCCTTACTTTATCTTACATTTTCAAAACTTACCGTCACTTTTTCAAATCATTACTTTATATCTTAATCACTTAGTGCATAAGAAAAATAAAGTAAAGATTTTATTTGATTTGATTCGACATGATTTTGTCATTTTATTTTTACCTTTCCTTAATGATTTTCTAGAAATTTCTAACCTTAATTAGCAAAAGTAAAATTGATTAGTTAATTGTTAGTACTTAACATATTTAAAAATGTGTACATATATACATACATAAAGGTGCAACAATGTTGCAACAACTATTATTCGACAAAACATTGATTTTCGACAAAAATATTTTACGGTCACATTTTAATGTTTTAGTTAAGCTATTTATTTATGTAAACCAAATTTAAAAATAAATTTATATAACATTATTTAAAAATATAAATAGTCATAAATTAATTAAAATAATTTATTTAACCATTGAAACTTGCTTTTTTGAAATCAGGATTTTGTCACTTTTGTCGATGTAAGCAATTATTCCTATTTTTGTGTATATTTCTCTTTGCAAATCCTATCTAATATTATTTAAATAATGAAATATTATATATTTTATATTTAAAATCACTTTAAATAGTATATTTTAAAGTGGTCAAATTTTGGATCGTTTCACACTTCTGCTTCCTAGAGAAACATTGGAAATGAGAATTGTGACAGTAATTGATACTTAATATTGCAATAAGAAATATGATTTCTATTTCAAAATGTATTTTCATATAGAAAATTATTTTCTATGAGATTTATTTCTTTAGCTCAAGATATTTGGTCAACGAACTCTTCAATGTAAATAGTTGCAGTGCATGAAATGAACAAATTGTATTAAGTGAATGGTGGACCTCCGAATTTGGTACACTATTGTAGTAATGGAGGAAATAATGGGAGTATGCCATATATCACTTATTAATTGTATCATATTATGAAAATTAGTTTCGTAAAACTTACCATCAAGGTTTTAAACACCGGATTTTGGTCACGTTTCGTCTCGGAATTTTTCACAAGTTATCTCGTATCGGGAGAGATCTCGGACAAGATGAGTACGTATCGGGTGTACATCTCGGATTGACATCTCGGGTCTTATAATGCATCTCGGGAATATCTCGGATGTACTTATGTGTTTCAAATTGATGTGTCAAAAATTTATTTAACAATTATAACTTTCTTAGTAAAAATAAAAATGGTAACATGCTTGATTTACATGGAAAAAGAAATATTTTTAGAAGAGTAGTAGCTTGATTAGCTTAATTGATTTGGTAACGATTGAATTATATCCTTTTATTTGAGCGTAATAAAGAAGTGAAACCTTTCGCTGTGACTCATTAAGATAAAAAATAAAGAATATGTTTAAGAAGTTGGTAAATTATAATTGGATTGAGTAGTTTCTTTTGAATCAATATGAAAATAAAAATTATTATGGAAAATAAGAAAAATGTATAACTTCGGGTGAGATCTCGGATTGAGATTTTGATCCATATATCGGGTGAGATTTGAATATCTCGGACGAGATGAGTGTCGAGGGAGATATGGAGGAGATTTGATGTCTCGTCTCGTTTAAGTGTGAAAATGAGATCTCAGGCGAGATCTCGGGCGAGATACAGGAGATTTAAAACCATGCTTACCATACATTATTTATGAAATAATGATTATTTTTCGGTATCGGCTGAAAAAATAGACATAGCTATATTTCAATATGAATATTCTTTGTGAAATAAAACTATAATGTGGTAATCTTGTATAAGAAAAGTGATGCATTGGAAAATAGAAAAGTATATTATTTTATTTATAGTTGTTTTGGAATTATAAACTAAGCCGTAGTTTTGAGAAATAATTTATTGTATGATTTTGAATCATACGATACTTGTCAATTATATTTCAGACAATAAAGGGCTATGCACCCATTTAGTGGGACTATTATAAGAGTTGATGAACTCTTCAGACTGATATATATAGATGCATGTAATCGTAATTCTACAAATATCAAAATGATCCACGTACTTTGTCATATTCGCCAATGAGTTATCGTCGACATAGAAATGTGTATTTCATACATATGTAGCTGTCTATGGCAAACTAATAGAATATAAAATAGAAGTAAATAAAATAATGTACGATAGAAATGATTTAATTTGATCGAATGAGTGAGTATATTGGAAAATGTTCCGAATGTGCCTAAAATGAATAAAGATTCAATATCAAAATTACTCCTCCGTGTGGTACATAATGATGCATTGATATGGAGTAATCGAACTTTGTTGGATAATGAACGAATAATTATAAGTGAAGTTGAGTTAGATTCTTTCTATAAGGTAGTGTACTTAAGGGTAGTACACAAGGTTAATATTATTTCATCTGAATAATGATTCACAAAATTTTACAAGATAAGGGTTTATAAGAAACTCCACCATATCATAGGCCAAGGAGTTGGTAGGTTGTGTGAGTCGAAAGATTGCATGTAATAATTGTTCACGAGGGATCATGCATGGATCTCACCTAAAGAATTTTGAAAAGATGTCGTTGGATGACATATTTATGTTTCGAACATAATTTTTGTAAACTAAAACCAAATCATTTTTATAAAGGAATTCATAAAACGTTTATGAATACATATTCTATTGCACTGAGAAGCAAGATATATCAACTTCATTATGAACAAATTTCTCTGGGGAATTATTAGTAGTAAAATGGAATTGGATAGGATCCATAGATAGAGCTGATTATATGAGATGAAATTAAATTAACTAATCTAAACAAGCACATAGCATTAGAATGCCAAATAAATATTATCGCATATCAAAGAGAAACTATGAGTTTTTTTATTTATGCTGAAAATATATATTCCTCCATTGTTCAAACCATTAAGAGTGTTAACTCTATGATATGGTATGATGTGCAAATCCGAAGAATTCAAAGTACGCTTTTAAAATATGATTGGTAGTCGTAACCTAAGGAATGTGATCCATCGGCCGTGATTGTATCTTTATGAGCAAGACTGATGTAGTTGGAATTAAATGAGCAATTTTAATAAGAATAATATCGTAAATTTCAATTGTTGAATTAGAATAATAGATTCGGTAATAAACGTGCTCATGTTAATTCAGATTTACTCACAAAATTACCACTTGATATGACTTTATGTTTAGAACGTATGTTTTGAAATAGAGAATTCTAAACAATGATTTAGAGTAAACTATTTACACATAATAACCAAAATATCTCGAAGTCAGGGGGGAATGATTTTAAGTTTGTGACTCTGTGGATATGATCCAAGAAATGATAGAAAATATCATTTTATAAGCATCAAAATTGAACAAATATTTTGACAGAAATATCAAATAGTTTGATTTTCAATCAAAATGCAGAGGGAACTTATGTTCATAAGAATGAACGTTAAAAGGTACATTGATATTTCTAAACTATAAGTAAACAGCATTCTAATGATTTTAATGATGTACTTGTGTTAAAATCAGCCTTAATTGTTTTAATACTATAACATTGGATTAATAAATGATGTTTTTTTATAGTAAGTATAAAAGATGTCGAGAATGTCCTAAATATTATTCAAGGACACCTTATTAAAATGTTTAATATAGAACATATAAGATTGACTCCTTTGCATTGGCAATAGAAATTATCATACATGTTATGTTGTCTCCGATATCATGATTTGTTTATGTATTTGATACATGAAGACAATATGAAATCCAAAGATATCACTAAATGGTTGTCTGAAGTGTTCTCATGTATTTATGAAATACTAGAGAATTATTTATAGAAACGAAAACGCCTTATGAAGGACTGTTCGGACTCGAACTTCATAAGTGATATTAAGTATAATAAGTCAATTTAAATCAAGTTTAGAATCTTTAAGTTGGAAATGTTCCATATGAAAGACCATGGCTATTTCAATGAAAAAGGCTAAGTACGTCTCCTAGAATAGCACCACAATAAAGACAATGTATATATAAATATAAATGCACAAATTTATAACTGAGCTGATTTCAAATGTTGGAAATCTCATAACATTGTTATATGATAACAATGTCCCGATATAATTTGTAATAGAACTTATAGCTTACTAGACTCGAGAGACATACTCCAAATTATTCCATATGAAAGCAGTTTATCATCATCGGAGAGAGTTGATTGACAAAGTAGATAATTAAAAAATAACAACATACCTATTCACAAAAGGACCGACCTAATTGGTTTTGAGAAAACTGATTGGAGAAGTTGGATTAAGATTCCATAATTGACCCCAAGTGCAAGTGGGATACTGGTAGAGTTAGGGGTATGCCCTAGGGGCAATTATGCAATTTGTTATATATATATATATATATATATATATATATATATATATATATATCTAACTCGTTGACTACTCTTGTTCGAAATAAAGGTATTTTCTTTCTATTATATACTTTAAATAATGTGGTTATATTAATTAATAAATTTAATTAAAATATACTTAATAGAAAATACCTAAATGGTATGTTTTGTGATAGTAGTTACTTTGTGTTGTAACCATTAGTAATTTATCGCAATGAAACAAATGTACCATTTTAAATGTTCCTAGTCAAGATGCATAGAGACTGAATATCGATGTATCCGTTGAGAATAGAGTACATAAAGCTCTTCAAATGTTGGACTGTGCATTACTCATGACTATTGAGGACACCAAGGGATTACATACTGATAGTTGTTAGATAACCATCGAATGACTCACTCGATAGTTTTCTATTGGTTAATATAACAACGGTTAAGCACAGAATATTATTGACTAATTTACACAGTTCTCGCGACTTGAGAATACTGTTGATCTTCAATGTGGAAGCTGCTATTTGATTATAGTTAAATCGTGGCACGATGTCCATTGAACGGCTATAGTTAGGTCGAGTGGAATCATTGGAAGTGAAACGCTATTCAAGAGAGTATTCATCTCCTCAGTTATACTAGGTTAGTATCATTGTCAACTAAAGTCAACTCAAAGTCAAAGTCTCTGGTTAGAGCATTCGGTTAATAATAATTGTTATTATTGAACCAAAGACGTTGTGTTTGGACTATAAATTTGAATATGGATGATATTGGAATTTTGACTATTACAAAATTCCATAAATCCAAAGTGATATAGTTTTGACGAAGAGAATTGGTGTTAATAATTGTCACTATCAGGTACCACTTATAATAAGTAAAACTGGATTTTACTAAAATACTTGTAAGCGATAAATTCGACCAAAATATCGCACCATCTGCTAAATGATGTGTGAATGTTAATATTCGAATAGTTCGATATTAATCGCTAACTGAAATTACACCTTTAAGTCGCATAACCATAATGATAAATTCTTTGAAAAACCACATGATTTAATTAATTTGTAAAATGTTGTGTTTATTAAATTAATTGATATTTGAGAAATATTGATTATTATTTATTTGATGTTTGGATGTTTTTTGTAATTATTTTAATGCATTCATAAAAGTTATATTTGTGCGCATTGATATACGATGTCGATGTAATTTAAAGATAATTGCATGAAATGATTTATGGACATTTTATGTCATTTGATGACACGATTTATGGAATTTAATGCCATTTGATGGCCTATGTGTAAAGAAATGATTAGAGAGAGAAACAATCAAGAGAATTAATTAGAGAAGTTTTAATTAAAAAATGGGAAATTTCATTCATTCAAATAAAACCTATTCTCTAATTCATTATGTACGTACAATTCATTCTTTCTCATTCAGTCTGCTTCTTTCTCTCCTCCTAACTTTTTATGGCAATTTTTTTTCCAAAATTCTTTGAACTCTATATAAAAACACCAACAAAAATAAACAAATAAAAGTGGTTCATTCATCTCTTGTAAGGATAGGATGAGGATCTTGAAGATCCGAGGAGATATCATCATTTAAGGTGTGACTTCTAGGCAACATCCTAAGGAGAGTCCATTTTCAAGATGTGCTTCAAGGCTTTGGGTAATAAGGTATGTTTTTCTTTAATAGATAATGATATTTGATGTAATGTTTGTTGAAAGAGAAATTTAATTACAATTTGTATGCACATATCACTGCCTCATTTAAGTTGAAAATAGTTTGTGTAGCTTGAATTGTTTGTTGAATGAATCAATTGGTGCTTTATTTAATAAATTAAAACTAATATTTGTATATGTTTAAATATAACATTTTGTTTTGGAACTATGTTCTGTACATTCAATTTAAAGTCTAATTTTTAGATCAGAAATTTTAAATGTTCAATTTATTAATTGGTTTTTATTTTGTTAAATTAAAATTAAAATTAAAATTTGTATATTTTTGAATATAATGTTTTATTATAGATCTATATTATAAACATTCAATTCAAAGCATAATCCTTTAGATCTAAAATTTTGTATCTTCATATTGTTTTGATTGGATTTTACTTTAAAAAATTAATCTAAAATTTGTTTATGAATATTATAGTGTTTTATTGAAGATTCATGTTTTATTTCATATAAAACAAAATGTAATTTTAGATTTGAAAGTTTACATGTATGTATTTTGTGTTTATATTATTTTGAAAATTATAAAAAAAGGAAGATGTTTGGCAATAAATATAAATTTTAATTTCATGACTATAGTCTCTAATTTGAACTAATTAGAGATATTTTATTGAATATTACATACATACAATTAATGTTTTGACAGTAAACCTTCTTCTAAATTGATTGCTATAAGTATCTAATTTTTATTAAGTAGAAAGACTTGATTTAATCTTGTAAACACAAAATTAATTTTATTCTATGTTTGCACATATAAAATATATTACACGTATTTCATATTGTCAAAGTATGATTAGATTTCTTTCCGAAAGGAGGAAACAATTTAAACGAAGCATTAATACATACATACATACATTTATTGTCGACTATTTATATCCTTACATTATGATGCATATAATTTTTGATTTATATACTGCATTATTTATGTTTACGAAATGGGAAATTGATTCAATCATCATTGTTTTCCTTTATTTATTTCCCATTTTTTCCCTTATGCGATCAGCTATCCATTAATTTTGTTTATATGTTTACACCTTGACATTAATTGATAACACCTATCATATATATGCACTTACAAAATTTACATTATAACATATTTGTTTATACTTATATTCATGCCATATACATGTTGCTAATTAATGACATTCATATAATCAATAAATTTAATTAAAGAGAGAGAAATGAAAGTTTTCTCTCTCCATATAAACTTTTGCCCCATCATTAATTGAATAAATTAAAAGGAAGGAAATAAATAGTTTCCTTTTCTAAATACATTCATGTACCGTCATTAATTGAATAATTTAAGAGATAGGAAATGAAAAGTTTCATTCTCTAAATAAATTTAATAAGTTACTGTTACACACAAATATGTACATAAGAGTATATTTGATATGCTCTAATTTACATACACATTAAATTAAAGTAAAACTTAAATAAGACATTGATTTTACTCAAAATAAACTTAGAAAAGTTCTATGTACATTTAGACTTCATAGGGCCATTAAAGATCCAAAATGGCAATTTTTTTGAAATTCACCCATTTCTTCCACTATGGGCTGGCCTAGTTCCTTCATCACTCATGTATGGGATCTCGATCGGTCCCAAGACATGCTCTGAGTTAGACGCTAGGCTGTAACGCTTGGTAATGTTTGTATTTTTGTATTTTTAGTGTTTGAATTCGATTCCATTAGACGAATCCTTGATTATTGAAATCTACATGAATATGATGACCGATATTGATCATGGTATCCCTGACTAAAGAGAAGGGCAATGGCCAAAAGGTACAAGTTCACTTATCAGAGAGCAAGTGAATGGACTTATCCGATATTGATCACTTTAAGTCTTGGCCGGAGAGCAGGGAATGCAGTGCAAGAAGTAAGTCATCTTGCCGGAGCATGAGTGGATGTGCTTGCTTGTTTTTGAGTTCCCTTATCGAAGAGCGAGCAGATTGGGCTCAATAAGGGCCTGTAGAGACCATGGATTTGATTATCGACCCTGAATGGCCATGGATTTGATTAGCGGTCCGGAGAGACCTTGGATTTATTATCGATCTCGAACGGCCATGGATTTGATTAATGGTCCGAAGAGACCATGGATTTGATTATTGGCCCTAAATGGTCATGGATTTAATTAGCGATCCAGAGAGATAATGGACTTAACTACCAGCCCTGAATACCCATGCTTTCATTTAATGATCCAAAGAGATCGAGCTTTAGATTAATAATCAAAGCGATCAGGAATTGAAATGATCGTCGAATGCATAATCCATAGAAATTTGGATTTATATTTTGGCTTCGAACTCCATTTGACCTTGAAACTATTCATTAGCAATTATCGAATTGAGTCATTAATCTCGATGTGTGACTGCAAGCCCATGGATGAATATGGGATCATTGTCTATGACTAACACTTAGCAAGGACTCAAATCCATAGCTATCACGGTTTGGAAGAACCTTTGATTTACAGTTGAATCCAAAGGAACAAGATGATTCACAATAGCTTGATCGGCCGTTAACCAGAAGATTCAATTATCAATATTCCACCGACTTTAATATTTGTTCTTGAGCAAAGCACACCTTCATTCGCAAAGCATGCTTTGGGAGGGGGCAAATGTTATCCATCCTTTTGATTAGGCAATATACAGATGAACTTGTTAAGTTAAACTTGAAACCTATCAATACTTGAAGCACATAAAGATAGCCATAAGTTCCAGAAATCAAGTATAACCAAAGTCATAGGAGGCAAGCACAAAGAATCCCAAGAATCCAAAGTTCAAAAATTTAACAAAGTGTTGGATCAGTACCGATCCAACCACTTGGATCGGTACCGATCCACAACATTTCACCCACTTTTTCCCTAAATCCTCCTACTTGTAAGTGATGATGCTAGAAGCATATTTCAAGTTCCTTTGCAATGATTACCTGCGATTCTCTATCAATATCCTTAAGCATTTGAAATCAGCAACTCCATTCTTTTATCAATCCATTATTTAGACTTGGAAACAAGTTAATGATATTGCAAACAAGAGGAGCACTTGAAATCAGCAACTCCATTCTTTTACCGACCCATCATTTGGACTTGTAAACAAGCTATTGATATTGCAAACAAGATGGAAATCATGTAGCCAACCACGAATTGAGCTAGGATGAAGCATTCAAAGCAATCTATATGACAATCTTACAGATAGGTACTTATCCAAGCCCATTGATCGGTACCGATCCACAAATATTGATGAGATGTCCACCTATTTCTTGGAAGAACGGTCTTGGGCATGGAAAAATTTGTGGAGATCATATGGGAAAGTTTTTAAGTAATCTACGACTATAAATGGGAGGGCAGTGGCTCATTTTAGGGATCTTTTTTTCTTCCTTGCATTCTTGATTACATTCTCTTGTAATCACCAACGGATTTATACCAATCTGTAAGAACTTGTACCTACACGGCAATAACTAAAGCAATAAAATCACTAAGTGGACGTAGGCCTAGATTAACCGAACCATTATAAAACACAGTGTGTTCTTTTCTTGCCCTTTTTAATTTACTTTTCTTCACTTTTTATACTCTACTCAATCTCCTAGGTGTTTACGCCATTTTCTAGTTCAAACAGCATGAAAAAAGAAAGTAGCGAATAATAAATGACCAGGAAGGGCCAACCTCTGAACTAGCCTAAGGTGCGGCGAGAAAGATACGATTTTTAGCCATTGAAGCTACTGTTAGTAGGCTTTGAAATGGTGCTTAGCCAAGAAGAAGGTAAGATGCCTAGATTAATATACTTGGCCTTTGTCTTTGTATACGAGAATGGATTACCAAGGTATAAATCAAAGATAAGAAGCTACTCAATAATTCTCGTTGGATCTCGATTGTTCTTAATAGCAACCCTATTTTGTGATCAGTTTCGCTACAACTTCCGCTGCCATGATGTTGTTGTTGGACCATCTTATTCACCTGACGAGCAAAGAGATTTCCAATAAACTAGGACCTAAAAGTGTCCCCATTGGATGGGTGGATAAGAAATTCTGTTATGTCTACTTGTGATGCGCATGACCCAAATAAAGAAATGTCTAGGCAATCAGAGTTGCTGCATAGTGGTGCTAGCCAATAATCTTGTCAGCATTATCACCTGAGATAGATAGATATGACTATGTCTTTCTCGATTAGGACCATGTATTGTAAGCGAAAACACCCTTAAATAATTAGTAATACTAATACTGCATTTAGAAGTAGTTTTGAATTCTGAAACTTTGGATCCCCTCCTCGATCTATTTAACAACAACCATATTGTAGGAAGCGATGTAGTATAATATGAATGGATCTTAAGGATACTTTAACACTAAAGAGGGGTGAATAGTGTTTTATAACTTATATGGAACTTTTCTAAATTACTTGAAGGTTTAAATTCAAACATAGATAATCAACACACACATACACATATTAACAGGCAGTCATATATATATATGTGTGTGCGTGTGTGTGTAGAAAAAGTTAAGTAAAAGTAAGAAAGATGACACAAGGAGTCTTTATACAGGTTTGGATTAACCAGTCCTATGTCCAATCCTATACAATGTATAGATTTATTTTCCAAAACCTACTATATATAGGTAGCAAGCAAACCTGAATATAGTCTCAATTTCAAGGCAACGAGATACACCCTCTTGATTTTCGAGTTCAATGTAGACTCTCTTGATTTAGTCGGGCAACAAGATCACCCATTTGATTTAAAAAGGAAACAAGAATAACTACTTGATTTAAATTGACAACGAGCACGCCCACTTGATTTGAATCGGCAAAAAGCACACCAGAACAAATAATAGTAGAGAGTTGTTGATTCTAAATACAAACAATTGTACTTTGGATATAGAGTATCCTATAGCCCTTTGATCATTGAATTACTAGAGCGAATACTTGCAAATCAGTGAGTAGATTACAGAGAATGAATGTAATAAGTTCGAGATTGAATTTGAGTGAATTTGAAGAGTATAGAAAGTAGATTTTTTCCCTTTATGTAGTATATGAAGGAATGTGTCTATTCGTAAAGAGATATAACCAAAAATAACAACTATTCACAATTCCAAAGGCATCTCTCCGACGGTCTATATGTCGACATACTTAGTTAGGGTATGTCGACAGACCCTTGTTAATTTTGAAAAACAATAATTCATTTTAAGTGTTTATAAAATTCTAATAATTTTTAAAACTTTTAAACATAGTTTTTAAATACTTTTGATATATAAAACTCTTATAAAATATTTGTAAAATTATACTTTGAAAAACAAAATAAATATTTGGATAAGAGAGTATTCAAAGAACAGATGGTTGTTATCCAAGGACTTTAACTAAACTAATGTTTACTAACTATAATTTATAGTCTTGAACTCTTCGTGTCTTTGTCTTTAAACCCATGAGTCTTCAAATATCTAGATCATCTCTGAATCTTGATCTCTAGTCTTTTTACAGATCGGTCTTCAAACTTGATTATCCTGTACTTGTATAGACCTGTATAATATCCTGCAAAATATTCTATACAACTTGAAAAATCATCAGTGCCTATACTTATATGGTTGTAATCATAATTAATATATGTGGTATTAAAACTTATAATGCAATCTCATTCTGTTGTCCACTTTCTCCTTTTGTTTATGTATTCCTAAATTATTAGTCGGGTCAATCTAGTTGGTTCTTTATGTACCAGCTCCTTCTACCTATTTCATAGTTGAAACACCAAAAGGAGAATTTGATGTCTTTATTACCAATAATAGAAGCAATTGTTCCTACCATCGTAAAATAAGAGCACCTGGCTCTGCCCATTTGTAAGGACTCGTAACTATTTCCAAACGTCACATGTCAACAGATGTAGTCTCAGTCTTCTATATTGAAGAATTGAATTAAAGTAAGGACTAAAAAGAGAAAATAAAATAAAATGATTGACCATATTAGCAACTTTTGTGCATTACATTTGGCTCTGAAATTTCCAAAATGACACATCCTTGAAGTGCCGTATATTGTTTTTGTTGATCAATGATGATTATAATATTGGATAACCCAGTTAGCTATTTATCCCACTTAGATACGTTTGCAGAGTCAATAATTTTCTCTTCAACATTGCCGCATCAAATCAGTCTTACAATAGTCCTCTAAAGCTCTTGTTCGCTCTACATTATTCTTGGGCCACTTTATCTGTCTTTGCTAAGCACCTTTTAATAAAATCAACGTAGTTGTATGCAAACCTAGATCAATTTCATGATGAACCGATAAATATCCTAGACCTATTATTAAGAAGAGTGAAGTATTATATTCATTAATAACATTTAACTAATCGGGTAACCATATGCTTAGTGTATGTGACGACCCAAACTCGATGTCCGACAGACAACATCAAAATCGTATCGTCGAAGCTTGCAACAACATTAGATGATAAATAACACAGTGGAATAAAAGATGATATCATTGATACAACATGAATACAATATCCGATACATCAATTTGATACAAGGATAATCATCAACATCAGAGAATATACAACACAAAATACAGCGGAACACGATACAATATGAGATGAGTCTTCAACAGAATCCAATACTGCAACTCCAATCCCAAAACTCCAAAGCTAGAACTCCAAAACTTTAAGCTCGACCCACCATCAAGGTTGCACTAAGCTAAGCATGTGCAGTCATGGACTCCCAAGACTCCAAAATGTATCAAACAGGAACCTGAAGCTACCAAACAATATCTACTATCTGGCTATCTGAAAAATCAAACTCTAGACTGCCCGTGTGGAAAATTGTGGGCACCCAGAGTTTAGGAAGGGAACAATAAACTCTGAGTCAGACATGGGACTGGTGTGAGTAAACAAAAATGGTTTGTCTTTAAAAACAATCAAAAGATTTTAAATTTGAAATTCGCAATGCTTTTGGAAAATGAAACTAGCATAAGGCTTCCCGCCACACACACCATGCAAACACAGAACTGGAGGAGATTTCTCCTTATGATAGTCAAGAATGCTTGGAACGCGAAAACCATTTTGATATTATTATTAGCTCATAGTGGAAACATTTCGAAAGTATAATATTAATCTTAGCCAGCATAGTCATTTCGCACTTATGCCTACTATAGCTACCATGTTCAATAGCAGGTTACCGCCACATTCCATGGCAGGTTATACAACTAAAACCGTACAGGACGTGTATTGGATGATTGGATTTTCCAACCAATGGTCAGGACTAGGAACTTCCTATTGCCACATGGGAACGCCTCTGGAGGGACGCCCAGAGAACCTACCCGGATCTCTGCCAACACAAGGTCGATTACCCCCTTCTCGGGAAGTAAAACCTAAGATATGCCACCTCCGGTCCTTTGGGACCTTTATACGAGGATCCTCTACACCAACAACATCACACAGTAATAAATATATACTACAGTGCCCACATGAGTAAGTATCTGGGCTCTATACCATGATACTACCCTTTTCCAGAAGGAATGGTCACACCCTAGGGGAGCTACCCCAGAAACTTTGCCGCATCTTTCCTGTTTCGACCATTACCGGTTTGTGAGGCTCGATGAGGTCTCGTCCATAAAGCTACGCTTTACACAAAGCCATGTTTTGATCACATATGATCAACAAATGATCATCAACACACAGCAGCACTTAGCATGCCACACTACCAAATTGGGAGTATATCGCTGATAACTTTCAATTACATAACCTCTGAGCTCGTATGTCTCAGAGAAGGGTGTTAAGCTAAAAGAATAAATTCTCTGCCACCAACAGATATGTATTTGACAGAAATCTGCTTTATATCTCAAAATATAATGTCAGACATACAATCATTCAAGTCTGTTCTGGGTTCGAATAGAACCGAAGGCACTTCCGAAGAAGCCCTTGCAAATCTGGGTATTCACAATCCCGATCGGACTTCCCATCACTTAGGGAATCTCTATACCGTAGCTACTCAGTGCAGAGACAGTCGATAGGTTATCCTATCGTTCTCGCAAATACCCGGTCTTCACCACCGTTCTTCAAATGCTATCCATAATGTCGTATCATTATTCGGAATGGGTTATATGACACAAGGTCCTCTCCCGGCTAAACCGAATAATGAGCGCAATATTTAAAAACATATGGATATGGGATTTCAATTAAGTCACAACTTTAAAATTCAACTTCCTTTCAAATGGTTCAAACCAATTTCCATTTCAAATCTTTTAAACAAAAAGATTTATTTCACAAAGTTCGCCCAGTTTCACAAAGATCCATTCATGGATTTCAAAACATTTTCCATTTCAATTGGATTAATTCATTTAAATCTTTAAATCAAGATTTGACTTATAGCTTTCAAAACTCGTTTCCAAAGATTCATTCATAATTTGTAAAATCATTTTCAATTCAAACTCGAAATCTCTTTAATACAAATTGGAAATTCATTTCTTATATGAAAGCTTTTACCATTTGAAAATAACAGTTTTATTTTGGGAAAATCCGATTTCATTTATACAAGTTAAAATCTTTGGGTAAATTCAAATTCCCAAAATCAACACTTTAAAAAAAGGGTTTAAAGATCCATATAAACTTGTATATCGTTTTTAAACCATAAATACCAAATATAGAATTCAATTTCAGATATTGAATTCCAATTTGAATCAAATTATTCAAATTTCAAATCTTAACCAAGTAATTGAGAATAACCTTTATTTTTGGAATTCCTTTTCAAAAGCTTTTTATATTTAATTCAATTCCATTTTCAAAACTATTTGAATTTAAAACTCAAATTCAAAGCTATTTAAAAATCAATGACTTAACCGATTTCCACGTGAAATCCATATTTGTGTGTGTATAAGTGTGGTCTAGGGGGTTTTACACAATAGAAGTGCAACATCATAAATCATCATAGATTTAGTCATATCAATCACAAAGATTCATTATTACGATTCGATGTGGGTTTCGGATAACCAACTGGAATCCGACTCCCTGTCGCATCGAAATTCAAATGTCGTTTACGGGCAAAAAGTGTTTCCACATAAATACAGAAACAAGTCACAAATCACAATTCAACATAAGGCAATTCACATCATATAGCATCACAATCACAAACAGAAATATCAATTCAGTACACAACATTTGATGATAGTCAATCATCTTTAATTTAAGGTGAAGGTGATTTAAAAGAATTAACCACATAACTATTTTTATCGATTTATTTAAATCAATGATTAACTATTCTTAATGATAAATTAATTAAATTTTAACAAATTATTCCTTAATCAATTATCTTAATGGACTACTCATTATAAATTTATTAACTTTAATTATCTAATTAACAATTTTTAATTACAAATTAGTTAAACACTTAATTATTAATTAACCAAATCTTTATTACAACTAGAAATTAATCATTCTTAATTAATTTCCAAACAATTAATTTATAGTAATTATTTATCTTAATTAACATTTAAAAAAGATCTTCCTTACACTTTGAAATCAAATCATCACTAAATTGAAACTTTAATGTTAATTAACTTTAACACTTAACTTAAGTTGATGACTTAATTAATATTTTAATTAAGATCTAAACATTCTTACGTATTCACTTAGTTAATTTGAATTTGAAACAAATTCTTAACTCAAAATAGTCAAACATTAATTTCCTTGTTAACACTAAAACTTGTTAACATTATTAACTTTAAAATTTGTAAGGCTTAACCCCATTTAAAACAAAACCCGAGATTTACCCAGGTTTCACTCGAGTTTCCTTCCTTATTCCCCGAGTCATCTCTCGTCTCCTTGCATACACTTCTTCTTCTACTTACTTTTTTTCTTCCAGTAAGTTAATTTTTAGTTAAATAATAACAACAGGCAACAAGCTCACGTACTCGAGTATGTACCCGAAGCATTCACCATTTTATTCCAGAATCAACTCGCGTCGGCCATCACCAACTCCCTGACACCCATACGTGGCCGTGCACATGCACGTTGCCGTTGATCGCCTCCAGGCGACACCACATCATCGATCAAGTCGACGATATTTCACGCATCAATTCTCAATCGCCAGAACTTCGCCCTCACCTCAAAATCAAATTCGAGCTCAACATTGAAACCTGGAAACCAAACAGTAGAAACTCCTCCAAACCTGGAACGCCGCCATCCTCACATCCCTGACCAAGCCTCAAACTCCGGCCAAACACTCGACAACATCCCCTCTATCATCTCCCAAAGCCACGTCGCACTCGGTCGACTATCGACGACGAATGAATCAAAACTTGCACACTCAAACAAAACTAGGTTTCCAGACTTCTCGATCTCGCTGCCGCCACCACGACAAACTACACCCCATTCCATTATTTTTCTCAAAACCCCCATTCGTCATTCTATCACCAAATGAAGTCCCGACTACTTCAAGTCAGGGCATCACCAGAAATCACCAAAAGAATGAAATTCGAACAAACCTAAACTGCTCCTCAATCCTAAGCCTAAAAATTATGATTCAAGTTGTAAAAATCATGTTTAGTATGAGAATTCAGTTTATATACCTGAATTCGAAAATTAAAAGGTTTGAATTTTAACTTATTTAAAGCTTTGCTCATGTATTTGGTTTCCAGAGACATTGAGAAGTTGTTTTAACTTTAAATTTTCAAAACTTAGTTTATACTCAAACAAACAACTTTTATTTTAACCTTAAGTCCTAGTAGCAAGTAGAATAAGAGGAAGTGATTTTTGAAGTTGTTTTAGAGCCTGTATGTTTTATCAGAGGTATATAAATACCTACTTATAGACATACATTATCAACCTGTACACAAATGAACACATATGTATACATTCAAACAAGTTACCTCATTTATTCATTTCATTCATCATTACTAAACACAATCAAGATAGAAGATTAGGTTTTAAAGAAAATTTGCTCACAGTGAATGGAAGAATAGAGAACACTTTGTTGTTGAAAACTGCAGTATTGAATTCTTTCAATCCTGTTTTGCTTTCTTTGAGTTGAATGATGCTTCTTATTTTATTTTTGTTTCTATGGTTTTTGCTAGTTTTTTTTTTGAACAAATAGGGCAAGTATGGATGTATAAATAAAGGAAATAGTTTGGTATAAGGGAAGGTATTATCTAGTTAGGCTTATTTCTTTTATTCGAACAGATTTTTCTTTTATTGACTAAAGGTTTTTGTCTTTGTTTACTGAAATGAAGTTTTTTTATTTCGGCTGCGATGATATATATGGTGTGTTAAAATATCTTGCATTAATTTCCATTTGTCTTTTCTTGTTTTGTTTTCTCAAGTCTACACTTATCTTCTTTTGCAAGCCTTCTTGTTTTATTATTTCCTTGTTTACATAATTACATGCAACTATACATGTACTTCATATAAAAATTTGTTATAGTATGTATTTACCTTATGTTGCCATATGGCCATATAATTTATTAACATAAATTCTTGACTTTTACTTCTATTTATAGTTTGACTATCAAATATTAAATTTATAACATATATTTTTATTTTATACTTTTTATAACTTCATAAAGAAAATGGATTAAAACACAATTTATACATTTAATAAATAATCATACATATTATATTTTCCCAAAGTAAAATCTTTAAATCCAAATTCATTTAAATACATTTTTAATTTCCAAATCAAAATTTTATTTATAATCCAATTCAATTGAAAATATTTATTTTGAGTTTCAAATCTAAATTCAAAAACAAATAAGTATATATCTCTTATTAAATTTGAAAAATTCAAACAAATCCACAATTTAACCCAAAAATTAAATTTAATTACAAATTTAAATTCGTCTTTAAACCGGGATCATTATAGTGTATGTCCCATAGATTTACTTAGTGTTAATTGGAGGTTTAAAGGAGAAACTAAAAGAAAAAATAGTTTAATTATAGTATTGATTTTGGAGTATGTTATTTTTGTGGTAACTGTGCCAATATAAATATTCTAGGTGTCCAACCCCTATTCGTTAATCACAAACCAAAACTACTTTAATAGCTTGGTCCGTTACTCAAAATTCACGATTGTTCTATTTCTTGATGTTAGCAACATACAATGGTCAAGTAGGATTAATTTTTCCTAGAGATCATTTACTTTTGTAAGCATATGCCACTTTGTATCGAAAGGATCGACCTTGAATCCGCAAAGAAAGTCGAATGTTGGAAATATCACCATTCCTCAGTGTTTCGATTATTTTCCTTCATTTCTTGAATTTGACATGATAACCCATCACTTACAGATGAATACATACATATCATGTAGATGTATCATATCATATCTAGTTCAAACTAATAATATTTTTCATGTTACATCACTGGTCACAAGTGTTTGTTTATTATATTATATAGTAGGTGTGGAAAAACTTCTTAGGCACTCTGTAACATCCCTTATTTTGAGGCTAAAATATAAATACTAATGATGCTGCAGTTATCCTTAACATTATTTTCCAATGATAAAATGAGATCAGTTATTATATCATTAACATCAAAAGCACAAGAATTTACAAATTTTTAAATAAATCATTTTCATCCATGAAATTTGCAAATTCATTATATCTAGTTATATTCCATTACACAACCTTACGATTTCCATCATTTTGATAAAATATAATATATACAATTATAATTCCAATCGTGACATATGAGGATGCCCCCTAAGATAATTAATGTCTAACTACTAGACCGTTACAGTACCCGTCATTACATATATTCAACAATAAAACCAAAATTGTTAAAACTACACAGTGGAAGTAAACTTTAATATTAGCATGCCTTTTTCCTGTCTCTGGAAGCTTTCATCTAATCTTGAAATACCCTACTCTAAGCATACTCAATTTCAATGGAGTACGCAAGAGATTAAGGGGAATCTTAAACATTGGATCAGACAAAAAGTCTAGTGTGAATAATATTAGTCCATCTCAAACTAAAATAGATACTTAGTAAGACCACACCGTTGAGAAAAACAGGTTCCCTCTTACTAATATCTTATCAAACAATATGTCGATCTTAACATATCCTATAATCAAAATGATTAGAACATAATCATAACATCAATATCATTATCATGCATAAATGGTTTATAATGAATTGTTCATCATTCACTAGGGTTAAAGAGTCGCACATTCCCAAGGTTACCTATTCCCATAAAATAGTCCGTTTAATGGTATAGTTTTCCCACGGTTACTATGAACCTCTAGTTGTTTTTACATGCCGACTAAAAACCTATCGAACTAACTCGAGAAAAAAATATAACAAGATAATCCAAAAATTCTTGCTCAACAAGAGGAAATAACCTCGGTTTTTGCCCAATAGAAGAAAAACAATGGGAGCATCTCTGCTACAAGTACCTTTCTATATGTAATTCAAAAATTTGAACCTTAATTCGACAATGGCATACGCATTGGAATCGCAGACCTGACCAACCGAAGGCTTAACGGATAGAGTGTAGGGTGTGACCCTACACCAGTCTCTACTCAAAAATTTGGTTCTAAACTATACATGAGTCATGTCTTTTGATTTGTTCAAGGCATCCTAATATGATGTGATCTTCTCGATCTCCTGGATATAATTCTACCCACCTATGAGTTTAAGTCTGATTATACCTACTATTAGAACAACCGTAACCATTCATCGGTTTCCAAATCCCTTAAGGTAATAAATGTTAGATGATAACATATAACATATAAGTGAGCATGTCCGCAATATAACATATGCAATAATAAATTATTGAGATACAAAATTGAGCATATAACACATCATAATCCATCATAAATATATGTTCATATGATAGCCATTTTATACACCAAAATTACTTGTAATAAAGTGCAATTTCCTTCACAAAACTCTTTATATTGGGCTAAAATAAGTTTTATTTCTTTTGAAAACCTTATCAAAATATTTAACAAAAACTATATTTTGTTTAAGGAAAATCTAACCAAATATAGAGTTAAAAGCTATTGCATGTCATAAAAGTAGGCAATCTCATTTCTCAAAATATCGCACCTTACAAACTTTATGTTATCGTGTGTCAAAAACATAGCTATCGAGCTCAAACACTTAAGTTATCACATGCTATGAACCTATGCTATCACATGTTAAAAATTCATGCTTACGCATGTCAAGACATATAGCTATTGAGTATCTAAATTTCATGAAGCTATCAAGTATTATCAAGATGTTGAGTATCAACCAACAAAGCTATAAAGTGCCAACTAATCTAGAGCTATTAAGTACCATAACTATCGATTATCATTACTATCGAGTATCACAACTATTGGGTATCATAGCGATCAAGTTTTGTAAAATATGATTGTAACGACCCGTATTTTACGTGTCGATGGATCGTAGAATTTACAGGTCGTTAGTGTTGTTTGTGGTGTTCCTAGCCTGAGTCGTATAAGGAGCTAACGGGTTAGGATGTTAATGTGTTGAGAGTTAGGTCGGTTGAGCGACCTAGGATAGAGGAACGACCTAAGAAAGTGACCGACCTAGTGGAGAGCGACCTAAGAGGGGGTAGCGACCTAAAGGTTAGGCGACTTAGAGATGGACCGACCCAGGAAAGTAGCCGACTTAGGGTTTAGAGAGGCATGCTTGAGTCGTTGGTAGATGAGTCGTTAGGTCGCTAGCGCGACCTAAAGGAAATAGGTTGAGTCGTGAGTCGGCTATGTTGTTAGGTCGTAGCATGATAGGTCGGCAACGACCTAAGTTAGGTCGGAGGCTTTTGTATTGTGTGTTTGTTAGGTCGTTGGGGACATAGGTCGGCAGGGGTTTGAGTCGGCACTGGTATTAAGTCGTAAGTCGGCATGGTGGTTAAGTCGTCATACGACTTAGGACTTGGGATATGCGGCCTGTGTTTTAGGTTATGTCTGGGTTGTGTCGTAGGTCGTTAATGTTATAAGTCGTTAGGTCGGCCTTGGGCTTAAGTCGGCCTTGTTTGTTAGGTCGCAGGGGGTTTAGGTCGTGAGACCCTGTGTGTTTGGATAAGCCGTAGGTCGCTAGGGCGGGCTGGTTTTAGGTCGTAGGTCGTTGGAGTGTTAGGTCGGGGACGACCTAAAGGGCGACGACCTAAGGGTTGTTCAGCCTATAAATAGAGGGGTTTGGCTCACTTTTTGGCACCGGTTTTTGAAGCGACGAAGTGCTGCCATTTTGAGAGCTCGACTACAACATTTCTTCATTTTCTTTTCTCTATTCCAATCTAGTTCTAACATCCATCCAAGATCGAAGATCGAGATCAAAGATTCAAGTGCCAAAGTTGAAGATCTTCATCCGTTGGAGCTAGATTTCATCGATTGAAGCGAGATATTGCCGGATCAAGCCTTGATCTCCGTTGTCCAGATCTGAAGTGTTTAGTTTTTGAGGTGTTTGGGTGATTTGGTGAGTGGTAGTTATCTCTCACGCGGATCCAAAGGAGTATATTGGATTGGTGGCATGTTTGGGTGTTAAAGTTAGAGATTTCATGCATTTTTCTTAGATCGAAGTCTAGATCCATGGTTTTTGAAGATGTTTACTTATGCAAGTTAGTTTAACAAGTATTAGAGACAAAACCCATGTTTTATATTTGATAGATCTATGCTAAAAACTATGGTTTCACATATGTTGGACTTTTGCTCACTTATTTACGAAATTGCCATTATAGTTGATATTGCTTATATTGCTTGTTAGATCTTGTTTGAATGATTGATATTTGAATGTATGATTGATTTGATTGTTTCCAAGTTAGCTAGTAGTTGATTTGGAACAAGAGGATGGAAGAGGATTCAAAAGCTATGGAAGAAGGCTCTTGAATGGTGAAAGCTGCTGAAGGCATATGTAGCGGATGTTGAAGCTCATATGTATAGATTGGATGATGTTGAGGTGGGACTTTGCCATGATTTGATGAGGCAAACCATGTTGTTGAGATGAGACTTTGCTTTGATGCGATGAAGCGAAGTATGATGTGAGTTTTGGCTTAATCCAAGCAGGGATCATTCCAAGCATGTTGATAACTTGAAGGGTAGTTCAAGTTGGTTGATAATGGATTGTTCAAGAGGTAGCTTGAGCTTGTATGAGGATTGTCGTCAAGAAGGATGGCTAGGAGGCCTGGATCTCATCGTGGTTGAAGGTTCTAGCATGCTCAAAAGCAAGAGTACATGGGCCGCCCATAACGACTACAGGTAGGTAGTCGGGACACCCAAAAGACTACAGGTAGGTAGTTGAGTACTCTGGGCAAAGTAGATAAGTCCTAGGCACAAGGCAGTGTGCGGAGTTATGGTTAGAACCGGGGTTACCATTAGCCCTTGACAGGTGGTCATTCAACTAACGGTGAAATCAAGGCAAAGTTAACAGTGATAGCCAGAGTCATGGATGTTTGGTTGTATCATCATTCGGTCTCAAGAGCGGTGTTTTCTGGGTGCTTATCTGATCTTGGTTTAGGCCTTGGGGGTTTGTATTTGGAAAACATCGACCTTGACTCGAGTGATAATTACTTTACTTTAATTGCCTGCTGTGTTATGCCTGCTTCTCCTTAGTGTGTGTCTGGGGGGCTATCACTGTAGAAAGAGGTGGAGTGGGATGGTTTGGTTCCTATTCCTTTTATCCTTTATGCTCTTTTGGTATGTTTGATAGTTAATTTACTGCTCACTAAGACTTTGTCTGACTCAAGGTTTTATGTCTCCTCTTATTACCTTGGGCTGTTCATCCATGTTTGGGATGGGCAGACTAGGTAGCAGGTGACAGGTGCTGTGCTAGGAGTTCTACGCTGAAGATGACGAAGACGAGCAGGAGGCTTTGCATATTAGTTTTCTTACTATATGTACTGGGTATCCGCTGCTGTATTTGGTTGAGTGATTTGTAGTGAGGCTTTCATGTATGGATTTGTGTAGATGATTGTATAAAACTACTGTGATGCTTATATGATGATGTTTCTGTTCTATGGAGCTTCACTATATTATATTTCTCTATTGTATTTTATCCATGCGCTGTGAGTTATGCGATAGAGATTCTTTTGTTTTGTTTTACCCTGACTATCGTCCATGGCTGCCTGGCACACCTTTCAGCGCATTATTTCCTTGTTTTGGTGCGGGAGTCATGGGCGGTCGTCACATTTGGTATCAGAGCTTTGGTTAATCGATTTCAGCCAACGCTCGCTGACGTAACTACGTATGAGAGACGTAATTGTATTTTGATGGATGATTACTATATATAATATAGTAGCCTAGAAGGATTTGAACTCCTTATGCAGTTGTTTCTTAAGGTGTTCTAATCATTCTTATTACAGATATTAAGGATGAGTCGAAGAGGGAGACCAGCTGCAAGGGAAAGCCGTGCTGATGAAGGAGCTGTTGATTATGGAACTATGTTCGAAGCGATGATGACTTCGATCATGAGAAGGATACCAGCTTCAGGATCATCAGTGGATGTGGGAGTTCAAGTTCAAGCTCCAAGACCGGTGGATTTTGCTAAGCTTTGCAAGGATTATACTTCTCTTGGAGGAAAAGCTTTCTTGGGGACGGAGTCGACTATTGAGGTGCAGAGATGGATTGATGCATGTCGAAGGATCTTTGGTGACTTAGGGATTGAGGATGCAACTAAGAGAAAGCTTGCATCGAGACAGCTTCAGGGAAGAGCTGCTGATTGGTGGAATTCTATCACCATTGATACCCCAGAAGAAGAGATTACTTGGGAGCAATTCCAAGTTAGATTTGAAGCCAAGTTCATCTCTACGGCTCAGAAGTCTGTTTTGTTCAAGAGGTTTGTAGAGCTCAAGCAAGGTGGGAGACCAGTTCTTGAGTATATTTCTGAGTTTGAAGCTTTGTCCAAGTATGCCAGATCGTACATTGATTCTCCCTATCAGAAGAATGAGAAGTTTGTGACTGGTCTGGATGCTTATCTTGGGAGGCAGTTAGTGGATCATTTGGACGATCCATTTGAGAAGCTTGTGGAGAAAGCCCTTAGGCATGAGAGTTTGTTTCCTAAGGAAAGTTCTGTTGTTGCTGTAACCAGGGAAGGATCTAAACCACACCAGAATGGCAATAAGAGGAGGAAGCAGCAGCAACAGAAGGGTAAGGATGGCCAGAAGAAGCCGAAGAGCGAAATGACTTGCTATAACTGCCAGCAGAAGGGCCATCTTTACAAAGATTGTAAGAATCCCAAGGTGCCGGGAAAGTGTTACAACTGTGATAAGCTGGGACATATCAAGAAGGACTGTCCAGAACCGAGGAAAGATAGGCAGGTTGTGCAAGCCTATGCTTTGGGGGCTGTTCCATCGTCTTCGAAAGCTCCTACTGCTGAGGAGAAGGGGAAGAGTGTGGTGGTTCAAGGTACTCTTTCTATTTGTGGTGTTCCAGTTAGAGTGTTGTTTGATACTGGAGCGTCGCATTCTTTTGTTTGTGATGAGTTGGTATGCCGGTTAGGTATGAAACCGGATATTGTTGATAGGCCATTGGTTGTGACTAATCCGGTTGGGGGTTCGTCATGTTTGTGTATGATATGCCGTGGTCTAGTTGTGTCGAGTCATGATTGCTCGTTTGCTTGTGATTGCTTTGTTCTGAACTTTGCGGGGTTCGGAATTATTTTGGGCATGGACTGGCTTAGGAAGTATGCGGCTAGGATTGATTGTGAGAGGCTTGAGGTGACAGTCGGAAATGTGGAAGGGCGAAAGGTTGTGATACGATGTAAGCATGAGGAAGGCGTCTTCATGAGCTTCATGTATTCGCTGGTTGTTCCACGGGATGGACTGTCATCAGTGCCTATTGTGAATGAGTTTGGTGATGTCTTTGAGGAAGTCAAAGGGTTACCGCCGCATAGGGAGATCGAGTTTCGTATCGATTTAATTGAGGGAGCCAGACCTGTTGTGATGCCTCTTAGGCGAATGGCACCGAGGGAGCAGCAAGAGCTGAAGGTGCAAGTTGATGACCTTTTGCGGAAAGGATTCATTCGGAGAAGTGTGTCCGAATGGGGTGCACCTGTTGTGTTCGCAACCAAAGCGGATGGGTCGTTGAGGTTGTGCGTGGATTATCGTGAGCTGAATAAGTTGACTAGGAAAAACAAGTATCCATTGCCGAGAATAGATGACTTGTTTGACCAGCTTCACGAGGCTAAGGTGTTTTCTCAGATGGATTTGGCAACGGGATTTCACCAGTTGAGAGTGGCAAAGGATAGTGTGCCGAAGACTGCTTTCAGGACACCATCCGGGTTTTATGAGTGGCTGGTAATGCCGTTTGGATTGACTAACGCGCCAGCATATTTTGTGGATCTTATGAATAGAGTGTTCAGAGATCAGTTGAACAAATTTGTACTTGTGTTCGTGGATGATATTTTGGTTTACTCCAAAACTGAAGAAGAGCACAAGACGCACTTAAGGATTGTTTTGGAAATCTTGCGGAAACATCAGCTGAAGGCTAAGTTTTCGAAGTGTCACTTCTGGAAGAGTGAAGTGAGGTTCTTAGGCCATGTTATCTCTAGAAATGGAATAGCGGTTGATCCCGCTAAGGTGGCAGCAATCCAGGATTGGGTTAGACCTAAGAATGCATCTGATGTGAGGAGTTTTCTTGGATTAGCAGGATATTATCGTCGGTTTATCAAAGACTTTTCCAAGATAGCTGCACCGTTGACAGGATTGACGAAAAAGAACCAAGTGTTCAAATGGGATGATAAATGTGAGCAAGCTTTCGTGATCCTGAAAGAGCGACTGACAAGTGCTCCTGTTTTGACTATTCCTAGTGGGAATGATGAGATGGTGGTCTACACCGATGCATGTGGCACTGGACTAGGAGCGGTGCTAATGCAGAAGGATAAAGTTGTTGCATATGCTAGTCGACAACTGAAGCCGCATGAAAGGAATTATCCGACTCATGATTTGGAGTTAGCGGCGATTGTGTTTGCTTTGAAGATATGGAGACATTACCTATTGGGAGTTAGATTCGAGTTGTTTACAGATCATAAGTCGTTAAAGTATCTGTTCTCCCAAAAGGATTTGAATCTTCGACAGCAACGGTGGCTAGAGTTCCTAGCATCATATGATTTTGGTATAGCCTATACTCCAGGGAAAGGTAACGCAGTGGCTGATGCGTTAAGTCGAAGACATGCAGGTTTGGGAGCCATGTTTTCGGAATGGAAGAGTCTTGAGTATTTGGCTGAGTTTGATTTCAGGCCCAGATGTGAATTGGAACCTGAGATGTTGGCAAACTTATCGATAAGGCCTACTCTTGTGGAAAGGATTGGCGAGAGCCAAAGGAGAGATGATAAGCTTGTCAAGATTATTCGTGATTTAGAATCTGGATTGGACCGAGAAAAGGATAAAGGATTCGAGGTCGATCGAGAGGGTTGGCTTCGAAAGCAAGAACGATTGGTTGTTCCCGATGTAGATGGATTGAGAGATGAAGTTCTGAGGGAAAGTCATCACTCGAAGTTGACAATTCATCCAGGTGGAAATAAGATGTATCGGGATATGAAGAGAGCTTACTACTGGGAAGGTATGAAGAAAGATGTTGGAAATTTTATTTCCAAGTGTATGAACTGCCAGTTGGTGAAAGCTGAGCAGAAGAAGCCCAGTGGACTGCTTCAGCCATTGGAGGTTCCTACATGGAAGTGGGAGCAAGTGTCGATGGATTTTATTGATGGTCTACCTAGGACAAGAGCAGGGAATGAAGGGATTTGGGTCATTGTAGATCGTTTGACCAAGAGTGCAAGGTTCATTCCTGTTCGATCGACTAGGACTGCATCAAAGTTGGCTGAACTGTATGTGAAGTGGATAGTTCGTTTCCATGGTGTTCCCAAGAGTATAGTGAGCGATCGAGACCCATTGTTCACTAGTAGATTTTGGAAGAGCTTCCAGGAAGTTTTGGGAACTGAGTTGTGTTTGAGTACAACTTATCACCCTCAAACAGATGGTCAGACTGAGAGAGTCAACCGAGTTTTGGAAGATCTTCTTAGGGCATGTGTTTTGGACTTCGGAGGATCATGGGAAGATCACCTTCATTTGGTGGAGTTTGCTTATAATAACAGTTATCAGTCGAGTATTGGTATGGCACCATATGAAGCATTATATGGAAGACCGTGTAACTCTCCGACATGTTGGTTGGAAACGGGAGAAAAGCTGATGCTTGGGCCAGAGATGATTCGTCAAACTACGGATTGTATAGAGATCATTCGGCAACGAATGAGGGCAGCCCAGGATCGTCAGAAGAGTTATGCAGATAATCGTCGAAAGGATTTGGAATTCGATGTGGGTGATATGGTTTTTGTGAAGATTTCTCCATTGAAGAATGCTATAAGGTTTGGGAAGAAAGGAAAGTTGACTCCGAGATTTGTTGGACCATTCCCGATTATCGAGCGTATTGGAAAGCTCGCTTATAGATTGGAGTTACCGGAAAAGATGGCGGGTGTGCACAATGTTTTTCATGTAGCTTATCTACGGAAGTATGTGCACGACCCAAAGACAGTGGTTTCTGCTGATAGCTATGAAGATTTGGAGGTTGATCCAGTTGTTACAAGACCTCGTAAGCCGCTTCGTATTGTTGAAACTGATACGAAACAGCTTAGGAGGAAGACGATCACGTTGCTCAAGGTACAATGGAGTGATGATGTTAACGACTGTACATGGGAGGAGGAAGAGAGGATGAAGGCAGCTCATCCCGGACTCTTCGAGGTATCGCCCTAAAGTGTCGTGACATCTCATGAATTTGTAGCTTGTTCTGAGTCTTAGAATTCTGCATCCTAGGCTAGAATTGGTTGCATGGTTTGTTGATTGCTTTGGATGGTAGGCATGCAGAATATCTTTGATTTCTGATTGTTTGCTTGGAATTTCGGGGGCGAAATTCCTAAGGGGGAGAGAATGTAACGACCCGTATTTTACGTGTCGATGGATCGTAGAATTTACAGGTCGTTAGTGTTGTTTGTGGTGTTCCTAGCCTGAGTCGTATAAGGAGCTAACGGGTTAGGATGTTAATGTGTTGAGAGTTAGGTCGGTTGAGCGACCTAGGATAGAGGAACGACCTAAGAAAGTGACCGACCTAGTGGAGAGCGACCTAAGAGGGGGTAGCGACCTAAAGGTTAGGCGACTTAGAGATGGACCGACCCAGGAAAGTAGCCGACTTAGGGTTTAGAGAGGCATGCTTGAGTCGTTGGTAGATGAGTCGTTAGGTCGCTAGCGCGACCTAAAGGAAATAGGTTGAGTCGTGAGTCGGCTATGTTGTTAGGTCGTAGCATGATAGGTCGGCAACGACCTAAGTTAGGTCGGAGGCTTTTGTATTGTGTGTTTGTTAGGTCGTTGGGGACATAGGTCGGCAGGGGTTTGAGTCGGCACTGGTATTAAGTCGTAAGTCGGCATGGTGGTTAAGTCGTCATACGACTTAGGACTTGGGATATGCGGCCTGTGTTTTAGGTTATGTCTGGGTTGTGTCGTAGGTCGTTAATGTTATAAGTCGTTAGGTCGGCCTTGGGCTTAAGTCGGCCTTGTTTGTTAGGTCGCAGGGGGTTTAGGTCGTGAGACCCTGTGTGTTTGGATAAGCCGTAGGTCGCTAGGGCGGGCTGGTTTTAGGTCGTAGGTCGTTGGAGTGTTAGGTCGGGGACGACCTAAAGGGCGACGACCTAAGGGTTGTTCAGCCTATAAATAGAGGGGTTTGGCTCACTTTTTGGCACCGGTTTTTGAAGCGACGAAGTGCTGCCATTTTGAGAGCTCGACTACAACATTTCTTCATTTTCTTTTCTCTATTCCAATCTAGTTCTAACATCCATCCAAGATCGAAGATCGAGATCAAAGATTCAAGTGCCAAAGTTGAAGATCTTCATCCGTTGGAGCTAGATTTCATCGATTGAAGCGAGATATTGCCGGATCAAGCCTTGATCTCCGTTGTCCAGATCTGAAGTGTTTAGTTTTTGAGGTGTTTGGGTGATTTGGTGAGTGGTAGTTATCTCTCACGCGGATCCAAAGGAGTATATTGGATTGGTGGCATGTTTGGGTGTTAAAGTTAGAGATTTCATGCATTTTTCTTAGATCGAAGTCTAGATCCATGGTTTTTGAAGATGTTTACTTATGCAAGTTAGTTTAACAAGTATTAGAGACAAAACCCATGTTTTATATTTGATAGATCTATGCTAAAAACTATGGTTTCACATATGTTGGACTTTTGCTCACTTATTTACGAAATTGCCATTATAGTTGATATTGCTTATATTGCTTGTTAGATCTTGTTTGAATGATTGATATTTGAATGTATGATTGATTTGATTGTTTCCAAGTTAGCTAGTAGTTGATTTGGAACAAGAGGATGGAAGAGGATTCAAAAGCTATGGAAGAAGGCTCTTGAATGGTGAAAGCTGCTGAAGGCATATGTAGCGGATGTTGAAGCTCATATGTATAGATTGGATGATGTTGAGGTGGGACTTTGCCATGATTTGATGAGGCAAACCATGTTGTTGAGATGAGACTTTGCTTTGATGCGATGAAGCGAAGTATGATGTGAGTTTTGGCTTAATCCAAGCAGGGATCATTCCAAGCATGTTGATAACTTGAAGGGTAGTTCAAGTTGGTTGATAATGGATTGTTCAAGAGGTAGCTTGAGCTTGTATGAGGATTGTCGTCAAGAAGGATGGCTAGGAGGCCTGGATCTCATCGTGGTTGAAGGTTCTAGCATGCTCAAAAGCAAGAGTACATGGGCCGCCCATAACGACTACAGGTAGGTAGTCGGGACACCCAAAAGACTACAGGTAGGTAGTTGAGTACTCTGGGCAAAGTAGATAAGTCCTAGGCACAAGGCAGTGTGCGGAGTTATGGTTAGAACCGGGGTTACCATTAGCCCTTGACAGGTGGTCATTCAACTAACGGTGAAATCAAGGCAAAGTTAACAGTGATAGCCAGAGTCATGGATGTTTGGTTGTATCATCATTCGGTCTCAAGAGCGGTGTTTTCTGGGTGCTTATCTGATCTTGGTTTAGGCCTTGGGGGTTTGTATTTGGAAAACATCGACCTTGACTCGAGTGATAATTACTTTACTTTAATTGCCTGCTGTGTTATGCCTGCTTCTCCTTAGTGTGTGTCTGGGGGGCTATCACTGTAGAAAGAGGTGGAGTGGGATGGTTTGGTTCCTATTCCTTTTATCCTTTATGCTCTTTTGGTATGTTTGATAGTTAATTTACTGCTCACTAAGACTTTGTCTGACTCAAGGTTTTATGTCTCCTCTTATTACCTTGGGCTGTTCATCCATGTTTGGGATGGGCAGACTAGGTAGCAGGTGACAGGTGCTGTGCTAGGAGTTCTACGCTGAAGATGACGAAGACGAGCAGGAGGCTTTGCATATTAGTTTTCTTACTATATGTACTGGGTATCCGCTGCTGTATTTGGTTGAGTGATTTGTAGTGAGGCTTTCATGTATGGATTTGTGTAGATGATTGTATAAAACTACTGTGATGCTTATATGATGATGTTTCTGTTCTATGGAGCTTCACTATATTATATTTCTCTATTGTATTTTATCCATGCGCTGTGAGTTATGCGATAGAGATTCTTTTGTTTTGTTTTACCCTGACTATCGTCCATGGCTGCCTGGCACACCTTTCAGCGCATTATTTCCTTGTTTTGGTGCGGGAGTCATGGGCGGTCGTCACAATGATGCTACTATATCCTTAAAATTCTGATAGCTATCATATATCATAATCTAAAGCTATGAAGTACCATTGTTATCGAGTATCATAACTATCAAGTTTTATAAAATATGATGCTACTCAATCCATAAAAATGGGCACTTTTGTATTCTTGAAAACTGATTTTTTCTTTTAAAAGTATTAACTTTTTACCAAACCAAGTTCTTTGTCAAATTTTCATTCATTTAACAAATTTTTCTAGAAATACTTTAAAAAATACAAAGAGAAAATTTCTGCTACCTCCTAGAACATTAATTTTCCATCGATTTTTCCATTAATTACCTTTTTGCAATTAAAACCTTCTTAGAGGAAACAATTTATTTTATAACGAAATTAGTTGGGAAAAATTACGAATAATCATAAGTTACCGCTTATTCAACATATAATAATATTTCGGAGTGAAACAATTATTTTTCATATTTCAAATGATTAAAATCTAAAATTATCCATTTTCTTCCTTAGATGATTCATACTTCATCTACAAAGTATGAAATTTAAAGCCCATCTCCAAAATAAATTTCAAAAATTCAAAACATTTGAAGATCAAAAACATAGTTTCATACCAAAATCCCTTAAGGAAATTATATAAAATATCTAACGGTAACCACAACACATCCAAAAAATTATCTAAAATGTTTACATGATAAATATCAACATATAAATTCAAGTTCATCACAATTTTAGATTAAAACATGATATAATAGAGAGATTGAGATATTATTCACCTTAGTTAGGATTTGTATATAGATAATTGTTTTTGCTTTCTTCTTTTTGCCTCATTCTTCATGTTCTATGTTGAAATGTATTTAATTGGTATCTCTTCGTTTTGAGTTTAGTTTTGTTTCTTGGTTATGTTTTGGCCAATTAATATGAAGGAAAGGGGGTAGCATTTTAGGGGAAATAAATTGTATGTGGTAGATTTATTTCCTTATTTCTCTCTGTGTAATTAAGGCCTTTAACTCATTTCCTTCCAAACCATTACTCTGTTTAAATTTTAAATTTCAAATTTTATTAGCATAGAAATTATCCACACTATTCATATTTTTCCATATTATTTATTTAATTCTTTCTTAATTAAATGTCTAAAATAATATGTTATAAAAATTAAGGATGTAACACACTCTCCTTGCATATCCACTACATTACTCATTTTATCTCTAGGTACTACATTAGGATTGGCATCTTGCTCCGTATCGTGCCCTACACTGATATCCAATTCATTCGTATCGTAGCTTTTACTTAATCCCTATATCCACTCATCATTACATTCATGAAAACCATCACGAGCTCAAGTGGATGCTCCAAGACCTTTTAGAGATTCCAATTGAAGATAGAATCATCACTATGCTCATGATGAATGATACTCCCAAACATTACATCTAACAACCGATGATTAGAATTGGGTCCTTCGAGGAAACAAAAAGTAAGGACAAGCTATGCCATAATAACTGAACAAGATAAGAGTTCTTGAGGAGGCATTGCAAAGGCGAATCCTATTTCCAATATAGGCTAGCTAACAAAACATCAGCCCCTCATCCTTCAGCTTTTTTAGAGACCTCATATCTTCTGGTTATTGAGGAAGATGAGATAGTTGGAAATAGAAATCTAACTTCACTTGTCTTTGCAAGTGAGGATGCCACCAATGAAAATATCTATAGGTTTCAAAGCAATAATATTTACGATGTCAATATTGGTGATCACAGTAATTTGAATCTTGACATAACCAAACACTTCGACTAATCACTCTCGAATCCTAATCCTAATGATTATCAAAATTTGAGGAGGGTTATCTTCGTGCCACTGAACAAAACACTTTCGGTATAACATATAGACTCGCATCTAATAATGCACACATATACATGCCATAATTCATGCATGCACTTCCACCATCACTTATCTCTTTTAATCCTACATTAATCGTATCTATATGCTTATGTAGGTGACATGGGAAGTAGGCATGTAAATAAATAGTTCCAAGGGATATACAGACAAGAAAGTTCTCTACCATCAAACGGAGAAAGGGATTTAAAGTGGCAAACACAAGATTGAAGGGACCAAGAAGAAAGACCATACAATGACTATCATCGTCACTCTTACCACCACTCTAGGTCCTGTGCTAGTGATAATAACAAATAAGCTCTCTATAACCACAATTACATACAACTAGATTTATCCCATACCTCTTATAATGATTTTAATCAATTCAACTTGCATGATCATCACTAATATTCCCCATTAGCTACAATGACCACATCTTTTTTCTCAAAAAAGAAGGCCTCCTTATATACTTACAAAGGCTCTTCTGAGGAATTTATTATAAAAAATCCAAAGGAACCTACCTAAATATTCAAACTGCTATAACTCCCCTCTCACTCTCAACATCTTCCACTGCTATGGGCTTTTCGCAGGCGTGAACTACCCATTGAACATCTTACCTACCACCATACAGACCTTCACACTCGATCCATACCTCCTACTCCAACAACACCAACATTTATTGCCTTTAACGCTATGGGGAGTCGAATCCCAAGTGATTTTAATCTCCTTTCCAATTTGGAAAGGTTACAAAATACATTGGACCACACATTTAAGAAATACCAATTTTTGGAGAAAAAAACTAATGAGTACATTACGAAGGTTATAATAACGCCTTGCAAATTGATGAGATTAAAATGGGATAGTGGTCATTGACCTTACCATCAAAAATCATAAGACTATATAACCAGTCTGGAGAAGAAACTTCTAGAAGACATTGAAGTCTTCAAGATACAATTTGATGTTGCTATTGAAGACAACTACACAATTTTAGATGAAAATACAAGGTCAAGGTTGCAAATGAAAAGGATCCCAAAGAACATCAAACAACCAGGACCATGCTTAAGACTGAACCAATCAATCATGCTTGGAAGATAAATATTCTGATAGCCAATTAAGATGCTCAAAGGAAGCAAAGCCAGAGTGGGCAAGCTAGAAGTGGAGGCCAAATGACTTATGGTCCATAAAACCAAAGCCATAAAATTAATCTTAAAGTGGAATTTTTAAGAGGGGTAATAGCGTGTGCATTGTAGAGTAAGAATGGGCGTCTAAGCTTAATTCAATGCTCAAGACATGGACTTAGGCCCATCAATTGATACCTTCGATCCAAAATCTTTCTACGTCCGTATTTGAAAAGTGAATAAATATCCGATATCCCCAAAAACAGATAACCGCATCTGAAAATTATTTGTCTTTCTTTTGCCAGGATTATAATTTATATTTTGTGTATTTTAGTACAATGAAATTTTTTTGTTTATTTTTTAAATTAAGCTAGTTGATTGTACTATATGCTTATCAATTGCTCAAAACTATTTATTATCATCATATTTGTTTATTTTTTCTACCTCTATAATCAATGAAATTCAAAATAATTGTGGTAAACAAAAATTTTATATTTATATTTCTGGATTTATCGATGTTAAGCGGATATGATAATTATCCAATATCCGCCCGTATCGTCGGATGCATATATCTGTATCCGAAAATGATTTAAGATGCCGATGCAGATATGAAACTATCTATATCTGAAAGTATATATTGATAAACCTACATGTACTTCAAGATTTAAATAGAATTAAACTGATTTTTCATACCTTAATACAATGGGTCACGCTTAAGATCTGGGAATGAGCAATCAATGATGCTAGGGAGAAGGGAATCAAATAGGGTTGTGGCTTCGATGATTAATGACATATTCGAGAACTTTTGCTCCTCATGAGCTCTCTACTATAGGAAGGGCCACGATAACTCTTACTTCGAGTGATTCTTCTGAGACCTGAACTTCTAATAGCTTCCCATTCTGCTCAGGTGCTTTAGGCAACGGGGTGAAATGGAAAATTTAAAAAAATTCCATTATAATTCATTATGCACTAGATCATTGGTGTTATCATGATTAACATTGTTGAATTTAAATCGCATTTAATGTTTATTTAGATATGTTGATATTTTATGATTTAAAATTTATTTTATTTTGATTAATTATATATATGTATGTATTACTTAAATTAGAACATTATATTGTTATTATTGATATGCATAACATTTATTCATACACGAGGTTTATAAAAACATCTCATTATTGATTATTAAATATTTATTTAGAGTAATCTATTTGAAATAATTTTTTTAATAATTCGGGTAATATTTATACCAATATAGTATTTAACAAAACAAATGTATTATTAATTGAGTAACATTTGTTCCAAAATAAATTATATATAATATAATATGTATATATATGTGGTTTATAATTTATTTTGGATTTAATATAAATATTCAACAATAAATAATTTATTGATTTATTCATCTCTAATTACATGTGTTAATTTATCCTATATATATGCATGTATGTGTCTATTTTATAATAATCTACGTAAGTGTGTAATACAAAGTTAAATAATGCACCAACTGATTCATTGAGACAAACCGCTCACCTACCCTATTGCCTTCGATCTCATGCATTGCCATCAACTAAAACCATAGTCGCTGAATCGATGTCATTATGGTCGTATTTGATCATCACCATCTCAATCATTGTTTATGTATTTGAAAGCTGAGACGATTTGTGGTAGATGCACCTCTTCCAGTAGTGGTTTTACATTAGTCAAATATGAGATACATATGTTTGACTAGGATTTTTCTAGTTGACTTTTAGGTAGAATTAACAAACTAACAATTATATATTTCCATCTTATCGAGGCAAACAGTTTGACATTTTGTTTACCTATGTTTGATGAAATTGGTACATAGTTATATTGATCAAAATATGGTTACCTATCAACTCTCCATGGTCGTTATCACATTGAACCATTAACATCACCTCTCAAAAAACCCTTTTCCAATTTTGATTAATGTTGTGGAAAGCCATTAATTAAATTTTTAATCAATGATGGAATAATTATATACCTTTAAATGGAGTCTTTATCGGTCTTTTTATAGCATCAAATGCAAAAAATATCTCCTTTATATATTTCCACTGGTCGGATGTTGTTTGTTAGTTAGCTCCATCACTAGGCGACGCAACCACTATTTTGACTCCTTTTATGCAATTATGAACTCTATGGCATTCTCAATTCCAATGCAACTTCTCTTTTTTGAGAACCCAATTAAATAATAAACCATTTAGTTATTACAAATATGGATAGCCCTCTATTAATCAGTGTTAATATTGATTACCACTCATTATTTATTATTTAATAACTATATAAATAACTAAATAAATATATAAGAATTATATATTTTATCAATTATTTTTTTGACCCACCAATAACCATAATAAAATAATAATTGAATCAATATAATAGTTATGTTAATTTTTCCTCAATGATTATAACATTTATACAATATAAATATTATAGCTTGTAGGATTTTACTAAGGCACGGTAGTGGACATGAGTTTAATTTCTTATAAATCATCTGGATAAAGTCCTACTTTTAATCATTAAGCTACACCTTTTGGAAATGATATGTTATGCATGTTTTCTTTTCATCATTAAAATATCACTTAGTTATCCAAAGCTTAGTTAATGGTCAACATTGTAATAATATACATAGTTATTTGCGAAGTCCAACAGTAAAGTCTAAGATTCAATCAAAAATAATCAATAATTGATTAGCTTTCACCAAAATCTATAACTTTAAGTTGACTACCAATTACGATGATACTAACCTTTTGACCAAAGGAGATGAAACCTCACTTAAATAGTATTTCACTTTAAGTGGTTCTACTTATACCTAAACTATAATATGCTCATTGAACCAAATGATGACACAACACCCTGATTAAATCTGAATCTAGCAAGTATCAAAATAATAGAAACAAGAACAAACACATGTTTTTGTATAGTGTTTCAACAAATACTCTGGCCTACTTCCACTTAATCCTTGTCACTGACCGTTTTCTACCCAAAATACAATGATAAATATCAAAATTCATGCTACCCGCTTGTAGATCTCAGTTTTTATGAGTTTTATGAGTTATGGGAGAAAAAAGATAGAGTTTTAGATCCAAAGTACCAATCCCTTTTCTAGTTAAAATCTCCTTGATATTTATAGATGAAAACTAGAAAAAATCTTGTCACTATGGGCTTGAAAGAGTCTCCATCTTTAGATTCAAAAACCTAGCATGATGAATGGGTAGTTGTGCATGTTTCCTAAGACAACCAATCATGTCAAGATCGACATGATTTTTTGTGTTGATGCTTCATATTTCTTCATAGCTTAAGTCCCAAACCTCCAAAGTGACCAACTCAAAATCTAAAATCATGTCGGTACCGATATGATTCATGTCGGCACCAGCATGATTTTTTTATTCGAAACTTAGTCAAATTTTGTATACTCCATCCTTTGACAATTTTTGATGGTTCCCAAATCATGTTGGTGTAAATCATGTAGGTGAAAATGATGTTTGTATCAACCTGATTTGCATTTTTGAGTCTTGGTCAACTGTTTGAGATCTTTAATCTTGACATCTTCCAAGCACTTTAACTCATTTCTTCATTGGTTTGTAATCCGGTTCAACTGTTTATGTTTTTTTTGAGACCTAGAAATTTGCTGGTAACATTTTCCCCCCAAAGGTGTGCTTTACTAAAGATAGAACAAAGGTCGTTCTAAACCATTGTAGCTAAGGACTCAAATCATTGCTTAAGTGTTAGTCATAAATCATAATCATCTCGCATTCCCTTAGGATTATCATATCATATGTCATAAATAAAAAATGTTATGTGTTCTCCCGAAAGTTAATTATCTTGAATTAGTTATACATGGAGTAACCATTATCAATTCATCTCAAGACATTCTAATCTTAGGGCTTAAGTTTTGATCTCTTTGGATCGCATTATCTATAATCTACATTAAGCCCAATCCGCTTGCTCTATGACAAGAGGACTCAATATCCAAATACATCCATCTGCTCATTCTTTGGTGAGGGGACCGATATCCTATACAAGTCTATCCATTCGCACTTTAGCAAAGGAACTTGCACTTCATGGTTCAACGCCCTATCTCTCTGGTTGTGGGAGCCAAGTCCTATCAGTTCATATATTAGGTTTAAGGGATGATTATGCTCCGATAACATCCATGAACAATATCAACATCAATTACATGTTCGAATTATTTTAAAATTCAAATATCCATTACTTACTTATTCATAATATTTAAATCAAATGCATCAAGAAAAATAAAAAACAATCTAATCTAGTCAATGATAACCCTCAAACCTTATCCCAGAGCATGCCTTAGGATTGATCAAGATCACATATATATGTAACCAGCCAATGGTAATCCTTCATAGTTCATTTAAAGAAAATCAAATGACAAAAATTAAACTTGATTCCAATCCATCCTGATCATGGGATAATCATTCTCAACCTAAATCCATGGCCACAGTAGGGAACATCTATCATAGATGGTGGTTGCTCCTACTACACCACTGCGGTTTGATTCCTTACAAATTTCTGAAGTTAGTTACTCCGAATCTGCTCCTTTATCAAGTCATGCAAATGTCTGCACTCATTGGTCTCGTGCCCATCTAGCTTATAAAATAGGTAGTATTTTTCGAACTTTCTTTACCAATTTATAGGCTCTCCCTTTGTGGGTTTTTGGTAAGGAATCTATCCCTGGCATCCAACTCGATCCTCTTTGGGGTCTCTGTTAATACAATGCAAGAGGAAAACTTTGGTCCCTCTTCATTCACTTCGGTCCTCCGGAACCATCATCAGTTTTTCATTTTCCCTTATCCTGCCTTAGATGATCCTTCATCCTCCACTATGTTAACTTTTAGCTTGCTTCAGCGTCCTCCTGGCGTAAAAACCCCATTGGCTTGGTTGTAGAAATCTGTAAGGTTCACTATCAAATCTCCCTCTAAAGCAATCTTGAAATCAATTTTACTAGAAATACCAAAAACCACCGCCATCAGAATTATTGATGCGTCTGGCTTCTACATTGTAATGGCTGCTGCGTTGAATCTAGTAGATTACTCCGTAGGGTCTCAGTGTCCCTTTAGTCCATACTCAAAAGTTGTAGAATAGCACAGTCAACCATTTCTGTTTGACGACAATAAACATTTATTTTATTTAATGTGTTTGTCTAATATTGTATATTTATATGATTTTATAAAACACCGGTTGTGGAAAAGTTCCTTTTAATATAATAAAAGGCTACATATATGGAGAAAAGGAAATAAATAAAGATCTAAAGCAAAAGGAAATATATCTATGACAACCAGAGGCTATATATATAAAGTGTAATAAATACAAATCAGAAGCAGAGAGAGACATACATAATCAAGCAATATACTCTGGAAGATACATTAGATTTTGTTTCCCACTATATTGACTTTTATCAAATGAAAACACATTATTATATAAATTATACCTTTCTCCATATATCCCCTCTCATATTTTCTTTCCATACTTATCTCCTTTATGAGCCTATATAAACTCGTCTACATTCAAGAGAAAAGGCATTTGATTGCACAACAAACACTATAATTCTCTCTCTTTGTTTCAACACTCATTATTCAATCAAAGCTTGTTCATTAATTCTTATTCAACAATCCAAGCCCTATACTACTTCTACGCACATCTCCAACAACAAATGATTCAAATCAACAAACCAGCAAGCATCACCATGACCTGTCAGAACCTGATATCAAGCATCACCATGACCTATCGGAACCTAACATCAAGCATCACCCAGCAAATATCGGCACTTGACCTGTCACAACCAAATCACCAAGCAGGGCAGCAAGCATCACCATGCCCTATTAGAACTTGGCATCATCTTTAAATTTTATATACTCGACGTGGAAATTCTAGTTGCATATCTCGGCAAGTTTGACTCCAGCAGAAAACTACAATGATGGAGAAGTTTAAAGAAACCGATTCAAGCAAGATGCAAATTCAACAACACCTCCATTCGATGTCATGAGCATCTCCAAACGAGCATAATGAAGTCCAGTGGTGGCAACTTTCAAATGGCTGCATCTCTAATATCAGATGGCAATGATGCGGTGTAGATCGAGGTTTGAGGAGCATCGCGTTGGGGTATTATGGTGTTGAAGTAGCCGAAGTCAATCCAATTTTTGGTGAAGTGTTTTCTAAAAATTCAACTTGCAAGTTGAGTTGAAAAAAGGATAAGTGTTCTGAAGTAAGGAGGTACATGGTTTTAAGGGAGTGTGTTTGTTTATTTATTTTGTTTTGTTTTCTATTTCCATTGATTTTTGTTTCTTTTGAAATCTAGAACTGTATTATTTGAGCTACGTGCTGTAGTTCAAGATTCAGATCTCAAGAGGCTGAGTTCAGACAATTATTAGGCATAGAGTTAGAATATTTATTAGCAGTGTCTACAAGTTTGCTGTTTGTAAGCGTTTGAATATTTAACTCTATTAATAGCTTTGGGGGTAGTAGTGGGCATTAAGCTGGAGTCGGGTATATCTTGTATTCTTTAGTTTCTACATTTACATTTCAATACTATATTTTATATTTTATTAGTAACTACGTGGAATAATTTTAAAATACCTTATCCACCTCCTATAGGGTATATTACTTGATTCTACAAGTAGTATTAGAGCTTAGGTGTTAGGTTTATTCTAGAGACATGTCTAGTTCAAATATGATTTTTCTAATGGTCAGTCTATAGCTAGGCCACCCATGTTTAATGGAACTAATTATGCTTAATAGAAGGCTGGGATGAAAATACATTTGATTTCTGTTGACTATGATGTTTGGGACATAGCAGAGTCAGGGTACACTCTATCTACAGTGACAATCAATGACATTGAATTTCCTAAGCCTAAAGACAAATGTGATGTAGCTGACAAGAAACTATTTTCATAAAATGCTAAAGCTATGAATTTCTTATTTATGCTCTTGATAAAACTAAATTTAATCAAATTTCTCACTGTCTGGCTGCACAAGAAATCTAACATGCTTTGGACGTTATGCATGAAGGCACATCTCAAGTAAAGGAATCACGCCTTGCCCTGCTTAACAATAAATATAAATTTCTTGTGGTGGTAAAGGGCGAAAGCATAAAAGAGATGTACAGATGCTTCTAAGTGTTGGTATATAATTCCAGAGCTTTGGGCAATGTCACATTGAAGTTAAGCTGGTATGGAAAATACTGAGAATTCTTCCAAAGCATTTGAAGCAAAAGTGATAGCTATACAAGAATCCAAAGAACTGAATAAACAAAGCATGAAGGAATCGATTTGAAATATTATGTCCTATGAAATAAAACTCAAAGCTAGGGAAGACTATGCTAATTTGGACTCCAAAAAGAAATCAATTGCGTTCAACAGCACTCTTGACAGCAATAATGAAAATAATCCTAGCACTGAGCTATCAATTTTTATGAACGGTCTTAAGAAATGGTTCAAAAGAAACTTCAAACCTTTAACCAAAAAAAATGGCCAAGTTAAGGTAATTTAAGAACTCAGATAATTTTAACATAGAAATCATGTGCTATATATATAGAAAGGCAGTTATATCCAAACCAACTACCCACTGATTCAAAAGGAGATAGGAAAGAAAAAGAAAATTAAGGCATTTGCTGCAATATGGGATGATGAAGAAGGATAAGAGTGCATCGATTGTAATGATGCGACGTACCGCATTTCAAAGGGTTTAAATCGACAATAATCCATACATTTCCATCTTAAACAATCCAAAATATAGATAATCAGTGGGGTTAATTAAGAAAAATAAGAACAGAAGAAGAAAACAAACACATAATCAAATAAACAGTTCATGATGCTGTTTCTATTATACATTTGATTATAATCTGTACAACATTCATCAGAGTTATATATACATTAGAGATAAATAAATAATGCAGCAAACAAAATGATGCAGGCATAATAATAGTAGTAGTATACCAAATCTTCATCTTCGTCATCTAGAATAAATCTTCAATAAGCTGAAAAACTCAGGACTGACCCGAGCTAATGAAAAGACAAAACACTCGAGTCAGGACTAAAATATCCTTATGTAAGTCAAATCAATATTGCATATAACATGAGTGTCATGGCATCAGAGATGCTTATGGGTTTTCACATCTCCTATCCAGTGTAAAACGTGCATGCAATAACTTAAGAGATGTTACAGGATTTCCCATCTCTTAAGGATCTGTTAAAATATTTATATGTCGTAGAGTACGCTATATATATAACGTCTAATTAGTAAAATAAATATTTTTCTTAGCATTAAGGCTTTACATTAACCCCCCTTAACGCATTTTTAAGCATTGGCGTACAGTTTGCATTTGACACCAGCAGTAGAACGTCGATGGTCAGGGATACGCTGTGATACGACAACACAAAACCAAAATCATATAGGTCTCGTTTGTGGATAAAGGCATGAGAAGGAACGTTAACCAATGCCTAAGGTAGGATACTACCAGTTTACCCTTCCTGGCTGGTGGTAACGCATCATAGCTATGATTGCCCGTCGTGTCCAACAATCCCATAATTCGAAGGGTGTGCACCAATCAATCATAATGTAAATGGTGGTTATATGAAGAAGTGCGTCCGCTCGGGGTAGCTAACCCACTTGGCCGATACGCTCCTATTTTAGTCATTTCAAATTGGCACATGTGCCAGGATAATCCATCATCATCCTCTTTCTTCAAATCCAGCAAAAATGAAGCCAAATACAACTACTTCATTCTAGAGTTTCCTTCGCATACACAGTCGTTAACGTGGTTCCAATATCGACAGAGTATATGCCTATATCTGGCTCCGGTCTCTTTAACAACCAAATGTCGCTTTACACACCGTTTGTGTACGATCGATTTCACCCTAGAGGGGGGGGGTGAATAGGGTGATAGTATAAATTATAAAAATTAATCGCGGAAGCTTTATAAAATAATTTCAACACAGATCACAGAACAATAGCAGCACAAATAAAAGCAGAATAATAAATGCAGAAATAGAACGACACAGAATTTACCCAGCTTCGGCAAAACCCTGCCTACGTGTTGCCCCCAAGGTTTCTACTAGAAATTAGATAGTCCCTCGCTTACACACGTAAACTCGCGACACCCTCTATCGAATAAATCTAACTCTACGCTCAAAACCCTGCCACAACTCAGCCACTGAGTTGCGAATTCTCAAGCTACGCCACGTAGCTTGTCCCCTAGTCACACGACTAGAAATTTAAACGGTTTAAAAAGAAAATACAAATTAAAAACAATTTAAACTCAAAAAAACTAATTAATAAAATACAACGCCCTTAAAATAATAGGCCGGCCCCCCTTTTATATTTTAACCCGTTCCTTTCTTTGTTCCTTTATTTGGAGATGGCGGCCGTTGTTCTTTCATTCGTATCTATTTGCAAAATTAGGGCTTTCCTCCTTGATCCAAATTAGGGCTTTCGAAGAGTTGTTACTACTTCGATCGAATCTGTGATTGTTCGAAAGTTGCCTTGCTCGATCGATTTCTCGTTGTTGCTTACTTCGGTTGCTTCGAGTTGATGGAGTTCGACTTCGATTCGGTATGTGATTTTCGTTTATGCTATACTGTTATGCTTGATTGAACTCCATGGATCTATGCCGATGATGATTGTAGTAATTTATAGGGATTGAATTCCTAAATTTTAGTTCATTCAGATATATTTGAATTTGTCAAATTATTTGCTCTGTCCGCTTGATGATGCTTGAACGATTGATGATTGAACTGACTTTGTCAAATTCGTATCTTTCACGTTTCTTGGTTGACACGGTTTTGAATTCATTTTCGTGATGACCACGGCTTCCACTCCGTTCCTTTTTCTTCGAATCTGCAGTTTGTTGTTTACCTTTTGTGCTTGCTGTTGGCTTGCTTAGTCTTGAACATTGGTGATTTGTGTATGCACTGCATGTGTGCAGTTTTACTACTTTGGTTTCATGTTGCCTTGGGTCGTCTGCACCTCTGGTCAGCAGCTTGTCGAATTTACATGTACACCGTGTCATTTATCTTTGCACTTGCATACTTGGTTTCCACCTTGATATTGTGTAGCCTGGTCTTTGTGCATTACCGAAACACTTTTCATACAGTTGAGTTTCAATTCATTGGAATTGATATTGTACTTCACTGTTACCTTGTTCATCATTGTGTATTAACTTGACTGTTCAGTTGAGTTTGTGCAGTTCCACTACTTTGTGCCCGAGCTTGCATGCTTCACATTTGCTGTGTCACTTACAAATATTGATGCATTTGTTTGTACTGTGCATTGAGCATTGACCACTTCGACTGTTTGCATTAAAGTTGTATTTGTTGTCGTCATATCGTCACTTGGGCTTGTCCTTGTATACTACTGTTTCGAACCATGTTTGTTGTGGCATTGCATTACTGTGCATTTGTTTTCAGTTGCATTCATTTGTCATTATTTCTTGTGTACTGGTTGAAGTTCTGATGCCTTTACGTCTCGACCTCGAGCTTTGTCTTTACTTCTGATCTGATGCATTTATCTTGTACCTGGTTATCTGTTTTGAGTCACTTCATGTATGCACTGATGCATACTGCAGCTATGTTGGCTTGATGGTTTTCTTCTTTGCATTGTACATTTTACTGTCTTTATTATGGCATACTTTGATAGTGCCATTTTGGTCTGGTTCCATATTTGTGAGTTGTTCGGTGTACTGTTCATTTGCCTCTGTACTTGGTCATAATTGATGTTGTTGAACTTGATGGCATGCATTTTGTGGTCTGCCTTGTTGCTGTGTCATTGTTGTTGACATGTTGTTGCATTTTCTTGAGTCTGTTGCATGAGTTAATTGCATTCACTTCATGTTTGCATGAGCTCTGGTCATTTGCACTTGCAGTTGGTCACTTGATTCAGTTGTGTTGGAACTGGATTAGTGCAGTTTTCATTCTAGCTTGTAACCGTTGGTCGACTATCTCCTTGAGTTGAAGTGCTGTGATGTTTGTTGTATTGTTAAGTTTGTGGTCATCTTGTTTGCATTGTCACTTGGTCGACACTTGGTAGTTGTACTTGCTTTGATGCTGGTTTGAGGCTGTGTCATGTTGAAACATAACATTCATGTGTACTTTTTGATTTGCACCTGAGATGAATCCAGTTTTAAAACTCGGGTTTGACCTTGTGCTGCTGACGAGATTTTGAATATATTGCACCTGAGTTGAACCTGTCTGTATATTTGGGTTTGACCTTGTGCTCACCTGTCCTGTAGATCTATCAAGTGTATATATTGGTGTGCACGGCCTTGTGGCATATACAGTGATACACTGTGTATGTCACAAATTGTTCGTGTATGACGAATTCAAATATAAATGATGACGAACAACCCAAATAACTGAGGCAAATATCATTTTCAAAATTCATGTTTTATTTTATATTGCAAAAATATTTCTTTTTCAATTTTACTGCGTTAGTGTATATTTTTGCAGATTGCTCAGATGCTGGATTCTAACTGGAATGGAAATGAAGATAAAATATGAGTGAATGAGCGATATGTAGTGAGGACATTTGTAAATGTGAAATTGTGATGTAATTGAATTTGTATCAAAGGTGTATAGTGTATAGTGAGAGCTTGAATTTGTACTATTCAAAATTGTAATAAATATTTGTTTGAATAAAATATTCGTTTGAATTCAAATTTCGTGTTATTTATTTTATTCAGCAAATATTTATTTAATCTGTGAAAATAAAATAGTATATTAACAAATACATTTAAACGAATGTATATATGTTTATTATCATCTAACAAAAATCATATAAACGCTTATTCAACAGTTTGGTTCTTTTACCACAGCGACCTGCCTTTTTGAACCATTCGCATCCGCACATATCAGACTTGAATTGCTCAAAACAACAGATTGTCAATTTATATTTGGCAAGACTCAGCATATATGGTAAATAAATCAATCACAGAATCATAGACACAGAGTAATACAACAATAAGCAGCGGAATTGATAAATAATAGTTCATGATGCTATTATATAAACATCAAAGTTAAAAAATACAACAGAAATCTCAAATACAAAATCAACCGACAAGTCTGAACATAAAAGACTGGAATAAACTAGAATAACTGAAAGCTGGATTGATAGATCTTCAAACAAAGCTACAATCTCCATAGGTGAGTCTCAAATGCTGTGACACTCAATTTGACCAGAGCATAAAGCAAAACACAAAACACTCGAGTCAGGATTAACATTCTTATATAGTAAATCAACTCAAGTGAAATGTCAACTGAAATACAAGTAACTTAAAGGATGTTTGGGATATCCATCCTCTAAGGATTCGTGGAACTAACTCCTATGTAGTAATATACGCTATTTTAATATGTCTATAGTAAAGTAAATGATTAAAATAGCATTAATATGTTACCCATATCCCCCTTAACACATTTTTATATATTCCCATAGTCTATACAGTACTGCAATTCCTTCGTGAACTGGAGGGCTATCAGAGGGCACTCCATAGGTATGGTACAAACCAAACTCATAGAAGGTGCGATAAGGCATGTGACAAGGCATGCAAGGCAATGCCAAGGTAGATATACCGTTGCGGATCCGGACTAGTGATAACGCATAATAGCTACTACCGCCCATCTCGAGACACACTCCCAAATCAAAGGTGCACCCAATTAAATCACAAAGCAATAAAATGGCATCGAAGAAATGTACCCGATCGGAGGAATGACCTCACTTGTCCTGGCATGGCTCCTATTTTAGCCACATCAAGCTGACTCACGGGAGTTAGGGTCATGTAAATACCTCATACAGAATCGTTCGCCAGTTCATCCTACTTCATTCTGGAATCTCCACTACCTACACAGTTGTTAAAGTGGTTTTCGGTATTGGCAGAGAGTATGATAATATCCGATCCCAGTCTCTTTAACAACCAAACGCTTATTTCATCCCATGGTCATTTCAGTTCAAATAGTTCACACATCATATCAAAATAAAATATTCATTTCCAGAATCACAATACTTTCAAAATCATAACACTTTCAAAATCATAACACTTTCGAAATCATAACACTTGAAATCATAACACTTATGAAATCATAACACTTCCAACTTAAACAGTTTAGATATTGAAAATAGTATATATATTAAAATAGTTATGAATTAAAATAGTTTATATATTAAAATAATATATATATTAAAATAGTTGGAAATTAAAAAAGTTTATATTCATTTAAAGAGATTATACTGAAATAGTTTCCCAATTAGAATTGTTTCATCCAATTCCACAAATTGATTCAAATCAACATAAATTCCAAATTCAATTTAAATCAATCCTATTTCAACACTTTCAATTTAAAAGGTTAAAGATTCAATTCAAATTCTCAATAAACCATTTAATTTTTTTTCGATTTCTAATTTAGATTCGAATTATTATTTCAATTCCAATAAGATTCAAAGTTAAATATTCAAACATGTTCAATATAAGTTTCATTTATATTTCAACGTTGACTTTAATTTTATTCAAATTGAAAAATATTCACTTAATCATTTTAATAACAATTAAGTAAAATCTCAATTTACAAATTTAATTCAATATTAAAAAAAAAGCTCAAGTTACAAATTTAATTCAATATTAAATATTCCATCTAAATTTTTATTTAAAATTGAGAATGTTCATTTGATCACTTTTTATCAAATCAAGTTATCAATCATATCTTTCAAAATCTCGAATCAATAAGTTTAAATCAATTTTTATTTAAAATCAATTATTAACCAATTTAAATTCCAAGTCAATATTAATTTTTTACCTTCCCAACCTTTATTATTAAAGTAATAAAAAATCTATTTAAAAAAATATTAATATAAATTTAAATAAATGCTTAAACATATTATATACTAATTAAATTTTTATTAAATTAAATCTTATTATTAAATGCATTTTGTATTAAATTTTATTTTATATATTTTTAAAATAAAAATTATAAGTAAAATCTTAAAATTTATATTTTTCAAAATTAACTCATAACTTGAAATTTTCGAAACATATTATTTTAAAAATCTTAATTTTGTACATATTATATTTTAAAAATTAGTATTCATTAAAACCCATATATTCCTTTCACAACTTTGAAAAATCATTTTCAAAATATAGACCATCTGTGTCCGTACATAATTTTCTATCCTATGGTCATGTAATACGGATATTTATCATTTCAATCCACAATTTAAATATTTATGGGTATATATCATGTCAAGCCGCAATCCCGAAATGAAAATCGCTTGGGTTTATCATTTCGACCTATAACGATTTTCCCTTATTCTACAAGATCGTTCGGGTATGTATCATTTCAACCCATAGAGAATCCTAAACTAACAGGGAACCTATAGAGTGAGAACAAATATGATAATAATATAACATATCAACAGGAATATATCATTGGTAACAAATTAAATGCACAATAGGATATGGTGTCATATGTCACAGGTGAACAGTTACAATTACTGGCATATCATATATAGCAATTAAACAATTAACTGTTCAAATTTAACAGCATATTTCAATTGTCATTTCAATGCGGATTAAATTTATTAAATATAAGGATGTTAATCGTGAGTGATTGCTCACCTTTCGAGGATAGAGAAGTTTGACGACGAAATTGAGCTACGAATCCAATCACAAATTCCAAAACAACAAACGATGAACACGAATTCGACGAACAAAGCATGACAGAACATACTCGAAGTGATGAAACAAAATACAAACCTCAATTATACTTTGATTTTTATATTTACCCATTTACAACACTTATATGTAAATAAAATTTCTATATCATATATTTTAAACCAACACTAAAAGAAATCTTTATATTTGTATTTCGAAATCAATATTTATAAAATTCAATTTGTCGCACATACCAAAACAACTCCTATATATATATGTTATTTATTTAAAATCAATATCAATTTACGACACATATTAAAAAAATCAATATATACATATATACCTTGTAAATGAACATTTGGAACGCATAACATATAACATACCACCTTTTTTAAAGCACAGTATATATAATGTATAATATATACGTTGAAACATACATATAGTACATATAAAGTAGGCACGGCTAGTATATATACACACAGACCTATGTATATGCTTTTATTACTATATATATAATTTTGAGAAGAGGAAGAAAACAAGTGGCTGCTGCCTGGGTAAGCGTAGGAGCAGAAAATGAAAGGTGGTCATGGTGGGAAAACAAGGTACGGAAAGTGGAAGGGTGGCGGTGGCTGTGTCAGAGGCAGAGCGAGGCTGCAGTAAGGGTGGTGGCAGATGATAGGAGGGTCGTGCTGAGATGTTCGACTGTTGTGGCAGAGATGCGAGCGTGGGTGAGGGAGTGGAGGCGGAGGGAGGCTTTCATTAGGGGATGGCGGTGGTTCGGTGTGCTAACGTGGCACCAGGTTGGAGCATATGGCGGAGGGAGGCAAGGAGGGACAAGTGGTTGCGCGAGGAAGAGCAAGCTGGGTTTGAAAGGAGAGAAGAAGGACGTGCTTTCCACTGTCCAGATGAATGCAAACAAATATTATAAACTATGATACATGATTTTCTTCTTCCTTTTTATATTATTTTTAATATAAGTGAACATAATCGAAAAGATAGAGGGAGAGATCGAGATATATTTTACAGTCCAAAGAAGATGAATAGGAACAAATATATGAAAGTAAACACAAATTTATATTATTTTTTAGAACTAATCGAAAGGAAATAGAAGAGACAAAAGCAAATAAATCTACCCAAAATAATTGAATAGATAGGAATAATAAAAGTTACAGGTTGAACTTCTAGGAATCTTAAAAGTTATGGCTGTTGGTTATCAACCGGTGGATAATTAAATGGCCATACAGAAACAAAAGGTTAAAACTGGATATTGACAGGGCAAATCTTTTCGCAGATTTTGCCACGTTTCGAAAGCCGAAATGCACAATTAAATACATTATGGAGATCAGCATGACGAGACGATCAGAATGGTGCACATATATCAGTGATAAGACTGGGTTATCAAAACTCGATTTTTCGCTGCCAAAAATTCTACTAAAACCATGAAAATAAGATAAACATAGCTAGAGTAGTCAAAATTTGGCAAAACGAAATATGACGTCTTACTCAGAAAATGATTTACATTTTTATTATGTAAAATTATGCAGATTTGGAAAATATTAAATTTTCATCTAATATTAACTGATTTAAATTTAAATAAAATTACACAACAAAACTCCCATATTCTCTGATGAAAATCTAACATTTGCAATATTTAAATAGACGCATCTCAAATATCAAATTTTCATCATAAAAATTTATTATTTATTTATTTATCTATTTTCAAGCAAAATTTTAGTTAATTACGTTATAATCGGTAAAATTTCCGGGTCGTTACATTTACATTTCGAAGACAATTCATACTTGATATCAAAATATCATATTTGCTTCAAAAACATTCGACATCATTATATTTACTTAAAGTATACTATTTCAGTTCAAAATCATTTTTGCCTTAATATCTCGACTTTGATTCCAAAATTGTTTCGAATTTCTATTTAGGTTATGACTTCATTTTAATCCTACTCGTATTTAAATCCAAGATTTAAAAATAAACACTTCACCCCTTTGACCAGTTTGAATTTTTGAAAAATAGTATGAATGGTTTTAAAATGGTTTAAAGAATTAAAATAGTTTAAATGGTTAAAATAGTTAAAAATGGTTTAAATGGTTAAAAATAGTTAAAAATAGTTTGAATGGATAAAATAGTTTATTATAAAATAGTATAAATATTAAAATGGTTTATATAGTAAAATAATTTGAAAACCAAAATAATTTAAATATTTAAAGAATATAGATTTTAAACATTTTACAATAAAAAACATTATTTGAAAATAGTTTCGAAGTCAATCCGATTTAATTCCAACTTCCCAATTCAAGTCAATTCCAATTTCCATTCAATCGATTCAATTTCGATTTCAATTCAAATCAATTTCAACTTTAGTTCCCAGTAATTCGATTTCAATTTCAATCTAATTAATTTCAATTCAATTCTAATTTGAAACCATTTCAATTCAATTCTCATTTTTTTAAACCATTTCGATTTACATCAATTCCAAGTTCGATTTCCAAAATATCTATTTAAACACTTAATCAAATTTTCCTTCAATATTCAATTTAAAATCCAATTTTCTAATATAATTCAATTCCCGGCTCAATTTCGAAATATCATTTTATATCACTTTTACTTAGCAATATTCAAAGTTCGAATAAAAATCCAATCTTTTAAAACAAATCAATTTATGAAATTCAATCATATTTCGATTATAACATCAAAATCTCAACTTCAAAAATTTTGACAATTGCTTTTAACCAAAATTAATTTCAACATTTCAAAGTCGAATTTGTGATTAATTAAAATTTCATAAATTCGATTTTCATTTCTTCGAATTCAAAATCATTAAATAATTTCAAAACCAAGTTTTTAAAAAATTATTTAATTTAACCAATCCGGTGTCCGTATTTTTTTTATCCTACGGCTAAGTGATCAGTTATTTCAATTTAATTTCAGGGATGGATATATATCATTTCAATCCAAATAAATGTCATAGGTATATATCAATTCAACCTATTTCTTAATTCATTCGAAATAATTCAATTTACAGTTTATATACTGTAAATAATATACATGGTGATTATAAGATATATCAAAATAAATAAACATCCAAATCATCCAAAATATAAACCAATAGCATCCATCACAATTAATCATCCAAACAGTCAATGTAATTCCCAAAAATTTCATAATTATTAACATCGTGTATTTTACTGGCAATTAATTCCAATTTCAATTTAACTGTCAATTTTAATTTTTAACAGTTAATTCAATGACAATTAAATTTATCAACAATGGCCAATAAATTCATATCAATTTATAATTTCAAATTTAACTAGCATAACAATTTTTTAGTACGTGTTAGTATTATAAAACACTCACCTTAAGTTTTCAATTTTAAATCAAATCAAACGACGTTCAATTTAACCAAAAAATTTAATTAGCTCCAAACCGTTAGTTTGTGAGATGATGGTTTTGATGACAAAAAACGTAGAATAGATATAAAATATAAATACTAACATTATAAGTTTAGATAAATATGTATATGCAGGATTTAACCATGCAGGTACCAAGAATGAAGACTGTACAGTATAGAGATTCAAGATATCAAGATTGAAGACTCATGAGTATCAAGATTATCAAGAGTTCAAGAATTGAAGTAATTTATTCTTTAATTAGAAATTTTGCTAAAACTCATAGAAAAGCACTGGCATCTTAAAATCCAATTTATTCGTGGAATGGAATCCACTTCAAGCCTGTTAAAGGGATGGAACCCTAAGTAGGATGGAACCTACGAAAAATCTAGTGGAACATTGTTTTGTATCCGCTAACTTTTTATTCAAAATGATTTTTCAAAATTATATCCTGTTTTCAAAATGTTTTCAAAACCTTTCTTTTAGAAGCATCAAAAACCTCTATCCTGATTTTAAATAATTTTAGCCTCAAAATTATCTTTAATTTCAAAGTTAAATTACTCCTGATTTTAAACTATCTTTTAAAATATATATTTAACTTTTAAATATTTATACTTAAGATTTACATATAAAATTATAGTTAAATTATATATATATATATTATTCTCTATATTTACTTATGTATTTTAACTATATTCAAGTATATTTTTAAAGTTTAAAATAGTTTTAATATAAGATAAATGTTATTTTCAAAGAAAATCAAATCATCAAAAATTTCTTTGGGATGTCGACATGCCTATGGTGACCATGTCGACATGGTGTCAGTTGAGTTCAAAATTTAAATTTCAAAAGAAGTGTCTATTCGCCATAACTCTTCCCGAATGGACATCGCTTTTGTTCTTCTATAAATAGGGGTTAGTTTCAACGAATTTTATATCAGGTTTTCTGGTTTTTCACTCCTCTTCTTCTTCCACATTTCTTAATACATATTCTTTCCATTACTCTGTCGAAATCAATATTGAATCGAACTCGATCTTTTCTAGTTTGATTCTCTATCACTATCTCAACAAGATTCTCAGTGCTATTCAGAGTTATAGGCTTCTATGTAATCTATTAAGTGAGAAAAGGTGCGATTGTGGCCTTGAAAATCAATCAAGAGAGATAAGGTGTGATTGTAGCCTTGGTAAATCAATTGGGTAAATTTGTGGCCCGAAAATCAAGTATCTCTATCCAGAGGATTGTGATTCTGGAGGGTGTACCTCATAGCCTTGAAATCGAGGGTGCAATTGTACAATTGCTTTTGAAAGGAAATCCGTACTTGTGTTACAGGACTGGATGTCGGGTAACTCCGTACCAGTATAAAATCCGGTGTGTTCTTTCCTTTATTGCTTTTACTTTATTTCTGCATTTGTGTTTGTTTCTGTGATCATATCTGTGTCTGTATATTGCATACAACCGTGTTCAATTCAACATAAATTCAAAAAGATTTAGTAAGTCTTTATTAACACTATTCACCCTCCTTCTAGTGTTAATCCTAGCCTTAAGATCCATAGTCCGCATTTCTTTCAATTGGTATCGGAGCAAGGTTTTCAAAGTTTCATAATCTGATTTTTGAAATGTTTTCAAAATGGCTATCAACACGGGTACTGTTACTAACACTAGTATTCCTGTCACTAGTTCATTTGTGGAAGGTCGGTCTAGTTTCAGACCACCACTTTTTAATGGCAGTAATTATGCATATTGGGCATGTAGGATGAAAATATACTTACAATCTATAGGATTAGACACTTGGAATATTACATAAACCGAATATTCTTAACCCACAACTGATTTTGCACAGTGGACTGCTGAGCAAAAGACTATTGCACAAAATAATTCTAAGGTCATTAGATAGAAATGAATTCAATAGAGTGTCAGTTTGTAAGTCTTCATATGAAATCTGGAAAACTTTGTATGTTACTCACGAAGGAACAAGCAAAGTTAAACAGAGCAAAATTTCCATGCTCACAATTTAGTTTCAATTATTTAAAATGAATCCTAATGAGTCTATTTCAGATATGTATAGTAGATTTCAGGATATTATGCGTTCTCTAATATCTTTGGGAAAGGAATTTTTCGAAGAAGATCAAGTCAGAAAGATTTTAAATTCTCTTACTCCATAATGGGATCAAAAGACACTTGCTATCGAAGAGGCAAATGACATCAGTACTTTAAAGATAGAAGAATTAATTGGAAATCTAATGTCATATGAAGTTCAAATGATCGGGAGAAGAGAAAACAAAGCATCTGAAAAGAAATCAATGGCATTCAATGCATTGACCGATGGATCAGGCTCAAACAGCGATAATGATGAAGAGATAGCCTTTATGACCAGAAATTTTAGGAAATTCCTGAAAAACAGAAAGATGAATAATCTCGAACTAGTTATGCTATAGACATGAAAGGATCATTAGTAAGGGGAGAGCCTCTACCCTTTTCTCGTAGGTTTCCGTGATAAAACGATCAAAGAGATTGTTATCTTTCTTAGAAAACAAGTACCCGCGAAGCGGTATGGTTAGGTTCCATTTGTATACTTGGTGGAATTCGGCATATCTTAACCACAACTATAAGAAGTATGGAAATCAGAATGTAGTGCCAAATAATGTCAAATGTTACAACTGCGATAAACCAGGCCATTTCAAAAGAGACCGTCCGTATCCAGATAGGCACAATCCTCCTATGAACAATGATCCAACAAAGAAACGGAAGCGTGCATTTACTGCTACTCTAGATGACTCAGACTCGTCCTCAAGTGATGATGATCAGAAGACAGATAATTCGAATTTGTGTTTCACAGTTGTTCACGACTCCGACGAAGTCAAAGAAACGGACTCAGAAAAAGGTACACGTTTACAATACAATTGGTTGAAATTGCTTGCTTAGAATTAGTTGCTTGATTGATTGATTTTGAATTGGTGTGTTGTTTGAATTTTAATTTTTTTTATTATTATCTTATTTATTATTATTATTTTTATTGTTTTTTAATAGTATAATTTTTTGAAATATACTATAAGTATTTCAGATATATATATAGTCATTAAAAATAATAAGTATATTTATATATATTTTAGAGAACTTAGGAAAAATAAATTATCAAAATTCACTGGCACATGTCGACATGGTCCCTACCATGATGTCGACATGGATACCAGAATTTGAATTTCAAAATTTGAATTCAAATGTTTGAATTTCCCTCCTTCTTTTCACTTCATTCAATTCTCTGAAAAGCTACATTTTGACCAGAGAATATGTCCTTTGAGAATCTATTTATTCACTATCTTTTATCATATTTTTTCACTCTCATTTTCAAATTCAAACTCTCTCTTCAAACTTCAAGCTCACTACTCTACTTTAGTGGCTTCTTCAAGCAACCCCTCCACCATGAGAAATTCCATAAAAATAAAAGAGCAACTATTCAATGATCCGGAGGCAATAAAAGTATGCATCAATTATGCTAATTGTGCCAAAGTCCATCCTGGAAAGTTTGCTATTTTCAAGATTTCTCTTCTTATGAACTTGATTCTCTTTTTGCAAACAATGGAGTTCTTAGTCTTATTGATGCTTCTCAAAATGATTTTGTTTGCTATCCAAATCTTGTCAAAATTTTCTATGCTAATTTAAACCGTGGATTTTATCATAGAAATGAGGATGAAATTTGGAGTAGTGTCAAAGGCACTAGAATCGTTTTGAATTGTGATCTTTTGGGTACCATTCTCAATTGCAAGTGTACGGGAATGGATCTTTCTAATTTTAAAATTGATGAAAATGATCATGAGACATTTCATCACATTTTCGAAGGGTATGATAATTTTGAAATCAAAATTGAAATTTTCAACCAAAGGCAAGAATTGTCAATCTTCTTTTGCTTCATACTTTGACCCCAAGATCGGGGAATTTAACAATCCCACTTCAAAAGTTTGCAAAGCTCTTTTTGTTATTTTTGGAAATTATGACATAAATTGGGCGCAAGTTATTTTGGATGAACTTCATCCTAAAAATCTTGAAATTGGTGAGAATACTTTATATATGAGAATTTATCTCAGTCGGATTTTTGACTATTTTGGAGTGGATTTCAAAGGCGAAGAATTTGTTTCTAGAAAAGTTTTCAATCATTCTAACATTTCGCTTATGAAAATTCCATTTGTTTTTCAACTTTATGAGACTCTTGCCGAAAAGGAAGAGCGTTTGGCTCATGAGGAAATGGAAGAAGAAGAAGAGGAAGAAGAAGAAGAAGGGATGAAATGGAAATTGAAGAAGAAGAAGGTGAAACCTTTTTGGAAAGCATTGACTATCCTCCTAATCCATCCACCAAAACCCTTCTCAAAAACCAAAAGACGATTGTTGAGAATCAACAGATTCTTAAACGATCCGTTAGTAAGAAGTTGGACAAAATTTCATCCAAGATGAACAAGTTCATTTCCAAAGCCAGCAAGAAACTTGGACTTTCTTCATCATCATCATCCTCTAACTAGTTTTATCTTTTCGTATCTTGTTGTATGTGTTTTAGCTTGTTTTAACTCAAAAGTTCATGTAGTTTCGTATGTGTAATCATTGTATCATCTTAGTATGCAATGAAATGAAAATTTCTTTCTGTTATCTAGCTTATCTTATCTCCAGAATAAATGTTAGTATATTATATATATATATATATACATACACAATTATTCACAAAATCTAAACAGTCATTTTTTTTCACTAACCCATGTCGACATACCCCCTATGACCATGTCAACATGTACTGGACAGAAATGACAATTCATTTTGAATTTGAAATTTAAATAACAACCATATATCTATTCATTTCAAACGAATTTCTACGCCTATATATACCTATTTCTTCCAGAATTCTTCACTGAAAATTATTTCCTATCTTCTAATTCTTCATTTCTTTCACAAATTTAATTATGGCTAATCCAATTCATAATTTATCCGAAAATCTTGAAGAAACTCTTAATTCATTCAAGAGTATTCTTTGTTCATTCTCCATAACCAGAGACACTTAGAATTGAGTCAAATGCAGATGATCAAGGAGCAAGAAAGGCATTTCGATGCAACATGATGGATGATTTCCTCCCTACACAAGGATGATAACGAAGTATATCCTCCAGTCACTCTCACCAATGGCAATGATAATTGGGATGCTATTAAGGCAGATCCAATCTTTGGAGAAGAAGGATGGGTGGAAGTTCCATGTAACGTTTGATTTTTATTTGTTTGCTTTGTTTGAATTGTTTGCGTGAATTAATTTGATTTGGTTTGGATTGATACTCGGTTTGATGGTTGCTACATAAAACATATATATATATATATATATATATATATATATACATACATTGAAATGTATATAATCCTTGATTAATTATCATGTTCATAAAGATAATTATTTCTTAATCTATCTATTATATATTCCATTGTATAGTTTATTAATGCAGGTACTCTAGTCCAAGAATGAGGGGAGTTAGTTTTTGTTGATGACAAAGGGAGAAATATAAAATAGGTTAGTTAGGCATAAATTAAGGGGGAGTTATAGATTAAGGGGGAGTTATTAGGATAGAAGTAATATTTTATAGACAAAGGTTGTCATCATCAAAAAAGGGGAGATTGTTAGTTCGTGAGATGATGGTTTTGATCACAACAACCTTAGAATAGATTATAAAATATAAATACTAACATTATAAGTTTAGATAAATATGTATATGCAGGATTTAACCGTGCAGGTACCAAGAATGAAGACTGTACGGTATAGAGATTCAAGATATCAAGATTGAAACTCATGAGTATCAAGATTATTAAGAATTCAAGAATAAAAGTAATTTATTCTTTAATTAGAAAGTTTGTCAAAACTCATAGAAAAGCACTGGCATCTTAAAATCCAATTTATTCGTGGAACGAAATCCACTTCGAGCCTGCTAAAGGGATGGAACCCTAAGCAGGATGGAACCTATGAAAAATCTAGTGGAACATTGTTTTGTATCCGCTAACTTTTTATTCAAAATGATTTTTCAAAATTATATCCTGTTTTCAAAATGTTTTCAAAACCTTTCTTTTAAGAGCATCAAAAACCTCTATCCTGATTTTAAATAATTTTAGCCTCAAAATTATCTTTAATTTCAAAGTCAAATTACTCCTGATTTTAAACTATCTTTTAAAATAATATATTTAACTTTTAAATATTTATACTTAAGATTTACATATAAAATTATAGTTAAATTATATATATATTATTCTCTATATTTACTTATGTATTTTAACTATAGTCAAGTATATTAGAAAAGTTTAAAATAGTTTTAATATAAGATAAATGTTATTTTCAAAGAAAATCAAATCATCAAAAAGTGCTTTAGGATGTCGACATGCCTATGGTGACCATGTCGACATGGTGTCAGTTGAGTTCAAAAATTAAATTTCAAAAGAAGTGTCTATTCGCCATAACTCTTCACGAATGGACATGGCTATTGTTCTTCTATAAATAGGGGTTAGTTTCAACGAATTTTATATCAGATTTTTTGGTTTTTCACTCCTCTTCTTCTTCTACATTTCTTAATACATATTCTTACCATTACTCTACCGAAATCAACATTGAATCGAACTCGATCTTTTCTAGTTTGATTCTCTATCACTATCTAACCAATGTTCTCAATGCTATTCAGAGTTATAGGCTTTTTTGTAATCTATTAAGTGAGAAAAGGTGTAATTGTGGCCTTGAAAATCAAACAAGAGAGATAAGGTGTGATTGTAGCCTTGGTAAATCAATTGGGTAAACTAGTGGTCCGAAAATCAAGTATCTCAACCCAAAGGATTGTGATTCTGGAGGGTGTACCTCGTAGCCTTGAAATCGAGGGCGTAATTGTACAATTGCTTTTGAAAGGAAATCCGTACTTGTGTTGCGGGACTGGATGTAAGGTAACACCGAACCAGTATAAAATCCGGTGTGTTCTTTCCTTTATTGCTTTTACTTTATTTTTGCATTTGTGTTTGTTTCTGTGATCATATCTGTGTTTGTATATCATACATCCTTGTTCAATTCAACATAAATTCAAAAAGATTTAGTGATTCTTTATAAACACTATTCACCCCCTTCTAGTGTTAATCCTAGCCTTAAGATCCGTAATCCGCATTTCTTTCACAAACGACTTCAAACATGTTCCAGAACACAATGCTCATAGCCACGATCCCTAACCTCTTGTTTCGTCCAATTCTGACAATGTATGTGAAATACATACATTTTATTAGATTCATGATTTATAAATAAAATCAATTTACAATTATAATTTCTTTTGTTTTTCTATATCTATTACCTAGATCTGGCCGTCGATCTCTTGCTTCATCAATTCTAGGCCGCATGAACTTCTTCTTCCAATCCCGTGCTCCCGGTATTGTCACGTGCATAAGAACCCATTGTACGCGTCCATGTCTCCGTTGTCGCTCATTCATCGACCATCTCCTCGACGATCAACGACCACCAATTTGAAGCCCTTCGCATATGGCACCGTCGCCCTCAACCACATAAGGCTCGGCTCCCCTAGGCTCCGGAATTTGCTCTCGAACACGCGTCCTATATCATCAAATTTTGGACTCCATGCTGCGCTAAAATCAATCACCACCGTATGGATTCGTAGATCTTACTTAGCTCGGCAATATTCTAGTTGAGAGTTTCGCCTAATAGTTGATGGATAAGGAGATAAATCGAGGAGAAGACTGGAACATTTCGGCCATTGAAATGTGTGGAGCCACGCTTGTTCATTGCTAGGGTTTACTGCTCGATAATTCACGTATTTATATACGTACACGTAATATTTTAATATTATTTTCAACTTTTCCAGACGAACTCCAAACGTAGCGTGCCGCCTGGAATTTATAATGTTATACCCCTATTTCGAATGTAATGGAAAAGGTTGAGTCCTAATTCGATCGTATGAGAAGATAGCTTTTTTGGGCCCAATTAAAATATTAAATTTTTGATATTAATCTCAACGTGTTTTTAACCCGTACGACCAAACGATAATTCCAAACGTTACAAAATTTGAAATTTGACAATAATGCACTATTATGGATCCAATGGAATTTGTTTCGTCGAAATCCGAGACTGTGTCCTAAATGCTATTTTAACGTCTCGATTATAATACAAAATTTCAAATTTCAAATTATTCACTTTCAAATCCAATTTTAAATGTTAACAATCTTCATTGTTGTTTAAAAAAATCTACATCAACTTATGGTATCATTTTTAATCATATTAAATTCAAAATTCAAAATTCAATTTTTCAATAATTGTAATATTAAGTTTAAACAATTTTGATTATTCAATAAATCGATATCTTTTGAAGTATAAGTTAATGAGCTTATAAGATTTAACTTTCAAAATAAATTCAAAATTATAGAACAACTATTTCCATTTTATAGTCATTCAATTCCAGGTATTCAATTTCATTATTGATTTTAAACATGGTCAGTACGTAGAATTTACTTGAATGCTCGTTATCGCAAAATCTTCGAAATTAACCATTTCAAAATTTTATTCAAGTTCATATCCAACAACTTGCATTCAAAATCATTAAAACTTTATTTTTAACCACTTTTTGTTTAATAATTATGTTAAATTTAATAATTTAAAATATCTAAAAATACGGGTCGTTATAATCTCCCTATTCAAAACTTTTCGTCCCTGAAAAGGCGTTAAGTAAAGAATTTAACATTCAATATATTTAAAAAAAATAATCAACTTATAAAACATAAAATTAATTAGAAAACTTTTACTATATTTCTACTACGCTACTCTGATCGGCTTACGGAATTTACAAGTTAGTTTTCAAAATAGATTATAAAATTTCTAAAACTTTATAATTTTTCTAACACCTGGATTTACGGAAAATTTCGACAGTGTCTCCTTTGCGCTGCTCGATCAGAACAACTACAAAACGCCACTACGGATTCCAAACTAGCAAAAGAAAACAAAAGCCAAGGGGCTTCATCATAAAACCATCAAATCAAATAACAAAATAAACATGTACCTTTTTGTCGAGCCATTCAAAATTTTCTTGATCTTAAATACCTGCATCTTATTTACCATTGACATCCAATCATATAATTTAGAGTCATTTTATACTTTGCATTTTCAATTTCCAATATTTTCTTTACTTAAGCCCGTACGATGTACTTATATCATCCTATGCAACATAAAATCTGATCGCTCACTCGACCATATAATTTCACTTCCGACTTGTATCGTTCATACGACTCTCTAGTGCGATCTCAGATCTGGTTCCTTGATCAGAAACCGTCTTTCTCCTTGCATAGCTATATACTATGATAGAGAATTCCAAAATCAAATCAAAAATCCATATCCAGGATTCGCCATCGAGAATCGAGTGAAAATCCTAACTTGGATCGATATAAGTTATCTCAAAATTCTATGCTCGAATCTAGATCAATTCATTATGCGAATAAAGTAATATACATACAACCTACATATTTATTCCAGTTGATTCTTAGTTACACCAATTTTTTTTCATTCACATTCATTTTCATAATTTCTTTTAATAACAAATTTATTTACGAAACATTTTATAAATCATAACTTTAGTTTATAATCTATTTATAAAAGTCCAACTTCCTATATGTGACTTTATCTAAGTTTATAGTTATCTCAAAAGTTATAAATTCAATTTCACAATTTCTTTGCAAATTTATATTTAATTCTATAACCAATTTACAAAGATATTATTTGATTCACTTATCCACTTTTTTAAGTTCCACTTACTTATTCCATTTAGTCATTCATTATTTCATAATATACTTAAGTATATAAACATTTATTATTGTTAGTCCGTGAGATGATTGTTTTGATGACAACAACCTTAGAATAGATTATAAAATATAAATACTAACATTATAAGTTTAGATACATATGTATATGCAGGATGTAACCATGCAGGTACTACGAAAGAAGACTGTACAGTATAGAGATTCAAGATATCAAGATTATCAAGAGTTAAAGATTTCCAAGTTAAGTATTTTTCATTATTAGGAATTTTGTTAAAACTCATGGAAAAGCACCGGCATCTTAAAATCCAATTCATTCGTGGAATGGAATCCACTTCGAGCTTGTTAAAGGGATGGAACCCTAAGTAGGATGTAACCTATGAAAAATCTAGTGGAACATTGTTTTGTATCCGCTAACTTTTTATTCAAAATGATTTTTCTAAATTATATCCTGTTTTCAAAATGTTTGCAAAACTTTCCTTTTAAAAGATTCAAAACCCTCTATCCTTATTTTAAATAATTTTAGCCTCAAAATTATCTTTAATTTCAAAGTCAAATTACTCCTGATTTTAACTATCTTTTAATATAATATATTTAACTTTTAAATATTTATACTTAGATTTAAAATATAAAATTAGAGTTAAACTCTGTATATATTATTCTCTATATTTACTTATGAATTTTAACTATATTCAAGTATATTTATAAAGTTTAAAATAGTTTTAATACAAGATAAAGGTTATTTTCAAAGAAAATCAAAACATCAAAAAATGCTTTGGGATGTCGACATGCCTATACACCCCATGTCGACATGGTGTCAGTTGAGTTCAAAATTTGAATTTCAAAAGAAGTGTCTATTCGCCATAACTCTTCACGAATGGACATGGCTGTTGTTCTTCTATAAATATGGGTTAGTTTCAATGAATTTTTGATCAGATTTTCTGGTTTTTCACTCCTCTTCTTCTTCCACTTTTCTTAATACATATTCTTACAATTACTCTGCCGAAATCAACATTGAATCGAACTCGATTACTTCTAGTTTAATTCTCTATCACTCTCTCTACAGGATTCTCAGTGCTATTCAGAGTTATAGACTTCTTTGTAATCTATTAAGCGAGATAATGTGTGATTGTAGCCTTGGAAATCAATCAAGAGAGAAAAGGTGTGATTGTAGCCTTGGTAAATCAATTGGGTAAACTTGTGGCCCAGAAATCAAGTATCTCTACCCAGAGGATCGAAATTCTAGAGGGTGTACCTCGTAGCCTTGATACCGAGCGTGTAATTGTATATTTGCTTTTGAAAGAAAATCCGTACTTGTGTTGCAGGACTGGATGTAGGGTATTCCAAACCAGTATAAAATCCGGTGTGTTCTTTCCTTTACTGCTTTTATTTTATTTTTGCATCTGTGTTTGTTTCTGTGATCATATCTGTGTCTGTATATTGCATACATCGGTGTCTAAATTAACATAAATCGAAAAGATTTAGTAATTCTTGATTAACATATTCACCCCCCTCTAGTGTTAATCCTAGCCTTAAGATCCGTAATCTGCATTTCTCACAATTGGTATCAGAGCGAGGTTTTTCAAAGTTTCATAATCTGATTTTTGAAAAGTTTTTGGCTATATTTGTTACTAGGTTAGAAGCATTCAAACCATCATCGTTTCTTGAGTCTGCATATAATCAATATTCAAATTCAAGTTGTCTACCAAGATTGTTTGATGTGCAGGAATCATGCTTTATGGGTGTTGTGGAATCAATCCATAACGGAAAATTTTTGTAGATCAGAAAGAACAAGTGGATACTTGATAGTGGGTGTTCTAAACACATGACTGGCAATCCAGATATACTGAATGATATAATATACAAAGAAGGAGGATTGGTTAACTTTGGAGACAATTCAAAAGGATATGTGATTGGCATCGACAAAGTTGGTAATTCTGAAACTCCTACTATTACTAATGTTTTGCTAGTTAAGAATCTGAAACATAATCTGCTAAGTATAAGTCAATTATGTGATAAAGGATATAAAATTAAATTTGAAAAAGATAAATGTCACATTGAGGATAATAATTCAACCATTATATTTGAGGGAGTCAGGAAAAAGAATATTTATATTCTTAGTATGAAAGTTTCAAATGATAACCTGTGTCTTTTGGCAAATACAAGCGACCCTTGGATTTGGCACAAGGGATTTGGGCATTTAAAGTTCAAACTCTTATCTAGACTGTCAAAACATGATCTAGTAAGAGGTGTCCCTAAAATGAATTTTAAAGTAGATAGTTTATGTGATGCTTGTCAATTAGGAAAACTTAGAAAAAGTTCTTTTAAGTTAAAAGATATGATTTCAACTTCAAAACCTCTTGAATTACTTCATCTTGATTTATTTGGTCCATCTCAAATTCTATCAATAAATCATAGTAAATATGTCTTTGTAATTATAGATGATTATTCTAGATTTACATGGACAATATTCTTGAAACATAAAAGTGACACTTTTGAATGTTTTAAGACATTCTAAAAAAGAATTCAAAACTAATTTTCTCTAAAAATTATAACTATTCGAAGTGATCACGGTGGTGAATTTGAAAATGAATAGTTTGAGGAATCCTGCAATAAAAAGGGGATAACTCACAATTTTTCATTTCCAAGAACTCCACAACAAAACGGAGTAGTAGAACGTAAAAATAGGACGATTCAAGAGTGTGCGAGAACTATGCTTACAGATAGTAATTTACCAAAGAATTTTTGGACAGAAGCAGTTGCTACCGCCTGTTATATTTTGAATAGAATTTTAATTTGACCTCTAACTGATAAGACATCTTATGAACTTCTTTATTCAAAGAAACCTAAGGTATCTTATTTCATAATTTTTGGAAGTAAATGCTTTATTTTAAATACAAAAGATAATTTAGATAAATTTGATCATAAATCCGACAAAGGTATCTTTATCGGATATTCTAATAGAAGTAAAGCGTACAGAGTGTTTAATTTAAAACTAATTCCATTAAAGAAACAACGCATGTTTCATTTGATGAAAATTTCAAAATTTTTGAAGATACAAATTATGAAGAGGATTTAATCACTCAAAATCAAGAATCAATTGAAATTAATAATGAAATGAATCATCCTAATAAAAGGACTAAACTTTTAAAAGATCATTTTATAGAAAATATACTGGGAGGTATGCAATCTGTTGTTAAAACTAGAAATCAACTAATTCAAATGAGTAATGTAGCTTTTATATCAACTATTGAACCCAAAAATCCAAAAGAAGCATCAACTAATGATTCATGGATTTTGGCTATGCAAGAAGAATTAAATCAATTTACTAGAAATGATGTTTGGAAACTTGTTTCTAGACTAGAAAATAAAACTATAATTGGAACTAAATGGGTTTATAAAAATAAAATGAATGAACAAGGAGAGGTAGTTAGAAATAAAGCTCGATTAGTCGCTCATGGTTATTGTCAAGAAGAAGGAATAGATTTTGATGAAACCTTTGCTCCAGTAGCAAGATTAGAAGCCATTAGGATTCTACTTGCTTTCGCAAATCATAATAATTTCAAATTATTTCAAATGGATATTAAAAGTGCCCTTTTAAATGGATTTGTAAAAGAAGAAGTATATGTTGAACAACCACCACTTTTTGAAAAAGAGAAATTACCAAATCATGTTTACAAACTTAAGAAAGCATTATATGGTCTAAAACAAGCTCCTAGAGCCTGGTATGATAGACTAAGATCTTATTTATTACAATCTAATTTTGAAATGAATAAAGAATTTTCTGAAATAATGACAAACGAGTTTGAGATGAGTCATATGGGTGAATTAAATTTCTTTTTAGGATTACAAATAGAACAATTAGATAATGATATTTTTATTAGTCAAGAAAAATATGCTAAAGACCTAATTAGTAGATTTGGTTTGACTACCGCGAGTGGAAAACCCACTCCCATGGCAACTAATGAGTACCTTAGTAAAGAAGATCTCTCAAAAGATGTAGATCAAAAACTATATATAGTAATGATTTGATCACTACTCTATATTACTGCCAGTAGACTTGATATCATGCATAGCGTTTGTCTCTGTGTCAGATATCAATCCCAACCTAAAGAGACCCACTTAAAAGCCGTAAAACGAATTATAAGATATGTTAAACACACATCTGATTATGTTTTATTCTACCCTAAAAATGATTCTTTTGACTTAATATCTTACTGTGATGCTGACTATGCTGGTTGTAAATCAGACCGGAAAAGTACAAGTGTGACTTGTCACTTTTTGGGGTACTCTTTGATTTCTTGGCTTAGTAAAAAGCAAAACACAATTTCTTTATCAACAACTGAAGCAAAGTATATTTCTGCTGCTTTAGCTTGTTCTCAAGTAATATATATGCAACAAACCTTAAAAGATTTTGGTTTAAAATTTTCAAAATCACCAATTTATTATGACAATACAAGTGCGATAAATTTATCCAAAAATACTACTCAACATGCTCGAACTAAACACATTGATATCAGACATCATTTTCTCAGAGATAATATAAGTAAGGAAGTAGTTACTCTCGAGTATATCAGTTCTGAGAATCAAATTGCTGATATCTTAACAAAACCCTTAAATGAATCAATATTTACTAAATTAAGAAGAGAATTAGGTATTTGTTCTATAACTGAAATATAAAATATAAATAACAAGTATAATTAATAATTAATATTAAAATAATTCAAAGATTTAAAATAAAAAGGACCACGTCGACATCCTCCATATACCCATGTCGACATGCAACGTTTTTAAATTTTGAAATTTTCCCACCAAAATTCAAAAAATTTAGTTTTATATTCTTCTTTATTTTGAATTTTTGTTCATTCTCTCTGTTTTCTCTTTAATCTATCTTCTGAAATAAATAAAATAATGGCCTCCTCTTCCAAATCAAACATAAAATCAACCTTTTCATTCCCCTCTCCTACGCCGGGTCCATTTCAATGCACTACTCTCGCTTGTGTGACTAAAATGGAGGAATCTATGAAGGATTACATCAGATGACGACTGAAATTCAAGTATCTCAACTTCGTATGGAAAAGGAACAGGAAAGGCAAGACAAGATTCTTAGGAATTCGCAAAAATTCCTAATGGATAACCAGGCCAACCCTATCTTGATTGATGAAGACTCTTCACTCAATCAAGAACAAGAGGCCAGCGAGTAATAAGAAGAAGAAGAACCCATGGATGAAGCGAACGAGGAGGATGATGACCAAGTCATCTGTGTTGGAGAAGTGTGTTTTGACAAGAATGGGAATCTTGTCGAACAACATGGAAACTTCTGTTTTCACTATCCAAACTGTTCGATTCATAGATCTCCTATGTTTAATAACACACAATAGTTTCTTTTCTTTCTTCTCCATTGTTGTTTGTGTTTTCTAAACGTTCATGTATATACAACTTCATACGTAATAGATAACTCGTGTTCTTATATATATTTTAATTAGAAATACTATCGTGAATTCTTAGTTAGGATAGTTAATAGTTTAGGACTATGTTTAGTATTAGATTTAATCAATGATTACTTATGATAACACTATCATTAAAATCACATGTCATATAGTATTAGTTTTAGGGGAGTTATATAGTTTACATTTAGTTTTTTTGTTGATGACAAAGGGGGAGAAATATAAAATAAGGCAGTTAGGCATAGATTAAGGGGGAGTTATTAGTTTTAGGGGAAGTTATTAGGATAGAAGTAATATTTTATAAACAAAGGTTATCATCATCAAAAGGGGGGAGATTGTTAGTCTGTGGTATGATTGTTTTGATGACAACAACCTTAGAATAGATTATAAAATATAAATACTAATATTATAAGTTTAGATACATATGTATATGCAGGATTTAACCATGCAGGTACTAAGAAAGAAGACTGTACAGTATAGAGATTCAAGATATCAAGATAGAAGACTCATGAGTATCAAGATTATCAAGAGTTCAAGATTTCAAAGTTAAGTATTTTTTTTTATTATTAGGAATTTTGTTAAAACTCCTAGAAAAGCACTGGCATCTTAAAATCCAATTTATTCGTGGAATGGAATCCACTTCGAGCCTGTCAAAGGGATGAAACCCTAAGTAGGATGGAACATACGAAAAATCTAGTGGAACATTGTTTTGTATCCGCTTACTTTTTATTCAAAATGATTTTTCTAAATTATATCCTATTTTCAAAATGTTTTCAAAACTTTCCTTTTAAAAGATTCAAAACCCTCTATCCCGATTTTAAATAATTTTAGCCCAAAATTATCTTTAATTTCAAAGTTAAATTACTCCTGATTTTAAACTATCTTTTAATATAATATATTTAACTTTTTAATATTTATATGTAAAATTAGAGATAAATTCTATATATATTATTCTCTATATTTACTTATGAATTTTAACTATATTCAAGTATATTTTTAAAGTTTAAATTAGTTTTAACATAAGATATAGGTTATTTTCAAAGAAAGTCAAAACATCAAAAAATGCTTTGGGATGTCGACATGCCTATATACCCCAGTCGACATGGTGTCAGTTGAGTTCAAAATTTAAATTTCAAAAGAAGTGTCTATTCGCCATAACTCTTCACGAATGGACATGGCTGTTGTTCTTCTATAAATAGGGGTTAGTTTCAACGAATTTTAGATCAGATTTTCTGGTTTTTCACTCCTCTTCTTCTTTCACTTTTCTTAATAGATATTCTTACCATTACTCTGCCGAAATCAACATTGAATCGAACTCGATTACTTCTAGTTTGAATCTCTATCACTCTCTCTACAAGATTCTCAGTGCTATTCAGAGTTATAGACTTCTTTGTAATCTATTAAGCGAGAAAATGTGTGATTGTAGCCTTGGAAATCAATCAAGAGAGAAAAGGTGTGATTGTAGCCTTGGTAAATCAATTGGGTAAACTTGTGGCCCGGAAATCAAGTATCTCTACCCAGAGGATCGAAATTCTGGAGGGTGTACCTCGTAGCCTCGAAACCGAGGGTGTAATTGTACAATTTCTTCTGAAAGGAAATCCGTACTTGTGTTGCGGGACTGGATGTAGGGTTACTCCGAACCAGTATAAAATCCGGTATGTTCTTTCCTTTACTGCTTTTATTTTATTTCTGCATCTGTGTTTTTTTCTGTGATCATATCTTTGTCTGTATATTGCATACATCGGTGTCTAAATTAACATAAATCGAAAAGATTTAGTAATTCTTGATTAACACTATTTACCCCTCCCTCTAGTGTTAATCCTAGCCTTAAGATCCGTAATCCGTATTTCTCACAATTATTACAACTAAATTCCATTTATATATATTTTAATTACTTTTAAGCTATTTTTACTTGTGTAATATCCTATTACATATCCAAATCATCATTTTAACTTTTAACATTTGGTAAGTCTTATTATATGCCATTAGAATGCAATTTTGGTATTATACAAATAATCTGATTCAATTTACTTAATTAGAATGTGCAATATTTTACTTGTTTAAATTTTCTTTACTTTCAATTTTAGAATTGCAAACTTCAACTCTAAAGTTTCTCAAAATATTCAGCTTACATTTCTTAGTTCTTTAATTTTAGAAGTTCGGGTTATTCAAATATTTCATTTCACTCAAATGATTTGAAGATTATTGATTACCAGAACGTAAAATTTTTAAACACCAGGTTCATTTTTAATCATTTGAAATAAGTATGTATACTTATATCTTATATATATCAAATAACTTTTGGAGTTTAAACCAAAACCCGTTTATCAAAACAATTTTGTAACAAAGCTTCTCAGGAGTCTCCCCACGTTGGGACTTGAAAATGAACATCAATGATGCTATGCAGTCATCACCGAAATTATTTTCCAGCAACAGAAGAGAGGAATACTGAATTCATTCCTTTTAAAAATCCCATTTAAGGATATTTTTCATAAATATTTTTCAACTAATATTACTATATTTTTTCAAAACTTTGAAAATAATTTTCAAAATCCCCGGGTCTTAGATTCAAAACTTCTCAATTTAAATCCATTTTAATTTATAAGTCACATTTATAAATTATTCTTACAAAATTTCACTTTCTTAAAACATACAAATGTTTTAGCATTGTTTATCTTATAATAAACATCTTTTATTAAGGCACAACAACCAATTAATGGTAATAATTAATATAATCATTCCTAACAACCCAACATCCGATATATACCATAGTAATTTTCGAAAATTATTCCTTCATATATAAAATATAATCAGGATAAAATTATTTCACTTACCCAATTTCAAAACAATACTATGTCAAATTATTCGGTTCAAGTGTTTAGAGATCCCTTTCAATAACGTTAATTATTCGTATTGACCAGAATCCATAAGCCACTCAACAAATCAACCATCACGATATTTTTTATTTATATTCACTAACAAATACACACTCATATCTATAAACACATAAAATCATTCTAGGGTACTACCGAACCTATCTCTAATAAGTTACCCTATAAAGCCAAGGTTATCGCTAAACCAAAGCTCTGATACCAACTATGACGATCCACATTTCGAAGGGTTTAGATCGACAATAATCCACACATATCCAACTTAAACAATCCAAAAAATAGATAATCAATGGGATTAATTAAGAAAAATAAGAACATAAGAAGAAAACAAACATAGAATCTCATAGCGGAACGATAAAATATAATAATCAAATAAATAGCTCATGAAGCTATTTATATTACATTTGATTATAATCTATACAACATTCACCAGAGTTATATATATACATCAAAGATAAATAAATAATGCAGCAGACAACATAATGAAGGAATAATAATAGTAGTAGTATACCAAATCTTCGTTTTTCGTCCTCTAGAATAAATCTTCAATAAGCCGAAAAACTCAGTACTGACCCGAGCATAATGAAAAGACAAAACACTCGAGTCAGGACTAAAAATCATTATGTAAGTCAAATCGATATCGCATATATCATGAGTGTCATGGCGTCATAGATGCTTACGGGTTTTCACTTCTCTTATCCAGTGTATAATGTGTGTGCAATAAGTCAAGAGATGTTACGGGATTTTCCATCTCTTAAGGATCCGTTAGAATATTTATAAGTAGTATAGTACGCTATATATACAATATCTAATCAGCAGATAAATATTTTTCATAGCATTAATGCTTTACATTAATCCTCCTTAACACATTTTTAAGCATCGACGTACAGTTTATATTTGACACCACTAGTAGAACGTCGCTAGTCAGGGATGCATCATAATACAACAATACTAAACCAAAATAATATGCGTCTCGTTTAGGCATAAAAGTATGATAAGGCACGTTATGCAATGCCCAAGGTATGTTACTACCAGATTATCCTTTCCGGCTAATGGTAACGCATCATAGCTATCATCGCCCACCACGTCCAACACTCCCATAATTCGGAGGGTACGCACAAACAATCACAGTGTAGATGATGGTAATACGAAGAAGTGCATCCGCTTAGAGTAGCTGACCTACATGGCTGATATAGGTCTTGTTTTAGTCCTTTCAAATTACCACAAGTGTCAGGCTAATCCATCATAGTTTTCTTTCTTCAAATCTAGCAAACGACGTCAAATCCAACCACTTCGTTCTGGAGTCTCCTTCGCGTACACATATGTTAAAGTGGTTCCGGTATCAACAGAGAGTATGCCCATATTCGGCTCCGGTCTCTTTAACAACCAAACATCGCTTTACACACCGGTTGGTTCTTTTACATTTCGAAGACAATTCGTACTTGATATCAAAATATCATATTTGCTTCAAAATCAAATCCATTTCAAAATCATCATATTTACTCAAAATATATTATTTCAATTCAAAATCATTTTCACCTTAATATCTCGACTTTGATTCCAAAATTGTTTCGAATTTCAATTTAGGCTATGACTTCATTTTAACCCAATTTGTATTTAAATCCATGATTTAAAAATAAACACTTCACCCCTTTGACCAGTTTGAATTTTAAGAAATAGTTCGAATGGTTTTAAAATGGTTTAAATAATTAAAATAATTTAAATGGTTAAAATAGTTAAAATGTTTAATTGGTTAAAAATAGTTTAAATGGTTAAAATAGTTTGAATATTAAAATGGTTTATATAGTAAAATAATTTGGAAAAACAAAATAATTTAAATATTTAAAGAATATAGATTTTAAATAGTTTGTACTAAAATAATGTATTTGAAAATAGTTTCAAAGTCAAACCGATTCAATTCCAACTTCCCAATTCAAGTCAATTCCAATTTCCATTCAATCGATTCAATTTTGATTTCAATTCAAATCAATTTCAACTTTGGTTCCCAATAATTCAATTTTAATTTCAATTCTAGTTAATTTCAATTCAATTCCAATTTGAAACCATTTCAATTTGCATTAATTCCAAGTTTGATTTCCAAAATATCGATTTAAATACTTAATTCAATTTACCTTCAACATTCAATTTAAAAATCCAATTTTCAAATATAATTCAATTCCAAGATCAATTCTGAAATATCATTTTATATCACTTTTACTTAGCAATATTCAAAGTTCGAATAAAAATCCAATCTTTTAAAACAAATCAATTTATGAATTTCAATCATATTTCGATTATAACTTCAAAATCTCAACTACAAATATTTTAACAATTTCTTTTAACCAAAATTAATTTCAACATTTCAAACTCGAATTCTTGATTAATTCAAATTTCATAAATTCGATTTTCATTTCTTTTAATTTAAAATTATTAAATAATTTCAAAACCAAGACTTTTAAAAAATTATTTAGTTTAACCAATCCAACGTCTGTATATATTTTTCTATCCTATGGCTATGTGATCAGTAATTTCAATTTAATTTCAGGGATGGATATATATTATTTCAATCCAAATAAATGTCATAGGTATATATCATTTCAACCTATTTCTTATATCATTCGAAATAATTCAATTTACAGTTTATATACTGTAAATAATATACAGGGTGATAAAAAGATATATCAGAATAAATAAACATTCAAATCATCTAAAATATCAATCAATAGCATCCATCACAATAAATCATCCAAACCGTCAATATAATTCACAAAAATTTCATAATTATTAATATCAGGCATTTTACTAGCAATTAATTCCAATTTCAAATTTAACTGTCAATTTTAATTTTTAACAGTTAATTCAATAACAATTAAATTTATCAACAATGACCAATAAATTCATATCACTTCATAATTTCAAATTTAACAAGCATAATGATATTTTAGTTCGTGTGAACGTTATAAAACACTTACCTTGAGTTTTCTATTTTAAATCAAATCCAATGACATTCAATTTAACCTAAAATTTTAACTAGCTCCAAACGACTCCAAATTTGTTCCAGAATGTAGTGCTCGTTGCTATGATCCCAACGCCTCTTGTTTCGTCCAATTCTAACAACGTATGTGAAAAATATACATTTTATAAGATTTCATAATTTATAAATAAAATCAATTTACAATTTCTTTATATATAACCTAGATCTAGCTGTGGATCCCTTGTGTAACGACCCGGAATTTCTGGTCGCTAGATTTGAACATTTAATTCATTTTAAATGTTGAATATGCATTATAATTTGATTTTGAAATAAAAGAGTTTGGTTAAATTAATATGATTGGTTAAATTTCAAATATGGCAATTCAACTGAAATTGAATAATAATAATTTAGTTTTGAAATTGGGATAATTGGTGAACCTGGGTACAAATAGATATAAGAAAAAATAGATTCTAAAATTTATTTTAGGTCCAATTGGATTTGAATTACAATATTGGGTTGTTGGATGGAATTAAAAGTCGATAGATTAGATCTGGAATTTTATATTATTTTAATAATGGAATTAATAATATAATAATGCAAATAATTAAATTTTGATTTAAACTGAATCAGAATGATTTCTAATGGGAATATAAATTTTATTCGAGTTATAATAGAGTTATCAAAATTTTAAAAGTGAAATTTTAGAAGATTTTGACGATTTTGAAAATCGCTCGAAATAATCGACGAGTTAAAATTACCTTCCGGGGAAAAGTCTCGAAATTCGACGAAACCAGTTTCATTGGATCCGTAATAATTAGTTATTATCAGATTTCAAATTTCTTAGCAATCGGAGTTGTCGTTTGCCCCCGGCAGCTAAAAATGCATAGAAAATACTTTAATCGATTTAAATTAAAACTGATCGTTTATTTCAGTAACTCGCGCATACGACCAAATTAGCTTTCGAAACACGTTCCATTGTGTTCGGAACGTGGGTAAAACCTTAGAAACGCCTGTCAGCGTGCGTTGTTTGGAGCTCGTTTGCAAAAATCTTGTTAAGCTGGAAATATTATTAAAATAATACTTATAATTGTTATATAAGCGCGTTTTTCCAGCAAAACCCTAAAGGGAATTCACGGCCGCCGCTTATTATTTCTATGGCCGAAATCATCGTGCCTTCTCTTCCCTTTTTCTTCTTATCTATCAATTTTCTGCAAAAATTATCAACTGGAGAATCGAATTGAACTTCGAGATCTACGAAGTGAACGGGTATGATCGTGTATCGTTGAGTGTATTGTTAGAAATCACGCCACGAAGGCCACGCGTTCGTGCACAAATTCTGAGACGTATGGTGTGCCGAGTTCGGCGTGGCTACAGACGTCGGGTAGGGTGGTAAAGAGGCTTCGTTTGGCGGGGGTTGATCGACGTCAAGTTCGTCGAGGTGGTCGCGAAATTTGAGGAGTAGGGGCGGCTGATGGGTTTCGTGCGTGTTCGTGTATAGGTTATTGGTTCCAGGATCTTGAACGAAGAAGGTTAGGTGCAGTCGATACTAAAAAATATATATATAAAATAAAAGAAAATCGTTTTAAATTTTGATTGAAGCTTTATAAATCTGTAACTTTTACATGCTTGGCCAGAGTTTGACGAATTTGGTAGCGTCGGAATCGCAGAGACGCATACTACACAGTTGTGCAATTCTGGATTCATTCTGAGCAAGTGAAAATTTAGGTTAAATCGAACGTCGTTCGATTTAATTCAAATTTGAATGCTCGTCGAAAACCCAAGGTGAGTTTAACTCACTCACATTTGGAATATTAGTTAATTTAATAGTCATTAATTGAATGATTGCTTGATTAGTTGAATATGATAATTATTATCAAATTGAATCTATATATTGTTGTGCCAATATCTATGGATGCAGGGAAAACAGGTTGGAGGGATCCAACTGGACCCCTCACAAATAGAAATTAATTTATATTCTATGATATATCTTATTTATTATTCCGTGATGATTTGTTTAGATCTTGTTATGCCATGTTTTATTTATATATTGTGATGAATTAAATTGAAATTGAAATTGTATTGTACTGTGATTGGGTGAATACATCCTAAAAACTTTAAATGTAAATTGATGAATTGGATTTAAAGGATATAAAAGAAATTCCTAAGTAAAGAATTTAAAAGGAATTAAATTCAAGAAATTTGTTGATAATTTAGAAAGTTTGAAAATGTGATCTATAAAGGGAATGTGAATTATTTAAAAGGATAGCGAGATTTAATTTTAAAGAATGGGAAGTGTGCTTTCTCCTGGAAATTTTAGTATGTTTTTAAGAAAAGTTTTCAAAATATAAATCTGCAGTTTAAATAAGTTAGAATATTTAAAAAAATATATTATTTTAAATTGTTTAAAGAGTAAGTTAATATTTGATTAAGTGATTATGGTAATTAATTATTTGAAAAAGGTAATGTGATATTAAGTTCTCAAAAGCAAATTATAATATAAATAATTAATTTAATAACTTTATTTTAAAAGGATAAATTGACTTAAATTACTTAGGAAACCTCTATATATTTCCTTAAGTATTATTTTCAATTAAATAATTTCTAGAAGCTTGTTTTAAATAATTAATCATATGTTTGAAAATGATTTCCAGGAAATAGTAATGTTTTTAAAAATAAAAGGAGCTATTTTTCAAGTATGGAAAGGATTTTACGGGATGAACGTAAAATTGAATTGGGATAAAACGTGTTGGATTGATAAAAAGAATTCTTTGGTTATTCTAAGATGGAAGTGCATTTCCCTGAAAGCCATGTACATTTTTAAAATAGATTTTTGAAACGTTAGAGTTTGAAGTTATATTAAAGAATGGTTTCAAGAAAATTATTTAAGTTGTAAGAATTTTTAAAGTGAACATATATTAAAGTAGTTATAGAAGTAACTATTTTTAAAGGGTAATTAGAATCATGTTTTAAAGAATATTATTATCATTTTTACTTTATAAATGGTTCTATTTTAAAGAAAATCAATTAAAGCTTTATTTGAAATTGTATAAGGATTCATAACTTGATGTTTAAAACTAGTATGACTTAACTTATTTTAAAGTTAATTGTTTATATTCTATAAAGCAGTTTTATTCGAAATATTTTTAAAAGTATATGTATATTTTAAATTAAGTATGTAAGTAGATTTGATATAAATGGGTTTAATGTATTTTGAGGGATAAATTATTTAAATTATTTTAAACCTTAAATATGGGTACTTGGATGTTTCAGAGGGAATAAAGATTTGAGAATCTAGCCTCTCGCTGGTTTTTGGAATTCTACGTCAGGAAGTGTACTCCATGAGGAAATTTGTGATGTCCCGGAAATTTAGGCAATAATTATTTAATAATTTCTTTGATAATTATTTTAAAATGTGAAAATATTGATTTAATAATTTAATACAAACAGAAATTCTCTTTTGAAAATTAATAATTATTTAGTTTGTCAAATGATATTCTTTTCAAAATTTAAAAATATTTAAGTAATAAATTTATCTTTCTATGCTGATTTAAAAATATTTTATTTATAATGTATAAATGTTTATACATTGAAAATAGAGGATTTGGTTTTAATTTTAATTTATATTAAATAAAGGATATTTTGTAATTATTATATAAATGTATAATTTGTAAATTGATTAAATTAATTTGACTTAGTATTGAAAACTTTTAAAAAGTTTGTTTTAAAAATCTGTCTTATATTTTCATAGAAATGTAAGTAAGAATTTGTTTTGTTTAAATTTTATTTTATAATAAAAGTTTGTTTTGTTTTATTTTAAAATTGAATTTCTTTGAAATAAGATTTAAATCATTCTTGTTAAAGTATAACAGTTAGTTTGAAACCTTTTGAAATAAAATGAATTCAACACTTCTTCTCTTCTTAAAATCTTTTCTTTTGAAATTTAGTTTCATAAAGAATATTATTTTAAAAGTAATTAAACAAACATTAAAATGTAAGTGTATAGTTTTATAAAGAAGTTTATATGTATTTATTTAAAGACTAGATGTTAATAAACATTTGTAACTTGCTAAAAATAAATTAGAAATGGTTTAAGATAATTTAAATACAATTATAAATTTAGAAATTGCTTTTAATAATTGGATATGCATATGTGTTAAAATCTTAAAACATAAGTAGACACTAGTAAAACATTTAACATAATAAGTTAACAAGTGGCAAGCTAATTCATTTTTGAAATTTAATTTTATTGACAATAAAACATAGCAATGCATTTGTTAAAACATTCTCTTCAAAAATAAAATCTGAAAATCAGATTTCAGTAAATTAAAACCCAAACAAACTACAAATACGCAAAATCAAATTATAAATCAAACTTCAAATCTGTGCATTTGAATGTGGATCTGCATGCCATTTTTCAACTTCAAACTGGAGCTCAACTTTAATATAAAATCTGAGCAATGAAGCTTTGGGTCTGCATGCATTCTTCATCAACAAGAAAAGTAATTTCTGTAATCAAATGCAAGCCAGGATCAACATGCATTTCAATATGCAGTTTCTGGAAAATGAAATCTGCATCTTCTTAAATCAGGTGAGTAAACCTTTATTTTTAAAAACAGTTTCTCTTTTTAAATTAATGCTCATGCAAGAATAATATCTAAAGACTAATGCATACTGTTTAAAAAAAAAAGGAAATCAAACTGCAGTACCATTATTATTATTATGTTTAGTGAGTAAGCTTCTTATCTTTTAAAAACAGTTTTCTTTTAAAATCAAATTCAAACATAAATTAAAGAACTAATGTCTTTATTTACAGAAATCAAACTGTTTTAAACAAAACTATTCTGTTTTGTTTTAAAATGAAATGAGTAACCTCACATGCAGAAAATTTGTGACATCTGAGCATATGAAGTGAAAGTAATAAAATGATGTGGTGATTACATACTCATGAAAGTTCTGTGTGTATAGAAATGAATATGTTTATATGTTTTTTTTTATTTCTGAAATCTGCATATCTAGTTGGTTGTAAACTGAGATATTCTTAAATAGTAAAGCTTTATCATTTGAATTGTTTTCTGTTAGTAAACTTATGTGTAAACAAAGGATGGTTGTTTAGTATAAAATTATGATTTAGTTTAAATAGGTTAGAATTTGAAGTCTGTTACTCTCTAAACAAACTCCACAGTTAGCATTTTGAAATGAAATCAGAATATCAAACTTCAATAATTATTTAAAACAAGATTATAACATTGATGTATGTTAGAAAATCAGAAAGTGTAAAAAATTTCACTTTTTAAAAATGAACTGTAGTATTAGCATTTTAGTTTTGAACAGAAAAAGGAAATTTGAAGTATCTGTTAAGCTAGAAAATTTTAGTTATTAAGATACTTCCTGTAGGTGAAGTATTGATGTAAGAATGAGGTAAAATTTGGACATTATTGCTCAGAGAAAGAGAGGAGTTAGGAATTGAGTGTTTCCAGGTATTCAAAACCTAGTTTCAGTGTTGCAGTTCCTTGTTTACTCACATGCTCTCTGTTGCTTTGAGTTATTTGAGGTTTTGGGAATTTGTAGAGGGGGTGTAAAGGAAGCGTTATCCAAGGTCGCGTCGACGATGATGGTCGGAGGCGAGCTAATGGGCTGTTGACAGGTTTTGATAGGGTTTATGGTTGTGTTTTCAGGTTGTTTGATCAACTTGAAATTTTGGAAATTTAAGTTGTAGTGGAGATTAGGGGATTGTATCTATGTTAAGGGATGGTAGGTGACTTGTAGCAATGGAATAGAGTGACTGGAAGCCGCCGGAGCGACGGTGCATGTGCACCATTCATGTTGAAGTTCTGGTGAACTTCTGATGTGTGCAGGGTTTTTGACTTGGAGATGACTTCGGGTAGTTTTGATTTTGACTCGAAGAAAGGGGTTGGGAAACTCGAAGTAAATAGTTGGGTTCTCGGGTTAGTTTAGTTGCAGGGTTATAAACCAGAGAGTTTTGCACTTTTTAGATTTTTGAATAAAATTCATATTTTAAAGTTGCAACTTGATTCAAGTATAACTTGAATCTGAATTCAAATGAAGTTTTGAATTCAAAGTTTTTAAAAATGAAATCTTAAATTTAAATTCAGTTTTAAATCAAAATTAAAACAGTTTTCAGGTTTATCTTTAAAACCCAGATTTTTATTTAAACAGTTTTGTAAGTTTTTAAAATTTTGAACAGATTTAAATGTTTAAGCAAGATTTAATTTTTTTTTTTGAAATCAAGTTAAAACAGTTTTCAAGTTACTTTGGAAACCAGTTTTGATTTGAAACAGTTTGTAAATATAATAAAAAATAGATGAACATATTTAAATGTTTTAAATAGAATTTGATTTCAAGTAAGATTTTAAACTTGAAAGAATTTAGTTCCTTTAGTATTTGAATTAAAATATGAAGTGATTAATTTAAAATTGAAAGTTAAAATAATCAATCCATTTTCAAAGCTTGATTTATTTTAATCAAGTAATTTATTTTAAACCTTTTCTTTTATATTTAAGTAATGAATGTTCTTTAAACATTCATTTTTATTTTAAGGTTTATAATTATTTTAATTGGGATTAATGTTTAAATGATTAAACATTTTAAATCTTTAATTTTTTTAAAATGAATTGGAATTTGAATTTAAATTTAGAAATGTACTGTTTAAATACATTTTGAATATAATTGAGTCATTTGATAAATTATTTTGAAAATATTTAAGATAATTAAGGATTTACTTAATTATTGGATTTTAAATAATGATTTAGATTAATATTAATTATAAATGATTTATTGATAGTTAATCTAATTCAAAATTTCTTAAGTATGAAATTATTGAAAATGTTGTTAATTAATAAAAATAATTATCTAAGGATAATTTAGTAATTAATTAATGTAATTAATTTTGATAATTAACTAGATTGATTAATTGAATCTAATTAATTGTAATTTGTTAAGTATAATTAATTGTTAAAGTAATTAAGAAATTAATTACTTATTGTAATTAATTTTGATGTGTGAATTAATTAAGTTAATAAATTTAGTTTAATTAATTTTAATAAATCATTTGATGATTTTAAGAGTAATCATTTATTGTAATTAATGGAGCAGGATTACTTAGAGAAGTAATACTGATAATTACTGGAATGTAATTAGTAATTTGGATAATTACTTTTGTAATTAATTAAGAAATTAATTAATGATTAATTATTGGTTAATTAATTTATGATTGAGTAATTAAAGAAAGTTAATTACTAAATTTAATATTAATCAAGGTGATTAATAATTATCATAATTACTAAATGTAAATAATTTTAATTAAGTAATTTATTTAAATATTAGAGATCATTATTTATTATAATTAATGGTTGTAATTAAGGATTGTTTGATTAAGTAATAATTAATTAAGTGATTAACTAATTGTAATTAATTAAGGGCAAATATAATTAATTATATTTAATTAATAAATGAGTAATTAAATGTTAATTACTTATGATTAAGGTTAATTAATTTATGAAATTAATTTAAAGACTAATTACTTATTGTAATTAGAGGATAATTAATCAAAAGTGCTTAATCAAGTTGAATACTTAGGAAGTGAATTAATTAACTGGTTTAATTAATTAATGGATGTTAAGCAGAATTTAAATGTGTTATTAATTTGAATTAATTAGAGATGGTTGTAATTAATTTAATTCATTTTAAATTAATTATAATTGATGGTTAATAAATCATTGCTTATGGATGTTTATTGATTGAATGGTTGTGATCTCAGTAATGAGATGAGTCGTATCTATATGATATGAATGCTTGGTTTAAGTATGATGGTTTGTGATGGATTATTTGGTTGTGATGATTATCTATTTATGGATGATACAGATTATCTGTTTATGATATGAATGTGATTATCTATTGTGAGATGTAGTTTATCTATCTGTGTGAAATAGATAATAATGAAATGAGTTAATTATTTAAACCCTTAAGTATAACTTGGACATTAAGATGGCGTTTGGTTTCGATGAGACCGGGATCGGGTTTCCATATTTGGATATCCAAAAACCACATCGATTCCAATTAAACGTTAGGTCGTTAATCCAAGGGGAGCAAGTGAAGACTCGAGGTGTAAGGGCTATACGTCAGTATAACTCTGTGGGTGATTCCGTAATGAGTTTGACGGAATAGTACTTATAGATTCGAGATGGAGATTTAGAGTGCAAGGGTTATCGTCGTTAACTCTGAGGGTGATTCCAATACGAGTGTAACGAGATAATGCCTTCGGTTTCGTTCGAACCCGGAACGAACTTGTATGGATTGAACGCTTTCAGAACATCGTCAGGTGGACGATGAGCATTCTAAGATTTATATGTCCTATAAAGGTAATCGTAACCTCAAGCCTCATCAACCGGGAATGGCTAAAATAGGGGATGTGCAGCAAAGCTTCGTGGGTAGTCCCCACTGGAGAGCAAGATTTATCCCTGTCTAGAGGTCCCTTTATATTCGGTTTTGTGGCAGTTGGCGACGGCCAATCTGCGGGGTGGTCTTGTTCGGAACTGTTCAGTAAGGAACGGGTCCGACTTTGTGTTGCAGGGGAGCGGGCGTACTCCTCGGTACGGTGATCAAGGCCACGTACTGTGACGGGCAGTACCCCAGTAGCCCTGCCATTGATGGAATCCATAATCCAATAAGTGCCTGTACGGTTTTGATTGTGCCCAACTATGTTGGAACGTGAGATGTAAGCATTCCAGCTATTTCTGTATTTTATTTTGAAAACCCTAGACACTATTATAATATCACTGGATTTCCTATCAAATGTTTTGGTTAGCGTAAGGTAAAAACTTTTCCATGTTTATGTGTGGGAAGTCTTACGTGATACCTTTTGTTTCAAAGGATTTTCTAAAAGTTAAGCAACTTTTATCTCCGTTTACTCACACCATACCCCTGTCTGACCTGAGTGTTTATTTTCTGTTTTATTAAACTCTTGGGTACTCATATTATGTATGAGCAGTCAAGTGATTCAGGATTGCTTTGACAAGTTCTGGAGGAGATAATGGAGCAGGAGGCTTTAGCTTGTAGATATTTTTTTAGTGGTTCCGCTGTGTTTGAGTTGTATCTGTTTTTCTCTGATGTACTTGGATTTTAATTACTAGACAGATGTTTATAACTGTCTAGTTTGTGTTGTATTAGCTGTATTACTCTGATGTATATGATACTATGTAAAGTATTATGTGATATATTATAATTTATTCGATTCCGCTGTGAGATTCTGATGTTGTCTGTTTCTTCTTTCCTTTCTTTTCTCTTTTCTATCCCTTTCTTTCTTCTTAACGATGCGACTTCCTGGAGTCTGGAAGTTGGGTCGTTACATTGTGGTATCAGAGCTCTAGGTTGAGCGAATACCTAGACTCTGGAGTGGTGTCCTTCTTGAGAGAGCGTATTTGTAATTTTAAATATATATATATATATATATATATATATATATATATTTCTACCTATTAGATTGGGTTACCTGTTCGGGTTTCCAATATAAGTAATAAAGGTGGATAGGGTAGTGGTGTGTGTAACACAGCTACCAATAGATTTCGAGTGTTTGGGGTTGGAAGTGATCTGCTAGAGCAGTTTGGGTATCTTGAGTAGTTCTGCAGTTGGTGAAGGATTTCACCAATCTCTGAAGGAGTTCTGTCTATATTCGAGTTTGAGACTCAGTTTGGCAGAGTGTTTTGTGTTTGGTTTGAAGCGAGTTTCCTGAGAGATATCTGTCTATCTGGAAGGCTCTATTGTGAAGAGGCTGGTGTAGCTTTAGGATTCGATGAGATTTTGGGTAAGGAAGCTTTGGCAGCAGTAGCAGCAGTGAGTGGCTTGTTTCTTCGATGGTTCAGAAGCCTCTGTGATTCTTCTGTCAGAAGTCCGGGCATATGGTGGAGCTTGTCCATTTCTTCTGGAGCTCGGTTGGGTGTGATGTTTGTGGTTGAAGGTAGACCACTAGTTCTTCTTTTGGGTAGAAGGTTTTAGCTGTTCTGTTTGTTGAAGTGAGAACGATTTCTTGGAATCTGAATTGGGTGGAATTGTAAAAGTGACTCGCGATGGTTCGGAAGTTCTCTAAGTGATCTTTGTTTGGATTGAAGCATCTTTAGAGGATGTTTGAGTTATCGAAGTGATTTGGTATTTTTTGGATATCTTCAAAGGAGTTGAGATTTGCATCCATCGAGAGTTTGAGTTCTGTTTCGACTTGGTTCTTGGAGCTTTACCGGTGGTTCAGCTTAGTAAGGGGTTCTTTGAGAAATGTGATCTGTTTAAGTTGGCAGGATTTATTGGGTCCAGTTTTCTGGTTGAAATTTTGTTGTGTGTTGTGACCGAATCAGATAGGTCACTGAGATTTATGGAATTTGATGAACAATATTCCGGGATAAGTTGATCAAGTTGGTACTTGTGTTCATCAACAACATTCTTGAATCAGAGATGCGCAGTGGAAGCATGGTGGCAGCTATTCCAGAATAGGAGCAACACCCGATTCTTTGGGAATTTGAATTTTGTCTTGCATTAGAGGATTTCTACAGGAAATTCATTTTGGATCTGGAGGCTTGATTGTTTTGTGTATCTGTTTGTTTCCATATAGAGTAGTTTGTATGAAGACTTTTGATATTTGTGTAATAGAGTTTGTGTGGTGGATCTGTTTGATCTAGAAGTTGAGGGTGGCCCAGGATCGATATGAGAGATTTGTGGGTATGAGTACTGGATCTTTCTGTTTTCTATCGAAAGTTGAGTGTTTGGTCTACGGGATTGAATTTCCAGTTCGGATGGCTGGAATTTGTTTTGTTTTCCCACGTATCTCTGAGGGAGTACGTGTATGGTTTATCTCTGGTTTTAGAATCAGTAGTTCTGTGAGATTTGGAAGTTGATCAGGACTTGTCTGTAGTCCTGTATTCTGTTTAGATTAGTAGATCTAGATATATATGAGCTTTAGATTTGAGTGGTGTAGCTAGTTTAGATTCTGTAGGGCGAGTGTCCTGGTGTGTGTACCTGGGAAACTCAAGAAATTTTTATCCAGAATTTTATCTGGATAATTAGAATTGTTTGTTTGAATTGGTTGCTATGGTTGCTAGTATTTGGTTGATAGTATATGTTTGCTCTTTTAAAATTTTAAAATCTGTATGGAATTATTAAATTACCTTTGCTTTTAAATTTCGGGGACAAAATTCTTTTAAGGGGAGAGGAATGTGATGTCCCGGAAATTTAGGCAATAATTATTTAACAATTTCTTTGATAATTATTTAAAATGTGGAAATATTGATTTAATAGTTTAATACAAACAGAAATTCTCTTTTGAAAATTAATAATTATTTAGTTTGTCAAATGATATTCTTTTCAAAATTTAAAAATATTTAAGTAATAAATTTATCTTTCTATGCTGATTTAAAAATATTTTATTTATAATGTATAAATGTTTATACATTGTAAATAGAGGATTTGGTTTTAATTTTAATTTATATTAAATAAAGGATATTTTCTAATTATTATATAAATGTATAATTTGTAAATTGATTAAATTAATTTGAATTAGTATTGAAAACTTTTCAAAAGTTTGTTTTAAAAATCTATCTTATATTTTCATGGAAATGTAAGTAAGAATTTGTTTTGTTTAAATTTTATTTTATAATAAAAGTTTGTTTTGTTTTATTTTAAAATTGCTTTTCTTTGAAATAAGATTTAAATCATTCTTGTTAAAGTATAACAGTTAGTTTGAAACCTTTTAAAATAAAATGAATTCAACACTTCTTCTCTTCTTAAAATCTTTTCTTTTGAAATTTAGTTTCATAAAGAATATTATTTTAAAAATAATTAAACAAACATTAAAATGTAAGTGCATAGTTTTATAAAGAAGTTTATATGTATTTATTTAAAGACTAGATGTTAATAAACATTTGTAACTTGCTAAAAATAAATTAGAAATGGTTTAAGATAATTTAAATACAATTATAAATTTAGAAATTTCTTTTAATAATTGGATATGCATATGTGTTAAAATCTTAAAACATAAGTAGACACTTGTAAAACATTTAACATAATAAGTTAACAAGTGGCAAGCTAATTCATTTTGGAAATTTAATTTTATTGACAATAAAACATAGCAATGCATTTGTTAAAACATTCTCTTCAAAAATAAAATCTGAAAATCAGATTTCAGTAAATTAAAACCCAAACAAACTACAAATCTGCAAAATCAAATTATAAATCAAACTTCAAATCTGTGCATTTGAATGTGGATCTGCATGCCATTTTTCAACTTCAAACTGGAGCTCAACTTCAATATAAAATCTGAGCAATGAAGTTTTGGGTTTGCATGCAATCTTCATCAACAAGAAAAGTATTTTCTGTAATCAAATGCAAGCCAGGATCAACATGCATTTCAATATGCAGTTTCTGGAAAATGAAATCTGCATCTTCTTAAATCAGGTGAGTAAACCTTTATTTTTAAAAACAGTTTCTCTTTTTAAATTAATGCTTAAGCAAGAATAATATCTAAAGACTAATGCATACTATTTTTTTTTTAAAAGTAAATCAAACTGCAGTACCATTATTATTATGTTTAGTGAGTAAGCTTCTTATCTTTTAAAAACAGTTTTCTTTAAAAATCAAATTCAAACATAAATTAAAGAACTTATGTCTTTATTTACAGAAATCAAACTGTTTTAAACAAAACTGTTCTGTTTTGTTTTAAAATGAAATGAGTAACCTCACATGCACAAAATTTGTGACATCTGAGCATATGAAGTGAAAGTAATAAAATGATGTGGTGATTACATACTTATGAATGTTCTGTGTGTATAGAAATGAATATGTTTATATGTTTTTTTTTATTTCTGAAATCTGCATATCTAGTTGGTTGTAAACTGAGATATTCTTAAATAGTAAAGCTTTATCATTTTCTGTTAGTAAACTTATGTGTAAACAAAGTATGGTTGTTTAGTATAAAATTATGATTTATTTTAAATAGGTTAGAATTTGAAGTCTTTTACTCTCTGAACAAACTCCACAGTTAGCATTTTGAAATGAAATCAGAATATCAAACTTCAATAATTATTTAAAACAAGATTATAACATTGATGTATGTTAGAAAATCAGAAAGTGTAAAACAAATTTCACTTTTTAAAAATGAACTGTAGTATTAGCATTTTAGTTTTGAACAGAAAAAGGAAATCTGAAGTATCTGTTAAGCTAGAAAATTTTAGGTATTAAGATACTTCCTGTAGGTGAAGTATTGATGTAAGAATGAGGTAAAATTTGAAAATTAGTGCTCAGAGAAAGAGAGGAGTTGGAATTGAGTGTTTCCAGGTATTCAAAACCTAGTTTCAATGTTGCAGTTCCTTGTTTACCCACATGCTCTCTGTTGCTTTGAGTTATTTGAGGTTTTGGGAATTTGTAGAGGGGGTGTAAAGGAAGCTTTATCCAAGGTCGCGTCGACGATGATGGTCGGAGGCGAGCTAATGGGCTGTTGATAGGTTTTGATTGGGTTTGTGGTTGTGTTTTCAGGTTGTTTGATCAACCTGAAATTTTGGAAATTTAAGTTGCAGTGGAGATTAGAGGATTGTATCTATGTTAAGGGATGGTAAGTGACTTGTAGCAGTGGACTGGAGTGACTGGAAGCCGCCGAAGCGACGGTGCATGTGCACCATTCATGTTGAAGTTCTGGTGAACTTCTGATGTGTGCAGGGTTTTTGACTCGGAGATGACTTCGGGTAGTTTTGATTTTGACTCGAAGAAAGGGGTTGGGAAACTCGAAGTAAATAGTTGGGTTCTCGGGTTAGTTTAGTTGCAGGGTTATAAACCAGAGAGTTTTGAAGTTTTTAGATTTTTGAATAAAATTCATATTTTAAAGTTGCAACTTGATTCAAGTATAACTTGAATCTGAATTCAAATGAAGTTTTGAATTGAAAGTTTTTAAAAATGAAATCTTAAATTTAATTCAGTTTTAAATCAAAATTAAAACAGTTTTCAGGTTTATCTTTAAAATCCAGATTTTTATTCAACCAGTTTTGTAAGTTTTTAAAATTTTGAACAGATTTAAATGTTTAAGCAAGATTTAAATTTTTTTTTGAAATCAAGTTAAAACAATTTTCAAGTTACTTTGGAAACCAGTTTTGATTTCAAACAGTTTGTAAATTTAGTAAAAAAAATAGATGAACATATTTAAATCTTTTAAAATAGAATTTGATTTCAAGTAAGATTTTAAACTTGAAAGAATTTGGTTCCTTTAGTATTTGAATTAAAATATGAAGTGTTAATTTAAAATTGAAAGTTAAAATAATCAATCCATTTTCAAAGCTTGATTTATTTTAATCAAGTAATTTATTTAAAACCTTTTCTTTTATATTTAAGTAATGAATGTTCTTTAAACATTCATTTTTATTTTAAGGTTTATAATTATTTTAATTGGGATTAATGTTTAAATGATTAAACATTTTGAATCTTTAAATTTTTTAAAATGAATTGTGTTACCTGGAGAATCGACCAGGCAACTAGAACGTTCGGCATGCAGGGTTGTACTCGGCACAAATGAGCACTCGACACGTTTGAACGTTCGGCAGTCAAGGGTTGTACTCGGCAATGAAGAACGTACGTCCATCCAGGTTTGCACTCGGCACGAGACCTTCAGCATTTCACTCGGCACTCCCTCCACTCGGCCTGCTCTTCACTCGGCATACCCTTTGTTCGGCACATCCCGTGCTCGGCATACCCTTTGTTCGGCACATCCTGTGCTCGGCATATCCTTTGCTCGGCATGTCCTGTGTTCGGCGTTCCCTCTACTCGGCGTATCCTTTCGCTCGGCATCCACGCCTCACTCGGCATCCCAACATCGTTCGGCCCGCTTCCTCCATTCAACAGAGAGATCCATCGACTTGGAAAGGAGGGCTCGGCATGCCGACCGTTCGGCATGTTCCACTCAGCATGCAGGGCACGTCCTATCTAGACCGAGCTGTCTAGCCATCTGGCCCACCAGGGAAGTCCAACCCACATTCGTCTATAAATAGAGGGGCAGGGGCACAGAAAAGAGGGAGGAGATTTCAGAGAACACAGGGGAGACTCTGCCGCATCCAAACCTCATCCAAGACTTCTACTTTTATTTCACAATGGTATTCGAATACTTAAAAGCGGATTGTATCTGTAATCAAGTTTAAAGTGAAGAAATAAAGGATCAACTTCAAAGTGGACGTAGGCTACAACGCCGAACCACTATAAATTCTGTGTTCTCGTCTCCCGCATTTTAATTTATATTATCTTCTCTATTTTAATTTATCTTCTTCATTAATCTCTCTACACAAACTCTCTAAGGGTGTTAGTAACCAATTTGGGCGCTAACAAATTGGAATTTGGATTTAAATTTAGAAATGTATTGTTTAAATACATTTTGAATATAATTGAGTCATTTGATAAATTATTTTGAAAATATTTAAGATAATTAAGGATTTACTTAATTATTGGATTTTAAATAATGATTTAGATTAATATTAATTATAAATGATTTATTGATAATTAATCTAATTCAAAATTTCTTAAGTATGTAATTATTGAAAATGTTGTTAATTAATAAAAATAATTATCTAAGGATAATTTAGTAATTAATTAATGTAATTAATTTTGATAATTAACTAGATTGATTAATTGAATCTAATTAATTGTAATTTGTTAAGTATAATTAATTGTTAAAGTAATTAAGAAATTAATTACTTATTGTAATTAATTTTGATGTGTGAATTAATTAAGTTAATAAATTTAGTTTAATTAATTTTAATAAATCATTTGATGATTTTAAGAGTAATTATTTATTGTAATTAATGGAGCAGGATTACTTAGAGAAATAATACCAATAATTACTGGAATGTAATTAGTAATTTGGATAATTACTTTTGTAATTAATTAAGAAATTAATCAATGATTAATTATTGGTAAATTAATTTATGAATGAGTAATTAAAGAAAGTTAATTACTAAATTTAATATTAATCAAGGTGATTAATAATTATCATAATTACTAAATGTAAATAATTTTAATTAAGTAATTTATTTAAATATTAGAGATCATTATTTATTATAATTAATGATTGTAATTAAGGATTGTTTGATTAAGTAATAATTAATTAAGTGATTAACTAATTGTAATTAATTAAGGGCAAATATAATTAATTATAGTTAATTAATAAATGAGTAATTAAATGTTAATTACTTATGATTAAGGTTAATTAATTTATGAAATTAATTTAAATACTAATTACTTATTGTAATTAGAGGATGATTAATCAAAAGTGCTTAATCAAGTTGAATACTTAGGAAGTGAATTAATTAACTGGTTTAATTAATTAATGGATGTTAAGCAGAATTTAAATGTGTTAATTAATTTAATTTAATTTGAATTAATTAGAGATGGTTGTAATTAATGTAATTCATTTTAAATTAATTATAATTGATGGTTAATAAATCATTGCTTATGGATGTTTATTGATTGAATGGTTGTGATCTCAGTAATGAGATGAGTCGTATCTATATGATATGAATGCTTGGTTTAAGTATGATGGTTTGTGATGGATTATTTGGTTGTGATGATTATCTGTTTATGGATGATACAGATTATCTGTTTATGATATGAATGTGATTATCTATTGTGAGATGTAGTTTATCTATCTGTGTGAAATAGATAATAATGAAATGAGTTAATTATTTAAACCCTTAAGTATAACTTGGACATTAAGATGGCGTTAGGTTTCGATGAGACCGGGATCGGGTTTGCATATTTGGATATCCAAAAACCACATCGATTCCAATTAAACGTTAGGTCGTTAATCCAAGGGGAGCAAGTGAAGACTCGAGGTGTAAGGGCTATACGTCAGTATAACTCTGTGGGTGATTCCGTAATGAGTTTGACGGAATACTACTTATAGATTCGAGATGGAGATTTAGAGTGCAAGGGTTATCGTCCTTAACTCTGAGGGTGGTTCCAATACGAGTGTAACGAGATAATGCCTTCAGTTTTGTTCGAACCCGGAACGAACTTGTATGGATTGAATGCTTTCAGAACATCGTCAGGTGGACGATGAGCATTCTAAGATTTATATGTCCTATAAAGGTAATCGTAACCTCAAGCCTCATCAACCGGGAATGGCTAAAACAGGGGAGGTGCAGCAAAGCTTCGTGGGTAGCCCCCACTGGAGAGCAAGATTTATCCCTGTCTAGAGGTCCCTTTATATTTGGTTGTGTGGCAGTTGGCGACGGCCAATCTGCGGGGTGGTCTTGTTCGGAACTGTTCAGCAAGGAACGGGTCCGGCTTTGTGTTGCAGGAGAGCGGGCGTACTCCTCGGTACGGTGATCTAGGCCACGTACTGTGACGGGCGGTACCCCAGTAGCCCTGCCATTGATGGAATCCATAATCCAATAAGTGCCTGTACGGTTTTGATTGTGCCCAACTATGTTGGAACGTGAGATGTAAGCATTCCAGCTATTTCTGTATTTTATTTTGAAAACCCTAGACACTATTATAATATCACTGGATTTCCTATCAAATGTTTTGGTTAGCGTAAGGTAAAAACTTTTCCATGTTTATGTGTGGGAAGTCTTACGTGATACCTTTTGTTTCAAAGGATTTTCTAAAAGTTAAGCAACTTTTATCCCCGTTTACTCACACCAGACCCCTGTCTGACCTAAGTGTTTATTTTCTGTTTTATTAACTCTTGGGTACTCATATTATGTATGAGTAGTCAAGTGATTCAGGATTGCTTTGACAAGTTCTGGAGGAGATAATGGAGCAGGAGGCTTCAGCGTGTAGATATTTTTTAGTGGTTCCGCTGTGTTTGAGTTGTATCTGTTTTTCTCTGATGTACTTGGATTGTAATTACTAGACAGATGTTTATAACTGTCTAGTTTGTGTTGTATTAGCTGTATTACTCTCATGTATATGATACTATGTAAAGTATTATGTGATATATTATAATTTATTCGATTCCGCTGTGAGATTCTGATGTTGTCTGTTTCTTCTTTCCTTTCTTTTCTCTTTTCTATCCCTTTCTTTCTTCTTAGCGATGCGACTTCCTGGAGTCTGGAAGTTGGGTCGTTACAAAATTGGGTTTGAAAAGTGTTTCAAAAGGAATTTTGAAATTGGAATTATATCTCGTAAGGATATTTTGAGGAAATATATAATTGGGAATTATTTGTTATGCGGTGGATTTTTGTGAATATTAATTGATAGTTAAATCACCGCTATCAATATTGGACAAATGCGTTGATCGTTTCAAAGAGACCGGGATCGAGATTTATTTCTCCCAAACCACTTCCATCCGGTTTATACGTGTCGTGGAAAAACGTGTTCGGAGTCGAAGATAGAGAAGTGAAGTGCAAGGGCTAATCGCTACTAATCCTGAGGATATTTCCAAAATGGATGTAGGAGGAGTAGTGCCTTCGATTCCGTTCGAACCCTGGACGGACTTGTATGGACGAATGCTTTCGGAACATCGTCAGGTGGACGATGGGCATTCTAAGTGAAACGTTCTAAAGGTAATGCTTGGCCTCAAGCCTCATCAACTGGGAATGACTGAAAATCAGAGGATATGCAGCAAGGCTTCGTTGGTAGCCCCCACTTGAGAGTATGGTTATCCTTGTCTAGATGTCCCTTTTTATTCGGCTTAGTGGTGCGGTTGCTGATCCCAACCGTGGGATGATTTTACTTGGAACTGTCCAGTAAGGGATGGTTCTGGCCTTGTGTTGCAGGGGATAGGGCGTGGTCCTCGGTACAGTGATCTGGGCCCCGTACTGTGACAGGTGGTACCCTAGTGCCTAGTCATTAGTTGGAATCCATTCTCCCTACGAGCCTTTACGAATTTTGTTTGTATTACCCACACCGTGGCTAGTAGCTGGAATTTAATCATGTAACAATTTCGGCTATTTTATAAGTATTTGTATATAGACCCTATTATAATATCAGAGGATTTCTATAAAAAGTGTTTTAGCTATCGTAAGGTAAAAACCCGACATGTTTATTTGTGGCGTGGTCTTACGAGATGCTTTTGTTTTCAAAAGGATTTTTGGAACTTTAATAATCAATTTGGATGCATTATTATCAGCTGGTATTCCAGACTGACTCGGGTGTTATTTCATTATAATGCTCGGGTCAGACCGAGTATTATATGTTCAGGACAGGATGCTGTGGAGCAGAAGAGGAGCTGGAGTCCGAGACGTATTATCCGTACTAGTATATATATCCGCTGCTGTGATTTTATGGATTTGTCTGACTACTAAATGTTGTTTGTATGAGATACTCTGATGATATGATATATAAAACAGATACAGTTTCACTTTGTGTAAAGATCTATTTTTTTTACTATTATATTTTATTCCGCTGCGTCTGTGAGATTCTGATATTATTTAGTTCCTTCTTTCTTCTATCTCTTCTTCTTTAACCCTAAAGGTTCATATTTCTGTTCCACTTGAGTAAATTGATGTAGTATAGTGTTGACTCAAGGGGTATGGATTTGCGGGCTTTTACACTTGGTATCAGAGCTTAGGTTGGCGACAACCTAGGCTTTGGTGGGGAAATTACTCATTAAACAGAGTCAATAGTACTCTACAATGAGTTGAGTGTATTAATAGATATGAGGACGTACTTGTTAGTGAATATAAAAATTGTTTTTATACCGTGTTGACTTATCAGTTGAGTTTTTATGAATTCTGGTCGGTACAGGAAGTACAACCGTATCGATAGGGGTTTCTAAACTCTTAAACAAGATAAACTGACATGGTGTTGTTTTTAAAAGAGGGTAAATGAAATAATTTTACCCAAAGTTATATTTTGATATAAAAAAAATTTCTGAAATTATTATATATATTTGGATGATTGGTTGTTAATATCTTAATCAAATAAGAATCTAGATTTTAATCTAAAATTTGAAATGGTTATAATCAAATAAATTTTACAAGTATAAATTATATAAATTCGAAAGAAGAATAACTAAATTTGAATTAAACAAGAATTTAAATCTCGGGGATTTTGAAAAGGATTTTAAATGTATTATAAACAAAAGTTTGGAAATTTAAAATCCTGGTAGAGTTTGAAATGTTTGCTAAGGTGTTTAAAGGCAATATTGGAATATTATTTTGGGTAATATGTTTGTATGGAAACTATTTTGAAATGAATTTGGGAAAGTAAGTAAGCACTGAACTCGCTTCAGTCGTTGGAAAATAATCCTGATGATGCTGGCCACATCATTAGAATTCATTTTCGAGTTTCTAAAGTGATGGATTGCTACCAAAATGGTTGGTTATGATATTGTTTGGACTTGTTGCGTATAATAATTGTTTGGAAATTTCAAAACGGGGAAATTGGTTTGGTACAACCAAGTTGTTTTGGAAATCCGGAGATTTGATTTGGTATACCAAGTAGGTATGAGTAGATTATCATTTCAAGATGGTTTTGAAATGAAACCGAGCAATTGAATTCTGGAAAATTCTATTTAAATAATGTGAAGCTAAAATGGATCAACTATCGAACTTATTAAGTGAAGTTGATATTAATAATAAGAAATGAAAATTTTAATCCTGGATTTAAAATTTAACTTGAGTAAAGGGAAGTGAATAAAATTTATTGTGAATAGAAAATTAGAATTTGACTTGGATAAGTTAAATAAATTGGGCTTAGAATTAAATTGATTTGGGTTAAATTGAAAGGTAAAATGACTTTGTATTTGTGGGTCATTGTGTAATAAATTGTACAAATAAGCTATTAATAAGTGTTATACATATAATTTGAAATTATGGATTTAAAATTTGCAAAGGATTATGGGGAAAGAAAAATTTGTATCCTTAAGGACTCAGTGATATATATATATATATATGTATATATATATATATATATGTATGTATATATATATATATATATGTATGTATATAGAATTTGGAATTGTGATTATAAAATGAAAATGACTCAAATGAGCAATATAAACCTTGAAAGTAATTAAGTTGGTGAATTTAAGAATAGAAAATCAGATTGTAAACCCAAGTAAAATGAAATTATAATCACCAATGGGAAATAGTTGAATGGTATGGAGAATTCAAATCTAATCTAAAATGAAATGTAAAGTAAGATGAAGAAAATATAAAATATAAAAGATGTGAATGAACTTAAGTTAGTAAATAAATTTTGAACTTGTATATGGAAAATTAAAATTGGATTGAATTAGATTTAACTTCGATCAAATAGAATTAAGCTGAATTTGGAATAAATTAAAATTAAAATTCAGTTTTGTTATGAATAAAAATGAATGTAATTAAATTCTTATTTAAGATAGTAAAGGTAATGGTATAAATTCAAGATGGCTAAATGTGACGACCGCCCAAGACTCCCGCACCAAAACAAGGAAATAATGCGCTGAAAGGCGTGCCAGGCAGCCATGGACGATAGTCAGGGTAAAACAAAACAAAAGAATCTCTATCGTACAACTCACAGCGCATGGATAAAATACAATAGAGAAATATAATATAGTGAAGCTCCATAGAACAGAACATCATCATATAAGCATCACAGTAGTTTTATACAATCATCTACTCAAATCCATACATGAAAGCCTCACTACAAATCACTCAACCAAATACAGCAGCGGATACCCAGTACATATAGTAAGAAAACTAATATGCAAAGCCTCCTGCTCGTCTTCGTCATCTTCATCGTAGAACTCCTAGCACAGCACCTGTCACCTGCTACCTAGTCTGCCCATCCCAACATGGATGAACAGCCCAAGGTAATAAGAGGAGACATAAAACCTTGAGTCAGACAAAGTCTTAGTGAGCAGTAAATTAACAATCAAGCATACCAAAAGAGCATAAGGAAATAAAGGAATAGGAACCAAACCATCCCACTCCACCTCTTTCTACAGTGATAGCCCCCAGACACACACTAAGGAGAAGTAAGCATAACATAGCAGATAAGTAAGGTAAAGCAATAATCACTCGAGTCAAGGACGATGTTTTCCAAATACAAACCCCCAAGGCCTAAACCAAGATCAGATAAGCACCCAGAAAACACCGCTCTTGAAGCCGAATGATGATACAACCAAACATCCAAACATCCATGACTCTGGCTATCACTGTTAACCTTGCTTCGAAATCACCGTTAATTGAATGACCGACTCCTTCCTGAGCCATCTGTCAAGGGCTAATGGTAACCCCGGTTCTAGACAAAACCCCGCACACTGCCTTGTGCCTAGGACTTATCTTCTTGGCCCAGAGTACTCGACTAACTACCTGTAGTCTTTTAGGCGTCCCTATGTACTCTTGCTTTAGGTTTGCTAGAACCTTCAATAACGATGAGATCCAAGCCTCCTTGTCATCCTTCTTGACGACTTCTATCAACTTAGCCCAAGCTTCCTCTTGAGCAATCCATTATCAACCAACTTGAACTACCCTTCAAGTTATCAACATGCTTGGAATGATCCCTGCCTGGATTAAGCCAAGACTCACATCATACTTCGCTTCATCGTACCAAAGCAAAGTCTCAACTCAACCATACTTTGCCTTTTCGCATCCTGACAAAGTCCCATCTCGATCTCATACTTCGCCTCTTCGCATCACGGCAAAGTCCCATCATCGAATCCATCCATATGAGCTTCCACATCCGCTTCATATACCATCGGCAGCTTTCACCATTCAAGAGCCTTTCCACTTAGCTTTTGAATCATCTTCAACCATCTTGTTCCAAATCAACTACAAGCTAACTTGGAGCAATCAAATCTAACATACATTCAAACATTCAAGCATTCAAACAAGATATATTAAGCAATATCAACTATAATGGCAATTTCGTAATTAAGTGAGCAAAAGTCCAACATATGTGAAATCATAGTTTTTAGCATAGATCTATCAAATCTAAAACATGGGTTTTGTCTCTAATACTTGTTAAATAGCTTCTATAGATAAACATTTTCAAATATGATGGATCTACATGCAGACTTAAGGAAAATGCGAGAAAACGCTAACTTTAACACATAAACATATCACCAATCCCATATACTCCTTTGGATCCGCGTGAGAGATAACTACCACTCACCAAATCACCAAAACAACCTAAAATCAATCAACTTCAGATCTGGACAGCAAAGATCAAGGCTTGATCCGGCAATATCTCGCTCCAATCGATGAATTCTAGCTCGAACGGATGAAGATCTTCAACTTTGGCACTTGGATCTTCGATCTCGATCTTCGATCTTGGATGGATGTTAGAATTAGATTGGAATGGAGAAAAGAAGATGAAGAAATGTTGTAGTCGAGTCTTCAAAATGGCAGCACTTCGTCGCTTCAAAAACCGGTGCCAAAAAGTGAGCCAAACCCCTCTATTTATAGGCTGAATTTCCCTTAGGTCGTCCGCCCCTTAGGTCGTCCCCGACCTAACTATGAGTCGTTGCCGACTCATCAGCCCCTACGACCTACGACCTAACCAACACAACATACAACCAAGGCCGACTTACGACTTAACCCAGACGCGACCTAAAACACAGGCCGACCTAACGACTCAACGCACTGCCGACCCAACTGTCACACGACTCAACACACTGCCGCATTTCCTAAGTCCTAGGTCGCCTGACGACTTAACTAGCATGCCGACCTACGACCTAAGACCCTGCCGACTCAACTCCTTGCCGACCTAACACAACCGAGTCAACGACCTAACTCCCCAGGCCTTCATGCGACCTAACCACAACGACTTACGACTCAACAATGCTGACCTAACTCCTGCCCAAGCTATCTATAAGTCGCTAACGACTCAAGTCCTGCCGACTTAATACACGGCATCCCTAACACTAAGTCGCTCACGCGACTCAACTTGCCCAGCGGTCTAACACTCCCTTAAGTCGTTCAACGACCTAACTTTTCTTAGGTCGTTGACATACTTAACTCGCCAACAACTGACTCACTAACACGTAGGTCGCTGACTCGTTAACTCTTAGGTCGCTTACTAGACTCCCCAACGACCTAACATCCAAACGACCTATCCCCTTAGGTCGTCAACCCATGAGTCGTTCAGGTTTTCCTAAGTCACTAACACCCTTAACTCGGTCCAAACCTATAGGTCGTAACTCGGCAATTGTCTTAGGTCGTTACTTCCACTAACCCATGAGTCGGCCACACCTTAAGCCCTTAACCTCTAGGTCAGACCAACCCAATAACTTGCTATCCCCTAAGTCGGCTACCTCCATGACTCGTTCGCATGACCTAGGCTCCTACCGACTCAATCATCACATGACCTAAGACGTTAAGTCGGTCACGACTCAATCCCTAACGACCTAGGCTACCAAACGACTTAAGCACTAAGTCGTTGACTAACTTAACTCGTAAATTCGACCTAAGCACCATACGAGTTAACTTCCACACAACTTATCAACACTAACGACCTATAAATTCTACAATCTATCGACACGTAAAATACGGGTCGTTACATTCTCTCCCCCTTAGGAATTTCGCCCTCGAAATTCCAAGCAATCAACAGAAATCAAAGATATTCCGCATGCCTACCATCCATAGCAATCAACAGATCATGCATCCAATTCTAACCTAGCATGCAGAATTCTAAGACTTAGAACAAGCTACAAATTCATGAGATGTCACGACACTTTAGGGCCATACCTCGAAGAGTCCGGGATGAGCTGCCTTCATCCTCTCTTCCTCCTCCCATGTACAGTCGTTAACATCATCACTCCATTGTACCTTGAGCAACGTAATCGTCTTCCTCCTAAGCTGTTTCGTATCGGTTTCAACAATACGAAGCGGCTTACGAGGTCTCGAAACAACAGGATCAACCTCCAAGTCTTCACAGCTATCAGCAGAAACCACCGTAGTTGGGTCGTGCACATACTTCCGTAGATAAGATACATGAAAAACACTGTGCACACCCGCCATCTTTTCCGGTAACTCCAATCTATAAGCGAGCTTTCCAATACGCTCGATAATCGGGAATGGTCCAACAAATCTCGGAGTTAACTTTCCTTTCTTCCCGAATCTAATGACACTCTTCAGAGGAGAAATCTTCACAAAAACCATATCACCCACGTCGAATTCCAAATCCTTACGACGATTATCTGCATAACTTTTCTGACGATCCTGGGCTGCCTTCATTCGTTGTCGAATGATCTCTATACAATCCGTAGTTTGACGAATCATCTCTGGCCCAAGCATCAGCTTTTCTCCAGCTTCCAACCAACATGTCGGAGAGTTACACGGTCTTCCATATAATGCCTCATATGGTGCCATACCGATACTCGACTGATAACTGTTATTATAAGCAAACTCCACCAAATGAAGGTGATCTTCCCATGATCCTCCGAAGTCCAAAACACATGCTCTAAGAAGATCTTCCAAAACTCGGTTGACTCTCTCAGTCTGACCATCTGTTTGAGGGTGATAAGCTGTACTCAAACACAACTCGGTTCCCAAAACTTCCTGGAAGCTCTTCCAAAATCTACTAGTGAACAATGGGTCTCGATCGCTCACTATACTCTTCGGAACACCATGGAAACGAACTATCCACTTAACATACAACTCAGCCAACTTCGATGCAGTCCTAGTCGATCGAACAGGAATGAATCTTGCACTCTTGGTCAAACGATCTACGATGACCCAAATCCCTTCATTTCCCGCTCTTGTCCTAGGTAGACCATCGATAAAATCCATCGACACCTGCTCCCACTTCCATGTAGGAACCTCTAATGGCTGAAGCAATCCACTGGGCTTCTTCTGCTCAGCTTTCACCAACTGGCAATTCATACACTTGGAAATAAAATTTCCAACATCCTTCTTCATACCTTCCCAGTAGTAGGTTCTCTTCATATCCCGATACATCTTATTTCCACCTGGATGAATTGTCAACTTCGAGTGATGACTCTCCCTCAGAACTTCATCTCTCAATCCATCTACATCGGGAACAACTAGTCGCCCTTGCTTTCGAAGCCAACCCTCTCGATCGACTTCAAATCCTTTATTCTTCTCTGGGTCCAATCCAGATTCCAAATCTCGGATAACCTTGACAAGCTTATCGTCTTGCTTTTGACCCTCGCCAATTCTTTCCACAAGAGTAGGCCTTATTGATAAGTTTGCCAACATCTCAGGTTCCAATTCGCATCTAGGCCTGAAATCAAATCCAGCCAAATACTCAAGACTCTTCCATTCCGAAAACATGGCTCCCAATCCTGCATGTCTTCGACTTAACGCATCAGCCACTGCGTTACCTTTCCCTGGAGTATAGGCTATACCAAAATCATACGATGCTAAGAACTCTAGCCACCTTTGCTGTCGAAGATTCAAATCCTTTTGGGAAAACAGATACTTCAACGACTTATGATCTGTAAACAGCTCGAATCTAACTCCCAATAGATAGTGTCTCCACATCTTCAAAGCAAACACAATCGCCGCTAACTCCAAATCATGAGTCGGATAATTCCTTTCATGCGGCTTTAGTTGTCGACTAGCATACGCAACAACTTTATGCTTCTGCATTAGCACCGCTCCTAGTCCAGTGCCACATGCATCGGTGTAAACCACCATCTCATCATTCCCACTTGGAATAGTCAAAACAGGAGCACTCGTCAATCGCTCTTTCAGGATTACAAAAGCTTGCTCACACTTATCATCCCATCTGAACACCTGGTTCTTCTTTGTCAATCCTGTTAACGGTGCAGCTATCTTGGAAAAGTCTTTGATAAACCGACGATAATATCCTGCTAATCCAAGAAAACTTCTCACATCAGATGCATTCTTAGGTCTAACCCAATCCTGGATCACTGCCACCTTAGCGGGGTCAACCGCTATTCCATTTCCAGAGATAACATGGCCTAAGAACCTCACTTCACTCTTCCAGAAGTGACACTTCGAAAACTTAGCCTTCAGCTGATGTTTCCACAAAATTCCCAAAACAATCCTCAAGTGCGTCTTGTGCTCTTCCTCGGTTCTGGAGTAAACCAAAATATCATCCACGAACACAAGCACGAACTTATTCAACTGATCTCTGAATACCCTATTCATAAGATCCACAAAATATGCTGGCGCGTTAGTCAATCCAAACGGCATTACCAGCCACTCATAAAACCCGGATGGTGTCCTGAAAGCAGTCTTCGGCACACTATCCTTCGCCACTCTCAACTGGTGAAACCCCGTTGCCAAATCCATCTGAGAAAACACCTTCGCCTCGTGAAGCTGATCAAACAAGTCATCTATTCTCGGCAATGGATACTTGTTCTTCTTAGTCACCTTATTCAGCTCACGATAATCCACACACAACCTCAACGATCCATCCGCTTTGGTTGCGAACACAACTGGCGCACCCCATTCGGACACACTTCTCCGAATGAATCCTTTCTGCAAAAGGTCATCAACTTGCACCTTCAGCTCTTGCTGCTCCCTCGGTGCCATCCGCCTAAGAGGCATCACAACAGGTCTGGCTCCCTCAACTAGATCGATACGAAACTCGATCTCCCTATGCGGCGGCAACCCTTTGACTTCCTCAAAGACATTCTCAAACTCATTCACAATAGGCACCAATGACAGTCCATCCCGTGGAACAACTAGCGAATACATGAAGCTCATGAAGACGCCTTCTTCATGCTTACATCGTATCACAACCTTTCGCCCTTCCACATTCCCGACTGTCACCTCAAGCCTCTCACAATCAATCCTTGCCGCATACTTCCTAAGCCAGTCCATACCCAAAATAATTCCGAACCCCGCAAAGTTCAGAACAAAGCAATCACAAACAAACGAGCAATCATGACTCGACACAACTAGACCACGGCATATCATACACAAACATGACGAACCCCCCACTGGATTAGTCACAACCAATGGCCTATCAACAATATCCGGTTTCATACCTAACCGGCTTACCAAATCATCACAAACAAAAGAATGCGACGCTCCAGTATCAAACAACACTCTAACTGGAACACCACAAATAGAAAGAGTACCTTGAACCACCACACTCTTCCCCTTTTTTTCAGCAGTCGGAGCTTTTGAAGACGACGGCACAACTCCCAAAGCATAGGCTTGCACAATCTGCCTATCTTTCCTCGGCTCTGGGCAATCCTTCTTGATATGTCCCAGCTTATCACAGTTATAACACTTTCCCGGCACCTTGGGATTCTTACAATCTTTGTAAAGATGGCCCTTCTGTTGGCAGTTATAACAAGTCACTTCGCCTTTCGGCTTCTTCTGGCCATCCTTACCCTTCTGCTGCTGCTGCTTCCTCCTCTTATTGCCATTCTGGTGTGGTTTAGATCCTTCCCTGGTTACAGCAACAACAGAACTTTCCTTAGGAAACAAACTCTCATGCCTAAGGGCTTTCTCCACAAGCTTCTCAAATGGATCGTCCAAATGATCCACTAACTGTCTCCCAAGATAAGCATCCAGACCAGTCACAAACTTCTCATTCTTCTGATAGGGAGAATCAATGTACGATCTGGCATACTTGGACAAAGCTTCAAACTCAGAAATATACTCAAGAACTGGTCTCCCACCTTGCTTGAGCTCTACAAACCTCTTGAACAAAACAGACTTCTGAGCCGTAGAGATGAACTTGGCTTCAAATCTAACTTGGAATTGCTCCCAAGTAATCTCTTCTTCTGGGGTATCAATGGTGATAGAATTCCACCAATCAGCAGCTCTTCCCTGAAGCTGTCTCGATGCAAGCTTTCTCTTAGTTGCATCCTCAATCCCTAAGTCACCAAAGATCCTTCGACATGCATCAATCCATCTCTGCACCTCAATAGTCGACTCCGTCCCCAAGAAAGCTTTTCCTCCAAGAGAAGTATAATCCTTGCAAAGCTTAGCAAAATCCACCGGTCTTGGAGCTTGAACTTGAACTCCCACATCCACAGATGATCCTGAAGCTGGTATTCTCCTCATGATTGAAGTCATCATGGCCTCAAACATAGGAGCATAATCAACAGCTTCCCTAGCATCACGGCTACCCCTCGCAGCTTGTCTCTCACTTCGACTCATCCTTAATATCTGTAAATAAGAATGATTAGAACACCTTAAGAAACAACTGCATAAGGAGTTCAAACCCTTCTAAACTACTATATTATATATAGTAATCATCCATCAAATTACAATTACGTCTCTCTTACGTAGTTACATCAGCGAGCGTTGGCTAAAATCGATTAACCAAGGCTCTGATACCAAATGTGACGACCGCCCAAGACTCCCGCACCAAAACAAGGAAATAATGCGCTGAAAGGCGTGCCAGGCAGCCATGGACGATAGTCAGGGTAAAACAAAACAAAAGAATCTCTATCGTACAACTCACAGCGCATGGATAAAATACAATAGAGAAATATAATATAGTGAAGCTCCATAGAACAGAACATCATCATATAAGCATCACAGTAGTTTTATACAATCATCTACTCAAATCCATACATGAAAGCCTCACTACAAATCACTCAACCAAATACAGCAGCGGATACCCAGTACATATAGTAAGAAAACTAATATGCAAAGCCTCCTGCTCGTCTTCGTCATCTTCATCGTAGAACTCCTAGCACAGCACCTGTCACCTGCTACCTAGTCTGCCCATCCCAACATGGATGAACAGCCCAAGGTAATAAGAGGAGACATAAAACCTTGAGTCAGACAAAGTCTTAGTGAGCAGTAAATTAACAATCAAGCATACCAAAAGAGCATAAGGAAATAAAGGAATAGGAACCAAACCATCCCACTCCACCTCTTTCTACAGTGATAGCCCCCAGACACACACTAAGGAGAAGTAAGCATAACATAGCAGATAAGTAAGGTAAAGCAATAATCACTCGAGTCAAGGACGATGTTTTCCAAATACAAACCCCCAAGGCCTAAACCAAGATCAGATAAGCACCCAGAAAACACCGCTCTTGAAGCCGAATGATGATACAACCAAACATCCAAACATCCATGACTCTGGCTATCACTGTTAACCTTGCTTCGAAATCACCGTTAATTGAATGACCGACTCCTTCCTGAGCCATCTGTCAAGGGCTAATGGTAACCCCGGTTCTAGACAAAACCCCGCACACTGCCTTGTGCCTAGGACTTATCTTCTTGGCCCAGAGTACTCGACTAACTACCTGTAGTCTTTTAGGCGTCCCTATGTACTCTTGCTTTAGGTTTGCTAGAACCTTCAATAACGATGAGATCCAAGCCTCCTTGTCATCCTTCTTGACGACTTCTATCAACTTAGCCCAAGCTTCCTCTTGAGCAATCCATTATCAACCAACTTGAACTACCCTTCAAGTTATCAACATGCTTGGAATGATCCCTGCCTGGATTAAGCCAAGACTCACATCATACTTCGCTTCATCGTACCAAAGCAAAGTCTCAACTCAACCATACTTTGCCTTTTCGCATCCTGACAAAGTCCCATCTCGATCTCATACTTCGCCTCTTCGCATCACGGCAAAGTCCCATCATCGAATCCATCCATATGAGCTTCCACATCCGCTTCATATACCATCGGCAGCTTTCACCATTCAAGAGCCTTTCCACTTAGCTTTTGAATCATCTTCAACCATCTTGTTCCAAATCAACTACAAGCTAACTTGGAGCAATCAAATCTAACATACATTCAAACATTCAAGCATTCAAACAAGATATATTAAGCAATATCAACTATAATGGCAATTTCGTAATTAAGTGAGCAAAAGTCCAACATATGTGAAATCATAGTTTTTAGCATAGATCTATCAAATCTAAAACATGGGTTTTGTCTCTAATACTTGTTAAATAGCTTCTATAGATAAACATTTTCAAATATGATGGATCTACATGCAGACTTAAGGAAAATGCGAGAAAACGCTAACTTTAACACATAAACATATCACCAATCCCATATACTCCTTTGGATCCGCGTGAGAGATAACTACCACTCACCAAATCACCAAAACAACCTAAAATCAATCAACTTCAGATCTGGACAGCAAAGATCAAGGCTTGATCCGGCAATATCTCGCTCCAATCGATGAATTCTAGCTCGAACGGATGAAGATCTTCAACTTTGGCACTTGGATCTTCGATCTCGATCTTCGATCTTGGATGGATGTTAGAATTAGATTGGAATGGAGAAAAGAAGATGAAGAAATGTTGTAGTCGAGTCTTCAAAATGGCAGCACTTCGTCGCTTCAAAAACCGGTGCCAAAAAGTGAGCCAAACCCCTCTATTTATAGGCTGAATTTCCCTTAGGTCGTCCGCCCCTTAGGTCGTCCCCGACCTAACTATGAGTCGTTGCCGACTCATCAGCCCCTACGACCTACGACCTAACCAACACAACATACAACCAAGGCCGACTTACGACTTAACCCAGACGCGACCTAAAACACAGGCCGACCTAACGACTCAACGCACTGCCGACCCAACTGTCACACGACTCAACACACTGCCGCATTTCCTAAGTCCTAGGTCGCCTGACGACTTAACTAGCATGCCGACCTACGACCTAAGACCCTGCCGACTCAACTCCTTGCCGACCTAACACAACCGAGTCAACGACCTAACTCCCCAGGCCTTCATGCGACCTAACCACAACGACTTACGACTCAACAATGCTGACCTAACTCCTGCCCAAGCTATCTATAAGTCGCTAACGACTCAAGTCCTGCCGACTTAATACACGGCATCCCTAACACTAAGTCGCTCACGCGACTCAACTTGCCCAGCGGTCTAACACTCCCTTAAGTCGTTCAACGACCTAACTTTTCTTAGGTCGTTGACATACTTAACTCGCCAACAACTGACTCACTAACACGTAGGTCGCTGACTCGTTAACTCTTAGGTCGCTTACTAGACTCCCCAACGACCTAACATCCAAACGACCTATCCCCTTAGGTCGTCAACCCATGAGTCGTTCAGGTTTTCCTAAGTCACTAACACCCTTAACTCGGTCCAAACCTATAGGTCGTAACTCGGCAATTGTCTTAGGTCGTTACTTCCACTAACCCATGAGTCGGCCACACCTTAAGCCCTTAACCTCTAGGTCAGACCAACCCAATAACTTGCTATCCCCTAAGTCGGCTACCTCCATGACTCGTTCGCATGACCTAGGCTCCTACCGACTCAATCATCACATGACCTAAGACGTTAAGTCGGTCACGACTCAATCCCTAACGACCTAGGCTACCAAACGACTTAAGCACTAAGTCGTTGACTAACTTAACTCGTAAATTCGACCTAAGCACCATACGAGTTAACTTCCACACAACTTATCAACACTAACGACCTATAAATTCTACAATCTATCGACACGTAAAATACGGGTCGTTACATTCTCTCCCCCTTAGGAATTTCGCCCTCGAAATTCCAAGCAATCAACAGAAATCAAAGATATTCCGCATGCCTACCATCCATAGCAATCAACAGATCATGCATCCAATTCTAACCTAGCATGCAGAATTCTAAGACTTAGAACAAGCTACAAATTCATGAGATGTCACGACACTTTAGGGCCATACCTCGAAGAGTCCGGGATGAGCTGCCTTCATCCTCTCTTCCTCCTCCCATGTACAGTCGTTAACATCATCACTCCATTGTACCTTGAGCAACGTAATCGTCTTCCTCCTAAGCTGTTTCGTATCGGTTTCAACAATACGAAGCGGCTTACGAGGTCTCGAAACAACAGGATCAACCTCCAAGTCTTCACAGCTATCAGCAGAAACCACCGTAGTTGGGTCGTGCACATACTTCCGTAGATAAGATACATGAAAAACACTGTGCACACCCGCCATCTTTTCCGGTAACTCCAATCTATAAGCGAGCTTTCCAATACGCTCGATAATCGGGAATGGTCCAACAAATCTCGGAGTTAACTTTCCTTTCTTCCCGAATCTAATGACACTCTTCAGAGGAGAAATCTTCACAAAAACCATATCACCCACGTCGAATTCCAAATCCTTACGACGATTATCTGCATAACTTTTCTGACGATCCTGGGCTGCCTTCATTCGTTGTCGAATGATCTCTATACAATCCGTAGTTTGACGAATCATCTCTGGCCCAAGCATCAGCTTTTCTCCAGCTTCCAACCAACATGTCGGAGAGTTACACGGTCTTCCATATAATGCCTCATATGGTGCCATACCGATACTCGACTGATAACTGTTATTATAAGCAAACTCCACCAAATGAAGGTGATCTTCCCATGATCCTCCGAAGTCCAAAACACATGCTCTAAGAAGATCTTCCAAAACTCGGTTGACTCTCTCAGTCTGACCATCTGTTTGAGGGTGATAAGCTGTACTCAAACACAACTCGGTTCCCAAAACTTCCTGGAAGCTCTTCCAAAATCTACTAGTGAACAATGGGTCTCGATCGCTCACTATACTCTTCGGAACACCATGGAAACGAACTATCCACTTAACATACAACTCAGCCAACTTCGATGCAGTCCTAGTCGATCGAACAGGAATGAATCTTGCACTCTTGGTCAAACGATCTACGATGACCCAAATCCCTTCATTTCCCGCTCTTGTCCTAGGTAGACCATCGATAAAATCCATCGACACCTGCTCCCACTTCCATGTAGGAACCTCTAATGGCTGAAGCAATCCACTGGGCTTCTTCTGCTCAGCTTTCACCAACTGGCAATTCATACACTTGGAAATAAAATTTCCAACATCCTTCTTCATACCTTCCCAGTAGTAGGTTCTCTTCATATCCCGATACATCTTATTTCCACCTGGATGAATTGTCAACTTCGAGTGATGACTCTCCCTCAGAACTTCATCTCTCAATCCATCTACATCGGGAACAACTAGTCGCCCTTGCTTTCGAAGCCAACCCTCTCGATCGACTTCAAATCCTTTATTCTTCTCTGGGTCCAATCCAGATTCCAAATCTCGGATAACCTTGACAAGCTTATCGTCTTGCTTTTGACCCTCGCCAATTCTTTCCACAAGAGTAGGCCTTATTGATAAGTTTGCCAACATCTCAGGTTCCAATTCGCATCTAGGCCTGAAATCAAATCCAGCCAAATACTCAAGACTCTTCCATTCCGAAAACATGGCTCCCAATCCTGCATGTCTTCGACTTAACGCATCAGCCACTGCGTTACCTTTCCCTGGAGTATAGGCTATACCAAAATCATACGATGCTAAGAACTCTAGCCACCTTTGCTGTCGAAGATTCAAATCCTTTTGGGAAAACAGATACTTCAACGACTTATGATCTGTAAACAGCTCGAATCTAACTCCCAATAGATAGTGTCTCCACATCTTCAAAGCAAACACAATCGCCGCTAACTCCAAATCATGAGTCGGATAATTCCTTTCATGCGGCTTTAGTTGTCGACTAGCATACGCAACAACTTTATGCTTCTGCATTAGCACCGCTCCTAGTCCAGTGCCACATGCATCGGTGTAAACCACCATCTCATCATTCCCACTTGGAATAGTCAAAACAGGAGCACTCGTCAATCGCTCTTTCAGGATTACAAAAGCTTGCTCACACTTATCATCCCATCTGAACACCTGGTTCTTCTTTGTCAATCCTGTTAACGGTGCAGCTATCTTGGAAAAGTCTTTGATAAACCGACGATAATATCCTGCTAATCCAAGAAAACTTCTCACATCAGATGCATTCTTAGGTCTAACCCAATCCTGGATCACTGCCACCTTAGCGGGGTCAACCGCTATTCCATTTCCAGAGATAACATGGCCTAAGAACCTCACTTCACTCTTCCAGAAGTGACACTTCGAAAACTTAGCCTTCAGCTGATGTTTCCACAAAATTCCCAAAACAATCCTCAAGTGCGTCTTGTGCTCTTCCTCGGTTCTGGAGTAAACCAAAATATCATCCACGAACACAAGCACGAACTTATTCAACTGATCTCTGAATACCCTATTCATAAGATCCACAAAATATGCTGGCGCGTTAGTCAATCCAAACGGCATTACCAGCCACTCATAAAACCCGGATGGTGTCCTGAAAGCAGTCTTCGGCACACTATCCTTCGCCACTCTCAACTGGTGAAACCCCGTTGCCAAATCCATCTGAGAAAACACCTTCGCCTCGTGAAGCTGATCAAACAAGTCATCTATTCTCGGCAATGGATACTTGTTCTTCTTAGTCACCTTATTCAGCTCACGATAATCCACACACAACCTCAACGATCCATCCGCTTTGGTTGCGAACACAACTGGCGCACCCCATTCGGACACACTTCTCCGAATGAATCCTTTCTGCAAAAGGTCATCAACTTGCACCTTCAGCTCTTGCTGCTCCCTCGGTGCCATCCGCCTAAGAGGCATCACAACAGGTCTGGCTCCCTCAACTAGATCGATACGAAACTCGATCTCCCTATGCGGCGGCAACCCTTTGACTTCCTCAAAGACATTCTCAAACTCATTCACAATAGGCACCAATGACAGTCCATCCCGTGGAACAACTAGCGAATACATGAAGCTCATGAAGACGCCTTCTTCATGCTTACATCGTATCACAACCTTTCGCCCTTCCACATTCCCGACTGTCACCTCAAGCCTCTCACAATCAATCCTTGCCGCATACTTCCTAAGCCAGTCCATACCCAAAATAATTCCGAACCCCGCAAAGTTCAGAACAAAGCAATCACAAACAAACGAGCAATCATGACTCGACACAACTAGACCACGGCATATCATACACAAACATGACGAACCCCCCACTGGATTAGTCACAACCAATGGCCTATCAACAATATCCGGTTTCATACCTAACCGGCTTACCAAATCATCACAAACAAAAGAATGCGACGCTCCAGTATCAAACAACACTCTAACTGGAACACCACAAATAGAAAGAGTACCTTGAACCACCACACTCTTCCCCTTTTTTTCAGCAGTCGGAGCTTTTGAAGACGACGGCACAACTCCCAAAGCATAGGCTTGCACAATCTGCCTATCTTTCCTCGGCTCTGGGCAATCCTTCTTGATATGTCCCAGCTTATCACAGTTATAACACTTTCCCGGCACCTTGGGATTCTTACAATCTTTGTAAAGATGGCCCTTCTGTTGGCAGTTATAACAAGTCACTTCGCCTTTCGGCTTCTTCTGGCCATCCTTACCCTTCTGCTGCTGCTGCTTCCTCCTCTTATTGCCATTCTGGTGTGGTTTAGATCCTTCCCTGGTTACAGCAACAACAGAACTTTCCTTAGGAAACAAACTCTCATGCCTAAGGGCTTTCTCCACAAGCTTCTCAAATGGATCGTCCAAATGATCCACTAACTGTCTCCCAAGATAAGCATCCAGACCAGTCACAAACTTCTCATTCTTCTGATAGGGAGAATCAATGTACGATCTGGCATACTTGGACAAAGCTTCAAACTCAGAAATATACTCAAGAACTGGTCTCCCACCTTGCTTGAGCTCTACAAACCTCTTGAACAAAACAGACTTCTGAGCCGTAGAGATGAACTTGGCTTCAAATCTAACTTGGAATTGCTCCCAAGTAATCTCTTCTTCTGGGGTATCAATGGTGATAGAATTCCACCAATCAGCAGCTCTTCCCTGAAGCTGTCTCGATGCAAGCTTTCTCTTAGTTGCATCCTCAATCCCTAAGTCACCAAAGATCCTTCGACATGCATCAATCCATCTCTGCACCTCAATAGTCGACTCCGTCCCCAAGAAAGCTTTTCCTCCAAGAGAAGTATAATCCTTGCAAAGCTTAGCAAAATCCACCGGTCTTGGAGCTTGAACTTGAACTCCCACATCCACAGATGATCCTGAAGCTGGTATTCTCCTCATGATTGAAGTCATCATGGCCTCAAACATAGGAGCATAATCAACAGCTTCCCTAGCATCACGGCTACCCCTCGCAGCTTGTCTCTCACTTCGACTCATCCTTAATATCTGTAAATAAGAATGATTAGAACACCTTAAGAAACAACTGCATAAGGAGTTCAAACCCTTCTAAACTACTATATTATATATAGTAATCATCCATCAAATTACAATTACGTCTCTCTTACGTAGTTACATCAGCGAGCGTTGGCTAAAATCGATTAACCAAGGCTCTGATACCAAATGTGACGACCGCCCAAGACTCCCGCACCAAAACAAGGAAATAATGCGCTGAAAGGCGTGCCAGGCAGCCATGGACGATAGTCAGGGTAAAACAAAACAAAAGAATCTCTATCGTACAACTCACAGCGCATGGATAAAATACAATAGAGAAATATAATATAGTGAAGCTCCATAGAACAGAACATCATCATATAAGCATCACAGTAGTTTTATACAATCATCTACTCAAATCCATACATGAAATTTTGGTGGAAATTAAATGGAATTTGTATTGGCATGGATGAAATTTTGGTGGATTGTTAAGAAAATTTTGAAGGGAAAAATAAAAACCCAGTTCTAGTATGGGATTTAATTTTGGCAATAAAAGTTGAGAGTGTAAATGAATAATGGAATTATTATAATGGTGATGGTTTGAATTATAAATAAATTCAAAAGAGTGAAATAATTTAAAGTGGTTTCTTTGTTAATAAAATAAATCTAAAATGGATTGGAATTGATTTGGATGAGAATCAAATGAAAATAAAATAAAATTAAATTAAATGGAATTAAATTTGATGTAAGAAAGAATTGAGGTATATTGGAATTGAAACCATTTAGGAATTGTGAGGTGGTTATTGTTAAGTTTATGAGGTGGTTTTGAATGAAATTGGTCTAGATAATCAACTTGAAATGCAAGTGAATGAATTTTAATTAATTATTGTGTGGAAGTAAGAATGTATGAGTTATAAATAAGAATGGAATGATATTAATATAAATTCAAGTTGGGTAATGAACTTGAAGTGTAAGAATAAGGATTTGATTTAGGATTGCAATGGAATGAGGATATTTGAGCTATGAATCAATTACGAATGAAAAAATATTGGTATAGTTCAGTTAGAATAAAAATTTAACTGGTTATAAGCTTAAGAAAAGGTTATTTGTTTGAAAAACCACAACTTGCATAGAATTTAGAGGTTTGTTGTATACGGAAGTGTATGAATCAAGAAGTAAATGGAATTGGTTTTTGAATAAATTGAAAGGGATTGAAATCTAATTCAGAGGGCTGTATGTAAATGCAAGTTAATCATAAAAGAAAGGTAAATGAATCAAATTAAGATAGCTAAAGCATATGTCACTCCTATTGAAGTGAATATGAATTGAAAATAACAAACCTACATGTAATCATTTGTGTGAAATAAAATGGAGTTTGGAATTTGAGAAGAAACCTTGTACATGCTATAAAGTATGACTTAGGTGTGAATTATGCAAATTGTAGTTTGGGTTATGAAATTGATATGTTCGACTTAGATTAATATTGGAAAGGTTGTTAAAAATGTTCATATTATTGAAAACTCATATGTTTGCTGAGTAAGTACAGGTACGAGAGGCGATCGGTAGAGTTGGAGCGCATATATGCTAAAATATTAGCCGCTTGCTTTTAAAATTTGCTAAAAAGGTACGCCTATGCTGATATAATTGGGAAATGATATATTTTGTGAGATATTTTGGTTTACGACCGTGTGGGTCGATGTATAAATATTTATCTGTATTGCGATATCGCAAAAACTCCTCCATACAGGGGAGACTCTGCCAAAATTTTTCGGAAATTTTGGGAGTTAAATTTTTTTTGAAAAATTTGAAAATATTTCATTAGCGACAAAGTTGATTTCAAATAACAATTTAAAATAAAAAGAATTTTGAGGTAGGAATTGACACTAGCAGTTTGATTTGAAACATGAACGTAGGCAAAGTGAAATTGAGATTTTCACTAAGTAGATTTCGCTATTGAGTTTGGAACATTCTTCTACCTTAGCAAATTTCGGGGACGAAATTTTTATAAGGGGGAGGAATGTAACGACCCGGAATTTTTGGTCGCTAAATTTGAACATTTAATTCATTTTAAATGTTGAATATGGATTATAATTTGATTTTGGAATAAAAGAGTTTGGTTAAATTAATAAGATTGGTTAAATTTCAAATATGGCAATTCAATTGAAATTGAATAATAATAATTTAATTTTGAAATTGGGATAATTGGTGAACCAGGGCATAAATAGATATAAAAAAATAGATTTTAAAATTTATTTTAGGTCCAGTTGGATTTGAATTATAATATTGGGCTGTGGATGGAACTAAAAGTCGATAGATTAAATCTGGAATTTTATATTATTTTAGTAATGGAATTTAATAATGTAATAATGCAAATAATCAAATTTTGATTTAAACTGAATCAGAATGATTTCTAATGGGAATATAAATTTTATTCGAGTTAAAATAGAGTTAGTAAAATTTTTGAAGTGAAATTTTAGATGATTTCGACGATTTTGAAAATCGCTCGAAATAATCGACGAGTTAAAATTGCCTTTCGGGGCACAGTCTCGAAATTCGACTAAACAAGTTCCGTTGGATCCATAATAGTTAGTTATTATTGGATTTCAAATTTCTTAGCAATCGGAGTTGTCATTTACCCTCGGCAGCTTAAAACGCATAGAAAATACTGTGAGCGATTTAAATTAAAATTGATCGTTTATTTCTGTAACTCGCACATACGACCAAATTAGCTTCCGAAACACATTCCATTGTGTTCAGAAGGTGGGTAAAACCTTAGAAACGCCTGTTGGCGTGCGTTATTTGGAGTTCGTTTGCAAAAATCTTGTTAAGGTGGAAAAATTATTAAAATAATACTTATAATTGTTATATAAGCACGTTTTTTCAGCAAAACCCTTAGGGGAATTCACGGCTGCCGCTTATTATTTCTACGGCCGAAATCGTCGTGCCTTCTCTTCTCTTTTTCTTCTTATCTATCAATTTTCTGCAAAAATTATCAACTGGAGAATCGAAGGGAACTTCGAGATCTACGAAGTGAACGGGTATGATCGTGTATCATTGAGTGTATTGTCAGAAATCACGCAACGAAGGCTGTGCGTTCGTGCATAAACTTTGAGACGTATGGGGTGCCGAGCTCGGCGTGGCTACAGACGTCGGGTCGGGTAGTAGAGAGGCTTCGTTTGGCAGGGGTTGATCGACGTCAAGTTCATCGAGGTGGTCACGAAATTTGAGGAGCAAGGGTGGCTGATGGGTTTCGTGCGCGTTCGTGTATAGGTTATTGGTTCCAGGATCTTGAACGAAGAAGGTTAGGTGCGGTCGATACAAAAAAAATATAAAATAGAAGAAAATTGTTTTAAATTTTGATTCAAGCTTTATAAATCTGTAACTTTTACATGCTTGGCCAGTTTTTGACGAATTTGGTAGCTACGGAATCGCAGAGACGCGTACTACACACTGGTGCAATTCTGGATTCATTCCGAGCAAGTGAAAATTTAGGTTAAATCGAACACCGTTCGATTTAATTTAAATTTGAACGCTCGTCGAAAACCCAAGGTGAGTTTAACTCACTCGCATCTGGAATATTAGTTAATTTAATAGTCATTAATTGAATGATTGCTTGATTGGTTGAATATGATAATTATTATCAAATTGAACCATATATTGTTGTGCCAATATCTGTGGATGTAGGGAAAACAGGTTGGAGGGATCCAACTGGACCCCTCACAAATAGAAATTAATTCATATTCTGCGATATATCTTATTTATTATTCCGTGATGATTTGTTTAGATCTTGTTATGCCGTGTTTTATTTATATACTGTGATGAATTAAATTGAAATTTAAATTGTGTTGTGCTATGATTGGGTGAATACATCCTGAAAACTTTAAATGTAAATAGATGAATTGGGTTTAAAGGATATAAAAGAAATTCCTAAGTAAAGAATTTAAAAGGAATTAAATTCAAGAAATTTGTTGATAATTTGGAAAGTTTGAAAATGTGATCTATAAAGAGAATGTGAATTGTTTAAAAGGATAGCGAGATTTATTTTTAAAGAATGGGAAGTGTGCTTTCTCCTGGAAATTTTAGTATGTTTTTAAGAAAAGTTTTCAAAATATAAATCTGCAGTTTAAATAAGTTAGAATATTTAAAAAAAAGAAATATTATTTTAAATTGTTTAAAGAGTAAGTTAATATTTGATTAATTGATTATGGTCATTAATTATTTGAAAAACGTAATGTAGTATTAAGTTCTCAAAAGAAAATTATAATATAAATAATTAATTTAATAACTTTATTTTAAAAAGATAAATTGACTTAAATTACTTAGGAAACCTCTATATATTTCCTTAAGTATTCTTTTCAAATAAATAATTTCTAGAAGCTTATTTTAAATAATTAAACATATGTCTGAAAATTATTTCCAGGAAATAGCAATGTTTTCAAAAATAAAAGGAGCTATTTTTCAAGTATGGAAAGGATTTTACGGGATGAACGTAAAATTGAATTGGGATAAAATGTGTTGGATTGATAAAAAGAATTCTTTGGTTATTCTAAGATGGAAGTGTATTTCCCTGAAAGCCAAGTACGTTTTTAAAATAGATTTTTGAAACATTAGAGTTTGAAGTTATATTAAAGAATGGTTTCAAGAAAATTATTTAAGTTGTAAGAATTTTTAAAGTGAACATATATTAAAGTAGTTATAGAAGTAACTATTTTTAAAGGGTAATTAGAATCATGTTTTAAAGAATATTATTATGATTTATACTTTATAAATGGTTCTATTTTAAAGAAAATCAATTAAAGCTTTATTTGAAATTGTATAAGGATTCATAACTTGATGTTTAAAACTAGTATGACTTAACTTATTTTAAAGTTAATTGTTTATATTCTATAAAGCAGTTTTATTCGAAATATTTTTAAAAGTATATGTATATTTTAAATTAAGTATGTAAGTAGATTTGATATAAATGGGTTTATTGTATTTTAAGGGATAAAGTATTTAAATTATTTTAAACCTTAAATATGGGTACTTGGATGTTTTAGAGGGAATGAAGATTTGAGAATCTACTCCATGAGGAAATTGGGTTTGAAAAGTGTTTCAAAAGGAATTTTGAAATTGGAATTATATCTCGTAAGGATATTTTGAGGAAATAAATAATTGGGAATTATTTATTATGTGATGGATGTTTGTGAATATTAGTTGATAGTTAAATCACAGACTATCAATATTGGACAAATGCGTTGATCGTTTCGAAGAGACTAGGATCGAGATTTATTTCTCGAAAACCACTTCGATCCGGTTTGTACATTTCGTGGAAAAACATGTTCGGAGTCGAAGATGGAGCAGTGAAATGCAATGGCTAGTCGCTACTAATCCTGAGGATATTTCCAAAATGGATGTAGTAGGAGTAGTGCCTTCGGTTCCGTTGGAACCCGGGATGGACTTGTATGGACGAATGCTTTCGGAACATCGTCAGGTGGAGATGGGCATTCTAAGTGAAACGTTCTAAAGGTAACGCTTAGCCTCAAGCCTCATCAACCGGGAATGACTAAAAATCAGGGGATATGTAGTAAGGCTTCGCGGGTAGCCCCTACTTGAGAGTAATGTCATCCCTGTCTAGATGTCCCTTTTTATTCGGCTTAGTGGTGGGGTTGCTGATCCCAACCGTGGGGTGATTTTACTTGGAACTGTCCAGTAAGGGATGGTTCCAGCCTTGTGTTGCAGGGGATCAGGTGTGGTCCTAACTACGGTGATCGAGGCCCCGTACTGTGACAGGTGGTACCCCAGTGCCTAGTCATTAGTTGGAATCCATTCTCCCTACTAGCCTTTACGAGTTTTGTTTGTATTACCCACACTGTGGCTAGTAGCTGGAATTTAATCATGTAACAATTTCGGCTATTTTATAAGTATTTGTATATAGACCCTAATATAATATCAGAGGATTTCTATAAAAAGTGTTTTAGCTATCGTAAGGTAAAAACCCGACATGTTTATTTGTGGCGTGGTCTTACGAGATGCTTTTGTTTTCAAAAGGATTTTTGGAACTTTAATAATCACTTTGGATGCATTATTATCAGCTGGTATTCCAGACTGACTCGGGTGTTATTTCATTATAATGCTCGGGTTAGACTGAGTATTATATGTTCAGGACAGGATGCTATGGAGCAGAAGAGGAGCTGGAGTCCGAGACGTATTATCCGTACTAGTATATATATCCGCTGCTGTGATTGTATGGATTTGTCTGACTTGTAAATGTTGTTTGTATGAGATACTCTGATGATATGATGTATAAAACAGATATAGTTTCATTTTGTGTAAAGATCTATTTTTTACTATTATATTTTATTCCGCTGCGTCTGTGAGATTCTAATATTATTTAGTTCCTTCTTTCTTCTATCTCTTCTTCTTTAACCCTAAAGGTTCGTATTTCTGTTCCACTTGAGTAAATTGATGTAGTATAGTGTTGACTCAAGGGGTATGGATTTGCAGCCTGTTACACCTTGCTTCATCAAATCCAGGCCGCATGAACTTCTTCTTCTAATCACATGCTCCCGGTATTGTCGCGTGCACAAGAACCCGTTGTACGCATTCATGTCTCTATCGTCGCTCCTTCATCGGCCATCTCCTCGACGATCAGCGACCGCCAATTCGAAGCCCTTCGCATATGGCACCACTGCCCTCAATCCTATAAAGCTCGACACTCCATGCTCAGAAATTTTCTCTCGAACACGCGCCCTACATCATCAGATTTTGGACTCCATGGTGTAGTAAAATCAGTTATCACCATATGGATTCGTAGATCTCACTTAGCTCGACAATATTCTAGTTGAGAGTTTTTCCTAATAGTCGATGAATGAGGAGATAAATCAAGGAGAAGACTGGAACATTTCGTCCATTAAAATGTGTGGAGGTGTGCTTGTTCATTGCTAGAGTTTACTACTCGATAATACATGTATTTATATACGTATATGAAATATTTTATTATTACTTTCAACTTTTTTCGGACGAACTCCAAATGAAGCATGCCGCCTGGCGTTTATAATGTTATACCCTTATTACGAACGCAATGGAAAAAGTTTCGAGTCCTAATTTAATCATATGGAGAAGATATCTTTTTGGACCCAATTAGAATATTAAATTTTTGATATTAATTTCAACGCAATTCTAACCTGTACGACCAAATGATAATTCTAAACGTTATGAAATTTGAAATTCGATAATAACATAAAATTACGGATCCAATGGAACTGGTTTAATCAAAATCCGAGACTGTGACTCGAATTGCTATTTTAACGTCTCGATTATAACATAAAATTTCAGACTTCTAGTTATTCAATTTTAAATCCAATTTTAAATGTTAACAATCTTTATTGTTGTTTAAATATAATCTACATCAACTTCCGATATCATTTTTAATCATATTAAATTAAGAGTTAAATTATTCAATAAACACATTATTAAATTTAAACAATTTTGATTATTCAATAAATCTCTTTCTTTTGAAATATAAGTTAATGAGCTTATAAGATTTAACTTTTAAAATGAATTCAAATTATAAAACAAATATTTCCATTTTACAGCCATTCAATTCCCGTTATTCAATTTCACTATTGATTTTAAACACGGTTAGTACGTAGGATTTATTTCAATACTCGTTATCACAAAATCTTCGAAATTAACCATTTCAAAATTTTATTCAAGTTTATGTCCAATAACTTACCTTCAAAATCATTAAAACTTTATTTTTTACCCTTTTTTGTTTAATAATTACATTAAATTTAATAATTTAAAATAGCTAAAAATATGGGTCGTTACAGATGAAGTAAAAGAAAATATGTGCTTGATGGGTCATCGTGATGATAGCAATGACGACTCAAGCGATATATCAAACTATACTTATTAAGATTTAACTTTTAAGTGTCATGAACTTACTGGAACAATTAATAAGCTTAATCTTAAGAGCAAAAATTGAAATCTCAAAATGCTAAGCTACTTCCCCTAAATGATAAGTTAGAAACTAAACTTTAAAAAAATTAAAGAAACTTAAAACCTTAAATAAAAAGTTGTCATTATTTAAAAAAGAAGTTGAATGTATGCAATACAAGCTTTGAAACCCTTAAAATTGAGTTGTTGTTTTCAAAGAAAAATGACGACGTAAAGAGAAATTTTTATTATAGATATACCATGCTAGTGGAAGAAAACGCATCCCTTAAATCCAAAGTAAAACTCTTGAATCAAGCATCACCAAATTTTGTAGAGGTAAACAATTATTGTAACAACCCGCATATTTAACGATTATATATTTAAATGTTTTATTTGAATATAGCATCGTTAGTCGGATTTTGGGTCCGAAATGTTACTTTTTGCAAACGGCCGAATTGGAGCTCGAAACCATTTCCATTGGTTCCAAAATGGCGTTTGCGATCTTTTTGAGTATAATTTTTGATATGTTTGGAGTTTGTGAAATTTTGACCCTTATTCTATTGGGTTTTGGGTTTGAGTTCAGCCCACTAGTTAACTAATACCCTAACCCAACCCCTTCTCTTCATTCATCCTCATTTCATTTCATTTCTTAAGCTAGAACTGAAAATGGTGGAAGGGAAAGAGAAATAGAAATTTGCAAGCCCTAGTTTCCTCTTACAACTTGATTTCTTGCTCCACATTCATAGAGAAGACATATGTAAGCTACTCTTCATCTCCTCTATCTCTTTCTCTCTTCAATTTCAGAAAGTTTTCCTAAACCTAACTTAGGAAAATGCTTGTTTGATCTTAGATTGAAGCTTGTTGGGTTGTAGTAGTGTTTGGTTGGTCTTCTCCTTGTTATTGAGCTCCATCCTCTTGTTTTTGGGTTAAAGGTGAGTTTTGACTCACATCTACTTCTCTTGATTTCATTGATGTTGGGTATGAATTCCTAGCACTTGTTCATATGCACTTGCTTTTAGTTTGGATTGAATTAGTGAATACCCAAATTTTTAGTATTTTGGGTTCAATTCTTTAGAGATCCTAACTTTGATGTTTTGATCATGTTTTGGTGATGCATTGAAGTGCTTATAGGGCCGGGTAGCCGCTAGGCGTAAACCCCTAGCGTCCGTGCTCGTCCGGTTGAAAGTTGGGAGAGTTTGCACTTCATTTGTTATAAGTAGGAAATGCAGGAAATTGGGTTCAGTCGACTGGATCCTCTGTTCAGTCGACTGAGCTGAAGCCCGAAATTTTTCTGGACAATTTTCAGTCGACTGAACAGGGATTTCAGTCGACTGACCTGCTCCTGTATTCCTGTTTTCCCTATTTATGCTTATTTTGATTGGTTTTCTGGATTTTATCGATTCGTGATTGGTTCTTAGTGGTTGTTACTGCCCTTTGACTTTGATAACTTATTTTTGACTTCATCCACGGGTTTTTATAAAATAATCTTTCTAATCATATTGAAAGCTCGTTTCTCCAATTTATAAATTCTATTTAAACACACGCACAATTTCGCACTTCGAGCGAAGTGGAAGGGTGATTAAATGATTGGGCAAAACACAGACCATGAATCTGTGCGTTTATCTTTCCGATTAATCCCCGACCTATTCAATTGATCGTGTTGACCTTCGGGTTTGGTTTACTGAGGATATGAGGTGAACTTTGTACTGCTTTGAGTGTGAAATTAACTAATGGATAGTAAACCGTTTAGTGCGAACGGGTGGTTATGTGACTCACGTTACCACTTTTCGGATTCCTTTTTGGGAGTTTGTGACACATGCTGCCTTTGGGATAGTGTCTTCGGACTGTCTCCTCTGGCTTGTTGCCTTTAATATCGCTTTTGGAGTTGGTCCTTTGCCCTGACTCGAAAGATATTTGGGGTTGTCGGTTACCTTTAGTATTGCTTTCGGAGTGGTTTCTTCACCACCGCTCAAGAGATATTGGAGTGGTTTCTTCACCACCGCTCAAGAGATATTGGAGTGGTTTCTTCACCACCGCTCATGATGTTATGTATATTCCCTAGGTATTGCTTTTCTGTATTGGTTTTCTGGAGCCACACGAAATATAGCGTTTACCTTGTGGAACTCGTATTTATCAGTATTTGTTGTTTGCCTTTATGACTTGTTTTGGGATATTCCTATCCTTTGTTTCTATGAGTTTCCAATGATGTAAGGCTTGTTTTGTTATGATATGATTCATCTTTTGTTAGATGACCGTGTTATCTCTTTTAGAGATATTCGATATACTTTGTGACCTTGCAGGTTTATTGTTGTTCAGTTTATCTAACTGATTTGTTTAGCTAGACTGATCCGTGTATTTTATACTCGGGTCAGACAGAGTTGTTTCAGGTTAGGTGCTTTGGACTTAGCCTATTTTGCTTCCGCATGGACTATTCAGCTTGTTCCTTTTTGTCATAGCTTTTGGGTAGTCCCATTTTGTTGTAACTCTGATATATGTATTATTTTGGATTCATCTGTATAATGTGGTTTGCAATACCACTTGATGTGTATTATTCTGTATACTCTGTTATGTACCAGTATATGTGTATATGATGATCTACTGTTCTGTGATGTATATTACATTTGAATTATTATATTCTCTTCTGATAGATCCAACCACCTATGGTTTTGCTTTAAATATTCATTGGGTATGTCGACCTGCTTAGTATGACTATTGTCGATATATTCAATAGATAATTAGAGCAAGGCTATAGATGGTCGCTCCCAACCAGCCTTATTCTCCGTGTTAGTTGACGGCATTACTCTGTAGTGTCCTTGTCTAGCATGGGTATTGTAACGACTCGGATTTTGCCCGCTCGAAAATCGGCATCCATACTTCAAATCGTATTCGAATGCCGTAGATTCGACCGTTCAAATCCGATTCGCCGGAGCTTATAACAACATTAAGTAAATAACACAGCGGAATAAAAAAAGAATAATACATTGATATACAGTATTGATACAATATCTGATACGACAGATGATACAATAGCTATCAATATACATCAGAGATATGATACAACAATATCAGCGGAAAAGAAAATAGATAACACTAGCAGCGGAACAAATAACTCTAAGATAGTCTTCAAAAGAGAACTCCAAGAACTGCAACTCCATCTCCAAGAACCAATCCAGCAATAGCCCGAACTCCCAATAACCATACACGAAGCTAAGCAAGACTGGTGTGATCCAAATTCTGAACTAACTCCAGATAATCTACTAAACCTGACTATCTGAAAAACCCAAACTCTAGACTGCTCGTGTAGAAAATAATGAGCACCCAGAGTTTAGGAAAGAAACAATAAACTCCGAATCAGTCGTGGGACTGGTGTGAGCAACAAAAACAGTTTATCTTTAAAAACAAACAAAGAAATATTTTAAAATAGATTCGCAATGCTTTTTAGAAATGAGACAACTATAAGGCTCCCGCACACACACACAATTCAAACGCAGAATCGGAGGAGATTTCTCCTTATGATAGTCAAAGATGCTTGATACGCATTAAAAAGAAACATTTGATATTATTACTAGTGCTTAGTGTAGGCAAAATTCATTTCGAAAGTAAAGATATAAATCTTAGCCAGCATAGGCATTCCGCACTTATGCCTACTATAGCTACCATGTTCAATAGCAGGTTACCGCCACATTCCATGGCAGGTTATACAACTAAAACCGTACAAGATCGTATTGTTTCTTTGGATTTCCAACAAATGGTCAGGCCAAGGAACTTCCCATTGCCACATGAGAACGCCTCTGGAAGGACGTCCCCGAGAACCAAACCGGATCTCTGCCAACACAAGGCCGGGTTACCCCTAACTGGGTAACTACTGACACGAGTATGCCATCTCCCGGTCGTAAACAACCTTTAACCGGGGCCCCAGCAACAAATCACAAAGTAATATATATATCTGCGATATCAACATAAGTTAAGTATCTGGGCTCCATACCATGATACCACTTCTATCCAGAAGGAAATGCACATACCCTAAGGGGTGCTACCCGCAATAACCTTGCTGCATCTTTGCTGTTTTGACCATTTCGGGGTGTGAGGTTCGACGAAGTCTCGTCCACAAAGCCACGCTTTATACAAAAGCTGTGCTTTGGGTCAACAAATGATCATAGAAATGATCACAAAGATAAACGATCAAACAAATGATCATATCACAAATGATCAAACAATGATCATTTCACAGCAACACTCAGCATGTCACATTACCAAATTGGGAATATATCGCTGATAACCATCAACTACATAACCTCTGAGCTCGTACGTCTCAGAGAAGGGTGTTAAGCTAAGAGAATAAATTCTCCGCCACCAATAGAAATGTATTTGAAAGAAATCTGCTTTATATCCCAATTGTAATGTCAGACATACTATCCATACAAGTCTGTTCTGGGTTCGAACAGAACCGAAGGCACTTCCAAAGAAGCCCTTGCAATCCGGATAATCCCTAATCACGTACGGACTTCCCATCACATATGGAGTCTCTATATCGGGGACCAGTCGATGCAAAGACATTCGACGAGCTGTCCTTTCGTTTTCGAAAATATTCGGTCTTCATCACCGGTCTTCAAATGCTATCCATAACGACATATCACATATTCGGAATAGGATATATGACACAAAGGTCCTCTCCCGGCTAAACCGAACAGTTAGCGCAGTATTTCAAAAACATATGGATATTGGGATTTCAATTAAGTCACAACTTAAAACCCAAAAAAAAAACTTACCTTTTCAAATGGTTTAAACAATTTACCATTTTAAATCTTTAAGCAAAAAGATTTGTTTCACAAAGTTCACCCAGTTTCACAAAGATCCATTTATGGATTTCAAAACAATTTCCATTTCAATTGGATTAACTCGTTAAATCTTTAAATCAAAGATTTAACTCATAGCTTTCAAAATTCGATTAACTTGTTGAATCTTTAAATCAAAGATTCGACTTATAGCTTTCAAAATCATTTCCAAAGAATCATTCATAGCCTTTCAAAAACAATTTCAGTTCAAGTTGGGTTAACTCATTCGGTCTTTGAATCAAAGACTCATTTCATAGCTTTCAAAACATTTCAATTCTATTTCAAACTTGAAACCTTTTCAACATAATTTGGAGATCCTTTCTTTAAAATGAAAGCTATTATTATTTGAAAACAAGTAGTTTTCGTTTCGAAGAAATTCAATCTCATTTATACAAGTTAAAATCTTTGGGTTAATTCAAATTCCCAAAAACAACACCTTAAAATGGTTTAAAACCCATATAAACTTGTATACCATTTAATATCACAAATACTGCATATGGAATTCAATTTCAAATATTGAATTCAAATTTAAATCAAAATATTTAAATTTCAAAACTCAATCAAGTTATATAAAATAAATTTCATCTTTGAAATTCCATTTCAAAAACTTTTCACTTAAATCCAATCCATTTCAAAAACATTTGAATTTAAATATTCAGCCTTTAAAGTCATTTCAAAATCCGTGACTTAATCAATTTCCTCGTGAAATCCATATTGGTGTGTGTATAAGTGTGGTCCAGGGGTTTAACATAATAGTGCAACATCATTCCATCATCATAGATCAAATATAACAATATATAGTTGATAAGCGGTATACCATAACGCTTATCTTCATTTACAGATCACAGATATATAAATCATAGATAATAATTTACATCCATCCCCGATAAATAACTACCTTACAGATCACACAAAACAGAATATATCACTAAGCATTACAGTTCAGAAATGTCAAATAATTCAACATTCAATAGAATCCAAACATTCACAAGTGAATTTATTGATCAAGTGATTAATTTAAATCAGATGTATCATTATTAATCCGGTTTGATTATCATAATTTAGTTTTAAATTATTTGAAATAAATCTTCTTTCATATTTATTAGTTAACCCTTAATTATTAACTAATCATTCTAAATTAATGAACCAATTAATTTCTAATTATTAAATTATTTTAATTTATTGCCATCATTAGTTAATCTTTTAATTTAACAAATAATTAACTAAAATTGCAAATCATCTTTTAATTAATTACATTGAGTAATTATCTATTTATTACTTCACTAAGTAATTATATTTTCAAAATTATTAAGCGATTATTCTGAATTAATTAACTAAGAATTTAATTTGAACTGATTCGATTAACTCAATAAATTACATTGAATAATTTATTCAAAAATTACTGTCATTAATTAATTATACTTAGTAGTCCCACAATTAATTATTATTATTAATTTAATCAATCTAAATTTTGTTAAAATTCATCACCTTAATTAATTGTTCAAATAATCTTAGTTAATTTATTTTATTAACTATTAAATTTCTTTAATCACCTTTTTGAGAAAATTTCTTATATTAATCATTTTTGATTGTAAATTAATTAACCATTACTCAAACGCATCCCTTCATTTGAATTATGATAATTACTAATATCACTATTTAAACCAAAACAATTTTTTTTAAAACATTAAACCTTAAAATTAAATCTTTAGAATTTGTTTAAAGCTTGTTTTAAATAAGCTTATTTTTGGAAAACCTGGTTAACATTTCTTTGAGAAATTTACACGCCTTAAAACTTTATCATGTTGTTTTTTTTTTAAATCTGGTTATTTAAAATTTTGGAAATCTGGAAGCATGTTTTCTTTCAAATCTTAAAACTTGGCACTTGAATTGAAACAACTCGAGCCCAACAGTATATTGCTTCGAGTAAAACAATCAATCTCACGCGCTTCTCTCCGGGTTCTTACCTTCTTCCCCAAATTAACAACACAAACCAGAGAACCCACGTGCACGTGCGCGTGCACCATGGAGCAACGAAGCTCTGGCGCCCGCGATCGTCGTCGTCAAGTCGCTGGTGATCTCCTCTCACCATTCCAAACACCCAGTTTCACAAACCTGATCCAAAATCAAAAATCGAAAAATTCGAGCTACTCAACACAACACCCTCGTCTGAAACTCCTTCCAATCCACGTCGTCGTCCACCGGAGGCCATGAAAACTCATCACCTACCTCGCCAGACCCTCACGCCACCAATGCACGTAGACCGGAGCCACTCGATGCACCTGAGATGACACGGTCATCAAAATCTCGATCACAACCCATTTTAGGGTTACCATCAAAATCGATCAACCCCAATCGCCTCAGGGGTTTAACTACCTTCCAAATAATTTTCCCCGATCCTTCCTACACCCGACCCCCTCTAGACGAAGTCGCGACCTTCCCAGTGGCGTCGACCACCAGAATTTCCTCAAAATCCAGTTTCTGGTTAACCCAAAATTCCATATTAATCCCCAACCAGAAATCATGATTGTTGTCTTAAAATTCAAGTTTAAGTTTAAGTATTCATTGTATGTTCCTAAATATACAAATTTTCGCAGTTGATTTTATCACTTCTATTAAAATGTTGCTGTATTTACTTAGTTTACAGTACTTTTCAATCTTAAAATATTTAAACCTGTTTGTAAAACTTTAATGATGATTATACAAGCTTATTTTGTTCTAGACTCTAAGTCCAGCAGTGGCTAGATGAATTTATATTTAGTTTTAATTTTTTTTTCAACCCTGTAACTAAACAGAGAAGGTCATCAATGCTCAGTACACACAGATCCAACTCATACTCTACACAAAGCTACTTACCTAGAAATCACACACAAAACACCATATCATCCATGAGTCACGAGCACCGATCTAATTATTCTTAAGTTTAGAATAAGGTGTTTACTCACAGCATCAATAAACAAACAAAAAAAGTATGTTTAGGTAGGAGTTTACTCACAAGTCTGAGAAGAAGAATAGAGACAGGCATTTTATTTTCTTTGATAGTTTTGAATTTGTTTAAAGCTTCAAACAGGTTGCAGACTTCAATCCACATCTGCTTTCAAGTTGAAGTTGTTTCAGGCTCGACTTTTGCTTTGGGTTCTCAGTTTTGAATTTCTTTTTACTGGCCTGCTTAAGTTTTGTTTTGAATGAACAACTACTAATATGGATGTATATAAATATGTGGAAACAGTTTTGTACAATATCAGGTACAAGATTTTGTATATTTTATTTTGTATAGGCTTACTTTCTTTTTAAATCAGATTATTTTTCTTTGTTTATTTTTTTATATTTTGTTGACCAAACAATGCTTGTTCGGCTGATTTGATCTTTGTACATGCTGAGAAGATGGCATTACATGCTTGTTCTATTTGATTTACAACCTATGCTATTTGTTAATACGTATGTACAGTTTGCTTGTTTTTTTTTTGTACTTTCTACATATATTTTTTTCTTTGTTTACTTGTGCATAAACACTTTTGCAGGCTTTGATTTTGATACTTAGATATTTTTGTTTCCACACTGTTGATATACACTTGAAATATATTGTATTGTCTTCATGTTTTTTTTTGTTTTTCTTCTTTACTTTAGTCATATTGTTTTGCTTTGTATTCTACAATATAGCTTATTTATATTTATATTTATTTTTCTATTCCCAACCTAAACATTTAATAGTCTTGTATGTCTTATTGCTTAAATATATATATAAATTTCTATAGTTAATATGTTGTTAAAATCTTATTTATGGGTTTACTTATGTTATTACATAACTATATATTTTGTCTTATGTCCATCTAATTTCTATTTCTAACTTAAGTATTTATTTATCTTACATACAAATTGTTTTGTATTTGTTTATATATTTATTTCAATAGTTAATATTTTTTTTTATAGTTTTAAAATTCTAGAATTATTTGATATGTTCATTTCATTTTTATATAATTAAAAATCTATTTAAATATTTTGTTTAACATCATATCCAATTTAATTCTCGATTAATTCAAAATTTACATTAAAATTTATATTAATTACCAATTACTTCACAATTTTATTCATAAATGAAATTAATTATCAATTCATACTCAATTTAAATCCGGGATCGTTACAGACTTCCCCCCTCAAAAAGAATTTCGTCCTCGAAATTCTCCAGAGAGAGATAACGAAGATAGATGAAAGATAGAGAAATATCTTTTTAGATCAAACTGGATATCAATTCTGCATTTGGCTTACCAAATCAGAATATCAACAATAGATACAAGAACGGATCCATTTAACACTTCACAAGATACTCGGATTATCCAGATCTACGAAATATGCAGGGGCACTGGCTAGTTCGAAGGGATAACTAACCATTCGTAGAACATATCAGACCTAAGAAATTAAAATAGAATTTCAAATTTGGTTTTAAACAAAGTCGTTTTATTGATTCAATTCAAATTATCCTTCATATTCTATTAATCAATTTAACTCAATTTAAAATTTCCAATTTATTTAAAATTCCTAATTTCAAATTCGTACTCATTAAGGTTTAAATCCAAAACTGATAAGAAATCGATGAAGATACGAAGTAAAAATTTTCCTACAACGATTCGTAGAGCCATCATCACATTGAAACTTCTTCTTATAGCTGTCACGAAGAAATCAAAAGAAATTGGAATCGAATCAACGGAAATTGATAGAGAAAATTATTTCCACTGTTACAGGGTATTGACCATTTATATTCGTATCCCCTTGTCCCCTATCTCATCCTCTTCTTGCACTCATACTCACTATCACTGGATAGTAAGAGAATTTACTGAGGCATTCGAACAGATATCTTAAGGATTTCTCATTCTAGGGATACTTCATCCTATCTCTAATGAATTACTTAATGTGTTATACTCCCGAGCTAAAGGTTTACCTTAGCTTTGATACCAAATGTAACGACTCGGATTTTGCTCGCTCGAAAATCGGCATCCATACTTCAAATCGTATTCGAATGCCGTAGATTCGATCGTTCAAATCCGATTCGTCGGAGCTTATAACAACATTAAGTAAATAACACAGCGGAATAAAAAAAGAATAATACATTGATATACAGTATTGATACAATATCTGATACGACAGATGATACAATAGCTATCAATATACATCAGAGATATGATACAACAATATCAGCGGAAAAGAAAATAGATAACACTAGCAGCGGAACAAATAACTCTAAGATAGTCTTCAAAAGAGAACTCCGAGAACTGCAACTCCATCTCCAAGAACCAATCCAGCAATAGCCCGAACTCCCAATAACCATACACGAAGCTAAGCAAGAATGGTGTGATCCAAATTCTGAACTAACTCTAGATAATCTACTAAACCTGACTATCTGAAAAACCCAAACTCTAGACTGCTCGTGCAGAAAATAATGAGCACCCAGAGTTTAGGAAAGAAACAATAAACTCCGGATCAGTCGTGGGACTGGTGTGAGCAACAAAAACAGTTTATCTTTAAAAACAAACAAAGAAATATTTTAAAATAGATTCGCAATGCTTTTTAGAAATGAGACTACCATAAGGCCTCCCGCACACACACACACACAATGCAAACGCAGAATCAGAGGAGATTTCTCCTTATGATAGTCAAAGATGCTTTGATACGCATTAAAAAGAAACATTTGATATTATTACTAGTGCTTAGTGTAGGAAAAATTCATTTCGAAAGTAAAGATATAAATCTTAGCCAGCATAGGCATTCCGCACTTATGCCTACTATAGCTACCATGTTCAATAGCAGGTTACCGCCACATTCCATGGCAGGTTATACAACTAAAACCGTACAAGATCGTATTGTTTCTTTGGATTTCCAACAAATGGTCAGGCCAAGGAACTTTCCATTGCCACATGAGAACGCCTCTGGAAGGACGTCCCCGAGAACCAAACCGGATCTCTGCCAACACAAGGCCGGGTTACCCCTAACTGGGTAACTACTGACACGAGTATGCCATCTCCCGGTCGTAAACAACCTTTAACCGGGGCCCCAGCAACAAATCACAAAGTAATATATATATCTGCGATATCAACATAAGTTAAGTATCTGGGCTCCATACCATGATACCACTTCTATCCAGAAGGAAATGCACATACCCTAAGGGGTGCTACCCGCAATAACCTTGCTGCATCTTTGCTGTTTTGACCATTTCGGGGTGTGAGGTTCGACGAAGTCTCGTCCACAAAGCCACGCTTTATACAAAAGCTGTGCTTTGGGTCAACAAATGATCATAGAAATAATCACAAAGATAAACGATCAAACAAATGATCATATCACAAATGATCAAACAATGATCATTTCACAGCAACACTCAGCATGTCACATTACCAAATTGGGAATATATCGCTGATAACCATCAACTACATAACCTCTGAGCTCGTACGTCTCAGTGAAGGGTGTTAAGCTAAGAGAATAAATTCTCCGCCACCAACAGAAATGTATTTGAAAGAAATCTTCTTTATATCCCAATTGTAATGTCAGACATACTATCCATACAAGTCTGTTCTGGGTTCGAACAGAACCGAAGGCACTTCCAAAGAAGCCCTTGCAATCCGGATAATCCCTAATCACGTCCGGACTTCCCATCACATATGGAGTCTCTATATCGGGGACCAGTCGATGCAAAGACATTCGACGAGCTGTCCTTTCGTTTTCGAAAATATCCGGTCTTCATCACCGGTCTTCAAATGCTATCCATAACGACATATCACATATTCGGAATAGGATATATGACACAAAGGTCCTCTCCCGGCTAAACCGAACAGTTAGCGCAGTATTTCAAAAACATATGGATATTGGGATTTCAATTAAGTCACAACTTAAAACCCAAAAAAAAAACTTACCTTTTCAAATGGTTTAAACAATTTACCATTTTAAATCTTTAAGCAAAAAGATTTGTTTCACAAAGTTCACCCAGTTTCACAAAGATCCATTTATGGATTTCAAAACAATTTCCATTTCAATTGGATTAACTCGTTAAATCTTTAAATCAAAGATTTAACTCATAGCTTTCAAAATTCGATTAACTTGTTGAATCTTTAAATCAAAGATTCGACTTATAGCTTTCAAAATCATTTCCAAAGAATCATTCATAGCCTTTCAAAAACAATTTCAATTCAAGTTGGGTTAACTCATTTGGTCTTTGAATCAAAGACTCATTTCATAGCTTTCAAAACATTTCAATTCTATTTCAAACTTGAAACCTTTTCAACATAATTTGGAGATCCTTTCTTTAAAATGAAAGCTATTATTATTTGAAAACAAGTAGTTTTCGTTTCGAAGAAATTCAATCTCATTTATACAAGTTAAAATCTTTGGGTTAATTCAAATTCCCAAAAACAACACCTTAAAATGGTTTAAAACCCATATAAACTTGTATACCATTTAATATCACAAATACTGAATATAGAATTCAATTTCAAATATTGAATTCAAATTTAAATCAAAATATTTAAATTTCAAAACTCAATCAAGTTATTTAAAATAAATTTCATCTTTGAAATTCCATTTCAAAAACTTTTCACTTAAATCCAATCCATTTCCAAAACATTTGAATTTAAATATTCAGCCTTTAAAGTCATTTCAAAATCCGTGACTTAATCAATTTCCTCGTGAAATCCATATTGGTGTGTGTATAAGTGTGGTCCAGGGGTTTAACACAATAGTGCAACATCATTCCATCATCATAGATCAAATATAACAATATATAGTTGATAAGCGGTATACCATAACGCTTATCTTCATTTACAGATCACAGATATACAAATCATAGATAACAATTTACATCCATCCCCGATAAATAACTACATTACAGATCACACAAAACAGAATATATCACTAAGCATTACAGTTCAGAAATGTCAAATAATTCAACATTCAATAGAATCCAAACATTCACAAGTGAATTTATTGATCAAGTGATTAATTTAAATCAGATGTATCATTATTAATCCGGTTTGATTATCATAATTTAGTTTTAAATTATTTGAAATAAATCTTCTTTCAAATTTATTAGTTAACCCTTAATTATTAACTAATCATTCTAAATTAATGAACCAATTAATTTCTAATTATTAAATTATTTTAATTTATTGCCATCATTAGTTAATCTTTTAATTTAACGAATAATTAACTAAAATTGCAAATCATCTTTTAATTAATTACATTGAGTAATTATCTATTTATTACTTCACTATGTAATTATATTTTCAAAATTATTAAGTGATTATTCTGAATTAATTAACTAAGAATTTAATTTGAACTGATTCGATTAACTCAATAAATTACATTGAATAATTTATTCAAAAATTACTGTCATTAATTAATTATACTTGGTAGTCCCACAATTAATTATTATTATTAATTTAATCAATCTAAATTTTGTTAAAATTCATCACCTTAATTAATTGTTCAAATAATCTTAGTTAATTGATTTATTAACTATTAAATTTCTTTAATCACCTTTTTGAGAAAATTTCTTATATTAATCATTTTTGATTGTAAATTAATTAACCATTACTCAAACGCATCCCTTCATTTGAATTATGATAATTACTAATATCACTATTTAAACCAAAACAAATTTTTTTAAAACATTAAACCTTAAAATTAAATCTTTAGAATTTGTTTAAAGCTTGTTTTAAGTAAGCTTATTTTTGGAAAACCTGGTTAACATTTCTTTGAGAAATTTACACGCCTTAAAACTTTATCATGTTGTTTTTTTTTTTAAAATCTGGTTATTTAAAATTTTGGAAATCTGGAAGCATGTTTTCTTTCAAATCTTAAAACTTGGCACTTGAATTGAAACAACTCGAGCCCAACAGTATATTGCTTCGAGTAAAACAATCAATCTCACGCGCTTCTCTCCGGGTTCTTACCTTCTTCCCCAAATTAATAACACAAACCAGAGAACCCACGTGCACGTGCGCGTGCACCATGGAGCAACGAAGCTCTGGCGCCCGCGATCGTCGTCGTCAAGTCGCTGGTGATCTCCTCTCACCATTCCAAACACCCAGTTTCACAAACCCGATCCAAAATCAAAAATCGAACAATTCGAGCTACTCAACACAACACCCTCGTCTGAAACTCCTTCCAATCCACGTCGTCGTCCACCGGAGGCCATGAAAACTCATCATCTACCTCGCCAGACCCTCACGCCACCAATGCACGCAGACCGGAGCCACTCGATGCACCTGAGATGACACGGTCATCAAAATCTCGATCACAACCCATTTTAGGGTTACCATCAAAATCGATCAACCCCAATCGCCTCAGGGGTTTAACCACCTTCCAAATAATTTTCCCCGATCCTTCCTACACCCGACCCCCTCTAGACGAAGTCGCGACCTTCCCAGTGGCGTCGACCACCAGAATTTCCTCAAAATCCAGTTTCTGGTTAACCCGAAATTCCATATTAATCCCTAACCAGAAATCATGATTGTTGTCTTAAAATTCAAGTTTAAGTTTAAGTATTCATTGTATGTTCCTAAATATACAAATTTTCGCAGTTGATTTTATCACTTCTATTAAAATGTTGCTGTATTTACTTAGTTTACAGTACTTTTCAATCTGAAAATATTTAAACCTGTTTGTAAAACTTTAATGATGATTATACAAGCTTATTTTGTTCTAGACTCTAAGTCCAGCAATGGCTAGATGAATTTATATTTAGTTTTAATTTTTTTTTTCAACCCTGTAACTAAACAGAGAAGGTCATCAATGCTCAGTACACACAGATCCAACTCATACTCTACACAAAACTACTTACCTAGAAATGACACACAAAACACCATATCATCCATGAGTCATGAACACCGATCTAATTATGCTTAAGTTTAGAATAAGGTGTTTACTCACAGCATCAATAAACAAACAAAAAAAGTATGTTTAGGTAGGAGTTTACTCACAAGTCTGAGAAGAAGAATAGAGACAGGCATTTTATTTTCTTTGATAGTTTTGAATTTGTTTAAAGCTTCAAACAGGTTGCAGACTTCAATCCACATCTGCTTTCAAGTTGAAGTTGTTTCAGGCTCGACTTTTGCTTTGGGTTCTCAGTTTTGAATTTCTTTTTACTGGCCTGCTTAAGTTTTGTTTTGAATGAACAACTACTAATATGGATGTATATAAATATGTGGAAATAGTTTTGTACAATATCAGGTACAAGATTTTGTATATTTTATTTTGTATAGGCTTACTTTCTTTTTAAATCAGATTATTTTTCTTTGTTTATTTTTTTATATTTTGTTGACCAAACAATGCTTGTTCGGCTGATTTGATCTTTGTATATGCTGAGAAGATGGCATTACATGCTTGTTCTATTTGATTTACAACCTATGCTATTTGTTAATACGTATGTACAGTTTGCTTGTTTTTTTTTGTACTTTCTACATATATATTTTTCTTTGTTTACTTGTGCATAAACACTTTTGCAGGCTTTGATTTTGATACTTAGATATTTTTGTTTCCACACTGTTGATATACACTTGAAATATATTGTATTGTCTTCATGCTTTTTTTTTTGTTTTTCTTCTTTACTTTAGTCATATTGTTTTGCTTTATATTCTACAATATAGCTTATTTATATTTATATTTATTTTTCTATTCCCAACCTAAACATTTAATAGTCTTGTATGTCTTATTGCTTAAAAATATATATAAATTTCTATAGTTAATATGTTGTTAAAATCTTATTTATGGGTTAACTTATATTATTACATAACTATATATTTTGTCTTATGTCCATCTAATTTCTATTTCTAACTTAAGTATTTATTTATCTTACATACAAATTGTTTTGTATTTGTTTATATATTTATTTCAATAGTTAATATTTTTTTTTATAGTTTTAAAATTCTAGAATTATTTGATATGTTCATTTCATTTTTATATAATTAAAAATCTATTTAAATATTTTGTTTAACATCATATCCAATTTTATTCTCGACTAATTCAAAATTTACATTAAAATTTATATTAATTACCAATTACTTCACAATTTTATTCAGAAATGAAATTAATTATCAATTCATACTCAATTTAAATCCGGGATCGTTACAGGTATAGAGGTGGGGCGTCACAGCTTGGTATCAGAGCTGAGTTCAGAACAAAGTATGATAAACACAGAATAGAGCACATATTACGATACATCAGAGTGTATAAGTGATACAAATCTTTGAATCATCACGTCTTTCTATTCTTTCTGTATCTTTGGAGGTAGATAGGATTGGGAATATGTCTAGGAATATATTTCACTTCCGTAGTATTCCATATTGAAGTATCTACCTTGTGAATAATCTTGTTCTTATCTTACTTTCAGCGTATGGCTGGAAGAGGCAGGGGACGACGTTCGGATGCTGGGCAATCCAATGGCACACATCCGGATGGCGTTTATATGTCTGCTGATCAGTTTTTGGAATTGTTTAGGAGCACTCAACCTCCAGTTCCTCCTCGAGTGTCTCCACCTCGCAAATCTGCCTTTGCACGCCAGTGCAGTGATTTTGCTCATCTTGGAGGGAAGCCGTTTAAAGGCTCTGAATCCGTTCTTGAAGTCCAAGCTTGGCTTCGCATGTGCGAGCGTATCTTTTCTCGCATGGACCTTTATGACCATGATAGAGTTCTTGTAACTTCTAGCTTATTACAAGAGCGTGCTCTTGTTTGGTATGAGCTTCTTGTAGCCGAGATTGATGAGTCTACTCTTTCTTGGACTCAGTTTCGGGGACGATTTGAACTCAAGTTCGTTCCTGAATCTGAAAAAGTTTTATTGACCCGTCGCTTCCTTGAGTTGAAGCAAGGGAAATCTTCTGTTTCTGAGTATGTTGCATCATTCGAGGCTTTATCTCAGTATGGTCTTGAATTCATTAGCATTTCTTATAAGAAGAATTTGAAGTTTGTCTCTGGTCTTAAGAAATATCTCAAGAAGTCCTTGTTGCTCCAGCTTAAGCTTTCCTTTGAGGAGTTGGTTGATTCGGCACTTCATCTTGAAACGGTTGAGAAGGAGGGTGATAGTGGTAATGATGTTGAGGTTTCTGAGAACCCCAACAAGAAGCCGTTTCCATTTCAGAAGTCCAGGTCTTTTCCTTCCAAGAAGAAGAAGAGTGGTGGTCCTAGTTCTCAGCCACAACCTTCTGGAACAACTTTTGTTCGGAAGTGTTTCAATTGTGGTTCTCCTGATCATATGATTCGAGATTGCCGTAAGCCTCTCTTCTGCCGCTATTGCAAGAGGGAAGGTCATCATAGTTTCACTTGTCCCATTGCTCCAAATAATTCTTCATCTGGCAAGTTAAATGTAGCGAATGCTTCTAGAGGTCCTTCTCAATCTAAAGGTATATCTCCATCTATTTTGGAAGGTTCTATTTTATTTCATGATCATAATATACGAGTTCTTTTCGATACGGGTGCATCACATTCTTTCGTATCGAAAAAGCTCGTGATGATCTATCTTTGGATGTTTCTTGTTTGGTTACTTCATTGAGGATTGCGAATCCTATTGGGGGATCCGCGACCCTTAGTTTGCTGTGTGATGATGTTAAGATTGTTTTATGTGGTTTTTCTTTTCGTGCGAATCTGCACGTTATTTCTTGTCTGGGATTTGATATGATTTTGGGAATGGACTGGCTAGTGAGATATGATACCAGGATTATTTGTTCGGAGAGAATTTTGTATCTTCGACATCCGAATTCGCCTACTCAGCTATCTCTTGTTCTTCGGGATGTGGATAATTCCGAAATGGCTTTATATTCTCTTGACTCGCGAGATGATGATGATATGTCTCGTATTCCTATTGCTTGTGACTTTTCTGATGTTTTTGAGCCTGTATCGGGTTTTCCACCCAAGCGGGCAATTGAGTTCCGCATTGATCTCATTCCAGGCGCGCAGCCAGTTAGTCGTCCTCCTACGAGGATGTCTACAAAGAAAAATGAGGAACTCAAGAAGAAGCTTTTAGAGCTTGAGTCCAAACAGTTGATTCAGTCCAGTTTTTCTCCGTGGGGATCTGCGGTCGTCTTCGTGAAGTCCGATGGAACTCTTAAACTTTGCATTGACTATCGCAAGCTTAACGAGTTAACCATCAGGAATAGGTATCCGTTGCCTAGGATCGATGATATGTTCGATCTATTTAGTGGTGCTAAGGTCTTTTCTCAGCTTGACCTTGCCACGGGTTTTCATCAGTTACGAGTCACGGAGGATAGCATACCTCTTACAGCTTTCCACACTCGTTATGGTTCTTTTGAGTGGCTCGTTATGCCGTTCGGTTTGACGAACGCTCCTGCTTTCTTTGTTGATCTCATGAATCGGGTATTCCGGGAATATCTCGATAAGTTCGTCCTTGTGTTCATTGATGATATCCTTGTTTATTCTAAGTCTAAAGATGAGCATGCTAATCACTTGAGAATTGTCTTGAGTACTCTCCGTCGTCATCAGCTTAGAGCCAAATTCTCCAAATGCCACTTTTGGGAGAATAAGGTTAAGTTCTTAGGCCATGTTGTATCTTCCGATGGCATTTCTGTCGATCCCTCAAAGATCGAAGCCATCCAGAATTGGAAGAGGCCCGAGAATGTGCATGAGATTCATAGATTCCTTGGATTGGCGGGTTATTACCGTCGGTTCATTAAGGATTTTTCCCGTGTTGTGCTTCCTATCACCACCCTTACTCGGAAAGGTATTCATTTTATTTGGTCCGACAAGTGTGAAGCTTCCTTTCAGACATTGAAGGAACTTCTCACTAATGCTCCTATTCTTGTGGTTCCCAAGGGGAATCATGATCTTGTTGTCTACACCGATGCTTGTGGTAGTGGTCTCGGTGCTTTTCTTATGCAGAAGGATCGGGTAGTTGCTTATGCTTCTAGGCAACTGCGTCCGAATGAAGTTCGCTATGCCACTCATGATCTTGAGTTAGCCGCCATTGTCTTTGCCTTGAAGATTTGGCGACACTATTTATTGGACGGGCGCTTCATTCTCTATACCGATCATAAATCTTTGAAGTATTTGTTCACTCAGAAGGAACTCAATATGAGACAACAGCGTTGGCTCGAGTTTCTTACTTCCTATGACTTTGAGATCCAGTATACCCCTGGAAAGGTTAATCGTGTTGCTGATGCACTTAGTCGCAAACATTCGGCTGTTGTTTCTATGATGCTTGCCGAATGGAATGTTCTTGAGACTCTATCTTTTTATGAAATTCATTATCGAGGTTCATCTTCTGATTCTCCTATTCTATTACTTAGTTTGGGAGCTCGACCTATTTTATTGGATCGTATTGCCGATGCCCAGCGGCGTGATCCTGATTTGTTGCATCTTATTCAGCTTTGTGAGTCTGGATCATGTGATGAGGCGTTGCAGGATTTCAGCACTGATTCTCATGGGTGTCTTCGCAAGAAGAACCGTCTTTTTGTGCCTTCTGATCTTGCACTTAGGCATGACATTCTTGATGATTGTCACCGCTCTAAGTATACCATTCATCCAGGTAGTAGTAAGATGTATGCCGATATGCATCGTCTTTATTATTGGGAAGGCATGAAACGCGATGTGGCGAGTTATGTGAGTAATTGCATAACTTGTCAGCGTATTAAGGCCGAACATCAGCGTCCTTCTGGTCTTCTTCAGCCTTTAGAGATTCCATTGTGGAAATGGGACCAGATTTCTATGGATTTCATTGACGGCCTACCTCGTTCGAGATCTGGCCATTCTAGCATCTGGGTTATTGTTGATCGCCTCACTAAGTCTGCTCATTTTGTCCCTATTAAGTCTAATAGGACTGCTTCACATTTGGCTAAGTTGTATGTCAAGGAAATTGTGAGACTTCACGGTGTTCCTAGTTCTATTGTGAGTGACCGTGATCCTTTATTCACGAGTCATTTTTGGAAGAGTCTTCAGCAAGCTTTGGGAACAAAGCTTAATTTTAGCACAGCTTATCATCCGCAGTCTGACGGACAGACTGAACGGGTGAATCATATCTTGGAAGATCTTCTTCGTATTTGTATTTTTGATTTCGGTGGAAATTGGGAGGATCACCTACCTCTTATAGAGTTCTCCTACAACAATAGTTTTCAATCTAGTATCGGTATGGCTCCTTTCGAAGCCTTATATGGAGGGCCATGTCGATCACCTTATTGTTGGTTGGAATCTGGGGAGAAGCTTATTCTTGGCCCGGATTTTGTTCGGGATTCTTCCGAGAAGATTGATCTTATTCGGTTGAGAATGAAAGAGGCACAGAGTCGCCAGAAGTCCTACGCGGACAACCGTAGGAAGCCTCTCGAGTTCTCGATCGGCGATCTTGTTTTTATTCATGTTTCTCCTTTGAAAGGGGTTATGCGCTTCAGTACGACTGGAAAATTGGCTCCTCGTTATATAGGACCATTTTCTATTACTGAATGTATTGGCCCTGTGGCTTATAGAGTTTCACTTCCTGCTCATTTATCGGGTATTCATGACGTGTTTCACGTCTCTCGACTTCGGAAGTGTCTTCGGGAGTCGGATTCTGTTATTGATTCTCCAGATTTGCTAGAGCTTGAGGTCTCACCGGACTTATCTATTGTGCAACAGCCTATTCGCGTGCTTGACACGGAGGTGCGACACCTTCGGAACAAGGACGTGCCGCTCGTTAAAGTTCAATGGTCCGCTAATCTTAATGATTGTACTTGGGAAACCAGAGAATTCATCGAGCGATCTTATCCGGGGTTTCTATCTTAGTTTGTGAATGGTGAGTATGTCTTTTCATCTCAAGCTTATTCCCTTTTTCCTTTGAATGTTGTATGTATGTAGTTGTTACCAGTATCGTCTCTAGGAATTGCGGAGACGCAATTTTGTTAGGAGGGGAGATCTGTAACAACCCGCATATTATTTAAATGTTTTATTTGCATATAGCGTCGTTAGTCGGATTTTGGGTCCGAAATGTTACTTTTTGCAAACGGCCGAATTGGAGCTCGAAACCATTTCCATTGGTTCCAAAATGGCGTTTGCGATCTTTTTGAGTATAATCTTTGATATGTTTGGAGTTTGTGAAATTTTGACCCTTATTCTATTGGGTTTTGGGTTTGGGTTCAGCCCACTAGTTAACTAATACCCTAACCCAACCCCTTCTCTTCATTCATCCTCATTTCATTTCATTTCTTAAGCTAGAACTGAAAATGGTGGAAGGGAAAGAGAAATAGAAATTTGCAAGCCTAGTTTCCTCTTACAACTTGATTTCTTGCTCCAAATTCATAGAGATGACATAGGTAAGCTACTCTTCATCTCCTCTATCTCTTTCTCTCTTCAATTTCAGAAAGTTTTCCTAAACCTAACTTAGGAAAATGCTTGTTTGATCTTAGATTGAAGCTTGTTGGGTTGTAGTAGTGTTTGGTTGGTCTTCTCCTTGTTATTGAGCTCCATCCTCTTGTTTTTGGGTTAAAGGTGAGTTTTGAACTCACATCTACTTCTCTTGATTTCATTGATGTTGGGTATGAATTCCTAGCACTTGTTCATATGCACTTGCTTTTAGTTTGGATTGAATTAGTGAATACCCAAATTTTTAGTGTTTTGGGTTCAATTCTTTAGAGATCCTAACTTTGATGTTTTGATCATGTTTTGGTGATGCATTGAAGTGCTTATAGGGCCGGGTAGCCGCTAGGCGTAAACCCCTAGCGTCCGTGCTCGTCCGGTTGAAAGTTGGGAGAGTTTGCACTTCATTTGTTATAAGTAGGAAATGCAAGAAATTGGGTTCAGTCGACTGGATCCTCTGTTCAGTCGACTGAGCTGAAGCCCGAAATTTTTCTGGACAATTTTCAGTCGACTGAACAGGGATTTCAGTCGACTGACCTGCTCCTGTATTCCTGTTTTCCCTATTTATGCTTATTTTGATTGGTTTTCCGAATTTTATCGATTCATGATTGGTTCTTAGTGGTTGTTATTGCCCTTTGACTTTGATAACTTATTTTTGACTTCATCCACGGGTTTTTATAAAATAATCTTTCTAATCATATTAAAAGCTCGTTTCTCTAATTTATAAATTCTATTTAAACACACGCACAATTTCGCACTTCGAGCGAAGTGGAAGGGTGATTAAATGGTTGGGCAAAACACAGACCATGAATATGTGCGTTTATCTTTCCGATTAATCCCCGACCTATTCAATTGATCGTTTTGACCTTCGGGTTTGGTTTACTGAGGATATGAGGTGAACTTTGTACTGCTTCGAGTGTGAAATTAACTAATGGATAGTTAACCGTTTAGTGCGAACGGGTGGTTATTTGACTCACGTTACCACTTTTCGGATTCCTTTCTGGAAGTTTGTGACACATGCTGCCTTTGGGATAGTGTCTTCGGACTGTCTCCTCTGGCTTGTTGCCTTTAATATCGCTTTTGGAGTTGGTCCTTTGCCCTGACTCGAAAGATATTTAGGGTTGTCGGTTACCTTTAGTATTGCTTTCGGAGTGGTTTCTTCACCACCGCTCAAGAGATATTGGAGTGGTTTCTTCACCACCGCTCAAGAGATATTGGAGTGGTTTCTTCACCACCACTCAAGAGATATTGGAGTGGTTTCTTCACCACCGCTCATGATGTTTCATTTATATGTATATTCCCTAGGTATTGCTTTTTTGTATTGGTTCTTTGGAGCCACACGAAATATAGCGTTTACCTTGTGGAACTCGTATTTATCGGTATTTGTTGTTTGCCTTTATGGCTTGTTTTGGGATATTCCTATCCTTTGTTTCTATGAGTTGCCAATGATGTGAGGCTTGTTTTGTTATGATATGATTCATCTTTTGTTAGATGACTGTGTTATCTCTTTTAGAGATATTTGATATACTTTGTGACGTTGCAGGTTTATTGTTGTTCAGTTTATCTAACTGATTTGTTTAGCTAGACTGATCCGTGTATTTTATACTCGGGTCAGACCGAGTTGTTTCAGGTTAGGTGCTTTGGACTTAGCCTATTTTGCTTCCGCATGGACTATTCAGCTTGTTCCTTTTTGTCATAGCTTTTGGGTAGTCCCATTTTGTTGTAACTCTGATATATGTATTATTTTGGATTCATCTGTATAATGTGGTTTGCAATACCACTTGATGTGTATTGTTCTGTATACTCTGTTATGTACCAGTATATGTGTATATGATGATCTACTGTTCTGTGATGTATATTACATTTGAATTATTATATTCTGTTCTGATAGATCCAACCACCTATGGTTTTGTTTTAAATATTCATTGGGTATGTCGACCTTCTTGGTATGACTATTGTCGATGTATTCAATAGATAATTAGAGAAAGGCTATAGATGGTCACTCCCAACCAGCCTTATTCTCTGTGTTAGTTGACGGCATTACTCTATAGTGTCCTTGGCTAGCGTGGGTATAGAGGTGGGGCGTCACAATTACTGAGTATGCTTTTCGAATATGCAAACAATAGAAAAGCACTTGTTTTGGTAAGTCACAACATAATAGGAAAAATAGGGCTGGCAATGCCTGTGGTAGAAGCACATTTCCAAAATGTATAAGTTATATTAAAATTTGACATAGTTTCGGTAGTTGTTGGTATAGAAACAAATGCAAACATGTTAGACAGATTTGGGTTCCTAAAGGCTCATTGGTACATTTGGATTACTAAACTCTTTTGTTACAAATGCCGATAGACCCATGAAGTTTTCTAGGTCATTTTTTTTCTTCCTACATGTAGATATGTTGGTGGGCTAAGGAACAAAAAGAATGGTACTTAGACTTAGACTGTTTTAGGAATATGATAGGCAATAAATCAAAGTTCCTTAGCCTAGAAGATTATAAAGGTGGGAGTGCAACTATAGGCGACAATGGAAAGTGTAAGATTGTTGGAAAAGGTAATGTAGGTAACAACACTTTCTTTTTGACTTATGTTCTTTATGTTGAAAATTTACATCATAATCTCATCTTATTAACCAATTCTATGATAAAAGGTATGAGCATAACTTTTGATGTTAGTATGTTTAAGATCATTGTCAAGTCCTCGAGTTAGGTTGTGTTTACAAGTCAAAGAAAAGGGAATGTCTACACTCCATCATTTGATGATCTAACCATGTTTAGGTGCTTAGTAGCTAAAGATGAGGAAGCTACCTAATGGCGTATAAGACTAGGACATGCTAACATGGGATTATTGGAGAAGCTTGAGAAAAAGGAGTTAGTCAAAGGGATACCATATTAGAAATTAGAGAACAATAAAGTGTGCAAAGCCTCTACAAAGGGTAAATTTAATAGATCATCTTTTCATGCTAAAAAAATTATTAGTACCTCTCGAGTTCTTAAATTGATTCATATTGATTTATTTGGTCCTAATAATGTTGCTAGCTTAAGTGGTAAAAAGTATTGATATGTGTTGGTTGATGCGTACTCTAGATTTACTTGGGTTTATTTTCTAGCCAAAAGGTCTGAAACATCCAATTATTTTTCAAAATTTGTAAAACTTTTTAAAAATGAAAAGGTATTTTAATAATAAATATAAGAAGTGATCATGTTGGAGAATTTGAAAATTGGGATTGTGAAAACTTTTGGTGAAGAAAATGGTTTTAAACATGAATTCTCCGAACCACGAATACCTTAACAAAATGTGGTAGTTGAAAGAAAGAAGCATACATTGCAAAAATTAGCTAGATCAATGTTAAATGAAAATAGTCTTCCTTTGTCTTTTGGGCAGAGAGAATTAATACTTCATGCCATGTAATGAATAGAGCAATGATCAAACTAATACTTAATAAAACTTCTTATGAATTATGGTTCAATAAGAAACCTAACATTTCATACTTCAGGTTATTCAGGTATCCATGTTTTATTCTTAATATAGGTGATCATCTAGGGAAGTTGAGTCAAAAACAGATGAAGAGATTTTTATAGGATACTCATTAAGGAGCAAAACTTATAGAATCTTCAACAAGCACTTGAAAACAATTTTGGAATCAATCAATGTGAAGTTTGATGAGACAGATGTCAATGCAACCACAAGGAATGAAAAATTAATGGTGGAGAAAACTGTGCAAATGAAAGGTGTGTGAAGACAAGAACAAAGGTGATTCGTGCAAGCTTGAGCCTTCAAAATCAAGTTTGAAAATCGTGAATTTTAAGTTCGAATAAAATTATCCACTAGAGTTGATTATAGGTAATCCAATGGTAGGTATACAAAAATGCTCTTCATTCAACAAAAATATTTGTGCTTTGTTATATATTCATAGTGGTTTTATTTCTGAAATCGGACCAAAAAGGTATAGATGTTGCACTTAGTGATGAATGTTGGATAATTTCCATGCAAGATGAACTTAACCAATTTGTGAGAATAAATGTTTGGAAATTAGAACCTAGACAAAATGACTATCCAATTGTAGGAACTAAATAGGTGTTCAAAAACAAACTTTATGAATCAGGTAAGGTAATTAGAAATAAAGCTAGATTGGTTGCAAAGCGATATAATCAAATAAAAGGAATTGATTTTGATGAAACATTTGCCTAAGTTGCTATGTTTGATACCATTAGAATTTTGCCAGCTTTTGCATGTTTTAAAAATTGCAAACTTTAGAAAATGGATGTAAAATGTTCCTTTCTAAATGGTTATCTAAAAAGAAATGTTTACGTAGAACATCCCTCTGGTTTTGAAAGTTATGAATGTCCAACTCATGCATACAAACTTGAAAAAGCATTATATGGTCTCAAACAAGTTCCTAGGGCTCGGTATGAGTGTTTAAGGGAATATCTTTTAGAGAACTGATTTAAGAAAGGAAGTGCTGACACTACTTTACATGAGCATGATGACTTTTTTATTGTATGAATTTATGTTGATGACATCATTTATGGTGTTACTAATGAAAAATTGTGTGAAAAGTTTGAGAAAGTCGGGAAGGATAAATTTGAAATGAGATTGGTAGGCAAGTTAAAGTATTTTCTAGAATTTCCAATCAAGCAAAGCGATAAGGGAAGTTTCATCTCTTAAAGAAAATACTTGTAAGCACAGTTGGAAAAATTTGGTGTTGATAACGCAAAGCCACTTAGAACGCCCATGAGCGCTTCAACCAAGCTTGACAAAGTCGAAAAACGAATTGCAGTTGCTCAAAAGAAATATCGAGGTATAATTGGTTCCCTTCTCTATTGTGTTGGGTTTTGTAACATCCTGCTATTTTGGACCATTCAAATCGACAATAAAACCATACATATCTGACTTGAATAATTCTAAATACTGAATTGTTAATTAAAATTTGGCAAAACTTAAAATATACAGTAAATAAATCAATCACAGATCACAGAGTAATATAATGCAGCGGAATAGATAAAGAATAGTAGTTCATGAAGCTACTATATACATCAGAGTTAAAAAAATACAACCGAATAGTTCAAATGTAGTGAAGTCTCCAATGCAACAGATGACTTCTCTGAACCAATCAACTGGAAAGGCTGGAACCTGAACCGATAGTTGGATTTCCAAATGAAGCTCCAAACTCCAAAGGTGAGTCTCAAATGCTGTATCACTCAGTCTGACCCGAGCGTAAAGCAAAACACAAAACACTCGAGTCAGGATTAACATTCTTATATCAATAAATCCAACTCAAGTGAAATATCAACTGAAATACAAATAACTTAAAGGATGTTTGGGATAACCATCCTCTAAGGGTCCATGGAACTTTCTACAAGGTAGAAATATACACTATAACACCGTGGTCATTTCAGCTTAATTTATACTTCAAAACCAAATCTCATTTTCACTTCAAATATCTCTATATTTCCCAAAATAGTATTTATATATATTAAATAATTTATATAGTAAAGTATTTTCAATTTCCTCAACTTAACGAATCGTTCCAACATCAACCCGACCTTCCCATTCAAATTAAATTCAATCTCAATTTATCAATTTGAATTCAACTCAATTTCTAAAATAACCACTTAAATTTTATCGATCTCAAATTGGGATTTATAATCACAAATACCCCTTTATATTTCCATATATTTCAAAACTTTAAGTATTCAACGTTTCATCTAAATTTTCATTCAATTTAGTTTTCTAAATAATAAATTCAAATTTAGTTCAACCTAAATTTTCATTTTAATTCAATTTAGTTGCTAAATAACAAATTCAACTACGTTGATTTCAAATACAGATCCGAATCTCAACATAAACCATTTAAATTCCAATATAGTTTAAGGCTTTAATATTTAAATGTTCTATATAACAGTTTCATATAGATCTCGATTTAACCTCATTATTATTTAGTCTTGAAATACTCCCTTATTAGATTCAGTATCATTTAAGTAACCTTAAATTACATTTTACTCCATATTTTCTTTAATTTATTTAAACGTGAAATATTCATTAAATCACTTAAATCAAAAATCGAGTTATAAAATCATACCCATTAAATTTCCCATTCAAAAATTTCAAATTGATTTAATTAAATAAATCCTTATTTAAATACCATTTTTATAAACCCAAATTTATCTCCCAATCTTAATTATTCAATTTATTACAAGAGAATCTATTTGAAATATAGATTTACATAAATACTTAACCATATTATATGTATTAAATCAATCTAATTTAAATCAAATATTACTACTAAATCTATATATACAATTTTCATTTATATAATATCTTAAGAATCAAATTTATTAAACCATATATTTCTTTCCAAAATTATAGAAATTATTTTCAAAATATTTATATGGACCAACGGTGTCTGTATATATTTCCTATCATATAGTCAAGTGCTACGGATATTTATCATTTCAATCCGTATACTAAATATATACGGGTGGATATCATTTCAACCCGTAATCCCAAATTCAATTAAATGAAAATTGCTTGAGTTTATCATTTCAACCCATAATGATTTTCTCCTATTCTAAAGTCTGTTCGGGTATGTATCATTTCAACCCATAGTGATTTCTAAACTACAGGGAACTTGCAGAGTGATAACAGAAAATACAATAAAATAACAGGCATATATCATCAATAACCATATAATTTAAACAACAGGATATGGTGTCATATCCCGCAGGTGAAAAGTTACAGATAATAGCATATATAACAAATTTAAATAACTACAACAGCATATTTCAATTGTCGTTTCAATTGAAATTAAATTTAATGAATAAAAATATGTTAATCGTGAGTGATTGCTCACCTTTCGAGGTTAGAGAGATAGACAATGAAGTTGAGTTACGAAATGCAAGCACGACTTCCAAAGCAATGTTAGATGGTACGATTTCGATGGAAAAGCTGATAGATAGAAATTGATGAGAACGGATCAAATTAGCTTGATAAAATTGAAACGAAGATTATATGATTAATTTATTACTTTCTTTCGAAATGAACGTTAGATCAAAACACACATTTTAAAAAATGAAATATATATATATATATATATATATATATATATATATATATATATATATATATATATGCACACCCATGAAAACCATATAACTTTAAAACGCTTTCATTTCATATTAATGTTAAATAACAAATATATAATTATTCAAAATGTCACACATATAGTATATTCATTTTATGGTTGTCGTTTCCATGTAATAAATATTCATTTTAAACCAATATTAAAATAATATATATGTACAGTTAAAAATCGATGTTCTAACATAGAACACATATATTAAAGATCAACACACATATATAATATGTTTTGAAATGGATACTTATGTATATATAATTATTATAGTTTATTACTTTCCTTTTCAAAATATCCAGCAGGAAATCAAACAAACTTGTGCACATATATATGCAGATAAACAATATTCTTTATAATACATTGTTAACTTACTCCTTTTTTTTCCACTTTTTTTTTTAAAGAGTATATATGCAGTACAGTTTATAAGAAATTTTTTTATTTTTTTATTTTTATAAAACCTTCATATATAACAAAATATATGTATAAAATAAAATATTTGTATATATAAAAATCAAAACCTTTCAAACATATATTCAAAAACTGGATCATATAAATAACAATGTATTTAGTTAACGCATAGTATAAAATTCATTTATATAACTCTCTTATATATTCATTATAACTATAATCGAAACGGTTATATATACTTTTATTTGAATTAACCAAATATACACGTTACTTAACCTATATGTACCCGATCAATAGCTTTATTATTAAAGCACGCACATCATAACAGTATGACGATGTACAATGCTTTAGGCTTATTAAACAATATATTGCAACTTATGTATACTAATATGTGAATATAAATAAGCTTACATACTTATTATATAAAAATCAAAATTTAAAAAAAACAATATAACAAAATATATATAAACTTAGAAATTGATATATAAGCTCATACTGTTATATAGAGAAATTTTTATTTTTATTAAGTACAGCCATACATATATATCTTTGGGTACTACAATTTGTATTATTTTCCTTTTATAAAGAAAATTGCGGTTGCACTGAGATTGTACATATATCTTACTTTATGTATATAAATAACGTAAGCTGTCATACATATATACACTAAAATATGTAAATTTAAGGCAGTATAGTACTAGCAAATATATATAATATAATACAATGTATAGACATACCCTGTGTAAACTCGAGTCACTGATGGGTGGGCAAAAGGAATAAATAAGAAACTACAGACAATGGGGAAAATGTTGATGCCACCCATGTGCTGTCAGAAGTTATTACCTCTAAGCTATACACTCGGCTATGATGAGGCTGCCGATGTGGATAGGGAAGATATTGGGTTCGGTTGGAAGGCAGGGTGTTTCTTAAGAGAATAGGAGGGGAGAAGGAGGGAACATGCGCTTGGTGGAAAGAAAATTTACAGAGAGAGGATGAAAAGAATGCAGATGTACTAGGTAAAAGAAAGGAGAAGCAGGCTAGAATAAATAGAATGTACGAAGAGAACAAGGAAGGTTATAAATCAGATTGGCATGAAAACGTAAAGAAAGAAAGAAATAAAAGAAATCAATGAATGGAAAATAACGTATAGTATTTTATACGTTTCAAACTTTGAAATGGCAACGGTCATGAGTTGATTTAGCTAATTTAAAGCAATAAATTTTTTGTTTGTATTTGGATAGTATGTAATAAATTTGGAAAGACAATGATATTTAAAATGGAACAAGGAAGGTTATAAATCAGATTGGAATGAAAACGTAAAGAAAGAAAGAAATAAATTAAAGAAATCAATGAATGCGAAATAACGTATAGTATTTTATACGTTTCAAACTTTGAAATGGCAACGGTAATGCGTTGATTTAGCTACATTTAAAGCAATAACTTTTTTGTTTGTTTGGATAGTATGTAATAAGTTTGGAAAGGCAATGATATTTAAAATGGAACAAGGAATGTACAGAGAAATTTAAGCAAAGATAAAACGTACAGAATAAATATAGAGTAACGGGACAATCACGATAATTCGGTGGATAATTAAAGCAACTTTTGATGCCACCAGCTACATGTTCAAATCTGAAAAGGCAGAGTAACGGACCGTATAATAAATTGAAACGATGGATTGATAACAGCTACAAGTATATATTTAATAGAAAAGAACGGACAGAGAAAATTTTGTGAAACGTACTGAAAATAAATATGAAGTACTTATTATATTATACGTTTCTTTTTGAATGCAGAGTCCAAAATTGAAAGCCAAGTAACGGTCAACCCTTGATTTGGTGAAAATAATTGTAGCAATTAATAAAAGAAATAAATAGCAACGGTCACGTTGCTTTGATTTAGCTGACCCATCAAAGCAAATTATTTATAATTTAACCGGTAGGAAACGTAAAGGAACGTACCACCATAAAAATGAAATTGATAACATCTGTGCATTGATTCTGCAATATTTATTAAAGAAATTGATTCTACAATATTTATTAAAGCAATTTATTAGCTAGCTTGAATTAAATAGAATTTCACAATGGAATAAACTTTGATAAAATAAATTAAAAATTTAAAATCTGCTATGTTTAATTGGGCGTAATCCAAATATTAAATTTTTATTTCAAAATATTATTATATAAAATTTCTTAAAAGTTTCAATTAATTACGTTAAATAAAACCATTTAAAACTATTAAAATCTACAGGTCGTTACAGGTTTAGACCGGGTATCATGTTTTATGTTTGTCTTTGTGCACATTTTAAGGCAAATCCCAAAGAATCTCATTAAGAGCCACAAAACAAATTTTGAGATATCTTTTGCATACACAAAAGTTTGGATTGTGGTATCCCTCTTATGATGATTTTGATTTAATTTGTTATTCTGATGTTGATTATGCGGGTTGTTTGGTGGATAGAAAAAGCACTAGTTGAAATGTTTCATGTTATGTCATTCAATAGTTTCATGGTAAAGTTGAAAACAAAACCGTGGTGCATTGTCCACTACCGAAGCATAATATATTTCCTTAGGTAATTGTCGTGCTAAGGTTCTATGGATGAGACAAACCTTATTAGACTTAGGCTTAATACTTCAATGTGTTCCCTTATATGTGATAGTAACAGTACAATTAACATGTCAAACACACGTACTAAACATATATACATAAGACACCATTTCTTTGGAGATCATATTTCAAAAGAGGACATTTGCATTGAAATTATCTCTATTGATTTACAATTTTCCAACATCTTTACAAAATCTCTTTCAGGATATAAATTTTCACGATTACGTTTAGATTTTGGGATCATGGATATGGATTGGTATGATTTGTATTTGGGTCTTAGTATAGCGTTTTATTTTATTTATGCTTGTTTTCAGTTTTCCCCTCTCTTTCATTTTTTTCCACTTTCAAGTTCTCTTAGGATTAGAACAAAACAAAACAAAAAAGAAAAACAAAAAAATTTAGGATTAGATTTTTTATTTTTAACCTTTCTAATTTAAAAAAACATCAAAGATGAGAGAAAAGTACTCTTAGATTGCATCAAAATTTTGCTTCTAGAAAATATGGCTCTGACTTAGTTGAACCTCTTTGTGCTTATCAAATCTTTGAGTAATGGTTACATAGTTGTAGGGAAATGAATTTTTATGCTCTTGAGAAAGATACTAATACTATATATCACAGTCCAAGTTAAGCATGGGTAACTGGCATTCTATTTTGCATTATTACATATCCCACAACATTTTCTTATCTATCACATTCTATCGATCCTTGTTTTTTAATCTATGTATGTGCGGGTAAGATTAACATTAAGCAGATGTAGTAAAATTGATTGGAAAAATAGTGGGTATCGAGGACAAGTCATATATATGCTCCATATGAAAATTAAATCACATATCATATAGTTTATAAAAATATAAAATTTAATTGTTAAAGGCCTACGCATGAAAAATGGATGCGGTAAAGACATTGAGTTATGTCACCTAAGAGTATCTGATTTATGTTTAAAATTCTTAGTGTCAGTATATATTAACCCATCAAGCAATGCTTATCTTCCCTCATCTGAGAGATCTCACATTAATGTATATGAATAAGTAACTTGATCTCATTTATAATGAGTTAGGGATAAAACTGTCCTAAAAAAAATACTTCACTTGAAAACAAAACAAAATTTCCATATACCGTTCTATTGTTGATTAAACCACATGTCGTAGAATTAACAAAGTTTTAAAACTTACCATCTATTTTCTATTTGGGGTATGCTTTTGATCAATAATGAGTGCTATAATTCGTGTCTAATGCCAAACTGGAAATATATAATCTTAAGGCTTTTACTCTTGAGTTATAACTATTTGTTTTCTCTTTGATTTTGTTGACTATTCACTCATACTTTTAATAAAAACAAAAGGGTGAGAGAGGTTAAGGTTTGGTGGTAGCAATTGATTTGACAATATTTAAGATGTGTTTTCTCTTTCTTCTCTCTGATGTAACATTTAACTACTTTTTTTTTCAATTTTCCTCTTTTCTATTTAACCCTTATCATTTCATGTCTCTAGAGCATGTTAGAAAAGGAAAATTTGTGTAGAAGAGCATATGTATAAAGGAGGTATGTGTGTAGGTATAGCATCTGTATGAGGGAGCTTGACTAGAACTAATTAAGTTTTACACATCACTTTGACACACGACAAACACATTTGTATTTTATTTGTAAATCTTAACATATGTTTGTTATCGTCAAAAGGGAGAAATTATGGAATAGTGCAATCGATGATTTCTGTTTGATGATAATAAACATTTATTTTATTTAACGTGTTTGGTTAGTGTTGTATATTTACCAGTTTTTTTTACAAAATACCGGTTGTGGAAACGTTCTTTTCAATACAATAAAAGGCCGCATATATAGGAAATGGAAATAAATAAAGATATGAAGTAAAATGAAATATTTCTATGCAAAATCAAAGGCTATATATATATATATATATATATATATATAAAGAAAGTGAAACAAATACAAATCAGAAGTAGAGAGATACATACACAATCAAGCAATATACTCTAGAAGATACATCAGATTTTGTTTCCCACTATATTGATTTTTATCTTATACAAATGGTAACAAATTATTACATAAATCATATCTTTCTCATATATCCTCTCTCATATTTTATTTCCATATTAATATCTCCTCTATGAGCCTATATAAACTCATCTGCATTCAAAAGAAAAGGCATCAGATTACACAACAAACAACTATGATTCCTTCTCTTTATTTTAACTCCCATTATCCGATTAAATCCTAATCATCAGTTCTTATTCAACAATCCAAGCCTTATACTACTCTCATGCACATCTACAATAAGAAAATGATCCAATCAACAAACCATCAAGCATTACCATGACTTGTTAAACCTGACATCAAGTATTACTAAGAAAACCATGGCACTCGACCTGTAACATGCAAATCACCAAGCAAGGTAGCAAGCATTACTAAGACCTGTCAGAACTTGACATCATCTTTAAATTTTAGGCACTCGATGTGGCAATTTCGATCCTAGATCTCGGCAAGTTCAGCCCTAGTTCAAAACTACATTAAAGATGGAGTTTTAGGCAGTTTTAGGCAACTTGAAAATTCAGTGACACCTCCATTTGATGCTGCGAGAATCTTCATACGAGCACGATAAAATCTAAGTGGCGACGACTTTCAGGAAGCTGCATCTCCAATATCAGGTGGTGGCAGTGTGGCATGAATAGAGATTTGAGGAGCGTCGCAACAGAGTACTGTGGTGTTGAAGTGGTCGAAGTTAATCCAATTTTTAGCGAAGCCTTTTCTGGAAATTCAATTTTCAAGTAAAATTGAAAAAGGGATCAAGGGTGCTGAAGGAAGGAGGCACACAATTTTAAAGGGGTGTGTAACGATCCGAATTTTCGATCCTTGAATGTCGACACTAAATACATCTACGATATTCATGTGTCGAGCACCCAAGTGCTGGAAAAATAGATAGTTAGGATAGGATAAAAGAAAACGAAGAGAGTAAGAAAGAAAGAACACAATACTAGAATCTTACAGCCGAATGATAATATATAATGTCAAAAGAAAAGTACAAGGGTTACTTCGAATACAGAAATTTTAGAGTTATAAAACCTAAGTACTACCATCAGCCTGGACAGTTATAACTACCTATCCTCATAATGCTGATATATACATACATAAAATAGTGCAACACAAATAGAAATAGACAGATAACAAAAGCCTTCAGCTCATCTTCTGAACTCAAAAGCATCCAAAGTAGAACCTGATTTACTCAGCCTACCCGAAAGAGTACACGAGGAATTCAGGAAAAACAAAAACCACACATCAGAAATAAATCTGGTATAAGAAAACTAAAGATACATGAATAGATGTAACACTAACAAATAAAACCATGCGAAACCCCGTAATGGTTTTTACCTCAAAAGAAACCTACCATTCATTAAGTTATTATAGTAATATAATAGATAATGTTTTAGGTATAGAACATAAATCATCTCAGATAGCTATGATGCTTACATTAATTAGACCACAACAATATTAGAAGTACATCTAAAACCACTAAGGTATGCATGCATAATCGAATTCTTTGTAGATCCTTTCGTCAAGATAAAATTCAATCTCCTACACAAGGGTCAGAAACTACCTCCGAGCATTGTATATCTCTAAATAAAATATACCATTAAGTTAAATGTAACCAGTCCACATCTAAACACATGATCTCGAATATCATCAACACCTGGTATCAATATATCTATAAGCATACTCTAGATATGCTCCTACTCTATTTTCTACCATTTACGATGTCGAGGTCTCGTTCGGCATGTCTCACACGAGTCTTCCTTACTTGAACAGAACATGAATCACTCCATGGATTCACGCATAAGTCGTTCGATGAATGCTAACGTTGACCTCTCCCTTGGACTTAACCTTAGGATAAATAGTTTGACTCTATAGCATTCCTCTTCGCAGTTGCTTCCAAAACATAAAATGTGTATACTATTTTTAAAGTGGTATTCGGTAAGTGAAGCACTTACTTATCCCAGTCTCTTCAAGGCTAATTCATTGAATTTCTAGTAAGCGCAATTCCGTTTCTTTTGGAAGTAAATAAACTGAATAAAGAGGAGTTCTCCCTCGGAGATCTCATATATATAAGTTCTTCAAGCTAGAGACAATTCATAGAAATGCTCCTCCCTGGGTGTTCTCAAAGGGTATGAAGCCGTGAAGCTTTTAGATACTTCTTAAGTTAATTTTAGGTCAAGTTTGATAGTCAACTAATCAACTATCGAGTAAAAACAATCGCTTATACAAATCTATGTTCATATAATTAACACGTTTTCAGCATTCCAACTTATACCATCCCTCAGTCATGAGTGAAATCAGTTAAGTTAGAGCACTATTTGCATATCAAAGCCTCTCCTAGACACTTCATTCTTGACTCTCGTGGATAGATAAGTCTACCTTGTCGGCTTTTAATGTTAAGTATAGTATTAATGACTTCCGTAAATGAGTAAATAATCAATAAGATTAACACAACTGTAATATTACTTGGCCAAGAGTGAAGTCAGTAGGTTAGAGCACTATTTCTTTTATCTCTACTTGAACATTAATCTTAACTCTCATAAATAGAAAAGTCTACCTCGTCGTCTTTTAGTGTTAAGCATAGTTAATTACTTTTCGAACAAGTAATTGAACAAATAACCACTTTTGCTACTAAGTAATTTCTAACCCTTTTTAAAATCACTTATTTACACTTTTAAAAATGCTTTTAAAATACTTATAATAGGTTTTAAAACATTTTCTCCAAATATCACTGTAAGATAACAAGTTTATAAGGAACTTTGAAACTTGGAAAACCATGTTTTCCTTATATTTTAAACGTAAACCTTCTTCTTTCAAAATTCGTAAATAATTATTAAAAATACTTAAAAATCTAAAACCATTTTTACAATACTCTAATAAGAGTTATAAAACACTTGTATAAATAACGAAAAATAATAATTAAGTTTTAAATCTTTTCAAACCTTTAAAGTTCAAAACAAAGGCTAAAGCAGGGTAGTTTGCACAAGCGTAAGTTTGGCCACTTTTCGATATGTTACTCAAAATTTTACGGCAGCAAGAATACATATAAAACATCCCAAATATAGCAAGAATCCTTAAGGATCTCTATCTAAAGTTCATTAGAAATTGCAAAACACAAGACAATTCGTAAGTGCATCTATAGCGACTATCGCTATAAGAGCACTTCCAAATCCAAGTTCAATTCAAAGCTATATTAAACTACAACCTATGTGCTTTGTTTCAAGGCTATGCTACAAGTCTACAAGTCCATTCAAGTCCATACATGTCGATTGCATATGCCATTTTCTTTCAAAGCAAGAATTTAAAGAATATTACAACATATATCAATATTACAACATATATCAATACCCATTCAATCATAAAGCAAAAATCAATCACAAGAAAATATACACAATATATTTTCATGCAAGATGGTGAGTTAGTTCACCCTTAAGCAAGTGAACAAGAAACTCTAAGCAACCACTTCCTACCTATATCTTGCGAACACTAACTTCCTACCTTTTCCTCACTTTTCACTTAGTTCTAGGCTATTTATAGCCCTTATTACTCACGGCCTATGTAAGTGGGGCGAGACATGCTTTTATTATTTCAAACCTAAATAGCTACGAGTTGTTTTGATGTTGTCCTAAGCCTCCAGCCCAAGTTTAAGTTGAATTAGAGTTGCTTTGAAATTTATTTTCTTCAGAATTTATGAAAAGAAAGGGCAACAAACCGATAACTTTGTTGTGTAAAAATTATGAAATGGATTCAAGGGATACAACCCGCCTTTTATAGGCTTCATAAGGTGTTATTTAACCTTGCTTTCACCCCCATCATGCCATGGAAGGCTAACCCCTCCACATGCTCATCACTTCTCCTTTACACCTCTTACCTTTAGTAAATGAATAACTACCCCTTTCATTCAAATATCTCTTATCCATTAAAAGCTTCTAGAATGTTCTATTTGCTTCATGAAGCAAAGCATTTGTCTCTAATGCCTTCATATTTTTATTAGCTTAGTATAAAGGAGTTTGAACACCTTATATCGATCAAATAGTTGTTCGTCGATAAACCGATTTTCGGTCACATTATCGATATTTCTTTGAAGAATATATTTTTATAAACAAATTTCAAAAACAAGTATCTTATCATTATTCATTATTTAAAACATGTTTAATAATCTTATAAAATCATAGTTATAACACTTAATTATATTTCAAACGTTTCAATATTTAAAGACGAAGTGTTCTAATTTACGGGTCGCTACATTCTCCTCCACTTAGAACATTTTGTCCTTGAAATTAAAACAAGAATGGCAATAAAATAAGATAGGAGAAACAAGATATATATATATATATATATATATATAGTAGTACTGAAACTATATTGAAACTATTCTACAAACCAAATGCATACTAAGCGACTCTATCTCAAACGGTGAGCACACTACAAAAGATATATGATGCTAAGATAAGAATCTTACTAGTCTAGGAACAACTGTGGATTAGACACCCTCAACTATCCACCGTCTCCCATGTACAATCATGAGCATCGTTGCTCAATAGTACCTTGACTAACCAAGCAACCTTAGTCCTCAATCACTTCGTAAGTCTACCAACAATACAAACAGACTATCTCAATATAATCAAGTTTGGCTCAATCTTCAGGTCATCCTCCTACGACGCTTTCACTATCATCGAAGGATCATGCACAAACTTATGTAAACGCAATACATGAAATACATTATGCACACCCGATGGTCTAATTGGTAAATCCACTTTATACGCGAGTGTACCAACCTTCTCTAGAATAGGGAATGGTCCTGTATAATGAAGAGTCAACTTCCTAGCCCTTCCAAATCGAATTTACTTCTCATCGGAGAAACCTTCACAAACACAATGTCTCTAACTAAGAACTGCAACTCTCTGCGCCTCTCATCTACATAGCTTTTATGTTGATTTTTTGCTTCCTTGATTTTCTTCCTAATATCTGTTACCTTATCCGAAGCCTCCCGAATCATATCTAACCCAAGCCTAAACGATCTCCAAGTTCTACCCAACATGATAGGGATTTGCAAGGCCTTCTATACAACACTTCAAATGATGCCATTTTGAAAATAGCCTAATAACCGTTATTGTATGAAAACTCAACAAGTGGTAGGTGTTCTTCCCATGAACCCCAAAAATCTAATATGCAAGCTTTAAGCAAGTCCTCTAAAATGCGGTTTACCCTCTCTATTTTTCCATCAATCTGTGGATGGTAAACGACACTCAAACTAAGCTCGGTCCCAAGTGCATCATGCAAAAACTTCAAAAACTGACTTGGGAAGATCGGATCTCAATCACTTATAATATCATATGGAACGCCATAAAGCCTAACATTCTCTCTAACATATAATCAGGCCAAACTAAAAGCATGCTTTGACTGGTAAGAAGTGCGTGCTTTTAGCCAATTAATCTACACTAAGCCACACACCTTCGTCACCTCTTCTCAACCTAGGCCATTTTTCGATAAAATTTATAGAGATCTTCTCCCACTTCCACTTTGGAACCTCAAGTGGATGAATCAGTCCTACCGTCTTTTGGTGACCACCCTTTACCTGCTGGCAGTTAGCACACCTACTCACAAATATTAGAAACATCTCTTCTCATAACTTTCTACTAGAAGTACGTCTCATGTCCCAATACATTTTACTGACCCCTAGATGTATCGTCATCGTGAATGATGATTATCAATCATCACCTCCTACCCAATCCCATTAACATTGAGAACTCACCATGTAACGACCCGTAAATTTTGATAAATAAATTGGTTAATTTAATTAAGATTTTGTAATTAAATTTAGGAAGAAACAAAAATTTTATAATTTATATTGAAATAATTGTTACAAATGAAATGCAACCATGGTAATTAAAGCTAAGTATTCACAATTGAAATGAAATTACGATTAATTGAAGTAATGGGAATTGTTATACTAGGCTAAGGATTGAATATAAGAAAACAAATGGGAATATTGTATTAACTAATGCAATGATATAACTAGTGGTGATTGAATGAATTCAAAGTTATATTAACCAATGAAGTAATACGTAATGAATGGAAAATTTATACATTCAATGTAGATAAGTAATTATAACATTTGTTGTTGATAATAAACGTTATTTTAATGGTAATTAATAAAATAACGGAAGTGTGAATGTAAATTTAAAAAGAAACGTAAATTTATTTATAAGATAGTAATTGGTGTTATAGAAAGCATGAGACCAAGTAAATAAATTTATTGAGAGTATTGATTGGATGTAGATTAAAGTAATAACATTAATGCAAGTTGATAAATAATAAATGTAGGGCAATCCCAATTAATTGAAACAATTGTGAAGTTTTAATTGATTGAAATTAGTAGATTTGGGAAATAGATTCAAAATTATATCAATCGATAGAATAATAGGTAATAAATTGAAGTTTGATAGAGTCAATGTTAATTAAAGTTAATAATTAATGGATTGAAAGGAATGCCAATTAATGAAAATTTGTTATACTTGACTACGAATTGAATATAAGGAAACAAGTATAGATATTGAACCAAATGACGAATTAGTATAAAATTTATGATAATTGGATAAGAACAGTATTATGAAATCAATTTTAAACATTTGTTTGTTCGCAATAACTTATAATTAGTAATAAGGTATTATTAATGGTATATGAATGAATTGATAATTAAAATTGAAGGAAATGATGTTAATGTTATTCATAATTGAAAATTTTGTTTAATTATAAGAACGGGAATAAAGATTCATCAATTTATTTGGAATTTGAACTATAATAATAATTGGAGTAATTGCAGTTTAATGAAATTAAAGTATCTAACTATTGCGTTAATTGAAATGAAGATGGAATGTGAGATATTAATGTAATAGTTTTGAATCCAATGTTAAATCCATCTATTTGACAATAATGAATGGAACAATAATTTATTTATTTAATTAAATGGAATTTTGGAAATTTAATTTACAATTTTGAATATAATGGAATTGAAAATTTAACACTGCAATTGATAGATTAATCCACGATAAATTGACATTTAAATTTGTTTAAATCATTGTAAATGATTAAGAAATTAAAAATGTTGAAATTTGTCAATTATCGAATTAAAATTGAAAATTTGATTTAATTCATTAATTAGTAATTTATTTAATTAGTGTAAAAATAGCCATTTTGGCCATTGACTCGGATTTCGACGAAACCAGTTTCATCGGAACCGTAACGGTGAATTATTGTAGGATTTCAAGTTTCTAGCGATCGGACTTGTCGTTTGATCATACGAACGCGAAACGCCTTGAAATAGATTAAATTGAAATCAATTGAAATCAATTTGAAATAATTTGATTCTACCATAATTCTTCATACGATTGAATTTGGACATGAAACCTATTCCATTGCATTTAAAATATTTAAAAACATCCATTTTGATATAATGGTTGACCCAATTTCGTTCCGGAGTCAAAACGGGCTTTTCGAGCCATTTATCGTTCAGTGCATTTATAAATCGGGTCCATCTATTCTATTTCAAACTTGTCTATAAATACCCTGTTATAAACCCTAGCCTACCTCTATCTCTCATTTGTATGTGCGTACAATCCCTCTTCACCTCCTCCTCAATGGCAGACAATAAAATTCCAGATCCATTTGAAATCCCAAATCAAATCCAAAGCCAAAATTTCAAACTCCACAATATATGCCAAATTTTATATCAATTCGAAGCTCTCGAAGAGCGTAACTCAGATCTGCAACTCGTTTTTCAATTCGACGCATTGTTTTTCCAGAAATCGAAGAACAATTTTCGGCCGTTCATCGCGCGTCGGTGAACATCGACGGATCAACGAACCATTTCTGGGTTTTGAAGAGGGGACGGAGGGGAGTTCATCGACGATGTTCGCTTGTCGATCTGACGGTTGGATCTACGACAAAGTTCAACTAGGGTTTTAAAAATTTAACGGCGGTTGCTGTACTTTTCGAGGTCCTTCGCGTGCACGAGATCGTGGAGGGGGTCGCGAGAGAGGGCCGGGGTCTGGGGGCGACGGCGGTGATCGTTCGAGGTGGCGGCGTGAGCTAGATGGTCGCGTGCGTTTCCCGATGTAGGCGGCTTTGTTCGTTCGTGCTGTAGCTTTCCGTGCATGTACTGGTGTTTGAGAATATGATGACGTGGCATGTGGGGTTAGTTAGTGTTGTTTTATTTCCATTTTTTTAATTTCAAAATCCATTTGTTCTAAATGATATAACTTCTACGTACGATGTCCGATTTACACGCGGTTTTCTCCGCTAGATTCGTATTGGAATTCTGGACACTTTGGCGTAGATTTGGACAAATTCTAAGACTGGTTAAATTTTGGGTTTAAATTGGATTTGAATTCAATTTAAATTCAAAAGGTGAGTGTTTTAACCCACTCACAACTTCTAAAATTTCTTATGTTCATTAAATTTAATTTATGTTGTGATTATGAATTTATTTATGACTGTTTATATATTTTTAATCATCATCTCAGTTAATTTCATTTATTTAAATAAAATTGTTATTTAATTTATTTTCGAATGTAACTGCCAGTTAATTACCTGTTGTATATTATCAGTTATATATTGATATCGATTGATTGTTTTCGATGATGACTGTGATGAATGTATGATGGATAAATGGATGTTTTATTTATATCATCATAATCTGCAAGTTGTTATGCATTTATTTCCTTCGAGATTGCGGTTTGAAATGATATATAACCGCAAATTTTTATTCTAAATTATGGATTGAAATAATAAATATCCGTATCACTAGACCATATGATAGAAAATTTTATACAGACACTGCAGTCTATATATAACAATATATTGAAATAATTTCTATGGTTTTGTAAAGAATATATATGTGATTTTATGAGATATTGATTTGGATATTTGATAAAGGTTATTTTATATATAGTTAAATTTTTGGTTTTAAGCTATGTATAAAATTGGTTTAAAGTATAAAATAAAGTTTGATTTTATTAAATATAATATGGATAAGTATTTACTTAAATTATATTTAATATAGAGTTTATATTGATTTTATAAATCAAGGTTGAGAAGATAGTTGAAATTGATTGAGATTTTATTTAATTAAGAATTATATTTAAGAAGAATCCATTTGGAACTTATTGAAATTTAGATTTATAAAGAATATGGTTTTATAGCAAAATTTGGGGTTAAGGTGATTTAAGTGAATATATCAAGTCTAAATAAATTGAGGAATACTAAATTATTGAAATTTTAAGTTTATTTAAAGGATAGTGGATTTATTAATTAAATATTTCAAAAGTAGATAATAGTAAAGTAAATTTGGTATATATATATGAATTATAAAATTTAGTTTTGAAACATTGAATATTAAAGCTTTGAAATATATGAAATTTGAAATGGTTTATTTGGGGATTTAAATCTGTATTGGAATTGATTGCGAAATTAAAGAAGCTAATTTATTATATAAAGTAATTTAATAGCAAACCATTTAAGTATTGGAAGTTATGTTTCAAAGTTATGGATTTCAAGGTATTATGATTTGAAAGTGCTATGATTTTGGGAAAAGGATATATTTGAAATAAAAGTGATATTATATCGATTTGGGATTTCTTTAAAATGATATCATATTGATTTGGTTTTAAAATAGAAATGATATCGTATTTTGAAATGGATATTATATTCTTGTTTTGAAGTATAATCATTTTAAAATGACCGCGGTGTTATAATAACGTTTGGTTGTTGAAGAGACCGGAATCGGAAGTTGTCATACTCTCTGCCAACTCCGAAATCCACTTTAACAACCGTATACGTGGTGGAGATTCTAGAATGAAGTAGGATGGTGGCGGCGTTTCCTTTGAGGTAAATACGTGGACCCGACTCCCGTGAGTTGGCATAAAGTGGCTAAAACATGTCCGATTCTCGGGCCAATGAGGTAGCACCTTTGATCGGACACATCCCTTCGATATTATACTTTGACTTTTGGATTGATTCGGTGACCACTTTTGATTTTTTTATTTGGGGGTGTGGCTCGAGGTGGGAGGTAGCTGCGCTCTATGCGTTACCGCCAGCCCAGATAGCAATTGGTATATCTACCCTGGCATTGCGTAGTTGTGCCGTGTCACCTACCCTATCACGCCTTGTATGAGTTTGGTTTTCTCCCGTAGCCCATGTGGTATTCTCTAGTGGCTTCCCGATCAGGAGAGACTATGATATTGGATGGACTACTGGGACTATTCGTGTTAAGGGGAATATTGGGTCACTCCTTAATGCTATTTAAAAGTTTGTTTATTTTACTATAGACATTATTATAATAGCGAAATATTACTACATAGTAAATAGTTTAACGGATCCTTAGGAGATGTGAATCCCGAGCATCTCTTGAGTTACTACACTCACGTTAGACACTGGATATGAGATGTCAAATCCCGTAAACATCAGTGACGCCGTTACACTCATATTATTTACCGTTGATTTAACTTACATAAGATCTTTTAGTTCTGACTCGAGTGTTTTGTCTTTTCAATTCGGTCGGGTCAGCCTGAGCATTTCAGGATTTGAAGACTTTATTACTTGAGGACGAAGACGAAGATTTTATTACTATTATTTATTATCTTATTACACTGCATCACATTGTTCCTCTGCATTATTAATATTCTCTGGTAAGTGTAACTCTGATATGTATTGTATAAGTATAATCGAATATTCTGTAAAACAGCTTCATGAACTGTATATTTGATTATTATATTTTATCCTTCCGCTGCAAGATTCTATTTTGTTTTTTCTTTCTCTACTTTTTCTTATTTACCCCATACAATCCGCCCTTTTGTACGGTTTAAGTCTGACGTGTGTGGTTTATCGTCGATTTAAAACGTACAAAAAGGCGGGACGTTACATCTGGTATCAGAGCTTTGGTTTAGCGATAAACCTTGGCTTTGTGGGGTCTAACTCTTTATTAATAGGGTAGTAATACCCTATGGGAGTCACTGAGTATATATATATGAGAGAGCGTATTTGTTAGTGTTATAAAAAGGTTTTGATATTGTGTTAATCTGTTCCGTTTTGTATTTATATATTCTGGTTGATGCATGGGACGCTATGACATCAATGTGGGTTTCTAAATACTTAATAGGACAGGCCGACACAATATTTGTTTTTAATATAAGTGAATGAATTAATTTTGCCTACGATAGTTTCTATATATAAAATAAATTTTTATAAATAAGATATGTATTTATTTGCAATATATTGGTTGTTAGGTAATAAAATTTATAAATAATAGCTGAAAGGAGATTGAAAATAAAATAAATGAAGAACTGAAAATTTAGAAATTAAGTTCCGGGGTTTTGAAACTTTCTTTCAAATGATTTCGGAATATAATAATAATATTATTATTAGAAGTATTTTCTGATATAAATATTTCAATATAATTTGGAAGAAAGATTTTAAAAGAAATTTTGGAAAATAAATAAGTATGTACTCCCCTCTCTGTCGCTGGAAAATAATTTCTGTGATGAGTGCACGCATCATCGACATTCATTTTCGCGTTTCGAAGTGGGAAGGCTACTGTGGTAGTTTTACTACAGATTTATTTGGTAAACAAATATAAACTTTAATTGTTTTAAATATAATTGGATATATAAATTGTAAGTATATATTTATCTATTATTTTAAAATGATTTGAAATTAAACACGGCATTTAATTCTTAAGTTTCCGCTAATTAATAGTTTTAATTAGGGTAATGAAATGGTAGCCAACTAATAATTGGAACTTTTAAATAAAATAAGAGATTAAATGCCTGGTTATGAATAAAATTAAAGGAAATTTGAAATTGTAATCTATAAAACAAAGGATAGGACTATTGAATATGAATTTAGTTAAAGGAAATGAGAAAAACTTGTATAACTTTCAATTACAGTCTTAAAGGCATATATATAACTTACCAAAGATCTAAAAGTTGAAATGTTAATAAGAAATCGTAATTGATATTATACAAATAAACTTGATGGTAATAAATAAGAATTTGATGTGTAGATGAAATACTACTAATTAAATATAATAGAAAGGTAAGTTTATAAATAAATGATAATAAACTTAAGTAAATGGTTGAATCTATTTAAAAATAAAATAAGTATAAAAGATGAATGCATTAAATATATGATTTTAGACTAAAGTTAATTTATTAAGATACTAAGTAAATGAAATTGAGAAATTAATGAATGTAATGCAAATAAATAAATAAATGAAACGAAAATTTGCAAGAAATAAATGTGAATTAAAAGAAATCATTATATGAATAAAAAGGAAATCAAACAACAAAGGTTATGAAATGAAATTAATAAGAATGAACTTAATTTATTGTTTGGATTTGTTGTTTGTTTTGGTTTATGGTTGTCTAGGTAAGGATACTTTATATTTGCTTAGATGTATGAATAATCTATCTAGTTTATCTAAGACCGATGAGTAAGTGAAATACTTCATAGTTATTCGTCATTCTATGAGATATAAAGTGGCTTCACCCAAACAAACCAATTGTTTGTCTTGCTTGGATGGTTGATTTGTGTTTGATGTGGATGATGTTTGCTGCAATTGATTGTTGTTGTATTGATTGTTTGCTTGTGGTTGAAACAACTTTAGATATTTCATTTTATATAATTGTTAACCTTTCTGGATTATATAAGTGAAATACAGGTTATGGAAGCAGCTGCTACTGCTTTTGGTTTCATAATTAAGCGTTAATTGCCCGACAAATAGGTACGTTTTCGGATTACGGTTTATATTATTATTATATTATTTTTCCCATGTTTGGATATATTATTTTGGAAAATATATGTTTTATATTGTTATATTTGATATATTATTTTCTTCCGAGTCTCTCTGTACAAAGGAGACTTCGCCAAAATTTTCCGTAAATTTTGGACTTAGAATTATTTTGAAAATCTTTTCCAAACTTTATTAATTTGAATATAAAAAGATTTAATTATTTATAAATCTATATATTTTATTAATTGTTTATAAATTTATTGATGTGAATAATGTTTTGAACAATATATATTGATTTATTAGTTCCTCTTTTCCCTTCTTTTCCTTTTCGGGGATGAAAAGTTTTGAGTGGGGGAGAGTGCAACGACCCGTAAATTTTGATAAATAAATTGGTCAATTTAATTAAGATTTTTTAATTAAATTTAGGAAGAAATAATTTTTTTATAATTTATATTGGCATAAATGTCAAAAATGAAATGCAACCATGGTAATTAAATCTAAGTATTCACAATTGAAATGAAACTACGATTAATTGAAGTTATGGGAATTGTTATACTAGGCTAAGGATTGAATATAAGAAAACAAATGGGAATATTGTATTAACTAATGCAATGATATAATTAGTGGCGATTGAATGAATTCAAAGTTATATTAACCAATGAAGTAATACGTAATAAATGGAAAATTTATACATTCAATATAGATAAGTAATTATAACATTTGTTGTTGATAATAAACGTTACTTTAATGGTAATTAATAAAATAACGAAAGTGTGAATGTAAATTTAAAAAGAAACGTAAATTTATTTATAAGCTAGTAATTGGTGTAATAGAAAGCATGAGACCAAGTAAATAAATTTACTGAGAGAATTAATTGTAATTGGATGTAGATTAAAGTAATAACATTAATGCAAGTTGATAAATAATAAATGTAGGGCAATCCCAATTAATTGAAACAATTGTGAAGTTTTAATTGATTGAAATTAGTAGATTTGGAAAATAGATTCAAAATTATATTAATCGATAGAATAATAGGTAGTAAATTGAAGTTTGATAGAGTCAATGCTAATTAAAGTTAATAATTAATTGATTGAATGGAATGCCAATTAATGAAAATATGTTATACTTGACTATGAATTGAATATAAGGAAACAAGTATAGATATTGAACCAATTGACGAATTAGTATAAATTTTATGATAAGTGGATAAGAACAGTATTATGAAATCAATTTTAAACATTTGTTTGTTAGCAATAACTTATAATTGGTAATAAGGTATTATTAACGATATATGAATGAACTGATAATTAAAATTGAAGGAAATGATGTTAATGTTATTCATAATTGGAAAATTTGTTGAATTATAAGAACGGGAATAAAGATTCATCAATTTATTTGGAATTTGAACTATAATAATAATTGGAGTAATTGCAATTTAATGAAATTAAAATATCTAAATATTGCGTTAATTGAAATGAAGATGGAATGTGAGAATATTAATGTAACAGTTTTGAATCCAATGTTAAATCCATCTATTTGGCAATAATGAATGGAATAATAATTAATTAATTTAATTAAATGGAATTTTGAAAATTTAATTTATAATTTTGAATATAATGGACTTGAAAATTTAACACTGCAATTGATAGATTAATCAACGATAAATTAACATTTAAATCTGTTTAAATCATTGTAAATGATTAAGAAATTAAAAATGTTGAAATTTGTCAATTAACGAATTAAAATTGAAAATTTAATTTAATTCATTAATTATTAATTTATTTAATTAGTGTAAAAATAGCCATTTTGGCCACTGACTCGGATTTCGATGAAACCAGTTTCATCGGAACCGTAACGGTGAATTATTGTATGATTTCAAGTTTCGTAGCGATCGGACCTGTCGTTTGATCATACGAACGCGAACGCCTTGAAATAAATTAAATTGAAATCAATTGAAATCAATTTGAAATAATTTGATTTTAGCATAACTTCTTCATACGATTTAATTTGGACGTGAAACCTGTTCCATCGCGTTTAAAATATTTAAAACATCCATTTTGATATATCGGTTGACCCAATTTCGTTCCGGAGTCAAAACGAGCTTTTCGTGCCATTTATCATTCAGCGTGTTTATAAATCGGTCCATCTATTCTATTTCAACCTTGTCTATAAATACCCTGCTATAAACCCTAGCCTACCTCTATCTCTCATTTGTATGTGCATATAATCCCTCTTCACCTCCTCCTCAATGGCAGACAATAAAATTCCATATCCATTTGAAATCCCAAATCAAATCCAAAGCCAAAATTTCAAACTCCACAATATATGCCAAATTTTATATCAATTCGAAGCTCTCGAAGAGTGTAACTCAGATCCGCAACTCGTTTTTCGATTCGACTCATTGTTTGTCGAGAAATCGAAGAACAATTTTAGGCCGTTCATCGCGCGTCGATGAACATCGACGGATCGACGAATCATTTCTCGGTTTTGAAGAGGGAACGGAGGGGAGTTCATCGGCGGTGTTCGCTTGTCGATCTGACGGTTGGATATATGGCAAAATTCAACTAGGGTTTTAAAAATTTAACGGCGTCTGCTGTACTTTTCGAGGTCCTTCGCGTGCGCGAGATCGTGGAGGGGGTCGCGAGAGAGGGTCGGGGTCTGGAGGCGACGGCGGTGATTGTTCGAGGTGGTGGCGTGAGCTAGATGGTCGCGTGCTTTTTCTGATGTAGGCGGCTTTTTTCGTTCATGCTGTAGCTTTCCGTGCGCGTACTGGTGTTCGAGGAGATGATGACGTGGCACGTGGGGTTAGTTAGTGTTGTTTTGTTTCTCCTATTTTTTTAATTTCAAATTCCATTCGTTCTAAATGCTATAACTTCTACGTAGGATGTTAGATTTACACGCGGTCTATATACAATAATATTTTGAAATTACGGATCGAAATGATAAATATCTGTATCACTTGACCATAGGATAGAAAATTTTATACAAACACTGCGATCTATATACAATAATATTTTGAAATAATTTCTATGGTTTTGTAAAGAATATATATGTGATTTTATGAGATATTGATTTGGATATTTGATAAAGGTTATTTTATATATAGTTAAATTTTTGGTTTTAAGCTATGTATAAAATTGGTTTAAAGTATAAAATAAAGTTTGATTTTATTAAATATAATATAGATAAGTATTTACTTAAATTATATTTAATATAGAGTTTATATTGATTTTATAAATCAAGGTTGAGATGATAGTTGAAATTGATTGAGATTTTATTTAATTAAGAATTATATTTAATAAGAATCCATTTGGAACTTATTGAAATTTAGATTTTAAAAGAATATGGTTTTATAACAAAATTCGAGGTTAAGGTGATTTAAGTGAATATATAAAGTCTAAATAAATTGAGGAATATTAAATTGTTGAAATTTGAAGTTTATTTAAAGGATAGTGGATTTATTAATTAAATATTTCAAAACTAAATAATAGTAAAGTAAATTTGGTATATATATATATATGAATTATAAAATTTAGTTTTGAAACATTGAATATTAAAGCTTTGAAATATATTAAATTTGAAATGGTTTATTTGAGGATTTAAATCTGTATTGGAATTGATTGCGAAATTAAAGAAGCTAATTTATTATATAAAGTAATTTAATAGTAAACCATTTAAGTATTGGAAGTTATGTTTCAAAGTTATGGATTTCAAGGTATTATGATTTGAAAGTGCTATGACTTTGGAAAAAGGATATATTTGAAATAAAAATGATATTATATCGATTTGGGATTTCTTTAAAACGATATCATATTATTTTGGTTTTAAAATAGAAATGATATCGTACTTATATGGTTTTGAAATGAATATTATATTCTGGTTTTGAAGTATAATCATTTTAAAATGACCGCGGTGTTATAATAACATTTGGTTATTGAAGAGACCGGGATCGGAAGTTGTCATACTCTCTGCCAACTACGAAAACCACTTTAACAACCGTATACGCGGTGGAGATTCCAGAATGAAGTAGGATGGTGGCGGCGTTTCCTTTGAGGTAAATACGTGGACCCGACTCCCGTGAGTTGGCATAAGATGGCTAAAACAGGAGCGATTCTCGGGCTAATGAGGTATCACCTTTGATCGGACACATCCCTTCGATATTATACTTTGACTTTTGGATTGATTCCGTGGGCACTTTTTTTTATTTGGGGGTGTGGGTCGAGGTGGGCGGTAGCTGTGCGCTACGTGTTACCACCATCCCGGATAGCAATTGGTATATCTACCCTGGCATTGCCTAATTGTGCCGTGTCACCTACCCTATCGCGCCTTGTACGAGTTTGATTTTCTCCCTTAGCCCGTGTGGTATCCTCTGGTGGCTTCCCGATCAGGAGGGACTATGATATTAGATGGACTACTGGGACTATTACGTGTTAAGGGGAATATTGGGCCACTCCTTAACGCTATTTAAAAGTATGTTTATTTTACTATAGACATTATTATAATAGCGAAATATTACTACATAGTAAATAGTTTAACGGACCCTTAGGAGATGTGAATCCCAAGCATCTCTTGAGTTACTGCACTCAGTTAGACACTGGATAGGAGATGTCAAATCCCGTAAACATCTCTGACGCCGTTACACTCATATTATTTACCGTTGATTTAACTTACATAAGATCTTTTAGTTCTGACTCGAGTGTTTTGTCTTTTCAGTTCGCTCGGGTCAGCCTGAGCATTTCCGGATTTGAAGACTTTATTACTTGAGGACGAAGACGAAGATTTTATTACTATTATTTATTATCTTATTACACTGCATCACATTGTTCCTCTGCATTATTAATATACTCTGGTAAGTGTAACTCTGATATGTATTGTATAAGTATAATCGAATATTCTGTAAAACAGCTTCATGAACTGTATATTTGATTATTATATTTTATCGTTCTGCTGCAAGATTCTATTTTGTTTTTTTCTTTCTATACTTTTTCTTATTTACCCCATAACAATCCACCCTTTTGTATGGTTTAAGTCTGACGTGTGTGGTTTATCGTCGATTTAAAACGTGTAGAAAGGCGGGACGTTGCACACCACCTTCCATTCATGTTCACTAAACTGCAGCTATCTACCTCAAATCCTGGCCATCTCTCGCGTGCCTCATTCTCGCTTACCGCTTTGGCTATTCGAGAAATACAAGGATCTTTAAGCTGATTCTCTTCTATATGACCGATCAGGGTCAGGTCAGGGTTAGGTGGACCTCAACATTTGCCACAACTGCATACCACCACTGAGCGCATCAGCTATGACATTCGCTTTCCCTGGTGTATATAATATGTTTAGATCACATGCTAAAAGAAATTCCAACTACCTTTGCTGGCTCATGTTAGGGTCCTTCTGCGTAAAAAGATATCTTAAAGATTTATGGTCTGTATTCAACTCGAACCTCTCGCCTGGTAATTGTTGCCTCCAAATCTTTAATGCAAATACCACCACTAAGAACTCCAAGTCATGAGTTGCATACCTCACTTTATGTGGTTTAAGCTGCCAACTCGCATAAGCGATCACCCTTCCATGCTGGATCAACTAGCACCTAAACCTGTTCCATAAGCATTAGTGTAAACAGTCAAATCCTCACCTCCATCGGGCGCATAAGAACAAGAGCACTAGTCAACTTTGCCTTTAACTCTACGAATGCTTGCTCGCATTTATCCGTCTATACAAATTTGATGTCCTTCTTCGTCAATTTCATTAAGTGATAAAAAAATCTACAAGAAATCCTATACGAATCTTCTGTAATAACCTGCTAGACCCAAAAAGCTCCTAATATCAGTTGCACTTTCCAGCCTCTTGCGGTCCTGAATGGCCACTACCTTAGAGGGATCAATAGAAATACCCCCGTCGAAACAACATGACCTAGGAACCTAACATCTGAATGCCAAAAGTGACACTTTGAGAACTTAGCTTTCAACACATGCTCTCTCACTATTTCTAATACAATCCTCAAATGGAGTGTATGTTCCTCCTCGGTTTGAAGTAAACCAAAATATTATCGATAAATACAAGGACAAACTTATTTAGGATGTCTCGAAAAACCCGATTCATTAGGTCCACGAAATATGCTAAAGCATTAATTAGGCCGAATGACATAACTAACCACTCATAAAATTGATCGAATAAAAAGCCATCAAGGGTACACTCTCCTCAACCACCCTAACCTAATGGAATCCCATTGCAAAATCAAGCTAAGTAAACACTCAAGCTCCGTGAAGCTAAGCGAACAAGTCATCTATCCTAGGCAAAGGATACTTGTTTACGGTCCGCATGTTAAGCTCGCGATAATCTACATATAGTCTTAATTAACCATCCACCTTTGTAAAAAATATGATGGGTGCTCCCCAACTCGAATGACTTGGTCTAATCAAACCCTTCTGCAACAGATCACTAACCTGAATTGATAGTTCCAACTTCTCCCTTGGTGCAAGTCTACAAACAGACAATACGATAGGTTTTGCATCCTTAACCAAATCAATATGAAATTCTATCTCATGATAAGATGGTAAACTCGACCCCTCTTCAAAGACATCCACAAATTCTTTAACAATAGAGATAGAACCCAACTCCTCCTCCGCCACATTAAGAGAATAGAGAAAACTAGTCATAAGCAAGCTAGGCTCTTCCTAACATACCACCTAGACCTTCCCTTCCCATGTATTAAATGATGTGGTTTGACTAACAAAATCTAGGATTGCATGATTCAGAGACAACCAATCCATCCTAAGTAAAACATCAAAATATAGAACATATAAATATTAAGGAAAGATCCGGTCAAAATAAGTAATTGGAACTCCTAAGAAAATCATACAAAGATTAGCCGAGCGCCAAAAGGTTTTGACACACACACACATAGGATCTAAAGCTACAACTGGTTCAAATTTCAATCTATTAACAAGACTATTAGATACGAAACTAAGATAAGCACGAGTATCAAATAGGACATGAACTGGAATGCAAAATATAGATAGACTAACTTTCAGAACCTGCTTTCCCTTTGCCGCAACATAAATTAGAAGATGTTGAAGCTAGTGCAAGGACTCTAGGTTATTGCCCCATCTGGTGCATTAGACATTCCTTAACCATTGGGCTTATGGCAATTGTAGCAGTTCCTTAGTACAAACCGTGGCTCGGCCGTCCATGGTTTTAGCTTTGGTACCTTAGCAATAGATCCCTTAACCAACGGCGCTTTCACCACATGTCCTCCCCCAACCGATGAACAGTTCTTGACAACATGCCCTTTCTTCCCACATTAGTGGTAGAATATAACACAAACATCTCTCGGTTGCTAAAACTTCCACTTGTTGTCCCTAACTGGTGTGGAAATAGATGGTTTCAACGATAAGCTCTCAAACTTCAACCCCGTATTCAGCAAATCCAAAAATGACCCTATGAGATCACTAGCCATATCCTGGTGAAACGCAGATGCATACCTTCCACAAACATTTCATTCTTCTTCAAATGCATGTCAACTAATCCCAGCCTAAACCAAGACAAAGTAATGAACTAGTTCTCATACTTTGCCACAGTCATGCCGGCTACTTCAAATCCAAGAAGCTCCTAAATAGCGAAGTCTTCCCGACTTCCGAGACAAACTTCATCTCAATAACCTTCTTAATTTGGGCCCAAGAGAAGTCATTCTCTTAAACATCAGCGATAGAACTCCACCAATCCATAACCACATCTGCTAGATGTCACGCCACCAACCGATGGTTCATTGTGTCATCCAGCTCCATTTCCTCAAATATATGGCCACATAATCTTAACCAACACCTAACCTCTATAATCATCTCCAAACCACTAAACCTCTTACCCCCAATCTCTCATAATCACAACAAATCGAAGTACAACTCATTTTAGGCCTGACCTACACGACCTCCTCTACCCTATCCACCCTCGATTTCTCAACACGAGCAAAGTTCCTTAGTGCTCGACCCCCTCCATTCGTGATAGTATTATCCTGACCACCTCTACCTCCTCGAGCATTGGCAGCTTGAGTATTCATGCTTTATACTAACTGAACATAACAGAATATATTTTATATAAAAAAGGATAGAGTTATTTCAAAGAAAGAGTTTATTCTTAAGGTAAAGCCTCCCTCTTTTTCATTTCTTTAATATTTGGACCAACCATGTAAATTTCAAAAATGTTGCTTTGTAGGGATGGAACCAAAATATGCATGGCAATCCTATGTATATTCTACAAACCAAGCTAAAGAAGACTGAACAAGTGCTCAAGCCCCAGTCTTCAACAATATATTGCAAAAGAAGCAAATTATCAACTGATATCGGATCTCAATTAGAGAAAACAAAGAAGGAAATGCTTGCAAACCCTGATAGTATTGCTTTTTCCACCATGAAGCACCAACAAAATCCCCTCAAGTCTTTTCATGATGAAAGTGAAATTAGGAAGAGATTTCCTATTCTCCAATGACATAAATACACAATTGTTTCATAACTCACTCAAATTAAAACAGGCCAAATCCAATATATCTTATATCACTGATTTATAAGCTTAAACCCATACAACGCCTAAAAGCATACATGAGGTCATCCACCAATACTTCCCTTCCACTTTAAATAAAATTGCTAACGATGCCATTCTTATGAGTGCAATTTGTGATATAAACCTTCCTTTTTTAATATCCAAGAAGCACAGATTTGACAAGAAAAGTTACCGACAATGAAATCGAATTGGCAGCATTTGGTTTAAAATCCACTTCTAGTAGCAGAGCTAATGGATTCAATGCACACTTCTTCAAACATTGCTGGAACATTATTGCACCAGTCTTCCTTAAAGCCAAAGTCATCCATCACTTCTTTAATACTAACAGATTTCTTGGAGGTGTCAACTCAACAAACTTAGCCATGATCCCAAAAAATGATAACTCCTCTTTTGTCATGCATTTTAGCCCAATCTCTTGTTATACCGTCATTTACAAAACTATCACTAAAATCATAGCTTCTAACTCATACCTATCCTTGCAGATCTCCCCCCAACCAAACATCATTCTGCTTGAAAGAAACATAACAAACAACATTTTATTTACTCATGTGCTATTAAGAGGACATAAAAAAGAACATCTCCCCAAGATGTATGATGAAAATTGATATCCAAAGGCATTTGATAGTTTGAATTGGATTTCCTTCATTGCTATCCTAATGAAAATGAAATTTCTTGTGCCTCTAATTGCATGGATACACACATGTATATCAACTCCAAGCTATTCTATAATGATGAATGGAAAAATTTCTAGGTACTTCAACTCAACACATGGTTTAAGGCAAGGCGATCCAATTCCTTCATATCTATTTATCACTATGATGGAATATTTCAACTATGTCCTAGAGAACCGTGTTGAAAACAAATTCATACAACTACATCCAAAGTGCAAAAAGCCTTTAATCATTGGTCTTCTTTTTGCTAATGATTTAGTCATTTTTACCAATCTTGATCCTTTTAGTATGATAACTATCTTGACTAGGTTAACTACACTTGAAAAATCCACAGGTCTGAAAATAAATCGCTCCAAATATGACAGTTTCATTGCGGGACTGGATGATTTAGATTCCAACAACATCACTCACTCTCATCCCTAACTTACATGCCCAATAATTCAGCTTATCTAGGAATTCCTCTAACCTCCTCTAAGATCACAGCTAGCATTGTCTTCCTATGTATGACTCAATCATAGGTAAACTAAGAAGATGGCCTACACATCTCCTATCTCAGGCTGCCCACTTCACTATAATTAACTCTATTGCCATAACCATGCCAACATATCCCTTAAGAACGTTAATGCAACTAGAAAACTCTTATCAATGCTCAATAGTGCATTCAATCACTTTATTTGGTTCGGATGTCGCTACTCTAAGAAACCAATCCCTTGTGCTTATAACAAAATCAATATTCTTAAGTCTAAAGGAGGACTAGAAATTATTAACCTAAGGTAACGGAACATTGTTGCAACATCTAAACACCTAAATATACTTCTATTTGTATAGTCAATCCTTTTGGCCAAATGAATGAATACTAACTACATCACAACAATCATTTCTAGACCATAGACATCCCTAATACATTTAGCTAGTTTTTTAGAAGTGTTCTAAATCTTAGGGTATTCTTCCCTTTTATTAGATATAATGTCAACTCTGAAACCAAACACTCATTCTTGCACACTCCTTAGGTTAAGACTGGTCTAATTCCTAGCAAATTACTCACCTACAACCAAAAACTTTGCACTGGCATCCTAGACAATGCACTTGCAAGAAACTACACTCTTCGTAGTAGAATTTCCCTCCCATACTCTAGCAGTACTGTAGTTAGATATTTAAGGAAATACATATCTAAAGGCACATGTAACCTGCATTATGGTTCTATGCTTTAGGGTGACAATCAAAGTAAACACTCCATCAATCTTATTAACAATTTGATAATAAACTCATCTTACCCATAATCTGACCTTTGGAAGAAAAGGATTTGGAATAGATACAGCTCTGAGAAATAAAACTTGATGGTATGGAAGATCGTTCATAACTCTTGCCTAACTAAAGATAAGCATTTTGATAGAGGGTACATCACAGAAGCTTGTTGTACCTTCTATAATAGCTATCTTAAAACTAGGAATCAAGTTCTTTTAAATGCCATGAATGAATCATGTACCTTCTACAAAATCATTCAAAGTGGAGAATAATACAATGTACAAAAGGTACCTAATGTGTTTTGGCTATTGCTTTTAAAAAAACAAAAATGATGAAAGCATTATGCTCCTGATCATCTTGAAATCTTTCATCAAAACTATATGGCAGGAACGGAATAATATGCTATTTATAATTAATACTCTTTCTTCTGAAAAAATCTACATGAAGGCTATGCAAATGGTGAAAAGAACTACCTACCAACACTTATGAAATAATGAATTAAATACCCCAATGAGATGGTGTATTTAATTCAAAATTCCCTAGCTTTTTAGCTGTTTTTATAATTTGATGCTTTGGTTTTTCTAGCTTTTTTTCTATTTGAAATTATGGTTGGTGTTTTGCCATATGTGCCCTTATTTTTGTTTTCATTTTAGAGTTTTGTAATAGGGTTCCTTTGTTTTTAGTTTTCTTTAAAGTAAAATTTGGTAGGAGACCATTTAACCTCGCTTTCCTTTTCAAAATAAAAGCTGAAAATGGTATATTTTTATAAAAATATACAAATACGCTCTCGTATATGTATACACTCTACTAATTTTAGGGGGTCACTTAACCTATCTCTAATAAGCCATACCCAACTAAAGCCACGTGTTTTCTCAAACTTGAGCTCTGATACCAAATGTGACGACCTGACTTTTTTACCCTCGAATGTCGACACTAAATACATCTACGCTATTTGTGTATCGAGCACCCTCTTAAAGATAGATAGTTAGGGTAAAAGAAAATGAATAGAGCTAGAAAGAAAGAACATAACATCAGAATCTCACAGCGAAACGATAATATATAATGTGAAAAGAATAGTACAAAGGGTTACTCTGTATACGAAAATTTATAAGTTACAAAACCTAAGTATTATCATCAGCCTGGACAGTTACAAGTACCTATCCTAACAATGCTGATATATACATACATAATACAGTGCAACAGGAATAGAAATAGATATACAACAGAAGCCTCCAGCTCATCTCCTGAACTCTGTAGCATCCAAAGTATAACTTGCTTTATTCATCATACTAGAAAAAGTACGCGAGGAAACAAAAGCCACACGTCGGCATAAGTCTGGTATGAGAAAGCTCAAGATACATGAATACATATAATAGTAAAAAATGGGACCCTACGGATCCTCGTATCGATTTTCTCCTTAAAAGAAACCAACCATTCATTAAGTTAATATAGTAATATAACAGATAATGTCTCGGGCGTATAACATAAATCGTCTCAAATAGCTATGATGCTTACATTAATCATACCACAACAATATTAGATATACATCTAAACCACTAAGGTATGCACGCATAATGGATTTTCGATGGAAATCTCGGTCAAGCCAAAATCCAGTCTCCTGCATAAGGGTCAGAAACTATCTACTAGCGTTGTTTATCTCTACATAAAATATACCATTAAGTTAAACATAACCAGCCCTCATCTAAACACATAATCTTGAATATCATCAACTCCGGGTACTAATATATCTATAAGCATATTCTAAATATGAAGTTGATAATACCCTATCATGGGTTAGCATAGAAAAATTCTAAGCTATGCTGCTACTTTGTTTTCTGTCATTTCTGATGTCAAGGTCTCGTTCGGCATTTTTCACATGAGTCTTCATCACTCGAATAGAACACTAATAACTTCATGGATTCCCATACAAGTTGTCCCAACAAATGCTAATGTTGTCCTCTCCCTTGGACTTAACCTTAGGGTAAACAGTTTAACTTTATAGTATTCCTCTTTACAACTGCTTCCAAAACATAGAACTTGCATACTAGTTTTGAATTAGTATTCAGTAAGTAAAATACTTACCAATCCTAGTCTCTTCAAGACTAATTCGATGAATTTTTAATAAACTTGATTTCGGTTCTTTCACAAGTAAACAAATTATATAAAGAGGAGTCCTTCCCAGGGGATCTTGTATATATAAGTTCTTAAATCTAGTGATGTTTCATATTAATGCTCCTTCCTGGGAGTTCTTAAAGGTAAGAAGCCGCGAACTTCTTTAGTTAACTTTAGGTCAAGTTCGATAGTCGACTAATCGGCCACCTAGTAAAAAACAATTGCTTATACAAATCAATATTCCTATACTTAACACGTTTCCGAAATTCCAACTTACACCATCCCCCAACCAAGAGTGAAGCCAGGTAAGTTAGAGCACTAGTTGCATATCAAAGCCTTACCTAGACACTGCATTCTTGACTTGCATATAGAAAAGTCTACCTTGTTAGCTTTAAATGTTAATATATTAACAACTTCCATAAACAAGTAAGTAATTAACAAGATTAACACATTTCCAAAATTCCAATTAACTATTCCTCGGTCAAGAGGAAGTCGGTAGGTTAGAGCACTATTGCTTATATCCCTACTTGAACATCAATTTTAACTCTCACAAATAGAGAAGTCTACCTCGTCGGCTTCTAGTGTTAACCATAGTTAATTACTTTTCAAACAAGTAGTTAAACAAATAACCACTTTAGCCACTGTGCAATTTCTAACCCCTTTTAAAGTCATTTATTTATACTTTTAAAAACGTTTTTGTAACGACCCAAAATTTTGAATCATCAAATTTGAATATTTAATTTATTTATATATGCAAATTTGAATTCAAAATATAATAAAATACACGTTTCATATAATTACTCGATATTTGTTGACGTACTTTTTAATTTAGTGCATATGATTTTTCCATAATTTTTAATTTGAAAAATATTTAAATTTTTTCGTTTGACAATTTTTTCAACAAATGATGTTATATTTTAAGATTTTACAGAATTTAACAACCAACGTATTTTTTTGATCGTGTTGCATTATTGTGAGTGCTCGTATTTTTATTTCTATCATTCGCGGCCCATACATGAATGGAATTATTTATGATGGGGTACCGCAAATATTTATTTCCAATGACTGTTTTAAATCAAAAACCAAAATTTCAAAGGTTTAGTCAAATGTCAAATATGATGGCTTGGTTGGATGGTTTGCTTTACTTGAGAAACTTGGATTATCCTGCGGATAAAGGGTGTATTTGATGTGGAGTGATGGAACGAAAAGAAAATGAAGTTAGTTGTCCTAGTTAATTCGTTAATTAATTTAGTTATCCTAGTTAAATAAATAGTTAATTAAATGTGCTAATTTTAAAAATGAATAACTCACTCATTTTAAGTTCGTTTGATCCATGGATTTTTGCGTTAGACTCGTATAGTCGAGTACAACAATCTACTGTAACTTGTTGATGGACTTGGTGATGAATTAATTTACGATATAATAATAAAGATTTGATTTAATTATGTTATTTCATTAAATTTATTATACCTTATTGGTGACATCTATTTAACCAAATAAAACACCGTTCGGATGAATTAAAATGAATAGATTTTTGTGGACACCTATTGTGCAGAATAAATTACCATTCTATGCTTGCTAAGTAAAATGATGATTAATGCAATTAATTAGTATATGGACTAAATTGTGAATTAACTCTTGATTGTTAATTGTTGAGTGCCAGAAGCTTGGTAGCCTGACCGTATTGAGTATGACATTGACATATGTTAAAAGTTGGAACTCTTTTGAGATGTGAAAATATATGGTAGCTTGTTTATGTAGGTCATTATGCATCTTTTTGAATTTACAAACTTAATTAATTAATTTAATTATGGATGTTTTAAACTTTATTTATTATTCTAATTAAGATTGTTTTAAAAAGTTAAATAATTATTTTACTAATTATATTTTTAAGTTAAAGTAATGATGTTTAGTAATTAATTATTTTATTAATAGCGATTAAGTTAATTAATTAATTTATTTATTGATGATGTTTTAGTTATTTAATTTTACTATTAATATCATTTAAAGATCTTTTGATTTTCTTATTAATGAGGTTTATGTAAATAAATTATTTTACTTATTTAAGTTAATTATTTTATCAATGATAATCTAATTTAATTAATTAATTAATTACTAATTATATTTTTAACCAACTAATTATTTAATCAATGGTATTTAAAGCTAATTAGTCGATGTAATTAATGATGTTAAAAGATTATTAAATGATTTAATTAATTGTGTTTAAGTTAATAAAGTAATTTATTTAAAAAATTAATAAAACTTTTTGAAATAAAGGAAGAGATTTACAAATGATATTTTGTAAAAGGGATTTACCAATGATATTTCATAAAGGATATTTATAAGTGATACTTGTAAGAGAGATTCATAAATGGTAATTTATAAATAAAAGAATGAATTTAGAAGTGATATTTCAAAGATAATGTTGATTATAATAAATATACAAGATTTATAAAATGGGTTATAAAAAGGACTTTTAGAAAGGATTGTATACGGTAATTTATAAGGGGAGGTTTATAAAGGTTTTATAATAAGAAAGTTTGGATAATGAAAGGAGTGGTATAAATGGAATAGAAATTTATAAATCATTTTAGAGGTTTATAAAAGGAGTTTTATAAATTAATTTGGATATTTATTAAAGGATTTGTAAATATGGAATGAGCTTATAAAAAGGAATTTTGTAAAAAAGGAATGGCATTTGTTTTGATAATTAATCCTTCTTAATTTTGGTGGTATGGAAACATTCTTTACATACATGACACCGAAGAATATTAGTTTGGTTTATAGTAAGTAATGTCTTAAATAATATTTGTTTGGCCCTTTTATATATGATTTGAAAAAGAGAAAAAATCTCCTTTAAGGTTGTTAACATACTTATACTATTAAGATAAATATATGGATCTATTTATAGGTATTGAAACTAAAATGTTTTGTAATATGCTTATACCGGTGAGATAAGTATATATATGTTTTCCAAATATTAAAAGGAGTATAAGGATTTTGTGAATAGATCCTTTGTGAAGGAATTTAAATCAAGTAATTGCAAATGTTTTAATTAATGAAGATTAATTAATGGAGGCTTAATGGATCCCATATGGAATTTAATCTATAATGACCGTTGTTTAATTGATATTTAAATAGCCAACTATCAAATCTTAGCTAAAATACAACTCTGGAAATATCTAGGAGAAATACGAGGTTTATATGGCATAGTCACCTTTGATGATGCTGTACAATGATTATAAATCACATTCTGTTCTCATATGACAAATGATAGGCAGATTTGTCCACTTAAATGGTTAGGGGTGATCCCCACTACTATGTATTGTCGATATATCTCCAAAAGAATCGGGGTTGAGTTTACCAAAAACTAGCGAATATTAGTTCGAAGTGACCAAGATTGGATAATTATGAATTGTCTAAAAACCACTTTGATCCAACTCAAGTGACGTATTAAAGACATCTTGAAGACGATTGGATCAAAGACGGAGTTCTTTGAAGTGCAAGGGCTGCTAACTACTAATCTTGAGGGTGTTTCCAAAGTGGATGTAGTAGAAGTGGTGCCTTCGGTTTATTTTTATCCTAAATAACTTGTACGGATGAATGCTGACATTACATTATGGCTGGAAGGCAGTGTTAGGATTCCAAGTGGGATTTTCTAGGGGAGGAAAAAGGTAATCATGACCTCACAGGTCTCACAACCAGGTAGAGACCAAAATAGGGGATGTGCTTCAAAGCTATGTACTTTGCTACCATTAGGAGTATTATTCCTTGATCTTAAAAAGATATTTACAGTTTTGGTATACGCATAGGGTGGGGCTTGGGTTCGAAATAGGTTTCCATAGCTGTTACCTGAGGAATGATGTAATCTGACTTGACATGTTAGAGGGTTATGGTTCTAATTTGCGGGGGTCAATAGTTTTGATTTTGGTATATTTTTCTAAAAGTGTACTTTGGCAGGCGGTAACCTAGTAGCTTTGTCATTGTGGAAATCCAATATCCAATACATGCCTTTACGGACTTAGCTCTGTCCAACTATGTTGAAATGTGAGATGCAAGGATTTCAGCTATTTTATATGTTTATTTTCTCCTTAGACATTATTAGAATACTAATGGATTTTCTAATACAATTGTTAGCACCAGAATTGGTCACTAACACCCTTGAGAAAGATTATGTAGAAAGATTAATGAAGAAAGTAAATTAAAACAGAGGACTGTATGCTAAGTTAACTGCAAAAACAAGAACACCGGATTTATAGTGGTTCAGCGTAACTGCCTACGTCCAATTTAAGTTTTGATCTTTATTTCTTCCACAAATGATTGGATACGGATACGATATGGATACAATCCATACTATAATAGCTTGAATACAAGTGCTCAGTGAAATAAAAAAAGTCTTGAATGCAGCAGAGTCTCCCCAGTGTTCTCGAAAAAAGGTTCCTTTCACTGTGCCACTACCTTTTTATTTATAGACGAAGAGGGGTTGGACTTCCCTCATGGGCCTAGGAACAAGGTACCTCGGCCCATGGTAAGTAGCTTCTGCGCACCAAGCCAGAGATGCCGAATGGCAATTGCCGAGCGAGGTTGGTCGAACCAGAGAATGCCGAGTGAGGTCACCATGCCGAACGACACTCATATGCCGAGCCACACATCCAGGTCGAACATCATTCGTATGCCGAGCAAGGGATGTGTCGAACTGCACTCATATGTCGAACGAGGTGTTGTGCCGATTGAACGGAGGTGCGCCGAACGAGGCCTGTGCCGAACGAATTATCTATGTCGAATGAGGCTTTATGTTGGTTGACCCTTCCATGTTGAACGAAGCATTGTGCCGGTCGACCCTTCCACACCGAGCGAGGCTTCATGCCGAGCGACCCATCTATGCTGAACGAGGCATTGCGCCAATCGACCCTTCCATGCCGAGCGAGGCTTCATCTCGAGCGACCCTTCTATGCCGAACGAGGCATTGTGCCGGTCAACCTTTCCATGCCGAGTGAGACTTCATACCGAGTGGCCCTTCTATGCCGAACGAGGCTTCATGCCGAGCGAGGGGAGTTGTGCCGAATGAGGTCTGTGTCGATCGAGGTATCTATGCTGAGCGAGGGAGGTGTACCAAGCGAGGTCTGTGCCGACCAGGGTATCTATGTCGAGCCTCTTGTTGCACGGTCAAACAACCAGGTAACACTTGCCCCCCCCAAAGTGTATCGTGTGGATGAACATGATGCGCTTTGAACCATGAGCACTCTGTGATTTTCTTAAAGCCATTGTTCTGTCTTCACAATAGTGTTTTATTACGATCTCTTGAATGCCGAACGAGGCTTGAATGTCAAACGAGGCCTTGTGTGCCGAACGAGGCCCGGATGCTGAACAAGGCCCTAGTGCCGAGCGAGGCTCAAATGCCGAGCGAGGCTTGAATGCCGAACCACCGAGATGCTTTGATTGGTTCCACAGGTCACTGTCTGTTCACCTTCCTTCCTTCTTAATATAAAAGTCAATACTTATCCTCTTCCTCCCTTTTACTTTTTACCTATGCTCTAACACTCTTACGAACTCATCTTTTCCCAAACTCTTATTAACATCTCAAACTCTCTTTAAATCCTCAAGTCTCGTATGCTACCTCTCTACTGCCCTCAACAACAAGCCTGAGTGGATTCCACTTCTAAATCAAGTACTTCACTAGACTTTGATCCCTTCTTCTAGGTATAAACCTCTCACTTGTTCGACTTTCTCCAATTAGGGGTTATGTACAAGATTCAAATTCGCGACTTTCGTTTAACTCAAGAATGATCGAAGTCTCATAGATAAGGAAGATGGATTTGAGGCTTAAACGAGCCTTAGGATTAGATGAAGAGGAGGAAGGAAGAGGGTGTCAGCCTAGTAGGAATCGGTGAGGGTAGGGACTGTCGGTCGAGGGTGGCATGCAAATTGAAGTGGTGATCGACTGGCCATCTCAGACGGTATCTAGTTTGTTTGAAGAAATGAGTTGGAGGAAGACGTATGGCTGTGGCTCGACATGACTTCCACATGCCGAACGATGGAGAGGGAGTGTAGAAGTGAAGTTGAAGTTGGGTTTAGCATGCCGAGCGATGTGGATCGGTATGACCATGGCTCGGCCTGACTCCTTTATGCCGAACGAGGTAATAGGGAGTGCAGAAGAGAAGTAGGAGCTTGATTTAGCGTGCCGAGCGATGTGGCTCGGTATGACCACGACTCGGCATAATCCCTCGAATGCCAAATGGTGGAGAGGGAGTGTAGGAGAGTGAAGTAGGAAATAATGTTCGAATCTCTATAGTGTCGCTCGGCATTAAGTCTGGTTGTAGGCCACAATAGTCAGAACCATCTCAACTCGAACATAATGCATGCTGACTGAACTTACTTTCTATGCTTGAACATATGACCAAAATAAGGACAAGGACTTAGGCGAACAAGCATATCGAACTAATCCGGACTAATAATCTCTCTGTGTCAACAACTATAATCCTGGGTTTAACTCGATTAAAACAGATAATAACCTTCCATATACAATGTCGATGCCGAGCTCAAAACAGAAACTATAATACTACAAGCTCTCGAAGACGGTCGGCGATGACGGTCTTTGAAAACGGAAGTCCAAAGCTTAACTTTATTTCATCAACTTTACAACTTGTAATTCTTTGGCACTTATACTTGAACGGTTGCATTAGTTCACACACCACACGGGGGGGGGGGGGGTGGAGTTTTTTTGTTGTTATGTCTAATGTCGATCGTTTTTCAAGTATAGTTTATACAGATGTTTCATCAGATCCAACATTCATTAGAGATGTTTAGAAAATCCAGCTCTGCCACAGCCTCAGATAGACCCGAGCTAACTTCTCAACAAGAAGTAGTTGGAACTTCGAATCCGTCGACTACTCCTCTACAAGATATTCCGAGCCCCACGATTGCGTCCGTCGACCTGGCTCCCGACGCCTTAGATGCGGCGATCTTTCTAGACAATCTGGTCAATTCTCAAGCTTCGAGAATTGGCGAAAGCACTCTTTGTCACATATGCTCAATACATGGGATTCCTTTTGATGACGTGTTGGTTCCATCGAGACAAGATCGTCCTCACCTGCCCCCATTCGGATATACGGCCTACAACAAATTTATATGCTGGGTTGTAGCGTGCCGCCATTCAACTCCTTCCTTCATGACCTAGTACAGTATATTGAGATCGCTCCATCACAATTAGATCCAAACAGTCACGCATTCGTATATGGCATGTGCATTCTCTTTATGAGTGTCCTTTTCAGGCTCCCGGCTCCCAGCAATATCTGCTATATTTATCGTTTCAGGAGATGATCGTACAGCCCATCTTTTTTATTTCTTGAGCCACACAAGTGTCAAATTCTGACTGGGGCGTGGAGCAAATTCGCCCAGTATAAGCAGGAGTGGTTCTACGTGCGCTGTCCCTCTGGCTTTACAAGGAGATGGGTGGAAGGGAGTAAGTCTTTTTTCTGGATCAATACTTGCATTCGGCAGAAATTGCACCTTTTCTAACTCTTTTTCTAATTTTACAGGCATCATCCCATGTCCCGAAGGCTCTGGGTATTCTGAAGTCGTTGAAGCTATCCGAGCTATCCCCACGTATATTATTTCCAACGAATCGCTCTCTAGATTCGGGCTGTTGGGGGAAGGTCATCGAATAAGTCTTCCTCACGGCATCACCATTACTGGGTCTGCCTTGGACAAAGGAAAAAGGCCAGCGGGGCATTCAACACGTGATGCCCCCGACACATCCGAGGAGGGCGAGATTAGAGAATCTAAAGTGCCTGAAATACCGAGTGATAACATTAGTCCCACTCGGGAGCCGGTAACCGAGGTTTACGATATCCAAGTAACGCCTCCCCCTGCGAAAGGAAAGAAAAAATTGGCTTACAAATTGAGGAAGAAGACAGTGGGTGGATCCTCTAAGATCACAATCACTCCGTTAGAGAGAGAGCCTTCTCCTCAACACTTAGAGAGTTCTTTGAAAGGCCTGTCGAACCTTACTATTCCTGATGATTTGCTTAACTATGGCTTCGATGATCCGGAATCCCTTAAGCTTCATTCACCCCATAGAGGCAGTGCAGGCGCTCAAGCCCATATTTAGAGGAAAAAAAAATCCTATAAGTAGAGATAAAGAAACTTGTCCGTTATGTGGAAACACTAGGGCACACACAGACACGTGCACTTCACTTTGCACTCCAATTTTAGCAAGCACTCTAGTCTTTGCTAACTTATCATTTTTCACATTTGGCGTAGGTGACATATGACATACTCACGAACTCGATCGTCTTCGTAGGTCGTCTATTTTTTATCATTCTGACCAGGATTCGGGCCTTGGAAAACGCCGAGGCAGAGATGACTCTGGAGACCAAGACTACCGCCCCCGAGAATCAACTTATCAAAGAAAAACATACAGCCGGTCCTCATATTCCCACGATCGTCCTTCTCAATCAGAGCAAGGCAGGAAGAAGTCTGCGCAGAAGGGGTACTATCCCGAGGCCCACCGAGATCAACATTCTGGTTCATCAAGCACCAGGAAATCCCGGGAACCCCACAAAACATTTGTAGTTTTCAAGCATACTCCTCCCATTCCTGTACCTGATCCGTCGGCAGCAGAGAGACTTACTGAGCTCAAGGCCACGTTCCCGAAAATATGCTTCAACGGTTTGAAATTTCTCCCGGCGATTCACCAAATTCCGGGACATGTCAAACAAAGCGCCATTGCTTGTACCAATGACATTTACGTTCAACATAACGTGTTTTTCCATTTAGCTGAAAAATCTCGAAAGTCTCTATTGAGCATCAAAATGAAATCGATCGCCTGAAGCTCGAAGCTATTCACGATAAAGACATTATTATAGCTCAGGATGAAGAGCTATGTTCATTGAAGTCTTAGCTCGAAGCTGCCTAAAAAAGTGCTAAACACATAATGAAGGCCGTTAATCGTCGAGAGACGACACATAAGAAAGAAATTGACGAAGCGGTCCAACGCTGTGGGGCCTTAGCTTTAGAGAAGGATTTTATTCAGAAGGAGAGGGATGCATTCGCCCTAAGAGTCAAAGAGTTGGAAGAGCTACTCCTCAAAGAGAAAGAGGAAAAAACCGCTGCTCAGGAAGAGTCGCAACGATACTGCAATGAAATTATTGCTATGTGACTCTTGAAGACGAAGCTCGACGAAGAACTCTCTATAGTTGAGATACTGAAGGATGAAGCCCGTAAGGAGGGCAAAAGAATTGCATCCACGGAGTTTGAGTCTCACCTTGAGGCGGCTACGGAGGCTGGCATAGAGGAGATCAAGTGCTTGTATGACCCTCTTATAACAGAATACAATGCCCGTGTCCTCATGCATCGGGACTTAACTTTCCTTGGCAAGGGCTACCTCGAATCTCTAGCCGAGGCAAGGGAAAATTTGATAAAGATCAGAAAGGTCGAGGTGGGCACCGAGGAGGTTGACGAGGATGCTTTGGTAAAGGAATTTATCAAGGGGAATGAGCCTTCAGACCTGTCTGCAGCAAAGGCTCTCTATTGCAAAGGTTCTACCTTGTCAAAAGGAAAGGATGACATTGTCGGTTCATCTGGAACCGGGTCTCCAGTTCCTCCCCCGACTCAACCGACTGGTTGGCCAGCACTTGATCCGTTCGAGCAGCACGTCGGTTACGACCAAAAGACTCTGGCCTGGACATTCATGTTCTATCTCCCATTCCGAAGGGTGAGGCTCTTCGGACGGTGGAGAGTCAGCAAGAAACTGGTATATAACCTTTCTTCTTAAAGTCTAAAGAGCCGTCGTTTTCGACGAGAGGTTATTGTATTCTAACATTTGTCTCTTGTGGTTTTGCGTAGGCCGCTCTGACCCCGAGCCCACTCCAAGGAACAATGATGCCAAGGAGGAGAAGGAGAAGGCGAGCGAGGCAATTCAAGCGAAAGAGACTCCTGGTCCTGATGCTCAAGTAATTGAGGTGCTTGACGAGGAAAAGTCCGAAACTTCATCACCCGTTGAAGAAAATTATGAAATTGAGATTACAGGCGCCTCTTAAGACACCTCAAAAATAAGTAGGAGGGAGCAACTCGTAGAGGAGAAGAAAAAGAAAGCTGAAATCAAAGTTGAGCCCCGATTTGTGGATCAAGATGATCCTCTGAACATGCCTTTGAATATCATTCTCCCTGGTGGGTCTAGGCACTAGAAGTCCCTTATCCTCCCTCGAATATTACTTCCCCATCACACAAGGCGTCCAAACGAAAATGCATGGGGGAGGAGTCGTTGGAGAAAATGAGGGAGGAAAAGAAACCAAAGAAATCAAAGAAGTAGCTGTTACACTCGTTCAATGAGAGTTAGCCTAGATTATGCAATTATTTCTATTTATTTTCATAGTCAATGTAGATAGACTTTTGACTATATGTTTTGGAGGAGTTGTAGTAGCACCTCATTTTGGATTAATAAATGAAATTTAGTTCCTTTGTCTTTCAAACGACTTTTATTGTTCAGCTTACTGTATAAATGTGGTCGATACCCAAAATCTTGTGAGTTACATAAATTCTAGTTCACTTCCATATGGCTTGGAGATTTTTTGGAAATCATAAGTACTCTGTTTCATGTTATGGGTACTTAGAATATTTTTAGTCCGCACTCTAGGGACTTGAAGATTTCAAGTCGTCTATACTCTAGTCTGCACTCTAGGGACATAGAGTACTCCAGTCCGCACTCTGGGGACTTGGAGATTTTGAGTCGTTTATACTCCAGTCCGCACTCCGGGGACTTAGAGTACTCCAGTCCGCACTCTAGGGACTTGAAGAATTTGAATCGTTTATACTCTAGTCCGCACTCTGGGGACTTAGATTACATCAGTCCGCACTCTAGGGACTTGAAGATTTTGAGTCGTTTATACTCTAGTCCACACTCTGGGGACTTAGAGTACTCCAGTCCGCACTTTGGGGACTTAGAGACTTGGAGCCATCTATACTCTAGTCTGCACTCTGGGGACTTAGAGTACTCCAGTCCGCACTCTGGGGATTTGGAGATTTTGAGTCGTTTATACTCTAGTCCGCACTCTAGGGACTTAGAGTACTCCAATCCGCACTTCGAGGACTTGGAGATTTTGAGTCATTTATACTCTAGTCCGCACTCTGGGGACTTAGAGTACTCCAGTCCACACTCTGGGGACATAGAGATTTTGAGTCGTTTATACTCTAGTCCACACTCTGGGGACTAAGAGTACTCCAGTCCGCATTATGGGGACTTAGATATTTTGGGTATTCATGCGCATTCGTACGTCAGACAGAATAACGTAACTCTAGTTTTTAGCCATAGAATTATCATACACGGAAATATCAATAATTCATGGAAAAGATGGCTTCAAGCCTTTATTAATGAAAACAAGCTAAATTGTCTTATTACATGCCGAAAACTAAGAATCAACGAAATAAAAGCATAATGAAAGTAGTTGCAACAAAGATGCAAAAGGAATAGACTAAGTATAATAATGTCGTAGTTGCTCGCTATTCCATACTCGGGGAAGTGTCGCACCATCAACGGTCGTTAGCTTGAAAGTTCCCACTCTAAGCCTTCGTTCAATGACGTATGGACCTTCCCATGTGGGATTCATATGCGACGGGACTGGGAAGACTCGTTTCAAAATGAGGTCGCCCACATCAAACATTCTCGGTCGGACTTTTTCATAATGATATTGAGCGACTCGGTGCCTATATGCAGCCGCCCTTAAATCGGCTTCTTCACGTTTTTCATCAATGAAGTCCAGTGATTCTAGTAAAAGATCCCAATTCGTCATAGGGTTGTAATGAGTTACCCGATGTGGCGGAACTTCAAGTTCTACGAGTATAACAACTTCCATGGCATATGCTAACTTCCATGTCGTACGATAGTATGCTGGGATACAGCCAAGTACACATACAATCCTTCATGGTCTATAGGCATCAACAACACTATGGGACTTTCCAAATGTCTTACCAAAGCTTGGAATGCATTCTCACAGTCGGACGTCCATTCAAAATTTCTCTTTCCTTTTTTATTACATCAACGAAGGGAATACACTTATATGTGGCTCTGAATATGAAACAACTCAGCACGGCTGCTTTTCCTTTTAGGCTTTGTACTTGCTTTATTGTTTTGGGTACTTGTATGTCCCAAATAGCTTGTCTCTTTTCCGGGTTAGCTTCAATTTCCCGCACATTAACAATGAAACCAAAAACTTCCCTAACGCTATGCTAAAAGAACATTTCAAGGATTGATTTTCATTCCATAATATCTGAATATATCAAACATTTCCGCTAAGTCTCGAATGTGGTCGTTTGACTGTCGTGACTTCATGAACATGTCATCCACGTAGACTTCCATTGTTCTACCAATCTGGTCTTTAAACATTCGATTCACCAGACGTTGATAAGTCGCTCTCGCGTTTTTTAATCCAAAAGGCATCACTACATAGCAATATAGCCCAACGTCTGTGACAAAAACCGATGTGTTCTTGGTTTGGAATGTGCATAAGGATCTGATTATATCCGAAGTACGCAACCATAAATGACAGTAACTCGTGTCCGGCCATTGAGTCGACCAGCTGGTCGATTCTGGGTAAAGGGGAACTATCCTTCGGGCATGCTTTGTTTAAATCAGAGTAGTCCATGCAATTTCTCCATTTCTCATTTTCTTTCCTCACTAGCACAGTTTAGACACCCATTCAGGGTAGAGGGTGTTGCGGATGAACCCATTGGCTTTGAGTTTGTCCACCTCCTCTCTGAGAGCAGCGGACCTCTCCACGTCCATGCCTCTACTTTTCTGTTTTACAGGAACGTACTTCGGGTCTATGTTTAACATATGACTCGCAATAGCGGGAGAAATTCTGCACATATCAAAATATGTCTAAGCGAAAACATCTAGATTCACTCAGAGGAAACAAGTGAGATCCTTGGCCATTGAAGGGTCGAGTTGTGATCCAATCTTAAGTACTCACGATGAGTCATCACGGCTGACTGGAATGTCGATCGTCAGTTCATCCGGTGCTGCTTTTTCTTCCCTGGGTTCCCCATCATCATCCCTCGAATCTATGTCTCTATAGATCCAAGAATGTTGCCCGACCCAGGGATTGGGCACTACTTGTCAATTGTCAGTATTCCGGATGCGGACGGAGTTGTCCGCAACCTTTCCTTTCTCTATCCGCTGGGCCTCTCTCAGCTTAGCCACATAACATGCACGACCGGTCGCCTGATCGCCAAGCACCACACCAACTCCTTTGTTTGTCGGAAATTTCAAAGTCAAACACCACGGGACCAAAGCTGCCCTAAACTCTGCCAGGGTCGGTCGACCTAGAAACACATTACTGAGAATCAACATCCAAAACTATGAAAGGTAGGATTCGCATCCTTGTCCCAGTTCAACTAGCAATTCAACATACCCCAATACATCAGTCGCAGCACCATTAAAGCCATGGGTACGGGATTTAGATGGCTTTAAATCCTTCATATCCATCTTTATTTGGTCATATGCTTTCTTGAAGAAGATATTGACAGAACTTCCACAATCAATCAAAATTCTCTTTACAAATGCTGGCCCGATTATCGCGATGATGACCATCGGGTCAATGGTAGGAGCCTCCACATAGTCAGCATCTCTGCTCCTAAAAACTATATTGTCCGTCATTGTCCGCTGCTACTTAGCTGGGGACCCATCCTCAACATTTGAACAACACTCAAAATCTGCATGCATTATGGAGTCAGCATACCGCTCCATTTCCTGCCAATTCTTATCTACAGGGTGAGGTCCACCAACTATCGTGTTTATGACTAGTCTATCCACAGTTCGAGCAGGTTCCTCTAGATGGCATGGGGCCGGCTCGCGTACGGGGTCTGATGTTCCTTGCCTACCCTCCTACGGGTTCTTAACAAACTCCTGCAACTTTTTCTGTCTAATCATCTTTTCTATGGCATCGTGGAGGTGTCTACACTCCTTTGTATTGTGTCCGTAAGTCTCATGGAAGCGACAGTACTTCCCCGTCCACTTTTGTTCCTCTGTTGATTCCTTTGGGCACGGTTTTCTATATTGAAAAGTATTACAAGCTGACAGGTAAATATTCTCTAGAGATGCATTAATAGGAGTATATTCGTTGTAAGTTGGAATCCTTGGTTTCCATTTTCCTGCTTCCCTTTTCTTTTCGGGATTTCCTCCTTCATGCCCTTTAGATTGCCCAGGCTTGTTTTGGACATTGACTTGAAACTTTCCCGAGTTGTCACCGGATTTTTTTACGGCGATTTTACTTTTCACAGTCTCCTGAACATGCCCTGATGCCTTATCACGCCTTTTTCATCTAGCTTCCTCTCTTCTTATGAATTAATGAGCCTTTGAATGAAAACTCTCCAGCGTAGTTGGAGGTTTTCCTGCTAACCAATCTCCAAATTCTGAATCCGGATCCACTCCTCGCATTACAGCCATTAGAATTGCATGGTCATCAGGGTTGCTAACTTCAGTAGCTGCAACATGAAATCTTTGTAAGTACTCTTTCAATGACTCCTCTGGAGCTTATATTACACTAGATAGGGACATCACATCCTTGGGACGAGTGGCATGTATCCTGAACTGTTCTTTAAATTTCATCGCCACCTCGTCAAAGTTTGATATAGACCATGGGGTAAGTCAAGTGAACCACATGGTGGCAATTCTAGATAAAGTAATTGGGAAGCATCCACACTTGGTCGCATCATTCTCTCTAGCCGAATCCATCATCCATTCATACCTTATCACATGCTATCTGGGATCAGTCTTCCCTTCGTAGGCTGGGATAGTTGGCATGCTAAACTTCTTCGGGTACTCGGCCTATAGAATAGTATCCGTGAATGGGGTATGACTCATGGATATCCCCCAATCTTCATTAGTCATGCCTTGATTTTCTCTGATCAGCTGTCTGACCATAGCCGATAGGTCCGGTGTTTATATGGAGGATGAAAGATTGGACTCTGTTTTACGGGACAGCTCGGGTTGATGTCTCCTCTGTTGGCGATCTGCCAAAAGTGTATCCTGGGGACCGCCTTTATTAGCGTCATGACGAGCCAGGCGTCCAGTTTCCATACGTGCTCCAGCTCCTAAGTTTCCTGTTCTGGCTTGCATGTGGTCTTCAAGATGTAAGTGATCCCTAGTTGATCGATCAGCGGCACCAGCTTGTGTAGTTTCTAGTTTGCGGTGTCTAGGCCATCGGATGAAGTCGAGCTATCAGATAAAGAGTAAGGAATGGGGCTACCTCCGGTATTCTGATGTTGTTGCTGAGTAGCCTGAGTCATGAGGTTAACGTTAGCTTGAATCTTCTCGCTGAGTTGTCTTCTGCTTTCCATGAGTTCTCTCATCAAGTCGTTGAACTATGTTCTGGTGACAACTTCCATTTTATTTTGGGTGGTAGTTCCTGCACCTAGATTTACTTGTTGATTGCTAGTACCTATTTGTTGTACGCTAGCAGTCTTGTTAACGTCCACGTTATGAGAGTCTGATCTGGTACATGGTCTTCCCATAGTAGAGTTATTGATAGGAACTCTGAGTAGAATCAACGGATGTCCTATGAATGACTTGGATCTCCTTCGTTGGATTTATTCAATCCAGTACCTACAAAGCAGATCCTAGCGGCCTGAGAATTCGATTCTCAGTGAAAGTGCCAAAATGTTAGCATTAGAACTGGTCACTAACACCCTAGAGAAAGATTATGTAGAGAGATTAATGAAGAAAGTAAATTAAAATAGAGGACTATATGCTAAGTTAACTGGAAAAACAAGAACACCGGATTTATAGTGGCTCAGCGTAACTACCTACGTCCACTTTTAAGTTTTGATCTTTATTTCTTTCACAAATGATTGGATACAGATACAATTCGTACTATAATGTCTTGAATACAAGTGCTCAGTGAAATAGAATAAGTCTTGAATGCAACAGAGTCTCCCCAGTGTTCTTTAAAAAAGCTCCCTTTTACTGTGCACCTACCCCTCTATTTATAGACGAAGATGGGTTGGACTTGTCTCATGGGCCTAGGAACAAGGTACCTCGGCCCATGGTAAGTAGCTTCTGCACACCGAGCTAGAGATGCCGAACGGCAATTGCCAAGCGAGGTTGGTCAAACCAGAGAATGCCGAGCGAGGTCTCCATGCCGAATGACACTCGTATGCCGAGCCACATATCCAGGTCGAACGACATTCGTATGCCGAGCGAGGAATCCGTGTCGAATTGCACTCGTATGCCGAATGAGGTGTTGTGCCGAACGAAGGAAGGTGCACTTAACGAGGCTTGTGTCGAACGACTCATCTATACTGAATGAGGCATTGTGCCGGTCGACCCTACCATGCCGAGCGAAGCATTCGGTTGACCCTTCCATGCCGAGCGACCCATCTATGCCAAACGAGGCATTGTGCCGGTCGACCCTTCCATGCCGAGCGAGGCTTCATGCCGAGCGACCCTTCTATGTCGAACGAGGCATTGTGTCGGTCGACCCTTCATGCCGATTGAGGCTTCATGCCGAGCGGCCCTTCTATGCCGAACGAGGCTTTATGCCGAGCGAGGGGATGTGTGCCAAACGAGGTCTGTGCCGACCGAGGTATTTATGCCAAGCGAGGTGAGGTGTACCGAACAAGGTCTGTGCCGACCGGGGTATCTATGTCGAGCCTCTTGTTGCATGGTAAAACAACCGGGTAACAAAAATGTTTTGGTTATCATAAGGTAATAACTCATCCATGTTTATGTGTGGCTTGGTCTTACGAGGTACCTATTTTTCAAAAGGTTTTATAACATTAAGTAATCCATTGGATTATGTTTCTCATGTTGGTTTTACGAGACTGACTGACCCGGGCGTAGTTTTCCTATATTGCTGGTGTTAACTCAAGCATATTTTCTAGATTTAGCTGGACACTTTGGAGCTTTCAGAAGGCAAGCTAGATTCCTGCAAGGTGTACTTTCGTATTTTCTTTATCTTTCGTTGTTTGTTCTTGTTGTAGTCATCAGCAATTATAGTGATAGGTTGTTTTAACTATCAAGGGATGATGATAGGATACTCATACTGTGATTGATGTATGTATATTAAAGTTTGGTTTTTCTTTTATAGAGATTATTTGTATATTATATGTTATTCTTCATGTTTTGTGAGATTCTGTTCTATCTTCCTTTCTTTCACCCTAATGATCTGTCTTTCCGACAATTAGATATTCGGCACTTGAATACCGTGAATGTATTAGTGTCGACTTCTGAGGATCGAAAAGGTAGATTGTTATAGCTTTTAAAATACTTTAAAATACTTATAATGGTTTTGAAAAAAATTCTTAAAATATCACTTTAAGATAATAAATTTATAAAACACTTTGAATCTTGGAAAACCATATTTTTCTTATATTTTAAAAGTAAACCCTCTGCTCTAAAAATTCATAACGAGTTATTAAAAATACTTAAAAATCTCAAACTACTTTTAAAATATGTTAATAAGAGTTAGAAAACACTTCAAAATACTTGAATTTAAATATCTTTTCAAACCTTTAAAGTTCAAAGAAAAGGCTAAAACGAGGCAGTTTTGCACAAGTGTAAGTTTGACCGCTTTTCGATATGTTACTCAATGTTTTAACATTCAAAATTTTTATGGCATTAATCATGTATATAAAACATCCAAAATATGGCGGGAAACCCCTAAGGATCTACAACAACCTGCCTTTTTGGACGTTTTAAGCGAACACACATGCCAAACTCAAACCATTCAAAAGAGTAGATTGTTATAGGATAAATAATAAAAAGCAGAGAGAAAAACAAACAGAATCTTGCAGCGGAATGATAAAATATAATAATCAAATAAACAGTCCATGAAGCTATTTACAAATAACATTTGATTATATTTATACAATGCAAAATCAAAATTACAAACAACAGGGAATAAATATACAAATGCAGCGGAACAGCATGAATGCAGTGGAATAATAGAATAAACAATGATAATACAAATCTTTGTCTTCACCCACCAGAAATAAGGTCTTCAAATCTTGAAATACTGAGGCTGACCCAAGCAAATTGAAAAGACAAAACACTTGAGTTAGAACTAAAAGATCTTATTTAAGTTAAATCAACGGTAAATATGTGTGTGACGGCGTAAGAGATGTTTAAGCGATTTGACATCTCCTATCCAGTGTCTAACGTGAGTGCAGTACCTTAAGAGATGTTCGGGATTCCCATCTCCTAAGGACCCGTTAAAGTATCTACTATGTAGTACAATACACTTTTATAATATGCCTATAGTAAAGTAAAAGTATTAAAATAGCGTTAAGGCGTTACCCATATCCCTCTTAACACATATTATATAATGCCGTAGTCTATACAGATACTGTAAACTCCACCCGCATGGGCTATTAGGGAGCACTCCATAGGTACGACACAAAAAAAACTTGTAGAAGGCCCCCTAAGGCATGTGAACACGGCACTCGAGGCAATGCCAGAGTAGATGTACCAATTGCAGAACCGGGCTGGTGGTAACGCATAGCAGCCACTACCGCCTACCTCGGACACACTCCCAAATAAAAATCAAAGGGTGGGACCAAATCAATCACAAAGTAATAGAATGGTCTCGAAGAAATATGCACGATAAGAGGAATGACCTCACTTGGACCAGGTGTAGCTCCTGCTTTAGTCACATCTAAGCTGACTCACGGGAGTCAGGGTCACGTCATACCTTATACAGAAAACGTTCGCCAAACCATCCTACTTCATTTTTGGAATCTCCACCACGTACACAGTTGTTAAAGTGATTTTTGGTATTGGCAGAGGGTATGACAATATCCAATCTCGGTCTCTTTAACAACCAATCGCTTATTACACATAGGATGGTTCTTTTACATTTCTAAAATAATTTTCGTAATTGATATCAAAATATCATATTCAATTCAAACCCTATAACTTTCGAAATCATACTCACTTTTAAAAATCATATTTTTCAAAATAGTTTAAAACCCTCATTCCGAAACTTCATATTCAAATGAAATATGTAATTTAAATCCCAACTTAGGTTATAATATCATTCCATCATATTTGCCTTTAAATTAATGAATTTGGATATAAACACTTTCCCTTTACTTAGGCTAAAAACTTAGAAAATAGTTTAAATAGTTAAATATTATAAAGTGATTTAATTATAGATTAAAGATATTGTTAATATTAGTTTAAGATAGTTAATAGATCTAAAATAGATTAAATATAATTAAAATAGATTAAATAGCTTTAAAATAGATAAATTATTTAAAATAAGTTAAAATGGGTTAATTAGTTTTAAAATAAATTAAATGGTTTAAAATAGGTTAATTTGATTTAATATAGTTAATATAGGTTAAAATAGTTTAATAATTTGGAAATCTTAAAAAAATTTAGGATCTTCACAATAATATATTTTTTAAACAGTTTATATTAAAATATGAATTTTAATTTATTATCAATTTAAACTATTCATTTCCTTTCAACACATTTGGACAGTTTCAGTTTCCAAAACCCAAATTTCATATCTTTCAATTAAATTTCTCAATAAAATATTTAATTCTATTTAGCTTCCAAAACCATGTTTGAAATATCAATTTAAATTACTCCAATTTCAATATATTTCAAAGTTATATTTCGAACAATTTTAATAACTCAATTTCGACAAACTTTACTTATACTCCAAATTCGACTTTAAAATTCCAATTTAATTTCTTTGAACGATTCCTTTAAACCAATTCAAATTTCAATATAAACTTGATTTTCAATAATAATTCAATTTATATAAATAGAATTCTTATTTCAAAATATCATTTGACAAAATTCAAAAATTAAAGATTTTAAAATCATTTAATTTAACCAATCCAGTGTCCGTATCTAGTTCTTTACCCTAAGGTCAAGTGATACGGATATTTATCATTTCAATCTGCAATTTAAAATTTTACGGTTATATATCATTTCAAACCGCAGTCTCAAATTAATATTAAAAATCTATAAAATCGCTCGAGTCCATCATTTCAACCCATAACGATTTTTCCTAATCTATAGATCATTCGGGTATGTATCAATTCAATCCATAGGGAATTTGCGGTATTATAACAATATAAAATACACCATCCAGTCATCCAATATCAACGATCAAACATGTTTCACAATCATCATCCAATTCAATCAATAAATATCGATAGATAACTGGTAGTCAATACAGATATTAAATTTGACAATTAGAATTCAATATTATATTAAACGATAATTAAATGCGATAAAAGTAAAATTTAACCAGAAATGACGATTTAACAAACCAAACTGCAATCAATAAATTTCTAATCACGTCATAAATTTAATTTAACTAACATAATTTTTTCAGAAGTTGTGAATGAGTCAAATAACTCACCTTTGAATTTAATTTGAAATTAAATCGAATTTAGGGCCCAAATTCAAACAGTCTCTGAACTCTTCCAAACCAGCATCAAAATGTCCGGCATTTCGATACAATCTCGCAAAACAAACCGCACATGAATCATATCTCGTATGTTAAAATTATACATATTAGAACGGTTTAAAATTTAAATAAAAATAAAACAAAAATATCACCAAAAAAGCCCTGCCATTTCAATTTCCATACGCCCTTCTCATACGTGAATCAGCAACAAAACCCATCACGTTCGAAACCTTAGCTATACATGCACGCCGCCACTCCATCGCCGCACGCCAGGTAAGTCGCGGCTTCCCCCTACACGCCGCCGATCACGGCTACCCACCATGACCTCCTACAGCCGACCCCGACATCAATTTGAGTCGACCATAGCACAGCGACCGCCATACCAAACGAGCCCTAATCGAATTGTTGTGCTCAATCGAACCGTCAACTAGCCAAACGAACCTCATAGATGAGCTACGCTCATTGATCTCCACCCATCCATACACGTGAATCTCCAATTCATCACAGTTGATCGGAGCATGACGGACGACGGAGACTTAATCCCCTAATTCTGGCCACACCGAAACTCAAATCAAAAAACAGATCACAGACTTGGGTTGCGCTCGTCTAGAGCTTCAAATTGATATAAAATATGATATAGTTTGAGGAGTTTGAATTTTTATGATTTGGAATTGAATTGCAATTGAATTGGGAATTTGTTTATCTGCTATTGAGAAGTAAAAATGGACAAATGAAATTGTACGTGCAGATAAATGAAAATAAGAAGGACCTAGAGTTTATAACTGGCTATCTGCAGGCAGATCAGAAATAGAAATGAATGGATTAGATTTTATTTGAAGTTGAACGATAAATGACCCGAAAAGCCCGTTCTGTCTTTGGAACGAAAATGGGTCAACCCATATATCAAAATTGATGTTTTTGATGATTTTAAACTTAATGGAACATGTTTCAAGTCCTAATTCCATCGTGAATAAGTTATGTTAAAATCAGCTTATTTCAAATTGATTTCAATTAAATTGATTTCTAGGCGTTTCGAGCCCATACGATCAAACGACAAGTCTGATCGCTACGAAACTTGAAATCCTACAATAATTCACTGTTACGGATCCGATGAACCGGTTTCGCCGAAATCCGAGGCAGTGGCAAAAATGACTATTTTCACCTTAAACAAATAAATTAATATTAAATTAATCGAATCACCTCTTTATTTAAAAGTTAATAACTAACAATTTCCATCATTTTTTGATTGCTTGGACATTTATATTTAATTAAAATAAGTTTGCACATCAATTCTGTGTTAATGAATTCAATACATACAATGTTCAATTTCAACTGTCATTAATCCTATTAATTATAATTTAATTCCAATAAACTGATTTTATTTTATTTCAATCTTTTTTACTTAAATCAATTATTATTCTAATAACATAGTTAACATTTGTTTATCCTTTATTTCACTAATATACTACAATTATCATCTTTTATTTGCATTAGCTACTATATTTCAATTATATTGAAATTTCGTCAATTCCACACATTAATTATAATTTAAAATCCTAAATAGATTTATTTCTCTTGGTTTCATTTTATTTGTTAAATCAATCTATTACCTGATGGATAAAATTAACATTTCTATTCATTTATTATGTTCACAAATTTCAATTATCATCTTAACTCATATTAATGTAATATTTAATTACATTTATTTTCAACAGATTTCCAATTAAATTTAATAGACTAATTAAATAGGTAATTTATAATAATTATTACCATTTACCTTAAATCACATTATAAGATTATTATTTACAAACAAATGTTACCATTGCTTACATAACACCAATTTTGTTCAACTATCATTAATTATATATTATTTCATAAATTAGTTCAATATTTACAATTGTTCTCTTATATTCAATTTATGACCAAGTGTAACCTTTAAATTATTTCAATTAATCGGTATTTCATTAAAGTTTTTAATAATTAACTTACCTTAACATTCTTCCACTTCATTTTTGTTATTATTTCATCATTAAGTTCCAAATTTTTATTTCTCCCAATATTAAATCACAGAATCTTATTAAATTGACAATTTTTATTTATCGAAATTTACTGGTTGTTACACTCTCCCATACTCAAAACTTTTCATCCTCGAAGAGGAAAAGAAGCGAAAAGATGGAATTAAGAAATCAATATATCTTATTCAAAATATTAAATTTATAAACAACTAATTTTACACAATTAAATAAGTTTAAATAAAATATACCAATTTACAATAATTAGATCCCTTTTATATTCAAGTAACAAAAGTTTGGAAAACATTTCATAAAATTCTCTAAGTCCAAAATTCACAAAAGATTTCGGTAGAGTCTCATTTGTACGGAGAGGCTCGGGAGAATTAATAAAATCAATAATAACAACATATATTTCAAAATAATATGTCCCAACAATGGGAAAATAATATAATATCGCTATAAAATAGTAATTTGAGAACGTACCTATTTGTCGGGCAAATAACGCTTAGTTATGAAACCAAAAGCAGTAACAATTGCTTCCATAACCTGTATTTCACTTATATAATCCAAAAGAGTTAATAATTATATGAAATGAAATTTTTAAGTTGTTTCAAATTTAAAACCAAAAATCAATATAATATAACAACAATCGCTTGCAAACAAACATACAATCATCACAAGGGATCAAAAAAATCAACCATTCGTCCATATCAAGCAAAATGAATGGTTTGTTTGGGTTTGGAATTTTTAATTGTATAAAATGACAAATAAGTACTAACTATACCATTTACTCAACAGTCTTAAATAAAATTTTACAGATTATTCATACATCCAAACAATTAGAAATATCCTTTCCCGAACAACCCATAAGCTAAAACAAACATTGACTCCAAGCATTAATCAAATTCGTTCTTTTTAATTTCATTTCATAATATTTATTGTTTATTTTCCTTTCATTCCTACAATGATTTATCTTGTTAATTTACATTCATTTCTTACAATTTTTTTCATTCATTCATTCAGTATTTATTTCCTTTAGTTTCATTCATTACTTACAAAAATGTCATTTTCATTTGTTCAAATAATGTCAATTTCTTTCCATTACTTTATTTTCTTTTCTTACACAAGTTATTCCATTCAATTGTTTATAATAATCACTGAATTCGTTATTCATGTATTTCATACATTTTATTACAGTTTAGTTCACATTAATTGATATACTTGATTTCAATTAGATATTAATATTCATTTGTGCATAAGTTCATACTTAAGTTTCCTACTTTTTAAATTTACATTAGTCTTCTTATATAGTGTCATTGAATATTAAATCTATTTCTGAATCATTTCAGCTTTCCTGAAGTTATAACTATTAAATTTAATATAATATTCGTTTTTAATTATAAATGGCTTACATCATTAACTCGAGTTTATGATCATCTACTTATAGTATTTATCTTTTCTACTAGTTTTAATTATAAATAACTTCAACATTTACTTAAGTTTATAATCATTTATTTATAATACTCACTTTTCTATTACATTTAATTAGTAGCATTTCAATTATAACTTAAGTTTATAGAAATTATAATATCAAAATTTCTTATTTATAAAAGTAATTCCATTGAACACTTTCATTACTTAAGTTTTCTTGTATAATATTCCATTACATATTCCTATTTAACATTATAACTTTTAGTAATTTGGTAAGTTATATATATGTATTATAGAATGCTATTGAATGTTACACAATTTTATCTTATTTATTTTAATTAACTTAATGTTCAATAGTTATCATTTTCATATTCTTTTTATTTACAGAAACTTAAGAACTAAACCACAGGGTTCCATTTTAATCCTTTTAAAGTGATATATATGTATACACTTATAACTTATATATATCAAATCATATTTAGGAAAATTTAGATTTGTTATCAAAACAAAAGTGTAGTAAAACTACTACAGCAGCCTTCCTACTTTGAAACTCGAAAATGAATGTCGATGATGCGTGCACTCATCACCGAAATTATTTTCCAACGACAGTACAAACTTATTTCCATTCAAAAATTCTTTTAAAATGTTCCTTCCATATCACATTAAAATATTTATATCAGAAAATACTTTCAAATAATATTAATATTATATTACAAAATCATTCGAAAGAAATTTTCAAAAACCTCAGAACTCAAGTTCAAAATTTCAAATTTACATTTATTTTATTTACAAATCTTATTCCCAACCAATATTTATAAATTTCACTACCTAACAACAAATATATTACAACCAAATATATCATTTGTAAATAATTATTATATATATAAAATATTTAATAGGCAAAATTATTTCATTTACCTATATTCAAAACAAATATTGTGTCAGTCTGCCTATTTAGTGTTCATAAATCCCTATCGATGTCATAGCGTCTTATGCAGCGACCAGAATTTATAAATACAAAACAGAGAAAATTAACACAATATAAAAGCCCTTTGATAACACTAACAAATACACTCTCTCATATATATATATACACTCGGCGACTTATTCTAGGGTATTACTACCCTATTTATAAAGAGTCAGACCCTACAAAGCTAAAGTTATCGCTCAACCAAAGATCTGATACTAACTGTAACGACCTACCTTTTTGGACATTTTAAGCGGATACACATGCCAAACTCAAACCATTCAAAATGGTAGATTGTTATGGGGTAAATAAGAAAAAGCAGAGAATAAAAAAACAAATAGAATTTCACAGCGAAATGATAAAATATAATAATCAAATGAACAGTTCATGAAGTTGTTTACAAATAACATTAGATTATACTTATACAATACAAAATCAGAGTTACAGACAACATGGAATAAATATACAAATGCAGCGGAACCAAATGAATGTAGTGGAATAATAGAATAAATAATAATAGTACAAAGTCTTCGTCCTCCAAAAATAAGGTCTTCAAATCCTGAAATGCTCAGGCTGACCCGAGCGAATTAAAAAGACAAAACACTCAAGTCAGAATTAAAAGATCTTATGTAAGTTAAATCAACGGTAAATATGCGTGTGACGGCGTCAAAGATTTTTTATGGGATTTGACATCTCCTATCAAGTGTCTAACGTGAGTATAATAACTTAAGAGATGTTTGGGATTCTCATCTCATAAGGATCCGTTAAACCATCTATTATGTAGTACAATATGCTATTATAATATATATATATAGTAAAGTAAAAGTATAAAAATAGCGTTAACATTACCCATATCCCCCTAACACATTTTATATAAAACCGTAGTCTATACAGATACTGTAAACTCCACCTAGGTAAGAAACAAAACAAACTCGTAGAAAGTGCTCTAGGGCATGTGAACACGACACTCGAGGCAATGCCAGGGTAGATACCAATTGTAGAACCTGATTGGTGGTAGTGCATAGCAGCTACTACCGCCCACCTCGGACACACTCCCAAATCAAAATCAAAGGGTGTCCACCAAATCAATCACAAAGTAATAGAATGGTATCGAAGAAAATGTGCCCGATAGGAGGAATGACCTCACTTAGCCCAGGTGTAGCTACTGTTTTAGTCACATCTAAGCTGGCTCACGGAAGTCAGGGTCACGTCATACCTTATACAGAAATCGTTCGCCAAACCATCCAACTTCATTTATGGAATCTCCACCACGTGCACAGTTGTTAAAGTGGTTTTCGGTATTGTCAAAGAGTATGACAATATCCGATCCCAGTCTCTTTAACAACCAATCGCTTATACACATCGAATGGTTCTTTTATATTTCCAAAATCATTTTCTTAATTGATATCAAAATATCATATTCAATTCAAACCATATCATTTTCGAAATCATACTCACTTTTAAAAATCATATTTTTCAGAATAGTTTAAAACATTCATTGCAAAACTTCATATTCAAATCAAATATGTAATTTAAATCCAACTTAGGTTATAAGATCATTTCATCATATTTTCCGTTGAATCAATGAATTTGGATACAAACACTTCCTCTTTACTTAGTCTAAAAATTTAGAAAATAGTTTAAATAGTTATAAATAATTAAATACTCTAAAGTGGTTTAATTATCGATTAAAGATACTGTTAATATTGATTTAAGATAGTTAAATATATCTAAAATAGATTAAATATAATTAAAATAAATTAAATTGCTTTAAAATAGATAAATTGGATTTAAAATAAGTTGAAATGGGTTAATTAGTTTTAAAATAAATTAAATGGTTTAAAATAGGTTAAAGTGATTTAATATAGTTAATATCGGTTAAATTAGTTTAATAATTTGGAAATCTTAAAATTTAGGATCTTTACAATAATAATTTTAAAAAAGTTCATATTAAAATATGAATTTTAATTTATTATCAATTTAAACTATTCATTTCCTATCAACGCATTTGGACTGTTTCAATTTCTAAAACCTAAATTTCAAATCTTTCAATTTAATTTCTCAATAAAATATTTAATTCTATATCGCTTCCAAAACCATGATTGAAATATCAAGTTAAAATTACTCCAATTTCAATATATTTCAAAATTATATTTCGAACAATTTTAATAACTAATTTCGACAAACTTTAGTTATACTCTGAATTCAACTTTAAAATTCCAATTTAATTTCTTTAAACAATTCCTTTAAACCAATTAAATTTCAACTTAAACATGATTGTCAATAATAATTCAATTTATATAAATAAAATTCTTATTTTAAAATATCATTTGGCTAAATTCAAAAATTAAAGATTTAAAATCATTTAAATTAACCAATCCAGTGTCCGTATATAATTCTCTATCCTAGAGTCAAGTGATATGAATATTTATCATTTTAGTCCGCAATTTAAAATTTTACGGTTATATATCATTTCAAACCGCAATCCCGAATTTACATTAAAAATCTATAAAATCGCTCGATTCTATCATTTCAACTGATAACGATTTTCCCTAATCTATGGATCGTTTGGGTATGTATCATTTCAACCCATAGAGAACTTGCATTATTATAACAATATAAAATATAGAATCCAGTCATCCAATATCAACAATCAAACATGCATCACAATCATTATCAAATTCAATTAATAAACATCAATAGATAACCGGTATTCATTACAGATATTAAATTTGACAATTAGAATTCAATATTAAATTAAACGATAATTAAATGCGATAAAGTCGAATTTAACCAGAAATGATGATTTAACAAACCAAACTACAATCAATAAATTTCTAATCACATCATAAATTTAATTTAACTAATATCAAAAATTTTAGAAGTTGTGAGTGGGTCAAATCACTCATCTTGGAATTTAAATCAAATTTAGGGCCCAAATTCAAACAGTCTTCGAATTCGTCCAAACCAGCGTCTCAATGTCCGGAATTTCGATACGATCCCGGCAAAGCAAACTGCGTGGGAATAGGATCTCGTACGTAAAAGTTATACATATTAGAACATTTTAAAACTTAAATAAAAATAAAACAAAAGATCACCAAGAAAGCTCTGCCACGTCAAATTCCATACGCCCTTATCGTACGCGAATCACGCCTAACAACCCATCATGTTCGAAACCCTAGGCATACATGCATGCCACCACTCCATCGCCGCACGCCAGGCAAGTCGTGGCTCCCCCATGCCGCCGACCACGACTACTTACCACGACCTCCCATGGCCGACCACGACGTCGATTCGAGCCAACTATAGCATAGCCACCGCCATACCAAACGAACCCTAATCGAATTGTTGTGCTCAATCCAACTATCAACTAGATGAACAACCTCACCAATGAGCTACACTCATCGATCTCCACCCACGCATACCAGTGAAACTCCGATCCATCGTAGTTGATCGAAGCACGACGGACGACCGAGACTTAATCCCCCAATTCTCGCCACACCGAAACTCAAGTCGAAAAACACATCACAGATTTGGGTTGCGCTCGTCGAGAGCTTCAAACCGATATGAAATATGATTTAGTTTGAGGAGTTTGAATTTTTCGATTTGGATTTGAATTGCAATCTAATTGGGAATTTGTTTTTCTGCCATTGAGAAGGAGAAGTGGACAAATGAAATTGTACGTACAAACAAATGAAAATACGAAGGAGCTAGGGTTTATAACTGGCTATTTATAGGCAGAGCAGAAATAAAAATGAATGGATCAGATTTGATTTGGAAGTTGAATGATAAACAACCCGAAATGCCCGTTCTGTCTCCGGAACAACAATGGGTCAACCCATATATCCAAACAGATGTATTTGATGATTTTAAACTTAATGGAACAGGTTTCAAGTCCTAATTCCATCGTATGAAGAAGTTATGTAAAATCAGCTTATTTCAAAATGATTTCAATTAAATTGATTTCTAAGTGTTTCGAGCCCGTACGATCAAACGACAAGTCCGATTGCTACCAAACTTGAAATCCTACAATAATTCACTAATACAGATCCAATGAAACTAGTTTCGTCGAAATCTGATGTAACGACCTACCTTTTTGGACGTTTTAAGCAAACACACATGCCTACTCAAACCGTTCAAAAGGGCAGATTTGTTATGGGGTAAATAAGGAAAAGAGAAAGAAATTAAAAAACTGAATCTCGCAACCGAATGATAAAATATAATAATCAAATAACAGCTCATGATGCTATTTACAAATAACATTTAAATATACATTACAATACAAAAATCAGAGTTACACATATCAGAGATAAATAAATAATGCAGCGGAACAGTATGAATGTAGTGGAATAAATATAGTAAAAAATTGTAGCACAAATCTTCATCTTCGTCCTCTAGAAATAAGGTCTTCAATTCTTGAGATGCTCTAGCTGATCCGAGCAAATTGAAAAGACAAAACATTCGGGTCAGAACTAAAAGATCTTATGTAAGTTAAATCAACGGTAAATAAATATGAGTGGAATGGCGGCAGAGATGTTTACGGGGTTTGACATCTCCTATCCAGTGTCTAGCGTAAGTGTAGTAACTTAAGAGATGTTTGGGATTCGCATTTCCTAAGGATCCGTTAAACTATCTACTATATAGTACAATATGCTATAATAATATGTCTACAGTAAAGTAAAGGTAATAAAAATTACATTAAGGCATTACCCATATCCCCCTTAACACATTTTATATAATATCTAGTCTATACAGATACTTTAAACTCCCCTCGCATGTGGGCCATCAGGGAGCACTCCATATGTACGACACAAAACAAACTTGTTGAAGGCTCGATAGGGCATGCGCCATGGCACATGAGGAAATTCTAGAGTAGATATACCATTTGCATATCCGGACTGTTGGTAACGCATAGCAGTTACTACCGCCCACCTCGGAACACACTCCCAAATCAAAATCATGGGTGGCCACCAAATCAAATCACAAAGTTAGAATATAATACCGTAGAAGTGTGCCCAATAGGAGGAATGACCTCACTTGGCCCGGCGTGGCTCCCGATTTTAGCAGCATCAAGTTGACTCACGGGAGTCAAGGTCACGTAAATACCTTATATAGAATCGCTTGCCAAACTATCCTACTTCATTTTTGGAATCTCCACTACGTACACAGTTGTTAAAGTGGTTTTCGGTATTGGCAGAGAGTATGACAATATCCGATCCCGGTCTCTTTAACAACCAATCGCTTACTGCACACCAGATGGTTCTTTTACATTTCAAAGGTCAATTCACAATTTATATCAAAATATCGTATTCTAAAAACCATCGTTACTTTCGAAATTATATCCACTTTCGAAATCATATTTACCTTTGAAATCATATCACATTTGAAATCATAGTTTCGAAATTTTATTTCTTTCAAAAGTCATATTTCAAAAATAGGTTAAACTCTCATTTCAAAATCATCATATTAAATCAAATATGTCGTATTTAAATCCCACTTAGAATATATGTCATTTAACCATATTCAATTTAAAATCGAGGATTTAAGACATAAACACATCTACTTTATTTAGTTGAAATTTATAAAGATAGTCCGCATAGTTATAAATAGTTTAAATAGTTATAAATAGTTTAAAATGGTTAAAATAAAATTTAGAATGGTTAAAGCGCTCTAAAATATTTGAAAATAGATTAAAATAATTTTTAATTGATTGAAGATAGTTAAATAGATTTTTAATACATTAAATATTATTAAAACATATTAATTAGATTTTTAAATAAATTAAAAATGGTTTAATTAGTTTAAAATAAGTTAAATTGGTTAAAAGTAGGGTAAAATAATTTATATAGTTAATATAGGTTAAAATAGTTTATTAAATTTGAAAACCTTAACACTTAGAAATTTTAAAATAATATATTAATTTATATTAAATATGAATTTGAAATTTATATAAATTTAACTATTTATATTATTTCAACATATCTGGACCATTTCACATTTCATAAAACCCAATTTCAATCTTTCAATTCAACTTACAATAAATTATTAAACCTTATATTGCTTCCAAACCATGTTTGAAATATCAATTTAAATCACTCACCTTCCAATATATTTCAAAGTTATTGTTTGCACCAAAATTGGGCAACACCCTCCGGAAGTTTTTGAAGAGATAATAAATGAAGAAATCAAATTGAAAATGAGGATTATCTAACAAAAACTCCAAGTCACAGAAAAGTAAATTGCACGGAAGATAATGATTTAGAGTGGTTCGGCGATTTGCCTACGTCCACTATGAAGTTTTATCACTTTATTGCTTAATACTTGAAGATTACAAGTGTTCTAGAGCGAAGTACAGCAGATAATAGACTTAAATTCGAAATCAGCAGTAGTGAAGACGATATAAAGTGATCCTGGAAGCGTCCGGGCGTGCTTTATCTCCTAGAATTCTCCGATCCCCTTTCTGAATGACCAGAGGCTCTATTTATAGGTGTAGGAGGCTGATATTTCGCCTAAAATTCGGGGACACCGCTTCTGGCACGTGAGGGGGCCCACACGCCCGGATTCTGGAAATCCGGGCCGACTTTGGGATCGATTCGAACTAGGGTTCGAATCGATCAAGAAAGAATCCAATCGAAGTGAAATTTGGTATTGATATTCTTTGGCGTGTACGTAAGCTCTTGTGAAAATTTCATAGCATTTGGACTTGTAGATCTCGAGTTATGATCGATTCAAGATTGTATTTTCGGTTGTCATGTTAGGTTCGATCGAATCGATAGGGTCGAATCGATGGTTGGCACATGTGAATGATGATGTGGTGCACGCACTTCTCGGGTCGATCCATCTGTTTCTCTGAGTTTACTGGGTTGAATCCATGATTTTAGCCGCCTTGACTTAGTGGTTTCGAGGTAGTGGATTCGACGATATGTTCCTTCGAATCGATCGAACGGATGTTCCTTCGTATCGATCAGGGTATACCACAGTTGATCGATACGAAGGCTTCCCAACTGGATGGTTTCGAGGCAAGTCATGGGATGGAGTCGAAGTGAGGTTACAGGATGGATTCGAAGTGAATCAACTGCATGGATTCGAAGGTCTTCTTCCTGAAGGATACGAAGTGAAGTAGTCCCATGGATTCGAAGTATCTTGCCTTGAGGGATTCGAAGATCTTCATCCTGAAGGATATGAAGTGAAGTAGTCCCATGGATTCGAAGTATCTTGTCTTGAGGGATTCGAAGTAAGGGACGTTCGATGGGTTCGAACCAAGGCTTGGTTCTATGGATTCCAACACGGGGCCTGCTCTGATGGATTCGAAGCAGGGGCTATCTCCTTCACTTTTTATTGGTGATAACTTGAGCGCTCGAACTCGGATTGTCTTGAAAATTGGAGCGTTGGCTTTCACGGCTCTGCTTGATATGTTTTATCAATTGTAGCCCGATCCGGACTTGGGCGAAATTCATCGATGTCCGTGGTTACCCAATAGCTATTCAATGCTTAGGATGTACAACCTTTGTTTTCTAGTCAGTTTCTTGGTATCTCGGCCTTGCTAAAAGGCGGGATAACATTTGCCCCCCAAAGTACGTCTTGTGTAAACATGACGTGCTTTGAAAAGCTGTAGTCTCACGTTGGACAACCGTGACATGTTTCATTGAAAGTTGTATTCTGTATTGCTGTAACTGACCGTTGTGTGATTGTGATTGGCTGTTTATCGTCGAAATCATGACGAGATGATCCTTTGATCCCTGTGAATGTCAAAGATCAAATATTAGTCAGACATATGTGCATATATGTGTTACCTTGACTTTAGTTAACGTTGCGTGTTTGCAAGTCATTGTCAGTTCAGTTTGTTATCGAATTCTGTATGGATCCTCTCCTGAATCGATTTGTAATTCGAGTTAAAACATCGTCTTGATGCTTGTCAATGGTCATCCTCTTTTATCGGTCCTGTCCTGAATCGATGAAAAAGGTTGATAATTAAAATTTTCTGTAACGACCCAGAATTTTATTAAATTAAAATTTGAATATTTAATTAATTTTAAATATTTATAAGTGAATTTTTAAGTCAAATAAATTTTTATTTGAATTTTTGGATTTAATTGGATAATTAAATCGATAATTTAATATGTTAAATTATGGAAATAATTGAAAATAGAGTTAAATATGGTAGAAAATGATTTGTAAAGTTTTATTTAATCATACTGGAGTTATAGAAATATTTTAGAACTTTTAAAATCGAATTAAAAGTTAATTTGTGAAAATTGAATATTTTAATATTTAATAATCGACTGTAAAATAGCCAATTTTTGAACAGTCTCAGAATTGAACGAAACCAGTTCCATTGGATCCATAATAGTTAGTTATTACCGGATTTCAAATTTCGTGTCAATCGGAGCTATCGTTTGATCGTGGCAGCTCGAAACGCATCGATTTATTTTTAATTTAAATTTGGCGAGTCAAAATAGCCATTTTTCAAAAAGTCTGGGATTTCGACGAAACCAGTTTCATCGGATCCGTAATGTGATATTATTGTAAGATTTCAAATTTCAAGTCAATTGGATTTACCGTTTGTCCGGTACAAATTAAAACGCCTAGAAATCGGTTTAAATCGGTTTAATTTAAATTGAGCGTTTACAGCCATAACTCGCACATATGTCCGAATTAGCTTCCGAAACCTGTTCCATTGTGTCCGGAACGCGGGATAAACCCTAGGTACGCTGGTTACGGCGTCTAAATCGGAGTTCGGAATTTTCGGATGAATAGTGTTCGAAAATTTCTCTATAAATAGACCTAAAATCACAAAATAAAAAAAAAAAAAAAAAGAACCCTAATCTCTATACGCAGGCCGCCACCTCTGGCTTTAATGGCCGATATTCTTCCTCGCTTTCTCTTGTTTTTTCTCCCAATCCATCAATCGATTCGCGAAATCATCAACACGAAAGTCGGAGAGCTATGTGAGATCTTGCGATCCATACGGATATGATCGCGTATAGTTGAGCCAATCGACCACAAATCGAGGAGAAAGGGGCATTTTTCGTGCACGCAGTTCGAAGCTATGGGGGGGCCGAGCTCCTAGGGATTGAGGCCGAACACGTGTCTCGTGTAGACGAAGGGCATGGAGCAACCTGATCGAAGTTTCGTCGAGGGGTCGTGTTGAAAAATCAAACCCTAAATTTCATTTTTGGGTTTCGGTCGCGTGCAAGTTTTCTGGAGGGGGAACAAACGCGTGGGGGAGATGATGGGCAACGGCCCCGATGCAAGCAATGGGATCTAACGGTGATTGTTAGTGATAGGTTTAAAAATAATTATAAATGTTGTAATTAGTTTATAATAAATTCGTGTAAGTTTAAAATACATAACTTTTTCATACGAGGTCGAAAAAATGCAAACTCAGTTGCGTTGGAATCGTATGGACGAGCACTACGCGATGGAGTTGGTTTGGAGTCGTTTGGAGTTAGTGAGAATTTTGGGTAAAATTAAACGCGCGTTTAATTTTATTCGAAATAAAAGCTGAAACGAAATTAAAACCAATGTGAGAACTTCTCACTCAATCGAATAGATTTCGATTTTATTTTTAATAGTTAGATTTAAAATATTTGAATGCACGTTTGAATGATGAATTGTATCTATTGATTGTTAAAATAGACATTATGCGCCGTTAGTAAGCGGATGTTATTTAATAAAAACATATACCGCGAATATTTCATAAACAGTGAAATTGGTATTATATATAATATCAATATATATATATTGGCATATGTATATATTGCAGTTGTTGATTTCCCGCATTTTTTGTTTAGCGGATGAGACCCTATTACGCCGTTAGTAAGCGGATAATATTTATTAAAAACATGTACCGCGATAATTTCGTACTGGAGCGAAATTGGTATTGTGCTAATGTTTTTGGATGCAGGAAAACAGGTTGGAGGGATCCAACTGGATTCCTCAACAGTATTTATTTTATTTCAGATATTTTGATATTTGATGGATTATCATATCGATATATGATATCGTTGTAGTCGTGATTGACTATTTGGTGTGTAGCATCATTGGACCCAGATTTTGGGATTTTAAAATGTTTTTAAAGTGATTTTTGAAAATATACTATATTTTTGGAATTGATCCATTATAAATAAATAACGTTATAATTTTTAAAGTTATAAAAATTATAGTTTTTGTGAAATATAGTTAAAAGCTGATTTTTGAGAAATATGAATTAATGACCTTATAAAATAGTTAAATTGGATTTTTGAATATATTATAAAAGTTAAAAATAGGATTTATAAAATTTGATTATTTTATAAATCAAGATGGTGGAATTATAAAGGAATTTAAAGACGTTTTAAAAGAATAATATAAATTAATTTATCTTAAGAGATTTATAAATGGATATTTATAAATTGAATTATGGACATTTAAAACGAGTTTTTATAAGTGTTTGAATGTAGTGAAAATGAATTTCCTAAATGAATGAAATTTATGAAATTATAAACTGTGAAGTTATAAATGAAATTTTATAAGCAATAGGTTTATAAAATTTATAAAGTTATCGAAAGAATGAATTTTGGATAAATAAACAATCTTATAAGTTAAGATTTGTAAATTGGGAAGTTAAATGAACGATTTTGTAAAATAATCGTTTTATAAGTAGTTAACTTATAATTTGAACTTTTAGTCTATAATTGAATTATAAACTGGATAGGTAAATAAAAGGATTTATAAAAAAGGAAGTTTTTATAAATAAATAGAAAAGGAATTTATAAACGTTGTTTTATAAATTCGCAAATGACTTATTTTGACAAGTTAATTGTTATAACTTAGAAATGGAGTTATATTCGCATTTTTTAATAGTGAATAACACGTTAAAGGAATTGTTTTGAATGTGATGTTTAAATAGAATTAAAACAATCTAACGATGTTTTTAAACATGTTGAGATTCGAAACCACAGATTTCAACATTTATTGTTGAAATAGATGTTTCGAGAAACGAAAGGAGATGATGGACTATAACACTGTTGTTATAGTAAATGATTTCCGAAAGGAAATGTTTTTGTATAGTATTGGGATTTATATATCTATTTTAATTTCGAATCCCTATACTAGTGATTTTGGGTTGTAGTAACGATGTTTTACGCAACATTCGTTTTGGCCCAAATAAATATGTTAAGTGAATGATTTCCTTAAAGAAAGAAATATATACTTAATTCGGTTTAAGTATATTGAATATTTTCTAAGTGTTGAAAATAAAAGATTGTGAATTACTTATTTAATAAGTATGGAATTGTTTTCCAGTATAAAGTGAATAATTAGAATTTATCTTTTTGAAGATAAATTGAAATGGATAGTTGAAATTGTATATGCATGGATATTTTGAAATATAAATTCATTATGGAATTTATATGTGAAAGGGAATTTGTTTGAAAATAAATGTTGATTTATTTTTGAAGTGTTGAAATTATATATCTTGTAAAGATATTTTGGAAAAATAAATAATTTGGAAAATTATTTGGAATCTGGTGATGTGTGCATATCCAGTGATAGTTCAATAACCGACTATCAATATTTCCCTTTGAATGGGTATTTGATGTGATTTGATTGAATTTGAATGCACACTTATTTTTGAATAAGCGCTCACTATTCGGGTTAACCGGGAAAGGACCATGGGGTCGTATAACCCACTCCGAATATGTGATACGTCGTTGTGAATCGCATTTGAAGATCGGTGTTGAAGACCGGTATTTGCGAGAGCGATAGGATGACCTATCGATTGTTTCTGCACCGAGTCGCGCCGGTATAGAAACTCCCTAAGTGATGGGAAATCCGATCAGGATTGTGAATATCCGGATTGCAAGGACTTCTTTGTAAGTGCCTTCGGTTTTGTTCGAGCCCGGAACAGACTTGTATGGATTGTATGCCTGACATTACAAGTTGAGATATAAAGCCGATTTCTTTCAAATATATTTCTGTTGGTGGCTGAGAATTTATTCTTTGCTTAACACCCTTCTTTGAGACGTATGTGCTCAAAGGTTATATAGTTGAAGTTATCAGCGATATATTCCCAGTTTGGTAATGTGACATGCTGAGTGATGCTGAAATGATCATTGTGTTGATTATTGTGATAGGATCATTTATTTGATCGTCTATCTTAGTGATCATTGTGTTGATCATTTGTTGACCCAAAGCATGGCTTTTGTATAAAGTATGTTTTTGTGGACGTGAATTCGTCGAGCCTCACATCCCGGAAATGGTCAAAACAGGAAAGAAGCAGCAAGGTTATGAGGGGTAGCACCCTTTAGGATGTGTCCATTTCCTTCTGGAAAAGGGTGGTATCATGGTATGGAGCCCAGATACTTACTCATGTTGAAAACACTTTGTTATGATTGTGTGAATTGATTAGAGAGCGCTCTCGGATAAAGGTCCCAAAGGACCGGGGGATGGCATATTCGGTCAGTTGTTGCTCAGTTAGGAGTAACCCGGCCTTGTGTTGGTTGAGATCCGGTTTGGTTCTCGGGGATGTCCATCCAGAGGCATTCTCAGTGGCAATGGGAAGTTCCTTGGCCTGACCATTTGTTGGAAATCCAATTCCCAATACGAAACTTGTACGGTATTAGTTGTAGAACCTGCTATTCACTTATGGTGGTCACCACTGTTTGGATAGTAGCTATAGTAGGCATACGATAATGGTCGTATGTTGGCTAAGATTTATATTCTACTTTCGAAATGAATTTGTTATACACTATGCACTAATAATAATATCAAATGTTATTTTAAATGCGTATCAAGCATCTTTGACTATCATAAGGAGAAATCTCCTCCGATTCTGCGTTTGCATTGTGTGTGTGTGCGGGAGGCCTTATGGTAGTCTCATTTTTAAAAGCATTGCGAATTGATTAAAAATATTCCTCTATTTTGATTTTAAAGATAAATAAACTGTTTTGAGTTCTCACACCAGTCACATGACTGACTTGGAGTTTATTGTTTTCCTTCCTAAACTCTGGGTGCCCACCAATTTCCACACGGGCAGTTAAGAGTTAGGTTTATCAGGATATTCTGGATATTCTGGAGTTGCTGGAGGCAAGCTGGATGGCATGGCATATTACTAGTATATAGTATTTCTTTTCCGCTGCACTGTTTGATGTTGTATGTTGTTGTACACTCTGATGATTTGATGTAATGTAATATAATGTGATGAAATGTAATAACTGATATAGTTCTTTGTTTAAAGATTATTCATTTATTATTATATGTTGTTCCGCTGCGAATTGTGAGATTCTGTTGTTGTTCTGTTGTTTTCTGTTCGTTCTATTTTCAAATTCTCTTTTTCTATTTTAAAATTCTCTGTTTTCTAAAAAAATCGTCTATCTTCTTTTCCCTCTATTTTTCTTTTTCTTTCTTCTTTTTCTCTCTTCTTTCTTTTCTTTTCTTTTTAAAACCCATAACATCTCGGTTTTCGGCCTTTGATTTCTCGGCAGTCGATAAAGTGAGTGTCGATGTTGAATTTTCGAGGACGAAAATCCGCGTCGTTACATTTGGTATCAGAGCTGATGGTTAAGCTGATGGTTAAGCTGATGGTTAAGCTGATGGTTAAGCTGATGGTTAAGCTGATGGTTAAGCGACAACCATGGTTCTGTTGGGTATAATTCATTAGAGATAGAGTCAGCAGTACTCTAGAATGAGTTTGAGTGTAATAATAGCTATGAGAGCGTATTTGTTAGTGAATATAAAATTTGTTTTATATTGTGATGATTGGTTTATTGAGTGGCATATGAACTTTCGTCAGCACAGCCTCGAAACTGAGCCGAAGGGGTTTCTAAACACTTGAATAGAACAATTCGACACAATATTGATTTTAAATTGGGTAAATGGAATAATTTTGCCTTGATTATATTTTTATATCTAAAGGAATAATTTTTCAGAATTATTAAAGTGTATATAAGTTGATTGTTAGGTTGTTTGAATAATCTAAATAAAAGAATAATTGTATAAGCAAATGAATTATAAGAATTGAAATTATAATTAAAGTAATTTACAATTGTGAAATAAACTTATATATATAAGAAGTGAAACTATATGAATATATTTATGAATATGAGTTATAAATAAGAAATGAATTTAAAGTTAAATGGAAGTATAACTTAAGAATTGTTGAATAAAGTTGATATTGATATCAAACTAAATTAATGAAGTTAAGTAATAAATATGAACTTGAGTTATATAATAGAATTCAACTTTGTGATTGAATGTTAATCAATTGAATGTAATTTAAGTTGATATGGAAAAATGAATGAAAGTATTAATTCATTGAAATCAAATGTTATTAGAAGTTGAATAAATTGAATGAGAATGAATATAAGCAAAGGAATTTGGTTGTATTATATATACTTTGGTTGTTATATGATTGTTGATTGATTGTATGTAATTCATTAAGTGTTAATGAAATTGAAAACTATGAAATTGAATTCAAATTAGAAGTAAATAAATTTGAATAGAATTGAACGTGAATTGAATATAAATTAGTGAATATAAACTAATTGAAAATGAATGTTAGTAAGAACATCCACTGTTAATAAATCAAATATGATTTAGAGTGAAAACCTATTTCATTTAATATTAATGAGAATATAAATGAACATTGATCGGTTATGGATGATAATTGGTTGATGGTTGAATATATATTGCTTTAGTTGCATTTGCTATGTGATGTATAGTTATGTTGCTATATGTTGTATATTGAGATTATTTGCATATGTGCATGGTTCTCATGTTGTTTGTTGAGTTTAGTAGGTGCGGATCGCGTTTGCTTCGCATTTGGAGTTCGCTTTAGCGCTATATTAGCCGTATATGCTTGCTAATAAAAATATAAGGTACATATCTCGGATTAAATATCGCACTTTTATACTTTTTTCCCTTCGGGATGCCTCATTACTTGATGAGATGTATATTTGTGATATATATACTGTCATTTTTTTTTTCGGATCGAGCCGCGCAAAGGAGACTATGGCGAATTTTTCCGAAAATTTAAGGCGTTAGAAAATTTTTGAGAAAATGGGAAAATTTTGGAAACTTTAACTTTGTTTTAGAGTTGAAAGTTAAACGATAGTAGTTGTTTTTGAAAACATAACTAAGTATGATTTGAAAACTTAGTAAAAGTTATCATAAGAAGTTTAATTATGAATTTTGGAAAATTAATAGATTTTGTAACCTTTCTTACTTGCAATTTCGAGGACGAAATTCTTTTAAGAGGGAAAGATTGTAACGACCCAGAATTTTATTAAATTAAAATTTGAATATTTAATTAATTTTAAATATTTATAAGTGAATTTTTAAGTCAAATAAATTTTTATTTGAATTTTTGGATTTAATTGGATAATTAAATCGATAATTTAATATGTTAAATTATGGAAATAATTGAAAATAGAGTTAAATATGATAGAAAATGATTTGTAAAGTTTTATTTAATCATACTGGAGTTATAGAAATATTTTAGAACTTTTAAAATCGAATTAAAAGTTAATTTGTGAAAATTGAATATTTTAATATTTAATAATCGACTGTAAAATAGCCAATTTTTGAACAGTCTCAGAATTGAACGAAACCAGTTCCATTGGATCCGTAATAGTTAGTTATTACCGGATTTCAAATTTCGTGTCAATCGGAGCTATCGTTTGATCGTGGCAGCTCGAAACGCATCGATTTATTTTTAATTTAAATTTGGCGAGTCAAAATAGCCATTTTTCAAAAAGTCTCGGATTTCGACGAAACCAGTTTCATCGGATCCGTAATGTGATATTATTGTAAGATTTCAAATTTCAAGTCAATTGGATTTACCATTTGTCCGGTACAAATTAAAACGCCTAGAAATCGGTTTAAATCGGTTTAATTTAAATTGAGCGTTTACAGCCATAACTCGCACATATGTCCGAATTAGCTTCCGAAACCTGTTCCATTGTGTCCGGAACGCGGGATAAACCCTAGGTACGCTGGTTACGGCGTCTAAATCGGAGTTCGGAATTTTCGGATGAATAGTGTTCGAAAATTTCTCTATAAATAGACCTAAAATCACAAAATAAAAAAAAAAAAAAAGAACCCTAATCTCTATACGCAGGCCGCCACCTCTGGCTTTAATGGACGATATTCTTCCTCGCTTTCTCTTGTTTTTTCTCCCAATCCATCAATCGATTCGCGAATCATCAACACGAAAGTCGGAGAGCTATGTGAGATCTTGCGATCCATACGGATATATCGCGTATAGTTGAGCCAATCGACCACAAATCGAGGAGAAAGGGGCATTTTTCGTGCACGCAGTTCGAAGCTATGGGGGGGCCGAGCTCCTAGGGATTGAGGCCGAACACGTGTCTCGTGTAGACGAAGTGCATGGAGCAACCTGATCGAAGTTTCGTCGAGGGGTCGTGTTGAAAAATCAAACCCTAAATTTCATTTTTGGGTTTCGGTCGCGTGCAAGTTTTCTGGAGGGGGAACAAACGCGTGGGGGAGATGATGGGCAACGGCCCTGATGCAAGCAATGGGATCTAACGGTGATTGTTAGCGATAGGTTTAAAAATAATTATAAATGTTGTAATTAGTTTATAATAAATTCGTGTAAGTTTAAAATACATAACTTTTTCATACGAGGTCGAAAAAATGCAAACTCAGTTGCGTTGGAATCGTATGGACGAGCACTACGCGATGGAGTTGGTTTGGAGTCGTTTGGAGTTAGTGAGAATTTTGGGTAAAATTAAACGCGCGTTTAATTTTATTCGAAATAAAAGCTGAAACGAAATTAAAACCAAGGTGAGAACTTCTCACTCAATCGAATAGATTTCGATTTTATTTTTAATAGTTAGATTTAAAATATTTGAATGCACGTTTGAATGATGAATTGTATCTATTGATTGTTAAAATAGACATTATGCGCCGTTAGTAAGAGGATGTTATTTAATAAAAACATATACCGCGAATATTTCATAAACAGTGAAATTGGTATTATATATAATATCAATATATATATATTGGCATATGTATATATTGCAGTTGTTGATTTCCCGCATTTTTTGTTTAGCGGATGAGACCCTATTACGCCGTTAGTAAGCGGATAATATTTATTAAAAACATGTACCGCGATAATTTCGTACTGGAGCGAAATTGGTATTGTGCTAATGTTTTTGGATGCAGGAAAACAGGTTGGAGGGATCCAACTGGATTCCTCAACAGTATTTATTTTATTTCAGATATTTTGATATTTGATGGATTATCATATCGATATATGATATCGTTGTAGTCGTGATTGACTATTTGGTGTGTAGCATCATTGGACCCAGATTTTGGGATTTTAAAATGTTTTTAAAGTGATTTTTGAAAATATACTATATTTTTGGAATTGATCCATTATAAATAAATAACGTTATAATTTTTAAAGTTATAAAAATTATAGTTTTTGTGAAATATAGTTAAAAGCTGATTTTTGAGAAATATGAATTAATGACCTTATAAAATAGTTAAATTGGATTTTTGAATATATTATAAAAGTTAAAAATAGGATTTATAAAATTTGATTATTTTATAAATCAAGATGGTGGAATTATAAAGGAATTTAAAGACGTTTTAAAAGAATAATATAAATTAATTTATCTTAAGAGATTTATAAATGGATATTTATAAATTGAATTATGGACATTTAAAACGAGTTTTTATAAGTGTTTGAATGTAGTGAAAATGAATTTCCTAAATGAATGAAATTTATGAAATTATAAACTGTGAAGTTATAAATGAAATTTTATAAGCAATAGGTTTATAAAATTTATAAAGTTATCGAAAGAATGAATTTTGGATAAATAAACAATCTTATAAGTTAAGATTTGTAAATTGGGAAGTTAAATGAACGATTTTGTAAAATAATCGTTTTATAAGTAGTTAACTTATAATTTGAACTTTTAGTCTATAATTGAATTATAAACTGAATAGGTAAATAAAAGGATTTATAAAAAGGAAGTTTTTATAAATAAATAGAAAAGGAATTTATAAACGTTGTTTTATAAATTCGCAAATGACTTATTTTGACAAGTTAATTGTTATAACTTAGAAATGGAGTTATATTCGCATTTTTTAATAGTGAATAACACGTTAAAGGAATTGTTTTGAATGTGATGTTTAAATAGAATTAAAACAATCTAACGATGTTTTTAAACATGTTGAGATTCGAAACCACAGATTTCAACATTTATTGTTGAAATAGATGTTTCGAGAAACGAAAGGAGATGATGGACTATAACACTGTTGTTATAGTAAATGATTTCCGAAAGGAAATGTTTTTGTATAGTATTGGGATTTATATATCTATTTTAATTTCGAATCCCTATACTAGTGATTTTGGGTTGTAGTAACGATGTTTTACGCAACATTCGTTTTGGCCCAAATAAATATGTTAAGTGAATGATTTCCTTAAAGAAAGAAATATATACTTAATTCGGTTTAAGTATATTGAATATTTTCTAAGTGTTGAAAATAAAAGATTGTGAATTACTTATTTAATAAGTATGGAATTGTTTTCCAGTATAAAGTGAATAATTAGAATTTATCTTTTTGAAGATAAATTGAAATGGATAGTTGAAATTGTATATGCATGGATATTTTGAAATATAAATTCATTATGGAATTTATATGTGAAAGGGAATTTGTTTGAAAATAAATGTTGATTTATTTTTGAAGTGTTGAAATTATATATCTTGTAAAGATATTTTGGAAAAATAAATAATTTGGAAAATTATTTGGAATCTGGTGATGTGTGCATATCCAGTGATAGTTCAATAACCGACTATCAATATTTCCCTTTGAATGGGTATTTGATGTGATTTGATTGAATTTGAATGCACACTTATTTTTGAATAAGCGCTCACTATTCGGGTTAACCGGGAAAGGACCATGGGGTCGTATAACCCACTCCGAATATGTGATACGTCGTTGTGAATCGCATTTGAAGATCGGTGTTGAAGACCGGTATTTGCGAGAGCGATAGGATGACCTATCGATTGTTTCTGCACCGAGTCGCGCCGGTATAGAAACTCCCTAAGTGATGGGAAATCCGATCAGGATTGTGAATATCCGGATTGCAAGGACTTCTTTGTAAGTGCCTTCGGTTTTGTTCGAGCCCGGAACAGACTTGTATGGATTGTATGCCTGACATTACAAGTTGAGATATAAAGCCGATTTCTTTCAAATATATTTCTGTTGGTGGCTGAGAATTTATTCTTTGCTTAACACCCTTCTTTGAGACGTATGTGCTCAAAGGTTATATAGTTGAAGTTATCAGCGATATATTCCCAGTTTGGTAATGTGACATGCTGAGTGATGCTGAAATGATCATTGTGTTGATTATTGTGATAGGATCATTTATTTGATCGTCTATCTTAGTGATCATTGTGTTGATCATTTGTTGACCCAAAGCATGGCTTTTGTATAAAGTATGTTTTTGTGGACGTGAATTCGTCGAGCCTCACATCCCGGAAATGGTCAAAACAGGAAAGAAGCAGCAAGGTTATGATGGGTAGCACCCTTTAGGATGTGTCCATTTCCTTCTGGAAAAGGGTGGTATCATGGTATGGAGCCCAGATACTTACTCATGTTGAAAACACTTTGTTATGATTGTGTGAATTGATTAGAGAGCGCTCTCGGATAAAGGTCCCAAAGGACCGGGGGATGGCATATTCGGTCAGTTGTTGCTCAGTTAGGAGTAACCCGGCCTTGTGTTGGTTGAGATCCGGTTTGGTTCTCGGGGATGTCCATCCAGAGGCATTCTCAGTGGCAATGGGAAGTTCCTTGGCCTGACCATTAATTGGAAATCTAATTCCCAATACGAAACTTGTACGGTATTAGTTGTAGAACCTGCTATTCACTTATGGTGGTCACCACTGTTTGGATAGTAGCTATAGTAGGCATACGATAATGGTCGTATGTTGGCTAAGATTTATATTCTACTTTCGAAATGAATTTGTTATACACTATGCACTAATAATAATATCAAATGTTATTTTAAATGCGTATCAAGCATCTTTGACTATCATAAGGAGAAATCTCCTCCGATTCTGCGTTTGCATTGTGTGTGTGTGCGGGAGGCCTTATGGTAGTCTCATTTTTAAAAGCATTGCGAATTGATTAAAAATATTCCTCTATTTTGATTTTAAAGATAAATAAACTGTTTTGAGTTCTCACACCAGTCACATGACTGACTTGGAGTTTATTGTTTTCCTTCCTAAACTCTGGGTGCCCACCAATTTCCACACGGGCAGTTAAGAGTTAGGTTTATCAGGATATTCTGGATATTCTGGAGTTGCTGGAGGCAAGCTGGATGGCATGGCATATTACTAGTATATAGTATTTCTTTTCCGCTGCACTGTTTGATGTTGTATGTTGTTGTACACTCTGATGATTTGATGTAATGTAATATAATGTGATGAAATGTAATAACTGATATAGTTCTTTGTTTAAAGATTATTCATTTATTATTATATGTTGTTCCGCTGCGAATTGTGAGATTCTGTTGTTGTTCTGTTGTTTTCTGTCCGTTCTATTTTCAAATTCTCTTTTTCTATTTTAAAATTCTCTGTTTTCTAAAAAAATCGTCTATCTTCTTTTCCCTCTATTTTTCTTTTTCTTTCTTCTTTTTCTCTCTTCTTTCTTTTCTTTTCTTTTTAAAACCCATAACATCTCGGTTTTCGGCCTTTGATTTCTCGGCAGTCGATAAAGTGAGTGTCGATGTTGAATTTTCGAGGACGAAAATCCGCGTCGTTACATTTTCATATCGAAGCGATGCGCTCATTCTCATCGATGGTTTCCGATGGATTCGAAATGGTCTTTCGAATCGATAGACTTCGAACCGCTGTGAGTCGATGGTTGTGAAACTGGCACTTCGAATCGATATGATTTTACGACTTCATACCAGCTTTCGTTCAATCGCTTCGTATCGCTGAAGCTTCGTGGCAATGCCACCTTGATGGATTCGAAGTATGGTGGATTCGAACGCGCTCGTTCGAATCGATCGGTGTTTGACCGGTAATAATCGGTCAAGTCGACCGGGAGGCGAAGCGTCTCTTTTCCTCCCTGAGATCCATATAAATACGCGAGGCTTAGCTCACTTTCATTTTTTACTTTTTACTGTTACTGTGCCTTCCTCTTCGCATCGATCCTCCAGGCTCGAGAAAGACATTCTTTCGAATCGATCTAGCCTTCAATCCTTCGATCAAAATCAAAACAAATCAGGTAACTAAGGGATTAGGCCTAGCATAGACTTATGCGAATCGGAAATCTCCTCCATCACCCTTAATTTTTTCTTCTGAAATCAATTTTTGGAAGGTTGTTAGATCTGGACGAAACTGGTCGAATCGATGGATGGGGCTTCGTATCGATGCTTGTGAGGTGACGCGGTTCGTATCGATCGATTCGAAATAATGACTTCACGATCGATTCGAAGGTATCGAGTTCGATCGATACGAAGTTGCTTTCCTGGGTTGGTACGAATGCTCTTCTGATGGACTCGAAGCGCTCCTTCACTTGATGCTATGGACATCGTTCTAGTGACCTATGTCGATACGAAGTGATCGAGTCGACTTTTATCGATTCGAAGCACATCGAGTCGACCTGTATCGATTCGAGGCGATCGATTCGACCGTCCTCAATTCAAAGAATACAACTCTTTTGACTTGCTCTAACATCTGAACTACGACCGATTTCAAGCTGTAATTTGACGAACTTAATGAATTTCAGCATACTTGATTTCGACGAGCTCCTACCTCGCATAACTGAACTTGACTGTAGGACCACACTTGACTGCCTTTTGAAGCTCGTCGATGGAACTGTGGCCTAACAAAAAATATAACGGATTTATGCTTGAATCGATCAGTAGCATCTGGATGACGTGGATGTGAGGGTCAGTGATGACGGTCATTTCCAGTCTCGATTTTCAGAGTTTTGTCGTTCGCACATCTTGCTGTTTGTAAATTTTCTCTAACTCTTGTTGAATTCTTCTAAGTAATGCACGACACTACACTGCACCGCACACACTTTACACTGGGAAGGAACGGGTTTTCTATGTGCTTAATGTTGCTTTCTGATGAGTTAGTTAGTTATGGAATCTTCGAGCTCTCAACGACAAGAGGTACAGAGTTCGCCTCCTCCTATGCTTGAAATCCCTGACATTCCTCCCGAAGTAGTTGGTCCGGCTCCGAACGAAGTGCCGGAAGCCATATTTATCGAGGATCCTATCGACTCCGTTCCATCCAGTATTTCTAAAGCCTTACTGGGCTGGATTTGCCTGAAACATAGCTTGTCCCGGATGATGTTTTGCTACCGAGCGTTGACGACAGACCTCACAATCCGCCCGAAGGGTATACTTCTTTCTACCGTCACGCCTGTGCTGCCGGAACTCTCCCTCCATTTAACCAGTATATCAGGGAGATGTTATCATTCATTGGAATCGCCCCCTCACAACTTCATCCCAACGGACACGCATTGCTGAACAATGTTTTTGTCCTATTTATGGACCATCTCTTTCGCTCGCCAAGGCCGACCGAGATTAGACACATATTTAACTTCAAAAGCAGGGGCGATATCCCATCTTTCACCTTTTTGGAAGCAGTTAGAAACTGACAGATTATGACGGGAGCCTGGACTAGACTCAGTTATTTTAAAAAGGAATGGTTTTTTGTTCGATGCCCCCAGGGTTTGCTAGGCGATGGCTGTCCAGACGTAAGTGTTGTGGGCCTTCCTTAAATAGTCATTGTCAACACTTGTACTAATATCATGTTCTTCTTGCAGCTATCATCTCAAGGCCCGATGGTGGTCATTACAAAGGCATTGTCCGAAGTTTACAAGAGGTCCCGAGCGATTTGCGGCATATCGACTCGGTGTTAACTGATGATAACTTAAGGATATTGGGTTCAATAAAGATGGGCCAGAGCATTGTTATTGAAGGGTTGGCGAAACTGGCTTCGAAGACAAAGAAGAAAACGGTGAAAAGAAAACCCGGCATAGTAATAAGAGAAACGAGCGACGACGAAAGGATGCCTACTGATACCGAGCTAGCGGCTGATCTTTCCCGTATAGAAGAGAAGCAGAAAGGCAAGGCTGTTGTCCCTAAATTTAAAAGACCGAAGTCTGTAGTCGTATCTCATCTGATCCTCGGAACTACTATCTCTGACGCTGCTCCTTGTCAATCAGGAAATGCTTTTATAGGACTGGATGACATTCCCATCCCGGAATACGTATCTCTCCTTCACGAGTCCCAGTTGGATGAACTCCGGAAAGCATTAGAAATAAACGAGCCTTACCCGTTAGTGCAGTTGACACTTCTGGTTGGTCGGGGGTTTTGCACATTTGCATACACTTTCATTACACTACACGACTTCCGCATAGATCGTATTGCTTTCACCTGGTATTTAACTGAATTTCTTATCTTTTTCAGGTGCTATGTCTGGCCGTCAATCTACATTAGACAAACTCCGAAGAGTGCATCATCCTTCGTCTTACAATGAATCTTGACGTGAGGACTCCGATCGTGATCGCGAACAGAGGTATCATGGCCAAGAATATTATGCAAGGGACCATCCCCGTAGTTACTCTAGTCAAGAGCGCTTGGACAGAGATCGGAGATACCGTTCCCCTTCTCGCTCTCCTCCGCCACCCCGAGGCCATATTCAGGTATCTGAGCCTCTGCAACAGCAACCTTCTTCACAGGTTTCGAGGCTTGAGTCACATCGTTCTAGAACGGAGGTTGTTATGACCACGGCTGCGGAGGAGGCCCCTATTGAACCATCCCGTGAAGGGGCTATCAGACTTTCTCAATTGAAGAAGGACTTCCCAGAAGTTTTCTTCGACGCTTGCACTTTCCCTCCTAATCTTAAAAGAATTCCCGAAGGCGCCATGACCACATCACTTAGTTATACCCGCGACTTCTATGCTCAGTACAAGGAATGGTATAAGGCGGCCGTTAAAGCTTCAAAAGTAGCCTTTGATCGGGCCAAATTTATTGAGAAACTGGAAGCCGACTTGGCTCAGAAGAACCGTATTGTCGATATACTTCAATCTGAGGTGGAGTCCTCCCGTAGGGCCGAAGTTGAGTCGGTAAAAAAGGTTGATGAGACATTAGTTGAGATGGCAAAGATGCAAAAGGCACATTGCACTTTAGTAGAAGACTTGGGCCATCGATACAAAAATGTTGAGGCCGAGCGGGATGCAGCAGTTGAAGAAATGGAGGAGTTAAAGGCTAAGTTTGCTGATATAAGCAAGGAAAAAGACGATGCTAATACGGCCGTACAAGAAGCGTGTGAGCAAGTTGTGTCTCTTCGGGCTGAGCGCGATGCAGCAGTCGCAAGGGTTAAGGAGGTGGAAACGGAAGTGGAGGAGAAAGTCCAGGTGGAGAGGTTCAAGATGGAGGCTGAATTCGACGAACTCCTGGATACATATAATGCCAACGTGTTAGAGCACAAAAATCTCTCCTAGCTAGGGGATTACTCTATGCTTCTCTACAGTGCCTGGAAAAAATTAGTGGAGAACAAGAGGATGTCTTGTCTGGATGGAGTATTAGACGAGTTTGAGCTCGAGTCACGTCTGCTAAGCAGGAAGAGAGGAGAATTCTTCATGAGGCGATAATCTCCGTCGAGAAAGAAAAACTTGGCATCCAGCAAATGGAGATCGGCGAAGGTTCGGGTGTCGCGCATCATAGTGAGAATGTCAAAGTTCCTATCCCGACTTCATCCGAAGTTATCGCCGCGGTTGACCCACAAGTCATTCCTGCTTACAATCCGAATCAACCGGGGTTATCTTCTGGTAAGACTACTGTCTCCGAACCTGTTCAAGCTCCGAGGCAAGGTAAGGAAGGTATTTCGTTTATTTCCCTCATGTTTTAAAGCAACGATTTTTGAGAGAATTTACTGGACTGACTATTTTTGCTCCCCTTTGTTCAGTGACTGAGAGTGCCGCGCCCGTGCCCCCAGTTCCTCCGGTCCTATATCCTACGCATGGAGTTATTGTCACCGAAGCGATTTCAACTACTGCCATGGCCGGTGATATTGGAGAGGGGAGCTTGATGTCGTTTGATGCACAAATGATTGAGGAGCTACTTGGTCATTCTGTTGACCCTATTCCTGATCCTTCATTCGCAATGAGTGGAGTTGCTCCAGTTTTCAGTTCTGTCATGACGACCACCAGCGTATCCAGCGCAGCTCAGTTGTCCCGAGAAGAAGATATTTTTGCTGAGATAAGTGTTGAGATGGCCAGGGTGACAACGGTCGGCGGTTCTGGAAGCGGCACTGCCCCCTCAAGCTTATCTTCTTTAATGGTGATTTCTCCTGGCGGCACGGTGACCGTCCCAAGCATTGCAGAGCAGACACCTGTCACAGCTCCTATACCTTCAGTTCGCCCTTCCAAAAGGATCTCTGTCGCCTCCAGCTCCGAGGAAGATGTTGATATTATGCCAGATCCGGAGGATGAACCAAAGAATGGCAAGAAATCTCGTAGGAAACCGGGTAGTGGGTCCAGCGGCTCGACTCAAAAGAAGAAGCCTCGGAAGAAGAAGGATTGAGCTTCTTGACTTATCATGTAGTTGTAAATAACAATTCTTTTACTTCTTCTTTCGTTCTTTTAGAGCCGTGTATAAGTGTGGATTCGGCCTCCACTTGATCGAAATTTTTTGATTTGCCATGTAATCAAACCTCTTTTTGTTAGTTGATGGAATGGGAAGTTGTTCTTTTCTTTTACTTAAGTGTTTGCATTGTTTGGCTTTCAATCCGGTGTACTTGTGGCGTTTTTTACCGTTAAGTAGAGTTCGTTTTTTATTTTCTAAGTCTGAAAAACACAATTACGTGTCGTGATTGATGAATGTGTTGAACTCCGGGCAGTGTACTGCTTCAGTTAGCGATTAACACTTAAGCTTTTTTGCCCCCAAGTTTCGGGGAACAGCATTCGTATTTTGGTGGTTGATCACACTTATCACAAATCTTAAGTACATGTCCACATTCTAGGGACTTAGGATAATTTGAGATCAATAATCTGATTCGCATTATGGGAATTTAAGAGTTATCGATGTCTGTAACACGATTCGTGCTCCGGGAACCTGGAATTGATGTTTATACTCCACTTCACGCTCTGGGAACTTGGAGTTAGTATTGATATTTCAGTTCGCACTCCGGGAATTTTGACTTGGTATATGTGCTCCAGTCCATACTCTGGGAACTTGGAGATAGCATGCATGTTTGAGTTCGCACTCCGTGAACCTGTAATTTATGTTTATACTCCAATTCGCACTCTGGGAAGTTGGAGTCCGTTTGCGCTCTAGGAACGAGTTATTTGATGTTTATACTCCAATTCACACTCTGGGTAGTTGGAGTCCGTTCGCACTTTGGGAATGAGTTGTTGGATGTTTATACTCCAATTCGCACTCTGAGAATTTGGAGTCCGTTCGCACTCTGAGAACGAGTTGTTGGATGTTTATACTCCAATTTGCACTCTGGGAATTTGGAGTCCGTTCTAGGAATTTGGAGTCCGTTCGCACTCTGGGAACGAGTTATTGGATATTTATGCTCCAATTCACACTCTGGGAATTTGGAGTTAGTAGAAGGATTGTCGTGTATCAATCTTTGTAAATGCTGGTGTAGTGTTCTGTCCCCGAGCTCGGGTTTCACTTAGCGAGCGACCGGTCGTATCACAGTCACTCCCTATTTGAATAAATCCCACCGCATGATGGAACTTAGCTCTCCGTGCATTGTGATATTATACGTCATTTTCAGTGAATTACAACTTTGGCACGAAGACATGGCATTTTATTGCTGGAATGAAAGAAACATGGAAAAATCAGTTGCCTTATTACAAGTTCAAACTTCGAAATGCAAAAATAAAATGCAAAGGAAGAAATTGACTAAAAATAGATAAATAAAGCCTATCATGTGTAGTAACGACGGAGACTTTCGCTATTCCAAGCTCTCGGTAAAGTAAGACCGTCAATGGTCGACAACTTGAACGTGCCATCTCCGAGCTTTTGTGAAATCACATACGGCCCTTCCCAATTTGGCTTCATGTGCGAAGAGACCGGATAAATTCTCTTGAGTATGAGATCGCCAGGTTCAAAGGTTCGCGGTCGGACCTTGGCATTGTATATTCGAGCGACTCGACCCCGATATGCGGCTGCCCTCAAATCAGCTTCTTCACGCTTCTCATGGAGTAGATCCAGAGATTCAGCAAGTAATATGCAATTTGTTTTCGGATCATAATATGTCACACGATGAGAGTGAACTTCCACTTCAACTGGAATAACGGCTTCAGAGCCATAAGATAGAGAAAATGGAGCGTGTCCGGTTGTAGTTTTGTGAGTTTTCAGTAAGCCCATAGAGCCATAGGAAGTTCATCAACCCACTTGCCCCCGGCTTTCTCTAGTCGTTTCTTCAAAATAGACTTGATAACCTTATTGACGGCTTCAACTAGGCCATTTGCTTGAGGGTGTGATACTGCAGAGAATTTCTTATGGATGTGAAATCGTTGACAGAAGTTCTTGAATTCAACACTGTCGAATTGGGCTTCATTATCGGTGATAATAGTATGCGGGAGACCAAACCGGCAGATGATGTTGCGTACCACGAAGTTGATTACTTTCTTTGTTGTAATCGTTGCAAGAGGTTCAACTTCAGCCCATTTGGTGAAGTAATCAACTGCGACGATGGCGTACTTCGCGCCACCTTTAGCTAAAGGCAATGCACCAATTATATCAGGTCCCCATATTGCAAATGGCCATGGACTGACCATTTGGGTTATCTCAGTAGGTGGGGCTCTAGGAATCCGAGCGTGTTTTTGGCATTTATCACATTTTTTGGCATAGTAAATAGCATCGCGATTAACGGTAGGCCAATAATATCCATATCGGAGTATTTTCTTGGCAAGTGCTTGCCCCCCAGTGTGATCACCACATTCTCCTTCGTGCACATCGTGTAATACTCGTTTGACTTCATCGTGTGCGATACACCAGAGAAGAGGAATAGAATATCCCTTTCGATACATAACTCCATTCTGAATGACAAATCGTGAAGCTTTTCGAGGAATTTGTCTTTTCTCACTTCGACGCTCAGGTAATATACCATGCTCAATGTAATCTTGGTTGGGGGTCATCCACGATTCTTTGCTGGAAGTAGCTTCAAATGTGAAATCATTCTCTACACGATCAATGCTAGGAGAGGATAAAGTTTCGACAGGAACGAGTCCCAAGTGTTGAGCTTCACCTGTACTTGCCAACTTTGCCAATGAATCGGCTTTCTGATTGTGCTCTCGGGGTACGTAGAAAATGGTATAATAATCGAACTGATCAAGCATCTCCCGGACTCGGTCAAGATAAGCGGCTAGTCTTCGATCTTTGGCCTGGTATTCACCCCGAACTTGGCATACTACCAACTGGGAATCATAGTAATTTCCACAGCAATAATTCTTAGGTCATGGGCTAACTTCAACCCAGTAAGCAAAGCTTCATATTCAGCTTCATTGTTGGTTGCACGGAAATCAAACTTTAAAGCGTAGCATATGGATCGACCCTCGGGGGTTTCAAGCACTACCCCTGTGCCCGAGCACTGATCGTTGGACGCACCATCAGTATACAGCTTCCATATGTATTCGGGGGATTTGCTAGTTTCAGGTAAGTCTTTAGGAACTGTGAATTCAGCAATGAAATCCGCTAGGACTTGACCGTGTATGGCTCTTCTCGGAGTATATGTGATGTCGAATTGACTCAGTTCAATGTTCCATTTTAGTAAACTGCCAGACATCTCAAGTCGTGTGAGGACTTGTCGTAACGGCTGGTCGGGGTACACAGTGATGGGATGAGCCTGAAAATATGGACGGAGCTTCCTCGAGGCGATGACTAGGCAGTATGCCCATTTTTCTATCCTTGGATAATTTCTCTCGGCTTCGGTTAATTGTTTACTAACATAGTAGACCGGTTTCTGCACTCGGTCTTCCTCCCGAACTAATGCATCACTGATTGCGTTTTCAGATACTGCCAGATAGAGGTATAACTGTTCATGATCAATAGGTTTTGAAAGAATTGGCGGTGTGGAAAGATGCTGAATTAGTGATTGAAATGCGCCCTCACATTCCGTAGTCCATTCGAAGTTTCGTTTCCCTTTTCGGATCCGATCGAAGAAGGGTATGCATTTGTCAGTTGATTTCAAGATGAACCTGCTCAGTGCTGCAACCTTCCCATTAAGACTCTGATCTGTTTTATGGTCCTTGGAGTTTGAAGATTCCTGATCGCCCAGATCTTTTTAGGGTTGGACTCTATTCCTCGGGCGTTGACAATGAACTCAAGGTATTTTCCGGATGCGACTCCAAAATGACATTTTAGCGGATTAAGCTTCATCCCGTATCTCTGGAGGACATTGAACATTGACTCTAAGTCTTTGACGTGATCAGTGGAGTATCGCGATTTTACCAACATGTCATCTACATAAATTTCCATAGTCTTTCCGATCTGGTCGGCAAACATTCGGTTGACTAAGCGTTGGTAAGTTGCTTCGGCATTCTTTAACCCAAAAGGCATGACCTTGTAGCAGTATATTCCCAGGTCAGTTATGAAGCTCGTATGTTCTTGGTCGGGCACATGCATGCGTATCTGATTGTAACCAGAATAAGCATCCATGAAAGATAATGATTCGTGCCCGGCCGTTGAATCCACAAGTTGATCAATTCGGGGAAGTGGAAAGTTGTCTTTCGGACAAGCCTTATTTAAGTCAGAGTAATCGATGCACGTTCTCCATTTCCTATTCGGTTTTCGGACAAGTACAGGGTTGGATACCCACTCTGGGTACAAAGCATACCGGATAAACCCATTCGCTTTTAGCTTATCAACTTCTTCTTTGAGGACGGCAGATCTCTTTGGATCCATACCGCGTCTTTTTTGTTTGATTGGGATATACCGTGGGTCAATATTCAAGGTGTGGCTCGCGATGTCCGGCGAGATTCCACACATATCAGAGTGCGTCCAAGCGAATACGTCTAGATTTGCTTGGAGGAATTCGACCAATTCCTGTTGTGCTCATGGGTTTAGCTGAGACCCAATTTTTAACATTTTTGAATCATCATCATTAACTGGAACATCAATCGTCAGCTCGGCTGGGGAAGCTTGACTTTCTTTAGATTCATCATTATCTTTAGTGCCTCTGGGGTCAAGATCCTTCTGGAATTGGTCGTGGTGCCCGGGCCGAGGCCCAGGCACTAGTTGTCAATCATCGGCGAAACGGACGCAGAGAGATTCCTCCACGCCCTTTCCTCTCTCCTTTTGCTGCGCTTCTCGCAGTTCGGCAACATAGCAGGCTCTCCCAGCAGTCTGATCTCCTTGAATGACCCCAATCCCACGATCAGAGGGGAATTTCAAAGTTAAGCACCATGGGGCAATTGCTGTCCTGAATTCGGCAAGGGCCGGTCGGCCCAAAAAAGCGTTGTATGGAGAGTGGATATCTAAGACAACAAATTGTAACATTCGGACTCTTCGGCGTTCTCCGACTCCCAACTCCACTGGCAACTCCACAACTCCAGTGGGTATATTAGCACTTCCATCGAAGCCATGGATTCTAGATTGACATGGCTTTAATCTTTGGCTTCCATCTTTATTTGATCATATGCTCTCTTAAACAAGATATTTACTGAACTCCCACTGTCCACCGGGATCCTCTTCATCTAAGCAGGACCAACCTGGGCAGATATGACTAGTGGGTCTATAGTTGGGGCTTCGACCTTATCAGCATCTCGGTTTCTAAATACGATGTCATCTGCCATCGTCCTATGTTGTTTGGCCGGAGCCCCTTCGTCAAGCGTACTGCAACTCTCAAAATCCACATGCCTGATGGAATTGGCGTATGATTCCATTTCCATCCAGCTTCGGTCCGCTGGATGAGGACCACCACTAATTGTATTTATAACCAACCTCCTGCCTACATGAGCGGGATCCTCCTGTCTCTCTTGGTTTTGTGCACGATTTTGGTTTGACGGGCCCACACCACCAGCCTGTGGTGCCCGGACGAATTGATCTAACTTCCTTTTCCTGATCAATTTTTCAATAAGATCTTGCAAATTGTCTGCAATCATTGGTATTGTGTCCGTAACTTTCGTGGAATCTACAGAACTTTCCTGTTTGAATCTGTCTCTCTGACGACGGCTTCGGAGTCGGCTTCTTATACTGCATTGCATTACAAGTCTGTAGATATACGTTCTCCAGTGACGTATTCAGTGGTATATAGCTTTCAAACATTTGTGCCCTATGCCACGGGCCACGATTCCGATCTTGCTTCTTATTTCTATTATCGCCGTTCCTCAATTGGGTTTGCTTGTTTTGAATATTCAATTGTACTTTTCCAGAGCTCTCCCCTGACTGTTTAACTGCCACATTGCTTTGAATTCCTTCATTGCCGTGTCTCGCATCGTCCTGCTTCCTAGATTGTTTCACATCCTCACGCCTTAAGAATCTAGCGGCTTTGGAGTAGAAACGATCCAACGATGCGGGAGGCTTCCCAGCCAGCCAATTTCCAAATTCAGAGTCGGGGTCAATCCCCTTAGTCAAGGCCATCAAGATTGAATTATCATTGGGGTTAGTGATCTCCGCACAAGCGGCATTGAATCTTTCCAAATATCGCCTGAGTGTCTCTTGGAGCTTGAGTGACACTAGATAAAGTATTTACATCTTTAGGACTGCAATGTGCATACGAAACTGTTCAACAAACTTAGTAGCCAATTGGACAAATGAAGAGATAGATCGTGGTGGTAATCGTGTAAGCCACATCATCGCAATTCCCCCTAAAGAAATGGGAAAACTACGGCATTTTACTGTATCATCAGCTCTTGCAACAGTCATCGACCATTCATATTTCAGAATATGTTGATTAGGGTCGGAACTTCCTTCATACATGGGCAAAGTCGGCATCCTGAATCGCCAAGGAGGTTCAACATATAATATGTCATCAGTGAATGGAGTATGACTTCGGGAGATTCCCCAATCGCCATTGTTTAAGCCCTGACTTTCACGAATCATTTGGCATACCATAGCTGAGAGATCAGGTGTTGCTATATTCGGAGGGTGGCGAGCCAAAGTGTGGTCGGGTTCCACAGTGCGAGGTAGGATCGGGCGCTGTCGACGATCCGTATCTCGCCTCTTTGGCTCGACGTCTTCTGGGACATATGGTCCTGGAACATGTTCCTGCTGGTGGTAGTTCTGATTGGAGTGATTTCGCGTATCAACTCCTATGTCAACCGCGGTGGCGGTGACTTGGTTATCCGTAGTATGTTGTGGAACAGTGCCTCCTCGGGAGGAGGGTCTTGCATGAAAACTGGAAGAAGGGCCAACTCTTATCTGCCCAACAGTTAATGCTTGTTGGTGACCAGCAGCATGCGCATGATTTCCGTCTAACGTGGGACAGGTAGTTCTGCCGCTGTAATCAGAGGAGGCAGAGCTTTCAGTGGAAGAATGAGGGACGTGGTCCCTTTTGGATCTTCTACGCCTTTGGCGATTTAGTTGATTAGTCAACTCAACATTGGCGCGTAATTGTTCGGTCAGCTGTTGCCGACTTTGGGTTAGTTCCTGGAGTAACGTCTGGAACTCTTGTCGAGTGACCGGACCCGATGGATCTAAATGCCCGGTATCATCTTGATTGGGTGGAGGTAGTTGCGCGGGATTTTGTCTATCCCGGCCTTCTTGACCAGCGGCGGTAGATGTGGTTCTCGTGCTAACCATCTTGAGGTGTAGAATCCTTTCCTAGATTTTGGTAAATCTGAATAGTATGGAAGGAGTCTGAAATTGAAGCCTGAATCTCTCTCTTAGATTTATGCAATCCGGTATCGTTGACAGATCCAATGAGCAGGAGAAAACCTGGGTTTTCTCAGTGAAAGCACCAAAGTGTTTGCACCAAAATTGGACAACACCCTTCGGAAGTTTTTGAAGAGATAATAAATGAAGAAATCGAATTGAAAATGAGGATTATCTAACAAAAACTCCAAGTCACAGAAAAGTAAATTGCACGGAAGACAATAATTTAGAGTGGTTCGACGATTTGCCTACATCCACTATGAAGTTTTATCACTTTATTGCTTAATACTTGAAGATTACAAGTGTTCTAGAGCGAAGTACAGCAAATAATAGACTTAAATTCGAAATCAGCAGCAGTGAAGACCATATAAAGTGATCCTGGCAGCGTCCGGGCATGCTTTATCTCCAAGAATTCTCTGATCCCCTTTCTGAATGACCAGGGGCTCTATTTATAGGTGTAGGAGGCTGATATTTCGCCTAACATCCGGGGAGACCGCTTCTGGCACGTGAGGGGGCCCACACGCCCGGATTCTGGAAATCCGGGCCCACTTTGGGATCGATTCGAACAAGGGTTCGAATCGATCAAGAAAGCATCCAATCAAAGTGAAATTTGGTGTTGATATTCTTTGGCGTGTACGTAAGCTCTTGTGAAAATTTCATAGCATTTGGACTTGTAGATCTTGAGTTATGATCGATTCAAGATTGTATTTCCGGTTGTCATGTTAGGTTCGAATCGATGCTGATCGAATCGATAGGGTCGAATCGATGGTTGGCGCATGTGAATGATGACGTGGTGCGCGCACTTCTCGGGTTGATCCATCTTTTTCTTCGAGTTTACTGGGTCGAATCCATGGTTTTAGCCGCCTTGACTTAGTGGTTTCGAGGTAGTGGATTCGAAGATATGTTCCTTCGAATCGATCGAATGGATGTTCCTTCATATCGATCAGGGTATACCATAGTTGATCGATACGAAGGCTTCCCAACTGGATGGTTTCGAGGCAAGTCATGGGATGGAGTCGAAGTGAGGTTACAGGATGGATTCGAAGTGAATCAACTGCATGGATTCGAAGGTATTCATCCTAAGGATATGAAGTGAAGTAGTCCCATGGATTCGAAGTATCTTGCCTTAAGGGATTCGAAGGTCTTCATCCTGAAGGATACGAAGTGAAGTAGTCCCATGGATTCGAAGTATCTTGTCTTGAGGGATTCGAAGTAAGGGACATTCGATGGGTTCGAACCAAGGCTTGGTTCTATGGATTCGAACACGGGGCCTGCTCTGATGGATTCGAAGCAAGGGCTATCTCCTTTACTTTTACTGGTGATAACTTGAGCACTCGAACTCGGATTGTCTTGAAAATTGGAGCGTTGGCTTTCACGGCTCTGCTTGATATGTTTTATCAATTGTAGCCCGATCCGGACTTGTGCAAAATTCATCGATGTTCGTGGTTACCAAATAGATATTCAATGCTTAGGATGTACAACCCTTGTTTTCCAGACAGTTTCTTGGTATCTCGGCCTTGCCAAAAGGCGGGATAACAGTTATATTTCAAACAATGTCAATAACTTAATTCCGTTTAATTCCATTTATACTTTAAAATTCAACTTAAAATTTTTAATCTAATTTCTTTAAATAATTCCTTTAACCAATTCACATTTTAACATAACTTGATTTTCAATAATACTTCAATTTATATAAAACAAATTTATTTCAAAATATCATTCAATTAAATTCAAAAATTAAGGATTTAAAGTCATTTAATTTAACTAATCTGGTGTTCGTATATAATTCTCTACCCTAGGGTCAAGTGATATGGATATTTATCATTTCAATCCGCAATTTAAAATTTATGGTTATCCTTTCAAACCGCAATCCAGAATTAAATAATAAAATCCATAAAATCGCCCGTGCCTATCATTTCAACCCATAATGATTTTTCCCTAGTCTATAGATCATTCGAGTATGTATCATTTCAACCCATAAGGAACTTGCAGTTATACATTATAAAATACAACATCCAGTCATCAAATATCAACAAATTAAACATTCATAACAATCATCATCCAATTCAATCTATAATATCAATAGATAACTGGTAATCAATATAGATATTAAATTTGATAATTAAAATTCAATATTAAATTAACCGATAATTAAATGTGATAGAAGTCAAATTTAACCAGAAATGACAATTTAACAAACAAACAGTAATCAATAAATTTCTAATCACATCATAAATTTAATTTAACTAACATAAGAAATTTTAGTAGTTGTGAGTGGGTCAGCACACTCACCTTTGATTTTAAATCGAATTTAAATCCAATGGAGGCCCCAAATTCAAATGATCTCAGAATTCATCCAAATTAGGGCCAAAATGTCTGGAATTTCGATATAATCCTAGTGGAACAAACCGCGTTCAAATCCGAGTTCGTATGCAAAAGTTATACGCATTAGAGTGGTTGAATTTGAAATTTAAAAAAAACACCACTCACCCCTGACACGTCAACAGGAAAAAGCATGCCTTCTTCCCCTTTCATTCGAACCCATGAACATGACCCGATGCCAAACTTTGACTGCTCGATACATGCGCCACCAGCCTCCAAAGGACCTTCAATCGTCACCAACGCCACGCCCTCGACGTGGCGCACCTTCCAATGGCCACGACTTTGCCATCGGCTGCCCATACGTCGTGCGACGCCACCCTTAGCGAAACCCTAAATGACTATTTTCCAATGATCTAGCAACAAAAATAAATAATGGGCCATGCCGATGGGCAGCGCACGACACTCTCCACACGATGGTATCGTCGATTTGACGATTCATCGTTGGTGATCGACGCGCGATGAACGGTCGAGAATAATTCACCTAGTTCTGGCCACACAAAAATTCTAATCGAAAAACTAACAACAGAGTTGACTTGCGCTTGTCGAGAGCTTCAATTCGATATATAATTTGGTATATTTCGAGGAGTTTAAATTTTGGAATTGAATTTGAAATTGAAATTGAGGATTTGGAATTGCAATTTGTCTGCCATTGGAATGAGCAGTTGAGAAGGAAATGTACGTATAGACAAATGAAAATAAGAAGGAGCTAGGGTTTATAATGGGCTATTTATAGGCATAGCTGAAAAATAGAACGAACGGACAAGATTGATTTGGGTTTGAATGATAAACGACCCGAAAGCCCGTTCTGTCTCCGGAACGAAAATGGATCATCCCATATATCAAAATAGATGTTTTCAATATTTTTAAAATCAATGGAACATGTTTCGAGTCCTAATTCCATCATATGAAGAAGTTATGGTAAAATCAGCTTATTTCGAATTTATTTCAATTGATTTCAATTAAATTGATTTCTAGGCGTTTCGAGTGCGTATGATCAAACGACAAGTCCAATAGTTACAAAACTTGAAATCCAACAACAATTCACCATTACGGTTCCGATGACGCTGATTTCGTCGAAATCCGAGACAGTGGCCAAAATGGCCATTTTCACGTTAACTAAGCAAATTAATATTAAATTAATTAAATCGCTTTTTCAATTCAACTTTAATAATTTACAATTTCTATCATTTTAGTTGCTTGGACATTTTTATAATAATTTAAAGTAAATTTACATGTCAATTTCAGTATTAATTAATTCAATAATTACAGTGTTCAATTTCAAATACAATTAATCCAATTAATAAAAATTTAATTCTAATGAATTGATTTTATTTGATTCAATTTTTATACTCGATTCAATTATTGCTCTATAGACATGGTTTACATTGTTTTATACTTCATTACACTAATATCTTCCAATTTCCATCTTTTATTTGTATTAACTATTATATTCCAATTACATTAAATCCTATCAACTTTACATATTAATTATGAATAAAAACCCCAATTAATTATTTCATCCCGGTTTCCCTCTTTTATTAAATCAATTATTGCCTAGGTAATTATAATTACATTTCTATTCCTTTTATTACGTTCACAAATTTCAGTTACTATCTTAACTCACATTAATGTAATATTTAATTACATTCAATTTCAATTGATTTCCAATTAAATTTAATAGTAATAGGTAACTTACAATAATTTTTACCATTTACTTTTAATCACATTTGTAAGTTCATTATTTATAAGAAAATGTTACAATTACTTATCTAACACTAATTCTATTCAATTACCATTCATTATATATTATTTCATTAATTGTTTCAATATTTACATTTTTTTCCTATATTCCATTTATAACCAAGTATAACATTTACATTATTTCATTTATTAGAATTCCATTCAAGTTATTACTAATTAACTTTAATTAACATTGTTACCTTTCATTTTAGGTATTATTTCATAAATAAATAACAAAATTTTGTTTCTCCCAATTTTAAATCACAGTATCTTATTAAATTAACTATTTTTAACTATCAAAAATTATGGATCCTTACATCCGAGGCAGTGGCCAAAATGGCCATTTCACCTTAAATAAATAAATTAATATTAAATTAATCAAATAACCTTTTTATTTTAAAGTTAATAACTAACAATTTCCATCATTTTTGATTGCTTGGACATTTATGATAAATTAAAATAAGTTTACATATCAATTCGGTGTTAACGATTTCAATACTTACAGTGTTCAATTTCAACTGCCATTAATCCTATTAATTATAATTTAATTCCGACAAATTAATTTTTTTTCGTTTCAATCTTTTTGCGTAAATCAATTATTATTCTAATAACATAGTTAACATTTGTTTATCCCTTATTTAACTAATATACTACAATTATCATCTTTTATTTGCATTAGCTACTATATTTCAGTTATATTGAAATTTTGTCAATTCCACACATTAATTATAATTTAAAATCCCAAATTGATTTATTGCTCTTTGTTTCATTTTATCTGTTAAATAAATCTATTACCTGAAGGATAAAATTAACGTTTCTATTCATTTTATTACGTTCACAAATTTCAGTTATCGTCTTAGCTCACATTAATATAACATTTAGTTACATTTATTTTCAATTGATTTCCAATTAAATTTAATAGACTAATCAAATAGGTAACTTATATTAATTGTTAACATTTACCTTAAATCACATTATAAGTTTATTATTTACAAACAAATGTTACCATTGCTTACATAACACCAATTTTATTCAACTATCATTTATTATATACTATTTCACAAATTAGCTCAATATTTACAATTGTTCTCTTATATTCAATTTATGACTAAGTGTAACCTTTAAATTATTTCAATTAATTGGAATTTATTAAAGTTGTTAATAATTAACTTACCTTAACACTGTTCCACTTCATTTTTGTTATTACTTCATTATTAAATTGCAAATTTTTATTTCTTATAATATTAAATCACGGAATCTTATTAAATTGACAAAATTTTATTTATTGAAAATTTATGGGTCATTACAGGATCTCTCTACAAGGTTCCTTAAGAATTGTCGAACATAATGTAATTTCTAAGTGCAACTATAGCGACAATCGCTATAAGAGCACTTCCAAACACAAGTCAAATTCAAATCTGTTTTCATTTACAACCTATATGCTTTATTTAAAGGCTATGCTACTAGTTAACAAATCCATTTAAGTCCATAAATATGGATTACATAAGTCATTTTCTTTCAAAGCAAGAATTGAAGGAATATTATACACATATATGAATACTATAACATATATCAATACTCATTCAATCACAAAGCAAAAATTAATCACAAGCAAATATACATAGTATATTTTCATTCAAGGTAGTGAGTTAGCTCACCCTAAAGCAAATGAACAAGCAAGTCTAAGCAACCACTTCCTACCTGTTCCTTGCAAACACTAACTTCCTACATCTTCTTTACTTTTTCACTTGATTCTAGGCTACTTATAGCCCTTATTGCTCATAGCCTACGTAATTAAGATGACATGTGATTTAATTTTTCCAAATCCAAGTAGATAAGAGCAGTTGTGATGTTGTCCAAAGCCTCTAGTCTAAGGTTGAGCAGAATTGAAGTTATATTGAAATTTATGAAGAGAAAGAGTAAAAGAGTGATAACTTATTATGTAAAAATTGTGAAATGGATTCAAGGGGCATGCCGCTTTTTTTTTGTAGCCTTCACAAGGTGTTGCTCTCACCCCCTATCATGCAATGGAAGGCTTACCCATCCACATGCCCATCACTTCTCCTTTACACCTCTTGCCTTTAGTAAATGATTAAACTACCCCATTTATTTAAAAATCTCTTATCCATTAGAAGCTTATAGAATGTTCCACTTGCTTCATGAAGCAGAGTGTGTTAATTAATTCCTAATATCCTCATATGTTCATTAGCTTATTAGAAAAGAGTTCAAACAACTTATGTTGATCAAAAAGCTGCTTATCAATAAACCAAATTTCAATCTCATTATCGATATTTCTTCGAAGAATGTATATTTGTAAACAAATTTAATAAACAAGTTTATTATCATTATTCATTAATTAAAAGATGTTTAATATGCTTATAAGATCATATCTATAACACTTAACTACACTTTAAATGTTTCGGTATTCAAGGACAAAGTGTTCGAATTTACGGGTCGCTGTAGGGTGTGTGTGTTTATTTATTTTATTTTTCTTTCTATTTCCTTTTTTCTTTTGAACTCTAGAACTGTATTATTTAAGCTACATGCTATAATTTGGGGATTTTAATAACATGAGATCGTGTTTGGGTAGAGTTATTAGGTATAGGGTTAGAATATTTGTTAGTAGTGTCTATAAGTTTACTGTTTGTAAGTGTTTGAATATTTAACTCTAGTAATAGCATTGAGGACAGCAGTAGGCATTGGGCTGAAGCCGGGTATATCTTGTTCTTTTTATTCTCTACATTTACATTTTTGTACTATATTTTATACTGTATTTGTAACTATATGAAATAATTTTAAATTACCATATTCACCCACCCTCTAGGGTATATTACTCGACCCTTCCAAAGTATCGTCACATTCTTTGATTGTGTTATACAAACCCTGAACTATTTTATATGACCTATTTTCTAATTTAGTCCATGTGCCAATGGACTCGTATTCCAACTGACGAAACCACATTGCTGTTAAATCTGCTAAGTATAATGGAAAACACCATCATATCACTTTCTCCAAAGCACCCAATACTCCCTTATGCTGAATGTATCTCATCAATGAATAGTTGGTGTTCGTTCTTCCATTATACATCTCCAACGTTGGTAGCTTGAAATAGCGTGGTACCTTGCGTATCAAATGTTGGGGGTAAATGGATTTTTTTTACATCCTCCAAACCTCGATATAGTGGTCCACCTCTCCAAACATGCCTTATCATATTGGTAATCCTATCATTATTTCTCAATGAAAATCTCTAGGGGTCCGCGCACCATTGTCTTAGATTTTCTTCCTGCCCTCGCTCCTACCAGTTGTTTCTAGTCCTAACCCCTATAGCCGTACATTTGCATTCCGCTCTTGAATCTCATGCTTAAGAACATCCAATGGTAGTGTCCCATCGCACCAATGTTCAAATCAACTGTGCCCCTTGACCAAATACATTGATATTGATTTGATGGTGCGATGAGGGAATGGTTATACCATGCTTTACTGTGATTCCTACCTTCTGGCCTCTGATTTTGAGTTTCATTTGCTTCAGTTGTCCATTTCTACTCCATTCTTATGAAAAATCCATTAAGAACCGCCACTTTCCAAGCCATCAATCTTATTTACATTTTCATCATCATTCCTTCCATTTCTTCTCCAGTAATATAGATAGAAGGTGGGTTTGAACTTGGGAACATCTCTTGGCTATTTCTATGTCCTTATTAACTTCCTACAACAATAACTCTTCTAGTATGTCGCTTCATCTTCTTTAAATATCATATCCAAGTTCTTCTCACTAAAAGCTACAAAATTTTTGAAAAAAAAGATGGCATAACACCTCAAAGGATATTAGATCTAAATTTAGCAAGTATGAAAATGATAGAAACAAGAACAAACATGCGATTTCTATAGTGGTTCGGTAAATGCTCTGGCCTACGTCCACTTAATCCTTATTATTGATTTTTGTCTCCAAAATACAATGATTGCAATAAAAAATTTGAGCTGCCCTATTGTAGATCTTGGTTTTCTATGAGTTTTATGAGTTAAGGGAGGAAGAAGATAGAGTTTTAGATCCAAAGTGTCAAACCCCTTTCTAGTTGAAGTCTCCTTGCTATTTATAAATGATTCCAGTATAAATCTCACTACTCCGACTTGAAAGAGTTTCCTTCTTCAGATCTAAAAGCCAAACGTAAAGAATGGTTCGTTGTGCACGTTTCCGAAGGCAACTAATCTTGTCGGCGCCAACATGATTTTTTATGTCGAAACTTCATTATTTCTTCATAGCCTAAAACCTAAACCACCAAAGTAACCAGCTCAAAATCTAAAATCATGTTGGTACAGACATGATTTACATCGGTACTAACATTATTTTGTTACCAAAAACTTAGTATCAAATTTGGTATACTCCTTCCTTTGACATTCTAGATGGTTCCCAAATCATGTCGGTGTAAATCATGTTGGTACCAACATGAATCATGTCAGTACCAATATGATTTGCGCTTTTGAAACTTAGCCAAGTTTTTGATTTATTCAATCTCTACATCTTTCAATTTTTGACTCGTTCCTTCATCAGTTTGTAGTCCAGTTAATTTGCTCGAGTTAATTAGAGACTGTGGAAAATTTGCCAGTAACACCGCCTTAACATGATCATGGTTGTTATGTGGTTGACCATAATCGAAGTATAGTTTTGATATTTAAGATCGACATTACAATCTAGTCAAAAAATTACTACACATCGCCATGTAAGTGAGAGAACTAGGTATACCCTTTGAGAAATTATGTAATTTATCATAACTATTCTGACTCTATAATCGATTTTGTTCATAATAAAGGTCCGAGTTCTCTCGACCTGAGAGTATAGTTGAATTTCAAAGTGGCACTCCACTTTGATTATAATTAAATCATGGCTTAGCGTCTGTCTAGCAACTATAGTTAGGTCTAAGTTGAAGCACTGGAAGTGAAACATGATTTACAAGAGAACTCGATCCTTACTTATACGAGATTAGTACACGACCAACAGAAGTTAACTCAAAATCAAAATCTCTAACCAGAGTTGAACGATTAGTAATAAATGTTATTATTAAGCTAAAATTTTTGTGTATCGATTGTTGATTTAAATGTGGATAACATTAGAATTTTAACCAATATCAAATTCCATACATCCTAAAGTAATACAGTTTTGATGAAGAGCACATGTGTAAATAATCATTACTAAAAGGTATCGCTTAAGAAAATGTAAAATTTGATTTTACCGATGAGATTTGCAAGTGGTTTGTTTGGCCAAACAACCACACCAATTCTAAGATGGCATGCGAATATTAATATTTGAATTGTTTAAATATTAATCACTGGCTTAATCCACACTTGGGAGTTTCCCAATTGAATCTGTTCACGATTTAATTAGTTTATAACGGCTATAAATTAATCAATATTTATAAAAATATTAATTCTGAATGTATTTATTGTTTATGGTGTATTTAGTAAATGGGGTAGCTCTTAGAACTGTTTTGGGTATTACTAGTATTTAATGAGAGTATATGTAAAAGTTATATATGTACATATCAATATATGATATCGGTGTACATTTATATTGGATTTAAATGGAATTTCTTACACATAGGTGAGCCAACATGGGTCATCGCCCCTGTTCATTACCAAAATAGGTTAAAGTCTTCAGTCATAAAACACAGGTCTATATAGTCGATAATAACTATGTCACGTTACCTAGTATCGAGTTTCGTAAGTTTGCATAGTATAAAGTTGGTAACTTTATATAGATGTTTGGCTATATTTAGAATAATCGACATTACCATTTAAGATCAATGTCGAAAATGATAGTACGAATCCAGTGTCACCACCTTATATTAATAAAGAAGATAGGCGGCATTGTTACCGTTATGGATATCAATTTGATATGGATAAGAGGTACGTCACTAAAATAAGAGTGGGAATACGTTACTAGCAACATAGCTGCCTTATAGAGTCGGTGACAATATTGAAAATAGGCGATAATGTTAACGTTGAAGTTCATGATGTCGACTTTGATGCTTAAGGCTAATTCATTTCATACCAACCGAAGTTGATATCCTATGCATCACCCATGATTGATGTCGAAGACCATAGCCACGACATGGTGAAAGGCGACATCATTGACTTCAGCGTGGCATACTTGTAATTATCTGAAAAACTACTAATTTGCTATTAAAAGTAAATTCTTTTCACTAACTCCTATTGTTTGTCAAAATCTCATTGGATAATAATTTTCTTTATCATATACTTTCTGTTAATCTGTCATAAACCAAAAATATCATTCCCAAATCATTTGCAACCCTATTATTTTATATTAATATTTTAACTAATTATTAAGCTTCTCTAAACTAATAAATTCATAATAAATCGTAAAAACATGGGAAAATCCCTAAAAATCACAATAAATCTTATTTTTTTTTATTTTTTTGTAAGATATAAAAATTTCATGGCCAAAATCAATATTTAATTATTTTTACTAATTGAAATCCGAAATAAACCATTTTCTCCACTTAAGTAAATCATAAAATATTCATACTTAATTAGAAAATTATGAAATTAAAAACTAATTCTAAAATAATTTTTCTAACATCATATCAAAATTTCAAGTCGTTTGGGTGTCATATGATAGGTTTTCCAACTCAAACTTATCAGTTAATTTCATAAATAAATTCCATAATTTATTAATAAGCATATAATCATCCAAACATTCAAGCATGGCATAACATCAATCATATAATTTCGGATTTAGTACTATCCGAAAATGAACAAACATATCATAAGATGTATATCATTATTCACCTTGATTGGTAAGTGAGATTTGAGATTTGAATTTAGAGTTGATTTGCTCTAAGCTTTCCTTTAGATTTCCTAACTTTAATTCTTCTTGCATTCTCCAGCAATTGTCGTCCTTGTTACTATTTTCACTTTTATGAATAAAGTGGTAATGAGTTAGTGAGGGTAAAATGGTTTTATTTGAGAAATGAAACCTATTCCCATTTAACCTTTATTATAAATCCTCCTTCTTACCTAAATTATAACCTCTTTTATTAACTTATTAATTTAGGCACGACCCATTATAATTATCGGATCTCAATTTCCTTTTCTCTATACATTATTATACTTATAATTAAATATACTAAATAACTTAATCAAAATTAAGGGTGTCACAAACTCACATCCTTAAAGAATCTCGTCCTTGAAATTACGATATGATACATAGAATTCAATTGTATGACAAAGGCATAAAACATTCCATCACAACAAATCAGGATAAGTGTCTCAAATCCTGGACTTTATTTCCTAAGTGCAGTTTCTCTTATCATCACTCAACTGGACTTTTACTATTATGACTGCCTTGTTCCTTAACCTTTTCTCATCTTTGGCCATAATACGAACTACATGTCTAACTATAGTCATGTCCAGTTCCACTGCTAAGCCTTCCAATGTAGTCGAAGTGATAGTAGTTTCTGGATCTCGAACACACTTCCTAAGATGAAAAATATAGAAAATATTGTGGACTCCTACCAAATTGTTTGGTAACTCTATCCTGTAAGCGAGTTTCCTGATCCTTTCTATAATAGCAAACGTTCCACGAAACCTAGGTGCCAATTTCCCTACCTTCCCAAATCTTACTACATCCTTCATTAGCGATACTTTGATGAAACTTGATCTCCAACCGAGAAATCTAAGTCTTTCCGTCTCTTATCTACATAAATTTTCTGCCTAGGTTGAGCTTCCTTTATCCTAGCTCAAATCAACTCAATCTTTTATGTGGCATCACTAAATTTGGACCAATAATTAATGGATCTTTGGTTTCAAACCAACATACAGGTGATTTGCATGACCTTTCATATAAAGCTTCAAAAGATGTCTTTCCTATACTAGTCTGATGACTATTGTTATAGGAAAATTCGACTAAGTGTAGATGGTCTTCCTACGATCCTCCAAAGTCAAGCACACAAGCTTTTAACAAATCTTCCAAGACTTTGTTAGCTCTTTCCGTTTGCCCATCAGTCTGTGGATGATAAACCATACTGATCTTGAGCTTCAAGACCCTTCAAGAATTCGCTGGTGAATAATGAATTTCTGTCGCTGACTGTACTACTAGAAATCCCATGCAGTCTTGTTATATTCTTCATAAATAACTTAGCTAAAACATGTGTCGTCCGTTTTGATTTAATGGGTATAAAGTGTGCATTCTTAGTTACTCTATCCACTACATCCCAGATACTATCATTTCCTCTATTCAACCTTGGCAACCGGTCTATGAAATCCATAGATATAGATTCTCATTTCCATACCGGTATGTCCAAAGACTAGAGCAATCCACTTGGCTTCTGATTCTTGGCTTTCACTTTCTTAAAATTGAAGCATTATTATACGCATAAGCCTACACCCATTTTCATACCATCCTAGAAGAAGCTCATTTTCATGTCTTGATACATCTTGGTCCTCCTAGAATGAATGGTAAACTTTGATTAATGACACTCCCTAAGAACTTCTTTCCTTAGGTTACCAACATCTAGAACACATATTCGTCTTTTTTTCCTTAACCAATCATTTTGTTTAAGATAAAAATCCTTCAAATCATCGATCTCAGTTCCTCCTTTCAGTCATCTAATTCTTTATGCTAACAATGAATTATCGTTTTCTCAAAAGCAATCCTTTCAATCTTTAACGGTCGAACTTTCAAGCAAGATAACATTGATGTTCTCTGGCTAGAACTGGCAGTCGATCTTAACTGCATACTACAAGTAGTCAACACTTCCAAATCTTTCCACCGCGATATCATTGCTAACACTGCATTTTTATGTTTTCTACTAAGTGCATCCGCAACTTTATTTCCCTTCCTCGTGTGTATTAAATTCCAAAATCACAAGCAATTAAAAACTCTAATCATCTCAGCTGTCTTATATTCAACTCCTTCTGAGAAAATAAGTATCTTAGCGACTTGTGATCCGCATACAACCTGGATCGTTCTCCCAAAAGATATTATCTCCACACTTTCAAAGCAAAAAATCATCGCAACCAATTCTAAGTCATGGGTTAGATACGTAACTTTATGCGGCTTTAGCCATCCAGAAGCATAGGCAATCACCTTACCCTTTTGCATTAACACAACTTCTAATCATGTTCTACATGCATCGATATACACCACCAAATCTTGATTTCCAGCCAGGACAACTAACACAAGCACGTTAGTCAATAAATGTTCCAGCTTCTGTAATTCCTTCTCACGTTTGTTAATCTAAAAAACTTCATGTCATTCCTTGTCAATTTAGTCACCGATGCTGCTATACGAGAGAAATCCTTGATGAATCTTCAATTATAGCTAGCTAGCCTAAGAAAACTCTTAATCTTAGTCACTGTCTCTGGTCTCTCCTAAAATTTAATAGCTTCCATCTTGGATGGATCTACGAACAACCCTTCTTCTAAGATTACATGAATAAGGAACTTCACTTCTTTCTTTCAAAAATGACACGCTGAAAACTTCACGCTTGAATGATACTGTCATAACGTCCCAAGCACTATTCTAAGACGAATGTCATAATCTCTTTCATCCCTGGAATATATCAAAATGTCATCTATATATACTAACATGAATCTATCTATATGCTCTCGGAAGATCTAGTTCATCAAATCTACAAAGTAAGCAGGCGCACTAGTCCATTCGAGTGGCATTACTAACCACTCACAAGAACCATATCTCATTTGAAACACCATCAATGGAATACTATCTTTCGGCACCCTTAATTGATGGAACCCTATCGCTAAATCAAATTGGGAAAACACTTTGGCTCCACTCAACTGATCAAACAAATCATCTGTCCTTGGAAAAGGATATATATATATTTATATATTCTTTATTGTCTTCTCATTTAACTTACGATAGTCGATACATATTCTCAACATCCCATCTGGTTTCCTCATGAACATCACGGTCGCTCCCCAAGGCGAATTACTTGGTCTAATAAAAATTTATCCATCTAGGTCCATTAGCTACACCTTTAAATTCTTCATCTCGGTAGGTGTCATTCTGCTAGATGGTATACTACTTGGTTCATTTCGGTACAATATCTATTTAAATTCTATAGCTCGTTTTAGTAGTAGTCCTATTACAGGCTCAAAGACAATGGCAACATACCTAACGAAAAAACTCGGTTTAACTCATCTTCCTCCTCCATTGCAACCAATAAAGCACAAATGTCAAAATTAGAGTTTTCTACTATGTATATAATTCGGTCGCTACTATTAGGGTGTATTAGTGATATTTACCTATCTTAGCAAAATATCTTAGCGTCATATTTACTTTACCAGTCCATACCCAAAATAATCCCAAAGCCTACGAAATCAAACACATGCAAATTGCTAGTAAATATATGACCTAACAATTCAAATTTTGAATGTTCACATCTTATCCCAAGAGTTGCGTACCCTCCTATCGGGTTCGCAATGCTTAAGGAAGTAACTAGGTATGAGGGTTCTAGGTTAAGCTTATCTACCAAGATATGAGAAAATACAAGAATGTGATGCACCAATAGCGAACAATACTCTAACAGATATACCAGGAATCAAAAGCGTACCTCCCATCATAGCTTTTTCTTTTTCCATAACTGTTGGTCTCAAGGTAGTTAGTTCCAAAGCAAACACCTTTCCATTCTCCACTTTAGTGATTCCTTGCACTGATTCTTATAGTGTCCAATCTAATCACAATCAAAGCTCTTGACATTCCTCCCGATCACCTTCTTCCCATCACTGTAATGACATTCGCTTTCCACATGTAACGAATGTGATTTTTCAACGCTCGAAAACCGACATCAATACGTCCACTGTATCAACTGCCACATAATCGAATGCCGGAAACCCATACCGTTATGGTTAAAGAAGAAGAAAAGGTAGAAGAAGAGAGAAAAAAGAAGAAGAAATGAAATACAATATCAGAATCTCACAATCGCAGTGGAACAACATATAATAGATAAATGAATAACCTTTAAACAAAAAACTATATCAGTTATTACATTACATCACATCACATTACATTATATCATCAGAGTGTACAACAATAAACAGCGGAAAAGAAATACTATATACTAGTGAATACGCCATGCCATCCAGCTTGCCTCCAGCAACTCCTAAATTCCAGAATATCCTGATAAACCTGACTCTTGACTGCCCGTGTGGAAATTGGTGGGCACCCAGAGTTTAGGAAGGAAAACAATAAACTTCAGGTCAGTCATGGGACTGGTGTGAAACTTAAAACAGTTATTTATCTTTAAAACAAACCAAGGGTTATTTTGAAACAGATTCGCAATGCTTTTTGGAAAATGAGACTACCATAAGGTCTCCTGCACACACACACAATGCAAATGCAGAATCAGAGGAGATTTCTCCTTATGATAGTCAAAGATGCTTGATACGCATTAAAAAGAAACATTTGATATTATTAATAGTGCATAGTGTAGAAAACATTTCGAAAGTAAAGATATAAATCTTAGCCAGCATAGGATTTCGCACTTATGCCTACTATAGCTACCATCCAAACAGTGGGGCGCCACCACAAGTGAATGATAGGTTCTACAACTAAAACCGTACAAGATCATATTGTTTCTTTGGATTTCCAACAAATGGTCAGGCCAAGGAACTTCCCATTACCACATGGGTACGCCTGTGGAAAGGCGACCCGAGAACCTGACGTTACGGTAAGATCTCTGCCAACACAAGGCCGGGTTACCCTTCAAACTGGGTAACTACTGACACGAATATGTCATTCCTCAATCGTAACCGATCTATATCCGAGGATCCTCGATTCCAACAACCACAAAGTAATAAATTTGCAGCAACAACATAGGTTAAGTATCTGGGCTCCATACCATGATACCACCTCTATCCAGAAGGAATGACATACACTAAAGGGGCGCTACCCCCTAATAACCTTGCCACATCCTTCCTGTTTTGACCATTTTCGAGGTGTGAGGTCCGATGAAGTCTCGTCCATGAAGCCATGCTTTATACAAAATCTGTGCTTTGATCATCAAATGCTCAACAGCACTTCGTATGCCACATTACCAATTTGGGAATGTATCACTAGTAACCATCAACTACATAACCTCTGAGCTCGTACATCTCAGAGAAGGGTATTAAGCTAAGAGAATAAATTCTCCGCCACCAACAGAAATATATTTGATAGAAACCAACTTGACATCTCAAATTGTAATGTCAGACACACATCCATACAAGTCCGTTCCGGGATCGAACGGAACCGAAGGCACTTCCAAAGAAGTCCTTGCAATCCGGATATTCACTAATCACGTCCGGACTTCCCATCACTAAGGGTGATAAAAACTCTATATCGGAGATCATCCGATGTAGAGTCATTCGACGGTAATCCTTCCGTTTTCAAAAATATCCGGTCTTCAATACCGGTCAAATGCAATCCATAACGACGTATCACATATTCGGAATGGGCTATACGACCCAAAGGTCCTTTCCCCGCTAACCCGTATAGTGAGCGCTTATTTTAAAAATAAGAGTGGCATTCAAATTCAAGCAAATCCCAACAAATACCCATTTAAAGGTAAATATTGATAGTCGGTTATTTAACTATCAATAGGTATGCACAACATCACCAGATTCCAAATAATTTTCCAAATTATTTATTTTTCAAAAAAATATCTTTACAAGATGTATATTTTCCACACTTCAACATTTGAAAAAAAAATTCAAATCACTTTTCACCTTTACAATTTTTGAAAACAAATTTCAAATCGTTTCCCTACACGGGATATATTCACAAATCTTTATTCATTTTCATTTCAAAATGGTTCATTTAAACCAATTAAATAAATCCTTAACGATTTACTTTATATTTACATTCCAAATCCATAAATTTATTTCTACACTTCAAAAATAAATCAATGTTTATTTTTAAACAAATTTCCCTTTCTTTTATAAATTCCATAGTGAATTTACAATTCCAAAACATCTATGAATATACGATTTTCAAATCGATTTCTAATATTCATTTTCAATTTATCTTTAAAAGATAAAATCTCAAAACATTCACTTCATATTGGAAAACATTTCCATACTTATTTAATAATAATTAATTCACAAATCCATTTATTTTCAACACTTGAAAAATATTCAATATACTTAAATCGAAATTAAGTATATATTTCATTCTTTAAAGAAAACGTGCGCTTAAACACATTTATTTAAGTCAAAACGAATGTTGCGTAAAACATTGTTACGACGACCCAAAATCACTAGTATAGGGATTCGAAATTAAGATAGATATATAAATCCCAATACTATATAAACATTTTCTTTCAGAAATCATTTACTATAACAATAGTGTTATAGTTCACTATTTCCTTCTATTTCTCGAAAACGTCTATTTCAAGAATGAATGTTGAAATCTATGGTTTCGATACTTAATGTATTTTAAAACAACCTCAAATCATTTTAATTCCATTTAAAAGATCACTCCCTAAATAGTCCTTTAATATATTATTCACTGTTCAAAATCATGAATATAGATCATTAACCAAATTCAACACTTTTACATATTCAATTCAAAAATTATCCACTGTCCCAAAATCGTGAATATACTCCTTTAATAAGCTATAAAAATTTAATTATCAAATTTAATCAATCTTGGATTTACAAATCAATGTTTATAAATTCACATTTATATATTATAAAAACTTCAAGTTATAAAATCACTTTATTCACAAATTTTATCCATATCCCATTTACACGCCAAAATCCATATTATAAGTAAATTTAACTATAAATCCTTTATTTTACAAAATCTATTCATTTTATAACTTTTCAATTTATAAATCTATAAATTTCATTACTTACTAATCCATCCATTTACTATTTCATTTTAACACAAAAAAACTCGTTTTATAATTCTATTATTTTTAATTTATAAATATCAATTTTATAAATCTCTTATATAAACCGTTTATAAAAATCCAAAAATCTCAATTCAAACTATTTTATAAAATTCATTAACTCCATATTTCAAAAATCACATTTTAACTATATTTCTCAAAAATCATAAATTTTATAACAATAAAATTATAACGTTTATTTATTTAAAATCAATCAATTCCAAAATTTATATAAAACGTGTACTTTCAAAAATTACTTTAAAATCCTTTTAAATTTTGAAAATCAATCTTTTAACATTTTTAAAACTCCAAAATAGTCCCAATGATGCAACAGCACCAAATAATCAATCACGGCATCCAAACGTCATATATCAATATGATAACAGAATATATAACCATATCTGTAAATAAATCAATACAGTTGAGGAATCCAGTTGGATCCCTCCAACCTGTTTCTCTGCATCCACAGATGTTAGCACAATACCAATTCTGTTCCAATACAGAATATCGTGGTATATGGGATTCATAAAATATTATCTGCTATTATGCGGCGCAATAGGGTCTCATTCGCTATATAATGCGAGAAAATCAACTCCAAGTACATATATAATACCAATTCCAATCAAGATGGAATTATCGCGGTATATGTTTTTAATAAATAACATCCGCTTAATATACAGCGTATAGGGTCTATTACTATACAACAGATAATAATTTATCACTCAATCATACCATCAAGCAATTTTTAAATCTAACTATTTAAAATTTAAATAGAAACAATTTCGATTGAGTGAGAAGTTCTCCCCTTGGTTCCAATTTCCAGCGTTTTATTTCGAATAAATTTAAACACGCTTTAATTTTACCCGAAATTCAAACTAGCTTCAAATGACTCCAATCCAGTTTTATTGCGTAGTGCTCATCAAAACGAAGCGAACGCAATTCATTTCGTCCAAAACGGACCTCGTATGACAAAGATACAGCATTTTAAAGTTTAAACGATTTATAATATAATTAAATTTACAACTTTCTTTTATTTTAAATCTCACAGCATCTGGGCCGTTCATCTTTTCTTCCACCACATCAGGCCACTCACGTCCTTCTTCCTTCCTCCCAGGTTTCTCACGAACGCAACTACCCATAGCCGCCATCAAAGCCGTAAAGCACGTGACCACCACGTCGACTTTGAGGACGATCGACGAACATGGTTTCGAAGCTCATCACGAGACAAACTATCACCAGAAATGTGGTCAAGCTCGGTCATGCTCTCGGCCCAGAAAACATGCGCGACTCTCTGACGTTTGTGGTCGATTTCCCGTTGATCCGTCAAGAGATTTTCGATCTCCACCGTTGAGATCAAAGATCTCTTCGTCCTCTACAATATTGGAGTTGATAAGTTTTGCTAATTGTCTATGGATTTGTAGAAAATAGAGGAAGAAGATGAGTGATTTTCGACCATTGGTGATATTAGTGGCGGCTAGGGTTAGTTCTGATTAGGGTTTTGCAAATTGTGAATATGAGGTGCTTATATAGAAAATTTCCAAAAACACTAATCACCCCGAATTTTTCGAACTCCAAACGAAGCGTGCCGGTTGGTGTTTCTAAGGTTTACCCCGCGTTCCGGACACAATGGAAAGTGTTTCGGAGGCTAATTCGATCATATGTGCGAGTTACGGAAATAAACGATCAATTTTAAATTAAATCGGTTTACCAAATTTCTGTGCGTTTTAGCTTGCCCCGGACAAACGGTAAATCCGATTGACACGAAATTCGAAACTTACTATAATATGACATTACAGATCCGTTGTAACTGGTTTCATCGAAATCCGAGATTGTTTGAAAAATGGCTATTTTAACACGTCAATTAAATATTAAAATATTCAATTTTCACAATTTAACTTTAAATTCTATTTTAAAGGTTCTATATCATCATTCTAACTCCAATATGATATAATAAAATTTTACAAATCATTTTCAATCGTATTTAACCCAATTTCCAATTATCTCTGAAATTTCCAATATTAAATTATCGATTAAATTATCCAATTAAATCCAATTATTCGAAATAATTTTTATTCGACTGTTTAATTTCACTTATTAATATTTAAAATCAATTAAATATAAGAATTTTAATTGACATAAATTCTGGGTCGTTACACCACATGCCCTTTCTTATCACACTTTTAACACATAACTTCGGCCTTTCCTTTCTTAGCAGCTCCACCCTTCTAAACTCCCTTTCTATGAAAGAACTTCCTTTTCTGATTCTGCTCACTCCGAGTCTCCACTGCATTATTATTACCAAAGAATTCAAGCATCTCTTCATGCCTCAGTGCCATCTCCACTACCACATTACATGGATCCCTAAGATGTAGCAAGATTGCGCTAGAAAACTCAAGTCCTAACCTATGGATGAACTTTTCATTTCTATTAATCACTGTATCTACCATAGCATACCTATATTTAGATAATTCCTCAAACCTGGTTACATACTCAAGCATAGTCATATCACCTTACACCAACTCAACAGACTTCCTTAGCAAAGTAGACTTGGCAATTTCTGACATAAATATCTCCTCGAACTTCCTTCTGAACTCAGCCTAAGTCAAAGTTTCCTCTTGTGCTCCAATAGTTACACTGTTCTACCAGTACAATGCAGCTCCTTGCAACTATCTAGATGTCAATCTCCTTTTCTGCTCATCGATTGGTCCTAAATAAACAAAAATCCTGTCATAATAGAGCAGCCAATTCTCTACCTCGATGGCATCCTCGGTTGCAATGAATGGCTTCCCTCCAAGTCTTGCATAGTCTCTACTCAAAACAGCATAATCGTTGGCAACCAGAACTTTAGGATTCACTCCTCTAGCATTTCATTCAACTAATCCAATAGTAGCTTCTTCTTCTTGCATCATGTTGACAAGGAATTGAAACATAGCTCCCATATCCACCAGTAGTGCTCTAGCACCTATATTAGCAGTTGTTTATCGACCTAGTTTCCTCCTTGTATTGGGCATGACATTTTCATTAGTATTGGTGTTTCCTCCATCGAGATTAACTCTTTTATTTCTTACCTCCATAACCTACTTTCCCTAAACCTATTTGAACCTTAGTAGGATACGGAAGAAAGGTTTAAGAGAGATAGGAATAGAGATAAGATACATAAGTTATATATAGCAAATACAAGTACATTGCTACAGTGTTTTCCCATACCCCAATCTTAATCTCTGATTCATTTGGATTACGTTTTCAAAACTATTTTATGTTCAATTTTTTTTAAGTTTTTCATAAACCTATGCTCTAATACCAGGTTATAACATCCCCCATTATGAGATCCGAAACCAAATGCTACAAATGCTACAACCATCTATATTATTAATATATGGTGATAAAATGTGGTAATGTTATTGTATCAATAACATCAAAAGCAGAAGAATATGAATTTTTCTTAAACACAATTTCAAAAAAATTCACATTTTATTTCAAAGATAATATTTCATATTCGTTACATAATCTCAGACATTGCCCAGGTTCAGATAAAATATAATTATTATAAAATAATCCAACAGCGACATATGAAGATGTCCCCTTGGTTGATCAGAGTTTACTACTAGACTTTTATAAAACTGTCATTACATACATTCCAACGAATTGAAAATTCAGTACAATGGATAATATATGTGTGTGTGTGTGTATATATATATATATATTCCTACATAGTTGGATCTTCCTCTTGCACATCTTCAAAAGTTTTATTCGTCCAACCTAAATAACCTGTGAACCTTACCTCGAACTACTCAATTGAGTACTAGAGAGTTAAAGGGGAAAAAAGCTTTCGATTAGACAAAAAGTTTGGTGTAAATAATAATATGCCATCTCGATAAATAGATGTCTAGTGAGACCACGCCGTTGATCGTAATGGGTTTCACCTCACTAGAATCATCTAAGTATGTCTTTTACAAATCAAGTACCTGCAACCACAATGGTTAAATTAAACATTATAAAGAATCATATGTATGCATGCAACATGGGTAATCATGACAATTCTGTCTAATTTAATGGACTATCTATCCCAATATCATAGTATTCCAGGGTAGTTACGGACCTATATAGCTGACTCGGACCTACCATACATATCAAATTTCTAAATTACTACTAGAAGAAAGCTAGAAGGTCTATCTAAAACTTAATATTCCTAAGGTCACTCAGATTCTAAAGGTTTTGCAGGCTAACAAATAACCTATGTCATCTTTGTGTACTCCCTTCTATGCCTAAACCTTCTTTTAGTCTTACCCACGACAAAGCCCTATGCGTTGGAATGTTGGACTTATATTAGCCAGGGGCCAACAGTTAAAGTATAGGGTGCTACCCTACATCAATCCCACCTAGTTTTCTAATCTCCAAGTCAATTCATTCAATCATAATTTGTCCAAAGGTGATAAGAAAAATAGTCTCTTTAGGAAAATCCTTGGCTAAATATCCTTTTTATACTTCCTCAAAATCATAAACCTTTACTATTGATTTACACTTGAATCATCTTTTAACACAAGGAAAAGATAGCCATTTACTTTATCCAAAATACTTATGCCAAGCTATATGCTTTTATAAAACTTTCTTGATAAAATTTGAAAAAACTTAGAGGTTGTCCCACCTTAAAACCATATGCTATAAACCGTCTATAATAAAAAATTTATACCAATAAATGTGGCATCAATAACACCACTAAGGGCTATCGCATCCCTCACATTAAAATCTTTGATTTAAAAATGTAATGCCATAGGGCTAAGACAAAAAAACTATATATATTGACAAAACGCGGCATGGATATAACCGACACTGATCATAGCCCCTCTTTACTACCAAGCTAGGTTAAAAGTCTTCGACAATAAAATACAAGTCTACATAATCGATAATAACTATGTTATGTCACATAGTATCGAGTTTCATAAGTTTGCGTGGTATAAAGTTGGTAGCCTTAAATAGGTTATTGGCTATATTTAGAATAGTTGGCATCATTAACATTTAATATCACATCGAAAATGACAGTATAAATGCAGCATCACTGCCTTAGATTAATAAAGAAGATAGGCGACGTCATTACCTCTATAGATATCGATGCTGATATGGATAGAAGCGAGGTCAATAATATAAGAGTAGAAATAGGTAACTAGTGGCATAGATTCCTTATGGAGTCGGCAACAATATTGGAAACATGCTGCAATCCTTATATCGAAGTTCATAACATCGACCTTGATGATATGCTTCATATTTCAACCAAGCCTAATCCATTTCATATACCAGCCGGAGTTGATATCCTATGCATCGCCCATCATTGATGTCGATGAACATAGACGTGTCACGATGGAAGGTGGCATCATTGTAATTACCTTAAAAATAGCAAACTTGCTATTAAAAGTAAATTCTTTTCACCAAACTCCTATGGTTCGCCAAAATATCATTAGATAATAATTTTCTTTATCAAAATACTTTTCAGAAATCAATCCTAAACCAGAATTATCATTCCCAAAACACTTACAAACCCAATATTTTACATTAATATTTTAATATAATTATTAAGCTTCTCTAACTTAATAAATTCATAATATATTGTAAAAACTTGGGGAAATTCCTCGAAAATCGCAATGAATCATATTTTATATTTTCTTTAACATATAAATTTCAATGCCAAAATCATTATTTAATTATTTTAGATAATTAAAACCCGAAATAAACCATTTTCTTCACTTGAGGAAATCATAAAATGTAACGACCTGCCTTTTTGATCATCGAAAGTCAACGTCGAATAGTACATTGTGTTCAAATGTTGAACCTCCAATCGACAAAAGGGCAGATCGTTAGGGTAAATAAAAAGAAAAGAACAGAAAATAGAGGAAATCAGAATCTCATAGCAGAATCGACAACATATAATATAACAAGGATAGTAAAAACTGCCACACCAAAAAACAGATCATATCGAAGTTAAAAACAAACCTTTTCAGTTGGACAGTTATAAAATTCTGACCTTACAATTTCTGAAAGGGATACTATATAATATAGCGGAAAATAAAACACTACGATAGGTGAATCTCCAGCTTTTCTCTAAGATCTCTATAATAGCAAAACCAACCTAGGAAAATACTTGATCTGACATAAGCAATATAACAAAATAACATGTAGATCAATCTGGAAATACCAGCGTGAGAAAACTCAAAAAATGGGGAATATATAAAAATTCTGTGAGACCACACCGCTAAGACGAAATGTGTTTTTTTTACCTCAAAAGAATAACATCCATATAGAAAAGGGTAGAGATAAACAACAGAAAACAAATCCAAGTAAGAATGGGCATAAAAAGTATTAAAAACCAAACATAGATGAATGAAAACAATCCTAGCAAAATCCAAACTGGACAGAATGGATAAAAATATGATAAACTATCCAAACTTAAATGCGTGGACAAAACCAATAATTAAATATCGTTAAGAGTGGTTGACTCTTCCCATTGAAATTATGGAAACACGGATTCAAAGGTTCAAATCAAATATGGAAAGGAAAATTTCCAACAAATGACTAGGAAGGTGCACCCTCTTTGAAGTATACCTCTAGTAGTATGCTTCTAAGAAGCTCATTTATGATGTGAAAGTTCTCGAATTCCTCCAAGCTGGACCACGTCAAACCTTAACGAGAATCGAATATTTCACATCTAAATGCATAACTGAATCCAATCAAGATGAGAAGTGAAAGTACCCTAAGGGGAGCAACCCCACATAGCTTATCTCCTCTCGCGCTTTTGATTTAGTCATTTTCGACAAAGGATAAAAAAGCTCAGAGAGAAGCAAATCATTTTTAAGGTAACGATATACCATGAAGAAAGCTGAATCCGATAATTAATAAATCATCTATTAGGGATAATTAAAATGATCGTATATGGAAATTAAATGCCATATATTTAACACTACTCGTCGATTCCAAACAAGTGCTATCTCTCGGTTGAAAATGAAGCTAGGCAAGTTGAGAGAGTGTTAACTCTAGGCATCGCCTTGATGACATTTTAACCTTTGAGACTGAAACGGGTCCAAGCCTCAATGTTTAGCATTATAAGTATGACTAGATCCTTTCCATATAAGGGATATCGATTATGGAACTATTTTTTCATAACAGAAATCGAAATTTACTTTTAAAAACTAAACTTATACTTGATTTCCATATTTCAATATTGGTAAAAACACTTTGGAAATACTATTTAAAAATATTCTTTTAGTAGGCAAACTTATAATACTAAGTGTATTAAAACAAGGGTCAGAAACAAATGTCATTAAAACATTATTTACTATAAATCTAAAACAATTTACACTTAGCTTTATTTATACATAATTCCTTTTAAAGGATTTTGTTCATTTATAAACCATTATTTATAAATTTAAAACAATATTAATTATCCTGAAAGATAATTAATCACATTTACATTTTTTTTAAAATAAGCAAATTAGTTATTTTATAAAATAGTTAATTATTTTCAAAACACTTTAATATCATCAGTAAATTAACTTTAAAATCTTTATTAAATCAGTTTATTAAATTTAAAACACTAAATCAGTTAATTAAATTTAAAACACTTTCATTATATTATTTAATTTACGTAAATCACTTTTACTAAATCATTTATTAATTTAAATATAATTAATTAAAAAGTTTTATTAAATTCAAATAATCATTAATTAAAATGAATAATTAATCTCAAACATTATTAATTAAAATGATTAATAAATTTTGAAATACCATTGATTAAAAATAATAAATTAAGTTCAAGTAATCATAAATTAATTAGATTAATTCAAACATCATAAACTAAAATGATAAATTAAAACATATTTATTAAAAATAATTAATTAACTATAAAACATCATTAATTAAAATGATTTAATTAAATTCAATTCTCATTAATCAAATAGATTAATAAATTTCAAAACATCATTAAATATAGTAATTAGTTAATTTCAAAATTATTAGTTAACATGATTAGTTAACTTTAAATATCATTAGTTGAAACAGTTAATTAAATTTAAACAATTATTAATTAAACTCCATCATCATTAAGTAAAATAACAAATTACACTCAAATTATTATTAGTTAAAATGATTAATTATGTATAAACACCATTAGCAAAAATGATTAATTAAATCAAAAGATAAACCAACCTTAAATATCGTTAATTAAATTGGTAAACTAATTTCAAAATCATTAGATAAAGTGACTAATTAATTTAAATAACCATTAATTAAAATGATTAGTAAATTTAAAATATCATTAATTAATATGATTAATGAATTTTAAAATTCTGTTTAGTGAAAACACAAGCTCAAGTTCAAAACACACACGACAGAGTTTTGGAGATGAAAGTCAATAAATGACGGTATAGCGAAAATCACTATATCGACATTTAAATAATTTAAATGGAATATCAATATTTATTTCAACTAAATATCAATATACGACATAAGAATGTAAATAATTATTGATGAGAAACTCCTTAGGGTCTCTCTACAAATTCTTGCTGCAAAACAATGCTTAAGGACATTATATATAATCATATGGGTTCATAACAATCAAGTTAATATGTCACTCATTTTCCAAATGGAAATTCAACCAATAATCAATCAAACAATTTAATTAACATCCAAGAAATCAATAATAGTTTATAGCATCATAGATATGACATAGTAAATTTGAATGTGAGTTGAACTCATATTGATTCGTGTTTTCGCCGAAGCGTTTCGATTTTGAACTAAAACCGAACGGATGTTCGATTTTGGCCTAAAATTCCACTAGCTCCAAATCAATTCAAACCAACTCCATTTCATAGCCATCATTACTATGAGTCCAACATAAAAAATGGCATTAAAGTCCGACCTCGTAAGCAAAAGTTATTCGAATATAAGTTTTCGGAATTAAATAGTACAATTAATATTAAATTACATCATTAATCCATTTGATTAAATAAAAAAATTGCCAATTAACTTTAATCCTTCTTCTCCTCCCCCAATCAAATTCATGCACATGCACCAAACCCAGCCAAGCAAGCAGGAAAATCTATTGATATGGAGCTATGATGGACGGAATCGAACGCCGTCTTTGCCAACGGACTCCTCTTCACGTGCTCCACCTACTTGACACCTATGGTACACCTTCGCTTTCCCTCATAAAATTTCGACCTGACATGCTCTACAGCTCTAAAAAATGTCACGTTCCGCCCCATGGCTCACCACTACTTCAAACTCGACACCCAGGTGCTTCTTAGCCATAGTCTTTGATTTGCCCCTTGCCTTCTCTATCTCCACAAATCTCGAGCCTTAGCTGCTGCACCCTAATGTTCATCACCCCAAAACAAGTTTGGACCGTACAAAAAGGGTATAGGATCGAAGCATTTGGGTATATGAGCCCCACGGATCCAACGACAAGATTTTTTGTTTAGTATATGAGAAGAATTTGATTTTTGAAATGGAGAAAACTTTCATTTTAGTTATAGGAATGAGTTTAAAAAGGAGATGTAGCGACCCGCCATTCCGTACCCCTACAGTTGATAATAATTCTTCCTCCTTCAACCCAAAGTGTACGAAAGAGCGAATGACTAGGGAAAAGAAGAAGAAGGAGGTAGAAGAAAAGATAGAAACAAGAACACAGAATCTCACATTCACAACGGAACAAATATAATATATAATAAAAGATTTTATACAAAAGAATCTGTAACAGTTTATACACTTACAATCATCAGAGTACAATCATCAATACATCAACTGGACAGTTATATAACTTGTCCTTACAAAGTGGAAATACAAATCTATGGAAATATGCCTTGTCATCCAGCTCATCCCCTTAGCTCCATAGCATCCTATCCTGAATATGTAATACTCGGCCTGACCCGAGCATTATAATAAAATAACACCCGAGTCATTTGGAAAACAAGCGTGAGAAAACACATTCAAATTTAATTATTAACTTTCAAAATCCTTTGAAAACAAAGGTATACCGTAAGACCATGCCATAAATAAACATGCCGGGTTTTTATCTTACGATAACCAAAACATTTTTATCAAATACGTTTGATATTATAATAGTGTCCATAAAAAGTAAATAAAATACAGTTGAAATGCTTGCATCTAATGTTCCAGAATAGCTGGGCACAATCAAAACCGTACGGGCTCTTATTGGAGAATGGATTCCACACAATAGCAGGGATATGGTACCGTCTGTCACAGTAACTGGTCTAGATCAGTGTATCGAGGACCACTCCCGATTTCGTGCAACACAAAACCGGAGCTACCCCTTACTGTATAGTCCGATAAGATCACCCCGCGGTTGGGATTAGAAACCGTCCACAGAGCTGAGATCTAGGGACTCTAGACAGGGATGACCTTACCCTACTTGGGTGCTACCCACTTAGCCTTGTTGCACCTCCCCTGTTTTAGCCATTCCCAGTTAATGAGGCTTGAGGCTAAGCGTTACCTTTTAAAGAAAACATTCACTTAGAATCCTCATCGTCCTTCAATGAAGATGTTTTGATAGCATTCGTCCATACAAGTTGTCCTGGGTCTGGACAAACCGAATCACCGCCTTCATCATCTTCATGGTATTCATTCATAATGTTCAAACCCGATCGAAGTGGTTTTCGGATAAGTAAACCCGATCCTGGTCTCTTCAAAACGATCAGTGCATTGGCTAATATTGATAGTCGGTTATTTAACTATCAAATAACATATACAAATAACCATCTGGCCTTAATATAATCTTCCTCAAAATATTTATTTTCAAAAATATCTTCAAGGACATATCAATTTCTTTTAGCATTTGAAAGATTTTTTTCAAATACTCAAATCCGTAACAAAATACTTCCAACATCTCCACACTTAGAAATATTTCCAAATTTCTACTTTCTATACTTAGGAAAAGACTACCAGTCTTATTTTCCAAAATCTTTCAATATTTACTCCCTGAGAGATTATTCCGTAATTTAATCCAAAAATTCTCGGAAACGGCAAATTATTTCCTCTCCTCAAAATCATATCCTTTTATAAGCCCTTTTCTCGAATCTCGACAGAATTCATAAAATAATTTTTTCTTTGATTACTTTAAAACTCTATATACATATAAAATAAGTATTTAAAAGATTAATAATTTATTTTAAGAAAAAATGTTCAAGTAATTATTTAAAATATCAGAAACACTCTTATAACATAAGTACTCATTTTTAGATAAATAGATAATTTTCACAGCAGATCTTTAAAGTTAGAATTTATTAAAAAGGATATTTCATGTTTTAAAAATCTACTTACCAAGTATTAAAATCTTAACTGGTTTAAAATAATTACATAGTTTCCAAATAATAAAATTTCTTTTTAAAAACAGCTCACTTCTACAAATTAAAAATATATTTTAAAAATCTCAAAAACCAATTGAATTTATAACTTTCTCTAATTTTCAATCACGTTGCTTCTTTTTCGGTTTTCCTTAACCATCTCACTTTAAAAATAATATCCTCTATTTTTCTCACCCTATCTCCATATTCCAATATAAATTTTTCCCTAAATATTTATATTCCCAATTATCACCTGATATCGAATTACTTTATTATAAACATTGTTTATCAATTTTATAACCCCCTTTGGTTTTTTCCTGTTTGTAAAAAAAAATTCATTTATACAAATCCATTATATAAATTTTATTTCCATTTAATTCCATTAATCCTTCCAATCTATTTTCAATATAGGTTTAAACTATTTTTATATTTCCAGAATATCACTTGAAAATTCTTTTATATAATTCATTTTAAAAATTCTGCTTTGCTATTTCATAATGGTTAAGTATAAACAACTCAAATATATATTCTTCTCTATTCAATTCCTTTAAATTAACTCCAATTCCAGTATATATGTTTTTATTTTCGAATTCACTTCAATTCCATAAATTTAAAAAAAAATTATAGTATTTGAATTATCAAAATTTAGGCCAGTGCTGTAATAGCATCCAATAATTTCAATTACTGCAATAATCTATAACAGATTATTCTACACAATTCATATATCAATATAAATGAAAAACAAACAATACTTTTAAGGAATCCAGTTGGATCCTTCCAACCTATTTCTCTGCATCCACAGATGTTAATACAACATACAATAAATACCAATCCCATTTCGAGGGGAAAATTGCAGTATATAGGGTCATCCGCTATTTTGCGGGAATATAAGGTCTCATCAGCTATAAAGTGCGGGAATATCACTCCAATGCTAATATGTATACTACTATATATATAGTTGTTTACAGTTAATTATAAATTTCTCTATCAATCAAGCATTCAATAACTTAAATTTTTAACATTTCAAAATTAAAAGGGTGAAAATTTTCTCACCTTGGTTTTTAATTTGCCGAACATCCAGTTTTCAATTATTTAATTTTCAAATTTCAAATTTATTCCAGCTGGTATACTTCTCAACTACGAATCCAAACCTGTCTTGATTTCATTCATTTTAGACCACGAAATGTAAATTTTGATTTTATTTATTAGCCATCTCAATTTAAACTATTAAATGCTAAATATATAAATTTAAATTTATCACATTTATACCTTCTCTCGACACCCATCACTTTTTGGAAATGAACTTGTGCATCTACGGAAATCGAACCCTAACCAATAGTCAATTACTCGACCTGGCTGCTAGGAACTAGATTAGACTACAACCAACCCCTCACGTCCTTTTATGCCTGACTTCGATCACCACCTAAATTCGAACGTTGCCACCGCCTTCACCTGGTTGCGATCGAACCCACCTAAACATCAAGTCGCGATGCCTTCATCCGAGCTCAACCCATAACACAATCACAACTCCACGACCATTGAACCACCACCCCGACGCCACTCCTTACTTCTCCTCAAATCGAAACCCTACTCCAATTTCCACTTCGCTCGCACCGTTCTCGCTATTGAATGCCAAACGAGCCTCACCAATATCGATTCCGGATCGAAGCTCGTTCGATTCGATCGAATATATATATATATATATTCCACTCTTCTTTTTCTTTCTATGATTTCCCTTTTTTTCTTTTTAATGAATGAACTCGAGATTAAAATTTCTAGAGGAAGGCATTCGAGTGATTTGAACGAGTTGCGATTTTGACTTCAGTTGCCATTTTTCCTTTCTCTTTTTTCATTAGGACGAACGAATTTCGTTCTCCCTCTTTTTCCTTTTTAGCTCGAATTATTTGTTTCTTATTTGAATTTTGAAGACCATGGATGGGAGGAAAAGGGGGACATGACTTTTACGTGTAAGGATGGGTTTGGATACGATGCTTCTGTTGGCTCAGACTTGACTTTGACTTGACAATATTTTTTTTTCTTTTTTTTTCTTTTAGGCCCAAAATATCTCGTTTTCAAAAGCAACTTACAAATTCGAACTCCTTTCTAGGCATGCTGCTAGATGTTTATAATGTCATACCCTTATTTCGAACGCAATGGAAAATGTTTCGAGTCCTAATTCGATTGGAAGGAGAAGATAGCATTTTGGATCCAATTATTATATTGAATTTTCGATATAAATTTCAGCGCATTTATAACCTGTACGACCAAACGACAATTCCAAAAGCTACAAAATTCGAAATTCAATAATAATGCATTATTACGGATCCAGTGGAACTAATTTCGTCGAATTCCGAAACTGTGCCTTGGAAGATTATTCTAGAATGTCAATTTAAACGATATATTTTTAAAACTGAACATATCACTTTTGAATTCGATTTTAAAACTTTTATTACCTTCCTTATTATTACTATAAATTTTACAAGCCTTTAAATTATTTTTATCGAGCTTAAAACTCGAGATACAATAATTTAACCAATTATTCAATTATTAAATTCAATAATTAATTTATTCAATAAATCGCTGTATATAAAGTTTGGATTTATTTTATAAATTAAACCAAATTTTCATATACAAAATCCAATTGTAATTCAAATTCAATATTTAAAACCATTTAAATATTACAAATCAACCTTCGAAAAATCCGGGTCGTTACATTCCTCCCCCTTAAAAGAATTTCGTCCCCTAAATTGCTAAGTTAGAAGAATGCTCCAAACCCATTTATTTATCCAAATCCCACTTAGTGAAAATTCGATATTCACTTTCTAATCTTTTGTTTCTCCCAAAACAATTAGTTTTCAATTTTAATTCCAGAACCCTTATTCCAATTTCAATTTGAAATCAATTTGTCGTTAACAAAAAAAATTTCAAAAAATTTCAAACACCCTAAATTTTCGAATTTTTTTGGCAGAGTCTCCTTTGTACGAAGGACCTTTTGCAATATGACAAGAGAGATAAATATATATACATTAACCCGCATGGTTGAAAAACAAAATATATCACAATATTTTATATTTCTCATTATTCAATCCGAAAATGTACCTTATTTTAGCATTTATAGCAAGCGACTTATTTTATTTAGTAATAAGCGCGACCAAAGTCTAGCCAAACGACCTTCCAGTACCTGTATTTACTCAATTTAAACACGTAAGTACTAAATATATGAAATTTATAATATTTCACTTATTTTAAATAGTTAAACACATGGATTTTATAAGCAATGCATGTTATACAATTTTCATAAGCAATTATAAGGTTTCAACACTAATTCAATTGCTTTCAATCAATCCATCTGCTATTTCATCCAATCCAAATGATTTTCAACTTATTTTTCTTGCATTCAATTTTCTTTGAACCAAACAAACTTATATCCATTCTAGATTGATTCCAAAAATAATTTATTTCACTTCTATTTATTCATAGAATTTTATTTACTTCCGTTTACATCAAACTCGAAATTTTCTTATGCATTTCGACGATATTCATTCAAATAAATACTCACTTAAGCTTATAGCTCTTTTGAATTGATTCCAACTCAAATTACATTTTATTTTACCCTATTTCTAATTTACCCATGTCAATTCATTTTGCATTCCATTCAAGTCTGCTTCTACTATACTTAAATCCATTTAATTTAGCTTGAAAACATTTCTTGATATTTTGTTTAATGGCCATTTCACAACTTTACTCGAAACCAAGCCTTTATCAAATATTTATTTAAGTTATTTATTTTCTTCATAATGTTTCAACTCCATAACTTAAGTCCACCTTATTTAGCAAAAAAATCTATTTCCATTTTTAATCTGATTCTTACCCAATCAAATTTAGTTCCATTTTACTAATATGTAACAACCCGCATATTTAACGATTTTATATTTAAATGTTTGATTTAAATATAGCGTCGTTATTCGGATTTTGGGGTCCGAAATGTTACTTTCTGCAAATGGCCGAATTGAAACTCGAAACTACCTCCATTGGTTCCAAAAGGGCTTTTGCGATCTTTTTGAGTATAATCTTTGATATATTTGGAGTAAGTTGAAATTTGACCTTTTTCTACTTGGGCTTGAGTTTGGGTTCAGCCCATTGGCTAGCTAACTCACTTAACCTTCTACTTCAGCCCCTTCCCCTCATCTCTCTTCATTTCATTTCATTTTTTAAGCTAAAAACTGAAATGGGGGAAAGGAAAGAGAAATAGAAATGAGCAAGCCCTAGTTTCTCCTTTGTAACTTGATTCTTGCTCCAAAATCAAAGAGAATCCATTGGTAAGTTCATCTCCACCTTCTCCATCTTTACTCCTCTTCAATTTCAGTAATTTTCTAACCCTAACTTAGGAAATACTTGCTTTGATTCTAGATTGAAGCTTGTAGTGTTGAAGTGGAGTGTAGTTGGTTGATTCCTTGCAATTGTGCTTCTTCATCTTCTTTGTTTTGTGTAAAAAGGTGAGTTTTGAACTCACATCTACTTCTCTTGATTTCATTGATGTTGGGTATGAATTCCTAACACCTTGTTTATATGCACTTGCATTTGGTTTGGGTTGGATTGGTGAATATTCCAAAATTTTGGGGTTTTGGGTTCAAATCTTTGAAATCCTAACTTTGATGTTTTGATCATGTTTTGGTGATGCATCGAGGAACATATAGGACCGGGTTGTCGATTGGCATAAGCCCTTAGAGCCAATGTTCGTCCGATTGCATTTTGGAAGAGTTTGCACTTCATTTGAATAAGGCTGAAAAACAGCCCAGGCGTGATTCAGTCGACTGAAAACTCTGTCCAGTCGACTGAACCTGGAACCCGAAAGTTTCCAGGCATGATTCAGTTGACTGAAAACTCTGTTCAGTCGACTGAACCTGGAAACAGAAAGTTTCCTAAACCTGGAAAATTTCCAGGTATAGGGTCAGTCGACTGAAAACTCTGTTCAGTCGACTGAACCTGCTGTTTCAGCCCACTTTGCCTTTGGGATTGAATTTCCAATTTGAATCGATTCATGATGATTCCATGTATGATTATCAATTGTTTTGACTTTGATGGTTCCTTTTAATTTTAATCCACGGGTTTTTATAAAATAATCTCTCGAATCGCATTAAAAGTTCGTTTCTCTAATTTATAAATTCTATTTAAAACACACACTTTCGCACTTCGAACGAAGTGGAAGGGTGATTAAATGGTTGGGCAAAACACGGACCATGAATCTGTGCGTTTATCTTTTCGATTAATCTTCGACCTATTCGATTGATTGTTTTGACCTTCGAGTTTGGTTTATCGATGATATGAGGTAAACTTTGTACTGCTTTGAGTGTGAAAGGGACCGACGGACAGTAAACCGTTTAGTGCAAACGAGTGGTTATGGGACATACGTTAACACTTTTCGGATTCCTTTTCGAGAGTTGCGACACATTCCGCCAGTTAGTGGTGTCCAGTACTGGGTCTTCGACCTTCACCACTACGGTTTGTTGCCTCTGGGATAGTGTCTTCGGACTGTCTCCCTAGGTTTGTTGCCTTCGGGTATGTTGCCTTCGGGTGTGTGTGCCTTCGGGTTTGTTGCCCTATATAGTTTCGCTCTGATGTTGGCCTTATGTGCCGCATGGGTGATACTTGGGTTTGGAGTCTTCGGGCTCATGGATCCTTGTTTGTACAGTACTGAGCTCGAGCAAATTTTATGATGTTTCATTGATATTATATTCCCTTGGCATCGCCCATCGTGTTGGTCTTTTTGAGCCGCATGGAGTATAGCGATTACCTTGTGGAACTTGTATACCTTATGGGTATTTGTTATTGCCTTCTGCCTTGTTTTGGGATAATTGTATCCTTTGTTTCTATATGTTGCCAATGATATGAGGCTTGTTCTATATGATTCATCTCTTGTTGACTATTGTGTTATCTCCTCTAGAGATATTTGTTATACTGTATGACCTTGCAGGTTTATCATTGTTCAGTTTATCTAACTGATTTGTTATCTAGACTAACCCATGTATTTTATACTCGGGTCAGACCGAGATGTTTCAGGTTAGGTGCTTTTGGACTTAGCCTATTTTGCTTCCTCATGGACTATTCGCTAGCTTCTTTTTGTTATAGCGTCTTTTGTAGTCCTTACCTGTTGTAACTCTGTTATTTATACTCTTTTTGTCTCGTCTGTATATTGTGGTCTCCTGTACCACTTGACATGTATTATTTTATATACTCTGTTGTGTATCCATTTATGTGTATATTATGATCGACTGTTCTGTGATGTGAATTACATTTGAGTTGTTATATTTTCTTCTGATAGATCCTATAGCCATTGTAGTCTTGCTTTAAATATTTATTGAATACGTCGAACTGTTTGTGATTCTACTTTTCGACGTGTTTAGTGAATAGTTAAGGTAAGATTACACATGGTCGCTCCTATCCAGCCTTATTCTCCGTATTAGTAGACGGTATTATCTACACAATACTCTTTGCTAACGTGGGTATAGAGGTGGGGCGTCACAGCGTGGTATCAGAGCTGAGTTCAGAACAAAATATGATAAACACAGAATAGATGCACATATTATGGTACATCAAAGTGTACAAGTGATGCAGATCCTTGAATCATCGTGTTTCTTTATTCCATAAAGGTTAGATAGATATTGGAAATATGTCTAGGAATGCATTTTATTCCGTAGTATCCCATATTGTAATATCTACCTTGTGAATAATCTTGTTCTTATCTTACTTTCAGTTTATGTCTGGAAGAGGCAGAGGTCGACGTTCGGATGCTGGGCAATCTAGTGGCTCATATCCGGATGGCGTATATATGTCTGCCGATCAGTTTATGGAGTTATTTAGGAGCACTCAACCTTCCGTTCCTCCTCGAGTGTCTCCACCTCGCAAGTCTGCTTTTGCACGTCAGTGCAGTGATTTTGCTCATCTTGGAGGAAAACCGTTTAAGGGCTTCGAGTCCGTTCTTGAAGTCCAAGCTTGGCTTCGCACGTGCGAGCGTATTTTCTCCCGCATGGATCTTTCTGACCATGATCGAGTTCTTGTAACTTCTAGCTTATTGCAAGAGCGTGCTCTTGACTGGTATGAGCTTCTTGTAGCCGAGATTGATGAGTCTACTCTTTCTTGGACTCAGTTTCGAGGACGATTTGAACTCAAGTTCATTCCTGAATCTGAAAAAGTTTTATTGGCCCGTCGCTTCCTTGAGTTGAAGCAAGGGAAAACTTCTGTTTCTGAGTATGTTGCATCATTCGAGGCTTTATCTCAGTATGGTCTTGAATTCATCAGCACTTCTTATAAGAAGAATTTGAAGTTTGTTTCTGGTCTTAAGAAATATCTTAAGAAGTCTTTGTTGCTTCAGCTTAAACTTTCTTTTGAGGAATTGGTTGATTCGGCGCTTCATCTCGAGACTGTCGAGAAGGAGTGTGATAGTGATGTTGATGCTGAGGTTTCCAGAAACCCCAACCAGAAGCAGTTTCCAATTCAGAAGAAGCCTTTTCCTTCTAAGAAAAAGAAGACTGGTGGTGCTAATCCTCAGCCTCAGTCTTCCGGAACACCTTTTATCCGGAAGTGTTTCAATTGTGGTTCTCCGGATCATATTATTCGAGCTTGTCCAAAGCCTCTCTTCTGTCGCTATTGCAAGAAGGAAGGTCATCATGTTTCAGCTTGTCCTACTGCTCCTGCTAATGCAAAATCTGGCAAGCTCAATGTGGCTAATGCTTCTGGAGGTTCATCTCAATCCAAAGGTATGTCTCCATCTATTTTGGAGGGTTCAATTCTATTTCATGATCATAGTATACGAGTTCTTTTCGATACGGGTGCTTCACATTCTTTCGTATCGAAGAAGCTTGTAGATGATTTATCTTTGGATGTTTCTTGTATGGTTACTTCTTTAAGGATTGCGAATCCAATTGGGGGATCTGCGACCCTTAGTTTTCTTTGTGATGATATTGAGATTGTTTTATGTGGCTTTTCTTTCCGTGCGAATCTGCACGTTGTTTCTCATTTGGGTTTTGATATGATTTTTGGTATGGACTGGCTAGTGAGATATGATGCCAGGATTATTTGTTCGAAGAGAATTTTATATCTTTGTCATCCTAATTCGCCTTCTCAGTTATCTCTTGTTCTTCGGGATGTGGATAATTTCGAAATGGCTTTGTATTCTCTTGATTCGCGAGATGGTGATGATATATCTCGTATTCCTATTGCTTGTGACTTTTCAGATGTTTTTGAACCTGTTTCGGGTTTGCCACCCAAACGGGCAATTGAGTTCCGCATTGATCTCATTCCAGGCGCGCAGCCAGTTAGTCGTCCTCCCACGAGGATGTCTACAAAGGAAAATGAGGAACTCAAGAAGCAGCTTTTAGAGCTTGAGTCCAAGCAGTTAATTCAGTCCAGTTTTTCTCCGTGGGGATCCGCGGTCGTTTTTGTGAAGAAATCTGATGGAACTCTTAGGCTTTGCATTGATTATCGCAAGCTTAACGAGTTAACCATCAGAAATAGGTATCCATTGCCTAGGATCGATGACATGTTTGATCTATTGAGTGGTGCTAAGGTCTTTTCTCAGCTTGACCTTGCCACAGGTTTTCATCAATTACGAGTCGCGGAGGATAGCATACCTCTTACCGCTTTCCGCACTCGTTATGGTTCTTTTGAGTGGCTCGTTATGCCGTTCGGTTTGACGAACGCTCCTGCTTTCTTTGTTGATCTCATGAATCGGGTATTCCGGGAATATCTCGATAAGTTTGTTCTTGTCTTCATTGATGATATCCTTATTTATTCTAAGTCTGAAGCTGAGCATGCTAATCACTTGAGAATTGTCTTGAGTACTCTCCGTCATCATCAGCTTAAAGCCAAATTCTCCAAGTGCCACTTTTGGAGAATAAGGTTAAGTTCTTAGGCCATGTTGTATCTTCCGATGGCATTTCTGTCGATCCCTCAAAGATCGAAGCCATCCAGAATTGGAAGAGGCCTGAAAATGTGCATGAGATTCGTAGTTTCCTTGGATTGGCGGGTTATTACCGGCGGTTCATTAAGGACTTTTCCCGTGTTGTGCTTCCTCTCACTTGCCTTACCCGGAAAGGCATTCGTTTTATTTGGTCCGACAAGTGTGAAGCTTCCTTTCAGACATTGAAAGAACTTCTCACTAATGCTCCTATTCTTGTGGTTCCCGAAGGGAATCATGATCTTGTTGTCTACACGGATGCTTGTGGTAGTGGTCTCGGTGCTGTGCTTATGCAGAGGGATCGGGTAGTTGCTTATGCTTCTAAGCAACTGCGTCCGAATGAAGTTCGCTATGCCACTCATGATCTTGAGTTAGTCGCCATTGTCTTTGCCTTGAAGATTTGGCGACATTATTTATTGGGCGAGCGCTTCATTCTTTATACCGATCATAAATCTTTGAAGTATTTGTTCACTCAGAAGGAACTCAATATGAGACAACAGCGTTGGCTCGAGTTTCTTGCTTCCTATGACTTTGGTATCCAGTATACCCCTGGTAAGGGTAATCGTGTTGCAGATGCGCTTAGTCGCAAACATTGGCTGTTATTTCTATGATGCTTGCCGAATGGAATGTTCTTGAGACTCTATCTTTTTGTGAAATTCGTGATCGAGGTTCATCTTCTGATTCTCCTATTCTATTATTTAGTTTGGGAGCTCGACCTATTTTATTGGATCGTATTGCCGATGCTCAACGGCGTGATCCTGATTTGTTGCATCTTATTCAGCTTTGTGAGTCTAGATCTTGTGATGAGGCGTTGCAAGATTTTAGCATTGATTCTCATGGGTGTCTTCATAAGAAGAACCGTCTTTTTGTGCCTTCTGATTTTGCACTTAGGCATGACATTCTTGATGGTTGCCATCGTTCTAAGTATACCATTCATCCCGGTAGTAGTAAGATGTATGCCGATATGCGTCGTCTTTATTATTAGGAAGGCATGAAGCGCGATGTGGCGAGTTATGTGAGCAACTGCATGACATGTCAACGTGTGAAGGCCGAACATCAGCGTCCTTCTGGTCTTCTTCAACCTCTTGAGATTCCATTGTGGAAATGGGATCAAGTTTCTATGGATTTCATTGACGGCCTACCTCGTTCGAGATCAGGTCATTCTAGTATTTGGGTTATTGTTGATCGTCTCACCAAGTCTGCTCATTTTGTCCCTATTAAGTCTAATAGGACAGCTTCGCATTTGGCTAAGTTGTATGTCAAGGAAATCGTGAGACTTCACGGTGTTCCTAGTTCTATTGTGAGTGATCGTGATCCTTTATTCACGAGTCATTTTTGGAAGAGTCTTCAGCAAGCTTTGGGAACAAAGCTTAATTTTTCTACAGCTTATCATCCGCAGTCTGACGGACAGACTGAACGGGTAAATCGTATCTTGGAAGATCTTCTCCATATTTGTATCTTTGATTTTGGTGGTAGTTGGGAGGATCACCTACCTCTTGAAGAGTTCTCCTACAATAATAGTTTTCAGTCTAGTATCGGTATGGCTCCTTTCGAAGCCTTATACGGAAGACCATGTCGATCACCTTCTTATTGGTTGGAATCTGAAGAGAAGCTTATTCTTGGTCCAGATTTTGTTCGTGATTCTTTCGAGAAGATTGATATTATTCGATTGAGAATGAAAGAGGCACAGAGTCGTCAAAAATCCTACTCGGACAACCGTAGGAAGCCTCTCGAGTTCTCAATTGGAGATCTTGTTTCTATTCGTGTTTCTCCTTTGAAAGGGGTTATGCGCTTCAGTACGACTGGGAAATTGGCTCCTCGTTATATAGGACCGTTTTCTATTACTGAACGTATTGGCCCTGTGGCTTATAGAGTTTCACTTCCAGCTCATTTATCTGGCATTCATGACGTGTTTCACGTCTCGCAACTTCGAAAGTGTCTTCGAGAATCGGATTCTGTAATTGATTCTCCTGATTTGTAAGAGCTTGAGCTCTCACCGGACTTATCTATTATACAGCAACCTATTCGCGTGCTTGACACGGAGGTGCAACACCTTCGGAATAAGGACGTGCCGCTCGTTAAAGTTCAATGGTCCGCTAATCCCAATGACTATACTTGGGAAACCAGAGAGTATATCGAGCGATCTTATCCAGGTTTTCTATCCTTGCTTCGTAATGGTAAGTCTATTTCAGTGTCTCAAGTTTATTCTTATATTGTATGTTGTATGTACGTAGTTGTTACAAATATCGTCTCTAGGAATTGCGGGGACGCAATTTTGTAAGGAGGGGAGATCTGTAACAACCCGCATATTTAACGATTTTATATTTAAATGTTTGATTTAAATATAGCGTCGTTATTCGGATTTTGGGGTCCGAAATTTTACTTTCTGCAAATGGCCGAATCAGAACTCGAAACTACCTCCATTGGTTCCAAAAGGGCATTTGCGATCTTTATGAGTATAATCTTTGATATATTTGGAGTAAGTTGAAATTTGACCCTTTTTCTATTTGGGCTTGAGTTTGGGTTCAGCCCATTGGCTAGCTAACTCACTTAACCTTCTACTTCAGCCCCTTCCCCTCATCTCTCTTCATTTCATTTTATTTCTTAAGCTAAAAACTGAAATGGGGGAAAGGAAAGAGAAATAGAAATTAGCAAGCCCTAGTTTCTCCTTTGTAACTTGATTCTTGCTCCAAAATAAAAAAGAATCCATTGGTAAGTTCATCTCCACCTTCTCCATCTTTACCCCTCTTCAATTTCAGTAATTTCCTAACCCTAACTTAGGAAATACTTGCTTTGATTCTAGATTGAAGCTTGTAGTGTTGAAGTGGAGTGTAGTTGGTTGATTCCTTGCAATTGTGCTTCTTCATCTTCTTTGTTTTGTGTAAAAAGGTGAGTTTTGAACTCACATCTACTTCTCTTGATTTCATTGATGTTGGGTATGAATTCCTAACACCTTGTTTATATGCACTTACATTTGGTTTGGGTTGGATTGGTGAATATTCCAATTTTTAGTGTTTTGGGTTCAAATCTTTGAAATCCTAACTTTGATGTTTTGATCATGTTTTGGTGATGCATCGAGGAACATATAGCGCCGGGTTGTCGATTGGCATAAGCCCTTAGAGCCAATGTTCATCCGATTGCATTTTGGAAGAGTTTGCTCTTCATTTGAATAAGGCTGAAAAACAGCCCAGGCGTAATTCAATCGACTGAAAACTCTGTTCAGTCGACCGAACCTGGAACCCGAAAGTTTCCAGGCATGATTCAGTCGACTGAAAACTCTGTTCAGTCGACTGAACCTGGAAACAGAAAGTTTCCTAAACCTGGAAAATTTTCAGGTATAGGGTCAGTCGACTGAAAACTCTGTTCAGTCGACTGAACCTGTTGTTTCAGCCCACTTTGCCTTTGGGATTGAATTTCCAATTTGAATCGATTCATGATGATTCCATGTATGATTATCAATTGTTTTGACTTTGATGGTTCCTTTTAATTTTAATCCACGGGTTTTTATAAAATAATCTCTCGAATCGCATTTAAAAGTTCGTTTCTCTAATTTATAAATTCTATTTAAAACACACACTTTCGCACTTCGAACGAAGTGGAAGGGTGATTAAATGGTTGGGCAAAACACGGACCATGAATCTGTGCGTTTATCTTTCCGATTAATCTTCGACCTATTCGATTGATTGTTTTGACCTTCGGGTTATGAGGTAAATTTTGTACTGCTTTGAGTGTGAAAGGGACTGACGGACGGTAAACCGTTTAGTGCGAACGAGTGATTATGGGACATACGTTAACACTTTTCGGATTCCTTTTCGAGAGTTGCGACACATTCCGCCAGTTAGTGGTGTCCAGTACTAGGTCTTCGACCTTCACCACTACGGTTTGTTGCCTCTGGGATAGTGTCTTCGGACTGTCTCCCTAGGTTTGTTGCCTTCGGGTATGTTGCCTTCGGGTGTGTGTGCCTTCGGGTTTGTTGCCCTATATAGTTTCGCTCTGATGTTGGCCTTATGTGCCGCATGGGTGATACTTGGGTTTGGAGTCTTCGGGCTCATGGATTCTTGTTTGTACAGTACTGAGCTCGAGCAAATTTTATGATGTTTCATTGATATTATATTCCCTAGGTATCGCCTATCGTGTTGGTCTTTTTGAGCCGCATGGAGTATAGCGATTACCTTGTGGAACTTGTATACCTTATGGGTATTTGTTATTGCCTTCTGGCTTGTTTTGGGATAATTGTATCCTTTGTTTCTATATGTTGCCAATGATATGAGGTTTGTTCTATATGATTCATCTCTTGTTGATGATTGTGTTATCTCCTCTAGAGATATTTGTTATACTGTATGACCTTGCAGGTTTATTATTGTTCAGTTTATCTAACTGATTTGTTATCTAGACTGACCCGTGTTTTTTATACTCGGGTCAGACCGAGATGTTTCAGGTTAGGTGCTTTTGGACTTAGCCTATTTTGCTTCCTCATGGACTATTCGCTAGCTTCTTTTTGTTATAGCGTCTTTTGTAGTCCTTACCTGTTGTAACTCTGTTATTTATACTCTTTTTGTCTCGTCTATATATTGTGGTCTCCTGTACCACTTGACATGTATTATTTTATATACTCTGTTGTGTATCCATTTATGTGTATATTATGATCGACTGTTCTGTGATGTGAATTACATTTGAGTTGTTATATCTTCTTCTGATAGATCCTATAGCCATTGTAGTCTTGCTTTAAATATTTATTGAATACGTCGAACTGTTTGTGATTCTACTTTTCGACGTGTTTAGTGAATAGTTAAGGTAAGATTACACATGGTCGCTCCTATCCAGCCTTATTCTCCGTGTTAGCAGACGGTATTATCTATACAATACTCTTTGCTAACGTGGGTATAGAGGTGGGGCGTCACAAATTAATTCATTCACTTAATCCATTTTAAATTTTAAGTCCCATACTCAATTCATTCCCGAATTTATTTAAAATCAAATTCAAGGCTATATTCAATTTATTTATATTCACTTGGATTTTATTTGCAACTCAAACCATTTCTATTTTAATCCACTTCCATTTCATCCGACAACATTTCCAATTATATTTCCCATGTTAAATCTCCTTAGCACACTCAGTCAACTAATTTATTTAGCTACTTAGCTCACTTCTAATTTTTAAATCAATATTTGATTTTTATACCAAAATCACTTCAACTATTTTGCTTGAGTTTAATTTTATTTTATAACTCGAGTTTAGATTTTTATTCCCTTCATGTAACAACCTTGTATTTTGGAATTATTTAAATTGAAATTCCTGATTTAAAAACTTTATTTTATTTATTAAAATAAATATTTTTTGTAATTTTAAACATAAGTTTTGATTTTTATATGAATTATAATTCCAAACATGACTAAATAGAATATTTTCCAGAAAATGTGAATTTTGGTCAATATGGTCAAACTTTGACTTTTAAATTTAATTATTTTTATTTTTTTATTTTATCTTTTATTATGAAAGTAAATAAAATTTCAAGAATACTGCTTTTCATTTCGTTGAAATCCGATTAATATTGTGAAAGTTATGCTTTTTACAATATTATGTGTAAATTGATTTATTTAACAAAATTGTTTATTTTAATTTAATAAATAATATTTTTGTTTGTCAAATCATGTTCTAATTTGTATAACATGTCATGTTATGCATATATTTTATTTTTAAAACATTTTAAAGTGTATTTATAATTTTTAAATGTTGATTGTATTTTGTTTACAATTTTTAAATTCTGGTTTCATTTGTTGAACTATTTCTTTATTTATATTCTATTTTTCCTTAAATTATTTATTTTATTTCCTTTTCACTTTATTTTTTTCAAATTTTATTTTTATTTACTGAAATTTTATTTGTTTAATTTGATTAAAAGAAATAGAAATACAAAGAGGCAAAAGACCTTTCATTTTCCATTGTCTTTTCATATAGCCTTGTCTCTTCATTTACCAATTACCTTTTCATTTTTCCTTGCAGTCCATTTCTTTTGCTGTAGCCGTGACTTTCATTCCCATTTCACGTGAGAAATTTTCTTCTCATCTCAAAACTCACGGCCATGCTTTATTTTCTGAAAATTTTGGTAAGTTCATGACAACTTTTCCTTATTTCTTTTCATACTTTCTATTGATTTTTGCCTTTGTTTCTTCTAGTTTGCTCGGGCTAGCCTCTACTTCATCAGCTCCACCATCACCTCCACTATCTACAGCAGCAACTTTCCCTCCTCCTCTAATCATAATCAGGCCGTGACCATTTGTTGAGCTTGCAATACAAAAATTTGCACAAAACTCCACAAAACCTTGCCTAGCCAAGCTTAATTCCACCCTACCCTTCATTATTCATCTCGACCACCCCCTTAGCCACCACCTCCAGCCATCACATCAGCTCCAGACCAATACCTAACATGTCCAGATCTGAAGACCCCATGGCCGAGCCTATATGTGGTCATAGCCGAACCTAAAGTTGAACAAACCCTTCCTACCTTGCCTTGCCTTTGACCTTCCTCTTATTTTGCCTTTTCCTTCCACTTTCATGCCCTTAGCCTTGCATCTAGGTCTTGGCCGAGCCAAGTTGACACCTAGGCTGAGCCTAGTGTGGTGTGATCAAGCCTATTTGATCATGTGACAAGCCATGTTGTCATGGTCGAGCAAAGTTTGATGAAAGCTAGGTGATGTTCTTTGTTAATTCAAAATTCCAATTGTTTCAATGTATTTTGTATTGAATTCATATGTTTATATTATCTTGTTTATTTATTGTATACAAGATCATCATCTAGGCTTCCATTCATTCAAATCAAAGGTCGTGCTGTATCGTGTTCGTCGTGCCTTTGAAATCATTTTGTGTGTCGTAGTGGTCTCTAGCTTCGATAAAGGTGAGTCCTTCTCACTCTGACATATTTACTTATGAAATAGTAAATCGATGACAAGTGTTTAGTAATTAAAAAATTTTATGCAAGTAAATGATGATTATATGATATGCTATGCCATGTTATTATCATGTTAACTTTGTTAATTATCACTTGACATTTGATAAATGACATTATATTCTGACATTAACATTGTTCATATTGTTTATGTATATGATCACATTGCAAGTTTCCTGTTAGAATATAATCACTATGGGTTGAAATGATACATACCCAAACGGACTTTGGAATAAGAAAAATCATTATGGGCTGAAATGATAGACCTGAGTGATCTATATTGTTTTTTTATTTGACTTGGGATTGCAGGTTTGAAATGATAGAACCCGGGTTTTCCTTTTAAATTGCGGATTGAAATGATATATATCCGTATCACTTGACCTAGGTTAGAAAATTATATACAGACCCCGCGGTATATATTTAAATGATTTTTTTATTAAGATATATATTTTTAAAAGTATGAAATTTGATTTAAAAATATATATTTTATGGTTTTAAAAAAGCTAAAGATTAAGTTTTGAATTTGTAAATTTAAGTATGTAAATTTGAAGTAAATGTGATTTTGAATTTAAATTATATTTTAAAAATGTAAGTAAAAATGGAAATTAAATTTAAAGTTTTAAAATAATATTTGGAGTAAAATGTTAAGTTTTTATTAAATTTATAAGTTATAAACAGTGAAATTTTGACTTAACAAATGAATTGAGTTTTAATTTGGATATTTAATTATAAAATTTTGTTGTGATAAATCATAAGTTAAATTAATTTAAATATGAAGTTTGGGAAGCCTAAAAATATGATTTATAAACTTAAAATAGAAAACTTTTGAAGTGTTAATGTTTCTGAAAAGTTATAATAAAATCTGGAATTTTATTAATAGCATTTTCCAAAAATGCTGTAGTCTTATGATAGCATTTTTAAATGCTATTGTTTTTGAATTTAACTATATTGTAATAACCAAATATCTAGTACGACATTTTATAAATGTCGTTGTTCCTAAACTAAACTATTTTGGAAACTATAAGCTATGATAGCACTTTATAAATGCTGTCGTTGCTATATTTGATAATGTTTTGAAATATTAAAGATTTTAACACTATTTGAGTTATATTTTAAAGTGTTAAATGATTTAACTTTTGGAATTGATTATTTGTGAAATTTAAGGAGTTTTGAATATATTTTAATATTTAAATTTGAAGTTTAAGAGTTTAAATTGAATTTGAATTCAAATAAGGTTTACTTGGTCATGTGTTAAATGGAATGAAATATAATGATAATTAAATTTTTAAATGAAATTTTGAAATGTGTTTTGTATTGATATTTGTAATAATAAATGAATGACATATTTTATTTTAAAATGATATTTAAATTGAATATTGGAATTAAAGAATGATAATGAATTTATAATGGATTTGGAAAGGAAATGATTTTAAAATGGTTTGGAAATGATTTGATCTTTATTTTGATAAAGAATGTGAATTTGAAATGATATTTCATTTTTGATAATTGAATATTTGAAGTTTATATTAGTATGAAAGGATATTTGGCTTACTTGTGATTTGAGTTTACTTAAATAATTTTGGATTTATGAAATGAATATTTCAAAACTAGGTAATAATGAAGTTAAATTTGAGATATATAAAATTATAAAAATTTAATTTTGAAATATGGTACATTAAAGCTTTGAAATATATTAAAAATTGAATAGTTTATTTTGTGGACCAAATCTGTATTTGAAATTTATAAGATTTGAAATGGTTTATTGGGAAACTGAATTGAATAGAAACTGATGGTTGGAATTGAATTAAATTGGAAATTTCATTTTAGGTTTAATTGAATAAATTTGTAAAATGTAAAGAATTAAAACAATGCTTCATGATTTCAAATGTATGATTTCAGAATATTATGATTTTCAAAGTGTAATTATTTCTAGTTTTTTGGTTTTGAAAGAGTTATGACTTTGAAAGCATTATGATTTTGAAGGGTGAATATATGTTTGAAATGGAAATGATATCGTATTGGTTTGAATATAGTTTTGAAATAAAGTAGTTTTGGTTTCGAAGTGTAAATATTTGAAAGGGATATAGTTTTGAAATGAAATGATTTGATTTTTGAAGTATAGACTATTTTGTAATGACCATGGCGTTATAATAACGTTTGGTTGTTAAAGAGACCGGGATCAGAAGTTGTCATACTCTCTGCCAACTCCGAAAACCACTTTAACAACCGTGTACGCGGTGGATATTCCAGAATGAAGTAGGATGGTAGAGACGTTCTTGAGGTATATTACATGGACCCAACTCCCGTGAGTTGGCATAAGGTGACTAAAACAGGAGCGATCTCAGGCCAAAAGGTGTAGCTCCTCTAGTCGGATGCACTTTTCGATACTATACTCTGCTTGTGGTAGATTTGATGGCCATCCTCCGATTTTGATATGGGAGTGTGTTCCGAGGTGGGCGTATGTGGCTGCTACGTTACCACCAGCCCGTGTACGTAATTGGTATCTGTCCTGGCATTGCGTTAGGTGCCGTGTGACCTACCATAGCGAGCCTTACCGCGAGTTTGTTTTTCTCCCGTAGCCCATGGAGTATTTAGGGTAGCCTCCCGATCTGGAGGTATGCTGATACTGGATGGACCACTAGGACTATTACGTGTTGGGGGAAATATGGGTAACCCTTCAACGCTATTTTAAAGTAAGTTTATTTTACTGTAGACATTATTATAAAGCGCAATATTACTACATAGTAAATAATATAATGCATCCTTAAAGGATGGGCGGTCCCAAACATCCTTTAAGTTACTGATGCATTTTATTACTGTTCGTTTGAGTTGATTTACAGTTCATAAGTATTTATGTCCCGACTCGAGTATTTTGTGTTTTTCTTTACGCTCGAGTCAGACTGAGTGATTCAACATTCAAGACTCACCTTCGGAGTTGGAGCTTTGCTTGAAAATCCAGCCATCTATTTTGCTTTCAGTATCTAGTGATTTCAGTGATGTATTTTGATTTGTACCTGATGTATCTTGTTACTCTTCTGTTAAATCTTGTTTAACTCTGATATATCTTATATTTATATAGTAGCTTCACGAACTACTATCCCTTTTAATTCCGCTGCATTATTATTTACTCTATGTCTGTGATCTGTGACTATTTATTTAATGTATATTCTGATATTTGCCAAATTTTACGTACTACGCAGTATTTTGAACAATTCAAGTCCGACATGTGCGGATGCGAATGGTTGAAAATATCGAATCGTTACATTTGGTATCAGAGCTTTGGTTGCTCTAGGAAAAACTTAGCATGTATGGCAAATGTATTTATAGAATCACTTTCATTCGAGTTTGAATCCCTTCCTTTTGACTCGATTCCTTTGAATTTTAGAACGTTCTATGTGGTTCCAAAATCCATTCGTGTCCCTCACTATTCGTCTTCTTTTGATTCTGGAGCTACCCTATAACTCCACTTCGAATGATCTTTATATTGAGTCGGCGGTCTTTCCAATCTTATATTGTTTTGTAAAAGGGGAAACTCCTTTACAACAACATCGATTCACCAAAGATATTATATCCTTGGGTTGGATGCTAGTATCTCTTATTATTCCAAACTCTATCTCTTGAGATCGATTGTTGATTTACCCTAGAAAATGCACTTCGATCTTATTCTGTAGGTCACGGTTGACCTGGTTAAGGTTGCCCACGATTTATATAAGCTTACCCATCTTCCTATTCTATTATTTAATCATCTCATCTTTGTTTACAACTTATCTTCAAATCATTCGTGGAGTGTATTTGTGAACCAATATTTAAAATGTTTTATATATTGTGTTGTTTGAGTTATTGATGTTGATTTGGGTTTCCGATCGATTCGTCCGATCAACGTTATCGACAAGATTTTCAAAACACCTGAACAGAGCAAACTGACACAATGTTTTTTTTTTCAAATTTAGTAATGAAATAAATTTTGTAATATATTATAAATCCTTTTTTGGATTTTATTTTGAATTGGTTGTTAAGATATAATATTTGATTTTATATTTCATTATCTCTTGTTTCATATATGAATAATTGACTATAAAACATGATTATAAATTTATTTGGAAATTTAAAATGAATTTTAAATAAGAATTTGAGAATTTAATTTGCGATGGATTTCAAACCTTGTATTTAAAGTTTAAAAGGATATATTATTTAAAGTACTTTCGAATAGAGATTTGTTTCCAAAGAATTTTAAAGTTTAAAATTAGTGCTCTTCTCTTTGTCGCTGGAAAATATTTTCGGTGATGACTACAGCATCATCGACATTCATTTTCAAGTTTCGAAGTGAAGAGACCGTTCCGTAGTCTTGCTACAGTTTTGTTTTAGGGAATTTAATTGATTTGAATTTCTAAAATAAGACTGGATTTATAACATATACGCTGATATATGATTTAAATTTGGATCGATATATATATATATATATATATATATATATATATATATAGCATATATGCATTTATTTATTTCTAGATAGTTTGCAATTCATCGAAAATTTAATTCCTAAACTTTTTTTGTCTTGAAAGATAATTTGAAGCATAATTTCAAGATTTGGATAAATATTCAAGCTTGAAATGATTGAATTGGAAAGTTTTACTTGTATAATACACAATTTCATTCCAATGTAACTTACCTAAATTATACAGAAGTTGAGTATGTAACTGGATAATATACAATATAAAAAGGATTTATAAATTAAATTTGAGTGGTTATATAAATGTTATGCACTTAAATTTTAGTTACAAAAAGATCAACAGAGGTAAATAGAGAAAAAAGGTAATGGAATAATTTACAATATAAAATGATGTTAAAGGAACTAAGAATAAATTTAAAGCAGTTATAATAAATATATTTAACATAGGTGATAAATATATTGAGAGGAATTAAATTTATTGAATACATTATGAGTATAATAAATGATTTTTTTCAAATCCATGATTTTAGAGATTGTTTATGATAAGATAATTGGATGATAAGATAATGACATTTGTGATGGTTATGATTTATTTAACTTATGTAAAATTGATTTTCAATTTAAGTTGAAATCTTCATGGTTTCAAATTTATTACCTTATTTTGTTTTCAAACTATCTTTTGGTTGTCCTTATTTCTCTTATATTGCTACAGAAATGGGAGGCTATTGTTATGCCGGTCTATTTATAAATCTTTCTATAATCTTTGATAATCTTTGGTACTCATGTATGAATCTGAGCACTGCTTGCCATCCATAGACCGTCGGTCAAGCGGAAAGAGTGAATCAGATTCTAGAGGATCTTTTTCGTGCTTGTGTTCTTGATTCTGGAGAATCTTGGAAAGATCATCTGCACCTTGTTAAACTTACCTATAACAACATTTACTAGGTGTAATTTCAATTTTTCTTGTCATCTTTTCTTAATCCTATTTCATTCTATCTTTTTCTGTGTTTTTCCCGTACCTCATTCCTTTTCGGGGACGAAAAGTTTTTAGTGGGGGAGAGTGTAACAACCCTGTATTTTGTAATTATTTAAATTGAAATTCCTAATTTAAAAACTTTATTTTATTTAGTAAAATGAATAATTTTTGTTATTTTAAATATAAATTTTGAATTTTATATGAATTAGAATGCTAAACATGACTAAATAGAATATTTTCCAGAAAATGTGAATTTTGGTCAATATGGTCAAACTTTGACTTTTAAATTTAAAATTTAAATATTTAAATATTTTAATTTTATTTTTTATTATGAAAATAAATAAAATTTCAAGAATACTACTTTTTGTTTCATTGAAATCCGATTAATATTGTGAAAGTTATGCTTTTACCAATATTGTGTGTAAATTGATCTATTTAACAAAATTGTTTATTTTAATTTAATAAGTAATATTTTTGTTTGTCAAATCATGTTCTAATTTGTATAACATGTCATGTTATGCATATATTTGATTTTTAAAACATTCTAAAGTGTATTTATAATTTTCAAATGTTGATTGTATTTTGTTTACAATTTTTAAATTCTGGTTTCATTTATTAAACTATTTTTTTATTTATATTCTATTTTTCCTTAAATTATTTATTTTATTTCATTTTCACTTTATTTTTTTCATCTTTTATTTTTATTTACTGAAATTTTATTTGTTTAATTTGATTAATAGAAATAGAAATACAAAAGTGTAACGACTCGCAAATCTGTATCCTTTGATTCAACACTATTCTCCATCAATCAACTCAAGATGAACGAAAATACGAACCATTTGGGTTAAAGAAGAAGAGGTGGAAGAAGAGAAAACAAAACAACATCAGAATCTAACCAATGCAATGGAATAAAATATAATAGATAATAACAGATCTTTACAAAAAAGAAAAACTATATCTATTTTATACATACATCACCAGAAGAAATCATCAGAGTTCAACAACATCAATAACATACAACTGGACAGTCATATACACTTATCCTCAAAACTGAATACACAGCAGAATAATAATCAAGTACGGAAGTACATATCTCCATCCAGCTCGTCACCTGAGCTCTACAGAGTCATATCCTGTATTCTATAATACTCGATCTGACCTGAGTATTACAGTTAAATAACACCCGAGTCAGTCTGGAATACCAGCGTGAGAAAACCACACTCAAATTGATTATTAAAGTACCAAAAATCCTTTGGAAACAAAAGCATCTCGTAAGACCACGCCACAAATAAACATGTCGGGTTTTTACCCTACGATAGCTAAAACACTTTTTATTAAAATCCTCTGATATTATAATAGGGTCTGTTTACAAATACTTATTAAAATAGCCGAAATTGTTACATTCATTAAATTCTAGCTACTAGCCATAGTCGTGGGTAATATAAACAAAACTCGTAAAAGGCGCGTAGGGAGAATGGATTTCCAACTAATGACTAGGCACCGGGGTACCACCGGTCACAGTACGTGGCCTGGATCACAGTACCGAGGATTACTCCCAATCCCCTGCAGCACAAGATCGGAACTACCCCTTACTGGATAACCCCGAGTAAGATCACTCCACGGTTATGATCGGCAACCGCACCACTAGGCCGAAATAAAAGGGACATCTAGACAGGGATGACCTCACCCTGAAATGGGTGCTACCCACCTAGCCTTGCTGCATAACCCCCGATTTTTAGTCATTCCCGGTTGATGAGGCTTGAGGCTAAGCGTTGCCTTTTTAGAATGTATCCCTTAGAATGCTCATCGTCCACTTGGCGATGTTCTGAAAGCATTCATCCATACAAGTCTATCCCGGGTTCGAACGGAACCGAAGGCATAATTCCTACTACATCCATTTTGGAAACATCCTCAAGATTAGTACGACTAGCCCTTGCACTTCACTACTCCATCTTCGACTCCGAACTCGTCTTCCTCACGAAAACGTACAAACCAGATCGAAGTGGTTTTCGAGAAACAAATCCCGATCCAGGTCTCTTCGAAACGATCAGCGCATTGACCAATATTGATAGTCGGTTATTTAACTATCAATTAATATTCACAAACATCCATCAACCATAAATAATTTCTCTAAATTATTTATTATTCTCAATATATCTTCGCAAGATATATTTCCACCTTTCAATTCCTTTTGAAAACAGTTTCAAATCATTTCCTCTCCCGGACTAAATTTCCCAAATATTTTCGATTCCCACTGGAATCACCAAGTACAAACATCTTAGATTTTAAAATAATTTAAAACACTTTATTATAAACATACTTTAACATTTAAATTTAGAAAAACTATTTTAATACTTAATTAAAAATATATACTTTAAGAATATTTAAAATAAAGCTACTTTATAAAATATAAACTAAATTTTCCTCTTTTAAAACATAATACCAAGTCACCTTAAATAATTACTACGATAATAGATTTGAAAAAAAATACTTACTTTAGAATTTAAATAATTAAAAAAAAATTTCTAAAACATACTTCTTAAAACAACTTTAACTTTTAACTCATACTTATAAATTTTGTTTTGAAACGTACTTGGCTATCCACGGAAATACGCTTCTCTTCACATCCTTTACAAATAAATCACTATTTATTTTTAAACAAATTTACCCATTCCTTTAATAAATTCCCCTCGTGGATTTATTCTTCCAAATATCTACTGATATAGTGTTTTACCTTTATAAACCAAGTTTATATGTTTAATATACTCAACTTCCTTCTAAAATTCCGATTCCAAACACTTAGAACAATTTCCAAATTGATTCCCGATTTACTTCGTTTTGAAATAAATTTCTCCACTCACTCAATTTATTCCATAACCCATTAACTTCAAATTTTTATTTCTTACTTATGATTTAAAATCTTTTAATTGAAAAATACCAATTTAAGATTTCCAAAAATTCCTTTGTTATCCTTTCAAATAAATTTAAACCTTGAATCTTAAAATAAATTCTTTATTCCTTTAAATAAGGTCACTTAAGTTTTAAAATTTATTATTTCTCTGTTTATACAAATCCCCTTTCCCATACTCGGAATTTATTTATGAAAATTTTAAAATCACTTTATTCTTAAATTTATTCAAATTCTCTATAACTATTTTACTTACAAATTCTCTTCTTTTATTTCTTTCCAAAAATCCAATTTATATATTTTTGGTAACTCGGTACCCAGATATATTCAATCAACCCGTAGCATTCAGCACTTCCAATTATCAATATAATTCATCCCAGGATATCTAATAATCATAATAGAGAATATTAAATAATCTGAATAAATGTTGAGGAATCCAGTTAGATCCCTCCAACCTGTTTCCCTACATCCACAGATGTTAGCACAATACCAATTCCACTTCGAGGTGGAATATCGCGGTATATGGGATTAATATAATATCATCCGCTATTATGCTGCGCATAGGGTCTCATCTGCTATATAATGCGGGATATCAATTATTCCAAGATTTATTATATAGTATAATATAGCACATCAAATCAATTCAACTATTCAACCAGTTATTTAAATTTAACCATTTAAATTTAAATCAAACTAGATGAGTAAGATTAACTCACCTTTGATTTTTTTTTGTTTTGGCAATCCATTCCAAAATGGCTTGTTCCATGATTTTAAACCTTGTATAAACATTATACAATTTATTAATATTTGCACTAATTTAATAATCAATTTTCTATGTAATAAATTTAATTAATGATTTAATTAAACTATCAATTCCCCTTTGAAACTACATATACACTTAAGTTTTAAAAAAAAAATATGTTATTCTCTATTTCAACCTTATACATACATACATATATATATATTAATATATATTTTAAGTAAAACTTGACATTACTGTAAAAATTTCTGATAATTTAAAATAAATACTAATCATCATCAGATTACAAATATAGATGTAATTAAGCATCTAAATTAAAGATTCAGAAAATCAAACTACCTTAATACGGATCGGGGATGAAAGCAACGAGCTTCGCACGATACCATGCTCAGAACGAACTAGCCGCGACTTCCCCCTTCATAAGCACGATCACCGAGTACTCACTCAAGGTCACCAAAATACCGCCTCGACTCGACAAACTCCTGTGCGTCACTAACCTCATTGCACACACCAATTTTGTTCAATCTCGATGTCGTTTCCTCCACTTGTTCGCGTGCGAGCTTCCCAGATCCAAAAATTTGATCGCCTACCATCGACACAGCTTTGATGCTCGAACCAGTACGCACAGACCAACTCGACGTCGAAGGCAAGACTAAGAACTCGCCTACGCTTTCGAGCGTTCGAATGAAGGTGAGAGGAGGGGAACGCGATTTTGTACGAATTCGAATCTGATTCGAAATAAGTTCCACTATTTTTTATAAACGAAGAGGCTTCGGTCATTTTTTATTCGATAATGACTGGAATCGAATTGAATAAACGAGGAAGGAACATGCAAATTTTAGAAGGAACGAGAAGTGTGAGATGGAAGATAAGGGTAGCATGTACTAAGAGGAAGACAAGAAGTAACATTGGCGTGTTTGAAGGGTTTTGCTACAGTGTTTTAGAAAGGACAGAAAAAAGTTCTGATTTGAGATAATTTCAGCTGGAGTTGACCAGAATTACAAACATATATTTCAAATTTAAATTCAAATCCCCTCAATAACCGCAACTCAAAATCTTGACCTTCTATCGAGGTGTTTATAATGTTATACCACTATTCCGAACGCAATGGAAAAGATTTCGAGTCCTAATTCGATCGTATGGAGAAGATAGCTTTTTGGACCTACTTATTATATTAAATTCCCGATATAAATTTCAGCGTGTTTATATATCGTACTTTACACAACAACTCTGATCACTACAAAATTTGAAATCCGATAATATTATAATATTACGGATCTAATGGAACTGGTTTCGTCAAAATCCGAGACTACGCCTCGGAAGGCTATTTTTAAATTCAATTTAAACGATATATTATTAAAACTGAACAAATCACTTTTAAATTAAATTTTAACTATTCTATTAGCTCCAGTATCATCATTATAAATTTTATAAGCCTTCAAATTATTTTTAACAGACTTAAAACTGGAAATTCAAAATTTTACCCAAATTTAAATGATTAAATTCAATAAATTCAATCGCCCAATTCAAACTGATATTTGAAATCCATGTTAAGCTATCTTGCAAATATTTAAAATTAATTAAATATTCCAATTCCAAATGCCTAAAAATTCCGGGTCGTCACAAAAGAAGCAAAAGACCTTTCTTTTTCCATTGTCTTTTCATATAGCCTTGTCTCTTCATTTACCAATTACCTTTTCATTTTTCCTTGCAGCCGTCCATTTCTTTTGCTGTAGCCATGACTTTCATTCTCATTTCACATGAGAAATCTTCTTCTCATCTCAAAACTCACGGCCATGCTTTATTTTATGAAAATTTTGGTAAGTTCATGGCATCTTTTCCTTATTTCTTTTCATACTTTCGATTGATTTTTACCTTTGTTTCTTCTAGTTTTCTCGGGCTAGCCTTTACTCCATCAGCTCCACCATTACCTCCGCCATCTGCAGCAGCAACTTCCCCTCCTCCTTTGATCATCATCAGGCCGTGACCATTTGTTGAGCTTGTATCACAAAAATTTGCACAAAACTCCACAAAACGTTGCCTAGCCAAGCTTAATTCCACCTACCCTTCGTTATTCATCTCGGCCACCCCCTTAGCCACCACCTCCAGCCATCACATCATCTCTGACATCAACTCCAGACCTATACCTGACATGTCCAGATCTGAAGACCCCATGGCCGAGCCTACATGTGGTCATAGCCGAGCCTAAAGTTGAACAAACCCTTCCTGTCTTGCCTTGCCTTGCCTTTGACATTCCTCATATTTTGCCTTTGCCTTCCACTTTCATGCCCTTAGCCTTGCATCTAGGTCATGGCCGAGCCATATTGACACCTAGGCCGAGCCTAGTGTGGTGTGATCAAGCCCATTTGATCATGTGACAAGCCATGTTGTCATGGTCGAGAAAAGTTTGATGAAAGCTAGGTGATGTTCTTTGTTAATTCATAACTCCAATTGTTTCAATGTATTTTGTATTGAATTCATATATGTATATTATCTTCTTTATTTATTGTATACAAGATCATCATCTAGGCTTCCATTCATTCAAATCAAAGGTCGTGATGTATCGTGCTTGTCGTGCCTTTGGAATCGTTTTGTGTGTCGTAGTGGTCTCTAGCTTCAATAAAGGTGAGTCCTTCTCACTCTGACATATTTACTTATGAAATAGTAAATTGATGACAAGTCTTTAGTAATTAAAAATGTTTATGCAAGTAAATGATGATTATATGATATGCCACGCCATGTTATTACCATGTTAACTTTGTTAGTTATAACCTGACATTTGATAAATGACATTATATTGTGACATTGACATTGTTCATATTGTTTACGTATATAATCACACAGCAAGTTCCCTGTTAGAATAGAATCACTATGGGTTGAAATGATACATACCCAAATGGACTTTAGAATAAGGATAAATCATTATGGGCTGAAATGATAGGCCTGAGTGATTTATATTGTATTTTTATTTTACTTGGGTCTGCGGGTTTGAAATGATAGAACCTGGGTTTTCTTTTTAAATTGCGGATTGAAATGATATATATCCGTATCACTTGACCTAGGTTAGAAAATTATATACAGACCCCATGGTATATTTTTAAATGATTTTTATTAAGATATGTATTTTTAAAAGTATGAAATTTTATTCAAAAATATATATCTTATGGGTTTAAGAAAGCTAAAGGTTAAGTTTTGAATTTGTGAATTCAAGTACGTAAATTTGAAGTAAATGTGATTTTTGACTTCAAATTATATTTTTAAAAAGTAAGTAAATAATGGAAATTAAATTTGAAGTTTTAAAATAATATTTGGCGTAAAATGTTAAGTTTTTATTAAATTTATAAGTTATAAACAGTGAAATTTTGATTTAATAAATAAATTGAATTTTAATTTGGATATTTAATTATAAAATTTTGTTGTGATAAATCAAATGTTAAATTGATTTAAATATGAAGTTTGGGAAGCCTAAAAATATGATTTATAAATTTAAAATAGAAATTTTTTGAAGTGTTAATGTTTCTGAAAGTTATAATAAAATCTGGAATTTTATTAATAGCATTTTCCAAAAATGCAGTAGTCTTATGACAGCATTTTTAAATGCTATTGTTTTTGAATCTAACTATGTTGTAATAACCAAATATCTATTACGGCATTTTATAAATGTCGTTGTTCCTAAACTAAACTATTTTGGAAACTATAAGCTACGATAACACTTTATAAATGCTGTCACTCCTATATTTAATAATGTTTTGAAAGATTAAAGATTTTAACACTATTTTAGTTATATTTTAAAGTGTTAAATGATTTAACTTTTGGAATTGATTATTTGTGAAATTTAAGGAGTTTTGAATATATTTTAATATTTAGATTTGAATTTCAGGATTTTAAATTGAATTTTAATTTAAATAAGGTTTACTTGGTTATGTGTTAAATGGAACGAAGTATAATGAGATAAATAAATTTTTGAATGAAATTTTGAAATGTGTTTTGTAATGATATTTGAAATAATAAATGAATGACGTATTTGACTTTAAAATGACACTTAAATTGAATATTTGAATTAAAGAATGATAATGAATTTATAATTGATTTGGAAAGGAAATGATTTTGAAATGGTTTGGAAATGATTTGATTTTTATTTTGATAAAGAATGTGAATTTGAAATGATATTTGATTTTTGATAATTGAATATTTGAAGTTTATATTAGTACGAAAGGATATTTGGTTTACTTAAATAATTTTGGATTTATGAAATGAGTTTTTCAAAACTAGGTAATAATGAAGTTAAATTTGAGATATATAAAATTATAAAAATTTACTTTTGAAATATGGTATATTAAAGCTTTGAAATATAATAAATTTGAATAGTTTATTTTGTGGACCAAATCTGTATTTGAAATTTATAAGATTTGAAATGGTTTGTTGGGAAATTGAATTGAATTGAAACTGATGGCTGGAATTGAATCAAATTGGATATCTCAATTTGGGTTTAATTGAATAAATTTGTGAAATGTAAAGAATTGAAGGAATGCATCATGATTTCAAATGTATGATTTTGAAATATTATGATTTTCAAAGTGTAATGGTATCAAGTATTTTGGTTTCGAAAGAGTTATAACTTTGAAAGCATTATCATTTTTAAGGGTGAATATATGTTTGAAATGGAAATGATATTGTATTGATTTGAATATAGTTTTGAAACAACGTGGTTTTGGTTTCGAAGCATAAACTATTTGAAAGGGATATAGTTTTGAAATGAAATGATTTGATTTTTGAATTATAAACATTTTTGAAATGACCATGGCGTTATAATAACGTTTGGTTGTTAAAGAGACCGGGATCGGAAGTTGTCATATTCTCTGCCAACTCCGAAAACCACTTTAACAACCGTGTACGCGATGGAGATTCCAGAATGAAGTAGGATGGTGGCGACATTCTTGAGGTATATTACATGGGCCCAACTCCCGTGAGTTGGCATAAGGTGGCTAAAATAGGAGCGATCTCGGGCCAAAAGGGGTAGCTCCTCTAGTTCGACGCACTTCTTTGATACTATACTCTTACTTATGGTTGATTAGGGGGCCACCCTCCGATTTTGACATGGGAGTGTGTTCCGAGTGGGCATATGTGGCTACTACATTACCACCAGCCCATGTGCGTAATTGGTATATCCACCCTGGCATTGCCTTGTGTGCCGTGTCACCTACCATAGCAAGCCTTACTACGAGTTTGTTTCTCTCCCGTAGCCCATGAAGTATTTAGGGTAGCCTCCCGATCTAGAGCTATGCTGATACTGGATGGACTACTGGGACTATTACCTGTTGGGGGCTATATGGGTAACCCTTCAACGCTATTTTAAAGTAAGTTTATTTTACCGTAGACATTATTATAATAGCACAATATTACTACATAGTAAATAGTTTAACGAATCCTTAAAGGATGGGCGGTCCTAAGCATCCTTTAAGTTACTGATGCATTTTGTTTCTGTTCACTTGAGTTGATTTACAGTTCATAAGTATTTATTTTCTAACTCGAGTGTTTTGTGTTTTGATTTACGCTCAAGTCAGACTAAGTTATTCAGCATTCAAGACTCACCTTCGGAGTTGGAGCTTTGCTTGAAGATCCAGCCATCTATTTTGCTTTTAGTATCCAGTGATTTCAGTAATGTATTCTGATTTGTACCTGATGTATCCTGTTACTCTTCTGTTGTATCTTGTTTAACTCTATTGTATCTTATATTTATATAGTAGCTTCATGAACTACTATCTCTTTTAATCCTGTTGCATTATTATTTACTCTGTGTCTGTGATCTGTGACTATTTATTTACTATATATTCTGAGATTAGCCAAATTTTATTTACTACGCGGTATTTTGAACAATTCAAGTCCGACATGTGTGAATGCAAATAGTTGAAAATATCAGGTTGTTACACTTCACCAAAATATGAAACAATTTTATTTTGGGTTTTCCTTTCTCAATTTTTAATCTTATAAGTCACACAACTTATTTTATTCACTTTTCCATCAATACTATACTCGAATATTTTACTCGAGATTATATACTTTTAGTTAGCCAAGTATATTTTTATTCAATTCGTTTCAACTTTGATTTACCTCATTTAAGTTAAATTCCAATTTCATTAATGCACCTTATTAATTCAATTCAAACCCAATCAATTAAATTTCAAAATTTTGATTTCTTCAACTCAATCTAAGTTAAATTTCATTTTAACTTTTTCACTTTATTTTTTAATTCCAGAATTCAATCGACATATTTCTCTTCAAAATCCTTTACCATTTATAAGTTTATACTTATACAATGATGATCTCTAAATTATTTAAATAGGGATTTCAGAATTCAAACACCCGGTTTTATTTCAAATTGTTTTGAAATCACACATACCCTAAAATCGCACTTCTCAAGTCTTAAACCAACCCTGGTTCAAATTCCCTTTGGAATTCCTATAAACAAATTTGTTTTCCTAAAAACAATTGAAAACAGCTACCCTGGCGGCAATCTATCACTTAAAAACTCGAAAATGAACACTGATGATGTCTCGATCATCATCGGAATTATTTTCCAACAACTAAACGATTTCAGTGCTGTAACATCCTTCAAAATCCATTTAAACCGTTTTCTATTCAAAAACATTTCCAAAATAATATTACTATTATTTATTTCCAAATACTTCGAAAAACCTTCAAAAATATCTGGGATTTAAATTTTCAAATACTGGTTTGTATCCAATTTAATTATAATCCATTAGTATAATTATACATATAAAAATTTCCATTTGGTTATATAGGCCATTTTAAATTTTATAATCTAATTTGGTTATATCATTCAAACACTCCTATCATACCATAATACTTTTGGAAAATTATTCCTTTTATATGAAAATATAATTTTGGGTAAAAGTACTCCATTTACCCGCTTCAAAACCATATTGTGTTAGTTTACCCGGTTCAAGTGTTTAGAAACTCTTGTCAAATTAGCGGCATCCCACTATTTGATCCGAATTTATACTTCACCCAACCAATAAATCAACACAATATAAAACCATTTATATTCACTAACAAATACGTGCTCATATCTATTATTACACTTAACTCATTTTAGAGTACTACAAACTCTATCTCTAATGAGTAATCCCTGACAAAGCCAAGGTTCTCGCTTAACCTTCAGCTCTGATACCAAATGTAGCGACCCGATGTTCTATACCCCTTGGGTTGATAATAATTCTTCCTCGTTCAACCCAAAGTGTATAAAAGAGTGAATGACTAGGGAATAGAAGAAGAAGGAGATAGAAGAAAAGATAGAAACAACTACGCAGAATCTTACATTCGCAGCGGAGCAAATATAATATATAATAACAGATTTTATACAAAAGAAGCTGTAACAGTTTATACACTTACAATCATTAGAGTACAATCATTAATACATCAACTGGACAGTTATATAACTTGTTCTTACATAGTCGGAATACAAATCTATGGAAATACGCCTCGTCATCCAGCTCGTCTCCTAAGCTCCATAGCATCTTATCCTAAATTTGTAATACTCGGCCTGACCCAAGCATTATAATAAAATAACACTCGAGTCAGTCTGGAAATGCAGCATGAGAAAACACACTCAAATTGAATTATTAACTTTCAAAATCCTTTGAAAATAGAGGTATCTCGTAAGACCACGCCACAAATAAACATGTCGGGTTTTTACCTTGCGATAACCAAAATATTTTTATCAAATCCGTATGATATTAAAATAGATTCTATAGAAAGTAAATAAAATAAATCTGAAATGCTTGCATCTCATGTTCCAGCATAGTTGGACACAATCAAAATCATACGGGCGCTTATTGGAGAATTGATTCCATACAATGGCAGGGCTACCAGGGTACCGTCCGTCACAGTACCTGGTCTAGATCAGCGTACCGAGGACCACTCCCGATCCCCTGCAACACAAGACCGAAGCTACACCTTACTGGATAGTCCGAATAAGATCACCCCGCGATTGGGATCAGCAACCGCCCACACAACCGAGATCAAGGGACTCTAGACAGGGATGACCTTACCCTACTTGGGTGCTACCCAATTAGCCTTGCTGCACCTCCCCTGTTTAGACATTCCTGTTTGATGAGGCTTGAGGCTAAGCGTTACCTTTTAAAGAACACATTCACTTAGAATGCTCATCGTCCTCCAATGACGATGTTCTGATAGCATTCGTCCACACAAGTTATCCTAGGTCTGGACAAACTGAATCACCGTCTTCGTCATCTTTATGGTATTCATTCATAACGCTCAAACCGGACTGAAGTAGTTTTCAGATAATTATACCCGATCTCAGTCTTCGAAATGATCAGCGCATTGGCCAAAATTGATAGTCATTTATTTAACTATCAAATAACATCCACAAGTAACCATCTGGCCTTAATATAATCTTCCTCAAAATATTTATTTTAAAAAATATCTTTAAGGACATATCAATTTCTTTCAACATTTGAAACAGTTTTTTTCAAATACTCGAATCCGTAACAAAATACTTCCAACATCTCCACACTTAGAAATATTTCCAAATTTCTACTTTCTATACTTAGGAATGTACTACCAGTCTTATTTTCCAAAATCTTTCAATATTTACTCCCCATGAGATTATTCCGTAGCGTAATCCAAAAATTCTCGGAAATCGCAAATTGTTTCCTCTCCTTAAAATCATATCCTTTTATAAGCCCTTTTCTCAAATCTCGAGAGAATTCATAAAATAATTTTTCCTTTGATTACTTTAAAACTCTATATGCATATATAATAAGTATTTAAAAGATTCATAATTTATTTTAAGAAAAAAATGATAAAATAATTATTTAAAATATCGTAAACACTCTTATAACATAGATACTCAATTTTAGATAGATAAATAATTTTCACAACTGATATTTAGAGTTAGAATTTACTAAAAAGGATACTTCATGTTTTTAAAAATCTACTTACCAAGTATTAAAATCTTAACTAGTTTAAAATTACATAGTTTCCAAATAATAAAATTTCCTTTTTAAAAAAAACTCACTTCTATAAATTAAAATATATTTTAAAAAACTCAAAAACCAATTTAATTTATAACTCTCTCTCATTTTCAATCACGTTGCTTCTATTCTAGTTTTCCTTAACCATCTCACTTTAAAAATAGTATGTGCTATTTTTCTCACCCTATCTCCATATTCCAATATAAATTTTTCCCCAAATATTTATATTCCCAATTATCACCTGATATCGAATTTCTTTATTATAAACATTGTTTAACAATTTTATAACCCCCTTTGGTTTTTTTCATGTTTATGAAAACAAATCTATTTATACAAATCCATTATCTAAATTTTATTTCCTTTAAATTTCATTAATGCTTCCAATCTATTTTCAATATTGGTTTCAACTATTTTTATATTTCTAGAATATCACTTATAAATTCTTTTATATAATTCATTTTAAAAATTCTCCTTTACTACTTCACAATGGTTAAGTATAACTAACTCAAATATATATTTTTATCTATTCAATTCTTTTAAGTTATTTCCAATTCCAGTATATACATTTTTATTTTCAAATTCACTTCAATTCCATAAAAATTTTTTTTATAGTATTTGAATTATCAAAATTAAGGCCAGTGCTACGATAACATCTAATAATTCCAATTACTGCAATAATCTATAACAGATTATTCTACACAATTCACGTATCATTATATATGAAAATAAACAATACTTTTAAAGAAACCGGTTGATCCTTCCAACCTATTTCCCTGCATCCACAGATGTTAATACAACATACAATGAATACCGATCCCATTTCGAGAGGGATATCGTGGTATATGGGGTCATCCGCTATTTTGCGGGTGTATAGGGTCTCATCTGCTATAAAGTGCGGCAATATCACTCCAATGCTAATATGTATACTACTATATATATAGTCGTGCATAGATAATTATAAATTCATCAGTCAATCAAGAATTTAATAGTAACATTTTAAATTTAAATTGGAGATCCATATGAGTGAGAATTTTATCACCTTGGTTTTGAATTTGCCGAACATCCAGCTTTCCAAATTATTTAAATTTTCAACTGTCGCTGAAAATTTCAAATTTATTCCAGCTGGTATACTCAACTACGAATCCAAACTTGTCTTGATTTCATTCATTTTGGACCTTAAAATGCAGATTTTTATTTTATTAATTAGCCATCTCAATTTAAACTCTTCATTAAATAGCTAAAACATAAATTTAAATTTATCACATCTATACCTTCTCTCGACACCCATCACTTTCTGGAAATGAACCCGTGCATCCATGGATTGAACCCTCAACCAATAGCCAATTGCTCGACGTTGCTGCTAGAAACTAGACAAGACTGCAACCAACCCCTCACATCCTTTTATGCCTGACTTCGATCGCCACCTAAATTCGAACGCCGCCTTCGCCTTCACCTGGTCGCGATCGAACACACCTAAACATCAAGTCGGGACGCCTTCATCCGAGCTCAACCCATAACACAATCGCGACTCCACGGCCAATGAACCACCACCCCGACGCCACTCCTTACTTCCTCTCAAATCAAAACCTTACTCCAATCTCCACTTCATTCGCGTCGTTCTCGCTATTGAACGCCAAACGAGCCTCACCAATCTTGATTTCAAAATCGAAGCTTGTTCGATTCGATCGAATATATATATGCCACACTTTTTTTTCTTTCTACGATTTCCCTTTTTTTCTTTTTCTACGATTTCCCTTTTTTCTTCTCAATGAACGAACACATGATTAAAATTTCCAGAGGAAGGCGTTCGAGTGATTTGAACGAGTTGCGATTTTGACTTCAGCCGCCATTTTTCCTTTTTCTTTTTTTCATTAGGACGAATGAATTTCGTTCTCCTATTTTTTTCTTTTTAGCTCGAATTATTTCATTTCTGATTTGAATTCTGAAGATCACTAATGGGAGGAAAAGGGGGACGTGACTTTTACGTGTAAGGGTGGGTTTGGGTACGATGTTTTTGTCGGCTAAGACTTGACTTTGACTTGACAATATTTTTTTTCTTTTTTTCTTTAAGCCCAAAATATCTCGTTTTCAAAAGAAACTTACAAATTCGAACTCCAATCGAGGTGTGCTGCTTGGCGTTCATAACGTTATACCCCTATTTTGAATGCAATGGAAAATGTTTCGAGTCCTAATTCGATCGCATAGAGAAGATAGCTTTTTGGACCCAATTATTATATTGAATTTTCGATATAAATGTCAGCACGTTTATAACTCGTACGACCAAACGATAACTCCAAAAGCTATAGAACCTGAAATCCGATAATAATACGTTATCACGGATCTAATGGAACTGGTTTCGTCGAATTCCGAGACTGTGCCTCAGATGGCTGTTTTAAAATGTCAATTTAAACGATATATTTTTAAAACTAAACAAATCACTTTTAAATTTGAATTTAAAACTTTTAGTACCTTCCTTATTATTACTATAAATTTTACAAGCCTTTAAATTATTTTTATCGAGCTTAAAACTCGAGATAAGATAATTTAACCAATTAATCCATTATTAAATTCAATAATTAATTTATTCAATAAATCGCTGTATATAAAGTCTGAATTTATTTCATAAATTAAACCCAATTTTCATATTCAAAGTCAAACTATAATTAAAATTCAATATTTTAAATTTAAATATTACAAATCAACCATTGAAAAATCTGGATCGTTATAGGAGTGGGTGATGGCATGAACGTAAGAGGTAAGGAAGTAGGTATGGGATGAGACAGAGGGTACGGGGTATGAGTATGGGCATATATTATTTTATATGATAATAACAGGCACCAATAACAGGCACCGTTCATGCTCGAAAATTTCAAACTCCTATCGACGCATGCCAACTGGCATTCTGTACTAAATATCCTTATTTTGAACCCAATGGAAATCAAATTATATTTAAAATTAATTGCAATGTGTTTCGAATTCGCATGACCACGCAGCATGTCTGATCGTTATGAAATTCACAACAATTTATTATTCCGGATCTAATGGCATTATTTTCGAAAAAATTCTAGACAGTTCCCTAGAATGTTAATTTTACAATTTCAAACATCATTTTATATTTTCTATCCATATCGATATTTATCTGATCTATTTATATTTGCAAATAAATTGACAAATTGGATTCATCAATATTATTGATTAATTAAAAGGTTAAATATTATTATTAAATCCATTTAATTAATACTTAATTTAAAATTCAAATATTTAAATGATTAATCATATTTGAATTCAAATTATTAAATTTCAAAAATCCTGTAATTTAAATATTTAAAACTAACTAAAGATTTAAAATTAAATGACCAAAATTCGGGGATGTTACATTCTCCCCCCTTAAAAAAATTTCGTCCCTGAAATATAGAAGAAAGAAAATGTTTCCAAACCATTAAGTTAAAACTATTAAATAAAATAAGTTATTAAACTTATTAATTAAATTCGAAATTTAACGGAAAATTTCAACCGTGTTTCCTTTGTACGGATTGATCGAAACAACTACAATAATCCTCTACGAGGTTCAAACCAACCAAAGAAAACAAAAGCCAAAAGGCTTCCCATAACTGGGGCATAAAATCATCGACCGATCCTAAATTTATTAGGTACCTTTTTGCGTTTGATTCATATTTTTACAAGCAGATTATTATCTTGATGCAATTGTAGGTGCACAGGAAATCAAGTGGAAATCTCTTGCTTACATGTACTTACATAATCCAAAAGAGTAATCAGGCCGACGAAAAGTAATATAACGTAACTCTGCATTCGAGAACTAGCCTGATATAAATCTACATGCATCTATAGCATGAAATAAAGCCACATGCAACCAAAAAAATATCACAACCACATGAAACCCAATTAAGAGGGTACTCTGTAATAAATAATGTGCATCAAATTATTTTAAAAGATAAATCTAGAACTAAATGCCTGGGTTTTATATTCAAAATTTTATTTTTGGATTCCTCAAAAGAGAAGTAAATCAAAAACCAAGATAAAAAATGTCAAGGAGGGGGTCCTCCTAACAAAGCATGTTAAATTCTAAAATCAAAACAATACGGTGCTTCTAGTACTGTGCAGTTAAAGCGCTCGGCAGATTCAATGTGGCGTAGGTGTAAAAAGACATAGCAGGAATACAGTGAGGGCATAGTGGGAATATAGCGAATGACTCTAAAATAGTATATAAAACTCGTACTTAATGTTTTTACAAATATATAAATAGTAATTAAATGAAAAAACATTCATTTGAATTATAATTAATACATAAATAATTTTAAATAAAAACATGTGCGAATACACTGTAAATAAACGTAAAACTATTATATAACATAATTGAATTTAGTAGAATACTAGAGTATTTTCATTTCTAAAAATATATTAAAAATTAAATTAAACAAATTAATTTGATAATTTTTATAATGTATAAATGTCATTTTTTAATTTATTTCTTTTAAAGAAGATAAAATGGAAATAGCAAAATAGCGGGAATAACGGGATATTGCGGAAATAGCGGGGCCTAAAACAAAAAGGCTATATTTCGGTCTATATGGAAAAATCGTAGTGGTAGAAATCCGCTATGAGATATAGCAGGTTTATAGCGGGGTAATAGTGGGGCACTAACTGCACAGCTCCAGTGGTATTATGAGTCCTCCTAAAACAACAACTAGAGCAAACAATTTATTTATTTCCTAAATTTTTTTTCCAAAATCAATATTTTAAAATCACTGGGTTTAAGTCCTAACAATAATTCAAAATCCTTAGTTTATAAGTTTAAATTTATAAACCATATAAACTTTAAATTTATAAACCATGGTATATAAAATCAATTAGTCAAATTCAAGCAAATTCCACGAAGGAATAAAATAACGTTATTAATAAATCAAATTTCCATAAGGAAAAAATCTAACACTTAACATTATTTAAAATGCCAAATGATTTACAAACAAATCTTAGCTTAGGTTCAAAACTTTCTTGATTTCCCGAAAATATAGATAATACACTAAGCGTACCACTTTGCTCAACAACTTTTGCTTAGAAGATTATCCAAATTCACCCAGACAAAATTAAAAGTTATACTCTAAATTTGTTAGTTTCTTAACTACATCAATTTTTTCCAAATCACTTATATTTTCACTTGGTACTTTATTCAATAATAAAATAATTTATGAATTATTTCATAAATTTTCTCCTAAGTTTAAAGATATTTTATAAAGTCGTTTCTTTATAAAACATCAAATAATAACTTATTCCACTTTATTTACTTGTATAATACTCTTCTATATCCTAAGAGTACATATAAATTTTATTTTACTTTTCACAATTTAGGAGGAGATCTAATCAAAATTTGGGTCTTTTAAAATCGAGTTAACTTCTCGACCTCTTTAACTTAGAATGTTAAAATGGAAGATATTTATGTGTAGACGCATTCAAAAAATAATTTACACTATTTAGATGTTTTAAACAATTATATGATTTAACAAAACAATGTTTATCAGAACCTTCCTATCCATTTTACCTTAAGGTGTTACAATGAATGATGTTTATTGACTGGCTCAATAACATCAATTAGTTACACTACTTAGATGTTTTAAATAAAATCTATGATTTTTGATAAAACAATACTATCAAAACCTCCATATTTAAATTAACCCAATTCACCTGTTTTTGAATTATCCTCTACCTTATCTAAGGGTAAAATCTTATTTATCAAAACAATCTCTTATCAGAATTACTTTTTATTTTAGAACCAATTCCCTTTTAGGGACTTAAAAATTAAATACTTTGTTTTCAACTTTAAAAACTCATCTTATAAATCATACTACATATATTTTTATATATAATTACTTCACATGATCTATTTATTAAAACCCATTTTGGTTCATTCGGATTTGAACTCATTTTGACTGCACAATGATAAAGAGAATAATTTACTATGTACTCCACAACGTTTGTCTAAGTGCACAACTGATCGTCACTTAAAAAATTATTCAGATTATCACAAAACTATTCGAGATGATTTCCTCCAAATTATCGTAAAGAAAATGCATTCCATTTAAAATTTTACTTCCTAAAATATTTTTACTTTCAACTGCTTCTAAAAATACTACTATTTCATTTCCTAAAATTCTTTTGAAATTATTTTCAAAAACTCTGGATTTAGATTCAAAAGTCCTTTTCAGAACACATTTTATAAATAAAATATATATAAATAATTTCCTTTATATAAAAATCATTTCATGTTATAATAACTCTTCTTTATTATAGTAAAATTTTCTCAAATATCTATTCTCTAAAGTTCTTATCCTACTATTTGGATTATATTAAACAACTTTTTATTAAATTTTAATCATTAACTCACCATTATTAAAATATGAATTTTAACTTAACATTTTCTCCGAACACCTTTTAGTTAAATTGTTAAAATTAATTCACTTAGGGTTTTATTTATAAATTCAAACAACAAATTCTCATAAATAATCTAGAAAAAAATAATTAACAATCAACAAATGGCAATCAACGCTCCAAATTTAATCGAGCATAACTGATCAAACAATAGTGATAATAAGTAAATATTATCACATTTAAACAAACACACTCTATAGCTATATAAAGTTTTGAAAATTATTCCTTTATATAAATAAATTATAATCCTAGGCAAAATATTTCATTTGCCAAATTGTCAAAAATCAATATCACGTTCGTTGGTCTTATTCGCATGTTTAGAAACCCCTATCGACACTGTGGTCTCCCACGTGTTGACCAGAATTCATAAACAACTCAATAGACCAATTAACACAATACGTATATAATACTATCAAACTCCTTCAAGCGTATTACTAACCCTATCTCTAATGAGTTATACACTGCCAAAGCCAAGGTTCTTGCTTAACCATCAGCTTTGATACCAAGCTGTAATGACCCACCTTTTTTACCATCGAAAGTCAAAACCAGATACTGCCACTATGTTCAAATGTCGAACCTCCAATCAACAAAAGGGCAGATTATTAGGGTAAATAAAAGAAAAGAACATTGAATAGAGAAAATCAGAATCTCACAGTGGAATCGACAACATATGATATAATCAGGACAATAAAAACTGTCACTCCAAAAATACAGAGTGTGCTGTTTGTTTTTTAGCAAGTGTATGCATAGGTATTATAACTGTCCAAGCTAAATTTAGGTTAGACTTTGATATATGTATTTTAAAATTTTCCACTATAAAGATTATTATTAAATAATATGTGCTATTCCATCCGAGTAAGATTCTGTTCTTTCTTATTTTTCTTTCTATCCCATAGAGATCCATCTTTTCATTTAATTCGGGTTGGACATGTGTGATTTATTGTCAACTCAAAAGGTACGGAAATTTTGGCCTTTACATTTAGTATCAGAGCTTGGGTTGAGCGAACACATAAGCCTGATCGGGGTAAAGACTCATTAGAGATAGGGTTAGTAATACCCTATGCTGAGTAACTCATTAGAGATAGGGTAAGTGATACCCTAGAATGAGTTGAGAGTATTATGTATATGAGTGCATATTGTTAATGTTATATAAAATGATTTTTTTTTTTGGAAAAAAAGTTGGTAAATGAAATAATTTTATCTAGGATTATATTTTGGATATGAAAGATATTTTCAAAATGATACAGTTATTTATTGAATATTTGGTTGTTAAGGAATGATAATATTCAATTATTATCACTAATTGGTTGATTGTTTGATTTAGAAGTTTAGGTACAAATACCTTGTGAATTAAGTTTCACGATTTGATTATAAGGTGTTTGATAATAAAATTGGTTTAAGGCCTAGAAGTTTATTTAAGACAAATTTATGAGCATGTTTTGCAAATAAAACAATTTTGTAAAAGTTTAATATGGAAGGTATTTTATATAAATTTTGAGAATTTAAATCCTGGTATTTTGAAAAGGAATTTTGAAAGTTTAATACGATTAAAAGGAAGTTATTTAATATAAGATGATTTTAAGAAATGCATTTACAAATGGGGGTTTTATAAACAAAAGTAATAGTAAATAATTTGTAAAGATACATGTAGTATTATTTCAAATAAAGGATTTAAAAAGAAGTATCTTAGGATAACTAGTTCGAAAGTAAACAAAAAATGGAGAGGAGATGTGTTTGGATGGTGAACACTTCTCTTAAGTATTACCCTTCTCGTTAAGGGGATATATCATACTATTGGTAGTACCTAGTTCCTTGGTGTAATTTTGGAGTTACTCGATCTATATAATTTTCTTAAGTTAAGAGATAATGTGAATCATTAACTAATTAATTGGTAATAAGGAAGCATCTTTATAAAAATGGTTAAACCAAATTCTAGATCACAAAATTAATGGGAGTAAGCTTAAGTTGCATCAGTTATAAATAAGTCATTAAGACATTGGGTGAGAAGTTAGAAATCAGAATAAAATATTGAGAAATTTTTTTTAAGTAAGACAAGACCTTGAAAATTCATCAAGTATGAAATTTTAAAAAATCCTGGTAACTAATTTTAAGTATTGTATCATTGTAAAAATTAACTAAAGCAAAGTGTTTAGAATTAAGGAAAAGACTTAGGAGAGCATTAGCGAAGTATGGGGATTTAGAGGTATAGATACTCCTATTACCAGTGAGGAGGAGGACTTCTAGATAAGGGAGCCATCTGGAGTTGTGATAGGATCAGCTAATGACCCGATAGTTATTTCAAACCACAAGGATATGATTATGGTTCCTATAGTAGAGGAGACTAAGGCAGATGAGGATATAGACGATGAGTCCATCATGGAGGACCAGTAGGAGATAAGCTCATCGAGGAGAAGACCTCAGGAGAGGATTCAGGGATGTACAACACTTGGTTGTGCAATAGCCCACTAGATAGTGACGAGGATATTATATGGGAGATGGGCACTCCTATTCCGGAGATGGGATCACCAATCCAAGAGCCGATTGAGGATCATGGTTTGGAGGAGATAGATGAGTATGTTCCAACAGAGATGGGTCATATTCTGTGGGTTCCAGTAAGACAGCCCTGGCAGCCACCAGGTTGGGACATGGTATAGGAGGATGAGATGGAGGATAAGGACCCAAAAGATGAAGAAGGAGAGGAGGATATGCCGGTTGTGTTTGACTTGGGAGGACTAACGAAGGATGAGTCTGACGAGTAGGAATGTTTAGTATAGATAATATTTTGGGTAGTTTTATGGTATGGTTAGGATGATTCAATTTTGAGGAATATTGTCCATATAGCTGATGTATATTTTGTGACTATGAATATTATCTTAAGTGCATAATACGCACTAAGACTAGGGATGTGGATCGATGTGGTTCTATGTGTATATGTGATGACACCATTATGTAGTATCAGTATTTAGCAGATCTCTCTCTTTTTGTTACCTTATTTTTTGAAAATAGATTAAAGTAGAATTTTTATTTAGACTCATTTATGGGGCAGGTATCCTTATAAGTCTAAATTCTAATTTTGGTGACGAAATTCTTTTGAGGAGGGGATAATGTAATAAACCTAATTTTACCATTTGAAAATTCAAATACAAGATTTTAAAACTTAAATAATCATTTTTATGTGATAAATAAGAATGATAAACTTAATTTTAGAATTTGATTTCAAAATCAAGAAGTTTGGATTTTCATCGTAAAAGTAACAAACGTCGATTTTCGATAAAATTGAGTATATAATCAAATATTTGTTTTAAACAATAAATAATTCTTTATAATGGTTATTTTAAATTATAATTGATTTATAAAAGTTTTATAAATATATATAAACTTGTTTTGCAGAGATGTTTAATCTTCATCATATTTTGTTAATTCGACGTCATACTTCGTAATGAAATTTTAATACTATTTAATATGGTTTTATATCTCAAATGAACGTTTTTAAAAATGACAACAAATAAAATTTCAAATTATGTTTGCATAAATAAATAGTTTAAATAAAAACTATAAACATGACTGGAAATCCAATTTCAGATTTATGACTGGTTTTCGAACAGAAGGTATTATCAACGTTTTGAGATCGTTGCAACATGATTTTATTTTAATCTTACAACTAAACATTTGTTAACTTTTACATTAGAAAATAATTCCAAAAAGAGTTTACTTTTGAAAAGTAAATAAAATAAAAAAAATTTGATGTGATATGTTAATTTAAGTAAGACCTTTACTAAACATAATCATTTGAAATGAATACTTAAACATCCTTTCTTCTTAAATGCTAATGTACTTAAGGGTCAAAATCATACATGGAAAAGGAGCATTTGGAATTTTCATTAAATAAAAAGTTGCATAATCATTTCATTTAACACAATCTCAAATCCACAAGTCTCATCTCATTAAAAGCCATCTCTTCCATGTCCATTCTTTCCTTGTAAAAAGACGGTTGAAAATTAAAATTTGCTAAGGTTAGTAAGGTAATTTTAGTAGTAAGTTTCAACTATAAATAGCACCTACATCTCTCCATTTCGTCACATTTTATTCTTCACCATTTCATACATTGAAAAGGAGCATTTGGAATTTTCATTAAATAAAAAATTGCATAATCATTTCGTTCAACACAAATCTCAAATCCACATGTCTCATCTCATTAAAAGCCATCTCTTCCATGTCCATTCTTGCCTCGTGAAAAGACGGTTGAAAATTAAAATTTTCTATGGTTAGTAAGGTAATTTTATTTGTAAGCGTCAACTGTAAATAACACCTCCATCTCTCCATTTCATCACACTTTCTTCTTCACCATTTCTTCACTTTTCCTATCTCTTTCATGGAATCCAACACTCCTACCTCCTAAACCACTCACCCAAGCACCTACGTCCCCTCCCACATTCGTACCCACCTCCAAAATCACCACACACCCAAACCCGAGCCCCATGCACACGCATTATCCCTAAAGCACATGCACCTGAGCCCGTTCATCCCTCCACAAAACTGTGTACCCACCTTCACCCAAGCACCAAACACACGAAACCGCTTCACCCAAGCCGTACCCCCAAAAAAAGTCCCACAACCAAAACCGTACCTACCCAAGCACCCAAGGTCGAACCCACTACTCCGAGCACTCTACCTCTTTAAGCAAGCTAAATCTCCGATTGTACGTGTCATTGTGTCTTGATAACACAAAGGAAGGATATTTTAGTTCGTAGTGAAGAGAATTGCAAAATGAAGGTGAGTAAGCTCTTTATATATTTAAATGCTATTTTAACTGTTGTTATAATACCCGTGCTTATATCCAATGATAATATGTTGACACCATTGGTTGAAAATACGGATGTTAGAGTAGATTTGGTTATATAGATGAATATTGGTTGAATAGATGATTTGTTAATACTGATTTTATCAACACTTTAGTTATAGCTATTTTATTTCTCATGATTTATAATAGTTGATTTGAGACCACATTTGCTTAGAATTATATACGAGATACTTAGCTTAGTTAAGCCTTTTTTCGATTTAACTATAGAAAAGAATTCGTTTTGGGGAAGTTAGAAATTTTTTGATAACAAAACATTAAAGCTAAAAGTTGGAAAAACTTTGTATAATGGAAGTAAATGTTTTGGACTTTAAAGTTAATAACTTTAAAAATATGCTTAAGCTGTAAATTTGAAAAAGCAAATAACTTCAGATTTTTTGAAAGGGTTTAAAGTGAATATTATAATAATATAACATTCAAATATGTGATAAAGAGTTAAAAATATGATTTAATGATAGAATATTTTTAAATGAGTTAAAATAGTTTTAATATGGCCTTAAAACAATTTTGAAGTGTGTCAGACAAGTTTCGAAACAATTTACCAAAATGGCCAAAATCGAGTCTGTCGCGTAGCTGTAGTTCGTAAATTTTCGATCCGTAACTTTAAATCATTGTGTAGGGTGCAAATTAAGTCGAAAATCTTTAAAATAAGAATTTTCTGGATGCTTATAACTATATTTTTAAAATGTAGAAGAAAAACCAAGATTTCATCTTGTAGATATTAAAATATGTCCAAATTAAATTTCAGGAAAATCGCGCTTTCGTAGTTAAGTGACCAAAGTATAAAATTCTTTAAAATGAATATTTTTTAATGTTTAAAAATATGAAATAAGTTTGATAAAAATGTTAAAATATTTTAAAAGATATTTGAGTTATAAATATGGATTTCCATATGATAGAAAAGTTGTTTAAATCAAATAAGCTTTTAAAACACTATCTGCAACACTTTTCCGTAGCAGTTTCAGTAAACGTTAGAAATATAAATTTAAACTCAACTATTCTTTCCCAATTATAAATGCCTTTAAATAAACAATTGAGTATTTTAAAGATGATTTGGAAGTTTTAATAAGAGTTTAGATAAATGGTAAGAAAAATTGTTTATAACACTTAAATAGTATAATTGAAATCATTTCCTTGAATGCATAATAAGCCGAGTATGCGGAAACGACGAGTATATTTGTCCCGCCTATGAGATCTAAAAAGGTAAAATAAGGTGTGTAGCTAAGGTCAGGAATGGAGCAGCCAGTGCCCTGAACTTACATGGCCTCTGTTTTCTCTTTCTAGGCGAGGGATGGAACAGATCGAACGGCAATCCCAAATGCTCTAAAAAGATCTCATATAAGTTTTTCCAAAAGCAAGAAATTTAAAGAGTTGATTAAAATAGATTTTTAATATTATAAGGAATATTTTGGTCAAATCAATATTAAGGTCCAAGGGGGAACTTGTATTATCCAGGTGAATTAAAAAAATTGATTTCATCGTTATTCTACCTATAGTATTTGTTGAATATGAAAATTAGAATTGAGTACAAATTGATATAAATTTTCTAATCCATTTAACTCGAATACTAACTAATTTGAATTTACCAAGTTAGATGACATGGTTTCAACTTATAGAAGATGATATGATTTGGAAAATAAGAAATCTTTGTTAAAGATTTAATTAAACGTTTTGGAAATAAGATGTCTTAAATAACGTCCTTTTTCTATACAATATTAAATGAGTTGGTTTAAGTAAAAGATATCTTAAATAACATTGTTTTTGACACAGTTAAGACATGTTTCAAAAAGATGAAATTTTTAGAAGTTAAATTTTCCGAAGTAAATGACTTAAAGATTTCCAAAGTTATAAGGGTTTTGATTAACCAATAAAAAAATTTAAATAAAAGAGGCGTAACAAATCCTTTATACACATATTCACATTTTTATTGGTGATTGGATTTCAAAGAGACCTGGATCGGATATGGGAGATTCCTATCTGAAAACCACTTCGAACCAATTTACGATTTCAAAGTAAAACATGTTGAAGATAAAGAAAATTGAAGATGAAGATCTTCATGATGTAGGGATGCTTTCCACTAGTCCCTCGGTGAAATTTACCATATCATAAATTATGGTGGCAATAGTGCTTTGTTATGAAAATCTTTGATGTTGCAAGGACTTCTATAATGGCCTTCCATTTCAAACCATTCAAATCCACATAGTCCACACATGTCAGAATTGAATTACTCAAAACAACAGATTGTTAATTTTTATTTGGAAAAACTTAGCATATAAAGCAAACAAATCAATCGCAGAATCATAGACACAGGGTAATACAACAATAAGCAGCGGAAATAGATAAATAGTAGTTCATGAAGCTATTATAGAACATCAAAGTCTAAAGCAAAATACATAGAAATCCAATACATAAAAGTATCAGTAAAAAAGCAAATGATAAGTCTGAACATAAACAACTGGAAATAACTGAAATAACTGAGAAGATCAATAGATAAAGATAGATCTCTAAGCAAAGCTCCAAGGTTCAAAGGCGAGTCTCAAATGCTGTGACACTCAATCAGACCTGAGCATAAAGCAAAACACAAAACACTCGAGTCAGGATTAACATTCTTACGCTAGTAAATCAACTCAGGTGAAATGTGCAAGTTAAATGCAATATAATTTAAAGGATGTTTGGGACCCCATCCCTTAAGGATCCGTGGAACTATCTACATCCATAGTACAATATGCTGCATAGATAATGTCTATAGTAAAATAAACTATTAAAATTGCGTTAAGACGTTACACATATCCCCCTTAACACATTTTATATAAATACCATAGTTTATACAGTACTGTAAACTCCACCAAACCGGTGGGCTATCAGGAAGCACTCCATAGGTACGACACAAATCAAACTCGTAGTGGGCGCGATAAGGCATATGACAAGGCACGTGAGGCAATGCCCAGTGTAGGATACTATCGTTTTGCGGATCTGGACAGGTGGTAACAAATAGCAGCTACTACCGCCCACGTCGAAACACACTCCCATAATCAAATCAAAGGTGGCCACCAAATCAATCACAAAGTAGCAGATATTTTATCGAAGAAGCATGTATGATCGAAGGAGTGACCTCAGTTGGCCCGGCGAGTCTTCTGTGTTAGTCATATCAAGCTAACTCGAGAGGGTCAGGGTTGCATTCATACCTCATACAGAATCATTCGTCAAACCATCCTACTTCGTGCTGGATTCTCCACCATATGCACAGTTGTTAAAGTAGTTTTCAGTATTGGCAGAGAATATGACAATATCTGATTACGGTCTCTATGTTTATTGCACACCGTGGTCATTTTACATTTTTAAAAACGATTTATAATTGATATCGAAATATCATATTCACTTCAAAATCATATCACTTTCGAAATCATATTCACTTTCGAAATCACATTCACTTTTGAAATTGCATTCACTTTCGAAACCACATTCACTTTCGAAATCGAATTCACTTTCAAAATCATTATCACATTCGTAATTATACTCATTTCTAAAATCATAACCACAGAAAACGTTAAACCATCATATCACTGTATTTGCATTTAGATCCATTAGATATAAATCATAATTGTTCCAACTTAAACAGTTTGAATATTGAAAGTAGTTTATAAATTGGAATAGTTATATATTAAAATGGTTTATATTTAAAAATAGTTTATAGATAAAAATATTTAATATATTAAAAATAGGTTATAGATTAAAATAGTTCATATATTAAAAATAGGATATAGATTAAAATAGTTTATATGATAAAAATAGTTTATATATTAAAAGGAGTTTATATCGAAAATAGTTTAAAATTAGAATTCAATTCCACAAATCAATACAAATCAACTTTAGTTCCAAAATTCAATTTAAATAAATTTCAGTTCAATAATTTTTTATAAAAAGGTTAAAGGTTCAATTTAGATTCTCATTAAAACCCTTTTTTTGATTTCTAATCCAAGTTTCAACTATAAATTTAAACCACTTCAAATTTAATAGGCTTCAAAGTTTAAATATTCAAACATTTACCATAGATTAATTTGATAAATTTCATTTATATTTCAAAAATTCAACTTGAAAATTTCAAATCCAATTCTCTAAACAATTTATTTAATCACTTTTAATTAAATCAAGTTATTATGTTATAAAATCATATCTTTAAAATCTCAAAATCCATAATAAATCAAGTTATTATGTTATAAAATCATATCTTTAAAATCTCAAAATCTATAAGTCCAAATTATTTCTAATTTAAGTTCAATTCTTAAACAAATCAAATGACAAATCAATTTTAATTTATCTTTCCAACCTTAATTTATTAAAGTCATTACAAAATTTATTTTCAAAATATTAATATAAATTTTAAATAAATATTTTAAACATATTATATATATATATATATATATTGGTTAAATTAAATTTCTATTTAAATTTTATTAAATTAAACTTTATTAAATCAAATCTATCTTATTTTTATATATTTTAAAATAATAAAACTTTAAGTAAAATCTTAAAATTTATATTTTTCAAAACTAAACTTACAAATTTAAAATTTCTAAACATATAATTTAAAATCCAAATTTTTACATACATATCAAATAAAATCTTTACTTATATTTAAAATCAATATTTATTAAAACCCATATAATTTCAATAATTTTGGAAATCATTTTTAAAAAAATAGACCAACGGTGTTTGTATATAATTTTCTATCGTATGGTCAAGTGATATGAATATTTATCAATTCAATCTGCAATAATTTAAATTTTTACGAGTATATATCATTTCAGCTCGCAATCCCAAAATTTCAAATTCAATAAAGGGTGCGTTTGGCATACATCCTTGATAAAGTTTGCAAATCAGAAGAATCCCTTCGTTTAAGTTTCTAGTCTCTGTTTTCAAATTCATGCGCGCAAAAGGACCCTAATACCCTTTACATTTTTAACATTTCAAACACATATAACTTTCTATAAAAACATTAGATCAACATATCGTTTTCACCAAAAAATCAAAAAAATTATGATCTTTAAAATGAGATCCATTGTTGATACCAAAAAAAATCATTTTTGCAGTAAGGATGCAATTATTCCATATATTTGCATAGAATTCTGCAAATTTTGAATATTAACGATTTTTCTTCAAATGTGCAACTATACCATATAATTGCAGACTTGTATGCAATTATTGCATATAATTGCAGATATTTCTACAACTATTGCATATAATTGCGGACATTTCTACAACTATTGCATATAATTGCAGACAATTCTACGCATATAGTTGTTGAATTGTCTTCAACTATTGCATATAATTACAGACATGTTTTCAACTATTGCATATAATTGCAGAGAGTTCTGTAATTATTGCATATAGTTATTGAATTGTCTGCAACTACTACATATAATTGCAGACATTTCTGCAACTATTGCATATAATTGTAGACAATTCTGTAATTATTACATATAGTTGTTAAATTGTCTGTAACTATTGCATATAATTACAGACATTTCTGCAACTATTGCGTATAATTGCAGATATTTCTGTAATTATTTCATACAGTTGCTGAATTTTCTTCAAATATTGCATATAATTGCAGACATTTCTGCAATTATAAGATATAATTGCAAACATTTCTACAATTAATGCATATAATTGCTGAATTGTCCTACTGTTGTTTTTATATACGCACAAGCCACATGTTAGAAAGATAATAAAATTTGTGATTTAATGGCGAAAACGATTTGTTAATCCGTCGTTTCTACAAAAAGTTATTGCATTTTTTGATTTATAATTAAATGGGTGCAAATTTTTATTATGGATGTGAGAATAACATCCATATATAAAGAATCAACATTGCTGCAATGGAGGAGAGGGGAATGGAAGAAAATTGCAGTATTTGAAAATAGGGATGTAATTTATATCTTTTTTAGGAGGATGTTTTGTGTATTAAGTATGATTTTAGGGATGTGTCCTTTATTTTCACTTCAATAAAATCGCTTGGGTTTATCATTTTAACCTATAACGATTTTCTCTAATCTATAATACTGTTCGAGTATGTATCATTTCAACCCACAAGGATTTTCCTAACTATTAGGGAACCTGCAGTGTGAGAACAATAAAATAATATAAAATATCATACATATTAATGACAAGCATATATCATCATAAACAATTTAAATATAATATATTTACAACCTGTTACGGTGTTATATGTCAATTAACATAGGTAAACAAATGCAAATTATAACATATCATACTAATTAAATTTAACAACATATTTCGATCGTTATTTCATGTGAAATAAATTTATTAAACATAAGAATGTCAATTGTGAGTGATCGCTCACCTCTCGAGGCTAAAGAAATAACAAGAACAAAATGTGACAATCCACGGATACGGACATGAACTAGTGCACACGATATAGACACACACAGACGAGTGTCTGACATTGCATTTTAAAATCACATTGATTGATCTCTATAAATGTACCATCTATTGGTGGCGGATTAGGCAACTTGTCTTAGCTTAAGACCCTTTCCTCAAACGTACAAGCTCATAAGTTACATGTTTGCAGAAATCAGTTGTGTGATTATGGAATGGCAATATGGCATTCAAAGTGAAAATTGATGTTCTATGAAAGGTAAATTCTACCTTATGCCTCACACCCGAAAATGGCTAAAATATGGTAGATGCGGCAAGGCTATGTAGTTTGCAACCATTAGGATATGATCATCCCCTTCTAGATATATTTATACCCACTATGATGTTCTGGTTTAAATTAATGTGGTTTATGCTAGAGCGTGTTCGGATAGGTTGGTAACGAACAGGATGAGGACATATTCGGTACGATTTAGGAAGAGGTAGGCCGGTCTTGTGTTGGTGGAGGTGCAGATTTTCTATAGCTTGGTGCATTCCTTTAGAGATGTACTGCTAGAAGGTAGTCCCTTCACTTGGTCATTTGTTTGAAATCCATTCTCTACTACGTACCTGCCATTTTGATTGTAGAGTCTAATATGCTGGAATTTAATAATGGTAACAATTTCGGCTATTTGAATATGTTTACTTGAAAAGTGATTTCAAAGAATGTTATTAAAAATAATATCAAATGATTTGATAAAAACATTTTAGTTATCATAAGGTAAAAACCCATCTATGTTTACATGCGGCATGGTCTAATGATATACTCTTTCTTCACAAAATGTTTTTGTCACCAATCTCTGATCTATGACATTGTCATTTAAGATTCGTGTTTCTCACGCTGGTTTGCTAGACTGATCCGGGTATTTTCATACTCGGGTCAGATCTAAGTAGCTTCAGGATTGCTGAAGACACTTGGAGTTTCCAAAGGAGAGCTAGAAATCTTCATCAATGTACGGACGTATTCTATTTTCTGCTGCATTGGTGTTGTTTGTTTTTCAGAAAGTGTATAGATGGGTATTATAACTATCCAGGCTGAATCTAGGTTAGACTATGATACATGTATTTTAAAATTTTCCGCTGTAAAGATTATTATTGAATAATATATGTTATTCTATCTAAGTAAGATTTCGTTCTTTCTTTATTTTCTTTCTATCTGATAAAGATACATCTTTTCATCTAATTTAGGTTGGACATGTGTGGTTTATAGTCGACTCAAAGGATATAGAAATTTGGGCCTTTATAAAACCTTACCAAGAATCTAAATATTTCACATCTAAGTGCACAACTGAATCCAATCTAGATGGGATGTGAAAGTATCCTAATGGGAGCAAACCCACATAGCTTGGCCTCCTCACGCGCTTTGGATTTAGTCATTTCCGGCAAAAGATAATAAAGCTTGAAGAGCAGAAAATCGTTTTTAAGGTGACGATGCACTATGGGGAAAACTAAATCCGATAATCAATAAATCAGCTATCGGGGATAATTAAAATGATCGTATATGGAAATTATATATCGTATATTTAACACTACCTGTCGATTCTAAACAAATGCTATCTCTCGGTAGAAAATGAAGCCAGGCAAGTTGAGATAGTGTTAACTCTAGATGATTAGCTAACTTTAAACATCATTAGTTAAAATAGTTAATTAAATTACAAATGCTATCATTAGTCAACATGATTAGTTAACTTTAAACATCATTAGTTAAAACAGTTAATTAAATTTAGGCAATCGTCAGTTAAAATGATTAATTAAACTCCATTATCATTAACTAAAACAATTAGTCAAACTCAAATAATCAATATTTAAAATGATTAATTAAGTATAAAACATCGTTAGAAAAAATGATTAATTAAATCTGACGATAAACCAATTTTAAATATCGTTAATTATATTGGTTAATTAATTTCAAAATCATTAGTTAAAATGATTAACTAATTTAAATAACCATTAATTAAAGTGTATTAAATTTAAAATATCATTAATTAATATAATTAATGAATTTTAAATTCTGTTTAGTGAAAGCACAAGCTCAAGTTTAAAATACACACGACACAGTTTCGGGGATGAAAGTCAATAAATAGTGGCATAGCAAAAATCACTAGAATGAAATTTAAACAATTAATGGAATATCAAGATTTATTTCAATTAAATATCAATATAACAGCACAAGGGTATAAATAATTATTGGCGAGAATCCCTCAAGGTCTCCCAACATATTCTTCCTGCAAAACAATGGTTAAGGACATCATATATAATCATATGGGTACATAACAATCAAATTAATATGTCATCTATTTTCCAAATGGAAATTCAACCAAACTATCAATCAAACAATTTTACTAACATCCAAGCGATCAATAATAGTTTATAGCATTATAGATATGATATAGTAAATTTAAATGACAGTTGAACTCAAATTGATTCCAGTTTTCGCCGAAGCGTTCCATTTTTGAACTAAACCCGAAAAGGATTTGCTTTTGGCCAAAAATTCGACTATCTTCAAATCTAACCAATCTAACTCCATTGCATATCAATCATCACTACGATACCAATGCAAAAAGCGGTGATCAAATTCGACTCTGCACGTAAAAATTATTCGAATTATAAGTTTTCGAAATTAATAATACAATTAATATTAAATTACATCACTAATCCACTCTATTAATAAACAAATCCCCACTTAACTTTAATCCTTCTTCTCCTCCCCCTAACCAAATTCGTGCATAGGATATCACCAAACCTAACCAAGTGAGCACGAAAATCCATTGATACAGAGCTAGGATTGATGGAATCGAACGCCGTCTTTGCCGACGGATTCTTCTTCGCATGCTACACCTTCTCGACACCTATGCTTCACCTCTTCATTTCCCCATAATATTCCAACTAGGCATGCTCTACAACTCTAAAAATATGTCAAATTCCATCCCACGGCTCGTTGCTACTTCAAACTCGACACCCAGGTGATTCTCAGCAAACATTGTGCAACCATGGTCTTCAATTTGCCCCTCGTCTTCTCTATCTACACAAATTTTGCGCCATGGCTGCTTTCCCTAAATGATTATCACCCAAAAAGAAGTTTGAATTATACCAAAAGGGTATAGGATCGAAGCTCTTAGGTATAAAAGCCTAACGGATCCAACGTCAAGATTTTTCGTTTAGTATATCGCAGGAATTTACTTTTTGAAATGGAGAAAACTTTCATTTTGGTTATAGGAATGGGTTTATAAAGGAGAGGGGGTGTGGCGGCAATGTGAAAGGTAAGGAAGTGGGTATTGGCTGAGGCAGAGGGAAATGGGGTAGGAGTATACCATTCATTCTCGAAAATTTAGAACTCCTATCGATGCATACCAACTGGCATTCTATACTAAGTACCCCTATTTTGAATCTAATGGAATTAGTTTTGGGACCTTATTCCAAAGTATTCAGAAGTTAGTTTTTTAAATTAAGTTATATTTAAAATTAACAGCAACGCATTTCGAGCTTGCATGACTACACAGCACATATGATTGTTACGAAACTCGATGGCCTACAACAATTTTTATTTCGGATCTAACGACACTGGTTTCGACAAAATCCTTGACAGTGCCCTAGAATGTAAATTTTACAAATTTAAATATCGTTATATATTTTTGATCAGTTATTGATATTTATTCTATCTATTTATATTTGTAAATAAATTTATAAATTGAATTCATCAATATTATTCATTGATTAAAAGGAGTTAAATATTATTATTAAATTAATTTAATTAATATTTAATTTACAATTCAAATATTTAAAAGATTAATCATATTTGAATTTAAACTATTAAATTTAAAAAATCCCAAAATTTAAATATTTAAAATGTTACCACCAGAATTGATCACTAACATCTTGAGTAGAGTTATGTAGAGAGATTAATAAAAAAAGTAAATTTAAATAGAGAACAATATGCTAAATTAAACGCAGAAAACAAGAACACCATATTTGTAGTTGTTCGGCGTAACTGCCTACGTCCACTTTGAGGTTAATCTTTATTGCTTTTCTCAACTATTGATTACAGATACAATCCGTACACCAACTAGTTGAATACAATTGCTAAGCAAAGAAAATAAGTCTTGAATGAGTCTTGAATGCGGCAAAGTCTCCTCGGTGTTCTCGAAAAAATGTCCCTTTCACTGTGCCCCTGCCTCTCTATTTATAGACGAAGATGGGTTGGACTTCCTTGATGGTCCTAGTAGCAAGATATCCCGGCCCAAAATGAATGACTTCTGTGTGCCGAGCCACAAATGCTGAGCGGTGAATGCCGAACCATGTCTCTACGCCGAACGAGGCAGTATGTTGAGTGAGATGTGTAGACCGAACGAGATTCGATGCCGACCAAGGGGAGATGCCAAACGACATGCTCATGCCGAGCGAGGCTATGTGCCAAACGATGCTGGAATGCCGAACGAGGCATGAATGCCGAACGAGGCTGAATGTCGGTCACGACCTGAATGCCGAGCGAGGACAAATGTCAGTCGAGGCCTGAATGTCGAGCGAGGCTGGATGTCGGTCTAGGCTTTAATGCCAAGAGAGGCTGGATGCCGGTCGAGGCTGGATGTCAGTCGAGGCTTGAATGCCGAGCGAGGCTGGATGCTGGTCGAGGCTTGAATGCCGACCGACCTAGTTGTGCCGAACGAGAGTATTGTGCCAAATGGCGTTGGATGTTGAACGGTGCACAAATGCCGTGTCTCTAGTTACCTGGTCAAACCTCCAGGTAACACTTGCCCCCCAAAGTGCATCATGTGGTCGAACATGATGCGCTTTGAATCACGGGTCCTTCGTGTTTTGCTTCAAGCCTTGGCTTAGTCTTCTCGATAGTATTTTTCCCTAAATGCCGATCGAGGCATTGTATGCCAAGCGACATGCTAATGTTGGACGACATAATGCCGAACGAGGGGCGTCATTGACCGCTTCTACCGATCACGGTCCACCCAACTTCTCCTCTCTCTATTTAAGCTGATACTCCCTTTTCTTTTTCTACCTTTACTTTTCAGAAACTAGAACTCAACTCTCATCAAACTTCAACAAACTACCTATATTTCCTCCCCCGAACTCCGTACATAGCCTCGCCTCCTTCTCAAATTAGTGGATCCAATTAAAACCTTGTTCCCTACTCTAGAATCTCCCTAAGTTTTAACTCGTTCTTTAGGTAATGACCTTTCTTCTAAACATTACACCCCGAACAGGAAACCTAGCACGAGATTCGAGCTTGTGAATCTCTGTAAATCGAGGTCATTAGGAATTGTGTGGAACAAGAGTTAAGGGCGAGGCGTTGTTGTTTAAAGGAGTTTAAGGATAGGAGGAGTGGAGGAGAGAAGTGGACGTCAGAGGTGCTTGAAGGAGTGAGTTGGTGGAAGAAGTAACATTGTGGCTCGGCATGACCTCCTTATGCCGAGCGATGGAGGGGAAGTACGAGAGTAGAAATGGAGCTATGGTTTATTGCGCCGAGCGATACGGCTCGGCACAGCCATGGCTCGGCATAATTTCTTTATGCCGACCGAGATTGGAGGAGAAAGTAGAAAAGTAGTAGTAATTTGGTAGAATGCCGAGCGACATGGCTCGGCATGACTTGCTGAAGGACTTGGCCGTGTCGATTGGTGTGGATGGAGGGAAGGAGTAAAAGTGGCGTTAAGGATAGAATGCCGAGCGATGCGGCTCGGCACGAGCATGCTTCGGCATGATTTGTCGCATGTCGATCGGTGAAGAGGAAGAGTTGGGAGAGTAACGTGCCGAACGGTGTGGCTCGGCATGTCTCGCCGCATGCCGAATAGTAATAATGAATGGTAGGTGAGTGTTTGTTGTTGAGGGTAGAATGCCGAGCGAGGTGGCTCGGCATGATTGTGGTTCGGCATAACTAGTTGAATGCCGAACAATGAAGTGGATAGGTAGGAGGGTTGTGTAAAACCGCAACACCAGTCGAACCTAATGCATAATTGACTAAACACATACTTTAAGCCTGAACATAGGATAATGAAAAAGGACAGACTCAAACAAGAAAGCATATCGGACAATCCGGACTGATAAATCCCATGTTTGAACAACTGACAATTTGGACTTTAACTTGTTTAACAGTTAATAACATTTCAAATGCAGTGACGATGTTGGGTTCAAAATGTAAAGCGTCTTACGACAAGCTTTCGTAAACGGTCAGCGATGACGGTCTTCGTAGACAACATTTCAAAGCTTAGACTTATTTAATCAATCAAGTGTCTTTTCACTGCTTGGCACTTACATTTGAATGATCGCACTAGTTCACACACCACACGAGGGGAATATTTATGTTGTTAAGTCTAATGTCGATTGTTTTTCAAGTATAGTTCAAACAAGTGCCTTGTCAAATTCAATCTTCATTAGAGATGTCTAGGAAATCTAACTCCGCTACGATCTCGGACAAACCTAGGCCATCCTCTTGACAAGAAGTTGTAGGAACTTCAAATCCATCAACTACCCCTGCTCAAGACTTACCGAGTCATGCGACTGCATCTGTTGACTTGGCTCCCGACGCTTTGGGGGCAGCAATTTTCCTGGACGACCCAATCGATTCACAGGCCTCAAAGATTAATGAAAGTACACTTCGTCGGATATGCTCTGTCCGTGGAATCCCTTCGACAATGTGTTAGTTCCATCGGGGCGTGATCGTCCGCACTTGCCCCTAGTCGGATATACAGCTTGTAACAAGTTTATATGTTGGGTTGGCAGTGTGCCGCCATTCAACTCTTTTCTCCGAGATGTGCTACAGTATATCGAGATTGCCCCCTCGCAATTGCATCCAAATAGCCACGCATTCATATACGGCACTTGTATCCTCTTCATCAGTGTCCTCTTCAGGCTTCCAACTCCGGGCGATGTCCGATACATTTATCGCATCAAAAGACGGATGGATAGCCCATCTTTCATGTTTCTCGAGCCGCACAGCTGTTATCCCGCTTTTTGGCAAAGCTGTGATACCAAAAGATTGGTCGAAAACGAAAGACAGTTCGTCTAGGAGATTGGATAACCATGGATATTGATGAATTTCGTCCGAGTCCGGAATGGGCCACAGTTGATAGGACATGACAAGAAAGATCATAGAAGTCGACATTTCAAATTTCAAGTCAATCCGAGTTCGTATGCTCAAGATATGATGGGTTCAATGCGAAGAGAAGTGGTCACTGTCTGGTTCGAGACCATCCATTTCGAACCCATCCACCGCCTTTGTTTCGAAACCATGCTGTTCGAAACCATCCACGCCCTCTCCTTCGAACCCACCTAGTTCGAACCCATCTGCGCGCTTGCCTTCGAAACCACGAGGTTCGAACCCAAGCCACGTTCGAACCCATCAGCTAATGCATGCCTCGACTCCATCGCCTTCGATTCCATCGCCTTCGAACCCAACACAATGGCCTACCTTCGAATCCATGGCGCCACTCAGCTTCGCACCCTTGCTTCGAATCCATCGAGCGACCCAGTTCGAACCCAAGCCACGTTCGAACCCATAAGGATTCCTGGGTTCGAATTAGTCACATTCGAAACCAGGGGTACTTCCCATTTCGAACCCACCGAGTCAATTGGTTTGGATGACGTGTTCGCCGTAGTTCACGGAGTCGAAGCGGTCCATTCGGAGATAAGTTAGGATCGATTCGAATATTGCGCGCCACGTCACTACAAGCCCACGTGCACTGCTGGGTTCGAAATGAAGGGTTCGAACGTCATGGGTTCGAAATCCACAGCCAACCGAAAATACCAATTTCGAACCGAGCATATCTCCTCGACCACAAATCCAAATGCAACCAAATTTTCACAGTAGCTTCCACATGAGGTAAAGATTGTTCCTGCCAAGTTTCAGCTCGATTGGACCATTTCTTGATGGGTTCGAAATCACTTCGAACCGATGTCAGATCGAGACGAAACTTGGTGGGGTCGGTCGCGTGGGCCCACTCACGTGCCAGAAGAAGTCTCACGAAGTTTCAGCGAGATCTGGGCCTCCAACGCCTATAAATAGCACCCTGAAGCCTTCAGAAAAGGGACTTTTCCGCCATTAAACGCCAAGACTCTGCCGGATTCAAGTTTAACTATCAGAATCGCTGTTGTATTCAGATATCAAAGCAATTGTTAGCTGTAATCCATTGTAATCGATTTAATCAAGCAAAGCAATAAAGAGAAAACCTTCAAAGTGGACGTAGGCGCGAACGCCGAACCACTATAAATCTTGTGTTGGTGATTGTTGTCTGTGAATTACTGTGATTTGTCGCTTAGATCTGAATTCTATATTGATTGTTGCTGAGATCTGTGTTGATTATCATTAATTTAAGTACGTAAACGGGTGCTTTCACGACTTTGGGTGTTTGCGGCCATTTTTTACGCAAACATTTTGGTGCTTTCACTGAGAATTGAACTCAGGAAAAAGTTGATTTTGAAAATATAGGAGTTCAGATTTAGGAATTATGGCAAGACAATCGAGTAGGAGGCCAAGGACAGAGAGAAGCGAACCACAGGGAAGCCAAGAGGCTTCCTCAGGAGCAAATCAACCATCGATATACATCACGAGGGACGAGATGGAAACTATGATGAAGAGGCAAGAGGAAATGATCCAGAGTTTACTTCAACAGATAGGACAGCTTGGGGCACAGAATAGAGAAGCCAATGGAGCCCAGAACGGAGCGGGACCATCCGGCATAGCACCAGAGCTAGGGGGCACACATATGGAGAATGTTGACCCAATCTTGGAAAGAGAAAGAGGAGCATCTGCGCAACCCGGTAGTAGTAGAGATGCGAACGCTCAGTCAAGGGGGCAGATCCCGGAGTTACCTCGTGAGCTCGGGGGGCAGGTTGGAAGTAGTGAACAAGGATTACATCTCGGAGACAACGACCGATTGGCAGAGATAGTTAGGAGAGCTTTGAGAGGCGGTATGGTGAACAAAGATTTGGAAGATGTCAATAGAAGTCCTTTTACTTCAGCAATCAGGCAAGCTAGGAACCCACCTGATTTCAAACTACCATCGTTGGATATGTATGACGGGAGAGCGGACCCCACGGTTCATCTGACAAAATATATGAGGCATATGGAAGTACTGGGGGCATCGGAGGAGGTTATGGCCCGGTGTTTTCCATTGTATTTGACAGATATCGCCGCACTATGGTTTAGACAGTTGGAGAACGGATCCATCGGAACATGGAATGGTTTAGTGGAGAGATTTATGAGACAATTCAGGGTTCATATTACCAGACCCAAGAACGTGATGACTCTGGCAACCCTAAAGCAAAAGGCTGGAGAGACCTTGAGAAGTTATCTAGCACGATTTAATGCTGCAGCAGCTTCAGTGGATAGAGCAGATCCATCCATGGTAGTAATGGCAGCTGTGTCCGGAATAGCTGACGGCACAGAGTTCAAAAATTCATTGACTAAAGATCCACCCGTAGATCTGGAGGAATTCTATCACGAAGCAGAAAAGTTTTTACGACTCGAAGATGCGAATGCCGAGAAAGAAGAAAGAGATGGGATAGAAATTTTTGCACTCAAAGACGCCCCTAGAAGGGACTCGGACAAGGATAAAGGTAAAAGAAAGATTGAGAATGACAGAGACAGATCAAAGCGGCAACGGAGGGAGCCGCGATTCACCACCTACGCTGAGTTGAACGAGAGCTTGGAGCGAATTTACCAAGATACCAAAGAACAGATTCCGTATCGTAGGCCAATGCGAAGGGATCCTACCTCAGACGAAAGGAAATCAGATAAGTTCTGTGTATTCCATGAATTAAATGGTCATAACACTAACGATTGTAGGCACCTGAAGGATGAGGTGGAAGGGCATATCAGGAACGGTATGCTCCTTCAGTATGTAAGGAGGCGAGCTCCTGTGGCGGAACCAGAGCGACCACCATCCATGTCAGCTAGAGGCGATCCTGAATCAAGGCACCGTTTGGTTATCAACTGAATGAAATAACGATGAACAAGTTGTAAGCTTCCACTACCGCATTCAAATCATTTACACATGTGCGAGATCACGAACGATCTCCAGGCATGCTCTGAGTGATCATCAACCGTTTCGTAGTGGGAACTTACACTTTGACATCCATGCTTTACTTTCGTTTCATTTTGATTTGAACATTTGAACTTTGTTTGCTTGGACAATTGTTTTTGAAACTCATTCGTTTAATAGATATTTGATTCTGATAACTTTGAAATGGCTAGGCTACTTGCACATGTACAGGGTCGCGAACGGTCCTTAGATATGCTCTGAGACGGCGATGAACCGCCCCTATAAACGATCCAGGAACTCACTCGAACGTGACCCTGGCATCGATAACACCAAGCCCTCCCGGACACACACACAATCCGCCTCGAGCAGGCACCCGACTTCGAACAGTCACAACTCGCTTTACCTCAAATGGCTTGATCGCGAACGGTCGTCACTTGAGGTCCGACATCCGACCTCGAACGGTCACAAATTCGCCTCGAACGGCACACGATCGCGAACGATCACCCTCCGCCTCGAACGGCACACGACCGCGAACGGTCACAGATTCGCCTCGAACGGCACACGATCGCGAACGATCACTTCCTGCTTCGAACGCCATCGATCGCGAACGGTCATGGCTCACTGATTATGAAATCCGACCTCGAACGGTCACCATTCGCCTTGAACGGCCCTTGGTCGCGAACGATCATCATTTGCCACGAACGGCAGCCGACCGCGAACGGTCCCATCTCATCATTTGCCGCGAACGGCATCGACCGCGAACGGTCCTATTCCATCTTATGCCACGAACGGCACGGACCGCGAACGGTCCAGATTCACCTCAAACAGCATACGATCCCGAACGATCGAAGCATGAATTTATACGCTCGACCACGCACGGTCGCACTTCACCTCGAATGACTCGATCGCGAACGATCGTCATTTGAAGTTAAGCGCTTGACCACGAACGGCCGCGCTTCATACCAAATAGCTCGATCTCGAACGATCGTCATTTGAGACCATATGAAACTATCGAATTCTTTGCAGGTTGATAATCGGATACGAACATCCAACTCAAGGTATTACAAAACACACCTTCCTACAGCAAGGCATGTTTTGGGGGGCAAAATGTTATCCCGCTTTTTGGCAAAGCTGTGATACCAAAAGATTGGTCGAAAACGAAAGACAGTTCGTCTAGGAGATTGGATAACCATGGATATTGATGAATTTCGTCCGAGTCCGGAATGGGCCACAGTTGATAGGACATGACAAGAAAGATCATAGAAGTCGACATTTCAAATTTCAAGTCAATCCGAGTTCGTATGCTCAAGATATGATGGGTTCAATGCGAAGAGAAGTGGTCACTGTCTGGTTCGAGACCATCCATTTCGAACCCATCCACCGCCTTTGTTTCGAAACCATGCTGTTCGAAACCATCCACGCCCTCTCCTTCGAACCCACCTAGTTCGAACCCATCTGCGCGCTTGCCTTCGAAACCACGAGGTTCGAACCCAAGCCACGTTCGAACCCATCAGCTAATGCATGCCTCGACTCCATCGCCTTCGATTCCATCGCCTTCGAACCCAACACAATGGCCTACCTTCGAATCCATGGCGCCACTCAGCTTCGCACCCTTGCTTCGAATCCATCGAGCGACCCAGTTCGAACCCAAGCCACGTTCGAACCCATAAGGATTCCTGGGTTCGAATTAGTCACATTCGAAACCAGGGGTACTTCCCATTTCGAACCCACCGAGTCAATTGGTTTGGATGACGTGTTCGCCGTAGTTCACGGAGTCGAAGCGGTCCATTCGGAGATAAGTTAGGATCGATTCGAATATTGCGCGCCACGTCACTACAAGCCCACGTGCACTGCTGGGTTCGAAATGAAGGGTTCGAACGTCATGGGTTCGAAATCCACAGCCAACCGAAAATACCAATTTCGAACCGAGCATATCTCCTCGACCACAAATCCAAATGCAACCAAATTTTCACAGTAGCTTCCACATGAGGTAAAGATTGTTCCTGCCAAGTTTCAGCTCGATTGGACCATTTCTTGATGGGTTCGAAATCACTTCGAACCGATGTCAGATCGAGACGAAACTTGGTGGGGTCGGTCGCGTGGGCCCACTCACGTGCCAGAAGAAGTCTCACGAAGTTTCAGCGAGATCTGGGCCTCCAACGCCTATAAATAGCACCCTGAAGCCTTCAGAAAAGGGACTTTTCCGCCATTAAACGCCAAGACTCTGCCGGATTCAAGTTTAACTATCAGAATCGCTGTTGTATTCAGATATCAAAGCAATTGTTAGCTGTAATCCATTGTAATCGATTTAATCAAGCAAAGCAATAAAGAGAAAACCTTCAAAGTGGACGTAGGCGCGAACGCCGAACCACTATAAATCTTGTGTTGGTGATTGTTGTCTGTGAATTACTGTGATTTGTCGCTTAGATCTGAATTCTATATTGATTGTTGCTGAGATCTGTGTTGATTATCATTAATTTAAGTACGTAAACGGGTGCTTTCACGACTTTGGGTGTTTGCGGCCATTTTTTACGCAAACAACAGCAAATGTCCAATCTTAACTGGGGCATGAAGTAAGTTTACCCAGTACAAACAAGAGTGGTTCTATGTGCGTTGTCCTCCTGCTTTTGCCAGAAGATGGGTAGAAGGAAGCAAGTTCTTTTTCCGGATCTATACTTAAATTTGTTGAGATTTACATCTTTTCTGACTCTTCATTCATTTTTTCAGGTATCAACCCATGTCCCGAAGGCTTCGGGTACTCTGAGGCTGTCGAAGCTATTCGAGCCATCCCCGCGGAAGACTGGGACAACAGATCACTCATTTCAAATGAGTCGCTTTCAAAGTTTGGGTTGCTGGCTGAAGGTCGCAGAATAAGCCTCCCCTAAGGTGTTTCCATACCCAAGCCTGCTTCGAGCAAAGGAAAGAAGAAGGCCGAGTCCTCAGCACATAAAGCCCCTGACACGCCAGAGGAGGGGGAGATTGAAGAAACCAAAACGCCCGAATTTCAAGGCAAAAATGTTAGTCCATCTCAGGACCCAATAGTCGAAGTTCACGACATTGAAACGACGCCCTCTCCTTCGAAGGGGAAGAAGAAACTGATATATATGCTAAGGAAGAAAACAATTGGTGGAACTTTTAAAGTTACTCTCGTTCCAATGGAGAAAGAAGCTTCCTCGCAACATTTGAAAAGTTCTCTGAAAGGCCTGTCGAACCTCTCCATATCTGAAGATCTGCTCAATTACGATTTCGACGATCCAGAGGCCCTTAAGCTTCATTCGCCCGCGAGAGGCAATACAAGTGCTCAAGCCCAAAACCAAGGAGAAAAAACTCCTATTAGTAAAGAAGCTGGTCCATCGGGAGGAAACACTAGGACACACACTAACGCATGCACTTCACCCCGCACTTAACTTTCTGTCATCACTCTACTATTTGCTAACTCGATGTTATTTAAATTCTGTTTAGGTGATATGCGGCGCACGTATGGACTTGACCGCCTTCCCGGTTCATCGATTTTTTTACCAATCTGGTCGGGATTCGGGCTCCGGCAAGTGTCGAGATAGAGACGACTCCGGTATCGAGACTACCACGGCCGGGAATCGTCCTACCGGAGAAAATCTTATAGTCAATCATCCTACCCTCGTGATCCTCCTTCCCAACCGGAGCATAGCAAAGAGAAACCTGCACATAAGGGGTCTCAGCTTAAGGCACATCGGGACCAACACTCCGGTTCATCAAGTACCAGGCAATCTCGAGATCCCCACAGAACGCCTGCGGTCTCCAAGCAGACTCCTTTTTCTCCTGTAACTGATCCATCGGTCACTGAGTGACTGGCTGAGCTTAAAGCCTCATTTCTGAAGCTATGCTTTGACGGCTTAAGTTTCTTCCAGTGATTCACTAGATTCCAGGGCATGTCAAGCAAAGCGCCATTGCTTGCACCAATGACGTCTATGTCCAGCATGATGCGTTCGTGCACTTAGCCTAGAAAGTTTCAAAAGTTTCCATATAACGTCAGCATGTGATAGATCGCGTGAAGCTTGAGGCTATCCATGACAAATACATTATTAAAGCCCAGTATGAAGAGCTTGCTTCTTATAAGTCCCAGCTTGAAGCCGACCAGCAGAGCGCTAAAGACACTACCGAGGCCATTACTTGTTTGGAGTCAACCCATAAAAATAAATCGACGAGGAGGTCCAATGCTATGGGGCCCTAGCTTTAGAGAAGGAATTAGTGCAGAAAGAGAGGGATGCATTTGGCTTCCGAGTCAAAGAACTGTAGGAGAAACTCCGCAAAGAAGTAGAAGAGAAGATCGATGCCCAAGAAGAGTCGCAAGAAGATGAAGCCCGCGAAGAGGGCAAGAAAATAGCATCTGCGGAGATTGACTCTGCCTGAAGGCGGCTAAAGAGGCTGGTAGGGAGGAGGTCAAATGCATGTTCGACCTATTGATTGCAGAATTCAACGGCCGCGTCCTCATGCATCGAGATTTAAATTTTCGAGGAGAGGGCTACCTCGAATCCCAAGCTGAGGCGTGGAAGACTTTAGTAAAAACCAGGAAGGTTGAACTTGGCACCGAGGAGGTCGATGAGGAAGCTTTGATAAGGGAACTTCTTAAGGGGAACGAGCCTTCAGGCCTGTTTGCGGCGAAAGCTCTTTACTACAAAGGCTCCCCGTCATCGAAAGGGAAAGATGTTACTGCCGGTCCATTCGGGATCAAGCCTCCAGCTCATGCGCCTACTCAATCGACCGATCGGCCGATACTTGATCCGTTTGAGCAGCATATCGGTTATGACCCGGAGGACCCTGGCCTCGGCGTTCACATTCTGTCTCCTATTCTAGAGGGTGAGAACCCTCAGACGGCTGAGAGCCAGCCAAAACCTGGTAGATAACCCTTCACTTTAACATTCCAAAAGTCATCGTTTTTCACGAGGGGCTATTGTATTCTAATGCTTGTTTTTCATGATTTTGTGTAGGCCGTTCTGATCCCAACCCTACTCCGAGGAGCGACGTCACCAAGGAGGTGAAGGAAAAAACAAGTGAGTCGGCTCACACAGGGGAGGTTCCCGATCCAAATGCTCAGGTGATCGAAGCGCTTGATGAGCATAAGTCCGAGACTTCCTCTCCCGTCGATCGGAGTTACGAAATCGAGATTACAGACGCCTCTGAACATACATCTAAACTGAGCATGAAGGAGCAACTTTAGAAGGAGAAGAAAACGACGGGTGAAATCAAAATCGAGCCTCAAGTTGTGGACCTAGATGATCCTCTGAATAAGTTGTGGACCTGGACGGGTGAAATCAAAATCGAGCCTCAAGTTGTGGACCTGGATGACCCGTACTTCTTCAGTTGTTACCTGCCCGTCAAAGAAAACTACCAAGGGCAAACGCAAGGGAGAGGAGTCGTCACGGAAGAGTCGAAGAAGTAATTGTTGCTCTCTTCAACGAGAGTTAGTTTAGATTATGTAATTATTTTTATTCATTTTCGTAGTCCATGTAAATAGAATTTTGACTTCGAATTTTGGAGGAGTTATAGTAGAGACTTACTTTTGAATAAATAAAGCCTAGTTCTTTTGTCTTTCAAAATCATTCAGCTTTCTGTGTGATTATGGTTGAAACCCAAGCTACTGTGAGTTACATGAACTTCTTAATTTATTTTTATATAACTCTGAAATGCTTTGGAGTTGTTCATCCTGTATTCCACGCTTCAAACACTTAGAATATTTTTTAGTCCGTATGCCGGGGACTTGATGACTTCAAGTCATTCATGTCCCGGTCCGCACTTTGGCGACTTAGAGATTTTTAAGCCGTTTATACTCTGGTCCGCACTCAGAGGACTCAGAATAATCCAGTCCGAACTATGGGGACTTAGAGATTTTAAGTCGTTTATACTCTAGTCCGCACTTTGGGGACTCAGAGTACTCAGTCCGCACTTTGGGGACTTGGAGATTTTGAATCGTTTATACTCTAGTCCGCACTTTGGGGACTCAGAGTACTCCAGTCTGCACTCTAGGGACTTAGAGATTTTAAGTCGTTTATACTCCGGTCCCCACTCTAGGGACTTAGAGTACTCCAGTCCGCACTCTGGGGACTTAGAGATTTTTAGTCATTTATACTCTAGTCCGCACTCTGGGGACTCAGAGTACTCCACTCTACACTCAGGGGACTTGGAGATTTTGAATCGTTTAAACTCCGGTCCTCACTCTGGGGACTCAAAGTACTCCAGTCCACACTCTGGGGACTTGGAGATTTTTAGTCGTTTATACTCTAGTCCGCACTCTGGGGACTCAGAGTACTCCAGTCCGCATTCTGGGGACTTAGAGATTTTAAGTCGTTTATACTCCAGTCTGCACTCAGGGGACTTAGAGTACTCCAGTCCGCACTCTGGGGACTTGGAGATTTTGAATCGTTTATACTACGGTTCGCACTCTGGGGACTTGGAGATTTTTAGTCGTTTATACTCTAGTCCGCACTCTGGGGACTCAGAGTACTCCATTCCGCATTCTGGGGACTTGGAGATTTTGAATCGTTTATACTCCAGTCCGCAATCTGGGGACTCAGAGCTCCAATCTGCACTTTGGGGACTTGGAGATTTTGAATCGTTTATACTCCGGTCCGCACTCTGGGGACTCAGAGTACTCCATTCCGCACTCTGGGGACTTGGAGATTTTTAGTCGTTTATACTCCAGTCCTCACTCTGGGGACTCAGAGTACTCCAGTCCGCATTTGGGAACTTAGATATTTTAAGTCGTTTATACTCTAGTCCGCACTCTGGGGACTCAGAGTACTCTAGTCTGCACTTTGGGGACTTAGAGATTTTGAATCGTTTATACTCTAGTCCGCACTCTGGGGACTCAAAGTACTCCAACCCATACTCTGAGGACTTGGAGATTTTGAGTGCTCGTGCGCGTTTGTACATCAGACGGAATAATGTATCTCTTAGTTATTCGTCATAGAATTATCATACATAGAAACATCAACAATCCATGGAAAAAATGGCATCAAGCCTTTATTAATGCAGACAAGCTAAATTGTCTTATTACATGCCGTAAACTAGGAATAAAAACTTGCTGGAAATAATTGCAACTAAAATATGAAAGAAATTAACTAACTATAATAATGCCGCAATTGCTCAATATTCCAGGCTCGGGGGAGTGTCGCACCATCAACGGCCGCTAGCTTGAAAGTTCCTTCTTCAAGCTTCCATTCAATGACGTATGGACCATCCCATGCGGGGCACATATGTGATGGAACTGGGAAAACTCGTTTCAAAACGAGGTCAACCAAACCAAAGATTCTCGGTCAGATTTTTTCATTATAATATCGAGCGACTCGGTGCCTGTATGCGGCCGCTGTTAAATTAGGTTCTTCGCGCTTTTCATCAATGAAGTCCAGTGATTCGAGCAAAAGATCTTGATTTGACTCAGAGTCATAATAAGTTACCCGATGTGATGGAACTTCAAGTTTTACAGGTATAACAGCTTCCATGCCATATGCCAATGCGAATGGAGTATGGCCAGTCGCAGACTTGTGGGTGGTTCTATAAGCCCAAAGCGCTGTTGGAAGCTCATCCATCCACTTGCCTCTAGCCTTTTCCAAATGCTTTTTCAATATGGATTTGATTATTTTGTTCACGGCTTCCACTTGTCCATTGGCTTTCGGATGAGCAATTGCTCAAACTTTTTCTCAAAACCATATTTTTGGCAAAATTCTTTGAACTCTTTGCTTTCGAATTGAGTTCCGTTCTCTGTAATGATGGTTTGTGGAAGGCTGAAACGACATATAATATTTCGTACAACGAAATTAATGACCTTTTTGGTGGTGATAGTGGCCAAAGGCTCTACTTCTGCCCACTTGGTAAAGTAATCAACCGCAACTATCGTGTATTTCGCACCGCCTTTGGATATGGGTAAGGAATCGACTATATCGATCCCCCACATTGCAAACGGCCAGGGACTAACCATTTGTGTGAGTTCCGTTGGCGGAGCTATCGGGATTTTCGCATATTTTTGACATTTGTCACATATTCTCACATAGTCTGCGGCATCCCGATTTACAGTCGGCCAATAGTATCCATAGTGGAGGATTTTCTTCGCTAATGTCTTCCCCCCAATATGGTCACCACATTCTCCTTCATGGACTTCCTTCAGGACTCGTTTTATCTCATCATGGGCAATGCACCGGAGTAAGGGGGTCGAGAATCCCCTACGATACATTACCCTATCTTGCATTACATAACGCAAAGCCTTACGAATGACTTGTTGTCTTTCGCTCCTTCTTTCAGGCATGACCCCGTGTAACAAGTACTACTTGAATGGGTACATCCATGATTCCTTCTCGATTTTTGTTTCTAACATGAAATCAACCTCCATCATATTTATGCTCGGAGCATGTAAGGTTTCAACGGGAAACAATCCCATCTACTGCGCATCGCCGGTGCTTGCAAATTTTGCCAATGAATCGGCTGCTCTGTTTTGCTCACGCGGGACATGTGAAATACCATAATACTCGAGATTCACTAGCAGCTCTTGAACCCGGGCTAGTAATGGGGAAAGTCTCTGCCCCTTTGCTTGATAGTCCCCTCGGACTTGGTACACCGCCAGTTACGAGTCACAAAAGATTTCAACCGATCTTACCCCCAATTCTATGATAAGTCTCAAGCCAGCAACCAATGCTTCATACTCAGCTTCATTATTTGTTGCTGTGAATTCGAGCTTCAAAGCATAGCAAACAGATCGGTTTTCAGAAGTCACAAGAACTATGCCAGCCTCCGAACAATGGTCGTTAGATGCCCCATTGGTGTACATCTTCTATCGAACGGGAGGTATGACATTGTGGCCGTTTGATTCGTCTGTCATGGTAAATTCAGCAATGAAATCTACTAGTGCCTGCCACTGTATGGCCCTTCATGGCAGGTAGGTAATATCGAATGACTCAACTCGATATTCCATTTTAACATCCTTCCAGAAGTTTTCGGTCATTGGAGTACCTGTCGCAAGGATTGATCAGTGTAAACACTAATCGAGTGTGCCTGGAAGTATAGGTGAAGCTTGCGTGATGCAATCACCAAGCAGTAAGATAGTTTCTCAATCTTGGGATAATTTCTTTCTGCCCCCATCAAACGTTTATTAACATAATACACTGGCTTTTGAACTCGGTCCTCCTCGCGAACCAAAGCCGTACTGATAGCATGCTTGGATACAGCCAGGTATACATACAGCATTTCATGGTCATTTGTTTTTGATAGCACCGAGGGACTTTCTAGATGTCTAACCAAAGCTCGGAATGCTTCTTCGCAGTCATACGTCCACTTAAAATTCCTCTTTCCTTTCTTTATCACATGAAAGAAAGGAATGCACTTACCCGTAGCTCTGGATATGAATCGACTCAGCACGGCCACCTTTCCATTCAAGCTTTGTACTTTCTTTATAGTTCTAGGCACTTGTAAGTCCCGAATAGCCCAAATCTTTTCCGGGTTAGCTTCAATTCCACATGCACTCACAATGAAACCCAAGAACTTCCCTGATGCAACGCCAAAAGAACACTTCAAAGGGTTGATCTTCATCCTATAATGCCTGAGTATATCAAACATCTCTGCTAAGTCTCGAATGTGGTCGTTTGACCGTCGTGACTTCACGAGCATGTCATCCACATAAACTTCCATTGTTCTGCCGACCTGATCTGTAAACATTCGGTCCACCAAATGCTGATAAGTCGCTCCATTATTTTTCTATCCAAAGGGCATCACTACATAACAATACAATCTAACGTCTATGACGAAACTGGTGTGTTCTTGGTCTAGAATGTGCATCGGGATTTGATTGTATCCCGAGTATGCATCCGTAAATGACAGTAGCTCGTGTCCGACCATTGAATCTTCGAACTAGTCAATCCTAGGTAAGGGGAAACTATCCTTCAGACATGCTTTGTTTAAATCAGAATAATCGATGCAACTTCACCATTTCCCATTCGCTTTTCTTACCAGCACAGGGTTAAATACCCATTCAGGGTAGAGGGCGTCGCGAACGAACCCATTGGCTCTGAGTTTGTCCATATCCTCTATGAGAGCAGCGGACTTCTCCGGGTCCATGGCTCTCCATTTCTATTTTACTGGAACGTACTTCGGGTCTATGTTCAACATATGACTTGCAATGGCGAGAGAAATCCCACACATATCAAAACGTGTCTAAGTGAAAACGTCCAGGTTCGCTCGGAGGAAATCAACAAGATCCTCGGCCAATGGCGGATCGAGTTGCGATCTAATCTTAAGAACTCGTGACGGGTCATTCTTGCTGACTGGAATGTCAATCGTTAGCTCAGCCGGTGCTGCATTAACTTCCCTGGGTCCCCCATTATCATCTATCGGATCTATGTCTCTGTAGATCTGAGAATGTTGCCCGAGCCAGGACTCGGGCACTACTTGTCAATTGTCAGTGTTTTGGATGCGGACGGAGCATTCCGCAACCTTCCCTTTTTCTCTCCGCTGAGCCTCTCTCAGCTCTGCCACATAACATGCACGACCGGTCGCCTGATCGCCATGCACTACGCCGACTCCTTTGTCTGTCGAAAATTTTAATGTCAAACACCATAGGGCCAAAGTTTCCCTAAACTCTGCTAGGGCCGGACGACCTAGAAATACATTGTATGGAGAGTCAACATCCATCACTATGAACGGTAGGATTTGCACTCTCCTACGCTCATCTTCTCCCAGTTCAACTGGTAACACGATGTACCCCATTGCATCAGTCGCGACACCATTAAAGCCATGGATACGGGCTTTGCATGGTTTTGAATCTTTTGTCTCCATCCTCATTTGGTCATAAGCCTTCTTGAAGATGATGTTGACAGAGCTTCCACAATCAATCAAAATCCTTTTGACATAAGCTGGTCCGATCGTCGCAGATATGACCATCAGGTCGATAGTAGGAGCCTCCACCTTGTCTGCATCTTGACTCCTAAACACTATATCGTCTGTCATCATGTGTTGTTGTTTTGCGGGGGTTCCAACTTCCACATTCGAACAACATTCATAATTTGCATGCCTCAAGGAGGTAGCATATCGTTCCATCTCCTGCCAATTCTTGTCTGCAGGATGAGGTCCTCCGACTATAGTGTTTATGATCAACCTACCCATAGTCCGGGTAGGTTCCTCTGGATGGCGTGGAGCCGGCCCGCATCCGGGGTCTGATGTTCCTTGCCTACCCTCTGGCGGGTTCTTAACAAACTCCTGCAGCTTTTTCTACCTGATTAACCTTTCTATGGCATCATGGAGGTATCTACACTCCTCAGTATTGTGCCCGTGGGTCTCATGGAAGTGACAATACTTCCCTGTCCGCTTCTATTCCTCTGTGGACTCCTTTGGACGCGGCTTTCTGGTGAAAGGTGTTACAGGTAGATAGGTAAATATTTTCAAGAGACGTATTCATGGGGGTGTATTTGTTGTAGGTCGAAATCCTCGACTTCCATTTCCCTGTCTCTCTTTTCTTTCTGGGATTTCCACCTCCGGATCCTTTAGATTGCCCGGGCTTGTTTTGGACGTTGACTTGAACTTTTCCAGAGTTGTCGCCGGATTGCTTCACGGCATGTTACTTTTCACAGTCTCCTGAATAGGCCCTGGTGCCTTATCTCGTCTTGTCCATTAGGATTCCTCCCTCCTTATGAACTGATGAGCTTTGGAATAGAAACGCTCCAACGTAGTTGGGGGCTTTCCCGCCAACCAATCTCCAAACTCCAAGTTTGGATCTACACCTCGCATTGCTTCCATCAAAATTGCATGGTCGTTAGGGTTTCTAACTTCAGTGGCGGCAACATGAAACCTTTGTAAGTATGCTTTCAAAGACTCTCCTGGAGCTTGGATTACGCTTGATAAGAACATCACATCCTTTGGACGAGTAGCATATATCCTGAATTGTTCAACAAATTTCATTGCCAACTCGTCGAAGCTGGATATAAACTATGGAGGAAGTCGAGTAAACCACATGGTGGCGATTTCGGACAAAGTGATTGGGAAGCACATACACTTGGTTGCATCATTCTCTCTTGAAGAATCCATCATCCATTCGTTCCTCATCACGTGTTGCCTAGGGATAGCCTTCCCTTCGTAGGCTGGGATAGTCGGCATACTAAATTTCCTGGGATACTCAGCCTGTAGAATAGTATCTGTGAAGGGAGTATGACTCCTGGACACTCCCCAATCTTCGTTGGTCAAACCTTGGTTCTCTCTCATTAATTGGTTGACCATGGCTGATAAGTCTGGAGTTTGTATGGAGGATGGAAGGTTGGGCTCAGTTCCACGGGACCGTGCGGGCTGATGTCCCGTCGGCTGGCTATCGGCCACGTGCATCCTTAAGGCCAACTTCATTAGGGTCTTGGTGAGCCAGGCGTCCGGTCTCCTTACGTGCCTGATCCCTGGTGGATCGATCAGTGGCACATGCCTATGCAGCTTCAGTCCTATGGCGTCTACGCCTAGGAGGTTCATCGGCTGAGGTTAAGCTAACAGACGAAGAATAAGGAGCAGGGATACCTCCAGCATTCTGATGCTGCTGCTGAGTCAACTGAGTCATGAGATTAGCATTAGCCTGAATCTGCTCAGTGAGTTGCCTACTACTTTCCCGGAGTTCCCTCATCAAATCATTGAACTCCGTCCTGGTGACAACTTCCGTTTGTGTTTAAGCGGTAATCCCTTCACCTAAATTTGCTTGTTGGTTGCTGGGTCCAACTTGTTGCATGCTAGCAGTCTCGTGGACGTCTGAATTCTGAGAGGCTGATCGGGTACATGGTCTTCCCATATTAGAGTTGTCGGTCGAAACTCTGAATAGATTCCATGGGCGTCCTATGAATAAGTCGGATCTCCTTCGGGGGATTTTTCAATCCAGTAGCTACAAAGTAGATCCTATCGGCCTGAAAATTCGATTCTCAATGAAAGCACCAAAATGTTAGCACCAGAATTGATCACTAACACCCTTGAGTAGAGTTATGTAGAGAGAATAATGAAGACAGTAAATTTAAACAGAGAACAATATGCTAAATTAAACACAGAAAACAAGAACATCAGATTTGTAGTGGTTCGGTGTAACTGCATACGTCCACTTTGAGGTTAATCTTTATTGATTTTCTCAACTATTGATTACAGATACAATCTGTACACCAACTACTTGAATATAATTTTAAAGCAAAGAAGATAACTCTTGAATGAGTCTTGAATGCGGCAGAGTCTCCCTGGTGTTCTCGAAAAAAGGTCCCTTTCACCGTGCCCATGCCTCTCTATTTATAGACAAAGATGGGTTGGACTTCCCTGATGGGCCTAGTAGCAAGATATCTTGGCCCAAAATGAATGACTTCTGTGTGCCGAGCCACAAATGTCGAGCGGCGAATGTCAAACCATGTCTCTAGGCCGAACCAGGCAGTATGTTGAGTGAGATGTATAGGTCGAACGAGATCCGAGGCCGACCAAGGGGAGAAGCCGAACGACATGCTCATGCCGAGTAAGGTCATGTGCCGAACGAGGATAAAATGCCGAACAAGGCTGGAATGCCGAACGAGGCATTAATGCCGAACGAGGCTGAATGCTGGTCGAGGCTTGAATGCCGAGCGAGGCTGAATGCTGGTCGAGGCCCGAATGTTGAGCGAGGCTTAATGCCGGTCGGGGCCTGAATGCCGAGCAAATCTGGATGCCGGTCGAGGCTTGAATGCCGAGCGAGGCTGGATGCCGGTCGAGGCTTGAATGCCGAACGAGGCTGGATGCCGGTCGAGGCTTGAATGCCAAGCGGCCCAGTTTTGCCAACGAGAATGTTGTGCCGAACGGCGCTGGATGCCGAACGGTGCACAAATGCCATGTCTCTAGTTACTTGGTCAAACCTTCAGGTAACATAAAATTATTTAAGCATCTAAAATTAAGTGACCAAATTTCTAGGATGTTACATAAATAATTCATACTTAATCAAAAAATTATGAAATTAAAAACCCACTTTTAAAATAATGTCTCTAACATTATATCAAATTTAAGTCATTTGGGTGTCATATGATATGTTTTCCAACTCAAACTTATCAATTACTTTCATAAATAAATTCCATAGTTGATCAAAAGCATATAATAATCCAAAGATTCTAATATGACATAACATCAGCCATATAACTTTGGATTCCATACTAAAACGAAAATGAACAAACATAGTATGAGATGTATATCATTATTCATCTTCATTGGTTAATGATACTTGAGATTTGAATTTACAGTTCATTTCCCCAAGCTTTCCTTTAGATTTCCTAGCTTTAGTTCATCTTGGATTTTCTAGCAATGGCCGACCTTGTTTACTATTTTTTTATGAATGAAGTGGTAATGAGTTAGTAGGGGTGAAAGGGTTTAGTTTAGAAATGAAACCTATACCCATTTAACCTTATCATAAATCCACCTTCATACTTGAGTTATAACCTCTTTTATTAATTTATTGATTCAGGCACGACCTATTATAATTATCAAATCTCAACTTCCTTGTCTCCATACATTATTCTATTTAATTTATCTAACTAAATATCCTAAATAATGTTAATCAAAATTAGGGGTGTTATAGTGTCACATTGATGTGCGCGATCGTATTTTTATTTCTATCATTCGTTGCTCATATGCGAACGCGATATTGTGTAGCGCAGCACCACTTTTCAAGCATTGGTTTTAAGTAATTGAGTTTGTTTGTCTACATATTCACACACACACAGACACAATCAGACACATATCTTCTTCCTTTTCTCTCACATGCACATACTCTTGTTTGCTGACTTTGGGTTTTTGATTATTCAGCTTGGAAGTAGTTAAGATACATTTTTAGGTACACATGTACATAGCATGGAGAGGCACGTAGCAGGAAAGGAAGAGGCAATGAAGAACAAATATTTCTCCTCTTTAATAACCCGTAAATTCGTCACTTAGGAAAATGTGATTTAATTTGAAAATATATGGAAAGATCGCTATCGGTTTATCGATATAATAAAACTTTTTGTAAACGACGGTTTAATATTGATTTGTATGGTTTTATAATTCAAATGTGATCGTTTTAATTCATTTAAAATGATAAGAAAATAGTTTTTAAGTTTTTTTTACAAATATATGTACGTTAACTAATAAGTAAAAATGTGACCGGGAATCGACTTCTCGATTTTCAACGGTTTGACGTATATAAGTTGTACAACGTCGTTCAAATGATTTATGCACCTTTGTGACATTTATCTACACAGATTAACACATGTATATACATTTAGTAAAGATAGAAAAGTAAAAACATTCTTACTAATTTATATAGATAAATTACATACGGTAGAATTCAAAAAGGTCTAAGATATTTTAACAAACTTTGACCTTAAGCAACTAACTCTTACCATCATTTGTCACATCCAAGAAGGCACATGGTGTAACGTTCCGGAAATTTTCGACTTTCGAAATTTCAACATCGATACTCACTTTATCGACTGCCGAGAAATCGAAGGCCAAAAACCCGAAATGTTACGGGTTTTAAAAAGAATTTAGGAAAAGAAAAAGTAGAAAAGAAGAGAAAAAGATGGAAGAAGATAGGAAAGAAGGAAATAGAAAATAGAAATTAGAGAGAATAGAAAACAGAAAAGAAGATAGAACATTTTAAAATAGAAGGAAAAGAGAATAGAGGAAAAAAGAAAAACAGAAGAAAATAGGACGGGACAGAACACAACAGAATCACATCAGAATCTCACAATTCGCAGCGGAACAACATATAATAATAAATGAATAATCTTTAAACAAAGAACTATATCAGTTATTACATCACATCACATTATATTACATCATATCATCAGAGTGTACAACATCATACAACAACAAACAGTGCAGCGGAAAAAGAAATACTATATAGACTAGTAATACGCCATGCCATCCATCTTGCCTCCAGCAATTCCAGAATATCCAAAATATCCTGATAAACCTTAACTCTTGACTGCCCGTGTGGAAATTGGTGGGCACCCAGAGTTTAGGAAGGAAAACAATAAACTCCAAGTCAGTCATGTGACTGGTGTGGGAACTCAAAACAGTTTATTTATCTTTAAAATCAAAAAAGAGGAATATTTTTAAATTCAATTCGCAATGCTTTTAAAAATGAGACTACCATAAGGCCTCCCGCACACACACACAATGCAAACACAGAATCGGAGGAGATTTCTCCTTATGATAGTCAAAGATGCTTGATACGCATTAAAAATAACATTTGATATTATTACTAGTGCATAGTGTAGGGAAAATTCATTTCGAAAGTAAAGATATAAATCTTAGCCAACATAGACATTTCGAACTATGCCTACTATAGCTAACTATGTTCAATAGCAGGTTACCGCCACATTCCATAGCAGGTTATACAACTAAAACCGTACAAGTCACGTATTGTTTCTTTGGATTTCCAACAAATGGTCAGGCCAAGGAACTTCCCATTGCCACATGAGAATGCCTCTGGAAAGACATCCCCGAAAACCAAACCGGAACTCTGCCAACACAAGGCCGGGTTACCCCTAACTGGGTAACTACTGACACGAGCACGCCATTCCCCGATCGTAAACGACCTTTCTCACGGGATCCCGAAAACCAACAACCACAAAGTAATAAATTCGTAGTAACCACATAGGTTAAATATCTGGGCTCCATACCATGATACCACCTCTATCCAGAAGGAAATGTACATACCCTAAAGGGTGCTACCCCTCATAACCTTGCCGCATCTTTCCTGTTTTGACCATTTCCGGGGTGTGAGGTTCGACGAAGTCATGTCCACAAAAACATACTTTATACAAAAGCCATGCTTTGGGTCAACAAATGATCAACACGATGATCACCAAGATAGACGATCAAATAAATGATCCTATCACAATAATCAACACAATGATCATTTACAGCATCACTCAGCATATCACATTACCAAATTGGGAATATATCGCTGATAACATTCAACTACATAACCTCTGAGCTCGTACGTCTCAGAGAAGGGTGTTAAGCTAAAAGAATAAATTCTTCGCCACCAACAGAAATATATTTGAAAGAAATCGGCTTTATATCTCAACTTGTAATGTCAGACATACAATCCATACAAGTCTGTTCCGAGATCGAACAAAACCGAAGGCACTTACAAAGAAGTCCTTGCAATCCGGATATTCGCAATCCTGATCGGATTCACCATCACATATGGAGAACTCTATACCGGAGCAACTCGGTGCAGAGTCAATCGACAGGTCATCCTATCGCTCTCGCAAATACCAGGTCTTCAACACCGATCTTCAATGCAATTCATAACGACGTATCACATATTCGGAATGGGTTATACGACCCCATGGTCCTTTCCCGGTTAACCCGAATAGTGAGCGCTTATTCAAAAATAAGTGTAGCATTCACATTCAAACAAATCACATCAACTACCCATTCAAAGGGAAATATTGATAGTCGGTTATTGAACTATCAATGGATATGCACACATCACCAGTTTTCAAATAATTTTCCAAATTATTTATTTTCCAAAATATCTTCACTAGATATATAATTTCAATACTTCAAAAATAATTCAATATTTATTTTTAAACCAATTTCACTTTCTTTTATAAATTCCATAGTGAATTTACATTTCACAATATCTATTGATATACGTTTTCAATTATCCATTTTAAATTTATCTTCAAAAAGATGAATTCTAAATATCACTTCATATTGGAAACAATTCCATACTTATTTAATAAGTAATTCACAAATTTTATTTATTTTCAACACTTGGAAAATATTCAATATACTTAAATCGAAATTAAGTATATATTTCATTCTTTAAGGAAATCATTCTCTTAAACATATTTATTTGGGCCAAAACGAATGTTACGTAAAACATCGTTACGACAACCCAAATTCACTAGTATAGGGATTCGAAATTAAATAGATATATAAATCCCAATACTATACAAAACATTTCCTTTCGGAAATCATTTACTATAACAACAGTGTTATAGTCCATCATCTCCTTCCATTTCTCGAAAACGTCTATTTCAACAATAAATGTTGAAATCTATGGTTTCGACTCTCAACACATTTTAAAACATTGTTCGATCGTTTTAATTCTATTTAAAACATCCAAATCCAAAACAATTTCTTTAACGTGTTATTCACTATTCAAAAACGTGAATATACTACGTTAACACATTTCATCCTTTTATACATTTTAATTCAAAGGATTATTCACTATTCAAAAACGTGAATATAACTCCATTAATAGGTTTCAACAATTTTCTTATCAAAATAAGTCATTTGCGAATTTATAAAACAACGTTTATAAATTCCATTTCTATTTATTTAAAGCTTTCTTTTTATAAATTCTTTTATTAACCTATTTCAGTTTATAACTCAATTATAAACTAAAAGTTCATATTATAAGTTAAATACTTATAAAACGATTATTTTACAAAATCGTTCTTTTTAACTTCCCAAATTATAAATCTTATAACTTATAAGATTCATTTATTTAACCAATCTATTCTTCAAATAATTTCACCAAATTTATAAATCTTACTATTTATAAATTTCTTTTATAACTTCACAGTTTATAATTCCATAAATTTCATTCATTTATGAAATTCATTTCCACTTCATTCAAACACTTATAAAAAATCGTTTTATAATGTCAACATTTCAATTTATAAATATCCATTTATAAATCTCTTGATATAAATCAATTTATATTATTCTTTTTAAACGTCTTTAAATTCCTTTAAAAACTTCTTCCTTTTTGATTCATAAAATAATTAAATTTTATAAATCCTATATTTCAACTTTTCATAATAAATTCAAAAATTCCGATTTAACTATTTTATAAAATCATTAGCATCATATTCTCAAAAATCAGTTTTTTACTATATTTCTCAAAAATCATAATTTTTTTTTTACATTAAAAACTATAACGTTTATTTATTTAAAATGGATTAATTCCAAAATTATTTTATAAAACGTATACTTTCTAAAATCACTTTAAAATCATTTTAAAATTCCAAAATCTGGGTCCAATGATGCTACACACCAAATAGTCAATCACGACTACAACGATATCATATATCGATATGATAATCAATCAAATATCAAAATATCTGAAATTAAATAAAAACTGTTGAGGAATCCAGTTGGATCCCTCCAACCTGTTTTCCTGCATCCAAAAACATTAGCACAATACCAATTTTGCTCCAGTACGAAATTATCGCGGTATACGTTCTAATTAAATATTATCCGCTTAATAACGGCGCAATAGGGTCTCATCCGCTAAACAAAAAATGCGGGAAATCAACAACTCCAATATATACATATGCCAATATATATATATTGCTATTATATATAATACCAATTTCACTGTTTATGAAATATTCGCGGTATATGTTTTTAATAAATAACATCCGCTTACTAACGGCGTATAATGTCTATTTTAACAATCAATAGATATCAATCATCATTCAAACATGCATTCAAATATTTTAAATCTAACTATTTAAAATAAAATCGAAACTGATTCGATTGAGTGAGAAGTTCTCACCTTGATTTTAAATTCCGTTTTAGCGATTTATTTCGAATAAAATTAAACGGACGTTTAATTTTACACGAAATTTTCACTAACTCCAAACGACTCCAAACCAACTCCATCGCGTAGTGCTCGTCCATACGATTCCAACGCGACTGGTTTCGCGCATTTTCGACCTCGTATGAAAAAGTTATACAATTTACAAGTTTACTCGAATTTTATTAAATATAATTACAACATTATTAACTATATTTTAAACCTATGCAATCTGGGCCGTGAGATTCAGATCCAACGCACCAAAATCTTCATCTCCCTCATCACGCGTATTGCTCCAGGTCGCGCACGCTATGGCCGAACCCAACACTATAGATTAGGGTTTAACTTTGCCACCTCCTCGAGCGACTAAACTCCATCAAACTACCACCATCGCGAAGCTCGCTCCTGACTCCACCTCCACCCTCAGACCGCACCCACTCGGCCACCCCCCTCTCTTCGAAATGCGTGCGCAAGCCGGCCACTTTAAACCCCGATTGCAGCCAATCCATAGCTCCGTTTCCAATCACAACCGTTGATCTTGTAGATCTTGATGTGCTCTATAACTTTGTAGTTGATAAATTCTTGAAATAATGCTTAGATTTGAAGATAATGGAGGAGAATCGAAACTAATTTCTGACCGTGTATTAGGTGGAGGCGGCTAGGGTTTGCAAACTCTTTTTATTTTTTTATTTTTCTAAATTACGAAGGCATTGGTCTATTTATAGAAGAAAATCGAAACACTATTCATCCGGGTTTTGCAAACTCTGATTTACGCGCCGAAACTGACGTTTCTAGGGTTTATCCCGCGTTCCGGACACGATGGAACAAGTTTCGAAAGCTAATTCGGAAGTATGTGCGAGTTATGGCTATAAACGCTCAATTTGAATTAAACCGATTTAAACGATTTTCTAGGCGTTTTAATTCATACCGGACAAACGGTAAATCCAATCGACTTGAAATTTGAAACCTTACAATAATATCACATTACGGATCCGATGAAACTGGTTTCGTCGAAATCCGAGACTTTTTGAAAAATGGCTATTTTGACTCGCCAAATTTTAAATTAAAAATAATTCGATGCGTTTCGAGCTGCCACGCTCAAACGATAACTCCGATTGACACGAAAATTGAAATCCAGTAATAACTAACTATTACGGATACAATGGAACTGGTTTCGTTCAATTCTGAGACTGTTCAAAAATTGACTATTTTCACTAGTCGATTAAATATTGAAATATTCAATTTTCACAAATTAACTTTTAATTCGATTTTAAAAGTTCTAAAATATCATTCTAACTTCCATATGATAAAATAAAATTTTACAAATCATTTTCAATCATATTTAACTCAATTTTCAATTATTTCCATAATTTAACGTATTAAATTATCGATTTAATTATTCAATAAAATCCAATAATTCAAATAAAAATTTATTTGACTTATAAATTCACTTTTTAATATTTAAAATTAATTAAATATTCATATTTTAATTTCTAAAAATTCTGGGTCGTTACAATCTTCCCCCCTTAAAAGAATTTCGTCCTCGAAATTAACAAGTAAGAAAAGTTACGGAATCTATTAACTTTCCCAAAATTCATAGTTAAACTTCTTACAAATCTTTATTAAGTTTTCCAAATCATACTTAGTTATCTTTTTCAAAAACAACTACTATTGTTTAACTTTCAATTCCAAAATCAAAGTTTAAGTTTTCAAAAATTTTCCAATTTTCTCAAATTTTTCTAACGCCTTAAATTTTCGGAAAAATTCGCCATAGTCTCCTTTGCGCGGCTCGATCCGAAAAAAAAATGACAGTATATATATCACAAATATACATCTCATCAAGTAATGAGGCATCCCGCAGGGAAAAAAGTGTAAAAGTACGATATTTAATCTGAGATATGTACCTTATATTTTATTAGCAAGCATATACGGCTAATATAGCGCAAAAGCGAGTTCCAAATGCGAAGCAAACGCGATCCACACCTACTAATTACTCAACAAACAACATGAGAACATGCATATAGACAATAGTATCAATATACACCCTATAGCAACATAATAACTATATATGTCAACATAGCAAATGCAACATATTCAAACATCAACCAACTAGCATCCATAACCAATAAATATTCATTCATATTTTCATTAATATTCAATGAATTGGGTTTTTAATTTAATCACATTTGATTCATTTACATTGGGTTTACTAACATTCATTCTCAATTAGTTTATATTCACTAATTCATATTCAAGTTGGTTCACTTCCAATTCAAATTCAATTCCATTTAAGTTTTATTTAACTTCCAATTGGATTTCAATTACATAGCTTTAAATTTCACTAATTCACTTTCATTAATACTTAATGAATTATATACAATCAACTAACAACCATATATCAACCAATACTTATTAATTGCAACCAAATTCCTTTGCTTATCAATTGGTTTAAATTAATTGATTTTCATTCAATTTTTCAACTTCCAATAACATTAGATTTTAATGAATTACACTTATATTCATTATTTCATATCAACTTAATTCACATTTAATTGATTAATATTCAATCCATTCATTCAATTCAATTACAAAAGTTGAATTTCATTTACATATAACTCAAGTTCATATCTATTTAACTTTAAATTCATTTTTTATTTACTACTCATATTCATAAATATATTCATATAGTTTCACTTCTTATATATATAAGTTTATTTCACAATTGTAAACCACTTTAATTATAATTCAATTCTTATAATTTTCATTATACTTATACAATTATTCTTTAATTTAGATTATTCAAACAACTAAACAATCAACTTATATACACTTTAATAATTCTGAAAATTATTGCTTTATATATAAAATATACTCAAGGTAAAATTATTTCATTTACCCAATTTAAAACAATACTGTGTCGAATTGTTCTGTACAAGTGTTTAGAGATCCCTATCAACAACGTTAATTACTCGTATTAACCAGAATCTATATACCACTCAACAAACCAATCATCACAATATAAAACAATTTTATATATTCACTATCAAATACGCTCTCATAACTATTATTACACTCAAACTCAATCTAGAGTACAGCTGACTCTATCTCTAATGAGTAATACCCAACATAACCATGGTTGTCGCTTAACCATATGCTCTGATACCAAATGTAACGTTTCGGAAATTTTCGACTTTCGAAATTTCAACATCGATACTCACTTTATCGACTGCCGAGAAATCGAAGGCCAAAAACCCGAAATGTTATGGGTTTTAAAAAGAATTTAGGAAAAGAAAAAGTAGAAAAGAAGAGAAAAAGATGGAAGAAGATAGGAAAGAAGGAAATAGAAAATAGAAATTAGAGAGAATAGAAAACAGAAAAGAAGATAGAACATTTTAAAATAGAAGGAAAAGAGAATAGAGGAAAAAAGAAAAACAGAAGAAAATAGGACGGGACAGAACACAACAGAATCACATCAGAATCTCACAATTCGCAGCGGAACAACATATAATAATAAATGAATAATCTTTAAACAAAGAACTGTATCAGTTATTACATCACATCACATTATATTACATCATATCATCAGAGTGTACAACATCATACAACAACAAACAGTGCAGCGGAAAAAGAAATACTATATAGACTAGTAATACGCCATGCCATCCATCTTGCCTCCAGCAATTCCAGAATATCCAAAATATCCTGATAAACCTTAACTCTTGACTGCCCGTGTGGAAATTGGTGGGCACCCAGAGTTTAGGAAGGAAAACAATAAACTCCAAGTCAGTCATGTGACGGGTGTGGGAACTCAAAACAGTTTATTTATCTTTAAAATCAAAATAGAGGAATATTTTTAAATTCAATTCGCAATGCTTTTAAAAATGAGACTACCATAAGGCCTCCCGCACACACACACAATGCAAACGCAGAATCGGAGGAGATTTCTCCTTATGATAGTCAAAGATGCTTGATACGCATTAAAAATAACATTTGATATTATTACTAGTGCATAGTGTAGGGAAAATTCATTTCAAAAGTAAAGATATAAATCTTAGCCAACATAGACATTTCGAACTATGCCTACTATAGCTAACTATGTTCAATAGCAGGTTACCGCCACATTCCATAGCAGGTTATACAACTAAAACCGTACAAGTCACGTATTGTTTCTTTGGATTTCCAACAAATGGTCAGGCCAAGGAACTTCCCATTGCCACATGAGAATGCCTCTGGAAAGACATCCCCGAGAACCAAACCGGAACTCTGCCAACACAAGGCCGGGTTACCCCTAACTGGGTAACTACTGACACGAGCACGCCATTCCCCGATCGTAAACGACCTTTCTCACGGGATCCCGAAAACCAACAACCACAAAGTAATAAATTCGTAGTAACCACATAGGTTAAATATCTGGGCTCCATACCATGATACCACCTCTATCCAGAAGGAAATGTACATACCCTAAAGGGTGCTACCCCTCATAACCTTGCCGCATCTTTCCTGTTTTGACCATTTCCGGGGTGTGAGGTTCGACGAAGTCACGTCCACAAAAACATACTTTATACAAAAGCTATGCTTTGGGTCAACAAATGATTAACACGATGATCACCAAGATAGACGATCAAATAAATGATCCTATCACAATAATCAACACAATGATCATTTACAGCATCACTCAGCATATCACATTACCAAGTTGGGAATATATCGCTGATAACATTCAACTACATAACCTCTGAGCTCGTACGTCTCAGAGAAGGGTGTTAAGCTAAAAGAATAAATTCTTCGCCACCAACAGAAATATATTTGAAAGAAATCGGCTTTATATCTCAACTTGTAATGTCAGACATACAATCCATACAAGTCTGTTCCGGGATCGAACAAAACCGAAGGCACTTACAAAGAAGTCCTTGCAATCCGGATATTCGCAATCCTGATCGGATTCACCATCACATATGGAGAACTCTATACCGGAGCAACTCGGTGCAGAGTCAATCGACAGGTCATCCTATCGCTCTCGCAAATACCGGGTCTTCAACACCGATCTTCAATGCAATTCATAACGACGTATCACATATTCGGAATGGGTTATACGACCCCATGGTCCTTTCCCGGTTAACCCGAATAGTGAGCGCTTATTCAAAAATAAGTGTAACATTCACATTCAAACAAATCACATCAACTACCCATTCAAAGGGAAATATTGATAGTCGGTTATTGAACTATCAATGGATATGCACACATCACCAGTTTCCAAATAATTTTCCAAATTATTTATTTTCCAAAATATCTTCACTAGATATATAATTTCAATACTTCAAAAATAAATCAATATTTATTTTTAAACCAATTTCACTTTCTTTTATAAATTCCTTAGTGAATTTACATTTCACAATATCTATTGATATACGTTTTCAATTATCCATTTTCAATTTATCTTCAAAAAGATGAATTCTAAATATCACTTCATATTGGAAACAATTCCATACTTATTTAATAAGTAATTCACAAATTTTATTTATTTTCAACACTTGGAAAGTATTCAATATACTTAAATCGAAATTAAGTATATATTTCATTCTTTAAGGAAATCATTCTCTTAAACATATTTATTTGGGCCAAAACGGATGTTACGTAAAACATCGTTACGACAACCCAAATTCACTAGTATAGGGATTCAAAATTAAATAGATATATAAATCCCAATACTATACAAAACATTTCCTTTCGGAAATCATTTACTATAACAACAGTGTTATAGTCCATCATCTCCTTCTATTTCTCGAAAACGTCTATTTCAACAATAAATGTTGAAATCTATGGTTTCGACTCTCAACACATTTTAAAACATTGTTCGATCGTTTTAATTCTATTTAAAACATCCAAATCCAAAACAATTTCTTTAACGTGTTATTCACTATTCAAAAACGTAAATATACTATGTTAACACATTTCATCCTTTTATACATTTTAATTCAAAGGATTATTCACTATTCAAAAACGTGAATATAACTCCATTAATAGGTTTCAACAATTTTCTTATCAAAATAAGTCATTTGCGAATTTATAAAACAACGTTTATAAATTCCATTTCTATTTATTTATAAAAGCTTTCTTTTTATAAATTCTTTTATTAACCTATTTCAGTTTATAACTCAATTATAAACTAAAAGTTCATATTATAAGTTAAATACTTATAAAACGATTATTTTACAAAATCGTTCTTTTTAACTTCCCAAATTATAAATCTTATAACTTATAAGATTCATTTATTTAACCAATCTATTCTTCAAATAATTTCACCAAATTTATAAATCTTACTATTTATAAATTTCTTTTATAACTTCACAGTTTATAATTCCATAAATTTCATTCATTTATGAAATTCATTTCCACTTCATTCAAACACTTATAAAAACTCGTTTTATAGTGTCAACATTTCAATTTATAAATATCCATTTATAAATCTCTTGGTATAAATCAATTTATATTATTCTTTTTAAACGTCTTTAAATTCCTTTAAAAACTTCTTCCTTTTTGATTCATAAAATAATTAAATTTTATAAATCCTATATTTCAACTTTTCATAATAAATTCAAAAATTCCGATTTAACTATTTTATAAAATCATTAGCATCATATTCTCAAAAATCAGTTTTTTACTATATTTCTCAAAAATCATAATTTTTTTTTACATTAAAAATTATAACGTTTATTTATTTAAAATGGATCAATTCCAAAATTATTTTATAAAACGTATACTTTCTAAAATCACTTTAAAATCATTTTAAAATTCCAAAATCTGGGTCCAATGATGCTACCCACCAAATAGTCAATCACGACTACAACGATATCATATATCGATATGATAATCAATCAAATATCAAAATATCTGAAATTAAATAAAAACTGTTGAGGAATCCAGTTGGATCCCTCCAACCTGTTTTCCTGCATCCAAAAACATTAGCACAATACCAATTTCGCTCCAGTACGAAATTATCGCGGTATATGTTCTTATTAAATATTATCCGCTTAATAACGGCGCAATAGGGTCTCATCCGCTAAACAAAAAATGCGGGAAATCAACAACTCCAATATATATATATGCCAATATATATATATTGCTATTATATATAATACCAATTTCACTGTTTATGAAATATTCGCGGTATATGTTTTTAATAAATAACATTCGCTTACTAACGGCGTATAATGTCTATTTTAACAATCAATAGATATCAATCATCATTCAAACATGCATTCAAATATTTTAAATCTAACTATTTAAAATAAAATCGAAACTGATTCGATTGAGTGAGAAGTTCTCACCTTGATTTTAAATTCCGTTTTAGCGATTTATTTCGAATAAAATTAAACGGACGTTTAATTTTACATGAAATTTTCACTAACTCCAAACGACTCCAAACTAACTCCATCGCGTAGTGCTCGTCCATACGATTCCAACGCGACTGGTTTCGCGCGTTTTCGACCTCGTATGAAAAAGTTATACAATTTACAAGTTTACTCGAATTTTATTAAATATAATTACAACATTATTAACTATATTTTAAACCTATGCAATCCGGGCCGTGAGATTCAGATCCAACGCACCAAAATCTTCATCTCCCTCATCACACGTATTGCTCCAGGTCGCGCACGCTATGGCCGAACCCAACACTATAGATTAGGGTTTAACTTTGCCACCTCCTCGAGCGACTAAACTCCATCAAACTACCACCATCGCGAAGCTCGCTCCTGACTCCACCTCCACCCTCAGACCGCACCCACTCGGCCACCCCCCTCTCTTCGTAATGCGTGCACAAGCCGGCCACTTTAAACCCCGATTGCAGCCAATCCATAGCTCCGTTTCCAATCACAACCGTTGATCTTGTAGATCTTGATGTGCTCTATAACTTTGTAGTTGATAAATTCTTGAAATAATGCTTAGATTTGAAGATAATGGAGGAGAATCGAAACTAATTTCTGGCCGTGTATTAGGTGGAGGCGGCTAGGGTTTGCAAACTCTTTTTATTTTTATTTTTTTCTAAATTATGAAGGCATTGGTCTATTTATAGAAGAAAATCGAAACACTATTCATCCGGGTTTTGCAAACTCTATTTACGCGCCGAAACTGACGTTTCTAGGGTTTATCCCGCGTTCCGGACACAATGGAACAGGTTTCGAAAGCTAATTCGGAAGTATGTGCGAGTTATGGCTATAAACGCTCAATTTGAATTAAACCGATTTAAACGATTTTCTAGGCGTTTTAATTCGTACCGGACAAACGGTAAATCCAATCGACTTGAAATTTGAAACCTTACAATAATATCACATTACGGATCCGATGAAACTGTTTTCGTCGAAATCCGAGACTTTTTGAAAAATGGCTATTTTGACTCGCCAAATTTTAAATTAAAAATAATTCGATGCGTTTCGAGCTGCCACGCTCAAACGATAACTCCAATTGACACGAAAATTGAAAACTGGTAATAACTAACTATTACGGATCCAATGGAACTGGTTTCATTCAATTCTGAGACTGTTCAAAAATTGACTATTTTCACTAGTCGATTAAATATTAAATTATTCAATTTTCACAAATTAACTTTTAATTCGATTTTAAAAGTTCTAAAATATCATTCAACTTCCATATGATAAAATAAAATTTTACAAATCATTTTCAATCATATTTAACTCAATTTTCAATTATTTCCATAATTTAACGTATTAAATTATCGATTTAATTATTCAATAAAATCCAATAATTCAAATAAAAATTTATTTGACTTATAAATTCACTTTTTAATATTTAAAATTAATTAAATATTCATATTTTAATTTCTAAAAATTCTGGGTCGTTACACATGGGGTTGTCCATACATGATAGGACCTTAAGACATCCTAGGTAGTGTAGAAGGGTGTAGGTAATGATGGATAAGGATGAGGCAAGGATGATGTATTTAACAAATATACATATAAAAGTTACATATATATACACATAAGCAAAATATCTTAGTTAGCTTAATACTTAAGCCTCCTTAAGTCAACATAGGGACATAAAGTGATATGAAAACATGGTGGCACATGGGAAAGTGATGCAAGGAGGAAGTGGTTGTATATCGGTGATGTACGGGTGACGTAGAGGGGAGGTAGATTTAAGGAAGGTTTACTTGTTGAAAAATCCTATAAATACCACTCCATTTCCCTCTTCTTCTTTCATCCATAAGTCTCACTTCTCTACTCCAAAACATGATATTCATTTTTCAAAATCTTGTAAAATTCCAATGGCTAAAAATTTGTAGTTGACCCTTTCTTCCCATTCTAAACATTTCAATGTCAAAAACTCCATTTTTTCTAATGCATTCTCTGGCCCAGTTTTTTGGCCGAGAATACCCCATATTCTATTGACAATGTCTCCTTAAAAATTGATCCAAATGAAGTGATACTTTTTGTAAAATCGTGTGAAATTCCAATGGCTACAATATTCATGTTGAGAACTTCTAGTTTTTATATGCCAAAATTCCACTTCTTTTAAGTATATTTTCGGGTATGATTTTGATAAATCCGAAAATACCTTCTCTTCATTCGATCATAACTTCCTCAAAACAAATCAAAATTAAGTTTTTCTTTTTTTAAACCATATACCACTTTTTCAAATTCAAAGAGTAGAAAGTCCAAAAACTAGAGAGGAAAAGACCTATTTTCGGATCTATATTTTGAGATTTCAAGGTCATAGCTCTGCTACTTTTGTTCCTCCTTTCCATAGCTTGGCCCTGAGCACCATAAGGCATAGTCGAGCAATCTAGGAGCTTCAAGTCGAGCATATGAGAGCTTTTAGTTCGAGTTAGTGAAGATCGGTTTAGGCTTTGGCAATGTATTAGTTTAACTTGTTTTATTTATTTAAGTAAAATAGTTTAAACTTAGAAAATTTATATCTCACACGTAAGAGCTCCATTTTACAAGCGATTTTTAACGTTGGAATCATATTGACAAATAGAATACATTAGTACAAAATATTAATACTTTGTTTAGGTGTAAATTTAGTGACAAATTATTAGCTGTTAAATTTAATTACGACGAACATAATTAATAATTTACTAGTGACATTTAATTAGCAGAACAAATCCCCAGTCTGTTATTATAAGTTGAATAAATAATTATGGACATTTATTGAGCATAATAAAACACCGTTCTATGCTTGCAAGTAAAATGTTGTTTTGAAGTTAGTTGATAGGTTGATTAATTTATATTGAATAAATGGATGTATGTTTACTATTGATTGGTTTGATTTACGCTCAACTAGTTTATGTGCAATTATCCTTTTTATTTAACATGGTTTAGGTAGGAAATAACTATAGGCTAACATCCCATGATTTATTTCACAATTTTACTATAAGGTGTTTAGCAATAATTCACTTCACTCCAATTTAGTGAATTGTTTTGAAAGTGGGTTTTCATAAATGGATTTATTATGAAATATTTTCCCTTTAAAAGATATAGAAATATTTGGCATAAATTTTTTAAAAGGATTACATTCGATCAAATAACTTGAACGCCTTATGGGTGAAAGAGAGATAGTGTCTAGGCTTGAGTTTGGAAAACCAGTTTCCTGCTATCCTTGGCTACCCGGACTAGCTAAACGGATGGGATAGTGAATTTGATTTACTCATATCGCATTTTCTTAATAATAATAGAGACTTATGTACAATTGATTTATAAAATGTGTTTATAAATAGAGAGGATTTAGAGGACTAAAACCCGATATTTGAAAATGATTTCAAAAGGTTTTTGAAAATGACAACAATATAAATTGAAAGTATTTGTGAATATTAGTGAAAAATGATTCATCACTTTAGGATATAACATTATTTTTTATGTTACCAATGATTCGGGTAACCCATAACAAAAATGGTGGGCAAGGGAGGTGCAGATGTTCTGTAACCGCAGTATAGTCCACTCGGAGTAGAGAGATGCACTAATATATTATTTTTTCGAAAGGCTGGGACCCAGTTGCCTTGTATGGCTAGAAACCTCCCGACCCGGTAGCATATACTTTGATATGCTTGTATTGTTGAATTTTTGGTCTTCAAATGTGATTTAATTTGAAAGCCGTGAAGTAAAGTATAGTTTGATAAATATATATATATATATATATATATATATATATATATATATTTCAAAAGTTTTGAAATGTGAATTTGAGAATAAAGTCCAAAAAGATAATTTTCGTAAAGATAATTAGATTTAAAAACCAAATGTATGGATTAAGCTAAGTGGGTAGATTTGGAATCTACATTTATGTGATATATGCTATATAGTTTGGGAATTATATATTTGTTTGTTGCATCATTGGCTACATGAGTCCTATTTGTGATAGGAGAGCTATGTTAGCTTGATCTTATATGTAATTGGGTACCCAATTAGATAGGGGTACATAGGCAGTCACAAGTGGTAGTGATGCAGCCCCTAAAAGAAAATATAACCATTTCCTGTTTATCAGTTATTGGTTTTTGTTTATCTTGTGTCGTTATTTCTTCCCTGCTTACTATTTTATTCCGCATTTGCACTGTTTATTGAGTTCATAGGTAAGGGTAGTGTTGTCTCTCTCATCAAAGTTATGCAGCGGTAGATTTATAGTCATTGTATTTGGTATGCATTAAAGCACGCTTTATAGATTTAATAAATAAATAAATTACTCTAATAAGCTGTATAATTGAAATTGTACCCTATACATTTAGTGATGTTGAATAATTATCAAATATGGTGTATTAAGTGGTAGTTTTCATTAGTAGTTTTAGAACGGACGGATTTTTCGGTGATTTTAACTGGTCTGAAAATCCAGATCGTCACACATGGTATCAGAGCTTAGGTTAGATGCCTAAGTAAAATTCATTTAGGGTTAGTAAATCAACCTAGGAATTTTATAAAATGAAACTACCTTAATTTGATAAATAAAATGGATAGGATAAGGCATCGTACCTCCGACCGGGTTTATGGGTGATATTACTATTTTTGGTATGCTTAACTTTCGTTGGTTGTTTGTTTTTTTGTTTTTTGTGTTCTAGTAATTTTGAGGACGAAATTCTTTTAAGTAGGAAAATATATAACGTCTCGTAAAATTGTCACATAGGAAAATGTGAGTTAATTTAAAAGTCTTGAAGTAAAGTATAGATTGATACAAAAGATATATATATATATATATATATATATATATATATATATCAAAAGTTTTGAAATAAGAATTCAGGAATAAAGTCCAAAAGGATATTTTCGTACATATAATTAGATTAAAAATCTAGATGTATGCATTAAGCTAAGTGGGTAGATTTGGAACTTATGTTCGCATGATATATGCCATGTAGTTTGGGAATTGCATATTTGTTTGTAACATCGTAGTCTCCATGAGTCCTATTTACGATAGGAGAACTATGTTGGCTTGATCTTGTATCTAATTGGGTACCCAGTTAGATAGGGGTACGTAGGTGGTCACAAGTGGTAGTGATGCAGCCCCTAAAATAACATAATCCTTTCATGTTTATCTGTTATTGGTTGTTGTTTATCTTATGTCGCTGTATCTTTCCTGCTTACTATTTTATTCCGCATTTACACTGTTTATTGAGTTCGCAGGTAAGGATAGTGTTGTCTCTCTTATCAGAGTTGTGCAGCGCTAGATTTATAGTCATTGTATTTGGTATGTATTAAAGCACACTTTGTAGAATTAATAAGTAAATAAATTACTCTATAAGTTGTATAATTGAAATTGTATCATATATATTTAGTAACGTTGAATATTCATCAAATATGGTGTATTAAGTTGGTAGTTTTAGAACGGACGGATTTTTCGGCAATTTTAGCTAGTTCGAAAATCCGGGTCGTCACATCCTCCTCCTGTTTTTATCTCCTGAAAACGAAAACACTCTTATATCAAAAATTCTAGAATCCACAACTCCAAATATAGCAATATTTTGGCAAAACTTCCAACTGCAAAGTTGTAAAGTTGGGTCTCTAGTATTTTATGAAAAGAGTCACCTTGAATTTTGATGGTTGGAGCAATTGTAGTTGCTTGATGTTCGATGGCGGTCGAGATTTTACAAAAACTAAAGTTCACCAAAATAGAGATTGGAGAGTATGATTGTGTTCGTATCGACGAACTATGAATTTTAGTGGTGTTCGCATAGTATCAGGTGGCCGAGTTGGCCATGGTCGATGAATGCTTTCCATTCATATTTATCTTTTTGATAATGCAGGAGGCTAGGGAAGGAATGACGGGTGCTGGATGGAATCTGGATGTTAGACGAGTGCGATGGAAGTGGTGGCGTTGGGTCCTGTTCACTACAGTGGTGGTGATAAGCATTGATAGGGTTTCAATCTTTGAATTTTGGTTGCGCCTAATCATGTATTGGCGGTGGAGGAAGTAGCCGAGCCAGCCATAGCATGCTGGGAGGTGAGGTGATGTCTATCGGTAGTAGTTGCAAGGTGGCGGAGATAATCATTATGAGAAGTGACAACGATGGGAGTGTTGGATGAGTTAGTTCAATTTCTATGTGTTTGAATTTTGTTACAGGCATGTGAAGGTTGAATTGGGATACGCGATATAGTGCATACGCTTGGGTTTTAGGTGAGATTGTTCTTTTATTTAAAATTTAGTAAGCAATAGTTAAATAGTTTAGTTAACTAGTTTAGTTAATTAAAAGTTAAACTTGGAAAACTAATAACTTACCCATACGAAGTTCGTTTAACTCGCGATCTTTAATGTTAGATTCGTATAATGAATAGAACACATTAGTGTAACTTATTGACACATTTATTGTAGTATAAAATATTGATAAAATAATGAAATTAATTACCATTAATGTAGTTAAATAATAATACTCGTTTGGACTTCTATTGAGCAGAATAAATCCTCATTCTGCTATTATATCAAATTTGGACATTTATTATATTGCTAGTTAATTCTGATTTTTGTGTGATTGTCCATTTACATTTGTTGATAGTAATGTGTTTATTTTTTTTTTTTTTTTGGTTGTTTGGATTGTGCTCAACTAGTTTATGAGCAATTACCCTTCTTTCTTTTTTAAAGAATGGGTTGGGTATAAAATAATTATAGGCCAACACCTTGTAGGTTCCTAGCGATAATATTGGTTTATTAAATTATTATAATAAGTTGTAATAATTTAATATTTAAATTTGAACTTTAATTAATTGAAGATATTTTGAAAGAGGATTTTCATAAAAGAATATGTTATGAATGTTTATGGATAAAAAGAATTGGACATTGAAAATACATGTAAAGGAAATAGTTACAATAAAAGATGTTTATTATAATTTTAAAAGGAAAAGAGACTTGTCTTTTGAGTGAAATGTTTTCCTTTAAAAAAACATAAATATTCGAAAATAAATATTTATAAAGTGATATTATATATAAGAGATTTGTACAAACATGGTTTATAAAATATGTTTTATGAACAAAAGAGGATTTAAAGTGGTATCTTGAGAACATAAGACCCGGTAGTTTTAAAATGGCTTTCCAAAGATTTTGAGAAAGTAGGCTTGAAAGAAAAGTAGAATTTGATAAAAAAGATATGTATATTATTATTTCAAAGGGCTTGAAATGAAACTATGAACTTAGTTCGAAGAGATTATTTTCGAAATGGCTTATACTTTGAAAATAATAGAGTTAACTAGATTTCAGAAAATCTAAATGCGAAGACTAAGCCTAAATGGATAGTCTGAGAATTGCATATTTGTTTATGCGTCATAGGCTCCATGAGTCCCATTTGTGGCAGGAGGACTACATTTGGCTTAATCCTGTATCTAATTACGTATCCAATTAGACAGGGGTATAAAGCAGTCACAAGTGGTAATGATGCAGCCTTAATAATAATATATCATTTTTCTATTTTGTATTTGCTTTTATCTTGTGTTGATGTATCTTTCCTACTTGCCATTTTATTTTCCATTTATATTGTTTATTGAGTTTTCAGGAATGGATACTGTTGTCTCTCACATCAGAATTTTGGTTATTTGAAATTGGAATATTTAATTGATTTTAAATATTAAAATTTTAATTTTTAACTTGAATTTCAAATATTATGATTTATTGGATAATTTAATAATTGGAATTTACTTAAATGGTTGAATCTTGAGTTTTAAGCTTGTTAAAAATAATTTAAAAGCTTATTTAATTTATACTAATAAGAAGGAAGTAATATGATTTATAAAATTGATTTAAAAGTGATTTGTTTGATTTTAAAACAGTTTGTTTAAATTAACATATAAAAATAGACTTTTGGGGCACAGTCTCAGAATTCGATGAAACCAGTTCCATTGGATCCGTAATAATGTATCATTACCGAATTTCAAATTTCGTAGCATTTAGAATTATCATTTGGTTGTACATTATATAAACACGTTGAAATTAATATCAAAAATTCAATATAATAATTGGGTTCAAAAAGCCATCTTCTCCATATGATCGAATTAGGACTCAAAACCTTTTCCATTGCATTTGGAATAGGGGTATAACATTATGAACGTCTAGCGGCATGCCTCGATAGGGGTTCAAAATTTTAAGTTACGTAATCGAGATAATTTGAAAATTTAAATAATATATATACATACATATATATTGACTTGATCCCATCAGCTGCTTTCCTTCATTTCAAAACCCTATAGACAACAGCCTACACGCCACCTTCTTATCTTTCATCTCGTCCTTTCCCTTTCTATTTAAAACCAGAGCGTGCAACTGTTACAGTAAAGAAGAATACACAAACAAAGTTTCAAAAATCATTTTCTAAAAAAATACTCTATGAAAAATCTTGAAACCACTTTCAAATTTCTAGTTTGAGCATGAGCTTCGAATGGGTACACGATTTGTAGGATGCGGCATTGATTTGGCGATCGGTTGGATTGGGTTCAAACTAGGTTTGAGCTTTATTGATGATTCAAGCGGCGAGAGGGTACGGCGATGGTTCCACTGGACTCGTGACGTCGAGGTTCACTTTGGGTGCTGAGTTTGGTGATGTGCGGTTCACTGTCGGTGGTCGCGACATTTGGGGGCAGCAGGTCATTCAGTGATGTTGCGTTTCGATGGGGAGTGGTGGGTGTGGTAGGTGGTGGTGGTCAAGATGAGGAGGGCGATGCATTGGTGAAGTCGAATCGATGGATGGTGGGGTGGATAGTCATGCACATGCATGGTGGTGTCGCGAAAATGGGTTTTGGAACAAAGAGAAGGGAAAGGAGGAAGCATTGTAGATGTTGGGTCGGTTTTGATTTCATGAGCTGGGCTTTTAAATTTGTGGGTAATGGTAATAAAAAGAAAATTGATTTAGTATATAAATTGTTTTATAAAAATTCAAATTCTTATAAATATCATATCTAGGTCGTTTTAGGTCGAAATCCAACGTGGTCAG